>JAUMIR010000002.1:262715027-267715027 GCA_030847615.1 Gambelia wislizenii
CAGTCTCTCAGTACTCCCCTCCTTTATCTGGGAATGAACCTCACTGAGCTCAAGGGGACTTTTCCCTGGAGCACACCAAAAGAGGAGGATGGTGCTATGGTTAGTTGTACCACTGCTGGTTTAAGTAGGACAGAAGATCAAGAGCTGAGGAGAACTGGGGGGGGGGTAGAAGGTCTGTTTTCTTTTCCAAGGAGCTTCTAAGAGCTGTAAACATATCCTCCTAAACTGCCCAATTCAAGGTTGAATAATAAAACTAGCACAGCTTGGCAACAAACAGCTTCTAACAGGACTGTTGCTTGCTTGGTTTAATGACCAGATGAATCAACCCAAACTTCAGTTGATTAATTGTGTGGAAGGGGATGCCAAGGGCAGATGCATTTCATTTTTTAGTCTCGTTTTGCTTTTCTTGCACTTCTGTAATGGGGATACCAAAGAGACAGCTGTGTTAGTCTGTTTTAGCATAAAAAGACATAAGAAATCCAGTAGCGCCTTTGAGACTAACTGGAAAAATGCAGTACAGTTATTATTTCATGTCTTGCAGGACCTAAAGGTTCCCCGCTGGATCCAAATCCCAAGGAATCCAAGAACAAACCTCTCAAGGGTGTTTTTTGGAGGGGGGAGAAATAAAAATAATCTGACAAGCTCTAAAGCATGATACCCCCCCAATACATACATTTCATGCTCAAAGTGGCATGAGCTGGTAGAATTTTGGAAGGGACAGATGGGTCACCCCTTCTCTTCTTTGCCCCCAATAGCCACTTAGGATTGCTCTCAATAATTTAACTGGTTGTTCCAAGTTATAAGTTCATGGGGCAGAAAAAGAGGAAACTCTCCAAGAGGAAAGAGACAGCAGCAACAGGCTGGGAGGGATGGAAGAGTTCAAAGTACAGGTCAACCCCTGTGTCCACAGATTTGGTATCCACGATTTCACTTATCCACATCTGAAAAAAATATGTTTTATTTAGGCATTTCTAGGTCCTCCAATGCAATTCTATTGTCAACTTCCAGTATTTGTCTCACTGAAAATAATAGGCTTCCCTACTATCCATGGCTTCAGGTACCCACAGAGGAATGGGTCTTTGAACGTAGTCCCCACAGATACAGGGGTAGACATGTACCAGAAAGGTTTTAATGGTTATCCTGTCCGTGGCTCACTGTGAGAATGAAACTATAAATAAACAGAGGGATAATATTGAAGTGTGCAATACCTCAATTCCACACAGCTTCAGAAGCCTGTTTTTTTTTTTGTTCCTTGTGCATTATTAACATTTGGCTAGGTTATGCATGGATGTGTGTGTACATATGCTGTATCTGGCTTTGTGTCATAGATCACCAGTTGCCCCTTCCTAGTTTAGAGCATGAAGTGTTCATGTCAAATGAGGATTAGAGTTTTGCACCTCTGAGAGTTGTGAAGGACAGCCTTTCCCAACCTGGTGACCTCCATATGTATTGGACTACAGCTCCATGCTGGCTGGGGTGGTTATGATGGGAGATGGAGTGCAACACATCCGAAGGACATCAGTTTTGGGAAGGCTTATGTGGAAGAGGGAATTTTGGTAGGTGATGAGAGCTTGCCATCTTGCTTGTGTGTAACTATGGGAAGAAGGAACTGAGATAAGGAAAAAAGTCACTTACTGAAATGGCCTCTTCTGCATCACTTTGGCATATTCTGTCCTCTTTTGTACTGGGGCACTGTATATAGAAATGGGGCAAAGCTAAATTGGTGAGAAATATGAAACAGAAGATACAGTTGCACTCCTGCCCTGCAGACATGCTTTCCATCAGCATCTGGTTGATCACTGTGTAAACAGGATGCAGAACTAGGTAGGCCTTTGGTCTGAGCCAACATGGCTCCTTATGTCCTTTAAACATGGGTCTGTTCTGAGTAGTTAGACAAAGCTAGAGTAGTTGAACAAAGCAATCTAAACAGTTTGAGTGGATGGGTAGGTGGGGAAGCAACAACAAAAGCAGTATTACCCAAGAGATGGACTGGCCTGAACATTTGAATGCTAAACTTTGATTAATCTGAGGTTCATTTTACTAAAACAAACCCAATTCCTAAATGATGTTTGAAATTAGCTTGTTGTTTTTGTAAACTGCCACAGTTGCCTTGCTTTGGATGTAGCATTCAGCTACAACTAATCAAAAATGGAAACTAATGCTTCCAAATTCCTTGGGGGAAGGAGAGAGTGCAAGTTCATAGACTCATCCCTGTAACGTTCACATTTAACCATAGTTTGGTGCTACTTACAAACACTGCCTCTGTTTCTTGAGGCAGTAGTCTCAACTTCTCAAGCTATGGAGTTATATTACTTATATTCTACCTCTTTCCAGACCTGATTCTACCTCTTTCCAGACCCCAAGTGGCTTACAACTAGAAGTCCAAAAAAAGATACAACAGCTAGAACTTTTTTGATTAGTCTTGACTAGAAAAGATCTACTAAATTAATTGTTGGATGGGGAATCAACACATAGGTAGATGAAACTGAATAAAGGTGTTTACTCTAGAGAGGACTAACAATAGGATGTAGGCCAATATCTTAGGGTTATATGGTGGCGATGTGGACAGGTATAACTGGAGTAACTGCATAGGTACTATTTCAGGACAAGTGGAAGGAGATATCTAGTGTCTCTTTCCTTAAAGCCTTGTGCCAGCTAACCCTCGGTGGCTAGCCCAAGTATAGAGTACAGCTTGACAGATGTTGTTTGCTGTGAAGTCAGCTTTGACTTATGGTGGCCCAATGAATGACACACCTCTGTGAATCCCAGTCATCATTAGCCATGCACAGATTTTATAGACTCAGGGCTGTGGCTTTTGTGATTGAGCCAATCCACTTCTGACATGTTCTTCCTCTTTTCCTACTGCCTTCCGCTTTATTGAAAGTTATTGAGTTTTCCAGTCAGTCATGTCATCTCATGATGCATCCAAAGTATGACAGCCTCATTTTAGTCTTTTGGACTTCTCAAGAGAGTTTAGGGTTAATTGTTCTTGGATCCATTTATAGTTGTTTTTTTTTGGCAGTCCATGGTATCCACAGAACTCTCCTGGAGCACATTTCAAATGAGTTCATTACTATGGGTACTGTTAGACTGCAAGTCCCAGAAGCCCCAGCAAGTACAGGGCATGGTGAAGCATGCTGGGGGTTCCAGTCTAGCAACCTCTGGAAGGTTGCATAACTTCTGCTGCTGGGCTAGCTAATGGTAGTGCCAATCTACAGAGGCAGCCGTTTCATGGATCACTTCCAATTATTTCCATCCCACTTCCTTAAGTTGGTCCACCCCTCAGCACTCCTGTCTCTCTACCACCATTCTTGTCAGTACCAGTATACTGGCCATCATCTCTATCAGGTTTTTACATAGACAGTCCCCTTTCCCTAGTGTCTCCTTTCCTCAGTTCCTTTTTTTCAGGCTTGGGATGTGCATACTTGTCTTTCTATCAAGATCCTCTGTCCGCTGTGACTTCTCCTCCAGTCTTTCAGGTTCTTGGCTGGCTGTTCCTTAGCCCGTCTGCTCCCCAGGATGTCCTCCCGTTTAACTTCTCTCAGTCCTTCATGTCCACATGGCTCTTTCCTGCTACTAAGAGCCTGGCTTTCTCTCAGTTGCTGATCTTTCGCTACAGCTTCCAATAGCTGGAATGCTGTGAGCATTTTAAGTGACAACTCCTTTCTCTGCAAATAGAATGTTTGTGCATATTTCATGACATTCCATCAGCTCAGTCAATAAGAGTCAAATTCTTTATCACAGCCACTAGTTCCAGTGCAACTGTAGACAGCTGCCACAAGATTCTTTGGCACGCCATAATATAATATAGATAATTTGGTGGCAAAGTGGGAATTTCAGTCATATTTGTTTGCTTGTTTTTTTTAAATTACATTTCTATCCTGCCTGTCATTCAAGGATGTCAAAGCTCCTATATAGTCCTCCTTCTCATTTTTCTGGAAAAAGAAGAGACACCCTTGGTATGTCAATAGCTGTGACAACAATGAAAGTTGGACAGGTGAAGAACACAAGCTTATCAACTTTGCACTTTAAACAAAAGAGATTATCAGATGCTTCAAAAAGCCCAACAGGAGCATGTGAGGTCGATGTCACTGTACCAGGAATGGGTCCCAGTTTCACATGACGTTGTTATCCTTGTGTACTGCCTCCATGCAGACTCTGCTGCAATGTAGAATAAGCTGTTGCTTTTCATTAATGGAAGTTTCCACCAATGAAAAGCAGCGGCTTATTCTCCTCTGCATCACAGAGTCTGCATGGAGGCAGCACCAGGGCAGGTTTAAGGGACCTGCAGCACCTGCAGCCGCAGGGCCCTCCGTTGTTATGGGGGGGCATCATAACCCTCCTCCTGCAAAAACATTATTAGTAGGAAGGCTTCTGACCCTCGCCACATATTATTGATGACAAATTATGTAATAATCTGAATATCCTGTACTGTGAATAGGTTAGGTAACATTGACTTGATATAAACTTATGCCCCCCCCCAAATAAAGCATTGCAGCCCCCGCCCCCATCCCTTAAACCTGCCCTGGGCAGCACGTGAGAATGACAATACGTGTGAAACTGTGTGGTATGGTGACAGCATCCTCATGGGTTTTTTGCCTGTGTCTGATAATCTCCTTTGCAAACTGTAGAATAGCAAGACAGTGGGTCTGACACACAGTTCATTTTTACCTTTGCCAATAGTCTCTGGATCTCTCAAGATTTCACCAATTTACAAGAAGTAACAGAATTCTCACTAAAGATGAGGGTTGTGATGAAGCATCTCAAACTTTTTAACAAACATTTTTATCATTGTAAAAAAAGAAAGAAGAATTTTTTGATTTTTTATCACTTTGCAGAAATAGTTTGCGTTGTCCTCACTCGTTCTCACTTGTCCTTGCTTGCCCTAGTGACATCATCACACCATGACCAATTTACTATATTACTTTTGATTTTATTTACTAACAACCTTTTATTTACT
This sequence comes from Gambelia wislizenii, assembly GCA_030847615.1. NCBI lineage: Eukaryota > Metazoa > Chordata > Lepidosauria > Squamata > Crotaphytidae > Gambelia > Gambelia wislizenii. The sequence continues at coordinate 262,719,988 of JAUMIR010000002.1, forward strand.
AAAAACTTGATTTAGCTAACACACATTGGAAACTGATTGGAGAGTGCCTGTAAAAATGGTACAGATGTGTAGGTGCTATTGCTGAACAATTTGTAAGCCTCTCTGAGAGCCTTCATGGCTGAAGAGTGTGGTATAAATACCTAAATAAATAAACAAACAAACATGCATTGAGATCATCATGTCAAACACAGTATTGTGACATCATTTCCAGTGTTATTTTAATTAGTATTTTATTTGCTTTTTACTGTTGTTGGCTACCTTGAATGACATTTTTGGGCAGAAAGGCAGGCTTAGAACTTAATTATTCAGGCAGTCAAACAATCATCACATTTCACTACATGAGCTCAGAATGAGCAGGATTGCCCATGTGATCTGTTCAATAAAAGGAAGAAGCAGGATTGTGTATGGATTGGGAGAGGCCCTGAGAAAGTTACGAGCCATGGAAAGACCACCAAAGACAGACAGATATTAACACGGTTGCCGTTTTCCACCTTCCTTCCTTCCTTCCTTCCTTCCTTCCTTCCTTCCTTCCTTCCTCCTTCTCTCTCTCTCTCTCTTTTTAATCCTCCATTTTTTTCTTTTAACCTGGCTGAAATTGTTAGGTTTCACATCACTGAAAACTAGACGAATATTTTACATAGCGGATCCACTGGTTCTACATTCCTGAAATCATACAGGACTGACAGATTAATTTCATAATCCAGTATGACGCGATTCCACCAATGATGTGAGCCACAAAGGACTGCACAGAAAATCACACCAGGTGGCATCCATTTTGAAACCAAGGTCTGTTTTGAATTTCATCCAGTGAGACTGAAGCCTTTTTCTAATGGAACCATTCACTTGATTCTTTACTCAACGTCATTCACCCTCCCCCCCCGATCTCCCCACCCACCCCCTCACTGAGTAGCGCAGCGGCAACCACACGCAACCATACATGTGGCTTCCTTGCGTGGCTAGAGAGCAGCTGCAGCAGCATACCCGTGCATTCAATGAGAGAGGCCCTGTGTCCCAGAAGTTCTGCTTGTTGGAATAGGCAGGAAACAGTTCGCCTGTGGTCTGGGGGCCGATGGAGGGGGGTGGGGAGCCAAACAGAAACTAGCTGAAGAAGAAGAGAGACAGTGGCTGCTGCTCATTCTCCAAGGGTCTGCAATGTGCAGAAATCAGCCGGGTCCTGGCTGCCCCACAGCCAACTCCCTCCTCCTCCTGCTCCTTCTCAACCACCTCTTCTGCAGCTGTTTGGGAATGGAGCCTGCTGTGGTGGTAAACCAGGGCTATTTTTGACTCTTGGTGGGGAGGCACTGCAAAGATTAACAGTCACAGAGGTGACGGGTGATTAACATTCTTTGAAGCCCTGAGCTTCAGGGAATGTGCACCCACCCCACTGAAAAATGGTCTGAAGATTAAGAGATCCAGACTTTGTAACCACCTTAACAACACAAGAAAACACTCTGCTCAGGCCCCCTGTCACCCCCACTCAACCAGTACATTTTTTTGAAGCGGGGGAAACAAAACATTTATGCAGGACTCTGCATGACAACCATCATGACTAGATCAGAGGCTGAACGTTGAGCCTGGGTATTACAGCATCATAGAATCTTAGCATTGGAAAGGACTACATTTGCTTAAAGACCTCCAAAGAAGGAGAGTCCACCCCACCATGAGGCAGTCCATTCCACTGTCAAATAGCTCTTACAGTCAAGAAGTTCTTCCCAATGTTTAGGTGGCATTTCTTTTCTTGTAATTTGAACCCATTGATTAATTTTTTAGTCTTTGGAGCAGCAGCAAACAAGCTTGCTCTATCTTCTACATGATATCGTTTCCGATATTCATCATGTAAAGTGTTATGTTCTAAACAACTAAAGTTATGGTTCACACTGAACTTGGTCACTTGGGAACTACTGTCTGTACATAACTTTAAAGTAGATGAGGAAGATATTGAAATACAGTTGTCCCTCCACATTTACGGATTCGGCATTCACGGTTTTAAGTATTCACGGCTTGAAAATATTCTTTAAAAAGTAATAATCCAAAAAGCAAACCTTGATTTTACCATCTTATAAGGGACACCATTTTGCTATGCCATTGTATACAATGGGACTTGAGTATTCATGGATTTGGGTATTCACGGCGGGTCCTGGAACCAAACCCCAGCGAATGTGAAGGGACAACTGTAGTTGAAGATTTTCCATACCTTGGCTCTGTCCTTAATCAGAATGGAGCTGCAGTCAAGAAAGCAGAAGAAGACTAGGACTTGGAAGAGCAGTCATGAAGGAACTAGACAAAAACCTCAGATGAGAAGTTATATCACTGAATACCAAACACTATTCTGTTGTATTTCCAATTTCTATGTATGGTTGTGAAAGTGGGACAAGGAAGAAAGCTGACAGAAACAGAATCAAATCATTTGAAATGTGGTGTTGGAGGAGAGTTCTATAGATACCATGGGCTGACAAAAAGACAAATGTGTTCAGGAGCAAATGGAGCCTGAACTCTCCCTAGAAATCAAGATAACTAAACCAAGACTGTTGTACTTTGGATATATCACGAGAAGACATGATTCACTAGAAAAGACATCAATGCTTGGTAAGGTAGAAGGTGGCAGGAAAAGAGGAAAACTGCATTGCAGGTAGATAGATTCAATCATGGCCCTGAGTCTGCAAGAGCTGAGCAGGGCTGTTGATAACAGGGTTAATTGGAGGTCTCTCATTCATAAGTAGCCATAAGCTGAAGTCAACTTGATTGCAGTTTACAGAAACAACAACATGTCTGTCTGTCTAGTGCATGTGTCTGGATGTCACAATAAGTGAGAAATCTAAAGAATTCTAAAGAATTCTGGTTTTTCCTGAACAACCAGCATATCATTTACATGCTGCTTGACTACTCCTGTTTGGCCTCTGCAGCAAGCAAGAGTGGCTAAACAAGCCATGGATGTCTATTGTGATATATCAGCCAGAAAATCATGGTTTGTTCTTGACCTATGACTTCAGTTTGCTCTGAGGAGAGACAAACCAGTGTTCCTTATCTGTACATCATGCTAAACCAGGGATGGGCAACTCCCAGAGGCCTGAGGGAATTTACCCCCTCATGTTTTTTTAATCTGAAGAAGGCCTCTTGTGCCCTCTAGGTGTCTTGTGTATGTGTGTGCGCGCACACATATAAAATTTCACAATGTTTTTGGCCCACCCAAGTTTTGGCCCATTAGTCTCTTCTGGTTTTGAAAGAAGCCCCACATCTGGGGTTAAAATAAGTTGGAACATGGGATAAGGCATAACAAAATTTCCCCCAAAGGGCAGAATGGCTGTTTTTCAGTAAAAAATAGGGCATGGGGGCACAAAGATGGTGCAGAACCACACTGGGGAAACGGAGGACTGCATGTGGGCTACAGGCTGCCCACTGCCCACCCTTCTACTAAACCAAGGACATACCCTTCAACTGTCCCACTGTCTCAGCTGCTTTTAAAATGTGCTGGTTTCTCTTTCCTCCTCCCCCTGTTCTCCTTTCTCCTGACTTATTTCAGTTGGTGCAAATTGAGTTCAAAGTGCAAAGTAGAATCATAGAGATGGAAGAGACCACAAGGGCCATCCAGTCCAACCCTGCTGTGCAGGAACACACTATCAAAGCATGCCCGACAGATGGCCATCCAGCCTCTATTGAAAAACCTCCAAAGAAGGAGACTCTACCACACTCTTGAAGCAGTGTATTCCACTTCCTAACAGCTCTTGCTCTCAGGAAGTTCTTCCTAATGTTAGGTGAAGTTACTTTTCCTGTAGTTTGAGTCTATTGCTCCATGTCCTAGTCTCTGGAGCAGCAGAAACAAGTTTAACCTTCTCTTCCCCAGGCTAAACATACCCAGCTCCCTAAGCTGCTCCTCATAGGGCATGGCTTCCAGACCTCCCACCATTTTGGTCGCCCTCCTCTGGACACATTCCAGCTTGTCCATATCTTTCCTGAATTGTGGTGCCTGGAACTGGACACAGTATTCCAGGTGAGGTCTGACCAAAGCAGAATAGAGTGGCACTATTACTTCCCTTGATCTAGACATTATACTACTATTGATGCAGCCTAGAATCACATTGGCTTTTTTAGCTGCTGCATCACACTGCTGATTCATGTTCAGCTAGTGGTCCACTAAGACTCCTAGATCCCATTCGCACGTAGAAGGGAGAGGAAAGAAAGTGCAGTCGTGCCCTTCCCAGTAAGCTCAGGCTTTCCTAAATACAGTATCTAAATTCCAGGGTTTCTCTTCTTAAAATCTGACTTTTTTTTGGTGTTATTCCTCATTAATAATTTTTGCCCTCTTTTTGCCTGAATAAATCCTTTTGGTCACACTCTGATGTTGTTCAGCCACAAGTGCCCTGGTTTTCATCTGTGAAATGTTGGAGGGTAGGCAAAGGTAGTCAACAACTGAAGGTCCAGAGTGCCCCCCATCCCACCCCCATTTTGCACACTGACCTTTGTAGGCCAAAGTGACTGTTTTTTGCAGGGGGGTGCTAAGAAGGGCTATTTGTGGCCCATAAAGGTGTAAGGTGGGCCTCAAATACCATTAAAATGAAATGCTGCATGGAGGATTCTGGGGCCACGATTGTCCATTTTTAGTCAAAATGTTTAGGATGGTAGTAGTAGTGGGTAGGCTCTGAGGGCTGAACTGGGGAGGGGGCACCATGGGGCATCAGGCAACCCATTAGCTGCACTATTTCTAGCCCTGCACTAAAAAGCTGTGGACAAAAGGCCTGTGGTTTGTTTCACCATACTCACTTCCACACAAGAAGGATCAGGAGGTGTGCAGGATCACACAGCTCATAAACAATATGCCAGGGTTTTCCCAGAACTCCAGAGGTTTATCCTTAAGTGTAATATGGGGGCTCTGAGTGAAATTTCTTCTTCCCAGAACATTGCTGTGCTGAATTTGAGGAAGGTCATCTTGAATCCCTCAAGGAGGAATGTGGCCTTTATCTCTAAAGCTTTTTCAGACACAAAAGTAGTTAAGTAGAAACCATACCTAACCAGAGGTAGTTGATGCCTCCGATGTCCAGGGTCAAGAAGGGCAGCACATCCATTCTAGGGTTTGACCAGCTTTTAAGGAGCTGTCCAATGTGCTGAAGTTCTTTAGGAATCAGGTTCAGCATGCTGGAGAACTCCTTTAAAGCCTGGCTGTAAAACTTGGAGGGGATTCATCACCCCACTGATATGGGAGCTATCAGCCACCACTGGGTACAACTGCTTGCCTCTCGTGTTTTTTTTAGTGCTATAATGTATATTTCTTTAGGGTCTGATCCTTATTTACCCAGATGAGTTCTCCACCCCAGAACATGTGAAGTGTCTATGCAGGAATCTCTAAACACCATGTCAAGTGCTTTTAGCTGCTCTTAGAACAGAATACAGAGAAACAGAATGGTTCCCAATCAGAAAGCGGGTCAGACAAGTCTGCATGCTTTCACCCTATTTGTTAAATTCGTATACGGAAAATATACGCAGAGCAGGTTTTGTTGTTGAAGACTTCCCATATCTTGGATCAATCATTGACCAGAAAGGAGATTGCAGTCAAGAAATCAGAAGAAAACTAGGACCGGGAAAGGCAGCTATCAAAGAATTAGACAAGATCCTAAAGTGCAAAGATAGAAAACTGAGCACTGAAGTTAGGATTGTTCAAGCCATAGTATTTCCCATCACCATATACAGATGTGAGAGCTGGACGATGAAGAAAGGCTGATAGGAAGAAAATCAACTCATTTGAGATGTGGTGTTAGAGGAGAGTGCTGAGGATACCATGGATGGCCAAAAAGACAAACAAATGTGTTTTAGAACAGATCAAGCCTGAACTCTCCCTGGAAGCCAAGATGACTAAACTGAGGCTGTCATACTTCAGCTACATTGTGAGAAGGCATGACTCACTAGAAGAGACGATAATGCTAGGAAAGGTGAAGGGCAGTAGAAAGAGAGAAGACTGCATACCAGATGGATAGACTCAATTAACCACGGCCCTGACCCTGCAGGACCTGAGCAGAGTGGCTGAGGACAGGGGGTCTTGGACGTGTCTCGTTCATGGGTCGCCATGAGTTAAAGTCAACTTAAGGCAGTTAACAACAAAAACAAACACAATCAGTCACCAATTATTAACAACTGGTGGGAAAGACAGCCAAGTCTTGAGTCCTGGCAATCCTTGTGTTGTTTCCTTGTTAGGTAGTCACAAACACCACTTTCACCTCAAAATGTCTTTTAAAAAAAATCTCTCTCTCACCTAGAACGGATTTAGAAATCGTTATTTGTTTTCCAAGCCCATGCTGCCCCCTGGTGGCAGACCTGGTGATACAACCTTTGCACTACAGTTTGAAGACCTTTAAATCACATCCATACTGTGTGTTCCTTCAAACGGTGGGTTCCAAAGTGCTATCAGTCAGGCATAATTATCCAGCTATTCCATCTTTTATTTCTTAATGCAAAGCTTCTCCAAGGCCTCAAGGGGGCATGGATACCAATTTAGTCATGTTTTCATGAAAAACAACCTGGTTTGTGTGTGTGTGTGTGTGTGTGTGTCCTTGAGCAAGCAGGGATCACCAGCATTGAGGCCATGACATTGAGAACCACACTATGTGAGGAACTGTGTATCCAATTCTCAAAAGTTTTTTATGTGACTCTAGTAGTGTATTATATCAGTGTCTCTGGTTGAGGTACTTGTAAGGACTCAGAGAATTTGGACTGGAAGTGTTGGGATTTATTATTGTGGAAGTGTTTGTTTGCATCACATATATGTTTTGTGGAAGTGATTGTATATATTATATTATATATGTCTTGTAGATCATTATAAAGTATACATAGTACATAGTCATTTAAAAATTATACTATTGTATCATTGATACAACACATAGTGTTGTTATACAGTGGTCTGTAACCCTGGTGCTGTTATTTCTGGGTTCATGATATTGAGAACACAGCTGTGCTGGGCAGGGCATGTTTCTAGGATGGAGGACCATTGCCTCCCCAAAATAGTACTCTATGGTGAACTCACCACGGGTCAGCGTAAAAGGGGCGCTCCAAAAAAGCGATACAAGGACTCCCTGAAACAACATCTCAGGCTCAGCCAAATTGATCACCAACAATGGTCCGCCCTGGCCTCACACTGGGAGGCATGGAGACGCAATATCCACAATGCTGCAGCTTTATTTGAGAACTCACGCAGAACAAGTCTTGAAGAGAAACGACAACGCAGAAAGAATCACAACCCGGAAACATCACCGAAGGAGACTTTCTGCTGTGCTTTCTGCAACTGGACTTGTTTATCTCAGATTGGCCTTTTTAGTCATCATTGTGCTTGCAGAAAGTGCAGGATGAGTCCTTCCTGAATCTTCGTTTGTGAAGAAAAGCCAGAGAGAGAGAGTGTGTTCAGTTAATCACCTCTGAGTAATCCTGGCCTAGGAAAACCCTATGAAATTCATGGGGTCATCATAAGTTGACAGGTGGCTTGAAGGCACACACAAATTTAAATCCAGAAGTGACTCTTCAGTTATATCCTGTTTTATAAGGAGGCCTTTGCAGGCCAAAAATGGGTGAGTGGTGGGAAACATGGCAAAAAAAGGTCATTTTGGATTATAGGGGGTGGGAATGGAGAGTAGTTCTCTGAGGCCATAGGGTGGGAGAAGCAGCCCCAGACTTGGATGTTGCCCAACTCTGCCCTAAAGTATGAGGAAGAAGCTGTTTCTCAGAGGCTGAGCTTGCACAATGTAGTTTTGGGAAGACCGAGGGCCCTTTCATACTACACAGTTACAGGGCTATGATTCCACTTTAACTGCCATGGCAACGTCCTATGGAATCCTGGGGCTTGTCGTTTGGTGTGGCACTAGAGCTTCCAGGCTGAGAATTCTAAGTGCTCCTCCCTAAACTGCAAATCCCAGGATTCCGTAAGATGTTGCCATGGCACTTAAAGTGGAATCACAGTGCTATAACTGGGTAGTGTAAAAGGACCCTAAGATGATCTGTGCTCCTGGTGCATTAAAGGAAGCAATGTAAGTGATCCTTGCTTTATTTTGCCATCTCAGTGGGTGACATTGTGGGCAAGACTGGCCACAGAGCTTACTAGTTCCACCACTACCACTTTCTAACAGTGACAGTAAGTAGTGTTCACAAAGTGGATGTGTCAGCATTTGCCACCTTCGTGGCAAAGCTGGAGTGGTATGAGCATGGACCCCAGAAAGGGGAGCAGGGGGGCTTAAGCCCCTGCAAGTGTATGCTGGTGAGGCTGAACCCCCCTGAAATGATCAGGCACAAAGGATCAGGATTACCAACACTGTAGTTGATCCCTCTGAGGAACTGCCTGTCAGACAAGTCCTAGTATATAGCCATCTTTTCATTCACGTAATAGGGTCTTATATATTTCCCCCTTGCCTCGATATATTAGTTTTATGCTTTAACCAGTTGTATAATAACCTGTATTGTTTTGTCATTGTCTTCATGGTATGGTTAACTGTTCTTATTGGTGGGATTACGGTTGTTGTTGTTGTTATTATTATTATTATTATTATTATTATTATTTATTGTCTTCTGTGTTTATATTCTTTTGTAAAAACATACATGGAAGTACACAAAATTCACAATGATCTTGAGCCCCCTCACTTTAAAGCCATTTATTGATTTGATTTATATCCTGCTTTTCTTCCAAATGGAACACAAAGCAGCTTGCAATATAAACTAAAGCAGAACATCTAAACCGATATAGAGTACAAAAGTTAAGGAAGTTTGAAAAAGTACCAAATTATACATCCAATGAAAACAGCAGGGATCCAAGTTCCCTTGGTATGGGTACTCTTGACAGCCATCTGACATACCACAGTGCTTTACTCTGAGGAACAGCCTCTTCCATTTCTCTGAATGAGAGGCAGAGGGTGAGATTTGCTCCAGAAAACTTTATAGTAGTGCTGCCACCTGCTTTCACTGCTGTGATAAATACTGTATAGTTTAAAAATTAAGTATTATTTGCTGCTGCTGCAAAAGTGTTCTGTAATAGGCATGTAGGCAGATGAGTGTCTGGCTTGGGTGGGGATATGGCAGCAGCAGCAATAATTGGCCCTGTGGGTAAAGAATGTGAGGTAAATTTACCATCCATCCAAACTAGCCATTTGCACCCATGTTGTTTATGACAGGGCCAGTCTTCTTTGGGCCCCACAAATCCACAGATGTGTTTGTGATGTGATACTGGCTTTATCAACATCCCATGAAAAAAGTGTAAAGATCTATGCTTTGAGCCAGTGTTGTAGAGTGGTTTAATTATTGGACTAGGACTCCAAATGACCAGGATTCAAATCACCATTGAGCCACGGAAACCCATTGGGTTGCCTTGGGCAACTAACACTCTTTCAGCCTCTGGGGAGAGCAATGGCAAAGGCCATCTGACCAAATCTTACTTAAAAAAAGGCCTGTGATAACAGCAACACCACTTTAGATTTTTGGATCCATGTTTTTGTGTCACGGCAATATTGGCCATCATCAGACCAATGATGTTGTTAACTGCTGTCAAATCGAGTTTGACTTGTGGTGCCCCATAAATGAGAGACATCCAAGCCACCCTGTCATCAACAGCCCTGCTCAGGTCTTGCAGACTCAGGGCCATGGCTTCCTTGGTTGAGTCTATCCATCTGGAATGCAGTGTCCTACTGCATTCTACCTTCCAAGCATGATTGTCTTTTCTAATAAGACCAACGATACTTAATATTTATTTACTGCAGACACCAGTGTAAGCTTTGATTTGATCATAGTTTGTGGGGAAGGAACCCCACAGAAAAATAACTGACATGTTTTTGACTAAAGAGAGCTGACTTTTACTTCCTTGCTGTTTTGTGATTGGGCACACTGACCACAGCAGCCATTTTGTAACTACCCATGCCCACCACTTTATTCTGATACCCATGGAATTTTTTTTCAAAATTCCAAATTGTGCAATGAACAAAAAAGGGCAGGAGCCCTCTAATTCTAGTCCAATGTTTGCTATTGTATTTATTGTATTGTTATTAAGATATGTAACTACCATTGTTGCTATTATTATTATCAGTCTATTAATACATGTAGCATAAGATTATAGCATTATACTAGTGTTTTTATAATTTTTTTAAAAAAATTCTCTAAGCCGTTATTTGATTATTCCTGCCTGCCTAACCAAGAGATACAAATGGTGGGATTAGGAGAAGCAAGAATTATGAATGAGTTATTACTGTATGATTCTATTATTGTAAAAGTATCTTGTTGTTCTGCGCCTTCAAGTAATTTCCAATTAATGCCAACCTTAAAGCGAACCTATTCTTTTATTTATTTATTTTCTACATTTCTATACCACTTATCAGTGCCAACACTCTCCCTAAGTGGTTTACAACATAAAAACAAGTAAAAATAAAACAAGTAAAAAGTAACAATTACAATTATTTTAAAAACGTATACAAGTTAAAACAATAACAATAATAAAAACATACCCCAATAAAAGCCTCCTAGCACACAGCTACAAATTAAAAGCTTGCTGGAATAAAAATGTCTTTGCTTGCTGGCGAAAGAAAAGCAGGGAATGGGCCAGCCTAGCCTCCCAAGGAAGGGTGTTCCAGAGGGTGGGAGCAGCCACCGAGAAGGCTCTCTCTCATGTCCTCACCAAGGGAGCCTGGGATGAAGGCGGAATCAAGAGAAAGCCTTCCCCTGAGGATCTTAATATTCTGGCAGGTTCAGATCAGGCAATACGGTCTTTCAAATAGTTTGGACCCAGGCCGAATAGGGCTTTATAGGACATGACCAGCACTTTGAATTGTGCTTGGAAACAAATCGGTAGCCAGTGGAGCTGTTTTAACAGAGGAGTTATATGATCCCTGTACTAGCCCCAGTCAGCATTCTGGTCACAGCATTCTGGACCCGCTGAACTTTCCAAACAGTTTCCAAAGGCAGTCCCACATAGAGTGCGTTACAGTAGTCCAAATGGGATGTAATCAAGGCATGTGTCACTGCGGCCAGATCTGCCGTCTCAAGGAATGGCCATAGCTGGCTCACTAGTTTTAACTGTGCAAATGCACTCCTGGGCACTGCTGAAACCTGAGCATCTAGGTTCAGAGCTGAGTCCAGGAGCACACCCAAGCTGCGAGCCTGAGATTTCAGGGGGAGTGTAACCCCATCCAGCACAGGCTGGGTCCCTGTTCCCTGATCTGCCTTTTGACTGACCAGGAGCACCTCTGTCTTGTCTGGGTTTCAATTTGTTTGCCCATCATCCAGTCCATTGCTGACATCAGACATTGGTTCAGTACAAAGACAGCTTCCTTGGAATCAGATGGGAATGAGAGAGAGAGAGAGTTGCGTGTCATCAGCATACTGACACCACACCTCCAAACTCTGGATGACCTCTCCCAGTGGTTTCATGTAGATATTAAAGAGCATGGGGGACAAAACTGAGCCCTGAGGGACCCCACAGGCCAATGGCCAGGACATCGAACAGGAGTCCCACAGCACCACCTTCTGAATTCTCCCCTCCAAGAAGGACCAGAACCACTGCATAACAGTGCCCCCAAGTCCCATCCCAGAGAGGCAGCTCAGAAGGATACCATGGTTGATGGTATCAAAAGCTGCTGAAAGGTCCAGCAGAACCAATAGGGACACACTCCCCCTGTCCAGTTCCCTGCATAGGTCATCCACCAAAGTGACCAAAGGATTTTCCAAGGATTTTCTTGGAAATATTTGTTTGGGGGTGGGGGTTGCCATTGCTCTCCTCTGAGGCTGAGAATGTGTGACTTGCCCAAGTGGGTTTCCATGGCCAAGTGGGGATTTGAACCCTGGTCTCCCAGAGTCCTAGTCCAACATTCACACTGCTACACCATGCCATGCTGGCTCTAATTCTCTCTCTCTCTCTCTTTGGCTTTTCTTCCGCAAACGAAGATTCAGGAAGGACTCATCCCACGCTTTCTGCAAGCGCGCTGATGACTAAAAAGGCCAAGCCGAGATAAACAAGTCCGGTAGCAGAAAACACAGTAGAAGGTTTCCTTGGGTGATGTTTCCAGCTTGTGATTCTTTCTGCGTTGTCGTTTCTCTTCAATACTTGTTCGGTGTGAGTTCTCAAATAAGGCTGCAGCATTGTGGGTAGTGCGTCTCCATGCCTCCCGATGTGAGGCCAGGGCAGACCATTGTTGGTGATCAATTTGGCCGAGCCTGAGATGTTGTTTCAGGGAGTCCTTGTATCATTTTCTTGGAGTGCCCCACTTACGCTGACCCGTGGTGAGCTCACCATAGAGTACTATTTTGGGGAGGCGATAGTCCTCAATCCTAGAAACGTGCCCTGCCCAGCGCAGCTGTGTTCTCAATATCATGGCCTCAGTGCTAGTGATCCCTGCTTGCTCAAGGACAGCAACATTTGTCACATAGTCAGTTCAGTGTATATTTAGGATTGTACGTATAACATTCACACTGCTACACCATGCTGGCTCTAATTATAAGCCTTGGTCTGATACACTTTGTTGTTGTTGTGTGCCTGCAAGTTATGGCAACCATAAGGTTAATCTATCATGGGGTTTTCTTGGCAAGATTTGTTCAGAGGGAGTTTGCCCTTGCCTTCCTCTGAGGTTGAGAGAGTATAACTTGGCCAGGGTCACCCAGTGAATTTCCATGGCAGAGTGGGGATTTGAATCTTGGTCTCCCAGTGCCCTAGTCTAACATTCAAACCACTACACCACACTGGTTCTCCATCCTGCAGAGGCTGTATATTAAGTATAAACAAAGTGAGAAATGATGGAAGTTGTAGTCCAACCACACCTGAAGAGCCATACTAGTTGACCACTGATCTACATTATTGCTCTCATGCAGTAACTAACATTTTGCAGGCATTTTATCTTTTGCTATTTAAGAGTTGGGGACTGGAATGGAACAAGCAAATGAAAAAATACAGAAGTGTTTAAAAAATAGAATATGGCTAAAGAAGTTGTTACTAGTAGATCTGGGCAAGAACCACTGGGGTTGTATAGCAAAAGGGAAAAGAAAGAGAGTGAAGCACAACCAACGGGGTGGCAAGTTCATCAACCCAGGGCTTGCAATTGGAGAACAGACTTTCAGTTTACATCACTGCACCAGTCCAGCATTGTAGGGGAGACTGGATGATAGCTTGGGGTGGCAATTTTTAGAAGTGCCAATGGATGCACCATGCATCTTATCTGAAAATCTCTTGTGATGTTATAGAATAGGAAAAGGAATCATGCAGCCCTCCAGGTGTGGTTAGGCTGCAACTCCTAGCAGCTCTAGCTGGCACCATCAGTGGTAAGGAATGCTGGGAGCTGCAATCCAACATTGTCTGAGAGGGCTACATGATTCCCATCCATCACAGAAGAACTTGTATCCTTGAAGAACTGTGCATCAAGCATCCCACAATGTTTACTTCGAGATGGGGGAGAACTGGTACAATTTTGGCTGCAGCAGCTGTGCCAGCTTGGACCAAGCCTAATTATTTTCTCTTTCCTCTGCTAGAATTGCCCTCTCTTTCTATCTACCTGGAGCAATTTGTCTTTCTTGAAAAGAGAGCTCCCAAAGGCATATGTCTACTATAGACTGGAGCAACTTCTAAATAGGGCTTTCATTTGGCAATCACCGTGCCTCATTCATGTACTATTACAGTGAAACTAGTCATCTTCTGTTTTTAGCTCTGCTTCCATCTTTTTTTCTCTCTGTAAACAAATCAAGGAGAAAATAGAAGCACCATGCCTTTTGAGTGGCACTGCTAGGAGCCACTCATATAAGCACCCTTATATCCCCAGAGAACTCTGGGAATGCTAGTTCACGAACAAGGAAGCAGGCTTTCCAATAGATAATGCTCTGTGGGTACACCAAACTATGGTTCCCAGGATTCTCTGGAAAAAGTCACAAGAGTTTAATGGATGCTTATTGTTTGAGAGTCAGTGTGGCGTAGTGATTTGATCACTGAAGTACAACTTTGAGATCAGGGTTGGAATTCCTGCTTAGCCATGGAAACCCACTGGGTGACCTTGGGCACGTCACACCCTCAGAGGCAGTCAAAGGCAATCCCCCTCTGAACACATCTTTCCAAGAAACCTCCATTTAGGATTGCCATAAGTCAGAAATGACTTGACAGCACATACCAAATAATGGACGTAGCTAATGGATGTATGGTTTACACATCTTGCTGTGCAGTAAAGTATCTTGGGCTGGAGCTCAAGGAGGCCAACCCAAGGATAAAATATGCTAGCACAGACCAAAAAATGCCAAGAGGGGGCAGTCTTTGCTAGGAGACACCTTTCCAGTTTGTCATGTAAATTGGGGATGGGTAAGGGGGAGAAACATCACTGAATGCAGCTTTTGGGAATTGTTGGTTTGGTGGCTAATTAATTACAAACCAGTAAGCACCAAGCATATTCCACACAGGCTGTGGTTTGTCAGCTCCATTTCACAGAAGATAAACTGAGGCACAGAGGAATAACTGTTTGCCTAGGGATATCCACTGAGCCAAGGCTAAAGCTAAGAACAGAGAAATCAAAGCGAAAGGCCTAGACAGGGCCTCTTTGCTAAATCCAAGCTTTCTCCCCACCTTTGTCCTGCTGCTGAAGTTCCTTTGCCTACCCACATCATGAGCTGGAACGCTTTGCTACAGGATGGTTTGAATTAAGCCTCTCCAGAAGGGACATCTAATCCAATATTGCAGTGATTCATAGTGGCTTGTATTCCTTGGGCTGGGCTTCTGTAGAAGCCGCAGATCTGTGCAAACAAGGACGGTGGGGAGTGACCCAGCACAGCCCATCCTCGGCAGGCAGCCAAGGACCAACTGTGGACTTTCCCTGAAGCATTTTTAGCTTGAATCTCTCAATTTGACAGTGTTTTGAGTGTAGCGTGTATGTGTGTGTGTTTTAAACACAGTTAAGCAGGCTAAGATGGAAGCAAACAGTTCTGTCATGAGGCAGAGGGAAGCACTTGCCTCAGGTGGAAAAACTATGGGCTGGTAGTGTGGGTGGCTGGCCCCTTCTTTTAAAGAACAGAGCTGTGTGTTCCAGACAATGTGTCTCACATACCCAAAGTGAAATGGAGGATGCTGTCACATCACCAGTCTTGAATTCAAATTCAATGGCCAGTCCAGTTGGCTTCTGTAGGTGGAATTGTAGAGGCACTATTTTGTCCTTTGCTTCAGGCAGCAAAATCTGTGGGGCTGGCTCTGGTACCACCCTGTGCCAAATAAGTATCTTCCTCAGATTTTGGAATATGTTCACAGGAAATGGGGGCAATGTTTGAGTACTTAAGAAGGAGAGACACTGGGATTCGTGCCTATACAAGAACCTTACCACGTGCTCTGGAAACATGCACTGCCACTTGGGGCCACAGGGACTTCTAAAAATGTCCAGAAAGGAATAAGCAAAACCAGATGTGACTGGAAGTCCACTTCTGGTTTTGAAAAATTGATATTTTTAAATATTAAACAGTGCCGGTGGGGGAACCTGCAACCAATTTAAAAGGTGTTCTTCCTGGAGTATTCCAAGGACCCTTTCACTATAGCATCATTTTACCTCAGGAGCATAGTATGAAAAAGCCACTTTTCCTGCACATTACATCTGAATGCAAAAGGATGGAAAGTAAGCTAAGCACAAATTTCCCAGCCTTTGGGGCGATTTCACACTGCTCATTGATAGTACTATGATCCCCCTTTACCTGCCATGGCAACATCCTATGGTTGACCAGTGGAACCCAAAGGGTGCTCAGCAGTGGCTCCTCTTTGTCTTGGAAAGATGTGACCAGTGAGGTGCCACAGGGTTCTGTCCTGGGCCCAGTGCTATTCAACATCTTTATCAATGATTTAGATGATGGAATTAGGGGCATACCTATCAAATTTGCAGATGACACCAAATTAGGAGGAGTAGCTAATACCCTAGAGGACAGGATCAAAATTCAAAATGACCTGGATAGACTGGAGAGCTGGGCCAAAGCTAACAAAATGAAATTCAGTACGGAGAAATGTAAGGTACTGCACTTAGGGAGGAAAAATGAAATGCATAGATATAGGATGGGGGAGACCTGGCTGAACGAGACTACATGCGAAAGGGATCTAGGAGTCCTAGTAGACCACAAGTTGAACATGAGTCAACAGTGTGATGCGGCAGCTAAAAAGGCCAATGCGATTTTGGGCTGCATCAATAGACGTATAGTGTCTAGATCAAGGGAAGTAATAGTGCCACTCTATTCTGCCTTGGTCAGGCCTCACCTAGAATACCGTATCCAGTTCTGGGCACCACAATTCAAAAAGGATATTGACAAATTGGAGCGTGTCCAGAAGAGGGCGACTAAAATGGTGAAAGGTCTGGAAACCATGCCTTATGAGGAAAGATTTAGGGAGCTGGGTATGTTTAGCCTGGAAAAAAGACGGTTAAGGGGCGATATGATAGCCCTGTTTAAGTATTTGAAGGGGGGTCACATTGAGGATAGAGCTAGCTTGTTTTCAGCTGCTCCAGAGACTAGAACACGGAGCAATGGATGCAAGCTCCAGGAACAGAGATTCCACCTCAACATTAGGAGGAACTTTCTGACAGTAAGAGCTGTTCGGCAGTGGAACACACTCCCTCGGAGCATGGTGGGGTCTCCTTCCTTGGAGGTCTTTAAACAGAGGCTGGATGGCCATCTGTCAGGGATGATTTGATTGTGTATTCCTGCACGGCAGGGGGTTGGACTGGATGGCCCTCGTGGTCTCTTCCAACTCTACAATTCTATGATTCTAATCTTAGGATTTGTACTTTGGGAAGGCGCTAGAGGAGCTCCTTGGCTGAGAATTCTCAATGCCAAATGCCCCTCCCTCCCTGGCCAATTGCAGGGTTCCATTCAGTGGAACTATTGCAGTGTAAGTGGAATCATAGCAATATAATTGTGTCGTGTGACAGCACCCCAGAAGAGGCAATTCAGAAAAAGTGCAGTATGGGGAATCCAAAGTTCAGGGAAATAGCCTTGAGGTTGCATATGGTCCCAGGGCCATATTTTTCCCATGCCTGCTGTGAGTGAGGGGTACTGTTTATCATGACTTAGAATCATAGAATCATAGAGTTGGAAGAGACCACAAGGGCCATTCAGTCCAACTCCCTGGCATGCAGGAATACACAATCAAAGCACTCCCAACAGATGGCCATCCACCCTCTGTTTAAAAACCTCCAAAGAAGCAGACTCCACCACACTTCACCATACTTCATCCCTGTTTTCTTGTCACTACTTGTCACTTTCTTTTCAGGCACTACTGTCATTCTAGTAGAGTGGGGTTGGGGAATGTGGCCTTCCAGACACTTTTGCCTCCCTGACCATTCAGCTCCATTTGGCCTGGTCACGGGGAAAGGACTATGGGAGTTCTTGTCCCAAAGAACTGAAGTGCTGAGCTAGGAACTCTGGGAGATCAAGGTTTGAATTTCCACTCAGCCATGGAAACCCAGCAGGTGGCCTTGGGCAAAAGGAAGGCAATGACAAACCACCTCTGAACAAATCTTGCAGGGGGGAAAAAACCTATGAGTAGGCTGCCATAAGTTGGCGTTCACTTGAAGGCATGTAACAATAAAGCTTGGGGGAGGGGCAGAGTGGGTCTAGGGAATGGCAAAAAAGAGGCTAGGCCCATGCTCAGTCTTTGGGTTGCATTTTCTAGGATGTGACCCCAGGAAAGTTATCAAAAAGTAAAGGTGGCCCTTTTGCTGAAAGAGGTTTGCATCCCCTATTCTAAGCTGCTTGTGACTTTTTAAAGCCTGCTCTCCCCTCAGTTCATGACAGAACACCAGCAGACTCGATTTCTGAACCAAGGATGTACTCCTGTCCATGTTATTCATAGAATCAAAAAGTTGGAAGGGACCTCAAGGGACATCCAGTCCAACCCCCTGCCATGCAGGAATACACAAAATCATTCCTGACAGATGGCCATCCAGTCTCTGTTTAAAAACCTCCAAAGAAGGAGACTCCACCACACTATGAGGCAGTGCATTCCACTACCAAACAGCTCTTACTGTCAGGAAGTTCTTTCTAATGTTTAGGTGGAATCTCTTTTCCTGTAGTTTGAACCCATTGCTCTGTGTCCTAGTCTTTGGAGAAGCAAAAAACAAGCCTGCTCCATCCTCAGTATGACTGGATTCAGCTTAAAAGGGCAGGCAGCCCTGGTGAGTAACTCACTTGGCCATCCAAATGTCTTTGACATTTCAAAATCATGAATGGCAGGTGGATGATAGGTCTAAATGAGACAGAAAAGAGTCACAGTGTTTTCTTCAGTTGGAGTTGGTTTAATAGTTTTCTTGGCTGCCACACCACGTCCTGCAAGTCTGGCCTGAGGAATGAATCCAGGTAGGAGCCTGTTATGTGCAGAAACCAAAGAAGGTGGGCAGCATTCTTGATAGGTGGACCCCAGAGCTTGGAAACTCTCACCTCCCTGAATTTGACAACTACACCACACTGGCTCTCAAAGCCTTGGCTTCCTGTTATGTGTCCAAGTCATTTTTGACCTATGGTGACCCCAAAGCGAACCTATCACAGGCCTGGGTAACCACCCACTGACTGCCCTCCACCCACCCCACCCCCTGATTCGACCCTGATCCTGATTCGGGTGCAGGACACATGTTGCAAAAAAACAGTTTTTCCAAGAAATTGCAGAGTAAAAAAAAAGGAGTTTTTCAAAATCACGTTAAAACCTAAAAGAAGGACTTTTGCTTTGAAAATGGAGAAACGACATGTGTGCCAACAGCACTAGGATGGAGGTAAGGACAGATTTTTTTGCAGCTGTGGATCCAGCCTTAGAAACAAACACACACCCTCATCATCACAAAAGTGGGGAGGACTAAAGTATGTGGGGATCACACTAGAGATGTTCTCTCACATATCTACATGTGTCAGAGGGGGACAAAATTACTTTTTTTGGGAGGCAGATCCCAGAAACCTCCAGCCCACATGACCACCATTGTGCAAAAAAGTTACTTTTCCAAGTCACCACATGTCCCTAACATAACCAAATCCATTCTCACACATAACACACATGCATTCACACACCTGCACACTCCAGCCTGGAGGCTTGGGGAAATCCCAGAATCAGCTCCAATGCAAGGTGGGATTTCCCCCCTCCCCCAGCTGTAATTGTAGTTTGGGCTACACAAGGAGAGACTCACAGCTGGGAAAAGGAGTTGTTTTGAAGACAAATGGCTGCAGGGAAGGGAGAGTGAAGAGAGGAGGCTGCAGGAGAACTGAAGAGGCCTTTTCCAAAGCAGACTTATTTCCTGGGCTATAGGTGTCATTCATGATCCTGGATAGAGTCACTAGCCAGATAGTGGAGTCAGGGCTTGTGAAGCTGATGCTCCAGGACTTTTTTCCACCCACATCATAGAACAGAATCATAGAATCATAGAGTTGGAAGAGAGCATAAGGGTCATCAAGTCCAACCCCCTGCCATGCAGCAATGCTTAGTCAAAGCATTCCCGACAGATGGCCATCCAGCCTCTGTTTAAAAAGCTCCAAAGAAGGAGACTCCACCACACAGTGAATTCCACTTCTGAACAGCTCTTACTGTCAGGAAGTTCTTCTTCATGTTTAGGTCAAATCTCTTTTCCTCTAGTTTGAACCCATTGCTCTGTGTCCTAGTCTCTGGAGCAGCAGAAAACAAGCTTGCTCTATCCTCAGTAAGACATCCCTTTAAATATTTAAACACGGCTATCATTTATTTATTTATTTAGTTATTTAGTTATTTATACCCCGCTTTTCAGCCACAAGGCTATCAGAGCGGCTTACAAATTGTTTTTAAGCAATAGCTATTTACACATCTAACTGCATTAAACAGCTTCCAATGTGTGTTAGCTAATTGCCCCCACAAGCTGGGTAATCATTTTACCGACCTACGAAAGGATGGAATGCTGAGTGAACCTTGGAGCCCTCTGGAATCGAACTTGCAACTTACAAGGTGGTGACTTGCACTACATGTCCCCTCTTAACCTTCTCTTCCCCAGGCTAAACATACCCAGCTCCCTAAGCCGCTCCTTGGAGGCTATGGCCTCCAGACCTCCCACTATTTTGGTTACTCTTCTCTGGACACATTCCATCTTGTCCATATTCTTCATGAACTGTGGTGCCAAGAATTGGATACAGTATTCCAAGCGAGGTCTGACCAAAGCAGAATAGAGTGGCACTATTACTTACCTTGATCTAGACACTATACTCCTAATGATGCAGCCTAGAATCACATTGGCTTTTTTAGCTGCTGCATTATACTGCTGATGCAGTTCAGCTTTTGGTCTACTAAGACTCCTAGATCCCTTGTACTGCCATCAAGTCTCACCTTAACTGCAATCTGCAGTGTTTTGTGGGGAAATGGATTTTCCCAGCAACAATGTATTGTTGTGAGCTATCCACATTGTAATACAAATGTAATTTTGTAATGTAATTTTGTAGCAGTTTGAAGTGCATCCACAATGGACAATTATGGTTCTTTGCATATCCACCAACAGTCCCAATTTGTCATGGACAGTCCTAATGATTCCTCTATCATCCCATTTTTTCAGCTGCTTTTAATTTTTTTTTTGGGGGGGGGCTAACTACACTGTTCATTTGTTGTTGTTGTTTTGTATAATTTGTATTAAACAAAGAAGAAAATAAAAAATTCAATTCAAAAGACTGTTCTTTTCCACAAAGAAGCATAAAAATACAATGTAAATATACAAAATTCAAAACACTGTTCTTTTCCACAAAGAGACATAAAAATACAATATAAATATACATCACATAAAATAAATAAACTGTTTCTTGGCCATATTTATTTGTGCATCACTAATTTCCTGTACAATTATAGCTGTTCATTATTAAACACAGAGTAATTTATTACTCTCCTCTGCTAATAATACACACAATATTTACCATATATCTTAATTGACTTCCCACCAACCAGTTACTGAGTTTTAATTTATGTAATTCCATTCCAAATCTAATACTACATTGATACCATCAGATTGAAATTTGCAGTTACAGCTGTCCAAAATTGTAAGATCTAAATACTCTCTTTCTTATGATATATAGTTTGTTTTACCGTAAACATTAGCACCTTATATCCATTAACAAAGCCCTTAACTGGGTTGATTTGTAATTAGAGTTGGACCCCGTTTCTTTTCCAAGCATTTATTAACTTCTGTCCAGAATTCTTGATGATTTGTTTTTTCAGCTGCTTTTAAAATGTACCAGTGGTTAAATGCCAGTACTGCAAGCCACCACGTTGCAAGTTTGATTCCAGCAGGCTCCAAGGTTCACTCAGCCTTCCATCCTTTCATAGGTCGGTAAAATGAGTACCTGGCTTGTGGGAGCAGTTAGCTAACACACACTGGAAACTGCTTTATGCAGTGTAGATGTGTAAATTGCTATTGCTTAAAAACAATTTGTAAGCCGCTCTATAGCCTTGTGGCTAAAGAGCAGGGTATAAATAAGTAAATAAAATAAAATAAAAACTGTTCTTTATTGTTTTTCTTAAAATATTTATACCCCACCTTATTTCAAAGATCTCAGGGTGACTTACAAGTAACATTAAAACAAGTTAAATGGGTTACAAATAAAATAATTAAATAAGCTAAAACATATTAAAACACTAATAAGTTAAAAACAGATTTAATTGTTTTTGAAACTATGTGCAACTGTATTTGGAATGAATTAATGAGGGCGAAAGGCTTTGAGGAATAGCCATGTTTTAACTTGGCGACTAAACGAAGTGAGTGTTGGCACCAGTCGGGCCTCTAGGGGGAGGGCATTCCAAAGTTCGAGTGCCACAGATAAGAAGGCCCTTTCCTATGTCCCAGTGCAGTGTATTGATCTCACTGGTGGGACATGGAGGAGGCCTCAATCCTCAGGCAGGCACATATGGGGAGAGGCACTCCCTCAAGTACCAAGGTTGCAAACCATTTAGGACTTTAAGGGTCAATCCAGATAGTGAAATAAATCCTCATAGAATCCAGGGGGGGGGGAATCTCATGTGTCCAAATGGGATCTTGTAACATTCCATTGTTTTCAGACCAAAATTTGGGAAAACCTTTGGAGCTTTCCCCGAGTTTTTAAAAAAACTGCAGGGGAAATGTGCACTCCTGCTTGCTAAGACAACCAAAACACATTGCAGCACATTCCTGAAGAGGATAGCTGATTGGTCAGATGTACAATGGGGAGTTGAGCTTGCTAAGAAGGCAGGGGCCGGAACTGCCATGTTGGGTTGTTGCCGTAGCAATCATGTGCTGAGGTGAAGAAACAGCCCCTTTTCTTTTGTTGTTTAAGCAGAAGATTGCTCTTCCGCACCTTGGATTTAGTTTTTTTTTTAAAAAACTGTTTGGCGGGGGCAAATTGGGGAGTATAGAACCGCAAGTAATTCACTTGTGACCACCATCTTGATTCACTGGTATGCCTCCATGTGAACAGCAAACACGGATAGCTTCACATACCAGCAACCTTGGAAAAACATTGTTGAGACAGATGAAAGCTTCTACGAATTGGCATAGGTTCACACCAATCCACATTTTATTCCCTCATCTAGACCGGCCCTAAATGTCATCACAAGCACCTTGAATTCAGACCAGAAATGTATTGGCAACCAGTGCAGTTCTTTTAAGACTGGTAAGTCATTAGTAACTTTTGCTCTCTTGACCACACTGTAATGTGGCTTGGTAACATGTGTCTCGGTTTTCATCTGTGAAAATTTGGAAGGCATGGAACAGATGGAATATAAGTACATAAATGAAAGTTGATGTCTCTGCTATTTGTTCCAGTAAGACCCTGTCTCCGCGATACCCTGAATTTCTTCTTGTCACCTTGAAAATGACAGTGCCTTACTCTCTTTTGCCCCCATCTCCTTTTTAGTAAGAGAAAGTTCTAAAATGGAACTTTAGCTCAGCTCCAGGCCAAAAAACAAAGCATCAACAACAAAATGGCAACAAACCAAAATACCCCCCAAACCCCTCACACCCCTTCAATGCTGCCTGCCTGCACTTTTGATAAGTGATTGTATTAGAATTAATGATTTTTAAAAAATTCTAATTCCTGCCTGGTTGAATCAATGCTATCTTGTTAGGTGGTTTGTTTAAAGCCAGTAGTTAATCACGTTCACCAAATATCATATTACAGAGCTAGGTATTACAACTCCCATCATTCTCACCACAGAGCTAGGCCCCAGGTTCCCATGCTCAAGCAGGGGCGTGATGCCAAACTTCCTCATTCACCTGGCTGGCCCTGCCCCCTATTTGAAGCCCCTGGGGCTCTTCCCACACCCATCCTGTTTTTCCAAGAATTTCATTCTGCTGCACAAGAAACAGTTTCTGCTGTTCGCTGAGCACAAAAACAGCAAAGGCTTTCAGACACAGTGTCAGGTAATAGGAGGGCCACAACCTTTCAGGAATTCTCTTTCTCTTTTGGTTCAGTCTTGGCCAAGCTTAGAGCATCTCCCAGAAGAAGAGGACCTTTAATGTTCTTGCGTTGTGGTTGTGGGCCTTCAACTACAGTAGTTTCTGATTTATGGCGAACCTAAAGCAACCCTATAATGGGGGTTTTCTTGCCAAGGTTTGTTCAGAGGGGGTGGGTTGCCTTTGCCTTCTCTGAGGCTGAGTGTTTGTGTGGCTTGCCCAAGGTCACTCAAGGATTTGAAGCCTGCTCTTTCAACTATCTGGTTTGGGGTCTAGAACTATAACAGTAGCTAGTTACTTTTAATTAGGTGCCATTATAGTTCTGGCCCCCAAACCAGATAGTTAAAATTATGTATACACACACATGCACACGCACACACACACACACACACACACATACACACATATACAGTTGTCCCTCCATATCCACAGATTTTGTATCCATGGATTTAAGTATCCACGGCTTGAAAATATTCTTTAAAAAATAATAATCCAAAAAGCAAACCTTGATTTTGTCATCTTATATAAGGGGCACCATTTTGCTATGCCATTGCATAAAATGCATATAAAATAAAGCATAAAAAGTAACACCAAGCACACATGCACACACACACTTCCAAGTAGCCCAAGAGTGAAACTTCCAAGAACGAAACTAACCTGGATGTCCAGATCTGACCTGGAAGTGTTCGCGCCTGACTGGCCATTGTCAGGGTAAATCTGAGATTTAAAGGGACAGTGGTATTGCATGATGGGAAATCTATTGACAGGTTAAGCCATCAATTAAAAACCACGGCTTTGGGGCTCTTTATAACCATGAAAGGGCAACATCATCTGATCTGTGCGCCCATTCGTGGTTATGTGGTGTCCTTATGATGCCATATTTTCCATATCTGATAAAGTCCTGTTATTTGTACTTTTACCAGCAGGAAGATGGAAAGAGCTGCTTCTGGGATTTTCTGCCTCAGGTGCTAAAATAACTTGGCTTTGAGTATCATGGTTTTGCAGGAAGGGGTGCCATTTGCTGCTCCATTCTGGACATCAAAATGTTACCCAAAATGTTCCAGAGTGAGGCAGGCAGTGACCAGGGGAAAGGCCTTCCCAGCTGGGACACCCCGTTGCTGCAACACTCTCCTCAAGGTTTCTAGCACTGAATTTTGTCTAGGACTGGCACCAAACAAAGGGCTTTTTGCTCACCCAGAGTACATACGATGCTTGCTAGTCCTGTTTTCACTACTGTTGCTGTTGGTTGCAACTGTCCACCATGTTTGGTGTAGTTTCCTAAGATGATTGTTCATAATGTTTAGCTTGTAAGCCATCGTGGGAACTGTCAACCTGAAGGGTGGGGTAAAGTAATAAAAATGGCCCAAAAAAGTAAACAGCCCTCTCCCACAGGATGTTTTTGAGGTGCTGGAGGGAGAGATGGAGGTGCTTCTGTCTTTTTTCTTCTCCTTTTTTGGGGGGAGTGAGGCAAGGATAGCAATTTTCATCTTTGCTGCTCTCTCCCAAATTTGGCACTCTAAGAGCATGTACACAGAGTGATATCAGTTCTATCGGGCAGAGATCCCACATTGCTGACAACCTGCAGGAGCAGCTGAACAACAACACTCCTTTCTTACTCAAAGGGACCGCTGGACTGCAGTTGTTTATTAATAAATATATTGACTGGAAATTAAAGCTGAACAGGTCCTATCAGTGATTCTGCCACAGACGCACCCCAGGCTGTGAGTAGTATTAATCATGAAGCAACCAAAAGAAGAAATCTTTTTTCTAAGAGACCTGCTTGGATGAGAGTTCTGGCTCAAGAGAGCTTCTCTCTGCCCCAAGGCAGGCTGTCATGTAGGAACAAGCCTTTCATAAAATCCCCATGTTTAGAACCAACTCTCACACACTGCCAGGGTTCTCAGACCTAAGGTGACCTGGAGAGCAGGGAGACTTTGAGAGCAGGGAGTGGGGTGGGAACCTTTGGTTTTCTTTCTGCAAAGAGTGGCAGGGCCAAAGTTGCAAGGAAGCTTGGGTTTCGAGAAACATATACACTGTGTGTGATGGCTGATTCCTCTCCATTGACGGCCCCTTGTCGTGGGAGAGAGGCTTGTGTACTCTAATGATGTTTTGAGCTATGCTGGCGGTGGCACAATAGCCACCAGTAGGGTCTCTCATGCCGGACAGGTCAAAACTGAAGGGTCTGACAAAGAGCGTCAAAGGGCAGGATGGGCTCTCTAGCCTTATGGCAACTGTCCTAGGAGAAGGAAAACCCTAATCCCAAACCCGGGCAGATGGTGCTCGTCCAACCCTGTAAGGTCAACCATCTAAGGGAAAGAAACTCTAATCAAACCTACGGCCCGAAGACCTCACTGCTACCATCCATGCTTGCAAGGCCAGCAGATGAACCTTTGGTTTAAAAGGTGAGGCCAGTTCTGTGCACGCTGTGCTCCACCAGACAAATCCATTGCACAGGCTCGAAGGACAAATCTAATTCAAAAAAAAAAAAAAGCCCTGTAGCAATAGGCAAGGGATGAAATGGCAGGTGTAAAGATGCACTGGAAGCCGCAGACCCAACCCTGTATGCAGACGGTTCAGGACTTTGGTCGCTTGAGGCTGACCCGGGAGATGACAGTCTTGTTCGGCAGCATCCTGAATGACCAAGCAGCCTTTTTTAAGGAGAACACTGCTTGCTCCATATGGAGAGGGGCCTAGAAAAGGTGGCCTAATGGAAGCTCATCCCCAACTACCTGGTTGGCTAGCCGCGGCCAACGGGAATCTTCTGATGCGGTCAAACCAAGGCAAAGAAACAAAGGCACACACCGGCCTCCAAAGGTGTAAATAAACTGACGCTTGCATGCTGGAACATCAGAACCATGCGAGACTCTTCAGATAGTGGATGGCCTAAGCATCGTTCTGCTCTAATAGCCCATGAACTATCACAACTTAATATTGACATCGCTGCTCTTAGTGAAGTTCGCTTCCATGAGGAAGGCAGCCTTAAAGAACACGGCGCAGGCTACACACTTTACTGGTCTGGCAAACCCAAAACCGAAAAACATCTTTCAGGAGTAGGCTTTATGATTAAAAACTCCATTGCCTCCAAACTCTACACCTTGCCAACAGGACACTCTGATCGCATCATTTCCTTATGCCTCCCACATGTTGTTCTCTTTAGTATATATGCCCCAACTATGCAAGCCGACGCTGTAGAGAAAGACAAATTCTACACAGACCTACGCCACCTCATACAAAAAGTCCCTGTAGAAGATAAAATTATTATCCTTGGTGACTTCAATGCCAGAGTAGGAAAGAACTCTGAAGCCTGGAAAGGTGTCTTAGGCAAGCATGGTGTTGGAAATTGCAATGATAACGGATGCCTCCTGCTAGGGTTCTGTGCAGAACAACAGCTGACTATTACAAACACAATCTTTCAGCAGAAAGACAGCTTGAAGACAACCTGGATGCATCCCTGATCCAAACACTGGCACCTCATTGACCATGTTCTAGTCCGCCAGAGAAACATTCGCGATGTCCGCCATACTTGAGTGATGCCCAGTGCAGAATGCCAGACAGATCATCGCCTCGTCAGATGTAAACTAAATCTTCATCTTAAGTTCAAACCTAAGAGGAGTGGCATCTTAAAGAAGAAACTCCAAGTCAACAATCTTCAACAAGCTACCATGAGAGACAACTGCAAACAAAACTTGAAGACCATCCTATAGATCCTTCTCCTACAGTGCTTTGGCAATATATCAAAAATGGTATCCTCCAGTCTGCGGAAGAATCCCTCGGGTTCTCCCACAAGAAAAATCAAGACTGGTTTGATGAAAACAACCAAGAGATCCAGGAGCTGTTGGCAAAGAAGAGAACTGCTCACCAGGCATACCTCGCCCAGCCAACTTGCCATGTAAGAAAAGCAGCTTTCCATCTCACATGTAGTAAACTTCAACAAAAACTCAGAGACATGCAGAACAAGTGGTGGATCAATATAGCAGAAAAGACACAACGCTGTGCAGATCTGGGTGATCATAGAGGATTTTATGAAGCTCATAAGGCAGTGTTTGGACCTACTTATCAGGTCCAAAGCTCCTTATACAGTACAGATGGTCAAACACCAGGAGCCCTGGTG
Source organism: Gambelia wislizenii (assembly GCA_030847615.1). Lineage (NCBI taxonomy): Eukaryota > Metazoa > Chordata > Lepidosauria > Squamata > Crotaphytidae > Gambelia > Gambelia wislizenii. Next base: position 262,747,456 of record JAUMIR010000002.1, read on the forward strand.
GCGCAGTGGTTAAATGCCAGTACTGCAAGTCATCACGTTGCAAGTTCAATTCCAGTGGGCTCCAAGGTTCACTCAGCCTTCCATCCTTTCGTAGGTCGATAAAATGAGTACCCAGCTTGTGGGGGCAATTAGCTAACACACATTGGAAACTGTTTAGTGCAGTGTAGATGTGTAAATAGCTATTGCTTAAAACCCATCTGTAAGCCGCTCTGATAGCCTTGTGGCTGAAGAGCGGGGTATAAATAAATAAATAAATAAACATTAATTACTGATAAAGCCTCCATCCTGAATTGATGGGCTGAACACTTTCAAAGTCTCTTCAGTGCTAGCCGAGTAGTCCAAGGCTCAGCTATCCAACATATGATACAAAAACCAATGAAAAATGAATTGGACATAGCTCTCACTTTGGAAGAGACCCTTAAGGCCATACAGCAGTTGAAAAACGGCAAGGCGGCTGGGATTGATGGAATCTCACCTGAAGTTTGGAAACACGGAGGTCATGTACTCCATGATAAATTCCACAAACTCCTTGTGAATTGCTGGGAAAAGGGGGAACTGCCATCAGATCTCCGAGATGCAGTCATCATCACCCTGTACAAGAAAAAAGGAGCAAAATCTGATTGCTCAAACTATCGAGGCATAACACTGCTCTCTATTGCTGGAAAAATCCTTGCAAGAATACTCCTGAACATATTAGTTCCTGCCATTGCAGAAGAACTTCTTCCTGAAAGCCAATGTGGATTCAGAGCCAATAGGAGTACTACAGATATGGTATTTGCCCTTAGACAACTGCAAGAGAAATGTAGAGGGAAGAACAAGGGTCTCTATGTAACATTTGTCGACCTCACCAAAGCCTTTGACACCGTGAGTAGGAAAGGTCTGTGGCAGATCCTGGAAAGACTAGGATGTCCCCCCCAATTCCTTAAAATGATTATCTTGCTACACGAGGGCCAGCGTGGTCAAGTCAGATATGGCGATGCTCTTTCAGAGCCCTTTCTAATAACTAATGGAGTGAAGCAAGGTTGTGTTCTTGCGCCAACTTTATTTACAATCTTCTTTAGCATGATGCTCCAAAGGGCTACAGCAGAGCTCGAAGAAGACGACGGCATTTATATACGTTACCGTACTGATGGTAGCTTGTTTAACTTAAGCTGTCTGAGGGCTCGCACTAAGACCCTAAACTATCTAGCCCGTGAGCTGCTCTTCGCTGATGATGCTGCCCTTGTTGCCCACACAGAAGCAGCTCTGCAGCGCCTAACATCCTGCTTCGCAACAGCTGCAGAGCTGTTTGGGCTGGAAGTCAACCTGAAGAAAATGGAAGTTCTTTATCAGCCTGCACCACAGGACGAACACCTCCATCCCCACATTGCTGTCGGCAACTCTGTGCTTAAGTCCGTTCAGCAGTTCACCTATCTGGGAAGCATCATCTCCTCAGATGCCAAGATTGACAAAGAGATCGATCACAGATTAGCAAAGGCACATAGCACATTTGGAAGACTTTACAAAAGAGTCTGGAGTAATAAACACCTGAGGCAAAACACAAAAATCAGTGTATATAGAGCCATTGTACTGTCTATTCTCCTTTATGGGTCTGTAACATGGGTCACCTATCACCACCACCTACGACTCCTCGAACGCTTCCATCAGCGCTGTTTACGCACAATCCTAAATATACACTGGACTGACTATGTGACGAATGTTGCTGTCCTTGAGCAAGCAGGGATCACCAGCATTGAGGCCATGATATTGAGAACTCAGCTGCGCTGGGCAGGGCATGTTTCTAGGATGGAGGACCATCGCCTCCCAAAAATACTACTCTACGGTGAACTCGCCACGGGTCAGTGTAAGAGGGGCACTCCAAAAAAGCGATACAAGGAGTCCCTGAAACAACAACTCAGGCTCAGCCAAATTGATCACCAACAGTGGTCCGCCCTGACCTCACATCGGGAGGCATGGAGACGCACTATCCACAATGCTGCAGCCTTATTTGAGAACTCACGGTGAACAAGTCTTGAAGAGAAACGACAACGCAGAAAAAATCACAACCCGGAAACATCACCCAAGGAAACCTTCTGCTGTGCTTTCTGCAACCGGTCTTGTCTATTTCGGATTGGCCTTTTTAGTCATCAGCGCGCTTGCAGAAAGTGCGGGATGAGTCCTTCTTGAATCTTCGTTTGCGAAGAGAACCCAGAGAGAGAGAGATGGCTGATTTTATTGTGATAAAAGGTGCACAGAGATGTACATTTAAAGCAGGACCCACAGAGTCATTTTTCATCCCAGTGCTCAAAGCTGGCTTCAGTCCTCACCTTCAAAACCCATATAATAGATGGGGAATTTTCCTTCTTTGGAGTATAGCTCTCCCCCTTGATCCCACCTGAGGAAATTCTGGGGTTGTAGTCCAAAAAAGAAACTTTCCCAAACTCTGGACAAATGTTGAACAATAATATTCTGAATCAGGATACTCCCTTTCTCCTCCTCCCTGTTCCAGGTGAATTGTCAATTTTATTCTCTGGCATACCCACTTTAAAAAACAAAAAGGCAAAATGGTTTGTTTTTTTTAATGGTGAAAATGCTTTGGGGGAAATAGGACAAGGAACTCCAGAGAGTACAACCTGAAGCAACACACAAAAAAGGAGCTTTTAACTACCGTAAACATTAGGGAGAACTTGCTGATGGTAAGATTTGTTGTTCTACAGTGATTTGAACACTTCAGAAGGTGGCTGATTCTCTTTCATTTGAATTTTTAAAATACAGGTAGGATGGACATCTCTTAGGGATGTTTTTTTTTGTAGATTCCTACACTGGCAAGGTGTTAGACAAGATCACTCTAGATTCATAGACCACTCTATGAATCCCTGAATCATCATTACCCTGCTAGTCTGCGCTGTGCACAGGCAGTTTCTTCAGCAAATAGTGGGAATGGTCCTCTCCTGTGTTTTACCTACAGGGTAGATTCATATCTAAAATGTCAATGTAGTGAGTGTCTTTCTACACTCTGCTAACCCCTAAAATTATATACAAGGGCTCATGGAAAGCATCACTCACATATTTATTAGCAAATGAACAAAAACCAAGGTGAGCCATATGTTAAACATATATTATAGACTGATTGATTGTAGTTTTAACGTTGTTCTGCATTTATTTCACTCTTTTATACAACATTGGATGCCTAAATTGCACTAGAAAAGAAACAGTGATGGAAAATTAGGATAAGATGGGTGTTGTTTTAGATAATTTTCATCTCTGATCTTTATTCTTTCTGGGAAAAGAAGTAGAAAATTATATATGACATTTGTTTCACTCCTGCTCAGCACAGATCCCAATACCATATCCTACAATAGGTCATACCATTGATTGGCCAAACCGTAAATGTTCAACCGAGTTTTGTGGTAAGTATCCCTGGAGTCAATGGTGCATCTTCCAGCAGTAGAGGAAAGGAGACATTTGTTTCCTGACCGACTCATCTGTTGCCTTTTCTTTTGAAATAAAATATATGGCTTATCTCCCTCCTATACTAGCTAAGGCAAGTCCTGGGAGTTCAGAACAACTTTTCTGTCTCTTTCTTTCACTGTCTTCAGGGTTGTGTATGCTAAGTTAATACAGTAGAACCCCCATATCCACTGGGGATTGGTTCTGGGGGCCCCCGTGGATACCGAAAACCATGGATAATAGCAAACACCATTGAAAATAATAGAGCTTTTGGTTTAAAACACCATAGAGTTGCTTTGGTGGACCCAGAAAATGGCTAGAGAGGACACATTTTCTAGGAAGACTCTATGGTAGGTGTGCTGTTTTGTGTCCCATGGATAACTGAATCAGTGGATAATGAATCAGTGAATACGGGGGTCCTACTGTAATATAAAAAATGGCTGATAGGTGGAAGGTGTTCTGGTGAAAGGGGATTCAGTGTAACCTACTGCTCTTTTATTATTTTGCCTTTTGTAACATGTGTTTGTTTGAAGTTCCATCCAGACAGAGGGGCTCCTAGACAGGTTGTTACAGGTAGTCCATCTTTTCTTCCTTACAAGGATTTTTTTTAATGAAGGGGAGCAGAGTTAGAAGTGGTGGGAAGATATGGAAGGGTTACCAGGGGAAGATGATGTGGTTTGGACAACCCCTCCATAAAAATCTTTCAACATGTTAGAGCAATTGCACAATAAAAACTCATCTAGAAAAATCCAGGGATGAGGGAAAGAATGCATTGCCCCTCAAATAAGAATTTTCCTTCACTCCCCAAATTTCTAGCATCTCAGTAATGTAAGACTTGAGAAATTCAATTTAGGTACCCAAAGGAAAGGAGCAGGGAAAGTGTCCAAGGGAATGCTTAAAAAAGCAAATGTAAGAGTTCTAGGTAGGAATGATTTTCAATGTCTTACTCTTTGCAATGTTGGAAATTTGAGGACTGAAGGAAAATTTCATAGGGATGGAGAATTCTTATTTGGGGGCAATGCTCTCATTTTGCTCCTCCCGCATAGCTATACAGTCAGCCCTCTGTATCAATGGCTTGTCATCCATGACTTGGGGGAAAAAGTTTTTTTTAAGTAAATTCCAAGAAGCAAACCTTGATTTTGCCATTTTGTATAAGGGACATCATTTTACTATGCAATTGTATATAATGGGATTTGAGCATCGATGGATTCTGGTAACCACAGGGGAGTCCTAGAACCAAACCCCAGTGGATACCAAGGGCCTGCTGTACTTCTGAACACATTAGAGCAATTGCATAATAAAAACATAATCTAGAAGAGCCTTAGTGTTAAATTAACAGCCTTAAGTGCCCATGGTTAAACTGTTTTTTCTAAAACAAAGCAAAGAACGAAGAGACAACATAACTAAGAGCAATCAGCTAAGTAACCAATGTCAAGGAAAGTGGATTTTGCTGCCCTCCAGTACTATCCAACATCCTGTTCTGGAGAGCAGCAGTCCTGGATTATACACTGGAAGCTAAGAGAGACAGGTTGTACTGTAGCCTTGGTCCCAGTCCTTTGTGCATGCCCAGAAGATTTTGCCACTGTATGGGCTTCAAGTAGGATTATACCCAGGTCCTGAGAGTTAAAGACAAAAGCCTGAGACCTAGAGATGACCACTTGTAATGTCACAGGAGGCTGGACCTGGTAATGTTACAAAGGTGATGTTCCAAGGGACAGACCCTGGTGATGTCCTTAAGCACAATAACCACCAGTTGCACAGAGACCATTCAAATCACAAACTCCAAGGCTGGAATTTTGTCCAGCAGTTATGATATCGTGAGCTGGACTGCTGTGGTTTCACATTTACAATCATGAGCAATCAAATGTGACCCCCCCCCAATCTAATTTTGCAGCTTGGCAGCACCCCAACCAAAGGCACTGGAGAGCAGAATGCTGGGAAATGAATCCGCAGTGCTTTCCTCGTCCCAGGCTGCCTTGGAACAAGCAGTTGTGACAGGACATTGAGCGATCGCTCCTGTTTCCTGTTCTCAAAGCACTCTATGTCCAGGAGCCTGCTGTGGATGTCATTTCCTACCAGGTTGGTTTCCTGTGCCTTTGAAACACTTCAGTCAAGTTGCTGTGAAGGCAGGGGAAGGCATAATCAATCATAACTCTGTACAGTGATAGAGCTCCGCCATCATAGTTATGATAGTGATGCAAGATCTTGGCCAACAAATGAGGAAAATAGATCCTCTCTCTGTCTCCCTCTCCCTCCCTTCCTACATCCCACCACACTTTTCAAGACAGTGCTCTCACTCTCAAATTCCTCTTTTCATCCTAATGCCAGAAAAGAGGAACCAGGCCCCGAGACCCCTATCCTCAATGAATCTTTTCCTCCTAGCTACATTCTCATCATAGGTACTCTAACATGGGGTAGGGAATATGGGGCCCTCCAGAATGTACTTTTAAGACAAAGGAAAATAATAATAATAATAATAATAATAATAATTTTTACCCCGCCCCTCTGTTAAAAACAATTGGGACGGCTTACAACAATTAAAATACAAATACAGATTAAAATCCCTAAATGCCACCCACCCACCCACCCTCCCCTATAAAAAGATATTAAACCAGTATAAAATTTAAAAACCAGCTAATCTAAAATCACATTAAAAAAACCAAATACAAACAAGACTAAAAGAGGCCAAGAGATGCAGCTCCTGAGGTCAGGATCTAATCAGGAAAGGGCTGCCAAAAGAGATCCGTCTTTAGTGCTTTTTTGAAGCTACTCAAGCTCATCATCTGACAGACTCGTTCGGCAGGCCATTCCATAATTTGGGGATGATTACCGAAAAGGCCCTCTGGGAGGTTGCAGACAGCCTTGATTTTTGTGGCTGAAGCAAATTCCTCCCAGAGGACCGGAGTGCGTGAGGAGGATTGTATGGGAGGAGGCGGTTCCAGAGATAAGTTGGACCCAAGCCATTTAGGGCTTTAAAGGTAATAACCAACACCTTATGCTGGGTCCGGAAACTGATAGGCAGCCAGTGGAGAAATTTTAATACTGGAGTTATATGGTCTCTGAGATGTTCCCGAGACCACTCTGGCTGCCATATTTTGTACCAACTGAAGTTTCCGGACCAAGCATGAGGGTAGACCCATGTAGAGCACATTGCAGAAATCTAGACGAGAGGTTACCAGCATGTGCACCACAGTCTCGAGGTCCCTTACTTCCAGGAAAGGGTGCAGGTGGTGTATCAGCCAAAGCTGATAACAGGCGCTCCTGACCGTCGCATTCACCTGACTTGTCATCTGAAGCGATGAATCAAGGAGCACCCAGCACCCCCAAACTGTGAACACAGTCCTTAAAGGAGAGCGTGACCCTGTCCTGGACTGGGGGTTGCAACCCAACTCCTGGTATCGGGGCCGCTACCGTGAGCACCTCTGTTTTGTCCGGATTTAATCTCAATCTGTTTTTCCTCATCCAACCCATTATTGCTTTAAGACAGTCATTAAGAGGAGAGACGCCATCGGAATTTGAGGCCGATGATTGGGACAAGGAGAAATAGATCTGGGTGTCATCAGCGTACTGATAACACCCAGCCCCATAACTCCGAATAATCTCACCCAGCGGCTTCGTATAGATGTTAAACAGCATCGGGGACAGGATGGTGCCTTGCAGAACGCCACAAGTAAGCTCCTTTCTGCTGGAGCAGCTGTCCCCAAGCAGAACCCTCTGGGATCTGCCTGAGAGGAAGGACCAGAACCACTGGAGCGCAGTGCCTTCGATTTCCAACCCACTTAGGCGATCCAGGAGGATGCTATGATCTATCGTATCGAAAGCTGCTGAGAGGTCTAGAAGCACCAAAAGGGTCACACTATCCCTGTTGATGCTTAGATGCAGGTCTTCAGGCAAGGCAACCATGGCAGTCTCAACTCCAAATCCTGTGCTAAAGCCAGTTTGAAATGGGTCTAGATAATCGGTTTCATCCAAGACCACTTGGAGTTGAAGATCAACTGCCCTCTTGATCACTTTACTCAAGAATGGTAACATAGAAACCCACCTATAGTTGTTCATGTCCAGGAGGCCCAGGGAAGGTTTTTTTCAGGAGTGGCTTAACCGCCGCTTCCTTTAAACAGGATGGAACACACCCTTCCCTGAGGGATGCCTTGATGATGTCCTTAAGGAACACCATCAAGGTACCCCCCATCCTGGATGACTGGAAGAGAAGGGAAGAGAAAAGGGAGAGGAGGGAAAAGGGGAAAAAATAAGCAAAAGTGACAGACAGACTGAGATTGGCTTGAACTGGACTGAGATAGGCAGAGTGATGAAGGATGGAGTGACGAAGGACGGAGAAACGCAAGGCATAAGACGTGCGACGAAAGGATAGCAGACAACGAGTGAAGTAAAGAAGTAAAATAATAAAGGGACATATAAATAAAACTTAACTCGAATAAGGGAAAACAGGTTGGGATATAAAAAAGGGAGGAGGGAAGGGAAAGGGGATTGAGAGATTGGGGAAAAAGGTCAGAGAAACAAATCAAAATAATATAAAATAAGAGAAGGGGTAGAAAACAGAATCAGAAGAGGGGTAAAAGGAGAGAGAAGGGATTGAGAAGAGGACAAGAGGTTTGAAAGATTAATTCAGAAGAGGGAGAGGGGAGGTAAGGGAAGCTAGAGAAAGAGAACAATAAGAAGTACTACGTTAGAAGGAGAATAACTGAAATAAGGCTACAGGTACAATTATAATTACAAATAATACAAATAAATAAAGTAAGGTTATAAGAAGAGAAATAAAGGGTTGGGAGGGTAAGAGATTGAAGGGGAGGACTGGAAGGTTAGAAGGGAAGGAGAGAGCAAGAACTTTTAAGCAAGTCGAAGAGGGTCGGGGTAAGTGCGAAAGGGACAGCATTTAAGATCGGTTCGTGGGGAAAGTGAAGAGGGTGATGAGGAGGGAAAAACAGAAGAAGAAGAGAGATTACAGAAGGGAGGAAAGGAGAGTAGTTTGGGTGGGATAAAGAAGCGAGGGAAAAGAAAGCAGTAGAGATAGAAAGATAGAGAAAGTGGTAGAGACAGATAGAGAGAAAGCAACAGGAGAGGGATACTGGAAGTTGGGAGAAGAAATAGGGAAGTTTGAGTGGGAAGGTAAGGGCTTTGGAAGGCTTGGGAATAGGGTGGAGGGAGGAAGGAAAGGGGACTGAAAACAAGGTTGATGTAATGTAATGTGGTAAAGCTAACTCGTTTATTTAATTTATATTGTGGTAGAGATAATTCGTTTATTTAATTTACACTGTGGTTTTTTTTTGCTTTTAAGTGTTGCATAAGTGCTGTATAAGAGAAAAAGTCTAGGATAAAGCATAATGTTATATAAAACATAATTCAGAAGGACATAAATAATATAAAGAGATATACAAAAGTCAAAATTTATTTGGGGATATAGCTCAAAGAAATTTAATTTGAATATCGAATCACTGGGATAGATCTAAAAAGTGTTTTAAGTGGTGTAAAAGTGTGGTAGACTATCTATATATTAGCTAATCGGAAACATTAAAAATACTGGCATCTAAGAATATCCAGCTGGGAGGGCCTGCGCCCACGTGACAGCGCTATCCTCTCCCAGCCAGGTTTCTGTGAAGCAAGCCAGGTCGGCATCCTCATCCCAAAGATCGTAAATAATGTGCGTTTTTTTCTTAACCGACCTGGCATTGCAGAGGAGCAAAGTAAGGTTCTGTGGAATGGTTGGTACACTCTCCAATCCATTCCGGGAAACAGGGTGAACTGAAGGTGGGATAGCTAACAAACAGCGATCCCGCCTTTTTTTGTAACATCTGTTCACTCCATTCGGACCATACCTCCCTTTCCCCAGCACAACTCTAATTTCCGCCCCCACTCCATTCCCGGCCTCAGCTGACTCCAATTGCAGGCTTAGAGTCCTTCTGGCTGCTGGCTGGTGTTCCTGAGGGAGTGGCTTAAGATGCCAGCCGCTCCTGGCCACGACCCCTCTCACTGCTGCCCTGCTGCTAGAAGTCCTCAGGGCCCTCTGCAGCCTTCTAGCCTGATGGAGTGGGGAAAAGAGGCTGCTGTAGGCGTGGAGTCCTCCTGGCTGGTAGGCTGGTGTTGGCATGCTGTAGCCATCCACAACAGATCAATGGTAAGATGTTACTTTGTCCAGATTCTGCCTTGGCTCTGTGTAGCATAGATCTTCAAATGGAGAGTTTCATGCAGATTGTACTACATGACCCTAGTCCTGAATGGCAATACTGCTCAATGGAATTATACCACCAAAGGAATATTCCTGCTCATTTCAGCAGGAGTGCATGAATACACATAATTTCAAAATGCACTTTTGCATGCACAAAAGCACCACAGGAGCTGCTCTGCTTCCATGATCTTGAACTAATATGAGTGTTTCTCGTTGATCAAAAATGCATACTCTCCAACTGTCCCAATTTAGCAGGAATAATCCCAATTAATCCTTCATCCCACTTTTCCAGTTGCTTTTAAAATATCCCAGTTTCTCTCTCTTTCCACTTTCCCCTTTTGTCTTCAGTTTAGTTCAATTGCTGCAAACTGAGTTTAAAAGTGCAAAAGTAGTTTGCACTCATTTAGCTCAGCACAGGGGAAAGGAGATCAGGGACAGTATCTTGCCCTTCCCAGTAGACACAAGCAAAAGCAAGCTGTTGCAGCCTCTCCTAGGCCAAATCCACACTAAGCAAATAATCCAGTTTGAAACTGGATTATTTGCCATGGCTCTTTCCTATTGAATCCTGGGATTTGTTGTTTTACAAGGTCTTTAGCTTTCTCTGCCAAAGAGTGCTGGTGCTTCACCAAACTACAAATCCCAGGATTCCATAGGAAGGAGACATGGCAAATAATCCAATTTTAAACTGGATTACTGTAGGAGTAATGAGTCTAAAAAATAAAATTATATTAAAAAATTCCAGGATCTAGTCCTTTTAAAAAGCAACAAAAAATTATCTTCTTTAAAAAAGAGTTTAAAAATCAATTACTTTTAAATTCATGCAGAGTGCAACTTAGGAATGCAGACTGAAAGCTCAATTAACATTTAAAAGGTGTGTTCAGAGGTCTGAGATCACTCAGTTAAATTAGACTCATTACAAAACAAAAGAGTCAGTTTAAAATGCAAATCAAAAGTTTACTGAAGGTATATCAATCTCAATCTACATACTAAAACAAACTTTAAAAAGAGGTTCCTAACTGACTAAGAGTATTTAGGGTAGGAAAAAAACTCACCCAGCCTACAGCGGTAGAAGGCTGCATGGTGAAACATCATGGCATGGTTACAGGAAAGATGGTATAGCTTAAGATGTCTTAAGATGGAGTAAGATGGCTACATCCTCATGGAGACTCAAACTTAAAAGTGAACTTACACACAGCAATAAAATTTAAATTAGGTCATGTGTTGAATCTCAAAGGAGGCACTCCCCTGTTACCCCTTGCAGATTGTCTCACCTGGACTTGAGTTCCTGGCTCTGCTCGTGGCGTGCCGTCCAGTCCTCTGTCCTCTGGTAAGTCGTGGGCTAAGGGAGCCCCTTCTGGATGCAAAGCACTTGCAGGAGGGTGAAAGAGCTGCATACGCTGTGGCTGCCGCTGAGAATCAAGGTCAGGGTCTTCTTCCACTGCAAACACATCTGAATAGAAATCTTTATTTGGATTAGAATTAAACTGAGGTATTTTATCAACATAAACAGCACTTGTTATTCCCATTGTGCGTCCATCAGTGTTTAGGATTTTGCAAGCACCTTTGGCATAGCCAATAAAAATTCCCTCTTCATGTCTACAGTCCAGTTTGTCTCTTTTCTGTTTGGGAATGTATGTATAAGCTTTTGATCCAAAAACCTTGAGATGGTTCAGTCTGGGTTTCACACCATGCCACAATTCAAATGGAGTAACATCTCTGGATCTGGTTGGAAGTCTATTGTATAAGTATGTGGCTGTGAGAATTGCCTCACACCAATAAGCCTTAGACATGTTAGCCTGTAAAAGCATTGCAACTGCCATTTCCTTTAAGGTGCGGTTCATTCTCTCCGATAAACCAATTTGTTGAGGACTATAAATCCCAGTAGTCTGGTGTCTGATGCCATGTTCCTTTAAGAACTCATCAAATTGAGTATTGACAAATTCAGTCCTATTATCCGTCCTCAAATTTTGAATTTTATAATTGATTTTATTAGTGACATAAAGTACTCTTTGAACTTTTCAAAAGCTTGACTTTTCTCCCTTAGGAGGTAGCAATGGGTGTATTTGCTGAAATAATCTGTGAGGGTCATGAAATAGAGGTTTCCACCAACTGATTTCTGTCTAAATGGCCCACAGATGTCAGAGTGTATCAATTCAAGAGGTTTAGTAGATTGTCTTTCTGTGAGAGGCTTGTGTGAAAGTGCAATAGCCTTAACTTTAATGCATTCCACACACCTTTCATTCACACAACAGTTCTTGAAATGAAAGTCTTTTGCTAGCTCTTGATTAGCCAATTTCTTTATGCATTCAACATTTCAATGAGCAAACCTTTTATGCCATAAATTTATGCAGTCTTTGTGTTTACACTGAGTGGCAACACTGGCATTTGAGTCACTGATCTCCATGTGATAAAGGCCATCATCCTTTAGAGTGCCTTTAAAAATCAACTGTTTGCCATGAAGACCATAACATGCATTCTTTTTGAAAACTACTCTGCTGCCTCTAGATGTGCTCATTTTGACTGAGTAGAGGGAGCTCTTGAGCTTGGGGGCATAAAATGCATCTATAATTGTCAATATCTCTGTCCTAGCTCCCAATCTCATAGGAAGATACACAGTCCCAATTCCTTGAACGATAACAGAATCTCCATTGGCAAGAAACACAGGGAATTTTACTTCTTCATTAAAATCTTGGAAATATTCCCTTTTATTGACAAATGTGTTGCTAGCAACGCTGTCTACGATGAAGGAATTTTTATATTCATTTCCAGAAGCTTGCATTACTTTTTCATAAGCCAATCCAATGTGAAATTTCTGTTTAGCATTAGCTTCTCTATCTCTATGGCCTTTTGCATTCTCTTGCCTCTGGCCAGTCATCCCTTGCTGTGAGAATAACTGTTCCTTTCCCTTTGAAGCCTTAAATTGCACCCCATTTGGCTCAGAAGAGGAGGGGGGCTTGGAGTGAGTAGCATTCTTTTTAAAATGCTCATTTTCTTTTCCAGCCAAATTAACTTGCTGGTTAAAGTTAGAATTTCTGGATTCAAACCTATCATTTTGCATCAAGTTTTGCCTATGTTGAAATTCTCTTATTTGAATATAGGCTTCTGGTAGGGTTAAATAATTCTTTAATTGCAAAGTGTTTATGATGGGATTGTAAAACTTTGGTAAGCTTGCTAAGAAAATCCCAACTTGCATAGACTTTGGAATCTCTTCTCCAGGAGATTGCAATTCTGCTAATGTAGCTCTGAAATCATTAATGTGTTCATCTAGACATTTTGGATTTGATAATTTCATGTTCACAAATTTCATCATCAATTCAATTGTATTTCCCATGGATGGAACATCACATAGATCTTTCAAAGTGTCCCAAGCAGCTTTTGATGTTCTCTTATCTTTGATTTCACAAACTAATCCTTCATCAGTTGTTAAAATTATGTATGCTAATACTTTTTGATCATTCCTATCAAAATCATTCCTCTCTCTTCCCTGAGGAGGTCTGGGATTGTGTAAAACATCAATAAGTCCCATGGCCTTCAGGTATGTTTCAAAAGAAAAAGCCCATTTTCTATAATTCAGACCATTCAGCTTCTCCATGCTTAAAAAGGCAGAGAGGCTAGCCTCAGCCATAATTGCTTTTTATTGCTTTATTGGCTTTGTCTTCAAGCTGACAGAGACCAAAAACAGCAACTCTGAGGTGATCAGATAAAAAGAAAAACAAAACTTTTGCAAAAACAAAAATTAAATTGAGCTTTTAAGTCTTAAATCTGGGAACCAAAACCCTTCCATGTAGGAGTAATGAGTCTAAAAAATAAAATTGTATTTAAAAATTCCAGGATCTAGTCCTTTTAAAAAGCAACAAAAAATTATCTTCTTTAAAAAAGAGTTTAAAAATCATTTACTTATGCATGCAGAGTGCAACTTAGGAATGCAGACTGAAAGCTCAATTAACATTTAAAAGGTGTGTTCAGAGGTCTGAGATCACTCAGTTAAATTAGACTCATTACAAAACAAAGGAGTCAGTTTAAAATGCAAATCAAAAGTTTACTGAAGGTATATCAATCTCAATCTACATACTAAAACAAACTTTAAAAAGAGGTTCCTAATTGACTAAGAGTATTTAGGGTAGGAAAAAAACTCACCCAGCCTACAGCGGTAGAAGGCTGCATGGTGAAACATCATGGCATGGTTACAGGAAAGATGGTATAGCTTAAGATGTCTTAAGATGGAGTAAGATGGCTACATCCTCATGGAGACTCTAACTCAAAAGAGAACTTACACAGAGCAATAAAATTTAAATTAGGTCATGTGTTGAATGACCCAGCACTCCAGTTGGCTGGAAGTGCCCAGTGAAATAAGAGAAAGGGAATTTTGGGAGAACAAGAGCATGCAGGAAAAAACCCTAGACTTATCTTAGGATGTGAATGAGGTACACAAGATTGCTTTTACATTACAATGATTATTTCTCCACATACTACAATTACTTGTGTAGTGTGGATGAGACCCCAGCTTGTGTGTTCTTCCTTAATAACTTTTGCTATTCTGACCACACTCCAATTTTGCCTGGCCACGTGTCCTAGTTTTCATTTGTGAAGTGTTGCAGAGTATGAATCTTTTCTACCACTTCCATAGGTAAACTTAACATATTATATACATCAGGTTTCAGAGTTTCAGAAAGGCCAGTTTAAGATGGTTGGGCTCCTGGAAGAATTCCAGAACCAGGGCCCCCTTTGTGCAAGTGTGCAAGCACCACTGTGAGAGTGCTAACCTCATACTGCTATTCTCTTTCAAGCCTAAAGAAACACTGGCTCTGGGCATTCCTTTCACTTGTGTCACAGCTGGCATGATGAAATCTAGGGCCTTAGAGGTAGTGGCCCCACTGTACACCACACAAGCTTCTTGTATGAAGATGCAATCAAAAGAAATGTACTTGGGATAAAGAGGTCTGCAGCTGTCTCTGCCACCATCCTCCCCAAGGATTACTAAAATTTGTCATCTACTTTGGGCTCATTTTCCAGCTATGAAGCAACTGAAAATGAGCCCAAAATGGATGGCAAATTTTAGTAACCCTTGGGGAGGATGGTGGCAAAGAGATCTACAGACCTCTTCTTCCCAAGTAGATTTCTTTTGACTGCAGCATCATACAAGAAGCTCTGGAGCATTTGCTCCAGCTGCACCACTGATGGTCCAGCCTTGGTCCCAGAGCATCATGCTACCATTGCTTTACTGCTTTACTGCTGGCTTCAGGATGTCCATGATTCTTCTTAGAACTAATTGTCTATGGTCCCTTCCAGATATGGTTGAGCTGCAGTTCCCATCATCCCTCACCATAGGCTGTGCTGGCTAGGGCTTATGGGAATTGTTGTTGTACATCTGGAAAGCCACATGTGCCCCACTCTCTCTGTAATATCAGTGAACCTTTAACAAGCCTGATGATTTAACACTTTCCCAGAGGCCAAGGCAGAGCATGGAGACAATGTGGGCACCCATTCCTAATGGAATAATCTACTCTGGATAGACCAGAGCTCTGACCAGTATCTACAACATGGAACCAACTTTGTAGCAAACTAGTATCCATTTTAAATGTAATTTCAAGAACTGAGTGTTGAAGATGGACCTTCAACTAATCAATCAGATTTTTGGCAAAGGAGATATTAATATATTACAGAAACAGTGCAACTAATAATAGATATTACATATGGATGGATGGAAGGATTGATAGATAAAATAGCAGGCATGCAGTATTGCAGATATGGATTTGTAACAGATCTTCTATTTCCTGTCTGATACTGACTCTATGGTAACTCACAAGGTTTCTCTTTTTGCCCTGGCAGCGATGAAAATTTGTGCAAGATTTATTGTCGATATTGCAGTTGATTGCTATGGGGATGCTTTTATCTAATTTTAGTATTGTTGTTTGTATTCAATGTGTTTTAACTGTACTGGATTTTATCGTTTTAAATGCACAATAATTAGATGCTATTGATTTTATGTAGTACTTTTATAATGTAGCACTTTTATATTGTTCTTATTTATTTTGCATGCAAATGGCCTACGGTCTAAGCATGAATAAAATTACCTTTACCTTTACCATAAGTGTTCAGTATCCAGTAATACTACGTATTCATTATTGTGGCAGTATTGCCATGATTGTAAATGTCCCCCAAATCCCACCTAAAACTCCAGGGAGCCTCTGAGCAACGGAGGTTTTCTGGTAGCGATCAGGGCACAAGGAGAATGGCATTTTCACTCTCCTCCTACTAGCAAGTGAGGCTGCAACAATCAGAAGCAGTTGCAGTTTCTTGTTACATTGCAGATAGTTGGTGGGAAGGGGCAGGAAATATCATCCTGCTGCTCCACGATTGCTAGCTGAACAGACCTCCTTTGCTTCATGTGGCTGCTGGCTATTAAGATGGGTTTGGGGGAAACTGGGCCAGGAGATAATACTTACTTAGGGAATTTTAACTACATTGGTGATGGTGGCCATTACAGTGGGTCCTTTGGATCTGTGCAGGTTTAGTTCCGGGATTTTGGTATGCACAAATACCAAATAACTGCAGATGATCCCATATGATTATAAGGAGGCAACGTGAACGCGGATGCTTCAGCATGTCCATGTTTATGTTGCCACCACTTTATAATATGGGGCATGACAATCTGCGGTTGGTTGAATTCACAGAGCCAGAGCCTGCAGATCTGAAGGACCCACTTTATTTATAGGTGATTTCATAATGTATGTACCTAACTATATTTGACATATTGTTATAACTATATTGTTGATTTGGGGGAATTGGCTGGGAAGGATTGATCTGCTTGTTATTTTTTAATTCTAAAAATAAAAAAAAATAAAAAAAATAAAAGCCCCTTCCTGCCAAGAATGTGGAACCAAGGAATTCCTCTAGTGTCCCTTAGTTCTGATATGAGTAGCATATATAAAGCTGTTCTTTATTGTAGTTTTGGGGAAAGGCATGGTTTTTATCTGAATTTGCATAATGCTATTAATACTTAGCCCCTCCCAAAGCTGGTGTCATTGCCAAAGAATACTTTCATATGCTCATGCAGCATGGCACGTGGATTCATGGTGGTCACAATATTGGTCCCAACAACTCTTCCACAGTTCTTTCTCCCTGTCACTGTTCTTTAAACTGGATCCAGTTTAAACTGATTGGACCTCAATTAAACCCAGCCACTTCAATGTTTAACATGTAGTCATTGTGCTCATAGCAAAGTGGAAGAAAAATACATATTTTTTGAGACCGCTCAAAGGTGGAAGAGGTGCAGAGCCCATAAGGTTTTTCAAAAAACATGTTTGATGACATGAATTCAGGCAATAAATTTATGCTACTACAGTTGTTCCTCCATATCCACAGATTTGGTATCCACGGATTTAAGTATTCACGGCTTGAAAATATTCTTAAAAAAAATAATAATTGAAAAAGCAAACCTTGATTTTGCCATCTTATATAAGGGACACCATTTTGTTCTGCCATTGCATATAATGAAACTTGAGTATTCACAGATTTTGGTATCCATAGGGGGTCCTGGAATCAAACCCCAGTGAATATGAAGGGAGAACTGTATTCCTCCCCACCCAGCTGGGAATAATAGGGGTTGTAGTCTAGCACATCTGAAGGATACCAGATTGGCTGCCTTAGCTTCCCCAATTAGAAAGAAATGTCTACCATTCATTTGGAGCTTTGTAACATGATAGAGAAGTCACCATGCCTGGTTACTAAATTGTTCCAACAATTAATTCAATTCCTCTCCCAACGTTCATTTCTTTTAAGTGAGTCAGAGACTTCCAAAACAGCTCTTTTGAAGCTGGATTCAAAATCATGCTTACTCCCCCACTACTCCCACCATCCTTCTCCATTTGAGGTTTTCTCTTTTAGCTGAACCACTAGAACTTGGACGTTTGCATTAAAAGATACAAAACTTTAAGAAAAACCCAGAGTATCTTGAAGGAACTGGTAAAGTTACATACTGCATTGTTAAACTTCATATCTAAACTACCACGGCCACGTTGCTCAAATAGAATTCAAAGTGATCCTGTGACTCAAAGCAAGGAGTCCTAATTCATAAGGCCATGGCTATCTAGACAAGGAGGAATAATAACTTATCCTTCCTGATGGATGATCTGTCTTTTGCTTGAAGAAGTGAATGTAGCCCAACGTAACAATGGACTCTTTCACACCATTCAAATACAGCACAATGGCCAAATCTACACTACACAAATAATCCAGTTTGAAACAAGATTATTTGTCATGGCTCCTTCCTATGGAATCCTGGGATTTGTAGATGGTGAAGCAACAGCACTCTTTGGCAGAAAGGGCTAAAGACC
This sequence comes from Gambelia wislizenii, assembly GCA_030847615.1. Taxonomy (NCBI): domain Eukaryota; kingdom Metazoa; phylum Chordata; class Lepidosauria; order Squamata; family Crotaphytidae; genus Gambelia; species Gambelia wislizenii. Next base: position 262,765,402 of record JAUMIR010000002.1, read on the forward strand.
ATATAAAACTACAAATCCCAGGATTCCATAGGAAGGAGCCATGGCAAATAAGGGAAATGAAGTCAGGCTCACATGTCCCAGACTTACAGTGGATTCCAGAAACCGTGGATAACAGTGAACCCTATTAAAATAATGGACTTCCAGTAAAAACATACCATAGAGTTGTGTTGGAGGACCTAGAAGATGTCTAGAGAGGATGCCTCTCTAGGCATTTTCTAGCATGACTCTATGGTATGTGTTCCTGTTTTGTGTCCCGCAGATAACTGAGACCGCAAATATTGGATCATTTCTAATGAACTGCTTTCCTGGGGAAGCCTCAGGGCTGTAACTGTATCCAATCACTTTTACAAAAGTAACTTTCCCAGCTCTGCGCAGTTCTGCTCTAAAATGGGGCTCTTTCAATGATGGACACTGTGGAAGTGGAAGATGGAGGAAGGAAAATGGCTCTCCCTCTCTTCAAGGCTTCTCCCTGAAGGGAGTCCTTCATGCTGGTTCTTAAAGACCAGGCCTACTACCCAATGTGGGATCTGAAGCAGAGAGCAAAGCAGGCCTTATGCTGGCAGCCTGTTTTTGTGTTCCCTTAGAGCATCAGCAGCCAAACTCAGGCGCAACCAAGGAGAGCACAGAGAACTCTTGTGAAACACTGGAACTGTCCTGGTCCCACAGAGCAAGAGAGGAAGGGCAGGCAGGATGCACAGCCAAAGCCCAGAGGAAGAAAGATGTGGAATTGTTTGTGCTTGTTTTACTAATGAGTCATTCACTGTGAGCAGGAGAAATTAGTTTTGAGGAGGGATTTGCATTGGGCTGAAAGTACACAGCCGCACATCATCGGCTTAGGCCTTGCAGTGAGCCACCGCCCTGTCCTGAGGGGTCGAGAAGGTGCTGGTTGTAACGGGAGATGCTGTTAGACTACACTTGGGGTAATGAAAGGAAACAGCTGCTCTTAGTCCTTTGCATCTGCTTCACACATATCCAGAGTTTGGCTTATGTACTTAAGAAAAGTAGTTAGCCAGAGATTCGATGCTTCCTCTCCAATATGTTATTACTGCTGTTGTAATTTTTTTTTAAAGTAACTCTCCCCCCCCCCGCCCAATTAATAAAAATAATGGGAACTTGGGGCTTGTCTATATGAGCCCCAAAAGCCTGGAGTGCCCTGCAGTAATTGCATTTCTCAGCAGCTGTGACTTGTCTTAATGATGTTTTTGCCTCCTTAAGCTTTGCATGCAAGATGGCAGCCGAGAGTTACTTGCATTTGTCCTTACCTCAACTTGCCACCACCGAACTTAAAAAAAAAATGTCCAAGGTGCGATAGAGCAATTTTTTGAGAAGCAAAAAACCCCAACCACCCTACTTTCTTTCCTGAGCGTTCGCCCTGTAGCAAGCCCTGCCCCTGCGCTCATCCAGCCAATCAGCTTTGTGCTTCCTCTTGTATGGGAAAGTGATTCAAAGCGAATCGCTTGTCCCAATGAGCAGGAATGTGCATCCCCTTTGCTGTTTTTCAAAAACTCAGGGAAAAGTTGCAAAGTCTTTTCCCTCTGAGTTTTTGATGTTTTTGGCCCTTCTCCTTTTCAATACAGTGATAAGATGTGGGATCCCATTAAGACAGGTAGGATTCTCCTCGTGTTCTGTGAGGAGTATTTTCACTGTTTAGAAAGCCAAAGCACCTTTAAAATGTGGGGTGTGGGGAAGCCTGGAGGGATTGAAAAAAAAAAACCCACCAAAAAAAGTCTCTGAGGAGATGGCAAGCAGTCCAGGGGCTACATCTTCCCCATCTTTGGTGCAGGCCAAGGAACAGGGCAAAGGCTACCAGTGCTAAAGGAGTATATACCAGGCATGGGAAAGCTTTGCTCCTCCAGATGTTCTGAACTTTAACTCCCAGAAGCCTTACCCAATAGGGCCAATGGGGTAGGTAGTCTAAAACACTCGGAGATGGAAATGTCCCTCATTCTTGTACAGTGGAAATGAAAGATTGGCCTAGACTTAAACCAGAATTGGAAAACTTTGCAGGAGCAGGGGCCAATGTTTACATTCTTGCACCCCCACTGGGCTGTGTGGGTGCATTTCTCCAGAACTGGAAGTGACATGATGTCACTTCTTCTTTTGGATTTGGGCTGTTTTGGGTCACAGGGAAGGACTGGGGGTTGTGTGGCATGAGGAAAGCAAAACCCACTTATTTTGGGACAGTCTTTTTGCAGTTTAGGGCTATTTGGGGTGGTGGTGGTGAAAAATTGCAGGTATGCTATTGAGGCTATGCAAGTAATGCAGGCATCTATTGACGTCTTCATTGTGTTTTTAAAAAAATGACATTGAGGGTGTTAGGACTTTGAGGATGTCATTGATGGTCCTTAGGCTGCACTTTTCCCTCCCTTGCCCTAGATCAGTGGCTCTTAACTGTTTCTTGACCAGGGACCCCCTTTAAATATCCTTTGTTGTTGTGGGGCCCCAAGAATTAACTCAAGATTTAAAACCTTAACAACCGTAACAACACAATTATACAATTCCTGCATGGCAGAGGGTTGGACTGGATGGCCCTTGTGGTCTTTTCCAATTCTATGGTTCTATGAATTACACCATCTATTAACCCTTCCCTCAGAAGCACTGGAAGGGGACAGAAGACTTTTCTCCTGCTTCTTCCTGCATGTTTGTGGCTGGAGCAAATTGAAGAGCAATGCACAGGTCAAGCCAGCCAGCCAACCAGCCAGCCTTTGCCTTGGCTCCTGTCACACGGCTGCTCAATGGCAAGGAGGAGGTGGGCCGAGCAACCTTCAAGCTTTTGCGGACCCCCTGTGAGGACATTGTGGCCCTCTGGGGGTCTCTGGCCCACAGGTTAAGAACCGTTGCCCTAAACAGTTAAGAGAGCCAGACTACATCTCAGGGAAAAGGAGGAGTAACTAGGCTCTTGATCCTCCAAGCCTGGGGATGACCATAGATAGCCATGCCAAACAATTCACACTATTTGAAGATCATCCATCCATACCCCACATTTCAGTAAACATTTCTACTGTTTGCTAGTGTCAAATAAGGGCCTTTGAAGTCAACCAGTTTTCAGCACAAGACACAAGCAAGTTGTTCTGCAAAGTTAGGCTACTTATCTGTTTTGAGGGATGCTGTATTTTGCTAGAATTGGTACAGTGCAGTAGGACCCCCCACATCCACTGATTCAGTTATCCACAGGACACAAAACAGCACACCTACCATAGAGTCTTCCTAGAAAATGTGTCATCTCTAGCGATTTTCTAGGCCCTCCAAGGCAACTTTGTGGTATTTTAAACCGGAGGTCCCATTATTTTCAATGGTGTTCACTATTATCCATGGTTTTCAGTATCCATGCTGCCCCCCAAACCAAACCCCAGTGGATACGGGGGTGCTACTGTATATCATGACCCTTTAATTAGCTACTGTTGGAGAGGTGACTTATGCAAACATTGCAGGAGTCCATTGGCCATTGTCAGTGATGTCTGCACTATGTGTGGCTTCTCATTCTGTCTTGCAACTCTATGAACTTTATGAGCTCCAGCTCTAAAAGGTGATGGTGTAAGACCAAATGAAACAAGTAAGGTAAAATTACCATCTGAAGAGGAAGTCCTTCTATTTGAAATGCAGTTGGCCCTCTGTATCCATGGATTCTGTGTCCACAGATACAACCATCCATGGCTTGAAAATATTTCAAAAATTACTGTTCATCATTTTATACAAGAGACACCATTTTGCTTTGCCATGCTATAAAATGGAGTTTGAGCATTCATGGATTTTGGTACCCAGAGGATGTCCTGGAACCAAACCCCAGCAGATACCAAGGACCCACTATAAAGTTAAAGAATAACACAAATAATAATAATAATAATTATTATTATTATTTCTATTCCGCCCCTCTGCAACGCAATCGGGCGGCTTACAGCATAAAAACTCTCTAATTACATCAGTACCCTAACCCCCCCTTTAAAACAATATTAAATTAGAAAAGATTAAAAACTTACAATAATTAAAAAGATGGGGGGAATGGAATAATTCAATGGCAGCTCAAGGGAAAAGACAGCTGAATCTTCGGGCCAGGATAGCTATTCGGGAAAGGCCTGCCGGAAAAGATCCGTCTTGACAGCTTTTTTGAAGTTGTCTAAGGTGGTAATAAGATGGCTCTCATCCAGCAGGCCATTCCATAATCTGGAAGCGGTAGCAAAGAAGGCTCTCTGGGAGGTCACCAACAGCCTTGTTTTCATAGGCTGTAACAGATTCCTCCCAGAGGACCGAAGTGCGCGGGGAGGGTCGTACGGGAGGAGGCGGTCCCGGAGGTAAATTGGCCCCAAGCCATGTAGGGCTTTAAAGGTCATAACCAACACCTTGTACTGTGCTCGGAAACGAATAGGCAGCTAGTGGAGAGCTTTTAACACAGGTGTTATATGCTCTCTTCTGGAAACGCCAGAAATCAACCTGGCTGCCATGTTCTGAACTAGTTGAAGTTTCCGAGTAAAGCACAAGGGTAGCCCCATGTAGAGCGCATTACAGAAGTCAAGACGGGAGGTTACCAGTGTATGTACCACAGTTTCGAGGTCCCTGATTTCCAGGAAAGGGCGCAGCTGGCATATCAGCCAAAGTTGATAGCAGGCAGTCCTGACCATCGCATTTATCTGATTAGACATCTGGAGCAATGGGTCCAGGAGCACCCCGAGACTGCAAACACAGTCCTTGGTGGAGAGTGTGATTCTATCCAGGATTGGAAATGGTATTCCCAGACCTGGTTTCGGGCCCGTAACTGTTAGTACCTCCGTTTTGTCTGGATTCAGTCTCAATTTTGTTTTTCCTCATCCAGTCCATTACTGCCCTAAGACAATCACTGAGAGGAGAGATGCCATCTGAAGTCGAAGCTGACAACCAAGACATGGAGAAATATATCTGGGTATCATCAACATACTGATGACACCGCACTCCATGCCTCTGAATGATCTCTCCCAGCGGCTTCATATAGATGTTAAATAGCATCAGGAACAGGATGGCGCCCTGAGGGACGTCACAATTAAGCTCTATTCTAGTAGAGCAACTGTCCCCGAGCCTTACCCTCTTGGATCTGCCCGAGAGGAAGGAACAGAACCACTGCAAGACAGTGGCTCCAATTCCTAACCCTCTCAGGTGATCCAAGAGGATGGAATGATCTATTGTACCAAAGGCCGCTGAGAGGTCCAAGAGCACCAACAGGGTCACACTACCCCTGTCAATACCCAAGCAGAGGTCGTCAGCCAGAGCAACCATGGCAGTCTCAACTCCATATCCTGTCCTAAAGCCAGTTTGAAATGGATCTAGATAATCAGTTTCATCCAAGACAGCTTGGAGTTGGGAAGCGACCGCCCTCTCGATCACCTTGCTTTAAAAAGGCAGCAAGGAGACTGGCCTATAGTTGTTCCTGTCCAAGGGGTCCAGGGAAGGCTTTTTCAGGAGCGGCTTAACTGCCACTTCCTTCAGACAGGATAGAACAGACCTCTCACTGAAAGATGGGTTGATAATGTTCCTAAGGAATACTCTCAATGCGTTGCCCCCTTGGGTGCCAGCCATGATGGACAAGGATCGAGTAGACAGGGAGTCTTCCTTACTCTACCAAGGAGCTTGTCCATGTCATCGGTACTCACAGATTGAAGCTGATCCAATAAAATTTCATCAGTGGAATTGCTGGACACCTTGTCTATAGATTCTGCCATAACACTGGCATCTAAGTTGGCTCTTATCTGAGAGATTTTATCTGCAAAATGGATATTGAATGCATCACAGCAGGCCGTTGTTGGGTTAAGTAAGGGGTTCTGCACAGGTGGAACCAGTGTCAGCTCCCCACCACCCTAAACAGTTCCGCTGAACGGGACTCTGCAGACGCAATACATGCAGAGGCGAAAGACTTCTGCGCTGCATGTATCACCTCTCGATAGGAATTAAGAAAATCCTATGATGAGTCTTGTCGGATAAGAGTTGAGTGTTCCGCCAGGTGCGCTCTAGTCGTTGTCCAGCCCACTTCATCTTCCTAAGCTCCTCTGAATACCAGGGCTTATGGTTAGGAGCAGGCTGGAAAGGACGTTTGGGAGTGATTATGTCGATAGCCTTGGTGAGGTCAGTGTTCCAAATATTAACCAAAGCTTCGGCAGAATCACCGGGGTTAACAACCATTAAACCCTCCAAGGCTTTCTGGAATCCAATTGGTTCCATTAGCCTTCGAGGGTGGACCATTCTAATGGGTCCGCCACCCCCGGTGGGGCATATGGTGGCTCTTAGCTCCATCTTGACCAGGAAATTATCCAGCCATGACAATGCTGAGGTTTTAATAACCTCCGCCCACAGATATTCCTGTTCCATAATAAAGGCCACATCGAGGGTATGACCTGCACAGTGAGTAGGCCCAACAACCAATTAGAATAGGCCCATGTTTGTCATGGATGCCATGAACTCCCGAGCTGCACCAGTTAGATTTAGCAAGCTGGTCTCAATTGGGATGTTGAAGCCACCCAAAACTAAAAGTCTGGGCGACTCCAGCAGCAACTCTGAGACCAGCTGTGTCAGCTCGGTTAGGGAGTCTGTTAGACAACAGGGTGGCCGGTATACTAACAAAATCCCTAAACTATCCCTGGTCCTCAGGCTTAGGCACATACACTCGATGTGGACTGTGTTCCAGACAGCCTTCCTGGTCAAGATTAGATTGTTTTTATGAACCAGAGCCACTCCACCACCCCCCGCCCACTTTTCCTTACCTGCTCACTAACTGAGTACCCGTCTGGGAGTTCCTGCGCCCAAGTCACAGTACTGGCCTCTCCCAGCCAGGTCTTCATAAAGCATGCCAGGTCACCAGCCTCATCCAATAAAAGGTCATGGATGATATGAGTCTTGTTTTTAACCAACCTGGCATTGCAAAGGAGTAGAGTGAGGGTCTGTGGAATGGTTGGTGCTCTCTCCAATTTATTCTGGAAAACAGAGTGAACCGAAGGGTGAACATTACTACATGAAGAGTGAACATTACTATCTAAAAAAAGGAGATCTGCTGTCCTGAGACTAAAATGATCTAACTGCACCATTTTTAATAGGATAAATGGCAGTTACTACACTGACCATACTTTCCTTGCAAATGAGGCTTGGAAACAATGACCCACACAAAGGGAAAGGAGGGAGATAGGAGACAGAGAACATGTGAGAATATAGCATGGTTTGGCCAAGAAGTCTGAACTGGGCTGTTGGCAAGGGAAGAGAAAGTCAAGGAGTCATTGCTTCTTTCTCCCCTGGCACCCCATGTAGTGGCTTGCACAGATGTTGATTTACTTCTTCAAAAGTGAGGGCTTCAAGCTATTGGTTAAAATTGCAATTTTAGCATCTGAGCTACAAGGTAGAAAGTTGGGCCATGAGGTACAAAGTGGCTATGAGTTGCTATGAGGTAGAAAGTTGAGTAAACCATATTTCCTTCCCCTCCCACCAGTACAAGAATCTTCAAATGCTGCTCTTTGGGCATCCCATTAGAACAGACTTCCCAACCTGGTACCTTACTGATGTGTTGGACTACAATTCCTACTGAGAGCTGGGGGAAATTACTTTGAGGGAGTACCACTGCCAGTTTGCAGCATGAAGATGGAATGGGATGCTCCACCCATGTAGTTCTGATTTTCCCTGACTCCAAAAGTAGCTTTCAAGATCCAGAGTGTACTGCCACAGTTATTTACTGGCTGGGGGGTGGGGAGGTAGTGATGAGGTAGAACCTGGCTGCAAATTGCAGCTGGGGGAAGAACACTGCAAGATACAGGAGGGCAAGAGCTGCTTTCTTCTCATTGCAGAATTGCAGGTGGCACCAGGTTCTGCTGGGATACTCCCTTTCATTCCTTTCCACCAATAAATGCCCATGGCAGTGTGCTCTACCTCTAAAAAGCTGCCTATGGCAAGGGGTGGATGTTGATGTACAGCAGGAATGAATACTTCCTTCCACAACTCGAAGGAGGAGGAGGAGGAGACATATGTGTACATTACTTCAGACTCAGACGAAGCAGGTGTGAAAACTGGGAGGAGGGATCATCAACATGGAGTACATGATGTAACTTTATGTAGACTTATGAGATTTTCAGAAGGGAACGAAAAAAGCATTCCCATCCTACAATCTCCTCTCCCTCCTCCTCCCGTCCCTGTCCTGGCATGGTAACAAAAAGTTTCAAACCTACCTTTGCCGCAACCCTGGAGTGAATGGAGCCTGAACGGAGCTCCATTCATTTCCTGGTTTGAAATCCTGGCCATTCTCGCGAGAGGATGAGCGCGTGGGAAGTGCAAAAAGTAAAGGCAAAATACACATCCAAAAGTGACAGCAAGCAGCAAAGCACACTTAAAACATCCCAAGTAACCCGGGGAGGGTACAAAAAAAGTAAGTCACTTACCTGGAGGTCCCAATCTCAACTGGAAGTGTCTGGCATGGGGCACCTTTTCAGAAGCATGCCATTCTGTTACAGAACAGAACAGGGATCTATTCATGGCTTAGCCCATGAATAAAAAGCAGCACCTACAGGACGGAAGCAGCACGGGTGCATGACAACACGGGAATGATGTCATGTAAAAGGGAAGCCCTTTAGCAATCTCCTGGCATTTGTGTAGCACCATATTTAGCACATTTGATCATCTCCTTAGCTGTGCAGCAGAGGTGCTAAGAAACCATATTAGTAAATTGCAAATATGCCTGATGGGACACTGGCAAGAGTGCCCTTACGTACATGGGCACTCCCTAGCTGGTGTCTTGATGCACAATGGGACTGAGGAGCATCCAATCACTTTGCTGGCTCACCTACATACGGCTTGTCTACACTAGGCAATAATGCCAATTCACAGCAGCTTTCATTTGTCTCAACAATTTTTTGGCAAGATAGCAAGCATGCAAAGCTATCCACATTCATTGTTTAAATGGGCGTACCTGCAAATCAAGATGGCGAACATGAGTGAATTACTCACATTTTTATTGTCACCAGTTGCTGCTGCCAATTTTTTTTTTTAAAAAAAGCATATCCAAAGTGTGGATGTGTGATATTTCTCTTAAAGAAATAGGGGGGGGGGAGGAGAAAGGCTGTTTCATCGGCTCAGCACACAATCACTACGGCGAAAATCCAACATGGCAATTCAGAGCACTTGCCTTGCCAGTAAGCTCCACCCCCTCTGCATGTCCAACCAATCCGCTTTTCACTTCCACTCTTATTGGGAGTGCACACCAAAGCACATTCCCCACAGAGCTTTTTAAAAACTTCAGGAACAGCATTTTGGCAGTTTTGCCCCCCTTCTTCTTAATACAGTAGATTGATGTGGAATCTCATTAAGACAAATCATATTCTCCTTGAATTCTACGAGGAGTATTTTCACCATACAGAGAGGAGTATTTTCACTGTATAGACAGTGTAATAGTATGACAACAGCAGCCCCTGACTGGATACGGACATTACAGAACTGCCCCATTCTAATTCCTGCAGAGGTGAGTCCACTAATGAAGTTCCCAACAGGATTCCAATCCAGTGCTTTCAATGGTTTTAATTCTTTAGACAGTTTAATGCTACATTAATTCTCATGTTTAGTATATTTTGGTTACATGTTTCATTTTGTGTTTCTTTTTATCTATAAGCTGCCCTAAGTCCTAGCTCTGGTGAAAATAAAGTAATAGAACTACAGTTGTGTGCATCCCACTTTGGATCCCATAGGGGAGGAAAACCAGGATAGAAATTAATCAGATAAATAAATAAACGTGGCACCAAGAGGGTTCTGGCCAGTATGACCCAGAACGCCCCAGCCAGCATGTTGGTGAAGAATGTTGGCAGTCATGGTCCCAAAGATAAACATTTCCAAGTTTTATTTCTACCATCCTCACCAGCATGGCCAGGGGATGATGGCAGTCATAGTCCAACACATCTAGAGGTTGCCAGGTTGTGAGACTGTATCTTCAACTGCAACATATTCAGGCAGAAAAGAAAACTCAATTTGTTGTGTGCCTTCAAGATGTTTCTGATTTATGGTAACCCTAAGGAGACCCTATCATGGGGCTTTCTTAGCCATATATGTACAGAAGAGGTTTGCCTTTGCCTTCCTCTGAGGCTGAGAGAGTATGATTTGCCCATGGTCACCCAGTGGGTTTCTATGGCTGAGTAGGGATTCGAAACTTGGTCTCCCAGAGCCCTAGTCCAACTCTCAAACCACTACAATAGTCTTCTTTCAAAAGGTATGGATGGCAGCCCTACTTGCTGATGTCATAGCTCAAGGAGACTTTTTAAAAAAATATTATTATTATGGCAATTGTAGCCAGTGTTTTTTAATTATATTTTTGTACTGGATGGTTTTATGAATGTACAGCACCTTGAGTATTTTTATATGACCATTTAAAAAGGGATATAGATGACTAGCCAAAGGGAGGTTACACCTCATAGGTGTTCCCTTGAACTTTAGTCTAGCCAAGGCTATCAGCTGCAAAAGTCATTATGAATCTTAATACTTCCATGGTCCTTTTATAAAACACACACACACACACACACACACAACGTATTCTTCCCCTGAGGTGCTCCTCAGCACAATGGGCATCTTTGATAGGCAAATGACTTTGTTACTCAAATGTTCTCCAGTTTTCCACTCCCCTGTGCCAAGCAGGACTTAATTCAACACAGAAAACCCCAGATACGCCACATAAAACCTTGCTGTGGTCTAGGTTATATATAGCCACTTCTCAAGCCATAACCCCCACACAGTTCCCTTCCTGTCACCCTCCTCCTGCTCTGCTTTTGCATTTGCCTTCTTTTTGTGAGGCACTGCAACATCCCTTAGCTGTGCTTTCGCCATAGGCTGGGCATGCATATTTATTTAAATGTGTATGTATTGTTTCCTTTTTAAAGATGTTATCTAGATGGTGAAAAACTCATAGAATTTGAGGAGCATACCATATGTCCCAACAAGATCCTGTGGTGATTCGCCATTTTTGGAAGGAGGGGGCCCAAAAACTCCAAAAACTGTGCAGGAAAAGCCTTTGCGACCATTAGGACAACAGATTCACATTGCAGCACATTTCTGGATAAGAGCGGAAGTGGAAACCTGATTGGTCCAACATGCACAGGGGGTTTGCGGTATCAAGTGTGCACTTTTTCACTGTGCTGAGGTGACCAAACAGCTTTTTTTAAATGGAAGGTTGCAGCAGTGGCAACTTGTGGAGAATAATAACACAAGTCATTCACTCCCAGCCACCATCTTGATTCGCAGAAATGGTGGCATGTGAACTTCAGACATGTATAGCTTCTCATACCAGTGATTTTAAAAAATAAATAAATAAATGTGGAGACAAATCAACACTGCTGTGAATTTGCATCAATGCACAGCCATCCACATTATATCTTCTTGTCTAGACAAGCCCAAAATCCTGCCTTTCATCTAATGATCTCAGCACGGTGCATGGCAAGCCTTTTTATTTTTACCCTCACAACAACCTTGTGATGTATGTTAGGTTGAGAGGTAATTCTAGGCTTGAAACCTATTGGTTGGTCCCAGCTGGGGTAGACGCACTGAATTAATTGCTGAATGGTGAGTCAACACATAGGTAAATCCTATTGGTTCAATGGTTCTACTATAGTTGGGATTCAAAATAGGATGCAGGCCACTGTCTTGTCTGAAGTCACCCAATGAACTTCATGGTTCACTTGGGATTTGAACCCTGCTCTCATGAGTCACACAGTCCAACACTCTAAACTCTGCATTAAATGATCTGTTTGAGGGTGGTTGTGTCTCTCTTTGTGGGCCTGAGTCATTAAAAATGTTTTAATTTAAATTAAAATGTTTATGGATAAATCTTTTTAAAAAGTAAACCCTCTCAAGAAATCATCTAATAGTTATCATAACATCAATAAACATGTAAACAAAATTGACTCAAGCAAGACCTGACCAACAAAATCACCAGTGATAACAAACTTTTACATGGAAAATTTTGAAAAGCAAGCCTTGGAAACAGCACCAAAAAAGCCCACAACATGGTTCAGATATGTGGATGACACTTTCACCATTTGCAACCACAGAGAAGAAGATTTGGTCTCATTCCTGAACTACCTGAACAGCATCCACCCAAATATCCAATTCATGCTGGAAAAAGAGAAGGAAGGAACACTACCATTCCTGGATGTTCTAGTCATCCGCAAACCAAACCAAGGGTTAGGCCACAAGGTATACAAAACCCTCCCCACACAGACAGGTACCTGCACAAGAACTCCAATCTTCACCCAGGACAAAAAAGAAACACAATAAAAACATTGGTAGACCGTACAAAAAGGATGTGTGAACCCCACTACTTGGAGGACGAACTGAGGCACCTAAACTGGGCCCTAAAGGCTAATGGTTACTCCAGATCAGACATCACAAGAGCAGCCAAACCCAGAAAAAGCCACATGTTAAGTGCCAATGATAAGCCAATGTATGAAATATTGCCAATTATTGAAGTATTAAAAGGGTCAGGGCAGGTAACGATCTACACTCTGTTGTTGTTTGGTCATGCATGTCTCAGTTTTCATCTGTGAAAGGTTGGAAGGTATGTAAATGAGGCAACATGTTCCACGTTTTGGGAGCCATTTGAAAAACCACCAGGGCCCAAAAAGCTAAACCAAACCACCCCTTCCTGCTGGTTGTCCCCACCCCAATGTTTTCTAAATAAATAAATAAACGTTCAGTCCAACTTCAGTTTCAAAAGAACAAGAGTCATGGGGCTCAGGTGAGTGTGGAGGTTGGAGCCTTCTGAGGGCTTGACTGGGAAGGAAGCAGGGACCAAGGGAAAAGAAGGTGAAGCAAAGCAGCTGAGAGGGGACACCTGGCTGGCATTCACTAACCTATTCATCTGTAGACCACCAGTTGACGACTTCCTTGTCAGCGGGGTGGAGATGCTGCTCTCTTCTTTAGTCCAAACATTTAAAAAGCTAACCAAGGTGCTAAAAGCCAACCCCCCCAATAAATTCATCACCTTGGCTCTCTCCTTTAAACTTCAGATTAAAACTCAGAGCACCTCAATGACATGGGACCCCACAAACTACCACTATCTTTTTGACAACTTAAAACCTACACGTATCTGTTCTCTTCATTTTGGAGGGGCACCTAAAAAGTGGGACAATTTGGTGAGCAAGCATGGATGCCCCCCAAATGTGAATTTTACCCAAGCTTCTGTTGGAAATGCAATAACTCTTAGCACTGAAAGAGTCAACAATGCCTCAAAGTGAGCAGTAGCTTTAGGGTTAGATAGTTTGAGTGATCCACAGTCCTCCCTGCTGGTCTAACTATCCTGCTCCCTCTGAGATGTAAACTGATACCCTTAGGGATGTTCCCACCTCTTCTCCTCCCTAGAACTCTCTCAGCTCTCAGATGTAGCTAGCTTAGGAGAACACCCTGAGTAACCTTCCTATGTTAGAATGAAGTTCCTACAATAAAAGCCTTATAGCCCTAATACACTCCCCCACACAAAAAAGCAGCAAGGCAGCAGGAACATTCTGTCTTCCATGCTGCCTTACCTCATATTGTCATTATTCTTCCAGTGTTCTTTTGTTCCAGTCTCATGGGGGACTGAGCTAAAACCATGTCTTTTTGCTAATGGCTTTTTCCAGTTAGCAAAAAGACGCAGTTTTACCTCAGTCCCCCATGGGACCAGAACAAAAGAATGACCATGTCACGCAGTAAGGCAGCACAGAAGACGGAATGTTCCTGCTGCCTTGCTGCTTTTCTTCGGAGTGAGGTAAGGCCCTTAATCTGTTTCTTTAAAGCCACTGGTGTCTTTGCTCCTTAAGGCAGAACCCCTGCTCACATGCATTTATCTATCAATTTCCCCCACCTTCTACCATTAGGAGCAAAACCAAAGGTGGGATCAGTGTGTGAGAACTAGGAACAGTGTCTACATATGAAGCATCCCCTTCTCCATGTCTTCTGTTTCTCTGTCTACCCACAATCTTTTCTTTCTTCTGCTTCTCATCAGCACACCTCCCTGATTCTTTGCCACTTGCTGAGAGAAAGCTTTTGAAACACAAGGCTGGATAACATAAAGGGATGGAGCATGAAGCTGGAAGAATTTCCATTTCTTGAAACCAAAATATCCCACATTTGCTTTGGGAGGTTATGGGGGTGGGGGAGTCTATAGTGAGAGAAAGTAAGGGTGTGTGTGGGAAGTGGGCAGGAGCAGAAGCAATAGAAAGCCAGTGCCAAAAGCTCTTGGCTGTTTTTTTGTTTTTTGTTTTAGCATTCCAGAGGTATTTGACACCTGCCTTTAGCTCTGTCCTCCTAACACTTTTCTACTTCCAGTCGCAAGTGGAGGAAAAGCAAGAACACATTTTCTTGCCAGCCCTGGATTGTGACTTAGTTGTCTGTATCAGTTTGGGAAAAGGCTCCAGGCTTGACTGGTGGGTTGCAAGTTGCAATCCCAGTTTATGCTCCCTGAAATGTGAAGTCTCAGATTAGGTTTGGTCAGATAGTGGATGGGGTGTAATAGGTAAATTAATGGGCTGTGGACCATTTCGAGCTGAAGCATTCTCAGACTGACTGCTTCAGGACCAAGCAAAGTACAGCCCTCCTGATATTGTTGAACTGTGCCTCTTAGCATTCTGCACCATTAGCTATGTTGGCTATATCAAATAGCACTGCTAGTCCAATATCATCTGGAGGGCTGCATAATTGCTAGCTCTGCACTACCTGAACAGCAGTTGGCTGGCTGCAAACCTGGACCAAAACATTTTGTTGCTTGAGGTGGCACACCCTCTTATGCTTCTCAACTGTCCTGACTTGACACAGATGGTTCCAAATAATCCTGTGCCCTCCCTCTTTCATCTGATTTTTAAATGCCCCAATTTCTCTCTCCTCTTCCCACTTTGTCCTTAGCTTACTTCAAAGCAAAGGAATAGTTTGCACTCCATTAACTCAGCAGGGAAGAGAGGAGAGGAGGCGGCAGAATCTTGCCCTTCCCAGTAGGCTCAGGCAAAAGCAAACCAATGCAGCTTTTCCTAGCTTGTGTGTTCTCTCTCATTAATAAAGTTTGCCACATTGACCACAAGTTCCCAGTATTCTAAGCTCACCTGGCAATTTTGATGTTTGAAGAAGAAAAGTCCTACAAGCACCTCTCCCCATCCTGGCAGTAGAAATGGTATTAGCAAGTTAACAGGTAACAAACTTCTGCCATTCCATGACATTCAAAACCAGCCTCCCAATGCTCATTCATGGCTTCATCAGTTCTGAGTCTCATGCATGTGGCAAGCAAAACAACAACAACAACAAAAACACCAGTTTCATCCTCCCTTTAAAGAAGACAGAGACCTCATCTACATGGATGAGAATATGCTGGCTCCCTGCTAGGGTATTCTGGCTGCAGATCTGGCCCATTCCTCCCCTGTTACTGGCACGAAACATAATAGAGTCCAGACCGCCATGCTGGCTCATCCCTGCAGCCACAGCTGCGGTTGCCCATGTCCCACTCTCCAAAGCCAGGAAGCTGGCCCATAGCATGTCACATGCTGCAGAGCTGCTTCCTGGATTTGGAGAGCGAGACATAGATGGCAGCAGCAACCAAGGATCAGCGTGGTGGTAAGACCTCCTGCAATCTGGCAGGGCCCAATCTGTTTCTTCCAAGGAGAAATTCCCTCTCCCCAGGTATTTTAATATAACAATTCAATAGGATTTACCCCGGCTTAGCCCTGTCTTTGCCTTGGGGGTCATGAGCATTTCCCCAGGGCAAAACAGAACAAAAGCCCTGCGTCATTAGGACTGCAGAGCTCAAAGACAGGGCCAAGATGAGGTATATAGCCCATCTAGACAAGGCTGGAGAGTAGCTTTGTACAGATATAACTATCTGTTTAGCTAGGTATGCTTTGTCTACTCTATTCCTTTCATTATGGTGTTTTAGAAATTATTTTGGCTAACAAATATATTCTCGTTTCCTGTAAGTCAAAACTGATTCCCAAGGAAGTAACTTCCTTTTAATAGCATATCTCTTTTTAGGGAGCATTTTTGTCTTCTAAAGAGGAGGTTATGTATATTCAGTTTAGGAATCCCAAGGGAAGCCCTACTTTTGCAAGTTGCAAGAGTTTGAATACAGCATCTTATAAATAATGATGTTACTGTAACCACTACCACTACTATTACTATTACTACCTCCTCCTCCTCCTCAATAACAAGGTGCTACCAATCTTTTGTTTGGAAAGTAATGGAACAGCCTGTCATGTCAGTGTATATGTGTGTAAGTAGGAACTATAGTTGTCCCTTCACATTCGCTGGGATTTGGTTCCAGGACCCGCCATGAATATCCAAATCCGTGAATACTCAAGTCCCATTATATGCAATGGCATAGCAAAATGGTGTCCCTTATATAAGATGGCAAAATCAAGGTTTGCTTTTTGGATTATTATTTTTTAAAGAATATTTTCAAGCCGTGAATACTTAAAACCATGAATGCCAAATCCGTGAATGTGGAGGGAAAACTGTATTTGTTATTTCAAAACGTTATTTTGGGGGATAATTTGGGTAAATTTTAGGCCATTCCTCTACTTTTAATTGACCCCCTTTCCAATTTTTAAGCACATTACCAACAACTAATGAAGCACTCATACTTTGTTTGGTGGTGAGTAATGTGAACTAGCCAAATACTTTGGCTTGGCTTTTAAACTGACCTTTCTGCTGAGGATGCATTTTACTCTGCTTTTCTTCTGTTATTATTACTACTACTGCTGCTATTATTATTATTATTATTATTATTATTATATTACTGTATATTTTATTTATTTATATCTCACCTTTCACCCAATTCAAGTCGGCTAACAGTGAGTTTAAAATAATACACAAACATTAAAAATATAAATATAAATATAAATATAAATATAAATATAAATACAGTTGTCCTTCCATATTCACAGATTTGGCATTCACGGATTTAAGTATTCACGGCTTGAAAATATTCTTTAAAAAATAATAATCCAAAAAGCAAACCTTGATTTTGCCATCTTATAAAAGGGACACCATTTTGCTATGCCATTGCATATAATGGGACTTGAGCATTCATGGGGAGTCCTGGAACCAAACCCCAGCGAATGTGAAGGGACAACTGTATAACATTTAAAAAGAGATTAAACAATTTACAGTATTAAAACATTTAAAAACATTAAAATACAATAAAACTATGTGCACCTATATATACCTCCTAGAGACTCAGTCTGGCTTACCAATATGTTAAGCTCTGCAGTGCAAACCAAAAACTTCTTAGGGGTTGTCTAGATGATGAAAATACTCATAGAAGTCACAGAGAATATGATGTGTCCCAACGTGATCTGAATGAGATTCATGGTATTCAGAAGGAGGGAGGGGCTAAAACTCCACAAACTCCAAGTTTCCAGGAAAATGCTTGTAGATGCACATTTTCGCATCTGCAGATGTCTAAATTCACATTGCTGTACATTTTCGCTCGAATGTCCTTCATCACAGTGAGTGGATGCTCCATTTGAATAGATGCAAACGGGTGCGAATATGTGAAAAATTGGTGGAGACAAAATAGGATCTCTGTGAATGGGCGGAAATGCGCATCCACTCGCAGTATACTATCACATCTAGACAAGCCCTTAGATAAAGGAATGGCCTTACTGCTCTGCACAGTCTTGCTGCTTGATGGTGAACCCTCTTTGATCATGTGTTTCTTCTCCAGTGACTCTGCTAAAAGCTTCATTCACTGCTCTTTCAGGGATTCCAGAGAAGGCTCCTGTCAACAGTGCTCTCCTGCGTCCTGGCAGCTGAGATGGAATTTCTGACGGCTGGAATGAGATGGATATAAAGTCAGAACAGGAGCTCTGTTGATCTTCTGACATCCCTTTCAAGCACGGACTGGCCTATCCTTCCACATAACTGCATATTTTCCCACTGTCCCAATTTGGCAGGGACAGTTCTGATCAACCCTCTGTCTTCCCACTTTCCCCCCAGCTTTTAAAATGTCCCAGTTTTTCTCTCCTCCTACCACTTCCCCTGTTTGCTCTCAGCTTACTTCCATTGCTGCAAACTGATTTCAAGGTGCAGAAGTAGTTGATTCCATTAACTCAGCAGGGGAGAGAGGAGAGGAGGAGGAGGAGGCCGCGGCGGTAGAATTTTGCAAATTCCAGGCTCAGGCAAAAGCAAACTGCTACAGCCTCTCCTAACTTCTTCATGCTACCTCATTAAAAACTTTTGCCATCTTGACCACACTCTGAAGTTGCTTGGCCACATGCATCCCAGTTTTCATCTATGTAATGTAGGTGAGTATGCAATTGGTGGTGTTTTATTGTTTTTGTTTTTATTTGAAATAGCAGCTTTTATAAAATCCTGTGGCACTGGCATCCATCAAACCAATATCCCTGAATTGGATTTGTTAGTACCAACTAGAGTACATCCATCAAATCAGTGGACATTTTCAGACGGCCCTTACTGCGCAAGCAGCCTCTGGAGCAGTAACGAGGCTGCTGTGTGGCAGGGGGTCCTTTTCAGATGCCGCTGTCCTTCTTCTGTGACCATTGGTGGCATGTACGTGAAGCTTTGGAAGCGGCCGCATCATATTTCAATCACGGAAGAGGGACGGCGGCGTCCAAAAAGGACCCCTGCCGCGCAGCAGCCTCGTTACTGCTCCGGAGGCTGCTTGTGCGGTAAGGGCCATCTGAAAATGTCCACAGGCTGAATAGTGAGTCAACAACTGAGCAAATCCCATGATTTAATGTGTCAACTCTAGTTGGGATTAACAATGATTCAGATCTCTGTGTGAAGAAGTTGTATGAAAAAGTAGTTGCTTTTCTTTGTCTTTTGGTTTCAGAAGATAACTGGGCATTTTTTGTATTATGACTATGGATGGTCTAGAACTATCCAGATTTTGAATGGATTCTCAAGCCCAGATGTTTCTAGGCTTGGGAAAGAGAAGAACTCTACCCAACGTTTGTTCACACACACATGCTGTAGGTGAACTTTTTTGATTCTGGTTCAAAATGTTTAAATGGTAACAATTTGTTCTGTCTGCCTTTTATTGTACTTTACCTCCAGTCTTCATTAAACATGTTGCCCAAGGCAATGTACAGCAGTAAAGTACAAGAGGAAGCATACAGAACAAATTATTGCAATTATTTAAAATTATAAGACTTTGGGAAAAGGATGCATATCAGAAGTCGGGGGAATCTTGTTGCTTTTTGCTAATTAAATCAGGGGAAATATCCATTCATTTGCAAGGTCTGCAGAACAATCACAGTTCATGGTCTTCTAACATATTTTTTCTGACAGCACATTCAGTGCTAGGAGTAGAAGTGCAACACAGAAGGAAGACATGTGGACCCCATGCAACAAATAAAAAATTTAATGAAGCAAAACTGCCCTGTGAGTGGAAATGTGTATGGTTTTAACCTGCTACACGATATAAGCTCAATTTCAGCTTGAATTTGGAACAGACACAGCAGTTATAAATTAGGACTGCAAGGATCAGGATGATGGGAGGAACCAACCTGTTCTGTGATGATTGGTACATTGAGAGAAGAAATTCTGGAGAACAGCAGGAGATATCTGGCATCTAGGGCCTCTGAGAAGTAAATGTAGTGGTGGTTTTGTTGTCATTGTTAAGACTTATGGTGGGGTTATGTTATTGTTAAGTAAAATGGTGTTCCCTCCCCCCACAAATCTCAGTCTACCCTGTGTCATTTTTAGCAGCAAATATTGCAGCTAGTGCTTCTTAACAGAGCATATTTGTGAGTATGAAGTGCACTGATTCAGAATAGAAATTCAGGACTATATGTGGCACCCAGGAATGCCATTTCAGGAGCTGTGGATGGTCATACATCCAAATAACACATTTCAAACTGTATACTATTTCTCAAGAAGAAAGCTTGGAACGTAGGTTTTAAAATCCATTCATTCATGTTGAGCACTACAATTGGGGGCTGGAATGCTATATCAGCTACTTAGTTCAGTATACGTAACTACCTTCATGGCTTTTCCCAGAGTTTTTAAAAAACTGAAGGGAGAATACACATCCCCCTATTTGGGACAGAGATTTGATATGAATTGCTTTCCCATAGGAGAGGAAGCACAAAGCTGATTGGCTGGATGAGCACGGGGGAGGGGGCTGCTAACAGGGCAAGCGCCTGGCGTCGCTATGTTGATTTTTCACATAAACAAGTGAGTGCTAAGGCAAGGGAATGGGGTGCTGTTTCCCCCCCCTTTTTTTTGCAAAGGCAAAATATTGCTCCAGCGGACAGTTGAAATGATTTTGTTGGTGTTTTTTTTTAAAAAAAAAGTTTGGTGGCGGCAGATTACACTAAGTAAAAATGTGAGTAATTCAATCACTGCCGCCATCTTGACTGGCAGGCATGCAAAGCTTTTGGGGGGCCAAAAAACCATTAAGACAAGTCACAGCTGCTGAGAAATGCCATTACTGCAGACACTCTGTTTTTGTGGGGCTCATATAGATGGGCCCACAGTAGCTGATACAGGATTCTGGCTGGGAATATTAATTAATTGCCATTAACCTTAGTAATTTAAATATCTTCCTTTACCAAATTACATTAATTAATTTGCAACATAGGCTGTAGTTTTCAGAACTAGGCATGGGATTTACAGAGAATATGTATGACCCAATGAAGAAAAGGGTGGGTGAAAAGCAGAAAGCAGGGGTGGGCTGGAGAGAGAGAGGAGAGGGAAAAGCAGAGAGAGGGGGGAAGAAATTAGAGTGGAGCTAAGAAATCAAGTATCCAGCACTGTAGGAGCAATAAACACCCTAAAGGAGTATGTAGGGTTTTGTTTTTTGTTTTTTTACAGCTCACCCCAAATAGTAATATACAACAAAAACCTGAATAACACAGTTAAAATTAGAGGGATTTGAATACAGGGAATGTCCCCTTCATAACCCAGTCTGTCAACTTTACAACTTTAACAGTTATGAGATATGAAAAATAGCCATCATATCTACTCCTAAGGGAGGCCATTTTTTTCTTCTTATAATTTAATTTTAAATATATTCAAATCCAGTTCCTTGAAACTTGTTAATCTTGCCCTTGCAATGGAAATGTGAAACAAGAACTAGTGACATAATTTTTAAAAGAAATGTGATGTGAAACATTATAACACCCATAAAGTAATGCACTGGCATTGGAAATGTGACCATGAAATTATCCCCCTCCTCTAGTAACATGTTACCTTACCTATTATATTATTAATTGCTTTCTCATGACGTTTTTGTCCACTTTAGGGGAGGGGGGGAAATCTAATATAGTAAGAAAATACAGTAGTAGGAAAATAGCCTAGGAGTGAAAAGAAGCTCCAAGTGCCCACTAAGCATTTGCAAACCCTGCAAAATAAAGCAAAAAAGTAATAATTATTTGCTGCACCCAGAAACTAATAATGATGTTATTAGACACGACTATACTATTTTACAAAAGGACTGCAGTTTCACTCTCAGCCTCAAAATAAATATAATACTCTGCTAGAGCAAGTTAACGCTCCTGTTCCAGTGACTTGTTTCAGCAGAGAGATCCTGCTTCAGTGTGGGCACTTGTGATGTTCTGGACTTATGTAGAAAATATGATTGTAGTTATTAGATATATTAAGGTAAAGGATAGTTATATATGCAATGTGTAGTAGCTGTCAGGAGGTGAGAAAATGGAGTGTTAAGAGTAAGTGGTGATTGGCGATTGAGGGGATTTTGAAAAGGTTCGTGTATGATGGTTGGGATGAGAGCAGTCAGTCAAAATTAGGAATTAGTGGGGCTTAGCAGTTTGGGTGGTTAGGAATGTTACCATGCCTTACACGCCCTCCCTATAATATTTCATAGTTGGCAAGATTAAGATGCTCCACGAGGTCTAGTATACCAGGGTGGACCATAAGTGAGGTCAAATGGAGGTCACCAGGACCTGAGGAAGCTGTTATGGAAAACTACCAGCAGACACACCCAAGACAGGATTAAGCGAAACCCCTAGTAAACAGAGCCATCAAGGTGGAATATGCTAATCCCCTCTTGGAAGCCTCTTGGCAATGAATCATATCTCAAACAAACAAGTGACCTGCACATTCCTCATCCCCAGAAGATGTCCCTTCATACCTTCCTTGTCCTACAATTTGGAGGTTGTCATAAACCCATCAATTTCAGTCTCTCAGCCATTAACAGCAATCAGCAGAGACGCGATTTCCTTTGTTTAATGGTGAGAAACCCATCTACACTTTGTTCTAAGCTCAAAACACCCCCTTGGGGCACAAAATACAGTATAAATATTAGTCCCCAAACAATAGCAGTGTGTGCCACTGTGAATGACATCCAGAGACTCTGTTGGTGTGCCTCCGGATTGGAACCTCCAGTGCCACCCTCAGATTTAGGTCCGAGTCCTTCATTTCTCTCTTCAAGACTGGTAATTATCACCCGACCTCCTGAATGTATTCCTCTATCCAACCTTTAACTCTTTGTTAGCCTTGTGTGGTTCTTGTGAGCGTGAGTGCATGTGTGAGATCTTCTGTGTTAATTTCCAATAAAAAGCATTATATTTCACTTTAACTCAGAGTTTCTGCAGTTAGTACTGGTATACACACGTGTAAAGATCCCAGAGATTACCAACCTCACAGCCATTCAGGTGAACTATAATAATTCCCCCAATTGATAACTAAAATTTGGTGTTGTGAGTGGGCTTCCCCATGGACCCCCACCTATTTGGGAAACAGGACAGTTAGTCAGGGTCAGAGATAGAGGAGAGTTAGAGTCAGGGTTAGAATTAGTTAGGATATGAGTAAGAGATGTGTGTTAGAATTCACATCAGTCAGAATTTATACGAATTAAGTGATCTGTGATGCTACATCCAATTTTTGTTTAATAAATCATTGTTTTTGCATTATACACTTGATCCTCTGAGAACGCTACATATCGGAAAGCCTGAGTTCAGATGTAGTGTCTGTAGTGGCAGCAATTAATACTTGGTAGTGGTGGGTTCCAGTGGGGACATAAGATGAATAAAGTCTCGCACAGGAACCACAAGGGCATCTAGGAGGTCCCTGCAGTTGGGGGGCCCAGTGGTGAGACAAGAGAAAGTACACACACTGATGGCAGAGATGGGGATAAGCCTTCATATTTGGTGCCAGCGATTAGTGAAAAGCGTCACGTTTGGTAGCTATAGCGGAGAGATTAGTGGAAAATCTCACAGTACTCCCAAAATAGTATACATAGCAGCACTTTCAAAAACTAAAATGGAGGCTTGAGGAGAGGCAAGAACAAAGGCCAAACTAGTCTTGAAACTGCAGATGAATACATCTGTAAACTCGTCCACAACACAGCCTCACAGCTTGGGAAAAAACCCAAGGAAAACCTGTTAATATTCTCAGAGGTTTAGTAAGCTAACATGACATTTCATGTTTAGACTTGGGTCCCATCTCATTATGTATATGCAAGTATTCCAGAATATGAAATATTCCAAAATACCTATGATCCCAAACATTTCAGATAAGGGAGACTCAACCTGTAAAAAAAGATAAAGGCACACCACACCCCATTCAGTGTGACCCTTCTGCCACAATTAATTAAGAGCTAAAGGCCTGCCTGAATTATAGCTGCCTTTACCCTTTGTTCTCTCACCTGTTTTAGAAATCAAGATTGCAAGCCTAGCATAGGCGGTACAATAGTAATATTTCAATTAATTAATTTGCAAGTTTCCAGCTTAGGTCCCTTGAGAACACTTAGAGGTGATGCTCTGCAACAGCATTAGCAGACCATTGACCACAGAAAAGAGACATCTAGGGAACACCTGCTATTGCAAAGATAAAGAGTTTGGAAAACTTCTGGAGATTTTTTTGGACTACAACTCCCAGAATCCTCCAGTCAGCACCTGGCTGAGGGATTCTAGGAGTTGTTGTTGCTAACTGCTGTCAAGTTGACTTTGACGTATGGTGATCCCATGAATGAGAGACATCCAAGTCACCCTGTCATCAACAGCCCTGCTCAGGTCTTGCCGACCAACGTTATATAAATCATTTGTAGCCATTATTTTTGTTTTCTTAACGTTCAACTGTAAACCTGCCTTTGCACTTTCTTCCTTGACTTTCTTCAGTAATCATTTCAAGTCTTTCCTATTTTCTGTTAGTACTATGGTGTAAATGGCATGTCTTAAATTGTTACTGTTACTTGCTCCAATTTTCATACCTCCTTCCTCCGAGTCTAATCCTTCTTATGTTCAGTGCAGAAGTTAAACAGATAGGGTAATAAAATGCAGCTTTGCCTGACCACCTTGCAAACTGGAAACCATTTTCTTTCTCCTGTCCTGATGGTAGCCTCTTGTCTACAGGTTAAGCATCAGGACAATTGAATGTTGTGAAGAACCCATTTCATTAAGAGGCATCCATAGTTTTTCATAATCTACACAATCAAAGGCTTTGCTGGCTGGTTTTCTTCTGAAATTCTTTGGTATGCTCCATTATTCAACGTATGTTTGAAATATGATCGTTAGTGCCTCTTCCTTTCCTGAACCATATAGTAAAAGTCTTTGTTGCAGAATTTTGAGCATCACTTTGCTTGCATGGGAAATTAGTGCAATGGTGCTCTGATTACTGCATTTCTTGGGGATAGGAATGTATATTGAGTGTTTCGATCTGTGGACCATTGTTTTGTTTTACATATTTATTGACAGATTTTAGTTAGAACTAGAGTAGATTCTGTCTCTACAGATTAAAGCAGCTCTATTGGTATGCCATCTATTCCTGGTGACTTACATATTTCTTTCAAGTGCTCTGAATGCAGATTCCACTTTACTTTTTAAAATTGGAGATTTGTCAACAAATGGTTCTTCTTCAAATGAATCTGTCATCCTTTCATCTCTTTTATATAGTGCTTCACCATATTGTTTCCATCATCTTATTATTTGTATTTGGTCATGTAGTGTGTTCCTCTGATCATGGAGCATCCCCACTCCTGGTTTAACTTTCCCTTGATTTTGCAGATCTTGCAGAAGAGGTCTCTCACTCTTCCTTTTTTGTTGTCACCTTCTATTTCTCTGCACTTATTATTATAGGAGTTCTCTTTGTCCCTGTGCGCACATTGCTGAACAGTCGCATCCCTATTTCTGGTGACCCTATTTCTGTTATGTTTTACTTTGTTTCTCATCTGTCCTTAAGTGCTTGAAAAGTTTAATTTGTTCTTCATTGAGGCTTCTCTTTCTTTCTGGCTATAGATAAGAGTCTTTTGGCATTCCTCCCTGATAATGTCCCTGGCTTCAGTCCAGAGTTCTTCTGGCTCCCAGTCAATTAGGCTTAATGGTGCAATCCCCCCCCCCCGCCACATCATCTTTAAATTCTGTGGGGATCTTCTTCAGATTGTATCTTGGTACAATTGTAGGTTTAGTGTTCTTTAGCTTCACTCTAATTTTTGATGTTAGCAGTTCATGGTCTGTGCCACAATCTGCTCCTGGTCTTGTTTTTGCAGGGAGAACTGAGCTTCTCCATCTTCTGCTTCCATTTATATAGTCTGATTGCTATATTGGCCATCAGGTGATGTTCATGTATACAGGCACCTCTTTGGTTGCTTGAAGAATGCTTTTGCAATGAACAAACTGTTGGACTCGCAAAATCCGATCAGCTGCTCTCCTGATTTATTTCTTGATCCTAGGCCAAATTTTCCTACAATCTTTGATTCTGCTACATTTTCTGCTTTTGCATCCCAATTGCCTATGATTAATCACAAGTCGTGTTTTGGTGTGTGATTGATTTCCTCCTGGATTCCAGCACAGAATCTTTCTTTCTTCGTCTTCTGCCTCTCTAGTTGGAGCATGGGTTCAGGTTATATTAATGCGTTTTCCCTGAAGTCTTATTAGCATGATTCGCCCAGATTTTGCATTATATCCTTTGACTGCTTTTGCTACATCTCACCATTAATGCCACCCCATTTCTTCTTAGATTTTCATTTCTTTAGTAAAATACTATATAAGTATCTGACTGAAAATGTCCCATTCATGTCCACTTTAGCTCAAATATTGCAATGTTTATACATTCCATTTTTGTTTTACAATGTCTAACTTCCCCTGATTCATGCTTCTAACATTCCATGCTCCTATAATATGTATCGTGCAGCTCCAGACTTTCTTTTCACCTCTGAACATGTCAACAGCTGAATGTCCTTTCAGCTTGAGTCCAGTTCCATCATTAGCCACACTGATAATGATTGTTGCCCTTTGTTGTACACCACTACTTTGTTGAGTGATTTTCAACCTGGGAATCTCTTCTTCTGGCACTATCCCTTGTTTTAGTTCGGATAGGATTTTCATGATATACATTCAAAAGGTGTTTACTGTGCCTCCTTCTACATAACACTAATAAGTGTTAGCTATGTTGACCTTTTCAGTCATCAGCGCACCTGCAGAAAGCGCGGGATGAGTCCTTCCTGAATTTTCTTTTGCGAAGTAAAGCTAGAGAGAGATTAGCTATGGTGTCACTGCTGTTGTCTCAGAGATCCTCTGCTAGTATCACCCCCCACTCCTGCTGTTGCCCAGTAGCTGTTTGGCACATTTAGTCTGGCTTCTGAGCAAAAGCCTGTCTGACATGGGAGACCCTACTAGTAGTGCTGCTGCCATCAGCATAGCCTCTTGCCTTATAGGAACACACAATCCCACCACCAGGGAAAGAATAATTATCCAAAAAATCAGTTTTTTGAAACTCTGAAAGGATTGATACGTTCTGTGTGGATTTTAAGGTCCCTGGAACCTCTGGTTCACTGCTTCAATCTAGCTCACTTTCCTCCCTCATGTCATCTGCCTGGCTAGGTCCACCTGACATGACCCCACCATTCTGACTCACCTTCAAAGGGTGTTTCCTGCCTGTCACTTTCCCCAGCCCTTGCAGCTAAGGCTGGGCCTTTTACCCAGCCCAAGGAATCTAATTATACAGGGGAAGGCAGGCGCCAAGAAGGCAAGGGGAGTGACGCCAAGGCTGAGGAGAAGCTTGTGCCACCAGGACTAGGATTCAGTGCAGGCAGCACAGTCAGAAGGCAAAGGTGTTGATCGTCAGGGGCCAGGATCCCAAGTCTCCCTGTCTGTCTTACTTGTGTACCAGTCTCCCTATGTTGCAAAAGACTAGCTGGATTAATTGTTTTCTAAAATGTATTCCAGATCTCACATGCTGCCTCTAAGCTGTTGGTTGTGTTTGCACAGGGACACACAGTTCAGGGTCAACCCAGGCCCTGAGGTTTGGGGGCCAAAACCTGAAACCTAGGGACAGCCCCTGGTGATGTCATTAAGTGTTACACATTAAGTACCAACCACAGTTGCACACAGCTTGTCATTCAAACACACACACACACACACAGAGAGAGAGAGAGAGAGAGAGAGAGAGAGAGAGAACAAATTTCCTGTTTGGAAATTAAGACAGAAATCTTACTAAAAGGGGCTGTTTGCAGATCAGGGTGAAATGAAGGGAGTCTTACTTAATAAGGGAGATAAGATAATAACTCATTTAAACTAGCCTACTTTCTTGAAGCCACAAGATGAATGCAGAGTGGAGGGTCTGCCCTGGTACCATAAAGGAAAGAGGAAGCTACCTAACTACATAGACCCGTCTCATTGGGAATCTTTGGAAGTTGCAGCAACCAATCAATTAAACCTAGAAAATTTGTAGCAAGCTAGTGCTCTACTGTAGTTAAACTGGAGCTTTGCACCCAGCCCATTCTCTTGCCTGGAGCTGAGCTCACCAAAACTGGAGAATCTGTACCCTCATCTCACACAGGGCGACCACCTACAAAAGCTGGAGGCTCATGACCAGGCCCTGAGATCTGGCAAGGCTGTAGCACAAGGTTGGAGAGGTGGCATCCTAGATGTCTTGCCGTAGAGGGTAGCTGGCAGGACTAACCCTAACTCAGGAGTGGGAATCATGCAACCTCTTCAGAGGTTGCTGGATGGCAATTGCCAACATCCCTCACCTTTGGCCATGATTTGGGACTTGCAGTCCAACACAGCATTTGGAGGACTGCATGATGACCACCCATGCCCTACCATTAGGCAAACTGATGTACCCACTTGGTATGGCAGGTATTGGAGAGGCAGCTTGCTGTTCTTCCTGAGACATCCCCCCCACCAGTATAATTCTCCTTTCTTGGAGGAGGCATTTGTGAATGTTCCTCTACTGATAAAAGGACATCTCTGTACATTTTAAAACCTGTGCACATTTTAGCTCTTTTTGCATTCTAAAATATGCACATTGTTTTGTGCTGGCTTTCTATTTAAAGAAACATCCAGTGAGCCCTGAGAATGTGCAAACTGTTCAAGGGTAGTTGTGCATTTTCTTGCAACAATCCTTAGAAGGTGTGAAATGCTGCTTTTGTGGAGACTGTCAAGTCTCAATAATTCCTCTTCCTAGCTCAGGAGTGGTCAAAGCGTGGCTCAGGGGATGCATGTGGCCCCCAGGTATGTTTTATGGCCTTCAACACCTCCAGAATCCCCAGACTAAGCTTCCCCTGGCCAAAAAATATAGGGTGTATTGCTGTGTTTAGAAGTCTCCAGCCACAACAATTTGCTTTTTAAATACAGGTTGCACTCTGTATCCATGGGGGATATGGTCCCGGACTTACTGTTTATGAGTGAAACCATGGATAATAGTGAACCTCCATAGAATACCATAGAATCAAGCTGGAGGACCTAGAAAATGCCTAAAGGGAGCCTCTCTAGGCACCTGGAGGTCCTCAGTGTGACTCTATGGTCAACCTTGATCACAGAGTCATGCTGGAGGACCTCCAGATGCCTTGAGAGACCTCTCACCCGACCATTGTTAAATGAAACCATGGTTATCGATACCATGGATATGGGAGGCGGCCTGTAGTTTGCAAGACCTCCCAAAAATACCAATTTTTGAGAACCAGATAAACCAAAATATTTATTTATGTATGTATTCAGAGTACTTATACCCTGCCCTTCAGCCAAAAAGGCTCCCAGAGCAGCTCCCAGTTCTGACCACAGAGGGTCCCAGGGCATAAAAGTGATCCCTGTACCTGCAGCAGTTGCCCCTTCTTGCCCTAATATCACGTGGGCCTTGTCCAGTGCTGCCAGGTGTGATGGAGGACACAACCTTGTTGCCAGTGCTGAGGAAGTTTCAATAGCCAGTCTCGTTTGCTTCTGTGTACAGAATGGAGGTGAGCACCATCATACCTTTTACCTCAGGCAGTAAAATCTCTTAGACTGGCCCTGACAGCTGGGGTGCAGCTCTTGCAGCCACACTATGCATCAAATGTGTTATTAAAATGTGGCCTCTTCTCCACTTCCTTCTGATCAGTAGTTTGCCCCACCCCCAAACCCAAGGTTCAAGGTGCATCCCTGGAAGAGTGACACAGGAGATTTTCACACAGGGCAAAATGCCCCATTACTGCCCCGCCACTTTCTCTCCGTTCCTGCCACGGAATAACGTAAATCTTTCACACACTTACCTTAATTCCATGGCAGGAATGGGCTCCCCCTCCCCTTGCTGGCCGGCCATAAATGCAGCTGTCGTAAGGCTAATTTTACGACTGGCCGTCTGAAACGTTATCACGTTATTGTGTAATAATGGCTGGGAGGTAAATTTAAAAAATAAAACTCCCCCAAACATAAAATCAGTTCACCAAGCACAAAAACACACTTTAAATCACAGAATCAAAACAGGGAGGGTAAAATAAAGGGTGCCACTTACCTGGATGTCCAGATCGTACCAGGAAGTGCTCGGAACGGACCTCCCCTCCGCGGCTGTCATTTTGGAACAGGAACGGGGCTCTTGTTCGCACACCCGTGATTGCGTGATAGCGACAGAACGGGAGGTCTATTCACGATGAAAAATCGTGATTACATTGTCTGGAACAGTCACGGGAGCAGGATGGATGCAGGACAGAATGGGGTCAATGTCGTCTGAAAGGGAAAAT
Source organism: Gambelia wislizenii (assembly GCA_030847615.1). NCBI lineage: Eukaryota > Metazoa > Chordata > Lepidosauria > Squamata > Crotaphytidae > Gambelia > Gambelia wislizenii. The sequence continues at coordinate 262,795,253 of JAUMIR010000002.1, forward strand.
CTTTCTCAACCCAGTTCTGTTTCTGCCACGGGATATATAGCCTGTGTGAAAATCTCCACATTCTCCCACATTTATAGGTTAAAACCAGGACATATGCGACTAAGCAATATCAGAGTGTGGTCAAGATGGCAGAAGTGTTTAATGAAGAAGAATACACTTACTAGGAGAGGCTGCAGCTGTTTGCTTTTGCCTGAGCCTACTGGAAAGGGGACGATTCTTCCCCCTTCTCACCTCTCCACCCTGTTGAGTTCATGGAGTGCAAACTACTTTTCCACTTTGAACTCAGTTTGCAGCACTTGAAGTAAGGAAAGGACAAGGAAGGAAAGTAAGAGGAAGGGAGAGAAATTGGGACATTTTATAGTCCACTGAAAAAATGGGAGGACAGAGGATTAAATGGAACTGTTCTTGCCAAATCAGAACAGTTGGGGTTATGGAATAAATCCTCGTGTGGAAACACGCAGGGGTAGGAAGCGACCTTTGCTCTATTTTGAGTCACGATTCCGGGTGCTGTGTTTCCTGAAAGCACAGCCATTGGTGTTTTTAATATGTGCATTTACATGTACCATACAGTTTGGCTCTCTGATTACATAGAACTGGGCACACCTGTTATATTCTGCACTCCTTATGCAATTTCATCTTTAGATAAACATTATGGTTTCTGTAATCATGGCCCATTTCAAGGCTGTATGCTAATTTCAGGCATGCCTAGTAGTGGTTCCTTTGCCCTAGTGAAGCCTGGGAACTGTAGTTCTGCATGGGGAGAATGAGGCTAAGGAATAATTCTCTGGCTGCTAGATTCAGGCTGTCATGTGGACTGGCTGTCTCCCTAAACTAGATTTTGCAGCATGCGGGGAGCTGGGATTGGGGGCAGAAGGAGCCAGACAAACTGGTATAAAAACTATCCTCTTACACAGAAATGCCCTTAGGTGAGAAGGCTGAGAACATTTATGATCCCTTCTGCATTGGGAGTGGCAGGAGCCCTCTGAGCAAACAGAACTGTCATTTCAAACAGTGGGGTGAAAACAGAGACTTGAGTCTTCCAAAGAAAAGCTTGGTGACCTTTATCTTCCCACGCTGTTGCCTGCAGGTGATCTCCCTTTGAAAAGCTGCAACAGCCCAAGTTACCATGTGATAACTAGAGTCTGTCACATGGTTGTCTGAATCCACTTGCCTGCCTGAGAGCATAGTGATGTTTCTAGTGCTGCATGAATGATGTGTGTGTGAGAGAGGGGGGGGATGGAGATGTGGGGGTGTGTGTGCACACGCTCAATTGTGCTCTCCCCCCCCCACCCCAGTGAGCAGGAGGGGGAGTAGCATGAAGTGAATCAGCAATCAGATAAAATGGCTGCCACATTTAGATTCTGAACTGTAGACATGGCCCTGTGCTACTTTACAAAAGACATTCCTCTGTTTCAGAACTTGGAAAAGTTACTTTTGTTGAACAAATACTCTGAGTAGTAGTCCCCCAAAGTAACGTTTCTAAGTTCTGTTCTGTTTGAAGGGAACAGGAGCATGGTGTATCCACATTATGCAACTATAGTGCTTTGATACCACTTTAATTGTCATGGCTCCATCCTATGAAATCCTGGGGTTTGTAGTTTGGTCTTGTTGCTCTTGTTGTTATGTGCCTTCAAGTCAATTCTGATTTATGGCAACCCTATTGTAGGTTTCCTTGGCACACTTTATTCAGAGGAACTTTGTCATTGCCTTCCTCTTAGGCTTAGAGAGTGTAATTTGCCCAGGGCCACCTTGGAATTTCCATGGCTGAGCAGGGATTTGAATCTTAGAATCATAGAATTGCAGAGCTGGAAGAGACCACGAGGGCCATCCAGTCCAACCCCCTGCCATGCAGGAAATCTTGATCAAAGCATCCCCGACAGATGGCCATCCAGCCTCTGTTTAAAGACCTCCAAAGAAGGAGACCCCACCATGCTCCGAGGCAGTGCATTCCACTGCCGAACAGCTCTTACTGTCAAAAAGTTCCTCCTAATGTTGAGATGGAATCTCTGTTCCTGGAGCTTGCATCCATTGCTCCATGTTCCAGTCTCTGGAGCAGCAGAAAACAAGCCCGCTCCATCCTCAGCGTGACACCCCTTCAAATACTTAAACAGGGCTATCATATCGCCCCTTAACCGTCTTTTTCCAGGCTAAACATACCCAGCTCCCTAAGTCTTTCTTCATAAGGCATGGTTTCCAGACCTTTCACCATTTAGCCACCCTTGACACGCTCCAATTTGTCAATATCCTTTTTGAATTGTGGTGCCCAGAACTGGACACAGTATTCTAGGTGAGGCCTGACCAAGGCAGAATAGAGTGGCACTATTACTTCCCTTGATCTAGACACTATACGTCTATTGATGCAGCCCAAAATCGCATTGGCCTTTTTAGCTGCCGCATCACACTGTTGACTCATGTTCAATTTGTGGTCTACTAGGACTCCTAGATCCCTTTCGCACGTAGTCTCGTTCAGCCAGGTCTCTCCCATCCTATATCTATGCATTTCATTTTTCCTCCCTAAGTGCAGTACTTTACATTTCTCCGTATTGGATTTCATTTTGTTAGCTTTGGCCCAGCTCTCCAGTCTATCCAGGTCATTCTGAATTTTGATCCTGTCCTCTAGGCTATTAGGTACTCTTCCTGATTTGGTGTCATCTGCAAATTTGATAAGTATGCCCCTAATTCCATCATCTAAATCATTGATAAAGATGTTGAATAGCACTGGGCCCAGGACAGAACCCTGTGGCACCCCACTGGTCACATCTTTCCAAGACGAAGAGGAGCCACTGCTGAGCACCCTCGGGTTCGGCCGGTCAACCAATTACAAATCCATTGAACAGTTAACTTGTCTAGCCCACATTTTACAAGCTTGTTTGCAAGAATGTCATGGGGAACCTTGTCAAAGGCCTTACTGAAATCAAGGTATGCGATATCCACAGCGTTCCCTTCATCTACCAAGCTGGTAACTTTATCAAAAAAAGAGATCAGACTAGTCTGGCATGACTTGTTTCTCTGAAACCCATGTTGACTTTTTGTGATTATGGCATTGCCTTCTAAATGTTCACAGACTCTCTGTTTAATGATCTGCTCTAGAATCTTCCCTGGTATTGATGTCAGACTTACTGGACGATAATTGTTGGGATCCTCTTTTTTTCCCCTTTGTGAAGATGGGGACAATGTTTGTCCTCCTCCAATCTGCTGGGACTTCTTCTGTTCTCTAGGAATTCTCAAAGATTATTGCCAATGGCTCTGAGATCACATTTGCCAGCTCTTTTAATACTCTTGGATGTAGTTCATCTGGTCCTGGAGATTTAAATTCATTTAGATTAAGAAGGTATTCCTGTACAACCTCTTTGCTTATTCTGAGCTGGATTTCCCCTATTGTGTCCTTTGTTCCATTCTTCTCAGGTTGGTCCCCCTTTTCCTTTTCTGAAAACACTGAGGCAAAGAAGGTGTTGAGTAATTCTGCCTTCTCTCTGTCCCCTGTTAGCATTTTGCCATCTTCTCCACGTAGTGGCCCTATCATTTCCTTCTTCCTCCTTTTGCTGCGGACATACCCAAAAAAACCCTTTTTATTGTTCTTAACCTCCCTTGCAAGCCTGAGCTCATTCTGCGCTTTAGCTTTTCTGACTTTACTCCTACACGTGTTCGCTATCTGTTTGAATTCTTCTTTGGTGATTTCCCCCTTTTTCCATTTCCTATACATGTTCCATTTAAAACTTAGCTCTGTTGAAAGTTCTTTAGTCATCCATCCTGGTTTCTTGAGACACCTCCCATTTTTCTTCCTCAACGGTACTGTTTGAAATTGTGCCTTCAGTATCTCCCTTTTGAGAAAGTCCCATCCGTCTTGAGGTCTCTTCTCTTTTAGTATTCCTGACCATGGGATCACCCCCAGTATTTCCCTGAGTTTACTGAAATCAGCTCTCCTAAAGTCAAGAATGCATGTCTGACTGTGCCTGGCTTCTCCTGGAATCCAGCCCTCAGACCACTACACAATGCTGGCTGTCTAGGGAGTGTGTGTGTGTGTGTGTAGGTATTAGTTGCCTTCATATATCCCCTATGTCCCATCTCCTCCAAGGAGTTCAAGATGGTATACATAGCTCTCTTTCTTCCATTTTATTTTTGCAACAATCATCCTGTGAGATAGGTCAGGCTGAGGGAGAATGAGTGACCTAAGGTCCCCTTGTGAGTTTCATGGCCCATTGGGGACCAGCAGATAGCTCTCCCATAGCCATTGCTCTAAGCATGTTTTAGCTATACAGGCATACCCCAGGCTAGCAAAGCCTCTGATAATGATGCTTCTTTTTAGGAAGTCTTTTTATGCACCCCAGTCCGCCTTTTCTTCTCTGTTGAGTTGGATGGTTCCTCCCCTATATTTTTATTAATTTCATAGGTCTTATAACATTCCCTTTCCATTGACGCCCCCTTGTCGTGGGAGAGAGGCTTGCGTACCCTAATGATGTTTTGAGCTATGCTGGCGGTGGCATAATAGCCACTGGTAGGGTCTCCCATGCCAGACAGGTCAAAACCGAAGGGTCTGACAAAGAGCGTCAAAGGGCAGGATGGGCTCTCTAGCCTTGTGGCAACCGTCCTAGGAGAAGGAAAACTCTAATCCAAAACCCGGGCAGATGGTGCTCATCCAACCCTGTAAGGTCAACCATCTAAGAGAAGGAAACTCTAATCAAACCTACGACCCGAGGACCTCGCTGCTACCGTCCATGCTTGCAAGGCCAGCAGACGAACCTTTGGTTTAAAGGGTGAGGCCAGTTCTGTGCACGCTGCGCTCCACCAGAAAAATCCATTGCACAGGCTTGAAGGACAAATCCAGTTCCAAAAAAGCCCTGTAGCGATAGGCGAGGGACGAAACCAGCAGGTGTAGCCCCAACCCTGCATGCAGGAGGTTCAGGACATTGGTCGCTCAAGGCTGACCCGGGAGATGACAGTCTTGTTCGGCAGCATCCTGAACTACCAAGCAGCCTTTTTTAAGGAGAGCACTGCTTGCTCCATATGGAGAGGGGCCTAGAAAAGGTGGCCTAACGAAAGCTCATCCCCAACTACCTGGTTGGCTAGCCGCGGCCAACGGGAATCTTCTGATGAGGTCAAACCAAGGCAACCTTCTGCTGTGCTTTTTGCAACCGGACTTGTTTATCTCAGATTGGCCTTTTTAGTCATCAGCGCGCTTGCAGAAAGTGCAGGATGAGTCCTTCCTGAATCTTCGTTTGCGAAGAAAAGCCAGAGAGAGAGAGAACATTCCACATAAACATATCAACGTATATAATTTAGCTAAACGTTTACATTTTTCTTTCATAAATCAACATCTACTCACATTCTTTAACCATCCTTCCTTCATTCTTCTACTTACTAACAATGACATTCGACGATAACATTCATCTCTCCTTCCTCTTCCTCTTTTCTTTTACATTCTAAATCTCTTCCTCTCACTCTTTCTCTTTTTACACTCTTTCTCATACCCTCTCACATACTTCCCCTTCCATAATATTTCTCTCTCCTTTCACCATCTCATCCATAATCAATCACTGATTGACTTCTTACCCAACAGTTCCTTCGTTATACTTATAAGAAGGTGGCAGATCTCCATAATGTACTCTGTTTCCTTGATTATTCTTCTATTTATGTCTGATTAACCGTCATACAACCTTTAGTCATTAAAGTATTCCAGCAATAGTAATTTGTTATCACCTTGTGCAATTGTTTACAGTATTATTTACAAATGAACATTTTACTGTATTTTCTGAGAAGTTGCTTATACATCATGTTGAGTTGGATGGTTTTTTAAAAAAAGCAACATCAGTATTGGGAGAATGGTGAAGGATGGCTAGAGAAACACAGACTTTTGGTGTAATGTAGAGCCTCTACAGTAAACAAAGTAATAAAGCTAGAGGTGGGAAAGAATGCAATTCTACTTTAGCAGACCCTAATGTAGCTGTGTACAACAGGCAAGGTAAACAGCTGTTGGCTACAGAATCCCTCACTGTGCATGTATGAACAGAGAGAAAAGGGGAGAGCAGATAAGCCTGTCTCACCAGATATCCTCAGCATGTTAAAACAAAAAACAAAAAAAAAAAAACCCCAAACCTACCACACATCTATAAATAAACACTTTTAAGTGTTCAGCAAGTGCTGTTTCCTCCCTTCTTTGAATACATGGCTCTTTTCAGCAATGATCCATTGCATTGCAAGTACTGTATTCCATCTCAGTTACAAAGAGGAGGGCTCGTGAAAATGGTGCAAATGTGAAGTGGATGAGGGTCAGGTACATCTCCTGCAATTTTCAGCATCCTGTTTGCTTGGAAATCCAAGGAGCCCAGAACCCCTGATGTGGCAGGACCTGGCCTGGAGTGGCAAGGGAAGAGGGAACCTCATGCAACTTGTATCACAAAGAGCCTTTGTGTGTGTTGCAGAATGGGAATCCTGTCACCATGACCCCACCCAGCTGGTGACTCACTGGCACATTGCTGGGTTCTGACTCACCACCAGGCAACTGGCCCTCCCCATCCTTCCATCATGCCTTCCCATGGGACCCGGGGCCAGCAACAGTGAGCTGGGGGAAAGCAGGTGGTTGCTTACACACACACTCACACTCACAATGCAAACACATTTAGAGAACCCTTGATTACAGAGGCAAATAAATACATAAACCTGATCCTAAGCAGAGCTTGGAAAAGTTACTTTTTTGAATACAGTTCCCAGTACCCCATAGCTATCAGTGGCCATGCTGGGTGAGTGTTCTGAAAGCTGTCATGAGGATTCTGGGAGCTGTAGTGGTCATGGAGCAAGATTCTGGGAGCTGTACTGGTCATGCTGGGGGAATTATGGGAGCTGTGCTTTTTTAAAACAAATGTTTCCAAGCTTTGGCCCTGGGATAGAGAAAGAGAGAGAGCAGCCTGGGGAACATGTGTGTGCACACACAACATGGAAAGCCTAGATGAACCATGCGTGTGACAAACAATACATGAATCCTGGGGTGACAAGGTGTATACAAAGAGACAGGGTGTGTGTGTGCCCAACACAATTATAACATTGTGATTCCACTTTAACTGCCATGGCTCCATCCTATGGAATCTCTGCTAGAGAACACCACTAGAATTAATAGTGTGAACTAGAACTGTAACAGAGGAGTCCAAGTCCCTCACCAAAGTGCAGGTTGAAGATACACTCAGGAAAGTATGAAGTGGGAGCGTTTCTGTTCCTTCTTTGTCAGGCCATTTAATCCAGCCCTCTGAAGGCAGTGTGGCCCTTTTCTCCTCCTGACTTGGCTTTGGCCCAGGGCCTTTCCAGACTATGACTCACCATGCCACATCCTGCGGCTTTGATCAGCTGCTTCACTCACACCGCCACCCTCCCTCCCCTCTGTTACCCCATTTCACCTCTTGCATCCAGTTTCCTCAATGATAATAGGAGACCCCCCCTACCCACCCCACACATGAACAACTCCAGTTTTCATTTGAGCCCTGAGGCATGTGGCGGAGAGCACTGTACAAAGTTGATGGTGTTTCTCAGCCCCCAACATTTTCAAGTAGAGGATGAGGCCTGCTGGAAGCAATAACAAACATGCAAAGAAAGCTGAGAGACTGGACAGAAAATATTTGTGTGTCAGGAAGAGGCTGGAAGCAAGATTGCACAGATTCACTGCTCTGGCCTGCCACGGCAGAGGGTGAAACATGGTAAAAGCATATTTCTTGTAACATAGAGCTGTCACTGTTCCATGGGATCAGAGGATACTTTTGGATCTAGCCCTGTTTCTGAGTGCCTAGGTGACATTTAGCTTTAGCTTTAGCTAAATGTGCCTTCAGACAGCTTTTGTGCTCATTCTTGCAAATCTGGCTATGGTAACAAGAAGTCTTGGTCCTCCTTGTGCCTGGACTACTGCAATGCATTCTACATGAATCTGTTCTTGAAAAATCTCTGGAAACTCCCCTTGGTCTACAAAATGTGGCAGTCAGGTTAGTAATCTCATGGCTTTCATGTCAGCAGGATGGTAAATTCTTTCTGGGGCTTAATATGAACTTTACAGGAGCTATCTAAGATGGTATCCCCTAAATATATCCCTCCAAAGAGGTTCAGCACCCAGGATAGCTCCTCTAAAGTTCACAACAAATCCAAAAGTGGATTCGTTGGGTTACTCAAATCAGAGTCAACAGCCACCACTGGTAGTAGTTAGAATGTTGGACTGGGACTAGCAACGACTAGCTCCAGAACTGTGAAACACACTGGGTAACATTGGGCCAAAACCTCTCTCTCTCTCAGCCTGACCTACCTCACAGGGTTGATAGGAATAAAAAGCAGGGAAAGAGCAAGCCATTTAGGATACCTTAATGTCAGTGGAAGAAACTTGGAATATAAATGTGACTTTAAATAATATATAATGTGTCCAGAGGAACATGTCCAGAGGAGGGCGACCAAGATGGTGGGAGGTCTGGAAACCATGCCCTATGAGCATAGAGAGCTGGGTATGTTTAGCCTGGAGAAGAGAAGGTTAAGCGGTGACATGATAGCCATGTTTAAATATCTGAAGGTATGTCATACTGAGGATGGAACAAGCTTGTTTTCTGCTGCTCCAGAAACTAGGACATGTAGCAATGGGTTCAAACTACAGGAAAAGAGATTCCACCTAATCATTAAAAAGAACTTCTTGACGGTAAGAGCTGCCTGGGAGTGTGGTGGAGTCTCCTTCTTTGGAGGTTTTTAAACTGAGGCTGGATGGCCATCTGTCATGAATGATTTGATTGTGTATTCCTGCATGGCAGGGGGTTGGACTGGATGGCCCTTGTGGTCTCTTCCAGCTCTATGATTCTATAATAAATGGATTGCACACACATGGTAAAACCTACATTATTTCAGAATGCAAAAGACATGTGGATTCTGCAGGAAAGTTCCATGTGAAAAAACAGGAAACAAAGTCATTTCTGGCACATGAAGCATGGTTTCAAAATCTTTCTTTTCTTTTAAGGGTATTGTTTTCCTGAAGAATTCTTTCAGGAGAAGAAAACAGTCAAGTCTGAATCTACATTGTTACTGCTTCTGATTCTGATACAGTTTCAAGTTTCATATGACACTCTCAAGAAATGTAAATACTGTAGATGTGAAGCAGATGATATAATTCCTTAGGTATTTAATTCACTTCAAAGGTATTCTCTCACCAGCGTCACTCCTTCTTAGATCATGTGGGCCCAACTTACTGCAATGTTCTCTTTCATAAGCTACACTGAAACTTAAGCTAGCATTTGGTTGATTAATTTCCATCATATGCTTTCAAAAAACAATGTCATGTATTTCAAGTAAATTATTTTCTCAGAATGGTAACAGACAAGAGGGAGCATGGTGCTATTATTATCTTCTAGTGGGCTCTAAAGCCACTCTACCTAAGCTTTACAGAGCTTCATACAAGTCCCATGGAGACTTCTGCACTCCATATTGGATGCACAGAGCTTGAAAATATTACTGTTGGGGCCGTAGTCCATCAATGTAACTTTTCCAGGCTCTGCAAATGCAATGGATTTGGTTGCAATGGTTGTGTCTCCCAGCCTTAACAGATCCTGCTTCTTCTATTCCCTTGTGACCTGGTTTAAAAAGTGCTGTACTTACAGCCCTTTGCCAGTAGGAGGAGAAACCAGGCCATGTGGCTCATTTGGGACAAACAGGACACAGAAAATGCTTTGGCGAGAGGGGGAGGAGGAGGGTGGGTAATTTGGGCTCCTAAATAAGGGTGTATTTATATGATATTGATTGCTTCTGTGCCAGCACATTCCTCTGGAACTGCCATTCTTTGTTCTCAGAAATTTATGAATAATTGTTGTTGCTGTTGTTGTTGTTGTGTGCTTCAAGTCATTTCTGACTTATGGCAACACTAAGGAGAACCTATCACGGGTTTTTTTTTGAGACTGGCTTGGCCAAATCCACCCAGTAGGTTTTCATGGCCAAGCAGGGATGGTAGTCAAACACTCAAACTACTACACTACACTGGCTTCAATGGAGAATGCAGACAATTTTTCCCACATCCCCTCCCCACATCTAATTTGTGGTGATTCTTTTGTGCATCAACCTTTACCATGTGGACAAAGAACTATCAAGGCTTGTCAGTGCTTCTGCGTCTCTAAAAGTTTCCTGTGCCCAAGTCCTACCTATTTTATTTTTTCTTGTTGATTAGGATATAATACAAGGTAACCCCTTGAATGAATTATAGCCTATTAATTGCACCTCTTAACTACCCCAATGTCAATTTCTGTCCTCACAAGAGGGGGGAAATGTAATTACTGATTTCTTCACATCTTGCTCTTTAGATGTTTATAGTAAAATAGTAATCCCAGTTAACAGCTCTTCATCACTGCTCCTCTAGCTGAATCATCAGGAAGCAATAAAATGAGCAGGAGCGGCAAACAGGAATTGTTTAATCAATACTGGAAAGGATTTTTACACAACAGAACTTAATTGTAAGTAAACATTTAGAGCATTACTGAATAATAAAGTATTATATAAAGCGATGTGTGGAACCTTAGTTTTAATTTTTTTTACTTCCAGCCTAATGATGAAAAATTGAAATCCCAGCCCTGCTAAATGGCTCTGGTCCGGATGCAGCCCCCTTTTGCAGGATTGGTACCATTGCTATTAGCTGATCAGAGAGATAAGAAGAAAAAGGCACGTTGCCAGGGTCAAACATAATGCCATGGTGGCAGATTTGTATGTCTTAAACCAAATCTGCTGCAACCACTTATAGAATGGTCAAGGGTGGGTGATTTTAAAAGCATGAGAGGCATTTGATTTTGTAATCTCAATTTTATATCACCCAAAAGTTTGATAAGAATACTGTTCTCCTCCTGCCCCACAGGTCATGACTGAAGACTCTGACTGTCATATCTGTGTTAGCTACTCATAATCATCCTATTTTCCTTTTTAAATGATTTCATCGATTACCTTCCCAGGCACAAAAGTCAAGCAATCTTGATTCTCTGTATATCTCTACTCTGTCTAAATGCATATCACTCTGATCCTTTAACCTTATGTTTACTTGGTTCCTTTGTTTGTTTTGAATTCTTAAATGTAGTAGTGGCTGATCCTGACCTTTCATTACCCACCTCCCTCAAGATCTGGGAATGGGTTTGGTCAGGTTGTTGACATGTTGTTCTCATATATTGTAGCAACATCAGGAGTAAAATGAGAGCGTTGCCACCCCATAAGAATTCTGAGCCCCAGTGAAATTTTCCTTCACTCCCCAAGTTTCTAGCACTGGTACTTCAGTTGAGCATTTAGAAATACATTTCAGGCATCCAAAGAAAAGGGACAGGCAGAGGAAGGACCTGACAAAACCACCGCAGAGTATTTCTTGCCTAAGAAAACCCTATGAAATTCATGGTGTTGCCATTAGTTGACAGGTGACTTGAAAGTACACACACACACAGGTTCCAAGGCAATGTGAACATGGCAAATATAAGAGTTTTAGAGGTTAACACATTTCAGTGTCTCATTCTCTGCAGTGTTAGAAATTTGGAGAGTGAAGAAAAATTTCATGGAGGGGGAGGGCAGAATTCTTATTTCACGGGACAATAGCCTCATTTTGTTCCTCCATAACTATAGCTCTGCCATTTATTCTCCTCTAAATTCTTCCACCCCGTTCCTCATCTTTGTTCTTGTTTTCCCTCAAGTCCTTTCTGACTTATGGCGGTCACTCTCTCTCTCTGGCTTTTCTTCGCAAACGAAGATTCAGGAAGGACTCATCCCGCACTTTCTGCAAGTGCGCTGATGATTAAAAAGGCCAATCCGAGATAAACAAGTCCGGTTGCAGAAAGCACAGCAGAAGGTCTCCTTGGGTGATATTTCTGGGTTGTGATTCTTTCTGCGTTGTCGTTTCTCTTCAAGACTTGTTCGGCATGAGTTCTCAAATAAGGCTGCAGCATTGTGGATAGTGCATCTCCATGCCTCCCGATGTGAGGCCAGGGGGGACCATTGTTGGTGATCATTTTGGCTGAGCCTGAGATGTTGTTTCAGGGAGTCACTAAGGCAAACCTATCAAGGGGTTTTCTCGGCAAGATTTGTTCAGAGGAAGTTTGCCATTGCTGTCTTTTGAGGCTGAGAGAGGGCAACTTGCCCAAGGTCACCCAGTGAGTTTCCATGGCTGAGTTTTAAGCAAACTTACATTGTCTAACATTTATTTCATTTTAATGTTATTTCATTTCATTTAATTTTCCCTACTCTGACTCAGGGACAGGCCAAGACCATGCCACCACCACCTCCCACCCATGGTTGTTTTTGTGTGTGAAAGAACTAGAGCAAAACCAGTGAAATGTGCCTTAAAGAGTGGGCTTAATGTAATTTTTACTTTGACCCTTAACTGGGACATTCTGTCTCCTAAAGCCCTGTTTCCCACAGAACAGCAGCAAAGTAGTAAAGAACGAAATGTTTAATGACAGTGGGTATCTTAGTGTACAAAAAGGGATCATGGCAAATATGTAAGATGTAATTGCTTGTCCTATTCTACAATTGCTGTACAGGAAGTGATCTGGTGTCATCTCACCTTGTGGTCATTTCCTGCAAAGATTTGTCAATTTTTGGTAGTTTAGCTTTGAAGGAATTTGCAGGATTGGTGCCACTGCTATCAGGTGACACAATAATAGAAGAAAAAGGTAGGTTGCCAGGGTCAAACTAGATGTCACGGTGGCAGGAAAGAAGGAACCATTTCAAAAGAATACTCTCAAGTTCTTTTTATGTGTTGGGTTTGAAGATGGTTCCAGACGAAGTTTTTGCTATGAAATCACCATGCATCATTCACAGAAATTTCACAAACAGCATTGTTGCAAGCACAAACAGCTGGATAACTATGTCCACAAAGTGAAGGCCTATCAAAGCAAACTTCTTTTGCTTGGTTATAGAAAGACAGAAAAATACCTTTTTATAATTAAGAAGCTCAAGTAAAGAGAAAACCAATTTAGTACCCACATGCTTGCAAAGCAACATTCTCCACCTCTGTGACCCTTGTGTGCTCCTAAGGTTCTCTTTCTGCATTTGCTCAGGCGGGTTAATTCATTCTATGCAAGAAGTGACAGGGTCAGTTCCGCCATTAGAGGCAGTGAGGCAATCACCTCATATGGTAAATGCTGCAAGGCACTGGGGACAACCTTTCAGCTGTCCCTCCTGGGTGGTACAACTGTTTCTCTCCACCACACAACTTGTCCTGGAGTCCATTAACAACTGGTTTGTTGCATCTTCAGATTTATTGAAGGACATTCTCCCACCAGCTGCACAATACTTTTTGGATGATTGGTAGTGCTAGAAGAACCTTGTACAGAACCATCTTAAGCCTCAAGGGCCTTGGCCCTGTCTACATTATTGAAAAAAACCGAACTGCCCCCCCCCCAAATCTGGCCCAATAAGGCCACACTATGTGAGGGATTATCCACAAATCTGGTGTAATAAGGTCACACACTATATAGCCCTATCTGCACCAAGCGTGGGGCATACCACCTTAATCTGGGTTTTAAAAACTTATAGCTTTTTCTGGAGTTTGCTTGAAATTCCAGAGAAAACTATAGTGCAAACAATGCATCTGCTCTAGATTTGAGGGATGGGGAGGCAGGACAAGCACTGCCTGACAGGCGCCACCATTTATGCCTCTCCTCGGTTCCATTTCCTCATTAGCTGAAATTCCAGAGAAAACTATAATGTGAACAATGCATCCACCCTAGATTCAAGGGGTGGGGAGGCAGGACAAGCACTACCTGACAGGTGCTGCTATTTTTTCCTCTCCTCAGTGCCATTTCCTCATTCCAATAGTGGCTGAAAAGGAAGAGCCCAGGTACTAGCAGCTCTCTCTGATGTCAGAAGGAGTGGCCAGCCATGGCTGGGCAAATCATTCTGACCTTCGAGAGGGCGATTGTGCACCAGTAAGGCAGAGTTACTACTTGGCAGTGGCAACCGTGCCAAGGAGGGGAAACATTGGTGCTACAGAGGTGCCTGGAGATAAAAATCCGTATGATTCATTGTGTAGATAAGTCCAGCAATGAGCGGTGCAGATTCAGGTTTTGGGCAGGTAGAGCGTGTTGCTTAAATCCAGGCCAGAATAGTCTGAATTTCATGTGTTGCAGTTCCAGGCCAAAGTAGTCCAAATTTCAATTGAATTTTTACTCCCGGTATAGACTTGCCCCTTTTCTGCTCTTGGTACTTCATGGTGGTTTTGAGTTCAAACCACTACATATTACCCAAGAATCACAGCTTGGAAAAATAACCTTTTTGAGACTGGAATTTCCAGAATCCACTGGACATGCTGCTTGGCCGCTGGCTGGTCTGCAGAATCATAATTCAAAAACTAACTTTTTGAGAGCTCTGCTGTTCCAGCAAGGTTGCCTGACGATGTTCCTGTGGTACTGACGTAGCTGGGTATATACTAGTCATTTTCTCTTCTAAGGAAAATCTGGAGATTGTAGTTTTGTGAGGAAGGGGCAGCTTGGCATTTTTGTAGTATGTGGGGAAATAATCATTGTAATGTAAAAGCAATCTTGTGTACCTCATTCACATCCTAAGATAAGTCTAGGTTTTTTCCCTGCATGCTTCTGTTCTCCCAAATTCCCTTTCTCTTATTTCACTGGGCACTTCCAGCCAACTGGAGTGCTGGGTCGTTCAACACATGACCTAATTTAAATTTTATTGCTCTGTGTAAGTTCTCTTTTGAGTTAGAGTCTCCATTATTGGAATGTGTAAAAATACACTGTTTAAAATATCAGGGTATGTTGTCCCTGTTTAAACATCCACACTGTACTTCACACATTACTGGAGAATACAGCCAACTTAGCAGAGTTTAGAGTTAACGCAGCAGCATCTAGCGTTAGAATGTTAGCATACACAGCTTATTGAATAACCAAACACCCTTTGTCTTTTCCCAAGTTGTTTAACTACCAAAATAACCACTCAAGACTCAAAGTTAGTTTAAAAATACAAAAGCTTCATTACTCACAGTTTAGAGAGCTCATTCGTGGCAGGAAACAAAAACACCATCAAAACAGACTAAAACTAGTTAAAAATACTTAAAAACTATAGTTGCAAAACTATATTCAGGACACTCCTTTTGGGGTCCTCTGACTTCAAAGGTCCATGAGGATTGTTAAAGATCCTGGCTTCTGGAACAAAGAAGAACAATCAGACACTCCCCTTCATCCCAGATTGCCCAATAGCAAAACTTCAGGAAGTTACATCAACTCATCTCATATGCCTTCTCAGTTAACCCTTCAATAGCAAAACCATTCCCACTTATTGGACTGCAAACTATATTTTCCAACATCCATGAGGCTGTAGCCATCTTAAGCCTTGTTATTTTTGTTTAGCCATCTTTCCTGCAACCATGCCATGATGTTCACCATGCAGCCTCTTACCACTGTAGGCTGGGTGAGTCTTTCTACCCTAAATCCTCTTAGTTAGTTAGGAACCTCTTTTTAAAGTTTGTTTTAGTATGTAGATTGAGATTGATATACCTTCAGTAAACTTTTGATTTGCATTTTAAACTGACTCCTTTGTTTTTGTAATGAGTCTAATTTAACAGGGTGATCTCAAAGACCACAGACCTCTGAATACACTTTTAAATGTTAATTGAGCTTTGTTAGTCTGCATTCCTAAGTTGCACTCTGCATAAACTTGAAAGTAAATGAATTTTTAAACTCTTTTTTAAAGAAGATAATTTTTGTTGCTTTTTAAAAAGGACTAGATCCTGGAATTTTTAATACAATTTTATTTTTAGACTCATTACCTCCTACAATTTTCCACAAAGAATATATAGCAACTGTAGAGAGTTGGCCCTTTGCCACCAGGCAGATGAGCTTTGGAGTCCTCGTTAGTATCATGGCCAAATGTTAACAGCTGTCCAATGATATAGAAAATGTTAGTTTCCTTAGCAAACTTGCTATTCCCCCCCCCCCCCCGCTTTTCTTTTGCATTAGCTTAGCAGTTTGAGGCTGCAAAAAGATAGTAATTCTGAGAACAGACTGATGGAGTGAATTTTCCTGTTACTCTGCTCACCTGCTTGCACAATTCTCATATCAACGGGGACAGGAGGGGGGGTCACATTTGTGCAGTTCAACTTTGTTTGCTTCTACACTATATAACCCTTGGGAGTCAATTTTCTGTAGGCCCTGCTATGGGGTAGGGCTGCAATTGGATTGCCACCGTGGATAGTTTAGAATAATTGTTTATTGCTTAGTCCAAATACCATTGCAAAGAGTAAAAAATAACATAAAACAATATAAAACATCCAAGCTTTTGTACAATTACAACATCATAATTAAAATTAACTAATTAAAATATATACCTAAACTTGAAGTAAATAACATATAGTATAAAACAGATCACATTAGTCACAAAGGAAGAGTAACATTTAACCTTTTGTGTCATACAAAGGCATTTTATACTTATACCTTCTGCTTCCTATGACAATTAGCCGAAATGGATTCCAGAAATTTTTCTCAGTATCTGGCAGCCTTTGCTGCAAATGCAGCGATCCTCTGAATCACATATTGATTTGTTGGTTGTAACAGCAAACTAAGTTTCTCTTTTACCCCCCAGTATTTAATTTTCTTTAGGAAAGGTCCTAAATAACATTTTCTAATGTCAGTACTGTATATATCTGACACTTGAACATATAAGGAGCCAAATCTTCCAGAACTGGCTCATCACAGATACACAACCTATCTTGTACTGGGATACCATTTCATACCATAGTAATAAAAAAATAATAAAATTTATTTATATCCCGCCCCTCTGCGAGCAATCGGGGCGGCTTACAACAATAAAATAGTACACAGTATAAAACAACTCCAAATCCCTTCCCCCCCCTTAAAACATTATTAAATTAATACAAATTAAAATCAGTATATAATACAATTTATTAAAAACCCTTTTGAGCAAGCAGCATCAGTTTGGAGGTCCAGAAGCAACCTCCAGAGGGGGTTCCTGAGGCCGGGGTTAGCTATTCTGGAAAAGCCTGCCTGAAGAGAACCGTCTTGACAGCCTTTTTAAAGCTGTCTAATGATGTCAATAGGCGGATCTCATCCGGCAGGCCGATAGAGTATGTTGAAGTAGTTATTTAGGGACTAAAGTTTGCCACTGACTGTGAGGGGATACTGGACCCATCAGCAAAAAGGACTGGGATGCTTCTCTGCTGTCTGCCAGGTACTGCATCTTTACCACCAATAAAGCTTAGGCTATAGCAATAACGTGTGTCTGTGTTCAGCATGAAAAGAAGTCTTCTAGAAACCTGGAGCTACAGCCAGTTCCAGAACAAAAGAGCATCTCAATCACATTCTGGAAAATTCTTTGTTGGAGATGGGGAGATAACCGTGACAGTAACACCTAATCAAAATGATATGTTTTCCTTCAGCTGCAGCAAGAGCATATCTTCACAGACTTCAGTATTCGGTCACAATTCCCCAATGCTTCTTCCATCTTTTTTCTTGCCACAAAAAATATGTGAAGGGGA
The DNA here is from genome assembly GCA_030847615.1 of Gambelia wislizenii. Taxonomy (NCBI): domain Eukaryota; kingdom Metazoa; phylum Chordata; class Lepidosauria; order Squamata; family Crotaphytidae; genus Gambelia; species Gambelia wislizenii. The sequence goes on from JAUMIR010000002.1 coordinate 262,812,723, forward strand.
AAAAATTAGACAGAATAGCAACACAATGCCTTTTGAGGCTGAATGGTAGGAACCCTTCTGGCTAGAAACATCCTGTGCTTCAAGCTCTCCACTCACCGGGCAATGTGAGTGAGCTGGAATGAAGGTGGGTGCATATAGGGTTTATGTTTAGGGTTTGCGCCAAATAAAACAGACCATGTCAAATTCTGTTATCTCATGGGTGCACTGGGCCTACATTGATGTCAGTAGATTGCGCCAGACTTTGAGCACAATTGCTCTATGATGACAAGATGGCCATGTGTCCTACTGTACAGAGTCCTCTATGTCAAGGTCTGCATGTTTCTCTGTTTAATTGGTGTCCTTTGTTTGGAGAGTAGTCTAGTCTAAGGGCCCTTTCCTACTATAAAATTATAGTGCTATGATTCCACTTTAACTGGCATGGTTGCATCCTATGGAATCCTGGCACTGGCAGTTTGTTCAGAGGCATCAGAGCAGCTGGAGTCAAGGACTCCACAGCATGTTGCCATGGCAGTTAAAGTGGAATCATAGCTCTATAATTATATAGTGTGAAAGGGACCCAAACCAGCTTATTAAAAACAAAACAAATAAAACTTATGAAGGGGGTGCAGGAAGGCTACTTTTGGGTGCCTGGCAACAGATTGCATCTATACACATAAATTATCGCATGAAAATTTTACACAAATAGACTTTATTTTTTATAGATGTTGTCATGATGGATGCGCATCGTCCTTTGGCTTCCATTTTGGTGGCCGCCATTCTCTCTGATTAATTTGCCCCTTTTGGTGGGCTGAGTGTTCAGCTTTGGAAGAACTGAGAACAGTTGCTTTTGAGGGCTAAATAGAAAAGAGCTTCCCAAGTCAATCTCCTCATCCATTTGCTGGTTGTGAACTTGGGAGTTGTGGGGGCAGGTCAACGGAAGAAAATTTTATTGCCCATCAGTTGAGGGGTGTGAAATTCCTCAAGTGGTTTCAGAAGGAATACCTAGAATGGCGACAAGCAGTGGCAGTTACATGGCCTTTTGAAGCAGCTTCTCAGGCCCTTTCACAGGACAGAGTTATAGCCCTATGACTCTCCTTTGACTGCCATAGCAACATCCTATGGAATCTTGGGATTTGCAGTTAATTGAGGGACATTGAGAGTTTTCAACCAGAGAGTTCTGGTGTCTCTCTAAACCACATTGGATGAAGCTATGGCAGTTAAAATGGAATAAATGTATAGGGTGAAAGGAACCTGGTGTGCAGGTTAGAGGGGGGAATGGCATCCACTGGCTGGCAGCTGCTGCTTCCAGAAGCATTTATTTTTATTGAGTGTGTGTGCGTGTGTGTGTTAATTACAAACAAATAATTTATTTATTTATTTATTTATTGTATTTATACCCACTCTTCAGCCACAAAGGCCATCAGAACGGCTTACAAATGGTCAATTTAACAGTTCCCTGCCCTCAGGCTTACAATCTAAATAAGACATGACACATAAGGAAAAGGGAATGGCAGTGGGGGTAGGGATTAAATCAAGCAGATACTGGATTTACACACAAAGAGAAAACCCTAATTGACTGCTTCCACCTCAGTTTTGGGAGTCTGAAATCTCCCCCTTCCCATTCCCACAAACATTTATTTTTAATTTTCTGGACTTTTTCGGACGGGGTTTTGCAACGCGAGCAAAACCTCGTCCCCGTTGCGAGGCTGCTGCGCTGCAGGGCGTCCCTTTCGGATGACGCTGTGCCCACGCCGATACTGTTGCGGAAGTGCTGGGAGGCTGCAGCACCATATTTGGCAATTTCCTAATCACGATCAACTTTCATGATTAGAAAATCGCCAAATATGGCGCTGCAGCCTCCCAGCACTTCCGCAACAGTATCGGCAGGGGAGAGCGGCATCCGAAAGGGACCCCCTGCCATGCAGCAGCCTCGCAACGGGGACAAGGCTGCTCGTGTTACAAAACCCCATCCGAAAAAGTCCTCTGTCTGGATCTACCTATGATTTGTTACCTCTAGTTACCACTCCATTACATCCTCCTCCTGGCCTGTCCAGAGCCAACTTGTTGCTTCTTTGAAGGCATGGGGAATCTTTATTTTCCTGACTAGTCCACAGCAGTATTCTCCAAACATCCCAACTGCTGAGGCACATACCCTTCCTCCCCTCCCTCAGAAAGAAGGCCTTACAGAGGAAGAAGGTTACTGGCCATCCTAAAAGGATCCCACATTCCTTGGGGGTTTTCCCTAAATCACTGAGGAGTGTCCTTTCCTGATTGGAAGGAAACAAATCCACTATAGGTTGACCCCCATATCCACAGGGGATATGTTCAAGACCCCCATGGATACCTGAAACCATGGATAATAGGGAACCTTATTATTTTCAATGAGACGAACACCAGAGATCATAGGATCTCACTGGAAGACCTAGAAATGCCTAGAGAGAACATATTTTTTTTTTTGATGTGGATATGTGAAACCGTGGATACAGGGGTCAACCTGTAATTATACTTTCACCTGGAGTTCTTTGTCCAGTTCTGGATATCACAGTTCAAGAAGGATGTTGTCCAGCGGAATGTGTCCAGAGATGGGTGATGAAGATAATCAGAGGTTTGGAAACCAAGCCTTATGATGAACTCTGCATTATTCATTTTCAGTCAGTTAGTGGCACTAATATTCAACCTGTGAAGGAAGCGTATAGTCTTGGTTCCATTTTCGATTCTTCCCTTTCGTTCGTTCCTCAAATTCAGGCCATGGCAAAGTCGTGTCATTTCTTTCTTTATAATCTAGAGAGAATTAGGCCTTTTCTTTCAGTTTTTACTGCTAAGACTTTGGTTCATGCACTGGTCATTTCTCATCTGGATTACTGTAATTCTTTGCTGACTGGGCTTCCTCTTTCCCATCTTGCCCCCTTGATTTCGGTACAATACACTGCCACTAGGATAATTTTTTCTGCCCACCATTATGATCATGTCACTCCATTGTTGGTGTCCCTTCACTGGCTCCCAATTCCATTTAGAATTCGTTATAAGCTGTTATTATTAACTTTCAAAGCTCTTCATGGTTTGACCCCCCCCCTATTTGTTAGCATTTGTTTCCCCCTATTTTCCTGTTCGTGCCCTGCGCTCTAGTGATTCAGGGCTGCTGATTCAGCCAAGGATTTCCTTTGCCCCTACTCGGATACACCCCTTCCCCCACGCTGCCCCCTATTTTTGGAATCTCTTTCCCATGAATTTGTGGACCACCACCTCTCTAGACAAATACTTTAAGTCTAAATTGGCCTTTTTAGTCATCAACACGCTTGCAGAAAGCGCTGGATTAGTCCTTCCTGAATCTTCGTTTGCGAAGAAAAGCCAGAGGGAGAAAGACTGTTCTATTCAGGGAAGCCTTCCAACTTTCATCTTGATTTTATGTCCATATGATTTGTATTAATTTACACTTTTATAGTATTGTTTTAATCCTGTTATAGTAATATTTTATAATTTTATAATCTTGTTTGTGGTTTTAGATTGTGCACCGTAGGCAGGTTTTTGTGTTTATTTTGTATTGTTGTTTTTCTCCTCTGTAAAGCACTATGTAAAGCCTATGGCACTATAATAATAATAATAATAATAATAACTGGTTAAGTTTAACTTGGATAAGAGAAAATTGAGAGGTGACATGATAAACCATCTTTAAATGTCTGAAGGGATGTCATTTAGAAAATGGAATGAGCTTGTTTTCTGCTGTTCCAGAGACTAGAGCACAAATGAATGGATTCAAATTACAGTACGACCCCTGTATCCACGGAGAATTGGTTCCAGGGGATCCCACGGAAAAACTATGGATAACAGCAAATGCCATTGAAAATAATGGGACTTCTGGTTTAAAACACCATGGAGTTGCCTTTGAGGATCTAGAAAACATCTAGAGAGGATACCTCTCTAGGCATTTTCTAGGAAAACTCTATAGTAGGCGTGCTGTTTTGTCCCATGGATAACTGTAACCGCAGATATTGGTTCCATGGATACTGGGGTCCTACTGTACAAGAAAAGAGAGTCCAGCTAAACATTAGGAAGAACTTTTTATTGTAAGAGTTGCTCAACAGTGGAACAGAAGGATTTGGAGGGTGGTGGCCTATCCAACTTTAGTGGTTTTTAAACAGAGGTTGGATGGGCATCTTTCTGGTGTGCTTTAATTATGTATTTCTGCATTTGTGTGCGGCATTTATGGGAAACTGTGGGTACAAAATCCGTGGATATGGGGGTCGAGCTGTACTGTTACTCATACAGAGATGTGATAGGGAGACTCCTGTGAGAGCAGGCTGCAATTTGGGGGATAAAAACCACTGAATGATCAATTGATACCTAGGACTGTCTGGGTGGAAGCACCACAGAACCAGCTGTCCCACATCAGAAGCCCCATGGAAGGAGGCAGTAACAAATCCTTCAGCCGAACAGCAGGCAGCCTCCTTTCTCCAGCAGCTATTTTGGGCTCATATTTGGGAAATCACTGCCGCTGGGACGGAGTGCAGCTTGGAAGAGGTTCCCTTAAAACGCCAGCATCCGGTTCAGAGAGTCCTGAGTTGGCAATGGCGTCGTTTTTAGAAGGGGAAGGACGACTCAGAAGCTGCCTCTCTCTCTCTCTCCCTCTGAAGGCTACTGGAAAGGAGGCGGCGCCGGGTCTCGCAAATGCCAGCGGGGGCAGCCCAGTCCGGACGCCCCTCAGAAAAGCGGCAAAGAGAGAGCGAGAGGCAGAGAGCCAGCCAAGCGACCCAGCAGCCCAGTTGGGGAGCAACAAGGGGAGGCTGGCCCGGCTTGGAAGCTGGCTGCCGGCCAGGCGAGAGGGTTGTGTTGCTTTGTGAGTCATGCCGCGGTGAGTCACACACACACCAAGTCGGCAGGCCTTTTGGAGGAGCCGCTAACAAACACGGCGTCGCCCGGCAACAGCAAACAGAATATGGTTGTGTGGGGTTGGGGGAGAGGAAGAGAAAGCGCTTCTCCTCCTTGGCCCGCAGGGACAAAGCGCAGGCGAGGTCTTCCCTCTCCTCCCCTAGTGCCTCAGAACCCACCCACCCACCCACACACACACACACACACACACACACTTGGGGCTGTGCCTTGCCCCCCCCCCAAAGCGCAGGCGAGGTCTTCCCTCTCCTCCCCTAGTGCCTCAGAACCACCACACACCACACACACACACACACACTTGGGGCTGTGCCTTGCCACCACCACCACCCCCAGGCTGCAGGGAAGGCAGGGCCGACTCCTCCTCATTCCAGGAAGTCAACAATAAATTCTAGGTGGAGGTTTTGTGTGTGTGTGAGTGTGTGTGTGCACTCCCGCGGCCTTGCATTGCCTCCTTGACCATATATGGTTACTTATATTAAAGAATTACTTTAATTTTCCTAATAATACACCATCCTTGACTATATATGGTTGCTTATATTAAAGAATTACTTTAATTTTCCTAATAATACAAATTGATCACCCACAATGGTCTGCCCTGGCCTCACATTGGGAGGCATGGAGACACACTATCCACAATGCTGCAGCCTTATTTGAGAACTCACGCCGAACAAGTCTTGAAGAGAAACGACAACGCAGAAAGAATCACAACCCAAAAACATCACCCAAGGAGACCTTCTGCTGTGCTTTCTGCAACTGGACTTGTTTATCTCGGATTGGCCTTTTTAGTCATCAGCGTGCTTGCAGAAAGTGCGGGATGAGTCCTTCCTGAATCTTCGTTTGCGAAGAAAAGCCAGACTTTCTGCCCCTCTCTAACAGCAAGGAAGGGTGTGTGGAGTTAGGTGCCTACATCCATCCATGCGCGCACACACACCCCAAAGTACATGTGTGTCTGTGTAGTGGGCTATGGCAACATGCTTCACAAAAGGCACTAGGTAATCATGAGGGCATCACTGACTGCCTTTGCATGCGGTGGAATCTTCTCCTTTGGAGGTTTTTAAACAGGCTGGATGGTCATCTGTCCGGAGCGCTTTGATTGGGTATTCCTGCAAGGTAGGGGGTTGGACTGGATGGTCCTTGTGGTCTGTTCCAACTCTATGGTTCTATGACTAGAAGAACGCCAGTTTGGGGAAGCGGTTTGAGCATCGAGCTACAACTCTGGGAGAGTTAGGTTCGAATCCCCCATCAGCCATGGAAACCCAGTAGGTGACCTCAGGGAAGTCGCGCTCTCTCAGCCTCGGAAGAAGGCAATGACAAATCCCTCTGGACAAATCCTCTTTGAACAAATCACAAGTCAAAACCTGGAAATGAATTGAAGGCACACAATAACTGAGTCCTGACTCTCTGAGCATGCCCACACTCCCATGTGAGTGTCAGGCCAGAAGTGCAGCCACCAGCAGCAGGCAGAAAAGGGTGCCAAGCTGAGAACTACAGTACTACCTTTTTAGACTACAGCTCCCAGAATCCACTATGCCCATGTTGTCTGGGGGATTCTGAGAGTTCTTGTCTTCTAAAAAGTTTTTCCACCATCTGAACAGTCCTCCTCTTGTTTGGATAAATGGAGATGACAATCATGCCAGGGATCAGCCTATTTTCCTTGTTGCTTGCCAGGATTAGACATGCTTAGAGGCAGCCCTGCCGTGATGTAAAATGATTCAGCCGCCTCAGGCAGCAGATTTTGGGCGCCATCAAGGACAAACAGACAGATCTGAGCCATCCCCAACACAAGCCATGGGGGCTGTTTCTCTACACAAGACTTGTTAAAAGCATCTGAGGGTGGTTTGTTTCAAAGGAGAATTCCCTATTCTGGCATTTCTCAAATATGTTGTGCTTGAGCCCTCCTCAGAGCTTGGGAAAGTTATTTTGGACTGCAACACCCAGAATCCCCAAGAAAGTTGGCTAGGGAATCCTGGGAGCTGTAGTCCGAAAAGTAATTTGCCGAAGTTCTGTTCCTTCTTGCTTACTCTCACTAAAAACATGCTGCAGTATGAATAATTTACAACATAGTACAGTACTGTAAAAGCATACCTAAGTTAACGTCTGATAAATAAGGCTATTTTTTAAAGTATTTTTTAATGCCAACCCAGCCACTCTTCTCCTCCTTGTTCTGCTTGGCTGGAAGGTTATTATCCCCGCCCATAGCATCTGCATTGGGAAGATGATGAAAGAGGGCTGGAGAAACAGACTTTTTGGTGCTAGGGTGCAGCAGCAATGTGTCTGCAGTAAACAATGCAATAAAGCTTGAGCTGGAAAAGAGCAGGTTTCTGGAAGACTCCAGGAACAACAATGTCCCTTTTAAAATATATAGCAACTCTTAACCATTTGAGGTTTTGCATTTTGGGGGAGCCTTTTTGGTAGTGCTTGTAGCCTCTGGAGGATCTCTGGATAGAACAATGCCTTCTGGACCTGTTAAAGTTGGCCACCCTGGTATAAAGGAAGACACAGCTGAGGAGTGCATCTGCAGTGCACTGTAGAAATAATGTAGTTTGACACCACCGCCATGGCTCTGTCCTACAGAATCCTGGGATTTGTAGTCTTGTGAGGCACCAGTACTCTAAAGACCTTGTAAAACTACAAATCCCAGGAGTCCATAGGATGGAGCTACCGCACTTAAAGTGGTGTCAACATGCATTATTTCTACAGTGTAGATGCAGATATCAAACCATACAGGAAAACTGCAACTCTTTCAGCACCAGCTTTGGTTATCTCCGCCCACACCAGTCTGTCACAATCTAAGAGGGAATCCACGCAATTCTTTTTCCTTTATTGGATGTACCCCACCCAGTCATATGTTGATTGATGAGAACACAACTTGATAATGTTACTTGCTATGTTGGCTGGAGGATTCTGGGAGTTGATTGCTGAGGGATTCTGGATGGGAGTCACTCTTCGATGGTGGTGCTGGCAAGGGCTGATGGGAGATGCAGTGCAGCAACATCTGGAGTGCCACACATCCTCTGGCCCTGCTTTGTTTGTGCCCATTTTCACCTATGCATCACCACTTGGTGAGATTACTTTTTCCAGGTAGTGTGTTGTAAGTTTGGCCTACATTCAATTCATCAAACAAAAGCAGGTGAAGCATTCTTGAAGATTTTTCTCATCCTCAACAAGGAATGGTTTCTGGACATATTAGGATACCCCATTGAGAAAATGGCCAAGTGCTGTAAGATTTTTCATAATTTCACACTTTGTGAAACATTTGTGTGTGGGGGGAATGTTTTACATATATTTTGCACAATATTTTGTGCCAAGTGCACAGTTTCCTACACAAAAGTATGTGGTTTGGGCATAAACATCCAAGTTATCTGCATGAACAGAATTCTCAGAAAAATCTCCAAGTTTGAAAAATCATCCCCCCCACCCCAAATACACAAGAATAGCCAGACATGCATTCTAGACTTTAAGAAAGCTGGTTTCAGAAAACTTAGGGAATTACTGGGGGTGATCCCATGGTCAGGAATACTAAAAGATAAAGGAGTTCATGATGGATGGGAGTTTCTTAAAAGTGAGATATTGAAGGCACAACTCCAAACAGTTCCAATGACAGGATCAGAATCCAAAATGACCTGAACAGATAGATTAGAAAGCTGGGCCAAACATAACAAAATGAATTCCAACAGGGAGAAATGTAGGATACTACACTTGGGCAGTAAAAATGAAATGCACAGATATAGGATCGGTGACACCTGGCTTAATGGCAATACATGCAAAAGGGATCTAGGAGTCTTAGTGGACCACAAGCTGAACATGAATCAGCAGCGTGATGCAGCAGCTTAAAAGCCAATGCAATTCTAGGCTTCATCAATAGGAGTATAGTGTCTAGATCAAGGGAAGTAATAGTGCCACTGTATTCTGCTTTGGTCAGACCTCACCTGGAATGCTGTGTCCAGTTCTGGACACCACAGTTCAGGAAGGATATTGAGAAGCTGGAACGTGTCCAGAGGAGGGTGACCAGGATGGTGGGAGGTTAGAAGCCAAGGAGTGGCTTAGGGAGCTGGGCATGTTTAGTCTGGAGAAGAGAAGGCTGAGAGGTGACATGATAGCCACGTTTAAATATTTGAAGGGATGTCATACAGAGGATGGAGCAAGCTTGTTTTCTGTGGCTCCAGAGACTGCCATGGAGTGTGGTGGAGTCTCCTTCTTTGGAGGTATTTAAACAGAGGCTGTATGGCCATCTGTTGGGAATGATTTGATTGTGTGTTCCTGCATGACAGGGGGTTGGACTGGATGGCCCTTGAGGTGAGTGGGAAAAGCATTTGCCCACCTCAGGCTCCTATGCTTCCTCAGGATGCACTGCTCCATTCCAGGTATCCCATGTCACTGGAGAGCCCACACTGTAGTTTGAGAACCACTGCTTCACTCTTGTGCTTCAGCTTGATGACTAAGGCAAGGGTTTAATTGAATGTACCAGTTTGCATAAGAAGGGAGCTTACACTCTGGATTGTCAGGGGGAGGGACCAAATTGATGATGACTCAGCAAAATGTTAAATGAGAACCAGGCTAGCCTGCTGGATGGAAAAGCTGGATTTGTTATTGTTATTTGCCATCAAGTAAGCTTCAAGTTAAGGTGACCCTATACATGAGAGACTCCCAAGAGTCCCAGCCATAAACAGCTGAGATTACATCTTGCAAACTCAGAGCCCTGGTTTCCTTAATATATCCACAAAGGAAAAAAGTCTCTGGAAGTAGCATGACTTTCCACTTCTTTTTGTTTTGATTTTACCTGCATATGCATGGTTTTGCATCCAGATTCTTTACATTTCCGATTTTCCGAATCCTCCAGTGACTTTTTTAAAAACTGGCACAAACCGCGGGACTGGAAGTCCCGCAGGTTGAGGAATAAAAGGTGCCCCCCCTTCCAAAAATCACGTGCCCGACCCGATGTACATACTGTATAAACAACCAGGGGTCGACATGAATTCATCCCAGAACATTTTCATCGTGTAAACGGCACCCTGGGTTTCCCTCCTCCCTTCCTCCCTTGTATTCTTCCTTCTCCTCTTCTCCCTGATCACGTGTCTCATCTAGATTCAGGCAATGGTTCAGAAATTGATTTTTACCTATTTTCACAGAGACCTTTTTAATTATTATTCAGGAGTCATAGTCAGAGTACTTTAGCAATAGTACACTTTTTAAGCATTAGGTTCATTTTCTTTTCTTGCTAGCATTCCACTTTCCCTCACTTGATCTCTGTTGAATCTGCCGTCCTGGGAACAGTCATTGTGTTTCTTGGCAGCAGCCATTTTAGCTAATTCTGGTATAACACAAACAGATAGCCATGGAGAGGAATGCTTCATTTTGGGAAATAGTAGGTTAAATTAAATTGAGTGGGAGAGTGGGAATGAAAAGTCCTTAGTAATGGAAGGAGTTCCATGGGAATACTTTGGGATGGGGAAAATGTCATGTAGATCTCCAAAATAAAGTCAGTTTGTACAGGAACAAAATCTGAGACTTTCAGAGACTTTTTTCTTGTCTGGAAAGGCTCTGTCTATGCACCTGTAACACAGCCTTCCTCTTTTCCTTTTGCCTCTCACTTTCCCAGGATGATTGTCTTTTCCAAAAAGTCATGTCGTCTCATGAATATGTAGTGTGGTGTAGTGGTTTGAGTGTTGGACTAGGACACCAGAAGACCAGGACTCAGATTCCCACTTGGCCATGGAAATCCACTGGGTCACCCTGGCCAAGTCACACACTCTCAGCCTCAGAAGAAGGCAAGGGCAAATCCCCTCTGAACAAATTTGGCCCCAAAAAAGCCCATGATAGGTTCATCTTATGATCACCATAAGTCAGAAATCATTTGAAGTCACACAACAGCCAAACAATAGCCTGAGTTCAGTCATTTTGGCTTCTAGCGCTTCCAGTTTTCCACTGTAGGCACCAATATGACTTAGGCTGGCTTGGTCTACATACAGCAGGCCTGAATGAAAACCTTGTCAGGCACATTCAAAGGGTGTTTCTTTAAGCATACTAGGTCAAAGTAGCACTCTGGAGCTACTCTGCTTTTACTATAAATGTCAATTAACCATTCTAACCACAAAGATGCCAATTCCGTTCTGGAACCGAGCATGGGATCCTGACAGGCCAACATTTTCACCTCCGTATCACTTGTTTCAGTAGCAATAAGAGTAAGGGCTCCGTTGTGATGGATGCTGTTTGAACACAGAGTTCTTGACCAGAAAAGCTGACAATTGGAACAAACTGGAGTACTTTCATAGAGCTAGTAACAGGGCAAACTTTTTTTAAACACACACACACACACACGTTTTCTAGGCATTAGATGAGAACAGATCTTATTATTAGGGACATTGAGGTGCTAGCCCAGGCAGCCGACTTGGGGGATTGTGAAAAGGCAAGAAATTGTTATTAATTTATTATTGCACTTTTACTACCAGGAGATTGGGGGGGTTGAGGGAGGGAAGATGCTTTTGCGTGTGGGTGTGTATGCTTATGCGTGTGCACATGCTTTAAATTTCTCTTGTGCCAAAATAACTTGGCTGGCCTTAAGTTGTTGTAATGTGAATTTAGAGAGAGGAAGACCTTTCACTGCTGTACCTCAGGCAGAGAAACATCTTGGACTTGAGGGAGTCCAAAATGCATCAATGCCTGGTGGTTTCCAAAAGGCAGGGTCAGACCACCCAGGTGTTGTGCAGACTTCTGTTAAGATGAGCTGGGTATGTTTAGCCTGGAGAAGAGAAAGTTAAGAGGTGACATGATAGCCATGTTTAAATATTTGAAGGGATGTCAAACGGAGGATGGAGCAAGCTTGTTTTCTGCAGCTCTTGAGACTAGGAACACGGAGCAATGGGTTCAAACGACAGGAAAAGAGATTCCACCTAAACATGAGGAAGAACTTCCTGACAGTAAGAGCTGTTTGGAAGTGGAATACACTGCCTGGGAGTGTGGTGGAGTTTCCTTCTTTGGAGGTTTTTAAACAGAGGCTAGATGGCCATCTGTGGGGAGTGCTATTGTGTATTTTTTTCATGGCAGGGGGTTAGATTCGATGGCCTTTGTGGTCTCTTCTGTCTCTATGATTCTATGATTACATATGCTTTAGGCTGTAGGGAAAGCTAATAACAAAAGATAACAGTAAGAGGCATGCTGCTCTCAGTAAGCCTCAAAGTAGGCAGATAATTGGCTTTTCTTGCACCATTAAGGAAGCTGTCTGGGGTCCAGGCAGGCAGATCCCCATAACTGGGCTCAACACTTTAAAGTCAGTGCCAGTAAAATCACCCACAGGCAGCAGACAGACTAGTCAAGAATAATTTAGAGGCAAAGTCCAAGAACAGTGCCAGGGTCAAAACAAAGAGAGGCCTATCAGAGAGTCAAATAAACCAAGTGAGGAGGATCCAAAGCCAGTGTCATATAACAATCCAGAGCCTAACCAGTCCAGTCCAGAATAGCAAGCAGCCAGGGATATTTCAAGAGACAAAGACAAAACATAGTGCAAGGTCAGGCAGCAGCAGATCAATCACAGATACAAAGATCAAGAGGAGAAATAATATGGTTTTCAGCAACCTGAGAGAAACAGCTCTGAGGCTTTAATGGCTGGGTTGCCTGAAGCATACCTAGGGCTCACCTGCAGACTCAAAGGTGTACCCTATACTTACTCCCTAGGAGCACTCTACTTCTTCTTGGACTAAGATACCCAGTATCCCCCAGCCATCGTAGCTGCTGGGGATTCTGTGAGTTGTAGCCCAATGAGGTAATGTTTCCCTCCTTTGGGGAAACATTCTGCACTCTTCCCTAATCAATCATGTTGGCACAGTGACAGGTCTAACCCTGCCACTGCTCAGCTGTGACCATCTTCAGAAGCCTATACTGTATACAGTACTTATGAGATCAATGCAGGCTGGGGCTGTGGGAACTTTGATCCATGAAATACAAGTTTTGTTCTTGTTTTGCAGTTGGGCAACAGCCTCTTGGACTAGTGCATGCAAAAACCCGTCTGATTCCATCCCTGAGCCATCATGATGCTTTCGCTCTTTCACCTTCATGTAATTAAAGGGTGGAAGCTGACAAGCTGCCTTTTTCTTGGCTTGGCCAGAGTCCCGCTTGCTTGTTTAATCCAATAACATGCTCAGGCAAAACACAGAGGGCTTCCCCAGATCTGCCCTTGGGCCCCAAAATCATGTTAGGTGGGTTTCTTCTCCTTTCCTTTCCTGGGTTGCCTTCTCTTGGATTCATTTAGCATTGTCACCCAAAAATGGAATTTGCCTAGAACCAATCATGGCTTATTGCATGTTCCTTCTCCTAAGCAGTGTCTGCAAGCAAGTGCCCTTGATCATTGCAGATTATGGTAATGACAATAATTACCTGGCAGTTATAGTCCTCCCTTTCATCACCCAAGATCCAAAAGCATTTACAAGCTGTCATGGAGCTTGCTTTAGAGTGGAAAAGGAAGCCACCTTTAAGAGTGAGGCAACTCTTTACAGAGGGATCCCTCAACCAGGGCCAAGACGCAGCTGCTTTAGACGCGGTGGGAACAGGGCTTTTGTTGTGCTGGCCCCTGTTTGACAGAACAACCTCTGGAAATATCTAACAAGCCCTATTATTACATATATTTTTTTTTTGCTGATCAACAATTATGGATGGTCTTCTCCTAGTTAGAAAGCGTACCTTCATCATAGACTTCAACTGAATTAATATTAATGTCTTCTGCCCAGGGAACCAAAAACTGTAATTTGGGGAAAAGCAGGCTAGAGATCAGAGAGAACTGTTAGTGTCATTCTTCTGGAACCACTGAGGGGATACAGGGCCCATTTCACATTATACTATTATGGCAATTTGATACCATTTTAACTGTCATGGCTCCATCCTATAGAATCCTGGGATTTGTAGTTTTGTGAGGCTCTAGAAGAGCTCTTTAGATGACATTTTCTAAATAGCTCACATAAGCAAACATTCCAGGATTCCATAGGATGACACCATGGCAGCTAACAGGGTATCAAAGTGCTACAACTGTGTAGTATGGACAGTTTAACAGAAATGTCTGACATGGTTATTGTGTAGGCAATAGGCTAAATCCATTTCATTCCTAGGAATGAGACTTCTTGTAAATTCTGTTGATTTCAATCTGGTCTAATTGGGAATAAAATTTAATTTAGCCCATGGACCTAAATCTAATTATTAGTCCCAAGTAAACACACTGAATCAATGAAAGCTGAATACATGTTGATTTACCAAGTTCCCATTGATTTAATGGGCCCATTCTAGTTGGGACAAACAGTTGGATTTAGACCGTTGCCTACATTTATTTTCCATACACGTGCTCCTTTTAAAGGTCATTTTAGGCCCCAAACACCATGTTACCATTGTTAGCAGAGGGGGAGAACTGAGATATCAGCCCCATTCACCACACCCAAAGTCTATGGGAGAAACAGCAGTCTTTGGATCCTGAATGCCTGTAGAAAGGTACCTGCTATCTTTGGCCAAAGAGATTTCGCCCTTCCCCTCTAACCGAGACTCACATAGTCAGTGTCAGGAACAACTTTATTAGTGGAAGCTATGAATTTATAGATCCGCTCCTCGGTCTGTACACGTGTTAAAGAGAGAGGTTCTCATGATCTCATTCAGTCTGAAGTAGCAAACTTCAGTTGACACATGAGTAAGACAATTGGCTATTCATATGCTAATGCTTCCTAGCTCATCCTAAACTAATGTTACAGAAAGGGATACATTCTACTGCTGGGAATGGCAGCTCCTGGAAGTTTCTAAAGCTGCTACAGTATCTTTGACAGTCAGGGTCTATTACAGTTTCAGCATTCTCAGAAAAGATGGCTTCACTTTGGTTCATTTAATGACTACCTAATCATAGAATCATATGTTTGTTATTGATCAATATATCAGGATCCTTCTGTCATTCTGTAGATATACCCATCTACCTATGGTTAACCATACATGTCTCTAATAAAGCTTAGCTCCATTGTGAAACTGCAAATTCAAATCACATTTCTGCCTTCACTATAATAAAAGCACAAGTAATTTGATTACTTATTCAGGTTTAGAAAAGAGGCTTCCAGTTGCCATGATAGGCAAAAGAGACACAGCAGAAGAGGCACCAAAGAAGATTGTGTGGAAGTGAAGAAGGTCTCATGGGCTTGACTGCTACACCAATTCTTCATAATACACCTCTCCCCCGCCCCCCACCATCTGTGTATTCCCTACACAACTCCCTACAACAACTCATTCCTCAGTCTATACTCTTGCCTGTCCTGATAGTAAGGCCTTCTGGTGGGAAAGGCAGCCCTGGTTTCTCTTCACTTGCTTCTGGGCAGATCACACTGCTCTCAAAGCAGATGACGCCCTGCTAAATTATTAAATGGGCTTAACACTTTGGGCCAGACTTCCTGGGTGGCCATTTACCCATGAGCGCCCATTGATCTCTTGCTTTAATGACACTGTCCACACCTTGCACTGGAATGGCAACCACCCAGGAGGGGGAGGAGCTCTGTAGACTCTTCAACCATCATGCATGTGAAGCCTTGCAGGGAGAAAGCTGTGCGTGCATTTTAGGGTTCCCAAATCTCAGGGACTGAAGTATCTTCTCTGGTTCTCAGGGTGAGGGGAGGAGAAATCTCAGGGTGATAGCACTGCTTTGAAAGTAAATGTGTGTGTGGAGAGAGAGAGACCAGAGTTCATATTCCTGCTTGGCCATGGAAGCCCACTGGGTAATCTTGGGCAGGTCACACTCTTTCAGCCTCTGAGGATGGCAAAGACTACCCCCCTCTGAACAAGTCTTGCCAAGAAAACTCTGTGATAGGTTCACCTTAGTGTCAGCATAAGTTGGAAATGAGTTGAAGGCATACAACTCAGAGAGAAAGAGAGAGAGATGGAAAGAGTGTGCTAGATGTGCAGTTTTTTGTTTGAATGGCATACTCTGTGCAACTGTGATTGATGCTCAATATATCATGCTTTGTGACATCACCATGGATTGCCTGATTACTCTTGTAACAACACCAGAGCACACCTCCTCTGACATCACAAGGGGTCATCCCTAGGTCTCAGGTTTTGGCTCTGAAATCTTAGGGTCAGGGGTAGTCCTGATCTGGCAAATATGTGTGTGTGTCCATCCATGAACATGTCTCTCTGTGTGCACAATGAGTTGGAACATGGAACTAACTGGTGACTGGGAAAGGATCAAGTGTAGCTCCCCTTCCTGCTTTTCCCCTTGCAATCACCCCCTCAAAGCTGCTTCCTAAAGCAGAAAGCAGATTGTACGTGCACGTGTGTGTGTGTGTGTGGTGCCATAAGTGTGTGTGGTATTTTAGAGAATATAGGAGGACATTCTGTGCTCCTAAGATGCTTACTAACCAAAATTGGGTTCATGGGAATCAGCAGAGGAAAAAGAGGGTGAGGGATAAAGAGGATGGCAATATGTGATGGCTTCACTTGCACATCCTTAGGTTTACTGAGCTAACAGAACAAACTGAGAATCAGAGAACTTTCCAGAAAGATTTCAGAGCCAAGGTGAGTTTTGGAGAGGGATTTGAGGGAGGTAAAGAAGGTGGCATAAGGGTAAGTGCTGGTGCAAACACAATTAAGTAGGCTCTGAATTATTCAGAAATCTATAGGATAATAAGCCCAATCCCATGCCTGTTTATTGGGAGATAAGTATCTAGTGGTGTAGTGGAGGCCAAAGATGCAGGATCGAAGTCCTGGGACCTTTTGATAGGTAGGGAAGAGAGCAAGCACAGAGTAGTGATTTGAGCATTGGACCATGACTCCAGAGTTGAGGGTTCAAATCTCCACTCAGCCACAGAAACCACTGGGTAATCCTGGGCAAGTCACACATTCTCAGCCTCAGAGAAAGGAAACGGCAAAGCCCCTCTGAACAAAGCCTGCCAAGAAAACCCCATGATACATTTGCCTTAGGGTTGCCATAAGAAACAACTTCAAGGCTCACAACACGATCTGCCACCTTTTACAAAAGGCCTATTCATGGTAAAGATGGAAAACTGCTAAAAATTTAAGATCAACTCAGACAGCTCCATTTTCTGGACTCTCCTTGGGGGGTTTGCAATAGAGACTGCCCTGGTGATGGCCTCCACTTCAAAATTCACCATAACACCATACTGGCTGGG
Organism: Gambelia wislizenii; assembly: GCA_030847615.1. Classification (NCBI taxonomy): domain Eukaryota; kingdom Metazoa; phylum Chordata; class Lepidosauria; order Squamata; family Crotaphytidae; genus Gambelia; species Gambelia wislizenii. The sequence continues at coordinate 262,829,723 of JAUMIR010000002.1, forward strand.
AAGGGCAAAATTCCATCCCTTCCTCTCTTCCCTGTTGAGTTAATTGAGCACAAATCACTTTTGCAATTTGAATTCAATTTTCAGCAATGGAGGTGAGCTGAGAACAAAGGGGAAAAGTTGAGGATATTTTAACATCTGCTGCAAAAATGGGAGGGCAGAGGATTCATTGGGACTATTTTTGCCAAATCTGGGCAGTTGGAGAGTATGGAATTAGATAAGGCCTAGTGCAAGAGAATGGAATCCACACCCCACCCCATGTTTCCCTGGCATAAGTCCCTCTTTCAAATTGCTGTTTGCCCTGCTGGAGAAATCTTACAGGTAATGGCACAACTATTGCCTGACTTAGAAAACAAAACATAAAGCAGCTTTAGGAAGCCCCAGGATTGAGCTAAGGAATGTCAAGAAGGGGGTGGATCAACTTCGCCTTATTTCCACTAGACATTTTCCCTCTTGGAATCAAGCTGCTTTCTGCTTCATGTTGCACAAGATACTGGTATCTTTTTGTTTATGGGCACCAATAGTAGTTTGGAGCTTCAGTTTTGAACAGGAACGAAAAGGACTCAGTTGGCATTTTGAAATCTGGAATAGGAAAGATTGTGGGTTAGGCCATTGTTTCCAATTCAGTTCACTCTCCTGCGGATTGTGCAGAACCAGCCCTAGCATTAGGCTAAGTAAGGCAACCACCTCAGGTGGCAGATGTTTGGGTATGGCAGTGAAAGTTTCTTAACCCTTCCTGCATTGTCTTAAATTTGGTCATTCTTTAAAGGGTCAACAGTGTGATGCAGCAGCCAAAAAAGCAAATGCCGTTCTAGGCTACATCCATAGCAGCATGGTATCCAGATAAAGGGAAGTAGAAGTGCCACACTACAAGTAGACCCCCCCCCATATACACAGGGGATATGTTCCAAGACCCCTCAGGAATACCCCAAACCATGCATAATAGGAAATATTATTTTCAAAGAGACAAACACCAGAAGTTTGTCCACTCAGTATAGGCCCACTGTGAGGCACCTGGCACAGCCTGGGGACGAACTAAGCCAGGAGTAGCCAAACAGCAGAACTGCACATCAGAATGGTCACAAAAACAAAGGCTTCAGCTAGCAGCCGTTTCACTGCTCTGACCCACTCTCACACACAAAAAGACTTACAGGCAGCAAGGTTCATCCAAAGATATCTGGAGATCTTTATCTTCAATTGCAATATAAACAAACACAATATGTACACAACAAACCTCATTAACAAACTCAACAGCAATTTCTCCAACATCCACCAACACTCCTCTCTCTACAACACCAACACACACACAATGCATCTTGTGCTTTGACTTTATACTATTCTACCTAGCCACAGCTGTGAACAAACCTACTTCAGCTGTGCTAGTAAGTGGTCTGTTGCTCCAACATTTTTCCTTTTGCACTTAAAGCAATATTACCCTGACAAAGTTGACCATAGAATCACATTGGAGGACCTAGTTATGCCTAGAGATAACATATTTTTTTTGGACATGGACAAGTAAAACTGTGAATACCGAATCTGTCAACATGTATTATGTTTTCACCTGGAGTTCTTTGTCCAGTTCTGGCATTGCAGTTCAAGAAGGATATTGTCCAGTGGAACGTGTCCAGAGGCAAGTGACAAAGATGATCAAAGGTTTGGAAACCAAGCCATATGATGAACTGGGTAAGTTTAACTTGGATAAGAGAAAACTGAGAGGTGACATGATAGCCATCTTTAAATATCTGAAGGGATGTCATGTAGAAGATGGAACAAGCTTGTGTTCTTCTGTTCCAAAGACTAGCACAAACCAATGGATTCAAATTACAAGAAAAGAGAATCTAGCTAAACATTAGGGAGAACATTTTATTGTAAGAGTTGTTCAACAGTGGAGTAGAATGCTTTGGAAGGTGGTGGCCACTCCATCTTTAGTGGTTTTTAAACAGAGGTTAGATGGGCATCTTTCAGGAGTGCTTTAATTGTGTATTTCTGCATGGCATGGAGTGTAGTTTTTACTGTGGATCAAAAACATCCATGGCAGCTATGAGATGGGTTCAGGGTTTCCCGCTAGTGTAGACAAGCCCTCTGTCTTTGTGTAAGTGTGTAAGAGCAGAAGGGAGACAATTAGAAGTGTCTATGCCCCACACCCACCATTCTCTGATTGCTGCCGAAAGGCTGTGATTCATTAGTGGGTTTGCGCCAGGCAAAACTTTCCATCAGCACACCATAAAACTATAAACCCGCTCCAGCACAAGAGATGGTAGTGTGTCATTTTGTGTGCAGTGTGGAGGTGTGTGTGCCTGCACATTTTAAAATGTGTGTGATTGCCTATCTCAAGGTGAACAAAGAGCAAGCTTCTAGGCGTTGTGGGACTGCAGCCCTCAGCACCCCTTGGCATTAACTGTGATGGCTAGTTGCCCCTGCGAGTGGTGGCCTGTTCCCATCTTAAACGAAACCACGGCCCTGAACTGGGTAGTACTGCCTATTCCAAATGTTTTGTCAGCTACCTAGAGGGATATGGAGAAAAGACTTTTATACTGCCATTGTCTTGCCTCATTCATGGAATTTTACAGTGGGTGGAGCCAAAGCCATCTTTATTTGGTCTTTTGTTTTAAACCTCCTGGATTTCCCCACTGCTGCTTCCTTCCCTTACCGCATTATAAATAAATACTTTATCAGTTCATGAGGAAAAGATGGGAGCATTCCAAGTACAAGGATTCTGACACAAGGCAGGACTGAGTTTCTGCTCTGGTCCCACCGCCTTGAGGGCCTTTGTAGGCAGGCAGGCAGGCAGGCACTGCTTTTCAGACACCCACTATATTAACATTGTAGAAATGTATATCCTCCAACTGTTCTTATTGGGCAGGGACTGTCCTGATTACTCCTCTGTGGTCCTACTTTTCCAGCTGCTTTTAAAATGTCCCAATTTCTCCACCTCCTGCTCCCCTCATTGTCCTCAGCTTACTTCAGTTATGGCAAACTAAGGCTCCATCTACATATTTATATTTAAAAATAAAAATGAAAATATGTATCACAGACTTACCAGATCCTCGCCGAGCTGGGAATCCAACATGGCAGCCACAGCTCCTTTCCCTCTTTCCTAGCCCTGCCCCCTCTACCCAGCCAGCCAATCAGACTGCACTCCTGTTCATATCTGTGCGAACAGGAGTGTACAAACGACCAATCATTCGGAAGCCACACAGATTAATTCCTCAGATCTGGAAATTTTTCCGAACGCCAGAATGCCAGACTTTATGGGGGAATCCATGGCCCCCCTTCTGAATGAAACGGTTACATTCGAAAGTTTGTCTGTACACATCATCGATCTTTCAAACGCTGTATGGATTTATTTCATCGTGTAGACAGAACTAAGATCAAAATGCAAAAGTTGTTTACACTCAGCAAGGGGCTGAGAAGAGGAGGGGGTGGAACATTTTTCTTCCCAGGAGGTTCAGGCAAAAGCAAATTGTGTCGATTTGGCTTTACATGTCAGTGGACTGAAGCATTCCGTCTGGGTTTTAGTCTGAATTTTATAGAGCTTGTGTGTTCTTCCTCTCCTGTTTTGTAAGGCATGCAAGGACAAGTGGATGACTCCTGGGCACACCTCTGCTGCCATTCAGTGGCCAGGGGCAGAGCACAGATGGGGAAGTAACAACTTTTCCATCCAAGTATAGCAAGCCATGGGCCATCTGCTTGGTAAATTCCTTTCCTGATTGGCATTTGGATACATTCTTCTAAAATCAGAAGAATTAAAAGAATAGTGGTTTGTTTGTTTTTAAGATTTCTTTGTGGTGTTTGAGCACTGCTTTTCAACCACTAGCCAGCAGTTGGTCTATCATGTTGTTTATGCTGTAGCACCTGGTGACTTAGTACAAATTCACACTACACAGATAATCCAGTTTGAAACTGGAGTATTTGCCATGGCTCCTTCCTATGGAATCCTGGGATTTGTAGTTTGGTGAGGCACCAGCACTCTTTGGCAGAGATGGCTAAAGACCTTGTAAACCTACACATCCCAGGATCCCATAGGAAGAAGCCATGGCAAAAAATCCAGTTTCAAACTGGAGTATTTGTGTAGTGTGGATTTGGCTTTACATGTCAGTGGGCTGAAGCATTCCTTCTGGGTTTTAGTCTGAATTTTATAGAGCTGTCCAATGTGCAACACTCCTTTTTGACACTTTTTTGGCAGAGACTCCCGAAGATTTCACAACACTTCTGGGTATAGTGGTCCAAAAAAGTAACTTTTCCAAAGCTCTGCTTCTAGAAGGCTCAGCAATACCCCTAATAGTCAAAACAATTGCCTCTGCACAATCCCTTTCCCTTCTTTCCCCAACACACACACACACACACACACAGACAGAGCGCATGTCTGACTCACCCCTCTGGAATGCCTCCTGTCTGGGTGTGTGGGAGGGCTGGGTACCATGCCAGTTTCAAAGACCCTGGCGTCTGCTAAGAGTAATTACCTAGAAAGGGCATCTCTTGCTTTTAGAGTTGCTAGAACAAGGCTGCCTGCCAGTCCGTTGTGTGTGTGTGTGTATGAGGGGAGGAATGTGTGGGCATGCCTCTCTAGAAAGGAACAACATCTCATTCTCAGCCAGCTTCTTAGAGAAGTCCCCGCTGCTCAGCTTTTCAGAACTTAATTTATTCTCTTTCCAGCTAGAAACAGCTGACCTAAGCAGGCACAAATGTTGTTGTGGTTGTGTGCCTTCAAGTTGTTTCAGGCTTATGGTGACGCTAAGGGGAACCTATCATGGGATTTTCTGAGGCTGAGAGTGTGTGACTTGCCCAAGCTCACCCAGTGGGTTTTCATGGTCTCCAGAGTCATAGTCCAACACTCCAAGCACTATGCCACTTTCAAGACAAAACCTGCAGCAGTTGAAGAATCCTATGCCAATACTGTAGTAGGCAAAGACAATTCAGGTTCAGTTTGGGTGAGAATTTCCAATGAGAGGCAAGGTGCAGAAAAGGGCAGCCAAAATGATCAAGGGGCTGGAGTGGCTACAAGAAAAGCTGAAAACATTTGGAGCTGTTTTAAGAAAAAAATGAGACAAAGAGGAAACTGATTAAGATTTTAAAATGACACATGGGGGTGTGTCCATCCTGCATAATTATAGCACTGTGATTCCACTTTAACTGCCATGGCTCCATCCTATTGAATCATGAGATTTGTATTTTCCTGAGATACTTAGAATTCTCTTCAAGAGAGTTTTCATGCTTCTGTTTAGGGGAGTGTACTAAGGAATTCTAAGCCCCTCACCAAACTACAGATGGAGCCACAACCACTGAAATGGCATTGAACCTCTATAATTTTCCAGTGTAGATATACCCATGTTTTGATGAAAGCAGATTTAAAAACTCTGTTCTTCCTTGCCTCTAATAGAGCTCAGGGTCATCCACAGAAGCTAAATGTTGGGATGGTCGAACATGACTCTTTCTCTGCCTTGGGCCAAGATAGTAGGACTGTAACATATCTGCACAGGATCCAACCAAGTATCACTTTACCTTCCCTGTATTAAAGTCATGGAGTTGCTAAAAAAGTTGGGAAAGTAAGAACCATGGGATGTTTTCAGCTCTGAGTAGGGGAAGAGATCTACCTTCAAAGGGGACATCCAACTATGGAGTCTCCCTCTCAGCTGTTTAGAAAATCTCCAGAGCTGTTGGCTCACCTACATTGGAGACTTGACACCTAGAGACAAGAGGGCTTGGAAAGGTGACATTTTGGATGTCAGCTTCCAGAATCCTTCAGCCAGTAAGTCCACTTGAGATCCAAGAGTGCAGTGCTGTTTGGATTTTAAGAAGAAGGGTGGGGGGAGATTTCCTGCCCTAAGAAAATTTGGAAGATAACCCAACAGGACAACAATTTGATAAAATAATCATGTTGGTGTGAGCAAACAAAAGTGAGCAATGTGTGGCCATTCTATAATTAAGGACCTGTGCACAGAGGCAGCTCAACTTTGGCTACATGTACCATTTTGTCAATACCATTGTATTCATATATTAGATACACTTCTTGTTTGCCCTGACTTAGAGCTTTATTACACCAGCTGTTCTCTCATTGCAATTGCATTAAGGAAATGAAAACATGCCAGTATGGAAATAATAACTATCCCACTTCTCTGCAGTTGTTCTATGGTGCTGCTTTGTTTTTATTATTTATTTATTTATTTATTTATTTATTTATACCTCGCTCTTCAGCCACAAAGCTATCAGAGCGGCTTACAAACTGTCTTAAGCAATAGCTATTTACACATCTAACTGCATTAAACAGTTTCCAATGTGTGTTAGCTAATTGCCCCCACAAGCTGGGTACTCAATTTACCAACCTGCGAAAGGATGGAAGGCTGAGTGAGCTTTGGAGCCTGCTGGAATCGAACTTGCAATGTGGTGACTTGCGGTACTGGCATTTAACTACTGTGCCACCAGGGCTTTGGCAATGAACGGTCCTGCAATCAGTCTTCCACACTGCCTCATTGACTTGGCTGGTATCTTCCACACAAATTAGCCCTTCCCATGCTGCTGGGAGGAGAGTTAGTTTCTTTCCCCTATCTGGTTCTGTCTTTTGGCAAAGAGATGAGCTCTAGCTTCCAAGCCCAGGGAGCAATGAGCTTTTCATGGGTCTCCCTCCCAACAGTTGCCCCAATACCTGCTGAGTCCTGGAAGGGAGGGGGTAAGACCCTAAGGCAATTGACTCCTTCCAACAAAAAACCTTTCCCACAAACTCACCTCCCTCCTCCCTCCCAGAGACACCCCTCCCATGCACAGAGAAGCAAGCACAGAGAAGGGAGGTGTACTGGCCCTCTCCAACCAGGAGAGGCCCAACCCTCTGTCCCACAACTTTTTAAGGCTCATTTGGTGGGAACTAGGAAGAGGGCCTTTTGGGGGGCTGCTCCCAGAATTTGGAAATCCCTCCTTAGAGAGATTAGGATGGCCTTATCTTTACTCTCCTTTAGGAGGCAGGTTTAAACATTTTTATACCACCAGGCCTTTCCTAACAAATGAAGGTTGGACTGCTGGTGCTCCTGTTTTTTTTTTTAAAGATCTATTTTAATTTTTATGGAGTTTTAAAAATGTTTTATCATTTATGTGGAATTTTAATTATATAAGTGGTTTAATTTCTTTTTAATTCTTATGCATTATACAATGTGCTTTTAGCTATTGTTGTTTTTAAATTTTGTGAGCTGTGTTGGGTCCCGCCATAGGGAGAAAGGCAGAAAATAAATAAATACATACATAAATAATAGGGTCTACTTAATGAGGGAAACTAAACTTGTAGCTGTGGGGGTTAATCATTGAGAGGACGTTATGTGCATGGTGGCACAGTCTTTTGCTTATTTACTCAAAAGTGAGCTGCACTTTTGATGGTTCATGCGCTCTTATGAATTAATACCTCTCGACTGTAGGTTTACTCTCAAGTAGTTTTATATTTGCCACCTCAAGAAAGACTACAGACTTACAAGTTTCTGCCCTAAGTGGGAGAAAGAAGCCTGGTGGCAGCACCATAACTAACCTGCAGGTTTCTTTGGAAGTAAAACCCAGAGAAGCAAACCACACTCACACTGCATGGCTGCCACAACTGCAGCAGAATGGACGATCGTACCAGAAACCAATAGTCCATCAGCAGCAATATTGCAGCCTCTGACAGTTACTTCCTATCAATGAAAAGATGTGAACCAATAATGACCAAAATACAATGCAACAATGGGATAGGCACAACATTGTGTGATCGGTTCCAGCCAAAGATGATGTTATCCTGCTGCAATTGTACTTTACAAGCCTCATGTGATAGTTCCCCCACCAATTTCCTCTTCCTTCCAGCCCTCCCTTCCATTCGTTGCTTGATTAAATGCAGCTTCCTTAACCTAGTATCTAAATGAGGGGATAACATGGTTAAAAAAAGGTCTCTGGGCCTGTGTGCTGAGCTCGTTGTGAGTGTATTTGCCTTCTAGTCGTCTGAATTTCCTAAGGGTTTCTTAGGCAAGGAATATTCAGAGATAGTTTTGACAGTTCTTTCCTCTGAACTATAGCCTACAGCACCTGCTATTCATTGTTAGTCTCCCATCCAAATACTAATCAGGGCTGACCCTGCTTAGCTTCCAAGACAGGATCTGGTGCCTTTAGGGTATTTAGGCTTGTTAAGCACATTGGAGGAAGAGAAAGAGAGGGAGGGAGGGAGGACAAGAAGGAAGGAAGGAATCAATCGATTAAGTAGGTCATGGCAAACAAGAAGTGCATCTAATATGTGAACACAGCAGTACTGGGGAAAAGGTGCAAAGAGCCAAATTTGGACTGACTCCCTAGCCTCAATTCTAGCTCATCCCACCTCCCTGGAGATCTCTAAAATCTACAGTCCCAGGCCCTGTGGTTCTTCTCAGCAGGGTCAGGTGACAGAATGTGTGCTACAAATAGTTCTATCACTGTGAAGTCGAAGGCTTTTATGGCCAGCATCCATATATTTTCCTTGGGTTTTTTCCGGGCTGTGAGGCCGTGTTCTGGAATAGTTTCTTTCTGATGTTTCGCCTGCATCTGTGGCTGGCATCCTCAGAGAATGGTTGGGTAGGTGTGTGTGTGGAGTTTATATGCTGTGAACCCCTGTTGGGGAGGATATGTAAATTTGTGTAATTGAATGGTTAGTTTCTGGGTATAAAAATGCAAGGCTCGTTAATGTCTGTTTGGCTAATGGTTGGTTGATGGGCCATTATCACTGTTCTATGCTTTCATCAGCGCTGTCTACGCACAATCCTAAATATACACTGGACTGACTATGTGACGAATGTTGCTGTCCTTGAGCAAGCAGGGATCACCAGCATTGAGGCCATGATATTGAGAACACAGCTGCGCTGGGCAGGGCACGTTTCTAGGATGGAGGACCATCGCCTCCCAAAAATACTACTCTACGGTGAACTCGCCACGGGTCAGCGTAAGAGAGGCGCTCCAAAAAAGCGATACAAAGACTCCCTGAAACAACATCTCAGGCTTGGCCAAATTGATCACCAACAGTGGTCCGCCCTGGCCTCACATCGGGAGGCATGGAGACGCACTATCCACAATGCCACAGCCTTATTTGAGAACTCACGCCGAACAAGTCTTGAAGAGAAACGACAACGCAGAAAGAATCACAACACAAAAACATCACCCAAGGAGACCTTCTGTTGTGCTTTTTGCAACCGGACTTGTCTATCTCGGATTGGCCTTTTTAGTCATCAGCGCGCTTGCAGAAAGCGCGGGATGAGTCCTTCCTGAATCTTCGTTTGCGAAGAAAAGCCAGAGATCACTGCATAGAGTAATTATCATTATTTGGTATTACCGGAGTGTGTTTCATTGTGGAGGGTCCCATTGTAACACTCCTCCTGCAAAAAACATTATTAGTAGGAAGGCTTCTGACCCTCGCTGCATTGGGCACCAACTGGCCGCAGAAGGGGGCAGCCACAGTGGGAGGGGCAGCAGCAGTGCAGGGAGGCACCTTCTCCCCCCCCCCGTCCCTCTCTCTGACACCTTCTTGTCCAGGGAGAGCAAAGGTTGTGTTTTGAAAAGGGAGAGGAAAGCACTGGGCAAGGGTGACAAGGGTGAGTTTCCCAAAGGGGTGGAGACAGAGACAGACGCACAAGGTCTGAGGGACCTGCTTCTCCTGGAGCAATGGGACCGCCTGAGAGAAGAGGCGGGAAACTCCAAGAGGGGTGGCGAGGGACAAGAATGCCTGGTGGGCAGAGAAGCGGAGGCGGAGGAGGCTGGAAAGCTGCCTGAGGGAGCGGAGAGAGAAGCCCAATGCCGCTGGGAAGGGAAGCCCTCTTGGCAGCGGCCTCTGAGAGGATGGAGTAGGCACTAATGGAGCTGTGTGCTCCATGCATTACAGAGGTTTACTATTTGTTATTTTAAAACTCTTAGCCTAGAAATGTGAGTATCTAGGCCTTTTCACTTATGAAGAAGAGGACCCCTCACCACAAATTTCCTTTAAACATATTTAATGCCAGGTCAGTGGGTTTGCCAAGTCCTCTAGGTGGGGTGAATAAGGCCAGCCTTCAAGCTAGACAAGAGAACTAAAAAAGTCTTCAGTTTTTAATTCCGTACATTTGTTCAAGAACCAAGCAGAGAAATATTCAAAAATGGTCAATTGTTTTTCAAATAAAATGAAGTATCAAAATAGCTAAATAAAACCTAATTAACTCACCAAAGCAGCTGGCAGGTACCTGATGGACTTCATATCACACCACACTGTTATAGCACTATTATTCCATTTTATCTGCTGTGGCTGCCTCCTGTGGAATTCTAGAGTTTGTAGTTTAGTGAGCTCTAAGAGCTCTCCGGCTGAGAATGCTTAGTGCTCCTCCCTAAACTGCAAATCCCAGGATTTCACAGGAAGCAGCCATAGCAGTTAAAGTGGAATAATGGTACTACAACAGTGTAGTGTGATAATCTTGTCTCTTGGCTCTTGGCCAAAGACTAAAAGACAAAAGAAGAATTCCTACACAAGTATATTTCAATGACAGCTGGGAAAGGGGGAGGACTTCAAACTGGCCAGTAAACAGCCAGGGAGGACCTGGACTAAGAGGCCTTTCTGTAATAGCTGTGGACAGGCAGATAGCATGTTCCTTAGATATTGAGACATTAGTGAAGGTGTTTGTTGCTTAAAAAGAAAGAAAAGTTAAGATTTAAGTGAGTAGTTTTTTAAAAAATTCAAAGAACCTAGAAAAGAAACTAAAAGTCCATTTTATAAATGTAATTTTAAATTATTTGATACAAATTTTACGTAAATTGGTTAAAATAATTTTAAAAGAATAATTCAGGCTATACTTCATTTCAAAATTTCAAAATTTACAACATAAGATTTTAAAAGTAAGACAGGACAAAAGCAATTAGCATTAAATATACTAATTGGACTCAGCTCTTTCTTTTCCTGACTTCAAATTCTGCATGCTGAAATTAGTGTTTTGTAATTTTGATTTAGTGTGAATGGGCTAGTCTTTTGAGATGTGTTTAATAGAAATGATCTACTTTAAATAATAGGAGAGTGGTGTTTTGTAATATGTTTGTATTCTGTTTGGCTGAGGAAATCTACACCAATATTACATTAGTGCCTATAATAACAGTTTTAAAAAACTAAATTCTTGGTGACAAATTATGTAATAATCTGAATATCCTGTACTGTGACTACGTTAGGTTACATTGATCTGAGATAAACATATGGGCCCCCAAAATAAAGCATTGCAGCCCCACCCCAAATTCCTTAAATCGGCGCGTTCTAAATATACTGGTGTTTCTCCCACACTTTTCTCCTGCTTGAAGTGTGGTCAACTGTGCTGTGGGCATGGTTTCTCCCCACCCCCACCATCCACTCCATGCATGGCCCCCACATCCTGAAATTGGCCCCCAGGCCAGGATCTTTGGAGGGCCCCCTACCTACTGCTAAGGTTAAGAGCAGCAAGATGCTCTACAGGATTTAGGATAAAAATTAAAATAAGTCAGTTTAAATGATGACATCAAAGCAATATTTATATTAATTTTTTTAAAAACCTAAATGGATTTACATAATAAAAACGTACAATAATATCACGCTGGGCCCCCTCCTAATCCTGGGCCCCCAGGCTAGAGCCCTGTCAGCCCCCCCTTGTAGGGGCCATGCCTTCATGAACTCCACGCCTATCTCCCATGCTCCACACCCAGTATCCACCACCCCTGTCGCCTACATTTAATTTTTGTGTATGTGTGTACATACCTTCCTTCAAATTCACACTTATTCATTTTTGATACAGACAGACTAATTCACAACAGAATAATGATTGATGATGATGATGATGATGATGATGATTTCTTACCTGCCTCTCCCCATGGATTGAGGCAGGGAACCACAGAACAACTAATATCAATTAAAATACAGATTGGTTAAAAATACATATTATACAAAAATACATTATATGGGAGAAGGCAATCTCGTAGGTAACCTGGACCCAATCCATGTAGAATAAACAACATTCATAAAGAAAAAGAAACGAGAAAAAAAGAAAAAAAACCCTATGTATATATGATATATATGTATAGCTAAAGCTAAAACTGAACTAAACTAAAACTAAAGCACATTACTAAAACCACTGATCTGTAATAATAAACTCATCCTAACTAAATACTAACTAAAGCACAAAAGAACTATGAAAAAGAAAAGCTGATTAATGGAAAATATATTATTCTATCATTATAGATCTCTCTCTCTCTTTCTCTCTGGCTTTTCTTCGCAAACGAAGATTCAGGAAGGACTCATCCTGCGCTTTCTGCAAGCACGCTGATGACTAAAAAGGCCAATCTGAGATAAACAAGTCCGGTTTATAGATCTAAATAAATTCAATTTACTAGAATTACTAGCAACCATAACCACAGATTGTTACATTGTTAGATTTCTTATCTAAAGGGTTTCCAGCCTTTAAGAAAACCTTCAACTGGTTTTTCTTTTCAAACCCACGTCAGTTTAGCAACTTGGGCTAAGTCTACAACCTTCACAAACCATTCTTCCATCGTTGCTGCTTCAGACTGTTTCCAAGTTTGGGCAAATAATATTCTTGCAGCTGTTACCATATATTGAACAAGTAGTCCATATTCTTTATTGGAAGAATTGGAACACGTAATCCAATTCTTTATTGATAATGCCAACAGAAATATTTCTAGTGATATTGCAAAATATACCTTTAAAATATTTTGAATTAACGTATAAACCTTAAACAAAGAAAGCTTTTCGCCTTCTTGAAAGTCCACCACATATGAAAAGGATCCTTCCTTATCCTGACAACCCAAGCATTGATTTGAAGCATTTGTAGACATTTTTGACACCTTATTTGGCGTTAAATAACATCATCTTGTATATATTTTCTTTTAAATTATTACACACAGTACATTTTATATCTTTAGTCCACATTTTCCCCATGTATCCATTTGAACATTATGCTGAAAATATTTGTGCCCACCTTATCATGTACTCCTTTACAGATTCATTTTCTGTCTCTGGTTTCAAAAGGCATTTGTACACTTTTTAAATCACATGATCATCATCCTTACACAATACTAAGTAAAAATCATATTCTCCAGCATGTTTGACAAGATCTCTCTTATCTTGATTAAATCTTTCTTTATGTTGTAAAGAAGCAAACTAATTAAGATCTATGCCCTCCTTAAGAAGCATTTCTCTTGACTTAAGCTCCCAACTCTCTTGTTCCAAATACAAAAAAATAATAATCAAAATACAACTATTTCAGAATCCTAACCCATTCTTTCCTTTTTAAAAAGCTTCCTACAATGAAACAACTAGTAATGTCTTAGGGGAAAATCTTTGCTTGCAGAAGAGCCTTTCTGATACAATTATTTTTAAGTCCAGCATGTGCTTTGGTTTTATCGTATCAAATTAAGTATGCCTGCCAAATCTTAAATCATGACCTTCAAGTTCCAAAAGTCTTTTGTCTCTAAGCAAAATCCATTCTTTCAACAACACAAAGCAATAGCCTCATAATAAAGTTTAATAGTTGGCGAACCCAGGCTACCCCTGGGTGGTCACATTTAATTTTTTAAAAGAATGGTTACAATCATCATGAGAAAGTGCTATACCAACTGTTAAAGAAAGTGAGGGGAAAGAAGGAATATTCAACCTGGTAACTGGAAATGTAATGAAGGAAGGAAGGCCGGAGGAAAACCTCCTGGAAAAGATCACACCCCCATTTGACACATTATCTGTGAGACAGCCCAAAAGTACCATGGGAGAAACCAAGACAATGGATATAGACATGGGAATTTGCCCTGCTTCTATCGGAAACTCCTGGGACAGAAGCCCTACCCCTGGACCTGATTTTAAAAAACTGTGGTGAGTCCTGGACATACCATGACAAATAGATCAGGACAGGAGGCATATCATATGGGTATTTAATAATAATAATAATAATAATAATAATAATAATATCCCAGTAAGCACATGTACAAGTCATATCATACAAGGTTGTTGCTCAGAATTGAAACTCAGAGGGCAGATAGTATATTGAAAGCATATTGCAATCTATGAAATCTGGCAGGCTACAATATTATTTGTAGCCTGATCGTGATTTCCTGCATGGCTTTGATCGTGATTTCCTGCATGGCAGGAGGTTGGACTAGATGGCCCTTGTGGTCTTTTCCAACTCTACAATTCTATGATTCTATGATTCTAAGTCCTGCCAAATCCCAAGGCTTTTGGCCAGTTTGGAAGAGCCCTGGACCAAGGGTTGGAGCATTACATCAGCCCAGGGACACTCTGCCTTCCTTAAGGAGATAAGATGGCAGAAGCCATATCTGCTTGTTCCTGTGTCTGCCCTGTTCTTCTATAAAGCAAGGTATTAAGGCAGGGGTGGGCCTACAATTAGGTAGGAAATCACCTCAGGTGACAGATATGGAAGTTCAACAATGACAATCCCTCAACTGTTTCTCTAGACATCCCTGGCTATTTCCCAACTGATTAGAGGATGAAGCTGAGAGGGTGCCTTGCAGCCCATAAACTAAATTCCCTTGTTGCTGGTGATTTCCATAGCAGTGAGACAGTGAAACCACTCCAGCTTTTAGTCTCAACTAAAATCTCAACTGTTTTGGGGTTAGAGTTCAGCACCTTGGATAGGTCATTTAAATTTCAGATTAAACTCAAAACAAATTCACTACTCCATTGACATGGAAGCCACCAGCCACCAAGAATTAGAATGCTACCCACTGTCCCATTGCCAGTGTTATCTTAAATAAGAGTCAATTGCCAGCATAATTTTCTTTTGTAGATGGAATGGAGGGAAGGAGGGCCCATCTCATCCTTTGCCTAAGGTAACAAAATGTCTTGAGTTAACTCTGATGGGGCTTGGATGAACTATTATCCGGAAGAAATTTTGATGTGAAATAGGGAGATTGTTGGGTACCACAATTTTTAAATCTTTAATTATAGGGAACAGAGGCACTCATACTAAGGAGATTATCAGATGCAGCAAAAAGCCCAAGAGGAGCATGCGAGGACGACGTTACTGTACTGCGAAAAGGTCCTGGTTTCAAATGATGTCGTCACCCTCGAGTGCTCAGTCTGTGCTGCAGCCATAAGATGTCACTTTTCATTGATGAGACCTCCCCGTCACTTGAAAGCAACGCCATATTCATGGCTACAGCACAGACTGAGCATGCGAGGATGACAACAGCTTCTGAAATGGGGACTCATTTGTGGTACAGTAATGTTGTCCTCATGTGCTCCTTTGGGGCTTTTTGACTGTGTCTGATAATCTCCTAAATTATGAGCAGCCCAAGTTCTAAGATCTCTCTCTTTGTTGTTGATGTGTGCCTTCAAGCCATTTATGGCAACCCTCAGGCAAACTTGTCATGGGGTTTTCTGAGGCTGAGAGGATGTGACTTACTCAAGGCCACTCAGTGGGTTTTCATGGCTAAGCGCTTATTTGAGCCCTGGTCTTCAGAGTCATAGTCCAACACTCAAACCACTACACCACGCTAGCTCCTCTAAGGTCTTTAGGGGAGGGCTTTGTCTCGGCCCCACTGCCATTACAGGCAATTATAGCGAGGACACAGGAAAGAGTCTTCTTGGTAGCTGCTCCCAGGCTGTGGAACTCCCTTCCTCAGAAGGTCCACTTAGCTCCCTCACTGCTCTTTTTCCATCAGCAGGTTAAGACATTCTCATTGTGACAGGCCTTTGACATTTTTAATCATATGGTGAAATAGTGTTTTTTCCTGTATGTTTTAAATTATGTTTTAAAAGTATTTAAAACTATTTTTTACTATCTTCTTTTAATAGTATTGGCTTAAATCCTGTTTGTTAATCCAAAGTAGAGTAGACCCATTAAATCAATTATTGAATGGTGAGTCAACACATTGGTAAGTCCCATTAATTCAATGAGTGTCCTCAGAAGTAGCAACAGAATTCAGGCCACAGTTGCTTTTTAAATTTTTGTATGCAATATTTTAGCCACTTTCTATTTTGAATTTTGCAAGCTGCCTTGGGTCCCTTGGGTGGGTGGTAGAAAGACAGGTTATAAATTGAATAAATAAAATATTAAATACATTTGAAATGTGACTTCATTCCACCCTTTTTGCCACCACTCCAAAAGTAACTTGGTACAACTAAGTCACTTGTACCTCATTACTACCAAGCTATGTACTGTACAATACAATATAAATAGCTGAAATATGACAAATGAGGAAAACATTTTAAAGGTCAACAGGCTTCCTGAAGTACTGTGCATTTCTGTATGTGAGTACACACACACCACCACCACAATTGCATGCGTGTTTGTGACTCAGAATGTGGCTGTGTGCAATGATTCAAACAGCATTTGACTTGCAGATGAGTATGTCTGTCTAAAAGTAGCCTTCTCCTATGTGGTACCTTCTAGATGGGCCATTGGCCAAGCTGGCTGGGGACAATGGGAGTTGTAGTTCAACATATCCCACCCATCTGGAGGACACCAAATTGGTGGAGGCTGGAAATCTGAACCATTGAAAAGGGTGTGGTGGGGGACCAGGAACAAGAATGACTCCACCAGAGAAAATACCATGCCAAGAAAATATTGCCTTTGAAGGGAAGCATGAGCCATCCTTCCTTCCTCCGGATCAGGCTTTGTACTGCGGCATCACAGTTCTAGGACTGGACAAAGTATATTTGAAAAATGAAAGACGTTCTCTTTCTGCAAACATGTTCAAGTATTTGTTTGTGCATGAACACATGCTAATGCACACACTCTGTCTTATACACTCGATAGGGAAGAGAAGATAGTAACTTGCTGGTCACACACAGTGTTAAAATTACAGTGAAAATAAATAGGGAAGAAAACTATAAGGAGGCAGGACCCTCTGCATTCACCAAGCTGTGGTCCCCACCCATCATCCAGACATAGCAGACACCTATTGACTGAGGCCCTTCTGTTTTCCTGGCAACAGCTTGTGAAGAGGCAGGCTGTAAATACTGAATGCCCTTCTCTGAGAGTTTCCTTCCTCTTCCTGATAAAGGGGTGGCCAATAAAGGACCCTTTGCTCCTCCAGCTTGTGAAGTGAAGCCATTCCCCCCACCCCCAGTACCCTGGAGGTCTTGGCCATGTTGTTTATACTTTACTGGGCCCCAAAGAAAAACTGTGAGCATCTGCATCCTTATTAACCCCCAGCCCACCCCAGTTACGAGCTTTGAGCTTTGCAGTAAACACAAAGGCAATGGAAAGATTCCTGAGGGCCAGATGTCTCCTACTTTTAAAAGGTTGGCCCTGTTTTGAAGTGTTGCCTCTCTTATTCCAGAATTTTAGGGCTCCATTGAACACAGGATATCCATGTTCAGAGAACACACACATTTATTCACAATCCCATCTCTAGTGAATTGCAAAGCTGTCATTGTGTCATATATCTCTACAGAGGCTCTACTCTATGTGGGAATGCAATGCCCTGGGTCCTGGTACAAGGAGTGGAAGTCTGAATACAAATCCCTGTCCTTCTAGTTGAATACAAAAGTTACTTCAGCTGAGAAAACCCCAAAGACAGCCTTGGAAACGTCTGCCTCCAGACAACTTGGAATCTAGACATTGTGGTTGCATCAACCTTACATATCCAGTACTAATAATATTCAGTACATAGGAAAAAGATATTTTGTGGGGATTACATCTTCCAGAACCCCCCAGCCAGTTTGTCTAGTATCTATACTAGCTACAGGTTTCTGAGAGCAGGAGCAACAAAAAGCTATTTTTTTTCCAAATGTTGACCATGGCCAATCCCAAGTATGCATGGATTCACACCTTCCCTTCTTGTGTGTATATGTGTGTGCGTACGCACACACACGTGTGCCTTCATGTCACTTGTTGTCTTATTGGTGACCCCATGAACCTCACAGGGTTTTCTTAGGCAAGGACTACTCTCAGGTGGTTTTGCCAGTTTCTTCATCTGAAATATAACCCACAGCATCTGGTTTTCCTTGGTGGTCTCCGGACCAAGTACTAACCAGGGCTGCTTAGCTTCCAAGGTCAGGCAGGATCTGGTGCCTTTAGGGTAGTTAGATCCTCCCTTTCTCATACTTTCTGCTTATTTGAACAAATACCAGTGGGACACCAGTTCAAGGTCTAATACACTGCTCATCGTGCCAAGATGATCAAGTGTAGTTCTAGGGTCGGGATCACCTGGCTTTCCTTTCACCACCAGGCAAATACCTTTTTGTTTAAACAGTCTTTTAATGTGTAAGCAGGGGAGCTTCTTACTGGGATGTTTTATTTATCTTTTGAAAGTTTTGCATGTTTTTAAATGCTTTTACACTGTTTTATGTGGTGATTTTAATTTTAATTTTTTAAAATTTTATTGTGAAGGTTTTTTTTTTAATTGACTGTCTCTGGGAACCACCTTGGGTACCACTCTGGAGAAAGGCAAATAAATAAATGTAATTTTCCACTAAATCACTTCTCAAAGGAAGCAATGAATCATCTTAGCAATTTTCTTCCCACTGTGAGAAAGTCTTTGAAAACTGTACAAAAAGTCACACATGGGTTTTTGCACAAAACCCAGAATTTTCTGCACAGAAAATAGCAATTTTCTATGCAAGAAACATTTTCTGGACAAAAATAATATTTCTGTACGAAAATGTTTCCAGTGCAGAAATGCTGTTTTCTGTGCAAAGCGCCCCCCCGCCAAGCAAATTTTGCACAGATTAAGTCCTGAACCGCAAAGATTCTCATCAGTCCAGGATTCTTCTCACCAGGGTTTTCTGACACCCAAGAAACACATTTTTTGACCTTAAAAAAATTATTTCCATCCCTATCTGAAGGCATTTTGGAAATATACATTTTGGTGGTTGTATTTATTTATGCAATTTATATGCCGGCTTTCTCCCGAAGCAGGATCCAAGGTGGCTCACAAAAGAATTAAAATCACAATTAAAAGCAATTCAAATACATTAAAAACATACAAAGTTTTAAAAAATGGAAACAGATAAAAACAACATAAAAACACACCCTAATAAAAGCCACATGGGCATAGTTATACATCAAAAGCCTGATTGAACAAAAACAGTTTTGTGTTGTGTTAGCAAAGGGACAGTAGGAAGGTTGATTCCAGCAGCCTGAAGTTTGCCCCTTTCCTCAAGCAGGTGAAAGAGGGAAGGTGCTTTCTCCCTTTTTAGCACTGAACTTTCCCCGTTTCAGAAATGGAACTAAGAATGAATACACCAAGATGCTACTGCCAATGTCCCTGATAAAAGCTCCTTCAACCAATAAGCAATGGTGGTGAGTTTCATCATGTATCCTCCTGAAAATCAGACAATTGGCTCATGAGGTCAAAGGCATTGTGGTCCACCTTGTCTTGGAAAGGGGGCACAGAACTAGGTAGGTGATGCTATCACATATTGATTGATGCCTTCCATACCTGGGTAACGTTGAGCTGTCATTGGATCAAACTAGGTGATACTTTAAAGAAATAGCTAGCAGCAATCGCTTTCAAAATTTTATTCTAAGCAGAAGGGACCCAATCCAGATCAGGGCCCCAGCACTGGGAGCAGGATGCTTTAAAGGTCTTATCAAGCTCTATGTGGTTTGGGTCCAAGCTATTTGCAGGAGCATATTTTCCCTTCCTCAACCTGAGATTTTTGGGAGTGTAGCTTCTCTCTGTCCTACCATCTTCAGAGGCACATTTGGTGAGGGCACAGGAAAAAATGACAATCTTTTGTATGGCTCTAATTATGCTAGTCTTAATGTTATAAGTCTTAATGTTGTAATGTTTTATGAGGAAAAAAGTGGGATATAAATAAAGGTGGTGATAAGGATACGGATAATATAACCCTTGCCCCCAAACCCTCCCCCATCATACACCTGCCACCTTTATTTCCAATTGGTGCTCCCCCTCAATAGCTTTTAGCAAATAAATAAATAAATAAATAAATAAATAAATCTGATCCATATTGGGACTATGGCAAGGGGACTGCTGCCCCACTACGCAGAGCCTGAATGTAATGTGTTACAAGTAATGAAGTTACCTATAAAACATTACTTTTTCGGTAATGAAGATATAATGTCCCTTTTTAATAAAAATATTATCCTTACCCCCATAAATACAGCATACATCCCACAGCCCACCCCCAATGTTTTGGTCTGACAATTAGGGAAGTTCTGGAATTCCGCCATGTTGATTTTGTAAAGAAACAAAAGGAACAGTGATTACGATGTTTGTTTCTTTTGATACCATGGGGTTCAACCATGTTTGCTCTCCATGGCTTGCATCCTATTGGTGACATATGCAGGTATAACTGGGAGTAATGCCCACAGATATACTTTTTCAGATCTTGTGGAAGGAGGTATCCTCTTTCCTCTTTACTCTAGCATACAACAACAGGTTTAGGGGGCTGGGTGTAGCTCTGTCTCTTTGGCCACCAATGGGTTGTGGTAGTAGAGCTCATTCTTGCTACTCTTGAACATCAAGGGAGGACAGAGCAGGTGTAGGTTGGCAGTGGGAGGGAGGATGCTTCTATTTTCTTCCAAGCTCAAGAGCTGCCAAAACAAGCCTTGGTGCAGCCCTGAAGCCTACCCATGGCTGAGGAGAAAGAACCAAGCCTGGTACTGGAGGAAACAGCCAAACAAAGGGAGCAGTCTCCTCCACCTTCCATAAGGACAGTGGTGGGAATTTAAGCTCAACCAGCGTGATGTAGAATCTCGGCCCATGTTTAACTGGCCTCCCCGAATTTATGGGTAACTCCCTCTTTCTTTCTCTGAGGAACACCTTGATCTTCTTCTGTCTGTAAGCAGAATGCAAGCACAGGAAGAGAGGTGAGGGCAGCCTGGCATTGAGCAAGAGGGCAGTAACCAGGGAGGGAAGAAAGCAGGGAATATTTTTTGTGGTGGTGGTGGGGAGTCTTCAAGTGGTGCAGACCACTGTGATTCCACTTTGACAGTCATGGTTCCATCCTGTGAAATCCTAGCATTCGTAGTTTGGTTTCTACAATGGCATCTTCCTAAGCTGCAAATCCTAGGATTCCATATTGATGGAGCCATGGCAGTCAAAATGGAATTATTGTGCTATAAATGTGAAGTGTGAAATGGCCTAAGGTTCTCCACTCATCTGAATGACAGTTGCAGACAAAAAAAAAAGGGGGGGGAGCAGAAAGACGCTGAATTGTGTTCCCAGCAAAGTGTGGAAAAAACTACAGCAAAAACCCTTGCCCGGTGTCTCTTCAAAAAAGTTACTTTTCCAAGCTCTGGTTTCCCCCCTGACTTTCTCAACTTCACCAGTCAGAAAGACAACAGTATAGACAGTTGATACTGGAAGCTAATACATTGTCCCAAGTTTAGACATGCAGATCCCTAGCTCCCACCCTACTGTTTATTAGATCAACTGTTCCTAAGCTTTCCATTTAAATGTAAGTCTTAAAGCAAGACAAAGGCTGCATCTGCACTGCAGAAATAACCCAGTTTGACACCACCCTAACTGCTATGGCTCAATATTATGGAATCCCAGGATTTGTAGTTTGTTGTGGCACTAGAGCTCTCTGACACAGAAGGCAAAATATCTCACAAAACAGATCCCAGAATTCGACAGCATTGAGCCATGGCTGTTAAAGCAGTGTCAAACTAGATTATTTAGATGCAGCTACAGCTGGAACTTACTGGGCACTGAATATATGACAGTTATAAACCTAGCAGCCCCACTCCCCTTGCAAGGGTTGGGAACAGAACTCAGCACAGAATCCTCTTTGCTGCAGTCCACTGCTTTACCACAGTGCTTCAGACTTCATGGCTCTTCATCTCCGTCCCTGTACCCACCCACTCTCCAGAGATGCAAACAAAACCCAGGGATCCTCAAATGCATCTCCTAAGATTTGTTGCCAGCGATTCGTCCCTGTGAAAGTTTCAGCAGATGGGCATGCATGGATTGGAACCAAGAGCCATTCCAGATGGGAACACTGGCTGCAGAAAATACCTCTGCCAAGCAAAAGATAAAAAGGCATCTCACAAGAGATCAGTTTTTAACAAGCCTGTATTTATAGCGAGGCAGACAGGGAATCTAAATCAGTGCTGATTCATAATGGAGGACCACACAGACCTTGCAGAGGGGATTTTCACCACATAATCAGGGCTCAGCCACCAGAATAGGCCATCAAGGATGGCTTCTGGTAGAGCTAATCCTGGCAGCATCCTCAGCAATGAGCTGGTGCCAAAGGCATTAAATGTGCCTCTTGCCATCAGCCAAGCAAGATGGAGATGTTTATGAAAAGGGGAATGACAAGAACACTGAGCCAGGACCAGGGAAAGGCTGTGAGGCCATTCTGGGAGGCTTGCATACATGTGCGTGTTGGCACGCCCAGGTTTGTGCATGCCTGGTTTGGGTTAAGGGAGTGCCAGGCCTCCCCCCGCAACCAGCCCAACCCTTCCAGATTCCTGGAACTTACAAGTCCTCTGCTTGCATTGATGAGTGGTTACAGGCCACATAAAGGGGTTCCCACAGGCCCAACAGCAATACACACTCCTGGGGCCTAACAGTTCTAGATGTCAGCAACAGCCCTTCTGCAGCATATTTCAGTCAGCGAGACCCATCCACTTAACCTCAGATTGGAGAGCTTTGAAAAATTAGCTTAGCACACTATGACTCTCAGAATCCCCAAGCCAGCAAGCTTTGAAAAACAAAAATAAAAAAGCTACCGTACTCATCTTTCCCTGCAGGGAAGTTTGTTGTGTTGATATTGCAGGCACCTATGAGCCTCTACTTAGGACAAATGACAGAACTTCCTATTCCCACACCATTTTGAACATACAGACACACACACACCAATTTCATACTTGGTGCTACACCTTCAGAGGCCATGCAGCATTTTTACACATCTCCTGTATCAAAGCTTTGTTGTTGTGTGTGTGGGGGAATAAAGTACTTTGTTATGGCTATTAATCCAAATCCTGCTCTAGAGTGTTAGAATTATAGTTGCAATTTCTAAAAATGAAGTGCTTCCTTGTTGCGCAAAAGTAGTGTGTGTGTGTGTGTGTGTGTGTGTGTGTGTTGTTACGTAAGAGAATGGAGATTTTCAGACAACACTGTTACAGTGTTACTATTCCACTTTATTTGCTATGGCTGCCTCCTCTTGAATCCTGGGATTTGCAGTTTAGGGAGGGGCATTTACAACTCTCAGCCAGAGAGATCTTAGGCCTCAGTAAACTACAAACCCCAGAATTCCACAGGAGGAAGCCAGAGCAGTTAAAGTGGAATAGTAACACTATAACCGTGTAGTCTGAAAATCTCCAATGTCAGAAGGCTACAAGAAGGCTGGCTTGTAGTACAAAACACAGCTAAGTTGTGAGATCAAACCCTTTTTAAGGGTTGGTTAATCAGAAGTAACTAAAGCCAGTAAGGCTTCCATTACAAAAAGGGTGTAGATATGTGGAGTGGGAAGAGAATGAGGGCAGTGTGCACCAAATAAGAGTTTTGTGTGTCTCTATGAAATTTTGCTTTGGTCCCCAATTTCCAGCACTGCACAGAGAGAGTCATTGAAAATCATTCACATCTAGAATTCTTCTGTTTGCTTTGTTCACATTCCTTTAGTAACTTTACTTGCTCATTTATTTAGGCAGGCTTTTGAAATGTGAATTTTAATTGGTATGCTGCCTTTAATGATTGTAATTTTTTTACTGAATGTTTCCAATCTATGTTGTGTTTTTAATTGTTATATTTTAATAATGCTAATGATTTAATTCTTTTTTTTTTTACTTTTGTAATTTTTTGCAGTGCTTTAGTTGTATTTTTTAAATTATTCTAAGCTGCCTTAAATCCTATCTTGGGAGAAAGGCAGGGTATAAATCCAATAAATAAATAAAATAAATTTACTTTGGATGCCTAAACTGTATTTCTAAATGGTCCACTGAATTTCCCCCCCCCCCGAAATTTTACATATTAAAATCACATTACATTACATACTTTCCTTACACATGACATTACACATATGACATATAACACAACACAAACCTATATTAAACATTAAAATTGACTTCCTACCATTCAAATTTTGGCTGTATTTGTTTCATGCCAGATTTTATTCTCTTCTTTTTTTACCCCCCCCTTCCATGAATTTTTACAGTTAAACAAATCATCTTCCTTACTAAACATTAATTATCTAATCTAATTTATTTTACTTATACACCATTTCTTTTCTATGTATGTATACAATAAATTCCAGTCCTTTTCAAAACTCTTTGAGGTCTTCTCCTTTAATGATGTTGTTAGTTTATCCATCTCAACTAAGTCCCATAGTTTCAGTATCCATTCTTCTTGTGTTGGTGTCTTCTCTTCTTTCCAATAGTAAACATATGTCAGCCACACCTCAGTTACCATATACAACATTACTTTTTCATGTTCTTTTTTGAGGCTTTCATAAATTATGTTTAACAAATATTGTTCTGGTTTCATTTGAAATTTTATTTCAGCCCCACGGAATTTTTCAATTACGTCAATGCTAGAAATGTGGAGCTGAAGAAAAATTTCACTGGGGAGGGCAAAATTCTTATTTGGGAGGCAATGCCTCGACTCCCACTATTGTAGCTACAGCCCTGGATAGCCTTCATTATATTACAATTGTAATGTAGTTCAGTAATAGGGAAAATGAATTACAGGTTGAGTTATCCTTTATCCAGCAATCCGAAATATTTCCAAAATCCAAAACATTAATTTTTTAATAAAAACCAACAAATATTAAAATTAAAATTAAAAATATTTAAAACATTGTATAAAATTACTTTCAGACTATGTATATCAGGTGTCTACAGTATGTCTTTTCTGTTTAGATTTGGGTCCCACCTCCAAGATATCTCACTATGTATATGCAAATATTCCAAAACCCAAAGAAAAATCCAAAACACTTCTGGTCCCAAGCGTTTCAGATAAGGGATACTCAACCTGTAATCTCTCTATATAATTCTCTTGGGTATGTTGCCTTTCCCAGTGTGCTGACTGGCTGCTCAGGAAACACACCCAACCGATCACCACCCACATCAAATTCCTTCTCCACCACACAATTCACTCCTGCCACTCAGTCTGTGGTCCAGATTGGGACTCAGGCAGTCAACTGACGGTGGTGAGAGACAACAGAGTGAGTTAGTCTCAGCAATTCTGGGGAAAGTGTGTAAGTCTGAGAAGGGGGAGGAATTTAAAAATCCACCAGCCTACTTACAGGGTTGTTGTGAGGTCTACCGGCATTTGGAGGGAGTTTTTCAATGGTGTATGGTACGCTGGGTCCAGCTAGTAATATGTATATACTGTAAGTGGTTAATTATATGTAACCATTTACTTGCAAACGCTGTTCTCTAATTACAATAACAAAATTATTGCCAAAATCATTGTGGAAGGTGGGTTAGTGTTGGCCTCCTTCCCACAATGTGGAATACTATAGTCCAAATGGTTTATTAGAGAATAGCACTAGCCAAGTGCAGCATTATTAATGCATAAGTGAATGTCTCCCATCTGAAAGGCAACTTAGAACAAGTATTACTATTTAAACTGCAATACTAAGCAAACATACTAGGAAATAAGACCTAGGGTGCATCTAAACTTTTAAAATAGTGCAATTTGACACCAGTTTACGTGCTGTAGCCCCACCCTATGGCATCCTGGGATTTGTAGTTTTACAAGGTCTTTAGCTTCTCTGCCAAAGAGTGCTGGTGCCTCACAAAACTACAAATCCCAGGATTCTGTAGGATGGAGCCATGGCAGTTAAAGTAGTGTTAAACTGCAGTCTAGGTGCACCCCTACACAAGTCAAGATGGCACTGCACAACTTCTTTATCAATACTATCATTAGATATTGTTGTCCCTTCAAAGGCTTCTAGCATTATCATAAAAATATCCCTGTATATAGTGTCAGACCTCTGGCACAACATGCATTTTCTGCTTTGGCTAATGGACCTCTTTGAGAGGCAATTTCATTGTACTCTGTGCTTATGGCCTAGGTCCATCCTACCCCTATTTGGATAATCAGAAACATTTTCACCTTAATCCCCTAGGGAAGATGCAACCTAAAGCAGCCCTGCCAGTTTTTTTCCAGGGTTCAGTATAAAAGCTGCTCTGCCATCTTTCTGATGGTGTCAGATGTCTGGTTCCATTCTGGCTCAAGTGGTGCCTGTCCCTTCTGCCAAGACTCTGCCTGTCCCAAATATTTCTCATGGCCAAACTAATCTAAACCTTTCCTCTGTACACTGCTGTTGCATTCACCATTGAGATGCCCGCAGTTTCACCCATTTAGTTGACTTGCATATGGATTAAGT
The DNA here is from genome assembly GCA_030847615.1 of Gambelia wislizenii. NCBI lineage: Eukaryota > Metazoa > Chordata > Lepidosauria > Squamata > Crotaphytidae > Gambelia > Gambelia wislizenii. The sequence goes on from JAUMIR010000002.1 coordinate 262,855,953, forward strand.
CCTTCCTTCCAACCCCCCTGCTTATGGACTCACACTAATTGTGTGAATGTGTACCACAACCACTGACTCTACTGCAGCACAACCTATCAGACTATCTAGATGTTGTTATCGAATGTAATATGTATAGAAGTGAAAACATTGCTAAGTAATTCCAGTGCAGTCACATTTGACTTCAATAGAGGAAACTTCTCTAAAATGAGGAGACTGGATTAAAAAGAAAAGAAAATAAAAGAAATCAAAATAGAAAGTCAAGAGAGTCAACCTATATCTATAATGTTTGGGGTTACTTGAAACCACAAGAATAAAAGTTCAGCTAGAATGCATTCCCCAGTTCAGGAAAGGAACCACAGAAGTCCAAGAGATCACTAGAATGGTTAACAACCAGTATCAAAAAAGCTGTTTCTGATAATGATGCTTCCTTCAAGAAATGGCAGTCTTGCACAGATATGGAAAACAAGAAGGGATTCAAATATGTACAAAAGAAATCCAAGCAGACAATGAGAGATGCAAAAAAGGTTTTTTAAAGAGCACATCACTAATAACTTTACAAGAAACAACAACCATTTTTTTAAAATAAACCAGAAGCAAGAAACTGGTTAGCAAGTTGATTGGAACATTGAATGACAAAGGCATTAAAGGAGTATTAAAAGAGAACAAAGAGATTGTAGATTATTTTTGGTGTGTTGTTTGTGTTGAGAAGCAGAATAATCTGAGTCTATTTTAGAGCAATTCCTGTACTTCAGCTGATATTTTCAGGAAGAGAGTATGAGCAATGGGTGCAAATAGTAGTGACAAGAGATGAGGTTTTAGATCAGGGTGGGCAGCCGTGGAAGGTGGGGAGGTGCATTACCCCCCCCCCAGGAGGAGAGCTGAATAGCCCCAATTGCACCCTCCAAAACAATAGATAAATACATGCCCCCAAATGCTCTCTAGACAGCATGGGGCATTCACCATCTTTTTAGCACACACACACACACACACACGCCATTTTAGGCACAGGTGGGACCATTTTTTCTATCAGGAAGTGAGCAGGAAATGACTTCCACTTCTGGGCCTAAATTGGCCAGGGGAAAAACATGTTGACAATGCTTCCATGTCCTCTAGAGGGCATTTAGGGGCATTTCTGACACGGGGACCTCCAGGGACCACAAAAATGGCCCTGATGGCTGCCTGCAGTTATAATGTATTCAAAGTAAAATTGTTATTGTTACTTTTTTGAGTCATGATGGGCCAACATTGTTACTTATAAGCATTTTAACAAGAATGAGGTAATAGTCTCTCTGGCTTTTCTTCACAAACGAAGATTCAGGAAGGACTCATCCTGCGTTTTTTGCAAGCGCACTGATGACTAAAAAGGCCAATCCGAGATAGACAAGTCTGGTTGCAGACAGCACAGCAGAAGGTCTCCTTGGGTGATGTTTCCGGGTTGTGATTCTTTCTGCGTTGTCGTTTCTCTTCAAGACTTGTTCGGCGTGAGTTCTCAAATAAGGCTGCAGCATTGTGGATAGTGCATCTCCATGCCTCCCGATGTGAGGCCAAGGCAGACCATTGTTGGTGATCAATTTGGCCGAGCCTGAGATGTTGTTTCAGGGAGTCCTTGTATTGCTTTTTTGGAGCACCCCTCTTACGGTGACCTGTGGCGAGTTCACCGTAGAGTAGTATTTTTGGGAGGCGATGGTCCTCCATCCTAGAAACGTGCCCTGCCCAGCGCAACTGTGTTCTCAATATCATGGCCTCAGTGCTGGTGATCCCTGCTTGCTCAAGGACAGCAACATTCGTCACGTAGTCAGTCCAGTGTATATTTAGGATTGTGCATAAACAGCGCTGATGAAAGCGTTCGAGGAGTCGTAAGTGTTGGTGATAGGTGACCCATGTTTCAGACCTGTAAAGGAGAATAGACAGTACAATGGCTCTATACACACTGATTTTTGTGTTTCGCTTCAGGTGTTTATTATTCCAGACTCTTTTGTAAAGTCTTCCAAATGCGCTATGTGCCTTTGCTAATCTGTGATCAATCTCTTTGTCAATCTTGGAATCTGAGGAGATGATTGAAGAAGATGACGACATCTATATATGTTACCGTACTGATGGTAGCTTGTTTAACTTAAGCCATCTGAGGGTTCACACTAAGACTCTAAACTATCTAGTCTGTGAGCTGCTCTTTGCTGATGATGATGCCCTTGTTGCCCACACAGAAGCAGCTCTGCAGCGCCTAACATCCTGCTTTGCAACAGCTGCAGAGCTGTTTGGGCTGGAAGTCAACCTGAAGAAAACAGAAGTTCTCCACCAGCCTGCACCACAGGACGAACACCACCATCCCCACATTGCCGTCGGCAACTCTGTGCTTAAGTCCGTTCAGCAGTTTACCTACCTGAGGTAATAGTAGGCATTTTGTATAACGGGTAATACAGTATGACCCCCATATCCACTGATTCATTATCCACTGATTCAATTATCCATGGGACACAAAACAGCACACCTACCATAGAGTCTTCCTAGAAAATGTCTCCTCTCTAGCCATTTTCTAGGTCCTCCAAGGCAACTCTATGGTATTTTAAACTAGAAGTCTCATGGTTTTCAATGTCGTTCGCTATGATCCATAGTTTTTGGTATCCACACACACACCCAGAACCAATCCCCAGTGGATACGGGGGTCCTACTCTATGTGCTCTTTTCTTCAAAACTTGCAGACACAAATTACTTTTTTAAAATAAAGTAACATCTCCAAACTCTAGAAGGAACAAATCACCAGCTTCAGATGCTACCATCCGCTATTTTAAAAATAATCTAAATGTAAAATTGCTTTCTTCCAACAAAACAAAAACATGTTTCTAGGATGTACTAGAGGGCTGAGAAATAGTCAATACAGGTCAAGCCTCATATCCACAGGACCGGTATCTGCGGTTTCACTTATCCATGTCTGAAAAAATATATCCTCTCTAAATATTAGCTAGGTCTTCCAGCATGTTTCTATGGTATGCTTCCCCTGGAAGTTGGGCTAGAAGTAATTCATTTCAATAGGGTTTGCTATTATCCACGGTTTGATGTATCCACGGTAAGTCCTGGAATGTTTCCCCCATGGATCGGCGGGGGGGGGGCCAACCAATATAAAACCAATTTCTAAAAAAAGGATGAAAGAGAATAAAAGGAAATAACAGGCCAGTTAGCTAAATGGTGGGAGATTTAGATCAGATAAACAAGAGCCAGCATGATGTAGTGGTTTGAGCATTGGACTATGACTCTGGAGACCAGGGTTCAAATCCCCACTCTGCCATGGAAACCCACTGGGTGGCCTTGGGCAAGTCTCAGCCTCAGAGGAAAGCAAAGGCAACCCGTCTTTGAACAAATCTTGCCAAGAGACCCCTGTGGTAGGGGTTGCCATAAGTCAGAAATGGCTTGAAGGTACACAGCAACAAGTGAGTACCCTCCAACTGTCCCAATTTGGCAAAGACAGTCCCTGACTCACTTTTTAGTTGCTGCAGCTCCCATTCCATGGCCATTTAGCAGCCAGTGGAGAGTGGCAGGTATCAGAGAAGCCTCCGGAGTCCCAGAGGTCTTGGCAGAGGTCATTGTTCTGCAACCAGCAATAAGGACACAAAACACTTCTCTGGTCCCCCTTGCTCTCCACTGGCCACTAAATGGACTTGGAGTGTGGGCTGCAGCAGTTAAAATGTGAGTCCTGGAGGGGGTGAGATGGGAGACATAGTGGTTTTCTGCCCGCAGAACTTGCATGCTACATCTCTGCAGTGCAGGACCTCAGCCATTATCTCCATTATCAGAGGATCATTTGATGGTGATTAACTATGATGTGGGTGGGTTTTTCTTCTCTCCCAGTCATCACATGTATGAACTCAGCACTTTCCCCCCATGTTCCTCCCATGTTTCCTGTATCCACATTTTTTAATGTTCCATTGTTTCAGACTTTTTTCTCCTCAGCTTGGTTCACTTTTGGCAATGGGACCTGGCTGGGAGTTAAGTGTGTATGGTGACAATCACAAGTACAATTGGGAGGTACACAGAAATCTCAGGTACAACTGGGAGGAAGAAAAGTCTCCTTTTCTTACCCACACTTACCTTTTGATGTCAAAGTCTGGCTCTCTCCCAGCCCCATTTTAGACATTATACATAATAATCATGTGAGGAAACAAACACGGCTGCTCTGTCACATCTTCAGAGGTAAGGAGAGTTGTCTTTTTTTGGAGTTTTTTTTACTGTCCCCCAACTTACTAGGGAGAGAGCTTTACAGATGACAGCCGGGGGGGGGGCAACTTGAGTGGACACCATTTTCTGTCATCTTTGGTTGCCTCTCCTTCCCAGAAGCCTCTACACTGTTTCACCAGCTCTGGTGCAGGGGAGTGCAGGGGAGGTGGCCAGTCAGGAGCATCCAGGTGTCTGGCAGGTGGGTCTAGAGAAAGCCAGATGCAGGCTTCATTCAGGTCCACTTTCAGGGGATTTAAGGCAGTCCTCTGGAGCACGGGGCTCAGATCCAGTTGGAGAGGAGAGGGGCAGCTATGCCCTGTCATATGCATTTGGGGCTCCTTTATGGGACCTTGGGGACCAGGACATAGGGAGTCAAGCCCAGCTTGGGGACAAGTGGCTCTGCCCCACTTCCAAAAGACAAGGGAACCATGCAATGGCTTCCACCTGTGTGGCATCCTGCACCTGTCATCCTGGATGTCCTCAGCAGGCAGGCAGGCAGGCTGGGTGGGTGGACTTTCATTAGTTAGCAGGCAGGTCAACCAATGCCCAGATTTGGACCCATGTGTGGGCCAAGCCTCTACAGCTGTCACCAATAAAGTTGTGGCCATTTTCCATTCCAGTAAATCTGTTGTTTGTATGCTTTTTGTGAAAGGAGACCTCCCACCACCCACCCACCCACTTGCCATTTTGATCCTGTAATTAGCTTCTCAGATAATAGAATCATAGAATCATAGAGTTGGAAGAGACCTCAAGGGCCATCCAGTCCAACCCCCTGCCATGCAGGAATACACAATCAAATCATTCCTGACAAATGGCCATCCAGCCTTTGTTTAAAAAACTCCAAAGAAGGAGCCTCCACCACACTACGAGGCAGAAGACTTTAGAAGACTTTCTTTCCAGCAACTAAAGACATGGCACTTTCCCCCTCTCTTGTGGCTTTTTTTGGACTACAACTCTTATAATGGTGTAGACAGCGTGGTTACTTTGGGACTGTACATCCCAGAATCCTCCAGACAACATGGCCCCTGGGTTGGAGGATTCTGAGAACTCATACACACAAAACTTTTCCAAGCTCTGTATCTAGTATGGCTTTCCATTTGAGTGTGCGTGCATTTTGTGAAAGCATACTGTTTTTTGTCCCTTTGAGTGCTAAGAGTTTTGCTCATGTATCTGAACACAATGTGTACATTTCAGATTAGAAGCTGGCACGCACTTTCCTTTAACTGATCCCAAATGTATACGCTGCAAGGTTGGAGGCACTTAAGAGAGTGTGGTTTCCTCTGCTTTAGCTTTTCCAAAAGCCTCCTTTTTATTTTTACCTCCAGCTTTTATCATCTGCGGAGCAACAGGAAACAACACTGATGGAGCCTTCCAGATGTTGTGGGAACGGACACAGCTGGACTGGCTACACAGCCTGAGTGAGAGTGTGTGTATGTGAGTGATGTCTAGGTAGACCCTCTAGAAGCATGAAAAGCCTAGGATTTTGCCCATTCCAGTCAGGCATATTTTTAGAAATTAAGGTCACTCAAGCCTCACATGCTGAGCCCAAAACTGTCCCCCACCCCCATCCTGCATGAATGACGTGTTCCCTCCAGCCTTTCTAACTGGCAAGCAGAACATGGCAACCCAAGGCAGCACAACCAAACAAAAGCAAAAGGGGGAAACTGTCTGGAGCAGCAGCATCTGTCCTCTGAGAAGGTGTGAGTCACCACCATGTGAAATGCGCCTCTCCCACATGCTAAGGTCGGCCAGCCATGGGGATTTTCTTTCCTCACAGCATCCAGCTGACAAAAGGGGCTGTCCCTTCCTTTGGGCTAGGATGAGTCTGTTGCTGACCTTCCTTTGTATTCTCCCCCTCCTTCATACAGCCTGTGGCTGGCTGCAGAAGACAGAGAGAAAACATACCTTGCAGGGAAAATTCCAAAAATGCTTGGAAACCAGGAGGCTAGAAGAATGCCCCAAACATAAACATCATGACTAACCACTGTTCTCCGGCAGCTCAAGCAAAGGGCCTTTAAGCCAACTATAGGCCCCTCAGGTGTCAGACTGAGACGTTGGTGGCCTATGTGTAGATGGGGTTAATCTCTTCTGGGTTTTTGTCTGAACCTCTAAATAATCTGTCCAAGGTACTGAACCTATTCAGGATATATGGTTCAGTACCTTGGAGAGTTTTCTTTAAGTTCAGATAAACCCCAAAGTGCATTCACAGCCCCCTGGCATGGAAGCCACTGGCTGCTGCTAGCCTGAGACAAATGCTTGCTTATATGTGTGTTTCCCCCAGAATGTTGAAAGCAGTTTGATAGAGTGATGTTGTATGTATGCCTTTGCAGCTGGGCAACAGGTTTTGCAGGGTTGGTCATCTTCCCTACCTCTTAAATTCTTTTGAACAGAAACAACAATAAAAATTATGGAAATATGTCTCTTGAGACCACTTACAAAGCTCTCAAGTAGCATGGTTTGGGATCTAACTATAAACCCTTTTGAATGAATCCCATGCTTGAGAGTCCCCACGTCTGAAAAGCTTGGCTTTGGCCCCAAAGGAGCCACTGTGTGATCCCCTGATCAAGATAAGGGCTAGGGTGATGCTGACAAAGAGTTTTAACTGCATCCTAAATACCATTTACCTGATGAAAATACCCTCCCTGCTAGATCCCAAGCTACCGCTTCCTCCCAGAGCTGCTATTTGCTTCTCATAGAAACTTTGGCAGCATATAGCAGTTCAAGGGAGGGTAATTTAGAACAAGGAAACTTCACAGGGAAGAATGTTAAATCCCATGCTGGCCACCTGCAATCTGCCAGGCTACATGGAGAGCTCAGCTGCTCCGTGTGCAGCCTGCAAGCCCTAGGAGTAGCCCCACACAGTATTCCTGGTCATCCAGATGAATGGGTGGCCAGGCTGGGTGATGGGGGAACAGCCCTCTATATGCAGTGGACAAGCCACCGTCTGGATCAGTGACTGAAAGTACAAAATAATGGAGTGTAAGGCTATGAATAGCTGCAGTGGGTTACCTCCAGTATCAGAGGTAGTAGTGCACATCTTGAGGACAGCCAGCATGAGGTAGTGGTTTGAGCATTGCACTATAACTCTAAGAGACCAAGATTTGAATCCCTACTCAGCCATGGAAACACACTGGGTGACTTTGGGCAAGTCACACCCTCTCAGCCTCAGGGGAAAGCAAAGGCAACGCCACTCTGAACAAATCTTGCCAAGAAAACCCCATGATAGCTTCATCTTAGGATCACCATAGGTTGGAAAGGGCTTGAAGGCACACAACAACAAGCACATACCTTTTAACTGTCCCAATTTGGCAAGGACTCTCCTGTTTAACCCTCCATTGTCCTACTTTTTCAGCTGCTTTTAAAATGTCCCAGTTTCTCTTTTCTCCTCCCACGTTTCCCCTTTGTCCTTAGCTTACTTCAATTGCTGCAAACTGAGTTCAAAGTACAAAAGCAGTTTTTATTCCATCAACTCAGTGAGGAGGGACAACAGGAAGGGTTGGAATCTTGTCCTTTCCAGTAGGCTCAGGAAAAAGCAAATTGCTGCAGCCTCTCCTGGCTTCCTCTTTAGTAACTCTTGCCATCTTGGCTACACTCTGATGTAGTTTGGCCACATGTGCTCTGGTTTTCACCTGCAAAATGTTGGGCAGGATGATACTGCTGGTGAACAGGAATAGGAGGATGCTGTTACACTCCTGTCCTCTTCCTGGCTTTCCCACCATGGGCATCTATTTGACTATCATATGAATAGAATATGGGACTATATAGGCCTCTGGTCTCATGCAGCAGGATCTTTTTACATTCCCATATACCACTTTTTTTCCTTTGAGGGGCTTTCATTTCAGTAAGGTTGTTACAGAAGAATTTCTAGATGGGTTGCAATGCTATTTAATTTGAATGTTTCGTACACGAGGGCAAAAGATTGGGGTAGAGGTGGGTCCTATTTGAATTCTCTGTGTCAGGCACAAAAATATCTTAATCTGATTCCTATTAAAAGTTCTGTATATACAGTATTATGAATAAAAATTATAGCATTATATATACACACTAGTATGCAATCTTCTTTAGCACGATGCTCCAAAGGGCTATGGCAGAGCTTGAAGAAGACGACGGCATCTATATACGCTACCGTACTGATGGTAGCTTGTTTAACTTAAGCCGTCTGAGGGCTCACACTAAGACTCTAAACTATCTAGTCCGTGAGCTGCTCTTCGCCGATGATGCTGCCCTTGTTGCCCACACAGAAGCAGCTCTGCAGCGCCTAACGTCCTGCTTTGCAACAGCTGCAGAGCTGTTTGGGCTAGAAGTCAACCTGAAGAAAACAGAAGTTCTTTACCAGCCTGCACCACAGGACGAACACCACCATCCCCACATTGCCGTCGGCAAATCAGTGCTCAAGTCCGTTCAGCAGTTCACCTACCTGGGAAGCATCATCTCCTCAGATGCCAAGATTGACAAAGAGATCGATCACAGATTAGCAAAGGCATATAGTGCATTTGGAAGACTTCACAAAAGAGTCTGGAGCAATAAACACCTGAGGCAAAGCACAAAAATCAGTGTGTATAGAGCCATCATACTGTCTATCCTCCTTTATGGATCTGAAACATGGGTTACCTATCGCCACCACCTACGACTCCTCGAGCGCTTTCATCAGCGCTGTCTACGCACAATCCTAAATATACACTGGACTGACTATGTGACGAATGTTGCTGTCCTTGAACAAGCAGGGATCACCAGCATTGAGGCCATGATATTGAGAACACAGCTGCGCTGGGCAGGGCACGTTTCTAGGATGGAGGACCATCGCCTCCCAAAAATACTACTCTACGGTGAACTCGCCACGGGTCAGCGTGGGAGGGGCGCTCCAAAAAAGCGATACAAGGACTCCCTGAAACAACATCTCAGGCTTGGCCAGATTGATCACCAACGGTGGTCTGCCCTGGCCTCTCATCGGGAGGCATGGAGACGCACTATCCACAATGCTGCAGCCTTGTTTGAGAACTCACGACGAACAAGTCTTGAAGAGAAACGACAACGCAGAAAGAATCACAACCCAAAAACATCACCCAAGGAGACCTTCTGCTGCACTTTTTGCAACCGGACTTGTTTATCTCGGATTGGCCTTTTTAGTCATCAGCGCGCTTGCAGAAGGCGCGGGATGAGTCCTTCCTGAATCTTCGTTTGCGAAGAAAAGCCAGAGAGAGAGAGTATGCAAAGGGGAAAAAGACATGCTCCATACATACACGCCACACACACACACAGTGTAACATAGACCTGTTTTCTATGTAATTTCATGGTCCACTTATGTCCTACTTTTGGTCTTTGCAGCCCTTCATAGCAAAGATTACTCATATTCTAGTTAAAATTAACTCGTTTTTATTTGTTTTAACCCCACTATCCCATTGGATACTGACATTCCTGTGTAATGAGAAATGTTTCCTAGACACTTTCTTTATGCCTTTCTCATTCTTCTTCTGGGGAAAAAGGATGTGATGGTGCAGAAAAACAAGAACTTTGAACCTCTGAAAGTTTACTAACCAGAGAAATGATTCTGCCAATAACACTCCTAAATTTACTCCACCAGTTTCCACAGGAGACATTTAAGCCCATGCCAAACCCTCAGACTAAAATAAGCAACATTTTCTTTAAGTGCTTAAACATTAAGAAGATTAGCTCAGTGCTCTTTTCATGATTGCAGGATTTGGTCTTGGGATATATCTTACTCCTGGCCCAAGCAAGAAAAGAAGAAAGTGCTTGAATGCAATCTTCTCACAGCAAAAAGTTAAAAAGCATCAAGGATACAGTGGGGGATTCAGAAGATTATTCAGAGAGAGCAGGGTGACATTTGGGACTAGTTTATTGAAAAAGGAGCGAATGGAGCATAGCATAAGGCTATCAGCACCTATCAAGTTCAGAAAAGTTTCCGGCACAAAATGAGAAGGCAATAAATGTCAAGGAAGAGAAATACACAGAGGTTTGCATGATCGCAAGATAGGAGCAACATAGTCGGGTACTCTAGTAGAGAAAGCAAATGTGATTTCAGTAAGACAGAGCAACGGACAGCAAAAGCACACCAAAGGGTCGATTGTAAAGTTGTCAGCTGGACATCTACAGTATCAGACCCTGGGGCCTAAGGTGAATAGCTTGGTGATAAGTGGATGGTACCTGGAAGAGCAGGGGGGAAAGGATATAGAACTGGTGCATAGTGTTCAGTGTTGGAAACAGGGAATGGGCAGGGGTAGAGCTAGGAAAAGTGGTACTGGAGCCAGGGCTCACAAGACTGAAGCACCGGGATGTTTTAATTAGCAGAGATCAGGACATCACCTGCCCCTACACCTGGGGGTTGTCTAAATGGTGAAAATTTGAGGAGAATACCTTTTGAAAATTTGAGAATTTAAGGAGAATACCTTTTGTCTAAATGGGGTCCCTCAGTGATTTGCTGTATTTGGAAGGAGGTTCCCCCAAAAATGCCCTATACTGTATGGGAAAAGCCTTTGCAGATTTTCCCAAAGTTATTTAAAAAAAAAAAAATAAACTGCTAGAAAAATGTGCATTCCTGGTCATTGGGACAACTGATTCAGATTGCAGCATATTCTTGATGAGGACAGAAGTAGATTGCTGATTGGTCAAATGTGTGCGGGGTCAGAGCTTGCTGGCAACAAAGTGGCTGGGACCATCATGTTGAATGTTCATGGTAGCTATTGTGTGCTGGGGCAATGAAACTTTTTTTAAAAGCCTGTTTATGCGGAAGGTTGCACTTCTACATCTTGGATTTACTTTTTTTAAAAAAAAATACTGTTCAGCGGTGCCAATCTGGAGAGAATAAAAATGCAAGTAATTCACTTGTGTATGTCATCTTGATTCACAAGCATGCCAGTGTGAACATCAAACACAGATAGCCTCGCATACCTGTGATCATGTCAAAAACCAGTGGAGACAAATGGATGTTGCTGCGAATTGGTGTTGCTGCACACCAATCCACATTTTATTGCCTCATATAGACAAGCCCCTGGACTCCACTCCTCCCTCTGACTTTACCTGCAATCTGTGCAGTAGCCAAATGAAAATGGATTTTTCTAACCATGTATTGTGCTGAGCCACTGTATGTAAACCAACGTATTTTGTGGTTGCTAAGTCTTGAGTGGAAACAACCCATTGTCTTTACAAAAGACCAGCTCCTATTGGAAATGAACATTGGTGGAAACTATATGTGTGTAAGTGTGTGTGTGTGTGTGTGTGTGTGTGGACTCTGCTTGAAAGTGTTGCTATGCAGCCTATCACAATGAGGGCCTATGCTTCTAAATTTACCAGTGCACCCCCAAAAACAAACCTGTCAGTTTCCATTTTCACCATTTCTCATTTTTCCATTCCTTGGTCCATTCCCATTTTGTCATAGGTTTGTGATTTTGAAAAAATCTGTACAACAATGTATATTTATTTTTGTGCATATTTCTCCTAATATATACATTTCCCCTGATGCACACACTGCTAGCACGAGGTTTTCCCTTATACACTATTACATATGTTCCCCCCATGAAAATGCAATATTTTTTTAAAGTACTTGTCCCTAATATATACATGTTTGTACACATCCTTTGTTCAGAGAATTTCATCATAACATTCTGAGAAGTATGACCGTTGAAACATTACTGCATTCTTCTTTGCATATTGATTCAGGAAGTGCACATTTGCTGAGTTCTGATTACAATGCAGAGTGAACCAAAGTTTCCCCATTCTTAAACAGAACATGAGTATGTCAAATGGTTAAAGTCATGGTGGGACCTAAGGGAAAGCAGACCTAATAGAGAAATCTTTTATCAAGCCGAAATGGGCTGGGTCTATCATTAAGCCGAATGAGGGAACTGCCTCAATAAGCAGATACTTTGTGTGTGTGTGTGTGTGTGCACGCATGCGTGTGCGCTCAATAACAGTAGTCCTCTGTAAGTAAAGGGATCTTATAGCACTTTTGAGACCAACTGAGAGAAAGAGGTTGTAGCATAAGCTTTCATACACTTCAGTCTACTTCCTCAGATGCAGCAGTAGTAGTCCCCTGTGTGTTCCTCCTAGGAGTTCCTGACTCCCAGCAGTTCCCCTAAGTTGAAGGATATTGCCATCCATAACTTGTGGCTGATCCTGATCCTCTAAAACTGTCATATGTAGGGTTGCCAGACTGAAAACTGGGGAGGGCTCCTGTACTTTTAACGGCTATGTAGAAGAGATAATTTCACCACGTGTTACTTGTTACCTGGTTGTGTAACAACCATTACCTGATGAAATTCTTTCTTCTACACAACCATTAAAGTTACAGGAGTCCTCTCAGTTTTCACTCTGGCAACCCTAGCTTCCGTGGTCTTCAGTTATAGTAAAGGATGTTATTCCACCATCAGCACTGTTCCACTGCCAAACCACTCTTATTGTCAAGACGTTCCTTTTAATGTCCACTTGAAATCTACCCTCCTGTAACTTAATACATTAGACCTGGTCCTACTCTCTGGGGCAGCAGAGAACAGGCCTGCCCCCTCCTCTCTGTGACAGTCTTTGAGGCATTTAAAGAGTGCACTCATGTCATCCCTCAGCCTTCTCTTCACCAGGCTAAACGTGCCCAACTCTTTCAAATTTTCCTCATATGTTTTGTTCCCCATACCTCTTATCATCCTTGTTGCTCTTCTTTGAATCAGCTCTAACTTGTCTATATCCTTCTTAAAATGAGGCACCCAGAACTGAATGCGATACTCTAGATGAGGCCTGACTAGCATGGATATAGTGGGACTACTACTTGGAAACGATGGTTCTATTAATGCTGGCTAAGATAGCATTTGCCTTCTTTGCTGCAGCATCACATTGCTGGGTCATGTTCAATTTATGCTCAACAATAATCTCAAGGTCCTTTTCACATGTCTGCAAGCCTGATAAAGTTCCCTCTAACCTGTCATCTAAAGTCATTCATAAAAATACTGAAGAATGTCAGTCCCAGGACAGAACTCTGAGGCACTTCGCTGGAGACTTCCCTCCAGTTTGAAGCACAACCATTGGTGATGACTCTTTGAATATACAGTTGTCCCTTCATATTCGCTGAGGTTTTGTTCCAGGCCCTCCCGTGGATACCAAAATCCGTGAATACTCAAGTCCCATTATATGTGATGGCATAGCAAAATGGTGTCCCTTATATAAGATGGCAAAATCAAGGTTTGCTTTTTGGATTATTATTTTTTAAAGAATATTTTCAAGCTGTGAATACTTAAATCCACGAATACCAAATCCGTGGATACGGAGGGAGAACTGTACTTTCCCAACCAATGATGGATCCATTTGACAATGTTTCCATCTTGTTGTTGTTAACTGTCTTCAAGTCAACTTTGACTTATGGCGACCCCATGAATGAGAAACCTTCAAGTCTCCCTATCCTTAACAGCCCTGCTCAGATCTTGCAGACTCAGGACCGTGGCTTACCTGATTGAATCTATCCACCTGGAATGCGGCCTTCGTCATTTCCTACTGCTCTCCACTTTACCAAGCATTATTGTCTTTTCTAATGTTTCATGTCTTCTCATGATATGGCCAAAGTACAACCACCTCAATTTAGTCATCTTGGCTTCCAGGGAGAGTTCAGGCTTGATTTGTTCTAGGATCCATTTATTTGTCTTTCTAGCAGTTCATGGTATCCACAGAACTCTTCTCCAGCACCACATCTCAAATGAGTTGATTTTCTTCCTATCAGCTTTCTTCACTGCCCAACTTTTTATGCATAGAAAGGGGAATATGATGGCATGGACCATCCTAACTTTAGTATTCAATGATATATCTTTACACTTCAATATCTTGTTAGTTCCTTCATAGCTAGCTGCCCTTCCAAGTCCTAGTCTTCTGCTTTATTGACTGCAGTCTCCAATCTGATTAATAGTTAAGCCAAGGTATGAAAAATGGTGAACTATTTCAATGTCTTTATCACCTACATTAAAGTTATGTAAATTGTGTGTGGTCAATATTTTTGTTTTCTTAGTGCTCAACTGTAAATCTGCCTTTGTACGTTCTGTCTTGACTTTCTTCAATAATGTTCCAAGTCTTTGCTATTTTCTGCTAGTAGTACAGTGTAATCAACATATCTTAAATTGCTGATGTTCCTTCCTCCACTTTTCACACCTCCTTCCTTCAAGTCTAATCCTGCTTTACATATAAAATGTTCAGTGCAGAAGTTAAACAGATAGGGTAATAAAATGCAGCCTTGCCTGACCCCCTTGCCAACTGGAAACAATTTTCTTTCTCCATATTATGTCCTAACAGTAGCTTCTTGTCCTGAGTACAGGATATGCATTAGGACAATCAAATGTTGTGGCACACCTATTTTTAAAGAGTGAGCCATATCTTTTCATTATCTATACAATCAAAGGCTTTGCTATAGTCTATAAAGCACAGGCTGACTTTCTATTGAAATTCTCTGGTACGCACTGTTATCCATCATATGTTTGCAATATGATCCCTAATGCCTCTTCCTTTCCAGCTTGGACATCTGGCATTTCTTCCTCCATATATGGTAAAATCTTTGTTGTAGAATTTTGAGCATCAATTTGCTTACATAGGAAATTAATGCAATCGTCCTCTGATTACTGCAATTCCTTGTGTCTCCTTTTTTGGGGATTGGAATGTATATTGACTGTTTCAATCAGTGAGCCATTGTTTTGTTTCACATATTTGTTGACAGATTTTCGTTAGAACTAAAGTAGATTCTGTCTCTACAGATTAAAGTAGTTCTATTGGTATGCCATCTGTTCCTGGTGATTTATTTCTCTCAAGTGCTCTGAATGCAGTTTCCACTTTACTTTTTAAAATTGGAGGTTTGTCTTCATAGGGTTCTTCCTCAAATGAATCTATCATCCTTTCATCACTTTTATATAGTTCTTTCATGTATTGTTTCCATTGTCTTTTTATTTCTACTTGGTAACGTAATGTGTTCCCTTGCTGATTGTAGAGCATCCCCACTATTTCCATCTACTAGCTATACCCGATGTAACATATGCCAGTGGTGCATTAAAGGTAAGTTGATCTGTTGCCCTGCCGCTGCCACCAACACTACCATGCCTTGGTCCCATCGCAGCAGCAGCAGGAGTGGCAGGTCAATGATGTGACCCCCTGGGTGCCCGGGTGATATCAAAACCAATATCAAAAGTTGGTCTAGTTCTATAACAAAGTAAATAATGTCTACTATTCCAAAAATCCAATTAATTAGTTGGGAGGTCCATCTTCACTGACTCAGTTCTTACAAAATAAACCATATACAGATAGATAGATAGATAGATAGATAGATAGATGGTTTGGGTATGTTTCCTTTCCCAGTGTGCTGATTGGTAGTTTAGGAAACATACCCAACCAATCCCTCACTCCCTTAGCCAATCCCCACCCACATGCAAATTCCCCATCCACCTCACAATCCACTCCTGCCACTCAATCTGCATCTACCCCCAGCCTCATAAGGGCCCCTCCCTCTGCTGACTCCCTCAGCCAATCACCAACCAGGGACCCCCTTTAAATATCTTTTGTTCCCATGGACCCCCAAGACTTAATTCAAGATTTAAAGCCCTAACAAGAACAACAAGAACAACAACACAATTACACCAGTGTTTCTTAACCTTTTCTTTACCAGGGACCCACTTCAAATCTCTCTTGTTGCCATGGGCCCCCAAGATTTAACTCAAGATTTAAAATGCTAACAACGATAACAACAACAATAATACCTAATAACAACAATAATAATACAATTACAAAAATGCCTCTTAACCTTTTCTTTACCAGTGGCCCCTTTACATATCTTTTGTTACCATTGGCCCCCAAGACTTTAGATTTAAAACCCTAATCACCACCATCACAACGCAATTATACCATCCATGAAATCTTCCCTCAGAGGCACTGGAGTGGGAAGGAAGACTTTTCTCCTGCTTCTTCCTGCAAGTTTGTGGCTGGAGTGGATTGAATGGCAATGTGCAGGCCAAGCCAGCCAGCCAACCTTTGCCTTGGCTTCTGTCACATGGCCACTTCACTGCAGGCAGGAGGTGGGCTGAGCAGCCTTCAAGCCTTCACAGACCCCCTGTGAGGACATCTCGGTCCCCTGGGGGTCCCCAGACCCCAGGTTAAAAACCACTGGTCTAGATACTAGCATGCAAAAGCTCTGCCTCATTTAGAGAAGAGGGGGGTCCAGGGACCCTTGTCTACCACTTGTTAAAATAGAAATGAATAGAAAACAGAGCAAAGGAGTCTCTCTAGCAAGGGGTGGAATGGTCACCTCTAACTTTTTTGTGAGTTTTTGGGCTCACGTTTTCCCCACCCACAGACTGCAGAGCCTCAGCTGCCCTTCAAGAGCACCATACTGGATTTCCATTGGGGGGAGGTTGGAGGCCAATGAGAGCCCACTTTGCTCCATTCTATTCCCCCTCCCTTGCTGGCTTTGGCTCCTCCCACTGACTGGAGGTTTTTTTTACCTGGCAGCAGCCCATCAATGCAGCATTTGCAAAGAAAGCCTTTCTCCCCACAGTAAGCAGAGCCAGGGGCGGCCAGGGGTCCCCTAAGGAGGAAAAAGAACCCCAGCGTGGCCTCCCACCTCCTTCCCACCCCTTTCTAGGGTGGGTTTTGTTTTTGTTTTGTTTTGTTTTTTGTTTTTGCAGCCTGTAAGTTCCTCAGGGCAGAAGATGTCCACTCAGTACAGGCTTACTGAGAGGCACCTGGCAGAGCCTGGGGACAAATAAACCCAGGAGTAGCCAAAACAGCAGAACTGCACAGCAGAAAAGGCACAAAAAAAGGCTTCAGCTAGCTGCTGTTCCACAGTTCTGACCCACTTTCACACAAAAAGACTTACAGACAGCAAGGTTCATCAAAAAATATCTGGATGTCTTTAACTTCAGTTTCAGTATAAACAAACACAGTATATACACAGCAAACCTCATTAACAAACTTAACAGCAACACTGCTCCTTCTCCAAAACACCAACCCACACACAGTGCATCGTGTGTTTTGGCTATATAGGAGAATTTGCTAGTCATCCCTCTGTCTAGCCACAGCTGTGAACAAACCCACTTAGCTGTGCTAGTCTGTGGTCTGTTGCTCCAACATTTTTTTTCCTTTTGCACTTAAAGCAATATTACCCTGACAGAAGGAGGGGGGAAAGGGTTCAAGTTTTTGGGTGCAGAAGGGGTGAAGAGCAGAGGAAGGGGAAAAACCTACCCTGCAAGGTAGGACAGGAGGAAAAAGAAGAAAGAGGGTAGGGAACACATAGAAAACATTATTTTTCCCCATGCATGCATTAAGACAGCAAGGGGAGCTGGCTGAGTATTTAGTTACTGCAGCTCAACAGGCAAAGATGTGGCTTTAGGCCAAGGAGGTGGTACTGAAAAACACCCTCAAGCTGCTGATTGGCCAGCCAATGGAGCACTACGATTGGTTGGGTATGTTTCCTGAGTGGCCAATCAGCACACTGGGAATGGCAACATACCCAAGAAAATTATATATATAGATTCCACATTTAATCAGTTTTCTAATCAAATTATCATGGGGGGATTTATCAAATATCGAGCTGAAAAACCAAAATTACATCTACAGCATTCCCACCATCTACTAAACTGGTGACCCAATCAAAGAAAGATATAAGATTAGTTTGGCAGGATTTGTTCTAGACAAACCCATGCTAGTTCCTACTAATCACTGCATTGTCACATAGACACTGGCAAACTGACTCCTTTATAATCTGTTCTAATATTTTTCCCAATATTGAGGTCTGTAGTTCCTGGATCTCCTTTTTTGTCCTTTTGGAAGAAAGGGACAATGTTTGCTCTCCTCCAGTCCTCTAGCATCTCAGCCCTTCTCCAAGATTTCTCCAAAATGATGGTAACTGGTTGAGAGAGTACAGTACATCCCAAGTTCCTTCAGTCCTCCAGGATGCAGTTCATCTGATCTTGCAGATTTGAACTCATTTATGTTACCTTAGGTAATCCCTGACTATCACTTTATCACTCTTGCTTAGCATTCTGGATCTCTTACCAAGGTCTCTGCTGGTGCATGGAAGCAAACATTTCTCTTTTGGTGGGAAAAAACCAATGCAAAATAGATGTTCAGCAGTTCTGCCTTTTTGTTGTGATCTGTTAACATTTTACCACCCTTACTGAGCAGCAGCCCCATCATTTCCTTGGTCATTCTCTTGCTTCAAATGTATCTGGAGGAAAAAAAAACCCTCTCTGTTCCTCTGGGCTTGCCCAGCCAATTTCAGCTCATTGTGAACTTTAGCTTTCCTTATACTATTCCTTCAAGCTTGGACTACACATCTGTACTCTTCCTTGATGATTCATCCTTTTTTCCCATTCTGTGTACAATGTTCTTTTTTCTTTTCACTTCCTCCTTGAGTTTGTTGTGCAGCCACATTGGCTTCCCATTTGCCATTTTTCTTCTTCCATGGAATTGTTTGTGATTGCACTTTTTGCAACTTCTTCTTCATGAATTCCCACCCTTGCTGGGTGTTTTTCCTCCTTCTGCACCTCTGGTCATGGAATTCCATGTAGTATTTCACTGAACTTGATTAAAATCAGCTTTTCTGAAATGCAAGGTTCTTTTTTTTTTTTTTTTTACTATACTCTTCATTGCATTGTCCCACAATTGTGAATTCTGCATTGATTCCAGTCACCAACTCCTCCCTATTTTTTAGGATCAAGTGCAGGATTGCTGATCCGCTTGTGCCTTCCTCTACCTTTTGAAATAGGAAATTATCTGCAAGGCAATGATCAGGAATTTGTTGGATAGGCTATGCTTAGCAGAATTACTCTCCCAATGAACATCAGAGTAATTGACGTCCCTCATAACTACTAACTACCATGTAGGATCTTGTCCTGAATTTCACATACAATTCATTTTATTGCACTAGAAATGGTTTTCTTTCACATTAAACTAATCATGTATGGGGAAAATGATGATATGACACTTGGAAAGACTGAATGTTTACCTCAAAAGTCATGGTGATAGGAAAAATTCAAAGTCACAGAAAGAGAAGTGAAGAAAAAACATTTTGGAACCCACTTCATGGGCATACATCCTGAAACCCATCTATAGACCCCAGATTAAAACTAATGTTTGATCTACCTCTGAATTTCACTGTTTGAGTATGAGAAACAATATTGCAGAAAGCCTAAGTGTGTAACATCTACAGGGGGTGGAGGTGGGAGTGGGGGTATTATAAAGTAGGAATGTCTATGTAAAACATTTTGTAATGTTTTGCATAGGAACCTTGAGGTGTTCCAGACTATATGAAACAGAACATGAAAAATAGCAAACTGAAGGGCATAAAATGTAGAACTAAAAATAGGGGTCAGCAAATGATTGAAAGGGGATAGTTTACTAACATGGGTAAGAAATAGCAAAGAAATAGATGCTTGCAGTAAAAAGACAGGGTAGAAGTATGACACAATGCTTTAAAAAGCAAGAAAATAAACTGGGACACCAGAGCAGAAGAGACAGAACTAAAACTGGGAGGAGAGGGTTTGACTTGTGAAAAATATTTAGGTATGAATGAATGAACAAATGCTTTTCAGTTGCATGCCCTCCAACATTTCAAAGATGAAAACCAGGACGTGTGTGGTTAAGCAACATCAGGGTGTGATCAAGGTAGCAAAAGTTATTGATGAGGAAGAACACACAAGCTAGGAGAGGCTGCAGCAGTTTGCTTTTACCTGAGTCTACAGGGAAGGACAAGACTCTGCCCCATCCTCTCCTCTCCCCCATGATAAGTTAACTGAGTGCAAATGACGTTTGCACTTTGAAGTCATTTTGCAGCAATTGAACTAAGCTGAACACGAAAGGGAAAAGTGGAAGGAGGAGAACGCAGGTGAGAAAGTGGAAGGGCAGAGGATTAATTGAGCCTGTCCCTGTCAAGTCAGGACAGTTTGTTTGTTTAATTCATTTATAGCCCACCTTTCTCCCAATAATGGGACCCTAAGCAGCTAACAACATATTTAAAAACAACACAGACTAGAAAACTATATGAAATAATTAATAAACGTTAAAATTTTAAAAAGCGATTTAACCATTTATAAAGTTAAAACATTAAAGTCAAAACATTAAAAGCATTAAAAGACCATACACAAACCTTTAAAACAGCACTGCACATGATTAAAACCCCACCCTGGTCAGTTTTTAAAAGCCTGACTTGCTGACGGAAGGAGAGCAAGGATGGGCCCATCCTGGCCTCTCTTGGGAGGGAGTTCCAAAGTCTGGGAGCAGCCACCAAGAAGGCCCTCTCCCTTGTTCCCGTCAGTCGAGCCTGGAAAGGTGGTAGGACAGAGTGAAGGGCCTCTCCAGATGATCTTAGAGCTTTAAGGGGCTCCTAAAGGGAAATCTGGCTCTTCAAATAACCTGGACAGGAGGGTATGCAGTTGTAGTACTGATGTATTTACGGTAGGCTGCTTGATAGTGCTTGCTGTATGCTGCTTGACTCTAGCTAAAGACAACCTTGGTGTTGTTCCCATGGGAAGGAAGATCTCTTCACATGCTTTCCCCACTTTTTTTTTTCTCCACATGATATATCAACCTTGAGAAATCTCTCCCTGTGTGGTATGACTGCTGTTTTTCTACAATGTCCTGAAACTTATTGAAGATTGCATTAACTGGTAATTTTATAATATGAAAGTACAGTACATTCAAACCATTGCTTTGCCTAATGAGCATGGTATGGAAAAGGCCACTTTTCTTGCACATTACACCTGAGCACCAAAGGATGGAAAGAAAGCTAAGCCCAGATTTCCCTGTTTTTGCAGCCTTTTCACATTACTCAGTTAATAAATATACAAATATTATTTATAAAATAAATAAATAAGTTGCCCTATGATTCTACTTTAACTGCTATAGCAACAGCCAATGGAATCATGGGGGTTCCAGTTTAGGGAGGCACCACTGGGAACTCCCTGGCTGTGGATTCTAAAGGCCCCTTGCTCCACTGCAGATCCCAGGATTCCATAGGATGGAGCCATGGCAGCTAAATTGGGATCACAGCACTATAGTTGTATAGTGTCAAAGAGCCCTTTCTCTATGCCAGTTTGGAGCATGGAGGACATTTAAGCCCACCCAGTTACTGAAGTGGAGAGAAATATGGAGTGGCCATTGTAACATTAGAGGAGAGAGAGAGATATGGCACTGGGGACAAGGGACGGCCCTTTGGGCCAGTAGGGCAAAGAACAGGGCGGCCCTTCACACAATACACTTAGGACTTTTAAGATTTTCAGACAACACTGTTATAGTGTTACTATTCCACTTTATTTGCTATGGCTGCCTCCTGTTGAATCCTGGGATTTGCAGTTTAGGGAGGGGCATTTACAACTCTCAGCCAGAGAGCTTAGGCCTCACTAAACTACAAACCCCAGAATTCCACAGGAGGAAGCCAGAGCAGTTAAAGTGGAATAGTAACACTATAACACTGCAGTCTGAAAATCTCCTTAATCAGATGCGGCAAATATGGCATCATAACCATTCCTAATGAACGCGAAAGGGTGCCCATTTCGCACAATGTTGTGCTTTCACAATCATGTATTGAAAATAAAGTGTTCTTTTTTATTGACAGGCCAAGCCATCAATAGATTGGCCATGGTGTTTTTTTGTCATGATTGCGAGTGTGTGATACCGTGCCCTATTCTGCTGGTGTGATTCTAGCATCAATGGGTGATCCCTGCCAGAACATTTCTGGGTGAGAATGCAGAAACTAGCTACTGGATGCTCTTTTTATGAACCCCCCTGTGTTGCAGGCAAGTTTTTAAGCATGTTTCAGTGCTTGTGTGTTTGTTTTGTGTTTTAATTTTGCTGTTTTTAGACTTTTAAGCATGCTCGCATTTTCTTGCAAGAACTGCTGAAATCATGCTCACCCACCAATGCGGAAGTCCAGGGCTGCTTCTTCACACTATTGCGGCAATGTTTGATATGAAGGGTTCTTTTGCCAGCACACTTACGGTTTAAAATATGGTGGCAAAAGAATGTTTTTAAAGGCTTGTCTGATAAAATCCTTATAGTGCTATGGTTCCACTATAATTGCTATGGTTCTAGCTTATGGAATTCTGGGAATGGCCGTTTATGGAACGGTACCTAGAATTCTCAGCCAGAGCACTTGGGTGCCTCTGACCAAACTACCGAGTTGTCTAACTGGTGAAAATGCCCCTTATGGAACTTGCTGGGAATACAACCTATCGAAATGAGATCCTACATCAGTCCACTGTATTCAGAAGGCAGGGGCCCCAAAACGGCAAAAACAATACAGGAAAAGCCTTTGTGGCTTTTTCTGTAGTTTAAAAAAAAACAGTGAGGGGGTGTGCATTACTGCTCATTTAGACAAGCGATTCACTTTGAATCGCTTTCCCATAGGAGACGGAGCACAAAGCTGATTGGCCAGGCAATGCATGGGGTAGGGATTGCTAACAGGGCAAGCACCCTCTGCCACCATGTTGGATTTTGCCTTAGTGAGTAATCACTAAAGTGATAAAATGTGGTGTGTGGTTTTTTGGTTTTTTGTTTTGCTGTCCTGTTTGATTGAAAAAATCACTCTGTTGCTCTATCGCACCTTGGGCAACATTTTTTTAAAAAGTTTGGTGGTGCAAAGTCCAAACTTGAGTAAATCACTTGCAGCCACCATCTTGCATGTGAGGATTATGGGGGCTTATGGGGGCAAAGACACCATTAAGATAAGTCGCTGCTGCTGCAAAATGCCATTAGTGCGAGGTACCCCATTTTCCTCCCCCATATAGGCAGGGCCCACCACTCCCAGGATTCCATCAGATGCAACCATGGCAGTTACAGTGGAATCATAGTGCTATAATTATGTAATGTGAAATAGCCCAAGCTGTTGCTTGCTCCAAAATTACCTCCTACGTTAAACAAACTGACTGTGTATTCACATTTCACAATTATTGCAATTGGATACCACTTTAATTGACATGGCTCTATCCTATGGAATCCTGAGATTTTCAGTTTGGTGAGTATATAGGCTGCCCTTATAAGATTGCCACACTGAAAGCCAGAGAGGACTCTTGTACATTAAATGATTATGTAGAAGAGAGAATTTCAGCAAACCAAATGCAGGCTTGGGCTCTGGCAGGTGTGGCGCTTAAATCTGGGTCAGATTAGCCCAAATTTCATGTGCCGCAGCTCCGGGCCAAAATAGTCCAACGCTCATCTGGATTTTTACACACACACACACACACACTTAATCAAGCCCTTAGTTGGATTTTTCTACATTTCAGGGCATTTTTGAAAACAAATCATCTGTTGTTGTTTTCTGCACTGAAAGCAAATTTTTTAGGAAGGTTGCAAAGAAAGCAAGTTTTTATGCAAAAATATTTGAGGGGGGGGTACAAATAAAGGTTTAAAAAGTCTCCTGAAACATGAATTGCAAAAAAATAAATATAAAATAATCATTTAAAATGCACAAAAGCTCTCATAATCTCACCCTGTAGGAAGAAAACATCCGAAATTATTTATGCTTGTATGAAAAAATAAAACAAGTGAATATTTTGATCCCTAATTTCTACTTGTTTCATGTTTATTTGATAACCAAGTTTAATTTAATTTGCTGTATTAATTTGCATCTCAGGCTCGGCCAAATTGATCACCAACAGTGGTCCACCCTGGCCTCACATCGGGAGGTATGGAGACGCACTATCCACAATGCTGCAGCCTTATTTGAGAACTCACGCCGAATAAGTCTTGAAGAGAAATGACAACGCAGAAAGAATCACAACCCAAAAACATCACCCAAGGAGACCTTCTGCTGTGCTTTTTACAACCGGACTTGCTTATCTCGGATTGGCCTTTTTAGTCATCAGCGCGCTTGCAGAAAGCGTGGGATGAGTCCTTCCTGAATCTTCGTTTGCAAAGAAAAGCCAGAGAGAGAGAGAGAGAGAGATTAGGAGTTGTGTTGGCAATAATATGTAAAATTTGATTTCTTAAAAATTGTTTCATACACACACAATTATTGCTTTCTTGACCTTCTTTCTTTCACTGGTATATACCTTTTGGGCCAGGCATTATTCTTGCTTTTTGGTTTAGGCTGTTAAGCTGCTGCCAGTGCTGAAGTCCAACTGAGCTGCCATTCTGGTCAGATTCTGTACATATGGTATTGGAGGAGCTATCTTGTCCTTTGCCTCAGGTGGCAAAATGTCTTGAGCTCTTCCTGACTGTGTCCCCTTCTCACCTGTTGCACTGGGAATGTGTATTGCTAGATGTTCTGCTGTATATATTCAGCAATTCGACATCTGTGAATGTTGGCTTGTAATTAAGCCATTGCTGTACAGACAAGATAAGGAGCTGTGAGAAGAACTGAAGTCTTGGCTGCCTCTCAGAATCACATGACTGTCTGCCGTCTCCCCCACAGCCCATTCCCCAACTTTATGGGTCTGTCTATTCCCTATAGGGTTGCTACTACCTAAGATAGATCATCCAGGGTCACAACTATACTTCAGAATATTTTTCAACACCACAAATCCCCATGTCTAAATGTATATTACGTATTAGCACATGTTAACTGTACCCCCAGCACTATGGGCAAAGTGTGTGCGTGTTTAAAGCAAACCTTTAAAAGGAAGAGAAAATTTAGAGTGAAGAAATTATGCAAACAGGGCAGAAAATACACTCAACCCTCTTGTAACCTACTATCGCTGTGCCCTGGCTACAGACATTTTGTAGTTTGAGATGATGCAGCAAATGGCAGTCCCAAAAATCCACTGAAATCAAAGTGCATTATAACAACACATAGGGCTGCCTGTACCTCGGATGGCTGGACAGAACAGGGAGTTTCAGTAGGTGTTGCTTGTCATGCAACCAGGAAACAAGCAACACCAGCAGAAATGTCCTCTTCAGCTCATTTGTTAAAGGTACAGGAGCCCTCTCCAGTTTTCAAGCTGGCAACCCTAGTTAGCAGGCCAAGTTATTTGGAGATGTGATAGGATGATTACACCAAGTTCCTTTGCCCAGCTTTGGCAAGAAAAATAATAACACCAAAGTAAAGAACTAACAATTTGCTGCCATTTCATGACATCTGAAATCTGCAGCCTGTAGAAGACACCTCACCCTCTTAATGTTAGAGAGCCAAGCCTGAGAGTGTATTTTCACCTATTTATTTATTTCTATTTATTGAATTTCTATACCGCCTATCAGTGCCAAAGCACTCCCTAGGCGGTTTACAATATAAAAAGGGGGAAAGTGAGGTGAACTTGCCCTTTCCAGCATTAAACTGGTGTTAAGCAGCTTGTGAAAAAGCCATGCTGGAGTGAGAGGAAAGGGATGGGGTGACGATGTGTTACCCTGAGAGGTAGGGGATACATTAGAATCCCACCCATGATGCCAAAACCTCCTTTAATATTTGGGGGAATTATTAGCTCAGATAGGAGACCTGTGAGAAGAGGGTGGCTTTGGGGATCTTTTCACCTATGTATGCCAGTACTAACTGTAGAGGAGGCTCCAATTAAAGTAAAATAAGGTAAACTAACCTACACACCTGTTCTTACAAACCATACAAGGCTATAGCTGAGTAAGGCAGAAAGGTTGGAGTGGGGGTGGTCTGGGAAGCTAGGATGATAGTTACCTGTCTCGAGGAGAAGAGAGTTCCAGGCAGCATAGATACTCAGACAGGCACCTGAGGGTGGCACAGGAGGTTCCAATCTGAGATGTACCAAGAAAGAGAGTGTCTGGATCCATACACTGTGGCACACACTGCTATTGTTAGGGATCTAATATTTAGATTCTATTCTGTGCCTTGGATGGGGTAAGTTAATAATAACAAAGTTTGGATGCCTCTCCCATGGAATAGACAAAAGGAACAGAAACTCAACTGATAGCTTTAATTGTGGAGAGATAGAACATTGATGGGCTTGCAACAACCTCATAAGGTTGGACAGGAGGGGGTATGAGGAGACATTTCCATAGAGTATTGATTGAGGAATGGTCACTTGATTGCTTGATTGAATTATTGCTTGAAATGCCCAGGGCTGGAAGAAAGGATTAGCACATAACCCCTTAATGACTGGATTGTTAGCAAAAACAAACAAACAAACAAACCATTATGGGGGCTTTCCACATAAGCCAACTTGGGCTTTTCCACCATTATATTTCTAGACATGTATCAGGTCATCATGACCTTCGACTTCCAGTCTGCCTAAGCCAATGTGACCCCAAAAAGTGTCCAATATGCCCAGATATGGAATTTGGTGGGGAGGGTTTGTAGGGCATGCTAACAAATGTTATGGCTGGGGGACGGGGAGGAATACAGTTGCCATGCCAGGATGGTCCCAAAACCTGAGACCTAGGGATGACTCCTTTTGATGTCACAGGGGGAGGGCTTTGGTGATGTTACGAGAGTAATGTAACAATGTAACAAGGGGCAGGCTCTGGTGATAACATTAAGCATCAGCCACAGCTGTACAGTGTACAGTGTACGCAGACAGTTTTCAAGACATTGCTCCCATCTTGAGATTCTTCCTCCTGAGAACCTGAGGACCTGAGAAAAGGGTCCAAGCCCTGAGATCTGGGAACCTAAGGGAATTGTTATCCTTGGCCTCTGCAGCTTGGCTAGGAGTTCATTTTGCCCTCCAAGCTGAAAGAACTGGCTACTCTTCCTTCCCCCTGCTTAACAATCTGTACTTATTCTCTAAGAATCAATGTGATAAAATAGCATCTGGTGAACAGTTCTAGAACAAATGCAAAACCTGTTGCCAAGATCCAATAATAACAGTCTGTTACGTGTGAGATTCCCTTTCCAGATCTTTTATAATATAGGTTTCAGGGTTATTTATTCAAGTGAATATTATTCTAAAGGAACTATAAACTATTATTATCACCACCAGCACCACTAGTGGCTGCTTCCACATCAGAACTTCTCATGCTAACAATCAAAAAGCTATGGGATGTGTGGCCGGGGTGGGGGGCGTCTGGGGAAGAAATTTGCCACTGGTCCCCATGCAGATGTCCCCCCAAGAAAGGAACCCAGGTGGGAGGCATGAAAACCAGACCTAGAGAAAACCACTTGACCCCCAGAAATTACCATGAATCAGAATTAGACATTCACATTAGAAATAAGTACCTAAACAGTAGTAGGACAGGAGGTTATTAACGAATTCTTTCCCATTGAAAAATAAATGCTTCCTCAAGTCCCTGGGAGAAAAGTGGGAGAACAACTGTCATGTGATAAAACCTGATCAAAAATGGGATTAACCCAGCACAATTGCGGTATACTTGCCCTCTGTGATAAAGACTTTAGACAGACCATTACCTAAGTGTTGCAGAAGGGACATTTAAGGGTGGGTGATGCATTTTCTCCTTCCTGTGGTGTGTGTGTGTGTGTGATGTTTTAAATGGTTTTAATTGCTTTATTTCAGTCTTTGGTTTTAAAATACTAGCTTCTATAGTTGTTTTAACATTATTCTTCAGTATTATAAGTGATGGGTTTTTGCTTCATGCTGTCTTAACATGCTGTAAGCTGCTTTGGGCCCTGCAATGGAAGAACAAGGAAGGAAATAAAGAAAGAAATAACTAGTTGTACCCAGTGACATACAGCATTAAAAACCTCCCAAAAAATGCCCAGGAGATCTCACAACAACCCTGTAAAGTAGGCCTGTGGATTTTTAAATTCCTCCTCCCCCTTCTCAGCATTCCATACTCTTCCTGGAATTGCCACTGTCAATTGAGTGCCTGGGTCCCATTGCAGGCATCCTGCTGCCATTGCTAGTTGACGGCCTAGATCCCTTTGCATCTTGCCATCACTGCAAGCTGACTGCCTGGGTCCTGTCACAGGCATCCAGCCACCACCGACAGTTGACTGTCTAGATCCCAATCTGGGCCACAGATTGAGTGGCAGGAGTGGACTGTGAGGTAGAGAGGAAATTTGCATGTGGGTGGTGATTGGTTGGGTGTGTTTCCTGAGCAGCCAATCAACATACTGGGAAAGGCAACATACCAAAGAGTTTTTTATATATATAATAGATGCATATATACCCAACTGATGTATGTATATCTGACTGAGAATTTGGAACTGAGAGCTTGTTAGAAATAGGGGAATGGGGGTATCCCCCCCCCATACGAATTCTGCCCCAGTGAAATTTTCCTCCATTCCCCCAGTTTCTAGCATGGAAGAGACACTGACAATCATTTAGACCTAGAGCTCTTCTATTTACTGTGTTGGCATTCCCTTGGGAAATTTGCCTATGTCTTTTCTTTGGATGTCGAAACTCAATTTCTAAATGTTCAATTGAAGCTTTAAGGTAATTCAAAGCTAGAAATTTAGGGAGTGAAGGAAAATTTCATTTGGAATGGCAACATTGTTATGTGAGGGGGCAATGCCCTCATTTTGTCCCCATCTCCCTGCTACATGCCTGTTGCAACATAAATTCAAAATGATCTTTGGAGAGCTGGGTCAAACAGAACAAAATGAATTTCAACAAAGATAAAGGTAAGGCACAGCATCTAGGCAAGGAAAATGAAATGTACAAATATAGGATGAATGATACCTGGCTTGAAAGTAGTACATATGAAAAGGATCTAGGAGGTTGAGTAGACCACAAGCTAAACATGAGTCAACAGTGTGATGCAGAAGTTAAAAAAAAAAAAGCCAGTGTGATTCTGTGTTGCATCAATAGGAACATAGCACCCAGATCAAGGGAAATACCACTCTATTCTGCTTTCATCAGACCTCACCTGGAGTCCTCAGCATCACCATTCAAGAAGGATATTGACAAGGTGGATTGTGTCTAGGGAAGAGTGACCAAGATGATCAAAGGTCTGGAAACCAATCCTTTTGAGGAACAACTTAGGGGCTGGGTATGTTTAGCCTGGAGAAGAAAAGACTGAAAAGTGAAATGATAGCCTGCTTTAAATACAGGCATACCTCAGTTAACAAAGCCTCTGACAAAGAAGCTCCTTTTTACAAAGTCTTTTTATGCCTGCCCAACTCCCTCCTTTCTTCATCCACTGTCTAGATGTAAGGATTTTTAGCAGCATCAGCATTGGGAACATGGTGAAGGAGGGCTGGAGGAAGACAGATTTTCAGCGTCAAGTTACAGCAGCATGTCTGCAGTAAACAATGCAGTGAAGCTTAAGATGGGAAAATTGGCATTTTACTGTAGTCAATCCTACTCTAGCTGTGTGGGGCTGCCTACAACAATAGCAGTAGCATTTAGCATTTATATTTCTATACCGTTTATCAGTGCATAGCACTCCCTAAGCAGATGACAATGTGTTAGCTAATTGCCCCCAACAAGCTGGGTACTAATTTTACCAACCTACGGAAGGATGGAAGTCTGAGTGAACCTTGGAGCCCTCTAGGATTGAACTCACAATGTACCACCAGGGCTTCTACAACAGGCAAGGCAAACAGCAGCTGTCTCCAGAATCCCTTACTGAACAGGCATGAAATCCAAAACATATAAGCCTGCTTTACCAGCTTATCCAAGTATGTTAAAAAGAGAGAGCATAGATCTATAAGTTTGACCACCAAAACAGAAATCATAAGAAAGGTGGAGTCTGGTGAAAGAAAAAATTGTCCCTGGATGAATTTTGGAAGAAGCCTTCAGGTGGTCTCTCAAAAGTTGAAAATCTTTTAGTTTACTAATGCAAGGATTACAGTACTTGAGTTGTTGTTCCATTTCACAGGTGCATGTTGTTAGTTTTGGATAAAAAGTTTGCTGAAACATCTTGAATTGCTCTTTTTTTTCTGGTGTAGGAACCTATCCATATACTTTCCATGTTATTACTGTCTCTTTACCATTACTTAAAGAAATAATGTCCAGAAACATATCTACTTTGTTAACTTTGCATCTGAAGGGGCATTGTGTAGAAGATGGGGTAAGGTTGTTTTCTGCTACTCCAGAGACTAAAAAGAATCAGTGGATTCAAATTACAAGAAAAGAGATTTCACCTAAACATTGAAAAAAGTGTGTTTTTTTCCCCCTGTGAGAACTGATTGGCAGTCAAATAAACTGCCTCAGAGGACTGTGGATTCTCCTTCTTTGGAGGTCTTTAAATGGAGGTTGGATAGGTATGGTCCCCACAAGGGGGGAAATGACAGGGCTCTAGCCTGGGGGCTCAGGCACCTGGGATTAGGAGGGCCCCCTGCATGATATTATTGTAAGTTTTTATTATGTAAATCCATTTAGTTTTTTAAAAAATAAATATAAATATTACTTTGGTGTCATCATTTAAACTGACTTCCTTTAATTTTTATCCTAAATCCTGTAGAGCATCTCACTGCCCTTAACCTTAGCAGCAGGTAGGGGGCCCTCCAAAGATCCTGGCCTGGGGGCCTGCTTCAGGATGTGGGGGCCATGTGGATGGGCATCTTTCAGGAATGCTGCAATTGTGTATTCCTGCATGGCAGTGGGGTGCGCTAGATGGCCCTTGCCGCCCCTTCCAATGTTAAGATTCTTATGGAAAATGAATCAGTTTTATATCATTTTCACTGTCATGACATGAAAAAGCCAAAGAGTTCAGCAGAAGGGTATAATTTCAAGTGAAATTCTTAAGAACTCTTCAATATAGGTAGTGCCTTTTGCAGAGTGGCTCCTATTACATTGGTCCCTGGGTAGTTACAGACAAACAGCTTCTAGTTTTGCCAATCAAAAGGCATTGTAAAGCTATTCTGACTTTACTTCCTTAATGGACTTTTTTGTGGGAAGAACCCACCCACCCACAGAGAGAGAGAGAGAGAGAGAGACAGAGAGACAGAGACAGAGACAGAGAGAGAGAGACAGAGATTACATGCTAAATGGCATGTCTGGATGTAACTCCTGTCTGGGGAGTGGAAATCAGTGTTAAGCAAGCCAAAGTCTGTAATATAAACATACAAATATACAGTTGCCCCTCCACATTCGCAAACTCAGCATTCGCAGTTTTGGATATTCGCGGTTTTGGGAGGGCCCCCCCCCGCCCTCCCAAAACCGCGACACAGGGCCTCTGGAGGCCCCGTGAAGGCCCTGGGAGGGAGGGGTGATGGCCGAGGAGGCCTCCACGGGGCCTTGCGAGGCCCCATGAAGGCCTTGAGGGGGAGGGGTGATGGCCGGGGAGGCACCCACGGGGCCTTGGGAGGGTCTCCTGAGGCCCTGTGAAGGCCTAGGAAGAGACTGGGGAGTTCGGAGAAAGCGACTATGGGGCCTCCGGAGGCCCCATAGTTGCTTTGGTGGGGGAGAGGGAGGGCAATCATTATTCGCGGATTTTTCACATTCGCAGGGGTCTGGGGAACCAAACCCCCACGAATGTGAAGGGACGACTGTACTCTCAGATTGTGGGGTTTTGTCTGCTTTGAAAAAAGGCACAGAAGTCTACCTAGAGCTTAGAAAAGTTACTTTTTCAATTAAAATTTCCACAATCCCTCAAGAACGTAGGGCCACTGCCTATGCCATCTAGAGAAGTCTGGGAACGTAACTCCTCAACATTGAAACTGGCACGCATATAGCCAAGCAACATCAAGGAATGTGGTCAGGATGGCAAAAGTTATTAATGAGGAAGAATACACAGGCTAGGAGAGGCTGTTGAGATTTTCAGATTACACTATTATGGTGTTACTATTCTACTTTAACTGCTCTGGCTTCCTCCTGTGGAGTTTTGGGTTTTGCAGTTTAGTGAGACCTAAGAGCTCTCTCATTGAGAGTTGTAATGCCCATCCTTAAACTGCTAAACCCAGGATTCCACCGGAGGCAGCCATAGCAAATAAAGTGGAATAGTAACACTATAACAGTGTAGTGTGAAAATCTCCTGTAACAGTTTGCTTTTAGTTTGCTAAGTCTACTGGGAAGGGCCAGTCTCCACCCCCTCCTCTCCTCTCCCTCCCTGCTGAGGTAATTGAGTCCAAACTACTTTTGTACTTTGAACTCACTTTACAGCAGTGGAAGAAAGCTGAGGGCAAAGGTGGAAAGTAGAAAGCTCTGGGACATTTTAAAAGCAGCTGAAAAAGTGGGATGGCAGAGGATTAGCTGGATGTGTCCTTGCAGAATTTGGATAATTGGATGATATAGGAACATCAAAGCTCTGGTTCTACCAGTCTATGATTTGTCACATTATCTTAGACAGGTAGTGAGCACTTTTTCCTGTTGCACATTCCCATACACATATCCCTCATTAAAAAAAAAGGCAGGAAAGCTCGTCATAAGGGGGAGGGAGGGTGTAGGGAGAATTTTCTGGGTGTAGTTGCCCTGTTTGCTGTCACATTGTGTGAGGTTCCCAGGGAAAGGGAGGGAAGTGAAACTACACCATTTGTCAGTGTGGGACAGAGCAAGCGACAGGGTACATATCAGAATCAATAACACAGTCTTGTTGCTATGGAAGCGACAAAAAAAAACCCACACCCACTTAGGGGTTTGGGGCTGGGGTGGTGGTGGCAGCCAGGAAGGTTGCTCAAATTACAGAGATCTGCATTTAGGAGAGAGAGAAAAAAATAGCCCCTACCACTCCCCGCCAGGCAACCTGCACTGAATTAAGTGTTATATTATAGGCCTCACATAACTGCAGCAACCACAGTGACGTCCTGCGGCTTTGCTGACTTCCGAAGTAAAACACTGTTTAATGTCTGTGTGTGTAGCGTTGCCATGGGGAGGAGAGAGAGAGAGTGTGTGTATGTATCTGTGTGTGTATCTGTGTGTGCGTGCACAGCCTGCTTATCACAGGGAAGGAAATCTGAGCTCAGTCAGGGCTTGACGCAAGCCAGGGATGACTGGTCTGACAAAAACACACAGAGGAAGGAATTCCTGGGTTTGCCCTCAGATCTTCTGCTGGGAAAAGACATAGCCAGACACTGGAAGGATGGGTGCTAAGCAACAATGGGCTCTACATTTGGAATATATAGAGAGAGATAGGAAACTGAAATGTCTTGCTACAATATTTTAATATATCTATTTTGTTAACCAGAAGCACACACACAAATTAACTTGGGAAAGTTATTTTTTGAACTATAACTCCCAGAACCCTTGTAGTCTAAAAATAGCTTTTCCAAGCTCTTTCCCTCACTACCTCTCTTTCTCACACACAGAGGAGTCACATCTGCTCCAAGAAGATGAGCAGAAATAACAGTTGCTTACTCTCCTATTTCACAACACACAGGGCACCATACTCTTGTATAACTTCATCTAAAATGGGTGAGAATCATGCTGTTTTCCAAATGTTAGACTGTAATTCCCAGCAGGTCTAACCAGTACAGATACATACGCTCCAGCATCTCACAGATGAAAACCAGGACACATTTGGCCAAGCCACATCAAAGTGTGGTGAAAATGGCAAAAGTTATTAATGAGGAAGAACACAAAAGCTAGGAATGACTGCAGCAGTGTATTTTTGCCTGAGCTGACTGGGAAGGAAAAAGCTCTGCCTCCTCTTCTCTCCCCCTTGCTGAGCTAATTGAGTGCAAACTACTTTTGCACTTTGAACTCAGTTTGCAGCAACTGAAGTAAGCTGAGAACAAAGGGGGAATGTCGGAGGGAGAGAGAGAAACTGGGACATTTTAAAAGCAGCTGAAAAGGTGGAGCAACAGATTATTGATCTGGACTGTTGTTAACAAATTGGGACAGTTGGAGGGTACAGAGTCATGCAGTCCTACAACATTTGGAGGAGTACATGACCCCCCCCCCCAATCTAACATTAGGCTTCTCTTCCCAAACCTCCTGGTGAATAGGTCTGTCTCTAACTCTTTAGGCCCAAAATAGATTTTGGAGCTTATCAGACATGGCTAATGTGGCGCCATAATGACGCCAGAGGAATGCAAAAGGACACCAATATCAGACAATGACGTCCTTTTGCATTCCGCTGGCATCATTATAGCAGTTCTTTTTATTGATGGGCCAAGCCTTCAATAGATCCCCCATTGCGATTTGGTGTCCACATTGCCAGTGTGTGAAACCTTGGGCCATTTAACTCTCGTGAATGCAGTGTCAGTGGACAGTCCTGCCAGAACACGTCTGGGTGAGATCAGGACATCCAGGTAAGTGACACACTTTTTAAAAACTTCCCTGGTTTACTTGGAAGTTTTAAAGTGTGTGTATGTGCTTTTTGTAACTTTTTGGGGTGTATTTTTGTTTTTATTTTTGAATTTCCCATGCTTGCGTCTTCTCACAAGAACGAGCGGGATTTCATTCCAGGAAGTGAATGGAGCTCTGTTAGAGCTCCATTCATTCCTGGGCTGCATTTTGGAGGTGAGAGAAGGTAAGTGTGGTGGGGAGGGTTATTGTGCCGGGACAGGGGAGGAATTGGAGATTGTGGGACAGGAACACTTTTTGCATTCCTGTCTGATAATCTCCATAGTGAAATAAATTCACATTTAGATATACAGTAGGACCCCCATATCCACTGATTCATTATCCACTGATTCAATTATCCATGGGACACAAAACAGCACACCTGCCATAGAGTCTTCCTAGAAAATGTGTCCTCTCTAGCCATTTTAAAGGTCCTCCAAAGCAACTATGGTATTTTAAACTGGAAGTCTCATTATTTTCAATGGTGTTTGCTATTATCCACAGTATTCTGTATCCATGGGGCTGCCTGGAACCAATCCCCAGTAGATATGGGGGTCCTACAGTAGTAAATTTAAGCCCAAAATAGATATACTGTAGTGAGATAACTCACATTTATTTATTAATGCATTTGCCTAATTCACATATGAATTGGAAGATGGGTCTCTGTGTTTCAAAGGGGTTGTGCAGGTGAGAAGAGCTTAACCAACCTCCCTCTCACACTTTACCCAGTCACATTCTGTGGCTTGAGACACATTTCTCTCTTCTCCTGGATCACTTCCATGGTATTAATACTCTGCTTAAGGTAGCCATTTACACTTCACACCTAAGGAGGAAATGCACTCTTCCAAAAAGATGACAAAAGCAGGAACTGATATGCATAGAACATATGCTAATCTATATGCATTAGGGTTCCCAAATCTCAGGTTCTGGCCCTGAGTCTCAGGGCCTGGACCCTATCCTCCCACTCTCAGGGTCAGGGGGAGGAGTCTCAGGGCCAAATCATTGCTCTGAAAAGTGTGTCTATATCTATTTTCCTCATTTGTTAAGGCTTGGCGTTTTTTATGTGAATGGCATATTTGGTGCAACTATGGCTGATGTTTAATGTATCATTTCTAATGACACCATCAGGGGCTCCCACTTTTAACATCACCCTTGAGCTGCAGAGCTGTTTGGGCTGGAAGTCAACCTGAAGAAAACAGAAGTTCTTTACCAGCCTGCACCACAGGACGAACACCACCATCCCCACATTGCCATAGGCAAATCTGTGCTCAAGTCCGTTCAGCAGTTCACCTACCTGGGAAGCATCATCTCCTCAGATGCCAAGATTGACAAAGAGATAGATCACAGATTAGCAAAGGCATATAGTGCATTTGGAAGACTTCACAAAAGAGTCTGGAGCAATAAACACCTGAGGCAAAGCACAAAAATCAGTGTGTATAGAGCCATCGTACTGTCTATCCTCCTTTATGGATCTGAAACATGGGTCACCTATCGCCACCACCTACGACTCCTCGAGCGCTTTCATCAGCGCTGTCTACGCACAATCCTAAATATACACTGGACTGACTATGTGACGAATGTTGCTGTCCTTGAGCAAGCAGGGATCACCAGCATTGAGGCCATGATATTGAGAACGCAGCTGCGCTGGGCAGGGCACGTTTCTAGGATGGAGGACCATCGCCTCCCAAAAATACTACTCTACGGTGAACTCGCCACGGGTCAGCGTAAGAGGGGCGCTCCAAAAAAGCGATACAAAGACTCCCTGAAACAACATCTCGGGCTCGGCCAAATTGATCACCAACAATGGTCCGCCCTGGCCTCACATGGGGGGGGAGGCATGGAGACACACTATCCACAATGCTGCAGCTTTATTTGAGAACTCATGCCAAACAAGTCTTGAAGAGAAACGACAACGCAGAAAGAATCACAACCCGGAAACATCACCCAAGGAGACCTTCTGCTGTGCTTTCTGCAACCGGACTTGTTTATCTCAGATTGGCCTTTTTAGTCATCAGCGCACTTGCAGAAAGTGCGGGATGAGTCCTTCCTGAATCTTCGTTTGCGAAGAAAAGCCAGAGAGAGAGAGAGAGAATATGCACAGGGTCTACCCCTTGTGACATCATAAGAGGTCATCCCTAGATCTCAGGGTTTGATGCTGAAATCTCAGGGCCTGGAACTCAGGACCTTGTTGCTGAGTGACCTGAGCAGGTCATACTTGCTCAGCCTTAGAGGAAAGCAATGGCAAACCCCTTCTCGCCAAGAAATCTTGCCAAGGAAACCCTGTGATAGGTTTGCTTTGTGGTCGCCATAAGCTAGAAACAACTTGAAGGCAAACAGCAGCAGCAGCAACAACAACAACAGATTTAAGGCCCCTACACTGCCCGCTCAGAGTTATTAAGTACAGTTGTCCCTTCATATTCGCTGGGGTTTGGTCCAGGACCCCCCGTGGATACCAAAATCAATGAATACTCAAGTCCCATTATATGCAATGGCATATCAAAATGGTGTCCCTTATATAAGATGGCAAAATCAAGGTTTGCTTTTTGGATTATTATTTTTTAAAGAATATTTTCAAGCTGTGAATACTTAAATCCGTGAATACCAAATTCATGGATATGGAGGGACAACTGTACTTCCACTAATTTCTGCAAGGCAGAGGGACATCCCTTGGCCAAGAATAAGCACCTGAATGCACAACATCACCGGCTGTACAGCTCCATATCCGGTGTTGTACAACAGAAAAAAATGTCCAACCACTTCTGTGGGGAACTTGTGCATGAGTTAAAATCACCAATAGAAATCCAGCCATTACCACCCTATCTGGGTGAGAATCAATCAAGCAAAAATATCTTAAGAAACACAGGGCACTAAGACAAGGAGGAAGGAGAGAAAAGTTTAACTCAGGGGTGAGCAAAGTGCAGCCCACAGGCTACATGTGGCCCCTAGGACCATTTTCTGGCCTCCAGGAGTCAAATAAAAAACATTTTGGCTCCAAAATCCCCAAAAGCAATCTCTAGGGGAGTGCTGCAGGGGTCCAAACAAGATTTTGTAAAAATGTTGAAAAACTTTTTTTTTTGCCCCTAAATCCCCTCTAAGGGCACAGGAAGGTCCCAAAACATGCCCCCATGTCTCATAGAAGGGTTTGGGGGTCAAAGCAGGAGCAGGTGTGGCCCTTCAAGCTCTCCTGGAAGGCTAATACAGCCCTCTAGTCTTCCACATTTTTCTACCCCTAGTTTAAGTCCTGTCAGCCCCTATATATTTTCTGTTACAAATATTAAGATAGCCTCTTTTTATATATGACAACAACGACAACAACATTTCTGCCACATTTCCTTTCCTTTTTAATTTTTTGTACTGTACTGAATTTATACCAACTTCCTCCAGCCATGGGGTCCAAGCCAGCTTACAATAATTTTAAAATAGTAATTGGCTAACATGTTACATGTTGTTGTTGTTGTGTGCCTTCAAGTTGTTTTCAACTTATGGTGACCCTAAAGCGAAAGTATCACAGGGTTTTCAGAGGGCTGAGAGTGTATGACCGCTAATAGTACTGTGTATTTTCTTTTCTTCTGCCTATCTCATTCCCCAGTACCTATCCACAGGGTTGCCATACCTTCTTTGAGAAACTGAGCACTGTGGGGGGGTGGGGAAACACAAGGACTGCATGATGGTGGTGATAACAATAACAGTACTAGCTGCTATCAGCACCTTCTTCTTCTCTACATGGGGAAAAGTCATACAGAAATGTTTTCTTGTCAATATCTTAGGGGTATGATATCTTAGTGGGATGGGGAAGATAGGGATTTATTAGGGGAAATTTAAAGAGAGAGTGAGAGCAAATAGGAGAAAGAGAGACCTTCCAGAAAAGAAAGAAAAAATCTCTGAAAAGTCCCAGGTTTTGTTCCTGTACAAACCAATTTTATTTTGGAGATCTACATGGCGTTTTCTTCATCCTGAAGTATTTCCTGGGAACTCCCCACAATACTAAAGATTTTTCATTACTTCATCCAAGATCAGTTTAAATTAACCCATTATTTCCAGAAATGAAATGTATGTCTACTTGGCAGTCTGTATTTTTCCAGAACTAACTAAAATGCCTACTGCCAGTAAACGCAGCTAATGTTTCCAGGACACAGATTCAACAGAGACAGTGCAAGGGAAAGAGGAATAGTAGCACCAAAACAAAATGGTCCTAATGTTTGACTAGTGTAAGATTGCTAAAGCACTTTAGCACTTTGACTGTAGTGCCTGAATACAGCGGGCCCTTGGTATCTGTTGAGGTTTGGTTCTAGGACCCCTGTGGATACCAAAATCCATGGATGCTCAAGTCCCATTATATACAATGGCATAGAGAAATGGTCCCCCTTATATAAAATGACAAAATCAAGGTTTGCTTTTTGGATTAAAAGAAAATATTTTCAAGCTGTGGATGGTTGAATCCATGCAGAATCCGTGGATATGAAAGGACGACTGTAACAGTAAAGAAGGCTCAGTGGAAATGGGTGAAATTCAATTTCTGAAACATTGCCTCCAATCTAGATGTGACACACAATCAGCAGAAAGGGGAGGAGGAAGAGAGGGTGGAAGGAGGGAAACACGGGATATTTTAAGAAAGCATTTGGTTGCAAACCTGGGAATATGCAGGTGAAATCAAACCAAAAAGAACTGGAAACTCTCAGTACTTCCAGAGACCCTTTCCCCTTCTGAATGACCCAGAGAAAAAATGTGTGTGTGTGTGTGTGTGTGTGTGAATTTTGGGAGAACAAGCCATACCCAGATAAAGAGTTTCCTGTTCTTGATCTGGCACATGCCTAAAAGGTGCAGCCAACAGAAAAACAAATTGCTTTCTTTTTTTCATTGCAAAAACACTGAATTTCCTGCCACCATGATTCAAGATGGAAAAATATAATGGGCTTGGTAGGTGTTCCTGTGGATGGAAAACTCAGTTCTCAGCAGCCCTGCCACAGGAGCACATGTTGGCACAAACAACCTCTCCATTGTGACTCAAAGGGCCACACCTGGAGGATGCGGAGGAACAGGCAACAGGGTGGAATGAACTGGGTTTTATGGCCTGGAGGCACTGGGAGTTTCTTCTGGGAATATCAGGATGAGTTCTCTGCTTTGTGAAAGAAGAGTGCGAGACACATTTCCTCCATTAGTTCAGGAAGGGTGAAGGTGGACAGGTCCACTGGTCAAGAGCTGGCCAGTTCCCTGTAGACTGATTGATGCCTGCTAGTTGCTGGGATTCTTGCAAAGTATGCTGGACAGAGCAAGGTGGACTTTGATCTAAGACTCTGATTCCTTATGTGCTGCTTAGGTTATTAACTGCTCCATAATATATTTTTAAAATGTATTCTTTATTTGTCACTATTCCACCTTTTCTCCAAGGTGGTATATACAGTAGGACCCCCCGTATCCATTGAGTCATTATCCACTGATTCAATTATCCATGGGACACAAAACAGCACACCTATCATAGAGTCCTCCTAGAAAATGTGTCCTCTCTAGCCATTTTCTAGGCCTCCAAGGCAACTTTATGATATTTTAAACTGGAAGTCCTATTATTTTCAATGGTGTTCACTATTACCCACGGTTTTCGATATCCACGCTCCCCCAGAACTAATCCCCAGTGGTTAAGGGGGTCCTACTGTATGATACTGCTCCCCATTTCCTTCCTTACAATGTCCTTGTGAAATACTGTAGATCAGGCTGAGAGAAAGACCCCATGGAGATTTCATCCTGGATCTGACACACTGCTCGTTCATAATTTGCAAGCCATGTTTGGATGAAGTGTGACCCTTCAGATGCTGTTGGACTGTAACTCCCAGCATTCTTCACCATTGGCTATGCTAGTTAGGGCTGGTGGAAAATGCAGTTGAGCAACCTCTGCAGGGCTACAAGTTACACACTGCTGCTGTAACCATTACACACAACTGGCTCGCATTCTCAGCATCACTTGGTTAATAAGATACGTTTATTTAAATTATTTTTACTGTTTTAAACTCTTTAACCTATTGTTTTAAGGTTATTTGTAAATAACATCTTAAGATCTTTTTGATATAGGGCAAGGTAGACATAGTTCAATAAACAATGCAGATTACTTACAATTTAATTGTTAAAAGATCCCAAGTATGAATGCATCCTTTGTACATTTAGAATACACTGATCCACTGGAAAGTAGGGGGTGGGGTGGGTGGATCCTTGATCTAGACTGGCCAGGGCATGACTTTCAAAAGACAAGTGCTGCTCAAAACTGTGCTTGGAAAGGTTACTTTTTAGACTATAGCATAGCTCCTAGCATTGCATGACTGGGGGATTCGGATTTGTGTTCTAAAATACCATTTCCAGGTGCCAGCTGAAAGGCAGTAGTCAGGAATGTGTCTTGGAAAGGAGGTAGCCACAGGATGGAACTCCAAAGGCTCAGGACCTTTGCCATCATCCTCAGCCTCCATCATAGCCTTTCCTGCTGTTTTGTCTGTAGAGACCTTACCTGGGTGGAGGGAAATCTGCATATATAAGAGAGGAATGCAGGGCACCAGTCCCAGCTACCGCTGCTCCCCTCTGCCTGCTGGATGTGCTTTTTGAATTAATCTGGTGTTTTAACTGAAGGAGAAACAGAGGGTGGCAGGTACTCATTTTCATCTTTTGACCTAGGAACAGAACACTTTTGGTCCTGAATGTGAGATATTTAGTTATTCAGTGTTATGGCTTCAGTGGAGGTTGAGATGGGACCGTGGGACATTACTGGGAATACACAATTTGGGGGAAAGATCTTTGAAGTAACTGTGTGGTACACATGCTTGTATTTTACTTACTTATTTTTACTTACTTATTTTTTAAACCATGCCTTATGAGGAGAGACTTAGGGAGCTGGGTATGTTTAGCCTGGAAAAAAGACAGTTAAGAGGCGATATGATAGCCCTGTTTAAGTATTTGAAGGGGCGTCACATTGAGGATGGAGCAGGCTTGTTTTCTGCTGCTCCAGAGACTGGAACACAGAGCAATGGATGCAAGCTCCAGGAACAGAGATTCCACCTCAACTTTCTGACAGTAAGAGCTGTTCGGCAGTGGAACACACTCCCTCAGAGCGTGGTAGGGTCTCCTTCCTTGGATGTCTTTAAACAGAGTCTGGATGGCCATCTGTCAGGGATGCTTTGATCGTGATTTCCTGTGTGGCAGGTGGTTGGACTGGATGGCCCTCGTGGTCTCTTCCAACTCTACAATTCTATGATTCTACATAGAATCACAGACAAAATCATAGAGTTGGAAGAGACCACAAGGGCCATCCAGTCCAACTACCTATTGTGTAGTAATACGCAATAATGGTACATGACATCATAGTTAATTATGGCTTCCCCTGAAAATGTAGTTTAGTGGGGGGGGGGAGTGAGAATTCTGCTAGAGATCCCTGTCCTTTCACTGACCTGTATTTTTCAGAAGGTGACATAGTTAGGGATGGAAGGAAAGTAAGTGAATTAACAGACCACCTCTCCTCTTGGTATCATCATTAGAATTGAGAAGTGTAACAAAGAACACATAATTGCTTGATAATAGATTGGCATTTGTCTTCTCATTTTCACTTTTAACTTCTGTCAGAGTTTTACCAGTAATTTCTCCCCATTTATTTATTTTACTGCCTTTCCTGCAGTACAGGAAACACAGCAACTTACAAAGCAAAGTACAGCTAAAAACTGTATGATACAAAAGTTTTTTTTTAACTATTAACTAATTATACTAAAAACATTGAAACAGTTTAAAAATAACACTAAAACATCGTGAAGATGATTTTACAATTGGGTTGGTGACCTGGGCAGACAGCATGCTCTCCAACATTTCACAGATGAAAACTGGGACAGTGTAACCAAGCAACACCTGAGTGTGGTCAAGAGGGCAAAAGTTATTAATGAGGAAGCACACATAAGCTAGCAGATGCTGCCACAGTTTGCTTTTGCCTGACCCTACAGGGAAGGGCAAGATTCCTCCTCTTCTTCCCCCTGCTGAGTCAATTGATTGCAAACACAGATGGCAACAGCTGAAGTAAGCTGAGGACAAAGGGGAAAAGTGGGAGAAGAGAGAAACTTGGACATTTTATAAGCAGCTGAAAAACTGGGACAACACAGACTGTCCCTGCCAGATCAGGACAGCGGGAGAGTATGCACTATTGTATTTTTATTATTATTATTTCTAGGCCTTGCTGCAAAAGTGTGATGACAGAACACTGATTGAGATTGTCTCTGCCAAATTGGAACAGTTGAAGGGTATTAGAACTTTATCAGACAAAGCAAATATCACGTCATTACGAGGTGATAATAACACAATGGGCTGAAATTATCAGACCTCATTGTCCTCCTCCCATGGCCAGTCAGTATTCCAGCCACAAATAAGGCGCTGCTTTTAATTGATGGGCTAAGCTGTCAAGAGCTTTTCAATATCGCTGTTTTCATGATATTAATAAAATGTGAAACCACGTCCTGCTGTAATTGCAAGATTACAGGATGAATAGGTGGTCCTCTTTCCCCCATGCCCATTCCCAGTGAGAAAAACCTCCAGTTGAGAACTGGGAGAAGATCAACAGGACACTCTTTTTATGAACTGTCCAATGTTGCTATCGAGTTTGTCTGTTTGTTTCCATGCTTATGTGTTTATTTTGTATGTTATTTTAAGTGTTTTTGGTGTTTTTACATGAACTTGCATCTTCTTGCAAGAACTGCCGAGATCGTGCACCCCAGCTAAGTGGACATTTCCCTTAAAGGAGCATATGTAGGCCAGTGCAAAGTGTTGATATACTGTTAATTAAAGGCAATGTGAAGACAAGCGCTACTGTAGCGGGACTCTTAATCCCATTCTTAAAATGCAAGTGGTGGTTGTTTGATCATTTCTGTTGCAATGCCACGATTTTTTTGCTTTCCTTACTCATGTAACTACAGTGTTTTAAAATGCTCATCTGATAAAGTCCTTAGACAGGGAAAATCAGAAGGCTTTCTCATGTCCCCTTTCTCCTATCCAGGGAGCCTTGAAATCCTG
Organism: Gambelia wislizenii; assembly: GCA_030847615.1. NCBI lineage: Eukaryota > Metazoa > Chordata > Lepidosauria > Squamata > Crotaphytidae > Gambelia > Gambelia wislizenii. Next base: position 262,899,164 of record JAUMIR010000002.1, read on the forward strand.
TTAAACCAAGTCATTTTTGTGCAACTCATCCAAAAGTACAGATGGGGTGGGTGCTGAAGTAAGCACCCCTTGTATGTTTACCACAATGGAAGTTGCTTAGTTTAGCTCTATGGCTGGGCTGGCTTTGTACAGAAGACCTGTCACTCCTCGGTTGCATCTGGTCACCTGAAGAGCAAGTTGGATCACCAGAATCAGAGGTGGTAGGTGCTGCCTCCCATTGGTGATACCCTGAAAGTCCCTTGGGGCTAACACCACCTGTCTTTGGCTGTAGCAATGATGCTCAAATGCCCTCTGGGATTTTCATGGTAGAGCATCTGTTTGGGCAAAGTCAGTCTAAGATATATGCAGACCCCCTAGATTAGAAGCAAAACATTTTGCTCTTCTCATAGCTTATACAGAAATAAAAGAGCTACGTAAAGACTTATTCAAAGGATAGTTCTGGCCATTATTATTTTTTTTAAGAGGTTGCTGTGAAGCCAAAATGAGTTTACTTTTTTTCTTTTCTCTTTGGCATGATGATCATTCTTGTGAGTTTGTCAAGATTACATCTCACCACCACACCCTGGAAAACCTTTGAAATTTCTGTTGAGGCGCTGGGAATATTGGAGCGCGATATTGGTCACTGTGCCAACGAAAACAGTCAATTTGCCATGGCTTCATTTGGTAACCGGCTGCTTGAAACAGCTGCACAAATTGCCCCTGACTCAAGCCGGGACCCCATCTTTGTGCTCTTGAGTCCAGTACTTTAAGTTTGTCTCTACATTTGCTACTGATGCCTCAGACCAAATCCAAGTTTGTGCTTCTCCAATCTACTTCTGAAGAAAGACAAAAGAATTCCTGAATTCAAAGCTGGCAAAGGATTTTAAACTTGTTCACCAATATATATCTTCCAACCATCCTGATTGTTGCAGGAACAATCTTGATTAAGCCTGTTGTCCCACTTTTCCAGTTGCTTTTAAAATGTCCTGGTTTCTTTCTCTTCCTCCCACTTTTCCTCTTTGTCTTCCACATACTTCATTTGCGACAAACTGAGTTCAAAGGACAAAAGTAGTTTGTACTCAGTTAACTCAGCACAGAGAGAGGAGGAGGGAATGGAATCTTGCCCTTTCTGTTAGAAGCAGGCAAAAGCAAACTTTTGCAGCCTCTCCTAGCTTATCTGTTAATAACGTTTGCCTTGACCACACTCTGATGTTGCTTGGCCACATGTGTCTTGGTTTTCATCAGTAAAATGTTGGAGGGAGTGCAAATACTGAAATCTAATTCATGAAAAACCTTACTACCTCCTCTTGCCTGCATTCAACCTCGTACATGCCCGATGGCTTCTTCCAAAGACAGCTCTGTTTAGCTGACTGATTCTTTGAAGAGCCAAAATATGTACCAGAGTGCACATGATCCAGTGAGAACAGGTTCTGTGCATGAATTTCATTGAAATGAATCAGAAGTGAGCCTGTCTCAAACCTACCTTTGTGTCTTGATGTCCCAGAAAAGTTAAATTTGGAATTGAACTTGGGAGAATGCACAGTATTTTAACACTAGGGAAAATAGACAATAACTGAATGCATTCCTTTTTGTTCATTTTAGAGCCATTGAAAACTTGACAGAAAACTAAGGTCCATCTACACGAGGGGGGGAAATCCCAAATACCTCGTACTATTGGCATCTCACATCAGCAGTGACCAGACCAAATGGTTTTTCTGGCCTCGGAAGCCCCCATAAGCCTCACAATCCTGATGGCAGCAGCAAGTGATTTACTCGCAGTAGTTTTTCACTGCCACCAGGTTGTGGTTGTTGTTGTTTTAATTGTCCCAAGGTGTGCTGGTGCAATAGAGTGATTCTCCAAAGCAAAACAGAATAATATTGATCCTTTTCTAAAATTGCCTTAGCAAGATATTGCTAAGGCGAAAATCCAATATGGTGGCAGCGGGCACTTGCCCTCCTAGCAAGCCCAGCCCCTGCCCTCACCTGGCCAATCAGCTTTGTGCTTCTCTTCACGTTTCTTATTTTTCAATAGTCCAAAAGAGCAAAAATGTGCACCAGCCTCGCAGTTTGTGAAAAAGTATGGGGAAATCTATGAAGACTTTTACCATGTTGTTTTTTGCCGTTTTGGGTCCCCCTCCTTCAGAATAGTGTGGACTGGTGCTGGATCCTGTTTAGACTGGTAGGACTCCCAGCGAATTCCATGAGGGGTGTTTTCACTGTTTAGATGAGCCCCTATTTCATAATGCTCTGCCAGCAGAAGTATCCCTCAATTGGAACTAACCTTTATCATCTAGAGAATGATAAATCCTTGGAAGAAATTCTGTTTTGAGTAAAAAAAAAATTAGTTTGACCAAAATTTCCCATCTGTAGAAAACAAACAAATAAAGTGAAACAGGAAAAAGGAACTTATTGATAATGTTTGTGCTGTGTTCCTTGTGGGATGTAAAGGTCTAGTAAAAGAAAGAAAGTTTCAATGCGTTTTGCTTATCTAGATTCACATGCATAGTAATCGCTCCCAAATTATGGAATGGCCTGCCGAACGAGATCCATCAGATGACGAGCTTAAGTAGCTTTTAAAAAGCACTAAAGATGGATCTCTTTTGGCAGGCCTTTCCTGATTAATTCCTGGCCTCAGGAGCTGCATCTCCTGGCCTTTTTAAAATTTTGTGTATATTTGTTTTTAATGTGATTTTAGTTAGATGGTTTTAATTTTATATTGTTTAATGTCTTTTTATGGGGAGGGTGGGTGTGGGTGGTGCTTTTAATTGTTATTACAATGTTTTAATTGTTGGAAGCCACCCCAATTAAATTAATTATTATTGTTGTTGTTGTTGTTGTTGTTGAGACATCAGTCCAAAAAGTGACTGAGGTTTAGCTCTTACAGAGTGGGTGAACCTATGCAGTCAGGTCATATTGCTTCTGAATGCCCACCTGATTTAGAGTTGCCATAGCTTAGTCCCTCAAATCCAGGAGACTAATTTGCCCTCTAATTATGCAAATCCGACTCATTGGTTGTTTGGGGTTATTTTCCTCTTTCTTTTTTCAGTCTAGGTCCCATTTTTAAAAATAACCACCAATCTGACAGAACCAGTATAGACCATACCCTCCAACATTTCACAGATGAAAACTGGGACACATTTGGCCAAACAACATCAGAGTGTGGTCAAAATGACAAAAATTATTAATGAGGAAAAACAGGCAAGCTAGAAGAGGCTGCAGCAGTTTGCTTTTGCCTGAGCCAACTGGAAAGGGCAAGATTATACCTCCTCTTCTCTGCTGTGTTACTTTTGCACTTTGAATGCAATTTGCAGCAACTGCATGAAGCAAGCTGAGCACAAAGAAGGAAAGGGGGAGGAAGAGAGAGAAAATTACATTTTTAAAGTGGGACAACAGAGGATAAATCGGGATTGCTTCTGCCAAACTGGGACAGTTGGAGGATATGATAAAGTAATAATTTAAGTACTGGACCTGGATTAAGAAAACCCAAATTCAAATTCCTGCTTAGTCATGCAATTTACTATGTTACCTTGGGCCATCACTACCACTCAGCAAACCCACCTTACGGGCAGGTATTAATCCTTTTGTCTCCTCTCTCTTGCCTCACTTCATGCCCCTGCCATGCCCCCCCCCTACTCCTTGTACAGTTGTCCCTTCATATTTGCTGGGGTTTGGTTCCAGGACCCCCCGTGGATACCAAAATCCGTGAATACTCAAGTCCCATTATATGCCATGGCATAGCAAGATATAAGATGGCAAAATCAAGGTTTGCTTTTTGGATTATTCTTTTTTAAAATTTAAATTTTAAAGAATATTTTCAAGATGTTAATACTTAAATCCGTGGATACCAAAACCGTAGATATGGAGGGACAACTGTACTACACTGCCTCACCCTTCCTTCCTTCCTTCCTTGCCTCACACTGTTCTACTGCACCTCCCTCCCTTACACCTTGCTTTGCCTTGTGCCTCTCCCTCTTGCTCTGCATCCTGCCACTGCACCTCTCCCCTTGTCTCCCTTCTTCCACCCCTCATTTCATACCTCATTGTGCCTCCCACTTACTTCTCATACACTGCCACTTATGACTCTCCCCTTCCTTTTCCCCCTTTCCCCTCCATTGCCTTACTTCATGCTGTCACTTTTCCTCCCCTGCTCCCTCCTACTACTCTCCCTCATTTCTTCCCCACCCCCCAGCTTGCTTCACCTTGCACCCACTGCTGGATCTTCCACCTTCTTTTCCTCACCCCTTCACCTCCCTCCCTTTTGGCTACCTCCGGCTTGTTGTCTAAAGAAGCAGCAGCTACCCAAAGCATCCACGGCTGCTTTAAATAGAGGGTAAGAAAACAGGCAGATGAAGGTAGTGATGCCTCAGCAATGTGAGGAGCAAGGAAAGAGGACAGTAAGTGAGCAGGGTTGGTGGTAGCAGAGACAGTTGTGGGGGGAGAAAGTATGGTGGGGTGGAGAGAAGGTGGCAATAATTAAAGGACTCTTTTCATCCCACATCAGGCAGTGGGAGAACTCTAACTGTACTCCATAAAATGGAACTTGGTTATTTTCTGGAAGTCCAGTAAATGTGCCTAATATTTCTATGGGCTCGTCTATATGAGGCAATAAAATGTGGATTGAGGCGCACTAACACTAATTCACAGCAGCTTTCATTTGTCTCCACATTTTTTTTCAAGACCTTCAGGCATGCGAAGCCATACATGTCTGTTTTCAAACAGGCATACCTGTGAATCAAGATGGCAGGTGCAAGTGAATTACTCATGTTTTTATTTTCACCAGTAGGTGCCGTCAAATGGGTTTTTAAAAAAAAAGCAAATCCAAGGTGCAGAAGTACAATCTTCTGCTTAAATAAACAGAAAAAAGGAGAGAAGGCTGTTTTGTTACTTCATAGCTACGGCATAAATCCAACATGGCGGTTCCAGGCGCTTGCCTTGCCATCAAGCTTTGCCCCCTGCATATGTCTGACTAATCCACTTTCCACTTCTGCTCTTATTGGGAATGTGCAGCAAAACGAATCAGTTGTCCAACAAGCAGGAATGTGCTTTTACTTCTGAGTTTTTTTTTAAAAATGGGACAAGCTGCAAAGGCATTTCCCACTAAATATTTGGAGTTTTTTGCCCCCTCCTTCTGAATACAGTGGATTGATGCAGGATCCCATTTGGACGAAATTAATTCTCCTCAAATTCTATGAGGCATATTTTTGCCATTTAGACAACCCCCTATGTAGCGTTGTGCAAAAGTAAGTCAGTAAAAACAAATGCTAATAGTTGTATTGTGTTACTTGAACAGCTTTTAGTTTATGTTGTTCCATTTCCTCCTCCCCATTCATTCCAATGACTCTATTGCTTTTTGGCAATGAGCTCTGAAAAACAGATTTCAGCTAGGCTTTTCTCAAAAGCTAGACATCCCTCCAACATTGTAACAATCTACCAGGAACTGAGAAAGGACAGGCCAACTCTAAAATTATAAATCTGAGAAAATATCAGTCATAAGCATGAGATTTCATTAATTGGCTAAACAAACTGAAAGGTAGTGCCAACTGGACAGAAAGGTAACTGGACAGAAATGTGACTGCACATTTTGCCTCATACCTGAGGTCTTATAAGGACTAGAGAATTACTTTTAAAAAGTAGAGTGGAACTTGGGCAAACAAACAATCAGTGACACACCTAAAATTCAGGTTAAAAATGGTCCAGTTTGACAGTATTGACACTCTAAAGGCACATTCCTTATAGATGGCAACAATCCTTTCCCCTAACCTCTAGTCTTTTTCACACATACTACATCTCTCTCCCTCTCCCTCTATATATGAGAGGACTCTGTATGACAAAGGCTCAAGATTTGTGAATCTGAAGAGGCTAGCCATAAATTTATTCTTCTGTCCTAAGCCAAAAAGAAAGGCTAGGCCAGCCCAAGGGATTTTGCTACCTAAAGAAATGGACAAAATGTCCAACCCAGTGACAGAACTGGAGGGCAGGTTTTGGAAAACTGCTCCACAGCTTCCAATGGCCATTCAAATTCTCTGCATCAGTGGTTCTTAACCTGTGGTCCATGGACCCCCAGGGGGCTGCGGCTTCCTCACAGGGGGTCCGTGAAAGCTTGAGTGCACCTGACAGGAGCCAAGGCAAGGGCTGGTTGGCTTGGCCTGCGCATTGCCATTTAATCCACTCCAGCCATAAACTTGAAGGAAGGACCAGAAGAAAAGTCTTCCCTCCCCCTCTAGTGCCTCTGAGGGAAGGTTTAATGGATGGTGTAATTGTGTTGTTGTTGTTGTTGTTTTAATCTTAAGTCTTGGGGGGGGGGCATGACAACAAAAGATATTTAAAGGGGGTGCTGTTAAAGAAAAGGTTAAGAGTCACTGCTCTACATTCACATGTCCGCCCCTTTACAGAAACTGTCTGGATGGGTAGTGGAACTTTCCTTCAACATGAGCAGTGGGGGAAGCATAGCACAGCACAATCTCAGGGCAATAGGATAGTCTATGTACGCACACCTCTGTCCCCACTCAGAGAAGGGAATGGTCAAGTGATTAGGAGGAGTAGCTAAGGAAGGTTGTCTACATGAGGCAAAAAGAAGCAGATTGCTGTGGCATTGTAAATACGTGCAGAACTTTTGGCAAATGGTAATGAAGGAGATAAATGAGATAATGGAGATAAATATACCCTTATATCCTGAAATAGCATTATTATCATATTATGACGAAATACAAGAGTCCCAAGTTACTAAGGATTTATTAACAAATTTGTTGACAATAGAAGAATGGTACAGTGAAGTATGGGATATAGCTATAAATGAGAAATTAACAAACAGTATTAAAGGAAAAAAGGGAATGTTCAATAAGAAAGTTTTTGGAGAGAAATGGAGCAAGTTTTTAGAATTTGTATTAATAAAGGGGAGAGGAAACAAACCAGTGTTGGAAACAATGGAATTTTGGAAAGAGGGATGAATGTAAGGTTGAGGTCCCAGGGTGGAGGGAAACACTTATATGTTAATAAGTATAATTGTTGTATGAGTTGGGTTTATAATTTGTATGATTCTTAAAAACAAATAAACATTATTATACAAAAGAAGCGGATTGCTCCACAGTAAAGGCAACTCGCAACCGCTGCAATTTGTCTTAATTTTTTTTTAAGGCAGATTGTAGGTATGAGAAGCTATCCGCGAATCAAGATGGTGGCCACAAGCGAATTACTCATGTTTTTACTTACCAATTTGTTGTCACCGAACAGTATTTTAAAAAAAACAAAACTATTCCCAAGTTGCAATAGAGTGATATTTCACCTTAACAGAAAAGCAACCCTGTGCACAAACCCATTTTATTGCATTAGCACTCACTCGCTAAGGCGAAAAAAAAACATGGTAGTTCCGGGCGCTTGCCTTGTTAGCAAGCCCTGCCTCCAAGCTCATCCGACCAATCAGCTGTCAGCTTCTACTCCTTTGGGAAAGCGAATCAATTTGCATCACTTGTCCCAACGAGCAGAAATGTGCATTCCCCCTCCTGTTGAACTCCAGGAAAAGCTGCAGAGGCTTTTCCTGTGGAGTATACGGTGTATTTAGCCCCTCTCCTTCTGAATACAGTGCTACAAAGTAGGATCCCATTAAGACAGGTTGTATTCTCCTTACATTCCATGAGGAGTATTTTCACCGTTTAGACAACATCAAATAGCTGCCTTCATATGTCTGCCACCTCAGGCATTTGTCTCCGGGCTTGTCTCCACAAAGGAAAAAAATCTGGACTGCTCCACAGTAATAGCAAGTTGCAGCAGCTGCGACCTGTCTTAATGGTTTTACAGCCCCCATAAACTTCACATGCTTGTAGCTGAGATGGCAGCTGCAAGTGGATTACTTGCATTTTCAAATCTGCTGCTGCCAAACTTAATATATACAGTATATATATATATATATATATATTTCTATGGTGCGCACAAACAGTATTCCACCTTTCCATAAATAAAAGAGAAAAAGATACCACAAATCCCCATTTTATCACCTTAGCGATCACTCACTTAGGCGAAAATCCAACATGGTGGTGATGGGCGCTTGCCCTGTAACCTGCCCCCTGTGCTCGTCCAGCCAATCAGGTTTGCACTGTGCAAGACCAGTTTAAGGAATTGGGGGGGGGCTGCAAAGTTTTATTTTGGGGGTCCCATATGTTTATCTCAGATCAATGTAACCTAACTCAACCTAAGCTATTCACAGTACAGGATATTCAGATTATTACTAATAATGTTTTTGCAAGAAGAGGATTACTACAGGGGCCCCCACAATGATGGGGCCCTCTGCGGATGCTGACTACTAGTGCCTTGAACCAGCCCTGGCACTGTGTCCTGCCTGAGGAAGTGATTCATATCGAACCACTTGTCTTAATGAGCAAAAATGCACATATCGCTGGAACTTTTTTAAAAAGCAGGGAGGGGGCGGAGAGCTGCAGAAGGCATTCCTCACTCCTTTCCCCTCTTTTTGGTGCCCTTCTTTCCCAATAAGGCAAGACAACGCGGGAGCCCGTTAAGACAGCTCGTTTTCTGAGCGAATTCTGTGAGGGGGCCTTTTCACCCGTGTGGACAAGCCCTTTCTCTCCCTCATGGCAGCGCAGCCCCTGAGGGAGGCTAAGAGAAGAGCCTCCCCTTCCACCGCAGCCCGTCTGCGGCTGGGAAAGGGAGGGAAGCGTGTGCCACGGAGGGGAGACAAACCACCCGCCGGCGCCCGGCCCTGCCAGGGAGGAGAACCCCGCGCCCCACCGCAGCAGCAGGCGCTCCCTCAGGCTCGGTCGGCGGCTCTCCTTTTGTCCCAGAATAACCTTGACTCTCCCCTCTCAGCTCTCCCCGGGCAGCCCAGAAGCCTGTTGACTTCCTAAAGCCTGCCTGCCTCTCGGCCCCAACCAAATACCAGGGAGCGGGGCAAGGTTGGCTGCCAGTTAGCAGACATGAAAGGGTGCGAGACCCACTCCCTCCTCAACACACTCACACACACACAGACATTACAGTAAAGAGGCCCCTCCTACGTCCTGTCGCATCCGTCTGTCTGCCCTCGTAATTATTGGCCTGGGAGGGGCCAAGGTTTTAAAAAGGATTTCCCTTCTTTGACTAAAAGTCAGTGACTTTCGGTGGTAAGTTCCCAGCTCGGGCTCTTGGCAGCTGGAGACATAAACTCTCTGGGCTCACTCTCTCCCCCTCTTAATACTTGCTTTTTTCTTTCTTTCTTCCTTTCTTCCTTCCCTCCCTTCTTTCTTTCAAGGTGGAATTATACAGCAAAGACCTGTCGGCCAAGACCTCTCCCACAAGGAATGTACTGATTGCTAGGTAAGTTGTTAACTTGTTTTTTTTTAAATAAGTTTTCTCTTATGTTTTGTGATCTGGACTCTTTGGCTGATTCTTACAAATATATTTATCGCTTTTTCTCTCAGAATGTATTGTGTATCATCTAGAAGTGACTCCCCATAGCAGCCAAAGACACTCTGGGTGGTGTTTGGTTTCCTCAGAAAGGGGCTTCTGAGTAAATAAATCATTTAATTATACTTTAAGATCTGCGATTCAGAGGGTGGATTTGGGGGGGTGCTGTGGAAAGAATGCTCATGGTGGTCTGTGGTAGTGGGGGGCTACATGCAAGACAGGAGTCTATCACAACTGGGGTGTGTGTGTGTGTGTGTGTGCCTTCCTTGGACTGTAGACTGGTAAAGCTGAGATCTCTGCCTGACAGCACGCACCCCTTCTCTCCCACAACTCTGCCCTTGTGTAGTGTTCACTGGGGAGAACAACCATGAAAGTTGGTCAAACTGAATCCTTGCTTACTTAGCTCTTAATAGAAGCCTAAGCAAGTTTATCCTTGAACTGGAAGAAGGAATCCAGGCTAGTGCTGCTACTTTCGATTGTAAGGTGCGCACATGGATTTGCTTAACCCTGCACCGTCACTTGCGACAAGGGGTGTGGAAAGAGGGCACCTGCCCATTTTTTAGAAAAACAACAGGCCTCCCTGACGACCACTGCTGAGGTACACTTTGACTTTTTGTTAGGATGAGGTGCTGAACCAAGGGCTGGCAAGGTGGCTCTAAAGGAGGTTTGCTGCTTGGGTGGAAATCCACGTTGATCTGATAGGAATTTCCTTTAAAGCGGAGTGGCCAAATTTGGCAGTGTTGCACAGTTTGAAGGGACAGTGCCTTTTCTGGAGTATCATGATTTCAGTCAGCCATGGCACTTTCCCCAACGATCAGCTCATTCTTTTCTAGCAACTGTGCATGATGGGGTGTAGGAACGAGAAAAATTGGTATGATTTTTTTTAAAAAAATCCAGCAGGCCAAAAAAAGGGACTTGGTAGCATTTGCCTTAAGAGGAGCAGGGCATTGGTAAAGAACGTGAGATTTCTGGTGAATCTGGCAAATGAACACTCTCACACACATACATATACCGACATAATTTTGGCTGGGAGTGTGGAGTGGTTTCCCCCCTCTGTTGAGTCTCCTTTGAGGTTGTGTAACCGCCCACAGCTAAGTTATATAAGGACAATTGGAACATGATGAGACATCAGTTTTGGGTGGAGGCACTTCTAGCAGAGTGGTACCCTCAAAATGGCACCAGTCATACTCTGCCTGGCTAACACCCATTGGGAGAGAATGATTCATTCTTTCCTTCTAGATTCACTTCTCTGTTTTCCGCGCAAAATCTCTTCTGCTGGGAATGACGGTTCTTTGCAAATTTCATTGCCACTCCCTCTCATATTTTCCATTCTTGAAGCCTAGGCGTGCTTGTTGATAGTAATTTGTGGCACTGCTGGTGTGCCCAGGGATTTGACAAAAGCAAGTTAAGCATCGAAGTTTTTCTCTCTTGCTTTTTATCTAGAAACGGCCATGTAAAGGCCTTATGGACTTTTCACTTTTTGGGTGATCCCAAAGACATTTTGGTGCCTGCATGAGGAGAATCGAAGCAGTTCCTAAACCTTTAAATAATGTGAGACATGACCCACCAATACTTTCTCTTGAACAAGTCTGATCAAATCCACTCAAATTAGGCTTGCAGAGGAATATGTTGTCCATTGGGAGCCCAGTATGTGAGACCTCCATCTACTTTTATGGACTCACAATGCTGCTACTTCATTTTGCCTCACGGTTAGGCCACCACTGTTCACTAGAACATTCTTCTAAGAAAAGCTACCATAGTGCTCCCCCTCCAAACTGGTCTAAAGGCAGCTATGATGCGAGGGGGGGGGGCAGAGTGTTTAAACATTCTCCACTGAGTCATTTTTAAAATTGAAAACACTTCCCTCCTCCAAAGTTGCTATCAGCTTCCTTGGGGTTCTTCCAGATTGTTCTAAAGAAATGTGAGTTCTCATGATAAAGCTTCTTTGGTTTTGCCGGATTTTACCAGTTGTTGTCACCGCCACATCTATTCTTTGTGGGCTTTTTTTAGTGATTTCTTGGATCTGTTCTTTTCAGGCTGTTTTCTGGGGTGGGGGTATTTTTAGTGATTTTTATGCTTACTCTCAGGCTTCTCCAAAAGTATTTTCAAACCAAGGCATAGTTTGATGAGCTGGTGCTACAATTTGAATGGCAATTTTTTTGTCTTTTTTTTTTTAAAATTAAATTTAGAGTGCTATATTGAAAAAGTGTCACTTCACTGATACACTATAACTCTAAAAAATGCTTTTTTTAAAAAAAGAAAAGAGAAAGGATCAAAGGTTACTTTATTGTTCTGACATATCCTGGAATTAAAAAGAAATCCTCTTGAGAGTGGGAATAAAATGTTGCAGCTGGTGCTGGGAATGGCTAGAAAATAGTCTAGGACAACAGAAACATTGTTTGGATACTTTTTAAAAAAATACAGCAGCAAATACTAAAGCCTCATGACACATTTGCTCCATCTGGAGGAGCCAAATCTTTTTTCTTTTTTTTAAGTAGAGTTGTCCCTTCACATTCACTGGGGTTTGGTTCCAGGACCCCCCGTGGATACCCAAATCTGTGAATACTCAAGTCCCATTATATGCAATGGCATAGCAAAATGGTGTCCCTTATATAAGATGGCAAAATCAAGGTTTGCTTTTGGGATTATTATTTTTTAAAGAATATTTTCAAGCCGTGAATACTTAAAACCGTGAATGCCAAATCCGTGAATGTGGAGGGACAACTGTAATAAGTTTTTAAAAGATACATTTTGGCCCACAGCAACTTGAGGATAATTACTGTTCCGTTGTAACCGCTCATGTCTTGAAACTATTTTGCACATCTAGAGAGTCTTGTCTTCCTCCTGGATAATGTCCCCAATGCCATGTTTCTTCCAAATAATCAGAGAGGAAATTTAGGATTTCTGGCTTGAAAGTGGGAAAAACTAAATGGGTGAAACTGTACGGCGTCTCAGGGAAATGCAAAGTAAGTCAGGATCAGTGCAAGACACACCTCAGTTTAGGTTGTGTGGATGTTGGCTTCTTCAGGTTCTTTAAAGAATTGGACTCCTACCTTGAAGTTCAACTTCCAGTTAATCACTGAGGCCTTCAACCAAAACCACCACTTTTCAAAATACACAACCCCGGCAGGCTGAATCCACGTCCTTCTTAGTAATGGTACTTGGTCTTTTTCTGGGTGGAATTATTAACAGACACAATGACCCTCTTATCCATACAGCCATCTAGACAAGGAGCAACCATTGCCCTAAGGCCCTCTCTCAAACCATATCACCTTACAAAAAGGGGAAAGAGGGAACAGGGAATAGTCTGGTTGGTTATTATATTGTCCATCCCCTTTCTCCAGCACTGAAGTATCCTCTCTAAACATCTTTTCGCTGTTATCTACTCGATTTTAGTTAATGCGTGAAGTAGAAAAGGCACACCAAGGAGATTCTGCCGGCATCCAATGATATCCCAGAATACTGTGTCCAGTTCTGGGCACCACAATTCAAAAAGGATATTGACAAATTGGAGCGTGTCCAGAGAAGGGCAACTAAAATGGTGAAAGGTCTGGAAACAATGCCTTATGAGGAGAGACTTAGGGAGCTGGGTATGTTTAGCCTGGAAAAAAGACGGTTTAGAGGCGATATGATAGCCCTGTTTAAGTATTTGAAGGGATGTCACGCTGAGGATGGAGCAGGCTTGTTTTCTGCTGCTCCAGAGACTGGAACACGGAGCAATGGGTGCAAGCTCCAGGAACAGAGATTCCACCTCAACATGAGGAGGAACTTTTTGACAGTCAGAGCTGTTCGGCAGTGGAACACACTCCCTCGGAGCGTGGTGGGGTCTCCTTCCTTGGAGGTCTTTAAACAGAGGCTGGATGGCCATCTGTCGGGGATGCTTTGATTGTGATTTCCTGCGTGGCAGGGGGTTGGACTGGATGGCCCTCGTGGTCTCTTCCAACTCTGCAATTCTATGATTCTATGATTCTATGATTCTATGCTCCATGTCCATTCCATAATATGCAGTATACCAAATATTTATTTTTCACTGAGGAACTCATGAAAAACGTACAACATTTGGAGATGTGAGTTCTTCCTTTCACATTTTGAATGGTTTACGACCAAGTCACTGGTGTAATGGTGGCACTGCAGAGGCAAAGACACAACAGCTGTGATGTGGCTTTTTCTGAGAGTTTCATAGGAGAGAAAAGACTGCTAACTGGAGACAGGGCTACAAGCTTTGCTTGGGTTAATTGGTAGCTTAGTTGCTTTGAACTTTAGTTGATTAATTGCTGAAGACGATATTCAATTGGTGATGGGAATTTTAGTCAGCAGGGTTTCCATGCAAATGTCTGTATTTTCTTGCACTTAATTTTTTTATATATTTAGGGAAATAAATAAGATAAGCTGTACCAATAAATAGATAAAATTATAATAAATGTATTACATTACAAAAATATTAATTACAATAATTGTATTTAAAATACCTCCATTCACAATATTAAATGTGATAAAAATGTATCAGAACAACTGTGCTTTTGAAGACATTTCAATTCTGGTTTATTAATGTAATGGGGTGAAAATTAATTTTAAAAAGCAGTATATTGTTTATTTTTTATTTTTTGGAATTGTAAAGTACCTCGCTTTTTCTTCAGTATCTCAAAAGGAAGGAGAAAAAAAAAGGTGGACTCCTTTGTTGTGATTTCAGTTGTTTCTGTGTTAATATAAATGTACTTGCTTTAATCAGTTTTTTAAAAACTGATTAAAATTCTTTAATAACTGGACAGACCTTGCATGAGGGCATCGGCACTGCTGGACTCTTGTCTAAGAAAACAGATCCTTAGTCTGCAGTCATTTCCAATAAATTGTAAGAACAGCAGAAGTAGAGCTTGGAAAAGTTACTCAAACAGCAATTTCACTGGCTGTGCTGGCACTGGGAACAAGGGGGTGGTGGTGGTTGGAAGTTGTAATCCAAAAAAGTATTCCCCCCCCCCAAGATCAGAATGAGTGTACATAAAGAATAAAACCAGCACAGACTGCCATCATGCCATGTTGTTTTGCTTTTCAAGAGCACTATTTTCATTTCCTTGCTCCCTAAGAAAAGAATGCTTCATGATGATGATGATATTTATTCCTATCCTGCATGTCCCCTAGTTCAGGACTCAAAGTGGTTGTGGTTTATAACAAATTTAAAAACACATTATTAAAAATTAACAAAATATGGAAGTTAAAACAAGATTAAACAATCAAAAAATTTAAACCAGATTAAAACATACTATCATTAAACATGCAGGCATGTGGCTGGGGATTCAAGACCCCAAGGGAAGTGTCATGTATCTGGAACATGGTGTATGTGTCTATGTGTTGTTGTTACTGTTGTCGTTGTGTGCATTCATGTCATTTCCAATTTATGGTAACCCTAAGATGAACTGAGCACAAGGCTTACGTGGCAGAGGGGCTTTGTCTTTGGCTTCCTCTGAGTATGAGAGAGTGTGATTTGCCCAAGGTCACCCAGTGGGTTCCCATGACCAAGTGGAGATTTGAACCCTGGTCTCCAGAGCTATAGTCCAACACTCAAACTACTACACCATGCTGTCTATGTGTGGGGAGGGATAATTGTGTTCCATATGGAACCCAGGAGGAATTACCATTCCAATATGGTTTGATGCCACTTGGGAGTCATAGGCAAAAGGAAGACTTTTCCGAACATGAGAATATGCTTTTCTGCACACAAATTTGCTTCCCTTTGTCTCGCCGGACTTCTCAAAGAAGTCCCCATGTCTCATTGTTGGTTGGGAGGGGTCCATCAGATAAGCAATTCGTTTACGTGTTTGCTCTGGAACCTTGGGTGTTACCCTGAGATATCACAGTGGCCAGCACAGGGCAGTATATTTGCTGATCCGTCACCACCATTAAGAACACGATGGGCTATCGGTGAGGAAATTTACCTGTATTTGTATGTGTTTCTCTTTGTACCATCCAGCCTTTTTCTCTCTTACACACCCCAGAACTCTCCTCTGCAGACTTCTCAGATATCATCATTCTGACACAGGTGTTTTAATTTTATTTAGAATTAGAGCACTCAACCCCCTCTATTGCCAGTCTAGCCTGAAAGGAAGAGGGCAAAAAAGGAACCCACTCCCCAGACAGAACTCTGGATCAAGTTTCAAAGCTGATCCAGTAAACAGAGAGAGATGGTGTATTTAATTCGCCATGTACCCAATTTATGTGTCTTTTCCTGGCCGTGCTAATGTCCCTGGATTGCTTAGACGAGCAAAGAAAAGCAGGCCTCACCCAGTGAAACAAAAGAGGGAATCTGCTATGAACAACTGTGGAAGAATGTCAGAGTTCTGAGAAGATTGTGGAAGATCATTTGAGGCTCTTGGCAGTTGTGCCAGGGCAGAGAGGCTTCCAGGTTTAATAGCCCAAAGTTACCTTTTGGTGATAACAGTTCCCAGAATTCCCAGTGGCCATGGTAGAATTCTGGGAGTTGTTATCCAAAAGAGAAATGGTCCCAGGGTAACCCTGCTGTGAGGCCTACTGAGATGGTGGCATATGGAGTGCTATCAAAGGAGCTGAGTGGGAAACATATATAGGTTCTGTAGGTAGTGAGTGGGAAATAACCAAGAGGAGGTTTTTCTTGCAAGTCCCATTGAAATAAACAGAGATTGTGTGAGAGCACAGTGGCAGCTCATTCTAATTGAGTTCGTTCAGAAAACACAGTGGTTTCTGCCCCCCCACCTTTCCAATTCTTGTTTCCATTTTCTTTCTTGGGCAGCCAAATGCATTGAGTCGGGCCCCATCATGTATACGTATATAACAATAAAGGGAATGTTGCCTAGTGGTCTGTTTGCAGGTCTCTTCTGGGTGTGGCTGAGATGGTATTTTCCACTGGCTTTGGTGCTCAGTGAGAGCGTGAATGAATCATCACCACTTTGGCTGGGATGGTTGTCTTTTCCTGCCCCCTCCCAGTTAATTCCCGCTTTGCATAATGGCACAGAGTGGGGCGTTGTACAAAATGCTATAGGCGCCAACTTGCCCATTCTGTATTTCTAGCCTAGCCGTTGTAGTGGACAAAAAAAGAGAAGAAGAAGAAGATAGCAGCAGTGCACTGAAGTCACGCTCAAGTTTATGGCGCTGCACCAGACGTCTGGTTCTCCATGCTGAATAAGGGGGCAGCTATTTATGAGGACTTATTCTCTACCACTGGGTGGTGCCAAGCTGTGCCTCACTCTCCCCTTCGATGTGGCGCAGTGCTGTTCTTTTGACCAAAACTAACATTGATGGATGGCTTAAATACCCTAAAGGCACCAGATCTCATCTGATTTTGGAAACTAAGCATGGCCAGCCCTGGTTAGTACTTGGATGGGAGGCCACCAATGAATACCAGGTGCTATAGGCTATATTTCAGAGGAAAGAGCTGGCAAGACCACTTCTGAGTATTCCTTGTCTAAGAAAACCCTATGGAATTCATGGGTCACTTGAAGACAGGCACACACACACACACACACACACACAACATTGATGGACCCTCCTGCTCCTTTCCTAAATCATTCAGCCACCCTGAGTCTCAACATGGGAGTTCATCAGCTGCTTGTGAATAGAATAACTTTTTTTCTCCTTTCCACCTGTTAACAAGTATATGCTGTCCCTATTTAGCTGCAGTCCAGATGATGAAATCTTAAAATCCAGGATAGGGTGGGAAGAATGGGAATAAATACTAGCTTTGCCCAAACTCTGTCTTTCCTTACTGCTGTACATGGCTGCTAGCTTAGACTCATCCGGAGGTCACATAACCACCGCCATCTTAGCCAACAAAGGGAAACACCAAACTCTTGAAACAGTTTGTGCTTCAAGGGCTGTAGAGTTTCTGTGGCCACGAAGTGTGACCAATTCATAGACTTCTTTTTGTGGCCCAGAACACAAGCCTGGAGGCGGGGGTAAGTCCCACCTGTCTGAAAATTTCAGTGTTTTCTTTTTGTTGTTGTTGTTAGAGATTTGCCTTTTTCAAATTCATTGTAACATTGCCTGGATATCTAAGAATGTTCTCTCCTCTTCCTGCCCCCACAGCCCAAGCTGGGGGGCCACTAAACTCAAACTCCCAAGTGCTACAGATTTGCTCCCAAGAGAGTTTGGGGGTACGTCTAGAAGAGATTTTTATTGTACAGTAACCCTGTTTCTGTCTAGTGGAGAACAGTTTACATCCTCTTTGATGTGCTCCCCTCTTTTGTTTTCCCACCTCTTCATTCTTTTTCCCATGAAAAAACTGATAATGTGAATAGCTGCTTGTCAACTATTGGTCTCATGCTGATATTTAGCCTTAAATGGAGCTTACCACCCACTTTGAGCTGCATTCTCAAGCAACTTGACTCCGAGAAGACCTGATCCCAACATGCTGGGGCTGTTACTGGACACACCATCCGTGGGCTGTGCCTCAATCAAGACTCTGCCCCCCCCCCACCAAGGAATGGCTGCCCCATATCTTTTAATTGGTAATGTTAAGGCAGGATCTGACCATCTTGAAACACTCTGAGCCTTTGAGAAAAACTAGATCAACACAGGCGGCACATGTAAAGGATTCTAATTTGGCATGATGTTTCAGGGGTTCTGATCTGCGCAGAGACAGGCTCTGATAAAAGCTAGTATTGGCCCAGGCAGCTGTTAGGGATTTAGCAAGAGGCTGTAGTTGAGGAATTGGAGCACCTGTTTTGCAGCCAGAAGGTCTCCCAGGTTTGATCCCAAATGTCTCTGGTGGGAAGGATCTGAGACAGCAGGGCTAAGAATGAACTCTAGATCATGGTTTCTTAACCTGAGTTCCCTGGAACCCCAGGATTCCAATACTTGAAAAGGGGAAAGAACACAATTTCTTGGAGCTGTTGCAATAATAATTTTTATTCAGGGGTTCCCTGAGAATGGAAAATTATTTGAAGGGTTCCTCTAGAGTAAAAAGGTTGAGAAAGACTGTTCTATGGTGTGGTTACCAGTGAGATAGATTGGTGAGGGATGATGGTATCTTTTAATGGGTACAGAACCAGCCCATGTTATGTTCGCTCTTCACAATGAGCAGAGAGGGGAGTACTTTTCCCAAAATACCCTTCTTGCACTTGGGTATAAGCCTAATAAACAGCTCCTAGCAAAGTACATTCTGTTTCTGTGGGTTGCAAGGACTTGCTTCTCATTCCTACCCCTGCCCTTCCAATTCTTGGTACTTTGCAGTTTGCTGAAAAGCTATATGTTGCCTCATCTGTATTACTGGCAGCCCTCATTTTCATTGTCTTTTCACAATTTAACATTACCCATTTAAAATAATATGATGATAAAACAAAACTGAGAATTTCAAAGCCGCCTTTTTGATCCTGTCACTAGTCACCCTTTCCTCATGGTGAAGAAAAAAAAAATCTGAAAATCTCGAAGGCTAGAAGGCGGCACTTTAAAAATAGAAACAAAAGCAAAATATATGTATAAATATGTTAAGTTTAACTCTTTTTCTGTGCTTCAGCAACATTTCAAAGGCAGAACATCTCATGGCTGTGTGCATTTAGGAAACTCCTTGATGTGTGTTTTAATGGAAGCGCTGTTAATTCCTGCCATTTCAGCAGCTGTGCTTTATGAGCCACACCTAAAATGGCGTGTCTTGTGTGTTGCAATTGCAATGACTTGTTTGCCGTATGATTCGAAGCAGAGTTTGGATTCGGCTGAATGTGCGCAAGTCCAAACCCACATGTTAGCTGCACCCCTTTAAAGAAAACAAGGAGGCTCATTCAAGGAGGAAAATAGGTGTTTTTTACATGTGGGTTTGGTGGCGAAGACACCAAAGGATTAGATTTCTTGGACAATGTGACAAGCAGATCTTGCAAATGATCCAACATGATGGCGATGGTGTCTCATTGTCACCAGGAAATCTTGCCAGGGGTGGATACGATTAGGGACATGGCAGTTTGAGATCCATCTCAACATTTGATTTTTTTCTGAACATTCACAAGGCATATCACCATGCTAGAAAAATTAATCTTATCTGTGTAATCCGTGGTCAGATGACAGTGGGGTGAATATACAGAAGAATTGCAGGATTGATTTGCTTATTTCTAGATTTTTAAAACAAAATGTACTCTGATTAAATGGAAAAGTGGCCCTAAATGTTCTGCAGCCCAAAAATCTTTTATACCTTCTAAGAATAGGTAGCACTGCATGCGACCTCTGGATGGTTTTCTGAAAAGAAACAGCAGACTTCCAAAGAAAGGTTCCTGCTATAATGGGCTAGTAATGTGTGGCCCTCCAGATTAAATGGGCTGTGTCAGTAGCCTCCTGAATTTCCCAAAAATTATCTTCAGCATTTGGTCTGTTACTAGATTAAATGGGTGAAAATGCATGATTTGAACATGGGGTTCGCATATGAAGATTTTGGCATTATGTCCTAATTAATTTCCTAGTATAGTTCATACATATGTACTACTGGGTTTATTTGGGAGCTACTCTAGGGCCCAAAACAACTTAATCCAGCCTTAATTGTTGGACTTCAACTTCCAGACTTCCTCAGTATTAGTGATACTGGCTAGGGACACATGTTCCCTACCATTGCTTTAAAAGATGTAGCCAGCATTGTTTTGTTGATGTCAAATGACACACAGGGCATCAACGATCTCATACCTCTGACCTTAATAATAATAATAATAATAATAATAACATTTATTTATACCCCGCCCCTCTGTTAAAACAATCGGAGCGGCTTACAAAAATAAAATACAATACAGATATTTTGATTTTAATTTGTACTGATTTAATAATGTTTTAAAGGGGGGGAAGGGATTTTGAGTTGTTTTATACCAAGTACTATTTTACCTGTTGTAAGCCGCCCTGATTGTTTGCAGAGGGGCGGGATATAAATAAATTTGATTATTATTATTATTATTTATTAGATAAAATAACAATAATCTTCTCCCACATTAAATACTACCCTGTCCAACCCACACTTCATAAGTGCATGGGGCAGTCAAATGAACAATCCCATGTGGCCCTGAAGCTCTAGCCACCAACAGAGCTTGAAACAGTAAGCTGTTTCTGTGCTAACGTTTGAGTTTAGAATTTGGCAATAGGCCATTTCATATACAATGTATACATGGGGGGAACTGTCATTTTGATAACCAACTTGTGCCTCTCTGTGTCCCTTGTCCTAGTAGGCACTGGTAAGAGATAAAGCAAGAGGCCTAGGCTACAGTTTAGTGTAAGAACCCTTTGCTAGAAAACTAATAGAACTATCTCCCAGCTTCATAAGTGCAACTTGAAATGTTTATTATACTTATCACAGGAATCAGATCTTCTGCTATTATCATCAAAAAGCACTCGCACCATGATTCAGAGCCATCATGATACGAGCAGTTTGGAAAGTTAATTTTTTTAAAAAAAATAGCTTGCTCCCACTACCCCTTATAGGGTTTTGTTGCTTACAAACAAAATCCTTTCCCCTTACCTTTTCTCCCTTGCAGCATGACAGAAGTATTAAAAACAACTCCTTTTAAACAGTTTATCAACAATGGCCAGAGTAGCCGCCCTTGGTTTTAAGGACTAAAAGCCATGCAGAGCAGTGCAGTTTTAGGTGTCTAGTAGAAACTCAAAAGGGATGGAGCCAGTCTGACTTCCCATGGGAGGGAATTCCACAGTCATGGTGCTGCTACAGAGAAAGCCCTGTCACCTCTACCCCCCAAGCTATACCTCATGGGGTGGTGGGACAAGACCTCTGCTGAGGATCTCAAATTTCAGGCTGGCTTGCACAGAAGGAGACAGCCTTTTAGATTATCTTTGGCCCCAAGCTATCTAGGGCTTCATTCAGTGGGAGAAACTGGGAAACTGCCTCTGAATAATTCCTTGCCTGAGAAAACCCTATGAAATTCATGGGGTTACCATAAGTCGACAGATGACTTGAAGGCACATACACACAAAATAGAGGTTAAAAACAGAACCTTGAACTGAGCTTGGAAACAAAGAGGAAGCTGGTGCGGCTCTTGCAAATCCAGGGGAACATGGTCTCCAAAGTACACACCTGAAGACACTTTCCACTGATATTCTCCCTTCCCTGTCTGTTAGCTTCAACCCAAGTTGGACTTGACTAGTGTGGAAGGTTGATCTTTTGATGTACAGGAGTCTACGGCTTCCTTGCTAAGGCAATAGAGAGAATTTTTTTAAAAAAACTGTAAATATTAAAAGGAGTTGGAGAAAGAAGTAGGGCAGAAGATAGAAACATCCTGAAAATAGAGAGGGATGAGGTATTAGACACACCTTCTTTGTCACAATTCACATGATGACCAAGTATATTGATTTTTAAAAAAACACACCACCTTTCAGAAAGGAACAATATCCTTCATCATATTCAAGCAGGCTTTTAATTTGTAGCTGTGTGCATAGATGCTTTTATTGGGGTATTTTTTATTGTTTTTAGCTTTTATATGTTTTATATAATTTTAATTTTCATATTTTTAAGTATATGCTGTATTTTATATTTTGTGAGCTGCCTTGGGTCCCATTCTAGGAGAAAGGTGGCATATAAATCAAATCAAATAAATAAGTAAATACTGCAGAAAAGGAGGGAAAACACCCCCAAACTTCATGAAACTAGTGAAGTGTCATTTGGATCATTTAAAAAAAAAACCTGCAGGACATACAAGAACAGATATTACTACCTTGCAACACATTTGCACCATCTGGAAGAGCCCTATATCTTTCTTAAACTGTGCTGCCCAGACAAAGTACTCCAGGGGCCCTTTTACTCTACACAGTTTTAGTGCTCTGATTCCACTTTAAGTGTCATAGTTCCATCCTATGGAATCCTGGGATTTCTAGTTTGGTGAGGTACTGTATTTAGAATTCTCAGCCAGAGAGTTCCTCTAGTGCTTCCCAGATTACAAATGCCAGTATTGCATAAGATGCTGCTGCCATGGCAGTTAAAGTGGTATCAAAGTGTTATAATCATGTAGTGCAAAACAGGGCTGCATTTATATGGCAGGTTTTATAGCGATAAATTGCGCTTTAGCACTTTTTCGCACCAGTGGTGGGTAGTTTACACGGTTTATGGAGAAAGCAGTTGTATTTTGTTGCTTTTTTCCCTCCCGCTTCCTGGTACAGACAGACAAATGTAGGGGGCGTGGCCATGCATTGGAGAGAAGGACAAAGGAATGCAATAGGAATGTCTGCCCTGGCCCCAAAGCAAACTGCAGAAACGAAGGGTTTTTCTCCGTGGTTAACAGCTGATCGAATCTCACCCATTCCCCCCTTATCTGTCTTAAACACACAGACTTCCCTCGGCCCCAAAGCAAACTGCAGAAACGAAGGATTTTTTTTTCTCCGTGGTTAACAGCTGATCGAATCTCATCCATTCCCTCCCCCCAAGCAAGCAGCATCTTGCCAGCCCACCCCTTCATCATAAGATCCAATCACAGTGCAGCTCTGCTGTAACTGTATCAGGAAGATTGCTGGTAATTCACACAGACCTTAGCGAAATGGTTGTTTATACAATCAATAATGCGCTAAGTCGCACTACTTTTCAAGTAAGTCGGCAAAAGTAGCGAGATCCCCTGAGACACTATATTTGGGTTTTTTTACCTTCCCCCCTTCTGAATAAGGCAATACTGTGGCACAATCCGTGGGAACAATGAGCAATCTTAGTGGTATATTTAGGGGAATATTTGCCCGTGTAAACGCAACCCTGGTGAGGTCTTATCAGAGCAGCACACAGTGGTATCATTTCTTGCAAGCGGGACACTATACTTACATTGATGACATACAGGCTTATGGAAGCCTGCAGGAAATACGTAGCAGTTATCAATTCCCATGTCTGGTGAGTCTTAGGGCTTCTCCTGATGGGGCAATTTTGTTGGGAGGTTGCTGGAGGTTGTGATATTTGTTGCTTTAGCAGCCTTTCTCTTTTTCAAATAGCCAAACAACTGTGATTATTATTATTATTATTGTCCTGGACTATTTTCTGGCAATTTCCAGCAGCAGTGGCAATTTCTTATTTCTGCCCTCAAATGGTTATTACAGTATTTTAAACTGTGGACATATGTGCCATACTGATTTTTGGGGCGGGGAACTAACCCTAATTATTTGTGTGGCGATGTGGGCTTCAGTCCTTCCTTGCTGGCTGAACTTCTACTTTCCTTACAGTGGGAAGGGTAAAGTTTAGGAGAGTCTTCTTTAATCCTCTGTTATTTCCTCTTCCTTTCTCTCTTTCAAAAAAAAAAAAAAAAAAAAGTTATATTGTAAGTACCAAAGTGCAATAGCTCAGTACTGAAACAGCACTTTTCCATTATAACATTATAACTTCAAGAAAAATCTTTTTTAAAAAATTAATTAATTAAAATCTTAGTTTGAAAAAAATGCAGGAATCTTGTTGGGAACTTGCGTTCTTGTAAGTGGACTTACATCTGTGGGAATTAGAATTGGTCAGTTCCGTAACATTGTATCTTGTGAAGGATTGCTGTTACGTTACTATGTAGGGGAGCCAGCGAAGTAACGGATGTATATCGAGAACGGTGCACAACAGGATCAATGCACAATGGGATGGATATACATCAGGACACTCTTGACGATGTCCTGTCACGCATCTTTGCAATTAACTAAGAATTCCTTAGCACTTTTGCTACGTACCTAAGTTTATGTAAAGTTACTTAACATAGACCATGATAGATGATTCAGGCCAACCTTCGGAAGAGCCCTAGTGCAGATCTAAGAAATTACTACATCTAGTAACAGACACACACACCCCCGCAAAAAAATTAATGGGAAGGGGCACACTTACACAGGTCGAATGGATGTGATAACAACCAGTAAAACCCAAGAAGTTATATTGTGAGATCTCATGCTTCTTTAGAACAACCTGGAAGAGCCCTATTTGAAGGACCGCATCTCCCTTTATGTGCCCAATATAGCTCCTAGATCATCCAGAGAGGCTCTTCTCTCTTCCCCACCACCACCACCTCTGGCGTACTTGGTGGGAATGAGGGAAAGGGCCATCTCAGTGGCTGCCCCTAGGCTTTGGAACTCCCTCCCTAGAGAGGCTAGTATGGCTCCATCTCTGCTTTCCTTTCGGCAACAAGTAAAATAATTCTTGTGCCATCAGGCATTTTCAATCTGATGGGGGCTGGACTTGTACATGCTGTGCAGGTGTACATAGTTTTATTGTATTTTAGTATGTTTAATGTTTTTAAATGTTTTAATACTGTAAATGGTTTAATCTGTTTGTTTTAATTTCACAGTTATATTTATATTTTTAATGTTTGTGTATTGTTTTAAACTCACTGTTAGCTGCCTTGAGTTGCTAAATTGGGAGAAATGTGGGATCTAAATAATGCTAGTAGCAATAATACCGTAATTATGGTGGTGGTGGGACCTATAGCACTGCATGTGAGAATCACACATCAGGTCCACACATCTTGATGCACAAACTATTGAGATATCATCTGTATATATAATGTCACTAAAGTAATTTGAAAAACATCAAAGAAATGCATTAAGAATAGATAGGAGTGATTGGCTCTGAAAAAGCAGTGATATAGAAAATATGATAACATGGTCTAAAAATATAGGATACTCATTACTCAATTAGCCTTGAACAGTGGGAAAAGTCATGGAAAAAAGGAATGAGATTAATCAGTACTATAAGTTTTAAAGAAAATTATTACAAAATGTTTTTTCACTGGCACTTGTCACCAGACAGATTAGCAAAAATGTACTCAAACCAAACCGATCAATGCTGGAAATGTGAGAATGAAAAGGGTACCTTTTTTCATTTGTGGTGGACATGCAAAAAACAAACCAAAAAAATGGAAACAAATCTATGTGCCAATTTGTGAAATATTCGAAATAAAAATACAACTGACACTGGAATTATTTCTTTTAAATATTATGGATGAACTGAGCTTAAAATCCAAGGAAAAGTTATTGCTATATATGGTGACAGCTGCCAGAATATTATTTGCTTCTAAACAGAAAACCAAAGATATACTGTTTTTAGATGAATGGTTGATAAAATTGTTAGATATATAGGAAATGGATAAACTTACATATCTTGTAAGGCAAGGAACCTTATCTGATCATTATGAATGTTGGAAAACATTTAATACTTTTTTGGAAAAGAGATATGGCTGTAAAGCCAAGACGATTGAGTAAGAAGGAACAAACAAATAATTAGATAAATAATTAACTGAGATATTGAGACTGTTATAGTGAGGAGAGGGATAACTGATGCATTGAAAATCTGTAATTAAAGTATATAAAAATGAAATATATGTTCAGACTTATTCAGTTCTGTGGAACATTTTGCATAATGTATTTTTGGAATGATATTTCATACAAAAACTAATCATAGTAACTGTTGGGTGGGAAACTGAAAAAGGGAGGATAATATGAATTGTAATATGTGGTATATGTAGAATTATAATACAAGGATGTAAGTGTATATAAATGTCATATTGCAATGTGGAATTGAGAAATTAGAATGTTTTATTGTCAGATTGGAATATTTTTAATAAAAATATTTCTTAAAAAGGGAATAGATAGAAGGTGGTAACCCATCAGTCCGTGAGATGCTTAAGTTGAGATCATCAGTTGAGAAGACTGCACAGATGGCATGTTGCCATACTACTTCCAGGGCATTGGATTGGGGACTGCTGAGGTGTGAGCAGGAAGGAGCTTGCATTGCTGGCCCCAGCAGCAGAGACTCAGAGGGAAATGATGTGGCTAAACTTGTTGGGAGAGCCAACGGGGTATAATGGTTTGAATGTTGGGTGGAATAGAATTTGGGGGGTTTGAGGGGGTGGGGAGTTGCAGTCTGCAATTCCCAAAATTCCCCAGATAGCATACCCAGGTACTATTCCAGTTAGGAGATTTAGGAAGCTGTAGTTTAAAAAAAAAAAAACTTTTCCAAACCATGACCAAAAAGGAAGGAGACTACAGGCAGAATGATTTGTTCAGCACCACACCTGGGCCTTGGGATGCTAATCTCCATCAAATGGGGAATGCTATTTGCAGCTTCCATCCTGGGGTAAATAGCTGCTTGGGTGGGCAAACAATTTTCATTGGGATGACATCAAGGGGAAAAGGCTCCAATACCTTCCTGCATGCCATGGTCTCAATCTCGATTCCCTCACCCCTACCCCAGCAAGTTTAGTGCAGCTATGCAGTTAATGTGTGGTCTAATTCAGCCTTAAGACCTCATGTAAACATTAGACCTCCAGTAACTGTGATTGCTGCATGCGTATGGAAGTGATCTCATGGACTGTATGGAGATTTTCACACGGGGCCAAAATGCCCCATTACTGCCCCGCCACCTCCTCTCCCGTTCCTGCCAAGGAATAACATAAATCTTTCACGCATTTACCTTAATTCCGTGGCAGGAATGGGCTCCCCCTCCCCTTGCTGGCTGGCCGTAAATGCAGCTGTCGTAAGGCTGCTCTTACGACCGTCCGTCTGAAACGTTATCACGTTATCACGTGATAACAGCCGGGCGGTAAATTTAAAAAATAAAACTCCCCCAAACATAAAATCAGTTCACCAAGCACAAAAACACACTTTAAATCACACAATCAAAACAGGGAAGGTAAAATAAAGGGTGCCACTTACCTGGATGTCCAGGTCATATCAGGAAGTGCTCAGGACTGACCTCTCCTCTGCAGCTGACATTTCGGAACAGGAATGGGGCTCCGTTCGCACACCTGTGATTGCATGATAGCAACGGAATGGGAGGTCTATTCACAATGAAAAATCGTGATTACATTGTTCTGGAACAGTCACGGGAGCAGGATGGATGCTGGACAGAATGGAGTCAAAGTCGTCCGAAAGGGAAAACCTTTCCCGACCCTGTTCTGTTCCTGCCACAGGATATATAGCCTGTGTGAAAATCTCCTAAGTCTTTCACAGGACTGTATGCTGCAACCCTTTTGAGAGGCTTCCCAAATATGTGTGTATGTGTGAGAGGTTTTTTTTAGTATAAATATTACTGAGTGTTAGTGAGCAGGGATAAAGAGCACCATCGGTGAGGTAAAAAGGAAAGCGAATGCATGTATGACTAGAAAGAGGACAAAGAAGGGCACCAGTTTCCATTAAATTTGCATGCGCTAATTTATGTGTAGATGTAAATTTAGAAATAATTGCAGTAATTCAAATCTCAACAAAATGCATCCCACTATAATGAGGATGATAGAAACAAGGTGACCCTCGCATGCCTACCTGTTCAGTTGCTGACCAGGTGCTAACTGTGGATGGGTGGACACTTCACTCCTTCCTTATACTACTTTGCCTTATCTTCATCTTCTTATAGCACTTCAAGTAGTTTAGAATTATACAGTGGGCCTTGGTATCCGCTGGGCTTTGGTTCCAGAACTCCCCATGGATACCAAAATCCATGAATACTCAAGTCCCATTATATATAGTGGTGTAGTAAAATGGCATCCCTTATATAAAATAGCAAACTCACAGCTTGTTTTTTGGATTTTTTAAAAAATATTTTTGAACGGTGGTTGGTTGAATCTATGGATGCAAAATCTATGGATATGGAGGGCTGACTGTACTGGACAATCGTTCAAATAGAGGACTACCTTCTGTAAAGTTAGCCACATGGTCATCAGTAAGAGGGGAGGTTGAGAAAAGTTAGCCAATAACTTGGACAAATAAAAACCACACTCCAGATATTCCTAAATGGACACATTAGGACATGGGGTTTTTTTCTTTACAATTTTTCTTTTAAGAATAGTGTTTGGAGAATAATTAGCTCAGCTTTTTTAAAAGGTAGAAACTAGGCTCTGAATCTCATACCACCTTGGAACTCCAACACATGTTTAAGTTTTAAAAAATCATTCTAAACAATTCATATACTGTATAAATACAACATACAAAAACAATACCCTTTTGGGTGTTGCATTATGTTAACATCTATGGTGATGACAGTAGTAATGAAGTTTCTTGGAGTTAGTGACTGAACTGCTTTAATATCACAGAGATGTCCAGTGGACAGAAGGATTCCTGGATGCCTTTCAATAAGCTGCTTTTATTATAGACCGTAGAAGAGGCGGAGGAAAAGACAAGGAAGGGAAACATATTTGGGAAGGCTTTGGACAACACAGCAGTGTATGCTACTCTTCTTTCTTTCTTTCTTAAAAGGGTTTAGTCTTGATTTAGGGCCTAAATATATTAAAGGCACCAGATACTATCTGCTCTTGGAAGTCAAGCAGGGTTAGCCCTGGTTAGAACTTGGATAGGAGACCATCAATTAATACCACGTGCTGTAGGCTATATTTTAGAGGAAAGACCTGGCAAAATCACTAAGTATTCCTTGCCTAAGAAAACCCTATGACGGTCATGGGGTCACCATAAGTCAACAGCTGACTAAAGGCCATATACACACACTCAGGGCACATCTACATGGCCAAAAAAAAAAAAAAAAAATCCAGCAAGATTGGGGGCAGAATACCTTTAGTTTAAATGAGCTCCTGCTGGGATTTGCCATATTCAGAAGGAGGGGGGCTGAAAACTCCAAATAGGCTGTGATAACAGCTTTCACAGTTTCTCGTGATCCTTTTTAAAAATTGCACAAAAATGGGCATAATAGGTCATCTGTACAACCAATTTGAAAAGGGAACACAGCAGAGCTAAAAGCTGATTAGTCGGACCTCAGAGGGGGCAG
Organism: Gambelia wislizenii; assembly: GCA_030847615.1. Lineage (NCBI taxonomy): Eukaryota > Metazoa > Chordata > Lepidosauria > Squamata > Crotaphytidae > Gambelia > Gambelia wislizenii. The sequence continues at coordinate 262,928,184 of JAUMIR010000002.1, forward strand.
GCTTGCCAGGGAGGGCTTGCAATGCTGGAGCCGCCATTGTTGCTGTTTTTGCATGATCATTAAAGTGGCAGAGCAACAGAGCAAAAGTATGAAGAGGTGTTTTTTTTTGTTTTTTTTTAGTGTAAAATAGCTCTTCCGCATCTGTCATTTTTTAAAAAAGTGGGGTGGGAATGGAGGGAGATTTTCTGGACGCAACTCATTTGCGGCCAGATATTTTTCGGGTATGTAAACTGCACAGTGTTCCCTTCCAGCAAGCTTGCAAATGAGCCATGGGCACAAAAGGACACTGCAGCGATAGGGAGGTAAGGTGGTATTTTTCGCTATAATTTTCCCATCTAGCTGAGCCCTCAGTCTTGATTTGGACGGTGACAAAAAAACTTATCACAACAGAAAATTATTATAGCATTTGGGGTTGCCGTTTTGTTTTTTTAATCAGTTGTTTATCACTAAATGGTTTCATAGCTAGCTTTTTTTTTTTAATGAAAGGCAAGTATAGCAATCTAATTCTGTAATGCCATATTATTAATTTTTGCATTACAGTGTTAGAAGGCTATAGTGTGATAATGCTAATTTGTTAAAAATAACATTTAAGACTTTTCCATTCCTGTCAATTTGGGAGTGATGAAAGGTTTCTTTAAAATAGAAATCTGACACTATATTGTTATGATGCAATAATGCTTTTTAATTTTTATTAAGTTATTTATACCCCGCTCTTCAGCCACAAGGCTATCAGAGCTGCTTACAAATTGTTTTTAAGCAATAGCAATTTACACATCTACACTGCATTAAGCAGTTTCCAATGTGCATTAGCTAATTGCCCCCACAAACCGGGTACTCATTTCACTGACCTACGAAAGGATGGAAGGCTGAGTGAACCTTGGAGCCCTCTGGAATTGAACTTGCAACGTGGTGACTTGCAGTATTGGCATTTAACCACTGCACCACCAGGGCTATATCTCTCTTATATTTAAAAAAATCTGATTTCCAGTCAACCATTGAGCTTTTGTTTCTAGCTGTCTTAGCGATAAATTCTGATTTCTTGTGCATCCAGAATGATTCAAAAGACTAGAAAGTCCCAGATTTTGTTCCTGTTCTTTCTGATTTTATTTTGGAGATCCATACATGTTTTGTTTATCCTAGAATATTTTCTGTCAGCTCCTGGTATGATCAGAGACTTTTTATAAAAGCTCCCTGTGTCAGTTTATTTTAACCCAGGATAAAACTGGCAATACCAAGAACAACATCTGGGACATTTCAGTCAGTCTGGATGAGTCCTGAGTTATGCCAAAAGGACCTAAAGATTGGTCCACTTATTCCAAGATTAGCACTTGAAATTTTAAATGGTTAAGTATCAAAAGCATTAGATGAACATTCTTTTGACAACATGGTGTGGATTTATACTATAAGGCTCATGTGTGTAAGACACTTAAAGAAAGAGAGAAACCGTAATTAAATTCACCAGCACTATTTCTAGAAGATGTGTCTATGATTATTTTCCTGTTTGGTTTAAATGCTTTCAGCATGGCTTTAGAAGTTTTTACAACCTGGGGCCTTCCAGATGTTTTGGACTACAACTCCCATAACTCCTTAACCACCATAGGGGACTGCAGCCAAACAGGCAAAAGGCAACCGTCGACATTTGGTGCCTGTTGCAGACAACATTCAAGTGGAATTCTCTCACACACACCCCTGACAGAACAATCCTTGCTAGTTTCACAATCCCTTACATGGTCATATATAGCGCCCGTTCTTTTCAGTGGCATATATGTTGGTAGGAGACCTTCCTGGTGGAGTATCCCTGTATGAATTCATGGGAACATGAGTAGCCATTTTGCTTTTCTTCCACAGGCACTAAAATATCTTGGGGCTGCATTGGGCAAACCATGATACATTTCACTGACACACTTCCTTTTATGCCCTTAATGTTGTTTCCCCTTCTACAAAGAAGCTGCCATTCCCTTCCAGTTACAGCCCCACTCACCCACCCCCCACTCCTAATTCCCGGCTCTGTCTCGCCCTTGATCTCAGTCCCTTTTTAGTGTAATGCCATAACCCCCTTTCCCATATACAGCTGTATAATACAAGACTCCTATTGTGTGCTAGACAGCCCAGGGCAGGCGTGGGAAGCTGGGAGCCAGCTGGATCCATTAACACTGAGCAAAGCGTGCAAGATCTAAAAGTCCCCAAAGCAGAGAGACGGCTTTGAATCCTGCCCATTCTGAATTGGGGTGTGTGCTGCCTTATGGTCAAAGAAGAGAGCCACTGAAGTCAGTCCCTGGCTTGCCATGCCCCTAATGAAGAAAGAGGAGCTAGCCATTCCTCCTCAAAACTCCTTCTGCTGAGATTTCTGTCTTCTGTGAGCGACACTCGTGTTTGCACTTTCAGTCATTCCTTTCTGCCCTGCCTTCCCACCGTACTGCTCTTTACTTTTCATATTCCTGTGCCTAGGAACATTTTCCAAGTAAGCATCCCATCTGGAATGCTAGAGTTGGCATAAATCAAACTCATCATCTGCACACCCTCCAACATTTCACAGATGAAAAGCAGGACATGTGTGGCCAAGTAATGTCTGCGTGTGCTCAAGATGGCAAAAGTTATTAATGAGAAAGAACATATATGTTAAGAGGGTCTGCAGCCGTTTACTTTTGCCCGTGCCTCCTGGAAAGGATCCTTTCTCCTCCACTGAGTTAACTGAGTGCAAACTACTTTTATACTTTGAACTCAGTTTGCAGCAATTGAAGTAAGATGAAGACAAAGGAGGGAAGTGGCAGGAGGGGGGAAACTGTAACATTTTAAAAGCAGCTGAAAAAGTGGGATGGCAGACGATTAATTGGGATTCTCCCTGCCAAATGGAAGTTATGCATTTGATGAGGCAGCATTGCCAGATAGGTCAGGCTCCAAAGCAGGGGTGAGGTACCTTTGGTACCAGCTTTCTGAGGCCTACATTGCTCAGGATCCCCACCCTCCTTCTGGAAAGGGTAAAGGACTGTGGAAGTTGTAGTGCAAAACATCTTGAGAACGGGATGTACTCTGAACATGGATGAGTTTGAGCAGTGTTCACGGTCTCAACTGATCTGCCACCCAAGTGTCACTCTGGTTTTCTCTGAAGCATCTAAGAAAGACCAAGGCAGCATGAGAGAGAAATTTTGCTTGGGCATCCCACTAGTTCTAAGTTAAGTTCCAGAGACTCTGTGCTTCCCTCTGCACAAATCCCAGAACTAGCCTGGCTGGGTTGAAAAAGGTGTTTACTTTTCCTCAGTGATACTATGGCCAGTGTGAGAAGAGCTGACAGAAGGTCCAGAAGAGAAAGGGAGGGAGCAGCTGCTGTCCTACCTCATCTTCTCTGTGATTGGTGTAAATTAAGGTAAACACTTGTTCTCCAGATTGCAACCTGGCAACTCTAGACTTGGGAGCAGTTAAGGACAGCACTACATGTTGTATCAAGTATAGAGATACAACCCCTTGAAAGTACTGAGGGACCACAATTGGCTGTGTTCATAACTAGTCTTTTCAAGACTTGTATCAGACTTCACTTAAAAACAAACCAATTTCTAATTGGTTAATGAGGTACTCCCAGTTAATCTGACCAGTATTAGTAAAGGACTTATAAAAACTGTAGATATCAAACAGCGCTGTAAAAGAGGCATTCTCCCTTTTCTCCACACATAGCAGGAGGAATGCCTCTTCCATGTTTATACCTGCCACAACACTTCTAAAAGGAAAGATAAAAAGATGCTTGTTTCTGAGACACTGCTTTAGCAACATGCAAATTTATGCAGATTTAATTGATAGATTAATTGATGAGCAGCAGAAATACATGTCTACTCAGAAGCAAATCCCACTGAGTTCAATAGCCCTACTCCCAGATAAATGTATATATAGCACCTTCCCTGGCTTCCTGCCATCCAGATATATTAGACTATAACTTCCATCAGCAGCAGCCAGTGCAGACATGGGGGCCAGCTTGGGGAAAACTGCTGTATAGGCCTAAAACTCATATGATTAATCAATTACAGTTTCTTTAATTAGGTTGCAACTCTAGTTTATAGCTGAACATGCAGAGTTTGGAAATTAAAAAGGCAGCTGTCACTTGGAGTCAAACAGAAATATCATACATTTAAAAACAAACAGCTTCTAAACTGACAGCTCTGCTGAACTTCCCAATGAGTAATGCTCATGTTGTAGGAAGGATACCAAAACCCACCAAAATCTGAAGTGGATTTAAGCACGTGCTGAGGATAAAATACCAGGGAAGGATGAAAGAACCAATTCTGAAGTGTTTTTACATAAACTGTAGTGCTGAGGTTGCCACTTCTGTGTAGTCACTTCCCAAATTACTGGGATGTTTAGGTAGGGAATATCACATGGCAGGAACAGATAAATGAAGGGTGGGCACTCTACCCTTATCTAGTCTTATAGAAGCCTTCTATAAGTGATCCCTTTCGATCTCTGGCAAGAACAGTCTGTCTTCTAGCAGCCTGCTGGGCAGGAAGGAAGATAGGGAGAGAGACGGGGTGGTCGAAGGGGGTGTCAGAAAGGGAGAAAGGGATGTCAGAATGAGAAAGCGGGGAAAGGGTGGCAGAAAGAAAGTGAGAACCCCACCTACCACTGTGTACTTCTTTTATGCAGCTCCCAGCAGTCCTCAAAAGAAAAAAAAAGGTTTCCCATCAAGAGTTTCAAAAAGTTCCCTTGGCCAGTGGCTGTACAGGCCGGAGGATTCTGGATGTCCCAAAAAGTGTCTTTCTAAACTCTTCTTTTCATGACAGCATTCTGTCTTCCTTGGGCAAGTGGACCAGGGCAAAACACTATAATAATATATTTTTTTTAATTTTAAAAATGCTCCTACTCTTGACACTTAGTACTTCCTTCAAGCTTGAATAAACATAGATGCACTCACATAGAAATAACAGCCACATGATTAAAGTAAAAATGCCTTTGAAGAAGATTTGGGGAGAGCAGAGTAGGGTTTGTTTTTTTTTAATTGAGAACATTGCCATTTTGCTGGAAAATAAGTACAATGAGTGGATCAGGAGGTGTTTCCAGCCAATAAAAAAAAAAAGAACGGGACAACAAAAAATCGTGTCAAGAGGTGTCTGAAATACAGACTCATTTTGCAGGTTCCCAAGTTTGTATTAGGTGCACCGAGAAATTCTTCTCTAACAATTGAACTGAAATTCTGGTTTGGTAAACAGATTTACCGAGCTCCCAATGGTTGGCACTTAACCAGCCCCTTTCACGCAAAAGAATTATATCACTAGGGGCATTCTACACTGCAGAAATATAGCAGTTTGACACCATTTTATTCACCATAGTTCTGTCCTGTGGAATCCTGATATTTGTAGTTTTGTGAGGTACTGACGCTTTTCTATCAAAGAACTCTGGTGCCTCACCAAACTACAAATCCCAGGATTCCATAGGATAGAACTATGGTGGATAAAGCAGTGTGGACACAGATTCCCCTATAATTGTCATGGCAACATCCTGCATGGAATCCTGGGGTTTGTAGTTCAAGGAGGTACCAGAGGCACTCTCTGGCTAACAATTCTAAAAATCCCTTCCTAAACTGCAAATCCCAGGATTTCACAGAATGGGACTGTGCCAGTTAAAGGGGAATCTTGTTGCTATAATTGTGTAGTGTGAAAAGGACCTTCTGTGAGTCTAAGGAATTTGTGTTACCGTAATAGCTATCAACTACAGTTGCCCCTCCACATTCGCAAATTTAGCATTCGCGGTTTTGGGAGGGCCTCTCCCCCCCCGCCCTCCTGAAAGCAGCGACTGGGCTTTAGAAGCCCTGTGGCTGCTTCTGGGGGGGAGAGAAGCAGGCCGGAGGGGTGGGAGAGGTGGGGAGGGGGCCTTCTGAGGCCCCCTCGCCACCTTAAGAGGCCAGGCGGGGGGTGGGAGAGGCGGCGAGGGGGCCTTGGGAGGGAGTGGGGAGGGCTGGGGAGGCAACCACGGGGCCTCCAGAGGGTCTCCAGACGCCCTGTGAAGGCCTTGAGGGGGGAGGGCTGGGGAGGCGACCACAGGGCCTCCGGAGGGTCTCCGGAGGCCCCGTGGTGGCCTGGGGAGGGAGGGGAGAGGCAAGGGGAAGCGACTATGGGGCCTCCAGAGGCCCCGTGGTCGTTTTGGCGGAGGAGGGGGAGGGCAGTCGTTATTCGCGGAATTTTCACATTCGCAGGGCTCTGTGGAACCTAACCCCTGCTAATGTGAAGGGACGACTGTAGTTGACTAGACTACCTGAACAAGCACTTGCCACTAGGTGTCTGTCTTCTTTATTTGGATAGATTATCATGAATTTTTAAAATGGAGGCAAATTACTGGATTTAACAAATTAACAAATCTGGGTATAAACCATTCTTCCTTTCCTCATGATGTTTGTTTGGAGTGTGGGGGACTAGAATTTTCAATAGGTGTCCTGAACACAAAGCAGATGAAATCAGTTTTGGCAAGGGGCAGTGGGTGGGCAATATGATAACATCAGCATGGAGGCAATAACATTGCAAGCTAAGAGAAAACTCATGGAGAACAGACTCATTTCCCCCAAATATTCACCAGAAAGATAATAAGTACTGAACCAATTCCAAATCAAAAAGAAGCACTCCTATCACTAGTTCATATTGATTTTGTAATCTCCCCCACCCACCTTCCACAAGGTTGTGCTAAATATTCCCCACATTAGGTTTTGGGTTGCAGCTAATGATTTCAGTGTAGTGACATTTTCTCTTTAAAAATATTTGTTCTACTAGTGCCCTTTAAAAAAAAAATTGTCTGGCATTCTTATTTCCCCTAGCTATTACTTCCTCCAGCTTCCTGGATTAGTCACATGGTCTCTAATCAGACCTAATTGAATGGGAAGATGTTATGATGCTGCCTCAATCAAATTTGTCTGTAAATTGATCATACAGAAGGCAAATGAGAGCAGCTGAATGAAGGCAAATGAAGGCCTTTAACAAAATGAACATTTTTTAAAGCAGAGAGGAAATAATAGTTTAAAGGGAGGGGTGCATTTTTGACTACTGAAAATTGTCACAAAATATAGTGACTAGTTTGGTTTATCCATCATTCCTAGTCTCTGCACATATCTTTAATCCTACAGAATACTGAGTGCTGGAGGTAGGTGACTGTTCCAAACAGAGGAAGAGATTCTCTTCCTCTCCCACCACCCACTCTCTGTTGGTCAAGATATGAAGATGTGTTGGAATAAACATGTATTGGTTTTTAGGTTTGATCCCCAGGCACCCATGGCCTAGATCCCAATGAGACGCTTTAGGTCTAGGTTGGCAAGGGATAATTTACATTCTAGAATGATCCCTTCCGCCTCTGTGATTTCTCTTTGCCACAATCAGTGACATGCTCAGTCTTTGCTATCCTTTTCCTTCTACCTTCATCTGACAAAGTAGATTGTCACCTGTAGAAACTTAGTTAATGAAACTATTACTTAAATTTATATCCCAACTTTCCTCCAGAAAGATTAAGGTGGAAGATATGTTTTCCTCCTTCCCACTTTACCTTCCTAACAACCCTCTGAGGTAGGTCAGGTGGAGAGAATGACTGGGCCAAGGTCACCCAATGAGTTTCATGGTTCAGTGGGACTTGAACCTTGATCTTCAATGTATCCCTAGCCAAGCATTCTAACCAATGTTACACCATGCTGCCTGTTATGCCACAATAATTTGGTTACGGTAGGTTTTGAAATGCCCCAGCAATGCCTCTAACACTTCTCTGTGGCGGCCATCTCAGAGCTGCGTATATCTACTATTCTGCCCATTATTAGAATGCTAGCAAAATGCCTGCCAAACAGGCTCACAAACTCCTAAGCACTCATGTGTCTGTGCATATGAAAACTACACACACACACGTACATCAACTACCTTTGGGACCATTACTGTCACTCCATCTCCTCTTTCTATGGGTACCTCTCCTAATTACTGACACCATGAGTTGAGAAACTCTCCCACCCAATTGAAAGGTTTGACTGACATCAGAAAATTAACACTTGATTTTAGGGCTGTGTAAAGACAATACATGATGAGTTGGAGTTGTCCAGGTGATTGCGTGAGTGTTTTATATTCCTGCATCTGCTGGGCCTGACCTATTTCAGCTTCTCCTCAGAAGGCCTTTCCTCCAGCAAACAACAACTAAACAAACTTTCCAGTTTCCTCTGGGGAACCAGCTCATGTTTGTGTCGCCAAGCTTATTCATTGTTAAGCCACATATTGTTTGGTCTCCTTCCGCCCTTCCACTTTGAAGAACAGTCATCAGTAGTTACTATGGATACATTGATGTCACCAGGAAGGATGGGCCTTAGTGATGCTCACAAGACTATTTTTTTTAAAAATCAAACCTGTTTATCTGGAACCAAGCCTTATTTGTGGAATAAAGGAGTGCATGTGATAAAGACCTGCTGGGTGGGGATTTAGGGGAGCTGGCAACTGGTACTGGTGGGCCTGTTGCTGGTGAAGGAACTTGCGGAAACTGGGATAAACTCACCAGCTGGTATCTAGAAGTCATGAACAGTGCTGGAATTAATTTTTTCCCATTCCTGGGGCTCTTCCTTAATTAACTTAAGGGTAAAATGGAGGTATAGTATAGTGAGACATGTGAGCTGAGAAAATGCCTGAGTCTGACATGAGCCTTGCTATGGTGGCCAGAGTGAAAACAGGAGACAGCTCCTGTACCTTTGATGATTGTGTAAATGAGGGCATTTCAGCAGATGTTGCTTGCTACCTGGTTGTGCGAAATTCCCTCTTCTAAACAACCATTAAAGGTTGTGTAGAAGCATCTCTAGTTTTTACTCTTACAACCCTAGGCCTAGCCATTAAGCCAAGCGAATGGTCTGGCCTATCACAGTTTCTGTCATCAATGAAGTTAAGTAAGACTAAAGAGGCGATCACTGCATGTTGTGGAACTCCCATGTTGGTAGCCATGTAAAGCTTTCTAAAAATAACCAAAAGAAGGAAGAGCATGATCCTAGTACCATAAATAAATACATAAATGAATACACCACCTGGGCCTCATGAGAAAAGAGAGCAAAGATGGTGGGTTTGGCTTTTGGTGAGCTCCTCAGAGGATTTAGGCTTTGGCAGGGGGCTAGTCTTACTGAGTAATTGTGTTCGTTCTGTTGTCTGATGAGCACTGAAAGTTCATTCAAGCAGCTACAGTATGCAGGTTCTTTTTCTCTTAAACCAAATCACATTTTTGGCCAGCCACTTTGATTTTTTAAAAAAATTATGATTCTGCTCTCCTTTCAAGGGGTGCAGAGAGGCATTTAACTTTGCAACAGCTTTAATGCTTCAAGATAAGGCTTTTTATTATGCGCTTGCTCTGCCTCATTCACAGAATTTTACAGGGACCAGGGTAGTTCAGACATAGCTGTCTTTCATCTGTTACCCTTCTGTCTCTCCCCACAGCTTCCTCTGTCTCTTTTTCCATTTTACAAAAAAGTCCATTAAGGAAAGAAAAAAAGAACAGCTGTGCATGCTTTTTTGTTGGTAATGCTAGGAAGTACCCCAGGAACGTGAAGTAGTCCAGGAGGAGAGAGGGTGACAGGCCCAGAAAGACCACCCAGAGAGTGCTATGTCTGAGCAGTGACTGAAAAACAGGCTATCTTCAGTCCAGCCCACCTCTCTAACCCACTTGGAAAAGTACTTAGTATTTGCAAAAGTTGTTCTTTGGGGTTATACTGGCTGGGATGGGTTCTTGGAGTAATAATCCCAAAAAAGTAACTTTCCCAAGCTCTGCTCTTGCCACTGCACCAATCAGTCTGGCTCTCAAAATGTTGTGTGGTCCAGAGTTAAACCAGCAATTAAGTATTCTCCCTAGGCATGTCTACACCACAGCCATAAGTTGGCTTAATAGTTATTCCCTCTCCAAGGAAGCACTAAATCCAGTGGAAGATGGTGGGGTGGACCTCAAACAGAAAATTCTAGGCCTCCTCACTAAATTAAATTCCTGAGTATTCGTTGTGGGAAGCCAGGAGGGCAAAGTTGGTACAAGTCCAAAATATGTTTGTGGTGTAGCCTTGCTCTTTATTAACACTCAACGGTTCTCTGCTGCACAAGCCAAACCATCAAAGGGTCACTTGAAGAGTCCGTCATGGGTACAGTATGTGTATTTATTTTATGGCTGTTAAGCCAACTATAGAACGTTTGAACTGGCGCACCAAATTGCAATCTGTTATAAGAGGGGGAAAAAACAACTTCAGGTGACAGAACTGCTATGTGATTGTGCAAATTGGTCCACAGCGCTGAAGGATGTGCTGGCAATGAAATATAGTACTGGAGAGCTATTTAAATCAATATACTGTAATAATAGAATTTAACAATGGCAAAGAGCTAATTCTCCCCTACCTCATTTTACTATTATATGGAATCCAAAGCTTGGAAAAATTCTTTTTTTAAGCTACAGTTTCCAAAAATTTCTAGCCAGCTAGCTGAGGGATTCTTGGAATTTTAGTACAAAAACAGAACTGTTCTAAACTCTGTAGTTCCCCCAATTATCTCCAAACAGATTTTTGCTCTGGGGTCAGACACTAATACCAAAAACATCTTGCTAGAGAAGCAGGCTTTTTTTTTTAATGCTAAAAGTTAGAATCAACTGGATTTAGTCTCTAAGAAAGAAAATTAGTTGCACATTCCTATGAATTTTGTCTATTTTATTCATGTGTGGTTTTCTGTGGTACAGGATAGCCAAAACTAAGTGCTGTCTTGTACAGGAGTGCAGTTCAGAGAAGGAAGTGCTCAGTGCATCTTGAGGTTGCAATCCTAATGCAATGGGCCATGAGCCCCATTGGAAACAATATAACTTACTTCTGAGTAAAACTGTTTTCATATTGTACTCTATCTCCCCTTGAAATCACTGATGGAAAAAGTGGGATGAGCAGTCCTCAAAGAACTCAGCAGGATTTTGATTTTCAACAGGATAGTGACACATTTGACTTTTGTCTGGTAGAAAATACCATTTTTGTATCAGCCACTTGCTCAGAGTTACCATATACGCAAAACAACAAAGTGTCAGAAAGATTGGGGTGTTGAAAATGGGAAGTCTGAGGACTTCTGGCAGCTAATAGCTTAAAGAATTTGAAATCTGGAAGGACTTCTAAACAAAATAACTTAAAAATCTGGCTCATAATAAGCACCTGTTTGTGTGCTTAATTGTATGCCATTGAAATGGAGACAATACACATTTAGATGCATTACTCCTGTTCTGTAGTATAAACCCATATGTGCAATTAAATTGTAGCACTTTGCTCACCTGTTTACCTATCCTGGTAATGGAGGAATGTTCCATACTCAGAAACGTTTAGGGCTCCTGTTTATTATGTGAGCCCCCACAGGTTTAACACAGCTAAAGGCAAGTTGACTACTCCAGTGAAAGCTAGGCCAGTGTTCCTGACTCTGGATGCATCTCTCTCCATTCAAAGCTACCTCCTTGCCTTCAAAGCCTAGAGCTTCAAAAGGTTGCCTTTTTCTTGGACAAGCTTCCAGAATCTCCCAACCAGTGGTCATGACTGCTGGAGGATACTTAGAATTACAGTTGTCCTCCATATTCACGGATTTGGCATTCATGGTTTTAAGTACTCACAGCTTGAAAATATTCTTTAAAAAATAATAATCCCAAAAGCAAACCTTGATTTTGCCATCTTATATAAGGGACACCATTTTGCTCTGCCATTGCATATAATGGGACTTGAGTATTCACGGATTTGGGTATTCACGGCGGGTCCTGGAACCAAACCCCAGCGAATGTGAAGGGACAACTGTATAGTCCAAAAGAAAAAGAAAAAAGAGGAACTTCATGAAACTCTCCTTCAAACATCCTGCTTTTGCACTCCCCTTTGGGATACTTGTTATGAGGTCAAGTGAGGATTCTAGTCAGTGCAATGAACTGCAAACACAGAACCAGGAAGTGTCCATTCTTTGGGGATTAGTTAATCCAGGCAACACACAAATGTAAGGACTGGCCTGTCAGAGCAGGCGAAAGTCAGTCTAGATCAGCATCCTGCTTTAGATTCTAAACTAATCACAAATAGGCTTGTAGCGTTTGTAAGAGGAAAAATCTTCCTTTTGTTTGTCTTCCTGAACTTGCTCCTAATCACTTTCCATGGAGGGGGGGTTGTTTAAATAGTAAAAACACCCTCGTGGAATTCGCTGGGAATCCTACCTGTCTAAATGGCTTCCTAAATGGCTACCAATCCACACTATTCGGAAGGAGGGGGGGACCAAAACAGCAAAACAATGCAGGAAAAGCCTTCACGGCTTTTCCTGTACTTTTAAAAAACCATGAGGTGGGTGCGCATTCCTGCTCCTTTGGACAATCAAATGACAAGAAATTCAAAGGGAAGCACTTAGTTGATTTGCCGGGTGAGAGTGGGGGCAGGGCTTGGAAGCAGGGCAAGCGCCCACTGCTGCCATTTTGGATTCTCACCTTAGCGATCACTTGCTAAGGTGCTCAAACAGGATGGTTATTTTTTATTTTGCTTTCCTGTAAAACTGAAAAATCATTATATTGCTCTAGCACACCTTGGCTGACTTTTTTTAAAAAAAATGGCAGCAGCTAAGAACTAATGCCAGTAAATCACTCGAGGCTGCCATCTGGAATGTGAGGCTTATGGTGGCTCCCAAGACCAGAAAAACCATTAAGACATGTCACCTTTGCCTTGGCTCCTGTCACGTGGCCACTCCTCGGCAGGGAGTAGGTGGGCTGAGCAACCTTGAAGACTTCACGGACCCCCCTGTGAGGACATTGTGCCCCCCTGGGGGTCCACAGACCACAGGTTAAGAACCACTGTTCTAGAGGTTTAAAAGTTCACTAAAAGATGTGTGGGATTTTTAATTTATTCTGCCTCTAAGAAGGTTTGCTAGAGTTATACTTTATTTATGAATAGTGACATTTTTATCCTGCCTTTCCTCCAATGACCTCTAGGCAGTATAGATGACTCTCTTCCTCTCTATTTTATCCTTGCAACCACCCAGTAGGTCACCCACATTTCATGGCTGAATGGGTACTTGAAGGGGGATCTCTCATATCCCAAATGAGGGCCATTCCTGTGTGCACATTCTGAACACTCTGTCATACTTTTCTCTAAGTATGAAGTATTATAGGATGTATTTCTATTATGGTCCAGGGCTCAATAATTTTGAGGCGCAAAGAAATAAACCAATAGAACTTTCTTTAAAGTAGGAGTGGGAATCATGCAGCCCTCTAGATGTCGTTGAACTGTTAACTCCCAGAATTCCTCATTATTGGCTGTGCTGTCTAGGGAGGCAGAGATATGCAGTCCAGCAACATCTGGACGGCCACATGATTCCCAACCCTGCTTTAAAATTAAAAGGGATCTTCCTTTGACAGAAGGGTGCCTGGCAACCCTGTTCACTGTAGACAACAGGACATAGTGATCTTGTGGTTTCTCTAATAGATTCTGGCAAGGTGATGGTTCAGACTTAACATAAAATGGTACGTGATGTGAAATAAAATGTATGACATTTGCCTCCATCTCCACACATATGCTAATGATCAAGTGGACTATGTATTTATTTAGTATGAAATTTGTATCCCACCTTTCTGCCAGTGAGCTCAAGGTGGCATACATGGCTCTCATCGCTAACCATCTTACCTCTGAGGTAGATCAGGCTGTGAGAGGATGAGTGGCCCAAGGTCATTCACTGATTTTCATGGGCTGTTGTGTGCCTTCAAGTCATTTCCAACTTACAGCACCCTAAGGAAATCCTATCACAGGGTTTTCTTTCCAAGATTTGTTCAGAAGAGGCTTGCCACTGCTTTCGTCTTAGGCTAAGAGTTACTGTACTTGACCAAGGTTACTCAGTGGGTTTTTATGGCCGAGAGAGGATTCAAACCCTGGTCTCCCAGACTGGTAGTCAAACACTCAAACCACTACACCACACTGACTCACCATTTCATGGGTACAATACTTTTAACCACTAAACAATACTGGCTTCTGTGCCTATCTGTGCAGCTCCCATTAACTTCCATGTGGCTTGTAGAAGGGAAATAACGAGGCAGGTTATCCCTAACTGTTTAACTCTATCTGCCTGCCAGAGACCTTCTTCCACTTTCAAGGGCAATATACTTGCTTTGTAACAAGGTCACCTTAATTTCTCCTGTCTTGCCTAGGAGCACAGGTGTGTGTGTGTTACTGTTTTTCCCCAGTGTTATAAATGGAAAACCCAGCTAACATCACACATGTCAGCAAAAGGTTAGATATTTGGGCTTTTCTCTGGTTGCTGTTTCTCATTTGTGAGTTTTTGGGGCTAGGAGGCATGGCCATAAACATGGTGCCACTAGTTGGTTTATTTCTAATCTGTAGAGCGAAGGAAAAGGCATTGCAATAGAAGAGAAGATCCACCATACCTCAGTAGTGGAGTGCTTGTTTTGCATGCAAAAAGACCCCAGGTTCAATCCCCAACATTTCCAGGCTAAGAAAGACTTCTGCTTGAAACCTTGGAGAGCTGCTGCCGGTCAGGATCAGCCATACTGAGCAAGATGGACCAAGAGTCTGAGTTAGTTTGCAAGGCAGCTTTCTATATTCCTAGGTAGGCAAGAGATCAGGCCAGATTCAGTCTAACACCTCCAGATGCTGTTGGACTACCATATCTATGATCCCCCACTATTGGCTATGCTGAAGAGGGCTAATGAGACCTGCAGTCTGGAGATCCACACATTTCCTATTCTTATTTCTTATTTCCTAAGCCGTGTCCAGCCACATGGGCTCTCCTCATGTTTGGGTGTGTCGTGTGTCAACCCAGCCCCCAAGAGCTGCACCCTAGCAGCCTTTTGAACACTATAAAGGTAGCCTGAGCTCACCATTCTACTACTTTGCTGCTTCATAGCAGTAATTTGGACTCCATCTCCCAGAATCCTCCAGCCAGCATGGCCACAGTTACATTTTCAAGCTCTGCCCACGGATGTCCTTGAAAGTACTTCAGAGGCCTAGTGAAAATCTGACAGAAGTGCTTTGGATTTACACCATGATGCGACTTGAAAGCACACACACACACACAACACGGAGATCAGCATCCGAAGCTGGCTGTACATCAATATTTGCACAAGCAATTTCCTCCCTTGTAGGTCACCTGCAACTCCTAGCCCCTGGGCGGGGTTTGGCACCAGGAGAAACGGCACACACTCGCTCTTGTTGCTTCACCATGGCAACAGCAGCACACAACACTTGCAGTTGTTAATCCTTCGTCATTTCTTGCGTCGCTCCCATCCCCGAAGGCTTCTAGTTGCTCAAGCCATGACAGCCCCACCTAGTGGCAAGATGTCGACTTGCATGCTTGGGGATTGCATTGTTCTTTTAGCCCAACTGAGCAGGGAAAATCCATAGATAGCCAGACGAGTTTGTGGAAGAGGGTTGAGAGTTGCACCCACTGAGGCTGACCCCAACAGTTCAAGGTTCATCTCTAACCAGTATCAAGTGCCTTTCCGCTTAAAAGTGTTTCTGTCAACAGGGTTCTCTCTGTGTCCTTGGAATCAAGCAAAAATGCAGGACCCAGCCTGAGCACACATAGGCTCTGGGCAGAAGGTCAGATGAACATGGCCTCTGCTGGACTTAATTCTTAATTCTGGGGTTTTTACATCCTCAATATGTGCTATTTAAGATCGGGACCTAGAAAAGGTCCATGTTTGGACAACAACTAGAATCCCCACCAGCCTATTGAAATCCTGCAAGCTGTAGTCTCAGAATAACTTTTTCAAGTTCTACCTGAGATACTTTAAACTGGAGATGTGTCTGGAGCCTTGCGCTTTCAAAATGGGGCACACAGGCTTGGCCACTGTGCTACAGCATCCTCCTCCACTTCACAAGGGATCTTAGAGAGTACCCTTCTTTGACTGGGCCAACCATGGGCTTGGGCCAAAACTCACCCTTTTAAACTAGCTACCTAAGTAAACAGGAAGCTGTTAAAGAAGGAAGCAGCCCTATCCTCCCTTTGCTTTTCACTTCTCCCATTTCAGGAAAGAGCTTTTCATTCATTTGGGATAGAAGCAAAACCCAAAAGCACTAATATCCAGCCCTCTCAAAACTTCTGGTCAGGACTCAGGAGCCAAACCAGAATAGCTGGGGCATGGTTGTGTGATTGGGGGTGGAGTGGGATGCAAGCCCTACGTGAGTCAGGTTTCCAGCTATGGGAAATGGAAGAGGCCAGTGCTTGGGGTTACCAAATGGAGCTTGTCTCCCTGCTCTGTAAGAGAAAACCGGTGGCTTCCAGAGGATCATGAGAAATCCTGGCAACTTCAGAGACTCCCCAGACTCTTGAGGGGGGAAGGATCAGATAACTTTTTAAACTCACAGGGCACAATTTTATATGCATGGAGAACAGGTGTGCTTCAGTAAGGTGCCTGAAACTCCAGATGACTCAAACATATGAGCCAAGTTAGATGCTAGAGAAAAAGTGGTGTGTGCACCTTCAAATAATCTGTTGACTTATGGAGCCCCCATGAATTTCAGAGGGTTTTCAGAGGGTTTAGGCAAGGAATAACCAGATGTGGTTTTTCCAGTTCCTTCTACTTACAAATCTTGGGCTGAAAAGTCAGTCCTTTTTTAAAGTGAGCTGAAAGCTATGTAAAAGAGACAAAGTGATGTGCGCAATCCTTTTTTTATCCCATTGTCATTCTCTGACTAAATACCGTAGCTTGGGCAAGCTTTTGGAAGCACCACAAAACATACATACCTATTCTCCAAATACAAAACCTTACAGAAATAGAGATGACTGTGGACTCCAGGAAAAAAAAAATGTTTTAGTCCTAACTACAACTAAGGCAATCAATCAGTCAGAACCTGACTGTAAACGCAACCTGTCCGTGGAGCCAGTCATAAAGGAAATGTAATTGGGATTCCTGCCTGTGTCATGCAACATTCTGTCTGTGACAGCAATGATCCTACAAGGCTTATTTCTGGTCTCCCACAAGTGCAGTCTGGCTTGGATTCTTTCTCCGCCTGTTACAAAATGGAGGGACCACATAGATCCCATTAAATCTAAGCATAGGTCTGCAATGGAACCTTGCTTTTTTAGGCTGGGTCCCACACAATTTGGGGAGTTACAACAGTGTACCAGCACCCTTTAGGGAAGAGCAGCCTTGGCGAGGTTGGGGCAAGGAGCTGGCTCTGCAACCCTCAGGTGAGAGAGAACAAGACGGATGTGCTCCCTCTGAGACAAACATACAGCATCTCTCGCTCTTTCTCTCTCCTTCCTGCACGGACGTGGTTTCCCTATTTATCCACAATGACTCAACCCTCGGCCCCTTGTGACTGTCTTCAGTAACCTTCAAGGAAGGGAGAAAAGCAGAAGCAAAGCCGCTGCAGAAGCTGCCAGCTTTTTGATCTGCCAATTCTTTGCACGCGACCCAGGGGTGGGGCAGGGGAGGGTGGCCCTGGTGGTGAACGGGGAGGGGCTCTGCTTGCTGTTTTGGTTTGCTTCCATTCTGCTCTTTGATGCCAGGGGCCACCTCCCTGCAGCCCTGGCTGTGTGTGTGTATGTGCCTTCATGTTGCCTGTCGACCTATGGAGACCCCATGAATTTCTTAGGGTTTTCTCAAGCAATGAGTACTCAGAAGTGGTTTTGCCAGTTCCTTCCTCTGAAATATAGCCTAGAGCACCTGGTATTCATTGGTGGTCTCCCATCCAAGTACTAACCAGAGCTGAACCTGCTTAGCTTCCAAGATCAGACAGGGTCTGGTGCCTTTAGGCTGCAGCCCTACTACTATTCAAATGGCCAGGTACAAAAGAAAAGGCTTGGGCTCTGGTACTTTTTCACAGTAGTGTGCATGGAGAAGAGGGGAATTTTGGCAAGGTCCTAGTTGCAGAGCCCAGAAAATGTTGCAGAGCCTAGGGAAAAATGCCACCTGTTCATATGCCCTTCTCTTTAAAAGTACAATCCTGTCTTCCATTGCAGCTGGCCATCCCATTCATTTGCACTACACTGGTTACAGCACTATTATTCCACTTCAACTGTCCTGGCTCCATCCTCTGGAACCCTGGGACTGGCATTTTGGTCAGAGGCACCAGAGGAGCTCCCTGGCTGCAAATTCTAAATGCCCCTCCTTCAACTGCCAATCCCAGGATTCCATCAGATGTAGCCATGGCAACTAAAGTGAGATCATAACATTACAGTTGTGCAGTGTGAATGAGATGGTCTGCAAACAGTTTTCATGGAGGGCCACTTTTAGAGGCTGTGAGGGAGGCTAGGCCAGCACCACAAGCACAGGCACAGGACTTGCTAAAGTGCTTTTTGCTATTTGGGCTACAGGGTGCCACTTTCTTATTAGACCTTAGGGCAGCAAGTCTCCACTTATTGATGCCCCATACCAAAATAAGGGCCAAACTACTCCCACGGTTCAAATCTCCACCCAGCCATGAAGCTCATTGTTGCTCTCTCATAGCCTAATCTACGACACAGGGTTATTGTGAGGATAAAAGTGGGAGATAAGGAGTCACATCATCTGCTTTGAACTTCTTAGTGAAGTCAGGATATTCTTTCCTCATCATTTGTACTACTACTACTCCTATGGTTACTATTACTGCTACTACTACCAGTACTATTTAAAGAACATTCCATCCATGCAGATGCCAAGCCATTTGTTTATGTGCCAAGGACCGCCCCCCCTTACACACACACACACACACACACACACGCAGCAACACTAGACAAAAGGGGCTTCCCAGTCAGGATACTTAGTGCTCCTGGTTTTCTTCTCCTTTCAGAAATCCAACATAGCTCATATTGTTGTATTTTTGCTACACAAGCTTGTGTGTAATTGTGCAAGCTGCATATCTGTAGACTGAGAATCAATCAGAGGGTCCCTCATGGCATGTCCAGTGCAGACCCCTTTCACGATGTCACTGCCATCCTTAGCTTAGCATTACCCCCTCAAGCAAATCAGTGGAGTAAATGCACCTCATCGTACCATGAAATCGCTCTCCCAGCTGTCTCCTACTTAACTTCTAAAATACTGTCTTGTTTTCTTCTGCACCAGCTCTAGAAGCTTTTGTAGTGTGCACTTTAAAAAACCAGCCTGGATTGAGGGATGAATTTGTGTTATATGTTGAAGTGTGGGGTGCAGATGTACAGATTCGTGTTTACATAGAGCCAGCCTTATCATTAAGGCAAAGTGAGGCATCCATCACAGGCAGCAGGCCGTAGAGGCAGAGGTGACAGGGATCAGCAGGAAAATCTTAGAGGGCAGAACTTTGCAGGCTGTATGAAGCTGCCTGCCATATGTCTTCTAAGGGCCCATTTACGCTACACTATATAGTGCTATGATTCCACTTTAACTACCATAATCTGGTCCTGTGGAATCCTGGGATTTGCAATTTAGGAAGGGGCATTTAGAATTTTCAGCAAGAGAGATCCTAGTACTTTCGTAAACTACATGCCCCAGGATTCCATAGGATGCAACCATAGCATTTAAAATAGAATCACAGCATATAATTCTGTAGCATGAATGGGCCACAAGTTCATGCTACAGAATTTGGTCTAAGCTAGTCATCAAGTGCGCTCGCTCCATTGCCATGGTTGAAGTAGGATTCAACTGCCAGTCAGAGACAGCAGCTTCTCCATTACCTCAGACAGGAAACCACCTTAGACTAGTCCCATAATGAAAAATTAATGGCAGTGTATCACAGTATTAAAACAGTATCTTCAAATCAATGCTATCACAATAGTAAAACTGTACTTTATAATCTATTTGACTTTTTATACTAATCTTGCTGGTGTCCTTTAAGGGGAAGTCTGGTCAGGACCAATTTAAGGAATTTTTGGGGGCCCTGCAATGCTTTATTTGGGGGGGGGGCATATGTTTATCTCAGGTCAATGTAACCCAACTCAACCTAAGCTATTCACAGTCCAAGATATTCAGATTATTACTAACAATGTTTTTGCAGGAGGAGGGTTACTACGGGGGGGGGCACAATAATGGGGGCCCCTACAGATGCTGATGTTGCTGGTGCCTTAAACGGGCCCTGAGTCTGGTTACTTGATATGCCCTTCCATAAGCAACTCTGGCGGGAAGCAGACCCAGTTTAGCAGCCAAATGTCGTATCTGGAGGCAACAATAATTTCAGGGCTGCAGAGAATGGAGGGATGCACTACCTTTCCCCTTCAGGCCTCTGAACCCCTTGCAGTGGTGCTAAAGATGCTGGGATGCAAAATGATTGGAGGATAAGAGATGGTGCAGCTGCCTTCAGCCCAATCTTACTTTGGACCTGTTTGAACAGAAGCTCAGAATCATAGTGGAGGACTAATGTCTAGCCACCCCTCCTGCCCCCCCTCCAGTGCTTTTTTTAAAAGTGAGATATTTATGTCATTATGTACAGTGGGCCCTTGGAATCTGCTGGTGTTTGGTTCCAGGACCCCCCATGGATACTAAAATCTGTAGATGCTCAAGTCCCATTATATACAGTGGAATAGTAAAATGGGGCCCTTTATATAAAATGGGAAAATCAAGGTTTGCTTCTTGGAATTCATTTGGGTGGGGGGGAATATATTCAAGCTGTGGATGGTGGAATCCATGCATACCAAATCCATGGATACAGAGGGCTGACTGTAGTAATGGCGGCCTAAATGCCTCAGATCCTGTCTAATCTTGGAAGCTAAGCAGAACCAGTCTCAGTTAGTACTTAGATGGGAGACAGCTAAGAAATAACAGGTGCTGTAGGCTGTATTTCAGAAGAAGGAACTGGCAAAATCACCTCTGAGTATTCCTTACCTAAGAAAATCCTTTGAAAGTCATACAGTCACCATAAGTCGAAAGGAGACTTGAAGGCACAGACACAATGCATACTGGGCTCTTCTTATTCGCCTGCTACTCAGGGCAAGTTGGTTACACTCTGTTCAACTTTGCAGATAGAAATAATTGAACCTTCATAAGCTCAAGATGAAAGCAGAAGCATAAATGCAGTTCCAATATTATGGGATATTAGCTGGACTTGGCGTACCATATGCCGTTAAGCTCCCCAAAAAACACCCGATAGACCTCACAGCAACCCTGTACGGTAGGCCAGTGGATTTAAATTCCTCCTCCCCCTTTTTAGCATTCCATACTTTTTTCCAAAATTGCTGAGGGTAACTCGCTTTATTGCCCTGCAGCTGCTGCTGCCGCTGCCGCCACCGCCGCCACAACCACCAGTTAGCCACTTAGGTCCCATCACAAGCGGCCCGTCACCAATGCCAGTTGACTGCCTGGGTCCCAATCTGGGTGACAGATTGAGTGACAGGACTGCATTGTGAGGTGAAGAGGGTGGTAGGTGGTGATTGGATGGTGTGCATTGAGTATGTTTCCTGAGCAGCCAATCAGCACACTGGGAAAGGCAACATACCCAAGATATATATATATATATATATATATATATATATACATACACACGCACACACACACACACACACAGAGAGAGAGAGAGTATATATTGCAGCTTTTGTGAACCCATCATCCATCCATCAGAAATAGTGTGGCCCTGAACAGAGTTGTTGGTTTAAACAAAAAATAAATGTTTGCACTCCAGCGGAGTGCTTTTCAGCATGTATATTTGTTAGTCTGAGTTATCAGAGTTGCCATCAGCAGTGTAACTATGGCAGAGGGAAGGAATGCAGGCATTGCCCCCCAAATAACAATTCTGCTCCCCGCAAAAGAAATGTTCCTTTAGCTCCCAAATGTCTAGCATTGTTGTAATTCAGAATGCTCCCATTAAGCATTTAGAAACACAGTTTAGGCATTCAAAGAAAAGAGGCAGGCACAGTAACAGATACAAACACATGTAAGAGTTCTAGGGATGAACAGTTTTTATGTCTCCCTCTATGCAGTGCTACAGTGCCTTCTTAACTACAAAAAGTACAACTGGTCATGTTGATTGGAAGATACTGGGAGCAATAGTCAAAAAATGTGAATTCCCCCCCAAGCTCTGTGATGTCTCTACCACACAAGCATGTAAACAATGTTCGTGCCTGAACTAGTTAACAGCTGGCAGACATCTTGAGTGCACAGCTGGCAGACATCTGAGGGCCAAACTAAACCAGACTCCTTTCACACAATGAGCAACTGCTTTTTAGAAGTAAATGGCAGGCATGTGAGAGGAGCGGATCACAGACTGGAAATCCAGAGGAGACAGAAGAGGACTCTAACTCTTTGACTTCCTTTGTGGTGGTTCCAATCTGAACTGGTAACCCAGGCCTGCTAATTTTTACATTCCTAATTACTTGGCCCTCAAACTCTGTGTCAGGTTGAAACTTAATTTTCAGTTATTGGTACAGCTTACATATCTTTATTTTTAAAAAATATGTTTTGTTCTCAAAACTTTCTACAAACAGAGTGTAAGAAAACCACTAAAAAGAATACAGGCATTAAATGCATGAAAAATTTATCTAGTTCAATGCATGCATACTATTTATTTAACAATAAAAAGGACAAGCAGCCTTTCCCTTGTTGTCATAAGGCAGAGCAGGCTATCTAACTAAATGAATTCAGTACATAGTAGGCAGAAAAAAGGATTCAAATGTGTTGAGGGGGGAAAGGAGGACACCGGCTATAGTCCTATTCATGTTTACTCATAAGTAAATTTCACTGAGTGCAATGAGACTTAGTTTTGGATAAATGTGTGCAGGACAGCAGCTTCAAGGCAGCAGTCCTGTGTGAAAGTGGGGAGGGTGGGTGTTTCAAGTACAGAAGAATGTCCCTTGCTATTTTCATTTGTGGAATGTTAGATAGTATGGAGAAGCCTTCCAAGAAAAGCCAAGTACGAACACACTTGGGGGCCTGATTTTGCCATTTCAACCCCCTTCGCCTTTTCAGGACATAGCTGATGGCTGAAAAATGCTTTGAGGAAAACTTATTCTACTTCAGTGCTATGCAGTAACTTTTCCAATCTGTCCCACACTTTAAACTGGTTTTTCATACGTAAATAAATACTAACACATCAGTCCCACTGATAGATTCACCCTGCAATGGCTTGCCTCCCAACTACCAGAGAAATGAGATGTGGATCAAGGGAATTCTGGGAATGGAGTTGAATTATTTATATGCAGCTTTTCTTCTCTTCATATCCCAGTGGCCTAGTAAAAGGCCATCGTGTTTAAAATAAGAATCTTTTATTTTCATTGACATCCCTGTACACAATGGGATGATGTCAGCTTGTCTCCGGTGATATTTAAGACTTCCAGTATGAGGCATTCAGTGGTTTTCACAGCCTCAGCTACAGGGGTACAGTTTCTAATCTTTACTCATACTGGTTGTTTTGCAAATGCAGTGTTGACAGCTCCAGAAGCCAAGGTTGGCTTTAGGATTTGCAGGCCACAAGCAGTCAGGAAAGAGACACCCAGCAGAATAGCTCAGCTGCCTTGAGGCCTAGTTGTCTGTAACACGTTGCAAATTGGAAGTGTGCATGTGTGTGCCTTCAAGTCACCTGTCAACTTATGGCAACCTCATGAATTTTTCAGAGTTTTTTTAGGTAAGGAATACTTACAGGTGGTTTTGCCAGTTGCTTCCTCTGAAATATAGCCTACAGCACCTGGGATTCCTTGGTGGTCTCCTGTCCAAGTACTAATCAGAGCTGACCCTCTTCTTGAGCTTCCAAGATCGGAAGGGATCTACTGCCGTTAGGGTATTTAAGCCAAGTTGGGAATACCACTGCTAAATATACAAGTGGGAAGCTAAGCAGAATTAGGCCTAGTTAGTATTTTATTAGTAGTATTTAATTTATTTATATGCTGCCTTTCTTCTGGAGTGGGACCCAAGGCAGCTCACAAATGAAATCAGTTAAAACCTAACAATTAAACAATTAGTACTTAGATGGGGGCCTGCCAAGTAATACCAGGTGCTGTAGGCTGTGAGAGGAAGAAAATGGCAAACCACCTCTGAATACTTCTTGCTCAAGAAAATCCTATGAAATTTAGAGTTGCCATATGTCAACAGGCAACTTGAAGACCCATATACACACATACTTGCTGGTCCAGAGATACAACCACCATAACCATCAGCTACATGGTGATGGCTGGCTGAAGTGAAGCAGGACACCAGTTCCACTGTCAGTAAGAGAAAGGCAGGGGTAAGAATTTTGCAGCTCTCCAGATGTTGTTGGATTGTAACTCCCGGCATTCCTTACTTTTAGCTATGCTGGCTAGGGGTGCTGAAAGCTGGAGTTTAAGATCTGGATGACTGCATGATTCCCAACCCCAGAGCAAGAGAATTAACTTTAAGAGAAAATTCAACAGGAAGGTAAGGGTCATAGAAAGTAGGGAAGGACTGGTATTTGGATCATTCTGACATTTAAAACGTTGCTATATGTTATCCAATAACTCTGGGAAAATTAATACCACCAGTCAAGCAGCAAACTGGTTTTTGTTGGGGAGGGGAGTGTTCTTGTTTTTAAGCAACATGATTTGTGCTTGTTGAGTTGGCCAGAACTATGGGTGCCTGCGGTGAAATACCTGGGGTGGGTGTGGAGGAACAGCCTTGTTTTTCACTATAGGAAGGACAGTGTAGCTGTGGCCTTACATATCTTGAGGAATTACTGCTTTCCTCATTCATCACCACTGGCCAAGCTGGCTGGGACCAATGGAAGCTGGAGTCCAAGCAGATGGAGAGCTATCAGCTCCCCAACCCTTAGCATATAGGATTACCAGCGTATAACCTGGAAATCCATGCTCTGTTGTTGTTGTTGTTTAGTGCCTTCAAGTCAATCCTGACTTACGGCAAACCTTTTCTAGGTTTTTCTTGGCAAGATTTGTTCAGAGGAGGTTTGCCATTGCCTTCCTCTAAAGTTTGCCATTACCTTCCTTTTCTTTACTAGGGACCCTCTTTAAATATTTTTTGTTGCTGTGGACTCCCAAGACTTAAAGTGGTGGTGGTGGTGGTGGTGATACAATTACACCATCCATTAAACCTTCCCTCAGAGGCACTGGACAGGGAGGAAAGACTTCTCTCCTGCTTCTTCCTGCAAATTTGTGGCCGGAGCAGATTGAATGGCAATGTGCAGGCCAAGCCAGCCAGCCTTTGCATTGGCTCTTGTCATGTGGCCGCTCCACTGCAGGGAAGAGGTGGGCCAAGCACCCTTCAAGCCTTCATGGACCCCCTGTAAACCACAGGTTAAGAACCACTACTCTAAAGATAAGAGAGTGGTTTCCACAACCAAGCTGGGATTCAAACCCTAGTCTTCTTGAATCCTGGTCCAACACTCAAACCACTAAACCATACAGACCCAAACCATCCATGTTCTACCTTCTTAAATACCCAGCGAGGCAGAAGGTGAAGCAACTTCAGCTCTTCCTGCCCATTCTCTCCGCACCCAACCCCATTCATGTCACCTGCCCACCTCTACTTTGCATATAGTGTGGCACACCTCCAGGACTAGTTAGAAGCAGCTGCAGCCTGCCTTTGCTTCTGGGTATTTAAAAGAACAGTAATGAAACCTAGAGTATTGAATATCTATATAGCAGTTTCAGATATTCCAAAGCCCCTCCCAAAGCAGAAAGAATAGGTGGCTTAGCTGAGAGCTCCCTCATAAGTTCATGATGGACAGATCCTGTGCTTTGGTAGAACTCCAGCTGTTATCATAGGGAAGCTAATTAACTCCAGGGAAGTACAAAGCTTTCTAATAATCAGGCTCTAGGGACTCCCCCAACAAAAAAGGGTTCATTAAATTAATGATTTAATTATGTTAAATCAATATGGCTGTCAATTAATATTAGCAGATTGATTTGATGGGGGGGATTGTTGTAATAAATTGGGGAGAATTAGAGAACAATGTTTTTGTATTTTTATACAAAATAAGGTACTTTAGGGCAAAAGACAGCATCATATTTTCTAAGCATGTCTGAGTAACCAGGGAGCTTAATTAAAACAGAAACACTGGAAGCTGCCTTGAGCCAAAAATAACGATGACTTTGTCTCTTTGGCTCAGATTAGTTCTTGTATAAACTTCTGCATCTAACATGGACCCACCTCTCCAATAAGAGTGTAGGTGGACAGAATCCACCAGAAAGTTCTCTACCACATCTCCAAGGCTGGTCCACCCATCAGGCAGAATGAGGTGGCCATCTAAGGCATTAGGTTTCTGATGTTATGAAAGGACAGCAAATTGTTAGCTATTTAACATGTTATTGCTGTGTTCTTACTGTCAGCAAGGGTGGGGGGAGTTGATTGCAAGATTTTCTGCCTCAGTTGTCTTGCTTTGCTTTGTATAACTTGACATGGCCCTAGGTACTTGACGTTGACTTAAGCCAGAATGGGGGAGACACCATTTGTTGCTCTGCTTCAAACAGCAAAAGGTCTTGCATAGGTCCTGCTTCTTTCAGTAAAAAGCAATTCCATGTTCCCTTCCCTGTGAATTGCACCCTGCGTTCATCAGTACATGAGGATGGGAAATGGTATTTGAAGAGTGAAGGATATGGGCAGGGACATGATGGGAAATAAGGGTAGAGCAAGAATATTGAGTAACTTCTACAAGGCAGGGGTTTTGCAAGTTTTTCTGAACAACTGGCCTCATCTCTTCAGCTAAAAATGCCACAGAGTTTCTAGCTCAGAAAGTTGCTGGGTTACTCTGGCTCAGTGTAAGCAAACATAAGAGCCCCACTCCATCCCTTCACAGCATGACCTGGGTTCCAATCCTCCTCACACATTTCTGGAAAATTTGCCCTGTCAATCCACAGTCCTTTAGCATTATTTCCAGGCTGCCTTGTTCCTCAGTTCCATACGACACTACTAGCTTCCTTGTGGTGACTTTACCCAAGTTGTCCATGGTGTAGCCAGAATGCAGACTGCCACCCCAGGTGCAGAGGGCCTGGGACCTGTGTGTTGTTCTACAGTGGAACAATTTGTGCAGAATTGAGTTATTAGCAGCAGCAGCAGCAGGCCTGGAGGGAACTTTCAAGCTGGTAAATATGCTGAACCCTCTGGGCCCCACCCAGCTGGGAAGCGAGTTTCCGGAGCTGCCACATAATCTTGGTGCTTTTGAATGCTCTATTTTTAGGGCTGCTTTCAACTGATTCAGGAACACACACCCGATCACCCATGGCCCCACTGTATTCTCCTAGTGGGATGGCTGGAGGGGTGGGCAAAACTGAGGCAGGCCCACCTCCCTAATTCCTCTCAGTGAAGCTGTGTCAACCACTGAAGCAAACAGCGGTGTAACAGAGGGGGCTGATCACTTTTTCCCCTTCCTGTTTTTTTTTCTACAGAGAGACTACAGGACTGGCCCTTCACAGGATGCCACATGCAAAAAACCTCCTGGACCAGCCCACCTCTGGTGAGTCTCTCATTTCACTCCTTTGTCACTCTTGGCTACAGTTCTTAGCACAAATACTTGGAAGCAGCGTTGGCTCCAGGCTTGTAAGAGCCTCCCTCCCTCCATGGAAGGGCCCACCCCAGATGGATTCTTCCTTCTTCTCTCTCCTTGGAGGGCTTCATCTTGATTCTCCACCTCACCTTTTCAGGTGGGTTTACCTGGTGACATCAGCATGCCACTCATGTTCCTTCAGGTAGCAGCCATTTCATTCAGAGCTTGTAAATACTACTTTTTGGACGATGACTGCCAGAATCCCCTACCCAGCAAGGAGATCCTGGGAGTTATAGTACCAAGAAAGGTAACTTTCCCAAGCTCTAGGTGAATGTCCCCAGAATGCCACTCATAATCTGATACTGCATAGGGGAGGCCGGTTAAGAGGAACCTAGACAAAGTCCCTGCTAGTTGCCCAGGGAGATAGAATAGCAGTATCAGAGTTACTAGAAAATAAGCCCTCCTCAGCTCAGCAGATCTCACAGTAAATAACGTTTAGTTCAGAGAGCCTTATGAGTGTTCCATTACCTCACTAATCCTTACAAGAGTGACCTTGAGACTATATACCACAAAGCCTGCCCTGAAAAATTAAGTGGTCATGCTGGAGTTGGAATTATCAACCGTTCTGTTGTGGCACATGATCCAGGAGAGTCTCTGTACCAGCTGGCCCACTCACCACTGTAAACACCACAGCCAAAATATAACGGAGTTTGCCACTCACGCATTTCCAGACGTGAGGACAAGACCACAAGCATTGCAAATATATGCAAATACTAATTCAACCATATAGATGTGACATTTGCAAATAATAATTTCTACAATTTAAATAGAAATTCAATCCAATTCATTATAGTGCGGGGAAGATTGTGACTAACTGATCAGTGTGCTTGCCTAGGCTGCAGGCCAGGTACTAACCGGACAGGTACTAAATGGTGGCTTCAAGGCCTCCCCTCTCCCTTATGATTCTTTATCTTGAAACCAGACTTATTTATTATATCTACATTTATACCCTGCTTTTCCTCCTTCCACTGAGTTGTAAACAGTGGATTACAACAGCCCTCTAGGGTAGGCCAGTGTTATTATACCCATGTTGCAGGGGATTGCAGAGTTTGAGAAAGACAGAGTCTCCAGAGCCAGGCCACCTGGTGAGCTGTTGATGGCAGTGTGATTGAAGCCAGATATTTCTGGGTTTGCAATGCAGCCTCTGCCTGCCTCTGTTCCTATTGCCCAGTGAGCAATCAAGTCTCACACCAATGAGCCCAAAACTGCCTTGCTAGCTCTTTCTCAGCCACCTTAAGGCAGATCACACAATGTCTATGTGTACACACACATACAAATTTGCAAGCTAGTACAACTTCTAGGGTGGAGTTCTATTTTATACATGCGGGGGTGCATCCCAGCTCACTGAGAGTAAATGGATACTGGTTTCTAGTACTGTCAAGGCTAGCGATAAACAACTTGTTATACATTATTGCATTTAATTACTTTTAAAACAAAAATAGCCATGGAAGGGTGGGGGCATCAGAGCCAGGACCACCTGGGTAGGGAAGAGGAAAAAATGTTTCCTCCTGGCTGAAGGTTCAGACAAAAAGTACTCCCCCCCCCCTCCAACTGTTATTGAGGTGAATGGATATTTCCCTGCCAGTACAGAGACCAGTATTGGCAGGAGGTATTCTTACTGGGAGCACACTGTGAGGGGAAAAAACATTAAACTTCTGTTCCATATTCATCACAGCAGAGGCTCATTTTCTTTTAAAAAAGCATACATGTTAAATGCGCCAATACATTTAATGCAACACTGAGGTACAACCCTAACAGTCACTTCACATCACATGAGATTTTTTTCAGGTGTTCAGTTAAAAGTAGCACTTGTTGTTTTTCACCAGAGCTTGGAAATGATAGTGGAAAAAGAAAATGTTTTAGGTTTTTGGGTTTTTTAAAGGAACCCACAAGTAATAAGTAATGTTACTTGCTAGTACTGTATTGCATTAGTAATGAGTTCTCTTTTTAAAATAAAAATCATCTTTTTAAAAAAATAAAACTAGGGGCTCAGTCAGACAGGAGAATTAAATTGCAGAAAATGGTGCATTACCTCACTATCACAGCAGTGTTTATTTGTCCTCACAACCCATTCGCAAGATCACTGGCATGGAAAGCTACCTGAGTTTGAAGTTCACACGGAGCATGCCCGCAAGAAAAGATGGTGGCCACAAGTGAATTACCTGCATTATTATTCAACCAAAAACTCCCTCTATTTCCTCCCCTTTTTTTGCCTTGCTAAATAAGAGTTGCAGAGGAGCGATCATCTGCTTAAAATTTTTTTTTTTGCTCTGCCACTCAAAAATTACACTCGATCATTTCCCTCCAAAAAACCCAACAGCGGTTCTGGCTGCTTCATCGCTGGCAAGCCTGCCCCCATACATATCCGACCAATCACATTTGACTTCCTGGATGTGCCCCAGTTCAAATTGGTTGTTCAGACAGGTGGTTATGTGCATTTTTGCATATTTTTTAAAAAAGATTGCGAGAAACAGCAAAAGCTGTTATCGCGAACTACTTGGAGTTTTCAGCCCCCCTCTTTCTGAATACAGCGAATCCCAGCATGTGCTATCTTTTTAAAACACAAACCATCTTTTAAAAAATGCACGGACCAAAATGAGTGCATATTACTCATCATGTTTAAAAAGAGTAGCATTAAAAACGATAGCAAAGACTTAAGTCTATGAAAGCTTATGCTGCCAACCTCTTTCTCTCAGTTAGGAGATTTTCATGCTACACTGTTATAGTGTTACTATTCCACTTTATTTGCTATGGCTGCCTCCTCTTGAATCCTGGGATTTGCAGTTTAGGGAGGGGCATTTACAACTCTCAGCCAGAGAGCTCTTAGGCCTCACTAAATTACAAACCCCAGAATTCCACGGGAAGAAGCCTGAGCAGT
The DNA here is from genome assembly GCA_030847615.1 of Gambelia wislizenii. Taxonomy (NCBI): domain Eukaryota; kingdom Metazoa; phylum Chordata; class Lepidosauria; order Squamata; family Crotaphytidae; genus Gambelia; species Gambelia wislizenii. Next base: position 262,958,399 of record JAUMIR010000002.1, read on the forward strand.
TAAAGTGGAATAGTAACACTATAACAGTGTAGTGTGAAAATCTCGACTGTCTCAAAGGTGCTACAAGATCCCTTTGCATACTGATCCTGTGCCTTTGAATTAAAAACAATGTAATTCTTGTTGAAATATTTAAAAGTGACACTGTTCCTCCTTACTTTTAAAAAAAATGAAGTATAACTATGGTAATGTTAACACTTTACTTCCTGACTTTTTGTTAAAAAGCATACCATTAAAAGTATAAAGTGCAAATGTAGCAGACACCTATTTACAGATTTGTAAATAAGGGAACTGAGACTGGCTGTGAAATGGCTCCCTTTGCTTGTTTATCAGCCTGAGTGGGTCCCTCATGGTGGACCGCTGTGCCCAAAAGAGAGAGAGAGAGAAAGCCAGTTTGTTCCACCTTTCTATAGCTCGCTTGTTGCTGGATGGAGGGCTTGAGGGTGGGACATGCAAGTAGCCAAACATTTGTCTCCAAACCTGCTAATGCTGATGGGTAAGGGATGTGATGTCACCATACCATCTACCTCTCTATATGAAGATTATTCTCCTTTTTTTCTAGCCAACTGCCAAAGGGGTTCCCTCAGATGCCTCTCCTTCATGCTCCTGCCAGCTGGGGTTCCTGGTGATGTGATTTTATTTTAATGCTCAGAATCACATTGCCAGGGATTTCCAACCATCAGTGAGCTACTGCACCTGAACAGAAGACTGAGAAACCAGAGATGAGCCTGGGAAGTGGCTTAGGATCTACCCCCCACCCTTAAAGAAATATAACTAGAAGGCGGCAATAAGCATTTGCATGCATGCACAAGGCCAGCCCTACCATTGGGTAGCATACAGCAGTAGATTTCAGATGCCATGAAAAACCCAGCAAATCATTAACATCTTCACTTGGCTATTATTGCTTCTTTGCTGGTGGAACCTCCTCCTCCTCCATCACAAAATAGCATGGCTTTGGGTACTATGCAGCTTAACTTGGCCAGAGAGCTGGGTGGGGAAGGAGGGATGCCATTTGCTGGTCCACCTCAGGCCAGTGGGGAAAGGCCTCCTTCAGATGACAAGCTGTAGGGCTTAGCCCACCTGTGAACAGCATTCGATTCAGCCATGTTCACAGTGGCTAAGTTCCGCTGCTTGGAGTCCATTATCTTCAGACCAAACTCTTTCCCTCCAGTGTGCTTCACCAAGAGGGGATCCCAAGGCAATCAGCTAACCCAAAGAGGGAAGCAAAGGCATGGCCTCCAGGAACTAGAATGGTACTGAAAGGTGTGTCACGGGGATGAAGTCTTGTCTGAACTGAGCTGGAGACTGAAAAAGACCAGGGTTGGGCGGGGGGGTGGGCAAGTGCAGATTGAGCCTAAGTCCTGCTGTTCCTGGCTTCCTCCACAGGGCTCAGCCTCCCGTGCCTACTGAGCTGATACTCAGTTGCTTTAGATAAACTGGCTCAGTTCAGCAGGAACAGGAGTCCTGCCCAGTCTACACGGGGGCTCAGTTCACTGCCACATGCTGTCTAATGACACAAGCCTCAGACACGGCTCAGTTTTTCTTCTCATTCCTTCTTCCCTCCTCCATGGTGGGCACTGCCCAGGATTCCCAAGTGTGGTTGAGAACACTGTGACTGAGCGGGTCCCTCCACAACCTAAGCACTACCTCTCCCCTGGACAGCGGTACATAGCCAAACTCCTGCCACCAGGCCACATTACTACTTCACTGCTCATCTGTAAACCCAGTAAAGAGGAGAAGGGTTGCTGGGCTGTCAATTTGGCCTCCCCTTTGTGTTTGTAATTCTTGATAGAAATGTTTCACAACTCACCTCAGATGGTAAATAAATGCTCCTCCTTTAAATCAATTTCAGCTCTGGGCTTTTTATTTCTGTCAGTACAATACAAAGAAAAGAGATTGAGGGGCTCAATGAGGGGGGCATTCAGGGGAGGCAGAGCGCCTGGATTCTGATTTGTGGTCCTGTAGTGAGTGTGTCTGAGCTGTGATCATTTGGGAACGGAAGAATATGGCCCTTCGTTCAAAAAACCAGATGACTTCTACCGCACAGTAAGGGTTTTATTTTTAAGTGGGCAACTTCTCTTTAACTGTTGCCAACATTTAAATCAACACCTGAAACCGGGCCCCAAGCCAGCATCCAGTTGGTTTTAATAGCCATCTCCCTCTCATGGAGTATGGGTACCTCCCTTTTTGCCCTGTAGACCAAGGTACAGTTAAAGGTACAATAGAAGGCCACCCCCTTACCTTCTGGGTGTTGGCAACCCTAATCAGTAGCCATTCTTCAGGCGATGATATGCTTTTTGGAGGATGACTGATGGCCTGATTCCCTCACCCTCATTGACATCCTGAACTAAAATGAAATGAGGGACCCTTTAACACTACACAGTTATAGTTGTATGATTCCACTTTATCTGCCATGGCCCCATCCTATGGAATCCTGGGACTGGTAGTTTTGGGAGGCACTAGACTAGAGGATCTCTCTAGCAGACAATTCCAAATACCTCACTGCACTACCAATCCCAGGATTCTACAGGAAAAAGCCATGCCACTTAAAGGGGAATGGTAGTGCTATAATGTTGAAGTGTGAAAGGAACCCAGCTGTTTCACTGAGCTCAATAAGATGTCTCCACCCACCCGGTGAATACCTGGAGGTGATCTTCCCTTTGCATCTCCCCAGGTTGCTTCTCCTGCCCCCGCAACCACCCCATGCACTTTGCCAGCAAGTCCAGGCTTCGTGAGCAATTAAGGGATTACGGGGGAAAGGGAGTGGTGCCAAGGATCCCACCCTGCTCTGAGTCACATCAGAGCTGCCAGCATTCAACCCAAGCGGGCCCCTTTGCCCACACCCCTGCCCGTAGGTGTTCAATGGTGGAGTCGGAATGTGAACGCATCAGTATGTAACAGGGAAGGGCTAATGGGGATATGGACGCACACAAGTGCACACACGCACACGGGTCAAGGAATTACAAAGGCCTTGTATGTACAGAGTATGGGTTTGGAAGGATGAACCCATCTAGAACTTCATTCTTCTTGAATGAAGCACCCATTATTGTAGAGTGTACATGTGTGTGGGGTGGGGGGAGTTTCCTATTGGTTTGGATCAAGAAAGCTTTTAGTTATGAGGAAAGTTACCGGTAATTTTTGGACTACACAGTCAGTGTATGTCTGTGTCCTGTCCTTTTGCATCAAGAAAACACTTCACACTACACAATTATAGCACTACGATTCCATTCTAACTAGCATGGCAACTTTCTATGGAATCCTGAGATTTGTTGTTTAGGGAGGAGTATTTAGAATTTTCTGTGACACAAGACAGCTTTAGTGCCCAAACTACAAACCCAGGATTCCACAGGAAACATCCAAGGCAGTTAAGGTGGAATCATGGCACTATACTTGTGTAATTGAATAGGCTCTTAGGACAAAGTTTTAAAATATTCTGGGAGTTGTAGTCTTTGAAAAGCTCTGTCTTCAGAGTCATCAGCAAAAATGAAATGTCGTGCCAGCCCAAGCATTTAATATGAAAGCATTGAAATACTAGGGAACTGAGTAATTCAAAGGTGTTTAGGTTGCTTCCAGACATGGCTTTTAGTACGTCATCACACTGTGGTATTAATGGAAGATGACATGCGATCCAGATGACACTGAATTCATTTGGTAGCCCTCCTGTGTTCTCCTACTCTTTTCTCCTTCTTTTCTTCCTATCAATAGTGGGGGGATCTGTGTAACTGCCAGAATTGTAAGCCCCCATGGTTCATCTGCTGTGTGAAAGGCAGAATATAAATAAAACAAAATACAAATCTTTCATTTGTGAGCAGTAGAATCCCTGTGTCTGGAAAAACCCTTAGAACTTTTAATTGTACCATTGTCCTCTCTCTTAATACCAAATTTGATATGAGTCCTGAGGTAATTATCTTCGGTTTATCATCCCCTCCTGTGTTTTCCCACTGGTCCTTTCCTTTATTTTCTTACTGAAAGAAAGATAGATCTGTTAAGGAGAGTAGGATAAGTGGTTGAACTAGGTAATTCCATCTGGAAGCACACTTAGGGTGTAGAAATAATGCAGTTTGACACCACTTTAACTGCCATGGCTCCATCTGACAGAATCCTAGGATTTGTAGTTTGGTGAAACACCAGCACTCTTTGGCAGAGAAGGCTAAAGGCCTTGTCAAACTACAAACCCCAGAGTTTTATAGGATGGAGCTGCAGCACTTAAAGTGGTGTCTAACTCCATTATTTCTACAGTGTAGATGCACTCTTAGACTAGAGTCTGGGGGAAATTACTTTTTTGGACTACAGCTCACAGAATCCCCCAGACCGCATGGACCCTGTCCACACCTGAACATGGCTGCCAGAAACAAAAACCAAAGGCTCAGAGACCTGTGAAAAGGTCTTCCAGGGGTCTCCACAGAGAAACCTTCAAGGAAGCTGGTCTCTCACCAGTTCACTACTTCATCAGCCTCTGCTTTCCCAGACTAGTGTGCAGACCAAGACAACAAAATGTGAACTATACAAAATGGATCGTTCTCTCAGCCATGCCCTTTAGGCACCTCCTCCACACAATTTGACCAAAGTTGCTCCCAGTCTCAAATTATGGTAGTTCAGGTTTTCTGAGAGGTGGGGTGGGAGGAATCTCTCAGACTTTTTGGATCAGGTGTGAAAACATCTCAGCAACAGCTGAAAACTGTTTTCTACTTGAGGCAAAGGACAAGGGCCACCCCGCCAATTCCATCAACCAGTACTACCAACATAATTTAACTTCTGATAACATGGTAATAGCTTTTGAGGGCAGCCACAGGCCAGGCCATTTCCCCCTGCCGAGGGGAGTTGCTGTGGAGGCTTAGGAGGAATGCTGGGGGTGGGGGTACCAACACCACTGCACAACCTCCTGTCCCAGCATCTGCCACCTGAGGCAGTTCCCTCATTCTGCATAATGTTAAGGCCTGTTAAGGCCCAATTAAGAAAGCTTGAGCTGTAAATTCTGGCAAGCTTAAGCATTCCCTCCAACATGCCACAGATGAAAACTGGGAAGTGCATGGCCAAGCAACATCAGACTATGATCAAGATGGCAAAGCCTATTAATGAGGAAGAACATCCAAGCCAGAAGAGGCTGCAGCAGTTTGCTTTTACCAGAGACTTCTGGGAAAGACAAATTCCACCCACTCCTCTCCACTGGCCCTCTCCCAGTTAACTGAGTGCAAAACACTTTTGCACTTTGAACCCTGCTCTAAGAGGTTTTGCTTTTGAACCACATGGCTAAAATCATAGGCCAAGATCCTAGATTGGGGATGGACTTCAGCATGGCATTTATGTCTTCGTAAGCAGACTTATGTGTGCAGGAAATAGAACTGAGTAGTTTCACAACATCAATACTCACTTAGGGACTGCTGTGACATTACAACATGGGGCATCTGTTGCATAATGGTAGCCGGTGGAGTGACTGATGTGCCATGGCCCCGATGTGCAATGGACAACTATGTGCACTGGGGCATTCCCAGTGTGCATCCAGATTCCTGATAGGAAGTCTCTGACTGTAAAAGGAGTGCCCAATGCACATCACAAGTCTCTTTTTAGTGGTCCATTGAACTACATGGACTCTCCTCCAGCACATTTCAAATGAGCTGGTTTTCATCTGTAAGCTTTCTTTGCTGTCCAGCTTTCACACTCACATATAGAAATACTGCATCAAGGATTATTCTGATTTTGGTACGTAATGATATATATTTTACACTTGAGGATCTTACCTGGTTCCTTCATAGCTGCCCTTCCAAGTCTTAGTCTTTTCATTTCTTGATTATAGGAGATTATCACACTACACTGTTACAGTGCTATTATTCCACTTTAACTGCTGTGACTGCCTCCTATGGAATTCTGGGGTTTGTAGTTTAGTGATGCCTAAGAGTTCTCTGGCTGAGAGTTGTAAATGCCCCTCCCTAAACTGCAAATCCCAGGATTCCACAGGAGGCAGCCAGAGAAGTTAAAGTGGAATCATAGTGCTATAACAGTGTAGTGTGATAATCTCCATAGTCTTTCAACTATCAATGCCAGGATGCCACAGGATGCAGCCATGGCAGTTAAAAGGGAATCATAGTGCACAACTGTCCCAATTTGGCAGGGACAGTCCCAATTAATCCTTTGTCATCCCACTTTTTCAAGTGTTTTCAAAATGTCCCAGTTTATTCCTCCTTCTCCCACATTTCCACTTTGTCCTCCAGTTACTTAAATTGCTGCAAACTGAGTTCAAAATGCAAAAGGAATTTGCACTCCATTAACTCAACAGGGGGGAAACAAGCGGAGAAGAGAGGAGACAAAATCTTGCCCTTCCCAGCAGGCTCAAGCAAAAGGAAACTGCTGCAACTGCTACAGCCTCTCCTAGCTTATGTGTTTGTCCTCATTAATAACTTCCGACATCTTGACCACACTCTGGGTTTGCTTGGCCACACACATCCTGATTTTCATCTGTGAAACATTGAAGGGAACCATACTGCTATAAATGTGTCATGTGAAAGTGTCCCAGTAAGTTATCCTGTGTGCTACCAACTCTGGACAGAAAAAAACCAAACAAACCCCAATGTGTATCCATCTCTAACCAGGGACTACAAAATGTTCTTGGAGTGGACGAAAAAAACCCTCTTGTCACTGTGGTTCCAACTGCCCGTCTATCCCTCACGCTGCTTCTGCCACAGCACCGCATGAGCTTTGTTGCCTCCATCAGGCCCAGCGGGGCCTGCTTAATAGTCACAAGGGAAAGGGAAAGGAAGGGGGTGGAGGTGACATAAGGGCACCCAGCAGCTGATACACCCCCGTCAGGAAGTCTTCGTCTGTCCAGAGCCTTTTGATGTACGGTTAGCTATAAATAGGCCCAGAGGAAATGGAGCTATCCTGTGCAAACAGCTCCTCCTCTTCCCCCACTCAGCTCAGCTGCTTTGGCAGCATACTGGTAGCTGTCTGAGTAAGGAAAAGGGGAGCAGTCTGGAAGAAGCCGGGGGCTCCAGGTGGGTGAGTGGGTAGGAGGGTGTGAAGAACCAAGCTTTTGGACAGGGAGGCTTGGAGATCAGAGCATGGGGTGCTGAGGCCATGGTGACCTGGGACTCCTGGGCTTTTCCTCAGCCCCCAGGCAGGGTCTCAGCACTCAACGGCTCCCATTTCATCTGATTCAAGAAACCCAGCAGGGACTGAGAACTACAGCTCTGGCTTAAGCCAGTGTTGCCCCTACTATGAGACAGAGTGAAATGTCCACCTCAAGCAGAAGATCTGGAATGCTTGTGAAAAAAAGCTAATGGTTTACTAATGGGCTGTTACAGCATTTTCACTTCCAGGGACAGGGAGTGGGTGGTTCTGTGGTTCTGCCTTATAGATCCAGTGTGGTGTAGTGGGTTGAGTGGGACTCTGGGAGAACAGGGTTCAAATTCCTGCTCAGCCATGAAAATCCACCTTGGGTAAGTCACACTCTCTTAGCCTCAGAGGAAGGCAGTGGCAAACCTCTTCTGAACAATTTTTGCCAGGAAAACCCCATGAGAAGGCCACTAAAAGTCAAAGTCTACTGGAAGGCATGTATCTACAACAAAACGTGAAAATAATTTGACTGCCTTTGGCTACCTACTCAGTTTGTCCTGGGTGAAACAGGAGGCAAACCCACTGAGAGGTCTTGTGACAACCCCCTGATCTTCCTGTGATCAGCCTCTAATTACTGAGTGGTGGGGGAGGGGGAAGAGGACCTGGCACTTTGCACATGCCTCAGGGTACTCTCCCCATCCCTCTCTTTACATATATTCCAAAGCTGGGTTGAGACAGCAAGGAGGGGCTCTGTCTGGAACTAAAAATAAACGCTGCTGTACAGCTCAGCAATTCTCCCTCTCTCGATATGAGTGAACACATACCAGATGAGAGACATAACACCACAGTTATGATTATAACTCCTGACTATGTGTGTGAGGCCTTGGAGACAGACACACAGGAACATTTCATCAAGAATTTTATGGAGAACAAAAAGGGTTTTTTCAGCCATTCATGGGAACCTTGGAAAAGTAGAAATGCTCTAGAATAAATAGATGGTTAGATTTTTATTTATTAAGCACAGTGGTATGCCAGTCTCTCTCTAAGGGACTCAGAATGAAATACTTAGGGTTAGCCTTCTTATCTTCAAAACAACTATAGGTCATTGCTTGAGAAAGTTACTTTTTGGATTTGATTTTTTGGATTAGAAATTTATTTTTTTGATTAGAATTCATAGATTCCCCCAGCAAACATTGTGACCAGGAAATTCTGGGAGTCATATTCCAAAAAGTAACTTTTCCAAACTCTGCAATGGATGGGTTGTTGTAAAATAGTCAGCAAGTTTCATGGCTAAGTAGGGATTTGAACTCAGGTCCTGCACCACCCAAGGCAACAAAGCAAATATACTAACCAGGGAACCACATTGGTCAAAAAAAAAAAAAAGAAAGAAAGAAAGAAAGAAAGAAAGAAAGAAAGAAAGAAGGAGGTCATGGTATCTGACCAGATGAATTCCCCCCCTCTTGTCACTGTGACCATCTCCACAGTATACATTTAATGTGATTTTATGAGTTACAAGTACATTATATCCTACTTTTCATGCATTATTATTGCATGTCCTACCTTTCATTCAATAAATTCAAAGCAGTTTATATAGCTCTTGTCTTCCACATTTTATCCTCACAACAGCCCTCAGAAGCAGGTCAGGCCACAAGAAAATGACTGACCCAAGGTCAGAAAAGAATCACAGTCTACCAGTTTAGTTGTCACAGCTTTTCTCAGAGAAACCGGTGAGAGAGGTTGTAAATTTGGAAATCTCTCCCCACCCCACAACCACTATCACCCCAGAACAGTGGCTGCCAAGTTCAGAGGTCAAAGGGCATGGGGATATCCAGGGAAGTATAAAGTTGAAACCCTGAGCAGCTCCTTTCATGTTAGCAATTCAACACAGTCCTTTTCCCCCATTATGGAATACCCTGCTGTAACTCAACAACTCCTACCTGAACACATAAAACTGCAGGTTATCCACTTCAGCTGCTCAAAAAGGTAGCCAAGCAGCCTTGCTTAATCAATCCAACTGCTCCTTTATTGCAAAGCTTCCTTAAGCAGGTTGCCAGAGTAGAAACTGGAGAGGGCTCCTGTACCTTCAATGGTTGCATAAGAGAGAGAATTTCAGCACACCACTTGCTAACAAGCAACAGCTGCTGAAATGCCCTTATTTACAAAACCAGTAAAGGGAAAGGAGCCCACTCCAGTTTTCACTCTGGAAACCCTAAGACATGAGGCAAAAGTGGATGTTGAGCCCTTCCCCCCCATCAGCTGGAACCCACACACCTCCCCCCCTCCACCTGCAGCTATTTTCATGTCCCAGGCAAAGTGAACACAGATCTGGACCAGCAGTGGGAGGTGGGTTGCTGGCCATCCTGCCCCTATGCTCTGACAGGGATTTCTTTGCTCTGTTGCTATTAAATGGGGGCTGCAGAATGAGTGGCCCTGCAGATTTTGTTTGCATCCAATTCCCATCACCCCCAAGCTGATGGGAGTTGCAATCCAACAACACACACCCCAACCCCATTTTAAATAGGCAGACACACACAGAGGGACTGGGAGAGCTGTGTAGGACAGTGGCTCTTAACCTGTGGTCTGGGGACCCCAAGGAGTCTGCGATGTCCTCACAGGGGATCTACAAAGGCTTGAAGGCTATTTGACCAATCATCTCCCTGCCGTGGAATGGCCACGTGACAGGAGCCAAGGCAAAGGTTGGCTGGCTTGGCCTGCACATTGCCATTCAATCAGCTCCAGCCACAGACTTGCAGGATGAAGCAGGAGAAAAGTCCTCCCTTCCCCTCCAGTGGCTCTGACGGAAGGCTTAAAAGGATGGTTTGATTGTATTATAGTTGTCCCTTCGTATTCACTGGGGCTTGGCTCCAGGACCCAACCGTGGATACCAAAATCTGTGAATACTCCAATCCCATTATATGCAATGGCATAGCAAAATAGTGTCCCTTATATATGATGGCAAAATCAAGGTTTGTTTTTTGGATTATTATTTTTTAAAGAATATTTTCAAGCCTTGGAGCATGGTGGGGTCTCCTTCCTTGGAGGTCTTTAAACAGAGGCTGGATAGCCATCTGTCAGGGATGCTTTGATCGTGATTTCCTGCATGGCAGAATGGGGTTGGACTGGATGGCCCTTGTGGTCTCTTCCAACTCTCTCTGGCTTTTCTTCGCAAACAAAGATTCAGGAAGGACTCATCCTGCGCTTTCTGCAAACGCACTGATGACTGAAAAGGCCAATCCGAGATAACCAAGTCTGGTTGCAGAAAGCATAGCAGAAGGTCTCCTTTTTGTTCGTCGTGAGTTCTCAAATAAGGCTGCAGCATTGTGGATAGTGCATTTCCATGCCTCCCGATGTGAGGCCAGGGCAGACCATTGTTGGTGGTCAATTTAGCAGAGCCTGAGATGTTGTTTCAGGGAGTCCTTGTATCGCTTTTTTGGAGCACCCCTCTTACGCTGACCTGTGGTGAGTTCAACTCTACAATTCTATGATTCTATGAATACTTAAATCCGTGGATACCAAATCCGTAGATATGGAGGGACAATGCATCATCATCATCAGATGTTGTTGTTAGGGTTTTAAATCTTGAGTTAAGTCTTGGTGTCCCTCAGCAACAAAAGATATTTAAAGGGGATCCCTGGTAAAGAAAAGGTTCAGAGCCACTGGTGTGGGGCACTGCTTCTTAAGCTATCTCATAGAATCATAGAATTGTAGAGTTAGAAGAGACCACGAGGGCCATCCAGTTCAACCCCCTGCCACGCAGGAAATCACAATCAAAGCACCCCCGACAGATGGCCATCCAGCCTCTGATTAAAGACCTCCAAGGAAGGAGACCCTACCACGCTCCGAGGGAGTGTGTTCCACTCCCGAACAGCTCTTACTGTCAGAAAGTTCCTCCTAATGTTGAGATGGAATCTCTGTTCCTGGAGCTTGCATCCATTGCTCCGTGTTCTAGTCTCTGGAGCAGCAGAAAACAAGCCTGCTCCATCCTCAACGTGACACCCCTTCAAATACTTAAACAGGGTTATCATATCGCCTCTTAACCGTCTTTTTTCCAGGCTAAACATACCCAGCTCCCTAAGTCTCTCCTCATAATGCATGGTTACCAGACCTTTCACCATTTTAGTTGCCCTCCTCTGGACACGGTCCAATTTGTCAATATCCTTTCTGAATTGTGGTGCCCAGAACTGGACACAGTATTCTAGGTGAGGCCTGACCAAGGCAGAATACAGCGGCACTATTACTTCCCTTGATCTAGACACTATACTTCTACTGATGCAGCCCAAAATCGCATTGGCCTTTTTAGCTGCCGCATCACACTGTTGACTCATGTTCAACTTGTGGTCTGCTAGGACTCCTAGATCACTTTCACACGTAGTCTCATTCAGCCAGCTTTCCCCCATCCTATATCTATGCATTTCATTTCTGATGTGCCGTATTTGTGTGGAGTGGCTACATTTTTTCTCTCTCCAAGGAGAGGCAGCCAATGGCTCGGGGACGGGCACGAGTCCATGGACCACCACTCTGAGGATCATGAGTGGTGCAGGCGACCCAGCACCCCGTCCCTCAGCGGCCGCTTCTACAGAGCCGCCAGCCTTGCGTGCAAGTCGGTTCTCCCCCCTTTCTCCGCGCGCCCCGGCGGCGGATGAGACGAGCCCGAGCGTGGGCTCCGGAAGGCAGGCAGGCAGGCAGGCGAGCCAAGCGGCTGCTCCCGAGAACAGCCCCGGGCCAAAGCAGCGCCGGCCGCACGTAGCGCACGGCCGAGGATCTGTGTGGGCACAGCGCCCTCTAGTGGCAACGCTGCGGAGCGCCCCGTGAAAGACAAAGGCCGTCAAAGCAACCAAGCCCCGTCTCCGTGTCTTTGTTGGCGCCCAGCTTAGAGAGGAACCTTTAGCCGGCTGCTAGATTCTGGGACTACAATTCCCATAATTCCACACCGCTGGCCATGCTAGCTATGACTTGTGGGAGTTGAAGTCCAAAAAAGATAAATGGCCAAACCATCCTTGGAGAAAAATTTGGCCATGGTTTATTGAGATAACCTCAGCAATAACTTAAGGGATATCTTTAAATAAATAAGTAAATATTTTATTGTTGTTGTTGCATTTTTGTATTATTATTTTTATTAATTTTTTATTCATCTTTTCTTTTCCAAATATGTATCATTGTAATGTGTAACTTCTCTCTCCCTCTGGCTTTTCTTCGCAAATGAAGATTCAGGAAGGACTTGTCCCACGCTTTCTGCAAGCACACTGATGACTGATAAGGCCAATCTGAGATAAACAAGTCCGTTTGCAGAAAGCACAGCAGAAGGTCTCCTTGGGTGATGTTTCTGGGTTGTGATTCTTTCTGCGTTGTCGTTTCTCTTCAAGACTTGTTCGGCGTGAGTTCTCAAATAAGGCTGCAGCATTGTGGATAATGCGTCTCCATGCCTCCCAATGTGAGGCCAGGGGGGACCATTGTTGGTGATCAATTTGGCCAAGCCTGAGATGTTGTTTCAGGGAATCCTTGTATCGCTTTTTTGGAGCGCTCCTCTTACGCTGACCCATGGCGAGTTCACCGTAGAGTACTATTTTTGGGAGGCGATGGTCCTCCATCCTAGAAATGTGCCTGGCCCAGCGCAGCTGTGTTCTCAATATCATGTAATATAATTGTAATGTGTAACTTCTAATTTTAGTATAAAGGTGTAAATATAATGTTCATTGGAAAAGATAAAAGAGTGATTATAGTGTGTTTAGATTAAAAGGGGAAATGTATTAGTGTTAGGATAGACAGTTTTATTTTTGTATTAGTAAGAAAAGAGGAAAACATTTATTTATTTTTGCGTTATTGTTATGGCCTTTTGTAGCCGGGTGTATTTTTCAGTAGAATGGTTTTATTTCAATAAAAAAAATTCCTGGTTCAGGCCATACCCGGGCAAAATGCTTCCATTTGGTGCTACTACGCACCTCCCCAATAGCAGTAAACAACACCAGGGGGTTGTCTATATGGTGAAAATACCCCTCACAGAATTTGCTGGGAATACAAGCTGTCTTAATGGGCTCCTGCATTGTCTCGCCTTATTGGGAAGGAATGGAGCCAAAAAGAGGAAAAATTACATGAGAAAAGCATTCACAGCTTTTCCCAACTTTTTAAAAAAGCTCCTGTGATATGCACATTTTCGCTCATTAAGACAAGTGATTTGGCATGAATCACTTCCCCATACAAGACAAAACACAAACCTGATTGGGTGGATGAGCACAGAGGACAGGGCTTGGTTACAGGGCAAGTGCCCACTGCTGCCATGTTGGATGTTTGCCTGAGCAAGTTATTGCTAAGGTGATAAAATGGGAATTTGGGCTTTCTCCCTTTTTGGGGGGGAAAGGTGGGATATTGCTTGTGTGCACCCTAGAAATAGGTTGGGTTTTTTAAAAAAAGTTTGAGGGCAGCAGATTTTTAAAATACAAGTAATCCACTCATAGCCACCCTCTCACTACAGGCATGCAAAGTTTATGGGGGCTGTAAAACCATTAATATAGGTTGCAGCTGACTTGCTATTACTGTGGAGCAGTCTGGTTTTTTTCCCCTTTGTGTAGACAAGCCCCAGGAGGAGGGTGGTGCCTGGGATCTTTTTCTGAGGCGTCAGGTGCTCACTTTGAGTTAAGCCTGTGTCACTTTTGTGAGACTTTTTTTTTCTCACACAAAGCAACAAAGCGTAATGCCGCACACATTACAGAGTGCTCATTTGGAATTCTGAATTCCTCTTCTGCAAATTTTCTGTTGCAGGAGTAGATAAGACAGACAGCCAATGCCAAAGCATAGAGTGGAGAGGTGGGTACCCTTTTAGAGCAACCCCACTATTACAGTGGGAGAGAATTAAAGCTAAATCATGTTGTTAACTCCCTTTGAGTCAAATTCAACTCACAGCAACCCCATGAATGAGACACCTCCAAGCCGCCCTGTCCTCAACCACTCTGTGTAGTGGCTCTGGACTGGCCCCAGATCAAGTGACCAGTGTAGACAAATCCCTATTCTACCTTGCGAGGCAGCAGAGAACAAAGCAGCACCCACCTCCTTGTGGCAGCCTTACAGGTATTTAAAGAATGGAATCATGTCACCCCTCAATCTTTTCTTCACCAAGCTGAACATGCTCAGCTCCTTCAACCTCTCCTCATATGTTTTGTTTTCCATACCTCTTATCATCTTTATTTCCCTTCTCTGAACGCTCTCCAACTTGTCTATATCCTTCTCAAAATGAGGCACCCAGAACTGAATGCAGTACTCCAGAAGAGGCCTGACCACCACAGAATTTGGTGGGACTATTACTTCACTTGATTTGGAAACTATGCTTCTATTAATGCAGGCTAAGATAGCATTTGCCTTCTTTGCTGCAGCATCACACTACTGGCTATGTTCAATTTATGATCAACGATAATCCCAAGGTCCTTTTCACATGTAGTACTGCTGAGACAGTCTTGAGTCATGACTCTCTAGAAAAGACAATAATGCTCGGTAAGGTAGAAAAGACAAAGACCATATCCAGATGGATAGACTCAAATCAAGGAAGCCACAACTCTCTTTCTGCAAGACCTGAGCAGGGCTGTTGAAGATAGGATGACTTGGAGGTCTCTCATTCATAAGGTTGCCATAAGTCAAAGTCAATGGCAGTTAACAATTGCTGAGCCAAGTATCCCCCATCCTCTACTGTGCATTTGGTTTTTGTGGCCTAAATGTAGAATTTGGTATTTGTCTCTGTTGAATTTAATTTTATTAATTTCAACCCAGTTTTCCAGTTTATCAAGTCATGGGGTCTTTCACACTACAGTACATAAATATAGCTCTGTGATTCCACTTTAATTGCCATGGTTCCATCCTACGGAATCCTGGGATTTGCAGTTCAGGGAATGGTATTTAGAACTCTCAGCTACAGAGCTCTACTGCCTCCCCAAGCTACAAACCCCAGAATTCCCTAGGATTTACCCATGGCAGTTAAAGTGGAATCATAGTGCTATATTTACGTAGTGTGAACAGGGCCCTCAACACTCAAAACCCCTACATGTACAAGAGCAAGAATATTAATGTTTTCTCCATAGGGTGATAACTAATTCATGATTTTGCAAAGAAAAGCATGGTTGGTTGGTATGTACACATAACAGGATCTTCTCTGCAACAGCACTTTGATTATGGATCTCCCTACCCAAGTAGTTTGCCTGGGTCACCCTCTTTTAAATTTCGATAGGCAGTTAAAACAGTGCTGTTCCTCACTGCTTTTAATGTTTGCTATTGCTGCGTTTTAAAATTGTATTTTAGGGTTGTTTTTAGACAGCTTTTAGAAGTTTTTAAATAGTATTTTAATGTGTTTTTAAAATGTTTAAGCTTTGTACAGTATTGTTTTTATCAATATTATCTGTTTATCTCCTCAGGAACCCTTGTGGGCTGGGAGGTGATAACGAAATATCTTCAATAAATAAATACATTTAAAGGTTTAAAGTAAATATGAAAATTTATAAAACATTTGCAGCAGCCACATTGCTCCATTAGATATATTTTTTACTTAAAATGCTGATAGGATGATACTGGGACCAACCTCTTCCACTATATACCTCCATAACTTTAAAAGTAACGTAAACATCGCAGCTGTGCTGCCTTTTCTCTGAGGATCTCAAGGAAGTACAGTATACAGGATGGCAATTCCACTGCAATTTGTGAGAATATTTTTACCATGTGCCAGAAATCAACCCAAATGTCATGGTTAAGTGTGGATTTGAGCTCAACTCTTCCTTATGCAAGGGCACATTTGATTCATCATATTGTATTAATCATCTCTTCTTTTTAGACATGCTACCAGTTGATGGCGCACAATAGGGTAACTGCAGTCCTCAGTCTAATTTCATGATCCCCCAGGGCTAATATGAAAAGGAATCCGTTCAAACCTCCACTAACTATCAGTAAGGCCTCTGGCAAGAACATTCCCTTCCCTACATTTCCCAGGATATCAGCCAGCATGGTGTAGTGGCTTGAGCATTGGACTATGACTCTGGCAACAGGGTTCAAATCCCTGCTTAGCCAACCCATTGAGTGACCTTGGACAAGTGGTACTCTCTTAGGGCTCATCTACACGGGCCAGAATACATTGGCTCCTTGCCAGTGTATCCTGCCCGTGGATCAACTCCGTTCCTCCCGTTGCCTGTACAGAACAGGATGGACTCCAGACCAGCATGCTGGCCAGTTTCTGCAGCTGTGGCCACCCACATCCCACTGTCTGCAGCCAGGAAGCTGACCCACAGCACGTGACCAAGGCCCCCTGCATGTGACCAGCCTGGTCACATTCTGCCAGCCTGCTTCCTGGCTGCAGAAGACTGACAGCAGCTACAGCAATGGGCTGGTGTATCGGAATGGGCCGGATCCATTTTTTGCTGGTGGGAGCAGGTTTAAACAGGTATTATTTTTAAATGGTGTAACTATGAGTGGCCGGGAGCAAAAGCCCTGCACCATCTGGACTGCAGGGCTCAAAGATGGGGCCAAGACAGGGTAAACTGCCCACTTGAATAAGCCCTTAGCCTCAGAGGAAGGCAAAGCAAACTCCTGAACAACCCTCTCTGAACAAATCTTGCCAAGAAAACCCCTGATGGAGTCACCTTTGGGCCGCCATGAGTCAGAAACAATTTGAAGGCACACAGTAACATTTCCCACCAGCCTTCTGGGCAGGGAAGCAATCTGGGAGCAAGGGAGAGCCAAAAGGAGAGAGACAATAGAGGGCCTTTTCTAGGGTTGTCAAATCTCAGGGCCTTGTTCCGAGTCTCCAGTTTTTGTGGGTCATCTCCAGGCAGGAGACAACTGTGAAAAGTCTCCAGTTTTGGCTAGCTCAGTTCCAGGCACAAGAAAAGAGCTGTATGCAACTTTCCAGGTCACCCAGGAGAACACCAGCTTGCTACAATTTGGGAGGGTTACCAGTAATTGATTTCTTGGTTCAGCTTGTCAAGACGCTGTAGAGGTCTTATATATTTACTGTACTTAGTTTCCTCCTTCCTTCCCAATCATTGGGCTTCCAGGGCTCACCCTCCAGTCTGCTCTGACTCTACCTTCTGGCTAAAAGCAAACAGACTAGATTAAATGTTGACCTGGGAACAACCTCTTAATTAAGATGTCTGTCTTAATTTCCAAACAGGAAAATATGTTCTCTCTATGTGTGTGTGTGTGTGTGTACTTAAATGACAAGCTATGAGCTACACTGCTTATTGCATAATTCTTAATGACATCACTGGGGCAGTCCCTAGGTTTCAGGATTTGGCCCAGAAACTTCAGGGCCTGGGATGATCTTGAGCTGGCAACCCTAGCCCTTTCACACTACATAATTACAGCACTGGGATTTCATTTTAACTGTAATGGTTCTATCCTATGGAATCCTGGGACCTGGAGTTTAGGGAGGGGTACTTAGAATTCTCAGCCAGAAATCCCCCAACTACATATTCCAGGATTCCACATACAGCCCTGGCAGTTGAAGTGGAACATAGCACTATAACTGTGCAGTGTGAAAGGGCCCAAGAAAAGGTGGTGGCTGAAAAAGAAAGGGAAATGATGGTCTCCACCCATTTTTTTGGTTCTGGTTCTGCCCACCATCAGATTCAGCCCCACCCAGCACTGGCATGTGGTCCCCAAGAGATTAGCCTGCAAAGCAATGCAGCCCTTGATAGAAGAAAAGTTGCCGACAGTAGTTTACAGTGACACTGGGGGAGAGTGCAGCATCCCTGTTGTGAGATTTGCAAGTGTCATCATTTAGCCTTTAGCATTTAGCAGCACTCACCACATTCACTGGGATCATTATTTCCTCACACAAGTGTGAGGAATCTGTTGGAGCACAACTCCTATCAGCCTGTCCTTTGGCCATCCCCATGCTGGCTGTGGATGATGGGAGTGAGAAACTCAGAGGAGGGAAGGGTGAACCAAAATAAGCAAGCCCCCAAATGCCCCTGGTTGTTTAGGGTTCACAAAAGCCCAGTAGTAAAGCTGATTTTCCCCAGCAGTCATTGGTGCCAAGCTCCACTTTCACGCTTCCTTCTTTCAGAAGAACTGGAAGAAAAGTTGTGTTGTGTGTCAAAAGCATGAGTGCTTCATTATAGCCCAGTGCCCAATTAAGGAAAAGTCTCTAGACAATGGATGTAAGGCAAGAACAGGAAGACCAGCCTGAACCTCAGATACTATTCAGGATTAGGATTCCCCAGAGTGAAAACTGGGGAGAGCTCCTTTACCTTTAATGGCTGTGTAGAAGAATTTCTGGATTCTGGAATTTCAGCAGGGGTTACCTGGTTACATGAGAAGCAATACCTGCTGAAATTCCCTCTTTGATATTATCATTAAAGGGACTGGAGCCCTCTCCAGTTTTCATTCTGGGAACCCTCTCATGAGGGAAGGACAGAAGAGTGGGGCAGAAAGACTTGGAGGCAGGCCTAGATCTGTGAAAGGGAGGGAGGGAGGGAATGTGAGGGGGATTCCCCTTTGGGTGTGGGAAGAGGAAATGGGGAGAAAATATTTCAAGGCTTTATATTTCTAAGCAAACCCCAGTTCTTTCATGCACAAGCTTCTGCTTATGTCAGTGAGACTTGTGTGAGAGAGCTGCCTGGTAGGTTGTGGGATGCAGGAAGAGGAAGCCATTAGATAGGCCTCTTTGGCAATAACAGGGTGGCCCTGCTGAGAGGATGCTCAGAGCCACATCATGAAACTAATGCTTCTGGCAGGCAGGATTTGACTGGGGTGACTCATGAGACTTTTGTGTGGGCTTTTATTTGCTCAAGAGAAAGAGGCCTTGCATCATACCATCTCCCTTCTGTCCCAATGAGGAACCACAACTACTCCCATCCCAGTGGCCTGTCTCTGACCAGATAATCTTCCCTCTAGGTCCAGCCTATACCCGTTTCCATGCCCTTCTTCTTCCTCCTAAGATCACTGAATTGTCCTCTTGGCCTGTGTATCACCCACTGCAGCTGGGTGAAATAAGCCATGAGGTAAAAGTTGCCAAAGGAAATCTCCACTTACCGCCATGTCTGAGCTGGTGAACGTAGACACATGATGAGCCACACTCTATATCCAAGTCAGTTGACTCATCCCATGTATGTACTCATACCAACCAACATTTTACAGATGAAAAACAGGGCACTTGTAGCCAAGCAACATCATTGTGTGGTTAAGATGGCAGAAGTTATAAATGAGGAAGAACACATGAGCTAGGAGAGGCTGCAGCACCTTGCTTTTGCCTGAGCCTGCTGGGAAGAGTAAGAGCCTGGCCCCTCCTCTCCTTTTCCCTCTCCTGGGTTAACTGAGTACAAACTATTTTTGAACTTTATACAGTACTGAGTTTGCAGCAACTGAAGTGTAACATGACCCATCATCCCCTAAAACAAGCCCTATCATTCCCCACCTTGGTCCACTTACAGTTGGCAATAGTTTGATACCAATTTGGCTAACTGGGCCATTAAAGGACTCAGGCTCAGGACAATAGCCAGGAAGGGGCCTAGCAAATTTCCCAACATTCACACCTTTGGCATAAGCAGGTGACAGCTCTTTGAAGTAGAAAAAGGTTCTTCCTGATTCATCTCTGGGAAGGCAGACAGCACCTATACAGTTGGGGGTTTCTCATCTATGTATCTACAAATCAAAAGGGAGGTTGGCTGTCAATCATCAGGTCTAAAGATACACCCATTTCCCAGTTCCTGGCTCATCTGGGATTCCTTTGTTTTAACCATTGGGAACAATCTGAAAACTAATGTTTCTTTCATCAAGATTGCACCTTCAAAGGTGATTTTTCCTATTTAAAAAATCCCAGAAAACCCAGTTCAGCACTCTCAGACCTCCCTGCCTCTGTCTTCCACATCTGGCTGATCCACCTCCCCCCCCTCTCTAAACCCTGAATTCTCTCCCCAAATCCTACTGACTTCCCTTCAACCTCTGGTCAGCATTCTGCTAAAACAGGTGCTTCCTTCCCCGCTCCTATAATCTTAACTTACAACTCTAACTTCCACCCTCTCTGCTTTTGGTGCATCCACTTGCTGCTACTCCTGAGGAGTTCTCCACTTCAAGTGCAGTATAACCCCTGAAGCCTCAGTCTAATCCTCATCTAACTACTTCCTGATTTACTTCTATAGTCTTGTTTGTGTGCTAGAGGAATGTGTGTGTTGTGAATGTAGTTTAAAACAGTTCAACAAAGTTTCTTCAGGTTATTTTGATTTCTGGTTCTGTGTCTCTCCTTAGTTCCACTGGTATACATAGGTCCAAGATCTCATATGTTGTGCAGTCTCTCGCATGCTGAGTCGCTATAATTCCCCATTGTAAGACCAGAACACACGTGGATCTTTTCCACGGACATGAGGGTTTGGGGTAACAGAAGTAAGGTGAGGGAAAGTACAACTACAGTAAAACACTTTTACCTTTTCATATCTATACGTATGTTGGCATATGTGAATTGTGTGTAAACCTGTATCTACCTTTGGTCCTCTCGTGTTGTGTGATGAATTTACTCTTTTTTTTTCTGAGATGTGATCATTGGACACCCTGCTGGGTGGCAGTTTAACTGTCCAAATTTGGCAGGGACAGTCCCAATTAAACCTGTCATGCCACTTTTCCAGTTGCTTTTAAAACATCCCCATTTTCTACTCTAAGTAGGAGTAGAGAGAAAATGGGGATGTTTTAAAAGCAGCTGGAAAAGTGGCATGACAGGTTTAATTGGCCAAATTTGGACAGTTAAATGATATTTGTACTCCTTGAAGAACTGCCACCCAGCAGGGTGTCCAATGATCACACCTCAGAAAAAAAAAGAGTAAATTCATCACATAATATGAGAGGACCAAAGGTAGATACAGGTTTGCACACAATTCACATATGCCAACATACGTATAGATATGAAAAGGTAAAAGTGTTTTACTGTAGTTGTACTTTCCCTCACCTTACTTCTGTTACCCAAAACCCTCATGTCCGTGGAAAAGATCCACGTGTGTTCTGGTCTTACAATGGGGAATTATAGCAACTCAGCATGCGAGAGACTGCACAACATATAGATATGAAAAAGTAAAAGTGTTTTACTGCATTTGTATCAGATAGTGAATATATCTCATTATAATGAGAAAGAATGTGACCAGACAAAAGGACTGCATCTTTGCAGTCCAGCTACTAACCCGTGATGAGCAGCTTCCAATTCCCTCCTCTCCATTCTTAGGGCATTTTCACAGAGGGAGTCTCACACTAGTAATTAGAAGACACAATACAGCTATGCCATTTCCCCACCCCCTTTAAGGAGTTTTCTGTAATAAGAAAAAAAATGGAATAAACAGTGGACAAACAAGGGAGGATTACATATAGGGAAGGACATTGTGTAAAAACCAGCCCCCCCACACCAGAAAAAAACCAGTGATTAAGGTCGGACAATGGTGTGATAAAATCTGTTGCTGGAAATTGACTTTAAAGATCACCCTTTTAGGGTGCTTGATCTATAAAACAGACTTTATACTGAGCATATAGAGGATGCCTTCAAATAGAGGCCTCTCCTCCATAAAGCTTACCTTATTGCCACCCTACACCATAACCATCTTGATCACAGAGGTTTAATTTAAAGAATCTGTGTCAGCTCTTTAGGTTTGTGTAAGGTTAAATGATGTCTCCCCCTCCTCTCTTCAAAGGTAATATTGCCTCTGGCCCCAGAGACAAATTCTAAATGTACTTAGCTCCACACATGCACCCTTGTCCTGTGTTTCTGTTTCCAAATAATAGAATCATAGGTCCCGTCTATACGAGAGGAAAAAAATATAAACAGGTCCAAAAAAGCAGGAATTCGCAACAATGTGACCTGTCTTCATGGTCAAAAGAACCTCCCTGAACTCCGCATGACCCCCTAACCAAGATGGCGATCACAAGTGATTTACTCATGATTTTAAATCTGCCACCACCATTAAAAAAAAAACAGTTTCCCATGGTGTGCACTATTTCATACTAAAAAAAAGAAAAAGAAAAAAGAGAGAATATAAGATTGCCATTTTATTGACTTACTGGACCTTCACTTAGCTGAAAATCCAACATGGTGGCAGCAGGCACTTTCCCTGTGGGCTAGCCCCACCCCCTGCTCGTCCAGCCAATCAGATTACACTGTCTGTTCGTATCTGTGCAAATGTGAGTGTTCAAACAATCGCAAATTCACATGTTACATGGAGCTTTTTAAAAAAAATCCAGACGAAACCCTGGACACTATACACACAGACTTTGTGGTGGATTTGGCTGCCCCCCCCTTCCAAATGATACATACGGTATTTATGTGCATGTCCATATGAACAGATTGCCATGCACTTGCATCCCATTCATATTATTTTCATCTTTTAGACAAGACCATAGAGTTGGAAGAGACCACAAGGGCCATCCAGTCCAACCCCCTGCCATGCAGGAATAAACAAAGCATTCCCAACAGATGGCCATCCAGCCTCTGCTTGAAAACCTCCAAAGAAGGAGACTCCACCACACTCCAAGGCACTGCATTCCACTGCTGAACAGTTTTTACCCTCAGAAATCTCTTCCTAATGTTTAGGTGGAATCTCTTTTCCTGTAGTTTGAATCCGCCGTTGCTCCTTATCGTATCAGTGTCACAAGGGATCCCGCACACTTGTACAAATCTCTGCTCAGTAGAATTTCAAGGACATTACAGAGCAACTCTGCTTATGATGATTGGGTCCCCTCCCCACAAAGTCTGAGAAAGGTATTCTTTATGAAATCAAAATAATAGAAAATTTGGCATGGAAAATCTACCTCGTGAGTACAGCTTGGAAAAATTACTTTGTTGGACTACAACTGCCCAAACTCTATGCTGGTTAAGGGATTCAGGGAGCATTGCTTTTTTAAAAAGGGTCACCCCCCTGCTCTGCTTTTGAAGGCTATAATTTGAACAAAGTCCAGAAAATTCTAAAGAAGGGTGGCAGATTTCCAAAGATTTAGCCAAAAAAAAAAAAAAAAGTATTGAAGGGCAAGCTGAACCACACTGGCAACCGTTTTTGTGGCCACTCAAAATATTCAGTACTTGACATTTCTCTTTTTGAGAACTTAGGTTATATAAAAATATCCAGGGGTATTTCAAGGACAAGGCTCTGGTTTGGTGAAAAACCATTCTGTATCCTTAAAGCTGTGTGATGTCGAAATTCCCTCTTTTAAACCAGTAATTTAACTAAAGCATAGGTATTGTTGGGCAAATTGAAGCCTCCCTGGTAGAACCTGTTTCCCAAAATACAAATGGTCACTACTAGAGTTAACAGAACAATAGCAGTGCATATTTGTGGGCTGGGGAAGAAGAGGCTGAATTTGTGTCTGTTTGTGTGTGAAGAACTGCTATGCATGTGCATTAAGTATAAAAGGCTCCAGAACCGGGAAAAGCTACTTTTTTGGACCACAGCTCCCAGAACCCCTCAACCCACGTGTGGTCAGTGGCTATGCTAGCAAGGGGATTTTGAAAATTATAATTCAGAAAAAGCAATGTTTCCAAGTTTCTGCACATTGTCTATGCATGTTTGTGTGTGGTATGCTGTGGTGGATGTTGAAGTCTTCAACATCAAATATCTGTAGGGCTGACTGATGCTTTTTTTGCTCCAAAGGACAGATCCAGGGGGTGGAAATTGCGAAGTAACAAATTTTGGCTAAACTTGAGGAGACCTGACACTTCTAGCTGTGGAGCAGACATCTCAAGAGGTAGATAGAGGCAGGAGTTGGTTTCCTTCACGGAAAATATGCAAGCCATGACATGGCTGCCATTGGGAAGCTGTTATAGCTCAAAGGGTGGGAATCACGTGGCCTGACAAATGTGATTGAACTCCTAAGCTAAGGCTGCTGGGAGCAGCTGTCTAATCACATCTGGAAGGTCACATGATCCTCACCCCAATATTAGCTGCATCCTGCATTGAAGAGCTTGCACTTAGGAGGAGGTTGGCCAAGTTCAGGAGTGGACAGTATGCAGCCCTCACCCATTACCACTGTGAAAGAAGAACCAGACTCACAGAAGTATCCTTCTCCTAAAAAATAAGCTGCTACCTGTTCTGAATTTCACTGCTTTTTCTGCCAGCAGAGGGCAAGCCCTTGGGAGAACAGAAACCAAGCCCTCATACCCACAAATATTTCATACAGATGAAAACTGGGACACATGTGACCAAGCAACATCAAAGAGTGGTTGAGATGGCAAACATTAATGAGGAGAACAGGCAAGTTAGGAAAGGCAGCAGCAGTTTGTTTTTGCCTGAACTGACTAGAAAGAGTGGGGCTCTGCTCCCTCTTCTCCCCCCACCCCAAGCTAATTGAGCGCAGTCTACTTTTGTACTGTGAACCCAGTTTGCCGCAATGGAAATAAGCTAAGAACAAAGGAGAAAGTGAGAGGAGGGGAGAAAAAACTGGGACATTTAAAAACAGCTGGAACAGTGGGACAACAGAGAATTAATCAGCACTGTCCCTGCCAAATCGGGGCTGTTGGAGAGTATGGTCCCTGGACCCACTGAGACTGCCCACCCCTGAACTAGATGATCTCCTCCTCTCTGATGCTCTGTTTCTATACCGTTTTATGTTTGTGTGGAAAGAGGCAAGGAAAAACTCCTACAGCTTCACCTGATTTGTACTCTTTGGCGTTTACCACACAGAGGCCCGAAGGTGCAATGATTCCGTCATTGTAAATGACGGATTTATGTCTCTTTTGCACCACATGTATCAGCCCATTCCAGAACAGAGGCAGAAGAACAAGCGAGTGTTGCACTTTTTGCGCACCACATTTGTGGGCTATGCCCCTCCTTTCTGTCATTTTCCCATTTGTGCATCAATCTCCTTCTTCACGTCACTTCCTCGCATGTGTGCGCATGCGTGATTGTGTTGATCTGGCTGTGTTCATGTTTGAATTTCATGATATTTGAACCTTGGCCCAGTATTTCCCTCACATAGCGCATGCGCTGTTAGCAACATGTTTGGCGTATTGATATGACCAAAGCAGTTTCAGGGCGCGCTATTTCCATGCTCAGTATGCCTGTCACTTGATTTTACTGATCAACTTTGTTTCCTTTTCCTCAAGACATCACACTAAAATTTGAAATAAAAACAGTGCCAGGACGTCTCTGTTGGATGCAGACCTTCTCCTGGTCTCAACGAAATGACCACCGGAAGTTGATTTGGGAAGACTGTAGGGGCAGAGTGAAGAGTGAGCAGCCTAGTCACACCCTCGCATGATCACGTGATGATGAGAAGCCGGAATAAGCATGCAATTTCACACCACATGTGTGTTTGTTGTGGAAGTTTTAGCACAATTAAGGGCTATTGACGGGGAGAAATTGTCAATGAGTTGTAGTGCACCAGAGATCTAATGGAGACGGAGAGAACACTGAATACATATGGCGTTGTGTGGGCCGCAGAAATCCAACCAAATAATGAAGCGCTTTCACGATGGAAAAAAACCTTGTGTGGTAAATGCCTTTGGCTTTCTGGTCTGATCCAGACTGAAGCTACACAACATCATTGTACCCTGTATCTATATCAGAGTTAGGGCAGTTTGATGTTGTTTTAACTGCTATGGTTCCATCCTATGGAATCCTGGGATTTGCAGTTCAGTAGAAATAACTAGAGCTGTCTAGCAGACAATGCTGTACCTCATCAAGGTGCAAATCCTTTTAGAAGTGCAACAACGCTTTACACTGAAGAATCAAGAATGCCCCAGAGCAGGCAGTAGGAAGAGGGTTAGATAGCTTGCATGCCCCACAGTGTTCTTCCTTGTCTGCTCCCTCTGTGATGTAAATTGATATTCAGGGATGTTTTTCCACCTCTTCTCCCACCTCCACCCCCAGTCCTCTCTCAACAATTCCCTAGAATGACCTAGATTAGATTAGCACCCTGAGTAACTTTCCTATCTTAGATTGGAGTTCCTATAATAAAGCCTTTAGTTTATTTCTCCAAGCCATTGATGTCTTTGCTCCTTAATCAGGATCTCTAACTGCTGCACACACTCTCTATCAAATCCAAGGATTTCATGAGACATCTCCATGCTGTTAAAAGGATATCAAAATGCGATGACAGAGGAAGGCGGATACACTCCCAAGGTCTAACCTGTTTTTTCCCTATTTTTTGAGTTTGCTCCTTGCAAAGCAACAGTGAGATATAGCAAGAATTTGAACAAGGTTCACAGGTTACACAAGCTGTCTCCAGTGTAAATTTGGGATAAGGAGAAGTGTACTCCTCATGCCAGTTTGCACTGTGGGTTTGCACAGTGGTTTGCGCTGGACTAAGCTATCTCCTAGTCCCACAGGTATGGAAAGCTATTTTAAACCTGCCTGAGTGGATGTGCAGTTGTGTATCTATGAATTATTGTATGATCTCTTGTCTTAAACCTGATAATAATTGTTTCAGATTATTACTTCTCTTTTGCTATCTCTTTTCTGATCCCTTGATTTGCTGGGTCAACTTATGATTTTTTATTTATTTTTTTAAAGAAGTGGACTACATTAAGAGCAGTGGCTCTGTTTCTCCCAAACCTGAGTCCACAAACAACAGTGAATTGTATTTGTTTGCCTCTTGCATTTTTGAACTGTTGAACAAACAATGAGATAATATTAAAACATGCCATCCAACTGTCTCAATTTGACAGGCTGAATCAATCCTCTGCTCTCCAATTTTTTTCAGCTGACTTTAAAATGTCCCAGCTTTTTTCTCCACCTCTCCTCCCTTTGTCTTGAGCTTGCTTCAGCTACTGCAAACTGAGTTAAATGTGCAAAAGAAGTTTGTACTCAATCACCTCAAGCAGGAGAGAGAGGAGAGGGTGGAGTCTTGCCCCTCCTAGCTTATGTGTTCTTCCTCATTAATAACTTTTGCCTCATTAATAACTTTTCACCACTCCAATATTGCTTGGCCACATATGCCCCAGTTTCATCTTTGAAATGTTGGGAGGGTATACTTAAAACAAGAATAAATAATAATAATAATAATAATAGTAATGATGATGATAATAAGAACAATAACTATGTCACAGAACTGATGTAAATATTACTTTGCTAGTATTGTATAGTTATTTCAATACTTTAAAGTGTGCATGGATGCTAAATAGCATAGAACCACAATGAAGCTGAATTCCTCCATTTTGTTTTCAAAAATCAAAACCAAAATGGTTCGCTTACTTTTCAAAACATAGGAAACTCTTGGCTCAAAAATCTTTGGCTTCAGAGATGATGTAAAACACAAAGTGTTTTTGTTTTGAGACCCAGTGTGATATAGTGGTTAGAATGTAGGACTATGGAGATTATCCGACAGGAACGCAAAAAGGGTTCCTGTACCACAATCTCCAATCCTGTCCCTGTCCCAACACAATAGCCCTTCCCATCAGATTTACTTTATTTTTCTGTCGAAAGGCAGCCCAGGCATGAACAGAGCTCTAACAGAGCTCCATTCACTTCCTGGACTGAAATCCCGCCCGTTCTCGCAAGAAGATGTGAATGTGGGAAATTAAAAAAAAAAAGTTTTAAAAACCACATAAACACACTAAAAAAACAAAAACAACAAGTAACCCAGCGAGGTTTGTAAAAAGAGGGCAGTCTACCTTGTTTTCGCAATCCCACCCGGAAGTGTTCTGGCAGGACCACCCATTGACGCTGGAATCACGGCAGGACAATGGCCGGCACCAAAACGGGATGGGTGATCTATTGACGGCTTGGCCCGTCAATAAAAAGAAATGCCAGAATAACGACAATGGAACGCAAAAGAATGATGACGTGTGATATTGGTGTCCTTTTGTGTTCCGCTGTCATTATTCTAGAGCTACATTAGCCGTGTCTGATAATCATCTCCTATGACTGGGGGACTCATCCTTAAAGGCCTATTTAGCATGCAGCCCATTAGGTGGCCTTGGGCCAGTCACTCTCTCAGCATGACCTATCTCACACAGTTGTTGTGAGAATAAAAATGGGGGAGAGGAGGAGGAGGGTATACAACACCTTGGTCTTTGTGATGGAAGGTCAGGATATGAACCTAACAAATAATAAAAACACTATGCTCATACACTAAAAGCAGAGGAGTAGCAAGTTAAGGCACCACATAAACACATTATTTTGAACACATCATGAAACAACATGACTGATTAGAAAAGACAGCAATGCTTGGTAAAGTTGAAGGCAGCAGGAAAAGAGGTGGTTGTCTAAATGGTGAAAAACATCCTCATGGAATTCACAAGGAATACGAGCTGCTGTCTTAATGGGAACTCACATCAATGAGCCATATTCGGAAGGAGGCGTGCAAAAAACTACACAAACTACGCTGGGAAAGCCTTTGCAGTTTTTCCTGAAGTTTTTTAAAAGCTCCATGGGGAATGTGCATTCCTGCTCATTGGGACAAGCGATTCAATATGAATCGCTTTCCCATACAGAGGAAGAGCAAACCTGATTGGCTGGATGAGTGTGGGGGGTGGGGCTTGCTAACAGGGCAAGCGCCCGCTGCCACCATGTTGGATTTTCGCCTTAGTTAACAATTGCTAAGGCAGTAAAACAGGGATTTGTGTTATCTTTCTCTCTTTTTTTGTAAAGGTGAAATATCATTTGTGTGTACTGTGGAAATAGGGTTTTAAAAAGTTCAGCGGTGGCAGATTTAGAAATGTGAGTAATTCACTTGTGGTTGCCATCTTGGCTAGAGGGCATGCAAAGTTTATGGGGGCTATAAAACTGTTAAGACAAGCCACAGCTGCTGCGACTGTGGAGCAATCCGTTTCTTCTGGCCTTGTATAGACAACCCCAAGGAAGAACACATCACAGATGGATTGATTCAATAAGGAAGCGATATCTCCAAGGCTGCAAGATCTGAGCAGGGCTATTAAAAACCAGAGTTCTCTTGGAGGTTTCTCAGTAACAGGGTTGCCACAAGTTGAAGCTGACTGTACAGCCAGTAACAAAA
This sequence comes from Gambelia wislizenii, assembly GCA_030847615.1. Classification (NCBI taxonomy): domain Eukaryota; kingdom Metazoa; phylum Chordata; class Lepidosauria; order Squamata; family Crotaphytidae; genus Gambelia; species Gambelia wislizenii. The sequence goes on from JAUMIR010000002.1 coordinate 262,987,334, forward strand.
CAAACAAACACACACACACAGTGTTCTCAAACAAGTGCTCCATGCCATCATAATTTCCTTTGATCTTTCAGGCCCAAACCTGTATCTTTGCAGATTAGGGGAAAACTGAAGGATTGGGTATGACAGGCCTGCAGTACCCTGATCGTTGGCTTGGCTTTCATTTTGGTTAGGGAGAATGCCTCATGTGAGAGGTATCAATAGCCAGTATATGATGGCAGCAGCAGAGGAAGCAATGGGAACCAAACCTGTTAAATGAAACTTTGCCGGAGGAATAGCTTTCATAGGTAGGTTGACAACTGATAGGTTCAAATAGGCATTCTGAAGAGTGAAAAGGGAGCTATATAATAGATGATGGAGAGAACACACAGCTGACAACCACAGCATAAAACTAAACAAAACAATAGATCTATAGCTAAGCCTCATCAGAAAGATGTGCAGGGAAGGTACAAAAGGTGTTACATCCCACTGCAGACAGAATTAATGAAAATACTGATTCCCCCTTGGGAATTAGAGAAAGACAGTGAGGGGCATTGTTTCTCCTAGAATACACATATCTTTCTTTGGTCCCACTGTCATCTCTAGTTAGTTTTTAAAGCAATACAAAAAACCTTCCAGGCATCTTTGCCACAGGTCGGAGCAGCTATTTCTCTTTTAATGCTTCTTCAGTTTGGAAGAAAAGAAAAGAAAGTCCACCTGTCTCTAACCTAGGGCAGGCTTTGTGATACTGGGTTGGTGTTTTGCTTGTTTGAAACAAAGAGAATACAAATTTCTATGGTCCTGTCAATTTAAAAAAAAAAATAGAAGCAGACATTTCTGTCTTTGGAGGAAATCTAACAAATAATGTAGAACTCAATATATTGGATGCACAGAATGCTGAATTTTATAGTCATGGTCCCCTTAGTTTTATAATATTGGATTTTTACCCTTTCTGTAAACCACTACAATTTTGGCACTGAAAGTACAGTAGAAGGTGTATACCATCTAGGAAGGAAGAAAGGAAAAGATAGTTGTCTGATGAGTTTGGTGTAGTTATTTTTGGTATTCAAAGGAAATGGATAGGGGAGAGGTTATTGCACAGTCACTCTGCCTCATTCATGGCGTATTGAGGGAGGCACCTAGAAACCAGAAATGTCTAGATGACAGTTCTTAGCACTACCAGTCAAAAGAGACTGTGAAGATATTCTGTCTTTCTGCCCTTAACAAGTTTTCTATGGTAAAGAAGATGGACAAAATGGTGGGAAGACACAGAAAGTTTACAAATGGAAGATGGTGATGCCTGGACCCCAAGATAAAATTCTGTGAATGTAGCAGGGGGACTGTACATTAAAAGGCTCACCTGAAAACACCCAGGGGCCATTTACATGGCAAAAAATAACAGGGAAGAATTTGGGTCCAACCCTATTGGTTCATACACTCATCGAGGCAGACACGTGCTATTCAGAAGGAGGAGTAGCAAAAAACCCAGTAAACCTGTGACTTTCCATTCCTCTATTTTCCAGGAACTTTTTTTGGAAGGTCCGGGAAATCCCGCACTATTGGTTGTCTGAACAATCAGCAACCATCCAGGGAAAGGGGCAGAATTTTGACTGGTTGGACTTTGGAGGGGATGGGCTTGCAAATAAAGCCTTGCAAATCTGTATCTGCCATTTTTAATGGCCCTGCGCAGGGTCCTCCCCTGCCTCCAAAGCCCAGCTGGCAGAAGCTGCAGCTAGCTGAGAGCCAGGCGAGGGTTGAGTTTCTCTCCCCTCTCCTAGCCGGCCCTTTCCCCCAGCTCACCGCTGGCTGTGGAGGCTTCTTCCATCAAGGGATTGTTTCCTTGGTGACAGAACCAGTCATAGTCAGCGGTGAGGCAGGCGAGAGCTGAGCGGGGCAGATATCCCCCTCGCCTAGCCCGTCCTTTCTCCTGTCTCCCCTCCAGCTGCGGAGGCTTCTTCCACCGAGGGACCGTTACCTTGGTGACAGAAGCTGTTGTAGTCAGCGGTGAGGCGGGCAAGGGCCGAGCGGGCCAGACGTCCCCCTCGCCTAGCCCATTTTGCTTGGCGACTGACAGTCATGGAGGAAGTGCACAAGGCCTTGGGAGCTCGTTCCTTGGTTCATGTTTGCACAGTGCGTTTAGTGGTCCCAAACACAGTGTGCAAACATGAATCAAGAAACATGTGAGACACTGCAGACTGGGCCAGCCAGAAAAATCAGCAGTAACAGAACATTTTATAAACCAACCTGGACACAAAATGCTATTTAAAAACACAGAAATTCTGGACCAGGCCAACAACTATCATGTCAGAATGCACAGAGAAGCTATTGAAATCCACAAACACCTGGGCAACTTCAACAGGAAAGAAGAAACCTTAAAAGTAAACAAAATCTGGCTCCCAGTTTTGAAGAACAATAGAATCAAAACTCAACACTTACAAAGGAATTCCACCCAGGGACAGGGGGAGTTCCAGCAGATAATGGCCCATCAACCAACCATTAGCCAAACAGACATTAACGAGCCTTACATTTCTATATCCAGAAACTAACCATTCAATTACACAAATTTACATATCCTCCCCAACAGGGGTTCACAGCACATAAACTCCACATACACTCCTACCCAACCATTCTTTGAGGATGCCAGCCACAGATGCAGGCGAAACATCAGAAAGAAACTATTCCAGAACATTGCCTCACAGCCTGGAAAAAACCCAAGGAAAATCTATGGATGCCAGCCATGAAAGCCTTCGACTTCACAATGAGGACACATTTCACTGAATATGTGGCAAATACAGGGGTTGTCTAAATGGTGAAAATACCCCTCATGGAATTCGCTGGGAATATGACCTGTCCAAATGGGATCCTGGATCAATCCACTGTATTCGGAAGGAGGGGGGCCCAAAACGGCAAAAACAACACAGGAAAAGCTTTTGTGGCTTTCCCTAGAGTTTAAAAAAAAAAAAAACAGCAAAGGGGTGCACATTCCTGCTCATTGGGACAAGTGGTTCACTTTGAATCGCTTTTCCATAGGACAGGAAGCGCAAAGCTAATTTGCTGGGCGAGCACATGGGATGGCGCTTGTTAACAGGTCAAATGCCCGCTCTTGTCATGTTGGATTTTCACCTTAGTGAGCAATCACTAAGGCGATCAAACAGATTGGATTTTTTGTTGTCTGTTTGCTGTCCTGTTTGATTGAAAAATTGCTCTGTCGCACCTTGGACATCGTGGGTGTTTTTTTTTAAGTTTAGTGGTGTCAAAGTACAAACACAAGTAAATCACTTGCAGCCACCATCTAGCATGCAAAGCTTACGGGGGCAAAAACACCATTAATACAAGTCACTGCTGCTGCGAACTGGCATTACTGCGACGTACTCTGGGGTGTTTTGCCGTGTATAGATGGGGCCACAAACACCCTCAGAAACATTTCAGCTTTTGAGATCAGTGTTCAAAGAGAACATCAGCACTCACAAAATAGCAGATACTCATTCAGGCCCATAACCTGCTTGCTTTCTCTGTCTGTACAGCTCCCAGTTTAGGAACCAGGGACACTCAGAGTCATATAATCTCCTTAATAATTAAGCCCTGCATGCCAGTCCTTACTTGCTGCATGGCTGTGATTCAGAACTGTGTAACCTGAAAATAAATTCCAAACTAGAATTGCTTAGTTTCACCCAAGGGTATGAGTCCACAGTGCCTTAACAGGTTTCAAGCCTTGCCAGTGACCTCATCCACATCTATTTCAGCAGCAGACTAAGGTCTTTCAAGGTGGCCAGTTGTATGTGGCTGGGAACTGATATCAGTGGTGCTTAACTTTACATTTCAATATATCTACTATTCATTGACCTGAGCCTGGAACAAACAAGCTTCTCAGATGGCCAGTGTTACCATTAGATGGAGTGAAACAATTGCTTCAAGTGGCAGTTATACTGGCTGACAATATGGCCACTTGTTCTCCTGTGTTGGACTGCAGAGGTATGTATTCCAGGCACCCTGACGTCATGGTCCCTAACCTAGCCTACTGCACAGACATGAAACAGAGGATGCTGTCTCATCACCAGTGTTGCAACCAGATTCACTAGCCAGCCCAGTTGGCTTCTGTAGGTGGATTTGGAGGAGTGCCTTCTTCTTTTCTGCCTCAGACAGCAAAGTGTTTTGAACTATGTTTGGTTGCTCCAGGAATGTTGATGCAAAGAGACCCCGCAAGGAACTAAACCAGGTCCAATCAAAATATTTTGCTGCCTGAGGTGATGGACCCAGAAAACTAAACTAGTTAACTCAGTGCTGGTTCCCTGATTCCCTTCTCCTATCTTAGCGAAATGGTTGTTTACACAATCAATAATGCGCTAAGTTGCGCTACTTTTCAAATAAGTCGGCAAAAGTAGCAACATCCCCCGAGATGCTATATTTGGGTTTTTTTACCTTCCCCCCTTCTGAATGAGGCGATACTGTGGCACGATCCATGGGAACAATGAACAATCTTAGCGGTATATTTAGGGGAATATTTGCCTGTATAAACGCAACCCTGGAGTTTATTATACAATGGAAAGGAGAAGCAAGGCATAGTCAGACATGCATTCTAGACTTTAGGAAAGCTGATTTTCAATAAACTCAGGGAAATACTGGGGGTGATCCCATGGTAAGGAATACTAAAAGAGAAGTGACTTCAAGACAGATGGGATTTTCTCAAAAGGGAGATACTGAAGGCACAATTTCAAACAGTACCAATGAGGAAGAAAAATGAGAGGTGTCTCAAGAAACCAGGATGGATGACTAAAGAACTTTCAACGGAGCTAAGTTTTAAATGGAACATGTATAGGAAATGGAAAAGGGGGGAAATCACCAAAGAAGAATTCAAACAGATAGCGAACATGTGTAGGAGTAAAGTCAGAAAAGCTAAAGTGCAGAATGAGCATAGGCTCGCTAGAGAGGTTAAGAACAATAAAAAGGTGTTTCGGGGGTATGTCCACAGCAAAAGGAAGAAGAAGGAAATGGTAGGGCCACTACGTGGAGAAGATGGCAAAATGCTAACACGGGACAAAGAAAAGGCAGAATTACTCAACACCTTCTTTGCCTCAGTGTTTTCAGAAAAGGAAAAAGGTGATCAAGCTGAGGATAATGGAACAGAGGAAACAATAGGGGAAATCCAGCACAGAATAAGCAAAGAGGTTGTACAGGAATGCCTTCTTAAACTAAATGAATTTAAATCTCCAGGAGCAGATGAACTACATCCAAGAGTATTAAAAGAGCTGGCAAATGTAATCTCAGAGCCATTGGCAATAATCTTTGAGAACTCCTGGAGAACAGGAGAAGTCCTAGCAGACTGGAGGAGGGCAAACGTCCCCATCTTCAAAAAAGGGAAAAAAGAGGATCCCAACAATTATTGTCCAGTTAGTCTGACATCAATACCAGGGAAGATTCTAGAGCAGATCATTAAACTGAGAGTCTGTGAACATTTAGAAAAAATGCCATAATCACAAAAAGTCAACATGGGTTTCAGAGAAACAAGTCATGCCAGACTAATCTGGTCTCTTTTTTTGATAAAATTACCAGCATGGTAGATGAAGGGAATCCTGTGGATATCGCATACCTTGATTTCAGTAAGGCCTTTGACAAGGTTCCCCATGACATTCTTGCAAACAAGCTTGTACAATGTGGACTACACAAGTTAACTGTTAAATGGATTTGTAATTGGTTGATCGGCCGAACCCAAAGAGTGCTCAGCAGTGGCTCCTCTTCGTCTTGGAAAGATGTGACCAGTGGGGTGCCACAGGGTTCTGTCCTGGGCCCAGTGCTATTCAGCATCTTTATCAATGATTTGGATGACAGAATTAGTGGCATACTTATCAAATTTGCAGATGACACCAAATTAGGAGGAGTAGCTAATACCCTAGAGGACAGGCTCAAAATTCAAAATGACCTGAATAGACTAGAAAGCTGGGCCAAAGCTAATAAAATGAAATTCAGTATGGAGAAATGTATAGGTACTGCACTTAGGGCGGAAAAACAAAATGCATAGATATAGGATGGGAGAGACCTGGCTGAACAAGACTACGTGCGAAAGGGATCTAGGAGTCCTAGTAGACCACAAGTTGAACATGAGTCAACAGTGTGATGCGGCAGCTAAAAAGGCCAATGCGATTTTGGGCTGTATCAATAGAAGTATAGTGTCTAGATCAAGGGAAGTAATAGTGCCACTCTATTCTGCCTTGGTCAGATCTCACCTAGAATACTGTGTCCAGTTCTGGGCACCACAATTCAAAAATGATATGGACAAATTGGAGCATGTCCAGAGAAGGGCAACTAAAATGGTGAAAGGTCTGGTAACCATGCATTATGAGGAGAGACTTAGGGAGCTGGGTATGTTTAGTCTGGAAAAAAGATGGTTAAGAGGCGATATGATAGCCCTGTTTAAGTATTTGAAGGGGTGTCACGCTGAGGATAGAGCAGGCTTGTTTTCTGCTGCTCCAGAGACTGGAACACGGAACAATGGATGCAAGCTCCAGGAACAGAGATTCTACTTCAACATTAGGAGGAACTTTTTGACAATAAGAGCTATTCAGCAGTGGAACAGACTCCCTCGGAGCATGGTAGGGTCTCCTTCCTTGGGGGTCTTTAAACAGAGGCTGGATGGCCATCTGTCAGGGATGCTTTGTGATTTCCTGCATGGCAGGAGGTTGGTGGTCTCTTCCAACTCTACAGTTCTATGATTCTATGAAAGAGGTGCCATGCCCCTTGAAGCCCAGACATTTGAGGTGGAGAAGGCATTGCTGGCAGCTCTGGGGTGTGCAACTGGGTCAAGAGAAGGCGCTAGGCAGAGTGGGAATGCAGCCTAGGTCAGATCTTACCTGTGCTAGTTTGACATAATGTGGCAGTGAACTGCAAAAACTCTCAAGCCAAGCAGAAAATAGCCTCCCACAAACCACTTATAGTTGAATCTGGCTCTTCACTGAAATTTTACCCTTTCTCCAGTAAAAATAAAAATAAATAACCCCAAAAAACTAAGAACAAAAAAATTCTGCTACCTTCCAGGCTTGGCAATTGTAGGTGTGGGCCAACTGTGAATTTTAGTGCAAACACTTGTGGCAAGCTGGAAACAAATGGTTCATTTTTGTCATTGATATAAACTTATGGCAACCCTGTGACTGAGGGACTTCCAAGAGCTTTGGTCATCAACTGTCCTGCCCAGGTCTTCCAAATTCAGGGGCAAGTCTTGATTGAATCAATCTATTTTGTGTGTGTGCGTGCATGTGCATCTTCAAGTCACCTGATGTATGGAGACCCCATGCATTTTGTAGGGTTTTCTTAGGCAAGGAATTACTCAGGGGTGGTTTTGCCAGTTCCTGCCTCTGAAATATAGCCCACAGCTCCTGGTACTTTTTTTGGTCTCCCATCCATGTACCAACCAGGGCCAACCCTGCTTAGCTTCCAAAAACAAGGCGGGCTCTGGTGCCTTTAGGGTGTTTAGGTCCTACTTGTTGTGTGTGTGGTCTCCCTTTTTTCCTACCACCTTCCACTTACATTTTTATTTCTTCCTTCTGCCCGTGTTCGCTTCGGGGCTGGGGGTGACTGCTTTGCAGACTGTGGAACATTTGAGCTAATGCCTATTATTCCTGACCATTAACTATGCTGACTCGCTAGAGCTGGAGTCCACCAACATCTGGAAGCCTGTATAATTTCTGCCTCTGATCCGAATTATACCATTAGATGCCCAGAAGATAAGAAGACAGAGCCTTCTTTGCTGTGCCAGAGATTATGCAAACATCCTCCTCCATAGGGACACCTACATGACTCCAACGAGCAAGGAATTTAACCATTCTCACCTGAGTGTATCTGGCAACAGATGAATAACAGTTTTATGTAGTATGAGGTTCCACCAGAGGACAAGGTGAAATGGTTGGTTTTGGGTGCCATGATATGCAACAGGGTGACAAACAAATGTGACCCATAACAGTCCATGTGTAAGTCAGACTAAAAAGAGGTTCCCGTTGTGTGACTCCTTGTAAGGGCTGCACAGAGACATAGTCTGAGAGTTACAATGTACTCAAGGATGATCTAGTCCAACCCCAGCCAGTTCAGGAATCCATGGCTGAAGCATCACAGATAGGTTGTCAGCTCTGATTAAACACCTCCAATTAAGGAGAGTCCACCCATTCTGAGGTAGTCTATCTTAATTACAAAAGCTCATACCATCAGGACATACTTTCTAATGTTTAGCTGGAACTGCCTTTCTTTCCATTTGAATCCACTGGTTTGGGACTTACCCTAAGGAACAACAGAAAACAGGTTTACTGCATCCTCCACTTGAGATATTTAAAGAGGGCTACCATATGACCTCTCAATCTTCTCCAGGCTAAACATTCCCACCTCTCCCAATGTTTTGGGTTTTTTAAAAAAAATATCATAGGCTTTGTTTCCAAACTCTTTACCATCTTGGTTGCCCTTCTCTGAACACTTTCCAGTTTGTCAAAACCCTTCACTGTGGTGTCCAGAACTAGATACAGTGCTCCAGGTGGAGGTCTGGTCAAAGCAGAATACAACGGAGTGTGATTACTTCCCATCATATAGTTCTGATGATTCAGTTTAGAATCGCATTGGCTTCCTTCTTCACTTGCTGCTGCATCACACTGTTTAGCTTGTGGTTTACTAATATCCCAGATCCTGTTCAGACATCAAGATCCTTTCAATATGTCAAGCCAAGTTTCATCCATCCTGTATCTGTACACTGGATTTAGTGCTGGCCCAGTTCTCTAGACTGTTAAGGCTGAATCCTAACACAGCCTTATGAGATATTAGTTACTCATGCTATCTTGGTGTCATCTGCAGATTTGATGAGTATGCCCTCTGTTCCATCATCAAAGTAATTTATAAAGATGTCAACAACACTTGACACCTGGGGCTTGCAGCTGCCTCTATTGCTGCCCTTTGCCATTTTTATTAGGGTCTTGGAAGCCTCACCGCATGTTCACAGTCTCTCTGAATCTCATGAGGCTATAAGTCCCTATTAAAAATGGCATAGGGCGGCAGTAGCAGAGGTGGCAGCAAATAATCCACGAATAATTAAATCTGCAAAAGTTAAATCTGCAAATGTGGAAGGCAAACTGTACTTTCACCAGGTTGAACAGTTTTCCTTTTGGCAGAAGTCAGAGGCAGTGTAGGTGTGCAGTAGTTCTGCTTTCTCCCTGTCACCCATTAGCATACCAACAATGCAAAAAACTGGGGGGGGGACAAAAATGGAAGTTAGTGGAGTGTGGCTTCTGGTTTTGAAAAACAAATCAGTATTTTTTAATGTTAAACAATGGAAAGAAGCACATGGCCTAATTAAATGGTAAGATTAACCCTCTTAGGGGCTTCTAGGAGAGACATGCACCCTCCAACCTCTCTCTCTCTCTCTCTCTCTCTTTTTTTTTTTTTTTTTGCCAAAAAAAGGCAGTTTAGTGGTCCCGGGCAGGTGTTGAGGCCCAGACCTGCCCCACTTTAATACAAAGGGAACGACTGCTGGGCCATGGTGAAGAAGAAAACAGGAAGAGTCACCTATAATACCATCAAGTTAAAGAGCAACTCTTGTAAAATTTATCTCCCTTGTGTATTTCCTGGGTCAAAGAGATGTGAATTGAGAGCTGTCTTGGGTGAGTCCAATCAATTCAGGGCTCTTTACAAGGCAAAGAACAAACTGAGAAACAAAATCCACACACATCCAAAAGACAAGCCAGAAAGGAAAAGAAAAACCAAACGTTGAGGTTTATGTTAAACCTTTTACAAAATAATACAATAAATGATTCAATAAATAGAAAAAAATTACAAAATTACAGGATTTTTTTTGTCTTGTTTTGTAATACAGGAAAACAAAGAAATAAAACCCAAAACTTTAAAACTAACTGACTAGCTGGCTCCAAAGTAGAGCTGTGCAACACACCAACATCTCCACCAACACTAAGGGCCAAGAGGAGCTGAGCTTGGGACACAGCCCCCCCCCTTGGCCCCATGCGCACAAAAAGGGAGACCCCCCAGGGCCTCTGGCCTCTTCATATATATTAACTTTTTAAAACATTATCTTGTCTTCACAATAATCTAATTAGTAGCATGAGCTTGTTGTGGTTTGTTCCTGAGTAAATTTCATCCAGCAGAAAAAAAAAGTGGAAATTTGGAGCAATTTCTGGAAATATCATTCAGCAATCCACCAGTGACCACATAGAACTCCCCCTCCTTCCTCTACAGAAAACTATGCAGGCCCAAAGTTGCCTTGGGAAGCAAGATTTTATGGGTGCTGACAAAGTGGATTATAACTCAAGAGACCCAAGGCCCAAGATCCTCCCAAAGAAGGGGGTGGGTGGGGGCGGAGAGGCATGGGGGCACTTCTTGGCTCTCAAATGTCAGCAACCTGGGGCATGGCAAAATGTCTCTGGTGGCAGGCCTGGCCACCTCATAGCACTGCTGTGGTCTAAGAAAAGGGGAGGAGGTTTGAGGTATGAGAGCTGTCTGCCCACCAGCAGCTCCAGAATTCTATACTGGCAGAGACAGAGCATGGGAATCCTTCAGTTGTTGGAGTCTGAGGGGCAATAACTGAGAAAAAAAATAGGGAAAGAGGGAAGACAACCGATAAGGACACTGGCCCCTCAAAATGCCCATGGTCCTCCCTTCCGCTCCCTGGCACACACACCCATCCACACTGCAAACAGGGTCTGTAGACAATTTAAGACCCAAGAGCACAGCCCAACAAGAGCTGAAATACTGACAAATTTGAGGGGAGGGTTGGGGATTGTGGGAGGGATACATGCCTGGGAGATGTAGGAAGGGCAGTATGGTCCTCAACTGCACAGCAGGATTAGAAGAATGGATGACTGCCTGGAGAAGCCAGTTGGAATACAAGGTTGTGGTTGGCATTGTGGGAGTTAACGTGCATGGGTTTGTGTGGTGGTGGGGAAGCCAGGCTGAGGACTGGACACAGTGCCCTCCTGGTCTCTTCCGCAGGTACCGTTTCACGACAGACACAATAAGCTCCTGGCTCAGTGCATCTGGTCCATCGATTGCCTAACTCCCTAACATATCTCCATCTGCCAACAGCAGACTGGCATCAGCAGGATCATCCAGCAGGAACTGGCTCCATCACGCTAGTCCCATTTGAGAACAACCAGCCAAGCCAGTGAGAGTAATCCCTCAAGCGATGGAGCTTCTGTACCAAGTGCTTTCAGCACAAAGGCACAGAAACTTGAATGCTGTCAGTGCAAAGATGGATCCAGGGACAGCTCAGGCCCCCCACCAGCCCCTTCTGAACCTACAGACTTCAACACAGGTTTGGTACTTCAGACATAAAGAACACTGAGGCCATGGAGATACTGCAGATAAGGGGCAGAGGCAGCTTGCAGGACACTTAAGCAGGGAGAAGGGGGTGAATAACCACCCTAACTTACATAAATGAGGCCAAAGCAACCATCACCACCACCATTGGTTTGGAAATATGAAATTGAGACAGCAGCTGTGAAATTCCACAGGATGGGATGCCCCAACACTGGCAAGAGCCTGCCAAGTCCTTGAGCATTCAGGCTAAGCACGTGTGGGTCTAAGGGGGAATTCTTCTTGTCATCCTGGAAGTTAATACTGAAATCGGCAACTCCTGCAACCCAAAGCGCAGGCCAAGTTCCTTCCTGTATCGCCAACAGGGCTGGTGCTTCAAACCTTGAACGGAGTCTGGACCAGGTACTGCAGAACCACCACCCCCAACACCCCCACTCAGTGGCTCCATCCTGAATCCCAGCTGAAGTGCAGAGCTGTCTGCTCGGTTTTACAGTGCTGGAGCAACACTGCCAAAGGGAGGAGAGAGGCCTTGCTGCTTTCCCTGCAACTGGCAAAGGGTTCTAGAATCCAGGCAGAAATCCAGACTCCACCTGGCCATGTACCCAAAGCACATGTGCCCCAAAAGGAACAGATCTTTCTGCCCTGCTCTCCATGTCAAAGTGCTTCTGATCAAGGGGGGGAGAGAGATCCTCCTGACTGCCCCCCCCCTTAAGCCAAAGCCTTCCCTCCCTTAACAGCCTCCTAACCAAAGCGTTCCCGCACCAGCAACATCAGTTTCTTCTTGCCCTTGTAGGTCTGTTTGAGGTTGTCAAGGAACTGCCCAAAACGCCTGTGCCCATCATGGGCCATGAGGAAGGTCTCGCGGGCTTTGCCCAGGAACTCAATGAACTCTCCATAGTGCCGGGGACTGATGTGGGTGAGGCGCGAATGCGTGGTGCTGATGTAGGCTGCCATGGCTGCCTCCAGGAGCTGGCAGAGTGGGGCCTTGTCCATGGCAAACAACTTTCCTCCAGCACCAGTGCTGCCAGCCCCCCGGCGCCCCCCACCCAGTGAAGTAAGGGCTGGGGGTGGAAGGCTCCAGCGGTGCAAGATGTCCGAGAGCATCGGGGCGCACTGCACGCTCTTGATGACCAGTGGGACTATGGCAGCCAGCTCATTCTTCCCTAGTGATTGGCTAAGGGAGCAGGCCCAGAGGACATCATTGAGGGCAGGGTGGGTGTCCTGGTTGAAGGCGATACTGAGGTGCGAGAAGGCCAGGGTGGCCAGCTTGTAGGCCCGCATGGGCAGCCCACGATGTTCCATGTACCGGGCCACGGTGAAGAGGTGAGAGTGGCCCATGCCAGCAGAGGCTGCCGAGTCCAGCACGATCTGGTAAGCTGCCTCAAAGGCTGCGTGGTTCTTCTCGCAGAGAGTCAGAGCGGGCAGCGCACAATTCTGGGGGTCCTTCATGGCGCACTGCAAAGCCAGTGTCCGGGCGCAGGTACACAGCTCGTCCCGTTGCACCGAGCTCAGGTTCAGCCTCAGCAGTGTGGCATGTGTGGTGCCTGTCACAGCCACAATGGTCGTTGCCTCGATAGGTGTGAACAGCGTGTACCAGTTCTGCATGATGTTCATTAGGGCCTGGACACCTGATGATAAAGAAAGTGTGAAAAGAGAGCACAAGTTTGTTATAGAAGGTCACAAAGCAGACCACCCCCCTCATCTCAAGAGGGGAATCAAAGGCCACCAAGACAACCAAGAGAACTCAGAAGAGAGGAAAGGGACTGAGAGGTGAGGCCATTACACACTGAGGATGGGGGGGAAACAGAAAAAAGTCCTTCTCCCTAATAGAACCAAGAAAAATCTGGTGGGATGTTCAGAAAAGATAGAAACAAGTACTTCATCACACAACACATAGTTAAAACTGTGGAATCTGCTATCATACCAGGTAGAATTAGCCAACAACTTGGATGGCTTGAGAAGAGGATTAGGCACATATATGTAAGGTAAGGCTACCAACAACTACTAGTAATGATGGATATATATTCACCCCAGTAGCTAGTATCAGAGGTGGCCTGCTTGAGAACATTAGTAGGAAGGTGCTCTTGCTCTTTTGTTCTACTTGTGGGCCTCTGTGAGAAACAGAATGATGGACTAGACAGGCCTTTGCCCTGATCCAGCAGGCCCTTGGGGTCCCTTCTTATTCTATGAACTTTAGAATCTCAGACTTGGAAGGGACCACAAGCGACACCTAGTCCAACCAACTGCCATGCAGGAACACATAATTAAAGCACTCCTGAAATAAGTAATCCAGGCCTGCACAACCTGTGGCCCTCCATGTGTCCTGGCCTCCAACTCCCAGAGGCCTGGTCCAATGATCAGGAATTCTGGAAGTTGGAGGCCAAAACGTCTAGAAGGTTGCAGGTTGTGCAGGCCTGCTCTAATCTCTGTTTAAAGATCCCCAAAGGAAAGTCCACCACCCTCCCAAGCAGTTTATTCAACTCCTTAAAATCTTCTTGTGTTCTAAGGAGCAATATCCAGGCAAGAGTTTAAAGTGTTCAAACAACCTTTGATGGGGGTGACAGCAGCATATTCCAAGCCAGAGCTTGGAAAAGAGCCTTGTTTGGACTACAACTTCCAGAATCCCTGACAGCCATGGCAGCTGAGAATTCTGGAAGCTGTCATTTCAAATTGTGGCTTTTCCCAAGCTGTGCAGCATTTACGCCTACTCACCTATCTCAGTGGCACAGCTGACCAGCCAGCGCACCATTTCCCTACGACGCCAGGTCATGGTATTTAGTGTCATCCGCATCACCTATGGGAAGAACAATATCAAAAAGGTGTTTTAAGACAGCCAGAATTCTACAGAACCACCACACAGGTTAGGAGCGGACTTTGGAAAAGCAACTTTTTTGGAATATAACTCAACATGGCTGCAAAAAAGTTGCTCTTCTGAACTCTGGTTAGGAGCTATCCCGCCTTCCTAGAGCATATGTAGTCCAAATAGTTTGCTGACACTGCTAACTCATGGGTTAGGCAATGTGTGACCCAGTGGCAGCTGCTAAGGTAAGTATGGAAGGACAGGTTGCTTACCTGTAACTGTGGTTCTTCGAGTGGTCATTTGTGAACTCACACATATGGGTTATCTGTGCCTGTGCAGTAGATCTTCAGAACCTTCTAGAGCTATTATGCAAGGCTTTTTGGTGGTAGCCCCGCTCATCTTGCAGTTCTACCTAGCAGGGTTCCCACCTCTAGCTTCAGTTCTATGTCAGCTGCAATTGCAGCACACATAGACTGAGCATGACAGGACACCCATGGGGAGGATGGGCGGGTTCATGCGAGTTCACAGATGACCACTCAAAGAACCACAGCTACAAGTAAGCAACCTGTCCTTCTTCTTTGTGGTCTCTGTGACTCACACATATGGGAGACTGACAAGCTACTCACCGTGGAAGGTGAGGGTGTACTGTCCGTCAACCGGGATCCAGCCTTAGCAAGAGAGCAGAGGAGAAAGCACTGCTCTGCCAAAGGAGCCCTCATCATGGGCTTGCAAATCCAGTCTGTAGTTGGTCACAAGGGTTAAGTAAGGGCTGTGACCAAACCACAGTCTTGCAGATGTCTGACAGTGGAATGTCACAAAGAAAGGCAGTTGATGTCGCCATGGCTCTGGTGGAGTGACCTCTCACCCTGCATGGAGGGGTCTTCTCGGCTATCTGGTACGCCAGGTGTATGGTAGACACCACCCATTTGAAGAACCGTTGTGAAGAAACAGGAAGGCCTCACATACTTTCTGAATAACAAACAAAAAGTTTGGGTGGTTTACGGAACAGTGATGTCCTGTGGATATAGAAGGCAAGCGCTTTTCTGGTGTTGAGAGAATGGAAGGCCCGTTCCTCATCCGAGGATGGGTTCTGCATTAAAGATGGTACAATGATGTCTTGGTTGAGATGAAACGCAGAGACAACTTTGGGGAGAAATGTAGTATCTGGTCTCCACACTGCCCTGTCGGAGTGGAAGCGGAGATATGGTTGATCCAAACGAAGAGCACAGAGCTGGCTAGTTCTTCTGGTTGATGTGATTACCAAGAGAAACACGGTTTTCCAAGAAAGGAGCCGGAGGTCCGATGTGGCCATGGGTTCAAAGGGGGGATGAGTGAGTTGAGTGAGGACAAGGTCCAGCTTCCAGTGAGGGGTTGGTCCCTGAACCGGTGGGTGAATATTCTGGATTCCTTTAAGGAATCGTTTGACCATCGGGTTGGTAAAAGGGGAAGGTAGTCCCATGGATTGGAGATGAAAGGTGATTGCTGAGAGATATCCCTTCAGCAAAGAGAGGGATAACCCCTGGTTAGAGAGGAAGAGGAGAAAATCCAGGATGTGGGCTGTATGTGTACTTTCTGGTGTGACGTCCCAGTTGGTGAGGAATTGACGGAACTTCTCCCATCAGTATGCATACACCTATCTGCTGGATGGCTTATGCGCCGCCTTGAGAACTTGTCTCACAGCCTGGGATAGATTATTGAAGGCCAAATCCTCCATGCCATCAGATGGAGAGTTTCAACGTCCTGGTGTTGGGCTTCGGCCATCGTGGATTGAGATGAGATCCAGATGGGCCGGCAGGCAGAGGTAAATCCGGCGGGATAGAAGCAGCATCAGGGAGAACCATGGTTGTCTTGGGCCACCATGGGGTTATCAAAATGCAATGAGCCCGATCATAGAATCACAGAATCACAGAATTGCAGAGTTGGAAGAGGCCATGAGGGCCATCCAGTCCAACCCCCTGCCACGCAGGAAATCACGATCAAAGCATCCCTGACAGATGGCCATCCAGCCTCTGTTTAAAGACCTCCAAAGAAGGAGACCCCACCACGCTCCGAGGGAGTTCCATTGCCGAACAACTCTTACTGTCCAAAAGTTCCTCCTAATGTTGAGGTGAAATCTCTCTTCCTGGAGCTTGCACCCATTGCTCCGTGTTCCAGTCTCTGGAGCAGCAGAAAACAAGCTTGCTCCATCCTCAGCGTGACACCCCATCAAATATTTAAACAGGGCTATCATATTGCCTCTTAACCGTCTTTTTTCCAGGCTAAACATACCCAGCTCCCTAAGTCTCTCCTCATAAGGCATCGTTTCCAGACCTTTCACCATTTTAGTCGCCTTTCTCTGGACACGCTCCAATTTGTCAATATCCTTTTTGAATTGTGGTGCCCAGAACTGGACACAGTATTCCAGGTGAGGTCTGACCAAAGCAGAATAGAGCGGCACTACTACTTCCCTTGATCTAGATACTATACTTCTATTGATGCAGCCCAAAATCGCATTGGCTTTTTTAGCTGCCGCACCACACTGTTGACTCATGTTCAACTTGTGGTCTACTAGGACTCCTAGATCCCTTTTGCATGTAGTCTCATTCAGCCACGTCTCCCCAGCCTATATATATGCATTTCATTTTTTCGTCCTAAGTGCAGTACCTTACATTTCTCCATGTTGAATTTCATTTTGTTAGCTTTGGCCCAGCTCTCCAGTCTACCCAGGTCATTTTGAATTTTGATCCTGTGCTCTAGGGTATTAGCTACTCCTCCTAATTTGGTGTCATCTGCAAATTTGATAAGTATGCCACTAATTCCCTCTTCCAAGTCATTGATAAAGATGTTGACTGAACCTTGTGGCACCCCACTGGTCACATCTTTCCAAGACGAAGAGGAGCCACGGCTGGCTGAGCACAGTTAACTTGTCCAGCCCACATTTTACAAGCTTGTTTGCAAGAATGTCATGGGGAACCTTGTCAAAGGCCTTACTGAAATCAAGGTATACGATACCCACAGCGTTCCCTTCATCTACCAAGCTGGTCATTTTATCAAAAAAAGAGATCAGATTAGTCTGGCATGACTTGTTTCTCTGAAACCCATGTTGACTTTTTTTGATTATGGCATTGGCCTTCTAAATGTTCACATACTCTCTGTTTAATGAACTGCTCTAGAATCTTCCCTGGTATTGATGTCAGACTACCCTTGTGATGAGGGGGAACAGAGGGAAGGCGTAGAGGCGAGGACTGTGCCAGCTGTGCAGAAAGGTATCTCCCCTGGAATCCTGTGTGGTTGATCTGAAGCAGTATATGGGACACTGTCTGTTTGTGTTGGATGCGAAGAGGTCCACCTGGGGTCATCCTGAGAGACGGCAGATCTGTTTGAATGCCTTGAGATAGAGTTTCCACTCATGGGACGACCTTGGGGTTCTCTGAGGGCGTCCGCGAGGACGTTGTCGTCTCCCAGAAAGTGTATCGCCGAGAGAAAAATATTGCAGTCAACGCACCAATCCCAAATACGTAGGGTAAGATGGAGGAAGGCTGAGGACCTCATTCCTCCCTGTTTGTTGAGGTAGAACATGAGAGTTATATTGTCTGTTATTGCCTGCACAATTTTGTTTTTGATGAGGGGAGACCTCAGTGCCTTCTCTACTGCCAGGAACTGTAGGGTGTTGATATGGAGCAGTGCCTCCTTTGTAGACCATTTTCCTTAAATAGAAAGGTCTAATCCGTGTGCACCCCAAACTTGTAGGGACACATCCATGGTGATGGAAAGGTGAGGCTGTGGTGAGTGGAAAGGAATGCCCTTTAACAGGTTGTCTTGTCAGGAGTTAGAGACTGAACTCCATTATAAAATGCCCGAACAACTGCAGAATCATGCTGAGTCATAATGGCTAACTCCATGAACCACCAAGTCATGCCTAGTCAGGCCACTTGAGGGCAATGTACTATATATATACGTGTGTGTGTGTGTGTGAGAGAGAGAGAGAGAGAGAGAGAGAGCTAGTCCAAAGCTCTCTTCTCTTCTTGGGAATACTGATGCCTGGTGAAGCAGTTTCTCCTTCAATTGTAAATATTTGTATATATATTGCAACTGTTTTGACTTTGAAGATAAAAGTGCCTCCTGCTTATTTGGACGTCAAACACTTTGTGTGTGAGTATTCTTGGGAACGGTTTGTTACTAAGTCTGCTGAAATAGTTTTTGGCTTCTGCTGGGGATTTGCATCCTATCATTCCCTGACAGTGGTTATAAGCCCAGCTGATTGATCTCAGATTAGATAAGGTGCACCCAGAAAAGTTCCCAGAAACTCTTTTGTTTTGAGTGGTTTTGGCTAGTTGGCTGAGAAACAGTTAAGTTTCAGCCAGGCTCTGTAATATCTTCAAGTAACCTTGAAGTGCTGCCAGCTGTTTGTGTTTCATAGCTGGAGAATTGTTGACTCGATTAGCAGAATGGCAGATAATAGTTTCGTCCACTTTGAAAAGCTGGCTGATGGAAATTATTCAGCATGGAGTTTATACATGGAGGCTTTATTAATTAAGGACAATTTGTGGCATGTTTTAGAGTGGAAGTGTGATCCCAGAGGGTTCAGAAGATGAATTAGCAGCGTTCAAGCTAGCAGACCAGAGGGCTAGAGCTGCAATTCTCTTATCGCTCAGCCCCTCCCAATTGATACACGCGGCCGCAACAAAGACAGCCTTTCAGCTTTGGACAGCTTTGAAAATGGTTCATCAGAATTCATCCTGCCTCTCAAAGATGATATTGACTAAGAGACTATAACACAAAGCTGTCTACTGGAGGCTGCGTGAAAGCCCATTTGGAGGAAATGAGGCAGCTTTTTCAAGAGGTGGCCAATAGAGGGGTGGACATTCCAGAAGCCCATAGGTGTTTTATTTTATTGTGCAGTTGCCAAAGGAGTGGGATTACCTAATGTACAGTCTGCAGACCACCAGGGAGTGTGATTTGTCTGTAGACCTGGTAGCTGGGCAAATTCTGGAAGAGGTCCAACGCAAGCAATTTGATTCCTGGACGGAGGAGAATAAACAGCCACAAATTACCAGACGTAATCCGGAAAGCACTGAAGCAGAGGCATCTGTGGAGGAGGGAGCCTGCAGCTACGTGAAACACTGTTTCAGATGCAAAAAGTCTGGACATTTTCAGAAGGACTGTAAGATGCCTGCACCGGAAAGGAGGGGTGACACAGCTACAGGGCAAAGGAGGGGTGCATCCTCTCAGGCTGCAAACAATGCCTTTGTAGTAAAGCACCATCCTGATGGTACTGAGGGAAGAATCTGGTTACTTGATAGTGGGGTGACACACAACATGGTGAATGACTTAAAGTTGTTAAGTAATGTTAAAAATGCTTCCATAACCAATATTACACTTGCAGATGGTGCTCCCATTAAGGTACAGAAAAAAGGCACTGCGTACTTGCCATCTTTTGGCAAAGATTTTGAAAATGTGTTATGTGTTAGCAAACTGGAGAATTGTATATTGAGTGTGTCCCAAGTGACTACTGATGGTTATAAAGTGATATCTGAGGGGGAACAATGTACAATAACAGAAAAGCATAACATGAATAATGTCTGTGCAAAAGGGATAAAGAAACATGGGTTGTATTACGTGTTGCCTAAAGGGAAGGTGTCAAATGTGAATCCTGCAGACAATGTGCCCCTACATGAAATGTGTTCATTACTACCACAGGCTAATGGGCCATGCTAGTTACAAAGGGTTAAAGGAGCTAGCAAAAGTTTGCCCTGGACTAAGCATAAAACACTGCCCAAGATTCGTAGAATGTGCTGTGTGCAGGAAAGTAAAGGTGAAGGCTTTCCCTATTGCCAAAAGACCCAATGTGTCACCAAGAGACCCTTTGAAGTTGTTTATGCTGATTTAGCAGGCCCCTATAAGCCCACTGAAGGGGGTAACCGCTATTTATTTGTAATTGTGGACAGACACACTAGGTACACCTACGTATACTTACTGAAGGAGAAAAATCAGGCTGCAGACAGGTTCTGTGAGTGGGTGAACACGGTGGGACGTGAATTTCCTTCTCATAAGGTTTCCAATCTAGTGACAGATAGGGGAGGGGAATTCTTATCCAACAGTTTGAAGACCTGGATGTGTAAGAGGGGCATTAGACACAAGACCACAAAGCCAGCGTCTCTAGGGGAGGATGGGCTTAGAGAAAGGAAAATTGGGATGTTGAAGTGCATGATGCAGTGCATGATGAAAGATGCACAAGCCCCAGCTGGGCTGTGGGAGAGGCAGTGAAGACTGCTGCTTACCATTTAAATAGACTGTGGATGTCTGGTGTCAACCCGACCCCATACTGTCTATTGTATGGTAGAACACCAAATCTCAAACCTGAGGATTTTTGGACAGTATGCAAATGTACTGATTCACCCGAGCCTAAGGAAGCCTGGGCAGCCTAAAACCAGGAGGCTGTGTTTCCTTGGCTATGAGGGTAATAAGTATGCATTTTCTCTCCATCCTGGAAAGGTGGTGTTCTCCAGGAGTGCAAAGTTTGAAATGTACTCAGGGTGGGATAGATTGCACTGAAATGAGTAAGTTTTTATCCCCCCTTGGGGAGGGATGTGTCAACAACTTCCAAAAGTCCCACAAATGGAGTGGTGGTTGAGCCTCATGATGATGATGAAGGGGAGGCAGAGGAAGAAAAGCCTGACACTTCCCATGCCACTCCTACAAACACACCACCACAAAGAAGCATTGAGCCTGACACAGGGAGAGATAGCAGCAGTGCAAGTGGAGATGAGTCAGGCAGAAATAGGGTGCTCATTCCCAGAAGGTCAAGGAGGATTAGAAAGGCTCCTGACAGGTTCAGGAAGCCAGGCTATGCAATGTCATGGCAGAGGAGCCTGCAAGTTTTCAGGATCCCCTAAAACTTCCCCAGGAAGAGCAGGAGAAGTGGAACTCAGCCATGGACTCCGAGTTCGAGTCACTAGTTGAGAGGAAAGTGTTCCAGGTAGTTTAGAGGCCCAAAGACCAAAAGGCTGTTGGTTGCAGGTGGGTGTACAAGCATGAGGACATGCCTGATGGGACACAAAAATGTAAGGCACACTTAGTTGCGAAAGGCTTTTCACAGGAGTGCTACACCAATTTTGATAAAACCTTTTCACCCACAGCAAAGCCAGAAAGTCTTAAGTTAGTGTTAGTGGTAGCAGCCAAGAGGCAGATTATTGTGCAACACTTTGACTTTGAAACAGCATACCTGAATACTGGTCTTGAAGAGACAGTGTTCATGGAACAGGCCGCAGGGTATGACAGTGCAGGTGAGAGCAAGGTGTACTTGTTACACGAAGCACTCTACGGCTTAAAACAAAGTGCACGTTGCTGGAACAAGTGCATACACCAAGTTTTGGTGTCACTAGGTTACACAAGGAGCATCACAGACACCTGTGTGTACACCAAGGGGGCAGGTGATAGTGCTGTCATGCTAGTTATCTATGTGGACGACCTTTGTGTGGTGGCAAAGAGTGCCAGTGATGTCAAGAAAGTGCAGGTGGAGTTAGAAAGCCGGTTCAAGTTAAAGGTCTTAGGCAGCCTGAGATGTTATCTAGGAGTAGAGGTAGAAAGAACTGGTCTTGGAGAATTTTTCCTAAGTCAGAAGAAGAAAATTGACAGTCTTGTGGCCAAGTGTGGGCTTAGTGAGGCAAAACTGGTCAGGACACCAATGACCACTGATTTTATGAACTTGGAGGCAGAACAGGAATTTGAAAGCCAGACCTGTTCCACTCAGTGGTAGGCAGTCTGTTGTTTATTGCAAACAACACAAGGCCTGACATCAGTTTTGTAGTTGGGGTGCTCAGCAGAAGAGTCTCCAAGCCAAGGAGGGCAGACTGGAGAGCCCTGAAGAGGATAGTTAGATTTCTCAAGGGGATCAGGGACATGCGTTTGAAACGGACAGGAAGTCAGGTGACCATTGAGTGCTATGTGGACAGCCCTTTTGCAGCTGAGACTTCAGACAGGAAGTCAGTGACCGGTTTGGTGGTCGGATATGCAGAGAGCCCCATAGTGTGGAGATCAAGAAAGCAGAAATCTGTGGCCATTAGTACCACTGAAACTGAATTTGCAGCCTTGTCTGAGATGGCAAGTGAGGTAAAATGGGTAAGGCAGCTGCTTCCAGACCTTGGGGAGCCGTGCCAAATGCCTGTTGAGGTGCACAAGGACTCACAAGCCTGCATAGCTATGACAGAAGCAGAAAATCTGAAATGCAGGACAAGTACATTGCTACCAAAACGTGAGGCAGTTAATACAAGAAGGTGTCTTGTGTCTGAGGTACTGTCCATCTGAGGACAATGTTGTAGACCTGCTCACAAAAGCCTTTCCAGCAGGAGGCCATGAGGAGATTGGCAAAGAGGCTGGGCCTTGTCACTAGTATGTAAAGTGAAAGGTGTCAAAAGGGAAGGTCAAGTGACAGACAATTGATATCCAACAACGTATGTTAATGATGTTATGCTGTGATGATAACATGTGTCCTGTGCAGTAGTTTGACCATTTTGGAGGGGATTGTCAGGAGTTAGAGACTGAACTCTATTATAAAATGGCCGAACAACTGCAGAATCATGCTGAGTCATAATGGCTGACTCCATGAACTTGGTAAATGGTAAAAATAATCCTCTTATAATTCACTTAGAATCCTACCTGTTTTAATGGGATCCCGCATAATTCTGCCGTATTAAGAAGGAGAGGGTCCAAATCCACCATAAACCCTGAGGGAGGAAGGGAGATAGTGAGTCTATCTTTTTAGCAGTAGACAGAATTGTGGAGGGGGTTGTCCAAGAATTTCGAGAAATCTTGAGGACCAATGGGAGGATGAGTACTGCAGCTGTTGTGGGAACCTTGGCATTGATTCTGTCACAGATGGGGTCAGCAGATTCTGCCTCCTTCTGTGTAACTTGGAGGCCGAGGCAGTGGACCATTCACAGGGTCTGTTCTGCGAAAGCTTTGATGTCATCTGTAGGGGTAGATGAGTCTTGCTCTCCCAGGTTCGGTCCTGGGGAACTGGAAGGTCGCACACTGGATGCATTTAAATCCATATCAGATTCCGTGATTAGATGAAGGAGCCATGGAGGTTCCTGTTGAAGGTGTCTTAGGACATGGCCACGGGAGAGAGTTGGTCCTCAGTGGTACTGGAGGTGGCAATGGCTCGACTGGTGCAGTAAGTTGTCAAGGAGGCAATTGTCTCAGCAGTTGTTGGACAGGCCGAAGTATACAATGGTGGAAACAGGGGAGGTTGTAGATGTGGTGTAGGAATGAATCCCCAATAGGGTACTAGAAATCTCCATAGGGCCTCTGTGGTGAGTGGTGGTGTAAAGGCGACCTTGATCACGTCCTATATCTGTGATGCGTGGGGCTTCAATATGGGGAGAGGTGAACCCTGAGGCATCTGTCCCTCGAGTCCCGTTCCCAGGAGTGGTCTCTGGAAGGGGGTTCTCATGAGTAATGAATGGTTCCTGGGACAGCTCCTGTCACGGGAATGTAGCTGCAGGTGTCCATGCTGGTCAGAAGCTGAGGAGCTCCAGTCTCACGAGTCTCGGCCTCTCGGAATCCGGTCAGTAGAGTGGGTGCGGTCCCTCGAACCCTGGTATCTGGGACATGTGGATCGAGAATCCTTGCTACCAGAGGGGTTCCTGCATGGAACAGGAGAGTGTTGTGGAGAATCCCCGGAGTGAGAGCGGGGAGAGATCAAGGGTGAGATGGGGTTCATGGCCCCTTGAAAGACATCTTCATCCCGTGCGGGAGAATGTTTGAAGTGGAGCTAGTCATGAATTGGGGCTTGTTTTGGCTGATCGTGGAGATCAAGTTGTTGCTGGCCGAAAGGGATATCCCTTTCAAGGTCCACAACCTCTCCTTCAGATAAGGAATCCATGGGGATCGTGATGATATGTGAACCCGCTTGGAGAGGGTAGTCTGCCGAGGGGCTGTGGAGGCTCAATCCTAAATTCTGCAGGGGGCAGAAAAGTGGAGACTGAAGTTTCCCTGTGTTGTTGGGGCTTCTTCTTTTTCTTGTGCCATTTTTTGGGATCTTTCAGAGCCTTGGGGTTCAAAGGAGGCTCAGATTCAACGGCCCAAGCAGAATCCACTCTCAAAACTTTGTGGCTCAAGCCTGCTGAATTCAATGGGTCGTTGAGCAGGGAGCGTTTCGCTGCAAACTGGATTGAAGAGACCGAAATATGTCGTGGAGATATGGGGGGCACTGAGATAGTAGCCATGTGGGGGGGGGCGAGGGCTTTAAGGCTTGTTTATATAGAAGTGCCTTTATCCTGGAATCTCGGTTCTTTCATGCTTGTGGAGCAAAAGCTTTATATAGAGAGCAAGTTCCCACATTGTGGCCTTCCCCTAAACACAGGAGGCAGCGCGAATGACCATCATGGGCCAGCATTTTGGCACCACAGGTCAGGAATCTTTTAAAAGACGTAGCCGAGGGAGCAAGCATGGAAGCTGCCATGGAGAAATCCTATGCCGAAAGAAAGGGTCCGTTACCATTATAGAAGAGGATTAGCCAAGTCTGTTGTCTGTTAGAAAAATCCATGAAAACAGTCCATAGTTGTAAATGGAAAGTGAAACTAGCTCTAAAAGAGAGGTTCCTTAGTGTGCTGCTAGCACAGCAAATGGAAAGGAACTGAAGCTAGAGGTGGGAACCCTGCAAGGTAGAGCAGCAAGATGAGTGGGGCTACCACCAAAAAGCCTTACATAATAGCTCTAGAAGGATCCGAAGCTCTACTGCGCAGGTGCAGATAACGCATGTGTGTGAGTCACAGAGATCAGGAAGAAGAACCATTATGCTCAAACTCTTGGGTGAGCCAGTCCTTATTTCTCCAGCTGCAAAATGGAACCTCAAAGAGGCACAGAACTACAGGAATACCACCACAGTGCCTTGCACACTAAGAGGCAATATGACTGCTCTCAGGACAGAGAAGCTCAGCATAAACACAAGAAGGATTAACAAGGGAGTTCCTTTTGTTTAGGCTCTGCTCTAAGCAAAAACAAAACAAACAAACAAAACCCAAAACAACAACCCACCCACCCCAACTGTAAATGTCTCCTAGAGCTGGACAAAATGGCACCCCTCCCACCTACAGAAGCCAGCTGGACTGCCAGTCAAAACTTATTTCAACACTTGCAATGGGACAGTGTCCACTTCTGTGCCTGAAATGGCAGGCTGGTTTCGGGAACCTGGGACAAGAAAGACTGCAATTGCCCCTTAGTGCCTGAGATAACTGCCTCAATTTTCCCTAATGGTAAAGCTGGCTCTAAGATGCAACCAATCCCAAGGAGGCAGAGGGAGGACAGTAGAGGACTCACCACAACAAAATAATAAAAAACAACCACTTCCCATTGCTATTCAAGGAAGCCCCACCTATCATGGGGCAGATACCGGGTGCCATTACAGGCGGCTTTAGATTTAACTCATGTGGCACAACCCAGCAGGAAACTGTCCCACATAAACTCCTAGCTTCTATTTATTCCAAAGGGAATTTCTGGAAGATTATGCTTGAGTCTGTCTATAGGATTGCTATTTAGCTTTTCTGCTTCTGCCCTGCTCATCATTCACGATCAAATTCCCATTTGAAATAATTAGGCGATTCTAGCAGACCACAAAAGGGGCATCATAGCTACATATATCCCCAGGCCATTAAAGCACCGAAGTCAGAATACCCATGCCCTACCCTCCTTTCAACCCCCAAACTACTACTGATAGGCTATCAATAGAAGCTTGCAATCTGTATCCACATTCAAATGGCCTGCTCTATCTCAACATATCTGAGTCTGTAAAGATCTGGCAGCCAAATAAACAGGTTTAGAGTCAATAAAATAGGCAGGGTGGCAGTCAGACCTCTGCTAATAAAACATCAGATAAAGTGTACACCAGTTGCAGAATTCTGTTTTCAACTGGCATGTTGAGTAGAAAATGAACAAACAAGGCAAGGAAAGAAGATTCAGTATTTAAAAAAGCCTTTTCATGACCTTGGCCAATATGTTGAATTGTCTACATCATGGAGAATCAACTATTTATAACATCTGCATCAGAACCTCAACTAGCAATGGCCAAAAGAGGATAAATAAACTCTCTTGTTCAGGGCCCCTCTAAAACATAGGAGGGGAATCTCTGGCCTCAAATCCTATAAGTCAGGCCCAAGGAGGTTTCCCACTGGGTCCACAGAGGCTCTCAGGAAGCTCATTCTGTGCCCCTCCCCAGTGTGGAAAGGTTTGCCCATATACTCATCATGCTCCCAACCAGGAGGGCAAGTGATATGCAGGGGAACTTTTCCTCTCAGACCACTTCCCCTCCTGTGTTTTAGAGGGGCCCTGAACAAGAGAGTTTATTTATCCTCTTTTGGCCATTGCTAGTTGAGGTTCTGATGCAGATGTTATAAATAGTTGATTCTCCATGATGTAGACAATTCAACATATTGGCCAAGGTCATGAAACGCAGTGTTTCCTTGCCCATTCTCTCAAATGGAAAGCTGTGTAACACAAGTAAGAATTACATGGTAATTTCTAGCCAGTGATCAGATAACAGTGGGATTTCTGACCCCCGTTTTCTCCCTCATGCTGACTGAGAAAGGAGTGGGAAGCACAGCCAACTCCTGACTGAGTTAGGCAGCTCAATGGATGGATTCTTGAGCTATGCAGATCAGCTGGGGCTTCACGCCCCTCAACACTGTGCCTTCCCCAGATGGACAGATGTAGTCTGACCCAAGCTAGCTCAGTCCCAAGTGTGCTGCATGGCTCAAGCTATCCTCCTCGATCCACATGGCTCAGATGGGGCACCATATTCTCCTCAACTACACAAGGTGCAGATGGGACAAAGCCAGCTCTTGACTGATCTGGCCAGGAGGACCTGATGTTTGGAGAGCATGGTCCTACCTCCGATGTCAGAGGTGCAGCCACTCCCCTGACATCATCTGGCCCATGAAAAGCAACAGAAGGGGGACTCCAGCCCCTAAGCCAAACGAGGTTCCCCACTCCTGCTCTAAAACTTGAAACGGTGAGCACTGGGCAATACTGAATGCCCTCTAGAGAGGACAGGGGTGCAATCAGCTCAGAGGTGCCCTCACCTGCAAGCCAAGCTCCAGGGAGATGTTCAGCAAGGTGGTGTCTGGAGGAGTGTTGGCAGGTGTGGCAGTTTTGCAGGCATCTTGAGCCAGCTTGAAGAGCAACGCTGGAGAGTGAATGTTTTGCTGGATGGAGCCCAGGACCATGCGCAGCCAATTGGGGTCACCTAGAATGAGGGGTAGAGGAAAAGCACAGAGTATTTATACCAAGGGCCCAATCCAAACCTAATAACTCCAGCCACTGATTATGCCCTGCTCCCTTCGTAGGGGGAGAAACTGTGGCTCCCAAATCTTTGAGCTCTCCTCTCCTCCATGGATGGGGCTACCTTTAGCAGCAGTGAGCATGGCCGATGCCAGCTCACACTGCCGAGTTTCTAGGTGGCCAAGGATAAACCAGCGGGGGAAGCGGTTGGCCATCATGGAGTCCAGGGGGTTCTGGTGCAGGATGTCACTAGCTGGCAATACTGTTTCCAATACGGGAAGCCTGCAGAGATTGAGAGAGGAAGTGTGTTACAGGGTTGTCACTTTGGGGAATAAAAAGAATCAAGTCTTGTCTTCGAGAAAAACAGAAGCTAACTTCAAGTAAACATTCAGAGAAAGCAGAATTTTGGAGGTTGAAGAATCCAAAAGGGGGGGTCATGTAGACATAAGGTATTCTATTCCAATTAGGCTGACTTTTTAATGCTGTGTGATCTACAGCATTTAGTGTAGGGTGAGAAACTATCAGAGACTAGGGGGGCACATTAATCCCACAACAAACCGTGGAGGGCTGCACACACCCCACAATCCCCCCCCCATCACTTCCTGTTCATGTCCTGTTTGATTTTTTTAAAAGGCCTTTCCTGGGCCTAAAATATAGCCTTGAGGTGCAAATATTTCTGTGGAGGGAAATGTTGCCATGCCCTCTAGAGGGCATTTGAAACAAAAAAAAATGATTTGACCTCTGTGGTGCTCTGTGGGCCACAAACAAAGCCCTGGGCTCCATTTGCCTGGTGACAGCTAGAGAAAAGCAGGTAATGGCCTGGGGGAGAAAAGTGCCTATCTGTGCATGTGAAAGGGGAGGGGACACAGCAAAGTGGTAATTATAGAAGACTAGCTGTACAGCAAAGGGAGCAAGGGCAGCAAGGGGAAGAAGAATACAGATGGATACAAAGGAGGAGAGGATTTACATACCTCATGGCCCGCAGTGCCAAGCGGTAGGCCAACTCAGAATCATAGGGCAGTATGGCTGTGAAGAGGTAGCGGGCAAATGTGTGCATGGGAACACTCTCGCGGAACACAACCTCCCCAAATCCACTGAAGGGACCCCCTGGGAGGAAGCAAGTGTAAGAGAAGGAATATAACAACCACACTCAGAGCAGCTGGCAGAGTGAAGGATGAGCAACAATTTCCAAGCAGAAGGGAAGTCAGCTGGAAGTCGTTTTAGCCAAAGCTTGGGAAAATGGCATTTTGGGAATATAGTTTGCAGAACCTCCCACTTAGCAGGACTCACTGTGGGGAGCCTGAAAGTTACATTCCAGAAAAGTGAAACTTTCCCAAGTTCTGCTTCTACCCATTGGTATGACTGGTTCTCCTCTGACTCACAGGAGTAGATGGAGCATATACAGTCGGCCTCTGTATTCAGATTCTGTATCCACAGATTCAACAATCCACGGCTTGGAAAAAAATGTTTTTAAAATCGCAAACGCAAACCTTGGTTTTACTATTTTACATAAAGGACATCATTTTGTTACACCATTGTATATAATGGGACTTCAGAATCCATAGATTTTGGTATCCATGGGGGGGTG
This sequence comes from Gambelia wislizenii, assembly GCA_030847615.1. NCBI lineage: Eukaryota > Metazoa > Chordata > Lepidosauria > Squamata > Crotaphytidae > Gambelia > Gambelia wislizenii. Next base: position 263,016,247 of record JAUMIR010000002.1, read on the forward strand.
GTCCTAGAACCAAACCCAGTGGATACCAAGGGCCAACTGTACCATTATGATCCAACCCAATTTTTTTAGTAGCACAGTGGTGGAGGTTACAGTGATGGGGTGCCTCATATCCAGGAACCCAGGGCCAACCATCATGTACTCGCTTACCATCCAGGAGCAAAGCTGCTTGTTTGCGGAGCACAGGTACCAGCCGCTCGTCCAACTCCATCTCCTCCAGGAGGCCAATCAGCTGTTCCTCGCTGCGCACCACCTTATCCTGAGCGTACAGCCCCTCTGGCATCGACCTCTGCTGTCCAAGTCCCAGCAGGGACACCTCCAAAGCCAGCATGAAGTACGACTCACCAGGACTTGAGGGTACAGGAATGTGTTGATAGAGGGCTTTCTTGGGCTCTGCTGTGGAGTCTGGAGATAGGAGAGGGAGCAACAAGGACGGAACTACTGAATAGAAGGTGAGAAACTGAACAGCCAATTGGCCCTGCTAGTGCTTAGAAAGACCCCAGTGCAAATTCCCTCAGAGCTTGGAGAAGTCATCTTTTGGGACCATAACTTCCAATATCCCCCAGACAGCATGCCCATTGTCATGCTGGCCAAAGTACCGGTATTCTGGGAGATGTAAACCAAAAAGTCAACTTTTTCAGGCTCTGCCCTCCTCTCCCTTGGAATATCTTGTGCAGTCACATCATAGCCCTGATAGGCAAGCGGAAAGCTCCTGCAGATACTCCCAAACATGCATAAAAACCCTTCTCAGAGGAGAACAGAAACCCAAAGATGATCTTTTCACATTTGCATGGTCTGAGCCATTGCTCCACAAAGGAAAGCATCCCCTGATTATCAGACTGCAAATATAGGCCGTGGTGGGGGTGGGGGTGGGCGATAGGTCACTGGCACAGCAGTGCTCAATGTTGGAGAGGAATGGGCAACTCCCTCCATCTGTCCAGCAACCACCAATTTGATTTTGTTCTCTCCCTAAACCCTTGCAGTACCTGGAAATAGGGCCAGCCCTTCATCATCTGTCCGGCAGGCCTCCAGAAAGGTGCGACAGAGGCAACCGATGGGATCCAGAGGGTGCCCTACCCATCCCTCCAGGTTGGTGATGCTAGTTGTGCCTTTGTGTAGGAGTTCTAGAAGAGGGAAAGATGAATCAGAAATCAAATCCTGTGCTGAGGTGGCTACAGCTCAGGCCTGAGGACTGGCAAGGCAAATGAAAACAATTCTACGTGCTTGAAGTCCATGTGAAATTGCAGATTTCTACAATAGACAGATACCTACAATAGGCAGAGAAGAAAGTCAAGGCAGAGATCCACTGCTGAGACCCATAAGTGAGCAGATAATTTATGGCCTTCCAGATGTTTTGGGCTTCAGCTCCCACAGGCTGCAGTCAGCATGGCTAACAGTTAGGAATTGTAGGAGTTTAGTTCAAGGCATCTGGAGAGTGAAAGCACTCAGCTGTGCTCTCCCTTCCCACAAATCTTGAGCCCTCTGATGCTTTAAATACACAGGGATCCACAATGGCACATATCAGCTTGCCACCACTGAGGGCATTATGGCACTGCCAAGAGCCTCTGCCCTTCTTGGGAATCTGGCCTCAGAGGTACCCAGGAAGCAGCAGGTGTAACTGCACAAAAGCAGCAGGTGGTGTAACCCCACCACTATCATTCTCCAGGTTCCAGTGACTCTTTTCCAGCCTTTCTACCTGGAAACTTGCAATGGAGAGGGGCAGAGCCCTGTGCATACAGGGAGAACCTTGTGCTCTATTACTGAACTCTGCCTGCCTCCCTATTACTTCCCACTCCTTCATCCCCAGTGAACAAAACAGAAGCCAGTCCTCTTGCAACCAGCCTCCCTTCCACCCAGCCTCTGCTTGGCTCCCCTCTTGCCTTTCTTCTGTTGCTTGTAGCTCTCCAGCTGATGACGTCGCTGCAAGCGCATGGCATTGACAACGGCCACTGCTAGGCGCAGGGCCTCACGAGGGTAGCCGTGGGAGCGCAAGGCATCCACCCGAGCACAGGCCATGGGGAATGCATCTCCCAGCCAGAGCGGGTGGCCCTGGGGATCAAAGCCCAGCTTGTCACTTCCACTTTTCAAAGAGACACCATAGCAATCACTGCTTAGGATCTTCTGCAGGTGACAATCACCCCAGCGAAGCTCCGCAGCCTTGATGGCACGTCCAAAAACCGTCTGCCGAACACCAGCTGCAAAGGAAGACGCAGGTCAGAGCAAAAGTGTGAAAATTTAACATAGAATCATCTGGCTCAGAAGGAAATCTTTGTCCACCTTCTCTTTCAAACACTCATTTCAATCTGGTAAAAACATAGCATTTCATGTATACTACACAGAAACCATTACAACAGTAACATAGAGTAGGCCTCATCATACTGCAGGTGGTGGGCCTGAGTGAGAAGTTTTCTAAAACCATTCAGTGAGCTTGTGGTGTAGAAGTGAGAGTGAAATGGGGACATTCAGATTTGCAGCTGAGCCATGGCCACTAGAGTTAGTACACTGCTTACAAATTAGGACACAATACAAGATTGGGGCTGAAACCCACAACCATGAGATTATAATATTCCAGTATCATATTTTGTAGGATGGAATTATCCTGTTCTATGAGAAGACCAAGATCGGGACCGTGATCTAGAACATGTTCCCCCTAGAGGGCAGCACAATTCTAGCATTAATTCCCTTACCTGTGTTGCGGTTTGGGTTAGAGGGCAAGGCGCTGTTAGGTCCAATGCTGTCACAGGAGTAGTTACCCTCCTCCAAGGGACAGACATCCAGCTTGTTCCACTTCTTGAGAAGCTGCAGCCAGAGAGCCCGCTCTTCCAACTTGCAGTGAGGGCTCAGCACCACACACACCCATAGCGCTCCTGTAGCAGGGAGAGAAAAATGGCAGTCGGCCAGGTTAACATCCAGGCACAATCACAAAGGTGCTCAGGAGGGACATAAACATGAAAGGGGGAAGCAGGGGGCTCAGGGTTATGGTCTGAAGGCAAACAGATCCACAATTATCCACAAGGCTAAGCAAAGTTTGCAGTGGTCAGCGTCTGGATGGGAGCCCCACACAGGCTTCTCTGAGCTCCGGCTTGAAAAACAAATAGGATCAAAATGTAATAAAAGACAACAATAAAATATACTATCTAGCAAATAGTTTGCAGCAAGACTAAGAAGGCTCACCATCAGGGCAGGGAAACAAAACATGAGCAAAAGAAAAATTCAATTTGTACTTCAGCTGTACGTCAACTTTGTAGTCAAAGTACAATTCTGCCCAAAGATGAATGGCTGAGACTACCAATAAGCTACATCTGACCTTCAGGCTAGATGCGGCCCACCAAGGTTCCCTTATTTGGCCCACAAGCTATTCAGCTGTTATCTCCAGTGGGGCTCAACGTCCATGTGTAGCTATAAAGGAGGTCACAGGGGTAAAACGGTTGAGAACCACTACCTTAGAACCAGCATGAAAATGCTTTCTCACCCCGTTTCTCACAGCATGTCATACAAAGGTAGATTTGGCACCTCAAAAGCTGGCATAGTTCTTTTTAAATATGGCCATATAAAATGGCGCTCTATTGTAATTTGGCTTTTAACAAAGATACTCCTTACTATCATATGATGGACATCTTGGGTTCTCATACTTTCCTTACCTTAGCAATATATGGAGCAGATTTCTTCAACCAGGCACTATCCATATATTTTTAAACTTCTCTCTCCAGCCATAAGGACTAAACACTTGCATTTTTTAAAAGAAAAGAAAGCTGAATTCTGTGCCAGTTTCCAGATTTCTGCTCACATGAATCACACAGCAATGAATAGCAATTACTTTGGCAAACTGATCTCCTTCCTAAGGGGGAAATACTCACCCAGTTCATCCCAGAGCTGCCGGCACTTGTCAGTCATGCCAGCTCCTTGCTGCCGCCAGAGTGCCAGGCGTGGGTCCTGCAGGAACTGCTCTGTCATCAGGATCAGCATTCGTGCCCCATTGGAGTCTCGCATTCTCAGCATTTCCCGTACCTGGGGAAGGAGAGAAACCATGATTGGAGAGGTTTAAGGATTTAAAAAAGTAACCTCCCTTCTCTACCAAAGCTGTATACCCATGAACCAAGGAGGAGTCCCTGCCTTAGCTCCAGAAGTTGGAAACACCTTTTTGGACAACTCAGGGTGGCCATGTTGGTTAGAGAGCTTTGGGGAGCTGCAGTCCAAGTTGCAACTTTTCCAAGCTCTGCTAATCTCAAATCCTACGTACCACGAATTGGCATAGCCCAATTCCCTATTCTGACCATGCAGAAGGCCTGAGCATCAGCATCCCAGAGCCTGGATAATCCAAAGCAGCCAGCTCATTTTGCCCATATCATCCCATATCCCCAAGCATTAGAAACCACAATATTTATCCACAACTCTGTTTAAGCAGGAGGCAGATGTCTAGAAGGGGGAAATGTCCTAAAGATCCCTGGGTAGAGATGTACAATTTCCAGAAATTTTGAAGCCATGGAAAAAATGTTTTTTAAAGAAAAATGGAAATTTTGGGGAAAATTGAAAAAATGCAACATTAGCACTTTTTACAAATTGAAAGTCACTCTGTTACTGTAGGAACATAAAATATGACTATGTACAATTTGAATTGGTATAAAATTATCATAATTGGTATATTAAAAATACAGTGTATTTAAACAATTATTACAAACTGAATTTACTTTTTTTTAAAATTGTAACAAATGGAGCAACAATCTCCTGAATTATACAGAACCTCTTTGGTTTTGCTAGTTTATGTGTAGCAGGCAAAAAAAAATTTTTTAAAAAACCAGAAGAAAACATAAACATTAGTAACAAAGAAAATTATTTATATTACCACTCCACAGTATCAAATAGACATAAAGCACCCATTCCCATAAAAAGAATTGAGGGGTGGGGGAAGTGTGTGGAAGAAAGGAGGGAGGGAGGAAGATTCAATGAATAGGCATGAAATTTAATCAGACTCATTTTCTGAGCTATAATCTCTGCTTCTGTTTTGTTATGTTTGTCATCATCACAGTTATCATGGACTTCTAAAAACCGAAAGTTTACCAGGATTGAAACAAGCTTCTCTACCCTTTCATGTCAGTTTATTTCTTAATTTAGTGTGAATGTTTCCCAACATAGACCAGATTCTTTCACATGCTGCAGAAGATAGAGGAATCTGAAGAAGGCAAGAAGAAGCAAGAGGAGTCAGAGGCTGTGTTGTGCAAAGACCTTGCCATCATGTTACAGGAGGAATATATTTGGCAGAATCCCAGACTGCATTCCTGGACCAAATCCCTGAAGATGTTCTATATTCTGCAACATTTGAAAGTACCTTCCCAACATCAAGTACTCAGTGTGATGCTTGTTTTGTAATCCAGTCAAATGCAGTAGCAGTGCTATTTCCACCTTTGAATCTTGGATCCAACAGATTTGCAGCAGCATGAATTGGATATTCCATAACTGATTTTCTTCCTTTTTTAAATTTTTCAGAAAAAAACAAAAAAGGTTTCAGGAAAAAAATGGGAAAAAACTTTTTTCTGCATTTTTCCAGGTCTTCACATCTCTATCCCTGGCCCATAGCAGAAAGTGTTATTGTCCTAAGTTAGAGATGGGCAAACTACAATTGCCCAAGTGTTGTTAGAATGCAACTCCCATCTGCCCTAGCCTGCATAGTAAATGGTGAATAATGCTGGGGGATACAGTCCAACTCCTGCCTCTAGGGCCTAGATAGTGGGGTGACTCTCCCTCTCTCTCTCCCTCCCTCTCTCTCTCTCTAATTAAATCCCCAAAGCAATCCAACAGAACCAAGTGAGACAGGGGGGTTATTAGCACAAAGAACACATTTTGTGGTGCCACAGGGGGATGGGATGGTTTAAATGGAGTAACACTGTGGATAATGCCCACAGTAAAGGGCTGCAGAGACCAGAGAGCAGGAACCAATTTGGAGGGAGGTTGGATTACACCTCTGCAGCCCTCCATGGATTGGATCATGTTGGAGGGTCTCCCTCCCCCCAGACCCCAAGCTTCTGTCCAGAACAAAGCTTTGCCCCTACCCAAGCTTCTGCCCAGAAGGTCAGGTTGCTTACCTGTAACCATAGATCTTCGAGTGGTCTTTTGTGAATTCACACAATAGGTAACTCCTGCACCTGCGCAGAGCACTCGGAACCTTCTGGAATCGCTAGGCAGAACATTTTTGGCAGTACTCTGCCCACCCTAACAGTCCCTCTTAAGGCGCTCCCACCTAATTCTCCTCAGTTCCTTGAAGGACACCGCAACTAGCACCATCAGGAACATTAAGCATATACGTCATAGCAGGACATAGAGGGGAGGATGGGCGGGTCTGTGTGAATTCACAGAAGACCACTCGAAGATCTATGGTTACAGGTACGCAACCTGACCATCTTCTTCGTGGTCTCTGTGAATCCACACAGTGGGTAGACTAGCAAGCTTCGTTACCTGGAGGAGGATATGTCATGCTAACAAGTAAGACGAGGACAGATGTGATCGCATAACAACCAGAACAATTTTATTAACAATGACCTGAAGAGCAGCCACACTCACTCAATTGAGGGAAGATAAAAGCACAGCCCTCCCAAAGGCAGCTTCACTGTGAGAACGAGTGTCCAATCTATAGTGAGAAATTAAAGTCAAAGGTGTGGACCAGGTAGCTGCATGGCAAACGTCCTCCAGAGGGAATCCAGAAAGAAAGGCAGCAGAAGTCAAGACAGCGCTAGTGGAATGTCCTCACATTCATGAAGGTAGAGGCTTGCGAGCCAGTTCATAGCACAGAGTGATAGTGGAACAGTTCATAGCACAGAGTGATAGGAGCACCTAGCTTGGATTCTGCATAAGCCACAAACAGGTGTGGAGATTTTCGAAGCGGAGCAGCTTGTTGAGTGTAGAACGCGAGCACTCTCTGGACATTGAGGGAATGGAGAGCTCGCTTGAAGTCATCCTTTGGCTCCTGCATCAGAGCCGGAAGGACAATGAACTGGTTGAGGTGGAAACTTGAAACCACCTTCGGGAGGAAAAACAAATCCGGCTTGACGACCACCTTGTGCTTATGAAACATCAAGTATGGGGTGTTGGAATGCAGAGCACAACGTTCACCGGCTCACCGAGCTGAAGTGATGACAACAAGAAAGGACATCTTCCAGGAGAGGAGTCTCAAGTCAACAGTGGCCATGGGTTCAAAGGGCTGTCTGGAAAGCTGAGAGAGGACCAATTCAAGGCTCCAAGCTGACATGGGCTCAACCACAGGAGGGTGGAGGTTGGTGTAGCCCTTCAGGAATTTCTTGACGAATGGATCTTGGAACAGAGAGGGTCAACCCCGCATTTGGAACTCAATGGAGATAGCCACCAGGGAAGAATTGGACAAACCCGAACCTGAGAGGGCAGCAGGAACTGGAGAACTGAGACCATCGTGGAAGACTCAACAGTGAGACCACAGTCAGGACTCGAAGCGTCTCCATGTGTAAAAATAGGACCAACGCGTAGCAGGACGGAGTGAAGCATCAACTACAGCCTGAATGTCACCAGGTAGTGGTGAGGGCATAGTTTGCGTCAGATCCTGAGGCGGGTTCAGTGTTGAATCCTCCATGCAGTTAACCGTAGTGTTTTAAGGTCTGGGTGTCTGACCTTGCCATTGTGGATAGTCAGCAGGTCTGGTTGGCTCGGAAGACGAATGAAGCAGTGACGGGACAGGCGCAGGAGAGGCGTAAACCACAGCTGTCGAGGCCACCACAGCGTCACCAGGATCGTGTTCGATCAGTCTCAACGCAGTTTGGACACTACTCGAGTTAACAGTGGGAACAGAGGAAATAGGTACAGTAAAGGCCCATTCCATTGAAACAGGAAGGCGTCTCCTTTCGAGCCCCAGGCTTGAGACCTTGAGCAGTACTGGGGACACTGCCTGTTGGCAGGGCTCACGAACAGATCCACCTCTGGGCTGCCCCAGCGACGGAACAGGTCCTGAGCCACGTTTCGGTGCAGCAACAACTCGTGGATGGAAGAACTTGAACGGTTTTGAGTCCGTTAATAAGAGTATTCGCCTCCCCTGGCAGGTAAATGGAGTAGAGCAGTATGTTTCTTGAAATGCACCAGTCCCAGATTTCCAGGGTGAGCAACAGCAGGGATGGCGACCTTATTCCCCCTTGTTTGTTCAGATAGTATATCACTGAGGTGTTGTCTGTCACCAGCAACACCATCTTCCCAGTCACCATCCCTTTGAAGGTTCAGAGTGCTTTTTGTACAGCCATGAGCTCGAGAACGTTGATATGGAGCTCTTGCCCTTTGGCATCCCAAGTGCCCTGTATCTAGGTGGGCTCCCCATCCAAGCAGGGATGCATTTGTGGTGATCGAAAACTGAGGCTGTGGGGGGTTGAATGGCATACCTGATAGGACATTGGAGGGTTGTAGCCACCAGTCCGGAGAGCACTGGATCACTCATGGCATGGTTAGTAGTTTGTGAACAGGGTCCCACACTGGATCAAAGATGTCCAGGAACCAGGATTGGAGCAGGCAAAACTGTAACTTGGTGAGGTTGGTGACAGACGTCATGGCCTCCACATGGCCAAGTAGGACCTGAACCAAGTGCGCTGAGACCCATCAGGATCGGAAGCAGCGATAAATCAGTGCCCGTAGCGTATTAAAGCAGACCTCCAGGAGACAGGCCCTCACTGTTGTTGAGTTCAAGTGAGCTCTGATGAACTGGATGACATGTGTGGGCTCGAGGTGAGATTTTTCCAGGTTGACGACCAGGCCCAGAGAGTGTAATCAGTCCAGTGTCAGATGGATATCCTGCAGCAGTTGAGATCAGGAGTCCACAACCAGTAGCCAGTCGTTGATGTAGGGGAAAACCACTACACCATGCTGACAAAGGAAGGCTGCCACCACTGCCATGCATTTTGTGAAGACCCTCAGGGCCATGGAGAGACCGAAGGGAAGGGCACGGAACTGGAAGGCATCGTCCTCGATCTGGAACACCAAGTACTGTCTGTGAGCTGGATGGATCCCCACATGGAAATACACGTTCTTGAGATCTATTGATGTGAACCAGCCTCCCTGCTGGAGAAGGGGCAGGATCGAAGCCAGGGTAATCATTCGGAACCTCTTCAGAATGATGCAGTTGTTCACCATACGGAGATCGAGAATCGGCCAGAGGCCTCCGTCCTTCTTGGTGCCTAGAAAGTACCTTGAGAAGAAGCAGAGGCAACACCAGTCCGGGTCCACGGGTTTGATGGCCCCTTTCTGGAGCAACGTCTGCACCTCCTTGAGGAGGGGAGGCGAAGGTGGAGTCTTTCGGATCCGATCTGTTGGAGGTGGTGTTTCGAACTCAATCCAGTAGCTGGCCTGGATGATGCCACGTACCCACTTGTCCGTTGTTATCGAGGACCAGGCATTCTGGAACGCAAACAGGCAGTCTCCGAACAGAGGGGTCTAGGAGAAAGAAGAAAGGAGATGTGAAGCATTTAGAAGTGTCATCGGCGAGGCCTGACTTCTCACCGAAGGAGTGGTCAAAGCCGCTGGCTGAAACCGAGAGAGTCTGGAAGACTGGGGTATGAACGCTCTTCGATAAGAATGGCTGTATGAAGGGTTTTCCCACGAACCCTGGGTGAACTTAAGAAGTGAAGGTAAGACAGGAATGCTAGCAACAGGCGGAGCCTTGGACATGAGCCTGTGGTAGATGGGATCTACAGGATCAGACTCCTTTTCCTGCATCTTCAGATCCAGGGAGTGGGACATCCTCACCATCTGTTCTGTGAAGGTGCGTACATCGTCTGTGGGTGAAGACGAATCATCGTCCAGGAGGTCTGGTGGTGGAGACAGAAGCCTAGGCACGAACGGACTCAAAGACCTCGATGAGTACGGCGAGGTAGACGAAGGAGAAGGACTCCAATGATGTGGTCATGGAGTCATACAAAGAGGTGGGGATGGAGGCAACGGCGACAGGGGGCAAGGCTCCATTTGTACGGGAGAAACGTGACTGCCAGCCTCCCTAGTTTGGGGCTTTGGCAGGTGTTCTTCCCTCAACGGGGATCGTTCCCTGGTGTGGAGGGAGAGATGCTGAGGCGAGAGATAGCAGCTTTGGTTGGCAACCATAAGGTGAGGGCGATGGGTGAGAGTGAATCCTTGGACCCATACTGACGATGTCAAAGGAGCCAAGAATGCGGAACAAGTGATATTGTAGGCCCCGAAGTGGCAGTCAAAAGCGGAGAGTCGAGATGAAGGGGTTGTGGGTTTACCTACTGCCACCTCCGACTGGTCTTCAGCCTCCACATCAATTGCTGCTGCCTCAACATGTCCAGCAGTTGTCCCTCTTCCAAGGAGCTCCTGTCGTGACACGATTAGAGCAGCCGATTGAACTCACTGGACTGGAGAAGCCTCTCCTTCAGACACCTCACCAACCTCCACCTGTATAATTTCCAGGGAGGGTACTGGAGAAGCCTCCTGAGATGAGGTATGAAATCGAGCCCAGGACTCTGATTCGACGGCTGTAGCCGCACCGTAGCTGGTATCGATTCACACACCGTGTCTGCCCCTTCTGTGGCTTGCTGGTGCATTTTGGGCTTGTGTATCATGGTGACCACTGCCGTGGACGCAGAGCAGACGAAGGGTTCTGCAGAAGTGTGTTTCTCCTCCTCTTCCTCCTCCTCCTTAGTTTTTTCTTTGGAAGAAGTAGAGGAGTCACAGTCCCAAGTGGAGGCTGACTTCACAGGAGCATGTTCCCGACCAGAGGTGGGTGGTCCTGGGAAGCCATGGTCCTGACCAGAATCAGGTCACCTAGAAGGGTCTCGATCCCGAGATGAATCCGAAGACATCCCATGCTTATGGCTCTTAGTTGTGGCCTCCGGGTCCGACGCTACGGACTGATGGCGGGATGGTACAGGGGACGATGTCAAAGTTTCACAGTCGGGCTAAAGGAAGGAGAACAACCCCTCTTAGCCAGAGGATGAGCCGAAAGTTGGGACCCCGAGGTGGAAGACCAAGACGGGAACAGAGTTTTCTCATACAAAGAAGATTTCAGGCGAGATGAACGGTGTTTCCTGGCCTGCAGTGTAAAGGTATGGCATTGAACATAGGCGTCCACATTGTGGGCCTCACCCAAATAGATCAAACATTGTGAATGGCCATCAGAAGCCGGTAACTTGGCCTCGCAGACTGAACAATGCTTGAAGGTGGCCGGTTTAGAAGCCATTCTCCACAGAGAAGGAGAAATAAGAGAAGAATAGTCAAACCAGTCCGGTCAAGCCAAGGTTAGAATCCGATGCCAAATCCGAAGGGCAAAGCAAGAAAAGTCAACAGTCCAAGAGTCAAAAAGCCGAAAAAATGTAACCAAAGCAGAGGGAGCCAAAAAAGCAAAGTCAAAACACAGTCAAGAGGGACTCTTGGGGGGGCGGAGCTACCGCCAAAAATGTTCTGCCTAGCGATTCCAGAAGTTTCCGTGTGCTCGGCGCAGGAGTTACCCACTGTGTGGATTCACAAAGACCACGAAGAAGATCAAAACTTTGCCCCTACCCCATCCACACTCAGGGAAGAGGAAGGAGAACAGAACCAATTTCAGCTGGCAAGTCCAGGAACTAGTAATGTTCAGACTGACTGACACTCAGTGGGCTCTCAGAAGGACTGACTGAGAACTGGAAAAGGAATCTTCACCATCTCTGAACAGTGACAGGAGACAGCACTGACTCTTCTGGTCAGGACAGGGTGAGTCTTGAAGAGCCTGGTGAAACAAGACCCCTCCACAGGGTGGAAGTCCCACCTCCCACTCTGCTACAGATGAGCAGGAGCCTTTACCTTGTTGAACATGGACTGCAGCTGCTTGCTTGCCCCATAGTAACCTCCATTTGAGAGAAGCTGCTTCACTTGTTCTTGGATCTGCTCCTCATCCAGGTGCCAGCAGTTTGCATCCTCAATTCCAGCACCAGCAGTGGGGTCAGGGGCACCTAGGAAGAAATCATCAAAAAGTTGGTTGCCACATACACTATCACTGTAACTAGCTGGGTTACCCAGAGTGTACTGCACTTTGGCAGAAAGTAAGTGGACCCCACCTCCTGTCTAGTCAGTAAACTTTTCCTGACCCAGATTTCCTGAAAATGAGGATGGGGAATGTGTGGCCCTCCAGATGTTGTTGGACTACAATTCCCTTCATGCCATACTACCCTCTGCTTCTAGGAGATGAAATTTAAAATATCAGGGGCACCAAAGTTTAACCACCTCTGCTTTTAGAACAAAAAAGGAGGAGGCTAAGTATTGTGGTTCTTGTTTAAACTCAACTAATGAATCAGAAAGGTTTTACTGTAGATAGGAGTGGGCATAATGTGATCCAGGGGCCTTATGCAGCCCCTGGCCCCCACTTTTGTGGCCCTTGAATTCTACCATTTCCCCAAACCCCCCCATCTTACTTCCAATTTTTTTAAAAAAATTCAGCATGATTTTTCAGGCAACTTTTGCTCCGAATCATGCAATGAACTCAAATGCATGAACACACATGGAAATACCCCACCGTATCTCTAGAAGCATCCCAGAACCCTATACGGCCTCACATATCTCTGTTTACCTATACAGTTCCTCTCAAAATGGTGAAAGAAAGTGACAAGACGTCCAACTCTCCTCTGGAAGGTGGGCTTGCTGGGGGTGGTAGGGTGAAACTCATGGGGGGCTCTAGGAGGATTTACATTGTCCACTTGCTGCCATGCAGTTGCCCATCCCTGTTCTTGATCATGATATCCTGCCCCTGATGGTTTGTGAATATACATTTTAAGCTCAGGAATAAGCCTGGAGCTAAGATTTGTGCAACTCATAAGCCATGCACCTGAGCCAAGCTTGAAATCAGTCCTGGGGGATTGGCCTGTGAGCTAATCTTACAAAGGGAGAATGACAGCCGTGTTTTTTGAATCCAGCAGAGGAGTTATGTGCGCATCTTTACTACAGAGATGTAAATTAAAATTATCTGATCATCTTGAGGTTTGTTTACCACACCTATTGCACTGATACAGGGATACTTCTGTTAACAAAACCTCTGACAAAGAAGTTTCTTTTTATAAAGTCTTTTTATGCCCCCTTCCACCTTCTTCCTTGTCCTTTCTTGTGTAGCTCAAATTTTCTTGCAGCTTCAGCACTGGGAAGATGGCAAAGCAGGGCTAAAGAAACACAGACTTTCAGTATCAGTTTGCAGTTTTGTCTGCAGTAAACCGTATAATAAAGCCTGGGCTAGAAAAGAATGGGATTCTACTCTAGCTGATTTCTACTGGAGCTGTGTCTGCTTGCCTACAACAGTCAACGTAAACAGCAGCTGCCTCCAGATTCTTTTACTGAGTATGTGTGAACAGCAAAACAAAGACAATAAGGAAGCTACCCCAGTATGGTTTTTTTTAAAGAATAGATCTATAAGTTTGGCTATCAAAATGGAAATCATAAGAAAAGTGTAGGATGATAAAATAAAAGAAAAAAAATCACCCCTGGTCTGGATGCATTTTGGAAGAAGTTTTCAAGTGTTCTCCAAACATTTCTGGATATTTCTATTTAATTATACCAGGCTTACCTGACATAACATGCATATAATTGTTAGTTTTGTATTTAAAAATTGTTGAAATATGTTGCGTTGCTCTCCTTTTTTGTGGTGCATGTGTCAGGATCGGCCTCTAACAGGGCCTGTTCCCTCCATTTTCAGTTATTTTTCTGTAACCCTGGTGTTAATTGTGGTTTCATTTCTCAGTGCTTGTTAACAAGTGTACTTTGCCAATTGTGGGGGAAGTAGTAGTAATGGTCATAGATAGCATAAGGAGAGATAAGCCTGCAGCTGCAGACTTAGCTTGGGAAAAGGAGGCTGGGAGATGTATGGGAATGCTATGTCAGAGGATGATGGATAACCAGTAGTATTGAAGCCTGGCAGATTTTATAGATTGCAGTATGTTTTTATTATAGTGTCTGTTCATTAAGTTTCAGTTCTCAGCAACAACGCTGTGTGGTTTGCTTTCTGGATTTCTGTGCCAATAAATTTTTCTGACCAACTCTGAAACTTCTGGTCACTGCGTCTGGGAATGCCAATACATGACAACAGGAACCTATCTCTATTCTTCCAATGTTATTTCTGCCTCTGGTACCACATTTTTTGTTAAAGAAGTGATGCCCAGGAACACAACTACTTCATTAAATGAAATGTACCTGTATCATCATATAACTGTTGCATCACTCACACCAAGGAAATGTTGCTAAGGGCCAACCCTACGATTAGGCAGAGTGAGGCAGAGGACAGAGCAGTATTTTCCAGGCAACCTGCTCTGCATTTTGTAAGTTAACCTGCTGCCTTCAAGTGAGGTGCAGGTACTGTCCTATCAGCAGTACTGGCATCAGACTGAACTGCCAGTCTAGTTGCCTTCTGCAAGTGGAGGGGCACCATCTTTGTCTTTCATTTCAGGCAGCAAAATACCAGCTGTCTCTGATATGGCCACTCTACTCCAGCATGTTTTCTTTTGTATTTAAGTGGCTTGGTTCATTTACAGATATATATATGGTTGTACACCTTGGTGAAGTAGATTTTTGGTCTCACTCGGTGGCCAGGAAGTTCTGGGTTCTTTTTCAGCAGCCATTCTCACCCTTCTCTAGCTCAATTCCACCAATAAAAATGGAGAAAGGGAAGCAAGGGATGCTGGCAGCCCAAGGACTGAGGCTGTACTTAAAGCTATTCCCTACCCTCTTACCAAAACATGGAAGAAGTTTGGGGATTTGGGACTGCACCTATCTGAAACTCACAGCCAGTGGCCATACATGATAGGTGATTCTGGAAGCTGCAGTCCAAAACAAGAACGTTCCTCTGGCCCTGCCTCCCGCCTCTTATTTTTGTCTCTCCCGGGGACTCAAGCAGAGTTCCATACCATGCACTCGGTTTATCTCAGAGCCAAGCAACAGAATCTCATCAGCAAGCCTTTGAGCTGTCGGCAGCACCTCCGTGTGGTGGGCACTAATCAAGTACTGCACAAACTTCTGTAGCTGGTCCCGGTTCATCTGCGACAAGGTTTCGGAGATGGGCAAGCGCAGCTCCACTTGGCGAGCATGTCGGATGCGGTGCAAGGACAAGGCCACCACGTGGGCACAATAGAAGATGTCCCGGTTGTCACAGGCGCAGCTCACTGATGTGATTTTGCAACGGTCAAAGCTGATGGAGACGTGGTAACTGTGCTCAGGCTCACTGGGGCCTGGTGGCTCCGTTACAATACCACTCAGATGAAAACCTGTATGTTTTTTTTAAAACAAGGAGGAGGAAAACAAGAAACAGTCTGTGAACAACTAAGGACTGCCCCTCAGCAAAAAGCCCATCATACCTTAAAATATAAAAATCAAGGAGCAGCAAGAATGAACACCATTATTATTTGTATTATTATTATTGATAAGAAACATGTGAACAGGGCTGAGATCTGAGCCACAATTATCCTTCAAGTCCCAGGGCACTGAGGGAACATCCCAACAAGTATTGGGGCTGGGACATGGGAGATCCAGGCTCAAATCCCCCACAGAGCCATGAAACACAGGGGGTGGCCTTTGGCTAGTCATGTTCTCAGTCCATCAGATATCCCTCACCGGTTGTTGTGAGGATAACGTGGGGAGTGAACTCATGCATGCTGCCTTGAGCTCACTGGAGGAAAGGTAAGGTAGAAATATAACCAATAAACACTAGCTGAGCAAGGACGTGCCACAAAAGCCAAGCTAATGTGCCTATTAGCTGTGGGCATCTTCAGGGGCACCAATATTTAGCCGTGAACATGATACCTCAATCTGATACCAACTGTGCAGTGAGAAGAAACTCTGGAATAATAGGCCAGTCAGTTAAACTTCATTCTATTCATGCTCAGTATGGACAAGGAATAGTATGTGGTTTTTAATTATTTAAAATACTTCTAATCTCCTCACTCTACTCAAGGCAATTTACAGTAACACCTCAAATATAATAAAATCCAAAAAAATCCAAACACGTATTAGAACAAAACTGACAAAATACAAAAGAAGAGCATGGGAACCTTCTGAAAGCAGCCTTAATCACTAAAAGTTTGGCAAAACTGTAAAGTTTTCCCAACCATCTAAATACTATTTCCCTGAGAAGGGATTCCCACAGCTGAGGCAGGTAGGTCCTGTTTTTGGTTTCTACCAATCTTAACCCTCTAAGAAGTGAGACATGTAACAGGTAATGAATGCAGACTCTGGAGAGAACCAGAACCATGAATGTTACTTGGCAACAAATGGGAAGCCCAGGAAGCTGTTTCAGCAATGGTGCTACCAGTTCTGTAAAACCCACACCAGAGAATAGCCATGTTATGCATTTAACTGTTGTGTATGAACACTTTGCAAGGGCTGCCTTAAGCATCAGACCATTTTACAGTAATCTAGACATGAGGCAATTTAAGCATTGAGCACTGTGGGAAGCCCTGCCTTACCCTGGAAGGGAGGTGGCAGCTAGACTAGCTGAACCTGGGCAAATGTACCGGTACTCCTTGCCACCACCCCCTGATCATCCGGGAACAGTGCTGCCTCCAAGAGCACCCTCAAACAGTGTGCCTAACCCTTCAAAGGATATGCAGCCACAACCACAGCACTCCACTTCTTCAGGCAAAACAAACCAAAACTCAGGGAACTTAATATTGTTAAGGCGGGGGGGGGGGGCATAAACATTGCATGAAGCCCTCAGGGCCTTTTTTGCAGCCCCTGGCCCTCACCTGTATCTCTGGCTCAAGGCTACACTCACCAGAAATTGGGTTTTGGGGTTTGTTTGTTTTTAGCAAACATGATCAGCTGTTACTTCTGAAAGATTCTAGGTGGTGGATTTTGCATTAAAATTAAAATAAGGTGTCTTGTTTTGCCCACCAATGAAACCAGAAATGATATCTGGCCACATCCAGTTTAATTTTTTTCTGGTTTCTCTTGTCAGAAATTCTGGGCTTCCTGCAGCCTAGAGGGGGTCCCAGACCCCTAGATCTTATCCAACCTTGGAGTGGAGGCCTTACTTTTGACAGAAAAAAAATATCACAGCATTGTGGAAACAGCCCAACCTCAACACAGTTCCTATGGAAAGAAAACTGCCAACCTTGGGAGTTATACTTTATGGCAAAATTGGGAATAGAGATCTGCTTGAAGCAGAGGAAATGCCACCCGCTCCCAAGCAGTGGACTCTTAGTTCAGGCCTGACTGCAGTTCTACTCTCAGAAGCGCCTCCATCTTCCTGTTTCTGAGATGGGTGTCAGCCATGTGTTTCCCTCTCCCTCTCCCACCGCCCTGAACAACAGAGGCGGAGGAAGAGACCTCAAAATGGTGTGTCATGGGTGAGGTTCTTCAGTTGTATTGACCAAGTCAGCTGAGTCACACATGACAAAAGCAGGGCATCCTCACTGAACCGGTTGCCGTGCCTGCAGCCCTTGCTGCGTCACTGACAAGTGCAGCAAAGAGAAAGGATACCCTGCTGGTACCGCCAACTCGGCAATAAGGATCAGCAGGTGACTCACGCTACCTGCCAATTCCAAATCCACACCCAGCAACCTGCCTTCACTTTTCAAGAAGGGGAAAAGTAATAGTTACACATGCAGCTAAAAATAGAAAGAAGCTTCCAGAAGAAAAAAAATCAGGAGCAGCCAGACACAACCATCACTCTAGTTACTCTTTTAAACTACGTAGAACTCCCTGCTGTCCCATTGTGGAAGGTGCAGTCCAAAGATAACTTTTCCAGTGCCTGGGAAGAACAAAGCAGAAGCGGAACTTAGCAAAATGTGGATTTTCATTTTCATTCTACTATAGCCCAGGCATAAAAATATCTATAACATACAGGCTCCAGAAAAACACCAACAGACATGTGTATGAATGTGTGAATGAATGTTTCCATGCAGCCTTGACTATGGAATTCACACACTGGGGGAGGGGGGGCATGCATGTGCCTTCTGGCAGCCCCATGAATTCCCTAGGGTTTTCTTATGCAATAAATACTTAGAGGTGGTTTTGCCAGTTCCTTTCTCTGAAATATAGGACTTGTCTATATGAGCCCAAAAAACCCAGAGCAGTAATGGTATTTCACAGTAGCAGCAACTTGTCTTAATGGTGTTTTTGGCCCCATCTAGTTTCACATGCTAGATGGCGGCTGTGAGTACACTCCCATTTGTACTTTGCAGCTGCTGAACTTATCTTTGCACTTCCTCTCTTATGGGCTACAGGAAAAGCTGCAAAGTCTTTTTCTGTGTTGTTTTTGCTATTTTGGGGCCCCCTCCTTCCAAATACAGTGGATTGATGCAAGATTCCATTTAGACAGGCTGTAATCCCAGCGAATACCATGAGAGGTATTTTCACCATTTAGACAACCCTATAGCCTACAACACCTAGTATTCCTTGGTGGTCTCCCAACCAAATACTAACCAGTGCTGACCCTGCTTAGCTTCCAAGATCAGATGGGATTGGTGCCTTTAGGGTATTTAGGCCAACAACACATTTAGAAACCCTAATTTGAAGCAATGGTATGCACTAGTTTAGTGTTTTTGGCCTCATACACAGTGCAATTCTGTTGTTTTTAGAAAAGGTAAACAGTGTGGCATAACCATATAAATCTATGGCACCATAAATCTATTGTGCACATCTATGGTACCACATTTAAAATACAGGGCATGCTTGGACATCACAGTATGAATGTGATCCTGACAAATACTGGCTTACTGTGGATGAGCTGCATGCTAATGCATGCAGTCCATTCACTCCTACCTGGCTTCTTCTGCTAGTGCAGGCTTGGACAAATCCGGAGGGTCTCTGGATACATTTCCAACCCCCAAAACCCACCATGGGCCACATCACCTCTTCCTGTTAAAAGCAGAAGTTGCTAAAAATCCACTTGAAGTTACTGGGTGGAAAAAGCCTTTTAAATATAAACAAGGTATGCAGTGCCATGGCACCTGGATTTAAAGGAGAGTCACACTTCCTGGAACATGATTCTCTGTATTTTAACAGACAATCATATTAAAAGTCAGCGTTCCAGGCACTGCAAAAATGGGAGGGGATACATGATCCTCATTCCTGAACTGATGCTATCATGGAAACTAATCCTAATGTTAAATTTTACCATGGTTTCCTAGGCTCTTGGTTAGCTGCTCCCAAACGAACCAGAATTCATAAACCAAGAACGAAGCCTGGCTTATGGTCTTGATTTACAAAGGGATGTGAGATGGAAGCTCATAAAATTACAAGCCACTAGATGAAAAGATCCCCCACACGCACACTTCTTATAACACAAATAAATCTGGGTTATTAAAAAAAAATAAGTTGTAAAACAGACACAAGGGGTCAGAATAGATTTAAAAAGAGGTACTTCTTTAAATGAGGCACAATTAATGGAGAAATCTCCTCACTACAAGATACAGGACAGCCACTGGCTTTGATGGCTTTCAAAGATTAAGACAAATTCATGGTCTATCAGCCATGATTTATAAATGACAGTTCCATGGAGAGAAACAGCACCTCTCAGATACAAGGATGAATAAGAAGCTTTGAGTTTCTCATCTCTCTAGCTCCCAATTCAGACAGAATCTAGAAGAGCTGCAAACTAATCTGAATGTAGGATAAGTTTAAAGTGTGTGTGTAATGGGGAGACTCCTGCTCTTGTAACCCCACTTGTGGACTAGCTAGAACACCCATCTAGGACCATGAGAAGCCCTAACTGAACACCCTTTTTTCCATGACCACTCAATAGTGAAGGCTGTGTCTCTGCCCCCAAGTTCTTTTGCAGTATAACTGGTGACAAGAGCTCAAAATCAGAGTTTGGAAGGGGCTCAAGGTCAAAGCTACTTGGCATGATGGCTGACGGATACTGGGAGTTGGAGTTCAAAAAACCACACAACCTTTACCAGCCTCTTCTCAAGATCACCAGGTGAACTAAATGGGTAAGTGGGAGCATTGAATCTGGGTCTTTCTCACGTAAGCACACCAAAGGGGGCATTTCTTTAAATTTCCAAAATATCAGTGATGTCTGCATACATACCTTTTATAATTTATTACAGAATGTATATCATTGTGAAAATTCATATTTCAAAGATTAATGATTAAACCTATTTTTCTAAAAATCTATTACGGTGGGCCCTTAATATCTGCTGGGGTTTGGTTCTAGGATCCCACCCACCCGTGCCGGTGGATACCAAAATCCACAGATACTCAATACAATGGCATAGTAAAATGATGTTCCTTTTCAAATGGGAAAATCAAACCTTACTTCTTGGAATTTATTTTTTGGGGAATATTTTCAAGCCATTTTTTAAAATTTAGGTATTTATACCCCGCTCTTCACAAAGGCTATCAGAACGGCTTACAATTTGTTTTAAGCAATAGCAATTTACACATCTACACTGCATTAAGCAGTTTCCAATGTGTATTAGCTAAAACCACAGATACCAAATCTGTGGATACAGAGGGCTGACTGTACCAATCCTTTTAAAAACCCATTTGTAACACATACGTTTTGCTACAGCCCAACCCACTGTTAACTAAAGTAATATATCTCATCGGGGCAGGCAGCGCGGTGCTGTCTAGAGGTCATGGATTCCACCCCTATATGCTCAATCCAGCATGCCCAATAGTCAGGGATTCTGCATACTGTAGTCAAAAGGGCTGGAAGGCATCAGACTATCTATCCCTGCAACACAGTCTCAGTATTGCACAGGACATATAGAGTGAATTCCAACACATATCCTACCTAGACCATACCCACAACTAACTTATGTCCCATTAAATTCAATGGTACCACTATAAGTAGCCCGCATAGTAGTAAATCACTAACAGATATTTTAAACAGAACTTTGGGTGGGTAGAGGGATGGAGGTTAACTATGTACCAGTATTGCAGAAATATAATCAAAATGTCAGGGTAACTCAAGAGTTATTACCACAACTTCAGTGGTATATGTAGTCAGGAACAATTATGAAGAAGGAAAGAATAATTAGAATATGTAGAAGAAAATATAAATGAAATGAAAGGTAGAAAAGATACATACATAAACCCCAACCCTAGATAATCAAGTTTCAAGACCAGAGTAAATATCCTTTTGTATTTTAGTAAAACATTACTACTTTATTATTTACACTTGACAAGCTGAACAAAAAAATAAGACAACTTACATGAAAGCTACTGAGCCTATTGTCACAGTTGTGAAATGTTTATATTTATGATATGTTATTTATTTATGTTAGAATAGCTAAACATTCTATAAGATAAGTGGCATGTTCAAATGGCTTCGGGACACTAAGCCATCCTGTTGCAATCCTAAACACAACTGCTAGGGAGTAAATCATACTGAACTTAGTGGAATTTACTTCTCAGTAAATACATGTGACTCACTGGAAAAGACGATAATGCTCAGTAAAGCAGAAGGTAGTAGGAAAGGAGGGAGACTGTGTAACAGGTGGATTGATTCAAGGAAGGATGTCACAGCCCTGAGCTTGCAAGACGTGTACAGGGCTGACGATGACAGGGTGTCTTGGTAGTGTCTCCATAACCTGAATTCCATAAGTGTCGCCACAGGTTGAAGCCAACTTGATGGCACATAACAACTACTACAACAAAGCACACAGAGTATTAAGCAGTAAAACATATCATTTTTTCCTGAATTATAAATCCTTTGAGACTGAGACGTCCTGAAAAATTGCATTGGGAAAATTTGTTATTACCAATAGAAGGATTTTGCTATTTACACATCAGCATACTGTTCTTATCACTGGACACAATCACATACAGCAGTGTAGGGAGCCGTTGGCTATCCAGCTATTTTAGACTTCAGCTTCCAGAAGTCCCAGTCAGCTTGGCCAATGGTGATGGACTGTGAGAGTTGTAGTGCAAAATATCTAATGGTTCCTCAAGCTTTTTGTCTACAGTGAGATTTTTAAGGTGTAGCAGCTTAAATGAAAAATGAGGGAAAGCTGTACTGTATTATAATGGCAACCTCTAGGCTGAAGCAGTGTGGCCAATGCAGCCTCTCACATACTAGCCTATGGGTATGTGATTAAATACTGTAAAAAGTAAAAATACTTTAATCAGTATTTTTATAGAACCTGGAAAAGTTACTTTTCTTTATAGAGCTAACACTGGGAGCTGTAGTCCAAAGAATTAACTTTTTCAGGCTCTGTATTTTTATTTCGTACTTTTGAAACCTCCAGATGGTCAGATGTCAGAAGCCATTATTTCCAGAAAAACAGGAACAGGAAGGTGAACTAGATGACATCATCAAACAAAGCAAGAACTACAGAATGAAAACCAATAGCACAAGGAGTTAAGTCACCCTCTGAAACTACATTTTATATTATTAGCAAAGGACTCATCCACTGAAAATAACAGATGAGGAAAGAACTGGGCAGATCTTGCTTGGTCACAAGATGACCAGCAACCATAAGGGTGTCGTAGCTATAAAGCAATCAAGTGCCATTTCTTTTAGACTGGGCTTTTTTGGTAGACATTGAGAAGTGGAGAGGCACTGTACCACCCATTGGCAAAGTCTCGGCTGGAGCTCAGTCTGGCTCCCTCATTTCCAAGTGTTCATCCTTAAGGCACCATGTGACTCTTTGTTGTTTTCCTCATTAACAGATTTACATGGAAATGATAAAAAGTACTGGACCACTTATATGCAGACATGTAGGCTTCTCCCATGTAAGCCTCTCCCTTCAATTGTGGACATCAAGGGCCAGGAAACTATATGACCTCAGGAGCAAAGCAGCTCCACTGCCCTTTGTACTTAAGGAGACTCCTTTGCACAATTTGTCCATGAAGGAGGCTGCAGACTCTTTTATATGCAGGAAAGCACAGACAGTGATGTTCCACTAAGGCATGATTATCCCTCTACAGCCAGCTCCAGTCATGTTGCCATATGGTTTTCTTTGACTCTATGTGAATACATGCAAAACCTATGTGTGAGTGAGTAGGGAGTGGGATAAGTTCACCAGCAATGCAGTTCACCAGCCCAGAGCCCATCATAGGCCAGAGCCAGTCCTGCACAGAGCACAGTAGGGTAAGAGCCAAGCTATGTGCCAGGCCAGTGGGAGCAAAGTGTGGCACATGGAGTGCCAATGGAGGGAACTCTCAACTTGAGAGTTTGCTGGATATTTGGAAAGGACCTAACTGCTAAAGCTCTCAAACCAAGTAAAAACAGCCTGCCCTCCTTATGCCACAAATGTACTCCTTCTCTTTGTTATCCTGCAAAGGTCACTAAAACTCTGCATATCTAGTGAAATCTTGAGACATGACAACCATTCAGAAGAAAGGAAAGGAGCCCCAGGAAAGGTCTAGATTGCAATCCACTTGGATCCAGTCTAATGCTTCTACTTAAATAATAGCTGAAGACATTTTGCTGCTTAAGACATTTCATATAAAGAAGACAGCTACACTGATAGTTGATACTTGCTTCGACATTGGTCAACGGAATAGCATGTTGTTCACTACACTTGAGGGTGGCAGCTTAATGTAAGAAACTCAGGGCAACATGTGTAGCACACTCCAGCCTTCCAGAGGAGAGGTAATGCCCAGGGCCTCAAGAGACACAGCTGGCAAGCTACCACACCTTGTCTACTGGGCATCTGCTGTCTGGAGCAGTTGCCTCACTCTGTTTAGTGACAAGAGTAACTTTTCATGAGCATTACCCACCAAAGTCAAGCTTCAAAAGCCCAGTGCCCATATTACCACTCTCTAGGCGCGTTTCACACATTCCACTGGTTGCCAGAGGGGTGGGTGGAGCATGCCTGTAAAGACTCTTGTCTCATTCCACCTCTTTGTCAGATGACATGGACAGCTTTGAGTTTTAAAAAATTCCTCCTTATCATAAGGGATACAAATTATGACATGACCATAGTAAAAACTGGCCGATTCTTGGTCAGGATGGCTTATGTATACAAGAAGATACCATGGATATGATTTAGCCAAAGTTAAGTCAGTCACTGGTTTTACGTCTTCCAGTGAAAGAGTTTAGGATGTACTTGAAATTTTCCCATTCCATTAAGTGCATCTTAGCAATGCTCACTCTGGGTTAGACTAAGCTTTCTATGGAAAACTGTGACATAAAGGCTGGGGGGAGCTACTTAGAAGACAGAACATCAACTAGACCATTTTGGATTGTTAAGAAAGGAATGGATGACAAATGCTTAGAGGTATTAAGCATCTATTGTCTTAAGCTATTTCAGTTGCCCAAAGCGAAAGAACTGGGCACAGAACACAGATTTCAAAGTCAGTGGGGGAAAACAATGGCATACAATTGCCAAGAAGCATTAACACATTTAGTCTTCAGCCCTGCTGTACACTTTCTTTTGTGTACATTATAAAAGCAAGACAGAATTATAAATTAGGTTCTGCCTCTACAACTAAAACAGTAGGTCAAAAACTGTGTTGTAGGCCTACCAATAAAGAGCCAGATTTTTAATCACATATTGCAAGTGGGGTACAGTTGAAAGAGGGAAAGTGTTACAGAAAGCTTTGAAAGGCAATACAAATCATTGCATCATAATACTGTTGTTGTGTACTTTCAAGTAATTTCTGATTTACGGGACCCTAAGGCAAGATTTGTTCAGAGGGAATTTGCCTTTGCCTTCCTCTAAGGCTGAGAGAGTAGGACTTGGCCAAGGTCGCCCAGTTGGTTTCCATGGCCAAACAAGGATCTGAACCCTGGTCTCCAGAGTCCTAGCCCAACACCCCAACCACTACACCACACTTGCTCTCCATAATATTTTCAGCCATAATGAATTCTACTGTAATATTTTTAGATGTACTCATATTGACAAATATGAACTATTTCTAATTTATTTTTGTTTTATATGTAATAACCCATCCACCTCTCTTTGGGTTAAAACTTTCCACAAAATTTCCTGGAGTTGCTGGTAGAATACAATTTTTAAAAAGAAAAAAACTAGAAGCAGTTTTTGTGCCCTACTGGTTTAGGGTTATACCTTTCATAGTTTTTCTACAATCTTGAGCTATAGAGGGTTCAAAATATATCAAGATTTGCAATGCACTGAAATAATTTGTGGGAACACACGAGAAGACACACTGCATGGATGACACAAGATGTTTACTGCAAGTAAATAAAAAATGCTCCTCCAGCCCCAAAGCCTGGTCTTTCAAATGAATATTATAAATCAACATTTTATTCACTTAACTTACTAGAACAACCTTTGCAACTGACAGACAATACACTATTTAAGCAAAACATCACCTGTTTTCTCTCCTTCACCAGCAACAACATTCACAGTACCATACCAAATTATTTGTGCCCTGTTTCCATTTCATGATTAGTAGCTGCTCAGTCAGTCCATCAACATTTTAAAATACTTCCATTAAGAATTTGTTTGTATTTTAGCTTACCTTTCAAGAAGCATTTTCTAAAAGAAAACCTTTTGGAATCTGCTTCAAAAATCAACATCCTATTCATAATTTTTAAAATGTAAATGGTTACATATAAAAGGAAGATGGCATTTCCCTGGATAATATATTGTTACTGTTGTTGTGTGCCTTCAAGTCACTTCTGACTTATTGTGACCTTAAAGTGACCCCATCACAGATTTTTCTTGGCAAGATGTGTTCAGAGGGGGTTTGGCTTTGCCTTCCTCTCAGGCTGAGAGAGTGTAACTTGCCCAAGGTCACCCAGTGGGTTTCCGGGTTTCCATGGCTAAGTGGAGATTCAAACCCTGCTCTCCAGAGTCATAGTCCAACACTCAAACCACTACACCACACTGTCAAGGATAACAAATCTTCAGTTAATACATTTCCTATTAGAGAGCTGGAACTGTTAATTTTGCTTCTGCTACTTTTTGTATATACATGTTCTTTACATATTTTGCACTGCCCCTTCCTCCTTAATGGCCTCCTAATCATTTCAATACATTGTTCATCTCACACTTGGAACTCTCTAGAATCCACACTGGAAAACAAACGTGGAAGTAGTGGTCTCCCACTCCTATCCCAGTCAAGTACAAAATGTGCTTCAAGGTCTATTATTTCAATGTGACTTATAAAAAATTGTAGGAAATACTGCAGTGAACTTTTAACCCAAGGGAAAAGCAGGAGATAGGGGGTCTACTGCCTACCAAAAAAATTAAATAAAAAACAACAGTCCACAGGGACTATGCCAAGAAATTCACTTTCTAAAGATTTCCCCCCACAGTTCACAGCCTACAGATTGCTAAACAGCCCAGGGAGCCAAAGTATAACCACCTTGACACTGGAGATTAACACAGGGGAGATGGATCTCTTTGAGATGACTATCTAACCACCATATTTGGAATGGGAAAGGATTTTCTGCAAATTAGATACAGAACTCCTTCCAGAGGATGCTTTTTGAAATGCACCTGCTTGCAGCCAATGCTGTGATGAAATCTAGCTTGCCCCAAGTTGGAAACTGATGAACTGAACTTGAACACAGGGCAGAGTCTGAAATAACTACCGTACATCTCAAGCTTTTAAAAAGTAGCATGTGGTTGTGATACAACACAGCATGCCTTAAACCAGGGCTGGGAAACCTTTGGCCCTTCAGATGTTTTGGCCTACAACTTCCCCAATCCCTTAGCACTGAACATGCTGGCTGGGCTGATGGGAGTTATAGGCCAAAAATAAACAGGGTCAAAGATTCCCCAACCCTGCCTTGATCTTGAGCCATAAGTCATGGCCCTGCCAATCATCCTAAGAAATGTTGACTCACTTCGGATTGCTCTGGATGATACATGGAAAATCCAACTGTTATCCAACCAATGTCTCACCCAACTTAAATGGTTATCTGGCTGGAATTTTAAACACTACAGCTCTGCAAAACTTAGCACTGGCCTAGAGTTTACAAAGCCTTTGGAGTCCTTTATTGGGGACATTATAGCATGAAATTGTAATGCTATCTTTTCTTTATACTTTGCTCCCTGTTCTCTTCAAAGTACTCAAGATGCAAACTCATGTTTAGGCCAGGGTTAAGAATTACACATGCACGTACATTACTCAGAAACTCTCAGCTGAATGTGCCAATGGTTTCCATTTAAAAGCATTGTGTTAGGGGAGACACAACAGCTTTGTACTGTTTGAGTAAAGATAACTATTCATACTACCAAATGAAGCAAGCATGTGAAACGGCTTGTAATGAATGAACATACACAGCTGAGCTGCTATAGAATAGGGAGCTGGCTGCAAGTCCCTCTCTCCCACATTTTATAAAATAGGTGGCCAGAGTACTAAGGCAACTAGAAGATGGCATCCCAGGTTAGGATGAACTCCTGGTAGGTACCAGCAGCTGGTGGTCTATAGTGCTTCTGAACATGGGCATTTCATTTAGTTAACATGGATAATACGACTGTTCTGTCATTTTCATGTTCTTTTGTTTAAGCTATAAACACAAGCACATTCCATAAGATACTTAGCAAAGTTTGGATAAAGAAATACTTTCCTTTTGTCTGTCTCCTTTTTCCATTCATACTCTTTATTAAGATCTTCAAAAAGATATATATAAATGTAAAAATATAAATTGAAAATTCTACAACAAATGAACATAATCTCTTCCCTCCACCAACTCCCGTCACATTCAATCACAGAACCATATATTAAAAAACATGATTTCCCACTTTCTGAACATTGGTTTAACTGTAATATTACATTTTTCTTCCATCTACTACATCCCAGGCTATAATAAACTTCTACTTATATTTTGACTGACAAGCACACTCATTTCTCAAAAACTACTAGTGTTATATCTTCACCTCTCTCCCTTAGAAACTCCAGAAAGGGTTCACACTCTTCAAAAAATTTGCCTACTGACTTGTCCCATAATAAAGTAGTTAATTTGCCTATTTCTGCTTTTGTCTGCCTTGACCATACTGTTTAACTGCAGCCAACTACAACGAAGTAGCATCACATGTTTTAAAAATGATATCTCCCGAGGTCTTCTGGGTCATTGGAAGGGAGTGAAGCCGCCCTTCATCTGAGCTCCAGACAAAGGATATGCAAAACACAGAGGTGAATGTCAATAATTAAAAATCGACAATCATATGTCCCCATCAGGTAAGGTGGAAGGGGATAGGAGGACTATCTTTTGTGCACCAATTTGGACCCAAATGGGTCAGGAGCTGCAGCTGTGGCAAGGGAAAGCAAAGGGGACAACAGGACCCTGAGTGCCATCACACCATGCTGTGTTGTTTAAATTCTCCAGAAAAGAGAAAGAGAATATTCCACTATCTTAATAAAAATAATAATGACATAATATGTTTGCAAGAGACCAGTATTAGAAAGTCAGATCCTAAATAGCTTCATTACCCCAAATTGGGAAAGGAATATGTAGCATCATTTGACAAGAAAAGTACCGGTAAGGGGCTGCAAGGAGACCAGAGAAATTGTTTGAAGACCTGCATGAAAGGTATGTGGGGGTGCAAAATATACTAGTGGTGGGGAGTTAATGCAACAATAGATAATAAGTCAATATTTTTTGAGAATCTAATGAAAGATATTATAAAATCACCTAGTGAAAACTTGACTCTGATGGTAAATTGGAATGGGGTGATTGCTCTGAAATTGGACAGAAAAGCAGAAAAAGAGATAAAAACCGAATCAAGGAAAGTTACCAGAATCCTTTTTTGTTATGATGGATGATTTGGGTGTACTTGACGCTTAAAGGTTAAAATACAGGGATGCTTTGAAATATACTTTCTTTTCAGAAAGCCGTAAATCCTTATTGAGAATAGACTTTATATCTAACTTCAAAGTCATTATCTTTGAGAACTGTCAAAATGGAAAAAATTTCCAAAGGATACTTTCTGACCATACTCTGGTAATATTGAGATTAAAAGGAAAGAGAGTGAGCTTTAATTGGAGATTACCGTAGATTATTTTCTAGTAAGGAATGAATTGGTTGTTGAAAAAGCAAAGAGGAAATTTTAAAAAATCCTTCAAGACAATCTGGATAAAGGAGTAGATATCAATATGATCTGGGATGCAGGAAAAGCCATAATGAGAGGATTTTTCATCCAGCAGAGTTCAAAATTTTAAAAAAACACAACAAGAACAAATTCAAAAAATTACAGAAGAAATTTAAAAGAAACAAGAGGAGCTAAAGGCCATGCCACTGAGATTCTTTAAAAGCTCAAGATTTTACGATTGCAAGTCTCAATGTTGTCTATGAAGGAGATAAAAAAGAAGATAAACCTTGTGAAGCATCGATATTTTGAATCTGCTAACAGACCTGGAAAATGGTTAACATATAGATTAAGAAAGGAAAGGGGGGTAATTTATCACAGATATATATAACAATAGAGAAATGACTGTTGGAAATGAGAAGATAAAGAAGGGATTTCATAAATATTATGCCAAGCTATTTAAAAAGAATCAAGTTTCAACAAAGAAAATAGATTATCAAAACAAAGGGGACCTACCACAAATAAATGAAGAGCAAAAAATGCAATTGATTGAACCTATCTCTACTATACTGAAGAAGTGTCTGAAGCAATAGAGTGAAGTCAAATACTCTGGGACCAGATTGCTTTTCAGCAAATTATTGTAAATTATGATCTTGCACGCAGAAACTACTTAGTAAGATTTTAAAATCTAAGAAGGCACCAGAGTCTTGGGAGATGACTATAATATTGTTAATACCAAAAGAAGTTGAAAATATGACTAATATAAGCAATTATAGAACAATCTCCTTCTTAAATAACAATTATAAAATTTTTGCATCTATCCTGGTGGAAGGAATTAAAACAGTCTTACAAAAATGTATACACAAAGACCAAAATGGATTTCTGCAAAAAGACAGTTGCAAAGTAATTTGAGATGGGTACTAGATATAATAGAATATTCAGGGAGACATAATGAAAAGGAGGCAGCCTTGATTCTCACTGATGCAGAAAAAGCATTTGATAACTTAAATTGGGGGTTTTTATTTGCAGTTTTGGCAAAGATAGAATTTGGCAGCAATTATATCACCTGGATAAAGGCAATTTATAATTCACAAACAGCAAATATCTTGGTGAATGGTTAATTTTAAAAGTTTGTAAAATTCAAAAAAGTAATTGATAAGGTTGCCCTCTGTCTCTTTACTTTTTCAATGTTTGAAACATCAATGAGTTATAAGAAAAGACAACAAAACTAAAGACCTGTGAATAAAAAATGAATTCTTTAAATTGATGACCTATTGGTAATGACAGGTGACTCCTTAGATAGTATGGTAACATTACAAAATATACTAGAAAAATTTGGAGATGTGGCAGGATTTAAAATAAACAAAAAACTAAGATGTTGACAAAAAATATGAGAGAAGAAGATAAAATTACAGTTGTCTCTTGACATTTGCGATTTTAAGTATTCGCAATTTATCCTCCCTCTCTCCTCCCTCTCCCCGGGGACTGCAGCAATGAAGGTGCTGCAAGAGGAGCAGCAGCCGCCGCCTTGGTTGCCTTTTTCCACTCAGAGGCATCGGCGGTGCTGCTGTGGTCCCGATGGGAAGGAGGAAGAAGAAGAGGAAGAAAAGACAGTGGAGGCGGGCAGAGGGACGTCTGAGGGGGGGCCCAGGGAACTCCAGCTGCCTAAGGAGTGATGCCTCCTCTGGCCTGGCGCAGGGTGGGGGGGTGAGGCAAAGCCTCTTAAATCGCCCCTCTCCTGGGCCTTTGCTCCCTTTGGGGGGGGAAGCAAAAGCTCAGGAGAGGGGCAATTTGAGCGGGTTTGTCTCACCTGTTGCCACTCTCCTGGGCCTTCGCTTCCCTTCACAAAGGGAGCGAAAACCCAGACAAACACGGGGGGGGGGTGAGACAAAGCCTCTTAAATCGCCCTTCTCCTGGGCCTTCGCTCCCTTTGCAGGGGAAGTGAAGGCTCAGGAGAGGGGCGATATTTATTTACTTTTTTTCACATTCACAGGGGTCTTGCGGCCCTAATCCCCACGAATGTGAAGGGACGACTGTAAACTGCAAGCAATCTCCGGAATCCAGCTTGCGACGAAAGTAAAATATTTAGGTGTAATACTTTCAAACAAAAATACAACTTATTTAAAAACAATTATAAGAAGATGTGGAATGAGATAAAATTGGATTTACATAGATGGAGGTCTCCTCTACATGACGAAAAATGACACATATTTATTCGAAAAATCAGTGATCTCTACAGACCGCCATTCGAATAAATACGTGTCATTCAGAGTGGGGGGCTATAAAACTCACCTTTTAGTCCGTGTCTGGCAGATCCGGATCTTCATCCGGATCTCAGGGTTTAATCCAGACAGCTTTCGAATGATTGGTCATATAAACACTCCTGCTTGCGCAGATATGAACAGGAGTGCAATCTGATTGGCTGGCTGGGTAGAAGGGGTAGGACTAGGAAAGGGGGAAAGGAACTGCAGCCGTCATGTTAGATTCCCGGGTAGCCGAGGGTCCAGTAAGTCTATGATACGTTTTTTCGTTATTATTTTCAAATATGAAGACGTAATCACGGCTGTCCACATGGCAGGCAACTTTTAAAATTAATTTAAAAAGCGACACGAGTGTTAAAAATTGCTGCTTAGCTCACTCACTCCAGCCAGCTACGCAAGGGGGGGGGGGGTCATACAGATTTTAGGGGGTAATTTTGATCATGTAGGCAGATAGTACACGTTCATACGACTGCCTTTTCAAATTTTTACCCTCGTACGGATTTTTTTTCATTTGTGTAGATGAGGCTGGAGTAAACTAAACCTCTCTTTGTTAGGAAAAATGTCAGCCATAAAGATGAATATTTTGCCTAGAATGTTATTTCTTTTCCAATCGATACTGATAATAACGAGTGATATCCCATTTTAAAAATGTCAAAGAGCTAAGTTGAAATTTATCTGGCAGGATAACAAAATCAGAACAAGGTTTTAAATTCTCCAGGATGGGTAACAAAGTTGAGGTCTTGGGCTTCCTGATTTAAAGTTATATTTTGCCTCTTGTGTGTTAGTTTGGTTAAAAGAATGGTTGACACTGAAGGATGAGAGACTGTTACAACAGGAAGGAAATGACAGGATTTGGATGACATGATGTGGTTTCATACTACAATGTGGTATGAAAAGAATAAAGTACATGAGGAATTCAATAATCATTTCATAAGACATGCCACCCTAAGAATATGGAATAGGCAAGGAAATTTGCACTGACATTCTACAGCAACATGAGGCGGACTCAAACCTTTTTCAAAAAATCATACCTTTTGATGAAACCTGGATCTTCCAGTATGATCCTAAGACAAAACGACAGTCCATACACTGGAAAACACCATCATCACCAAGAATGAAAAAAGTACGGTACCTCAAAGCAAGTCCACATTCAAAGCCATGCTCAATGGTTGTTGTTTTTTTACATCAAGGGCGTAATTTTGGCAGAATGGGTTCCAAAAGGTAGAACAGTGAACCAGCATTATTTATTATAAGTACGTTTTGGTAAAGCTAAGAGAGTGAGTCAGGGAAAAAAGGCCAGAACTATGGGGAAAAATGGTTTCATTCTTCATGAAGACAATGTGCCTGCTCACACAGCACTCTCTGTGAAGCAGTTTTTGGCTGATAAACACATTGCTACACTTGAACATCCTCCATATTCACCAGATTTGGCACCATACAACTTTTTTCTTTTCGCTAAAGTGAAATCAGTGCTTAAAGGATCATGTTTTGAATCAATTAATGCAGTAAAGAAGAAAACGGCAGATGTGTTGAAACTGCTGACAGAAACTGATCTGCTCCACACCTTTGACCAGTGGAAAACAAGACTACACTGGTGTGTGAGTATGAATGGGGAGTATATTGAAGAGGACAAGCATCAGAATTCTAAAACATATAAATAAAGACAGGTTATTGTATCAGTCTCATTATTTGGAATGCATTGCCTTGGAGTGTGGTGGAGTCTCCTTCTCTGGAGGTTTTTAAGCAGAGGCTGGATGGCCATCTGTCAGGAATGCTTTGATTGCTTATTCTTGCTTGGCAGGGGGTTGGACTGGATGGCCCTTGTGGTCTCTTCCAACTCTATGATTCTATGATTTAATAGACAGACCACATATTGTATGTGAGTCTATAATATGTATAGTTGGTGTGTAAAAATCATAAATAAATAAATTTAATTATTAATGTTATCTCCCATTAATAATTTCTTCCTAAGTAAGAGCTGACAAACACATTCAGCCTCTTCTGGCATCTAATGTGCGCCAAATTCTTTGCCATTTATTTGCCCTCTAGATGCCCTCCTCTAAAATGTGGTTACCAGAACATTACACAGTGTCTTAAACATTGAGCATTCATTACCACTACCTTTGTTCTCCCCTTACTTCTCCAGTCCAGTTGCGTGCACCATCTCAAGAACAATATGGGCTGCTTTTGGTCAGAATTTCTTCTGCTTACTTCACTAGGCTCAAATTAAACTTGAGCATTTAAAAAAAAATGAGTCCAGCTATAAAGTCAGGAAGTCTTCATTTAAGACCCCATCATGGGCCACTGGCAGGGAGGCAGAGCAAAACAAGATGGCTACCATTTAAAATTTTATTATTTTAATATTTAATAATAATAATAATAGTAACCAAAATAATACAATTCAAATGCAGAACATGATCAACCATTAAACTGAATACGACTACAGTAGGTTCATTGAACACAGTGAGACTTACTTCTGAGTAACCATAAATAGGACTGCACTGTATAAAAGGACTTTTTAATCAGAGGACACAAGTGTCAGGCAGGTGTGGTTCTTTCATTTTCAACTCTACCAGATACATGTTTATGCAAGGACAGGTTGCATCCCTGTAACTGTAGTTCTTCAAGTGATCCTCTGTGAACTCACACAAATGGGTTATCCTGCACCTGCACAGTGTATCTTTCGGAACCTTTTAGATTATTACATAAGCGTTTGGAAGGTAGCCCTGCCCAACTCCAATGCCACTATACAGGGGCCTTCCCACCGAAACCACCAGTTCCATGGATACCAATGCACCGTCCAAAGGACAGCCAAGATACAATGCGGGGAGCATGGGCAGGCTTTGCTGAACAACTGAAAGTTTGTAGAGATTCACACCAAGTACCAGTGGATAGTAGAAGGAACAAACCCTTGCCAGAGAATGCCAACAAGAATTGCAGAACATGATTAATCTCTGCACTGAAAGAAAAATGCAAAGCGGAGTCAAGAACTCTTGGAACTTCTTCCACTTATAAACACAGGAGTGTCTCGCTGATGGTTGAAGTGCAGCAGAGATAATGTCTTTAACAGCATTGGGCAAAGTAGCTAAGGAACAACCCTCCACGTCATGAAATTGAGAGTGTTGAGGTCAAGGTGCCTGATGAGACCTAGGTACAGAATGAGGAGATCCAATCTGCATGGAAGTCAAATGTACACTTCCTTGGGACAGGAGCACTTATTAGAATGGGCAGATTTAACCTTAGGAGCAGAAGAGGCCAGTTTTAGCGCAGCAGAGGACAGTAGTGGAAGACTATGATGAGACTGTGCTTGGGATGGGCTATAACCATGCTGCAATATTGAGCCATATCTGCACCAGGTGGACTGATGCTTTGACACAGGCTGATCAAGAGGGTCAAAACCATACTTGCTAATGGTGGAACGCATCTTTTGGGTATGTTTACGCTTACGGTCGGTCTCAGCTTGGAACAAGCTCACCACATCGAAAGGGAGGTCCTCAATTACTGCACAGGCCTGATCAGGAAGCCCCAAAGACCTGAGCCAAGCTTGCCTTTGAAGAGAGACAGCACCAGCAAGAGCCCTCCCTCCACAGTTGGTGATGGGGTGCGTTATAGTCATTTGTTGCCCAGCCAATTTATAAGCCTCAGACTGGAGCTATGATGCCACTCGATGGTCCTTCTCTTCCAGCTTGTACAGGAAAGACATAAACTTCTCCCAGAGCAGCTGCCGGTATGCACCCATTCATGCAAGGTAGTTGGAGATCTTACAGATGAGGGAAGCACAAGAATAGAATTTTCTGCCCATTGAATCCAACTTTTTGCCTTCTTTATCAGCCAGCATCATTTAATTGTCGGGAGGCTCACGATTAAGCTGTATCAACAATAATTGAGTTTGCCTTTAGATGTTGTCCTAGCCAAACAATTTCAGACTCTAGTACCTCTATCTTCTTGGATGTGGAGGATATGGATTCACCCACAATTTGCAGATGACATGAAGAAGATACAGAAACATAGGAAAAGTAGCAGAGCCTGGAGCCTGAGATTGGACCCGATGGAAAATGGGATCATTGATTTGCATCTGTGACTGTGTCACCAACAGATCCAGTGCCCTTGTCATCCTCATCATCTGATCCATGAATGCTCATACATTTTCTATGGGTGAAGAAGTGTCAGCTTTTCCCAATAGTGCTGGTGGAGACTTATGAATAGGAAAGGAACGTTGGTCTTACCTGTGATACGTTCTTATCCAGTGTAGAGGCGAAGAGCATCCGTATGCTTGGGTTGTCCCTCCCACTTGCTCCCGGTAGGCAGGATACAGTGACTCTTATTTTGAAGAGTCTGACCATCAGTGGAGTCATCCAGGAGGGACGACCCCTCTGCTGGCCAGTCGATATCACAGCCTCCTGACGCCATAGGTTGACTCATCCAGCCATGATGCCCCAGAGCGATCCACTTGTAGCCGGTTAACCCAAGGACATGAAACGTCTTCTCCACTGACCCGTCCCTGGGGCTTGCACCCCACTCACGGTCTCCGGCTCCAGTTCCACGTTGCTGGGGGGGCCGCCAGAGGCACTGCCACCGCAGAATCCGTT
The DNA here is from genome assembly GCA_030847615.1 of Gambelia wislizenii. Lineage (NCBI taxonomy): Eukaryota > Metazoa > Chordata > Lepidosauria > Squamata > Crotaphytidae > Gambelia > Gambelia wislizenii. The sequence continues at coordinate 263,051,953 of JAUMIR010000002.1, forward strand.
CCCGGCGCTGGGACGCTCCGCACCCGCTGGTCCTCTCTCGGTCGGGTGGCGGTGCCCTCCCCCGGCCCACAGTCAGTGGCAGCCGGAGCGGGGGTCTTCCCCCCCTTACCCGGCTTCTTCCTACCGCCGCTGCCTCCTGCGGGCTCTCCAGAGCCACCTCCGCCTGTCCCGCGATGTGCTTCTGGGGGCTCTGATGCGCCAGCCCCAGGTGAGTTCAGGTGATCGCCATGAATCACCGCTTCGATCACCGCTGCAATCTCCTCTGGTGTTCCCATCTCCTGGTCCCCCTACGTGGCTGGCAGTAAGTAAAAAGGGCTTTTTTTAAAAAAGTTTTTAAAGTTTTTTAAAGTTTTTAAAAGTTTTAAAAATGGCGCCAGCCACGTGGAGGGGGACAAAGAGAGAACAAGGAGAAGGATGTCCTACCAGGAGCGTAGGCAGGAAACAGACTGGCCAGCAGAGGGGTCGTCCCTCCTGGATGACTCCACTGATGGTCAGACTCTTCAAAATAAGAGTCACTGTATCCTGCCTACCGGGAGCAAGTGGGAGGGACAACCCAAGCATACGGATGCTCTGGAGCCCTCTCCACTGGGAAATATCAACCAACTCAGAATCAGACCCGGAAGATGCTGAAGCAGCAGAGGACGATCGATGGAAGATTTGTGCCAAGGGAAGCTCTACACATGCAGATGAAACTACAGCCATTGGCGGAGCAGCTTGTCAAGCCTGCCTGGTAGCAAACTGGTCCTGTTGAACCACTAATGGAAGCTCCTGAACTGCACCAGTGGAGTGAGCCCCAAGATCAAGCTGAACCTCCAGGGGGTAGGTGGGGGAAAGACAGCTGTAGGGACAGGTTGAACCACAGGAGGAGGAAATACAGTAGCTGGAGGACAGTCCCCAGTAGTGTGGGAACATCTGTGACCCTAATGATTTTTGAAGCGACACTCATTCCTATAATGGTAGGTGTGAGGGGACTCATAATCCCACAAGTATCTTCCATACAAGGAGGGGGAGCTTTGATACATACCCACAGGATAAACCAGTTGAACTCAACAATGAACGTCTCCAAACAAGATGGCTATACTGGCGATGATACTGATGGTCACAGTGTCACAATTGAAGCAACCTCCAAGTGCGGCCACGTGAGGAGGAAAAAGAGTTGGATTGTGAAGAGGAGGAATACAACCTGACACAAACCCATTAAGACTGTCTGCATGGAGGAGAGGGAACAGGAGAGAAAGGTCTTGAGGCAGAAACCCCTGAAGTAGAAGGCTAGGCAGGGAGAGGTGTAAGAGACACCCTCACTCCAGGACTCCAGAATTTCACCTGTAGAAACATTCTCTGAGGTGACCTGGGGTTGCTGTATAAGTGAAGCCACCTCTGCATCCTCAGAGGACAAATGAAGCACTTCTGAGTCTCAAAGAGGTGGTTCACTTCAAGCAGAGGACGTTTCCAGCTCAACCATAGCTGGGACCGACTGGGAAACAGGTGCAGATTAAGAAGTAACATCAAAAGATCAGTTGTACAGCATAAGCTTCCAGGAGATGTTTATTTTTCTCCTTAGTGTGCTTCTTTTTCTTGTGTTTGTGCTATCAGGCCATAGACTCCATCTTGACCTCTAGAGACTGGCCAAGAGTAGGGGGACACTGCCAGGAAGACTGACTGTCAGATTCAAGCAGTGAAGAAATCTTCACATTTGAAGGGATAGAAGATGACCCAGCCAGAGAGCATTTGATTGGAGGGAGGGAGAAGGTATAGACTTCAAGGAAGATGAACCTGAGATTGGTACAGACTTTGAGGAGCCCGAGACTGATACAGACTATGAGAAAGAAGCTCTGTCCGACAGGTCCATCCCTACAGAAGAAAAACACTGAGGGAACAGCATTTGAGGCCTCAGAAACTGTACATACAAGAGTGCTTTCAGGTGCAACTCTCTGTTCCATCTTGCTTGAGGAATGAAAGCTCTACAGTGGACACAAGAAGCAACTCCATGAGCTTCTCTAAGGCAAAGAAGGCATTTCAAGTGCCATCCTTCTCCAGGATCTTAGGCCTATGTGAGATGCATTTCTTAAGTGACACCAGTGGAAAAATGAGCTCAAAGGGTGAGCAAGGCCTCAAAAGCCAGCACAATTCAACAAATCGACACAGTACCAGGAATTGGTCCCAGTATGGAAACACCTAAACTGGCTAACTAGAAGAGAAATGGCAAAGTTAAAAGGCCAAACCAAAGAAAGAATGCAGTTCTTATTGATGCTGCTGCAACGGCGAACAAAAAGGAACTGGAGGTTTCAGCAGGAAGGTCCCTATAGAGTGGCATTGGAAGTGTGCGGAGCTACCGCCAAAAGACTTATGTAACCATACAGAAGTTTCTGAAAGATGCACTGCGCAGGTACAGGATAGCCCATTTGTGAGAGTCACAGAGACCACGAAGAAGAACAAATAACTCACATACTAATCTTTAAATAATGCATAGTACTTATAGTACCACATTTCAAGAAGTATCCAAAGTGATGCCATTATAATCATTCTGTTGGGCAAACTAGAATCCTCCTCATGCTGTGAGGGCGAGAGGCGATTTCCTTAAAGCCACACAGTTCATGACTGCTGAAGATAGCAGCTGAACTGGGTATTTCCTTGCCATGCAGCTCCCACTCTTAGCCAATTCATCAGCTCTATACAGATGTTCTCTTTGTTTAACCAGTCTATAAGATTTGCAGCCATCCTAAAAGATGTCCACAGACAGTTCAGGGGACTGGATGACACACAGCAGTCTTGGAGCAATTTGAACAGTCAAGTCACAGGCACAATACACAATATTATGTCAGTCCTTTTAGTATCAGAGAAACACTGGGGTGGGGGGAGAGTGAAGAGAGGGGAAGAGAGAGACAGGAATAGAAATTTAGAATCAGAGGCCAGCCATCTGCTTCTTGGAGCCCTGGGCTGAACTATCCTTTTGGTGGTAGCTTTGTATCTCCATATACAGAGTGCTAGAATATGGAGTTCAATCTAGCCACTGTAGCCCATTTAATCATCTGATTGCTTCTACATGATCAAAACAAAGTAGACTGTAGTTTAAGTAGGTAACATGGCAATTGCAAAGTGAAGCAGAAAGAACAAGAAGAGTTCAGTTATGCATAATAGCTACAACCCATGCAGAACACAGCAGCTGTCAACACATTTTAATGGCAAATATACAGCCAGTCCCATTATTAGTTCCGTATCTGTTTTCAACACGTTCGATTGTAGAGCACTCAGAAGGGTCATTCACTGAAGTACTCACTATTTCAATATGCATTATTTATATGAACATGGAATATCAGTTCTCAAACATTTGCTAGCATACTACCCACACTTTGACATAACATCAAAGCCAAACACAGTCATGTGTCATTGTTCTCTAAACACCCTTCCAAAGAAACAAACAATTAGGCATCATAATCAGGCATCACATTCAAAATAGCTCCTCCAAAACACCCACGATGCTACCTGGAAGCATATCAGAGAACTCCAGTGATCTGCTATCCCCAGTATTTTAAAAACATGCTGGATAAACCTGGTCTGTGAAGGAGAATTCCAGAGACTAGTTCAGACACACACTGGAGTGTATGGATACACTGTAAGGCAGGAGACAGCTGTAGTCACAGCAAAAGCCTGACACCAGCATGGACAATGGACAAGATTCTCCAATCCAACTAACATTCTTATGGCCAGGGCAACTCAGCAGATGAGGGTAGCCTCCCTCAATCTGGCTCTTTACAGCTGTGTTAAGACTACAATTCTCATAATGCTTAGTCAGCATGAGAAATATTCTCTTCCCAGTTGACCCCAACTAACAGACAGCCATACCTCTTTCCTTCCCCTCTATTTTATACAACCAATTCTCCACAAGTAGTAAGTTACTTTAAAAGTCCTGAACCTCAGTTTTATATGGTGAAATGTACAGGGATAATTTCTTTCCTTCTTTTTCAGCTGATGCCAAGTCCCAGACCATTGCCAGGGTATAGCAAACGACTAGAGATGGATGAATAAATCAAGACTCAATCCACAAGAGATAGAGATCCTGCTGGTTATAATCAGGCAAATCTGGGATTGGCATATAACTTGCTCAGGATGTACTGCACACACTCTCTGAAGGATAAGGTGCACAGGTTGAGGCTGGTCTTGGAAGATCCACTGCTTCTAGATGGTCATGCAGTAGTAGAGACCAGAAATGGCTTTGCCAGGCCTCAGCTGGCATGTCAGCTGCTTCTGTTCCAGAGGAAAACAGATCAATCCCTGTAGTCTGTGCCTCAATCACATCATGCCTGGATTGCTGCAATCTAGGTTGTGTAGCGTTATCCTTGCAAAGTGTTTGTAAACTACAGCTAGTGCAAAACATGGTGGCCAGCTTGTTCTCAGGTATGTGTTTCATCAATCAGGTAACATCAGTTCTGAAACAACTTCACTGATTTCCTATTTGTTTCCAAATCACATTCCTAATGCTGTTATGTGTCCCACCTGCTCAAGAGAGGGGCTTCTATGTAGCAGCTCCCTTAGTTGTGGGACTCCCTTTCCATGGAGCTTAGGTCAATGCTCTCATTATTGGCCTTATAAAAGTTTACTATTCTGCAATCATAATAGATGCCACCCTTTGATTTCCAATTATGTTTTACTGCAATATAATTGTAGCGATAAATATTTTTAAAATTAAGTTGCTGGGCTTCATTTTTGTGATTTTGCTGTAAATTGCCTTAAGTGCTCCTTGAGTGAAGAAGCATTTTTAAAATACATTAAAATGTCAATAAATAGGGATATTTTGTGAAGAAAATTCAAGATAAGTTATGCATTTCAAGTACTAACAGCCCTGATTCAATTGTTGTGTCCCTTCAAGTCATTTCCGACTTATGGAGACCCTAAGGTGAACCTATCACAAGGTTTTCTGAGACTGAGAGTGTGTGACTTGCCCAAAGTCAGTGGGTTTTCATGGCCGAGTGGGGATTCAAATCCTGGTCTCCAGAGTCATAGTCTAACACTCAAACCACTACACCATGCTGGGTCATCCTGATTCATTAACCGCTTTTAATATTAGTTCAAGAACAAAGCACGAAGTGCATCAACATGTCATAATAATGGGGTGGGCAAAGTGTGGCCCTCCAGATGTTGGTGAACTACAACCTCCTAGCCAGCATAGCCTGTGGTAAGGAATTCTGGAAGTTGCAATTCAGCAACACCTGGAGACCCTTGCCCATCTTTGTCCTTTGGTCTCACATGGAAAACTGTGGTGTAGTCTTACTCCAATCACTTGGAAGCCCCCACAATGGAAATGAATAAAAGCCTTGGGTTCTTGCTGTTGTCACCTGGAAATATAAAAGGAACCTGGTTTTCCCAGTCTACCTCCATGATAGGTTAAACTGGCAGCCAGTCCCATGGTTATCTACTCAAAAATAATTCTAACCAGGTTCAACGATAATTCCTCCCAGATATGTACAAATACTTGGGTCCGGCTAAAATGCTGCTGCAGACCAGGTTAAGTCCTCCTTCTGTGCTTCCAACTGTGGGGAAACACAGTTTTATCTCTGCTTCAGTTCTGCCACAGAGGCCAAAATAATGCTTCATGCTGTGAGCGATAATCCAATGTGCAAAACACATTCAAAACAAAAACCTCTGGACCAGTTGGTTCACTCACCTACTTGCAGGACACGGTCAACAGCACCTGACTGCAGCAAATTCAGGCCTCGATTAAAGGGTACGCGTGAATCTCGCTCACCCTCTGGAGGGTGATAGCCAAGGGATGAATACATGCATATCTCCCTCTCACTCCGTGGAAAGGACCAGAAAACGATGCGCTTCTGCACAGGCTCTGGGACACGGGAGAAACGCTCTTCCACCTGGATGACAGAGGAGAGGAAAAAGACAAGATACTTATAGCACTAAAAAAAACTGTGAATCAGGTATTTCAAGGACAGTCTTCTCCCATATAAACCTGCCCTTAAGATCATCCTTCAAGGGGCTGTTCCAGGTATTCCTATCGTCAAAGGCATTAACTGGGTTCAGGTCTTTCTCTGTAGTAGCACCTCAGTTATGGCATTCCCTTCCTCAAAGTGTCTGGTAGGCACCAGTCCTTAGGCTTTCAGATCTCAAGTTAAAAGTGTTTTGTTTTTGTTGTATTTTCATTGTCTGGATATGTTATTAATAGAGTCTCTCTCTTTTTGTGTGTGATTTCTGTTATAGTTGGTTTTATATTATTAGTTTTACTTTTATTGATATTGATAAGATTGTTAAAGCCACTTTGAACACTGGGAAGAAAACAGCAAAGTTAGAAACTAGCAAAAAGATGCATCTTCTACGCCCTGGCTATCTCTTTATAGGTTAGCAGTGTCCCTCCAAGCCATCCTAGGATGAAAGTACAAGAACACTGATACATGTTATTGTTGTGTACCTTCAAGTCGTTTCCCCAAGGCAACCTATCGCAGGGTTTTCTTGGCAAGATTTGTTCAGAGGGGGCTTGCCTTTGCCTTGCTCTGAGGCTGAGAGAGTGTAACTTACCCAAGGCCTCCCAGTGGGTTCCCATGGCCAAGTGGGGATTCAAACACTGTTCTCCAGAGTCATAGTCCAATGCTCAAAGCATTATACCACGCTGGCTCTACCCCAAGGAAACAAGCATACTACACCCAAACCTTTACAACAGTTACATGTGACCTTTTCAGACCCAAGGGCTGCACATGCAAAAGCAAACTGTATGAGTTCACAAAGAAATGAGTGTGTAGAATTGGTGGGAGGGGGTGAGGGAACCACAAAGACTTATATTTAATGCACCCCTACACTATAATAGTCACAAGTTAAAGAACACAGTAGGCAAGAAAAATCTCTCATACATACTAATGTGACATTTTTACACACCAGCGTACGACTAAAAATACTCTCGATTTTAAATTCCAAGATGCCAGTAACAAGGCATGCCTATGGATCACCAGGTGCTTGGGATTCTATCCTTCCTCCAGCAATCCGTATGAGAACAGAGGATGAATAATATATGAAAATTCCCCCAAGTTTTACCTCCAGCTGTGGGATGGAGGAGGGAAGCAAAATGACTGGGAACAGTGATACTGGAAGCCACAGGACTGCAGCAGGGCTGGGAAAGGAATGCAAATAGCTATCCAAAGAGTGACCTCCAAGCATCATCTACTGTAAACAAGAGGCATGAAGCCAAAAGCCCAGCTAGTTTAGTTCAGGAAGAGAGTTGTAGCAAGGCCTGACTGGGACGAAGATTGTCATTGTTTCACCAGTCCCCTGTCCCAGTGGCAGTAACTTCTCTAGGCTCCCTTGAGAGTGTACAGGAGCAGCTGAGTCAGCTGCTCCTGCTGCCATCACAAAGAAAAGGAGGAAGACAAAAATTAATCCAGGTACTGCCACCTACAGCACTAACCTGCACACCTTACAAAGGGTCTTAAGAGACTTATCAGGCCTCATGCTTATCTCAGGGCTTGTCTACATGGACAACAAAACCCCCCATACTCACCCCATCGTCATGGCACAGTTGCCACACAACATTTCCAACAATTCACATCTTCATCGGGGTGTCCACAGGAAACTCCAGGTCTGCAAGATTCGCAATTTGCTTCACATTCCAGGGGGAAACCCAGATTATTAGCCATATGGCAGCCATGGATTGGCTTCAGCACCAAGCCAGGGGCAGGCCTTCTGGTAGATGAGATTCCATTCTGGCACTTTTTATATATATATACATATACATACATACATACACACACATACACACACACACACACACATATATATATATATACTGTATATAAAAATATGCTTATCCAGATATGTGCACAATCGAGAATAAATATATATATTATATATATATTGATTGTGCACATATCTGGATAAGCGTATTTCTGCTCATCCACTAATACAGTACTCTGGGACAACGTGTATTTGCTTATCTGCATGCATGAGCATTCAACAACAACAACAACAAAAACCCACGGAGTAGCCCTGGCCATGTGGCAACATATAGGACGCATGATCAGCATTGGCCCACCCTTTTACTTCAACACGGATTACAGTGTGGCAGGATACTCTGATCTACCATTTGACAAGCCCTGGCAAGTGTGGCATTTACATGGCCACTGTGGATCAAAAATATCTGCCATGGCTATAACACAAGTGTGAGGTTTCCCACCAGTATAGTCAAGCCCTCAGCTTCTTCCTTTCATGGCAGATCTTGCCCAGTTAATTCAACTTGAACAAAATTACTCTCCTCACCCAATTTTCTTGAGCACTGAACTTCTTTCTCATATTGACTGCAAACTGATTAAAGTCTTTCCACTGGGGGCAGGGTTTCTTCCATATTTTATGGTCTCACTCAAGCCCACCAAAAGCAGGGTGATAATGGGGGAATATTCACAAATATTAGCACAGCTTATTACAGTCTCATTAACAATGTTCAAGAACTCTCCAAGACATCACAATAAGGTCAGCGAAGCGGTGCCAGAATTTCCTCACAGGGATCCTTTAGAAACATCTAGATGCAACAATAAATACTTTTTAACTTCTAAATCTATACATCAGTTTTCCGTGCAAAGGACGCATAAATTGGCCTTCCGTGCTATTTTAGGTGCTGGACTCCCACACAGTTACACTACCAGGCACTGACTGAAGGCCACAAGCAAAACACTTTCCCCTATTTCAGTGTACATGGTGGTCATACAATGTTTTGACACTCAGAAAATGGCCATGGAGGATTAAGAAGGCTCCCAAGAGTCCAGTTGCACATAATTTTCTCCTAGCCAAGTTTGGTCAGTACACAATTACAGTATATACTCTTGTATGTATACATGACAAAAAAAAATGACACCCCCCCCAAACCTGGGTTGACTTACACATGGGTCAATGAAAGTACCTCTCTTCCCCGTAGTGCCGCTTTTGGCTTTTTGGAATGCCTAGGCAGAAAAGTGGCAGTGTTTCCCCACCATGGTGGAGAGATTAGAGGAAGTCTGTGCTTCTTTTAGGTTCTCCCAGGACTGACTAAACCCTCAAGGCAAGAGCTTTATCCATCCTGGGACAACCCAAAAGAAGCACCAATCTCCTCTACTTTCTACAGTGGCCTTTTCAAATGCCTGGGCAGGAAAATGGTGGCAGTTCTTGGTGCTTCCCCAACGTGGTGGAGAAGCAACCCCCTCTAGTCTCTCTGCCACAGTGGGGAAGTACCAAAGAGCTGCTGCCACCACCATTTTCCCACCCAGGCATTCCAAAAAGCCACCAGAGAGTGTAAAGACGGCCAGTGCTTCCTTTAGGTTCTTCCAAGAAAGACTACTGGTAAGCTCTCACCTTTTGCCACTCAAAGACGGGGTGGTTCCTATGTAGTTTGTTCCCATCCCTGATATACAACCTCTGTCTCCTTCTCCCATCTGCCTACTTTCCTTTTTGATGCTTGTGTGTTGTACCACACACAGCTTTCAGCCATCCCACCCACACCCGCACCCACAATGCACTCCTTCCCAGCCCCTCTGACCCCCTGCTTTCAGGGCAGAAAGGACCTGCCTCTTGGAAAAGGCAAAGTTTTCTCCCTTCTAAGCCACTCCTGGACCCAAAAATATGACAAAAAATATGCATGAACTGAGACAGGGAGCTCCCTCACTTCCTTTCTAAACTGAAAATTTGCTCTGAGATTCTCAGCCCTGAAGCAACAAAACCGAGGAAGAAACTGTGTGGGGTTAATTTGGGGGGAGCTCATGATAAGTGCACAGCCTGTCTTCGGAGGAAGGCCTGGGCTTCTCCCAGCGGTCCCTGCAGCAGTGGCAGTAAGAAGACTCACATGCAGCCCTCAGAGTGGCAGTGGCAGCTCTTTTGTGCTTCCCTGCCATAGCAGAGAGTAGAGGGGCTGAATGCAAGTCTTCTTGCTGCTGCAGGGACCACTGGGAGAAGCCCAAGTCCTCCTCTGCACCCTCACCAGTCGTCTGACCACGAGTGAATCTCTCTCAGCCGGCAAGTCGCCCACTGCTTCACTCACGAGAGCCAGAGTAAAGGCATGGCTCATTGGAACAAGGACCCTTTGCAACACTGCACTCTCATTTTTTTTTAATGCCAGCAGTGGCCCCAGCTCTTCTGGGTGAAGCACTGGGTGATTTGCCAGCTGAGAGAGCTTCACTCTTCAGTCAAAGGACAGGTGAGGGTGCTCAAGGAGGTCAGATGAGGGCTTGGGCTGCTCCCAGTGGGCCCCACAGAAGTGGCAGCAGGAAGACTCACATGAAGCCCCTCTACTCTCTCTCTCTCTCAGCCACCACCATTTTTCCACCCAGTCATTCCAAAAGGTCAAAATCAGCATCACACTAGAGAGGATAGAGGTGATTGGTGCTTCCTTTAGGTTCTTGACTTATTCACAGATCATATCAAAATGAGCAATTTTGGCCCCCAAACCTGCCCTCAACTTATACATGAGGTCAACTTATACATGGATATATACTATATGACCACAAAATAGGATCAGGGCTTCATGCTGCCACACTTAGGAGGAAGTGAAAACAGCTATCTAATTGTTGTTAATGTAAGCACCTTCCTCAAGGGGAAAAAAGATTCTTCTATAACAAGCAATAAATAATCTGCTTGTTAATGTTCTGATCTCCTTCACTCCTCCCTTTTCCATGGTCACTTCCACCAAGTTCTCTCAAATTGAAGACAAAGAAAGCAAGTTCATTTCTCAGCTTAAATCTTTTGCCTATAATTTCCCCTCATCTCAGACAGGCAACCTGGCTAGCAATGGAAAAATAATTCACATTAGCACAGGCTGCTGAGGTTTTTTTTAAAAAAAAAAACACCAATGCACCCAAAAACAATTAATTAAAGCATGCCTCTATCTTTCAGCTTCCTGCTATTTGGGAGCAACCAACAACCATGAGGTTTTACTTTTCTTTTCTGAATTACACACAAGCAAATGCTCATGACTAAATATGCACATATTTGGAAAATATGCATACATGCACTTCAATCAATAGAGAAAATGCATAAAAATAAAATATGAAAAATCCATACCAAAGTACTCAAATTTTCTTTGCAGAAAGAAGTCTTGTAACGTGATACAGAATGTGGGCAGGACAAGAAGGCTGGGGATGGGAGATCTGAGAAATGCAATGAAAATGAAACATATTCCCGTATCTTTAAACTTTGGCATCACTACTGATTCCATCCCATTATAACTAACCAATAGGACCCCATGGTTTTTGGCCCTAAACACTTGCTAAGTCCTTCTTTTCTTTTGCCAGATTGGCAAAGATCCAATGGATGATTTTACCCCAACCTGTACAAAACTGGACTCTCAGGATTAACACGATACTGACAAGACACGTACACATCCAGCCTTGACATGTCTTTACCTTTCAACACTCACTGTTATACAGTCACCTTGACTACTAGAATTTCTCCCTATTCACTCAGCTCAGACACCTTCATTAAACCCATCTTCCCCACACTTCACTGCTAAACTCTCACCACCCTTCTCCAGAAATCTTTCACTATAACCCCATCTTTGAAAGAAGCTTCTGATTCAAAGCTCTCCGCCAGCTCTTTCCCCTTATTCTTCCTCCACAGGCAAGCTCCTCTGCTTGTACTCCATTTTCTCAGTCCCATCTACACCTCATCTCTAAGACTGCTTCCTGGGTTAAAAGCAAAAGCACTGCTGCTTCTGCCATGATAATTTGCTTTCTGTGAATCCCGCATAAAACCCCATCTTTTTGTATATGGACCATAAAGATTCACCTACAACTCACAGTAGTCACAAAGTCCATCCACTTTTGTTAGCTAGCTACCGGAGAGTCAGCATGGTACAGTTATTTGAGTGTTGCACTGGCACTCCAGGAGACCACGGTTCAAACCTCCATTTGGCCACGGAAGCCCACTGGGTGGCCTTGGGCAAGTAATGCTATCTCAGCCTGACACAAATCCTTCTGAACAAATCCAACCAAGAAAACCCTGTGATAGGCTCACTTTACGGTTGCCATAAGTCAGAAATTACTTGAAGGCACATAACAACAAGTTAGCTACCACTTGACAAGCCCTTCTCTCTTTGTGGAGAAACTTTTAACTTTATGCAGCCAGGAACACAGGGCACAGCAAATTTCAGTGCCCCAGGCAGAAAATTTCAAAAGGGGATTGAATTGTATCCCATTAACTAACATGAAGATGCAATCCACTAGAAGCACAACCATCACTTAAACAAATGGGCGTCACACAGCAACAGCAGCTATTCACTTCAATTGGGTGTGTATAGGAGAACCTCCCTAGTGATTTCAAGTCAAGGATCAGGATCAGTCCAGCTCATACTGTGCTGTTTCTAATTGCACCAAAACTCACCACTCAATCTGAGTGTGTCACCTTAAACACAGTATCACTTGTATTTCAGCCAACGTGACTCCCAACAGGAATATCTTTAATTTTAAGCTTGATGGATAGATCTATCCTACATCTCAAAAGCAGCTTCACAACATGTTCAAAAACATGTTCTGGCAGAGGGGCACCTCAATCCAGAACAAAGTGGGAAAGGGGCAATGGAAAAGAGCAAGGACAGTTAACCTGAGTGTACGGAAAACGAAGGTTGGAAATACAAAAGAAGGCTGCATTGCCCTATTCCTGCCAGCAAGTGAGAGTTCCTATGATAAACTGCCCCTTTGTCCAATCTGCTTCTCCATCCATCAGCATAAATCAAGGAGGAAGCTACTCCAGAACCCTAATATGCCAGTCTTCTTTGTGAAAGGAATTGTTTTGTACACAGGCACACTCCATCCAATAAAAACTGCATCTGAAGCAGAGCAGGTTGGGTGCAGGTTTTCCACTTCAGAGAGACACTCCAGACAAAGAACACTATAGGCTATGGCTACAGGCCTGCCAGCTTCAAGACCAATTCACTGTTTCCTCATAAGATGAGGTACTAGGATAGAACAACTGGAGGACCATGGTCCAATCAAGGTGGGTGGGTGGATGGATGCCTCTCTCTCCAAATGTTTTTGGACTTCAGCTCCTATCAGTCCTAGCCAGCACAGCACAAGGTCAGGAATGAATGAGAACTGTAATTCAGCAGCACCTTGAGATCTTCCAGCTCATGATCCCTGGTTTAGACACTCCACATTCACAGTCAGCACAAGGTAGGAGGTTAGGCAAGACAGCCCAGGAATCATCCTATGTCTGTGCTACCTGATGTCAGACTGGCAGGATTTTCTCCCAATGTGCCAGGGATCTGGATCATATTTATGCCCATTGGCTACAGCTGTTTCTTTCTTTCCTGGAAAATCACCATTGACAAGCAGCCAGTGGCTCACAGACTGGCACCAGTTCATCTGAGCAGCAACAATCTATGTGGTTTGGACCATCTGATGAGGGCTGTCCTGTAGCACCTTAAACACATGCCCCCTCCCTCCATTACAGCATTTTCAAATCCCTGGTGAAAACCTAACTGTACAATGTTAAAGCTTAAAAGGAAGAATCACCTCTGGTCCAGACTCCTGTTCATTCACACTCATTTCAGGCACTGAGGTGCTTTGACCTGGATGGAAGTTTCACTCACTGATGCTTGTGACAAGTGACTCTTGTTTGACTAGTTCCCCAACCCAACACCAAAATTAAACTCTGTTATCTCATTGTATGGAAATCAAAGTTGCTTTAAAAGAATTCTCAGGTTGAGGAAAGGATGTAGCCAAGCTTTTATCTTCAGGAATCATTGGTGAGAGAGGCTCTGACAAGTTTCAGACAAGGTGGGTGGGAGAGAAAAACCCATGAGGCAAACATGGCATCTCCCAGCCCCCTACATGCAGCATGGCATGATCATCACACTCTCTGCTAGGCTTTGCCCAGACTAGCCCTACATCTCTCTGGCACTCTATGTCTACCTAATGTCAGCTATTCCCTGCTCCACCTATTTCTCATCCTTCACATCCACAGAAAGCTTAGAGATGACACCACAGCATAACCACTTCCTCCAGACGAAGCAGAATAAAGACATCAGCTTGTGAAAGGGAGAACTTACTACAGGAAAGAAAGACTAAAACAACAAGGGGAGGGGAAGGCCAGGTGATAGGGGAAAAGAAGAGGTCAAACAGAAGTAAAATGTAACCTATGATTCCAAGGAGGAGACAAGAAGTCAGGAGATACTATTCTACACCCCATCCCTCAAAGGATCTTGGAAACAGGGCTGTAAGTCCAGATCAGAAGACATGGACAAGTCATCCCATAGCAGGCAATCCACTAAGTAAAAAGTAGTTACCAGCCAGTAGGAAGAAAACTGGAAGAGTCCAGTAAAACACGTATAAAAGACTCATCACCTCTGGGTCATCATGTCCATCTCCCACCCTCCCCACACATACAGGATAGGTCTCCAGGGCAAATACTATTTAGAGCAAACCCCCTAATAAAAGAAGCAATAATCTCAGTCAACCAGAACTTGACCCCTGAGGAGAGGATGCTACAAGACTACAAAGCATGCAAATCGAAGTGTGAATGGCAAGCTGATGGCTTGGCAGCAGCAGGAGGGAACAGAAAAAAAGAAGTCTGACACCACAACCCAGGAAGAAAAGGGACAGCTCCAGAAGAGGGGAGGAGGAGGGTGGAAAGGGAGAGAGGAAAAACAGAAAGATTAGAGTAGGCTTTGTTCCAGCCAGGATAATAAGCATGATTGCCAACCGCTTCTCCTTCTCCTTTCCCTTTAAAAGCAACCTGGATGTGCTTAGCTCAGCAGATGAAGCTCCCCCCACCCGCCTCGCAACACACACACACACACACACACTTTAAAACATTACCACCTGCTTGATGTTCTGTACATCCACCTATTGTCAAAGGGACAGCCACAGCAGCTTAGCCCAGGATATCGATTTTCCAGTGCCAGGCCCTCAGCTATGTTGTGTTGTGTGTGTTACAGAGTGTATGAGAATTAGAGCATGTGTTAGAGAGTATGAGAATTAGTGTGTGTGTGTGTGTTAGTGTATGAGAATTAGTGTGTGTGTTAGTGTATGAGAATTAGAGTGTTGTGTGTGTTAGGAAGTGTATGAGAATTAGTGTGTGTATGTTAGAGAGGGTATGAGAATTAGTGTGTGTGTGTTAGAGAGTGTATGAGAATTAGAGTGTGTGTGTGTTAGTATATGAGAATTAGGGTTGTGTTAGAGAGTGTATGAGAATTAGAGTGTGTGTGTGAGAGAGAGAGAATTAGAGTGTGTGTTAGAGAGTGTATGAGAATTAGTGTGTGTGAGTGAGTGAGTGAGTGAGTGTGTTTCCTCCTCTGTGGAAAGTGAAAACGCTCCTGGGGATGTGCAGAGTAACAACCCCCCTCGCCGCACTTTGTGGGAGAGAAAAGGCTGACTTGTTTACCCGACGACCTCCTCCTCTTCTTCTTCTTCTTCCTCCTCCTCCCTCCCCCCCCCAGCCAAATTGCCTCTTATTGTAAGAAAATGAGGAGGAGGAGGAGGAGGAGGAGGGCTGGGGGGCGAGAAAGAGACGAGAGAGAGATGGGCCGGGGGTGGATGGGTGGGCGGCGGGAGCAGCGCTTTTTAAGGGTCTTCCTCTTCCCAGGAGCCTCCCCCGCCCGCCCGCCCGCCCGCCGGCCGGCCTTTCAGCCTCGGGGGCCCCCGGGAGACGGGGGTGGGGAGCGAAGAGGCCGCCGCTCTGCCTTGGCAGGGGTTGCCGGGGAGAGGAGAGCGGAGAAGCCCTTCGCCCCGTCCGTCCTCCCTCTCACCTGCTCAAAGGCCCAAGTCTCGGCCACCCGCCGGGCGCTCAGGTCCAGCAGCGTCTCGACAACAGACGGGGGGGAGGAGGAGGAAGAAGCGGCCGAGGAGGAGGAAGAAGCGGCGGCGGCGGCTCCAGGTCCCGGTCCCGGCTCGGGCTGCTCTCCAGAGGCGCCGCACCTGCGCTTGGCGGGCGGGGGCTCCATAGGCCCGGCCAATCCCCGGCCTCTCCTGAGCGCCTCCCCGGGAAACCCACCACCACCGCCGGCGGCCCGTTCGCAGTCACTCGGGCCCCTCTTCCTCCCTTCCTTCCTCTTTCGCTCGGCGGCCGCCTCCGTGCGTCCCCTTTAAGGAGCTCCCACAACAATGAGCTCGACGGCCGCTGGTTGCCTAGTCCTCCCTTTTCGCCTCGGCCGCCTCTCATTGGCTAGCCGGGAAAGGAGAGACCGAAGGGGATTGGTCGAGATTGGCTGCCACTCAAGGAGGAACAATGTACGCCCCCATGTTGTGGGGGGTGGTTAAAAAAGAGAGAGAGGAGGAGGAAAATAAAAGAATAAGGTCTGTCTGGGAGGGGGGGAGAAAAGATGTCAATCAAAGGTCGAGAGGCCCCCAGCCAATCAGGCGCGGAGGGAGGCCAAGGCCCTTTTCCGATGGGATTCTAAGTGGGCGTGGCCTCCGTCGCGATCCTTCCATTCACAACATTCTGGAGCCGGCTGGGAATGGCAACAATGCAGAGCAAGCCGGGAGGGAGGGGGGTTGAGTCGCATTCCGGCTCAGGCTCTCTCTCCCGCCGCCTCCCCCCCCCCGGGTTTACCTTTATTTATTAATCTTTTAATAAATTATAAATCTTTATTTATTAATCTTTTATTATTATTTTTCTTTTCCAAATAGGTATAATTGTAATGTGTAAATATAATGTTCATTGGAAAAGAAAAAAGTGATTATAGTGTGTTTAGATTAAGAGGGAAAATATATTAGTGTTAGGATAGATAGTTTTATTTTTATATTAGTAAGAAAAGAGGAAAGCTATTATTATTATTATTATTATTATTGCATGATTGTAACGGCCTTTTGCGGTCGGGTGTATTTTTCAGTAGAATAGTCTTATTCCAGTTTTTTTAAAAAATCCTAATCCCCCCAAAAAAACCCTAATCCCGGCAGTTCACCTCCGCCCAGCCCGGCTCCTTTCCCATCTCTCCAGCAGATCTTAACTAGAGGTGGGGACTGAGGTTTTGTTTTTACAGAAACACACCGGCCAGCCACTTCCACTTAAAAAAAGAAATTGAAATCCTATCATATCACAGGTTAAACAAAAAAGGACAAACTTGTCAATTTGGGATTTTTTATGAGGGTGTCATCCAGGCTAAAACTGAGCCACAAAGGGACTTTTTAGGTTTTTCTTGGTTTTTTTCCGGGTTGTGAGGCCGTTTTCTGGAAGAGTTTCTTTCTGATATTTCGCCTGCATCTATGGCTGGCATCTTCAGAGAAGAGTTGGGTAGGAGTCTGTGGAGTTTATATATTGTGAACCCCTGTTGGGGAGGACGTGTAAATTTGTGTAATTGAAACACTAAACAACAAAGTGTCTAAAACAGACACTAATCCTCCTTGCATTTCTATACCCAGAAACTAACCATTCAATTACACAAATTTACATATCCTCCCCAACAGGGATTCACAATATATAAACTCCACACACACTCCTACCCAACCATTCTCTCAAGATGCCAGCCACAGATGCAGGCGAAACGTCAGAAGTAAACTCTTCCAGAACACGGCCTCACAGCCCAGAAAAAAACCAAGGAGAATCTATGGATGCCAGCTGTGAAAACCTTCAGCTTCACATTGGACTTTTTAGGGATCACAGAACGTTGCAAACCTGTAGCCATGTCTAAATATTTGAAGGGATGTCATACTGAGGATGGAGCAAGCTTGTTTTCTGCTGCTGCAGAGATTAGGACACAGAGCAATGGACTCAAATTACAGGAAAAGAGATTCCATCTAAACATTAGGAAGAACCTCCTGACAGTAAAGGCTGTTCAGCGCTGCCTTGGAGTGTGGTGGAGTCTCCTTCTTGGGAGGTTTTTAAACAGAAGCTGGATGGCCATCTGTCAGGAGTGCTTTGATTGTGATTTCCTGCATGGCAGGGGGTTGGACTGGATGGCCCTTGTGGTCTCTTCCAACTCTATGATTCTATGAGAATAATGATACAGTTCCAAAAAGTGCAATGAGAACAACATGGATAGATTGTTATATCCTTACCTGCATTCCCAGGGAAGTTGGGTCTTCTTCTTCTTGGGCTTTCTTTCTGGAGCAGATTCTGGGAGACATAAGAATTGGATGCCTTATATAGCAGATTATCCCTTATTTGATTTTTTAAGGGACAGAAAAAGAAAATATAATGGACAAATAAAGGAAATGGCCTGGTAGGATTGGTGGGATAGGTGGGGTTTTGGATTAAGAAAGTTAAAGGTGAAAGAAGTAAGTACAAAGAAGCAAGAGAAACTATTAATAAGATATTCCACATTATAAGTAATGGACATTAAAGGAAGAAATGCTTTTGTTATAATATAGAAATATATTCACAATGATTTATTATGTAAGTTGTATGCTATTAATGAGTAAAAATTAATAAATAAAACAAAAAATGTTAATGGAAGGGAGTGTTCCTGCCACTGCTTTGGTAATTTTTTTAATATTAATTCACTTCTGAAATTTTTGGTAGAAGATGGTTTAAAAAATATATATATAGGCCTAAATTCAACTTCTTGTACCCAGTTAGAAAAGACCCACTGAATCAATGGGGTTTACATAAAGGTGAATTTATTAAGTGTTTCTAGTCTGATTGCTACTAGCAATTGGATTTAGGCTATAGTGAATAAATACTGCAAGTGCAATTATATTATTATGATATTAGTAACAAGCATAATTCTGCACAGCAATTTCAACAGCAAAGTGCATATGATGAAACTTTCAATTATTTTATTTAACATCTGAAGCTTCTGGATTAAGTCATGCAGAGACTTCAGACATGATACTATCAGTCTGCTGATGATGCCCAAGCTCTTTTCTTTAAAAAAATAAATAAATAAAACCAAGTGACTCTGCAAAAACCTAATAAGTTTCATTGACTTTTATCTTGTGCCATTTGTGGATTTGTTTTTTTTTTTAATGGTTTTAATTCTATGGATAGTTTAATTGCATTTTTAAAAATTACTCTTTGGATATTTTTACTTATGTTTTTGCGTATGCTTGTAATTATAGTTCTTTTAATATTTGTAAGCCACCTTGAGTCTCAGTTTTGGGAGGAAAGCAGGTTGTAAATGAATAAATTTATTATCTTCTTCATTATCATAATCAGTGGTAATAGGCATACTGGGAGCAATTCCAAAGAAACAGGCAAAGCTTCTGAGTGATATGGCTACAGATAGGATCACCATAGCACAAGAGAGATGCAACTTGGAACATGCCATATTATCTGGCAATGCCTCATTCCTAGATTCTTGGAGGGAATCCAAGCCATTGATGGTCCAAAATTTCAATGAGTAACATCTGGTAGACTGTGAAACCAAGAATTATTGCAAAATCATTGTCTGCGTGACTGGTATTAAATGGGGACCAAGAAACTGAAGCTTAGTTTTAAGGAGGCAAAGGTGCTATGTAGCTGCTTTTGCATTCTGACTGGGAGGTAGTATTTAGTCCGTTCTGGATGGGGATTACTTTCTCCCTCGTCCCGTGAAGGATTGGTCTCCCTGTTTGTTTTTAAAGATGGCCTTCTATTTGGAAGCACAACAGGCCTCGATGGTTCTCAGTTTAGGCTGGGATAAGGCAGCTGTTGTGTCTCCCTTTATTTATTTATTTATTTATTTATACCCCGCTCTTCAGCTACAAGGCTATCAGAGCAGCTTACGAATTGTCTTAAGCAATAGCTATTTACACATCTAACTGTATTAAACAGTTTCCATTAGCTAATTGCCTCCACAAGCTGGGTACTCATTTTACCGACCTACGAAAGGATGGAAGGCTGAGTGAACCTTGGAGCCCTCTGGAATCGAACTTGCAACGTGGTGACTTGCAGTACTGGCGTTTAACCACTGTGCCACCAGGGCTCCCTGCCCTCACTTTACACAGGAACAGCCTAGCCACAGTGATACATGCAGTGGGAGCATCTTGTTTCAATCAGTACTAGCCAAAGGGGTAGTCCCTGGACTGGTGCTGGTCCCTGGCAAGTTTCCAGGTAGGAAAGAAACAACTGCAGCCAATGGGCACAAATACAATACTGGTCTCTGGCACCATGGGAACAAATAATTGCCAGTCTGCCACTTCAGATAGTCTGAGAAACATTGTTTAGATTATCACAATGCACATCTTTAGACTAGCACTGGTCTTAGAGATTGTTGTATGGCTTCAAGTCATTTCCGACTTATGGCAACCCTAAGACAACCTATCACAAGGTTTTCTTGGCAAGATTTGTTCAGAAGGAGTTTGCCTTTGCCTTACTCTGAGGCTGAAAGAGTGTGACTTGCCCAAGGTCATCTAGTCAGTTTCTATGGCCAAGTGGGAAATCAAACCCTGGTCTCCAGAGTCATAGTCCAATGCTCAAACCATCACACCACACTGGCTCTTGTAACAGTCTTAGAGACTGTTCTGAACTTGTAGTAAAGGCAAAATGCAGCGACACAATTTTCAACTAGGACTGCTAACAGAGAGCCTTATTATGGCTACCAGTTATGATCTAAAGCATAATTCACAGTGCTGGTTTACTGCATTATGTTTTTGAATATTCCTAATGCAGTCAGGTACCAAGTGAAAACTTTTTTGTTTTCCAGGCCTAAGTGTTGCTTTATTTCAGGCAGGGCTTTCTGTTATTGTTGAAATTGTTGCCTTTATTGCAATTTTAGGTTACAGCTAATAGATTTTAAAACAAATCCATAATAAGGAGAACATACTTCAGTCACTAGGTGGCAGACATCCCTAACTATCAGTGAGGAAGCCACTCAGGCCTGAAATGTTTTTTTTTTTCCTCCAAAGAGGAAAAAAGAGGGAAGCTTCATATAGGCCAGAGACTTAAAATGTTTTTTTTAAATACTGAGCTTGACTACTGTTTCCCTCTGCAGGGGCCCTGAACTCTTCAACAAGTTGAGAGAGGAAAGGGGTGCTACTAACTTGTGTGTAGGGAGGCAATGAACAGAAGAAAAAGATGAAGGGAGAAAGACTAGTGAGAAAGGAAGAGTTGGAGAGAATATTGCCTACATTTTCTGTAGCGTTTTTTCTGTCGTTTAACTACAGCTAAATAAATCTTGCTAGGATGATGCTGTGAGAGGGCTGCCATCGGTCAGATCAACTTGAAGGTATATCACAACAGCAAAATACACTTCTAACAATAGTGTTTCAGGACCTAATATTTTCTGTCACACTATCAAGGGTTTATCACTTGTTCGTCTTCTAATAGGATAAATGCCAGCAATGCCCTCCTGCGCTTGACCTAGAATCATAGAATCATAGAATTGTAGAGTTGGAAGAGACCATGAGGGCCATCCAGTCCAACCCCCTGCCATGCAGGAAATCACGATCAAAGCATCCCCGACAGATGGCAATCCAGCCTCTGTTTAAAGACCTCCAAGGAAGGAGACCCCTCCACGCTCCGAAGGAGTGTGTTGCACTGCCGAACAGCTCTTACTGTCACAAAGTTCCTCCTAATGTTGAGGTGGAATCTCTGTTCCTGGAGCTTGCATCCATTGCTCTGTGTTCCAGTCTCTGGAGCAGCAGAAAACAAGCCTCAACAGAAAATAATAGACACATATCTGACACCAGAAATAGTAGCATCAGTGTGGACTAGCCTCCAAGGATGCTCCATCACAGACTATAAAGCAGTCTTTTTCTTTTTTTCTTTCTTTCTTTCTTTTTTTTTTTTTTTGAGCAAAAATACTTCAAAAGGAGAGATGCCAGAGTGAATCTGCTGAATTACAATACATCAAGAGGTTTTTTCCTATTGCCCCATTGCCTGATATCCCACTATGGGTGGGAATTAGCTTACCAATGCCTGGACATTTGCATTATCTTAACTGCTTTATTAATGGTTTCTGTGCTTTCCTTATTTTACATACATTTACGCTTTCACAACTAGGTTGTCACACTCTGGATGTACATTTAATTTCTCTCCCTTCTCTCTCTGTGTCTCACACACACATTAGGAAAAAGATGTTGTTTAACTCTCCCACCATGTGGTAGTTTACTACATGCAGGGATACTTTACATGTAGGCATGGGAGCATTGAAAAATACAACCAACACTTCAGTCTGAATTGGTGAAGCCTTTCTCTCAGCCTACTGACTCATCCTACACAACAGGAAGATAATCTTTAAACTATTTGGGAAGAGGTTGAATACAAATGTAACAAACCGGATAATACAATTATTTTAGCAGGAAGATATTAACAGGAAATTGATTGCATTCTTTAAGGATAGTACTACACAGCAGCAGCATGAACTAATCAAAGAAAAGCTCTTTTGAATCCCCTTTGTTTTAGTGGAAGAAATAGCTACTTACCCCCCCAAAAAAAATTTCTCAAGGAAACAAATTGTCATCAGTCCATTCATTAATTAAAACTCTAGTTGATCAGGGGACTGAAATATAATTAACAAAGAGAAATTGACAGGCCTCTGAACAAATGGTCTACTTACTTATTTTTCTTCAGGATTATTTTGGCTCTGGTAGTGAAGATTACTAAAACTGAGGCTGTTATACTTTGGACATATAATGACATGATCTGACGTGTTGGGAAATATGATAATGCATGGTAAAGTGGAAGGCATTGGGGGGTGGGGGAAGGGAGAGCACGCCACAGTTGATTTGGTTAATTCAGGGAAGCCATGGCCCTGACTTGAGCAAGACGCCTGACTCTCACTCATATTACACCATAAGTTAAAGTTGCATTGATGGCGAATAACAAGAGAGAAACAAAAGAGAAAGTGTTAAAGAAGTACAGTATTTCCTTTCTAAGGACAGTAATAAATTAGGATTAAGAAGCAAAAGCTATTGTTCACTTCCTTCATTTTTATTTATTTATTTATTTATACCCCGCTCTTCAGCCATAAGGCTATCAGAGCGGCTTACAAATTGTTTTAAGCAATAGCTATTTACACATCTACACTGCATTAAACAGTTTCCAATGTGTATTAGCTAATTGCCCCCCCCCCAAGCTGGGTACTCAATTTACTGACCTACGAAAGGAAGGCTGAGTGAACCTTGGAGCCGGCTGGAATCGAACTTGCGACGTGGTGGCTTGCAGTACTGGCATTTAACCACTGCGCCACCAGGGCTCCCATTCTCTCTTAAGTACCTACCTCAAGCTTTTTGTATACAGAAACAAGAGATGAGAAAATGACTTTTTTAGTCTACAACTCCCAGAATCCCCCAATCAGCAAAGTTAGTGGTAATTCTGGCTGAGGTATTCTGAGAGCTAGCGGCCAAAACTTTCTCAAACTCTAGAAGAGATGTTGGTGACTATTCCATTAACTCAGATTTTCAATCTTCCTTCCTATCTTCAGGGAAACATTTCCCATCTATCAAGATAGCTGTAGCTCTTCCACAGAACCCTTGCAAAGGATTATGGGAGATGTCCTAGGATGCAAACGCTTTCCCCTCAGGTTTTGCTGGATCTTGCTCTCCTGTTCTAACAAGGCCAAAGCAATATGGGATCTGGGGAAAGGCCCCAGACAGTCCCAGCGTCTAGGCTAGCAGGGTCAAACCAGGAAGTAGGATTTCAGGCAAGAACAATTCCAACATCAGAGTTCCAAGTAAGGTTACTGTATCTCAGGGCCTGGGACTTCACAGTTTTAACGTATCATCTCCAGGCAGGTGATGTAAATTCTCAAGGGTGTAAATTCTCCAGTTCTGATGGAATCAGTTCCAGACAAGAGAAAAGGGCTATGTACAAATCTCCAGCTCATCTAGTAGAGCAGCAGCTTCGTACAATTGGCAAGGCATGATTTGTTGCTATAACTTGCAGACTCTCCAAAGGGGTCCCTTTTCTTCCTCCCTTCCATTGTTTTGGTGCCAGGGCTCACACTCCTCTCTGCTCTGCAACCACCTTCTGGCTACAAGCAAGTAGGCTAAATTAAAGTTTCCTTATCTCATCTCCCTAAGTGAGAAGGAGCAATCCCCTCATTTCACCATGATTTGGGAATAGCCCCCTTTAGCTAAGATTTCTGTCTTAATTTCCAAACAGGAAAAAAATATGTTATCTGTGTGTGTTTGAATGGCACATTGTGAGCAACTGTGGCTGGTACTTAACACAACAATAACATCCCCAGAGCTCAGGTTGCAGCCTGGAATCCTCAGGACCTGGGACAATCCTGAACTGGTAACCCTAGTCCCAAGGTAGCCCAGACCCCAGAAGGCAATTCTATCTCAGAGAGAAAACCAGCTGAGCCTGTATTCTTTTAAAATTATTGTAAGCCACCTTGAATCCTATTTTGGGAGAAAGGCTGGATATAAATTCAATCACTCAGAAAGAATGCTAATAGCCTAGCCTTGCTCTACTAGGCTTCCCAAGACTGTGGCTCATAAGGCTAAGCTCCCATAACCCCACCCAAGGCTCAGCTGCTGGTCATTACAGTTGGTCAGTCCAAAGTCCTAACTCTTGAGGAGGCCCTCCTTCACAAGTCTATTGCTTATGGAGGAAGTAAAGCAAGCATTTCTTTGCACAGCCACTATGGAAAAGGATTTGGAAATTTTACTATGTTGACCTACAATTATCAGGATTGCGCCAGCCAATATGGCCCTCACCAGATAGAGGGTTTGGGAAGTTGTAATTCATGGGGTTGACATAAGCCAATAGGCAACTTGAAGGCAATGCATACACACAATCCAAAATAGTAGCATGCCCACGCTCTGTTTTATATGCGGACACTCTTGGGGCCTGGGAAGTGTCTCAGATTCCTTCTCTAACTCAAGAACTCCCAAATTGTGGGGAAGGTCCCCTCTCTGATTTCTTTTCATTGGCTGGCAAAGACTTTTCTTTTCAAGCAGGCTTCTAACATATAAGCAGCAGGGCTTGTTTTATTTGGTGTGTTTTAGATTTTATATGTTTTAATCTTATTTTTTTTTAAATATTTGAATTGTATATATTGTACTTTTAATCTGTTGTTTTATGGAAGCTGCCTTGTGTTCCATCTTGGGAGAAAGGCGGCATAAAAATGAAATAAATAAATCTTCTCCAAAGACTAGGGTTGCCAGAGTCTCAAGGGGCTAAAAAAACAGACTATAAGTACATACATATGTGGTGGGACTGTACAAGGTTGTCTCAACATTCTGGAGGGAAATCTTTCAAGAAATATGTAATATTACCAGCCAACAGTTTCAATTAATACCAAACTCAGCACTATTGAACATTTTCTTTGATTCTAATGCTTAGTTATCACATAAAGACCTACTGGTAATCACATTTTTACTTTTAGTCACTAGACAGTTAATAGCATGGTAATGGAAACCAGGAAATGCATGAGCACCACCTCTAAGTATGCAAGACTATGGGACTTAGCACTATTAGAGAAGTTAACACAAAGAATCAAGGAACTGAATGAAGACAGGGACATAGATAACTTTACAGAAATTTTGTTCACTTTTATTTGCTAAGCAATCAACAGACTCAAGAAGACAAGCCCTAATTACTCATGCTCACATATGGAATGATGCAGTTGGTTGAATTAGACATTAACTTTGGGGGCCTGATTATATGCAGTACATTGTACAAACATTTTGCAGTGGTGTTGATTCATTTGTAAACTTTGTGTATTTCATAAATTGTATTGCATACTCATTTTTTTCAATTAAAAAAGGAAAAACACAAACTATCAGTGTAGGGTTGCAGCAGTGTGTCTGCAGTAAATAATGCAATAAAGCTTGAGCTGGAAAAGAATGGGGCTTTAACTATATACCCTAAAGGCACCAGATCCTGTTAGATCTTGGAAGCTAAGCAGGATCAGCCCTGGTTAGAACTTGTATGGGAGACCTCCAAGAAATACCAGGTGCTGTAGGCTATTTTTCAGAGGAAGGAACAGGCCAAAACACCTCTGAGTATTCCTTGCCTAAGAAAACTCTATGAAATTGATGGGGCTGCCATAAGTTGACAGGTGACTTGAAAGCACAGACAGGCAGAATTCTAGTACTACTGTGTATGCCTGCCTAAAAAAGGCAAGGTAAACAGGAGTCGCCTCCAGAATCCCTCACTGAGCGTGTGTAGTGTTGCTAATTATCCCTTTGGGGGCAGGAAAGCTTCTCTGTTATAGGACTGGCAGTGTCCCTTATTTATAAGGGATGTCCCCTATTTGAGGGTTGGGAAGGACAGGTTGCTTACCTGTAACTGTCGTTCTTTGAGTGGTCATCTGTGAATTCACACAATTGGATATTTCTGTGCCTGTGCAGAGCACTTTGGAACCTTCTGGAAACCCTTACATAACATTTTTTGGGGTAGCCCTGCTCACCATCTCATGACCTATATAGGGGCGTTTCCCACCTGTCATGTCCTGATGCCTTAGAATTTGGATTATGTAGTTAAGTTACATCTGTCGATGCAGAAGGTGAGTGCTCAATGTACATCTAGCATATGGCGAGAGCACTCCAAGTCTGAGGCAGGAGTTCGAAAGAACGCAGACAAAATGACATCCTGGTTCAGGTGGAACGATAAGACAACCTTGGGTAGAAATGAGATGTCCGGTCTCAGGACAACCTGATCGGCATGGAAACAGATGTAAAGAGGGTTGGTCCTTAATGCACATAGCTCACTGGCCCTCCTAGCAGAGGTGATAGCTACCAGAAATGATGTCATATGACAAAAGCCATAGGTCGCACAAAGCAAGAGGCTCAAAGAGAGGCTTCATCAAAGCAGACAGCACCAACTCCAGATTCTACTGCCGCTTCAAGGACAGGATAGGCGGGTTAGGGTTCTGATAACCCTTAAGAAAGCATTTAACAAGGGAATTTTGAAAGCAAGAGGGCTTGCCTTGCTGCTTGAAATGCCAAGAGATGGCTGCCACAAAACAATGAATGGAGGGCAGCGAGAGCTGCTGGTCAGCGAGTGAAGCCAGGAAGTCCAACACAAGAGGTAACAAAGCCTCAGTTGCGGAGAGTCCTTTATCAGCAAGGAACTTAATGAACCACTGCCATTTATAGGCATAGGAGCGGCAAGTAAATGGCTTGTGAGCCGTGTCAAAAGGGGATAGACAAATCAGTCCAAAATCCAGTCCAAGATTGGAAACCAGGGAAAAGGCAGAAGCACAATGGTGAAATAGATGCAAGTTCAACAGTCCGAGGTCAAACACAGAAGACAAACCATAAGAGCTCAGAAGAATGTTCCCAGTGCTGCTAATTGTGGTGGTGGGGGAGAAACTGAGGCATTTTGGTGGAAAGCACCCCTTATATAGGTCATGGGATGATGGGTGGGGCTACTGCCAAAAAGGTTAAGTAAGGGTTTCTAGAAGGTTTCGAAATGCTCTGCACAGGAGCAGAAATTCCAATTGTGTGGATTCATAGAGACGATGAAGATTCAGGAAGCAGGTCTAAAGAATCATCCTCCATGCTGTCAGACGTATGGTCTGCAGGTCTGGATGGCCCACCCTGCCACACTGTATCATGTGCAAGTGCAGGTGCAGCCAGAATCGGTGATAGTGGCCATTGGAGAGCTGCAGGAGAATGGGGAAACAAGGCTGCCTGGGCCACCATGTAGTGACCAGATCACCCAGGAAGCCTTGTCCTGCTTGACCTTCACCAGAACCTGAGTGATGAGGGGAAATGGCGGAAACACGTACAAAAGTATTCCTTGCCAGCTGAACAGGAAGGCATCTCCAAGAGAGAGTTTGACATCTTGGCCTCTCTAGAGCAAAAGAGATGACACTGGTGATTTTTGGAGGAGGAGAAGAGGTCAATCCGTGGCCGATCCCACCTGAGAAACAGATTATGAAGATCTTGTGGACACAGCCTCCATTTGTGGCACGTCGATGAAGCCCTGCTGAGAGGATCTGCCATTACATTCTACTCTCGGGGAGATAAAATCGTGGAAAGTGGAATCTGTCTCTGAACACACCAATCTCAGATTTGAATGGTGAGATCCAGCAGTCTGCCCAACCGAGTCCCTCCTTGCTTGTTCAAGTAGAAAACTGTTGTAGAGTTGTCAAAGACAATTTGTACCACCTTCCCCATCAGAGAGGGCTCGAATGCCCTCAAAGCCTTGAATACGGCGAGCATTTCCAGGGCGTTGATGTGGAGTCATTGCTCTTCCAAAGATCATTTGCCCTTTATGAAGAGTTTGTCCATGTGGGCCTCCCAGCCATGCAGGGACACGTTCAAAGTGATTGCTACTGAAGGCTGAGGCACTACAAAGGGTAGGCCGATTTGGACAGTCTGAGGATCCATCCACCACTGTAGGGTCCTAAGGACCAGTCTCGGTATCGTATCATGAGGAACGGGAGGAGGTGGTCAGAGAGAGGATTGAAGTGACAGATGAACCAGTGTTGGAGCAGTTGCATGCGGAGATGAACCAGGGGTGTCACGAACATCTTTGACGCCATATAACCCAGAGTCCTTTGGATGTGTAGAGTGTGCACCCTCTGGAGATATAGGCAGGTAGCCACAGCTGATGGAAGGGCAGCAAACCTGTCGTCTGGCAGGAAGGCTCATCCTTTGGTGGAATCCAGGAGAGCACCAATGAACCTGACAGACTGGGAAGGTTCTAGGTGTGACTTTTCAAAATTGACCATAAATCCAAGGTCTTGCAGAATAGACAGAGTGAGGTGGATGCTGTTGAGGAGAAGGGATCTCGAAGACGCCACCACCAACCAGTTGTCTAAGTAAGGGTAGATGACAACACCCCATAGATGAAGCCAGGCTACAATCACAGTGTGAAGATGTGAGGTGCTGTGCAGAGACTGAAAGGGAGGACCTTGAAGCAGAAGGCATAGGGTCCAATAGAAAAGCAGAGGAACTGCCTGTGTTCTTGCTTGATTCCCACATGAAAGTAAGTGTCCTTTAAATCCAGGGAAGCGAACCAAGTGCCTGGTTGAAGCAGAGATAAAATGCATGCCAGCGTGGCCAGCGTGAAATGGGTGGATCTTATACAACAGTTCATGCCATGGAGCTCTAAGATGGGTTTGAGACCACCGCCCCTTTTGGACACAATCAAATATTGGGAGAAAAAACCCTGGCCCAGTTCATCGGCAGAAACTGGTTCTATCACCCCCTTTTGCAGCAAAGAAATAATCTCTTCGAGTTGGGGGGGGGGAGGATTAATCTCCCAATAGACTGCAGTGGGTGGATGGTGGCAAAACTCCAAAGTGTAGCCCCTTTCTATAATGGTCAATACCCAGGTGTCTGTGGTGATGGAACACCAGACAGCAAGGGCATCGTAAAGCCTGTTCCCAAAGGATGGAACAGAAGGCCCAGCTTCGAGTACAGAGATGGTGTCGTCTATGGAACAGTCAAACTTGCTGCTTGGATGTCTCAACTGACTTCTTTATGGACTGATTCTTATAGTAGCCAACAGTTGGGAGCTTCTGTGAAGAAGAGAGGAACCCAAGAGTGCGCTGAGATCTGGCAGGAGGAGACATGTAGCTGCTATGGGAAGAAGCAGGATAATATCTCTTCCAGCCCAAACGCTTGGTGGTCTGTTGGATGGAAGGGAGACCAAACTTCTTGCAGTAGGATGCTGGTATGGGATCAGAACTCAGCAGCTGCACAGGGACTGCTGGCCGAGGGGAATGTGGCTCAGTCAGCCTCACCACCAGTACTGTCCCAGGATGGTGCTTGGCCCCAGGGGAAGGGTCCCTAGGTGAATGGGGCTCATGATCACAATGGCAATGCTGGCAGTCACAGTCAAGTGGCGACAAATCACAGCCGTGGTAGTGACAGCAGCCATTATAAGCAGGCCAATCCCAACAATACCAGTCCGGGTCCTCATACTGAACGTAGTCACAATACTGGCCATAGCAGTGAAGACCACAGGAATGATACCGAGGATGGGAAGGACTTCTGGAAATTGATGACCAGCGGGAAGAGCCAAAGGACCGGAACCAGGACCAGCTCCTAGAATTGGCATGGGATCGAGATCAAGCATGGTGACGAGCCAGAGAACGACGGTTCCAGCGTGGAGATCTGGAGATATGACATGGAGACCTCCATCGACAGTGTCAAGAAGTGGAACAAACAAGGGAACCTGACTGAGACTGCCGGTCCTGACTGCGATGGTGACATGGTAACGGAGAACTGGGAGCAGCTGATTGGGTACTGGGGGGGAGCGGCTTATCCGGCGGCAATTCAACTGGGACCAGGGAACCCTTGTGAGAGACCCGGATAATGTCCAGTTCCGGTGAGGATTTGCAAATCTCGCCTTCCAACACCAACTCATACCGTCACCTGTACCAGAAAGGCCTCAGCATGAGTCGCTCGAACCGGAGAGACCTCCACATGAACTGGGAATGTTACAATCTGCAATGGTGGCTCCTCCCATACCAGGGAGCACTCTTTCTGATAAGACGTGTCTAGAGTCTCAGAGATTTCTCCTGTCACAGTACTGAGGTGGCCAAAATTGAGGGAGTCACAGAGAGAAGAACTGGGCAAGGAGAGTGGTTTCTAGGCCGCTCCTTCTTTTTAGACTTCTTCTCCTGTTCTTTTTCCACAGTCAAACTCGATGGTTTCTATGACTTTGACAGTACCGAGGTCAACATCTACGGTACTGAGGTTGATAGTCATGGAGGAAACGTGGTATTGGAAGTGGTATCGTACTGGGACAAGAATCGGTGGAACAGGAGTGGCTTAGATGATGTCCTCCAAGCAGCAGCAACATCTGATCATGTTGACTGAGGACTAGCTGATAAGGTGTGCTAGTAGAGCAGGGCCTTAATCCAATCCTCCCTGTTTCTCCTGGTCTGATGAGTGAAGGCCCTGCAATGCTTGCAGGCCTGAACATCATGACATTCGTCCAGACAGAGGAGACATTTAGAGTGACCATCTGTCTTTGGCATTTTGGCTGCACACTCAGAGCAAGACTTAAAGAAGCCCATGGAAACCATGAGGGAACCAACTAAAGGCCTCTCAGACCGCAGCCTCAGGAGAACAAGAACGACAAAGGCAAGGGGATAGACAAATCAGTCCAAAATCCAGTCCAAGATTGGAAACCAGGGAAAAGGCAGAAGCACAATGGTGAAATAGATGCAAGTTCAACAGTCCGAGGTCAAACACAGAAGACAAACCATAAGAGCTCAGAAGAATGTTCCCAGTGCTGCTAATTGTGGTGGTGGGGGAGAAACTGAGGCATTTTGGTGGAAAGCACCCCTTATATAGGTCATGGGATGATGGGTGGGGCTACTGCCAAAAAGGTTAAGTAAGGGTTTCTAGAAGGTTTCGAAATGCTCTGCACAGGAGCAGAAATTCCAATTGTGTGGATTCATAGAGACGATGAAGAAGAAGCTCTTCCTTTTATATAAGTTGTCAAAAAACCCTGATATTTTTGAGTGCAGTCCCTTCATAAAGACAGAACTGCGTGCCTCTTGTTATTTATTAATGTGGATAACATGTTAATTCTACAGAGGAATACATGGCAAGGTTAACTGAAATAAATACTTTCATTTGGTATTTTAGTAGCTAAAATTTATGCAAAGCATCTCCTGCATAAATTAGAGGACTGGGCAGATGAAAATTCTATCTTTGCTGAAGAACAGTCCAGCTTTAGGAAAGGGAGATCTACAATGGATAACTGTTTCATGTTACACCATCTGATAACTAAGTACCTTACACAGGGCAAACAGCTTTTTGTGGCTTTTATCGATCTGAGTGTAGCCTTGACACTATAAACAGACATCGTCTTTGGGAAAAGCTGTCAAAGACAAATATTGACCTGAAACTGTTCTCTCATTAAAGCACTTTATACAGAAACATCTTTAAAGGTTAGAACAGGTGTAAGTCTTGCCCTGACAAATACAATCCCTACATACAAAGGGGTTTGCCAAGGCTGTATCTTAGCACCATTTCTTTTCAATTTCTATATCAACATTGTTGTTCCACTCCAAAATCAGGATTATCATATACCAAAAATTCTAAACAAAGCAGTTAACATATTATTATATGCAGATCATATGATTCTCCTTTCAACATCCCAAGTTGGCTTGAGAAGACTGTTAAGACATCTCAGCTCTTACTGTGTAGAAAATGACTTGGTCATTAACAATAACAAATCTAAAATAGTAGTTTTTGGTAGAAAGAGAAAAATCATATAGATGGTTATCAATTCTAAAGAGTTAGAGCAAGTAAAATCTTACTGCTATCTTGGCATTACCTTTTCATCTACAGGTTCCTGAGCATTAAAAATAAAGAAAAATGACATGAAATCTGTGGTCAGTTTACAAGCCTTAAATAGATTACTAAATTATAGATACTCAGGTTCTTTATGCCCAATTATAAATATCTTAATTTGCGGCTTTACAGATCTTGCAAAAATTGAAAATATTCAAACTCGATTTCTGTGAATGATTTTAGGAGTTTAAAATTCTACTCCTGCTTATTTAATTAGAGCTGAACTGCGTATGGCTAAGATTACTGGGTTAATATATGTCAGGATGATAAACTTTTGGTGCAGAATAAATAATTTAACAGAAGAAAGGTTCTCTAAGATCTGTCTGGAGGAACAGAGGTCACTCCATAAAGGGTTTTTTTGGCTTCATAAACTTTTAAATTTACTACAAAATTTTGGATTCTCTGCTGAGGCACTGAATCCAAAAATGATTGCTACTAAAAAGATCTTTAAACAAAGAGTGTCTGATGTGGGCGTACAAACTGGCATAATTGCCCTAACATCTGTATAAACCGACATTAGAAAAAGTAATTTAGAGCCTTTCCTAAAGAAAATGAAATACTGGGGGGTGGGGGGTAAAAGAGAAACTTAGTTTTCTGTTACAATCAACAAATCAGTATGTGATTCGGAGAGTCTCTGCGGCAAAGACTGCCAGATGCAAAGAAAAATTTCTGGAGTCCATTTCAGCTGTCATAGGAACCAGAAGATATGAGTATAAAATGCCTTTGTATGACACAAAATGTTAAATGTTACTCTTCCTGTGTGACTGTAATTTGATCTGTTTTATAATATATGTTACTTACTTCAAGTTTAGGTATATATTTTAATTAGTTAATTTTAATTATGATGTTGTAATTGTATGAAAGCTTGGATATTTTATATTGTTTTGTGTTATTTTTTTATTCCTTGCAATGGTCTTTGGACTAAGCAATAAACATTTATTATTGTTATTAGTTGGTATTTTGGTAGAACACCAAAACTGTTAGCAGCTACTTCCTGATTGTCAACCATGGATGTCATTAATTTTGACTGTCCCTTATTGCGATTTTGAAAGTCTGGCAACATTAAGCATGTGTGGACAACAAAATAGAAAGGGAAAGCGGAGTAGTCTGTCTCACCCACTACCTCCAGCATTTTGAAAAAGTATAGATCTGTAAGTTTAGCCACCAAAATAGAAATCATAAGAAAAGTGGAGACTGGTGAAAGCAGGGCAGGGCAGAAAATAATCCCTGGAGGCATTTTGGAATAAGACTTCAAGTGATCTCTAGAATGTTAAACATGGTTTTCTTTACTTATGCAAAGCTTACCTGACCTGGTTCTTTCTCTATACATATACAGTTTTGGATTTTAAAAAGTTTGCCGAAACATGTTGAACTGCTCTTCTTTCTGTGGTGCACAAACTTATCCCTTTTATTTCCATGTTAATTCTTCCTCTGCTACCAAATTTTCTGTTAAAGAAGTAATACCTAGTGACATGTTACTTCATTAACTGAAGTATCCCTATACAGTACTGTATTCTGTCTTCAACAGTGACCTCTCCTGGTCGTACTATATTTCAGAATTCAGACATCAGAGGCTTAAGGAACCAATGTCTGAAATGTGTGTTGCCAGGTCACACTAGTTGCTGCAACACAACTGTCTGCGTGCACTGTAAGCAATCAATTAAGTCAAGGCTCTTGCAAGTTTAAAAGAACCATCCACAGAAGAAGCTGCCTACTGCTATGGCCTTGCTTCCTTCTAAGAAGTCCTATGCTCAGAAGGGGTCATTCTGCCCTCTCTTTATAGAGTAGAAGCATTGAGCCAGTAAAGTAGGATTAGAGAAAGTCTGAGGGAATGTAGTTGGACAGCAGTTCTCATCAGCTATAGCCACTATAGTACAAGATGAGGGACAATGGCACAACAACTTGTGGAGGACACAAATTCCTTGGCCCTGCAATGCCAAGATTACCTTAAGAAGCTCGTCTTAAGAGGAGGCTTAATGTTGCATCCCTGTGTGAGTTTCCCTCTGGACACCCCTCCTTCCACACAGAAGCCTGTGAGATGAGGCATCTCTGAGGAATCCCCACTCCTACACACTCTAAAGAAGGCAGCCTTTTCAAATGTGAAGTGCTGTAAGTCAGTAATAGCAGCACATGCTCTGTACCCGGAAGGACCAGGGTTTAATCCACAGCACTACCAATTAAAAGGAGCGGGTGATGAGAAAGACTCCTCTCTTGTCTGACACCCTGGAGCATGGCCCCCACAAGGGGAGGAGGCTGAGAGGGCGCTAGCCTGGGGGCCTGGGATTAGGAAGGGGCCTCAGCATGATATTATTGTAAGTTTTTGTTATGTAAATCCATTTAGGCTTTAAAAAAAATATTAAGTATTACTTTGGTGTCATCATTTAAACTGAGTTCTTTTGAATTTTATCTTAAATCCTGTAGAGCATCTCGCTGCCTTTAACCTTAGCAGTAGGTAGGGATCCCGGCCTGGGGCCCTACCCTGGAGAACTGCTACCAGTCAGAACACACCAGCGATGTGGCTTGCCAGATGTTGTTGGATTACAGCTGACATCAAATTTAGCCAGTGGTGGGAGCTAGCAGTCCAGCTGGGTTAAACACACAGTCAGTTTGACCTGTATTATGCAGCTTCCTAGCTAAGTAATGCTTCAAAGTTTAATTTGGGGAGGTGGAAGGAAATGTCACATAGCTGAGTAACTATGGTTGCCTTTGCTGGACATGACACCCCCCTGCTAACTTTCACAATGACTAAACCCCATCGCCTGCTCATTTCTCTGAACAAAGAGCAGAGAAGGTATTGGAAATAACTCATGTGTGGTTCAAAGTTTTGTTACCCAGTTGAATAGCGCATGTGTGCACCCACATCCCCCACAAGAAGGGGCTATGTGCTGATTTTCTCTCCCAACTGCCATGCCATCAAACCTACCTCCCCTATGTAGGTGCCAATCTTTGGAATTTTACTGAGTGTGCAATCCAAAGACCCCAGCAGACTCACACACCAAAGTGGCTTTCCTTTCTGTCTTGAGTGCACACACACATAGCAAGCCAGATCTTGGAAAAATTACTTTTTTCAAAAAAAAAATGGCTTCCAGAGTCCCCTAGCTGTATGGGAAATTGTGGGAGCTGTTGTCCAAAAAGTAACTTCTCAAATTCAAAGCTTTGGGAATTTGATTGGATTCCTGTTGGTTAGACCCAATTAAAATAGATCCACTGAATCAATAGCTGAATGGAGGTAAATCCAATTGAAACACCAATTCTACAGTTTGGGACTAAAATAGACTTTAAATCCAAATAAGACAGAACATCTCTCTTATTTAAATTCCTTGGAAGATCTTATGATTAGTACTTGATTTACTTATTAGCAGATGTTAATAAAGGTGCAACAGAAATCGTTGCAAACTTTCTTTCTCTGCTGCTAAGATTTGTAAAAATGTTATTCAGCCCCATAAATAATATCTGGTATTTTTTCTCCTAATTATACTGTGTTTATTATATTTTAATTTTTTCAATAATTGCTTCTTGCTCTGCTTTCTATTGTATAACTTTGTACTTTGTTTTATATGATGCATGTCTCATGTTTTGATAGTCTATGACAGCACAAGAAATACAGACTAGAAATAAATACAGACAGAATGTAAGTTCTGAGAGCTATAGTGCAAAAAAGTAACTTTTACTATTGTGAACCCTGCTGGCAGAGAAACCCTTTTGTTTTGTTTTTATTAAATGGTTGTGTCTTTCAAATATGATCCATTCAGATCCCCTTTGAAAGCAGCTGTTTGATCTCATTTTGGCTCTGTGCCCTCCTTCTCCCTAGCCCTTCCCAGAACTGGCCTCTTCTCTGAGCCTCCAAAACAGGATTATCCTTCCATGTAAGGAAAACAAAAGCCTTTGGCCAGCAGACTTGCCCTCTCTTTGGTGGGATTTGATCAGGGCAGGGCTTCTGCAGGGGGAGGTGCCTAAGGTGAGGGCATTTCAAAATGGAAGGAGTTATCATAGAAAGCATCCAGAGAGAGGCTGCTTCTGCTCACCCTCTCACTTCCATGGTATACTCAAAAGCAGGAGCAAAAGCAACCCAAAATGCCTGTATTCTGCACACACCCCTTTTGGACTTCAGAGATGTATCCACACTACACAATAATAAGTTTAATCCTAGTGGGGAATTGCCATGGCTCTATCCTATGGTATCTTGAGATTTGTAGTTTGTTGAGAAACGTAGAATTTTCTCGTACACTCTCAATGACAATGAGAGCACCTAACAGAGAATTCTAGGGGCTGTGCCCCTCACCTATGGAACAGGATCTTGTCCCTGCCTATACCTCCAAAGTACCAGACCATTCTCTGCTGCCTTCTTCATCTCCAGGCTTAGATCTGGGGAGGTGTGTTGGAGGGTGGAGGCTATTCTTGGGATCAGGCTGCAGGGAAGCAGAGGGTGAAAACAAGCTCCATGCCTCCTCCTACCTCTGAGGCTGGGATCATTCTTGCCATTACACAGAGCATCTCCAAGACATGCTTCCACTGCAAGGATGGCCTTCATCCTTCTTTCTGACTCCTACATTGCAGGTTTCCCCAACATGGAACCACCCAGATGTTTTAGACTAAAACTTCCACAATCCCTATTGGCTATGATGGCTGGAGCTGATGGGAGTTATAGCCCATAACATCTGGCATGCGCAAAGTTGAGGGAGGCTAAGTATGGGAGAACATTTGCTACACTCTGGGAAACTATCAACCCTCTGGTTGCATTAATTTAAAATATAAAGATAAAAAATAATTACCGTAAGAAAGAAAGTGGGGGAAACAGATACAGGTAGTCCCAATGAGAAGTTTCAGTTCCCACTGCTTTCAACAAGTGCGTTAATACTACTTACAAATATAAGAGTACTGCAGAATCAAACTAAAAGCCCACCTAGTTCAGCTTCCTGTTTTGTAATGGCCAACATCCTGTTAGTGACATGTAGGTGTATGTTGCGTTACACCCGTGGAGTGTTTGTATTGGAGACTGCCCAATGGCCATATCCAGCTGATAAAGATGGAAGTGGAGGTTTACATGAAGAACATATAGCAACACACATCAGGTGGGGTGTACTTGACCCCCAGTGTGCCTCTGTTCATTCCATGCAATTGTGTAACTTGGTGTCAGCATTCAGCAGTGATCCACATACAATGTGCTATAGTGCTATCCAGTGTAGGGCTTGTGTAATGCAAGTGGAACATAACTCCACTGGCAGTTATTTACACTATGCTGCAGCAATGTAGGATCTCCCCAATATAGGAAGCCCACAAGCCAGACACATTGCCAGCACTTCAAGGCACTTCCAGACCTTTCAAATAAATCTTTCACTTCTTTAACATGCAGTACAATTTTATAACAAATACAACTCCACTTTATTAAGAATGCACCTCCTGAATGAAAAATTTATTAAATGCAGCACAACGACATTGTTTCCTCATAAACAAGCATTTGCAGTAATTACAGGAAAAAGCAATTTAAGATTTTTAAAAAGTACTCTGAGATTGCTAATTTGAAAACATTCCTCAAATTGAGGTTATTCCCCAAAATATCTTACTGTGGGTTTAAAACTGACAGGTGAATGGTGCTGCTCTCTAAATGTCACTAGATTGCAACTCCGAGCATTCCTTGTCATTGGCTATCCCAGCTAGGGATGCTGGGACTTGCAGTCTGATAACATTTTAAGGACACATTTAAAGAAATGGTAGATTAGGATCATGCTAGCTCATCATTGCCTGCCTGTAGTATGCACACTGGAGGTTCAGGCATGCTTAGACTGGATCCCCTGAAATCCACAAGACAAGTTAGTCATGCCAAAATTAAATCCCAGTGACTTAATTGGGTCTTGATGATCCAACATGACTAGCCTAGATACAACCCCACAGCTGTACAGAGGCCTAAATATGTAATTTGCACTGTGTGTCAACGCTCTCCATACAGAGAATACTCTGTTGTAGCATACTGCTCACATGGACAGATCTACATGAACTGGACTCTTATGTTTATAGGACCTGTTGCATAAACAAGATCAACACACATCCATCAGCAGGAACAAAATCAAGATTTCCTTCTGCAGAGAGAGGCATGAGATTGTGACTTCAGGTATAAATCCATGGACCTGATGCTTCTGAAACACCAGCAGGCAATAGCTCCAGAAGCTGCTTCAAACTCTGTCAAGTCAACCACTAAATTTGTAACAGAGTGGCTTCCATGCAAGTCATTCATAAGAAGGCACATTCAGATATAAACATATGAAATATATTATGAAGTCAGAGCTGGAAAACTAAAGCTTTCTCCATAACCCAGGAACATAATACAGGTCTGGTGCAGTGGCACAATCAATGCAGCTTCTCTTGTGAAAGGAAGCTCTTTATGCCCACCAACTGAAATGCTGCATTGGAGAAGCTCACACAGCTCCTCACAAAATGGCTGCCATCAATATAGTGGTGGCAACCCACCATCTCCAACTCCGCCGAGCTAAGACTTGCTGGAGTGACCTTGGTCCTTTGACGTTTCCGATTTTGGGGCCTTCAGCATACTCAGTTTCTTTGGTAATTTTGCACTGGCCTTCATTACTACCTCGTGCTCAATTTTCTTACGGATTCCAACCTCCAAATTCTGGGGAAAGAAAGAAAGAGAGAGAGCATATGCCTGTGCTTATTTAGAGGATGAGTGAGCAAGCAAGTACCAGAGATGTCCTGATTTTCAAACATGCCACTGAGGCTTCTATGGAAAGATATTTATGAATTCCCTGGGAGAGCAGGTTTAGTATTTTACCTTATTTGCTTAGGGCATACATTTGGAAGTATGCTGCTGGGAATGCAACTCCCACCAGCCCTACCAGGCATAGCCAACAATGAGAAATGCTGAGAGTTGCAGTCCAGCAATATCTTCAGGGACAAAAATATGTGCAACACGTAGTACTCAGTCAGGCTATGAAGGCATGCATAATTGCCCAGGCTATCCCTGTTCAAGGTCCCTTTTGCACTACATAATTATAGTATAACACTCCGATTTCACTTTAATTGCCATGGCTACTCCCTGTGGTACCCTGGGATTTGTAGTTTGTGGAGGGGCCCTAGAGTTCTCTGGCTGAGAATTCAACAGGTGCTTACCCAAACTGCAATTCCCAGGATTCTACAGGATAGAACCATGGCAGTTAAAGTGGAACAGCGGTGCTATAATTGCATCCTGTGAAAGCATGTTCTGCTGGCATGCTAACCTTGTGTTGGTTAAAAAAATCTGTGCCACTAAAAGCATGGGGTGACTAGTATGTGCGTCAATGAATGTATGTTCAAAAAGTACAAGCTTTAGCTGTTACGAAAAAGAGTCTCCTTGGAGTTGCTCCACTCAAGTCTGCCTCTTTAGCATGGAGAAAGGTCTCACCTTCTTCAGTTTCTGCTGCTGGATCACTCGAGCCTTCTTGGGAGCAATAACGCGGCCTGTGGCAAGAACCCAACAGAATGAGGATAAAATTTCACTGTATCTGCCATAAAACAAATTCTGTAGGCCACACAGGCATATAAGACAAAATCCATCTATGTGTACTACTCACCCAGAAAGAGACAAATGTTTCAAGCCAGACTTCTGATTTACCGTACTAAACTACTGCCACAGTTCAATTTCTTTAAAAAGTCAGAAGCGGGTACAGAACTTCTAGCGAGCTTTCCCATGGTCTGACTCAGATGCTGGTTTAGGGGAGACACCATGATCACCAGTCCTTTCACACCACCCAATTACAGTATCAGTGCTATTATGATTCCCCTTTAAGTGCCATGGCTGCCTCCTATGGAATCCTGGGACTTGTAGTTTGGTCAGAGGCACTAGAGGAGCTCCATGGAGGAGAATGTCTTGGCGGTCTCCCCTCCAAGTACTAATCAGGGATGACCCTGCTTAGCTTCCAAGATCAAACAGAATCTGGTGCCAGCCTTTAGGGTATTTAGGCCCTACCAAAGACAAGGACATATTAAATCTGTCACAGCATAAAAACGGAAATAGGGGGTAGGAAGAAACAATCTAGCAACAACTTTGAAACTAACTGGTTTATTTCTGTGTGAGCTTTCCTGGATAATGCACTGGGGGGGTACAATAACACAGCCCAGTGTTTCTTAACCTGTGGTCCAAGGACCCCGAGGGGGCTCTGATGTCCTCACAGTGGGACGCGAAGGCTTGAAGGCTGCTCAGGCCAAATCCTCCCTACAGTGGAGTGGCCACATGACAGTAGCCAAGGCAAAGGTTGGCTTGGCCTGCGCATTGCCATGCAATCCGCTCCAGCCACAAACTTGGAGGAAGAAGCAGGAGAAAAGTCTTGCCATTTCCTCCATGCCTCTGAGGGAAGGGTTAATGGATGGTGTAATTGTATTATTACTATTATTATTTTCAGGGTTTTAAACCTTGAGTTAAGTTTGGGGGGTCCCACGGCAATCTGTTTCAAGGAGGTAAAGAAAAGGTGAGGAGCCCATTTATGACCAGCTTGTGTTGCCTTGGTTTTTTGCTTCTGCACCGCAAGCCCCGACACCCTTTCCCTTGCTTACCTCCTTTCCGAGGCCCCCGGGCAGCCGAGGCCGCCTTCTTCCCCGCGGAGGCCGCCTTGCGCGCCTGGAACTTGCGCTTCCCTTGCGCCATGGCGGCTCCCAGCGTGGCCCGCCTCCGCCGCTGCCACAGGCGAGGAGGGGCCTCAGCGCCCGGCCTCTCCTCGCCTATGAGGCAAAGACGGAGCGGAGGCCGAACGGGAAGAGGAGCCGCTGCCTTGCAAAGCAAAGGGCTGGAGCAGTGCGGACGCACCCGGGGGTCCCCCCTGCCCGGACAACAGAAAGCCACCGGCCTGCGCGCCTCTTCAGAACAGGCGTGGCTGGAGGGAGTCTTTCTTTTTTTGGAGAGGCCTTATGAAGACCTTCAGTTGTCCCTTCATATTCGCTGGGGTTTGGTTCCAGGACCCCCACCCTCCGTGGATACCCAAATCCGTGGATACTCAACTCCCATTCTATGCAATGGCATAGCAAAAGGGTATCCCTTATATAATTTTACCTATCAAGTAATTCTTTATTTAATTAAAACAAACAAACAAGACAATTAGACAGTTAAACATAACTCGCGTCACACAAGACCAACAACAACAATTACAAAATAAAACACATTTAGCCCTCCCCCCACATAAAACTAACTTCCTGCCTTTCTTTACAGTACTTGCTTTCTAGTTATTATTATAACATTTCCCCGCCCTTTCTATATTTCTCTTCATTATAACCCGTTTTATACATTAAGCATTTACTTCATTGTTACTAGTCAGTTGATTCTAACATATATTTTATATAAGATGGCTAAATCAAGGTTTGCTTTTTGGATTATTATTTTTTAAATATATTTTTATTTAAAAAGACATTTCAAATAAAATAATATATACAATCAATATTAATCACAGTGCATTGTTTGTTAATACAAATCAGCATCTCCACACTGCCTTTATTCATTTAACAAGTCATTCTATCTCCATAGATAGATCACAGATTAGCAAAGGCATATAGCGTATTTGGATGACTTTACAAAA
Organism: Gambelia wislizenii; assembly: GCA_030847615.1. Classification (NCBI taxonomy): domain Eukaryota; kingdom Metazoa; phylum Chordata; class Lepidosauria; order Squamata; family Crotaphytidae; genus Gambelia; species Gambelia wislizenii. Next base: position 263,093,534 of record JAUMIR010000002.1, read on the forward strand.
GAGTCTGGAGTAACAAACACCTGAGGTGAAGCACAAAAATCAGTGTGTATAGAGCCATTGTACTGTCTATTCTCCTTTACGGGTCTGAAACATGGGTCACCTATCGCCAACGCTTACGACTCCTCAAAACACTTTCATCAGCGCTGTCTATGCACAATCCTAAATATACACTGGACTGACTATGTGACGAATGTTGTTGTCCTTGAGCAAGCAGGGATCACCAGTGTTGAGGCCACGATACTGAGAACACAGCTGCGCTGGGCAGGGCACGTTTCTAGTATGGAGGACCATCGCCTCCCAAAAATAGTACTCTACGGTGAACTCGCCACAGGTCAGCATAAGAGGGGTGCTCCAAAAAAGCGATACAAGGACTCCCTGAAACAACATCTCAGGCTCGGCCAAATTGATCACCAACAATGGTCCGCCCTGGCCTCACATCGGGAGGCATGGAGACACATTATCCACAATGCTGCAGCCTTATTTGAGAGCTCATGCCGAACAAGTCTTGAAGAGAAACGACAACGCAGAAAGAAACATCACCCAAGGAGACCTTCTGCTGTGCTTTCTGCAACCAGACATGTTTATCTCGGATTGGCCTTTTCAGACATCAGCACGCTTGCAGAAAGCATGGGATGAGTCCTTCCTGAATCTTCATTTGCGTAGAAAAGCCAGAGAGATTATTTTATTGAAATTGCACTGGTATTAATGAAACTTTAACTTCCTTACTGACTTTTCCGATTATTATCTTGTTTATGTCGAACATCATTTTTTGTTATCCTATACACAGTTTCCATTATTTATCTAATATTGTTGCTTTACATCAAGATTTGGCTATTAATATTTTGAATAATTAATTAAAATTTATCATCTCCTCTTTCCAAACTTCCTTTAATTTATTATCTTTTTGTCTCAGGAGTAAGGTATTGCTGCTACATTACTCCATTTATTTATAAAATAATTTTTTATGATTTCCCACTCCTTTATATAATTTTCACAAATTTGGATTATTATTTTTAAAGAATATTTTCAAGCCGTGAATGCTTAAATCCATGGATACCAAATCCGTGGATACGGAGGGACTACTGTACACTATTATAGCGCTATTATTCCACTTTAACTGCTAAGGCTGCCTCCTGTGGAATCCTGGGGTTTGTAGTTTAGGGAGGAGCACTTAGCATTCTCAGCCAGAGAGCTTTTAGGCCTCACTAAACTACAAACCGCAGAAGTCCATAGGAGGTAGCCAGAGCAGTTAAAGTGGAATAATAGCACTATAACAAAAGTGGAATAATAGCACTATAACAGTGTAGTCTGAGGAAGGAGATATTACGTGTGGCAAATGTAACCCGGACAGATATGCTTTCCCTGTGGGCTGGGATGCAGAGAGGCAAATGCAATGTTGAATGCAAGTGTCTTATTTGTTTATTTATTTGTGCCATTTCTATGCCACCTTTCTCCCAAAGCAGGACCCAAGACAGCTCACAAAACAATTAAAATATATGCAGTAAAAAAACCCAGATAAAACCAATAAAAACAGCGTAAAAACACACCCTGATAAGAACCACAATTATATGTCAAAGGCCTGTTCCAACAAGAATGTTTTTGCTGTGGGCAAAACAATAACAGGTAGGGGGCCAGCCTAGCTTCTAGTGGAAGGGAGTTTCAAAAGGTGGGAGCAGCCACTGAGAAGTCTCTCTCATGTCCTCACCAAGCCAGCCTGTGATGGTGGTGGGACCGAGAGAAAGCCTTCCTCTGCAGATCTTAAAATCCTTGCAGGGTCGTAGAAGGAGATACAATCTTTCATATAGTCTGGACCTAAGCTGTGTAGGGCTTTATAGGTCAAGACCAGCACTTTGAATTGTGCCCAGGGTTGCCCTCAATCAGTCAAGCTATCTGGAGCTAACTTTTTCTGTTCTCCCTCCACCCCACCCAATAAATTGCCTTTCTTGGAAGCCTCCACAAGTGTAAAGAGGGTGCGTGGGCAGGGCTGCATGCGCTAGTCAACTTTTTTTTAATGTACTCTTAACATTTTTAATGTTTTTTTTTTTTTTAAACCAGGAGTGGACTTGTGGCTATTTCCTTTTGGATGGTTTTTGAGGTTGGCCACATAGCCCTAGGGGCAAATCCAGAACCTGCCACTGTTGCTCATCCAACAATTAACAGTGTCAGCTACACTCTGCTCCCTCTCATACACATCCCTGGTTTGAGGGAAAGGGGAGAACCAGGGATGCATCTTTTTGTGGAAGCCTTGTGAGCTGATAGGAGTGTGCTTATGGTTCAGAGGCCTCAAGTTCTTAATATTTTTTCCCTACGTAATTTAGACGTTGTGGTTCACACTTGAGACAAGAGACGAACAAGCTGCATTTTCAGGCGTTGATTTAGGAGAATAATTAATCAGACTTGTGCCAGTGGCTTCATAGTGAAACCATGGTCCATCTCTTTCTTGCATGAGTTAGCGGGCTTCCTTTACTTTCCTCCTTAACTCAGCTTTCTCTGCTTTAGCGTGAACCAAAGACATTCCCTTTTCAGTGGGGTCAAGGAGATAGCAATCTACCTAGTTATGGGATGTGAAGAGTATTCCCAGTGCTCTGGTACACAGCCTTCTGAAATCTCAGCCAATTTGGCTTCACCGATAAAGACATTAACAAGTGTTACAAGTACAGCTATTGGGATGCCAGTTAACAAAACAGGTTCTTACATTCTAAGCAGAGAAACCAGTGATGTGGCCCTTCAGGTCATGCAGGATTGTGTCATAAAATATGCAGAGTGCATTCACTCTCTGCCCATCCGAGCAGAGATGCATGCAGCAAAATAGCGTGGGCTTTTGAGCAAAATCATGTACACCTCTGGTGCAAAAGAAAAGGCCATATCAAATCTCCTTTATGGCTTTATTAACAGACAAATGAAAATAAAACAGACAGCAGAAGACATTCATCCATGCTTCTGTATGCTCCAAAGTTCCTCAGGAGCTAAGAGAAAGAAAAAGGAGCCCCCATAATGCAGAAGATACACACAAGCTCTAAAATCCCCTCCCAGTTAAATACCTTTCCAAAATATTCAGTCCTTCTAAGAAGTGAAACAGAGAAACTGGACTCTTAGTTTCGTTTCTCGCTCTCAAACCCCGAAGAACAAAATAATATCAAGAGACAGATTTATGAGCTCTAGTAAACAAGCTGGCGTCTTCAGTGCCTTGGTGAATAAAATTACCCAAAGGGGGGAGATAAACTTCTAATTACGATATCTATTTTCCCTGACAGATTGCACCTCCCATCACTCTTCACCTTTGGCCAGGGCTGGTGGAAGTTCCAGTCCAAAAGGGGAGGTGATACACATGCACAATGTTCACTGGTAGTATGACTCTATGCTTGGCTCCTGTTCAGGACTATCAGGGCTGCAGTAACAAAAACAAAGGAGAGCCAGCAAGTCTGGCATCTGCAGTTAGGGTAATCTTAAAGACTTCTGGCATCATATTTGTGGGCCAGGGCACACTCTCAGAAGCATACAGTGCTCACCTGTGTTTTTAAGGGTACATCCCCTGTCTACCAAAAGTAAAAATTATGTATGTGCCTGCATATAAACACAAACCAAAACAAAATGCTGTAAAAGCACATGACTGCAAAAATATAAACTAGGAAACAGAAACCTAGGCCACAGTATCTAAATACAGCAGGCCCTCCTGATCCATGGACTCCAGATCTGCGATTTTGAGTGATCGTGGATTGTCATTTCCTATACTTAAAATGTTGGTGACATGACCGCAGACACTGAAGAGTCCACCCCATTTAATAATAGGAGATGTGATTATTCATGTTTTTTTGTCATCAGTGATGTGTGTGTGTGTGCCCTGAAATTGAACCCCCACAGATCCGGAGGGCCCACTGTATATACAAAATACTTGTACTGTGGTCCCTTGGTATCACTGGGGTTTGGTTCCAGGACTCACCATGGATACCAAAATCCATGGCTGCTCAAGTCCCATTGTATACAGCGGTGTAGTAAAATGATGTCCCTTATATAAAATGGCAAAATCAAGGTTTTCTTTTGAGATTTTTTAAAAAAATTCAAGCTGTGGATGGTGGAATCTGTGGATACGCAGGTCCGACTGTACAGAATGGATGCAGAAGCGTGAGCATACACAGATATGTTTGTGTCTCTAGGTTTATCTCTGTTGTTTGTGTATCTCTATATGTTAACACCTCTGCACTGTATATCTCTGTATAATATTCACACCTCTGTACCCATTCTACATTTTGTATGTATTTAGATTCCCTATTACGTTTTTGTAATTATAGCGATTTATCTTACATGTTTTTGCAGTTGGTACTGATTGCTGCCTCTATTATTTTATGCATATAGACACATACATGGGTTTGTTTGTTTTTTTACAAACAAATATACATAATATAGGTAGGCACACACTGCACTAAAATCAAATAATGTGAGAAGCAACGAAAGGTATGTACTAAGAGCACAGTTGCATATAGAAGGAAGCTAAATGAGGACAAAATCCAGTCAGGACGGGTATAATATTTTAGGCATAGCAAGATCAACAGCATCACTGAACTTCTAAAGAAGGATCATTACTTCCTGTAACTAATCATTCCTGTGGTCACCAGGTTCTACAGTATCCCATTACCTAATGAAATGCAGTTTGGCAGCTTCACACTCCTATGGGTGAGTATACTGTGGTGAATCAAAAGTCTGTTGGAGCATGGAAATACTATCTGTCTTCCGTCTGTTTTCTGAGTGTTACCATTTCCAGTATCTGATTTGCATTCACTTCTTTTCTTGCCAGAGGTTGGCCAATGTGGTCTATTGAAATAACAGGAGGGCACATGGTGTCATATCATGTTGGGAAATTTGCTGCCAGATGAGCCCTTGATGACTGGTATCATTTCGTCCCTGTGCAAGAGCATTGCTGCAAAGAATTTCCAGGCTCCTGAGAATGTAAGATGATCTTGCTGGATCAGACCAAAGGCCTAACTTAATCCAGCCTCCTGTTTCCTAGAGTGGCCAATCATATACCTGTGGGAAATCCAGGAGTGGGATACCAGGGCAATAGCCCTTCACTCCTATGGATTTCTCAGCAACTGGCATTCAGAGACATGTGGCCTCTAATTCTTGAAGTATCATCTAGCCCAGTGGTTCTTAACCTGTGGTCCATGGACCCACAGAGGGCCATGATGTCCTCACAGGGGGTCCGCAAAGGCTTGAAGGTTGCTCAGCCCACTTCCTCCCTGCAGCGGAATGACCACACAAAAGCAACCAAGGCAAAGGCTGGCTGGCTGGGCCTGCACGTTGCTGTTCAGTGCACTCCAGCCACCAACTGGTAGGAAGAAACAGGATAAGTCTTCCCCCCTCCCTCTGGTGACTCTGAGGGAAGGTTTAATGGATGGGGTAATTGTTAATGGATTATTATTGTTGTTATTTTAAATCTTGAGTTAAGTCTTGGGGGTCTGCAGCAACAAAAGATATTTAAAGGGGGTCCCTGATAAGAAAGAGCTAAGAACCACTGATCTAGCCACCATGACTAGTCACCAGTGACAATTTTATGATTTGTCAGAAAACTTCATCTTGCTGCACTTTCCCCTATACAAATGTGCCTGCAAATGGCAACAAATGGAGTTTCATCCTGTATTCTTATTAAGCCTTATGTTTTCAAGCTGGAATGTTTTTGCACCATGCAAGGACACAGATCCCTTAAAAAATGTTCACTGACTTGGAATGGAAGCAGTGGAATTTCCCACAAAGTAATGAGGTGGGGAGTTACTGGACCATCCCATACCTTTACACTATGCAGCAAGCAGATGCAGCACTGCTTTCCAACATTGGGGCACCTTTGGATGAGTGCTTTTGAATACATACAAAGAAGCACACACAGAGAACAAAGCTTAAAAATAAACAAAGAAGCTAAGAGAGTTATTCTCAAGCCAGAGGTGATAGGGTAGGTTGAAATTGCAGGACAAGAGAATATTCTGCTGAAGGCAGAAACAGAAGGGCTCATCAGCAGCATAGGTTTTAACATCAGAGTTTCAAAAATTACTACTAACCACAACAGCTGCCCCAAACCAAGGAATATATTGGGCCTTCTCCTCTGCTCTGGTTTCAGGAGGAATTCTAGAATTCTAATCTAGCTGCTTCTGTTTGAGGCTAACCCAGACCTCAGTCCACAGATACACACAAACGCACACACACAAACGGCAGAGAACTGAAGCAGGACAGAAACATGAACTTTTTAACAACAAACTAGAGGGATAGATTAAGCCCCTTGAGGTTTATGTGTACAGTATTGTTTTTATCTGTTTGTTTTATTTGATAGAAATACAATGCTCTTTTCATTGAGATTTCAAGATAGAAGAGGGCACAATTATAAAAAGTACTAACCTCACAGGATCCAATGTAATGATTTTCCTTCATCAATAAAGTCACTGTACCTTCAAGTCCAATTCTTGACTTAACCTCAAATAGTGGTGAGACTGGACTACTAAGAAGCCCAATGTCATATTTGTTTATGGCAGGGACATGTTAAAAAGGCAGAGCAGGACATTTATTAGGAATCAGCATGACTGTGGGGATATTATGCACCATAAACTAAGACCTCTTATGGGGAAACCAGAGAACATAACTTTCAGACAAAACAAAGGCAGAAGTTTCTTGTCCCCCGACTAAGAGTTAAAATCAAAAGTGTTGTGGTGAGAGGAGGACAGTATTCACTTTCCTATGCATGCAAGTACAGGTTGTCAATCCATAAAACATGGAGATCTAAAATCTTTACTTGTTCTATCAAGTTTCCCCATCTTGACAGATGTGAAAACTTATCCGTTAACCAAAAGCAAACTAAATTCTTGTTTCAAAAACATGCCTATACTAGTTTAAGGGTCTTGAGATAGTAAAGTATTGTTTGTTAAATGCATGTAAAGATCCTTGATTTCATCTTATTTTTTCTTTTCTCTGCAAGCATACATTGGGGATCTCTGTGTGTAATTAATGCGTATGAAGCAGTCAGGTTCTGTTCAGAACAAACTAAGCAGGTCTGTGGGGACAGTGTTTTTGTTTATTGGAAGGGTTCATGTTTAACTAACAGGAACTGAGTTATATACATTCTTCTGCCTTTTCTTCGACTGTTAACTCCCAAGGGGCATGCAAAACACATTTTCACTCTCTTTCTGACACTGACAGGCACTAACACACACACACACACACACAGTCTCTCTATGCAGGCATTGAACTGGTACAGTATAGTCTCTTGTTTGCTCCAGTTATGTTTCTGTCATAGTTCAGCTTCAGGATCAGATGCAGAGTCTGAATAATCTGCAACTAAAGAGGCAGCCAAACTGGATGGGGGGCTTCCTTCAGCCTTTTGGTAACCCTCCTCAGGCCCCAGAGTAGAGTCAAGGGACTCTCCATTCACATCACTGTCCTGGTCCTGCCTGCAAACTTGGGTTGTGAGATTTGAAGTATCATTCTCCTCCTCCACTGAAGACTGTTCCTTATCCCTGGATTTCCGACGCACAACCCCCAGGCTGCTCATAGCTACTGGTGACTTGCCAGCTGTTGATTTCCCAGTGAATGCCAGCCTTTTCACGGTGTCATTGGCTTTGGTGTTTGAGGCCTGGATGGATGAGAACCAGGGGCGGTCAGCAATCTCACTGCGCTTTTGCTTCTGTTTGTCTTCATAGGCTGCAAGGAGAGAGGAGTGAATTATTATAACTAAGGAGAAGAATATATGCAATTTATTTTGTTTTATGAGTTGCATTTATATCCTGGCCTTCCTCCAGTGAGATGAAGGTGTGGCACACATGGGTCTCCTCCTTGTTACTTTATTCTTACAACAACAAACCTGTGAGGTAGGTCAGGCACAGAGAGTAATAATTGGTCCAGTAAGTTTTATGATTCACTACGGAACCTAGGTGTCCAAATCAGAAACATGGGTGGAAAATTTTCCAATGCCATATTTACCAGTGAAAAAATTTCCACCCCTACCCTTTACATTAATCCATAGTTGTTGCAGTTGTACTGTTATTGATCATATTAGGTGGGCCAAATATAGGATATGAAGCTCTAGTGCTTCTTAAAGGAAGCTAGCTTTTAAAAATCCTCATGCACAAAAGAACAGACTAAAAATGAATGCACTGCTAAGCTTGTTTTTATATTTCAAAATTTCTTGCTTCTCTATTGTCATAAGTACATGTAGTCAAAACAAAATGTGATAATTTTTCCTTTGTCCACAGACTCACAATCATCCTTTAGTAAAATAAAATGTTCAACTAGTTGTACTGAATCAGAATTTTCTCAATTTGAAATGGTACTGATAAGTAGTACAGGGACTGACCGAGTGAAGTTGAATGTACTACAATTACAGTTCAGCAAAATAAACTTAAACTTTTGATACATCGGGTATGGCTCTTTTTAGGAATGTGTCCTTAAAAATAATGTCCTTTAAGATGTAGTCATTTTTTGTTAAATATAAAGGAAATGTATGCTATTTACATTATTACAAATATTCCAATAAAATAAATTTCCACTTAAAGCTTTGAATGTGTTTGAATATAATATTTAAACCAAATGTGCTAACTTGGATAACATTATTTAGAGTGCTGGGAAATTTTCTATTTTCCCCAGAAAACCCACATCATTGTTCCCAGTCCATAGTCCAACACCTTAAACACGTTATCACACCGATTCTTCCAATATGTACACTGCCATGTGCAAGAACATAGGAAACACTTTTATACCAGGTCATATTATTTGTCCATCTAATCCAGCATTGTCAACTCTAACTAACAGTGGCTTTCCAGTATCACTGGCAGTGAAAATCACCTTTCCCATCACCTATTGACTCTGTTGTCAACTAGGAATGTATAGGGACCTTCTGTGTGTTAAGTATGTGCTCAGCCACTGATTTATGGATAGCTGCACCTCAGCTTCCTCTGCAATGCTATAAGGTAGGCAAATACCTTTTCTTCAGTAAGGCAGATTTTTGACAACTGACCAGGGATCCTTTCACACTACAGTACTTAATTGTAGCACTATGATTCCACTTTAACTCCTTCCTGTAGGATCCTGGGGCTTGTAGTTTGGTCAGAGGCACCAGAGGAGAAGCTCCCTGGCTGAGAATTTTCAGTGCCCCTCCCTGCATGGCAAATCCCAAGATTCCATAGGATGGAACCTTGGCAATTCAAAATGGAATCACAGTGCCATAATTATCATTATATTCTCTGGCTGGAGAATCCCTAAATCCTTGCACTTGTGTCCTCTACCCCCATGAAAAGCCAGAACAGTAAGTCTCTACATACAGCCAAGGCTCTGATATTTGAACAGTGCTGCCAGTTGCCGATCTTCATCAGACTCCCGTACGAGAGGGATGCTCAGACTTGCTTTTTTCTGCAAGGCTAGATCCTTCTTCTCCTCTTCTTGTAGGACCTTTTTCTCTTCCTATGGCAGAGGAAAAGGAGGAAAAGAGACAAGACAAAAAACTAAAAATCCACATCAGATAAAGCTATAGGGGACTGAGATGGGGCTAAGCAAAACACAGGTCAAGGACCATCACAGCTGGAAGGAAACAAGCCAGTAAGAAAGGGCCAGTTCTCTTTTATTAGACATCTTAATAGCCATTAAAAAAAAACCTTGCATACTAATGAAAAAGACTAAGATAAGCATGTTAACATGCAGGGTAGTAAGATGTTTTAGGGTTAGTGACTTTCATGGACATCTTTCAGAATGGTTTACAGTGCAATGTTAGGCATGTCTAGCTGGAAATAAGTCCCATTGAGCACAATGGAGCTTCCGTCTCAGTAAGTGGATATAGAACTGCAGACTTAATCTATAGATCAATTAACCCATATTCAGACATTGCTCCAATTGTGGCATATTGTGCCAGCAGAATGACCAATGTTTTGCTGTTTACAATTTTAACGTAGGAGAAACGGAGAAGGATAACAAGAGGAGAAGAAGGAGAAAAATTGTTGTTAGCCATCAAGCTGACTTCAATTTATGGTGACCCCATGAATGAGAGATCTCCAAGTCACCCTATCCTCAACAGCTCTGTTCAGGTCTTGCAGATTCAGGGCCTTGGTGTCCCTGATTGAGTCTATCTATCTGTAATGTGGTCTTCCTCTTTTCCTTCTGCCTTCTACCTTATCAAGCATTTTTTTTCCTAGTGAGTCAGTTTCAGTTTAATCATCTTGGCTTCTAGGAAGAGTTCAGGCTTGATTTGTTCTAGGAACCATTTATTTGTCTTTAGAGCAGTCCATGTTATCCATAAAACGCTTCTCAGTGCCACATTTCAAATGAGTTGATTTTCTTCCTATCAGCTTTCTTCACTGTCCAGCTTTCACAGCCATACATAGAAATGGGAAATACAGTGGCATGAACAATCCTAACTTTAGTAGTCAATGATATATCTTGACACTTCAGGATCTCGCCTAGCTCCTTCATAGCTGCCCTTCCAAGTCCTATCATTTTCTCATTTCTTGACTGCAGTCTCCATTCTGATTAATGACTGGGCCAACGTATGGAAAATCTTGAACTATTTCAATGTCTTCATTGTTTACTTCAAAGTTATGTAAATCATCGGTGGTCATTACTTTTGTTTTCTTAATATTCAACCATAAACTTGCCTTTGCACTTTCTTCCATGACTTTCTTCAGCAATCATTCCAAGTCTTTGCTATTTTCTGCTAGTAGTATGGTGTTATCTGCATATCTTAAATTGTTGATGTTCCTTCCTCTAATTTTCACACTTTCCTCTGAATCTAGTTCTGCTTTACATATTATATTTTTGGCATACAAGTTAAACAGATAGGGTGATAAAATGCAGCCTTGCCTGACCCCCTTGCCAATTGGAAACCATTCTGTTTCTCCGTATTCTGTCCCAACAGTAGCCTCTTATCCTCAGTACAGGTTACGTATCAGGACAATAAAATGTTGTGGCACACTTGTTTCTTTTAAGAGCAATCTATAGTTTTTCATGATCTATATAATCAAAGGCTTTGCTATAATCCATAATGCACAGCTGATTTTCTTTTGAAATTATTTTGTGCACTCCATTATCTAATGTATGTTTGCAATATGATCCTTAATGTTTCTTCCTTTCCTGAACCCAGCTTGGACATTTGGTATTTCTCACTCACCATTGGATATGGTAAAAGTCTTTGTTGTAGAATTTTGAGCATTGCTTTGCTTGCATGGGAAATTAATGCAAGGGTCCTGTGATTACATACTGCAATGGTCCTGAAGTTACTGCAATCCCTGGTGTCCCCTTTCTTGGTGACTGAATGTATATTGAGTGTTTCCAATCTGTGGGCCATAGTTTGGTTTTTCATATTTGTTGACAGATTTTAGTTAGAACTAGAATTGATTCTATCTCTGCAGACTGAAGCAGATCTATTGGTATGCCATCTGTTCCTAGTGATTTATTTCTCCCAAGTGCTCTCAGTGCAGCTTCCACATCACTTTTTGAAACTGGAGGTTTGTCTTCATATGGTTCTTCTTCAAATGAATCTCTCATCCTTTCATCTCTTTTATATAATTCTCCCATATATCGTTTCCATCATCTTTTAATTTCTACCTGGTCATGTAGTGTATTCCCCTGCTGGTAGTCGAGCATCCCTACTCTTGGTTTAAATTTCCCTTTGATTTCTTGGATCTTGCGGAAGAGGCCTCTTGTTTTTCCTTTTTTGTCTTCAATTTCTGTTCCTCTGCATTGATTATTATAGTAGTTCTTTTTGTCCCTATGCACAAGTTGTTGAACAGTTGTATTCAGGATTCTTGTTCTATTTCTGTCACCTTTCACTTTTGCTTCTCTTTTGTCCTTAACTTCTTGTACGGTTTAATTTATCATCCATTGAGGCTTATCTTTCTTTTTGGCTACAAATACTGTCTTTCTACATTCCTTCCTGACAATGTCCATGACTTCAGTCGAGTGTTCTTCTGACTCCTGGTCAATTAGGCTTAATAGTGCAAATCTATTTTTTACCTTGTCTTTCAATTCTATGTGGATGATTTCAGGTTGTATTTTGGCATGAGGAATGGTTTGATGTTCTTCTTTAACTTTACTCTTAATTTTTGAAATTAGTAGTTCATGGTCTGTGCCACAACCTGCTACTGGTCTTGTTCTTGCAGAGAATGGAGCTTCCCCATCTTCTGCTTCCAATTATGTAGTCTATTTGATTTCTGTATCAGCCATCTAGTGATGTCCATGTATACAATCACTTTTCGGGTTGCTTGAAGAATGTGTTTGTGATGAACAAACCCTCATTTCTCCTTCAATTTTCATTTCCTGAGTAAAAACAATGTACAGTTGTCCCTTCATATTCGCTGGGGTTTGGTTCCAGGACCCCCCGCAGATACCAAAATCCATGAATACTCAAGTCCCATTATATGCAATGGCATAACAAAATGGTGTCCCTTATATAAGATGGCAAAATCAAGATTTGCTTTCTGAATTATTATTTTTTAAAGAATATTTTCAAGTCGTGAATACTTAAATCCATGGATACCAAATCCGCAGATACGGAGGGACAAGTGTAATTATCTGACTCAAAATGTCCCATTCCTGTCCACTTTAGCTTGCTCACCCCAAGTATCACAATGTTTATACGCTCCACTTCTTGTTTTACTATGTCTAGCTTCCCTGATTCATGCTTCTCACATTCTATGTTCCTATAATATGTATTGCACAGCTTCTAACTTTCCTTTCATCTCTGAGCACATCAACAGCTGAATGTCCTTTCGGCTTGAGTCCAGTTGCATCATTAGCCACAGTACTACTTGTAGTTGTCCTCTGATGTAGCCCAGTAGCTCAGTGAGTGCCATCCGACCTAGGAGTTTCATCTTCTGGTACTTTTCTCTCATTTTGGATTGTCTCATCATAGGGTTTTGTAGTAAAAGATATTCAAAAGGAGGTTTGCCATGCCTCCTTTTGTGCAGTACTAACAAGTGTTAGCTATGGTGCCACTGCCATTGTCTCAGAGAGATTTTTTGCCAGTCTCTCTCTCTCTCTCCCCGCCTCCCTCTCTCTCCGCCTCCCTCTCTCTCTGACACACACACTAATGCTACTTCCTATTAGCTGTTTGGCACTTTTATTCTAGCTGCTCAGCAAAAACCTGTCTGCCATGGGAGACCCTACCAGCAGCACTGCTGCCATCAGTGTTGTCTCACAAGAGCACACAATCCCATCATCATCAGTGCCATTGGTGGGAAGGAAAGAAAGGAGACACTTATATAGAAAAAAATCCAAACAAGGTCCACATGACAGCACCAAAGAGTTAAAAGTGTGTTCAGGGTCTGCAACAGGTAACTACAACTGGATTAATGAATTTTAATTATTTTCATTAATTGGTTGAGGCAATTTTGGAGGTGGCCTTGTGAGCAAAGGGCATACTTATTAATCTTCTATAGATTTTTTTTGTTTCTGGTATGTAATTGTGGTAGAAATTGAAAAAAGAAACTAAAAGGTTGTCAAGAACTGGCAACTTTTCATTTTAAATATCTCGGAGAAGTACCTACTTTTATTTAAATTTAATCCATTATAGCTGATGGTTAATTAAGTACAGCGCATTTAATGTTCTGACTGTCCTATTTTTGCAAGAAAAAATAGCTTATTTATAGGAATGCCCTTGTACTTCTATCCTGTTCTTCTTCATCCAGGCTTGTAAATCAATTTGTTCTAGAGCTGTGAAGCAAAATGATCCTTCCCTGCCCCCCACCTGCTTACCCTGAATTTCCGGCGAAGAAGGCTGTTGAGGGCAAAGTCGTCCTTCCAAGCACTCTGGGCCTCCTGGATGTTCTGCAGGGTGGGGAGAGCTCGCTGAAGTTTGCCCTGATCTTTTGAGCCATGCTCCAGCCGATACATGGCATCTGTCTCCAGCTTCTGCTTCTCCTCGTGGGCTGAGAACAGACACAGGCATGAGGCCAGGCCAAGCCAGATGAGCCCTCAAGGGCCCAACAGCAGGATGGGCACTCCTCCCCAGGCTCACCTGTGGTCACTATCTGCTCATTGGCTTCCCCATCCCAACGCTCTTCCTTGCGCCGGGCACCACTGACAATGACATAGTCACAGTTGGCAGGGTCTGTCTGCATCTCAATGTGGTTGGGGCAAAGGTGACACTTCATACGGAACCTGCAAGGTGGAGGGTGACACTGTAGGAAAGGAGGAGGAAAACCACCCACTGTTGTGGCTGTGAATGGAACAGGTCTGGAAAGGCACCCAGCCTCCTGCTGGAAAAGAGGACCTAAACTTTAGGTCCTCCAGGTGTTTTGGACTTCAGCTCCCATAAACCCCAGACAAAATGGCTAACGATCAGGGATTGTAGGAGATGAAGTCCGAAACATCTGGAAGGCCAAAGGTTGACAAACATCACATCAAGGATCATGCTAAACTACTGTATCTTTCAGAAGAAACCAAGCTGCCTTGCAGGGTGGCTTATGCTCTGCACAGCAGCCCATGCTCCGCAGGAGATGAGGACATTTATAAGGAGGAGGAGAGCCTCAAGGCTATGGAATGACCTCCTTCATTAAGCCTGGAGCTACATCCTCTGTGAAATGCTGCAGAACCAGAGGATGCAAAATTTGCTTCTTCCAAAATGGTTGCTGAGTGAGCACTGTGGGTTGTGCTGATGCTTGTTCCACTGTATTTTTAAACAGTTGTCCCCACTCAACATTTATATTTAGTGTTTATGTTACCTTGGACTCCATGGTTTAAATGTTTTAAATAAGTAAGTATTTTGCTAGGGCTGTGTGTATTTTGTAGGGCTGCAAATTGCAATCAAAATTTGCAAGCAAAGAATTTGACACAGGATGCAGGAGACAGCGATGGTGTACCAGCCAGCCTCATACACCTGTGGTCCTTGTAGCTTGAAAGCACAACTGGGCACAGGTTGATCATATCTTAGAAGCCAGAAGGAGATGGAGCAAAGCTGAGGGATGGGACCTCACCCTCCCTTGTCCAAGTTATAGCTCACAGATCTGGACTTACACACTACAATCAAATACGTGCAGAGTTACATATGTTTGCCTGGTCAAACATATTAGGATTAGTCTAGCATTGGAAATGTGGGCAAAAATTACTTATAGTCTGACTCGTTGCCTTCTCCTCTTGTCAGAGCCCCAGGCCCACAGTGCCCTTTTAGGCCTTGCAAGAGCACCAGTAAAGACAGCAAGGCCCCTCTGCTTCCACAATACAAACCTGTAGATGGGGGTTGTGTAATAATTGCCGACCTTCTTCTTCTCTGCATTGTAGCGAACGCCTGTGGCAAAGAGGGTGAAGGAAGGACATCTGATTTGCGTATATACTTACAACTGCTTTTTTGATCACACTTCTCACCCTGGAATCCTACAACTACAAGTCATGATCATTTTATTTATTTTAAATGCTGTACATATACTCCACTTTTCAACACTGTTGTTGCTATGTGCATTTCCAATTTATGGCAACCCTGAGGTAAACCTATCATGGTTTTTTTTGTTGGGTGGGTGGAAGTTTTGTTCAGAGAAGGGTTTCAAAATACCTTACCAAAACAGCAGAAGCAAAGGCAAAGATCCCCCAATGTTCTTATTTCTAGTACTTCTCAATCTTCCCAGAGCTGAGAAGACTGCTCAGAGGTCCTAAAGCCCATTCCTCTTGCCCTGATTAGCCACATTTCATTTTATGACTCTTACTGCCTTGTGATAACCAAGCCTTCCTTCTCAGGTTTCTTCCCAGCCTACGCTGAGGTGCCAGGTATTTGAGCAGAATGCAATCTTGCCCAATGCAATCCTGCCCAACACCAGAAAACCAAAGAAAAAAGGAGGAAAAATTGGATGGAGGTCAGAAAGGCAGTATAAGTTGTCCCTTCATATTCACTGGGGACCCCCAGTGGATACCAAAATTCGCGAATACTCAAGTCCCATTATATGCAATGGCATAGTAAAATGGTGTCCCTTATATAAGATGGCAAAATCAGGTTTGCTTCTTGGATTATTATTTTTTAAAGAATATTTTAAAGCCGTGAATACTTAAATCCGTGAATACTTAAATCCATGGATACGGAGGGACAACTGTATTCCTTTTCCCCTGTTATGAATTCAGGCTCCCTCTCTCTCACACACCCCTCATCTCTGAATCCTACTAAATTCAAGCTCTTCTCACGTGTTACTTTGAACACTTGTCTGGAGGGTGCACTTCACACTTACCCATGCCAATGTGGTTCTGGCAGCCGTCACACCAGATGTTATAGGGCATCTCAAACCTTTAAAGAAAAGGAGCCAAGGAAAGTTTACTGCAGGCCATAGAAACATCCAACTGCTTTAGCTATCTGAAAAAGTAAGCCCTGTGTGATGTCTGAACATAAACTATTCTGTTCTGACATGCAGGCCTCACAGAGAAGAAAGGTAGCCTTTTCCAATACTCCTTTGCTATGAAGACCACGAGTTAAGACTTCTTTGCTTTAATCTCCAAGAAGTCCTTCATTCTCTCTTTTAAGTATTAAGCACACAAAGTCCTTACCTGATGATGAGGATGCCCTGGGAGAGTTTACGTGCTCTTTCCCGCAGTGGATGGCTGTTGCGGTACTTATTAAGGGAGCCATGCTGCAAGAGGGAAGAGAAAGCAGATGCTCATCTTCTTGTACACTGGAGGTGAGGAAAGTCCGGCTCCCAAACCCTCACTTTTACAGCCCCCGAAAGCCCCCTGAGGTCTGCAGTTTTTAAAACGTATAATTTTAAATGTGATCTTTGGAAAATTTGTGCCTGAAACCCATACCAAAGTGCAGTTTGTCCTCCTCCCAAAACCCTCATCCTCCAAACCTGTTTCTTTGGCCATACATCAGTCCAAAATGGTGACTGGTGGACAAGTTTACATAGGGACCACTCAACGCAGTGTGCAAACACGAATCAAGGAACATGAGAGACACTGCAGACTGGGCCAGCCAGAAAAATCAGCAATAGCAGAACATGTTATAAACCAACCTGGACACAAAATGCTCTTTGAAAACACAGAAATTCTGGACCAGGCCAACAACTTTCATGTCAGAATGCACAGAGAAGCTATTGAATCCACAAACACCTGGACAACTTAAACAAGAAAGAAGAAACCTTAAAAGTAAACAAAATCTGGCTCCCAGTTTTGAAATACAATAGAATTAAAACTCAACACTTACAAAGGAATTCCACCCAGGGACAGGGGGATTCCCAGCAGAAAAGGGGCCATCAACCAACCATCAGCCAAACAGACACTAACAAGCCTTGCATTTCTATACCCAGAAACTAACCATTCAATGACACAAATTTACATATACTCCCCAACAGGGGTTCACAATATATAAACCCCAGACACACTCCTACCCAACCATTCTCTTACGATGCCAGCCACAGATGCAGGCAAAACGTCAGAAATAAACTCTTCCAGAACACGGCCTCACAGTCCGGAAAAAAAACCAAGGAAAATCTATGGTCCGGCATTTCATTCACTATGCATACAAGCCCTTCCTCCATGGTACCGATATATTGCAAAGGGAGAGGATGAAAAGCGGAAAATACTCACAACCCATCAAACAAGCAAGAGTGCAACTTTATTCATGCTCTTCCCATCCTTGGAGATAAATGGGCTTGATATAACATGAATGCAAGACTAGAGTTGTTCCAGAAGGGTAGAGATTCCTATCACAGACTGCTCACCACCACACCAAGGAAATGGAAACACTGATATGAGAGGTGAGCTGCTTTGAGACCACTCAAGAAACATATGGTACACAGAGACTGTTCACACAATCAGATATTGTGGGATAAAATCCCCTGAAGTTGCATCAGCATTGGATTTCTCAGCGGATGACTTGGAGACTGAAGTAATCTATCCCTGGCAAGAGGAGGGCCTTGACACATCCGCCTTTCAACTCCTTAATGAGCATGCCAATGGACAGAAGGTTATTTCCAGAAACAGATGATACTGATAGTTCTAAAGAGACACAGGGTGATCTCTGAATTCCCTAGCAAGAGGATATGGCTTACTTAGAATCACAGAATCAAAGAATCATAGAGTTGGAAGAGACCACAAGGGCCATCTAGTCCAACCCCCTGCCATGCAGGAATACATAATCAAAGCACTCCCGAGAGATGGCCATCCAGCCCCTGTTTATGAGAAAAACCTCCAAAGAAGGAGACACTACCACACTCCGAGGCAGTGCATTCCACTGCTGAACAGCTCTTATTGTCAGTAAGTTTTTCCTAATGTTTAGGTGTAATCTCTTTTCCTGTAGTTTGAGTCCATTGTTCTGTGTCCTTGTCTCTGAAGCACCTGAAAACAAGCTCGCTTCATCCTCAGTATGATATTCTTCAAATATTTAAACATGGCTATCATGTCACCTCTTAACTTTCTCTTCTCCAGACTAAACATACCCAGCTCCCTAAGCTGCTCCCTCATAGGGTATGGCTTCTAGGCCTCCTACCATCATGGCTGAAACATCCTAGGATACTATAGGAGTGACTCACCACCACATGGGGCGGAAGTCCTTCTCTTCACTTGACCTCCATAGGAATTTGCCAGAAACAATTATCATAATATCCCCAATTTACTATAGGGTTTATTACTTGTACCCAGAAGTATATACAGTAACAGCAGAATTAAGGAATACAGTACGGGTCTTCTTTTCAGACCTCCCTCCTCTCAACACACATATAAGTCTTACAGGAAGAAAATTAAAGCCCTCAACTCCTGCGTTCACACAAACTGTCTTAATTCCAGGGTTCTCTAGCCCTTCTTTACCAATAGGTATCTGACCCCTTCTGCCCTTATGCCTACCCATATGCCTTTGCCACAGGTCCACTTAGGCCTTCTCCTTTCTCAAGCTTCCTCATCCAGTCTAACTGCAGGAAAGGGGTCTGGGAGGGTGGGCGGTTCTGAGACTTGTTTCTCTCCCCAGGGCTGCACAATCTCAGACTCTTGGCCTGGAGGGGCTTCCTCTCTGCCTGTCTTCTCCTTTCTTCTGACTGCCTGTCCTCCCCACTGCTGCTCACCCCTTCCCCCTTTTCCCATCTGCCTTACCCTCACTGCCTTCTCATCTTTCCTTTTCCACTCGTCTCTCCGTCTATCTCCTCCTCTCCCCTGCTTGATGCCCCTGTCTTCAAGGGCTCATGGAGGTTCTGCTGCCTCCATTCCATGCCTTACGTCACCCGGCCATTCTTGGGGTCTCTGCCAGATCCAGGTGAATCTACGGACTGCCCAGCAACTGTGGCAAGCATCCTGACCGCTCCACCCATATCGCCACAGATACTCCCCTACCCCCTGTGTGTCTTGGTTAGTGATCTCAAGATAACAAGTCTGAACCTAGTTCAGCATCAGGGTAATATATACAAGGGATAGGGAACCTTTGCCCCATTGGATATTATTAGAAACATTTATATCCTGCTCAATATCACAAGATCTCATAAATGTTGGTTTATAACTCTCCAAAGGCTTCACTATTGGCCATGCTGGGTGACGTTTGTGGTAGTTGTAGGTTAAAAAATTCTGGAGATGCCAAAGTTTCCTACCCAAAGTGTAAACAAATACAGAAATGGAAAAACATCCTTCTAGACCTGCTTTTATTTTTACCCAAGAAAACCCTGTTTCACAATTAGGAATGTGTCCTGAGCAGAATAAAATAAACTAACACACCACACCACTGGAAGTCCAGAGCTGATCTGAGAAGCCTGGATTTTTTCTTACCTTGGCAGGATCAAAATCAGGTGGATAATACTTATTGACTCCTTTTCTTTCCCCCTGTAAGTCAACAAAGACAGCATTAGAATTTTGTTCTTTGATCTTATTTTTGATCTTATTTCAAGCAATTCAAAATGCATGAACACACTACAATCATAGGCAGGCCTCTAGATTGGGAGAGGCAGAGAAATCATGAAGGAGACTCCTAGTGGCTATGTTGGTTGAGGTATTCTGGAAAATGGGAGTCCAAAAATGGAGTTTGTCCAAGTTCTAGCTAAACTACTCCAGGCAGCAAACCACCTCTATGGCCTTGTTCAAGCAGTCACATTATTCAAGCAATAGATGCAGATCAAAAACTTAACATCCCCCATGCTAGTTTTCACTTGATAACAGCGTTAGCATCTTGGAAATGATGGGTCAAGTCAAGCAAATCAGAGTGAGCATGTGCATTTGTGTGTAAAAAGTCAGCACCTGTGTGGAAACGGTGGGAACTTGTACGCATTGCTATTGCAATCTGCACCAGTGAGGTAGAGCACAAAAAATGTGTGCATATCTTGGTGGCGACATGTTATATGGAACCAGTGGTTCATATAAACAATGTCTCCATAAGAAGCAACACTTTCCACCAAAGATGAAGCAGTTCCTCAAGGGCATTGACTGCATTTAGACTTCTGTTTCGTTGACATGAAGGTCACTGTGAGGGAGATTTACCACAGGCTTCAAGTGACCTTTGCAACCTAAGGAGCAGTTCAGAGAGGACCAGAGGCCTCAAGGGACTGCTGCAGATTTTACAGTCAAGATACTCCTACACAGATGCTACTTGCATGAATCAACAGTTTCAGGAAGGCTGGATACATACCACTGAAAAGCATGCAATCACAGACCATAAAAGAGCTGTGTTTACCCAGTTGTGGGGAGGGGGCACAAAATCCTGGCTGTGGATGTGTTATAAGACACCCCACACACTCACCATGCTGATGGAGATCTAGGCGAGCAGCCGGAACAAGCAGTCTAAGAGAGGAATGGGAGAAAGTTATTCCTGGCATTCCCTGGAGAAGGAAGAACAAGCATTTTTGGAGTGTTCAAACTAGTAGCCAACAAATCTCGGCCTCAGAATCTGCTTTGGATGCCAAAACTTTCACGTAGACTATGTAGTCACAGTTTACCTCTGAGCAGGTGTGCTTTGCCTTCCCCTCA
Source organism: Gambelia wislizenii (assembly GCA_030847615.1). NCBI lineage: Eukaryota > Metazoa > Chordata > Lepidosauria > Squamata > Crotaphytidae > Gambelia > Gambelia wislizenii. The sequence goes on from JAUMIR010000002.1 coordinate 263,114,402, forward strand.
CTGCTGCTCAATATCCAGCCCACAGAAATGTAAATAAGGCTGAATGTTCTCTGAGAAGTGAACCACTGATCTAGATATTTGGCTATAAGACTAACCTTCAAGGGGATTTGACAGAGGTGTTGTGAGACTAAAAGAGGAGCCCTGCTGGGTCTGACCATCCAGTAAAGAAATTCAAATTTGACATTTCATTCCCAGTGGCTAGCAAGAAGCCTCTTAAGAAGTAGGATGTGGCAGTGACAGACTAGACTGACCCTGTCCTTTGTCTCCAGTGTTTAGAGAACAGGTGGGAAGCCACCAATGGGCCACACACCTTCTCTCTCCCCTACCTCCATACAAACACACACTATGCTGCACCCAAGCCTTTTTCTTTTTTAAAAAAGTATTTTTTATTGAAAATTTATTTAAAATACATTAAGAATTACAAAGATTGAGAAAAGGGAAATGAATGAAATACAATAAAATAAGAATTAAAGAATGCAGAACAAAAATTTAAAAAGGAAAGGAAAGGGGGAAAGTAAACTTTCAATCTTCCTTTCGGTGGTTATATATACACATTCCCTTCTTTGATGATTCTTTCTAACCATCAAACCCAAAAGTTACCAAGTCATTTTCTTATTTTCATAAAAAGTCCACCCAAGTGTTTTCCAAAACTGGAAAATTGTGTCCTGTTCTGAAAATAATGCTGTTTCAGGCTCAAAAAATGTTCCCTCCAAAACAGCATTTAAATGGCTAATTGACTAGAGATCCAAGTTAACAGAAGAACCATATTCTCCCATATGAGCCTGCCAGTATTTTAAGATCTGCTGGGGAGGTTCATCTTTCTGTCCTATCACCCTCACAGGTACACCTGATGGGAACATGGGAGAAGGCCTTCTTAGATGACAGCCAGAGTGGTGTCATGGTTTGAGCATTGGACTACAACTCTGGAGACTAGGGTTCACATCCCTGTTCGGCCATGGAAACCCACTGGGTGACCTCGGGCAAGTCAAGGCAAAAACAACCCCCCTCTGAACAAATCTCGCCAAGAAAACCCTATGATAGGCTTGCCATATGTTGGAAATGACTTGAAGGTACCCAACAAGAGAAATTATGATGATGATGATGGCAACAGCTTCTGAAGGACTCTGTAGCTAATATTAAACTTTTTTTTGCACTGTGGAGAGCCAGTGGCCACATAGGGAAGCTTGGGTGGGCCACGCAATTCTCATCTCTGATTTAAAGGCATACCACCTGTGATTAAAGAGGGTCCAAAAATTGTCTTCTTCTCCATGACCCTCTGCCATCAAAGCAGCTGTAGGAGCTGGTGGCTTCCATGTCAGTGGGGTGGCAATCCATTTGGGATTTTAGTCTAAACTAGTGGTCCCCAAACTTTGGTCCTCCAAGAGTTTTGAACTTCAACTCCCAGAAGGCCCAAGCATCTTGGCGACAGTCAGGAAGTCTGGGAACTGAAGTCCAAAACACCTGGAGGACCAAAGTTTGGGAACCACTGGTTAAAGGATATCCAAGGTGTTGAACCCTATCCCCCAAACAGGTTCAGTACCTTCAAGAGCTCCTTTCAATGGATCATAGAATCATAGAGCTGGAAGAGACCACAAGGGCCATCTACTCCAACTCCCTGTCCTGCAGGAATAACCAATCAAAGCACTCCTAACAGATGGCCATCCAGCCTCTGTTTAAAAACCTCCAAAGAAGGAGACTACACCACACTCCGAGGCAGTATGTTCCACTGTCAAACAGCTCTTACCATCTGGAAGTTCTTCCTAACATTTAGGTGGAATCTCTTTTCCTGTAGTTTGAGTCTATTGCTCCGTGTCCTAGTCTCTGGAGCAGCAGAAAACAAGCTTGCTCCCTCTTCAATATGACATCCTTTCAAGTATTTAAACATGCCCATCATGTCACCTCTTAACCTTCTCTTCTCCAGACTTAACATGCCCAGTTCCCTAAGCCACTCCTCGTAGGGCATGGCTTCCAGACCTTTCACAATTTTGGTCGCCCTCCTCTGGACACATTCCACCTTCTCAATCTCCTTCCTGAACTGTGGTGCCCAGAACTGGACACAGTATTTCAGGTAAGGTCTGACCAAAGCAGAACAGAGTAGCACTATTAGTTCCTCAATCTAGACACTATACTCCTCAAAACAAAACCTGGAGCAGATTTACCACCCCACTGACAAGCAAAACACCTGCTCCTGATGATCAAAGCCCTCCTCACAGCCCATCATTTCTAAGAAATCTTTGTCTTTATTCAGCCTTCCCAACCTGATGCCACTGGCCATGCTGGCTGGGGCTAAAGGAGTATGTTGTCCAACATGTCTAGAGGCCACCAGGTTCAGGAAGGATGGTTTAATTCTCCAACTCAAACAGAAACTAACCCTAAGCACAATTAACTGTACTGTATAGTACTTGTGCATGTTCTTATTTATCAGTGACTTTGTTGCCCCATAGCATAGCTCAGAACAAATAAATATGAAAACAATTTAAATGAAAACCAGAAAGTCCTAAGAAGCGTAAATTCATGAACAGAAAACGACTCTTGCAAGTGTTAGAACATATAGATTTTAACACTAAGTAACCCTCCTCCTGCAAAAACAGTATTAGTAATAGATATTCCTTAGTAATTTTCCTTAGCAAGGAAAATAGATTTTCCTTAGCAATAATCTGAATATCCTGTACTGTGAATAGGTTAGGTTACATTGACCTGAGATAAACACATGCCCCCCCCAAATAAAAGCGTTGCAGGGGCCCCCAAAATTCCTTAAACCGGTCCTGTTCGAGACTAACATGGCTATTTCTTTGAACTCAACATTATTTAAATGCCATTATTTTTGTTTTTAGCTCTTGAAAGATACACCCCTGGGGGGAAGGGAGGTTGCCAGAATCAAAACTGGAGAGGGTTCCAGTTGTAGTTGTGTAAAAGAGGAAATTCATGGTTGTGTAGAAGAGGACATGATTTCACCAGGTGTTGCCTCTTAACCGGTTGTGTGACAAGCAGCAGCAGCAGCTGAAATTCCCTCTTTTAGGTAGCCACGAAGGGCACAGGAGCCTTCTCCAGTTTTCACCCTGGCATGGCCAGTTTAAAGTACCTGTGGTGTCAGCATCTGCAGGGGAGCCCATCATTGTGGGGACCCCTGTAGTAACCCTCCTCCTGCAAAAACATGATTAGTAATAATCTGAATACCCTGTACTGTGAATAGCTTAGGTTGAGTTAGGTTACACTGACCTGAGATAAACACATGGGCCCCCCAAAATAAAGCATTGCAGGGCCCCCCATCATTGTGGGGGGCCTGTAGTAACCCTCCTCCTGCAAAAACATGATTAGTAATAATCTGAATATCCTGTACTGTGAATAGCTTAGGTTGAGTTAGGTTACACTGACCTGAGATAAACACATGGGCCCCTCAAAATAAAGCATTGCAGGGGCCCCCCAAATTCCTTAAACCGGTCCTGGTGGGGGAGGCGTAGTAACCCTACTCCTGCAAAAACATGATTAGTAATAATCTGAATATCCTGTACTGTGAATAGCTTAGGTTGAGTTAGGTTGCTTTGACCTGAGATAAACATATGGGCCCCCCAAAATAAAGCATTGCAGGGGCCCCCATCATTGTGGGGGGGGCTGTAGTAACCCTCCTCCTGCAAAACCATGATTAGTAATAATCTGAATAGCCTGTACTGTGAATAGCTTAAGTTGAGTTAGGTTACACTGACCTGAGATAAACACATGGGCCCCTCAAAATAAAGCACTGCAGCCCCCCCCCAAATTCCTTAAACCGGTCCTGGTGGGGGGGGTGTAGTAACCCTACTCCTGCAAAAACATGGTTAGTAATAATCTGAATATCCTGTACTGTGAATAGCTTAGGTTGAGTTAGGTTGCATTGACCTGAGATAAACATATGGGCCCCCCAAAACAAAGCATTGCAGGGGCCCCCATCATTGTGGGGACCCCTATAGTAACCCTCCTCCTGCAAAACCATGATTAGTAATAATCTGAATAGCCTGTACTGTGAATAGCTTAAGTTGAGTTAGGTTACACTGACCTGAGATAAACACATGGGCCCCTCAAAATAAAGCATTGCAGGGGGGGGGCAAATTCCTTAAACCGGTCCTGGTGGGGGGGGGGCGTAGTAACCTCCTGCAAAACCATGATTAGTAATAATCTGAATATCCTGTCCTGTGAGTAGCATAGCTTGAGTTAGGTTACACTGACCTGAGATAAACATATGCCCCCCCCAATAAAGCATTGCAGGGGGCTCCAAAATCCCTTAAACCGGTCCTGCACCCTGGCCACCCTATCTTGGGGTGTGGGGGGGAACTAAGGGGTAGGGAGCTTTCCTCATTCCTCAGCGCCCCCATAATATCTATGTGCTGAGCTGAGGGAGAACTCTATTTATGTGTGTCTGTTTCTGTGTGGGGGCGAGGTTGTGTTGGAGGTTGTGGGGCCGGATAAGCGACCCCTATGGCAACCGAGGCAGGACGGAGACGGGGTGGGCGAGCAGAGAGAGAGGCTGGCAAGCCATACCTGGACTAACCTCCCTCCTCTGCCTGGTGATGCTCCTCCTCGGCTCTTCCTTCCTCTTCCTCGGGCCGGATCATCAGCCGGCGACCAAGGAGCGAGAGGATCCGGTGTGACGTCCGCCGGGAGGAGCCTTTGCCTGGCATGGCTGTCGCCTTCTTTGCCAAATAGCCCTGCAAAGAAAGGAGGGAAAGGAAAGGAAAGGAAAGGAAAGGGTGGGCTTGTCCTTTTGGCAGGACCGCTTTAAGGAATTTTGGGGCCCCCTGCAATGCTTTATTTTGGGGGGTCCATATGTTTCTCTCAGGCCAATATAACCTAACTCCACCTAAGCTATTCACAGTATAGGATATTCAGATTATTACTAATCATGTTTTTGCAGGAGGAGGGTTACTATGGAGGCCCCCATTAGTGCAGGAGAGCCAGGGCAGCTTTTGCTGGGAAGAACAAAGACTTTCCTTCCTTCATAGGGTTGCCACAGGTGTCCCTTTATTTATAAGAGATGCCCCATATTTGAGGGCAAAAATCATGTTGAGGCCCAAGAAAAAAAAAGGGGGGGGGGGGAAATACCACCACCCCAACTTGCAAAAAAAAAATAAAATACCACCACCTCTAAAATGACTTCTCACTTATTCTCCAGATACTTCCTTAATATTTATTTATTTATTGTATTTATACCCTGCTCTTCAGCCACAAAGGCTATCAGAGTGGCTTACAAATGGTCAATTTAACAGTTCCCTGCCCTCAGGCTTACTTAAATCATTACTCTTTTGTTCATAATACCATTATATTACTTATTCCAATAAGTAATTTTATTATATTATTCCAATATAATAATATTTTAATATTAGGTATACCGAATACCTAATATTAAAAACAGACTTCCTGATACATTCAAAATATCTTCAGACTATAAATCCACATTCCCATCTATGATATAAAAAGATCACACACAAAAAAGCTGTTTATAGGAATGAGGAGCCTTTTTATCAGAACACAGATAGATCATGATCTTGGCACAAAAATGGAAATCTTAAGGAAATTCCAACTATGGATGACTGGCTAGTGAAATTAATTGATACTCGCTGGACCCAGTATACCATACGCTATTAAAAAACTCCCCCCCCCCCACAAAATGCCCATGAGATCTCAGATGCTTTGAGTTGAGTCTTAAAAAAAAAAAAAGTTTTTATTAAACAATTACAGTTGTCCCTCCATATCCACGGATTTGGCATCCACAGATTTAAGTATTCATGGCTTGAAAATATTATTTAAAAAATAATAATCCAAAAAGCGAACCTTGATTTTGCCATCTTATATAAAGAACACCCTTTTGCTATGCCATTGCATATAATGGGACTTGAGTATTCATGGATTTTGGTATCCATGGGGGGTCCTGGAACCAAACCCCAGCGAACATGAAGGGACAACTGTAATCGAAATACAGTAGGACCCCCATATCCACTGATTCATTATCCACTGATTCAATTATCCATGGGACACAAAACAGCACACTACCATAGATTCCTCGACAAACGTGTCCTCTAGCCATTTTCTAGGTCCTCTAAGGCAACTCTATATGGTATTTTAAACCAAAAGTCCTATTATTTTCAATGGTGTTTGCTATTATCCACAGTTTTCAGTATCCACAGGGGCCCCCAGAACCAATCCCCAGCAGATAAGGGCGTCCTACTGTACACTGAAAGAAAACAAAGAAGACAATAATACAAGCATCTAGATCAGCCTTTCTCTGCCTTTTTACTCTGGAAATAACCCTTGAAATAATTTTCAGATCTCAGGGAACCCCTGCCTAAAAATTATTATATCTACAGCTAGAAAAATGTTTAAAAATCACATTTCTCATGGAACCCCTAGTGACCCTCTCAGGGAATTCAAGGATTCCAGGGAACCCTGGTTGAGAAACTGCTGATCTAGACAGTCCGAACTTTATAGACAGAAAGAAATGAAAAGGGGGGGGGGAATACAAAAAAAACAACTTGAACATTCAGTTTCCCCCACTTCTAAGGACACATTTTTCTAGGAAGACTCTATGGTAAGTAGGTGCACTTATTTTCCAGATACATCCTTAAATGATTACTCTTTAGTTCATCCTCCAAAATACCATTATATTACTTATTACTGAATACCTAATATTTAAAACAGACTTTCTGATACATTCAAGAATATCTTCAAACTATAAATCCACATTCCTATCTATAATCTAAAAAGGTCACAAAAAGAAGCTGTTAAGACTTGAGCCCTTTTATCTTCCAACAAAAGATAAGAGCACAAATAGATCTTGATCTTGGCACAAAAATGGAAATCTTAAGGAAATTCCAACTATGCATGATTGGCTAGTGAAATTAATTGATATGATTGAATTGGACAATTTAACAAACAAGATTCAGGCAAATTGTACAAATCAATTAGAAAGGCTTGCCAACAGTAATTAATTACTGGAAAGAAAATGGGGACATCCAAGAAATATCTTTTTAGAACCAATGTTAGATAACATGACTAAAGTCAGATTATAGTGGATATAGCTTCAATTAAAGCTTTGATGAAAAAATGAATTATAAATGGTGAAGCAAACTGATGGGAGATTTGGGTTTTATCGGAAGATCATGTGACTTAATAGTTTTAAGGATTTATGGTTTGTTTTATGGATAAACATAAGTCAATTTAAGAAGGTACGCTAGCCAGAATTTAAAATGAGCTGATTGTGATATAGAAAATGTAAGAGAAAGAAGAAGAAAAAAGGGGGATCATAATTGTAATTTTTAAATTCATTTTTCTTTTTATGTAATAAAAATGATTTTTTTAAAAGTTAGAGTACAGGAACCAGCAAAGTATATCAACAGTGTAATACTGTTAATTAACTGTACAAGTAATTAACTCAAAAGGGTCACCTATCGCCACCACTTACTACTCCTCAAACGCTTTCATCAGCATTGTATACGCACAATCCTAAATATACACTGGACTGACTATGTTACAAATGTTGATGTCTTTGAACAAGCAGGGATCACCAGCATTGAGGCCATGGTATTGAGAACACAGCTGTGCTGGGCAGGCCATGTTTCTAGGATGGAGGACCATCACCTCCCAAAAATAGTGCTCTACGGTGAACTCGCCGCGGGTCAGCATAACAGAGGTGCTCCAAAAAAGCGATACAAAGACTCCCTGAAACAACATCTCAGGCTCGGCCAAATTGATCACCAACAATGGTCCGCCTTGGCCTCACATCGGGAGGCATGGAGACGCACTATCCACAATGCTGCAGCCTTATTTGAGAACTCACGTCGAACAAGTCTTGAAGAGAAACAACAACGCAGAAAGAATCACAACCCGGAAACATCACCCAAGGAGACCTTCTGTTGTGCTTTCTGCAACCGGACTTGTTTATCTCGGGTTGGCCTTTTTAGTCATCAGCACGCTTGCAGAAAGCGCGGGATGAGTCCTTCCTGAATTTTTGTTTGTGAAGAAAAGCCAGAGAGAGAGATAATGAATTAATATTACAGTTATTAAGGACTTGCATTTATACATTCATACATCATTGTACTGTTGTAGTTTGTTTATTAATATTATATTCATTATACCTTAGTGTTCATTGCTTGTACAGTTAATTTGCAGTATTACGCTGTTGATATATATTGCTGGTTCCTGTGCTCTGTCTTTTGTTTTAATAGCTGGGAGGTGGGTGCTGTTTTCTTTTGATCTTTTTTTATCTTCAGTCAAGCTGACCCCTACACCAAATTTTACAAGGGGTTCAGACAGCACCTTCCACTTGTAATTTCCCCTTGTTTTTCCATTGTTTCTGCCTTTTTGTTTTTATGTAAAAAAAAACTTATTAAGGAGGGGAAAATAGAATAGAAGTGCACACAGGTTCTGTCATTAGGACAACTTGGCAGTGCATAGAGTACAGACCTCAAAGGGATGTCATACTGACTATTGATGGAGAATGTTTTATACAGATCAGTTTTTATAATCCTTGTAAAAATGCAACGGACAGTTTATATATTTTTTATTTTAAGATAAATATCACAAGAGTGTTATATTTTTTATTTATTCTTTTCCCATTTATTTTACTTTTGTTTTTGAAATTTAGTGGTGTTTTTGGCTAAGAAAAAAAATGCTTATTCTTAGCAATGTGTTTATAGCTGGATGTTCTTTTTTTTAAATTGTATTTATTAAAGTTTTTCATTTAAACAATACAAGTTAGTTAGTTAGTTATTAGTTATTTATACCCCACTCTTCAGCCACAAGGCTATCAGAGCGGCTTACAAACTGTTTTAAGCAATAGCAATTTACACATCTATACTGCATTAAGCTGTTTCCAATGTATGTTAGCTAATTGCCCCCACAAGCTGGGTACTCATTTTACCGACCTACGAAAGGATGGAAGGCTGAGTGAACCTTGGAGCCCTGCACTTCTATTCCATTTTCCCCTCCTTAATAACTTTTTTTTTACATAAAAACAAAAAGGCAGAAACAATGGAAAAACAAGGGGAAATTACAAAACTTTGGACTATTGAACAGAATGGTGTCGGTTGAAATAAATGGTTACATATTAGGGGAACTCGCAGTACAAAACACAAAGGTAAACATAAAATTCCATGTAACCACAAAAGTCAAGTGAGGGTAGTTAGGGTACTTAAAGTCCAGACAGATTATCTGTCTGTTGCGCTGTACGTGATCAATCCAGTACATCTTGCCATAACATGCCATGGTGAGGCAGGGGGTTGAGGTCGCTCTTGGCGGTGTTTACGTTGTCTATCAAGGGAGCCATTTATTGATGAAGCTCCCAAAAGTGGGATGCCCAGATGCTTTCTTCATATTGTCTGATAATTTCTCCATTAGCCAGCTATCCCACAATCTCCCCCACCAACCCGATATAGTAAGTTCTCCAGTTTTCCAATGGTGGGCTATCTCTGCTCTAGTTGTAGCCAATAAATAGCTGGATAGTCTTGCAATTTAAAATAGATACAGGAATTTCAGGTTTTGTGCTTTTTATGTTTGCTACAAGACACCTGTTTTTGAAAACAGAAGTTAAGTGTGTGTGTGTTTTTTTAGGAGGCTGCAAGTAGTTAGCCTTACCTAAGGCACAAAGTAGCAATGGTACTGACTGTACATACCCTCCACCTGTTCCAATATGGCTGGGACAGTCCCAGTTAATCCTCTTGCAGTCCATCTGCTTTTAAAATGTCCCCATTTTTCTCTCCTTCTCCCACTTTCCCCCTTTGTTCTCAGCTTACTTCAAATGCTTCAAACTGAATTCAACATGCAAAAAGAGGGAAGGTTAATCTTGTCATTCCCAGTAGGCTCAGTCAAAAGCAAACTGCTGCAGCCTCTCCTAGCTTGTTTTTTCTTCATTAATAATTTTCTTCATCTTGACCACACTCTGATATTGCTTAGCTACATGTGTCCCGGTTTTCATCTGTAAAATGTTGTCTTAATCTGTAAAATTTGCCTTAAGATTCATTTCCTCTTTGCAGGTTGCCCCAAAAACTGTAATTCAGGGCAGGAGAAATAACTGATTACTAATCAGGAATGATCAGCACCTTCACCAAACTAGAATGCACTGGATAATTTATTGAAAGCCATTACAATTAAATTCTTACACAATCAACTTAAGTTTGTAAGGTAGATGTGCCTTGAGAGAACACATAAATTACTAGGAAATTTACCCAGGGTTTCCTGGGCTGATGCTGATAATTTCAGTTTGAATGAAACAAAGATTTGTCTGATAGCATCTACAATTCTTAAAATTTATTTCACACTTAGTTCCATGCAAAATAGTCCAAATCCTGCAGTCTTCTGGGGAAAAAACATTTTACTGAGCTGTCCTGAACTTGCAGGAAAAAAACATTGGGATATTAACTTAAATGTAAATAATCAGGTTTGGTTGAAATTGGTTCATAAATGTGTATTCTAGAGCAAAATGATTATAGAAATGCAAAATATTTGTTTGAAAACTATCCCAGATAGTTGATGGACTGGACCCAAAACCATTTCCACTTTGGTCCAGTTAGATAATACACCAAGTAGGATGACTTTGTGATAAAATGTGGATTTGTATAGCATTACCTTACAAACACTTTAAATTATAGTATAATTATAGTATTGTCACTAACAGGCAAGTTTGTTCAGGTAGCAAAATATTTGAGGGAGTGGTAGTAGAAGGCATTCTTATTTCAAAGTACAGCAATAAAAAGGTACTTCCAGTACTTTATTTGTCTGGACTGTTATAAATCTGTACAACTTTGTACAGATTTTTACATGCAGAGTACTACATGCACAGTATATGTCCATATATGCAGAGTCCACTGGAATAATAAATTATATCTGTGGAATTCTGATCGGTTTTAACTTCAGAATATAGGTGAGATAAGTAATGTGCCAAAATGCTACTCCTTATAATAAACTCCCCTATACATAAAATACTATATTGTGAGTAGGAATCATGCTGCCCTCCAGATGCTTTTGAACTACAGATCCCTTTGTTCTTCCCAATTGACTACACTGGTTAGGCCTGTTGCGACTTGCAGTCCAACAACATCTGGAGGACTGAATTATTCCTACTCATGGACTAAATATTAGAGAGAAGGGTTGCTTTTTTAGATTACTATTCATAGAAATTTGTGCATGTATGTGTTCAACTAGTATAGCTGTACCTGGCATAACATACGCCATCATGTGCCCTGCTAGGGTTCCTTTCACGCGGTTCAGCTACATGGTATTATTTTAGGGGGCGGGGATTGCATTGTTTTACATGTGGGTGGTGAGTGGCTGAGGGAGTGAGAGGAGGGAGGGGATTGGTTGGGTATGTTTCCTAAACAGCCAATCAGCACACTGGGAAAGGAAACATACCCAAGTGGACTCTGCAAGTGTTTTATATGCAGTATAAATAGATGGTACAGTTCTCTGTGATGGCTCATGGGCCCTCATAGAATGGTCCTCTGTTTAAAGAAGCCCTCTGTGTGATGGACTCCCCAGACCAAGTCTAATTTAAACATACATAATGGTAAGAAGGGAAAGGAGAGCCCTGTGAGTTTTCCAGTAATAGTTACTATGGAGACAGCAGGCACCCAGGTCATCTAGTCATGGCCTCTACTGTGATTGTGAGATATATTCTATTACTATTTAACTTATAGGAAATATTTCTAATTTTGCATCATTGCATAAAAACTGAAATAATTTTGTGTGTGATGTGCAATTGCCCACCCTACCTCCATCTGTAATCTGAAGGGGTGCAGGATCTGGATAGTTTTACCCTGAGACTGTTTGCTTAGAGCACTCCTAAAGTTTCCAGTGCCTCAAATGGAATCGATGAATGTTTGTGCTTTGTCCCCACCAAGCTGAAGTAATTCTGACTGTCTTTGCATCTATGCTGGAGATTGGAATCAGGTCTCATGAGTTCAGACTGCAGCCTTCAGGCAAGGACCCAGGAACTATTTTTAATAAGTGGGGTCCACATTGGCAGGCAGGTTATGAATTTTGCCTACGTGCAGGTATTTACAGTGGGAGAGCCAATTACTTTCCCCATCCATTATCGTTCAAACACATTTCAAACGAAGATTCTTGCAAGCAAAGTGAGTATGTAGAAGGGCCTGCTATGCATTCAGTGGAGCTTACTCCTCAGTAATTGTGCAGAGACAAAATTGCAGACATACCATTATTCCTAGGAGGGCTCAATGACAATCACTGTCTTAATATTTCTTAGCACCTGATCATTTGGACATTTCTGATTGTTTGTGCCTGAGACTCAACTACATAGGATGCTCAGTGGTCCAGTTTTGCCAAATCATTGTAGTCTTAAAGCTGAGTGAGATGGTGCTTTGCCACACTGAAGAGAGAAGCTAGAACATTCTGATAGTGTGCCTTATAGATACAGAAAACATGAAGCCCCAGTCCAAGACTGTATGGAGCAGAAGCAAAGTAAAAGTAGATCAAAACCCACAGTGAGATCTTGGACTGACTAGCAGTAGATCAAATTTTGATGCCCAGTTGTTTTATGATAGTAACAAGATATAATCTTAGCCCTTTTCATGTGAGTGGTAACAGGAGCATTAGGTGATAATATCCTCTGGCTTATCATAGAATCATAGAGTTGGAAGAGATGCTAAGGATATACAGTAGTTTAGCTGTCCACAAGGGCCACTCAGTCCAACCCCCTGCCATGCAGGAATAAACAATCAAAGCATTCCCAAGAAATGGACATCCAGCCTGTTTGAAATCCTCAAAAGAAGGAGACCACCATGCTCCTAGGGAGTGTATTCCACTGCCAAACAGCTCTTACTGTCAGGAAGTTCTTCCTAATGTTTAGATGGAATCTGTAGTTTGAGTCCATTGCTCCATGTCCTAGTCTGAGGAGCTGCAGAAGACAAGCTTGCTCCATCCTCAATATGAGATCCCTTCAAATATTTAAACATGGCTATCATGTGCCCTCTTAACCTTCTCTTCCCCAGGTTAGATATACCCAGCTCCCTAAGCCACTCCTCATAGGGCATAGCTTTCAGACTTCCCACCATTTTGGTCGCCCTCCTCTGGACACCTTCCAGCTTGTCCATATCCTTCTTGAATTTTGGTGCCCAGAACTGGACCCAGTACTCCAGGTGAGGTCTCACTGACTAAAGCAGAATAGAGTGGCACAATTACTTCCCTTGATTTAGTCACTATACTCCTATTGATGCAGCCTAGAATCACAATGGCTTTTTTAGCTGCCGCATCACACTGCTGACTCATATTCAGTTTGTGGTCTACTAAGACCCCTAGATCCCTTTCACATGTACTGCCATCAAGCCAGGAGTCACCCATCCTATATCTGTGCTTTTCATTATCACTGCCCAAGTGTAGTATCCTACATTTCTCCCTGTTGAAATTCATTTTGTTAGTTTTGGCCCAGCTTTCTAATCTGTTACGGTCATTTTGAATTCTGATTCTATCCCCTGGGGTATTAGCTACCCCTCCTAATTTGGTGTCATCTACAAACTTGATAAGCATGCCCTCTATTCCCTCATCCAAGTCATTGATAAAGATATTGAATAGCACTGGTCCCAGGGCAGAACCCTATGGCACCCCACTAGTCACTTCTCTCCAGGATGAAGAGGAGCCATTGGTGACTACCCTTTGGATTCGGCCCATCAACCAATTACAGATCCACCTAACAGTTGCATTGTCTAGTTCACGTTAACTTTTTTTTTTTTTTTTTGGTTGCAAGGATTGGGGGACTTTGTGAAAGGCCTTACTGAAATCAAAATACACTACATCCACAGCATTCCCTTCATCTATCAAGTATGTAACTCTATGAAAAAAAGAGATAAGGTTAGTATGGCCTGTAAGAACAGTTATGAAGTACTCCCAAATTAGCCTGCTGAAATGGAAGCAGAGGGCAGGGGGAAGAGACCGGGAATGTGCTTTTGTGGAAAAGGACTGAGCCCAAATTTAGTACTGAAAACCAATGACTAAACCAAGAATGTACCCACAAGACATCTTATATCTTAACTAGATTTCTTTCCTCACTGATTCCTTCTTAACACTTCCCTTTGGTTGAAGAAACAAATTGATCCTGCAAGCTTAATTTCTTGCCCATTTCAATATGTAGTTGCTATGAAACTATAGTAATCCTATACAGAGGGAGTTATGTTCTGCTTTAGTGACATTGGTACCTATGCAGCCTTTATGAGGTCTATTAAATAACGACTGATACAATAACCCATCTTTACTTATATGTATTATGATTCTAATGCTTGTCCCTTTCAATATAATCCCCGTTGCAGTCTTGTTTTCCACTGGTCGAAGGTCTGGATATCAGTTTCTGTCAATGTGTCAACACATCTGTTTTCTTTGTACTGCATCAATTGACTGAAAATGTGTTCCTTTAAGCACTGATTTCACTTTAGGGAAAAGAAGAAAGTTACATAGTGCCAAATCTGGAGGATCTTCAAGTGTAGTAATTAATGTGTTTATCAGCCAAAAACTGCTTCACAGAAAGTGCTGTGTGAGCAGGTGCATTGTCTTGATGAAGAATGAAACCATTTTCCAGTTCTGGCCTTTTCCCCCCTCTTTCTCTCAGCTTTGTCAAAACTTCCTTATAATACTGCTGGTTCACTGTTCTGCCTTCTGGAATCCATTCTGCCAAAATTACACCCTCGATATATAAAAAAAAATGAGCATGGCTTTGAACGTGGACTTGCTTTGGTATGTTTTTCATTCTTGGTGATGATGGTGTTTTCCAGTGCATTGACTGTCGTTTTGTCTCAGGATTTTTTTTTTTGGAAAAGGTTTGGGTCCACCTCAAGTTGTTGCAGAATTGTCATGTTGCTCAGCTTTTAACCTTAGCATTTTTCCAGCACACAACAGACAACACAGCGGCTTTAAACGACAACTGACAATTAACTGAACAGCCGAGAGTGTTGATGTTTGTCATGCAGGTTCAAACCTGTTCAAGGTCACCACCACTCAAGGATTCACAATCAGTTCTCTCTGGTTTGTCTTATTTAATAGACAGACCTCGTAAGCAACCCTACTTTCATGATATAGCCAGAGTCTTAAAGCAGCTGATCCTAGGGAGAGAAGGAAGTCAAATGAGCAAGTATTTCCCTCAAAGTATCCAACTATTTTGAGTTGTAACTATTTTAAGACCTGTTGTGAGAGGTTGGAAGACAGAACTGTTTATGCTGTGCAACCTACCTTTATACTTCCTTAGGTAGCCTACTGCCCTTGAATGCCACGATGGATGCTGTAGCCTCCCCAGTGGTGAAGTAAAATTCAACTGCTGGTCTGGTTAAATTCTATGCATGAGGAATCACTCAGGAACCCAACTGCTTTGGGCCTGCTCTCCCTTGAGCAATTCTTCCCTCAAGGACAGTGTGCCAAGCTCAAGCTTTTCCACTAGAGGCTCAAATGAACCCATTGGGACACGGAGCCTTTCACGAGCTTATGCTGATGTGCCAAATGTAACCTTTCTTGGATATAGCTTAGCATAAGTACAACTGTCCACATAGTTAATTTCCTGGCTAGATTATGGCACTGAGTTACCCTTGGGCCTTGAACGTATTTCTAGAAACAAGATACTGGTGTTATGGTATTAACTGCAACTGATAATAGGACAGTGAACTCCTTCAGGTTGAAATAATTCCATGGGTTCCTATTCCTTTTCAAAATAGAATCTCATAAAGCCTTACATGATCTGGGATCTAGGTTTCTGGAATGAACTGCATCAACTGGTTGACAGCAGTCTACCAGTGTGTCTACATTACCTTTTGCATTCTAGGCAAACACTTAATTGACCAGCTTCATGCTGCTCCTTGATTGCTGATTATATTTTCATCTTTCCATATCTTGTATTATTTGCAATGTTATAAACCACTTAGGAAATGCCGAGGGATGGTCTAGAATTCCATAAGATACATTTATTACAATTCCAAGGCTAATCTATATTATTGGTATTTGTTGAAGGAAAACAGCTTTTGGCAGGTCAGAGAGAAAACTCAATTTTCCTACCTGAAAGTTCCTGCTTAGCTTTAGCAAAAGTACAAAGGACATTCTACAGTCTTCCACTGTTACTTCAAGTGAAGCAAATGGGCACCAGGAAGCCACTCAGAATATCTGTTATGAGCAGTTGCTCCTAGGAGAGTTTGTATTTCTTACGGCCCCATAGAGAACAAAAGCTGCCCATTTAAATTCTCCCACTCACACTATCTACATCCTCTGGGGTTTTAGAATATGTCTGGAGACAGTGGAGGAGCTGCTGTTTATAGGGCAATTTGCATTTCCTCTGGCTTGGTAGGCCTGGTAAAGTGTGGCAGAAATTGCCCTCTTTAACTTCTGTACCCTGTATACATTTTTAAAGCTTATCTGAGATGTGGGGTGGGGGAAGAAAACAGGAGAAGATCTCTCATACAATCACAAAATCTTGTGTTGGAGTTTAGGAGCTCAGCACAAACCCTGACCCCTAGGCATGAAACAAAAACAATTCTGCAACTGCCTCTTCAATATAGGAGTAATGACTGCATGCTGGTCCTGCTTCCTTCTGATGGGAGGAATATTCCCAAACAAACAATCTAGAATGCCCTGTTTAGTATTTTTTCAATCCCAGATTTTTGTGTCAGAAAACAAAAAAAGAAATCTCTCTGCCCCTGAAGGCCATATGATCTCAAAGGCCAAGTATAAATGTTCAGCAAATCAATTTGTACACACACACACACACACACACAGGCCCATGTATATAATTCGGCTTTAATTTACATGTCTCAAACAGGATAGAAAGCAAAGGCTCTTCCACCCTGATAAGGCAACCGTGAACTATGATAAACTGTAAGAGAATCAAAGGAGAATAAAATTCTACACGGGTTTATAAAAGCTGTAGTTTATCCCTGTCCCAACCCCACCTCCCCTTTTTTTTCTCCCAATCCTCCCCTCCCTACCCGACACTGAGCCCTGTTCACAGTCCATTTTCACCACTTCTTCTTATGCTCATCCATCGAAACCCCCCCAGGTCCCAATGCCACAACAAGCAGCAAGCCACCTATGACAGACATGGTCTGGAAAAAGTCGTATTTGAGGAAGTCATGGAGGGGCCTATAGGTGGGGATGCTCCAGAAGGCATTCTGGATCAGGTTGATGATGAAGAGCCAGATGACAAGTGTCAGAGCAGCAAGCTTGGTCTTGAAGCCGACAGCTACCAAAATGATGAGCGCCATGCCAAAGATGTCCTGGAAAATCTGGAGAAGGAAAACATTGACACAGCAACTTAATGCAGCTCCTTTCTCTACGGCTGGCTTACTCCAAGCTTAAAACTTATCTAAAATACAAGTCAGAGGTACAGCTCTGGGGGCAAAATGGAAGGCATTGCTCTCACAAAAAAGAATTCTACCCCACCAAATGAAATTTTCCTTCAGTTCCCAAATGTTTAGCATTGCAGAGAGTGAAACACTGGAAATCACTCACACCTAGAAATCTTCTATTTGCTGTGTTTGCTTTCCCTTGCTAACTTTGCCTGCTCATTTTTTCTTTAGATGACCAAACTGTATTTCTAAATGCTAAACTAAAGTTTTAAATTATTACAATGAGAGAATGTTTGGAGAATGAAGGAAAACGTTGTTAGGGGCAGAATTCTCACTTGCAGATCATATTTGCATCAAAGTAAACCACAGTCTGCCCTGCCTTAAATAATATGCAAATGTGCATCTATTTGCTTGTTTGGCATGATCTATTTTGATCCTGTTGCTATTATTAGGAATAGGCAAGGTGTCATGCAACATCTCTGAACAATCTGAACAATTTGGTGGCATCGTCAGCCCTGCTTCAAGGCCTCTGAAATTTCACCAGACATTGCTAGGTGTTTCAAAGCCCACTTTTACAGATATAAGGACTAGGAACTTGAAGTTCTTTTTTAATGAAAGGAATCCTAAGGATGTGAAACTGCACTCATAGCAAAATGTGTGTCTGCTATGGTCATTGGAACGAAACGCCAAATGACTGTGAGGATAGATCAAAGGAGGGTCAGCAAAAGAACAGGGGAGAAATCTGACATGAGGTAAGTCTACTAGTCCCAGGTCTTTGCAAGTACGAGAGCTGTGACAGATCAAGCAAACAGCTACAGTAGTCAGCTTTGCTCTACTGGCCAGCACAGTATCCTAAAATTTAAGAACCTGACTTATCTGCTATTCTCACTATCCTGTGGTGAGCCTGATATAAACTTGCACAAGTGTGCACGCGTGTTTGTTTTCAAAAGAAACCATCCCATTCCCTAGGTAGAAAAAAAATCAAACTAAGAGAACGCTCACAGTGAAAGCGCCAAGTTCAAAGTGCAAGAGCGTCATGAACATGAGGACAAGGAGCAATCGGCCGCCAAGCTGCATGTACTGTCGTGGTGAGATGTCATCCATGGTGGGGACTCCAGCAAACATGGACTTCCCCTCAGAACGAGACTCTGCAAGTAGAAGAAGCAGACCACCCCCAAGAGCCAGATTCCTGCAGGGAAGGGAAATGTGCATGAGGGACTCAGACAGTATGCCACTGAAGGCTAGAACAGATGTTTCAAGCAGTGTGCTCTATACCAGGGCTGTACCTGCATCCACATTACTCCTCAGATCATGATTAAGGGCAAGGGAACAATGCCTCCTCATGCTTTTACTGGAAGGTGGGCGAGGCCAGAGGCCAAAAAGCATATGGCTTTTACTACCAATAACTAAGCTGTAGGAAAGGTGCTGCAGCTATCTAAAACGGGGCGGGGGGGGGCAGACAAAGGCTTGGAAATCACCAGTTCATAATGTCATGGGAAAGGAGTATAGCCATCTTGAGAATCGAAGGCCAAATTAGAAAAGCAGAACTTGATTCAGCCCCAGAACCTAGGATTCTCCCTGCTGCTCTACTGCCTCTTCACCCCAGAATATTTGTCTTCCTATTTTATTTATTAGTTTCATTTACATGCTGCCTTTTTCTCACAGTAGGACCCAAGGCAGCTTCTTAACTATTGAGTTATGCTTTTCTATCCTGAACACATGACAACCATGAGTTGCTTGACATGGATTCTACCACTTAGGCCTCCATGCTCATAGTTAGCAAAGGTAATTAATCTTATTGGGTATGTGTACTTCTGGGTGAACTAGACAACAGGTTCTCTGACAGCCTGTACTCAGAGGTAATGGCAGCTAGGGGGTCTACCTCCAGGCCATGGGATATAACCAAAAGTGGATATTTGACCTTCAGAGCCCATGTAAACAATGCAGCTAAGAACCTTACCCCTCTGGGGATGTAATTCTTTGCTTATTTTCTTGCTGAAGGAAGCAATGAGTAATTTTACCAATTTTCTCACTAAAGACAAAGTCTTCTACAAGAGTCTTCAAAAACAACACAGTTTTCAAAGATTATTCACATTTTGGGACTTATTCTGCACAAAATTTGCATGTTGTGGGTTTTTTTGCACTAAAACCACAATTTTTTATACACATAATCCCACTTTCTGCAAAGAAAACACAAAACCCACTAGGTTTGAATTTTGTTCAGAACAAGTCCTAACAGAAGTATTTTCATCACAGAAAACAGTATTTCTGCATGGAAATACTTATTCACAGAAAATACTATTTTCTATGTAGAAAATGCTGTTTTCTGCACCAAACAATCACATGCAAATTTTGCCTAGAAGTCCCAAACTGCAAAGATTCTCATCAGGCCATGATTTTTCTTGTCAAGGTTTCTTGACAGCTGAGAAATATATTTTTCAATCCCATTTTAAGGAAAAATTTCAATTATTCTTTCCATCCCCTTTATGGAACTTAAAAAGAAATATTTTATTTCTCTTTAAGCTCTGAATTCCAAGTGACTCAGATTCCTAAGAATAAATTTATCATCTACCAGCTCTGGATTTGAATGTTCTGTGCCTGCCTATATATGTATTATCTCTCTTGTGCTATACACTACAAGTAAATGGATATTTTGGCTTTACAAGAAGCTGAGGCACATTCAAATGCCTCAAGAATACCTGTTTATTTATTTATTTAGAGGTCAGCAGTGACTAGGCTTTTCATCTAGTTTGCCACAAACCAAGTCCACAGAACAAGTTAATAATATGGTACACATACAGACTGATCCCTATTTTAAGCCTACAGAACTCCTTCTATTCCCAATCTGGAAGTAAACAACACCTGCTGCTGATGTCACTTGTAGGATGCATATGAGTCAACAACAGAACATGGCAAGGGAATCTGCATAGCATCTTTGTGCAGTGAGGAACAAGGTCCTCTCCTTGTACTGTATTATTTTTCCCTGATAGAAACCTTTTATTGCCTACCAAGCATTTAAAGAGAAGGAACTGAAGGTGGTCAGCACCTTCAGACCACAACTGATTTTGGGAAGATACGGTTCAGTGACATCTGAAGTTACATCAGTATCTGCATTATTTGTAGAACAATGAAATAGAGAAAGACAATTAATCAATAACCTCAAGACTCACTTTATAAGGACAGAAAATGACAGATGAACTGAGATTGAATCATCACTAAGAACTTACCTTGTTACAACGTCAGTTCCACTTTTGGACCCTAGACTATGACAGATTTTGTTACATTATGCTATATTTGCTCTGTACATGTCCCTTTGCTTTTGACCACAGACAACATTGTACAGTAAGTACAATGTTAAAATATCATTGTACTGTAAACCAGTGCTACTCTAAAGTGGTGGTCCCCAGAGTAGTACCAGTACTGGTCCCCATCCATTGGCTACTGGTCCCTGGAGAGTTTCTGGCAAAGAAAGAAATAATTGTAGCCAATGGGAATAAGTATGGCGCCAGTCCTTGGCATATTGGAAAAAATAATTGCCAGTCCCCCACATCAGATAGCCTGACTAGCACTGCTTTAAAACTAACTCAACAAAAGGGTTTTTTTTTTTAAAGCTGAAGGTCAGCTCCAATATTTTCCTACAAAAACTGCTAGTGACATTTCCCCCATTTTGTAGGGACAACTGGCAACATTATTGCTTGTGTTCCAAGTGAAGAAGGCAGTGATGTAGCACAGCTAGATGTTTATGGAGGGGATCTTCTGCCACCAAAGCTGCCATGGGGCAGAGAGGTCCAAGATACAACCATAGTGTAATGCATTACTAAGTGAGTTTTCACTGACCTGTCCTGAAGCTGGAACAATTCTAATCTCTGTACATAAGTAACTTTTCCACACAAAGGCTGGGCAAGCAGGCTCTTCTCTTTGACACACAAGTAATGCCCTCTCTTACTTAGACAGGCATCTCTGTTTATATAAAATCCCCTTTACCAAAGGCAGAGAATATCTAAGCACTCTGGTCAGGCTTCCTCAGCAGAGTCAGAATACAATGTGCTTTATGATGTTCACTCACCGCATTAAAAACTTGAGATCCCATAAAATACTATAGGCAATTGTCTGAAACAAACAAGCAAGCAGAGGAGATAGTGAGTATATGCCAAAGGCTGTAAGTCTTCAGCCTTCTTGGGTTGGAAGCTACTTTCTTGGCAGCAGTTATAATGGCTCTTGAGAGTTCCTGGAAAACAGATTTGGAGTACAAGCAACTTTCCTTTGGCAAGGAGTAGGGAGCAGTGACTTTTGACTGTCACTCTCCCACACCTCTTTCTTTAAGATTCTTAATTTTGCTCTGCAATAAATTACCACCATTGCATAATGAATGCTAAAGAAGTAGCCATGTTAGTCTACTCCAGAAAAATAAGAAAAGGCTTGTAAGGATTTATACTATGGCAGAAAAACCCACATTATCAGAGCACAAACTGGTATCCTGGATCAACACTCACCCACACACCCACAATTTGTGAAATAAGAGGTTTGTAAACAATGGTGTCAGAGACTAACAAAATGGAACAGGTAGCAAGAGATATTTCCCAGTTCTAGGCAGAGCTCAGAAATATATAAGATAAGAACAGAGTGATCCCTTCACAACAGAAAGTGTTGGTACTTCTAATGTTTTCTATAAGAAAGCACCACTAATTATGGTGCTCTTTTAAAATGTTCTTCTTTTCTTGCATACCAAGTTTTAGGCTTTGCACAGAACCACAGCACATCTTTGCATTTCATGGCCTAATGGCCCAAGGGTTTACTAATCTTTTTCAGTTTTTGGAACTTTTTTGGTAGTTTTTGAAACATTTTATCTGTAAGAATGAAACTACATTTATCTAATGAAGTGAGATCTAATCCAATCTTCAACAAGGTGCCCTCCACATGTGTTGGACTGAAAGCCCCATCATCTCCAGACGGCAAGACCACTCGCTGTGCTGGTTGAGCATGATGGGACTTGTAGTCTAACATATCTGAAGGGCACTAGGTTGACTAAAGAATCCATGAAAGCATATACCACAATACATCTGCTAGCCTTAGGATATCAAAAGACTTTTCCCCCTAAAAGACGACTGTCAAGAGACTCATCAGGAAAGCAGAATAATACCTCCTCTTTTGGGGAATGGTGGGCCAACTGAAGCTGCCGAGAAAGAACATTTGGTCAAATGCTAATTTAGACTGATAATTGAAAATTAGACTTTATAGTTAAGATGCAGTATTTTTATTTAATACTGTTGACAATAAGACTATGCATTGTTATCATTTATAGGGTTTGTAATGATGCTGTTTTTGCACTAAAGAATGTATGATTTCTCAGTACCTTAAAACACTAACATTTTATTTCCTTGGAATGTTAAATGTGATCTTCATCCCTGAAAGCATACAAATTCTTGGAACGGATAGAGATATCTTCCCGCTCTGGGATAAAGATCTGTCTCTTTAAAAAAAAAAAAAAAACTTTCAGCTCACCTGCATGAAGATGATTCCAAATAAGCCAAAACATGCATAAGGAACAAACTTTCTGGCTAGGACAAGCACACACCCAGCTAAAACAGAGGAAAGAGAGGACACTTTAATGCCAACAAAATGCAGCAGGGGAACAGAATACAGAGGCTATTTTCCTCACAGCTTTAATGAGAGTGTATGAGGGGATTTTCTCTTTTTGCAAAAAGTCAAGTCATTTGAATGTGCATTCTTGCTTTGGTGGTAACAATAAGCTAGGAAATACCTTATCCTACCTGAACAGGCCCAATACTGAGACTTTCTTCAGAACGCCTTGTGATGTAATGGACTTCTGTTGAGAAATGTTGTTTAATGTATTAGTTGTATAATCTATATATATAAAATTCTCTTGGGTATGTTGCCGTTTCCAGTGTGCTGATTAGCTGCTTAGGGAACTGAGTAACCAATCACAGGTCTGTTGGGCAGCCAATCAGCACACTGGGGATGGGACCATGTAGATTCCAAACATGGCTGCTGGAGAGGAAAATGAGTAACATGGGGGTGGATGTGGTGTGTGCCTGTGTGTTCTGGAGAGCAGGGGGTGGGGTGGGAGGGGCAGAAGGAGTGGTGGGAGGGGCAGAAGGAGTGGTGGTGGGAATGCTGATTGGCAGAATGTTTGAGGAGATTTGCATAAGACTGAATGACATTTGGTGAAAGTCTGTTAGACGGATGGTAATAGCTGGTCTGGGTGAAAGGGGGTGGGAGATTTATGATTAAGAGAACCAGGTTTAGGAATAAATGAGTGGTACTTTAAGGGTCTGAGTTTGCTAGATCGGAGAGAGACAGACAGAGGGGGGGAAGATGTTTTCAATGTAATAAATATTTAACCTGCTTTGTTGTTTAACTTCTGTAATACTGTAAAGAATTGTTTCTTTTTATACACGTT
Organism: Gambelia wislizenii; assembly: GCA_030847615.1. Lineage (NCBI taxonomy): Eukaryota > Metazoa > Chordata > Lepidosauria > Squamata > Crotaphytidae > Gambelia > Gambelia wislizenii. Next base: position 263,138,117 of record JAUMIR010000002.1, read on the forward strand.
TGGCCTCAGGGAATGTTCACTAACTGAAAGCTTGGAGTGAAACAAGGTGTCTGTGGTGACAGTCTTGAACATAGAGGAGTGGTATCCAGTGGGGACAGATGCTGCATAAATCCTCATAGGAACCTTGAGGGCATTTTGTGGTCCCTGCAGCTGGTGTCACAAAAGGGGGACAGGGAGAAGTACTTACACTGGGGGCAGTGGTGGGGATCAGGGAAAGCCTTCATTCTTGGTGACTGCAGAGAGCACTGCGTAAGTCTTCACACTGGGTGAATTAAAGGATGGAAACCCCACATTTGGCCACAGTGGTGTGACATCTTGAGGGGAACCCCCACAGTTGGAAGCAAGGAAGAGGTTTCTAGAAAGGATAAGAGTTGGAAAACACCACAGCTTCACTCTCAGTTCACCTGATTTCTCAAGTGAGGTGACAGATAACGTATTTTAGTGCTGTGAAACAGCTTCCTTCAACATGCTCCCCTGGTCCCCATGCTGCTGTTCCTATAAAACAGGGTGGGCAACTACCTGGGGCTAGGGGGCTACACTGCCCCACAGGAGACATAGAAGAGCTGCATCCCCTGCAATATGTTTTTTCATTTCATTTATGGGGGGGGCAGGGAACCTTCAGGGTCACAAAAATGGCCATGTAGACCACACCTTCTCTGTATACCCTGTTCTAAAGCTGGATGAAGCCCTTTTTATCTGTTCAGGTGTTTTCAACACAATGATTTAGGTGTTTTTATGCCATATATGCATGTATTTTTATTCAACTTTGCTGCTGCCCTTAACATATTGTGTTTTGTATAAGAACTACTTGAAAATGGCAAGGTATTATGAAAAGCCTTGTTCTAAGAGTAGGATATGCTAACAGAAATAGTTATAGACATTTTACAATTGTATTTCACGGACTACAATTATAATTTAAACACATCTGTTAAACAAGCTTTCCCATTTCTCCTACAAGGACATTGAGTTATCCCACATTACTGTTACAAGATCCCTGTATTATGTATGAAATATTTATCCTTTCCTTCCTCCAAAAAATGAAGAGCATCATACATTACACTCTATCCATTTGATCTTTACAAATTAACCGAATGTGTCAGGTTGCAATACAAGTGTAACCTGATTCTCCAAATATTTTTGATTCCAACTCTCAACATGGCAAAGGATTAACTTAAAACTGGAACATCTGGAAGGCCAAAGTTTCCCCATACTATATTGGGCCACGAGATAATGATCGCTCTAGGGACACACAGCAAGCTTCACCCTAGATCAGAGACTGAATTCAGGTCTCCCCAAGCTAAGACTGGGATCCTCTGTCCATTGATTGTGAATAATAACATCATCAACAGTTAACATGTTTGTCTGCAGCAGCCATAATAACCTATTGAATCATACTTCAGATCCCTCAAAATTTGACAGTGTTTTTGATAGTTGCCCAAATTGCAGTGAGTTGTCATTCAAGTCAAAATTTTAAGGAGGTGGCTTACCAGAAGTAAAATCAAAGGGAAAGGGGCTGCCATACTAATCAAGAAATAAGTATAGTCTGGAAAGCCCCATGTAGCTCACTGAGACTGAAGAACACACATAGTACTGGCCTGTATGTCCAACATTATCCACTAGCTAGACCCCAAATCTTCAGGACCTGCATCCATGGATTCACTTACCCACATCTGAAGAAAATATGGTCTCTTTCACTCCACAGTACGCTTCCAGTGGAAGTCATGCTGGAGGACCCAGAAGGTGCTTAGAGAAGTGTTCTCTCTAGGCATCTTCTAGGTCCTCCAGCACAGCTCTATAGTATGCTTGGGCAAGAAGTCATTTATTTTAATAGGGTTTGCTATTTTCCGTGGTTTCCAGCATTCACAGTTAAGTCCAGGAACCTATCCTTCACAGATATGGGGAGTTGTACTCTGCACAGAACTTTCTCTTTTCCATCAACTGCCTGAAAATTGCTGGAGATCTCAATCAACCACTTAATAAACTTCCCCCCTCTAGCACCTTCATCATCACAATTAAACCCAATTCAGCTTTATGAAAATAACAAGCCTTAAGGACCACAACGGCTATCTAGTCCAACCCCCTGCCATGTAAGAACACACAACTAAAGCTCTCCTGAAAGGTGCCCATCCAACCTCTGTTTAAAGATGGAGAAGCCACCACCCTCCAAAGCAGGCTATTCCACAGTCAAACAGGTCTCACATTTAATAATAATAATATAATAATAAAATTTTATTTCTATCCCGCCCCTCTGCAACGCAATTGGGGCGGCTTACAATATAAAAACTCCAGAATCACAATACCCTAGCCCACCCACCCCTTAAAATAATATTAAATTATGAAGGATTAAAAACATGCAATAATTAAAAATATATATAAATTAGAAGAAAAAATTAAATTAAATTAAATTAATTAAATTAAATTAAATTAAATTAAATTAAAACATTCAATCATAGCCTAGAAAGGACAGCTGAGTCTTGGGCCGGGATAATTATTCAGGAAAGGCCTGCCAGAAAAGATCCGTCTTGACAGCTTTTTAAAAGCTGTTTAAGGTGGTAATAAGACGGATCTCGTCCGGCAGGCCATTCCATAATCTGGGAGCAGCAGCAGAGAAGGCCCTCTGGGAGGTCACCGACAGCCTTGTTTTCATAGGCTGTAACGGATTCCTCCCAGAGGACCGAAGTGTGCGGGGAGGGTCATAGAATCATAGAATTGTAGAGTTGGAAGAGACCACAAGGGCCATCCAGTCCAACCCCCTGCCACGCAGGAAATCTTGATCTAGTGTAGTGGTTTGAGCATTGGACTATAACTGGAGATTAGGGTTCGAATACCCGCTCAGCCATACAAACCCACTGGGTGACCTTGGACAAGTAGCACACTCTTAGCCTCAGAGGAATGCAAAGGCAAACTTCCTCTGAACAAATCTTGCCAAGGAAACCTCATGATAGGTTTGTCTTAGGGTCACCATAAGTTGGAAACAACTTGTAAGGCATGCAACAACAAAATCTGGAGTAACAGAAGAAGGTAATTATGCAAATTTGTTGACTGAATGGTTCAGATTAAGAGTTTGTCACACAACACCAATGGGCTCAATTTTCTAATTAAAAGGAGAAAGGCAGACTTTTCTTTTGATATGTAATAAAATTAACATTGCTTTCTGTCAAGAAAACATATATGTCCCAATGTTAATCTTAACAGGTTTTTAAAGAGTTTTAAAATAATTAACTGTCATTTCAAATAGGGTAATTTAATATTGGCAGAAAACCTAAACATAATGGATCCTAATATAGAAAAATCTAATTTTACAAATAATGGTTATACATAATATTATCTCCCGTATTAAAGAAAGAAATGGATACAAGCATGATATATTACTGACAGCTGGCATCCTTTAATGTTAAAATATTACATTTTAATTTCAAAGCAACAAAATGTATATGATTGGATGTGCTTTCTTATGAATTATGGTACACATTAGTCGTACAGAAGGAGGCGGTCCCGGAGGTAAATTGGCCCCAAGCCATGTAGGGCTTTAAAGGTCATAACCAACACCTTGTACTGTGCCCGGAAACTAATAGGCAGCCTACTAAAAATCTCTTCCTAATTTTCAGGAGGAATCTCTTTTCTTGTCATTTGAATACACTGGTTTTGTGTTCTAGTCTCTGGAGCAGCAGCAACCAAGCTTGCTCCATCTTGTATATAGCATCCCTTCAGATATTTAAAGACAGCTATCATGTCACCTCTCAGTCTTCTCCTCTTCAAGCTGAACATACTCAGTTCCCTAAGTTGTTCCTCTAAAGCCTCCAAAATGGCTTTAATCTTTCAGAAGAAAATATAAATCGAAGTGAAGGACCAAGTAAGATATTCACAACTATTTGGGAACCTTTCTATAGACCACGTCAACAGATCACAGTTCAGTTTGAGAACCGACATATTACACCAGACTGGCTGTAGAGTCAGGTAGGGTAAGAGAAAGTGACTGACTGGCAAAGACCACTCAGTGACCTTTATTTGGAATAGAAATCTGATCCCAGGTCTACGTCCAGCATGTCATTGCTACACTATATAAGCTCTCTCATGGGACACGTCACTGATTGGTTACCTGGCAAAAGGTTCAGATATGCTGCTTCATTAGCACAGAGTACATTTACACGGGATTGGACAGGGGAGAAATTTGTTTGGTTTATATTTTAATGTGAACTTGCCAAGTTTGTACTTCCTGAACTGAACACGAATCCAAATGCTGTTAGATGTTGATGTCTGTACTTCAGGAAAAAGACATACTCTGAAGAAGTGCATAACATGTACTGTATATGCTTTTAAAAGATGGCAAGAATGCTTTATTTAAAGAAAAATTTGTTTGCACAATCGGAAAACTGTACAAAAATGCATATGCTTTGAAAAATGTGGATGAAAATATGTATGAATGTTTATGCAGAATAGACATATAGATAGATATTCAGTACTCAGAATCTAAAGCAGAATCTGGGTAGAATCAACTTAGCAACAGAAATATGAGAACCTGCAGAGAAACCAAACTCCACAGATTCACCCATTGCTATATACAGTTGATTCCCCATCACTATGAGAGATCTCTTTACAGCACTGTGAAGTCGAAGGCTTTCATGGCTGGCATCCATAGGTTTTCCTTGGGTTTTTTCCGGGCTGTGAGGCCGTGTTCTGGAATAGTTTCTTTCTGACGTTTCACCTGCATCTGTGGCAGAGGATGCCAGCCACAGATGCAGGTGAAACATCAGAAAGAAACTATTCCAGAACACGGCCTCACAGCCTGGAAAAAAACCAAGGAAAACCTTTACAGCACTATTAGCTGGAATTAGATTTTCTGACTTCTCACATAACATGTTCTTCTAGTCCTAGGCTGATAGATGAGCTTACACGTACTTGTATTACTGCAAGGATGCACATATATTCCATGTCATCAGAGAAATTAAACTCTAGATGGTTTTATGTGGCTTTCTGGTGGACTGATTTATTTGCTGTATTTGATAAGATAAGAGGTTTTATAAAGTACTAGGAAATCTATTGCTCTTGGATGCAAAATAATACATTATTTATTCTTACTTTTGACACCTGTGTTATCATTAGCTTTTGTTTCACATTTCTATTCTGTTAAGTCAACAATAAACTGAACATTAAACCAATTCATACTGAATGAACGAACAAAACAGAAGTTGACTCTAATAAAGCAGATGGGCCATATAAACATTCTCAATCTGCTTAAACAGATTTTCTAATCTTTTGAATTCAGCTCCAAAAGACAGAAAACCCATTCATTTAAGGAGCTGGTATGTTCCAGCTGAGATTACCCTAGATCTTCCAGTTTCCTGTTGTTGCTTTTCACAGGCACGTACTAAAGCATATCAGCTACAGAGGAGAAGGATCTAGTCTACATTTTGTGTTATGCCTTCCAACAGGACAACTCTAGAAAGAATACAAATATCTATGAGCCCATATTCTGTAGAAATATCTATGCATAATACCAATCCATGTTAGTTCTCTTCTTTCTAGACAATGAAAGATGACCTCTTACCCAGCTGCCCGCACATGTTGATGAGCACAAAAAGCGTGGCTAGAAGTGTGCCACTTCCCCAGGACATGTTGATGTAGTCCCGCTGCTCATTCCACTGAAACCACATCCTGATGCCATCCTCCAAGAATGTGCTGATCAGACAGAGGTGGGCCAGGTGAGGTAGGTAGTGCTTTGTCATACGCAAAAACTAGAAAGAAGAGAGGACAGTGTCAGAAAGCAATGCCCCCAGAATGGCTGCAAAACGAAAACTTAATGCCAACTTTGGCCAGGTCATCTTTGAGTACTTCTGTCTTCCAGGGGGAAGCTCCCATACACATAGCAACTGTAAGACAGGTGTATTTGCCCAGCTTATAGATGCAAAAACAGAGTCTTCAGGCATCATAATCCAGTGTTAACAACTAGGAATAGCTCACTCCTAGTGCTCAGCTTTAGCCATTCATTCAAACAAAACAAGTATAAAACATGAACTAGGGAATTACTTGCCACAGCCAAGATGCTGCTACTACTATTCATTATTGCCTAAACTGAAATTCTAGTCCCAACTAATTAGAATCAATTTCTGAATGGTAAGTCAACACTCAAGGACATCCTATTACATCAATTAATTTCCTTCAGCTGGAATTAGTAACTGGATTTAGGCCTACATATCCTCCTTGAACAGGGAGACAAAATAGCAATAAAGAAACTGCTCTTTAAGGTGAAAGACATGCTTAATCTTATGTGTTGGAAATATGTGGTTAATCAACAAGCCATTCTCTTTGCTCCCCCCACCCCCAATTTTCTAAAGAAACTTAATGTCCCTCCTAGACCATCTCCTTAAGATGAGGTGATGGAATAAGCACCTGTCTAGATTATGATCAGGTCATTTAAGTTTCTGTTCTCCACAATAGTTTCAACACTCTCAAAGGCACTTGTTTCTGGCTTAACAGTGTGTGTCTGGTTGTTTTCTTTGTCTACTTTACAAAGATCACAGCTTCCAGACTACAATGACACGATATGCATCAGCACAGTTCCCTTCATGGCGCATAAGGCTAATAATGGCTACTAGTCAAAATGACTGTATATTACCTCCAGTATCAGAAGCCATATACTTCCCAATGCTGCAGAACACAAAGCAGACAGTGCTGTTATACTCATCCCTACATATAGGCTTCCACAGGTCAGCCACTCAGGATACAGAATGCTGGACTAGATGGGGCTTTGATCTGATATAACTTGAGAGATCAAAATCAATGTGTTTATATTACAGTTTAAATAATTAAGCCCAAATGTAAAATACCATTTCCCTCCAACTTCACTTGGTGTAATTTCACAGTATTTCCCAAGAAGCAATATGGGGGAGAGCATTTTCATTCACTACGCTCCCCATCACAACCTTCTATGCCATCGTTACTGTAGCTGCTTCACCCACTTTTCTCCACACCATCCTGCCACCAACCCATCTCATCTTCAGGGCCTTTCTGCCCCATTATTGACAAAATGCAGCAACAACCTGAACTCCAGGGCACCATTAACGCTCCTGTCTTCTTCCTACCTCAGTGCTGCTGACACTCCAAAGAGTGCAGCTTATTGCTTGCCCACTTGCTCATGAAACAGTTATCTACATATCCACCAACCCCCTTTGGGTGGTCTGCAAGTAGTATACTGACAGCAGAGGGGGCTGGAGCATTGTGACTGGGGTTACCAACAGTTTTTCAAGTTTTTTAGGTCTCATTGTTAAAGTGCTAGATTGGGATTTAGTTCAGCTCTTCCTCTTGCTCCTACCTCTTTTTTTTATCACATCACCCACGAATTTTTTTGTTTTCTACATTTTTCCTGTGTATATGTATTTATTTGTAACCTCCTGACTGTCTTCCAGTGGGCGGGTGGATGAGAAACTGGGATTTAAAACAAACAAACATGTAGCTGCTTCCTTTTCTCCCAAACTCAAAACTGAACAAACAAAGGGGAAAAAAGAGTAAAGGCATGGATGGATTTTTCACCTCCATTCCAACAAGGGTTTTAGGTTAGTAATGTAATGTAAATTTAAACTTAAAATTAACATAAGTATAACAGACATCCCCTTTTCAACATAAATACGATTTACACAGGCTTTTTAGCATAAACTTAACACTGTATCACCTTTTCACTAACTTTACTATATTTTTCAGTACTCTTCAGGTGCTACTAATAATGTACAACACAACTCTACATAGTTTTTCTTCCCTGTAAATGGCACTAGATCCTGTCTGATCCTGGAGCTAATCAGGGTCAGCCGTGGTTAGTACTTGGAAGGGAGACCACTAAGGAATACCAGGTGCCGTAGGCTATATTTCAGAGGAAGGAACTGGCAAGACCACCTCCAAGTATTCCATGCCTAATAAAACCCTATGAAATTGATGGGGTTGCCATAAGTTGACAGGCCATTTGAAGTCATACACACAAATACCTCTGTGCATTGTAAATTTACCTGACAGGCAATTGGATTAACAGAGATCAGGATCTTCGTAGCCTTCTTGCATGTTACTCAGAAGCCACATAAGTCAGGAGCTTGTAATTCTCTGCTCCATCCATTGAAACACTCACTCCTCTCTCAAATCTTGGGAACAGCCCCCAAGAAACCCTAGACTTCCAGCCTTATAGAACGAAAGGCCCCCAAAGACTGTGCTCACTCTCTTAATCTAGTTGCATTTTCTGGTTCAAGATACCAAAATAAACTCATTTACAGAGGTGTTAAATCTCACTGAGAACATTTGATCAGATGTCAAACCAGGTATATCTGAACAGTTTAAAAGCTGGAAGGAGCTCTATCTACAGAGTAAGTGGCTTAACATACATAAGATTCATTATTTCTAGAAGCAAAGTTAATACATTTAAGCGCACTGTAGCATATATTCAGACCAAGGAAGTGAACTAGACACTTTTCTGTGCAGATCACTCAGAAAAGATGGTGTAACCTGCAGGTTCCTGTTATAATCCAGAGAAGTGAGCATTTGTTTTGCAAAAGTATCAGTCATCTCCACTCCACACTGCTAAGTCAAGTTCTGTAATTGCACCTTGTTGTGTAATGCATAGTTGTTGGTTTGCCTTACCTTAAGCACTGCATGTACTGACTTAGCAAGACTTTGGGTCAGGTTGTAGGCTACTAGCCCCATGATGGCAGAGGCAAGATTCAAAACGGAAGTTAACATATGAGCTGAAGACCCAGCAAAGAATTAAACATACATTTGAACTTCTTTTCCAACTTCTATATTCATACCACTGATTTTGTTTTTAGGTGACTGACAGGAATGGGGAATGTGTGGACCTTTAGAGGTTGGAATACAACTCCCAACATTCCTGACCACTGATTATGCTGGCTTTAGCTGATGGGAGTTGGAGATCAAAAACAACTGAAGGTTACAGGATTCACAGTCCAGATTTAAGGCTCCAAAACTCCTTTCTCATCACATCACCTACGTACCACTGATTGCTTTCAAAAGAACTACTTCAAGAGAACTACCTCCCCCCCGCCCCAAATAATCATGCTTCTGGCTTAGATGATAACAGCTTCTCTCATCTCCACTGTGTACACTACTCCTGTTGTAGTGCACCAAAACCTAATCCCTTATCTTTCTTTCAGTCTCAGAGAATCAACTGCAAATGATTCAATCCAACAGGGCCAAACTGCCACTAACATTGGATCCTTTGGTCAAGCAAATATGACTACCACTTCACTATTAAAAAGATCACTCAACCAGCTACAAAGATTAAGCTGCTGACATAATGTGGTTAACATACAAGCACAATTCTTGGCTCTTCCAGGGTTTCTTGCGGGGAGGGGAAGAGATATTCTGTTTCCTTCTTCGCTATACTTTTATAAGGGTTGCTAGTGTTGTGAAAGACCTGACTTACACCACAACCTGCACATTTAGTCCTGGGATGTCTGCAGTCTGCACTCTTTAGCAATATAGGAGAAGGCCACAGCATTTAGTCAATTAGATTAACTGATTAAAACCCTTTATCTATGCCTCAGATACACAGGATTTCAATTTAATGATTTCTTTATTTATATCCTGCCTTTTCCCCAGTGTGGGACTCAAGACAGATCAATTTTTTTAAAAACCCATCTACAGACAGTATCTAAGTATACAAGTACTCACAAAAAATGGGATGGCATCTCCTTTCCTCTCACACACAAGGGGATACTGCATCTAAGATGGGCCCAGCGTAGCACACAGAAACCAATAAGAGGTCATTTGTTTCTTTAGAAATGTTTAGCCACATAAAGAATGTGTGAAGATTTAACCAATCAATTAATTAAAAGTCATATTATTAAACTAACACAGATTTCTTTACTTTAGTGAAAGACCCAAGTTCACCATTTTGAGAGCAACTTAAGGTGTCATTTTAACATGAAGATCAGGAAGCACAAGAAACTCATGCTTCCTGTTCCAGAGATTAACACACAACATTAGAACGAAGATGCACTACAATTGTCTACAATTCTGGCTTATTAGTCATCAATGCTCATATCACTATTATCATCATCATCTATACCTCACCTTTCCCCCAAAACTGGGACTCAAGGCAGCTCACAAATTAGGATGATTACAATATTGTTAAAGCATACAAAAGGTCAACATTAAAGTAGAATCAAATGATTAACAATATTAGAACAATTTAAAACAGTCAGGCATTCCAGTGCAAATAAGTAAATTTGTAAACCAGTATTTGTAGATGACTAATTCAGAAATCATTATACTTATGCTAATATCTTATCTGGAGCTTAAGACACCAGGCAATTGATTATGCTTTGGAAAGGGCAGCAAGGCTGCAATCCTATGCAATAAGCCACACTGAATTCATTGTGATAAATTTTCAAATATACGTGCATAATATCACATTCTATATCATATACCTTGTCTTGAAATATTGCCTTATTTTCATGACTGCCCTGTATTAGATTCTTGAAAAAGTAACATGCAAGGCATTAGTCCTGGACTACTATCTTATCTAACAATTGAGCAATAACTTTGTAGTTGTCCCTCCGTATCCACAGATTTGGTATTCACCAATTTAAGTATTCACAGCTTGAAAATATTCTTTAATAATTCAAAAAGCAAACCTTGATTTTGCCATCTTATATAAGGGACACCATTTTGTTATGCCATTGCATATAATGGTACTTGAGTATTCACAGATTTTGGTATCCACGGGGGTGGGGGGTGCCTGGAACCAAACCCCAGCGAATATGAAGGGACAACTGTATTAGGATAACCAAAATGCCACAAAAATATGGACACTTTTCCAGAATTCTGGTTGATCCCAATAACAGCATTACCCAGCTCTGTATTCCTTTGGGATTTTTTTTACTCATTAATGAACACAGCTAACTTTAGTTTCGATTTTCTTATACAAAATGCTGTGATTGCCACAGGATAACTTAAGGCAGGAAGTAACCAGAAAAATCATCAAGGAAGGAAGTGGCATGTTTTTTTCTACTTGCTGACTAAAGGATCTGTCTCCTAGACCGCACAATTAGCTGTCTTTACCAAAAGACTGAGAGAACAACTCTCTCAGTGCGAATGTATTTTATGATGATGTGCACATCAAAGAATCTCTTTCACATTTTTTTTTAAAATACACCTGATGGCAAAGAACTGACAAATCTCATTTTACAATAAAATGCATATATAAGAAGTACAGCCTTTTATTCAAAATTAATATGAAGGGACTGTGACCACCTTGTATGTCTCCATAATCATAACTGCTGATGGAAAATAGATACCTGGCACCTACATGTGCACTGCTTTATGTTCCTAATCCCACTGTAAATGCAAGGGTAGAAGTATGCAATAGCTACCTTCTCTGTGAATACAGGATACTCAAGATAATTTTACAGTACTGTATATATAAAACTGCCTACTATACTAGGGGTCTATTCACACATCACTACTGCAGTAGTGAAACTGCTGCTGCAAAGCTGGGCCGAGTACCAGTAATGCCTGTATGCAGAAACCAGTGTCACACAGCACTGGTGCAGACAGCCACAGCCTTGTGGCACCAACTTCCTTGATGCACACATAATATGTGAGGTTCATTGAAGATTACTGATAAATAAAAGAATGGATTTTTGCAGGCTTAAGATGGACTGCAGGACCTAAACCAGGGATGATGAAGGCCTTTTATATGTTGCTACATTGCAAATCTCACCAGCCCCTAGCCATCATATCCAATACTGCAGGCTCATGGAAATTGCAGTCCAACATGAAGAGGACCACATAACCACCCCACACCATTCTCAGAGATTACAGAACCAGGGAAGAGAAATAATTTTTTTAAAAATACTGAGCCTACAACAGTGAGTCTGCACATATCATCTGATCTAGCACTAAACCTTTCCCCACACTAAGCCTAAATGGGCACTGAAACAAGATGCCTACAGAAGAATGAATTCCTCATCACACACAAAAACTCTTCATTTCTTTGAAAAAGTAAGCCTTCCCCAGCATGAAGCCACAGGCTAATCCTCCAATGCTGTGAAGGTGTCACCTAGTGGCTAGGAGTAAGCTATGTACCCCGATTCACATCTGGCTTGTGTTGTCATGGATTCACTGAATAGCTGTGGCCAAGCTGCTATTCCCTCAGCCATCCTCCCTACCTACCTGCAATATGTGGAGATGATACTACTACTACTATATTATTAGTATTAGTATTATTATACCTTACACAACTATTGTGGAGGTGCCTGGGATAATGTTGATGAAGCACTCTGAGGCACACAGGGGGAGGACCTGTAATCCTTTAGACCAGTGGTTCTTAACCTGTGGTCCAGGGACCTTCAGGTCTGCGATGTCCTCACAGGGGGTCTTCAAAGGCTTGAAGGCTGCTTGGGCTCACCTCCTCCTTGCAGTGGAGCGGCCATGTGATAGGAGCCAATGCAAAGACTGGCTGGCTTGGCCTGCACATTGCCATTCAATCCACTCCAGCCACAAACTTGCAGGAAGAAGCAGGAGAAAAGTCTCCCTTCCTCCCTCTCCAGTGCCTCTAAGGGAAGCTTTAACGAATGCTGTAATTGTATTGTTGTTGTTGTTGTTGTTGTTTTAAATCTTGACTTAAGTCTTGGGGAATCCACAGCAACAAAAGATATTTAAAGGGGGTCCCTGGTAAAGAAAAGGTTTAGAGCCACTAATATAGATACTGTTGGAACTACAATGCCCATCTTTCCAAATCACTGACTATGATGCCTGGGACTGATGGGCCCAACAAGCTCTGGTGGGAGCCCCAGCCCTGCGGTATACAAATGCTAACTAATAAACGTTAAAGAGTATTCAATGATGCCAAGGGTACTTTTCAAAGGTTAGCATCCTGAGGGCCTTTAGACACCCCATTCCTAGTTCTGCCACCATTCAGGATAGGCAGCTGTTTACAGCCTAACTAGCCAAGCCGCAGGGGAAGCGGTTTGGGAGGGAAATTTCAGTCCCCTGGACCCTTCAGGAAAAAGCGGGAGAGATTTACAAGGGAAACGAGCCCTTCCCCTCGACCCACATTCGCCTTTCCAAGGGGCGCCCACCCTCCCTCTCTCTGCAGGCGCTGAGATTCCCTAACCACCACCACCCCAAGCAAGTGGTATCAACCGCCTGCACAAAAGGCTCGCCTCTCCCCCGCCCCGTGAATGGTCTATGCCGGCCTGCCAGCCTTCCCGCGTGCAGAAGGCGGAGGAGCACGGCAAATGGTACCTCCCCCTTTACCCTCGAGCGTGATGGTATGGTCCCCACCAACGCCAGGCTCATTCACCAAGCTCGCCTCCGGCCCAGACCATTCCATTCAGGGGTGAGGGGAGCTTTACCTGATCGGCAAGGTCTTCGGCTGCCCCCATTATATCGCCGCTGGGCGTCATGGTCGGCCGAGGCGAGGTCCAGCCACCCACCCACGCGCGCCGCTCCCTCGCCTTACTCTCCCTCGTTTCCCTTTCCTTTCCTGAGGGGGGCGGGGCCAGCGGGGGGCGGGGCCGGAGCGCAGGCACATGGTCACGTGGACTTTGAGCCGCCATTGCTAGCGACGCTAGAGAAGCCGTTATAACCATAGACCAAATTATGATAGACTGATCGTTCCTCACATAGCTTAGTAATAATTTCTAGTCCCGGTCTACAATTACCCCATTTTTCCTACTCCAGGCTCCATCGCAAGGTCGTGAGGGCACGTACTTAAATTCACTAACGTACAGAGACACTCGGCACCTCGAGCTGTTTTGTTCTATATTGTCTATCTCTATGGTTCAGACTAGTGACCTCCGTGACAATTCTGCGCGCGCAGGCGTTGCCATGAGAACACCGCAATATGCGTGACTCAGCCGCTCATCACCACCGCAGCCGCAGCCGCCTAGGGCATCATTCAATAGCCAAGGCTGAGTCAAGGCTGTGGAAGAGGAATGCCACGTATACGAAGCCAAGTCTGTGTGCGTGTGCTTTGCAGACGCCTTATGCCTTGGAGGCCCTGTGAATTTCATAGGGTTTTCTTAGGCAATTGTCTTCATCTCAATATAGCCTACACCACCTGGTATTTGTTGGTGGTCTCTCATCCAAGTACTAACCAGGGCTGACCCTGCTTAGCCACCAAGATCAGACGAGATCTGGTGCCTTCTGGATATTTAGGTCCCAAAGGCAAGTTTACCTCCAGATTAAATCATGATAGAGATCATTCCCCTGGTATTCCCCATTTTATATATATATATATATATATATATATAATGGGTCACTTATTGCCATCACTTATGACTCCTCGAACACTTTCATCAGCATTGTATACACACAATCCTAAATATACACTGGACTGACTATGTGACGAATGTTGCTGTCCTTGAGCAAGCAGGGATCACCAGCATTGAGGCCATGTTATTGAGAACACATCTGTGCTGGGCAGGGCACGTTTGTAGGATGGAGGACCATCGCCTCCCAAAAATGGTACTCTATGGTGAATTTGCCACAGGTCAGTGTAAGAGGGGTGCTCCAAAAAAAGCGATACAAGGACTCCCTGAAACAACATCTCAGGCTCGGCAAAATTGATCACCAACAATGGTCTGCCATGGCCTCAAATCGGGAGGCATGGAGACGCACTATCCACAATGCTGCAGCCTTATTTGAGAACTCATGCTGAACAAGTCTTGAAGAGAAACGACAATGCAGAAAGAATCACAACCCAAAAACATCACCCAAGGAGACCTTCTGCTGTGCTTTCTGCAACCGGACTTGTTTATCTCGGATTGGCCTTTTCAGTCATCAGCTAAATGATGACTTCTGCTATCTTTTTTCCTCTCTTTTTTTGGAAAGGTGGAATATTGCTTGTGTGCATCATAGAAATAGTTTTGTTTTGTTTTTAAGTTCAGTGGTGGCAGATTTTAAAACATGAGTAATCCACATGCAGCTGCCATCTCAGCTACTGGCATGCGAAGTTTATGGGGGCTGCAAAACCATTAAGAAGTCGCAGCTGCTGTGAATAGTGATAACTGTGGAGCAATCCAGTTTTTTTCCCTTCATGTAGACAACCCCAAAGTGGGCTCTGCCATTGCTTTGCCTTTCTCTGAGGCTGAGAAAATGTGACTTGCTCAAGGTCACCCAGTGGGTTTCCATGGCTGAAAAGGGATTTAAACCCCTGTCATGGCAGCACTAGGGGGATACAGAGAGGCCAAACTGCACCAGGTGACACCATTGTAGGCAGAGATGACACCAGCCTTAGTAATTCCACAGACCCCTGTTTTGCAGAGTCCTAGTCCAACAACCAGGCTGGTACAGGATTTATAGATCATATGAAAAGGACTCAGGGATGTACCTACTGGAGAGGGGAGCAAAGTGAATGAGAACATCCCCCCCAAATACAAATTCTGCTCCTAATTAAATTTTCTCTCAGTCCCCAAATTTCTAGCATCAGAATAACTTAAAACTTTAGTTTCATAGAATCATAGAGTTGGAAGAGACCACAAAGGCCATCTAGTCCAACCCCCTGTCATGCAGTTGATAATTTGGAAATACAGTTTATGCATCCAAAAAGGGGTAGACCAAGTTACCAAGGGAAGGTGAACACAGTAAATATAAGAATTTAGGTGTGAACAGTTTTCAATTTCTCTCTCTCTGCAATTCTAGAAACTGGTGTGATGAAGGAAAATTACATTTAGGTGGCAGGATTCTCATTTGGAAGGGCTACTCCCTTACTTCACATACATTGATGTGTCATCCTTACAATAATTCTGCAAGGTGAGGCAGCATTATAATTTCCCCTATTGCAAATGAGAGGTAAAGGGTGTGTGAAAGAGAATGGGTTGGCTAAGGCTGCCTGGTGATGTCAGAGGCAAGGTCTGAATCAGGCACTCTTAATTTGGACTTCAGATAGGTTTCTTCCCTCCACTGTTACGCCATAGACTGCAAGGAACCCAGCTACTGACACTGCACTTATTTACCTTTTTGTGGATAATGACAGGGGAATGATTTAAATTGGGGAAATGATACAAAATAGGGTTGCCAGACTAAAAACTGGAGAGGGCTCCTTTACATTCAGTGATTGTGTATAAACAGGGATTCCAGCTGGTGTTGCTTGTTCACTTGTTGCACAGCCAACACAGCTACTCCGAATACTTTTTTCCTATGTAATTGATGGTAAAAGAAAGTCCATGGGGACATTGATGTAATTAATAAACAGAAACCACACTATAAGCGAAAAGTTATTTTGGAAATTGTTGGAAATGCTTGTTGCACAGATGTTAACTGTATCCTCATAATTCTATGAACCAGAATCTAGTACAAGGGTTTAGTAGTTCTGGTCTCCAGGTAACTGGCTTGATGTTGGATTAACAGTAGCTGCATATCCTGAGACAGAATGAGTGAAGAGGGTTCTGTAGGCATTCAAATAAGGCTGTAGCACAGAGGCTAGCAAGTGTTTTTCTGTACAAAGTGTGGTTGTGTGTGTTTGATTTTGCCTACAACTCTCATCAGTCCTAGCTGGAATTCCTACTGGTGAGGAATTATGAATCAAATAACTAATAGTGAGGAATTATGGGGATGCAATCCAACATCACCTGAAGGGCCAGCATTGACCAGATGGTTAGGTTTCACCTGGAGTAATCCCCAATGCTGGTACCAAGAAAGCTTTTCTCTTCCATTTTTTTACAAACATAAAATCCACAAGTGGACAAAGAACTTTCTCCACCCTGAACAAATCACACTAGCTCCTTTATGAGTGGAAAACAGAGGAAAAAACTAGGTAGTTTTATATTAACAACGTTGGATATAATTTTAGATACTGGATTAGTTTTTTTAAAAGCCAAAAGATGCCAGTAGGTTTAAGAAATTTTACCTACTGCTTAAAGGAGATGAACCCTCTGGGAATAAAGTCTTAAGAGTCAGATGGTATAAATCAGTGGCTCTTAACCTTTTCTTTACCATTCATCCCCTTTAAATACCTTTGTTGCTATGGTCCCCACCAAGACTTTACTCAAGGTTTAAAACCATCATCATCATTATTATTACAGCAGCCATTAAACTTTCCCTCAGAGGCACTGGAGGGGAAAGGAAGACTTTTCTTCTGCTTCTTCTTGCAAGTTTGTGGCTGAAGTGGATTGAACAGCAATGCACAGGCCCAGCCAGCCTTTACCTTGGCTCCTATCTTTCATTCCATCAGTCTCACCTTCTGCACTTAACAGAAATCAAACAGCTTTTATAACATTAGAACAAGGAATGCACCAAATACCAAGTGCTGAATATTGCTGTTTTGTGATACCTGTGATCCTTTATTGTTATATAATATGCAGAATAAATGAGAAATTCTTATTCAAGTTTGAGTCTTAATAATTATGTATTGTATATGCTAGTACTTACTATATAATATGGTGGAAATCTTTTGTGGACTGGACTCATCCATGGATTTTGGCAGGGGGTGTTTGTTTTTTTGTAATGGCAGAATCAATTAGAAGTTAATCATAAGGACAAGAGGTGAAGTGGGGACTAGTAGCATTATCTTCTTGATGTGGACATTAGCAGGGAGACACTGATAGGGTGGCTCCATGAAAAAAAGGGATGTTAATGTTCATGCGAAAGAACACATTTCAGCCAATATACAAAAAAAGGGAGGGGTACTGTACCTTTAATACTTGTGTAGAATAAGACATTTCAGTAGGTGTACAAAGAAAAGGGAGGAGCTAGTGTACAACCACTAGTGATGTGCTGATGATCCTTCAGATAGAGAACAAAGAATGCAGGAAATGTGTTCTCTGTGAGTTCTTTGGAAGGCTTTCCCTTTTCCTTTTGGTGATGTGTATTGCCTGGATTTTTTGTGTGTACATTTTGCCTGCAAAGCTTTTGATTTGGGTATATTTCTTATGTATGTGAGACAGAAAGAGAGAAAGAGGATTTCAGTTTTATCTCTTTGAAATGGTGGTTTTGCTGTGATTGTGGGAGCAAATGTGTTTTGGTAGATGGTGTTTGGACACATCTTCTGCCTTGTACAGTTTGTTGGGAAAGTTCTTCTCCTTTGTGACTATTAAGGCTCTAACTGAAAACTTCTTGTGACTAAATATATCCCCATATCATTGTGATAATTTTGTTGTAGTGCCTATGGCAATTTTGCTAACTTTGGGATGTGCTCACAGGCCTGAGAAGGTTGGAAATCTTCCCTTGTATCTGTTGTTTGAAGCAGTGGTGGAGGTTGTGCTGGAAGTAGTCGTTGTAGTTAATCCTTTCCTATTGAACTAGAATTGCCAGAATGAAAACTGGAGAGGGATTCTGTCCCTTGAATGGTTTTGTAGAAGAAGCCAGTGAAACTTTGAAAGATTGAATAATATATTTCATGAATTGGAGTTGGCCTACAAAAGGGATCACTACTTGTAGATTTTGAATGTTGTTGTATTTTGCTGCACAGCCAACACCCTGAATACTTTTTCCTATCTAATTGATGATGAAAGAAAGTCCATGTGGACATTGATGTATCTACAGTCAGTCCTCCATATCCCTGGATTCTTTATCCGCAGATTCAACCAGCCATGGCTTGAATATATATATTTTTTTAAATTCCAAAAAGCAAAAGTCGCTGTTTGCCATTTTATATAAGGGACACCATTTTACTATATCATTGTATATAATGGGACTTGAACATCCATGGATTTGGTATCCATGGGGCAGTGGGTGGGTCCTGGAACCAAACCCTAGCAAATACCAAGGGCCCAATGTAATAAAAAGAAACCATGCTACAAACCAAATTTTATTTTGGTAATTGTTGAAAATGCTTGTTACACAGATGTGAACTGTATCCTCATAATTCTGTGAACCAGGGTCTACTACAAAGGTTTAATACTTCTGGTTTCCAGATATACTGTACATAAATTGTGCTTTGCCATGTCTGAATCATGCTAATAAATATTGATGTACCTATTACATATATTCCAGGGAGATAATGTACCGGTAACTCTTAAAAACAAAGACCTGATAGGTTTCTTCTGTGTTGTATCTAAACTGTTGAGTAATGGATTTCTTTTTTTTTCTTCTTTTTTTTGATAACAATTAACAACATAGTATTCATTAGCAGAGTAACTGCTTAAGGATACATTCAAAATTCGGTACAGAACAGACCTAGAAAACATATTACAGTACTGTACATGTTAGGTATTTCATTTTATGGCATCAAGAGGGAAAGAAGAGAAAAGAAAAGAATGTTGATTAACTTTAAAATTATGTCTTAAAATATATCTTTCCATAGGTTGATGTGGTGAAAAGGTGGCTTCAGCGGTTGCCAACTATTGCTAACATAATAAATGGAAACCATTTCTCAATAAAAATGACTTTTCTGCTTTGTTCTTTGGAAACATTAATATTATCCAGCAGCTTCTTCATTACCCATGAGACCCATATTCACTGGCAGCAAATATCCACAGAGGCAAACTACAGCAATTAGCACTTATGAAGAAATTAACAGCACAAGTCAAGAAGTATAGAAGTGACTAGATAGATGATTCATTTAATAAAACTCGATGGCCTTTTATTGCTCATTCCAACAATAACAGTATTATTTAGCACCCCCTTTACAGTAACTCAGAGGTTTTTAATTTGTGGTCCGGGGACTCCCAGGGGCCGTGATGTCCTCACAGGGGGTCTGGAAGGCTTGAAGGCTGCTCAGCCCATCTCCTATCTGCAGTAGAGGGGCTGTGTAGCAGGAGCCAAGGTAAAGGCTGTCTGGCTTGGCCTGTGCATTGCTGATAAATCTGCTCCAGCCACAAACTTGCAAGAAGCAGGAGAAAAGTCTTCCCTCCCCCTCCAGTGCCTCTGAGGGAAGGTTAAATGGATGGTGTAATTGTATTTTATTATTATTTTTATTAATAATAATAATAATAATAATAATTATTATTTTATTTTCAGATATCATTATTGTTGTTGTTGGTATTATGGTTTTAAATCTTGAGTTAAGTCTTGGGGTCTGTGGCAATAAAAAATATTTAAAGGGGGTGCCTGGTAAATAAAAGGTTAAGAGCCACTGCAGTAACTCATAGTAACTTTGGAATGATCTATTGTCCTTGTTATCTACCTGATGAATGTAAACAGGACAACTAATTGTATTTTTTTCATACAGCATTCACAGTCAGTCTTGTTGCTCTTCTTGTTCACTTATTTTTGTGCTTCTGCTCCTATCTTTTCATTCAACAAAAGGTAATAATAAAGGATTTATACACAGTACTAAAGTTAAAAATAAAGGTCGGTGTTTATAGAATACTTGGATGTTCTGAGATTTAGCAATAGACATTGTAGCCATGCTGTGGTCTGTTGCAATATCAACATTTATTTTGTAATGCCCTGTTTGTTTTTCACATTTCAGGCCCCAAGGATTTTACTAGCGCTCCCCACCACCACTGTGTTTCTGCAGTGGAAAACAACAAAAGTGTGGACAGTATGCCCTCTAGTGGATGAGACTAGCATCAGAACCAGAAACATTTACATGAACTGGATTTTATAAGCTCTCTCTGGCTTTTCTTCGCAAACGAAGATTCAGGAAGGACTCATCCCGCGCCTTCTGCAAGCGCGCTGATGACTAAAAAGGCCAATCCGAGACAAACAAGTCCGGTTGCAAAAAGTGCAGCAGAAGGTCTCCTTGGGTGATGTTTTTGGGTTGTGATTCTTTCTGCGTTGTCGTTTCTCTTCAAGACTTGTTCGTCGTGAGTTCTCAAATAAGGCTGCAGCATTGTGGATATTGCGTCTCCATGCCTCCCGATGTGAGGCCAGGGCGGACCACCGTTGGTGATCAATCTGGCCAAGCCTGAGATGTTGTTTCAGGGAGTCCTTGTATCGCTTTTTTGGAGCGCCCCTCCCACGCTGACCCGTGGCGAGTTCACCGTAGAGTAGTATTTTTGGGAGGCGATGGTCCTCCATCCTAGAAACGTGCCCTGCCCAGCGCAGCTGTGTTCTCAATATCATGGCCTCAATGCTGGTGATCCCTGCTTGTTCAAGGACAGCAACATTCGTCACATAGTCAGTCCAGTGTATATTTAGGATTGTGCGTAGACAGCGCTGATGAAAGCGCTCGAGGAGTCGTAGGTGGTGGCGATAGGTAACCCATGTTTCAGATCCATAAAGGAGGATAGACAGTACGATGGCTCTATACACACTGATTTTTGTGCTTTGCCTCAGGTGTTTATTGCTCCAGACTCTTTTGTGAAGTCTTCCAAATGCACTATATGCCTTTGCTAATCTGTGATCGATCTCTTTGTCAATCTTGGCATCTGAGGAGATGATGCTTCCCAGGTAGGTGAACTGCTGAACGGACTTGAGCACTGATTTGCCGACGGCAATGTGGGGATGGTGGTGTTCGTCCTGTGGTGCAGGCTGGTAAAGAACTTCTGTTTTCTTCAGGTTGACTTCTAGCCCAAACAGCTCTGCAGCTGTTGCAAAGCAGGACGTTAGGCGCTGCAGAGCTGCTTCTGTGTGGGCAACAAGGGCAGCATCATCGGCGAAGAGCAGCTCACGGACTAGATAGTTTAGAGTCTTAGTGTGAGCCCTCAGACGGCTTAAGTTAAACAAGCTACCATCAGTACGGTAGCGTATATAGATGCCATCGTCTTCTTCCAGCTCTGCCATAGCCCTTTGGAGCATCGTGCTAAAGAAGATTGTAAATAAAGTTGGTGCAAGAACACAACCTTGCTTCACTCCATTAGTTATTAGAAAGGGCTCTGAAAGAGCATCGCCATATCTGACTTGACCACGCTGGCCCTCGTGTAGCAAGATAATCATTTTAAGGAATTTGGGGGGACATCCTAGTTTTTCCAGGATCTGCCACAGACCTTTTCTACTTACAGTGTCAAAGGCTTTGGTGAGGTCGACAAATGTTACATAGAGACCCTTGTTCTGCTCCCTACATTTTTCTTGCAGTTGCCTAAGGGCAAATACCATGTCTGTAGTACTCCTATTGGCTCTGAAGCCACATTGGCTTTCAGGGAGAAGTTCTTCTGCAATAGCAGGAACTAATCTGTTCAGGAGTATCCTTGCAAGGATTTTTCCAGCAATAGAGAGCAGTGTTATGCCTCGATAGTTTGAGCAGTCGGATTTTGCTCCTTTTTTCTTGTACAGGGTGATGATGACTGCATCTCGGAGGTCTGATGGCAGTTCCCCTTTTTCCCAGCAATTCACAAGGAATTCGTGGAATTTTTCGTGGAGTGCATGACCTCCGTGTTTCCAAACTTCAGGTGGGATTCCATCAATCCCAGCTGCCTTGCCGTTTTTCATCTGCTGTATGGCCATAAGGGTCTCTTCCAAAGTGGGAGCTATGTCCAATTCATTTTTCATTGGTTTTTGTGTCATATGTTGGATAGCTGAGGCTTGGACTACTCGGTTGGCGCTAAAGAGACTTTGAAAATGTTCAGCCCAACGATTTAGGATGGAGGCTTTATCAGTAATTAATGTTTGACCATCTGTACTGTATAAGGAGCTTTGGACCTGATAAGTAGGTCCAAACACTGCTTTAAGAGCTTCATAAAATCCTCTATGATCACCCAGATCTGCACAGCGTTGTGTCTTTTCTGCTAAATTGATCCACCACTTGTTCTGCATGTCTCGGAGTTTTTGTTGTAGTTTGCTACATGTGAGGCGGAAAGCTGCTTTTCTTACATGACAGGTTGGCTGGGCGAGGTATGCCTGGTGAGCAGCTCTCTTCCTTGCCAACAGCTCCTGGATCTCTTGGTTGTTTTCATCAAACCAGTCTTGATTTTTCTTGTGGGAGAACCCGAGGGATTCTTCTGCAGACTGGAGGATACTGTTTTTGATATGTTGCCAAAGCACTGTAGGAGAAGGATCTGTAGGATGGTCTTCAAGTTTCGTTTGTAGGTTTGCCTGGAAGTTGTCTCTCATGGTAGCTTGTTGAAGATTGTCGACTTGGAGCCTCTTCTTTAAGATGCCACCCCTCTTAGGTTTGAACTTAAGATGAAGATTTAGTTTACATCTGACGAGGCGATGATCTGTTTGGCATTCTGCACTGGGCATCACACGGGTATGACGGACATCACGAATGTCTCTCTGACGGACTAGAACGTAGTCAATGAGGTGCCAATGTTTGGATCGGGGATGCATCCAGGTTGTCTTCAAGCTATCTTTCTGCTGAAAGATTGTGTTTGTAATAGTCAGCTGTTGTTCTGCACAGAACTCTAGCAGGAGGCGTCCGTTATCATTGCAATTTCCAACACCATGCTTGCCTAAGACACCTTTCCAGGCTTCGGAATTCTTTCCTACTCTGGCATTGAAATCACCAAGTATAATAATTTTATCTTCTACAGGGACTTTTTGTATGAGTTGGCGTAGGTCTGTGTAGAATTTGTCTTTCTCTACAGGGTCGGCTTGCATAGTTGGGGCATATACACTAAAGAGAACAACATGTGGGAGGCGTAAGGAAATAATGCGATCAGAGTGTCCTGTTGGCAAGGTTTCGAGTTTGGAGGCAATGGAGTTTTTAATCATGAAGCCTACTCCTGAAAGATGTTTTTCGGTTTTGGGTTTGCCAGACCAGTAAAGTGTGTAGCCGGCGCCATGTTCTTTAAGGCTGCCTTCCTCATGGAAGCGAACTTCACTAAGAGCAGCGATGTCAATATTAAGCCGTGATAGTTCAAGGGCTATTAGGGCAGAACGACGCTCAGGCCGTCCACTATCTTTAGAGTCTTGCATGGTTCTGATGTTCCAGCATGCAAGTGTCAGTTTATTTACACCTTTGGAGGCCGGTGTGTGCCTTTGTTTCTTTGCCTTGGTTTGACCGCATCAGAAGATTCCCGTTGGCCGCGGCTAGCCAACCAGGTAGTTGGGGATGAGCTTTCTTTAGGCCACCTTTTCTAGGCCCCTCTCCATATGGAGCAAGCAGTGCTCTCCTTAAAAAAGGCTGCTTGGTCGTTCAGAATGCTGCCGAACAAGACTGTCATCTCCCGGGTCAGGCTTGAGCGACCAATGTCCTGAACCGCCTGCATGCAGGGTTGGGGCTGCGGCTTCCAGTGCATCTTTACACCTGCCGGTTTCGTCCCTCGCCAGTCGCTACAGGGCTTTTTTGGAAATGGATTTGTCCTTCGAGCCTGTGCAATGGATTTTTCTGGTGGAGCGCAGCGTGCACAGAACTGGCCTCACCCTTTAAACCAGAGATTCATCTGCCGTGGCCTTGCAAGCATGGACGTGGCAGCGAGGTCCTCGGGCCGTAGGTTTGATTAGAGTTTCCTTCTCTTAGATGGTTGACCTTACAGGGTTGGACGAGCACCATCTGCCCGGGTTTGGGATTAGAGTTTTCCTTCTCCTAGGACGGTTGCCATAAGGCTAGAGAGCCCATCCTGCCCTTTGACGCTCTTTGTCAGACCCTTCGGTTTTGACCTGTCTGGCATGGGAGACCCTACCGGTGGCTATTATGCCACCGCCAGCATAGCTCAAAACGTCATTAGGGTACGCAAGCCTCTCTCCCACGACAAGGGGGCGTCAACATAAATCAATGAGGTGTATGTTTTCCAGGGATCCATCTGGTACAAGGCTCATTGCACGCGCACACACACACTTTTGTTGGATCTTGTCAGTGGGGCCGTGAGGCAGAAAGGGGAGGTTTGCCACCCATACAAAACTCCCACAGTGCAGCACTTTATAGTTTTCCTCATATAAGAGAATGGGAACCATTCATTTATTATATGAAATAAAGTTAACAGCCCAAATCAAGATAGTATTTTAAGGGTGGAAGCTAAACCTGCTACTATATTCTCCCTCCACTCCATCCATTGAGAATCTACCATGTTTCTGTAGCTCACCTTTCTATCTACACACCCCAGTCTGGGTTCTTTCCTCTCAGTCATGCTGCTCTGAGACTGATGTGCAACTGAATAGATACTGATTAGTATAATGGGGAGCGGACTGAATAAAGACAAAGCCATCTATTCCTTATAGGGATGCTGGGTCACACATCAGGGAAGTCAAAATGCATCACTCTGTGGTGCTATTTCCAAAGACCTTCTCAGTGGAGAGTGAGCCACTCAGTAACAGCGGTTGGGGGAATACTATGGTGACTGTAGTAATCTCTTACAGTAGAAAGAACTAGGACGTCCCCAAGACAACACAGACAGAGAGCTGTAAAAGTAAAAGAATGCATTGCAATGGCCACATAGTGTAGAACAGAGATTGGGAAAGTACAGTCTTCAGTCCAACCTATCTGGAGGACTGTAATGCTGCAGTAGCTGTGGTTCTCCAGATGTTGTGAGACTACAATTTCCATCACTTTGACTATTGTTCCTTCCGCCTGGGACCAACTGGAGTTGGGTCTCAATAACTCCTGCACGACTGTCTGCCAGGAAGATTCCAGAAGGTAGTACCAACAGGGCCGGTTTAAGGAATTTTGGGGGGCCCTGCAATGCTTTACTTTGGGGCCCCCATATGACTTGAAGGCACATGGGCAAGAAAGAAAGAAAGAAAGAAAGAAAGAAAGAAAGAAAGAAAAGAAAGAAGCCCTTTCTGAGGGAGACAACCCTCAAATTCCCTGTCTCTCTCTCTCACACACACACTTACCCTCTCCGATGTGCCTCTCCCTCCAGCTTCTGCCAGGGAGGGCTGCTGTTTCTTTCTCTTTCTCTTTAGTTTTGGAGAGGCTGTTTTGTTTGTTTTTTTAAAAAAGCCAGCAGGAGGTTTTTGGAGGAGGAGGGTAAGAGGGGGCTCCTCCTGGCTGTCTCTTGGCTGTTCCTTAGTCAGATTAAGGAGGCCAACACGGGGCCCTCTCTTGACCTCGGGGGCCCCTCTTGACCTTGGGGCCCCCTGCCAATGCTGATTTGGCAGACAGGTTAAACCGGCCCTGAGTACCAACTATTTTCTACTGAGTCAAATCACATCTACTTTTCGTGCACACTTTTTTGGGAGCAAATATAACCCAATCCCACATGCCATTCTTTAGAAGTCTGTCGTATTTGCCTTCGGTGGGTACACTGACTCCTGAAGAAAGCATGAAAGGGTTGGGTTATCAGATCAAGTGACTAATCTAGCAATAATGTTTATCTCCTTGTGCTGTGAAAAAAGCGAGTATCTGAGCTGCTGTTAAGGCACAAGAGCAAAATATCCTATGTATCTCTGTATAGCTGGTGATCTTCCTCATTCTGCATAGTAAAAGAGTGTTTTTAGACTAAAAAATGTAAAACAGTTTCAGACTGATTTAGAAATGGTCATGGATCTTTCCTCAGGATCATAGTCGCTTCCTTTATTTATCTCTAAGTGTCCTATAATCTTATTTCTGCCTACCACCATTCCATCATCTTGTCCTCTTCACACTGCTCCTAGCCCAAGATTTCCACCTCTTAACTTCTGTTTCTCCACATATCCTTAGCTGTCACATTTTGCTTTAGTAAGGGATAGGAGAAGATGTAGCCTTTTGGATGCTGTAGCACTGCAACTCCTAGCATCGTACATCATTGGCTATGTTGGCTAGGGCTGATTGGAGTTACAGTCCAACAGCATCTGGAGGGCTACCCATTTGTTCCCCACCATTGCACTACTACCTGATATCCACCTCACTCCATCCATCTTCCTATATGAAAAGTGATGAGAGACTCATCTTTTTGCTGAACCTTTTCCTCTCTGATTTTCCTCCACAGCCCCAGTCCCTGAAGCTCAGCAAACAGGAGCTCTGTGAACAGGCATTTTGCATGGGTTTTTAGTGAGAGAGTTTTGAGGGTGAGGCCTGGAGTTGCTGTTTCAGAGCCTACTTAAGACTACTAAATATGGATAGTGAGGGAGTTGGGAGAAGGTCCAGCAACTTGCCTGTGTATCTACCTTCAGCATGTTAGGGAGCATGAAGTTTTCTTGGATAGAGCAGAACAGACTGTCCTGGATGAGGAACACAGAGGGGATGTCTCTCAGGAGGAGGTCAGTTAACAAACACAGGAGGTAGACATTTGTAGAAATGTGATAAATAGAAATAGAAGGACCAGTGATCCTTCTGTGAGTTTGGAGCTGCAAAACAATTCAAAGATCTCTCCCTTATCAGTGATGACTAGGAACAAGAGCAACAGTGGCAGTCTTCAGAGAACATGCAGGTGACCTTGGAAGATTCACCATGTGGAATGACTCCTGCCAATATCCAGAGGAAACAAATGTTGGTTGTTGGGGACTCCCTGCTGAGGGGAACAAAAGCAATGGTTTTCAGGCCTGACAGGATGTCCCAAGAGATGTTCTGTCTCCCTGGAACAAAAATTTGTGATGTAACTGAGAGGCTGACAAGACTTGTTATGTCCACTGACTGTTACCCCTTGCTTTTGGTCCATGGGGGACCAATGATATTGCAAAGCATAGCCTTCAGGATATCACAAGGGATTGTGAGGCTCTGGGTAAGAAACTTAAGGCCCATGATGCACAGGTTGTCATTTTGTCTGTTCTCCCAGTTGAAGGATACAGCCCAGGAAGGGATGGATTCCAAAAGGTGGAGCCAAGCATCTTCTACCCAGCTTAATGGCAGCTGCTTACCTTAAGTGGTTAAAACCCATTGTGCAGGGTTGTTATGGGATGTTAATATTTATTTTTAATTAATCTGATGCTGCTGTGGTACAACTGCTCAACTTGGATTTTAAAATAGTATTTTATATATGTTTTATTGTTTTGAAAACTTTGTCTGAAAAGATGGCATGTGAATAGATAAAGAAAGGTAAAATATATAAAATAAATAAAGTGTTTCTTGACATGGGGATGCAGTGCTGGGGAAAATTTCACCCATTTAGTATTGATTTATTGACTGGATGGCACTTTTAGGCTGCCTGTTAACCAGAGTCCTCTGGGTGGTGTACAATACATGCAAAAGTATAAAATACAAACAATAAAACAATTACTTGAGATAGCACATAATAAAACCTAGCTAAAACCAGCAATGAATGGCTGTTACGTAGTTGTTAAGGTGTGGAAGCAATGTCTATAAGAATATAGCAAACCTACATCCTTGATACTATATAAAATATTAAATCTCCCCCACACACAAACACACACTCCCCAGGCCTGAAGCGAGAACCAAAGACTCCTGTTTCTCCCTCCCCAGCTGGGTCAGCCATGAGCAGCTAATCCCAATGCAGGGAGAGGGGCGAGGCTGTCAACAGCAGCAGCAAGGTCTATAAATAACCATCTGAGGACACTGAGTTCTGTGCTGACACACATTACACAAATGAAGCACTCCTGCGACCCCAGCCCCTGCTCTTCATTACCTCTCCTTTCTCTCTATTTCTCTTGCATATATGCTTCTTTGTTCCCCTTCCTCCTCTGTTTGCTTCTTCAGTCCCCGTCCTCTCTTCTCTTTTCAGAGCTGACCTAAGACAATGTGGGGCATGGGGCAGAAAAGCCAAACTGGCACCTTGCTTGTGTTAATTCACATGGGCATTATTCACCCAGATGTAATCCTGCTATAACATTCTGGCATGGCTCTTGCACATTTCAGTGGGACCCACAGTGGCGTCAAATTTTAAAGTGTTCCTTTTTGAACTACAACTCCCAGAATCCCCTGCAAGAATGTTGAGCATGTTGGCTGGGGGATTCTGGAAATTATAGTCCCTGAAGGAACACTTCCCAGCTGTAAAGTCGTCTGGCTTTTCTGATCCCATTAAGTATTGGTGCTGGATCACATGAATGGGCCTAGCTACTTTCCAGCAATGGGCAGCCAGATACCTATAAGAAGCTGACAAGCTGGGCATAAAACACAGCAGCCCTTGTTGCTTGTCCTTGTCACCTGGTATTCTGAGGTATACTGTCACTGAACATGAAAGTCCTATTTAGTTTTAAAAACAATCTTTCACAATCTCTGGTTGATTCTCAATCCAGTGGTGGTTGTTACATGTCTTCAAGTAAAATGGCAACTTTCTCCCAGGGTTTTCTTGGCAAGATTTTTTCCCCCAGGAGGTTTGCCACAGCCTTCCTCTGAGGTTGAGAGAGTGTGACTTGCCCAGGTCACCCTGTAGTTTTCCATACAGAGTAAGGATTCAAACCCAGGTCATCCAGAATCCTAGTCCAATACTCACACCACTGTACCACACAGGCGCTCTAGTATTTCTTGGACACAGTTGTACTCTATTTCTTGACAAAAAAGGGGGTATGACGCTGGTCTACTCTCAGCTCAGGACAGTATGCCATCCTTAATTATCCAGAAAGCTATCCCTTGTGCCCCCTCTATCTCCCCAACAACCATGTATCCAAAATGACATGCTCTTGACTCTTTGTTCTAATTCAAAGCCAGGCTCCCTCTGCTCTCTATGCTAATAACAGGTGCAGGTTAAGGACTCTCTGTGTGTCACCAGTGGGGCCATCTGAGTTCACTCATCCTGGTTCCTCTGAGGACAGTACGGTCACCGGGTGCAAGGCTGAGAATCTATCAGGATCTCCTGGTATGAGCTTGAGCTATGAGGTTCATAAGGCAGGCAGGCAGGAGGAGGAAAAGGAGCCAGGAATCCTGGAGTTCAGCAGGTGCATCAGCAAATGACATGGCACCTTTGCAACTGTCCTACCTGAACAAAGAGAAGAGACACAAGTGCTGGCTCTGTTCTGTCTGATTCCTCCCTACCTGCCCATCCCTGCTGGGTTTGTTGATCCTGCCTGGCTGAATCAAGATATCCTGGCCAGATGCCAATCCTTTACATAACAGCAACAGGCAGCTTGTGTAATCTCTGTGAGTGTGTGTGTATGGATGTAAAAGCACTGCGAAAGAGTATTAAACTGAATGTGCCTGCACACCCTTACAGCTTTTTACTCAACCCTGGATAGCACCTCCCACCTGGCAGAAACCCCAGGTTGTCCTTATCTCATTGTACTTAGTGAGTGTTTATACAACGGGAACAAGATGAAGCCAGAATCAAGATCTCAGTGTAAATTCTGAGGCAGGTTCAGTGGAGCAACAGGGCCAAAACAAATGTAGTCTTGAAACTTGGGCATATGGGATGCAATCATACAGAGTTGTTTTTGTTTTTTTGTTGGGAGGGACAACAGTAGATTTCCTGTAAACCTAACATGCTTTCCTCCTCCACTACAACTCTCTCCTATGTCATAACAACTGTGACGGTAGTACACTTGGAACTGATCTGCCCACTTCTGGGAACCGCACTGTTAGGCTGTGAAAAGGAAGGTATATCTTCTTTTTGGTGTGGCTGCTCTTTTCACCTCCTTTCTGAAGGCAATTTCAGATGGGCAATTTCTAGTGCCACCCATAAAAACCCCAATGCAGAGAGAGGGGGACCTCTTCCATTCCCCTTCCCTGACTCTCCCCACACTGAACAGAGTGACCTCTTATCTATGCAGTGAAAATACTCCTCATAGAATTCAAGGAGAATTTGTTTTAGCTAAATGGGATCCTACATCATTTGCCATATTCGGAAGGATGGGGGGCAAAAACTCCAAATACTCCGTGGGAAAAGCGTTTGCGGCTTTTCCTGACTTAAAAAAAGAAGAAGAAGAAGAAGAAGAAAATGCACATTTCCACTCATTGGGACAACCAATTCACTTTGATGCATTTTCCCAATAAGAGCGGAAATGGAAAGCTGATTGGCCAGATGTGTGCAGGCGCTTGCTGGCCAGACAAATGGACGCTTTCTGGCCAACCAAGCGCCTGTAACCATCATGTTGGATTTTCACCATAGCAATTGTGCGCTGAGGCAATGAAACAGACTTGTTTCTTCTTTTTTCCCTGTTTTTTAACATGGAAGATTTTTGCACCTTGGATTTGCTTTTGAAAAAGTTGTTCAGCGGTGGCAATTGGTGACAATAAAAACACAAATAATTCACTTGCGCCCGCCATCTTTATCGCAGGCATGCCTGTTGAACAACAAACATGTATGGCTTCACATGCCTGCAATCTTGGGGAAAAAATCATGGAGACAAATGAAAGCTGCTGAGAATTGGTGCAACTGCGCATCAGTCCAGATTTTATTGCCGCATATAGAAGAGCCCCTTCTGTGGTAAGAAAGTAGAGATGGTGCAAAATTAAGGGAGGGTTAGAAATGAGACAGGACATTTGGATCCACATAAAATTCCCTTTATGAAACACCCTGAAAGCATCCTGATCCTCTAGTGGAGTACACCAGCACCAAATTGGTGGCACAGCCAATTATTATTTGACCATGAAGAGAGGAAGGGGCAGAAAGGTGGCAATATTATGAATACAGTACATAGATCTGGATGGATCTGCTTTACGAGAATTCTCCTAAAGCGGGGGACAACTTTTCCCCACACATACTTGTTTTTTGTGTCCTGGAGCTTCTAAGCAACAGCATAACATGACCTTGGTTGTATCATGCCCCAAAATAAGGGCAAAAACAAAGATAAGATTCATTTCAAGAAAAGTAAACTCAGTCCTTTAAGAAACACTTTAATGGCCTCTGGGATCCCTGAGTAAAGTGCAGTGACTCTGCCCTAGACCTATCCCCACACTGCACTTTGCTCTCATCAGTGTTTATTTGCCATAACAATTTCCTAGAAAGCCAAAGTAAGTTATTACCTAAAAGGAAACATGCCAGAGTTGACCAAGTGGAGGCGGGGATGGAGGATCAGTACAGGAAAAGGAGTCAACTGAGGTAACAATTCAAGTCAGAGAGAGTATATCTACACTATATAGTTACAGTAGTTTGATGCCACTTAAGCTGAGAGCCAGCATGGTGTAGTGGTTTGAGTGCTGGACTAGAATTCCAGGATACCGGGGTTCAAATTGCCATTCAGCCATGGAAACCCACTGGGTGATCTTGGGAAAGTCACACTCTCTCAGTCTCAGAGGAAGGCAAAGACAAATCCCCTCCTGCCAAGAAAATCCCATAATAGGTTTGTCTTCAGGTTGCCATAAGTCAGAAACAATGTGGAGGCACACAACAGCAAGCCACTTTAACTGCCATGGCTCTAGCCTGTGAAGTCCTAGGATTTGTAGTTTGGTGAGGTACTTGGATTTATCTTTTAGAGAGCTCTAGAACTATATTCCCAATCTTTATGTATGGTTGTGAAAGGTGAATAGTGAAGAAAGCTGACAGGAGCAAAATCAACTTATTTGAAATGTGATAGAGAAGAGTTCTACGACCCTCATGGACTGCTAAAAAAGACAAACGGATGCGCACAAGAGCAAATCAAACCTGAAACCTCCCTAAAAGCTAAAATTCCTGAATTCAGGTTGTCGTATTTTGGACATATCGTGACATAGCTCACTGGAAAAGACACTAATGCTTGGTAAAGTGGAAGGCAGTGGGAGAAAAGGGAGACTGCACGATAGGTGGATTGACTCAATCAAGGAAGCCACAGACCTGAATTTACAAGACCTCAGCAGCTCCTTGTCTACACTATTAAAAACTCTGAATCCCTGAAATTCCTCTGAATGTGTGGCAATCAGGCCACATGACATATGGCCTTTTTCCAGAATCTTGGGCGATCAGGCCACACGTCGCATGGGTCAGATTTGGTGCATTCTGGGGTATTTTACCTAGATGCAGAATATGTTGGGTTTGGGGTTTTCTCTTCATTTTCGTCTGCAACCGCAGCTGCGGCTACCGCCACCACCACTGCTGTCAACACCGTGACCGTTTTAAAGCTCAGGAGCCAATTCCCGGCCAAAGGGAGAGGTTTTCTCCATTCCCCTGGCTCAGCAGTGCTGCCTCCACTCGCGCATTGCTTCCTTCAAATGCTTCCACCCCTTTCTTCAACCAGCTCTTCCTGCAATTGGCGAGCGGGTGGAGGCAGCACTGCTGAGCCAGGGGAAGGGAGAAAACCTCTCCCTTTGGCTGGGAACTGCCTCCTAAGCTTTAAATTATGGTCAAGGTGGCAGTGATAGAAGCAGCAGCAGCAGCAGAATTTCTGCAGGGACAGTGAAGACAAGTACTCCACATCCCTGCAGAGAATAATAATGTGCAGAGCTTCAGGGAAAATATGGGGGCATGTGGGCAGAACTACACCTGGAGTTTTTGCCCCACAAGCCCCAGGGCAGTCGATGACTGCGCTTGGAGGTTTCATAGGATTATGATAAATCTGAGGCAACAGCAAATAACAACTACAAAGCATTGTACTTTGGGGGCAGTGGACCAGGAAGGCTCTCAGGAAGTGGAGTCCAAGTACTTTCCCAAACTGCACATCCCAGGACTCCATAGAATGTTAAAGCTGAAGTGGAATCATAGTGCTATAACTATGTGGTGTAGATACCCTCTAGAGTTGAAAGAGAATTGGTGGCTGGAGGCCACATATGTCAACAGGCAGAGTAGGCTCCTACCAGAGTATCAAATATTATAGGACCACAAATCTCTGAAGAAGAAACACTGTTGATGCCACTACTATTAAATTGGAGAAAAACCTTGGAGAGGCACTGCCACTCCGTGTCAACAATACAGTACTGGACTAGATGGACGAATGATATGATTCCTATAAAACAACTATAGATAGGTATGTTTTTGGCCTCCACACACCCCAGCAGGTTGCACTGGTGCAACTAACACAACTAGAAGTAACATCGCTTCACTTCTGGTTTAATTTTCAGCCCTCCTCCCCTGATTTGGAGATATGTGGAGCTGTGTGCATGCCTCACAGTCTGTCCTACACCCCCTTAAATGTGCATGCTGTCCTCACAGGGACCGACTGTTAAGGACTCCATCCAACTGCCAGTGTTGAAGTTTCTGTCAAATTCTGGACATACTGGAGCAAGGGGAGAGGGGAAGGAATCCTGTCCTGTCCTGTGTCTTGGGTCAGCCCTGTATGCTTAGCACCATCATTGTACATGTCTGACGCCAAGTTAAAATGTTCATTTGCCCATTTTAAATTTAAATATGTGTCTTTCATTGGTTGGAATAGTTCTTATATCTCTGAACTTCACTACTTATAGTGATGTTTAAGTTGTATGGCTGGGTCTGTTTAGCCTGGAAAAGAAAAGGTTAAGATGTGACATGATAACCATGTTTAAATATTTGAAGGGATGCCATTCTGAGGATGGAGCAAGCTTGTTTTCTGCTGCTCCAGAGACAAGGACACAAACTACAGGAAAAGAGCAATGGACTCAAACCACAGGAAAAGAGATTCCATCTAAACATTAGGAAGAACTGCCTGACAGTAAGAGCTGTTTGTAGTGGAATGTACTGCCTGGGAGTGTGATAGAGTCTCCATCTCTAGAGGTTTTTAAGCAGAGGCTGGATGGCCATTTGTCAGAAATGTACTCATGCAGGGCAGGGGGTTGGACTGGATGGTCCTTGTGGTCTCTTTCAGCTCTATGTTTCTATTGGACATTTGATATTTTGTATACGGGCCTAATACCCTTTTTTGAGGGATGAAAGTTAGTTCATAATTTTTTTAAAAAATAAAACAATAAATAAATAAATATTCTTCATTACATCACAGATAAAATAGAAACACCTTGTGAATATGCAGTGTGTGTGTGCATACACATACGGCATTACTTGGTGTGAATACAGGAGTGTTAGACGTATACAAACATGCAGAATGGTAGCAATCTGTATCATCTCTCATATCACTGGAACCAAGCATCATCCACTGAAGTGGGGCAGTGGGAGAGCCAGGACAGATAAAAACAAGGGTGTAGCTAAGGATGGGTGTGCAAAATGAGGGCATTGCTCTCAAATAAGAATTATGGCCCCTAATTAAATCTTCCTTCAGTCTCCAAATTTTCTAGTATTTGGAGAGTTCACTCTTAGCACTCTGCTATATTTGCATTCCCTCAGTAACTTTGCCTGCCCCTTTTTCTTGGATGCCTAAACTTTATTTCTAAATGCTCAAGTGAAATTTCTAGCAAGGTACGGGAAATTTCATGGTGGGGGGGCAGGACAGAATTCTTATTTGGGAGGACAATGCCTTCATTGTGCACCCCCTCCACTGTAGTTTATAGTTATGTGCCTTCAAGTCATTTCCAACTTATGGCAACCCTAATGTGAACCTATCATGGAATTTTCTTGGTAAGATTTGTTCACAGGGGGTTAGACTTTGCTGAGAGTGTGGCTTGCCCAAGGTCACCCAGTGGGTTTCCATGGCCAAGTGAGAATTTGACCCCTAGCCTCCAAAGTTGTAGTTCAACACTCAAACCACTGCATCACACTGGCTGTACCACTATAGCTACATCCCTGGATAAAAGGAAGTACTTCTTCATACATTGTTTAATTAAACTGTGGAACTTACTGCCACAAGATGCAGTCATGGCTGCCAACTTGGATGGCTTTAAAAGGGGACTGGAGAAAATTTGTGTAGAATAAGCCCATCAATGGCTACTAATCATGATAACTATATACTACCAGCAGCATTAAAGGCTGGATGTCTCAGTATATTAGCTGCTAGGCTAGATAACCCTTCAGTGTAATGAAGGAAAGTTAATCTTATATGCATTTCTATTGAGTGCTTATTCCAGTTATCAATCTGTAAACAAAGGGGGACTGAAGAGCTCAAGGAGGCCTAGAAATTCATGCATGCTAGGACTGACTGTGGCTGCTACATGAGGAAAAAACTTTTCACATGCTTTGAGGCATTCATCTTCAAGCACACTCCAAGCAAAGTCTCTGCTGACACAAAGTAATGGGGATCCGAGCCTTGCTCTGCCAATTTCAGAGCTGAAGATCAAACTCTGTCCTTTCCTTCATGTTTTCTTTCCCATCTAAGACTGCAGAGTCTGCTTGCAAGAGTAAACCAGGAACTCCTTCATACAGTTTAAAGCAAGATTACTTCCCTTGCAGAAAGAGAAAGTTATGGGTATAGATTATTACCCTAATGATAAGAGAGTTTCAGACAAACAAAGCAGCACTGATAATACCTTTGACTGGGCCAGCCTTGGTAACACAGTGCACTTGAAACAGCTACACATAGGACAAGATTATTTACCAATGAAAATACTCACAAGTCACCTCAGGTGAGACTATTCTTTGTCCTTGACTTTGTATAGCACTGTTCAAAGATAATACCTGGAAATTAAAAGAGATAATCTTTGCTGATTATATATATAAAAAAAATCAGTGACCTGATGAGAGTGCATGAACTTCCCTGTGATTATAATAATCAATAAACTTTGTAGACTCAGGAACATTTAGTGGGTGGAATGCTATGCACTCTCAGCTATATACATATCACCTACCAAATTAATTTGGACCAGCTTCCAAACAAAAGTGAGCATAGGCTTGGGACAGAAAGACTTTCCTTTACAGAACAAGGATAACTACACACTCAGGTTCAAATCTGTCACAGAAATACCAGATAGCTGTCTAGACGGGCAATTTTCCCCCCACACCTATAGTTTTCCCATCTGTAAATGGAAATAATGGTGGCTTGCACTGTGAAGCTATGACTAAGGGTTATGCTGTATTTGTTATGTTATGGAGAACCATACATGGGGCCTTTTCCACCACAGCCAGCCCTCCACATTTGCGGGTTTAACTTTTGCAGATTTGATTATTCACAGATTATTTGCTGCTGCCTCCACTGCTGCCCTATGTGATTTTTAATAAGGACTGCAAGAGAGACTGCGAATGTGTGGCAAGGCTTTTAAGTCCCTAATAAAAATGGCGTAGGGCAGCAGGAGGTTGTGGCAAGCCCTGCCAGCCACCTGCTTCTGCCTTGTGAAGGAAACCCACCATCTCAAAGGCATCCATGGTGGGTTGAATCTGCAGAACGTACTTTTTTGGTGTGTTAAATATGTTTTTTTGGGGGGGGGGCTAGACATATTTGCAGTTTTTCCACTTTTGCAGGGGTCCTGTGCGCCTACCGCAGTGAATGTGGAGGGCCAAGGTACACAGTTATAGCATGATGATTCCATTTTAAAGGTCATGGCTCCATCCTATGGAATCCTGGGATTTGCCATTTAGGGTGCAAAAATCCCAGGATCCCATAGTATGCAGCTATGGCAGTTAATGTAGAATATAGGGCTATATAGTAATTGTCTAGTGTAAAAGAGACCATGGCTCCACCCCATGGAATCCTTGGGTTTGCAGTTTAGGAAGGGAAATGTAGAATTTAGAATTCTCACCCAGACAGCTATCATGCCTCCTCAAACTACAAAGCACAGGATTCCTCTGGATGCAGCCAGGGCAGTAAAAGTAGAACCATACCATTGTAATTGTATAGTGTGGAAGAGCCCTCAGATCTAATCAAGAACTATTATTTCAATAATTTCACCATTCCAAATTATCAAGGCAGGTCATAATTGTTTTAGGAATCTACAACTAAGCCGGTAGAATAAAATATATTAAAATGGACTATTACATTAACCATATATTAGCCATTATTTTAAAGTCCTCCATAGTTTCGCAAAATATTCAGAGGAAGAGTGGAAAGAGCAAAGAAACAGGTTTGAGACAGTTTGGAATTAAGGCAACACAAGATTAATGTTGAGTGGCTGGAAGCTGAAATGTCCTTGTGGTTCAGTTGTTTTCTTTGGAGACTTGACACAGAATTAGCAGTGGTGCTATGTGCTGAAAAAGCCTGTTTGCCGCTATTGCAGTCTACTTGTGTATTTGTAAATAATACATATTCTTATGAAGGCAGCAGAAATTGCTAGTGTTCTCTCTAGTTCAATTGAATTTACTTCTAAGTACATGTTAATAAAGCCTCTGAAAGTGAAGCTCCTTTTTGCAAACCCTTTTTATGCCCACCCAGCCTTGACATTTTCTTCCTCATCTGCTGTCTAGTTGGAAGTTCTTTAGCAGCTTTGGCACTAGGAGGATGGTTAAAGAGGGCTGGAGAAACACAGATTTTTCCATGTCAAGTTGTAGCAGTGTGTCTGCAGTAAACAATGCAATAAACAAAGTGTGAGCTGGGAAAGAGCAGGATTCTAATCTAGTTGATCCTACAACTGGCAAGGATCCCACAACAGGCAAGATACAGTACTGATCAGGCATAAAGAGCAAAACAGAGAGAAAAGGGGAGAACAGATAAGTCTGCCTCACCAGCTAGCCCTAGCATGTTAAGAAAGCACAGATCTGTAAGTTTGGCCACCAAAATGGAAATCATAAGTAGAAGCGGGTGAAAAAAAAAGTAATCTCCAGATACATTTTGGAAGAAGATTTCAAGTGGTCCCTAGAAGATTCAGAAGATGTTTTTGTTTACTTATGCAAGGCTTACCTGACCTGGGCTGTTTCATTGTCATGCATATTGATAGTTTTTAATTAAAAGTTTGCTGAAGCATGTGGAACTTCCCTTCTTTGTTTGTGGTGTAGGAATCTATCCCTATGCTTTCCATGTTATTTCTGCCTCTGGTACCAAATTTTCTCTTAAAGAAGTAATGCCCAAGAACATACCTACTTTGTTTACTATGGCATACTTGTGAAGTAAAGAGGAAGCTAAAACATTCAGTAGTATCTCTGGTATTTCTTCCTATTCAGGAGAGAAGACAGAGTACATAACATATTGCAGAGTTACACAATATTAGGCTAATATAGAAGGAGGCACTGCAGCTCCCACCATCCCGACTGTGGCTGTTGGGAGTCATAATCCAATAAGATATGAAAGGTCATGCTTTGCACATGTCTGTACTACACCATGCTGCTCCCCTCTCCACACATACACACTGTATTTCATGTGCAAGACCACACTTCAAAACCAGAACTTTTAAACTCTAAAGAAAAAGCAAATGCCAGGCCAGAACACATAGAGGACATATACATAAACACACACACACACTCCCTTCACATCCACAAACACTATCAAGTCAAGACATGGTACCTGACCCTCCAAACCACGTGACTTTATGGGAGGAGGCCAGAACCCACTGAGAAGTAAGCTGGGGACAAGCTGGGAGCCAGCCCAACACATGACATTCTTAAGAGAGGCATTCCCCTTGCTGCCCTGTATGCCCAAAACCTCCCTTAGAAATCAGTTGAATTTATTTCCAAGTACTGTAAACATCATGCACGTATCCCCTTCCACCTGCACAAACAAGAGCCTTAGGCTTGCATTGTATGGAAATACACATAAATATTGGGTTGGAGTATCATGATCTCAACAATATGCCTTTATCTGCAAAATGGCTCTACCTTTCAGAGCTTGCTGGAAAATTCCAAGAGCAACTATCTGTTCCAAGAGCAGCAGATGTAAATACTGCACTGGCTCTCAAGCTGCCAACTTTTGCGCAGCTTTCAATTTCACCTCTGCCCTGAATTCAGCAGGTAGCCCCAGACATGACACCCTCTCAGCCTCTGCCTCAAATGTGTGTGTGTGCGGGGGGGGGAATAATAATACCAACTTGCCTCACAGCAACTTTTTATTGTCCCTTATTGCTGTTAAGTTTTCTGAACAGCAATAAGGGGCAATCAAGACTGGCTGGGACATGTGAGGAAGGCCTCTACAAATCCCGCCTCAAGGCTCCTGAAAGGAGGGCCTCTTGAGAGTTCTGGGCTCCTGAATGGTCTAAAATCCTGCAGAACCCCCAAACTCCTGGAAATCTTACAATGGTAGACCAGAAGCCACTTCCAGAGGAGGCATTTTACCACCACCAGGTTTAGTACATGCTCTCTGCCAGTCATAATTTGGCAGAGACGGTCCCAACTAATCCTCTGTCATCCCAATTTTCAGCTGCTTTTAAAATGTCCCAGTTAATTTCTCCTCCTTTCACTTCACAAATTCATATTCAGCTTGCTTCAATTGCTGCAAACCGAGTCCGAAGTCCAAAAACAGTTTGCACTCAATTTACTCAGCGGGTGGGGGGGGGCGAGAGGAGAGAAGAGAGGGTAGAATCTTTCCCTTCCCAGAAGGCTCAGGAAAAAGCAAACTGCTGCAGCCTCTACTAGATGGTATGTTCTTCCTTGTTAATAATTTTGGCCATCTTGGCCACACTTTGCCATACATGTCCCAGCTGTCGTATGTGAAATGGAGGGTATATAAGTGTGCTGCTCGGTCTGGAGTTGGAAAAGTGGGTTCCCACCACACTTGCAACAGTCTCACCACTCAGGTTCATAATTTGAGGGCTGTGTTTTCAACTAATACTCAAAACCACGGGATATGTGGTGCCCCATTTAATGACCATACAGGGCCAATTCTCCAGCCCTTAAATAAGAGACATCCCTTCCAAGACAGGACAGCTGACAACCCTATTTACAGCAGGGGTAGAGAACCTTTAGCCTGCCCATCTCTTAGACTACAGCACCCGGTTGTGGCTGGTGAGAACTGCAGGGCAAAGTACTTGGACAGCCAAAAGTTCCCCACCACTGCATTACAGGGCTGTTTTGAGAAGATACAAGGAGGGGGTGCAACCTGGTGCTTTCCAGGCAATTTTGACTAGAGCTCTCAAAGCCCTGGCTGCTGGTCTTGACGGCAGGGGCTGATGGGAGCTGCAGTGCAGAAAACCCAGAGGATCAAAAGTTTCCCAACCCTGCCTTATAGGCCTGTTGAGAGGATAACAAAATGGTAGGTGAGCTGGTGTTCTCCAGGCTTCTTGGACTACAGCACTCATAATCTTATCACAGGTCCTGCCGCCATGGGGCTGATGGTATCCGTGGCCTAAAACATCTGGAGGGTCGAAGGTTGCCTACTCTACAACCTGCCATTTCAAGGCTTAAAAGGCTCATACAATTGTTGCTGTTTCTCAGGGCAACACTGCTTAGGCAGGCGACAGGGGGAAACTTCAACTGCAAATTTCTGCAGACTGAATCTTTATTTACTGTATGTATTTATTTCATTTGTATTCTGCCTTTCTCCCAAGATGGGACCCAAGGCAGTTTCCATAAAACAACAGGTTAAAAAAAAATACAATGTATACAATTAAAATATTATAAAATAAAATTAAAACATATAAAATCTAAAACGTACAAGATAAAACAAGCCCTGCTGCTTTGTACGTTAAAAGCCTGGGAGGAATCCTGTTTTGTTTATTCCTAGCCAGATGGTAACCTACACCATGCTGACTCTGAAATCCCTACACAATCACAAAGCTGTCAGCCTGACCTCCCTCACAGGTTTGTTGCTTGGATAAAGTAGGATGAGGTGTGTAGTCAGACTTAAGCTCATTGAAAAAAGGCCTCATAGTGATGGAAAATAAATATAAAATACTGTAACATTGTTTGGAAAAATCCTGAAGGTACACTTCTTTATCTATATTTTATTTGTATTCCACCTTTCTCCCAACATAGGGCCCAAGGCATCTTGTATGCTTATAAAACATGCTAGGGAAAGTGGGTAGAGAGGTTCTGCCACATTATGTGGTGGCGGCTGCTGGTTTAGTTGGCATTCAAAGCGGGCATTAGTGGGTCATTCACAGTATGTAGTTACAGTTGTCCCTTCATATTCACTGGGGTTTGGTTCCAGGACCCCTGTGGATACCAAAATCCGTGAATACTCAAGTCCCATTATATGCAATGGCA
This sequence comes from Gambelia wislizenii, assembly GCA_030847615.1. Lineage (NCBI taxonomy): Eukaryota > Metazoa > Chordata > Lepidosauria > Squamata > Crotaphytidae > Gambelia > Gambelia wislizenii. Next base: position 263,179,408 of record JAUMIR010000002.1, read on the forward strand.
TAGCAAAATGGTGTCCCTGATATAAGATGGCAAAATCAAGGTTTGTTTTTTGGATTATTCTTTTTTAAAGAATATTTTCAAGCTGTGAATACTTAAATCCGTGAATACCAAATCTGTGGATACGGACGGACAACTTGTATAGTGCTATGATTCCCTTTTAACTACTATGGCTGCATCCTGGGGTTTGCACTGGGTTTAACCTAAGACCTTGGCGGGGAAACCAAGCCAAAGTCAGCACCACAGAACAAAAGGGGCCTCTTCTTCTTCTTCCTCCTCCGGGCAGAGACCTCCTCACCTTCTGCTTGCTGCCAGGGCATATTTAAGGCACTGGTGGCATCAGCATCTGCAGGGGGACCCATCATTAGGGGGGCCGTAGTAACCCTCCTCCTGCAAAAACATGATTAGTAAAAATCTGAATATCCTGTATTGTGAATAGGTTAGATTAGGTTAGGTTAGATTGACCTGAGATAAGCATATGGGCCCCCCAAAATTCCTTAAACTGGTCCTGGGGGGGTGTAGTAACCCTCCTCCTGCAAAAACATTATTAGTAATAATCTGAATATTCTGTACTGTGAATAGCTTAGGTTGAGTTAGGTGACATTAACCTGAGATAAACATATGGGGCCCTGAAATAAAGCATTGCAGGGCCCCCCAAATTCCTTAAACCGGTCCTGGTGGGGGGGCATCGTAAACCCCCTCCTACAAAAACATTATTAATACTAATCTGAATATCCTGTACTGTGAATAGCTTAGGTTAGGTTAGGTTACACTGACCTGAGATAAACATATGGGGCCCTTAAATAAAGCATTGCAGGCGCCCCCCCAAAATTCCTTAAACCGGTCCTGGTGGGGGGGACGTAGTAACCCCCCTCCTGCAAAAAAAATATTAGTAATAATCTGAATATCCTGTACTGTGAATAGCTTAGCTTAGGTTACATTGACCTGAGATAAACATATGGGCCCCCCAAAATAAAGCATGGCAGGGTCCCCCAAAATCCCTTAAACCGGCCCTGCTTGCTGCCACCTTAAGCTGCCGATGGCAGGAGCCTACTGGGCGCCCCATCCCCTGGCCCTGCCGCCCGGCCTGGAGCAACCCGAGGCCGGCAGAACCCTCCTCCTCCCCCCTCCCTCCCTCCCTCGGCCCGCGCTCCCCTTTGCGCCCCGCTCTGCCGCTGGCTGGCCTTGGGCGGCCCGGCGCTGGGGGTGAGGCGGGGTGAGGCGGCGTCCTCGGCTGACCCGGGTTGGGCGAGGGCGGTTCCGGCGGCCGGGGGAGCGAGCGGGGAGGCGCCTGCCCAGGAACGGAGCTGCCTCTGCCGCTGCCGCTGCTCCAGACGCCGGAGCCGGGCGCTCTCTCCCTCCAGCCCAGGCGGAAAGGCGGTGGAGGGGAAGCAAGCAAGGGCGGCCGAGGAGCCAGCCAGAGAGAGGCAGGCGGAGCTCTCGGCTGCCAGGCACCGGGTCTCCCCCCTGCCCATTGCGACGAGGTGAGGCTGGGGGGCAGCAGCGGTGGGGTGGGGGGCGCTTGCATGTACTAAACAGACAAAGAGAGAGGCGGGAGGGAGGCTTGTTTAAGAGACACCCCCCTCCCAGTCCCCGCCACCCTAGTTCCCTGCCTGATGATGGGAGTTGTTTCTCCCCCGGGTGCTTTTCTGGACCTACCTCCAGGCAGAGTCTTTGGGACATCCTTTCCGCCTCTCTTCGAAATCCCATTTTAGGTATGCAGGATGCCTTGGAGTAAGTACAGAGGGCGACCTCCCCCCCCTTTCCCCCCAAGTCCAGGAATGACCAAGCACAGTTTGCTCCCACCTGGGTTGAGGAGGGTGGCTCCCCAGGTCAGAAGGGATGCTTTCCAGGCAGACTGGAGCTTAGACACCTGTATTTTGAGACACTGTGTTGTTGTTGTTGTTTAAAAATTGAAATTACAGTTGTCCCTGTGTATCCACGGATTTGGTATTCGCGGATTTAAGTATTCACGGCTTGAAAATATTCTTTAAAAAATAATAATCCGAAAAGCAAACCGTGATTTTGGCATCTTATATAAGGGACACAATTTTGCTGTGCCATGGGGGTCCTGGAACCAAACCCCAGTGAATATGAAGGGACAACAGTATTATCTTTGGAATGACTGGGAAAGCATCTGTCTATCTATGTATCTATGTATCTATCTATCTATCTGTTTGTTGGATTTATGCCCCACCTTTCTCCCAAGATGGGATTCAAGGCGGGTTACAATACCGTAGTTAAAAATACAACTGAAACCTTAGAAATGTTTTTTCTTGGAGGCACTGGTACAATGGTATTGGTACCCTTGGTGCTCCTACTGAAGTGTTGATGGCATGCTTGCTTCTTATATTATGTTTCCATCACAGGAGGCTTTTAAAAGTGATCCTCACTTTGGAAATTTTGGTCTGGAGCATGTTATGGTTCTGCTTGAAACTGTAAACGCTTGTAATCATTTGGGCATTGAAGGCTATTCACAGTGTTAAGTGTGTGTGTGTGTGTGTGTGTGCGCGTGTGCACCCGTGTGTGTGTGTGTGTGTGTGTGTGTGTACATATGTGATTGCCCAAACAAAACAAAGCAGTGGCTTAGGGTTCAGTCACTCTAGGAGGCCGTAAAGAAGCAGTGTGCAGTGCTAAAGATTGTCTGAAACCCCCATGAAACAGTTCGACTCAAAAGTGATGGTCCTTGGTCCAGCACTGGTCCCTGTGCCATTGACTGCCTGGCTCCAGTGGGTTTCCAGGGAAAGAAAAAAGCAATTGTAGCCAAAGGGCACAGCTATAGGGGGAAAAAATCATTGCTGGTCCTGCTCACAATAGCCGGAGAAGCAGGGCTGTAAAGGATTCTGAGGCTCAGCCCATGGATTTTTGGCAGTCCCTTTGATTGCCCTGTGTGGTGCTGTGTGTATAAGTCAATTGTACACATCCCCTGGAATCACTCTGCTTGTTCCACATGAAGCGCAGAAATACATTGTGTTTCCTTTGAAACTATCAGCCTGGCCTTGTGCAGAGTTCCTGGTAGTTCAAAAACTATAGGACTATCTTTTCTTAGAACACAATGCAAGCAGTTCCTGCATCCTGTTTCCCCCAAGCAACAGGAGATTTTAGGGCAGTGCAGCCTTTTACAGAACTGGTTTCTTGGTGGTGGTTTTGTACAGTTTGTTTTTAGCATGATAAATATCACTCCTGAAATAGCATATTCCCTCAAGTGTTGCAGCACAGCTGGCTAGAAAACTGTGGGTTTTTGTCCCTCTTTCTTTTCCTCTCATCAGAGTCAAATTTGCTGCCCCCCTCCTGCCAGTTGCACCAAATACATATATACTTAGGCAATGCTGGCTTAACTGCATCCACACAGGTTGATGCATCTGGCACAAATTTGGGTGCCTCCCATAGCCATCAGCCATCAAAGGCCATTAATCAAACAACCTAGACAAAGCTTTGAGAGGAACTAGGAGGGGGGGGTAGTCTTGGATACCAAACTGTGTTTATGCAGAAAGTTATAATCCTCTCCCTCATGTAGGTCTGTCATAGTAGTAGTATGTGTATGTATGGTCGTACGATAAGTAAAGAGATTGGCGATTTTCCCAAGACTGTTTTGTTAAATGAACTTTTTTCCCCTCCCAGCCTGCTTCCTTTTGCAGTACAGCACATCCAGTCCTGTTCTTGGACTGGAATGTTCCCAACAAATAGGGCAACATAACAGAAGGGCTACGGGTAGGAGGGAACTGTTATGGTGGAGGGAGTGACCTAGTTACAGCACTATCTAGAACAGGGTCAGAAGAAAGAAGGGCTCTGAGTGCACACTGGCTCTCTCTTTAGCAGCCAGGAGAGGATTAAAGCTGCCACGGAGGTGGGGTTGGAGATGGATGCCGGTGACCTTACTTTCTGTTTGCTGTGGTGGAGTCAGGCATTGATCTTAACCCCAAACCTACAGAATCTGTAGTGTGTTTGGAGCTCCCAGCGCTGCCACATTTTTCTTTCTCCTCAGAACCACTAATGTGGTGTGTGGTAGATAGATTTTGGAGCTATCTGGGCAGGAAGTTCAGTGGGTGACCTTGAGCCAGTCTCTTTCCACCCACCCACTCTGTTTACTCTCAGAGAATAATCTGTCTCATGTGGTAATTGCCAGGGTAAAATGGAAGGGAGACAATGGTGGAGGAGGGGTGACATGAAATATAGTACAGCTTTAGAATAAGGCAGGACTCACTCGCTAGCAGTCCACTAAGCAAAGACGGATGGTTAAAAAAAATCAGCTGATTTGTTTATAAGGTTTCAGAAAATTTCTGAGGCCAGGCGAGTAAGGGAATAATCCAGCATAAGACAGACTTGTCAGCTACAGGTCCTAGGTAAAACCCATTCTAGCATGTCATCTATGAATTACAATCCATGCCTAACATATATGATCTTTCTCTTTACAGGCCTTGGATGGTAGGCCTGTATTTGTCAGAGCTGGGAAATTCAGCTTTTTGGACTACCAGAGTCCCCCAGCCAACTTGGCACTGGCAGAAGCACCTGCTTGCTGCCAACAATTATGTCCCAAATAAGTAACTTTTCTAAACTCAGGTAAATTTGAGGTAATGTAGTTCAAAAAGCTCTGGCAAGTACAGGCCTGACATCCAAGGCCATAGAAACAGTTGCCCGGTTTTAAAATTTTATCCCCCACCATTACCAGGCACAGACACAGAAACTTGGCTATTTAGCAAGCCTTGTAACAAACCATGATACTAACAGTGTCCCTTTATTTACTCAGGTAGTTATAGGGCCTACAAATATCAACCAGGGGGGCATTTGCCTCTTCATTTTCCAATGTGATATATATGCTGTCACTCATCAGCTTTTTTTAAAAAATATATCTTTCCTATATCCTTTCCTTTCGCATTACAGCACTAGAAGAGGCTAACAATCTCAATAAAATTTGAATAACTTTAAAATTAATCCTAAAAATAGAAATAAAGCCACATAAATAACAGTTACCATAGCACCAACAAACAGTAATATTAAATACTATCTGTATCATCAGTTTTCACTGTAGTACAGTGGGTAAGTTTTTATGTTCTTGTTGTGTGTCTTCAAGTCACTTCTGACTTATGGCAACCCTAAGGCAAACCTATCATGGGATTTTCTTGGCAAGATTTATTCAGAGGGGGCTGGCCTTTGCCTTCCTCTGAGGCTCAGAGATTGTGACTTGCCCAAGGTCACCCACTGGGTTACCATGGGTGAGCAGGGATTCAAACCTTGGTCTCCAGAGTTATAGTCCAATGCTCAAACCACTATACCACACTGGCTCTACAAAGTTTGTAACTAATGCCCAAATAAAAACAGCCTGAGGGACAGTTGGATCTCTACACAAAGGGAGTTCCTTAATTAGGGTGCTGCCACTGAGAAGGTCCTGCCACAAACTACATTCCCAGCAAAATTTCCTTTCTGATCTTAAAAATTGGTTTGGTTGTTAGTGGGAAAGCTGCTGTCTCTAGTACTTGACTTTGTATTTTAAAACCAGCCATTCATTTCTCATCAAATGCTTGGGAGTAGAAAGACATCTTAATCTGGCACTGAAAATATGGCAATGTCAGGGCCAGGTGGGCTTCATTGGGGAGAGGATTCCACAGGTTGAGGAGGAGCCACAACCTTCATTGTCTCCACCCTCTGAGCCTCTCTCAGAGGGAGAAGACAACTTTTTTGGCCCATTTTAGAGGAGATTGCACTTCTTGGAGGCTGGGAGCACAATTCCATGCTAAAAGCATGGGAAATCTCCCCCCATTGCCACACCAATGATGGGGGGGTATAGGGCTTACCAAACATGGCCTTGGAGATGTATGCAGCCCAAGGGCCACATGAGGCCCACCCCTTCTTTATATTGTTAAACCAGCACTTTGAATTTGTCAGGTGGTAGCGCACACTAGGAACCTCTTCAAAAGGACCAGGCAGCATAAAATGGTAGCAAAGTAAATGTTCCTTCAGGCATCAGAACAAAGGCAAAGACACGGGCTTATGTCTAAAATCTTCTAGTTTTTTACTTGAACATAATACAGACTGTTTACAATATATTACACCATCCACGGAAGAAAAACCATCTTTACACTTCAAGATTCAAACCAGAACTGCTCAGTTCAGCTTCATAGGATAAACTAAACTACCCAGCTCTGCAGAGTTTGTAGCACCTCCCTGCAGTGAGCTCTGCACCAACACAGAGCTCATCAATATTGATATATTTGCAACTGTCAGTTAGCTTTGCAAATCTGTGCAAACTATTTGCTACATCAGAGCTCTTCACAGAATAAATCTAACTACTGTATGTCCCAGTATCCTGACAGAATTGAGTTCACAAACATATTGACAGCAGTGCAGCTGAGCCAGGTTAGGTGTTACATTATCAGACCTTCTGGTCCCTGTAAGCCAGTGGTGGGCAAAGTGCAGCCCATCAGCCACATGTGGCCCCCAGAGCTGTTTCCCTTCCCCCCCCCCCAAGGACTCCCCTAGGGTAAAAAATAAATAAAACAATTTTGGTTTCCCCCCCCCCCCATGTTCCCCAAATGCTGTCTCGGGACATGAAGACATTTTTACCACATTTTGGCCTCTCAGGCCAAATTAGGCCGAGGATAAGTCTTTTTTAAAAACAAGGCATTAACAAGAAGTATATTCCACTCAATTTTTGTTGCTAAAAGCGCTCACCACGTTGCAAGTTTGATTCCAGAGGACTCCAAGGTTCACTCAGCTTTCCATCCTTTCATAGGTCAGTAAAATGAGTACCTGGATTGTGGGGGCAATTAGGTAACACACATTGGAAGCTGCTTCTTGCAGTGTAGATGTGTAAATTGCTATTGCTTAAAACAATGTGTAAGCTGCTCTGATAGCCTTGTGGCTGAAGAGTGAGGTATAAATAAATAAATAAAATGGCCCCGGGGCACCTATAAACATGGCAAAAATGTCCCCTAGAGGGCAAGGAGGGGTACAGCCCTCCAAGGTCTCTTGAGGTTAGTACAGCTCCCTAGCCTTCCATAGTAGCCCATCCCTGCTATAAGCCATACATTGTACTCTGCACTAGCAGCATTTCCAAAATTGTTTTTGGAAAGAACAATCAGACACAAATCCAGGACTGGTGATGATGACAGCCAGAAACCAGGAGTCCCAACTAATGACTTCAAAGTTGCCCTGAGGTGGAACCTGAGAGGGGAGGTTCCATTGTGAAATGGTTTGATTAAAACTTGTCAAGAAACTTCATTCTGTTTGGTTTGGCCTCAGTCAAGATAACAGTTTCTGTTCCACTGTAGCTGTAAGTTTCATGTAGCAACATTACATTGTGAATTATCATTATTCTTATTTTCTATATATTTCAAAGCCTTAAGTGAATTGTGCCAGCAAAGCTGTGCTTTTTCTATTTCATGGCTATTTTGATTCCACTGTGTGTTTCCCGCACTATATATGTGAATATGTGTAACAACATACACAGTCACACACATCCTTCTGCTGACAGAGGATAACACTTTGCATATTACATAGTTGACTCTAAAAAGCTTATGATAGCATAATAAATGTGTTTCTCTTTCAAGGTGCCATGAAATTTCTATCTGAATCCATGCCATCTCCTTTCAAAATGTTTTGGATGGGTATTGATAGGCGTTAATTAAACCTTGGCTCTCCTATGGTGGTGTTCCTGAGTTGCAAGAGAGGCAGGAGTTTGAACAGCATATGCAAATAAGATGGCAAGCTTTTTTCATCTTGATGAGGGGACTGGAGAAAATTCTGCCTGGAAACATGCCAGAGTAGGGTAGGGAGTTGGGATTGGCAAGCCCATCAGTTGGCAAGCCAACCAATTAAGGGACTGCAGAGTAAACTAAGAAGAACAGAATGTGGGGTGGCAATGGATGACACATAAGCAGACTGGCCCACATCTAAACTTATTGGAAATTAGAGGAAACATATGTTCAGAATGAATTTACACTGAAGCTAAATATAGTTTGGGATGCTATATTAAGAGGCAAGGAATAAGACAGTTTGCCTGAAAGTAAAATTGGGCATTAAGCTCAACATCTCCCCTATGTTTTAAATATGCCATTTTAAGAAGTAGGCCTAGACCTGCAGAGAAGTAGGCCTAGACACAGAGCAAAGATCTCTTAGGCCAAACTCGCAGTACACAAATAATCCAGTTTGAAATTATTATTTGCCATGACTCCTTCCTATGGAATCCTGGAATTTGTAGTTTTACAAGGTCTTTAGCCTTCTCTGCCAAAGAGTGCTGGTGCCTTGCCAAACTACAAATTCCTAGGATTCCCTAGGAAGGAGCCATGGCAAATAATCCAGTTTCAAACTGGATTATTTGTGTAGTGTGGATTTGGCCTTAGGTAAACTAATTTGGGATGTCCTGAAGGGTGTGGTCTGAGTAAAGCCATTTTCTACCTGAGTTGGAGTTGTAAAATTTTGTCTCACCCACCCCTTGCCACGTTAAGATGCTTAGTACCCAAAGTCAATCAAGTTAGAATTGTAGAGTTGGTGATAGAGCATGTGCGCAGTTAGAGATCCTAATTAAGGAGCCAAAACATAATTGGCTTTAGAGAAACAAACTAAGGCTTTGTTAAAGGAACTCCATTCTAAGATAAGAAAGTTCCTCAGGATGCTAATCTAAACTAGCTGCAATCTAGGGAGATCTGAGAGAGAACTCTGGGAAGAAGAAGAGGTGGAAACTTCCCCAAGAGTATCAGTTTATACTACAGAGGGAGCAGGATAGATAGACAAGCAGAGAGGTCACTCACACTATCTAAACTTATTGTTACTGCCTACTCTGAGACACTCTTGACTCTTTAGTGCTAAGTGTTCCTATACATCCAACAGTTGGAAGAAATCTCAAGGGCCATCTAGTCCACCACTGCCCACCATGCAGGAATACACAGCTAAGGCACCCCTGACAGTTGATCATTCAATCTCCTTGAGGGAGGGCCCATCAACTGTCAAACAGCTTTTACCATCGAGTTCCACCTACTGCTTAGATAGGATATTTTTCCTTGTAATTCAAATCCTCCGGTTCATGTTCTAGTCTCTAGAGCAGCTGAAAACAAGCTTGCTTCAGATATTTAACAATGGCTGTCATATCACCTTCCAGCCTTCCCTTCTCCAAACTAAACATACTCAGCTCCCTCAGTCATTCCCTATAAGGCATGGTTTCTAGACCTTTGATCATTTTGGTCTTCCTTCTCTAGACACATTCTGGCTCATTCTGTTCCCAAAGTTATTTTGGCAGAGGAGGAAGAAAAAGCCACAAGCATCTCTTCCCATCCCTGACAATAAAAGTATAATAACATATGAAATTATTTGCTGCCCTTTCATGATAATCCAGATCTGCTACCTGAGGAAGCTTTTTCACTCTACTTCAGGGATGGGTAAAGTGTGGCCATGAGTCTCTGCTTGTGGCCCTTGACCCCTCTGGACTTGACCTTTCTCTGGCAATTCACATTTTAAATAGATAGCGAGGCCTATATTTGAGGGGGGGGAAAGAAACCACACTATTTTTCAAAACTTGATATAGATGTCCATCTATTCCCTTTGTTTTATTTTAGAGTCTTTGTACCCCCTTCTGGAATATATTTTGGATACTGTGGGTTGATACTCTAGCCCAGTGGTTCTTAACCTGTGGTCCGGGGACCCCCAGGGGGCCACAGTGTCCTCGCAGGGGGTCCACAGAGGCTTGAAGGCTGCTTGGCCCACCTTCTCCCTGCAGTGGAGTGGCTGCATAACAGAAGCCGAGGCAAAGGCTGGCTGGTTGGCTTGGCCTGCACATTGCCATTCAATCCACTCCAGCTACGAACTTGCAGGAAGGAGAAGAAAAGTCTTCCCTCCCCCTCCAGTGTCTCTGAGGGAAGGTTTAATGGATAGTGTAATTGTGTTATTATTGTTATTATTGTTGTTGTGGTGGTGGTGGTTTTAAATCTTGAGGTAAATCTTGGGGTCCACAGCAACAAAAGATATTCAAAGGTGGTCCCTGGTACAGAAAAGATCAGAAAAGGTTGAGCAACTGCTCTAGCCCACTATAGTAAAATGTAGACCTGGTGCTTCTTCTGCTTTAGAGTTCAGGTTTTTAACTTTTTCCTAAGCTCTCTCCCTGCCACCCACCAAGTTTTTATGATTTGAGATAAAACCTTGATACAACACAAGAGAGAGAAAAATTGCATAAGGATTGTTGACTCCTATTCTGAGAACTGTCATTTGCAAGATGCACACTTTGGAGATACTGGGGGGGGGGACAACCCCATGGCTAGGTTATCAACTTGCTTTTAAAGGGTTTTTTTCCCCCCAATATGTGTTTAGTTCTATCTGGTTTAATGTAAAGTTACTAAGTCTTACTTGATGTATTTTATATGTAATTTGGTGTAAGGCATACATACACATGAGAGCTAGCATGGTGAAATCGCTCAAGTGTAAGGACTAGGATTCAGGGAGATCAGGGTTCGGGTTCAAATCCTTGCTCAGCCATGAAAACCTACTGGGTGACTTTGGTCAAGCCATACCCTCTCAGCCTTAGAGGAAGGTAATGGCAAATCCCCTCTGAATTAATCTTACCAAGAAAACCTCATGATAAAGTCAAAATTGACTTGAAGGTGCTTAGCAACAACAATAAGAACACACATATTTTTTGTAATTCTTTAGTCTATGCCTTGTCTATAATTACAGTTGTCCCTCTGATCCACGGATTTAAGTACGGTATTCATGGCTTGAAAATATTCTTTAAAAAATATTAATCCAAAAAGCAAACCTTGATTTTGCCATCTTATATAAGGGACACCATTTTGCTATGCCACTGCATATAATGGGACTTTGGTATCCACAGGGGGGTCCTGGAACCAATCCCCAGCAAATATGAAGGGACAGTTGTAATGGTACTTGAGTATTCACTGATTTTGATATCCATGCGGAGTCCTGGAACCAAACTCCAGCGAATATGAAGGGACAACTGTACTGCAAATGTACTGTCCCTCCCATTTTTTCTTTTAACAGCCCATGTGGCCAAAACACATTGGGCTAATTTGAAGAATAAAAATTTCTTATCTACGGTACATCCTGAGACTCCGCCTCTCTCTTTCACCAGCCTTGTGTAATATTTACCTTGACTGGGAATGCGGCGGAGGGGGGCACCATTTGTTGTTCAGCTACCAAATATCTTGGGCTAAACATAGCATTTACATAGAATTTCATTGTGTTCAAAGCACTCTATAGATATATTGGCTTGGAATTCTTAGAAAGTTGTTGTAAATTTTACTAGTATTCTTATCCTCAGAAGGCAGGTGAGTCATGGCAGAAGCGAGGTTCAAACTGGGAACATCTTGATTTGTAGTTTAGAGCCCTTTCACACTGCAGTTATAGTGCTATGATTCCACTTTAACTGCCACAGCTGCAAGATTCCTATGACATCCTGGGATTTGTAGTTTGGGAAGGCTGAGAATTCTAAGTACCCCCTCCCTAAACTGTAAGTCCCAGGGTTCTATAGAAAGAAGCTGTGGCAGTTAAAGTATAATCTTAGTGCCATAATTGTGTAGTATGAAAGGGCACTAGCGAGAAGGCTACACTGGTATTTTCAGAAACAGTATTTATCCTGTGTAGGAGGTCTGGGTTTGAATCCGCACTTATCAAGTCTTTCATGAGTCATCAACAATAACCTGATTGATTGTGTGACTGATTGTGGGGGAAAATTAGTATGGCAATACTAGCTAAAGACAGCTTTAGGGATGACTTAAAATATTAACATTTGTAGCTTCTTTGGCTCTGTTTTGTTGAGGTTTGGGCATGTTTGAACAAAACAGCATCATAGCCACTTTAATGCTAACTGCAGTTCTTTGTTCAGGGAAGCCCAGCGGGTCTTCAAGGAGCTTGTGCAACTCCAAGGGTGTTTCTTATACACTTGGACCTGTGCATAGATGGCTAGAGATCTGGCAATACTATACTCATGTGTGCCAGATTGTGCAATGCAGCTGCATGAAAAGGGTTTTAACTGCTTTAATACTGAGTAACCAAAACTATTCTTAAGGGGTAAGACTGCACAATATGATAAGCCAGGGAACTGTGATAAGCCAAGGACTGGAGCAATACCTTCAGACTGCAATAAGAGCAGCTAAACAACCCACAGAGCATGTTGTCTGAATACAAGTGTTTTCTCTTCTATGACATGTTGGTCTTCCAACAAACCGGAGAAACAAGCAATAAAAAACATCACAAACCCTGGATGTCTAGTTTGTTGAGAGAGAGAGAGAGAGGGAGGGAGTAGAGATTGTGCCAATATTCAGATTACATATTATACAAGCCACAGAGCAAAGTGTCATAGTTTGTTCAGCAGTGGTTGAACAGTGTGTGTGCAATAATCAATAAACCTGGGTCCCCACCTATCCAGCATCTCATTGTTGTGTGATTGCAGGCAATGAATTGGCCACTAGATGGCAGGCTAGGTGCATATGCCTTCCTTCTTCCCCACTGTCCTTGTAGCTATTCCTCAAACAGGCCCACTGAGGAAAGCCCAAGTGTAGCATCCACTAACCTGCTCTCCTTTCTTTCTAACCCCACAGACTTTGGAGAGATGGATCTGCCTCTGGAGGGTCCTCCAGTCCAGCCTCAACTGGAGACTCCCCAACTCCCTCCCTCCACCCAGGTCTGCGAACTGCGCACGGCTGTGTCTTGCTTTGCTGAGGAGACTGTCTCCCTGCTCTCAGCCAATGGCCTGCTGAGTCACTCCTTACTCAGGACAGCAGGTAGCACAGGGACCCACCCAAGGGAGCATGGAGTATCTTCAACCATGGCCCGGCGCAAACGGGAATTCACCCCGGACGAGAAGAAGGACGACGGCTATTGGGACAAGAGGAAGAAGAACAATGAGGCGGCCAAACGCTCCCGGGAGAAGCGACGGGTCAGCGACCTGGCCCTGGAGGGACGGGTGCTGGCACTGCTGGAGGAGAATGCCCGCCTCAAAGCCGAGCTGCTGGCTCTCAAATTCCGTTTTGGTTTGATTCGGGACCCAACGGAGCCCTCCCGGCCAGTGGTGACTCTTGCCCCTGGTCCAGAAGTCTCCCGGCCGACCACCACACCCCAACACTACCTGGTGGCTCCTGACCCACCACGCTATGCTTGCCCCTTCCGGCCAGAGCCAGCCACCAGCTCTGAGGATTCTGGATTCTCCACCCCAGGCAGCTCCAATATGGGGAGCCCTGTCTTTTTTGAGGAGCGTGACAGGGCGGAGGAAGGAATGGTTTATGATGGGCAGTGCTTGGTGCCTGATGTTCCTGGTGACGGAGCTGATCTCGGCCGAGCTGGTCGTTACGACTCTGGTGAGAGTGTCAAAGGTCTCCCTCACAAGCTGCGTTTCAAAATGGCTGTAGGGTCAGAGGAGATTGCTGGGGAACCCTCTGGACATTTTCCACCATCTCCACCAGTAGGAGCCTGGAGGGGGCCAGCCACCCGGGAGGAGCAGAGGGGCGTTGGAGTGCCTGGTGGTACCATGACATTTGACAACTGCTGTGAAACAGAGACCCCTAGTGCCCAGCTGCCAGCCCTCCAGGGCTCTCAGTACCAGACAGAAAACAGTACCCTACGGAGTCAGCTCGCCTCACTTTCCGCTGAAGTGGCCCAGCTCAAAAAGCTATTTTCTGAACAGATCCTGATCAAAATGAACTGAATGGGCAGGAGAAGCAAGACTGAACAGCCTGGACTCATAGGCAGGGGTGGGTTACTTTCCCCCCTCAAACCCTGTATTTCTGTATTGTAAATAATGTGGCCCTATAAGGCCCTGTAGCATCAGGGTCCAGGCAATTTCTTTTCTACCTGAACTCATCTGTCACAAAACCTTTGCATTTCTTTCCAGATTCCAGTAGGCCACTGAAGTTGGGAACACAGTTTGCATGGGCCAAATGGGGTCCAGGATACTCCCAACAGACTGTAGAGGATGATAGTTTGTGGACACTATCTGCCAGGCCCCAAATTATTTGGTACTTGAGGCAAAGGACAAGATGGTACCCTACCCCGCCCCATTCAGTGTACCAAAGTGAAATGGACTGGCAGTTTAATTTTACTTCAGCATGGAAGATGGGACAGTTTCCTTCGCTGCTGCTAATTTAGAGCGTGCAGGATAGGCCCTATGGCACACACACCTCTGTTCTCTAATAGAGTGGAATGGGCAGGGGAACACCACTGCTGATTCCTACACCAGTATCTGACTTCTGAGGCAGTTGCCTCACTCTGCCTCATGGTAGGGCTGCTCTTAGCCATTGCTGATGTTTTTACTGAGACTGAGTTTCTGAGGATCTCTGGATCAGAGTTCAGAAGCCACTGTCATAATTCAGGCTTAAGCGACATCAACCCTATTAGCTATAGTCTTTTCTCTCTAATGAATCTAACTAATCCACACTTCCCAGAACCAGTCAATGAAGAACAGTTGCTTGTTTTCCACAGTCAGAACAGCCCTCCCCCCCAGTTTAGCTTGTACAGTCTCCCTCTCCCCACTTAGGTCTGCTTTTATTAGGTTTTGCTAGGTTGGAAAACTGAAGTAGATTAGGGTGAGCACACAGATGTCTGTAGGTGTTACAAAAAGGGCTGGGAAGAATTATTGGGTGAGGGGGGGTATAACTCCCAGAATTCTCAAGCTATCATGACCAGTAGTCATGGTGGCTGGTGAATTCAGAGTCATAGTCCAAGGAAGAGGAAGAAGAACTTTCCCAAGCTCTGTTCCCTATCAGTGATATGCAGGCCAAGGAACTGGCATGGTTGTGGGGGTGGGGAAATCCAAGAAAATGAACAGGGGCCTTTTCACATTACACTATTATAGCACTATGATTTCTCCTTTATCTGCCATAGTTTTGTCCTGTGGAATCCTGGGATTGGCTGATGACGGAGGGATCAGCCTGGCAGCTCCTCTGGTGCCCCAGACCAAACTATAAACCCCAGGATTCCATAGGATGCAGGCATGGCACTTACAGTGGAATCATGGCACCATAATTGTGTCGTTCAAATGGGCCCCTTGATGAAGGAGAGGCCTAGAGGTTAAATGGTAAATAGCAGTGTGTTCCTCATACCTTCACTGCTTCTCATTATCATACCTCCTTGCTCAGTGCTCCATTTTTGGGTCTTAGATTTTCCTGGAAGGCAAGCCTTCTCATTATCCTTGGGGTTTGGGAGCTTGCTGTGAATGTTTTGTAGTGGGTGAAAGGCACTTTGCACATGTTCCGAGGTACTCTCTTTTCTCTCTCAGTATTTGATAAGTTCCACTGTGAATCTTGGCATTGAAAATATTCAGTTGCAGATTTCTTTTTAGTTGATTGATCATCTGACTTTTAATCTAATCATTTCATTGATTTTAAATAAATTTGTGTATTGCTATATCCTTGTTATGGGTTCATTTTTTTTTAGAAGAATGACAAGTTTTAGTAAACAAACTCATTGTTAAAAGAAAATACCATGACTTTGTCCATTCCCTGTTACAATTTCTCACCAGAATCACCAAGGCAACCCCATGAAATAAACATGTATATTTTCAATTCACTTATTTATCTCTCTCTCTCTGGCTTTTCTTCGCAAACCAAGATTCAGGAAGGACTCATCCCGTGCTTTCTGCAAGCGCGCTGATGACTAAAAAGGCCAATCCGAGATAAACAAGTCTGGTTGCAGAAAGCACAGCAGAAGGTCTCCTTGGGTGGTGTTTTTGGGTTGTGATTCTGCGTTGTCGTTTCTCTTCAAGACTTGTTTGGCGTGAGTTCTCAAATAAGGCTGCAGCATTGTGGATAGTGCGTCTCCATGCCTCCCGATGTGAGGCCAGGGCGGACCATTGTTAGTGATCAATTTGGCCGAGCCTGAGATGTTGTTTCAGGGAGTCCTTGTATCGCTTTTTTGGAGCGCCCCTCTTACGCTGACCCGTGGCGAGTTCACCGTAGAGTAGTATTTTTGGGAGGCAATGGTCCTCCATCCTAGAAACGTGCCCTGCCCAGCGCAGCTGTGTTCTCAATATCATGGCCTCAATATCATGGCCTCAATCACCAAGGCAACCCCATGAAATAAACATGTATATTTTCAATTCACTTATTTATATCCTCTCAATTAATCAACTAAATTTTTGGTTTGATTAATCTGATTAAATCTTATCCTAAAACACAATGATATTTAGAATATAAAGCCTCTGTCACACTTGTTCAGTTAAAGCAAGTTTTTGCAGGGCGACTTCTTGATGTATTACCATAGTTCCGCCTGCCTTCATCATGCAAGGGATAGTGGACTGTACCATTTCAGATGCTAGGGAAGAAGCTATTCTTGCCTATGGTATTACCTTGTCTGTGCAAGAAAAAAAGAAGGAGATTGCTCTACAGTAATGGCAATTCACAGGAGCTGCGGTTTGTCTTAATGGGTTTTTTGCAGGCATAAGTTTTGCATGCATGCGGATCAAGATGGTGGCTGCAAGTGAATTACAGTTGTCCCTCCGTATCCACGGATTTGGTATTCACGGATTTAAGTATTCATGGCTTGAAAATATTCTTAAAAAAATAATAATCCAAAGAGCAAACCTTGGTTTTGCCATCTTATATAAGGGACACCATTTTGCTATGCCATTGCATATAATGGAACTTGAATATTCACAGATTTTGGTATCCACAGGGAGTCCTGGAACCAAAACCCAGCAAATAGAAGGGACAAGTGTACTTGCGTTTTTACTTACCTCAATTTGCCACCACTGAACTTTTTTTTATAAACTATTTCCAGTGTGTGATAGAGTGATATTTCGCCTTTACAACCCCCCCCCCCGTTCTATTGCCTTAGCACTCGTTTGCTAAGGCGAAAATGCAATATGGTGGCTCCGGGAACTTGCCTTGTTAGCAAGCCCTGCCCCCTGCGCTTGTCCAGCCAATCAGCTTTGCACTTCCACTCATGGGAAAGTTAACCAATTCGTGTCACTTGTCCCAATGAGCAGGAATGCGCATTCCACCCACTGTTCTTTAAAAACTCCGGGAAAAGCCATGAAGGCTTTTCCTTTGGCGTTTTTGGCCCCCCTCCTTTGGAATACGGCTAAACAATGTGGGATGCCATGAAGACAGCTCATATTTTCCCCGCATTGCATGAGGAGTATTTTTGCTGTTTAGACAACCCCCTAGAAAGTCCTTGATAGTTGGCTCTGTGGGGAATTCTAGAGCAGCATGTAGTCATTTATGGTAGTTTTCTATGCAAATATTCATCCATGGCGCTTCAGCAGGAGGGATATGGTTCCCACCATCTGCAGAGTAAAGTACCAAGTGCATTTCCCATCCCTGGCATTAGAATGAGGTTCATTCTCGGTTAGAAGGTTCATTCTCGGACGGCCCTCCACAAACAGTGCTATGTATGCTGGCATGCAGGGAATAATCCAACTATTTGTGAATTGCTCCTCCATGCCATCCAAAGAAGAGGGATGCCAACTAGATTTTCTGTCTAAAGGGTAATGATAGATGTGACTTCAAGCTTTTTAATAAAAATCTTTGCTCGCTACATCTCTGTTAACCAGAACTGTCCACAGGAAGTCCTGGTTTGGATATAGGTCGCAATGGAGGTGGTTTATTTCTTCCTCACCATGTTTTTTTCTGAACTGAAAATTGTCCTGCTATTTGTGATTAAAATAGAATCAAGACATATAGTTTGGGAGGATTTTCAGCAGGAAAATGTTATGAAGATTAAAAAAAAAACTTCCTCTCCTCTTCACCCCTTGATACATATTGGCTGCTTCTGCAAATAAAATTTCAGCATGACCAGCTAAAATGAGCATGGTGTATTGGTCTCAGTTTTGGACTTGGACTCACTTAGACCGGGGTTCAAATCCCCACTCAGCCATGGAAGCCCACCTGGTGACTTTGGGAAAGTCACACTCTCTCAGCCTCAGAAGAAGGCAATATCAAATTGCCTCTGAATAAATCTTAAGAATCAAATGGGGTTTAGTAGTTTGAGTGTTGGACTAAGACTCCAGGAAACTGGGGTTTGAATATCTGCTAAGCCATGGAAACCCACTGGGTGACCTTGGATGAATCACATTCTTAGACAAAGGCAAATTGCAAACCCCCTCTGAAGACATTTTGCCAAGAAAACCCTATCATAAGGTGGCCATAACTTGGAGTCCATTTGAAGGCACACAACAGCAACACTGATAAGCTACCTCTGCTGAAATCCTCACTTCCACATAACTATTAAAGGTTTAGGAGCCTTCTCTTTTGCAGCTGGCCTCCCCAGGTGTTAAGGGTTTCTTGTTCTAGGTCTGCCACGGTGCAGAGTTTTAAGGACAAATGAGTTGGCACTGGTGAAAGTGGGGTGGTAGAGAAAAGAACCTCTACAGTGCAGCCATGGCAGAAAAGTAAATGAGTGCTAGCCTGGGGATTCTGGGATTTCCATATGAAGCTCTGCTTTATCACACATGAGGAATATTCATCGAGCTGAGGGCTTCATTGTGGCTAAGCATTGGGAAGACAGGCCAGTACTGAGTGTGGGGTGGGTCAGAACAAAAAAGTGGGCAGGCTACCCTACCTTCTGTCTCCCTTACACATATATACACACAAACACTTTTATAGGCATTAAATGCATAAGATTGTATACATGGATTCTATATGCCAGGGATGGGGAATCTTTAGCTCTCTGTGTGGGCCTCAGATTGTGGCCCAGAACTGCCCCTGTGCCTGCTACAGGAGAGGAAGAACTGAAGCACCCAGCTAAAACCTCCAGAACCATAAAACACACAGCTAGCTAGAAATATAAAAGCTTCTCTATTAAACATATTTTAAAAACAAACCACTGTGTAATTAGAATGCTGGCCTAGTTCAGGCGCCTGATTTTGAGTCTATATGGCAAATGCTCTTGAATGAAGGCAAGGCATTCTCTTGACAAGAACCCCAAAGCAGTTAATCCGTTCTTCAGACAGGCCTTTGTATTTCCTGAGCCAGAAAGCCAAACAAACAGGTCCGTGCCACAGCACCTGGCATGCAGGCATCCCAAGAAACCAAAAAACCCTCACACCCTGTCTGCCAGGAAGGGCCACGCAGAATAAAATGATCAAAGGCAGAGAAGGGAAAGGCTGCTGTCTCTCACACACACCTTCCAGAATGACTGAGCGGCTCTGCTTTTAATGTTTTGGCTGTGACAGGTCTGGTATTAGAAAATAAGGTTATTTTTTTTAAATGCCAGTTAACTTTGGTTTGAGAAAAGCCATATTGAAATAACAGAAAGAAGACAGATGTTTGCTTCCTTAAAAAGGAACAAATGACAATGAAATAGTTGTTCCTACAGACATTTAGTTGTTCTGATTCTGATGAGGCAAACACAGAGCTTGGAAATGTTCCTTCTTGGGACTACAACAAGGGTGTGGCACTAAATCATTCTTAGACGGGTGGAATCCATTGATGGAATATTTGAAAGTGAAGGAAGATTAGTTATATGGAGAAAGAATGAGAAGAAAGAGGTAGGAATAGTAAGGAGAGGGAGGAAATTAAAGCAGACCAACAGGTATAGAATGGTTGATGCTTGGAGATACATAAAAATAGTATAAAGGGAAGTGGAACATACAAACATTGGAATTAATCGTGGAAATGATACGATAAAACATATATAAGATAAGAGCATGTATTGGACTAATTAAGATGATGGATATAAGGAAGGAATAAAGAAAGGAAGAGAAAAAGAAATGCAGTAACTAATGGTAAAATTTTCTTTTTGCCTTTCTAAGAATGAATGAGTGTAATTGATAAAATAGTTAATTATAAAATACATGAGAAATTGTAAGATAATATGATGAGGAAAGAGGAAATCAAGGGATGAATTTTGGCTCAAATTTGAACTGGAGTTTGCTAGAGGGGAAGTCGTATAATGTATATAAGAATTAAAAAGAATATTGTGATAAGTTGAATTTAATATTATTTAAAATTAATGTACGAAGAAGATATTATGAGTAATGGAAATGGAAGGAATGATATATGGCATATGGAGTATATTACGTTGTTAATTTGTATTTTGTTTAATAAAAAATATAATAAAAAAAACAAGGGGTGTGGCTACAGGGAGGCATTGACCTTATAAAGAATTCTAGATCCCCAAATGAAAATTTCCTTCATTCCTCAAATTTCTAGCATTGCAGAAAATTAGACAATGAAAATCATTCACAGCTAGAACTCTTCTTTTGTCACCTTCAAATTCCCTTGGTAATAGTAGAATCATAGAGTTGGAAGAAAGCACAAGGGCCATCCAGTCCAACCCCCTGCGATGCAGGAATAAACAATCAAAGCATTCCTGACAGATGGCCATCCAACCTCTCTTTAAAAGCCTCCAAAGAATAAGACTCCACCACACTCCAAGGCAGTGCATTCCACTGCCAGACAGCTGTTACCATCAGGAAGTTCTTCCTTACATTTAGATGGAATCTCTTTTCCTGTAGTTTGAGTCTATTGCTCTGTGTCCTAGTCTCTGGAGGAGCAGAATACAGAGCAATGGACTCAAAGTACTAATCTTACCTGCCTTTTTTCTTTGGCTACCTGAACTGTATTTCTAAATGCTCAACTGAAGTTTAAAATAACTGCAAGGCTAGAAATGTGCGAATCAAAGGAAAATTTCATGGAGGGGAGATTCCTATGGGGGTAATGCCCTAATTTTTCCTTCCCTGTAGCAACACCCCTGCATAAATGTCACAATTCCCCAACCAGCATTACCACCATGTGTCTGTGTGTACACATGTGCAACTCTGCCCCTTCCCGGGCATGTGAAGTGGCATCATGCCATTACCACAATCCATTGGCTTTATCTTGTTTTAAATTTCTGGAAAGGCCCTTTATCATCACAGTCCCAGACAGTGGTGTGGCATTTAAGTGAGCAAGAATTCTGCACATGTTCAGGGCAACTCTTTTCTCCAAGCTGACAGTGGACTTAGGGGGAAAGGTGAAGCTGATGAGAAGCAAGGGGGATGTGAGCCCTATAAATAAATCCAGGTTCCAAAACTGAAGCCTAGCTTAGATTAGTTGATTCTAGTCATGCTGACCATGCGATTCTTGGAGTCTTCACCAAATTCTGAAACTACATGCAGAAATGGGTGTTACCAACACAGCTGCTTAGGTTTCTCAAGTGTGAAAATTGGCAATAAGGCTGATACCTTGTTCTGAAGGGAAACTATAGGTTTTAAAGTCTACCTGTTCTCCCCATTTCCCCCCGCCCGAGCCTAGTTGCCTAGATCAGTATTGCAGGGATGGGAGTCATGCACTTTTCCAGGTATATTTGGATTGCAGTTCCCAGGATACCTCACCATTGGCAGTGCTGTCTAGGGACTACTGGAAGTTGCAGTCCACCAATGTCTGGAAGGCTGGGCTAATCAGTCATCTCATGGCAGGCAAGATGGACGTACCAGCACCTGACATTCCACCCCCATGACAAAAACACATCTTCCACAAATATTACAATATATATTAACAAAACCAGCCAATATCGTATTCAGTGCATTCATGATCTGGCTTGTCCAGGTATTTAGCATGGAATTTATCAGCTTAGGAACTCGCATGTCTTTGCTATATACCCATTCATTTTTACTGTGATGAAAATATTTCCATTTGGCAAAATACTGCAATTTGCCTTTATACAACCTAGAGTCCAAAATTTTTGACACTTCAAAATGCTGGTATCCATCAATCAGAATAGGGGGTAGTGCCTTGATTCTTGGGTGCCAGTCACTTTCCTCTGCAGCTGGCTTGAGCAGGCTGAAATGAAGCACCAGGTGCAAATGTTTATGGGTTTTTGGCAGTTCAAGTTCTGCAGTCACCTCATTGACCAAACCTTTGATTGCAAAAGGCCCCACAAACTTGGGTCCTGTCCCCCCCCCCCGATGTTTATAAACTTTTCAGAAATTTAGTTGACAAATAAACTGATTCATAGGATCACAGAATCATAGAGTTGGAAGAGACAACAAGGGCCATCCAGTCCAACCCCCTGCCACGCAGGAAATCACAATCAAAGCCTCCCTGACAGATGGCCATCCAGCCTCTGTTTAAAGACCTCCAAGGAAGGAGACCCTACCATGCTCTCCCTTCAAATACTTAAACAGGGCTATCATATCGCCCCTTAACCGTCTTTTTTCCAGGCTAAACATACCCAGATCCCTAAGTCTTTCTTCATAAGGCATGCTTTCCAGACCTTTCACCATTTTAATCACCCTCCTCTGGACATGCTCCAATTTGTCCAACACTAAAGTCCCAATTTGGACCTCTTTTCTCATCAGCATATTTTTTGTAAGTCTCTTTGGCATCTTTCAATGCTGATTCTATTTTATGCCAGTTTGAATTTCCTCTGTCCATTCTGCTAATGGGAGAGGGTCAGTTTGGGTGACCTAAAGGTTAGGCAATGACCTCAGAAAAGGGCAAGTCAACATTAATATAAGCCAAGGCTCAACTCTGGATCCTGGATTTATTGATAGGGCTCTTATCCCCCTTGCTTTGCAACAAGTGCAACTTTTCCCCTAAATCGGTTGTCTGCTTTGAGAGGAGAGTGACTCTGAGCATGTGCAGAGTCCATTCTCCCATAATAACCACAGTGCTAGGGTTGTGATGATAAAGGCACTTTCCAGAAATAAAAAGAAAACAAAAACATAGGCTTGTACTAATATGATGCATCTTCTCCATCCAAGACTTGCTGAGGGGAGCAAGCGGAGTTGCACATGCATATATGCACAGACACAGGCTGGTGCATGTAGACATGCAGTCCTTCTCCCTCCAGATCCCATGTCCCTCCTCTACATGATCATCCTCTGCACCTATCTCAGTGTGCAGAGTTAACTGAGAGTGTTGACTAGCAAGAGGAAAACAGGAATCTCAGAAGCCAGGAAGCCATACTTCCTAGCCCAGCTTGGATGCACGGAAAAGCAAGTGGGAGTCTTGCAAATTTACCTGGAGCTTCACAGCAACAATTAAGGGCTCCAGGCCACAGGGTGAGCAACCTTGCTGTAACTGAACAAGTTGCAAAATGCACAATCTACAGATTTGTAAGCAACGTCTGCAGAATTATTAAAAGGTAACTGATAGTTGTTTTAATTTTGCCTTGATCTTTTAATATTTCTTAATAATGAAAAACATGCTTACAACAGTCTTTCTTATATTGCCTGAGTTTCTGTCTTCATTATTCTGTGGAAGAAAGTATCAGTTTTTCACACTATATGGAAATTGCTGCATTAATAAATTTAGTCATGACTCCTATATTTCAGAGGAAGGAAGTGGCAAAACCACCTCTGCATATTCCTTGCCTAAGAAAACAGGTGACTTGTAGATACAAGGACTATCTATTAAATAAATAAATAAATCAGACAAATCAGGGAGAAGTGATTGTGAACTTGAGTGGTGACCTTGAACATGTCTGAATCTGCATAACAAACATCAACACTGCCCTTCAGTTAATTGTCAGTCAGTCATAGGAGATTTTCACACGGGGCCAAAATGCCCCGTTACTGCTCCGCCACTTTCCTCTCCTGTTCCTGCCACGGAATAACATAAATCTTTCACACACTTACCTTAATTCTGCGGCAGGAATGGGCTCCCCCTCCCCTTGCTGGCCAGCCGTATATGCAGCTGTCGTAAGGCTGCTTTTATGACCGGCCATCTGGAACGTTATCATGTTATCGCATGATAATGGCCGGGCGGTAAATTTAAAAAATAAAACTCCCCCAAACATAAAATCAGTTCACCAAGCACAAAAACCCACTTTAAATCACACAATCAAAACAGGGAGGGTAAAATAAAGGGTGCCACTTACCTGGATGTCCAGATTGTACCAAGAAGTGCTCGGAACAGACCTCCCCTCTGCGGCTGTCATTTCGGAACAGGAACGGGGCTCCTGTTCACACACCCGTGATTGCGTGATAGCAACAGAACGGGAGGTCTATTCACAATAAAAAATCATGATTACATTGTTCCAGAACAGTCACGGGAGCAGGATGGATGCAGGACAGAATGGGGTCAACGTTGTCCGAAAGGGAAAACCTTTCCTGACCCTGTTCTGTTCCTGCCACAGGATATATAGCCTGTGTGAAAATCTCCTGAATCATAGAATCATAGAGTTGGAAGAGACCACGAGGGCCATCCAGTCCAACCCCCTGCCACACAGGAAATCACGATCAAAGCATCCCCGACAGATGGCCATCCAGCCTCTGTTTAAAGACCTCCAAGGAAGGAGACCCCACCACGTTCCGAGGGAGTGTGGTCCACTGCTGAACAGCTCTTACTGTCAAAAAGTTCCTCCTAATGTTGAGGTGGAATCTCTGTTCCTGGAGCTTGCATCCATTGCTCCGTGTTCTAGTCTCTGGAGCAGCAGAAAACAAGCTTGCTCCATCCTCAACATGACACCCCTTCAAATACTTAAA
This sequence comes from Gambelia wislizenii, assembly GCA_030847615.1. Classification (NCBI taxonomy): domain Eukaryota; kingdom Metazoa; phylum Chordata; class Lepidosauria; order Squamata; family Crotaphytidae; genus Gambelia; species Gambelia wislizenii. The sequence continues at coordinate 263,203,751 of JAUMIR010000002.1, forward strand.
CAGGGCTATCATATCGCCCCTTAATTGTCTTTTTTCCAGGCTAAACATACCCAGCTCCCTAAGTCTTTCCTCATAAGGCATGGTTTCCAGACCTTTCACCATTTTAGTCGCCCTTCTCTGGACACACTCCAATTTGTCGATATCCTTTTTGAATTGTGGTGCCCAGAACTGGACACAGTATTCTAGGTGAGGCCTGACCAAGGCAGAATAGAACGGCACTATTACTTCCCTTGATCCAGACACTATACTTCTATTGATGAAGCCCAAAATCGCATTGGCCTTTTTAGGTGCCGCATCACACTGTTGACTCATGTTCAACTTGTGGTCTACTAGGACTCCTAGATCCCTTTTGCACGTAGTCTCGTTCAGCCAGTTCTCCCCCGTCCTATATCTATGCATTTCATTTTTACGCCCTAAGTGCAGTACCTTACATTTCTCTGTATTGAATTTCATTTTGTTAGCTTTGGCCCAGCTCTCCAGTCTATCCTGGTCAGTTTGAATTTTGATCCTGTCCTGTCGGGTATTAGCTACTCCTCCTAATTTGATGTCATCTGCAAATTTGATAAGTATGCCCCTAATTCCCTCATCCAAGTCATTGATAAAGATGTTGAATAGCACTGGGCCCAGGACAGAACCCTGTGGCACCCCACTGGTCACATCTTTCCAAGACGAAGAGGAGCCACTGCTGAGCACCCTTTGGGTTCAGCCGGTCAACCAATTACAAATCCATTTAATAGTTAACTTGTCTAGCCCACACGGTTTAAAGCAGCTGTGTTGTCTGCTGGAAAAACGCTAAGTTTAAAAGTCGAGCAATGTGACATTCTGCAACAACTTGAGGTGGACCCCAACCTTTTTCAAAAAATCATCACTTGTGATGAAACCTGGATCTTCCAGAATGATCCTGAGACAAAACAACAGTCAATGCACTGGAAAACACCATCATCACTAAGAATGAAAGAAGCACATCAAAGCAAGTCCACACTCAATGCCATGCTCATTGGGCTTTGTTTGTTTGTTTTGGCAGAATGGGTTCCAGAAGGCAGAACAGTGAACCAGCATGATTATAAGGAAGTTTTGACAAAACTGAGAGAAAGAGTCAGGAAAAAAAGGCCAGAACTGTGGGGAAATGGTTTCATTCTTCATCAAGACAATGCGCCTGCTTATACAGCACTTTCTATGAAGCAGTTTTTGGTCGATAAATGCATTACTACACTTGAACATCTTCCATATTTGCCAGATTTGGCACCATGCAACCTTCTTCCTTTTCCCTAAAGTGAAACTATTGCTTAAAGGAACACGTTTTGAGTCAATTGATGCAGTAAAGAAGAAAATGGCAGAGCTATTGAAACAGCTGACAGAAACTGATCTGCTCCACGCCTTCGACCAGTGGAAAACAAAACTGCATCAGTGTGTGAGTGTGAACAGGGAGTATACTGAAGGGGACAGGCGTTAGAATTGTAATACATATGAATAAAGATAGGTTATTGTATCAGTCTCGTTATTTAATAGACAGACCTGTACACACACACACACACACACACACACACACACACACGACTTCAGGAGCTCAAGCTAGTTGCTGACCAGCTCACAGAAAGGTGCCATTCTGGGAAGTTCCACTAGAGGGTCCAAAAGTCAGGGAATAGATACTGGGTAATAGGGTAGTGCTGGTGAATGAGGGCATTGCTCCCCAATAAGAATTCTGCTCCCCCCCCGTTTCCCTTCAGTCCCCAAATGTCTGGTTTTACAATAACTTAAAACCTCAGCTGAGCATTTAAAAATAAAGTTTAGACACCTAAAGAAAAGGGACAGCAAAGCTAGCAAATAAAAGCAAACACAACAAATAGGAGAGTTCTAGGCGTGAATGATTTTCAGTGTCTCACTCTCTGCAATACTAGACATTTGGGAACCAAAGGAACATTTCATTGGAGGGGCAATGCCTTCATTTTTCTGCCCCCACCACATCCCTTGTACCCCTGAGCAATAATTTGGATGCGGTCTCAAAAACATGGTGAACTTAGCCAGACCCAGCCTAATCACTAAGCAGAGGGAGGTGGCCATCTCAGGCATCCATGAAGAGGCATACATTATTCTTTATTTTACTTGTTATTCTTCAGTGCTTACAGCCCAGAAGAGGAAGAGATGTATGTGGTTGTTACACCGCCTTGCATACCCTCCAACATTTCACAGTGGAGATTTTCACACTACACTGCTATAGTGTTACTATTCCACTTTATTTGCTCTGGCTGCCTCCTGTAGAATCCTGGGATTTGCAGTTTAGGGAGGGGCATTTACAACTCTCAGCCAGAGAGCTCTTAGGCCTCACTAAACTACAAACCCCAGAATTCCAAGGAGGAAGCCAGAGCAGTTAAAGTGCAATAGTAACACTATAACAGTGTAGTGTGGAAATCTCAGATGAAAACTGAGATGGATATATGTGGCTAAGCAACCTCAGAGTGTGATCAAGATGGCAAAAGTTATTAATGAGGAAGGACACACAAGCTAGAGCTACTGATACACTGCAGAAATAGTGCAGTTTGACACTGCTTTAATCGTCATGGCTCAATGCTATGGAATTCTGGGATTTATAGTTTTGTGAGATATTTAGCCTTCTCTGTCAGAGAGCTCTGGTGCCACAACAAACTAGCTAACACACGTTGGAAACTGCTTAATACAGTGCAGATGTGTAAATTATTATTGCTTAAAACAATTTGTAAGCCGCTCTGATAGCCTTGTGGCTGAAAAGCCGGGTATAAAATAACTAATATATAACACTACAAATCCCAGGGTTCCATAGGGTGGAGCCATGATAGTTCAAGCAGTGTCAGACTGCGTTATTTCTGCAATGTGTCAGCAGCCTAGGAGGGGTGCAGCAGTTTGCTTTTGCCTGAGCCTATTGGGAAGGGCAGGATTCTGCCTCCTCTTCTCCTCCTCCTGCTTCTGAGTTGAGTGAAAACTACTGCACTTTGAACTCAGTTTGCAGCAACTGAAGTAAGCCAAGTACAAAGGCAGAAAGTGGGATTAGGAGAGAGAAATTAGGACATTTTAAAAATAGATGAAAAAGAATCTGATTATAGATTATAGGAGATGAGTTGGGACTGTCCCTGCTACACTGGCCACATGTGTCTGAGTTTTCATCTGTGAAATGTTGGAGGCTGTGTGACATTATGGACTATGGAAAAGAAGAACTGGGATCTTTTATCAATTGGAAATGCATTTAGCAGGAGTCTGCCTTAAGTCCTGTGTAAAAATTTGGGGGAGAGAAGATTAAGACCCAAATCTCAAGAAGGAATAATGTAAAATTAAAAGACACAAATAGACACAAATAATTAAATAATTGCCAACCAGCAAGATGCAAACAAGAAGTCTATGCGTATGAAGTTCTTGACAGCATAGGCAGCATATGCTTGCTTGGTTAGAAATAAAGTCCTACTGAGTTCAGTGTGGGATGTATTTGTAGGTAAATGTGTATAGGGTTGTAGCTTTAATGTGTTAAGAACTTTTAATAAAACCAATGTTTGTTTTAATAACACCCCTGTGGTTGTTTTTTTTCAAGCCAGAAAAATAATTGCAAACTGCCAACCAGGGAAGTTTTCATCTGGAAAAAATGACTGCCATGGGCCCAAACTAATTCATCTCCTGCCAGGAAAAATCAGTGGCCACACCACCAGGCAAGAAAACAAATGCAGCCCTAGCCAATTGAGCTAAATGCTTCTGTAGAGTTCAAAGGAGGCGAAATGCAGAGATCCTGTCCTCTTCCCCTTCATTTGTTAGTAGATGATGCACATGGACAAAAACAGAGAACAAAAGAAGGAAAAATCCAGTTCAGAAGACACTGAGAGAGGTTGCTGATGTTACAGGAACAGTCCAATATCTCCTCACCACAGCTGAGCCAATTGCCACGTTGAAATTGCCCACACAATGGATGTGTAAGCAAGAAGAATCATATTTTCCTCAGCAAAAGTATTGTGGTTTGACAAAAGCACTGCCTTTAAAGAAAGCACACAAACTCTATAGAACTAAGCAGCATGATGCAGCGGCCAAAAAGCCAACACAATTCTAGGCTGCATCAACAGGAGCATAGTGTCCAGATTTAGGGAAGTAGTATTGCCACTCTTTTCTGCTTTGGTCAGACCTCACCTGGAATACTGTGTCCCGTTCTGAGCACCACATTTCAAGAAGAACATTGACAAACTGGATTGTGTTTGGAAACGGGTGAGCAAAATGGTCAGAGGTCGGAAAACCAAGTCTTATGAGGAACAACTTAGGGAGTTGGGCATGTTAACTTGGAGTAGAGAAAACTGAGAGATGACATGATAGCTGTCTTTAAATATCTGAAGGGATGTCTTGTAGAAGATAGAGCAAGTTTGTTTTCTGCTGCTCCAGAGACTAGAACATGAAACAATGGATTCAACTTATAAAAAAAGAGATTCCACCTTCTTGTTGTTGTTAACTGCTGATCAGCACAGATTGATTTTTGGTCCATTCCATTAGCCAGCATATGTTTGCAATATGATCCCTAGTGCCCCTTCCCTTCTTGAACCCGACTTCAACATCTGGCATTTCTTGATCCATTTATGGTAAAAATATTTGTTGTAGAATTTTGAGCATCACTTTGGTTTCATGGGAAATTAATGCAATGGTCCTGTGATTACATACTGTAGTTCTTGGTGTCCCCTTTCTTAGGGATTGGAATGCACATTGAGCATTTCTAATCTGTGTGCCATTGTTTTGTTTTCCATATTTGTTGACAGATTTTAGTTAAAACTAGAGCAGACTCAGACTCTGTAGACTGAAGCAGCTCTGTTGGTATGCCATCTGTTCCTGGTGATTTATTTCTCACAAGTGCTCTGAGTGCAGCTTCCATTTCATTTATCTCCTTTATATAGTTCTCCCATACATTATTTCCATCATCCTTTAATTTCTACCTGGTCATGTAATGTGTTTGCTTGCTGGTCATAGAGCACCTGCACTCTTTATTTAAATTTTGATTTCTCAGATATTGTTGAAGAGTTCTGTTCTTTCTTTTTTGTTTTCAACTTCTGTTTTTCTACATTGATTATTATAGTAGTTCCCCTTATCTCTCCACACAAGTCACTTAACAGTTGCATTCAAGGTTCTGGTTCTATTTCTGTCACCTTTCACTTTTGCTTCTCTTCTGTCCTTAACTGCTTGAAGAGTTTCATTTGTCATCCATTGAGGCTCGTGTCTTTCTTTTTGGCTTCAGTTCACAGTTCATCAGGTTCCCAGTCAATTTGGCTTAATAGTGCAAATCTATTTTTAACTTTGTCTTTAAATTCTTTGGGGATGTTCTTCAGGTTTATTTCAGCGTGATGGTTGGTTTAGTGTTCTTTATCTTTCCTCTAATTTTTGTAATAGTAGTTCATGGTTTGTGCCACAATCTGCTCCTGGTCTTGTTTTTAAAGAGAGAATGGAGCTTCTCCATCTTCTGCTTCCAACGAGTCTATTTGATTTCTATATTGGCCATTGGGTGATGTCCATGTATACAGTCACTGCTTGGGTTATTTGAAGAATGTGTTTGGAATGAACAAATTGTTGGTCTTACAAAATTCAGCCATCCGGTCTCCTGCCTTATTTCTTGATACTAGGCCAAATTTTCCTGCAATCTTTGATTCTGCTCCATTACCTATTTTTACATTCCAGTTACCTGTGATTAACTAGAAGTCTTGTTTTGGTGTGTGATCAATTTCCTCTTGAACTCCTGCATAGAATTTTTCATTTTTTTTCTTCTTCTTTTGCTTCTGTGGTTGGAGTATAAACTAGGATTATGGTAATATTAATGGGTTTTCCCTGAAGTCTTACTGACATGATCCAGTCAGACATTGCATTATACCCTTTGACTGCTTCTGCTACATCTCTCCTCACTGTTAATGCCACCCTATTTCTTATATTTTCATTTCCTGAATAAAACACTCTGTAATCATTGGGATAAAAGTGTCCCATTACTGTCCACTTTAGTTCACTCATCCCGAGTATTGCAGTGTGTATATGTTCTGTTTCTTGTTTTATTATGTCTAGATTCCACTGATTCATGCTTCTCACATGAGTTGTGCACTTTTCACCTCTGAGCATGTCAATAGGTGAATAGGTGAATGTCCTTTCAGCTTGAGTCCAGTTCTGTCATTAGTCCCAGTGGTACTCTGCCCCAGTAGCTTGTTGATTGCATCCTGACATTATCTCTTGTTTCACTTTGGATTGTCTCATCATAGGGTTTCCATGGTAAAAATCTTCAAAAGGTTTACCATGCCTCCCTCTGTGCACTACTAACTAGCTTTAGTCATGGCACTACTGTCATTGTTCAGTACTGCTGCTGTCCAGTAGCTGCCTGACACATTTAGGACTTTTTCAGACAGCTATATACTCCGTGGCAGGCACGGAAAAGGGTTGCTGAAAGATTTCACTTTCAGATGACATTGCCCCCTTCCGCGCTGTTTCTGTGCTGCTCCAGTAATTTTTTATTACCGTAATGACGAAAAGTCGTGAACAGACCAACCATTCTGTCTCTGTCACAGAATCATGGATGGTCCAAAAGGTGCCCTGTTCCTCTCCTGTTATGCTGGTGCAATGCCAGCTGTGGCAGGGAGGTCCAGGCCAGACACTTCCAGCAAAGATAGGGATGAGGAGCTAAATGACACCCTTTCCCTCCCCCTCCCCAGGTTGCTTCTTTATTTTTTAATTTGTTTTGAGGCTTGGTTTTTAATTTTGACTTTTCTTTTTAAATTTCTTGCACCACCATTCTCTTGTGAGAACGGGTGGGATTTCATTTCCAGGTCGTTTACTCCCGGCCAGTGAGGGGAGCGGAAGGACGTTCCTGCCATGGGATCAAGGTGAGTGTCTGAAGATTTTCCTTGATTCCATAGCAGTAACATGAGTGCGGGTAGCGAGGCAGGAACAGGGCATTTTGGCCCCATCTGAAAATGTCCTTGGTCTGTCTTCTCAGCAAAAGCCTTTGTTTTGTGGTTGATGTGGGAGAAGCACCCTTCACAGTTTCTTGCCTCCTCGCAGCCTGAAGGCAGAGGCACTCCCAAGCTCTTGCGGCCACTCATCCACCATGATGGCTGCTGACACAACAAACAGCTGCCCCTTCCCTTGTCCCATAGTGGCTTCTGACTGCTCCTGCTGTTGCTGTTTTCTCCACCACCTTCGTCCTGTGCTCACCCCAAAGCAACACTCGATGGAGACCCAGCACCACAGACCATCAACAACTTCAGTGTGGTGTGATGTGTTTATTGTATTATATGTATTAATCTGTAGGTTTTTTTTGTTAGTTTCAATATAAAATTCAAAATTAAAATTAAATTAAATTAAAAAACAACTTCATTGTGGTGCCATCTTGGGAATATCAGGTACCTTAGAATCCACCTAAACGTTGGGGGAAACTTCTTTACTGTAAGAACTACAGTATTGAATAGTGGAATAAATGGCCTTGGAGGGTGATTCTTTGGAGATTGTTGTTGACGTTGTTGTTATTTGTATCCCGCCTTTCTCCCAAATTGGGTCTATAGGCCAAGAGGACAACCCTCTCCTTTAAAAAGAGGAACTGTTTGGTTTGAGTTGGTTAAATTGCTGCTAATTTAAGGCCTATTATTAACCCTGATAGGAAGGGAAAGTATGGAGAGTCCTCCCCAACCTCACTCCTTTGTGTCTTACCTACCTGCTACATACCCTCCAACCTTTCACAGCAACATCAGAATGTGATCAAGATGGCAAAAAATATGAACGAAGAAGAAAAGACAAGCTAGGAGAGACTGCAGCAGTTTGCTTTTGCCTGCGCATACTGGGAAGGGCAAGAATATGCTCCCTTCTCCCCTCACCCCAGTTAGTTGAGTATGAACTACTTGTGCATTGTGAACTCAGTTTGCAGGAACTGAAGGGAGACACAGACAAAGGAGAAAGTGGAAGGAGAGAGAAAGAACTGATGTTTTAAAAGCATAGGCATATCTTAGTTAACAGAGCCTCTGACAAAGAAGTTTCTTTTTACAATGACTTCTTATGGGAGCCAAGCCCTGCCCCACCCTGCTCTGCTCTCCCCTTTTCTTATCTTCTGTCTAGCTGGGCATTTTTTTGGCAGCTGTGGCAATGTGTCTGTAGCAAACAGTGAAATAAAGCTTGGCCTGGGAAAGAATGAGATTTGATTCTAGGTGACCCTACTGTAGCTGTGTGTGCTTACACACAACAGGCAAGGTAAACAGGCGCCTCCAGAATAATTTACTGAACATGCTTTGATCGTGATTTCCTGCGTGGCAGGGGGTTGGACTGGATGGATTCTATGATTCTATGATTCTATGTGTGAAGGGCAAAACAGAAAGAAAAGGGGAAAGCGGATTAACCTGCCTCAACAGCTTCCCTGGCATGTTGAAAAAGCATAGATCAGTACAGTAAGTTTCACCATCAAAATGGCAATCATAAGAAAAGAGGAGGTTGTTGAAAGGGGAAAAATCATCCTGTGATGCATTTTGTAGGAAGCTTTCAAGTGGTCTCTAGAATATTCAAAATGTTTTTGTTTACTTATGTAAGACTCACTTTGTCCTGGTTGTTTCATTTTACACCTGCATATAGTTAGTTCCCTCTCCATTGACGCCCCCTTGTCGTGGGAGAGAGGCTTGCGTACCCTAATGATGTTTTGAGCTATGCTGGTGGTGGCATAATAGCCACCGGTAGGGTCTCCCATGCCAGACAGGTCAAAACCGAAGGGTCTGACAAAGAGCGTCAAAGGGCAGGATGGGCTCTCTAGCCTTGTGGCAACCGTCCTAGGAGAAGGAAAACTCTAATCCCAAACCCAGGCAGATGGTGCTCGTCCAACCCTGTAAGGTCAACCATCTAAGAGAAGGAAACTAATCAAACCTACGGCCCGAGGACCTCGCTGCCACGTCCATGCTTGCAAGGCCACGGCAGATGAATCTCTGGTTTAAAGGGTGAGGCCAGTTCTGTGCACGCTGCGCTCCACCAGAAAAATCCATTGCACAGGCTCGAAGGACAAATCCAGTTCCAAAAAAGCCCTGTAGCGACAGGCGAGGGACGAAACCGGCAGGTGTAAAGATGCACTGGAAGCCGCAGCCCCAACCCTGCATGCAGGCGGTTCAGGACATTGGTCGCTCGAGGCTGACCTGGGAGATGACAGTCGTGTTCGGCATCATCCTGAACGACCAAGCAGTCTTTTTTAAGGAGAGCACTGCTTGCTCCATATGGAGAGGGGCCTAGAAAAGGTGGCCTAACGAAAGCTCATCCCCAACTACCTGGTTGGCTAGCCGCGGCCAACGGGAATCTTCTGATGCGGTCAAACCAAGGCAAAGAAACAAAGGCACACACCGGCCTCCAAAGGTGTAAATAAACTGACACTTGCATGCTGGAACATCAGAACCATGCAAGACTCTGAAGATAGTGGATGGCCGGAGCGTCGTTCTGCCCTAATAGCCCATGAACTATCACGGATTAATATTGACATCGCTGCTCTTAGTGAAGTTCGCTTCCATGAGGAAGGCAGCCTTAAAGAACATGGCGCCGGCTACACACTTTACTGGTCTGGCAAACTCAAAACCAAAAAACATCTTTCAGGAGTAGGCTTTATGATTAAAAACTCCATTGCCTCCAAACTCAAAACCTTGCCAACAGGACACTCTGATGGCATTATTTCCTTACGCCTCCCACATATTGTTCTCTTTAGTATATATGCCCCAACTATGCAAGCCGACCCTGTAGAGAAAGACAAATTCTACACAGACCTACGCCACCTCATACAAAAAGTCCCTGTAGAAGATAAAATTATTATCCTTGGTGACTTCAATGCCAGAGTAGGAAAGAACTCCGAAGCCTGGAAAGGTGTCTTAGGCAAGCATGGTGTTGGAAATTGCAATGATAACGGACGCCTCCTGCTAGAGTTCTGTGCAGAACAACAGCTGACTATTACAAATACAATCTTTCAGCAGAAAGATAGCTTGAAGACAACCTGGATTCATCCCCGATCCAAACATTGGCACCTCATTGACTATGTTCTAGTCCGTCAGAGAGACATTCGTGATGTCCGTCATACCCGAGTGATGCTCAGTGCAGAATGCCAAACAGATCATCGCCTCGTCAGATGTAAACTAAATCTTCATCTTAAGTTCAAACCTAAGAGGATTGGCATGTTAAAGAAGAGACTCCAAGTCAACAATCTTCAACAAGCTACCATGAGAGACAACTTCCAGGCAAATCTACAAATGAAACTTGAAGACCATCCTACAGATCCTTCTCCTACAGTGCTTTGGCAACATATCAAAAACAGTATCCTCCAGTCTGCAGAAGAATCCCTCGGGTTCTCCCACAAGAAAAATCAAGACTGGTTTGATGAAAACAACCAAGAGATCCAGGAGCTGTTGGCTAAGAAGAGAACTGCTCACCAGGCATACCTCACCCAGCCAACCTGCCATGTAAGAAAAGCAGCGTTCCGCCTCACATGTAGTAAACTACAACAAAAACTCCGAGGCATGCAGAACAAGTGGTGGATCAATATAGCAGAAAAGACACAACGCTGTGCAGATCTGGGTGATCATAGAGGATTTTATGAAGCTCTTAAAGCAGTGTTTGGACCTACCTATCCGGTCCAAAGCTCTTTATACAGTACAGATGGTCAAACATTAATTACTCATAAAGCCTCCATCCTGAATCGTTGGGCTGAATATTTTCAAAGTCTCTTTAGCACCAACCGAGTAGTCCAAGGCTCAGCTATCCAACATATGATACAAAAACCAATGAAAAATGAATTGGACATAGCTCCCACTTTGGAAGAGACCCTTAAGGCCATACAGCAGATGAAAAACAGCAAGGCAGCTGGGATTGATGGAATCCCACCTGAAGTTTGGAAACATGGAGGTCATGCACTCCACGAAAAATTCCACGAATTCCTTGTGAATTGCTGAGGAAAAGGGGAACTGCCATCAGACCTCCGAGATGCAGTCATCATCACCCTGTACAGGAAAAAAGGAGCAAAATCCGACTGCTCAAACTATCGAGGCATAACACTGCTCTCTATTGCTGGAAAAATCTTTGCAAGGATACTCCTGAACAGATTAGTTCCTGCTATTGCAGAAGAACTTCTCCCTGAAAGCCAATGTGGCTTCAGAGCCAATAGGAGTACTACAGACATGGTATTTGCCCTTAGACAACTGCAAGAAAAATGTAGGGAGCAGAACAAGGGTCTCTATGTAACATTTGTCGACCTCACCAAAGCCTTCGACACTGTATGTAGAAAAGGTCTGTGGCAGATCCTGGAAAGACTAGGATGTCCCCCCAAATTCCTTAAAATGATTATCTTGCTACACGAGGGCCAACACGGTCAAGTCAGATATGGCAATGCTCTTTCAGAGCCCTTTCTAATAACTAATGGAGTGAAGCAAGGTTGTGTTCTTGCACCAACTTTATTTACAATCTTCTTTAGCACGATGCTCCAAAGGGCTATGGCAGAGCTTGTAGAAGACGACGGCATTTATATACGTTACCGTACTCATGGTAGCTTGTTTAACTTAAGCCGTCTGAGGGCTCACACTGAGACTCTAAACTATCTAGTCCGTGAGCTGCTCTTCGCCGATGATGCTGCCCTTGTTGCCCACACAGAAGCAGCTCTGCAGCGCCTAACGTCCTGCTTTGCAACAGCTGCAGAGCTGTTTGGGCTAGAAGTCAACCTGAAGAAAACAGAAGTTCTTTACCAGCCTGCACCACAGGACGAACACCACCATCCCCACATTGCCGTCAGCAAATCTGTGCTTAAGTCCATTCAGCAGTTCACCTACCTGGGAAGCATCATCTCCTCAGATGCCAAGATTGACAGAGATTGATCACAGATTAGCAAAAGCATATAGTGCATTTGGAAGACTTTACAAAAGAGTCTGGAGCAATAAACACCTGAGGCAAAGCACAAAAATCAGTGTGTATAGAGCCATCGTACTGTCTATCCTCCTTTATGGATCTGAAACATGGGTCACCTATCGCCACCACCTACGACTCCTCGAGCGCTTTCATCAGCGCTGTCTACACACAATCCTAAATATACACTGGATTGACTATGTGACGAATGTTACTGTCCTTGAACAAGCAGGGATCACCAGCATTCAGGCCATGATATTGAGAACGCAGCTGCGCTGGGCAGGGCACGTTTCTAGGATGGAGGACCATCGCCTCCCAAAAATACTACTCTACAGTGAACTCGCCACGGGTCAGCGTAAGAGGGGCGCTCCAAAAAAGCGATACAAGGACTCCCTGAAACAACATCTCAGGCTTGGCCAAATTGATCACCAACAGTGGTCCGCCCTGGCCTCACATCGGGAGGCATGGAGACGCATTATCCACAATGCTGCAGCCTTATTTGAGAACTCACGACGAACAAGTCTTGAAGAGAAACGACAACGCAGAAAGAATCACAACCCAAAAACATCACCCAAGGAGACCTTCTGCTGTGCTTTTTGCAACCTGACTTGTTTATCTCGGATTGGCCTTTTTAGTCATCAGCGCGCTTGCAGAAAGCGCGGGATGAGTCCTTCCTGAATAATAATTGTTAGTTCTGAATAAAAACCTTGCTGAGACATTTTGAACTGCTCTTCTTCTTTCTTTGGTGTAGGAACCTATCACTAGTCTTTCCATGTTGTTTCTCACTCTGCTACCAAAATTTATCTTAAAGAAATAAAGCCCATGAACACATCTGCTGTTGGCCCTCCACATTTGCGGGTTTAACTTTTGCAAATTTGATTACGTATGTGTGGAATATGTGTTGCTGTCCTCGCTGCTGTCCTATGCCATTTTTACTAGATACTGCAAGCCTCATGAGACTGAAAGAGACTGTGGGCTTGTCTATATGAGGGGGGAAATGTGGATTGATGCACACTAATGCCAATTTGAAGCAGCTTCAATTTGTCTTAACTTTTAAAATTATTTTTGCAAGATCGCAGGCAAGCAAACTATCCACTTTCACTGTTCCAATGGGCATGCCTGTGGATCAAGATGGTGGGTGTGAGTGAATTACTCATGTTTTTATTTTCACCAGTTGCTGCTTTTTAAAAGCATATCTTCGGTGGAAAAGTGCAATATTCTGCCTAAATAAATTAAAAAAAAAAAAGGGGGGGAAGGCTGCTTCATCGCCTCACCACACAAACGTTAAGGCAAAACTCCCACATGGTGGTTCCGGGTGCTTGCCTTGTTAGCAAACTCCGCCCCCTGCACATGCCTGACCAATCAGCTTTCCACTTCCACTTTTATCGGGAATGCGAATGAATGCGAATCAGATTCTCCCAACTAACAGGAATGCACATTCTCTGCAGAGCTTTTTTAAAACTTCAGGAAAAGCAACAAAGGCTTTTCCTTTGGAGTTTGTAATGGATTTAGACCCTCTCCTTCCAAATATGGCGGACAGATGCGGGATGGCATTTAGACAAATCATATTCTTCTTGAATTCTATAAGGAGTTCTATTTTCTCTGTTTAGACAACCCCTGTGAATGTGTGGTGCGGCTTGCAAGTCCCTAATAAAAATGGTGTAGGAATGCGGCAGAGGTGGCAAGCCCCACCAACCAACCACTTTTGCTTTGCAAAGAAACCCTGCTACCTGGAAGGCATCTACAGTGGGTTGAATCAAGGAATTGTACTTTTGCATGTGTTAAATATGATTTGGGAGTGGTGTTCAGATACTGTATTTGCATTTTTTCTACTTTCGCGGGGGTCCTGCATCCCTAACTCCAGCGAATGTGGAGGGCTAACTGCTTTGTCAACTGAGATGTGCCTGTTGTTGAAAAAGTGAAATGACAGAGAATTAATCAGGATTGTCCATGTCAACTTGTTGAAGGGTACGCTGTTACCTTCCTACCCCAGCGCCTCATGTGCAGTGAAAGGTAGGCCTAAAGTCTCGGTTTTCAAAACTGGGTTCTGTTTTCACATTGGAGAAGGCAAAGAATGCCTTCTTCTGTCTGTTTCTTCACTCCCAAGGGCAATGTGATATTCCATCTTTCAAAACCAGGGCCTTGTCTACCAGAAGGGGAAAATCGCAGCAGCTGCAACCTGTCTTAATGGTTTTACAGCCCCCATAAACTTTTCATGCCTGTAGCTGAGACAGCGGCTGTGAGTGGATTACTCGAGTTATTAAATCTGCCACCACTAAACTAAAAAAAAAAAAATTATATGGTGAGTAAAAGTGATATTCCACTTTTCTGGGGAAAAAAGATAGCACAAACCTCAATTTTATTGCCTTAGCGATCACTCACTAAGGCGAAAATCCAACATGGTGGCAGCAGGCACTTGCCCTGTAACCCGTCCCCACCCCCTGCACTCAACTCGCTTGTCTTAATGAGCAAAAATGCACATATTACTGGAGCTTTTAAAAATAATCTGGAAAAGCCACAAAGGCTTTTTTTGCATAGTTTTTCCTCTTTTTGCCCCCTCCCCTTCACAATATGACAAGACAATGCAGGATCTCATTAAGACAGCTCATTTTCTGAGCGAATTCTGTGAGGGGTATTTTCTCCGGGTGAACAACCCCCAGGCTTCTGGGGTTTGGAGTAGAGGAGTATCAGAGACTTATTAGATATTATCACCCACAACTCTGGAACTGCCTTTACAAAGGGGCTTACGCTGTCAGCAGTAAGTATGTGGTTTGGCCCCGCTATCACTCTGTAATTTTCTCTTATGTCAGGCATTTGGTTAGTTATTGGTGAAAGTAAAAGGCAGAACAATCCCAACACCCTGGGGCAGGGTCCACACTGCAATAGGAATGGCAAATTCCAACAGCCCTAGCCACTGTGAAGAATGCTGGAAACTGCAGTCTAACAACATCTGCAGGACTGCATAATTTCCACACCCTTGCACTAAAACATGCTGATAAGTTTTATAGAAAGCACAGGGCCTTATGTGGTAGTGACCCTGCATTTCTGGAACACCCTCCTCAAGAAAATGCCTTTGGACCCATTTTTGTTAGCCTTTAGGCATCTTCTAAAGACCTTTCCATTCCTACTAGCTTTGGGGTTTATGATGCTGTCAACTGTTTTATGTGCTGTCACTACTGTAATGTTGTTCATACTTGTTGTCATCAATTTTAGCTTCCTCACCAGTTAGCAATATAATAATGTAATTGTGAGTTGTTAGCTGTATAATATCATTATACCAAGTATAGTCACACACATACACTATACAACCACCCATAAATAGACTTTGTAATAGAACCTGATCTAAGAATAGACATGCATGGGTTTTGATTTATTGATCTATACACTGTT
Organism: Gambelia wislizenii; assembly: GCA_030847615.1. Classification (NCBI taxonomy): domain Eukaryota; kingdom Metazoa; phylum Chordata; class Lepidosauria; order Squamata; family Crotaphytidae; genus Gambelia; species Gambelia wislizenii. The sequence continues at coordinate 263,219,003 of JAUMIR010000002.1, forward strand.
TTAATATTGCAATATTGTTGTTCAGGGTGATCACACTGTGCTGTTTTAATAATGTAATGTTATTATTTCTGTATCATTTTATATTGTTTTACTATTATGTATCACCTTGGGGAGATCATTTATCCTGAAAGGTGGTTTAAAAAGCCATTAAACAACAAAATGAAACCAAACTTGCTTTTAGAGAGAAAGGTTTAGAGCTATAAAAAGATAATTACAACAAATGTCCTCTGAAAATACTCTGGTCTGGTTTTGTTTTGCTGCAACTTAATCTTAAAATACATTCAAGAGCAGAATTTTGACCCATACTGTGAATCGTTGGCCTTCCAGCTAACCTAAAATGGCAGTCCAGCCAATAATTGATATTTTGTCAGAAAGGCTAATTGAGAATTGGCTTAGATTTTTCACAGCTCTAGGGGGAAAGGGGAGAGTTTGCCAGTTCTGGGGGGATGTCTATACGGTGAAAATACTCCTCATAGAATTTGAGAAGAATACGATTTGTCTTAATGAGATCCTGCATCAATCCACTGTATTCGGAAGGAGGAGGGCCAAAAACACCAAATATTCTGTGGGAAAAGCCTTTGCGGCTTTCCCCATTTTTTTTTTTTAACTCCGAAGGAAATGTGCATTCCCATTCGTTGGGACAACTGATTTGCTGCGCATTCCCAATAAGAGGGGAAGTGAAAAGATGATTGGTCGGACGTGCATAGAAGGTGGAGCTTGCTGGCAAGGCAAGTACTCCAAACCACCCATGTTGGATTTTCGCTGTAGTGATTGTGTGCTGAGGTGACAAAACAGTCTTTTTTTCTTCTCTGAAGATGCCAGCCACAGATGCAGGAGAAACGTCAGAAGTAAACTCTTCCAGAACACAGCCTCACAGCCTGGAAAAAAAACAAAGAAAATCGAAGTCTTTTTTCCTATTTATTTTAACGTAGTATCACACTTCCACACCTTTGATATGCTTTTTTTTTTTTAACTGTTTGGTAGTGCCAACTGGCGGGAATAAAAATGCAAATACTGTAATTCACTCATGCCCACCATCTTGATTTGCAGGCATGCCCATTTGAACAATGAACATGGATAGCTTCGCAAGCCTGTGATCTTGCCAAAAGATAATTGAGACAAATTAAAGTTGCTGTGACTTGGCATTTGTGTGCATCAATCCATTTTTATAGTCTCACATAGACTAGCCCCCAATGAAAGGACTCAAGGACATGGCTTTGCCATTACTATCTTTCCTCTGGAGTAGCTGGGCAGGAAAGGTATACGAAGGGAAAGATCTGTGCTGGCAGAAACAGCCTCAGATAATCTTCTGCTGTCCTTTCTCAGCAGCTATGAAAATGGCCCAGTGTCTTTTTCCACTTCCCTCTTTTCCCCTTTCTTCTTGGCTAACCTCAGCTGCTGCAAACTGAGTTCAATGTGCAAAAGTAGTTTGCTCTTAGTTAAATCAGTAGGAGGGAGAGGAGAGAAGGTGGTAGAGTCCATCTTGCCTTTCGCAGTAGTTTGTTTTTCTTTCTTTCAGGCTTAAACTCAGTACATAAATTCCAGGGTTTTTCTGCTTAAAATAGTAGGGTTTTTCTGTGTGTGTGCATTATTCCTCATTAATAACTTCTGCCCTTCTTCTGTCTGACCACACTCTGATGTTACTTAGCTACGTGTCCTGGTTTTCATCTGTGAAACGTTGGAGAGAATGTGTGTGTGTGAGAGAGAGGTGGTTTACCTCTTCTACCTAGGTTACCACCTTCTAACCAGAACTAAGTGTCCATATAGTACATTTCAGTTATTCAGAGTGATTCATACACATACTATTTCTACTGTATAATCTTTACAATAGTCATATAAAGTAGGTCTTCATAGCTGACAGTGGTGATTCTGTGGTGGGAATACACATACTCAAAAGAGAAAAGAGTGGATATCTAGTGTGGTACTGAGTGCTGGACTAGAACTGGAAAGCTCACCCAATCTTGCTGGGCTACAACTCCCAACAACCTCTGGCTAGCAAAGACAACTGTGAGGGATGATGGGAGTTGTAGTTCAATGACATCTGGAAGCCAGGCATTCCTGACTGTTGTTCTAATCTCTTCACACCACCATGAAGTTCACTAGGTAGACTCGGGCCGTCACTTTCTCTTAGACTAACACTAAGCATTATACTGCTTGGAGCTCCTTGTAGAAACCATGGTGTCTGTGTTGTCTCTGTTTACCTTTGGCCCTCTGTATCCACGGGTTCTGCATCTACAAATTAAACCAACCATGGCTCAAATATATATACAGTATATATATTTTAAAAAAGAAGCAAACCTTGTTGTGCGCCATTTGATATAAGGGGTACCATTTTACTATGCCATTGTATAAAATGGGACTTGAGCATCCACAGATTTGGTATCCATGGTGTGTGTATATTCCTTGAACCAAACCCCAGAGGATGCCAAGGGCCCGCTGTACGTGCAAAGGAAAAAAATAAAGTATTCTACACATGGTCAAGGGAGCTCTAATTTTCCACCAAATTATACTTACAGTGATAAATGTACCCAGCTAATTTGTGTGTGTTGGGGGCGGAGAGAGAGGTGCAATGGTTAGAGTATTGAATTTGGATTGGGTATTTGGACTAGAATTACTAGGTAGCCTTTGACAGGTCACTTTCTCCCATAGCCTCACCTATCTCACAAGTTTGTTGTGAGGATAAAAATGGGGAGGAGGACCATCTATGACACTTTAATCTCCTTGAGGGAAAAGTGAGGTATAAATGTAAGAAAAAATTAAAAATATGTAATCATGTACAGTTGTCCCTCCATATCCACGGATTTGGTATCCACGGATTTAAGTATTCACAGCTTGGAAATATTCCTAAAAAAGTAATAACCCAAAAAGCAAACGTTGATTTTGCCATCTTATATAAGGAACATCATTTTGCTATGCCATGGCATATAATGGGACTTGAGTATTCACGGATTTTGGTATCCACAGGGGGTGGGGGTCCTGGAGCCAAACCCCAGCGAATATGAAGAGACAACTGTACAGGTATACCTCAGTTAATGAAGTAGATGTTTTTCCTTTTAACAGAAAATTTGGTACCAGAGGCAGAAATAACATGGAAAGAATAGGGACAGGTTCCTGCACCACAAAAAAGGAGAGCAGTTCAACATATTTCAGAAGACTTTCAATCCAAAACTAACAATCTGCATGACACTGAAATGACCCAGGTCAGGTAAGCCTTGCATAAGTGAACAAAGATATTATGAACCTTCTAGAGACCAGCTGAAATCGTCCTTCCAAATATACGTGGCTATGATATTTTCTTTTACTAGCCTACACTCTTATGATTTTGATTCTGGTTCCCCTCCGCACACACTCATAGACCTATGATTTTTTTAAACATGCTAGAGTAGCTGGTGAGGCAGGTGTTTCTGCTTTCCCTGTTTTGATGCTTATTCATGCCCAGTAAGGAATTCTGGAGGCAACTGCTGTTTACCTTGCCTGCTGTAAGCTAAATGCTAGATAAGCTAGAGTGGAACCCTATACTTTCCCAGCTCAAGTTTCATTGCATTGATGACTCTAGACATGCTGCTGTAACCAGATACCAAAAGTACAGTTATGTGTTTCTCCCAATGCTGCTAAAAAACTTCCATCTAGACAGATGACAATGAAGAAAAGGGAGGCTTGGTGTGTGTAAAAAGACTTTATAAAAAGGAGCGACTTTGTCAGAGGCATTGTTAACTGAGGCATGTTTGTATTTAAGAGCACATTTTCCAGCACAGAACAGTGGTCTTCAAGGTATAGGCAGCCTCCCTCAGAGATGCCACAAGGATCTCCTGTACATGAACCAAAAGGCATTTTCCTCCCAGCAGCTGCAATTTACTCATGAGCTCAAGGCAGCATACCTAGCTCTCCTCACCCCACCTTTATTCTCACAACAACCCTGTGAAGGAGGCCAGGCTGAGAGTAAGTTTCATGGCTCAGTAGGGGCTTGAACCCAGATCTCCCAAGTGCCACTGGCTATGGGTGGGTGTACCAGCCACAGAAGTTGGAGAGGTGTGGGGCAGGAAATAGCACCCAGGTACTCCTGCTGCCCCAGCACACTCCTCCTCCTCCCCCTCCCGCCTGCCGGGTTTGGGTGTAGTAGGGAACCTGAGAGGCTGCAGAGTTATCTTTTTAAAAGGCAGGAGGGGGTGGGTCACACAACCCCAGCCCACAGCTCATTCCTAGACAGCAGCCTACAATTGCATGCACAACTCCCTGCAGTGACTTCTGCTGCATGCTTGCAAGTTAGTGTCAAATACAGTTGAACAAGGAAGGAGAAAATGTCCTCTTGGACAGTGGCTTTTAACCTTTTCTTTACCAGGGACTCCTTTAAATATGTTTTGCTGCTGTTGACCCCCAAGACTTAACTCAAAATTTAAAACCCTAACAACAATAAATATCTGATAATAGCAAATAATACCATTACACTGCCCATTAACCCTTCTCTCAGAGGTACTGGAGCCGAAGGAAGACTTTTCTCTTGCTTCTTCCTGTAAATTTGTGGGTGGAGTGGATTGAATGGCAATGTGCAGGCCAAGCCAGTCAGCATTTGCGTTGGCTACTGTCATGTGGGCTGAGCAACCTTCAAGCCTTTGTGGACCCCCTGTAAGGACACTGCAGCCCCCTGGGGGTCCACAAACCACAGGTTAAGAACCATTGCTCTAGGATATATGGGCAGAGGCCACTTTTGCTTGTTCCAGCTTTATGGCTCCCAGGGCGACCCACTGCAAACAAGGGCAGCCCACCTTGACACAGAAACAACCCCCAAATGTGCCCCAGGGCCTGTGCAGAGTTCATTTCCCTCTCCAGGAAAGAACCACAGAGCTCCTCCTCACCAATCCCCATGATTAGGCCAACCAACTAAACAAACAAAAAATCACAAAAATACACACAAGCTTTTAAGCGCCTCAGTTCATATTATCAAAAAAAGCAGCAAAGGGGAATTTGGGTTTTGTTTTAGGGCCAAGACAACTTGCCTTTACTTAAAAAAAAAACACACAAAAAACACAGCACCAAACAGAGCTTTTAGGATCCATGAGGGGGTGTCGCCCCTTGTTTATAGAGAGGGCGTTTTAAGCTTAGGATGCAGCCGGCGGCCAATAGGCAGAGGCCACGAACACCAGCTTGGTCTTTCTAGGAACTCTGCCCATGCACAGAGTGCCCCCAGACATGTGTAGAATGCCTTTCATTTTGCACACTGAGGATGCTTTTTAATAAACCATCACTCCTTGCAATAGCCCCCACGTTTTGATCTTTGCTACTGGGCCGGACCAGCAGCCAAGGCTGGTTTAAGGCACCCGTGGCATCAGCATCTGCAGGGGGACCCATCATTGTGGGGGCCCTGTAATAACCCTCCTCCTTGAAAAACATTATTAGTAATAATCTGAATATCTTGGACTGTGAATAGCTTAGGTTGAGTTAGGTTACATTGACCTGAGATAAACATATGGGGCCTCCAAATAAAGCATTTCAGTCCCCCCCCTCCAAATTCCTTAAACTGGTTCTGGTGGGGGCCCTGTTGTAACCCTCCTCCTGCAGAAACATTATTTGTAATAATCTGAATATCCTGTACTGTGAATAGCTTAGGTTGGGTTAGGTTACATTGACCTGAGATAAACATATGGGGGCCCCCTACATAAAGCATTGCAGCCCCCCCCCAAATCCCTTAAACCGGTCCTGCTTAGGAGGGTAGGGCCCAATAGGCAGAGTCCACCAGCACCAGCTTGATCTTTCCAGGAACTCTGCCCATGCACAGAGTGCCCCCAGACATGTGCAGTGCCTTCCATTTTGCACACTGAGGATGCTTTTTAATAAACCACCACTCCTTGCAATGGCCCCCACATTCTGATCTTTGCCACTGGGCTGGACCAGTGACCAAGGCCAGTTTAAGGCACCCGTGGCGTCAGCATCCGCAGGGGGGGGCATCATTTTGGGGCCCCTGTAGTAACCCTCCTCCTGCAAAAACATTATTGGTAATAATCTGAATATTCTGTATTGTGAATAGCTTAGGTTGAGTTAGGTTACATTGACCTGAGATAAACATATGGAGCCCCCCAAATAAAGCATTGCAGGGGACCCCCCAAATCCCTTAAACCGATCCTGCTTAGGAGGGTAGGGCCCAATAGGCAGAGTCCACCGCTTGGTCTTTCCAGGAACTCTGCCCATGCACAGAGTGCCCCCAGACATGTGCAGAGTGCCTTCCATTTTGCACACTGAGGATGCTTTTTAATAAACCATCACTCCTTGCAATGGCCCCCACGTTCTGATCTTTGCCACTGGGCCGGACCACCAGCAGCAGCAGCAGCGGCGGCGGGCCTTGCAAAGGGGAGAAGGGCAGGGGCTTTGGGGGGCGAGCCTTCCGGCCTGCCCGCTGCAGAGTGGCCACGGAGGGCGCGGCTCCCGGGTGGCTCCCTCCTCCTCCCGCTCCTCGCCTGCCAGGCTCCGGCCCAGCCTCTCCTTGCCTGCCTGCCTCTTCCTCCTCCTCCTCCTCCTCCTCCTCTCCCCTCGTTTTGTTTTGTGAGGCGACTCCGGGAGCGTGACGGAGGCGCTGCGAGAAGCGCTTATGCAACCGGCTGACCTACTAACACATATTCGCCGACGAAGGAAGTGGGGCGGCGGCAGCAGCAGCAGGAGTAGTGGCGGAGGAGGAGGAGGAGGAGGCATCGCTCAGCCCAGCCGGGCGAGGCTTCTGCTCCCAGCTAAGAGGTACCCAGCCGGGGCGCGTTTGCAGAAAGGCGAGAGCAGCCGCCCCCTCTTTCCCTCTCCCCCACTCGTGACCGTGGCCACGGCTTCTGGGGGGACCTGGAGAGCGGAGGGGGGCATAGGGTTGCTCTTTCCCCGCCGGGGGTGGCCGTAGCAGAAGCGGTGGGTTGTGCGGCTGGCCGGAGTGTGCGCGTGTGGGTTCGGGTTGTGTGTATTGTCGTGCCTGTGGGTGCGTGCTTTGTTTGTGTGGGAAGGGGGGGAGATGGCGTGTGCGCAGCGAGCATGTGGATCTGCTCTTTCGACGTGTTTTTGTGTGGATGATGAGGGGGAGCCGTTTTGTGTGTGTGTGTGTGTGTGTGTATATATATATATATAAACAGCGTGTGTGTGTGTATGTGTGTATATATATGTGTGTGTGTGTACACACACACACATATATATATAAACAGCGGGTGTGTGTGTGTGTATGTGTGTATATATATATATATGTATACACACACACACATACACACATACACACACCCGCTGTGTGCCAGAGAAGCTCATTGAGGATGCTCATGCCAGCCCGGGAAGTTCTCCTGCCCAAGCAAGCGAACCCACCACCAACTCACCCACACCCCCTTGTTATTAAACTGGCACAAGGAGGGTCTGTGTGTTTTGTGTGTGTGTGTGTGTGGTGGCTGTGTTCCTTGCGAAGGCGAACTCTCCTTGCTGGACTGGGCGTCCACACGCCCCCTGCCCACCCCTTAGGTACACACAAGGCAACACAAACCTTGCAACTCCTCTCCTCTCCCTTCCAGCCTTACCTACCATACTTTGGCGAGGAGGGGAGGTAGGGTGGGAGTGTTGGGTGTGTGGTTGTGTGTGTGGGGAGGGAGAGCATGTGGTGTTTTTTGTGTGTTGTTGTTATATTGTAAACTGATTTAGGGGACAACACAGATTAAGAGATGGGAGGTGTGGTTGGTGTGTGATTTTGCAGGGCCAGGCAAGGGCTTGCCACACTGGTCTGTAGTCTGAGTTGGGCCTTTAAAACCTACGGTGGCCAGCTGGACTTCCCGCCTTAAAGTCTTGCAGAGTGCCTATGAACATGCTCAGAGTGCCTCTGCCATATTATTAAGGGGGCCCAGCTGGATGCCACCTGTGATGTGGACACCAGGAAGTGGGGGCGGGTCCCCTAAGGGCAGTGAGTGTGTGACACTAGCCCAGGCCCTCCCTTGCTCCAAATGAAGTAGTCCACCTGGCCACAGGAATGTGAAGGAAGAAGCCTAGTGACTGGTTGACCCAGCAGTCAGTTTCTTTCCCCAACTGCCATCCCATCATGAATAGGGGCCTACACCCTTACCAACAAAACCTTCCATCATCCACTCTATAGGGAGCACTTTATAGGAAGTTAGGTACATCAGCTCCATTGGTCAGTTGCAAGTTTACTTTATTTGGGTATTGCTGGATACTGGGATCATTGCAAAGAATGCAGAAACCTACTACGGCCCAAAAATGTGCCTTCGTTCTACCCCGAAGCGACAGACGGTACTCTAGAGCAGGGGTGGCAATCATACAGCCCTCCAAATGTGGTGGGATTGCAACCCCCAGCATTCCTTACCATGGCCTGGACTGGCTAGGACTTTTGGGAGTTGCAATCCAACCACATCTGGAGGGCCACATGATTCCCACCCACTTCCCTAGAGCATCACTTAACAAAGATGCGTTAAGTCATGATTGTTAGGAGTTGCTGAGTATGCTCATTTGGTTTTGTAATTTTAAAACAGTGGGCTCCTCAGCAATTGTAGTTTAGAAAGGAGAAAGCCATGCAGGACTAAAATTACCCCAGCCCTGCCATGCAGTATATAGCATCTACTAAAATTAAAGTCCTACACCAAGGTAACCCAAATTTTGTACTAAAAATAAATATGCAGAGTGCTGTGGATTAAAGCATTTAAAGCATGTCACTCAATTAAATTTGCATATATTTAGTGTAATTGAGTCTACTAATAAGGTCCCTGGACACTGACACATCATATCAAACAACTGAAAATCCTTCCTAGTTCCACCTCTTGTTTTAGACCAAAGAGTGTTCTGAATGAAACACACAGGCTTTTGGGTTACACAGAATTCTTCCATAGGCTAAGTGGGGTTTTTCTCCCTTTCCAAAAGGAGGAAGGAAGATGCTGTTGTTTATCACCTTCAGTCCTAGAAATTGTTTAATAATTTGTCAGGAAGAGGTCAGGATACCTCAAAAGCTCACATGCTGCATTTAGAACAGTACTTGATCGCCTCCTTAATTCTAATGCAAAGTAATTCCCTGACTGTGATTTTGTTTTGCTGGGTTTCCTGATCTTAAAATTTGGCAAATCACAAATAATACATTCATAAAATCCTCTTCCAACCACACAAACACAAATAATTTTGTTATATGAAGGGGTCTGTAAGTACTGTTAAGATAAAACAATAAAAACAATTAATACCAAAAAATTACACTACTTGCATACTTGCATCGGTGCTCTGTTCTGTAGACTCTAAAGTCTTTAGATAAATATACCGTACATAAAGGCTTAGGTGGGCTTTGTGGAGTGAGATGCCAGATCTCACTCCATATATATATATATATATATACACACATATGAAGTGAGATCTGGCATCCCATATATATATATATATATGAGAAGTTGCTTGTTTTATCACATATGTATGCTACTCTCCCTCGAAGATGCTAAAGATGGTGTACAATTCTCTCCCTTCCCCATTTTAGCCCCACAACAGCCCTGTAAAGTTGACTGAGAGCATGTAGTAGGCTTGAGATCACCCCGGAAGTGTCATGGCTGAAGAGGATTTGAACCTAGGTCTTACACCCTTCCAGCGTGACTCCACAATTCTCAAGTTGAATGACCTCTCAGTTGTAAATCCTGAGCAGCAGCCACTGTGAGCAACAGGAGTCTGTTCCCCTTCAGTTGGGAAGCAGCTCGCTGACATTCCCATCCTCCGTTCACAGAAAGGAGATTTCTGTGCAAGGGATAATTGTGACAGGGTCCCTGCTTCTGACTGTCACACCGGAAATTGCTCATGGGAGGGATGCTTCCCAGTTGACAGGGCACAGATCCCTGTTATCTGCAGCAGCTGCTACTCAGTAAGTGGCTATTGGGGAGTCAGGCTGGGAGACAATACTTAGCTCCATAACTAAGATGGTTGCATAGCTATGTAGGTGACACAGAATTCTGTCCACTGTCTTCTCAGTGCAGTAATAGAATTGACCAGAACCTGGGCTTGTTACAGTAGTTCTCCTGCTTTATTGTTGTGTGCCATAAAATTGACTCCAACTTATGGCAACCCTGTCCTATAGCTTTTCTTAGCAAGATTTATTCAGAAGAGGTTTTCCATTGCCTTCCTGTGAGGCTGACAGGTGTGACTTGCCCAAGGTCGCCCCCTGAGTCTCCATGGCTGAGCATGGGTTCGAATCCTGCTCTCCCAGAGTTCTAGTCCAACACTTAAGTCACTGTAACCCATATCGCTTTGCTCTCAGAATTTAGAACAGCAGCAAAGAATTGTTGGTTTACTTTGTAATTCTCCCTTGCTCTGCCTTCCATGCATGTGCTCTCCACCACCCAGTGTGCTGAGCATTGGAGGCGCCTGCTGGTTTGCAGAGCCAAGCACAATTACAGGCATCCTGAGTCATTTCAACAGCTTCAGTGCAAAACACCCTAATCCCTGAATCCTAAAGAGTCCAAGAGCTCCCTTGGAGACTGTTGGGGAGATCAGTATGTTCCTTAGCAATGGAAGGAAATTCTGGACAAAGTCTTCTGAGTGAGGATGTGTGTGAGTCTCTCTCTCTCTCTCTGTGTGTACGTACGTGCTGTTGTGTAGCACAGAATGGCTTTCTTGCTGCCACATGTGTAGCCTCACCCCAGGGTTGTGCAATCGCTGCTTAGAAAGCCAGTCTGCACACTTAAGAAAGCACTGTGCAGGCCAAGGGCTCACACACACAAAAGCAAGGCTGGGGGCGAGGAGGGGGGGAGGAAGATGTGGGCTGAAGGCATGAGGGGACTCTGGCAAGGACAGTTGTGAAATCTGAGTGATAGGAGGCTGATTGGCAATAGAGTACAACAGTCTATTTAAAAAGTACTTTCCTCTGAGGTTCGCCTCTTGATTCTGCCTAACATTTCCACTTGCCTCTGTTCCTGTGTGTTTAACAGCTGTTTGAGTTCCAGAAGACAGCAGAGAGAAAGTTTGATTTCTATGTGGGATGATTTTTGCTTTCGTGTAGAAAGCAGACAAGCTCTTGTTTTTTGATCAGTTGAGAGCCTTGGGCCTTCTCCTGTTCAGTTAAACAAGTGCAAAAAATAAGTAACAGGATAGATCTTTGCAGCATTTTCATCTGAGAAAAAGTTTCTTTTTTTTATTTTCTGTGTGGTCAGGCTGCTAAGAAACATAACCTGAACATAACCCAAACTGATGTTTCTTTTTTAAAGCAGCAACCCAATTTATTTGCATGTTATCTATGTGTGTTTCATCGAAGCTTGTATGCTTACTATTTCTTCTGTTAACATGGGCTACAACGGGGAATTAAATGAAATGAAAAGCAGATTCTAGTAATAGGGGATTTCTTGTTTTCTGTCACGTGCAGAACAGAATATGTCCAAATTTGAGACAGTCCAATTTTTTGAAATCCCCTTTCAAACACATCAGGACCAATCGAAGACTCTACTTCATTGTACCTATGTTAACTCTGGTCTTTTCTGGAAAGTGGGTTGGAGCCAGTAATGGAAGAGCATGTAGAATTATGCCATTGGGCACTGATATGTGAAACTTTCTCTATGTATGGGAGAGGTGGGAATTGAGAGGCCCACCAGATGTAGCTGGAGTGTAGCTCCCAGACTCCCTCTCCTTTGCCTGTGCCAGCTATGGCTGCTGGGAGTTGCAGTCCAGCAATATATGGGGAGCCACATGACTCCCACCCTGGATATATGTCACATCTGTTGCTTAAGTATGACCTGAAGGTTGAGGCTTTGATATACTGGCTGCGTGCCCACTTTCTAAAAGGATGAACAATCTCACGGCAAGAGTGACGAGCTTATTATAGTATCAACTTTTGTAGAGGACAGCCCTCCTTATGGAAGTGCATGAAGTGTTACAGTGAGTTCATTAGCTAACACACATTGGAACTGCTTAGTGCCTAGTGCGCTATAAAGTGGTGTAGATGTGTAAAATGCTGTTGCTTAACAATTTGTAAGCCACTCTGAGAGCCTTTGTGGCTGAAGAGCAGGGTAGAAACACCTAAATAAATAAGTGTCTCTAATCTCACATATACACATAGTAGGTGGCTTCAGAGGCAGTAATGTAGTGTTGTGAGCTTCTGTGCAGAAAGTACTGACCATTCACAAGACAGAAACCATCTTGTCCTCAGCTAAGCCAATGAACACATGTGGTGTGATGAGAAACCATTATGTCTGATGAGAGACTATGTAGAACTTTCTAATGAATTGCAACTCAGCAGTCTCTTGCACCAGACTCCATTTAGAAGTTCCTTAAGTACACACTGAGTAATAAATGTATCCGTCTTTAGGATGCCCCTTTGTTGTTTTTGCTGCAGCAGACTAACATGGCTGCCTCCTTGAGGAAATGACCATTTTCTGAGTGGGAATGCTGAAGGAGCAATTCCTTGGAACCATTTTTTTCTTGAGGTTCCATTTTGGAGAACCATTAATACCTATTACAACTTACAGCCCTGTATAACTACCTGTACAGCAAGGGGTTGGGAATGTGCAGCTCTCTAGATGTTGTTGAACAGCAGTTCCCACTAGCTTTTGCCAGCATAGCCATTTGTGTGGGAACATTGGTGCTAGCAGTCCAACAACATCTGGAGACAGGGTGACTGGTGACTCTGATGTTAGTGGAGTGGTGAATCCACTCCATGTTTTCATTCTGATTTTAAAGGAGTTCTCTAAGGTGCTGAACCCAGTTCCTAAATAAGTCTAGTAATGGGAGAGTTCCTTTAAGGTTAGTGAAAACCTGGAATACATTCACCACCTGACCGACCACCAGTCACCACTGTCTAGAAGGCCGTGCAATTCCTCTCTGTGCTGTTTAATTATGGCTGTAGTCCTAACAAGGACCTGCTAATTCAGCATATTTGTATCTTCAGCTTCTTTCAATGACTCAGGGTGATGGGTATAGGTGTACCCTATTGTGAGGTAGATTAGGGCAAAAGATTGTCATGACATGCTCAAGGCCACTCCCTGGCTAGCTGGAGACCTGAACTCAGATCTTTTCAATCCATGTCCCCCAAACTTATATGTTTGGTTTCTTGTCTGGCAATAAGTGTGTGTTTACCATATGAGATGGTGGCTTTTTCGTGGCACTTTTCCTTTTGTAGCCTGTCTACCATAGACTTGCTTAACTTCTGCATGCCAGCCTGTCCCAAGAACTCTCCACTGTCTGCCAATCATAAAACCTCTAGTGTGGCATCTTGGCATCTTTTGTTGTTGTTGTTGCTCACTTTGTTCCTGAATATTCTTATTAATAATCCTCTTATTTCTCCCTTGGTCCATTTCCTAGTTTGAGGTCCCATCTTTTTGCCAGCTTTTTCCCTGACAGAGGCATTATGCTTTTAACAAGCAAAAATGCAACAGGGTCAGTTTCTCTCATCATTCTCTGAATTTTAAGCTACACTGGTTACATTTCTGCCTGCTGCACTTCTTGTTCAAGTGTATCTCTGTCAAGGGAAAGCAGCAGCCCTGCCATGTTACATAGAGGGAGATTTTGCTTGTGCAGAAAAGCATCTGGGGTGAGGAAGGGAAAGGGGAGGAGGAAGATAAATTACGGTGGCTTGGTTCCAGCCTTGAGAGTAGAGGAACAGAACATTCTTGCTTGGAAAGCAGAGATGCTGTCATGTAATAATGTTACATCATTAAGCCGTTGTGTGGGAAGCCCTGCAGGGAGGGAGCAGAGAGGAGGGGATTACATTTTGGAAAGATGCAAGTCATAGGGTTAAAGGAAGGAACCTGCAGAGCAAGCAAGCTCATTCAGCCCAGGAAGAAGACAGGAGAAGCAGACTTGCTATTAAGTGGCATGAGGTTGCCCTAGGAGCAACAGAAGCAAGCAGCAAGGTTTCACAACCTTGTGAAGCAGTTCCAGTCTTGACTAGATACAGTTGAACACTACCTTTATTTGGCCAATAAATATATCACTCTTTAGAGGGTTTTGTATTTTGGTGTACCCTGAATACGTTTCCTAGGGATGGTTGGAAATCCTGCCAGGGGACAGAAGACAAAAAAATCTTGTAGCACCTTTGAGACTAACTGGGGAAAAGAAGTTTGTAGTATAAGCTTTTGTAGATTCAGTCTTACTTCATCTGATGCAGGTAGGGGACAGAAGAGGAAACATACCATCCCCACCACCCCATTTATGGAGTTGGAAGGAACTTAATCTGCTTAGTTTCTCTGTGTTGGACCCTTAAAGGCTTGGAGAAAGGGGTGCTAATGAAGCTGTCAAACCTGATTGCAGCCATTCTGGTTGCTTCTCTGGCCACATTTGTGGAACTTCAGTGGCTCCCTGCTGTTTACATTTCCCCTTTATACCCATGTCACTCCTTGCATCCATGTTGTTGTAACTCAGAACTTGAGAAAGTAACATTTTTGGACAACTACTCCTACATTCTTCCAGCCACCATGGCCATTGGTGATGCTGACTTGGGTGGTCTGCGAGTTCTAGTCCAAAAAGTAACACATATTCCTCTTTCAGCAGATAAGACTGTATACCTCTGATGAAATGAATCGTGGGCTTTGAAAACGCATGGCAGAATAAATATATTACTCTTTGAGGTGGTGCAAGACTCTTTTTTATTTTTATTTGGGGGGGGGGTTCTGTCACAGACTAACATGGTTATCCTCTGGAAGTTATACTAATTTATAACAAGGGTGGTCATCACTTCCTTGGTTAAAAGAAGCCAGAGCTTCAGGAGAAAAGCCCAGTGCCCAGGCCTTTGATTAAGGTTGACAGAAGACCCAGAACTTGGAACCATTATTTTGCAGACTACAAACCCAAGAATCCCCTAGCTAGCATGGCCAGTGGCCATGCTGGCTGGGAATTCTGGGGTTTGTAATTCAAAAATCCTGTTTCCAAGTTCTGATCCAGGAGTCTAGGAAAGAAAATAGACATCATAGTTCAGCATGCTTCTGTGCCTTTTTTAAAAAGGGGATCAATATGTGGAGATTAGCAATTTATGCATTCCATGGACTCTGTTTTGCCTCTTCTTGCAGATCATGCTGAGATTCAAGGGGCAGCTACAGCAGCAGGTTCAAAAATTGGCAATCCTAGCTGTGCTGAGTTGGCCTAAGAGAACATCTCAGAAAGACTCTTGGAGCTTTCCTTTCTTCCCAAAGGCCACACCCAGCACAGCAAATGTAGATCACTGGGAGAGTGGGTCACCTCTGCTAAATTTGACAACCTGACCTCCTTATTCTGGGGGTGTTGCCCATACTTTCCCTGAATTCTAATGCAAAACTGGGGGACTAATTCTAAATGGGGTTGAGATTAGTAGTCCTCTGCTTGTTGCTTTCCACTTTCTTTTGCTTATAGGAGAGACAGAATCAGGAGTCTTTTGTCTATTCTACCTGATCTGGTGCTTAATTTACAGAATTTTATTTTTCACATGTACCCATGCACACGCCACTGCTCTCTGTGCTAAAGAATCCCACAATATTCTCTGTTTAAGATAGAAGTTGTCAGGTTCAAACTGAAGAACTTGTCTTTTAAGCCATTAGCCCCTATCCTTAGAAGGGTAGAAGATGGCTGTGGCTAATAGTCTGGAATGAAAAGCCTTCTGTATATGCTTGGAAGCATCATTAACATTGGGGATTGCTTTTGAACTTCCAGGGCTGATCTCTGGTATGATTTAAATGACCCAGAATGTATTCATTTCTAAACAGCATTGAAAAAATTCTGATGTACAGGGCACCCTAAGCCCAAGGGTGCTCTAGGTGTGTGTGTGTGTTTTCAGTCCTTGGATATGACCTCCTTTGCAGGCTGTAAGTCCTACTGCCCCAGGGTGGTGACGCAGACTGGGAAGTAGGTCATGTTGCTCTTCATGCCCAAGCTCGCAGTATCCTGGTTGCGTACACACCCAGCCCATCCTGCTGGTAGCTCCACGTGCTCCCTAAGACACGAGGCCAGGCCCCGCAGGCAGATCAGGGTGTGGGATTTGGGTTGTTTAGCTGGAAAATTATTTTCTTCCTTGACCCAGAATGAAAGAGAATGTGTGGGGCAAGGAAAGGGCTGGGTGGAGGATGCTCTCCTTTCTAAATTAGTGGCTCAGGGAGAGCTGTGGTGAACCGAGCAGGACAAAGGAGCTTAGTAGAAGCACAGAAGGAGCGCAGTGGCAGCCTTCATAGCTACTGTAGCAGTGAACACATAAGGCGGGTGTGGAAGGAGAGGCAATGCAAAAATTAAAGGCACCATTACAAACAGAATGTGAAAATCCTGGTTCCAAACTGCACTGCCCAAGCAAATACATCCTGTTTGTTTTGTAAGTAGTGACTTTAAGGTGAAGAGAATACAGTGGGCCCTTGGTACTGTATCACTTTTCTGATGCTAAATATATGTGTGGGGGTGATGACATGAGGTTTTCGTGGTTGCCATCAACACATTGGGTGAAGTATTTCTCAGGACAGTTGACAATTGTCCCTGGAGGCCTAAGTTCTTCCAGTGCAACAATTAAATTTATATCCTGCCTTTCTCCTGGCATGGGACTCAAGGCAGCTTATAGCTAGGCTAAAATAAAATAAAGCTAAAAACTTAATAATAAAACAATGTTTAAACACTAACAAGTTAATTGTGAGTATACTTCAGTATATATACTGTAGTTCAATATATAGTTTATCTATATTGTTTGAACATATAAAAATGTAAGCTGCTTTGGGTCCCATACAGGAGAAAATTGGTATATAAATAAGATAGATGGAAGGAAGGAAGGAAGGAAGGAAGGATAGAATTTCTTCCTGCTGCAAATTGCAGGGATCCCTGTTCTGGGCAGTGGTTATTCTCTAAGGCAGTGGTTCTTAACCTGTGGTGTGTGAACTCCCAGGGGGCCTCAGTGTCCTCACAGGGGGTCTGTGAAGGTTTGAAGGATGCTTGGCCCACCTCCTCCCTGTAGCAGAGCAACCATGACAGGAGCCAAGGCAAAGGCTGGCTGGCTGGCTTGACCTGTGCATTGCCATTCAATCCACTCCAGCCACAAACTTGCAGGAAGAAGCAGGAGCAAAATCTTCCCTCCCCCTCAAGTGCCTCTGAGGGAAGGTTTAATGGATGGTGTGATATTATTGTTATTGTTACTATTATTTTACATCTTGAGTTAAGTCTTGGGGGCAGCATAATATATTTAAAGGGGGTCCCAGGTAAAGAGAAGGTTAAGAGCCACTGCTCTAGGGAGTTATTTTCTGATGGCTCTGTTTTCTGTGTTGGAGGGTGTTGAATGGGGATGATAAGCCTTGGTGGCTGGTTACATAGTTCCATTTCATGTCTGATATTCCAGTGGTGTTGTGACTTTGGACTGTGTTGTTTTCTTCATGGAAGAACGTTTCTGTTTTTAAGTTGGGCAGGATAATCACTTATTAGAAGGTAATTGGCAATTTTTAAAAACAGTGTTTTGGACATGAGTTTCTTTTCACAAAACGTAGACTACTTTGTTGACGTGAGTGCATTCTAATATTCTAGTTCATAAAATAAATAAGAATGTTTTTGTTTCTTTAGAAAAATACAATATGTGTACAATTACCCTGCACTTCCCAAGTAATGGTGTGCTTATGACTTTCACCTTTGAAATTATTTGCATAGGGAAATTATTTGCATGACATGCTGCCCATAGCGACAACCAAACAAGCAAGTCCGATCCATGGGTTCTGGTGCAGTGCTCTGCCCCTCTTTGGGTTGTGGCCTGTGGGTAAATGGACTGACTATTCATCCTGGCCACCAAGGAAACAGTCAGGAGGAGGCCCGTTTGTTTGCTACCTCCTCCTCTGACAGTTCTGTATAATGCCTTCCCTGCTCCTATTGTTTCTTTGTGCAGAAACAGTTTATAGGCCAGTAGGTTGCTGGCAGTGTGCCCGCCCTCTCATTCTTTCTCTCTTTTTTTCTGGAGCAGTTGTGCAATCTGTAATCATCAGACCTGTTTTGACTGCCTGGCTTGATAAATATTCAGTGTTTACTGACCTATATTCCTGCCGCTTGCGCCCAATGGATGCTCGTAGATCACATGCAAAGGGAAAGGAAAGTGGGGGGAGTGTAGCGCCACCAGGGGAGAGCGTGCTACTTTGTACACATGGCCCTGCTTTCTTGGGCGAGGAGAGCTTCAGCATTCCTATGTATGTGTCACAGTGGCAAGGAGGAGGAGTTGGGTTGGTGTTCCTTATGCAATCTCCCTTGCTCAGTGGCCTTATTCCTCAGTCGTCAAAAACAGGGCCAGGAGACTTGCCTGTCTTTGGATCTGTGGGTTTCAAGGTTAAAGTTTCCAGTTTGGCTTTGTGCATCACAGCGCTTACTGCCACCGTCCATCCCTGCCTCAACACAGCAAAGCCCTACAGCCAGAGTAAGACTGTGTGTATGTGAGAGAAAGGAGATTAGTTGTCTCTGGGAAAGAAGGAGTGTCATGGTTTAAGAAGTGTGTGTGTGTTGCTTCTGTTTATCTGTATGCATTTGTGAGTGAAATGGAAATGAATTGACCCTTTGGAGCTTGTGAGAAGTGGAACAGCCCTCTGTGTGTGGACATTCTGGATGGGAAAGAGACACTGAAACACACACTTGAATGTGTAATGTGGGATGGAGGGTTGGGCCCTAATTTTGTGAGAGGAAAAAGGCAGTGTGGCTCGTTACGTGTGTATGGTAGAATGAACCTGGGTAGGTGTGCTCTAGGGCCAACTTTGTGCCCTACAAAAGTTCATATGTAGCTGCTCTTTCTTTGCTTGTTGTGCCCCATTTATATGTATAGTGAATTCCCTTGTATGCTCAAGAGAGATCATAACATGGAGTAGTGTGTGCCTGTACAACATAAAATTGGGTAGTGCTAGTATGTTTTGAATATGATGTGTTCAGTATGTGTTGACGACAGGCAACGTTTATATATAATCCTGTCTTTTGGGTTGCGGGGGGAGGGGAGGTGGCTACCTCATCCACTGTATGCAACAAACCATCTCTTTTGGAAGGGAACTGGTATGTAGGGTGTGGTCCATGTATGCCATGGGCTGTGGCAATGCTGTCTGAACCTGCTGGATTATGTAAATGGAGCCTGAGGTGTGTGACTGCACTGGGCAGAGAAGTAACACCCTCTTGTGTCATTCCTCCTTAGGCATTTCTGGTGCCTTCTGGGCCTGACACAGCGGCTGCCGCTCACTTCCTTCACTTCCCACTGCACCTACCACCCAGTAACATCTTTTCTCTCACTGTCTGCAGGACTTCGACAACGAAGCCCAAGAAGTTTCCTGGGGACTGAAGGCCACTGGACACTGAGCAAGGACTAGCAGAATCCTAAATCGCTGGAGCCTAAGGCTGAAGGAATTGGAAGAAAATACAACTTCTGTTTTTTTCCTAGAAGATGCTCTCCTTGTACCGGACAGTTCCTTTCACAGTGGCAGGAGCTCAGAACCCACCTGACTGCTGCAACCAGAGGACAGTTCAAGGCTGTACTGGAAGTAGCTGCCAGAGCACTACAGCTTGATAAAACCTTTGCGTGCAGAGCCGGAAAGAAACGTCTGTTCCAGCAGGGGCAGCAACCAGAGGTTAAACTTTCCAGTGGCAGGTGAACGAAGCTTATCTGACTGTTGGTGCTGAAGGAACATCATTCCTGTGCCCTCTGTCACCACCCAGCAATAACGATGGAGAATCTCAGCTCGCCTATGTTGTGTGTGGCAGGGAATTTTCCTGGATTCCATCACGATGGCATGATCCAGCGAGCCCGGACACTGAAGAGCAGCAAGCCTAATGCCAACTGCAGGCGAAAGCGGGAGTTCATTTCCGATGAAAAGAAGGATGCCAGCTACTGGGAGAAGCGTCGGAAGAACAACGAAGCTGCCAAGCGCTCCCGAGAGAAGCGGCGGTTTAATGACCTGGTGCTGGAGAACAGGGTGTTGGCACTCAACGAGGAGAATGTGCGCCTCAAAACAGAACTGCTGCAACTCAAGCTCCGCTTTGGGCTCATCAGCACAGCAGCCTTCATGGAGAAGAGCCAGCAGCTGAGCACAGCAAGTGCCAACCCCACAGCACACTTGTATGGGGGCAGCGAGAGCAGCACCTACTCCAGTGCTCTCTCCCAGGCCCACCACTCGGAGGACTCTTCAGAAACAGAGCAGTCAAGCCGGGACAGTGGCAGTGTGTCAGTAGCCAGATATTCACCCCGGGGCTCCCTATCTGACATGTCGGATGGCTCATCCCGGGACAGCCCAGTGCCTCAGACGCTTGGTGAGGCCCAGGCCATCAGTCGAGCCTACGGGGATGCTCCCTTGTCACATCATCACTCAGAGGCCAAGGGGCCAGTTCCTCGGGGGGTCATCCTCTTCAGTGCCAATGGCTTCACCGCAGTGGCACCACCCCAGCCCTTGTTTCCTGAGCAGGAAGAGCCAGCAGAGAGCTGTATTGCTGAACCACCCGGAAGCCCCAGTGCAGAGCCTGAGGGTCATTACCAACAGGAAGAGCTGCCGACCCACCACCCGGGGTACTGCTCAAAGTCTGAGAGCTATGCTACACCCAGCGATTATGTGGAAGGGGAGCTTGTCCAGACAGAACACATGAGGAAAGCTCAGGAGCCCCGGTCCCCCTTTGAGGGCTATACCAGTGAGGAGAGTGGTGAGGAGCCCAGTTGGGGGTGTTCGCCTGCTTCTTTTCCAGTGCCCCTGGAGGCCCATCCAGACGTGAAGACAGCAGCTCTGCCTCATAAGCTTCGTCTCAAGTGCAGGGCCCACAGCAGTGGTGTGCAAGAGCCATGCCCTGCTCCCAGCACTACTCCGACTGACTGCTGTCAGGAGGCCCCTGCAGCACCTGAGTGGGACAGTGACCGTCATGAGGAGATGTCCTCTCTGGTGCGGCAGGCGTTGCTTCTCAATGAGCAGCCCCCGACCTCAGGGGGCACCCTGGAAAGACTTTTGTGTCAGACCTCTGGGCTCCGCTTGGACAATTCGTTATCAAAGGACTGTGTCAACAGATGGGAGGAGAGTTGTCATGATGATGGGCCCAGGCCTACTTGAAGGAGACTCAGGGGTGGGAAAGGATTGGGTTTTTTTGGGTTTTTTTCTTAAAACTGATCTGGGGTTTTGTATAAGAAAGAAATTCTCCCCAACCAGGTGAGGCTCGGATTTGGGGAGAGGAGAGGGGCTTGTTTTCTGTAGCCTCCAACACTGCTGGAATAGAGAACGGGTTCACAAGGCGTGAAGGGACTATCAGTTGGTTGGACCTGAAAGAGATCTCATGAAAAGATGGACAGTGGAACTACTGAGATCTAGAAGGAGTCGGAATCCCTAGGCCCTGGGATTCAGTACCTTAGATGGGATAGGTCTCATGGCACTCAGTGGGATGTTCAGTCAGTCACTGCAAGGTACTGTTACTTGGGAGCCATTTTGGGTATTGTGATCAACAAAGAACACTAAAAGTTGGTATCTGCTCCAATCCATGCTGGCACCGAGGGTCTTGGATACCCCCAACTGGGATACCTGGGGGATCAGCAATGGACTACATTGTTTTTCTCTGTCAGGAACTGCTTGGTTTGACAGAGATCTTTGTGTTTTTGAATACTAAAATAAATGTACAAAAAAAATCTTTAAACGAGCTTAGAAGTTGCAGAGTATTGCTTGGGTCTTGTAAAAATTGGTACAAAGGGTTACAGCAGTGGTACTGCCTCCTCTCTTTCCAGGACAAAATGAAGTGGTAGAGTAAGGGGCTCCTGTACATTTCATTGTTTTTAAATTAAGTCACATCATACAAAGTATCTTAAATACAATAACAAGGTAATAAAATACCAAGAACAAGATTGAATAGGAAAATCTTAACCTGGTTCTGAAAAGTCCAACCAGAAGCTGGCAATTTGAGTACTGCAGCGGAAAAAATGTCTTCATTGGGGTGCCACTGGCCCAAAGGCCCTTTTTTTTTGAAGTTTTTAACTTCACCTCAGCAAGAACATAACCCCACATGGAGAGTTTAGTGCCCAAGCAAATTCACAAGGCTGGTATCCTAATCCCAAGCCATGCAGGGCTTTAGAGGTCAACATTTAGTACAGTAACAAATTGGTCACTAGTGCAGTTCTCCCAGTACTAGTACAACATGGTTCCACATGGTCCATGCATCTAGCACCAGTTACTGGTTGCATAGTTCCAAGTGAGTTCAGGAAAAAAACCCTCACTTGACCTGCAGGGGAGCCTTGGAGGGACAAAATGTGTGTATATGTGCCTTCAAGTTGCCTGTCAGCTTACAGTGACCCTATGAATTTCATAGGGTTTTCTTAGTCAAGGAGTACTCAGAGGTGGTTTTGCCAGTTCCTTGCTTTACAGCCCCTAGTATTCGTTGGCAGTCTCCCATACAAGTACTAACCAGGGCTGACCCTGCTCAGCTTTCAAGATCAGACAGGATCTGGTGCTTTGAGGGTATTTAGGCCCTAGAAACAAAATAGCACCTGACTTCCTGCTGGTGAGATGCTGAGTGTGGGATTGGGAGGGGAGGTACAGACTGGTACACCTGAGAGGCTTGTGTGACTGTGGGATGAGTCACAGGTAGACTCCTACCTCCTAGACTCTCCTAACTGCTTGAAGCTGACCCAGACTAAACAGGGTTCATATTGCTGGTTTGGTTTTGGTAAAGAAAATAGTATCAGGAAAAAGGAGTTTGATGGTAGAACAATGCAGGAATGGAAAGGGTTGCCTGATCCTTATTATTTGTTTGTTATAAGGAAAGGGAGAGTATCCACAATTTACTACCAAGCCCTGGAGTGGCAGCTGCTGTGAGCTGCACAGAGACCTGGAGCCAAGAAAAAGGCTAGCTGGACTAGTCAACATTTGTTGAATTCAATATTCTGTCTCCAGCAATGGCCAGCCAAATTCTTTTGGCAGAGCCACATCCGTGACAACAACAGACCCCTCCCTCTCTCTTTGTCTCCCCCCAAGCATCTAGTATTCAGAGGTACAGTGCCTTTAAACATGGATGTTCTGTCCTGATATTATAGTCAATACAATGGATTTCTGCAACCACCTCTTTGTGTGTGAGGTGAATGTAAGGCAATGTGAAACGGCGTGATCAAGTGTGTCAGATTGTCTGTGGAGTTCAGAGACTGGACTCTTGGAATAGTGAAATGGCAGCTGTACACATCTGGGAGTTGACCTCCATTGAAGGTGCGTGATTTCTGTGGCTATGCATACAACTAGAGGTTGAGGCACAGCAGCCATTATGCTGTCTCTCCACCCACCCCACTCCCCCTTCTTGAGCCCTAACCTATCCATTGGCTTTGGCATACCTTTGAAAGCTAACAGCTCCTTGCCCAGAACTGTACTTCCTCATTTTACTCCATCTCTAGGTCAGAATAGGATTATCCCTGATTAACAAGGGCAAGAAGAAAGTGCCATCAAAAGTAGGTCATTGCCCCCCCCCTGCCTGCACACACACACTCTCACACACAAACGCACACACACAAACACACATACTGCTTGAGGGTGGCTGGGAGCCAGTGCTGTACCATGAAAAGCAGCCCCCATCAGAAGGCCTAGCCTGTGTTGCTATGGCAGCAGCAGCCTGAGCTAAAAAGAGACAAGCCGAGAGAATGGGATAGCCAGAATGGGGGTGGGGTGGGGAGGCTTGGGGGAGCCACGTGCTTTCTATATTGACAGCTCGATAGACAAGCCAGCTGGTTCTGTGGCACCCAGTTCCAAGGGCATCACAGGAGTAGCGTTGGCTTTTTGAGCTTCCAAAAGCTCCAAGGAAAGGCTAATGTAGAATAGATGCATTGGGCTGCCAATGTGCTTCCTGCACCTCTTATCAGCAGCCTCTTAGGCGGGCATTTAAGCAGGTGGCAGTTTTCCTCTCACAGGGATGAGATGGTTGTGGAAAAGTTTTACCTACTTAATTTCTGGGTGTTAGAATGCTGTCAAAAAAGGCACGCGAGCGCAGCTAGAAAAACAACATGCTTGGCAACCCTTTGGGGAAATGGGATATAAATTAGAGCTGGGAATTAATAGGATCAAAACAAAGTGAACTCCCTAACCCTTCTGTAACTGAGCCTCTGAATTTCTTAATGGTGACACTGTACATTTCACATCAATTGTTAACCGTGGCGTCAGTCGGGAGCTTCCACCTTGTGCCCTAAGTTGTCTTGGAAACAGCTGCTTGTTTCATTTCCTTTCACCTTTTTTTCTTTCTTTCTTTCTAACAACACAGACAAGTGAGTTTGAGGTTTCCTGAAGCTTCCAACCAATGGTATTGAACAACAGTGTAGCTACACCATGGAAAGGTTATAGATCTGCTCCTTTCATATTAATTCAGGCAAAGCAGCTATCTTGCATGTTCTCATAGTGTCCATTTAATTAAGGGAATTCTTCATTTCAGGTCAGTTATTTGGATGTGGGTGGGAAGTACTGAGGTGACAAACAAGATGGAGGAAAGTCTGCCACTCAGTGGTGGGTCAACTGTTGGGTACATAGAAAGTTCCAGGTTCAATTCCCAGCAGTCTCCAGTTAGCGTGAGGTAGCAGATGATTGGAAAGATTAGGGGCTAAGCCCCTGAAGCAGTGCTGTGAAGGAGACTGTGGATGAGTTGGACTGCAGCTTGCATTGTCTCTGCTCAGTAGGTCCATTGGTGGCCTATAAGGAAAGTGTCAGGTTGGGCAGGCTGGCGTACACAATGCTGGGCTAGTCAAACAGTCTGATCTGTTACAGGGCAGCTCTTTGTGTTCCCCCGGAGGCCTGTGGCTGCTAGAAAATGAGCATGAGTGGGACTGGACGAGAGGAAGGACAATGTCTGATTTACCTTTGCCCCACTCGTCTTTTGGACTTTGTTCAAAATCATGTTTTGAAATGTCATTGTGTCATATCAGCCATCATGAGGCTTTGTGAGGTAAGCTGAGCACAAGTCTTTCAGAAACACAGGTTCTTGTGCTGGTATTCTGTTATGCAATGTTTAAATTGGAATGAAGAGCATTGTGGCCATGGGGGTGAGGGTGGTTGTTCCCTCATTCAGTGTGGAGGACAAGGCATAACTGTAATTGACCTCATATCACCTCCTCCTTCCACTGTTTTTTTTAAATGACCATGTTCCCTCCGTTCTTCCTGATTGGCTGGGTGGATCGGTTGACACTGGTCACCTCCAACATGTATCTTATGTTGGGGGGGGGGGAGAATAAACTTGCCTTTCCACTCTGTGGTTCTCAAGGTGCCATACAATCCAAAATGAGACAATGTTGAATAAAATCCACATAAATTAAGACAACAACGTGCATCCAACAACCCTGCTCATAGATTGCTGTCCAGCTTTGTTTGATAATGTGGCAATGGTCACTGGTTTAGGTAACTAGCTAACAACCTCCATGCTGGAACATCTGTTTAAAAAGGTGATCTGCCTTTGAACACCAACAAAAGAAAACAGCTGCTTTTTTTTTTTTTTTTGGCCCTGTTTGAAAGGCAACTGGTTGGAAATACAAGGCTAGATTAGATGGATTCAATTTCTTCTCAGGACTTCCATCTCTATTTCTTCTTAGAGCAGGGATGGCCAGCAACCCCCATCATCCCTCACTATTGGCTATACTGGCTAGGGCTTTTGGATACTGTTATCTAGCAGCATCTGGAGGCCCACGCATTCCCTGCCTTAAAAGGCTACTAATGTAGGTAGAGTTCTAAATTGTGCTCTAGGTGAAAAAATTGCACAAGAATTACTTGGTTCAGGTATATTTGAGTCTCATTCTTATCATGCCAACCTGGTTGTATGAATAGGCCCCTGAGGTGCTAGTTGAGTGGGAAGAGCTAACATTTGCAAAATAAAGCATAAAGACAACATGGAACCAAGTCTCCTTTGTGATATTTGCACTGAAAATAGGGAAGACTCTCAGGCAGGGAAAGACACATCCACATAACTGTGTTATTACATAATTGATAATGAAACCCAGAAACATTCAGAACCAACATGATTTGTTCGGAAAGTAGATTGAGAACAATCCTTGCCCATGCAATGGAGACTATGGAATAAGTACTGTATTGCAAAAGGTATTCCTAGCAGGATATTTATTATGGTTCCAGTGCTTCTCTGCTGTTTGGAAGCTCATGCTGGTGACCTGGGCTGTGACATGGCAGCTACCAGAAGGTCTCTGAACTAGGAGAAGATGAATGACCCAGTAACTAGATGAAGTCATTGCCCCTGGCTGTTGGGATCCAGGTGACTGGCTGGTCACCTTTCCTTCTCTGAAGCCACTGCCTTTCAAGCACTGCTGAATCACCTGAGAAGTTGTTTTCCTACGAGTATTTAGTAGGTGTCTCCCAAGACACAACTGCACCTTCATTATGATGAATGGACCTCATCTTAATCAGCACCCTTGTGGAAAGGTTGCTGTTAATTAATTGCATCACTCTTCTCAGGAATTCTTGTTTTGCAAATTTTAGGGTTAACCCTGGACAGAGATCAAGGCTTGATGGACTAGAGTGTCTAGGTGACTGAAGGAAATTGGAAATTCAAGGGCCGGCACACAGAGTCACCATCACATCAGGTTCAAGAGTACCAATTTCAGATTTCAAAGTGAAAGATGTGGTCTGTTGCAGGTTGAATTTTTAAGTGAACACTTGGTTTGCAGGCAGATTATGTACATTTCATCTTGCTCTTAGGTTCTAGATTAATCATGCTGGAATAGGTACCACTGTATGTGCCATCATCACCCAACTGTGAGAGCAGATCCTCTGGCTGGCACCCAGTTAGTAATACACACAGGCATAACTTATACTCTACATGTGCAGTGATTTTTTGGGAGAATGCGCAATGGTCATATCTAGTTGACAGTGGCGGAAATAGTTACGCTTGTGGGACCATTGTGCATGCAGTAGTGTATTAAAGTATACAAACTAGTGTGTGAATGCCCATTGTCTCTATGTATTGCCTTTGTGCAATGCAATGGCATAATGGGCTGTAAACAATATGCGTTGATCATTGATCCAACATAGGTCATGCTAATTGTTATTAAATACAGGGATTGTATAATGTAAGTCTGCTGGTGGATATTATAAGATATGCCAAAGCAATGTAGGATTTTATCCTCGTTTCACTAACAATATGGAGTAGATAGGTGGGAGGTACGTGTACTATTTGTGTCTTCTGTAAGTTTTTCATTTGGGATGTAGAGTCCTCAAGCCCCACTTTCACATTTATAATGTCAATGTTTTGAGACTGTCTGGGAAGCTCAATGTGGGAAGGATTGTGCTGGGTGTTCACATACCTCTTAACACACAAGCTTGGTTAGAAAGGCCAGAGTAAACCATTTTGATACCTGAGGCTGATGTTTCTCATGACATCTACCTTCTCATGATTTAACATGGGATACAATCCAGTGAGGAGTTCTTACACAAACCTCATGGAAATGTACATCTGGTCTGCCACATTTGCTGAGGTTAGGAGTGCAGGACCCCTACAAAAGTGGAAAAATTGTGACTATCTCTAGGCCACCCCCCAGAACCATATTTAACACATACAATCTGTGGATTCAACCCACCACAGATTTCTTTGAGGTGACAGGGCTCCTTCGCGAGGCAGAAGTGAGTGGCTGACAGGGCTTGCTGCTGCTTCTGCTGCTGCCCTATGCCATTTTTATTAGGGACTTACAAGCCTCACTGCATGTTTGTACTGTCTCGTTCCACAGGGCTTGCAGTCCTTATTTAAAATGGCACAGGGTGACAGCAGAGGTGCCAGCAAATAATCCATGAATACATTAAATCTGCAAAAGTTAAACCCAGAAATGTGGAGGGCCGACTGTATTCTCTTATGATTCCCATTTATTTTAGGGTATCTTATCCAGGATGACATCCATGTGGATCAAGCTTTGGGCATCAGATACATCCTTAATAGTATCCCAAATCCACCACTTTCTTGCGTATGCATATATCAAGAAGTATATTGGGGGACTAGGGTGAAGGTAGTTGTTGTTAAGACATGTAACCTGTTCTCTGTTTCTGAGGTGACAAGGGAGCCCCTTGAAATGGGAAAACCAAGGCAAAGTCTCAATATAAAGGTAGGCCATAGTGCAGCCTTCACTACATGGAGCCCCCACCCAATGTGTTGATGACACCCCCTATTGCCTCCAGTCAGAGGAGGCATTGAGGAAGGCTGTCCTCGCGTGTTTTGAACATTGGACGTGAGTAGCAGCAGAGGATAAAAGTGTTCTTGCCCTGACGATCAATGACAGCCCTCCCTGCTTCACCAGACATCATGCAATGGAATGCCATACCCTCAGTCCTGCCCTACATAATGGTTTGGAAGGGGGAAGGAATCAAGAGGCTGGGTAGGGGCAGACTTAGGCATGAGGAAATGTCTGCTTTACACAGCTGGATACTACAGAGTATTCTGAAAGAGCAGGGACTGAAAAATTATTTTCTTTAGGTCCTAAAATGGAGGAGAAGAATAGGGTATAGTTAACCAGACCAGGCAAGTAACAAGGCCAACCAAATGAAGCTTAGATTCAGAGGTCTAATAAAGCATAGAGTCAGAGGCCTAGATTTATCACACCTGAAAATTGAGGGTTGCTTTGTAAGTCAGTCAACTCTCTCTCTATCCAGAAATGACAGCCTGGGCCTTAGCCTCTGAAACCCATAGAAAGAAAACTAGCAGTGGGGAGGGCCTCGGCTGCTGCGGAGGTGACTCTGCCCTGGTTTCCTTGTCCTGGCATTGAGGGCCGTGTGAGACACATCTCACATGTACAATGGTTGCCTTGTTTGTTATACTAACCTCCTGGCACAATGCCCTGGCTGTTATATAACCAACGGGCAGTAGGCTGCTGGATGAAAGCCAGACCCATACAAGAGGGAGGAGGCCTGAAGACTGAAGAGGGAAAATTATTATGGAGCCATGTGACTTGGGCAGCACATGGGAGAGGAGGAGAAAGAAGCTCAGGCTTAGAGAATCCCTGGCTCCTACGGCCTGTGGCTATGACCTAGCTTTGAGTCAGGTGCCACACCTTCAACCATGGGGTGATGGTACTTTACTGCAAACCCAGTCTCTTCACTGGTCTTGCTTACCTCTCTGGATTTCAGGAGATAAGAGGGTAGAATTCCTTCATCCTCATACCCAACCAGTTTATCTCACATACATCCCCTCCCAGTCCCATACACTTGCAGTTAGAGAAGGGGAATGCCAGATATGCTGTACAGGTTGGTTTATTTATTAACATGACAATGTGTCTGTCTTAATAAGCCTGGAGACAGATTTGATGGCCCAGAAGACAACTCTGCAGATTATGTGGCTGCCCACTTCCTTTATGGTTGTGGTGGGAAATGGGTTACACACCTTCATCAAAACTATAGGCAGATGCCAACATGGGGTGTTTCACCAAGCACTCATGCATGTCAGAATACTTGTATAACGTTCTCTATTGCAAGGTATGCAGACTTGGGTGAGAGCTTGTTGTGATTGGGATATTCCTCCTGTTTTCCAAGAGCTTGTAACCATGGGCCTGCCAGTTCCAAATTGGGAAACAAAAGGAATCTTACAGATAAAATGTTCTCCCAACTCATATCCATCCATCCACCCCACCACAGTTCAGGAGTTATGGCCCTCATAAACATACACCTGCTGCTTTTGAAGCCTCATCTACAACCAATGCAATACCTAACTACTGAACCAGATCTCAGGTTTGTAGAGAAAGCATATGGCCTGGCCCAGGGCAGCCCATGGGGCTTGAGCCCCACCAAACTGATCACAGCCCACCTGCCCTATACTGTGGGTTGCTGGGTGCTTCACAACGCTTTTTTATACTTAGGCAGGCAGGAAAAGAAGATGGCTTAAGCCCCTGATGGGCTGTATTTCGCTTGGCTGAATAACAGATTAGCATGTGGGTTGTGAGGTCTCAAAGGAAGGAGTGGGTATTCCACCTGAGTGGGTATTCCACTTGGATGCTATTATTTTCCAGTGGCAGATCGGATATCTTGGGATCCAGCTCTCTTCAGGAAAACAAACTAGTTTTACCATGATGAAGGATGAGTTATCAAGGGCTCTTGTTGCAGGATAGCAGGAATGAAAGGGGTGGGGTGGGAGGATGAGAGAAAAAACCCTTTGCCTATCAGCTAATGATTGCATGATTGCATAGAGTCTCTCTCCCTTTGGAGGCAACCGGGTTGGGAGAGCACCAGTGGTGAACGAGACAGACTGGTGCCTAGGCCAAGCAGAAGCTGTATCAGTGTCATGATACTGCCATCAAGACCACATTTGCTTTAATCCTAATGGATATTATGTGATTTTTCCATTTGTGGCAGGGTCACCAAGTCCCTGGGTTCAGTCTAAAATTTCAGAGATGTTAGCTTCTTTCTCAGGTTCTTCAGCAAAGGAGTAAAACAACATGGTGAAAGAACAGAAGCAACAGGGTATGATTTTTTCTCAACAGCATCCCAAATGGACATATTTGTAAGAATTAGAGAATGGTTGTAAAGTAGATTGAGCAGTGGAAGGAGCCCTGCTCTTCCCCAATTTGCCAGACTCTACTCTGTATTTGGAGATTTCACCCTTTGGAAACCTAACAACCCCAGCACAGTAGAGAGAACTACCTAACAACAGTAGATTTGCTCTGCAATCATGGTTGCATGCCTAGATATAACAGTTATCCTGACAATTTACAGCAACATCATGCATGATGACACCATTGGCTGCAAACACTAATGACACAAAAGCATGACTTGGCAGCACAGGAGGCCTTATGCATTTTGATCAAGTGATAGCTGGAAAGAAACAGCTACTTCTTGCAGAGGCTGCCAACTCAGTCACTGTGTGACAGTGGTGTTCGCCATATTAAATCTGCCACACACACCCCTTTGTGGCAGGCTGTTGTCCATGAAGTGTGGTTTCACTCTCCTCCTGGTGTGCGCTCTAGCCACCAAAGCACAAGAGCCAAGTGGGTTAAAGTCTGCCACAATAGTTCAATATAGTAAGGGTCATGCACACACCAAATGGCTATGAGAGGTTATCTTATGTGGCAGCTCAGAGGCTATGTCCCTGCCTTTCTCCTTTCATGGCTATTCTACTTGGGCTTCTTCTGGGAGGGATTTTTTTTTTAAAATTAAGATTCTAGAAAATGGCTTTCTCCTCTAAAATGGGATTACAATGCGCTTCCAGGTTGTGCTCCACTGTGAGTTCAGGCTGCAGCATTGCATACACTTTCCCTTAAAAAAACATCAATGAAGTCTTTTAACAGTATCCAAAATCACAGTATGAGGACAGCCTGTTCACAAAGGCTGCATCTACATAAAGTTGTGCCTGGCAGCCATCAGAATGCAAAAATACTTATGTCACAAGATGCAATTTCTCTCTTAGGAAGCTGCCTTCCTAAGGAAGGTCAGACTATTAATTCATCTGGTGAAAGACCTCTTACTTATGCATCTCGGTCAGTGTGGAGCTTTCCATCTCCCTCTACCTGATTCCTTTCAACTGGGGGTGTCAAGGATCAAACCTGCCTGCATGCAAAGCATGTACAAAGACCAACTTAAGGCATTTTGGTGCCTGAAGTGGAAAATCCATGTGGCATCATCCTTCCTCCACTTTAAATGAAACCCCACCCCTGGAGAGCTCCCCAGTGCAAACCCCATTGCAATTGGGCTTGCCAAAGGAGGTTACCCATGAGATGGTGCTCCTTGGGCCAGATCTGTCCATCTTCCACTTTTCATTATGCTCCACCTGAGAGGACCACATCCACCTTGGTTTCCTGGTTAAGGCAGCCTCTGATAGAACGCCCCCCTGCCCTTTAAGCATGATCACAGCCTGGCTCTGGTTTGGTCTGATAAAGGTTTACAATCTCAGAAACTGATTGAGGAACAATTTGCTTTGCTAGAAAGTTCAATGTTTAAATTGCTCACTTGAGGGGATGTAATTAGAAAAACAAAATAATGAATTCAAGAATTCTGCATCTCCCCACTTACTAAACACAAAGATACAGAAATCAGCTTGCTTGCCACATGTGCTATGAGCAAAACAGGGTGGGACCTGACTTTGGTTGTGAAGGGTACAGCTTGTTTGCTTGCAGCTGCTGTGATACCAGCCTGGTAATGCCACAAGAGTTAACCTGTCACCTCCCTGGACTGCTACATCCTGATCCCAATTGATCAAATTTGAATGAAGAGCTGAACACCCCCTCTGCATGCAAACCTTGCATGCAACAATCCAGATGCAACAAGAATTGCAACTGGGATTTATTTGTTTTTGTTTTTTTGCACTTTGTGAATTCATCTAACTCTTCTGCATTCAAACTTAACTTGGTATATGTGTTCCAGTTCTAGTAACTTTTTTCTACACATCCATTCCCCACTTTAAAAAGAAAATCCAACATACTTCAAGGGGTAGCCTGAAGTACTGGGAGTAGATTTTTGGACGGGTATGATCACAGTATTAACCTTTTCATGTATAGAGTAGTCTTGCTCATATATATATAGATGTATATATATATATTTATATAAATAATATAATATATATAGTGAGAGTTATGTATAGATACTTTACATGGCCTAACCCACCAGACATGCCATTTGTAGGTGGGGGAGGAGGGATGGCCGGGGGAGGGGGGAGGTGTCATTGCCTCTGCCCTTCATATTTACAGGGAGCTTTAAGGACCAGTCCCCTCCAGCTTTGGTAGGGTAAGACCTTGCTACCCTACCAATACCACTGCTGCTGCCACCGCCGCCACCACCACAGAGACTGGAAGGCAAAGATGAGGGTGGTGTTCTAGGACTGTGGTCATGGTGGCCATTACAGTGAGAAAGGCAAACCTTCAGTGTGCTGCCCCCTTTTTTTCCAGTGTAGGGGGGGAGGGCCGAGGGGCATCTCCTGCACACTTGCTCCCTGACCCCAATACAGGCACCTCTTCTTTCCCCCGTTTCCCCTTGGCCTCCGCTGAGCCTCGCTTTAGTCCATTCTTGGTCCCTTCTGGGCACAGGCAACTGGGGGTCTTGGCGCAGGTTCCCAGGGTGGTGTGCTCTTCCACCACTTCCAGGATCCACTTCTCCTTGGGTGAGCCAGCCTTGTCCTGGGAGTGCTCTACGACAGGCTTCCTCAGAGGACTAGGCTCCTGGCTTTCCTTGGGTTCCAGCACGATAGGGACAGGCCCCCGTGGGACCAGCTCTGCCTCCCCACTGCCTTTCCGTCCTTGCACGTGCTCTTGAACGGGGCTCAGAGCCTTCGCCAGGGCTCGATTCCCTCCTGCAAACGCCTCTTCTGTCTGCACTGCCTGACTCCGTCGGCAGTCCCCAGCCAGAGCTTCTGGTCCCCTTGCCTTGGTGCTCGCCTCAGCAGTGGTTGCCTCCCCATCTCCTACCCCAAAACTAAGTGGGGATTCTTGGCGACCCAGGCGCCGGGTGGCTAGTGGCTTGGGAGTTCCTGATTCACTGGGGCTCTCACCATCTGATTCGGCCAGGCTGTGGAGACCAGGCTCGCCGTAGAAGTCTTTGCGATATTCGGAGTGCACCACCTCCAGGCTGTGCTTCCTCACTACCACCTTCTTCTCAGAGCTGAGAGGGGAGCCGAGTTTCTCGGCTGACTGCACCCGCTTCAGGAGTGGTGAGCGAGGGGGCTCGGCACTCTTGGGGCGGGGCCGCACCACAGGCGGTGAGGAGTGGAGCTTAGCTGGGAAGCTCTGGGTGGTGTTGGAGCTGCCCACGGTGTGGCCGGGCAATGGCGGTGGAGAGGACTGCGTGGGGGAGGGTGTGTGTGCCAGGGGTGAGAGGGGGATGTTTCCAGCAGACTTGCAGCGGGCAGAGCGATACTGGCGATGTAGTTTTGGAGACAGGCCATGCAGCGTGCTGGGTCGCATGTGGTGGGATGAAGTGGCTGGCGAGTTGGGTGTGCTGGAGGCTGGGGAGCTGCTTTGTGAAGAGGCACCTAGAAGGGGACAAAGGCAGGTTGAGATACGCCCAGCCAAACCGCTCTGTTTCTCAGAGACCCAAATAGGGACTCTACCTGCTAGAGAGGGGCACAGGCCCTCATCTTTCCTACAGACCCACTGGAGCTGCTCACGCTGAGGACAGGATACTTTTGCAACTGATTTAAGTTAGCCATACCCATCCTAGTTCCCTCCAGATCTATGGGACTGCAATAATCCCCATAGCTAGCACCCTTCTCCGTAGGGGACAAGCTTGAGGAAGGTTGAGCTTAATGACAGACATCCTCTGCTACTTGCCTCCAGTCTTCTGATTGGACGGAGGCCTGGGCAGCCTTCAAATTCAGGGGCAGTATACACCAGATACCCACCTACTCTGCTTATAGATTTTCCCTGAAATAATTTTTGGGGGGATGCTGTTGAAAACAACTCCTGCGTTGATGATGAACTTTAGATCTGAAGCAGAACTGGCATTTCTCACTAGATTCTTAAATCAAACTTACAGAAAGAAGACCTGCACCGCCCATTCCTCCCCCTTCCAAACCCCAAGCTGCCAAATTGCCTAGGAGTTCTTTGTAAAAGAGTTCTTTCCATGTGGACTGAGCCCCCAGTGCTGATCCTATGATCCTTCACAGTCTAGCAGATAGCCTGCAGGGGATCACTACAATCAGTATGTAGCTTTCAGTGACTTAAGAAACCCTTTCCAAGGCCACTGTTCTCCTTTTGGGGGTTCCCACTAGGCAGTACTGAAAAGCAGCCGGGACCTTGTGGAGTCACACATCTCTACCCCCCTGGCAATGCCACCTCTGTTCAAGGAAGCCAAGCTTGGTGAGAACTGGTGGCTAGTCCTAACTCCCCATCCAAGGGACAAGAATCAAGCACTCCCAGCATACCAAACAGCCCATCCTTCCCATGAGGACCGACTGTGTAGGGGTAAATGTCCCCACCATGGCCACTCTGCCCACCATCACCTTCAGGTCTCCTACCTAGGTAGGCAGAATCTGGTGTGGAGCGCAGGCTCTGGGTGGGTGAGCGGGCACTCAAGCCATGGGTGGGTGAGCCAGGCAAGCTGTCACTGGAGGAGAGGGAGCGATTCAAGGATGACAAGCTCCGGCTGGTGTGCAGCAGATTTGACTGCTTGGTGATCTTGCGGAAGAGGGAGCTGCGCTTCTTACTGCCAAGGATGGAAGGAAGGAAGGGGGTTACCTAAATAGGATCCAGCCATATTCAGCAAACCATGTTTTGAAATTGTGTGAGCTTTTGCTACCCCTCCCTAGTTCCTTTCTCTGTATATCTCACCTCTCCTGGCCTTCTTTGGTGGTGCTCCGTTTGTTCCTCCTAGCCATCTTAGACTTGTAGCTGCTCTTGCGAGCTGGCCCAATCCGGATGGAGGTGTTCTCAAAAGGTGTCGTAGTCACCATCACTTTGTTTCCACTCTAGGAGAGGGAGAAGGAAATTAGCTGTGGGACAATAGCGGCAGCACTTTGCCTCAGTCCCATCAGAGACTCTCTCCCTTTTTTGCCCCACTTCCTGCTTACCTTCAGGATGAGTTCCACCACCTCAGTATGCACCAGCCCATGCACTGGCTCTCCATTGACGTGGGTGATGAGGTCTCCGGCACACAAGCCTGCCTCATGGGCTGGACCTCCTTCTTCCACGTGCTGCCAGGGCATGATACAGAGAGAAAGAGAAAGAGAGATGGAGAAAAAAACATCTCAGAACTAACATGTCCCATTTAGCTATAGGAGTCCAAGTGCCTGCTTCCACAGCTCCCAGAGTGCTGAAGTAAACGAGGTAGCTATGAGACTCATTCTCATTGTGTACTACCAAGCTGGGCCTACCCAGAATGCTCTGCTAACAAGCAACCATGCTTACCCAGACAATATGGTGCACGCTATAGACATCGCTGTCACCCATGTACACCCGGATGGCACGCAGCGTAAAGCCATACTTCTTCCCTGAACGCTGGATAGTAATGGGTGAGCGGAGGATTGTTACGGCTGGCGAATAGTCCCGTGATGGTGAGGAATCCCGGGATGAGGGGTTGGATGAGAGCGAACGGGGGGACATTGGGCTGGCCAGTGGGGAGCTGCTATGCTGTTCCACTGCAAGTAAAGAGAGTGGGGAGAGAGATAAAATGAAAGTGTAAGTGAGAAGCTTTCCACAGTTTCATGGGACAAGAACATACCAGTACCTTTTGCCTCCCAGAATGGAGTCCTGGCCCTCAGCCTCCTTTCTTTAGCCTACAACTGCTTTCTGCAATAGGCCTTGCTGAGGCCTGCTGATACTTTCAATTGCTTCTGAGGACCTGTTGTCAGCAAGGGAATACTACAGAACCAAGAACATTTGGGTGTGTGGAACTGTTTTAGTATAAATATGAGGACTAGGGCTTTGGGAGCACTACATTAGGGCAGTTGATTAGTGGGGCAGAGCAATGTGCTTCTGGAGGTCCCACAGGCAGATAAAGCCCAGTGGGTATTTTCTGGCTGGAAAGGGAAAACACTCCCCCAGCAGTGGTGCCCCTGAGCCCTTCCCCTATCCCTGTTCTCTTAAGTACACCAGATTGACCACTGCAACCAAGAAGCAACCACAAGGGCTGTCTGATGGTGCAATGACAAGCTGAAGAATGTCATCTGTGGCCCAAAATTCAGCTCCAGAGAAGCTCAGACTGCATTTAAAATTAAAAGGAAGTTTCTAGTCCTCATGGCTGCAGATATTTTTGAAATCTCAGATGGGTGACTGAATGAGATTCCCAGTGGTCATTGGCAGTGGGACAGGGTGGGGGGTTCTGTGCCTTGAGAAGATTTACTTGCCTCCCCCCCCCCGCAAATAACTCATAGAAAGTGCACAAGCTAGGCAAAATAGTAGAAGCTGGGAAATATAAATCATGCAATGAATGAAATACCATGCAAATTTGCTTCATTTGCATAAACAGCAGGTTGCAGAATTCCATCTTCCTTTTGGCAGGCTTTTTTGGTTGTTGTTGCAGAATGCACACAGCCCAGTAACTATGTGAAGGGACAGGAATAGCATGCAGGGCAGCAAAGCAGAGATCTGCTGTGTAGGGTGGGCAGGTGGGCGCAGGCTGAGGGCTGTGCTGGGAAAAGATGCTACCTGCAGCGGGGTGTGTTCCTATCAGCATGGGGGCAAATGGCCCCTGTGCTGAAGGGCTGGATGGTCTTGCTCAGGAGACAACCCACAGAAGCAGGCTGGCCTGATGGAAGGAGCAGCAGTTCTGTGCATGGGCAAGTAGAATGTGTGGACGATATGGCATAATAGGATGTTACAAAGTGGTCAGCAGGATGGTCTGTGTGTGGAGAGACAAACTGTTTAGTGCCCCCGCCCAGGGTAAAGGGTGGCTTGAGAGTGTGCCTGTGGGGATTGGTTCAAAGTGCGATGCCATTCCTGTGGGTTGGTGCTGCGCCTGCAGGTGTGGAAGTGGCATGTCCAGGGTAGGGGTGGGGTGGGTGCAGGGGGGACAAGAGGAGGAGGGCCGTACCTGTGGGGATAATGACGGATAGCGCAGTAGCTGAGGCAGATTTGATGACCTTGCCCCCTGTGCGGGAGCTGCGCTTCTCAGCCGTGGAGTCCCCTGAGAGCTGTTGGTGCCGGGCCCGACGCAGCACCAAGTCATTGGTAGCTTTGGGGGCTGATGGGTCCAGCTCCTTTGGGGGCTGTAGCTCACCCGCTTTTGATTTATCGCCTAGTGGGGAGTGGAGAGAGAGGGAGGATGACTCAAGCCCAATGCCACAGGACCACACTCCGGGGGCGGGGAGCACCTCTGCCTTCAAACAAGGGCTGTGGGGCCAGAGGGACACCACCACAGGGGCTGGGGGGAGGACTGCCCGCCACCACCTCCACCACCGCAACCCAGAGGAATTCATCAGGCACACTGCCCATGGAATTTCCCTCTCTTCTCCCCATCACTCAGGGCAATTCTGCCCATCCATACCTTGTCATTCTGAAGGTGGGAGATGGACTTGTAAACGTGTAGATATGGGTGGGTGGGGGAAACATTCAGTAAAGTACTCCAGTGAAGTCCAAGGGGCCCTAGGCTCAAGCCCCAATTTGGGCACCACCAAATTCATGAGCAAAGGAATGAGGAAATCACAACCGGTCCTCATTAAAACACCTGCAAAGGCTCTTTAATACACTGGATCTTGCTGTTGCCATGCTGCAAGGCTGGCCTTGTTGGCTTCTGCAAAGCTGCAAGGTTGCCTTCCCTCCTGATGGGCAACTGGATCAGATTAAGATGCCAGAGCAAAATGTGGGACGCTGCAGAGCGAAGCCATGCCATTAAGACTCTTGGGCTGCAAGACTCTGCTATAGTATCTAAGAAATCACCATTTATTAAAAATGGAAAGTCACTTGGATGCCATGCAAGGGAATTCCAACTCCTCCCCCTCCCCAAAGTGTGTCAAAAAAGGGCTGGGTAAAACCACCAAGGTCAGAAGGGGGTTGCACCTGGCCATTGTTGTTTTGCTGTGAGCCAACAGCAGATTATGCTCTCCGCCTGATCCTCAGCACTTTTCAAGAGTTCTGTCTGAACAGCTGGTTTTTTTAGCCACAACGCTTGCAATTTTAGAATTTCCAAGACGCCTGTAGCCACAACACCCCAGACAACATGGGGCAGGTCCAGCATTCAAACTAGCTCTTGGCAGGCTTTCCTATGCCCTCAAAATTGAGAGCAGAAATAACTGCAACATTTACTCTCTTGAAAGTCCTGTGATTTTGCTTTTTTAAAAAAATCCTCAAAGCATTTACTGCTGGAAAGGAAATGGATCAGACTGCCCAGCTGCAACCAAAGCACCCAGTGCTAGGCACAATGGTGAGAGGTGGGCTTGTCATATTCAGGCTGTGAGCAGCTGAGGTTGGAAGGTGTAGAGGTGTTTGCTAACTACTGTCTCAGTCTTCTAAGCCAAATTACACCCCCCCGACACACAATGATCACTGCATGATATTCCTTGCACTACACACACAACAGCTGCTGCAATTTAGTGCCAGGCACGTGTAATCCCGACCCAACATAATGCATAGAGAAAAGGGTTTTCTTGTAATTGCAAAATAAATCAAATGGTTTCGGCATATGTCTGTATACTCCTGAGGGGCCATGTGTACCAGCCTACCCCCAAGAAAATTACAATGGATAGCTAGTCATACAGACAGACAGTTTAAAAAAAGAGAGAGAATTTTATTTTTTAAAGAAGTTCAGTGAAATGGTGGGGCTTTGCTGTAGAGAAGGGGCATTGTTTTGAAAAGGAGCTTCACCATTACAAAATGACACTGGCAGAGACAGGCAGATTGTTGTGTCAGTCATCACTACTGAGGTTGGAAGCATTGTCCAATCAGAACTATCCCTATCTTAAGTCAAGGGAAGCAACATTTTTTTAAAAAGCAGCAGGTGGCAGAGTAAGATCTGACCCATGAGTTACAACCCATCAGGAAATGTTCTTGTGCAAAGCCATATTAAAATAGCTGAAAACAGCACAAGACTAAAAATAGTATGTATGTTGGAAGGCAAGGAGAGGCAGGCTTCCACACCAACAGATATGTTTTCTAGGGAAACAGACATTTGGATCCTCTGCAACAACTACATATTTATTTAGTGTGCAACTTCTACTGCAAAAGCCCTCAGAAGCAAACCATTGGCGTGAGATTTATACTGAAATGAAACCTAGTCATTCAGTGGTGGTGATTCAGTTAGGTGGGGTGCACTGTCCCCTTCTCCAAGATGTGAGGTCTGTCTGACCTCAACGTATCTCCTCACAAAAAGCTGGAAGAGAGAGGACTTTTGTCCCGGGAAACAGATGGAAAAAGAGAGGTGGTGCACCAAGAATCTGTTTAGGCCATTATTCACATGCCTTCTGTAACAAGGGAACCAAGTCTTCCATTGTGGCTTCTCTCCTTAACCTACCAGAGTAAGGACCTTCTGTCAGCAACCATCCTGACTCACCTTAGTCTATGACTCACCTATGTCAGTCTCCACAGGGACAGGACACTGTCCAGTTTCTCCTGTTGCTCCTTCTTTGCTCTCCTTGCTTTCAGTCTGGGATGGGGGCCCCATGGGCCCATTTTCTGTAGGAGCCTTCATGGGCCCCTTGCCAAGGGTCTCATTCTCACTCTCCAAAGGCACAGCAAAACGGTTGGTGTCCATCAGGGCAGAAAACCGCCGCCGTGCACCCAGTGGGGGGCTTGAATCACTCTCCGTATATGAGGACTCTGAGGCAGAGAGGCGCTTCCTGCAAAAGAATAACAAGCAAGTGGGCGAGCCCTCCCCTCCCCAACTTCGGAGGTCAGGGCCACCACCAAAACACCAGTCAGGGCTTCATCTGAGTCCCTTCCAACTCTGAGATTCTATGGTTCTATGAAAGTTCACTAGAACTCAGCTTGTTTTTATTAGGGCTGTAATCAGGACATCAACCCCTACAGCTTCATTTGATCCAAATGTAGTAAGTCAGCACTAATTTTAAACTTTGGGTCTATAGTTTAGGAAATTTTCCAGGATGCTTGTGAGGCTGTTTTGCATCTTGTATCTTAATTGTAGAAAGGAATGGAAAAAGAACATTTAAAAAATGGCCTTCCCTTCCTAGACCAAAAGATATGGGCTGACATTCTGTGTTCCAGTTACAGATTTGTAACCTAGACTTATGGATTCATAACTGCTCTGTATGTAGTAACGCTATGTAATCATGATCATGGCACTATTGTCATGATGGTAAATGCCCCCAAGCCCACCTTAACAGTTACATTGAGTAAAGAAGATCTGTTTAGCTGCCAGGTGGGGCACAAGGAAGATTACATTTCTAGCCCCCTCTGACCAGTGAGGGAGGCCATGATAATCAGAAGCAAGACCCCTGTCGTAATTGCCCATCGCAGGCTTGCCTGTTTGTGGGAGGGGGCAGGAAATGTCTTACTCCTTGCATTCTGATCAGCAGCTGAACAAACCTTTTTCACCCAATCTGGCTGCTGGCTGTTAAAGGCTTTGGGGCGGGGGGAGCTGGTGGCAGCGGCCAGGAGATGTAGATGTAGAATATTGGTGATCATTTTCAAATTGAACTTGGTGATTTTTCATACATTTTTCAATATCTCAGTCACACACAGCAAGTTTCCAGACAGACAACTTATAGCGCTACTAGTCAAAAAGTGCTGTGCAGCTGTCTTTCAGTTTTTAACAGATGTTCTACAGTTAGAAGAAAGGACTGCAGTAGCAGTGGTGGGAAAACAGAACTGCAACAAATGGCAGTCATTTGGACTCTTCATAAGATCCTGTGTTCAAGACAGGGCAACAGCACAATAAAAACCTTAGCAAAGACTAGTCCAATAATAAAGTTTGATGAAAATAGGTTGTAATGTAATCACTAAATTAATTTGTTTTGGTTAATGATGAATTGACTAAACCAGTGCTAGTCAAAGGAGTGGTCCATGGATCAGTGTTAGTCCATGAGCCATTGGCTGCAAGTTGCTGGTTTGTTTCTTGGAAAGAAATAAAGAGTTGTAGCCAATGGGTACAAATATGGTGCTGGTCCCTGGCACATTAGAAGAAGAAAAAATTGCCAGTCTCCCATATCAGACAGGCTGAGAAGTACTGGACTAAGCAACCTTTACTCATCACTAAGAGCTCTAGTTTTCAAGAGTAAGTCCCCAGGACATATGAAAGAACATTAGGGAAAGGAGTCCCCTTTGTTCTCTGATGACGGATGCCAGGCAGCTCTCAAATACTTAAGGCAGAGGACAGGGCTCAAATCCTAGAATATCCTGGATGCTCCATTTTCTAGACTGATCTGTCAGGCAGAATGTACTCTCTCTTGTTTCCATCCCCTAAATCCAAACAGATCCTTGTTGGTCTGGGAAAGAAACAGCCAGTGCAGGGTGACCTAGAGTGGGACTCACATTTCTGGGGAGTTGGTGCGCCAGCTCTTGTCTCGAAGAGTGAAACTGCCCAGGCTTTCCCGTTTGCCCAGCTTCTCGTCCTTGTGCTTGTTGCTCTGGTCCCGCTTGGTGACACTGGGAGTCTTCTGCTCATGCTGGGATAGGTGCTCCATGCTGCTATACACCTGGCCGGGGTGGAGGGGGAGACAAAGAACAGAGTAGTGATAAATGCTAGCAAAACATGCCAAATGGATAGATTTACTTGTCACTTAAGTGTGTGTGACCCTGTGGTTCAATCAGGCCATTAGTCTCCTCTATGCAACTTGTCCCTCTGTGTGCACACATATACACAGAGGGACAAGTTGCATAGAGAAGACAAATGGCCTAATCCAACCACAGGGTCTTATGAGTGATCCCTGGTGTTCAAGACAGAAAATCAGAATGGCCTCACTGTAAGAATTAACATTGTGCACTATTTACAATCCACAGTTCTCTTCTTTATCCGTACCCGCTGTGGCCAAGGCCAGTTCAAATATATACATTTTTATCCAGTAGGCTTACTTCCAGGTTCTGTTTTTGTCTGAAAGGGGAAAAAATAGGCTCAGGAAGAGATGTGGGCAGAGGATTACAGTGCTGGAGAGATACCCCACACACATACCGCCACAAGCTCCTACTAATTATCTCCTGAATGTAGCCTACAGCTTCAAATTATCTTATTAAACATGGAATTAAGAACATGACTCCAAATCCCAGTGCTGGTCCCAACTAGAGTAGACACACTGAATCAGTGGCACTTACCTAAGTGTCGACTTACTAAGTTTACCCATTGATTTAATGGGTCTGTGTTAGCTGGGACCAACAACTGCATTTAGGGCCATACTGTTCACTCTCACGTATTTGCAAATAAATGTGCAGAGTGTTAAACTATTGATGACAACTTCCCTATCCATGCATACTCTCCCCCTCTGTGTACACATATGCTATGAATGGTACCCATCCCCCACTCCACTCATCCTCTGCCTGCACCTTGCTTGAACTGTCTACCCCTATATCCACAGGGTATATGTTCCTGGACTTACAATTTATAAGTGAAACTGCACATAACAGCAAATCCTATTAAAATAAAGGACTTCCTGTACAAACATACCATAGAATTGCATTGGAAGACCTAGTGATTCCTAGAGAGAATACCACCCTAGGCATTTTTCCAGAACAACTCTATGGTATGTGTCCCTATTTTTTTCAGCCATGGATAACTGAAACCATGGATATTGGTTTCACAGATACAGAGGGCAACCTGTATTCCCAGATACAAGTAATTTTTTGGAGATGACAGATTTTTAACAATAATAATAGATAGCAGCAGCATTGTATAGCACAGTTCACATCTTCATTGTAGTTCATGCAATGAGGTCCTGTTTTGATTGTCAAATCTTGGTTTTAAAAGCTGGAGTGCACTCAGTGTTCAAGGACCTGCATGCAGCTGCTTCACGCCTTTATTTATTATTTATGTTCAAGTGAGCATACAAGAAGCTGCAATTAACCAGAACTTCCTGTTACATCCAAACTGGGAAACTAAGGTTAACAGCTTCCCAATATTTAGATATGAAATGATGGTTTTGTGCAATATTAATTTTCCCAGAGTGCTGTTTTTAAAAAAAATTAAAATTTGAAACTATAAATCACCAGGAGGAATTTTCCTTGGCCAAAATGTTATTCAGAAATGGGTTACATCATGTTATTTGCTTATTTATAAAATTAATGTTGGTTCCTGTATCCTGGTTTGTTTAGAAGCTATTAACCATAGTTCTTGTTCAGGCATAATGGGAAGCAATGTGGTGTCCTGGTTTGTTAAGAAGCTGCCTGTGTCTGAAAATCAAGGGCATCTTGGCTTAAGACAAGATGTGGTTGTGTGAAGGTGGACATTAATGAAGCAATCCATACAACTGCTCTGACCTGTAGGCCAGTATCGTTATCCTCCTATTTCCAAACAAAAGGAAAATTTAGGGCTCATTTACATGGGTCAGAATATACCGGTTCCCCATTGATCCCCCATAACCTGGCCCATTGATCCCCCATAACCTGCACTGAACAGGATGGAGTCCAGACCAGCACGCTAGCCAGTCTCTGCAGCTGCCACTGCCGCCCGCATCACTCTCTCTGTAACCAGGAAGCTGGCCTGCAGCATGTGAGCAAGGCCCCCTGCATGTGACCAGTGTTGGTCACACGCTGCGGGACTCCTTCCTGGTTACGGAACAGCGAGGCAGACAGCAGCTGCAGTGACAGGCCAGCAGGCCAGTCTGGGCTCCTGCATTTATGCAAGGCCCAATCCGTTTTATTTTGACTGGAGCGGATTTTACCAGGTAT
Source organism: Gambelia wislizenii (assembly GCA_030847615.1). Classification (NCBI taxonomy): domain Eukaryota; kingdom Metazoa; phylum Chordata; class Lepidosauria; order Squamata; family Crotaphytidae; genus Gambelia; species Gambelia wislizenii. The sequence continues at coordinate 263,263,008 of JAUMIR010000002.1, forward strand.
TTTTTAAAAATAGTGTAACAGGCCTTCCCCCACCCCTGTCTTGGCCCTGCCTTTGCCCCTGGGGTTGTGAGGACTGCCTGGAAGCAAAACAAGGCAAAAGCCCTACATCATCTGGATGGGGGCATGATAGGATAACTTGCCTATCTAGATAAGCCCCTAGTCTTGAGCAAACAGCATTTTGCAAAGGGCCATCTTGTGTTTGTGGCTCAAACAAGGTTTGAACCTGGAACTTCTCTGCTCACTCTTTACTCTCACGATGTTACATTAGTTCACACATATTTTACAAAAATCAAAAATTTAATTAAAATATAGTAAGTCAGGGCCCCACCTTGCTGAATCTGGGAGAGCAGGATGAAAACTGTCGTATTTCCACAGGTTCATCTTCAGTTGTGTCATCGTCATCATATGAGTTAATATGGTGGTAACGATCAGAGCGAGCTGAAACAGAAAAATAGCCCAGAGTTCACAGACACCTAGCCCCAGAGGGAAGAGAGGGGTAGAGCAGCATGCCTTCTGCCCAACTGCCTGTGTTTTCTCTAAACTTTTCCCAAGCTGCTAAAAATGGAACTTGTTTTAGAAATGGTTCTCTTTCTGACCACGGGGCAGCAGATCTGGGTTTTGAAACCACATAAAACTAGTACCTTTTTGACACCTAAGAGGTATTTGGCATCCATACCTTACAGGCATGGATAACAGGAATCAACCACAAATACTCACTACTATTGAGAGGTTTGGGCCACTTTGCTAGCCTCTGTAGACAGAGCATTGGTTAATGTAGCCTGAACATTATTCTTTCTATTTTTAGGCTGCCTCATCTTGTGGCCATAGGAAACAGGATGCTGAATCCAGAAACAAAAGTTATCAAACCCTAGAGGGTCAACAAACCAGCCTTCCTCAAACTGGTACTCAGTTTGGATTACAGTTTCTGGAATCATCCACCCAGCGTGATATAACTGGCTGGGAGATTCTGGGAGTTATAACCTAACACACAGTACCTGGAAGGCATTAAGTTGAAGAACACCATCATAAGCAAACTCCATTCTTTTCTAGTGGAGGGCCAGCTACATTTAAAGACACCCTGAGCTGGAAGATGTCAGCTCACACAGCAGACATGGATGCTTGAGTGTGGATGATGGTCCATGTGCAGTAATGTTTGTGTGAAACAATTCTCCAACCAGGAGCAATCATTTCAGCCACATTAGTGCAAGCTCCCTCTCCTCCAAAGAGGAGGTCCAAGCAACAGCTATTCCATTGATTTTCCAGTTTCAAAAAAATGATCCAGCTCATGCTTTGGTGGACCTCCTAAAGCAGCTAATGTCACAGCTGTGGGGCACCTCCTGTATATTCTTTTCACCGTTTTGCCTTGGGGAACACCTCTTTGCTATTAACTAATTTAAAATGAAAATAGCAGTTTCTGGAGAGGGTGGATGGAGGGTTAATGGGGCTGATTTGGTTCAGCCAGATGAAGAGAGGTAGTTTAACCCTTTTGTAGGAAGGAACATAGGAAGCTGCCTATACTGGGTCAGACCATGAGTCCATCTAGTGCAGTACTGTAGCACCCCTGTATCCATGGGGGATTGGTTCCACCCCCCCCCCCCCCGTGGAAGGTGAATTCCATGCATAATAGCGAACGCCATCCACCACCACCCCGCCACTGCCGCAGGAGCCCTCCTGGGGAAGGGAGGCAGGCAAGATTGCACCTGCCCCCCTTCCCCCTTTGACCCTGCTGTGACTGGAGCTCTCCTGGGGGGGGGGAAGGTGCCCACTCCCTTCCCCCCACCATCACCAATCATGGATAACTGAATCCACAGTTGCCGAATCAGCGGATACCAGGGTGCTACTGTACTATTGGTGCTGACTGGCAGGAACTCTTTAAGAGCCTTTCCCAGTCCTACCTGGAGATGCCAGGGACTGAAGCTCAGGTCTTGTATGTATAAAGATTAAGCTTTGCTATGAAGCCACAGCCTTTTCTCTCTTATGGTCCTGATAAAAAACATCATTCTGGAGCTTCTATTCACAGTGGTCAGAAATACCCTACTGGGGCACCCAGAACACCCTCTGGATAGTGGGAATCAAAGAGATGGCTCTTGATAAGTTGGGAGCACTTGGGATTAGGGTGTATGGGCAGTAGAAACTGGAGCAGGTTGTGTATCTCAGCCTTACTTAGTTTGTTAAAGCAAAATACTTTGAACGGGGGGGAAATTTAAAAGCTGGAAACTTGCTGTCAAAGTAGCTGGTGTCTTCTTCAGATTCCAAGTGAGGGATGAACTCTGCTTTCTGCCTCAGAAGCCCGTTCCAGTCCAGATCTTTGAAAAATGCATGCTGTTTCACCTCATAGGCACCACCTGCAGAAAACCAGAACATTGGAGTCTTGCTGCCTCCTGCTGGCCAATGCTACAAATCAAGCCAGGAAGAGCAGGAGGGGCAGGGGGTGGTTCTCTTGAAGATAAACAAGAAATAAAACTTCCAGACAGGGAGGAGGGAGACAGTTGCACACGTAGAGACAGACTGGTCAAGGCCAGAGCTAGCCAATAGTTTGATGTTCTAGGTTGCAATATTTTCAAAGGAGACCTATGAGAATACTGGGATGAGTAAAAGCTGTTTGGAAGTGGAATACACTGCCTTGGAGTGTGGTGGAGTCTCCTTCTTTGGAAGTTTTTAAGCAGAGGCTGGATGGCCATCTGTTGGGAATGATTTGATTGTGTATTCCTGCATGGCAGAGGATTGGACTGGATGGCCCTTGAGGTCTCTTCCAACTCTATGATTCTGATTCTGAACTGGATTACACTACGTACCACACCCACTTCTCCCCCATTTGCCCTTACCTGCCCCCAGGCGGAGAAGGGGGTTAGTTTGCAGGAGGCAGGAGATGAGATCTTGAGCATCTGCTGGGAGTGCCTCCTCCCCTTCTGGCCACAAGATGTCATCTGAAAGCAAATAGAAGGCGTTGCAACTAGGGGTGGGGAGGGGGGAAGGTAGCAGCTGTGAACAGCAAGGGGAGGGGCGCGTGTGGGCAGAAGAGTCTCCGCCATGTGAGGATTATGTTCCAGCTTTCATCATGATGGCTGCAATTTACACGATAAGAAATTATATGTATTTCCCCACACACAAACCCTTATCGCAAGCACAGGAGAGCAGCACACACAGTTTCTCAGTCCAGAGGGATTGCTGCCAAATCCCCCAGCACTTTGCTTTCTGTTTTGTGACAGTCTCTCTATGTCCTCCTTCATACCTAATTCAGTCCCTTACTCTTCAACCCCTTGCATATGCCCACTTATGAGCAGGAGCCAGTTCATCCTCGTAGCCAAACCTGGAGCAAATTCTAATGCACATAATGGGAACACAATGGCCAACATTTGCCCTCCACATACCGGTGATGACCTGACCAAAGAGCTCCTCAGGGGTGTCTCCAAAGAAAGGCACGCAGCCCACCAGGAATTCGTACAGGATGATGCCCATAGCCCACCAGTCCACTGGCTTCCCGTAGCCTTGGCGAAGGATCACTTCAGGTGCAATGTATTCTGGGGTCCCACACACCTATAAAGACACTTGCTTTCATTCAGCCACCACAGATACCAAGCCCCAGGATGCCCACCCAAGCATGCAGCCCTCGCTGTCCTTTGGTTGACTGAATGGTCGAGGGAGCCCTGAATTTGTACTATAGCTGAAGTTAATCAGATTTGAACCTGTTTAGGATATGGATAAGCTACTCTAAACTGTACGAAACCTTCCAAATGGAAGAGCAAAATAAAAAGATTTGTATACATATGAAAATAGCTACTATGTATTTGCATTTGCTTTGATTTTGACAACCAATTTGTATCAGTGAGTCTGTTTTCTTAATAAATACAGTTTTATTCTTTCTAAATAATTCCTTTTAACTAAGCCTGTTGATTCAAAGTACAGTAGGACCCCTGTATCCACTGATTCATTATCCACGGGACACAAAACAGCATACCTACCACAGAATCGTCCTAGAAAATATGTCCTCTCTAGCCATTTTCTAGGTCCTCCAATACAACTCTATGGTTTTTAAACCAAAAGTCCCATTATTTTCAATGGCATCTGCTATCATCCACAGTTTTTGGTATCCACAGGGTCCTCCAGAACCAATCCCCAGTGGATGCGGGGGTCCTACTGTATATCCTTGCCTTTTCCAAGCTTTCCTTTACCACCAGTCTTCTTCTACCTACCTACCTCATTTATATGCCTCCTTTCTCTAAGGGTGGCATTCAAGGCAGCTCACAAAAGGAATTAATTAAAATCCAACAATGACATTTTGTAAACAATTAAAACCATCACTTAAAACAGTATAAAATTATTTTTAAAAGCATACATTTTTTTCTTTTAAAAAGCATATACCCTAATAAGAAGCTTCCCTGTAAGTGATTGCATATTAAAAGCCTGCTTAAACAAGAAGGGTGATGCCTGCTGGAGAAAGGAGAGCAGGGAGGGGGCCAGCAATTCTCACCAAAGGGAATTCCAGAGGATGAGAGCAGTAACTGAGAAGTCCCTCTCTCATGTCCTCACCTAGCATGCCTATGGCAGTGGTGGGACCAAGAGAAAGCTCTCTTGTGTAGATCTTAAGATTATGGCAGGTTTCTATAGGAGATATAAGGCCTGTCTACATTTCTCAGTTTCTACGTATCAGCCTTACAGACTTAGGTCCAAACTATCTGAAAGACTATGGGCCTGTCTGCACTGAAGAAATACAGCACTTTAACACCACCTTATCCACCATAGGTCTGTCCTATGGAATCCTGATATTTGTAGTTTGGTGAGGTATTTATCAGTTATCAGAGAACTCTGGTACCACACCAAACTACAAATACCAGGATTACATAGGATAGAGCTATGGTGGATAAAGTGGTGTCAAACTGCTGTATTTCTGCAGTGTACACAGGCCCATAGTCTTTCAGATAGTCTGGACCTATGCCTATAAGGCTGATATGTAGAAATGGAGAGATAGACCTGTTGTGTTGGAGGCTTAGAGTTCTTGAAGGTAAGAATTTAAATTCATCAAGATTGACATATGCCCAAAGGTGGGAAATGGTGAAGATTCCAACAATAGAGGATTGGTTGGTGAAAATGTTTGACATAGCAGAGATGGATAAATTAACCACTTTGTTGAGGGATAAGTCTGCAGACAACTTTCTTAAAGAGTGGGAGCCTTTTCTGAAGTTCTTGCAGGAGAGTGGTAAACATATAACATTAGTAGGTTTTGAGAATTAATTGATCTCTCCCACCAAAATAAAAGTTCCTAATACTTCGTGATGTAGTAGAGGGAACGAAAATTATGATTACATTTAAGCCAATGTTTAGAAAGTGGGAAATCAATTTTTAATTATTTGTGTGAGTACAGTTTATGTATTATTTGTGTATATGTAAGGGAGTATGTGTTTGGTGTTTATAGAGGAAAGACAGTTTGCCTTTGTCTTCCTCAGAGGCTGAGAGAGTGTGACTCAAGGTCACCCAATGAGTTTACATGGCCAAGTGGGAATTTGAATCCTGGTCTTGAGTTGTGGTCCAATGCTCAAAGCACTACATCACACTGGCTCTCTATCTTTGTCTCATACCTCCTAGATATCAACCCAATGGTCTGATGGCAGTGAAATACTCCATAGCTAAGTGCCAGCTGACGGCCTAATTCCATGGAGTGTTAGATCTGAAAAAGAGGCTTAATATTGCCACTTTTATTTTTAACCAAAAGTAGGCAATTGGGTGAGTGGAGGTGAACAGAAGCTGGAAAAGAACAATGGGGAGGGGCTCTAAAGTTAAGAGGCTCTCAGCTTTCCTCTCTGCTTCCATCCACATGGTCACACCTTCTCTGCTGAGCTCAGAGAAGTTACTTTTGGGGGCTTTGACTCCCACTGTGTCCCAGCTAGTATGGCCACTGTCCAAAAAGTACCCTTCCCCAGTGCTATTCTTCTGAGCATTGCCACTTCTGGTGGACAGTAGGGAAACAAGGCAGCAGCTGTTCCTATCTCCTCTCACCTGGTTTCTGGTACCATGGGGGAAGGGAGTGTTAGGGGAAAATGCTTGGAGATGAGGTATAAAATCTGTGCTATCTATGCATTGTGATCCCAATCAAGATTGGGTTCCCATGAGTTCATTGGAAGTAAACAAAGGCAATGACATTTAGTTGTATCCTATGTGGGTGGAAAAACTCTAGGGAAGAGACTGTGCTTGTTAGTTGAATTCAGAAAGAGAGGGATTGCTGGAGCTGGGGAGGAGTTGCAGTTTCCAGAGCCAATGAGTAGGGCCTTTTCATATTGAGTAAGGTAGTGGTATTTTCAGTTACATATCTAGGAGATGAAACAAGGGGTAAATTTTTTGTGGTATAATTTCTATACTGCATTTGCAACTATTTTGTATTTTTTATTTAGGGCTTTAAGATTGCATCCAAATGTGCAATGTTATTAATTAGCACAGGCAGACGAGTCCTGCACTGGCACCTCACTGGATGCATGGGCCTTTTGAGAGAGTGCATATGTGTCAAATTTAATATACAGTTTGTTGCATTATTGTTAAATATACATATTGGGACTTCAACTGTGCAATTATAGTTGGCCCCATATAACCCAGAAAGAGGTACATTAACATGCAGTTTAGTTCAAAGAGGAGCATACAGAGAACTCTACTATTTGATTTGTTCCACACTGCTATACTACATTTTCAGTGTCAGGTCATATAACCTCGCAGCATGGTTTCAATTACATGCTTTGAATACCTCACCCCTCCCTGTCATGCACTCCTGCACATGCCTGCACAGACAGACAATATCAGGGTCTTACCTGTTTGTCTAGGAACTCCCTGGCATCCTTCTCAATGTGGCCTTCATACAAATTGGTGGTGAGGCTCATCAGCCCCATCTTGGAGAGCCCAAAGTCAGTCAACTTGATGTGCCCCATAGAAGTGATGAGTAGGCTAGGGGGAAAGTCAGAGGGACAACCATCAGAGGGAGCAGCTTGCAGCCACTCCCTGCCTTGAATAATGGCAGAGGAACCTGAGGAATGCCAGCCAGGATGTGCCCAGTGTGTTCTTGCCCTCTCCGCTTCGTAACCTAAACCCAAATGAGTGCCCCACCACCCGCACTTAAGTTTCATACTTGTCAGGCTTGAGGTCTCGGTGGACAATGCCATAGTTGTGCAGATACTCCAGGGCGAGGACAGTCTCAGCAAAGTACATGCGGGCCATCTCCACAGGCAGTGCCCCTATGTTCTTCAGCAATGTGGCACAGTCCCCACCTGCTGGGAGAAAGGTGAAATAGTTAGGGAGGTGGCTTTTCTGCTCACACTGTGGAATACTACTTTGTCCTGTCCTTGGGCTGAAGACTGCAGTGATAAGAACAAGGATCTGATCAAGCCTATGTAATCTAGCATTTTGTTTCTCCACAGTGGCCAACCACACACCCAAGGGAAGTCCACAGGGACAGGGACACATCCTCCTGCTCATGCTCTCCAACAAGTGATATTCAGAGGCATGCTGCCTCACACACTGGAGTTAATCTATGACCATTATGATTATTAGCCACTTTCAGACTTATCTTCTATACATTTGTCCCATCTCCATCCTGCTTTGTGGCCATCACAACATCTTGTGGTACAGTAATTAATTCCACAGTTATTGTGTGCAGAAATAATTCCTCACATGTGATCTATTTCCCATCATTTCCCACCACTGAATGAACCCATATTCTAGTATCAAGAAAGAATTGCCTCTATCCACTTTCTCCAAAACCATGAATAATTTCATTACACCTCTATCATTGCCCCATATACTCACCTGCTTTTTAAATCTAAAATGCTACAAAAGAATGCTTTAATCTTTCTTCGTTGTGTTGCTGCCTGCCTTCATCATTTGGATGCTCTTTCTGCATCATGTATTCATTCATGATATTCATTTATTTATCTTTCACTTTTCAATATAACAAAATCCCTAAGCAATTTACACACCGAATGTATGTATGCCCGTTTCAGCTCAACAATATCCTTTTTGAAATGCCATGATCAGAACTATACACAATATTCCAAGTGTCACTGCACCACTGATTTATAGAAAGGCATGATGATATTGCCAGTTTTGTTTTTTGATTTGACAGCAGTGACTAACTGGATCAAGTTGTTCACAACAACCACAAAATCCTTTTTCTGGTCACTGACCACTAACTCAGATCTCATCAGCATATATTTGAGATTAGGATTTTAGTCTCAATGTACATCACTTCAAGCTGCTTGCATTGAATTCCATTTGCCATTTTAATAACCATTCCCTCAATTTGAAGAGGTATTCTTGGAGCCCTCTGCAGTAACTTTTTCTTTTCAACACATACAATAACTTGGTGTCATCAGCAAATTTGACCACCTCTCTGTTCACTCCCTACTCTAGTTCTGATGAACAAGTTAAAAAGCTCAGGTTCAAATACTAGTCCTTGGGGGACCATTCTATTTACATCCCTCCATTACAAGAACTGTCCATTTACTTCTACTCTTTCCTTCCTGTTCTTTGAGTCCACAAGTGGACCTCTCTTCTTACGGAGGGGGAATTTTGCTCAGCGTGACTGGTGAGGCACTTGATCAAATCCCTTTTCAAAGACTGAACAGGCAGTTTTTATTGGATCACCTGCTTGATAACATTTTTTCAAAGCTCTTCCAAACTGGCCAAAATCTTCATGATATGTCAGGAATTGGGATTTTTTAGAGCATGGATATGATGCACCTCCTGTCCTAATCTTTTCTTGTGAATTAGTCTGAATTAGCAAATAGTCCTGAAGGGACTAGCCACAGCATTTTAAAACCAGAGCAGGAAGTAGGGTGTCCCCCCCCCCACAACTGTCCTGTGAGTTTCCAATACAGGCAGGGCAAATTCCCACTTCTGTATCCATTGTTTTCTCTTTCCCTGCTTGTTTTGCAGTTATAGTGCTATAACAGAAGTCTAAACTCCCATTTCTTGTCATCAGCTTCTCTTTCAGTTCATCAGACCAGCTTCCTGAAAATACATCCTTAGGAGACTCCAACTATATACAACTATTCTTCTCTTTCAATGAATAAATGCTTATCAAACACAGTTTGAATAATAATAGTGCAAACTGCACTTGATAAGATTTGCTCATTAAGAAGACAGGATAGTGGTGTGTGGTTGAGTCCTTGTCTTCTACCTGATAGAGGAGTCATTAAATTGGAAGCACTGTGAGCAAATAATGAGCAATGTTTGAAGCACAGGATTGACCTGCATTAGATTTTCTTTGCCCTTCCTTTTGCTTGCTATGTTCTCCTGGGTTTCTAACAAATTCAAGCCAAATCAATTTATTGTAGCATTTAGTTAAGCAGTACCTTGAGCAAGCAGGGATCACCAGCATTGAGGCCATGGTATTGAGAACACAGCTGCACTGGGCAGGGCACGTTTCTAGGATGGAGGACCATCGCCTCCCCAAAATACTACTCTATGGTGAACTTGCCACGGGTCAGCATAAGAGGGGCGCTCCAAAAAAGCGATACAAGGACTCCCTGAAACAACATCTCAGGCTTGGCCAAATTGATCATCAACAATGGTCCACCCTGGCCTCACATTGGGAGGCATGGAGACGCATTATCCACAATGCTGCAGCCTTATTTGAGAACTCACACCGAACAAGTCTTGAAGAGAAATGACAACGCAGAAAGAATCACAACCCAGAAATATCACCCAAGGAGACCCTCTGCTGTGCTTTTTGCAACCGGATTTGTTTATCTCGGATTGGCCTTTTTAGTCATCAGCGCGCTTGCAGAAAGCACGGGATGAGCCCTTCCTGAATCTTCGTTTGCGAAGAAAAGCCAGAGAGATTTTCTTATACTTTAGACTGGGTTTGTGGCAAACTAGTCAAAAAGCCTGTACAGAAGGAGGAGAATTGCTCTTTGGTGTTCCACACTTACTGGGGAGATAAAAAAATTCTTGGATATTAGTCCAGGAGCATATTATTTTACCTAAATTATTCCATCTCAGGACTTTAATGTTCTTAGCACACACACACACACACACACACCAACTTGTATATTATCCTGCCAGGTCAGACAATGTGCACAATCCAAATACTGAAATACACCATCCCCTGCAGACAACCACAACAGCAAACTTCACTGTCATCCTTTGGAAAAGTTATCTCTTTGGATGACAACCTTCCCAGAATCCCCTAGCCAGAATGTCTGCTAGCTGTGCTGGCTGGGGAAATCTGGAAGATGTAGTCCAGACAAGTGATGCTTTAAGCTTTCTGACTGCAATTGACAAATATGTGCCTTAGGAGAATAGGAAGCTGCCTCATACTAAGATAACACATTCAGCCAGCCCAACAGTTCCGCAGAGTTTCAGAGAGGTGTCTTTCCCAGCTCTGTCTGGAACTATCCGGAAGTTAACCTGGACATTTTGCATGCAATTTGTTGGCATAACCACTGGGCTATGATTCCACTTCAGCTTTCATTCTGGCATGAAAGCAAGGTTGTAGTTTGTCAAACTGAACACAATCTAATAGACGATGAAGTCAATAGACTATTTACTTGACTTATTTTATGGGTGTCAGTTGCAATTTGCTCTTGAATATATATACGCTTTGCAAAATTCTGCACTGCAATGTCTCAAGCCCAATGTATGCCAACAGAACTGCTTCCTTGTAGATCATTTGCAAAGGAGATCTCTGGCACAATATAGGTGAAGACTAGCCTAGAGACCACATGCCACAGGCCTTCCTTCCCTCTGCACTCTGAGGCTGCGTACCTTCGACATACTCCATGACCATGCAGAGGTAGCGTTTGGTTTCAAAGGAGCAGAACATGCTGACCACAAAAGGATTCTCTGCAAATGTCAGGATGTCACGCTCCACAAAAGCTTGTTGGATCTGGTTGCGCAGGATGAGGTTCTGCTTGTTAATTTTCTTCATGGCAAAACGCTGTCGGGTCTCTTTGTGCCGCACCAGATACACAGCTCTGAGGGAGAAGAAGGAAGAAGAGTGGTCAGCAAGAGGCATTTTTGTGCTTCAGCAAACAAGACTGAATTCCCATGCCAGAATCAGAAAATGCAGAGTCCTCAGGCCCCAATGCTTCTACTCTAGGCCCAGCCACACAGTACTCCAAAGCTCTGAAGAAGATGGTTCTCAGCTCAGAGTCAATTTAAGAAGCCCAGAACAACCAAGTCCATTTACAAACAGTCACTGAGGCAGCCAGACACACAGTGTAGGATGTGACATTCCACAAGGAAGTGGCTAACATAGAAAAGGCCCTGTTTCTCATGCCTGCCAGTTTAATAGAGCTCACTGGCAAGTGTGTAAGCTGGCCTTTGTGGTTGATCTTAGGCCTCAGGAAGAGTTTTATGGGTGCATTTAGGGCTTAAAGGATAATCAGAACTTTAAATTGGGCCCAGAATTAGACTTGCAAATGATAATAAAAATTAGTGCTGGCACGAGGGCCAATGTTGTTTCCATCCTAAAATGTTACTGCAAGCCAGATAAGAACAGATATAGTAATCAGTATCAGCCATCGTACTGCTGTGGATGCTCAAGAGGCCTAAACTAGATAACCATTTCATCCAAATGGAGGGGGCAGGGTGAAAAAAGAGTAGAGATTACGTGATTTAGAAGACTATATGGCCTGGCTACTTTACACATTTTGCTGTAATGGTTGCAACAAGGACAAACTAATGTACCATACCCTCCATCATTTCACAAACAAAAACCAGGAGAGGTGTGGCCAAGCAATATCAGACTATGGTCAAGATGGCAAACATCATTAAGAAAAGACTAGAAGAGGCTGCAAAAGTTTACTTTTCCTTGAGCCTCCTGGGAAGGGCAAGATTCGCCCCCCTCCCCGCAGAGTTAATTCAATACAAACTACAGTTGTCCCTTTACATTCGCGGGGGTTAGGTTCCATAGACCCCTGCAAATGTGAAAATTCCGCGAATAATGACAGCCCTCCCCAAGCGACCCCCGAGGCCTCCGGAGGCCTCGCGGTCCCTCTTCCCGGCCTCCTTCAGCCCTCCCCAAGCAACCCCGCGGCCTCCGGAGGCCTCGCGGTTGCTCTTCCCGGCCGCCCCCCGCCCTCCCCAAGCGACACCGAGGCCTCCGGAGGCCTCGCAGTCACTCTTCCCGGCCTCTGTCAGCCCTCCCCAAGCGACACTGAGGCCTCTGGAGGCCTCGCGGTCGCTCTACCCGGTCGCCCCCTGCCCTCCCCAAGCAAACCCGAGGCCTCCGGAGGCCTTGTGGTCGCTCTTCCCGGCCTCCCCCCGCCCTCCACAAGCGACCCCGAGGCCTCCGGAGGCCTCGCGGTCACTATTCCCGGCCTTTCCCCGCCCTCCCCAAGTGACCCCGAATCCTCCGGAGGCCTCGCGGTTGCTCTTCCTGGCCTTCCCCCCGCCCTCCCCAAGCAACACCGAGGCCTCCGGAGGCCTCGTGGTCACTCTTCCCGGCCGGCCTCCGTCAGCCCTCCCCAAGCGACACTGAGGCCTCCAGAGGCCTCGCGGTCGCTCTACCCAGTCGCCCTCCCCAAGCAAACCCAAGGCCTCCGGAGGCTTCACGGTTGCTCTTCCCGGCCGCCCCCCGCCCTCCCCAAGCGACCCCAAGGCCTCCGGAGGCCTCGCGGTCGCTCTTCCCGGCCTCCCCCCGCCCTCCCCAAGCGACCCTGAGGCCTCCGGAGGCCTCGCGGTCGCTCTTCCCGGCCTTCCCCCGCCCTCCCCAAGTGACCCAGAATGCTCCGGAGGCCTCGCGGTTGCTCTTCCTGGCCTCCCCCCGCCCTCCCCAAGCGACCCCGAGGCCTCCAGAGGCCTTGTGGTCGCTCTTCCCGGCCTCCCTCCACCCTCCCCAAGCAACTCCGAGGCCTCCGGAGGCCTCGCGGTCGCTCTTCCCGGCCGCCCACTGCCCTCCCGAAGCGACCCCGAGGCCTCCGGAGGCCTCGCAGTCGCTCTTCCCAGCCTCCGTCAGGCCTCCCCAAGCGACCCCCGAGGCCTCCGGAGGCCCCGTTGACGCTCCCCTGGCCTCCCTCCCAAAAGTGGCGACGGGGTCTCAGAGGCCCCATTGCTACTTTCCCTGGACTCCCCTCGCGATAAACCGCGAATATGCAGAACCACGAGTGTGGAGTCCGCGAATGTGGAGGGAGGACTGTACTTTTGCATTTGAACTCAGTTTGCAGCTATAAGCTGAGGACAAAGGGGAAAAGTGGGGGGAGAAGAGAGAAACTGGGACCTTTTAAAAGCAGCTGAAACAATGGAACAGCAGAACATTAATCAGGACTGACCTTGCCAAATTGGGACAGCTGGAAGGTATGATGTACTCTGGCACCATGGGAACAAAACCTTTGGCTTAGGGTTAAGTTTTTGAACCTGACTTTATCTGGAACTGAAGTGCTGAACTAGAAGCAAAGAGAATCTCCCATGCAAACAGACTCAAGGAACTTGGTATCTGAATAAACTCACTCACCCATATGCCCCGTTGCTTATAAGTTTGATTGTTTCAAAATCTCCTTCTCCTGGTGGCTTTTTTGGCTTTGGAGTAGTCCCACGACTCTGTAACAGTAAGCATACTGGGTGTGAATACAGAAGCAGCAGTACAGTTGTCCCTTCACATTCGCTGGGGTTTGGTTCCAGGACCTCCCATGAATACCCAAATCCGTGAATACTCAAGTCCCATTATATGCAATGGCATAGCAAAATGGTGTCCCTTATATAAGATGGCAAAATCAAGGTTTGCTTTTTGGATTATTATTTTTTAAAGAATATTTTCAAGCTGTGAATACTTAAAACCATGAATGCCAAATCCGTGAATGTGGAGGGACAACTGTATATATGGAGACAGAAATTCAGTCCCACTATTTTAAAATGCCTTCTTACAAAGATTAACACTGTTTTTGGGCCTGGAATATGTCACTTATGAACACTATTAACCTCATTATTGGAAACGGTACAGAGTTATTCTGAAACTGCATATGCATGGTACAGGAAATGCAAAAGCTGAAGAAGAACCAAACAGACAGATGTAAGGTGGGGAAAATCTCTGACTAGGCAAGAGCATGCTGGGATCTGATGACAAAGATGCTTTGGTGGTGGAACCACTCACTGATACAGAAGCCTATTAAGAGGTTGTTTTCAAGCTGAGTCCCTCTCGTTCCCCAGAAAGGGTCTCTGAGCCAGCCACACCTTGGCCAGGCAGATGAAAGCTCAGCATCATAAGAGATTCCATGGGATGCTTTGAGGCTTCTTTTTATAGTCACATCTTTGCTTCATTCTCTTTATTCCAGAGCACTATAGTGGGGTGCTGATGATCCTGCTCCTGAGGTGTTTCCCCTACCTGGTCTGGAACACAGCTTTTTGGTACTACAACTCTCAGAACACTCCACAAACAATGACTTAGAGGATTCTGGGAGATGTTCCAAATAATAAGTTTTCCAAGCTCTGAGGAGGTGGAAGTCTCACAGACTCAAGCATTTCTCTTTCTTCCTGTTTCTCTCTCTCTCTCTCTCTCTCCCTCTCTCTCATCTTTACTAAATAATATTTCATATAGAAAAAAATTGTCAATGCAGCGTTTCTTCTTGGGGGGTGGTGGTGGAAATCACATTCTGTTTAACTCTTAATTAACATACCCAATTCTTATAATCCCTTAAACACATGTAAGGAGACTTCCATCCCATTCTGTGCCTGGTACTGGTGCTAAGGTTGTTCTGGGAGGGATGTTTCCTGCCTTTAGAGCTAGGGGTGAAAGCTCCCAAATTTCAGTGAGTGTACACAGGGAAGAAGTATCTGCAGACACATCCTCCTTCTCTAGAAATTGATTTGACATGTGTCTCATTACACATTTGCAAAGAACTGCTACTTTCTTTTCAACTTCTGCATGCTCAGCTATGCTGGATATAACTATCCCACCTCCCATGCATTTGCTTCTTTCCCAGTTAGAAACACAACACGTATCCAAGGACTGTTGGATGGATTTTCTCCTTCTGAGGTAATAAACAAACAAAATTTAGTTCTTTCCCCTCCCCACAAAAAACCTGGAATGCATGAATGCCTTCATGCTTCTTTTTTATTCATGTATCCTGTTTTTAATATATTTTTAGCATGTTTGCATCTTCCTTCTCATCCCAAAGGAATGCTATGTCCCACAATGGTTTCCACATCGAGAGAAAAATACACTGTTCAAATTCACAGATAAATAAATATAATCAGTATGGAAAACCCCAATCCCTTCTTCAGCCAACTTAATCTATGTCCAAAGCGCATGCCATCTACCTTACAATGTTTCTGAAAGAAAACCACAACCCACCAACGCACAGGCCTTGGTCCATTTCCAAGGGGGAAGATGAGTTTCTTCATGAATGGAAGAGGCTTCCTCGCTATAGGGCAAGCTCCAACAATGCCTCTGTTTGCACCCTTTGTTGCCCAAATGTGCCAGATGAATTTGATCATTGTATTATCAGCAGACTGGAATATGGCACAGGGAGATGGAGGGTGGTGCAGTTCCCCAGCTGGGACTAAGAACCCACTGCTCCTTTCATATGTCTTCTTTTCCCAGACTTTCCACCTGTTTCCCTTCTACTTTCACCTTTTGTCCAGGGGCCTAACACCTCTACATAAAACTCCCCTCTCCCATTTGCCCAATATGTACCAAGCCAAATCCTTTGGCTGCTGCCACCTCTACTCCTTATCTTCTCCTTTCACCCACCAACCACATTCTTAAGCTGCTGATCAGGCTCAGTACTTTCCAAAACTATGTGGGCTCTTTTCCCTTCCACCTCACCCACCTATTCTTCCACTTCTTGCCCAAGTTGCTTACATCAGAGCTGGGGAACATGCAGCCCTTTGGCTATTGTTAGACTGCAACTCCCATCAGCCCTATCTGACATAGCCATTGGTGAGAGATGATAGGAGAAGCAGCCCAACAACACCTAGAGGACCAAACGTGGGCACACCTGGCAGCTTTTAAAGTGTTGCCATCACAAGGTCCTGTTGGGATTTCCATCCCTTGTCCCCGATGCCATCTTTACTCAGTTCAAGATGGCCACACTTTTCCACAACCTTTGGGGAGCAGTAAACAATTACTTGTTGGGACTAGAACTCCCAAAATCTCCCATCCATCATGCCCAGTGCATTGAACTATGATGTGGATGGGTGGGATGAATACCAGTTGCAAGGGGCAGGGGAAAATCATGGGGTCACAAAAATCCCTAAACAGCTTTTTGGGTCTTGGTTCTAAATTGAGTTTTTGTTCATATGTACATTTATTCATACTGGATCATTACTGTCATGAAGAGGACAGTTAGATCAATTTAAAATGTTTTAATCAGCTCCGGATGAAATACCTTCAGAAATAACCTTAAATGTATATTAATCAATAGCTTTATCTACCTAGATTGATGTCCACTTATGGCAACTTAGGCAAGGAATACTCAGAGGTGGTTTTGCTAGTTTCTTCTTCTGAAATATAGCCTACAGCACTTGGTATTCGTTGGTGGTCTCCCATCCAAGTAATAACCAGGGCTGACCCAGCTTAGCTTCCAAGATCAGACAGGATCTGGTGCCTTTAGAGTATTTAGGCCCCAATCCTATATGCATGTATTTAAAAGCAAGTCTCACTGAACACAGGGGGATTTATGTCTGCAGAATGATACAGAGGATCATCCAGAAAATGTGGCTCTCTTGCATGACTAAACATTATATTTATTCTTTTTCCTAGGAGATACCCATGAAAAAAAGACACCACCACCCTTTTCAGGCTAAAACCGACATTAATTGGATGAATGCTCTTATCATGCGCATTTTTATGTGTGTGTGTGTGTGTAGCCTCAGAAGCAATGGGTTTTGAGGGGTATGGGGAGGACACTGCTATTTAAATAATAATAAAAAAGCACATTGATTACATTCCTGAAATTAATGTCTACTTTGCTCTCCACCTGCAGTTCCAGGCACTTCCAGTAGAGCCAGTGCAATGCACTGCTTGCTTGATGCAATGTACATGCCTTTAGACGGGGTGGGTGGCCCTCCAGATGTTGTTCAATTACAACTCCCAGCATTTCTCAGCATTGCTTATACTGCCTAGGGGCTGCTGGGCACTGCAATCTGACAGTACTATAAGACCATGCTTGCCACCCCTGCTTTAACACAACCAAGCCAGCCATTCTGAAGCCAGGTTTCCTTGTGTTCATTTGCCTGCCCAAAAGCCCACCAGATGAAATGCCCACCTGAGGTCTAATGGCAACTGCCACTCACGCGCATCTTCCCAGCCCCCCAAGATCAACCAAGTGGCTTTGGTTGTGGCGGCAGCAGCAGAACCAGTGAATAGGGAAGACAAGGATGCAGATGTGTGTGTATTTGTGTGTGCATGTGTGTGTAAGAAAGCTGGGGTAGAATGGCACAGAGATGGGGTGAGGTTGGCGCAGCTGCCCCCCGAATACTGACCTCGGCAAATTCCTCTGTGTCAGGTGTGTTGGATCCTCCGCTATCGTGCTCCTCCACATACAGCACATCTGACGACAACAGGGTTTGGAAAGAGCCAAAGGGAGAGCCAAGGGAACAAGGCTTTAGCAACCCCATTGTCATTCATGAAAGCACAGAAAGGGCGAAATCGAGACATACGTACAGCCATGCATAGACCCAAATGCACATGCATGGGATACATACAGACACAGTGACATGCTAATCCATGTGTGTGTATGTGAGAGAGAGTTGGCGAATTGGGAGACACACCCATGGGCTTGCTAACACCAACCACAAGCACCTTAACACACACCTTTGGAAGAGATATGCAAACCCCTATGTGCATGCAGATTTGCATATAATGGCAGTTTCATTCGCATGCACACTGGAATTATAAAAGAAACTGTGAAACCCTGTTCACACAAATGCACATCTGCGCGTGCACGCACACACACACACACACACATACTCAGACACCACATTAACACATGTAAGATACAGACTGAAGTGTATGCTAGTTTACAAGCATGAAAATGTATGTTTACAAACTCACTTTGTGGGCATAATAAAAGTAGTTGATAAATTCAACTGCGTGGCAAACAATCACCCTTATATGGAAATGTGCAACAGTCCTCCCAGTGCATGAGACCTTTGGAATTTCTCCACTCCCCCCTCCCAAAATTGGCATGTCTCCTTTTTGATTACCTGGGTGTCAAGATTTTGACACCCAGTACACTCTTCTTGACAAATTATCAGTCTTGATTCTGGAACAAACAACATAAAATGGGCCCATGCAACTTCTCCCTTGTGGGGAGAAAAACAGCTGGGGAGGGTGAATTTTGATTGGGAAATCAATTGAAAAAAATAGGTTAAATACCCCCTACTCCTGTGCTGATCTGATCAAATCCAGAGCATCTTTGCCTCCATGCCTTTTTACAGGTTCTCTTTTTAAAATATGAAAGACATGCCATGCCGCCCATATCACCACACTACACAAATAATCCAGATTATTTGCCATGGCTCCTTCCTACTGAATCCTAGGATTTGCAGTTCTACAAGCTCTATAGACTTCTCTTCCAAAGCATGTGGGTGCCTCACCAAACTACAAATCCTAGGATTCCACAGGAAGGAGCCATGGCAAATAATCCAGTTTCAAACTGGTTTATTTGTGTAATGTGGATTTGGCCATAGCCTGTTCCTCAATAAAAGAAGATGCCCAGCCTGGCCACTGGAACCTTACGTCTACAGTGTATTTCAATATTATTTGACTTTATAGAATCAAAGCAGCAAAAGGTAGCTAGTTCAGGCCAATTTAAGATTTAAAAAACAAAACAAGGTTGTTGAGAGAAATAAATGGTATAATATAAACCCAAAGCAAACAAAATGGTTTCTAATCTGCTGTTTATCCTCCTGTCCCTTAGCTTTTAGTCATAAGGCAGGTTCACACATGAGAGTATTCCCCCCCACAACACACACTTCTAGGCAATCATCTGTCAATCAATTATGTAAAGTTGTGTGTGTGTGTGTGTGTGTGTGTGAGAGAGAGAGAGAGAGAGAGAGAGAGAGAGAGAGAGAGAGAGAACTAGTCAAGGGAGGGCCAGGGTTGAAGGAACAATGGACAAAATGTCCCCTGGGTGGGGGTTCTATTTCTAACAGTTGTGAGGGAAGTACCCCAAACCCGAGTGGGTAACTGAGTCTACTCATCTCTTGAGCTGCCCACCATGCTAGTTTGTGGCTTTTTTTTTTTGAAGCAACATACCTACAGATGTCTTCACTACCAGTCATGTATTAAAATCTCCTGGAACATAGAGCAACACCTAATTTAAAAATCATAAAAATTCAAAGGCTAGGCCTAGGATTGTATCTGCCTTTGGGGTGGTGATGTAGGCCCCAACTGCTCCACCTGGCTTTTGCCTCCCCCCTCCCCATAAAAGCATTCCCTTTTATTCTCCCAGTAAGGCCTGCTAGCACGGAGGTCCTCTGAACCTATCTTTCAAAAAGGCACTACAGTACACAGCAGGGGCATTATGGGACATTTATTCAGGAGCCAGATCTAGCTGCCTGGTGCTACTTGTAGGACTGGGTGGGGGTTAAAAGGAAGGCCCGGGGCTGATATAAGCAATGGGGCCTGCCAGAGCTACCCAAGGATGTCACTCTTGAGGCCAGGCATAGCTCTCAGTGGGAGATTAAGTGGGGGGTTCATATGACTGAATGCTGTTCTTCCGTATAACCATATTACTTCCACACAGAAAATGTGCCCATCAAGCAAAAGGGTCTTTGCCTCACCTAGTATGGGCATTACTGGGGGGAAGGAGACCAGGCTCCTTACCTTTTAAGTAACCCAGCAGCTGTTATTAGGAGGCTACAAAAAGGATCTGGGGGCCAGCATGATGTGGTAGTTTGAGTGTTGGGACTAGGGCTCTGGGAGACCAGGGTTCAAATCCTTGCTTGGCAATAGAAACCTACTGGGTGACCTTGAGCAAGTCATACTCTCTCAGCCTCAGAGCAAGGCAACAGCAACCCCTCTCTGGACAAATGTTGCCAAGAGAACCCTGTGATAAGTTCACCTTAGGGTTGTCATAAGATAGAAATGACTTGGAGGCACACAACAAAAGAGGGTGATTTGCTTAAAAGTCAGTGAAATCATTGGGTGGGTAAGGCCTGTGCATTTCATTAATCATGTCCATAAGTATTCATTTATAGATGAACATCTGTAGGGCACTAGGGTTGACTAGACACAAGTTTGACATCTCAGAAAGAATTAGGCCTTAGGAATACGATGAGGAGAGGCTAAGGAGAGCTCACTGCAGAATTTGTTTTCCACAAAACGAACCCAATCCCCTCTCATAACCAATGCCTCTACAGTAGGGATGGATGGGTTGACTTCAGCTTTGTGCAGTTGATAGTTTTGATTTTTTTGGGGGGGGGGATATGAATAGAAGGATCCCTACCGTCCACCTGAATGCTTTAAAATTACAAAGCAAGAGTACATGCATTAGATATCTTTAAACGTTATGGCTCTGCTGGTCTGTGTTAAGTGAACCAGAAGGTAAACTCTTGGTTATCATTGTCAAGAGTCCCATGCGGAGCACATTGAAGCAAGGCTGGAGAATGTGTGGCCCTCCAAGATGTTGTTGGCCTGCAAGCACTATCACTCATAGGCATCACCACTGCCTATGATGACTACAGGTAATCAATCCTCTTCCCTGGACTAAACTCTAACTAGCCCAGCAAGATGCTAGCTCAAAATGGTTGCCTAGAAACTGACTAATGTCTATGACCTACCTTCTCACCCTCTGTTACCCTGTCGATAACTCTGCCCTGAGGAAGGTCAGATGAGCTTGGCTTCTTTATTAAGATCTTGGAAACCTTAAGATTGTGTAAAGACCAGAAGCTATGCCTGCCAACCTACCCACCCATTTCCCATTAGTGACACCACATCTTCTGTGTTTCTTTATATATGTGTCCTGCTTAAAAATTACGGTAGATTAGCCCACACTATTGTTACTACTCATATGTAGAGGTTAACACAAACGTTTCAGATGAAATGAGATTTGCTCAGGTGTGAAAAATTCTTCTGGGGAAAAAACATTCTGTGCTTCTTAGAATCAATGTAAAATGCCAAACTCAAAAGCCAAGATGAAGAGTGACTTGCCACATACCCACAGAAGTTACAAGATGAGCATGCTGACACATGCATGAAATCACACAAAGATTTACATCCACAGGAAAATACAAATACCATGGCTCTGGTACAGACATATAGGGCTGCCTGCTGTCCCACAGGTGGCTTTAACTGCATTACCTGGGAATGGGTCTCGGGTGAGTCCCAGCTGGCTGATGATGTAGCGAGGGATGTCTGTTTTCACTAGGTGCCCCTCTTTGGCATGATCCTCAGCGGCTTCCAACAGGTGGTAAAACTCCTCAGGATTAAACTCCTGGAGGGCAACAGCATAGGGTAGAGTTAAGGCCTCAGGTTGCCCTATAAATAGTTTTGGTTTACAATTCTCTCCTTGCAATAGCCAGAGGCTGATAGTGATGGGCTGATTTGTTCATTTCCTTGGAGGACAGAGCTGTTTTCCAGGCAACCTGCTCTGTACACCCTACGTTAGCCTGCTGCCCTCAGATGAAGTGAGGGATGATGTCCCATCACCAGCATGGAAGGAAGATTCAACTCCTAGTACAGCTGCAGTTCACAATGCATGGCTGGTGTGATGTATATGTATATTGTCCACAGCAGAAATTGTGACCCTTTTGGCCCTCCAGATGTTTTGGACCAACTCCTAGCAGCCACAGCTAGGACCACCAATGGGAAGTGGTTGGGGGAGATATAACCCTAAACTTCTGGAGGGCCATCAGTTCCCTAACCTAGGTTCAGAGGTTTGTCATGGATCAGGGTGGAGAAGGTGTGGCTCCAGAGCTGCATGTGTCCCCCATGGCTGTTTTTCTGGCTCCTGACATTCACAGAATCCCCCAGACCTCTCCTCCTTCTGGCAAAAAGGGTGAGTTGTCTCTTCTCCTGGAAACCTCCAGAAACAACAATTCAGCTTTAAATAGGTCACAGGGCACCTATTAACTGTTTAACATTTTTTCTAAAAACCCATTTTTCAAAACCAGAAGTGGACTTCCATCCATTTCTAGGTTTTTGTGGGGGAGTTGGGGGGATTTGTGACAGAGGGTCCCAGGGGCTGAAAAGCCCCCCTTCCCACATGCTACTTGTTCAACAACCATTTCAGTGCCTATATGGAATATTCCACTATGATGCATATGAATTGATCTAGCAGAGCATTAGGGACTTCTGTGTTTGTGTTACAGGAAATGAGTGAAAAACAGTGCAAGCGAAAAGATCCCAGGACTGAGGTTTTGATTTCAAATATCTGAACAGTCAGCGCATTATCCGTGGCCAAGCAGTTGTCACACAGGCCTGCGAATTACATTGTTACTGCTTTGACTGCTTTGCGATTTGGGGATTAAGTTTTTAATGGCTTTACATAGGTTGCCAATCAAGCTCTGTTAGTCCAGGCTGCTTCTGAGGAATAACACAAGTCAACCAGATCACAGAACAGGGAAATCAAACTAGAAAAGGATGAGCTAAGCTCCCACTTCCTACAGTCATTAATTATGAGCCAACAGCAGGTGGAGGAAACACCCACAAAATCATTATGGGAATTGGAAATTCAACCACATCCCTCTACACACACACACACGCACACACACTTTCATGGTCTGCTTTTGTTTTAAAAAAAACCCTCCAACATTGAAGCTAAGTAAATAGAGCACATAATTTTTTTAAAAAAGCTTTTCTCCTTGTTCTTGAACACATTTTTATTTTAAATTACACCCTTTCCCCTGTTTTAAGCTCATTTCTTTCTGTTCCACACTGGAATGGGTGGGAAAACTGTTCCTACCACTCTCATCTATTCACAGCTACAGATACTGCATTGGGCTGGCCAATGCGATGCTAGCTGCAACCTCCTCCTTGCCAGCCAGATGGCAGCCGGCCAGGTTGAGGAAGCGCTGCTTGTGATTGGCTGGTGTGTTGCCAGGGGAACCAACAGGCACCTTCAAAAGCTAGCTTGGAACAGGTGGAGGAAAGCTGATGATCTGTGCCCTCCGGATGGCAAGGAGGGAGAAGGAAATGCTTGATCTGGGCCAAGACTCCGTGGTATTCAGCTTAGAGAAAACTGCTTTCTTTCAGCATTGGAGTTTCATCCTGGAATAGGGTTGCCAAAGGGAAAACTGGAGAAGGCTTCTCTGTGGTTGTGTAGCAAAGAGATTTTCAGTAGGTGTTGTTTCTGAACTGGTTTCATGACAAGCAACACCTGCTGAAATCCCCTGTTCTACAAAACCAATAAAGGTAGAGGAGTCCTCTCCAGTTTTCCCTCTGGAATTCCCCTATCCTAGAATTATGTGAAGCAAGAACCAAACAACCCACTGAGCTCTTCCACACATGAGCTAAGCTGGCAAAAGGAATCTATATCCTAAGGACCCCCACAGCCGCTAGGCAGGATTGGGCCCCAAATGTCTAGGAGCACGGGCTGAGGTGAAACATCCAAAGAGCAATGCCACCACTAGTTAGCACAGACAGCATGGTGTAGTGGTTTGGGTGTTGGACTAGGACCCTGGAGACCAGGGTTTGAATCCCTGCTTTGCCATGGGAACCCACTGGGTGACCTTGGGCAAGTCACACTCTTTCAGCCTCAGAGGAAGGCAAAGAAAGGCAACCCCCCTCTGAACAAATCTTGCTAAGAAAACCCTGTGATAGGTTCCCCTTAGGGTCACCATAAGTCAGACTTGAACGAACATAACAACCTGCTGCAGTCACCTAGGGAAACCCATTTAAGGAAACAAACAAACTAAGCTCAGGAGATCTTCGTAATGGTTTGAATACTTGCATCAGGTCTCCATCCCTTCTAGTATTGTTGTTGTTGTTAACTGCTCTCACACTGAATTTGACTTATGGCTAGCCCATGAATGAGAGACCGCCAAGTCACCCTGTCATCAACACCCTGCTCAGATTTTGCAGACCCAGGGCTGTGGCTTCCTTGATTGAATCTATCCAGCTCTAATGTGTTCTTCCTATTTTTCCTACTGCCTTCAACCTTACCAAGCATTGTCTTTTCTAGTGAGTCATGTCTTCTTGTGATATGGCCAAAGTATGACAGTCTCAATTTAGTCATCTTGGCTTCTAGAGCCAGGAGTGCCTGTTATCAGCTTCGGCTGATACGCCAGCTGTGCCCTTTCCTAGAAGTCATGGATCTTGAGACTGTGGTACATGCTCTGGTAACCTTCCATCTTGCTTGGTCCGGAAACTTCAACTAGTACAGAATATGGCAGCCAGACTGGTCTCGGGTACATCCAGAAGAGACCATATAACACTAATCTTAAGATCACTCCACTGGCTGCCCATTAGTTTCCGGGCCCAGTACAAGGTGTTGGTTATCATCTTCAAAGCCCTAAATGGCTTCGGTCCAACCTATCTTCGGGACTGCCTCCTTCCATATAATCCTCCCTGTGCACTCAGGTCCTCTGGGAGGAATTTGTTACAACCTTTAAAAACTAGGCTTTTTTCGAGCTCCCAGAGGGCCTTTTCAGCGATTGCTCCCAGTTTAAGGAACAGCCTGCCAGATGAGATCTGTCATATCACCACCCTAAATAGCTTTTAAAAAGCTCTTAAGATGGCAGGCCTTTCCTGAATAGATACACAGCCATCCCCCGCCCCCCCAAAAAATCTAGCTTGTCCCGATCTTGCCACGGCCACTGTCCATTGTTTATTTTTATTTTTATTTTATTTTATTATGTTTTTAAAAGTATGTTTTAATTCCTGAATTATTTAATTGTATTTTAAAGGTGGAGTGGGATTGAGGGTTTGGATGTACAGTCGTCCCTTCACATTCGCGGGGGTTCCGTTCCGCGGACCCCCGCGAATGTGAAAAATCCGCGAATAACGACTCCCCTCCCCCCTCCCTCCCCAGGCCTTCGCGGGGCCTTGCTAGGCCCCGCGGAGGTCTCCCTGGCCCTCCCTCCCTCCCTCCCTCTCCAGGCCTTCGCGGGGCCTTGCTAGGCCCCACGGAGGTCTCCCTGGCCCTCCCTCCCCCCCTCCCCAGGCCTTCGCGGGGCCTTGCTAGGCCCCGCGGAGGTCTCCCCGGCCCTCCCTCCCTCCCTCTCCAGGCCTTCGCGGGGCCTTGCTAGGCCCCGCGGAGGTCTCCCCGGCCCTCCCTCCCTCCCTCTCCAGGCCTTCGCGGGGCCTTGCTAGGCCCCGCGGAGGTCTCCCCAGCCCTCCCTCCCGCCCTCCCCAGGCCTTCGCGGGGCCTTGCTAGGCCCCGCGGAGGTCTCCCCAGCCATCCCTCCCTCCCTCTCCAGGCCTTCGCGGGGCCTTCCTAGGCCCCGCGGAGGTCTCCCCGGCTCTCCCTCCCCCCTCCCCAGGCCTTCGCGGGGCCTTCCTAGGCCCCGCGGAGGTCTCCCCGGCCCTCCCTCCCTCCCCAGGCCTTCGCGGGGCCTCCGGAGGGCCTCCGGGGGTCCCTCGAAGGCCTCCCCAAGCCTTCGCGGGGCCTCCGGAGGGCCTCCGGGGGACCCGCGAAGGCCTCCCCACCCCTCCTCAGGCCTTCGCGGGGCCTCCGGAGGGCCTCCGGGCATCCCGCGAAGGCCTCCCCACCCCTCCCCAAGCCTTCGCGGGGCCTCCGGAGGGCCTCCGGGGGACCCGCGAAGGCCTCCCCACCCCTCCCCAGGCCTTCATGGGGCCTACGGGGCGCCTACGGGGGCCCCGTGGAGGCCTCCCTGGGCCTCCCCGCTCCCTCCAGGTCTTTTCACGGGGCCTCTGGAGGCCCCGTTTCGCGGTTTTGGGGGGGGCCGGGGGGGCCCTCCCAAAACCGCGAATAACCAAAACCGCGAATGTCAAGTTCGCGAATGTGGAGGGACAACTGTATATTTTAATTGCAGGATATAAATTATTATTATTATTATTATTATTATTATTATTTTATTATTATAGGGCGAATTCAGGCTTGATTTGTTCTAGGAGCCATTCATTTGTCTTTTTAGCAGTCCACAGTATCTGTAGAACTCTCCTCCAGCAAATTTCAAATGAATTGATTTTCTTCCTATCAGCTTTCTTCACTGTCCAGCTTTCACAACTTTACATAGAAATGGGAAATATGATGGCATGGACAATCCTAGTTTTAGTATTCAATGATACATCTTTACACTTCAGTGGAGATTACCAGACATGTCCAATAAGCCAGGACAGGGACGAGGGGAGATTGCTAGCAGTCTCCCTTTTCAGATGACGTCGTCCCTGTCCGGGAAGCTCCCATCCCGTCCCCCCACTTCTTCTTATTCATGGCTTAAGCCGTGAATAAGAAGCCCATTCCATTATCATTATGGAATCATGGGTGTTTGAAAATGTCCCCCGTTGTACTGGCACAATGCCAGCAACAGGTGACATCACCAGGAGGTCCGTGCCAAAGACTTCTGGGTTTGATAGGGACATCCAGGTGAGTGTCACCCTTCCCCCCCAACCCCGGTTACTTGGGGTTTGTACTGTGTGTTTTAGGGCTTGCTTTTCTGTTTTGATGTTTTGTTTTGTTTTTATTTTCAAATTTCCCATGCGATCGTTCTCTTGCGAGAACGAGCGAGATTTGGCTTAACTGCAGTAAAAGCAGCTTTACGACAGCTGCCTTTAATGCAGTGAAGCTGAGGGGAGTGGGAGCAGTTCCTATAATGGAATAAGGCAAGTGTGTGAAAATTTTTTGATCATTCGGTTACAGGGACGGGAGTGGGGCGGGAATGGTACGGGTGGGGGGGTAGTGTTACAGAAACAGTTTCAAGGGACACGTCTGATAATCTCCAGTATCTTGTCCAGTTCCCTCATAGCTGCCCTTCCAAGGCCTAGTCTTTCTCTGATTTCTTGACTGCAGTCTCCATTCTGATTAATGACTGAGGCAAGGTATGGAAAATCTTGAACTATTACAAAGTCCTCATTGTTTACTTTAAAGTTATGTCAATCATCTGTGGTCATCATTTTTCTTCCTGGTATGTTACCCTTAATTATTCCCAGAATCCCATTGCCTGAGGCAGCCACCTTGTCAGCTCTGAAGCTTCCTCTTTTTTCTCTCTCTTGGACAAATAAATCTAGAGCAGCCTTCCCCAGTTGGGTTGCCACCCTCTAGATGTACACTGGCCTATAAGCAGAGCTTGTCCATAACACAGTGCAAGAAATGATGTTACCAACAACGTATCACTCATTTTTGAGGGCACAAGAGCACAATAACATTATTTGGCAAAAATGAAGTAACAGCTGGTGTAATGCCATTACTTTTTAAAAATGTAAGGAACTTTATTACTTTGGGGGGGATTTCTAGTCATTGAAAAACACTTTGTATATGTATATGTTAAAAGCACTTACAAGACAACACATTATCAACATAGCACTATCAAAATAGTGAGTAAAACTACCAAGTAACATATGGATTTTTAAAATGTAATGGTTAATGCTAATATGTTACTACAGGTATTTTCTTTTTTAAAAGTAATATTCTAAGCTCTGAACCTCACCCCATCCATCTCCAGCCAGCCATGCTTGTGTGGTTTGTGGATGCTGCGTTTTGTAACCTAAAAACATTTAGAAAGCACCATGTAGGGCAGGGAAGGGAACTCTGCAGATGTTACTGAATTACAACTTCCAGCAGCCCTACTCAGCATAGCTAATGGTGAGGAATAGCTGAAGTTCAGTATGTGGAGGGTAGTATTTTTACCACCCTGGAAATGGATGAAGTTATATCAGGACCTTTGTTGACTGATACAATGAATGCAAGTCCCCACCTTCTTCATTTGTTAGATAGCCTGTAATTCTTTTGTTTGTACCATTCTGTGAAAAGGCCTAGACGTCCTTTTTGTTAATTCTTGCGGGAGGGGCTCTGATAGTAGCTACTGTATTTAGCACGGAGTGCTCTGAATTTGAATCTGAATCCCTCCCCCATTTGTTAACTGTACAGTTGATGATGAAAACAGGCTTAGCATGAGCCATGGGTCACGTGAAGTCCTGATAACAGATATTGCTGATTAAGAATGGAGATGAGGATCCCCGACAGAATTCCTGAATTTTCTTCTTAGCTCTGGGAGAAGAAGAGATACTCCTTATCTCCCTTTTTAAAACAACAGCAACAACACATTGCATTTTAATTGGTTGTGCAAATTCCACACTGTGCTTCTGCGCCAAGGTTACTGAATTTTCTGTACATGTAAATATAATACTTTATATCTGTAAAAATTCAGCTAAAATCAGTTACTGTTATGTCTACTGCTTGACACACAGTTGCAAAAGCATTGTGGGCTCCAGCTGACTATTGTTTTCTGTTGTAATATCCAGCACCATAGTTCCCCACTCATATCCCCTGCCACTTCTGATGGTTTCAAATGCATGCTCATAGTTTTCTTCTGGCTCCATGCTACCCTGTCTATATGACTGCTTTGTACAGCTCACTGGAGTAGGCAGACTACAACATGCTGAGGTAGATGCCCTCTATATGTTTAGAACTATAACTCTCATAAACCCTAGCCAATAAGGTCAATCATCAGGGATTAGGGGAAGTTGTAGGCCAAAATATATAAAAGGCACCAGCTTATCCATCACCAAAAAAAGAGTGGTGGTAGAGAATAAAAGAAAGGCAATCTCTCCCCTTCCCTCTCCCACAGCAACTCTACCACTGCCCTGTTCATCAATTAATATACTGATGGGATATAATTTATAAGATTATTGCATAATCATTAAAAATATGTTTATGGCACACTTGATATGAGTCTGTAAAAAGAGACCAAGAAGCAACAGGGGCACACACTTGTGAATCCACCTGCCAGTTCCTACACTTAAACACGTTCATACATGCACGCACCCACACACCCATCCATCCCCCAGGACCTCACCAGGCATTCCAGTAGGCGGGCTGGACGCGAGATGATAATAAGCAGCTTCTTCACTAGTTGAGTGACAAAAGTCACCTCCTCACTCTCTGAGCGTTCATAGGCCTACAAGCAAAATGAAGAGGGGGCTCATAAGAGAAGGAGTTAGCCCGTGACCCCACTTGACTAGAACACCCTTACAGCCGCAAGGCACATTCATTTCTTTCCAGGGCCTCACCATTAACTCCCTCACACCCACCAGCCTCTCATAGCTCACTTTGTCTGTTGTGGAGGCTTCCTTCTCAGCTTTCCATCACCTACTCTTAAACTCAGTTTCCCCCCAAAAGCTAACCTAGGCTTTGCCCATGGTTTGAACACTACTGCCTCCCTCTTTCTTCATTCGTTCCCACACTTTCAGCTTTCTCTACATCCCTGCTTAACACCCTCCATTGACTGAGGTGCTCACATCTTTCAGAAGCTTCTCCATATTTTCCTGCAATTCATAAAAGTAGACAGTGGTGATGAGGCCTTCCTGGGACTTGGTTAAACAGTCTCGTGCCAACTCAATGACCTGATGGTGGATGAAACTCAGTGCCCCATCAGCCAAAGGCAACACACTGTCTGGTTCATAGCTCTTAATGAAATCTTTCAGCTTCTCTTCCATTTGTGCCGTGGCCTGTTGGGGTAAGAAATAGAGGCTCTGTATCAGTTAAGTGCTAGATTATGAGGACACGTCCTTTGTCATCTTCCTATTTAAACAAATTGTTTGGAAATTACAGCTGACTCTCAATCCAAAGTAAGACATGGATGGATATTATCTATCTATCTATCTATCTATCTATCTATCTATCTATCTATCTATTCTGTCACCCCTTTCTCTCTATGGGCATCTTGCATCTCCAGCTTTATAGCACCCTCTCTCTCAGTATTACAAGGAATAAAATCTTTCTATTCTCCAACTTATCTATTTACATAAATAACAAGAGCACATCCTATTCATTTGTAAACAAACCTATTTGGTCCAGTCTTGATTCACTGTCCCACCCTTAGCTTTATTCTGTTCAAGTCTGTATAAAATATTGAAATAGTCATGAGAACAAATGAGACAATGAAAAGTTGTGAGATACTGCTCAGAGCAAGAGAATTTAAGTTTTAAAGCAGATTTCCCAATGCTGGCATTTTCAAAATGTGCTGGACTTGAACTCCCATCATTCCCAGCTATCATGGCTATTAACCATGCTATCTAGGAATTATAAAATTTATAGTCCTCCACATCTGGAAGGCACTGGTTTGGGGCTGGCTGTTTTAAAGTGTATCACCACAAACATTTCTCTCTCTCTTGCCAGCAATGGTGGTTGAGTGAAACAGATCCCTTTGCTTCTACCAGTGTGCTTGGCTGTTTTTCAGGCTTCCAAATAAAGTGGCCCCAAGAGGATGATCTTTGATACAAGTGAAATCTTTAGGCTCTACCTCCTATCTCAGTCCTTACCTTGGGGAATCGTTCCTTGTAAACATGGTTCATCATTACTATCTCATTGTCATAGGAAGACGGAGACCGGCCCGGGCTGCAAAAGAAAAGGAACAAATCAGCTGCTGGTGAGAAGCTCTTCTGTACCATTTTCATCTTCCCAAATTCTATTTATAGAACCCATACTATCATTTTGACTATTTAATCCTTATTCCTTTATTGCTAGTTCCATAATAAAATTTGTAGGAAAAGGTGGGCAGAAGGTAAACATCCACCAAGATCCCCTGAGTGATCTCCAAGTGATTTGCAGTAGATTGGAAAGGATGTCACACTCCCAAGTGTTTAACAACGATAAAAACAGAAAACAAAGAACACCCCCCTGCCCTTTTCTAAATTAGGCTGCTGAAAATGAAGGAAACATGGAGGGGAAGAACCAGAAATGGATGTTTGTGTGAATATTTTGTGAGTTCAGCACCAGTCATGAAAACCAAATCAGTGATGCCCTATTCCCCACATCTAAGCCTATCTCCCTTCTCTCTCAAAGGTTTGTTAGAACCTTTGGGTTCTAACAAAAAACAAAATAAAGCCTATGCACTTGAAATGTGCCATATAAAACCTTTCCAGAAGGCATTGGACAGGCAAAACAAAATTGTGGGGAAGTCAAGGACAGACAGTGAGTAGCAGGCCAGGACCATAGAGCGCCTTCTTACAGAGGAGGAGCGGAGAGGTAACAAGTATTTCCATATTGCTTCCTATATTATCACCTGCACCTTCAATGAAGGCTAAAGGCTGTGGACAAGGCACTCACTAGCCTCATTCTGGAAGTTTATTTTCCCCTGCTGAGTTAATGGAGCGCAAACTACTTTTGTACTTTGCACTTAATGTGCAACCACTGACGTGAACTGAGCACAAAGGGGGAAAGCGAGAGGAAGAAGACATTTTAAAAGCAGCTGAAAAAGTGCAATGACAGAGGATTAATAGGGACTGTCCCTGCCAGATTTTAGTCCAGAGTTCTTCTAATCCACCATTCTTATACAAGTGACGATAGGCAGTCCAACACAGTTACATGGATAGTTTAGGAGCACAGATCACTGCTCTACAATGTTTGCAAAGTTACTCCTCAGTTTTTTCTAGTAGCTTTAGGACCCATACATGCATCTAAAACCAGCCCCAGAGAGCACCAGCCTGGGGCAAACTGGTGTGGGTCATCAATAACTTCACTGATGGGTGTCTCGTTTTTGTTATCTAGACTAAACATGTGAACAACACACACATGTCACGAAGGAGTACTGTATTGTTGTTTAAGGGTTCCTTTGGATGCTCCAACCTTACCTGAGGCTCCGGGACCGGGGCCTGACTGCGGGAGACCGCCGTCCCCCATCATCATCAGTGATGCTTTCAGTGCTGCCAAAATGCTTGGAAAGGAAATGCAGCTCATCCACAGTGGGCTGATAAGGCAGCTGGTGAAGGCGCTCTTGGGAGGAGCAGGATGACTGTATGGAAGAGAAAGGACAGAATGGGCTTTGGGGCCTTTAGCACATGCTGAAATACAATAGCCTCAGGAGTGGAGCACAGCCACCATTCATTCACACATCTTCCCCAATCTGAAATGGATGTGCAGCCAACTGTGAGATTTGTATGGGTATGTGTGCCTTCAAGTTCCCTGTAGACTTATGTCAACCAATCACATCCATTTCAGAGGGTTTTTTTAGGCAAAGAATACTCAGAGGTGGTTTTGCCAGTTCCTTCCTCTGAAATATAGCTTACGGCATGTAGTATTTGTTGGCAGTATCCCATCCAAATACTAACCAGGGCTGGCCTTGATTAGATTCCAAGATCAGATGGGATCTTTTGGGTATTTAGGCCCTCTCAACTCTATGGCCATATATATATATATATATATATATATATATATATATACCGCATGCCCTTCCAAAACATACACACATATATCACAGAAAGCAAAGCAAAATAAAACTGCCAATGAAATATGATGGTTTGTGAAAATCAACTGTGCTCTCCGCCCCCAATGTGGCTGGATCATAGCCAAGACTGTTGGTCCACCTAGTTGAGTACTGTCTGCACTGACTGGTAACAGCTCATCAGCACGTCAGATGGGAGGACTGGTGGATGTGCTGATGCGGAAGTGGTGAATCCATTCTTGGCTTTAAGACCATCCCCTCCACAGCTGCTCTCAGTTCTACAGGCACTCTCCCAGTGCCAAACATCCACCATGAACAAGGTGCAGCTCCTGTACAGCTCAGAACAGTTGTGGGAGGAGAGGCCATAAAACTGATAGTAGATTCACTGCTCCCATTACAACATAACTATGAAGACTGGAGTTCTTTCCCAGCCTGGCCTGGAAACAAGAGGAGCCTAGTACCTTTTGCACGCAAAGCATGTGTTCTGCCACTGAACAAGGGCTCTCCATGTTATCTGGAATTAAGATGTCTCCATTCGTTGAATAAAATGAATCCCATATATAGCTGTCGGTTTCCTACAGGGAAATTTACCAAGCACAAAGGACACTATAGTCCTAGAGTTACATAGGAACAATCAGAAATGAGCCCATCTTCTGCTTCCTATGATGCATCATCTCACCTTTTGACTCAGAGTCCCTCACATTATATAAACTCCAGGGCAGTCCCTACCTATAGGCAAAGTGAGGCAATTGCCTCAGGCAGCAAATGCTGGAGTCAGCAGTGCTTTCCCCCACAGCTGTTCCTCTTCAGTGCCTCCTTTTTGTTGGAAGGCAAGGCGTGGTGGAAGGTGTGATCTCATCACCAATATTGAAGTAATAGTCAACTGATCATCCAGTGAGCACCTGGAACAGGGAGGGGAATGCCAATTTGTCTCCCCCCACCCCGCAACAAACTATTTTGGTGCACTCTTCTTTCATGGCTGCATCAGGGTGCTACAGCAATGTAGACTGGCATCTGTGGATTCCTCCCTCCCACCCCCCATATTTCCTTCCCTCTTGGCCAATGTGACTGCAGTAAATATATACAGCCTTCTTGGAATGGGTAGATGTGTGAGTGTTTACAATTCATTGGTCAATTTCAGCAATTTCTATTTCCACATATCATTTATAGTTGCAGTAGTATGGCTGCTCTTGACTTTGCACTCCAGACCAGACCAGCCTAGCCTTTGAACCAATATTCAATAAACAGCTCCCATAAAATCCCATCAGCATTTGCCTCCCCATTCCCAGGCCTTCTTCAGGGCAGGAAGCTCTTACTGATACAGTGGAGCTGGGAGTGTTGGTTCCATATCCAGATGAGGGCAGGGAAGCCAAAGACCATCGCCGTCCATCTGCCCTGAAATTATATAGAGGAATATGAACTTCAGTAGTGTCAATGACTTACAGAGGAAAGGCAGAATACATTCCAATAACAACAACAATTATTGTCATTATTATTATTTATAATGCCCTTTCCATTAAAGAGTAAAACAGCAAGCATATACAATCAAAGACAACGACAATAAAATGTAACACTATAAATATCCATAAAACTCCCAACATCCCACTAACCACTACCCATCACAGCAACCTCAGGTACCACTCAGCAGCTTAATCCAGCAAATCAATGAAAACCCTCCTCCATCTAGAGCTCCGAAGGAAAACCGTTCCACAGATGCGAAGCCAGGTGTTGAAAGGCTTACAGCCTTGACAGAGCTGTGCACATCAGTGGCACATACAATAACGATAATAATAATTATTATTTCTTATCTTATTGTCTGGTTTCCCTAGAAACAGAGGTTGCGGGAAGTAACTACTGGTTCAGACTTTCCGTGTGTGAGGATGTACGCAAAGCCTATGACTCTGAAATCCAAACTGAACCTCTTGGGAGATTTTCAGACTACACTGTTATAGTGTTACTATTCCACTTTAACTGCTCTGGCTTCCTCCTGTGGAATTCTGGGGTTTGTAGTTTAGTGAAGCCTAATATCTCTCTGGCTGAGAGTTGTAAATACCCCTCCCTAAACTGCAAATCCCAGGATTCAACAGGAGGCAGCCATAGCAAATAAAGTGGAATAGTAACACTATAACAGTGTTGTCTGAAAATCTCCTAAGAGTAGTTGGTCTCCTAACACCTTCTTCCCATAGACATCTCAGACCATTTGGGAGTCCCCTAAGAACAAGAATCTGTTAAAGCTCAGGTACAGATCAGGGCCAGCCCTACCACTAGCCAGAGGTGACTTCCTCAGGTAGCAGATACTAGACGGGCAGGGAAGTTTTGAAGACAGAGCTGTGTGTGCTAGACAGTCAGCCCTGACTCTCCTCAGCTGACTTGCTGCTCTCAAGTGTGATGGAGGACTCTCATCATCAGTGCCAAAGAACAGTTCTTCTGCACATGGAGTGTGTGTGTGTGGGAGAGTGAACTTTTAAAATATATATATATATTTATTATATTATATACACATTACACAGACAAACCGACACAACCACAACCACTGATCTCCCTCCATTCTACAAAGACAAGCCGACAAACAATTTATAATTTTGACTTTCCCACACATCTAAACTGCAGGCATAAATAACAATCATGTTCTTCTACAATATTACTACCTAAATGGGTGCATTCCTACCTAATAAATACATGGAAAAAGATAAGATTAAATTTTTCAACTCTTAAAATAGCAACAATAATCTTCCCTTCTCTCTTCTTTGTAAAATGCACAAATGATTTTCAGTCTTTTAGAAAGTTATCTAATGACTTCTCTTTATTTAAAGTGGATAATTTATCCATTTTGGCCATCTCTAAGATTTTTTGTAACAAGTCTTCTTTTGTTGGAATGTTATGTGGA
The DNA here is from genome assembly GCA_030847615.1 of Gambelia wislizenii. Classification (NCBI taxonomy): domain Eukaryota; kingdom Metazoa; phylum Chordata; class Lepidosauria; order Squamata; family Crotaphytidae; genus Gambelia; species Gambelia wislizenii. Next base: position 263,298,103 of record JAUMIR010000002.1, read on the forward strand.
AATATTATTATTTGTTGGAATATAATACCTGTATTATGTTATGATCTGAAAGAATTTCAAGGTAGTACCTGACATCAGTCAAAACATCTAAAATCTTTAAGGGAATCTATGCTGGAAGTGTGAAAAGCAGATTGAATTGTTTTACCACATGGGGCAGACATGCAATAAAGCCAGGACATTTTGGAAACAAACACAGCAGTTAATACAAGACATATTTAAATCTAAAATACATTTGAAACCAAAATTGTTCTTATTAGGAATGCCAGATGAGCAGATTAGAGAATTAAACTATAAGGTGGTACATTATATGATCTTGGCAGAGAGGTTGCTTTATGCTAGCAAATGGAAGAATATGGAAATTCCAACAAAAGAAGGTGAGCTTTTATAAATGCATTCACTGGCTTCAGTTTTCATTTCATGGAAATAGTAGAAACTTTTCTTAGGATACTTAGTACAGTTGTCCCTCCATATCCGCGGATTTGGTATCCACGGATTTAAGTATTAACGGCTTGAAAATATTCTTCAAAAAATAAGAATACAAAAAGCAAACCTTGATTTTGCCATCTTATATAAGGACACCATTTTGCTATGCCATTGCATATAATGGGACTTGAGTATTCACGGATTTTGGTATCCACAGGTGGTCCTGAAGCCAAACCCCAGTGAATATGAAGGGACAACTGCATTTAATGTAACAACAAAGAAGAGTTTAGGACATAAAGCTCTGCTTCAGCAATAGAGTTTGTACAGGCATCCTTAGGTCTTTTCATACTATGAAATTATAGTGTTATGATTCCACATTAACACTGGTATGGCTCCATCCCATGGAATCCTGGGATTGGTAGTTTGGTCAGAAGTATCAGAGGAGCTCCTCCCAGGCTGAGAATTCTAAGGGCCACTCCCTCAGCTGCCAATCCCAGGATTCTCCAAGATGGAATCACAGCAGTTAAGGTGGAATCATAGTGCTATAATCTGTAGTGTGAAATGAGCCCCATTACTCTTTGTTCCACGTATCTGGTAATTAAGTATACAGTACATTGCTTCTGAACGTGGCAGTTCCATTCACCAGTCCTAACAGAGAGCTGCTGACAGGCCTATCTATCAACCACATCTCTGTGAAAGTGAATTCTATTAATTTAATTTTGCTAAATTTGTAGTAAGGAATTATTGTCTTTTACCTCTCTACTGCCAATTGAGAGTAATCTCAGTTTCTATTATTGTAAGGGAGAGTAATCTCAGTTTCTATTATTGTAAGGGAGAGAAATATTTCTCCACTTTATGATTTTAGTAGCTTCTCTCTGCTTTCCTCTTAGAAAAGACAATGGTTGGTGGGGATTTGAACCTTCTGATGGACTAGATCAATGGTTCTTAACCTCTGGTCTGTGGACCCCTGGGAGGCCGCAACCTTCTCACAGGGGGGCCATTAAGGCTTGAGTGATGCTCAGCCCACATGATAGGAACTGAGGCAAAGGCCAGCTGGCTGGCTTGACTTGTGCATTGCTGTTCAATCTGCTCCAGCCACAAATTTGTAGGAAGAAGCAGGAGAAAAGTCTTCCCTCCCCACCACTGCCTCTGAGGGAAGGCTTAATGGATAGTATAATTGTATTATTAATATCATCAGGTATTGTTGTTGTTGTTGTTAGGGTTTTAAATCTTGAGTTAAGTCTTGGGGGTCTGCAGCAACAAAAAATATTTAAAGGCATCCCGGACAAAGAAAAGGTTAAGAGCCACTGGACTAAATAATGGCCTGGATTAGGCCTACAGGGCAGAGGTGCCCCATTCTGTGTTGCCCTGTGTCTTTTATTCTGTCTTAAAATCTACACACATTTTGGCCTTTTCTGAAGGGAAAGGTATATGTAATCATTTAGGCATGGGCAAGTTCAGTCATATTGTATACTGTTTAGTGCTCATTGCAGTTATTTTTGGCTTTTGGATATTACTTAGAGCAGTTCTTAACCTGTTACTGTTCATTGTTCATCACAGTTTACTTTCTGAATTATGCATATATCATTTATAGAATTGTTGGATTATGCAGAGAATTGTTTACTCACTAATGTACATTGAAGAATTGGAAATTAATAAATATATTCTTATGAGAATTTTTGCAAACTATTACATATGGACTAATATCTTTTAATCAAGTGGATATTGGAAGCTGATTATTTGGGCTACAATCATTTTGTGGCAATACATTTATACCTGTTACTGAAGTACTGGATAGCCAAGTTCACAATCCACATAAAAAATGCAGGAAGATTATGTATGAACATTCCCAAAATGCCAGCTTCTGATGAACATATAATTATGACTACTTTATCACAAACATAGGGATCCTAAGAACAAGGGACTGGCCACCAGCACAATAATAGTTTGGACTGACTACGTCACAGAGAGCTATAAACCCATTGATAAGTGTTGCTTGGCTGTTTCAATCAATCTTCTGGATTCAGTGACAATTGATTTATCTTATCTTGAATAATTAAGTAATCCTTTATGTTCTAAGTGTTAACCCACTACAATTTGGCCAGGCTGTGGTGTTTGGAGCCATCCCAGAAAAGGCACAGATCACTAACACACACTGAAGCAAGTCATCCTTTTGCTAAAGCTGAACAGATTTGGACCTGTAAGTTGTCTCAGTCAGAAACTGATGAAGAATCAGATGGAATTTCTTGAAACACTTTACATAGAGAGCTGAGACATAACACAACATTATATTTCACAGCCCAGCTACCTCAAAACCCACTGTGGCTTTTTCTTCATGCATCAAACAGTCAAACAACCTAAAAGGAGATTCTCCTGTTTTTTGATGAGTTGCTGCCACCACCTCTGAGATGTCTCAGGGCTGGTCTACACCATCCAAAATACTCCATGTTTCGGCCAGAGTATTGCGGCCCTAGCCTGCAGTGTTTTCCCCCATTACCTGCCCTTCTGTTGCAGCAATGGGAGGTGTCTTCACACCCGCAGCCCGCACGCAAACTGGTACTTCTCTTCCTGGCTCTGGTCACATCTTCCGAGACCAGGAACGAGGCACCTGGCCATGGTCACAAGGCTGGGTGCCTCACGATGACCTTAGTAGACATGATGTGCATGACTCGGCTGGGAAATGGCTGCGCCAGGCACCATGTGGGCAGCGCATGTGGACACCATCACCCCTGCCGTTGCAGTAACAGAACTCACTGTTTTCTCCAGAAAAAAAACAGAGCAAATGGTGAGGGGGTTTTAAACATGAGTCTGCTTCATTTTAAGAGGTATTTGCTCTGGATTCTCATCAGAACTGTCCAGATGTCACCTGGACAGTTTGGACTAGAAACGGGGCAAAAAACTGGGGAGGCTGTTTCATTTTGCCTGTTTAGATAAATCCCCAATTCTGAAACCATAAGTTCTTCAGAAATATTTCTAGTGAGTAGGTAATGGTTGCTTCACAAGCCTGCTGGTCTCCACAGTCAATCCTGCTAGTCCAATTTTATTATTTTATTACTTATTTGTTTAATTTATATCCTGTCTTTCTCCCAACAAGGGACCCAAGGCAGCTTTCAATTTTACTTTTTCATAGCATGGAGCTAGGCAAAGAATTTTAGCCTGTGGTCTTGTGGTGCCTGAAAGGGTGTCTCCCAAGAACTGGATGATGTTTTGGATCTTCTCCAGGGGTGGAGAGTGATGGAGAGAAATCTGCCCTCTGCCCTCAAAGAGGGAGACACACAACGTTGCAAGTCTCCTCTGCAGGGCTATAGAAAGGTCTGCAACTGGTGCTTTCCCAGCCAGAGAGCACAGGAAAGAGGAATTTAGGGAGCATTTCCACAGAGCCAAGGCATTTTTAAAATAATACCGGTACTTGTGCATCCAAATGGACATGCAGCCCTGGCTACTGGACACTCAATGGAGACAAATGGTCAGTCATGTAAAGCTTAGTTGAGAGCCAGCATGATGTAGTGGTTTCAGCATTGGACTACAATTCTGGAGATCAGAATTTGAATCTCTGCTTGGCCATGGAAATCCATTAGGTGACCTTGGGCAAGTCACACTCCCTCTGCCTCAGAGGAAGACAAAGACAAACCTCCTCTGAACAAATCTTGCCAAAAGTCAGTAATGAGTTGAAGGCATAACAACAACAATTTAAGCAGTGAACCGTGTGATTCCCATCCCTGTTTCAAGCCTTCTACAATTATTGCAAGCCAAAATGAAAACAACAAAAAAACCCAAATGCCACAAATATATATCTTTTGTAATCCCAGATTAATTGTGCCCCCTAAACACACACATCTTTGGCTCTACTTATACTATGTTGTCTGATGAAGAATTCTGGGAAACATGAAAGGTTCCACTGTATTTTGCAAACCCAAAGGCTCCCTAGAATATCTCTCTAGCATAGCTTTCCAACCTCGCTTGTGGTGTTACTAAGGTCAGTGTTACCATTCCCTCTGATGGTGTCACCTGGTGCAGTTTGGTCTCTCTGCACCCCCCTAGTGCCACCACTGACTCCCACCCCTTTCAAACAACATGCAGGGCAAAGCTGCAAATTAATCTCTGTGTAGAAAACTATAAGGTGCAAAGCAGAGAAAACTATGAGCAAGGTTATTGTTACACTACCTTTCTTCCATACCATGAATTAGCTAGCCCCAGCCATTCACAGGATCTGCCCAGTGGGTTTTTATCCCATCCCATCCCATCCCATCCCATCCCATCCCATCCCATCCCATGTAAGAATGTCTTTGTACTTGACTACACACACCTCTAACAGCAGGGATTTTAAGCTTTTTGACATATGGTAACTTCTAACCATGTTCCTGTTACAAAACTATTCATGCCTTTTGGTACCAGTGCAGAAACTCAAGGGACAAGGAGATGTAAACAACTCAGTGTGGATCCACTCCGTACTTTGTTGATGGCAAGGTGGAACTTCATAGTCTGTTCCCTCGCTTTTGTGGGGTGGAGGTGGGAGGGAGAAGTGGTATGTGCACAACTATAAAAAGAGCAGAGAGCAGATGGGAAGTGGGGAGCAGCAGCTGTAGATTCTTCTACTGCTTCAAATGCTCCTCCGTGTTGCATTCTGGCAGCATGGCCAGGTGGATCAAACAAAACAATAACAGCCATGATCCCACAGCTCTCTCCTCCCAAACCTACAAGAAGAATAGGGTCTTCTTGGGGTCAGATGGGAGGAAAAAGGAGGGAATTAAGCAAGATGAGTATGAGATCTGGATATGAATGGGTTATCTTTCTTCCTTGTGTACAGTGAAACTGTTCCCACCCCACCCCCATGGGTTCCCTTTCACCCTGTAGGCTCTTGACTTTTGTCCAGATGACTGTGCACTTGGAGACAAACATAAGATGGTGAGGCAACTGCTATTGCCCATGGATAGGCCTGCCTCCGGCACACTCTACAACAGGCCTGAGCTGTGCCTCATATTGGCCAGGTCCCACCCATCCCTACAGCATTATAAAGATGCAGCTCCCTCATTTGGTGGTCATGGTTGTGAGAAACAAATACCCAGGACTGCTTGCTGTGCCATAATAGCAAACCTGAGTTGAACTTCAGGTGGGTTAAGTCCCATGCACCTGGGAGCTGGAAACAGTGTTGCAGTCATGTGTTAAGTTCTTAGGAGTCTTCCAGAACAGAGTTCCCATGATAGATAGATAGAAAATTATGGGGGAAGCCCTTATTACAGACTGGTGGAATATCATAATGTAAAGAACCAACATGGCAATAGAATTCTGAATTTCATCTTTGTGGCACTCGAGAAATAACACCTTGGGGACTCATGGCCTGTCTGAAGAAAACACAGGCCTAAATTTGAAGAAATGGTGCAAGGTATGGGGATAAGAGCTAATGATGTCTCCTGGTTTTTAGTTGTTTGGTGTGATGGTTTCATTTACTAGCTGCCTGTAGTCCAAGCATGTATGTGTGCATGTTCCACACCCTGTCCCCAACTTGAATCAAAGCCTACTGGTGGTTTTATTGTTTTAATTTTGCAAATAAATAATTGACTGTCATTTTCTTTCTTTCTTTGCAAGTTATTGCTTAATAAATATTCTATGCTTAAGATTTAGGTTGCAAGTAGATTCTTCCCAATTCTAGTTTAGCAGTAATTCTCTATATTACAGTGGGATATTTGGGATTTATAGCCTTTGTGGACTGGCTCAGTACCAAGCCACTGAAGGAATCAAGATGAGCAGGAGTGTATCCACAAAAATCTATTTTACACTGACTGCTCTTACCTGCGAGAAGATGCGAAGGAGAAATGAGCTGGTGTATTTGGAGAGAAGTTCCGAGGGCTGTCTAGAGGACTGCTACCTGTGGACATGGCAGGGGGGAAAAGCACACAAGACATGTTGCTTCAAAAGGCTGCTCACAGATCATGACCAAATGATATCTTTAACCCTGTCTCACGGAGTCGGGATCTCCTTCCAACAAGTGATCCTGCCCAATGGATAAAGGCTGTTGTAGTAACTCTGGCATGCTAAAAAGATGAAAGGAGATATGGAGAAATGTGTTAAACAAGAAAACAGAAGATGGATGGAAATGAAGAAATAAAGAGTTTTGGATAGGTGGCTCAACAAACAGGGGAGGAGGAAGAGTCCAAGCAAGCAAACAGATGGATAGAAAAGAGTGGATTGGCCATTCAATGTCAAATGGCCAGCTAGATAGTTGATCAGAGGAAAAGATGAGGAGACAAGGCAGATGGACAGAAAATGAAATGGAAAGGATGGCTGTGAGGGTGATTCAATATTTACAGTGCTAGATATATATGGAGAGAATAAGAGACAGATGGCTTGGATGCATGGAGAGATGAAAAAAACCAATTTGTGAGAAAATCATAGCTTGGATGGAGAGGCTGACAGGAAGATGGATGTGCCCCACAAGACAAACAGTGGTTGCAAATCAGCCCAACAGCACTGTTTGGAAGTCGATTTATGCTTAGTGCTAAACATACAGTGTAAACCCATCAGGATGGGTATTGGGTAAGTGGGCATGTACTGATGGGTATGTTTTCTCTTTGGATTTGGACTGACATCTCACTACATTTGTCGGCAAACAGATATACACAAAAGGCTACCAGCCATGGAACAGCTCAACATATTCAAACAATCTTGGCCAGTTGTAGCAATGTGAAAGGACCCCACATTTCCAAAGAACAGAAACATAGGTGAAAAGTGAAGTCCTGGGTAGGATCTGAGGACATGTTAGGTATCCTGGTCATGGACAGCACAGGTTTCCCACCGTATCCATGAGGGATACGTTCCCAGACTTACAGTGAATATTTGAAACCATGGATAATAGCAAAGCCCATAGAATTGCACTGGAGGATCTAGGAAATGCCTAGAGAGGACACCTCTCTAGGGAGCTCCAGCACAACTCTATGGTAACTTCCAGTGGAAGTTACCATAGAGTTATGCTGCAGGACCTAGGAAATGCCTAGAGACACCATATTTTTTGGACAGTAGATAATTGAAACCATGGGTACTGGTCCAGTGCATACAGGGGGCAACCTGTAATTACCAGGATGGTCTCCAGGATGGCCTTTCTCAAAGTCAGTCAAGCAGGTTACTTGTTTGAAGAATGGACCACTGCCTTGACAGGGACAGAAAGACTGGGGCAGGGGCAAGGTGACTGGCTCTTTTTGTGAACAACATGCAGTGTTGGATGTTGGATGTCATCCAGGGTGGCATTCTTGAAACAACGATGGGGCAGGTCAAGGGCTTAACTCACCAATGTGACCTGGGAGTGGAGAGTGAGGCCGGGGCAGCGTCGGCGATGTACTTGTCAGGATCAGGCTCTTTCTGTTACTGGTTCGGCAGCTGTACAAAGGGCAGGAAAGAAGGAAAGGAAAATAAGGCAGGCCTAAAGCAGGGAGTACAAGAACAAAGTGTGTCAGAGCAGGCTCCAGCTCATGCCTCTGTGTGGTTTTCCTTGAAAGGTCACTGATGAGAAGCTTAGGCAAAGAGTTCTCTTGCTGGTCAGCTTGTCTGACTGTCCCAAACTATGACAGATTGCTAGCTCTTGAAGTCTTGACTGAATCATGTAAGGCCCCTTTATGTAACATGAAGGTGTGTTCTACTCAGAGCCTGGGAAAGTTACTTATTTGGACTACAACTTCCAGAATCCCCCAACCAGCATGGCCAGTAGCCATACTATCTGATGGGTTATGGGAACTGCAGTCCAAGAGAGTCACTTTCCCAAGCTCTATGATGCCTACTGACTTACACAATTATTCTGTCTAGCTCACTAGTGTTTACCCTGGGTGGAAAGTGTCAAGCAGATGTCTTTCCCAGTCCTGTCCCCTGAGATTCATCTGACCAGAGGTGCTGAAGCCTGAACCAGAGATCTTTCTCATTTAAATCCTGTACTATATAAAACTGAGCTATGGACCCTTCAAATGACAAGCCATCTTTTGATGGACTGGGGTCCCTGTGGAATTAAGATGTCTAATTAGAGTGATAGGCCCACAATAAGATGAGAGCTATCTAAAAGGGTGAGCCAAAAGCGGGAGGGGGGGAAGAAGCTGCGTTCTCTTGCTCCTGTGCTTCTATTCCAATTTGATCTCTCCTTTTCACCCACCAACTAAAAAGTGACACAATTTTCTTTCAGCCGCTCATCCCTCTCTCACCAACACATACTATTCACTGTCTCTTTCACACACACACACACACACACACACACACTACTCCCTCCCTTTCATGTGTATCTCTCTCTTCCTTCCACTCTCTCTCACATCACTCTTTCCCTCTTCCCTCATTTTCTCTCTCACACACATCACTCTCTTTGTCTCCATTCTCTCTCCCTCCCTCTTACCTAAACACCTTTCTTCTCATACACACCAACCCCCTCTTTCTCTCTCTCTCTTACACACACACACACACACACAGAGGGAGGGAGGAACATGGTACTCTGGTACTCTTTCTTCCTCAGTCTCCATTCCCCTGCACCATCTCTGACTCAGGACAAACACTGAAAAGTCCAGGAGGCACTCTTAGCTGTTCTTTTCTCTGAAAGATGGCCAAAAGGGCAGTTGGCATTTAATTAGTTGCCTCTCATACAGAACTGAAAAATATACTTGCTAGTAGGCAGAAGGCAATTTTTAAAGAATTCACTCATAAATAAGTAACCTTTCTTGGTGTGATTTACAGCCTTATTTTTCTCTCCCTAAAGCACTTAAGAGTAACTCCCACCTGTGACAAAACGGACTGAGTAACATGAGTAGGAGTACTTCAGGCATAACTACTCCTAAAATGAATTGGTCTCAGTGATACATTATGGTACTGCAAGTCACAACATAATTGAAGCAGTTATTGCTGGGATTAGGCTCTTTCTGTTACTGGTATTGCAGCTGTACAAGGATCAGGAAAGGAGAGGATTTAAAAACTAGGCCCAAAGCAGGGAGTACAAGAATAAAGAGTATTGGACCACACTGCAGTTTATGCCCCTGTGCGGTTTTTGTAATTTCATAACTGAAGCAGCTGAAAGAAGAAACCTCTGCTAGAGCAGTGCTTCTTAAGCTTTCTGATGAGGGGAGGGGCTGGCAGGACTTTTTTTTTTCAATGAGTCAGGACCAGAACCATATTTATGCCCACTGATACCAACTATTTCTTTCCTGGAAGCTCACCACAGACCAGCAGCTAATGGCTCATGGAGCAGCACTGGTCTACAGACCACCACTTTAAGTAGCGTTGTGCTAGGTAAGTTGAGGTAGAACCATTGAGACATGCTCCTTGACACCTCTGTGGACCTCAGATGTAAATGGCTGGGTTTTGGTTTTTTGTTCTCCCCCAGCTAGCACTCTGTGCTGTACAAACATGGGGATGTGGGTCACTAGTTCTGCACAAGGTAGCTGTCTGCTCATGCTTCTCTTGCTGTCAGAGCCTTAGGCTGCACAGTAGTTCAGAGACTGCCTGGGTTTATGCTGCCAGCAATGGTTCAGTATGCTGCAGCAGTCTCAGTGTCTACTGCAGGTTGTGGTTCAAGGCTCTGACTGACAAAGTGTAAATTAGGAATATCCTGAAGAGGGAGAAGCACTTCAGAAGGAACACATTCCCAAAGGCTCTTTTCTGCTTCCTAAATGTTCAGTGAAAGGTCCCACATATTGATCAGAAAGCAAGTAGAGCCACATACCCCTTTCCTCCTGCAAGGCTGAGACACAAACACCAGCTTGAGCTATAGAAAATTCCTAACATGGGTTCTGCTCAGGGGAAATGCCAAATTCTTATATGTACCTCTGCAGAGACTATGAGAAAGGACACATTTTACACAAAGGGTTGTTTTAAATGGCCGAAGGTGTATAAGGCAATGGACAAGATCCTATATCACTTCAGTGTAGTGTAAATACCCACCAGTGGAGTTACATTATGCCACCCCTATACTGAATACTAACATATGTGGATTCATGGTCAATGCACATCACTGACAACTGCAATGCACAATACACAAGGGCAAGACATTGAGGCAATGCACATCCACACACTGCTCTGTATATTTTAATGCATTGCTGCATGCATAATGGTCCCACATGCACTACTTATGCAGCCGTCTGCTGGATACGCCTGTTTCATATTGTCTAGAAAAATCATTCTGCACGTGTAGCACAACTTATGCCTATGTTTGTCGCTAACAGGATGCCAGCTGAGACATTTTAGCTAGACCTTTCAAAATGTTAGTGTTGGTGCTAATATGTCAACACTAAATTAGTTAATCTTAACTGATGAGAGAGGTTTTTAAAAAACAATTAATTTGTTAGTTGACTTATTATTTATTTAAAAATATTCATTTAGAATTACAAAAATGCCTCCCCATCCCCCTCAAAAAAGGTAACACAATAAAATAGCAAGAAACGTTAATTGTTATTCAAAAATTTGTTGGCATTTAGCAACTAAAACAATGTACTTTTTCAAAAATATTGTTGGAATTTTTAAATCAGAGTTAACAAATTAATTTGAACAAATTATTTTCAAGCTCTGCCAGCATTATATCAGCACTATCCCACCTCTGACATTAGAGAGGCCAAAAAAACCCAAAATAATTCTAGTGGCATTTAAAAAGACAAACACATTTATGCAGCATGAGCTTTTGTAGACAAGAACCAAGTAAGTAACCTTCATGATTATCACACTTGGAAGTAAGGTAAAAGAGAAGAAAAAGAAACCCCTAGATAATCTGATAAGGACCCATGTCTGATAGCTTCTAGTACAGAAATTAACAATCTGGTGCCTTATAAATGTTTTTGGGCTACTGCTCCTATCAGCTTCAGCCAGCAGGGCCAATGTCAAGGATTGTTGGAGTTGTAGTCCAAATACGCAAAGCCTAGTGCACACTACTAGGCAAGATAAGAATAACTGATTGACAGCAAGCAAAAACCTGAGTGGTATCAAAGAGCAACTGAGGTACAGGTTTCTCAGGTCACAATTTAAGAAAGACATTAAGCTAGAACTGTCGAGAGAAGGGCAACCAAGATGGTAAAGGGTCTGGAAACCAAGCCATTATGTGGAATGGCTTAGGGAGCAAGATGAGTGTTTAGCTAGGAGAACAGAAGATTGAGACGTGACATGGTGGCCATCTTTAAATTCCTGAAGGGATGCCATGTAGAAGATGGAGCAAGATTATTTGCTGCTGTACCAGAGACTAGGATATGAACTAGTGGATTCAAATGGCAAGAAAAGAGATTTCAGCTACATATTAGAAAGAACTTTCTCATAGGAAGAACTCTTTGATAGGGAAACAGGCTGCCTCAGAGGACGGTGAACATTCCTTCTTTGGAGGTCTTTAAACAGAGGTTGGATGGCCATCTCTTGGGAGTGTTTTAACTGTGTATTCTTGCATAGCAAGGGGCTGGACTAGATGGCCCTTGTGGACCCTTTTAACCCTATGATTCTAACAATTTAATCAGTCCAGAATAAGTACCCTAGTTATACTCACCTGGACTCTTTGAAAGCTTAGCAAATAAAAACATAATGAGGGAAGAACTACACAATCCACCTTGATCAGCCAGTCAGAAATAGCAGGTGTACTATAGCAATTCTGTCCCACTCCAAATAATGTGTAAACATCAACAGAGCCTGAGGAAGAGTAGAGCCTGGCTTGTTCCACTTTTGGACTAAAACTCCGAAAGTTCTACTCCAGGTTATTTGAAGGATTATATTCTCCCATATAAGTCTCCCAATGTCAGATCTTCTGGCCCTTCTCTCTGTCCCACCGCTGTCATAGGAACATCTGGTGGGAACATGGAAGAGGGCCTTCTCAGTGGCTGCTCCCAGACTTTGGAAGTCCCTTCTTAGAAGAGTTAGACTGGTGCCCTCCTTGCTCTACTTCTGCAGGCAGGTGAAGACCTTTTTGTTTCAGCAGGCCTTCAAAGACTGATTGATTAGGGAGAAATGGCCTTTCTTTTTAATGGCCATGCTTTTAGCTGCGTTTAATTCTATTGATAGTTTTATCTATTTATTTATCTATTTTACTTAATATTTTCATTAGAATATAAAATTAATAGTTTAATTGCGTTTTAACTTTCATATGGTGTGAATCTTTTTAGGTGCATCTGTTTTAACGTTTGTCAGTAGTTTTAAGTCCCAGACTGGGAAAAAGGGGGAATATGATAATAATTATTATAATGATAATAATAAATAATAATAAAAAATAACTCTAGTTGGCCACACTGGCTGGGTGATTCAGGGAGCTGTAGTTCAAAAAAGTAACATATCCAAGCTCTGGAATGGAGGCAGAACTGCAGAAGATGAGTCTGTCTTCATATCTAATGTGGCCCTTGAGTGGCTCCAGATGAGATTTTTGTCACTCCATTGCTCTCATTTACTGAATTACTTCTAATTGCTAGGGTGAGGAATTACTGAGTTAACTTCTAATTTTTAGCGTGAAGAGCATTCTGTCTGGTAATGCCCTTCCAGTACTGTATTATGAGGATTAGCTGGTTTGTTCTAGTGAAAACAACAAAATTTTTGTAGCACTATAAAGAGTGAGGCATTTATTATAACACTAGTTGAAGTGCACCTGGTGCTACCCACATGTGTACCTAACCCTTCCAGTTAGGTCCATGGGGCCTCATATTTTTCCTCTTCCCCTTTCTTTTAACCTCAGGAATCTTACCTCAGAGAGCCTGCTCTCATTTCCCCATCCTTTTAAAACTTCAAAAATTTTAGCATCAGCGCCTTTCATACTATTTTCCCCCTGCCTCTGGAGTCTTAGCAGCTGTTGCTCAGACAGCCCTCTTTTGTTTTCTAGCTGAATTGTATCCAGTGTTGCCTGCCTCTCTATCTAATTTCCCCAAAGGGGTTCATGGCACCACCTATTTTCTCTCCTCTTTTCTTATCTCAGGAATCTTACCAGCAGAACTTGAGAGAGCACTCTCCTTTTTTCCAGCCCTTTGAAAAAAAGACATTTCCAAATGAGTTACGGCAGGCTCCTCCTTCTTGCTTCTATGAAACCCCCCATTTGGAATTGCAACTTGAAAGTGGCCACTGCAACTTGAGTGATAACCCATTTACCATGATTTTCTGATGAGGAATCTTTTTGGGCAATCCCTTTTGCTTCTAGGAAGCCCCCTACTTAGAATTTTAACTTTTTTTTAACTTGAAACTGAGCACTGTAACTTGGGGCTTGTCTACACTAGTGACAAAACCCAACCCAACCCAACCCCGCCCTGGATCTGGCCTAATAATGCCACACTATGTGCAGCCTTTTCTTCAAATCTGATGTGATGCCACACGATGTGCAGTCCTATCTGGGGAATGATACCTTAATCGGGGTTTTAGAAAACTTGCAGTTTTCTCCAGAGTTTGCTTGAAACTCTGGAGAAAACTGTAGCTTGAACAATCCATCTGCACTGGATTCAGGGTGGAGTGGGGAGGAGAGGAATGACAAGTGCTGCCTGAGGTGCCGCCATTTCCCCCCCTCCTCAGCGCTATTTCCTCATTCCAGCGCAAGTCACTCTCTCTGAGGTCAGAACGACTGGCCAGCCCCACCATTGCCAGGCTAGCTGCCCGTTCTGACTACAGAGAGAGCAACTGGCACCAGGGCTCTGCTTCTACAGTGTTCAGAGAGGGCGATGGTGGGGCTGGCTGCCCATTCTGATCTCAGATTGGGTGATTGTGTGCCAGAAAAAAAAAAAGCCCTGGTGCTGGTTGCTTTCTCTGAAGTCAGAACGTATGGCCAGCCTGGTGATGGCAAAGCTGACTGCTTGTTCTGACCTCAGAGTAGATGACTGTGTGCTGGAAAAGCAGAGCCCTGGAGCTAGTTGCTCTCTTGAATGTCAGAGCAGGCAATTATGGCATCAGAAAGGCAGAGCCAATGTTGGCACCATGGAGGTGTCTGGCTAGCAGTGGCAGCAGACCTGCAGCTTCATTGAGGGTAAAAATCTGAATGCAGATTTGGGCTTTGGCAGCTAAGGTGTGGAACTTAAATCCAGTCCATAGTAGTCTGAATTTCATGTGCCACAGCTCAGAGACAAAGTAGTCCAAATTTCATCCAGATTTTTACCCCCAGTGTAGACAACCAAGAACAAATCTTGAGGTGCTTGCCACAATTTCCTGACAAGTTATGGCTTGTCACTTTCTATGCTCCTAAAAGAGTCTGGAGTAATAAACACCTGAGGCGAAGCACAAAAATCAGTGTGTATAGAGCCATTGTACTGTCTATTCTCCTTTATGGATCTGAAACATGGGTCACCTATCGCCACCACCTATGACTCCTCGTACGCTTTCATCAGCGCTGTATACGCACAATCCTAAATATACACTGGACGGACTATGTGACAAATGTTGCTGTCCTTGAGCAAGCAGGGATCAACAGCATTGAGGCCATGATATTGAGAACACAGCTGCGCTGGGTAGGGCATGTTTCTAGGATGGAGGACCATCGCCTCCCCAAAATAGTACTCTATGGTGAACTCGCCACAGGTCAGCATAAGAGGGGTGCTCCAAAAAAACAATACAAGGACTCCATGAAACAACATCTCAGGCTTGGCCAAATTGATCACCAACAATGGTCCGCCCTGGCCTCACAACGGAAGCCATGGAGACGCACTATCCACAATGCTGCAGCCTTATTTGAGAACTCACACCGAACAAGTCTTGGAGAGAAACGACAATGCAGAAAGAATTACAACCCAAAAACATCACCCAAGGAGACCTTCTGCTGTGCTTTCTGCAACCGGACTTGTTTATCTCAGATTGGCCTTTTTAGTCATCAGCGCGCTTGCAGAAAGCGCAGGATGAGTCCTTCCTGAATCTTCATTTGCGAAGAAAAGCCAGAGAGAGAGAAAGTATCTCTCTCCCCTACTTTGGGATTTCAACTTGAAACTGGGCATTGTAGCAAGGATGACAATTGAAAGCATTCAGCCTAATTTTGAGACAATACCCCAATTAGTTACAGCTGCTACAGGTAGATATGCAGGTATGCTTTTCTTATTATAGATAAGCTTTTGTAATCTATATAGTGTTCACAATGTGTTTTATTCAAATAATAGTTATACACATAAGCACATAAACATATACACACATATACACACCTACCTGCTACAGGTGTTAATTAGCGTATTCATACATTTGAGGCATTATCACCCCTGCTTTGTGAATGATGTAAGCTCTAACACAATGATATATGCTAGCTTCCTATTGATAGGGAGGGTATTCTTATTTTATTTTTAACATGAAGAACATTCAAAAACATGACACCCCCACACTCGGCAATCACATCTGATTGTGTTATATATCCATAAGTATACACATATACTTATGTACATGATAGCTTTAGCAATCTACTTTTTGCATTCCACACCCCTCTGACTTCATACTTAAAATTCTACCCACTATACTTGTCACCTTAGCTGAATTTCAGTCCACAAAGATTTTGCCGTAATAAATGTGTTCATCTTTAAAGTGTGAAAAGATTCTTTCTTACAATATTGTCAATAGTTTACCAAGGGCCCTTTCACACTATAGAATTATACTGCTATGATCCTACTTTAACTGCCATGACAACATCCCATGGAATCCTGGGATTTTCAGTTTAGGGAGGGGCATTTAAAATGCTCACCCAGATTGCTCAAGTGCCTTAGCCAAGTACAAGCCCCAGGACTCTACAGTAAGTTGCTATGGCAGTTAAAGGGGAATGTAGCACCATAACTGTGTAGTGTGAATAGGCCCCAGGAATACATATTTCTTGTTTCAACCCTCCTGAAGCAGGCAAGGGACCTGACAAAGAAGAAAATGTACTTCATATGAAGCTTCCTTACGCAATCCATCTGTATAGCAGGGATAAGGAATGTGTGACCCTCCTGTATTCCATTCAAATAAAAAGCACCCAGTATAAAAATAAAGAATGAGCACACTTTTTAAGTCTGTGAGAAGAGAGTCCAGGCCTGGAGATCTGGGAGCCCTACTGCTGGCCTGTAAATGCTCTGAAGCATGATGGAACAGCCCACGCAAGACTACATGCTGGGGGAGATGGGAGAGTGCCTGTAACACTTCCAGTCCCTGTTTCAATTACAGTAATCCCTGCGCAAATGGCACCTCAGAATTCCTTGACAGAAAACTGTGAGCTGGGCTTCCCCTCACTCCATTTTTGAAGGCAGGGAAGACATCCACAGCCTTGAGTGGAGTGGTCCAAGCATAGCAGCCATGAACTCATTTTGCACAGTTCTGCCTCTGAACCATACTGAACTTTCTCCAGGTTGGATTACAGGCTTTTCCTCTCAGTTTCCTCCCTTTCATCCCCCTGCAGCTCCACCTGTAAACTAAGTCTGCCTCTCTCATTCACACCCATCCAGCAGATAGAGTTCTCTCTGTGTCAGACACCCTCAGCCACAATCATGTCGGCTCAGTCAATGGCTCTTTGAGGTCCCCGGCTGGTTTGAGAAGAAGGCTCCTGTTATGGTGGCCACTTTAGGACACGAATTTGTAGATACTAATTTGTATACTGGTACACATATTTATTTATTGGATTTATATCCCGCCTTTCTCCCAAGATGGGATTCAAGGCGGCTTACAATAATTAAAAAACACAACTAAAAGATCACAACTTACAAAAGTTTAAAAAAATAATTAATTAAAATATAGTTAAAAACACAACATGAATTAAAAACATAAAATTGATAAAAATACAACATTAAAAGCAGCACACCTATTTTTAGATGCAAATGTACATCAGGCAATACAATGTCTTGGGTCAGCCCTGAAGATGCTTTGCTAAACCTTTATCTTTTTATCACCTTTTCTCCTCACAGAGACCCTCTGTTGAAGGTCAATGTAGATGTTGAAGAGGCTTTCCCAGGAATGAAGATTCTGTAAAATTTGGGACCCTCCTGAGGCATTTACAGTTACCTAGGTGTGTCTATATTTGACATTTTCACTCTTAGCATTATATTTATCTGTATGCTGGTTTTCCATGGCAAAAACCATGCTCAAAACAGCTTAGAATAACATCAGGAAAAAGGTTACATAAGGTTAGCAGTGACATTTCTAGATAGTACAACAATTAAAAATAACCATACAGTGTGCTGTACTGTCTGTACTTCTTGCTTTTTAATATATATGTGTTTCCAAGCTCCCTAACTGTTGATCACAACATCTAGTGGTAACTTGCAACATGAATAAACCATTGCAATTCAAACACATAGGAGGTATATTGTGACAGATTCTTCCTCTGTAAACTAGTGCTTCTGATATTACCTCAGGGCATGAGAAGGAACTACAGTGGTTAACACACCATGAAGGTAATATCCAATTTAGGTCCTGAATCACTTCAGAATGTAAGCGGAAGACCTTGATTTTAAAATATTTCTTCACATTAAAAGAAAGAAAGAAAGAAAGAAAGAAAGAAAGAAAGAAAGAAAGAAAGAAAGCACACCAGAATGTAGGTTTTAGTGTATAACCTTATCTATTTTGCTAGCTTCCTATTGACAGGGAGGGTATTCTTATTTTATTTTTAACATGAAGAACACTCAAAAACATGACACCCCCACACTCGGCAATCACATCTAATTGTGTTAGATATCCATAAGTATACACATATCCTCTTCCTCCTGTATAAGAACAAAGGCTAGACAGGCAAGCTGAGGTGATTCCTGACTTAACTGTATGCCTTTATTTACAGGCTGGCAAACACAGACATGAATCATTGTTTGGTCCCTCATCACTCCCTGACTCACAGCTGATTCTACTAGAAAAGAAGCATTGTACATGAGATAATACCAACGGTTCATCTTAGGTGTTTGATATGTGATGGGTCATTCACATATGCAAATTGACACAAGATGCTGTGCTTGTTGGTGAATAAAACTGTACAGTATGGTCCCTGTATCCAATGGGGGATATGTTTCTGGACTTACTGTGGATATCCGGGCAAGGTACAAAGTGTTGGTTGTTACCTTTAAATCCCTACATGGTTTGGGTCCAGGTTACCTATGGGATCGCCCCAGTGGACTTTTTCGTCAACTGCACATAGACTCTGGAAAAGCCTCTGGAAGAGATTTGACAGGTGCATATACTGTCTGAATTTAAAAGAGCATTAAAGACAAATCTCTTCTGGCAGGCCTATCCAGATTACTTTTAAACTTTTGATTTTAAACTGTTTTAATATGTACTGGTTTTACTTGTTCTTTTAATTGATATTGTGTGTTTTGATGCACACTTCTCCCTCTGTATCCACAGATTTGGTATCTACGGATTTAAGTATTCACGGCTTGAAAATATTCTTTAAAAAATAATAATCCAAAAAGCAAACCTTGATTTTGCCATTTTATATAAGGAACACCATTTAGCTATGCCATTGCATATAATGGGACTTTTGGTATCCACGGGGGGTCCTGGAACCAAACCCCAGCGCGGCAGCTAAAAAGGCCAATGCGATTTTGGGCTGCATCAATAGAAGTATAGTGTCTAGATCAAGGGAAGTAATAGTGCCACTCTATTCTGCTTTGGTCAGGCCTCACCTAGAATACTGTGTACAGTTCTGGGCAGCACAATTCAAAAAGGATATTGACAAATTGGAGCATGTCCAGAGGAGGGCAACTAAAATGGTGAAAGGTCTGGAAACCATGCTTTATGCGGAAAGACTTAGGGAGCTGGGTATGTTTTGCCTGGAAAAAAGACAGTTAAGGGATGATATGATAGCCCTGTTTAAGTATTTGAAGGGGTGTCAGGATGGAGCAAGCTTGTTTTCTGCTGCTCCAGAGACAAGCACAGAGCAATGGATGAAAGCTCCAGGAACAGAGATTACACCTCGACATTAGGAGGAACTTTCTGACCGTAAGAGCTGTTTGGCAGTGAACACCTTCCCTTGGAGCGTGGTGGGGTCTCCTTCCTTGGTCTTTAAACAGAGGCTGGATGGCCATCTGTCAGGGATGCTTTGATCGTGATTTCCTGTGTGGCAGGAGGCTGGACTGGATGGCCCTTGTGGTCTCTTCCAACTCTACAATTCTATGATTCTATGATTCTGTGAATATGATGGGACAACTTTATTTATGTATTTTTAACCAAGATGTATTTTAATTGATATTAAAGAAATAATAATAATAACAATAATAATAATATCATCATCATCATCAGAAACCATGGATAATAGCACACCTTATTAAAATGAATGACTTCTGGCCCAAGCATACCAGTGTCGTGCTGTAGGACCTAGAGAGTCTTCCTAGAGAGAACACCTCTCTAGGAATCTCTAGGTCCTCCAGCGCAAATCCATGGTCAACATCCAGTGGAAGCATACCATAGAATCACACTGGAGGGCATAGAAAATGCCTAGAGAGACCATATTTTTTCAGATGTTGGTAAGTGAATCTGCAGGTACTGGTCCCGCGGATATGGAGGTTGTAATATATTTGGCAACCTGGCAATCCTCAGTGAAGCTAAGCGGCAGTGGTGGGGTAGTAAAATCTGAGGTGCAGGCACTCATCATGCCTCTAAGGAGAAACCATCTATCTTGATCCATAGCAACAAACTAGTTCTGGCAGCTGTCATATGTACTATAATTGGGTATTTTGGGGCAAGTCAATGGGTTATAAATGACATTCAAGACTAAGCCCTCCTCCCCAAGACAACAAACACACTGCAACAGAGATAGCTCACAACAACACTGCAGGGAGAATTCATTTCCCCCAATTCGAGCTGCTGTGAAGATTGGAGCTATGCTCAGAGGAAACAGCGTCCCTGAGGGTTTGGAGGTGGCAGATTACACCATTGTCATCTAAAAATCCCAGTGCATCAACCCCATGAGCCCTTGTCCCACTATGCTGCTGCTGGGGAGAAATTAAATAGGACCCTAGCCAGGACCTTGAAGGCTCACCTGTTGCAGGTGAGGATCATAACTGCTCTTAAGCCAATTTTTCTCCCTGCCCAGATTGCATCTATTCAGTGACTCGTAAAGCTAGGCTCAGTTACAGTAAAATCACATGCTTGTCCTTTGTACTGTTGCATTCAGAATCGATACCACTCATCGGCAGCATGCTCACAATTGCTAGTAGGAAGAAGAATCTCTCTCTCTCTTATATAGATATGTGTTATATCTCTAACACATTTCTTCATAAATTGAAAAAGTGGAAACAAATATGCCTTGTAGTCATCTTCACTACAAGGCAGTGGACAGCATCAAACAACTAAACTTTGTTAATATCTATGACCCGCCCAGATAGGCATTTGATTACATTCTTCCTACATATAACAAAGCTCATGAAGGATTCTTAAAGACATGCAAGATGTCATATATAGAAGTGCAACAACTATGTGAAGAGTATCAGCATTCATTAAAATAAATCCCTCCATTACTACCATCTTTCCTCCAGTGGTAACATACATATTGGCTATCTAAACAACATCATCATAACTTATTATTTATGAAACTGCATACCATTCCCCCTCCCTCATTTTTTAAGCTCCTTTCCAGATCATCTTTAGTGCCAGGTAGCATGGCATAGTGGTTTGAGTGTAGGACTATAACTCTGGAGACCAGGGTTTGAATCCCCAGTTGGCCATGAAAACCCACTGAGTGGCCTTGGGCAAGTCACAGACTCTCAGCCTTCAGAAAACACTGTGATAGGTTTGCCTTAGGGTCACATAAGTTGGAAATGACTTAAAGGCAAACAGCAACAACAACAACAAGAAAATAATGCCAGAACAAAAGAGAATTCTGCATCCTCTTTTGTTGCACAACCAATTGTGAAAGTCAGTTCCTACTCCCCAGATATCCATGTTCCTTATACAGTCAGCCTGATCTTTCTACAATCCCTATCACTGTTTTGTAATCTTCTGTTAGGATTTTAAGATCTTAAAACCAGAGATCCTGCTCTCTGGTCTCCTGCCAAATCAGACTTATTTGGTGAGTACGAGACACAGGGCCCTTTCTGCAGCAGCACCCAAACTTTGGAACTCCCTCCCAGAGAAAACGGGTAAGCCTCCCCCATCCCGCCTCTATATATTTAAGTGCACTTTGAAAGCATCTTAGTCTAGGAGGGCCTTTTATGGTTAACTGTAACTGGGCAACTGCTAAGAAGATACTTAGCAGTGCATTTTTACGTTGTTTTGTAGGCCACTTCTTTTTTTGTTGTTGTTATAGTGATTCTGCAATGGTTTGTTTTGCCTTGTTTTTGCATGCTGTAAGCCATCCTGAAAGTTGTTGTTATTGTGTGCCTTCAAGTCATTTCTGATTTATGACAATCCTTTGTTGTTGTTGTGTGACTTCAAGTTTTTCCAACTTATGGTGACCCTAAGGTGAACCTATCATGGGGTTTTCTTGGCAAGATTTGTTCAGAGGAGGTTTCCCTTTGCCTTCCTCTGAGGCTGAGAGAGTATGAGTTGCCCAAGTCACCTACTGGGTTTCCATGGCTGAGCGGGAATTTGAACCCTGGTCTCCAGAGGCCTAGTCCAACACCCAAACACTACATCATGCTGGCTCTCTACGTCAACCCTAAGGTGCATCTATCACAGGGTTTTCTTGGCAGAATTTGTTCAGAGGGGTTTTTGCCTTTGCCTCCCTCTGAGGCTGAGAGTTTGTGACTTGCCTAAGGTCACCCAGTGGGTTTTGATGGCTGAGTAGGGATTCAAATCTTGGTCTCCCAGTGCTGTAGTCCAACATCCAAACCACTACACTATGCTGGCTCCCATCCATTAAGCAGTTATCCTAAAAGGCAGGATGTGTATGAATTTATGGATAAATACCCAAATACATGCATACATAAAACTGAGCACCTGAAATAGAAATGTAAGAAAGTAAGTTCTCTGTTAATGAATCTTTTTCTTGCATACTCAGAACTGAAATTAATTAAATGAATTTTAAAAAATAAAAATAAATTAATGCTCATCATATACATAGTACCTTAAAAAGCTTACAGCTGACTTGCAAAAGGACAAACTAAGAGTTTCCCCAAAAGGTAGCACTTGAATTTGGATCTCTGTGACCCAAATCCAAGTTTATCTCATTGACAACATTTGTAAGTGAAGGTTTATTTAACAAAAGAGCTGAAAACAAGAATTACCAAAGGAAAAAAGGAATGAAGATTTTCCATTAATATTAGCCATTTCAACATCCTAAAGGCCCCAGATCCTGTCTGATTTTGGAAGCTAAGCAGGGTCAGCCCAGATTAGTACTAGGATTGGAAATCACCAACAAATACCAGGTACTGGAGGCTATATTTCAGAGGAAGGAGCTGGCAAAACCACCTCTGAATGTTCCTTGCTTAAGAAAACTTCGTGAAATTGATGGAGTCACCAGAAGTCACCAGATGACTCAAAGGCACACACGCTCACACATAATGTAAGTTTTCTAGCGAAGACTCACAGGATGCAAACACACAGGCAAGGTCAAATGCCACAAGTCCAGGCCAAGACGTTTTGCTTTCTGTGGCAGAGCAGCAAATATTGCCACTAACCAAGTGAAAGTGTAAAATACCCAAAGGCAGAAAATCCCATAAGCCTCACTACCATTCTCAGCAATATAAATATAAAAGTATGGAAAGTAGTAACAATTTCCTCCTCTTTCATGACACACAAAATCTGTTCCTTGAAGTGGCTGCGGAAGACTTCATGTCTGAGGTATAGGGTTGTCAGAGTGAAAACTGGAGAAGGCTTCTGTAACTTTAATAGTTGTGTAGAAGTGGGAATTTCAGCAGGCGGTATTTGTTATCTGGTTGTATGACAAGCAACACCTGCTGAAATTCCCTCTTCTAGCAACCATTAATGGGATAAACAGCACCTCCATTTTTCAATCAGGCAACCATAGGCACATCATCATCATCGTCGTCATCATCATTTCCCACTCTGTATCTGACGATGTCAGGGCAGCATGCAATAAAACCAATGTTCTTGTTCTTGTTGTTGTTAACAGTCATCAAGTTGACTTCAACCTATGGCAACCCTAGAATGAGAGACCTCCAAGTACCCCTATCATCAACAGCCCTGCTCAGGTCTTGCAGACTCAGGACCATGGCTTTCTTGGTTGAGTCTATCCATCTGGAATGCAGTCTTCGTCTTTTCCTACTGCCTTCTACCTTACCAAGCATTATTGTCTTTTCTAATGAGTCATGTCTTCTCATGATATGGCCAAAGTACGACAATCTCAGTTTAGTAATCTTGGCTTCTAGGGAGAGTTCAGGCTTGATTTGCTCTAGGAGTCATTTATTTGTCTTTTTAGCAGTCCACAGTATCCATAGACCTCTTCTCCAACACCACACCTCAAATGAGTTGATTTTCTTCCTATCAGCTTTCAAATCAAAAATCAATTTAGATCAGTTTAAAAGAGGATGAATAATTTTAGACAACTGGAACCATATTAAACCATTTTAACACTTGAAACAATACATTTAAAAAAAATAAAAACAAGTTTAAATAATGTAAGCTATAAAACATGTGATAACTGGATACAATCAATGAGGCACCAAAGGCTTTGATAAAAAGCCATGTTTTTACTTAGCATCAGAATGGGCCTCTAAGGGGATGATATTCCATAATTGGGATACCACAGCAGAGCAGACCAAAAACCTTGGCCTGCCTCTCAGAGGGTTAAGATGACAGTGTCAGAAGAGCATGAAGGTCAAATCTTGACCTGTGTCAGAGCTACACTTAAGGAGGAGCCATGTTCTTCTCTTCACCTGTCACCCATGTGCTATGCACACAGAAGGTGGCGGCAGTGGCAGTGACAGGATCTGTTTTTAACATTAGGGAGAGATGTGAGCATGACAGGAAGGTGACCCCACCATCTTCCCTGTCTTTGTCTCCCTTCACACCACTGCTTCAGGAAGGTTTTCTCCTCACCTTGGCTAAAACTGTCTATGAGAATTAAGCCTGGAGAAAAATTCCTGATGTGATGAAATGTGTGTTCACACAAGGAAGGGAGGGTTCTCATTGATGCATTCTTTTTTGCATTAAAATAAAACCCTACCTCATATCTTCTACTGTATATTAATGTGGCAGACAAAAGAACAAAAATGTGGCTACCCTTAAGAGAATCTTGAGTCTGCCCTCCCAGTTAATTTTTCCCCACTAGGAAAAGGCCCCAGATCTTTCCTCAAACCTAACACAAAACCCTGTTAAGTACTGTATTCATAAATAAGTGGGATCTGTTTCCTGGAAGGGACCAAATTCCTAACACACACACACGCACAAATAAATAAATACACATCTCTGTTCAGCTATGAAGCCCCATGTGACCTTGGGCCAGTTGCTTATCTGTCAGCTTATCCTCCATCCCAGAACTATTGGAGAATAAAATGGGATGATCCTCATATATTCTACTCAGATCTCCTTAGACAAAGGGAGAGATAAAAATAATGGGAAATAAATGTCTCAGACAACCTTTGAATATGGAATCTTCTGTAAGGTTATTCCTGACAGTTTGAGAGCACATCTTTCCAATAGGTGGTGCAATCGGGCAGAAGATGTCCCTCTGGCTCCTTGCTTTGTGTGTATATGCCTTCAAGTCTCCTGTTGACTTATGCCGACCCCATCAATTTCATAGGGTTTTCTTAGGCAAGGAATACTCAAAGGTGGTTTTGCCAGTTCCTTCCTTTGAAATATAGCCTCCAGCACTTTGTATTCATTGGTGGTTTCCTATCCAAGTACTAACCAGGGCTGACCCTGCTTAGCTTCCATGATCAAACAAGATCTGGTGCTTTTAGGGTACTGTATTAAAAAAAAACACCCTTATTTTGCTAGGAACATGGTTTAAGACTGTCCTAGCAATTTGATGTTTGGACAGAGCTTGCTGTAAACATAGACACATCAGGCAGTCTTCTAGTGTTGCAATTCAATGCAATAAATTATGGTGAGCCACCTACCCACTGGTCTGAACGCACCATTGTTCTAAGACAACACACACTGTCCCTTCCACACCTACGTTGATCACACACTTCTTTTTGCCTAGATACATACACTAATCTCAGCAAGTCTCCTACAGTGGCAGCACTAGGGGGGTGCAGAGAGGCCGAACCGCACCAGATGTCACAGCTGGGCAGAGGAGGGGTGACACCAGCTTTAGTGACGTCCTATGTCTTTTCTCCAGCTCATCTTTCTATGGAGTTGTGAGTTTCAACGTCATCCTTCCAGTAACCACTAGGCACTATGGACTGGATGGAGACAGAGAGAAACACTGCTCTTTGACACACAGCTAACCCAAACACCTAAAAAAAGAGCCAGTCTGGGGACGAAAATCCACTTCTGGTAAACCAACAGAGCATGGAGAATTAAATGTAACTATTAGCTCTGCCACAAACTTTGGCTAGTCTTTTAGTGTCTCTTGCCATATGCAAATCTGAAAGTAGAGCCTTGCAACTGCAGCCTAGCCATTCAGGAAGGGAAAATGCAAAAAAGACCAGCATGCATTCAGCTGTTAGGGGAATGGAGGGCATTTGTGGGGAAGCACTTAAAAATGGGGTGAATATTACTGTTATACATTTATGTAGTTATCAAATGCTGTGGCAGATGGCAAAAAAAAGGTATTTGGTTTTTTAATATCATCGTCTTAGAAGTTTTTTCCATACATTTACTTTCAGGGATAGAACACATTTCAAATTCTCATGTGCCAGCCCTGAGCATCAAGCACACAGGTGCTTGGTAGAAATTCACAGCCATGAGCATCACTAGGAAAACAAAACACAATGCCAGAATGGCAAGGTCTCCTTCTACGTTCCCTCTTCCATTTATCTCCTATCATACCTTTCCAACTGCACTGTCCTCCACTCAATGAAAGCCCAACTTGCCATCATTTCAGAGTCCAGACTAATATGTGTGCATTCTCCCACAATGCACCCACCATCCACAGCTCTTGTTCTGAACCTTCCTTCTGTCCACCATGGCTCAGCACCCTCCCAACAATCAACATTTGCTCACTGCATCTGACATCCCAGCCTCCATGTAGCCTTCTTTTTTTTCCATCTCTCTCTCTCTTTCTCTCAGCACACTTCCATCTGTTTACCCCTCTGTTTCTGTATGCCCTGCAGTCACAACCTTGTCAAAGAAGATCAGGTGAGCCAGAAGAAGGCTGGGGGGATGTGGGGGGAAATCCTAACAATCTCAAACTAGAACATCAGCTTGGCAGAGGGGCAGATGGATGGACCAACCAGGGCGACTGGGGAGGGGGAAGACAGAATATTTATTCATTGGCAGCGTTGCCAATTCATATACATTTGTGTGTCCCTGGCAGTTACCATGGCACCCTACTCTGTGAATCTTTCTTCCCCTCCCCGCAACTGCGCCACAAGCTACTGCAACCCCATCCCCCAGAAGCCACTTCCCCAGGGATGCTTTTAGCTGCCTGGCCATGATGGGAGAGGCTGGAGAAGGGGGGAGCAAGGAGAGAAGGAGGAAAGGAGGGAGATCACATAAAACAGACTGAGCTCTTTCTTCACACCTATTCCTGGGATGAAGGCAGCAAAGAAGAACAAATGTGATTGTGTGGGCAAGGAATACAGCAGACCTAGGAGGGATGAAGAGGAATTGGCGGGGGGGGGGATGGATATGGAGGTGAGGGAGGGGAAGAAGTGATGGACGAAGAGGTGAGGACAGAGGAATGGAAGCAGAGGGGCAAGTAGGGAGGGGCCACGGAGGGATGGAGAAGCAAAAGAAGATGGAGGAATGGAGGCTCAAAGCTTCCTTTCTCTGTACCTTTTCGTGCGGCGAAACATGCTGCTGTCAAGGAAATCGGGCATAGAGAAATTGGAGAGCGCCGTCCACAGGGACTCAGACATCATCCCCCAAGGGGGTCATGATGGCGAGCTTGAAGGGGGGCGCCTTGGGTATTATGCTGCTGCTGCTGCTGCTGAAGCCCCTTCTCCAGCAGAAAAAGTGGGGGAGGTCTGTGGCAAGGCTTCCTCCCCTTTGAAGAAGGAAGGAGGACTGGAATGGAAAGGAGAGAGGGAGGGAAGGAGGGGGAGTGTGAGCAAAGGCAGGGAGAGGAGGGGGAGGCATGAGGAGGCGGCGCTGCACAAGTGCCAGTGTGTGTATGAGTGCACGCTGAAAGTGGCTCTCCTCTGCATCGGGGTGTGGGTTGGATGTATCACTCACTTTTACTGTGTACAAATATCAGCATACTGCGGGTGCCTCCTGGTGTGTTATTTCTCACATTGACAGGCACAAATACACAGCAAGAGCTTTGTGCAAAGGGTTTCAGTCTCATCTGCCTAAATCCCAACTGGGCAAGCAAATGTGACCACCATCCTGAGCTGTGAGAATGCCACAAAAGCATACCCAGGAGCATCTCTAGATCTACATGCGCACGTTGGCTGTTTGTATGCTGAGCTCTGGGTGCTGTCAGCTATAAGATGGCACAGTACCAAAGGCTGGGAGAGGCAGAGGCACACAACGGGTTGCTCTACTTTTTGATTTCAATGCAGGCCTGCCTGGTCTGAAGCTGATTTAACCAGCCAGTAGCAGCTAACCTACGCATTAATGCTGAATTTGGGAAATGGTGTACATATCTCAGTATGTGGTGCTTTTTGATCAACGCAAACTGCTCTGTTCTAAAGACAATCAAATGTTCCCAGTAACATTTAAGAAAATTGTCTTAAGAAAGGCATTAAACTTGTAAACAGGATTACTTACGGCATCCCGTTTGGGGCTGAATACTTCCCCCGCCCCTCCCAACACTGGCCATGGCAGCTGCCCACTAGTGTCTGTTGGAATGGAGTGCTAAGAAACTGAGTTATAAATATGGAAACCTCTGGTTCAAATCTTGCCTCTATGGTGATCACAAACTTCTCTTAGCCTCAACACTCTCTTTACAAATGGGGATTAAGAAGAGCAACCTAACTTAAAGGGAGGCTGTATTTCTGAATTGCTTTTGAACACTCTTAAGGTGCTGAGGTTTATTGTCATGGGCCAAACAAGTCCTATCCACAACAGACACTGCAATTCTCCATGCAACCCAAAATCTTCTAAATGTGGTTTAAGTGCTAGCATACACAACGGCAGTTTCTGCTTGTGAGAAGTAAGTTAGAGGATTTTTTTTTTTTTACTTGAGCAAGGAGCCACCACAAGCAGCACCCAGGAATGTATCATTCTTCAGCCATGATGGCTGCTATACACCAACTGAGCTGGCTCATCTTTGTATATGGGGTCCTTTCACAGTACACAATGATAGCACTACGATTCTACTTTAAGTATCATGGCTGCATCCTATGGAATCCTGGTATTGCCATCACAGTTAAAATGGAATAATAGTGCGAGAATTCCGTTGTGTGAATGGGCCCTTGGTTTTCATTCTTCACTCCCATCCCACCCCAACCCTTGTCAGAGCGCACTATGTCTGTTTCCTTAGTCAAAGGGAAAAGGAAAAGATATTAGGAAGAACTTCCTGAGGTAAAAGCAGTGGAATGCACTGCCTTGGATTGTGGTGGAGTCTCCTTCTTTGGAGGTTTGTAAACAGAGGCTGGATGGCCATCTGTCAGGAATGCTTTGATTGTGTATTTCTGCATGGCAGGCAGTTGGACTGGATGGCTCTTATGGTCTCTTCCAACTCTATGATTCTATGATTCTAAATGTTACAAAAGGTGAACAAGGAACTTAGGTAAGCTAACTCAACTTCAACAGGGGTGGGTGGCGTGAATGTTGTCTTGTTTTTCTATATGTGCATGCTTTGCTTTATGAGACTGTACTTTTTTATCCCTGAAAACTTTCCTGGCTTGTCAATGAGTAATGTAAAGAGATGCAATTGATAGAGATAGCAAACAACTGTAGATTCTGGGTGTCAGCATGGCAGCATGGGCTGAGTAACCAACAGCATGGCTAAAGCCTGTGGGCAGCTGATAGCACTTTAGAATGTACATGGGTGGGCACTTGGCAAAGCCCAATGCCCAAACCTCCATGACAATGGAAAGGTGATATCAGGAGTGGGGGATCTTAGGTCAGTGAGGCTGAATTCATCCCTTTTGGGGAAGCCCATTCTGGCCCTCTGAGGTACCCCACGTCCCCTTTCCCATGACTCTATCATTCAGTGGTTTCACAGTTTTTGTACAGATGTTTTGTCCCATTCTAAAAGGTCAGGCTTCCTCTCCTGAGGTTTATTTACTGTTACTTAATAGTTTTTAAGATACAAAGTACTGGCATTTTTAGTCTCATCCTTTTCTTCTACCACCACACCATCTTGGAAAGCGACCCTCAGAACAACTCTGAAATTGAATTTGGCCACGGGCTTGCCTAGACAGGCAATTTACCCTGTCTTGCCCCCAACTTGGAGCCCTGCAGTCCAGACAAATGCCCAGTTTGCCCCCAGGTAGTACTCATGACCCCTGGGGACAAAGATAGGGTCAAGAGGGAGGGAAGATGGGTTAAGGCCCATTACACCATTTAAAAAAAAAACCTGGTAAAATCCTTTCCAGCCAGCAGAAACCAGACCCCAGGGGCCATTTCAGCACACAGGCCTGTCGCTGCAGCTGCTATCTGATGTCTCTCTTCTACAGTCAGGAAGCAGGCCCACAGCATGCAACCAAGCTGATCACGTGCAGAGGGACTTGCTCACATGCTGCAAGACAGCTCCTTGGCTATGGAGAGTGGGATGTGAGTGGTGGTGGTGGCAGATGACAGACTGGCGTGGCAGTCTGGACTTCTTCCTGCTTCGTGCCAGTAACAGGGGAGGAACGGGCCTGATTCACAGACAGAATAGGCCTGCAGGTAGCCGGTGTATTTTGGCCCAGGTAGATGAGCCCCTTGAGGGTGAAAGAAGTTCCCCACCCTTAGTTTGTATGCTGATGAAAACGCTAGATGAAAAGCTCTCTATTTCTTAACAGTGCCTTTTCATACCTATCCAGCTTGGAGTAAGGCCAATTAAGCTCAATGAGGACGACTCCAAGGCTGCATCCAGTAACCTCTCACTGTAGTGTAAATATCCACATATGGGAAGCACTATGAAAACCGCCTGTAGAACAGCAACATTGCATAACATCTAGTCATGACTGGGTGCCATTGCACAATGCACAATACATGGTGCACAACTGCCATGCACAATATAGGATGCACAACCACAGTGCAAAGTATAGAATGTATGACTACAATGCAAAGTACAGAATACACAATCACAATGCAAAGTATAGGATGTGCAACCTCAATGCATAACGCACAACCACAACACACATTGCACAATGTGCAACTTGCAAAGACAAGGCATGGAAGAACATGCTATCTGCCCAACTCCATTTCTACCACTATCAGCAGAATACATCTGTTGTGCAAGGATGATATTTAGCCCTGCTTGCATAGCATGGCTTACACATGTGTATGTCTTTCACAGGATGTTAGCCATAGAGTTGTATCTTTAGTTTACAGTACACTAATTTTAATGGTATAGGGAGGCTTTCAAGAAAAAAATTCCAGTAATTCAGACCCAAAATGGACCTCAACTTCCTCCAAGCACAACAGACACAAATGCAATGTGATCTTGTAGCACTTTTCAGACTAACAGAGTGCTACAAGATCCCTTTGCATACTGATCCAGACTAACAAGCATACACAAATGTTTGAATTCACTCTCCTTAATATGTCAGTCCATGATCTAGCAGTAGATTTAATAGCAAATAGTCAGATAAAAAGACAGAATGAAATCTATGAACCAACTCCGTCAAGGTATGCACTGCTGTAGAATGCAGTGAATACAACCACATATGCTGATACTTATGCATATTAAACCTCTAGTAGTACAAACTGCTTCACACAATAAAAACACTGCAATAATGAAAAAAAAAATCTCATGTATGTTCAGCTTGGTGAGAGAAGACTGAGGGGTGATATGATTGCACTCTTTAAATAATAGCTGTCACAGAGGAGGGGAAGTACTGTTCTCTGCTGCCCCAGAGGGTAGGACCAGGTCTAATGGTTTGAAGTTACAAGTGGGTAGATTTCAACAGAACATTAGAAGGAATTTCTTGACAGCAAGAGCAGTATGGCAATGGAACGAAGTGAGGAAAGCATTATTCTAAAATCTTATGTGATAACGTTTCCCACATTTGTGAGAGTTGGTCTGGCTTGCCCACCTCCACAACTGCACTGCCAGCCTGTGCAAGAGAGACACCATCAATCTGTCAGCCAGCATTACTGAATACTATAACCAAAGGTCTATTACAATTGAGAAGTACTATAAGAAACCTGAGAAGGAGGGAAGGGTTACTAGTCATTCCTGGAGAAACTCTGGGGGCATCCACACTGAGAAATAATCCAGTTTGAAACCGGATTATTGGCATGGTGTGGCCTTTTATTCGCAAGAGAAACCCACTCTTGGGGGGAAATTAAGGGAACACATCTGATTTCCCCTCTGTTTGGAAGCCTTGAGTAGCCTTATGATATCTTTAGCCAGCCTTCCAAACCCTATCTTCATTTCAGATTTATTTGCAAGCTTAGTAACCAACACACTCCACACAAAAGTGTGCTGATTAGGTCGAGAAGCCTAGAGTCATGAATAGGTTTGGATGTGCAGAGGCAAGCAACAATCAGTACACCCTCACTTTATCCATCCTTCTATTTGATGGGTATTTTTGTCAAACTCATGGAGGGGGAGAGCCATGAACAGGACCTGACAGGATAGAACTCGGTCTCAGTGCAAGGACAGGAGCTCAGGCCCTGAAGCCCAGGTGGCTACACCCCATTTCTCATGACAATTCTCATTGGGTGGTGTGGCAGCTTTTGTACAGGCTTTTTCTTTTCATTATAAAAAGGCTGAAATGCCTCTCGTAAGGCTTACTTAGTGGCAGAAAGAAAAAAAAGAAAAGCTAATATATACTAGTATTTACTTTTTGGTCCTACCCTTTAGCCTTTGGCTCTGCCCACCACTGGAATCCCCCCCCCCAGGATGGAAGAGGTTACACACTCTTGAATCTAATGTGGAGGGTAAGAAAACTAGAGCCCCCTGGACCTTTTTCTGAAGCCCCTCAATCTGCCCTAAGACCACCATACACCCCATCAATTTCAAACATTTTTTCTAAGTGATTTTTTTTTACCCACAAATAACTGAAAAATGGATTGAAGCTGTTACAGCTTAAATCTTTTACAAATAAAAGTTTACACTTATTCATGTCCCAAGCCCCCAGCATTATCCCTTCAAAAACAGATTTGCTAGACACCAGAAGTTGTAACTATGCTTGATTTCCAGTTGTAAGTTCTGGTGGATGCAGTCTACTGCCAGGGAGAAAGCTGGCTCAAACAATCAATGAACTTGCTCAGCCTTGTCCTATTCTTTCCTGTTCAATTCATGTGGGTTAGAAATTCCCGAACAGAGGCATACTTCAGTTAACAAAGACTCTGTCAAAGGAGCTCCTTTTTACAAAGTCTTTTTATTGCTGCCCAGCCAGCCCCCACTTTTCCTCCTTGTCCTCTGTCTAGCTGGAAGCTTTTTAGCAGTATCAGGACCAGGAGGATGTCAAAGGAATGCTTCGAGACAGACTTCTGGTGCTGGATTACAACAGTGTTTCTGCAATAAAACAATGTAATAAAACTTCAGCTGGGAAATAATGGGATTCTATAGATTTTCCTTGGTTTTTTTCCAGGCTGTGAGGCCGTGTTATGGAAGAGTTTATTTCTGATGTTTTGCCTGCATCTGTGGCTGGCATCTTCAGAGAATGGTTGGGTAGAAATGTGGCGGGGGGGGGGGTTATATGTACTGTGAACCCCTGTTGGGGAGGAAATGTAAATTTGTGTATTTAAATGGCTAGTTTCTGGGTGGAGATATGCAAGGAGGATTAGTGTCTGTTTGGCTAATGGTTGGTTGATGGCCCATTATTTGCTGGAAATCCCCCTGTCCCTGGGTGGAGTTCATTTGCAAGTATTGAGTTTTGATTTTAGTGTTTTTCAGGACTGGAAGCCAGATTTTGTTTACTTTTAGGGTTTCTTATTTCCTGTTGAAGTTGTCCAGGTGTTTGTGGATTTCAATAGCTTCTCTGTGCGTTCTGACTTGATAGTTGTTGGCCTGGTCCAGAATTTCTGTGTTTTTAAATAACATTTTGTGTCCAGGTTGGTTTATAACATGTTCTGCTACTACTGATTTTTCTGGCTGGCCCAGTCTGCAGTGTCTCTCATGTTCCTTGATTCGTGTTTGCACACTGCGTTTAGCGGTCCCTATGTAAAGTTGTCCACAGCTGCATGCTATGCGGTAAACTCCTGCAGCTGTGAGAGGGTCTCGTTTGTCCTTCGCTGAGCGTAGCGTTTCTTGGATTTTCTTGGTTGGTCTGTAGATTTTTTGGAGGTTGTGTTTCCTCATCAGTGTCCCTATTCTGTGTGACTCCTTTGATGTATGGTAAAAATACATTCCCTTTGGGTGGCTGTTTTTCTTCATTCCTGTGTGTGTGTTTTTTTAATTATTATATTTCTTCACATAACAAAAATATAAGAAGAAATTCATACAAAAGCTTATACTTACATGTCAAGATTATACAAAAATATACATACAAAAACTTTCCTTACATTAGCATATTCTTCGGTTCCAAATATTTCTTCTCTAATTAATTCTCCATGTTGAAATACATATCTTATATTATCATCCATGTTCAGTTTCAAACATCAATATATCTTCTATGTATTCTCCTTTGAAATTATATTTTTTCTTCTCATTTGACTTCCATATAATTTCCAATGGTCAAAGGGGATTTGTTTGTCAATTACATTTGACTTTGTATAATTGTTCTCAAAGTATAAAATCCCTGGCATGTAATTAAACAAGTTAGCTTTCCCCTGTTACTTGTTTGAACCCTTGTTTTCATCTGTCCATTTTTAAACATAAAAAACTACACAGCTTCTTAGGTGAGTATTTTGATTTCTACATTTTAAAAAAGGTTATATTTTATCGCTATCATTAGAATTGTTTTCATTCTCATTTACCCCTCCATCCTTTAATTCCATGCTTAGCATAGCAATATTCAATTTCACTTTATTTTTACTATTCTTTCTTAGTGATTGGTCATTTTTATCTCCCATTTCTTTCTATAAAATCCTATTACTGGTTCCCATTCTGATTCTAGATTTCATGTTGGGTTTTGTCTTAACTCATAGGTGAGTTTGTCCATACAGGCCATGTCTAGTACTTTCTCAAGCCATTCATCTAATGTGGAGATTGCTTTTTGCTTCCATTTTTGGGCCAGTGTTAATCTTGCGGCCATTATCAAATAGAACAATATTCTCCACCTGTTTCTATCTGTCTCTTTTCCCACCATTTGTGTCATGTTTAATAAATAGCATTCGGGTTTCATGGGAAAACTGATATGAAATATTTCTTTTATGGCTCCGTGTATGTTTATCCAAAATTTATTGATATGTTTGCATTTCCACCACATATGATATAGTGAGCCTGTGGTGTTTTGGCATTTCAAACAGTTTTTGTTCATTGTTCCAAACATCATCCCTAATTTTGCTGGTGAAAAATGCCATCTGTGTACTGTTTTAAAATAATTTTCTTTGAGGTTTTGACAGGCGGAGAATTTATTTGCTCTTTCCCTTGTTCTTTCCCATGCTTCTAATTCTAGGTTGTAGCCAAAGTCTGATGCCCATTTCAGCGTGGAGTCCTTCACTTCATTTTTTTCTAATTCTCTTATGAGTAAAATTTTATAAAGTTTAGAGATTTTATTTTTGACTGGTCCCCAAATAGCCTTATCTAATTCATTTTCTCTCTCTTTAAATCCTATTTTCAAATCTTCCTTAAATCTTTGTTTTAACTGTTCATGAGTAAACCAGCATAATTTGAGTTCTTCTTTTGTCTTGAATTTGAATTCTCCTGCTTCCTTGTTTAACAAATCTTTGTATTTCAGCCATTTTTCTGTATTTTTCCATATTTTCATAAGATTTCATTATGAAAAGTTCCCTGTGGTTTTTTCTGGGTCTGGCTGCTCTTGTGATGTCTGATCTGGAGTAACCAGATCTGAAGTAACCAGATCTGAAACCAGATCAGAAATAAACTCTTCCAGAACACAGCCTCACAGCCTGGAAAAAAACCAAGGAAAATCTATGGATGCCAGCTGTGAAAGCCTTCCCATGGGAAGGCTTCACAATGGGATTCTACCTCAGCTGTGTATCCTACAACAGGCAAGATAAACAGCAGTTGCCTTCAGAATCTCCTATTGAGCATGCATGAGCAGCCACATAGAACGAAAAGGAGAAAGATTGGCCTGCCTTACCAGTCCACCCCCCACCACATGTTAAAAAAGCATTGATCTATACATTTGGCCACCAAAATGGAAATCATAAGAAAAATGGAAGCTGGTGAGGAAAAAAAGTAATCTCTAGCTATATTTTGGAAGAAGCCTTCAAGTAGGCTGTAGAAGGTCCAAAATGTTTTTGTTTATTTATGCAAGGCTTCCCTGACCTGGCTGTTTCATTCACATGCGCCTAATGTTAAGTTTTGGACAGATGGTTTTCTGAAACTTGTTGAACTGCTCTTCTTTTTTGTGGTGTAGGAACCTATTTCCATTCATTCCATATTGTTCTGCCTCTAGTACCAAAGTTTCTGTTAAAGGAGTCATGCTTAGGAACAATCTGCTTTGTTAACTGAGGTCTACCTATAGTCGTGGGAATCTTAGATTGGCTACTTAGTAAAAGAGACACAATTAAGTAAGAAATCCACTGTGCATTGAAGAAATCCACCAAGGCTACAAGGTAGGTGCAGGGTTTTCTGCCTGTGTACTAAAGCCTTCTGACAGGAGTCGTACTTCTGCAGGTTTTCTTGATGGCAGGAGTGGGGAAGAAACATCTTTCTCCTTGTGTCCCAATCTCCAGCTGAACGGACCCCCTTCACCTGATTCAACAGCTGGTTTTCAAGAAGGATTGGGGAGGCATTTATGTAGGCTAATAGTAGTCTTTCTCAACACGGATCAGTTACAGATCTATAACTCTAGGTTACAAATCTGTAACTGCAATACTGAATACCAGTCAATGCCTTTTTCTCACATGCATCACTCCTGCAACATTCTTGCCTAGAGAAAAAGCATTATGGAGATGATCTAAATATTAATATATAAGTAAGGATAAGGACCCATAGACACAGAGTTCTTTTTGATAAATTTTTTCTTCTATATTAGCTGCAACACCTGAAGAGGCAAGTTGTTTTTTTAAAAACTGGTCTCCTGGGGTGCATAGCCTACAATTTCCTTAGGACAAATCTGATTAAGGACTGTATAAACTATCTAACTTCTGTTTATTTTATTTCTGTTTATTTTATGACTAAAAAACCAAGATAACATAAGCAGCTGAGAACTGTTAAGTAATGGAGTGTGCTCATGTGAAAACGTTCTTGTGAAATGTTCCAGTGTTGTGAGAATTCCAAACATAAGTTTGAAAGACAGAAACCATGCAAATTTCATATTTCAGTAATAAGAATCTTCAGTTCAGACTTAGCTAACTATGTATTGTTTTAACAGAAGCAGTAAATGATGCAACAGTATATGCCAATCCTATGCTATCCTAAGAGTTAAAAACACCTTTACCATCCTAGCACAGGGGCTAGCAGCTAGAGATCTCTGGGATAAATCTGGCCTACAAAGGATATTATTTTGCATCATGGTTGCTAACCAAGAATCAAAAGGAACATATGAGGAGATTGCCAGCAGGCCACTTTGACGTCTGGAGGTTGGAGTCTTAAGCTTCAACCCCCTGATTTAATTATCTGAACATATAAGCCACTCTGATAACCTTGTGGCTGAAGAGCAGGGTATAAATGACTAATATAAATAAAGAAAATAAATATTTCCAAGAAAAGGAGTTGCTGACCAGAGCAAGCAGATTTTAAAATAACCCAGTAATCACAAGACTTTGTCCACAATGTAAGATGAATATTAAAATGGGCACTGTGAGGGTTAATAATGGAACATAGGCAGGGTGGGGAGAAAAATAAGAATAGAGCAAACGCTGACAATAAATACTGAATTTCAGCCAGCCTTCCCCAGGTACTGATACCTTTTGGATGTTATGAAATACCACTCCCATCATCCTGGCCAGCACAAGCTTGGATGATGAGGCTGTAGTTTAGCACACCTGGGGGGTACCACCATCTTGGGTGAAGGTTGATCCGAACTACAGAGCAGCTTTTAAGGATCAATTAAACTATTATGATGGCCCTCACATTGAGGCTGCTGAAATCCTCCTCCTGAAAGCAGTGTTCCATGTAGTGGAACTGCCTATTTTACCACCCCACTTGTGTACAATGCCTGTATACAAATTTCCTCCACCACCGAGGACATGCTGGATGCAAATGGGACAAAGCACACAGTAAGGAGTGTTTGGACATTGTTTGCCATGCAAAACTTCACTCCAGGAAGAGCTGGTGGCTTGTACACTGCAGTCAGGAAATGTAAAGTAGCCCTTAAGTTGAGGAGATGGCACAGGATGTAGTTATGCCAATGGCCGAGGTGAAGGCAGCATTAGAAGCATAGGTGACAGAAAGGTAAGGAGGAAAAGGCAGTGGCCATAGCAATAGGAGGGGAAGCCTGTTAGCCATTTTTTGGAGGCCTAGTTTCTGGGGGAGAGAGCATGGCGGGAGGCAGCAGATTTCTCCAGGGTCCACCCAAGAAATGTCACTGCCTGAGGCAAAGAACAAGACGACACCCTCAATTCATCCTGTCCATAGAAGCCGACTGGCCTGGCCAGTCATGGAAGGAAACAAATTAGTTTAGGCAGCTCAAGATAGTCTATGTGGCATATACTGACTGCTCTGCTGTCAAACAGAAGGGAACACCAGGGGAGCTTAGGAGTAAGAGT
Source organism: Gambelia wislizenii (assembly GCA_030847615.1). NCBI lineage: Eukaryota > Metazoa > Chordata > Lepidosauria > Squamata > Crotaphytidae > Gambelia > Gambelia wislizenii. Next base: position 263,336,242 of record JAUMIR010000002.1, read on the forward strand.
CCAGGAGCTGCCACCACCATCTCCTCGCATCTGCCACCTGAAGCAATTGACTCAGTCTGCCTCACGGTAGGGTGGTCCCAACTTTCTCCTCCCATCACTGCTGACTCTCAGTGAGAAAAGAACACTGCTTTTATAATGGACCATTATATGAGCTGTGTGTTGCTGTAGGCTCATGCCCATGTCACTCAGCAAAGTCCCCACCCACCACCACCACTGCCGCCACTACCTTGCATGACTAACACTAGAAAAAAAAAATGTTTCTCTCACCTTGGGGTAAATGTATTTGAGGAATATGGAAATTCTGCACCTACCTGCTGCTTTTCCTGGGCAAAGGGAGGTCCTTCTGCAAAAACAAAAATGAAAACAAAAGTATTAGTGACAGCAATTGGGGGGGAAATGGTCAGGAGAGATCTCTTGGTGGTTTACTGGAGACTTGGCAAGGAGTTCAGACTCCTAGTTATTTTACAACAGCCACAACTTTTAAAAATATACAATTCCCCCACCTAAATTAGATTCCTAAAAAAAAATATATTTTGAGGGAAAACAGGAGTTTTTGGTATTGATTATGAATTCCTAAGCTGAACATATGTTCAGATGTACCCTTTTCTTAATTTTCAGCATACATCCCCCTGACTGTGAGCTTTTGTTTTGTATCCAGGTCCAGCTGATGGATTTCAGGCTCTCTGAGTGTAAACAACCACAACAATAAGTAGGTCCTGCAAAACTTCCTGTCCACTCCTGAAGTACAGATCCAAACTGAGGGAGAGGATGGAAAGAGATGTCATTTAATTTCACAGCTGACACTTTGTGAAAAAAATTAAGAGCAAAGAAACCAATCGCTACCATTTCCATATTTTCACCAGAGAATCGTGTTTCCTTTCAGAACTTAGCAACACAAAGGAAAAGCATTGGTTATATGGAGAACAGCTGTCCAGGGTTACAGCAGATGGTCAAGAATTCTTCACAATGAACTTATTCACCTTTGAGAAGGTAGTAAAGAGGCTGAAAACATGAATGGATAATATATGGAGAAGAGTTTTTCCCAACCTGTTGGCCTCCAGATGTTGGAGTACAACTCTAGTTGCCCCAGCCATCATTTGTCCATGGTAAAAAATACTAAAGGAGAGGTAGAATTCAAAGACATAGCTGTGTTCGTCTGGAATATCAGTATGCAAAGGGTCCTTGTAGTACCTTTGAGATTAACTGAGAGAAGGAAGTTGTAGCATAAGCTTTTATAGACTGAGGGCTTATCTACACAAACAGTTACACAAGCAGTTTATCACATCTTGCGCCCGTCTTGGAGCCTTGCAGTCCTGACGATGTAGGGCTTGTGCCCCATTTTGTCCCCAGACAGTCCTCATGACCTCTGGGGCAATGGGGCTAAGACGGGGGAAAGACAGGGTAGGGCCCATTACAGTGTTTTAAAATAATACCTGCTTTAATCTTTTCCCACTGGCAAAAAATGGATCAGGCCCCACGTGACAGCAGGAGCCCATTCCAGCACACTGGTCCGTCACTGCAGCTGCCAGTCTGCCATCACTTTTCCGCAGCAAGGAGACTTGCAGCATGTGGCCAAGGCTGGTCACATGCAGGGGCCCTTGGTCACATGTTGCAGGTCGGCTTCCCAGCTTCCTGGAGAACAAAAGAGAGACTGTGGTAGTGGCGGCTACAGCAACGGGCTGGCATGCCCATCTGGACTTCCTCCCTTTTTGTGGAGGGAATGGGGGAGGAATGGGCCTGATCTGTTGGTTCTGTAGTTTTGTGAGATATGTAGCCTTCTGTGTCAGAGAGCTCTGGTGCCACAACAAACTACAAATCCCAGGATTCCATTGCACTGAACCATAGCAGTTAAAGTGATATCAGAGTGGATTATTTCTCCAGTACAGATGCAGCCTTGGTCTACTTCCATGCATCTGAGGAAATAGACCACATCTATCAAAGCTTATGCTACAACTTCTTTCTCTCATTCACAAAGGTGCTACAAGATCCCTTTTCATACTTGAAGGAGAGGTAATGAAGTCAGGCAGCTGACAGCACAAAGCAGGTAAATCTGTGCTCACCCATGAAAGGTTGTGCAGAACAGGTGTGACGCAACCCTGGAGCCTCTCTGCCTGAACTCCATGGTTGCCCTTTGTAAATCCCAAACTTGAGGGATTTTTCTCTTCGTATTCTGCCACCACTCACTGAGTTTTAACCCGTTTTTGCTCAGTGCAGCGAGAAGCTGGGCAGGTTGTGTTAAAATACCACCAACTCTCCTTCCTCTATCCTGGAGAAATTCAGATAGCTATGAACCAAGCTCGGCACATGTTCGTGGAGATTAGGAAAAACAGAAAAAGCTTTATTTTTAGTTCAAGCAATGAAACAGTACGGAGGGAAATCTCTCCTCCAGGAACTCAGCTTAGGCTTACATGAAATACATTCAGTCATTGGGGTAAAATAAATCATAAAACTAATGCATGCTAACTAGACATTCCCTAAACTAAGAAAACTCACAGTTTAAAAAGTCCATAATCCACAGTCCATCTCCCAGTTGGGATGGGCTAGGCCCAGGTTTATCATAGCCAGCCTAGCTAGGTCTCTGGAGATGGGATTCAGAGTCCTTTGGAAGTCTCTCCCTTAGACTTCATGGTATCATTTAGGCTCTTTGATGTTATAGAGCCAAGAGGGAGGTTGGCGCCCCCAACCTCAGTTATTATGTCTGGTTATCTTGCTGGCCTAAAACATGTGCTCTGCCCTGAACAAAGGATTCAGAAAATTAAAAGTCTATTGGTCAGATCTGATTGGTTCTGCATTGCCAGATTTGATTGGCTCTTTAGTCAGGTGATGTGATGTCATGTTTAGGAAATGAGGGCCCCACCCTCTACAATACCTGTTGCTATGGAAAGAATGGGTGAAATTTACCAGATGTTATAGCTGTAGGTTTTGAGATGAACTCTCCATGATGGCTGGTCACTCCATCATGACAACAGGTAAGTTAAGGCCCTAATACAGAAATATTATATACACACACTGAATGAGTTCATCCCTCATTTAAAAGGAATGGGGCATGGTTCCTAGATGATTTAAAGATTATTTAATGCACATAGTCCCACAAATCACTGAAAGTAAAGTAGCTACTAGAAAGTTTCCAGGGTTCTGAGGCTTTTGTGCCTCTTAACAGCTCCCTGTCCCTGTCCTGAATAAACAACAGAACAGAATTAAAAGAAAAACTAGAGGAATATTTTAAAGCTACTCGGGCCAAATCAACACTACACAAATAATCCAGTTTGAAACTGGATTATTTGCAATGGCTCCTTCCAACTGGGATTTGTAGTTTTACAAGGCCTTTAGCCTTCTCGACCACACAGTGCTGGTGCCTCACCAAACTATAAATCCCAGCATTCCATAGGAAGGAGCCATGGCAAATAATCCTGTTTCAAACTGGATTACTTGTGTAGTGTGGATTTGGCCTCAGTGTGCCCAGGCTGCATAATTCAGCAGTCCCTTGTATAACTGGGTGCAGAATTTTAATTTTAATTTAATTTTAGCCTGAGCTTGGAAATGTGACTTTTAAAAAATCTACATCTTCCAGAATCCCAATGGTAGTGTTTCCTGAGAGATTCAGGACTTGCAGTTCAGAAAAGTATCCCCCCCCCCCTAAATGTTGATTGTAGCAGTGTGAAGATAGCTCTGTTTATGGAGAGATGGGCTGATGGAGAGTGGAGAGCAGGTCTGCTTCTGGGATTGTCAAGGTAGAAGGTTTGAAAATGGAAATGGGAAAACAGAATGGAATAGGGAGGGTGAACTAATGATGCGGACTAGGAAGGAAAGCCCATACAGAATGAAGGATGACAAGAGAAACTAAAGGGTTAAGATTCCTTCCCAATCTAAGTTTCCTTCAAGATCTCAGAACACTTTGGTACCCTTAAAGCAGCAAATAGCATTCTATACATAGCATTTTGTGTCCAGGTTGGTTTATAATATGTTCTGCTAGTGCTGATTTTTCTGGCTGGCCCAGTCTGCAGTGTCTCTCATGTTCCTTGATTCGTGTTTGCACACTGCGTTTAGTGGTCCCTATGTAAACTTGTCCACAGATGCATGGTATGCAGTAAACTCCTCCAACTGTGAGAGGGTCTCTTTTGTCCTTTGCTAAGCGTAGCATTTCTTGGATAAGGTATTTTTACCATACATCAAAGGAGTCACAGACAGAATAGAAAAAATGATGAGGAAACACAACCTCCAAACAATCTATAGACCAACCAAAAAAATGCAGCCTAGAATCACAAATTTGCATTTTTAGCTGCTGTATCACACTGCTGACTCGTGTTCAGCTTGTAATCCACTAAGACTCCTAGATCCTTTCCACATGTACTGCCATCAAGCCAGGTGTTACCCATCCTATATCTGTGCATTTCATTTTTACTGCCCAAGTGTAGTATCCTACATTTCTCCCTGTTGAAATTAATTTTGTTAGTTTTGGCCCAGCTTTCTAATCTGTTCAGGTCATTTTGGATTCTGATCCTGTCCTCCTGTCCTATTAGCTACCCCTCCTAATTTGGTGTCATCTGCAAACTTGATAAGCATATCCTCTATTCCCTCATCCAAGTCATTGATAAAAATGTTGAATAGCACTGGCCCCAGGACAGAACCCTGTGGCACCCCACTAGTCACTTCTCTTCAGGATGAAGAGGAGCCATTGGTGACTACCCTTTGGGTTCAGTCAGTCAACCAATTACAAATCCACCTAACAGTTGCATTATCTAGCCCATAGGTTACTAACTTTTTTGCAAGTATCATTGCTTTAAAAATGTTTTTATTAAGTTTTAGTTTACACTTACACTTACAAAAGTAAGAAATAATATCTACACAAAATCACAATTAATGCTGACTGGGGGGAACTAAAAGGTAAAATTAAAGGCTGAGAGAAGGTCACACAGTGGGTTTCAGTGCCTGAGCAGGGATTCAAACCCTGGTTTCCTGGAGTTCTTGTCCAGCTCATAAAACCACTACATCACAGTGGCTCTCTCTGTTCTGTTGTTGTGTGTCTTCAAGTCATTTTCCAACTTAGTCACTGGGTTTCTTGGCAAGATTTGTTCTGAGGGGGTTTTGCCTTTGCCCTCCTCTGAGGCCAAGAGGATGTGACTTGCCCATGGTCATCCAGTGGGTTTCCATGGCTGAGCAGGGACTCGAACCCTGTTCTCCAGAGCCGTAGTCTAATGCTCAGACCACTACACCATGCTGGCTCTTCTCTCTCTCTGTTCCATACCTAATGCTAAAACCTAAACCTAGCTGTCTCTCCAAGTTGATCCCTACCTGGCCATCCCTTCAATAAGCTCCCTCCTCTTTGAGGGCTGGCTCAAACAAGCATGTTCCTCACAACTGCAGCATCAGGAGGCTATTTCCATATGAGAAAATGACTCATCACAGGCAAACCCTGTGGAGTGAACATTCATATCTTGTTATATCATCTCCAACACAGCCCTCTTCTAGGTATGACTATCTCCACAGGGAGCACCATCATGCAATGAGTATGCCCCAATCCCTCACAGTATTATTTCATTCATTAATTAGACTTTTCTTGCAGAAGGCTGCAGATCTACACCAATGCAGTTCACCTGTAGGGGACAGAACATTCTGTACACTGGGGTGAGAATCCTACTATGGCTCCCACCAGCCCTAACCAGTGTAGTCAAAGGTGAAGAACGCTGAGGGTTTCGGTTCAAGAATATCTAGATCACACAAATCCCAGCCCTAGCTGAACTAGTGCCACTCAAAAGTGGTGTCCATGCACTGTGTTAGTCTGTGAGCACTGGGTTGATGGTCTAGCGAAGAAAGAAATTGTTGTAGTCAGGGCCGGTTTAAGGAATTTTGGGGGGCCCTGCAATGCTTTATTTTGGGGCCCCCATATGTTTATCTCAGGTCAATGTAACCTAACCTATTCACAGTACCGGATGTCCAGATTCATTATCCATGGGACACAAAACAGCAAACCTACCATAGAGTCTTCCTAGAAAATGTGTCCTCCCTAGCCATTTTCTAGGCCCTCCAAGGCAACTCTATGGTATTTTAAACCAGAAGTCCCATTATTTTCAATGGTGTTCACTATTATCCAGTTTTCAGAATCCATGCCCGCACCGAACCAATCCCCAGTGGATAAGGGGGGCCTACTGTATTACATAACTTGCCACCAATAATTTAGTTTAAAAACTATATTATAGGCACTAACAAAATCTTTTTGTTAATTAGCAATTAACGTAATGGTGTAGATTTCCTCAAAAAGAAAAAAGAAAAAAAAGAAAGTAGACTACAAGCTAAACATGAGTTAGCAATGTGATGCAGCAGCAAAAAATGCCAATGCGATTCTAGGCTGCAGTAATAGGAGTATAGTGTCTAGATCAAGGGAAGTAATAGTGCCACTGTATTCTGCTTTGGTCAGGCCTCACCTGGAAGATTGTCCAGTTCTGGGCACCACAATTCAGGAAGGGTATTGAGAAGCTGGAATGTGTCCAGAGGAGGGCAACCAAAATGGTGGGAGGTCTGGAAGCCATTATGCCCTATGAGGAGCAACTTAGGGAACTGGGTATGTTTAGTCTGGAGAAGAGAAGGTTGAGAGGTGACATGAGAGCCATGTTTAAATATTTGAAGGGATGTCATATTGAGGATGGAGCAAGCTTGTTTTCTGCTGCTCCAGAGACTAGGACATGGAGCAAAGGGTTCAAATTCCAGGAGAAGAGATTCCACCTAAACATTAGGAAGAAGTTCCTGATGGTAAGAGCTGTTCAGAAGTGGAATGCACTGCCTGGGAGTGTGGTGGAGTCTCCTTCTTCAGAGGTTTTTAAGAGAGGCTGGATGGCCATCTGTCGTGAGGGCTTTGATTGTGTGTTCCTTTAGGGCAGAAGCTGATCGGATGGGATGGCTGTTGAATCCCTTCCAGCCCTATGATTCTAGGCTGCATTCAGAGCATGGGAAAGTTACTTTTGGATTACACCTCTCAGAATCCGCCTGCCAGCACCCTTCTCAAGGTCTGGTTGCATTGTTCCTTTTCCAGCATTCTCTAGCCTAGTGGTTTTTAAACAGAGGCTGGATGGCCATCTGTCAGGGATGCTTTGATTGTGATTTCCTGCATGGCAGGAGGTTGGACTGGATGGCCCTTGTGGTCTCTTCCAAATCTACAATTCTATGATTCTATGCTATCCTCACAGGGGGTCCACAAAGGCTTGAAGGCTGTTTGGCCCACCTCCTCCCTGTAGTGGACTTCCTCCCTGTAGGCACTTGGGCAAACACACAAATTCCTTTTGCTGGTTGAACTCAGTTGGCAGCAAGTGGGGGGGGAGTTGAAGAAGACCAAGGGGTGAAGGGAGGGAGGGGAGAGACCCCAGGAAACCATGTTAAGAGCAGCTGGGAAGATGGGCTGGAGAGGATCTATGTGGAAGTTAGGAAAGGGAAGAAAGAAAAGAAGGAAGGAAGGAAGGAGAGGGAGAGTGACAAAAAGTCAGAAAGAAGGGAGACAAAGAAAGAAGGAAGGAAGGGAGGGAGAGGGGAGAAAGGAAGGAAGGAAGGAAGGAAGGAAGGAAGGAAGGAAGGAAGGAAGGAAATGCCTTTTCTGAAGATAGAGCAAGGGAGAACAAGAGATGACCCCCTTTCCCTCCCCCCCCCACCCCTCTCCCACAGGCATTTGACGATGATCCTGGGAGGAGGGGGGAGGGAGCAACAAACTCCCTCCAGAATCAGCCACCCAAAGAAAGCTCCGTCTTTCATAGAATCATAGAATCATAGAATTGTAGAGTTGGAAGAGACCACGAGGGCCATCCAGTCCAAACCCCTGCCACGCAGGAAATCACGATCAAAGCATCCCCAACAGATGGCAATCCAGCCTCTTGTTTAAAGACCTCCAAGGAAGGAGACCCCACCACGCTCCGAGGGAGTGCGGTCCACTGCTCTTACTGTCAGAAAGTTCCTCCTAATGTTGAGGTGAAATCTCTGTTCCTGGGGCTTGCATCCATTGCTCCATGTTCCAGTCTCTAGAGCAGCAGAAAACAAGCCTGCTCCATCCCTTCTTTGCCAGGTGCCTGGGATCAGCCAGAAAATGCCTAAGCACAGGCCAGTGGCTGGGAGAAGGCAGCTGCACCTGGAGTACTGCTCTCCTGCAATGGGAATAACACAATCGCACAAGAAGCTACATAGACTCACTTTGCACAACACAGGCCAACATAAGTGAGGGTACACCAGCATATGTCACCATAAGGATCCTGGCCTTTTAGTTATTACATTGCTGTTACTTTTCTGTGTGATGAAGGGCAACAGTATTACTTTGTCATTATAATGTCCTCCCCTTTTAACATGCTTAGGCTGACGACACACTGCAGAAATAATGCAGGTTGACACCACTTTAACTACAATGGCTCCCTCCTATGGAATCCTGGAATTTGTAGTTTATTGCAGCACCAAAGAAGGCTAAGGCGATTGTCAGATGCGCTAAATATGGCATTATCAGACACCAGGAGATCTCTAAAGGGCTTCCCTTTCAGATGACATCATTTCCATGTTGTTTGGCTATCATTACAGCAGTGCTGCTTTTTATATATGGGCTAAGCCATGAATGGATCCCCCGTTCCATTTCTGTGATGGAATGTCCTGCAAGTGAAAAGGTGCCCATTTTGCTGGCGCGATCCCCGCATCAATGGGAGGTCCATGCCAGAACACTTCCGGGTGAGATCAGGACATCCACACACTTTCTTGTACCCTCCTCAGGTTACTTGTTAAGTTTTAAGTGTGTTTTTATGCTTGCTGTCACTTTTTATGTATTATTTTGCTTTTTATTTTTGAATTTCCTGTGGTCTTGACTTCTCGCAAGAACCGGCGAGATTTCCTTCCAGGAAGTGAATTGAGCTCCGTTTGAGCTCCATTCACTCCTGGGCAGCCCGGCACATACAAACAAGGTAGGTCTGAAAGTTTATATTATGGTGCAGGGACAGGAGAGGGGCAGGAGATGAGATCGCTTTCTAGTTTGAGAGATGCTGGTTGTTGTTTTTTTAAAGCCAGCAGGAGGTTTTTTCAGGAGGAGGGTTAGGTCCAGATGGCCCCCCCCCCTGCCTGTGTGGGGCCCCCTGCAGATGCTGATTTGGCGGTATGGTTAAGCCGGCCCTGGTTGTAGTCAATGTACACACATATGCGCGGGGGGGGGGAGTAGTGGTCTCCTCCATCAGATAGCTTAAGGCACACTGCTCTACATGATGGCGTCAACTAACGTGATGTCTTAGGATATACAATTTAAACATGATACTGGGTTGAATGTGGTTATCCGCCAAGAGCCAGTTCCGTCATCAGATGGAACGAGGCAGCCACCTCAAGTAGTGAGAGATACTGGGAGGTTGTAGCAAGATACAAGAAGTGAAAAAGGTGTACCATGCAGCAAGTCCACCATCCTGTAAAGTAGCCTTCAGGTGTGATGGAGGATGCTGTCCCATTCCCAGTGTTGAAGCAATATTCCACTCAGTCAGTTTTGGGGCCTGAAATGGTCAGTTCTGAGGCCTGGAATGGAAAGGAGAGCCATCTTGTTCTTCACCTCAGGCAGTGAAATCTTTTGGCCTAGTTTATTGCCCATGTGGCATTCCATATAGCCATTTTCATGGCTAAGTTAAGGCCTCAATTACCACTTTGTAGTGCTACTATGCAGGCCTGGTCTAAGGCACCAGTGGGGTCAGCATCCACAGGGGGCCCCATCATTGTGGGGGCCCCGTAGTAACCCTCCTCCTGCAAAAATATTAGTAGTAATAATCTGAATATCCCGTACTGTGAATAGCTTAGGTGGAGTTAGGTTACACTGATCTGAGATAAACATATGGAGCCCCAAAAATAAAGCATTGCAGGGGGTCCCAAAATTCCTTAAACCGGTCCTGCTATTATGCCAAGAACATGTGATTGAAGTGGGCATGGCACTGACATATAAATGTTATAGGTATACTGGCTGAACACACAATTTAAAATGAAGCTGGCTAGCTGAAAGAGGAAAGCAACTTTAAGCCATCCAGCATCAAGTTTAAATCAAACCTCAGACTAAAGTATTTGGCATGTTTGGTACATGAGTCACTAGGATCCAAAGACAGTAAAGTGGACTGTCTCACTGTAGGTCACATGGGGAACTCATTTGTGAACGGTATATATTCCCCAGTAATTCCCTGCAAGTAAGCAACTAATCCACTCAGGGGGAAATCCTACTTGCTTCCATATTACTTTACTGCATGTAGGAAGCACAGTAGCAGCTGCTGTTATCACACACACAATGACATGCTAAAAGAATTCAATGATCCCATATTTATACTCTGAAATAATAAATACAGTACATCCTGTCTCCACACTTTACTACTTCATTCTGCATCAGATATACACCAGGCCTCAGTTAAAAAAAATAATCAAATATCAAGGATCAAGTCATGATGAGATATCAAATCCCATGTACACATGAGTGTACCAACCTTCCAGTAGAACCAGGGTCATCCCAAGACATTTTCTTGCCTGATGCCAAACACAGCCTGGTGCCCCCTCCCTGTTCCAGCCATGAAAGCTGAATCTTACTTCAGCATGGATGAATACTCATCTCTGAGTAATCCTTGCCTAAGAACACCCTATGAAATTAATGGGGTTGCCATCAGTCGACAGGTGACTTGAAAGGACATACACACATACATCCCTGAGCCACAGCCTCCAACCACTTCAAGAATTTCCCACCTCGTTCTGCTGCCCTGTGAACCAAGGCCTCATAAAATGGGGAGAAAGGTAGGATATAAAATAAATAATAAATCTTTGCAAAAGGCTTTTACTAAACAAACTCTCCTTACCAGTCTTCTACAAAAGCATTTGCAAGCCATTGTCCACGATCCTATTGACCAGAGTGTCAGGGTATCCTGATGTGTGCCAAGTGTAAGTGGCAGCACATGCAGGAGAGCAAAGGCAGGCATGCCACAGCAGTGGGAAGAAGACATGGGAAGTCATTCCCCACCCAGAAAGAAAGCTGCTCTGCCAACTTCTGAGCTGTTCATGAGCTGGTCGGGCAGCTTTCTATGGTGACAGCCAGGGCTTTCTCTTCTCTTTGCCTCCTGCTACTGCTGTTGCTGCAAATCACTCCAAAAGAGCACCCTAAACTGGCATGACAGAGTGTCATGCCCCCAAAGTCACCAAGGTTGCTGCCACACTGCAGAAATAATGCAGTTTGATACTGCTTTAACTATTATGGCCCCATCCTATGGAATTCTGGGATTGGTAGTTGTTGTGGCACCAGAGCTCTCTGACACAGAAGGCTAAATATCTCACAAGACTACAAATCCCAGAATTCTACAGAATTGAGTCATGGCAGTTGAAGTGGGGTCAAAACTGCATTATTTCTGCAGTGTGGTAGCAGCCCAAGAAGATTCTGACTTTTAGCTGTAATGCCATGCAATTATTGTGTTAATTACTTTGTGTAATGAATTAATTAAAACAATTAGTTATTTGAAAAGTGCTGGAGGGTTATTTCTTTTGATATCTGAAATTACCCAGGACTACAGAAGTTTAAAAAAATTGTTGTTGACTTTATTTCTATACTGCCTTTCCCCTAAATTTTGGACTCAAGGCAGCTTACAAATTAAAATGATTACAATACAGATGAAAACATATAAATAGTCAACATTAAAATAGAATTAAACTACTAATCATATATTTGGCTACTGCCAGAAGGACAAAGTGGGGACCATTCCAGTTTCCCCAGGAAAGGAGTTCCAAAGTCTAGGGGCAGCCACCGAGAAGGCCCTCTCCCTTGTTCACACCAATAGTGCTTGTGAAGGTGGTGGGACTGAAAGAAAATCTTTTGTTTTTTTACAGTCTTTGGACTGCAGTTCCTTGAATCCCTCAGCCAGGATGGCTATGGGTCCAAAAGAGTTTTTTAAAAAATAACTGAGCTCTGCTTCTCACCTCTCTCCTAGTGCTGGTTGCTGTAGCTCCATGTTGATTTCTAGCACATTTGCTATGTGTTCCCCAGTGTGTTTCCTGAGGTGTTGTTTGTCCTCCTGACAGTGGCAGCACATACAGATGACAACCTAGCATATCCTAAATTCTTTTTTTTTTCTGGGACAGATGCAAACACACCCTGTGGCAAGATTAGGCTCTCTTGCAACCCATGTTCAGTTCAGAGGGGCTTGCAAGCATAGGAGAGCATCCTGGTAATTTGTGCTCCTGGTGAATTAGTTGGAGAAGGACATGTCACTTAGCATTTCTGCTTGAAGTGCCAAAATTGCTCATGCCAGTTGTATTCTGGGCTATGTCCTTGCACTGGTTATGAACTAGGCTGCTACAAAACAGGCAGGCCAGATCAACACTCTTGTTAGGTTGATTTGAAAACTGCCAAGGAATTATGATCAGAACAGTGATATACTGTTAACCTTTCCATGCAGTTGACTCTTTAGAAGGATACACCATGGGGAGCAGGGAAAAGAAAACACATCATTAAGTCACTGCATCACTACTTCACACCATTGTGTTTTCCCCACAATGCCTCTGGGACTATTTCAGAAAAGACCAAAGTGACAATTCACTTGCCTGGAGATCAAACTTCCCTCTCCTTTTATATGTCCTTTTATATTTTCTTTCTTTCTTGTGGTGGTAGTGAGAGTTGCCCATACAAACAATAGTGAAAAAGAGGATTTTAGTATAGCTGCATTGTTATATGCCTCCAACTTATGGCTTTCTTGGCAAGATTTATTCAGAGGATTGCCACTGTCTTCTTTTGAGGCTGAGAGAATACAACTTCTCCAGTCACCCACTGGGTTTCCATGGCTGAGTGGGGATTCGAACCCTGGTCTCCCAGAGTCCTTTCCCAACACTCCAACCACTACACCAACTCAGTCTTAAAAGTAGAACCTCTACTGTATTATCATATTACTGTACACTGTTATAGCACTGCTTTTCCACTTTAACTGCTCTGGCTGCCTCCTGTGGAATCCTGGGATTTGAAGTTTAGGGAGGGGCATTTAGCATTCTCAGCCAGAGAGATCTTAGGCCTCACTAAACTACAAATCCCAGAATTCCACAGGAGGCAGCCGTAGCAGTTAAAGTGAAATAATACCACTATAACAGTATAGTGCGATAGATCTCCTAGAGTGAAAGAATGTAATTAAACAACTGTCCTGTTGTTTCCAGTATTTTGTTTTCAACTGTGACCAGACAGAGTTAACAAGGTTTGAAGGCAACAGCTCTTTGTTGTTATGTGCCTTCATTTCCCATTTAGGACCACCCAAAGGCAAACCTACCACAGGGTTTTCTTAGCAAGATTTATTCAGAGGGGTTTGCCCTTGCCTTCCTCTGAGGCTGGGAGACCTCACCTTGCTCAAAGTGGATTTCCATGGCTGAGAAGGAATTCAAACCCTGAGCTCCCAGAGTCCTAGGCCTCATCCACACTACACAAATAATTCAGTTTGAAATTGGATTATTTGCCATGGCTCCTTCCTATGGAATCCTGGGAGTTGTAGTTTGGTGAGGCTCTTTGGCAGAGAGGCTAAAGACTTTGTAAAACTACAAATCCCATAATGCCATAGGATGCGGCTATAGCAAATAATCCAGTTTCAAACTGGATTATCTGCGTAGTGTGGATTTGGCCCTAGTCTAACACTCAAATCACAGCACCACATTAGCTCTCTACTACTGATCAGTCATCTGTATGCCTTCTCCACCTCCAAAACAAGAGGTGGCAGCAGAAACAAATGCATGTTTTTTTTAAAAAAAAAAACTTTTAAATTTGATCTAGCAATGTCATCCTTTAACACTGTGTCCATATAATGGTGGTAGTAGGATGTTGTCATTGGTGGGGGAGCTAATGGGAAGCCTGCTGTAACTTTCTAGCCAAATGCATCTTCACCCATATGAATCACCCATAGTTGAAATAAGGCCACTCTCCCTAAAGACTTTTTCCCACTACATAATTCTAGCACTATGATTCCACTTTAATTACTATGACAACATTCTATAGAATCCTGAGAGTTGCAGTTTAAGGAAGAGTACTTAGAATTTGAAATCGAAGGCTTTCACAACTGGCATCCATAGATTTTCCTTAGTTTTTTTCCGGGCTGTGAGGCCGTGTTCTGGAAGAGTTTATTTCTGACGTTTCACCTGCATCTGTGGCTGGCATCTTCAGAGAATGGTTGGGTAGGAATCTGTGTGTGTGTGTGTGTGCGCGCGCACACGCGCCAGCCAGAAATGCAGGCTAAACGTCAGAAATAAACTCTTTCAGAACACGGCCTCACAGCCTGGAACACACCCCCCCAAGGAAAATCTATGTACTTAGAATTCTCAGCCAGAGAGCTCTAGTGTTCTGGCCAAGCTACAAACCCCAGGATTCCATGGTATGTTGCCATGGCAAATAAAGTGGAATCATGGTGCTACAATTGTATAGAGTGAAAGGACCCTAAGTTCTTCCTCTAAACTTTCCCCCGGGCTAAATTCAGTAGCCAACTATATGTAGAAGACTTGAACTCCACTGATACGCATGAAGAAACACACTGCACTTTTAATTATTGTAAACTCTTTTAAAAAGCAAATTCCTTAAACAAAACAAGGCTTGGTTAGAGTAGAAACTTCCTTCAATGCTATTTTTTCTTGGTTTGGGGACAATCCTCTCTCTCTCTCTCTCTCTCTCTCTCTCTCTGGCTTTTCTTCGCAAACGAAGATTCAGGAAGGACTCATCCCGCGCCTTCTGCAAGCGGGCAACAAGGGCAGCAGCATCGGCGAAGAGCAGCTCACGGACTAGATAGTTTAGAGTCTTAGTGTGAGCCCTCAGACGGCTTAAGTTAAACAAGCTACCATCAGTACGGTAGCGTATATAGATGCCGTCGTCTTCTTCAAGCTCTGCCATAGCCCTTTGGAGCATCGTGCTAAAGAAGATTGTAAATAAAGTTGGTGCAAGAACACAACCTTGCTTCACTCCATTAGTTATTAGAAAGGGCTCTGAAAGAGCATTGCCATATCTGACTTGACCACGCTGGCCCTCGTGTAGCAAGATAATCATTTTAAGGAATTTGGGGGGACATCCTAGTTTTTCCAGGATCTGCCACAGACCTTTTCTACACTACCCAATCACCATTTTGTCAAAATTCTGGCGTTCTCCATTATTTTCTATAGGTAGCTCTCATTTCCCCCCTGGGAAGGAGGCAAAAAAAATGCCATTGAAACCTGTAAGTTGGCCACTTAGGATCGGATCCCTTGGCTCCTGTTCCTGCCATTTGCACTTATTTTCCTGTGGCCTTGGGGTATAATGGCCTAGCAGTTTGTGTGGGGGATGTATGTGTAACTGTTTGGATTTTGCTAATGATGCAGCTGCAATTAACAGTTTTTTAAAGCCTGGGAAGAAGGTGGTTTCAGTTTAAGGAATGCTTGTGTCAGTGGATGATGGATGACCAATGATCTTGTATCCTGCCAGATTTTGGTGACTGTAAAATGCTTTTAATTTAGAAGTTATCCCTTAGGCTCCCATTTGCAGCAATGGCTTTGTATTGTATGCTTCCTCAATTTCTAGCAATACATGTTTTCTGATGACTCTGAAACTTGTGCTCTATGAGTTTGGGAAAGCTGATACCTGACACCACCACTTCATGTGAGCCAAATTATTACAAGCCTTTTGTCTTATGTAGATTTTGTTTAAATGATTTTGTTAATTATAAGCCTACAATGTGAGAGTGCCAGCAGTTTGTGAAGAAACCAGAGTACAGATGTTCTACCTGGGCTTCCTGCTCAGTTATCAAATGTGTGTGAGCCAGAGAAGGAAAAAGGGATGCTTGCAGAAAGTTAGTTTCTTGGACCACAAATCCCAGAATTTTTGAC
The DNA here is from genome assembly GCA_030847615.1 of Gambelia wislizenii. Classification (NCBI taxonomy): domain Eukaryota; kingdom Metazoa; phylum Chordata; class Lepidosauria; order Squamata; family Crotaphytidae; genus Gambelia; species Gambelia wislizenii. The sequence continues at coordinate 263,352,064 of JAUMIR010000002.1, forward strand.
CCACTTTGGCCAGTAGTCATGCTGCATGCAGGTTTCTGGGAGAAAAAAACTAACTCTTTCAAGTTCTGGGGGGAAGATACTTCTGACGACAGGGGCCCCCTCCATCAGTGCTGGAACAAGCTGAGTATTAACTCAAAGGTGATGCAAGATCCCGTTGCATACTGATACAGACTAACACAGCTATGTCTTTGAATATTACTACCGTGAATTAACTTTGTACAGTTGTCCCTCCGTATCCACAGATTTGGTATCCACAGATTTAAGTATTCACGGCTTGAAAATATTCTTTAAAAAATAATAATCCAAAAAGCAAATCTTGATTTTGCCATCTTATATAAGGGACACCTTTTTGCTATGCCATTGCATATAGTGGGACTTGAGTATTCACGGATTTGGGTATTCACGGGGGAACCAAACCCCAGCAAATATGAAGGGACAACTGCATAACAGAGAATAAGGGTACAATTCTATATACCAGGGGCCTTCCAGGTGTTTTTGGATTACAACTCTCATCATCTGTCATCTTTAACTATTTTGACTAGGTCTGTTGGGACTTGCAGTCCAATGTCTACAGAGCCACAAGTTGTCTACCCTTAATATTCACTTAAGAATAAGTACCACTGAATTTAATGGAGCTTGCTTCTGAGTGAACTCGTACAGAATTGCACATTAAGTAATATAAAACCAGAAAGACACAGTCATGGGAAATCAATGTATATGTTACAAGCTGTTAGTAGCTGCAGAACAATGAGATTCCTTCAAAAGGGTTGATTCCTTTGAAGAAGTGGCCAGCCTTAAAGACTTATTGCATCTCTGGTTTTTTTAAGAAATAAAAAGCTTAAAAATAACAATAGATGTGCAGCAAGAGTTCAAAAAAGACTCTCAGTTCAAAGTCTCAATCTACAGAATTTGGGACATAAGAGACAAAACTCCTTCTTAATCGATTTTCTTCTATCCCATCATCGTGGCTGCTGATACAGCTGTGCATTCCAGAACAACATCCACTCCAAGTACATTTTCTTAAATGAAAAGCAGTTGATTCAACTTGAAATACAGGTTGATCCCTGTATCCACAGGGTTCCAAGATTCACCGTGAATACCTGAAACCGTGGATAATAGGGAACCCAAGAGACAAACACCAGAAGTTGGCCATATAATCACATTGGAGGACCTAGAAATGCTTAGAGCAAGCATACTTTTTTCAGACATTGATAAGCAAAACCATGGATACTGAATCCATGGATATAGGGTTCGACCTGTATTCCTTTCAGGATAATAGCACTCCAGGGAGAAAAGTTGTGAGGTCTACTACTGCTGCGGGGAACACAGAACTAGGGAATGAGAGGTAAACCTCCCACCTTTCAAAATAATGGAAATGTCCCAAAGGATGCTGAGATGCATAGTCTTGCAACACAGCGAGAGGAGCTGTCATGAATCCTACACTGCTGCACAGGCACCTTTCAAAATAGGGATGCTGCCAAACAGACTTAGCGCACACCAGGGGTGGCCAACACGCAGCTGATCCAGTCTTCAGCCAAGGTCATCAGTGAACTTTATGACTGAATGAAGATTGGAATTAAAGTCTGCTCAGTTCCACTGCTTGCTACCTGCTACAACACAATGAGCTCTATAGGGTCAGAAGAATGTGGGCCAACATGTAACTATGCTGCCATTGGAGAAGGGACTTGTGGAGTAAGGGTGGGAGAAGTACAGCAGCCACGGGCCATGCAATGAGATGGGGAAAGGGGAAAAGCAGCAAAAGGTGTTTCCATCAGGGTGTTTTCATCAGGAGATGAAGGTGTCTTGATGACTCCTGAGTGACTTGATAGCTAGGAAGCAGTGGTGGCCAGTGGCTCTGAAGTCAATGGAGGTAGGGATGAATCTGCTTTGTCTTTCAGTCTGAACTTTAAAGGGAATAGCCAAGGTGCCAAACCTTATTTCCTAGATGCCTTCAGCACCTTGGATAGTTCCTTTACAGTTCAGACTAGAAGCCAATGCAGATTCATTGCCCCCCCCCACCTTCCATCAGCTGACACTACTGATAGGGCAACTTTACCTATCTGATGGAGACAGATTTTACTGCCATCTTCCCCACTGCTGTTACACCCCACGCAAAAAAAAGTGACTTATGTTGGCATAACAGATGCTTACACTGGTATAAGTCACCAACAAAGTTCCAACCTTTGCCTCCAGGGGCAAATAAAGGCAGCCGTTTATCTCCACTTTACCAACACCACAGTGATTATGTATCCACTTGATAAGTTAGTCATCTGTGTCAAGCAGTCATGTGAGGGTGGATAATTTTAGCATGTTTTCACACCTCCTCAGAAATCCAGGGACGGCTTCTCCACTCACTGTTTCAAACCTTTCCCAAGAAGATATTCCTTCGGAAAGTTCTGCTTAGTAGAGAAACCACAGATAATCTTTACATGGTTGATAAAAATTCAGTATTTGGTAGCATTGGTTCGTCACTCTAAAGCAAGAGTGGGCATCTGTGGAAGACAAGGAGGTCATGTTAACCTTGGATGGTCACCCTCCCACTGCACCTGCTCCCATAAAAAAAAATAATGTTTGTCCTCAAATGTCCTCTAGTCTAGGGGGCATTCAGGCATGATTGGGGGACTTCTTGGGCCCTGGGGGGGCATTTTGGGGCATTTAAAAAAACATATTTTTTGTGCAAAATTTAGTTTCACACCCCTGGGGAGGTCTGCAGGAGTTCCCAAACATGATGGAAATGCCCCCCACACACACCCTAGACATCATTTTGGAACAGAATGGCCCTTGGGGGCTGCACGAGACCCAAGGGCTGCTCTTTGCCCACCCTGGCTCTGAAGTGTCCATTAATCTTAGCATCTCAAAGCACAGCAAGTTCCATTTAAATTACACTTGCCATTCTATTAAATCAAGCTTGGCTTATTCGTTGTCATCTAATCCACGATTAGCTCTAACAACCATCTTATCTGTCTTATCATTACAAAATGCTGGTACCAATTTCAACACAGCATTTTAGTACCACCTTGGTAATATATCCAGCAGGGTACAGCTGAATTAATCTGTTGCAGCAAAAACAGCAAAGTATCTGGTAGCACCTGAAGTATTAACTAAATCACTTTTGTCAGCCTTCAAGGTGCCACTAGGTGGTTTCCTGTTTGAATTTGGTATTATCCATTTAAACCAGAAGTGGGAGACTGTGAAGAAGGGGGGGCAGGATTTCAACCTGTGACCACTCCATAGGCCACGCTGTCACACCTGGTGTTAATAAAAGCGATGTAATATTGCTTCTGGTTTTGAGTTTTGGTTAAAACCCAGCTAATTTACCATGTTTTTGCAGTGATCTTATCATTGCGCAGGGTATTTGGGAGAAAGAGGCCCCCACCTAGCATGTTCTTGTGATGGTTCAGGTGGCCTTGGACTATTTGGGGGCAAAATATTGGCTACTTTAAAAAAAACAACCCTGGAGCCTGAGGCTTCAAAGGGTGCAAAATTGGTTCCCAGGGGCTAGATGTGGGCTACAGACTGTCTTCTCCCCACCCCTGATTTGAACCCATCTGGGGGAAAATTAGACCATATGATGTCTTGTCCTATTTTTAAGTACAGAGTGAGGAAACTGAAGTGCCTTGTAATTCCACATTGACCACTTGTGTTTCTCTCCAGTGACATGACTAAGCTTCCTATTCATGTCAAGTACAAGAACCAGACCGATATTTCCCCAGGTAAGGTTCTTCTTCTGCTCTTGGGCACAGTTTTCATCCTTGAACCTGGCAGAGTTTTCGCCTGCTTGCTTACTGCCACTCCATATGTATCTCCCAGATCTCCCATCCTCCGATTTGAATAGGCTGTTCCAAGCATAGAAGTGGTCGTAGGCAGGCCTATGGCACACTGAGTTCTATTTGTAGTGACTTTCAGCATGCTGCTGCAAGAACATGGAAAGCCCTGGAGTGGCACGTGAAAAAAAATAACACAGGCAGCATCCTGAGATGTCACAGGCTTGCACATGCCTGCCTCCCTTTGTAGGAATCCAGAAGTCAGCATAAACAGCAGCTGACACAAAGCAACATGAACCAGCCAATTTTGTATTCCTTTTTAAAGTACGCATATTACCACTTTTCTCCTTTTGCCGTAAATTCATACCCACCAATATTCAAAAACTGCATGTGTGCAAAACTGTGTGAGCAGATGTAGGAGGTTAAATTCCAAAAAAGTGCCACTCACTAACATTCCATTCCAAGGCAAGAACAATAATTAGAAGGATAGAGGGTGACATTTTAAATAGCCTTAATAAGGGGCTGCCAGTTTCTGTTAACTTGCGAAAAAGAGATGCAGGTACAATGAAAAAATAAAGACAAAAGGAGCAGATACACAGTGGGGCATGGGATGGTTTCAAAGTACATGAAGTATCACAGTGATACTATTTCTTAAAATTTTATTTAACTTTTATTTTCTCTGAGGATGGCCTTCACAGACCTTCACTTCTAGAAGCAAAATTCAACCTGTTCAGAATGGAGAAGTTTACAGAATGCTGTAATGGATGCTTAAGTTTATACATTTATGTGGACAGCAGGCTGACAAGATTTGTCACCCGTTATGTACTGCCTTATCTAATTATATAGCGAGAGAGAGAGAGAGAGAGAGAGAGAGAGAGAGAGAGAGAGAGAGAGAGATTTTAGATGTCAATACTAAGTAAGACATCAATAATGAATAAAATACCATATTCACTCGGGGGTCTGTTGGAACTCTAATTTTATTTATTTATTTATATCCTGCTCTTCAGCCACAAGGCTATCAGAGCGGCTTACAAATTGTTTTAAGCAATAGCAATTTACACATCTACACTGCATTAAGCAGTTTCCAATGGGGCCCATACTGTTGGAGGTCTCTCATTCATAGGTTTGCCAAACATTTAAGCCTACTTGACAGCAAATAACCAACAACCATATTCTTTCAAAATTCTCTGTACAGTGGGCCCTTGGTATCCACTGGGGTTTGGTTCCAGGACCCTCTGTGGATACCAAAATCCATGGATGCTCAAGTCCCATTACATACAATGGTGTAGTACAATGGTGTCCCTTGTATAAAATAGCAAAATCAAGGTTTGCTTTTTGTATTTATTTTGTTTTCAAGCCGTGGATGATGGAATCCGTGGATATAGAATCTGTGGATAGAGTGCCAGCTGTATTTTGTTTACCTTCTATCTTTATTACATGTTTACACTGCAGTCTTACATATAAATATTTGAGATTTTGTCCCACTGAGTCTAGCGGAGTTTACTTCCAGATAAGTGGACAAAGGATTTTACTTGTGGTAAGCTTTACTACTGAGGCAATTGACCAGCTCCAGCTTCCAGAATTCCCTCACTTTCTGATTACTAAACTATAGTTATTTGTTAGACAGTTAAGTTTACAGTTGGCTCCCTGTTAGTAGACAGTTTACAATTGGCTCCCTGAAAGCCAATGTGGCTTCAGAGCCAATAGGAGTACTACAGACATGGTATTTGCCCTTAGACAACTGCAAGAAAAATGTAGGGAGCAGAACAAGGGTCTCTATGTAACATTTGTCGACCTCACCAAAGCCTTTGACACTGTGAGTAGAAAAGGTCTGTGGCAGATCCTGGAAAGACTAGGATGTCTCCCCAAATTCCTTTAAATGATTATCTTGCTACACGAGGGCCAGCATGGTCAAGTCAGATATGGCGATGCTCTTTCAGAGCCCTTTCTAATAACTAATGGAGTGAAGCAAGGTTGTGTTCTTGCACCAACTTTATTTACAATCTTCATTAGCATGATGCTCCAAAGGGCTATGGCAGAGCTTGAAGAAGACGACTACGTTACCGTACTGATGGTAGCTTGTTTAACTTAAGCCGTCTGAGGGCTCGCACTAAGACTCTAAACTATCTAGTCCGTGAGCTGCTCTTCGCTGATGATGCTGCCCTTGTTGCCCACAGAGAAGCAGCTCTGCAGCGCCTAACATCCTGTTTTGCAACAGCTGCAGAGCTGTTTGGGCTGGAAGTCAACCTGAAGAAAACAGAAGTTCTTTACCAGCCTGCACCACAGGACAAACACCACCATCTCCACATTGCCGTCAGCAAATCTGTGCTCAAGTCCGTTCAGCAGTTCACCTACCTGGGAAGCATCATCTCCTCAGATGCCAAGATTGACAAAGAGATCGATCACAGATTAGCAAAGTCATATAGTGCATTTGGAAGACTTCACAAAAGAGTCTGGAGCAATAAACACCTGAGGCGAAGCACAAAAATCAGTGTGTATAAGAGCCATTGTACTGTCTATTCTCCTTTATGGATCTGAAACATGGGTCACCTATCGCCACCACCTACGACTCCTCGAACGCTTTCATCAGCGCTGTCTATGCACAATCCTAAATATACACTGGACTGACTATGTGAGGAATGTTGCTGTCCTTGAGCAAGCAGGGATCAACAGCATTGAGGCCATGATATTGAGAACGCAGCTGCGCTGGGCAGGGTACGTTTCTAGGATGGAGGACCATCGCCTCCCAAAAATACTACTCTACGGTGAACTCGCCACGGGTCAGCGTAAGAGGGGCGCTCCAAAAAAGCAATACAAAGACTCCCTGAAACAAGATCTCAGGCTCAGCCAAATTGATCACCAATAGCGGTCCGCCCTGGCCTCACATCGGGAGGCATGGAGACGCACTATCCACAATGCTGCAGCCTTATTTGAGAACTCACGCCGAACAAGTCTTGAAAAGAAATGACAATGCAGAAATAATCACAACCCAAAAACCTCACCCAAGGAGACCTTCTGCTGTGCTTTCTGCAACCAGACTTGTTTATCTCAGATTGGCCTTTTTAGTCATCAGCGCGCTTGCAGAAAACGCAGGATGAGTCCTTCCTGAATCTTCGTTTGCAAAGAAAAGCCAGAGAGAGAGAGAAGTTTACAGTAGTGAATAAAGCAGCCACACAAGAGGTAGCTACACAAGTCTCTTGCAGCCAGCAAGAAGAGTTCCGGAGCCCATTAAAAATGGATGGCTGAATCCTGCATGCTCTTAGTGTTGCAAAAAGATCTACACTTCAAGATTGGAAAGATAAACATTCACTGCCTATCATTCAATGGTGAGAAAACCTTTCTGCTTTTGTGAGTGTGTACTTTATAAACGTCAATTCTAAGAAAACATATTTTTGGACAGATGGTCGGCTCATATTAATGTATATGCCTAGCCCACATTCATATCCTATGTGTTTCCCCTTTTCTTCCTCTGTTTTCTCCCCCAGGTTTGTAATTATACTTTAAAAAATCCAGTCTAATAAAACTGACAGATCTATAGCGGCATATATTTTCTGAAGCAGCTGTACCAGCCTCATGAAGTGTTATCCTCAGTTGCCTCCTGTATGCAAATATGTATTTTATTCACAAACCAAGTATAAACCAGAGTACCAAAAGATCATGCACAGAAAGGGACAGCAATATATCTGTGACATTTCTATGTGTGCGTATGTGCCTCCAAGTTGCCTGTCAACTTATGGCTGCCCCATGAATTTCATAGGTCTTTTTTAGGCAAGGAATGCTCAGAGGTGGCTTTGCCAGTTCCTTCCTCTTAAATATAGATTACAGCACGTGGTATTTGTTTGCAGTCTCCCATCCAAGTACTAACCAGGGCTAGCCCTGCTTAGATTCCAAGATCAGATGGGATCTAATGCCTTTTAGGGTATTTAGGTCTTTCCCGTAACATTTCTATACAGGATCATTTTTTGAATCTGCAAGGACCTTGCCATGATGTCTTTGGGCATGCTCAAAGTAAATTCTTTTTTAAAAGGATCAGATGGCACTGCCACTAGGTGGGTAGACAATTTGTTAGAAATCTGTTCCAAAGTGTGGTAACGTATGGATTGCTGCCAAGCTGAGAGGTGTGAAATGGACTTCCACAGGCGTTCTATTTTATACCTCATGGTTCTATGTTGTCATGTGAAACAATGTTTTTGGTACTCTCATAAACCCAAGTTCAACTATTTTGTCATGTTTGAATGGGATACATGTGTTTCACCTGTGGCTGGTTTCCTTCAACTCTCCAGACACATGCAAGTGGGTGGCTGATGACACTTTCCCAATTTCTGTTTGTGTGCATTTTTAAGAGAAATAAATGGATAAAAATATACCTTTCTACAGGTCAAATACAACACTTCTATTACTCAGATCCCTTTTGGTGGCTTTAGGTGACAGGGCAGAGGAGTTAAAAGGGAACTATGGAATGGAATGGGAGTAAAATTTGAGTTCACCAGTAGGCCTTTCTTTTCTCTATGGAAGAAAGTTCCACTCACCTGGGGTCCTAGGGTCCATATAAAGGACAGCTTTGCTGACTCAACCTTACTCAAGCCATAGAACAATAGGCCAGTTTGAGAAAATATAAAGTATGGTTTTCCCAAAGACTAGCTCCTCTGTGAGCCTAGATTTCCCTTTAAAGTCTACATGAGGAATGGAAATCATGTGGACCTCCATATGGTGCTGAACTGCAAATCTCTGTAAGTCCCAGGGCTTGTCTACACAGGTTATTAACCCTGGCCTCTCCTTGTCCTGGAGCCCTGTGGTTCATACAGCACAGGGCTTTTGCCCTGTTTTGCCCCCAGGCAGTCCAGATGACACCTGAGGCAAAGACAGGGAGAAGCTGGGGTAAAGCCCTTTATATGGTTTTATTTTAACACCCAGGAAAACCCACTTCATTTCAAAAAACCCAGATCAGGCCACACAGGTGTCCATACCTGCATGCTGGCCCATATCTGCAGTCGCCACCACCATGTTGGTGTCTTTGTCTGAAGCCAGGATGGAGGCCCCCTCCCTGTGACCAGCCTTGATTACATGCTGAAGGCCTCCTTCCTGGCTTCAGAGAAATACCAGCAGTGGAGGCTGCAGATATGGGCTTGCATGCAGGTATGGACTCTGGCCCATTTAACATATGTAATGTGGGGGGCGAGGGAGAGAACAAGCCAGATCCGGTGCCAGAATATGCCAGCCAGAAGCCAGCATATTCTGGCAGGTCTAGTCAGCATAACTAATGGTGAGGAACACTAGGAGCTGTAGTCCAGCAATATCTGGAGTGCTGCATGCTTCAGACACCTCTCCTAGATTTATTCCAGTCTCTAAAAAGGGATGGGAAATTTCTTGCACCTCCTCCGCCCACCCACCTCCCCGGCCTTGCCAAAGCAGCTCTGGGGCTTCAAAGCCCCAGAGCCCCTTCGGGAAGGCTGCAGGGAGGCTGGCCAACCTCCCAGCTGCCCCCACCCCGACCTTCCCAAAGCAAGTATGGGGCTCAAGAGCCCCATAGCCATTTCAGGAAACATGGCAGGAGAGGAGAGGAGAGGAGAGGAGAGAAGAAAACATGCTACATTCATAGTATATTCATGCACCCTGACATCCAAATCTAACCCCACATGTATTTATCAGATGTCAATCCTTGAAGATGAGTCAGTCAGTACAACAGCAGTATAGTGTAGTTGTTAGGCTCAAACTAGGTCTGGTGACACCTTGGCCATTTTCACACTATACAATCATAGTGCTATAATTCCCCTTTAACTGCTATTGCTGCAAGCTATGGAATCCTGGTATTGGGAGTTTGGGGAAGCACTAAAACTCTCTGGCTGAGAAGTCTAAATTCCCCTTCCTAAATTATAAATCCCTGGATTCCATGGGAATTTTGCCATGGCTGTTAAACTGGAATCAGAGGCTGCATCTGCACTGCAGAAATAATCCAGTTTAACACTGCTTTTGCTGACATGACTCAGTGCTATGGAACTCTGGGATTTGTAGTTTGTTGTGACACGAGAGCTCTCTGACAGAGAAGGGTAAATATTTCACAAAACTACAAATCCCAGAAAGGATGGGATTAAAATATGCACGCACGCACGCACACACACGTTTTTATATATATATATATATATATATATATCAAGGTAATTATCAAGGTACAGGTGCCCCAAGAATATGCAAGTTGAGTGGGTGAGGAGCACTAAAATTATATATACATACGTGTGTGTGTGTGTGTGTGTGTGTATATATATATATATATATATTAGTGCTCCTCACCCACTCAACTTGCATATTCTTGGGGTACCTGTACCTTGATAATTACCACTTCATGGCAGTTGGTTTAGGACACACTGCATTGTGAACAAGACATCCCCTGTTTGAATTCCACCTTGGAATTCACTGCATTGTCTTTGGTGAGCCATATTCATATATATGTTGCAGAATGGGATAGGTAGTTGGGTTGTGGGGCTCATAATTCTGACATGCTTTACAGGTTTGTTGTAAGGGTACTTCAGATAATGCAGATGAAGTGCTTTGGGTACTCCTCTATGAATACATTGCATTGCATATTATTATGAAAACTTCAGGTTTTTTTAAAAAAATAACAATATAATGGTTAATGCTGCAAGTCATGAGGGCTGCTGCTAAATTAAAATCATGTTCAGAACAGTGCCATGTGTACTATTTATATCTGCAGTTTCACAGATACCATTGAAACTGTTGTATAATTAGGGAGTAGGGATGATATTTTGTATGTAGCATCATAAAAACAGTTTTCAGAAACACTTGTCGAGTCAGTATACTCCACCCATAACTTATAAAATGGTACATTCAAGCCCATATTATCATAAAAACTGCAGGTGTTTTCATAAACCCAAGGTTAAAAAGGTGTGTGTGTGTGCATGCATGCACAAGAGAGAGAGAGAGAGAGACTTAAAATTCAGCACATCAACAAAATTGACACTATTTTGTGCAGAGTTCGGAAAAATTACTTTTCTGGAATACACTGATCATGCTGGCTAGAGAAACTTTGGGTGTCATACTCCACAAATAATCTTCCCAAGCTCTAGTTTTGTGCTGGCTGCCCTGTTGTGGCACCAGAAGTGTTATTGCTACACTTCATAATCTCAGTATGTGGGCTTCCAAGGTGAGATTCATGTGTTGCAGGCACGTACTCAGGCACTGGAGAAGAAAAAGTACTCCAACCCTATGTTGTGTGCCCCTGGTACACCCACTCCTCCATAGGGCTTGTCTACATGGTCAGTTTACCCTGTCTTAGCCCCATCCTTGAGCCCTGCAGTCCAGACAACACAGGGCATTTGCCCAGGGGCAGTCCTCACGATCCCCAGGGTAAAGATGGGATAAGGCCCAATAAAACGTTTTAAAATAATACCTATTTAAGTCCACTCCTGCCAGCAAAAAACAGATCGGACCCCACATGACTGCAGGAGCCTGTTCCTATCACTGCAGCTGCCCTCTGCTTCACTCTTCTGTAGCCAGGAAGGGGGTCTGCAGCATGTCACAATCAGGGGGCCTTATTCACGTGTTTTGGGTCTATTCATGAAATCAGAGAGAGCGAAGCAGAGGGCAGCGGCGGAAACAGGGAGCAATGGGCCAGATCCATGGGTGGAATACATCAGCATATTCTGGCTCATGTAGATGATCCCATAGTCTGTGCATTGATCAGGGACGTTTGAAAAGGGACCCCTGTGAGCGAACAGCTTTCCCCATGCTGGGGTTCCATGCAATTGGGATGTTGCTCATACACAGAATACTGTATCCACTTCAAGACATCCGCATTCACCACAAGGATGTTAAGTACTGAGACTTCCCTCATATCGGTTTCTTTGTGTGAATGTTTGGAATTTGGAAAATTTACTTCAGAAAAAGGAGGATGATTAGTCACAGGAGCTTGGACTGGATGGCCCTTGTGGTCTCTTCCAACTCTACAATTCTATGATTCTATATGGACATTTGCACAAATACATGTCATTCAGAAGGGGGGCAGCCAAAGCCACTGCAAAATCCATGTGTGTCGCATCTGGGGCTTTGTATGGATTTTTTAAAAAGCTCTGCGTGACATACGAATGTGCGATAATTTGAACACTCACATTCACACAGATACGAACAGGCAGTGTAATCTGATTGGCTGAACAAGCATGGGGGGGGCAGGGCTAGCAAACATGGAAAGCACCTGTGGCTGGCATGTTAAATTTCCAGCTAAGTGAGGGTCTAGTAAGTTGTTCAAACGGTGATCTTATACACCCCCCCCTTTTTTTTTAGGAAATACAAACTACCGTATTGCTTGTGTGCACCATGGGAAACTTTTTTTTTTAAACTGACAGCATCAGATTTAAAATTGCGAGTAAATCACTCGTGTCCACAATCTTGGCAGGGGTCATGCAGAGTTTAGGGGGGCTCTTTTAGCCGTGAAGGAGGTTGCATTGTTGCAAACACCTGCTTTTTCAGACATGTTTGCATTTCCCCCCCTCATATAGACAAGACCACAGCTAACAAGCTTGATGTGTTTCTCGGTGTTACAGTAGCAACCCCATATCTGCTGATTCACCATCCATGGATTCAATTATCTGCGGATGGCAACGGCAGGGTGGGTGGGATGGGGCAGGGAGGGAGGAGGCGAGCTCACGGGCGGTTCCGGTGTGGCGGGCGGGCAGCCGGGGGGGGTGGGAGGAGGGTTCCAGTGCAATGGAGCTGGTGGGTGGGGGAGGGAGGAGGTGAGTTCGCCTCCCCCCTCTCTTCTCTGCAGGCAGGCAAAGGGTCCTGGTGCAACGGGCGAATGGGTAGGCAGTGAAGGGAGGGGTCAAGCTCATCTCCCCCCTCTCTTCTTGGGGTGGATAGGTTCCATCACAACAGAGCTGCTGGGTGGGAGAGGGAGGGAGGAAGTGAGTTCGTGGGGGGGGGGGTTTCCAGCACAGTGGATGGGCGGTGAAGGGAGGGGTCAAGCTTGCCTCCCCCTCCCTTCTCGGGGTGGGTGGGTTCCAGCATGGCTTGGGTTCTGGCACTGCAAAGCTGGCAGGCAGGAGAGGGAGGGAGGAGGCGAGTTTGCATCCCCCTCCCTTCCCTGGGAGGTTTCCAGTGGTGAAGGTGTTCACTATTATCTGCAGATTTCACCATCTGCGGTAGGGCCAGGAACAAATCCCCTGAAGATACTGGGGTCCTACTGTACTTTTCCTTAACAGAAAATTTGGTACCAGAGGTAGAAATAACATGGAAAGAATAGGGATAGGTTTCTACATCAACAACAAAAACAAAACAAAACTAGAGCAGTTCCACAGGTCTCAGCAAAGCTCTTATCCAAACCTAGTAAAATGAAATGAAAATACCAGGTCAAGAAAGCCTTGCAAAATCTTCTAGAAACCATTTGAAGGCATCTTCCAAAATGCACCCAGAGATTAGTTTTTCTTTCACTTTTCCTATGATTTCCATTTTTGGTAGTCAAACTTTAAAATATGGGGGGTTAACATGCTGGGGGTAGCTGATGAGGCAAACTTATCTATTTTCTCCTTTTCTCTCTCTTTCTGTTCACGCATGTTCAGTAAGGGATTCTGGAGGCAGCTGCTCGTTACCTTGCCTATTATAGGCAGGCATACAGTTACAGTAGGATTGGCTAAAGTAGAATCACATTCTTTCACAGTTAAGCTTTATTGTAGTGTTTACTCCAGACATGCGGCTGCAACCCAACACCAAAAATCTGTGTTTCTTCAGTCTTCCTTCACCATCCTCCCAATGCCGATACTACTAAAAACAAACAAACCCTTACAGCTAGACAGAAGATGAGGACAAAAAAGGAGGCTGGGTGGGCATAAAAAGACTTTGGGCTTGTCTACACTGGCAGTAAACCCCAAACACATCTGTCGTAAAGGCCATCCAAGGATTTCTGCTGCCTGAAGTCCAGGGTTGGCCCTTTTTCCATCCCAAACCCAGGGATTCCTCTTCATTGCCACCACTCCCTGTCTTAATGGTCTTTTCTTGTCTAGGCAGGGAGATCATAGACAAGATGTATTAAAGAAACAATAATGTACTTTCCCCTTCCCAGATGAGTTTAGATAGCTGACCAGAGCAGGCGATTCGAGGCAGGGTTAGCAAATAACAGAAGCTTTTATTTCAGTCTTAGGAGTCTATGTTGCTAAAAAGGGTAAAACATTCTTAGGTCCAACTTAAGACTTATACAGTTTGCATTCATTCAGAGCACTTACAAATAAAACCATAAATCTAACGCAATCTAACTACACATTCCCTAACTATTATATGCAGATTAACTTACAGTCTCTGTAGATGGAATTCAGAGTCTTTTTGGATCCTTTTGGAGGCCTTGGGTAGAGTTGGCTCTGCCCAACTCTCTTGTTATCACAGTTTAACATTTTGTAGTTATTCTAGGCTGGGTAGGCCATCTGGCCCCAGAGCGAGGCCATGGAGATCAGAGTCCATCTCAGCTAGCCATGTGCTCCACCAATCCCACACAGAACAAAGGAAAGATCAGAACTTTTAAAAGTCCTTCTTGTTGGTTTCTGATTGGCTCTGCCAGTGCCGAATCAGAGTGGCTATCTAGTCAGGGGAGGTGACGTCATGTTTATTTAATGAGGTTCTCCCACCCACTTCCCATTTCCAAATAAGGAGTGGAAAAGGTATCCATGATGCTACCTATAGGTCATCATGACAACATCTCATAGCCACAATGGATGTTTCTGATCAGCAGCAACCCTGTAAACACCACACTCACCAGGGCTTGTACAAAGGGAGATTGGAGTATCAAGCAACACTGTAATCATGGGTGAATTTGTGCTGGTTTAAAAGGTCAGTCCTATGCTGATCTTGTGTCCCATACATCACATTATTTCTGGCCACATGGTCGGAGCTGCTGTTTCCCTCCCACCCCGTTCGCATGTGCATGAGAATATACTGTACATTGTCCCAGAGTAATGTATTATTGGATAAACAGAGATATGCTTATACAGATATGTGCACAAGTGGAAAAAAATTAAAAGCACCTGCATGCTGGTAGAATGGAGTCCCGTCCACCAGAAGCCCCACCCCCAGCTTTGCACTGAAGCCAATCCGTGGCCGCCACACAACCAATAATCCAAGTTTTCCCCTGGAATGCAAAACAAACCACTAATCTTTTAGACCTGGATTTTGCTGCAAAACCTCTGATGAAGCTGCAAATCTTTACAACTTGATGTGGAAACTGTGCAGTGAATACAAGAAGAGTACATGTTTTTGTTTTGCTAGTGTAGACAAGCCCTTTGTAAAAATGAGTGTCTTTGACAGAGGCTTTGTCAACTGAGGTATGCCTGTATACCTTTAACTAAGGTTATATTTGTGCATCTGATAAAGTGGGCTATAGACCACAAAAGCTCATTGTTATAGCATGTTACATCTGTGTGAGGGGTGCATATAATAGCATTATTATAGCTTATTTGTATGCACAGCACTGGCTTCCTATTTGCTTCTGAGCCCAACTCAAGGTGCTGGTCTTGATCTACAAAACCCTAACCAGCTTGGGGCCAGGATATCTGAAGCACTGCATCCTTCCATATGAGCTTGCCCAAAATCTAAAATCATCAACAGAGGCCCTATTACATATCCCACCACCCTATGAGGCTAAGCTGGTCTGCATATCACAGGCCTTTCTCTGTAGTAGCACTCCAAGTGTGGAATTCCAGTAGAGATCAGGTTGGCTCCATCCCTTCTGAACTTCCAGCAGGCAGTGAAGACTGTGCTGTTTCACATGGCCTTTGGATCTCAAAATTAGAGGTGTCTGCTCCAGCTGGTTTTTAAAGTGTTTGTCTGGTTTTAGACCTATTTTTAAAGAGGAGTTTGGACTCTGTTTAACTGGTATCTACGTATTTATTTAATATTTTTATTGAATCTGCATCACCTGGAGACCCTGGTGGGTCAGATGGTCCTTAATAAATGCCTTGAATGAAAGAATAAGTAAATAAATATCATAGCAAAGGTAGGAATCTTTAAGGGGCACAAGACTGTATAGTCTTTCTTGCTTCAATAGACTAATGTGGCTGTCCCCTCAGGAAACTGTTACATCTGTATTTCTGTTTATTGTTTCATTTTTTAGATGTGTATATCCTGCTTTCTCAGTCTAGCAAGCTCCAAAGCAGCTCATTTTATCTAGATTCATACAATATTAGGAAAGAACAACTCTGAACAATATTAACAAAAACAATTAACCTTTTTAAAGCCCAGGCATGACATCAGAGAAAGGGCCAGCAGAGCAATTCAATCCTATTTTGTGTATGAGTACACACCCTAAATGTATCTAACTTAAAAATAATTCTTTCTGCCTCTCAAGTGGAACAAAATGAAACTTTAAACTAAAATAAAACCGAACTTCCCAAAAGCGCAAAACATGAAAGATGCTGTCAGAAATGGCTACGTATCAAGTGTATCTTACCCAACTAGGGCTTGGGAAAGCTACTTTTTTGAACTACCAGAATCCCCCAGTCAGCATGGTCAGACTGGCTCAGTGAGTTCTGGGAGCTGCAGTGAAAAAATAACTTTCCAGACTTTGCATAAAACAGTATTTCCCTCACCAGACCAAGTCTTAACTTGACATCTAATTAAACCATGGTTAAGGTATCTTAACTCTCTGGCTTTTCTTCGCAAACAAAGATTTAGGAAGGAATCATCCCACACTTTCTGCAAGTGCACTGATGACTAAAAAGGCCAATCCGAGATAAACAAGTCCAGTTGCAGAAAGCACAGCAGAAGGTCTCCTTGGGTGATGTTTCAGGGTAGTGATCCTTTCTGCGTTATTTTAACTATCGCTTTTGTTGTCAGAGTTGGTACATCTGAGACTCAGGTCCTGCATCATGGCTACAATGCTTGTTTATAATGACAGAGCTATGTTCCTGACATGAGAGGCAAGCACACTAGTGAAAAGGGGCACTTCATAAGATGTCCTGCTGTAAAATGGCAGTTCCCATTGTGCAATGAGTCACACTGTGCATTGGGTCCATTGAGCAATGGCCACACTGCTGGCTCCACTTCCACAATGGCCCCAGTAATGACATAACTGTGTCTCACTTCTCAAACACTGCGGACCAGCACAATTCAACTTTACATACTCATATGTCAATTTCTGATGACACAGCTTTCCCGCAGGATGCCAGGGATGGTTTGTAATCATTAGTGAGCAAAACAGAATCAAATCATTGTTTGAAAATCTGCTCAAGCCATACTTTCTGCCCAAACTGTACCCTTATGCAGGTATTTGCTTGCACAGAAGTAGGGCTAAGCTGTGTAGAAGACATGGAGACACATGTGATATTCCACCACCCCTGCCCCAATGTCCCTGGGCACCCAGCTGTCACTTAAATCTTTATGGTTCAGTAAAATCTGAAAAGGACTCTGTGATGTTTTGGGCTTGTATAAAAAAAAATAGTTATGTTTACTAGAAAAAATGAAGTTAAAGTATGGCTGTGTGTGTAATGTATAGTATATATAATAAGGCAAGTGATTTGCTGGGGTGAGACATGGAATGTTAGGGTGAGTGGTGACTGGCTAGATGTTTGAATGAAATGTTAAAAGGGTTAGGATGCAAAGATATGAGTCAGAATTCGGAATTAGTTAGAGATATGCAGTGGAGAGTGGAGTGAGAAATGAGACACTGAAGGAAAGGAGTTTGCATTTTGGGTCAGTTAGTACAGTTAGCTAGGCTCAGCTAGGATTATGAAGAGAGAAGGAAAGAGTTAGTGAGATTGCGTTAAGAGTCAGTTATGATTTGGATGAGTCAAATAAGTAACAATAACAACTAAGCCTTGAAATTCCGTAATCATTCAGTAAGGAAATTAAAGGAGGGGGGAGGTATTTGGGAGTGGAAACTGAATCGGGTCAAATAAAAAGTGGGGGTTAAAAGTCCTGTACAAGATAATAGAAGATCTGAATAAGAAGGAGAAAGAAGGAGGGCAACTGTATTGTGGAATAGTAGAACAGTCAACGGTAGTGAAAATTGATTTGAAGAAAGGTGTGAGAAGGGGGTGATGGTATTTGAGGAACGCTGGTAGAAAGGGGTAAAAAGAAAGAAAAAAGAGGAGGGAGGGAGAAAAGATGGTGGGGGTAGTGAAAGTGGTTGGATTGGAGTGGGGGGGACACACAAAACCCTGAAGATAGAAGTTAGAGTTGGAGAAAGAGAAAACGGGACAGTCTGAGTGGAAGTAGATAGTCTTAAAAGTAGGGAAAGGTAACAAGACTATTAACTATTAACAGAAGGTCTAAAGTGAGTAAATAAGTAAGTAGAGGATAGGAAATTTGAAAGAAATAAGTAAGTGGATAGAAGGGGTGAAGGTGCGAAGCAAGTGAAGAGGTGGGTGGAAGTGGAGACTGAAACAGTAGAAAGTATTAAGTGTGGATAGAAGCGGAAAGGAGATTGAATTTCAAAGGAGCAGAAGAGCCTATAGCAGACTCAAAATAAGTAAGGTAGTAAGCGGAAGAAGGTTTGAAGTAAGTGAAGAAAGGAGGGAAGGAGTTGTCGGAGTAGGATAGCAGACAACATTAAGCCCAGATAGAAAGAGATAGGAGGAGATAGGAGGCTAAATGCGAGCTTTGAAGTTTTGAAGGAGGGGGAGATAGTGTTATCAGCGGGAATGCAATCTTGGTAGAAGAAGGAAAGGTGTGGGAAGGAGAGTAAATGACAAAAAGTGGGAAATATTCAGAAATGAAGCTAATAGAAGGTTGAGAGTGGAAGGATATTGATAGAAGGCTGGGGAGAAAGATCTGGGGTGGAACAGGACTCTTTTGGAAGTGCTCAGCGGGTGGCCGAGGTAAGAAAACTAACAGGAAAAGGTGGGAGCTGACTTGGAAAGCAGGGAGATTGGGACAGGGTGAAAACAAAATAGAGGACAATAAAATAGATAAGAAGGATCAAAAGATGAAAGAAGATTGATTTGAAACCCAGGAATTTGTAAGTCTGAAGGTGCTGTTTAGATTCGGAACTGTTGTGGATCGAATTGAGCTAGAGACAGAAAAGGGGGTTAAGGACCCAATAGAGACTAAAGTCAGATAGTTGTGATAGTCAGAAGTCCTCTGCTAGTGTTGGGGGAAAGACAGAAATTACAGGAGGAAGTTTGAGTGCAAGTAAGATTGTAGCAGGGTGAAGGGGAAGACGTGTGTAGAAGGGGGGAAAGTGAAATTTTGAATAAAAATATATTGAGGTTTACTGAATTATATTGGAAGATAGCCACTGTCAAACCTTAATTACATCTGATTAATTTAGGTATATAACAAACATAAAATAGTGGGTTAATTGAGCCTTTTCTTCTTACTGTAAATCTATACTGTTTTTGCTTTGATTGTTATATGTATTATTGGCATTCTTAAATAATTAGCTATATGATTGATTGATTGTTAATTGATAATAGACAACTTAAGAAGATCAATTTTATCAGATTAAGAAGTGAAGGACCTAAGGTCAAGAATTCGATATCATTTCAAATGTGGAGGAATGAAATTTTAAAATAATAGTAATTAATTACAAGTGAAGTAGTGTAAAATAAATTTGAATCAGAGGATTGTTGTTAAAGGATTGAGGGAGGGGGGAAAGTAAGATAAGGAGGTAGAAAGAACAAATAAGGTAAAATAAGGTAAAAGGATTAAGATAAAAGGAGGGTGAAAGAAGGAAGAAGGAAGAAAAGATAAGGGGGAAAAAGAAGACGAGAGGAGGGGGAGGAGCAAGAAGGGAGAAGAGAGAAGAAAGTAGAAAAGTAAGGTGAAGAAGAGAGGAAGAAAGGATATATATATATATATATAAAACAATGACAGCAAAGAGAATGACACAAACAACTATACAAACGATGAGAAGGTCCTCTGACCCAAATCTATCCCCTATCCTGGAGGAACTAAAATTATTAAGGACTGAAATAAGAGAGATGATATCTGAATTTAAACAAGACATGAAGAAGGAGTTTAAAGGGATAAAAGAAAAAAGAAAAAAGAATCAATTGAAAAGATTACAATGGCCTCAAGACAACTAAAGAAAAGCTGAACGTGTTAGAAAACAAAATGGAACAATTAGAAACAAAAACAGGTTCATAAGATGCTCCAGAACAGGAATTGGATGACCATGCCCTCCAGGAACTAAAATGGAGGGAGAACTGTATAAAGATAAGAGGTATAAAAGAGGCAAATGAAGTTTTATATAAATTTTTAATTCCCAAATTAGCCAAATTTATTGGGAAAACTAAATCACAATTTGAGTAGGAAGTGGATAAAATGTATAGAATTTCCTCAAAACTCACTAAACAAAGAAACCTACCTAGGGACATTGTGGTCTACTTTGTATGGAAAAAACCAAAGGATCTAATATTACAACAAATTATTTTTTTATTATTATTTTTACAAGTTACATTCATACATTTATACAATTTATACAGTTTATCTTCATTTTACAATAAATAAATTTTAGACAAACATAACACTTGTGATATCATTTATACTTGAGCCTTCATCTTTGTAACCTTCTTTCTTTCAAATCAAATAAAATTGGGAGATATACAAGAAGTCCATAACATATATGTGTATCATCATCTTTTCCCCACTTCCTTCCTCTGTTCTTGCTTAAGTTTTTTCCCCTGTTGCTATTAATTTATTCTTTCTGCCTAATCAACTATTTTATCTGTATGCTTCCAAGCAAAATGTCTTGCTTCAAGATTATTATTTGCTTTTTAATTGTCCAGAGTTAACTCCCTTCCCTTTTCTTTCTTTTGACTTCGTTCTATTTTTCCCTGCCTTTCTAGGAAACCTTTAACTGGTTCCCATTCTTTTTCTATTTTCTCTCTATCTTTTCCTTTTAATAGGGCTGTTAAACTGTCTGCATCGATCATTTCCCATAACTTATTCAACCACTCTTCTACAGTAGGATTAGCTTTATCTTTCTATCTCTGGGTGTATAGTATTCTAGCTAGTGTTAGCATATATAGTGTAATTCTCCAGTAGTGTTTCCAGTTTCCCCCTTCTATCTCTCCTAACATATTCAGCAAATATGTTTCTGGTTTTAGCGGAAAATTGATACCTAAAATTTCTTTGATCTGAATATGTATCCGTTTCCAGTATTCTTTTGCTGCAGGGCACTTCCACCACATAAGAATCAATGTCCCTACCGCACTCTCCAGCATTGCCTTTTCCCTGTTTGATACATTTTATCCAATTTGGCTGGAGTGAGATACCATCTGTAAAACATTTTAATGACATTTTCTTCCAGGTTCTGAGCTAATGTGAACCTTTGGGTATCTCTCCAGGCCTTTTCCCACTTATTGATCTCAATACTATGCCCTATATCTTGCATCCATTTTACCATTTGTTCTTTAACGTATTCCTTTTCCAATTCCCTTTCCAATAAAAATTTATAAAAGTAGGCCACCTGATGTTTTGATTTTTCAAAGAAGATCTTATCCAGTTCATTTTTTTCCTTCAGGGTTTGCTCTAATTTCATATCCATTTTATATTTTTTTCATAGATTTGTTTATACAAAAACCAGTTAACACTAATTCCCTCTTTTGCTAGTTGTTCTCTGGATATTATTTTAATTGAGTCCTGGGTTCCTTGTATTACTAGATCTTTGTATCTCAGCCATTACAACAAAATTATGAACAGAAATTCCAAGTAGAAGGATCGGATGTGATGATATACAAAGATATACCAATGCGACTTTTGAAAAAAAGGAAGAACTAAAACACTCTAACAATTCAGTTAAAACAAATGGGAATTCCATACTGATGGGAGAAATTAGAGGGAGTCTCCTTTAGAATCAAACAAAAATTATTCAGAATTGATACAATTTAAAAAATGGAAGAATATTTAGAGAAATATAAGGACTTGAAAGTTAAATATAAAGACACGCAAGACAACCAGAAACAGATGAGTAGGAATGAGGATGAGGGTGAAGAGCCGCAATTAGAAGACAAAGAAAAAATCTTGGAAGTTCAGGAGGAAGATCAAGAGGAAGAAGAAAACAAAGAGGAAGCAGATATACAAATAGAGTAATAATAAACCAACATGACTTTGAAACTTATTATGTGGAATGTAAAGGGACTCAATTCACCTGAAAAAAGAAAAAAAATCTTTCATTCATTAGAGGGAAAAAATGATATAGTATGCCTTCAAGAAACACATATTAGGCGAACTGATGTGAATTTACTGAAAAATAAAAAATTGGGTAAAGAGTTCATCTCTGCAAATGAAAGGGGGGGGAAGGGGTGGTGATTTACATAAATAATAAATTACAGGTAGAAGAACTTTTTAAAGAACCAAACAGCCACTACATCGCGGCTTTGGCTGGTTGGATGGGGAGAGGCTTGCCAGCCATTCCCCCTGCACTTTCCAAAGCCACAGTGGGGCTGGAAGAGCCCCATCGCGGCTTTGGGAGGGGGGAGAGGTGGGTGGCTGGACGGGGGGGGAGGCTTGCCAGCCACCCCCCCAGCTTCCTAACACGGCGATGGGGCTTAAAAAGCCCCATCCCCGCTTTGGGAAGGGCAGGGGATGGCTGAAAAGCGCCTTTGCCCCTAACTCCCCGCTCTCCCAGGTCTTGGCTCTCCACCCCAAACACAGCCGTCCCAGGAGAGAGGGGAGTTGGGTGCATGGTTTGCTCAGGGAGCACTCCGTTTAAATTGGCTCCTCTCCCTTGTGTGCGAGGGAGAGAAGCTGATTTAAATGGGGTGCTTGTCCCCCGTCCAGCCAGCCACCCCTCCACATCTCCCAAAGCCACGATGGGGCTTTTCCAGCCCCATCGTGGCTTTGGGAAGCACGGGGGGATGGCTGGCAAGCCTCCCCTTGTTCCAGCCAGCCACCCCTAGAGTCCCTTCTCCAAAAACTCCTGGTAAAACAATTATCAGAAGCCCATTTGAATGCTCTAAACATTTACTATAATGAAGCTGTCAAATGCAATAAAGAAACTAAAGAAAAATAAACCTCCAGGGGATGATGGCTTTACAGGGGTGTATTATCAATTGCTATGCACGGAACTGTCACCATATATATTGTCCCTGTACAATGAGTGCTTGACACAAGGAATATGTCCTAAGTCCTGGCTTTCCTCAGTGATACTTCCCATTCCTAAAACTAAGGACCCTATACCTAGGGTTATGGCATTTTGCCCCATTTCTTTTATAAATCAGGACACAAATTTGTTTCTTCTATGCTTAGTACGAGACTCAATTTATTTATATCAGAATACATAGATACTGACCAAACGGGCTTCATGCTCCATCATAAATTGCCAAATGCAATTCGGCGAGCACTCAAGGTCATCCATTATTCTAGATCCAGTAAGTTGCTCACAGCATTGGTATCCCTTGACATCCTTAAAGCTTTCAACAGATTGGACTGGCAGTACCTTACTGGAATTCTGCATAAGATGGGTTTGGGGGACAAATTCATAAAAATGATTGGGACCCTATATGAGGAATCTACAGCATCAGTGTTAGTAAATAGAACACTTACTGACAGATTCCCCATTTGTAGGGGAACAAAACAGGGATGCCCCCTGTCACCTTTGCTCTTTGCACTAGCCATAGAGCTGCTTGCTACCATGATCGGGCAAAATCCAGACATAAGTGGACCCAAAATAAATGGGAAAATGCATAAATTGAACCTATTTGCTGACAATGTGCTGCTCTTTCTGGAACACCCTCAAAATTCCTTTCCTGAATTGAAAAACATATTGAATCTTTTTGATCTGTGTGCAGGCTTGAGGGTCAATTATCAAAAGTCAGCTATGATGTGCCTAAACATCCCCTTGAAAGAGAAGTACCATCTCCAGTAGATCACCAATTTGCAGCTATGCCCATCAGGATTTAAATATTTGGGAATTTGTCTGACTAAAGATATTGGCCAAGGGCTCCATTGTAACTATCCAAAGGTGACAAAATGGTTGTCAACTAAAATATCAGAGTGGAAGAACTTAAAACCCACATTGATGGGTAGAATAGCGCTAGCAAAAATGTTTTTGGTCCCTAGCCTTTTCTTTCTTTTTCAAGCCATACCTATTCGTCCTCCAGATGCATACTGAATAAAATGGAAAAAGTTATTAGATATCTATACATTTGGATCAACTCATCCACGATTCCATAAGTCTGCCAGGTACCTTTCAAATAAGCAAGGGGGTTTGGCAATACCAGACCTTCGATTATATTTTGCATCCTTTTAACTGTGCCAGGCTACGCAATTGATACGTAACGAGACAAATATACCCTGGGTCAATATAGAGTTGGACATGGACCCACATGTCCTGATAGGTATGTTCTTTCAAGTCACGACACGGAAGGAAAAGGAAAACTTGGATAACCCTTACTTCAGGACTTCATTGAATCTATGGCACAGGTGGGGTCATGCGCTCTCTCCAAACCCCTCTCCTATTTGTCCCTTTTTAGCACATTCAAAATTTTATGATAAAGTTAAATATTCTCATTTTAGGGAATGGAGAGGGAAGGGCCTATACTTGATAAAAGATTTGTTCTTGGATACCAAATCTAAAATGTCGAGGGAATTGCTTTCTGACACAGCACTGATGATACCCTCATGGCACCAGCTGGCACAAATTCAGTCCTTTACCGCATCTATAGTAAGAGTAGCGGAAACTCCTCTGGGATTGAATCCGTATGAACTGCTATGTGCTGACCCGACCAACCATCTTAAGGGACTGGCATCCTTTATTTACCACTTACTCATTGACAAGGCATACCAAAATACTGGCCTTAAGGCAAGTTGGGAGAGAGATTTAGGAACCCAATTTACAGACACAGAATGGAACTCAGTATGGGCATCACCCTCACTGAAATCATGGTCTGCCAAAACAAGGGGAATTTTTTAAAAAAATCTTAAACTCCAGCCCGTCTTTCCAAGATGGTAAAGAGCCTCTCACCAGTTTGCTGGAGGGGATGTGGGGGAATGGGGACATACCTCCACATGTGGTTTCGTTGCCCCAGTATCAACAAGTATTGGCAACAAGTAGTAGTACTGATTGAACAAATTACAAACCAATCCATCTGCTTTTGCCCAGCCCTTCTATGACTCTCGGTGTTTGCGGCTCAAAATAAACTTCTGAAATGTAAGAAACTAATCACCTTTTTCCTGACAGTTGCATCCCTGGAATTCACGCGAGCCTGGAAAACGGGAATGGTATCTATAGATGGATGGTGGAGGAAAATCTGGGATCAATGGCTGATGGAGAAGCTAGCTTACAAATTAAACAAACAAATGAACACACAGTCAGAGAGTAATTTTCATTAGGAATGGTATCCCTTTATTGTATATACTAAACAGAATGGAACCATTGTTCCCCTGCAGCCACACTTAAACATGTGGAATGATGTGTTGCAGATGAATAGAGGGGGGATGCCTTTGTAATAACAGGAAAGATGCTGCTGTAATTTAGTCTTGTCAACTCTAGTGGACACGTTACTGTTTTGTTTTGTTCTTGTTCTTGCTTATGAGTTTAAATGTACAACATAAATAAACAATTAATATATTTTTTAAAAATTCAGTAATCATAAACTTGTACACCAATCTTTAACTGTATGTTGAATTTCTGTTTAATAAATAATTTTCTTATTATACACACGTGCCTTTGGGAATGCTGCAATGATACTATTGGAGTGGTTAAATTCAGACACAGGGTGTCTGTGGTGGCAGAAATGCTTCAAAGGTGGTGGAACAAAAAGAGGTGGCCTTTTGTGTGGTGGGACAGGTGGGGGTCCTCACAGGCTCTATTACTGCATTTGGCTGGATACAGTTACTAAGCTCCCATGATTATGCCTTACATATCATGGAAGCTCTGCAACCACATTCATACATAAGGGGTCATGGAGCTCTTTCCCAAACTTTGTGCTTAATGCAGAAAGATTTAAACGGCAACCATATATGCAGAGACACCAGTGGGATGGATATGGCTTACATGAGCAACCTATATAGTTTAGCCCTATTCATTTTCAGGCAAATGCCTGCATAGGGTGTATGGTTTGCTGTCAATATGAGAACTGATAAGTCATAAATATGGTAGTTGCTCAGTTTCTGGAGGACGACTGTCAAATTAGTCTGTCAAACAGGCAAAATATGAAAGGAGGCAATCAGCTTCTGTAGAGAAGCTAAAAGCGAGTCCTGGATTCTAAATCTAGCTATTGCAAATCATGGTTTTGTTATGGATGTTTCAGCGAAGTCTCAGTATAGCAAAATATGCCTAGTGAATGTCATTTTAAGATTGTGCAGAAAGTCTGAACAACTCAAAAACCTGACTTCAAACTTCAGGTCTGGACACCACCTGGAAATAATCTGTTAAAAATTGCATTAAATAATAGCAAAGTATCACACAACTGAAAATATATTATACCATGCATTCCCACATTGCAATGTACGTTTTATAATTCCCTTTCTATCAACTACCATTTTAGCAAGGTGGTTAATGGTGGTGACAGTAAAAGATTTTAAGGAGTATAGTGGTTTGAGTGTTGGACTACAACTCTGGAGACCAGGGCTTGAATCCACACTCGGCCATGAAAACCCACTGGGTGACCTTGTGCAAGTCACATACTCTCAGCCACAGAAAACCCTGTGATAGGTTTACCTTTGGGTCACCACAAGTTGGAAACAACTTGAAGACACACAACAACAACAACAACAACAATCCTATTAGTCAGTTATGATGCCGTAAGTCAGACTTAGGACATTGTAACTACTTTGTATTCTCATTTGCAATCATGGCACTATTGCCATGACCACAAATGACCCCGACACCCACCTTAAGAGCCAGCCAGCCATCTGGAGCAATGGAGGTCTGTGCTGTTGTTGAGTGGGTGCTGCAGGATGACATGACCAGACCGCTCCCTTGGTGAGTGATGCTGTGAGGAACAGAAGCAAGGACCCGAGGAGGGCCTCTCCCAACTCTTTGCATACTTTCTAGTGGGAGGGGCCTGGATACGTCATCCTGTAGCACCCCGCTTGCCAGCAGAACAGAACTCTATCACTCTAGAGGGCTAAACGGCTTTTAAGATGGCTTTCAGGGGTTGGATGGGGAGTTAAAGTGTAGCTACGACATCATGGCTACGTGTTTGAGGCAAGATCTTGACCATTGTTTGCATTATAAGTGTACAGTGCTATACTTGTGTAATGTAAAGATGTTGATTTTCCAAAATCATGGCAAAGGCAACATTGCACCTAAAATTGTAAACAAAACAGGGCTGCACCCGCACATGCATAACTTTATAAAGGTATAACACTATTCATATTTTATTTTTCTATTACTATATACAGTATATATATATATATATATATATATATATATATATATGCCAAGTATATAAGTATATATTAGTATATATATGCCAAATATATACTTAAATGTCAATGTGGGGGAGTATAAAAATTATTTTAAAAAGGCATCACCACCCACAAAAGTTATACTGGGGGAAAGGACAGGAAAAGAGCAACCCTACTGTTCTGACCAGTGGGTGTGACACCAGAGTTGCTGAAAAATCCCAAGCCCTGTCCTACTCATGCCAGCAGAAGGGAGAGAGAAGCAGTGGGGTCTCCCCCTTTTTTTCCTTCCTCCACTGCTTCTTCTTTAACTGTTTCCCTCCTAGTGATGAAACAAAAGGAATCATACCAGCTCCCGCATCCAGGAGAACTGGAGATTCTGTTGCTTCATAGCCAGTGGCGGCACTAGGGGTGTGTGGAGAGGTCGAACTGCACCAGGTGACACCCTCAGGGGAAAGAGTGACACCACAGTCCACAGCCTCTCCTGGCTTGCCTATGGAGTGCCTCCTGAGCCACCCTCTTTTTTTGTCTCCACTGATATGGGGCTTCTAACATCAGAGGGTGAGAAATACAGTACAGAAGCTTCCATGAGGATCAAGGAAGGGGTGGGTGGGAATCCATTTAGATGTACCCCCCCTCGCTCTCTCTACAGTTAGAGGGGAAGATTAAAAAAAAATCCTATGGTCCTCAGGACACCTTGCTGGGGGACCAGAGGTTTTGCAGCTTAAATGTTTATCTGGAACTGCCCAAAGTATTCAAATTAGCAAAGTACAAACCTTGCAATTTATAGGATGTCTTCAGTATTAACATAGTGCCTACGAAGATCAAATGCAAGCCCCCATCTTCTACTGGAATAGGAATAGGTCAGATATACAGCACCCTCATGAATCACATACCCTGCAAGTGAGGCAACCATAGTAAAAGTATCACATCTATGAAGTTTGCCTTTAAAGCTCCAGAGCCTTGCAGCTTCCTGCATGAACATCTGGCAGTACAATGGAGATGGGGGAAAGGAAAGCAAGGGCACACTTGCAATTAAAGTGTAGATAAGCCTTTTTATATCCATTGAAGGTTTATATGTGTGTTCAAGAATAAAACAGTATTATGTAGAAGATTATTATTATTTTACACAGACCAATGTATTTCATATCAGAGAGCTATATAATTATGATTATTACAGTATTTTAAAGGCTAGAACTAGGGCTGTCGGGATACAAATTTGGGTTTTTGTTTGTTTTTGCCTCTGAATCTCACACTTCATGCAAGGAACCCTGAAATCTCTATACAATGGGCCCTCAGTATCTGCTGGGATTTGGTTCCAGGTTCCCCCTTCCCTCCCCCATAGATACTAAAATCCATGGATGCTCAGGTTCCATTATATACAATGGTGTAGTAAAATGGCATCCCTTATATAAAATGGCAAACAGCAAGATTTGCTTTTTGGAATTATTCATTTTAATGTCTTTGAGCCATGGTTGGTTGAATCTGTGGGTGCAGAACCTGTAGATATAGAGGGCAGACTGTATACAATTCCCAGCTGGATACTTATTCAGGTAGTAGCCAAGCATACATGTGGCCAGGTTTGGAGATGGAGTTTTAGGTTCCTGTATATGAGGGGGGAGGGAATAAAGTGTGGCCCAGGATCCATGGGGCCCCATGAATATTTTTGTGGCCCACAAACCCACCAGACTCCCCAGAAATTTTGCCCTTTCTCTGGCCGAAACAAAAGCCTAGTTGCTTCACCTGGAAGCCCACAAGACCAACAATCCACCTATAAATAGGTTGCGGGGGGGGGCACTGCACTGTTTAAGATTTAAAACAGAGGTGGGCAATTATTGGGGGCTGGTGACCCCCCAGGAGGTGGCCATACCTCCATGTTTCACCCTAGGGTTTTTTTTAAAAAAAAAATCAAATAATTTCTCTCTTAACACCCTCTAGGAGGTATTGGGGCAATTTTGCTATGTTTTTTGCCCCTTGGAGTGTTTTTTCCTCGGGGGGGGGGGGACACTAAGGATCACAAAAATGGGCCTGGGGTTTGAATGTGGCCTACACACCAAACTTTCTTTATTTCTGATTTAAAAGAAAAATCTTTTTTCAAAACTAGAAGGGGACTAGTTTGGGGGTGGTGGGGTTTTTTTTTTTTTTTTTTTGGCCATCTGTGTGATTTTCCTCAAGGGATCCCACCTACAGAAAGTGGTCCTCAGACCCACCAGTTACGCACTCCTGTTTTAAGATTCTTTGTGTGCATCTCACCTTATTGTTTCTCACATCCTTTGGAATTTTTCACTATTCATGGGGCATGCATTAACACCTGGGTCTCATGTGGGTTGTGAAACCTATGGCTGGGCTATACCACTTCTGATGGGGGGGTTTCATATGAATGTGAGCTCCTCTCTGCTAATTGAGAAAGTGTTACTCTTAGGTCAGGGTGGGCAACTGTGGAAGGACAGGGGGGCACATTAGCCCTCTAGGAGAACTTGGAGGGCTGCGCCTGCTCTTGGGGGGGGGGATGAAAAAAAGTCCCCAAACGCCTCTAAAGGGCTGTTTTTGTTGGGTTCCTTCAAGTTGTTTCTGACTTATGGTGACCTTAAGGCACACCTATCACAGGGTTTTCTTGGTGAGATTTGTTCAGAGTGGGTTGGCCTTCGCCTTCCTGGAAGGCTGAGAGAGCATGAATTTTCCCAAGGTCACCCAATGGATCTCCAGGGCTGAGCAGCGATTCAAACCCTAGTCTCCAGAGTCCTGGTCCAATACCCAAACCACTCCACTGGCTCTACTTTAGTGGGTATGAGGGCATATCCACTATATTTTTGGGTTTCAAAAAGGGTTCTTCTGGACCTAAATGCACCCCACATCCCCTAGAGAACATTTTGGAGCCAAAATGGTTTTTTGAAATATTTTACAAAGATAGTTTTTGACCCTGGAGGGGCCAGGTGGACCTCCAAACATGGTGGAAATGCATTTGGGAGCAGTCTGGATCAAAAATTTACCCCTCCAAAATTTCTGAGCCCTGGGGGCCCTGGGAACTACAAAAACCCTGGGGGGGAGACAGCATGAGGGCTGCAAGCCACACTTTGTCCACCCTGCCTTATGTAGACTAAAAACATTTTTAAATTAAAGAATAATAGATATAATCCCACTACATAGAAAGCAAAAATGCCAGAAGGATGTGTTCTAGTCTACCCACTCTTCCAGGCATTCATGTTTTCTACACAGAAGGAACTGTGCTATATCGATGAGCATCCAGCCATGCAAGTCCCCACATGCAATGTAAAATGCACAACCTAGCCATCGATTTCCCCCTGATTTCAGTGAGCAAGAAGCATCAGTAGGATTTTAAAAGCCGCTTTAAAAGAGGGTAGAGGATCAGGCTGCAATCTCACAGGTTTGTGTATTAACATATAGCTAGGCCTTATGATCAGCCTTCTCCAACACTGCGCTGTCTAGACATGGCAGACCACAACTCCCATCATTCTCAGTTACTGTGGCAGATACCTATGCTGACAGGGGATTATATGAGCTATAGTCCAAGACATCTGGAAGCCACTAAGTTGGAGAAAGCTGACATAGTCTTCTCCCCACATTTTGGCACATCACAACTCTAACAAACTCCCAGTAAAATGCAGGTTATGAGTAATTCCCAGCAATGGTGGTGGGATAGTTTAAGAAATAGAGAGGCAGCATGGTGCAGTGGCTTGAGTGTTGGACTAGGAATCCAAGAGAACAGGGTTTGAATCCCCATTCAGCTATGGAAACCCACTGTGTAACCTTAGGCAAGTCACACACTCTCCACCTCAGAGGAAAGCAAGGGCAAATCCCCTCTGAACAAATCTTGCCAAGAAAACCCTGTGATAGGATCACCTTGGGGTTGCAACAGGTCAGAAATGACTTGAAGGCTCTCAGCAAGTATTGTTTGAGCAACTTTTTTTTAAAGCGAGCAAGAGGCTGCAAACCCCATTTATCATCACACCTGTGTACTGTGTCAGACAGTGGCAGGCCAGCACATTGTTTCAAAGCAGGAATGATAAGGTCATGCTCTTGACTGGGCACATGTGAATTATGACAAGATGCACCACTGTAAGTCCCAGATCCTTATCTATTCAGCTCTGTGGTAAGCCCAAATTTGCCCATGTGTCAAGCAACAGAAAAACA
This sequence comes from Gambelia wislizenii, assembly GCA_030847615.1. NCBI lineage: Eukaryota > Metazoa > Chordata > Lepidosauria > Squamata > Crotaphytidae > Gambelia > Gambelia wislizenii. The sequence continues at coordinate 263,383,269 of JAUMIR010000002.1, forward strand.
GTAAGAATGCACCTCCGATAGATGTACATACAGGTTCAAGAAACAATTTAGTATTCAGTACCTAGTAGAGTGCAGATTCTCTTTTGCAGAAGTAATTTGAAATGTTGACATGAAGAAATATTGTACTGTACCTTTAGAGAGTGGAAGCGTGAGACAGGGTGGAATTAGACAATATGGGCCTGCCAAAGAAAATGGAAGCCCTATGCCAACTCTCCCCTCCTTTCCTGTAATGCATAGTTATGGAAATGCATGATGGGATATCATCATTGTAATGCATTTCTCTGCCACCTCCACCCCTGGTATGGCAGCTTATAATGCAGGGGAGGAACATGTATGATGTAAGATCTCACACATTTCCATAACTACACATTTTTGCAGGGAAGAAGGAGGAATAAAGTGGGCCCTCAGTATCCACAGATTTGAGCAAACACAGATTGAGCCTGGCGCACTCCAGCCAATAGCATCATCAGTGTTGCCCAGGCAAAAGAAATACATGTGGCACACAGCAGAAGGAGGAAGAAGAAGAGGAGGAGGAGGAGATCCCTCATGCCTCCACCGCCTCAGTTCGGTCAAGGAGCAGCACAAACTGGACTGTGAGGATGAGAAGACCCAGTCCAGCACATGCTTCCTAAGCTTCCAATTAAAAGCCAATCAATACTGATTTTAGCTGCAGGCCTATAATTATGGCCACCAAAGATGTTCTGAAAGAAAGCATGAGCCCATAATGGCATTGGTGGTCCTATAACAAAATCCTATTCTTCAGTCAAAACTGGAGGTATTTCCCCATAGACTTTCTAGCCCCCATGAAGGATGGAACAAGAGAATATGAGCAGTCAGCCCTCTATAGGCATGGATTCTGCATCCACAGATTCAACCATCCACGGCTTGGGAAAAAAAAAATTGACCCAAAAAGCAAACCTAGATTTTGCTGTTTTATATAAGGGATACCATTTTATTACACCATTGTATATAATGGGACTTGAGCTTCAATGGAATTTGGTATCCACAGTGGGTGGGGTGGTCCTTGAACCACCTCGGCAGATACCAAGGGCCCAATGTACATATACATACATCAATTAGATTAAAACATTTAGAATGGATGCATCCATTTCTTTGTGGATGCAACTCTGTCTTCAGGAGACTATCTAACTCCTATGGACTTTCAAGGAAGGCTGCCTGCATTGGTACCGGAAGCACCAACAACAGTCAAGCAAGTGAGGGAAACGGTAAAACTTGTGCACATCTATTTTTACACAGCTAAGATTGCACATTCAGTTGGCTGTCACCAGCATGTGAACTGATAGATATGAGTTCCAATCCCCAGCTGAGCATGAAGTTCCACTGAGACAACTTGGCACAGACACTAGCTTTTGGCTCAGCCTATCCTGAATGGTAGGTGTGGCGCTCCATGGCAGAGTGGATTGAATGGCAATGCGCAGGCCAAGCCAGCCAGCCTTTGCCTTGGCTCCTGTCCCGTGGCCACACCACTGCAGAGAAGAGGTGAGCCAAGCAGCCTTCAAGCCTTCATGGACCCCATGAGAGGACATTGCGGCCCCCTGGGGGCCCATGGACCACAGGTTAAGAACCACCAGCCTAGAGTGTTGCTGTCAGTTAGAGAAAACAATACTGAAGAAAAGCCAGAGAGAGAGAGACTGAGCTAGACAGACCAATAGTCTGACTCAGTGCAAGGCAGCTTCCTATGACGATAAAATGAGACAGTTTTTGTATGCATTGACCCCAAGCACTTTGGGAAAAGGATCGGACACAAATGTGATTTATTTTACTGACCCATGACCTCTGCCAGGAGGACTTTAAAATCTCTTGCAGTCTCACAAAGGATTTGAAAGTTGTGCCCCAATATCATCTGCTGTGTTGCAAGGGGTCCCATGGGAGAGCATAGTACAATGGTCAGGCTGCCTATCAGTTCACGGGTGCCTTTGAAACATGTTGCTACTTGCTGTGTCAGTTGGGCCAACCTCAGGAAAGCACGTAATAGGATGATCAACAAGCCAAAATTAATTTTTTGCTTCAGTGCAAGTTCTTCCTCTCTTTTTTGCTTCAATGCAAATCCTCCCTTTCAGGTCACAGCATGAAAAGAAGGCAGCTGAGAAAGGATGGCCAAGTATGGTGTAGCGACTGGTCTATTGGACTTGGGCCAGGGTTCAAATTCCAAATCATCCATGAAGCTTGCTGGGGCCACCCATTCCCATCCTGTACTGTAGATTTTTGAGTGAGGGCAAGGAGGACCATCCTAAGATAATCCCCCATATCTAGCATTGATCTCTCTGGAACAAAAGCAAGAAATACATCATTGTAACTACCACCTCTGTTCATCGGCTTAGGGATGCTATTTAATAATCAGCATTGGAGAAACAGTGAGCAAAAGTCTTTGAAGGCGAAGTGAAACAAGTTACAGTGTAAAGCTGATGAATAACTTGCTGGAAATTTGATTTAAAAGAACCAAAGGATAATGAGATGGCAATGGCTACCAAATAACCAGACTAGATTTGGACTAGCAGATTTGGAAAATAGAAACACACACACACACAGTCTTGTCAGAGTTGCTGATGGGCTGGCATCCAGGGGCTTCCCCTAAGAGCTTCAACAAGGGCAAGTTTCCATTGCAGGCATTTTGCTGTTCACCATTTCCTAACAATGAAAGTGCAGTGGGGATGAGGGTGGGGTGAGGAAAGGAAGGAATGAAATATAACACTATAAAGCAAAAGAAGAACTGCAACAGTGTGCAGTGGGGAACACAACCATAAGCATCCACACACACACACACACATATCCTCAACATCTTTTAGTCCACTCATTTCATAAATGCCAAGCTCAGCAGTGAGCAGAGAGAAAGAGAAAAAGGGCACACCTTCAACTAAAAAAAAAAAAAGCCCCCAGAAGTGACAGTGTGTATTGAAAAAAAGGTGAGGGCAAGTTAGTCACTTTGTTTTAAAAAGCACATTATTTTCTTCTGAAATGGGACAAGAAGCAAATTTAAAATACACCAACAGGAATCATTCTTCACACAATGCAGAATTAACCTCCAGAATGCAATGGTTCACGGTTCTCTTTTGACTCCTAGAAAAAAATCAGACCATGGGTGAGAATCATGCAGCCTTCTAGATAATGTTGGACTGCAACCCCCACCATTCCTTGCTATCGGCTATGCTGGCTAAGGCTGCTGGGAGTTGCTATTCAACAACATCTGGAGGGCTATATGATTCTTACATGAACTATGTATGTTGAAATCCTCTGAGCACCAGACAGTAGTGCCTCACAAGGCTTGGATGTTTCCATCATTCATCTTCCCAGTGGGCTTCCCATCTCTGGAAAGCCCAGCCAAAACATGTGTATCGGTGCTCCTCAACCTTTGATACTTCAAACATTTTGGACTTCAATTCCCAAAAGTCCCAACCAGCACCACCAATGGACAAGGATTCAGGAGGCTGAGGTCCAAAATATCTGAAGGGCCAAAGCTTGAGAGCCACTGCTCGCTCTGCTGCCACCTCCATAACTTCCACAACATCCCATCTTAAAACGTGTCTCTTCTATCAATGTTCATCTATGCATTGATAAAAGTGAAGCCTAATTACATGGAACAGCACATTTGCTCATGCATCCCAAAACTACAAAGGAATACAAACTTGCTGAAGCTCAAGAGGCCCAAGAACCCCATGTACACTTGCTTTGAATTCCAGGAAAGCAGTATGGGATATAAGACCTTTTTTAACTTGAGACCAGGTTATCTGAAAGGTCATGAACCTCCATATATACCTGTCCCTAGTTTGAGATCCTCCTCATTAGAGGCTTTTCACTATGTTCCCCCACATATGAATTGTAGCAGGTGGCTGTTTTGTAATGGCACCTTGGTTTCAAAATGCTCTTTCCAAAGAGGTTCACCTGGCAGCCACTCCGACATCATTTAAAGCTTTTAAACTTGTGTTGATCTATTTTGTTCAATCAGCTTTTATTGAGATGTCATTTTTATGCATTAGTTATCTTAAGGTGCTTTAAGAATTGTATTGTAAATCCTCCTAATAACCTATTTAAAAGGCAGGCTATTACAATCTAAATAACAGTTATATAATAATAACATAAACAAATGAAATATAATAAATTCCACCTTCTGATTCCTTTCCCATTTCTCCCTTTACAAGGCTTCTGCTGCTTTTCCTGTTTCCCTAAGTTCCCTTATGGGGTCAGGAACCTGCCTTTTCCAACAATCTTTATTTTGCACGCTGTAAAACGCCGCATGGAATGACCCTCACTAATCTCAGGGCTAAATGGACAGACCCCCACCCCTAAGCTGAATGAACACTGGTTTGACTCCACTAGCAGCCACTGCCCACGGGAGCTTCTCCCAAGTCCGATGCCCGCCTAGCCAGGGCCTTGCCAGGGAAGGGGAAAAAACCACAACCCAGCAACCCAGCCGGGAGAAAAGGGAGCCACATCTCCCGCCTTCTCCTCTGCCTCTGCCCCAAGAGCAGACATCGGGATGGCCAAGGAGGCTGGCGACGGATCGCATCCTCCGCGCCCCAGCTGCGGAAGGAGCGGCAACAAGGTCTCATCCGATACCTCCCGCTGGCACGGCCCGGAAACTGGCCGGATCCTGGTGGGGGCCCAGGGCTAAAGGGCGCAGGGCTGCCCCCTCCTCTTCCCCGGCCCCCCTCCTCCTCCGCCCGCCAAGCCCTTCCTGCCACACACCACCAGCGGCCTTGGGGGTCCCTGGCGCGCTAGCAAGATGTCGACTCGGCACCCCCTGCGCGCCCGCCTTGCCATCGGCGCAGCAAAGGAAAGCCCTGGCCCTGGGTTGGCACCCACCTGTGCCCTGCAGACACACACACACACAGAGAGACTCATTGTGAGGTCCACCGGCTACCTGAGCGCTTCCCAGCGGAGTGGGGGTGGTGATGGAGGAGGACGCTTCAAGCGAAGGCGAGAGCCCACCGCGCACACACACACACACCCCACACACCCCTGCCCAGCCTACTCTGAGGAGAGCCCTCCGGGCTGGGGGGGGGCCTGCTTAGGGGCGGCAGAGTGGTGGGGAGAAGGGCGGCTTTCCAGTTGGGGGAGCGGGTTAAAGCAAGGAGGGAGGGCCAGAGGAACCGCTTCCCAGCGCCCCCTTTACCTGGAGCCGCCTCCGGCGAATGATCCCGGAGTCGTCCATCGCTTCCCGGCGGAGCAAAGAGGAGCTCGACCCATCGACTCGCCGCCGCCTCCTCCTCCTCCTCCTCGGGCGGCACAACAAGCCGAGCGTGGCTCCCGGCGCGCCTCCCGCAAGGCCCTGGCTGGGAAGGAGGAGGAGGCGGCGGCGGCGGTCCGGGCTCTGGGTGGGCCGCAGAGGCGGGGCTGGCCAGGTGGGCTGCGCGCCGAGGGGTCGCCTGGCCTCCTCCCCACTGCAGCCCCGGCAGAGGCGGGCGGGCGGGCTTGGCTGGCTGCCCACCCACCCGGCCTCCCGCCTTTCCCCGCTCGCCCCCTCGCCTCGTCCTAGGCGCGGAAGGCTCGGCCGTGGGCGCCCCTCCGGCTGCCCGGGACCGCGTGTGGCCGAGGCGGCTGCGGCAGGAGCTGGAGAGCGGCCGCCAGGAGAAAGGCGGGAGGAGGCAAGGAAGGCAAGGAAGGCGGCAGCCCCGCCCCGGCTCCTGGCTCCCCGCGGGCGGGCCCACTCCCCGCCCGCCTGCCTGCCTGCCTGCCTGCCTGCCTGCCTGCCGCCGCCTAGCCGACCTGGGGGGGCCAGCAGCCAGTGGCGCCCCCCAACCACCACCACCACCCCTTTCCTCCCTCAGCTTGCAAGGCAAAGAGCCTTTCCGGCGGCAGAAGCGGCTGCCACCTTCTCCCCCCCCCACCCCCAGTGACATTTGCATCTCTCCAAACAAACCACTCCTGGAGCCAAATCCACACTACACGAATAATCCATTTTGAAACTGGATTATTTGCCATGGCTCCTTCCTATGTATGGGATCCTGGGGTTTGTAGTTTGGTTGAGGCGCCTGCACTTTTTAAGCAGAGAAGGCTAAAAGACCTTGTAAAACTACAGATCCCAGGATTCCATAGGAAGGAGCTGGTGTGGAGTGGAGTATGGATAGGATCCCTTTTGCCTTCTCTCCGTCCCCTACAGATCCCAGGATTCCATAGGAAGGAGCTAGTGTGGAGTAGAGTGTGGATAGGATCCCCTTTGCCTTCTCTCTGTCTCCTACAGATCCCAGGATTCCATAGGAAGGAGCTGGTGTGGAGTAGAGTGTGGATAGGATCCCTTTTGCCTTCTCTCCGTCCCCTACAGATCCCAGGATTCCATAGGAAGGAGCTGGTGTGGAGTAGAGTGTGGATAGGATCCCTTTTGCCTTCTCTCCGTCCCCTACAGATCCCAGGATTCCATAGGAAGGAGCTGGTGTGGAGTAGACTGTGGATAGGATCCCCTTTGCCTTCTCTCCGTCCCCTACAGATCCCAGGATTCCATAGGAAGGAGCTGGTGTGGAGTAGAGTGTGGATAGGATCCCCTTTGCCTTCTCTCCGTCCCCTACAGATCCCAGGATTCCATAGGAAGGAGCTGGTGTGGAGTAGAGTGTGGATAGGATCCCCTTTGCCTTCTCTCTGTCCCCTACAGATCCCAGGATTCCATAGGAAGGAGCTGGTGTGGAGTGGAGTATGGATAGGATCCCTTTTGCCTTCTCTCCGTCCCCTACAGATCCCAGGATTCCATAGGAAGGAGCTGGTGTGGAGTAGAGTGTGGATAGGATCCCCTTTGCCTTCTCTCCGTCCCCTACAGATCCCAGGATTCCATAGGAAGGAGTCGGTGTGGAGTAGAGTGTGGATAGGATCCCTTTTGCCTTCTCTCCATCCCAAGCCCCCTTCTTTTGGGGAAGGGGAGACATTCAGAGTGACTCACTGCAGAGTCTCCAGAATTAGTAGGAGAGTGGGTCTGGCTTGAGCCCCTTCCATCCTGCTGTCCAAAAGGAGACAGTTATTTACTTATTTATTTATTTAAGGAATAAACCCCCTTAAGTTAGAATCTAACTGTTCGATGGTCCTGGCTTCCCGAGGAAACAGGCATAAAGGACTCTTAACTTCACTAGAACAGAAAAGCTTTCCTGAGCAATAGCCAACTTCCATCAAATGCATGAGGGAGGCTCCTCAGCCCTGTTCACACAAGGGATATTTGTGGGGGGGATGTCCTGGTTCAGAAATCAGGAAGGCCATCTGCACGGAGCCATTTGAGCCAGTCCTCATGCAACTAAGTCCTGACCTGCACAACCACAGGTTGTACCCAGTAGTTTCTTTGTGGTGATGTGAATATGGTGGTATGTATGCCCCCACCCCCAACATGCAAATATGTACCGTGAAAAAGTGGTTGCAGCTGTGTTACTTCTGTGGACCACATCTGCAAGACCTGCCTATTCCTTCCAAACCAAGCAAATTGCCTACCCTGTGCATGTAGGCCCTGGTGACTGACTTCCTCAAGCTGCGAGGAAGCATCAGGCTTCACCCAGATGCTTCATAAAACCTGAAATGCAATGCTTTTCAGACATTCAGCCATAATGTCCCTCGTGTTATTATCCAGTGACAAAAGACCAAATGAGGCATACAGGATTCTTAACACTACTTATTCAGTGGAGTAATAAAACAGCCACCTTACTTATCAATGTTTTGATTGCTGGCCCCAGAGCTACAAAGAATACCAAGGTGGTTTCTCTGTTGTTGAATGTGCCTTTAAGTCAACTCTGGCTTATGGTGGGTGACCCTCCCATAGGGTTTTCTTAGCAAGATTTGTTCAGAGAAGGTTTGCCATTGCCTTACTGTGAGAGAGTGTGCCTTGTCCAGGGTCACCCAATGAGTTTCCATGGCTGAATGGGGATCTGAACCTGCTCTCCCAGAGTCCTAGTCCAACACTCAGACTACTGCATCACCCTGGCCTTGCTATACCATGCTGGCTTGTATAAAGCATACTCAAAGCAGAAGGGTGGAAACTCCTTCAGAAGAGCATATGTTTCTCAGGGCACTGAATCCAGAAGGTGGAAGCCAGACATGCCGCCCGCATTAGTTCTATGTTGTTGTTGGTGTTGTGTGCCTTCAAGCCGTTTCCAACTTATGGCAACCCTATGACAGAGTTTTCTTGGCAAGATTTGTTCAGAGAGGGTTTGCCATTGCCCTCCTCTGAGGCTGAAAGAGTGTGACTTGTCCATGGTCAGCCAGTGGGTTTCCATAACCAAGCAGGGACTTGAACCCTGGTCTCCAGAGTCATGCTCAAAGCGCTACACCACCACGCTGGCTGTGGGTCCTTTAGCTAGAAGCAATCCTGCTGGAAAGTAATGTGAGGCCAAGCCAGCCCTTTACAGCAGAGGTGGAAATCATGAAGCCCTCCAGATTTTGTAAAGACTTCAGCCACAGTCCAATAATGTCTGCAGGACTGCATTGTCCCCACTCGTGTTTTGTAGGGAGAGATGTGAGCACTGTCTCAGGTTATGATTGCCTCTAATGTATACTGCGGGTGGGAGGGGGAAAGATGTGTCCATGCAACTTCATGGTTTTGGTCATTTCACTCTTCCTGCTAATTTTGGAAAAGCTGCCTTCGATCTGACTAGTCCAATTTTGTCTATTCTGGCTGGAAGGAGCTGCTTCAAAGATCTTTCCAAGCCCTTTAATGGAGATGCTGGGATAACAACTAGGAGCTGCTGCTTGCAAAACATGTACTTTGCCACTTAGCACTGAATGTGCCCATATTTCAATAGCTGCCACCTGCAAGGCAAGAACATTGCTTGTTTCTCTGAACGATGTTACCAGAAGGTGTGGTATAGATGTGGGTTAACAGTGTCCACTTGTCTTCCTGTAATGTGTAGTTTGGGGTTTCAATGCTGCGGTCTGGATGCAGTTAAAAGCAATGAGCAGGCATCCACTACACACACAGAATAAACACTCACTTAAATGTATGTTGTTGTTATGTGCTGTCACATTGAGTCAAATTTATGGCAACACCATCATGGTTTTTTTCTGGGCCAGATTTATTCAAAGGTGGTTTCCCATTGCCCTCCTATGAGGTTGAAAGATTGTGACTTGCTCAAGGCCACCTAGGAAGTTTCCATGGCTGATTGGGGATTTGAACCCTGGCCTCCTGGAATCCTAGTCCAACACCACGACATCAGCAAGCTAAAGCAGCAGCAGACAAATTGCAGAGGGACAAAACTAATAAGCTTTTTTTTTTAATCAAGCAAGAGTAAACACTTGTTTAAAGAGACATGTCTTCTCTTGCTATTGGAACATAAATGAAAAGCAGGATGATCAAATCTCTTGAGTGGGGTGTGTTTCTTCTCTAGCATGCTACTGCAGAGAAGGTTTTCTAATGGATTACGATCAACCATCTCCCAAGTCAACAGTGGTGACTTGGTGCAACACTGGCCTTGAAGGAAGGACAGGTTCACATGGGAGGAGATGGTCCTTCAAAAGTGATCTCATCCCACTCTGTTCAAGGCAAGTCTGAGTAACTGTGGCTCTCCAGATATTTTTGGACTGCCGCTTCCATAATCCTTCACCATCGAGGCTATGCCAGCTAGAATTAATAAGAGTTGTAGGCCAAAAACATTTGCAGGGCCACATTTGTCCACAAGGTAAGAACACCTTAAATTGCACATAAAAATGATCTGGCTGCCAATGCAGTGGATGCACTAAAGAAGTCATGTGATTCTGGCACACTGTCATCATTAAAATTGTAGCAGCAGCTGCATTCTGTGGTTATTAAAGGTTATCATTGACTTCAGGGGCAGCCCTACACAGAATGTGCTGCAGTAGTCCAATCAGGATATAATTAAGCCATCTGGAACCATAGCAAGGTCTGAATGTATGCAAAGGCACTCCTGGCTGCAACAGACTCTTCAGCTCCTAATCACATGACTAGCTCCTATGGTGCTCCCGAGCTCCAAACCTGATCTGAGAGAAGTGTGGTCCTATCCCTGAATGAATAGACTTCCTAACTAATGGCACCTTTATCTTGTCTAAATGTAATTTCATTTTGTTTGCCCTCATCCTGCCCATCACTGACTTTAAACACTGATTCAGATCTCCATGGACTTCCAGAATACAATGTAAAGGAAATCTAGAGGAGTATTATCATTGTTCCACTTATTTGAGGTAGGGGGGACAATTCACCATCTCTGAATCATTTCTCCAAGCAGTTTTATATAGATTCAGTAGTGGGCAACTTTAGATGGTTCAGGGGCTATTTTTATTTTATTTATTTTATGCCCCAACCCTGAGCTCAATAGAGGCTGAACTAGCCCCCCCAAATTTTTTTTTTAAAAAACTACTCTCTTGCAGTGACTGGAAATATACAGTACTTCCTCATTCTCCCCACCACCACCACCCTGTAACTTTTGGTGGATTGTTAGAGGGGTTTACCCTCTTGTAATAGAAAACAACTGCTTCTGGATGCCTCCAGGAATGAAATAATGCATTTATGCAATTAAAAGGGGGGATCTCATGCAGAGGGTTTATAGGCTGCCCAAACAGCTTTGGGGTGCTGTGGGCAGCTGAAGGGGCACACTTTCCTCAGCTCTAAAAAAGCATAAAGGATAAAACTGAAACTTGTATTATTCCCCCCATATAGACTAATGCCTGAGGGTACCTCTCCCAATAGCACCTTTTGAAACAAACTCTCAAGGAAGGTTTGGGGCACCACTAAACACCCTTTCTCCACCAGCCCTTTTCCATCAAACCAGCCTAGCCATGGAGCTGTATAGTACTGAAAGCCTCTGAAATGTTCTGTGGAACCAATAGGGATATTCTCCTAGTGTTGTCTAGCTCCAACTTGTGACTTCTTTAACAGAGGATGAACTGCTGGCATTTTGGAAAAGCATGGACTAGAACCCTCAGATAAAGAAGAGTTACTGATTTCCACTAACCAATCAGCCAGTCCACCACTGGCTGCTTTTACTAGCCGGGATTGCTCACGTGGATGACCTCACTGATCCTCTCCTCAAGTGGCCTGAGCTGGAAAGATTCCCTAATCACTGGGCAAACAGTTGCAGAAGGTACATCTTCGAACTCATCAACTGCTTTTTAAGTTAAAGTAGATGCAAGTAATATTATCCAGAAAGTGTCTCACAAATTAGTCACAGTGGGCTACTGAGGTGTCCTCCAGCATGGGGCTGGGAGCAGACAGGAAGTCCTTGGCATAAAAGATAGTGAGACACTCAAAAACATTCTGCCAGGTGCTAGGAAGCAGAGGCTATCCAGGTTTTCCTCTGCTGTCAGTCCAGGAGCCCTTTCACACTACACAATTATAGTGCTATGATTCCATTTTTAACCACCATGGCTGCATTATTCTATGGAATCCTGGGCTTTGTACTTTAGGGAGGGGCTCTTAGAATTCTCAGCCAGAGAGCACTGGTGCTCCCCTAAACTACAAATCCCAGGGTTCCATAGTATGCAGCCATGGCAGTAAAGTGGAATCATAGCAATATAATTGTGTAATGTGACAGGAACCCAGCTGTCTATACCCCACCCTCCGATGCCATAGTCTCTTTTGCAAGAGCATTTGTTTTCTTCCTATGAATGCATATATCACCTAGTGTTGTGTACTGAAGTTGTACCTAATGTTGACAATTTCCCCACCAATGATGTGTCCACCAAGCAGGCCCAATATGCTTGAAGATCAAATTCCAAAACTTTTTTTAATTTTGCTTTTTTGTTACGAGTTGGGTGAAACTGAAATCCGAAATCTTCACATTCGGAGAGTGATAACAGAGTGTCAATACTGCGTGACATCTAAAGATGAAAACTATTCCTTCTGGGTTGTAGGAAAAGGCTATTAAAAATTAAAATAAAAAGCAAAGGCATAGTTTCAGATTCCACAGAAGTAGCCTGATTCATTTCCCCCTCCCCAGTTTCACACGACTGGAATGATGCACCCCATCATTTAACACAAGGGACTGCATGCACTACTGATGTCCAGTGTCAAAATGTTGAAACCAAGAACAGAAGCAGCTCTCTGGAGGGGCACAGCAAGTCTCCTGCATTATAAAGAAGCTCCTGCAAGCACTGGGCTCTTTATGTTGGCATAACAATATGCAGTGAACAATAGGAAATTTAACAGACTGATGACTTGAGCTGTGAAAATCCAGGGAAAGTGTACCTCTCATGTTTTTTCTGGAGCAAAGCCGTCCAGGAGGCATGAGCTGATCTAAACTAGTGACCATTTCCAGATGGTTTTTTTAGCAGATAACTGCTGCCTTCCTCTAAGTTGTGCTTCTGTTGGGAGGATATTGAATACTGCAAATGGGGAAACACAATTCTTCCCCTGGGTAGCTCATTCATGGCTATTACAACTGCTGTGTGAAACATGATTACCTATTGAATATTGCATTGGATATGGATGGTAGCGAGACTACTATCAGGCTTACAGCATTTTTGGACACATATTGGAGTAAGGGGTATTAGTATAATGCTTTAGAGCAGGAGTGGGCAGGAGCTGGAGCCTGGTAGGCTGGGTGGCACTTCTCTGGAGTGCCACCATGGTTGCAATTGGGAATAACTGGAAGTGGCATCCCATCACTCCTAGTAATCTTTGGGGCCTTTTTTTCAGAGGAGACTTGTTGTTTTGGAGGCAACCCCCAAAACAGCATTTAAGGGCCTTTTAAAGCATGTTTTCAGCCAATAACATTTGGAGGGGGGCAAATATCTGGTAGATTAACTTCTTTATAGATTGTGCTCCATTTTAGTTAATAGGAAGAATGACATATTTTTGCTCTGGTGTCAGATTTTGGGTATCATTAAAGGCAGGCAAAATGGGAGACAGTTCTGACCCCATGAGGCACAACCCACTGAGACTTGTTCAACACAACCTCAGGTAATGGTATTGAAAAGCTCCTGTTAGTTTCAGCAAATTTAAAGCACATGGATTTCATGATTAGTTGTAGCCTATTTTAAACTGGTGTTTGGATTTTCTGCTTTGATACCAAAATGTTTCAGGTCATTTCTTGAGATGTGGATCCCATATGAGGCCAGGAACAGAATATTGGAGACAGATTGGAACTAAACTGGGGGTGGGGGGAATCTCAGCTAGAACAAAGAACTGAAATGACCCAAGTATGTCCCATGATCTCTGTGCCTGAGAATCTCTATCACTTTTTAATAGCAGGAACAGGAAGGGTTTTTCCTTTAATTTTACTGCACTGATGCAATTTTCAATGCAGCCTTAACTACAACAGTCCATACAACTTGGAAAAGTTGCTTTCCCAAGATCTGACAACTTCCTCCCTTACCCTTTTCTGATTAGGACCAACACAATAGTCAGAGATGGGGGAGATGTGGCCTTCCAGACATTTTGGGCTTCTGTTCTCATCAGTCCCACCCAATATGACAGATGGTGAGGAATTATGGGAGTTCAAAGTCCAAAGGAGCCAGCATGGTGTAGTGGTTTGTGTGTTGGACTATAGCCCTGGAGACCAGAGTTCGAATCCCTGCTGAGCCATGAAAACCCACTGGGTGACCTTGGGCAAATCACATCCCCTCAGCCTCAGAAAATCCCATGATAGGTTCACCTTAGAGTCGTCATAAGGCAGAAAAGACTTGAAGGCACACAACATCAACAACAACAAAGTCCAAAGGATCAAAAATATGTAAGATTTTCCACACTTGCCACTCATTTTGCTGTTCCTGGCTAGCTGAGCTGCTTGGCTGATTGTGAGTGGCTGTGTTCTATCATCCCTTGCAACTTTGCTGGGACTCCACCCTGGGCCAGAAGCCTCAGCAGCACTTTCCAAGTGGTAGTAGAGTAACACCATACAGAGTTCAAGTGCCAGTTTCATTGGCATCCCTGAAAATATTGTTGCCACAAGGAACAGCTTGGACTCCTTGTGTGATTGGGCTGAGATTCCTCGAAGTCAAAGAGATCACCAATCATCCTGTTGGTGAATTATGATGGTGTAAATCAGATAATTACAACTCACTTTTTTGGTTGTTGCAGGGGTGAGAATTCTTTACCAAACATGCAACAACCAGAATTACCCCCGCAAACCTACCTTTTCTCAGCTTCAGCGCCCTGAATCCATTGATTTTTTGGCAAATGGAGATCAGGGGGAGCAGCAGACAAGCATCCTACTATTTTCCTATAGCTGGGTGTAGAGCAGTTACATCATCCCCAGAGGATCCCTGGAGGTCTTTTCAGATGTCTTTCACTGTGTATCCAGATACAGGAAAACAGCTGGATGCTTGTCTGCTGCTCCTCCTGATCTCCATTGACCAGGACACGACCAGGTTTGTGGTGCTGCAGCTGAGAAAAGGTTGGTTGGGAAAACTGGATAGAAGACTGTCATAGCTACAACTCCCGATGTAGGATTGCAGCCAAACAGTGCAACCCTGTGTTATCCTCCACCCAATTGTGAAGGCTTTGTGCTTATGTAGTGAAAACAGCACACTTGCAAACAAAAGAGAGGTACCAGTGGGCTCAGGGTAAAACCCATGTTTTGCAGAAGGCAAAAACGTGTAGCATTTTAATTGAGGTGATAAGCCTGTCTCTGGGTTGTACTGTAGGGATTCTTTGACACACACACACATCACAGTCACACTCTCCAGACAGAAAACTAGCATGGGAGGGAGATGGGTTTGAGCATAGCCCTCCCTCCTCTACATGTTTGCGGAGCATTCCATTATTTGTGCAAGTACACCCCCAGCTACCTTCCCCCACCAGCTTGAAGTAGTGCAGCTCAGATATATTTACCACCTCCCTTAAGAACCAAGCCTTTGTGAAGCATATTTCCTCTGTAGACGCTAATTGCCTTGGGATTAAGGACAAGATTAATCATTAGTCCTTTCACATCTAGATCTCCAAACTCTTGGCTTCCCTCCCTCCCTCTCCTCCCCATCTCCCTCCTCTTCTCTCTCACACACATTGTGCAAACCACAACCTGTTATTCTGCAAAGGAAGGGTCAGAGTAATAAAAGGGGAGGGAAAGGTGGATAAGGGTGTCTGAGAAGCCCTAATGCATCTGGCAAGAAAGACGTCATCAGGGAAATTTAATAAAATGTTAATTTTTTAAAAAGTCCATCTATGCCCTGTCCCCCATTACAGTACCTTGGCATATGTTAAGAGCTCTGCTGCATTATTGATCAGTCTCCGGTTCCTCATCCTAGAGGAACCAAAGATGTGGGTGAGGAGAGGAGCTGCAAAACTGCCACCACCCTTTCCTTACACATGCTGAAGGACTCAAGGGGTGTATGTGTGTGTGTGTGTAGAGGATGAAAAAAAAAGTTTTACATTGTTTAGTCTCATTTTATTTTCAGCCATCCAGAGGTGATCTGCTATGTGTTGAGATATACCTGCTTTAATAATTAAAAGATAAAACAAATAAATAGTGGTGACTTCAGCCATCCCACACAATCAGGTCTCATCAAGGCTACTGATTGGAGAAAGGGAATAACCATTTGATGGTTCATGCCTTGACAAAGGATAGAGCTGAGGAGGTATAGATTGAAGCATTGGTTTTAACTGGGCTAACCAGTGGAAGTAAACTAGGGCAAGGCAGGATTGTAATGAGGACAGTGGCCATGAGCCAAGGAGAGACTTTAGAAAGCCATAAGGGCTTGGGTACACCCTGTGGGATTTTTGAATAAGGTTGCCAACTGGGGGATGTGGTGGGGGAGAGATGTGGGCTGGGCTGGTATGGTCTGGCCAGCTTATGTCCCTCAAACAAAGGCTAGAAATGCAGAAATCATCAGCTTGTGAAATTTTTCATAACACAGAGCAGGAGTGGGTAACTTCCAAGGGTCTGGAGGCCAGTTATTGCCATCATGCCCTGGAAATGTGTAAAAGCCACAAGCACACATACCCACAATATCAAACTAGAAGTAGCCAAAAGTCCACTTCCAGTTTCAAGGAACGATGGTCTCTATTTTGTTGCAAAAACCACTTCTCATGGAGGCTTCCAAGAGCCGTAAATGACATTTATTAGCCCTTCCCTCTAAAACTTTCTGGCAATTAAGAAGGTGATGTTAATTAAATAAATAATTGGCAGTATCTCCTGTCATTTGCCACAAATCCAACTGCCTTTATGTAAAGGGGCAGTTATGTGGATTAAAAGTTGTCAATGATATTGGGCATGTGGAAACAAACAATCAAGCAATTCTTTGGATCCTGGTCCAATCCAAAGAGGAATTAGTATATATGATGTTTGCTTGTGTATGTGGAAACTTGGATCCTTTCATTTTCAAATTATTTTTCTTTAAATATAATGTGTTTTTCCTTCTGTCTTCCTGCTTCTGTTCCCCTGTGCCTCATTTCTTGTTGTGGAGGATGAGTCCTGTATATAAATGTTATTACCTACTCTGTGGCTCTTGGACAGATCAGGCTATTTAAAATCTAATGAAATGAATAATAGATCCTAAATTTTAGAGCCATAATTGTGTGAGGTATGCGGGAGAAGCGAGGCGTTAAGTCTAATCTGAGGGCAATAGTAGCGCTGTTAGTCACACAAACAGTACTGAGGTACTCTCTTTTCCATAGCCTGTAGAGAACATAACAAGCATCCATCTTGTGAATCACCACACTAACTGATCCCTGCACTGTGGCAGCCTCAACTAAGATACTGTGAGAGGAAGGGTCTGAAGTTCCTCTTTGACAGGCCTCTTTAGACAAAGACAGAACATGCCAATTTATACAACCAGTCTGTGGAATCCTTTTCGACTTCTTATGTCTTTAAAAATGCATTGTGGTAATGTGAGCAGGGAAAAACACCACGGAGTGCATTTTGGGTCATATATTGAGGTAATCACTGCCCTATAGATTTTATCAATCCATCATGGGGACAAAGTAAAGTAACCACAGGTTGAAAGAGTCCACAAAAGTGGATGGTGAACATTGTTACTTCTCTTTGAAGGGACACATCTAGGCAGATAACTATTGTATTTACCATAATGATGCAAGTGCAAAGTGAATCTAATTTCACCAAATTTCAGATAATAAATAAAATAAAATACATGAATGAAGTCAATGATTGGTAATATTTTTTTCATGTTTTGGCAAACTGATAGACACAACCAATTGGTTGCTTACATGCTGTAGTAAGTTGTCACCTAGTAAATGATTGTCTTTATTCACTCAATAGCCAGTTCAGAGAGAGGTTGTCACTGACAATATTAAGATCCCACAATATGAATACTCATATAATCCAGTATCTTAAATCTTAAAATACTAGCCCACACAGTTACAAATAACAGGCACAGTTAATGGAACTGTATACATGTTATACATGCACAAGCATGCCATGGAGTCTTCAGCCTTAGGACAATGAAATCTCATGAGGAGATAGAGATTCCCTGTCAAATTTGTGGCATGTTGGATGAAATGCTGGCCATTCAGCCATAACAATACCTTTCAACTGACACAAAATGACATATTTCTGTGATATGCCATTCAGATAGATACAATTCATTCAGACAGGTAGAGACAGAGACAGACAGAGATTTTGGACCATTTTGAAGCAATAGTGCACTTTAATAATTAACATGTATGGGGGCCTAAATACCCTGAATGCACAGGATCTTGTTTTATTTTGGAAGCTAAGTGGAGTCATGCCTGGTTAGTTCTTGGAGACTGTCAAAGAAGACCAGGTGTTGTAGGCTATATTTTAGAGGAAAGCAATGACAAAACCACTTCTGAGTATTCTTTACCTAATAAAACCCTATGAAATCCATAGGGTTGCTATAAGTCAACAGGTGACTTGAAGAAATATACACACTAACATATCTTGAGTGTTCAAGGCACAATGAATCTTGAGTGTTCAAGGCACTTTATAGCCATTCTTGACAAAACTTCTGAAAGACAGACCAGTATCATTCCCCTCCCAAGTTGTTAGAGGGCTGAGTCACATAATAGCTTGACTATGTCCAGAGAAGGGACATTTTGCAATCTGGGGGTGATATTTGAGCCTGGGACAAGGACAACCTCACTCCTGTGAGCTACACTAGACTACTCCAGCCAGGGGTGTAGCTATGGGGTGGGGTGGGGTGGGGTGGGGTAAAATGAGGACATTGCCTTCAAATAAGACATCTGCTCCTTTACTCCTCCAGTTTCTACCACTGCAGCAACTTAAAATTTCAGTCAAACATTTAGAAATAAGGTTTAGTCATCCAGAAAAGAGGGCAGGAAAAGTTACTAAGAATGAGAAGACATCAAATAGAAGAGCTGTAGATGTGAATTATTTTCTATGCTTTACTCTCTCCTATGCAAGAAATTCAGGGACTAAAGGAAAATTTAATGGGGGGGCAGAATTCTCATTTGGAGCAGCCTTGCCCTCATTTTGCCCCTTTTTAGCTACACCCTGACTCTCCAGCCCAGTGTCGGTGGTGTCTCAAATGAAAAGACAAAACGACTCAGCTTTTTATTTTAGCAGTAAGAAAGAGTTTGGGACTCACAGTGAGAGAGGGCAGCCATCTTCTCTTTCTGCCCAAGGATTTTTTTTCCTGTGCCCCAGAAAAACCAAGGCCATAAGCCCCAAGCAAATGGAGCCATCAGAACAGCCCTAGGCATGTTTGTGAAATTAGTTTTGATGAAATATTCATGCAGCTGATTTATTATTAAAGTCAGAAGAGCGGACAGAGCAGGCTCCATAGTGGAAGAAAGTGAGCTTGGCCTCTGACCCACCATTAAGCAACAGGGGAGGAAAGCAGACAAGGAGTTTGCCAGCCTCCTCTACTCAGTGCAAGAAGGTGGCGGCAATGTGCATCATTTCTGGCTTGATGGAAGCTGCAAAAGCCATTGTTGCAGCTGCTCCACTTGACAAGGGTGGGCTCAGGCTTGCAATGCCACAAGCACGTAGGCTAGGCATTAATTTTTTAGCAGAAAGAATAAAGTGCTGACAGTCCCTCCATTTTATCAAGCAGGGTTGGGTAGGAAAGAACATAAGAGAAGCATATGCTCATGTACTGAAGTAGAGTGACGTTTTGTAGTTATGAGCAGAAACTACACCACATTTAATTGTAAGCTCAAGTCCTATTGCCTTAACCTTGGCAAGCCACCTTCCATGCCATCTTGGGAGAACAGTGGGATATAAATAAATAAATAAATAAAACGTCCTTGTTGTTTTTGATTTATGGCAACCCTAAGGTGACCCTATCGCTGGGTTTTCTCAGCAAGATTTGTTCAGAAGGAGGTTTGCCTTTGCCTTCCTCTGAGGCTGAGGGGATGTGACTTGCCCATGGTCATCCAGTAGGTTTCCATGGCCAAGCAGGGATTCAAATCCTGGGAAGTCCAATGTTCAAGTTAAACTAAATTAAAAAAATAAATCCAGAGTCTTCCCCCATCCAAAAAAAATAATAAATGGAGGGGGGAGCAGCGGCAGCTGTAGATTAAATTCAGATTTTCTGGCTGGGAAAGAGCTCAGGCAGAATCAGTGTTACTTATTGACAGCAATTAATTCCTATTGCTAGTTACAGCTTTAAGCAGGTAAATAGTTGCCATTACTTTTTACAATGTTTTTTAAAAACAGCTAGGTGCATTGCTTCTCACCTTTTTTTGTTACTTTCATTACTTAAAAAAAAACCTTTGGTCTGAGAATTGCACAAAACATGAAACAATGCTGCCAAAATGCCCCTAAAAATGCCTAAAATGCCCCTTTACAAGTAAGTTTTAAAAGGCAGCTAGAAAACCTTACATGTTACACCAGGGGTTGGGGATCATGTGGTCCTCTAGATTTTGTTGGACTGCCCAGCAGCCCCTAGTTAATATAGCCCATAGTGAGCAATGCTGTGAGTCAGACAACATCTGGAGATCCACCTGTTTCCCACCCTTGCATTGCACTAATGAAGTTGTTTTGTACTTATGTGCTTGTTGCGGGAGAAGGGAGTAACTTGTTACAGGTAACTAAGTTGCTTATAGCTTGTTACTTCCAAGCTTGGATCTTAAAGATCATATAACCAAAAAATCTGCCCCTTTACCCTCAGTCACAGGTAGATAACTCAGAAAAAGCACTGGGCGCTTCTTTTAAAAGCTCAATTTCCATTACCTTCGTAGCCAACTAAATCCCATCATTTTCTGTAAAACCATGCTGCTCAGAGTGCTGGTCCATGGATGAGTGTAGGACTGTGAGCTATTGGTTGCTGGTCTGTACCTAGTTTCCAGGAAAGAAAGAATGATTTATAGCCAATGAGGACAAATATGGTATTGGTCCCTGGCACATTAAAACAAAAATATTGCTGGTACCCCACATCAAATAGCCTGAGCAGCATTGCCCTAAATACATAGCACCTTTGACATATGAAGCATCTTTTGTGTGTCTTCACTGGTTAAGTTCTAAGAAGAAGTGCATGGTTGCAAGACTTCTTGGCAGCCTGGCTCACTTCTACTATGGGAAGCCAAGTGGAAGCAATGTGCCTAGGCCAACACATTGTGAAGGTAAGGTAAGGAGAAGACTGGGCAAGTTCCCTTCACCTGGGTGCACATTTTATTTAAAAGTTGGACTCCATGAAACCTGCCACTTTATGCAGAAATGGAATGGACAAAGTATATGGAAGTCTCAGTTGGTGCTTCTAGCTTGGTGCTTCCTTGGATACTAAAGCTTGTGTGATCCATCCTGCTGCTGGCTGGGCAGACTCATAGAACCACAAACCTTCCATGGTGGCAATCGTATACTTACACATCAATAAATCATCATTCAGATGGCTCTGTGGGGGAAGATGTACTAGCAGGAACACACACTGTTACTTTCTATCTTAACCATAATACCTATCGGTGGGATCAGTGCCTGAACATGTTGCTGTTATGTGCCTTCAAGTTGACTCTGACTTATGGAAACCTCATTATGGAACTTTTTTTGGCAAGATTTGTTCAAAGGGTGTTTGCCTTTGCCTTCCACTGAGGCTGAGAGAGTGTGACGTATCCACAGTCACCCAGTTGGCTTCCATGGCTGAGCAGGGATTTGAACCCTGGTTTGCTGGAGTCCGACATTCAAACCATTGCACCATACTGGTTCTCAGTGTGAACCTATCCTTTTGAAATTGGTATGCTGTGGAAATGTACTTGGTCACAGGATGGAATATTTCTCAGCAGACATAGGCTTTCCTTAGCCCCCTCCCCCCAAAAAAACCATAATGCATTTTGTTAGTGACATCCCATCCCCACTGAAGGAAGAGAGGGAAGGGGATGGGAGGTCAGGATCAAAAACACAAGCCGAATGTGTCTTTCAAGAAAATAAAAATTGCAACAAAGGCTCTGGTGAGGGCCTGGGTGACATCATTTCTAACCAATCCTGTATCATCTTTCTCAGAGGATCTGAGTACTGTATTACATTTCCAAAGCATAACATGCAAACCAATTTCCGGTAGAAACTCACACATGTAACAGGATTACATATCTAACAAAGAGAGAAGCTTGAAACTCTAGGCAGGTGATTTAGCTACTGTTACTTGCAGAAAAGAAAGGTTTGTTTGATGGGCTATTGTTTTTAGGAAGATGAGGTAACTGTTCTAAGGAGGAAGAAGCACTTGCTTCAAAGACTGGCGAAATGTGTTGGTACTTTTTAATTTATAGGCTCTCTGCAACAAAATGGTGTTTCTGATGAGTAAATTAGACATTGTGGTTGTCATTTTTGGTCTTAGCATGCCAACACATTTAAAACAGCAAAAAATCATGTAGCACCTCAAAGACCAACAGTTTTATTATGGCATACTAATACCCTAATGGCAGCAGATCCCATTTGATCTTGGAAGCTAAGCAGGGTCAGACCTAGTTAGTACTTGGATGAGAGCCTGCCAATTCATACCAGATGCTGTAAGCCATATTCCAGAGGAAGAAATTGGCAAATCCACCTCTGAGTTTTCCTTGCCTAACAAAACCCTATGAAATTCATGTGGTCACCATAAGTTGACTGGTGACTTGAAAGTGTGTGCACGCACGCACGCACGCACACACACACACACACACACAAGCTCGTATGGTCTGTAACACACACTGTGTGTCTATATCATCTCTAAATAACTTTTCATACATCTGACAAAGTAGACTGTATCCCAGAAAAGGATATGAAATAATAAATGTGTTTGTCCTTCCAATGTTGTTTTTGTTTTAACCAATGAACACAACTGCCCCACCTGGAAATCAAGATAATGAAATTTGACAATTGTAAAGCTAGGATTTCTTCTCAAACCCATGCCAAATAAACCAAGGAACAAACTGCCTTTTGAAACATTTTACAACAGCATGCTTGGAATATCTTCTTAGTATGAATTCGAGACCTTTGGTAGTTTCCTGCTGAAAAATCACTCATTCCTCAGCTTCAGCTTGCCCCCAAAGATCCCAGACTGAGGTTCCTCCCCTGCCATGCCCCGTGAGCCTGATGAGGCTGTAGAGTCAGAGGAGGAGGAGGACATGGCAGGGAACAGCCCTAGGGGCCCTGGCACAGGTTTATCTACACCTGTGCCAGCAGAGAACCCTGCCAACCTAGAGGCTCGAGCAGAGGAAGAGCCTGGTCCAAGTAGGTTGGTTTCAGTCCCAGCAAAGAGTCCCGCCCACTCAGATACAGACAAAGAAGAGGAGAGAGACTTACCTCCACCATTGTTTATACAGCACCGAGTGCAAAAGCGGGCTCAAAGGAAATCTCTGAGAATTTACGAGAGGAACTTGCTCATTAAGAAACACCTGGCAAAGCCTTAATTGCTTTGTATAAGCTGGGAGAGGCAATGGAGGCTTTGTCAGAGATCAACTGATCTCCATGGAGAAAGCTTCCTGAATCTTTGCTGCCTTGCCATGTGTCTTGACTCTGGACTGTTCCTGACAACCCTGTTGCCTGATCCTACTGACCTACGGACCAACTCCTGGACTACGCTGCCTTCTGTAAGTCTTGACCTTTGGACTGTATTTTGGACTCCTCTCTGTGTGCCTTTTGCCTGTATTGTTGCCTTGCCAAAAAAAGGAACTTTGCTTGCTCTCCCTAATTAATTATCACTGGAGCTTGGCTGCTTTTCCAGCTCTTGTTTAACTTGCTGATACTTTAGAGTTGCTTTCGGACATCCCCAATGACATCCCTCCCCCCACTTCAAAATATAATTCTTATCAAGTTGCCTTCCTCTAACTTAGCTCATCAGTTACAGACTGAGTGTTCATTCAGATTGTCTAGACAGAGGGAGTGTGTGCTTCAAGGCCAGGGAAAGATCCTAAGAACCACAGGCATGTCTCAAAGAGTCAAACTTTAACTATCGTCCCTTTCCAGACTGGTTTAAAGACTTGTGAGTTCTCACAATGTAAGTCCTTGGGTTTTGTTGGGTTTTGCCAGCTGTCACCTCCATGTCCACTCTTTCCAGTCTATTTTGATTGATCCAGTCTGTAATGATTTCTTGGATCTGCACTAGGGTTCCTACAACTTTTTTTAAAAACCAGGGCATGGTTTGCTGAGGTGGCTCTATGGTCTGAAGGGCAAATTGTGTCTTTTCTGAATTTTTAAAACATTATTCTAAGAGTTATAATGTTATACTGCAAAAGTGCCATTTCACAGATGCAGTATAGAACTATAGCCCTCACTCAAAAAACATTCAAAAAGAAAAGAAAGAACAAGGAGGAGGCTTTTTTCTTCCAATATGTCTCTGAATTTAAAAAGAAAGAAAGAAATCCACTTGAGGGTATGAATAAAGTCTTGCAGTTGATGATGGGAATTGCCAGAATCATAATCCAGTACATAGATAGATAGATAGATAGACAGACAGACAGATAGTTACAGTAGGACTCCTGTATCCACTGATTCATTATCCACTGATTCAATTATCTGCGGGGTATAAAACAAAACACCTACCATAGAGTCCTCCTAGAAAATGTGTCCTCTCTAGCCATTTTCTAGGTCCTCCAAGCCAACTCTATGGTATTTTAAACTGGAAGTCCCATTATTTTCAGTGGCGTTCACTATTATCCACAGTTTCCAGTATCCACGCCCCCCCCCGAACCAATCCCCAGCGGATACGAAGGTCCTACTGTAGATAGATATTAAAACCCTGAAAATTACAGTAACAAATATTGCAGCCTGCAACCACCTGTTGCTACATTTCCCCCATCTGGAAGAGGCTGCAGCATGTGTCCCACTTCACAGGATAGGAGCTAACAGGATCTCAAGGAGTGATTCTGGCTTAGACTTTTTTGCTTCATCTCTACGTGCCACTTTTATTGTCTCAGTTGGAATTAACTGGGGAACTGGCAAAGAGCGTGTTTCAGTACTTGGTATTTTGGTGGGGAAGAATGTGAAGTGTTTTGTTTGAAATGTCAAACTTGTTGGCCCTGAGGAAAAAAAACCTGGGATTGTATTGTCTTTTGTAAGTCAACCTACAACCTACAATTCTTTTCCAGATTGTCCCTTGCATACACAAGGAAACATGGTGCCTACATAAGAAACCTCCCCCAGAGCTTGGAAAAGTTTCCTATTTTTAATTACAAAATGGAGTACCTGCTGGCTAGAGGATTCTGGGAGCTTTGTTTGAACAGCATAGTTTTCCAAGCTCCACCCTCCCACCCATCAAGATTCCTTTCCAAGAACTGGGCTATGACACAACCCTGAGGCCTTCTTACTAGAGCTTTCAATCAGACCTAGAGTGGTGAAACTCCAAGGAAGTTACTGTTTTATCACTGCTGAGTTGGTTTACATATGAAGCCATTTTGGTGGAGCCACATGCACATGTACTGCATATTAAAAATGGGAGCTGAGTGGTGATAGAAGATTAAACACAGGAGAAGAGGAGACTGGGAAGTCGCCAGAAGAATTAAATACTGTAGGTCCCAAACCTGCCTGGGAATCTAGTTCAGACCTTACCACATTACAGTCGGCCCTCTGTATCCACGGATTTGGCATCCACGGATTCCACCATCCACGGCTTGAAAATATTCAAAATAAATAAACAAGTACATTCCAAGAAGCAAATCTTGATTTTACCATTTTATATAAGGGACACCATTTTACCATGCCATTGTATCATAATAATAATAAAATTTATATAATAGGTCTTGAGCATCCATGGATTTTGGTACCCACAGGGGGTCCTGGAACCAAACCCTGGTGGATAACAAGGGCTCAGTGTATGTACAGAGCCTTTGTACACCTGTGTGGTATAGAAGATGTGGTCAGAGAACACTTAACTGCCTGAAATGTATCCAGGTCCACAGGCCTCTAGATATGGGAGACACTTGTGTACAGAGACTTACCATTTTCCCCTCTGACACATCAGATCCTCACAGCATCGTTAAAGGAGGGAGTGCTACAACACCAAATGTTGCTATGGAGGCAAAAATAGAAAGCTTGAATCCTTAGCATTCTGTGGCCATGACAGAATTTTCTGCACAGATTTGAATATGTGAGACATAGTTGTCATAGAAATTCAAAGCCATGGGTCTCTGGTAGATGAGTAGATTGGAGAACATGGGTCTCTCATTGCCAAGGAGACAAGAGTAGATGTGTATCTGCTTGCAGGCAGTCTCTTATCCCCAGGGGAAAATAGGAGTAATAGGCTTGCCAGGGACATCTGAGACTACAGATCTATTGTCACAGCAGAGCCTCGAGCTTGTATTACATCTCATATAAACTATAGTCTTCAAATCACTTAACCTGAGGTTGTATCACTAAAGTCACAGGGTATAGCCAATTTAACAACAGCAGCCATGATGTGTCTGGGATCTGAGATATATTGCTTAGTCTGAAAGGGATTCTGATCCAAGGCCCCAGGAATAGCTGGCCCTACCACTATTCACATTGTGATGGCTGCCTCAGGTGACAGATGCTCGGAAGCAGAGACAGAGCTGTGTGGGCCAAGTAACTTGCCCTGTAGCCCATAAACTAGCCAGTCTTCAAGTGCATTGGAGGATGCTGTCTTTGTTTTCAATACTAAAATAAGGTTCGCCTGCCAACTTGGTTGACTTTTGCATTTGGAAGGTGATGAGGGAGAATAGGTGCCATCTTGTTTTTCACCTCAGACAGCCAAGTGTTTCAAGGTGCCTCCTGTCACAAATAGGCCTACAAACAAAAGGTGATATACACACCCCTAATGGCCTAAGAAATATATGGCAGTATGATTAACTAGCTTCTTTATTTACATAGAAAAAACAAATGCTTACTAGTTTTTTTTTTAATTAGTATCAATTAGAAGAGTCAAAGGTCAGGAAGGAAAAAAGGAGAAAAAGATGTGTCCCGAGAACATGACTCCCTGAAATGCATCCAGGTTCACAGGCTTCTGGATATAGAGAAATTAAGCTAAACCAGCACCTTATTCTTCATAAAGAGGTACAAAGACAGCAGTGTTCTCTGTGTACCACATGTCTTTTTGCTATTGACAAGAATTCATATTTTAATTAAAAGAAACTTCTGTGTTTGAAATGTTAGTATTGCTTAGTGAATGTGCAGCTCTTGCTGAATAGGATTCCAAATGGTACAAAGAATGTTTCAGTGTCTTGACTAGTGTTTTGCTCTTCCTTATAGCATGAGAAAGAGCAGGCTGAGGAGGACACAACTAATTTATGACTCCAACACTGTGCACGGACAACTCTATGTCAATGTAACTCCACCAGAGCAGTAATGGAACTGACCTGTGGGCTGGACAAGAGAACAGCAGATGTATGTCAAATCCCCTTCAGATCCTCTCCTCCACGATTGGCAGTTTTAAAGGTAGTAAGTTCAGAAGGGAAAGGGAAGTGATGGACAAGGAGACCAGTTGGGATACTACCCAGCAGAGCTGGCCTATCAGCCAAAAGCAAAAATAAATTGGCTGCATGGATTGCTAGGGTGAGGGCTAATCTTGATAAATAAATTGAAACTATCTTATTTCTTCAATATCACATATCAGAATTAATGTTTAATTTGTTAAATCTGGGATGGGTAACTTCTTGTTGTCAGGAGATAGCATTGGCACATACTCCTCAACTATGGAGGCTGGGGCTTCATTGCTGCTGAGTCTGTTGCTGCCACCAAAATTATTCATTCTTAGATAGATAGATAGATAGATAGATAGATAGTGTTATATAGTTATATGCTGCATATATATATTGCCACAAGTCCTGCTGAACACCAACAGCAATTGTTTTGTAACTCAGTAGTGCATGAGGATATAGACTACCCTCCTGCACCATAGAAACATTTTGGCAACATGGGTGGCAAAGTGGAAAGACTTTATGCCACTTGTAGGCTTGGATGGGAGAACACCATCAAATACCAGGTGCCGTAGTCTATATTTCAGAGGAAGGAACTGGCAAAAACATCTCTGAGTATTTCTGGCCTAAGAAAACCATATGAAATTCATGGGGTCACCATAAGTTAACTGGTGACTTGAAGGCACATACGAGCCTACTCATCTTTTAGATTTCATTGATCAAACCCCATTTGGATTGTTTAACAATCTGTTTGATTATTTAAAGGCCTTGACTAATCGGGCATTAGATTTCCATACATACAAGTGCTCCTCAGAACAACAAGTGGCCAGCACCATCTTAGAAGAAGTATACTGTTCTATGTAAGAGAGCAGGGGGAATGCCTCTTCTAAATCATCCAATAAATGCATGCACCCTCTAAAAGCAAGGTATGCTTACTTTCATCAAAACTATGGCTTCACCCCTGTGCAAATTTAACTGATTAATCAATTAATTAATCAAGCAAAAGTCCTAACCAAAAGTCTTAATTAAACGTTCTTAATCCAGTGACAACTTTGATGAAAATAGATTTCTTCCAGGTGTGATATTTGAAGAAGTATAAACATATGTGAATTTCCAATGGAATCTGGAGCATAATTCTCCTTGGCAGCCTGGCAGCCTTGCTTCCAGCTGTGCCCTTACAGCCAGGGAAACAAAAGTTTGAGATTATAGGCCATTAGGGATCAAAGATTGAGTGCTGCATAAGCAGGCCACAGAAGGGGCCTTCAGCAAAGCATACACTGAGGGCTAGCAGCATCCACCCTCCTTCAAAAGCCTATTTGAGAGTCAGAGCCAGGAGATGGCTAAGATCGATAAATTGAATAGGAATTTCAGGGGTGAGAAGAGCAAGCCTAATGCAGGGTATTTAAGAAAATCAATTGACATTGATGGGTCCAAGAAGCACAGCCAGCTCTAGCTTAGCTGCCGCAAGTAATTCCCCAGCAATACAATCTCAGCATGGACATAGGGAATGAGCCAAATCTTTGTGGCAGTGTGTTATACAGCTACAAGGTTAGCCTGCCCCTGTTGCTGTGTGTACTTTCTTGTCTCTCAACTATGCAGGAGATAATTCGCTAGATAAGTGATAAATTACTTACGTGTAGAGCTTGAGAAAGTTACCTTTTGTACTACAAGTCCTGGAATTCCAAACCACTAGTGGAATTAAGGGAGTTATTGTCTAAAAATTAACTTTCTTAAGTTTTGGTAAGTATATCCCTTTCTGGAAATATGTTTGTCTGTGTTAGCAAGCTATCCAGTGTATTGTGCATATCGTAATAGAACACTGGCAGCTGAACTTTATTTCCTGGCTAGATGTCATACTCTGAGGACCTAAATACCCTAAAGGCACCAGATCCCCTATGATCTTAGCAGCTAAGCAGGATCAGTGCTGGTTATTACCTGGGTGGGAAACTGCTAGGGAATACCAGGTGCTAGAATCTACATTTCAGAGGAAGTAACTGACAAAACCACCTGTAAATATTCTTTGCCTAAGAAAACCCTATGAAATTAACGGGGTCGCCAAAAGTTGACAAGTGTCTTGAAAGCACATTTATACATACACACATACATGTAATATTCCAAACTATTGTGAGACAGTGACATTTGACCACCTGACTGACTTACTGATTGATTGGTTGAGTGCAAAGATATCTGCCCAGTCTTTCTGAAAAACATATTCTCAAGGTGAACTTAAACACAATAAAAATTCATCAGCATTAGGAATTACAAAAATAAAACATAGACAACAGCATTTAGAAAGGAATGCCATGATCACTAAAAGTCAACATTTTTGTTTTTGAAAAACAAGTCATGCCAGACTAATCTTATCTTTTTTTCTGATGGAGTTACATACTTGGTAGATGAAGGGACTGTTGTGGATATAGTGTATCTTTATTTCAGTAAGGCCTTTGACAAAGTCCCCCATGATATTGCAAAAAAGTTAGTAACCTATGGGCTAGACAATGCAACTGTTAGGTGGATTTGTAATTGGTTGACTGACCGAACCCAAAGGGTAGTCACGAATGGCTCCTCTTCATCCTGGAGAGAAGTGACCAGTGGGGTGCCACAGGGTTCTGTCCTGGGCCCAGTGCTATTCAACATCTTTATCAATGACTTGGGTGAGGAAAGAGAGGACATGCTTATCAAGTTTGTGGATGACACCAGGTTTGGAGGGGTAGCTAATACCCCAGAGGACAGAATCAGAATTCAAAATGACCTTAACAGATTAGAAAGCTGGACCCAAACTAACAAAATGAATTTTAACAGGGAGAAATGTAGGATACTACACTTGGGCAGTAAAAATGAAAAGCACAGATATAGGATGGTTGACAGCTGTCTTGATGGCAGTACATACGAAAGGGATCTAGGAGTCTTAGTGGACCACAAGCTGAACATGAGTCAGCAGTGTGATGCAGCAGCTAAAAAAGCCAATGCGATTCTAGGCTGAATCAATAGTAGTGTCTAGACTGGGAAGTAATAGTGCCCAATTAGTCAGCCCTCACCTGGAAGACTGTCCAGTTCTGGGCACCACAATTCCAGAAGGATATGGACAGGATGGAACATGTCCAGAGGAGGGTGACCAGAATGGTGGGAGGTCTGGAAGCCATGCCCTATGAGGAGTGGCTTAGGGAGCTGGGCATGTTTAGACTGGAGAAGAGAAAGTAAAGAGGTGATATGATAACCATGTTTAAATCTTTGAAGGGATGCCATACTGAGGATGGAGTAAGCTTGTTTTCTGTGGCTCCAGAAACTAGGACACAGAGTAAAGGACTCAAACTACAGATTCCATCTAAACATGAGGAAGAACTTCCTGACAGTAAGAGCTGGTTGGCAGTGGAATACACTGCCCCGTAGTGTGGTGGAGTCTCCTTCTTTGGAGGTTTTTAAACAGAGGCTGGATGGCCATCTGTCAGGAATGCTTTGATTGTTTATTCCTGCATGCCAGGGGGTTGGACTGGATGGCCCTTGTGATCTCTTCAAACTCTATGATTCTAAGAATAAACATACTATATATGTTTAAGACACTGGGATTAAATCAAATGCATGCTGGAGGAAGATCATTTCCACTACCTGCTGAAAGCTGAGCAGCAGAGAGGCCAGGTTGAATCTTTCTAAGCAAGTTCACCCAGAGTCTCAGTGTACCAATGTGAAGGACTCTACATGAGTGGCAAGGGAACACACACAAAGGAGTTCTGTAAGAGAACAGAGATGACAGGTGTGTTCCTATGGAAGGGAACAGTTCCAGAGACACCCTGGTCCTGAGCTGTTCAGGGTTTTCATGGTCATTGCCTGACATTTGGAAACCAACTAATGTAATTGACCCATGATTGGAGTGAAATGATCTAGGAGGATGGAGGCATCTAGGAGTGGCTGGAAAAGCAGCAGGCTGCCTAGGCATTTGCAGAGCTGGTAGGGCACTTCTGGTTTGTCTCAAGCCTCACTGTTCTGATCAGTAGCCATCACAACTTGTTAGCATGCCCTACTACCCCCTCCCTATAATATCTCATAATTGGAAATACTGGACACTTCAAAGGGGTCAGGTAGACTACGGTAATCCAAAAAGAGGTCAGATGGAGGTCACAAAGACCTGGGAAGGTGTCTTAGAAATATTTTAACAAGCAAGCCCAAACTAGGATTGAGCAGAAGCCTCCGGTAAACAAAGCCATTAAGAGATATGTGCTAATCCCTACTTGGGCCCCTCAGCAATGAGTCACCCAACCCAAACAATCAAGTGACCTTTCCAACCCCAATCCCAAGGAACCCCCCTCCTGTCCTGCAATGCAAGGTTGTTGTAAACTCAATTCCAGTCTCCCACCCACAAACAGCAGTCAGTTAAGTTTCGGTTTCCTTTGTTTATTCAGTGGGAAACCCAACTAGGCTAGGAAGAAATGTAGGATACTACACTTGGGCAGTAAAAATGAAAAGCACAGATATTGGGTCCTGCCAAAGGCGTGCCAAAGGCATACAATCTAAAATAAGTGTATAATACATAAGCACACACAGAGGGATGGAATGAATAATAAACGTAAGACTATAAAATACAATTGCAAAACAAATTATCCAGATAACTACAAAAAACACCACCAACAATAATATAGTATGAAACAGCAAGAAAATATAAAAATAAAGAAACTAATATAATTGACCCATGATTGGAGTGAAATGATCTAGGAGGACATGTGATCAAATATAAAACAGCAATATATACGTATATATAATATAAACAAACTGACCAATACATGTAATCAAAATATACAAGCTTACAACCAGTATCAAACTAAAATTCCAAAAGCTTTGAAAAACAGAAAAGTTTTCAATTGAGATTTTAAAACACCAAGAGAAAGAACAGTTCACAAATGTTCAGGGAGGGAATTCCAAGAATATGGAGAAGCAAGTGAGAAAGGACAAACCTGAGCCAAAGAAGAAGAAACCCTTAGTTAGGTGAGAAGCCTAGAGTTCCTGGAACACAGATCTTGAGCAGACTGGCAAAATGAAATGAGGGTTGAGAGATAGGGGGAGCTAGGTTGTGTAGGTCTTTGAAAGTTAAAACAAGAAACTTATACTGAATCCTAGAAGGAATGGGTAACCAATGAAGAGATATCAAAAGTGAGGTAACATGATCAAAATGATGGGCCAAAAAGATAATCTTAGCAACAGAATGTTGAATGGAGACCAGAGGACTAAGATGAGATAATGGAAGAGAGTCAGAAGAAAATTACAATAATCAAGGTGAGAAATTACTAAGGCATGAACTAAGGTCTTAGCAGAGGAAGCAGTAAGAAAAAGTCTGATTTTCACAATATTATAAAGAGAAAAGTGACATGACTTTGCTACAGCATCAATGTGAGGAACAAAAGACAAAGCAGAGTAAAAAAATAAAGCCAAGACTCCATTCTTCCTTCACAGGATAAATGAGAACGTTGTTAACAGTGATGGAGAATTAGAATGTGTATTGTAAAAAAGGTTTTGGAAGAAAAATAAGTAGTTCTGTCTTTGCCATGTTAAGTTTTAGGCGAGGATGGAAGCGTCCATGCTGATATAGCTGAAAGACATGCTGTAATATGACATTTGATATTGGAAGAAAGTTCTGGAGTGGAGAAATACAGTTGAATATCATCAGCAGAAAGACGATATTGAAAACCATGTGAACTAATAAGATTTCCTAAAGATAATGTATAAAGTGAAAGCAACAAAGGGCCCAAAACAGAGCTCTGTGGAAGCCCAACAAAAAGGGGAAAAGAAGAGGATACATGACCTCCAGTTACCTCATTAAATTAGCAACCTGAGAGATAAGATGTGAACTAGTTGAGGACTGAATTAGTAAACCCAAGATCATGAAGTGAGTCCAACGAAAGAGCATAGTCAACTGTGTCAAAGGCTGCAAAGAGACCGAGAAAAATAAGAACCGAATATCGGCCTTTTGACTTGACCTGAAGGAGGTCATCTGTGATTTTTGTAAGAATTGTTTCTGTAAAGGATGAGATCCAGCTTGAAAGGGACCCATTACGGTAATCCAAATGAGAAATTCAAGGCATCATACATAAACAGCATGCTCCAAACCTTTCGAGATGAAAGTTAGCAGTGAAACAGAGTGATAATTAGAATAATTACAAAGATAATTAGAATTTCTATCAGTTTGTAAGAGTCAGACCCAGGAGAGGTTACCTAGTTAAGTAAACTGAGTAGCTGATACAGAATGTGTGGGTCTATGTGCCTTCAAGTCACCTGTCGACTTATGGCAACTACATGAATTTCATACCACCATGAAAGCCATCTCCTGTGTTCCCATCAGAAGCACCTGTGAGGGTGTTGGGACAGAAAGAAGCACCTATGCTTGCAAAAGGAGGTATTGAAAAGTCCCTTGCACAATGGGGGGGGGTTGCATGATTATAATGCCACAGTTGTATTCTGGCCCTGATCTCCTGGCTCCCACCAGGAGATTCTGGCAACCATATTCTGGCCCTATTGAAGTTTGAACATAAGAGGGTCAAAACAGCTGTAGGAACAGGCATACATACCTATGCATACACACAAAGACAGTTCCACAAATAGTTGCTTGTCTATCACAATGCATTTTGAGGAAGCCAGTTTTGTGATCAAGGGATTTGCTTCATTGCCTTTTAGACCACTGCTCAGGGCGCTTTGTCTTCTAAAAAGCATTGACACACTGTGTTTAAGGCTAGGTCCACACAGAATACAATGCAATGCATGCCAGCCTAAAGATGTCTAAAGCATGAAGGAATCAGGCTAAATCTAATTTCTCCAGTGGGGGCTGTTTCTCTCCTTGATGGCTCACAGGAAAATGCTAGTAAGAAATGTATGCTTGTAAATACTAGAGTACATATGTAGACTAGCCAGAAACATTAGAATGTAAAGTCGTGCATGCTATTGGTACACCACTATTATTTCCTCACATTAAAATACAAGCAAAGCACGTTATCATAGATAGGACTTGAATGGAGAAATCCAAACTGGAGGACACAAGTGAACCTTAAATTAATCCTCCCGTGTGCCATATAATATATAATTCAGATATAAATAAAACATTGTGTAGAATGTGCAGTCACTTTTTAAATGAGTCCCAGATATACCCTACAAGCGCACAGTTCTTAAGTCTAGACTAAAGAGTGTTCATCTCAGTATCACTTATGAATATGCCCCTAGATGGTACATTTTGTTTGACACAGTTTTAATAAATCTGCCTAGACAGACAAATGCCACTTCGATTTGCTTCAGAACACTCCTTGCTTTGCAGATGCAAACCCACAGGGTTCTAATTCCAGGAGGACATCCTTGTGTGGTGTGTGTCTGGGGCGTGAGAAGCTCTTGACTAGCCTTAGTCGCTGTCCATGGTGGTGACTGAACTGCTCAGCTCACCCCACCTCTATCGCTCTCTCCCCCAGGAACTCTCTCCAGTGAGGCATAGCTATTTGTTCACGTGGCGTCGCCTGCGTCTCCTAGAAGCTGCATGTGCTGCAACATAACTAGGCTTCTCTTGTCTCTACATGAAGACATGTAGAGGGTGGGAAGGGATTCTAGCTGGGAATCTGCATGAAGTCTGGTGTTAGCTACCTGATTCAGGGAGAGCCAGAGAAGTAGAGTCGGAAATTACTTGAAGGCACACAACAACAGAGGGCTGGGAGCAGTGTTTTCTTTGAATTTTTGGTGGTTGCATTTATGCTTCTTAGTGGTATTTTGTGAAGATTTTGTGGTGTACAAATGCATTGTGGGCCGGGCAGCTTCACACAGGCAGAAAGCAACAGAAGCTAGGATTTTTGCTAAGCTGCCTGTCCTCTCTAAAAGCACTGTTTAATAGGCAATTGTCAGTCACACACAAATATGCACTCCCTGGTTCAATTTTGTTCTCTCACTCTTCTGACGAGTAACATATGGGAGGAGGTTGGATTTCTCCTTGTCTTCATCTGCCAACGACAGACAGCCCCCTTTCTTTCCTCCACTTGAATCCCATTCAGTCCATCTCTTAGTAAGGTAATTATTTATCAGCACCTCCCTAGATCACTTTCTGCCATTCTCTTTGATTCTGAATTCTAGGGATCCTTCTCCAACTTTCAAAAAACTTAGGTTAAATCTTTCATCCTGTATGTACAGTGCTGGTCATACTCTTGATCTGCCTATTATTTCCTCTTGTCCAACACATGGCTTTTTGCCTTCTTCCTCGTCTTGATCTTCATTAATAATAATAATAATAATAATAATGAAATTTATTTGTATCCCGCCTCTCTGCAAAAACAATTGGGGTGGCTTACAGCATTTAAAATATACATTCAAGACCCTCCTTCCCACCCACCCCTTAAAATACAACTAAATAATTCAAAAAAATTAAAACATACTTAATAAATACTAAAAATGAACAATTAAGATAGTTGTATCAGGATTGGGCTAAATTAGATTTTTCTTCCTGATGTCTGGGAATCTGTTCAGGAAAGGCTCGCCAGAAGAGATCTGTCTTAAGAGTTTTTTAAAAGCTATTTAGGGTGGTAATATGACAGATCTCATCCAGCAGGCCATTCCATAATCTGGGAGCAATAGCCAAAAAGGCCCTCTGGGACGTCGAAGACAGCCTAGTTTTTAAAGGTTGTAGCAAATTCCTCCCAGAGGACTGGAGCGCATGGGGAGGATTATATGGAAGGAGGCAGTCCCAAAGATAGGTTGACCCAAGCCATTTAGGGCTTTAAAGGTGATAATCAACACCTTGTACTGGGCCCGGAAACTAATGGGCAGCCAGTGAAGTGATCTTAAGATCAGTGTTATATGGTCTCTTCTAGATGTACCCGAGACCAGTCTGGCTATTCCGTACTAGTTGAACAGCCCCATGTAGAGTGCATTACAGAAATCAAGACAGGAGGTTACCAGAGCATGTACCACGGTCTCAATGTCCCCGACTTCCAGGAAAGGGCGCAGCTGGCAGATCAGATGAAGCTGATAACAGGCGTTCCTGACTGTTGCATGTACCTGATTTGTCATCTGGAGCGACAAGTCCAGGAGTACCCCCAGACTGTGAACACAGTCCCTGGAGGAAAGTGTGACCCCATCCAGGACTGGAGATTGTATCCTAGTACCTGGGTTTGGGGCTGCTACCGTGAGAACCTCCATTTTGTCTGGATTCAGCTTCAATTTGTTTTCCCTCATTCAGTCCATTGCTGCCCTAAGACAATCATTGGTAGAAGAGACACCATCTGAAGTCAGAGCCGAAGACCAAGACATGGAGAAATATATCTGGGTGTCATCACCATATTGATAACACCCCTCCCCATGCCTCCAGATGATCTCTCCCAGTGGCTTCATATATATGTTGAATAGCATCGGGAACAGGATGGCGCCTTGTGGGACATCACAATTAAGTTCTTTCCTTGCAGAGCAACTGTCCCTGAGCATTACCCTCTGGAATCTACCCAAGAGGAAGGAGCAGAACCACTGCAACGCAGTGCCTCCAATTCATAACCTTCTCAGGCGATCCAAGAAGATGTCGTGATTTATTGTATCAAAAGCCACTGAGAGATCCAGTAGCACCAGCATCCAAACTGGCTCTTATCTAAGAGATTTTATCTGCAAATAAGTTGTTAACTGCATTACAGCAGGCCATTGTCAGTTTTAGCAATGGGTTCTGCACAGGTAAAACCTGTGTCAGTTCCCTCACCACCCTAAACAGTTCTGCCAGGTGAGACTCTGCAAATGCAATATGTGCAGAAGAGAAGGATTTCCTTGCTGCAAGTATTGCCTCTCTATAGGAACAAAGAAATTTCCTATGATGAGTCCTGTCAGACAAGAGCCGAGTTTTTTTGCCAGATGCATTCTAGTCATTGTCCAACCCACCTCAACTTCCTAAGTTCTTCAGTATACCATGGTTGGTGATTTGAAGCAGGTTGGAGAGGACACTTGGGAGCAATCGTGTCGATACCCTTGGTAAGGTCAGTGTTCCAGGTATTGATCAAGGCTTCAATAGAATCACCGGCATTACCAACCAATAAACCCTTTAAGGCTTTCTGGAATTTAATTGGTTCCATTAGTCTTCGAGGGCATACCATTTTAATAGGTCCTCCACCCCCGATGGGCTGGACAGTGGCTCTGAGTTCAGCCTTGATCAGGAAAAGATCTGTCCATGACAATGTGGTGGTTTTAGTCACCTCTGCCCACAGATATTCCTGTTCCGTACTAAAGACCACATCAAGGGTATGATCCGCACAATGAGTGAGCCCGTCAACCAATTGGGATAGGTCCATGTTTGTCATGGACTCCATGAACTCCTGAGCCACACCTGATAGACTTGACAAGCTGGTCTCAAATGGGATGTTGAAGTCGCCCAGAACTAACAGTCTGGGCAACTCCAACACCAACTCTGAGACCAGTTGTGTCAGCTCGGTTAGGGAGCCTGTTAGACAACAGGGTAGACAGTATACTAACAGAATTCCTAAACTATTCCTGGTCTTCAGGCTCAGGTACATACACTCGGTGGACTGTTTTCTGGACAGGTATCCTGGTCAAGGTAAGGTTACTTTTATGAACCAGAGCCACTCCACCCCCTCGCCCACTTCCCCTTACCTGCTCACTGACAGAGTACCCGGCTGGGAGGGCCTGCGCCCAAGTTATGGTGCTATCCTCTCCCAGCCAGGTCTCAGTGAAGCAAGCCAGGTCGGTGCCTTCTTCCAAGAGAAGGTCATAAATAATATGGGTCTTGTTTTTTACCAACCTGGCATTGCAAAGGAGCAAGGTAAGGTTCTGTGGCATGGTTGGTACGTTCTCCAATCCATTTTGGGGAACAGAGTGAACTGAAGGCAGGATAGCTTTCAGACATCTATCCCACCTTCCTTGTAACAAACTTTTGCTCTGTTCCCACCATACCTTCTGTTCCCCTGCACCACCTCAATTCCTCCCAGATCATGCCTGGCCACATATACTTGTCCCTTAGTCCGAAGATCTTCTAGTTCTTAAGGCTTCTGGGGGAGGGAGTGGCATGGAGCCCAGTTGGAAAGACTCACTCCCTTCCCAGCTGGAGGTCACAAGCAGCAAGCAGCCTTCTTAAGGCTTCTGGGCTCTTAAGGCTTCATTATTTCTTTTCTTTTAGTTTACTCACCTTCCCCTTGTTCTTACTCTCTTGTGTCTCTTTTTCTTGCCATTGTTCTACTGATCTTTTGTTATTTTTGAGCTCATTTAACTTCTCTGCTTATGGTGCGAGCTGCTTTGGGTTCCATATGGGAGAAAAGCAGGATATTAAATAAATACCGGTAAAATACTTGCACCAAGTTCTTTCTCATCTTTCCTTGATAATACTACTTCTTGCTTCTTTTCTTACTGCTCTCCCTTGCCCCCACACCCTTGGTCATCTTGCTCCAATACTTTTGCGTAAACATCACATTCTAATCAGAGTTGATGCTTTACGCTTGTTACAGCTGTCACTGCACTTTGTGGTTGAATCACACATGCACAATGTGCTGAAGTCATCCAAATAGGGCATTACTAGTGTGTGAATCACAACAGCCAGGATATCTGAGTCCAGGAGAGGCAGCTGCCAGTACACTACTCTCAGCTGGTGAGAAGTGCTTAATGACATCAATGCTACATAGACTGCGGAATCTGAGGCCAAATTTAATAGCTCTGCTAAGGGGCCTTTCACACTACATAATTATAGTGCTATCTCTGGCTTTTCTTCACAAACGAAGATTCAGGAAGGACTCGTCCTGCGCTTTCTGCAAGTGCACTGATGACTAAAAAGGCCAATCCGAGATAAACAAGTCCGGTTGCAGAAAGGACAGCAGAAGGTTTCCATGTTGTCATTCTTTCTGTGTTGTCGTTTCTGTTCAAGACTTGTTTGGCGTCAGTTCTCAAATAAAGCTGCAGCATTGTGGATAGTGTGTCTCCATGCCTCCCAATGTGAGGCCAAGGCAGACCATTGTTGGTGATCAATTTGGCCAAGCCTGAGATGTTGTTTCAGGAAGTCCTTGTATAGTTTTTTTGGAGTGCCCCTCTTACGCTGACCCGTGGCGAGTTCACCGTAGAGTACTATTTTTGGGAGGCGATGGTCCTCCATCCTAGAAACGTGCCTTACCCAGCGCAGCTGTGTTCTCAATATCATGGCCTCAATGCTGTTGATCCCTGTTTGCTCAAGGACAGCAACATTTGTCACATAGTCCATCCAGTGTATATTTAGGATTGTGTGTATACAGCGCTGATGAAAGCGTTCAAGGAGTTGTAAGTGGTGGCAGTAGGTGACCCATGTTTCAGATCCATAGAGGAGAATAGAGAGTACAATGGCTCTATACACACTGATTTTTGTGCTTCGCCTCAGGTGTTTATTACTCCAGACTCTTTTGTGAAGTCTTCCAAATGCGCTATATGCCTTTGCTAATCTGTGATGGATTTCTTTGTCAATCTTGGCATCTGAGGAGATGATGCTTCCCAGGAAGGTGAACTGCTGAACACTTTAAATGCCATTTAACTGTGGATTTCTGGGATTTGTTCTTGGCTATTGTTGTTGTTATTGTGTGAAAAAAACAAAGAACTGGAAAGCACATAATCACACTGGAGGAGTAAAATGATCATCACAAACTTTTATTTCTTAAAAAGTCCAATGTGTTTTGGCCTTGACATCAATTGACATTCAGCAACTGATGTATGTTTTTGGGTATTGGAGAAGATAAATAACAAAAATGAATATGGTTTGAAGAAATAATAATAATAATTATTATTATTTGTAGCCTGCTTTTCTTCCAAGGCTTGGACCCAAAGTGGCTCACAGTTTAAAAAAACACACACCACAGAATTAAAATATACAAAAAGTGCACTTTAAAACAGAATTAAGCCAGTTACATCACTAAAACATCAAAATATTTAAAAGAATAAAATATACTTTAAAATATTAAACACTTTTTAAAAAGATAAAATGCTTTTTAAAACAACCCAACAAAACCACACAGTACCCCTAGCATGTTCTTTAAAAAGCCTGCCTGAATAGAAAGGTTTTGGCCTGCTGCCAGAAGGACAATAGGGAGGGGGCCAGTCTGGCTCCCTCGGGAGGGAGTTCCAGGGTCTAGGGACAGCTACCAAAAAAGACCATCTCTTGTGTCCCCACCAATCGTACTTGGGATGTTGGTGGGACTGAGAGAAGGGCCTTTCCAGATTATCGCAGTGACCGGGCCGGTTCATAGAGGGAGATACGGTCTGCCAGATAGCCTGGACCTGAGCCATATAGGGCTTTATAGGTCATAACCAGTACTTTGAATTGGGCCTGGAAACAGACTGGCAGCCAGTGGAGCTGTTTCAACTGGGGTGTGGTATGATCTCTGTAACCCGCCCTAGTTAACAGCCTGACTGCAGCTCTTTGGACCAGATGAAGTTTCTGAAACTCTTCAAAAGCAGCCCCATGTAGAGCATGTTACAGTAGTCCAAGCAAGGTATAACAAAGCATGTACCACTGTAGCCAAGTCTGGCATGTCAAGGAATGGGTGCAGTTGCTGTACAAGCTTTAAGTGTGCAAAAGCACTCCTGGCCACCGCAGAGACCCGGGTTTCCAGGTTCAAGGTTGAATCCAGGAGTACTCCCAAACTGCGAACCTGTGTCTTCAGGGAGGAGTGTGACCCCATCTAGCACAGTCTGAATCCCTATTCCCTGATTGGCATTCCGACTGACCAAGAAAAAGGAGATACAATGGATTTTGAAACTAAAAACTTTAGCACCAGAAGGTTTGAATTTAGAAATAATAATAATAATAATAATAATATGTATTTATACCCCGCCCCTCTGTTAAAACAATCGGGGCGGTTTACAAAAATTAAAATACAATACAGATAAAATCCCCAAACACCCCCACCCCTGCCCTCCCCCATAAAAAAATATTAAACAATTATAAATTAAAACCAACTGATCTAAAATCACAATTAAAAACAATAAATACAATAAAATACAATAAATGGCCAGCGGAATAAAAGAAGCCAGGATCCCCTGAGGCCGGGATCTAATTAGGAAAGGCCTGCCGAAAGAGATCCGTCTTTAGTGCTTTTTTAAAGCTACTCAGGCTTGTTATCTGACGGGTCTCATTCGGCAGGTCATTCCACAATTTGGGGGTGATTACTGAAAAGGCCCTCTGGGAAGGTTGCAGACAGCCTAGATTTTTGTGGCTGAAGCAAATTCCTCCCAGAGGACCGGAGTGCGGGGGAGGATTGTATGGGAGGAGGCGGTTCCGGAGATAAGTTGGACCCAAGCCATTTAGGGCTTTAAAGGTTAAGATCTCTCCACTGGCTATCAGTTTCCGGACCAAGCATGAGGGCAGCCCCATGTAGAGCGCATTGCAGAAATTAAATACAATGTTTAATATAAAAATTCTAGAATGGATGGCTATAGATTGAGAAATTATTTAGTCTATTACATCAGCCAAAAAGAGCAGTGTAACTTTGGGGACAGATTACATCATACACCTTTTCACTGGTTCTCTTGGATGACAAAATCTATAACTAAGAATCCATTGTTAGACTTAGTTCCTTTCTTTTAACAATCAGTGGTCCATTTGTATAGAGTGCATACTGCAGCTCCAGAAATCTCTGAGGATTAGTATATATGTATTTATATATGAACTATGTTTACTACTCCTTCCTTCCCTCTGTGTGTGTTTATGTATACACTTATTTTAGATTATTGGCCTTTGATAGGACCCAATATTTTGTTTTGTTTTGTTTGCTTGTTTTAATGTAAAGAGCCATGTACATAGATGGTGCTATATTTAATAATAATAATAATAATAATAGAAACTGTAACTTTTTATGAAAAAGGTTTTAAGAGCTGAACATGTGTTGACTTAGACAACAGAGTAAATGTATTTCTGTTTCATGTGAAGTCGAAGGCTTTCACGGCCGACATC
This sequence comes from Gambelia wislizenii, assembly GCA_030847615.1. NCBI lineage: Eukaryota > Metazoa > Chordata > Lepidosauria > Squamata > Crotaphytidae > Gambelia > Gambelia wislizenii. Next base: position 263,424,767 of record JAUMIR010000002.1, read on the forward strand.
GATAGGGTTTTTGTGTGTTTTTTCCAGGCTGTGAGGCCGTATTCTAGAAGAGTTTATTCCTGACGTTTCGTCTGCATCTGTGGCTGGCATCTTCAGAGAATGGTGGCAGTTGTAGGATGTTCAGGATGCTCACAATTTATTGTCTCAACGCATGCAAATGAACTTCACCCAGGGATAGGGAGCTTCCCAGCAGACAATAGACCATGAGCTAAATAGACACTAATCCCCCTCGCATATCCTTCCACCCTAAGAGCTGAACATCGTACAACTGCCACCATTCTCTGGAGATGCCAGCTACAGATGCAGGCAAAACGTCCGGAATAAACTCTTCTAGAACATGGCCTCACAGCCCGGAAGAAAACCACAAAAACCCTATCGATGCTGGCCATGTAAGCCTTCGACTTCACATTAAACAGAAATACATTTACTCTATTGTTTAAGCCAACACACAGCTTTGTTTCCTTTTACCTCTCCTGTTGTTGTGTGCCTTCAAGTCATTTCCAACTTATGGCAACCAGAAAGTGACCCTATTACAGGGTTTTCTGTGGCTGAGAGTATGTGACTTGCCCAAGGTCACCCAGTGTGTTTTCATGGCTGAGTGGGGATTCAAATCATGATCTCCAGAGTAGTCCAACACTCAAACCACTATGCCACACTGGCTCCTTAGGTTTGCCTTAGGGTCACCATAAGTTGGAAATGAGTTGAAGGCACAGCTACAACTTAATCAGTCAACCCAGAGAGCTCTAGTGCCTCCCTAAACTACAAATCCTAAAATTCCATAGGGTGCAGTCATGTCAATTAAAGTGGAACCATATCACTATAATTTCTCTGGCTTTTCTTCGCAAACGAAGATTTAGGAAGGACTCATCCCACGCTTTCTGCAATTATATCACTATTATATCACTATATCATTATCATTATATCACATGATATCAATATAATGAGGTAGTGTTAAAAGGCCCTAAACTGTGAATCTGATCTATCATGGTAAAACAAGCCATGTCAAACAGGCTGAACAGGGCCAAATCCACACTATACAAATAATCCAGTTCAAAAACTGGATTATTTGCTCTTCCTATTGAATCCTGGGATTTGTAGTTTTACAAGGTCTTTAGCCTCCTCTGCTGGTGCCTCACTAAACTGCATATCCCAGGAACCAATCCCCCGAGGATATGGGGGTCCTACTGTAGTATGGGCTGATGTAGGAACCCATTTAGACAGGCAGGATTCCCAGCAATTTCCATGAGGGGTATTTTCACTATCTAGACAACCCCTCAATCTTTAGCTGTGGCTAGCTGCTAAAAATACACCTGGCATTTATAAGGGCCAGAAATATTTAAAGGCTTTAATTTATACCAATTTGTTTAGGATTAGTGTTGATTTATGCTCATTTATCTTCTACTCTTTACTGAGGAGCATACAACATTTATTGCTATTTTCCATCCTGACTTTAGTTGGTGGATCATGCTTGCACAAAAGAGGCCCACTTATCGGACTACGGCTGCACTGTTGCTGCGAAATGGCGCCCCCTGCTGTGCATCCGCAGTTAGAGCAACCATTCTTTTAAAAAGGCGCGAATTTTTTTCTCTCTCTCCGCAGCTGCGGCTTTCCGGATGGGGGCACGCATGCGCAGGATGAGAAAACGGGGAGGGAGGGAGCTAGGATGGCTGAAAACAATCGGTAACGGTCGTGCGCATGCGCATTGAGGGACGAAGCTGGCCGCTCTTTGTGAGGGAGATCATAAATATAGAAAGTATAGAGTGAAAAAAACAGTTTTTGATTTGAGAGAGATTGACAACCGTCTTTAATCAAGTCTGGGGGGCGCGGGGCAACGCTTTAGCTTTTGACGTATATATTGTAGGTCGATGTACATTTTTTATTGGAAGCCACATGGTGAAAACTGGTTCAAGTTTTCATATGAGTATCAAAAGAGCACAACGGCGTGTGATTCTATCTTTAGTTTGTAGCTCTATGGCTGGGAAGAGTGTTAGAAAGGGCGGGGTTGGCGCGCGGCGGCTAGGCGAGCGACCACGTGCTGCTACGTGAGCCAATCAGCGGCTAGGAATCCTCTTCGGTGCCCAATCAGGGGGCTCAAGCGCTCTAGGTTCAAGCGGCGCCTTGTTGGAATCCGCTGGAGGAAGCGGCGTTTGGTGAGTGAGTGGAGGCGGTGGGTGAGTGGGCAAAAGAGGGGTTGTGTGGACTGACCTTTCCCCCTTTCAGGTTACGCCATACCAGGGAGCCGGGGAGATCTCAGCTTCGGAACTTGCTCTGATTGCTCAAGGTTGGGCTCACCAGGGTTCAAGAGTGCTTTAGAACATGTGCAGAGTGCAGGCAAACGCCATGCATTTTGGACGGTGGTGTTCTGAAAGGAGAGGGTCCTCTATAGTGCGGGCCTATTGAACCACATACAATATGTGAAGTCGAAGGCTTTCACCGCCGGCATCCGTAGATTTTCCTTGGTTTTTTTCCGGGCTGTGAGGCCGTGTTCTGGAATAATAATAATAATTATTATTATTATTATTTCTGTCCCGCCTCTCTGCAACGCAATCAGGGCGGCTTACAGCACAAAAATTTCATAATTACATTAGTACCCTAACCCACCTACTCCTTAAAACCCTCTGGCTTTTCTTCGCAAATGAAGATTCAGGAAGGACTCATCCCCCGCTTTCTGCAAGCGCACTGATGACCAAAGAGGCCAATCCGAGATAAACAAGTCCGGTTGCAGAAAGCACAGCAGAAGGTCTCCTTGGGTGATGTTTTTGGGTTGTGATTCTTTCTGCGTTGTCCTTCCTCTTCAAGACTTGTTCGTCGTGACTTCTCAAATAAGGCTGCAGCATTGTGGATAGTGCGTCTCCATGCCTCCTGATGTTAAGCGTGGGCAGACCATTGTTGGTGATCAATTTGGCCCTTAAAACAATATCAAATTAAAAAGATTAAAAACATACAGTAATTAAAAAGAGGAAAAAATGGAATAATTCAATGGCAGCTTAAGGGAAAAGACAGCCGAATCTGTGGGCCAGGATAGCTATTTGGGAAAGGCCTGCCGGAAAAGAGTTTCTTTTTGGAAGAGTTTCTTTCTGACCTTTCCGCCTGCATCTGTGGCTGGCATCCTCAGAGAATGGTTGAGTAGGTGTGTGTGTGTGGAGTTTATATACTGTGGGCCCCTGTTGGGGAGTATATGTAAATTTGTGTATTTGAATGGCTAGTTTCTGGGTATAGAAATGCAAGGCTTGTTAGTGTTTGTTTGGCTAATGGTTGGTTGATGGCCCATTATCTGCTGGAAATCCCCCTGTCCTGGGGGGGGGAGTTCCTTTTTAAGTGTTGAGTTTTGATTCTATTGCTTTTCAAAACTTGAAGTCAGAATGCACAGAGAAGCTATTGAAATCCACAAATACCTGGACAAAGTCAACAGGAAAGAAGAAACCCTAAAAATAAACAAAATCTGGCTCCCAGTTTTGAAAAACAATAGAATCAAAACTCAACACGTACAAAGGAATTCCACCCAGGGACAGGGGGAGTTCCAGCAGATAATGGGCCATCAACCAACCATTAGCCAAACAGACACTAACGAGCCTTGCATTTCTATACCCAGAAACTAACCATTCAAATACACAAATTTACATAGGGTTTCACAGTATATAAACTCCACACACACTCCTACCCAACCATTCTCTGAAGATGCCAGCCACAGATGCAGGCAAAACGTCAGAAGTAAACTCTTCCAGAATACGGCCTCACAGCCTGGGAAAAAACTAAGGAAAATCTACACATAAAATATATTATACACATCTTCGACAGCAGTGGTCTTAGGCTATAGGACGTGGGAGACTGGCAGTGTTCCCCCCTCCCCGCATTGTGCCAAGGACCAGCACAATGTCTGTGCCCATTGGTACAATTGTTCTTTCCTGGAGACTCACCAGGGATTGGCAGCTAATGGCTCAGAGACTGGCACTGGTCCAGGGACCACCACTTTTGAGTCGTACTGTGCTTACAGAGTTTAACTCATAAGGAATTTTGTTAGTTATGCTCAGAAGTGGTAACAAAAAGGACAAACCATTGTGATAATGACAATCAAAGGATGTTGTAAAATGAGTGAAAACCACAAGAGATGGCGGGGCAGGGGGAAGAAAAGATATTCATACGAGTGGGAAATAAATCCTGAAAGGTGCAAGTTTCAAGCTTACAATAGGTCCATGATTTGTGCTTGGGTGCCTACACTGTGAATATCTGGCAGATTATAGAAGCCTCCCTCTGCCAAGTTAGCCTGAAAAAAGAGCATTTTGGCTTGAATTACATTGTGGTGATGGTGGTGCACCTTCAAGTCATTTCTGACTTATGGCAACCCTAAGGTGAACTTAACACAGGGTTTTCTGAGACTGAGAGTGTGTGACTTGCTCAAAGCCACCCAGTGGGTTTTCATGGCCAAGCAGAGATTCAAACCGTGGTCTCAAGAGTCATAGTCCAACACTCAAACCACTACCCCACAATATAGGCCTTTTTCTTGTAATTTCATGTGATGTCTCCTCATCCACCCCTGGTCCCAAGGAAAAAGTCACACAAGTTGTAGGATTTCTGTAATGCTTACTTCCAAGAAGGATAACCATTTGGGTGGACATGAGAACTAGAAAATGTCTGGGAAATACAGAGAGACTGGTTCCAGAAGTGGTGAACCTCTGCTGCAGGCCACATGTTGCCTGCCCGGTTCTCCTCCTGTGAGGTGTCCCACTCCACTTAACCAAATGGCCTCCATAGCACCCCTTCCAGCTTTCTTCACTATTTCCCATGCATCAACTGAGTAGTGCAAAGGCTGGGAGGTAAGGTTTCAGCTTCTTCCCATCTTTGCTGCTGCCTGACGGAGGGAGAACTGATGTCCCTATTCACCATCCTGAGGCCCATTTTGGGCAGAATGGTGGGTTGTAAATTACAATACTATGTACACCAGAGGATATGGTGAGACAGTGGTGGAGACAAGAGGGAGATTGTTAACTCAGCACTGTGCTGTGTGAATGTAACCTCATGGTATGTGTGCAAGCCAAGCAAAGGGAGCTGGTGGTTTGAGGAAGTGGGAATCTAAGGCTGTTTCACCTATTGCTTTGAGAATTTTATTGATATGGCTGTAACCCAGCTTTGGTTATACTGTATGTGCAAATCGCTGAAGAGAAGTGCTCTCTTCAGCAAGCCGTGTCAGGTGAGGCTGACATGACTGCAGTATTTCAGTTTGCTTACAGGGTTAGCACAACAAACAGTGGTTTGTTTGTATCAATAGGTGCACTGAAAAGTATTGAAACAAAATAGAAGAGACTGGCCAGGACTACAGGAGAGCATTTGTAGCTGGTGAGCAATTCCTATTCTGGAGTCCTGTTTGGAGGTTTTGGGGTACTGGGTTTTTGTTTTTAGTGGTTGAAGTTAGTTTTTGAGCCATAGAGCTGCTTTTCCTTTTCCACCTGCAAGGCCCCTTTAAATGAGGGGTGGGAAAAGACTGGGATGCTTGTAATTCCACCCTCTTTCCAAGGTCCAATAAAAAAAAAGAAAAGAAATGGGAGTGAAATTCCTAGAGGTCTCCAGGACTTTATTTAACCATCCATTTCTCCCCCCCCCCAAAAAAAAACAACACCTGGAAATTGAAACCAGACGTGACTTCCAGTCACCTCTGGTATGAGAGAATGGCTGATATTGGGGTACTGCAGCCGGCTGGGGGTGGGGCAAGAGAATAAAAATGGACACTCACCCCTTCTATACCGGCCCAGCTGTGATCCTTGACACAGTGACTCTTGGTCAGACTGGAACAAAATAAAACCCAGTATTTTGCAAGCTAGAATACTGCCCTCGTTGTAAACGGAAGAGATCTTGGCCATGTGTGTTTGTGTGACTCACTCTTTATAGGCAAATTACACTGTGTTACATGTAAGCTGGTATTTATGTTACTAAATACTGTGAAGTCTGAAGGAAATTGTGTCAAGCATTGATTGCATGCTGCTTTTTGTTGCTTTGTTTTATAAAAATTGGGTTGTTCTGTGTTGGCTGTCCCTGCTGGGGACCATTAGAAGTGGCAAAGCAAGCTGCTGTGGCCTATCTGATCAAGATTCAGTGGGCAGCAGCTCTATAATGTGCCTCTTCAGGGAACACATGTGTATTACTGAGTTGACAGTGGAGATTGGGCAGGAATTTACCCACCTCTGGTAACTGTTGTGGATTGCATAGCAAAGACTCCCTGAGACAGGTCCAGGTTCTTCTCTTTTAGTTTTAGTATATAGACCTGCAATGGCTGGCCTTAGTGAGCACGTACAGGATAAGGAAATGGTGAGCAAGGAGCTGTTGGCACTGATGGAAAAAGGCAAGGCGGTGGAGATGCTGAAGGACAACCTCTCAAAACAGGAGCAGATGATTGACAAACTGCTGGACACTCAGAAGATCACAAAGCAGCTGATCAAAGGTACATCTTGCACGGTACTGCCTTAGAAACCAGCAAGGCACAGGGCCCTTGGGTATACTTGTGGGAGAATACCAAATGGGAGAATGTAGTTGGGGCTAAATAGATGCTACAGCATCAGATGTTCATAAGCTATTGTTGAATCTTAGCCACAAGATGTTAACCTGGGCAGTACCAATGATCAGGAAGTGACAGGAAAGTAATAGAAGTACAGTATTTGTTCTTGCATGGGGGGGGGTGAGGGTTTGCCACCTGTGGTGTGGTCTGGGAGAGGGAAGTGGTGCCTTGCCCCCATGCATTTGCCCACCCCTGGGTTAGGCCTTTAAAGGTCATGGCCAGCATTTAAGTAAAGCCCAGGTGGGTGAGGGGATTCGTGAAGCCTTGTTGACTTGCCCAGATGGATGAAATGCAAGCACCACTGTGGCGCTCTAACGAAACACATTTAGCTCTTCCCTGCAGAGCTCATGGCTGTTGAGGAGAAGGCAGCCCAGAAACTTTATGATAGGGAACAAGAGCTGAAGGCAAATCTCCAAAAGCTGCAGAAAATTGAAGATGAATTGCTTCAGGCGAATGAGAAGGATGCCACACTGAGGACCAGCACCAAATATCCTTCCATGTCTCCATCTGATACAGGGAAACTGAATCTTTCCCTGGTGGGAGTTCAGTCTCTCCAAACATTTATTCTGTTTAGATTGTGCCATCATGGTGTTGAAGCCTTTTGGTAACTTTGGCAGGGTACAATTTCTCCCTGGTGCCATATTGATAAGGTAGGATGCTGCTATTTGCATCAAGCAGTACTAGATGAAATAATCTGGGGGCTTTATTTGGGTTGGCTCACTCAGTCAGGATTCAGTTTTGCCAGGATTTCCCCCTGTAATTAAGGACATCCGGAGGTATCTTTCATTTCCATGCTTTTGATAATTGATCTTTGTTTATTCCAATTGTTGTGAGCCATCCCAAAGGGAGGGAAAATTATTATTATTTTCAAAGGGGCCTGGGATTCTCCTTCTCTCCCCTTTCAACAGGAACAGCTAGAATTTCCTGTGGAGCTGATACAGTACTTTGAATGCAGAAGGTCCCATGTTTGGTATCAGATGCTTGCTGGTAAAAAAGGATCTTGGGGAGCTTGATTGGGAAATGCCTCCACTTGGTGAGGCACAGCCACTCAGAGCAGAAAACGATATTGCCTTGATGGAGCGATTCTTTATACAGAATTCCTCTCTGTAGATAGCATCTCCCATATATGCCCATCACTGGGGGTTGGTAGTCTCTGTCAGAGGTACAGTGATTTTACCCCTGGCTTTTACTTATTAAAGAAACCATCCTTGTAGATGAATCTGTTCCAGGAATATTTTTCAGCTGCACCATCACTTGTATGTGTAAGTGCTTAGCTTCTAAGATCAGATGGGATCTGGTACCTCTAGGGTATTTAGGCCAACATGCTATCACTTACCCTGAGATAAATCTGAGTCAAGCAGACTACTTGTTGAGGATTCTTGAAATTTTCAGCTCACTTCAGCATCTGATTAGTTGAGTGGTGGGCAACCATGGCCCTCCTAAATGTTGTTGGGCTGTAATTCCCATCAGCCCCTAGTGAGAGATGATGGGGACTGTAGTCCAGCATCATCTGAGTTGGTCATAATTGCCCATCCCTAGAAGAATAACAAGTTTAAACCAATGTTGGCCTCTTCAAACTGGAACTGAGAAAAGTGTGTATCCTATTTCAGTTCATGTACTTAGTTTAGATTTCTAGTATGCTGTGTTGGAAAGGGATGAAGTGCACCAGAAGGGTGTGTCAGGAGACCCTGTTGCCCTAGCTGGTGTATTCAGAGCCTGGAGAGAAGCCCCTCCATCTGCCATTAGCTGTTTTAGTGTGATATTGCCCTGGGCCTGTAGAAGTGGACTGGACCATTGTTGTCCACAATGTTCTGTCGATGTATTGAAATCAATAGTTCCTGTTGGTTCACGGGAATCAATCAGCAACAAAGTTCCTTCACTCTCAAGACATACTGAGTTAAGGAAAGAGCTGGAGGCATTGAGAGAAGAAATCAAGCAGCAGGAGAGGAAAGCCACTGAAACTGTTGATGCGTCCATGTCGGCTACGTAAGTAAAGACCTTCCCTTATTTTTTTTTCCAGACCAACTGCTGTGAAGCGGGCAAAGGAAAGTTGGCTGTTGCATGATTTACTCTTCCTCAGCATGGAACTATCTGATCTATGGACAAAGGGAGGCATGGTTTGGTCCATTTATACTGAGGTCCACATCTAGACGCTAGCTGCCTGACACATAAGTGGGAGAGTGAGGTACTCCTCTCGATGGGGAGAATTTTGCAGAGCTTAAGAAAGTTACTTTTTTTTTTTTACTACAGTTCACAGGGCATGGGGGATTCTGCAATTAACCAGTTCAAAAAAAGATACTTTTCTAAGCACAGCACTTCTGCCACCTTTTTTTTCTTCTTATCATATCATGTGGCAGCTTGGCTAAGACACTAAGCAATTAAGTTAGAAAGTTCCTGGTTCACATTTCTCTTCTACCATGAGCTTATTAAATGGTTGGTGGCAAGTCACTCTCAGTCTAAGCTCCTCATGTCTGTGGTGTGAAAATAGTACCAACTTACTTTATAGGGGTATTTCAAGGCATACAGGTAATGAGTGTGAAGTTCTTTGAGTGCTTGTGAACTCTGTACATGTTTTGTTTTAGCTGTGTGAGACCACACAGAGGGAAAACAAACTGGTCCTCTTTCTCTGAAAAAGTCATACTATCATGACTCTGGAAATCCATTGTCAATTAACTGTTGGTATTACTGGGCTACGTAGAACAACAGTCTGACCAGAGATGTGAAGGCACTGTTTTCCCTTTTTCCTGAAGCAATTTTTTTCTAGAAAAATTCAAAACGGATTATGGGAAATCCTTTTAAAACAATAGTATTTAAGAGAAAGTGTTCTTATATTTACTTCCGTCACTCTATGTAGCAGGTAGAGCCAGTGTGGTATAGTGGTTTGAGAGCTAGACTGTGACTCTGGAGACCAGGGTTCAAATCCCCATTCAGCTCTAGAAACCCACTGGGTGACCTTGGGCAAGTCCCACTCTTTCACCCTCTGAGGAAGGCAAAGGCAAACCCGCTCAGAACAAATCTTGCCAAGAAAACCCTGATGGGTTCACCTTAGGGTTGCCATAAGATCGAAATGACTTAGAGGCATACACTGACAACAAGGTAGACTTTTAAGTTAAATTGGAAAAATGCCCCCTGCCTGCCCCCACTTCAGATTTTTTGGAAATTTTGCATCTGTAAGTCTGACCCACTTCTAGTTTTCCAAGCTCTAATTTAAAATAGCATCATATACTGTATTCAATTATGTTTTGCAGGTACCTTGTACATCTTTATTACCAGATCTGCCACATTGACTGGGACTACTCCTGTGAGCCAACCATGATTAAAGGAAGTATCCTTCCACTATAAGCAAATAGGAGCTCTTTGCTGGGAGGGGCATGTACATATTTTTTTCCCTTAACCTTTATTTATTCTCAGCCCATTATGGACCTGACATTGCCCAGTCTATCAACCTTGACAGTACCCAACACTCCCGTTGTTTTATTAGTGACTACTTATGGAATCTGGTGAATACATCCTGGTGAATGAAATGGCCCTGGGACACAGCAGCAAATATGTGGTGGATGTTCCTATAGACAGTGAGACATTTGAGCAGTGGTCTTTTCTTTCCTTACAGTTACTTCTGTACTCTGGAAAGGTTTATTTGAATAAATACACCGATGGAAGAGAAATCATTTTTAGTACTAACCACAAAAAGTATTTTATTTGCGTGAGAAGTGTAATTCAAAAAACAAAACAAACAAAACCAGTTCTCTTTGAGCCAGCATGTCTGCTAGTAGGCTGCACCACTGATGGGTAAGAAAGAAAAATCAATGCAGGGGGAGCACTTTCCTGTGGCTTAATACAAAAGCAGCTTAGGCCAAACCCTGTCTGAGCTCTCACCTCTGTGTTGGTCTATATTCACTTACCTGTTGATCATTAGTCCCAGAAGAATAACCCATAACAGCTCCTGCACCTCCCAGCTTTCTGTTATTTTTTTTCACCTTGACAAATTTCCCAGGAATTTGCCAGTGGGAACAGGGTGAAGAAAGACTTTTAGATACATCCAAAATTGAACTGGTTGTCAAAATGTCTGTCCGAAACAGATTTGCAAGGAATGGTCTATGTAGAAGATACTCCCACCTATCCATGCAAAGGAGATTCCTTAGACTATCCCCTGCAGGACTATTGACAGGCAGGGAATGAAAGAGATGTGCAATGAACATCAAATCCTCTTCTGTAGCTCTAATAAGACATGTTCCTTCTTGGTTGCTGCCTCATTGCCTAAGCCTAGAACTAGGCTAGGCCAAGTTGAAGAGGCAGCAATAAATCAGCTAGAGCTAAAGCACAAGAAAAGTAGATGTTCTTTTTTACAATTAAACTCACAGAGAGTTCAAACTGGATATTGAAATGTCACTTGTCCTTGGCACTTTTCCTTGATTCTGGCAGAACAGGCCTTGGCATGTCATAATACTGAATCCTCTCCAATGTCTTTTCCTTCTTCCATCTTAAGGGAAACTCAGCCAGACCCTTGCTGCCCTTAACAATGGCACTTCTGCTCATCAGTGTGCTTGCAGCATGGCTCCATGGTGATGGCCACACCCACACCGCTACGACCTGAAGTCATGCGGGTTACCTCAGTCCAAGTATCAGTGGTGGGTTCATAACATTCGACGCTATCCAGGAAGGTCTGCCCATCATAGCCACCTACAAGAAAAGGAAAAACCGCAGCTAGCACAATGTGGGATTGAGGCCACGCCATTTGGGCAAGCAGGGGGATGGAACCACTGATTCTCAAGAGTGAAACTGTGGGCTAGACCAGTACTCAAGCTGTCTGATATGGGGCACCACCAGTTATTGGCCAGAATCCTGTTGTGCAGTTATGAATACATAAGCTACAGTTACACATTCATAATGGCTACATATTCACAATCCCTACATAGCCCCTAGTTTAGGTGCTAGGTAGGGACTGTGAAAATCCCCCAAACCCCACTTAGTGGTAAGGAGCTGCTGGAGTTGATGGGGGTCTGTTCCTCTGTTGATCAAGAAGCAGCTGCCTGACATTTCCACCTCCCTTGCGTGAGCAATCCAGCACAAGGCGGATTTGTGAGGGGTTGTTCTTCTGGCTATTGCACTGGAGATCACTTGCAGGAGGGGGTGGAAATGTCAGACAGCCACTTTTGATTGACAGGGGAATTAACCCCCATCGATCCCAATGGCTGCTTATCAGTAAGTGAGGTTTGGTGGTGGTGGATGTTTTGCCAGAATCCACTACATAACACCAGAGTTAGAATACGTAATGGTCATACAGCATTCTGCTGTTGGATTTTTTCCCCAGTGTACTAGGGATGGGCACCATATCATTTCCTGGAATCATGGCAGGCACCATCACTTTGAGTAGCACTGGGCTTGATTACTCATTCTTCCTTAAGAACCATGCTATGAGATTGCCTCCTGGCTGGGCAGCAAAACTCCTCACTGTAATGTCTGCTCCTCCTCTGGATTTAGTTCGTCTGTTAAGCAAAAGGGGTTTTGCAGGCTAGGCAGAGGAACAGATGAAGAACTGTGTTGTGCTGGATCAGACCAAAGGCCAATCTAATAGTCCAGTGTTCTAGTCATACAGTGGCCAGCAGCAGCCTCCTGCGGGTGTGCCTCAGCCATTCCCTCTGGTATTGGAAGTAACTGACCATGACTAGGTAGTGTGTACATACAGATACCACTAATAGGTTTATACTCCATGAAGACTGGGTTCCTATTAGTGGCTTACTTGCATGTAAGTGGAGCTTACATGTGCATAAGTCCCATTTTGGATGGAGTGCAGAAGGCTATTCACTTGCCCTCATACTCTTTCCAAAAACATCCCACCACTCAGTAGCTTTTAAGTCCCAGGAGAGACCTGTTGTCACTTACTGGTGTGTTTGTGGGAGGGGCAGTAGGGTGATTCAGACCATTAAGATAATGTATCACCATTAAGATACATTTCTGAGCTCCCTTGGAAAGGAACAGGTGGGTGCACTCCATTTGAGAGTGGCACCCTAATTGCTCTTCCCCTGTCCCATGACCAAGCTGAAACCAGCTGCTCTCCATAGTCTGAATTGCCTCCCCATCCCTCCCTCCTCCACCAGGATATGACAGCAGCTAGGAAACCTCTCAAGGCTTGACATCTGGAAACTGAGTGTGTGGAGCTGTGTCGTGATATAGGCTCTTGGGCCACAGAAATTATTTCCACCTTAGATAGCCAGAGGCTTCCCATATAGGTGACCTATCAGTAACATGACTACCCTGATTTAGTGTTACCCCTACCAGAGATAGGAAACTGTGGCCCTCTAACTCACATCAACCCTAGCTGGCATAGATTACTCTATATTGCTCTTAGTAATTGCCACGCTGTTAGGGGAACAGCAGCAGTTGCAGTTCAACCAGGTTGGGGAAGGACTGTCCCCTTATTATCCACTCTTATCCTTCTACCAGGTGTGTAAGTCATCTGTTCTGGTGCCCCAGAGGACATGTCCTTTCTGAGCTTTCTTGGTTGCACAACTGACTCCCAGCAAACTCAACAGAGGAAGGTAGGAGCAAGGAAAGCTGGGTGGTTTTCCCTACCTGAAAAATGGCTTGATCACTTACAAATATTTGTCATGGATTAACTCACACTTGAGATTGCAGCTCAGACAGATGATCCTTGATAACACTTTGACTCATTGCAGTTGTTTGTGCAATGAGGGCAAAGGGTAGGTTTTCAGGTGCAACCAACAAAGGCACTGGTGCCACCTGTCACATGTTCAAAAGGTGAAGGCATATGAATGGCTCTGCTCATTGGTCTTGAGTGTGTGCATACTGAAAGTGCTGCTACTTTTCTTGGGTGCTTCATTGTGCAGAAGAACTGGACGGATTATGTAAATTTCATCTGCATATGTCCCCCTTTTAACTCATATACCATATCAATTAACAGTATAAGTGCCATCTACAATTGACCAACTCCGGTCCCAGTCAACACTAAGATAGATAAGGATGTTTTTCTGTTAATGCATCTCAATTGCAGATTCAGGTACAAAGTTGTCACTTCATATTGGATGTCTGACTCAGTCCATGATCAGAAGTTGTAACTAATTTAGTATGCTGTGTATTCTTCATGTGTTTGATTTTATATCCCATTATGGTCCTTGTTAATAAACATTTTCTAAGATACTTAGCTTTTATCCTGGGATATTAAAATAAGAAAATAGCATTGCTTTGCTGTAAGTAAGCCCCGTTGACTGATAGGCTTTTTTCATTCTGAATATTCTTTGGTGGAGCAGGTGGTCTGGATGGTGAAATTAAGAAAGAACAGTTCGTGTGGACTTTGCACCAATTCCATACCTGTTTCCTTTAACTAAATATGTACCTGCACATATGTAAACAACAGTGGAGTATAGACAGACATATTTGGAAGTTAACAGGCAGGGGAACAGGTCTCCTCAAGTGAAGCTTGGTTATCCCATTCTCTCTTAAAAGTTAGGTTTTGCACCAAAGACCATCAATCGGAGCATTAAAAAGCAACTTTTAAAGACTACAACTCCCAGCATTTCCTAGTCATCATGGCCAGAAGTCCTCTTAGAAGCAAAACATTTGTTGTTCATCCTGACCAAACTTACCCAGCACGTAGATCTTGCCTTGGTGCACAGTGACCCCAAGGGCGCTCCTGCGGTGCTCCATGGATGCGACAAAGGACCAGGTGGCTGTCTCTACATCGTAACGCTCCATGCTACTGAGCTGGTCTGTACCATCATAGCCCCCCATGGCATAGATGCAGTTATTCAGGGCGCAAACCCCTGCATGGGAACAGAGCAGTATTAAGGCAGACAAGACTCTGATGGTGACCCCCACTCCCTTTAACACAACAGGATTGAATACCACACAGATGTTTCTATGACATTTCATTTCCAGCCTCAACTTGGTGAACAGAGAACCTGTGGGCCTCCAGATGTTGCTGGGCTCCCAACTCCTCTGTCATCTTCAACCGCTGGCTATACTGGCTGAGGCCAATGGGAGCTGGAGCCCAATCACCCCTGTCTTTAACTGCCTACCTGAGAGCCAATCTAGTGCATTGGTTAGGAATGTGGGACTGGACTGGGACCTCAGTGATCCAGGTTTAATCTCACTGAGTGATGAAACTAACTGGGTGATTTTAGGCCAGTCGTGCTCTCTCAGTCTGACTTATTTTACAGAGCTGTTGTTGTGAGGATAAAATAGAGCCAGGTACACCACCTTGAACTCACTGTAGGAAAAGCAGGATATAAATGTAATTAATACACACATACTACATACACAGCTGTCCAAGCAACTGTTCCCAAGCACAAGACACTAGTTTCCTGGATTTGGGCTACATTCTTTGTGGCCCCTGCAGTTAGAAGACTGGCTGCTCACTAAATTCTATTATTAGGAGAAGCTGGCAGGCTTGCCTATCAGCAAACAGATGGCAAACTTCCATGCAAATGGCAGGTACTTTCTGGCCCCTCATCTGTGCTGCAGCTTAGCTTCAGCCCAAAACTCCAGTATAGAGGTAGTTGGGAAACCATTTTTTACATTATATACTATTTATCTTATGCTACTGTTCATCTTCTACTATTTCTCTTATACAGTACTATCTGTTTATATGTATGTCCATCAGAATTTGCTTCCTCATTATAAAGAGTTGACACCACTATTTTGGATAATTTACTTTTCTGGTATACAACTCCCAGTATGGTTTACAACTCCCAGCCATCATGACTGTAGGAATTATATTCTAAAAAGTGATTTTTCCAAGGGTGCAGTTCTAGACTGTAGAAATAATGCAGTTTGACACTACAGTTATCCCTCTGTATCCATGGATTTGGTATCCATGGATTTAAGTATTCATGACTTGAAAATAATCTTAAAAAATAATAATCCAAAAAGCAAACCTTGATTTTGCCATCTTATATGAGGGACACCATTTTGCTATGCCATTGCATATAATGGGACTTGAGTATTCATGGATTTTGGTATCCACAGAGGGTTCTGGAACCAAACCCCAGCAAATATGAAGGGACAACTGTACTTTAACTGCCATGGCTCCATCCTACAGAATCCTGGGATTTGTAGTTTTGTGAGGCACCAGCACTCTTTGGCAAAGAAGGCTAAAGATCTTGTAAAAGTACAAATTCCAGGATTCCACTGGATGGAGCTACAGCACATAAAAGTGGTGTCAAACTGCATTATTTCTACAGTGTAGATGCTCCCCAAGCTCCAAATCACCCTCCCTGGTAAAACACAGGGGACCTGATCACCCAGACTCAAGTTTGCCCACCCCACCCAAGTACTATATCTTATCTGTCTGTCTGTGAAAACATGGCTCTTTATTATATGTTGTAGCTTTTTAAACTTGTTGATCTATTCAACATGTTTTTATCCTGTTTAAGCTATTCTGCTATTTTAATCTGGAATTGTCTTCAATTGTTGATATTGTTGTATTGAATGCTGCCCTGAGTTTCCAGGACAGGACAGGACAGAAACCTGATATGGGGAGGGGGGAGACAGAGAGAACCCAGAGCAGTGAGGTGCTCTCCAATCTCTTTGTAATCAGCAGAGATGGCAACGACAATGACAATGACGTTTCTCAGACTCAGGAACACCCTTGCCATCACCCCCTCTCTCACCAGCCCACACAAACCTGCTCCACTCCGGATGGTGTTCATCGGGGCAATCATCTCCCATTCGTCCCGTTCAGGGTAGTAGCACTCCGCTGAACTGTGGCGGGAAGTGCCATCATAGCCACCCACCGCATACAAGAGGCGGTTCAGCACAGCCACCCCGACACCGATCCGTTGTGTGAGCATGGGTGCCACTGAGGTCCATTCATCCCGCTCTGGCTCGTACCTGGAGGAAGAGGAGGGGGAATCACCTCAGGGCCTGTTGACTACATCTCCCACACACACAGATGGTGAAGAGTCAAGCTACTGTACACAACTGAGAGGATGGCAGTGGTGGTGCAAACCACATCTGGATCTTGAACTCAAGATGGGGATGTGGAGGGAGAGAGAGCACTGTCTGTGAAGAGAGGTTCGGCTAGCAGTCCACTCTGGAGCTTGAGATGAGGCCCTGGTCTACCGCTGCCTGGGCCCTTCCTCAAAGTGATTGGCTATAAGGCAGTGGCATAGGACAGCATAATGATGCCTGGCTTCAGCAAGAGTAAGAAAGCGTGAGCTTGCATCCAGCCGCAGAAGATGCAGGCATGAAGAAGCTGCAAGGCTTCTTCCTAACACTCTATCCAATCATTCAAGCAGGCAAGGACATCAAATGGCAAAGTTGATCAAACACTCAAGGAATGACCACTGTGGAGTCATATTAAAACTTTGCTCCTATTAGTTGGAGGGTAACAACAGCAAAAGAATAACTTGAAGTGCAAATTTGTATTCTTCATGTTCAGGAACTGGAAAAAGAGCCTGTTTATTAATGAGGGGAGCCAGCATGGTGTAGTGGTTTTGGTGTTGGGACTAGGACACGAAATCAGGGTTCAAATCTTACTCAGCCATGGAAACCCACTGGTGGTCTTAGGCAAGTCACACTCTCTCAGCCAATCTCTGAACAAATTCTGCCATGAAAACTCCATGATAGAGTCACCTTGAGGTTGCTACCAGTCAGAACACAACAACAACTCTCCTTAATTTGGGGAGGGGGCAGCTTCCTATACTGCAGTGATTTCTGACCTGTGCTGTGCCAGTGCAACCATCTAATTCCTGCCGTACATCCCTTTCACTTTGAACCTTCCAGCAATATTGTCAGCTTCCTCCCGCACCTTATGCAAGGATTTCTCTATGCCCCAACTCTTAAACCTGCCCTTAAGCCCCTGATGCCACCCCAACCTTTGCAGCATAACTGAATAGAATCATAGAGTTGGAAGAGACCTCAAGGGCCATCCAGTCCAACCCCCTGCCATGTAGGAATACACAATCAAATCATTCCCGACAGATGGCCATCCAGCCTCTGTTTAAAAAACTCCAAAGGAGACTCCACCACACTGCTTTACGAATCATAGACAAGGCTGGCTATATCTTCTGCAATCACATTACCTGCTTAGGGAGCTGAGATTTTAAAGCATATTCTCTCTGTTTTATAAGATGTGTATCTTTATCCTCATGATAAATATTTTAGAAAGGATCAAGTGGCCAGTTTAAAAGGTCCAGAGGGCAGCACTGCAGGGCCAACAGAAAAAAAAATCTGTGTTTTTGACCTGATGAAGGGACCTGCCTGTGTCCTGTTTATTGCTGACGTTTAGGCTCTTTGAAACAGAATGAGCAAAATGGCTAGTCTCTCAGTCTTGGCTTCTTATGGTGATATCCTCTGGCCTTAGATCAAGGGAAGTAACTTGCGTTTCCCATGGCCTGAAGGACAAGCCAGGGTGGATGGCAGAATTTGCAGCAACTCACTCTACGTAGCACATTACTTGCAAATGGTTCTTTTTTTCTTTTTTTGCAATAAGGAATCCATAATTAAGTGACATTACAATTACAATGCAAGCAGGAGACAATCACCCCTTCCTTCTGCAGTGTTCTTTTTATAGTTACATGTGTGTGTACGGCCTCACATATAAGCATTCTGAAGTGTGCCTTCCCAACTGAAAAAGTAATCAACTTAGTTGCTTCTGAATAGCAAGAAAGAAGTTGCTAAAACTGCAACTCTAATGGCAACTAGGGGTTTGGAACTGTAACTATAACTATTTTCTTTCTAAAGCTTTTCAAACTCTAGAAGAGGTAGACTTTCGGGGGCCTTCCTTAATGACCTCTCTCTTCTTTTTATCCCAAACCAATTAATTTCCTTCCACTTTTTATCAGCAGTTCCCAAACCATTCCTAATCGTATTTCCTTTCCCTTACTGAGCACTAGTATTCCTGTTGCCTTTTTAAAAAAATCAGAAGAACTTCTAGCTTCTTGGGAGAGCATCCAGGTATCCATATTACTTTCACAATGAGACCATCAGTGACCATGCATGTTTAGTATGGAGAAGAGAAAGTTGAAAGGTGACATGATAGCCATGTTTAAATATTTGAAGGGATGTCATATTGAGGATGGGGCAAGCTTGTTTTCTGCTGCTCCAGAGACTAGGACACAGAGCAATGGGTTCAAACTACAGGGAAAGAGATTCCACCTAAACATTAGGAAGAACTTCCTGACAGTAAGAGCTGGAATACACTGCCTTGGAGTGTGGTGGAGTCTCCTTCCTTGGAGGTTTTTAAGCAGAGGCTGGATGGCTATCTGTTGGAAATTATTTGATTGTGTATTCCTGCATGGCAGGGGGTTGGACTGGATAGCCCTTGTGGTCTCTTCCAACTCTATGATTCTATGACTGCCCATGCCAGTGGCACAGATTGCTGTAGTCCGGCTTTCTGCTTTCTGCTCCCAGAACACCTTCAGGGTTAGCTCCCAATTTCCCACATAATTTCAGTCTTAGAGACTGTAGCCATAAATCTTTGCATAAACCAAGCATAAATACCACATCTTTTAAGTGAATTACTGTCAAGCCTGAATCAAAGTGCTTGTCTAACTGAAGCTGTACAGCTTCTTGGAGAAGAGGAGAAAGTATCTTAAAGAGGCAGCTCTTAAAGGAGCAAGGATTGTGGCCAGTTTTCCCTTGAGTGCTTCTGAAAAGTTTAAGGGTCACAAATAAACTATGCAGTTTGGGATTGGGTTTTGTTCCTGGCTTTAGCTGATTAATACATGCTGCTTTGTTAAGCTTTCTACATATGGGGTGTTTTTGACTGAAATGGAAAAGTGTTCAAAAATGCAACTCACACCCTTACAGTCTTCAGGTACAGGCCAGAGAGTTCTGCAATCACCCCTGTAGTCTCAACATATTGGAATCAGTCCTGTGTAACCTTTCCTGATAAAAACAGCACTGTGTCATCTGAAGGCTTCTGCAAGCTCCTATACAAACATCAGCTGAGAAGATAACCCTCTGCTCTCCTATCATTGATCAAGAGGAAAACAGGTAAGGGAGGTCTGATGGGTGCTTGGCTTAGAAGCCACAAACCACCTAAGCATAATTCTCTTATCTATATGGATGCCAAACTCCCTAGGATTTTTCACACAATTGTTCAAGCAACACTCATGGCCCAGAGCAGGGGATGGAATATGTCAACAGAAGTCAGAAAGCCTCCTCTTTCCCAGCTTTGGAGCAATGTATGACTACAATATCCCCCCTCCCCACCCACCATTTTCTTTCCCCATGCCCCATTCACCTCTCCACGCTGCTGTGATGATTGCTCCCAAAAGAGCCACCCACTGCGTAGATCATGCCGTCAATCACCCCCACGCCAATCCGGTTCCGGGCCACACTCATCGGGGTGCAAGGAGACCACCGGTTGGTCATGGGGTTATAGCAATCAATGGCGTTGGAGTCCATGTTGCCATCGGGGGAGTTGTTCCTCCCGCCCACCGCGTAGAAGAGCCCGCTTACCACGCAGGCAGCCAGGCCGCTGCGGGGCACCTGCAGATCAGCCAGCCGGATCCAGGAGCCATCACAAGGATTGTAAGCCTCCAGGTAGCTGAGAGACTGCCGGTAGTAACCCCCAGCTGTGTAGATGAGCTGGCCCACTTTAGGCACTCGGCAAGGCATGTCCTTGGTGGGCTTGTGCAAGGTGAGGTCCTGGAAGATCTTGGCCAGGTAGTCCTTGCAGCGCGAGTCCGACTGGAGGATTTCGCACTTCTGCAGCTGCATCTGGAGGAAGTGTGGGGTAAGTGAATGGCAGCGTACAGCCTTGAGCAGGGCCTGGACGTATGGTCGGCGGTTCTCACAGTCATACTTCACCCAGTTGATGCAGGCATGGAAGACCTCTGATTCGCAACGCACGTTCAACTCGTCTCGGCTAATCAGGGTCACCAGCTGGCAATGCGAGAGATTGAAGAACTCGTCCTGCTTAGATACCTGCAAGGGGGGCAGTATGATGAGCATGACCGCAGAACCCTACCGGGGGTTGTAGCGGGTATGGGGGAGGAAAAGTTCTCAAGAACCATTTGAAAAATGTCCCAGGCATCAACGCACTGTCCCTCCTGCCTCCCTGGAGGACTACTTGGCATGGGGGCAGGGAGGGAGAAGTGGGTTGTAGTGTTGTTGATGAATGAAACAAGAAAAGGCTAGTTTAGAAAGAAGTTTGAATGGAATGAAAAGATTTCTGTAGACTTCTGGCTAGTTGGGTTTAGACAGAAGGCCAATGCATGCTGGCTAATCACTAGGACTTGTTTCTGTGGTTTGTTCACCCTACGGCTGGGAATCATGTGGCCCTCCAGATCTTGTTGGACTGCAACTCCCAGCTGCATTAGCGAGCTTAGTCATTGGTGAAGAATGTTGGCAGTTGCAGTATGACAACATCTGCAGTGCTACATAATCCCCTACCCATAAAGTCTGAAGCTAGCAATCAGAATTGTCTCTGAACTGACGATCCAGAGAACCCACAGTTCTTCTGGCTTGTTTCTGTTTCTTCTCCTTAAAAATAATATTAATGGGTAAAGTTTCTAGCCCTCATGGCTGCATAGATAGAGCAACACTGTGCATGGACACTGCTTGGTGAATTTCAGAAGCCAAAGAGATGGCTGAATAAGATTCCTGTTGCTGAGAAAGCAAGACTTTATAGTGTCTTGCTTCTAGTCTGGGGATGGGATGGTGGGAAGTTCTCCTACAAAAAAGATTATTCTGAGATGGAATTGGATGCAATTCTGAGCTTCTCAAGGGCTTCATTTAGTAACAAGCCTGACCCATGTCACTGGTGAAAAGCAAGCTTTATAATAGGGTTTTTGTGGTTTTTTTCTGGGTTGTGAAGCTGTGTTCTGGAAGAGTTTTCTCCTGACGTTCCGCCTGCATCTGTGGCTGGCATCTTCAGAGAATGGTTGGTTAGGGGTGTGTGGGGTTTATATACTGTTAATCCCTGTTGGAGAGGATATGTAAATTTGTGTATTTGAATGGCTAGTTCCTAGGGTGGGAGGATATGCAAAGAGGATTAGTGTCTGTTTGGCTAATGGTCCATTGTCTGCTGGAAATCCCCGTCCCTGGGTGAAGCTTTATAATAAATGGATAAATGGATGCAGCAGATGTCTTACATCAGAGGAAAGTGTCACAAGTCTTCCAGCCAACAGGGAGCTGACCTTCCCTCACAGCTGGCAACTGACTGGTTCCTAAGTCTATCAAACCCACTCCACCGCCCAACCATTTGTTTAGGCTTACAGAGTGCACCTGCGCCTGCAAACCAAAACAAGCAGGTAATTGCAAGCATTAGGTTTTATCGTTAAAAATCTAAACAAAGGAACTGCAAATGCACAGGAATGGTCAGTCTCTGCCTTCTAGCAGCTCTGAGAATCAAAGCAGGCAGCTAAAAGAAATTTTCACTCCCCCTGACCATGCCTCTTAACTGAGCGAAAGGTAGGGGGCAGGTGGACTCCAAGATTCTCACATGAAAGCAGGTGATCTCATGCTCTTATCTTATGGAATGTTAAACTGGGATAAATGGTGAGGCTTAATTATGCAAAGTGTAAAACAGCTCTTTCAGGCCACTGGACAGTGCTATGCACTGTGACTCTGGACAGACTGGTAAATGCTCCTGCTCACCACAGAGAAAGAGAATAGATTATGAAGGAAAGACTCTAAATACACCCACGCTCCCCTTTGTAGGGCAGTAATTACACTCTAGCAAAAAGCTGGGGGGAAATGCAGGCTTGCTAGCACATCCCCCTCTGGTTTTGTTCCCCTTGCTGCTCTGTTTCTTGAATGTGCCGTGCTGCTGAATGTTGGTGGTGCAGAAATGACTACTCCACCTCCCCAAATGTTTCATTTTAAAAGGGGGTAGGCAAAGTGTGGCCCATGAGCCATATGTAGCCCCTTGGGAGCCCAAAATACAACCTATGAAGCCCCTCAGAAGCTCCCCCAAACACCCAGACTTCACCCAAATGTTTTAAAAAATAATTTCTGAGCCTATTTTGGGATAATTTGTAGCCTCCAAGCTGGCCAAATGCACCCCAAACTGGCTGCAAATTGTAGTGGTTTCACTACACTACCCAATCCCCCCAAAAACTTTAACAAAACAAAACAAAACAAAAAATACGCTCCCCCCCCCCAAAATCAGCCAAGTTGATGGCCCAAATTGATGTGACATCAATTTGGGCATGCTGAAACATGGTAGTGCAGTCTGCTGATGGCGGGGTGGGGTTGGGGGAGAGAAATAGTCCTCATCCCTCTGCAGTTGCTCACTACTCCTACTATAGAATATAGGGATCGTGTACCTTGCTTCTAACCAGTATCATGTTCCTTGAAATGTTTTTTAAACTTTTTTTTTTATTTTTTAAAAATGCTTCTTTTTAAAATCAAAGTAGACAGGGAAAGGAGTGGTTGTCACTGCTACACTAACCAACATTTGGCTATATGGTGTAACATTAGCAGCGGTGACAGTGTGTGTGTGTATATGTGTGTGCGCACATGTTCATGTCACCTAGTGGGTTCAGAAAGGTGCAGTGTGCTCCCTGCCACCATTGGGCATTTATTTATTTATGTATTTCTCACTCATTCTGTATTAGCAGGTCTTAGGACAGGGTGCAACAAACCAAAATGTCTTAAAACAATCTAAAATGATTCACACCTTTAAAACAAAATCTTTAAAAATGATTTCACATACTTTGAAACTCCACAACACAAAACTTGCCTACTGATAGACTGAAAACAAATTTAAGCCCCAAATGCTTGGTTAAACAGCCAGGCTTATTAACATGGCAACAGAGCAAAGCAGTGTTGGCACCAGTCAGGCCTCCAAGGGGAGGGCATTCCAGGACCAGAGGCTGAGTTCTGCCCTAGTGCAACCAGGCTTTTCCTCATATCTGGGGCAGTCATCTTCCATAATGAGTATCTCCCCCCGACCCACTTGCACAGGTGGGACTCACCTCCTCAAAATGCATGTAGATGTACTCTCTTGCGCGCTGGTGCAGTTCTGTACAGCCAATCTGCTCGGCGAAGTTGGCAATGCCAATGGCGTTGCTGGGGTCCAGCTGCTGCACCAGAAAGTCGCAGCAGGCTTTGACCACACTATCAATCTGGTACATAACAGCCCCATTCATGACATGGATCACACAGTGCTCGCCCACTGAGATGGAGGCAGTGTAGGCAAACTCAATGAGCCGCTCCATGACTTTGGGGTGGATGCCCTCGATGGGGACTATCTCCATGCCCTGTTCCCGGAGGCCATTAGTGAACATGGCCTTGAAGACAGGGCTGGAGGAGGCCAGCACCACCTTGTGGGCCTGGAAGTCAGCCGGGGGAATGTCTTTGTACTTGACCCGCAAGGTGACGTCGCAAAGCTGCTGGCTCAAGCGCAGCTGGTTCATGATGCTGAAGGCTTGCTTGGTGTGGTCCTCCAGCGTGTAGCTGAAGGTGCGGTTTCCATCATGTGAGGGAGTCACCTCCGCCTTGCACTCTGGGGAGTACATCACAAAAGCAGCCCCGCACTCATTGCATAAAGGAACGGAGGGGAAGAAAAGAAAGCAAGAGGGCGGCAGAACCAAGCTAGGCTGGAGGGCTGACTATATAGCTCTGACACACAGCAAAGACTCCATACCTGCAGAGGGGACAGAGAAGCAAGAGGTCTGGTTAGGGACAAACCTGTGGGGGAAACACCTCACCTTCCAGTTTGCAGTCATGGTGCTACTGGCAGTCCAGCCTTGGCCAGAACCTTTCTTGAGCTACTAGCCCCCACTTCCCATCACTTGGATTGATAATAGCATTTGCAGGCCTCTCTCTACATTGTGATGGGTGGTGTGTGTACACACATGTACACAGTTTGACTTAACCATTATTTAAAATTAAGTTCATATTTCTGAAGAGATGTCATATTGAGGATGGAGCAAGCTTGTTTTCTGCTGCTCCAGAGACTAGGACATGGAGCAATGGATTCAAACTACAGGAAAAGAGATTTCACCTAAATATTAGGAGGAACTTCCTGGCAGTAAGAGCTATGCAACAGTGGAACGCAGTTGCTCCCAAGTGTGGGGGAGTCATCATCTTTGGAGGCTTTTAAGCAGAGGTTGGGCGGCCATCTATTGCATGTGCTTTGATTGTGTGTTCCTGTGTGGTGGAGGATTGGACTAGATGGGCTTGCAGTCTTCTCCAACTCTATGATTCTGTAGGAGGCCAAAAAGTGGTAGGGAGGACTGCCCAAGGCTTTCTTTTTGAGTTAGTTCTGTCATAATCTATGAAAGACTCCACTATTCAGAGACCAGGGGCCCTTTCACACTACACAATTATAGTGCTATGATACCACTTAAGACTGCCATGGTTCCATCCTATAGAATCCTGGGATATGTGGTCTAAGGAGGGATGTTTAGAATACTTAGCCTGAGGGCTCTAGTGCCTTCCCAAACTACAAATCCTAGGATTCCACAGAATACAGCTAAAGTAGAATCATAGTGTTATAACTGTGTTATAAATGTCTCACCTGCACTCTTCAGCAGACCGAGCTGCTTGTCTGAGGTGGCAAATGCTAGTTCAAAAGTGTGCTGGAGAAAGTAACAAATGCCACAGGGTTTTGAGTATTCAACAGGAGTGGGTGCCATCCTGTTTTCACCTCCAGTGGCAAAATGTTTTAGCACTGCCCTACTATTTCACACATACTCACAGGCTCACACATACTCACATAGTTTATGTTAAAAAGGGCGAAACTTTTGGAGAATTTATTTTCCAAGACTAGAAGCTGACATCCCTCTTGGAGTTCAAAACAAAGCAAACAGCCTGTGGTCTTAGGCACTACAAGAACCTGGCTTGGGTGAGAATCATGTCCTTGGCTGAGAGAAAATGACTGAGGGATCTTCGCCTTAGGGTCACCATAAGTTGGAAACCACTTGAAGGAACACACTACCACCAATGAATGCAGAAAACAACTTCAGAACCAAGATACTTATACAGGAATCTCATTCAAGAATTCTGTACCTGCACCACTCTCAGCACTCTGTCACTCAAGGATGTCTTCTATGTACTCACTGTGACTCAGCAAGTTAAGCAAACAATTCTATCCCAGGATGCACTTCCGAGCAGCTTTTTGTTACAGTAAAGCCTGCCTAGCCATCCAAGGTCTCCTGGGCTTTGTTTCTGCCATTAATACTACTGACATCAATACAGCGCTGTGATTAAAATCCAGACCCACATTGCACACAGCTCTGATTTGTTTGATTCTGCTCTTCAGTCCAGAAGGATCTGCTTGCTATTCAGTCTTAACCCCTTATAAATCCAAAGCTATCAAATAGACAACAGCCATTAGCAAGCCAGTCAACCTCACGTTATAAAAGTACTGTATGTTTTTGCCAGCATGGCAGGGGCTACACAGACATAAAGATTTTGGTCCAGGCAGCTTATACTTTTGAGTAACACGGCACTAGGCAGCCCGTTCTACAGGGCTGGTCCTACCATAAGGCAGAGTGAGGCAGCCTCCTCAGACAATAGACTGAGAATGCAGTACCTTAATTTCTCTCCTGTCAGGAAGTTAAAACCTGTTCTGACAGGTTATTAAGACACTGACTGCTAGGGCTTTTAATAGCGGGCTGTTCTGCTGATCCTTTTCTGTCCCCCCCCAATAATCTTTTTATTGGTTTTATACAAATAACATATTTAAAATGTGATTTTTCATATCTATATCTTGTAATTCAGAATAAATACATAAATAAAATTAATACTTCTTTACATATTATTCCTTGGATCTTCTGCTACAATTGACTTCCTTTGAATTTTCAGTCATTATAGAATTGTTTAGAGTACAGTTGTTCCTTCATATTCGCTGGGGTTTGGTTCCAGGACCCCCGTGGATACCAAAATCCGTGAATACTCAAGCCCCATTATATGCAATGGCATAGCAAAATCCTTTATATAAG
This sequence comes from Gambelia wislizenii, assembly GCA_030847615.1. Lineage (NCBI taxonomy): Eukaryota > Metazoa > Chordata > Lepidosauria > Squamata > Crotaphytidae > Gambelia > Gambelia wislizenii. The sequence continues at coordinate 263,451,176 of JAUMIR010000002.1, forward strand.
ATGGCAAAATCAAGGCTTGCTTTTTGGATTATTATTTTTTAAAGAATATTTTCAAGCTGTGGATACCAAATCCGTGGATATGGAGGGACAACTGTAATTTCATTCTTTGTACCTGTACTTGATATACATAGAGAAAAGAAGATTAGTAACAATCAAAATCAGTCTAGTAAATCAAACTTCATTATAGTAAATTTCCCTTTCCTTCATAAACATGGCACAGTTATAGCACTTCAATTCTATTTTAACTACCATGGCAGCATCCTATGGAATCCTGGGGTTTCTAGTTTGCTTAAGGTCTGACAAAGAATTCTAAGAACCCTCCCTAAACTGCAATCCCAGGATTCCATAAGGCAGAACCATGTTGTTTAAAGTGGAATCATAGTGCTATAATTGTGTATTGTGACAAGGCCCCGGGCCGTGCTCCTTAAGGACTAATCCATGATCATGACCAAAACCAAGTTTGAACCAGGAACAGACCACAGACCACCTTGAACTCTCAGACATTATGCTGGACCAACTCTCTGCAGTAACATACCTCTGTAAAATATCCATCTCCCTTGTCTATTTTGGAACTTACCTATCTATCGAGGAAGCCTGCTTCACTGAGCCACCTTCAGGCCTTAATTCAGGATGAATTGGCAGGAGTGGTCAGCTCAAGATGCTCACTTATTAAAGCTTTCCCATAATGCACTTCTGCAGTTCATAGAAGGGATAGGGAGCTAGTTAGATACACCAAAATGTTTGCCTCAGCTCAGCGATGGAGAGGGAGACTATGGGATGAGGGACTATGACAGAAGTGTTATAAGAAAGTGCAGTGAACTCTATCAGTTGCTTCTCTGTAACCTGCACACAACCTTCCCTACTGATGCGTCTTTCCAGTGTGGAAGAGACATCACCTTAGAAGTGACTCTGAAACCAACTCAAGGAGACTGAGATAGTTTCCTGGAGTTGAATGTAGGTACCTAAGAATTTGAAATGTGAATATGCTCCCTATGAAGTCTCTTGGAAATTCAGAAAAGTGAAGGTGTCACAGAAACTTTGATGGGAAAGGAAGAACCAGAACCATACTTAGTGTTCAGCGGACAAAATGAGACTCTCCAATATGCTGCTGGACTGCAGCTCCTATTAGCCCTAGTCAGTCATATCATGAGGGATGCCTGAAAACAGCAGTCCAACAACATCTGGAGGGCTGAATTTTTCTTACTTCGGTTTTACTGAAATGCAGCTAATGGAGCTTCAAAGTCAGTCCCAAAGCTTTGGCTGAATGCAACTCCATCCCCAACCCAAGTGACTACTGACTGGCTGCATATAGCGTAGTGGACAAGGAGGCAAGATTGAAGCACAGATCCTATAAAACATCCTTCTGGGACTCCCACAACTTCTGGTACCCAAATTAAACAACCCTCCTAGAAATCTCTGTTGCCAACACGCTAATTATATACTCTGGAACCAGGGTGGGGTGGTGTTCCAGAGATGTGGACCCAATTGAGATTCTCAGAACAAGAGACCACTGGATTGTCTCCTTGATCTGGAGCCCCAATCTTGAAACCAACACAGTAGCAATGGCCAACTAGTTTTAACACTCAAGCAGTCCCAGACTGAATGCTCACATGTTCCTGGTAAAAGAAAGAAAACATCTATTTTTTAAAAAATAACAGTGTAACTGAAAACCAGCATACAATATTCCAACAGGCAGAACATAACAAAATCCTAAATTAGATATCTATCCTGGACATTCGGTTGATCTCAGAAATCAGATGCAATGCAATGGTTGATACAACTCTTATACCATCCTAGAAAGTGATGTAGCAAAGAACTAAGCTTCAGAACAACAATTTACTTCAATTTCTCTGCCCCTGAAACCTCCCACCAGTCTCCCAAAGCCCTCCAACCCCTCAAATTTATTTTTAAAAAATTGGTGTGATTTTGGGGAAATTTTCACCCAAATACTATGGAGAAAGCCACCCAAATCCATGAAAACTCACAGAATACCCCTCCCCAATCCTCCCAAATACCTCTATTTTCATGACACTACCTTTCAAAATGGCAACAGGAAGTGTTTCAATGTCACTTCTGATCACCATTTTGAGGGACTACAGAGGAAAACACGTATTTTGGCTTGACGTGCAGGAGGATGAGACCCACAGGTGGACTCTGCAGGAGTGGGGGAATGGTCCTTTGTCCCATGCAATTGTCCACCCTTATATAAGTTTCCTCAGTCACCCCATGCTCATTAACCAATCACCACGATTTGATCTTTGAAGGTTCTAGGCTTCAATGGAAGCCACAATGGTCCATCTTTAGGAAATTAGGCCTACAAATATTAAACCTGGAAAAAGCTGGGGCTAGAAAAAGCCAGGGTGAACCATGCCTAGGGCATTTTACAGGTCAAGCCTCACACAGAAACCTACTGCATGACAAGGGAAGCTAAGGAAAGTGCCGCCATGCTTTCCTTGCCTTCCTGAGCCTGTACTCTCCCAGAATGAGACCTGTGTTATTATGCTGGCAGAACATGATGCTCCTCCAGCATTGAACAGGATCACAGTCAATATATGCTCTGAACCACCCACTCCATATAACCAGCTGTGGCCCCGTCTCCTGCTCTTGAATAGGAGAGGGGATTGCTTAAGTCAATCTAGCTGCCACCACCTATTAATTTACCCCACTTAATTCAGTAACTTAGTGGGAAATTACTGAGGTGTTTAACTTGCACTTTTCCGCACCTCTGATTCTAAAGCGACTTTGCTTCCCCCTCCCCCTCCTGTGGGAGATGAGAATCCTATATGCATATGCACATACACACAGAACAAAGGCATGTGAAGAGAACGTGGAAAAGAGATCTTTAAAGGAATGTTTTTATTTTAAGCAAGCAATTTTACATTAGCAAAAATATCTTGTACATGAGGGCACCTTCCTTCAAGCGTTACTTAGGAGTACAGTATCCACAGACTCAATATCCACGGTTTCACTTAGCTGCACTCCAAAAATTATCCCCCTCTTCCCAGAAGTGTTTGTGGGCCTCTCTAAGTTCTCCAGTGCTATTCTACAGTATGTTTCCTGTCCAAGCATCGCCAAAATATAGGGGTCACTATTATCTGTATTTTCAGGTATCTACAGGGTGGGTGGGTGGGTGTTGGAATGTATCCCCGTGGATACAGGGGTCATACTGTAGTTACAAAGTTACAAAAAAAGCCTAAGCCATATTCAACCAAGGTTAGAAAGAAATATGAGCCCTAATACAACTAGCTGAATGTTCCTATTCTGTTCACAAAACACATGGCTCTGATTGGGAGAATTTGGAATTCTAGAAAAAACAAAAACAAACACACCAAAAACAGAACACTAGAGTTGTTGCAACAGGCCTGAAATCTGTCCACACCTGGAACCCACTCACACAACAAGGGTCATAGCACTATAATTCCACCTTAATTGCCATGGCAATATCTATGGAATCCTGGGGTTGGCAGCGAAGGGAGGGGTACTTGGAATTTGCAGCCAGGGAGGTGCCTCTGGCCAAACTACAAACCCCAGGATTCCCTAGGACAGAGCCATGGCAGCTAAAATGGAATCATAGTACTATAATTGTATAGTGTGGATGGGCCCCTGGCGGCCACTGTAAATTAAGGACAGTATAGTGTGAATGGGCCCTTGGTGGGCACTGTAAATTAAGGACAGTAACCTCATATGGTCATCTTGCTCGGATTCCTCAAGCACCTTCTTGGCTCACCCTACTAGGTACAAGAAAAACTGAAATCAAGAAGTGAAGGGGCATTACTGTTACAGCTGAGCCTCCAGGACTGCCAGAGTGCCCAGAAAACATGGGAGGAGGTGGCCTGGGTCCTGGATTGGCCAGATTTGGCACAACAGGCTTGGGAGACAGTGCTTTCAGGAACTGAATCTCCAGAGGGTGTCAGTGCACCCAGAAAGTCAGTGGGCCAAAAGAGGAAGAGGAAGGAGTCTGGCTCCGTGTCTGAGAGTTTTTGGAAAGTGGCCTGGTCCACAGTGCGCCTGGTAAACCTCGATGTGATGTTAGGGTTAGTTTTCCAAAGACAAAGGGAGCTGAAAAGTCAAAATCTGCAAGATGTAAAAGGCACTGCTTATTATGTCAAGAACATAATTGAAAATTTAGCTCTGAGTGAAAAAGAGAAATTGCCAAAGCATCGTTGGAAAAAGTTTTGGCCATGGTTTAGTGAGACAATAACATAAAGGGATATTTTAAATAAATAAATAAATAAATAAATATTATTATTATTGTATTTTTGTATTATTTATTAATCTTTTATTGATTTTTTCTTTTCCAAATAGGTGTAATTGAAATGTGTAAATATAATGTGATTATAGTGCGTTTAGATTAAAAGGAAAAATGTATTAGTGTTAGGAGAGATAGTTTTATTTTTGTATTAGTAAGAAAAGAGAAAAACAATTATTATTGCGCTATTGTTACAGCCTTTTACGGTTGGGTGTATTTTTCAGTAGAATTGTCTTATTCCAATAAAAAATTCCTAATCCCTAAAAAATTCCCAGTAACACCCACCTCCTGCCCTTTGAGGAGCACTGCCATTTGGCAAGTGGTAGGAGACAGGATCAATGTGGCCTGTCCTTGAGCCCAGGTGATTAAACTACCTTTGCTTCACAGGCTCCCGGCTTTCCTCAGTTCAGCTCATGCTCTCCCCCCCCACACACACGTTTCCCCCACAGACACCGTGCTGATTCATTGGCAGTATTCATTTCCTGAACTTCTCTCAGCCCCTGCTACCTTCATGCCACCTAGGATCACTCTGACCCATCTAAAGGCTCTCTTACAGTGGGAGAGAAACAAAGGCATGACCTTCATCCACCAGGCCTGAGAGGCTCAGCAGAACTCTGTGTCCCAGTTCAAAAAGTAAATAAAGGCTTGCTCTTTGAAGCCAAGAAAGGAGAGTACGCAACATGGGGCAAGTTATGGGCTTATTTATTTTTTGGCTAAGGTAGCATCTGTCAAGTTATTGAATGGCTTTTTCCCATTCTGTTTAGTACACTTACAAAAGAAATGATGGAATCATAAATTTGCCACCCCCTAACTGAGCCTAATAGAGAGAAGGGATGGGAAAGGAATTCACTCTTCTGAACAAAAATATGGTACTTATTGTGTACCTTCCAAGGCTGACAGGAATGGAATGTTTCTTGTCTCAGAAATCTAAACATCTGTGAGGCTTTTGTGTATTGTGTATGCATAGACTATGTATAAAACCATGCACATTCCTAAAAGATGTACATATGAAAAATGGGTAAAAGCCTGTTTTAGCACGCACGCACACACACAAAACACACATACAAAACTACATATATTAAAGCAGGAATGGGAAAAGTGAACCACAAGGACCACTTTGATGATCCTAAGGGTCCAATTTGGGGGGGGGGATCCCAAAGCTCTCTAGTGAGCATGAGGCACAATTCTGCCACATACACCCCTCAAGTTGTTTTTGGTCCAGAGAGGCCTTTTTTCTAACAAGAAATGACCAGAAAACTTTTTTAAATTTTTTTTTTGCAGGGTAATGCAGCCCTCAAAGGTCTCCGGAGAGGGTAATGTGTCCCTAGCCCCTGACTGATTAAAGAACACACACGCATGTGCAACCCCCCCCCCAAATATGCTCAAATATCTGTGTTCAAGTTGATGTGCAAATAGGAGTGAGAGAGGTTACAGTTTAGAAACTGAGAAACCAAGGTTGGCTGGTTTAAACCAAATTGCTTAAAAAAAACAACACCTGGTTTTTTAAATTGCTTATTCATTTTTTTTAAAAGTCTGGCTATTATTACTATTTTCCAGCCCTCTTACTGGAAAACAATGACTGTTTTAATTTAAACATTTTACCTTTAACAGTTTATTAGCAGTTGTTCATTGTTAGAGCAATATCCAGTGTCAGTTGCTTATTTTTAATCAACTTTATTTTATAGTGCAAGAAATGCATTCAGAAACAAATATTTTCAAGTAACATAAGTTCAACCAAAACAACTTGCTTTAATAGAGGACTTTTTAAATAACAATAATTGTTTAAGCTAATGGCCATAACATCTGAACTGCATTTTGCTACTTAATTTTCTGATTCAATCCTACATTGGTTTTAATGCAACAAACCCCCAAAAACTGGTTTAAATAAACACAAAAACAGATTAAACAAACAAACAAAAAAACTTTTTGTGTTTTTTTTAAACCTGCTTTTCCCCCAGCCCTGTGAGAAACTCAACAAGAATGTAAACTGAAAGATTTTTTTTCATTCCCACCAGTGTACTCTCTCACAAGCTGGGTACTTTCCTCCCTCAGGTGCTCAAAAAGCTGGGAAAGGGGTATGTGAAAAATATGAAACAGGTCGGCAAAACTAAACTGCAGCAGGTTCTTACAAGGAACTATAAATTCTGGGAGGAATTCTGGGATGAGGGAGTAAAGGACAAGCAGACACCACTGAATACCCTCACTGCATTGGGGAGGGATGTGTTTGTTTCTTTCCACCTCAATCAGAAGGGTGGTTTGAAAATTTTACTTTGCTGGACAACTCCTAGAATCCCACAGTCAACATGGTTGCTGGGACCTCTCAGGTTCTATGGTCCATCAAGCTTTGTAGGATTATCTTTCTCTGCCAGACAGAAAGCAAAAGCTGTGAAAATTCCAGATGTTTGCTACGGATATTAAAGTTAACATAACCCAAACTCCAAAATTAAAAATTGATGTGATTTAGAACATAAACATTTTGCTTTTGAGATCAATGCCAGCATGGCTAATGTTGTGGTGGTGACAAATATTTCTCTTTGAAATGGAACTGCTGTTCCTATAATTTAATTGACACATTTCTGAAAAATCTGGTAAATTGATGCATGTTAAGATTCTCCTCTAGCTCCAAATACGGATAAAGGCCTGCATGGAAACCACAGGCTAGTTGCTTGAGGATGACACAAATTATTAGCCTTCAATGTCACACTCATTTCATTTGACATCTCAGTGCTTTCCCCATTTTGGTCCATTTCTTTCAGTGGGATTCTTGGAGGTCAGTGCCTTACAATTGCTTTTGGATCAGTATTTAGATTCACAAAAGCCAGCACAATCGCTTCACAATCTACCGCATCATATAGACTCTACCACTGACACACACCCAACCACAGTCAATGGCACAGTTCATTAGCAGCAGATAAAATATGCAAAGGATAAGGCTGGGCTGGCTCAAGATATTTTGCTACCTGAGGAGAACAATGTGTATATACCCTCTCCACAATACCATTCCATGGACAAAAGCTGACTTGAACTGACAGCTGAATCTTACATCAACACTGACCGTGACACAGTATCCTCCACTACATCTGAGGGCAGCAGGTGAGGCCAGGGGATGGAGCACGTCTCTCTGCCCCACATCCCACTATCCTCAGCCTGCAGTGACTGCCTCACTCTGCCTAATGTCAGAGTTGGCCCTGGCAATGGAGCCCAAGAACTTCCCAGCTCAGTCTTCTCTAATCTGGGTTATGCGTACATAATAATACTGTATGGACTCCATCACAGTCTCTCTCTCACACAACTGTTCAGTCTGGGATTCTATTATCCACAGAGGGCTTGAAAAATCTGTTTTAAGCTTACAGCACCAGAGATAGTATGTTGAAACAGGAAGAGAAGCAGCAGAAAAGTTGTGATTCAAATAGAATCATAGGTTTGGAAGAGAGCACGAGGGCCAAATTTTCTAGTCCAACACCTTTTGTTGTTAACTGCCATCAAGTCAACTTTGATTTATGGTGACCCTATGAATGAGAGATCTCCAAGCCACCCTATCATCATCAGCCCTGCTCAGGTTTTGCAGACTCAGGACCATGGCTTCCTTGATTGAGTCTATCCATCTGTAATGCAGTCTTCTTTTCTTACTGCCTTCAAGTCAACTTCAATTTAGGCAACTACATGAATGAGAGACCTGGGACTTCTCTTGTTCTCCAGGAATTCTCAGGATAACCTGGTTCTGAGATTACATCTGTACAGTCCTTTAGTACACTTGGAAGAAGTGCATTTGACCATGAAGACTTTCATTCATTCTCCTACCTTTTGTCCATTTTGATAGGATTTGGTTCTTGTAAAACAACAATTATTTGGGCTGCTAACTTTGAGAGATTTCTTTGCAATCCCCCCCCTTTTTTTTTGGTGGAGGCTGCACCTCTTGCAAATATAGTTAGCACACTTTGGTATTCTCCAAAATATGCAAGGTATTACTCTATTATACATATGGCCCAAGAGATCCTAGGAGGAAGATGGAAACATAACTGAACATACATGCATCTCCAGAGCTACATCAGTTTCCTTTAAAGCAGAGATGGTGAGGAACTCCCATAATTCCTCACCACTGGCTATGCTATGGTGAGTTGCAGTCCAGTAATATCTGGAAGGCCACAGTTGCCCATCCTGATCTAAAGTAATTTAATGGATGTAGATATGGAATTTATTTTTAAAATGGGAGCCTTAGAAAGAAAGATGATGCTGTATCAACATTTTAGTGCTGCAAATACACAAGGTCAGTTGGCTCATTGGAACAGGTCACAGGTTCCATTAAGGGCAGAAAACAAGGAGACATACATGTTTAGCACACAGAATACATGCTACTGGCTAGTCCTTTTGTTCAACTCCTAGATAAGTCAAGTCCTGGATAAGTGAACTTTCTAACTTAACATGCACCTCTCATTAATTTTCTAGGCTGCTAGGAATGGAGGCTTCCCACTTCTCTCTCTCCCTACCTGACCTCCTTCACAGGGTTGTTGTGAGAATAATGTGAGGAAGGAGAGAGTTATGTATGCTGCCTTGAGGTCAATGGAGGAACATAGGATATAGCTAAATATTATGCCACTAGATAAAACTAAGTAAGTAAGTGTATGCATGTGTGAGTAAGAAAGAGAGGGGGGAGGGAGAGGGAGAGAGAGACTTTATGTAGCATTATTTCACATTCGCAAACGAAAATGTGGCTTCAGAGCCAATAGGAGTACTACAGACATGGTATTTGCCCTTAGGCAACTGCAAGAAAAATGTAGGGAGCAGAACAAGGGTCTCTATGTAACATTTGTCGACCTCACCAAAGCCTTTGACTCTGTAAGTAGAAAAGGTCTGTGGCAGATCCTGGAAAAACTAGGATGTCCCCCCAAATTCCTTAAAATGATTATCTTGCTACACGAGGGCCAGCGTGGTCAAGTCAGATATGGCGATGCTCTTTCAAAGCCCTTTCTAATAACTAATGGAGTGAAGCAAGGTTGTGTTCTTGCACCAACTTTATTTACAATCTTCTTTAGCACGATGCTCCAAAGGGCTATGGCAGAGCTTGAAGAAGACGACGGCATCTATATACGCTACCGTACTGATGGTAGCTTGTTTAACTTAAGCCGTCTGAGGGCTCACACTAAGACTCTAAACTATCTAGTCCGTGAGCTGCTCTTCGCCGATGCTGCTGCCCTTGTTGCCCACACAGAAGCAGCTCTGCAGCGCCTAACGTCCTGCTTTGCAACAGCTGCAGAGCTGTTTGGGCTAGAAGTCAACCTGAAGAAAACAGAAGTTCTTTACCAGCCTGCACCACAGGACGAACACCACCATCCCCACATTGCCGTCGGCAAATCTGTGCTCAAGTCCATTCAGCAGTTCACCTACCTGGGAAGCATCATCTCCTCAGATGCCAAGATTGACAAAGAGATCGATCACAGATTAGCAAAGGCATATAGTGCATTTGGAAGACTTCACAAAAGAGTCTGGAGCAATAAACACCTGAGGCAAAGCACAAAAATCAGTGTGTATAGAGCCATAGTACTGTCTATCCTCCTTTATGGATCTGAAACATGGGTCACCTATCGCCACCACCTACGACTCCTCGAGCGCTTTCATCAGCGCTGTCTATGCACAATCCTAAATATACACTGGACTGACTATGTGAGGAATGTTGCTGTCCTTGAGCAAGCAGGGATCACCAGCATTGAGGCCATGATATTGAGAACACAGCTGCGCTGGGCAGGGCATGTTTCTAGGATGGAGGACCATCGCCTCCCAAAAATACTACTCTACGGTGAACTCGCCACGGGTCAGCGTAAGAGGGGCGCTCCAAAAAAGCGATACAAAGACTCCCTGAAACAACATCTCAGGCTTGGCCAAATTGATCACCAACAGTGGTCCGCCCTGGCCTCACATTGGGAGGCATGGAGACGCACTATCCACAATGCTGCAGCCTTATTTGAGAACTCACGACGAACAAGTCTTGAAGAGAAACGACAACGCAGAAAGAATCACAACCCAAAAACATCACCCAAGGAGACCTTCTGCTGTGCTTTTTGCAACCGGACTTGTTTATCTCGGATTGGCCTTTTTAGTCATCAGCGCGCTTGCAGAAAGCGCGGGATGAGTCCTTCCTGAATCTTCGTTTGCGAAGAAAAGCCAGAGATTTCACATTAAGCTTTACAAATTGTTGTTGTTGCTGTTAACTACCATCAAGCTGACTTCGATTTACGGCGACCCCATAAATGAGACACCTCCAAGTCACCCTATCATCAACAGCCCTACTGATGTCCAAAAGATGTCAAATTACAGAGCTAGAGATTTTGGGGTCTACATTGTTGTTTTTGATAGTGTATCTTTATCATATTTCTACTGTATCTTATTTGTGGTTTTTATGTGCTTCTTGGCACACAAAGGGAACCCCAAAGCAGTGCACAAAGAAGCAGCTATAAGAATAGACCTGATTTCGCACTTCTTAATGGGGGAAATGGACTCTTCTCCCTCTCACAGATATGAGCTCTGGATCCAGCACTGCCTCTCCAGAAGGCTCCAGAACTTATAGTTCCTTATGGAGAAACCCTGAGCCCAGGATCAAAATCTTGAAACTCAATAAAATTAATGGGAGTTTGTTTTAAGTAAGCCCCCAGGCATATTGCAAAGCTGAAAGCCTAGGGTCCTCAAAATTCAGGGAATACAGCCCAGAAAACAAATAAGGTTACCTTCCCCACTTCACTCCAATGTCACTCTTCCAAAATCATGTTTAGTTTTTTTTTTCTGAATCTAGGAAGTAGAGAAATTGAACCTTGGTTTAAGTGCCTACTGCCAGTCCCAAATGAAGAGAGAGGCAACAAAAAAAGTCTAATTTCTCTGCCACTTCTGAGCATGGAAGGGGTGGGGTTGCACAGACTGCAGAGTCAACGTGTCCATCGAAAGCAAATAGTCCCTGCCTGAACATGGCCAGCTTGTTTGTGCAAATTCAGCAGCAAGAGGCAGTGAGTTGTTTAACATGCCAGAAAACCTTGCCAACTACCACCTCTCTCCCACAAGCAGTTGCTGCTACTGTGTTGCAATTTCAGCTCATGCAGACAGACATAGGAAAGCTATCTCCTTCACCTATTGGGGTTTTCCCTGTCCCACCTGAACAGGCAGACAGAAAGGCAAAACAACCACACTTACAAAGAGATGAGGAACTGGGCAATAAAGCTGGTGTATCCCGAACTCCCAATTGAACACTTCTCATTTGGGCCTATCTGCTCTAGCATATCTGCTAGGAAGGGCTAAAAGCATCCTTAAAATGGCCCTGTCTATGTAAAAGAACTCCTATAATTTTATCCAAACTGTCGTCTGCTGCCAGTCTATACACTGGCAAAGAGGCTTTCTCAAACACTAATCTGACACTTTTCCTTGGCTAGGCCACTTTCAACATAATCCTTCTTTATTCAAATAAATAAAACCAAATTTCTATTTCAGGGATACAGCTGGTGATATCTCCATTACAGCATACAGTTTCCCTTAACAGAGACAATACATGCCACTCAAGGCAGTGGGTGGGTTGCTCTTAGTTGTGGAGAAACAGTTCTGTATTTCCATTTGTTGTTGTGTGCCTTCAAGTTCTTTCTGATTTATGTCAACTCTAAGGAGACCCTATTACAGGGTTTTCTTGGCAAGATTTATTTAGAGGGGGCTGCCCTTTGCCTTCCTCTGAGGCTGAGAGAGTGTGACTTGCCCAAGGTCACCCAGTGGGTTTCCATGGCTGAGTGAGGATTCAAATCCTGATCTTCAGAATCCTAGTACAATGCTCAAACCACTACACCACACTGGCTCTCAGGCTTCCATACCCTCCAACATTTCACAGATGAAAACCAAGACACATGTGGCCAAGCAACATCAGAGTGTAGTCAAGATGGCAAAAGTTATTAATGAGGAAGAACAGATAGACTAGGGACAAGTCTACTCTAGGGGATAAAAATCCAATTGAAATTCTGACTACAGTACTTTGGCCCAGATTTAAGTGTCACACATTACCTGGCCAAAGCCTGAATCTACACCACTCAATGCTGAGCTTGTCTACACATTGAATCATCCAGATTTTTACCTCTAGGCACCTCTGCGGTGCCATTTCTCCCCCTCTTTGGTGCCACTGGTGGTGATGATGTGCAGTCGCTATTTCTGAGGTCAGAATGAGGTGGCTAGCCACAAACTACTGTGTGGTTTGCAGCTAGTTCTGATCTCAGAGAGAGCGACTATGCGCCAGGGCTCTGCCTTCCCAGCGCACAGGCACTTTCTCTGAGGTCAGAAGGGGTGGCCAGCCATGTGATCACAAGCCTTCCTGGCCAATATTGGAATGAGGAAGCGGCACCAAGGAGGGGGGTAGTGGTGGCGCCTGTAAAGCAGCACTTGTCCTGCCTCCCCATCCCCCCAAATCCAGGCAGATGGATGCACTGTTCACATAACAGTTTTTTCTGGAGTTTCAAGCAAACTCCAGAGAAAACTGTGAGTTTTAAAAACCTGGATTAAGGTGGTATACCGCTGGGTGAGATTATTCGGAGTTATGGGGCTGGGTGTTATCAGTACGCTGATGACACCCAGATCTATTTCTCCTTGTCCCAATCGTCGGCCTCGAATTCCGATGGCGTCTCTCCTCTTAATGACTGTCTTAAAGCAGTAATGGGCTGGATGAGGAAAAACAGATTGAGATTAAATCCAGACAAAACGGAGGTGCTCATAGTAGTGGCCCCGAAACCAGGAGTTGGGTTGCAACCTCCAGTCCTGGACGGGGTCACGCTCTCCATTAAGGACTGTGTTTGCAGTCTGGGGGTGCTCCTTGATTCATCGCTTCAGATGACAAGTCAGGTGAATGCGACAGTCAGAAGCGCCTGTTATCAGCTTCGGCTGATACGCCAGCTGCACCATTTCCTGGAAGTAAAGGACCTTGAGACTGTGGTGCACGCGCTGGTAACCTCTCGTCTAGATTTCTGCAATGCGCTCTACATGGGGCTGCCCTCATGCTTGGTCCGGAAACTTCACTTGGTACAAAATATGGCAGCCAGAGTGGTCTCGGGAACATCTCAGAGAGACCATATAACTCCAATGTTAAGATCTCTCCACTGGCTGCCTATCAGTTTCCGGGCCCAGTATAAGGTGTTGGTTATTACCTTTAAAGCCCTAAACGGTTTGGGTCCAACTTATCTCCGGAACCGCCTCCTCCCATACAATCCTCCCCGCGCACTCCGGTCCTCTGGGAGGAATTTGCTTCGGCCACAAAAATCTAGGCTGTCTGCAACCTCCCAGAGGGCCTTTTCGGTAATCGCCCCCAAATTGTGGAATGACCTGCCGACAAGCCTGAGTAGCTTTAAAAAAGCACTAAAGACAGATCTCTTTCGGCAGGCCTTTCCTAATTAGATCCCGGCCTCAGGGGATCCCGGCTTCTTTTAGTCCGCTGGCCATTTATTGTATTTTATTGTATGTATTGTTTTTAATTGTGATTTTAGATCAGTTGGTTTTAATTTATAATTGTTTAATATTTTTTTATGGGGGAGGATGGGGGTGGGGGTGTTTGGGGATTTTATCTGTATTGTATTTTAATTTTTGTAAGCCGCCCCAATTGTTTTAACAGAGGGGTGGGGTATAAATAAATTTTATTATTATTAAGTTTGGTGAGGATAGGGCTGTATAGCGTGTGGCCTTATTGCACCAGATTTGGGGATAATGCCACATGTACTGTGGCCTTATCGGCCCAGATTTTTTTTTGGGGGGGGTCTTTCCTCCCAAATAGTGTAGACCAGTTAACCTGTGGTCTGTGGACCCCCAGGGGTTCGCACTGTCTTCACAGGTGGTCCACGAAGGCTTGAAGGCTGCTTGGGCCACCTCTTTCCTGCAGTGGAGTGGCCATGTGACAGGAGCCAAGGCAAAGGTTGCCTGGTCCGGCCTGGACATTGCCATTCAGTCTGATCCAGCCACAAACTTGCAGGAAGAAGCAGAAAGAAAAGTCTTCCCTCCCCTTCCAGTGCCTGTGAGGGAAGGTTTAATGGATGGTGTAATTGTATCATCATCATCAAGTATTATTATTTATAAGGGTTTAAAATCTTGAGTTAAGTCTTGGGGGTTCATGGCAACAAAAGACATTTTAAGGGGGTCCCTGATAAAGAAAAGGTTAAGATGATTAAAATGGCCTAGGAGATGCTGTAGTAGGATGCTTTTGCCTGAGCCTACTAGGAAGGGAAAGACTGCTGCTGCTTCTCCTCTCCCCCCTACTGAGTGCAAACTCCTTTTGCATTTTGAACTCAGACTGCAACAACTGAAGTAAGCTGAGGACAAAGGAGGAAAGTGGGGAAAGAGGGGAGAAAACAGGATATTTTAAAGCAGCTGAAAAAGTGAATGACAGAGGATTAATCAGGACTGTCCCTGCCAAATCAGGACAGTAGGAGGGCATGCCTTTCTTGTTCTTCTTTTAATATGGTCAATGAAAGGCTAGTAAAGAACAAACTAAATCTTTTATTTAATAAATAAATAAATAAATTTTGGGCCAACTTGAAAATAGCAAAGATCTGAGTTAAAAACCATCCTTACTTATTTTAAAAGATTCTGGCCTATTGCTATAAGAAGGAGTGAAAATGAAAGTACAGTATGGCAGATGCTCTTTGCTCCCAACAAGGAGTGGTTGCTCATCTCACCTACAGTATTTAACAAAAAAACACTTTCAACACTGTCTCACACAAAGGAAACAATATGGAGGTTTTAGCTAGATGCAAGTTAGATGAAGGAGGATCTTTACTCTCAGGTACAAAAGTGGACGTTCTTTGGCTGCATCAAGACAGAATGTTGTGACTCTTGCATCCCAGCTGGCTTTTGGTCAATTAGCTTACAATAATCTTGTCCAACCCAACCTCCTCCAGATTGATTAGACTGCAACTCCCATAATTCCCAGCCTGTTGTGTAGCTCAACTTATATGGAGGGCACCAGGTTAGCAAGAATGGGCTAAAGATTCTGAATTAAACTGAGTTAATTCGAAACCCATCAATATCATTACTTTGTTTTGTTTGGGACAAGTTTTGTTTATTTTGCTTAGGATTGGACTTGTTGCTCCCAAGTCCCCCACCTTCTTTCTGTAAGCCTTTTTTAAAGTGAGGAAAAGCAGCCCACACAGATTCTAAATAATATTTAAAACCCTAATAAACTGAAAGACAGGTGTTCAGTCAACTAAAAATTCTTTTAAATGGCTGATAAAGCAAACATGACCTTTCCATTTTTAAGGACTCAGCTGAGAGCTGTAGAGAGGGACTCCATGTCGATATATGGAGCAACAAAGGATGTGTGTGTGTGTGTGTGTGTGTGTGTTGATGTCACTTCAGGATTGTGGGGAGAATCCACTACATGATCCTTTCTTCACAGGAGCAGCACAATATAAGAAGTACTCTGGTGATCCCACACAAGCATAGTAGTTCAAGCATACTTCCTGTAAGTCCGCTGGAAAACCTTAGGCTACTAAAACCTCTGATTTCCATTCCCATGCCTAGGCAAATTTTAGAACATTTGCAAGGGATCCTAAGCCACCCTTAATGCCCACACATTTATTAACCCTATTCAAGATATTCCACCAAGTGGGGGTTGGCTTCTGCAGTCAGGTCTGTTCAACCCCACAAAGCTTCTCCAAAGTAGTCTGTCTACCCTGCTGCCATAATTCACATGCCTTTTCCTTGGAATTTTTGAACCCACTCCCAAGACACATAAATACAAACTTGGCAATCACACTCATGCCTCCTTTCCACGCAGCTGGAAAGGGAGGGAGCATGTTTTTCTTTTGCTACAGCAAAACAAAACAGTTGAGTTTTGCAACACCTTAAAGACAACCACTGGGACCCTGTCACACTACATAGCGTGACATACATAACAGCCCCGGTGGTGCAGTGATTAAATGCCAGTACTACAAGTCACCATGTTGCAAGTTCTCAGCCTTCCATCCTTTTGTAGATTGGTAAAATGAGTACTTGACTTGTGGGGACAATTAGCTAACACACATTGGAAACTGTTTAATGCAGTGTAGATGTGTAAATTGCTATTGCTTAAAACAATTTGTAAGCCTCTCTGATAGCCTTGTAGCTGAAGAGCGGGGTATAAACAAATAAAATAGTTATAGTACTATGATCCCTCTTGAACTGCCATGGCAACATCCTATGGAATCCTGGGATTAGCAGTTTAGAGGGGAGTGTTTAAAATTCTCAGCCAGAGAGCTCTTGGGCTTCACTAAACTACAAATCCCAGCATTCCACAGGATGTTATCATGGCAGTTAAAGTGGAATCATAGTGCTATAACTGTGTAGCATGACAGAGCCTCAATGGTTTGAGTCTTGAGAGACCAGAGTTCAAATCCCTGCTTGGCCATGAAAAAACACAAGGTAACACTGGGCAAGGCTCTCAGCCTCAGGAAACACACTCTCAGCCTCAGGAAACCCTGTGATAGGTTCGCCATAAGTCAGAAACAACTTGAAGGCACACAACCACCAAGCTCCCCTGGAGGGTGTGCCACCCACTTCCTCGGAGGCAATGGAGGGTGTAACCTCAATTGGCCATGCACTTCCTCCTACCTATTGTGCCTATTAATACTGTCTGTATTGCCAACTTGGGTTCCAATCCATACGTCGGAACGAGGGGGGGTGCAGGCAGGAGAACACTTGCACCAAATAAAATGCGTTATGATTAAAATAATAATAATAATAGTAATAGTAATAATAATAATAAACCATGGGCTCTTTTGTTTTTCACCCCCAAGTCCAGGAACTATTGCAAGCCACCATGCCTGCCTGCTACACAACAAAGGGAAGATCTCTCTGGCCAGGCAGAGATTATCTGATCGATCCCTTTCGGTCCTGAAACAAACACAACACCAAAGCCACCTGTGTCCCCCCC
This sequence comes from Gambelia wislizenii, assembly GCA_030847615.1. Classification (NCBI taxonomy): domain Eukaryota; kingdom Metazoa; phylum Chordata; class Lepidosauria; order Squamata; family Crotaphytidae; genus Gambelia; species Gambelia wislizenii. Next base: position 263,468,332 of record JAUMIR010000002.1, read on the forward strand.
CCCTTTCTCGCCGCCCCCTTTCCCAGTGAATGCCAAGCATGAAGGTGAGCCCCCCCCCGGCTCCCTTGCGCCCCAGGCCCGCCATCCTTCCTTCCCTCCTCCAAGACCGTGAGATCTCGCCAAGGAGGAGCAAGGAGGCCCTTTGGCTTTCTCTTGCTCGGAAGCCCCGCAGGTTGGCCCCACTATCTGCGAGAGAGGGTCTTCCTCAAGAAGGAAGCGGAGTCCGGCTGGGAAAGTGAAAAAGACCCAGCCATGAAGCTGCCAAGCGCTCCTCTGGGCATGCACAGGCGGGTGGGTGGGCGACTACTCACTCCTGCAGGGATGCCCCCTTTCTTTCTCTGTCTCTTTCTCTTTCTCCTCCTCCTCCTCCTCGGTCCGGCTGAGTCCTTCTCCTCCTCCTCCTCTTCTTCCTCCCCTGTTCCTCCTCCATAGTGCAGGCAGCCGCCACTGCTGCTGCTGCTGCTGCTGCGAGCAGGCGGGCGGGGAGGAAGAGGAGGAGGAGGAGGAGGAGGAGGAGGGGAGGATGGGGTGTAAGTCACCATGACTAAGCAAGAGAGAAGGAAAACGAGCCGCCCCGCTTTCAGAATAAGAGTCCCGCCCTCCGTCCCTGCCTGCCGGCCGAGCGTCCATGGAGGCTTCTGGCGGGGCTGACTCAGCCGGGAAAAAGGCGGGAAGGCGGGCAGGGAAGGTGCGCAATGGAGCCCAAAGGCGCCCACTAGGCGAGGCGGAGAAGGAAGGGGAGAAAGGGATGGGTTGTGATTTGCAAGCCAGACACACATACACACGCTGTGGGTGCATCCGCACTACACAAATAATCCAGTCAGCCACAGATGCAGGCGAAATGTCAGAAACTATTCCAGAACAGGGCCTCACAGCCCGGAAAAAAAGCCCAAGGAAAATCTAATCCAGTCAGAAACTGGATTATTTGCCATGACTCCTTCCTGTGGAATCCTGGGGTTTATAGTTGTACAAGGTCTTTCGCCTTCTCTGTCACTTTGGAATAGATGGTGACATATCTTTGCCCCATCACCCTCTCCTATGCAGCCTTTTATTTTCCGCCCCTCTTTTTTGCCCCTGATAAACTGCGTAATTCTCTATATGGGAGGAGCATGGGATATGCTCGTTGCAAGATCTTTTTCACAATGCGAAACCTAAATCTGAGATTGACATACTCCAAACCTGACAGGGCAGTTTGTACAAAAGGGTTATCAACTTTTTTCAATTGGGCAATGGTGATGTACGCATAAAAGTTTTTAAGTATTATTGGTCGGCATATGTCCATTTCCATTGCTACCCATATGGATATAGTATTTTTTTGGAGGAATGGGACAGTTTGGGCTATCTGGAAGGCAGCGAAATAAAGATCTAAATCAGATATACCAAGTCCCCCCTTTGTAGGGTGAGCATGCCATATCCATTTCGGAAAGCGTGGCCTCTTTCCCTCAAATATACATTTCTTTAGCAGCTGTTTCCACTTGTGGAAATAAGAAGGTGGGGGAGAGAGGGGTATGCATTGGAAGAGGAATAGGAGTTGGGACAGGGCAAACATCTTAAAAATAGCTATTCTACCTAGCAGTGAGAGGTGATGTGTTTTCCAAGTATTTAAATGGGCTTGCAACCAGTGCATGAGGGGCTTATAGTTTCAGGAGGCCAATTGATTGATGTCCTTGGTGATTATAATTCCTAGATATTTGAAGCCTGAGGGATGCAATTGCAATTGTGTAGTTCTTTGCCATTGTTGTTGGGAGGGCAGGGGGGTATTAAGGCAGAATAGTGCAGATTTGGTCAAATTAACCTTGAACCCCACATAGCGATCGAAATCTGTCAAAAAAAGCTGGAAACAATCCATCCATATCCTGTAAGTGTAAGAGGACATCATCTGCATAAAGGGAGAGTTTATGCTCCCTGCCATAAACTTTCAAACCTTTGATGAGGGGATTGCATCTGATTTTCTCCACCAGGGGCTCAATAGCTAAGGTGAACAGGATCGGAGACAAAGGGCAACCTTGCTTTGTACCCCGCTGTAAAGCAAAAATGGGGAGTCCATCTTGTTAGCATGAACCATAGCTCACGAACCATTGTAGACCCCTTTAAGATAGTTAATGAAAGTAGACCGAAACCCCATTCCTGTCAAAACCTCAAAGAGGTATGGCCAATCCAGGCGGTCAAAAGCTTTAAGGGCATCAAGTGAGATTAAAAATGTTGGGTGAAGAGAGTTCCTAGCATGATGAACAATGTTTAATGTTCACCTGATAACAATGTTCATTTTACGGCCTGGAATAAAGCCAACCTGGTTGGGATTTATATAGTGGGAAATGAATGAATTAATCCTGTTTACCATAACTGCCAAAAGGATTTTGAAATCCTGATTCATCAATGATATTGGTCAAAAGGCTGAGACAGTGGGGTTGGGGTCCATGGTTTTGGGAATGGGGATGATGCGGGATAGCTTCCAAGTGCCTGGTGGAGAAGAGGTGACAAGCACCTTGTTATACAGTTCCAACATATGGGGGGGTCAGATCATCTCTGAGGAGCTTGTACAACTCATAGTTAAAGCTGTATGGACCTGAAGACTTCCCAGGACGGAGTTTTCGGAGGACTTGATCAATCTCCGTTAGGGAGACGGGGCCACTAAGGAGTGCCTTGTGGTCTGGGTGCAGCTTCGGGAGGTTAAGGGACTTTACAAAATTGGAAAGGTCTGGGGCCGGGTGTTCTGCAGTGTATAGAGTTCTGTAGAACTCTTCAAATTCAGATAATTTTTTTTTTTGGTATAGTAGTCACCGTCCCTTTATGATCAGTAATGCTAGAGATCAGTTTCCATTCTGCCCTTCTCTGCACCAGTCTGGCCAGTAGTTTAGAGTGTCTGTTGTTATGTTCATAGAAGTAGGCTCTGATGAAGTGAAGGGCAGTCTGGATCTGATGGAAGTCTAGTTCTTGCAACTCTGCACCCTTCTTATTAAGCGCAAAAAGATCAGTGTTGTTTTGGGTCAACCTATGGGTTTTGGATAATTCTGCTATTTCTAGCAGTAAGGAAACTCGTCTAAGTGACCTGATCTTTTTCTGTTTCACCCTCTCCTGGACGAGGAGGCCTCTAAGTACAGCCTTCCTCATATCCCATAGCAAGGCTTCTGATGTGGCACTCGATCTGTTCTCCTGATAGAACAACTGTATTTCTTTTTGAATGCACAACTTAAATTGCTCATTGTGTAATCATCTGGGATTAAATCGCCAGGTTCTAGTAGGATGAACATCTGGGTTTAGTGTCTTTTATTTATTTATTTATGTATGTATACCCCGCTCTTCAGCCTCAAGGCTATCAGAGCGGCTTACAAATTGTTTTAAGCAATAGCTATTTACACATCTACACTGCATTAAGCAGTTTCCAATGTGTGTTAGCTAACTGCCCCCCAGAAGCTGGGTACTCATTCATGTCATTATCAGGGGTGCATGGTCAGAATGGAGGATTTCTCCGATGGTCACATCCCCTATGTGCAGAAGAAGAAACTTGTTAACAAAAAAAAAAAAAATGGTCGATACACGTATAGGACTTGTGACCAGGGGAGAAAATTGTGTAAAGCCTATCAGTTGGGTAGAGCATCCACCACGGGTCGATCAAACCCAGGTGTGTAAGTGTCGCTTCAGGGACTAACTGTAGTTGAGAAAGGCCCCTACTAGCACGGAAAGTCCAGTTGAGACTGGGGTCCAGCACAGCATTCGAATCCCACCCCCCACAATCAGAATGCCTTTAGCATATTCCATTAACATGTGCAGAAAGTTTTCTAAGAAGGCTGTCTGATTGGTATTCGGGGCATAATACGTGGCCAGGGTTACTAGCCGGCTGTGTAGTAGCCCTAGCATCTTTTCTTAGGTCAAGGAGCTGAAAAGGAGTGCTCCTATCAAATATAATGGCTACCCCCCTGGACTTGCCAGATCCCCCTGCAATATATTGGTCCCCAAATTTTGAGATTGGAAAAACTAGTTTACCTGTTCTATTGTGCGTTTCTTGAAGAAACAGCACATTAGGTTTGTGAGGGGTGGTTTCTTTTATGATCTTTTGTTGCTTTGTATTGGACCCTAGGCCTTTAACATTGAGGGATGATATATGGAGATCACTTAGGATGTTCAGTAAAAGGACGTTGATAAGCAATTCTGTTCTCTCCATGTAGCACCCTCCAACAGACTTCTGGAGTAGATGACAGGCGTGCTTGGGGTTAGTAACCTGGAAACCTCATAAGGTGCTAGCCCTTCCCACATCTCTACACTGCAACACACAAAGCAAACATCAACAGAAAAGAACAACTCATCCAGAAGAGGGAAGGTCTGCAAGGTGGTTACCTCCCAATCAGAACATCTATCAGTCTGATCTCCTTCAGTATCTCCCAATGGGAGGGGGGGCGGGAAATGTCATTCGTTCTAACTGTACCGGGTGTCTTAGCGAAGAATCAGTTAAAAAGCGCCAGCAGGTGGCAGCGAACCAGCCCCGATGTCATCAGGTGCAACAGTACATCAGTGAGAGGCACTTCAGGCTCACTTCGCCACTTCGGGGCAGTTTGATAGTTGGTGGTGGTAACTTTGTTGCGAGTAGATAGGGAGCAGTGAACAATGGCTGTCTTCTTGTTGTTTTCGCAAGTTAGCAAGAAGAAGGCAAGATGGCCGAGTTCTTCAGCAGTTGAGAGGATTCCCTAAAGGGGCAGCGGGCTCACGAGGAGTTCTGAGAGCCATTCGGAGACACTTGGCCATGCCGTTTGTCTCTCTTCTTCTGGACAACTGTCCAGCCCATTGAGGATTGGGTAAGGGGGGTCGCAGATTCCTTCTGAATTTCCCTCTCCAAAGGCTTGGGGACTGTGATGTCCAGGGCAATCAGAATTTCCAGGCAACTGTAGTTTGGAGGAGCCATTCATGACAGAGTCTCCTTTAATTACAGTTATGCGGAAGGGGAACCCCCAACGATACTTGATCCCTGCCTCCAGCAGAAGGACAGTTCATGGTTTACGTTCCCTTTGTCTTCGCAGGGTTTCCGAAGAGACATCTTGAAAGAGAGAGACGGGTGTCCCATTAAAGGTGAGTGGAATAAGCACGTTCAGTCTAGCCAGTACCAGGGTTTTCACAGAAAATGATGAGAATCTGATGAGGATGTCTCTCGGCAGTTAGTGGGTCAATTGAGGGGGGGGGTGAGTGACCTGTGTGCTCTCTCAATGTCCGATTCCTTAAGGTCTAAATCTGGACACTGATCATTGATCCAGGCAAGTAAGAACTTCTTCAGATCAGGAGTTTCCGCACCCTCCATGAGACCGTGAAGATGGATGTTCAGATGGTGGCTCCGATTCTTGAGGTCATCTACCTTATCTAGCAGATATCTGTTAGAGTCCTCAAGATGGCGGACCTGTGGGTCTAACACCAAGACTGCCTGCAAAGCTTCATTGGTGGTGGTTTCAATGGCAAAGACTGTGTCTGTCAATTTTGACAGTTTAGAGTTCACCGGGTCTAAGGCCAGGGCAAGCTCTCTGTGTAAATCCTCCACAAAGAGTTCCCTTTGCTTCCTTAATTGTTCTGAAAGGTCCTGCTCTGCTGGTGGGCCAGGATCAGATTTGAGTCCCCTTCCCGCCTTGTTCTGGCTGGGTGCCATATTGCCTTGAAGATCAGCCGGGCTACCTGTAAACAGAGCTTGTTTCTCTCTGGTTGTTGAGTATTAGTCAGCTATCAACTGTTCTGCTGGACACTTGCCCGCTTGCATGAACTGGGGCGATCAAGATTTACTCACAATGAGTGTTAAAAATCACCATTTTTTACTAAAGTTCGCCAGGGTCCGGAGGAGCACAATGATTTTGCAACTGCCATGATCACTTGCTAGCTCCACCCCCCCCCCTACATCTCTCCTTTCTGAACATGCGGTCATCTCTTCTAGGAAGGCATCATCCAAGTCCTCAGTTTGGCTTGGAGATCTGTAGTAGACCTCCGCAATGACATCTCTACTGTTTCTCTCCTATTTTATGCAGATGCTCTCAACCTGGCTCTCACAGATTTAGATCATGGATCTGTTCACAGGTGTACACATCCTTAACGTATAATGCTACTCTACCACATTTCTTGTTTGGTCTATTTCTCTGAAATAAGTTATACATCTCTATTCCTACATTCCAATTATGAGACTCATCCCACCAGGTTTCAGTTATGCCTATTAAATCAGATTTGCTTTGCTGTGCTAAAAGTTCAAGTTCATCCTGTTTATTTCCCATGCTCTGTGCATTAGTATTGAAACATCTCAGATCTTGGGCCATTCCCCCTACCTGGCTATTAAAGGTTTTATTCCTCCCATGTTGGGTTCTTGTACTATTTGCCTTGTTGTCTGTATAACATTTGGGCTATTATCTCCAGCACTTGATGAACTCCTGTCCTCATGAGTACTGACTCCCTCCCCAACACAACTCAGTTCCTACTGATCAGATCCTTCAGACTGTTAGCAAAACAATTCCTGCCAAGTGCTGTGAGGTACAACCCATCCCTTGCCAGTAGTTCACCTCCATGAAACCACACCCCATGATCCAGGAAGCCAAACCATTCCCAGCAGCACCACCTGCGCAGCCAGTTGTTCACCTCCACTATCTTTTTCTCCCTTCCTGGGCCATGCCCTTCCACTGGAAGGACAGATGAAATGACAGACGAAAAGTCCTTCAGCTTCCTACCCAGAGCCTCAAAATTCCTTCTGATATTTTGAAGGCTGTGCCTTGCAGTATGATTGGTTCCCATGTGGACCAAAAGGAAGGGATAACGGTCAGTGGACTTAGCAAATCTCATCAGCCTCTCCCATTACATTGCAGATTTTTGCACCTGGGAGACAGCACACTCTTGAGACATCTTATCAGACTCACAAACTACTGATTCTGTACCCCTCAGAAAAGCATCTCCTACCACCACCACACGCCTCCTCCAAGGATTGGCAGAGGCCAATCTGTGTGCTGAAACTTCCAAGGTCTCATGCACATTCTCTGAGGCCTGGCTCTATTGCTGTCCTTCCCGTTCCTTGCCATGTATTGGTTTTATTTGTTTTTTGAATTGATATTATGTGTTTTAATGGGTTTATGTGTTTTTAACTGACATTAGGTGTTGTGTGTTAATCTGTTGTTCCTCACCTGATCTATGGGAAGACTCAGGTAAAAAATCTCTTTCTATATAAAATTCTTGGATATGTTTCCTTTCCCAGTATGCTGATTGGCCGCTTACCCAACCTATCCCCTCCCTCCCCTCCTCAGCCAGTCACTACCCACATGCAAATTCCTTCTCCACCTCACAATCCACTCCTGCCACTCAATCTGCATCTACACCCCCAGCCTCACAAGGACCCCTCACTCTCTCAGCAACTTACCACCCACATGTAAAACAATGTAATGTTATTTTCCTAAAATGGCGTGTAGCTGAACCGTGTGAACCTTTCAAATCTACTATAACAGTATATGTTATGCTGGGTCAGCTAGGTTATTTTATTATTGTTGTTGTTGTTGTTGTCTTTTTAGCAGTCCATATTTTTTGTAGAATTTGTCCAGCACCACATTTCAAATGAGTTGATTTTCTTCCTGTCGGCTTTCTTCACTGTCCAGCTTTCACAACCATACATAAAAATGGGAAATATGAGGCCAAAGAAAACGCTACCAATATGCAGAGAAGTTCCTAGGTGCTGCTGGAGTGGCAGATGAAAAGGAACTGAGGTAAATGAGTGGGAATGCCTGAGGGGAGCCATTTGGGATGGGTAGAGCTACCGCCAAAAAGCATTATATAACTTTTCCAGAAGGTTCCAAAGTGCACTACGCAGGCACAGGAATAACCTACTTGCATGAGTCACAGAGACCACAAAGAAGAACCGTTGTTGTCCAGCTTTGCGCCAAGCCAGCTTTAAGTACAGACCGTGCACAAGGGAAAAAATAGTAGAGAGAAGGCTTCTGATTACTTGCAGAATGCATTTCTCCTCAAACAACTGACTGACCTCTACAGTTGGTCCATACATTTCTAGGATCAGGGAGGTTTTCCAGCCAGGAAGTTCAAAGGGTTCTACACCCTTGGTCTCTATGTAGTACTTTTCCTTTAAAAATAAATTAGTCCTTAATTGGTTCTCAGTATCAAAAAGTTCTGAGTATCACAAAATTGGTTCTGAGTATCACAAAGACAGACAATTTCACTTGGATTAAACAACAATCCTGAAAGGCAGTGCAACACCACCGTTTCTGTCCAACTTAGTTTAGGTCAAAGGTTGTCCTATAACCCAGACTTTACAGGACATTTTAATGGTTTCTTCAAACAACTCTCTACACCCTCTGTTCTCAGGAGTCACAAGGCAAAAACTAAACAGATTTCAGTACCACTAACCAAGCAGTAAAGAGCTAGGTTTAGAACTAGGCCACTCCTAATAATATAATTGACAGTAAGAGCAATTTGACTAGTGGAATACACTGTCTTGAAGTGTGGTGGAGTCTCCTTTTTTAGAGGTTTTTTAACAGAGATTGGATAGCCATTTGTCAGAAGTGCTTTGATTGTACAGTATATTCTTGCTTGACAGGGGGTTGGACTGGATGGCTTTTGTGGTCTCTTCTAGGGAAGAGGAGAGAGAAACTAGGACATTTTATAAGCAGCTGAAAATATGGGAGAAGAGAGGATTAATTGGGACTGTCCCTCCCAAATTGGGAAAGTTGGAGGGTATGTCATGTGCACATGCACACACAAACCAGATTATATGGAGGTAGATTTATTTACAGAAAAGAAGAGTGAAGACTATGCAAACCAGACAATTAATAGAGAACCACACAGGGATATATACATTGAAGCCACAATAGGCAGGCTAACTTCTTAGCTTTTATATAAACCAGATGCCCCAACATGGCTCTCCAAATAAAGCAGGTTGAAGACTATAATTTCACCACAGACAAAATGGAGAACAAAAACAAGTAGCTATATAGTGGGCCCTCCTGATCCACAGGCACAATTTCAAGCAACTGCTGATCATAAGGTCCTATAGTTAAAATAGCAATAACATGAATGTGTACACACAGAAGCATTTGTGTGCACATCACTGCCATTTAACTATATGGGATGCAATTATCTGACTTTTGTTATCTGCAAAGAGTCCTAGAACCAGCCTCCTGCAGATCCAAAGGACATGCTGTATTTCATTTTATAGAAGAAACTGGCCATAGCTCAGGTGACCTCAGTTACCCAATCAGGATCATTATAGGCTAGAACCTTCTGGCATGTTGGATTTGAAACAGGTGCTTTCCAAATTCAGCTGTGGACTTTTATAAAGGAGAGATAAGTTACAGGTGTTCTTGAAAATCACACAATTCCAAGTAGCTTCTCAGAGCTGATGTGCTGGCAGGTTGGTATGCAATGGAAACTTGCAGGTAAGGATAGAAAATAAGACACAGTTTCTGTACAAAGATAATTCAGATGGTGAAAGGAAGGAGGTGTCAATCAGCCTTTCGTGGAAGAACCAGATATGACAGCTTTCCCCCAAACTGCTGCCCTCTGGATTACAAGCCCTGTCAGTCTCAGGGGCCTTTTCATACTACATAATTATAGCACTCTGTATTCCCCTTGTCATAATGGCTGCATCCTATGGAATCTTGGGATTTGTAGTTTTGGGAGAGGCCTTTAAAATTTTTAGCCAGAAGTTCCTCTAGTAGTGCCTTTGACCAAACTACAAACCCCAGGATCCAAATGGATATTGCCATGGCAATTAAAGTGGAATCATAGCACTAAGCTGTGTAGTGTGAAAGAGCCTCTGATGCCAGGGAAAACAGTTTCCAAAACAAAGACCCCTCTGTGCTATGTGTGATAGCACCTCTAGTAAAGTACTATAAGTATAGTAGTTTAAATAGTATTATGGTCAGTAGCACAAAAATCTTCCTAGGTGAACCCATGCCCACGCTGCAGCTTGGATGAGATGAAATGCATTTGGACTCAAATAACACACAAAATGTTAAAGACAAAGGAAATATTGGGAGTTTCTGAAGATGATGGAGGGGAGGGGAGAAGTAGGAGACAAATTTCCCCTTCAACAGGGAGGGTCCTGGAGCCATTGCACCAGTTGAACTGTTGATAATCCAGCGCTGTTGTCCAGTGGAGGGAGGCTGACCTATGGTGTGGGCCAGAGAAGAGGCGCCTCAGCCTCCACAGCCTTAAAATCAAAACCTCAGATATTTCCCATCCAGTCTACAGTGGGGGTGGGGGAGCCCTTTCCCAGACTCAGACCTGCTGTCCTCCCCTTTCCTGATGACAAATGGTGTGGGGAGGAGTGACTGCATAGGGTGTATACAGAGGGAAAGGCAAGGCCAAATCCTGTCTGAGCCAGCCATTAACCAATTAGCTCAAGAAGTGGAACTATGTGCCCTGATGTCTTCCTGCGCACACTCTAGATTGGGAGAAATCTCTTCCTCTTCCCCCCCTTCTAGGAAAGATTCTAGAACAGATCATTAAACAGTCTGTACGCAGTTAGAAAGGAATGGTGTGATCACTAAAAGTCAACATGGGTTTTTGAAAAACAAGTCATGCCAGACTAATCTTATCTCTTTTTTTCATAAGAGTTACATACTTGGTAGATGAAGGGAATGCTGTGGATGTAGTGTATCCAAATTAGGAGGGGTAGCTAATACACCGGAGGACAGGATCAGAATTCAAAATGACCTTAATAGGTTAGAAAGCTGGGCCAAAACTAACAAAATTAATTTCAACAGGGAGAAATGTAGGACACTACACTTGGGCAGTAAAAAGGAAAAGCACAGATATAGGATGGGTGACACCTGGCTTGATGGCCATACATGCAAAAGGGATCTGGGAGTCTTAGTGGACCTCAAATGGAACATGAGTCAGCAGTGTAATGTGGCAGCTAAAAAAGTCAATGCGATTCTAGGCTGCATTAATGGGAGTATAGTGTCTAGATCAAGGAAAGTAATAGTGCTACTCTATTCTGCTTTAGTCAGACTCACCTAGAATACTGTGTCCAGTTCTGGGCACCATAATTCAAGAAGGATATGGACGAGCTGTAACGTGTCCAGAGGAGGGTGACCAAAATGGTAGGAGGTCTGAAAGCCATGTCCTGTGAGGAGCTGGGTATGTTTAGCCTGGGGAAGAGAAGGTTAAGAAGGGACATGATAGCCATGTCTAAATATTTGAAGGGATGTCATATTGAGGATGGAGCAAGCTTGTTTTCTGTTGCTCTAGAGACAAGGACATGGAACAATAGATTCAAACTGCAGGAAAAGAGATTCCATCTAAACATTAGGAAGAACTTTCTGACAGTCAGAGCTGTTCAGCAGTGGAATGCGCTGCCTCAGAGTGTGGTGGAGTCTCCTTCTTTGGAGGTTTTTCAACAGAGGCTGGATGGCCATCTGTGGGGAATACTTTTGTGTATTCCTGCATGGCAGGGGGTTGGACTGAATGGTCCTTGTGGTTTCTCCCAACTCAATGATTCTATGATTATGGTTCCCTACTCCTAGTATATAAAAGTATATAAAATAGGCATGGGCAGTGTGTGTCCCATTAGATGTTGCTGGACTGCAACTCTTATCAAGAGCTAGCCAGTGGAGCCAATGGATTGGGATGCTGAGAGTTGCAGTCCAACACCATCTGGAGGCCTGCACTTTACACACCCCTGTTCTACAGTATAAAAGTGATGGGCATAATTTACATCGCCCACCAGTTAGCAATGGGGAAAGAGATGAGGCATGTGCTTAGTAGGCTATATTGTTGTAGTGTTAGGAGAATGGAACAAACATGAGGTGAAATAAAGGCCCTGGTGATGAGTTGGGTGGTGTGTATACCTTTCAACTGTCCGGACTTGGCAGGGACAGTCCTGATTAATCCTCTTTTTCAGCTGCTTTTCAAATGTCCCAGTTTCTTCTTCTCCCACTTTTTCCTTTGTCCTCAGCTAACTTCAGTTACTGCAAACTGAATTCAAAGTGCAAAAGTACTGTAGTTTACACTCAGTTAACTTGGGGGGGGGAAGAGTGGGCAGAATCCTGTCCTTCCCAGTTGGCTCAGCCAAAAGCAAACAGCTGCACCCTCTCTTAGCTTGTCTTTTCTTCCTCATTAATACCTTTTGGCATCTTGACTATGCTCTGATATTGTTTGGCCACATTCGTCCCAATGTTTATCAATAAAATATTTAAGGATATGGGTGGATTGGGTTGCATTTGATAAGCCAGGGGCTGAGACTCCCACAATGTGGGAATATGGCAGAGCCATATTGGGGTTCATCATAATCCTCAAGTTTCCTGGAAATAATATAATGTTCTATGGAACCTGTACAGTTCCCAGCATACTCACTTGTCTGGATGATGAAAATGCTCCTCATAGAATTAGCAGAGAATATGGGGTTGTCCATATGGGTAAAATAAACCAAATGGCAATCGCATGGAAGGCGATCTGTCCAAATGGACATTCACATAAATACGTCTCATTCAGAAGAGGGCAGCCAAATCCACCTTAAACTTATTCAGGGAAGCCTTTGGAACTTTTTTCAGAGTTTTTAAAAAGCTCCGTAGGGCATGCAAATGCGCAATCATTATAGGACAGTCGCATTCACGTTGCTTTGACCAGGCAGTCTAATCTGATTGGCTGGACAAGCATGGGGGTGGGGCTAGCAAACAGGGAAAGTGCCTGAGGCCACCATGCTGGATTTTCAGCTAAGCAAGATCACCATTTTAAGTAGATAAAATGGTGATCTTTTACTCTTTCTCTCTCTCTCATTTTGTAAAAACGAACTATCGCATGTGCACACCATGGTAAATAGTTATTTTTTTTTTACAAAATTGGCAGTGGCAGATGTAAAAGCGCAAGTAAAATCACTCACAGCTGCCATCTTGTCTGGGGTCATGTGAAGTTTAGGGGGGCTCTTTTGACTGTTAAGACAGGTAGCAGTGCTGCGAATGTCTACTTCTTTGGAGGTCGTATTCCCCCTCCCCTTGTATAGACAGGACCTACGATCTGTCTGAACGAGATCTGAAAGGGGATTTGCAGTATTCAGAGGGAGGGGGGCCCTAAAAACTCCACAAACCATGCAGTAAAAGGATTTGCAGTTTTTCCCAAAGCTTCCTGGAAAATGCGCATAGATGCAGATTTTGGGGTGTGTGGATGCCCAAATTCACATTGCGGCACATTTTTGCTCAATTGACCTTTATGAGTGTGTACGCATGCTCAATCTGAATGGATGCAAATAGGCACGGAAATGGTGAAGACAAATAAACTTTGCTGCAAATGGGCAAAAATGTGCACCCACTTGCAGTAAACGGTTGTGTCTAGATGAGCATTAGCTCCGCAGATTTAAAAACTCCCAACTTGAGTTCCCCCCAATTCCAGCATTACAGATACTGGATGTTTTCCCCAGTGTGAAGCCCCATCATCCAACCAAAAAGTGGAGGGACACAGTCTGTGGGGTTGGGTGTGTGCCCTAGCAACCAATCAAAAGTGGGCAGAAGCAGGACTTCCGGTGGGAGAGCAGAGGGGACGGAGGTCTGGAGAAGCAAAGCTCCGGACACTCCGCTGATCGTCACAAATCCAGGAGGGAAAATAACGAAAGTTTCCCCCTGGGGCGGTAGTTTGGATCAGGAAGATCTAAACTCTGTGGGGCCAGCGCGATCTCGGCTGTAGAAGCCTTGGCTGCATCGGGACGGAGGTCCCGATGTGGGGAAGGCTCTCTCAGCAAGAAGACAGTGGCAGCCATTGTGACAGGAGGCAGTCTTCGGATCTAACCCTCAGGCTCCCCTGCTTTAGAGCAACATAAACTTTTGGATTTTCGCGAACCGAATTAAAAGCGCCCGGATTTGAGCGTGAGGAAGATCTCCGCGATTCAAAGTGCTCCAGGGACAGCGGATCGGGTGGCAAGCACATGGAGCATAAAGAACATGGCGTCTGAACTTTGGGGAAAGCGTGGGTGAGTTAAGCGGGACTGTGTTACAGATCTCTTATTCAGAGGAAAGGGGAGGACATCAAAATAAGGGAAATAAGCCCATGGCAGAAATAAGACCAAATAAGTGAGACTGAAGGAGGATGGGGTTGAAGTAAGAAGGAAAGAAGGGAAAGTAGACGAGTGGAGAAGCATTCTACCCGGGCGTATTTGGGCTAGTGCATAAACAGTGACGTTTGAGGAGGGTAGAAGGAGTTAGAAGAGGATAGAAGAGGACAGAAGAGGACAGAAGCGGACAGAAGTGGACAGAAGCGGACAGAAGAGGACAGAAGGGGACGGGGCTGAACGTAGTGGATTAGACCAAACAAGAGGTTGAAGAGGATAAAGATTGAGAATTGCGAATCTAAGGGAATTAGGCCATTTAAGTGGTCGAAGACTAAACAATCTTGAGGAGTTGGCTACTTTTGGATATACTGTTACATGCTTTACTATACGTTAGCAGCTCATAAAGTTAATTTGCTGAGTAAAGAGAAGTACGATCTGTTAGAGGGGGGAGCTGTGGGCTTCTTCCGAGATACATTGTGTCAGAGCGGTGTGAGTTTGGAGTTTGGAACGGAAGGCTACGAAAACTGTTACATTGCTGCCATCTGGTGGAGAAAGCTAAATTAGACCTATGGTTTAAGTGACAATATATAGCTGCGTTAGAGACGTCTCTGTTTTGTCTTATCTATAATCAACATATAAGTGTTTATAACTAAAAATAATAACAATAATAACAACAATATCATATAAATAAGGTATTAATAATAATAATACTAGGATAAGAATAACAATTGTATTGCTTTTGATTATTGCATAAAGGTACATAACTGCATAAGGTAAATAATTGTATAAAGGTAAATTGACTACTGCATAAGGGTAAATAACAATATTAAGAAGGACAATATTGAATATTGCTTTATGATTTTAATGCTGGAATATTAGTTGACGGTTTGATATATTGATTATTGACTATTGATTATCAATTAGGTTAAAGTCTATAAGCTGACAAAATATATTGTGCATGTATATATTCTTACTGAGAATTTAGCATAGTGTGATCATATATGATAAAAAGGATATAAAGGACATAAAGGATATAAAAGATATTGGTAGAAATTTGGTATAAGAAGGAAGTTGCTGAGCATACTCAATTAGAACTAGAAGTACAGACAAACCCGGTGAAGAGATAAAGAAGACAGAAAGATGGCAGCAAGTACAAGAGCTAAAGTAGCGGGAGCTCAAGTACAATCACAACTACAATTGGTAAGAAGGAACTCATCAGAAAATCCAATTAAACAAACAGATATTGGCTTACAAATTTTGGATGAGCTGAGAAATTTTAAAAAGGAGATGAGGGAGGAACTTAAAATCGTAAAACGAGAAGTGAAGGCAAGCACGGAAAAATTGGAAAAACTAGAGAATAAACTGGATAATTTGTCCTTTGAAATGACAAACCTTAAAACAAAGGTGAATGACATAGAGAATAGAACGGATAATTTGGGAAGACAAATGGAGGAAACGAAAGAGGATCACAGGAGGGAAAGAAATATGATCCTTACACAAGAACTAAGGTATCGCGAGAAATGTCTGAAACTGAGGGGAATAGCGGAAGCCCTAAAAGAAGATTTATGGACAAAGATAATCCCTAGTCTCGCAAACTTCATTGAAGTTAAAGAGGAAGAGGTACAAATGGCTACAGATAAGATGTTCAGGGTGAACTCGGAAATAGCAAGGGAAAAAAAGACACCAAGAGATGTGATAATCTGCTTTAATCAAATGAAGATAAAAGAAAAAATAATTCAAACAAGCTACCAACGAAATTTAAGCATTGAAGGAAACGAGATTAAAGTATACAAGGATATACCAGCAGAAATCTTGAAAAGAAGACAAGACTACAGGTTATTGGCGCAGAAACTAAGAAATATGGGGATTGCATACAGATGGGAGCGTATCGAGGGGATTGGTTTCATATATAAACAAAGAAGACAAAAGGTAAACACGGTGGAGAAGGCGATTCAATTTTGTAAGCTATTGGAAGCGGAGGAGAGTAAAAGAACCGAAACAAGAGGAGCGAGACAAGAGGAAGAGAAAGAGGCGGAGAAATCAAAGTATAGAAATAACAACAAGAGAAAAACACCTAGCACGACACTGAAATACAGGCGAGAATATGAGCATCGGAAGAAAGAGAAGGGTATGGAGCAAGAGGATGAAGAAGAAGAACGAGAGTCAAGAGAGGAAGAAGATGTAACGGGAGAGGATTTGGGAGAGAGAGAGGAACTACGTTGTGAGGAGGAGGAAGTAGATGGAGAGCTAAGAAACACAGACGAAGAAGAGGAGGAAATATAATTGGATAAACAATAAAAAACAATAAAAATAAAAGAGGAAGATGACAATAAGAATCAGATCCTGGAATGTAAAAGGATTAAACGAACCAAAAAAGAGGAACCAAGTTTTTCATATTCTAGAAAGAAGCAATTTGGATATTATCTGTTTGCAAGAAACTAAAATCAGAGAAAAAGATAACAAATTGTTGCGCAGATCCAAACTGGGACAAGGTTTTTATTCAAATGCCATAAAAAGGAAAAGAGGGGTAGCTATATATATCAAAAATAAATACGAAGCGACGGAAGTTTTAAACGATAAAGAAGGACATTATATTGGAATTGAAGTAAACTTGATAAGTATAAAAGTGATTCTGATTGGCATTTACGCCCCACTGGAAAAAAAAGAAAAATTTTATCAAAAGCTATATCATATAATCGAAGGTCTGAATAATCCAAATGTCATTATAATAGGAGACTTTAATGGAGTATTAGAAGCAAAGCAGGATAGATCTTCAGCTTTAGGTAAATCATCAAGAGGAGAAGTCCCAAAAATAGGCAAAAATATTCTGAAAGATTTCAATTTGATTGACGTATGGACTGCTAAATATGAGAAGAAAAAAGGATTTACTTTTTTCTCAGAGACATATAAAACATTGTCGAGAATAGATATGTGTTGGGTGTCTGCAAATATGATCTCAAAAGTGAAAGACATGGAAATTGTGGAACGGATACTTTCGGACCATCATCCGATAGAAATCAATATAGCTGCCCCTAAGCCACAATATATTTGGAGATTAAAGGAGAGAATGTTGAAAGACGAGAGATTTATTGACAAAGTTAAAAAGGAAATTCAAGATTTCTTTAAAAATAACAAAGTTGAAGACGCTAATGCAAGAATAACATGGGATGCTTTTAAAGCCACAATCAGAGGCATATTTCTTCAAAGAGGAGTAGAACTGAAAAGAATTAAGCAAGAGAAATCTGAAAAGTTAATAAAGGAATTAAAGGGAAAGGAAGAGAAATTAAGACTTAATCCAAAAAATACAAAACTGCAATTAGAGATAAATCTAATTCAGGAAACATTGAAGACAGAAATAACAGAGAAGATAGGAATCAGTTTGAGACGGCTAAAACAAAAACATTTTGAGAAGGCAAATAAAGTGGGAAGATGGCTGTCATACTGTTTGAAAAAGGACACAGAGAGGAAGGTAATCTCAGAAATAAAAGTGGGAGAAGTAAGACACTCAACACAGAAAGAGATTAAAGCAGCTTTTGTAGATTATTACAAAGCATTGTATAGAGACTCAGAAACAAAAGATATGAAGGCAAAGGAAGAAGATGAAATTAACTACATCAAGGAAAATTGGAATAAATTGATTTCAGAAGAGATGAAAGAGGCATTAGAAAGACCTATAGAGGAAAAAGAGATTCGGGAGGCAATAAAACAGCTGAAACTGGGGAAATCGCCTGGTCAGGATGGCTTCATACCAGAATTCTATAAAATCTTCCAGGATGAATTGATCGCACCTCTGCTACAGTTACTAAACAAAATTCCACTGGAAGGGATCCCGGAATCATGGAAAGTGGCAAACATTGTACTTATCCCAAAAGAAAACAAAGACAAAACGAATATGGCTAATTATCGACCAATATCCTTATTAAACGTCGACTATAAACTATATACAATGATTTTAACAAATAGATTGAACACCATAATCAAAGATCTAATTCACGACGACCAATGCGGGTTTATTAAAGGACGACAATTATCGAACAATATCAGAATTATGATCAACGCCAATGAGTATTATGATAAAGCTATTGACAAAAAAGCAGCATCTATATTTTTAGACGCAGAGAAAGCTTTCGACAAAGTCAAGTGGTCCTTTATTAAGTCTACATTGAAGTGCTTAAATTTTGGGGAAATATTCATAAAAAGGATACAAGCAATATATGACACACAGA
Source organism: Gambelia wislizenii (assembly GCA_030847615.1). Classification (NCBI taxonomy): domain Eukaryota; kingdom Metazoa; phylum Chordata; class Lepidosauria; order Squamata; family Crotaphytidae; genus Gambelia; species Gambelia wislizenii. The sequence goes on from JAUMIR010000002.1 coordinate 263,486,551, forward strand.
AAGCGTACTTAACAATAAATAATGAAAATACCGAAATATTTGACATTTGTCAGGGTACGCGACAAGGATGTCCATTATCCCCCATTCTTTTTATTTTAACATTGGAAAGTCTAAACAGTCAAATAAGAAACAATGAACAACTGCCAGGTCTGAAAATTAAAAATCAGGAGTACAAGATAAGGGCTTTTGCAGACGACATCGTAGTAATTTTGGAGAACCCAGTAGAAAATGTTGGAAAATTATTTGATCTGATTCGAGGGTACGGGAAATTGGCAGGTCTGAAAATAAATCAAGAGAAAACGGCAATAATAACCAAAAACTTGACAAATAATGAGGAAAAGCAGTTAAAAGAAATAACAAATTGCAAGATTGAAAATAAAGTTAAATATTTAGGAATATGGTTAAACAAAAAGAACATCAAACTTTATGAGGATAACTATAAAAGATTATGGGAAGGGATAAGAATGGACTTAAAGAAATGGAGGAATTTGGAGTTATCATTGTTTGGAAGGATTAATGCAATAAAAATGAATATCCTCCCGAAGTGCATCTTTATATTTCAGAATCTCCCAATACTGCTTAATGAAAAACAATTACAAGAATGGACATTTGAATTAAGCAAATTTATATGGAGTGGCAGGAAGGCAAGAATCAAAGGGTCATTATTAATAAGAAACCACAAAGAAGGCGGAGCATCTCTACCTGATTTGAAAACATATTATATAGCGTGCGGATTTAATTGGCTACTGGATTGGATTAAATTAGAGAATAAGAGAATACTGACAATTGAAGGTTACAACATGAGATACGGATGGCACGCGTACGTGGGATACGATAAGCAAAGAATAAATAAAGAATTCGAAAATCACATTATCAGGAAATCCTTAATAAAAATTTGGCAGAAACTCAAAAACCAATTCTATTTTAAGTTGCCTACGTGGATCTCCCCACAGGAGGCTTTCTTCGGGAGGTGGGATGACTCAGGAACTTGGATAAGATATAAAGATCTGATAAACTATGAAAGCAGTAAAAAGGAGGGAACAATTATTATGCGCACGAGAGAAGATTTGGAAGAAAAAGGTATGAAGATGAGTTGGTTTAAGTTCTTGCAGCTAAAAAACAAATTTCAAGAAGACAAATCAAAGTATGAATTTGAAATGGCGGAATCGGAATTGGATAAAGTAATCTGGAAGGAGAAAAATAAATCAATATCCAAGTGTTATAAACTTCTATTGGATAGACTTACAGAAACAGACAGAATATCTGATGCTATGATTAGATGGGCGCAAGACCTCCAAGAACCAATAACCATGGATGAATGGGAAAAGGCTTGGAGAGATACACATAGATTTACAGCATGCCTCTCCCTTAAAGAAAACCACTTTAAAATTGTGAATAGGTGGTATTTGTCACCATCGAGACTTAGCAGAATCTATAAAACGAAGGAAAATAAGTGTTGGCATTGCGAAAAGGACATTGGCACGCTTTATCATATGTGGTGGGGATGCCCCAAGTTAAATAATTATTGGTGTAAAATACATAAGAAGGTGCAAAAGATATTTAAAATACAATTTTTGATGGACCCCAAATTATATTTGTTAAATATAACGTCGAGCATGGAACAGAAGTTTGCAAACCAACATGGAAGAGTTTTATTGTATCTAATAACAGCAGCGAGACTAACGGTGGCTGCAAACTGGAAGAAAAAAGACCTACCCTCAATTAATGAATGGACCTTGAAGTTGAGAGAGATGCTGGAAAACGATAAGCTGACATATATAATAAATAAGAGAAATATGCAAAAGTGGGAAGAAGAGTGGAAGCCAATTTGTGAACATTGGAATATAGATATAAATATATAAATATATAAAGTAGAACTCAGGAGCACAAATCTGATAACCTAAGAATATGTGATAAACATTACTGTTATGGATGGATAAAAGAAGGAATAAAAATAGGACTATGAGAATAAAGAAGGTGTTAAGCAAAACAAAATGGGGGAATGTATAGTGGTAAATAAGACATAATGGTACATGAACGTAAAAGTTGAGGCGGAAGGGAGATTAAGTGATACATATCGGCGATGCTTCGCCCAAAGAGGGGGTACAAGGGAGGTCAAGTAAGAATATGGGAGGAGAGAAGTTGAAGAAAGAAGAGATAGTATGTGAATGAAGGTGTGGGGAAGGGAGGTGAAGAGGGCATGGAATGCAAGAAAGAGAGAGGGGTTAGTGGGAGGAAAGGTGAGAGAGTTAAAGTATGGATTTATACGAGAGAGGAAGAAGGTATGGGTTTTGTATGTGTTTTGGTTTGTGTATGTTGAAAATGATAAAAATATATATAAAAAAAAAAGTGGGCAGAAGCAGGCAATCTCTCTTTCTTGTTGTCTTATTGGCAGAAGATGACTGAGCTACGAGGAAAGGATATATATATATATATATATATATATATATTTGTGTGAAAGATGGAGGGGAGTGTGTTAGTATATCTTTCTGAGGGAAGGAATATGTGTGTGCATGAAACAGACAGGTTGCCTGTGTGTGTTTGTGTAAGGGTAGGTGTGTTTGTATGTGTGGCAGACGGAGAAGTGGTGTTTTGTGTTTGTGCGCTCGTGTGTATGTGCTATCGCGTGTGTGTGTGTGAGACAGAAAGGTGGAGAGAGTGTATGTGTGTGCTTATGAATCTCTTGTGTCTTTGAGAGAGGAGTGCTTTTAACTCACCAAAATGCTATTGCAATGCATCAAATTCTGTATAACAATCATGTTTTCATGCTATTGCTATGTTTTCCTTCAGTTGTATGCATTTTAACTCATCCTATTCTTCCTGGAGCTGAAGGTGTTGTACATTATTCCCCCCCCCTCTCCTGCTCCCATTTTTAGCCTAACAACAATCCTGTGAAGTAGCTTACAACTGAGAGTCTCTCTCTCTCTGGCTTTTCTTTGCAAACGAAGATTCAGGAAGGACTCATCCCACGTTTTCTGCAAGCGCGCTGATGACTAAAAAGGCCAATCCGAGATAAATAGGTCCGGTTGCAGAAAGCACAGCAGAAGGTCTTGAGAACACAATTGAGAGTGTAGTTATGTTAAAGTGACCACATGAGCTTTATGGGGTAGTTGGGATTTGAAGCAGATATCTAATGTATGTTGAGGAGATGGGAGTGAGTGTGAACACAGAACTCATGTAGTGATCATGAGTCTGAGAGAAAAGTGTCATTCTGAGCATTTATAATCATGCTGTGCAAGTAAACATGCATGTAATATTTATTGATTTTAGTCTTTTCCTTCCCCCCTAAATTCTATACATAAATCCAGATGTTTCTCCGCTTAAAATACTACAGTTTTATGTCTTCTTTTTCTAATAACTTTTGCACTTGACCACACCCTTTTCCTCACCCCCACATCTTGCTCAGCCCTGTGTCTTACAAATTCATACACGTTTCAGTATATTCACCTATGAAATGTTGGAGGGTATGTGCTATTATTGAGAGCCAGTGTGGTGTAGTGGTTTGAGTGTTGGACTAGGGTACTGGGATCGAACCCTCACTTGGACAAACCCACTGGGTGATCTTGGGCAAGTCACACTCTCTCAGCCTCAGCAATGGCAACTCCCTCTGAACAAATCTTATCAAGAAAACCCCATGATAGGTTTGCCTTAGGGTTGCCGTAAGTCAGAAACAACTCGAAGGCACAGAGTAATGACATGCGTTGTCAGTTTGGGCTACAACTTTAACTATAAGCCATGTTTCATAGGGGATTTTAAGAGCAGTACAAAAAGAGTTAAAAAGTTAAATGAGGTAGTCTGTTTCAATATAAAAAGGGAAGGGGAAAAAAAAGAGTGTTTAGGACTAATTTAATTCAGCATCAGCTTTGATGGACCACAATCTACTCAGTGTAGCTGACAAACATTTATGTTGACACAAATTGATTAGTCTCAAAAGTGTCCAAAAAGTAACATTTCAAAGATCTGGATGTGGTTTGCCTTAGGCGGCTGAGCTTGGTGTAGTAGCTTCCATTATTGTTTGTGCTCTTTTAAAAAAGAAAACGCATTCCCTTTCATTGCTTGGTATTTCGTTTTCTCTCCAGGCACCAAAATGTCTCCATCTGTTCCTGGGAGGGATTCTAGTGCATTGTTCACTCTGGACATTAAAGGAGGTGAGATGGTGCCATTTTCTGGACCAACAAATAAGGGATGCCAACGTTCCATAGCTGAAATGTGAGATTCACTTTTGGATGTTTAAATATCCCTTTTCTTATGCCAAAGGCCATTGAGTAAGCACACACTGACCTCTGCCTGCACTCTGCTGCCTTCATTTACACTGAAATATGAATGGCCCGTTTACTGTGCTAGTAAGCTCCCTCACCTCAACTTCTTGGCTCCCAAGAAGTATAGCCTTTTTAAAAAATTGATTTCACTGTGGAACTATAAATCAGAGGACAGGCAGATCTGTATTTACTGGTTGGTTTGCAGTAGACAGGCAAAGTTTTCTGAATTCCAGTTGTATAACAAGAGCAGAACAAAATGATTCCCAAGCTTGTCCTAAATGCTAAGTAATCAAACAAGGTAAGCTTTTGAGCTTATCAAGAGTGGATTTTTGTGCAGAAAGACTGTGAGCTCCATTCAGTTCTGGTACCAAATCTAAACTTCTAATCTTGGAATAGTTTGGTCTTTTGTTGTTGCTGTGTGTGCCTTCAAGTCATTTCTGACTTAAGGTGAACCTATCACAGTGTTTTCTTGGCAAGATTTGTTCAGAGGGGATTTATTATTGCCCTTCTCTGAAGCTGAGAGAGTGTGACTCCCCCAAGGTCACACAGTATTTTTTAGCAGAAAACAAAACCCTGCTATCAAACCTGGGAGTCTGCTTACTCCTGCTGTATAATAAATAACTGCAACTCAAGACACATGCAGCAACCTTTTAGTATCTAGCCTCCAATCTGACCATCCAGCCTGTGGGGACAGGGGAGGAAGCCCACTTACAGGGAAAAGGAAGTGAGGAAGAAGATGAAGGGAGAGCAAAGGCAACGGTGCATTCAGCAGTGCTCAAACTGGAGTCCACTTTCTTCTTCCTTTGCCTCCAGCTGGAATGCTTTGGAGGATGACACTTTGGAGGGTAGGGCATTGTCATGTGATGTTACCAGGCCTGTAGGAGCAGGGGGGCAAGGGGAGATAGCAGGGGTGTAGCTATGGGGCAGGAAAAATGAGGACATTGTCCCCCAGTAAGAATTCTGCCTGCCAAAGAAATGTTCCTTCATTTCCAAATGTCTAGGATTTAGAAACATAGTTTAGATATCCAGAGAAAATGGTCAAGCAAAGTTTCCAGTCAGCTTGGTGTACTGGTTTGAGTATTGGACTACGACTATGGACATCAGAGTTCAAATCTCCACTCAGACTTAGAAACCCACTGGCTGACCTTGGGCAAGCCACACTCTCTCAGCCTCAGAGGAAAACAAGGGCAACCCCCCCTCTCTGAAAAAAATCTTGCAAATGTGATAGGTTTGCATAAGGGTTGCCATAAGTTGGAAACAACTTGGAAGGCATATAACAACAACAATGTTCCCAAGGGAATACAAATATAAGAGTTCTAGGTGTGGATTATTTTCAGTGACTTGCTCCCCGGGATGCTAGAAATTTGAGGACTGAAGGAAAATCTCATTTTGAGGGGCAGAATTCTCTTTTTAAAGTAATTTTATTCAAAAAATTGGAATATCACCTATACATACATTTATCTCCATATTCCACTAATCTAACAATTTTTTTTTGTAATATAATTTTTATTCATAAAGGTCATCATGTGAATTACAAAAGCTAAAAATTAGCGTCACATAAAAATGTCCATGATCAACCACATACATAACAATTCTGACTTCCCCCGTCCAAATAACTCAAGGTATTTTTTAAATACCTTATCTTTATTTTCCTCCCTTCCTTCTGATCCCTTTTAGTCAGCTCTTTTTGTTATTCGATTCTTTGCATATGCTATTGTTTCATTGTCTCATCTCTCCTGTTCCTCTATTCCATCTTTATTTCTTCTTCCTCCCTTCATTGTTTCTTAACCTTCTCGCTAATTATATTCTTGAGATTCCTGTTCCTTCCCCATTCTAATTTCCCCGTTCTATTTTCCTTATATCTCTATATCTTTATTTACCCCCCATCTCGTCTTGCAGTAATCAACTATTGGGATCCATTCTTCTTCTGTTTTTGAGGCCACATCCTGATTAATTATTCGGGTTAATTTGTCATTTTCCCTCATTATAATTATTTTGTTTAACCAATCTTCTATCTTTGGTTCTTCTTTATTTTTCCATTGTGCCGCAATCGTCATTCTTGCAGCTGTACATAGATACAATAGTACTCTCCAATACTTTCCCTCTACATTTTTTTCCAAAATTGAAGTAATATTGAGGAGGTATAGCTTGGGGTTCAGTTCAAATACAATATTAAATATCTTTTGAATTATTCTGTGCACCTTCAACCAAAATTTACTTATAATTGGGCAAGTCCACCATGCATGTTTCAATGTGCCTCTTTCTTTCTGGCATTTCCAACAGCTGTTCTCTTTTACCCCATAAATTTTGCTTAATCTGTCCGGTGTGAGGTACCATCTGCTGCTTATCTTAAAGAAGTTTTCCTTTAAATCCTGACAGGCCGTAAACTTTTTAGTTTTCTTCCATGCTTGTTCCCATTCACTTAATTGAATTTCTTCCCCTATGTCTATGGCCCATTTTATCATGGCATCTCTCACTTGTTCTGTGGCTAAATGTTCTGAAATCAGTAGATTGTACAATCTTGTGATCTTTTTCGTCTTGTTATCCCACATAATCTTTTGCAGATCTGTCGGGCTGTCTAAAAAACCACACTCTTTTTCATCCTTCTTAAACCTGCTAAATATCTGTTGGTATGAGAACCAGTTGAATTGCCACCCCTCCTGCTGTAATTCCTCTCTTGTTTTTAGTTGTAGCTTCCCATCTTTCTCAATCTTTAGTAGTTCCCTGTATGTAATCCAGCCATCCGTTTTCCCGATTTGTCCCCATCTTCCCAAGAATGCTTCTACTGGGGATATCCACTTCGGTATTTTCCCAAACTGCTGCTTAAATATTATATTCCAACTTTGTAGCAGTGCTCTCCTTACGATGTGGTTATTGAAGTCTTTATGTATTACTGCCTTGTTATATCCTATGTAAGCATGCCAACCCAGTCTTAGTCCAGCTCCTTCTAAGGTTAAAAGGTTCTGATTTTCTAATTTCATCCAGTCACTTATCCATACCAAGGAGCATGCCCTGTGATAGTTTTGTAAATCGGGTAAGTCTAGTCCTCCTCTCTCAGATCTTTCCAATAGGGTTTGCCATTTCACCCTTGCTTTGCGGCCATTCCAGATGAACTCGCTTAGATCTTTTTTCCACCTTAGGAAAGCTTTTTCTTTTGAGATGATTGGTATGGTTTGAAACAAGAACATCATTTTTGGAAGAACCACCATTTTTACAGCTGCTATCCTTCCCATTAATGAAAGTTTCAATTTGGACCATGTCTTAAAGTTTCCCTTGATTGCCTCCCAGGTTTTCTCGTAGTTTTGTTCAAAAAGATCTAAGTTTCTACCCGCTATCCAGACTCCCAAATATTTTACTTTTTTCTCTAGTTTACAATTAGACTTTATCCTTAAAACTTCTTGCTCTTTGTTTGTTAAGTTTTTAGTTAATATTATAGTTTTTTCCCTGTTAATCTTGAACCCCGCGTAACCTCCAAATTCCTCGATCGTTTCTATTAGTTGGTTTATATTGTTCAAGGGGTTTTCGAGAATAACCGCTATATCGTCCGCATAAGCTCTAACTTTGTATTCCTGATCTTTAATTCTGATTCCTTGTATCTCTTTTTCTTCTCTAATTTTGTTGAGTAATATTTCTATTACTGTGATAAACAATAGAGGAGATAGAGGGCAGCCTTGTCTGGTACCTTTTTGTATCCAAATTTCTTCTGATCTCTCTCCATTTACTATGATAGACGCCCTCTGATCCTCGTATATTTTTCCTATGTTGGATATCATAAATTGACCAAAGCCGAGTTCCTCCAGTACCTTAATCAGACAGCACCAATTGATATTATCGAATGCCTTCTCTGCATCCGCGAAAATTATTGCAGCCTTATGGTCATTATTTCTTTCTAGAAATTCCAGAATGTCGATTATGTATCTAATGTTCGTTGATAGCAATCTTCCCGGTAGAAAGCCACATTGTTCCGGACGTATTATTTCCTTTAAGACCCCTTTTATTCTGTTTGCTAGCATGCTGGTGTAGATCTTGTAGTCTCCATTTAGCAAGGAAATCGGACGGTAGTTTTTGACATCTGTCTTTTCCTTGCCCTCTTTCAGAATCATTGTGATGTTTGCCATTTTCCAGGTATCCGGCATCCCTTCCTTGTGTATCTTATTGATAACTTCTAATAGTTGAATCGATATTTCTGTTTCAAAGGCTTTATAAAAGATATTCGTAAAGCCATCCGGGCCCGGCGCTTTATCTCTTTTTAGATCTTGAATCACTTTAGACAGCTCCTCTGGTGTAAAAGGCAACGATAATTTCGACCTAACGTCTTCGGAAAGCCTCGCATACTTGTTCTCCTTTATATATCTATCCATGTTGCTTTTCCAGGTCTCGTCTTGAGCTGATTCTTTATATAGAGAAGAGTAATACTTGACAAAGGCCTTCTTTATGTCTTCTTGAAGAGTCAGGGTTTCCCCCTCCATCTTAATTTCAGATATCATCCTTCTTTCTTTTTCCTTTTTCAATCTGTAAGCCAGCCATCTCCCTGTCTTATTGGCCTGTTCGAACGTCCTTTGTTTCATCTTCTTTAATTTCAGTCCGATCTCTTCAACCGATGTCTTGTTTATCGATTTTTTTAACAAATCAATTTCCTTAATTAATGATTTACTTTGAGGTTTTTTCCTCAATTCTGTCTCTTTTTCTTTCAATTTTTGCAGGGCTTCTTGATTTCTAACTCTTCTAGTTCTGGCTTGTTCTGCACCTTTTTGTAGAAATAATCCTCTTATAGTTGCTTTAAAAGCATCCCATACAATCCTTATTTCCATGCCTTCCTTGTTTTCCTTAAAAAATTGATTTATTTCTCCTTTCATTCTTCTTGCAAAATTTTCTTCTTTTAAAACACCTTCTCTAAACCTCCATATATATTCTTTCTTAAATAAAGTCATATTTAAATTTATGGGGTTGTGATCTGATATAGTTTTCGGTATTATGTCCATGTCTTTTATTTTTGGCAGTAGATTCTTTGATATCCAAAACATGTCAATCCTAGACATAGTTTTGTGAACATCTGAATAAAATGTATAACCTTTTTCTTCTTGATATTTGGCTGTCCATAAGTCTGTTAACTGAAATTCTTCTAATAAGTCGAAGCAAACCTGCGGTAGCCTTCCCTGATTCTTCTTGTTTCCTCCAGATCTATCCCTTTTTCCATCCAGGACTCCGTTGAAATCACCTGCTACTACTATTGTTCCTTTTTCTAATTTTGCCAGTTCCTTATGTACATACTTATAAAAGTGTTCTTTTTTAACCATTGGCCCATAGATTGCAATGACATATATTTTTTGATTAGGTAAGTTTAGTTCTATTCCAATTAAATGACCTTCATTGTCATTCATTATCTGTTTTGCTTCATATTTCTTGCTTACATAGATCACAACCCCTACTTTCTTTTTTGTCGACAGAGAGGTGAATTCTTGACCTAGTTTTTGGTTTTTTAAGTATTTCCTCTCGCTCTGACGTATTCTGACTTCCTGTAGGCATGTTATCTCAGCTTTATTCTTTTCCAAATAATGATATACTTTCCTTCTCTTAACCAGTGTGTTCAGTCCCTTAACATTCCATGATGTTATTCTTAGAGACATTATTTATATTTCCCCATCTTCTTCTTCCTCTTCCCTTGCTTCTCTTTCATGCCCCTGGTCCTCTCCTTCTTCCTCTTCCTCTTTCTCTGATCTCCCACTGGACACATCTTCCTCCTCAGATTTCTTATCTCTTTCATCCCTTTCCTCTCGATTACCTTCCCTTCGACTCTTCTTTAAATATCTATCATCGTCTTTTTTTGTTTTCTTTCTTCTCTTCTCTTTTTCCTCCTCGTCCAGTTTCTCCATCATTTCTTTTATTTTTTCCACTGAGTTTATCGTGTGCCTCTTCTGCCGAAACATTAGAGAGATGCCTTCTATCCGCTCCCATCTGAAGTTAATCCCCAATCTTGTTAATCTTTGGGTGAGTTGTTTATAATCATGTCTCCTCCTTAAGATCTCATTGGGGATATCTTTATAAATTTGGATCTCTTTTCCTTCTATTATTAATTTTTGTGTATAGTTCCTTTGTATCAATTTGTCTCTATATTTTGGCCTGATAAATGAAATCACGATATCCCTTGGTAGGTTCCGCTCCTTTGCAACCGCCGAACTCGCTCTGAACATTCTTTCTATCTCTTTCTCAATATTCTCTTCTTCTTCTTCTACATAGCTTGCGATAACCGGGATCAACCTTTCCTGCAAGTTCTCAAATCTCATTTCTGCTAGGCCTCTCAATTTAACACATTTCTCCCTGTATCTTAATTCTTGGGTGAGATTGGTCTGTTTCTCTTTATCCACGTCTCTTGATAAGCTGGTTGTTTGTTTTTCCAAATTAGTTGTCCTGTTTTTCACCTCATCTACTTCTCCTTCAATTCTTTTCATATTCGTTGACATTTTGTCTAATCTCTTCTCTATTCTATCAAAATCCTGCTTCATCTCTTTCTTTAGACTCCGGATTTCCTCCTTTATCTCCCTCTTAAACGACTTTAATTCTTCCAGAATTTGCGTGTTCATATCTATTTGCTTGGGCGACATTTCTGTTGGGGTTCTTTTTATAGTTGATACTTGTGAGGTAGTGTAAGCCCTTGGTCTTAACCCCGAAGCCATCCGTCTAAAAAGGTTCGAAATCTAGACCCTGCCCTTATTCAATCTCTTTCTATATATGTACTTATGTGTCAATGATTATGTTTATAAAATGTTCTAGTCCTTAACTGTGGCTTTCCCCCTTCTAATTGTCTCTCCGTATCTCTCCCTTTCTTTTCTCGTATGTTCTCTCTCTCTCCTCTCCCCCTTCCCTTAGCAGGCCAATAACTCAACAGATAATATAAATCACTCTAATTTCCAATACCAGTATAGCCTTAGTCTATAGGTTTTTTTTTTTATTGTGGCTCCGTTCCGTCTAATTCCAGTCCACTCCCTCGTTCAATCCACTCCGCTCCTCCTCCGTCTGCTCCCGTCACTCCAACCTCTCTATCCGTCACGTTTTGCCACTCCTCCGTCTGCTCCTTTCACTCCCGACCTTTCTGTCTGTCCCGCTCTGCCACTCCTCCGTCTGTCCTCGCTGATCCCTGCCTCTCTATCCGTCACGCTCCGTACTCCGCCTTCTACTCCAGCCACTCCCGGCCTCTTTATTCACCACGTTCCTTCGCTCCTCCATCTGCTCAGATCGCTCCCAATGCCTCCCCGCCTCTCCGTCCGACACGTTCCACCGCTCGTCCGTCTGCTCCAACTGCTCCCCACTCCGACTTACGAACCGCCCGTCTCCTACCAGGACCTTTTTCACGCCCACACTCGCGTTTCCACTCTTTTCCGTCTGTCCCCTGTAGTCCTTCTGATCCACCACCAATCCTCCTCTGCTCGTCCTCTCGCGTTTATTCTCCCTGTCTGCCCCTCCAGTTAATAACCGTCAGTCTGCTCTTCCCCTCTTCCGTAACTGCTCCTCTTCAGTAGAGGTTTACACCCCCTCTCCTCTACGACCTTTGGTTCCCTTATAAGTCCTCCCAGTCGTTTCAGCCTTACAATCCACTTCGGGTATTTGAGATAGCACTGTCAAACTCCTGTTCCTCCTTCGTCAGCTTAAACCCCTCCTCCCTCTTCTCCTTTTCCCCACCGGGTTGACCAGCTTACTGACTGCGTATTTATTTATTTATTCCGCCAGTGCGTCACCCTTCTCTTATCTTTCCTCTAGCTTTCAAGTAGATAAATGTATGAAGGTGTAACAGTCCCAATTATCTTAACTATCCCTGATCCGCCTTATTCTATTTCACTGCATTTCACTGTATTTTCCAGAACAAATGAGGAAGACACTTTGTAGTCAAAATATCTGAAAAAAGTCCAGGATTATTAAATTACAGTCATAAAATTCTGTGTCTTATATACACTGAATTATCAGACTCCTGATGAGAGCCAAATTTTGAGGGAGAGGTTGACCTCCTTGAGTTATTTTCTCCAAACTCCCTGTTGTTTAATCCAAGTCTTATACGAAAAAAGGGAGGAGAAATTGGACTCTGTGCCCTAAGGCTCCGAAGCAACAATGGCTGCTCAGCCTGCCAATTTGTAGCTGAGGGTAGAACTCTTCCTTTCACACCCCCAGACCCAACCTAGACAGCTACTGCAAGCCCCACTATTCCTATACCTTCTCAGGTGTGGAATTGGGGTGGCCTTCCTGTCAGACCCCCCCTTGTTGCTCTCCGGACGACAGTCCCCCACGGAGCCCCGTTGGTTCCTGTCCGATGTCCTCGCTCCCCCTAGTGCATTTTTTCCTTCTTATTCATTGCTGGGGGCAGAATTCTTATTTGGAGGGCAATGCCCTCATTCCACTGCCCAGCTACACCCCTGGGGGAATCTGCAACCTTGTCTCTCCAAAGTCCCCAATCCCAATGTTCTGACCAGCTAGCAAGGTGGACTTAAGAGGCTGGATTGCCATCTGTCGGGGATGCTTTGATCAAGATTTCCTGAGTGGCAGGGGGGTTGGACTGGATGGCCCTCGTGGTCTCTTCCAACTCTGCAATTCTATGATTCTATGATACCAATATTTGTCTCTTGCCCATTTCTCCACATCCCAAACCTCAGTATATAAAAGTACAACCAAAATGAGTAATGTCTTTATGATCTTTAGCCGCATTTTGTTTTAATTCATGTTGCAAGAGTACTGGAAGAAAGGTGGGATAGTCAAGAAAGCAAAGCATGTCTGTCTGAAACCAGGAAGTTTGCAACAGAACTCTTCAGGAGTAGAGAACAGGGAAAAGACTTCATCAGAGGTGAATGCACAAAGCCTCCTACAAATGGGATTGGGTTTGATAATTTAGGGCTCAGGCAGGTAGCTCAATATAGTGTCTTTTTGTAACCGATTGCGATTTCCTAGGACCATGTAGGATTCAGCCAGTGTGGTGCTGTGGCCAGAGTACTGGCCAGAGATTTGGGAGATCCAGGGTCAAGCCCCCACCTTGCCTGGAAACTCATTGTGTGGCCTGGACTGGTCATTATCTTTCAGCCTTACCTACCTCAGAGGGTTGTTGTGAGTAGTAGTAGTAGTGTGTACACCACCTTGAGCTTGTTGGAGGAATGATGGGATGTAATAAGAAAAAAAGACTAACGATTTTTACACTTTCAGAATTCACAGAACCATTTTTCAAGAGAAGCAAATGGTTTTGAGATTTCTAGATGAGCTGAGAAAGCTGCATGTGAAGCTCTGTATGTGGTAAGAGGTTAGTTTGATGGGCAAGATGTTAGTCTGAGCAGCAATGGATGCCTCTTATTTAACTGTATTTTCCAAATACTTGATTATAAAGAGCAACTCATTCACTGGCTGAGGGTGAACTACATGTACTTTGGCTGAGATTCATGGCTTGCTTTTTAAGATTATTGTCACAATAATATGCGTTTATAGTGTGGAACAATGACCAAGGCACATTCACAGTACAGTTAGGACTTAACTACATGTGTGTGTATTTAAAAATCCAGATGGGATTTGGACTACTCTGGCTTAAGTGCCACACCTGCCAGTGGTAGTCGCCCTCTCTGAAGCCAGAACGGGTGGCTAGACTCACAATGGTGGTGCAGGTGCCCGTTCTGACTTCAGAGAGGGCAACTACTGCTGGCGCTTTGCTTTACCCAGAGCTCAGAGGGGCAACTGTATGCCAGAAAGGCAAAGCCCCAGCAGTAGTTGCTCTCTCTGAAGCCAGATTGGGTGGCTAGCCTCATGATGGCGGGCTCACCTGGAGTTCTGACCTCAGAGAGAGTGACTACCACGAGGCCTCTGCTTTTGGAACAAGAATTGGGGCAGAGGAGGGGGGGAAATGGTGGCGCCTCAGGAAGTGCTTGTCCTTCCTCTCCTTCCCAAATACAGTGCAGGTGGATTGTCCACACAGCAGTTTTCTCTGGAGTTTCCAGAAAACTCTGGAGAAAACTGCAAAGTTTTCTAAAACGTGGATTAAGAGGGTATTCCCTGAGTCTGGGCCGTACATTGTGTGTCACTATCACACCAGATTCATGGAAAAGGCCACACGTTGTGTTCCATTATCAGGCCGGATTTGGGGATTTTCAGTGGTGTAGACAATCAGACTACCTGATTGTGTGTACAGTATTTGCTTGTATCACATCTGGTGACTACACTGAACTCAGTAACTGCAGCTGCAATCCATTGCACACTTTAGAGTATGTTGGTTTGGATTTGATCGAGATTTCCACTCCCCACCTCAAGTAAGCATGTTCAGGCTGTGCTGTGAGTTTTAACATTGGTATCTGACATTTGTGTTGGGCAACCTAATATCCAGGGCAACCTCCTCTGATTAAGCTTCATCCCAGTGGTAACAGTGCAAACTCATGTATGTTTACTTAGAAGTCAGTCCCATTGAGTTTAACAGGTCTTACTTCCTGTGTAAGTGCTGATGGGATTGCAGTCTTGATTTTACAATTCAGCATGTAATGTGGTGTAAGAAAATATTACAGTACAGTAATTACTTGTTTAAGTGTCCACCAGATGGCAGTAGAGTCCCAGTTCAGAGGAACCAAATACAGTAGTACAGTATTCTGTCTTAACTGTCCAAGGTACAGGTGAAAAGACTGAGTTGTAAGGCTAGGATAGGCAGCATGGGGCCCTCCAGATGATTTATTGCCACAACTCCCACAATTCCTGGCCATTTGCCATGCTCACTGGGCTGGTGGGAATTGTAGTCCAAAACATGGGGAGAAGGCCACACACTGCCTACTCTGTTCTTCTGAGATCTCATTGGACTCTCAATGCCAAGATGTGGGGAAAGCAAGCATGACCCTTTAAGGATCTACTAGATTCTTTGTTGTCTTTGCTAGGGACCAACAGGTCCTAGCACTTCCAGTAAAAAGGTGTGGTGGAACTATTCCATCTTTCCCTTCCCAATGGATTTTCAGAGGTTTAAGGGGGAAAAACACTGAAGAAATAGTGGGTTCATAACAGAAGACAGTGACTTTCCCTTTACCCCAACATAGAATAGAATGCTGCGAATAAGGCAAGCAAACATGGTGATCCCATACTAAAAGCTTAATCTGGGAGCACCCACAGTGACATTCCTGCCATTAATTTCTAGTTTCAGCATCAGTTAGTAGAGCAGGGGTGGAAATGGGGCCACCCTGCTGATGTTGTTGAACTTCAGCTCCCATTATCCCTTACCAGTGGCTATACTCCCTAGGTGCTGATGGGAGGTGCAGTCTAATAACATTTAGAAGACTGCCTGATTTCTACTCTGATAGAAAACAGTCTTGTTTGAGAGGCTGTAGCTACAAAGACAGTCCAGCAGGTGGAAAAATGAGCTTGCAGTTTCATGGAACCAGTTCAACTCAACATTTTCAACTCAGCCAGGATTCACTTTTCTCAGGAACCAGGGCCTCTTTCTTCTACAGCTGAATGTTGCATGATATGTCCAGGTGATGGCAATAAAGACAATGCCACTAAAAGGGTTTTTGATGGCTCAGCTGGCAAGGAGGGGAAGAAAAGGAGGTGCCTATGAATCTGTGTTGCACTGCCTTTCTAACAGATGGGAGCACCCTTGGTTGTTCAAACAGCGCCTCCACTCCTTCAGATGCGCAGAGAAAAGTCTGGGTCCAAGCCCCCAAAACTAGTGGCACTAGGAGACCGTTAGTTAGCTCAGGTTGGGTGGGGTAGCAGAGTTTTCACCCCCACAATGCTCCACAGCCTGGATGACTTTGGGCTGCAGCATGATGCAAAGGTAGGAAGAACGAATAACAAACACCCTTGTCAAGATAATTACAAAGCAGCCCAGCTGCTTTGGGTCTTCCCTGCCTCCTTTTAATTTTATTTCATCCTAGAGTGCCTGTGGAGGCTGAAGTTCTGAATGTTCAGGTCAAATTTTGAAATCTGGAAACTTTACAGGCATGCAAAAATAACTCAAACTAGCTATTATGTGTGTTAGTTACAAGCCTCTGGAGTCATCTAATTGGGTACAAAGTTTGAAAATGTTAGCAACAGTGCAAACACATTAATGTTAAATACAGGTTGCCCCCCATATATGTGGGCCCAGTACCCGCAGTTTCAATTATCTGTTGTCTGAAAAATATAGTCTCTCTACCCCCACCCCCAGCATGAGTCTGTGGTAACTTCCACTGGAAGTTACCATAGAATCGGGCTGGAATGTCTAGAGCAGTGGCCTCTGTTGGCATTTCCTAGATCCTCCAGCACAATTCTATGGGGTTTGCTAGATGATGGTGTTTTTAATGTGTTGCCTTCCTACCTTGCTATTCTTGTCCGTCCCCCCCCCCTTACTAGGACAGAAAAAGGAAAGATGGAATATTTTCAGTGCCTTTGACTGGCAGCGCTGAGAACTGGCCATTGGAAGCAACCCCCTCCCACCCCTCTTGGTGGTAGCAGTATACCTAAAAAAAAAAAAAAGCAGGCTTATGTTGAACAGGAACAAGAGGTCAGTATGATGCCCATGGTGAACCCGTGCTCTGGAGGGAAGTGTCCGTATGGTGGGAATACAGACAAGGTTTTCTCATGTGAGCAGGCACAAAGACAATTCAGGGCTTGAAAAGGATGGCCATGCTGGCTGTGGGTTTCCCAGAGTTGAGGTCCAAAAAACCCTGTAACTTTCCCAGGCTTTGGAAGACATGTGGCCATTTAGAGAAATAGCCAGCAGTCATGCCCTCACATGCTTTCCATTTGTTTAATGCAGGACCCTGGTAGCAAATTACTTTACGTTTTAGGATATACTTTAAAGGAAGGCTCCAAGGTACTGAACCTTATCTCCCACAATAGCTTCAGCACCCTGGACCACTCCTTTTAAAGTTTGGAGTAAAATTCAGAGCAGATGTACTACCCCACTGACATGGAATCTTCCATACCATGTATCTTCCATACCATGATACCATGTATCAAAAGGCTGTATCCCTTTTGGGAAAGAAAATTCTTGCTTTTGATTATCCATTCTTCAGCCATGCTGAACCACAGCAAGAGGGAACTGCCTTTGAAAGCGGCTCAGAAGCTTCAATGGATCGCAGGATGTCCTCAAGGAAACTGGATGAGTTGTAACGTGATGTCTTTGGTTGTGGGTTAGCATCCAGGTATGAGAAGTCAAGCTGTTGGATCATTGTCTCTGCCTGCCCTGAGACTTAGATCTTTCTGCAGACACCTTTTGTACAACAAGCACCTGCTTGTTATACAAATTCTGGAGATCAAGTTCTCCTATAGGTTCCTTCACTGTGAAGAAAGGTTGTTTGCCATAAGGTACAAGGTATTTCAGGGACCTAAATACCCTAAAGGCACCAGATACTGATCTTGGAAGCTGAGCAGGGTCAGCCCTGGTTAGTACATGGATGGGAGCCTGCCAACAAACACCAGGGGCTATATTTCAGAGGAAGGAACTAGCAGAAACCACCTCTGAGTATTCCTTGCCTAAGAAAACTCTATGAAATTCATGGGGTCACCATAAGTTGACAGGTGACTTGGAGGCACATACACAAGCCCTTTACTGTGGCTGCCCCCAAGAAAGAGAGGGACCAATGGTTACTTTCTGCTTGCTCTATTAGTTGTGTGATCAGTGCTGTTATTGTTTGAATGTACTGTATAGCAATAACTTTGTGTGTTTAAAATTCTGGTTTGCGAGCGTGTGATGCTTCCAGCTGTAAAGAGGTGGGGGTGGAATACATGCCTTAAATTAATGCTTTGCTCCCATTTAAGCCAGGGCACTGGTGTCAAACCTACTTTAGGTTTTAGTGCAGATTTTAAAGGAGCTCTCCAAAATAATCTGCCGCCCCCTGCAAAAGTGGGTGAGTAATGTAATAAGTTGGGTCCCATGCTGGGTGAAAGGCAGGATATAAAATAAATAAATGTGTAGTGAAGGTACTGTTAAGGGTAGTGAAGTGTCCACTCACAAAGAAAGGGGCTAGTCAGGAGAAGAATGGAAGCAGCATGAGACAAAGTGCAGAAGCAAAGGTCAAAATATTTCATGTTGCTCCATGAGTCCTTAGCACCCCCCCCACCCTTTAAAAGAGACTGCAGCAGCTCTTGGTGGGCAGGAAACAACCAACCCATGTTTTTTGGGTCTGCTGGGATTCCCTTTGTCTCTTTGGCAGTGATGTAGTGGTGAAGTTTGAAGTGTAGGTACTATGCCACAGTCCCCATAGTTATGGTCTCAAGGGAAGGCTAAATATGCAGCAGCTGTGTTGACCCAGATCAACAATCCAGTTCTAGCACTTTTCATCTCTACTGTACTTGATTTTGTATCAAGCTAATGGTTCTTAGTTGTTCATTCAAAACCAGGCCATGCCAAATTACATTGCATTACAACAGAGACAGCTCACAACAACTGTTGCTGGGAAAGTCTTTCTGTCCCTTCTTCCCTGGTGGTTACTGTGGAGGGAACAGGGAAGCCTGAAGTGGATGGTGGCAGATCACTGGAAATGGAAAAGCTTTGGTGCTTTCTGGCCTTGTCATGCCATTGTACTTTGGCATTCAAGAGCTCCCATTTGCTGTCTGGGGAAAAGGGAAAGCCCTGTCATCTTTCTCTCCCTCATCCTCCCCATCACCCCAGCTCACCTGGGCTTGTAGACAAGCCAGGCCAATGTCACAGGCACAGAGAAACCCTTCCTCCTGGTTTATTGTGAGCTTGGCTGCTGAAAGGTTTTGGTAACATTCGAGAGAGAACACCGCAACAGCTGATTAACAACACCGCAAGGGAAAAGAAAATGACAACTCTACAATTTCCAATGTGTGTCTATATTACACCATAAATACACAGACAGGGAAAAACTGGGTTAGGGTAGGGTGTATGTGTGTGTTGTGGCAGAGCTCTCGAGGAGAGAATGCAGCTAGAGAATCTCCCAGAGACCTCATGGCTCTCCATAGATACTCCCCAACACAGTGACACCCTGCCTCCCTGATCCCCAGCAAAAGTTGGGGGCGGGGGGAGAAAGGGCTGGGAGAAAAGTGGGTATTGTTTGTAAGATTTTTTTAAACTTTTTAGAATAATTTACAATTTTCTTATTCACAATTATTTACAGTCCAAACCCGACCCAATAAACTCATGGAACAGAACTGCATACAAAAATAAAAGCTATACAGAAATCAAGAAAGAAAGAGTTTCTCTTTCTTATTTTTTTTTTCCTTTTTGTGTTTTTCCCCCCCTTCAGTTGAGGCTTCAAGAAAGAAAAGTGAAAAAATACAAAGGAAATGGCTACAGTACTGTGTTCAGAAATGGCCATGTTCTCCTTGGGTTGGAGAAGGAGATAACCTTACATTGGCTTTCTAGCAGAGACTGGCAAGGCAGCAAAGGTGGCAGCAGCAGCCACAGATGGGCCACCACGGGCCCCTGCAAACTTGCAGAGGAACTCTGTGCAGCTGGCTTTCCAAAGAGACCATGAACCTGAGCCAGTGGTGCTCAGGTTCACTATAACCGGTGGTGGCAGCACCACAACAGCTGCTGCACAACCCTATTGCCCTGGCTTCCCTGTCATCTGGCTACAATCAACCCTACCAAGCTTTGGGCTTGGAAAAAGTCCCGAAAAGCTGTGCAGTTGCCTCTCTGGACCTATGTGCTGGAGAGACTGCTGGCCAAGCAGAAGCCAATGTAAAGTGGGGTGGTAGTAGTGGGTGGAATGGAAACTTTGCAAAGGAAGGTTAGTTGGCTTTGGTTGAAAAGCTCAGCATCATTAATGGGGATGGCAAGGGGACCTCCCTTGTTATTGCTTCACCTCATGCGTGGAGAGGGGAGGAATTAGAGCACGTTTTGTAAGACAGGATGAGAGAAGGCCTAGCCTTGTCCTGTTTGTCCCCCACCCGGGAGAAAAGCTGTGCCCGTGGCCATTTGTCCAGTCTCACACAGTTTCCCAAGTCAAGAGACCAACCTCCTTAAAACCCACTTGCTTTCCAGCTGCCTCCCTCCTCCTCTGCTGCAAGCAAGCAGGAAGGATGGCCCCCCTAGCAGTGTGAGGGAGGGGGGTTGCCCAGAGAGCCATGAGCAAGCCAGCCAATGATGAGGCCATAACCATTGCCTCCTACCCACTCCACCCAGTAAGACACAGGCACAAGGTGAAGGAGATGCCTTGGCTCCTAAGACTGGGTTCCCTTGCAGTGCTCCTCCATAGGAAAAAAACACCTTGGTGTCTCCAGACGCCAAAGGAAAAGATCCACCCAGAAATTAGGCCAAAGCATTTTGGATAGAGAGATGATTCCCTCACCCCTGATGCCAGGAGATGATAACAGGGTTAGTAGCAAATCAGAATCCACTAGCTGATTAAGGCAAAGAATAGAAGCAGCCTGAAACGATCTCCATCAGAATCCCACAAAGCAGGTTTGTGGGGGCGGGGGAAGAGTAAAACCATTCTCCCCCCAACCTGTTGATGGCAGGCCGTGCTCCACAGGGTTGCAGCTGGAGGACTGGTCCACAGCAGCAAACAACTCAGGTGTGCTGCCCAGGATCAGAGTGGGGGAGCTGATCAGGACAGCATTCGGCCTGGAGATGTGGGCAGGTAAGATCTAGTGCTCAGTTCTTCAGCTCTACACAGGCAAAGAGGCAAATCAGATTTCCTCTTTGCCTAGCCTCCCATATTTGACCTCAAGGCAGGTGACTCTGACCTTCCCTTTCATTACTTGGACTTGCTAGACATTTTGGTTTTCTCTCAAACCAGTCTAAGGGGTTTAAATCAGCAACTGGCTTATGCCACAATAGTGGGAGACTGACTGTATGGTTTTCTGAACCCATGGAAAAGATGCACTTTCCAACTTCACTGCTGTCTGTCATCAATTCTAGGGAGTAGACAGAATCTGAGGTGGGTCCTCACCTCTGCCACCAAGAGCACCAGAACTTTTGAATTAACAAAATAATAATAATAATAATACCTACCCACCCACCGCTAGCTTCACAAATAAAAAAATCTATGTGTTCCAGCCACATTATACTACACTGCACAGAAATAAAGACTCAGTCCTCCTTTGTATAGACTGCTTGTTTCAGACTCTCTTGAAATATTCCTGTGTCTGGGGACACATGCAAAGGAATGTGCTTCTGTGAGTGGATACATATGCTTTTCCTAGTTGATCAACCTGTGAAGAGTAAGAGGAAATTGATGGGCTACTACACTTTGGGGATTACTAGCAAATCGGATGTATCCAGTTATGGCAGACAAAAAATGTTAACTTGCAAATAAGTGCTAAAACAACCACCCCTCTCATCCATACTTGGGTTGGGAAGGTCCCAAAGCCACTCTTGCTCATTCTCCCTTCTCCATGTCTGCTGATCCATTCCCCTCACTGGGAGAGGAAGGCTCACACCCAAGGTCCCAAATAGAGCTGTCTGAGCAAGCCGGCCAGTTCTGATGAGTCAAACCTGGCTGTATTGCCTTGGTGTGTGTTTCTGTGTCTGTGTCCATGTGCAAAATGATGAGTGGAGGAAGACTTATTAGCTATTTGAAAAATTCAGATACAATGTTTTGCTTATCTGATTTCTTGTTCCCTTTTTTGTTTTGTTTAAAAGTAACGTCTTCTCCCAATTGCTTCTGGAAGAATTTTATGGCATCACAGGCAAAAAAGGAGAAACAAAAATTCTCCCTGCCTGCAAATTATATATATTTTTAAAAATATGCTCCCCCTCCACAAAAAAAGAACAGAACAGGCAAAAAGACAAGGTCCTTCTCATCAGTCCATAGTAAAATCAAGACTATAAATTCATGAAAATAAATTAATACTGGCTTTAAAAAATAACTCACAAAAATCAAAATTATTTAACCTCCCCCCATACCTCCCCAATTACTGAACAACCTGTTTCCCATCTAGGAGGGTCATGTTGTAATGGGCAAAGGGGAAAAAACCCAGTTGATGAACCTGAAGTCCTCTAAATGTGGTTGGACTCCAACTCCCGTCAGCCCCAGCTAGCACACCTAGTGGTCAAGAATGATGGGAGATGTAGCCTGACAACAGCTGCAGGACCAAAGCTTTCCCACCTTTGGAATAAAGGCACTAATCAATGAACCAAACCAAGAGGGCATGTCTGGAGCCAGGGAGTCCATATGAATTTACATGGTTAACTAGCCTTTGGAGACAAAGTCCAGCAGTGTCTTTGCTTTACTACAAATGGCTTTAAATACTTTTTTTTTTAAGTAGCCACCTGCTTTGCCTCTACCACACTACATACATCATGCCTCATATCAACAGCACCTTCCTTCTTCAGTTCCTGACTCTACCAGTTTTTTAGGGGGAGATAGTTTAAAAACAGAAGTTAGCAAAATAAAATAATAATAATTAAAAAAAACCAAGAACCACCACCCCAAGGACTAACAAATAAACAAACAAAAAGCAAAATAAAGGTACTATTCTGGAGTGCTCGGGCTGATCGCTGCAGCAGAAGGCTGCTGCCCCCTGCTGGGGCCAAGCTAGTTCTACAGTTGCTGTGTGTATTTCCCCACTCCCCACCCTGCTTTTTTTTTGTTGATTTTCTTTTTATAAAAAATACAATAAAAATAAAAAATGATTTTTTTGTTTTTTTTATCCCCGCCCTTCCCCTGTGAAAACTTTCTGTGTGTCTGTGTGTTCGTCTGTCTGTGTGTATGTATGTGGTTTTGCTTTTTTCCCCTCCCTCTCCACTGTCCATTCCCTACAGTCATGATGCTCCAGGAGACTTGTCATTTGCTGTGTCATCCATCAGTCTGTCCTGCCCTTCTAGGGACTCGTGCGGGTGTTCTTCGGCGGCTGTGTAGTAGCTGTTGTCCTCGTCGCCAGGGCTACTGCAGTCCTTATCGGACTGCTCCGAGTCCTCACCCTCCTCTTCCAGGGTCAGTTCGAACTGGAATTTCTCCAGGCAGGCATCCTCGTCTTTCTCCGCGTCATCTGGAGGTGGGGAGGGGCTTTGGGGAATCATGCTGTGGTACCAGTCCCTGTTGTCCTCAAGGGTGTCTAAAATGTCTTGTGCGTCGGGGTGGACCAGATCTGCCCAGGTCTCCCACAGCGGGTGCACAATGTAGTCAATGAATCCCACCTGCAGCACAGTTGTGAGTGGGAAGAAGAAGACTGTTTTAGCAAGGAAAAAGAGAGAGGGGTGGCTAGTTGCCACCCAAAAATTCAGTTCAAGGAGACACAGCCAAGTAACATCTCTGAAGGCAGCTTCTGGCTCCCACAGAGACCAAGTCTTGTACAGCCGGATGCCTGCATCTGCAGAACCAATATTCGTGGTTTCAGTTATCTATGACTAAAAAAATAGGGACACATACCATAGAGTCATGCTGGGAGATAAAAAGGTGTCTTCTCTAGGAACTGCTAGGTCCTCCAATGTAACTGTGTGGTATGTTTGTACTCAAAGTCCTTTATTTTAATAGGGTTCACCGTTATCTGTGGTTCGTTTGGGGGGTCTAGGACGTTTCAGAGCAGCCAGTTCAGTGTGGCCATTGCGTGGGGCGGTTCTGCTTGCATATCAATTGATAATTGATCATTTTGTCAAAAAAATGCAATCAAAACCATATCTATCTGGTTGGGATTGTCTTGCAAAACCATTTGGTTAAGGGTTAGGGTTATTATTTATTATCAATATCATTTGGTAATCATTAATAACCCTAACCCTTTAACCCACACTTCCTCCCATGGCCATCTCAGCAGCTGTTCCACTGGGAGGGGTCTTTTCCACTCAGCCAGCTGCATCCATTTTCTACCACCCTCCCAGCTCGGCCCTTCCAGAGGTCTTGGATTATATCTCCCATCCCCACAGCTAGTACTGCTATGGGCCGTGCTGGGTGTGGATAACGGCAGC
This sequence comes from Gambelia wislizenii, assembly GCA_030847615.1. Lineage (NCBI taxonomy): Eukaryota > Metazoa > Chordata > Lepidosauria > Squamata > Crotaphytidae > Gambelia > Gambelia wislizenii. The sequence continues at coordinate 263,510,602 of JAUMIR010000002.1, forward strand.
TGTATTCCAACTCTCATCTGCAGGGTCTCTAGAGTGGAGAAGACTGCCCCAGCTCCTTGCTGCCCCTTTGCTACCCCCAATTCCCTGCCAGGGCTCTGGGATGGATGAAATGCTGTTTCACAAAGATAAAATGGATCTTCACACAGCATCAGCTGACTCAGGTCTGAGGTGAGGCATCTGACCACTCTCGCTAGCAATGAAATTGGAAGAATAACAGGTAAGTAATCTCATGCTTTATCTCCCCCTCTTTGACAATGATGCATGGTTCTCCCCAGCCATCGCACACTGACCTGGGACTTTTCCACGGAGGCAGTGTGCTTGTCACACATGGGGCTGATCTCCATGCCCCGTTCCCGTTCTTTGTCTCCCTGCCTGAAGAACTCCTCCATGATCCGGTCTGTCCATTGACGGTACAGCTCTAGAGGCTTTGTGGGGTTGCTCAAGTCTGCACAATGAACCATGTTTCGTAGGACCTGGTTGGGTTGGGGAGAAAAAGCAAGAATATTCCAAGGTGTCCTCCTTGAATTACAAGTAAAGTTATCAAAGCTGCAAGCAAAACCTTGGAAAGGAGAACTGTGGACAGGACCAGCCCTCCCACTGCTCAGAAGGAGACTTCTGGAGGTGTTGGAAGACAAAGCTCTGTGTACCATCTAAGCCAGAGAGCTGCCACTGGATGTGGTGGAAGATATTGCCCTACTGTTCCAGATGCACATGTCTTAAAAATGGACAATCTTCAAATTCCAGAGAACACTATTATTCATTTTAATGCTTAACTCCCCACTCCCCCCATGACCCCTTATCTGAGCATAAAATAGTGTTTTGGTTTAAAACTAGAAGTTACCTTCTGGCCACTTTCCAGTTTTTTAAGAGTGGCCAAGTGCGACCCATGTGTCTGTGTGTGGAAAATGGGATGGGTAGAGCTCCCAGACCTCCTACAGTCACCCCACCAGCCATTCTGAGCTCATCTTGGCCATGGCTGCCTGGACCAGGTCCCAACAACAACATTTTCCTCCCTCCAGAATACGAGGGCTTCACCCAAGCCCTGCTCACCTGTATTCTGTCAGTGTAGTTGTCCAATAGCAGGACTCCAGAGCTGGTCACCTTTTTGGTCTCCACCATCGTCTTCAGGTCAGCCAAGAGGCTCATATGTTTGGACATGTCAGTGGCCAAGACCTAACGAATCACAATGAGCCACAATATTAAAGAAAGAACAAGGCTACTCCTTCATTCTCACTCCACGAAGCTCTTCCCAGGCTGAGTTTCTCCCTTTGGCCCAGGTGATTAAAATGTTTCTGTGAAGAGAGGCTATCTATGGTGTAAATTTCTTTCATCCATGAACCAGAGGACATGGGAATATCACTTTAGGGCAAGGATGGGTCAAGTGCACCCTCCAGATGTTGTGGGACTGCAACTCCCAACAGCCCTAATCAGCATAGCCAGTGGCGAGGGTGCTGCAGTCAAATAACATCTAGAAGGCCACTCCTGCTCTTAGGGGAGATGCTTCTCTGTTTGCAGGGGGACTGTAGGGTATTGTAGTCCAAAAAAGAAACTTTCCCAAGCATGATTCCTTCATTATGAGGTATCATCATGAGAAACTAGATGGCTACGTTTGTATCTCTAGTTTCTCAAAATAAAGCCCAGGAAGGAAGCCTTTGCCAAAGGTTATGATAGACTCTTCCCTTGGACGTTAGCCTGAGGCTCGCTCACCATGTCAATGACCATCTTCCGCAAGGTCTGCCGCTGCCGCTTTGTCAGGTTCTGGAAGATGTCGCAGTTCTCCTCCTGTAGCAGCTTGAAACCCACTGCCAGGTGATGGTTCTCCAGCACAGACTCATCATTGTACATTAGCGCCAGTTCTGAATCTGCCAGGCAGGAAGGTCCATGTTAGAGGGCTTTGTGGAGAACGGAATGAACACAGAATGGGGAGGTATTTGTTTCCTCAGGACAGAGTGGCACAAATACTGGAAGACAACCAATCTGAGTTTTCATCTATATGGTAGCATTTATTTGCTGTAGCCATTGGGAAATTACTTACTGATTTTATTAGTTATTTTAAACATTTATAATAGTTAATTTTAAGGGAATGTTAATATATCTGCTGTATAGATTGTCTGTTACAGTTCCAAAGTGCTTCAAGTATAGACTGTATTTTATTTTATTTTGGATTATTTTGTTATGCTGTCTACCAAATTATAGGCTTGCAGCTAAATGCATTAAAGATTGGTTCTGGTGATTCTATCAGAAATATAATCACATTACATCAGAAATACTGGGTAGAAAAGTGGGCTTTTTCCACTCAAAGGCTTTCCAGGTGGCTTACAGGATAAAAATAAATATAGGCATTTTAAACAAATCTTTACACTGATACATAATTGTAAATCCATCTATTGAGATAAGTAAATTATCTACAATCATGGTGGGGAAAGTGCAGCCCATATACTTCATACAGCTCCTGGGAGGCTGTTATGGCCCCTGAAACCCCTCAAACTCTCAAATTCAAAGAAAACAGCCAAAAAGCTAGAAAAACACACCCAAACTGCCAGGAAAATGTGGTGGTTTGAGTCTCTTTGCCCTCATTAACTCCCAATCCCTCCAAACAAAAAAGACCCACAGAAATTGGCTGATTCCTGGAACTGAACACAGTGTTGTGGTTGTGGTGTGGATGCACCATGGGGTTGGTGGGGGTGTCACAGTGGGGAGCAAAATGCCCCTTGCCCCCTCTGCAGTTGCCCATCCCTTCTATTGACAGCTCTCTCTCTCTCAGTATAGCCATATAACTTGTTGAATTCTAACTGCATTTGTTTGTAACCTGGGGGTCAGTTACACACGAGAATTAAGTGCGGGAAATGCCGGCTTACCTTCATTTCACTCCAGTGCCCCTTTGTTTACATGATTTAGTCCGAAACTGGTTGATGTGATAAGTTAGCGTCTTTGCAGTTCACACAGCCCGGTGAGGGGGAGCACAGCCTGGTTATAGACTCACTTGAGAGCAGAGCAGTGGGAGGGGGTGCATGCCCTAAGGCACCACGGCTGGCAGAGACGCAGTCACGCTGAGGGCCGGGATGCAGGGCAGTATGGGCTGCTGCAGTGGAGAGATGGCCCTCCGTGACTGACAGTCATGGAGGCCCATCTCTCTGCAAAAGCAACGCTTGCTTAGGGCCATGGTGAGCGCAGGGCGGAAAGGGTTTTTTAATTTTTTTTTGCTGTGTAACGGCCCCCTGGAAAGTGACTTGGAAGGCCTTTGTGTGGAATGGTGGCCGATAAAATAAAAAGAGCCACTGTGGTATTGTGGTTTGAGTGTTGGACTAGGACTCTGGGAGACCAGGGTTGAATCCTCTCTCAGCCATGGAATCCCTCTGGGTGGCCTTGGGTAAGTCACACTCTCTTGGCCTCAATGGAAGCAATGACAAACCTCCTCTAAAGAAAGCCTGCCAAGAATACGCTATGGTACAATTCCCGTAAGTCAGAGTTGACTTGAAGGCACCAAACAAGAACTGAAGTGAAAGCCAAACTTTATTGCACTTAGCAAAATATAGTTATGGTGATATATTATTTTATGGTGTGTTCTTTATAAATTTTATCTTGCACACTGCCCAGAGAGCTGCTGTTAACAAGTAGCTTCAGAAGAAAATGAAATATATACACACACTAAAGGAAAAGAGTTCTGCAGCCCAGACCTTGCAATCAAAGGGGCTCACACCTCTGATAGCAGTGGGACATGAATCAAGGCCTTTGCTGATGATCTTAAGAAATAAGGAGCTTCACAGTTTCCACATCTCTGAAATTTCTGCAGACCATTTACACCTGGAATACCTTAAAGGAGAAGAAGGCTGTGCTCTTTGAATTAGGATGCTCTCACTAAGGTTAAACTGAAAATACCTCCCCTATAGTTTAAAAAATCTTTCTTGTCCTATTATTAGTGGATTTTTACTTCTCCTTCTTAACATCTTTTTTGCTCTTTGAGAGCTGGGATCCCCTAGGTAATGGCCAGCATTTTGGTAGTGACATTGGCATGCTTAAGTGTGGCTGACACATGTATTTTGAACAGAGTGCAATGGGCTATTCTCTAACCCTTTGTGCTCCATCCAAAACTTCCCTGCTTAGCAGCTGTCATACCCCTGGAGGGGGTGCTGATGCCACTGCTTATTAGTGAGAAGGGGATAGGGGCAATTGACAACGAAGAAGTGACTAGTATGGGCTCTGAGGGGAAGGGAAAAGAGGATGCACTTCATCTGTGAGTATGCTTTTGCTTCTTCCCCCCAAGCTGAGATCTGCTGCTTCATTACTGTCTGAATTGCCTCCCCCTGTCTTTCCTCCTCTACAGTAAACAGCCACTGCTGCCTCTCTTAGGGCTTGATATTTGCTTTGGTGAGGGAAGGACATGGAATTGTCTGAACAGAATGTTCCATCTACTTAATTCAGGATCTCAGCCATTATACACAGGTCTGAACTCCTATTGTGCCCACATAGTGGTTTTATGTGTATATCACTATTAGGGTATACCAATTAGGGTGGAAGTGGGTGGGAGAATGAGGTTGTCTTTGTACTTCTGGCTGAAGAAATGCAGCCACAACAATTCTGCCTAGGTGTCCTTCCACTCACTAATTGGCCATGAGGGCATGCATCAGTATCGACAATCTAGTGGTGGTGTACATGGGGGGCAGAGAGGGAATGTGCACAGAGGTATGCTCAGTGATGTCTGCTATGCTCTGCCAAGCTCATATAGGACTGTGCTGCTATGAACTGTTCTGCCCCCACCCACTCCCGTCAGCATATTTTCTTTCACATAAACATAGGTTCTTTCTTCATTTAGCTCTTCGGGAGTGAAAAGGGATTTACTATGATTTATTGTTCTGTCCTTTGCTTTCCTCTGAGGCTGAGAGAGAGTCTCTTGAGTCATAGTCCAGTGCTCAAACCACTACACCATACTGGTTCAAAACTGATATTAATAATCGCTATCTCTGTTTAGTTTCAATAAGATCCATTTTAACTATAATAAATAATTTTATGTTTCCCTTTGTTTACATAATTCTTGCTCTGGGTTTGTTCTACACTAAGATGTCTGTCTGAGAGCCAGCATAGTGTAGTGGTTTAAACATTAGACTATGACTATGGAGACCAGGGTTTGAAACCCCATTCAGCCATGGAAACCCACTGGGTGACTTTGGCAAGCCACACTCTCTCAGCCTCAGAAGAAGGCAAAGACAAACCCTCTCTGAATAAATCTTGCCAAGGAAACCCTCATGATAAGTTTGTCTTTGGGTTGCCTTTAGTTGGAAACACTTGACACGCAACAAAAACAACAAAGCTGTCTGTCCACTCTACTCATTCAATGGAGACTGCGAGAAAACACTGAGTGCATATGGTGGTGGATGATGGGACAGGAAAGGCTGCTGGGACATATGACGAAAAGGGGTCATATTTTACTCTCATGACATTTACTTCTTTATGGTGGTTATCCTTATCAAGAGGCACAATAATAATGTTTTGGACAGGTAGCAATGTCAGGTTTAAACTACAAGCAGTGTAAGCATTTATAGCTGACAAGCTAATTCCTCTTTAGAGCCACGCCATGGTTGTATCTAAGTGGAGGCAATAAGTTTAGTAAGGCGTGTGGTCTCCATGACACCTTCTGTGTTTAGTCTGTCTTGCTGTCATCCTGGCAGTATTTTTCTAAATCCTTTCCAATGTATTAACACCTCTTTTAAAATGTTAAAGACAACCAATGATTACCAGGGACTCCAGCCTCAGGAGTAGGGGTGGCTAAAGAGGATGACAGCTGCCTGTCTAAGGCAGATTAAAACTAGTCTGGATAGGGCCAAAAAGAGGCCATGCATGTAGTCCACACAAATAAGTATGGTTGCACATACCTGAAGGAATGTTTCTCTCACCAGATAAGCTCACTACCTTTGAAAGTACTGTTACAGGTTCAGTAAGAACACCTCCTGAATGGATCACGACCTACACAGTGGCTGCCCCAATACTGTAGTACAGCCTCTTCTAGGAGTGGCTTTTACATTTCTCCCTCCTTGATTTAAGGTATTTATGTAAGGCTGATCTACTTCTGAAGGCTTTGGGTTAGGGAGAGTGGAGGTTTGTTTGTGGGCTGCTATATTGTTATGAATTTTTCATATTGGGTTGTTATAATCAAGAGTTTGAAATTGTCCTTTTGTATGCCATTTGTTTTTGGTTCTCATAAATGTTGTAAGCTGCCTTGAGCTTTAGAAAAGTAAGTTCAGACATATGTTAGACATCTCTGTAAGCATGTGTGTAGATGTCAGGTCTATTTTAGATTATGCTCCTGGAGATGTTAGTGTCATCCTTACTTTCTTCTCCAATGTGGCTTCTGCTCTCTTGCAGAAGCAGAAAGCCCCCCAGCGAAGAGTATCAAATACCTTTTGTTACCTGGCAGAAAAATCACATCCTCCTCACTGAGGAAATGAGGTGGTGATGGCACATCCCCACCAATGTAGGAGGTCTCATGGCAGCCTCTCACCTCAGAGGGACACACACACACACACACACACGGCATCTTCTTCCCTTACACAGGATGTGGCTGAGGCCACAAGACAAGAAGGCTCTAGTCACCCTTCTAGAGAGAAAGTGCTGTTGTCATACCCCTGGGAGTTTACAAAAAGGATGAAAACAGCCTTGTTGACTCCACTTGGAAAGGGATGCAACCAGGGCTACATCTTGCCTCAGTTTCCACTCTTGGGTACTTCGGGGGGGAGGGAGCTGCCTGTCTTTCAGAATCCCAGTCCTCCAATGCTCACAACACCACTAAAAGCAACAACTTGTTTGTAGAAAAACAACCAGGACATAGTCAATGTAGTGTGTGGGTGGGGGAGAGGGATGTGTCCCCTTCAGAAGTGCGTGAACTATAACTTCCATCAGTTCCAGGCAGTACAGTAAGGAAAGATGGGAGCAACAGCAAAATAACATCCAGAAGGCCACATTAGAGGGTGAATGCATTACAGGCATAAGAGGTGTGTTCATTCCAAGAATCATCTGTAACCTGGAGCCCTTCAGATGTGTCGGCATACAACTTTTATCAATTCCAACCAGGGTCATCAATGCCTGGGAATGATGGGATTTGTAGGGCAGCACATTTGGATGATATCAGTTGGGGGAGGTTACACTACACTGCATGGGAGAAATTTGGTTCGTATGAAAATCCCTTTTCCTCTAATGAAAGCCTCCTTATCTGACAAGACATGCATAGCAGCACAATGCACTCATGATTCCCCCACCACCACCAGTTTCAGCACGCCACTCACTGGTGTTGATCAAGAACTGGTTGGAGACGCCAGGATGGTCTACGTCATGAATGGCAGCAGCAAATATTGCAGCTAGGATCTCCAGGTCAGTGAAGACAGCCTGAAAAAAGAACAGGGGATGAGAGTTTGGAGACTTTTATCTTGTTTTTGGGGTGGGGCAGGGGTACAGAGAAGGAGCCTTAGTAAACAAGGGCAGATAGTTTTTTGTAAAAGGAATATACTGTATGTTGACAAAGAATTCCTAGGACCAGAACCACATGCATCTCTCTGTTGCTGCTCTGGTTAGCGAGCCACTGCAGGCCAGAGATTTTCGGGGGCAGTAAGAGAAATTTGCAAAGCTCCAACAGATATCTTTTGAGCTGCCAGGGAGATCAGTTTGCCTCTCACTTCCATTCTGTCTAACAACAAAGTTGGGGAAAAGATGCTTTCACTCAGCTCAACCCTGCTCCCATGCTCAAGTTGGATGGACACAGTGGGCAGCGCATGGCTTTGGAAGAGGAACCAGAAATGATGATGACAATGGGACCTAAAATAAAATAAAATAAAATAAATAGGTCCATTTGTTCTAGCCCAACCTTCTACAACCTGGCCCTATCCAAAACATTTGGACTGCAACTCCCAGTATGCCTCACCATTGTGATCAAAGGGAGTATAATCCAAAAACATACGGAGGGAAACGTATTTGGGGAGGCTGCTCTAGCCTCTCACAAGATTGTATTCCCATTGTTGTTGCAAGGCCAGACTCATAAGCAGAGCCTGAAAGAGAAGGAGCCAGCAGCATCCCATTGCTATGGTCCCTAGAAGGTGGTTCCAGTGGTTATAGTAACATACTGCCTTTCCTGAAGAGTTTGAAAAAGTTATTTTTGGAGCCCACAGCCCTCAGAATCCTCTGGTTAGCATGGGCATCAGCCATGGGGAATTTTGGAAAGGCGAAGATCTCTGTTTGTTTAATCAATATGGCCTTAATAATGTTCCCCATCAAGTTGCTTGGAATAAGAATGAGGCAGACACCGGGTCTATAACATACCATTAATGATTAATGTAAAACCTTTCAGCAGCTGTTGGAAGTCTGCAGTCAAGATGTAGCTGGTTGTTCAAAATTTTTATGTGAATGCCAGCCTTCTGCACACCTACAATTCCTCCTAGTCAGGCATGTTTCACTTTTCTGCTCATTTTCTCTTCCAGCTTGCCTTTTGGGTTCTGGCTCTTGCCTCCCCAATCATTCTCTCTCAAATTCTCAATTGCTTTTGCTAGGACTCTGCATCACTCTTCACCTGCCTCTCTACACCCTGCAAATCTTCTACCTGGGACTTTATCACACCACACTGTTAAAGTTATATTATTCCACTTTAACTGCTGTGGCTACACTTTAACTGCTGTGGAATTCTGGAGCTTGTAGTTTAGTGAGGCCTAAGAGCTCTCTGGATGAGAATGCTAAATGCCCCTCCCTAAACTGCAAATTCCAGGATTCCACAGGAGGCAGCCATAGCAGTTAAAGTGGAATAATGGTGCTACCACAGTGTAGTGTGATAATGGTTGTTGCCTTCCCCAATCTAAAATCAAAGCAGATCAGCCACTGAGATTCAGAGGCCTTTTGGACCATGGATACCATTCTGTTATAAACGGGGCCAATCACAGCCAGTGGTTTCTCCACCATATCATACTCTTTATTGCATCAGAATATATGTCTATTGAATCTGCACAACCCTGTGAGGTAAATTAGGCAGGAGGACAGTACTTTACTGCAAAGCAGTTAAAAATGTAAGAAACAAATAAAACAGCATCTCTGCCTGAGCATGGTTTCAAAGGCTAGGTCTGCTAAAGTCACACTTAGAATTATAGCTCCAGTGTATATTTCACAGAGAATCCCCCAAATTACTGTTTGGGGCTATAACTCCCAGAATCCTCCAGCTGGGAGCTGTAGTCGAAAACCCAACAAAACTCGAAGGACACGTCATGGTATTAGGCCAACCAAAAGGTACAGAATACATTATGCTAGCTTTAGAAGCTCACTGGCTTCTTCATCAGGCAAAGATGCTAAAAATCATACAGGAGAGGAGAAGTGATGGGGTTAGAGTCGTGGGTGAGATGTTTGGTTAAGATGGTGTTTAAAGTGGTACTAAGGGAGGATTGGTGCAGGCAGAGGCTTCCTCACCCCTTCTTGACCATGCAGGGGGACTCAGGACCAAGGCAATGAAAGCCAGGAAATAAAATTCTTGTCTCTTGAGATCTAGGCTGTCTCTGTTCTAGATCTAGTCCCTGTCCAAAAATGTAACTGTTCCAAGCTTAGCAATTCAATGTCCACAGGGGCTGGGAGAACCACCCCCTCACAGGGGTGGATGGAAAGTCAGGGTTTCCCCCCTCTGTCGCTCCTCCCTCCCCACCCCATTCACCAATCACAGCGGGGGGCGAAGACTTACATCCAAGGCTGGTGTGGACAGGAGGACATGCGTGGACTGTGTGACGTCAGCAGCATGGAGGCTGTTGTGGTAGGCCACGTCGGCATGGTAGTGGTCTTCTAGCGTCATAATGTAAGTGACTAATGTGTCCACAGGGATCTTGAAAGTTTTCAGCAAGTCTCTTTCCTAAGGGAGTGGGGTGGCAGGTGGGGGAGAGGAGAAGCACTTGTTGAGAAAAACTGTGGCACAAACCCCAACTAAAGCGGTAATGCAACTTCTTCTGTACAGTTGGCTCTCAAAGTATGAGCACAAATTATCTTTGTCCTCCCCACTATCATTAGCAGAGGAACGGCAGCCTCACTTGGGAAAAGGGAGGCACAGAGATCTCTTGAACAGTAATTACTATACAACAGGAGAGATTGAGCAAGAGGGCCGCCCCTCCCTCCCCTTGGTCCCAAGTGGCTTCTTTAGTCTGCCAGAGCCCCTTCTCAGACATTACTCTCATTTACTATTTATTAAAGTTCCCAGTGTAGGAGTCACTGCACATCCATATATAGTTTTTAAAAATTCCTTTTTTATTGTATTATGCAATAACATATAATACTCAACAATGGGGAAAAAGGGAAAAGGAAAAAAAAAAGGCAGGGGAGGAAGTACAAACAATAACCAGGATAACAAAAAGAGCAGAAGACACAATAAATGGTAAGTAGTCGTTGTCTCACAGTCTCAAATAAGACTAAGAAGCTTCTCTGGTGTCAACAAGGCTTCTGAAGAAGAAGACATGTCCAAGCTGAAGATGTCTTTCCAGAATATCCTGCGATTTGCTGGAGGGTGAACTGAGTCCGAGAGATTGTTTACATTAGTCTATAAGAATAAACCAGTCCTCTGGAAATGTAGAATGCTTCATTTGTTCATTGGAAAATCTCACAGTGTATGACAGTTTTTCTAACAACCAAGTAGTTCAGACCCTATTCCGCCAGTTATCAAGGGTAAGAGCTCCAGCTTTCCAGTTTTTAGCTATCTCCTGTCAAGCAGAAGTTATTAGAAATGCTATCAGTTTATGGTATTTCAAATAGGCATTGTTATTAACATAATGTAATAGCAGTAAAAGGGCAGGGCAAAGAATGAACAGCTTGAAGGGTTATACACGAGATTTGATTTAGTACCACTTTCTAAAATGTTACAACTGTTGGACACTTAATCCACATGTGCATATATGAGCCATGCTTATTGCAGCCCCTCTAGCAATATGGTGGGTTGGTTTTAACCATTCTAGATTATCTGAATCGGCATGAGGTACCACCAGTGTATCACCTTCAGGACCCCCTCCTTTATATTTGCTGAGTGAGACCTGCAGGAGACAGAGGTCCAAATATGTGTTCATTCAGCATCTGATATTTTAATTTTTAACTCTGATTGCCCGAGGGATTTAACACAATGCCCATTTCCATATGAATGTTCAAGTAAGTGTTTATACACTGTCACAGCCATCCCTTTCCCCAGCTATTTATTATTTACACAGAAATCCTCATAGAAGGTTAGGGGTTGGGGCCCCTTTCTATTAGATGTTAGGTAGGACATAAAAGAGGTAAGTTGGTGCAGTTGTACCAGGCAGGGCTGATTAAATGCAAAGTGGATTTCAGGTCAGTTGGAGATTCAGACCTCCCACTAGTAAAAAGGTCTTGACTGCAGTAGAGACCACAATCTTTCCATTTTATGAACTGCGAAAACTCACCTGCCATGTAAAAATTAGGGTGCAGAAAAAAGGGTCTAATTGGGGAGGGATTGGGGGCTAAGGTATGCATCCATTTATGCCAGATGATCATTGAATTAGATAAGAATGGGTTGGCCAGCTTTTTGAGCGTATGTATTGAGGTTTGGGAGAATAAGTCAGCCAATTCAGGTGAGTTCCTATTGGGAATTTCTGAGGCAACCCATCTGGTGGAACTGTTTTCTTTCAGAATCTGGGTAAATTGGCTCAACTGAAAGGGCTGAAAGTACATTTCAATATCTGTAACAGCTAGGCCTCCTCTATCAGTAGGAAGATGTCTGGTCCATTTCAGGAATCAAGATCCTTTTGTTGTTGTTGAAGATAAAACATTTGGATGCATGAGGGGGGCAAGTGGGATGGTTTGAAACAGAAAGAACAAGTGTGGGATTAAGAACATTTTAACTAAAGCTATCTGGCCAAGGACAAAGTTTGAGAGCTAACCATGACTTCAGTTTATGCTGCATCCATTTAGTGACAGGGTTACAGTTATGTGGTATGAGTTGTTGAAGATCTTTAGTGGTCATTATCCCTATGTAAGCGAATCCAGAAGGGCAGGATTGCAAGCTGGTAAGGGCCTGCCAATGCTGTTGCTGCTGAGGGGATGTGTTCAGGGACATCATGTTGGACTTACTGAAGTTAATTTGGAAACCTGAATACAGTATTTGCCAAAAGTTTCACCTGTAGACTTCAAAGGTGGGAATGATGTGCCAGGATTTGTTAAATAGAATCTTAAAGACCAGGACATGATCCGCAAAAGGGCAAGCTTGTGATGGTGTTTGTATACCTGTCACCTTTTTGTCGTCTTGGATTAGAGTTGTTAGGGGTTCTAGCATTAAGCCAAACAGCAGGGGGGATACGGGTAGACCTCTCCAGTCCCTCTAGATAGATCAAAAGGGGCTGAGTCCAAGCCATTGACTAAGACAGTTGCAGTAGACTGGTGATAAATGTTTTGGAGTGCTGTGATAAAAGTTGTGGCCAAAATCCATCCTGTGAAATGTTCTAAAAAGGTATGGCCATTCTAATTTGGATTTTAAAGCATCTAAGGATAAAAGTGCAGTTGGGCTCTTGGCTAAGTTTGAGTGATGGATAACGTTAAGAACCCTGCATACGGGGTCTGCCAACCAATGACCTAGCATAAAGCTGAATACATCTGGGTTGATATACAAGTTCCAAGATAAACTCATTTAACCTGGTTACGAGAATGGAGGTTTCTCATCTTGATTGATTAATCTGTTCAGGAGTATCCTTGCAAGGATTTTTCCTAAACTATAAACTAGACAAATCTCATTCACTGCAACTTGAAAAAGACCTCCCCCCCCAACACACTGCCCAAGCTTATAGCTAATGTTGGATTATTGCATCCATGGAGAACACTTTACCCTATCGCACATGACTACAGTTTCTATTCAAGTACCCACTATTCATATTCTAGGATTGACTATTTTTTCTTTTCTTTTCCAATTCTCTCCTTCCAAACATTCTTGATGTACAGATTGAACCAGTTATCTACTCCGACCAATCTAACCCTGACCTATCAAATAGGACCTGCAATTCAAAAATCTTACATTTGGAGATTTAACCTTACCCTACTAATGAATGAGACATTTAAAAAGACTATCCAGGACACGCATTCTTGACTTTAGCAGAGTTGATTTCAATAAACTCAGGGAAATACTGGGGGTGATCCCATGGTCAGGAATACTAAAACAGAAGAGACTTCAAGATGGATGAGAGCTGTCTCAAGAAACCAGGATGGATGACTAAAGAACTTTCAACGGAGCTAAGTTTTAAATGGAACATGTATACGAAATGGAAAAGCGGGGGGGGGGGGAATCACCAAAGAAGAATTCAAACAGATAGCGAACGCGTGTAGGAGTAAAGTCAGAAAAGCTAAAGCGCAGAATGAGCTCAGGCTTGCTAGAGAGGTTAAGAACAATAAAAAGGGGTTTGGGGGTATGTCTGCAGCAAAAGGAGGAAGAAGGAAACGGTAGGGCCACTACATGGAGAAGATGGCAAAATGCTAACAGGGGAAAGAGAAAAGGCAGAATTACTCAACACTTTCTTTGCCTCATTGTTTTCAGAAAAGGAAAAGGGTGATCAACCTGAGGACAATGGGACAGAGGACACAGTAGGGGAAAACCAGCACAGAATAAGCGAAGAGGTAGTACAGAAATACCTTCTTAATTAAATGAATTTAAATCTCCAGGACCAGATGAACTACATCCAAGAGTATTAAAAGAGCTGGCAAATGTAATATCAGAGCCATTGGCAATAATCTTTGAGAAATCCTGGAGAACAGGAGAAGTCCCAGTAGAACGGAGGAGGGAAAATGTTGTCCCCATCTTCTCGTTTGTGCAGAAAAGTGGACATGAAAGTACTTTGGTTATCATTTGCCCAGTGTGAGATCTTTACCAGCCAGGGTACCTATTAAGATTAGGTACTGGCCAGAGGGGTCTCTTAGTATCTTGTCTGTTTGGAATGGACAGGATTTGTCAAGCAGTATTACAACTCTCCTGGGTTTGTTGGAGTTTCCAGCAGTGTACTGAGTATCAAAAAGAGATGTAGATAGAATGGTCCCTGTACCTTTCCTATGGGTTTCTTGAAGAAAAACTACACTGGGTTTAAGATGTTTCTGATATCTGGCAATCTGATTATTTTTGGGAGGGCCCCCAAAACCCTTTACATTCAGGGAAACTACCTTAATGCTATCCAAGGCAACAAGGAATATTTGCAATTTGATTACAGGTCTAGGCAATACCTGCGTATGAAATGGGATTGATATATCTGTACTCATGAGTAAATCTGATTGACACCTTAGGATTAGAAAGGGGATGTACATCTTATGAAGTGCTAGGGAATTTGTGTCTTGCAGCTGTGAAACAGTCATAAATAACATTAAAACAACAACCACAATGGGTGAAAGGAATCCAAGAGGATGAGTGTCTGGAGTGTCTTCTAGAACTCGATTTGGCCAGTTATGGCCAATCTCCTCTGGAATCAGGGGGGCTGGCAACACTGAACATAGTAAATATAGTGTGGGGGTATAGATCTCAGTATATTGAACTAGTATGTGATCGGAGAGGAGCAATTTGCTGAGAGCAGGAATGGAGGTTTTCCACGATAGAAGATGTCCTTCAGGGTAGGAAGGGAAGAAAGGAGAGTGAAGAACTTATAATTTGAGAGAATAGCACTACAGGGGGTGAGAGGGTGGACAGAAGGGAGCATCCACTTAGAGATGTCAGTGCTCTGCTTGGAATGGAGGCAGGAAGAGGGAAATGAAATAAAATGGCAGGAGAGTAAGTTCCTCTTCAGGAAAGGGGAGGAAAGTTATATGACAGAGCGGCTGACAGTTAATTAAGAGGGATGTTAGTAAAGGAATGACAGCATGCCATCCTAGCAAAAGTGGGGAGAGTCAAGATGGTGGGGAAGTGGGTTTTGTGTGAAAGAAAGTAGAAAGAAGCCAATTGAATCAGTTAAATTTTTATAAGGACACTTAAGTACCATATACATATGACCCATTACAGATTCTCCAGGTGCTGACCCATTGGGAGTTCTGCAGGCGGGTTAGTGTTCAGAGGGTATGATCAGCCCGTTTACTCTTCTGACTATCATCCAGCTCCCGGTGCTTTGATTTTTCACAACTTGAGTAGTTGGAAGATCCTACTCTTCTCTCACTTCCCTTTCTAGTTCTCTGGGTATGTTGATGTCTAGGGTTTTGCAGATATGCAGTAGCTAGTTTTTAGGTGAAGCAGTCATTACCAAGTCTCCTTTGAAGATGATTATTTTGAAGGGGAAGCCTCACTTATATTTGACACCGGCTTGTAGAGGGAGCGAGGTGAAAGGTTTAAGATTCTGGCGCTTACACAGAGTTTCAAGAGAGAGGTCTTGGAACACTTGCGCAGCATTATTTTGGTACTTGAGATTCAAGGTGTTAGTCAGTTCTTTTAGCACCAGCATTTTCTTTGGACAATGTGCAAACCAAAGAATGGTACCTGTCAGCAGAGTTGGCAACTTTACAGACAACGCTGGTGATCTATGCATTCTTTCAATATCTGTAGATTTAAGATCAAGATCAGGGCATATCTTGTTGATCCATGTTAGGATGAAGGTAAGGAGGTCTCCCTTCTCTGCCTGGTCTGGGAAGCCTTGCAGACAGATATTTAGCCGCCGGCTCTGGTTTCCAGATCCTCCACTTCGCTTTGTAGATATTCAGCTTCGTTTTCCAGTGCCCGGAGTTGAGTGTCATGTCTGGAACCTTGTTCAAAAGCTGCATTTGTCGAGTCTTCAATGCCACGGATGCGGTCGGTGAGCGTGGTAAGCTTTGAATTTACAGGTTCCAACACTAATGCCCAGTCTCTCTGGAGAACTTTTGGTAAGTTCTTGCAAAGCTGCTCCAGAAGGTATGGGAAAGGTTGGTCCATTGTCATGTGATGATCACCTCTCTCTGATTTGGCACCCTTATTCTGGCCTTGTGTCATGTTGTTGTTGCTGGGAGGTTGATCCTCTTCAAGAGGGATTTCTGGCTCCTTAGTGGACAGGCAGTAGTCCGTAATTGTCCAATCTGCGAGTCTTTTTGTTCCTTACATCAGGCAAGTAAAATGGATTGCAAAATTATAGCATATTCCTCTCCAAATATGTGTTATGAGATCTGTCCCCACTCATTTGTTATGTGCCGCCATTAATGATGACAGGCCACACACCCCTCCATCCATATATAGTTTTTTAAAATAAAAGATCCCTGCCTGCCCTGATGCACAATCACACAGGAATCTTAGTCAGAAACAGACATGTGTCTAGCTGTTCCAGACAGTCCATGGGATTCAGTTCCAGAGGAGCTGCTGTGCTCATCTGTTGCCACAAAACCCTAGCAGCCAGGGGTCCTGTGACAGACTAAAACACCCATGGAAGCATACATTTTTGTAGTTCCACTGAACCTTTTGTCAGATAGAATGGACCACAAGTTCTGGTTTATACATTTATAGATCTTTTAAGGTACCATCAGACTGTTTTGTTTTTTTTCCTTGCTATATCCCATCTCCCTTCTCCAGAGAACCCAGGAATACCGACTTGTAGGTCAGCCAGCTTTCTCATTAATTTTCCCCTCTGAGAAACAGGGAACCAGGAAGTGCCATCTACCAATAGATCAGATCATCTAGATCAGAAAACAGCCCAATCCCCCCATCCCTAAAGGCAACTAAAGCATTTCTTGCATTAAAAAAATACCTAGGAAGATGCCTTCTCGAAAAAGAAACTGCAGCCTATGCCTTCTAGAAAAAAAAGTATCATGAATGAACAACCCACTCCCTTTATGGTGCTTATCTGGCTTTTAAAAATTTGCTTCTGAATACAAACTCTAACTCCTTCTGCTCACCCAACAGATGTGAAAATCCAAAGCCATCTGAGAAAGGACACTGGAAGCTTCAAATCAATATGTATCATTTTTCAGACTGATACAAAACTTCAGGAGGATCTCCAGCCCAAGCCAGCAGAAGAGATTGAATGGGGGCAAGGTGCATAGTGATAAGACTCTGTAACATAAGCACACGTACCTGGAATATTGTATACATGATGCAGCTGAGCGACCGATTGTTGGAGTACTCAGCAACCCGGAAAATGTTAAGGCCCCATTTGTTCAGGTATTCCAGTTCCTGGAAGAGAGGCCAAAGAAAAAACATTGGTGCACTTTTCAGATGATGAGTTTCAAGGGGAAGGAAGGTCATCACAGGGTGCAGAGATAAAACAAATGAAGAAAGCAAATTAACATGTTCTTTTTGATGTTGCAACAGGAGTTGGAGTTGGCATTCCAGGCATGGGGCATTAGTGATCATCCTATGCATACCAAGACTGAAAAAAAATCTATGTAAACCAAAGGGACTGGGAACATCTACAGCTTAGAAATGTTGGTGTTAATACAATAATGTTAAACTGGCAAAGGGCTGTTGTGCCATTAAATTTCATGGAATTTACTGCTTCATGAATTGTTAAATTAAAATATGCTTTAAAATGATTACAAATGGGTAGGAAATCTATTAAGAATAAAGAGGACCTGGTTATCATTACAAAAAATTAGCATTATTGGTGTCCAGTGATGAAAACAACAAATTTTAAAATTATTGTTGAACATCTTAATGAAGTATGGGTAATGAATTATTTTTTAAACAAAGCATTCTCAAAGTCTGAGAACATTACCTTTGTAGGTGTTCTGTAAGTCAATACCTGTATAAATCTAGGTAGCAATTCAGGGGCATGAAACACAGGCAGTATATTTTATGTTTGACCAGGGCCACTTAGAATACTGAGATTCAAAAGCAAAGAAAGAGATCAGCTACACAAATGAGATTTTCTGGAAGGTAATGCAGTTTAAAAAATAAAAATAAAAATATTGATATTCTACATTGGTTACTTAGTTACATATGGCTAATTATGTAATGTCTCCTGATCTGACACCTCCCCTGAACCTACCTTAATAGCCAGCAGCCAGTTTGAGTGAAAAAGGTCTATTTAGCAGCTGATTGGGGCACAAGGAAGATGCCGTTTCCAGAATACAGCACTCCTTCTGAAAACTTGTAGTACATTTGAAAGCATACTTTACCTTACCTAGAGTGGGTATGTCCATATGGTGTGAATGTGGTGGAAACAGATCCTATTATACTGACATTTCTACAGGGAAATATGTTGTATACTTATTACGTTATTGTGCAGTTTGTTCAAGGCAGATGTAGTGGTTACTATTTAAAATGCTTAATAGAGGACAGGGAACCACAGTTCACTTTAAAAGTGGCTAAGTTTTGTACAGCTGCTAAAAAACTAAAGAGATAAGTGCTGAATGATTTCAGTGAATAATGTTCCTGTTTATATATTTTAATTACTGTTTTATTTGTATGTACCAAGGACATTTCATGTTTTAGACATGTTGTGGGTATATTGTTAAAATTATCCTGTTTTTCTTGTTCTGGTCTATGACTGAAATAAACCAATTTATTTATGAGAATTTCAGAAAAGAGTAAGAGACATACGTCCCACTTGATCTTTCTGACCAATGTGAAGACAGCTCCCTGGTACACTGTGATGCATGCTGTGACTAAGTTATGAAAACTACCTAGCAGGAAGCTGCCCTCTAAAGAAATACATCGAATCTTTATTATATTTCAGTACAGTACATGCTTTAGATGGGCATGATTAGAAAATCCCCTTTAGTTAAGGTCTCTATATTTCTGGTATCACAAAGCTACACCCTCCCCTATAGGGTGTACCTTTTGTCCTGGCAATCCATGGAATGTACTTAAATTCCTAAGCTGAGATAAGAAGGAACCTCCCTCTGCATAACCCCCACACACAAAACAGAGTTGGATAGTGAGTTTTATTAGACCACTAACAAGTTACAAAACTGGCACAAAGGTAGTGTGAGCTTTCAAGTTCTCCAGAACTCTTCGTCAGGCATGAAGGTACAAGAATTCAAGGAGAAGGGAAGGAAGGGAGGGAGGATGAATGTATCTGTCCTGGTGGATTGGCCTCTGGGTGTAGCTGCAAGGCTCAGAGGATTGAAGAAGTATTAAAACAGAACTGGAGGAAGGGAGGATGAGGGAAAAGAGAATGTGGCAGCACTTTTATGACTGACTGGTTTTTATTTTATCATGAGCTTTCATGGATATAAAACCACTTACGTCTTCAGATGCAGTTCAGGGATACTTTGAAAAGCAGAGTTGTATAACTATTTGAAGTCTGGCCTGTCACCCTGATGATGATGATGATGATTTTTAAATCTCAAAACGCCACTTTATACCCTCTGGGGGCATTGTAGGCAATTTGAGTACATTCCCTTCCCCCATAAGTTGTCTTTGGCCAAGGAGAAGCCTTATGAAAATCAGGAAGTTTTATAAAGGCGGGAGAGGGACACTTGGTGCATCAAAAACAGTCTGGGCAGTATTTTCCCCACCTCCATATTAAAGTATCCGTTTACAGACTCAGACAACTTTTGTAACATTCTATTGGTCTAACAAAAGGCCAATTCTGCCTTTTATTTTTACCTACCTGGCTACTTTTTTTTTTTAATATGGTAGTGATAACACGGATAATGAAAATGTTCAAGGTTGGTCTTTTTCTGTGTTTCCATTCCCATGCTTCACTCTGGCTCATGTGCCCACTCAACTTTGCATGTAGTCATTCGTGAAATGAGGCTACATGGTGTGGGCTCCAGTCTATGAAAACTTACGCCATGACGAATTTGTTAGCCTTTTAAGGTGCCAGAAATCTCTTTGTTGTTGCCACAACAGACTAACATGGCAACGCATACAACACCCTCCCTGTCCAGAAATATCAGCCAAGAAAGTAACTTTCAAATTCTCCCTTGATGCCATTTCAGGGCAAACAGGGCAAGATTTCAATGGGGCTGATGAAATACAAATTGAGATCCAACCAATACAAACTGGATTAGGAATATATTAATTCATGTGTTGGTTCCTCTTTTTAGCCAGGTGTGCCAAGAAGTCAAGCCCAAAGTATGAGGAAGGGACCGTCCAGCAAGCACTGAAGTACACAGTGACAAACCCTGTGTCTGGGGGAAGGGTTTTGCCTGCATCCGACTGAGCTTGGGAACAAGTCTGCATCCAGGCCTGGCCTTGTAAGCTTCCACTCTCTGTTCTCCTTCAGGCTCATGTGGGGCAGAATGACCATTGTGTTGCTAATTGCCTGGGTGAGAGTAGCAATAAGCACTGGAAGCAAACTTGGAAACTGGATAGAAGGTATTACTGAGAAATTAAAATGGAAGTTTGGAATGTTATCTGTACATGAACACTTTCCCTTGTTAGAGAGGTATGGGGGGAAATACTGATTTAAAGACTAATATATATTAAGTATATACAGCATATACAGTATATATATATATATATATATACACATAATGGATATTTTCTAAGTATTGTTAGAGAATAGAAAGCCAGCATGATATAGTGGTTTGGGTGTTGAACTAGGACACTGGAGACCAAAATTCAAATCCCTGCTCATCCATGGAAACCTACTGGGTCACCTTGGGCAATTTACACTCTCTCAGCCTCAGAGGAAGGATGACAAACCTCTGAATAAATCTTGCCAAGGCAACCTTGTGATAGGGTCACCTTAGGGTCACCATAAGTCAGAAACTACTTGAAGGCACACAACAACAATTTCCCCTGAGTTCACAAGTCTGCAGACCCCATTGCTTCTGCAACATGAACTGAGCAAGATGTGGGACAATGAAAGGCCTCTTTCTTTCTCAAGAGTCCTGCCAGAGGTCTTCTCGTTGTGACCCACAACTCTCAATCCACCCATTTTCAAAGCCAACCCAGACTTTGCCTGGCTGCCTCCCCACAGCAGGGTGGCCAATTTCCCATTGCTGCAAACCTTACCTTATTGAGCTGCTCCTCCTGGTCAGTTTTAACCCCAAAGCGGGGGATGCTGGAGTTGGTGAGGCTGGAACTGTGCATGAGTTTCTTGACCCCGCTGATCTGGCACATGGGCTGCTGCCGCTTCTTCTTCTCCCGCTCTTTCTGTGTTGGGGATGGGATCTCCACATCATTCTGCTTGTCTGAGGACGAAAAGAGACTGCATCTGAGAGAGAGAAAGGGGACAAGGGCGAAAGACTGAAGGTGCCACTGTCTGGCTGCTTGTGCAAGAAACTCTCTGGGCAAACTTGCAGGGCTTAGAAGGAGCAGCAAGGTGCAACAGCTGTCTTGTTTTCCCCTGTGACAGTGTTGTATCACACAGAGCTTCTTCATCCCACAGAGTTCATCTTTGTCCTTTAGAATAAAAGCACTAGATTTAATGGGGAAGAAGGGCTATCAAACCCATTCTTTCTACCTACAATGCTTGGCAGAAAGGTAAAGGCAGTTCAAGAATGGATGGGAACAGCTGTCCACAGACAATGGCTTCTTTGGCCAAATCCACACTACACAAATAATCCAGTTCAAAACTAGATTAATTGCCATGGTTCCTTCCTATGGAATCCTGGGATTTGTAGCTTGGTGAGGCACCAACGCTCTGGCAGAGAAAGCAAAAGATCTGGTAAAACTAAAAATCCCAGGAAGGAACCATGGCAAATAATCCAATTTAAAACTGGATTATTTGTGTAGTGTGGATTTGGCTTTAGAGAGACTTAGGGTGCTTTCACATCAAGATGTCATCGTACCATTGCACAATAATTTGTAACTGCTTGTTCACTGAATTTTACAGGGGGTCTAAAGGTACATCGTTGGTTTGTAAGCCACAAATGAACCTACCCACCCCAAAACAGAATAGCTCTACCCTATCTTTTGACTAGTAGCTCTAAGAATCTTCTGTCTGGAAGCACTCTCAGAGGCACCAATATGATGGGGCCATCCATTTGCAAGGTACACATACGTGGCCCTCTCCCATTAAAGTGTTGCTGGGTTTTGTAATACGTTTGAGTTGCTACCCAGAAAAAGACAAAAAAGCCCCCAGAGAAGAAACCAGTACTACTGCAGTAAAAATGTGCATGCTTTGCTCTGGTAGTTTTAGGTACCTGCTGGTTAGAACCAAAGGCCAGAGCACCTTAGGTGCTTATTTTTAAGGGTTTTAAAATTTATTATTATTATTATTATTATTAACAACAACAGTAGCAGTTTAGAAACTATTGCTATGGGGTTTAATGTTTGTTGCTGTTAATGTTATTATTAGTAGCAATATGGAAGGCTAAGTGTTTGTGTAGATTAACACTGATCTGTATCCATTTGTTTTGCAAAAAGATGGTGCAAAGCTACCTGCTCCCAACAGCCATTCCATTCCAAAATGTGGTTCTCTTTGGATGTTGCAACTCCCAATGTACAGTTCTGGAGTGGTCTTTTCTTCAGGCTCATGCCCTTAAATAATAAGACAGAACAGCTAGGCTTTCTGTACTCCAGCACCCCAACAACATGCACCCTCCCTTTTTATTGGTCATGTGTCAGAGTTACTGAGTTGAAGCTTCTTATTATAGGCACTGTGATGATGAGGGCAGGTTGAGCCCTCACTACGATCCTGCCCTTCTATAAGGATGGAGAGGGCAGAATTAAAATGCTGGATGTGAGGAAAACACCAGGGTGGCAACACATCCAGTTCATGACCAATTATGTCACCCTGTGAAGCTTGGGAGGAAGTGATGTTCTAGACACAACTCAGAAAAGTTACATTTTTGAGCTACATGTACCTCTTACATTTTAAGAGGTACTCAAACCTCTTAGCTTGCAGGGTGATCATGCTGACTTTGTTTTTAAGTTGCTTTATCAAGCTTTCTCCTCTCTCTAAAGGCACTTCAGGGGCTGTGGAATACGGGATGAGGGAAGCATTATGCTTGACATGCCTCCCTGCAATAGGTAGAGCAAGGGTTGGGAGATGGCCTGCTTTTTTCTGACTGGTCACATGGTATCCAGGCCTCAAAGAGGAGGCGAGCAGTGTTACACCCCCCCATCCCCCAAAATCAGGAGCTGGTTTCAGGATGTGGAAAGATTCAGTGCTGGGAATCTTAACATTATCAAAAGACACAGCACAGTTGGTCTTCCATACCCACAGGTTCTGTATCCACGCGTTCAACCAACTATGACTCGAAAATATTCCAAAATAAATTCCAGAAAGCAAAACTTGCTGTTCACCATTTTAATATAAGGGATGCCATTTTACTATGCCATTGTATATACGGTAGGAGCCCCTTATCCACTAGGATTGGTTCGGGGGGGGGGCGTGGATACTGAAAACCATGGCTAATAGCGAACACCACTGAAAACAATGGGACTTCTGGTTTAAATGCCATAGAGTTGCCTTGGAGGACCTAGAAAATGGCTAGAGAGGACACATTTTTTAGGAAGACTCCATGGTAGGTATGTTGTGTCCTGTGGATAATTGAATCAGTGGATATGGGGGTCCTACTGTAATGGCATTTGAGCATCCATGAATTTTGGTATCCACGGGGTGTGTGTGTCCTGGAGCCAAACCCCAGTGGATACCTAGAGCCCACAGTATTATCAAACTGGAGGCAGCTTTGGGAAGTGTTGGGGGAGATGGTGAGGAGGGATGGTGGGTGGAAGTTCTGGTCAGATTGAAGTGGATAGGGAGAGACAGTCTGGAGAAGCAAGCCTGGTTTCAAGCAGTAGGTTTGATGAGTCCGTGTCAGGAACAGCTGGTAACATGAGCTTTTCCTGCCATTTCACATCCATGGACTACATGTGGTTTGAGAGGCTTGCCTTCGCCTCTCTTTGTAATGGTAAAGATCTAAGTGCCTGGCATAGCTGGAAATGGGTGATACTCTGTAGAAACCAAACTGTGGGAATTCAGAATAACAAAGTGTACATGACAGTAGGAGAACAAGGAGTCACGGGCACAGGAAATGCAGACAGGTTTGGAAAAGTTACCAACTATCCAGAAGAAGGCCCTAAATACCCTAAAGGGACCAGATCCCATCTGATCTTGGATGCTAAGCAGGGTTAGCCCTGGTTAGTACTTAGATGGGAGTCCATTGATGAATACCAGGTGCTATAGGCTGTATTTCAGAGGAAGAGACTGACAAAACCACTTCTGAGTATTCCTTGCCTAAGAAAACCCTACGACATTCATGGGGCCACCATATGTTGAGAGGCAACTTGAAGTCACAGACACACACATCCAGTCTTCTCAAATATGACAAGCCTTTATGTAGTTTAATAAAAGATGGTAGGTAGAAGACAATAGTATAATGTTCTTTACCTTCAATAACATCATCCTTACCAATAACTGATCCACTTCTCTCCCTTTCCCAGCAGAGAGAGTGGAAAGATAACTATTTTTTTTAAACAAAGGAATTAGATAAAGTAGCAGTAAAACTTGCCCACCAAGATGCACACACTTAAGCTTGAATCTAATTCCATATAGAGAAGACCCAATGAATCGAGGGGGAATAGCTAAGTCAACACTTATGTAAACTCCATCAGTTCAGTTGGTCTACTGTAGCTTGGACTAACAATTGGATTTAGGGCACAGTTTATCTGTGGATGAAGCATCATGCAATAATACACAGCCAGCATGAGATAGAGCCCCTCTGGGGGCGGGAGTAGAAGAGGGGAAATGTGTGTACTAGTGATTTATATGGAGGGACAGTGACATAGGGCTATAGGCAGGAGGGCTGTACAAACAATACCAACCAGCTTGGTGAGAGGGGGAGAGACTCACCCTCAGGAGTGGAGGGCCTTGTTACCCCTCCTTCTTCTAGCACCGTCTCCAGGGGCAAGAAGTCACGGGCAGGTGCCACCCACTGGGAGTAGAGAGGAGGTGGTGGGGAAAGCCTGTTCAGGGGTAAGTGGCGGACACTGGGAGATCCTAGTGGGGGCAGGAAGTGGGGAGGGCGCAGGGTGACAGGGAAGTGGGTCACATCATTGCAGGGCAGAGCTATGCCCCAATGGTATCTGCGGGAAAAGCAGCGGCAGGGGGGCCTCATGGCAGAGTAGGAGGGGGCGGGCGGGCAAAAGGCCCCAGGAGGAAGCAGGGAAGACATGGTTCCATTCTAGAGTGTTGGGGCCCCTGAGTTGCTAGGAAATGGGACTGTGACATCACAGAACACACAAGACGATCAAGATGCATTTCAGCTCTTCCCGATGGATGAACTGCCCCTCTTAGAACAGTGCTTCTCAAGTTATCCAGCAATTGTCCCTCACCCATTGTGCCAGGAAATGGCACCATTGTAGCCCATTGGCTAAACTGTTTCTTTCTTTCCTGGAAGTTCACTTGAGGACTGGCAGTCAATGGCTCAGGGACCAGCAATGTTCCAGGGACCACCACTTTGAGTAGTTCTGTCTTAGAGGCTCTACTTTTCCCAAACATCTCCAGAAGACTGTGCAAAGCTCTCTAACCCCTCCCCAAGACTGGCTAGATTCAGAAGACTGAGTGTGCAAAACTGGAGCTGCTGGCAGAGTGCAAGGACATCCTTTCACATAAGTGAGATGGTACTCCACAACTTCCTGAAGAGGACTTGCAAAGGGAACCAGCAATTCTAGAGGCAGCTCAAGAATTCAGATTCATCTGTAGCCCACTGAGCAGACCAGCTTCCTGCGTGAATGTGAGGGTTCTGCGATTTTCTTGGGAGTGGGGCACATCCCAAACACAGCTTGAGAGCCCAGCCCAGCCTACCTCAACCTGGTGCTGAAACCTGAATACTAGCCATACTGGGTGGGGCTACTGGGAGCTATAGTCAAAAACACCTGAAGGACACCAGTTTGGGAAAGTTCGCCCCAGATTGATTAATGAACTGTCTCTGGTATGGTGTGTGCTCCTCGAATTGTGGCACCTCAGGCCTAGTTTGTCTGCATATTAGAACTGGCTCTGGTATCGATTATGTGTTTTTCTGAGGCAGGTGCTATGCCAAACAGGAGTGCCAGATCATCAGAGAAGCTCTAGCAGAGGTGGGAGCAGAACCAAGAGTTCTGTTCTGTTCTCCTTCCTCACCCCAATGAACAGACCCCACTCTCCTTTCTGAGCCAAAAACAACCCAGTGGTCCTGCCCATTTCCTGCAATCTGCTCCTGTTCTGCAACCAAAAATGGAATCCAGACATCCAGGTGGACTGTCGGACTTTGTCTCATGCTAGCCTGCTAGACACAACATCCTCTTTTGACTACCAGAAACCATCCATGAGGACCAGCTTCTGTTTAACAGTGCTGGTTAACACCAGGTGCCCCACCTGCCCACATAATCTGATAAGCCACTTTTCCAGTAGCACCACTAGCAGTAGCGGCGGCAGCAGCATCACCACCACCTGTGTGTTGGCTGGACTTTTATGGGCTGGCTGTGAGCCTTGTTGCCAAAGACCAAATAGCACAGGAGATAGTTTCTTTCCTTCCCTCTCTTTCTCTCACCTCTGGCCTGTTCCACCTTGCCCTGCCATCTGACCTTGGTAGGACATGTCACAGCTCCTGAGAAGGCAGCAGGGAGTGTGAATTCTGGCCCTTGCACCAACACAAACTTGGCCTGAATCCTCAGCCCATGTTTCAGCTTGCTCAGACACAAGGCTCCTATTGAAGCAGCTGTTTTGCATCAACATTTGCTTAAGGCTGGGTATTTACATCTGCTGACGTCAATGGAGGCCTGGCTTCTGGAGAACTCAGGCAGGCAGGCGGGAGGGCAGGAAGAGTTTTGCTTTGGATGTCCTCAGCTACTGGCTCTCCCCTCTGACTTGGGAGAGTATGTAGCTCCCTCCCTCCCTCTCTGTGTGATGTACTTGGAGAGGCCTCCAGCTCAGCCAGTATCCATGTGATGGCCATGTATGTATTCATAAATGTAGTGCCTGCATGTGGGTTTTCATGTTGTGACAGTGTATGCAACAGAGCCTGAAGCATGTGTTTGAACAGCATGTCTCTGTGCACATGGAGAAGTGTTCGCATAGGATGGTGGGAAGGTGATGCACCTAGCAGACTCCTTCAACTTACATTTGCTTGGATAAGAAATTCTAGTGGCATTTGCTCATAAGCAAATGGGCACAGAATTGAAATTTTGGGTTGCAATCCTGTGCTCACTTATTGGGGGAAAAGACCCATTAAACACAATGGAGCTTACTTCTGAGTAGACATGTACAAGTTTGCAGTGTTACGTGGCAAATGGAAAGAGTGTGGAATTAGCTTGTTTAGCTTCACGTGGCATGTCTGAACTGTGAAACCCATGAACATCCTGTGGCAGTGGCTGGTAGGACTAGGAGACAGAAAGCTAAGGAGCCAGTTCTAGAGCTCACACCCAGAATTATCTGAACAGCACTACCAAGATCAGAGTATATGTTGATGGGTTTTTGAGTGTGGGAGTAACAAGTTACAAGTAGCCTCACTATCTGCAAATAGCTACTTTTTCAGGCAATGAGAGTGCAATGTTATATTTCAAAGCAACTTAAAGAAGAGAGAAATTAACTTACTGATGCAATGAGTGAAAGCTTCCTAGTTATATTCAAAAGTTACTTTTGAAAATAGCATTTTAAATCACTGTGGTAGGGATTTTTTTTTCAGTTTTATGCTTTTCTCTTAGTAGTCCTAATTACCCCCTTCTTTAAAATTAATGCAAAGTGAAGAAAAAGTGAGGAGTAATGTGACAGGTTACAACATCCACGGTACTTCTTGAGCACTGAAATGACCAATGGGAACAGATTGCTTTTAATAAGTAACTTTGCAAGTACTGGTGGATTTCAGATGTGTATGGAGAAGGTACAGCCGGACACTTTAACCTTCTGCAAGGTGGAATTAGCTGCCTCTACAACTACATACTGCCCAGAGTTTGCCATGCTTCTGGGAGTTGTAATCCTGAAAGGTAACTTGTCCCAAGCTCTCAACCAAATCCTACTTGCATCTCCTGTGGCACGAAAGTTAAGATGATTAGTAATGGCACCACCCTGTCACAATTAACTGTGAAACAAGGGAACACTTGAAACAAGTGTTTATGGGAAAACATATGTTTATGGAGCCTCCTCCCAAAAAAGGCTGAAAGAATTGAGATATTAGGTGATCACGGGGAAAAGAGAACCACAATGGTATTTCTTCATTCCAATCTTGATGGGAAGAGTGGGTGCTCTGAGGGGTACAATGTCCCAGTCCAGATATGGAAATCTGTGGGGTTCACGTGGCCTAAGAAGCCAACTATGAGTGCTTAAGCTGCCCCTCGCATCCCACCTCTGTTCCTGCAATGGTGCCATGAAGACAGAGTGCAAGGAAAGCTGTTTTTTCTGGGTTAATTGCTGCCAGGGGAAGGCTGGGGGAGGCTGGCAGCAATCCAATTTAAACAGGGAAGATCATGGTACATGAGGAAAGTTATGTCAATGTGCAGTCTTCCCCACTCAGCTGACTGGGAGGAAGTATGGATTGGTTGAAGTGCACATGGAGGCATGGTGTAAACCTGTTGTGTCCTTATCTACCAACATGTAGTGGTTGTTGGGTGGGTGGAGTATGTGGGAAGAGGGGGAAAGTCTGTGCCTGTAGCGCATGTGCCCTCTGGGAGGAAAAGGTTGCTCATACGTGCCCTAACAGTACCATTTTTTAAAATGTTGGTGTTTCCAGTTATTGATCATTTTGCTTTCCTGTTCCCCTTATTTTTTTCAGTAGGGCTTTGGGTTCCACATTGATTCCAGCCAATCAAGACTGATGTCATCAATGAGCCAAGATGCTTTGCCCTTGCCCTAAACTTCTTTGGGGACCAGAGGGATTCTCCCTGTTGACCAAGCAACCAGGCTGCCTCAAAACCAGGAATGCTCCTTGTCATTTTCTACAGCCATTTCACTGCAGAGCAAGATGGCAAAACAGCAAGCAACCCTACAGCACATTCACATTCGGATTCCCCTTTCAGTTCAGCGCAAAGAAAAAAACAACAACGTAACATTAAGAGGTATCCCTGAACACAAGACAGACAAGTCTTAGAGAGACTGATTGGTTAATTATTATTTTTTAGAAAAAGAAGGGGGTAAGAATTAAGACGTTTAAAAATTACAATCAAGATATGCAGGTGAAGATGAAAGACTCAAGAGGCATTTTAATAAAATTTATGAAACTGGAATGAAGAAATAGACTTGACAGGTGCTCAGAAAACTCTTGAAAATGTAATTTGTCAAGTAAAAATCCAAGTCCTCTCATCTTATGCTAGAAACATTAAGGACATCTAGAGCTTCCAAGGTTTTTTAAAACAAAAACCAAACAAACCAAGAATTGGTGTCAATTCTCCTTTAAACTGATTACTTTTTTCATGCAGGCGATGCAATGCATGTCTGCAAACCAGAAGAAGCAACTCTAATTGTGTCTTCTGGGAGGGGAGGATAGTTTAAGAAATCTAATAACCATCCAAGCCAAATTATGAGCAATGAGAAAAAATGACACCACATATATATATCATTCTGTATACAAGTGCATTATGCCAGGTACTAATAGATAAGTAGACAGTTTTCTTTTTCATTACTAATTTGCCTGATTAAACATGATTGGAATGTAATGTTTGAGGATGGTGATATCTGATGGGTTCTCCCCCAGCGAACAAATTATGTTTTACAATACTGCACAGACAGAGCAATTTTTAGAAGAGTGTATGTTGATACAAGACCAGAGCCTTGACAATCCAAAGGCATGGCTCTTTTGCACTCACCTAGGAAGGTGTTGGAAATGTATTCAGAGACCTGGTTTCCCGAACGGCTCATTTCAGAAAGATGCGTTAGTTCACGGTTCAGCATTCTTTTGAACTGGGGTGGGGGGAGAGAGAGAAGAGGGTGACAAAGAGTTAATATACATTTTCTGTCACATAGGCTCCTGTGAATGCTTGTGTACAAAATGTGCATGAGAACACATTTCTCACAGAACAGGCAACTGTGTGTGGCTCCACAAGAATTACAGAAGACACAATGGATAAAGGCAGATTGATGTACAGTCTTAACTTTGTGAAGTTGAAGGCTTTCACTGCCGGCATCCATAGATTTTCCTTGGTTTTTTTCTGGGCTGTAAGGCCGTGTTCTGGAACTCTTCCAGAACATGGCCTCACAGCCCAGAAAAAACACCCAAGGAAAGTCTTAACGTTGCATGTGCAAGTAAACATAGGCTCAGGGTACAGGAATGACTGCAAGCTGCGTTTGTGAATAGAAGTGGGGTAATAAACACACATGCTACATTTTGAATCTGTGTGCATTCCTTTTATACAACTATGTTCCAAGGAGTGCTTGGAGTCCTTAGGAGATCAGCAGTGGCAAATATGTATGTTTTCTGTTGTTGCTGTTGTTGTTGTGTGTCTTCAAGCCATTTCTGACTTATGGTGACCTTATCACAGGGGTTTCTGAGGCTGAGAGTAAGTGACTTTACCCATGGTCACCTACTGGGTTTTCATGGCTGAGCAAGGAGAGGAATCGAACCCTGGTCTCCAGAGCCATAGTCCAACAATGAACCCACTACACCATGCTGGCTCCCTTGTTTACTGTTAACCCAGTTTTTCCTTCTTTGTCACACTATATGGCTGCAGCTAAGATCAACTGTCCTAACCAATAACCTTAGAAAGCCAAGTGGGCACTCACAGGGCAGACTGTGGAAAGCTTACTTTTCTGGGTTACAACTCCTAGAATCTTTCAGCCAGCCTAGCCACTGGCCATCCTTGCTGGGAAATTATGGAAGATGTAGCCCAGAAAATTAACTTAACCAGGTTCTGCCTTAGAATACAAACTGAAACCTCCTGCAACACATGGGGACCCCAAAGCTGACATGCAGGAGTCCTTCATGCCTTCAACAAAAATAAAATAAAATAAAATAAAATAAAAATCTAAGAGGAGGTAGGAAACTTGAAAACCAATGCTTCTATGGCAAGCATTTCTTTAACTCATGTGTGCTCTTTTCAAGTGCACATAGAAGCATGTTGGGATTCAAACTTTTCTTGCATGAGGAGATACTGTTATGTCAATTTGGAGGCAAAGCATCACAGCTGTGCATGCCTGTTTCTGAATGCATCTAATGGTTTGCTACAAAGGTTGCATATACTTTCTTTAGCCAGCTGGATAGCATATGTATGAATTTTACCACAAGCACACCTTAACATATGGACATATCTCTTATAAGCGTGTATAGACTCTCAGACCACTGCAACTACAACAAAGCTTTACTGGTGAGGTCCTGGAACTCCAACTACAGAGAACATCTCATCCATACTTACGAACATCATATATGATTACATCTCAGGAAAACCTCTACCTTGGGCAAACTCATTGGTTCTATAAGTATTGTTGTGTACCTTCAAGTCACTCCTGACTTACGGCAACCCTAAGGCCTATCCCCCTATCATGGGGTTTTCTTGGCAGAATTTGCTCAAGTGGGGGGAGGTTGCCTTTACCTTCCTCTAAAGCTGAGAGAGTGTGACTTTCCCGAGGACACCCAGTGGGTTTCCATGGTTGAGTGGGGATTTGAAACCTAGTCTTCCAGTGTCCTAGTCCAACACTTCACCATGCTGGCTTTCTGATTCTATAAGTAATTATTATTAAACTATTAGTTATGCATGCCAGGGGTACAAATTCAGTTTTTCATTTAAAAAAATGTTTACACACACACACACACACACACACACTTCCTACTTTTAAGCAGTCTCCCATCCAGATCCATACCAGACCAGGTCAATACCAATGTACTTCAGTAAAACTACAGCATGTGTTCTAAGACCAATCCTTGGTTCCGTGGTAGCCCAACTTGGGACTTTTACTGTAAAGCGATCCACCAGGACAAGCTTTATCTTATGAACAGTGTCCTATCACATACCTTGAGCCTCTTCACTGTCACTACCATGAGCTTGCTAGTCTCCTTATGTCATATTGACTGTGACATATTGATGACATATTATGGCTTTAATTACACAAGGAATTTTGGCCAAAAGGAAGGAGAGGGCAGAGAAAGCAGCTGTTCCTGCAGACAACTTTCTTCATTCATATCAGTACACCAGAGTGAGTCAAGAAGTATATCCTGTTTCATAAAACAGAGGCCTATAGGTCAGGCTTGTCCAATCATCTGAGCAGCTAAAGCTGTCAAAGGAAAGGTAATTACAGTACTAATGAACAAGCCCCACTGAACAATGCAATGGGACCTCAGAGTAAACATGAAGCATGGTGTGACAAGATATTCGCCTGAGTTGCAGACCATCCATGCCTTTTCTACAGGAAGGATTTGACACAGCCACAATCTCACCAGAACCTGGCATGTTGTGAATGGGGAACACTGAGCTGGGTAGAGAGTGGGTGAAATAATGTGCTAATACTGGTGGCCAGAAGAAAATGCTTATGGTAACAAGATGCAGGATCTGCTCCAAGTTTGTTTCCTTAGGCCCTCAGTTCATTGTTGTTCATCAATCCAACCCTGAAGTATCTGCCTGTCCCTCTTGAGGGCTTTTGTCCCACACATCTCTACTGTGCTCCTTTGCATTTCTGCATTTTATTTCATTTAAAAGATTTCCCCCATATTTGCCCAAAAGACCCAGGTGGTTTACAAATTTAACATGTTTTGCCTGATAAAGAAGTCAGTAGAGCTTCGAAAGCTTGCATCATGTGTTTTGCTTTGGCTAATAAAGGTATTGCTTTTTTGTGCATTCTGGATTTTGTTTTGCTGCAAGGCCAACACAGCTACCCCTGAATGTGTTTCCTGGATTTGAAGATACCTCATTTTGCCACAACAAGGAGAATTCTAAACAAGAGGGAAATATGGACTGGGACCAAACTCTCCGAGGTTTCTACCTCCAACAAAGGTAAAACTTTTCTTTTGGACTGTAATTGGCTAAGTTTTACCTATACAGCACCTAAAAGTTATTTCCAGATGCAGCAGTACAGAGACTTCTTGAAAAATCCAATGATCTCTGCCTAAACAAAGGAGCTGTTTCACAAAGGGACAGGAACATGCTGATTGCCAGAGGAGCTGCCTTGCTGCTGCAAAAGGATTTAAATTTGACTGTTCTTTGTCTCAACTCCGCATGGCCAGGAAGTAGGAGTGGCCTCTGCCTGCATCAGACCCCTTACCTGAACAACACAAGTAACAGCTGAAACAGCATATAAACCTGTGACTCTAACATTGTCACTTTTCTTTCTTTATTTTTTAACATCTTTTGCCTAATGAAGAAGCCAGCAGAGCCTTGAAAGCTTGCAACATGTGTTTTGCATTTTGGTTGGCCAATAAAGGTAACACTTTTTTTTGTGGATTCCAGATTTTGTTTTACTCTTCAGGAAGAACACTTTGTGACTGTCAGGAAGGCTATTCCTCCCAAACTACCAGCTTTGCCTTCCTTCCAATTCTTCTCAATTCCCACAGTGCAGATTTTGGCAAGGAACAGGCTGCCTACAGCCTGGTGCCTCTTTTCTCCAGTGACTTGCAAACAGTCTGCAGTCACCACTCAAATCTGATGAAGGTGGCTTCTCAATAATCCCTTCCCAGACTAGGCCCCTGCTCTTGGCAAGGCTTTTATCCCTCTATGAACCTGCAAGGGTTTTAAGATCTTCAGGGGAAGGCTTTCTCTTGGTCCCACCATCATCACAGGATGGCTTGTGAGGACATGAGAGAGACTTCTCAGTGGCTACTCCCACCCTCTGGAACTCCCTCCCACGGGAGATTTGGCTGCCCCCCTGCCTGCTTTCATTTCACTGGCAGGCATAAACTGGCCTTTGATATATAATTGCATCCTTGCAGCTTTTATCAGGGTGTATTTTTTAATGTTGTTTTATTTGGGTTTTTTTTTTTTACTTTGTATGCTTTTAACTAATTTTAATTGGTTTTAACTGTTATTTTAATTTTTTTTTGAGCCACCTTGTGTCCTGCTTCGGGAGAAAGGCAGCATATAAATTGCATAAACAAACAAATAATTCTCATATATCAACTAGTTTCTCTTTCCCCTTCCAAAGGGCAGATAACGTGAGGTGCAATCCTTTGTGGCAGGCAAACTTTGGCTCTACAGCAGCATTTCTCAACTGGGGTTCCGTGAGACATGGCTAGGGTTTCTGTGAGAAATAGTAATGTTGGGCTATTTATAAATAGTAAACTCTTTTGTTCCTGCCTCTTTTCTGAGCAGGATGATCTGCAGCCTCTCTCTGCAGCTCCAGCTCCTTTGTTTCTTCCCTGTCATAATTGTATTGACAGGCACAACAGCAGGGCTGCCACACGGGGGGGGGGGGCGGAAATCCAGCCACTAAAACCCCCGTGCTTGACCCCGCATTCAGCCCTGCGCTCAGCCTAAAATTGCCAAAAATGCCAGGGGGTGTGTGGGCGGCTGACAAGCCCCGGTGGATCCAATCCGCGAGGGCCACAAATGTTGAAGGGGGGGGTCGAAGCCTCCAAGGACAGGTTGCCACATAGTCTGGGGGAGAGGGGTGGACAGCCAATGATCCTGGATCCCTGATGGGCAATGGGAGAGCAGCCAGGCTGCCACGTGGTTCCAAGGAACCCCAGGAGGCCACAACTGCTGAGCCGCTGCACTGTGGCAACAATCCTCCAGATCCTCGGGGTGTGTGTGTGGCAACTGCCACGTGGCCTCAAAGCACTAGGGAGCCCTGGCACGCCGCAGCCCTGGCTGGGAAGATAGGCCTCAAACGCTACCATGGGACGCCCACAGAAACCCCCCTCGCACCGGGACCTGGCTGAGACAACAGACGGCCGTGGTGCCTTGGAACTACAGCCACTCCACCTGCCTGGGGTCATAAGGCTTGCACGAGGGGAGGGACAGCTAAAGGCCTAATGGCCACGTGGCCTGAGCAGCCGAAGGCCGAGAGGGGTGGAGACCAAAGCTGAAGACCGAGGGGGGGTGAGTGATGGGCGAACAGCCACGCAGCCCGAGCAGCCAAAGGCTGAGAGGGGGGCAGCCAAAGTCAAAGGCTGAGGGGGGGGGGCGACCAACAGGCTAACGTCCATGCAGAATGAAGCCTTAGGCCGACGTAGATATGATATTTTCAATACAGGGATTCCCTGAGATCTGAAAAATCACTTGAAGGGTTCCCGCAGGGTAAAAAGGTTGAGAAATGCTACTCTACAAACATCAATTCCCAGAAGCCCCAGCTGGCATGGACAGTGGGAAAGGACTGTGGTGGGCATTATAGTCTAAAAAATGTGGAAGGCCAAAGGATCTCTAACCCTTCTCTTGATCATCCTACTGCCTCCATGAAATTCTAACATACTGATTCTCTCTCTTTCTCTCTGAGCTTAGGCTAAGATGCTCAACCACCTCCATACTCTCTCAGATATATTTTGACACAGGCCCTCAGCACCTCTGCGCCCCTAAATGCCATCACAAATACAACTGCCAGCCATAACAAAATGGAAGCATTGTTATCAGATGAGATCAGGAGCCTCTGGAATATTCATCTGGGGCTCATTCACACTACAAGAATTATAGAACTATAATACAAGAATTATAGAACTACAGAACTCTAACTGCCATGGCAACATTCTATGGAATCCTGGGATTGGCAGTTGAGGGAGGTGTAAGCACAAGCTTGGACTCCACTTCCAAGGCACCCTACTCCTGGAATGTTAGCATTGGCTGCACCCCATTTTTACAGGACTCAGAAACTGGCCAAGTTTGGTTCATTATTGTGGCCTTTTACAAGGGTAAAAAGACAGGATGGTCTCAAAAGGTCATTTGAGTGCCCTGTGTGACGGCATGGGGCTGTAAGGCCAAAAGAAGACACATTCCACATAAATGGGAAGATAATGGATGGAGAAACTCTTTTGTATTTACTGATTGTGAAATTTCATCTCCTCAGCTCCCAACCTTAAAGAGGTGGCTCAAAGCTGTTAAAATCCAATCACTGGACATTAAGAAACACATTTAGCATCTTTCTCACCTTTTTTCAAGACCAGGAAACTCATTGTGCAATCCATGAAGGCTCATGGAATTCATTGTTTCAACCCATGAAGCAACCAATTCCCTCAAGTGTATTTGGAGGTATAAATATCACCCCCAAAATATGCCTCATTTGTGCACAGTTGTAATAGGGGGGAAACTCTGTTACTCTGTGTTAGCCAACCCAGTTTCCTCCATCCACTCTGCCGGACTGACTACAGGACAGGTTGTATTACCTCAGCAGAAAACCTCTTGCAACCCTCTATCCCAAGCTTTCCTACTGTTTCTTTCTATAGCCTTGTGTGAATGCTTTTTCTGGGTGAATGTGTGTGTGTTTGGTGTTATTTTTGAACTCTTTAATAAAAACCATATTTAATTTTACATGTGTGCATTCCATCCAGACTATTACAGGTATACAAAGGTTTAAAATATTCCCTGGTTACCCACTTTCGCATAGCTAAAGTCTAGTTGCTGCTAATTTCCCCAACATATTAGAAACTCGATATTTTCTTGGAATTTTCCAAGGAGCATTTTGGGTAACAGAGGGGCCTTTAGAATTCTCAGCCAGAGAGTTCCTTTGGTGCTTCTGATCAAACTACAAATCCCAGGATTCCACAGTATCCAGCCATGGTCATAGAATCATAGAGTTGGAAGGGGCCTCAGCTCCCTGCTCAGTGCAGGATCTCCAGCAAAAACATTGCAGCAGGTAGCTATCCAACCTCTTTTTGAAGATGCCCAGAGAAGACCCCACCACCTTTCTAGGCAAGTGGTTCCATTGCAGAACCGCTCTCACTGTCGAGAAGTTCCTTCCAATGTTCATTCAAGATCTACTCTTCTGTAACTTCAAACCATTAAACCTGGTCCTACCCTCTGGGGCAGCAGAGAACAGGCCTGCCCTTTCCTCTCTGTGACAGCCCTTTAGGTATTTAAAGAGTGCAATCATGTCACCTCTCAGTCTTCTCTTCACCAAGCTGAACTTGCCCAGCTCCTTCAACCCTTTCTCATATGTTCTGTTCCTCATACCTTTTATCATCCTAGTTGCCCTTCTCTCAACCTGCTCCAACTTGTCTATATCCTTCTTAAAATGAGGTGTCTAGAACTGAATGCAGTATGCCAGATGAGACCTGTCCAGCACAGAATATAGGGGGACTGTTACTTTCCTTGACTTAGAAATTATTTTTCTATTCTTGCTGTTGTGTGCCTTAAGTTGTTTCCAATATATGGCAACCCTAAGGCAAACCTATCACGGGGGTTTTCTTGGCAGGGGTTTGTTCAGAGGGGTTTTGCTATTGCCTTCCTCTGGAATTGAGAGAATGCAACTTGCCCAAGGTCACAGTAGTAGATTTCCATGGCTAAAATAGCATTCACCTTCTTTGCTGCATCACACTGCTAACACACTGGTAGTTAAAGGGGAACCACAGTGCTAATATTTTGTAGTGTGAAAGGGGCCCTGGAATCAAAGAGTGGAGAATTCCCTCTGCTAGGGCTTTCTATATAAGGGCCTAGTAGGGATGTTGTTTGAGGTGGAACAGGATTTTCAGTGGTCCTCAAACTTTTTTTCTGTGACCCCCCACCTTTACATCTGTGTCTACATGTGGGTATCATTCCCTCCAGGTGGCGGGAAGCTCCAGGCATCAGGTGTACATTCCTCCTGCTCCGCTGCATCTGGAGAGTATGCCAGCTGCAGCTGCCACCCTTGGAATCGAAAGAGCAGAAGTGCTGCAGTCAAAGCAGGAAGACTGTGTGCTTGCAACCCGGGCCTTGCTGCCACCACTGCCCTACACCATAGGGACTCAAATCTCTCTCCTCCAGAGAGCCCACCAGCTCCCCACTTTGCAAGTCCAAGAATGTGTGCCTGGAGCTGTCTCCGCTGTTGCCCAGGGACTGAGGGACATTAATAATTTAATGTCTGAAAAAATTATTGAGCCCCACCACCCTTGAGCAATGATTGTGCCCCCCCCCCCGAGGGTCATGCCCCACAGTTTGAGAACCACTTGGATTTGTGACTGCACAGAGAATGGCTGACTGAAAAGGAAATATAGGGCACTTTCCACACACAGTGAGGATCAAAGGCCATTTCTCACCTGGAACACAAGGTAGGGCAGTTCCACCTGCTATTTCCATTGGGGGTGCAAGGACACCAGGGCTGTGGCAGTGCCCCTGATGACATCTGGCCCACAGATGGTGGCAAATTATGAAGAAATCTGCCCTTCCCACACCAACATGGGTGATTCATCACCTCTGAAACGGAAGATGCAGCGATGAGGTTTCTCTCTATGGGTAACCAGAAAGTGGGGCATGCTCACTGGGCATTGAAATGTCTGAAGGGTTTTGTCATGAGCTGGGGAGATTGACATCTGGTAATCCTGCATCAGAGCAATGTCTTTACACTAGATCTTACTTAGAATCTAGGCTTTCTTTGGGTATATCCCCCCAATCTCTCTGCCTGTGGGTCCAGAACTATTTTGGGTTGGGGGGAGTTGGCAGGTGGGTGAAGGTACTGCCTGCTTGCTTTTCCTTTTCTGTGTCTGACATTGTTCTTCTTTTCTAAAACACACTTTGTCCTTGAGAAAACTCCCGGATGCTGTTCCCCGGCAGAGGGGTTGAGGAGGTGACTCATCAGCTCGACAGCCAAGAGAGGGGGGAGCGCAATGCTACAAACTGCTTCGCCTCAGCAGCCTTGGGGAGAAACTGGAGGGAAAAGCCATCTTCCAGGGAGGAGGGAGGGCTTCCACAGTGCTGCTTCAGCTGTTCTTGATTATGGGGAATAATGGGCTATTGGGCGGAAACCATCACCCAAGGCCCACGCGTCTCTCTTGTTCCAGGACAACAGGCTCCTTCCTCTGGGCCTGGGCTCAGCCAAGTACACAGTAGCTCTGCCGGCAGTCGCTCCTGCTCTGTCCCTCCAGATCCCACATGGACCCAGTACAGTCCACATAGAAACATGGTGAACATTTTATATCATGGCTTCCCCATACCCTCCAACACAGATTTCACAGATGGAAAGTAGGAAACATGTGGCCAAGCAATGTCAAAGTGTTGTCAAGATGGCAAAAGTTATTAATAGAGAAGAACAGACAAGCCAGGAGAGGGTGCAGCAGTTTGCCTTTGCCTGAGCCTACTGTGAAGGGCAAGATTCTGCTTCCTCCTCTCCTCCCCCTTCCACTGAGTTAACTGAATGTAAACTGCTTAAATTCAATCTGCAGCAATTGAAGTAAGCTGAGGATGAAGTAGGAAGTGGGAGGAAGAGAGAGAAACTGAGACCTTTTAAAAAGCAACTGAAAAACTGGGATGGCAGAGGATCACAGTAGGATCCCCTTATCCGCTGGGGGTTGGTTCTGGCGGGCCCCGTAGATACTGAAAACCGTGGATAATAGTGAACGCTATTGAAAATAATGGGACTTCCTGTTTAAAATACCATAGAGTTGCCTTGGAGGGCCTACAAAACGGCTAGGGAGGACACATTTCTAGGAAGACTCTATGGTAGGTGTACTGTTTTGTGTTCCATGGATAATTGAATCAGTGGATAATGAATCAGTGGATACAGGGGTCCTACTGTAATTAGGACTGTCCCTGACAAATCAGGACAGTTGGGAGGGTTGCTCCTCCCTGTCCACCATTTCAACTTTGGCCTTTTCTTTCAGTAGAGAAGGAGAACCTTTTGCCCATAGGCCTTATCTGTCCCCAATGGAGGTACTTTCCTTCCATTCCCAAAGCCCCAACTGGGAAGGCAAATGGAGAGGTGGATGGAGGAGTTCCTGAATTCGCTTCTGTTAGTGAGGATGAAATAACACCCAGCTGGGAAGGAAAGTGGGGTGGGAAGGTTTCTGCATGCAGAATTGCCCAGCTTTACTCTCTGTTTGCCTTCTCTGTGTGGAAATCCCCTCTGATGTCAGCTGGTCTGGGGAAAATGGCAGGTTTGGATGGGAAACGCAGCTCACCTTCTTAAAGTAGTTCTTTGTCCCACCACAGATTATAGTGTAAAATGCTGCTCTGAGCTTCTTGGAAGGCAAATTTAGAAGGCAAAAGTAACAAAATAAACAGCTGTAAAAAATGTAACAGATGCAGGGGAAAGGGGAAAAAAAAGGAATTTAGCAGCACCTTTAAGGCTAACTGATTTATATTTTAGCATGAGTTTTCATGGATATCAAATCTACTTCCTCATATGCACAGGCAGAATGATATTAAATCCACAAGTTTTCAAGCATAGTTACACAGTTGTGTGGGTGGGACAGAATGAAACAGGAAACAGAAAGATGCAAATTGTGACCCTGGCCACAGATCTTCAAAGAGCTGAGTGAGGTCATTCAGGTCTTTCAACTGTCTTTGTGCATAAATGACCAAAATGGTTCTTCCTTAGTATGATAAAGGAACCATTTTGCTGGAAGGAAACTGGCACAGTGAGGAGACACAATAACTATCATAGACGTTTTGGTGCATGTGCACATGGCTCTTATAAAGCAGGCTAGGCAGACTATTTTGGTATATTTCAGTAGTAGACAATGTGTACGGTACCTAATACACAAAGTACACCCCATGGATCTGATATCCAAACAGCTTGTGCTAAGTTGGTCCTCCTCAAGCTCCCCATAGCCAATGAGGGTGACTACCGTACTATGTAGCTTGCCCAGCTGACTTCCCAAGGGTACCATGAGAAGGAGGGTCAATTGAGAAAAGGGCACCTGCCTTCTTCCAACACAAGACTACACTAATCAACTAGTAGCTACAGCAGATGCCACCAAGGCATGTCTTCTGTCTAAGAGTTATACCAACCTAGGAACACAACATGTACAATCTCCCTGCAAAAGGGGAGTTAGATAGCAGCTTGGAAGTCTTGCTGTGTAGGAGGTATATGAAACACACATAGCTAGAAAGGACTGTTGGGAGATACACTGCTTTGCAACCAAGCCCTTGGACCCAGCAGACACTTCTGAACATACCTGCAAAAGACTAGCTCAGGAAGTCTTACACTCACAATCCACCTTCTGCTGCTTGTCAAATTCATCTATCCAGTTTCTTTGTATTATCTGTTAGAAAGCCTCCCACAGTCACAGTAAGCAGGACAGATACTGCAAAAGGCTGGATACTGCAAAAACACTTTGGTCTATTGGGTACGTGCACTATGTCTCTACATGCTCTGTATACAGAGACACATTACACCCTCTATGGGAACCTTGTAAATGAAGGCCACACCACCCTGTGAGATGTTGCCCTCACTGCAATAATATCTCCAAACAGCATTTAAATTCTGCCCCCCTCAATAGGTATGAATGGCATTTACTCACTCATATGATAGAAGAGGGATTTCTTCTTGGGGATAAACCACTGGAATGGATGTTAAACCCTGAAACTGGGAACACCATCTGTTAAGAATAATCTCTGCTTGGATCTATACAGACACTTCCCAGGCTACTGTTTGTGGGTCATTCAATACAGTGACAAAACAGTGGGATGTTGTAAGGCTATACTGGGCAAACCTAATGCCCTCCAGATGCGTGGGACTACTGCTCCCAGTATCTGCAGGAAAATGGCCCATAGGGATGAAGAGAGCTGTAGTCTAGAACACCAGGGGCCATGGAAGTCTACATATATAACCACGTCTATGCTTATTACACTCCTTAGTATAAGACTCAAGCCTATTTTAAAGGAACAAAAACAAAATTACAACATACTAAAACATGGTCTTGAGTCTTAGGAACAGAACCTGTATGTATGTGTGATTCTGTCATCGTGTACAGATTTACCAACTCTGTTAAACACGATTCTTATCTTTCAGGTAGGGAATGGAAGCTGTGAATAAAGAGACTCATCAGGTCCATCTGAAGTGACTGAAGGCTGAGCTAGGACTGTAACTATAAGATCTTTCTGCAAGTCGGAATGTACGTGCTTTCTCCTAAATCCTCCCTCCCCATACTGTATAGATATATGGGGAATGGGAAGGCATCTCACTAAGCTGATTCTGCATATGGGCCTCTTCCATGCTGCTGGTGTATGCATGTGATAGATAAAAATACAACTTTAAATGCAAGGTTGTCTTTTTTTTTAATGACTTAAATCCAGCTTCCTGAATGCATTTCAAACTCAAATTTTAACACCTGCATCCGCTGTGAAAAGAAGTGTTCTACCTGGAACACATGTTTTTTGGGGTTTATTTGTTTTGGGACTGGTTTGTTTGTTTTTTTTTTCAGTTCTGCACTGCCTATATGTTGACATTTCAGCCAGGAAGAACATAACTGATAAATAGTGTTAAATGGGTAGTAACTGAAATAAGGAAAGATTCTCAAGTGATAATCTAAGAGCTTTAAAAATAATTGTGTGATTTTGTCTTTAGCCTCCCAAACCACATGATTATTCTGTAGCATGAAAACAAAAAGCCATGATTACATCATTTTTGACAAGTGACTGCCGCTGTCAGAATAATTTAGGTTAACAGGATGGGAAGTGGAGGCTTTTTATGCAGCTGAGGGCTGTGTTCCCTTCGGATTAATTTGTCAGGTGCTGCATGCTGGTAGTGGTCAGGGCCAGATCCAAAATGGGTGGAACCCCCTTTACTCTCTGTCACCCCCTTTCCTGATTCTCTTTCTGCTATCCCTTTCTCTCCCTACCTCCTTGCAGTTTGCCATAGGAGAAACTGATCAGTTTTGCCCAAGGTCTGTACTGACTTCTTGTACAGGCCTTCTGAAATTAGGCTGCAGGTCACAAGTTGCTCACTCCTGCCTTAGGGCACTGGCTATCACATAGGGTACAGAAAAGAGGTATATAGGGCAAAGGGAGGGGTAACAGCACAGCAGAAAGGATATTTTGGTTTCCCATCCCAGATCTGTGGTGGAAAT
The DNA here is from genome assembly GCA_030847615.1 of Gambelia wislizenii. Taxonomy (NCBI): domain Eukaryota; kingdom Metazoa; phylum Chordata; class Lepidosauria; order Squamata; family Crotaphytidae; genus Gambelia; species Gambelia wislizenii. The sequence continues at coordinate 263,553,169 of JAUMIR010000002.1, forward strand.
CCCAGCAATTTCCTCTCCTCTCTCACAACTCTGTCAGGGATGCTTTGATTCTGTATTCCTGCGTGGCAGGGGGTTGGACTGGATGGCCCTCGTGGTCTCTTCCAACTCTACAATTCTATGATTCTAAGAAGGCCCACTTCACAGAAATATAGGAAGAAACTGTCTTAACCCTGACTCTGTAGTACTCTGATCTTAAGTCCACACCTTTTCCAAATCTTGATATGACTAACATCAGATTTTTTTTTTGGTAAAGGAAACATATCTGCATTAGTTGTTTCTATTAAAAACAAAGAGTAACCCATTACTCCAAGAGCAACATGTTCCTTTTTTGATTGTACTTTTTACAAAAAATACCAAAACAATAGAAAAAAGATCCCAGATGGCAAAAAAAAAACCCTCAAAATGTCCTCACTCAGGAATATGTTAGAAATATTGAGTAAATGGTACTTCTTATACTTAAAAAGTAACAATGTTACTAGTCATTAATGTTGTTTTGCTAAAGTAATGTGATTATAGAGAGCCAGCATGGTGTAGTGGTTTGAATGCTAGATGAGGACTCCAGAAGACCAGGGTCTGACTCCCCACTCAGCCATGGCAATGCAAGTTGCATTCCTTCAGCCTCAGAGAAAGGAAATGTAATACCCCTTCTGATCTAATCTTGCCATTAAAACCCATGATAGTTTTGCCTTAGAGAAGCTGTAAGTCAGAAATTATTTGAAGGCAATATCATTATACCCTCATTACCCCTCAAAATTAATGCATTACAGGTAATATCATTTCTTCTAACATGCTAAATCAAGGTTCTGGGCATGATCCCCAAGTAGCTGTTTTCCTTACAACTGGAGCCTGGTTTTCCCTTGCTATACCTATGAATGACAGCTAAGCAACACATGCTTCCAGTTCAGAGGTTGGCAACCTGTGGCTGTACAGCTTCAAGTAGCACTTGGTTTACTCTCCAAAGCCCTCTGAGAATGGTCAATTCAGATGTCTGCAAGAGTGATCTTGTCTTCTCCCCAGCAACCTGCTGGCGAGAGAAGCAAGACATATAGATACAAGAGAGGGAAAGAGAAAAGGGTGGGTTTGCTTATTCTGGCCCAGGGTCCACCCATCACCATCATGTTGTCCCTGACAGATTACCTCAAAGACAATGTGGCTCTCAAACAGGAAAAAAAATGACTGCCAAAGGTTGCTCCAACCACTGGGTCATCTACACTGTCCTTTCCAAAATGGCAAGGAGAATTTTTACCACCAGAATAGTACCTGATCAGGAAACTTACAGAAGCAGAGGAGGGCAGGAGAGTGTGTTTTTGTTTTGCCAGTGCGAAGGTAACTATAGACAATTGACTTCTCACTTTGCTGACCTCACATTATGAGAGGCTACCACTCCACAAATGATCTGTTGTAGCTCCCCTCATGGCAGATGAACCAGTCAGACCATGTTAGAGCTGCACTGCTTTAGAGTCCACATGACAGAATGCTTCCCCGCAGCAATAAATAAATAAATAAATAAATAACCAACCAATCAATCAATAAAAATCCATGCATACAAAAAATGAGCATGGAAGGGAGAAAGGTTCTATCACAGTCTTTCCTCATGCATGCTACCTTTCTATATGCAGGGATTGGAAACTGCTTAATGCAGTGTAGATGTGTAAATTGCTATTGCTTAACAATTTGTAAGCCACTCTGATAGCCTTTGTGGCTGAAGAGTGGGGTATAAAGACATAAATAAATAAAAAATTAAAATTAAAAAAACAAGTATTCCATCATGTATGCCTCTATTTGCAGTCTGAAGAAGTACCATCCAAATGTCACTTAGGACCCTGAGACCAAGTTGGTGTGTCAAATGTCTTACTAGAGTCTGGAACAAACACTACTCATCTTAAAAAGTGAGTGGACAGTAATGCAGATACTGAAAGGGGAAGAATTAATGTCTTTCCAGCATGGCCGCAAATTTTAAAAATCAAATGTGGAGTTTTCGTGAGAGGGGGGAACTGTCTGTTGGCCAGAGTATTTTCCCATTATCCATTTCTGGGGCAAGGGGTGGGAACTGCTAGAGTCATTTTACCACCAGGAATGGCTTCATCCTGGGGTGCCACACATCACAATCTCTTGAAATGTCACAAGTACTCTAGAGCCAGCCTTTTCCAGCCTATTGCCTACTGGCCCATTTCTTTCCTGTTCATCTGTCCCAAACAGCTTCCTCATCTCCTCTGATTTCACCTGTTTTTCTTTCCCCTCACAGCCAAGCTGTCTACCCCCGCTTTCCCACCTCCTGCCTTCTGTAGCCCATTTCCTCATAAGCTGCATGTAGTTGTTGGGGGGGGGGGGAAGAAGCAAAGAACAGACGTGGAAAGTGGGGAATAGAAGTGGCATCCTCGTCATCCCTGGCAGCCAATCAGCTATGCCTCAGAGCTATCTCCATAGCAACAAGAGTCTCCTTAGCAACTGCCCCCCCCTTTCAGGAGCAAAGACTGGGGCTGTGTATGTGTGTGTGCCTTCAAGTTGCCTGTTGACTTACTGGCGACCCCATGAATTTCATATGGTTTTCTTAGGCAAGGAATTTTTAGAGATGGCTTTGCCAGTTCCTGCCTCTGAAATATAGCCTTCAGTTCCTGGTTTTTGTTGGTGGTCTCCCATCCACATACTAACCAGGGCTGATCCTGCTTAGCTTTCAAGATCAAATCCTTCTCCTCTTCTGGTGCCTTTAGGGTATTTAGGCTGGCTGGAGCTCTGGAAAACCCTCCATAAGGGGACTGAGTCCCTTGGATTTAAGCCATTCTCTCCTGGTGCCAGATGTACACATACTCCTGCTGATCTGGGGGGGGGGAATCATTTCCTCTGCAGCCCAAAATTCAGCAAGATGGGCAATGCCAAGTGCCCTCACAATCTGAGGGTGAGGGAGAAAAGCCTCCATGCCCTCCCGTATTGTGGATTCCTCTCACCCAGACAGAAATAACACCATCAACCTCAACTTTATGCTTTCATAGAGGAAGTAGCTACAATTTTCTCTCTCAGTTAGTCTCAAAGGTGCTACAAGATCCCCTGGCTTACTGATATTCCAGACTAACACGGCCATGTCTTTGAATCCTACCTCTATGTTTTCAGACAGGCTCATGGCATGGAAAGAAGGCCACCTCATATGTTCTCTCCTCACCCCTGGATTCCCAATATTTGTCTTTCTAACAGGGTTAGCCCACATGCTCAACACTTGCAAATCTTAGATGAAAGCAGATAGATCAGTGAGGCCTGGCTCCAGAGATGAGAAGCCCTTGGACAAAATGCCCTCCTATGCCCTCAGTACTTCATCTTCCCCTCAGATCACAGGCCTATCTGGTGGCAGCAGTGGGCTGCCATTTAAAATTTCACCTAACACCCTCAGCATAGCTGGTCTGAGACATGTGGGAAACTTAAAATGGTGATGCATCTTCCTGGAAAGAGGGGCTGAGGGCTGATGTCAGAGCCATCTGGGCCCCTGCAGCTGCTCAAAAGTGTCATTTGCTCACACTACACTATAGCTGTATAGTGTGAATGGGCCCCTGGCCTTAAACCAATGGTACAAGTGTCTGAGGTGACTGCAGACCAGTTACCTTTGAATATCCCAAATTAAATGCCAGCCCACGGTGGTCTCTGCCCTCGATGTTTTGGACTACAACTCCCACCATTGCTGACTGCTGGCTAAGCTGCTAAAGCTGATGAGACCTGAAGCCCAGACATTCTGAAGGGTGCCAGGTTGCCAAAAACTGCCTGAGGAAAACACAGTGCTGCCTCTCCCCGTTTCTGTGTACAGAAGGTGATTGAATTGACTACTGAACCTTACTTCAGTACTGGGGCAACACACTAGTTACGGGGTGCAGGCTGGCTGTGTGGTATACACAGCTTGGTCCTCCATAGGTGCCTCTCAGCATTTGCTGCCTGAGGCAGTTGCCTTCCTCTGCCAAACATCACAGCCAGATCTACCTTTGGGATAGAGCAGAAGGTAGGTAGGTAGGTAGGTAAGTGTGTGTGTGTGTGTGTGTGTGACAGAGAGAGTGTTACCTTCTCATAATTCTTGTTTAGGAAGGAAAACACTGCTTCTTACAACTTTCTGAATTTAGAAGAGAGACCCAGAGAGAAGATTAAGTAGTGCTTCATTCCTGATAAAAAAAGAAAAGTAGCTACAATTCTAGAAGCAGCAGAAGAAGAAAAAGAGGAAGGGGGGGAGTTGTTGTTGATGATGATGATGAAGAAGAAGAAAAAGAAAAAGGAGAAGAGGAGGAGGAAAGCTACAATGATCAGTATAATAAAGTGGAAGGCCAAATAATAACTGGACCATCTCAATTAATTGACATAAAGAGGGTTAAGCAGTGTTCCATCCATGGATCTCCAGATGCAATGGACTGAGGCCACTATTAAAGGTGGCTGCATGGGAGACAGATCTAAATCATGGGGCATAATCTCACAGCATGCTCTCCTGCACAACCCACCTCTGAAATGAACAGGAGTTGCATGGCAGCACAATATTACTTTCTGACACACCTCATCATCAGCTCAATAAAGTCTGGTCATTTAAACATCCCAGCAGTTTGCTGCTTTTATGTATCATTAAGTCAACTTATGGTGACCCTATGAATAGGAGACTTCCAAGAGCCCCAGTCATCCACTGCCCTGCTCAGGTCTTGCAAACTCAGGGCCATGGCTTCCTTGATTGGGGGGCCGTCCATACGGTGAAGGCAACCTGTCCTAATGGGATCCCGCTGTGTGTCAATGTAGGACAGCTATTCGTTCAGAATCGTCCCATAGTAAAGGAAGCATGCCCCTAATTGGCTGGACAAGTGCAGGGGTGGGGCTTGCTGACAGGGCAAGTGCCTGGAGCCCCCCCCCCCCAGTGATCAGGAATGGAGAAGGGTGGCTGTCATTCCCACCCACCCCTGGCCACTGCTGCTGCTTCAGGGATCAAGGTAGGAGGGCAGCCAGTTCCTTGCCCCCCCAGCTGCTGTCCCCCGTGGAGACCGAGGAAGGCAGGACTGGTTGAAGGAATTTGGGGGGCCCCTGCAATGCTTTATTTGGGGACCCCCATATGTTTATTTCAGGTCAATGTAACCTAACTTAACCTAAGCTATTCACGGTACAGGATATTCAGATTATTACTAATAATGTTTTTGCAGGAGGAGGGTTACTACGCCCTCCCCCACAATGATGGGCCCCCCAGTGGATGCTAGGGAGGAGGACTCTCACCCTCTTCTCCCTTCCTTAGCTATCTTCACAAAGCTTATGGGGGCTGCTGGGGGGAAAACCACCATTAAGACAAGTTGCAGCTGCTGCGATTTGCTACTACTGCAGGGCAGTACGCTTCCCCCACCCCCTCGTATAGACAGGGCCTGAGACAATCCTCCTGTAATGTGGTTTTCTACCACTACTACTGCCTTCAACTTTATCAAGCATTATCTTTCTCACAGTACCTCATATTAATTAACATGGAGTGGATGAGGAGAACAGCATTAGGATTTCCTACTGGAGGTATTAACATGTCTCCTGGTGGGCTCAAAGTTCACTAGGGAAATCTCAGAAATAATAGCTGTCTTATTTGAAAATATATGAAAATATAGCTATATGAAAAATATTTGCGACCTAACAGGCCAGTAATACCCTCATCTGAAAAAAAGGAAATGTAGCACCTATCTTATTAAAGAGTGTGAGGCAACAATCCATTTCACAAGCTTCAGTACTGGAAAGATTGCAGTAGGTTTATAAACATTTAAAAGAAAATGAAGACAGCAACTAACTAGTTAAATCCAATTCAGTTGTCCATTAAGTTGATTTTTTTTTGTAATGTAAAGAGGTAACTTACTATGTAACCTAAGGTGATTGACTTAAGTGGGATTTTTTAGCATCATGTGTTATTAATTACATTATTAATTAAATGAGAGATTGTCCTAAAGAGCTAACAAATTTTAAAGTTCCCAGCTGGTTCTTTGCAAAATGACTTCTTGCTTTTTATTAGTCCCTCAGGGTTGGAGAATTGCAGTGTTTCTTGTGTTTAGGTCACAAGAAACAACCACTTATTTTAGTTCATAATAATGTATGAAAGCTTAATTAATTCCAAGATTTCAAAGAGTTTGGATCAGCAAGTAGTAAGGGTGTGGGGGAGAGATATTGTTTGCATCTAGATCAGTGGTTCTTAATATTTTCTTTACCAGGGACCCCCTTTAAATATCTTTTGTTTCCACAGACCCCCAAGACTTAACTCAAGATTTAAAACACTAATAACTCATCATCATAAGCATCAGCCATTAACTGCCACATTTATCAAACCTTCCCTCAGAGTTGCCAGAGAAAGGGGGAAGACTTTTATCCTTTTCTTCCTGCCAGTTGGTGGCTGGAGTGGATTGAACAGCAATGCGCGGGCCCAGCCAGCCAGCCAGCCAGCCAGCCAGCCAGCCAGCCAACCTTTGCCTTGGCTCCTGTCGTGTGGCCACTCCACTGCAGGGAGGAAGTGGGCTGAGCAGCCTTCAAGCCTTTGCAGACCCTGTGAGGACACTGTGGCCCCCTGGGGAGTCCACGGACCAAAGGTTAAGGGCCACTGATGTAGATCATCCCGCTGTGTTGTAGACCAGACAGGACAAAGCAGCTCTTCATATGTTCTTACATTTTGAAACTCTTACCCCCTTAGAACTGCTGGAATCCATGTGGGAATCACTAAGTGAAATGGGGTGGGTGGGTAAGGAAATGAGAATATAATGGAGGGAGAAAGGGGAAAAATGGATTTAATGGGGTTGTTGAGAAATTCGGTTTTAAAAAATTAATGTGTCTGTTTCCTTCTCTCCAATATCCCAAACTGTAGGGGATTAAAGGGCAATTGGAGTAAAAAAATATGGCTTGTATTTTTCCTCTACAACTTGGTAAGCCTTTAAATGTAGGCATTTAACTTAAATTGAAATGGCAATTTAACATAAACTTAGTCGTTAATTTGCCCCTTCTAATGTAATTGCATTTACAACTGATTTTTTTAAGGTAATTAATGATTTAACTAAACACATTACCCCTTTTTATTAACATTCCTATACCTGAAAATGAAGAATTAGCAATGAATGTTATTTTAAAAGTAACAAGTCACAAACTGACCTAGATTTCCTTCTTTGAAAAAGGAACTGATTTCACAGACAGAAGGAAGCCAATTGATATCATATACTTGGGCAAGGCTTTTGGGACATAGCCTGTCATGTCAGCTTGGTCAGAACATTTAGGAGATAAAAACTAGAAGAAAGTTCTATAAAATGAATGTGCAAATTGGTGAAGAAACGGCACATAGATCAGGGTCAGATTGGAACATGGTTCAGTATCTTTATTTGGCAATATAACTACCAAATCTGTGGAAGATGCAAAACTGTGAGAGATTGCAAGCAGCCTAGAGGACAAGCTAGCAGCTAAAAGAGATCTCAAGAACTGGAGAGAAGGACACACAGCAGTAACAAATGAAATTCTCCAAGGACACCATAAAGTGTTTCACATAGGAATGAAAAACAAAATGTACCCGTTTTAAGAAGGGAAATGGGTGAGAGAGCAACACTTCTGATAAGGTTTTAAGAGTTGCAGTTGATAACAAACTGAATATGAGGCAGTTGGGGCTAGTTTATACATTCATCAGAACTGAGTGGGAAAGCTTCATGTACACACAAAGATAACAATGCAGAGGAGTGGGTTCAGCCTAGGTTTTCCCACCATAAATTAAAAAAAAAAATCAGGGGTAGGGAACTGCAGAAGACATGGGTGCAAATTTCTGCCCTTGTGGCAGGCTCCAATGCTCTCAAAACAGCCAAATGTCAGCTGAAAACAAAACCAGAAGTATTGTCTGTTTCCCATTTCTTGGTATTTTGGGCTATTTAGCTGAGTCTTGGGGAATAGTTTAGCTATCTGGGTCTCCTGGAAGTCTTCAAGAGAGGTAGTTTATTCATTTTAGGAGATTTTCAGTCCCCCACTTTTGGGGGGATACTTGTGGCCCATGGACCAAAGTTTCTCCAGCCCTGCACTACATGAAGGAAGATACTTCTTTTGTGAACAAGTATCTCAAATAAGCATTCATTCCCCTTGTGTTGTCTGAATTGACTACTCAGGAAAGTCCCCGAGTTATTTTTTTTAGTGAGCACTAAGCATCAATAATTGTTGTTGTTGTGTGTTTTCAAGTCATTTCTGACCTATGGAATCTATCACAGGGTTTTCTTGGCAAGATTTCTTCAGAGGGGGTTTGCTATTGCCTTCCTCTGAGGCTGAAAGAGGGCGACTTGCCCAAGGCCTCCCAGTGGGTTTCCATGGCTAGTCTTACAGAGTCCAGCACACTACACTGACTCAATACCATTTTAGGTTCCATTAATAAGACTTTTATTTCCAAGACCTGGGAAGAATGAATACTGCTAATTTTCAAAGCAGGCTGGATTTTTTTTTATACTTGAAGGCCCGTGTTCTGGGCACAAATCAAGAAGGTTATGGACAAGCTGGAAAGGACTCAAAGGCAAATCCAACCATGAAAGGCCAAAGGAACGAAGTATGTCTGTCACAGAAAAGAAAAAAAAACCAGGATGACTTTGGCAACTACTTCACAACCACGGGAAAAAAAAGATGAAGCAAGTACAGTACAAGTGATGGATGATCATGCATCCATCTCAAGGAGGGATAGAAACAACAGAAACAACTTCAAACTATAGGAAGACAGATCACATGGCAACCTGAAAACACACTTGCCAGGAAGTAAGTCCTACTGAATTAAATGAGACCCCTGAAAGTAACATGTTTGTAACTGCACCCTCATGGAGTTAACCAGATGTAAATTCAGAGCCTATCCTTATCTCATTTTAGCTGTTAAGGAAAAACATACTCCTTAACATCTCTGTCATCTCTGACTAATGGAGCATAGAGTAGAGGGGAGATACATGGCTATTTCCCTCCTCATTTTAATGCTAAGTTATGGGTGCTCCAATGAACAAAAAGGGGAAGCATTCAGCCTGCACAACAAAGAATGAGAAAGGAATTCAGTTTCATCTCAGAAAGTCCCTTGAAGTCTCAGATCCAAGCTGCTTTCTCTAAACACTAGTTGGCCTTCTTGAATTTCTGTATAATATAGTAATAAATTTGATGAGGCATTTCTGCATTCATTTCTTTTGCTTTATACTTTAAATGCAAACCTCTCTTTAGAGGTGGAATGCTACTTAAGATTACAATATTTGCATGGGAGGCAGGGGTTATGCCATTCATGATGCAACTAGCACTGTGAAACAACAGGTGACCATAACACTTATGGAACCACAGTCCAGATAGTACTTCAAAAGACAACAGCAGCTAGAGAATTAATCACTATTTCCACAGTATATTAGAGATCTCCAATATACTCCAAATTTAAGAACTGGTCAAATGAGATATCCCTGAAACAGAAGTTCTTTTTTCAGACATAATATCTGGGTCCTACACCACAAACAAGCAGCAATCATGCATCTCTTGCCCTACAAAAGTTCTAACAGTTAAGCATTAGGAAATACCAATGATTCAGCAACAGAATACACTGGGATGTGATGCATTTGTATAACCATATTCTTTGGAGAGATACTGTGGTACCTTTAAAGAGTCTACAGCAATCATGCAGCCCGTTTGGGGGTTGTCCACAAGGTGAAAATACTCCTCACAGAATTTGCTCAGAAAATGAGCTGTCTTAGTGGGATCCCGCATTGTCTCACCGTATTATGAAGGAGGGGGGACAAAAAGAGCAAAAAGTACATGAGAATAGCCTTTGTGTTTTTGCCCAACTTTTAAAAAAAGCTCCAGCGATATACACATTTCCGCTCTTTAAGACAAGCGATTTGACATTAATCACTTCCCCATGCAGGACAAAGTGCAAACCTGATTGGCTGGACAAACACAGGGGGGCAGGGCTGGGTTACAGGGTAAGCGCCCGCTGTTGCCATGTTGGATTTTCACCTTAGCGAATGATCGCTAAGGTGATAAAACAGAGGCTTGTGCTACCTTTCTCTTTCTCTTATTTGGAAAGGTGGAATATTGCTTGTGCGCACCATAGAAATAGTTAGTTTTTTTTTTTTTTAATGTTCAGCAGTGGCAGATTAAAGACCATGAGAAATCCACTCACAGTCGCTGTCTCAATTACACACATGCAACTTTATGGGGCCTGTGAAACCATTAAGACAGGTCACAACTGCTGTGACTTGCTATTACCGTGAAGCAGTCTGCTTTTTTTCATCATGTAGACAAGCCCTTGGTGTTGTTGGACTGCAACTCCCAGCTTCCCTAACTGCTGGCTCTGCTGTGAATTGCAGTCCAACAACATATAGAGGGCCACATGATCCCAAGCACTGATCTAAAAAGTCACATGGTATTTCCCCTCTTTTCTCACAGAAAGCCATGGGGGGGGCATACCACCTCTACTGGACTAATAGCAGGGTCTGTGAGGGGCAGGTGTGGGTAGCCCTCCTTTAGACTACAACTCTCACAACCCCCTATTACGCCCTATACTGTCTGGAGCTTTTGGGAGTTGAAATTCCAAAATCTGTAGAAGGGCAAAGGTTCCCTACTCAGGTTGTAAGATGTAGGGACCAGCACTCTGCCTGGATCAGAGTGATGCATAAGGAAGAAGTGTTGCTATTCCACCCACAGTTCTCAAAATAAGAGCCATTTGGAGGTGAGCAGCCCAACCAAGATATTTTGCTGTCCTAGGCAACCATTCTCCATTTCCTGGGAATGTTTTCAGTGTACAGAATCCTGTTTGAGAGCAAAGGTGTTAGATGATCAGCTTGGATTTATTTCCCAATATGATGAGCTGTAGTTACAATTCAGGACCTTATAATTTTGTTTTTATGAGCTCCCGAATAGGGTACTAACTGTAAATGCAGGAGCCAGCATGGCTCAGTGGTTTCAGTGTTGGACTATGACTCTGGAGACCAGGGTTTGAATCTCTGCTCAACCATGAAAACACACTGGGTGACTTTGGACATACTCTCAGCCTCAGATAACCCCATGATAGGTTGACCTTAGGGCTGCCATAAGTCACAATGACTTGAAGGCACACAACAACTATGGTTAATGTAGCGCAGATAGCTGTTAGTCTCTACTAACCTGTTGTGTGAAAGAGATGCAAGAGTCCCATAGAAAAGTCTCTCTCAGATCCCACACCCCTGGTGTAGCAGATAAAAGAAAACAATGTATGCCTCAGGAATGGTCTCTAATAGGTCAGTCATTAGAAAAAGGGATGATCTGAGCTCAGCTTCTGCCAAGCCTTTATCAAGTTGAGTTTGTAGGTGGGAAAGTGCATGTGAATGCAGGTATACTCTCCCTCTAAGAGCCACAACCCCACACAGCAAGACTGTCTGACCATGCTAGGAAATGGGAATCAGGCAAGGCCAGTGATCTGGGTACCCACATTTTAGTTCTTTGAAGTCTGCATCCATTCCTGCTCAAATACAGTAGTGTACATCTTTGATTTCATAAGAAACATGCTACTCTTTTCCCATGCTACCACCATCCCCCAGCTGAGGTCTAGAATAACTAAACTGAAAAAAATGCAAGACTGGCTGGGTATGTTTTGACCAATTCTTTGGAAAACGCTGTACTTTCTTCTTTTAGTAACATAATGCCTTCCTTTGTTCTTTCCTAATCTCTCTCTCCCCCCTCTCTCATACACACACTCACAGTAAACACACCCGTCCGACAGAGAATCCTTCCAGAATATCAACAAAATGGGTAAGGAAACTGGAAGTGGATTTAAGTCCAGGTCTCGTTTTGAAAAATTGGTATTGTGTTAAACTGCTCCTGGAGGCTTCCAGAGGAGACAATTTCACTTTTTTTTGGCAAGAAAAAGGGGTATCTTGGCAGCTGCAAAAATAGTCTTCATGTCTGTATGTAGCCTTAGACCACATTTTGCGCACCCATGCTACAAAGATTAATCAATACATGGAACCCAACAAATGTATCCTGTTTAACGTGGAAGGGATCAAGTAACTGAGACTCACACACAAAGACAGATGGATGTCCTGACCTACTGACAGGCATAAGTAGCAGAAGGGAAGCAGAGCTTCTCAAAAACATTAGACAGTACACAGCCGGCATTGGGTTCCAGAATCTGGAGCTACACATGGCAAATTAGGTCAAAATTCACACCGGAAGACACAGCTCAAGAGAAACAACACATTGTATTAAGGGGAGAAAGGGATAGGATAGGGTCGGAGCTATAGTCCACACATCACCTGCAGATCAACATGAGGAAACAGACTTGAAAGTCCAGCTTGATAAAAAGCTGACATGCATATGCTGGTAACACTGATGGGATGCTGCTGAGCCTAGGGGAAGGAGATCTGGAGGGCAAAACCAACAAGGCCTGGTGTCCCAGGAAGATATGCAAAAGCTACAGTAGAGGGTAAATGGTGCTTCCTGCCTGCATGTTCCTCCCTCCCCATTTTCTGTATCAATAATGGATCACTGTACAATGGAACACCAATCTTTGATCCCAGATAAGTAGTTCCAATGGCATCAGCATTATTTCTCCCCCTTTTCTCCAGAGAAATTAAAGGTGGGGGGGGGTGTAGTAGGAGAATGTGCTGGAGAAAGTGAGACACTTACTGTTTTAAAAAATTAAGGGTTGATGATTACAGGTTACAGTAAAGAAACCTGACAGGTCTGGAACCTTGAAGAGCACAGACACAGCAGGTAGAACGTTTAACTGGGAAAACATGGCTTTGAATCTCTGGTCAGCCCTGAAGCTCACTAAGTGATTTAGGCCAGCCTCTCTCACACAGTCACCCTGATCAACCTCACAAGGTTGGTATGAAGATAAACTGGGATAACTCCCATGTACTGCCTTCAGTTTTTTGGAGGAAGAATGGGATATTTCAAATTTGATGGTTAGATAGCCAGCCAGCCAGCCAGCCAGCCAGAGTGGTGTGTATTTCAAGCCGAGAACAAATTACTATTCCAGACATCTGGTTAGTAATGGTGGGATCCTTGCAGTGTTTACACCACAGAAGACAAACCCAGAGTTCTCAAAAGTCTATTTTGAGTGTCCAGGGTAAGACAGCTTGGGTGTTAAAACAGGGAAAGACCATAAAACAAGGCAGCCTTAGCCTTGGGGGCAAGAGGAGGCAGCAGCAATCTCAGAAAACAGACACTGGGCATCTTTAAAGACAGCAAAATGAACCATCAGAGTAAACATTTCAGTGGAGCTTGATTAGGAGAGTGTCTTGGAGAGCTGTTGTGCCTCATGCCAATTAGCCAGCTGCCATTTGGATTTTCTGACTTGTCCTAAAATTGTGAGAAACTAGAGATGTAACTCTTCACTAGTTTCATTCTTAAAGGAGGAAATCAGTAACGTTAGCAATTTTCTTCCTGCTGCAAGAAAGTTCTCTCAGTTTTCAAAGACTTTTCACAGTTTAGGACTTATTCTGCACAAAATCCAGTATTTTCTGCATATAAATGGCTGTTCACTGTGCAGAAAATGCATTTTTAATGGGAAAAAAACCATGTGTGAATTTTGCGTAGATTAAGTCCTGCACTGCAAAGATTCTCATAAATCAAGGATACTCCTCATCTGGGTTTCCTGACACTAACCCCCTCTTTTTTTCTTTTTTTTTTTTAACCTTCCCCCCCCTCAATAGTTTTGAATATTCTTTCCATTCCTATGCCAAACACATTGAAACCATCTTACACAGTGGTGTTGCCCTTCTCTTCTGACTGGGCAGAGGACAGAGGAACAAGAATTTAGGATTCCAGAATATATTTAAATCTCAAGTAGGAGAATTAAGTCTCACTGAGGTTTAGGTTTTAAAGGCCGGAAACCTTAGGTTCTGTTCTGTGCATGTTTTGGGTAATACAGAGTTATAAAAGTAAGGTTTATAGGGCCAGAAAACATGGTGCTGGCCATCCTATCTCCAGTAACATCTATAAGTTCAACCACAAAAGTATGCTGGGGAAGGCAGAAGGAAAGTGGAGTAATGGGCCAAGAGTATGTTGCTGTCTTTGGGCCAAAATCTAATGGCTAGTCCCAGTTGGAACAGATGTGCTAAATCAGTTGCTGAATAAGTATTGTAAACACTTTGGAAATCCATTTGATTCAATAGGTCTACTTTAGTTGGGACTAGTATCTGGACTGTGGCATTAGAGCAGAGGTGGACAATTGTGGAGGGGGCAGGGGCTACTTTTCACTCCCATGGACCACAAGGGTACACCCAACACCACCAGAAGTGACATTGCCACACTTCTGGTTTTGTTTTTGGCTAATTTCTTGGGCGGAGAGGTGTCTTCTAAAGGTAAGTGAGGCTCTTGGGGGAGGGTCACGAGGGCCAAACCACTGTGTTTTGCCGTCATTCAGTGGGGTTCTGGGGCAAAAATATTGCCTGAAAAAAAGCAGGGGTTTTGAGATTTCACAGGATGCAAATTAGGACCCCATGGACCACATATGGCCAATGAGCTGCACTTTCTTCACTCCTGCCTTAAACCACACATACGCACATGGCACAGATCCTGTTTTGAACCAGCTGCATGGGTCTTGGTGTCAAGTGTTTGATAGTTAAGAAGAGGCATTTCTAAAATTTTGGATTGTTGAAAATTGAATCTAGATGCAAAAGGCTGGCTCGCACCCAAATGTGTAGCTCTGCTACGGAGCTGAGAAAATAGAGCACCAGACAAAAAAACCAGGATTTCCACAGATGATACTGATACCATCATCACCTCCAGAACAACTCAACCTGCCATCCTTGTGAAAAGCTAGGAAGCAGGGAATGATGGGACGTGCTATTTTGTAAGTTTGGACCACACAGGGGGAATACTTTGACCATTACTGTTTTAGAAGCACAAGACAAACCGGTACAGGGTAACTTCTCCTCCCTCCTCCACAAAAAAAACAGAGGTCTTCTGAAAGCAAGGCCACAGGCTGCTGGTTGGATCACATAATTAGATACTTATGTTGATGTCAATACATCAGCACAAGATCTGAGGGAAGGACTTGGTTCTTCAGAAAGGCACAAACCCCTAATTATTGTGACCTGAGGAGAACGCAATGAGTGGGATAGGTCTAGCCATACTTGTCTCAGACAGAACCAGAACTGATGTCAATGTTTTCAGAACCTGCCTAGTAGTAGTGGGGCTATCCACTCTGCTAGTACCCCCTATCTCAAAGCTTTGGTTCTACCAAAGCTCTCCTGTTGTTGTTTTTTCTGTCATCCTTCCTTTTTTCTTGTTAACTCATGGAAACATGGTGATAAAATGAGGGAAAATGAGAATATATAAGAGAGAGCCAGCATGGTGTAGTGGTTTGAATGTTGGACTAGGACACAGGGAGACTAGGGTTCAAATCCCTCCTTGACCACAGAGACCTACTGGGTGACCTTCGGCAAATCACACTCTCAACCTCAGGGAAAGGAGAGTTATAAAAGTAGGGTTTATAGGGCCAAACCTTCTCTGAACAAAATCTGCCAAGAAAACCCTGTGACTTAGGGCTGCCGTTCAGAAATGACAGAAAGCACACAACAAAAAAGTGAGGGCAATGGTAATTTGATGGAGTTCATTTTGAGGGCTTGGGCAATTTCTTTTTTCTTGGATTTATGTGCCTTGTGGCCAACCAATGTGACAGTGACCTCTCTTGGAAGGTTTTTTTTTTTTTTGCAAAGATAAACAAAGTGGTATACTTTTAGCACCATCTGTATAAGAGTAATGCACACTAACAGGAACACCCCCACCCAACTCACACACCTTGGAGAAACACAGTTTAGCAAACAGTTCTACCACACCCAATAATAATAATACACACCCACATATTTCTGGCATACTGCCCTGTTCTGCAGATGGACCTTTTCAGCTAAGCTCCTTACACAGTCCAAACAACCACATGGGTGCTCACAATCCCATTGATAACCCTTGACACCCACACAGTTCTGCTGAAGCACACCGTGCACACCGTGCTGCCTACCAACATCCTAGAACACAAAACACCACTCCCATGCTGACCTCTACACAATGACATTCAATTCACCCCCACAAGATCTATAGTTTTGTCACAAACTGTAGACTAACACACACACACACACACACACACCATATATATCCAAGACAGACCTAGCAGAGGGGTCTTTTCGGGGAGGGGGAATTTATATCCATTGATAGAGTTAAGTTAATCAGGCCAGTGGAATAAAGGGCAGAGATGCACTGGTTGTGACCTCTATAAGCACACTTGACACACAATCCAGAAAACCCACAATTCTTCAGGACCAGGCAGTGTCCACCAAAGCTGCACACCCCCAAACTTCACAAAACTGATATATCATTGGAACTACTGACACACACACTCACACAGCATATATGTAAATAGGCATCATCACTAACTTTCCACCATAACATTCAAACTGTCCCATGTGAGCACAATGAAGTAAAGTCCTAGAAACCATGTTCCAGCTGTACAATGTATGTTCTTCAGGCAGCTTAACATGTGGAGTTCTGCTCTACTGGACTATGCAGCACATATATATAGCTAGGATACAGGCAGTAGACCCACTATAAAAGGGCCTTGTCCTCTGATCCTTGCAAATCAGGAGAGGTCCAGAAACAGAGAGGGCTACTGAGGCTGCAAACCTATCTAGCCAAAGGGAAAATGGGCAATACAGAAGTGGAAGCAGCTCCAATGTGACATTGCAGGCGGCCCAGAAGGACACAGGCCTCCCTCCTCCGGTCTCTCTTGGCAAGTCTAGCACCCCACACTCCTGGCGCCGGGCTGTTGCAAGCAATGATCCCAAACTAGTCACACCTGTTTCTGACCTTGCCAGGATGCCATGCTACACTGGGATGCTTGCACTGACCACAATTTAGGCAAGGCAGAGGCAAAATAACACAAGTACTGTACTCCTGTACTTTTAATAGTTAATTGCACAGCAGGGATGGCTTTCCTTGGAAGCTACTGCAGATGAAATGCCCTCTTGCACACAGCAACTAATGGTAAAAGAGCTCTGTCCTCTTTTGCATCAGGCCACCCTATCAGGCACCTCCAGCTACTCTTAGCAACATGATGCCTGCAGCTGACTTGATGATTCTCCTCCAGGGTCTTGATCACCCTCTTAACCTGCTTTATCAAGTCACCAGAGCAACCACGAAGGTGGTGGTGGTGGTGAGATCAGGTATAGCCCATCAAAAAGCTCATGCGTCCCTCCCCACAACTTTACACATCAACACGCCCACCACAGGTATATCTCAATTACCTGGTCCCACCAGCCAACCAGCCATGGTTTCGCACAGGTCTCACAGAAAAAATCCACTAAGGGCATCTTCTGTTCTCCACCAGTCGGCAGCAGAGGCTCTCAAAGCTACCCACCAATGTGGGATTCCCTCTCTCCAAGCGGGTGGCAGCTGTGTGGTGCCCCTCTTTCCTTGGTATTGGCAGGGCAGGAAGGGGTTAAGATCTCAAAGTCGTTCTTTCCACGAGTAGGTTTGGGCCTGGCATGGCTCTTGCTGGCCAACCTGCCCCTGCACGAGGACCCTCACATCTCTGCTGCTTCCCTCTGGAACCCCCCTGGAGAGGGCTGGTGCTAAATGGGGAGGTGTGCAAGACAGGCCAAAGCCCCCCAAAAACCCACGTCTCTGGCTGTATTGCAGATGATGAGGGAAATACCCACAGTGCAATGCTGCCCGGCTAGGAGCAAAACACAGCCACCACCGCCACCCCCTGCTGCCTTGGTTCCTTGTATGTGCTTTTCCCCCTCCTTCTCTGGTCACATCTTCAGTGGATGGGAGGTTGAAAAAAAGTCCAAGCAGCAGAGGAAGAAGAGGAGGAGGAGAAGAACTGGGAGAAGAGAAGATGAAGGTGGCAGCTGCGGGTAGAGTCACTGCACAGAGGAAGGCTTTTCATCCAGGTGGAGCAGTCGGGAGATTCCCAGCCATTTCTGGGTACCACATGGCAGCAATCCAGCTAATAAGGCAGAAACTGCATTGCTAAGAAGCACGTCCTCATCCTCTCTCGGTTGGGCGTGTGTTTTAGGGCAGCAGTCACCACGGAGACGGTACCTCCTAGGATGGCCTCAGCTGCAGCTGCATCCACAGCTTGGTGTCTCTCTCTGTGTGTATGTGTGTGCGCCCGTTTTTCTCTCTCACTGCAGTGCTGGGTGGATGGGATATGATGTCAGGTGGCGATCAGTGAGAGAGAGAGAGAGAGGGAGTGGAAGGGAGGGGAGCAAAGGGGCGGGAGAGAGGAGGTGGTTAAAGGTACACAGAAGAGAGAGAGAAAGATTGCTAAACAAATCAGGTGAACAGCAAGGGGAAGGAAGGGTTGCCCCTCCCCAAAGGGTCCACATTAATCTGGAGGAGCCCAGGATCTCAGAAGGAAAACTGTCTGTGACTCTCCAGCCTCCTCCTCATCTGCAACGTAATGCATGGCCAAGCTACAGAACAATCTACGGATGGTGATCAGTTAACCCAGCTCTACTCTGCATGAAGCATAGGATTCAAAGAAAATGTGGCATAAAGAAACATATTTAGAGATTAGGAGAACTGCCTCCTGACAAGCCGTTCATTGCCTTTACATTCAGTTAGCTTCAGCTCCCAGGATGAGGCTGAGAACAGAAAGCAAGACGCTGTATCTCAGAATAGCTGGAAACCAGCAACTCGGTTGCTCTCTGTCTCCCTCCCCACAGGAAGCTCTATGCTCGGAATGAGGGGGGGGCATTTCTTTGAATTGGCAGGGGTGGGGGGAGATGCTGTGATTTGGATCAGTATCTATCCTACAAGGATCTTTGTGTCTTGCTATTAATGTTATTTCTAGCACTAAGAAGGACATATAACCTGATGAAATCAATAGTGGAGAGATATTGGGGAGAGGCAAGAAAAAAGTAAGACTTGCAGGCTCAGTTGCTAAACAAGGCAGTAATGATTGTTGTGGCAATGGCCTACTTTGTTAGCCTGTCTGCATGTGTTGTATTTACACAATCATGCTGGCATCAAAATCTAGACAATTCTGGTAATATGTGTCAAACTTTCTATGGTCTTTTCCACACCACACCATTATAGCAGTCTGATACCACTTTAACTGTGATGGCTCCATCCTATAGAATCCTGGGATTTGTAGTTTTATGAGGTATTTAGCATTCTCAGCCAGAGAACTCTAGTACCTCCCCAAATTATAAACCTCAGGATTCCGTAGCATGCAGCCATTGCAGTTCAGATAGAGTCATAACAGTACAATTGTGTAATGTGAAACATCTATGTTATCACAGCTACACTTCTAGTCTGTAAAAGTCACTTCTTTTACAAAATTATAATCTGGCACTGAATGTTTATGACTGAGGAGAGGAGTGTCCAGAGGAGGGCAATCAAAATGGTGGGAGTTCTGGAAGTCATGCCCTATGAGGAGTGGCTTAGGGAGCCGGGTATGTTTAGCCTGGACAAGAGAAAGTTGAGAGGTGATATCATAGCCATGTTTAAAAATTTGAAGGGATGTCATATTGAGGATGGAGCAAGCTTGTTTTCTGCTGCTCCAGAGACTAGGACACGGAGCAATGGACTCAAACTACAAGAAAAGATATTTCACCTAAACATTAGGAGGAACTTCCTGACAGTAAGAGCTGTTCGGAAGTGGAATACACTGCTTCGTAGTGTGGTGGCGTCTCCTTCTTTTAAACAGAGGCTGGATGGCCATCTGTTGGGAATGATTTGATTGTCTATTCCTGCATGGCAGGGGGTTGGACTAGATGGCCCATGTGGTCTCTTCCAACTCTATGATTCTATGAGTTATCACAGTAATCCCAAGTGTACCACACATTGCTTGTCCTTTGAAAGTGCTGCTGGTGTTAAATAAAATATTAAGCAGAAGTATTATGAACCGTGTCTCACCTAAGGACCATTTGGTGGAGGAAGCAGCTACAACGGAGTCTGAGGTTCCTGCATCTGAAGTTCCTGCAGTGTACATGTTCCTTCTTCTTGCTTTCTCACATGTGCACATACCAACAAGCCCTCCCACATGCCCTGCTCCACCAAGTACCAAAGATAGAAATTTTGATTTTTGTTTTGATCTGCACAACTGAGCAAGAGCAAAGAAACTCAGGCATCAAAACTCTTGGTACCGTCAACCCCCCCCCCCCAAATGCCCTTGAAGCCCCATGCTTTAGATGTGGCAACATAAAAACCTAAGGGCACAGTGGCAGGAACAAGGGGTCCTCCAGAGAGACACTTAGCTCTGCCATCTCTCTGCTCAAGCAGCACAAAGTGAACACTGGATTGGAACAGCCCAGCCCACAAAGATCCAGCAATTCACTTTCCCCTACATGACATACTGTACTTTAACATGGATGCACACATCTACTGACAGAAGAAGCCCCCGCCCCTCTGCTCAACCCAAGGAAAAACAACCACTTTTTCATACAACATCCAGAGCTCAAGGTGAGCAGCATGACCTACTTCACATTAACATACCAGCTGAAGCAAGTGTTTGGTTCTGTGAAACACAAGCATGAATCTCTACGTGGGGAGACAGGAAGAGAAACCGATTTAAGAGATTTAATTTCTTTAAATATGGTCACCCTGGAACATTGTGGCACTCCTAAGAATTGTGCCCTATCAGCAGAGTGGGGAGGGGAACCATAGAATCCATTGCCATTTCATAAAGGATGCTCAGAAGTCAATTCAGACGAAGAAGCTTGGCACTGGCATCCGCTGTCACACTTCAAGGAAACCCAGGACACACTTCTGGATCCATACTATGCTTTGCTGGTGAGCTTGGGCTGCTAGCACCATTGGGATATTTCTCAATTTAAGGTACCTCCCCTCCCCCGAGAATGAGTCCTTTCCTATGTCTACTTTTAGCCACAGGGAGACATTTTCTTCAGGACCTATGATCCCAAAATCAGGAAGGGCAGAAGGAACAAAACAAGAGGATAGCTACTGCAACAAACCATGTGAGAGGAAACTATTGCTGAAACCAGGAATGGGAGAAACTCTGGCCTTCCTGATCTTCTGGACTACAGTTTCCACAACCCCTTATCTTTGGGCCTTCTGGGAGCTGAAATTCAAAATATCTGGAGGGCCAAGGGCTTCTCCTCTGCCATGGCTTAAAGGTGGCTGAACCCAGGGCCAGCCCTACTGTGAGACACCTGTCACAGGCAGCAGACCCTGGGTATCAGGAAGGAGGCTAGAGTGGGTGACAAAAATGGCTTTCAGAGGGGAGATTTTTCTTGCACAAATTATTTCTCCATAGGGAAAGTCCTTGAATGAGAGCCATGCAGTAGATCTTCCCCACAGACTGCATGGAGCCCATGTTCAGAAAGACATTATGAGGAACCGTGCCTCCGCAAAACTGCCACTTGAAAAACAGCAGGCTGGAGGGCTTACTTGATGGTTATAATACAGCTTAGGAGCTGTAGTGCACTTTGCAGCATTCAAAGCACTTTAGAACACATGATCTCAGCTTTTCTTAAAACCACCATGCAAGTGTAAGGCAGTATTATCATCCCCAAAGTGGAGGAGTGATGCTAGAGACATTTGTTCACAGCAGAGCTTGGAAATGTTTTGTCGATTCAACTCCTAGAATCCTCTACCATCTCATTGGCTATGCTGGCTGGAGATTCTGGGAGTTGTAGTCCAAAAATATCTTTTCCCAGTCTCTAGCTCAGAGGCAGGCCATGTGAAGTGGCAATCTTGCTGGAGCTCTCTCAGCCAGAGGAGCTCTTCTAGTCTGGGCCCAAGAGCCTGGAAATTTTTCTCCTAAACAGGTGTGGGTTAACTTTCCAGTGTAACCAAATTAATTTGTCGGGTTAACCGAGACTCTGAACAGATATGATCCACTATAGCCCCTCTCCTTCTGGTTATGATTCAAGTGAAAGTAAAAAATATGCTGCTTCAAAAGAGAAGAGATTTCTTATTGAGTTACATGGGTGGAGACGCCTTCCTCCTAGTCCCATGGATGGGTCTACTCAGAGGCCAAGGCTCTAGGCTGCTGCATAATATTGTAAACTGCTGATAAGAGGTTGGGAACTGTGTGGCTTTACAGATGTTGTTCAACTGCAACTCCCAGCATTCCTCAGGACTGGTTATGGCTGCTGGGAGTTGTAGTTCAATAATGCTTGGAAGGCCATATGTACCCCCCTCCCCATCTGACATTACCAGATGTCAGATGGCCTCGCGTTATGTGCTATATTGCCTGTTTTCTTTATAATGGTAATGTTTTTAATTGCTTCAAATTTTACTGATAATTTAATTATACTTTTAACTTTTGTATGATGTGAATTTTTAATTGCATTAGTTTTAACTTTTGTAAGCTGTCTTGGAATAATAGTAATACTGCCACCACCACTCACCTTGTCCTTTGATGCAGGAACAATCCAGACCTGACACAGGAGATATGTAATTAGGATCTTATGTAGTCTTAATTTTTCTAATGAGCAAGTCCATGTGGCTGCTCAAAGCTGTCTTGGTGGAGAGTTTTAACTCTGACCTTCCATGCCTTTTCCCTGCTGGAAAACCCCAGTCCCCCACAAACAGAAATGCTGTTCCTGTGTTCTCCTCTGCACCTCTCACTTACAGCACAGCTAAGCATGGTGTAGTGGTTTGAGCATTGGACAATGACTCTAGAGACCAGGGTCTGAATCCCCACTGGACCATGGAAACCACCTGGGTGACCTTGGGCAAGTCACACTCTCTCAGCCTCAGAGGAAGGCAAAGGCAAACCACCTCTGAACAAATCTTGCCAAGAAAACCCCGGGATAGGGTCACCATAAGTTGAGAAACGACTTGAAAGCACACAACAACAACCAAATCACAGTGCTCCCACAGGAGTCACCGAGGGAGTCACATGTGGCCCATGGGCCAAACATTGCCTATCCCAGTCCTCAGTTATATCTACATTCATGACCCTTACTTTGCAGTTGCAAACACAAACTTACCAGGACAAAGAGAAAAAGGAGGGGGAGGAGGGAGGGAGAAAAGAGTTCCTGAGGATAATATGAAGATCCATGCTCCAACAAATGGGTGGAAGATAAGCAGGTGGGTTCAGGCCTCTGCATATTGTTGGACTCCAATTTGCATCAGCCCTAGCCAGTTTAGCCAACAGTGAAGGATAATGGGAGTTACAGTACAACAACATTTAGAGAACCTCATGTTTATTAACATGATATAAATGAGAAATAACAAAAAAAGAATGCTAATGTGGATACAGTGGGTAATCCAAAGCCCTTAATCGCAGGGGGGGGGGGAGAAGCAGGGGGGGGAGAAAAAAAGGGCAAAATACTCTTAGATGAACATTCACGGAAAGCTCATTTCCCCCTCCAGACAGTAGGGCTGGTAGCTCCCACATCAGCAGACTGCTGAACCTGTTCTGGGTTTTAGTATGAACTTTAAAGGAACTTTCAAAAGTGCTGAACCCAATCCTTAAAACAGTCTCAACCCTCGGACGCTTCAGTTTAAAACCCAGTGTGGATACACTATTCCACTGATATGGGAGCCAGCACCTACTGCTGCCTGCAGGATGGAGCTCATAAGGAGCTACCTGTTCACATGGCTCCCTGCCTTGCACCCCAAGCTTCTTTAGTTTACTAAGGCTCTAGCCCAAGGTTTCTCAACCAGGGTTCCCTGGAACCCTAGAGTTCCATAAGAGGTTGCTAGGGGTTCCACGAGATATTGAGATTGAAAAAAAAAACAACATTTTTTTGAGTTGCAGATATAAGAATTTTTAGGCAGAGGTTCCCTGAGACCTGAACATTGTTTCAAGGGTTCTACAAGGGTAAAAAGGTTGAGAAAGGCTGCCCTAGCCCAACTCTTGCCACAAGACACTCTACAACCAATTCTGACCTAGCACCTCCTTGCCACATTCTTTAAAGCCATAGTTGACTACTCAGCAATGAAACAATCAACAGGAGTGGTGAAAGAAATCTTATGCTCCTGGGTACAAAGAATCATGCCACGCACATGCCACAGACAGAGACAATCTTTTAAAGTAGGAAGTCATCTGTAGAATATGTCCTGTATTTTCATAAATAAGAACATAATGCATCAGCCTGCTGTTAAGTTGCTCTCAGGCAACAGGAGTTGTGAATTCCCGTAGCTGGGTCAATGGTGGCTGCCAATTTCACCAGTTGAAATTGCTGGAGCACCTTCTCTTTCGCCCTAAATCCAATTCAAAAATAGTGCAGGATTCATCACAGAACTCATCTAAATCCCAGACTCTGGGCAGCTGAATCTTAAAATATTGTTTGAGACAACAAAGATGAACCAATGTTATACCTACAGAGATGGATGATTGCAGAGTGTGCGCACGCAGGAAGCGGCATCTTCATCCTTCCCCCCCACCACATTCCCAATGTTAAGGCTGTGAGCATTGTTGTACATGTAGCAAAAATTATACCAGAGAGGGAAATGACCAGAAATGGAAAAAGAACACATAGTTTACAAAGCTTCACACACATCCTCCTCTAATCAGGGAATAAAACTCCAAGGGATGAAACAAACCCAAAACAGTCCAGCAAGGACTGAGCATTATCAATGTAGAGTGGGTGGGAGAGAAAGGTGAAGGAAATGGAAGGGACTGGGCTGAACACTCAAAAGAAGCATGCTATGTCTGGAGAAGAGAAGGTTAAGAAGGGACATGATAGCCATGTTTAAATATTTGAAGGGATGTCATACTGAGGATGGAGCAAGCTTGTTTTCTACTGCTCCAGAGACTAGGACACGGAGCAATGGGTTCAAACTACAGGAAAAGAGATTCCACCTAAACACTAGGAAGAACTTCCTGACAGTAAGAGTTGTTCGGAAGTGGAATACACTGCTTCGTAGTGTGGTGGAGTCTCCTTCTTTTAAACAGAGGCTGGATGGCCATCTGTTGGGAATGATTTGATTGTGTATTCCTGCATGGCAGGGGGGTTGGACTGGATGGCCCTTGAGGACTCTTCCAACTCTATGATTCTATGCTGCTGCTGCATTTTATTCCAACATTCTACTAGATCTCCCAACTTCCAGAGTTCATATGTGTGTTGCTGCTTATGCAGCCAAAATGGCACCATCTGCACACAAGGCAACTGTATCGGGCAACACAGGGAAACTGAATTTTGCAGAAGAAAGCACACCCACAGGCCTCTCTAGAAACAAACACCCTAAGTATGTGTTTGAAGAAGGGCTCAGAAACAGCTTCATGAGGAATGAGCAAGCTCAGTGACCGCTGAATGCTGGCGAAGTGTTGGAGGTGGGATGGAAAACTGGGTGAGAGAGGGAATGGAATGAAATATCATGGATGAGGGCCTGGCTGGTTGGAACAGTGAGCAGAAGCACATCACACTGCAACATTTGGTGAAGGTCTCACTTGTAATATACAACACCAAAGACAGATTAACAGCTGGGCCAATGTTTTGTGGACAGATATTAGAAACACCCTAGAAGCTGAGGTGGAATATGGCTGCTGAATATGGCAAACACTGGCCCCTACCTTGTTGGAAGCCATTTCACTGACAGAGCGGTAGGTCTGAATAGTTTCCAGCTGGTCAAGGCACCAGTCTAGCTCTTCCAAGGTTTCTCTGGCCAGTTGCTGGTATGTCTCTTCTGCAAGAGTAGTAATAGAAGAAACCAACACATTAGCTCTGAGTGATATTTTGAGCATCTTGTAACAACCCAAGGCTCTCCCACTGCAACCAACTATGTTCCTCTGGCCTTGCCTTTCTAGACAACATAGTAACTACCTTGCTAAAGGGATATGAAGATCGGGTTTCCCAGGATGATGCATATCCAGGGCTGGCAAGGGCAGTCCATAGGGGCTTTTTAGAGTGAAAGGTGCAGACTGGTCTCAAGGCAGGCTTGCAAAACCTGCACCTTTAACCTTTATTTATTTATTTATTTATTTATACCTCGCTCTTCAACCACAAGACTATCAGAGCGGCTTACAAATTGTTTTAAGCAATAGCAATTTACACATCTACACTGCAAGAAGCAGCTTCCAATGTGTGTTAGCTATTTCAGTCTATGGAATGGGGAGGCCTCAGAGACTCTCATCAATGCCAATTTGGGGACTACCGAAATGCTAGCTGAGGGGCTCTGTGAGTTGTAGTCCAAAAAAGAAACTCTTCCACATGCTGCTTGTAAGATGGCAATGCTCTTCAAAGGCAGCAAGTCTTAGGGAACAATGCAGTTCCAAGAGGATCACTGTCAGTGAGCCACCATCTAAGAGTAACAGATACAGCAGGAGATGGGAGGCAAATGACCCACATCCCATACATACAGCCTTGGACTTCTTTGAGGGAGAGTGGAAGAACTGGATTCAAATGAAAAAGGGCAACAGAAGGCAAAACTTAAAATACAGACAACAGTGTAACAAGTGAAATACATGGGTACAGGGCAAGGGTGGGAACCGTAAGACCTCCAGATATTCTTGGACTGCAACTCCAGCAAGCATAATCAGGTTAGCTAAATGTTGAGGAATGTGGTGAGCTGTGGTCCAAAAATATCTGGAAGGTGACATAATTCCCAGCCATCCTCAACCTAGTGTTCTTCAAATGTATTGGACTACAACTCCTTTCACTTCTAGACAGGACAGCTAACTTGGGAAAGGCTGGAATGCCACCCTTCCCTCACTTTCCAAGCCATGGAGGAAATCCTCCATGAGGCTGCCTACAGTTTCCAAATGTTAATGCAAAATGTCCTACATATTTGCAGATTGCCCCTTAATATGGGCTTAGCATGGTGTAGTGGTTTGAGTGTCGGACTCTGAGAAACCAGGATTCAAATTCCTGCTCAGCCATGGAAACCCACTGGGTGAGCGTGGGCAAGACACACTCTCTCAGCCTCAGAAGGAGGCAAGGGCAAACTCCCTTTGAAAAAATCTTGCCAGGAAAACCTTGTAATAGGTTTGCCTTAAGGTACTTAATAATAATAATAATAATAATAATAATAATAAAATTTATTTATACCCCTCCCCTCTGTTAAAACAATCAGGGCGGCTTGAAGGTACACAACAACAAATACATTCAGCAAAATGGATACAAGGCCAACTGCCATGCTAGATTTTCTTTGATGTAGTGCCAGGCCTGTAAGGTTGACTACTCCCCACTCTACCCCACCCTCTATTCCTATATGCCCATGCAGTTTTCCCAAACACCAAACTTCCATTACCTGAGAGTGTGGCTTTACAAACAGTTGGCTGGCTACCCATGGGTGACCTCCTAAGTGGGCAGAAAAGAGGGAGGGGGAAAATACAAGATCAGAGACTTTGGCACCTCTCTTGCAACATATGTTATGAAATGTCTGTGGCATATTCCACCCACCACCCACCCCTAGTTGCCTTGAACAACACAGTACACATGTAGGCTTCCAGGTAGCAACTGCCCTTTACCAGAGCCCCTAATCCTTTCCATTAAGATGTTAAGCATGAGGTGGTTTAAGTATGGAACGTGTGGACGAAGATAATGAATTTATGAGGGACCAGTGGCTTCTCCCTTTTTAAACCAGCAGTTATGGAGTGAGAACAACCTTTGCTAAGTTTTTAAAAAGAGGTGGGGTTTCCCTTGTAAAGACAGGAAGGCTGTATAATCCCATGTGGAGAAGGAACACAGGGTTCATCCCATCTTAATTGTTATGTTTTTAAATGATTTTTAAATATGTAAGGGTGTTTTAATATGACAACTTGTTTAATTGTGTTTTCACTTTTTTCTTATCAGGTTTTTAGCTTCTTCTTTTTTGTTTTAGCATTTTTGTAAGCTGCTTTGAGTTCAAAAGAAAGGGGGGGATATAAACAGAGAGACAGGAAGACAAACCTAAAAAAATTAATTAAAATGTTTTAAGTCAGCTTAACTGCCATGGAATCCGGTAAAGTAGGCTGAGTCTACGAAAGCTTATGCTACAAACTTCTTTCTTTCATTATTCGAGGTGCTACAGGACTCCTTTGTGCCATGGAGCTGTAACACAATGAGTGCAGCATCAAGAAGTTGTAATGTTTTAAATTAATAAAATATAGTGTGTGTATGTGTGGAAATCTATGCGCCTGACCTCTTTCTGGACTACAGTACCCATCATCCCTGACCACCATCCATGAAGGCTAGGGCTGATGGAAGCTAGAATCAAGCCACCTTTGGTGGGACATCCCAGAAAAAGGGTCATGAAATACCGTAAGACTGAAGACTGACTATGTGAAATAAAGCTCAGAGCTTTTGACATGGAGGCATTTAATGGCAAAAAATGTCAAATATGTCAAGAAGTTGATTGGACCCTAAGGCTGTGCCCATGCCCTCCCAAAAGTAGCTACATCATCGATATGAGAAAAGTCCTGATGGATCTGAACAAGTGTTCACCCAATCCAGGAGTGAGTGACTCTCAGAGGATGGCGGGGGTGGGGGACACACAATGTGCCCCCAGGAGACCTTGGAGGGCTGCTTTCCCCCACAAAAAAATAAATAAATCAGAAAATGTTTGCCTCCAAATGCCTATGGGCCACACTTTGTCTATCCTTGACCCAGTCCAACAGTCCTTCTCTTGTAACAGTCCACAGCAAGTGCTTTCAGACAGTCCCCAAAGCGGGCTGTCAAGGCAATAGGTGTTTCTCATTCTTCGCTCCTCTTCAACTAGGTCTTGCAGAGGGACAAGGCTTCTGGATCTGGACTGGAGGCTGCATTACACCATCATGGCTGAAGGCAACAGAGCATCTCCCCCTCTGACAATGCTCCACCAGCCATGTGAAATGAGAAAACTGTTTGCAGTCTTCACTTCCTCTCTTGCCTAACAGAAGAGGAAGGGGGCAGGAGGAGGTGGGGCAGAGCTTAAGCAGAGTCCAGCAGAAGACTTAGGACTTGCTTGGACTACAGCTCCTGGGATCCCTCAGTGGTGCCCCTTGGGTGAGAGGATTTTGGGAACTATAATCTAAAAAAGTAACATTCCCAAGGTTTGGTGTGACATGCAGCCTCTGAGCATTTATGAAATGGAATGAGAGCATCTTATTTCAATTCCTCCCCCACCACTCCATCCCATTTTTTTTAATCCAACTACTTTGAAGGCATGGTGGGCTAAGAACTTACTCTACTACTGGAAAACAAGCAACAGAAACTAATTCTGCAAAGAGTCACATTCAGCTATTTTTTGAAACAGGCTGACACACTTACTTATTAGATGTTGGGGTAGGCACATTTGCCAGGATGGAGAAATTGTTGCGTACACTCCTCAGACTTGCCAGGACCTGCAGGAAGTGAATGGACATGGAGTGTTAGGGCTACAGAGCAGCTCTTTGCAGCCATGACAAAGTTCTATGAATAACAAAAAGTATACAAAACTGAGGATGACCCTTACCACAGTAAAAACCAGGGGCCATAAAACACAGGTTGGAAAATACATTGCTTAAAGACCCAAACAGAAAGGTTTACCCATGTACTATAGGCAGAAATTGTTGTTGTGTGCCTTCAAGTCATTTCCAGCTTATGGCGACTCTAAGCTGAACCTACACAGGGTTTTCTAAGGCTGAGAATGTGTGACTTGCCAAGGTCACCCAGTGGATTTTCATGGCTAAGCAGGGATTCAACGTCTGGTCTCCAGAGTCATAGTCCAACGCTCAAACCACTACACCATGCTGGCTTTGTAGGTAAAAATTAGCCCTAGTCATTTTATTTCCTAGTCTTTCAATACAGAAAGACTATGACAAAGACATTTCTGCAAGTGACCAGCAAGAGGCAGAAATGAACACTTGTCCTTGCTGGACATTTTCATACTTACCATCAGCATAGCTGGACTATAGAGACACAAAATCTAGAATAACACATACACATCCTGGATAACAGCTTGGGAAAAGTTCCCTTTTAAAACTGTTACTCCGACAAAATGGGCTGGAGATGTGTGATTTGTCTCCATTTCTGTTAGAGTGGTAAGAACACAAATGTCTCTATATAAATGGATGGAGCATGTAACACACTTATGGGTTTGTCTTAAAGCATTATTTTGGCTTCAGCTTTGCCTCTGCTGTAGCATGAAGACAGTATGTATTTGAAGTTCATTATTTCTCTCCTTCTAATGCAGGAAGCGTTTGGAGGGCAATATTTTAAAATGGTTTAAAACATTTAAAAGTGAGTAAATAAAATCCATGTTGACTGCTGGCATGGTGGTTTGAGTGTGGGGCTAGGACTCTGGGAGACCTGGGTTCACATCCCCACTCAGTCATGGAAGCCGGTGGGGTGACCTTTGACCCCATAATAGGTTCATCTTAGGGTTGCCATAAATTAGAAATGATTTGAAGGCACACAACAACAAATAAAATCCACACATGTATAAATGAAGTCCTGCTCATTGCCATTCCTCCTCCTTCTCCTCTACCTTCTTCTTCAGTAATTTTGTTACTGTCAAATAATTATATAGTAGGATCCTCGTATCTGCTGGGGATTGGCTCTGGGGGAGCCGTGGATACAAAAAACGATGGATAATAGCGAACACCATTGAAAATAATGGGACTTCTGGTTTAAAATACCAGAGTTGCCTTGGAGGACCTAGAAAATGGCTAGAGAGGACACATTTTCTAGGAAGACTCTATGGTAGGTGTGCTGTTTTATGTCCTGTGGATAATGAATCAGCGGATAATGAAACAGTGGATACAGGGGTCCTACTGTAGAAACAAAGTTGTACATTTCTGCATTGTGCCCTCATGTGAACTCTATTGCAGGAGTAAGAACTTTTGGCCCTTCCCATGTTTTGGCCTACAACAAGTTGTAGGAGTCCCAGCCAGCATGGTCAATGATAGGTTTTGTGGGAGTAGTAGTTCAAAAACATCTGGAGGCCCAAGGATTTCACACCCATGACCCAAGTGAAAGCGGAAAGTCTAGTCAGCAGGTCAGGCATTGTTAGTCTTGTAATTTTTTAATACTGTACAGTTGGTCCTCTGTATTCATGGATTTAGTATCCATGGATTTCACTATCTGCAGCTTGAAAATATTCCCCCCCAAAATAAATTCCAAGATGCCAACCTTGATTTTTCCATTGTATATAAGGGACACCACTTTACTATGCCATTGTACAGTATATAATGGGACTTGAGCATCCACGGATTTTGGTATCCAGGGGGGTTCTTCGAACCAAACCCCAGCCTCTCCATTGACGCCCCCTTGTCGTGGGAGAGAGGCTTGCGTACCCTAATGATGTTTTGAGCTATGCTGGCGGTGGCATAATAGCCACTGGTAGGGTCTCCCATGCCAGACAGGTCAAAACCGAAGGGTCTGACAAAGAGCGTCAAAGGGCAGGATGGGCTCCCTAGCCTTGTGGCAACCGTCCTAGGAGAAGGAAAACTCCAATCCCAAACCCGGGCAGATGGTGCTCGTCCAACCCTGTAAGGTCAACCATCTAAGAGAAGGAAACTCTAATCAAACCTACGGCCCGAGGACCTCACTGCTACGTCCATGCTTGCAAGGCCACGGCAGATGAATCTCTGGTTTAAAGGGTGAGGCCAGTTCTGTGCACGCTGCACTCCACCAGAAAAATCCATTGCACTGGCTCGAAGGAAAAATCCATTTCCAAAAAGCCCTGTAGCGACTGGCGAGGGACGAAACCGGCAGGTGTAAAGATGCACTGGAAGCCACACCCCAACCCTGCATGCAGGCGGTTCAGGACATTGGTCGCTCAAGCCTGACCCGGGAGATGACAGTCTTGTTCGGCAGCATTCTGAACGACCAAGCAGCCTTTTTTAAGGAGAGCACTGCTTGCTCCATATGGAGAGGGGCCTAGAAAAGGTGGCCTAAAGAAAGCTCATCCACAACTACCTGGTTGGCTAGCCGCGGCCAACGGGAATCTTCTGATGCGGTCAAACCAAGGCAAAGAAACAAAGGCACACACCGGCCTCCAAAGGTGTAAATAAACTGACACTTGCATGCTGGAACATCAGAACCATGCAAGACTCTGAAGATAGTGGACGGCCTGAGCATCGTTCTGCCCTAATAGCCCTTGAACTATCACGGCTTAATATTGACATCGCTGCTCTTAGTGAAGTTCGCTTCCATGAGGAAGGCAGCCTTAAAGAACATGGCACCGGCTACACACTTTACTGGTCTGGCAAACCCAAAACCGAAAAACATCTGTCAGGAGTAGGCTTTATGATTAAAAACTCCATTGCCTCCAAACTTGAAACCTTGCCAACAGGACACTCTGATCGCATTATTTCCTTACGCCTCCCACATGTTGTTCTCTTTAGTATATATGCCCCAACTATGCAAGCCGACCCTGTAGAGAAAGACAAATTCTACACAGACCTACGCCAACTCATACAAAAAGTCCCTGTAGAAGATAAAATTATTATCCTTGGTGACTTCAATGCCAGAGTAGGAAAGAACTCCGAAGCCTGGAAAGGTGTCTTAGGCAAGCATGATGTTGGAAATTGCAATGATAACGGACGCCTCCTGCTAGAGTTCTGTGCAGAACAACAGCTGACTATTACAAATACAATCTTTCAGCAGAAAGATAGCTTGAAGACAACCTGGATGCATCCCCAATCCAAACATTGGCACCACATTGACTACGTTCTAGTCCGTCAGAGAGACATTCGTGATGTACGTCATACACGAATGATGCCCAGTGCAGAATGCCAAACAGATCATCGCCTTGTCAGATGTAAACTAAATCTTCATCTTAAGTTCAAACCTAAGAGGGGTGGCATCTTAAAGAAGAGACTCCAAGTCAACAATCTTCAACAAGCTACCATGAGAGACAACTTCCAGGCAAATCTACAAACGAAACTTGAAGACCATCCTACAGATCCTTCTCCTACAGTGCTTTGGCAACATATAAAAAACAGTATCCTCCAGTCTGCAGAAGAATCCCTTGGCTTCTCCCACAAGAAAAATCAAGACTGGTTTGATGAAAACAACCAAGAGATCCAGGAGCTGTTGGTAAGGAAGAGAGTTGCTCACCAGGCATACCTCGCCCAGCCAACCTGTCATGTAAGAAAAGCAGCTTTCCGCCTCACATGTAGCAAACTACAACAAAAACTCTGAGACATGCAGAACAAGTGGTGGATCAATATAGCAGAAAAGACACAATGCTGTGCAGATCTGGGTGATCTTAGAGGATTTTATGAAGCTCTACAAGCAGTGTTTGGACCTACTTATCAGGTCCAAAGCTCCTTATACAGTACAGATGGTCAAACATTAATTACTGATAAAGCCTCCATCCTAAATCGTTGGGCTGAACATTTTCAAAGTCTCTTTAGCGCCAACCGAGTACTCCAAGCCTCAGCTATACAATATATAATACAAAAACCATTGAAAAATGAATTGGACATAGCTCCCACTTTGGAAGAGACCCTTAAGGCCATACAGCAGATGAAAAACGGCAAGGCAGCTGGGACTGATGGAATCCCACCTGAAGTTTGGAAACACGGAGGTCATGCACTCCACGAAAAATTCCACGAATTCCTTGTGAATTGCTGGGAAAAAGGGGAACTGCCATCAGACCTCCGAGATGCAGTCATCATCACCCTGTACAAGAAAAAAGGAGCAAAATCCGATTGCTCAAACTATCGAGGCATAACACTGCTCTCTATTGCTGGAAAAATCCTTGCAAGGATACTCCTGAACAGGCTAGTTCCTGCTATTGCAGAAGAACTTCTCCCTGAAAGCCAATGTGGCTTCAGAGCCAATAGGAGCACTACAGACATGGTATTTGCCCTTAGGCAACTGCAAGAAAAATGTAGGGAGCAGAACAAGGGTCTCTATGTAACATTTGTCGACCTCACCAAAGCCTTTGACACTGTAAGTAGAAAAGGTCTGTGGCAGATCCTGGAAAGACTAGGATGTCCCCCCAAATTCCTTAAAATGATTATCTTGCTACACGAGGGACAGCGTGGTCAAGTCAGATATGGCGATGCTCTTTCAGAGCCCTTTCTAATAACTAATGGAGTGAAGCAAGGTTGTGTTCTTGCACCAACTTTATTTACAATCTTCTTTAGCACGATGCTCCAAAGGGCTATGGCAGAGCTTGAAGAAGACGACGGCATCTATATACGCTACCGTACTGATGGTAGCTTGTTTAACTTAAGCCGTCTGAGGGCTCACACTAAGACTCTAAACTATCTAGTCCGTGAGCTGCTCTTCGCCGATGATGCTGCCCTTGTTGCCCACACAGAAGCAGCTCTGCAGCGCCTAACATCCTGCTTTGCAACAGCTGCAGAGCTGTTTGGGCTAGAAGTCAACCTGAAGAAAACAGAAGTTTTTTACCAGCCTGCACCACAGGACGAACACCACCATCCCCACATTGCCGTTGGCAAATCAGTGTTCAAGTCCGTTCAGCAGTTCACTTACCTGGGAAGCATCATCTCCTCAGATGCCAAGATTGACAAAGAGATCGATCACAGATTAGCAAAGGCATATAGTGCATTTGGAAGACTTCACAAAAGAGTCTGGAGCAATAAACACCTGAGGCAAAGCACAAAAATCAGTGTGTATAGAGCCATTGTACTGTCTATCCTCCTTTATGGATCTGAAACATGGGTCACCTCTCGCCACCACCTACGACTCCTCGAGCGCTTTCATCAGCGCTGTCTACGCACAATCCTAAATATACACTGGACTGACTATGTGACGAATGTTGCTGTCCTTGAGCAAGCAGGGATCACCAGCATTGAGGCCATGATATTGAGAACACAGCTGCGCTGGGCAGGGCACGTTTCTAGGATGGAGGACCATCGCCTCCCAAAAATAGTACTCTACGGTGAACTCACCACGGGTCAGCGTAAGAGGGGCGCTCCAAAAAAGCGATACAAAGACTCCCTGAAACAACATCTCAGGCTTGGCCAAATTGATCACCAACAGTGGTCCGCCCTGGCCTCACATCGGGAGGCATGGAGACGCACTATCCACAATGCTGCAGCCTTATTTGAGAACTCACGACGAACAAGTCTTGAAGAGAAACGACAACGCAGAAAGAATCACAACCCAAAAACATCACCCAAGGAGACCTTCTGCTGTGCTTTTTGCAACCGGACTTGTTTATCTCGGATTGGCCTTTTTAGTCATCAGCGCGCTTGCAGAAAGCGCGGGATGAGTCCTTCCTGAATCTTCGTTTGCGAAGAAAAGCCAGAGAGAGAGAGAGACTGTACATATGAGATAGCTAACTGATAGGGCTATATACCATCATCTATTAGGACACAGATATTGCCCAAGGAGTGTGATTCATACCTTACTCAATAGAAAGCTCCTTCTACTGAGTCAATTAGTGGATGGGAATGCTACAGAAAATCTAATGTTGATTTCTGAACAATTCTTAGACCCCAAAATATCTACCTAGGCCCAAATTCAACTCCAAGCTACAAAGTGGGAAAGGGTTTGAGTTCACTAGAACAGTTTTTCAATCTGAATATTAAAATAGAGGGTAAGAGATAAATTGAAAATATATTATTGTTCACTTACCCTCCCCTGTTGTTTTGTTTATTGTTCAATATCAAGCCCCTCTCCATTGGCGCCCCCTTGTCGTGGGAGAGAGGCTGGCTTACCCTAATGATGTTTTGAACTATGCTGGCGGTGGCATAAAGCCACCGGTAGGGTCTCCCATGCCAGACAGGTCAAAACCGAAGGGTCTGACAAAGAGCGTCAAAGGGCAGGATGGGCTCTCTAGCCTTGTGGCAACCGTCCTAGGAGAAGGAAAACTCTAATCCCAAACCTGGGTAGATGGTGCTCGTCCAACCCTGTAAGGTCAACCATCTAAGAGAAGGAAACTCTAATCAAACCTACAACCCGAGGACCTCGCTGCTACGTCCATGCTTGCAAGGCCACGGCAGATGAACCTTTGGTTTAAAGGGTGAGGCCAGTTC
The DNA here is from genome assembly GCA_030847615.1 of Gambelia wislizenii. Lineage (NCBI taxonomy): Eukaryota > Metazoa > Chordata > Lepidosauria > Squamata > Crotaphytidae > Gambelia > Gambelia wislizenii. The sequence goes on from JAUMIR010000002.1 coordinate 263,588,906, forward strand.
TGTGCATGCTGCACTCCACCAGAAAAATCCATTGCACAGGCTCGAAGGATAAATCCAGTTCCAAAAAAGCCCTGTAGCGATAGGTGAGGGACGAAATGGCAGGTGTAAAGATGCACTGGAAGACGCAGACCCAACCCTGCATGCAGGCGGTTCAGGACATTGGTCGCTCAAGGCTGACCTGGGAGATGACAGTCTTGTTCGGCAGCATCCTGAATTACCAAGCAGCCTTTTTTAAGGAGAGCACTGCTTGCTCCATATGGAGAGGGGCCTAGAAAAGGTGGCCTAACGAAAGCTCATCCACAACTACCTGGTTGGCTAGCCGCAGCCAATAGGCATCTTCTGATGCAGTCAAACCAAGGCAAAGAAACAAAGGCACACACCGGCCTCCAAAGTTGTAAATAAACTGACACTTACATGCTGGAACATCAGAACCATGCGAGACTCTGAAGACAGTGGATGGCCTGAGCGTCATTCTGCCCTAATAGCCCATGAACTATCACGGCTTAATATTGACATCGCTGCTCTTAGTGAAGTTTGCTTCCATGAGGAAGGCAGCCTTAAAGAACATGGTGCCGGCTACACACTTTACTGGTCTGGCAAACCCAAAACCGAAAAACATCTGTCAGGAGTAGGCTTTATGATTAAAAACTCCATTGCCTCCAAACTTGAAACCTTGCCAACAGGACACTCTGATCGCATTATTTCCTTACACCTCCCACGTGTTGTTCTCTTCAGTATATATGCCCCAGCTATGCAAGCCGACCCTGTAGAGAAAGACAAATTCTACACAGACCTATGCCAATTCATACAAAAAGTCCCTGTAGAAGATAAAATTATTATCCTTGGTGACTTCAACGCCAGAGTAGGAAAGAACTCCGAAGCCTGGAAAGGTGTCTTAGGCAAGCATGATGTTGGAAATTGCAATGATAACGGACACCTCCTGCTAGAGTTCTGTGCAAAACAACAGCTGACTATTACAAATACAATCTTTCAGCAGAAAGATAGCTTGAAGACAACCTGGATGCATCCCCGATCCAAACATTGGCACCACATTGACTATGTTCTAGTCCATCAGAGAGACATTCGTGATGTCCGTCATACTCGAGTGATGCCCAGTGCAGAATGCCAAACAGATCATTGCCTCGTCAGATGTAAACTAAATCTTCATCTTAAATTCAAACCTAAGAGGGGTGGCATCTTAAAGAAGAGACTCCAAGTCAACAATCTTCAACAAGCTACCACAAGAGACAACTTTCAGGCAAATCTGCAAACAAAACTTGAAGGCCATCCTACAGATCCTTCTCCTACAGTGCTCTGGCAACCTATCAAAAACAGTATCCTCCAGTCTGCAGAAGAATCCCTCGGGTTCTCCCACAAGAAAAACCAAGACTGGTTTGATGAAAACAACCAAGAGATCCAGGAGCTGTTGGCAAAGAAGAGAACTGCTCACCAGGCATACCTTGCCCAGCCAACCTGCCATGTAAGAAAACCAGCTTTCCATCTCACATGTAGTAAACTTCAACAAAAACTCCAAGACATGCAGAACAAGTAGTGGATCAATATAGCAGAAAAGATACAATGCTGTGCAGATCTGGGTGATCTTAGAGGATTTTATGAAGCTCTACAAGCAGTGTTTGGACCCACTTATCAGGTCCAAAGCTCCTTATACAGTACAGATGGTCAAACATTAATTACTGATAGACTCCATCCTGGATCGATGGGCTGAACACTTTCAAAGTCTCTTTAGTGCCAACCGAGTAGTCCAAGGCTCAAATATCCAACATATGATACAAAAACCAATGAAAAATGAATTGGACATAGCTCCCACTTTGGAAGAGACCCTTAAGGCCATACAGCAGATGAAAAACGGCAAGGCAGCTGGGATTGATGGAATCCCACCTGAAGTTTGGAAACACGGAGGTCATGCACTCCACGAAAAATTCCACGAATTCCTTGTGAATTGCTGGGAAAAAGGGGAACTGCCATCAGACCTCCGAGATGCAGTCATCATCACCCTGTACAAGAAAAAAGGAGCAAAATCCGATTGCTCAAACTATCGAGGCATAACACTGCTCTCTATTGCTGGAAAAATCCTTGCAAGGATACTCCTGAACAGATTAGTTCCTGCTATTGCAGAAGAACTTCTTCCTGAAACCCAATGTGGCTTCAGAGCCAATAGGAGTACTGCAGATATGGTATTTGCCCTTAGAGAACTGCAAGAGAAATGTAGAGAGCAGAACAAGGGTCTCTATGTAACATTTGTCGACCTCACCAAAGCCTTCGACACTGTGAGTAGAAAAGGTCTGTGGCAGATCCTGGAAAGACTAGGATGTCCCCCCAAATTCCTTAAACTGATTATCTTGCTACACGAGGGCCAGCATGGTCACGTCAGATATGGCGATGCTCTTTCAGAGCCCTTTCTAATAACTAATGGAGTGAAGCAAAGTTGTGTTCTTGCACCAACTTTATTTTCAATCTTCTTTAGCATGATGCTCCAAAGGGCTATGGCAGAGCTTGAAGAAGACAACGGCATCTATATACGTTACCGTACTGATGGTAGCTTGTTTAACTTAAGCCGTCTGAGGGCTCACACTAAGACTCTAAACTATCTAGTCCGTGAGCTGCTCTTTGCTGAAGATGCTGCCCTTGTTGCCCACACAGAAGCAGCTCTGCAGCGCCTAACATCCTGCTTTGCAACAGCTGCAGAGCTGTTTGGGCTGGAAGTCAACCTGAAGAAAACAGAAGTTCTTTACCAGCCTGCACCACAGGACGAACACCACCATCCCCACATTGCCGTCTGCAAATCTGTGCTCAAGTCCGTTCAGCAGTTCACCTACCTAGGAAGCATCATCTCCTCAGATGCCAAGATTGACAAAGAGATCGATCACAGATTAGCAAAGGCATATAGAGCATTTGGAAGACTTCACAAAAGAGTCTGGAGCAATAAACACCTGAGGCAAAGCACAAAAATCAGTGTGTATAGAGCCATTGTACTGTCTATCCTCCTTTATGGATCTGAAACATGGGTCACCTATTGCCACCACTTACGACTCCTCGAACACTTTCATCAGTGCTGTATATGCACAATCCTAAATATACATTGCACTGACTATGTGACGAATGTTGCAGGGCATGTTTCTAGGATGGAGGACCATTGCCTCCCAAAAATACTACTCTATGGTGAACTCGCCACGGGTCAGAGTAAGGTGGCGCTCCAAAAAAGCAATACAAAGATTCCCTGGAACAAGATCTCAGGCTCGGCCAAATTGATCACCAACAGTGGTCCCCCCTGGCCTCACATCGGGAGGCATGGAGACGCACTATCCAAAATGCTGCAGCCTTATTTGAGAACTCAAGCCAAACAAGTCTTGAAAAGAAACGACAACGCAGAAAGAATCACAACCCAAAAACATCACCCAAGGAGACCTTCTGCTGTGCTTTCTGCAACCGGACTTGTTTATCTCGGATTGGCATTTTTAGTCATCAGCGCGCTTGCAGAAAGTGCGGGATGAGTCCTTCCTGAATCTTCGTTTGCGAAGAAAAGCCAGAGAGAGAATATCAAGCCTGAATAAGAGTTCTGGAGAACTGAAAAGCTTGAATCTACTTTGCCAACTAAAAAAAAAAAAAAAAAAAATACTAGTAAAGGTATTGTGGGTTGGAACCTCTCAGGTGACTTAAGTTGAGCAGACATTTTTTCACTTCACACACATACATATGCAGGGATCTGGGACATACCTGGGCAAAAGGCGTCACTATCAGGTCTTCAGCATGTCTGTGAAGGACAATAAAAATAACAGGATACATATTAAAAGGGACAGATTGGGCATAGAGCACAAACAAATTCTGCCTCTCCCCCGCCACCCTCACAACTCTTAAACTGTGGACTGCAAATCTTTCCTGGAATGATGTTTGGAAAACACATATGAAATGAAGTTTTGAGCCTGAGAGCTCATTTTGCTGAGCAGAAGAATCAATTGTTCCAGCCCCCAAACCATGTAAACTTAATGAAGATAGATCGAGAGGCCTGCAAATAAGGCACCAATTTATACTCTGGACATTATCAACATTCTATCACCCTTTTGCTACTGTGGGTAGTTTGTAATTCTGCAGTTGCCTAGTATGTGCTGACAGACAGCATTTCTTCAAAACATCTGTAACAAGCAGGCACTTGTAACATGACCAGGATGGGCAAAAATGTGACCTTGCTGCACTGCAACTCCCATGATTCCTCACTTTTGGTTATATTGGCTATGGCTAATGGGAGCTGTAGTCCAAGAAGATCTGGAGGGCCAAAGGTTGCTCAGCTCCACTTTATAGGAAAACAACCTGAATTTGGCGAAAGTTATCTTTTTGGACTATAACTTCCAGAATTCCCCCAGCCAGCATGGACAGTGTTCATTGTGCCTGGGGTATTCTGGGAGTTGCAGTACAAAAAAGTAATCTTCCTAAACTCTGTAAAAAGCTGCATTATAGTGAATCAGACCAACTGCCTATCTAGCAGCCAGAGCTTTACAGTTTGGTAACTCTCTTGAGATGTTCAGGGAGCAGAAAGGTCTCTTGCTACTGGAAATTTTAACTGTAAATGCAAAAGAGCTACTTCAAGTACGGTATTACTTTTGCAAATTTTGATCTTCAAGATACTCTATTGTTACATAAAAGTGAACACCTACCTTATGATATCTCTAGATCAGAGCTCAGAAAAGTTACTCTTTTAGACTACAGTTTCCAAATAAATACATAAATAAATCCAACAGCCCCCCCCCACCCCCTGCAAAACAACAGCCAGCATGGTCACGATTCAAAGAACTATAGTTCAAAAATACAGTACAATAAAATAAAAATCCCAAGATCCACTCAGGATGATTTAATACCCATGTGTATAAATTGGGTGTTTTGGTTCTCCCTCCCACTGGATAAAAGCCAACCAAGCTCAGAGGAGGAGGGAAAACAGAGGGGAAGGGAGCCCTTTAGGTTAGTGCTACTCAAAGTAGTGGAACAGGAAAAGAAAGAAACAATTGTATCAAATGGGTGCAAATACAGTAATGGTCCCAATGGGGGGAAAAATAATTGTCAGTTCTCCACATCCGATAGCCTGGGAAGCACTGTTCTAGATGATGTTGGACTACAAAACTGGCTATCATCTTGTTTCACACTGGCTAGGGCCCTCCAAAGACATCTGGAGAGCCAGATAATTCTCCACCTCTGAGATAAGAAACTCCCACACTGCCCCATGTAGTGCCCAGCTTTCATGAGGTAGGGGGTGCATTCTGGAGGACATGGGGAGGCATTCCTGAATTTGGCTTCCTGTCATAGCAATGAGGGCAAAGGGCATCTTTTGCCTCCACTGTCAGTTGTTAACCCAAAGAATCTGTTTATCTTGTGCCACAAAACTCACTGACAATCTCCACCTGCACAGGATGCCCTGAGTTCTGTTTCAAGGCCATGAGAGCAGGAAGAAATGTTGGAGCTAGTTTTTACTAAGGGGCCCCACTCTTCATTTGGCAGGTCAAGTGGGTGTTATTTCTGGCTATGAGCCTCCTCCTGTCCAGGCACTGAGCATATCCACACCTACTCATCTTCAAGAGAGCATAAGGTGCTTCCAGCCCCTTCACTGAAATCACCACCAGGGCCAGCCCTACTGTAAGGCAGGGTATGGCAGCAGCCCCACTCTCCCTCTTTGCTTTTTCCCTGTGACTCTCTCCTCTAAGGTAGTCTGCTTTATGCCTACTGTGCCACTTACTCTGGAGAAGTACTGAAGAAGCTGTTGTCTCGCCAATGTTAAAGATTCAACTATCAGTATGACCAATATGTACATGGAACTGGAGGAAGGACAGCCATTTTGTCCTTTGTCTCAGACAGACAAAATATGTTCAGCCAGCCCCTGACCCCCATCCAGCGGCTCAAACACAGAGTGCTGTGATTTCTTCACTGGCCTCTTTGTGCTACATGATAATCCACAATCCTCCTGGCCTAAGAAAACATATCCTGTTCTCTCTGTGCCACCACACAACTGGCCTTCAGCTTACCTGCCACCTCAGACCAGAGTTTGAAAGAGTTACCTTTTTTTGGACTATAATGCCCAGAATGGCATGTGGACTCTGTGATTTGTAGTCCAAAAAGTAACTTTCTCAAGTTCTGCTCAAGACACCCTTCCACCCTTGAGCTATAGTGTGTCTTTCAAATAAATTATATAGAAAAGGAGCAGCCCTAAAGTATAGCCCCTCCTCACACATGCTGTGAGGGTGTGTGTGGTACACCCCTTTTAAGAAAGGAAGGGAACTCACGCTTCACTGGCGACAGAGGAGTTGCGAGACATGGTCTTTGGCGACATGTCATAGTCACTGTCCGAACGGTACAGGAAAGACTCGCGCCTCTGGCTCTGTGGGAAGCTGGGGTGAAGCACCAGACCTGGGCTGGCCTGGGAATCCAGCGGACTACGTCCGGGTGATGGGCCATTCTCCACCTCGAAGCTGCGTAAGAAGAAAAATAAAGGGGGAACGTGTCAAAGGAAGGAAGGAATGTGTTGTATGGTAGAGTCAAGCAATCTCCCATAGTTTCGAAAAGAATGTCTCCACTACATAGAGGGAATATGCAATCCTCATTGTGCCTGGCTGTTGTACTCAGCGTTCCAGCTGCACACAAGGCTTCTCACTTGTGATGCTTATTTTATAGGACCTCCTCATGGAAAACCAGCAAGCGTCTTTACTGCCTTTCTTTTGTTTAATGCGGCAAACTTAGGATAAAATTTGACATAGCATTTGATAGTAAGGCTTTGAAAATGGGCTTGATTTGGCTGTGGTTATTCTTACTGATTTATGAATGGTAATAGTTGTTGCTATGTACCTTCAAGTCAATGTTGACTTATGGCAACGCTAGCACAGGGTTTTCTTCCCAAGATTTATTCAGAGGAAGTTTTGCTACTGCCTTCCTCTGAGGTTAAGAGATTGTGACTTGTCCAAGGTCACCCAGTGGGTCTCCATGGGGATTCGATCACAGGATTCCCAAAGTCCTAGTCCAACACTCAAACCATGATACCACACTGATTTTATTTTGCAACCATTTATTTTGTAAGTCTTGCTATGTCTCTGTTGGTCACTTCCACTGAAAAGGCAAGTTTCTATAAATGCTGAAACTAAATAAGTCAAATACAGGTTCATTCTCTGTAATTCCAACCTACATTGAATCTACTAACTAACTAACTAACTAACCAACCAACCTAAATCCATTCCTCATTTACGTTTTGGCCTACTTTGTCCCTTCAAGGAAGCAGGCAGCTGACTATAACATTTTGACCACAATGTCAGTCTAGCTCTTAAAATTTCAAGAATCTCACCTTCCTTCCTTTTATTATTATTTAATAAAGCAAGATGCCTGATGCAAACATTATTTGCAAAGCCTGATGGCAATTGTTTCTAACCCATATGTTCATCAGATGGAACTTCTGTCCCCAGGTAGCTCTGTCCCTCTCCAACATGCTCTTCTCTTGGATTGCCTTATTGCCCTTAAGCTTCTTAGCCTATGAGATATGGGGCACTGGCAATTCTCCCACATACACACCCAAGGAACCAGGCACTAGTATCACATTGGCTCATGAGCAACAATAATTTCTTTAGATTTTCCTTGGGTTTTTTCCGGGCTTTAAGGCCATGTTTTGGAATAGTTTCTTTCTGATGTTTCGCCTGCATCTGTGGCTGGCATCCTCAGAGAATGGTTGAGTAGGTGTGTGTGTGGAGTTTATATGCTATGAACTCCTGTTGGGGAGGAAATGTAAATTTGTGTAATTGAATGGTTAGTTTCTGGGTATAGAAACACATAGTATAGTTGTTGGCCTGGTCTAGAATTTCTATGTTTTCAAATCAAATCACGTCAGAATCCACAGAGAAGCTATTGAAATCCACAAACACCTGGACAACTTCAACAGGAAAGAAGACACCTTAACAGTAAATAAAATCTGGCTCCCAGTTTTGAAATACAATAGAATCAAAACTTAACACTTACAAAAGAATTCCACCCAGGGACAGGGAGATTCCCAGCAGATAATGTCCCATCAATCAACCATTAGTCAAACAGACACTAACGAGCCTTGCATTTCTATACCCAGAAACTAACTATTCAATTACACAAATTTGTATATACTCCCCAACAGGGGTTCACAGCATATAAACTCCACACACATACCTACTCAACCATTCTCTGAGGATGCCAGCCACAGATGCAGGCGAAACATCAGAAAGAAACTATTCCAGAACACGGCCTCACAGCCCGGAAAAGACCCAAGGAAAATCTATGGAAGCTGGCCGTGAAAGCCTTCGACTTCACAATCATATCTTTCTTTCCTAAGAACTCTCCAGGGACTGTGAGCTGATAGCTTGGGGATCCCATTTTGAGGAGTGCTATTGTAGACTGTTATGTCCCTCCCTGCCACACCTGCCATTTGGATTACATTACTGAACGTCTTTTGCCATTATACAACTTCTTGTCCCAACTTTCAAATTCTAGGAGAACTCAAGTGCTGGGTTTGGCATAAACAACAACAACTTGCAAATGGAGCATGTTTATACAAGGCAAGCTCATCTGCACCAATTTGATTGACCTGCTTTATTTATTTTAGGCACAGAACATTCAGCACAGAGTCTGGATTTCCCTGACGAAAAAAATGGGGCAGCTCAGTACACAGCATAAATACTGCGTTGACAAGATCCATTTCTGTCTATTATTCTTAATTATGCCTCCTGTGCCCCCTGCTGGTCAGCATGCTGCTGTAGTTCATTCCCAGTCGCCTAAGACAGCAAAAATGGTCAAACTGTGGCCTAATCCCCTTTGTGCGGCAAGTCCCTCCTGAACCTCCTCAAAGTCCCAAGGCCCTAACTGTGTGTGTATGTTGGGGGAGCCCTTATACATACTCTCAAAATGCCACTTGAAGCAACTCACTCCCAACTCGACTGATTCCCCCAGCCCCAAGCCCCAAAAAACTACCCCAAAGTTCAGGAACAAGGCTTCCCAGCTAGCTTCCAGCTACATTAGTGTGCCATAGGGACAAACACTGGGCTCTACTGCAGTTGCCCCACCTGTGTGCTAGAGCCTCATTGGGATTTCTGCAGGACTCTCTTCCTACAATTCAACTCAAGACTAAGGAGCCTTTCACATGACACAATTATAGCACTTTAATTCCTTTTTATATGTCATGGCAACACTCTATGGAATCCTGGGATCTGCAGTTTAGGGAGAGATACTTAGAATTCTCCACCATAGAGAGTCTAATGCAGTAGTTCTCAACCTGTGGTTTTCCAAATATTTTCAACTTCAGCTCCCAGAATTTCTGAACGCTGGCCAAATTCTGTAGCACAAAAGGGCACTAAGACCACACAGACATCATGGCTGCAAAATCAGGCCAGCCCCCCTTCCCCCATCTTTTTAGAACAGAATGAAGAATATCTGATGAAGGTATCTGGAACCCTTGAAAGCTTGCATTCATTATGTGCCCTTTTGACAGCCCTCGGACACACCAATATGGACATTATAATTCTTTTAAACCAGAGGTCAGCAATTTCCTGGGAGCAGGGGATCACGCTGGACCCTCTCAAACCACTGAGGCACACAACACACCCTGCGCTCATGTTCACACCACTACATTTACTGAAGCATTAGTAAATCTTGGTGACACCGTTGTGGGGAAAAGGAGGAGGACAAAGAGAAGAATGTGTTGTTTTTTTCTGTGAAAACTAGACAGGTAGGGGTGCCTTGTTTTAAAGCAGAAGCAACTTCTGGGAGGCATCCAGGTGCAGAATTCTGTTTTAAAACAAGGCGCATGCTCTTGACATGCCTTGTTTACAAAGAAAAAAACCACAATCCTTTTTGTTGCAGCTGTGCCAGCATATTATGGTGGTATGGGAGGAACAAAAGTGTGGGCATAGGTAGGCTGGTGGCCATTTGGGTCATCCCGGTTTTAGACCGTCTGCTCTGAGGCATTTCCAAACTGATGGCTCTTGGTGATATCAGTCAAACGACATTGTTCATGTATTCCATTTTTCTACTTTAAAGGCTTTTTTTGAAGTAACAAAAAAACAAACAATTAAAAAAGAGAAAAAAGCAGTGGGAAAACACAGAAATATTATAAGCAGAAAACAACAATGACTGGAATTCCATAAGTAAATTGGGATAAATGCACCACAATAAAAACACACCTAGACCTTAAGCGACAGCGCATATAAACTGCATAAATAAAAATAAAATAAAATTCTATGCATATTGACTTACAAATAAGTCCCACTATGCTTAATACGTCTTACTCCCAGGTAAGTGCCACATCTGAGTAACTGTATAAGCAAACAATAGTAATGAGATTAAAATAATAGTCCCCCCCCCACATTTGTAGGTTTAACTTTTGTGGATTTGATTATTTGTGGGTTATTTGCCGCCACCTCTGCTAATGCCCTATGCCACGGTGAGGCTTGTAAGTCCCTAATAAAAATGGCAGAGGGCAGCAGCAGAGGCCGCAGCAAGCTGCCAGACGCTCACTTCTGCCTTGCAAAAGAACCCTGCCACCTCAAAGCTGTCTGCAGTGGACTGAAGCCGAGGGTCATTCTTTTTGGTGTGTTAAATATGGTGGGGTGGAAGAAAGGCTAGAGATATTTGTGGCTTTTCCACATTCACAGGGGTCCTGCATCCCCAACCCCAGTGAATGTGTAGGACCAACTGTAGTTTCATCCTGCCTAACATAAGTTTGAGAAGTTTATTTCTTTTTGGACCAGATTCCCATAATCCCCTAACCAGCATGGCTAGAGACCATGTAGCTGGGGCAGTATGGAAGCTGTTGTCCAGTATGGAAGCTGTTACTCCCATAATCCCCTAACCAGCATGACTAGTGGCCACGCTAGCTGGGAAGCACAGGAGTTGACATCCACTTTTCCAAACTGACTTGCAGCCATAGCAGTAACCTCTGTAGAGTTTATTGCAACCTTTCAAGGCAGGGACACATCTGAATATCAAGGCAGGGACACATCTGTTAATGCCCTTCCTTCCTAAGCTTGCAGTCCTATCCAATACTAGACAAGGGCAGTCTCCCCTCAATTCTGATCCACAAACTGCTGCTCCTCAGCTTTTTAAGGATACCCATTCCTTCCTGACCCTTTCGATGTACTGCTCCATATGCCCGTTGCCAACTTCCTGTTTTCCCAACCCAAGATGATCAACCTACCACAAGGAAAAAAAACCATTCTAATAGAAGACACCTCTGATTTCTCTCTTTCTCTCTCTCTCTCTCTCTCACACACACAAATAAATTTGGTGTTCTCCAAAGTGGACTGGGACAGCAGGGCCATGCAAAGAGAACACTTGCCCCCAAGCAGCTCTCCGTGCCAGCTGTGCCAAGGAAAACCCACTGCTCAACTAACCTTCGGGTGGACAGGTGGAGGCCAGGCAGAGCCATGAGACGGTCCGACATGGGGTGTGTTGCATGCCATGTGGACATCGGCCGTGGTCTTTCCAGCTGCTGTGGAGTAGGAGGCCTGGGTTTTGAGCTGTTCAACCCAGGACACCTTCAGAAGTCAAGCAACCGCCAACCCCCACTGGCTCGTCCCGCCCAGTGCCATGCCAAGGGGATGTTGGTGCAATCCGAGTTGAGTAATGCACTGCAGCCCAGAGTAAGGGGGCTGACTCACCGCTGAGCAACTGGGACTTGGAGTGGGGTGGGGGATGTGGTGGGAGATGGGGCAGGATAAGCATACCCACAAAAGAGGGCTACGTATGAAGAGTCTGAGAGGTGCAAATGAGACTTGCTCAGAAGAAGGGAAATTGAATTTCCCCTTTATTGTGGTTTCAACTTCGTTTTGGTTTCAGTTAAAGGGAGAACAGCTCTTCCCCTACACACACACACACACAGAGAGAGAGAGAGAGAGAGAGAGAGAGAGAGAGAGGCAGAGGGAGGCCTCTGCAATAGTATGTCAATTTCTGAAGCAGCAGGAGTGCCAAAAAGCACCCTACAAAATGCACTGCTTGTTTGACCACAGAGTTCATTTTCAATACATGCAAACAGAGAAATGCCCATAGTCTAGAACACAGAAGAAAAGAGACAAGATAAATTCAATAGACCAGTGGTGTCAACAACAGCAACAAAAACCAGTTTCACATGGACCAGGTGTCAAAAAAGGGCTTGGGAGATGATACTCCCCCCTTCTAAAGAGAACCTGGACTAGGGCTTTGTACATCAGTGTAAACTGCCAATTCCTAAGTACAAACCAAGGGGAGAAAGTGTGTGTGTGTGTGTGTTGTTGATTCCCAAATCCAAGTGTGCTTATCATTATAAGTACCATGTAGCCCTGGTACTAATAGCTCTTTTGGATTTCCTTCTGGCCTATTATTCATTCTACTGAAGCAATAGCAAGCTAAGAAAGCATTAAAACAAAACACAGTAACAACTGGGGGAAAGGAGGGAAGGAGCCTAGAACTGCAGCCGCTGTAAGCATGTCCTTTTGGTTTTAGTGCCTAGGATCACACAGGCCAGCATTGTCATGTGCTTCTTCTCCAGCTGGGCTTTTTGATTTTTGCCTAGGGGTGGATCAGTTGTCAACAGCTGGGCAGGCCATAGGAGGCCTCTCATCATCCTCTTAGACAGCAGCAATAGCTCAAGAGGTGGGAGCTTCAGCAGCTTCTCCAGGAACAGCACATGTGATTAACTCCAGAGAAGCTGGGGGGCAGTGGACCTCTCTATCACCCCCGCTTTCCCCCTTGCCTTAAAAACCAGACAAAGCAGGCAGATTTCTAAGACCCAAGGAAAGGCAGGCTGAAACAACTTTTCCTGTAGATTTAAAAATGGTATTATTATTATTATTATTATTATTATTATTAGCTTTGTGTAGTGGTTTGAGTGTTGGACTAGGACTCTGGAGATCAGGATTTGAATCTCCACTCAGCCATGGAAAGCCATTGGGTGACCTTGGGCAAGTCACACTCTCTCAGCCTCCAAGGAAAACAATGGCAAACCTCCTCTGAAGAAAACTTGTCACGAAAATATTTGAATAGGGTTGCCATAAGCCAGAGTTTACTTTAAAGCATTTAACAACACTTATTATTATTATTGGTATCACCATCTGCATTTGTATCCCACATTTCCTTTAATGTGCTCAAGGCAGCCTACATGGCTCTCCTCCACCCCAACATCATCATAACAACCCTATGAAGGAGGTCAGGCTGATGGAAAAGGACTGGCCCCAAGTGACCCAGTGAGCTTTGTGGTTCAGAGGGGACTTGTACCCAGAGCTCTTATACTGTCCAACAGTGTGACCCATTACATCACACTGGCTCTCAGTGTGAGAACTATACCACTAACATTACTGCAAAATAACATTTATGAACATTTCATGAACGGGGGGGGGGAATTATTCAAATAATTTTCCTCATTTATTTGAATCCAGCATGAAGTGCCAGGAGGGGCAGCCACTGCTACTTTCCCTGTCCAATTTCTCCAAAAAGAGCTGTATACTGAGGCCAAAAGGAGAGGAGACCAGCAAATGGACAGGTAGCAACACGGAAGAGCTGGGTTTAAGCCAACCCCTCCCACTGAGCATCCAGTCCTATGGCATCTGTTCTCCCTCCCCTCACCCTACATAGCAGGCTGTAGCTCTCACTGCTGTTTCCACTAAGGTGGGGTGGCTGCTACTGTGGGTACTAGAGATGACCTGCAAGACCAAAACACATTATGCAACATGTGTACTTAAGCGGATATTGGGTCTCCCCCTGAGCTGGCAGAAGCTCCAGCCAAAGGAGGGGCCCAGCAATGTGTGTGCGTGTGTGTGTGTGTGTGTGTGTGCATGCGCACACTTAAAGCAATCCATAACTGGCATGGACCATGTACTGCTAAGGGATGGAATTTAGTACTTCCCCTGCTGTAGCCATGCTGGTAAGCTATAAACTTAATTTCACACAGAGAAAGGAAACACCACCAACTGAGATGCAGGACAAGAAATCCAGAGATGGGAAATCAGCCCAGGAGTTTACACTTTCTCCCTGGAAAAGTAAGAAAGTCTATTTCATAGAATCATAGAGCTGGAAGGGGTCTCATGGGCCATCAACTCCAACCCCCTGCACAGTGCAGGAAATTTATTATTAATTTATTCAATTTATTAATTCATATCTTGCCTTATATCCAAAGAGCTCAGGGTGGCTAACAATAAAATCAACTTAAAACAATACATAAAAACAATAGTTTTAAAAGATTTAAAATATATTAAATAGTTTACCAATGAAAACCAGATGATTTTAAACCAGTTAAGATGATTTTAAATAGTCCATTACAACAGTAAGACACGTGCATCCTGGATAAAACCAGTTAGGCCTGAAGGCTTTAGCAAAAAGCCAAGTTTTGACTTAGCAGAGAAATGACCCCAATGTTGGTGACAACCGGGCCTCTAGGAGGAGAGAATTCCACAAGTAGGGTGCCACAACAGAGAAGATCCTCTCCCATGTCCTTTCCCAATGTATTTCCCCAATTAGTACAACACAGAGGAGGGCCCCTCCAATAGATCTTAATTCTTGGGCAGGCAAAGCGAGAAAGGTGTGGGGGGTTTCAGTGTGGTGTAGTGGTTTCAGCATTGAACTATGATTCTGAAGACCAGGGTGTGAATGCCATGAAAATCCTATTGGGTGACCTTGACCAAGTCACACTCTCTCAGCCTCAGTAGAGGGCAATGACAACCTCTTCTGAAAAAAATCTTGCCAAGAAAACCCCATGACAGGTTCACCTTAGGGTTGCCATAATTCAGAAAGACTTGAAGGCACACAACAAGAGAGAGAGAGAGAAAACAAACGAGAGGGGTGTTCCTTCAAGTATTGAGGTCCCACATCTATGAATGCAGTCTGTGGCTATAAATGTCTGTCACAGGCAGGGAAGAGGTGCCTTCAAGAGATTCATCAGTAAAGAAACTTTTTGAGCCTGTTTGCCTGGGAAAGGGTCAAGGGCGGAATGCCTATGGAGTAAGTGCTTTTCAATCAGTTTTGCTGGGATTGTCTTTGGTAAGGAAGCCTGTTGCCCATATACTTGCTGAACCAACGTAGCACAAGCACACAGGCCAATCAATACCTGTGTCTCATTCCAGTACCAGTTCCAGATTTTGCTTCTTTGGGGAGGCAGGTAGGGGGGGGGAGAGAAAGGGTGCCTTAAGGAAGATGCTCTCAGTGAGCCCAGATCCTCTTCACTGCCCTGCCCCCTGCCTACCTGGTGTCCCCTCTGTATAGCTTCCCAGAGGTTTTGCCCAACAAGGCAAAACAGGTCGTGATGGCAAGAAAGTAAAGTAAAGCTAAGGTGGGCCCCCTGAAAAGTGCCCTGTGATGCTAATCCCTGATGCTGGGGCTACTGCATGCTAGCCATGAACAAGGTTCTTGGGTTTCTTTTTGCCGGTAGGCTTTCTGCAGAGCAATCCTCAAGCTGTTTACTTAAAACCTGTGGGCAGCGGAGGATTTAAGTGTAACATTTTGTACTTCCAGCTCATTTTGGCCATCTTTGTACATACTGCACAAGAGTCTTCTACTATCTGACACGTATGGACCTGTTTGTGTGTGTGTGTCACTGACTTAGTTGGAAATCCCTCTCAGACAGGGTTGGAGTGCAGATGTCGAGAGCTGCCCACGTCATTCCCCAGCTGGGAGGGGAGGGAAGCAGATAAGATTAAGGAGACCAAATGCAGAGGCAAGGAAGGTGACTGGGGGGGGGGTGCAGGGGAATGCCTTATCGGTGCTTGGGCAGACCAGGAAAAAGGGTAATGAGTGATTTGTGTTGGCAAGCAAGTGACAAAGTCAATGCGAGCTCATACTGTGTGGGAGGTTTAACTTTTGGGGCTGAGAAGGACACAGGTTCAGCAGCACATCAGCTGTTTCACTCAATTTGGAAGGAAGTAATTGTTTATATTGTCCACATTTCCTTCCTTACTTTCACATCTTAGCTGCCACCAGCTGCCCTTTGGTTGGTTCATGGCAGAAACCGTGGCATGTCTTAAGTGTCCAGCACTTGACAGAGAGGCTTGGGTGGACCCTGTTATATTTATCACTACAGTTCATGCAATAAAATATGACATGAAACCACCCAATGTGGTTCTCAGGAAATTTACTGTACTTGCAGATTGCCTTTTAGGTGCAAGCTTTGGCCAATCCTTCCCCAGGAAGCTAACAATAATTTGAATATACATGATATTGTCAATAATTTATTTAAAAATTGGAAAATGCCATTAAGAAAGCAAAGAACAAGGACCAGCAATATTTATTGAGCAACATCTTGGGACAAAACCTAATAGGCACAAGCTTTAATCCCACCATGTTCACATGGTTTTTTTTAACTGCTAAACTTTCTTTTTGCTCTTCTCGACTGTCAAGTCTTATGATCTTTAAAACAAAATGTGTATATTTCTGAAGAAGAATTAAGACCTATCACATTTTTCCACATTAGCCCCACAAAGGCACCAAAAAGGCATTTTATTACATGTGAATTATTATTTCAAACCCCTCTTCATGAAGTAGTTTGGATCAATGTCCCTGAGTATTATTAGGGCCCAACTGAGCTCCTGCCTCCAATGCTGCTCCAGAATCAGCAATAACACTACAGTAATTATGATCAACACTCAGACCAATAAAAACTAGTAAAGTCAGATAAATGATAGGAGCACCAAATATAGAGCACCCAGTTAAATCCTCATTTAAGAGAAGGCAGATATGAACAGATGGAACTTCAGGGCACAACTAGAAGTGTACAACTGAGGTTTTCCACATTTAGAGTTGTACAGGTATGGGGCCACTGCCAAGCTGGCCCTACCCCTCTTGCCAACTAATCTAATTGTTCTCACAGGCCGACATACAAGGATGAGTGAAGGTAATCATTCAGGTAAACCTGATTCCAAATCACTCAGGGCTTTAAAGGTTAAGGGTTTTAAAATTAGCATTTCAAAATGGGAACTGGAAACACTCTGGCTACAGTTATAAAGGAACTTACTTGAGGAGTAAGCCCCCACTAAATAGAGGACTTACTTTTCAGTAAACATATATAACGAGATCCATCAGATGAACAAGATCCGTCAGATGACAAGCCTGAGTAGCTTTAAAAAAGCACTAAAGATGGATCTCTTTCAGCAGGCCTTTCCTAATTAGATCCCGGCCTCAGGGGATCCTGGCCTTGGTCCGCTGGCTATTTATTGTATTTATTATATCTATTGTTTTTAAATGTAATTTTAGATCAGTTGCTTTTTAACTTATACTTGTTTAATATTTTTTTATGGGGGAGGGTGGGGGTGGGGGGTGTTTAGGGATTTTTATCTGTATTGTATTTTAATTTTTGTAAGCCGCACCGATTGTTTAACAGAGGGGCGGGGTATAAATAAATTTTATTATTATTTATTATTATTATTATAAAGCTGCAGTGCACAACTACACTTGTTCATGAGTAAACAACATTGACCTTACTCCTGAACAAATGCTGCATGCGGATAAGGGATTGTAATAATCTGTGACTCAGTCCAATGCACTAAATCACCCCCAATTTATTTCTATGCTGTTTCTCCACAGTAAAAACCCTGCTTAAAGTGGCTTATAACACCTGAACATTTTACCCAATCAAAACCAGCAGCATTTGCAGCTAATCCAATACAAATATGTGTCAAGATTTAAAATACTCATACAAATTGGCTAGATATCTCACAATAAATATACAGCAACTTTAGACAGTCCACTAATTCACACACACACAGATCTGCATTAAACTTCAGCTGAACAGAGACCTCTTCAGGTTGCTAGTCAAAAAACACCCTGCAAACAACCTCCAACCATATTGGGCTGAACAACCATATGTAGGATTGGCTGCCCAAAATACAAAGCAACCTTGTAAATATGCCTGCGTTTTTAAAAAAACAGACTGCTAAGAGCTAAAAGCCTTGTTTGCATTTCCAGGCTTGCAGTAGAGGAAGGGAAGCCCCCTCCTCAAAAGCTTGCATGGAAACGGAGGCTGCTAGGCCCTTCTAGTAGGAAAGTTTTTTTAAAGCCTTCTGTTAAGTAGAGAAGGGGTGAAGCAACGTGTTCTCTAAATTCTTCACTAGTCATCCTGGCTTGTCTACATGGGCATAAAAACCCATACTCAGCCTGTATTCATGGCACAGTTGACACACAACATTTTTGCTAATGTGCATTTTCACCAGGGTTTCTGCAGGTAACTTTGGGTCTGTAAGATGTACAGTTTGCTCTGCAACTGAGTAGAAAACCCAGATTTTTGGCCACGTGGTGGCTGAGGATTGGCTTTGGAGCAAAGCCGGGGTAGGACTTCCAGTGAACAGGACTCCATTCTGGTGCTTTTAAAAAATTTTAATTTTTCAATTGTGCACATATCTGGATTAGCATATCTGTCCAGTAATACAGTACTCCGGAAGCATGAATATGCACTTATTCACATGTACAAGCGGAAAAAAAACCCCCAAAACCCAGAGCAGGCCTGGCTGTGCAGCTGAAAATAGTATGATATATAGGACACATAATCAGCATAGGACTGTCCTTTTACTCTGATGTAGATTACAGTGTGGCAGAATACTCCAATCTGCAACAGAGAAGCCTGGTAAATGTAGCATTTAGAAGGCCGCTGTGGATCGAAGAAATCTACAATGGCTACAAGGTAGGTGTGGGGTTTCCTGCCAGTGTAGACAAGCCCCAGGTTTCTAGTCCAGTTGCAAAGAAAGGGGCTTTCCTTTCTCTATGACTAGTAAATAAATCAAGTAGTCAAACAGATGAAGGATGGGGAGATCAATCTCTCTCTCTTAGAATCTTGATTCCTTTTCACACTACACCATTATAGCACTATGATTTCACCTTAACTGTCATGGTCCCATCCTACGGAATTCTGGGATTTGCAGTTTAGGGAGGAACACTTAAAATTCTCAGCCAGAGAGCTTCTCTAATGTATCACCAAACTACAAACCCCAGGATCCCATAGGATGCAACCATGGCAGTCAAAGGGGAATTTGGTAGAACTGGGTAGTATGAAAAGGCCCCTGGTTATTTGCCTGCATGGAATTATGTGCAGTTACCAGCATGGAATTCTTCGTTGCCTATGGCTATCAAGTAAAATACACAATTAATACAACATCTACACAGAAAAGGATGAGGAACCTTTGGCTGTCCCGTTTTTTTCTTTTGGACCATAGTCTCTTGCCATTAGCCATGCATGGTTGTGGCGATAAGGGGAGTTGTAGGCCAACTTCTGTAATATAGCCTACAGTCCCTGACATTCATTGGCAATCTCCCATCCATATACTGACCAGGACTGACCCTGCTTAGCTTCCTAGATGGGATGTGCTGCCTTTAGGCTATTTAGGCCCTTAGGGGAGACTATTACATGAGACATGAATGATGCATTTGGCAAACCAAAAGAGAGCCTTCCATGATACATAAGTAAAAAAGGAGCCTTAAGTTTATCATGTGGAACTGAGGACAGTAGTGTTATAAACACCTCTTTTCATCTGTGAAGACTAGGAAAAAACGATTAACTTGCTGCTGGTAGAATTAGCCTCTATTTTGCTTTAATAATTCCACCCACTGACTTCCCATTACAACAATTTATTCTTCTCTGTATTTCATGACTGTGCATTGGTAAGTAATAAATGAAAATATACACCAGAGGTGTGTGAGCCAAGAACGGCACTGCACATGGCATTATGTGACTCTACATTAGCTTGTCCACAGACACCTGACTTCACTTTAGATAAGAGAAGGAGAACACAATCCTATGCATGCTTGCTCAGAGTAAGTCTCATTGTACACAGTCGTGCTTATTCCCAGGTGGTGAACGTGTTCAGGATTTCAGCCTAAACCTGACCTCTCAAATACTTGGGAATGAAACCTTGATTCCAAGTAACTGTTTTTAGGACTGGTCTGTTGAGGAGCTACATATCCTCACATGTGTTTGGGAAAGGGGTAGCCAAATGTAATCCCTCCTACCTACATGGACATCCCATAGCTTATTGGCACAGGGATATAAACAGAAGGCCACATCTCAGGCTCAGCCAAATTGATCACCAACAATGGTCTGCCCTGGCCTCACATCGGGAGGCATGGAGACGCACTATCCACAATGCTGCAGCCTTATTTGAGAACTCACGCCGAACAAGTCTTGAAGAGAAACGACAACGCAGAAAGAATCACAACCCAAAAAACATCACCCAAGGAGACCTTCTGCTATGCTTTCTGCAACCGGACTTGTTTATCTCGGATTGGCCTTTTCAGTCATCAGTGCGCTTGCAGAAAGCATGGGATGAGTCCTTCCTGAATCTTCATTTGCAAAGAAAAGCCAGAGGAGAGGAGGAGAAAATATGGTTCTTCAGATGTTATTGGAATACACCTCCCATCCATCAATGGAAAGGGTCAATGATCATGCTCTGGGTTTTAATTTGAATTTAGGGCAACTATTCAAAATGTTGAACCTACACACTGGATGGCTCCTTAAATCCAGAGTGGATCCACAGCCTCACTGACATGGTAGCCAGTAGCCATCACTGCCATCAGCCCTGGCCAGCACAGTCAAAGGTGTGTGTGACAGACAGCTATGGGGACAAATGAAAACAGTGGGCTTCAGGAGCCAATCTCTGAGAGGAGGCAGAAAGGGGAGGGGCTTCTGGAGGTTTTTAAGTGGGTGTGACAGCTGAAGCTAAGGGAGTTGAAGTGAGAGGCTTGAGTAATGAAAGTTAAGGAGAAGATGAAGTGAGAGGCTTGAAGTTAGAGAGCTGAAGTTAGAGGCTTGAGATATGACAGTTAGAGGCTTGGAATGAAGTGATGTGCAGGGAAAATGAATATGTAAACAGTTATGTTATCTTTGTTCAAGAATAAATCTCTCTTTATGTTTGTTATTTATATTCAGTCCATTTAATTAGTACCCTACCCCTATAAACATCCACACCTAAGTACAGGTACTATTCATTTAATTGTGGAACTGCAGTTTCCACTGGTTATTCGTTCTGTAGCAGCAGTGGGAGGTGGAAATCCCCTGTGGCACAAGCGTGGTGAAAGTAAAAGTGACAAGGCGGCCAGGTCAATTGTGACGTAAAATCTGGTGGCAGCCATGGGATAGAAAGGCCACAAATTTGGGATAAGAAAGGCCCCTGCGACACATGAGGAAAGCTAGAGACCATAGGAGGCTGCACTACCCGGTTCACTTCGTTCAGTGCCTCTTACTCTGGCTGGCAAGAGCCCTCCTTGGTTCTTGGGCACAGACTTTTCCCAGGCACACTACCTAAATGTTTGGTTTATTTTCAGTTAACAAGATCCCAGGAAGCAAAGCTGGGATAGATCACCTTATCATCTAGATCAAAATCTTGGAGTAGAGTGTACACAGTAGTTCAGACTAGACAACACTGGATGAAATGAAACAGTTGTCCATCTAATTCAGCATTAACGCTTTTTAAATACTGCTGAGGCCATACACAGAATGTGAAAATGCCCTAGCATGTACCAAGGCAGCACACAGTGGAATGTAGTATTTTAAAGGCTCTTGCCCAATGTGCAGCCCTTAGAACCTGTAGTATTTGCAAGTTAGCAACCTCACCACTTTATGCAGCTCCCATGTGAGGAAGGGCCTTCCAGGGGCCCACCTGTTGGCTAAACCTGGATCATAAAGTTATTCTTAAATAGTGCATTCTGTGATCAGTTTATGCAGATACTTTTCTAAAACAGATGAATAAATGAAAGGAGTAAGTTAGTAGAGCTTCCCCTTGAAAAATCTACATGCATGTGACATCTTGTAAGCTGTCCTGATCCTGTGAGGAAGGCAGGAGATAATTAGAGCTGGTGTGGTGATTTGAACATTGGAGTAGGAGTCTCGAAGACCAGGATTGGAATCCCCACTCCATCCTGGAAGCCCACTGGGTTGCCTTGGGCAAGTCACACACTCTCAGCCTTCTCAGAGGAAGGCAAAGGCATCCCCCCTCTGAACAAATCTTGCTAAGAAAACCCTGTGATAGGGTCACCTTAGGGTTATTGTAAGTCCAAAACAACTTGCTTGGTGATGAAGAGCGGTGCCACTTAAGCTATCTAATGTGGGAGGCCAGCAGAGTTCCCCTGCCCCCAGCATCATGTTTGTGCCCATTGACTACAACTGATTCTTTCTTTCCTGGAAACATACAGTGAATTGGCAGCCAACAGCTCACAGACTGAGACCAACCCATGGACCACCCCATCAGTAGCACTGATGCATGCATGTGCGCACATGTGTTGTCCCCTCTGGAAATGTGAAATTGGGTAAAGCCAAAGACTCATGCTGGTAAAATCCGCAGTTGCCTCTGTTTCCAATTAGGACTGGGTGTGGCTATTCCTCTGGAAGGTCTGTGGTGTGCAGAGGTTCTTTATCCACAGAGTTCATTTAAGGTTAGGGAGCCAAGGGCTGGACGTCCCCCTGGCAGCTCAGAAGTACAAGATGGGTGGGTCCAGAGGAGACTGAAAAAGGGAGAAAACATGGAGCTAGGGAGCTGGAAGGATACTGCTGTTGTAAAGATACTGCCAACTATGAAGCTTCACAAAACCGCTACATAGACAGTAAAGACAGATGCTTGAGAATTCATCTAAGAGGGGGGAAATGTGTGATTATTTTATTGTGAGAAAAATGTATAATTATTTTATTGTGTAATGCTGCAGAGAACCTAATTTTTTGAATCATTGGCCTTGTACTTACATACCAGACTGGCTCCCCCACCCAATAAAATGTTTCTTGCTAGGGATAGGATGGGATAAGCACATTAGCAGGTCAAGAACTCAGCAAGAACCAATCTCAGAACAGCTTCAGACCATTATGTGGCAGCAAATTTGGTATGAGTGATCAACAGAGACATACAAGGGATTGGCAAGTGTGCCTGAATGATGACAACTGCCTGGAAACATTACTGTTTTGTACTATAGCTCCCAGAATCCCCCAACCAACATAGACAATGGGAGGGGTAGAGTTTTGTTTTTTTTAAGTTTTCCAAACTCACAGGTGTTGGAAAACTTAACATTTACCACATTCATGTTGTTAGGCATATGCCTAAAAACAATGTAAAATCGCCTTCAGTTCAGTGTGAGAAAATTGGACCAATTGACACTTTCTTACAGACTCTTGCCAAAAAGACATGGGGTAGGGTGGGATGGGTGAAAAAGACCAAGAGCCAAGACTCTTGTGATCTTAACAAAGGACAGTGGGAAATGACAGGCAAACTGTGCTATGTTAAAAAGCTAGTGGAGCCAATGGAGAGAAACAGAGGGTCTAGATACCTAAGCTCCAAACAGGACTTGTCCAAGATATCTGGCAGTTAAAAGACAAATGGCACCTCTCCCCACTCCATCAACAGTTGCTGACCAGAGTGGTAGCTGAATCTTTCTCTGGAGGTTTTCCACCATGTCTGAAAGCCAGCTAAGGGGGACAGAGCAGGCTGCATGGCCAGACAGGTCCTGTTCTCTAGCACCCTGCCTCTCCTGTTCATCATTGGCTGCCTCATTCTTCCTACTGGTAGGGCTGGCCCAATTTCTAAGCCCTATTTTCAACAGGAAATTCTGAGTAAAACGTAGTATCCACAGATAACCTAGACCTCCTAGAGTAGTCAGATTCTCGAGTTAAAAATTAGGTGAAATTCCTTGTTCAAATCTTCTCTCTGCCATGCAAGGCTCTTCAGTTTGCAAGGTCTGGCATAGGTTGTGATATTGGGGATCCCAGCATTGCTCTTAACAAGGCCAACTGTATGCACAGGAGCTGAGATGGGTGAGCTTGCTTTGTGGGGCCTGGGATAAATTGCGCTAGACACCCCTCCCATGAATGCTTATGCAAACCACTACATTCTCAGGGGTTGTTTAGATGACGGAAAAACATCCTCAAAGAATACAGGCAGAATACCTTTTGTCTAGATGAGCTCCTGCCAGGATTCACCATATTGGGAAGGAGGGGAGCTGAAAGCTCCAAGTAGTTCGTGATAACAGCTTTCACTGTTTCTCGCAAAAATTTTTTTTAAAGTATGTGAAATTGTGCATAACAGGCCATCTGAACAGCCAATTCAAATTGTTCAAATTGGGGCACATCCGGGAAGTCAAAACGTGATTGGTGGGATGTGCGTGGGGGCGGGCTTGCAGTGACAAAGCAGCCAAAACCACCATTGTTGTTTTTGGGGACATTATCGAGAGCACGATCGAGTGCTATTTTCAAGCGGCTGAGAAAAAAACGTTTTAAGCAGAAGATTGCTCTTCCACATCTGTCATTCAATGGCAAAAAGGCGGGGGAAATGGAGGGAGCTTTTCAGGAGATAATAAGGCAGGTAATTCACTTGTGGCCACCATCTTTTCCCGCGGGCATATTCCATGTGAACTGCAAACTCGGATGGCTTTCCACGCCAGCAATCTTGCGAATGATTCGTAGGGGCAAATGAACACTGCTGCAATAGTGAGGTAATGCGCTATTTTCCACAATTAATTATCCTGTCTAGTTGAGCCCTCAGTCTCAACCTCACATCCACAATATAGGGATAATGCTACTCATTTGGCCTTACAGGGATGTTGTGACGCTTTCAACAAGACACAACACACCTCAAGCACTTTGAAAACAGATAAACACTACAAAAATGCTTTGATTCACTGAGGACTTAGGATAACCCTCTCTTGGTAAGACTTTCTAGTTTTTACTTTCTCTGAGTAAGAAGGACCTTGAAACTTGACCGCTTTACAGTGTCTACGGGAAAGCTTTGGAAGAGAAGACACAAAAAGAAGAACATGGAGACCAAGTAAACATGTTCTCTGACACTCAATGTCTCCCCAAGGGAGCAATCAGTGAATGGTCCCTTGACTATGGTGTCACATCTGTCTCCACAGAGGCCTTCTTGCTATGTGAGCAAGTGAGAGCCGGGATCTGCTTTCGCACTCAGCCCAGAGTTTCTGAACTTACTAATGAGAGCTGATGGCTCAATAGTGAGCACCCCTCCTATGAAAAATGAGATGGAGTAACTGCCACTTCTATAACAAACAAACAAACAAAAGATCTCCAACATTTTAGCTGTAGCCACTGAGGGAGAAAATCACTGAGAGTATGATTAAGGTACTTTTTTAGACTACAGTTGCCAGGGATTGTGAGAGCTGTAGTAAAAAAGAAAAGAAAAGAAAAGAAAAGAAAAGGAACTTTACCAAGCAATGAAAATTACCAATAGGAAACCATGAATTAGGAAAAGGTACTAGCGGTCTGAGAGCCAGCGTGGTATAGTGGTTTGAGTGTTGGACTACGACTCTGGAGATCAGGGTTTGAATCCCTGCTCAGCCATGGAAACTCACTGGGTGACCATGGGCAAGTCACATTCTCTCAGCCTCAGAGGAAGGCAAGGGCAAACTCCATCTGAACAAATCTTGCCAAGAAATAGGGTTGCCATAAGTCAGAAATGACTGGAAGGCACACAACAACTAATGGTTTGAGGGTTGGACTACTGCGAGACCAGGATTTGAATCCATGCTCAGTCACAGAAACCCACTGAGCAAGTCACATACACCCTGAGCCTCAGGGGAAGGCAATAGCAAACCCCCTCTAAACAACTCTTGCCAAGAACACCCCATAATGGGTTCTTTAAAAACAGGGGGAAAGAAGACCCAAATAATTACCGCCCAGTCAGCCTAACATCAATACTAGGAAAGATTCTAGAGCAGATCATTAAGCAGACAGTCTGTAGGCACTTAGAAAGGAATGCCATGATCACAAAAAGTCAACATGGATTTCTCAAAAACAAGTCGTGCCAGACTAATCTCATCTCTTTTTTTGATAGAGTTACAAACTTGATAGATGAAGGTAATGCTGTGGATGTAGTGTATCTTGATTTCAGAAAGGCTTTTAACAGGGTCCCCCATGATATTCTTGCAAAAAAGTCAGTAATCTATGGGCTAGACAATGCAAGTGTTAGGTGGATATGTATTGGTTGACTGACTGAACCCAAAGGGTAGTCACCAATGGCTCCTCTTCATCCTGGAGAGAAGTGACTAGTGGGGTGCCACAGGGTTCTGTCCTGGGCCCAGTGCTATTCAACATCTTTATCAAGGACTTGGATGAGGGAATAGACGGTATGCTTATCAAGTTTGCAGATGACACCAAATTAGAAGGGGTAGCTAATACCTCAGATGATAGGATCAGAATCCAAAATGACCTCAACAGATTAGAAAACTGGGCCAAAACTAACAAAATGAATTTCAACAGGGAGAAATGTAGGATACTACACTTGGGCAGTAAAAATGAAAAGCACAGATATAGGATGTGTGAAACCTGGCTTGATGGCAGTACATGTGAAAGAGATCTAGGAGTCTTTGTGGACCACAAGCTGAACATGAGTCAGCAGTGTGATGCAGCAGCTAAAAAAGCCAATGTGATTCTAGGCTGCATTAATAGAAGTATAGTGTTTAGATCAAGGGAAGTAATAGTGCCACTCTATTCTGCTTTGGTCAGACCTCATCTGGAATACTGTGTCCAGTTGTGGGCACCACAATTCAGGAAGGATACTGAGAAGCTGGAATGTGTCCAGAGGAGGGTGACCAGGATGGTGGGAAGTCTGAAAGCCATGCCCTATGAGGAGCAGCTTAGGGATCTGGGCATGTTTAGTCTGGAGAAGAGAAGGTTGAGAGGTGGTATCATAGCCATGTTTAAATATCTGAAGGGATGTCATACTGAAGATGGGGCAAGCTTGTTTTCTGCTGCTCCAGAGACTAGGACACGGAGCAATGGGTTCAAACTACAGGAAAAGAGTTCACCTAAACATTAGGAAGAGCTTCCTGACAGTAAGAGCTTTTTGGAAGTGGAATACACTGCCCCATAGTGTGGTGGAGTCTCCTTCTTTGGAGGTTTTTAAACAGAGTTTGGATGGCCATCTGTTGGGTATGATTTGATTGTGTATTCCTGCATGGCAGGGGGTTGGACTGGATGGCCCTTGTGGTTTCTTCCAACTCCATGAATCTATGATTCTAGAAGTCAGAGTTCACTTGAAGGTACCTAACAGCAACAATAAATTTTGGGAGAGCAGAGATCAATGTGTTGGTTTCTAAGTGTTTGAATGGAGTGAGAGAGACTCCTGTCTTACATGTCTGCCTGTGGGGGGATAAGACAGCCCTGCATTTGAGTGTGTATTTAAGATCAGACACAAGCTGGAGTTATGACTGGGGAAGGAGGGTGAAC
This sequence comes from Gambelia wislizenii, assembly GCA_030847615.1. Classification (NCBI taxonomy): domain Eukaryota; kingdom Metazoa; phylum Chordata; class Lepidosauria; order Squamata; family Crotaphytidae; genus Gambelia; species Gambelia wislizenii. The sequence continues at coordinate 263,616,072 of JAUMIR010000002.1, forward strand.
AATGTACACTACATGCCCAGGGCTGGGTGAACAGAAGGACATACAGGTATGGAGATTAATAAAACTGCACATCCACCTGGTATGCCAGGAGTTTGGTAACAATGAACATGCTGGCCATCCCTTGAAAACAACCAAAACAACCAAACCAAACTAAGGGACAAATAGAGATCTACTCTGTATGGACTGCAACTTTCCACAATCCCAGGGAGACTTTTGTTCTTCCTCCTGTTTCAGTCAGATTAACACCTCAGTGGTTAATTAAAAAGAACTTCTTGGTTTGGAAGCCACTCTCTGCAGAGCTAGAAATGACAAGGCTGCTTCAACAGAATGAGACAAGGGGAAATTTCTATTTACAACTGTAGGTCAAAACATGACCTGCCAAGGCTCAAATACTGGGTGCTAGTACACACAATTGCCCACACAACCTGCTGGTGCAGCATAGGAAGAGAGTTTGTGCAGGGTGTGTGACCAAAACCTTCAGGAGCAAGGCAGACAGAGGTCTCATTATCTAACTGCCAATGCTGCAACCCACACAAACAGAAGTAGTGGTGCAGGTTAGACATGGAAGATAGCTACCATTGCAAATTTTAAACCTTAGGGCAAGAGGTGAAGCAGTCCCAGGGAATTTCATTTCCTCCTCTTTTCAACCACATGCCCAAGTTTGCCTTGCAGTGCTAAACAGAGGACTGCTACAAGCTCATTGATCAAACCAGAAGACAGAAAAGAAGAACATTTCACTTAACATCACTCAGAAAGGAAAACTTAACACTGGTTGCTTTCTAAGACAGCTTAGTTGTAGGAAAGTACCATCCCTTCTCACTTCCATTTGACAGCCACTTTTGAACAACTAAATATACCTCAGTATGAAAAGAAACATCTCTCTTTGATGGTGAGTTGTGACCCACCACAGGGGTACAGCCTGAGCTAAGACAGCTAAGATGAATTGCACCCGAACCACTAATACCAATACAAATATATGGTTATAAAACCCAACAACAATTAAGAAGTGGCTCCCCAAATGCATGTATGTGGTACAGATCAATCCAGGCACCAGATGACATCTGACCTTGGAGGCTAACCAGGGTCAGGCTTGGTTAGGCCTTGGATGGGAGACTTCAAAGGATAACCAGGTATGTAGCCTGTATTTCAGAGGCAAGAAATGGCAAGCCACCTCTGAGTATTCATTGCCTAAGAAAACTCTGCGAAATTCATGGGGCTCCATAAGCCGACAGGTAACATGAAGGCACACAAACACAAACAAACAAACACACACACAGAGAGAGAGAGAAAGAGAGGGAGAGAGGGAGAGAGAGTCCTCAACAGAGCCTGGAAATGTTGCTTTTTAAGCCTACATCCAAACTCTGCCAGCTACCCTGGGCCACTGATTCTGGATCTGAAAAGGTTGAAGGCTTTTGGCAGACTACTGCTGTCTGTGTACAGATGGAGGTATTTTCCAGCTCTGCTACCAGGCACAGATACAATGGATTAAACCAGGTTCTTTGGGAGGCAAAGCATGTGTCCTATTGCTGAGCTATGTGGCATGTCCTCCTAAAATGCACTGCTATAGATCAGAGCAAGGCAGATGAGCCTATGAAATTGCTCTATGACAGCTCAGACCTCTGGTCCACCAATGCCATTCCTGTGTAATGATTCCACTGCAAACCAAATGGCATTGGATTATTCTTGGGAGCGAACCTTCTGCATACAATGCTATGGCTCCTTTTGGGCAGCACATAAAATTAATCCTGGCTCAAAAAAGAGTAATTGCAGCTTGTAAAATGATCCAAGGCTGTCGTTACAGTGGGACTTGAGGGGGGCAGGGGGCTGCCACTGTGAACAATATTTCAGTCCCTTTTCCTTGAATTTAAGAAAAAAATCCTCTCAGGTCCTCTTATTTATGAAAACAGAAGGAAATAGACATGAAGGCAGGACTCTGCCCAATGCTCAGTGAGCTCATCTTGTAGTGTATTGGGCAAGGAATGCAAAGATACTGTGGAGCTGAGCGTTAAGTGCTTAGGAAAGTTTTTGTTGTTAAAAAAAAAGTCTCAACATTATTTAATAAGTTATGTCTGGAGACAATAACAGATATTCTCCTGATTGCTTGAAGGGTAGTTTCAAAAGAGGGAGCTTTGTTCATGGTGTGTGCACTGTCATCTCTGGTAAAGAGGCCTGGATGCATTGTTTCTAAAAGCAAATAAACTGGAGACGACCAGTGTGGCTAAAAAAGAAAGAAAGTGTGCTTGAATCCCTATAGGAAGTGATGCCTCTCTCATGTGCCACTTTCCACACTCAGTGCCTCAGTGACCTGTTTTTAGATTTACATACTGGCTTATGATACCCCATCTCCTGCGACGTACTCTTAAGCCTGACCTTTGCAAGATTTCTGGACACAGGCCTGCCTATTAATGGGATCCCGTAGAGAATTCGGCAGCCACAGCAGAGTGCGTCATGAGTTCTCTTGGGCATCATCCAAGTGGGATCTCAGCTCCATTCACAGCCGGCTGGGACGTCAAGGATCCGCTCGCTTGCCTACACCAAGGGTCAGGCAGGAGCAAATGGGGACAGCTGCCCTGCAGCCTTTTCCCACATGTGCAACCAGGCACTGACTAATCCTGAGGCGGTCCTATACTCTTGGACCCAAGAGGAAACCTGGGACAACTCCAGTAAAGGGACAGACAATAAAGAAAATCCAAAGAAATAAGAAGCAGCAAAGGTACATTGGCTCAAGAGACGACCCAGCTGGCTGAGAAGCGCCAAAGGCTGGGACACCAGGCTACTTCCCCAGGAACTTAAATATAGCTCCTCTTCTCTGGTTTCTCACTTGACATTTCTCTCCCCTGCCAGACTAAGTAAGCAGGCAGGCTAGTAATGACAACTCCCTCTGAATGGGCAGGTGGTTGCCAAGGAAAACTGCTGGAAAGGGTGGGGGGGGAGACAGGAGACCTACTCCAGCAACTCAATCTAATCTGGGGTGCATTTTTCAGGGGAGGAATCTTTGAGAGAGACTGCCCCCCCATTTCATTACTGCTTTGCACAGTTTAATTTCAAGCACATTTATTCAGACTAGAGTCCTATGGAGTTTAAGGGGACTTACTCCTGAGTAAGTCTGCACTTTAGGGCTTTATCCATACAGCTGCTTTGTTTTCAGAGCAGGATGGGAGGTAATACAGTCATCCCTTTGTATCCACGTATTCTGTATCCACAGAGTCAATCATCCACAGCTTGAAAATATCCCCCCGCCCCAAACAAACATTTCTGTTCACCATTTTATATAATGGAGACCATTTTACTATACATTGTATATAATGGGACTTGAGCACCCATGGATTTTGGTATTCATGGGGGGTCTAGGAACCAAACCCCAGTGGATAACAAGGGTCTACTGTAATATGCTACTGCCATTATTCTGTAATGATACTGAACAGACAGGTTGTCTAGTGCAGGAATAGAAGCTAGCCTTTCTAATGAGGTCCTGGTTGAGAGGGAGACCCATTAATTGGTTAGCATTTCCCCATTAATGCAACAGGAGTTTCCCTTAAACCAAGAACGTGAATTGTGCGGACCTCCAGATGCTACTGGACTCCAAATCCCAGCATCCTTCACCACTGGCTTTGCTGGCTAAAGATTTTTAAGTCCCACAACATCTGTAAGACCACATTATTGACATCCCTGTGCCTTAATCTTTAATCTTCAGCACCTATGCCAGCAGCAGCCCTGAAGTTTAAGGAGGACCCATCCTCAGATCAGATCTTGGAACAATTCCTTTTGGACCATGCTGACTGATCGATGCTAGGCATTATCACCCCAAAATAATAACTTTTCAAGCTCTGCATGAGAGATGAGCCTACGCAAGAGCTGAGAAAACACAAAGCAGTCTAAGGAGAACCTCTCCCAGTGGGTTAGCCCATGACTGCCAGTTACAGATGCAAACTTAGGAATTTACCTGGGACATCAAGAATCCTGGGGGTGCCCATTTTCTTCTGTGTCTTTGTTTTGTCCTTTTGGAGCTGTGCTGCCTGTCCTTTTGGAGGAAGCACAGCTTAATATACCTTGCCTGCTGAGTGACCCTCCTGCCCTCCAGGGAGCATCACTGAGCACCTCTCTACAGGCAGCCCAGGCCACAGAGATGGTGATGGAGTGGAGGGAGAGAAAAAAATGACAGTCATTAGAAATGAAAATATGAAGAAAACCATATCTCACTGACCTCTTGGCTGCCTGAGTTGTGCTGTTGGATGCTGCTCAGCAAATGATGAGCAAACAGTTGGGGAAGAGGGGATTCTAAACGTCCTAAGACAGCAAAAACCCTTGGGCTACTGGCCCTGGTATCAAGACATGGGTGGAATCTGAGAGAGTGCTCCTACATCTGCATTTCTTTCTGGAGGAAGCACACTTGATATTTGTTACCATAGTTTGCCTGGTGGATAGGGTTGGCTGATTTAAACCAGGATGCTTTAAGCCATGGTTGAAGCCAAATGACTTTTTAAAAAAAAAACAAAAAAACCCACTCCTGGCTTTTTAAATTGATTGTTCATATCTTTTTTTAAAAAAAGGTCTGGTTGTTATTACTATTTTTCAACCCTCTTACTGGAAAACAATGACTGTTTGAATTTAAACATTTTAACTTAACAGTTTACTGGCAGCTGTTCACAGTTAGAACAGTATCCAGCATCAGTTGCTTCTTTTTAAGCACTTTATTTTATAGTGCAAGAAATGCCATTCAGAAACAAATCCTTCAAGTAACTTAAGTTCAGATGTTATGGCCACTAGCTTAAATAATAATTGCTCTTTCAAAGCAGGTTGTTTTGGTTGACCATGGGGAAAAAACTGTGTCCCCCCCCATCCTGCTGCTGGGTGACTCCTCCTGCCCTTTGGGGGCACCATCATGTACCTTTGGATTTCACCTGCTCCCCTCTCCCCACTATTATCTGTTACTGGAACACAGTGTGCCATTCAGTTTTTTTGGGAGGCAGCTTATTTCACTTATTTTCTTAATCACTTCATACATCACTTGGCATGTATGAAATGATATCTCAAAGCGGTGTACAAAGAGAAAGAGTTAATGAAACCATTAAGCAATCAAACTTTTCAAGAGAGCATCAGAGGAAGAAAAAGTTTTCCCTCCACATCCACATAGTTCCAGATTGGTGAGTAAAGGAAGGCCCTGCCGATATTGTTGGAGTGCAGATCCTTTCATCCCTAGATAGTATAGTTAGTAGTGAGAGATGTTCGAAGTTGCAGTCCAACAACCTGATGGTAAGAACAAAGGAGAGGGCCTTCTCAGTGGATGCTCTTAGGCATTATAATCCACCCACTCATCCGCACCAGAGGCTAGGATGGCTCCCTCCTTCCTATCTTTCTGCCAGCAAGTATAAAGTTTTCTATAGATTTTCCGTGTTTTTTTCCCCGGGCTGTGAGGCCGTGTTCTGGAAGAGTTTACTTCTGACGTTTCACCTGCAAAACCACGAAAAAAACCCATGGAAAATCTACGGATGCTGGCCGCGAAAGACTTTGACTTCACAAAAACTTTTCTATTTGGCCAGGCTTCTAGGTACTGATTGCAATGGATTTGTAATGGTGTCTTGTCTTGTTGATTTTTTATCTTAGAATCATAGAATCATAGAATTGTAGAGTTGGAAGAAACCACAAGGGCCATCCAGTCCAACCCCCTGCCACACAGGAAATTTTGATCAAAGCATCCCCGACAGATGGCAATCCAGCCTCTGTTTAAAGACCTCCAAGGAAGGAGACCCCACCACGCTCCGAGGGAGTGCGTTCCAGCTCTTACTGTCAAAAAGTTCCTCCTAATGTTGAGGTGGAATCTCTGTTCTTGGAGCTTGCATCCATTGCTCCATGTTCCAGTCTCTGGAGCAGCAGAAAACAAGCTTGCTCCATCCTCAGTGTGACACCCCTTCAAATACTTAAACAGGGCTATCATATCGCCTCTTAACCATCTTTTTTCCAGGCTAACTTTAAAGGAATTTTTGTCGTTGCTGTATGCCTTCCAGTAATTTCTGACTTATGGTGACTCTAAGGTGACCCTATCACAGGGTTTTCTTGCTATGACTTGTTCAGAGAGGGTTTGCCCTTGCCTTCCTGTGAGGCTGAGAGAATGCGACTTGACCAAGGTCACCCTGTGGGTTTCCATGGCGGAGTGGAGATTCAAACCCTGATCTCCAGAGCTGAAGTCCATTGTTCAAACCACTACACCGCATTGGCCCTCCAAGGAATTTTTCATCAGTTTTAATTCTATATTTAATACTGTAGTTTAATTGGATTTTATAAAACTATATTCACACTCACACCAGGCTTAAGTACTCTAAAGGCACCAGATCCTGTCTGATCTTGGAAGCTAAGCAGAGTCAGTCCTGGTTAGTCTCTCTCTCTCTCTGGCTTTTCTTTGCAAACGAAGATTCAGGAAGGACTCATCCTGCGCTTTCTGCAAGCGCGCTGATGACTAAAAAGGCCAATCTGAGATAAACAAGTCTGGTTGCAGAAAGCACAGCAGAAGGTCTCCTTGGGTGATGTTTTTGGGTTGTGATTCTTTCTGCGTTGTCGTTTCTCTTCAAGACTTGTTCGGCGTGAGTTCCCAAATAAGGCTGCAGCATTGTGGATAGTGCGTCTCCATGCCTCCCGATGTGAGGCCAGGGCGGACCATTGTTGGTGATCAATTTGGCCAAGCCCGAGATGTTGTTTCAGGGAGTCCTTGTATTGCTTTTTTGGAGCGCCCCTCTTACACTGACCCGTGGCAAGTTCACTCAGTATTTAGGTGGAAAACTGCCAATGACAACCCGGTGCTGAAGGCTTTATTTCAGAGGAAGGAATTGGCAAAACTACCTCTAAGTAATCCTTGCCTAAGAAAACCCTATGAAATTCATGGCTTTGCCAGACTAGGAATCTGGGAGACCAGGGTTTGAATGCCCATTCAGCCATGCAAACCCACTGGGATTAGGAATTTTTTATTGGAATAAGAAAATTCTACTGAAAAATACACCCAAACGCAAAAGGCTGTAACATTTACACAAAAATAATAATAACTGTTTTCCCCCACTGGGGGACACTGAGCAAGTCCCACTATCTCAGCCTCAGAGGAAGGCAATGGCAAACCTCCCCTGAAAAAAAATCTTGCCAAGAAATCCTCATCTTGGGGTTGCTGTAAGTTGGAAACAACTTGAAGACACAAAGCAACAACAACATATGTTTACTGATCTATTTATATGCATTTTAATCTCCATTGGTTTCAATATTTTGTAATCCACCTTGAATCTCAGTATTGGGGGAAATGCAGGATACTGTATAAATAAATAACATAACATCTACATGCTATTTACCATCTACAATCTACATGAAACCGCTGGGAGAGGACATCCAGAGTTTTGGGGTGCAGTATCACCAGTATGCTGATGACACCCAACTCTATCTCTCCTTCCCATCTGATTCCATGAAAGCTGTCTTGGTACTGAACCAATATCTGTTGTCAGTAACAGACTGGATCAGGGCAAACAAATTGAAACTTAGTCCAGACAAGGCAGAGGTGCTCCTGGTCAGTCAAAAGGCAGATCAGGGAATAGGGACCCAGCCTGTGCTGGATGGGGTCACACTCCCCCTGAAATCTCAGGCTCACAGCTTGGGTGTTCTCCTGGACTCAACTCTGAGTCTAGATGCTCAGGTTTCAGCAGGGGCCAGGAGTGTATTTGCACAGCTAAAACTAGTGCGCCAGCTGTACCCATGCTTTGAGAGGTAAGATCTGGCTACGATGACACATGCCTTGATTACATCCTGTTTGGACTACTGCAACACACTCTACATGGGGCTGCCCTTGGAAACGGTTTGGAAACTTCAGCGGGGTTAGAATGCTAGTTATAGGGAGCATATAACTCCCTTGTTAAAACAGCTTTTCTGGTACCGGTTCATTTCCAGGCACAATTCAAAGTGCTAGTCATAACCTATAAAGCCCTATATGGCTTGGGAACGGACTACTTGAAAAACTGTCCCTGGGAGAAAGGCAGCATATAAATTAAATAAACAAATAAATAAACTAAAAACAACATCCAGAGGGTCACAAGTTCCCCATCCCTAATGTAGGGTGGTTACCAAATATAGAGTGAAGCCTCTATTTTGAAAACACTGTATCTATCCACAATGAGGGTGTTCTTATTAATACATAAAACCTATAACCCTTTTAGTATGCCCAAAATGTCTGACAACCTCATTTTTCTTTATTCCACAAGGCTGGCTTCTAATGTTTTCAATTTGCAAATGGAAAACTGAGGCTAAGAAATGATGGCTTGCTCACAAGGACCACCCAGAGAGTCCATGGCTGTGGTGTGACTTGAAATTCTGCTCTCTCTCATCCAATGGACCGCAACTAGAACCCGACACTATCACCACAGTCTTCCTGAGCATTTAACTCCGAGCTTGGTTTGTGGCACTGCCTAGAAAAGACATCTGCAGTAATTCTGCTCCTGTTCTTTGCCCTTGCGTGACCCCCCAAATAAGGGCTATTTATCGTTATGCTCCATAGCATGCAGCAGTCCTTACCTGTGCACATCTCCACATCAACTGCAATGTTGCAAGGCCCCCAAACCAGTTTTACACACAAGGCAGAAAGTGAATGTGACCAAGAAGGGATGTTTCCAATGGGAAACTACAGAGGAAAAGGCTTTTCCCTCACAATATCCCGAAAGCCATAAAGGGGAGTGGGTGGGTGGGAGGCTGAGGAGAGGGTGGGAGAGAGGCAGTATAAATCATGCTACCTCTAGGTCTGAGCAGATGCAACTTGGAATTTGTTTCATGGCATTCAGAACCAGATCTCAAGAAAGACAGTGCCAGGCAGACCCCCTTCCCCCTCCCTCTGCTTGGCACTTGGCCTGGAGATTTCCTGCCCAGCACGCATGCAGGAAAAGGGTGGCGCCTCTCTAAGCAAGATCAAAACCAGAAACAGACGCAAGCACAGACAGATGTCCCCCTCCTCCCCACTCCCTCCCTCTGCCCACAAAAGCCCAGAGCCCTTCCTAACCAACTGGGCACAATGAAAGCCATCTTGCTCTGGGCACAGCAGGGCTAGAATCACAAAAGGCATGCATTCCAAATAAATCCTGGTTTGGTAGCATCAAGACCTGCATCGGATGGCAACTCCAAAATATGAGAGGGCACCACAGGGCATGCAAAGCTTCAGACCCGGGGATGTTTCAAACTACATAGTTATAACACAGTGATAGCATTTTTAATGTTTAATGTTTTGAATTGTACATTGTTCTTTAAATTTTATATTTAGATAGCTATTTTTTTAACTTTTGTATTGTTTTTAACTTGTATTGCTTCAATTATGTTGTTAGCTGCCCTGAGTTCCATTATTGGGAGAAGGATGGGACTTAATTTTTTAATTATTATTATTATTATTATTATTATTATTACAGTTGTCCCTTCATATTCACTGGGGTTTGGTTCTAGGACCCCCTGTGAATACCAAAATCCGTGAATACTCAAGTCCCATTATATACAATGGCATAGCAAAATGGTCTCCCTTATATAAGATGACAAAATCAAGGTTTGCTTTTTGGATTATTATTTTTTAAAGAATACTGTATTTCCAAGCCATGAATACTTAAATCTGTGGATACCAAATCCGTGGATATGGAGGGACAACTGTATTATTATTATTTGATGCCCCTTTAACTGCCATGGGTGCAACATCCGATGGAATCCTGAAGCTGCTTCTTGCAGTGTAGATGTGTAAATTGCTATTGCTTAAAACAATTTGTAAAGCGCTCTGATGGCCTTGTGGCTGAAGAGTGGGAATAACTAAATAATAAAAAAAAAGTTTGCAATTTGATCAGAGGCACTCAGAGGAGTTCCCTGGCTGAGGAGTGGCCAATCCCAGGATTCCATAGGGTGTTGCCATGGCAGTTAAAGTGGAATAATAATACTATAATTGTGCAGAATTATAGTAGAATTCTAGGGCCCCAGGACGGAATGGATTTATTGCATTTAATTTCCCCCCTCCCTCCGTCCCTGCCCTTCAGCACACTGTGTTTCCAGGACAGCTAACAGTATCGCTTGGGAAAAAACAAAACACACCAATCCACAACAAACCACCCACTGATAGATAATGCACCCTAGGCACGTGTCATCTGGAATCGCCATCTATTATCTAGGGAGCTGAGGAGGCGATTGCCAACCCGACAGGTGCACCCCTGGGACTTCTGGACAACGTCACACGGAGCCCACTTGGTCACCACGACCCCTGGGGAAATGTGATGGCGTAGCCTCCGGTCCCAGAGACGGACCCCCCCCCCATCCCAGGCTCCGCGGCGAGATCGCCGGCTTGGAGGGGCGGACGAGCCGTTCTGGGCTACGACGACAACTCCGGGAAACTTTCCGTGGGTGCCGGGAAACCGCGGACAACACAGCCTGGGAACCTCTCTGGCCTCTTTCGTGACGGGAAATGCTGGGTAAGGGTTCACCCACACACTCCTGGACATTACTGACCAAAAGTGGCTGCTGCCCCGGTGGGGGATCTTTGCCACGCAGAGGAGGATTTAGGGGCGCAGCTTCATGGGCTGGGACCAGGGCCGGTGGAAGGGGGGCGTCCTAATCCTCCTCCTGCAGAAACATTGTTAGAAACCATCTGAATATCCTGTACTGTGAATAGGTTAGGTTAGGTTGCATTGACCTGAGATAAACATATGCCCCCCCCCAATTCCTTAAACCCTTGGCTGTGCAGTATAAAAAGTCTGGGGGAGGGAAGCTTCACACAGATGGGGAACCGGCAGCCAGCCTCCTCCTGCTCCGCTGAGCCCAGAGGCTAGCTGGCCACAGCCAGGAAAGGTTGTCAGGAGCCCCACTCTGCACCATTTACAGGCCAAAAACACACACACAAAAAAAACCCTTCCATCAAAGTGATAAAAGCCCCTGCCACCCAATCCCACGCAGGCAGGGCGAGCCTCTACCAAGAGGACCGGTTGAAGGAATTGTGGGGGGCCCTGCAATGCTTTATTTTGGGGGTCCCATATGTTTATCTCAGGCCAATGTAACCTAACCTAACCTAACCTATTCACAGTACAGGATGTTCAGATTATTACTAATCATGTTTTTGCAGGAGGGGGGTTACGATGGCCCCCCACCAGGACCGGTTTAAGGAATTTTGGGGCCCCCTGCAATGCTTTATTTTGGGGCTCCATATGTTTATCTCAGGTCAGTGTAAATTAACTCAACCTAAGCTATTCACAGGACAGGCTGTTCAGATTATTGCTACTACTGTTTTTGCAGGAGGAGGGTTACTACGGGGCCCCCCACAATGATGGGCCCCCCTGCGGATGCTGACTGCTGGTGCCTTAAACCGGCCCTGCCAGAGGCCCTGCCAACAGGCTCCCTACCCCTCCTCCTCCTCTTCTCCCCCCACGGCCCCCCGGAAAGTCTTGAGGGCGCACCAAGGCAAGAAAGCTAGCTACCGACCTCACCGCCTTGGCCAGCAGCCGGTGCCGCTTAATGTCCTCTTCGCTGAAGGAGAAATGCATGTCCCCCCCGGCGGCGGCGGCACGTTGGTGACCCGGCGGGAGCCCAAGGAACCGAGGCGCCACGAAGGCCTTGGCTGGCATGAAAAAGTCCGGGAGGGAAGCCGCACATGGAGGAAGAAAAGGGCCCCGCGGAGGAGAAACCAAAAAGACCAAGACAAGGAAAGGGGGGGGGGAGCAAAAGAAAAAAAAGCCGGCCGCCCAAGTCTCGGAGAGTTTCGCAGGCACCACTGAGCGCGAGCGCCGCTTTGCTCGAGTCCCAACAACACGCCGAGGCAGCAGCAGCAGCAACAGCGGCGCCCGGGAGGAGGAGGAGGAGGAGGCGGCGCTGCGAGCGGCAAAGCCCGGCACCGGACTTCGGAAGCGGGGCGTCCCAGTAGCCGAGCGCGGGAAACCTCTGTGAGGAGACTCCCTCCTCACAGAGACCAACTTTTCCCTGCTGACGCTGTTCCCTCTCCCTATCAATCAATAGATAGTTCTATTTTTCTATTAGTAAGAAAAGAGAATAGAAATATTTTTTTTTGGCGTTTTCCTTGTTCCCCCCCCCCAGGCTGTGAGGCCCTTTTCTGGAAGAGTTTCTTTCTGACATTTTGCCTGCATCCGTGGCTGGCGTCTTCAGAGAAGGGTTGGGTAGGAGTGTGTGTTCGCCCTCACAGCCCGGGGAAAAAACCCAAGGAAAATCTATGAATGCCAGCCGTGAAAGCCTTCAACTTCACGATTTTTGCGTTATTGTTATGGCCTTTTGCAATGGGTGTATTGCTGCACTGGACAGGGCACATTTCTAGGATGGAGGACCATTGCCTCCTCAAAATAGTATTCTATGGTGAACTCGCCACGGGTCAGCATAAGAGGGGTGCTCCAAAAAAGCAATACAAGGACTCCCTGAAACAACATCTCAGGCTCGGCCAAATTGATCACCAACAATGGTCCGCCCTAGCCTCACTATCCACAATGCTGCAGCCTCATTTGAGAACTCATGCTGAACAAGTCTTGAAGAGAAACGACAACGCAGAAAGATTCACAACCCGGAAACATCACCCAAGGAAACCTTCTGCTGTGCTTTCTGCAACCAGACTTGTTTATCTCGGATTGGCCTTTTTAGTTATCAGCGCACTTGCAGAAAGCGCAGGATGAGTCCTTCCTGAATCTTCGTTTGCAAAGAAAAGCCAGAGAGGGTATTATTCTGTAGAATGGTTTTATTTCAATAAAAAAAAAATCCTAATCCCCCCAAAATCTCTTCTGCAAGGAAGCTTCCTGGCCAAAGGGGCAGAGGCCTATCTGTCGGTAAAGTAACTTTTTTGAACTGCAGCTCCCTCAGTCTCCCTGGCCACAGGCTGTGCTTATATACAGGAGGGATTCTGGGAGCTGGAGTCTCAAAACAGTAAGGTTTCTCAGCTCTGGTGAATCACCTGCCTTGCATGCAGGAGGAGCCAGGGTCATTCCCAGGCATTCCTTCCCTGCTCAGAAATCCTAGATGCTGCTGGCAGTTCAGATGGAGCTCCGTAGTCAGTCTCCACCTAAGCCACTTCATCTGTTTCTTCTTGGAAGTACAACCTACCCAGCCCAGGGGCTCCTATTTATTCCCTCAGGAGTGGCCACCGAGACTGCAGCCCCCTTCCTCTGTTCCATGCCAGACAATTTGCCATCCACTTTGCTCCAGACCCAGCTGTTAAAACCAAGGCCTAACTAGAAAGGGGATAATTCCTTCAGTCGCAGACCTATTTTTCAAATCCAGCACTGGAACACGTGAAGGAAAGTGGGAGCTGCTAAGCATGTGCCAAATGCTCTTTTTGCACCACCCTATGGCCTGGAACACCTTCCTCTATCTGGATTTCTGGCTCACAATGCCATCTCTTCCAACATGTTAGCTGTCCTTTCAAATGGCTAAACCCAAACCCAGAATGAGAAGCCACAGTCTGCATCCTTTTTTCACTGTACCCTTTTAAACAGCCTTTACAAGCAAGATAGCAAAATCAAGTTACCTCACTTTCAATACTGTTTATCAGCTCCATCCTCCTCCATGGGAGAGGTGATCCAGAAACTGCCCCATCAAGGCCTCCAACAAACAGGGCACAATTAAGACATTCTGGGCAGGGGGGGCCCTAAATTTAGAGGCCCCATAGCATTACTGATTGATCAACTGATTGTCATCCATAGATCAACTGTATTTAGAGGCCTCTTGTAATCTGAGACCATAGACAATAACTTCCTTAGTTTATACACAAATCTACTTGTGTGTATAAAATTATGTTTTTACTCTATGCTGTGTTTTTAACTGTTATTTTTAAAATAATGATAATAATGTAATTCCTTGTTACTTTTGTAATGTTTTAGTTGTATTTTTTTAGATTAATTGTAGGCCACCTTGGATCCCATCTTTGGAGAAAGGCCAATAAATAAATATCTAGAACTGTCTCCAAGCTAGGGGTGAGTCCTCATAATCTAATGCCTAGATTTGCTGGGTGAGTGGAGGAACCTTCTTGCAGATTGAATGGGGCATCTAGCGATCATCTAGTACTCCCACTACACATTCAAAACAGCTAGCTCTGCACTGATGGTGACACTTCCTGCTGTTAGGTATCTAATAATTACCACTCTGTGTGTATGAACCTTCAAGACACCTGTCAACTTACGGTGACCCCATGCATTTTGTAGGGTTTTCGGAGGCCAGGAATACAGTTGTCCCTTCAGATTCACTGGGTTTGGGTTCCAGGACCCCCCGTGAATACCCAAATCCGTGAATACTCAAGTCCCATTATATGCAATGGCATAGCAAAATGGTGTCACTTATATAAGATGGCAAAATCAAGTACATAATTAAAACACGCAGATAAATTCAATACACACCACCAAGATATTTAAAGAAAAGTAACAGCATGGTTTTTTGAGGGGGTGGGGGTCAGTTTTCCACATACTGTCTGGGGATGGAGTCATTGTGAAGCACATACTGTATGAGCATTACCTTGGTCTCAGTGAAAGAAAGGAAGGATTTCTTAGAAGGCAACCTGTAAATATTTTAAACAAGCAAAGAAATAGTCCAGAAATCTGTTTCCAACAGTGGCTGGCTATAGTTCTCTGTGACAAACACAGCATGGGAGCAGAGGTCAAACAGCTCTTGAAGGACTGGTACCAACATTAGGCAAAGTGACATAGCTGCTTCAGGCAGCAGCTGGCTATGTGGATGGCAGGTATTCTGGTGCGTGCTTCTGAGCCCCTATGTCTTATGCTCCAGTCAGCAAGTGACTCAGGAACCAGGTGGTTGGAATATAAGAGATGTTGAGGAGTTAATTCAGTCCAGGCCAGTCACAGGGTATTCAGCAGAATGAAGGGAGAAGCAATACAGTGGTCATCAGCCCATCCAGTAGTTGTTCAGCAAGAAATAAAATAAAAGTCGTAAATCACAGCCAATCAAAGGTCAGGAAAACAGGAACACCAAAAAGCACTGCTAGTCACCAAGAGGGCAGGTTGAAAGCAAGAAAGCTGCCAGGGAGTGTCTGGGAGATTTATAGGTAGCTGTTTCAAGACACCAGGTGCCTAAGCAGGTCAATTGCTGTCAACAACTGCTGGGAATGAAGCAATCTCTCTTTGTTGCTCAATGAATGATGGTAATGGATTGTTTGCAACTTCTTGCTGGGGAATAGGGCCCACCTCTGCCTCAGCCCCCAGCTTCTTGGACTCAGAGAGACCACCAGCATCAGGAGCTATGCTTCATCTTCCGACTCCAGAGGGTGAGGAATGACACCCTACAACATGGATAGGGTCAGCCAGCAAAAGCAGTTCCTCATGGGTAAATGGAACAAAAGGCGATGCGCAATGCATGTACACAGAATATGTTCCATCATACAACACAGTCATCTATTTATTACAAAAACAGAGGTCAATGCATTGGTCAATAAGAACAAAACCAAATCCAAAATGCACAGGCAGGCAAAATACTTAGCGGTCACATTGATATGCCACCTGTCCTCCAATTAACTCAAGGCAATGCACATGCCTCTTGTCCCCACTTCATACTCATTAACACCCCTGTGAGGTAGAACAGGCAGAGAAGGAGTGACATCTCTGGCCCTGTAATGTTCTGTCCTATGGAAAAGGGAGCCAGCTGGCATAAACATGTGGGTTACGTTTGCTCTACGTACTAACATGAAATAAAATGTTAAAACCTCATTCTGTGCATATGGTGGGGTACCATGTACTATGATGTGTGATGGAAGAGTACCATTTGATGTCTTAGGACTGATATTCAGAGCAGAACTTGAAAGAATAGCTTTTTTTTTGGACTACAGCTTCTAGAATCACCCAGCCATTATGGTCACTGACCATGTCAGCTGGGGGATTCTGAGAGTTGTAGTCCCCCTAAAAGTAACACTTCTACCAACTCTGATTTAGAAACTATTCCCTCTGATAGCCACGTTCATTCTTATGACCTTTATGTGACTAAAGCAGCCAACATAAATACTCAACAAACAACAAAGCAAATGAAAAGAGGGTATTGTGAGGGGAAAGGAGAAAAAATAAGGTGAGGGAGAGAGTACCATAAGCTCATCTATCCCCATAGAGTCCAGATCCAAATTCTCCAGTTCAGGTTTTCAAAGAGACCTCTTTAATGTCCAACCCACTTATTTACTAAAGAGTGAGGATAAGCTTTTCCCCATCATTGTGGAACCTAAATTCACAGAGTTGCCTGTCTCTGATTGTGTGAGGTATAAACGAAAATCCCCTTGCATTGTCACCCTTCCCCCCCCAAAAAAAAACCCTCATGGGAAACACACACAGAAGACTCTTCGTGCCAAACACACAACAGTAACCTCATAGCTGAACCTAAAGAACTTGAGCTTCAAAGTACAGTACTTGCTTTTTCATTAGGTTGATGTTTTAACCCCAAATCCCCACTAAAAAGGTATTATGTTTTCTGGGAATCTGACAGTTCTGGGGGAACTACAGAGATGCGATTGATCAAACAACCACAACCACTCTCTCAGCCAGAACAACTTCACAGAATCTCCACGGACACTCAGGAAGCATCTCTCTCTGTACAGCAAGCTCTCAGACAAACAACAGGGGCTGACATCCTGGTTTTCTAAGCTCTCCAGAGGCATCTGGCTAGCTGCCTGGCAATGATGGGCATTGTAGTCCAGGCACATCTGGGAGGCAGGCTGTTAAGTCCCCTGCTGAGATTTCCCATTCAAATACATCTGATCCTGGTAGGAAACCCATTTTAATCCCTCCATTCCCCCACAACCATGGCCCAATGGCAACCTTATTACTATGATTCAGGCCCTGTGCAATAAACAAACAAAAGAAAAGCAAAACCTCTCCACCTTCCCTATTAGAACGGCTAATAACAGCATTTTTCACTTAGGGCAGTTTTGATTTTACCGTCCATATGAATGAACTCTTTGCTGCCTTTTCACTCTGCCTGCTTCCTTGTATTATTTCTTCCTGCTTTGCCCTTCTCAGCCTCAAGGTGGTGGTGGGGACAACACACATACATTTACACTGAGGAGGTAAGTACCCAAATAAACCCAGACTAGCAACACAACCCAAGGGGCTGGGGTTCCCACCCTTGTGCTTGCCCCTCTGTTCAATGGCAGGGGCTCATTGAGGATGTTCCCCTACCAGGGAGAGGCAACTTGAGGAAGGCTGGGGTTTTGTGTGTTGCTCCTTCCCTAGTTTCCAGTCTCCACCACCAGTAACCCCCCCCCCCATCTGATTTGGCACCTATGAGAGGTGCTTCTTAAGCAACAGGAAATACCCTGTGCTTTGTCTCAACAGTTCTCAGAAGATCGCTGACAAGACTGGGGGTGGGGGGCAATCATGCACCACCGGCTTAACTCTTATACCATGTGGAAAGTTCCTGGAAGTCACAAGTTCTTCTTTGGACCCAGAAAGCCTGCCCTACACAATTTCCAAACACTGTGGGCTAGAGTTACTGAACAGAAGTCATACTTATACCCAGATGTACTCTTCAATCCTGATTTTTTATATTCCAGAACTGAAACACAGGGAAGGAAAGAAGGAAGGAAGGAAGGAAGGAAGGAAGGAAGGAAGGAAACCAGCTTTGGGTCTTAAGCCAGTTTGTCCTACTGGAAGGGTGGAAGAGATTTGCAGAGATCTGAGGTGTGTGTGTGTGTGTGTCAGGGAAGGACAGTGGGACAGGAAGAGATTGAGATAATCCTAAACATTCAGTCATCTTCCTGCATAAATACAGAAGCTCCCTAGATTTTAAGGCTTTATTGGTTAGATCTTGGGGCATCAGATATGATGGTTGGGTTATTCACTGGAAGAAAAGTGGAAGGAAGGGAAGGGGGTGGAGCTTGGAGGCTTAACTCCCAGACAAATTTCCTAGCTCTGCCATTGAGTCACTGTGTAAGCCTTAGCGAGTCACTTCCTCTCATTGTACATCCCTGTTTTGCCTTAAAAAGCAAACAAAACGGCTGCCCCCTCTGTCTCCTTAGTCCACCCCCACCCAGTCTTCTTCCTGTTCTTTTATGAATGAGTCTCTTGGTCCCATAGTAGTCAGCAGTCAAAGTAGGAAGAGAGGGGAAACTGCTAGGTTGCAGACCTGAAAAATTCAGTCTCTTTGTTTGCCAGACTATTAAACAAGACAGATATAATCAGGCAAGACTCAGGCTGTGAGTTCTGTCAAATTGCTCAACCCTTCTCTGGAATTGCTGCTCCCGGACATCAGCTCTTCCTGCGTCAGAGCACCAGTGTGATGCAGTGGTTGCAGCTTTGCATTTGGCTTGGGATGAACTACAGTAATTTTAAATTGATTGACTGCACTTTTGAACCACACTCTAACCAAAGCTCCTTGGGCCATGTATAGTCTGTTAAAAAATTAAAATACAAAAATAATAGACTAAAACAACAATTTGAGGAAGCAGTATATAGAACCAAGTAAAATCAGCAGCAGGATAAAAGTGCAAATGTGTGAATTGATTGACTGTACTTTTTGAACCACCCCTCTAACCAGAGCCATGTACGGTATATGTGTGCGCGCCTTCAAGTCGCCTGTTGACTTATGGTGACCCCATGAATGTCGTAGGGTTTTCTTAGGCAAGGAATACTCAGAGGTGGTTTTACCAGTTCCTTGCTCTGAAATACAGCCTACAGCACCTGGTTTTCATTGGCAGTTTTCCATCTAAGTACTAACCAAGGCTGACTCTGCTTAGCTTCCAAGATCAGACAGGATCTAGTGCCTTTAAGTTATTTAGTTATGTACAGTCTGTTAAAATTATAAATTTCAACAACAGTATAAAACAATAAATTGAAGAAGCAGGAGCATATAAAACCAAGATAAATCAGCAGCAGGACAAAAGTGCAAAAACATTGAAACAGTTCTTACAATGCCTAGCAAAATAAAGAGAAAGAGACTTACTGAACACTTCCCCACATACTGGGCAACTCCATGTATTCAAACTGTTCATGGGAAATGCGGGTATAAAACATTTCTCTCCCTTCCTCCCCTCACACACTTTGGAAGGCTACCCCAAGAACAACTTGTTTCAACTTTGCAGAGTTTGGAAAGATACTTTTAAGAAGAATTAATAGAGTGGCATGCTAAAGTCATCCATAGGTAAGCAGTGGTAGGATAATCCTCTGACATTCAATACAACTTGGCATATCTGGATGATGATGAACTTTATTTATATCCTGCCATTCCCCCAAGATGGGGACACGAATCAGCTCAGGGTCTGTTCAGGTTCATACGCAGAGATGCAGTCTGTCATATAATCTGGATATAAACTGTACAGGGTTTGTCTGAAATTGCAAAAACCCTCTGGTTTAGTCAAGGAGGGGTCCTTGTGACTGGGACAGAAATATGGGGAAATGAGGAAGAGGCAGACATTGAGGGTATCTGTGGAGGACACACTAGCCAAATTTACCCAATTATTCAGCCTGGCGGCCTCTCCACTGCCACTGCAACCTTCCATTCAGATTCCCCTTTTCCCTTCTTTGGACTGGGATCTGACTTTCTGTGGCTAGAATATGTGATTGTGTGGACTCTATTGGTAAGCATGTCTAATAGACGTCAGTGAGGGAAATAATTCATGATGAGTCTGGACTTAAAAAACAAAACACAAAGATTGGTTTATTAACTGCATGTCTGTAACAGCAATGCTTCAGTACTTTGCCTTGAACTTTGTTAATTGCTTAATGTCTTAGTCCCACTCTGTGGTGACCAATTACATATAGAAGCTCAGATAATATTCTTTGAGTCCTTAATAATCAAACCAGATAACCACCAGACTCAATCAGGGGGAAGCTATCATCGACACCACTGAACTGCACAGAAAAGGGACATAAAAGGGGCACTGAGTGTATGTACAGGACACAGTTATGTACAGGACACAGTCTGATCCCACTTTGACTGTCATGGTTCCATTCTATGGAATCCTGGGATCTGTAGTTTGGTGCGGTACATAGACATCTCTTCTAAAGAACTCCTATGTACAGCAGCATTAGACTTTTCTAGAAGAGAGGTCGAAAGATCACACCATGGATGGAGCAGTGGCAGTTAAATGTGGTATCAAACTGCTACTGTAGATAGACCCATCAAGTCACAAGTACTCCAGAAATATCAGCCTATGAACAATGTAGCAAGCGGTGCCAGCATGTTTTCAAACATTAATCTACAACTATCAAAAATGCATTCTGGGTCTCAAGATAAAAGCAGAGTTTCTCAAAATGCCCCCTTTTCAAGCAGATATGAGATTCCTCATGCAATCCCGTGCAGATAAAGGAACATAGTATATCAGATGCAAAGACTCAGCAGAGTACCCCTCCCAATCACTTTTCAGTTCCACTGGTCTGGAAAATGCAAAACTTAAAACCCTCCGGTCTGGTTGTCTAGCTTGGATGGATATCCACCTGCACTAGTGAGAATGGAAAGGAAAATAAAGAAGTCACAGTAGCAGTTGTTTGTCTTCAAACCTTGCAGGGTCAGTTAAGGAAAATGGAAGCAAGACCCCCCCACCCCGCCATTTTCTCTTATGACAGACTGACTGAAGGGAGGGTGGTTATCTTAATGCTTAATTTGGGGCATGTGGTCACAGTTTACCTATAGAGCCCAAATAAGAGAAGCTGGACATGAGTGCATATGTGCCTTCTGATGACCCCATGAATTTCATGGGGTTTTCTTAGGCAAGGAATACTCAGAGGTGGTTTTGCCAGTTCATTCCTCTGAAATAGATCCATATAAAATACACAAGGCCAGCAGCCGACAGTGCTTTGGTGCTTCAGGAGGAAAATCTGACAAGCAGTTCCTGCTCCTTTACCTCCACTACAGCCTTCCTGCTAATTCGTATGGGGTGGAAGTAAGCCCTAACCATTCACTTCAGGAAGGAATGCTCAGGAGAACTTTCTGCTGGATTCTGCTGAGCCAGATCACTGCAGTGTCCTTAGGATCCTCCAATCACCTTTTTCAAATCTTGGAGAAGTTACCCTTTATGATGACAGCTCCCAGAATCTCCTAGGTTCTGGGTGTTCTGGCATGTGTAGTTCAAAAAAAGTAACTTTCTGAAGCACTGCTTTATCTTGCCCTCAGGTGAAGGCCATCTCAGGAACTGCATCTTTAGGGATGTTACAGCAGGCACTCTCCAATCTAGGCTGCAAAGCTCATTTAGCGAAAGGGCACATGGCTCTCACTATCGCAACAGGTTGTCCTAACATGGCTGTGGGAAAGGAAGGAATCTCAACACAACATTATGGGTGTGAGTATTGCTAAAACTGAATTCTCTGCAACAAACCTGGAGAACAGTATCATGGGAGAGGGCATTGGCTTGGAAACTTGCTAAACCCCTGGGAACATCAGGGTTCTCTAGAAGCACAGCCCAGAATAGTTACTTTTTGGGCTACTATTCCTAGAATCTCCAAGCCAGTATAGCTAGATGCTGGCTGGGGGATTTCTGAGATTTGTAATTCAAAAAACCCTAACTGTTTCAAGTTTTTGACAGAGAACAGTTGAGCAACTACTTGATCTATGTGATATGCTAACACAAACAGTGCCAAATATGCCAGTTGCAATAGAATGGTTTGCACTTTGTGAGACCTTTTGAAGAGAACCACATTTCTTTTGAGTGCCACAAAGGCTCATGATAAAATAAATCAGTCTCAAAGGTGATGCTCAATTCCTCCTATCCGCCAATCATGTTATTAAAAAAAAAAAAAAAAAACCAAGCTTCCAGTCCTCCCTGATTTCTGAAACACCTTGGGCGGGAAATGGCCAAGATACTCTGCCTCCCCATCTGAAGGTAAACACAGACAACATCACTTCAAATATCAGCAGGGTGAGAGGATTCTATATCCTGCTGGGCTTCCTGTTGCTATTGCTCATGTCCAATCCTCCATCTCCTTCCATGTCCAGTATGACATCCTGGGGAGATCCCTTGCTGGTATCTCCCACTCATCTTTACTTCGTAAACTTAAAAGCAGCCTTGGGAGATGTGGGAATAGGAACAAAACAAGGAGCTAAGAGAGGGTATTAATTCCCCCTCCCTTCCTCTTGACCAAAGTTTACTCCCCACTCCCAAAACTGCTGCTGTATATTTCCTCTGTGGGACAAATCACAATAATTCAGGTGTGGAGGGCCTGGGGTAACAGTTAGAAATCCTTCCTTACAGCAGTGCAGCCCACCTCCACTTTCTTTCAATTTAAATCCAGCTACTGTAGGAGAGTGATTCATGGATTTTGTTCCATTTGTCTAGTTGCTCCCTTGTTTGCATAAGCACACAATCCACGGCAGCCACGTCACAGTTGGACAACAGGCCTGTGGCAATCTTCTGACCCCAGTTAAGTCTTACCTCACAGCTTACCTCACCATAGTTAGCGTTAAGGATCTGTCATCAGTTTTAGAGTGATTTCAAATTCTGGCTAAAATTTAACTGCTGTAGTTAAGGTCAGTGCAAATGTAATACTTTACAACATTTAACTTTGAGAGGTTCCATTTTTTGGACTACAATTCCTACTGCCTTTCAAGTAGCACAGCCATAACCCTTCTGTCTGGGGGATCCTGGGAGTTGCAGTCCAACTCTGTGTAGGGGACTTGGAAATGCATGTAATCCCACAATCTTCCCTTTTCATCCTAGTTAAGAGTTTAAGCTTAACTGAATCAGGAGCATGAAATGTATATCAGCCTGAACTTGTTAAAGTCCAGTGGCTGGAATAAAGTTGCAGGACCAACCAATGCTGCTGATTGGCAAAGCTCTTTGCTTTGCAAGTTTTATCCTCCAACATGCCCGAGCCTACTTACGAGTTATGGGTGAGCAATATAAAGTTCTTCCTCCTGACAGAGTTAGAAAAGATCCTGACTGAGGGAAACGATCCTGACTGAGGGTTTGTGTATATTAAGTCGAGCTCTTGCTGCTCCAGCAGCTGCTGTTGCCGCCTGGCCCCAGTTATCCCTTCTGGCTGCCCGGGCACCTGGGTGAAATCCACAAAACACACTCTTTGCCTCTCCTGTCCAACACATGCTGGATCTGACTAGGCCAGCCCTATTTTTCAGAATCCCTGAGAGGGAGTGGTCCTCTGGACTTCGTTTACTTTAGGAGCCACATAGAGGGGAAACTCTGGGATGGGCCTGGAAGCAAATAGTTCATCCCCTAAAACAAAAACATCATCATCATCATCATCATGTGGTGGAGTGGGAGGCCTAAAGAAAGTCTTCACTGTTACAAAGTAACAGGTAGCCTAAGCTGTTGGGAAGGAGGGGACTATCACACAGAAAACCCAAGGCCTTCTGTTAACGTTGCTGCTGTGCACCTTCAAATTGTTTCTGACTTATGGCAACTCTATGGAGATTTTCAGACAACATTGTTATAGCGTTACTATTCCACTTTATTTGCTATGGCTGCCTCCTGTTGAATCCTGGGATTTGCAGTTTAGGGAGGGGCATTTACAACTCTCAGCCAGAGAGATCTTAGGCCTCACTAAACTACAAACCCCAGAATTCCACAGGAGGAAGCCAGAGCAGTTAAAGTGGAATAGTAACACTATAACAGTGTAGTCTGAAAATCTTCTAAGGCAAACCTATCATGTTTTTTGGGGGGTAGGGGGATAATGTGGTCAAAGGGAATTTGCTATTGTCTTCCTCTGAGGCTAAGAAAGTGTTACTTGCCCAAAGTCACCCAGTGGGTTTCCATGGCTGAATGGGGATTTGCACCCTGGCCTCCCAGATTCCTAGTCTAGGACTCCAAACTGCTATACAACTCTGGCTCTCTTTCACACAATGGAAACCCAAGTTCTGTCACGTATACTTAACACTGTTCTTTATTTTTTGCTCTCATGAGCCATCTCTCTCTCTCTCTTTCCACTTGAGCTTGTGCAAAGTTAGTTGGAGCAGAGATGGTTGGAAAAGCAGAAACAAGGGAAGAAACATCAAGGAGGAAGATAACTTCCTGCTATCACTCCACTCTTCAATTGACTAGAATGGACTAGAAAAGTATAGATCTTAGGAACAGAAACTTGCAGACTTGGGGCTCTTGGGACAATCTGGGTAGCTAGCTACTAAAAGTTACATGTAACTGCCAACCTCATCTTCAAGCCCCTGCCTGGTTGACTGTGTCAGCAGAAACTGCTCAATTCTTTCTTCTGTGGGCTGCTCAGAGACATATGTTGATGAGGCAGCCAAGAAAAGATAAAAAAACAAATCAATTAACCAATCAATGTTAAGTAAGTAAGAGTTCATATCTGCATGTTACACTAAGCCATGCTTAGTGGCTAACCATGGTTTGTTTGTTAAAGTGACGAATTCCACGGCAGATCACCAAATGAACTGTAGTTTGGCTTCCCTATTTCTGGGTTGTTTCTTTCCCACTTCTACTTCAAAGCAGACACCTAGGGAAAGAAACTACCGTAAGAACAAGAGGCTGGATGGCCACCTGTCAGGAATGTTTTGATCGTGATTTCCTGTGTGGCAGGGGGTTGGACTGGATGGTCCTTGTGGTCTCTTCCAACTCTACAATTCTATGATTCTATGAAACCATGGTTGTTGGAAATCATGATAAGCCATGATTTAAACAAGCTGGTGTTCATAAGCAAACAAATAATGGGTTCAAATTGTGGTCTGTGGCTGGTTATAACAGGTGTAGCTCAACACTGTAACAAGCCATCTCTCAACAAACTACACCCTGGCTTTTCCAAATCTGCAAATGCAGTCACTGAGTCAGTATGCTATTAGGCTGAAGTGTTTAACCCAAAGGCAAAACCTCCTTTGTCCCCAAAAGAACTGAAGAAAGTGTTGGACATGGCAGAAGCCTAAAGCTGATGGGGGCAGGGGCGGGAGACAGCAAGGCAGCAGGAAAGGTGAGAATTAAGTTGCTGAGACTGTTTTGCTGTTGCCTAAACTGAGCAAGGGGCAAACAACATAGGTAAGCAAACTGGAAAGGTCATATCATGACAGAAGTGCATCCAGAATTAATTTAAAAGGTAACCCATCATGGATCACAGTGCAGAGGAAAATATCTCCTTAACAGTAGCCACCGAAAGAACTAGCTAAGAAGAACAGGAAGCAGGACTGGTTTAAGGAATTTGGGGGGCCCCTGCAATGCTTTATTTTGGGGGCCCCATATGATTATCTCAGGTCAATATAACCTAACTCAACCTAAGCTACTCACAGTACAGGATATTCAGATTACTACTAATAATGTTTTTGCAGGAGGAGGCTTACTACTGGGGCCCCCACAATGATGGGGCCCCCTGTGGATGCTGATGCCGCCGGTGCCTTAAACCGGCCCTGACAGCAAGGCATGTTTCTAGAAGGGGAGCTGTGTTCGCTCGCTGCAGCAAAATCAACACTTTAAAGACTAACCAGTTACATTTTGGAGTTAAGCTTTCACAGATTACAGTCCACTCCATTAGATGGGACTTTAAGAAAATTGCTTTCACAAACGATATTGTACTGCCCTCTAGTGGGCAATTAGTGTTACTATGCATTACCAGAGATTGAAAGCCAAATTAAGTTCCAGGGAATCCTGAAATTGCTTAGAAACTCCACAGGGTTCCTTAATGAGAAGATCTGTAATGGTTGGGCAAGCTTCCCTGAAAAACAACTGGCACATTAGTGCCAATCTTCCCCAGCAATGCACAGGTTCAGGAGGAGCAATGGACAAGTTTTAAGTTGTCTTCTGGGTTCACATGAGGCCTGGGAAGTCCTTATGAATCCTAAAACATGCCTGGGGCTTTTACCACATGCTGATCTCTCAACAGGGGCAAAGGGGAGAAAAAACACTGTAGTATAGGCTGAGCTTTGAACAGTCCCCTTTTTGGACAAAACTCCCAAATAGCCATGCCATGCTATTTGGGGCATTCTTGGAGTTATAGTTTTAAAAAGTAACTTTTTGAAGCTCAAAATATAGGCCTACAGATTCTCACATCTCTATATTTCAGGTTTATTTACACTTTGCAGATCTCCATGTTTTACTTAACCCTAGGGATCCTGAAAACATTTACCTGGCAATAAGCCCCACTGGACCCAGTGGGGCTTACTTCTGAGTAGACATGCATAGGACTATACTATAAGCTATTTTATGAACATTACTGGGCTGGAGAAAATCTTCCCAGATGTTTTTTGCAACTCTTGACCCCTCCAGTTACTCCCCTTCTTCTGTAGTTCAAAAACATCTGGAAAGCCACACAGTTCTTAAGCATTAATGCATCCATGCTATCACCCACTTCAGGCACCATGATTGGTAACAGGAAGAGTAACTCTGCACAGAAAATTATATTTTCATTTTGGTGGGGGCAGAGAACATAAAATGTATGTCCAATGTGCATTTCATACTGTGGAGCAAGATACCCCCCCCTTGCATACACACACACTCTCTCCCTCCCTCCCTCCCTCCCTCCCTCCCTCCCTCACACACACACACATTCATAAAGCTTTTCCTAGAAAGATAATAAAAGGACAATTGAGATGACTGTTAATCCCTTCTCCAGTTTTCAACTGTCCTTCCTACATGTAATCCTCACTCCAGCAGCTTTTCTCTAGGTCCTGGGAGAAGTAGCTGCTGGGTTTAAAGCACATGGGCAGGGGTGTGCAAAGTCTGACTTGTGGGCCACATGTGCCCTTGGGACCCCCAAGCGTGGCCCCTGAAGCCCCCAAACACACCCACCCAATTTAAATTCTTTTTCAGGCAGTTTTTTAAACCAAGAAAACCCTCCTCAAATGGCTGGAACCTACTGTAAAACACTGTGGTTTCCCATCCAGTCTCCCCATATACCCCCCTCTCAATTCAAGACAAACAAACCAAAAAAGCTGAAGTCAAAACTAGAAGTGACACATCACTTCCAGTTACACGGGGTGTGGCAGTGGAGGCTGCCAGGGGTGTGTGTGAAAACTGGCACCCTCCTCCCTCTGCAGTTGTCCAACCCTGCTATATGGTACACCAATCCTACCCAAGCATCTGGAAGGAAAGGGACTGGTGCCACCTAGTGGTCATAATGAGTCATGGACTGCTAATATATTGAGTGCTGTATTGACTTGCACAGCAGGTGTGTTTCAGGCAAAGTGTCAGAAGGACTCCCCAGCCCCTATTATTTCATGCTTTGTACCCAAGCAAGAATGGCTGCCAGCAGCGAACAAGGATACCCTGCAGCTTCAAGTGTCAGGAAGATGCACATGGGATCCACAATCTCTTTGGGAATATCAGAGCAGATTCCAATTTAACATCTTCCGTCACCATCTAATGATGGGAACAGGCCTCTTTCCAATCTCCCACGCTCCAGGAAATTAGACTCTTTCCCAGGCTGTTTGGAAAGGCTGTAAGAAAACCCACTAGCAAAGGAACTCTAGGAAAAGCAAGAGCAAGGCACATGTCTCCTTTTTTCTCCCCCTGTATCCTCCAAACCTGGAAGGGGGAATTATCCTACTTGTGGTGAGGGAAGGCAGGATACAGAGCTAACTCCTTCTGGCAGCAGTTCCTCAAATGATGTTCTCCTGCTCCCATTTCTCCTCAAATACATTCTTCAGCACAGGCAGCAGCCTCTGCAGGTTCTTCTTGGGCAAAATGTGGACCAGCTAAAGCTGGCAAGGGGGTTGGAAGACAAGCCAGGCATTTTGCCTTCTGCAGCTCCACAATGGGGTGTCCAAAGAGGAAGCCTCTGGAAGTATCACAGAGGCCCAGAGGAGATGAATGGCTAAGATGTTAAAAGGATCACCAGTCTGACAAAGCTCCTTCCACACTCCAAAGCAGTGCATTCCACTGCCAAACAGCTCTTACTGTAGGGAAGTTCCTCCTAATGTTTAGGTGAAATATCTTTTCCTGTAGTTTGAATCTATGTCTAGTCTCTGGAACTGCAGAAAACAAGCTTCCTCCATCCTCAGTATGACATCCCTTCAGATATTTAAATATGGCTATCATGTCACCTCTCAACCTTCTCAAGACTAAACATGCCCCGATCCCTAAGCTGCTCCTCATAGGGCATGGCTTCCAGACCTCCCACGATCCTGGTCGCCCTCCTCTGGACACATTCCAGCTTCTCAATATCCTTCTTGAATTGTGGTGCCCACAACTGGATACAGCATTCCAGGTGAGGTCTGACCAAAGCCAAATAGAGTGGCACTATTACTTCCCTTGATCTAGACACTATATTCCTATTGATGCAGCCTAGAAGCACATTGGCTTTTTTAGCTGCTGCGTCACACTGCTGACTCACATTCAGCTTGTAGTCCACTAAGACTTCTAGATCCTTTCGCATGTACTGCTATGAAGCCAGGTGTCACCTATCCTGTATCTGTGTATTTCATTTTTACTGCCCAAGTGTAGTATCCTACATTTCTCTCTGTTAAAATTCATTTTGTTAGTTTTGGCCCAGCTTTCTAATCTGTTAAGGTCATTTTGAATTCTGATCCTGTCCTCTGTAGTATTTTTAAGCTGGTTCTTAACATATTTAATTGGACTTTTAAAATTGTTTTTAGTGCTGTTCACAGTTTAATTCTATTTTAATGTACTGTATTTCCAGTTTCTATGGATGGGTATGAAACCTGGAAGGTGCAGAAAGTTGAAAAGAAGAAAATCAACTCATTTGAGATGTAGTACTGGAGGAGAGTTCTGTGGATACCATTTACTGCCAAAAAAACAAAATAAATGGATCCAAGGACAATTAAGTGTGAACTCTCCCTAGAAGCCAAGACGACTAAAGTGAGACTGCCGTTACTTTGGACATATCATGAGAAGACATGACTCGCTAGAACAGAGGATAATGTTTGGAAAGGTAGTAGGCAGTAGGAAAAGAGGAAGACTTACAGGTGGATAGACTCAATCAAGGAAGCCACAGCCCTGAGTTGGCAAACACGGAGCAGGGCTGTTGATGGTAGGGTAACTTGGAAGTCTCTCATTCACAGGGTTGCCATAAATCAAAATCAACCTGTCAGCAATTAACAACAAAATGTTGATCTTTTATTATGTTTGAACTAAATCACACTTGTTTTAATTTGTGAGCTGACTTGAGTCCTAGTTTTGAGGGAAAGGCAGGGTATGAATAAAGTTAGTAATAACAGCAGCAGCAGCAGCAGCAGCAGCAACAACAATAATGGTCCACATTTCTACCCAGGAATGGAGCTCAAGGTTACAAACAATGATAAAGTCAAGTAAAACAAATATCAGTTATTTAAAATGTAGAAGAAATTAAAAATACACAAATAATATGATGTTGAGGATTATAGTGATAACAATAACAAACCAACAACAACAGGACCTAACCATTTAAATGCCCCTTTTACATCAACTCAGCTTATGCTTGCTGGTGGAAAGACAAGGAGAAGGCCAGTCTAGTCCCTTTCCCCCAGAAAAGAAGTCCACAGCCTAGGAGCAACCACTAAGAAAACCCTGAAAACAGATACCACAGCCTCCCCCAACATGGTGTCTTCTAGATGCTGTGCTGTCTAGGGATAATAAGAGTTGCAATCCAAAACATCTGGAATGCACTAGGTTGGGGAAGAATTCGAAGACATTGCCATGTTAGTCTGGAATATCAGTATGCAGTATGTAGCACCTTTAACTGAGAGGAAGAAGCTGGAGCATGAGCCTTAACAGACATAGAGTCTGTCTACATTGCAGAAATGCAGCAGTTTGACACCTCTTTATCCACCGTAGTTGTATCCTATGGAATCCTGATACGCTTGGTGAGGCACCAGAGTTCTCTGATAGAAAAGACTCAATACTTCAACTTCGACAAATACCAGGCTTCCATAGGACAGAGCTATGGTGGATAAAGTGGTGTCAAACTGCTGTATTTCTGCAGTGTAGACACACCATGTGTTTACTTCCTCATATGCAACAATAGATGCAATCGGTTGGGGAAAGTTGAACTGCTGTATGAATGCTTATAATTAAGTCAAGAGAATTTAGATTGGGATGATGATGAAGAAAGGGAGAAAAGAGGCTTCATCTCTGTCCCTGTCACCAATACCACAGTTCTAACCCAGACCAATCTTTCCCTCACCTCCTTGACCGCTATTTGCTTAGAGAGGAAATTTCCCACTGGGAGTTTTCCTCCAGAGGGAAATAGCATCCATGTATGATTTTGAGGGAGAGGGGGAGCAGAATACTGAAAGTTTAGTCAGGAAAAAAAGCTTTCTTCACACGGTGCTCTTGATCTGTGTTGTCCCCTCCCTAGCTGCTATTTACATTTTTAAAATCTACACAATTCCATCACGTTATATCTATCTTGGTCCTGAGCTACTTCTACCTGATTTGTTTCAGTTTACCAGTGAGTGCCACAAGAATGCCAGCCCAAAGAGGTGGCAGATCACTTTATCTATTTTAACTATATTTATTTGAAAGGGAAAGACCAGCATTGCACCTTTTTTCTGTTGTCTGGAGGCAGTAATGTGAATTTTCAAGAAAAAGAGAACTGGAAAATTTTCTAGTGCTGTGAGTAACGTTATCTGATTCAGCATGTTTGATTTAAATATTATATTCAAACACATTCAAAGCTTTCTGTGGAAATTATTAGAGCGGAATATTTGTGATAAAGGGAATAGCATATTCTTCCCTTGCATCTAACCAAAAAATGACTACAATTTAACAATGTTTTTAAAGGACACATACCTAAAGAAAGCTGTACTTGATCTATTTTACATAAACACTATTAACTTTCTTTTGCTGTGGTATAACTGTAGTACTGTCAGCCGTCCATATCCACGGATTCAGCATCCACGGATTCAGTCAACCAGTTTGAAAATATTCCACCAAAAAAATTATATATAATCCACAAAGCAAACTTGATTTTGCCATTTTATATAAGGGATGCTATTTTACTACACCATTATATATAATGGGACTTGAGCATCCATGGATTTTGGTATCCACAGGGGTCCTAGAACCAAACCCCAGCAGATATCAAGGGCCCAATCTACCTTCAGCTTCACTTACTCTCCACAATACTTATCAGTTCCATTTGAAGATGAGAAAAATCTGATTCAGTACCACTGCTTGAACATTTTTTTTCACTAAAGGATGTATTTGGGTCTATGGGCACTGGCCACCTATCACATTCTGTGTTGACTATTTGTACTTGTGACTGATTGAGAAGCAAGAGATTTTGTGAAACTGAAACAAGCAGTGCATTCATTTGTTAGTCTGTTCATCCGACCACTAGGGTTTGCCAATGCTTGCTTCCTCAGAAGAACCAAAAATTCATACCCTAGTAGCTGTACCTGGCGTAACATATGCCATTAAAAAACTCCCCCCAAAACAGCCGACATAGGAGATCCAATACAGCTGGAAGAATGGGAAAAAGCTTGGGAAATCACAAACACATTCACAGTGTGTCTTCAGTTGAAGGAGAACCATCTGAAGATGGTAAACCGATGGTATATGACACCAATAAGAATAAGTAAAATTTATAAAATAAAAGAAACTCAGTGTTGGAAATGTGGTAAAGAACCGGGCTCGCTTTTCCACATGTGGTGGGCGTGTCCAATCGTCAAAAACTTCTGGACAAAAATACATAAAAAAATATAAGAGCTCTACAGCATCCAATGTGAAATGAATCCTAAATTATATTTATTAAACATAACAACATCAATTGACGAAATAACTCTTAAGCAACACTGGAGAACAATTTTATATCTAATAATCGCAGCCAGACTGATAATCAATGCAAAATGGAGAAGCAAAGAAATCCCCCACATTAAGGACTGGGTGCTCAAAATTAGAGAAATGCAAGAGAATGATAGTCTGACTTGCATCTTAAATAAAACAAGGCGGGGAAAAATCAAGGAGGAATGGGGACCGATTAAAAATTTTTTGAAGAAGAGTTGGAATATTGATGAGCCAATATAATGGAATAAAGTTAAGAGGACAAACTATCTCAGATCAAAGAGAACCAAGAGAGCTGAGAGAAAAGGAGTTATGGGGGAGGACAAAAAGCTGAAAAATGACTCAGATGAGTTAGATGATACTGGGAAAATGAAGCAAAACCATGAGTTTAATCTTACAGATTAACAATTAAAATTGGAACAAAATAAGGAAATTAGATCATTGACATTGTAATGTATAACATAATATATATGTATAGAGTTGCATTGTATAACATAGCATATATGCATGGATATGTATATATGCAAATAAAAGGGATAAAGGAAAACACAAGAATATATTTATATACAGTTAGAGATGTACATAAATGTAAATTGAAGGAGGTATTGAGAGAAAATGGAATATAAAAGAAGATCCAAATTGAGATGCAAAAAATAGGAAGTGATGTTGAATGGGAAAAGGGAGAATAGGGATTGAAGTATGTAAGATTTAGAAGAATAGATGAAAGTTGTATGTGGGAGAAGGTATGGGTAAGTTGAAGAGGGATGGGAAGAAGATGGAGTGTATAAGGAAGAAAGAAAGAAAAGAAAGGGTGGACCAGTATGTTCTAGGTAATATGAAAGGAAGATGAGTATGGATAGTGGTAAAAAGGAATGGGAGAGAAGAAATGATAACAGAAGAGGAAAAGAAAGATAATCAATAACTACATAAACGAGAACAAAATTAATTTTGGTTGTAATGTAATGTATGTATGTATGTTTGTGGATTGAAATGTATGTATATATGTTCGTGGAATAAAAGTGGTTAAATAAATGTTTAAAAAAAACTCCCCCCAAAGCACCCAGTAGACCTCATGACAACCCTGTAAGGTAGGCCAGTGGATTTTTAAATTCCTCCTCCCCCTTCTCAGTGTTCCACACTTTCCCCAGAATTGCCGAGGGCAGCGTGCTCTGTTGTCCTGGCACCTTCAGTTGACTGCCTGGGTCCCATTGCAGGAGGCCTGTCGCTGCCGCCAGTTGACTGTCTGGGTCCCACTGCAGGCGGCCCTTCACCACTGCCAGTTAACTGTCTGGGTCTCAATCTGGGCCACAGACTAAGTGGAAGAAGTGGACTGTGAGGTGGAGAGGGAATTTGCATATGGATGATGATTGGTTGGGTGTGTTTCCTGAGCAGCCAATCAGCACACCTGGAAAGGCAACATACCCAAGAGAATTATATATAGAGATATTTAGATCATCTAACATGATTGCAGTATGACAGCCCAGACAACAATGGTTTTAGAAAATGTACCGTCTCACATCTCTGCCCAGAGGCCTCATTCACTGCGCTTGGGGAAGAAAGAACAGCATACAAAATAAA
The DNA here is from genome assembly GCA_030847615.1 of Gambelia wislizenii. Lineage (NCBI taxonomy): Eukaryota > Metazoa > Chordata > Lepidosauria > Squamata > Crotaphytidae > Gambelia > Gambelia wislizenii. The sequence continues at coordinate 263,649,208 of JAUMIR010000002.1, forward strand.
CCCAGTGGGATCCATTCGCTAGGCTGGATTTTTCCATTTCCAACACACCACTGGGCTCAGTGGGATTCCTCAAGGGAGCTGTAATATTTCACAACACAACAACAAAACTGTGTGAGCATTCAAAAGGTGAAAGTCAAGGCAGGAACAATAGGCCCTGTCATAGTGAAGCAAATGCTTCAGACAGTAAATGCTGGGGGACAAGAGCCAGCCCTGACTGCAAATGCAAGATAAAGCATGAAGCTTGAAACTTAAAAGTGTGGCCCTTTGCAGGTAAATCTGTACCTGCCCCAACAGCTCTAGTAGCTCATTCAGGAAAAGAATTCTTGCTGGATTTGGCCCCTGAACCTTGGTAGTGATTAAAAAAAAAAAGGTTAATGTTTACGAATTTTAATGCTTGCTGATGTTTAAGGATTCCATGTATATGTCTGTAGATAAAAATGGATTGGGAGTCTGCAGCTATGGCATCATTGGCATCATCATCATCATCATCTGTTTTAAGATCAATGCTACAGTCCTATACATAGTTACTTAAGAATAGGCACCACCTATAGAGTAAACATGAAGAGTATAAAGCTGCAAAAGAAGTAAAACAATTTCAACCAGTGCTGCTCAACATAGTAGCCCATGGAACAGTGCCAGCCCACATGCCATAAGTTGTCAGTCCCTGCAATGTCCAGAAAAGAAAGAAACAATTGTAACCAACGAGCACAAATATGGTACTCACCCCTGGCACATGGCGGCGGCGGGGGGGGGGGGATTCAGGTTCTCCACATCAGACAGCTTAAGAAGCACTGGTTTAAATCAACCTTTATTTAAAAGTTGGAAAGTATTTACTCTTTATGGCTAAAGCAGCATTCCTTAGATGGAACAGTTTATCTTGGAAATCTAATTAAGAGCACACTTCAGTGTTGTGATTTATGTTTCGTACACAACTACTGTCTATCTACTTTTATTAGTCTACTTGAGACTACCCAAAGGACAAAAAAGCTTGCATGGGCTGAGGTGGACAGAAATACATCCAGTAAGGTGGCAATCCCAAATATACTTTAAAAAGGCAATACAAGAAGAAGAGGAATTACTTCTAAATAAACATGCTTAGGACTGCACTCCATGTATAGATCTTTAGACTGCTGAAATCAAATACTTAGAAGGAGAAAGCCAATAAAACTCAACTGTTATTTAACAGGTAATCTCCCAAAAGCTTTGTTTGTCTTTGTCAGGGGAATTTGCAGGATGTGTTGCCATGGTTGGCTTCAGGTGAGGGTGGCTCCACGTGCATTGCCAAAATACAAGATATGCACGGCTAGAAAAAAGGACACAAATGTGCTCATGTTAATTTATATGTATAGTTGCACACTGAGAAATAATTTTTCCAATTTAGACTTCACAAAAGGCAAGACAATTCCCCTTTCATCCAAATTGCTCTCAACAATTACTTCAAATAATTTGCACCCCACTCCAGACGTCCTTCAGGTAATTTCCCATCAATCGATTTCTACCTTCAAATGAATTGTTCTATATTGCTTAATTATCCCCATTCACTACTGCTCCACCTCCTCAAGCATTAAATTTGAAATAAAAAGGGTGTGCTAATGCTTGGGTGGCAACTACTTGAATCATGATTGGACCATGGAGGGAAAGACAGAAGCAAGTGTGGGGCCCTTTCACAGTGAGCAATTACTGTATAGCACTGTGACTCCACTTTAACTCCCATGGCTGCAGAGGACTGTTCTAGGGAATTCTGGAGTTTACAGTCTGGTCAGAGAAACTGGGGTGTTTTGGCTGAGAATTCTAAGTACCCCGCCCTAAACTGAAAATCACATAGGATACAACCATGGCAGTTAAAATGGAATCACAGCACTATAACTGTGTAGTGTGAATGGGGCGACATCACAAGTCACCTTGCTGCTCCTTGTCTTCTGTCTGAGGGTGCATCTACACTGTAGAAATAATGCAGTTTGACACCACTTTAAGTGCTGTAGCTCCATCTTATGGAATCCTGGTATTTGTAGTTTTACAGTATCTTTAGCTGTCTCTGCCAAAGAGTGCTGGTGCCTCACAAAACTACAAATCCCAATATTCTGTTAAAGTGGTGCCAAACTGCACTCTTTCTACAGTTGTAGCTGTAGCCTGAGTTTACGGGCTACAGTTTTATTATCTCCTTTCCCCCTTGTCTCAGGAACCAGCTTGACTGTCAAGCAGGGTCAGGAAGACACAAAGGCAGCAGATTTTGGGTATTATAAAGGGTAGGAAATTGTTATTATTTTTATTATGTGTCTTCAAGTCAACTCTGACTTATGGTGACCCTCTCCTAGGGATTTCTTGGCAACGTTTATTCAGAGGGGTTTGCTATTGCCTTCCTCTGAGGCTGAGAGAGGTTGACTTGCCCAACGCCACCCAGTGGGTTTCCACAGCTGAGGGGGGGATTTGAGCCCTGGGTTCCCAGGTCCCATCTATACAAGGGGGTGGGTGGGTGGGAATACGAATGCATCCGAAAAAGAAGCCATTCGCAGTGCTGCAACCTGTCTTAATGATCATGAGGGCCCCCCTAAATTTCGCATGCTCCCTAGCCAAAAAGATGGTGGTCACAAGTGATTTACTCATGCTTTTAAATCTGCTGCCGCCAATATTTTTTAAAAAACAGTTTACTATGGCATGCACAAGCAATACTTCATATTTATAAAAAAGAAGAGGAAGAGGAAGAGGAGGAAAAAAGAAGAAGAAGAGAGCAAAAGATAGCTATTTTATCAACTTATCGGACCCTCACTTAGCCAAAAATCCAACATGGTGGCAGCAGGGGCTTTCCATGTTTGCTAGCCATACCTTCCATGCTTGTCCAGCCAATCAGATTATGTTGCCTGTTCACAGCGACATGAATGTGACTGTCAACGATCGCACATTCGCATGCCATACGGAGCTTTTTTAAGAAGTCCGGGAGAAGCCCCAGAGGCTTCCTACATGGAATTTAAGATGGATTTGGTTGCCCCCCTTCTGAATTACACGTATTTATGTTAATGTCCGTTTGTACAGATTGCATTCCATTCGCATCCCATTAGGATTATTTTCACTGTATAGACAAGCCCTCAGACTCCTAGTTCAGCACAACACCACACTCACTCTCTTTGAACATCCCTAGAAAATTGTTAGTTATTTGCTATTTTTTTTATGTTTCCAATGCTATAGATGAGGAAACAGACTTCATCGGTTTTCTGTCTCATGTGCCAAATTAATTAATCCAACTCAATTGGGGTGGGTGGCTGGACTTTTGCTATTATGGTTCAGGCAGCATAATATCTTGGCCCAACCCTGGCTGCAGTGGTGTAACCCTGATAGCAGCTCTTACCCTGCCCTTAACAAACAAACCCTGCAAGCCACACCTTCCTTCAGGCTGTCCTCCCCCACATGGCAATCTTAGCTTTAAAAATATATACATTATAGTTTTTCAGATAAAAACCCCATACATTTAAACATAACAAATCAAATCAACTAACAAATATTACTAACATCTGGATTCTTCTCTCCCTCCCCTCCCTTCCTTCCTCCCCCCTTCCCTTTCCTATTACATATAATATACAATTTGACATAGATTATATAATTCGTAAATATCAATATTTTATCTTTCAAATTATTTGCTTTCCAAGTGTTGAGGTATCAGCTAAAAAATCACTTATAAATTACCTTATTTTCCAGTCTTATATGCCATTGCATATAATGGGACTTGGATATTTAGATTAAGGGAAGTAATAGTGCCACTGTACAGTTGTCCCTCCACATTCACGGATTTGGCATTCACAGATTTAAGTATTCATGGCTTGAAAATATTCTTTAAAAAATAATAATCCAAAAAGCAAACCTTGATTTTGCCATCTTATATAAGGGACACCATTATGCTATGCCATTGCATATAATGGGACTTGAGTATTCATGGATTTGGGTATTCACAGGGGGTCCTGGAACCAAACCCCAGTGAATGTGAAGGGACAACTGTATTCTTTAAACCCAACAAGCATTAAATTCCCAGATCTTTCTTGCAAGTATTTTTGGAATTTTCCCCAGTCTTTTATGAATTTACTACAGTAGGACCCCCGTATCCGCTGGGGATTGGTTCGGGGGGTGGGGGCGTAGATACCGAAAACTGTATACAATAGCAAACACCATTGAAAATAATGAGACACCTGGTTTAAAATATGATAGAGTTGCCTTGGAGGACCTAGAAAATGGCTAGAGAGGACACATTTTCTAGGAAGTTTCTATGGTAGGTGTGCTATTTTGTGTTCTGTGGATAATTGAATCAGTGGATAATGAATCAGTGGATATAGAGGACCTACTGTATTAGGTTTCCCACTTAACATATATGTAAGTTTGTCCATTCCAGCAATTTCCATTATTTTTTCCGACCATTCCTCACATGTAGGTACAGCGCAAGTCTTCCAGTGCTTAGCAAGTAGAATTCTGGCTGCAGTTATCACATGCCACCTTAATCTACCAATTTTCTTTTCTATGTTTTGTTTTGTTTTTTGAAGTGGAATATCCTCAACAACAAAAATTTCTGATTTAGTTCAATTTTAACCTGTATAATTTTTTTTTTTTTGCATTTTAGCTCTCACCATAAACAGAACTTGTTTACTACTGGGCATTCCCACCACATATGAAAAAAACTACTAATCATTTTTTTGCATTTCCAACAGATGTTATTAATATTTTTATAAATCCTAGCAAGTCTAAGTGGTGAAAGGTACCACATATACATCATCTTTAGGAAGTTTTTGCTACTTCTCGTATTAATCCTATTGTTCTTCCATAGTTTTTCCCATTCTTTCCATTCTATATTATTATAAGAGAGGTCCTTGGCCCATTTTACACACATTCTTTGATTGATTCATTTTCTAAATTAAATGTTATCAGTAACTTGTATATATTACCAATCAGATTTTTCTTTCCTTTTAACATATAGGTTTTGAATTCACTCTTTTCCAAGTCAAACCCCTGTTTTCCTATCTGCTTTGAACCTTTCTAGTATTTGTATATAGGGGTTACCACTCAATGTTAAACCCTTCACTGATTAGTACTTGTCTATCTTTAACCTGATATATATTTTCTGTTATAGTCAAAAGGTCTCTATACATTGCCTATTCTCCATATCTTCTTAATCCTTTTAACGATAAAACTTCTGATGGTGACAGCCAGGGAGGTATTTCATTTGTATTTGATCCAGACTTTAAGTAATGCCTTCTTGATTGGATGATTATCAAATGATTTTTGGACATTAATTTTATTGTACCACAGGAAGGCGTGCCAGCCAAGGTGTAGATCATATCTGTCCAAGGCTAATAATTTAGGGTTATCTAATAGAATCCAAGGTCTTATCCATGCTAGACATGGAGCTTCATAATATAGTTGGAAATCTGGGAGAGCAAAACCTCCCCTCTCTTTACTTTTAGTCATAAATTTATATTTGATCCTAGATTTTTTTCCACCCGAAATAACTTTGTCAATCTTAGCTTTGTACTTCTCTGAAGTAAGCTCTCCTGTCTTTCCTTCAGTGACATTCTTGCAAACAAGCTTGTAAAATGTGGGTTAACTGTTAAATATTTAAACATGGCTATCATGTCCCCTCTCAACCTCCTCTTCTCCAGACTAAACATGTCCAGCTCCCTAAGCCACTCCTCATAGGGCCTAATGGCTTCCAGACCTCTCACCATCCTGGTCACACACCCTTCTCTGGACACATTCCGGCTTCTCCATATCCTTCCTGAATTGTGGTGCTCAGAACTGGACACAGTACTCCAGGTGAGGTCTGACCAAAGCAGAATACAGTTGTCCCTTCACAGTCGCTGGGATTTGGTTCCACGACCCCCCGTGAATACCCAAATCCGTGAATATTCAAGTCCCATTATATGCAATGGCATAGAAAATAGTGTCCTTTATATAAGATGGCAAATTCAAGGTTTGCTTTTTGGATTATTTTTTAAAGAATATTTTCAAGCCATGAATACTTAAATCTGTGAATGCCAAATCCGTGAATGTGGAGGGACAACTGTACAGTGGCACTATTACTTCCCTTGATCTAATGATGAGTCAATTTGTTATTCAGTTTTCTTACCTACCCTGACACGCCCAGCCCCATATCTATAGTAACATCTATAATAATAATTGGCAATATTTAATAATTTGGTCAACGTGTGGCCTTACATGCAGTGTGGCCATTAATAAAAACCTGGGAAATTACTCATCTAGAAAACCCAAAGACAAGCACAACAGGGGCCCTTTGTGGCTATGGGTGCTGGGGGTGCCTTCGGTTTCTAAATGGCACTAAAACCTCATTCTGCTTGTGTTTGTGCGCACGCGTTTGCCTTTCAATAATTATTAAGGTGCAGAGAGGCCCATTTATTTATAAAGGGGCAGGTTTGCAATTTGCAGAAGGAACGTCACACCCTTCCTGCAACCTGGCTAAAAGAGGAGCATATCTTTCTTCTGAAGTACTACTTACCTCGTGAAAATAATTTAGCAGCAATTTATTTTTTTAAAAAAATGCAGAGTGGTATATAGCTTTCCCTGACACTGGGATAAACATAGGGCCCCCCCAAAACAAACCATTGCAGGGGCCCCCCAAATTCCTTAATCTGGCCCTGAAGGTACTGCACTTAGGGTGGAAAAACGAAATGCATAGATACAGGATAATAATAATAATAATAATAATAATAATAATAATAAAATTTATTTATATCCCGCCCCTCTGCAAGCAATCGGGGCGGCTTACAACGATAAAATGGTAGACAGTATAAAACAACCCAAAATCCCTCCCTCCCCTTAAAACATTATTAAATTAATACAAGTTAAAATCAATATATAATACAATATGTTAAAAACCCTTTTAAGCAGGCAGCATCTGTTTGGAGGTCCAAAAGCAACCTCCAGAGGGGGTTCCTGAGGCCAGGGTTAGCTATTCCGGAAAAGCCTGCCCGAAGAGAACCGTCTTGACAGCCTTTTTAAAGCTGTCTAATGATGTCAATAGGCGGATCTCGTCGGGCAGGCTGTTCCACAATTTGGGGGCGACAGCCGAGAAAGCCCTCTGGGAGGTAGTCGCCAGCCTTGGTCTTTGTGGCTGCAACAGATTCCTCCCAGAGGACCGGAAAGCGCGGGGAGGATTGTAAGGGAGAAGGCGGTCCCTGAGATAGCTTGGACCCAAGCCATTTAGGGCTTTAAAGGTGATAACCAACACCTTGTACTGGGCCCGGAAGCTGATAGGCAGCCAGTGGAGGGACCTCAGAACCGGAGTAATGTGGTCCCTCCTAGATGTTCCAGAAACTAGCCTGGCTGCCATATTTTGTACCAGCTGTAATTTCCGAACTAGGCACAAGGGTAGCCCCATGTAGAGAGCATTACAGAAATCCAGACGTGAGGTTACCAGCGCGTGCACAATGGTCTCAAGATCCCTTACTTCCAGAAAAGGGCGCAGCTGGCGTATCAGCCGAAGCTGATAACAAGCGCTCCTGACTGTCGCATTTACCTGATTTGTCATCAGGAGCGACGAGTCAAGGAGCACCCCTAGGCTGCGAACACAGTCACTGGAGGAGAGTGTGACCCCATCCAGGACTGGAGATTGCAACCCGATTCTTGGTTTTGGGGCCGCTACCATGAGCACCTCCGTCTTGTCAGGATTCAGTCTCAATCTGTTTTTCCTCATCCAGCCCATTACTGCCCGAAGACATTCATAGAGAGAAGAGATGCCATCAGAGTTTGAGACGAATGAGATACGGAGAAATAGATCTGAGTGTCATCAGTGTACTGATAACACCCAGCTCCATAACTCCGGATAATCTTACCCAGCGGCTTCATATAGATGTTAAATAACATCGGGGACAGAATAGCACCCTGTGGTACTCCACAGGTGAGCTCCCTTTTACTGGAGCTACTGTCCCCGAGCAGCACTCTCTGGGTCCTGCCTGAGAGGAAGGACCGGAACCACTGCAAAGCAGTGCCTCCGATGCCTAACTCCCCCAGGCAATCCAGAAGAATGCTGTGATCTATCGTATCAAAAGCCGCTGAGAGGTCTAAGAGGATGGGGGAGACCTGGCTGAATGAGACTACATGTGAAAGGGATCTAGGAGTCCTAGCAGACCACAAGTTGAACATGGGTCAATAGTGTGATGCAGCAGCTAAAAAGGCCAATGCGATTTTGGGCTGCATCAATAGAAGTATAGTGTCCAGATCAAGGGAAGTGATAATGCCACTCTATTCTGCCTTGGTCAGGCCTCACCTAGAATACTGTGTACAGTTCTGGGCACCACAATTAAAAAAGGATATTGACAAACTGGAGCGTGTCCAGAGGAGGGCGACTAAAATGGTGAAAGGTCTGGAAACAATGCCTTATGAGGAGCGGCTTAGGGAGCTGGGTATGTTTAGCCTGAAAAAAAAGACAGTTAAGGGGCGATATGATAGCCCTGTTTAAGTATTTGAAGGGGTGTCACATTGAGGATGGAGCAAGCTTGTTTTCTGCTGCTCCAGAGACTAGAACACGGAGCAATGGATGCAAGCTCCAGGAACAGAGATTCCACCTCAACATTAGGAGGAACTTTTTGACAGTAAGAGCTGTTTGGCAGTGGAACACACTCCCTCGGAGTGTGGTGGGGTCTCCTTCCTTGGAGGTCTTTAAACAGAGGCTGGATGGCTATCTGTCAGGGATGCTTTGATCATGATTTCCTGTGTGGCAGGGGGTTGGACTGGATGGCTCTTGTGGTCTCTTCCAACTCTACAATTCTATGATTCTATGAAATCTGCTGTCCATGAAAACAAGTTCAGGATTGGAACCTCAGCTTACAAAGTTAACAGGGAAAGGGACGGGGAGGAGAATCAGGGTTTTCGACACCTTGGTGGCCCAAAACTTATCCCTGACAGTGGGAATGGCAGAGATTAGCATAGCGTGTTTGTTTTATTATGAAATGAGGTGGTTGTAGTTAGTAGTACTCCCTCTCTTTCAATTTTAATCCAAAGGCTCAGATCCTGCTGCTTGTGTACTGCCTGCCTGAACTGACACTTCAAATATATGCCTCTAGAAAAGGACACTCCTCCTCTCTTCCATTCCCCCTTCAAACCTCCCCACAGCCAGACTCTCCCCACAAAAGGGCCATGGCTGCTACAATGCCACCATTAAAAAACAAAACAAAGGGCTTGTCTATATGGTGAAAACAGTCCTCATAGAATTTAAGGAGAATATGATTTGTCCCAATGGGATCCCGTATCAATCCATCATATTTGGAAAGGGGGAAGGAGCAAAATCTATGTGGGAAAACCCTTTGCTGCTTTTTCTATATATTTTTTTAAAACTGTGATGGAAATACGCATTCCCACTCGTTGGGACAACCAATTCGCTTTGATGTGCATTCCCCATAAGAGCGGTAGTGGAAAACTGATCGTTTGGATGTGCGCAGGGGGCAGAGCTTGCTAGCAAAGCAAGTGCTGCATACCACCATGCTGGATTTTTGCCATAGCAATTGTGCACTGAGGTGACAAAACAGCCTTTTTCTTCTTTTTTTCTGTGTATTTAAGCAGAAGATCGCACATCTGCAGCTTGGATATGCTTTTTAAAAAATACTGTTTGGCAGTGGGAACTGGTGACAATAAAAACATACGCATGCCTGTGATCTTGAAAAAAAAACTGTGGAGACAAATAAAAGCTGCTGTGAATTGGCATTACTGTGCTCCAATCCACATTTTATTGCCTTGTATCTCTCTCTCTCTCTCTCTCTGGCTTTTCTTCCAAAGGAAGATTCAGGAAGGACTCGTCCTGCGCTTTCTGAAAGCACACTGATGACTAAAAAGGCCAATCCGAGATAAACAAGTCTGGTTGCAGAAAGCACAGCAGAAGTTCTCCTTGGGTGATATTTCTGGGTTGTGATTCTTTCTGCGTTGTCGTTTCTCTTCAAGACTTGTTCGGCGTGAGTTCTCAAATAAGGCTGCAGCATTGTGGATAGTGCGTCTCCATGCCTCCCAATGTGAGGCCAGGGCGGACCATTGTTGGTGATCAATTTGGCTGAGCCTGAGATGTTGTTTCAGGAAGTCCTTGTATCGCTTTTTTGGAGCGTCCCTCTTACGCTGACCCGTGGTGAGTTCACTGTAGAGTACTATTTTGGGGAGGCGATGGTCCTCTATCCTAGAAACGTGCCCTGCCCAGCGCAGCTGTGTTCTCAATATCATGGCCTCAATGCTGGTGATCCCTGCTTGCTCAAAGACAGAAACATTCCTTCGAGCCTGTGCAATGGATTGCCTTGTATAGACAACCCCCAAAACAAATTGACAACCCCCAAAACAAATTGGCAGCAGTCCAACCCAGGCAAGCTCAAAAGCAGCCACTTGAGACTGGCTCTGGCCTCATGCTCTTTGAAAATGCAGCAAGGTAAGTTCTCCCAAGGGAGAATCATAGGCCCAGCATCCATGAAGTATGCCAGGTTTTTAATGGACAAATTAGGAAGTTGGACAGAACCTTAAAACAGAGGGCTGTCTGTAATAAAAGAGGTCATCTGACCAGCTTATTCAGAGTTTAAGTGGTCTCTTGGCAAAGCCTCTCCTGATGGGCTCCTGGTGTGCAAATGTCTATATTTCCTACCATGTTCTCAATGTACTGGTGGCTGTGATTTTAGATTGCTCAAGTGTCCAGAACAATATTGGGCAGATCATAGACAGGGCAAACACCAGTGCCAGTAGGCCCTGCTGCGATCCTAACAGCAACAGCTGCCCAATTGGGTGCTGATGCAGGGCCTGTGTGGGTATGTAATACCTAGATGCAATACAGTCCTAAAGAAATAAACTAAAGAAAGAGCGTATTTTCCCCAAGTAAAATTAAATGATTTTTTTTAAACCATGGGAAATCAAGATCCTAAAAATTTGCAATTTATATTGCTTTAAGAATAAAAACATAATGAACCTGCATAAAATTAAATACACACACAAATAGGAAAGCACTAATTTATAGGTTCTGGAAGAGCACCTGTGTCAGTGTGGTGTAGCAAAAATAATGACGGGTCTTTTGGTACCTTAAAAGTTAATCAAGTTATTATGGAATAAGGTTTTACAGACCATAGCTGACTGCAAAATGTGCATCACACTTTATCCTGAATTATACGTATACATACACATATGAAATATTCCCACACACAAACACAGAGTAACTGCCAAAGGGAAATGAAAAGCATAGAATATAGACAGCAGCAATTATGTTCAATCACGGTGGCCATTTATATAAAAAATACTGCAGGTAACAGTGCAACTATTCTAGCATCAGTAAACTCATTAATGCATGTTATTACTATAGCAGTTGAAAGTAAATTCCCAGAATATTGGGGTTGGCAACAAAAAATCTATTAGGCAGGTACTAAAAGTCAACCCAAGAGCTACAGGCAGGCAGGCAGGCGTGGTGGATCAGCAGACACATGGCTGTGGTGGATGGGGCTAAAGGCAGCTACTGGTAGGCCATGGGGGACAGGGCCAGCATTCCTTTTACCTTCTAGATGGTGAAAAAACTCCTCATAGAATGCGAGAATACCTTTTGTCCCAATGAGATTCTGCAGCGATTTGACGTATTATGAAGGAGGGGGGCCAAAATTTCCAAATATTCTGTGGAAAAAAACCTTCATGGCTTTCCCCCCTTATTTAAAAAAAAAGCTCTGAAGGAAATGCATATTTTTGCTCGTTCAAACACTAATGTGATTTATTGCGCAGTCTGGAGAGAGAGGAACTCTTAATCTGATGATTGGTTGGATGTGTGCAGGTGCAGGCTTGCTGTCAAGCATCCAGAAGCGCTAATAAACTTTTATTTTTTTTAAATGTATTGTCAAAAGGGAACATGGCCGCGAACTGAGATGGCAGCTGTGTTGTTTTGCACGGGGTGTCTGTGCAAGGAAGGCAAGGGGACCTGGCAGCACAGCGCCTGGAGACGAGGAGGGTAGCCACCGCGAGGAAAAGGAGGAGAGCCACCCACCCTTCATACATCCCGGTAGCGGTGGCCTCTGATTCTGGATGCAAAGGAAGATACACCAGCTGCTGGGAGAAGGAAGAAGAGGGTGGCTCTTTGCCATCTGGCCAGCTGCTGGGAGAAGGGAAAGAGCCACCCTCCTCTTCCTTCTCCCAGCAGCTAGCCAGGTGGCTCCAACCGTCCCTTTGCAGCTGGAATTGGGAGCCCACCGCTGCTGCGAAGGGCTGGCGGCTCTCCTTTCCTCACAGTGGTCGCCCTCATCATCTCTGGGCGCTGCACTGCCAGGTCCCCTTCATCTTCCTCGCCCCCCCCCATGCAAAACAATGACACAGACACCATCTTGATTCACAGCCGTGTGAACATTGCAGAGGAGAGCTTCACATACTATCCTTTTTGCCAAACACCATGGAGACAAAAGAACGCTGCTGCTAATTGCCTATAATGCACAGGTATGTACATTATTTCTTCATGTATAAATAAGCCCTCTGTCTCTCTGTCCTCCCCACTTCCTTCCCTCACATTTATGCACATGCAGAGGCTTCCCCCTCTCCATTCATTCTCCAAAACATACATTTACTCCTCTCTGCATGTGTTTACACACAAACAGACACAGTCTCCCCCTCACACCCAAACAGACACACACCCCTCCCTTATCTTCACATGCAGAAAGGGGGAGGTTTATTTTTATTTTTTTTTATTTAGTTATTTATACCCCACTCTTCAGCCACAAGCAGCTTACAAATTATTTTAAGCAATAGCAGTTTACACATCTACACTGCAATAAGCACTGCAATAAGCTTCCAATGTGTGTTAGCTAATTGCCCCCACAAGCAGGGTACTCATTTTACCAACCTACAAAAGGATGGAAGGCTGAGTGAACCTTGGAGCCACCCTGTGCACTGAGAGCAGTGGTGGGATTTGTGAGCCTTCCAGATGTTTTTGGATTGCTTGGGGCCAGGCTATTTGAAGGATCTTAACTATCTAGATGAGCCTGTTAAGATGATCTTCAGTAAAGGCCCTTCTCACTGCCCCACTACTTTCTCAGGAACAAGAAAGAGGGCCTTCTCAGTGGCCGCTCCCAGACTTTGGAACTCCCTCCTTGCTTTCCTTCCATTCGCAAGTAAAAACATCCCTATTCTGTCAGGCCTTTAGAAATTGATTGTGATGGGCGTTTAATGGTGTACTGAACTGTTTTGTTCATATTTTTTTACAATACAGTACTGTACTTTAAAAAACATTTACACACACACACACACACACACACACACTGATATTTTCATGTTTTAAAATCTGTATTGCTTTTAATAATTTGTAAGTTATTTGGAGGCTGCTATGTTTTTCCCCAGTGCCAAATGGGGAAAGGAGGTATAGGGACCCTTTAAAAAAATGGCAACTTTTAACAAAATTAAGACCATTTAACTGGGGAGGTGAGCACATGGGGACAACTCTCTCCATCAAAATAACTGCTCCACAAAGCCTACCAAACAGCTGAGGGGCATGGTTAAATTTGGCAGAAACAGCAGATTTGGGAGGCACCCATGCAGGGCACCATAGGAGGCTTCAAAGGACACATGCACCCCACTGATGAGCTAAATTCTAACATACACAAAGGAGCTGTATTAGGCTAAACATAACTGTACTCATAGCAACTGAGCTCCTATTTATAGTGATGGAACGGAAGGAAAGATATATAGTGGTATCGCACCAAAGATTACATCAGTTGCAACACCCAAGGAACTAAGCTCTTAAAACACAATCCTACGCATGATTACAGGCCTATCTCAGTAAATAAAACTTCTGACAAAGAAGCTCTTTTTTTACACATCTTTTGGTACGTGCCCACCCCCTATCCTTCCTTGCCATCTATCTAGCTGGAAGTTTTTTGGGCAGCATTGCCACTGAGAGGATGGTGAAGGAGAGCTGGTGAAAGACAGACTTTCAGTGTCAGGTTACAGTAACATGGCTGCAGTGAGCAATGCGATAAAGCTTAAACTTGTGGAATTCTGCTTTAGCTGACCCTACTGTAGATGTTTGTGTTTGCCTACAACATACAAGGTAAACAGCAGCTGCCTCCAGAATCTTTTATGGAGCATGCACAAACAGTAAATCAGAGAGAAAATGAGAGAGTGGATAAAGCTGCCTCACCAGCTACCACAAGCACTTTTAAAAAGCCCAGATGTTTGGCCCCAAAATTGTAATTATAAGAAAAGTGGAGACTGGTGAAAGAAAAGGTCATCCTTGGATGCATTTTGGAATTTGGGGGCATTTTTGTACATTTTTTCAAGTTAAAAAAAGAAATTGAAAAGTAATGTGATAGTGATGTATTATGTTTTTAATAATTAATAATGTTAGTGGGAGCACTTTGGAAAAGTAATGAGCAATATTAACAACAACAACAACAACAAATCCTGGTCTTTGAGTGACTGTTACTTTTCCATTCCTGAGTTCATTTTCCTTCCTATAGCACCTGGTATTTGTTGGCAGTCTCCCATCCAAGTACTAATCAGGGCTGACACTGTTTAACTTTAAAGATCAGGCAGGTACCTTACACTATGAAAAAAAAAGGCATACAGATAAAGTGACATGTAGCTAGAAAACATACAAAAAATTAAGATTAAAGTGTCTATAGAATTAAAACCATTTGGAACAGTAATTTGAAAGCGTAACATACAAGTACAGGTACACTAAACAAAAAGCCCTTTACCTGTAAAACAATCAGTTTCCCAAAGCCTGTTGGAATAGAAAGGTCTTCATCTGCCAGCCAAAGACAGCAAGGAGGGAAACTGGAAGCAGCTACAGTCTCAGAGCAGCTACAGAGAAGTTCCTCTCCTACATTCCTACTAAACATGCCTGTGATGGTGGTGGAAGGGAAAGAAACACTTCCACATCTTAAAGCTGTGCCAGTCTCTTTTGGGAAGATGAATTATTTCAGATAGCTTGGACATGGACTTTATAGGTGATTTTGAATTGTGCCCAGAAGGAAGCAGACAGCCAGCAGATCTGCCATAACAAGGAAGTTGTATGCTATCTGTAACAAGGCTCCCGTTAGTAATCTGGCTGCAGCATTTTTGACCCACTGAAGTTTCCAAGCGCTCTTCAAAGGCAACCCCACGTAGAGCATGTTACAGTAATTCAAAAGGGATCTAACTAAGGCACATGTCACCATTTGATTACTTATTTAAGATATTTCTATATTGCCTCCCAGCCCCCCAAGCCCCCCCAAGGGGATGAATAAATAAAAACAATGCAAAGATAAAACATTCTAAAAACTAATGCCAGCCACAGATGCAGGCAAAACGTCAGAAGTAAACTCTTCCAGAACATGGCCTTACAGCCCAGAAAACCCCCATAAAAAACCTATTTTAAAAATACATTAAATCATAGAATCATAGAATTGCAGAGTTGGAAGAGACCACAAGGGCCATCTAGTGCAACCCCCTGCCACGCAGGAAATCACGATCAAAGCATCCCCGACAGATGGCCATCCAGCCTCTGTTTAAAGACCTCCAAGGAAGGAGACCCCACCACGGTCCGAGGGAGTGTGTTCCACTGCCGAACAGCTCTTACGGTCAGAAAGTTCCTCCTAATGTTGAGGTGGAATCTCTGTTCCTGGAGCTTGCATCCATTGCTCTGTGTTCCAGTTTCTGGAGCAGCAGAAAACAAGCCTGCTCCATCCTCAACATGACACCCCTTCAAATACTTGAACAGGGCTATCATATCACCTCTTAACCATCTTTTTTTCCAGCCTAAAAATACCCAGCTCCCTAAGTCTCTCCTCATAAGGCATGGTTTCCAGACCTTTCACCATTTTAGTTGCCCTTCTCTGGACATGCTCCAATTTGTCCATATCCTTTTTGAATTGTGGTGCCCAGAACTGTACACAGTATTCTAGGTGAGGTCAGACCAGGCAGAATAGAGCGGCACTATTACTTCCCTTGATCTGGACACTATACTTCTATTGATGCAGCCCAAAATTGCATTGGCCTTTTTAGCTGCCGCATCACACTGTTGACTCATGTTCAACTTGTGGTCTACTAGGAATACTCTTTTAAACGTTTAAAAGCAGTCTAAAAACAATTCTAAAACAAAAATTTAAGACAGAGCCAGTTAAACATTAAAAGCCATGCAGAACAGCACTGTTTTGGCTGCCCTCTGGAAGCTCAAAAGAGGTGGAACCAGCCTAACTTCCTTGAATAGGGAGTTCTACAGTCAGGGTGCTGCTACAAAGAAGGTCCTGTTATGCATACATATCAACCTAACTTCACAAGGAGTTGGGACATGCAACAAGGCTTCCTCTGAAGAGTTCAACTTTCTTGCAGGCTGATATGGGAGGAGGTGATATTTCAGATATCCTAGCCCTAAGCTGTCTAGGGCTTTGTAGGTCAAAACCATCACCTTGAATTGAGCTCAAAACCAAATTGGAAATTAATGCAGTTCTTTGAAGACCAGTGTTATATAGTTTCTAAAATGCACAACCTTGCACCAGTCTGTCTACTGCATTTTGCATTAGCTGCAGCTTCCAAACACTCTTCCAGGGCAGCCCTACGAAGAGTGCATTATAGTAGTCTACTTGGGAGATAACTAAGGCATGAACCTCTGTGACAAGATCTGCCTTCCCCAGGAAAAGGCACAGCTGGTGCACCAGCCAAAGCTGGGCAAAGGTGCACTTGGCCACCACAATAACCTGTTCATTCAGGAGCAGTGCTAAGTCCAAGACCTACAAACCTGATCTTTTAGAGGGAGTGCAACTTCATCCAGAACAAGCTGTGATCCCAACCCCAGGCTGGTTTTCCTACTGACCAACAGCACACCCATTTTGTCTGGATTGAGCCTCAATTTATTCACCTGTACCATGGTCAAGTCAAACGTTCCAAGAAACAAGCATAGTTGACACACTAGTTTTAACTGTACAAATGTACTTCAAGCCACTGCAGAAACCTGAACATCCAGGCACAGGGCTTAGTCCAGGAGTATACCCAAAGTGTGAGCCAATGTCTTCTGAGGCAATGTAATCCCATCCAACACAGGTTGAATCCCTGTTCGCTGATTAACTAAACTTCCCCTTTCAACTGACTAGGAGCATCCCTGTCTTGTCAGGGTTAAGCTTCAGTTTGTTCGTCTTTATTCAGTTCCTTACTGTCAAAAGGCAATGGTTTAGGATCAAAACAGCTTCCTTGGATGGGGTGGAAAAGAGAGTTGGGTATCATCAGCATACTCCAAATAACCTCCCTAGCAGTTTCATTTTCACTACATGGAGAACAAAACCAAGTCCTGAAGGACCCCTACAGGCCACAACCAGGCTGCTGAACAGGAATGAAATCACCTTCCAAGTTTGCCCCGCCAGGAAGGGTAGGAGCGACTGGAAAACAGTGCCTCCAAGTCCCATTCCACGAAGGGAATACCATGGTCAGTGGTATCAAAAGACACTGAGCTGTCCTGCAGAACCAACACGAACACATGCTCCCTGTCCAGTTCCCAGCAAAAGTCATCCCACCAAGGTGACCAAAGCCATTTCTGTCCCATAACCAGACCTGAAGCCAGACTGAAATGGATCTAGACAATTCAACTTCTTACATGCTCTAATACCTTGCCCCCAAATGGAAGCATTCACTATCTGAAATAAAAATAATTTTTCACCCAGTCCATTTTTACAACAATTTTATTTCAGAGGGGAAGGTTCTGTTTTATAGTGGCATCTGGCTTCTAGAGACCTACCTACACAGTGTTAGACAAACCACACAAGGTGGAATCTAATGTTGCAACAGAGTAGGTCAAGTCAGGAGTAAAGACCAAACTTAAGGGATTATCCGGAGTCTGAATTCACAACACTATCAGGGCTGAACATAAAGAGCTAATGTCAGAAGTGGAGTCTATTGAAAAACTTACCTACCGTATATGTGCTATTACACCCATGATCACATTTAAAGGAATATGGCATTTTTTAAAATATTATTTTCAATACAAGGTAAGTATGTTGTAACAATTAATTTCTTATCCAAATTTAACTTTACAAGTTGTTTAAAAAAGGTTAAAGAACAGCTATCCGTAGTAAAGAACAATGAAGTAGCTACATAGAGAAAAAAACTGGATACCTAATTTCAATTACTGTACTAGCCTTCTCTAAATTTCTGCATGTCTACATACTCTTTTCATTACTATGAAACTTAATTTTATTTAGACTTCCTAAAACAATCCTGACTTTTGCCAGATATCACAAAAAAGGGATTTTTACTTAACTTTGTTAATTGGCTTTTCTTATATCTCATACTTCTACCTTTTCGATCTATAATTTTTAATAACTTTGACCTTAATCTATGTTCATTTGAATTTTTCCATTTTTACATTCATGTCATCCATATATCACCACACATGCTCAACATGCTTCTACACTCTGCCAAGGCCTCCAAGTTTTTAGACTCCTGGTTCAGGGAAAATAACATCCCCACCACCAAAGCATACTAAGGTTTCTCCCCATTGCATCACGCTGCACTAGAAAAGCAAAGCCCAGTAGAAATGTAACAAATTATATGCCTCCCAGAAGATATGTGCATTCTTCTGATTTTTTTAAAACTGAAGAATGGGTGACAGGAGTGTTTTATGTCTGATGAAAATTTTTTTTGCTCATAACTTAAAGCATGATCTGCATAGCTTTTTGAAGACATAATTTGAACTCTCCTCCCCAAAGCAGCAGTGCTATATGCAAATCTGATGCATTTATTCATGCCTTGCTCTCTTGGTTTCTCCTAAGACTGATAGTGACAGTGCCAATAAAGGTGTGATGGTAGAAGAAAATAAAGAGCAGGAGGAATTCAGGCAAAGGAAAGTGCTTTCTTTAGCCTCCTATATGTGCGTGCACACACACACTCTAATTCAGGCGTGGACTACATAATCCCTCCAGTTACTTTTGCAGTCCTGCCACTGCTACTGCTGAATTTGCTGCTATAGTTGTGGCAGCAGGAAAAACAAACAAATCCATGTTTCTATTAAAACAGGTTGCATGCTCCCACTCTGTGGCTGGTTTACCAATGGAATCTTTTCCTGAAGAGCAAGCTTCTCTACTTATAAGCAAGATGCAGAAGGAGCAGCTTGACCCTCCTTTTCTAGGAAACCTGTGGGCTGAGGGTTTGCTACCATCACCAATTCCAGCTCATCACATTTTGCAGCTCATGTTAGTGGGATGGGATTGTCCTCTCTGAGGGCTGCCGGTGCAGCTCCTGCCCCCCTAAAGTGGCTGTAACTCATAAAACATCAAAATACAACACAATCTAAAATCCACATCATACAAGCTTTTGAAGCGCCACTGGCTTCTTCATCAGGCAAAAGATGATTTAAAAAATCATACAGGAGAAGAAAACTTCACCTTTATGTTTTAACATCTTTTGTCTGATGAAGAAGCCAATAGAGCTTAGAAAGCTTGCATGACATATTTTGGGCATTTTGGTTGGCCAATAAATGTATCACTCTTTTGTGTACAGTATTTTATATTCCATTGTATTTTGCCACATGGCCAACACAGCTACTCCTGAATATGTTTCCTGATAAAACTTCAAGGCATCAATGAGAAATTATTTCTTCTGCTGTGTAAGTAAGTTGTGGAAGAGGAGGAAGAAGAAATGATAATAACCACAAGAATATTATTTTTGGCTACCCCTGGACAGGAAACCAGGAGTGGATATCTCTGGGAAGGGAAAGGATTTATTTTATTGCATTTATATCCTGCCTTTCCTCCAGGGAGCTCAAAATGGTGTACTAGATTCTCACTCCTATTTTACAGTGTTGACAACCCTATGATGTGGGAGAGAGGTAGAGACTGGCCCACAGTGAGCTTCATGGTTAATCAGGGCTTTGGTTGTGTCCCATTTTAACCACTTAGCTACCCTTTAAAAGACTGTGGGCTTGGCCCTTAGGGCATCCTTCTTAAGCCCATGCTGAGAGGCAACCCGCTGCTGAATGCACAGAATGAGCAAGACTGCAGCTATTCAGTGGTGAGGGAAAGACACTCTGGCCATGCTCAGAGGTGCTTTTATTTCCCTATTCCAGATATACTCAATCTTGCTACTAGATAACATGTTTTTATCTTGTTTAAATTATTCACTGATTTCTACAATTATTAAAATTGTTTATATCAGTGGTTCTTAGCTTGTGCTCCACAGACCCCCCATGGGGCCTCGATATCCTCACAGGGGTCCATGAAGTCTTGAAGGCTGCTCAGACTACCTCCTCCTCGCAGTGGAGTGGCCACGTGACAGGAGCCAAGGCAAAGGCTGGCTTGGCCTACACATTGCCATTCAATCTGCTCGAGCCACAAACTTGCAAGAAGAAGCAGGAGCAAATTCTCCTCTTTAATGGTGCTGTATATTATTATTATTATTATTATTATTATTACCATGTATTATTATCATGCGTTGTTGTTGTTGTTGTTTTAAATCTTGAGTTAAGTCTTGGGGGGGACCACAGCAACAAAAGGGGTCCCCGGTAAAGAAAAGGTTAAGAGCCATTGGTTTATATTGTTTTGTCTGTTTGCTGCCCAGAGATCTTAGGGTAAAAGGGAGGGGGGAAATACTTTTAAAAATGAATAAAGAAAGATACTGAAAACAGACTGCAAGGCTGAGTCCTAGTGAGGTTTTAGCACAAATGAGGTGGTGGGTGCGGTGGGAAATAGGCATGGAACAAGAAAGGAAGAGGGGAGCTGTAAAAACAGCCACTGGTTTCTGGAAAGAGAGAAGTAGATTATTATGTGGAAGCGGCACCACACTGACATCATACCCCACACTAAGAGGGATGTGAGTGTCTGTCCAGGTAAGGCAGCCTGCCAGTTGCTGCTAATGCTCCCTTTTGTCTTCCTTTTGTCTCAGCCACAGTCTGCCTCTCTTACAAGGGAATTCCTGATTTATAGCACAGCCATTACATGGGGTGGGGGACTGCTTCCTGGAGATAAGGAAGCCTCCTCTTCCCCTGAGCCCCACATGTTTTGTGCACTTATGTCTGCATCTGTGGAGCATCCCTCACATTGAGAGTATTCTCTCTTCTCTGGTTTTCTGGAAGGAAGATGTTTCGCTAACAAGAATATAAAGTGCCATCAAACCATTCAGGTTGGATGTGGTTTGTAAACAAGGAGCTAAATTAGGGTCTGCTCTCCAGTGTCTTGCCTGCTAGGTGTCCTACAGCCAGAGCAGTAACTGGGAAAGTTATTTTTTTTTATGACACCTCCCAGAATCTCCCAGCTAGCATGGGAATATAACTCCCAGCATTCCCCTGATTTATTTATTTCTTGGATTTATATCCTGCCTTTCTGCCAAGATGGGATTCAAGGCGCCTAGCCAGAATGGGACTATAATGACCATGTCTCACCATGCTATGGCTGGGAGTGATACTAGGAGTTGTGAGCATTTAAGCTGGCTGGAGCATTCTGAGAGCTGTAGTCCAAAAACAAAACAAAACAAAACATTTCCAGGCTCTGAGAAATGTAGCATGTGAAGCTTTTCTGACCTCCACCTATACCACAGGAGAAGCTTTGTCTACAAGGTTTTTGTGTACCTGGTTGGGGTCAAAAAGACAGGGAGTGAGCCCAACAACTGACATAGGGAAAGGAAGCAGCCATATTTTTCCTTAGGTGCCATCACTTTGGCCGCAGCTTCCAGTTCCCTCGGAAGCTGTGGTCAAAGTGATGGCACCCGAGGCCAAAGGGATGGCACCAGCTCAATCCACTTTGGGGAGAAAGATGGCATGCCCTCAGACTCATATTTATACATGGCAGTTGACCAGGGAAAGAGAAACTTTGAAAAACAGTCTCTTTGGGAAACTTACAGAATAGCTTCCCCTCCTCCTCAACTCTGGGTAGGGGGCAAATCCACACGTTTACAGGACAAAAAAAGCCAGAGAGGAGAATTTGTGTCAATCCCTGGTAGTTCACACACATCACAGGCTATTCAGAAGGAGGAGGTAGCAAAAGTTAACCTGTGACTTTCCATCCCTCTATTTTTCAGGACTTTCTGGGGAAAGTCTGAGACAGCCCATGCTATTGGTTGTCTGAACAACCAGGAACCATCCCAAGACATGGGATCGTTTCTGATTGGTTGGACATCAGAGGGGGTGGGCTTGCAAGGGAAGTCTTGCTGTCACCATTTTCTTAGGGTCCCTCCCACGGTCCTCCGCTGGCTCCAAAGCAGCCACCTGAGTGCCAGGCAAGGTCTCTCCCCTTCCCATGCCCTTGCCGCCGCGTGGGGCGGGGTGAGGCAGGTGGGTTCTCCGTGACTGCCAGTCAATAAGAACACACCCCCTGCCCTGTACAGCTTTCCCTGCTGCCCTTGCAGCTGCGTGGGGCAGCAGTTCTAACCCAACAAATCCGGCAGTCACGGAAGCCCCCCCCTGCGGTTCCCCCCTTTACGGCCGTGCAGGGTGGGGGTGGGGAATTTATCCGTGACTCTCAGTCATGGAGAAGACCTCTCCCGCCCAGCGTGGCTCCCCCCCCCCCGTGCAGCCACGCTGGGTCGGGGGGATCTTCTCTGTGACTCTCAATCATGGAGAAGACCCCCCTGCCCAGAGTGGCTGCAGGGGGGGAGCTGCAGGGGGGAGTCATGGAGAAGATTCCCCCCGCTCAGCGCAGCTGCATGGGGGGTGTAAGCCATGCTGGGGGGGGGAACCCATGCTGGGCAGGAGGGGTCTTCTCTGTGACTGCACGGGGGCGGGGGGTGAAAGCCACGCTGGGTGGGAGGGGTCTTCTCTGTGACTGAGAGTCACCGAGAAGATCCCCCTGCCCAGCGCAGCTGCATGGGGTGTGTGTGAAATCCACACTGAGAGGGAGGGGTCTTCTCCGTGACTGAGAGTCACGGAGAAGACTCCCCCCCCGCCCAGCATGGCTTCATGGGAGGGAAGCTACGGTGAGTGGGAGGGGTCTTCTCCATGACTGAGAGTCACGGAGAGGATCCCCCCTGCCCAGCGCAGCTGCACAGGGCGAGGGGTGATAGTCATGCTGGGCGGGAGGGGTCTTCTCTGTGACTGAGAGTCATGGAGAAGATCCCCCACCCAGCATGGCTGCATGGGGGGGGAGCCAAGTTGGGCGGGAGGGGTCTTCTCTGTACTGAGGGTCACGGAGAAGATCCCCCTGCCCAGCACGGCTGCAAGGGTGGGGGGGGGAAGCTGTCGGGGCGGGGGGTGGATCTGTGCCTGGCAGGGGTGGTTCTGACCATTCCCGACATGGTGGACCCAGCCTTGCCAGGCTTCTGCTGTAAGTCCATCCCCTCAAAAGACCGACCAATCAAAATACTGCTCTGCTGTGTAACCCTATCCCAGGATGGAGACACTCAAGAACAAGAACTTTTAAAAACCGAGACTTATGCTACCGTGACAAATTGTGTAAACAACAAGGGATGAACTCAGGATGAGAGAATCCCGTTTCTCCCTGTATTAAAAAATATTGTGTAACTGTATTGACTTAACGCACCTGAAGAGGTGTGCATAGCCTGTTCCTGTACCTTAAATAGCAATCTCCTGCCTAGAAACCAATCAGCATTGCTTCTTATAACAAAAGCTACAGACAGTTATTTCCTGCTGATCTCCACACAGGAAGCTCCTCTTAAAAACTTAAGGCTTGTCTATATGAGGGGGAAAATGTGGATTGCTTCACACTAACACCAATTCAAAGCAGCTTCTATTTGTCTTAACTTTTTTTGGCAAGATCACAGACATGCGAAGCTATCAGCTTTCACTGTTCCAATAGGCATGCCTGAGAATCAAGATGGTGGGCACGAATGAATTACTTGCGTTTTTATTTACCTTGAGTTGCTACCACTGAACAGTATTTTTAAAAAGCATATCTAAGGTGTGAAAGTGCAATATTCCACTTAAATAAATAGAAAAAAAAGGGGGGGAAGGCTGTTTCGTCATCTGAGTGCACAATCATTACAGCGAAAATCCAACATAGTGGTTCCAGGCGCTTGCCTTGTTAGCAAGTTCTGCCCCCTGCGCATGTCCAACCAATCAGGTTTGCAGTTCCGCTTTTATCAGGAATGCGAATGAAAGCTAATCGGTTGTCCCAACAAGTGGGAATGCACATTCCCCTTTCTTAAACTAAGAAAAATCCGCAAAGGCTTTTCCTGCAGAGTTTTTGATGGATTTAGCCCCCCTCCTTCCAATATGGCGGATTGATGCGGGATGCCATTTAGACACATCGTGTTCTCCTCGAATTCTATGAGGAATATTTTTGCCATTTAGATAACCCCTTCGCTACAGGGCCACCTTCTGTTTGACCAGAGTCAACAGTGGGGTAAACTTGAGCACTGAGCAGGGATGGGCCAAGACATTTTGCTGCCTAAGGCAGAGCAACTAATGAAGTACCTACATACCCAGCCTCCCCAAGTCAATGGTATACAGTTCTTAATGCCAGTCAAGTTATTTTGGTGCCCGAGACAGAAAATCCTTGCAAGCACCTCTCCCCTTTACAGGCAATTTGCTGCCCTATCATGACAACCTAAAACCATCTGTCTGAGTTGGCTGCCTCATGTTGCCTAATGGTAGGGCCAGCCTTGACCAAGAAAACAATGCCCTTTTATCATAGCACTTTCCACCCTTGAGAGAGCAAGTGGGAGATGAATGCTATCATCTGCCTGCAGCTGAAGATAATATTGAGCAAACAAATCCCTAAGTGGGTAAAGTTCACTAGATGGAGGCTAAAGATAAGGGATATACAGCACAATCTCCTCACTGGAATGTTAAATTACTGGCATAATAATGCTCAGCTCAAACCCTTGGTCATGACGGTTGTTTTGAGAATGCTTTGTTCCCTTCAACTTCAAGAGGTTTATGTTGAAGAATACCAGTTGTACATCCTTGCGCTCCTAGCTCTCTTGAAGTCTCTTAAGATGGGAGCTTCTAGCAGATATGGCCTTACTATTTGGTAGAGTGAGGCAGCTGCCTCAGGTGTCAGATTCTAAGGAGCAGGAGGTGGCAATGAAGTACTGAAAGACAAAGCCATCTCTATCATACAGCCTGCCTTGGACCCTTTAAAACAAGCCTGCTGCTTTCAGGGGCTGCAGAAGATGCTGACCTCATGGCCAGTGTTGAACGAAGATTCAGCTGCCAATCCAGCTGGCATTTTCTACATGGAATGGGAGAGGAAGCCATCTTATATAAAATGGCTTATATATAATCTGACATTATATGTGTGACACTGCAAAACTGTGGGTGAGGCCTAGGAGGTTATCAGACGGCCTAAATATGGTGTTACATGAACACCAGGAGATTACCAAAGGGCTTACCTTTCAGAGACATCATACCTGTCCTGTTATGCTTCCATGCTGCTTATTCACGGCTTAAGCCATGAGTAGATCGCCCGTTCTATTTCTATGACAGAATTATGGGCAAGTGAAAAGGTGCCCTGTTATGCTGGCATGATGCCAGCATCACTGGGAGGTCTGTGCCAAACACTTCCGAGGTAAGTGACACACTTTTTTGTACCCTCCCCAGGTTACCTGTATTTTTTAAAGTGTGTTTTTGTGCTTATTTTAACTTTTTAACCATTCTTTTACTTTTTGGGATTTCCATTCCAGGAAGTGAATGGAGGGGGTGGACACAGAGAAGGTAGGTCTGAAAAGTTTTTGGTTCTGTTCTGGGATGGGGATGGGAGGGTGGCGGGAGAGGAGATAGCGAGACGGGGACACTATTTTTGTTCCCATCTGATAATCTTCCTAGTCTCTAGCATGATTTAAATCGCAGTTGATTCTCACAGGACTCTTTGTTTAGTGTTATAGTCACAAGAAGTAATTTTTCTAAGCTCTGGGGTAAACCATCTTGGCAGTGAGGAGCTACTGCTAGGAGTCATGAGGTGAGTCATGAAGAGATACAGTATAACATGATTAGCATGAATCCTTAAGCTGTTCATGCCTACAGATGTAAGATTCAATGGATAGGCATGAAATTTAACCAGACTCATTTTCTGAGCTACAGTTATCAGTATCAGTTTCAGATTTTATTCATCATGCTAAAATAAAACATTCCATAATTGATTTTCTTCCTTTTTCAATTTTTCCAATGTTTTGGGAAAAACAAAAAAGGCTTCAGGAAAAAAACAGGAAAACTTTTTTTCCCTGATTTTTGCCAGTTTTTTTCCGGGTCTTCATGCCACCACTATTCTGACTTTTCAGCTTGAAGATTTCTACTGCATTTTCCAAGGATCAGAACTAGAAAGTTTGTCAAAACTAGTGAGGGCTGTATATCTGAAGGCTTCACTGATAACAGAACTCCAGGCTGGATCAAGGAAGACAAGGCTAACCATGGCTACTACTGGGAAAAGTATGTGTGTGTGGTGGTTTATTTTAGAATGAGCTTTCATGGATTTCAATCCACTTCTTCAGATGAACTGATGGACTTGATCCCAACCTACAGGTATAGTAGCAGTTACATAGTTGTGGGGGAGGGGTCAGAGAGGAATAAGGATACAGAAAGATGCAGTTTTGTGGTGCTGGTCATACACCTTCAGACAGGTCTGTAAGATGATACAGATCTGTTGTACAAGTCTGTACTTCTGAGGTGTTAAGGAATAAATCAACTTCAACAGACCAGTGGGACAGATCCTGTTACATCATCTTACAAAACTTTTTTTGAAAGTTTATGGCCAGCGTCCCTAAAGATCAGCCAGTGGATTTCCATGGCTGAGTGGAGATTTGAACCTTAGTTTCCCAGAGTCCTAATCCAGCACTGAAACCATACACCATACTGGTTTTCATTCTATACCTTACTGGGTGGAAATTAGTACAGTTGTCCCTTCATATTCGCTGGGGTTTGGTTCCAGGACCCCCCATGGATACCAAAACCCGTGAATACTCAGTCCATTATACACAATGTCATAGCAAAACTGGTGTCCCTTATATAAGATGGCAAAATCAAGGTTTGCTGTTTGGATTATTATTTTTTTAAAGAATATTTTCAAGCTGTGAATATTTAAATCCATGGATACCAAATCCGTGAATATGGAGGGACAACTGTATACTAAACCTCTCCTCAATTTCTACCAGTCCTTTTTCAACCCATGATGGTGCCCTAAACCTCAAACTCTACTACACAAATCTTGAAATGCAGGGCCACTCAGTCAGCTGCATTAACAGAAAACAAGGGAAGGCAATCGGCAGGTAACATCTGGACCCCTAAACCTGAAAAGGATGTTATGCACCACAAGAGGGCTCAGAGCTGCCTAGAGATCATTTACTGCAAATGACCAAAAAGGTAACTCTTACCTAATAAGTAACAATGGCTATCAACAGTGTGCTAGACCAACATTCAAAGCAGGGCCCTGAGCCAGAACAACTTCTGTTTTTTATTAGATGGGCCTGGGAACTAAGGGGAAATCAGGGGCTGGCAAATTACCAGAGAGGAGTAGGGTCAGATGGCGACAGAGAACAGAGGAATGTGAAGGTCAAGAGAGGTTTTCTTTAAAAGGAGAAGAGGAGGAGGAGGAGGTCAAGGAGAAGAGGGAAATGATTGAATTAATGGAGAAGCAAAGGCCATTGCTGACAGAAAATGAAAATGGAGATAAAAGCAAGAAGTGGTAGTGAAGGGACTGAAAGCAAGCAAGCTTTTTTTTTTTTGTTGAATCAAGGGAGGGAGAAAGTGCATAAAGGGAGCAAACAGGAGGGGTGGTAGATTAGAGCTTCAAGGACAGAAAATGTAAAGTTGTTGTAGATAGAGATGTAAAATTTCTTGGAAGTTTTAAGCCATGGAAAGAACTCAGGGCCCCCAATTTTTTTTTCCTGGAGAACCTTCCCCCTCTTGACATTTTCAGAAAAAGTTGAAGAAATGGCATATTAGCACCCTTTGCAGATTGAAAATAACTTTACTACTTGGTTTGATATAAAGTTACCAAGTCTGGTATAAAGTTCAGTTTATTCAGAAAATAATTATGAATAGAATGTACCTTTTTAAATTTTATTTTTTTCTTACTTTAAGTTGAGAGCTTGGGCCCACTTAGAGGTACACATTCCATGGGAAGATAATTGCTCTGCATCTCCCCCCCCATTCCCCCTCAGAGGTAATAAATACCAGAGGTCTATAAATGCCACATGGTGACCCACCATTATATGAGGGAAGATGGGCACTATACAAGATAGATCAATGTCAATGGCCCCCTCCCCTGAATAGCAGGGATTGGCTTAAGCAAATGCCTGATTTCAGACGTCATAGCTACCTATAAAAGGTAGGCTCGTTTTATAGTTCTGGGTCCCTAATCTGGCACCCCAAGCGCGCTTGGCATAGTTTTGTATTCTTGTAGTAAAAGTTTCCTGATTCAAGAAACTCTCTTGTCTTTGTCTGTCTGTTCAAAGCTGAGGTTGTTCATCTTAATGGGAGAATGAGGTGACAAAGTAATACCTGAATTGTGAGGGATCTCCTTGGTTTTTGTCAGTTTATGAGAATCAAGCAACAGAAGAAACTATTAACTTTACTAAAACAAAGAAAATTACTTTGTTCTCCTACCACATAGTGCCAAGTAGACATAAAGCACTCATTCCCTTAAGAGAATGGAAAAAGGAAACCAGGGCCAGGAACTGAAATGATCTGATACTGTACATCAATGCTTGTAATGCTATCTGATGTGGGAGAACTGGCACTTTCCCCTCTAGTGTAGCACTAAATTTGTGCCCACTGGTGACAACTGTTTCTTTCCTTAAATCACTGTGGACTGGCAGACAATAGCTTGTGCACTGGCCCTTGCCCATGGACCACTACTCTGAGTAGCACTGCTGTACATAACTTTACATAAAAATCTATGCACTACAGGTCAATCCCCATATCCACGTATTCAGTATCCACAGTTTCACTTATTTATGTCAGAAAAAATATAATCTTTCTAGGCATTTCTAGATCCTCCAATGGGATTCTATGGTCAACTTCTAGAGTTCATCCCATTGAAAATAATAGAGTTCTTTATTATCCACTGTTTCAGGTATCCACTGGGGGGTGTCTTGGAATGTATCCCTAGCAGATACGGGGGTTGACCTGTACATCACTTTTAGACTACAGTAATGTAGGGGAATAAATATATGAACACCTTCTCTTTAATATTTTATTCATTCTCAAAGAAAATATTCCATAACCCCCTTTCCCCATTTTTTTCCCTGAAAAATAAGGCTTCAGGGGAAAAATGGGAAACAACTGGGTTTTCTGAATTATTCTGGGGTTTTACATCTCTAGATGTGGAGAGTGACAGGAAGCCATTGCAGAAAATAAGAGAGATGGAGAGATTAGGGTTTTTGCTTTAAGAGATGGAGAGATTAGGGTTTTAGCCCAGCTTTCTCCAACATGGTGCACAACTGGGCTAACAGGGGGATTTTCCGAGCTGTGGTCCAAAGTATCTGGACATTGGAGAAGACTTGTCTATGGCATAATTTAGCACTGTCACTGACTGGGAGATAGAGAAATCTTTTAGTGTATTATGCACATCCAGAGCTTGGAAAAGTTTTTAGTATTGTAACCCAGTTTTTCCAAGCCCTGCAAAGGAAACAGTACATGATTTTAGGAAAAGACATACTGGTTAGGGGATTCTGGATGTTGCAGTTCAAAAAAAGCAACATTCCCAAACTCTGTGTATATCCACCCAGAGTCTTTTTAGGCCTTCTAGAAGTCCATGTGTTGTTGTCAGCACCCCATCCTAGAGATATATCTTCAGACAGATTTTTGTTACTGTAAATATCTGCCATTTCCTCCCAAAGGGTTCTGTTCCTTTTTGTAACCCAGTGTCTCTGTCCTCCAAGGAAATACTGTGTTAGGCCATGTGATTGCTCAAGGATATTTTGCAGGTCACTCTGGCCCAGAGAAAAATATCTTTCTACAGATCTCTGGCTCTCCTTTGAAAGATGTTCTCCTGAATCACTGTTCAAATCCTTACTGTCTACAATGGGATGCTTCTTTTCAAAGGAAATTTCTAACCTTGGGGGTTTTCTAAATTATTTGGGGGCTTACTGCATGGTTAGGAATAATATACAGTACTAAAAAGGGAGGAAATAGGGCAGCGTTTTGTGCAAAAATACCATTATCTTTGTAAGACTGGAAGATGGTCATGTCCAGAGCTGGGTCACAATACAGAATTCCTTTCCGACAATTTCCCCTACTACTAGTCTCCTTGCTGTTTTCAGGTCTTCTGGGACAGTACAGTGGGTGTTGGTATCCACTGGGGTTTGGTTCCAGGACTGCCCCCCTGGGTACCAAAATCTGTGCATGCTCAAGCCCCATTATATGCAATGGTGCAGTAAAATGGTGCCCCTTATATTAAACAGCAAAATCAAGGTTTACTTTTGGATTAAAAAAATTTTTTTTTAACCATCTATGGTTGAATTCGTGGATGCAGAATCTGTATACAGAGGGCCAACTGTACATTCACCAGGTCAGTCATGTAACTACACAAATGCAACATCTGATACCCAGTACAGGCTGTGGATTTTTTTTTATATTTTGCTTTCTTCCTTTATAAATAAAATATGCCCAGCTAACATGGTTGGAAATATATCTTTGGCTACAACTGATGAGACCTCAGGCACCAGAAAGGCTTCTTGGTGGTCAGGGACGGGCTTGCCAAAGGCCAGTCCAGCCCCTCTCCTTCTGGCCACTAGCCAGGATAGGGCAGAGGTTAAAATGTTAAATCTGTCAAGAACTGCATATAGGAACTGTGGGTCAGAAGTGGACAAACAAGGGACAGTACTAGAGAACAAGTCAGGAGCCAAGACCAATGAACAGAGAAACTTGAGAGGCCAGCTAGATTGCCTTGCTTAAACATTAAGACAGGAAGCTCATTTACACCCATTCCTTCCTAGAACTTGGGAGGTGTGGGTTCAAGTCTCTACTGAGCTATGACACTTACTGGGTGGCCTTGGATCCGTCACTTTCTCTCAGTTAGAATTTACTTCTGCAGGAGTCAAACCAAGCCACACCAAGCCAAGCCCGTCAGTCACTTACTGTAGTACTAAAGGAATGTGCATGCCAAAGATTAATAATACTCAGATTTATCTCTTGCAATGTCACAGAAAATAATGGGACATGCCTTGTGGATCATATAGAAATGCACATGGTCTGAGAGGTGCTCCATGTATCCTCAGTGGCATTGCAAAGAACACTGTGACACACTTTCTGATTGTGGGGTGCAGCTGCTTGGGGTCCATTTTGCAAGAGCCCTGCTTAAAAGAGATGTATTTATATATTTAATCCCCACATCTCCCCCTAATAAAATTATAACATGAGTCCAAAGCAGAGGCAACTGGGAGTTATACCACCCTCTCTCAGAACTTCCAGACATGCACCTCTATTCAAAGGTCTCTATTTGCTTTTCTGAAACCACATTCCCTCCAGCATTTCACAGATGAAAACCAGGACATATGTGGCCAAGCAACATCAGAGTATGGTCAAGATGGCAAAAGTTGAGGAAGAACCCATGAGGAAGAACACACAAACTAGGAGATGCTGCTGCAATTTGCTTTTGCCTGAGCCTCCTAAGAAGGACAAGAATCCGCCCCTCCTCTCCTCTTCCCTCTGCTGAGTTAACTGAATGCAAACTATATTTGCAGCTTAAACTCAGTTTGCAATCATTGAAGTAAACGGAGGACAAAAGGGAAAAGTGGGAGAAGCAGAGAGAAAGGAACATTTTAAAAGCAGCTGAAAAAGTGGAATGACAGAGGACTAGTCAGTTCCCCCCCCCCTGCACTAAATCCAGGCATTTGGAAGGTGTGAAACTATGCCTTGCCATGCAAAAAAAAATATTTTTTTTTGCAGAAAAATCTAACCAGACACAAGGCAGGCAAACTGAGCAAAAGCAGCAAATCTTTTCCATACATCATTTTGAAGAGAGAACCAGTATTCTTTTGATGCAGAATT
The DNA here is from genome assembly GCA_030847615.1 of Gambelia wislizenii. Classification (NCBI taxonomy): domain Eukaryota; kingdom Metazoa; phylum Chordata; class Lepidosauria; order Squamata; family Crotaphytidae; genus Gambelia; species Gambelia wislizenii. The sequence goes on from JAUMIR010000002.1 coordinate 263,681,030, forward strand.
CAGGTCTCTTTCATGCAGGCCTTGACCATGCAAGGATACACATTTTAAGAGAGTGGTGGGTGGAACTACTGGTATTTCCTTGTACAGGGCTTCAGATGATCTTCTGCTAGGTTAATTTGTCTAGCTGTAGAAATACAGGCCTACCTGAGAATTTCCTCTGGGATTTAAAGTGACTCCTTACCCTGAAAGACCTCTTGCTCTCCGAGCGAAATCCTGGATGCGCCTGTTCAGCCTTAGCTTCATGAGGTAGGTGGGAGAATGAACAGGAAATAGGACCAGAGAGTTGGGTGACCTGCAGGAGGAATTCTGAGGGGCTGAGGCTTGAGAGGTACTTGCATCGCTGGGCAGGAAGGCATCATCATCATCATCATTGTCATCATCATCTAACCTGTCTTGTACCTCAGGAATGCTGGGAAGTTTGGAGCGCCTATCTGCAGACATGGCACTGCTCCTCCACCTTCTTCAAAGTCTTTGAGGGGAAGGGATGGGGTGATAGAAGAAGGGCCAGTCTCTCAAACGGGCCAGTAGCAACAAGGGCTCCAAAAGCAGCACATAGTGTGTCCAGAGAGGAAGGGTGTGGTGGAGGGATGCCACAGAAACACTGCTAGCTTTTTAAGGGACCCAAACACAGCATCAACACAGGGCAGTGGGGAGGGCCCCTGCTTGCCTTTCTTGTTTAGTCTGACCTCCTTGGATGGAAGGGTTGGACTCCCAGTCTTCCAGAGCTGCCACAACAGGAGGCAACATTTTAGCCCCAGGAATGCATCTGATTTTGAGGGCAGGGATGTCTCTTCCCCCCCCTTTGGGGAGGGTGGGAGAGGAAAGAGATACTGCAGGTTGTTGTAAAAATTCCAAAGATCAGGAGGGTCCTCAGGTGCCAAGACAAGCACTGACTTTTTTTCTCGAGTCCCCTCTGTTTGCTGACTCCCTTCTTTGTCTTGCCCCAGATCCAGACTGCCCGCAACCCAGCACCTCCTGCTTCTTCCTGCTCAGGTCTCCACAAGACCAAGGCTTGCCCTGCCCAGCTCTCTCTGGCAATCCCACCACATCCGTTCTCTGCCCAAGGGAGTGAAAGGGGCCACGCCTTGAAAACGTCCTACCAGCGATGGCAGCGGCAGCAACAGCAGGAGCCTAGAAGAGTCAGGGACAGAAAGAGCCAGCAGTGTGGGTCTTTTGCCAGACTTCCTTTCTCAACTATGTCACTTTCTGCTAATCATAAACTCTTATCACAATCTCTTGGCCCTCCCAGCCAGCACAGCTACTTAGGCGATTTGCAAGCAGGATCAAGACAGAAAGAGAGGCTGCTCCTTCCTGCAGGCAGGTGCTGGGGGCCAAAGGGGTGCAGATGAGATCCCTGCACCTGGGGAAAGGAACCACAACCAAATCAAAAAGTTTTGACCCAGCGCTGGGGGGAGTTTTATTTCTGCTTTTCATATGGCAGCAGGGAGGAGACTCCGCTTGGGACCAAGGCACAAAGGAAGGAAGAAAATGTGGAGCTCAGGACCACATGAATAGGGGAAGGGGCCAGGTGGATCAGTAGCTTGGGAACAGGATTAGGACATAAAGTCTTTTCTCATACTGTGGTTATTTTCATGCACAGGTTGGGAAAGCAATTGGCCAGGCTGGCTGGGAGATTCAGGGAGTTGCAGTCCAAAAATTTCACTTTTCCAGGCTTTAACCTGATGTCATTTTTGGGAAGAAAATTGTAACATGAGAAGGAGATATGGTTGTCCATATTCTTCCTACCTACCTAATTAGCTTTAACCATACCTTGCTGCCAGAAAAGGTACCGGTATTCAAGGTTGCTAACAATACTAAAATGCAGATGTAAGACTTAGAAATACTAAAATACAGAGTTACAAAGAAAATAACATCAAAGATGACCAATTAAAAAGAAAACAAAAGTATTGATAAAACAAACTGAGGTCTGGTTTTGTTTTTCTGGATTTTCTTCATCCCTGTACCTCAAAGAAGAGCTGAGTCTAAGAGCTAAGTCTGATAGAAGGGAAGAGTAAAAGAGATTCCCCTGTTCCCTCTTTATGTCTGGATTAGATAGAGGTTGCTTAAGCAGGAGTATGTGGCCAGTGTGATGTAGTAGTTTGAGTGTTGGATTTTCTTCATCCCGGCACATCACTTGTGGGCAGCTCAAGGCCTCAATTCCTTGTGACCTTCCTGTTCCCACTAGGGGAATGACTGGCAGGTACTCTTCCACTATCTGAGGCAGTAACACTGGAGGAAGCCTTATAAACTGAGGCCTGCATGCTCTTTGGAGGATATACTATGGGTGCCTCTAGACTTAGAGTCTTTGCTGTTCACTTTACAAGGTATTTTGTAGATACCGGTATTCCATCCTTTTTTCCATTTAATATATTTTGTCTGATAAGAAAAAAAGGGAGCCAGCATAGCACAGAGGTTTGAGTGTTGGACTAGAACTCCAGGAGACCAGGGTTCGAATCCTCACTCAGGCATGGAAAACCACTGGCTGACCTCTGGGAAGTTGTGTTCTCTTAGCCTCAAAGGAAGGCAATGGCAATACACACAGACCCGAATAAAGCTTGTCAAGAAAAACTTATGATAGAGTCACCTTATGCTTGAGTCCTCTAAAAGGCAGATAACAAGAAAAAAAGATGGAATAAACAAAAGGAAACTACAAAAAGGTCACAAATTGAAGATGACATTAAATCATTCACCCCAAATTTAAATGAAGGGGATTTAGAGGTCATAATAAAAGTGCTCCCCTATGCCCTGTACAGCATTATTTCACCCACCAACTAGTTATTCTACACGGATAGTTTATCACACATTCTCAGTTGTGTCTCCCTAAGTTGAGAAAGTCAAGTCCTTATCCTAGCCTTGATGAGCTGATGGCAAGCAGAAGCCTGAGGAATGTTCTCAGATTTCAGGAGAAAGTGCTTGAGTTTGCAGGTTGCAATCAAAGGATTAAAACAGATATAGGAATGTAGTGTTCTATGTAGAGTGTTCAAAGCACTGCATTATCTCATGGCGATTCTTACAACAATCCTGTAAGGTAGGCCTGTTAACTGTAGACATAGGAGAGCAGGTGGTCTAAGAGAGTACTGTGACTACCACTCAATTCTGGTAACCAAAACAAATACCTGGGCTCAGAATTTGTTTAATATCAGTCTCTGGCTCACAAATCATAGGATTCTAGTAAAAAAACAGAGCAGGTCTGAGGCTACAAATCTTCCCAATTCTGCCTATGTTTTGCTCTCTTGCAATTTACTACATTTATTTGTAAAAAGTAGACAATTTTGTAAATCAGACAATTTTCGTGGGTCCCTCTGCCAGCCCCCACTTCCCGTGCAATTAGGGTCTAGAAACCTTTTAGCTCCAGAGGTTTGGGCAGGATGATGCGCAAAGAGGGTCATGGAGCAACTGGACAGGAAGAACAGCAGGTGCAGCTTAGATGGCACCTATAATCTAAATGGTCCTCTAGAGGTTTTTGTGGCCTACAGCCCTCATCTACCTTAATCAGGATAGCTAATGTTGGAGGAGTATGGGCAATGCAATCTAAAAAATCTGGAGGGCTGCATTTTGCAGTCCCCTGCTCTTAGTGCCTCAGTCTCAATTTCTGAAGATAATAGGTGCCATTAAAGCACACCTTAATACTTGTAATTCATAGTGCAGTCCTGTATGTGTGAATTCATCAAGTATGTCCCATTGACTTCAGTGGAGCTAAGTGCCAAGTAAATAGGGCAGAAGATGGTAGATTGATAAGAATCTTCCCCTATCTAAAACAAAAGCAAACCCACACAAAACCCTCACCCTTGCCAAAAGTACCTCTCTTCAGCCTTAGCTAAGCTACTTTTTCTCAGCATATGTTCTCCATTTGCAATATGGGAATAATAACATTGATCTAGCTTAATAGGGGTTTGGTAAAGGTTAGAAGAACTCAGTGTATGTGAAGGGTTGTGAACACTCTCTCAGGATTTCACAAGTATTAAGTTATTGCCATCATAATTTTCTCAAGCAAGGGATGGGAAGATGGCCATGGGTACAGTCCTGAGAAAGGTAAAACACACTTTGAAATTTAGTGATTTCAGTAGATGCTGCTGGTTTAAACTATGGGTGGAGAACTTTTTTCAGCCCAAGAGACAAATTTAATACTGGAGAGGTTTGGGGGCAGGGCACATCCTGTCAATGGATGGGGCCAAAAGCAAAAGAGTAGGACCAAACGTACAGGCATATTTTAGCTTAAAACTCTCCCTCCAAATGACGAAGCTGGAGGAGAGGGCATTCATTCTTTTAGAACAGGGAAAAGCCCCAAACTCTAACTCTGGAGATGCAGTGTCATGGGCAAGGGGGGCAGGCTGGCCATCTGGGGAATCTTGGATGGTCAGATTGGGGCCTCAGGAATGATGGATTCAGGCCCAGGGCCTTGCAGTTCTCCACCCTGGTTTAAGTAAAATGACAAAGGATACCCATCAGTTTCCTTGTCCACTCACCTGGACCTCTTCCCCTCCCCAAGGTGCTAGCTTTAAGTCATCCTAGCAAGTGGTTCCCCCCACCTCGCCCCATGATTACTAAAGTTCTGCATCACTTCCAGTATGGAACGTGTCATATTTATGCCATGATGTTGAACTACCCTCCTATTCCTTGTGACATCACACTTTGCTATTGTGAGTCCATGGTGCTGTCACTTCCCTTTGACAAGAAGCAGTTACCTAAACAATCTTAGGGTCAGACATAGCCTGGGAAAGGGAGACAGGAATACCTATGGAGAGGCCTTGGCCAGATATGTGGAAGGCCCATGTCAGAATATAAACTATCTCATGCTTTCTGGACTTTGCTTGTATACAAATAAGAGCAAATATGCATTAGAACTGGACACTGGGAGGCATCAGGTAAGATGGCTGGGCTGGGGCTGGCTGGATTCTTTTGGCACCCTGACCTCTGCCAACAGTATCTAACAGGATGCGTGTTTCTGAGCAAAATATCAATCTTCTGCTGGCCCTATAAGGAGTTTTCTGCACCTCTGAAGTCTATACATTCTTAATTCATAGAAGTGTTTCATCTAATAATTTGCTATCTGCTCATCAATTTAATAAACCATCATCTTTAGGACTAACACAGCAACACACAACTGCTACTTCCTTTGGGAGCTGCAGAAAGTTATTGTGTGTAGGAAGAACTGCAAAGTCTTGACTGCAGAGATCTTGCTGACTGCTGTTCTATCATTTGTCTGAAGACTGATAAGCAAAGAGTGGTATAAAGGAAATGTCTAGGCTTAGCAACCACCCTCATTTTTTCTCTACTAAAAATATTTACAAATTAAATTGCCCCTTTGTTCCTCCTGATATACCAAAGCATTACTTATTTTTACACTGTGGGCTGTTCAGAGAAAAAAAAAGAATAAAGGATTAATCTTCAAATACAGAGACAGAGTCTAACTGTAATCAAATAATACACAATGCAACACAACGAAGAATGATTTCATAACCAAGGTTCATAAAAATCATATGGTGCATGGAAGAGGGCAAGAAACTAGTAGCAAGAATGGCTGTGTTCAGCCCAAAGACTTGGGTTGCCACCTTTTTAGAGTGACAAGACTCTTGTGTCTTGCCTGATATGCAGAAATTCTAGCAGGTGAAACATCTGTCTCTGTATGACAGGACCATCTTCACCTACAGAATTTCTCACTTGTGTTACGACTCCCTCTTGGGATAAAGTGGATTAAAGCTAAGGAGGATATGACTCTTTTACACTGTACTTGGTTATTGGGAAGAAATCAAATTCACAGAAAAGAAAGCATGCTTAATCAAAGCAAGGAAGGATGTGATTTTCAGTATTTCAGAGTGGCTGTTTTAATAAGAGAATTATTATACTGTATTGTGGAGCTATGCTGCCGCCTGCTGAAAGGCGCAAAGCATTACACCAAAAGCAGAAACTGAAATGAGAAGAGGGGAGGGGAAAGCTAGAGTGCCAGGTAACACACCCAAGTTGAAACCAGTACAGGAAGTATAACAAACTTGTCTTGACTTTAGCATGCTTTCCATTTTTACACTGACCAAGGCAGCTCTTTGTGTGGCAGAAAACTTGCTATTTATCACTCGGCATAAAGACACATTCCCAACAAGCCACATGGTTCTATATCAGGAGTGAGCAACTGTGGAGGGGATGGGATTCAATACCCCACCCACCCCCCAACTAACATGACCCATCACTTCCAGTTTTGATCTCAGCTGCACTTTCCCCCCTCCTTTGCTTTGGAGAGGGGGTTAGGTATGAAGGGGACTTTGGGATGGTAGAGCAAAACTATTGTGTTCTGTAGTGGTTTTGAGCCATTTAAGAGGGTTTTTTTCCTTGTGCGGTGCACGGCAGTTGTGTAAAACCCAAATCCCATCTGGGGAATCAGGTGGGAAAGAAGTGAAAACCAAACTGCCAATGGTAGTAGTTTTCAAAGAAGTACCCGAGTTAGTCTCTTGCAGCACAAAAAAGAGGAAGGGGTGGGGGGAGAGAACAAAAAGAAATGTGTCAGACCTTTAAAACTAACTGCCCACCCCCCTTTTCTCCTTTTTAAAAAGCCAGTGTCATCCTGGCTTTACTACACAAATAATCCAGTTTGAAACTGGATTATTTGCTATGGCTCCTTCCTATGGAATTTGTAGTTTGGTAAGGAACCAGCATTCTTTGGCAGAAAAGGTTAAAGGCCTTGTAAAACTACAAATCCCAAAATTCAATAGGAAGGAGCCATGGCAAATAATCCAGTTTCAAACTGGATTATTTGTGTAGTGTGGATTTGGCCACAATTATACATTGGAACAGTGCTTTGAGTTTTGTGTATAGTTCTGATCACTGCGCCTGAGAGGATTGTTTCCTGGCACAATTCGAAGTGCTGATTATAACTGCTAAAGCCCTACATAGATTGAGTCCAGGCTATATGAAAGACAGTATCTCCTGATATGAACCTATCTGGGTTTTAAGATCCTCAAGGGTGGGGTTTCTCTTAGTCCCACCACCATCACTGGCACGATGGGTGTGGACACAGGAGAGAGCCTTCTCAGAGGCTGCTCCCAGGCTGTGGAATTCCTTCCTATGGGAAGCTCAGTTGGTTCCCTCTCTGCTCTCTTTCTTCCAGCAAGCAAAGAATCATAGAATTGGAGGAGACCTCAAGGGCCATCCAGTCCAACCCCCTGCCATGCAGGAATACACAATCAAATCATTCCCGACAGATGGCCATCCAGCCTCTGTTTACAAACCTCCAAAGAAGGTTTTCAGGCTTTTGAGTTTTGACTCTGTAGCAGAAGGTCTTTTAATTGGGTGCTGTATTTGTACACATATTTTTATCTTTATTCTTATATTTTAACCACCTTTTACAAATAACTTTAAATTAATTTTAATTAAATTAATGTTAAAGTTGATTGTTTGTTTAAACTATTTTTTTTAACTTTTATACTTTTATCTCAAATTTGAGAGTTGCCTTGGGTTCCATGTTGAGAGAAAGGCAGGATATAAATATGTTAAAATAACATATAGAATAATATTTTCCTTATATAGGGAGAAAACACTGAAAAGCACAAACCAAATGATGACTGGGTCTTGCAACCACCCTCATTTTCTTTCTATAAAAAGCATTTTAACATTAAGTCCTCCCTCAGTTCCTTCTGACATCCCAAACCCTAACTTATTTTTTATACTGTGAACTGTGGGGTGGGGGGAAGAATTGATTCACCTTTTGTAAAACTCTTAAACCTTTAACACACCTAAAGAAGAAGCTATAAGGAATTCTACCCTGAGGAAAAGTTTGAAATATTTGGCACTGTTTGGTTGGAGGGGGGAAGCAAGTCAGTGGGGAGGGAACATTACAGAGGTATTTAGAATTAAGCACATTGAGGAAAGAATGGATAGGGAGATGGGGCTTCTTTTCACATCTCTTTTGCAGTACTAAAACTCAAGGCCATTCACCTGAAGCTGAAAGTGAGGGATTCAGGACTTATTAAAGTAAGCATTTCTTCACACAGTATAATAAACTCACTGCCACAGGATGTAGCAATCACCACCAACTTGGGTGCCTTTAAAAGGTTAGACAGATTCATGGAGGATAAGGCTATGAACATCTACCAGCAGTGATGGCTATATATCCCTGCCTACTGTCAGAGCAGCTGTGCCTCTGTATAAACAGTTCCTGGGGAGGGCGAATATGAGGGAGTACGGTAAATTGTGCTCATGCCCTGTTTCTGGGCTTCTTGAGGGCACCTGGCTACTGGACTAGACAGGCCTTTGGTCTGATGCAGCAGGGCTGATTATTTTTCTAGTTTTCTATTTATTTTAAAAATCTGACTTTTATTGGGACCGCAGATGTAGAGAGAGGAGGTTTAATCCTTCCCTCCCCTATGCTAGTTCTGTCCTGTGCATCTTATGTGGCTTAGAAAAAAACTCCTCTTGTTTTTTTTCAGGATTGCAGTAACATGCACTGTCTGAACTGATTACACTGTCAACCAAGCTGGGAATAAACTGAAACTGAGTAGGCAAATGCAGGCTGTATAGAGGTGAAGTATTTCGCTGCTGAGTAAATTAGTGGAGTTTGAATACTAATGTGGTATTCAGTATCCAAGCTACTGAATATATTTTGGGGATATGGTTGAGCACCTTAGCTAGCTCATTACAAGTATGGGATAAAACGTGGCATGCCGCTGCCTAACTGCCTTCACAGTCTAACCAGGCAGGATTAACACAGAATTTGGATAAACATGGAGTTTAGGATTAGTATGCGGTAGTCATGCTGGTTGGGGAAATTCATGGAGGAGTAGCCCATTGATGTTCTGGGATTAAGTTACAAAAGAGGGAGAGAAGGAGAGAGAAAAATAGGGTGGTTTTTTTTTTTTTTGCATGGTTACAATCACACATGATTTCCTTGTTTATTTTAAGTTAACATAGCACACTTGATTCCCTCACTCTCATGATCCTTCAGCAAGTCACCTCCTCCTCCCCTATTTATAGCTTAACTACACTCTGGACAGCATGAATGAGGTCAGGAAGTGATGGGGCTGCCTGTCATTGCCACAGACAGACAGACAGACAGACAGACAATGATTTGGCCCACTAGGGCAGGGCTAAATTGACCTAATTGCTAAACTAGCTTCCAACCATTAATGCATAAGCTAAGAACAAATCTTGGGGAAATGCTTCTTGTGGACTACAGCTCCCAGAATCCCCGAGGCATGCTAACTAGGAGTCACAGTGGCTAGGGGATTCTGGGATTTGTAGTCCAAAACCCAAGTTCTCTCAAATGTTGTCTAAGATTGTGCATACAGTTTGCAGTCATGATGGAATACATATAGCCACAACCTGGCACACTCCAGACACACGGGACTAAAACTCCTATCATCTTACACCAGTACGACCAACGGCCATGCTGGACAGGGACAGTGGGAACTGTAGTCCACCCACCTACCCATGGAAAATGCCTTGTTGTGGAAAACTGGTATGTTATAATTTTAGGAATGGGTAAGAAATGGGCATGGAGAACTTGACACAGATATGCCGTAAAGTTGGCAACTGACTGGAAAACACACAGCCTAACTTTTAGCTGTAGGTTGATCTTCAGAACCTGGTTAAACTTTTCCCATCACAAGGAAATGCACTGTCCCTTAGGAAGAACACCATACCATGCAAACATATTTGGTCTATTCCGATTTGGAAACTAAGCAGAATCTGGTCTGGGTAAAGGCTAGTCAAGAATTCTCACTGAAATCCTGGAGAGTTATTGCTACCAATCAGAGTGGACACTATTGAGCTAGACAGACCAATGGTCTGACTCAGTTAATAAGGCAATTTCCTATGTTCTTAATGCTTTCTGATTTTGTGCTGCAGCCGCTAACCCCCCCCCCCCAGCTCTAGTCTAACATGATTTTTAATGACAGGAAAGCCTGTATTTGGTGAGAGGTAGGAAATGGGACAGGGAAGGTACCTTAGGCAGTAGCCCTTGATAAAAGTATAAGATTTGTCCTTATTTTCACCTGTAGAATACTGAAGAGGTGCACAGGAACCATGTCTATCCCTCCTTTTTTTCTTTAGTAAAAAAAAAAAAAACCTGTCAGGAAACCAAGCCTTATATGTAATTCTTAATGAGTGCTTAGAGAAAAAATACTGTTCAAGTGATAATGGCTATTGGAGGACAAATAAAGATATCAGTGCCCACACATCATTATTACAGGAAGCTCCCAAGAGGGCCAGAGGTAATTCACAGTCAAGGAAGGAGCTTTCGAAGGAGCAAAGAAATCAATGACCTCAGTGCCTCCTCACATGTAGTCAAATCATCTGTGACTAATCTTGCTCATTAGGGGTGTCTCTATGAGTTACTGTCAGGGAATAGGGCAGTTAACGCTGCTTGTGTGAAGGTGGATGTGTAAAAGCTAGCTCATATCCACTTTTTAATGCTCATGGGGATGCAAAGGAAGACAAGGGTGAGGTCCTGATATTGGCTCTCACCTGAACCTAGCTACTAAATCAAAGGTTGGAATCATGCAGCCTGCCAGACATAGCTGGACTGCAACTCCCAGAAGTCTTAGGCAGCATAGCCAATAGTGAGGAATGCTGGAAGCTGCAGTCCAACAACTTCCAGAGTGCTGCACAGTTCCACCCCTGCCTGATGCTCACCCTCTTCCCCTTTGCCCATGTATTGTCGATACTAAGGTTTCCAGGCTCTGTAGCTATTTCGGTTTCTACTTGACCACATTTAGTTAGGTTGATTAAAAAAAAAAAAAAACAGACAAAAGAATACTTCCATGTTGAGAAAAGGGTCAATACTGCCATTAAAATCTCACAGTCTTGATTTTGTTGAGTTGCTCTGAATCTCAGCTGCATTTCCTTCCTGTCCTTGCTTCATATCATGGTGCTTTGTGTGTTTTCTTCCTGCACAGAAATGTGCAAAATCTTTTTACACATTTCCCCTTTCCACATGTTTTTGTACAATTCAGCCAGTTTATGCACCTTGTTCTTCTTTGACTAGACTGTGTTTCTGCATAGAGTACGGTATTATTTTCAATGATGTGCATTTTAAAAGCCCATATTTCAAAATATACAAATTGTTTAGTGCATACCTTATTTTTCAGAAACAGCTTGCAAAGCATTTGAGGTGAGGTGGGCATATTCTCATAACAGGTCTCAGGAAGTGAAAACAATGCTACTTTTCTTGACACTGTTGAGTCCAATCAAATTACTTTCTATCCCTAATTAGGAAACCAAGCAGGCACCATCAACAAACAGGGATGTCCCAAGATATGCCACTGCCTTAGATGGACAAACAAATGATAATTATCACTCATGCCAGTTGGGACACCCCTCCCCATGTCTTCCTCTAGCACTGCTGTCCCCATTTTGTCAGAAGCTTCAGCGAGCATCTTACTTGGCATCAGTGAACTACAATTAGGATTTTTAAATAGGAGCTGAGTTCCTGATTGGATCTGGGCTACCAGTAGCAAGGAGCCTACATTTTTAATCTCCTAGAACATAATGTGCAATGTGATGCTGATATCACCTTAGCCATCTTAGGTATCTAAGATGGTGGCTGCCCATTGCCTACGGTAAGCTGGCTCAGTTCCCAAACAGGATAGAGGCAGCAGGCCGACATCAGAGGCAGTGACTGGTGGGTGCGCTGATGTTCTGTTTGTGCTGCCTGAGTCAGGAGGTTCTTGTGTGCTTCATGGGAGGGAGAGCCTCACCAGCAGGGCTAGAATTTGTTTATTTATATATATTTATTCATTTATACCCCGCTCTTCAGCCACAAGGCTATCAGAGCAGCTTACAAATTGTTTTAAACAATAGCAATTTACACATCGACACTGCATTAAGCAGTTTCCAATGTGCGTTAGTTAATTGCCCCCACAAGCTGGGTACTCATTTTACCGACCTATGAAAGGATAGAAGGCTGAGTGAACCTTGGAACCCTCTGGAATCAAACTCGCAATGCGGTGACTTCCAGTACTGGCATTTAACCACTGCGCCACCAGAATTAGTACATCTACCCAAATGGAAACAACCCAGTTCCTTGTTGCTGAATCCTAATGCCACCTCCTCTATTCTTTCTCTCTCCTTTCCCACAGGAAACAACCTGGGCTTGACATTTTGTGGCCAAAACCAAAACACCTGTTGCAGTCTTTTCCTCTATCCTTCCCTTGTGTTTCATAAGCTCTCCTCTCTGGCTCTGGATCACAGAAAGGGTATGCCATAGCTGTACACATTCTCACCACCCCTACCACCTGTTTCATGTGTTAGCTAGCAAAACAATTGTACTCTGGGAATGATAGTTACTGAACTTCTTGGTTCCCCCAACCTCCCGGACAACACCTGGGATGAGGGAGGGTAAATAACCAGAGATTTCTTCCATCAGAAACAACAGGAACAAAAGCCCCTGTCAAAATCCAGCAGAGAGATGTGATTTGGGTAGTGTTTGAAACAAAGAAAGGGGGCTGTTTCCTGCCCAGCTGACAAGGCACTGTACTCCACAATTAATACCCTTGGCTCTCTCCAATTATTAGCTTGCAGATGCTTCTACATAAGAAACAGGTGCTTCCTTTGTTTCACTTTACTCACCCTTTCTGGTGACTCAAGGAGGAGCAGGCCTTGTGAGCAAGAGAGCAGAGATCCACCCAGAGCTCTCCCAAAGGTGGGCAAGGGTAACAGCCAGCAGGCACTGTGTATGTAAAAGGGGGATGGGGAATACTGGCTGTTTTATCACATTCTCAAAAGCACACCCTCACAGGGGAACAAGGGAGCTGGTGGGGGGGAGGCAAGAGTATCCGGCTGAGGGCAAACATCTGCTTTGGAGGGAGCCAAAAGGCTTCCTGCTCCTGGAATTCAGCCTCATTACCAGAGTATTCCATCATATGGGGCAAGTCAGACCTCATGTCACTGGACTTGACCTTCCTCAAGGAAAGTTAATTGCTCCAAGTCCCTGACTTGCCTAGCACTTTTGGTACCAAAAAATATCCTGACAATGATACAACCGTATCTTGACTGACTGCTCTACAGTATTAAAGCAGACCTGGATGGGTAGACTTCTTTTTCCATAAGAAGCTATAGGGAGCATACAACTCCCCTGTTAAAACAGCTTCATTGGCTACCTGTTCATTTCCGGGCACATTTCAAAGTACTGGTCATGACCTATAAAACCCTATATGATTTGGCTCCAGACTATCTGAAAGACTATATCTCCCCATATGAACTTGCAAGGGTCCTAAGATCCTCAGGGCAAGGCTTTCTCTCTGTCCTGCCACAATTACAGGCTTGCTTGGTGAGGACACATGAGAGAGCTTTCTCAGTGGCTGCTCCCACCCTCTGGAACTCCCTTCCCACAGGAGGCTAGGCTGGCCCCCTCCCTGCTTTCCTTCCACCAGCAGGCTAAAACCTTTTCATGTAGGTAAGCTTTTAATGTGTAACTGTGCCTACAGAGGCTTTTTATTGGGGTGTTTTTATCTTTTGTTCTTATTTTATTTTTTAACTTTTGCATGTTCAATTTTAAATTGTTTTAAAGTGGTGATTTTATCATAGAATCACAGAGTTGGAAGTGACCACAAGGGCCATCCAGCCCAACCCCCTGCCGTGCAGGGATACAGAATCAAATCATTCCCGACAGATAGCCATCCAGCCTCTGTTTAACTCCAAAGGAGACTCCACCACACTCCAAGGCAGTGTATTGACACGATCGCTCCCAAGCGTCCTTTCCAACCTGCTTCAAACCGTAAGCCATGGTATACAACAGAGCTTAGGAAAATGAAGCGGGTTGGACAACGAATAGAGCGCAACTAGGGGAAAACTCGACTCTTATCCGACAGGACTCGTCATAGGAACTTTCTTTGGTCCTATCGAGAGGCAATACGTGCAGCGCAGAGATCCTTCTCCTCTGCACGTATTGCGTCTGCAGAGTCCCGTCCAGCAGAGCTGTAAGGGAGATGACGCAGATTATTCCTGCGCAGAACCCATTGCTTAACCCAACGACAGCCTGCTGTGATGCGTTTAACAATTTCTTTGCAGATAAAATCTCTCAGATAAGAGCTGACTTAGATGCCAGTAATTTGACAGAAACAATTGACGAGGTGTCCAGCAACTCCGTTGATGTAAGTTTACTGGATGAATTTCAATCCGTGAGTACCGAGGACATGGACAAGCTACTTGGTAGGGTGAAGAAGACGACCTGCCCTCTCGATCCTTGCCCTTCATGGCTGGCCATCCAGGGGGGACTGCCTTGATGGTGTTCCTTAAGGACATCATCAATGCATCCCTCAGAGAAGGGTGTGTTCCATCTTGTTTAAAGGAAGCAGCCGTTAGGCCGCTCCTGAAAAAATCTTCCCTTGACCCCCTGGACATGAACAACTATAGGCCGGTTTCTATGTTACCATTCTTGAGCAAAGTGATCGAGAGGGCAGTTGCGCTTCAACTCCAAGTGGTCTTGGATGAAACCGATTATCTAGACCCATTTCAAACTGGCTTTAGGATGGGATTTGGAGTTGAGACTGCCATGGTTGCCTTAACCGACGACTTGCGTCTAAGCATCAACAGGGGTAGTGTGACCCTGTTGGTGCTTTTGGACATCTCAGCGGCTTTCAATACGATAGATCATAGCATCCTCTTGGATCGCCTGAGAGGGTTAGGAATCGGAGGCACTGCGCTCCAGTGGTTCCGGTCCTTCCTCTCAGGCAGGTCCCAGAGGGTGTTGCTCGGGGACAGTTGCTCCAGCAGAAAGGAGCTTACTTGTGGTGTTCCGCAGGGCGCAATCCTGTCCCCGATGCTGTTTAACATCTATATGAAGCCGCTGGGTGAGATTATTCGGAGTTATGGGGCTGGGTGTTATCAGCACGCTGATGACACCCAGATCTATTTCTCCTTGTCCCGATCGTTGGCCTCAAATTTTGATGGTGTCTCTCCTCTTAATGACTGTCTTAAAGCAGTAATGGGCTGGATGAGGAAAAACAGATTGAGATTAAATCCAGACAAAACGGAGGTGCTCACAGTAGCGACCCCAAAACCAGGAGTTGGTTTGCAACCTCCAGTCCTGGACAGGGTCACGCTCTCCGTTAAGGACTGTGTTCGCAGTCTGGGGGTGCTCCTTGATTCATCGCTTCAGATGACAAGTCAGGTGAATGCGACAGTCAGGAGCGCCTGTTATCAGCTTTGGCTGATACGCCAGCTGCGCCATTTCCTGGAAGTAAAGGACCTCGAGACTGTGGTGCACGCGCTGGTAACCTCTCGTCTAGATTTCTGCAATGCGCTCTACATGGGGCTGCCCTCATGCTTGGTCTGGAAACTTTAGTTGGTACAAAATATGGCAGCCAGAGTGGTCTCAGGAACATCTCGGAGAGACCATATAACTCCAGTATTAAAATCTCTCCACTGGCTGCCTATCAGTTTCCGGGCCCAGTATAAGGTGTTGGTTATTACCTTTAAAGCCCTAAATGGCTTGGGTCCAACTTATCTCCGGAACCGCCTCCTCCCATACAATCCTCCCCGCGCACTCCGGTCCTCTGGGAGGAATTTGCTTCGGCCACAAGAATCTAGGCTGTCTGCAACCTCCCAGAGGGCCTTCTTGGTAATCACCCCCAAATTGTGGAATGACCTGCCGAACGAGACCTTCAAATGGTTCCGTTACAGGTTGAGTCTGTAACTCAACCATTTATCAGAAATGGTTGGGACCAGAGGTATTTTGGATTTTGGAATACAGTATTGTGGATTTTTGAATACTTGCATATTTACATAATGAGATATCTTGGAGATGGGACCCAAGTCTATACACGAAATTCATTTATGTTCCATATGCACCTTATACACAAAGTAAAGGTAATTTTACATACAATATTTTTGTTGTGATATGGCGACCTAGCATGCATGGGGCCATGGTACTTAAAGAGTTAAAGTGCATGTAAAGTATGTTCAAGACTAAACTTCCTTTTTGCTAGAGTTTTATGACCCATCTTCCTGATCATGTAGGCAAGTTCTTTTGATCTCTTTGCCTGAGCACAAGCCATGAGGATGCTTCTGTCCTCTTTTTTCTTTTAAGACAGAGCTTACTAGAGGTCTTGTAGCTTACAGCATGTAGAACTATATTTTATTTCACTGCTTGCATATCCTAAGATCAATGTACTTGTGTATCTCCATGCACAAGATATTACTGTAAGAAAACTGCTTTTTATATACTTTAAAGATGATGGAAGTTTGTTTTGTTATTTGCTAGACTGTGTGAAGGTTTGTGGCACACTGGCTTAGTTGATCTCAATATAAACCTTCCGCTGAATGTGTGTTTATTTTTACTCTGCTACTTTAATGATATATACCAAAATTCCCAACAATTTTAAATAATTTTCTGCATGAAACAAAAGTTAGTGTACATTGAACCATCAGAAAGCAAAGTTGTCACCATCTCAGCCACTCAAGTGGATGATTTTGGAATATTTTGGATTTTGGAATTCTGGATAAAGGAAGCTCTCAACCTATACTACCTTTAGACATTTGGCTCATCTTGGGCTGGTGCTCATGTTCAGGGTTGGGAAGAATTCCTACTCAAGGTCAAATTGGTTGAAAATCCTAGAGATACCACATGACCTACCCACAATGCATTTCTTCTACATGTAGTTTGGCTCTAATAGATTAATAACGTGAGCCACCTATAATGATCTCATACTGACCTCAATCCAGGCATTAGATTCAACTAGAACAGACCCACTGAATCAATGGGAACTTGGTAAGTCAACACTTAACATAAATTCCATTGATTCAATCAGTCTATGCTAGTTAAGACAAACAATTGAATTTAGGCCCTGGGGTATACTTCATCTGTGTTTGTGGTACATTGTCATTTGGATCACGTATGGAGGTCTCTGCAAAGGCAGCCACAAAGTCCTGAGGCAACTTCTTAATTTAATTATGGTGACCAATAGCCAGAGCTGTTGCGTATACTCTACCACAGTGAAAAACATGTGTGTCCCCCCCGCCACCGCTCTAGAGAATACACTCAAACAAAGAGGCGTAGATTGTCTTCTTCAATGACACCATGGTTGAGCAGAGGCACAGCTTCAGCAGCAGATGCCAGAGAGGAGGGATTTACATTTACGCACACACACACACCATTGCTCCTTCCCTGCAAAACCCTCTCACTGAGCATCCAACATGAAAGAGATGCACTTACCT
This sequence comes from Gambelia wislizenii, assembly GCA_030847615.1. Classification (NCBI taxonomy): domain Eukaryota; kingdom Metazoa; phylum Chordata; class Lepidosauria; order Squamata; family Crotaphytidae; genus Gambelia; species Gambelia wislizenii. The sequence goes on from JAUMIR010000002.1 coordinate 263,698,172, forward strand.
GGCCTCTATGGAGGAGGAAGAGGGAAAGCTTTGTACCACTGGCTAACGAGAAACAGTAACTGCCTAGAAATCCACATAAACTCTGTGGGTTCCTTGGTGATGTGTCTATAGTGTGAGGGATGGAGGCTCCTGCTTTGGAAAGGAGGTGTGGAGGTGAACCAGAATATGGTCATCTTGTCTCTTCTGCCAGTTGAAGGGCATGGTCCAAGAAGGGAGAGGAAAATAGCCGACGTAAACAACTGGCTCCGTAGATGGTGTCGCCGGGAACAAATTGGATTCTTGGATCATGGACTGCACTTCCATGCGAGGGGACTTCTGGCAAGAGATGGGGTGCATCTTACAACAGTTGGAAGAAACATTTTTGCCAACAGTCTCAAGAATTTGATCAGGAGGGCTTTAAACTGAGTCATATGGGGGAGGGAGACAGTATTCTGGAAGGCAAAAGGGCTGGAGAAAATAGTCAAACTGTCATAGAGGGAACAAGGCGAACAGCACAAGGACCCAACAGTGGGAGGCAAAAAAACTTGCACAGGGAGCAAGTAAAGGGAACACATGGTCTCAGATGTCTCTACACTAATGCACAGAGCATGGGAAATAAGCAAGATGAACTAGAACTCCTTGCACTGCAAAACAAATATGATATAATAGGCGTTACTGAAACCTGGTGGGACGAGTCTCATGATTGGAATGTAGGAATAGAGGGGTATAACCTTTATAGGAGAAACAGGCCAAACAGGAAAGGAGGAGGAATAGCATTATATGTCAGGGATATTTACACCAGTGAAGTGATCCATGACATCAATACTGGAAGCCCGGTGGAGAGCATCTGGATAAAAATTAAAGGGGAGGGAAACAACAGGGATGTTATTGTGGGACTCTACTACAGACCCCCAAATCAGACGGAGGAATTGGATGTTGCCTTTCTAGAACAGATGACCACACATGCAGAAAGGAGAGATGTAGTAGTGATGGGTGACTTCAACTATCCTGATATTTGCTGGCAATCTAACTCAGCCAAAACTACAAGGTCTAGCAAATTCCTTACATGCCTGGAAGACAATTTCATGGTCCAAAAGGTGGAAGAGGCAACAAGGGGGTCAGCTATTTTAGATCTGATCCTAACCAACAGAGACGACCTTGTTAATGGGGTGCAAGTGGTGGGATCCTTAGGTGAGAGTGATCATGTTCTCCTGGAGTTTGTTATACAATGGAAAGGAGAAGCCAGGCATAGTCAGACATGCATTCTTGACTTTAGGAGAGCTGATTTCAATAAACTCAGGGAAATACTGGGGATGATCCCATGGTCAAGAATACTAAAAGAGAAGGGACCTCAAGACGGATGGGACTTTCTCAAAAGGGAGATACTGAAGGCACAATTTCAAACAGTACCATTGAGGAAGAAAAATGGGAGGTGTCTCAAGAAACCAGGATGGATGACTTAAGAAATTTCAATGGAGCTAAGTTTTAAACGGAACATGTATAGGAAATGGAAAGGGGGGGAAATCACCAAAGAAGAATTCAAACAGATAGCGAACACGTGTAGGAGTAAAGTCAGAAAAGCTAAAGCGCAGAATGAGCTCAGGCTTGCTAGGGAGGTTAAGAACAATAAAAAGGGTTTTTTTGGGTATGTCCGCAGCAAAAGGAGGAAGAAGGAAATGATAGGGCCGCTACGTGGAGAAGATGGCAAAATGCTAACAGGGGACAGAGAAAAGGCAGAATTACTCAACACCTTCTTTGCCTCAGTGTTTTCAGAAAAGGAAAAGGAGGACCAACCTGAGGAGAATGGAACAGAGGACACAATAGGGGAAATCCAGCTCAAAATAAGTAAAGAGGTAGTACAGGAATACCTTCTTAATCTAAATGAATTTAAATCTCCAGGACCAGATGAACTACATCCAAGAGTATTAAAAGAGCTGGCAAATATAATCTCAGAGCCATTGGCAATAATATTTGAGAACTCCTGGAGAACAGGAGAAGTCCCAGCAGACTGGAGGAGGGCAAACGTTGTTCCCATCTTCAAAAAGGGGAAAAAAGAGGATCCCAACAACTATCGTCCAGTTAGTCTGACATCAATACCAGGGAAGATTCTAGAACAGATCATTAAACAGAGAGTCTGTGAACATTTAGAAGGCAATGCCATAATCACAAAAAGTCAGCATGGGTTTCAGAGAAACAAGTCATGCCAGACTAATCTGATCTCTTTTTTTGATAAAGTTACCAGCTTGGTAGATGAAGGGAATGCTGTGGACATTGCATACCTTGATTTCAGTAAGGCCTTTGACAAAGTTCCCCATGACATTCTTGCAAACAAGCTTGTAGAATGTGGGCTAGACAAGTTAACTGTTCAATGGATTTGTAATTGGTTGACCGGCCGAACCCAAAGGGTGCTCAGCAGTGGCTCCTCTTCGTCTTGGAAAGATGTGACCAGTGGGGTGCCACAGGGTTCTGTCCTGGGCCCAGTGCTATTCAACATCTTTATCAATGACTTAGATGAGGGAATTAGGGGCATACTTATCAAATTTGCAGATGACACCAAATTGGGAGGAGTAGCTAATACCCTAGAGGACAGGATCAAAATTCAGAATGACCTGGATAGACTGGAGAGCTGGGCCAAAGCTAACAAAATGAAATTCAATACGGAGAAATGTAAAGTACTGCATTTAGGGCGGAAAAATGAAATGCATAAATATAGGATGGGAGAGACCTGGCTGAATGAGACTACGTGCGAAAGGGATCTAGGAGTCCTAGTAGACCACAAGTTGAACATGAGCCAACAGTGTGATGCGGCAGCTAAAAAGGCCAATGCAATTTTGGGCTGTATCAATAGAAGTATAGTGTCTAGATCAAGGGAAGTAATAGTGCCACTCTATTCTGCCTTGGTCAGACCTCACTTAGAATACTGTGTCCAGTTCTGGGCACCACAATTCAGAAAGGATATTGACAAATTGGAGCGTGTCCAGAGAAGGGCAACTAAAATGGTGAAAGGTCTGGAAACAATGCCTTATGAGGAGAGACTTAGGGAGCTGGGTATGTTTAGCCTGGAAAAAAGACGGTTTAGAGGCGATATGATAGCCCTGTTTAAGTATTTGAAGGGATGTCACGCTGAGGATGGAGCAGGCTTGTTTTCTGCTGCTCCAGAGACTGGAACACGGAGCAATGGGTGCAAGCTCCAGGAACAGAGATTCCACCTCAACATTAGGAGGAACTTTTTGACAGTAAGAGCTGTTCGGCAGTGGAACGCACTCCCTCGGAGCGTGGTGGGGTCTCCTTCCTTGGAGGTCTTTAAACAGAGGCTGGATGGCCATCTGTCGGGGATGCTTTGATTGTGATTTCCTGCGTGGCAGGGGGGTTGGACTGGATGGCCCTCGTGGTCTCTTCCAACTCTGCAATTCTATGATTCTATGATTCTATGATTCTATGATCCTCACCTTCCCTCTTCTTACTGCATGAGCAAAGTGTGAACTCTGAAGTAAGTGCTATAGAGTCACTCCTATTTATCCTCCTATTCACCAGTAAGATAGACCACTGTCAGTCCCAGTTTACAGTCCTGATGTGTGACACAAAATGAACCTTCCTGGACTGGCAGCTTGGGAAACAGTACTTGACAAATGAGGTTTCCAGTGTGTGTGTGGGGGCACAAGAATGACAAAGCCACAAAATAAAACCACTAGACAGGAGTTTCCTCTCAGATCCTGGACTAACAGGCTCCTTACCAGGTTTCTGTCACTGCTTGTATCTGAGCTCTTAAAATACCACTTGATGTTCTTCCAGTCTCACTGTGCACATGTAAGAATCCACATACATGCACATATGTGTACACACTCACAGAGTAATGCACAGCCAGAGCTTATAAATGTGACTTCAATTACAACTTTCAGAATCCCCCCAGAAGTAACTCCATCTTCCAGACTCCTGGAACTGTAGTTTGCAGAGCCACTTGGGCTCCTCTGCTGGAGAAGTCTAACCCACTCCCATGAACTACAGCATTGGAGCTCTCTAGCAGGGAAGTACATGACCAAACTACAAATCCCAGGATTCTGATGGAACCATGGAAGTTACAATGGGTATCAAATAGAGATATGAAGGTGAGAAAAAAACACAGTTAGAAACAGAAATATTAGGGATACAAATAATTTTTGGGTTTTTTTCCAAAGCCATTTTCCCATTAAAAAATGGAAGAACTGAGATTTGGAAATATATATATATGTGTGTGTGTGTGCGCACGCACACGTGCACGTGCACGTGTGTATGTATGTGTTGGTATATTTTCTTTCAGAATGATGAGTTCAGTGTTTAAGACAAGGTGTTCATATACTTAATCCCCTTAAACGGTTTCTAAATACTGTACTATATAACAGGAAAACTTTGTACAAGTAATGCACAGTATCTGATCTTTGCAATACCTTGTCTTGATATTCTTTTCTCAGGTTGTTTTTTTGTTTAACGAGAATGAGAATGTGAAGTCGAAGGCTTTCATGGTCAGCATTCATAGATATCCCTTGGTTTTTTTCCGGGCTGTGAGGCCGTGTTCTGGAAGAGTTTATTTCTGACATTCCGCCTGCATCTGTGGCTGGCATCTTCAGAGATTCTCTGTCTTAAGGGTCTGACAGTATTTGGGGTCCTGACAGGTGCAGAAGAGCTATTTTTAAAAAGCATCAGTTGCATCTCTTCTATAGAAAACCACTCTGGGACCCATCCTTTTAAGCAGGAATGAATGCAATCCATGATTTAAAAGGATGGGTCCCAGAAGTGGTTTTCTATAGAAGAGATGCAACTGGTGCTTTTTAAAAATAGCTCTTCTGCACCTGTCAGGACCCCAAATACTGTCAGACCCTTAAGACAGAGAATCTGTGAAGATGCCAGCCACAGATGCAAAATGTCAGAAAGAAACTATTCTAGAACACAGCCTCACAGCCTGGAAAAAAACCAAGGAAAATCTAAGAATGAGAATGTTTTTCTGTATGCAACCTTTAGAAAGAGATTCTGAAATGGTTAGAAACAGGATAACTCTAGACATTAACACGATCTGCCAGCAGATGGTACTGTCGCCTTGTGTATTTGACATTGGAGCCCATATATTCAAGTAAATATCCTATTGTGAGTCTCTGTCCAACCTTGCCCCCCCCCTCACCTCCAGCTCCCCACTTAAACTTTGGGATGCGAGTCTCCACACAAATTACAACGCTTCCTTACTTTTAAAATACCCTCTCTTCTGTTTTGCAGGAAGGTCAGGCACCAGGTCAATAAGAGCAAGTTAGTGAAGAGGTAAGGGCAGTCTGAAGTGGAGGGGAGATGGGAGGGCTGTCCCTTGGCAGCTGGCATGTACCAGGGTCTCTCTCTCTCTCTCATATGTGTCTGTGTGTGCGCGTGCATGTACACACACACACACACAGACTCCAATTTCCTTCTTTTCCATTATTTTTTCCAAAGCAAATTTCAGCAACATTTACTCAGTCCAAAAGAATGTACACTGTTTTCACTGCCACTAGCATAACAATAATAGGAAGTGGTTGAAAGGACCAATACCAATTAAAAATGCCAATTAAAGAGCTCCCCGCTACCGCCCCCGCTGCCCTCTATGACTAGGCCGGACTCCAAAACATCTTGAGAGGAGCCCTTCATGGATTTATTGCAGCTAAGGTTACTCAATGAAAGGAAACAGAGAACACAACTATGTTTCTCATTGGGACTCTTACTGTGGTATTATGAAACCACTGCAGAAAAGTAGCATAAGCTTTCATACACTTAAGTATACTTCATCAGATGCATGGCAATGATGAAGTAGACTTAATTCTACAAAAGCTTATGTTACCAACTTTGTTCTCTTGGTTAATCTCAAAGGTGCTACAAGATCCCTTTACATAATGATCCAGACTAACACAGCTATATCTTTGAACATGACAGAACTGTATCACTGGAAAAGATCCCAGATGTTAAACATTTATATCAACTGAACTTGGGTCATTTTCACACAAGGGTTTTATATGAAAAGGAGGTGGGTTAGCACCAGAAAGCAGGGAGCCTTTTCACACTGTTTTGCCGTTATTCCATTCTCCTTCTTGTTTAATCCCAGGTTTTAGCCACCAAAAATAGTATGCTTTTCAGTCTAGGTCACAGTATTGTTCTGAGTTGTTTTACTGGAGTGAAAGATCCTTTCTGCAAGTATCCTAGTTTAGTGGTGATCGGGTGGGTAAATTTGGGTCATGTAGTACAAATAGTTACCCAAAGTTTGCCTTGGCTCTCCCATTCATACTTTATTGGAATGTGATACTGGATGAGAGTTCTAGAGATACCATGGACTGCCAAGAAAAGACAAATCAAGTCTGAACTGTCCCATATCTATCATATGTTGGCCATACCATGAGATGACATGATATACCAGAAAAGATCATAATCGTAAAGTGGGAGGCAGCATGACAAGGGGGCAGACTCAATCAAGGAATCTTCAGCCCTGGGTTTGCAAGACCTGAGCAGGGCAACCGATGATAGCAGGGGTGTGTCTTGGAAATCTGTGGTTCACAGAGTCATAAGTCAAAGCTGACTTGATGGCAATTAAGAACAACTAACAACAAGGGGAGGAGGAAGGAAGGACTGGGTGCACCATGGATGAAGCCTTCCCTGGAGGTTGCTAATCTCCCCAATTCTTCCTTTTCTAAAAATGTGCTACATACTACTGCTATAGCAGCAAGGGAACCCATTGGAGCATACTGAAGGAATACTGCACTAGCACAATTATGACAGTGATTTCTTTTTTTAAAAAGTAGGAAATCCATGTGTGTATGTATGTATGTGTGTGATAACCTCCTGGAAGTAAGATGATGAGGAAGGGAGTTACTGGACAGCTATCTGAAAGCTGTACCATGAATGATTGCTAAAATCACAGGACCAAAACTTAAGTGTCCAAAGCAGCATTAGAAGCTGAGTAGCATAGTGATGGTACAAACCCCACTTCTTTAGCTGAACAAAAGGACAAGTACGAAAAGGCCCCTGGTTTGTTTTGGGGCTTTACTGAAAAGGCACATAAAGCAGCCCTGTGCTTCAGTTTATTGGGATCCTCTTAAATTTCATCCCTATCCTCCCTAGGGTTTACAGTTCCTTCCACTTTTGTATCATCTCCAAACGGGATCCACACATTTTCCACCTCCTTGCCTTAGCAAATTCAAGGCAAGCTCCTCTGGAAGACAATTTGCTACCTCTTTCATGTCTAATGATCTCTGATCATTTTAGTCACTCCAAAAAACTAATTCTATATTTTACTTATAAATTCAATGTAATAATCTATATATAAAAAACTCTTGGATATGTTGCCTTTCCTAGTGTGTTCATTGACTGCTCAGGAAACACACCCAGCCAATCACCACCCATATGCAAATTCCCTCTCCACCTTACAATCCACTCCTGCCACTCAATCTGCATTTACACCCCCAGCCTCACAAGGGCTCCTCCAGCCTGTCACTCCCTCAGCCACTCACCAGTCACGGCTGTGATGGGACCCAGACATTTAACTGGTGGTGGCTGTGGTGGCAGGGCAACAGAGCGAGTCACTCTCAGTAATTCTGGGAAAAGTGTGGAATGCTGAGAAGGGAGAAGAGGAATTTTAAAATCCATTGGTCTACCTTGCAGGGTTGTTGTGAGGTCTACCAAGCATGGGGGTGTTTAATGGCATATGTTATGCCGGCTACAGCTAGTTTAATACATAATTTCATCCACAGGCTATTTTGGCTGGAGGATTCTGGGAGTTGTAGTCTGAAGAAGGAACTTTCCCAAGTTTTGAATATTACTACTTGCATAGTAAGCGAATCTACTTCTACCCAAGGCCAAGGTACTGCCAAGTCACAGAGCTGCCTCTGACACCAAAGGAACCCTGCCAGAGTATGGATGAGTTTGCAGTAAAGAAAAATAACTTAAGTTCAGGACAATGCAACAACATAATTGGCTATCAAAACTTGCTGTCCAAAAGAGAGGGACAGGAAAATTGTGGCACATTGATACAGTTACAGGTTTCCCCTGCCTCTTTAAAATAAAACCCTAGAATTATCTGAGTGTTCATCTTTCTACACTGAGGCACTAGGCCAGTGATTCCAAGCACTGGAGAAAAGAGACTCTAGTCTCACATGAATTAATTTGCCAGAAACCAGAAAGGACCTAAATGAACCTCACTCAAGGATGCTTGGCTAGCCAATGGTGAAGACAGACCAAATAAGAAACAGAAGAAGCTGCCTTGTACTGAGCCAGACCTTTGGTCCATCCAACTCGGTCCTGTCTACACTGACAGACATCTGATCCTTGAGGTATTACAGTACATAAGAATATTCCCTAACTTCCTTTGGAGAAGCAGGGGAATTCCACATGTGCTCCATCACAGACTTATGGAGTTTTAAAAATCTGCTGGAGGCCTGATTTCAATAGATATTCTCAGCCCTGAAAACAGATGACTACACATGTGTGACAAATGGTTCCTGCCACAGTTTAAAAACTAGAATGTACATATGATTATCCCAAGACCAATATTAGACGCCCCAGAAAACTAACAGCTAAGAAAAGCAATCATTAGGAAAGGAAATAAAACTGCCAATATCATAATGCATTCAAAGAGTTCTATTGGGTATGACCACTCTGGGAATACTATGTACAGTTCTGATCACTGAACCTCAAAAAGTATACTGTAGAGCCTTCCCCCCCACATACAACAAATGGCGCAGCAAGCAAATTGAAGTGGGGGTTGGTGCAAGAAGAAGAAAAATAGAGTATTGGGGATTTGGATTTTTTAAAAAGCAATTCAATAGACACCGTTTACTTGGATTTGAAAAAGGCTTTTGATAGAGTGCCTCAACAAAGCCTCCTGAGCAAACTGAGCAGTCACAGGATAGGAGAAGAGGGCCTCTTAGGGATCAGTAACAGACTCAAGAACAGGAAGTGAAGAGCAGGAACAAACTGACAATTCTTCTAAAGGAGAGATGTGAACAGCAGGGCCTCCGAAGGATCTGTACTGAGATCAGTGCTTTTTAATTTGTTCATTGGTGTTCTGAACTTAGATAGAGAGAAGTAGGCCAAGTTTTCAGATGACATCAAACTATTTAAAACAAAAAGGGACTGTGAAGAGCTTCAGATTCTCCAAAATGGATGAATGAGCAATAGAAGGTCCACTACTAAGCACCAAGTGATGCATACTGAGGTAAAAATAAAATAATACAAATAAAATAATGTAAACTTCACATAGACACTGACATAGTTCTCCTGCACAGACACCCCCCATTAAGATTAATAGGAGCTGTGAAAGAACAGTAGGATGCTCTTGCCAAACTCCTGGTCATTTCCATGGGATTTGCTCAGGATAGCTTTTGGGTGGATTGGGGCTTTGGAGTCCAATGTAGGTTTCCACCATTCTGTTGTCCTGACTGATGCTGCAAGCATGCCATCTGGACTGCCTCTCCTGGCAAGCTGTTTATCCCTTGTTCTTCAACAATGTATAGAATGAGCTCCACTGTTTCAAACTTGTTAATTTGAACTGAATGGCAAAGGGCCTGACTATACGAGGGGGAAAATGTGGATTGATGCGCACTAATGCCAATGCAAAGCACCTTCAATTTGTCTTAACTTTTTTTTTTTGTTCAAAATCGAGTGCATGTGAAGCTTTCTGCTTTTGCTGTCCCAATGAGCATGCCTGTGAATCAAGATGGTGGGCATGAGTGAATCACTCGTGTTTTTATTGTCACCAGTTGTTGCCACTGAACAGTATTTTTTTAAACAAAGCATATCTAAGGTATGAAAGTATGATATCCACCTAAATAAATAAAAAGAAAAGAAAAAGGCTGTTTCATCACCTGAGCACATACTCGCTAAGGCGAAAATCCAACATGTTGATTTCAGGCACTTGCCTTGTTAACAAGCTCCACCTCCTGCCCACATCCGATCGATCAGCTTCCATTTCCACTCTTATTGGCAATGTGAATGAATGCGAATCGGATTGTCTCAGCAAGCGGGAATGCCCATTCCCCACAGAGCTTTTTAAAAACTTTGGCAAAAGCCACAAAGGCTTTCCCTGCATAGTTTACAGTGGATTTAGGTCCCCTCCTTCTGAATATACCTAACTGATGCGGGTTTCCTTTTAGAGAGATCATATTCCCAGTGAATTCCATGAGGATTGTTTTTACCATTTAGACAACCCCCAAGTCATGGATAAAGAAGTCAAAATGATGCTTTGCATCCCTACATCAAAACTCATTAAGACCCTTATATGTTTGAAATTTTTCAAAAGAAACAAATACTGCAGTTTGACTTGTGAACAATATAACTTAAAAGGTTCTTTTCCTTCTGTGAAAAACTGATTATAGGCATCTCCAGGCTACACATTAATCTATCCTCTTAGTATCTGTTTAACAACCTCTGTGGCATTATTAATCAGTTTTCCTCTTTGAACAGCTGAGAACTAGTTGTCTGATGAGTGTTGTATGAAATACAACTTCCTTTGACACTTTAACTACCCCAATAGCAGTGAGTCCAACTAAAGATAGCAAACATGTTAAGAGAAGCTGTATTGGATTGGACCACAGCCCAAGCTAGCCCAGTATTTTGTTTCCAACAGTGGACAGCCAGCTGCGGCCGCAAGCTTGTAACCATGCTCCAGCATTTGCAATTAAGCCTCATCTAGGCAGATGGGATATGTTAGTCTCTCAGAGACATGTTCTGCTGCAGAATTCACATAGAACTAGACCTAAAAGGTAAGGTGACACTATCACACAATGTCTCCCAAGTTTTAGCCACCTGAATGCAATGTACACATTTTTTACAAGCAAAAAGAAATAGTTGACACAAAAGTTGTTCTAGCAAATCTACTGCATTTGTGTTGGTTGTGGTTTTGTTGTTATTTGGTTTTTTTGCAAATAAGGAGGGCTTGCAGCTACTCTAAACAAATGTTCCATCTCATGTGAACACACATCTTCTGGCTCTGAGCATTAGGGTATTGATTTCACCCCAAAAATATTTCTTTTGATATGGGGCATTTTTATACCCCTCAATGCACAGGAATTCTCTCTGGGATAAGAAAAAAGGCCCATTTAGAGGCTCTCAATAGAAGTTTTAAAAATCTGCCTGGACAAGTATTAAAAAGTATATGGTGTGTAAAATGGCATGTTCATTGTCCTTCATTGCTGATACCCACTGACAGACCTAGCCTTTCATGGAGTTATCTATATCTCACTCTACTACCACCCCTTTAAAAAAAACCAACAACTAGTGAGCATTTGTACCCACTGAGCATGTTTAGTCTTCACTGGGATGTCTGGAGAGGTTTTTTTCTCCCCTTCTCCTTAAGATTTTTCAAACTTTTGCAACCTTGGGGTTCCCTGATGCCTGCTGGTGCCTCCCTGTTGTGTGTGGCAGATGACACTTTGACAACTTAAGGTCCAACAGAGAATAATTTGCTATCATACATCCAATGGTGATGATATTACTATTTATTATTGGGTTAGCTATCTGCGCACATGCTGTAATATTATGTGAGCAAAATTCTGCTCATGCAACTGTAACTTTTTTCCACATCCACTTTTCCTCTCCCAACCCTTGACACTAGATTTTGGAGGAGTGCATGGGGGGGGGAGGCTCAAGGGGGAGAAGGGCAATCATCTTCCTCATTCTGGGGAAGGAATCTACTCCACTGGCAAGAAGGGATTCACTGGGTAGCGCCCTGTACCTCTTGCTGCTCACTCCTGCATTGTTGTTGTTATTGTCGTTGTCCTCCCCTGCTCCTTGTTATGTAACTTCAAGTCAACTCTGACATATGCCAACCCTCTCATAGCGTTTTCATGGCAAGATCTGTTCAGAGGGGGTATACCACTGTTTTCCTCTAAGGCTGTAAGACTGTGACCTGTCCAAGGTTATCCAGTTTGTAAGTGAGATGATAAGCGTACAGGGTATAGGGGAGCACTTTTATTGTGACCTCTAAATCCCCCTCACTGAAATCTGGGGTGAGCCATTTGATGACATCTTCAATTTGTGACCTTTTTGTAGTTTCCTTTTGTTTATTCCATCTTTTTTTCTTGTTGTTATCTGCCTTCTAGAAGACTCCGGCATAAGGTGACCCTATCATAAGGTTTTCTTGGCAAGCTTTATTCGGGTCTGTGTGTATTGCCATTGCCTTCCTTTGAAGCTAAGAGAATGCAGCTTCCCTAAGGTCACCCAGTGGGATTCCATGGCTGAGTGAGGATTCGAACCCTGGTCTCCAGAGTTCTAGTCCAACACTCAAACCTCTACGCTATGCTGGCTCTCTTTTTTTCTTACCAGACAAAATATATTAAGTGGGAAAAAAGGACGGAATATCTACAAAATACCTTGTAAAGTGAGCAGCAGGGACCCTAAGTCTAGAGGCACCCATAGTATATCCTCCAAAGAGCATGCAGGCCTCAGTTTATAAGGCTTCCTCCAGTGTTACTGCCTCAGCTAGTGGAAGAGTACCTGCCAGTCATTCCCCTAGTGGGAACAGGAAGGTCACAAGGAATTGAGGCCTTGAGCTGCCCACAAGTGATGTGCAGGGATTAAGAAAATCCAACACTCAAACCACTACATCACACTGGCTACATACTCCTGCTTAAAAGCAACCTCTATCTAATCCAGACATAAAGAGGGAATGGGGGAATCTCATTTATTCTTCCCTCCTCTCAAATCCAGACTTTGTTATTTTAGTGAGTTTTGCGGGTGGGGATGTGTGAGGACTGCTTTTAATTTTTTTTTTAATGGTCTGTATTTTTCCAAGCAGTAAGCACAGACTAAGAGAGAAAGTGTCAAAGAGCCACCTTTTAATGGCTGTGTCTCCCTCAGGTGATAAAGGCACATTGTATTTTCTAAACAATAATCCCAGTGTGGATGGTTCCTGACCTGGAGGCAGAGTCATGCTTGCCTTTGGGACGCTCCTGCCAGCCACTCACGGTTGTACTGTATGTGCTGTTACTTGACAGCCTACTCAGAAGGAGCCAAGGGGATGAGAACTGCACTGAACAAGTTCAAGAGTCTTTTAATATAGGCGCCAAACCAGCAGCCACTGCCAGCTCTAAAGGAGTTTTCTGGGTCTTCATTAACAGGCACATCAGCTTTCTATTCCCAGCCTCTGTCCCCTGAAAATGGTTGGAGGGCAGCCAGCATTAAGGAACCAGCACTAAGAAAGTCTAGGTGAGTCTTCAGACACTGCAGAGGGAATTTTGACAGGCAGATAGGAACCAAAGACGCCAAAGTACGGCAGATGGCCAGCCGGCCAGTCATAGAGGGCAACCCCACAGGCACCTCTAGGAGCCTGGCAGGCTTCATGTTCCTACTATCAATCACTCAGGCTGGCCTCGTCATGATATTCTAGAAGACTGCTCAGGGGGAAAGTGTACTTTTGTGACTATGACTCCCAGAATCCCCCAGGGATCATTCTGGCTTAGGGATTCTGAGAGTTGTAGTCCCCCGAAAGTCATATTTCCAAGCTCTGCTTTGGAAAGTAAGCAGTGATCTTCAGGCATCTGGGAATAGAGGCTGGCATCTTGTTCCTTGCAACCTTCTGTGAACATTGTCTCCATTTGGTAAACAGAATGCACTTGTGTGCTCTCATTTGGTAAACACAAGGCACTTGTGTGCACTTCAGGATTCTCCCGATTCAGAAGGAGATAAAACGTAATATCTTGGTTGCAAACATTATTCAAACACACTAACCCTGCCCCATATCAAGAGCATAAGAAGAGATGTACCAATTTGGATGTACGGCTTGTCTAGTTTAGCACTCAGCTCCCACAGTGGCTGAGAAGATGCCTACGGGGAAATACACCAGCAGGACATGAGAGCAAACAGCCCTCTTCTCTTAGAATCTCTAGCATGTGGTGTCCAGAAGCACATTCCCTCTTTAAGTGGAGATGAAGTACAGCCATCATGACTGGCACCCACTGATAGTTTCATTTTCCATGACTTTTACCCAGCTTTTCAGTTTAGCAGCCATCCTTATGTTTTGTGTTAGCAAATTCCACAGCTCAACTCTGTGTTACATGAGGAAGAACTGCCTTTTATCTGTTCCACAAATTAGACCCTTCACATTCACTAGATGATCTCAGGTCTCAGATATTATGGGAAAGACTCACAAACATAACTATTTTCTCCTGCCCAAAGACATACTAGGAATTCAACCTCTCCCTTAAGAAGGTACATTCCTACCTCATATATAGATTTCTGACTTCCACACTCAACTAGTTCCTTCTCAAAGATTTTCCACACACTCTCTTTTTCCCCTTTGCCTAGTAGGAAGCTACATTATTTCATGTCAGACCACTGGTCCATCTAGCTCAGTATTCTCTACACCAGAGCTGGGAAATATTTGAACTTCCAGATAATTTGGACAAGAAATCTCACAAGACCTCATCACCACTGGTCATGCTGGCTAGGACTAGTCAAAAATTCTGGAGGACCAAATTTCAGCAGTATGGGTCTACAATAGCTCTCCTCCAACCTGCTGCCATCCAGACGTTTAGACAACAACTCCCACTGCCCTGCTATAGTCCAAAACATCTGGAGTAGAACTGGTTGGGAAAAACTGGTCTACTTTGTCTGGCAGTGGCTCTCCAAGGTCTCTGGGAGAGGCCTTTCTCAGCCTATCCTGAAGATGCCAAGGACTGAACCTGAGACCTTTAAACCACTAAGCTATAGTTCTACCCAAAAATCTCCCGTTTTGTTAAGATGCAACCCTTTTTCCCTACAAGTACTTGGCCAAACATAGGGAATGCAAAATTGAAAAGGTATTGTACAAGTTATCATTCCTACCACATTCCTTCCAGAACCTCCCCCCCCACATATTGTGTAACTATACACAGTTTTCATAGCACATAAGCTATATAATTGCATTTGCCAAATGTATTCCAACTGCAGAATTTAGTACTAGGCCCAGCTGTTGTAAAATTTGAGATTTTAGTAAACAAACTGTACAGCTGTATCTGTCTGAGCTTGGAGGCAGAGCTCTGAGTCCGTATCTGTCGCTTGCTGCATGTGGCACATGCTTTTAGTACTGTGTGGGTGCAACTGCTCTTGCCATACCTCCCTCTTGAATGCAAATACTATCCTGGCTCCACATGTCTTCTGCACAACTGCAATGCTTTGTCGTTCTGCATGGGCATCAAATAATCAAACAAACAAAAAAGTCTTTTATCATTAGGAGTGACACTTTTGTTTTTTCGAAAATTCTGGTTAATGACTGAATGTCTTTTAATGTGATCAGAGTGTGTTTCCCATGAGCTGAGCAAAGCTTTCCCCCTTCGAGGGCTTAGAAGTACAACCAGAGTATATTTCACCATATAAGAACAGGTGCTCTCTTATGACAGGGGCTGTTTGTTTTCAAAATAAATCCGTATTAAAAATTCAGGGAAACCCTAACTCTCTCTCTCTCTCTCTCTGTCTTTCGGCTCTACATTCTCTTGTTTTGGCAAATGAAATTTTGGGCATGCTGGGCAAGAGAGGATGAAGGCTAAGGAAGGTGAAAGTCAGGATGGAATCAGTCAATTATTTCCTCCCTTTCCTCATTTTTTTAGTCTTAAGTTTGGTTGATTGTAAACTTCAGGTATTTTATGACTGCAAAGATCATTCTAAAACTTATAAGTTTTTTTTTTAGCTGCGTAAGAAAATTTATTCACTTTTTTTTTGGTGTGGACCACTTTTAAAACATACACTTTTTGTATGTCATTTTGCTGAATATACACATTTGTTGCAAGCAATTTTTCTAATGAAACATAATGTATTTTTGAAAGTTTTGTAATGAAGACATGTGTGCACTTCCCCTCTAATACAGTATATACATTTGTGTATAATTTTTTGGGTTGGAGAATTTGCCCCATCCCATGGCAGCTGGTGGTTTCCATGCCAGTGGGGCAGTGCACCTCTTTCCAAGTTAGCCTAAACCCTAAAAGAACTATGCAAACTGCTGAACCTCAACCCCAAATTAAATTTTGTGTTTCACTGCTCTGCTTTAGCGTAGCCCAGGTGTCCAGAGCCTGTGAACTGTGGTCAGAAGGAAGCCAAGTTTCAATGTTGGAAAGACAGGATGTCAATAGCAAGAGATAAAATGAGGTCAAGAGTGCAGAGCCAGAAATTCAGGGGTTATCCCTAGTTGTTAAGTAATCCAGGGGTGATAGATCCGTCAGAAACAAAGGAGCAGCTGAGAGCCATGGACAGTTTTGCTCTCAACCATGAGCTGGTGTTGCCTCTGCATCCAAAATAAAATAAAATAAAAAGTCCTAAAGGGTGCTGCCACATTTCTTCTTTTCTCTCCCTCCCTCCCTTCCTCCTTTTTATAGGCAGAGGTGTCTGGCCAATGCCCAGATCCCTGGCTGTTCTTAATGACAGGGTCCTTCTTCTTCTTCTTCTTCAGAACTCTCAATGGGGAGAGGGCATGACACCCATTTCCTTTTAAAGTTTCGGCTAAATCTCAGGGTGGTTTCACCACCTTACTGACAGGGGAGCCATCATAGGCCATGAGTTCCATTAGAAAATATGGAGGGGGGATAGATTTTGAAGAAGAACTGAATGTTGGTTTGCACAGTGTTTCAAATGTGAGATAAGTTTGCATTAAATTGCAACAGGAACAAATGTCTCCCCTACATCCCTAGCCGAAGGTTCTTTTTCCCTATTCCCCACTGTAACCTAACCCCCCCCCACCACACACACAATCCACTGCACTCAAGATCTGGCCTGCCATCCCCTTGAAGTGGATGCAGCCTGACAGGTTGAACTGGGGCTGCTGTTTGTCTTGTCACCACAAAGGTCACATCACCACCTTCCAAGGGTACAACTTGCTGCCATGATTTATTGAACAGACCCTAAGGCTGCTTCTGAGGTTCCCAGCCGGCAGTGGCTGAGTCATCTCTCCCTTTCCCAGGCAGCTGCAGTTCCACTGACTCCCTGGGCAAGAAATCCAAGCTGATCCTTCAAGGCAGCCTCACACTTTGCTCCCCATTTCCCCCATTATTTTGCACAAGGAATCCTGGATGTGGAAACTCTTGGGTTGCTCTCAAGAGTTTTGGTATAATGTTGCTCATCACCAAAAGGAAGAAGTCTTGTGCCAGTGCTTCCACAGTTACAGGTTGAAGAGCACTAGGGGATTCCCAGCCTCAAGAGCTGAGAGGAAGGGAATTGATCTTCTCCTTCTACACAAAAGAGAGATCAACATATGATACTGAATTATGGTTGATGTTAGACTAGCTTCTATTGCATGAGAGAAGAATAGTCTTCCCCTATCTCAGCGGTTGTCAACTGTGTAGGGGCCAATTTCCTCAACCCCAGACCTTCCCAAAGGACACACACCCCTCCAGTAAAACCTAAATACTCTGTTTTCCCTTGCAGTCCCTCTCAAAATGGTGACAAGAAGTGACAACATGACACATTGGGACAATGTCACTTCCTGCCCACTCTGAGATGGAAAACAGAGGCATTTGTGGGTCATACAGAGTTCTTGACTACCTGTGAGTATTTTCACAGGTTTTCACACATTGCGGGGAGCTCTGAGTGGTTTGGGAGTAACATTTATAGAAGATTGTGCCAATTTTTAATTTTGGGGTGGGTGGGTTGAGGGACCAGTGGGTATCTGAGGGCCACAAAGGTGGCCCCCAGGGGTGGCATGCAGCCCATGGGTCACACTATGCCACTCCTTGCCCTTCCTGATGTCTTCATACTACTCCCCTCACATCTAGCCAGCATGACCACTGGCTTTAAGTGATGGAAATTATAGTCCAATACAACTCCAGAGCACCAGGTTGGGGAAGGCTAGAGTCAAGTCTGGAGAATGCAGTGCCACCCTCCAGATGTTGCTGGACCACAGCTCCCAACAGCCCTTGCCAGCAGAGTCAAATGTGACGAATGCTGGAAGTTGTAGTCCAGTAACCTCTTAAGGGCCACATTCTGGTTTACAGCTACTGGAAATGAGATTAGGATACAACAGTTCTATGCAAGAGGGCTGCACTCTGAAGAACTATGTCTTCCCTTCCTAAGATCTTCAGAAGAGGCACTTCTCTCACTTGCACGACCTTCACAGACACGTTCAGTAGGAAGTTGGGAGAGGGCCTTTTCCATGGCTGCTCCTGCACTCTGGAATTCCCTTCCTAGCAGGTTAGGCCAGCTCCCTCCTTGCTGTCTTTTTGCCATCAAGTGAAGACTTTTCTATTCCAGCAGATGTTTGGGAGCTGTTTGTTTTACATAATGGGTTTTCTATTTTAGTGTTGTACTGTTTTTAATCTATTCTTTTAAATTAATTAATATTTTATCTGGTTTTAATTCTCTCAACAGCTTAATCTTTTTTTATATATATTATTCCTAACTTTTGGTCTATTTTGAGCTATATGTGGTGTTACTTGTATCTCTTTTTATCCTGCAAACTGCCTTGAGTCTCACTCTTGGGGAAAAGATGGGAAATATATTGATTGACTGACTGATTGGTATGAAGGGGTGGGGGGAAAGGGATAAACATTTCCACTGTCAAGGCAACAAAGCTGATTCGTCCTCACCTTTCAGTGCACACCTGAATGCAGTTTCTGTCCCTTCTTCGATGCATCATTTTCAACAAGATGGCCATTTTGACCTGCATCCCAATGTAAGAGATCATATTGTCCCAGTCACCTCAGCAAGGGCAATGTTCCCAGAACAATTAAGTACCATCACACCAGAGAACAATGGGTATGAGCAGGCCTGGCAGTATGCATGGA
The DNA here is from genome assembly GCA_030847615.1 of Gambelia wislizenii. NCBI lineage: Eukaryota > Metazoa > Chordata > Lepidosauria > Squamata > Crotaphytidae > Gambelia > Gambelia wislizenii. The sequence continues at coordinate 263,716,876 of JAUMIR010000002.1, forward strand.
AGTACACAGATAAAAAGGCAGACTAGTGAAGACGTGTGTGTCAAAAAATCTTCACATTCTGAAAGATGACTACTGAATCCTGCCAAAATTTTGTGCACCACTAATTCTGGACACTTATAATAGAACCTAAGAAATTACAAAAGGGAGATAGTATCAGCAGATATTCACCTGGGCACACAATCCCCCATCCTTATTCCAGTTAGCAACTCCTTGTGGCATAGACTCAGGGCCACAGCTTGAATGAGTTACTTTTGGGGGCTACAATTCCCAGAATCTCATAGCCAGCTGTAGTCTGAAACAGTAACTCTTCCAAGGTCTGCTCAGGCCATCACGCCCACCCACACATTTTAGAGACAGCCCAGTTAATCGACTTTCCATTATGCAAATCTTCCCACATGCAGATGAGGACCACAGCTAGGTGACAGGATGGAGAAAGGAAATGCATACACTGATAGTTTATTAATACAACTCCATAGCTATCATCAATCGCGGAGTCTGGGCTGGCAAGACTCCAGAGAGGCAGATGAAGGGAAAGGATTAACAACACATAACAAGCATTATCATTATTGTTAGTTTGTAAAACTGGTGTTGGACTTGTGTTATCTATGGTTCTGGAGTGGCTTAGCAGATAACAACAGCAGGTCATATGAACCTTTGAAAACAAGGTGGCTTTTTAAAAATGTATTACAGTAGTTATATTTATATCCCCCATTTCCTTCAAATAAGCTCAGGGCAGTGCACATAGCCCACACTTTATAGAATCATAGAATCACAGAATCATAGAATTGCAGAGTTGGAAGAGACCACGAGGGCCATCCAGTCCAACCCCCTGCCACGCAGGAAATCACAATCAAAGCATCCCCGACAGATGGCCATCCAGCCTCTGTTTAAAGACCTCCAAGGAAGGAGACCCCACCACGCTCCGAGGGAGTATGTCCCACTGTCGAACACCTCTTACTGTCAGAAAGTTCCTCCTAATGTTGAGGTGGAATCTCTGTTCCTGGAGCTTGCATCCATTGCTCCGTGTTCCAGTTTCTGGAGCAGCAGAAAACAAGCCAGCTCCATCCTCAATGTGACACCCCTTCAAATACTTAAACAGGGCTATCATATCGCCTCTTAAGCGTCTTTTTTCCAGGCTAAACATACCCAGCTCCCTAAGTTTCTCCTCATAAGGTATTGTTTCCAGACCTTTCACCATTTTAGTCGCCCTTCTTTGGACACGCTCCAATTTATCCATATCCTTTTTGAATTGTGGTGCCCAGAACTGGACACAGTATTCTAAGTGAGGTCTGACCAAGACAGAATAGAGCGGCACTATTACTTCCCTTGATCTGGACATTATACTTCTATTGACACAGCCCAAAATCACATTGGCCTTTTTAGCTGCTGCATCACACTGTTGACTCATGTTCAACTTGTGGTCTACTAGGACTCCTAGATCCCTTTCGCATGTAGTCTCATTCAGCCAGGTCTCCCCCATCCTATATCTATGCATTTCATTTTTTCGCCCTAAGTGCAGTACCTTACATTTCTCTGTATTGAATTTCATTTTGTTAGCTTTGGCCCAGCTCTCCAGTCTATCCAGGTCATTTTGAATTTTTATCCTGTCCTCTAGGGTATTAGCTATTCCTCCTAATTTGGTGTCATCTGCAAATTTGATAAGTATGCCCTCTATTCCCTCATCCAAGTCATTGATAAAGATGTTGAATAGCACTGGGCCCGGGACCGAACCTTGTGGCACCCCACTGGTCACATCTTTCCAAGACAAAGAGGAGCCACTGCTGAGCACCCTTTGGGTTCGGCTGGTCAACCAATTGCGGATCCATTGAACACTTAACTTGTCTAGCCCACATTTTACAAGCTTGTTTGCAAGTATGTCATGGGGAACTCCTGACTATGGGATCACCCCCAGTGTTTCCCTGAGTTTATTGAAATCAGCTATCCTAAAGTCGAGAACGCGTGTCTGAGTATGCCTGGCTTCTCCTTTCCATTGTATAACAAACTCCAGGAGAACATGATCACTCTCACCTAAGGATCCCACCACTTGCACCCCATTAACCAGATCATCCCTGTTGGTTAGGATCAGATCTAAAATAGCTGACCCCCTTGTTGCCTCTTCCACCTTTTGGACCATGAAATTGTCTTCCAGGCAAGTCAGGAATTTGCTAGACCTTGAAGTTTTGGTTGAGTTAGTTGAGTTATCTTCACAACAATAACTCTATGAAGTAGGTCAGAGTGCCCAGCCCAAGATCACGCAATCAATTTTGCAGCTCTATAGGGACTTGAATAGTCAGGAGACCAAATATCCTAAAGGCATCAGATTCCATCTGATTTTGGAAGCTAAGTTTGTTCAGAAGGGGTTTGCCATTGCCTTTCTTTCAGTCTGAGAGAGTGTGACTTGGCCAGGGTTATACAGAGGGCTTTCACAGCTAAGTGGAGATTTGAACCCTACTCCTCCCAGAGTCCTAGTCCAACATTCAAACTAGTACAACACACTGGTTACAAAGTTCACCACCATAGTGTTGAGTGCCTCATGTTCATTAAGTGGTAACAAAGTCAATCAAATCCATTTTAATTCCAGGTTGTAACACAACAAAATGTGGAAAAGTCAAAGGAGGGTGAATGCTTCCACCACAAGGCACTATAAACAAATAGACAGAACTTGGAAAAGTTATCTTTCTGGACCACAGCTCCCAGATTCCCTCTGAGATTGCAGCTCTCAGAATTTCAAAAAAGGTAATTTCTGCAAGCTGTGGACTGAGACCAGATCAATACCCTTTGAAAGGGGAGTATCAGGAGTCCCATTTAAGAGATAGTAAACAAATATTTACAAAAATCTTAAGGTAGGTGTACTGGATGGAAAATAGAAGGTGACAGAGGCCAAACATGAACAGAAAAGTATGAAATCTCCCATCACCATGAAATGAACAGTAAATGTAACACTATCAAGATCATATTTTATCTCACAGCACATAAGACAACCATATTGGCTGCTATGAGTAAGCACTGGCCCCTTTATACTACTCAACCTATTCTGAGCATATGGCTTAAACGAGCCCTTCAATGGGCTTTTTCTGTTTTGTTATGCAATGGGAGGAGATAAAAAGATAAATCTTATAGCTGATGGAGGAGGTAATGGATGCCTGGTTCAGGGAACCCTTGCTCCAAAAGCACACTAAGTAGGTGATGAGCTAAGACATTTTGCTCACTGAGGCAAAGCACAAAATGGCAACCTCACCTCCTCCATTCCACTTACAGAAAGCAAGTGCATTGGCAGTCAAATTTACTTCAACAATGGCAACGGACTGGTTTGCTGACAAACCTAAGGGAAGCAGGCGAGTCAAAGGGATGAGAGACAAGCTGTGTGGCACACAATGCTCTATTTTTCAAGAGAGGGGACCAGCTGGGGCTCAAAGGAAAGATGAGCTGAGGTGCTCCCTCCCAGCATCAGTGTGATGAGGTAGTTCACTCACTCTGCCTAATGGACAGTTTGGCCTGATAGGAAGGAGGTGTGTGGATAAGCAGCCACCTACATTTGGTTGATGTAGGATTGAGAGCTGCAGTGCTGACGTTGTAGATACAGCCTATATTCTTGCTTCTGCACCTCCATCCCACTTTCTCCTTACCTGAACATTTAGAGATTATGATGAAGATTTTTCCAGCACTCTTCATTCCAAAGAGGATACTGCCCTGACCTTTCTGTCAGTCAGTGAAAGGGAAGTGAACAATAATAATTTAGGGGTCAGAGAGATGCTGACAGCAGATGCATACACCCTGGCCAAGTAATCCTTGGGAGACACAAACTTCAGAAGAGACAGGTATTGTAGAGAATCTGTTAACTGCAGAAAATGGCTAATGCATTATAGAGTATAAAATGATTCTCACACATTCCAGTTTTGTCATTTCAAGCACTTGAGACAGAATAAATAACAATGGCACCTTGTGTGACTTATTAGCAGTGAGATCTGGGAGTTCACAGAACAATCAGAAACTCCTGGCTCTTAGCACCACTAGCAAGATGTACAGTCGTCATGTTGCGCAGTTTTGCACTACCAAAGAGAGCAAAAGCTCCTTATGTTGTACTAGGGCTGCCATATGAAATAAGGGACAGCGCTCCTATACCTGTAATGGCTGTATCATCAATAAGTTTATTGTGCTAGCCAAAGGCTATGACAAAGAGCTTTAAATGCACAAAACATTTAAGATAAAAAGTATAAGAGTACAAATGTACAAAAATACAGGCCATAATTTTACATGCAGTAACCAAAGTTATTGCCAAGCTGGTATAAAAAGTAAAAACCTAAATGTCTAAGTTGCCAAAAAGAAAATCAGTGTAATACTTTGAATCTCCATGACAATTTGTGGCAATATGAACGCGTTCTCTCTCTCTCTCTCTTTCTCTCTCATGGGATAAGCAACACCTGCGGAAATTCCCTCTTCTGCACAACTTCTACAGGGACCAGAGGCCTGTCCCTTATTTCACATGGCAACTCTAGCTGCCCCACACACGAAGTATGTTACCAGAAGATTGTGTCTCTATACTAACAGGTCACCATGTAGCCTTCATAGAATTTTGTTCTCTATGTGCTCTTCCTCAGGGCATTTAAGATGCTCCACAAAGAAAGTGAAACAAATGTAAACTTCTGCGGGGATGCTGGTGCCTCCATTTTGTTCAACCTGTCTTTCTGCCCCACAGCCTCCTCCATCCATTGCTAGGATAGTCAAAACATTCACCCAGTCCCTCATCCTTAGCCTTCTAAGCAAGGAAAGTTCATGTAGCTACAGGCAGTTCACAAGGCCACATTTTCTCTCCTTCAAGCTGAATGTGGAAACTTCTGTCCCTGTAATTGCGGTTGGTCTGTAATTCACATTGCCTTTCACTAACCCTGCTTAGCTGTGTGGTTTATTTACCATCTCTTGGGTGGGCCTCCCTCACAAGCTACTGTCTAGATAAAGTGAGATCTCTGATGCATGCCCTACCCCATGTTATTGCCTTGAGGAAGGGTGGGATTAAAAATATAACAAATACAAAGGAGATCACCAAAGCTACATTTACGCCTAGACTTTTGCCATCTATCTTTCTTTCTTTGATTCATTCACATGTTTATTTTTATTTATTTTATATCCACTTTTCCTCCAATGAGCTCAAGGTTGCCATCACAGCTCTCCTTTCAACCTTATCCTGACAACAACCCTGTGTGGTAGGTCAGAGAGAGAGAGAGAGAGAGAGAGAGAGAGAGAGAGAGAGAGAGAGAATTGAACCTGGGTCTCTCAAATCCCAACCCAGCATTCTAACCACTATACCATAACAACTCTGGTCTCCCCTTCTGAAGAGTGGCTTTTGCCTGTGAGAGAGTGCTCATAAGGTGCTTTCCCTGTGTGACTATGAATTGCTCTTTAGATGGACTGGTGTACAGGGAATAGGTCTGTAGCTTTCCATCTCCTCACCCAGTTAGGCCAGTTATGTGGGTGGTGGCAGTCTAGTGGGAGTTCACATAAATGGCCCCAGCAACTACCTTACAGGCACCAGGACAAGGTTTACCTATCAATTGTGGAAACCATGTAAGATTACAATCAGACAGTTCAGGAATTCCATCTGTCCCAAATTCCCAGAACAGGAGTTTCCCAGCTGACCAAACACTGTTCATGTCTCCTTGCCTACACCCCCCTGCCCACAGTAGTAGTTCCAGGACCCCCAACATTTCATTAGAATAAATGGCTCTAAGTTTGTGGGGAGGAATGTGTGGGCCCAACGGGTGCATAGGGTGATTAACAGCAGCCTCTTCCCCACCCCCACCCCTGGGCACCATTAATATCTTTTAAAAAGTAGCTTTGTACTTGTATATAACAGCAGGCAATCAATGCACTTTACTGATGCCTGGGTGGATGAGAGAGACCTCAGAACTGGAGCTGTGCCCATAGATCATTGCCCCTGTGGGGACTGAGGAAGTCTACTGAACACAGAGGGGGGGAGCGCTCTCAGGTCCTTTTAGTGCTTCGTGTAGGAAGAGGTGAGTTTACTGTGTTTTAAAATAATTGATTGGAATTGCAGCGACTAGTTTGTACGCTGCAAGGTGATCGCTTTAAAATTGTATGTGTAGGAGTGTGCCTGTTTAAGAGATTCACAGAAACATCAAGCAAAGGAGAATTATACTGTCACACTACTGTAGGCAGGAGACCCAGAACGACCACTCCCATGCTACTAACAGGTACAGTGCCCCCTCAGGGGACAAACTGTAGTTCTGTAGGGGAGGAAGGATGAATTAGGAAATTGGGGCAGAGAAGGAGGTGTTAAACCTCCTCCACTAAGTGACAAAATCCCAATCCAATTCCTTGTAGATATCTACAAATACACATGCATATACAGTTGTCCCTTCACATTCACTGGGGTTTGGTTCCAGGACCCCTCGTGGATACCAAAAACTGTGAATACTCAAGTACGGACGGACAACTGTATACATTATATACTTACATATACACACATAGATGGAAAGTGCAAGAAACCTAGTCATGTATTTCCTGATGTTGTATCCATCGGTGCCCACATCCTCAGCCCCAACCTCAAGAGCCATGAATCTCACCATTCTGTGTTTATTCTGCACTATTTTTAAGTTTAAAGCTTGCACAGTGAAAATGCCATAATGCACTTGGGTATTCCTGAGGTACTATATAAGGCCAGCCCTCTCCCAATTATCTCCTAGCTGATTAGTTTATTATCATAGTCATCCATCATCATCATTTCTCCTCCTCCTCTTCATTTATATCCACCTTTCCCCCCAACAATCGGACTCAAGTAGGCTTACAACATGTTAGAAACAATAGAGACTGGCTCAACTCTACAACCTTTGCTGGATTGAAGGTCGCTTCCTTCTCTTTGATCTGTTTCATTTGACTGTTCAAAGCATTTATTTATACGCTGCCCTTCCAACTCCCAGAGTGGCTCAAAACAAAATAAAGTACTAACACATAAAACAAAACAATATATAAAACTGACTAGCAGAAAGAATAATACACTGACCAGAGCAGTAGAGGCCAGTGAAATCAGTGCAAATAACCAACCAAACCCAGCTAGATAAAATCCTGGATGCCCTGGGAAAGTAAAAGACCTTCTGCTTCTGCTGACAGAACATCCAACCTGGCATCAGGAACAGGGACAGCCTCAGGCATTTTGCTGTCTGAGGCAAAGGACAAGATTGTGTCCTCCATTCTGTGCCCAGAAGTGAACTGGATTGGTAGCCAAATCTTACTGTAGTACTGGCGGCACATAAATATTCTTCATTACCCATTAGGGCAGCAAACCAGCTTATCTGTGTTCAAGATAGTCCATGGGACATCCATAGTTCTGTTCTGCAAGACAATGAATAGCCAAGAGGCTCATGAAAAAATGGAGGGGGGAAGGCTGCCACTAGGGCATCCAAAAACTGCCACCTGAGGCAGTTGGTTTACTTAATGATAAGGCAGCCTTGATCAGGAACATCTGTCTGATGTGATGCTGCACATTTCCCATTGGGGCTACTTAAGCTTGGACAGCCTGCCCATAATACCCAAGTGGTCATGCCTGTCTGTGGGAGATACAGCATTCTTCCTGCACCCGCCCCCACTAGCTAAGATTAGGGAACTCCTTTCATGCTTAAGTTCCTCCCCTTCTCTGCAAACTACCTTAGCCATTTTGTAGTTATGGGGTGACCGTTGAGTCATCATATGACTCATTCATCACATGACCTCATGATTTAAAAGTTTTATTACTCTTTGTTCTGTACTCTTAGAGAAGCCTCAACACGAAGTTCACCCACTTCCTAACTTACACGTCACTCAACATGAATGAAGATGAGAGTTAAGCTCTCACTTACCCACATTCACCTTTTCTGAAGAACAAAGAAATATGGATGCTACTGCAAGTAAGACTTTGGGAATCCTGCCTTGTTTATCCTATCCTAACCTGAACTTCACTGGATTGGGTGAGTTCTACCCTGAAATCCTTTAGTTAGTTCAATGCTACCTTTGCTTTTGAATATGTAGATTGCAAGACCTGTTAGTAAATGCTTTGATATTCTTTTTAAAACAAAGTTTTCCTTGTCTTCATTTTGTTTAAGTGGCTTTAATGACTGAGTGATTTACAGTACTTACCAATGCTAACTGAGTCTTTGTGTCCCTGCCTAACGCTGCTCTACAGTCTCTCTCTCTCTCTGGCTTTTGAAGATTCAGAAAAGACTCATCCCGCGCTTTCTGCAAGCGTGCTGATGACTAAAAAGGCCAATCCGAGATAAACAAGTCTGGTTGCAGAAAGCACAGCAGAAGGTCTCCTTGGATGATGTTTCCAGGTTTGTGATTCTTTTTGCGTTTTTGTTTCTCTTCAAGATTGTTCGGTGTGAGCTCTCAAATAAGGCTGCAACATTGTGGATAATGCATCTCCATGCCTCCCGATGTGAGGCCAGGGTGGACCATTGTTGGTGATCAATTTGGCTGAGCCTGAGATGTTTCAGGAAGTCCTTGTATCGCTTTTTTTGAGCACCCCTCTTATGCTGACCTGTGATGAGTTCACTGTAGAGTACTATTTTTGGGAGGCGATGGTCCTCCATCCTAGAAATGTGCCCTGCCCAGCGCAGCTCTGTTCTCAATATCATGGCCTCAATGCTGGTGATCCCTGCTTGCTCGAGGACAGCAACATTCGTCACATAGTCAGTCCAGTGTATATTTAGGATTGTGCGTAAACAGTGCTGATGAAAGCGCTCGAGGAGTCATAAGTGGTGGCGATAAGTGACCCATGTTTCAGACCCATAACAGAGAATAGACAGTAAAATGGCTCTATACACACTGATTTTTGTGCTTCGCCTCAGGTGTTTGTTACTCCAGACTCTTTTGTAAAGTCTTCCAAATGCACTATATGCCTTTGCTAATCTGTGATCGATCTCTTTGTCAATCTTGGCATCTGAGGAGATGATGCTTCCCAGGTAGGTGAACTGCTGAATGGACTTAAGCACAGATTTGCCTACGGCAATGTGGAGATAGTGGTGTTCGTCCTGTGGTGCAGGCTGGTAAAGAACTTCCGTTTTCTTAAGGTTGACTTCCAGCCCAAACACCTCTGCAGCTGTTGCGAAGCAGGATGTTAGGCACTGCAGAGCTGCTTCTGTGTGGGCAACAAGGGCAGCATCATCAGCGAAGAGATAGTTTAGAGTCTTAGTGTGAGCCCTCAGACGGCTTAAGTTAAACAAGCTACCATCAGTGTGGTAACATATATAGATGCCGTATTCTTCTTCAAGCTCTGCCATAGCCCTTTGGAGCATCATGCTGAAGAAGATTGTAAATAAGGTTGGAGCAAGAACACGACCTTGCTTCACTGCATTAGTTATTAGAAAGGGCTCTGAAAGAGCATTGCCATATCTGACTTGACCGTGCTGGCCCTCATGTAGCAAGATAATCATTTTAAAGAATTTGGGGGGACATCCTAGTCTTTCCAGGATCTGCCACAGACCTTTTCTACTCACAGTGTCGAAGGCTTTGGTGAGGTCGACAAATGTTATGTAGTGACCCTTGTTCTGCTCTCTACATTTCTCTTGCAGTTCTCTAAGGGCAAATACCATATCTGCAGTACTCCTATTGGCTCTGAAGCCACATTGGCTTTCAGGAAGCTCTTCTGCAATAGCAGGAACTAATCTGTTCAGGAGTATCCTTGCAAGGATTTTTCCAGCAATAGAGAGCAGTGTTATGCCCCAATAGATTGCGCAATCGGACTTTGCTCCTTTTTTCTTGTACAGGGTAATGATGACTGCATCTCGGATATCTGATGGCAGTTCCCTTTTTCCCAAGCAATTCACAAGGAGTTCGTAGAACTTATCATGGAGTACATGACCTCCGTGTTTCCAAACTTCAGGTGGGATTCCATCAATCCCAGCTGCCTTGCCATTTTTCATCTGCTGTATGGCCTTAAGGGTCTCTTCCAAAGTGGGAGCTATGTGCAGTTCATTTTTCATCGGTTTTTGTATCTTATGTTGGATAGCTGAGCCTTGGACTACTCGGTTGGCACTAAAGAGACTTTGAAAAAGTTCAGCCCATCGATTCAGGATGGAGGCTTTATCAGTAATTAATGTGTGACCATATGTACTGTATAAGGAGCTTTGGACCTGATAAGTAGGTCCAAACACTGCTTTAAGAGCTTCATAAAATCCTCTATGATCACCCAGATCTGCACAGTGTTGTGTCTTTTCTGCTATATTGATCCACCACTTGTTCTGCATGTCTCAGAGTTTTTGTTGAAGTTTACTACATGTGAGATGGAAAGCTGCTTTTCTTACATGGCAACTTGGCTGGGCAAGGTATGCCTGGTGAGCAGTTCTCTTCTTTGCTAACAGTTCCTGGATCGCATGGTTGTTTTCATCAAACCAGTCTTGATTTTTCTTGTGGGAGAACCCGAGGGATTCTTCTGCAGACTGGAGGATACTGTTTTTGATATGTTACCAAAGCACTGTAGGAGAAGGATCTGTAGGATGGTCTTCAAGTTTTGTTTGCAGATTTGCCTGGAAGTTGTCTCTCATGGTAGCTTGTTGAAGATTGTTGACTTGGAGTCTCTTCTTTAAGATGCCATCCCTCTTAGGTTTGAACTTAAGATGAAGATTTAGTTTACATCTTACGAGGTGATGATCTGTTTGGCATTCTGCAGTGGGCATGACTCGAGTATGACAGACATCGTGAATGTTTCTCTGGCGGACTAGAACATAGTCAATGAGGTGCCAATGTTTGGATTGGGGATGCATCCAGGTTGTCTTCAAGCTATCTTTCTGCTGAAAGATTGTGTTTGTAATAGTCAGCTGTTGTTCTGCACAGAACTCTAGCAAGAGGTGTCCGTTATCATTGCGGTTTCCAACACCATGCTTGCCTAAGACACCTTTCCAGGCTTCGGAGTTCTTTCCTACTCTGGCATTGAAGTCACCAAGGATAATGATTTTGTCTTCTACAGGGACTTTTTGTATGAGGTGGCATAGGTCTGTGTAGAATTTGTCTTTCTCTACAGGGTCGGCTTGCATAGTTGGGGCATATATACTAAAGAGAACAACATGTGGGAGGCGTAAGAAAATAATGCGATCAGAGTGTCCTGTTGGCAAGGTTTCAAGTTTGGAGGCAATGGAGTTTTTAATCATAAAGCTGACTCCTGAAAGATGTTTTTCGGTTTTGGGTTTGCCAGACCAGTAAAGTGTGTAGCCGGCGCCGTTTTCTTTAAGGTTGCCTTCCTCATGGAGATGAACTTCACTATGAGCAGCAATGTCAATATGAAGTCATGATAGTTCATGGGCTATTAGAGCAGAACGACGCTCAGGCCGTCCACTATCTGCAGAGTCTTGCATGGTTCTGATGTTCCAGCACGCAAGCATCAGTTTATTTACACCTTTGGAGGCCGGTGTGTGCCTTTGTTTCTTTGCCTTGGTTTGACCGCATCAGAAGATGCCCATTGACCGTGGCTAGCCAACCAGGTAGATGGGGATGAGCTTTCGTTACGCCACCTTTTCTAGGCCCCTCTCCATATGGAGCAAGCAGTGCTCTCCTTAAAAAAGGCTGCCTGGTCATTCAGGATGCTGCCAAACAAGACTGTTATCTCCCGGGTCAGCCTTGAGTGACCAAAGTCCTGAACCGCCTGCATGCAGGGTTGGGTCTGCGTCTTCCAGTGCATCTTTACACCTGCTGTTTCATCCCTCGCCTATCGCTACAAGGCTTTTTCAGAATTGGGTTTGTCCTTCGAGCCTGTGCAATGGATTTTTCTGGTGGAGCGCAGTGTGCACAGAACTGGCTTCACCCTTAAAACCACAGGTTCATCTCCTGTGGCCTTGCAAGCATGGAGGGTAGCAGCGAGGTCCTCAGGTCGTAGGTCTGATTAGAGTTTCCTTCTCTTAGATGGTTGACCTTACAGGGTTGGACGAGCACCATCTGCCCAAGTTTGGGATTAGAGTTTTCCTTCTCCTAGGATGGTTGCCATAAGGCTAGAGAGCCCATCCTGCCCTTTGCCGCTCCTTGTCAGACCCTTCGGTTTTGACCTGTCTGGCATGGGAGACCCTACCAGTGGCTATTATGCCACCGCCAGCATAGCTCAAAACATCATTAGGGTACGCAAGCCTCTCTCCCACAACAAGGGGATGTCAATGGAGAGGACTCTATAGTAAACTTTTACTTTTCAGGGCTTGCTCCCTGGAATCTTTAATACATTTTTAATTTTAATGCTCATACACTCCAACACTGTCTCTCTCTTTCTTCAAATGGCTCAACATCTAAGCTTCGGAAAAACCTTCCAATCCTCACTTCCAATGAAACAGCCTAAGTGGGTATTGCTGAACTAGCTCATCTACACATCCCTTGTTATCTTTGCACCTCCCTCCACCAGCTCTCCCATTACTGACATTTGAACTGTACGCTTCTCCAGGCAGGGTCCTCCCCACTTTTCTTTGGCTGATGTTGCTCAATAAGACACATTAGACAAAAGATACAAGTACAAAGAAGCCTCCATCTTGATGTTAATTCAGGCAGATAGAATCATTACCTGCTGTCCCAAGCTGTGTGATGGCATGCCCCCATCATTTCACAGATGAAACTGGAACATGTGTGGCCAAGTGTCCTCAGAGTGTGTTCAAGAGGGCAAAGGTTATTAATGAGGAAGGACACACAAGCTGGGAGAGGCTGCAGCAGTTTGCTTTTGCCTGAACCGAGTGGGAAAGGCAAAATGCCGCCCCCTTCTCTCCCTGCTGCTGAGTTAGCTGAGTGCAAACTACTTTTGCACTCTGAATTCAGTTTGTAGCAATTGAAATAAGCTGAAGACAAAAGGGGAAAGTGGGAAGCAGTTGAAAAAACAGTTGAAAAGTGGGTCAACAGAGGATTAATTGGGATTGCCCCTGCCAAATCAGGACAGCTGGAAGGAATGTGGTGCAGGACATCAGTTGGTTTAGTCTGGCCAACGCATTTCTGTCCAGCTTTATAGACTTAAATATACATGACTTCTGCTTCTCTTCATTGGCTCTGGTTTCCTGACACATTTTTTCTCTTTATAATCAATGGAAGCTTTTCTGGGAGCAGAAATTACTAGCAGAGATAAAAGAGAAGGAAATTGTCTGCAAGGCCCTTGATGGATTCCTTATATAGACAAGAGCACAATGCTATCTATCATCAAATATTGGAGGACTCTACCTTTAATCAGTGTAACACCCTCAAGAAGCGTCACTTCCCAAGGGGATGAAAAAACCAAACTAATTAATTAAAAAAATAATTTTATTGGATTCTCTGCTCCAGGGTTTAGTTATCCTTTTATTTCTTCATATTGGTGCTCTTTTATAATTGGAAGTGGGATTGGTTTATCCTGGTTACGTTTTGGCAGAACCCTTCAGTTTGGTTTTTTCATCATATGTCTTGGGAGTTCTGGCTGTAGGGGCTTTTGTTGGTTTACTTCCCAAGGGGAGCCACGACAGCTGAACTGACATAAAATCTATTTACATTTACAGCAACTATACTGGACAACCAAACAGTTGAAACTTTAGTACTAGGTCCTCAGGCTGGATTCCTCAGAAAGCACACAGTTGCCTCAAAACTTCACATGTTGCTGCTGACACAGTTGTGCCCACTACTAAAGAAGCAAGAGCTTGTGGAAATTCAACAAAGGCCTGTCTTCTCAGCAGTGGCAACTAATGCAGAGAAACTGACAGTGCATTGGCTGTGCATACAACTTCTCCTCTCCTGGAGAGGTAACATTTTTGAAAATTGCTGTCCATGCTAGGCTGCAGCTATTAAAGATACATGCAACAAATCAGGCCGATGGTCACATGCCAAACAACAAAACAAAACAAAACAAAACAAAACAAAATCCATTTGACATGAACAATAGAAATATGATTTCAAAAGATGTCCCTGAACTACACCATAACTCAATTCCACACTGCTGATATGTAGAGTATTGATAGTCCTTCCAATTGGCACTGAAAATGTGGTGGGGGTGGGGTGGGGTGCGCTAGGTCTTAGCATCATTCAACCCAGGGGTTCAATCATCTGACCCACTGCAGATGTGATTGGAGCAATCCAACACTATTCAACCTTGACTAGACTGGCTTGGGCTGCTGGGACTTGCAGTCCAGCAACATCTGGACCCCAATTTAGCCCTTGCTCAGATTTAAGCCCAGAGATATGTTTCTTGTGGAGCAAAGACCAGAATTTGTTAAGCACGGTTTGAAAAGGAAATGAAACTCACAAAAGGCCTTCCAATGGATTCTAAGCATGTTCATGAGAAACACAAGGCAGAAATGTTTTTGGAGGGCTGAATGACAGCTGTCAAACAAGAAGCTTCTCTTCAAAACAGAGCTCGGCTTTATCCAAGAATAATCTTGGATAAAGCAAGAGAAGCACCTGCTCAAGGTCAATGGAAAACATAACCAAATGCTTTCTTTTTTTAAAACAAAGGATGCTTTCAGCCTTCTTAATTCTGGAAAATGCTGCCTGTGAGGCAACAATTCATCTGAAAAACAATGCCCCTGAAAAAGTAGGTTGAAGCCCATGAAAGATTATGGTGAAATAAATTGCTTAGTCATAAATGTGCCATAAAGACTACATTTTCCTTTCCTTTGTGTAACCATTCACTTGCCTCAGAGCCTGCTTCCCACCTGCCCTCATCTCCTTAGCTGTGAGCAGTGGAGTGATTAGGAAATAACTTGGTAAATATCAAAAGGTGGAGAGACAGAGCAGTTTTCCCATCAGCTGTTCCTCCTCTTATTTCCCCATCTTCCCATGCATTTAAAAGAGAAAATCGCTACCTTGCAGAACTAACGAGCTATTAAACAGCATGAAACATACAAAAGTCTTTTGCCCATCATGGCTCTGAGTGTCCAATTTGCTAGTGCAATGTATCCCTCTGGCCCATTACAGAGCTACAAACAGCAGCTGAGAGGATGCTAATGAAACAGAAAGAAAGATGCTGGGGAATTTCGCTTTTAAATAAATTATTAACTCACTGGGCCTGAATCAACCTCTCAGTTCCATTGCCTCTAATCTTTCTCTTAACAATGTGGCACCAATTTTATGCAGGTTTTTGGCCTGGTACTGGCATGGAAATAAGAAGGGCTGAGACTGGACACTGAAGAGGTCCATCCACTGTTTAATCTGAAGAAGAGTATAATGATTATCTCTGCTGCAGTCCAAGATTTAGCCCCAAACCCTTGTGAAGAAAAAAGATCAAGTGTCCTGCTGAAAACTGTCATAACACAGTCTTTAAAAGACTGAACACCAAATCAGGAAATGACAGCTTGAGATCTTCCTCTGCTATCAGTTCATTAGGTGCCTCTAAGCAATTTTCTCGCTGTCTCTCTCTCTCTTTCCTCCTTTCCATCTACAAAATGGGAAGAGCAATACTACCCTTACCTTTCAGAACTGTAAAGATTACAAAATAATGCATGACACTTAGAGGTGATCTATCAATCATTATTTGTATCTCACTGTTCCTCCAATGGCTGGCACATATGGTCTCCCTGCCACTACCCATGCAGTCTTCACCACATCCCTGGGAGACAGGTTAGGCTGAGCTATATAATGGCTGGTCTAACCAGTGTGCTATGTGGCTGAATGGGGATTTAAATCTGGCTCTCCCTAGTTCTCAGTTTAAATTCCCATCCAGCCACATATCACACTGGTTAGACCAGTCGTTATTACAGCTCAGCCTAACCTGTCTCACAGGGATGTGGTGAAGACTGCATGGGTGGCAGCAAAGAGACCATGTATGCTTGGGACCCCCTCGTTCTGTGGCTTAAATACCCTAAAGGCACCAGATCACATGTGATCTTGGAAGCTAAGCAGGGTCAGCTCTGGCTAGTACTTGGATGGGAGATTGCCAATGAATACCAGGTGCTGTCAACTATATTTCAACAGAAGAAACTGGCAAAACTGCCTCTGAGTATTTCTTGCTAAGAAAACCCTGTGGAATTCATGGGGTTGCCATGAGTCAACAAGCAATTTGAAGGCGCAAACACGCAGACACTCCCTAATTCTAGTCCAGCAATACCAAACTGGTTATCAATGATAACACTACCAATTTATAAGGATGACAATGGTGATGAATGATTATGTTCAGCAGGGGTAGGAACTGCACAGCTCTCCAGATTTTGTTGGACTGCAATTCTCAGAAGCCCTTGCCAAAATGCCTGGTGGTGAGGGAGCAAGGTGTTTGCAGTCCAGGAAAAAAACAAAGTAACCACTATCAGCCATAGACTTGTAAAATTCAGGAACTTTTGAAGCCATGGGTGGGGGGTTCCCCCCTGCTTTTTCACCCAGAAAAAAAGAGAATTTTTCAGAAAAATTGATAGTGTAGACTAAAATAAGGAAGCCACAGTTTGCAAGACCTGAGCAAACTTTACCAGGGTTGTTAATAACAGGGTGTCTTGGGGTGTCTCTTGTTCATGGGGTCAACACAGGTCAAAGCTGACTTGATGGCAATTAACCACCACAACAACTAGAAGATGTAGTTTCAAGAAGACTTGATCCGCAACACCTATTTTCAGAAACTAATTACTGGGCTCATTACATGACTATCTGATGACAAAGGCACAGTTCCTACACACTGGATTCCTAAAAACAGCTGACTGTTTTGTACTAGGTAAAGAAGGAGGGGAGGGAGAGAGAGGGGGGTAGAGTGTTTTATTAAAGAAGGGTTGCTTTGTAAGGTAGCAGAAAAAGAGGAAGACCAAATGTAGGGCCAAGGCTGTTTTTGCAGCCCTCAGCCCCATCAGACATCCCAAGCCACCCTTTTTTCTAGAAGAATAATTATATCTTCTGGAAGTTTCCAGCATCTTTTAAATAGGTTTCAGTCCTCACCCTACCCTCATATGGATTATTATTTTTTTAAAAAACACTAACTTTTTTTGAAGTTGACTTTGTGAACAGACCATGAGCAAAATATCAGCCCTTGGATTCACTAGAGTCCCCAACCCCTGTTCTACCCATATTGTAGGAAATAAAAATGGCAGATTGAACCAGAACTGCTTCGAGTGTCAGGCTAATAACAAAAACCACTTTTACAAAGGAGGTCATGAGATTGGTGTCAATAGCAGCCCTAGAAGTTGCCTGAGGTAGTCATGTCCTGACTCCACCACAGAGCTTGGAAAAGTTGCCTCTTTTAAATAAAGAACAACTACAACCTCCAAGCATGGCCAACTGGTTTCTGGGAGTTGTATTCCAAACAGTAACTTTTTAAAGCTCTGCTTCAGGCCTATTGGGTGTTCCCTATCCTTGTCATATATGTAATACCTGAGAGGATAAATGAGATGGAAAGCACAAATTAATCAAAACTACAGAAATTTCTTTCTTGATTCTGGTAATGGCAACATCAGGATTTAAGCTCAAGAGCACAAGAGAGAAAATGTCTGGCTGCCTAGAAAATAGTAGGAAAAAGGAAAGAAGGAAGGAGAGAAAGAGAAACAGAGAGACTGAACATAAGGGAGCATGGGCAAGGAAAGGTTTAAGAGGACTAATCATGTGTTACCAAGCAGGATTGGCCCAACTAGGCTAGAGACTAGGGGTGGCAACTATCAAGCGTTAGGAGACTGCATTACCCATCCCAGAGAGCTTGGAGGGCGAAGTCTTCCTGCCATACCCCCTCCACAAAAATGTCAAACTCTTTGTCTCCAAATGTTCCTAAACACTCTCTCAGGATGGGGCATGGGTGGGCAGTTTCACCAGCTTTCTCACAATGAAAAGTGACCTAAAAGTTAACTTCTGTGTCATTTCCTGTTAGGGGGGAAAAAAGCGCCTTCCATGTACCAAAAATAGCCCAGGAACCCCCCCTCCAAAAAACATGATGGAATTTCCCCTAGGCCCCCTAGAAGTCTTCTGAGGGCATTTGGGATGCTGAACGCTTCAAAAATGGTTGCCTGAGGCCTGCAGGTTGCACCTCAGTAGGTGTAACTCTTGGACTGTACAGTGCAGGAAAATGCATTGGGCAGTGTTTAATCCCCAGAAAGAGATGTCTCTGCTCCAAATTGTCTGGAAACAAACATTCACTGATGTGAAAACACTCCCCCATAAAACCTGATATGTGTCAGTACTCTAAATAATTACTAGCTGGTAAAAGAAGCACACCTGCCAGCTTCTGGCGGAGTTACTTTCATTCAACCATATATCCTAGGGCAGGGGCAGGGAACATGTAATCCTCTAGATATTGCTAAATTACATTTCCCATCAGTCCTAGTCGCGATAACCAATGGTGATGGATTGTAGGGAGCTGCAGTCATAGAATCATAGAGTTGGAAGAGGCCACAAGGGCCATCCACTCCAACCCCCTGCCATGCAGAAATACACAATCAAATCATGCCCGACAGGTGGTCATCCAGCCTCTGCTTAAAAACCTCCAAAGAAGGAGATTCCCCACACTACAAGGCAGTGTATTCTACTTCCAAACAGCTCTTACTGTCAGGAAGTTCTTCCTAATGTTTAGGTGAACTCTCTTTTCCTGTAGTTTGAACCCATTGCTCCATGTCCTAGTTTCTGGAGCAGCAAAAAACAAGCTTGCTCCATCCGCAGTATGACATCCCTTCAAATATTTAAACGTGGCTATCATGTCCCTTCTTAATCTTCTCTTCTCCAGACTAAACATACCCAGCTCCCTAAGCCGCTCCTCATAGGGCATGGCTTCCAGATCTCCCACCATCCTGGTTGCCCTCCTCTGGACATGTTCCAGCTTCTCAATATCATTCCTGAATTGTGGTGCCCACAACTGGATACAGTATTCCAGGTGAAGTCTGACCAAAGCAGAATACAGTGGCACTATTACTTCCCTTGATCTAGACACTATACTCCTATTGATGCAGCCTAGAATCGCATTGACTTTTTTTAGCTGCTGCATCACACTGCTGACTCATGTTCAGTTTGTGGTCCACTAAGACTCCTAGATACCTGTAGCATGTACGGCCATCAAGCTAAGTGTCACCCATCCTATATCTATGCTTTTCATTTTTACTGCCCAAGTGCAGTATCCTACATTTCTCCCTGTTGAAATTCATTTTGTTAGTTTTGGCCCAGCTTTCTAATCTGTTGAGGTCATTTTGGATTCTGATCCTGTCCTCTGGGGTATTAGCTGCCCCTCCTAATTTGGTGTCATCTATAAACTTGATAAGTATGCAATCTATTCCCTCATCCAAGTCATTGATAAAGATGTTGAATAGCACTGGGCCCAGGACAGAACCCTGTGGCACCCTGCTAGTCACTTCTCTCCAGGATGAAGAGGAGCCATTGGTGACTACCTTTTGGGTTCGGTCAGTCAACCAATTACAAATCCACCTAACAATTGCATTGTCTAGCCCACATGTTACTAACTTTTTTGCAAGGATATAACGGGGGACTTTGTCAAAGGCCTTACTGAAATCAAGATATACTACACCCACAGCATTCCCTTCATCTATCATGTTTGTAACTCTATAAAAAAAAAGAGATAAGCTTAGTCTAGCATGACTTGTTTTTGAGAAATCCATGTTGACTTTTAGTGATCACAGCATTCCTTTCTAAGTGCTTCCAGACTGTCTGTTTAATGATCTGCTCTAGATTTTTTCCTAGTATTGATGTCAGACTGATTGGGTGATGATTATATGGGTCTTCTTCCCCCCCCTCCTTTTTTTTAAAGATGGGGACAACATTTGCCCTCCTCCGGTCTGCTGAAACCTCTCCTGTTCTCCAGGAATGCTCAAAGATTATTGACAGTGGTTCTAAGATTACTTCTGCCAGTTCTTTTAGTACTCTTGGATGTAGTTCATCTGGCCCTGGAGACTTGAAATCATTTATAGTGGCCAGGTATTCCTGGCCAGGTATTCCTGAACAAACTCTTTACCTATTCTGTGCTGCATTTCCCCTGCTGCATCATTTGCTCCATTTTCTCCCGATTGAGCACTATTCTCCTTTTGGGAGAAGACTAAGGTAATGAAGGTGTTGAGTAGCTCTGCCTTTAATGTCCTGTTAGCATTTCGTCACCTTCTCCCTGCAGCAGTCCTACCACTTCCTTGTTCTTTCTTTTGCTACAGACATATCTTAAAAAACCCTTTGTTATTAGTTTTAACCTCTCTAGGAAGCCTGAGCTCCACCTGTGCTTTTGCTTTTCTGATTTCCCCCTACATGAGCTGGCTATTTGTCTGAATTCTTCTTTGGTGATTTCTCCCTTTTCCATTTCTTGTACATGTTCCTTTTAAGTCTTAGCTCATTTGAAAATTCTTTAGACATCCATACTGGTTTCTTTAGACACCTGCCATTTTGCCTCCTCATTGGAACTGTTTGAAGTTGTGCCTTCAATATCTCACTTTTTAGAAACTCCCATCCACCATGTACTCCCTTCTCTTTTAGTATTCCTGACCATGGGATCACCCCCAGTAATTCCCTAAGTTTACTGAAATAAGCTTTCTTAAAGTCTAGAAGGCATGTCTGACTACGCTTGGCCTCCCCTTTCCTTTGTATAACAAACTCCAGCAGAACATGGTCACTCCCCCCTAAGGATCCTGTCACTTTCACACCATTAACCAGATAATCTCTGTTGGTTAGGATCAGATCTAAATTAGCTGATCTCCTTGTTGCCTTTTCCACCTTCTGGACTATGAAATTGTCTGCAAGGCAAATGAGGAATTTGTTGGACCTTAAATTTTTGGCAGAGTTGAACTTCCAACAAATATCAGAATAGTTAAAATCCCCCACTAATACTACATCTCTCCTGTCTGAATGTGCGGTCATCTCTTCTAGGAAGGCATCACCCAAGTCCTCAGTTTCGCTTGGAGGTCTGTAGTAGACCCCCCATAATGACATCCCTGCTGGTTCTCTCCCCCTTGATTTTTACCCAGATGGTCTCAATGTGGCTCCCAGGATTTAAATCATGGATCTGTTCACAGGTGTACACATCCTTAACGTATAATGCTACTTCACCACCTTTCCTGTTTGGTCTATTTCTCTGAAATAGGTTATACACCTCTATTCCTACATTCTAATCATGAGTCTCATCCCACCAAGTTTCAGTTATGCCTATTAAATCAGATTTGCTTTGCTGTGCTAAGAGTTCAAGTTCATCCTGTTTATTTCCCATGGTCTGTGCATTAGTACTGATACATCTAAGACCATGGGTCATTCCCCCTACCTGGCTTTTAAAGGTTTTATTTCTCCCACTGCTGGGTTCTTGTACTATTTGCCTTGTTGTCTGTATAACATTTGGGTTATTATCTCCAGCACGTGATGAACTCCCATCCTCATGAATACTGTCTCCCTCCCCTACACAACTCAGTTTAAAGCCCTCCTGATCAGATCTTTCAAAGTCTTAGCAAAAACATTCCTGTCAACTGCTGTAAAGTACAACCCATCCCTTGCCAGTAGTCCACCTCCCTGAAACTGCACCCCATGGTCCAGGAAGCCAAACAGTTTCTAGCGGCACCATCTGTGCAGCCAGTTGTTCACCTCCACTATCTTTTTCTATCTTTTTCTCCCTTTTTTCTCCCTTCCTGGGCCATGTCCTTCCACTGTAAGGACAGATGAAATGACGACCTGTGCATCCAAGTCCTTCAGCTTCCTACCCAGAGTCTCATAAAGCCTTTTGATATTCTGAAGGTTATGTTATGCCTTGCAGTATCATTGGTTCCCACATGGACCAAAAGGAAGGGATAATGGTCACTAGGCTTCATGAGTCTCGTCAGCTTCTCAGTTAAATCACAGATTTTTGCACCTGGGAGACATCACACCTCTCAAGACATCTTATCAGGCCCACAAACTGCTGATTCCATACCCCTCAACAAAGTGTCTCCTACCACCACCCCACACCTCCTCTGAGGATTGGCAGAGGCCAATCTATATGCTGAACCATTCAAGGTCTTGTGCACATTCTCTGAGGCCTGGCTCTGCTGCTCTCCTTCCCATTCCTTGTCATCACTGACAGGACATGAGAGAGCTTCAAACCGGGTCTGTAGTGCCAAACTCATAGAATGAGCCTTGCTCCTTCTCCTTCTATGAGTTACATTCTTCCAAACACCAACCTCCTGTGTATCAGAACTACCCTCCTCCATAGAAACAGCCCCTGCATGTTCCTGAACCAGGACCTTCTGCTCTGTCCAAGAAAACCTCCTGCTCCCTAATATGCTGTTCAGTGGCTAATCTGGCCTCAACATTCTCTTGCAACAACACAACCAACTTAACTTGCTGCAGGTGTAGCTCTGCACATCCACAGTCCAAAAGACAAACATCCCACAGCTGTTGCAAGTGACTGCAGCTGTTCCCTCACTGTTCATATTGAATATTCAGAAGTAGGCACTAGAACAGAACTCTGTGCCTCTCCCTCAAACTCCCCCGCTAAACACCCACACTAAACACCCCTGTTGTCCTTTCTCCTGTACGCCTCGCTCCTGTACACCTCACTCCAGAGACTGAAGCTGCAGCTATAGAGAGAGAGCTACTGGCTGCTAGCTCCTCCCTCTGCCTCTGCCCCACTTCCTTTCAGCAGTCTCTGACTCACTTCCTTTCCACACAAGCAACTCACCAAACAAATGCTAATGAGTCCCCCTAGGCAAGCCTACACTCAGCCCACACAACAAACGGCCTTGACCCAAGCAAGCACACTAGCGTTAGCTCAACAAACTCTCTGGGGATGAAGAAGTTTAATTCAACAGCCACAAGCTTACCTTATGCTGTCTCTTCTACCACACCCAAGCCAAACACCCCTGTTGTCCTTTCTCCTGTTCACTTCGCTCTTGTATGCCAAGCTCCAGAAACTGAACACCTGGACAGTCCTCCCTTCCCCAACCCTGTCCTAGAACTAAGCCATAGCATTTTAAAACAGTAGTGGGTGGGGTTTGAACCTCTGATGACCCTTGACACAAACTGAGCCTTAGTCTTAGACAGTGCTTACTGCTTCTTTTGATCCTATAGCGGTAAGAACTAGAGAAAGACTGCAGAATCTTACTGTGCATGAGGCACACCTCAAACAATATTAAGCCCCACCTCTTTCCAGCTTCCTATTTCTGTATTTGTGACCCAAACTTGATTTCCCCCCCTTTTCTTTCTTTCTATCCTTCTTTCTGGAGTACAGCTACAAGAACCAACCCCACCATCCCTGGCCAACATACCAAGTGGCTACGTTGGCTGTGGGATTCTGGAAATTGCAGTCCAAAACTTTATTTCTTTCTTTTAACATCTATCTACTGATTCTCAGCCCCAAAAGTGATGTATAACCAAGAAAATTATTTAAAATACTAAATATAGAAATTTAAAAAACATACACAACAAGACTAAACCTTTCCTTAAAACAGTTTGAGAACCACAGACAATTTAAAAAGCCAAAGCAACTAACCCTGCTTTTAAGGCATGAAGGCCATGCAAAAACAACACAATCTTAACTGCACGCCAAAAACTCAAAAGGGATGGAGACAGCCTAACTTCCCTTGGGAGCGAGTTCCACAGCCAAGGTGGTGCTACAAAGAAATCCCTGTTAGTGACCATTGAGTCATTCATCACATGGCCTCATAATTTAAATGTTTTTATGATGCTTTGTTCTTGGTTCCTTCTTGGGATCTGCAGCTTCTCCATGCTATTGCTTCTTTTCTCCTTTTCCCCCTTTCCTCCATGCTCTCCATGCATCTAACTTCCAAAATCGCAAAGAAAAGAGGCAAGCTCTTGCTTACCCGCGATCATCTCTTTATCTGAGGAAATATGGATATTACTGCTGTAAAGCTCTGAGACTTCTGATTTGATTATCCTAACCTGAACTTCCCAAGATTGGGTGAGTTTTCTACCCTGAACCTAATCCTCCTAGTAAGTTAAGGACCTTAGATTTGTTTTGAATATGTAAATCATGATTGCTATACCTTCAGTAAACTTTTGATATGCATTTTTAAACAAATGCCTTTATTGTCCTTAATTTGTCTACTTGACTGGGTGATTAGACCACATATAAATGCAAATTGAGCTGGGTCAGTCTTCCCTGCTAACTCAGCTTACTTTGAACGAAACCTTTCTTAAGAAGATATTCCTAAAGGGCTAGCTCCCTGGAATCTTTAATAAATTTTTAATTTTATACTCATATACCCCCAACAAGTAGCACCTAGAACTGCACGTGAATTACAGATGGAAGTAGCACTTAAAACTACACACGCTGAATAAATTTGCTTTGCTTAGGAGAGCTTCCAGATTGTTGTGGAGATCAGAACTTCATTTTAAACTCCTGAATCCTGAAAGGTATTTGGTGTCACATTGTCCAGGGTCAAGAAAGCCATAAATCAGAAGAGTGTCCAAGGAGCTGGGATATCAGGGTCATTAAACAGTCCGAGAGTCATAAATTAGTATTTACAAGAGCAGAATTGTCAAAAGCTGAACTGAAGTTGAATTCAGCCTTTTGCTCTACCTGCAGGGGATGGTCTGAGCCAGATGCCAAAGCCTCCACCTTTCTTTTGGGGTTTGTGGGGGAAGCTCTCCTCCAGCTCCTTTTCCTGCTCTGAATCTTGCTGAACTGAAGGAGGACTCAGCTGGCTATCAGGTGTCTGCTCCAATTGTGGTAGGTCTGTTTCATCTTCCAAGGAAGACAAACTCTCAAGGGAGGGTATGACATTGGCTGGGGCAAATTTAATACAAAATATCCAGGACATTTTGCTGCCTGAGGGAAAGAATACAATGTGCAAGGGCATACAGGCATAATTTATCGCAAATAGGGAGGCCAACTGGCCTGGTGGCTGAATCTCACTTCAGCTCTGGGATCACTGTTTCTTAAGACAGCAGGTTAGCTGAGGGGGGGTCACACAGTTCTGTTCTCTCACCCTGACACTGCTCAGTATCTGCCATCTGAGGTGTTGCCTCATTCTGCCTTCTTGGAAAATTCCAGCATCTTCTCTGACCCCCCACACTCTTGATGTTAGAGCAATTGGGGTTTAGATAGGACAGAATTTCCTGCATGTGAAACCCTTCTGCATTCTCCTCCCCCCATTTGCTCTTCCTATCCAATGAAATGCATGGTCACGAATAACTTTGTGTGTCCAAGTAACTAGACCGTGTGGCTCAGAAAAGTCCCTAGTGGCTCAGAAAACTCCCCCTTTCTCAGTCTCTCTGATTCTACTTTTTCTCCTCTTCTTCAGCCATGCTTCACTGCCCTTTTTGTTTCTCCATCAACAAGATGGTGAGTTAGACTGGAACTGCATCTTTTACCTAATTTTTTCATTTGCTAGCCAGGATGTAGACTCATAGACTCATATGAAAATATAAAAGCCATTAGTAAACTTTTTCCAAGTTTGTAATCTGAAACTGCCAGCTTGTTTATTTTAAGAAAGTTTCAGTTCAGGGAATTGAGGGCATGCTTTACTGTCACTCTGCTGAAAGAAGGCTGATTCCTAACAGTTTTAGCTTTCATGTTTTCCCCAAAAAGGGCCAACACCCTGAGAAACTTTAACATGTCTAATGATAAGGCAGGCCCTGTCATAAATTAGATGAGCCATGATAATAATTTTCTGTGTTTATTGACCAGGTACATTCTGTCATTTGTTTTTGTTGTTTTTAAAGTGTTTATTTCCTCCTTTTATGTACTACTGTTTTGTGGAATGACAAGAAATAGTGTCTCTACAGCTCCATTATGGGAAACATAGATGCTAAATGTACCTTGCTGTTGGCTGGTATTGGAACAGAAGTGACCAATGGCTTTGGGAAACATTTGAAATAAAATAATATTGTGTTACTCTGTTGTCTTTATTGTGTTATTTCAGTTGTGTACTCCTATGAGAAACCCTGATATCAAAATGTCGCTCATTCATTCATAAGAGCGTGTGTGTGATATAATTGGCTCCGAACCCACTTACATACTATTTCTTCTAATTTGAATCCTGGGGGTGAAATAAGAGCAATTATTTAATATGGAGCTGATTATTTAATCTAGAATAGTGGCCAGAATACTGGGCTGGGATGAGGTGATGCACATCCTAATTCCTCCTCAGTTATGGAGCTCATTTGATGCTTTGAGGAAAGTCACACCAGGCAGGCAGAAGACTTGTCAGCTAGTGGAATTTGGTTGTGTGTATAAAAGACTTCAGTTCCTTCTTACAGTAAGATGTGCATGTGTGCGTGTGTATGTATATAATGCTAAATCCAATTGTTAGTTTCAACTAAGTAGCATTATATACAAACACACACACAAACACATCTTACTATAAGAAGTAACTGAAGTCTTCATACAGACAACCAAGTTCCCTAGCTGATACATCTTCTGCCTGACTGGTGTGACTTTGTTAGTTGAATGAAAGTGACTCCTTCAGTCAATACTTATGTAAATCCTATTGATTAAGTGGGTTCCCTTTTGTTGTGATTAACAATTGGACTTAGGTCACAAGCTGCATTCGGACATAATGTTAACACACAACTTCGATAAGAAAAACACTGGAAGTTTTTAATTCCAATTGAGATCTATCACCGTTTATTATATCATCTACACCCTAGGCTGTGGTTATTCTTAAATGTTTTTAGTGAAGCCAGCTTCATCAACAATTAACCAGCATTTGGACAAAAAGACAAGCTGCAGCTAATCAAAACAGAAGCAAAATTCACAGTTAGCCCAGGGGAGGGAGCTAAGATCGTTCTCACAGTGCTGATGTATTCTCTCTGAACCCATCTATAACAGCTAGAAGACCCTGCAGTATACACAACAGGCGAAAGTGATAGAAATGCACAATTGTCACAACACAACATTGTCTTCCTATTGACTAAGAAAGGCTTTTGGAAGGCAGCAGTGGAGCAGGGGGCGAGAGAACAAAATGGTCTATTAGCACAATTCTTCATTGCTGTATTAGCATGTTTCTGCTCTTAAAGGATTTTAGTTTCAGCACTGAACAAAATTTAGCTCATCTTCAGAAGAATCCCAGGGATATAATGAAAGCCCTGTTGTAAACAAGGAAGCCAGCAAGAACTGTGAGCAACTGTTTCTGCAGATAATCACAATATATTTCAAGAAACTCTCTTGCCTTCAATAACAGCATTTAAGTTACTTTTTCTCTCCTGCCGAGAAAATGACTACACTCTAGTATTTATTTTATTTATTTATTATGACAAATACATTCATTGACAACAAAATACATATTATGTCTTTTTAGGTGGCCATTTAAAAAAAATCAATAACTTTTAAAAGAATCCAAACAACCCAACAGAAGCAGGAAAGCAACACGGGTTCAGAATAAATCATACAAAAATTGCCAAATGTTGCTAAATTATTCTGACTCCCAAGTTTGGTTCCCCTGCCCTTTTCCCTCCTGGCACAGAATCTGGACTTGGGGAGGAAGTAAGAACTCCCGCACAAGGATTTAATGCCAAGTTAATTCACAAATCTCACATATTAATTTTATAGTGACAGATCCTACATACCATGTGCTATAAGTGATGTAAGACAATCGTATATCATGTAGCTTCCTAGTCCTCTTGAAAGGCATGGTGCAAAGTGAGAGTTTGAGGTAGAAGAAAGGAAAAGTGTTATTCAGAGTTCTCTTTCCAGTCTACTAGATGTCTCTCTCTGGGGTGGTTGGTGGCTTCCATGTCCATCTACAATAAAGCCTTCCCCTTTTCTACTGCCTTCAACTTAACCAAGCTTTATCGTGTTTTCGAGTGAGTGATATGTCCAAACTGCAATAGCTTCTGTGTAGTTATTTTGGCTTCTAGTGAGAGTGTGGAATTGATTTACTCTTGGGCTCACTTATTGGCCATTTTGATGCCCCATGGTATCTGTAGAACTCTCCTCCAGGTCTACCTTATAATGAGTTGGGGGTTTTCCCCTGTCAGCTTCTTCACTGTCCAATTTCACATTCATACATGGAAATAAAAAATACTGTGGCATGGACGATTCTGTTATATTTAATGATATATCTTTACATGTGAGGATCTTATCTATTTCCTTCATAGCTGCCTTTCTAAGTCTTATTCTTCTTCTGATTTCTTGATTGCAATCTCCATTTTGATTAATGGTTGAGCCAAGGTATAGAAAATCTTTGAAATATTTCAGTGTCTTCATCACCCACTTTAAGTTATGTAAATCATTTTCTTAATATTCAGCTGTAACCCTCCTTTTGCACTTTCTTCCTTTCATCAGTAGCAATTCCAGGACCAAATCTTTGCTATTTTCTGCAAATAATATGGTGTCATCTGCATATCTTAAACTGTCAATTTTCCTTCCTCCAATTTTCATATCTACTTCCTCTGAGTCTAATTCTGCAATTCCTCTGAGCTATCCAGGGTGCTGAAGCTATGATGAGACAATCCAAAATGTAGCAAGCCATCCGGGGCTGAACCTAATTTAGTGATAGGGCTGAGCACCGTGGAAAGTGCCTTTAAAATTCTGCTTAAAACACAAAACAGATTCACTGTCCTCCACTTCCTAACATGGAAGCCACCAGCTGCCACTGGTTCTTAGTGTTCCTGCTGCTCTTCAGGCGGATGATATCAATGTCTCCCAGCCTCCTGCAGCTCTTTACGAGGAGGCACTAGTTGAGCAGCTATGAATCATAAAGTCCTCTCTCTAGCTGTCTTGCTGATTCTGCTGGAAGCAAAGGGAGGTACAGAACTGTGAAATTGAAGTCTTTCACGGCCAGCATCCATAGGTTTTTTTGTGGGGAGGGTCCCCGGGCTGTGAGGCCGTGTTCTAGAAGAGTTTATTCCTGACATTTCACCTGCATATGTGGCTGGCATCTTCAGATAATGGTGGTGTGTGGGTGTGTGGGGTTTATATACTGTGAGTCCCTGTTGGAGAGGATTAGCATGTAAATTTGTGTATTCAGTTGTTGGATGTTCAGTTCTTAGTGTGGGAGGATATGCAAGAGGGATTAGTGTCTACTTAGCTCATGGTCCCTAGTCTGTTGGGAAGCCCCCTATCCCTGTGTGAACTTCATTTGCATGTGCTGAGTTTTTATTTTGGTGTTTTTCAGGACTGGTAGCCAAACTTTGTTTACTTTTAGGATTTCCTCTTTCCTGTTGAAGTTGTCCAGGTGTTTGTGTATTTCAATAGCTTCCCTATGCATTCTGACCTGATAGTTATAGAATCATAGAATTGTAGAGTTGGAAGAGACCATGAGGGCCATCCAGTCCAACCCCCTGCCACGCAAGAAATCACGATCAAAGCATCCCCGACAGATGGCCATCCAGCCTCTGTTTAAAGACCTCCAAGGAAGGAGACCCCACCACGCTCCGAGGGAGTGTGTTCCACTGCCAAACAGCTCTTACTGTCAAAAAGTTCCTCCTAATGTTGAGGTGGAACCTCTGTTCCTGGAGCTTGCATCCATTGCTCTGTGTTTCTGTCTCTGGAGCAGCAGAAAACAAGAAGCAGAAAACAAGTTGTTATCCTAGTCCAGAATTCGGTGTTTACAAATAGTATTTTGTGCCTAGGTTGGTTTATAATGTGTTCTCTGAAGAGGCCAGCCACAGATGCAAGTGAAATGTCAGAAAGAAACTATTCCAGAACATGGCCTCACAGCCCAGAAAAAAAACCAAGGATAATCTATGTTCTGTTACTGCTGATTTTTCTGGCTGGCCGAGTCTACAGTGTCTCTCATGTGACACTGTAGACTCGGACAGCCAGAAAAATCAGCAGTAACAGAACATAGATTATCCTTGGTTTTTTTCTGGATTCGTGTTTGCACACTGCGTTTTGTGGTCCCTATGTAGACTAGCAAGAGAAACATCAGGAATAAACTCTTCTAGAACACAGCCTCACAGGCCGGGGGAAAAAACACCACAAAAAAACCTAAAGTCCAGAACTGTGTGTCTGACTGTGAGTAGACATTTTCTGCAGTGTAAAAGGAGATCCAGTTGCAACTATCACTGCTGCTGTTACTCTGGGCATCCAGACCTTGGAAAAGGTACTTTAGAGTAGAACTCCCAATACTGGGGGAATCATTGGTAGAATATGGGCATACTGGTGAGGTGGCGTTACACACATTGTTGATGCAGAATCAGCCATCTATTCTCAGCCGGTGCTTTTAAATTTCTGTGCAGACAAGACAACCTATCCCTTGTGAATTTTAGTTTGTCAGGAGACCGACAACACTCCCACCTCACCCTGTCTGTTTCTGAAGTCCTAAACAAGCAAAAAAAAAAAAAAAAAAAAAAAAAAAAGCACACTTAGCTGGTAGCATGTACGCAACTTGATGGATCATGTGTTGATTACCCTGCACCATCAACACAAACAGTTCTTCATAGATGGTTCTTAAATCACTCCCCCTACACATGTAAGCAGCAGAGACCCATATTCAGAACTCAGTTTGTATGGAGAAACACTGGTGTGAAGGAAGCTGCACATACATCCAGCCACAGCAACTCCCTGTAATCATACTAACATTTCCCAAAGCAACCACAAAAATGCACTTGGATGGAGACAGCTTGGCTCTTGACTCACACATTAAGGAAATTGTGTGAAGGTGACCTGGGGAAGCGGAAGAGCTCTTTGCAACTCCCAGCAGCACTTTAACAGTGCCAAATCCTTGCTCCTGCAATGCACGGTCAACTGTCTAAGACAAAGCCATCACACTCACCTGGTTTCCTAAACATCAGGGAGCATGAAGTTCTGACATTTGTCAGTGGAGAGAATTAGCTTAAGCAAAAGGTCAAGCAGCCAGAGTTGCAAAAAGGATAAACAGGTGGCTGAATGCCCAATCTGTTACAGAAGGAGAATAATCATCTGCAAATGTTTGAATGACGCACATAAAGACATGGGGCTTAATCCAGATCATTGGGCTGAACCATAGTTTACACTAACCAGAATATCAAAGACATCTCACAGGGATGACCCTCCAAATTAAGACAAGTTACCATTTAGAGTAGCTTGTTTGTTCTCTTTACCGTTCTGCTCGGCACCCTTCTTTCTAAATATAGTAGCTCTCAAGGGTACAGCAACTGCCATAAATATGGCCTATCAACTTTTCACAGCAAACCACTATTAGCAGATACTTTGATTTACAAATCAAACCACAGTTACAGATTCTGGCTTGTTGACTGATCATGGTACAATGAGCCACTGTTATACTTCCTTAACCATGTTTTGGTGTGATATCTCAGTTTTGCAACGGCATAAAGAGGACATGTATTGACTCTGGTCCTCTCAGTCTCTCATTTGTACAATAAATGTAGCACCTGAGAGAATAAATGAGATGGAAGGAAAGAGGCTGTGCAAACAGAATGCTAGACTAAACAGGATCCCTTTGGGAGAAAGATGGCATATAAATAAAATAAATAAATAAATTTAATGGATATTTATTCCTACAGTACCAGAGGCAGTAGATTCAATATACAAGTTGCCCAGAAGTGCAAGACAGAGAGTGCAGTTGCACTCGTGTCCTGGTTGTGGGCTTCTCATGAACATCTGGTTGGCCACTGTGGGAACAGAAGACTGGGCTACACAGGCTTTTGGTCTGTTCCAACATGGTGCTTCTTCTGTTCTTGGTTCCTATCCCGAAGCCTTTCAGCCTGCCTCTCATACAACGTAAGACCATGTTTAACAGTCCACATGAGATATGCCAGGTGAATCTTCAGACATGGCAACAAATTTTAAGGCTCACTGCTAGAGGCAGGATCCAGAACCTCCCTGGGGGCCTCTGATGCTCTGTGAGGAGCCATTTTGTTTGCCCTTTTCTGTTACAGCTGAACTTAGCATACTCTTTAGACAAGAGAAACATCTCTTCACGCTCCATCTGCCCTCTGAAAGAAATGTCAATACAGCCAATAAAGTACAGTTTTAGCAAGAGAAAATATTAAAAATACCACATGCATACAGAGGTAATGTGGGTCTAACTATTTTGATTTCTTATCTGTAACCAACCACTGTCTTCCCTAGAAACATGTTATCAGATGTTCAGTGAGCAAGAACTCCAGATCAGCCAAGCCAATTTGGTACTGACTTCTCCACAGCTGTTTACATTCCACAAAATACAAATAACAGGGTTATGTCAAAGAGAAATCCATGTATTAGAGGTTGTAGGGTCCCACTCTCATATACATACAATACTTTTCAGGATAAGGGTTAGTCCATATGCACTTTCTGTCAAAACTGCCAGAAATTACTTGAAACATTTTACTTTGAGGAGTAACAAGTACCAGTATGTAATTACTTCCATTTAGTGAAAGAATGTAACAAGATTTGGTGACACTTTGGGGTTGTGTGTGTAATGAGTAAAGTTCATGTCTTATTTCCAAAATATTGGGTTTTGGCAGGAGTAAATTCTTGGAATTTGGGATCACTTAAAGTGTTTAAAAGAATTTTAAAGTAATTAAAAAGCAGTGTGTTGATAACACGATATCTTAAAGTAAGAAGCACTGCATTACTTTTTTGACAAGTGAGGTGATCACCGCTAATACGTTTAACTTTCTAAAATAGCTTTCCAAGCTCTACGTTTTGTTTCAAAGAGCACACCTGGTTTCTTTGCTTGTCACAATACTCTGGACATGTGGAACAAGCAGCATAAGTGTTGAAAAAAGCATTGTTCATCATTCTCTGCACTGTTGTGTGGAAAATAGCTACACCAGACACAATTAGCAGTCCAACTCCTACATATCTTTTTCTCCCTCCCACCTTTGCTTGCTGAACATCCTATTATGTTTTTTTTTAAAATGGGGTTGTATACGTGCCATTGCGGAATGTGTTTTTACAAGGTTAATAGAATGCATATGTTGTTTGATGCTCTTTTCTTTTGGTTATTGTTGTTCAATATTATTGTTTTATACAAATCCACTTCCTTGCTATGCTATACTAGGTGCCTTGGAATCACATACAATAAATTAGAGTACACATAGATTACACTAAATAAATATGCTTAGAGTGTCTTAGCCAGGGTGCATAGTGGCTTATTTGAACCCAGGACACCATGACCAGATCATCTTTTTAGAAGCCTGAAACTTTTCAGATGAACTCCTAGCACTACAAAGCAAGTATGATATAATAGGCATTACTGAAACCTGGTGGGATGAGTCTCCTAATTAGCAGGGCAGGAGGGTAGGGCATCAAACCATGATTTCCCAGCTGACATCTATGTTAGAAAGCAGTGACAGGATATGTGGTAAAAGATACACATGTGCTTAAATATTTGTGCAGAATCCAAAGATTTTTCCGCCTATCTCCATATCCCCTATTGCTAGTGTGCCACATCTTCAGTTTAGGATGCAAGCCTGAAGGCAAGGAACTGTCATGCTACTTATCTTCATAAGTTGCTCTGGGAATCTTTTATTAAAAGTGTTTATTAATCGCTTTTCCACCCACCAGGGCTCCCAAAGTGAAGTACAAGAAAATATGGATTAAACACCATTTTAAGAGTCGGCTTTAAAAACCAAATGTCATATAGCATAATGCAATTTTGACATTCGACTGCCCTCTGAAAGCTCAACAGGGGTGGAGCCAACCTTACTTCCTTTGGGAGGACGTTCTGCAATCAAGGAGCTGCTACAGAGAAAGCCTTGTCTCATGTACTCACCAATTTGACCCTTTGGGTGGTTGGACATGCAAGAGGATCTCTGCTGCAGATCTCAAATTCTGGGCAGGTTCATACAGTAGGAGGCTCTCTTTCTTTTTAGCTAAATACTTTAAATAGCAAAAACTTTAAGGTCTCTCTGAATGTGCTCAAGGAAGTAATTGTAACTCACTAAAGTTTTTATTTTCCCCAATTCTATCTTTCACTTGAAACAAAAAAAGGATTTCCATCTGTTAGAACTTGGGAATATCACCTGGGTGTGGCAAGGGGCAACTAGAGGAATCCATACCCCCCCCCAAATGCTTGGAGGATGCCAGTCTAAAGGATGCTGAGTTTTTGGCAAATTCTTTCAGTACAAATCCATCATCAATGTCTCCTCTGCTTCAGTTACCCTTAGCTATTAAAATGGCCTCTCAGGGGGAACAGCAAAAGGTCAAGTCCTGTGTGAACATAAACTCAAGTCATAGAATGTGACAACTTGATACACACCATCCGGTTTCCGAATTTTCAGCTTAGGCATTCAAGTTGGCTCAAGCATCACACTATTTGATTAACAACACTCCAGAGGCCTCTGTGAGGGCGGGGGCACTGGAAACAAGACTTTAAGCTTTAAATGCAGCCATCTGCCCAAACGGAAATAATAAAGCCTCAAGTAGAGGCAATAGAAAGATGGAAAGCAAGGCCTGACTGAATTTAATCCATCAGCTAGAGTTGCTTTAATGTGGACCTAGGATTTGTCTGAAGCAAATTATGCACATGGGGCTATTACAGGAATTAATTCCACAAATGGCTTGAGTGGCTCAGCATCCATGGCAGCGCATTCAGATGGAAGAGAAAAATCCTAACTTTGGACAAAACAAACAAATAAAACCTCTGCCCTCTCTGCCCTAGGTTCAAACACAGATGTCACACAGTCAGCCAGGGAACCAAACTTCATAGTTTTGTAAGGTCCTTACAAAGAGAGCCAGCCTTAGTGGTTGTTCCTCAGGAGATGTGCTGTTTCTCCCCCATACATCCCTGAAACCACCTTGGAAACTAGAATAATTGCCATTTATTTATGCATCATTGTTTGTTGTGTACCTATGAAAACATTTACAGTGGGCTCTTGGTATCTGCTGGGGTTTGGTTCCAAGACCCACTGTGGATACCAAAATCTGTGGATGCTCATGTCCCATTATATACAGTGGCGTAGTAAAATGGCATCCTTTATATAAACTAGCAATAATCAAGTTTTCTTGTTGGATTTTCTTTTTCTGGAATATTTTCAAGCTGTGGATGGTTGAACCATGGATACAGAATCCATGAATACGGAGCACCAACTGTTGTATTAAGAATGCAAGCTTGTTTTTAGGCATGTGGGATTAAAATTCACAAACCTAAGCATGAGCAACTAAGAAGAGCATTAGAAATCATCTTATTAATTAGCGTTAACTTTGAAGTGTTAAGAAGTATTGTGATCAGCCATGGAGCCTGGACTACAATGCCCAGAATCCTCCTGAGACAGCATTTTTTTCTCTGCATTACAGGGACCGTAGCTTAGTGGCAGAATATATGCCGCATGTACTAGGTCCCATGTATCTGTCTCTGGCCTTCTCTAGCAGTCAGGTCCAGAAGGGAACCTCCTCCCCAAAACATTGCAGAGCTGCTACCAATCAAAACAAGCTGCAAACTGGATCCAGGCTTGCAGTTTCATAAGTGGAAGGGATATCCCTCTTCATGGAGGGACCTCAGAGCCAGCTGAGGTTTCTGCGGAGGTTATAGTGCCTTCTTAGTGGTGGCACTCCAGCTATGGCATCACCTCTTGAGAAAGAGGTATCTCTGGCACTTTCTTTATGATCTTTTCAATGCCAGATGAATCTCCTTTTTATCCAGGCTTCTTAAATACCAAATAGGCCTGTGCTGTTTCGATATGGTTTTAATCTGAGCAGCTAATCTATGCATGCTGCCTTTATTAGAAAGATTTCTTTTAAAATGCTGCATTATTATCATTGGTTTTTAAGACTATTGTATTTTAGGAATATAAAAAAAAATTCTTTCATTTTTCGTCTGGATCAGCAACCTACCTAGCGAATATGTTTTGATTGACAGTCACATAAATATAATAACTCTAATAAAAATGGAGGAGAGTATTGTTGCCATCTGTTCCCGAAGGTAACCAAACTCTCTGGAGAATTCTTTTTTTTAATGAGGCCATTGTGGGGTGAGGGAATAGAAATTGGCAGAAGTCACCTCCCATCTCTCCAGTGAAGTGTTTTGTCAGTAGAATTAGGCTGAGCAAAGGTGTGGATGCAACATAATACAACATACAACATACTAGTCTATATTGCTAGTCACCAATGGCTCCTCTTCATCCTGGAGAGAAGTGACTGGTGGGGTGCCACAGGGTTCTGTCCTGGGCCCAGTGCCATTCAACATCTTTATTGAGGGAATAGAGGGCAAGCTTATCAAGTTTCCAGATGACACCAAATTAGGAGGGGCAGCTAGAGGACAGGGCAGGATCAGAATTCAAAATGACCTTAACAGTTTAGAAAGCTGGGCCAAAACTAACAAAATGAATTTAAACAGGGAGAAATGTAGGATACTACATTGGGCAGTAAAAATGAAATGCACAGATATAGGATGGGTGGCACCTGGCTTGATGGCAGTACATGCGAAAGGGATGTAAGAGTCCTAGTGGACCACTGTGTGATACGGCAGCTAAGAAAGCCCACGTGATTCTAGGCTGCATGAACAGGAGTATAGTGTCTAGATCAAGGGAAGTAATAGTACCACTTTATTTGGCTTTGGTCAGACCTCACCTGGAATACTGTGTCAAGTTCTGGGCACCACAATTCAAGAAGAATGTTGACAAGCTGGACTGTGTCCAGAGGAGGGTGACCAAAATGGTAGGAGGTCTGGAAACCATGCCCTATGAGGAATAGCTTAGGGAGCTGGGTATGTTTAGCCTGGAGAAGAGAAAGTTGAGAGGTGACATATGTCATACTGAGGATGGAGCAAACTTGTTTTCTGTCACTCCAGAAATTAGGACATGGAGCAATGGGTTCAAACTACAGGAAAAGAGATTCCACCTAAACATTAGGAAGAACTTCCTGACAGTAAGAGCTGTTTGGCAGAGGAATACTCCGCCTTGGAGTGTGGTGGAGTCTCCTTCTTTGGAGGTTTTTAAGCAGAGGCTGGATGGCCATCTGTTGGGAGTGCTTTGATTGGATATTCCTGTATGGCAGGGTGCTGGACTAGATGGCTCTTGCAGAGTTTGAGTGCATATTTACTGTGTGCTGAGGCTAGATTTGATGGGGGACCTCTTTGCTTACTATTCGTATCCAGCACAACACCCCAGGTATTTGGTTCACTTTTATTAATAGACTTCTTGGCATGATTCTATAAGTAGAGACTTCAGCACAGTAAAACCTTCCCTTTACGGTACACACAAGGCTAGCCCAGGACATTTTGTAGCCTGAGCCAAAGAAAACACAGACACAGACACAGAAATAGACAGGCAGACGACCCCACATTCAGAAGCCAACCAGAGCATTGGTGAATCTTACTTCAATACTGCCCCCCTCTACTGCATCTGAGCGTGGCCGACTATCATATGGGGCACAGGGCAGGCAGCACAGGGAACAAACAGAGTTCTGTGGGCATCCATGGCATTTTCTGTGGTACTCTGTATACCAGTTATTTTGGAGCATGATTGTGGGTCAGTGAGGCTATTGCATTTCATATTTTTATTGTGGACATGGTGGCATTGTCTGTGGCATTCTCTGTATTGTTGGTGTGTGTGTCTTCAAGTCATTTCTGGGTTATGGTAACCCTATGGCAAACCTATCATGAGGTTTTCTAGACAAGATTTGTCAAGAACTTGCTGGTGCTGTCCCCTTCTCAGTATCTGCAACTTCATTCTGCTTAATTGTTGGGAGAGGCTTTTTGCACACAGTGGCTTGGGTTATGTAGGTCAATCAGGGCTAGTCATCCCCAGGCACTTGCTTCAGGTGCTAATTTTTTTTTTTTTTTTTGGAGGGAAACAAAGAATTACTGCTGTAATTGCTGTGCGCAATCCAGTAAGTGTGCTTCCTTTGAGTTTTCAGCCATACTACACCTGGGGTGCAACAATCCTACTGCAAGGCTTTCACAGGAGAGCTCAAGGGCTGCCCTAACACCAGTCCCAGCATCCTCTGCCACATGGGATGGTGTTTTGAGTGGAAAATCCGGAGGGTACTTTAAAGCTGTGTAGGATGGATGGGCATGTGGTTGAGGCACTAGGGATCCTGCTTGTTCAAAGACATTTTGTTGTTGGTTGCAGGGATCAAAGGGCACACACATGCACACACCCTCATCCACATGCAAGGGAAAACTGTTTTTTTTTTTTAATATTACTGCATCATTCAGACATTTCTGCCTTCATCTATCCCCTTCCTCCTTCCCATGGTATCTCCTAAATTAGGCCACTTAACCCTATGACATGGTAGCCTGTGGCCAACAATCTGAATGTTACTTCCTTCTTGTTGATGGAATATGCATCTTCTTCCCAGCACTAAGGCTTGGTTCTCAATGAGATAACACACACATGTATGGAATGCCACAAGAAATGTCACAGAATTTGCCACAGAAAATGCCATAGATGCCCACAATCAAAATGTGAACTGCAACAGCCTCGTTGCTCTCCAATCATGCTCCACAACTACTGATAAGCCTGTTTACAGAGAGTAGGAGCCAAAGCGGCATAGTGATTTGAGACTTGGACTACAACTCAGAGTGGTATCCCTGCTCGGCCATGAAAACCCACTGGATGACCTTGGGTCAGTCACACACTCTCAGCCTCAGAAACCCCGTGATAGGGTTGCCTTGGGGTCATGCAACTGAAAGGCACACAACAACAATACAGAGAATAGAACCAGCAGGGTGTAGTGGTTTGAATGTTCAACTAGGACTCTGGGAAGCCAGGGTTTGAAACCCCACAGGGCCATGGAAACTCACTGAGTAATTTTGGGTAACTCAACCTCTCTCAGCCTCAGAGGTAGACAAACCTCCTCTGAACAAATTTTGCCAAGAAAACCCCACGACAGATCCTCTGTAGGGTGTCATAAGCCAGAAATGACTTGAAGACACATAGCAACAATACAGAGAATGCCACAGAAAATGCTACCAATGTCCACAATAAAGATGTGAACTGCAACAGCCCACTGTCTCCCAGTCAGTGGTATGCAGGGGTAACACTTCCTCTCATCTTGGAGGCAAAATACATCCCTCTGGACAAGCAGCGGTATCTGGTGGCTTCCATGGCAATGGAGTGGTAAATCCATCTCTGGGGTTTTCTCTGAACTTAAGGGGGGGGAAAAACCTATTTTGGAAATTGGGTTCAGCACCTTAGAAAGTTCTTTTAAAGGTAAAACCTAAACCTGGACTGGATTCACTACCTCTGCTGATGGGAGCACCACTGCTGACTTATATATACCCAACGACAGCCCTATTCTCCATGAATGCATGCAATCCCCCTATAGAGCCATTCAGGTTGGCTGATTCAAGCTATGTTTTGAGGTGGCAAATTCCACAGTTTAATGATGCAATACATGAGGACATACTTTGTCTTAAATCTCCCATCACTCAGCTTCATTGAATGACCCCAGGTTTTACTGCTATAAGGGAAGGAAGAAAAAAACATTCTCCCTACCTGCTTCCTCCATACTCTGCATAATTTTATATGCCTCTGTCATATCTGTCAATGCACATCCTTTTTCTAAGCCAAATATATACAATATATATAATTTACTCCAGACTGTGCCACTTGGGACTGCAGGTGAGGGTTCTTATCATGGAATACTCTTGCAAATAAAGACAATACCTGTATACAAAAAGTAGGCCTGTCAAGAAAGAGGGCATATTGGAAACTGTTTTCTGAATCCCAATGTGCTAATTCTCTGTGTGTGATCTTTGCCCATGGAGAAGCTGGTGTGACTTCTCATCTAAAGTCTCCAGTAGTATATAATCCAAACAAGGGCACACCATCTTTGGGAAAATGAGGGCAAGTGATGCACTTGCAAAATCAGCCAGAAATTCAGCTTTTAAAAAATTTACGCTGTTCTGTTAACAGCCCTCACAATCCCTTGGTCAGTCTGACTGCCATAGTCCAAAACGTGTAACTTTTTGCAAGCTTTGGCTATGGAGAATGAGAACAGAGTGTGTTCAGCATCATCAGAAACTGCCTACTTAAACTCAAAAGGCCTTTTCTGCAACTCTTCCTTTCCTCCTCCTTCATATGAATACAGTGAAATTCACTACATGCCCATGACAGCATCATAGCATCTTGTGTTAATTAAATTCTAGCCAAGTATCTAGTGTTGAGTTATTCTGTGGATGGTTTTGTTTCGATTCCTGTGTGAATTCTCCTTGGAGGAAGGCAGCAGTCAGTCAGGAGTGTTAAGCCTGCACTTGAGCTTGTATGTTTTGAGGATCAAATCAAAACTCCCAAAGGAAAAGGCCTAAGGCTCCCCTCTCTTCCAGGCAGGCAAAGATGGGAAGTACTAACCCCAGCTCTTTGGACTTCTTGCAGCTTAATTATGGGCAAGCCCTCTTCTTTACTTTACAGCTCTCTCTGGTTTGTGGGGAGCAAAGAGAGGTATATAACTACTCTGCTATGCTGGCAGAGGCAACAACAATACCTGAAGACACTGAGAATGTGGAAAAGTTACATTCTTGGACTACAACCCCTGGAATCCCCCACCAGCACGGACATCTCCCTCCAAGGAGAATTCTGATTCGAGTCAGAAATGAAACCATCCACAAAAAGCCTCAGCATGGGACAAGTGGTTAGGATCTCATTATCCCAAGCAGCTATGATTCTGTCACAGACATGTAGTTTAACAATTAACTCTGTGTGTGTGTGTGTGTGTGTGTGTGTGTGTGTTAAAGCTTGGGAAAGTTCCACATACAATAGGTGTGGAAAAGCCTGGACAGGATGGTGAGAGGTTCTGAAAGCTGTAGTCCAAGAAAGTAACATTTTGAAACTTTACTCCACTCATTACTGTAATAGCTAAACACTGTTGAAGCAAATGCCCCAAATCTTCAAGAATTGAAAAGATAATTGTGTCAGGAGGATGAACTGGCAGCTGAACAAGAAGTCCACAGAAGAATCAAGAAGGAATTCTATGCATTTTCCCAGGAGGAGGTATTCAATCTTTTAGAGTGGTTGGAGAGGCGTGACCTTGACTCCCATGATATCCTTGTGATACAACCCGGCCAGAGGTATTTCAAATATGTATGTCAGTGCTATCCCACTGCATCTCATTCACTGAATCCTTCCCACAGTCTTTTCTGCCTGGGCTCCATGAGAGAATCCGTGCTGAGCAGAAGAAAAGAAGCCGTGATATCACCCAAAGGAGCAGCACAGGGTCTGGGAAGTTTCCAACAGTCTTGGAAGAAAGATCCAAAGGATCGTATTATGGACAGACACCCTGGAAATGGCATTTACTAGCTATGTACTTGAAAACAAATTTTATCTCTACTGAGCTTGTTGCTGATTGGCCATCAGGAGACCGCAAGATGAACCCTCATTTCAAAAGTTAGGATTAGATGGGGTGGCCATCAGCCATTGTCAGTAATGATGGAGCATAGAAGTTACAATCCTTATACACGTTGCCCACCCACCAGTTAGTATGAGAGGTAAACGGATTGTCTGAAGAGCTTTACGGGTGAATTGGG
This sequence comes from Gambelia wislizenii, assembly GCA_030847615.1. Lineage (NCBI taxonomy): Eukaryota > Metazoa > Chordata > Lepidosauria > Squamata > Crotaphytidae > Gambelia > Gambelia wislizenii. The sequence goes on from JAUMIR010000002.1 coordinate 263,757,996, forward strand.
AACGTGACTCAATATTATGATTCATATTATAAGCCGAGTTAGCTGCTAAATTCATGTCACATTCAGCTAGAGACGAGTTTTCAAGCTGCCACTATTCAACTTCTCCTTCCTCCCCTCCCATCTAATCTTCTACCATCCTGGGGGCTTCCGCCTCCCACCTGGGATGTTATTTTCCATATCTCTCATTCTGCTTCTGTATGTAGAAATCACTGCTGCTTGGGCAACAGGATTAAAAAATGTATTTGGGCATGCTTTGTTGCCTCGAGGCATGTGGGAAAACAAGCAAGCACACATGGGCACTCTGCAGTGCGTGGGAGAGAATGAGGAAAGTCTCCTGACCTGTACCACTGTGCATGCAGAGGGCCTCTAACTAGAAAAGCAATTTCTGCTGTGTCAATAAGAGAAGAGCAATGTAGAGAGAGAGACTGTTTCTGGGCCTAATGGAGTAGGGGGTGGGGAAGGCATGGCCCTGTAGGTGTTGTGGGGCTGCAATTCCTTTTAGTTTTAACCAAGCAGAGCAAATGGGGAGGGATGAAGGATACTGCAACCCAATGTTGGGCAACCTTTGAAGAGTGTTTAGAAACTCCAGCTGTGTAAAGAGCTGCAGTCAGATTGTTAACTGGGGTGGTTACAGGGACTGCTCCAAGCTGGAACTGGCTGCATTTCAAGGCCTCTCAAAGAATTCATTTGGTATCAAACAGTTGTACTCATTATTGTTATATGATCAGCTTTAAAGTGCAGAGAGAAAATATTGGCGCAACAGACCACTCTGATAGCACAGCTGAAATGGCTGTGTGCACAGCTGTGGCTAGGCAGTAGGTGACTAGCCAAACACTCTGTGTGAGTTACTATTGTGGGTTGCTGTTGAGGAGTGTTGGATGTTTGGAGAACTGATGTTGGATTTGTTATTGAGGTTTGCTGTATATATTCTGTGCTTGTTTTGTACAGGAATTTAAGATAAAGCCTCCAAATATTATTGGAAGGGCCTTGCTGCTTGTAAGTCTTCTTATTGTGGGTGAAAGTTGGTCAGAGCAGTGATAAAGCCTGCTAGCTGAAGCCTTTGTTATTCAAGCCCTATTCTGCTGCACAGTTTATCTGCTGTTTGGCTACTCCTGGGTTTAGTTTGCCCCAGGCTGTGCCAGTCACCTCTCAGTGAGCCTATACTAAGTGGTCAGCCCTTTCACTGAAGGGATCCAGCATTCTCTCACAGACACCGGCAGGACTGGGCCCCTGAACAATGAACTGTACCCATGGCTGGCAATCCATTTCTCCATGACTGGCTAAAAAGGGGCCTTCACTCCCTCAGGCAAGGCTGATGGAAGATGGATTCCCAAGGGTTATATAGTGCAGAAGCAAACAAAGGAAAATGAAATGCACAGGTGTGACTTATCTCTCATCCCAACAGTATGGGAACCGTGCAAGGAAGTTAGTAACAGAGTAAAGTTGACTCCCTTGTTCCATTCCCAGCCTTGAACTACCAAACAATAGAGAGCTATTAACAGTTGCACATAATGCTGGCAAGGACTCCAAAGCCCATGTCTCCTGGCAAAATCTGAACTCACTATAGGAACCATACAACTCTCTTGTTACAACAGCCCCACTGATTGACAGTTTCTTTTGAGGCACAATTCAAAGTGTTGGTTATGACCTATAAAGCTTAGGTCCAAGCCATCTGACAGACTGTATCTCTACATATGAGTCTGCCTAGGCCCAGAAAGCCTCAGAGGAGGCCCTGCTCTCAGGCCCACCACCTTCACAGGGATTGCAGGTGGGGATGTAAGACGGAGTCAGTGGCTGCCTCAGGCTCTAGAACTTTCTTCCTAGAGAGGCTACAATGCCACTTTCTCCCTGTCCTTTTTTTTGGGGGGGCAGGCAAAGACTTAAAATCCAATAGGCTTTTGAGAACTGAAAGTTTTTAAAGAAAGGGCTTCTAAAGGGCACTGTACTGTTTTTTAAACTTCCTTTTCTTGTTTTTAATTGTATGCTTTAAATTGTTTTTTTAATATTGATGACAAATTAATTCCACTTTAATATTGATATTTTTTATATTATAAACACATTGCTTTTGCTTTTATTTGTAAACTGCCTTGAGTCCCTGTTTGGTAGAAAAGACAAGACATTAATAGAGTTAGTAATAACAATGTCTGCAAGGCCAACCGTTTCCCTAGAGACCAAAATGCTTGAGGCTGACCCAGCACTTCAGGCTGTGCAGTATATAGGGGATGCACATGCCAATGATGTTATGTATGCAGTCCAAAGGGACAGGGGTAAGAAATACGCTACTTTCCCCCCACTTGTTCAAGCTGCACAATTTATCTACGTGGTACATAGTCTTTCTATACACGCATTTTACACACCAGTGAAGTCTATGTAGAATATCATAATGACTCTAAGAATATCATAATGATTATAATATCATAAGAGACTCTGAGGGTACATCTACACTGGTGCAGTAATCCAGGACCAGTCCAGAGCATTATGCTCTGGAGCTGCCCTAGATCGACATAATGCCACTACATGTACTGGCACGGACCCATTCTGGAGTCATGCTGTAGTCCAGATGGGCCACAGGGCCAATACCACATCGGCCCTGCTGTCCCGTACTCCTCAGTGGTGCCGCTGCTGCCTCACCCACTGGCCAAGCAGCTGTTTGAGAGAGCCTGGTCATTGCCCTTGCTGCTGGTGAGGTCAGAGCAGGGCACCTGTGCGATCAGCGAGAAGGGTGTAGAGGAGGGGGCAAAGCAGAGAGGGAAAATAGGATGAGTGTACACTAGATGTATAATAGGTGCTTCTATCATACAAGGTTCAGAACACTGGAGAGAAAAGCAGAAGGAAGGGACTGTCAGTTTGCTGCTTAGGTGCACTGCTTCTCTCTGGCAAAAACTACATGGCAAGCAGGGGCTGGCTAGTCAGTATTAATGTTGAGATAGGAATGAATTTTCAGGGGAGGGTTAATGGGCCAGGGATGCTTCCCTCTTCCCCTTCCTGCAATCCTTGCTTGCCGCTGGGCTTCTTTGTAGTTCATAAATCAATTTATGAGTTATTTGAAACGTGGTGCTAGAGGAGAGTTCTGTGGATACCATGGACTGCTAAAAAGACAAATTAAGGAGTCTTGAAGCAAATCAAGCCTTAAAGGACCCTAGAAGCCAAGATGACTAAACTGAGGATATCATATTTTGGTCATATCATGAGACGACATGACTCACTGGAAAAGATGATAATGCTTGGTAAAGTGGGAGGTTGTAGGAAAAGAGGGAGGCCACATTACAGATAGATTGATTGAATCAAGGAAGCCATATCTTTGAATAAGCAAGATCTGAGCAGAGAAGTTGATGACTGGGGATCTTAGAAGCCTCTCATTCATAGGGTTGCCGAAGGTGAAAGCCAACTTCATGGAAATTACCAACAACAAAGCAGTTTAGAAAGGGCAGATGGAGACAAACCTGTGCAGGACAGAGCTGCAGCGGGGAATGGGGAGACAAGGGGGACAGTCCTTGCTGATTTTATATTGCAAATTCCTCAGCTCCTTGGAGGAGCACTTGGAGAGAACTAATATCAACTCAGTAAATAAATAAGTTTTCTTGCTTTTCTTTTCTTTTTTTAATATATCTCTTGACTGAAGAAGCCAGTAGAGCTTTGACAGCTTGCATCATGTGTTTTGCATTTTGTTGGCTAATAAAGGTATCATTTTTGGTGGATTTTGGATTTTGTTTTGCTGCATGGCCAACATGGCTACCCCTGAATGTGTTTTCCCAGATTTGAAGACACCTCATTTGGGCCCCAACAAGGGGAATCCTAAACAAGAGGGAAATATGGACTGAGACTAACTCTCTGAGGTTTCTGCCTCCAACAAAGGGAAAACTTCTCTTTCAGACTATAACTGGTTAGTTTTACCTACACAGCACCTAAAAGTTGTTTCCAGATGCAGCACTACAGAGACTTCTTGAAAAATCCAATTATCTGAGCCTAAAGAAAAGAAGGAGCTGTTTGCTTCATGAAGGGTCAGGGGCATGCTAGTTGCCAGAGTAGCTGCCTCACTGCTGCAAAAGGATTATAAATTTTACTGTCCTTTGTCTCAACTCCACATAGCCAGAAAGTAGGAGTGGCCTCTGCCTGTATCAGACCCCTCATCTGAACAACAACACACGTAACATCTGAAACAGCATGTAGTCCTGTGATTCCAACATCGTTACTTTTCTTTCTTTATTCTTTAACATCTTTTGCCTGATGAAGAAGCCAGGGGAGCTTTGAAAGCTTGCATCATGTGTTTTGCATTTGGTTGGCCAATAAAGGTATCACTTTTTTATGGATTCTGTTTTGCTGCATGGCCAACATGGCTACTCCTCAATGTGTTTGAGAGATATTGAGAGAGAAGAAAGGAACAAATAAAAGAAAGAGAACAGGAAGAAGAACCAGAAATTCAGTCTGTAAAAGGACGGAGCTTGAAGTGGTAGCCTAAATCCAACGGCAAGTTCCAACTAGAATAGACCCAACAATTCAACTGGAACTTATGCAAGGGCTGATGTACCAAGTGCCCATTGATTCAGTGTGTCTATGCTAGTTAGGACTGGTAGTTGTATTCAAGCCAATGTTAAGTACATGCAGATCTGGCTGAAGCACATCCAAAAGGGTGTGCAGTTATAGCCACACATAGCTTACTCCCCAGCCAAACTGGCAAGATTAGTAGTGTTTTTAATAAGAATTATTGGAGAGGATAGACACTGAGTCTGATGAATAAGCAGGGATAGCAGTATATGGTTCCTAGCGTGACACAGAATGTATGTCCGAACGCTTCAGCTTTCATGTGGAAATTGTGACATACTGCTCTTGGCTGAGGTCCTTAATGGCCCAGAAATCAGAGAGGCAGCTGCAATTTTTCCTTTATATATTTACAGCCCATCTACTTCCAACAGCTCACAACAGTTGAAAACAATTGATGGGATCTGTCTAGCCAATGCACACAAAACATTTGGGGGAGAGGGGATATGCCTTGTATAGCCCAGGTTTAATGACTCTTTTACTTTGCAAGGATGCAAATTTACTCATAAGTAATTCCACAGATATCAGTAGTGACAGGCTCAATGCCAATTGATCTACACCCTTCAGCGTGTACACAATTTGTATCTCAACAGGCAGCTCATAGCTGGAAGTGAAATGTGGCTCCCACCACCATCACTAAACTCCTGTGCTAAATCTAAGACATGACTCAATAAACAGAGTCCTCCTGTGGACTGTAACTCTCAGAAAAAGAATAAAGCTGAGGAGGGAGGGGTTGGGGAAAAAAATAATAAACAGCAAGTTCTAACACAAACCAAAAGAAGGTCCTTATAGCGCTGCATGCAACACTCATTTGCAAGGGAACTACAGAGGGAGAGACAGTTTGCCACTGGCTCTGGGCAGCCTGGCACACCCTTCCAGAAACCCAACAGCACAGATCAGCACAAAATATCTCCAGCATTACACCCTCACCACAATATCTTTGGCTTTACATTCTTAGGGCAGCCAATTCCATGACCCCAAACTCCTCACCCTTTAAACAAATGCCCAGACTTCTTTCCCCTCCAAACAGGAAGTGGCCAAATCATCGCTTCCTGTTTGGAAATAAGTTCTGTCCAAGCCTGGAAAGGGGTGGGGGGTGGCAGCTGTGTGTAAAAATGTGAAATGGATACAAAAAGGTTGAGGGGATGCACAGAGCTAAATGGATTTATTTACTTGTTTAATTTCTATCCAGCCTTTCTCCCAGCATGGGACGTGCAGTGGTTTATAGCATAACTTGACAAGTTTTAAAATATTAAATAAATTATCTACTGTAATTAAAAACACTACTAATTCAAAACAGTATAAAAGCATTAAAAATATAACCATAATAGCACAAAACATAGCAAAATGGCCTGCAGTGTCCATGCTCTGATAATTTGGGGGTACTATTGGCCATTTGGGGGCAAAAATAACAAAAACAACAGCATTGATACATCATCATCATCATCATCATCATTTTGGACAGGATTGAAAATTAGAGCAGCAGGAGTCCTGCAGGAAAGGGTTGTGTTCCTCCAACCCATAGCAGTTGCCCACACCTTGTCTAAAACTAGAGGAAATTTCACATTACTGTAGTAGGAACCCCATATCCACTGATTCATTATCCACTGATTAAATTATCCACAGGACACAAAACAGCACACCTACCATAGAGTCTTCCTAGAAAATGTGTCCTCTCTAGCCATTTTATAGGTCCTCCAAGGCAACTCCATGGTCTTTTAAACCGGAAATTACATTATTTTCAATGCCGTTCGCTATTATCCACGGTTTTCAGTATCCACACACACACCCCAGAACCAATCCCCAGAGGATATAGGGGTCCTACTGTACACAGTTATAGTGCTATGATTCCACTTTAACTGCCATAGTTCCATCCAATGGAATCCTGGGACTGGCAGATGAGGGAGGGGCATTGAGAATTCTCATCCAGGGAGCTCCTCTGGTGCCACTGACCAAACTAAAAACCCCAGGATTCCCCTGCAGGATGTTGCTATGGCAGCTATAGTGGAATCATAGTAACGTAATTATGTAATTTGAAGTGGCCAGTTCTCGACTTCTACACCAGCTACACATTTAGGGCCTGACTTTATGAGTGATATGTACATACGTTTCTGCACAAACATCAAGTTTTATATAATGTCTACTTATAATATATATTTTGGGGTAATGGTGTGTATATCTTAAACTTGACACAGCTCAGAATATCTTAAATGAGGTCTAGAGCAAATGAAAATGTGCATCTTGTCTTGGCAGAACTTAGGAAAATAATTACCATTCCTGCCTCACATCTGTCAGCCTTGTGGCTAAACCAGGCACACCTACGTTGATTGTTCATTTGTCTGATTTACGCTATAAGATGTATAGAGTGGGGTTAGGGGAACACAGGGCTGAAATGAAATTTGATTTGAGTGTCCACTGAGCTACGAAACTTAGTGGGTGACTCGGGCCATTTAATCTCTCTCCTATACCACAGAGTTGTTGTGAAGACAAAATGGGGAGTAGAAGAGCCATATATATCACCTTCAGGTAACTAGAGGACAGGAAGTCCACAAATTTCACAGCCTTTTTATAGACTCATAGAGCTGGAAGATACCACAAAGGCCATCTAGTCCAACCCCCTGCCCTGCAGGGAAACAATCAAAGCACTCCCAATGGATGGCCATATCCCAAAATAGATGGCCATCTATTTAAAAACCTCCAAAGAAGGAGACTCTACCACACTCCGAGGCAGTGAATTCCACTGTCAAACAGCTCTTAAGAGCCTTAGCTTCCTGTGATTCACAGCCCCAAGCACTTTACTCTCAGCCTGCTTCTTTTACTAAAAGTGAATTGGGATGTGCAGAAAAGTGCATGAATTGATGGAACATGAGGAGGGTTGAGCTTCTGTGCCCCCCCTTATTTATAGTACTTTTAGGCAATCTTTTAACACCTAGCCCTCCCAAGGCAGCTTCCATCACATTAATATAAAATCGTAATATTTAGAACTAATAAGACTGCCATTATGTGTCAAGAAACAATCTAAAAGACAGCACTCCAAAGGGGTTGCAAAATCAAGAACATCAGAATAGCAGCCAAATAAAACCAGAAATAAATGTTCATAAATAATTACATGGCTGGATGTTTAAAGCTTAGCTCTAACTCCCACTCTATAACATGAATGGGGCAAACTCGTGAATAAACAAGCATGGTTGCTCCCATCACATCTGGTTTGGCTCCTGGGTGCACATCTAAAACCATCAACCCTCTCTGCTCATGCTCCAGCTGTGTTTGCTTTTGCTTCTGTCATTCCCAAACATCCTCCTCAGACAAACAACTCATGCTGCCCATCCGATGATGGATGACTTTAATCTGGTGGTGAAGTGGGAAAATGTGGTAGGAGCCTGTGAGGAGCCACCATTTAATAGTGGTGGAGACCCTTTGCCTTTCCAGAAGCCAGTGATCTATGGGATGGACACAACCTTGCCAAACATTATAACCTCAAGCAATAATAGGCATCCTCCACATGTACTGATGATGCTGTCCTTAGGTTTAACTCCTGTTGTTTTATTTACTTCTTCAGCTTTCTTTCCAAAATACTCTCTTCCACTGGGAATGTTAACTTCCAGCCTTCTTTTACGGCCACCAAACTAGGATGGTGTTTAAAAAGGGGGTTGTGGGCAAGGTACCCCTCTCTCCAACCAGCTACTTCACATTAGAACTGTCCTCTAACCTCAAGAAACTGCAATATATGATCCAAAAAGTGAGAGGCCCAGGATCCTTGGCAATTCTGCAGAAGATGCATGCAGCCTGGGGATGGGGTTGGGGGGAAGGGCAGGGACATGGCAAGAGATACACAAACCACTCTAATGCTGCAGGGTCCATGTTGATCACTGCTTGGGATGAACAAAGCTGTACTGTCCCCTCTATGAGTACGTGACTGTTTAGCCTGCTACTATGCCATACTTAGCAAGCACCAACCCATACTTTTGATGAGATTCTGTATAGCAATATATTCAGGGGTAGCCATGTTGGCCATGCAGCAAAATACAACAAAATCCAAAACCCACAAGCAGCGATACCTTTATTGGACCAACTCCAAAAGCATATAAAATACATTATGCAAGCTTTCAAAGCTGCACTGGCTTCTTCATCAGGCAAAGACATTAAAAATCATGCAGGATTAAAATGGTTTAATCACAGGCCTAAATTCTCTCTGAGATGTTATCAGTTAAGATGGTATTGAGGGATTTCAATGCAGGCAGAGGTCACTCCCCTTCTTGGCCATGTGAGGACTAGGGACAAAGAGCAATAAAAGACAGGTAGCAACCCAGACTGTCAGTTTTCACTGTATACATTCGAGCCACAAATATACTCGTGGCACTCTTATTTCACCATTCCCACATTAACTGACCATGTCCCCATTTGGACTTCAAAGGTAAGAGCAGAAAATGGAGTCCCAGTTTATAAATGCTCCTTCTTACAACAAGAAGTTTAGATCACACTCAGAGCAAAGCATCATATCCAGGAGCCCTGATATCCAGCCACCGCCACTGTAATCCACACACCCTGCTGCAGCCCCCAAAGCAGGAAATGGAACGGTGAAGTCTAGATTCTGTTTTTGTTAGCAGTATCAATAATATATATATATTTACAGGTGCAATATAAGGCTACTAGCAAATTCCAAGGGACATCTAGGTGATGACACCAAGTTTGGGAGTTTGGTCCCAGAGACTCCACCTCAGAATGTATGTGAGGGTACCTCAAAGTGAATTGCAAAATAGGTTCAGACTGGAATGAGAAAGGGGTTCCCCCTTGTTTCACTTTACAATATAAACTCCTTTCATATCAACATAAACCAGATCACGTTGCTCTTGCCCATACTGGGCTGACCAAAAGGCTGAAGATTACTTGACTTATGCCAAGCAATCTAGAGAGCCTGAGAGAATCCAGGGACACATCCTGCCCATGGGAGCTTTGGTTTTCAGAAGCATCTAGTGTAGTCCCCCTCATCTTGAAACTGTCTCTAGAGGTTGATTCCCATTCTCCACAGCCAATATAGCCACTGGTTGTGCTGGCTAGAGAGGGTGGGTATTGTGATGCCACCCCCCCCCAAAGGTGCCATTTGGTGGCAGGATGATTCATAACCCCTTCAGTTTGACAGGTGTGTTACCAACACAACCCACTCACCCTCATGACTTTATGAGTCAGATAATGGTGCCACATTTATACCATGTAGGCAATAGCAGGAGCTGATGATATTACCAGTGTTGCTATCACTGACTCCTGATGTGGGCAGGCATGATGGGAAAGCCAGTGGACTCCTGGAAACACCTCCATTTTGAAATCCCCAGTCCCTCAATTTTGAGGAATACCCAACCTTAATGGGGGAGATTCTACAATTCCCTCCTTTGGGATTTTGGCTGTGGAGACCCTTGAAGACCCAGCTGGTGCTGATAACAGCCCCTCTTTGACTTTTCATCAGCATTTTGGGATCCCAATTATAATTGTTGGACTTATTGTGGAATGCTCTTTTAGCATACATTGCATACACTACTTTTAAATATTTTACACTGGTTTTCAATTGTTTTACACTATTTTAAATTGTTCTTTTGCATAGTTCTAATAAGTCAACAGATGACTTGAAAGGCACATACAGACAAACACTTGTTCTAAAGCATCTAATGCTGTTTTTATTGCCTGTTCCCTGTCCTTAAATCTTTGCAATGGGGTGGGATATAAACATTTAAATATACAAATAACCTTGGCCGAGCCTCCAGGTCCTTTTCTCTGTGCAAAGAAAACAAAAACACTCAGGAAATTTTCAGACCGCGTTTTACCGTGGCCATAATCACGGGCAACCTCCGTGATTAAAATATGGCTCTGCGGCTTCCGAGCCTTAATGGAAGTGACACGGATGGTTTCGGGAGAGGGACGGCGGCGTCCGAAAACGACCCTCTGCCGTGCAAGACCGCCGTCCCTCTCCCGGAAGCTCCTCCCACATGAGCCACGGTAAAACGCGGTCTGAAAATCTCCTCAGTTGCGTATACTCTTGCAAAATTATCAAGCAGCCTTTGAAACAAGTTGTCTACATTTATTGATCTTTCAGCCACATCTACGTTTAATTCTGACGATCAGACAAGTAGCAGTCATCAAGCTGCTATCTATGTCTCTTGACCTAGCTTTTCTCTCCAAAAAGCTGGAGACAAATACAGCTGAATTAGTAAGTGACTGGCATGACGGAATGGGCAGTCTTTTCTACTGTCAAATAACACACCATTCTGTTTTCTGCTTTTATGTGTTTTTCTCTTCCTGGGGTAGGAGAGGGGAGGACGTTCCTGATGCATGCTGTCATTATTGTAAGAAATGAAGATCCGTGCTTTGCTCCTTTCTCAGAAAAGGATAATAGCTGCATATCTTACTGCAGCCTCTCTCACAAGGAAGACAGGGGAAAGATGCTTAGCAGGTATGGAGTCATGTGCATGTTTTGGGGAGGTGGGATTGTTCAAGGTCCAAATTAAGTTGCCTTGCTTTGGGCACAATGCACTGTGATTTGGATGAGTGGGAAGAGCCGTTTGCTGTTCTGCCTCACGCAGCAAAGTGTCTTGGACCAGACCCAGAGCAGTAGGAAACTCACCAAAAAGAGATTCACAATTCAATGGCACACATCACACAAGTCCAACCTCAGGGGATACCTTGGCTTTAGTTAAGGCAGGAAATGAGGGTCTCTACATACCCAACCCCAAAATTGTTAAATATCAATACCATCTCACTAGGATAGCTGCAGAAACATCTCCATGATGTAAAAAAATCCAATTTCTTCTCTCTTATAAAAGCTTTTTACTCTGTTTCCTAGTACCCCAAGTCGTAAGGTATGTGAGGAGTCATTTAATCTAATCTTCAGCCAATCTAGGAAATCTGCTACTATAACAACATATAATCAAAGAAAAAGAATCAAGAGTCTTCAAGCACCTTAAAGATAAAAAGATTCTGGTGGCAGAAGCTTTCATTTTTTGGACCAGAGCCCAGTCAGCTCATCAGATGCAGGAAGAGGGGCTTCCTCAGCTGGAAGATATTCTGTCTTTGCATCTCTGCACACCATGGATGGAGCAAGGGAGTATAAAGAGTGGGACCCAAAGGATACTCAATGCAGGCAAGACAAGAGGTCCCTGACATTTCCATGCAAAGTGCAAGAAATGCACAATAAAGAACAGCTGAAGGGCTCTAGTCCCTCAAAGCTGACAACAGCACAATAAATCTGTCAGTCTTCAATGAGATTCTGTTGTTTTTGTTGTAACAGACTAAAGCATGACTACCCTTCTGAAAGCTGCCAACAGGAATAGTCGCCAACAGCATTATCTTCCTAGCTTTTGCTATGCTAATTTAACACCTGTAGTAGAAGAGAAATTCCTACTCACAGTCCATAGGGAGTACAGCTAGAAGATTATGTTTTTACGAGTCCAAACCACTCAGGATTCTTTTGTTTTTTATGTTTTCCTCCAAACAAAGCTCTGGAACTTTCTCAATAATTACAATGGGACATCTGGGAAAGCTCTCATTCCAAATGGACTCAGCCTGTCTGCTTAGCTAATTGCATGGCCATTTTGTCATATTAATGGAAAGGCTAAAGGAAAACAATGGCTTTGCCTATAAACACACAGTTTGTGGCTACTCACCTCAGGAGTCAAGTTTAATAGTAATGAGTGTTTGCCAATCACTTTCAGTCCATTCTGGAGCTGCCAGAGTTTGTTTTCAAACTGTTAAGTATTTAAAGTCAAGGTGCCTTAAAGTTTGTACAGATTGTCTTTTTGATAATGGGGGCAAAGTGTCTCTGAGCAGGTACAGAATACTCTCCCCTTGAATGGAATTAGGCTTTGTGTGACCACACCCTCTCAATTCCAGTTCCTTTTCCTTTTTTCATTGTATTACTCATTTACCACTATGCTGAATAAAACTATTACTGTTTATCAGCAGAGAGTCAGTGTGGCATAGTAGTTTGAGCGTTGAATAGGACTTTGGAAGACTAGGGTTCATCTCCATTTTGGCCATGGAAACCCACTGAATGACCTTGGGCATGTCACACTCTCTCAGCCTCAAAGGAAGGCAAAGGCAACCCCCCCCCCGAAGAAATCTTGCTGAGAAAATCCCATTACAGGTTTGCCTTAAAGTTGCCACAAGTCAGAAACTACTTGAAAGCACACAACAACAACAGGTCACATTATATAATACAGAGTCCTGCAGAACTCTACAGTAACAGGCAGGACCACTTGCCTTGGGTGGCAGATCCTGAGAGCAGGGAATAGCAGAAAGCTGCAAGAGGACAGACAGAAAGCTGCAAGAAGACAGTTATGTGGCTACCACACAGTCTGCCCTCTTTGTATGCATATGCAGAATATCTTCCAGCTGGGGAAGCCCTTCCTGCATCTGATGAACTAGTCTCTAGTCCAGACCGTGACTGCACCTGCCATCATGTTTTTTTTAATCTTTAAGGCATCTGAAGACAATTGATTCTTTGTGTGGGCTCCACCCTGATGATTTCTCTGATCAAATACAGGTTGAATATTCCTTATCCAAAATGCTTTCTTTTGGATTTTGGATTTTTTTGGAATATTTGCATATACACAATGAGATATCTTGGAGATGGGATCCAAGTGTAAATACGAAATTCATTTTTGTTTCATATACACCTTATACACATAAAATGAAGGTGATTTTATACACAATATTTTTTAATAATTTTGTGCATGAAACAAAGTTTGTGTACATTGAACCTTCAGAAAGCAAAGATATGGACAACTTTGGAGCATTTCGGGTTTGGGATTTTTGGATAAGAGATACTCCACTTGTATAGATACAGTAGCAGATTTCCTACAGGGGGTTGGACATTGCTGGGGGTTAGGCTAGCTGACTTTGTATTACCTTCCATTTAGTTTTTCATACCCTCAAATGAAGTAGAGACAACCACCATTCAATTGCTTCTGCAAATGAATACGGAGTGTGGCAGGAAGCACTATTCTCTGAGGCAGCAAAACCATGACTTAACCATGTAAGTGAGATTTTCACGGCTTCTCCTACAATGGGGGGTTGGGGTTGGGGAGGGATTCCTCCAGTTGCTGTTGGACTTCAACTCCCATCAGCTCTAACAAACACAACCAATGGGTAAGGAATGAAAGGAACTATAGTACAACAACCTCTAGAGAACCAATTACCCTTCCACTCCATCCTACCCTGCCTTCAAAAAAAAAAAAAAAAAAAAAAGCCCTCATACCCTTGGAATTCTTGTTTGGTGAGGACAACAAGAGTTCTCTACAGTATTTAGATCACTGGGTACCCTTAAAGAACTACAGTTCCTAAGGTTCCTTAGAGAAAATAAATTGTCACCAAACCTCTGTGTGTGTGTAGAGATCCCTCTGAAGTCACTTATTCTACTCTCCACTCTTTTCTAGAATTTTGTCCCTGTGTGTTTTTAAAGCACTCCCCCACACTACCCAAACGAGTGCACACAAAAACTCTGTATGGATCATTTCACATCAGAAGGGAAGGAACAGAAATCTAACATATTCCCAGAAAAACAGGTTGGTGCAGCAGTCTGGGACTTTGTTTGTTTACTTTGGCATCTATTTATCCTGCAACCTCAAAAGAAACAGATTGAAAAGAACAAAAATGATGAAGCTTATTAACCACAGTGCTCGCTTCCTCTCTCTCTTCCTCTCTCTCTCTCTCTCTTCCTCACTCAGATGCACAATGCAAGCTCACACACTGGGCACACTCATTAACTATTCTGCACCCATTTGTCACTTGATTGCTGAGCTGGATTTCAAAAGTTGCCTGGTAATCACTCATTTCAAACTCTTCCAACCATCTGCTCCAAAGAGCTGCCAAGTAAAGAAGCAGTGGCAGCAGCAACGGTGGCAGCAGCACAAGTTCCCCTAGGTACACATTTTTATCCCTTCACAACAACCAGTAACACAGCATTCACAATTCCCACACAGTTGAGGATTCTAGGTGAAGGCCTTTTCTGTAAGCAACAGAGAGATGGCTTTTTTAAAAGAGTAATGGGGGTAACCACAGGGTATCTAGGAGGACTAGAGGACAAAAAGAAGTGTGTGTGTATGTGTACACAGGGCCATGCCTCTCTTTAGGCAGAGCAAGGCAATGATCTCAGGGAGCAACACTGGCATCCTCCCAGCTGCTCCTCCAGAATTCTCTGGCTGTTTCCTTCTCACCAGGCTGTCCTGGGCCCCATAAACTATCATGCTGCTCTCAGGAATGCCTAGCCAGCATTAAAATAAGATTCAACCATCACTCCTTTGCCTCAGGAGCAAAATATTTTGTACTAATCCTATGTTACTGTGTGGTCAAACTGAATCAGAGGACTGGACTGAAAACAGCAGCACACAGATTCAGGGTCTTAGGAGCAGTGGGAGCAATAAGCTGGTAGTGAGGACCTCTATGAGGTACCAACAAGGGAGTGGTCCTAGCACTGACTCAGTACCACAGGACTCAGCACTATAGTGGGAAGTTACTGAGTGGTTTAACTTGCACCTTCCCCACCTCTGACTCTGCAGAGCTTTTCCCTCCACCTTCCATGAACAGACGACAATCCTATATACACACACACATGCACACACAGAGCAAAGGGATGTGAGGAGACAGTGGAAAAAGAGATCTTTTAAGGGAAGCTTTTATTCTAAGCAAGCAATCTTGCATTAGCAAAAGGGTATCTTGTACATGAAAGCGACTTCCTTCAGGCATTACTTAGTAGTGGTTACAAAATGACAAAACAGTCTTAAGTCATATTCCGGCGAGGTTAGAAAGAAACATAGGACCTAATGCAGCTAGATGAACATTCCTACTCTACTCATGATACAGATGGTGTTCTGGATCTTTGGATGTCCATGGAGAGCTGAGAGCCTGGACTTCTTTGTCCAGCCTATGACCAAGGTTTCTTAGGGACCAAGCTTCCTTAGGGACAGTGAGGTAGGGCAGCACCTCCCCTACCTCTCCATCAGTCCCAAAGCCTCTCAAGTCTCTCTCATGTGTGAGTGACTGTTGAATCTTATTTTAATGCTGGCTAGGCATTCCTGAGAGTAGCATGATAGTTTATGGGGCCCAGGACAGCCTGGTGAGAAGGAAACAGCCAGAGAATTCCGGAGGAGCAGCTGGGGAGGATGCCAGTGTTGCTCCCTGAGATCACTGCCTTGCTCTGCCTAAAGAGAGGCATGGCCCTGTGTACACATATACACACACTTCTTTTTGTCCTCTAGTCCTCCTAGATACCCTGTGGTTACCCCCATTACTCTTTTTAAAAAGCCACCTCTCTGTTGCTTACAGAAAAGGCCTTCACCTAGAATCCTCAACTGTGTGGGAACTGTGAATGCTGTGTTACTGGTTGTTGTGCAGGGATACAAATGTATATCTAGGGGAACGTCAGAAAGAAACTATTCCAGAACACGGCCTCATAGCCCGGAAAAAAATCCAAGGAAAATCTATGGATGCCGGCTGTGAAAGCCTTCACATCTTTCTCTTGTGCTTTGTGGCACTGTGTTTTTAATAATTTCTCATCTTGGAAGCATTTTAAAGCTTCCACACTACTCCCAAACTTGGTCATCCTCACTTGGCAATTGTCTTTCTTGATCTCTGTTGCTCCTATGTGATGCTGACCCCCAATAAATGTAATCTAACACATCCCATCATTCATCCTTTGTTTACCTGGAGGACAGACTATACCCCTCAGTTGTGCTGCCCAGATAATGAGAGAGCCCATTATCACAAGCAGTATACACCCCCCCCTCTGTCCTCAAATTATTGCAAAGTCAGTTCAATATGCAAAAATACAGAGGGCCCTTGGTATCCATTGGGGTTTGGTTCCAGGACCCCCTGTGGATACCAAAATCCGTGGATACTCAAATCCCATTATACACAATGGATTTTGGATTTTAAAAAAAGACTACTGTATTTTCAAGCCACGGATACTTGAATCTGTGGATACCAAATCTGTGGGTACAGAGGGCCAACTGTCATTTGAATTCAATTAACTCAGCAGGGAGTGGGGAGAGGAGAGGTGGGGCAAAGACTTGTCCTTCCCAGTGGACTCAGGCAAAACTAAACTGCTGAAGCCTCTCAGCTTGTGCAATCTTCCTCATTAATAACTTCTGCCATCTTAATCACACTCTGATGTTGCTTGGCCACCCATGCCCTGGTTTTCATCTGTGAAATGCTGGAGGGTGTGCCCTTCCCAGTGTCTTTGAACTTCAACTCCTAGTATTCCTCACTATACTGGCTGTGAGCTCCAGGTCCAAAAACATATGGAAAGCAGCATGATTCCTACCCCTGTCCAAAATGCTGCTCTTCCAGCTACTTTTGGAGGCAGCTTTCCTCCTGATATACACAGTGTGCCTTATAGTTTTGCCCCGTTTCCAGCATAGATTAAGTGAATTAACTGAAAGGGGGGAATGTCATGAAGATGATAACACCTCATCAACAGACATACACTTCTCCTGATACATTCTTGCATCCCACACTGCTCTTTGAGCCATCATCTTAACCTTTAAGTGGGATGCTGTTAAAAAAAAGGAGGAGAAGGAGGCAACTGTTGGTTACCAATGTGCAAAGAGGTGAGGGTCCTCTTGAAATGTCAAAGGCTCTGTGCCATTTGCATAGGGAAGCCATTAGCTGCCTGCATGACAAACAGCTGGCTAATTCAGGTCCTGTGACCTTTACTGACAATAGGAAACAACAGCACTCCATGCCTGCTTCTCCATTTCAGTGCCAAGGAGTTGCTGGAAGTTCACTTAGCCATCCTCCCCTCTTTGTGTTATTTATGTCTGAAAGGAGTGTCATTATTACTTTGCTATTCTGTGCTTGCCAGAGGAACTTGCAGGTAACTCCATACAGATTAAGAACACAAAGTGAGACAGCCACACTGAGCACGTATGTGGCAGAGGCAGATAGAGCTGTAGTCATGGAAAGGAAAGGAAGGAAAATACCTGAAGGGGTCATGCTCCCCTTCCTCACTTTTCTATTCTAAACATTAAAAGCTAGCTCAGGGATTCCGGCCTTATACCAAGCTAAACTATTTGTTCATCTAGACCAGAATTGTCTAGATTTTTTATTTTTATCTTTATTTTTATTGTTTTGCTAAGAGGCTCAAAACTCTGATCCAGGGTGCTTTAAACTGAGCTATGTGGGGGAGGGGGACCGTATTTTTGAGGGTAGGAATTCATCAAGTGCTAGAGATAAAATAGCCCACCTGTTTTACAGAGAACCGGACAAATAGTACAAGAACCCAACAGTGAGAGGGGGGAAAACTTTAATAAGCAGCTAGGAGGAATGGCCCATAGTCTTAGCTATCTCTACACTAATGCACTGAGCATGGGCAATAAACAAGATGAACTTGAACTCTTAACACAGCGAAGCAAATATAATAGGCATTACTGAAACCTGGTGGGATGAGTCTCATGACTGGAATGTATTAATAGAGGGATATAACCTATTTCAGAGAAATAGATCAAACAGGAAAGGAGGAGGAGTAACATTATATGTCAAGGATGTTTACACCTGTGAAGAGATTTATGACTTAAATCCTGGAAACCAAGTTGAAAACATCTGGGTAAAAACTAAGGGAGAGAGAAACAACAGGGATGTCATTGTGTGGGTCTACTACAGACTCTCAAGCCAGACTGAGGATGTGGATGATGTCTTCCTCAAACAGATTATCACAAATTCAGAAAGGAGAGATGTAGTAGTAGTGGGAGATTTCAACTACCCTAATATTTGTTGGAGGTCAAATTTTGCCAAGACTATAAGGTCTAACAAATTCCTCACTTGCCTTTCAGACAATTTCATTGTTAATAAGGTAGAAGAGCCAACAAGGGATCAGCTATTTTAGATTTGATCCTAATCAACACTGATAACCTGGTTAGTGGCATGGAAGTGGCAGATCCTTAGGTGATAGTTACCTTGTTCTCCTGGAGTTTGTGATACAGTGGAAAGGGGAAGCCAAGAGTAGTGAGACATGGAGTAGTGAGACTTTGTGAAAGCTGATTTCAGTAAACCTAGGAGTATAGGGTCTAGATCAAGGGATATAATAGTACCACTTTATTCTGCTTTGGTCAGACCTCACCTGGAATACTGTGTCCAGTTCTGGGCACCACAGTTCAAAAAGGATATTAAGAAGCTGGAACATGTCCAGAGGAGGGCGACCAAAATGGTGAAAGATCTGGAAGCCATGCCCTATGAGGAACGGCTTAGGGAACTGGGTATGTTTAGCTTGGAGAAGAGAAGGTTAAGAGGTGACATGATAACCATGTTTAAATATTTGAAAGGGTGTCATATTGAACAGGGAGCAAACTTGTTTTCTGTTGCTCCAAAGATTAGGACACAGAACAATGAATTCATACTACAGGAAAAGAGATTCCACCTGAACAGTAGAAAGAACTCCTGATGGTATGAGCTGTTCGGCAGTGGGATGCACTGCCTTAGAGTGTGGTGGAGATTTTTAAACAGAGGCTGCATGACCATCTGTTGGGATTTCTTTGACTGTTTTTTCCTGCATGGCAGGGGGTTGGAGTGGATGGCTCTCATCGTCTCTTCCAGCTCTATGATTCTATGATTCCTATTTGTTCCAAGAGGCAACTGTGTTAGTCTGTTACAGTAGAAACACCAAAGAATTCTATGCCAAAGGCTAACACATTCATTATAACATTAGCTAGCAAGTCACATACTCTAACCCTCAGCAAACACTGTGATAGGTTTGCCTTAGGATCACCATAAGTCAAAAATGACTTGAAGACACACAACTACAACAACAAACAGTGCACCTGATATTGCCCAGGTCTATACCTAAGACCTCAAAATGGTTTCATGAGGCTTCCTGTCTCCCCTACGCACGTGTCTTCCCTGGCTTCCTGTCAAGAAACTTATAAACAGCAAACCCTCCACTGTTTCCTGGCCTTTAAAAAACCTAAACAATCTCAATAGCAGTGCTTTAGCCCTCTTTTGTTTTCCCCACCCCAGCCTCAAGAATTTTCACAGCAGTGCAGAAAGCCCTCTTCTGTCTCTTAGCCCTTTTTAAATTATTTATAAATTATTTTATAACTCTGATGTGTTATAAAAGCCCACCCCCTTGCTTTTAGGAAGACCACTCCTTGCAAACTTCAACTTGAAACTGGCCTTTGATGACAACCAAAAACACTCTGACAGATTTTAAAACATCTACTCCAATGTCCTGATGAGCTATGGCAGGCCCTCTTTTTTGTCTTCTAGTGATCCCCCTTATAGAATTTTGACTTGAAACAGGGCACTGCAACTTGGATGACAACCAAAAACTCTGTGGCAAATTTTGAGGCATCTAGCATGATGTCCCAATAAGTGGTAGCTGTCACAGACAGACACACAGACATTCTCTTTTATTATTATAGATAGGTTTTCATGAACTATATTGACCATAAAAACTTACGATAAATTAGTGTTGTTGTTAGGGATTAAACCTAGAACCATGTACTAATGAGCTATGGTGGACTCCCCCTGCCTTCCCTCAATAAGTTTCTACCTCTTCATTTACAGAGACATAAAGAAAATAAGTGGCCATAATGAAGATATGTGGCCAATATTTCCACTCAGTTTCTCGTTAAACAATACCAAACCAGCTAACCAACTTTCAGCAGCCTGCCCAGCAACTGCAAAGAAAATGATAACTCCCTGTCTTTTTCAGTATTATTTTAAAAATAATTTCATGTTAGTAAAGTGATCTAAAGTGATCAAATAGACATAAATTTCAAACATACTGGAGGATTAAGACTAAGTCCTGCTTCTTCATGCTGAACTGCAATGTTTCTCTGTTTATTTTCAGCTCCCCCAACACCAAATATCATTACCAATATTTGACATGATTGTTGCGGAAAGAGAGCAATGCATTTAGGAATGTCTCCCCACCCACCCCGCTCTTTGGGGAGCTGAAATTGACACACCTGGATTTTTTTATATTTTTTTTAGCAATTACTATTTATTTTTAGTTCTCATTGATATGCTCTCTTTACTTCTTGCAGGCACTGTCCTAAAACCTGAGGAGTGGCTGACAAAATGTGGCCCACCAAATGGTGTTGGACTGTAATTCCCATCATCCCTCACCATTAGCTTCACTGCCTATGGCTGATGTCAGCTGTAGTTCAACAATACCTGGGGGGTATGTTCCCTGGCTGTCCCTTTCAGCAAGGCTGCTGCTCTCAGGTACCTTCAGATCATACAATGTTTTGTTCATTTATTGGGAGAGAGACATTTGTGCTGATTGTCATTTGTGAGGACATGGACACTAGCCACACATCCTTGTGTATATACAGGCTGCTCTGCACTCACAGATGCAACACAGCTAGGATCTAAGGAGAATCAACTTTCCTCCCTGGTCAAAATGCTAAAATTTTGAAGAAGGGAGGTATAGAAGCCTAAGTAACAGCTTCCCTGTTAAGGTGCTAAAAATAATGCATCTACCACGTCATGGAAATGACTAAGAAGGCAACATTACTGTAGTGGCAAGAGGTAAGCCATGGAGAAGCTGTTGGAGACACACTGTACCTTTTAAACCAGGAACGTGGTGCTAGTTCACTCTGTTTAATCATTAGCAAACCTGAGATAGGCTTATCACCTTCAGTGCGCTGCTGGTTATCTGATAACAGGCTGATGATGAGAGAACAATCTCCTGTAAAGAGTGGAAAATCAGGCACCACCACCTCAAATCAGGTGATGATGTCCTCTTCCCCGTACAGATTTCCATTAGAGCATTGTCCATGCTGTACAAAATTCAAAACATAATAAACTCTCACAGCCTGTACCATCAGCTGCAAGGCACAGTTTTTAAATGCCATAAGAGGCCCAATCTAGCAAGGGCAGATTGCCTACACAGCTCAATAACCCAGAAGGCAATTCAAGGAATCAAGAAAGGAGGACATTTTGGAATGTGCCAGGTACCCATGTGTTTTGAGCAGCTGGCAAGTGGGAGAGCTCCTAGAAACCGTATCATCTCCAAGCGATGATCTCTGTACTAACCACTGAACAACTCTGCCTTGCCACAGAGACACATAAGATCATTTGGGTTGAGAATTTAGCTAGCAGTTTGGTGACTAAATGCAGGTCATAAAACAGTTTTCTGTGCAATTTGCTACAAGAGGTGGTTGAGACCACAGAAAGGGCTCAGAAAAAAGCCAACAGGATCCAAAAGTGGGCCACGCAACCCTACTAGGCCTTGCATAGCAAGGTACACTGCCCTTAGGGCTCTCATTTGTCTTTGGTTGTGCATGTTTTCCTTTCCCTCTATTTACAGCATAGCCCACCAAAAAACAATTCCACATTTGATAAATTTTATCTTTCTGAATTTAGACTCAAGCACAGAAACTATGTAGGATTATGCTAATTCAGTGAATCAACTTTTTATCCTGATTAGGATTTTTCTTGCTACAGGAACCATACATTTCTTCTGAACAGGACTCAGGTCCAGGCTAGTTTCCACTAATCTGATACTAGCAACATAGTGTTGGACCCACTCGGCCATGAAAACCCACCGGGTGACCATGGGCAAGTCACACACTTTCAGCCCTCAAAAAAACCTGTGATAGGTTCACCTGAGGGTCACCATGAATCAGAAATGACTTGAACAACAACAGACTCTGGAGACCAGTGTTCAAATTCCCACTCAGCCATGACACCCACTGGGTGATCTTGGGCAAGTTATACTCTCTCAGTCTGAAAGGAAGGTAATGGCAAACCCCCTCTGAACAATTTTTGCTGAGAAAATCCTGTGATAGGTTGCCTTAGGGTCACCATATGTGAGGAGCAACTTGAAGGCACACAACAACACAACAACACTATTAGACTTGTACTACTTGGCTAATGGCAGTGCATGATGGGAGAGGATTAAAGCAATATCTGATGGGCCACAAGGCTCTTTACCTGACATGGGTTTTTCTGTTCCTGAACCCTCCTGGGAAAATAGTGATAGGTTCACCTTAGGGTCACCACAAGTTGGAAATGACTTGAAGGCACACAACAACAACAACAACAACAACAACAACACCCTTTCAAATGCTTACATCGGGCACTGAATCCCTTCTCAGGAATGGATGCTTTCCTTTTGCTTAGATACTGCTAATCTTGTTTTCTTGTTTCTCTCCTGAAATGCAGTAGACATTTTCCTTCAGATGCATATGTACTCTCTGTTTCTAAGCAGACAAGGGAATTTCCCTCCTCAAGGGAACAGTTGTTAGACATGTGGAAATATCACTTATTAAGGGACCACAAAATAGATTCAATATGCTTCAGCGCCCCTGTGAGACGTCTGTGCCGCAAACAGCAAAGCATCTAACAGCAAATGAAAGAGGAAAAGAGACTTCTAAAAATCATTAAAAACTAGTAAGGCCCAGCCTGAGCAAAAGTTTGAACCTAAGCAAGGAAACATGAGTCCGATTTCCACTGACATGGTAAACCTGTGTCTGGACTGTGACATTCCAGATTGCAGGTAGAGACTTGCATACACAAAACAACCCTCCTCTGACAAACCCTTCTACGCATGGAAAATGAACATGTCGAGGAGTACAGCTGCCTAGCCTTCTCCCTGATGTGCTAGTTTTCATCTTGAAGGAACGTTCTATCATCAGACATACAAACACCCATCAGACAGGCACACTTTCCTCAGGACAGGTGGGATTAGGACGGCTAAACTTCAGGTGGGTATAGCACAATCATGTGGTTTACCTGGAGCCAGCTTTGTATACATTAGTTTTAGGAACTAAATCTTAAACTATAATAATGTTGCGTAATTTAAAAAAAAATCCTGGCCAGCCACAAATAATTCAGAATGGAACACAACAAATCTAGAAGATTATACAGTAAGCACCTGCAGGAACTCCCAAAATATTACGGTACTCCAAATGTACTCCTGTAGGACTAGAGAGTAGAGGAGTTTCTCAGCAGGAGGTCAAACTAGCTAAGTTTACTGTGTTTTTAAGAAGAGGTGCTCCCTTAAATGGTGACAGAAATCTATTTGTCATATCATGCGCTTGTCTTCGCCTGCATATTGTGACCTTTTTTTGTAGTGGGTCACTGGAAGGTGAACATGGGATTAATTTGTTAAGTCAGGAATGTATCTCTGAGGAAGGAAAAAATGCATTCCTGCAGGGAAATATGTAATTCCTCTTAACATCTAGTTTGATCACATTACTAAATGGCTAATAGCTAGAGCACCTGGCTATGACAGAGTGTTACCGGAGAGACTATGAAGAGCTGCTCCTACATTTGGAGTTCAGCTTTGGGAGAGAACTAAGAGTATAGCTTATGCAAAACCCATTGATAGTTTTGGGGGAGCGCACAGAGGTAATGGTGAAGGAATATATAGCTGTAGGGTGTTTTAACAGTAGCTTTGTTTTCTTCAGTAAAATCTAATTTCTTCTATCAAACCCATTAGTCCTTGTTCTAGAGAAAGACAGGCCAATACTTGACCTATACTTCATTCTAGAACTTGGAAAGCTGCTTTTAATAAGAACAAATAAAATGGCCTGGAGAAGCCATCCATAACTCCTCAGTAGTAGGATGATTCTCTGGGACTCAGAGCATCATCCTATGACTGTTCAGTTATAGACAGGTTCAGAATGACATTGTAGTCATTTATTTTAGAAGTACTGTAACTTTCAAAGCCCTGCAAGGCAGACTTGGGCATGGACCAGTTATCAGGCAATGAACCAAGAGAGACCCACATAAGAATTAACAATAAAAACAGTTGTTTTGCATTCACCAGGCAATGTTTCTAGGAAAAGGGACATTCATTTTCTATCACACAAAAGGAAAAAGAGAAAGGACTATTTTCCCTCTATTTCCTTCAGGGCTTTTGTCCTTTGATTTACTTTATGCCATTAGACTGGGTACTGGCTGAACCACAAGAGGCAGAGCTGCCAGAGGGTATGTTGAATCGGCTGCATATCAAGAAGCATATTTTGAGTGGCAGCGAAGGTGACAGAAATCTAAACCCACCAGATACAAGCAAGAACTGGGGTGAATTTCTGTGCATGTCATTTTGAAATGAACAGGAGCTGGGCAGAAGGGTTCATTCCAACAAGGTTGCTAATTAATGGATTGCTGACATTTGGATTTTCCCATCGCAGGTATCACCTTTTCCTCCTCCCAAAAGGACTTCACACATCCCTGCTGCCCACTGTTTATTCTCTTGTGTTCTGACCTGGCTGGGGCTTCTCAATGATATCACATTCAGACCTAGAACACAGATGTTCAAGAAGTATATTGTTTTAGAAGCCAAGGCACAGCTGGAGCAGAGCCAAAATGTTAAGAATTGAGCAAACCATACAGATAAATCATCATCACCTCTGATAACTTCAGAGAAAGTTTTTAAAATCATATAGACATACGTATATCCAGCTCAATACCACTCTAACAGGTTTTTACATCAACTATTGGAGTATTTACTATTTTAATAGTCCTTTATAATTTGTATAACTCTTCACAACTTTCAGTCCTTGTCTTTGTAACAACTCTGTTACAACAGTTGCCACAGATCCCATTTCATGTGTGTAAAACTGAGGCAGAGAGATGACAGTTTCACCATAGCCAACAACATATAGCCACTTGGGCTCTACTGTCAAGCCAGTCATGATTATTGCCACACTGCCACACTGTAATCCAAGGACTGTGGAAGAGTAGGAGGCTGCATAACCCCCAGACACCCTATTACACCCATTCCTGCAAAATAAATAAATAAATAAATCTTTTTTTTTTTTTTTTTTTGGTCCCCAAATGTCCCCAACACCCGCTAGAGCACATGGGGGAGGGCCGTCTTGGGCCCCTAGAGGGCACTTTGGGCAAAATCTCTCTCTGGCTTTTCTTCGCAAACGAAGATTCAGGAAGGACTCATCCTGCGCTTTCTGCAAGCGCGCCAAATTGTAAGCCGCTCTGAAAGCCTTTGTGATTGGAGAGCAGGGTATAAATACCTAGCCTCCAGAATACCCAATGCCCATGATTCTTCACTCTTCTGTGAACTTCTACCCATGATGAAAACTGAGTTGCATGCTCTGGAGAACACTGAGGGATTATCAAGCTAGGACACTGTGCCTGATGACCTTCCTTTAGCACTTTTGTTTGTTGACCTGGACTGTTTTGGGACAGCAATAAACAGCACCCTATGGACTGAATCAGACCAAAGACCTCCTCAGTCCAATTATCTGTTTGTGCTATGGTCAATCAAGTTGCCTATGGAAAGCCTATCAGAAGAACATGAATGTGACTGTATCCTTGCATAGTTTGGAATGCCAGAAACAGAGTAAAGTTGTCTGAGGCCCAAAAGGTAGCCATCTCCAATGAACAAATGTCAGGAAGACTTTGATTCAGAGACTCCATGATGGAATTTCACAGCTGTGATGAACCTACAGTGATGAGGCCAATCTGTCCTAGAGGATAAAATATAGATTCCAGTATGGAAGAGGACCATGGGAGGATGGATCACTTTTTACAGGTGAGCTAATGAAGAATGTCTGAAGATGAAGAAAACACTTGCACTGGAAAGTTCCCCTAATTAAAAATATACTGCAAAACTGAGAATGGATCTTTAACTGTCCTTCTGACTGTAAATAATACAAAAAATAGCAGTTAAGAAATTATTTTTAAAATCTTTTGTGTTAGAAGACTTAAATGTTCATATTTTATTGTTTTATGATTCCTTTATGTACCAATGCTATGACTTTACCACATTGTGAGATTAAAAGTTTATGTTAAATTAATTTTAGTTTTTATTTTATATCAGTTTGGTTCACCTATGTACATCTCTGGTAAGTTGATTGCACTTTGTTTCAAACAACTAAAGCTAAAAGTTTCAAAATCTTTATTTTAATTAGAAGATGGCTGACAGATTTATTACAACAAAGCTGGACACTTAAAGGGATCTTTGAACACTAGGATTTATGTCTTTTGAGTTTTGATAGTG
This sequence comes from Gambelia wislizenii, assembly GCA_030847615.1. Classification (NCBI taxonomy): domain Eukaryota; kingdom Metazoa; phylum Chordata; class Lepidosauria; order Squamata; family Crotaphytidae; genus Gambelia; species Gambelia wislizenii. Next base: position 263,784,487 of record JAUMIR010000002.1, read on the forward strand.
AAAGCTAGACACTTTGCAATTAAACAAGAGACATAAAAAAAGTCTTTAAGCCTTGATATAGAAATTAATCAGTGTAGAGACAATTTTAATAAGAGAGATGGAATACTAAAAAGAGGATGTACAAAAGTTTTGAGGTGTTAACCAGGCCCAAACATTCTTCTATATCTGTGCTTGAAACAAAGGTGGTGACAGATGGGGGTTGCAGGATGTTGGGGTATCTCTGCTTAGGTTTTTGATAATGTTTTAATAGCAACCTTGAGAATTCCTCTCACTTTCACTCTCTGAAGATGATGATATGGACCATTTGCTCTTTAAATGTTCTTAGCTATCCTTATTTTCTTTTCCTACTTCAACTTTCCTAAAAGGCTGAAACATGCTTGCAAATTTAAAGAAAAGCTATTTTTTTTCTTTTTAATTTTCTTATTTTTGTTGATTTTATTAACACAGTTCAAAAATTTTGCCCAGAGAATTTTAAAATACTTTTTTTATTTACCTTTCTAGAACTTTTGCCATAACCATTTAAGAATCCTGAACAGGCTACAAAAATGGTAGATAAGAATTTCTTTTATAGCTGAGGAATTAAAATGCATATGTTTGTTAGACTAGAGTGGGTGATCAAGCTAAGATTTAATGTTTAATATTTGTTCTGATTTACTCATATACTAATCACTGTCTATTATGCCTTGATTATTATTTGATTCATTATTTCACCATAGCCTTTTATGTCTGTCACATTGTAACTGCTTTCATTACTATGGTTGATGCTATTCCTATAGTCTCTTCAATAGGTGTGTTTTAGCCATTGCATTCTTTTCTTATTAGCAAGCCATATTATAGCTGCCTAAGCTGTTGTGCTCCAAACATTATTATTCTTACTACAGTTGTCCCTTCATATTTGCTGGGGTTTGGTTCCAGGACCCCTGTGGATACCAACATCTGTGAATACTCAAGTCCCATTATATGCAATGGCATAGCAAAATGGTGTCCCTTATATAAGATGGCAAAATCATGGTTTGCTTTTTGGATTATTATTTTTTTAAGAATATTTTAAATCTGTGGATATGGAGGGACAACTGTACTACCTCATAGTTTATGTTATATTATAATCATGTATTGCTTTTCGGGGAGGCAGCATGGTGTACCATTGGATCATGACTCTGGAGACCAGGTTCAAATCCCTGCTCAGTCATGGAAATCCATTGAGTGACCTTGGACAAGTTACATTTTCTCAGTCTCAGAGGAAGGCAAAGGCAAACCTCTTCTGCAGAAAACTTGTCAAGAAACCTCTGTGATAGGGTCACCATAAATCAGAAATGACTTGAAGGTACACATACTTGCTTTTCACCATCTTATCTATCATTTCAATAAATGTCAAATTTGCTTTGCTTTTGAGTGTGCTGCTGCTTTAAGGATCATACTCCCTTGCTCACTAGAGCTATATACCAGGGTGGTATAGGAAAAAAAACCCTCCTAATTTTCATTATTAATATATCTATATCCTGCCCTCTGCCTAGCGATATCTGGACTCATATGCCATCAGCAGAAACAAGCAAATTGTCTACTTGCTTGGGGCAGTCCCTGGTTCTTCAGAATCCTGCTTGGTCCTTTCAGGTGTCTGATTCACTGTGTCAGAGCTCAGGAAAGTTACTTTTTGGGGGCACAACACACAGAATCTCCCAGCCTGGCCCTGCATCACAAAGAGAAAGGCTGCCCTGTACATTCATGGTCTACCCAATGCCAACAGGTACTCTGTTACTATTCCCATCTAAACAGAGAAGAGACGCCAGGATTGTCTTACTGGCTCACCACAGTGGCGGATCCCCTCTTAGGAAGTGTAGAGATCTGCAGGTGTGGCATTCTCCACCAAGTTGAGTTGGACAAATGACCCCCCAATATTAGCTTTCCACACCAAAGAATGAATATGGGAGGCAAGAAAAGAGATAATTTGGTGCATATTTCATTGCAGGTGGGAACAAATCTGCCTTCGCACATCGCTTTACCCCAGCAAGCAAAAACCTGAGCCCAGAAAATGTGAAAGAGATTTTGTGGTGAACTTCCTTTACACCTACTCACATGTACAACTTTGTTGACTTTTAGGATTTCCTCTTTCCTGTTGAAGTTGTCTAGGTGTTTGTGTATTTCAATAGCTGCCCTATGCATTCTGACCTGATAGTTATAGAATCATAGAATTGTAGAGTTGGAAGAGACCACGAGGGCCATCCAATCCAACCCCCTGCCACGCAGGAAATCTTGATCAAAGCATCCCCGACAGATGGCCATCCAGCCTCTGTTTAAAGACCTCCAAAGAAGGAGAGCCCACCATGCTCCGACAGAGTGTGTTCCACTGCCGAACAGCTCTTACTGTCAAAAAGTTTCCCCTAATGTTGAGGTGGGATGTCTGTTCCTGGAACTTGCATCCATTGCTCCGTGTTCCAGTCTCTGGAGCAGCAGAAAACAAGCCTGCTCTATCCTCAGCATGACACCCCTTCAAATACTTAAACAGGGCTATCATATCGCCTCTTAACCATCTTTTTTCCCGACTAAACATACCCAGCTCCCTAAGTCTCTCCTCATAAGGCATGGTTTCCAGACCTTTCACCATTTTAGTTGCCCTTCTCTGGACATGCTCCAATTTGTCCATATCATTTTTGAATTGTGGTGCCCAGAACTGGACACAGTATTCTAGGTGAGATCTGACCAAGGCAGAATAGAGTGGCACTATTACTTCCCTTGATCTAGACACTATACTGCTATTGCCCCACCGGTCACATCTTTCCAAGACGAAGAGGAGCCACTGCTGAGCACCCTTTGGGTTCAGCCGGTCAACCAATTACAAATCCATTGAACAGTTAACTTGTCTAGCCCACATTTTACAAGCTTGTTTGCAAGAATGCCATGGGGAACCTTGTCAAAGGCCTTACTGAAAACAAGGTATGCGATGTCGACAGCGTTCCCTTCATCTACCAAGCTGGTAACTTTATCAAAAAAAGAGATCAGATTAGTCTGACATGACTTGTTTCTCTGAAACCCATGTTGACTTTTTGTGATTATGGCATTGCCTTCTAAATGTTCACAGACTCTCTGTTTAATGATCTGCTCTAGAATCTTCCCTGGTATTGATGTCAGACTGACTGGACGACAATTGTTGGGATCCTCTTTTTTCCCCTTTTTGAAGATGGGGACGTTTGCCCTCCTCCAGTCTGCTGGGACTTCTCCTGTTCTCCAGGGGGTGGTTTACATGGGCAAATATTCCTCTAAATATACCGCTAAGATAGCTCATAGTTCCCACGGATCGCAGCACAGCATCGCCTCATTCAGAAGGGGGGAAGGTAAAACACCCAAATATAGCGTGGCAGGGCATGTCGCTATTTTTGCCGGTATATTTGCAATGTAGTGCTTTATTTGCAGTGTAAACTAGCATTCCGCTAAGGGTTAAAGCAGAGCTGCATTGTGATTGGTTGATGATGCAGGGGTGGGCTCAAAAGAGGGGCAGGGAGGAGGCAAAGACTGTAGCGTTTAGAGGAAACTTGCAAAAATCCTGTCTGCTATTTTGCAAGCCAGTTTTCAAACAAAAAGGATTCCCAACAATTTTCATTCAGGGAGCATTCCTTCTCACCTTCTCTGCTGTTTCAAAAGTATGTAAAACCTCAGTTGTCAACTTTTTTCCTGTGCATGGGGGAGGGAGAGAAACGATTTCACGAAGGGCTGTAGCAAGCTGAATTGCTCTTCCCCCCCCCCTCTCTCTCTCTGGCTTTCCTGTATTTGGAAGAAAATGCTGTTTCAAGCAAGGAAGAAAACTTTCTAAGCTGTTCAGCACGGAGTTGGGGCCAGGGCAGGCATTCCTATGGCATTCCTTTCCCTCTCCAATGCTTGGCCATGCCCCCACCACATTTGGCTGTGGGAACACCACAAAATATAGCTGTGTAAACAATTACCCTATAAATTACCCACCACTGATGCGTGAAAGCACTACAGCGCAACTTAACGCAATAAAACCTTCCATGTAAACCAGCCCCTCCAGGAGTTCTCAAAGATTATTGCCAATGGCTCTGAGATCACATTTGCTCATGTCAGGACACTGGTATAATGAGACACAGGCCTATCAATGCTAACTACAGTACTGCATATCCTAGCTACCTAAGCACCAAACAGTGAACAGCATTCTAAATAGCAAACAGCACTAGCGACCTGACAGTTTTTAGCAATTTTTCTTTCTTTGATAGTCCATTTTGCCATAAGCCACTGGGTGTTATTTAGCTAACCATAAAAAACAAAAAAGCTGTTCATCTCCTCACGCTCAGTATGGTGCAGCATGAGTCACTGCTGTCTCAGGCTTTGAGCATTTGCTATTCCTTCTCTCCACCCACCCACCCCCACTCCTTTCTTCCAAAGTTTGATTCCTATGACAAATCTTTTTTTAGCAACATCTCGGGCACCCTATGATCCAATTTTTTAAAAAAATGTTGCTTCACAGACTGGAAGCTACATTCATTCTTTCATTCAAAAATTTACCCTTCTTTGTACAGATGTACCAGTACAGGCTGATCTGCAGATATTACATCCAGAGAACAGTGCAAATGCTCAAGAAGCCACCCCTGGAAAATGACAGGAACTGTCTGAAACAATTGCATGACAGAAGAAGCATCCATTTTGTATACGTTTTCATGTGATTCGCTGTCAAGGTGCAATGGCTGCCCTCATAGCACCTTCTCTGGAAGGGTGCATATTTTTCTTGGGGCCGGTTTACACAGCAGATTTATTGTGGCAACTTGCGGTTTGATTATTTTCCGCAGCTGTGCCAGTCAGGTTTTTTTTTCTAATTATGTCGCTTTGAAGTTCAGACTTGAATAAGTGTGTGGGGGGGGGTGTCTCTGTGTGTCTCTGTAAATCTGCCTGTAAATGAACTCACTCCATAAAGCAGAGGGAGTAATCTCTCTGCTAAAAGACCTTGCTGCCATGCCGTGGATCCCATGTTTTTCCAGCTGCTCTCTCTCTCTCTCTCTCTGTCTCTCTATTTCCCCCTCCCTCCCTCCCCCAAGCAGAGAGAGAGAGAGGGAAAATAGCAGTTCAGCTTGCTACAGCCCTTTGTGAAATGGTTTCTCTCCCTCCCCCGTGCACAGGATAAAAGTGACGAACGAGCTTTTACATACAGTACTTTCAAAACAGCAGAGAGGATGAGAAGGAATGCTCCCTGAAAGTTGTTGGGAATCCTTTTTTGAAGTTGTTGGGAATCCTTTTTTTTTTTTTTCAAACTGGCTCGCAAAATAGCAGACAGGATTTTTGCAAGTTTCTTCTCTAATGGCTACTGCCTTTGCCTCCTCCCTGCCCCTCTTTTAAGCCCACCCCTGCATCATCAACCAATCACAATGCAGCTGTGCTTTAACCCTTAGTGGAATGCTAGTTTACACTGCCAATAAAGCACTACATTGCAAATATTCCTGCAAAAATAGCGACATGCCCTGCCACGCTATATTTGGGTGTTTTACCTTCCCCCCTTCTGAATGAGGCGATGCTGTGCTGCGATCCGTGGGAACTATGAGCTATCTTAGCAGTATATTTAGGGGAATATTTGCCCGTGTAAACGACCCCTTGGAAAATCAAGCATCCTCTCTCACCCTCCCACCTTTCATTGCTGTTAAAGCAACTAAAGAGAGTTCAGATAATATAGCGCCTCACACCATACCACATGCCTGTACCCATTCTGTGTTCATTAGCTTTGGTTTCCACATTTGCCCACTTATTAATGCCAATGCATGGTCATAAATACTTTGCATATCCAAGCAACCAGACCATGTGACCTGAAAAGCTTCTAGAACTGATTGTCATATAAAAAACCCCCCTTTCTCTATCAACTTCCTCTTTGCCTCTCTCCTTTGTTCCCAGGCTTCAAGATGGTGAGTTATGTATTATCGCACTACACAGTTATAGCACTATTATTTCACTTTAACTGTTACGGCTGCCTCCTGTGGAATGCTGGGATTTGCAGTTTAGGGAGGGGTCCTTGGCATTCTCAGCCACAGAACTCTTAGGCTTCACTAAACTACAAATCCCAGAAATCCACAGTCATAGTAGCTGACCATAAAATTGCACTGGAGGACCTAGCAATTCCTAGAGAGGAATAATTTTAAAAATCAACAAAAAAGCAAATCCGTGAAAGGAAAACAAACAAATGTGGAGGGTTGACTGTACTCCTTTCCCCCGCACAATTTTATTTCATTTCACATTACTAGGGATGGGGAAGAATTCACTTTTAATTGGTTGTTGATAGGAACTTACCAAAATTTAGAAATGTTTTCCACATTCTGGATGGAAAGAACTTAGATTTTAAAAATTCAAATAAGGGAGAAACCAAAACCTGGTAAGATTCCATCCATCCAGGCCCAGAGCATAAGTGTCTTGATTTGAATCCCATCTGTATTCAACTATGTTGGTGCTGCATTAGGAACACAGGGAGCTGCCTTATAACTGAGTCAGACCACTGGATCATCTAGGCCAGTACTTCCAGCTCTGACCAGAAGCAATGGCTCTCTAGACTTTCAAATGGGATACTATACCAGCCCTTATCTGAAGATCCCTGGTATTCCCTTGTGGTCTGTCAACCCAAGTACTAACCAGGCCTGAATCTTCTTAGCTTCCAACAGAATGTGTCCAGGTTGGTACAGTGGGCTTAGTTAGCATTGGTACCTCTTTTTATCCAACCTATAAGGCTCTTCTGCTTTAAACACATACGAGGTCTGTCTATTAAATAATGAGACTGTGTTTCTACTTTCAGACAAATCAGGGAGAACTGATTGTGAATGCTTGAGTGGTGACCTTGAACATGTCTCAACCTGCATGATAAATATCAACACTCTCGGCCCTTCAGTTAATCGTCAGTCATCATTTAAAGCGGCTGTGTTGTCTGTTGTGTGCTAGAAAAGTGCTAAGTTTAAAAGTTGAGCAACGTGTCAATTATAAATTTTTAGCAAAATTGAGCAAAACACCAACAGACTCTTTTCAAATGCTTACTGAGGCCTATGGGGAAGACTTCATGTCTCGTGCACATGTGTTTTGAGTGGCACAAAAGTTTCAGAGAAGGACGTGAGAATGTGGGAAACAATAAACACCTTGCATGACCTTCCACTTCAAGAACCGAAGAAATTGTGGAAAAAAATCAGCCAGATAGTTCAAGGAGATCACCGACTCCATGTCCGAATGACAGCTGAAGCCATGAACATTGACAAAGACACTGTGTGGAAAATTTTGCATGAGGATCTCAACATGAGAAATGTTTGTGCCAAGATGGTCCCTAGGGTTCCCGCACCACAGCAAAAAGAGTGCCACAAGGAAATTTGCATTGACATTCTGCAGCAACTTGAGGCGGACCCAAACCTTTTTTAAAAAAAATTACTTGTGATGAAACCTGGATCTTCCAGTATGATCCTGAGACAAAACGACAGTCAATGCACTGGAAAACACCATCATCACCAAGAATGAAAAAAAGCACATCAAAGCAAGCCCACATTCAAAGCCATGCTTATCGGGGTTGTTGTTGTTTTACATCAAGGGCGCAATTTTGGCAGAATGGGTTCCAGAAGGCAGGACAGTGAACCAGCATTATTATAAGGAAGCTTTGACAAAGCTGAGAGAAAGAGTCAGGGGGGAGGAAAGGCTAGAACTGTGAAAAAATGGTTTCATTCTTCATCATTGCCTGCTCACACAGCACTTTCTGTAAAGCAGTTTTTGGCCGATAAATGCATTACTACACTTGAACATCTTCCATATTTGCCAGATTTGGCACCATGAGACTTGTCCCTTTTCCCTAAAGTGAAATCAGTGCTTAAAGGAACACATTTTGAGTCAATTGATGCACTAAAGAAGAAAATGGTGGATGTGTTGAAACAGCTGACAGAAACTGAGCTGCTCCATGCCTTTGACCAGTGGAAAACAAGACTGCATCAATGTGTGAGTGTGAATGGGGAGTATATTGAAGGGGACAAGCATTAGAATTGTAATACATATAAATACAGAAGGGTTATTGTATCAGTCTCATTATTTAATGACAGACAGATACAGCATGGTACTCTCCATGCTGTACTTATTGAAGCTGGCCCTTGGGAAGACAAGATTGTACTCTTTAAATAATTCAAGGGCTGTCACAGAGAGGAGGGGGCAGGCCAGTTTTCACTTTTTTCTTGCGTTTAGATTTTTTTTTTTAAATCAACTTGAGTTCTTTTTGGTCCTTTCTGAATTTTGGTAAATTCTTCAAAATGAAGTGAACTCTACTTAGGGTCATAGAGTTGAAAAGGGGCTTATGGGCCATCTAGTCCAATCCCCTGCTCAATGCAGAATCTCCAGCTAAAGCATCCCCAGCAGGTAGATGTCCAGCTTCTTTTTGAAGATGTCCACAGGAAGAAAACCCACCACCTCTCTTGGCAATTGATTCAATTTCTGAACCACTCTTGCTGTCAAGAAGTTCCTTCTAATGTTCAATCAAAATCTACTCTCCTGTATCTTAAAACCCATTAGACCTGGTCCTACCATCTGGGACAGCAGAGAATGACAGATTTCCTTATAGGACAAAACCACCATGTCCAAATCTGGCAGCCAGGACAAATTTGCCCAGTGACCTAACACATCTGAATTCCACTACCCCCCTCGCAGGTATGGCACAACTTCCCCCTCCTTCCATGTATGGCAAGGTAGAAGGGCACCCAATTGGCAAAGCAACTCCTTTTCTCTCCCAGGGCCAATTCACACATGCAACTCAGCGGCTTCCTTTCCCTCTTGAAGATTCCATCCAATTATCCTCATGTACAAGATTGCATGGGATTAACACCAGCAATGCCATGAGCCATTCCCAGAACCACAGAAAGCTGCTGGTCCCTGCTGGATATGCCTATGTACACATGGTCCCAATTTACTGTGTTTCCCCACAGAATCAAGGAAACAGGAGCATGTAGGGGGAGGTAGAAGAAAACATGTCTGAAATCACCTCCCAAGAAACAGTGCTGTGAGTAACTGCGTAGCTTTTAGCCTGATTGGGCAAAGAAGGGGAAGAAACCTACAAATTCCTTTTCATGTGCAAAATTTCAGTAGCACAGTCAACTAGTACTCTAGATAGGATGCAGTTGTCAGCAATGTTCGCAGGTGCACTGCAGGTTGCCAGAAGGGAAGGTGAGCAGAAATGGCCATCTGGATTTATAGTTCCCTCCCCATTCTCAGCCCTCTAATTTCATCAGTTTTCCAATGTTACCTTGCATACTACAAAGGTGTTTTTGAAAATTTCCTTTGCCCAGGTTCCAGGGCTTTCTGTGAATTTCCATACTTTTCCTTACCATTATATGTTCCTTCATTGCCAAGATGCCAGCTAGAAAGGCTTGCATGTGTGCAAACAAATTTAAGCACACACAGCTATAGGCAAATTGTGCCCCCAAAGTATGCTATGCTCCACATTCTCAGCCCCTACAGCGGCAAGAGCCAGTGTGGTGTAGTGGTGTGACTGTTGGACTGGGACTCCAGGGGACCAGAATTTGGATCGTTGCTCAGCCATGGAAACCCACTGGGCCACTCTCTCAGCTGCAGAAGAAGGCAATGGCAAATCTCTTCTGACTAAAACATGCCAGGAGAACCTGATGATAGGCACTATAAGTCCAAATCAACTAGAAGGCAAATGAGAACAACAGCAACAGAGCAGCAAGCCAGAAAGATTTCAGCCACAGACCAGAAGAGAACAAATTGCTGTGGCTGCCTGTCAATCGCTGGGACACAGCTGGATAGCCAGCCGGTGCCTCCGGCTTTGCGCTCCCAACCAAAGTACTGGAAACAGGACAGAGACTGTATACCCATGAAGGTATCTCACTGCTTTTGAGACCTGCCCACTCTCCACCAAGAAAAGAAAACTCTATATGTTTGCAACACTCATTTCTCAAGCCCCCCCCTTTCTCCTACATGAATCAAAGCTTTTGTATTGAGTGGGTGTAAACCATCTTGTTTTACCCTGCTATTGGGGGCAGGGGGAATGACACTTTCCATATCTTTTCGACCACCTCCCAGAGGGCTTTCTCGGCTGTCGCCCCCAAATTGTGGAATGACCTGCCGGATGAGATCCGCCTATTGACATCATTAGACAGCTTTAAAAAGGCTGTCAAGACGGTTCTCTTCAGGCAGGCTTTTCCGGAATAGCTAACCCCGGCCTCAGGAACCCCCTCTGGAGGTTGCTTCTGGACCTCCAAACTGATGCTGCTTGGTCGAAAGGGTTTTTAATAAATTGTATTATATACTGATTTTAATTCGTATTAATTTAATAATGTTTTAAGGGGGGGGAAGGGATTTTGAGTTGTTTTATACTGTGTACTATTTTATTGTAAGCCGCCCCAATTGCTCGCAGAGGGGCGGGATATAATTATTATTATTATTATTATTATTATTATTATATACACAGGAAACACTGTCCTACAGTGCAATCTAGGCTAGACTCTTCCTTCCTGACACGGTAGTTTTGTTTGTATATGGCATCTGTATGGAATGGGATTTCATCATGTGAACCCCTCATCTACAATCTGAAATGGCACAATCCCACTGTTGGGAGATTTGCCACCACCATAACAACTCAGCCAGTGTCTTGCTTGTCTTAACATGAGACAAAGGACCTTCCATCCTCAGAAGCTAACCCAAATGTCTCACTTCATCTTCTTTTTTGTACCTTGCTGCCTTGATCAATACAGCAAGCAGTGGGGCGCATGATTTTGTACAGAACTCATCCTTTCACAAATTGGGTGGAAAGCCCAATTCCTCTATTAAATGAAAACCAGAGGCACAATGCCTAATGCAGTTGTAGCTGTTACTCTGATAACTGTGAAGAAAAGAAAGGGACATATGTGAACTAGATTACAAAAATAGAAGCATCTTTTTGTTCAAAATAAAATAAAATTAAAGCCCTTTAAATAATAACACCCTTAGAATGGAAAGATAAATAGACAAAGTTGATATTTTTATCAACTGTTTCTAGCCAGGGTGTTCCATAGTCTTGCAGATGTGCCATTATCCCCCCCCTCCCCATGTGTATGTGTGTGTGAGAGAGGGGGAGGGAAGTTGGCTCACCCTTCCCTAGCCAACTTTGGGGGATTCAGAAGAAACATCAGAGTTTCTTTGACCTCAGTTCCAATAATGGATGAACTCACTTTCCAAAAAGCTCCTTCCCATAGGAGATCTTCTCCCTACCACTTCCCCAGCGTGAAAAGACAGCTTGGCTAACCTTTGAGGATTCTGGCCCAGAAGTCTCAAGGGAGCCACTATCTCCTCTGCTACACAGCCAGAGACAACAGCTGCTGAAACAGGCAGAGTTTTCTTTTCTGGGCTGTTCACCAAGACTGAGTTACAGTTCAGTCCTGGGTTGTCTGTTCCTGAACCAACATGCTTCAGCCTGCTGGTATGGAATTCTAGCTTCAGCTCTACACAAAATGTTAGCCAGGATGCTACCTGGAACATTAGCCTTATTGAAGCAGTGGGCCAAGTGCAGCCTCCAGATGTTTTTGGAAGCCAGCACCCAGCTGGGAAGGAATGTTGCAAGTTGCAGCCTCACAACATCTGGAAAGCCCCATATGCCTCATCTCTGCCTTACTGAAAGCTGAACTTTTGTATTGTCTTGCTATAACCCAAATTCTTGCCTAGAACCTCCTAGATCCCCATTCAGATGAAACCACGATATGAAGTTTTAAATGTAGAAGTCTCTTCTAGCTCACTTTGGAAAACTAAATACTAAACTGGGGAGTGCGTTCTGCACATCCACCTAGACTGAACTGTGTCAAAGTAAACCAAAATCAATTCTAACACTAATTGAAGGAAACAACTATATGGCTGCAGGCAGTTGGCTGTGCCCCTGGTAAATGTTACATAGGAGGCCAGCAGGAGCATTATGCTGACAGAGAGAAATGTGTGCAGTGGTGTTAGGCTCTATCCTCTGAGTGACAGCGAGCAGCAGCTGACATTTCAGAGATGCTTATATGAATGAACTTTTCCATTTTTGTTGCGCCTTTCATTTCAGGAAAAGCTTGGCAGGTGGTGATCCTTAGCTCATCATAGGTTGAAAAAGTATCAAATGGCAGTACCACGAAAAGGATAAAAATTAAGTCTACAGCCAACATTTGTCCATTTCAGAGTTGGGATTTGAAACTGGTGAGATGGAAGAATATTTTCCAGAAAACCCCTAAATATAAGCATATTTAGCTTTTGAGAGGGTGAAGCTGTTCGTTACCCTTGTCTTAATTATCTGCAATTACTCTGACCTGATGGTTTCAGACTGTATCACTTTAATCCTCCTTTGATTTCACACAGCCAGTCAAGGATCACACAGGGAATGTAATGACATCACAGTGCTGTGTAGCTTGACTAGGGGAAGTTTTAACATTACTTGGAACAAACTAAGCCAATTTAGAGTGAGGGCAGTACTTCCTGGCCAGATCTCATGGGAACACTTGAGCCAATAGAGGAATCTCATATTGTACATGATGACAACAGGGGCATTGGATGCATATTGATGCACTGCAGCAAGACTGAAAAGAAATAAATGCTAATCAGAGTGAGCATATGAAAAAGTGAGGTTTCCATATACTAAGATATGGTCCATCTACCTCAAGAGTGGAGAACTGCAGTAGTCATGGAGGCCAACATTCATTCCTTTAGATCTCTAGCAGACCAATCACTGATAGGCCACAGTGTCTGAAAATTGACCAATTTTTCTAACATTTCTTGGTGCAAACAGGTGGAATGTTTTAGAAAGCAAACTGCAAGGTTCTGGGGGGCTTCAAAAATCACGACTGAGCATTTTTGGAATATTTTGGAGAATTTGGGGAATCCATGCAATCTGAAATTGGTGCAGGGATCCGTAAGGGTCAGGGCAAGCATGGGGGCAGGGGTGCAAAAGGCACGTGGCCTTCATTTCCTTAACCTCTAACCTAGCCCAACACTGTCAATTCTGACTGTCAGCATCTCTCCAAAGTCTCAGGAAAAGGCTGTTACCAATCCTGCTAGCTGAGATTTCTTTCTTTCTTTCTTTCAATTCATGATCCCAGGGACTGACCTCAGAGCTTTCTGTATGCAAATCATGTGCACTGCAAATGGCAACCACCAACATCTGGAGGGCAACATGTTCCTACTCCCTAACAGCACAGGTGGCTGCATGAGGCTTTCAAAGGCCAGAAAGGAAAATCTCTTTGCACTTGGCTTAGATCTTTGCTTGCATCCGTTCTGAGCCAAAATGCCAGAATTGCAAAAGGAAGATGCATGCAAAATAAATCCCATTGGCAAAAGTTGCTAGAACCCCAGGGTCTTTAGGGTTTCCTTCAGAACAGAAATATATTCAGTTATGACATTTCTCCTCAAGATGGCCACCTACCAGGGCGCAGTATTTAGGGAGTTTTAACTATTGTTTCCAATGGTCCACAAAATAGCAACAGCCTTCAATAGAAAGTTCCAAAAGTGTTTCTCCTCTCTGAGTCAGACTGCCAGCCAGCCAGCATGGGGGCAGGAACCAAACCGAGGATGACAACGAACCTTCCTTATTCTGCATTTCTATGAAGCATCACTCAGTTAAGGAGGGATTACTCACTGCAGACAAAAGGAGGCCTTTGCAGGTTGCTCACCTATCCTGTCAACCTCTGCTCCTTTCTTACTATCCTTCTCTCATTAATATCCTTAGAAATCTGAGAAAAAGGGAAGGAAATGAGAACATGAATCTGCAAATACAGTAGGATGAGATGGCAGGGTCCTGAGGGTAGCATGGACTGTTCCATTGAAGATGTATGTGTGTTGTGCGAAATCAAATTTATAAATGCTTCTCTGTGTAAAAACCAAATTAAAAAAAAAAGCACCAAACTTCCCTGCAAGTAGAAAGCTAGTATAATAGGAAAGGAACTGTTGCAAAAACCTTTCTCTCTCATTTGCTCTCATTCTTTGTTCTGGGTTATTATTTTACAGCAGGGATGGGAACCATCTGGCCCTTCAGATGTTATGGGACTATATCTCCTAGCAGCCCCAGATAACACAGCCAATTGTAAGGAATGCTGGAATCTAGCACTCTTACAACATCTGGGGGACACACATGATTCCCACCCATTTACATGGATGGTGCATTTTAAATAAATAAATAAATCCCTTCCTCCATAGTCTGAAGACCACTCTCACCACCACAGGGGTCTTTTCCCACCTTATTCTACTACATGTGAAGAGCAGGCCTTTATGACAGCCATTCACTACAACAAAATAAAACAAAACACAAAATCCACAAAAGAGCAATAGATTTATTGGCCAACCAAAATGCACAAAAGACTTCAAGCAAGCTTTCAAAGCTCCACTGGCTTCTTCATTGGGCGAAAGATACTTAAAAATCATCAAGAGAAGAAAAGTGATGGTATTGCAGTCACAGGGCTACATTTTGTATCAGATGTTGTTTCTGTTGTAGTTGGCAATGCACCCAGTAGGTTTCCATGGCCGTGTAGGGACTCAAACCCTGATCACCAGGGTCCTAGTCCAACACCCAAATCATTACACCACACTAGGTCTCAGGGAGCTCCTACTGCCAGGAAATGTTTATGCAGCATTTCAACTAGTATTCTGAGGACAAGGGTGGCTGAATAGTGTTTTTAACATTTTCTGATGCAGGGTAGATTAGTTACTGAAATTCAGACTCTGATATAAACAACACAAAAAGCAAAAAAGTGAAGGGTAGTATCTGCAGCACAAAGTCTCACATGCCACTCTCCTCTCCTTTCTTTCTGTGTTCTGAGATGAAAGAGAATGCATAATAGTTAAATAATATTGATAGAGCAGCCCAGCGAAAACAGAGGTCCTAATGAGAGGGTCCGTCTGTATTGATTTCCTAAAAGTTTGTTATATTGAGTCTGTAGAACAAAAGACCTCGTCTGCCAAAATATGTCTGTGTCAGAGAAAGCTGAGAAATATAACTGTATTTGCTTCAGCTTGACCAAAAGCCCAGAAACAAACATAGTATGGTTTGTCTTGTTTATTAGAATCAGAAACAATGGACTATTCATGTAGCTCTTTGAATTGTTATCTTCTTCTGGGTGCATTGTCCAGTTCAGCTGTCCATGTCTAAGATATCAAAATAGAAACATATAAAGCTGACAAATGATTTCTGTTCCTAAAAAAAGGTCTATTTGGTAACCACTATAATACACATGCGCAGTGCCTTAGATTTTTAGGTTTTGTTTCTCTATAATATAAAAAGATATGTGTGCCTTGTTTCGGGGAACACAGCATGGCGGTTTATGCCCTGTGTCACTTTGCTAGCAAAGAATAAAAGTCATCTGAATACAATTGAACCTTGGCTTTGAGATTTCCTTATGATTACCCAGATAGACCTTAACACTAGTAGACGCTATGGTGAATACGAATGAAAATATCATAGGTTGCAGTAAGGTTGTAATACTGTATTGTAATATTGATATCACTTATGAAAATATAACAAATCTGTATGAGTTCATATAAATAAACAGGGACAAGTGGTGGGAAGAGAGAACCAGGAAGGGAAGAAAAAAAGAAATTATCTGTTTAATTGTATGTTTAATTTAATGTGAAAAATTTGAATGAGTGGGAAGGGTTGTTGACTTAAGGAAGACTCTATAATGGAATTCATTAGTTTAAACTGATAAGTAGATATAATATACAATACACAAAATACCATATATATATATATATATATATATGGTATTTGTGTGTGTGTATATATATATATATATATATATGTATGTATATATATATGTATATATATATATTTGTATATATTTGTATATATGGTATATGTATATATATATATATATACTATATATATATATATATATATGGTACACACACATTAAATAAAATATAAAAATATAAGAGTAGTAACAAATATATATAATTATATAAATATACTAAATATAAAGCAAATAACATCAACAGAGCAATTAAATAATTAGAAAAATAAAGGAGTAAAAGTGGTGAAAGAAGAAAAAAGGAAAAGAAGAGGAATAAAGATAAAAAGAAGAGGAAGAAGGAAAATTTAGCTTGAGCAGGTAAGTTGGGCAAATAATATAAATATATTATCAACATGGCAACAGGCCAAAGAAAATCGGCAGCACAAGGCCAAGCTCAACTCATGACACAAAGAAGACCTTGATTTGAAGGCCCAACAAAGCCAGCAAATATCAGCTCATTATTGCTGGAAGAAAGGAGAAGGGAAATGAAAAAAATGAGGCAAGAAATAAAGGAAGAACTAAAAGAAATTAGGGCAGAGATAAAAATGGATTTAAGGAAAGAATTAAACAACTTTGGGAAGAAACATGAGAAATTGACTGAAGATATACAGGCAATCAAACAAGAAGTAGAAAATATAAAGGAAAAAAAGTCGCTCAAAAGCAATACACAATCTATATCTCAGGAACAAGAACAAATGAAGAACACATTCATGATTAATGAGATTATATATAGATAAAGATGTCTAAAATTGAGAGGACTATCAGAGGACATCAGTGAAAAGCTAGTGAAAGAGTGATACCAGCTTTAGCAAGCTATGTTGATGTACCAAAAGATTAACTTGACTCTGAGGTGGACAAACTATTCAGAGTTAATCCAGCAGGGGCGAAAGAAAGAAGGATCCCCAGGGATATTGCAGTTTGCTTTACAACGAATAGATTAAGAGCTCAAGTTATACAAAAAAGTTATATGAATAAACTTAAAATTGAAGAAATTGAAATAATAGTTTATAACGATATCCCTTCACAAACTCTGAAGAAAAGATAGGAGTTTAAGTTCCTAACACAAATATTGATGAAAAGAAATATAAATTATAGATGGGAAAGACTGGAGGGAGTTTCTTTTATATATAGACAGAAGAGAATTAAAATTAACTTGATTCAAAAAGCAAAAGTTTTGTAAAAAATTGGATAAACTAGTTAAAGAAAACAAGAAAGGAAATGAGCAAGAACAATATGAAAAACAACCAGAGAAGTCAGAAACAAATGAAGCAAAGGAACAAAGAGAAGAGAAAGTAGAAAGATGCAGCAGCTTAAAAAGCCAATGCGATTCTAGGCTGCATTAATAGGAGTATAGTGTCTAGATCAAGGGAAGTAATAGTGCCACTCTATTCTGCTTTGGTCAGACCTCACCTGGAATACTGTGTCCAGTTCTAGGCACCACAATTCAGGAAGGATATTGAGAAGCTGGAACATGTCCAGAGGAGTGCGAGCAAAATGGTGGGAGGTCTGAAATCATGCCCTATAATGAACAGCTTAGGGAGCTGGGCATATTTAGTCTAGAGAAGAGAAGGTTGAGATGGCACATTATAGCCATGTTTAAATATTTGAAGGGACAAATACTGCGGACAGAGAGAGCTTGTTTTCTGCTGCTCTAGAGACTAGGACGTGGAGCAATGGGTTCAAAATACAGGAAAAGAGATTCCACCTAAACATTAGGAAGAACTTCTTGACAGTAAGAGCTGTTTGGAAGTGGAATACACAGCTTCATAGTGTGGTGGAGTCTCCTTCTTTGGAGATTTTTAAACAGAGGCTGGATGGCTATCTATCAGGGATGCTATGATTCTGTATTCCTGCATGGCAGGGGGTTGGACTGGATGGCCCTTGTGGTCTCTTCCAACTCTGTGATTCTACGAAAATAGCCAGTGTTGTCTTCCTGCTCATTTCTCCTCCCATTTCAGCCTGGCTAAGATTCAGGAATGCTGGGAGGTTTCCACCTGGTACATAGTGCCAATTAACAGGATGATGGCCACATTTTAAAAGCATCCTTTCTGAAACAAAAGTGTCTCAAATTATGCACTTCAGTGCTCACATACTCAACCTAGAATCTCTTCCTTGCAACCAATCTTCTGCTCTTGTACCTTTAACTGTCACCCCTTACCAGAGCTTGGAAAAGTTCTTTTTTTTTTATCATACAACTCGCTGAAATGTCAAACTGGATGAAACCCCCTTTTCTAAGCTATCAACCTAAAACAATGGAATTAGGCAGGACATATATTTTCTCACCATTGTTTTGGACCATGTTTAGAAAAGCTTCCCTTGTTTAATGTGTACCCATGTGTGCAAGCAACAGGACTACAGTAGTACCCCCGCATCTTCAGGGGAATGGTTCCAAAGGCCCCAGTGGATGGAAGAGCAAATGCCTTGGAGGAGGATGAAGGGGGGACAGAGGCTCGTGGTCAAGGCCGCTGCAACCCAGCCCGCCTACGCTGCGGCCTCTCAGGTGTCCACCTCCACCGCCATCACCCCTGCCACCGTTGCGGCCTCCCAGGCCTCCACTGCCACCACTGTTTGCCTCACCATCATTTCCCCCCCTGCCGCCACAGCCTCCCGTTGCCACCACCACGCACCCCACCACCACCATCACCCCTGCCGCCGCAACCTCCCAGGCCTCCGCCGCCACCATGCACCTTGCCACCGCTTTCCCCCTGCCGCCACCACTGCTGCTGCATGCTCGCAGGCCTCCACCACCACTCCTACCACCACCACCATGCACTTTGTCACTGCTTTACCCCTGCTGCCACCACCTGCCCCCACCACCACCATGCACCTCATAACCGATCACTCCTGCGGTCACTGCCACCACCACACACCTCGCCACCACTTTCCTCCCTGACTCCGCGGCCTCCCACCACCACTGCCACCGGAGCAATCGCCTCCCTCCCTGTCCACCCCACTTCTGTCACCATTGATGGATAAGTGAATCAGCAGATGGCAAATCAGCAGATGCGGGGCTGCTACTGTACAGGTATACTTCACTTAACAAAGTATAGAATCATAGAATCATAGAACCATAGAGTTGGAAGAGACCACAAGGGCCATCTAGTCCATCCCCTGTCCTGCAGGAATACACAATCAAAACATTCCTTACAGATGGCCATCCAGCCACTGTTTAAAAACCTCCAAAGAAGGAGACTCCACCACGCTATGAGGCAGAGCATTCCACTTCTGAACAGCTCTTACTGTCAGGAAGTTCTTCCTAATGTTTAGGTGGAATCTCTTTTCCTGTATTTTGAACCCATTGCTCCACGTCCTAGTCTCTGGAGCAGCAGAAAACAAGCTCTGTACATTGTTTATTACAGATTACTGCTGCAGCCCAGCAACAAATGTCTGTGTTTCTTCACCATCTTCCCAATGCCAATGCTGCTAAAGCTAAAACAAAAACCTAGCAAGACACAGAAGCGGGGGGTGGTCATAAAAAGATGTAAAAAGGAGTACCTTTGTCAAAGGCTATGTTAACTAAGGTATACTTTTAGCAAACCTGAGAAGCCATCCTCTGAGCATAAACTCTGCTTGAGAAAAAATGAGCCAGGGAGAGAGAGAGTATACTGAACAGAGCTCTGGAGAGATCCTTGCTCAACCACAGAGCTAACATTAAGGGACTCTCAACAGAAAACTCCCAGCAGCCTAATGAACTCTCAATTCCCAGAATTATTTGAGGGAAGTTATAATGAAAGTCATGTTAGCATGGGGCTGGGTGGGCAGAAAAAGAGGGCAAAGGCTACTCTAAGCAACCCAAGAGTTCACCCTCTGTATCAAAAATGTTAGAGCTGCCAGCAAAGTACCACATGATGCAAGAGGAGAACTCCAGGATTTTTTGCAACTCTGGGAGCACAACTATTAGATCATGAGGTCTAGTAGCTTGATATGGCAAAGTACCCTTAGCCAGACCCTGGGGGGAGGACGAGTCTGTAAGACTACACATATACAGCACACCAACACTGAATACGTTGGGCAAAATTAAAAAGTAACGAGCTATACCCGGTGTAACATACACCATTAGAAAATTCCCCATAAACACCTGGTAGATCTCACGACAACCCTGTAAGTTAGGCCAGTGGGTTTTTAAATTCCTCCTCCCCCTTCTCAGCATTCCATGCTTTCCCCAGAATTGCTAGGGTGACTCGCTCTGTTGCCTTACCATCGCCGCCACCACTACCACCACCAGTTGACCACCTGGGTCCTGTCACAGGTGGCCCACTGCCACCGCTGCCAGTAGACTGTCTGGGTCCCAATCTGGGCTACAGATTGAGTGGCCGGAGTGGATTGTGAGGTGGAGAGGGAATTTGTATGTGGGTGTTGACTGGTTGGGTGTGTTTCCTGAGCAGCCAATCACACACTGGGAAAGGCAACATACCCAAGAGTTTTATATAGAGAGGTGTTATTGGGCTTGGTTTTTTAAACCCTGGTTTGCCCCAATCACCAATGGTGCTAAAATATCCCTATCACCCTTCGTTTTCAGGACTTATCTTTTTGCTTTCCCTGGCTACGTTTTGCTTTCCCTGGCTACTTTCCTCCCTGGAGTTGCTGGTATTAGGTCATGGCAGCGGGAAGAAAATCCTGGAGGAAGGAAAGATGCAATAGGAAAGTAAGCAATGAATCAAAGAGAGATCAGTTCCCTTCACTTTCGCCTTCCTAAAAAAATATCCAGGCACCCCTTGCTTCCACATTAAAAAAAATTAAACAATGGCCTGTTGATGCTGCCATCTACTTTGGTCTTCACATCAGGGACAGAGACTGCAACTCCCATTATCTTTCACTGGCTGCTACACTGTCTAGGACAGAAGGGAGCTGTAATCAAGCAACAACTGGAGGGCTACAGCCCAGCTTTATATATCCGTGCCTCCAGGTGACTTCCCTGTGATTTCATCTGGGGACAATGACCCACCTCCCTCAAGCACAGACAAGCCAGAAAGGGAACAACTAGAATCAATCTTAAATTCTTCAGGCACTTTCTCCATCCCAGCATACCAAGTCTTGAGAATTGGGGAGGGGGGGTGTACTCTCTATTTTCAACAAGCCTGTTCACAGCCAGACCTTGCTTTGCACCCACTCATCCTGCTTGCTCCAGACACTAACTAATGATGTATTGATTATGTCCCCAGAAGCTTAAGAGTGGGAGAGAAACGGAAGTGCTGAAATTGAACATGGATCTTGACTTCAGAGGAACTTTAATTAACATTTGTTAAGAGGCACAATAAGCTGCAGCGAGGCTTTTATTAAGTAATTGCCCTGAACATGGGGGGGGGGTGTCCAATATCATCATCTTTTGCATTTGTAGAGCCTCACAGGTTTTCCTACCACTTATTTCACACACACAGACAGACACACACAAAAACTGCTAAAAAGGGAGATAGATTACTGCACAATGTTATCTGATACATTATTTGGTTAGTAGTGCCAGGAGCTGTGTATCTGGAAGCACCTTCAGATATTTAAGGTACCGTACTGTTACACTTGTAGTCTCATGTAGTCAGTCAGTCAGTCAGCCTGCCTGCCTGCTGATCTGCCTATCAATCTACTCAATCGTCTGTGTGTCAGTCTGTTTTTTTGTCTGTCTGTCTGCCTGCCCGTCTATCCATTCGTCCATGTATCCAAGCACCCCCCAAAAGCCTTAGAATTTTAAATAACCAAGAACAGATGACATACCAATAGAACTTCTGCAATCTACAAAGACAGAATCAATCTTAGTTCTAACTAAAATCTGCCAACAAACATGTGAGGGAAAAACAATGGCCCACAGACTGGAAACGATCAATATACATTCCTAAGATGAAAAATGAAGACACAAAAGGCTGCGAGAACTACAAGACGGTTGCATTAATCTATCATGCAAGCAAAGTCATGCTCAAAATTCTACAACAAAGACTGCTACCATATATGGAGCAAGAAATTCCAGTGGTGCAAGCTGGGTTCAGAAAAAGAAGAGGTATTAGGGATCACATTGCAAACATACTGTTCATAATGGAGGGCACCAGGGAATTCCAGATGAAAATCAGCATGTGCTTTATAGACTACAGCAAAGCCTTTCACTGCATAGATCATGAAAAGTTATGGATTGCTCCCAAAGAAATGGATATACTATTACAATTTATTGTCCCAATGTGTAACTTGTAATCAGGACAGGAGGCTACTGTTAGAACAGAATATGGAGAAACCGAATGGTTCCCAATTAGAAAGGGAGTCAATCAGTCAAGGCTGTATTCTGTCACCCTATTTGTTCAACTTGCATGCAGAAAATATCATATGCAGACCAGGTTTAGACATGGAGGAAGGAGGAGTGAAGATGGGAGGAAGGAATATCAACAATCTAAGATATGCAGATGATACCATAATACTAGCAGAAAACAACAAAGACTTGGAATAACTACAGTTGTCCCTCCACATTCATGGATTTGGCATTCACAGATTTAAGTATTCTTGGCTTGAAAATATTCTTTAAAAAATAATAATCTAAAAAGCAAACCTTGATTTTGTCATCTTATATAAGGGACACCATTTTACTATGCCATTGCATATAATGCGACTTGAGTATTCACAGATTTGGGTATTCACAGGGGGGCGGGTCCTGGAACCAAACCCTAGCAAATGTGAAGGGAAAACTGTACTAAAAATGTCAAACAAGAAAGTGCTAAAGCAGGCTTACTGTTGAACATTAAGAAAACAAAAATAATGACAATGGAGGATTTCTATACTTTCAGTACAAACTGGAAGTTTGTGAATGAGTCTTTATGCAGTTTTTAACACATTTTAATATTAAAGTAATATTTTTTTTACTTTTGTATTCTTTTTAATTTGTATTGTTTTAAAAATGCTGGTAGCCACCCTGGGTTTCACTGGTGGGAGAAAGGCAGGATATAAATGAATAACTGAGAGGCCTTGTCGTGATGGCACTCCCATAATTCTGCAAGGACTACATTCCCCATTATCCGCAAACAGCGATTGTCTTGCCAGCATAGCACCAGGTAAACCAAGGGTTAAACCAAAGGTGAAGGAACATCTCCTGAGTTAGCATCACCAGTGGCATCACATCACCAGACACAGAACTGGCCAGTCAGGATCTGAGACGGGTAATTTGAAAAAGGTTTTATACCTTGCCTTGACCATGAGGCAAGAGAGACACAAAGAAGGCTCTGAGATGGACACCAGGTTTTAGAGACCTGGGATGGCTGTTGGAGCAGGCTAGCCAGCCAAGCTCACGGCCTCCCTGATTCCAGATGGATATGAACTGCATCCTACGTACTACTGCTTGATGTTGTAAGTAGAATCTTTAGGGATGGTTCTTAGTTAGAGATTGCATCAGGCCATTTCTATTTGATTTCTACTTTGGCTGAATGCAACTCAACAAATACTTTGCTATCTTTGTAACCTTAAGTCTGAACCTGAAAAGAAGAGCCTTTCATGAAATGATTTGCCTTAAGCTCTGCCTAAATAAAATAAGCTTTATTAATTTCTCTTAACTGATGTTTACATGTGCCTTGTCTTCCACTTGGTTACTCTATTTTCCTTGCTTCAGGATAGAAGGAAGTGGTGGGTACAGCTCTGCAGTGGCAGGGGGTTCCAAGTTCCTTGTGGTTTCCTCTTGGTCCACAAGTAGGGATATGCAAATCAAGAGGCGGTGGTGGTGGTTTTGGAAGACATAGTTCTGAAGGATCTCCAGGCTAGAGGGATCTTTAGGACTGTGCTTTGGAACAAGTAACTTCGGGGGCTCCAGGCAGATTGCTCCAGGGTCAAAAGATACTGCAGGCCTGTGTGTAAAAACCATGTAATAATGATATCACCCCCCACCCAAAAAAAGATGAACATTTTATAATCTAGAGCTGTGGTTCTTAACCTGTGCTCCATGGACCCCCAGGGAACAGCAATGTCCTATGGGGGTCCATGAAGACTTGGAAGACTGCTTGGCCCACCTCCTCCCCATGTGACAGGAGCCAAGGAAAAGGCTGGCTGCCTGCTATTTAATCCACTCCAGCCACAAACTTGCAGGAAGAAGCAGTAGAAAAGTCTTCCCTCCCCCTCCAGTGCCTCTGAGGGAAGGTTTAATGGATGGTGTAATTTTGTTGTTGTTGTTTTAAATCTTGAGTTAAGTCTTGGGGGTCTACAGCAATAAAAGATATTTAAAGGGGGTCCCTGGTAAAGAAAAGGTTAAAATTCACTGGTCTAGAGTATCACATATTCTCATAATCCCAATTTAGAGAAAAAATAATAATTTTGTATATGTGTGTGCACGTGTGTTATGTATACAGGAGCATCTGTGAATGAAGACTCTGCTGTTTCTGACCAAAAAATAGGAGTTGAGCAGGGTTGCAGCTCCATTCAATGTTATATGGAGCATCAAGCCAACCAGGCTATACAGTCATCCCTTCACATTTGTGGGGGCTAGGGGTGCAAGACCCCCATGAATGTGAAATAACCACAAATAAACTCTCCCCCTTCCCCCCAGGGTTTGCTCGGCCTTCATTCCCGGGGGAGAGGGGAAGCCAAAACTCAGGCAAGCCACTGCCCGAAGGCCACTGTTTAAACCAATTCTGTTCATCCCTCCTTTCCTGGTTTCTCAGTGGCTTTTCAGGTGGCAGTGCCGGCGGCTTCCCTAGGCTTCAGATTACCCCCACATCCCTAGGTATGTGTGTAGAGAAGCCATTTAAACAGTGGCAAGCCACCACTGCCGGCACCACTTTTGGCGGTTCCTGGGACTTCAATTCAATTGGGGCAGGAGAGGCTAGCCTGAGCCTTTCCCAGCCCAACTGAAATGAAGCCCCAAGAGTGTCCGCTTTCAGCGGTTCCTGAGACTTCAATTCAGTTGGAGTGGGCGAGGCTAGCCCGAGCCTTTCCCGGCCCAACCAAATTGAAGCCCCAGGAGTTGCTGCTTTCAGTGGTTCCTGGGGCTTCAATTCAGTTGGAGCAGGAGAGGCAAGCCCAAGCCTCTCCCGGCCCAACCGAATTGAAGCCACATGAGCAGCTGCTTTCAGCGACTTTGCTCTGAACACGGCCATTCCTTGGGGCTCAGTGCAGTTGGGGGGGGAGGCATTGGGGAGGGGGCATTCCTCGGGCTTGGCCTCCCCCCCCAAATGGAATGCCACATACCTCCATGGTCTCTGCCATGCCATTGCCGCCACCATGCCCCCACCACTGAGCACTTGGGAGGCTCAGCGGCTTCGCAGCAAACGTGGGGCTTTCCTCTGGTTTGGCTCCACCCCCAAAACACATTCCCTGTAGGGAGGGCAGCCAAGGATTTCTGCAAATAGGCCAGAAAGTCAAAGCCGCAAATGTGGAGGGACGACTGTATAGGAAAATATACTGTACAAAAAAATGACCCAAACCAGAAAAAATAACCCCCAATCAAAGATGCAAACTTCTCCTTGGGCTTTGTATTAGTGAACATAGAAGGAAGGAAGAGACCTGGAGCAGCAGACAGGAAAAATAACAGGATGTTCATGTCAATGTCTTAGGGTTCTAGCTATCATTTTAGAACTGAGTGTGATAAAAGAGATCAGACACTCTTGTGAGAGGCTGTTGCAAGGAACAGTTTTAATAGTGAATTATTGCCTAGAAATTGGCAGGGCTGCAGAACTGTCTAATGATTAAACCATAGGACTAAGGAGATCCATGAAGCTCACTGGGGATCCTTATGACAATCACTCACCTTTAGAGAGATTGTCACAGGGTTATTGGAAAGTCAGAATGGGAACTGGAAGGCCACTTCCCACTTTTTAAAAACACTTTTTAAATAATTACAACAACAACAAAAGGCTTGTAACAGGGGTGCACAAGCTTTTGGCACATGTACAATGAGGGAAATGCCAAAGTGAGGGCCACATCTGGTAATGCCAGATGTTGCATGTATCTGTGTACATACAGTACTTTTACACACACATGCACACACAATGTGAGGGAAGAGTTTTTTGCTCCTTTCCCAATGGTTCCAATTAAGATCACTGTGGCACTAGGGGTAGGTAGAAGAGTTGCTCTGAGGTTGTTGAGGAAGGGAGAGGCTAATACCTCTCTATTCCCACTGACCAACAACAAAGGCTGGTACTTCTAGGCGGCTGGCATGGGGAGGGGAGGGGAGGGAAGGAGGGAGGAACCAAGCCCCCTCAATGACCACAGTTTGGATTCAATCACTCTTCTACTACTACCATTAGCACCCCAGTTGAGTTGCTTTCATACAGAACCTTTTAATTTAAAAATACAGAGAACAACTAACTTTGATGTTTTTAACGATTTCCCTTAATAGCAACACTTAATGTCTTCAAGGTGTTTGGAAGGATGGGAGTCATGTAACTGCTCCTTCCCTACTCCACATGTGCAGCTGTTTTCTGGTCTGCCCAACCAGGTCAGAAACTGCTGAGAAGGGAAGCACACAGTTCTCTTCCCTCCTTGCATCTATACTGCTGCTGCCATAGGACTCTTTTTTCTTCTCAGTCCACACAGCAGTGATTGTCTCTCCCAGACGCCTCTCTGCATCATGCCCAATTTCCCATCTGCTTAATTGATAATTAGTCTCAGAGGAAGGCTGGGAAGTTCCCAGCAGGGAACAGCTTGTTCTGATACAGAGACTTATAGTCCAACAACATCAGCCATGAACCAGCTTGTGGCTTCTGGTTGAAAGCCTAGTCCAACTTCTGGGTATCATCTTAGGCCTTAGTTATGCTGCAAATTTGTAGTGGGTCAATACTAATTCAATTTTTACAACAGCAGACTTGAGGCATCCATAGTGGAAATGAGCACAGATGCCAACAGAAGCTGCTTCTGAACATCATGGTATGCTCCTCTCAAAGAAGATTTCTGGTAAGATCTATTTATGGTCAGAGACACAGGCTCAGGTAATACCTCATGCCAAGCCATGGTTAAGGAAGCTTCACTCTGGGTTAAGGTACAGTGTCTGGATTGAGAAACTATACTTTGTAACTAAAAATCAGAAACTATGGTTTGAAGATTTCCAAGCCATGGCTTGTGCTAATCGTGGTTTGGTGTAATGTCTGAATGAAACAAACAATGATTTTTTTTTTAAGCCTCTAGATACCCCTGTATCCAAAAACAGGAGAACTGAGCAGACAAAAAAGGAAAACCAAACTATCGGTTCAGTTCTAAATCATAACTTGCCTGTACATGCAGAAGCTAAAATCACAAATTATGGTTTGTAAAAACCAAATAAGCCATCTTTAAAGAGCCACCTGAATTAAGCCACGCCTCAACTAAAGGTATCTATAAGCCCCTGCGCTTGCTGGTTTCCTCCTTGTGTTCACCTTCCTTGTGCTTTCCCTCCAGCTGCCTCTGACCCTGCTGCTTGCACAGAATATTGTCAGGGGTGGGGGGTGGGTGTTTTTGCTTTTTGTGTAAGGACTACAACAACAACAACTTAATAAAAACATATATTTAACCATTTTCCTGAAAACCCAGTTTGCAAATCAGAAGCAAACTCAGGATTGCAATCTACACAGGTGGGAATCATGTGGGCCTCCAGATGTTGCTAGACTGCAACTCCCATCAGACCTAATCAGCACAGCCAATTATAAGAGATTCTAGCAAGGGAAGTGCAACATCTGGAGGACCAACACTTTCCCTAGGGCCATTTACACGGCAAAATAAATCCTCAAAGAATGCAACAAGAAGCCTGATAGTTCCCATGCATTTTGAAGCCACAGCGCCCTTTTCAGAAGGAGGGGGAGCGAAAACCCATAAGTCATGCATCAGCTTTCGCTAGTTTTCCCAACTTTTTTGATAAAGTTCACGAAAATGCGCACAATTGGTTGTGTGAACTTACCATTCGCAAATGTCTGTGTGAACTTGCAGCAACCTTTTCGAATTAGCGTGAGCAGAGCTGAATCCTGATTGCTCGGAGTGACCACTGTGCCTTCACCGAATAGACGGAGGGGTTGGAGAGAGAAATCCACCGAGCCTGCCATGTGCCCCTTCTTCTGATTGCAGCCCACTTTGGGAAATCCGCTCATAGCCCTTCCTGTCTGTTTCAAAGGAAGGCTTTGGGGGCAGGGAAGATGATTGGGAATGGGGCTAGCCCCCGCTTGGGTGGTGTGTGCGTGTGGGCGTACTGCAACTGGCCGATTGCTCCATCATTCTTTTGTTTGTTTGTGCTTTCCTTCACTCCTTTGTCTTTATTTAAGGCTTTGGGGGCATGGAAGACGATCGGGAACTTGGGTGGTGTGTGAGTGTGTGTGTGAGCATGCTGCAACCGGCAGATTGCTCCATTGTTCTTTTGTTTGTTTGTGCTTTTCTTCCCTCCTGGGTGACCCCCTCCTTACTCCCTCCCCGCCTCCTGCCTGGCTTTAATCATCTGGAGGCCATGCCCCCACACCTTTGCCTGTGTAAACTATGAAACCGAAACTGACCGTATCTTCCAAATAAGCAAGAATTCGTGTGAATTATGCACTGCTGATGCAAAAGAACGGTAATCCAGAATTTCACGAAATTTATCCTGTCGTGTAACTGGCACCCCTGTCTTTGGAACTCTCCCTTCTCTGTCCAGAGCAGTTCTCTCCTCCCCTACTAAGTTAAGCATGCTGTCACCACCACTAGCACCCTGCAAGAGGTATGTGTACAACACCCAGACCAGTGGGCCCTGCACTCATGTAGATACTTGATTTCCACACAGCCCCAGTGCCATGGTATTAAGGCACAGGGAATCTGTTTCCATCTGGCTGGGAAGAAGGATATGAGGGGTTTTTTTTGGTGTCCAAGCAGATGAGAAACTACTTCAGGGAAACCCAGCAGTTATTCTGCAGATGGGGGAAGGTGGGGAAACAAAGACCAAATCCTCATTCATGGTGCTTCTGTGCCTTTTTGCTGAATAAAGATCTGAGAATCAGGAATCAAAGTGCAGCCTCATTTTGAAGAGTCAAAGGAAAGAAGAAAGGAAGGAAGGAAGGAAGGAGAAAAAGATGTAACAGTTCCCCAGCTTCAACCAGACAAGGAAATCCTGCTTGTCATTAGGTCCATAACATGCTTGGCTAGGTTTTGTTTTTGTTTTTAAAGTGGGGCAGGGGAGTTCCTTTTATGCAGGGCTCCAGGAGGAAACATGCAGTTTCATTTGAGGACAGTTCAGATTACTCAGCAGCAGCATGTGGGCATCAGGGGATGTTGCTTGGATTCCTCCCCATTCATCTTGAAGGAATTTTGCAGCACAAGCAATCTCCCCGAACTGTGAGCCATTGATCAGGGTGATGGATGGCAAATGTACAGCCTAGTTCAACTGAGAAATCCTCCTTGGTTCAAGGAAACTCCTCAGCTTTCAAAGGCTCATTTTTCTCCCCTCTCCCCTCCCCCTATGGCATTTATCATTCAGAATCTCTTCCACCCATTGACAGCTATCACCAGTACCACACACAGACCAGGAACAGATTTTATGGGAATATCCAAATGTCAAGGAAACAACTCAGGCCAGGATACCATGAGAGCTCAGCAGAGATCCCTTTTTTGGACTCCAGATCCCAGAATCTCTCAGGCAGCACAGCAGCTGCCCAAGCTGGCTGGGTGGTATTGGGAGTAGCAGACAAAAAAAGAAAAGGAAAGGAAAAAGGAAAAAGAAAAGAAAGAAAGAGGAACTCTGTCAGCCTATGGAAAATAACAAGCAAGAGCTTGCATACACCTCCAATCCATGATCCCTGGCTAGCATGGGGCCAGACAATAGCTTGAGAACTACCATCCCAGTGACTGATTTTCCTAGGCACCACATAAAAGGGAAAATGACAGAGTGTGTGTTGGGAAGGGTAATGTGGAACATGAGAGCAGAGTGGAATTCTAATGAAGCCCAGAGCAATGTTTTGCTTACACTCAGTGTTCCAGCTCACAGCCATGGAATTGGGAGAGGTCATATAAAATAATCCAAATTTTTCAAAAGCCTGTTCCAATCTGCAACATTTAACATCTACGTTCACATTCAAGAATTTGCTGCCAAAAAGGAAATGTTTTTTGACACCCAAACCTAACTGAGTCACTCATAGCTTGTTTCTGGATTATAAGGCTAAGATGAGTTCCCTCTGCAGCATGGTTGCCACTGAAAGGTACTCTTTCCACACAATTTAATGATGACTACAGGTGAGCAGGTGTGCATTCAAGACAGAAAGCTGCTAATCCTATTAATAAAAAAAAACATGGCACAGATATTCCATCTCTCCCCCACTCCCCATCCTTAGCAGCGTCTTCCATTGCAGGACAAGAGAAAGAAGAAATGGTGGGGTCACATGGAAGATGGTAATATTTGGACCCCCATCTGTAAAATTCCACATTTGAGGCAGGGCAATGGCACATATACAAACAAGCCTAATTTGGAAGCACACCAGCATGGATGGGCCAAAATACTACAAGGGAGTAAAAAGCTGGGATGGCAGCCTGTCCCTTCTCCTCCCTGTATTCTTTCGTTTCTTTGTTTGCTTGCTTCGTATGTGCCTGTCTGCAACCATAATAACCCACTTCTAGGTTTCCTTTTTGTCTTCCCCTCCATAGTCACATAGTCCTAGCCAATCAGTGATCACATAGTAAGATGACCACTCTGCCCTGTAACTGACCATGCACTATTGCCACTAAAGATTACCATTGGCCTCAGAGGACTGGGGCAGAGATTTGCAGTGGGGGGGACACATCATCCCTGCTTTACCTAAGCAAGGGGGCAACACCCTCCACACTGTGCAATGGTGCCTCTCACAGCGCACCACAGAAAGATAGGGAACACTGGCCCTGGGCAGTATGGTCAGGCTTCCCTGCCTTGTAAGTGCTTGCCACAATGAAGCTTCAGAGCTTGGAGAAGCTCTTTTTTTTCTTCTTACTTCAACTCCCAAAATCTACTCACCAAAGTGGCCAAAGGTAGCCTTAAAAAAGGAATTTTCCCCAGCTCTGAAGCCCCAAAGGGAAGGTTACCCAGATGCCTAAATAATATGTGGACATGATCCCTTCTCGCTGCCTCCATGCAACTGACACTGTTTTTCACAGCATCAACAAAGGCGGTGTTGTTGCAGCCAGTGACTAAGATGGCAAAGGGGTTGTCTAAATGGTCAAAATACCCCCCCCCCATGGAATTCACTTGGCATCCTACCTATCTAAATGGGATCCCGCATAAATCCACACTATTCAGGAGGGGGGCCCAAAATGGCAAAAACAAGGCAGGAAAAGCCTTTGCGGCCTTTCCCGTAGTTTTTAAAAACAGCGTGGGGGGGTGCATTCCTACTCATTAGGACAAGCAATTCAAGAGGAAGCACAAAGCTGATTGAATGGGTGAGCGCGGAGGGCGAGGCTTGCTAACAGGACTAGTGCCTGCTGCCACCATGTTGCATTTTCATCTTAGCAAGTGATTGCTAAGGCGATAAACAGGGTGGGTTTTTTTTTGTGTGCTATACCTTTAATTTGAAAAATCACTGTATCACTCCAGTGCACCTTAAATGATTTAAAAAAAAAAAGTTCGGCAGTGTCAGCAAAGAACTAATGCAAGTGAATCACTCATGGGCACCATCTGGCATGCAAAGCTTCTGGGGGCTTCTGGGGCCAAAAAAACCATTAAGACATATTGCGGCTGCTGCAAAATGCCATCACTATGAAGTACTCTGTCCCCCCCCCACTCGTATAGATGGGCCCTCTGTTATGAAAGCCTGTCAAGCCCAGCTCGGCATGGTTATGTGGTGTCAATGATGTCTAGATCACTAGATCATACATGCCTACAAGATCACCAGTTTACCACCTCAAGCATTTCTGCACTTTCGCAAAAGTAACCAATAGCACCACAGTAACTAAACACACCATCAGTAATCCAAAACACCCACGATGCACCATATACTGACTAATATCAGATCAGGTAATTTTATGGTGGTAGCCATGCTGAGGTATTAACATGTTCAAATAGATTTGGTTTGCCATCAATATATGATACTTGACATCCAGATTTCTATACACAATTCTGTTGTTCTTTTTAAATAAGAAAACTGAATTATTACATAATCTGGAAGCCAACAATTCCAGTTTGTCTGTGATTTTCATTTGTTTTAAGCTCCAATTCAAGTCTTAACTCTTCTTGGTCAGGCTGTGAGCCCCTTTCCACATACTGTATAAAGTTCAAGCTCATTGGAGAACACTGAAGAAATTACAAAGGCCAGCATAGCAAACTGTTGGAAACCTGGTATTCTTCCTGCACCCCTCACCTGCTTGCTGATAGAGCAAAGCAAGTTTTTAGGAAGTTTTAGGAACCTCCTTGCATGTTTAAAAGGTCCTCCCCTTCTCCTTACACTACCCTAGTAATTAGTGGGCTTGGCTCTGACTCAGCCAAGATGACTAGAATGACCATTGTGTCATTCATCACATGTCCCAGGCTTTCTGACCTCATGTTAAAAAGTTTATGACTCTTTGTCTGCTCTCAGACACTCACAGACTCACTCTCACTCACCCTGAAGAAGAAGAAATATGGACACTACCTGCTTGCAGACTAGGGATGTCCTGCCTTGCTTTTCCCTATCTTTCCTGATCTCACTAAATAGGTGAATTCTACCCTAAATCCTTTTAGTCAGCTAGGATGTTAGCTTTCCATGCATATGTGGATTGCAAGAGCTATTAGTACATACTTAAGTATTCTTTTGTTGTTGGCAAAGAAGAGAACTGCTCACCAGGCATACCTCACCCAGCCAACTTGCCATGTAAGAAAAGCAGCTTTCCGTCTCACATGTAGTAAACTTCAACAAAAACTCTGAGACATGCAGAACAAGTGGTGGATCAATATAGCAGAAAAGACACAACGCTGTGCAGATCTGGGTGATCATAGAGGATTTTATGAAGCTCTTAAAGCAGTGTTTGGACCTACTTATCAGGTCCAAAGCTCCTTATACAGTACAGATGGTCAAACATTAATTACTGATAAAGCCTCCATCCTGAATCGATGGGCTGAACATTTTCAAAGTCTCTTTAGTGCCAACCAAGTTGTCCAAGGCTCAGCTATCCAACATATGATACAAAAACCAATGAAAAATGAATTGGACATAGCTCCCACTTTGGAAGAGACTCTTAAGGTCATAGAGCAGATGAAAAACGGCAAGGCAGCTGGGATTGATGGAATACCACCTGAAGTTTGGAAACACGGAGGTCATGCACTCCACGATAAATTTCACGAACTCTTTGTGAATTGCTGGGAAAAAGGGGAACTGCCATCAGATCTCTGAGATGCTGTCATCATCACCCTGTACAAGAAAAAAGGAGCAAAATCCGATTGCTCAATCTATTGAGGCATAACACTGCTCTCTATTGCTGGAAAAATCCTTGCAAGGATACTCCTGAACAGATTAGTTCCTGCTATTGCAGAAGAACTTCTTCCTGAAAGCCAATGTGGCTTCAGAGCCAATAGGAGTAATACAGATATGGTATTTGCCCTTAGAGAACTGCAAGAAAAATGTAGAGAGCAGAACAAGGGTCTCTATGTAACATTTGTCGACCTCACCAAAGCCTTCGACACTGTGAGTAGAAAAGGTCTGTGGCAGATCCTGGAAAGACTAGGATGTCCCCCCAAATTCCTTAAAATGATTATCCTGCTACATGAGGGCCAGCACAGTCAAGTCAGATATGGCAATGCTCTTTCAGAGCCCTTTCTAATAACTAATGCAGTGAAGCAAGGTCGTGTTCTTGCTCCAACCTTATTTACAATCTTCTTCAGCATGATGCTCCAAAGGGCTACGGCAGAGCTCGAAGAAGAATACGGCATCTATATACGTTACCATACTGATGGTAGCTTGTTTAACTTAAGCCATCTGAGGGCTCACACTAAGACTCTAAACTATCTAGTCTGTGAGCTGCTCTTCGCTGATGATGCTGCCATTGTTACCCACACAGAAGAAGCTCTGCAGCACCTAACATCCTGCTTCACAATAGCTGCAGAGCTGTTTGGGCTGGAAGTCAACCTGAAAAAAAAGAAGTTCTTTACCAGTCTGCGCCACAGGATGAACACCACCATCCCCACATTGCCATCGGCAAATCTGTGCTTATTAAGTCCGTTCAGCAGTTCACCTACCTGGGAAGCATCATCTCCTCAGATGCCAAGATTGACAAAGAGATCGATCACAGATTAGCAAAGGCATATAGTGCATTTGGAAGACTTCACAAAAGAGTCTGGAGTAATAAACACCTGAGGCAAAGCACAAAAATCAGTGTGTATAGAGCCATTGTACTGTCTATGCTCCTTTATGGATTTGAAACATGGGTCACCTATCGCCACCACCTACGACTCCTCGAACGCTTTCATCAGCACTGTCTACGCACAATCCTAAATATACACTGGACTGACTATTTGAGGAATGTTGCTGTCCTTGAGCAAGCAGGGATCACCAGCATTGAGGCCATGATATTGAGAACACAGCTGCGCTGTGCAGGGCACGTTTCTAGGATGGAGGACCATCGCCTCCCAAAAATAGAACTCTACGGTGAACTCGCCACGGGTCAGCATAAGAGGAGTGCTCCAAAAAAAGATACAAGGATTCCCTGAAACAACATCTCAGGCTTAGCCAAATTGATCACCAACAATGGTCCGCCCTAGCCTCACATCGGGAGGCATGGAGATGCACTATCCACAATGCTGCAGCCTTATTTGAGAACTCACGCCAAACAAGTCTTGAAGAGAAATGACAATGCAGAAAGAATCACAACCCAGAAGCATCACCCAAGGAGACCTTCTGCTGTGCTTTCTGCAACCAGACTTGTTTATCTCAGATTGGCCTTTTTAGTCATCAGCACGCTTGTAGAAAGCGCAGGATGAGTCCTTCCTGAATCTGCGTTTGGGAAGAAAAGCCAGAGAGAGAGAGAGAAGTATTCTTTTAAGGAAGAAGTTGTTTGTCTTTATTTTGTTAAAGCGGCATTAATGACTGAGGGGGGATTACAGTACTTTACTAACTGAGCCTGTCGTTTCTGTCTCTGATAATTCTGCTATACTAGAAGTTTTAATTTTGATGAAGATATTCCAAAAGGGCTTGCTCCCTGGAATCTTCAATGAATTTTTAATTTTTAAGCTCATACACTCCGATGCAAACTCACTTTCTATCCTTAATTCTTAGGACGAAATGCAACAGAGCTCAAGAAATACAGCATGATAAAATTCATTTATTTCAAGCCTCGTGGAGAAATTGTTCAGGCCAATCAACAGAAAGATAAACATGGCAGGGCACCATATGAGCATTTTTCTTTTCCAATATGTATATTTTATTGGATTTTTTAAAGTATAGCTACATAGAAAGGAGAGGTTTAAAAAGTGGGTAAGTACATAAGACAAACTGGCCAAATACCCTAAAGGCATCAGAGCCCTTCTGATCTTGGATCAACCCTGGTTAGGACTTGGATGGGAGACCACCAGTGAATACCAGGTGCTGTAGGCTATATTTCCGAGGAAGGAACTGGCAAAACCACCTCTGAGACAGTATTCCTTGCCTAAGAAAACCTTATGAAATTCATGGGATCATCAGAAGTCAACAAGCAACTTGAAGGCACATGCACATACACAAGAGCACAGAGGATCCAACCACACCAGCCATCTGAGTACCCTGAAGCATTGTGGATTTGCTCCAGTGCACCAGGTCTATCCAGATTCAGCTGCCAGTGTGACATCAATGAAAGGACATTGACATTTGATTCCTTTCCTGGAAATTCATCAAGTTGAGCTGCATGAAAGCATCCTAAGGGATCCAACATTAGGAAGGGCCCAATACATTCAAGCCCCAGCATTTAACAAGCATTATTTCTCTCCCAAAGAGAAATCCTGGTTGGGAAAAGCTGTCTTACAGCCCAGTGCTAAACTTATCAAGCTCAAATGAAAGTCTCAGTCATTCCAGTTGGATTTACTTTCAGATTAAGTGTTTAGAGAACAGCAGCTTAATTTGCTGCAACAAGGGGGTGGGATAGGTAGCCACATATTTCTTCAGCATAAATTGCACATGAGGAGCAAACTGGATTACCTGTTCAAACAATCTGAACAAGTTGGTGTAGTTGCAACATTTCTGCAGTACACCCAGATATCTGCTAGTGGTATTCTAGAGCAAGCAGCAGCCAGAGTTCAGAAACATCCTGTGGAGTGCAACTCCCAGAAACACAGTAGGGGGAATCATAAAAGTTGCAGTCCAAAAAGTACCTTTCCTAGCAACTTCAGCTATATGGTTGGAGGGCTATTCCTCTGAAAGCCGAATGAGCAATTTCCCTCCCAGTCATTGGTCATTTTCCCTGCCTCTTCACTTCCTACTTTCACTGTTTATACCTTGTAATCAGGGACAGTCTAGAGATGATCCTATGCAGCAAAACTAAACATTGTGAGTGCAATCACAAACCAACTGCAGAATGAGACAGACTAAAGTAGGCTTGCCTTTGATAAATGACTGGGGGGAAGAAATTTCAGACAGCCAAATAGCCTTTTTGGAGGGTTAATTTGCTCCACTCTGTCTTGAGCGGCAAAGCTGAAAGGCAAAATGGATTTGATAATGTGCAATATAAATAGGAAAACGGCACGATGCACAGTGCAAATTGCATGGACAGGAGAGCAACAGCAAATGGCTAAACCTTTACCGCCCTGCCCAGGCTACAGCAGAAAGGATGGCAATTTGGCCCAGAAGCAGAAGAAGAGCCGTCCCTTCACCCCAACTGCCACTGCCCTGGCCTCTGAGGGAGAGAGGGAGAGGCAGCATTTGCTTGGCTTAGTCCCTTCCCCCTGCCATTCCTGAGGGCAGGGAACTGTCAAATTAACAATTTGTAAGCCCCTCTGAGAGCCTTTGAGGCTGAAATAGTATAAATACTCTGAATAGATAGATAGATAGATAGTCCCTGTTTCCCCAGCCACTCTATTACAATGCCTGTCTCTCAACTCTGCTTCTGTAGCATCTGCTGTAGTGAGGGAGGGAGGAAAGCTGGATTTACAAGTCAGATTTTTACATTTTATTTCTAAAGAGGATTTTGTTGCTTGTTTACTCCATGGATTCCTATTTAATGCCAAGGAGCAGACTCTTGCTTGTGTTCAGCATCGATGAATCCAGATGAGCAAAAGGGGCCCTTAAAAAAATATCAGTTCACACAAGAACAGTCTTCCCTTCCACTCCTTTCTGTACATTCCCTTTCCTGCAGGATATCTGCTGAGTCAGAAGTGCTGGCATTGCAATCGCACTGCCTCACCTTCCAGATTCAGTTGAGGCTGAGCTGCCTACTCTTAGGGTTTGTTATTTTCTGTTTCCCTGATCCCTGGCATAAGCCTTTTAAACTGAATAGAATCAAACAGCGCCTTCTAGTCACATTGCCCTTCTGTATAGTACTGGTGGCCACCTTCTTCTTATCCTTTCTTGTGTTATGCATGAGAGAAGAATTTTCACAGATGTAATGCAGCATAACTAGAGCTACCTAGAGAATCTATACAAAAGAAAAATGCAGTGTTGTCAAAATCAGTACCTCCTAGAACGCAATGAGTTGGGATGGATGAATTGCTATGTTTTTGTATTTTATTATTATTATTATTTTTTGCTCATGATTCAGTTAAAGACACTTTTGGGGGGTGGAGGTGAAATAGAGGCATCCACAGGAAAAGGTGGTACTAAAAAGCATGGGGAGGGAAGCTAGAGAGCAGTGCTGAATTAGTAAAAGGAAACTGCCCCCCCCCAGGGATCCTCCCCAGCTGGCCAGTATCCTAAGCCCCACTACAAAATGAGAGGATGCCACACAGGCTACTGTGCAATTAACAGACTTCCTGAATCTCCTCTGATTAAGCTCCAAGAAACATCTTCATTCAGGGCAGAGCTTGAAATGTTGCATTTCAAAATTAATTTGATAATTAGAAATTGGGAGACGGATTCATTACCATACTCATGCTAATAATTTAGTTAGAATCATAGAGTTGGAAGAGACCTCAAGGGCCATCCACTCCAACCCTCTGCCATGCAGGAATACACAATCAAATCATGCCCGACAGATGGCCATCCAGACTCTGTTTAAAAACCTCCAAAGAAGGAGAACCCACTATACTATGAGGCAGTGTATTCGACTTCCAAGCAGCTCTTACTGTCAAGAAGTTCTTCCTAATGCTTAGGTGGAATCTCTTTTCCTGTAGTTTGAACCCACTGCTCCATGTCCTAGTCTCTGGAGCAGCAGAAAAAAAAATTGCTCCATCCGCAGTATGACATCTC
Organism: Gambelia wislizenii; assembly: GCA_030847615.1. Lineage (NCBI taxonomy): Eukaryota > Metazoa > Chordata > Lepidosauria > Squamata > Crotaphytidae > Gambelia > Gambelia wislizenii. Next base: position 263,822,402 of record JAUMIR010000002.1, read on the forward strand.
TTCAAATATTTAAACATGGTTTTCATGTCTGCTCTTAACCTTTTCTTCTCCAGGCTAAACGTGCCCAGCTCCCTAAGCCGCTCCTCACAGGGCATGGCTTCCAGACCTCCCACCATTCTGGTCGCTCTCCTCTGGACACCTTCCAGATTCTCAATATCCTTCCTGAATTGTGGAAGGATTCCAGTATTCCAAGTGAGGCCTGACCAAAGCAGAAGAGAGTGGCACTATTACTTTCCTTGATCTAGACACGATACTCCTATTAATGCAGCCTAGAATCGCATTGACTTTTTTAGCTGCTGCATCACAGTGCTGGCTCATGTTCAGCTTGTGTTCCACAAGACTCCTAGATCCTTTTCACATGTACTGCCATCAAGCCAGGTGTCACCCATCCTATATCTGTGCATTTCATTTTTACTGCTCAAGTGCAGTATCCTACATTTCTCCCTGTAGAAATTCATTTGGTTAGTATTGGCCCTGCTTTCTAATCTGTTCAGGTCATTTTGAATTCTGATCCTGTCCTCCTAATTTGGTGTCATCTGCAAACTTGATAAGCATACCCTCTATTCCCTCATCCAAGTCATTGATAAAGATGCTGAATAGCACTGGGCCCAGGACAGAACCCTGTGGCACCCCACTAGTCACTTTTCTCCAGGAAGAGGAGCCATTGGTAACTACCCTTTGGGTTCAGTTAGTCAATGAATTACAAATCCACCTAACAGTTGCATTGTCTAGCCCACAGGTTACTAACTTTTTTGCAAAAATATCCTGGGGGACCTTGTCAAAAGCCTTACTGAAATCAAGGTACACTACACCCACAGCATTCCCTTCATCTATCAAGTTTGTAACTCTATTAAAAAAAGAGATGAGATTAGTCTGGCATGACTTGTTTTTGAGAAATTCATGTTGAATTTTTGTGATCACGACATTCCTTTCTAAGTGTTTACAGACTGTCTGTTTAATGATCTGCTCTAGAATCTTTCCTAGTATTGATGTCAGGCTGACTGGGCGGTAATTATTTGGGTCTTCTTTCCCCCTCTTTTTAAAGATGGGACAACATTTGCCCTCTTCCAGTCTGCTGGGACCTCTCCTGTTCTCCAGGAATGCTCAAAGATTATTGACAGTGTTTCTGAGAGTTGATTATCATTAGTTAAGTCCTTGTTTAAGCCATTATAGAATCATAGAGTTGGAAGAGATCACAAGGGCCATCCAGCCTAAGCCCTTCAATGCAGGAATAAACAAAGCACTCCGGACAGATGGCCATCCAGCCTCTGTTTAAAAAACTCCAAAGAAGGAGACCCCCACCACACTTTGAGACAGTGTATTCCACTGCCAAACAGCTCTCACATGTGTACTTTGCTCACTCTTCAAATGCCTTGTTTGTTAATAAGGAATTATTTTAGTCAGAAAGCACTGATCCACTGCAAGTGCAGCAATAAGGTGATTGGCTACACAGATCAGACAGTGAATAAAGGATGCAAAATTCTGAATCAGAAATGTTTGGAAAGCCTCAGAATATATACAAAACAGTTTTCTGCCAAACAGGATCACTACATCCTTTCTTTTCCCCCCGTCCCACTCAAGAAGTGTGGTCTGCAAAGATCAGTAGCAGGACACGTTTTGCATGCAGGAGCCAGGGGTCCCAAATTCAGTCTGTTATGTTTTCAATTTAAATGATCGTGTATCTAATAAGCTCTCTAGTTTCTCCACCCATCTTAACTTAATTGTACAATTAGAAGTGGGTGGGTAAAAAGAAGAGGGAGAATTAAAAAGCAGAATGGAGGGAGAGAAGAAGACACCTAGAAAGAAGGAGAGGGTGGGATGGGGGGGGAACTTTTCACTTAATTATCCAATGCACAGCACTGTGAGAACAAAATAAGATTCAAAAGGGATTCATTGCAGTTCACTCCAAATAATGTTATGCAAGATTGACTATTATACCATAATATATAAAAGAAACCAGTCAAGAATAGAGTAGAAATGACTAAAAAAAGTTATACTTTTTTTAGGGACTCCACCACTACCCCTAGCAAGATCCCACATTCCTTGTATGCATGCCCATGGGATGAGGGTGGGGAGACACCTGCCTTTCAGGCCAGAAAGGCCTGACATTCTGAGGGCATTAGTTCCCCCCTCAAAAAAAATGTTCTCCCACAGCATTTGATTCCATTCTAAAATTCACTTTTTTCTTTTCCCTTATTTAATTTTTGTTCACTCATGCTGATCTGAACTCCAGATTCTTCTCTTTCTAGCCTGCCCAGCAACAGAGCCATATGATGCATTTCCTCCAATCTTTATACATCTTCTCCTGAGGCAGTGGCAAAACTCTTATTTTACTCAGTCTGCCAGAGGAAGAGGCACCTATCCTAATGAATTCTAATGAAATCCAATATCCTTATGTGGTGCAGCATATTTTAACTTTGGAATTAACAGAGGAATCCAGTGATTTAGGCCAAATCATTAGAAAAACCTAATGAACCCACAACTCTGTGAGTTAATTAGTTAATTTTATACACTGAGTCAGAATTGGGGACAGGAAGTCCGGAAGAGTCTGGACATTTCCCAGATAATGCACATAAAGGGAGCACAACTATGGCTGAAGAATTTGACTGTCTCTGATCCATGTGTGTGTCTGTGTGTGTGTGTGCATGTGCTTTCAAGTTACCTGTCAACTTATGGTGACCACATGAGTTTCACAGATTTTCACTGAGGTGATTTTGCCATTTCCTTCCCTAGTAAGTCTTAAAAGCACACTTGATTCAAGTGACACCATCACAAACCTTTCCAAAATAAAAGAAAGGAACAAATATACAATTTAGAGGACAGAGATTGGAGAAGTCAGTTTTCTGGATGCCAATTCCCAGAATTTCTCAGCCAACATGGCAAGTGATCATGGGTACTGTAGTCCACAACAATAACTTCCCAATATTCTGATTGAGAGCTATGTCACATACCCTCCCTACCCTGTATGTAATGGCCAAGCTGATAAGAGCAGGCTGGGGCAAAGGTGCTATGTTCAGTTTGACAATTTATTGACATCTTTTCCTCTGTTCACACCCACCAAAGACTCAAGACAGCAGTTTCTCACAGCCTATGAGGTTCCACAAGGAAAAATACACACACCATAATGCCTGTGGGGCTATCAGAAGTAATATATGTGGGTTGAGCTGCAAGCTGTGCACAGGAAGAAGCCACCTGACTGCCACAGGCATATTCCCAACATGCCAAGTTGCTGACATGTTTTGGCTCCCCCAAGGCAAAAATAGCCACAAGCAGGAAGTCTGGCTGATGGCACTGTTTTATTATTATAAGGGAGAAAAATAGATATATTCATGCTATGTTGACCTGTACTATATATAAGGAAAAGGGTCTTAAAGACCCAAAGTCCCTTGGCACTGCCAATCAAATCAAGAAGCTGGCAACAAATTGCTGATCAGTATATAAAGTGCAGCAGGCCAACACCAGCCAAGATGTCCATAAACACACAACTGGCTGGGGTGATGGTGGAATGTGAAGATATTTGCCTGGGAAGAATGTTAAAACTGCACACTTAAGGTTATTCACAGGATCAGAGCACAGCTAGACAAGCAGTATGTCGTAAGACTCTGTCCCAATGAGTTTACCATCTAAAAAATTATTCTAGTGGGAAAATACAGAAGGAAAAGAAGGAAGGATAACTGGGAGAATGAATGCAGATATAAATACACATGCACTAACACATGTGTATGCATGTATATCTTTATATAAATAAATATTAAAATAATGTAAATGCCAGGTTTCCTCTAAAAACAGTACTCAATGCAACATGGTATAAAAATAGATAAAATTCCAAATCATAACTGAAATCTAAAAATGCTATAATTAAACTTCAATTAAAATGTATCAGTTTTAGAAAAGTGTGTGTTATTGTTTGATTTACATGGCCTTCGGCTTGATTACATGCTCAGCAGTAGGAGCATATGAGGATTAAAGAGCTCAGCCACAATCTTCATGGAAATGGTGGGTCTTCAGCAGAGCCTAGGCAAAATTCCTTCTCTTGGATTGAGATTCCCAGTATCCCACAGTGAACATGGCCATTGGCCATGCTGATTATGAGAATCTGGGAGTTGCAGTCCCAAAAAGAAAACGTTGCCAAGCTCTGGTCTTTGCTGACGCCAACAGAGTCGGAAAGATTTCAGTTGTCCAAGGTCATCTATAGGCTCCAATGTCCCTGTGCCCAGGTGGAATCCTCTTCAGCAGACTAGCCCTGCCATGGGAAAGAGAGCCTAGAGTGGGACGCACAGGAAAGCAGCACTGGATTCCAGGGCACCTTCAGCAGAACTGACAGGCTGCTAACACCCATCACAACCAGAGCTCTCTCACCTCATCAAAGATGGAGAAGTCGTGCATGAAGAAAACGTGCATAATCAATAAGGAGACCCACAGCACATGTCTGGCTGTCACAAGCAATCTATCAGAGCCAGGCAAGAAAGGCATTTTTCTGCAGCCCTCTGCAAAAAAGGGCCAGGTCCTACAGTGCATCTATCACACCTCCCACCCCTCTCCCTCCACATCATTGCTTAAGTCAAGGACAGGCTTGCAGTTTGGGCTGGCTCTGTATTCATCCTCATACCTGCATAACTTACATCTACCTTGTGTGAATGTGCTGTAGCTCTGAAGAGGCTTTGGCAACTGCAGTTTGTCTGAAATGCAGCAGCAAGAATACTTATGGGCACTTCCCTTAAGCTCATCTGGCAAGAGCTGCACTTAGTTTCTGAGCACAATTCAAAGTGAATGGCATTTTAAAGTCCTAAATGGCTTGGGCCTGACATATCCAAGAACCACCTCCCCCTATAGCAGCCTGACCCACTCTAAGGTTTGACAGAGAGGCCATTTTCTGCATCCCAACTGCACTGGAGATGCACAAGAACTAGGCATGAGAGAAATTAGATAGTTGAATATAAATTGTGGGTCCTTGGAGCCTAAATTGACACCCTTGGTAACAGCATTTCAACTTAAAGCGAAGACCTTCTTTTTCAGGCATGTTTAAGTTTTTCATATGACTATAATTAAATACATGGTGCTAACACACTGTAAAACACTCCACCAGTAAAAACCAAAGTTGGAAAATCTACAAGCACTGCACTTGACGCTACAACATGGCTGACAAATATGTGGCCCTCCAGAGGCCGTTGGACTGCAGCTTTCTTCTGCTCTAGCCAGCATAGCCAAATATGAGAGATAATGGAAACTGCAGTCCAACCACCTCTGGAGGGATACACACTCCCCATTCCTGTCCTTCAACTTAGATTTTCTAAGTGACTGGATTGGAATATAGGAGATAAAATAGATACTGTCTTCCACAGCACATGGAAGTTATTCTGTATGAGGATTCCAGGTCAGACAGAGCTAACAATGGAACCAGCAGTATGGTAGGCTAGGAAGAGTAGGAGATTTATGTTACAGTGAAAGCCTTGCTGTATAGCACTACAGCACAAAGCTGCCTGTGTTCTGAGATTTTCTGGGGTGGCCCCCCTCTCTCTCCCACCACCCTCAGAAGTCCATCTGGTGGGAACACAGGAGAGGGCCTTTTCAATGGCTACTCCAGGCTCTGGGGCTCTCTTCTCAGAAAGGCTAAATTGGCACCCTCCTTGCTCTTTCCACAAGCAGGTAAAAATCTTTTTATGCTGGCAGGCCTTTGAGAATTGATTTTTCAGGGGAAACGGACCTTGTATAAAATGCTAGACTTTAATTGGTTGTTGTTGTTTTAATTTGTTTTGACTGGTTTCAATTTTATGATGGTTTAACTGCTTTGTAACTTTTGTATGCTGTTAATTTTTAACTATGATTGTTTAACTGTTGTAAGCCACTTTGAGTCCCAAATTGGGGAAAACATGATAGAAGGAAGAAGAGGAAGCAGTAGCACTAGAGTTTTGGCCTCCCTTTTTTTTTTTTTAAGTATGTCCATAATGTTGCATTTTGCTAACTTCAAAGCAATCCCCATATGTTTATTTACAAGAATTCCCCCCCCCCCTAGAAAGTTGAAACTAATCCAGCAACAGGTCTCAGCACTATTTTTGGGACCAAATGAACTCCTCCAGCATAAAGAGCTAATTGGATTTTTCTGTTTTGCAGGAAGATTAGAAATACTATGTCACTGGACAGATGCAAGGAACTTGTCCCTACATGGTTAGAAAAAGAAACTCTGTTTCCTGACCCTTACGGAGAAGCTGATCATGTACACATCCACAAGAAAAGCGAGGGCCAACCACAGGATCTGTTCTATGTAATATGGGCCCCATTTATTAATTACTCTAATTATAATAGTGGTCAGTATTATAATCTTATTTCACATAGCAATTTATGGTAGGATGTACAGTACTTACTAATTGTTGAATACTGACTGGTCTAGGTGTTACTGGAAGAGGCTGTTCTCTGTGGGTTTTCTGTGAGTGCTGATTTTGTAATTTTTTTACCAATGTTTTGTATGAATCCCATTTGGGGAGAAAGGCTGGATATAAATCCAATATAAATAAATAAATAAATAAATAAATAAGTAAATAAACAAACATTAAAACTAAAACAAAACAAACAAACAAAAAAACCTCACGAGGCCCTATTGTATTCAGTGGGGCTTGTGTGTGCATGTGCCTTCAAGTCGCTTGTCAACTTATGGTGACCCCATGAATTTCATAGGGTTTTCTTATTCAAGGAATATTCAGGGGTGGTTTTGCCAGTTCCTTCCTCTTAAAAATAGCCTACAGCACCTGGTATTTGTTGGCGGTCTACCATCCAAGTACTAACGAGGGCTGACCCTGCTTATTTTCCAAGATCAGAAAGATATGATGCTTTTAGCTTACTCCTAAGAGCAAGGCTATTGTTATGAGTTAGTGGTTTGGGGGGTGATGGCTGATAAGATGTATTTCTCCTGGCCAGCTGGCACCCTCATGAATCTGGTTTCAGTGCTGCCTAGAAAGGCAGTATTTTGATCCTTCTTGCAGAACATCAGGTCTTATTAATTCCTCCAAGGTCTTCAAAGGCAGAGAACTAGGCCAACATTTTTTTAAAAATATGAAGACTGTGTATAGACTAATGTCTTCTCTAAGAAACAAAGTGATGTCTATAAGTTGCAGAGCAGGTAACTGGATTCCCAGAGGAGTTTACAGGAAAGCAAGAAATGTGGGCACCCAAGCAAAAAATATTTAGTGGGTAAGGAAACCATAAAATATACTTGGCTGAATTCACACGTGATGCTAATTCACAGGAAAGTACTACATGCATGAACAGAAAGGAGTACAGTCAGCCCTCCATGTCCACGGATTCTCTATCCACAGATTCCACCATCCACGGCTTGAAAATGTTGCCTAAAATATATATATTCCAAAAAGCAAACTGTGATTTTGGCAATTTATATAAGGAACACCATTTTACTATGCCATTGTATATAATAGGACTTGAGCATCCATTTTGGTGTCTATGTGTGTGTGTGGGGGGGTTTCCTGGAACCAAACCCCAGTGGATAACAAGGGTTCACAATACACATGGAATACTAGGCTAAAGGGCTTCCTTCTGATTTTCCCAGACAGTTGGGAGAAGGAATAAACCAACATTCAGATTAACTTTGTCTGATCCCTGGCTTGTTGTTTGGTGTGTGTATGTGTGCGTGCAAGTCTTCAGGTTGCTTTTTGACTTATGGTGACACCATGAATTTGGTACCTGGTTTTAAAATCATGGTTTAAAATAAACTCTGTTTCCTATACAAGATAGCTGAATTATCCATGGCTTGTAACTGGCTTGTTTAGCAACTAAACAGAATTAAACTACTGCTACTGGTTTGCATGAATGAGCTCCAATCTTTAGAAGGTACTGCTATCCATGAATGGCCAGTCCTTAAGAGAGTCAAATTAATTTACTGCCTCCAGTTCTTGTGGGAGACATCAGAAGTGTGATGATGTCATGTTCAGAGTTGATCAGTATTGATTGGGGTGCAGACTGCATCAAGCCCTTGATGAAGAACAGAGGCATTAGAAAGGGTTCACTGTCTGAAAATTAGTGATAGCCAAACTTTTCCAGGCTTGATTTAGACCTAGCTCAGTAATTAAGCATTTGAGAAAAGGTGGTCTGTTCTTTAAGGGTTCTCTCCCACTTTGTAATGTTGATGCACAAATGTTGCAGGTGCATACATGCACTTCACTTTAAATTCAACTAAGAATTGCACATCTTCATCTTCTTCCTCCTCCCTTGTTCTGCTCCTACCCTACAGTACATTTTGTGCTAGGAAGCCATTTAAAAATATAAACTCTTCCCACCCAGCCTGCAACAAAATAGAGAGGAACAAGAGTGGCTTTAGATCTAGATGCAGGAAAACTACCAGCAGCAGTTGGCAAAATTTACCCAGAGAAGAGAGGCACCGAAGAGCTCTAAAGGCTGTTCCTTGAGGCAGTCTCATCATGTATCTGACACATTATGAATACAGCTCACTTTAGGACACAGGTGGGGAATAGAAATCAGAATATGGCTCAGATTTCTCCGCCCACAGTGGAGGCCAGATTATGTGAACAGGTCATGGTAGCGATCAGAGATAGCAGAGACTCTATATTCCAACTGGTATGCACAGGAACTAGTCCCTCTACCTCAGAGTTTTAATATTGCATATATGCAGAATTTCTGCGGGGAAATAGCAGTCATTGAAGCCAGCGTGGTGTAGTGGTTTGAGCATTGGACTACGACTCTGGAAACTAGGCTTCAAATGCCATGGAAACCCACTGGGTGACCTCTGGCAAGTCACATTCTCTCAGCCTCAGAGGAAGGCAATGGCAAAACCTCCTCTGAAAAATATTGACTAGAAAACCCTGTGGTATGTTCATCTTAGGGTTGCCATAAGTTGAAAATGACTTGAAGGAAGACAACAACAACTCAGATATATGTCTCAGTATTACGTGTCAAACAATTCCCTGCAGCTGAATCAGAGTGTTAACAAACTTGGGTGAGATCATTATTGAAAGTATTTTCCTCAGCCACAGGAGCTATAGCAGCATTTATAAGCAAGGGAAGATTATGCCTTCCTGAACTGAGGCCATCCAAACTGAAAAAAGCTTTGACAACCTTCCATTTCAAACAATACAGGGTGCAATTTTCAAAGAGCATTAGGAATGGGCATTGTATCTGTGTGTGTGCGGGTCCATTGGTTTTTTAACTGAATTTGATTTCACACTGTTCTATGGTTTTAATGGTTGGCAGACATTCTGAGTGGTTCATAGATGCCAGAAGATGCTTTGAATTACAACTTACACTATCATTGTGATGTTATAGACTTTTGATAAAAATGCTGTTTATTAGATAAATTTGTTGGGATATTTGCAACCTTTGCATGCATTGGGCTGCATCGTAATTAAAGAGTTAAAGTGCATGGAAGGGATGCTTTATAGCCTAATTTCCTGTTTATTTGTTTTACGGTCCCCTCACTTCCTCTAAGTAGCCTTTCTTTGTTCCCTGAAAGTTGCCTAGGAGGCTCACAACTTTCTTTTTTTGTGTGTGAGAGAACCCAAGAGGGAGCTTCTCTCCTCCAACTTCTTTCTTTTTTAGCTTTGGAGATGGAGTGCATCCTTGCTAGAGCTCCAGTAACTAACAGCATCTAGGACTCCTATTTTACTTCCTGCTTGCATGCATATTTCAAGATTATGTACCTTTGTATTTTGATGGTGCACAAGAACCTCTGAAAGTAAATTACCTTTTATACTTCTAAAGAAGACTAAGCTTGTTTATTGTTTTAGCTAGACTCTCTGTGTGTGTGTGAGACTAAAGGTTGGTGGCTAGCTTAGCTATTGTTCAATATAAACACTTCTGCTGCTGAGATACCAAATTCAAATGTTTTAAATTCCCAACAAAATTAAGGTAAAGTATGATTAGATGTGTGATCTTTAATAAATGTAATAAGGTAAGTGATCTGTTGGGAGGGGGCAAAAGGCAGGAATGTTGGGGCGATTGGCTAAGTGTTGGAAAGGATTTTTAAAAGGCTGATGCGGGTAACAGGAGGAGAGAAAGAGAGTGTGAGATAGGAGAACTGAAGGGAGGAATATTAGTGAGAGTTAGTCAGTGAGGTTTTAGCCATTTTAAAGAAGTTATTGTTAGCTTTATGTTGAACTTCTGCATAAAAATATTTTTTTATTATACACATGTGCCTCTGAGAATGTTACATAAGGTTTATTGGAATACTTGAACTCATGCACATTGTGTCTGTGGTGGAAGCAGTTATACAAGAGTAGTGGTGTCCAGCTGGGAGATTAGACAAATAAAATCTCAAGCAGGAACCACAAGGGCATCTAGGAGTCCCCACATCTGATGCCAAAGCAGAGGGACAGGAAGAGGTTGTCACATTTGATGGCAGAGGGGGGGATGAGTTGAAGCCCTCAGAGCCACCCCTGTAATTTTGCCAGAAAAGGTCCACTTACACCAACATAATTCCACTAGCTGTACCCGGCGTAACATACACTGTTATAGGAGATTTTAAATTTTACATCATCCCAGTGCAAGTAAGGGTTTCTTCTAACGGTGTCTGCTTGAAGCACGATCTCAAAAAGATGGCGGACACAAGTAGTGCAATGGTCACCTCTGGTTACTACTTGGATGGGAGTCAACAGAGGTCAATAGAGGACTTAATTATGGAACTCTATGGCTTAGATGTCTTTTTATATGCTGTCTTTTAATTGATTTTTAAATGGTTTTCATGGTGTGTGTGTGTGTGTGTCATCAAGTTGTCTATGGACTCATGAATTGCCTAGTGTTTTCATAGGCAAGAAAAACTCAGGTGGTTTTGCCATTTCCCTCCTCTGAAATATAGTTTGAAGCACCTGGGATTCCTTGGCGGTCTCTCATCCAAGCACTAATCAGTGCTGACCCGGCTTCCAGGATCAGATAAGATGTGGTGACTTTAGGGTATTTAGGCATTTTAACTCTATAGATTTCGTGTGTGTGTGTGTGTGTGTGTGTGTGTATCTGGGAGAAAACTGGTGTTGGCTTGATCTTTCATCTCACTCTATCTGTCTATCTATGGAATCTCACAGAGAGATGTGTCTTATCCCAACCTTGCTTATTTTTCCACCCCAGTGCTATCACTAACAGCTAAATGTTGTTGTTGTTTTAATCTTTCCTCATTTTCCACCAGGAGCAAAGCCAACACCCCTCAGGAAATTTAAGGACATCTTTTAAGTACTGTACTCAGTTTTCTTAAGTGAGGCTGACTTTGTACCTGAGAGTAAAATGCACTGAATAGAATGGAACTTCTTCATGGATTTTTAAAAGAAGAGGTATAACAATATTTTACTTGAAATAAAAAAAATCAGTAATAGATTGCTTTAACTCTGCCACTCACACGCAACCAATTCAGCCCAAACTCTTCTCAGGATGGCCTCAGAACAACGAATGAACACAAATGGTTCCTCTCCAAAGGACTTCCAAAACTCCTGGGCATGCAGAACCACACCCTCACGCCTCTACAGGAGCCTACTATGACCCCGATTGGCTTTTCCCCAAATCAGTTAATGGATAGCCATCTTCTATTGGTAAAAAATCGAGTGTAGCCCACCCCCGTCAGTCCAAGTTCTATGTGTGGAGAGGGGGGAGAAGACTTGGGGAAAATCTTACATTTCCTCACTGAGACAGCAAGAGTTTAGGTACAGTACTAAAAAGCAAACCAACTGCAGTTTTGTGCCATCTCTTCTCTTCTCTCTCTCTCTCTCACACACATGTATATCTGAAATCTATAGAATTAATATATATATATATATATATATATATATATATATATATATGAAATCTCACACAGGTAGGAGATTAAAAAGCAAACCAACTACAGTTTTCTGCCAAGTTTGTGATGGATCACAGAAGCATGTCATTATTCCATAAAACCAAGTATATTTATATTGAAGTGATTAACCCAAGAGAACTGGAAAATATAAACTGTAAAATAATCAGCATCTGCCTCCTTCAGTTACTACCTTCTAGGGTAATCCAGTTTCATCTTTAGCAACTTGAAGAAGGGGAAAACCAAAATGTTTTGCTCATATATTTCAGTTCAGTTTGTTAATCACTTATCTAGGCATCTATCTAGCTTGACTGCTGTTTTTAATAGGCACTGATTTTAATCATTTGTTACCTCCCTCCAGTCCTACTGGGGGGGGGGCGAAGTGAAAAACGCCCTCCTCCCCATCTGACCAATCACCATGGTGTCTGTGGCACTGGTGGCATTCTCAGAGTTGTAGTTTCCAATGTGTGGGGGCAGAGGGCTTTCCCAGGCTCTGACTGCTTCTCCTGCATTGCTATCAACTTTCTCCTCTTCTTTTCTGCCTCCTTCTTTCTTCCCTCCCCTCTATTCACAGAGCCATTTCCCAGCACCTCTACCCCAAGTCTCCTCCTCCTCCTCCTGCTGCCTGGCCTTCCTCATTGCTGGGAGAAAAGGAAACTTAACTTAGCAGCTCCCGCCTCCTAGTTGTGACTGGCCGCCAAACGGAGCACTATGATTGGTTTGGAATGTTTCTCAAGTGGCCAATCAGCACACTGGAAACAGCAACATACGCAAGGGAAATATATATAAAAAAAGATTCTTCATCTAGATGGCCAATTAGGCATGAAACCAAGAAGAGGAAAAAGAAGAAACCAAGAAAACTGCCTTACTTGCAGTAGGCTCCTAGCAAATTAAGGTGTGAATTTGTGCAAATTATTATTACCACATTTGCCAAGTGGATTGTTTTAAGTCCTGGCTGTCTATTTGTAATATGCAGAAGACATGGCCAGTGGCTCTTATTCTTGGGGAGCAGCAACTCCACCCTTGGTTTTAATGACAACCTCTTCTGTAGCTCTTCCAGCTGCTTTGGAAGCTATTCAGGCACTGAACCTTAGCTATGAAAGCAAAGGGTTGAGTCTTCACCCCTCAATAATGGAGACACCATTGTGACATGTTTATGGGATTGTGACCTTCACAGTGTCACCTATAGTCTTTGTGTTGTTCTCGGGGATTTTAAAGTTTTATCTTTATGTTCAGAGTTAAAAACTAAAACAAGCAAGCTACTTTCTCACCACAATAACCTCTAACACAAGTAGCTTGGATAAAGATTGAAAAACTGTGCCCCAATTTTTTTAAGAACACAAAACAATATATCCATACAACTATATTCAGCCAGACCATATAAGTCTAGTTGTATCTGCTCAGATTGTCTGCTGTTCTCTTTCCCAGAACAGCTGCCAACACATTATCCTTTTCATTAGGTATGAATCTGAGACCTTCTGCATATAACTGCATGCTCCCCACACAGCAGATTTCTAGTCCTGATGGTTGCAGGGTATAAGAGAACAACTTTGCTCCAATCTATCTTGCTCCTGCTTGCTCCTTGCTCCTGCTTGCGAGTCTGCAAGACATTTATGTCTAGCATCAAGAGGGAGACTGCAGATTGAATGGATATCTCTCTTTCTAAATGTGGTAGGTATCAAATTACTCCTAGGATTCTGGGATGAAGGTACAAAGTCTCATTCCCTCTTGATCCCCCTGTTCCGAAAACAGGCTCTCTGACACATTTGTCCTACCCAGATCTGTGCCTAGACTAGAGCCAAACACACAGGTTTCTGACTAGGCAGAGAGCAGAAGTGAAGAGAATCACAGTCCTAGCAAAATGGAGATTAGTTTAAGATAGAAAACCATCCAAAGCCCCTTGAGGAGGGGCAAGGCCAGCCAGGTGGATCAGACCTAAAAAGGCTGCGTGGTCCAGCATTCTGCTCGCACAGTGGCCAATCAGGTGCCCGTGAGAAGTCCACCAGCAGGCCATGATCACAGCACCCCTCTCCACAGCAACTAGTACTGTATTCAGACTACAAGCAGTACATTTTGTGGTAGCAAATTCCACAGTTCAACTATGTGCCTGCCATGTGAAGAAGAGCATTCTTTTATTGGTCCTGAAATCTCCCATCATTTAGATTATCCAGATGACCCTGGGTTCTATATTATTTGAGACAAAAATAATGTTTAAAATCCCACTCTGCTTTCTCCACACCTTGTATGTCTTCCTGACAATAAGAGCTGTTCAACAGTGGAACACACTGCTTCCGAGTGTGGCAGAGTCTGTCCTTTGCAGGTTTTTAAACGGGCTGGATGGCCATCTATAAGGAATGCTTTGTGTACCCCTGCATGGTACAGGGTTGGACTAGATGGTACTTATGGTCTCTTTCAGCTCTACGATTCTATGATCCCATGATTTTATATACCTCTACCATATTTCCCTTTACTTGACTTTTTTCCTACACTAGAAAAGCAATGTAACCTTCCATATAGAAAAGCTGATCATTTTGGTTGCCCTTCTCCATTTCTACAATACTCATTTTAAGCCTTAAAATGTAAGGTGTGGTGACCAGAACATCACAGAATATGGCTACATTACAAACTTGTAAAAAAGGCTTTATGATAATGGTAGGTTTGCATGGAAAGGCATGTGGGCAAAGGGATTGAATTTTAATTTGTGTTATGATATTAAAGAGAATTTTTATAAAATGATGTATTAATGGTATTTGATTCCTGAAAAATTAGCTAAAATATATAAAGATGCTTCAAATGTATGTTGGAAATGGGAACAGCAAGTACAGTCATTTTAGCTTATGAGGTAGACATGTGAAAAGGGTAAAAAGAATTGGAATTTAGATTCCTTTTTTAATACAGAAGATTTTGAAACTGAATATTCGTTTAAGCCTGAAATTTTTTGTTATTGGAAATGATGGATGCTAGATTGGGGAAGACTCACAGAAGACTACTGCAATATATGAGTACTGCAGCTAGACTATTTATTATACACACAAAGATGGAAGATTTCAACAGTGCCAACATGAGAAGAATGGCTGTTTAAAAACAATGGATTTACTTGAGATGGACAAATTATCTGCTCTGATGAAGAGAACTCATGAGAATCTTTTGTGAAAGACTGGGAACTGTGGATTATATTTTTCCAGAAATAAGAGAAGATTAACTTAACAGTGGAGTTTGTTAATTAGTAGGATTAAGTTAACGGAAGAAGTGTAACAATTGATAACTAGAGAAGCAAGAATTTAGTACATTGAATTATAACCACTGTAGAGAATGCTGAAAGACATGGTTTTTATTTTCTGATTCTTTGTATCTTTATACGCCTTTCTTTCCTTCTCTCTTTTTATATGCTTTTCTTTATATATAATGGTATAAATGTAGTTTCTTTGTCTGTTTTGTGTGCTCAGTGTATTTAGTGTTTAGCGTGTTAGATGTATTTGATAACTTCTAATAAAATATTTATAAAAAAGATAATGGTAGGTTTGCAAAACTATTTTTGATTATCCTTGCCTAAGAAAGCCTATTAAATTCATCAGGTTGCCACAGAGGTTTATTGTCAGTTCCTTCCTAATGATTCTCAGCACAGAATCTGTCATCTTCAGACCTGCTGGGTCAGCATTTTTTAAAGCTATTTACTGCAACTCCAGAGCCCCTTTTCTGATCAATCACTGAAATCTCAGACCATCATCAGCAAATACATGACACCAGGAAGGAGAGTTGCCCCAAAATGCATCATCCATCTTTACACTTGCTAACAATGAACCATAGTTAAAATTTTAATTCCCTCTCCTGACTGTTTGGAGATACCTTTGCTTCTGCGCACACCTGACAAAGAAACTGTGAAGATTATTAGTATCATTTATTTATATAACACTATCAGTGTACAAGGTGATTTAGAAGTAAAAGAACAACAAAACAGTTGCAAGGAAGTCAGTCTTATATCAGATATAAAAAAGCAACCAATGTGATTTTCTTTATCATCACTATATTTGTGCTCCACTCTAAAATTCTTGACCTTTTATTCCATCTCTGCACAGGGATACAGAAAAAATCTCTGAAGTCAACTGACTTCAGGCCAAAATTAAATGCATTTTCTGTTCCGGTCAGAGTGCCATCTGAATAGGGATTCCTACAGTCCAAGAAAGTTGCCACTGAGTTTCTTCTATGCTTCATAGAATCATAGAGTTGGAAGAGACCACAAGAGCCATCCAGTCAACGCCCTGCCATGCAGGAATACACAATCAAATCATTCCTGACAGATGGCCATCCAGCCTCTGTTGAAAAACCTCCAAAAAAGGAGACACCACCACACTACGAGGCAGTGCATTCTACTTCCGAACAGCTCTTACTGTCAGGAAATTCTTCCTAATGTTTAGGTGGAATCTCTTTTCCTGCAGTTTGAACCCATTGCTCCGTGTCCTAGTCTTTAGAGCAGCAGAAAACTATTGGAAGTGAAGAAGCATCAACACTTGTTTACAACTTTGTGTGTGTGTTCCTGGCCTGTCTCTCTCTCTCTGGCTTTTCTTCACAAACGAAGATTCAGGAAGGACTCATCCCGCGCTTTCTGCAAGCGCGCTGATGACTAAAAAGGCCAATCCAAGATAAACAAGTCCAGTTGCAGAAAGCACAGCAGAAGGTCTCCTTGGGTGAGGTTTCCGGGTTGTGATTCTTTCTGCATTGTCGTTTCTCTTCAAGACTTGTTCGGCGTGAGTTCTCAAATAAGGCTGCAGCATTGTGGATTGTGTGTCTCCATGCCTCCCGATGTGACGCCAGGGTGGACCATTGTTGGTGATCAATTTGGCCGAGCCTGAGATGTTGTTTCAGGGAGTCTTTGTATCGCTTTTTTGGAGTGCCCCTCTTACGCTGACCCATGGTGAGTTCACCGTAGAGTAGTATTTTTGAGAGGCGATGGTCCTCCATCCTAGAAACGTGCCCTGCCCAGCGCAGCTGCATTCTCAATATCATGGCCTCAATGCTGGTGATCCTTGATTGCTCAAGGACAGCAGCATTCGTCACATAGTCAGTCCAGTGTATATTTAGGATTGTGCGTAGACAGCGCTGATGAAAGCGTTCGAGGAGTCGTAGGTGGTGGCGATAGATGACCCATGTTTCAGATCCATAAAGGAGGATAGACAGTACAATGGCTCTATACACACTGATTTTTGTGCTTTGCCTCAGGTGTTTATTGCTCCAGATTCTTTTGTAAAGTCTTCCAAATGCACTATATGCCTTTGCTAAACTGTGATCGATCTCTTTGTCAATCTTGGCATCTGAGAAGATGATGCTTCCCAGGTAGGTGAACTGCTGAATGGACTTGAGCACAGATTTGCCGATGGCAATGTGGGGATGTTGGTGTTCGTCCTGTGGTGCAGGCTGGTAAAGAACTTCTGTTTTCTTCAGGTTGACTTCCAGCCCAAACAGCTCTGCAGCTGTTGCGAAGCAGGATGTTAGGCGCTGCAGAGCTGCTTCTGTGTGGGCAACAAGGGCAGAATCCTGTTTGCATGCAAAGGTCATTTCCCCCCTGTCTGCTTCAAGTAGTTTTAGTGTTTTATAACCCTTTGTCTAAGAAGCTAGAAGTTAGCATGCTTTGAGGCAACTCTGTCTCAAGATGTCTTACATGTGCGCTCATGAGAGTCAGCTCTAGGGACTCTTTCATTCCAAGTTAGGTAACTCTCTTCTATCTATCTACTTTTCTTATTCAAGATACATTCTCTGCCATAATAAACGTTAAGTTCTGCTTTATAACTTTACTGAGCATCCTGCATGTTTTATGTCCTGTTTTGTAGTAGAAGCTCATGAAGCTCTGGAAGTCTGCTGCAATCTGGTCAATATAAATACCAAAACCAATCCTACAAAAACAAGCTTGCCCCATCCTCAGTATGACATCCCACTGCTCCACGTCCTAGTCTCTGGAGCAGCAGAAAAAAAATTTGCTCCATCCGCAGTATGACATCCCTTCAAATATTTAAACATGGCTATCATGTCACTTCTCAACCTTCTCTTCTCTAGACTAAACATGCCCACCTCCCTAAGCCGCTCCTCACAGGGCATGGCTTCCAGACCTCCCACCATTCTGGTCGCTCTCCTCTGGACACCTTCCAGATTCTCAATATCCTTCCTGAATTGTGGAAGGATTCCAGTATTCCAAGTGAGGCCTGACCAAAGCAGAATAGAGTGGCACTATTACTTTCCTTGAACTAGACACGATACTCCTATTAATGCAGCCTAGAATCGCATTGACTTTTTTAGCTGCCGCATCACACTGCTGACTCATGTTTAGCTTGTGGTCCACTAAGACTCTTAGATCCTTTTTGCATGTACTGCCATCAAGCCAGGTGTCACCCATCCTATATCTCTGCATTTCATTTTTACTGCCCAAGTGTAGTACCCTACATTTCTCCCTGTAGAAATTCATTTTGTTAGTTTTTGCCCAACTTTTGAATGTGTTAAGGTCATTTTGGATTCTGATCCTGTCTTCTGGGGTATTAGCTACCCCTCCTAATTTGGTGTCATCTGCAAATTTGGTAAGCACACCCTCTACTCCCGCATCCAAGTCATTAATAAAGATGTTGAATAGCACTGGGCCCAGGATAGAACCCTGTGGCACCCCACTTGTTACTTCTCTCCAGGATGAAGAGGAACCATTGCTAACTACCGTTTGGGTTCAGTCAGTCAACCAATTACAAATCCACCTAACATTTGCATTGTCTAGCCCACAGGTTACTAACCTTTTTGCAAGAATATCATGGGGGACCTTGTCAAAAGCTTTACTGAAATCACGATACACTACATCCACAGCAGTGTATTCAGTGCAGTCAGAGCTCAGCTGACCCTGGAGGTTAATGAGGCCAAGCATCAAATTAGTCTAATTGAATAGATCCTGTGCTGGAGAGTAATTTGTCTCCATTATAGAGTCACACAAACAAAGCCTTTGCTTCAGCATTCTACAGGCTGCTACAGCAACAGGCAAGCTTGGCCTACCAGTATGGAAGCACCATCCTATGTCAAACCAAACATCACAGAGGGAAACATGTTAAATGGTAGCCCCGTTGGTTATATAGCACAATAAAACAAAATCCACAATCCACATAAGAGCACTATATTACTTTTATTGGCCAACCAAAATGCACAAAACACATCATGCAAGCTTTCGAAGCTCCACTGATGTAACATCTGACACAAGATGTAGGCCTGTGACTCTAGCACCATCACTTTTCTTCTCCTATATGATTTTTAAACATATTTTGCCTGATGAAGAAGACAGTGGAGTTTCAAAAGCTTGTGTTTTGTGCATTTTGGTTGGCCGATAAATGTACCACAGTGGGAGTTTACATATCTCTTCACATTGCCTCATGCACTAGAGTTTCCAGGCAACATACAGATAGGGCCAATAGATATGAGGAACACTGTGATTACATTTCCTCTCTGGCAGTGTGAAATGGGCAGGAAAAGCTCCCACAGAACTCTGTGGAAAGGAACAGGCAGGCGATAGAAATATGCCACTACCTGAGGGGAGGGGAAGAAAAGTGTATGCTCTTAAGAGAAAGGCCCACATGCAGCAATGGACAGGGATCACATATGAATAGTGAGCATAGCCAAAGCCAGTGGCAGATGGGAGTTGGCCTCAAATATAGCCTTTGCCCCCTTCTTGGGGTCTCTCTGTTTTTCACATACAAATTTCTTTGTATCTCAAAAGCAGAGGGATGGTGTTTTAAAACTTTTTGAAACAGTTTATGGACCTTTTGAGCAACAAGAAATTTAACAATACAATAATCAATGCTTATGGTTATTAGTAATTCTAGTAGGATTGGTAGGTTTTAGCAGGATCTAGTTCGATGTGTAATGGTAGAATAATATATTTTCTTTTTCTTCTTTTAAACTTCTCTTTACAGTTAGGAGGGGGGCCAGAGCCCGATTTATGTTTCAGTTATGTGTCTTTTTTCCCCCTATTTTCTCCTTTTCTTTCTTTCCTTATCTATTTCTTTTTCCTTGTTCTCTTTCTTCTCTTCTGAGTTTCTTTACTTTCTAAAGGTACTTTCTGAATGTACACTATTTTGATTTGTAAATTAATTGTCAACGTCAATCAATCAATAAAGTTATACAAACAAACAAACAAACATCACAGGGATGGTGAGATTTAAATCTCCCCATCCAGTACACTGAGATCCACCAAAGGCTCTCTTATGCAAACGTCTGGAATGAAGATCACTGACACTATGAGGAGAAGAGAGTAATTCAGCCCCTCAACTATAGGCACTTGAACATCCTAGCTACCAGGATGTATCTTATTATTGCCATCCTCTTTCTTCCATTATGTTAACTTCCTATCATTTTTGAGATCCAACTCTACATATATTTCCCATGAGCTTCCTATATCTGTTCATGCACTGAGTGAAATAGGACCACTGCTTGAAGAAGCTTCTGCCATAATAAGTCAGTCTGTTTCTAAAGATATCCCTTCCCAACCTATTACCCTCCAGATGTGCTGGAAGTTGATACTGGGAGATGTAGCCTCACACATCTGCAAGATATCAAATTGGTGAAGTTTCTTCTAAACTACTGTTGGTCCTCCATATTTGCTGGGATTGGGGGCACAGGACCCCCCACAAAACTGGAAAAACCGTGAATATCTCTAGCCGCCCTAAACCATATTTAAAACACACAAAAAGTACACTCTGTGGATTCAACCTACCACAGATGCCTTTGAGGCAGCAGGGTTCCTTCACAAGGCAGGAGTGGGAGGCCGGCAGGGCTTGCTGCCATCTCTTAGGCTGCCCTATGCCATTTTTAACAGGAACTTACAAGCCTCGCCATGCGTTCTCATCTCCCTCAGTCTCATGAGGCTTGTAGTCCCTATTAAAAATGGCACAGAGCAGCAGTGGAAGTGGCAGCAAATAATTCAAGAATAATCTAATCCACAAAAGTTAAACTTGCAAATGTGATTGGTTGACTGTATTAAGAATACACTTTTTGTTGTTGTGATTCTAGGCAAGCAGCAATTAAATAAATCCTTTACATGACAGAAGCTTTGAATGAACAAAGTATATGTATAGTGATGTCTCCTGTTTGATATTTTTTTAGTTTTCAGCTGATTGATTTAGCTTGTTCATACACAGGCTAAAGTTGTAATTAGCAGCTGATGAGAGGGAAGGACATTTTTGGAGGCAGAAGGCTCAGCTCAGTGCTTGTAACACAAGAATTTATTTGGTGATTATGCAATCCATCAATCGCTTCAGCAAGCCTTTTGACATAGGCTACAGTTTGTGAAAGCTAAAGTTCTTTAAAAATAAAAAGTGTTAGAAAGCAGCACCTTTTCCTTCCGGCATTTTTGACATGCAGGCAAAAAAAGCCAGGGGCATGAGGGGAAATATCAGCGCCTGGCCTCCTCCTCAGCTACTATTTTTAGAAGGCAGCGAGTGTGCATCATATTGGCTGGCGTGGGATTTTCTAGTAAACTGAATATTATCCAGGCGTTTTTAAAACAAATTGTGAATCACTTTTAATGGAGGCAGGTGACTCATCCAACATTTGGAAGGAAGAAAGAAAGGGGAAAGAGAAAGAGATTAAGCAACTTTATAACTGCGCTAAAATTACCTCTCCTGCATCCATCAAAGGAAGACTGTTAATCTTTATGAAGATCCATTTGTGGCAGGGAACAGATCAACCCTCTTGCATGCAGTTATACTGGAATACAAAAGACTGAAAATTATGCTAAATGTAAAGTAATAAAACGATCAGATACGTAAATCTAATCACAATTAATGATAGCTTAATGTAGTGAAGCCCACCAAAGCACCTGTTATTCAGGAGGAATAATTATCAAGAACAGCATGAGAAAAAAAATATATTGGAAGCAAAGGTGTGGGAGGTTGGAAAGCCCCCTTCTCTCCCCTTCATATCATGCAGGTTTCAGGTTCCTCATTCCATTCACAACACAGACTGCTAGCACCACTAAGGAACAGGTATGGGTTAGAGATGAGGTGCAACCAAATGTTTTCTCTTAAGAAATTTCAGATGGTGCACTCTATTTTATTAGATTTATACCCTGCTTTTCTCCAAAGAACTAAGGTCATTACACAGCATTCTTCCTCCTGCTTACATTTTGACCTTCCCCAAAATCCTGTGAGGTTGCTAGGGCTGAAAGGCGTCACCCACTGAATTTCCTGAGAGGGCAGGGATTTGAAGCTAGCTCTTGCTGGTCCTGGTGAGAAACATTATTTATTTATTTATTTATTTGCTTGCTTACTTACTTAATTTAATATCCCACGTTTTCCCCAGTATGGAAGCCAAGGTGGTGCACAACAAAAATTAAAACAATGTGGTGTTAAAAAACAACAACCACCAATAAAGTGTAAAAACTATCTTACTTAAAACAGCACTAATGTTAAAGACTTTAATAACATTTACAATGTAACAATGAGAATATAAAGTATAGCACCCCCCCCCTTTTAAAAACCTGGCTCTAGCTGCATCGTTCATTGTCTAGCTGATTCTGACTCCCATTAGCTTCAGGAAATTTAGGGTTCAAGTGGAAAAGGGGAGCCTTTTCAAGCACAGTCATACTGCTGTAGGGCCAAAGCTCTCCTACACCAAGAGGAACACAATTTGTGATGTCATTTGGAAAGAGTTTGGAAAGTTACTTGGTAAAAAATCATTGTTCACACCAGGCCTAAACATCTAAAGGCACGATATCCCATCTGATCTTGGAAGTTAAGCACGGTTACCCCTGGTTCCTACTTGGATGGGAGACTGCCAACAAATACCAGGTACTGTAGACGATATTTCAGAGGAAGGAACTGTCAAAAACCATCTCTGAGTATTCCTTGGCTTAAAAAACCCTATGGAATCCATGGGGTTGCCATAGGTCAACAGGCAACTTGAAGCCTCTTCTCATCACACAAATAATTGTTTCCATTACTGATTATAATGTTTAAAAAGTAGCTCCTTCTTATAGCTCACAGCATTCTTCATTGATTTTTCCATTACTTTTTTTACCCTTAGAATTGATAAAAAGAATGGCATAAACTTTGAAAAAATCCTTTCTAAAGGCTGCTAAAAATGTCTCCAAATGCCTCTCATCAGTAACTTTAGGAAGTACAGTGGGCTCTTGGTATCCGCTGGGGTTTGGTTCCATGACCACTCCATGGATACCAAAATCTGTGATGCTCAAGACTGCTCAAGTCCCATTATTATACAATGACATAGTAAAATTGTGTCCCTTCAAGGTTTGCTTTTTGGAATCCCCCCTCCCCCAAATATTTTCAAGCCATAGATGGTTGAATCCGTGGATATGGAAGGCTGACTGTAACTAGAAAACCATTACTTTTTACAGCAATAAAGTAACGTTGTTCCAACCTTGTTTCACTGCTTTTCGGCTAAGCAGAAGTAACTTGTTACAAGTAACTACATTGCTTTTAACTTGTCAGTTCCCTGTAAGGCTCTAGCACAGAAGCAGGCAATGTTCAGTCCTCCACAGATGTTACAAGACTGCAAGTTCCATCAATCCTCACCACTGCCTCTGCTGCCTAGGGCTAATGGGAACTGAAATCAAAGAGCATCTGGAGAGCTGCATCCATGATAATCATCCCTGCAGAAAAAGTCTCAAACTGGAGATGCTAGGGACATAGTCCAATCACCTTACACCCTTTGCCAGCTTGCAATGACTTGTATTTGTCGATCTATTACTGTACATTTACATCCACATTTCCTCCAAGAAACTCAGGATGGCAATAGACCAGGTCAGCCCCCAGGCCCATTTAAAAATCTCACAATAACCCTGAATGAGAGACAGCAACTAAGGAGATTTTCACACTATACTGTTATAGTGTTACTATTCCACTTTAACTGCTCTGGCTTCCTCCTGTGGAATTCTGGGGTTTGTAGTTCAGCGAGGCCTAAGAGCTCTCTGGCTGAGAGTTGTAAATGCCCCTCCCTAAACTGCAAATCCCAGGATTCCACAGGAGGCAGCCAGAGCAGATAAAGTGGAATAGTAACACTATAACAGTGTAGTGTGAAAATCTCGAGTCAAGGATATTGACTGGCTTTCATGGCTGAGCAGGGATTTGACTCTAGGTGTCCCCAACCTTAGTCCAACCCCTCTAACCAGGAAATGGCAAGCCTGTTCTTAAGAATGGCATGGAGGTTTTCAGGCTCAACATGGGGCAGATGACACAAGGAACCACTAGGGTTTTATGTGCCCCTATAAAGCTGCTGCCTGTGGCCTAGATCCACTCTGAGCCATTTACTGCTGAAGCAAAGGGAAAGGCCCTCCTTGGTTCCTTATTGAGCCCCCTCCCCCTGCGTACCAGTGATCAGCCAACGCAGATGCACATGCTATAATTTGTTGAGAATTAATGAAGAATGATGCTTTTCAGACTAACAGTTCTCAGTTTCATTTAATAGTTATATTTATATCCCACCAGTCCTCTAATGAGCTCAAGGTTCTATACTGTACATCTCTCTACTCCTTCCAGCTTTATTCTCACAAAAGCTCTGAGAGGCTTGTCAAGCTGAAAGAGAGTGACTAGTGCGAAGTCATCAGGTCAGTTTCCTGGCTAGAGGGAAACATGAACCCAAATCTCCCCAAACCCAATCCAATGCTGTAGTTGCTACCCTATACTGGTTCTCCATTGTGCTACAGAATATTTATATTTGAAAACAAGACCATGGAACAGAAAAACAGAACAAAGTGATAATTATGCATCTCTTTTGAAAATATAAGAGTGTACATGAATATGAAAACAGTGGCACTGATATGGAATGTCTTTCTCAAAGGTATAATTATCTCGTCATAATAGACATGATTTGGGTAATGATTCTGTTATTGTTGCTACATTAGCAAGGCATCAAATGTTGGAAATATGATGTTTATATCCTTTTCTAACAATGTGAAGTGATTGTACAGGAATGATGAATTTTAGAAACTGGACTGCATATTGTGGAAAAATGGTTTTGTGTGTTCATATTGTCCCCTGAAGAAAAACTTATGGCACTCAGAATGCAATGGAATGTTCATAGATATTTCACACTGTTAATTATTTTGGGACTACTTTTGTAATGCTGCCTTTTGCCTCATTGAAGTAAACTTTTAAATTCATGTAGGAGTAACGAGTCTAAAAAATAAAATTGTATTAAAAAATGCCAGGATCTAGTCCTTTTAAAAAGCAACAAGAATTATCTCCTTTAAAAAAAAGAGTTAAAAATCATTCATTTACTTTTAACTTCATGCAGAGTGCACTTAAGAATGCTAAGACTTAAGCTCAATTAACATTTAAAAAGTGTATTCAGAGGTCTGAGATCACTCAGTTAAATTAGACTCATTACAAAACAAAGGAGTCAGTTTAAAATGCAAATCAAAGTTTACTGAAGGTATATCAATCTCAATCTACATACTAAAACAAACTTTAAAAAGAGGTTCCTAACTGACTAAGAATATTTAGGGTAGAAAAACTCACCAGCCTACAGCGGTAGAAGGCTAGATAGTAAAACATCATGGCATGGTTACAGGAAAGATGGTTTAAGAAGGCTAAAGATGAAGATGGCTAAAGATGGCTCCAGCCTCATGGAGACTCAAACTTAAAGGAGAACTTACACACAGCAATAAAATTTAAATTAGGTCATGTGTTGAATGACCCAGCACTCCAGTTGGCTGGAAGTGCCCAGTGAAATAAGAGAAAGGGAACTTGGGAGAACAAAAGGCATGCAGGGAAAAACCCTAGACTTATCTAAGGATGTGAATGAGGTACACAAGATTGCTTTTACATTACAATGATTATTTCCCCACATACTACAATTCTCTCTGAGACAAATACAATACTTGTGTTTGGACTGAACCACTCAAGTAGGCTAATAAGCTCCTCCTCCCTCTTGGCCTTCCACTGGCAGGCAAAGACTTTTTTATTCAGGCAGACCTTGAGAAACTTGACTAATTGCTGAGGAAGTGAACTATCTTGAGTCCTAGCTTTGAAAGAAAGGCAGGATATAAATCCAATATATAAATAAAATAATAAAATACAGTAAGGCTGAGTTTTCCTCTACGCCCAAACAAAAACAAACTCTATATGGTAAGCCAGCATAACAAAGCAGGGGTGAAGGCTTGGCAGGCAACCTTCTACCTGACATGCTGGTGTTTTCTGTGTGCACGCAGAAGGAAGTAACCGAAGCTACCTATTGTTGCCCTCAGGGTAAGCACACATTTGGGCTATTATCAAGTGTGGTCTGGACCAGTGCTTTCCAGCCTTCTCTGAATCTCCTTTACCACTCATTTAAAACATGGGCTGGCTGTCACTCCATCTGCATATACACACCTCCCAAGCTATTGCCACACTGTAGAATTAAAACAGTTTGACACCATTTTTACTTGCCATGGCTCCATCCTATGGAATCCTGTGACTTGTAGTTTGTTGTGGCACCACAGCCCTCTAACAGAGAAGGCTAAAGATTTCACAAAATTACAGATCCCAGAATTCCATAGCATTGAGCCATGGCAGTTAAAGTGGTGTCAAAGTGCTTTAATTCTTCAGTGTGGCTACAACCCCACTCGCTTGTTT
Source organism: Gambelia wislizenii (assembly GCA_030847615.1). Taxonomy (NCBI): domain Eukaryota; kingdom Metazoa; phylum Chordata; class Lepidosauria; order Squamata; family Crotaphytidae; genus Gambelia; species Gambelia wislizenii. The sequence goes on from JAUMIR010000002.1 coordinate 263,848,769, forward strand.
CCCTGTCTCAAACACATCTTAAGGCCAGTTCAGGGATGCTGATATGGGTAAAACCCACCTGCTCACAGGACACCTTGACAGGCTTAGGTGAAAAACCAACTTGGTCCTGTCAGAGCTGCTCCTGACTTGTGTGTTTCTTGGAAGACTGTGGTGGAACCTGAAAGACCCAAGAAATGCTCCCCTCCAGAAGGTCACTCTGCCAGCTTCCTCCAAGTTTATGAAGCAGCTAATGTCTAATAGAGATGCATGAGTCCCTGCATCCAACAATAGTAATCCATCTTAGAAGGATTATACTCTGTAATTTACATAACAGGGTTTTTAAAGACCCTGAACACAGGAAACCTTTAAAGGAAAAACAAAATGTGAAAATACAAAAACAAGTCTGTGCACTTCTTATAGAAGCCCTACAAAAACAGTTTTGTCTTGTTTCACTGTGTGGTAGACAGATGATCAACATTTTGAGAGGGTGATGGGTACAGGGCTTGCTTGGCTCTAGGGTTCCAAGGCAGCATCTTTTAAGCACTGTCAGACTGACAAATTGTGTGGCTTCCTGGGGCCCTAAGGGAACTGGGAAGGCCTGCACAGTCTCTCAGTGCAAATCACACAGTAAGAGCAAAGCGTCAGGGAAACACAGCCTAGAAATGCCCAATAGAAGAAAGATGGCATCACTAGCAAGCAGAGACTTGATTAATAGCTGCCAAACTGCAGTAGCAAAACAGGGAGAACATTAACAAGTGGGCTAGCTAATAAATCTAATTATATTTCAGACTGTTCAGAATGTTTATTTACAAAAGTGTTCAAGGGTTCGCAGGGAAGGAGGGGACAATAAACCCAAAGCAAACCTCATTTTGCTTTGTACCGACTAGTCTAAGGCATTTTGCTGAACCATCACAAGAAAATTGCTCAAAATCTCTTGCAGTAAGTATAGTGAAGGGAGGGAAAGGGAAACTGCTGCATTTGATTCCCTCAACCACGCTGCACAAAATAGGGAAGAAAAGCAGTATCCCCAAATATACCTCCTCAAGTAATTCTCTGGAGGACCTGCCTGGGGTCCTTTCACACTACACAGTTATAGCACTACAATTCCACTTTAACAGCTATTACCACATCCAATAGAATCCTGGGATATGCAGTTTAGGAAGGGTCATTTGGGATTCTCAGCCAGAGAGTTCTAGAGCCTCACCAAACCACACTTTCCAGGAAAGCAGTTAAAATGGAATCACCAAACCACAGCCCACAGGGTAATAGTTAAAATGGAATCAAAGTGCTACAATTATGTAGTGTGGAAGGCCCCCTGGTTGCTGCACCTGGCTGCCACAAACAAAGAAACAAGAACTGAGTATAGTAAAGAGAGAGAAAGAACACGGGCACAACTAGTTACAACAGACAGATAGGCTTTTTTCTCAAAACAATGCTGTATTCTATTCACATAAAACAGGAATTTGTAAAGTGTACAAAATACACCCTACATCAACAAAAGTATAATTTACGTTATTTGAGTTGGCAGTTTGTTTTTTCTCCGGTAATCAGCATATGTAAACTATTTCCAAACAGAATTTATAAGTCTGCCTCCTTAGCTAGTTTTGACACGTTGCATGGATGTGCTGTAATAATTTTATGACTGCACATATGCTATATTTTAAAAAAATAAAATTTAAAAACAGCTCCATGCTGGGGAACTGGCCACAAAATTCAGCATCTTAAGAATCTCAATTTTTTTAAAAAAATATCATTCTCATGGTTCCCAAGATGGAAGGCATATCTGCGGGAAGGCATATCTGGAAGGAAGGGTGGCTGAATAAATTTGTCCCTTGTCAGAGGCTGAGGCTCCAGAGCCCTGTGTGTGGCTACTGTTGTTTTGTTGTGTGCCTTCAAGTCATTTCTGACTTAGGTGAATCTATCACGGGGTTCTCTTGGCAAGATTTGTTCAGAGGAGGTTTGTCTTTGCTTTCCTCTGAAGCTGAAAGAGTGTGACTTGCCCAAGGTCATCTAGTGGCTGAGCAGGGATGCCTTCCCCTATAAGGAGCAGAAGCAGAGAATATATGTGAATGGTAGAAGTCAAGCAAATTATTAACCCGATAAACTTACCTAGCTCGTAGACTTCAGATTCATTACAAACTGATTCATTTTTCAAAACAAAGACTAGATGACAGATGGCCTTAGATATTCCTTGAAATTAAAACAATACTCAACTTCATACTTCCAGAAACTTAATTTTTTAAATCACAATTTTTCTGCCCCATTATGATCATGATTATCATCTATCATCATCACCTCCATGATGTCTTGCCAATGACAAAATCATGCTCAAAGTGGCTTACAGTAAGAGTGCCCCATTTTTAAATTATGTAATTTAAAACTAACATTTGCAAGGAATAAGGTATCAATTACAGTCCTGTTATCCTTCTATGCACTTCATGCAATGTTCACCCAAGATCCTCATGGCCATTCTTCAGACCCAAATTCACACAGGCCCTTGAGTATGAGAAGCTTACAACTGAGGCTCAAGATACGCTGATGGTGATGAGGCCACATGACCTGTATATCATAATACAGCCTCACAATGGAAAAGTTTTCCATGGTGTCCCAAATTTTGGTCTGCGCCATTGGCACATTACTCCAAAAACTTCCATAAATATGCTCTGAGACCAATTTAAACATGACTGAATTCAGTTATGCCCACTGGGATTCTGATGAACCCATTCTACATCTCAGTGTATTTCACAAGAGCTGTTACATTCTCTTGTCAAAATGGCTGAACAAAAGTGCAAAATGTCTGTGTTTCAATGGCAGAGCATACCTGCTCTGCTTGCCAAAGGTCCCAGGTTCAATCCTTTGTATCTTCAACTCAGCTGTGCAAAATTCCCACATGAAACTGCGAATGAGGGTAAAGAATACCAAAGTAAACAACATCTGGGGACTCAAGCTTGGAAATCACTGATTGAAGGCATCTTTCTTCAGTTACAAATATTGGGATTTTAAAACATTTGAGATTTGGTGATCTCAGTAGCAGAGTTAAAATTGCGCTTAGCAGAAGTTCTGGGAACAGATTAATCCAACCACGACCTCCAACACACAATATATCTAGATGAGAAATAAAACAAACTTAATCTTCTTTAAAAAGTATAAAAGATACCAGTAGTTTACTTACAAAATATCACATGCATAGTCAATATGCAGGTTCAGCATCTTCAGATATATAGGATGAAGAAATATGAAGATCTACATGCTGTTCAGAACTTAGAAGCATCGTTGACTACATAGAGCAGTGATGGGCAACCTTTTGAGCTTGGTGTGTCAAATGTTGCCAAAAAACTGAGCATAACTCAGGTGGTGTGTCACTCTGAGGAAAAAACATTATTTTACGATATTTATTGTTTAATCAACAATATTATTAATTATTTATTAATAATTAATGAGTTGTCATAACTCATGTGACAACTGAGTAATCAAAATGTACAGTCATCCCTTCACATTTGTGGGGGTTAGGTTCCGAAGACTCCCGTGAATGTGAAAAATCCGCAAATAATCACAGCCCCCCCCCGGCCTCCCAAAAGTGGCGACGGGGCCTTCGGAAGCCCCGTCACTACTTTCACCCCTCCTCCACCAGCCTCCCTCTGACCCATGGGTTTATTTTGGGGGGGGGATACCTAACCCACGAGTGAAGCAGGGAAAGATATAAAAGAGGTGGACTTACCTGCTGGAGGTAGAGGAAGACTGGGGGGCATGGTGGCGAGTGTGGGAGCAAGCCGGAGTTGGAGAGAAGGAGGCAGCCTGAGTTAGCCATGGGGCAGAGCATGTGTTGCCGGCTAGCCTAGGAGCGATTAGGCGGGCAGCTCCTCCGCTCCCAGACCCTCTGCTTCTTCCCTTCACAGCACTTACTCCCCCTCCCCACAACACTGCGCGCACACACACACACACACACGTGCATTCTCCCCGGCAGCTCCCCTGTGCAGAGCTATTTAGGAGAGCTCCACTGGAGAAGCTGCGTACGGTGCCCTGGGCTCAAACAAGAGGCCCTCCTGCCCGCCGCCTTCCCCGGCCTCCCCGAGGCAGCTCTGTGGCTTCAAAGCCATGGAGCCCCCTCTGGAAGGCCGGGCGGCCATCCTCCTGCTCGCCCGCCATCTTCCTCGGCCTTTCCGAGGTGGCTCCGAGGCTTTGGAGCCACCTCGGGAAGGCCGGGGAGAGGCAGGGCAGTCACCCTCCCACTCACCCATCACCTTCCCCGGCAGAGTCCTGCCTGCCGGCCACTTTACCTGGCCTTTCCAAGGCAGCTCCGGGGAAGCACGGCAGGCCTCGGGGGGGGGTGGCCAGATGGGGGGGAGGCTCCACCCCCACCTCCCTAAACTGGAGATCCGGGCTTCGTAGCCCCGCCTGCCACCCTAAAGTGAGGCTTTGAAGCCCTGATTGCCACTTTAGGGAGGGTGGTGAGGTTGCGGGCCGGGGGGGAGGAGGCCTACGGCCGCGTGTCAACCCAAATGGTTACATGTGTCAGTGCTGACACGCGTGTCATAGGTTCACCATCACTGACATAGAGCTATTTTTAAAGATATGCTTCATAGTGAAAAGTTAGTAAGAAGTGAGCTTACCTAGGCTTGTCCCCAGAGAACAGAAACTCTGCTAAGTGTGCTTTCAAACGGGAGTAAAGCCAACCATTCTTTGGCACCAGATTTAAAGGTCTCCCCAGTATAGCACAGGGGTAATATTAATAATCCCCATTAGAACCTTCATCTGCCCTTTCCTGACAGATACTTATTTGGAGGTACTGACAGTGGTAATGAAATTTCAATAATGCCATTTCCTTTCCCTGGTGCAGGCTCAGCATTTATTAACTTCCTTATTATTTCATATGTCAAATGCTCAGAGATAGCACATTAACCCCACACAGGACTGTCATATTATGCTACATTGAATAACTATTTTTTGCTCATGTATCGGCTAGGTTCTTCTAAATCAAAGATAAAAGAGATATCTTTTCATCTGACCAAATCTAGAATCATATTGTACAGTAGCACGCCCATATCCACTGATTTGCCAACTGCTGATTCAATTATCCATGGTTGGTGATGGCGTGGGGAAGGGAGGGGGGAGGAGGCATCTCACCTCCCCCGTCCCTTCCCCTGGGAGGGTTCCTGTCACCACGGCAGCGATCGCGGGGCCAAAGGGATGGGGGAGAAGTGACCTGGCATCATCCCCTTCCCCCTTCCCCCCTGCGATTACTGCTGCAGCAGGACCATAGGCTTAGGGGGCAGAGAAGCGACCTGGCCTCATCCCCTTCCTCCTTATGATCACCTCTGTGGCAGAGCCATGGACTAAGGGAGAAGGGGGCAGAGAAGCAACCTGGCCTTGTCCCCGTCCCCCTTCCCCCTTGTGGTCACCGGTGTGGTGGAGTCATGGGGGAAGGGGGTGGAGAAGTGCCCTTGCCTTATACCGTTCCCCTTTTGCTCCTGCGATCGCTCCTGTGATCACCACCACCACGGGGCCATGGCGGGGGCGAAGGGGACAAACATGCCCCCTTTTCCCCTGGATGCCCCCCCGGGATGGTGTTCACTATTATCTGCAGAATTTGCCTTCCGTGTGGGCCCCCAGAACCAATCCCCTGTGGATGCGGGGGTGCTACTGTACTTCACAATCTCCCCCAGCTGAGAGACTTTCTAAATTGTCTTAGGAAAAACACATATATTTCTAAGCCCTGGTGTACATTTAAGCCAGTGTATGGTGACACAGGAGCCCTGGTGGCATAATTGTTAAATGCCAGTACTGCAGCCACAATGTTGTGAGTTTAATCCTGCAGCCTTCCATAGGTCAGTAAAAGGAACGTTGGTCTTACCTGTGATACGTTCTTTTCCAGTGTAGAGGCGAAGAGCATCCGCATGCTTGGGTTGTCCCTCCCACTTGCTCCCGGTAGGCAGGTAACAGAGACTTTTATTTTGAAAGGCTGACCACCGGAGGTGTCCTCTGGGAGGGACGACCCCTCTGCTGGCCAGTCCATACCGCAGCCTCGTGACGCCGTCGCTTGACGTATCTTGGCCACCTTTCGATGATCCTTGTGATCCCCTAATTTTCAAGTCCAATTGCTCGCCCTGGGTGGGCCGGATGCTCTTCGCCTCTACACTGGAAAAGAACGTATCACAGGTAAGACCAACGTTCCTTTTCCCAGTGGAGAGGGCTCCAGAGCATCCGCATGCTTGGGATCTCCTAAAGCTCAGGCCGACGGGTGGGCAAGGGCGAGCCTCCAGGCGTGTGACTCCGCACAATCCTCTGTAAGACTCGTCTGCCAAAGGCGGCCTCCGCTGACTGGAACTTGTCCAACTTGTAGTGTCGTACAAAAGTTGAGGACGACTTCCAAGTTGCTGCCCTGCATATTTCCTCCAGGGAAGCATCCCTTTCCCAAGCCGCCGAGGTTGCCGCACTTCTCGTAGAGTGTGCGAGGATTCCCTCGGGAACTGCCTTGTTCAGGGTCTCATAGCACGACACAATGCAGCCCTTAATCCGACGAGCTAGAGTGGATGATGACACTTTCCTTCCCAAGTACTTAGAATGGGGGGAAACAAATAACGATTCTGATTGTCTGATCGGGGCCGTTCGTTTAATATATATCCTGAGGGCCCGGCGCACATCCAGTGTGTGCCAGATTCTCTCCAGTTCCCTTTCCGGATTCGGGCAAAAGGAGGGAAGTACAACCTCCTGTGATTTGTGAAAAATTGAGTTGACCTTTGGCCTGAAGTCCGGTGGCAGCCTCAAGACCACTGAGTCCTGCCTGAAGATGCAGAGATCTCGTCGAATTGACAGAGCCGCCAGCTCCGACACCCTACGCGCTGACGTGATTGCCACCAGGAAAAGCACCTTCCATGTCATCCATTTCAATGAGGCTTCTCTCAATGGTTCAAATGGACGAACCGTTAGTGCCGTCAGCACTATATGTAAGTCCCAAGACGGAAAACGGTGGATCGTTGGTGGGGCTAGGTTAGCGAGGCCCTTGAGGAACCTTCGTAGATGAGGGTGTGAGGATACTTCCGTCACCTTGTCCGGAGCTAAGAAGGAAGTTATTGCCGCCACCTGTCTCTTTATAGTATTTGGACGAAGGCCTGTGTCGACCCCATCCTGTAGAAAATCGAGAAGCATGGGCACAGAGACCTCCTGGAAGTCGTGCCCTTTCCGTCTGCACCACCTCCGAAATACCCGGAAGGTATACTCGTACATACGTTGGGTGGACTCTCTTCTGGATGCCAAAATCGTCCCGACCACAGGCCGAGAATAACCTTCCAAGGTCAACATCCGCCGTTCAACCTCCACGCGCGGAGCTGTAGCCAAGCAGGGTCGGGGTGGTGAACCTGGCCCTGCACCAGCAGGTCTTCCCGTACTGGGATCTTCATCGAGGCCACCTGCAGGTCGAGGATGTCTGGGAACCAGGCTCTCCGGGGCCAGTCTGGGGCGATTAGGATGAGTTCCGCTCTTTCTGCTCTGACCTTGGCTAACACTCTGGGTAACAGAGGGATTGGCAGGAAAGCGTAGAGAAGCCCTTCTGGCCATGGAGATGTTAGAGCATCCATGCCCTCCGCTCCCCTCGTCAGGTATCTGGAGAAAAAGCGTGGAAGCTTGGTGTTCTCTGGGGTGGCGAAGAGGTCGAGCACCGGATGTCCCAAGGTCCTGGTGATCGAATTGAACACCTCCTGCTGGAGGCTCCACTCCGCCTGGTCGATGTCTGACCTGCTGAGCCAGTCGGCTTTCTGGTTGAGCACTCCTTGCAGGTGTTCCGCTGATATCGCCACGATGTTCTTCTCCGCCCAGTTGAACAACAGTGTCGCTTCCTTCATGAGGGCTCGCGACCTGGAACCCCCTTGGCGGTTTATGTGCGCCTTTGTCGTGACATTGTCCGTTCGTATGAGGACCGCCTTGTCCCTGACTAGTTCCGCGAAGGCTAAGAGGGCCAGCCTGACCGCCCTGAGCTCCAGCCAATTGATGCTGTGGGTGGTTTCCTTGGTCGACCACCTGCCCTGAGCCAGGTGGGAGCCGCAATGTGCTCCCCAGCCGCGCAGGCTGGCGTCCGTGGTGATCTGCACTCTGTCCTGAAACCACAGCTGTCGGCCCCTGAGGACCGCTGACGACAGCCACCACTGGAGTGACGCTGTGACTTCCTGTGGTAACCTTACTGCCTGGTAGTGCCTGGAGGCTATTTGCTCCTGCCAAGGGAGCAGGAACCATTGCAGGCTTCTGGCGTGGAAACGTGCCCACGGAAGGCATTCTATGGCCGCTATCATGAGTCCCTGCAGTTGGGCCAGCTGCATTACGTCCGGCCTCCGTGTTGACAGAGCCCTCTGAGCTGAGCTTCGTATCAAGTTGACCAGCTCCGGCATCAATCGTATTGTTCCCGTCGTTGTATCTACAATTGTTCCCAGATGCTTGATGCACTGCTCTGGTACGAGGGAACTCTTCTCGAGGTTGACCTGGAAGCTATGATCCTGGAGAGATTGCATCACTAAGCTGACCTCCCTCTCCGCCCTGGCTCTGGATGGGGATCGGATCAGGAGGTCGTCCAAGTAGGGATAGACATGAATTCCTAAGCGCCGCCAACAAGCCACCAAGGCAACTAGGATCTTGGTGAAGACCCTGGGTGCCGTAGAAAGGCCGAAGGGAAGGGCCCTGTACTGGAAATGTTCGCCGTTGTAACAGAAGCGCAGGAACTGACGGTGCTCTCGATGTACTGGGACGTGGAGGTACGCATCCTGTAAGTCCAGAGAGGCTAGGTAATCCCCAGGGCGTAGGGACTCCAGAATGTGCCTCAGGGTTTCCATTCTGAACTTCCGCTGGCGTACGAATTTGTTTACCCCCCTGAGGTTCAGAACCGCCCTCCATGTCCCGTTTTTCTTCGGGACCAGGAATAGTATGGAGTAACAGCCCTTGCCCCGCTCGGGCATCAGTACCTCCTCTATGGCCGCCAACTCTAGTAAACGTTGTATCTCCCTTCGCATAGCTTGCTGTTTTTCTGGGGCCCTGTGTACCTGGGTCGACAGGAACCACTGTGGAGGAAGTCGGGAAAACTCTATCCGGTATCCCTGCTGAATTGAATCCAGGACCCATCTGTCCGAGGTAGAGGTCTCCCAAGCCCCCACGAAGGCCTGCAGCCTGCCTCCCACCGGGGGTGGATTGTCATTGTTGAGATCTGGAGCCCTGTTTGGGAGTCTGGGACTGTCCAGCTTTCCCAGAGCCTCCCTGGTGACTTCTGCGATGGTACCTGTTGTCTCCCCATCGGGGCCTAGAGGGCCTGGACTCCCTGGATCCGCCGTGACTTGAAGATGTGCTGGAACCCTGCTGGGTTCCCGAAGAACGAAAGGGCCGGTAGCGTCTGGAAGACTTCTTATCCTCCCTCCTACGGGCGGAAGCCAGTGATCTCTTCTTCTTGTCCTTATCCTCCACTAGGACAGGCTCCAACGACTCGCCAAATAGCTTCTCTCCTAGGAAGGGAGACGACACCAGGTTCTGCTTCGACTTGAAGTCCGCGTTCCATGACTTTAGCCAAACCTGTCTTCTGGCTGCTACCGTCGCGGCCTGCGCTCTCGCGCAGAACTGGACCGAGTCCAAGGTGCTATCTGCCAAGAACGCGGACACTTTGGTTAGCTTGCTGAGATCCTGGCGGATCCTGGTCTGAGACCGTGGAACGTCCTTCAATGCGTCCTTAGCCCAATGAATTGCCGCGCGTGCCATCATGGTAGCCGTTGTAGAGGCTCGGATGGCCAAAGAGATCGCCTCATGAGCTCGTTTTAATGCCAAGTCCATTCGTCTATCCTCTGGCACCTTGAGCGTCTCCTCGCCATCCTTGCAAAAAACCGCAGCAGAGACGAGCTCGGAGACCGGAGCGTCGATTAACAGGATCTGTAGTTTCCCCATCACCTTATCCGGAAGAGCATACAGCTTCTTTGACAGGGCTGGTTGCGGCCTGGCCACGGCAGGGGCTCTCCATTCGTCGCATATCAATCGCATTACAGTAGCTGGTACTGGCATCTGCATGGCCTGCGGCTGGGCGTCTGGGAAAAATTCACCAGAGATCTCTGGGAGATCAGGATCTACCTGGGACTGCTGAGTCTTTGGTAGAGTAAGGCCCAAAGTCCTCACCGCCTTCTTCAAAAGGACGGCAAACTCCTCTGGGGCAAAATGGCGTGCCGATGGACGCGCTGGTGACGCCTCCTCCGCCTCTTCCTCAGAGAGCTCGCCTTCCTCTCTTTCTGAAGAGCTAGATTCCTCCCCCGTGGATGAGAGGAGGGAAACCACATCCTCCTCCTGGGGTTCCTCCTCCTCCTCCCCCTCAGTGCGTGCCTTCTTCCTGGGGGGAGGAATGCGGTCCGCAGGCTCCTCCTCCTGCTCTTCCTCGTCGTCACTGGGAGGTCTGCGGGGCCATCCCCCCTGGCCATCGCTGGGGATCCCACCATTGCTGGGCCCTGGTAAGGAGCCGTCGCCTGCCCCCATCCCAGCCCTCCTGGGGAGCGGGCGCTTCCCCTTGCTGCGACCGCTGCCTTTGCCCCCCTTTCTTGGGGCTGGCGCTGGAACCCTGTCGGGCTGGGGTGGGTGGGTTGGGGCTGGAATGCCTCCCGATGCGCCGTGGGGAAAGGTCCCTGCTGCAGCGAGGTCCGCCCTGCTTGGGACCGCTGGCGCTGCGCCGCAGGCGCTAGCGCGAGGGGGGAAGCCGGCCAGCCCGGGGAAGGAGGGAGACTCCACCCCTCCCGTGTGTTCCGCGATCCCCAAACCCCCGGTGCCCTGGGGAATGGGTCCCTGGCCGCTCGCTGCCACGGTTGCCACACCGCCTGAGCCACCAAGAGGGAGACCTGGTGCCCTGGGGAGGAGGGGGGGAAGCCCTTCCCCTCCCCCCATGTCCGCGCTTCCCAAACCCCTCTGGCTTGGCTGGAACAGGCTTGCTGCCAGCCAGCCAGCCACCTCCCGCGCCAGCGCTTCCCTCAGCCACCCTCTGAAGAGCGCTGGGAAGTCCTCGCCCGGATCCCCTGGTCCCGGGGCGCCAGCCCCACTCACGGTTCGGGGATCTGCGATGTCCTGCGGGCTGGCGGGGATCGCCGGTGTGCCGCTGCTCGTCCCAGTGTTTGGGACGGCGTGGCTCTCCTCCTCCTGGAGGGGCTGCCCGGCGTACTCCTCCTCCTCCTCCCGGCCACTGCCACCTCCCTCCAGAGGGACCTGGGCCGGGGCGCAGCCGGTGGCGGCCAAGGCGGGGGGCTTGTCCCCCTTCTTCGGCCTCTTTTTACCACTGCTGCTTTTAGCCGGGGCTTTAACGCCTCTGCCTCCTGCAGAGGTGCCCGGCTGAACTTCACCAGCTGCTGGGGGCTCGCCTGCATGCTGGATGAGCCGCACCGGCCGTTCGCTGGCAATCACCGCTGCAATCACAGCATCAATCTCCTCCATCGTCGACATCCCTTCTCCTTGTGGGGGGGGTCAGGTAATGTTGTTGTAATTATTGTTGAAGTACCAACTTCAACTTTTCCTTTGTTAAAGATGGCCCCCACCACGTGGAGAAGGTTCAGTCGAGGACAAAGGAGACCACGATCCTACCAGGAGCGTAGGCAGGAAACAGACTGGCCAGCAGAGGGGTCGTCCCTCCCAGAGGACACCTCCGGTGGTCAGCCTTTCAAAATAAAAGTCTCTGTTACCTGCCTACCGGGAGCAAGTGGGAGGGACAACCCAAGCATGCGGATGCTCTGGAGCCCTCTCCACTGGGAAAATGAGTACCCAGCTTGTTGGGGGCAATTAGTGAAGTTCTAGCAAAGACTCCTATCCTTAAGCATATGACCTTCCTGTAGCAGCACCTGTTTCCTAGAAATCTCCTCCACACAGTAGGTGGAGATGTCAAACTGGAGACGTCAGCTGTTCATAATATTTGCATTGTTGAGAAATTCCTGGGCTAGCCGAAGAATTTTTGCAATGGAAGCGAATACCTAGTTTATTATTATTATTTATTATTACTATAATTATCATTATGGCAGAGCTTGAAGAAGACGACGGCTTCTTGAAGAATACGATCACCAGTATTGAGGCCATGATATTGAGAATGCAGCTGCGCTGGGCAGGGCACGTTTCTAGGATGGAGGACCATCGCCTCCCAAAAATAGTACTCTACGGTGAATTCGCCACGGGTCAGCGTAAGAGGGGTGCTCCAAAAAAGTGATACAAGGACTCCCTGAAACAACATCTCAGGCTCGGCCAAATTGATCACCAACAATGGTCCGCCCTGGCCTCACATCGGGAGGCATGGAGATGCACTATCCACAATGCTGCAGCCTTATTTGAGAACTCACGCCGAACAAGTCTTGAAGGGAAACGACAACGCAGAAAGAATCACAACCCGGAAACATCACCCAAGGAGACCTTCTGCTGTGCTTTTTGCAACCGGACTTGTTTATCTCGGAATGGCCTTTTTAGTCATCAGCGTGCTTGCAGAAAGTGCGTGATGTGTCCTTCCTGAATCTTCGTTTGCGAAGAAAAGCCAGAGAGAGAGAGAGAGAGAATTATCATAATCATCATGCCCTGTATTCAGCAGAAATTATGTAGAACATTTTGATCTCTTCTTAACATGGAGATCACAGACACAGTGAAGAGGGACACAGAATATATCCACACTGCACAATTAGGGCACTTTGATACTTATTTAATTGCCATGGCTCCACGCTATGGAATCTTGGGATTTGTAGCTTGGTGGGGTACTTAGGCCTCTCTTCTTCTAGACAGGTCAAGTGCTATTGTTCAGGGAAGTGAATCAGAGTTCTCTTGTAGAGAATTCTAATTGCAGTATCTCAAATTCCAGGATTCCACAAGATTGAACCATGGCAGTTAAAGAAGTATCAAACTGTTGCAACTGTGAATTATAGATACACTTAAAGTTAAAAGGGGATAAATGTAAAGTGACAGAAAAGAATTTTAAAGTAACATCCTGTTTATGCTTGGTCTTAGATGCTATTGTTATTTTGCTAAGCATCTCAAAATTTTTTTTAAAAAAATCTCATAATCCCATAATATCATAGTGGTTTGGAAACTAAAAAAATTGGGCTAGCCCAAAAATCAGTGAATAATTTTTGTCCGATTCTACTTTTTAGCTATTTTACCTTTGCTTTTACACTAGCAAGGAGGTGTTCAGCCTGTTCTGGATGTGATTGCATTCCTCCTGAAGTTCACAATGTGACACACACACACAGCGGTCAAAGATGTCTTGGTCATAATTTTCCATGTTTTAGTAATTTCCAGACTTAGCTGCTGCAATGTACTGTACATGGGGTGGTATTTGAAGACTTCTCAGAAATTTCAGCTAGTTTAGAATACAACTATCGGGTCGGCAGCACACAGACTGGTTGTAGGAAACATATCTTGTATATTCTTCAGCAAGTGCATTGCTTGGCTGTCCATTTCTGGGCTCTGCATAAACTGTTGGAACTAACTTTTAAAGCCTCAAATTGCTCAGCATCCAGGTATTTAAGGGAAACCTTCTCCCACAAGACTCTGCCCACATGCTACAAATATCTTTAGGGTTTTTCCTTCAAGTCTTCCTCCTCTTCTTAAGAGATGAGGTGAGATAATTAGGCCAGTCATCCTGCATGGTGCATCTCCTTCCTAGAAAGGCAGATCTGGTGCTGAACTTGATGTCATTTTAAATACCAATCACATTTTAAAATTCTCTCTCTCTCTCTCTCTCTCTCAGATACTGCTGATGCATGCTGCCCTCGGAATTTTGATAAAGAGGAAGCAGTCTTACTTTCTTTTACAGACGATATTTGATTTCCTGTGCTTCCCACAGGATTGCTATACCTATGCTTAAAGGGGGGAGGAAAATGAGAACACAAGGCCAGTTTATCTACTCCTCATTATTTCATTAATATTTCTATAAATTCTCTGATGTCCAAATACCAACCATTTGTAGAATTATTGAATACATGTGTCTTCTTTAGGAAAAGGGGGGGAAGCAAAGAAAAGAGGCAAACAGCAATAAGACTGCACCCTACAAGCAATCCTTATCTATCCCTTGTAAGCTGTATTTCATACTACTGAATATGATTCAGGAGGCTATAAGTACATTGAATAGAATGGTCTGGATCTGTGCTCACTGATTGGCTGGATGGGCTTTTAGAATTCACCCAGAACATACTTATGAACTGCTTGCCTTCTCCACCCACACAAAGCCTGCACTGAACAAAATGGAGAGCAAGCCCTTAGCAAGAAGATTATTCAATTCTTTAATCATTGGGGCAGCCCTTGAATGACATCACTTCATTGTGTTTTGGAATTTAATAAGTAACATGCTCGTTTGCTGTACGGTCAAGGTTTGGATGAGCGCCACATTGCAACATCTGCTATAAAAGCCATTCATAGCTGTAGCTTGGATGACTCAGTGTTTAAAAGTCTCGCCATCTCCTAGGAAGCGAGCCAACACTGAACAGAAGTAAAGAACAACCTGTCCTGGCTCTACCACACACTTGCTTCAGCACAGCAGAGGACAACAAAGGCATCTCACAAAATCCAGGATTAGTGCCAGGACCACAAGCCTCCATATTCTTCTGTGTTTAGAGGCAACCGGCAACAGCAGCACCACTACTTCAAAACTCCCTCCACCCTACATATGTCAGGCTCATTGTTAACCAACTATCTCTGTTCATTCCAAATCATCTTCTCAAGAGCAAATTTAAAACATATTTAAGCACATTAATTAAGGCTGACCTCATGCCAAGGAATAACCAAAAAGTTCAGTGTCGCAATATGACTGCAAACATGGTACAGTCTCACACTATTTACAAGTGACATTCATAAACCTCCACTGATATTATGATGCCATTTCATTTCCTCTAACAGCAATCTGTGAAGGGTTAAACAGTATTGTGTGTGTTTGTTGACTAAATAGATTCTTTCTCCTGTTCTAAGGGTCCTTCCACACTACACAGTTATAACACTATTATTCCAATTTAAGTGCCATGGCAGCAGCATCCTATGGAACCCAGGGGTTTGTAGTTTGGTCAGAGGCACCAGAAGAAATCTCTGGCTGAGAATTAATTCAGGTAAGAACTCACCTTTGCGACCTTATAATCAAAAGTTAGGGATTGCCAAAATCCTACCCACATAGAATACCCATTATGTTTATCCAGGACAGCATCACACACAAAGGATAGTTCAAAAGGTCATTGTGTTCAATTGTCAGTTTACTTTTCCTTTCAAAGCTATAAGCCCCTGGAAGTTGTCTTCCAGCTGAAAACAAATTTCAGGTCTCTGCTGCATTTAGATACTGTTCTAGGAGGCCACAGTACAAAGCAAACTCAATTTGCAAGTTCTAGTCCTGCTGTAAGATAAGAAAGCCAGCAGGGGTTAATCACAGGGCTGGGAAGGAACCTGTTAGGAAGATTAGGAGAAAAATGCTCCTCCTGTAAAATGACTTCAAAGACCACCAAATTTGTAATTAACAGAGAGAGAGGGAAGGAGGCAGGGAGGTAGGAAGACAAGACAACATCCAGTACAACCTTATTATATTTGTGAATAAATTAGTCTGATGTTTCTTATCAGCGTTCACAAGAACAGTAGCAAGTATAAATAGATTCTACTCTTTGCTTTTACCCCATTATTAAATAATGCAACAATTGCTATGGTTGATTAAAGTAATTACTAAAAGAAAAATGCACCTATATAAACAAAGTGCAAAGGCGGCGTTAGCTCCTAGATGCAAGGAATTCTAGAAAATCAATCGTTTTAAGGCTTTTGAGCTCCTTCCAGCACAACCCAGGGAAACCTGGTACATCCCTTAAATGTTGGGGAGAGGGGATTTACTTCTCTTTAGCCCTCTGTGAGCCACAAAACAGTGTTTCATTCTAAAAGGATGGGCACAGGTTCTAAGGCATTTGGTGCTGGTAGCAGATCCAGCCACAGCAGACTAAAAACTGTGCTCTTTTATCAGTAACTGCCAGATATCCATACCTTTCCCATGTTTGTCAAATTAAAGACAAGGAATCTTGTTTTACATGACAGAAATGAATAGCTCTTTATTATGAGATATAGGCAGCCGCTTGTGGAGCCACTGAGCTAGCATGACACAATAGGACAACTGTACCCTTACAGCAAACAGACTACAAGTGCAGGGTTATCCACGCTGACCATAAAACAGATTACCAAGTCAATATTATGGTATCATTTTTCAAAATGGAGATATCAGGGATCAAACCAGCCCTCTTTGCTATGTAAAGTGGGGTCTCTACCTCTAAGCCAGGCATAGGCAAAGTGTAGCCTGTGAGCTACAGGCAGCCCCCAGGGCTGTTTTTGTGGCCCCAGAGCCCCTCTGAGACCAACATTTCTCCTACCAAATGCCTTCTAGGGGATGTGGGGGCATGTTGCCACATTTTTTGCACCCCTGGGCGATTTTAGGCCCAGGAGAACATCTTTTCTAAAACAGGAAGTGACTTCTAGTTGCTTCCTGTTACTAAAAAGGCCCCTCCAGGGGGGGTCCAGGCACTTCCAAACATTGTAAAATTCCCCCCACTTGCTCCTCAACAGTATTTTGCAGAGTATGGGAGCAAAAACTATTTATTTCTGCAATGGGGCATGAGGGTTGTCCTCCAGGGTCTCCTGGGGTGGGGGGGCTAATACAGCACCATGCCCTTTCACACTTGTCCACCCCTGCTCTAAGCTACAGTCTACTCTTCCTCAGGAGGAACAGGAGGGGTACCATTTCCTTTTCAAAGAGTACTGACACAGGATGATTATCATGAAACATGTAGTGAAACAAAACATTTTACAAACAATAAAGTATCGTTCCTGGGCACATTTAAAACCTGAGCTAGTGGCAGGAACCAGAGATTCAAGGTTATTTTTTAAAATACTATGACTCCCACAACCTGCCATCTAGCATGGCTGGAGGATTCTTCAAATTGTAGTTCAAACTGTAGATTGAGCAAAATCTGGGCTTGGAAGATCAAGAAAGCTTGGGAAGAGGAAACATCATCCCTACCACTTGCTAGCATTTTCCTTTAGCTGCTGCCAGGATCCTTGGGAAGAGAAATCACCTGGGAGCCACTAAGGCTGGGTAATTTTGTTATTTTGTTTTATATTTGCTATCTGTTCAGTCTAAATTACTCCACAGAATAAACTAGTTATTCCATGTTTGTTCACTTGGTGGTTTTGTATAGACTACTTCTCTTCTGTCCATGACTGCTTGAAGCATTTCATCTGTCATACATTGAGGCTTCTCTTTCTTTTTTGGCTACAGATAGTGTCTTTCTGCATTCCTCCCTAACAATGCTTCAGTCCAGAGTTCTTCTGGTTCCTGGTCAATTAAGTTTAATAGTGCAAATCTATTTTTCAGATTATCTTTCCATTCTATGGGGATGTTCTTCAGGCTGTATTTTGGCATGATGGTTGGTTTAGTGTTCTTTATTTTTCTTCTACTTTTTTATAAAAGTAGTTCATGGTTTGTGCCATAACCTGCTCCTGGTCTTGTTTTTGCAGAGAAAACGTAGCTTCTCTATCTTCTACTTCCAATTATGTAGTCTATTTGATTTCTATATTGGCCATCTAGTGATTTCCATGTATGCAGTTGCTTCCTGGGTTGCTTGAAGAAAGTGTTTATGATGAACAAACTGTTGGCTGTGCAAAATTCATTCTTCTGCTTCACTTCTTGGTCCTGGGCCAAATTTTCCTACAATCTTTGATTACACTCTGTTTCCTACTTTTGAGTCCCAATCACCTATTATTACCAAGATGTCCTGCTCTGGTGTGTGATTAACTTCCTCCTGGACTCCAGCAAAGAATCTTTCAATTTTTTCTTCTTCTGCCTCTGTAGTTGGGGGAATAACTTGGATTGAGGGTAAATTAATGGCTTTTGCAGAGCTGTTTGGGCTGGAAGTCAACCTTAAGAAAACGGAAGTTCTTTACCAGTCTGCACCACAGGACAAACACCACCATCCCCATATTGCCGTTGGCAAATCTGTGATTAAGCCCATTCATCAGTTCACCTACCTGGGAAGCATCATCTCCTCAAATGCCAAGATTGACAAAGAGATTAGCAAAGGCATATAGCGCATTTGGAAGACTTTACAAAAGAGTCTGGAGTAATAAGCACCTGAGGCGAAGCACAAAAATCAATGTGTATAGAGCCATTGCACGGTCTATTCTCCTTTATGGGTCTGAAACATGGGTCACCTATCGCCACCACTTACGACTCCTCGAACGCTTTCATCAGTGCTGTATACGCAAAATCCTAAATATACACTAGACTGACTATGTGACAAATGTTGCTGTCCTTGATCAAGCAGAGATCACCAGCATTGAGGCCATGATATTGAGAACACAGCTGCGCTGAGCAGGGCACGTTTCTAGGATGGAGGACTATCGCCTCCCAAAAATAGAACTCTACGGTGAATTCACCATGGGTCAGCAAAAGAGGGGCGCTCCAAAAAAGCGATACAAGGACTCCCTGAAACAACATCTCAGGCTCGGCCAAATTGATCACCAAGAATGGTCCACCCTGGCCTCACATCGGAAGGCATGGAGATGCACTATCCACAATGCTGCAGCCTTATTTGAGAACTCATGCTGAACAAGTCTTGAAGAGAAATGACAATGCAGAAAGAATCACAACCCAGAAACATCACCCAAGGAGACTTTCTGCTGTGCTTTCTGCAACCAGACATGTTTATCTTGGATTGGCCTTTTTAGTCATCAGTGCGCTTGCAGAAAGCACGGGATGAGTCCTTCCTGAATCTTCGTTTGCGAAGAAAAGCCAGAGAATGGGGTATTCCCTGAAGTCTTATTGGCATGATTCAGTCCGATTTTGCATTATATCCTTTGACTGCTTTTGCTACATCTCTCCTCACTACAAATGCCACTCTGTTTCTTCTTAGATTTTCATTTCCTGGGTAAAACACTGTGCAATTATCTGACTCAAAATGTCCCATCACTTCCACTTTAGCTCACTCATCCTAAGTAACTAAATTTTTATATGTTCCATTTCTTGTTTTACTATGTCTAGTTTCCCCTGGTTCGTGCTTCTCACATTCTATGTTCCTGTAATATGTGTTGTGCAGCTTTGGATTTTCCTTTCATCTCTGAGCACGTCAACAGCTGAATGTCTTTTTGGCGTGAGTCCAGTTGCATCATTAGCCACAGCACTACTTGCAGTTGTCCTCTGTTGTATCCCGGTAGCTCATTGGGTGCCATCTGATCTGGGAGTTTAATCTTCTGGCACTATCTCTTGTTTCATTTTGGATGGTCTCATCATACTGTTTGTGTGGTAAATGATCTTCAAAAGGAGGTTTACCATGCCTCCCTCTGTGCAGTACTAACAAGCATCTACGGTGTCATTGCCTTTGTTTCTAAGATATCCTCTGCCACTGTCACCTCCCCACTACTCCTGCCCCCCAGTAGCTGTTTGGCACATCTAGTCTGGCTCCTCAGCAAAAGCCTGTCTGACATGGGAGACCCTGCTTGCAGCACTGCCGCCATCAGCACAGCCTCACAGGAGCATGCAATCCCACCACCATGGAAAGATAGTGGCATTGGTGGGCAAGGTAATCATAGGAGTTCACAATTAAATTAAAGCGACTGCCTTGAACAGCTTTGCCAACATCAGTGGCTGACAGCACCACACCAATGCAGGAACCCAACAGATAAAAATGTTGCTTTGCAATTACATTATTGCCCATGAATTCTTAGCAGTGAACTATTTGTCCAGAGGGTTAGGAGATTAAAATTAATTAATACTGAGGCCTGAAGGGCAGTGCATGCTGGGAGTGAAAAAGATGTCACAACCAACATGACCAGGACAAGTGTTGACACTCAGCAAGTATCTCTCATTTCCCACAATCTCCTAGCATCTCACAAAACACAAGACTAATTAGCTACTATTTGCACAGCAGTTACAAGATGCAAAGGTATGTGCCTGGAAGCAAAGTGGGCATTCATTAGCTTTTAAGCACTACAAAGCAGCAGGGCAAGGAGTCAATGAAGGAAAGGAGGATAACCTTTAAGGAACAAACTTTAATGCAAGCAGAAAGTCACAGGAGTGCTGGAGATTATGATTGCACCAAACCCATTGAAAAACCATGTAGTTTAAAAAGTAACCTTTAATTTACAGGGCAATGTTGTGGTTGTAGGTAGGCACCTAGGCACAGTCTTTATACTCCCACTGGCCATTTTAAAGTGATTATGCATGCATGTGTGTAGATTTACCTTTTACTTTACTAGGCATTCCAAATTTATGTTACAAACATTGCAAAACTGCTAGGATTATGTCAAGGAAGGTATGTTTCTGAGGTTGAGAAAGCTACTTTTTTGAACTACACCCCCTAGAATCCTCCAGCTATCATGGCCACATGGGATTCTGAGAGCTGTAGTCCACAAAAAGATGCTCTTTTTACAAGCTCAGGTGTTGGTGACATCCGAAGAGCCTAGCCAACAGAAACATGCAACACTTGTAACCTAATCATAGCTGCCTTTCCTTTCAGAAAGGAAGAGAATTGTCTTTCTTTTTTACTCCAAGCTGAAGTACACCTCAAAAATGCAGCTATGGTTTACCAAAACTGTTCCCAGCAGAGGAGGAGATGGACAGGATGGAAATTTAGTATGTTTTCACAGGAAACCATCACCTCAGCCTTTATCTTTGGCCTCAAAGGATTGTTTTTGATGACTCCCCAGTCACTCAGGTCATCAGCCTTGGAATGAGCCTAGTTTCATCTACAGCTCCTTCCCTCCCATACTACCTTCAACAGTGGCCACGGACCCTCCTTTTCAGACTGAAGAACCTTCCACCACATTCTTGCAAACCTGACATTTTGCCATTAAAATGTTCTCCACTGCAGCCTTGTTCTTGAAAACTGCCTGTGGGCTGACAGAGGTTCATTGTTACTGTATTTTACCTTTCTTTAAGTGGTAGCTACTTTTAAAAAATATTCCATCATTTTAAAAAATGCTACTAATTTAAAATGTTATCTAACCATAGTCTCCAAAGATAGAGTGGATTTAAAAAAAGTAATATGATACTCTTGTCTGTGGCCCAGCACCTGGGCCATAGGCTGTCAGTCCTCAGAGAAGTTCCAGGAATGATAACAACAAACTAGTCAATAGGCACAAGGATAGTGCTGGTCCTTGGCACACTGGGAAGAAAAACCCTGCCAGTCTCTCACTTTAGATACCCTGAGAAGCACTGCTCTAGAAGTCCAGTTCAAAATAAAATACAGCACAGCAGAAACAGAATCATGGAGTTGGAAGAGACCACAAGGGCCATCCAGTCCAACCTCCTGCCATGCAGGAATACACAATGAAATCATTCCCATAGATGGTCATCCAGCCTCTGTTTAAAAACCTCCAAAGAAGGAGAAACCTACGACCCAAGGACCTCATTGCTACCATCCATGCTTGCAAGGCCACAGCAGATGAACCTTTGGTTTAAAGGGTGAAGCCAGTTCTGTGCATGCTGTGCTCCACCAGAAAAATCCATTGCACAGGCTCGAAGGATCAGCGCATTTGCAGAAAGCGCAGGATGAGTCCTTCCTGAATCTTCATTTGTGAAGAAAAGCCAGAGAGAGAATCCATTGCTCTGTATCCTAGCTTCTGGAGCAGCAGAAAACAAGCTTGCTCCATCTTCAGTATGACCTCCCTACAAATATTTAAACATGGCTATAATGTCACCTCTCAACTTTCTCTTCTCCAGGCTAAACATACCCAGCTCCCTAAGCTGCTCCTCATAGGGCATGGCTTCCAGACCTCCCACCATTCTGGTCACCCTCCTCTGGACAGCTGGAAGGAATTCCATATCCTTCTGGAATTGTGGTGCCCAGAACTGGACATAGTATGACAGGTGAGGTCTGACCAAAGCAGAATAGAGTGACACAGTTACTTCCCTTGATCTAGACATTATACTCCTGTTGATCATATAACTGGTAACCTCATATACGGCATCAGAAAGTGTTATAGTACCTACATATCTCCAAGCTGCAGGAGCATGGCAGGAGCCCAAACATGCAGTAAAGGTGCTTTTGTCAAAGAATTTTCCAGTGCTTTCTCCCCAAGGCTATGGAACTCCCAATGGCATTCTTCCACTAGTAGGGAAAGAGTGTTTGATCCAGTCTGGCCTCTGGCATCTAAGCTGAATTGTTGGGGTTTGATTATTTGAATGTTGCTTTTACTGATGTGCAGTTAAGATTTATCAAAGCTCTTATCAAAGTTGTGTTTTTACCTGCCTTATATTTTAACAGTATTTGCTTTTATTTGAATGCTATTACTAATAGATAGCTCAAATGCCATTCTGTGGCAGAAAGGCCGGATATAAATTTAACAGTTAAATGCACTGCTACAAGCAACCAAAGGGCGAACTTTCCCCATGCCATCCAAAAGGAATAAATAGCCAGCATTTGCACAGAATAAAGTATTTCACAAGCACTCTCTTTCTGCAACCTTCACAACAATCTGTAATATTGCTGAATTCAAATGGGAAAATCCCTCACTCCTAGCTCAGACTCTTAGCCACTAGGACAGAGATGGGCATCATGTAGCCCTGCAGATGATGTTGGGCTGCATCTTCTAGCATTCCTCACCATTGGCTATGGTGCGAGTTGTGATCGAAGAATATCTGGAGTGCCACATACTGCCCACCCCTGCAGTAGGGTATGCTAGCTCTCAAAACTGAAGGAAAGACAAGCTATTCGATATGGGATGCTGGGGCCAGACTCAGAGAAACACACAGGCATTTGCAGTGGCATTTCTGTAGGCTGCTAAAGGATCTTGGGCACTGTTGCGGTATCTTTGGCCTGTGAAGTCAAAGGCTTTCACAGTTGGCATCCATAGGTTTTCCTTGTTTTTTTTCCAGGCATGTTCTGGAATAGTTTATTTCTGACATTTCGCCTGCATCTGTGGCTGGCATCTTCAGAGAATCATTCTCTGAAGATGCCAGCCATAGATGCAGGCAAAACATCAGAAATAAACTCTTCCAGAATACAGCCTCACAGCACAGGAAAAAAACAAGGAAAACCTATCACTGGCCTGTCTTGCAAGAATGTTGAGAGGATAAACATCAAAGGAAGGAAGGAAGGAAGTTAATTGTTTATTGGGTGCTTGAGAGTTGTTAGTGTTAACTGCTATCAAATCAATTTCAACTTATGGAAACCCCATAAATGAGAGACCTCCAGGTCACCCTGTCATCAACACACCTGCTCAGGTCTTGCAGACTTAGGGCCATGGCTTCCTTGATTTTGTCTATCCACCTGGAATGCAGTCTTTCTCTTTTCCTACTGCCTTCTATTTTCCCAATCATTATTGTCTTTTCTAGTGATTCATGTCATCTCATGATATGGCCAAAGTATGACAGTCTCAGTTTAGTCATCTTGGCTTCTAGGGAGAGTTCAGGCTTAATTTGCCCTAGGATCCATTTATTTGTCTTTTTAGTAGTAGAACTCTTCTCCAGCACCATATTTCAAAGGAGTTGATTTTCTTCCTATCAGCTTTCTTCACTGTTCAGCATTCACAACCATACTTAAAAATGGGAAATATGATGTCATGGACCATCCTAACTTTAGTATTCAGTTATATATGTTTACACTTCAAGATCTTGTCTAGTTAGGTTAGGGTAAAAACAGCAACTTAGTATCTAATTTTCTCTCTCCACCCATTCACAAAACAATCAGCAATGGAGCAATGTTTTGGGACCCAGGGCAGAAACTCCAAATTGTGCTGCCTTTTTCAGGGCATACTTGCATGCAACTTGTATTCCTCTAGGTGTTGTTGGGCTCCAGTTCCCATCAGTACCTGCCAGCCTGACCAATACTGACAGATGACAGCTCATCAACACCTGGAGGATCACAGGTTCCCCATCCCTGCATTAGAGTTTTTCTTTCTATGGAATTCCCACTTCAAAAGGAGCTTGGTGGAGAACTTCCCAATGGGCTACGCTCTCAGCTTCTATCTATACATTTCTCATTCTGCTGCACCCTTAATGACCTCTGTGCAATCGACAATTCCAGGCAGCTGCCTCAACCTAGCTTCTCAGCAGGACTCCTCCTGCTAAAGAGACAGAAAGGCAAAGCAGAGAGAGGCCCAAAGACAGTTCATAAGAACATGGTGCTCTTGCTGAAAACAGAGGAACTGTGAAGCTCTCCCTCTCCCAGCTTGGGTTTGATCTCTGTTATATTTAGGTTTTTATTCTGCAGGCTTAAAAGCCACAGCTAACATCTGTGGGAGGCAAGACTGGCAAAGCCTTAAAAATGCTTCCCTTTAATCTCCCAAGAAATCACTTTGGCAATGATCAAGAGGCTTCCTGTCATGAGTTCTCCAGGCAAGGAATCTGGTGGTAATCCTTGGAACCAATGAAGCATCACCCACTGTCTTGCCTGACATGTAGTCTTTTATGCCTATGGTTAAAACAAACCCATCTCCACCCTATGGGGAAAGCTTCTAGTTTTGAACAGAGCTAGAGTTTGCTGGGAAAGCCCGCTGTGAATGCATAACAAAAGTCTCACTCCCTCCTGTGCAAGGTGTTAAAGCAAGTAACAGCAACTCAGCTCCAGGGGTTCCCCAAATGAGACAACTGTCTAGATCTGACTTCAGTCCTGGTTAAAAGACAGAAATGACACCGGTCGTCTTGATGGACAATTTAACATGGCAGACCAGATCAGGTATGTGTGTGTGTCCCTGTTGGTTTTGCTGGACTTTACAGTGATTTCAATATCATTGAATATGATTGCTTTTTGGGCCACCTTTCTGGGATGGGACTTGAAGGCACTGTTTTATAGTGGTTCCAATCTTTTCTGGAAGATCAAGCTCTGAAGTGAAGGCAATGTAGTACCATGTTCTGAGGGTGCCCACTGGATTCTGTCTTGTTCCCTCTTACTAGTTAACATATACTGTACAAGAAAATGTTAGGAAAGATTGTCTAGAGTTTTGGGGTTTGTGACAAGAGTACGCGGACACCCAACTCCTGTAGTCTCCTTTTCATCCAAATCCAAGCAAGGTGTTTTAATTTTAGCCAGTGCCTAATGTCAGTAATGGACTAGAAGAGGGTGAACAAACAGAAACTTAACATGGACAAAACAGAAGTGCCCCTGATCAGTCACAGGAATTCAGGAATTCAGGCTATGCTGGATGGGATTAAACTCCCTGTGAAGACTCAGGTTTACAGTTTTGGTGTACTGCTAGATTAAGCCCTGAGCCTGAAAGCTGTGATTTTAGCAATGACCAAGACATGAGTTTACAAACTTAAAACTAGAGCATAGCACATAGAAATGTCCGATCTGGCCCTGATGAAAGATGTCTTAGATTACTGGAAAACATTCTACATGGAGTTGCCTTTGAAAACTTCAACTGGTCAACATTGCTGGGGCCAGCTACTTACAAGGAACACATAACTCCTTCATTGTCACTGGCTATTCTTCTGTTTCCAGGCACAATATAAATGCAAACTTATTTAAGCTCCAGACTTTCTGAATGACTGTATTATCCCAAGAGGCCTCTTGGACGTTGAGATCTTTGAGGGAGGCCCTTCTTTCATTCATGCCATCAGCAGGAGCATGTTTAGGCAGAGACATGAGAGGGAGCATTCCCAGTGCCCACTCCCAGGATGTGAAACTCTGGAAACAAGGGAAACTCAGCTGGCCCCCTCCCTGTTGCTCTTCTGCTGGCAGGCAAAGACCCTGTTATTAAAGCAGGCCTTTGGGAACCAACCAGGTATTGAAGATGAAGCTTTTTTTTTTTTTAAGTCAGCAGCTGCTGTATTTTCTTTTACTGATGTGTTTTTAAATTGTGTTTTTGGTTTACTGTGTTTTAATTATTATTATTTTATTTACTTTATTACAAACAGCAAACAGCAATGGATAACAAACAATAACATAAAACACACAATAGTACAAAAAACAAAAAGAACAAACAAAAACACACAAAAAGTATACAAAAAATTAAATATTAAGCAAATGTCAATAAAGAAATAATATAAACAAAGTAATAACAAGTACAATACACACTAAATTAAAAGACTTCCTGCTTTTTCTCTTTTTGCTCTTAGTCTTGTTTTAGTTAGTCACCTCCTATACAAAATTATTACCTTGTTTATTTACAATTCTAATATAAACCCAAATAATCTACATTTCTTTCATTATCCCATTTTCATATTCATTGAATATAACTTCTATTAGCTATTTTCCCCTATATTCTTAAAATCTCTCCATCTTATAATTATATCTTTTACTATGTGTTGATTATTCTTATTAATTACACTTATGGATTTAACAATGAATAACTTCAAAATGATATGGTTCCATTTCTATGCTCATTTGTCTAACTATAAAACCCAATTTACTTATATCTCCCTCTTTTTGCTTTAAATAATTTATAAATAATTCCCATACCTTTATATATCCCTTTGTTGATTTGTTTCTTATCCAATTCGTGAACTTATCTGATTGTGCCAAATCTATGACTTTTTCTAACCATTTGAGTTGTTTTGTCAGAATGTCTTCATGCCTCCATTTTTTGCCAAGACCAGTCTTACTGCCATAATTAAATAACATAGTAGGGGTCTATGCACCTTCTCTTTTTTTCATTTTACGATGTTAATATATTTAGTAAATACAGTTCCGGCCATAAGCCTATCTTAACTCCCATAATTTTTTTTCTATTTCTCCATTTATTTTTATCCAAAATTTTCTTACTTTACCACACTCCCACCACATATGATAAAATGTAGCAATATGTTCTTCAGTTTACTGTGTTTTAATATGTGAACTTGTTTTATATTTTTATTCAGTCCTACTGTAAGCTACCATAAATCCTGTTTCAGGGAGAAAGGCAGAATATAAATCCAATAAATAAATAATTAAAGTTTGGGGAGAACAAATGTAGCTGAGGCAGCAGGGATGGGCACTTGTGGTCCTTGAACGGTCGCTGGACTGCTGCTCATATTAGCCCTGGCCAGCATAGTCAGTGGTGAGGAATCATGGAAGTTGTGTTCCAACAACATTTGGAGGACCACAAGCTATGGTTTAATTGTTTTTAAACTTTTGTACTCCATATTGTTTTAGATGCTCTGTTTTAATTTATACTGTAAGCTACTCTGAGTCCCCTTTGGGAGAAAAGCGGGGAATAAATTAATATCCATGTCTGCATTACATGAATGTTGAGTCAAATTTAAGCTAAGATTCTACTCCTGTTGGTGCAAATTCTGGCATCTTTCAAAACCTACATGTCTCTCCTGCCCCAGAATCCAAACACTTTCATTTTCTTCAAACCGTCCAGCAGATCTTTAGATTGGGGAGCGTTTGCTCCTGAAGATGCATTGGTCCCCATCTCCTATCAGTCACACCCAATATAGTCAATCACAAGGGATTGTGGAAGCTGTAGTCTAAAACACCTGAAGAGACCAAAACTTTTCCACCTCTGACACATACCATTTGTTCCTTGAAGAAAGAACACAAGCTTGACAAACTGGAGTTATATCAAAGGGCTAAGGTCTTCATGGCATTATTACAATTGCTCCATATTCATTTATACAGGACCATCTACATATATGGAATTTTACAAGGAAAAGGTATGACTGACAGCTCTTCTCACCTCAAGGGACTTAACATTCTAAAACAGATCTAAGAAAGCAGCTGAGGAAGGGAAGAAAATTAAGTTATGGGTAAGTAAGAGGAGAGAAGACATGATTATTTCAATCACACAGACTTTGGCTCAAGGCACCCGCACCAATTCAAAGAGAAACCTGCTTGCATGAGAAATGTTCCTTTGGAATTATTACTTGGGGCAGTTTAATGATGCCAGAAACTATGTACGCCAAACTTAACAGAAGTTAAAACAGATGAGGACAGGCCCTAAACACACACACACACACACACACACACCAGTCTATCTACTACTCATACCGCTAATCTATTAGAGTTCTCAGGTTTAATTTCTTTATTAGATACATTTAGTGTATACTTCATTACAAGACTATCGTTACAAGAACATTGAAAAATATCACATTTCCATTTATATATGTGTGTGTGTGTGTGCGTGTGTGTGTGTGTATGTGTATATATATATATAAACTTTCTTAAATTTCTATGACAGTTATTTCGATTTCCAATATTCAACATCCCTATTTCCTTTATAGTCCTCCAGACTAGGCTAAGCCATGTATAAATTATATCTGTCAAAATATCTTCTATTATATATAAGAGAAAAGTTTATGTATTTGAATTATTCTCCTTTAAGCTAATCACGTTCTCTTTCCTTTATCACCCCACTGAAATTAATTTTGAAAATTCATTTGAGTTCTATCATTAGTGTACTGTCTCTAAACTTCTTGTAATGTAAACTTATTAGTTTCATAAATTTCCCCAGTTTTTTTTCCCAAAATTTCAACAACGGATCCCAGTCTTTCTCTAATTTTTTACTTGATTTATTCCATAATTTGTTTGATAATATATCCAATTCTAGCATATTTATTAATTCACTCAACCAGTCGTTTATATTTGATGGATCTTTCAATTTCCAATTTTTTGCAATTACCAATCTTGCTGATGTTATCATATATAATAAAATTTTCACGTAGCTCTGAATTTCTTTTTCCTCTAGCCAACTAAGCATATTCAAAAGATACATACCAGGAACAAAATTCATCTTAATCTGTAACATTTCTTCTATTATTGAGCGAACTTTTAACCATTTTTTTTTACTTTCTCTATACCTCCACCACATGTGAATTAGGGTACTGTAGCTATCCCCACATTTCCAACATGTGCCATTTATTGTTTTGTCCATCTTGCTTAACCTGGCAGGGGAGTAGTACCATCTTTGTGATGTTTTTATATAATTTTCTTTTAAATTTTGACAGGCTGTGAACTTATATGATAGCTTCCTTGCTCTTTCCCAACCATCCAAATTTAATGAATAGCCGAAATCCTTAGCCCATCTTAACATAAAAATCTTTTATATTTTCAGATTCAAGATTCCTAGATAGTAATTTTATATAACTTCGTGATTTGTTTTTTCTTCTGGTCACTCAATAAATAGTTCGCCAATTCATTGTCTACTAACTCAAATCCACTTTCTCTTTGATCCTTTAAGTACCCTTCTTTTAATTGGAGGTATGAGAACCAATTTATTCTGTATTTTCCCTTTAACTCTTCCCTTGAGTCTAAATCAAAGGTTTTGCTATTTCCTTGTTCCCCTATATCCTTATACCTCAGCCATTTATCTGTGTTTTTCCCTTTTGCAAAAAAGGCCTCCTGTGTAGATACTCAAAGCGGGATTTTAAGATAGATTTTTTTTTCCTTACTCCTTTCCAAACCCGTAAAAGGGCTTTCCTCACATAATGTTTCAGGAGTCCTCTGTTTACTTTATCTTTTTCATAGAACAAGTAGGCACGCTTTCCAAATCTATTATCATGTCCTTCCACATTTAGCAAACTCTTATTTTCCAGCTTAATCCAATCTTTTATCCACACTAAAACTGTGGCTTTGATAGTATGTTTTCACATCTGGCAATCCGCAGCCGCCTCTAATTTGATCATCCACCAGATAATTCCATTTTGTTCTTGAATGTTTTTCATTCCAAAGGAATTCTCTCAGATCTTTATTCCAATTATTAAAAAAAAAAATTACTATTATAGGCAGATTTTGAAACAGATATAATAGTTTAGAAAGAATATTCATTTTTATAGTAGATATTTCACCTAATATTGATACATTTAATCTTTTCCATTTATTCAAATCCTCTTTTATTTCTATTTATTATTTAGTTATTATTTTATTTTATTTATTGTATTTATATGCCACCCTTCAGCCACAAAGGCTCTCAGAGCAGCTTACAAATGGTTAATTTAACATTTCCCTGCCCCTCAGGCTTACAATCTAAATAAGGCATGAGACATAAGGAAAAGGGAATGGCAGTAGGGATAGGGGTTAAACCCAGCAGCTACTGCTGGTTCTTGTCTCCTTCCAAGGCCAGAGCCATGGCAGCTGGGATGGAGGGAGGCCTTTCCTCTGCCTCTGGGCCCAGGCCTGGTGGAGGTCTGCCTGCCTCTTCTTCTCTCCATATAGTAGTACTGTGTATACAATAGTTGCTGACCTGCCTGGACAGAAGCTGCCATGAGAGGGATGGGATGGGGGTCCTCTGAACCCCTTTAGGTTGCCCTCTCCCCCTAAAAGCAATCACAATTTTTTGCCCCCAAATGCCTCTTCATCTGGCGGAACATGACCTGCTCCCTCAACTTTTCCTCATATGTTTTGCTTGTATTTATGTATTTAAGCGTATTTATACCCCACTCTTCAGCCACAAAGGCTCTCAAAGCAGCTTACAAATGGTTAATTTAACAGTTCCCTGCCCCTCAGGCTTACAATCTAAATAAGGCATGAGACATAAGGAAAAGGGAATGGCACTGGCGGTAGGGGTTAAATCCAGCAGATACTGCTGCTGCTTCTCTCCCTCCAAGGGCAGGGTGGTGGCAGCTGGGCTGGGCACAAACTTTTTTTGTAATTGCTGTTGAATAACTCTGAGTTCCTTTTTGATATCCAACTCCTAAGTATCTCACTAATCTAACTAATTAACCTCCTAACTAATTATTAGAGTTCTGGCTGTAAGAAGCTGGTGATGGAGTATGAGACAAAATGAGCTGGGGAGCAGGAGGGCAGGGCCGGTTTAACCAGTCTGCCAAATCAGCATTGGTGGGGGGGGGGAAGGTCAAGCCCCCCCGCCCGGCTGACCCCCTTATCTGACAAAGGAGACAGCCGGGAGGAGCCGCTGCTTTGTAGCCCCTCTTACCCTCCTCTTCCAAAAACCTCCTGCTGGCTTTTAAAAAAAACAAAAAAACCAGCCTCTCCCAAACTAGAAAGAGAAAGAAGCAGCAGCCCTCCCTGGCAGAAGCTGGAGGGAGGTTGCTGCTGCAAAATGCAAGCCAGCCAGGCATGTCAGAGAAGGGTGAGTGTGTGTATGTGTGTGAGAGAGAGGAGGGGAATTTGAGGGATGTCTCTTTTCCTCAGAAAGGGCTTCTTTCTTTCTTTCTTTCTTTCTTTCTTTCTTCCTTCCTTCCTTCCTTCCCTTTCCTTCTTTCCACATAGATCTCCTCCAGCCCATCTTTCCAGCTGCTCTTAACATTTATAATTTAATATTATTTTAAGGGGTGGGTGAGCTAGGGTACTGTAATTATGGAGTTTTTATATTGTAAGCCGCCCCGATTGCATTGCAGAGGGGCAGGATAGAAATAAATTATTATTATTATTATTATTATTATTATTAACATGGTTTCCTGGGGTCTCTGCCCTCCCTCCCTTCACACCTTGGTCTTCAGCTTCCTCCCCTTGCTGCCTACTGAGTTCAACCTGCAAAAGGAATTTGTGTGTGTTTGCCTATGTGCCTTCAAGTCATTTCTGACTAAGGCGAACCTACCATGGGGTTTTCTAGGCAAGGTTTGTTCAAAGGGGGTGTGCCTTTGCCTTCCCTTGAGGCTGAGAGAGTGTGACTTGCCCAAGGTCACCCAGTGGGTATTCATGGCTGAGTAAGGATTCAAACCCTGGTCTCCATAGTCATATTGCAATGCTGTAACTTCTACAACACTCTAGCTCTTTTAACAGAAGAATATAAAGAATATAAATTTAAATTTGGAGTGATATTACTGGGAACAATGGTTTTATTGTTGTCACTAAAACACCAGTATCCCATTAGTGTTATGTGAGAGACATTGGCCTAGAGCAGTGGTTCTTAACCTTTTCTTTACCAGGGACCCACTTTAAATATCTTTTGTTGCCCCAAGACTTAACTCAAGATTTAAAACCCTAATAATAATAGCTAATAATAGCTAATAACAACAACACAATTACACCATCCATTAAACTTTCCCTCAGAGGCACTCTTGCTTCTTCCTGCAAGTTTGTGGCTGGAGTGGATTGAATGGCAGTGTGCTAGGGTACAGTAAGCTACCCAGTCTGAGACTGCTTTTAAAGACAGTTAGAAGCTTCACCTGGAACAAAATATACCTCCATTGTTGCTCATGGGAGGAGAGGGTAGACAATCTGACCATATATAACATCTATTTGATACCAGCTGCATTAGTTTACAGAATATTTCTAAGCACATACTGGGTTAGATCAACTTCAAATAGCTCAGGAGAAGGCTATTTGAAGGACCACTGACTAGGGCAGTGTTTCTCAACCAGTTCAAAGGTTCCTCCAGGATAAAAAGGTTGAGAAAGGCTAGACTAGGGATATAATTCTTAACTGGTTTTGTTCTTGAAGGAAGCAATGAGCAATTTTAACAATTTTCTTTCTATCAGTTGTGCAGCTTCTGAGGATTATTTGCAGTTTGGAACTTACTGTGCACAAAATTCACATGTGGCTTTTTGCCCAGAAAGTAGCATTTTCAGTAATGGAAATGGTATTTTCTGTGCCAAAACCAAAATTTCTCTGCAAAAGTATTTTCTGTGCAGAAAATGCTGTTTCCTGTGCAGAAGGTTCTGTAATTTGGGACTTACTATGTACAAAATTCATACATATTTGCACAGAAATAACATTTTTGGTGCAGGAGACAGTACTTTCTTTGCAAATAATTTTCTGCTCAAAAAAACCCAAAAAACCCAAAAACAAAACAAAAAAACCCATGTGTGAATTTTGTGCAGACTAAGTCCCAAAATTCAAAGATATTTCCGAACACTTGAGAAAAACATTTTTCAAATATTTTCAAATATTCTTTCCACATCTATCACTGACTACCGGGGCCTATGACGGAGCATGGAGAAACTGCATATCTACATTCTAGCAGCATATAGTAGATTAGCAGACACAAGAAGAGGTCTTTTCTGTAGTGACCCTTGTCTGGTGGAATGCCTCACCATGACATGCACACATGGCTAGCACCCCTCTATGACTTTAAAATAGGACTTAAAACCTGCATGTTCCAGATAGCTTTTAAGTAACTGGATGTTCAAGTTTTATTAAACTGCTCCAGTTTTTCCTTGGTTTATGTTAGTGCTTGCATTTTATATTTTATTGCTTTAAAATTTTATTAAGTAAACTGGAGGGTTTCCTGGAAAATGCCATATAAAAAGAATTTTAAATTAGTTTTTAAAAAACAAAACAAAACCATGCAGCTTAACAAGAGCCAAAACCTGAGTTAAAAGTAACAACTATCCACACACACACACAAAAATCAAACTCTAGCTTTGCCCTTACTAGTAGTTTTTCAATCGCAGAAAAGACAGATGGAGCAACCTCTCCTGGCCCCACATAGTGCAAGTTAAACTAGTAGGTGAACAATAGCATTCATATATGCACAATTACAGTGCAAAGCACAATGGGAAAGGAGAACTCCAATGCTGTTTTCAAGCTATGATATCAGAGAGAAGGAGAAAAGAATTACTGTAATCACAACACATGCTGTGAAGCCTCTACTTCAACTAATGAGGCACCAGTGGATTTGCAATTCAAGATACAGAAAGTCTGCCCAAAGCTATGCAACACCCTGTGACTAGAACTGCTCACACATACACACAGTTACAAACACACACACACTGAATATGCAGGTCAATGGAACTGACCAACAAGATATCTGAAAACTTTTAAAAAGCAATTTCAACAAGATAAAGGCCCTGTAGATATGAGTTCAGCATGACCACAAAAACTGGCAGGCACCTAGCAAGTTTGCAAGTGATCAGCAGTATGTCAGAAACAAAACCACAAATATCACACTTTAAATGGGAAAAGGGCCACAGGTCTACAAATCCCAGAGACCTCAGGTAGCAAGGCAACTGTAAAGTCTAATGGCGGCAATTAAAAAAAAGAAAAGGTTGTCTTCGTTCCAAGATCTCGGTAAACCACACTCTGCACTGTTCCAGGTTCAATTCTTTATATGTCCAGGAAAGGCTCGAAAGCTACCACCATTCAGCACAGAAACCTAAGCTAGATGGACCAATGGTCCAACTCAATATATGGCCACCATCCTACTAGGTTTCTATCACTCTCAGAAGCCCCACCTCACAACTTATCAACCCATGACTAATAGTTAGAGACTAGTCCCTCCCATATAATTTGGAATCATGTATAATTTCTTATTTTTTAAGTTTTGGGGGTTTTGAACGTTTTATTTGTGTTGTTGTTGTTATTGTTGTTGTTGTGTGCCTTCATGTTGCTTCTGACTTATGGCAACCCTAAGGTGAACCTATCATGGGGTTCCTTTAGCAAGATTTGTTCAGAGGAGGTTTGCCTTTGCCTTTCTCTGAGGCTAAAAGAGTGCAACTTGCCCAAGGGCACCCAGTGGGCTTCTATGGCTCAGCAGGGATTCAAACTCTGATCTCCAGCATTGTAGTCCAATGTTCAAACCACTAAACCATGCTGGCTCTCATACTTAAAAATCTGAAAAAGAGGAAGCTTTAACAGGGACAGAAGATAAAGAACAGCAGGGTTATAGATATACTTTGGTCACAAAAACTGGAAAGACAACACATACTGTGCTGCTCATCTGAAATAAAGACAAGCAGTGCAAAATAATTTATTGCACAAAAGGCAACTCTTCCACTTCCTTCCAGTACTGAAACATCATGTGCTGGGCTGCACCCAATCTGTGCATACCACGATTCAAATTCCAGTGCAAATTCCAAATAGAAGAGACACAATTCAACAAAACAATAATATTTTGGGAATGTATCTTGAATTTTCCAGGCAATATTCACATTAATTATTACCTAAATTCTATCCCCAAAGGGGCTCAGAACTTTGAACCTCTATATTAGGTGGATTATAGATCCAATTTCCATCCAATTCCTTCAACTTGATGGAAAAGACATTACCATTTTCAATTTTAATCCATCTGGTGGTGATGCCTTTATTATCCAAACAATCAAAAAGTGCAAAACACAATGCACTAGCTTCCATAGGTCACAGACCTCTTCATCAGGCAAAGCTGGAAAAAAACGACAAACAGGGGAAAGAATGCAGATGCTGTAACCCAACACCACACCGTTACTTTTCTCTCACTATATGCTATTCTACCATCTTTGCCTGATGGAAAAGCTTATGATGAAGTAGACTGAGTGTATGAAAGCTTATGCTACAAACCATCTTTCTCTCTGCCTGGAAGGTGCTACAAGATCCCTTTGAAAAGCTAGCATGATGTATTTTGCACCTTTTTGTTAGCCTAATGAAGGTAGCAGGGGCCTAAATACCTGGATCACATCTGAATTTGGAAGCTAAGCAGGGTCAGCTCTGGCTAGTACTTGAATGAGGGACGACCAACCAATCCCAGGTGCTGCATGCTGTATTTCAGAGGAAGGAACTGGCAAAACTACCTCTGAGTATTTCTCACCTAAGAAAACCCTATGAAATTCACAAGGTCGGTATAAGATGACACGTGACTTGAAGGCACATATCCACACACAAAATGAAGGTAGTACCTCATAAAGGGTGTTGGGTTCTTGGTTTTATGGTCAACATGGCTGCCCCTGCAATTTATAACCTCAAGAATTTGTGCCCCAGTTTTCTAGTTTTTCTTTCCCCTAGTTATTTTTTTTTTAAATTTAAGCCTGAGGACAGGGACTGTCTTCTCTTGGTTTTACAGATATATCAGCTACTCTGAGAACCTTTCTAGCTGAAAGGGGTGGGGGGAAGAAACGCTTTAAATAAAATAAATAAACTATTTATGGCGGAACTTTGTAGCTTCCACAACATTACATGCATTCTGGGTCAAGGGAGGGAGCACTTGTATCTTGGCACATCAATCAATTTTATTCTGTGCAGAAACCAATTACGATCTGTAGAGTTAATTAGAGTTAACACACCTACTTCAGCTAAATTGCTATTGATTCAGAGAGAATACACACACATTCTGCTATCAATTTGATGTATGTTTCAATTGTGGAAGCCAAACATTTAGCTGTGTTCCCTGCACCCTCCCCGAACATAAAGCCTAGTATGTGCTAACAAAAAACTGACATAAACAAATGACTTTCTCAAATAAAGTTTAAGCAGCGGACAAATAAATACTTCACATGAACTACCACAGAAATCACATGCTGAAAAAAATACACATGAATCAAGTTTTCCACACTCTCAGACCTGCATGTAACATTGATGTTCTCTAAAAGTAACAGAGTAGATAGGAAGACATTAAATCTAATGAGTGGCATCTTGCTCTTGTCAAATTTAGTAAATAAGATGCTGGAAAAGCTGAAGGAAGCTTTTTTTTTTTAAAGGAACCCTAGTTTGAACACAGCAAAACATATCCATACTTCTCCTTGCCTGTAGAAGCCCACAGAAGCCTGTAGACCTTCCCCTTTTTTTATAATCCACAGGATTATAATATTTTCAACATATGCTAATGGACAGCACAGAAATAGGAGTATAATCTGCATTAGGGTTGATAAACTCAAATAGCAGTTGCTCTGGATTTAAATACAAGAAGTATAAACTTGTGTGTCTATCTGGCACCAGTTAGGACCAAGAGCTGAGCTAGGAAGCAACAAATGACAACAAAAATATATACCTCTCCCCCACCACACTTTTTTTTTTAATGTAACAAGGGTGGAACTAAGTTAAATTTTAAAAGCAGCATAACAAACGGGAACAATGTTACACTTAGGTCAGGAGTGAGAAAAGTGTGGTCCCAAACTTTGCCCCCCACAGCATGCAAACTCCAAAACGCTTTTTGTATACTTCAACCCATCCAGGCTACCTGACTGTCCTTATTTCTAGCTCCCCAAAAAAGGAGGTACATTGCTTCTCATGGAAGCCCCCAGGAGCAGCAATGTACCTTTTAAACAGGTTGCAACCCCATTCTCCACAATGGCTAACATCAGAAACACCTGCTTTTCAAAACCACAAGTAGACTTCTGACAACCTGTATCTTTGGGACTGTTTTCATTACTTCCAGATGTCTGGGTGACCCTCACAGAGTCCCAGGAGCAGAAAAATGCTCCCCCCCTCAACCAACCAGAATTGCTCAGCCTTGTATTAGTTACTGTTAAAGGCACTTTCCCCAAGTTTTTTTTTTTGCCAGTTTTTAAAGAAACCTAAAGTATCTCTTTGTTAAGTAACAGAAAAATAACAAACAGTGATCAAGGGGGCTAGAACTTGCAGAACTGTGCTATATTGTCTATCTGTGTTTTGTTCATTTGTTGTTTATAATAGCAATGTTTTTTAACTGGTTTTAATTTTATGGATAATTTAATGATATTTTAAACTTCTGTATTTGGTATGTTTTTTTGCTATGTTCCCTTTAACTGGTGTAGGCCGCCTTGAGTCCCAGATTGGGAAAAAGGCAAGATTGGTGGTGATGATGATGAAAATGATAAAAATAATAACAAAATAAAAAATGGTTTTTAAAAAACCCTTACACAGTCAATGATGAAGAATTCATTCCGAGAGTGAGTTACACAACCAATTGCTTTTTAAAAGTAACTTCCCAAGATTTGACAAAGTGCTGTACTCCTCACCTTCATCTTTCAGCCTTTGATACCTGTAACCTCAGGTCGGCTGCAGTATGAAATAATCTGAGAGAATGAAGATCCCACCAAGAAACCCAAGCAGATCAGTCATATGGTAGCATTGGCCTCATCTTCTGCCAGTGACCCAGAGAGGCTCAAAACATGATCCAAGCTGAGACTTCTCCCTTGAAAAGAGTACCTACCGTACCTAGTTCTCCTGTACCTACACAGCAAAACAATTGTGAGACTTGATGCAATCAGTTAATCAGCAGAAACAGCTTGTGTCATGTATATTTTCATGCCCAGTGTTATAAATGGGAAACTGGAAGGAAGCCTTTATTCAACCGCTAAGAGTAAAACTAATCTTCGGGGCTTCATAATGTGCATCTTTCATCAAACTCTCCAATTAGCGCCTAATCAGGTATTTAATATGTAGCTGGCTGCTTAGTAAAACATGATGCTCCTGCACCGAGGATATGAAATTACACCAGAAATAATGCTACCGACCTTCACCGCAGCTGCAAAACAAGAGCATAAGAGTACACTCCCTTTCAGCTCTAGAATATTTGCCTTGTCATCCTCTGTCAAGGCTGACTTGTACAGGGGAGGTTGGTTTGTTTTTGTTTAATATAGTTCCAAAATTCGGGAGGCTGGCTCCAGCTGCCTGCCAGTTGTAACTAAAGACAAGAACGACACTATTTTAGACAGAGGCAGCAACTGACAGCACAAAAGCATTATAATAAAATCTTCAAATTGATGCCAATATCCAAGGCTCTCAGAAGATCACATCCTACCTACCAACACTTCCCTCCCAAACCCAAAGGAATTCTAGTCTTCCTCATGCTTGATAGAAGGCAAGCCTGCATCATATTCTTCCAAAGCATAAACGACATGTATCTTCTGCTAGGGCAAGAGCAGAAATTGGTTGAAACACAAATGGAACAGCTTTAATCAGGAGCAGCATCACAGGAGATGAACAGCACATTGACAACCACTTAGAACACCCTGGTGCTTCTCACACACTACTTGTGCCAACCCATAATGCAGAATGAAAGGGTTCGGTCACAGATCAGCCTCTGCAAAAATCAACAAGAAACATGAGCCAGGATTTCATTAACTCATTGATTCTCAATTACATACAGGGACAGGAAAGTGTGCCTGTCAAAGCATGCCCTGAGGAATTCAAGCACCGTACCAGTGCATTTACACTATGCTCAGTCAGAGTGAAGAGAATTCATGTTGCGTTGATGACATTGCTGTATATGGACAGTTCCGCCATTTCAGTAATTTGTCAGGAGTCCTAAGTGTAGCCTTTGCTACAGTTGAGAGCAGGAGTGGGCAACTTCAGAAGGTCCAGGATCAATTTTGATTATGGAGACTGTAGCAACCTATTTCCATGCAAAACAGCCTGCTCCTGGAAGCTTTCAGGAACAGAAAAAGTACTTTTTGTACATCCCCCCCCCTCCCCGCGCAGGGAAAATCAGGACATTCCCCCAAATCAGTTTTGCAGCTCATACAGCTCATAGCAGCTACACCTTGCTGAGAGGAACAAGAGAATAATAGAAAAATCATCCTGTCCCTTAGCTCCAATTGCCTAAAAGATTGTTGTTGTGCACCTTCAAGTTGCTTCCAACTTATGTTGACCCTAAGGCAAAGCTATCACAGGGTTTTGTTGGCAAGATTTGTCCAGAGGGGGTTTGCCTTTGCCTTCCTCTGAGGCTGAGAGTGTGTGACTTGCCCAAAGTCGCACAGTGAGCTTCCATGGCTGAACAGGGATTAGAACCGTGGCCTCCAGAGACATAGTCCAATGCTCAAACCACTACACCACACTAGCAGCTCTCCAGTGGTTAGGGATGAGGAAAAAAAGAACAGGATACTGGGATGCAGAGCTATTCCTGTCATTATAGTGATAATGCTGCTTACTGTTCTGGAAGGTAATTCACAAAAAGCCAACCTTGGCTGCCCTTCCCCATCACTTGTTCTGTCACCCAACCATTAGTTTTTGTCTTGCACTAGCAGACAGTCTATGCTCTATAGATTTTCCTTGTTTTTTTTTTTTCCAGGCTGTGAGGCTGTGTTCTGAAATAGTTTCTTTCTGATATTTCATCTGCATCTGTGGCTGGCATCTTCAGAGAATCGTGGATAGGAGTGTGTGTGGGTGGGTGGGTGGGTGGGTTATATACTGTGAACCCCTGTTGGAGAGGATATGTAAATTTGTGTATTTGAATGGCTAGTTTCTGGGTGGAGATATGCAAGGAGGATTAGTGTCTGTTTGGCTAATGACTGGTTAATGGTCCATTTAGATGCTGGAAATCACCAGGGACAGGGGGATTTCCAGCAGATAATGGACCATTAACTGACCATTAGCCAAACAAACACTAATCCTCCTTGCATATCTCCACCCAGAAACTAGCCATTCAAATGCACAAATTTACATATCCTCCCCAACTGGGATTCACAGTATATAAACCCCACACACACTCCTACCCAACCAGTCTCTGAAGATGCCAGACATAGATGCAGGCAGAACGTCAGGAAGAAACTCTTTCAGAACATGGCCTCACAGCTCGGAAAAAAACCCAAGGAAAATCTATGGACACCGGCCGTGAAAGCCTTCTACTTCACATAGTCCATGCTCTCCTAAGACAAGCTTTGTGTGAGCACTCCCACCCTCAACCCAATATAATTATGCCTCCATAGCATTTGAATCAGTCACACTGGACCTTCTCACTGTCAATGAAGAAACCATGCTGACATTCTATGACATCAGAGAAGCTCAGCCAATGGCGGAAGGTAGAAAGGAAAATAAATCTTGCAAACAAAAAACAAGTAGTTTTCAGTTTTGCATACACCACTAAAAGCTATGGATTCTGCTCTCCTTTCCCTTTCTGGTTATTCTAACCTGAGCCCCCGCCCTCAGCTACTGCTTGAATCAGATTAGTATTTTCCTTACAGAGAGGCTATTTGAGTCATAGCCAGCCTTCATTTACCCAGAGAGAAACTGACACATTCACATTCTTTTCTTGCTAGTTTAGCCTGAGTGATTCATCCACACTGCAATAGATCATCCCTAACAGAAGGAATAAATGGCTTATTTTACCTGCATGCTACTCTGAGACCAAATTAGATTTCGCCTCTTACAAATTACACATTTTCTTTTTCTCTTGTTTATTGTTTTGGCCATCCTTTTGGGCACAGGAATTACTCATACTTAGTGAGAATATATGCATGTGTGTGTATGTATGTGTGTGTTGGTGTGTGTGTGTATATATATATATATATTCAATTAAATAAGCAAGAAATAAATAATGCTTTTTAACATGGAATAATGCTATTCGACATGGAAGCTCAAAGCCACTGTAAACCCATTAATTAATTAGAGCTATGTGAAAGAGACATGTCCATGCACACACATGCTCAGATGATATAAACATGTCCTATATTCTACAAGGACTGCCAGCTACCCTTACCACAGATCAGCAGGGGGTATTTTATTTATCTGGTACTACATGTTTATTTTGCAAGCATATCTAGAATATTCAGTGTCTTTACAATTAGGACTGTCCAAGCCATCATATTTCCCATAATCATGTATGGAAGTAAGAGCTGGGCAGTGAAGAAAGCTGATAGAAAGAAAATCAAATCAATAGAGATAAGGTGCTGAAGCAAAATGCTATGGATACCATGGACTGCCAAAAAGACCAAAAAATGGGTCCTAGAACAAATCGAGCCTGAGCTCTCCCTGGAAGCCAAGATGACTAAACTGAGACTGTTGTACTTTGGCCATGTCATGAGAAGGCATGACATGACTCATTAGAAAAGACAATAATGCTAGGAAAGGTGGGTAGTAGAAAGAGAGGAAGGCCACACACTAAATGGTTAGATTCAATCAAGGAGGCCATAGCCCTGAGCCTTCAGGACCTGAGCAGAGCGGTTGAAGACAGGGAATCTTGCAGGTGTCTCATTCATGAGGTCCACATGAGTCAAAGTGAACTTGAGGACAGTTAACAACAACAATAAGTTTACATTGTGGCTCAATCGGATGAAACATGTTTTCTTTCAATATTTTTTGTACACATTAAATTTTAATTCTCTCCTACCAATTTTTAAAAAGCATATTAGAGCTTTAAGGTTCATAGCATCATGTGTTCTGTATTTATTTATTTATTTAGCTAGTAACACACACACACTGACACAGACACACACTCCAAGATATACTGGGCACTTGGGTCAGCTCAACACTAAGATTGTGTGACTCAGTCCTATACTGTTTCAGAGTTCAAGCAACATGCCTGTAACCAGGAAATGCAGTCAGACCCCTGTATCCGCAGAATCAATATCCACGGTTTCAGTTAGCCATGGCTTAAAAAATAGGGACACATACCATAGAGTTGCATTGGAAAATGTGTAGAGAGGTGTCATCTCTAGGCATCTTCTAGGTCTTCCAATGCAACTCTTTTGGTATGTTTGTACTGAAAGTCCTTTATTTAATAGGGATCTCTATTATTTATAGTTTTTGGTATCTGCAGTAAGTCAGGAAACTGAGCCCCCACAGATATAGGGGTCCAACTGTACATGTTATCACTGCTTCCTTGTTTCATCATCATTGGTTCTCAGGGAAGAGCAATAGGGGCTTTAGAGGATAACTAGCACTGACTGACCATGCAGAAACAGCAGCCATGGCCCCTTGCAACCGCTGTCATGCCCTGCCTCTCGGAGGACAGTGAGGAGGAATCTGAAAGCTTAGATAGCATGCCTGAGCTAGAGCACAGTGACCAGCAGCCACCACACACTGAGGAACAGAATATCCAACAGCTACAAGCCTCTGAGGGAGAGGGTGTCCAGCTGGCTCACTCATCTGAACAACAGAATATTCCACAGCCACAAACCCCAGAGGAACAGGATACAGACTTATCCAGTTTCACTCAGCACTGTCAAGAGAAGGAATTTCTTCAGCGCTCAGAGAGAATAGGAAGCATGAAGTAATCAGGAACCATCTGCGAAACTCAGCTGGACCATAAATAACTAGCACCTCCTCTGGAAGAGCATGGGTGACAACCAACCTGTTTGGGTGAAAGCCATTCCGGATTGCAATTCTTGACGGACTACCTGCTATCTTGAACCTTGTTCTTTGTCTTCGTGACTTCAGATTACCCCTTTGAACTGTTTGCTCGGCTTCCTGTCTCTCTGTGTTTGACTCCTGGATTGTACTGCATTTAACCTCCATGCTGGTAAGCTGAATAGACTCAGCTACCCCCTTTGAACTGTGAAAACTGATTTATGGGGTCTCTGCAGCCTGCCCCAAGAAATATAGGACAACCATGCTCAGGAAAGCAACCTTTGAGAAGAACTGTTCAGAGCTTGGAAAAGATATCTTATGGACCACAACTCCCATCACAGCTGGTGGGATACAAGCATTTAACGTTTTCAAGCTCCGGCAATACAAGCTAAGCCCTGGTGAAGAATATATTTCATTACTTTGTGAGGACTGTCAGGGTCTGCTGGGTTTTGGAAACTTCTGGATCTCAATGCTAGTATCCCTTTTATGGATACCAAGCACAGGGAAAGGGGGCACATTTTCCTTGTCCGGTCGCAGCACAGCTCCATCCTCAGACAGATCATCAGTTATCCCAGTCATGACCCAGCAATAAACATCCTTCTTTGTATATCTTCTTGCTGCCCACATGCTTGCTTTCTGGTTGGATCGTGACTCTTTGTAGGCAATGAGCCCCATTACAGACCCAGCTTCCTGCATGATCCTATGAACTACTAGCTAACATTCCTGGAGCTCTAGAAAAACATCAGGCCCTCATGTTGCAGGCAACTAGGCAGTAAACTGGAATGCACCACTTGAGAGTACGGGGGAGGGGGCTCCCATAATGGAATACTCCTCCTTCAAAGCATTAAAAAGTTATTTTTCTGGATTACAATTCCCAGAATCCCCCTGCCAGCATGGCCAAACCCGCCCATGCTGTCTTGAATGATTCTGGGAGTCGAGGTCCAATCCCCCCCCCCAGAAGACTCTATCCTCCATACAAAAACTTTCCCTGCAAATTAGAAGACTAGCAAGTCTGGGAAATGTATAGCCTACATCTCTGCTCCTCAACATACCCATTATACCAGAGAGTATGTCTCTATTTAAAAACAACAGCTCATTTCATGCAGGAAGCCAGTAGCATGCCTATTTCACAATGTATTTGGAAAGATGAAAACCTTTGGGGAACAGTGGACATATTTCACTCATTTGGATGTTTAAACCAACATAACCCCAGCTGGTTATAGCAGTTTAT
Source organism: Gambelia wislizenii (assembly GCA_030847615.1). NCBI lineage: Eukaryota > Metazoa > Chordata > Lepidosauria > Squamata > Crotaphytidae > Gambelia > Gambelia wislizenii. Next base: position 263,892,452 of record JAUMIR010000002.1, read on the forward strand.
AATGCCAAGATGAAAAGACAATACCATTGTTTTGAGGTTCTTCTTGCAAAGAATAAAGGACTGAGGGGGAGATCATCCAGCATTTCTCCTCAGTGTTCCTCCTCTTTCCCCAAGTGCATCCCTTGCCAATCCTTTTGACTCTCATGTCACTGGAGAACTTATTTGGATCCCAAACCTTTGCTCTCCCATTAAATGTTTCCCCTTCCCTCCCTCTCTCCATCTTTCCACAGGTAAGAGTGCTCTAGTCCCATTCAACCAGACTGGTGAACAACAGCAGATATTTACTACCCAAGGCTACAGTAGGTGTGTAGCAGACATTGGGAAAATGCAGCCCACAGGCACCATATAACCTCTGATCTACTTTTTTGCAGCCCTTAGTACTCCTCAGGACACTCCACAAGCCCAAAGATCCTGTGGGGAGTGGTTTTTAAAGGGGGTAAAAACCACTGCAAAGTGGAGCAATTTTGATCCTCCCAGGGTCTCTGACCCACCCCCACAGAAAACAAAAGACAGCTGGAAAATGGCCAAAAGTTAAACTGGAAGTTGCATTATGTCACTTCTGGTTTCAACAGTGGGAGGTACAAGTGTGTGTGTGAAAAATGGCCCTCACTCTGGCATATACAGACTACCCTTCCTAGTAGGCTCACATATATGGACATATAGAAACAGCAATTTCAGGCTTTAATAAAGAGGGAGGATGGAGGACTTGGTAGGGGAAGAGGGAGAAAGACATTGTGCATAGTAGAAAAGGCAGGAAACCATGTTTCTACAGCAATTGAAGAAAAAGCTTTATGAGAACAAAAGCGTTCTAAAAGAGGAATTTCAATCCAAAGAGAGAGTTGACAGAAAAGAAGCGAGCAATTCAGAGCTAAGCATAGAGAAAGGCACATGCCAGAATGCTGAAGGCCAGGAAGTGGAGTAAATAGGACGAAGGGGCCCAAGTGAAGATGAGCCAATATATGGCAGAGGAAAGATATATGCTAAAGGAAGAGAAATGCAGAGGCATTTTGAAAGAGTGTCACTGGCACTTTCACAAAATGGCTGCTGTGGGCATGTGGCCAATCATGGAAGACTCATTTCCTAGAAGGAAAAGTGGTGAAGCAGGAAGAAAGTGTGACACATGAACCTGCATATATTCATGGGGTGTGAATTCCAAAAGACAGAACCACTCTTCTGAACCACCATTTTCTGCTCCAGCAGCCATTTCATACAAGGCAAACAGGTGAGGCTCAAAGACAAATAATTTGGTCAAAAAACATAATACAGAGCAAATGTGAAGTATGAATCCAAAATGCCAAGTCACATATTTGACCCCACAAAACACAACAGCATACCCATTTCACAGAAGGCAAACTGGAAAAAACACACAGGCAAAACATCCACACACATTAGAAATATGCATACACACCACATACTAACAAATGAACCAACCATCTTATGCAAAGTGCACCATACATCAGTTAAGGGTAATGAGACTGGAAGGTGCCAGAAGAGGCATCCATGAGATAGGCATCACACTGACAAGCCTCAACCCTGACCCAATCCATTCTGCTACCCTATCTCTAGTTGGACCTAGTTCACAAGTATCCTAAGATATAACAATCAGAGGAGATGGGCCACAATTGCTTTGGAAACCATTTTGAAGAAAACTGACTGTACACAATGTATCCCAGTACTGTTTATCATACTACCATCTCTGATCAAATAGGTTTGACAGGTTGTTAAGAGAACTATAAAAACCTAGTGTCTATGCATTCTCATCAACAGAGTTCGCTCAGCTATAACACACTCCAATAACATGGAAAAGCTGTTACTCTGGAGCCAGCCGTGAAACTTTCACTGGGTTCTTTTACTCAAATAAACACTGAGAGATGCCAGGCCAAATGGCAGCATTTGTTCCAAAGCAGGAAACTACTGCTGAGGGTGGGCAGGCAAAGAAAAAAGGACATACTTCCTCAGGTCTCATGCCATTTTCTGTTTACCCCTGGCAAAGAGAAAGACTTCTTATCTGATTTTTTCCTTTATAAGAGATTTTCACATTACACTGTTATAGTGTTACTATTCTACTTTATTTGCTATGGCTGCTTCCTGTGGAATTCTGGGATTTGCAGTTTAGGGAGGGGCATTTACAACTCTCAGCCAGAGAGGTCTCAGGCCTCACTAAACTACAAACCCCAAAATTCCACAGGAGGAAGCCAGAGCAGTTAAAATGGAATAGTAACACTATAACAGTGTAGTGTAAAAATCTCATAGTCTGTGTGTCTGATTTAGGTGAAATGAATGCCAATAGATTACATGTGCTTTCAGGCATGGGTATAAATCTGCTTCCCGGGTACACTACAAAGGTGGGTTGACCTCTGTGCAAATGTAGGAGACAGTTTGGAACACCTGCAAGGGATTACAACATGACCATGCCTGCTGTGAGGCAGGACATCCATTTTGTTTGCAGGTACAAGGAAGGAAGTATGCAAATACGTCAGAGTCTGCATGACTGAAAGAGACGGCACACAAATCTGAAGACCTACAATGTAACTCAGAGACCCAGAACAAATTTCCCCATCCCCTGCATGTCGATACGGAACAAGTAGCTTTGGAAAAGATTAAGTGTCTCATGTCTATGGATTTCTGCAGCAGTTGTTAATTTGAGGGAAAGAGAGATATTGAGAAAAAGAGAGAGAGATGCATGAACGGCACACACTTTTTTCTCCCTGGTGTTCCCTCACATATGCACCCAAGTTACAGATTAATTTAATTCCAGCCTGCGCTCTCAGAAGTTAGATAATATTCTGACAGTGCTCACAACCATCTTGAGATCAGATACAGCCACATGCAAAGCTGTGAAGTTAGAAAAGTGATTGAGAAGTATGACCAGAATGGGGGAACTTGGAGACTGGGAAGAAAAGCTGTAGAGCTGCCCTCAGAGGTAGAAGAAAGAGAAGGGTGGTGGTGGTGGAATTAGAGAGGAGAGGGACAGCAAGAATGGGGGAATTAATTCTCTGGGGAAAAGGAGTATAACCCAGGATATTTCCCTTTTGGGGAAAACATGAAGACTGGATTTGTTAGGTTCCTTCATCACAGTTTATCAGAAGTCATGTGGCTCAATCTTCAGTACATCCATGACTGAGAATGACGTAAGTATTGCAAATAAACAAGCAGGCAGCATTAAGTTACAAACTAGAGTTTATCAGAAGTCATGTGCCTCAATCTTTAGTACATCCATGGCTGAGAATGACATAAGTATTGCAAAGAAACAAGCAGGCAGCATTAAGTTACAAACTAGAGAATTTCACTAATTGCTGTTAGTATGCACATACACTTGAAGTACCTACATCCTAACCAACTAATGAAAAGATGTGGTAAAAGGAAGAGCTCCAGTGAGCTTAAAACTTTAACTCAACCTGTGGAAGCTGAGAACAAAGTAAAGAGGCAAAAGATGCAGAGTCAAAGAGGAGGTTGACAGAGAAAGGGAGTTTTTATATGACCATCAACCCTAGAAGCTTCTCAGGTCACATGATCTGGTCGTATGGATATACTGTACAAAGTATTTATGGCTATGCATTGCAATACTGTAGACAGAAAAGGGAATTGAAAAACCTAAGCTAAAGAACTCAGAATGAGTATAGACATACAAGGAGTCTTATACTATTTAAAATCCCGAATTGCTCTAACAGTATATACAGCTTATTCAAACCACACACTGGGGACCGCCATGTGCTTCTTTCTTCCCATATGGGTTGCAGACAACAAAAACCACACAAGGTTTTAATCAAGCATTAGGTACGTTACAACAAATAGCTGCAAGTAACTTATATAAAGCTATACTTTACCCTTACTCCTAAGTAATCAATGATGTGTATTATTTCAGTAATTCTTAGAAAGAAGCCAGTAATGTTGGCCAGGAGCATTTATCAACCCTGTATTTCAGACAGGCTGAGGTAGGATTGAGAGCTCAGGCAAAGATAACAGTGGCTCATCAGAGCAGATTTGTAGCTTAGGACAGATTTGTAATGATAACTTCTCAGCTCAGAGGAACTATACAGTACAGTTGCCCCTCCACATTCACGAACTCAGCATTTGCGGTTTTGGGTATTTGCAGTTTTGGGAGGGCCCCCCCCCGCCGTCCCAAAACCGCGACACGGGGCCTCCGGAGGCTCTGTGAAGGCCCGGGGAGGGAGGGGGGAGAGTTGGGGAGGCCTCCACAGGGCCTTCGGAGACCCTCCGGAGGCCCCATGAAGGCCCTGGGAGGGAGCGGGGAGACCTCCACGGGGCCTTCGGAGACCCTCCGGAGGCCCCATGAAGGCCTTGGGAGGGAGGGGGGATGGCTGGGGAGGCCTCCATGGGGCCTTGGGAGGGAGGTGGGAGGGCCGGGGAGGCATTCACGGGGCCTCAGGAGGGTCTCCTGAGGCCCCGTGAAGGCCTAGGAAGAGACTGGGGAGTCTGGAGAAAGCGACTATGGGGCCTCCGGAGGCCCCATGGTCGCTTTGGCGGGGGAGGGGGAGGGCAATAATTATTCGCAGATTTTTCACATTTGCGGGGGTCTGGGGAACCTAACCCCCGCGAATGTGAAGGGACGACTGTATTGCAATGGATCTTTTGTGCTTTATCCAGGACTGGTCTAGCAGTTCAGCTGAGTGGGAAGGACCGAGCTCTTGTTCACTGAATGGTATGGGGCCTACCACAAAAAACTGTTGCAACAAACCACAACTCTAAAGGAAAATGCCTCAGACTCCGCAACTTCAGTGTTTCTACCCTCCCCCCCCACACACACACAAAACACACCCAGAAAGAGAGAAAGAGAGAGCTAAATGCTCCCTGGCAACTCCATTCTTTCCTGAAGGCCAAACACAACTGGTTGACTTAATCTTATTAGGCAAAACACCTGCTCCTCCTTGATGTATTGTTATGTTTGAAAGAAGAGAGGTGTCTACAGAATATAAAAACCAAAGAAATTAAGCCTGATTTCCTTTTTCTAATTCAATTGAGTGGTTGTACTCAGAAGCAGCACCCTCCCAGCCATCAGTGAAAAAGCATCTCAGTTACACTCAGAAGTCACATCCCAAAGTCTTTCTCCTGTCCCTGGGCTTCCAATACATGGCTGCATTTCCCAGGTAATCCTGTATACTCAAGAATTACCAACAACCCACCCAGAGGAACTACCGGTAATACAAATGTATTAGCTCATTTTCATATATTCATTTATTTTACCTTACAAATTCAAAAATCGCATATCACCTAGGATTAAGTCTGGACACCACTGCAAAATTTGTGGATTCATATCACAGGTTCTTCTTCATATTTCATTTGGGTTTGCCATTTCCACTGAACACCTACAATGAAGTCTATTGGGTCAAAGAGCCAGAGCAAAAATGTATGTGGCCCCTGCACTGTGAAGCTGTAGGATCCCTGCATCCAGGGGCTTTGTTAGATCCTCAAAAAGGTTAGGGCACAGGCACACTGGACACAAGTCTGCATTACCATTAAATATGTCTTTTCAAATCTATATATGAAAGTTTGGAAATAATCGCTAGGCCATTATTTCACAGAAGGAAAAGATAGCCAATTAATTTGTCATACAAAACACTCCAAAATACAGTAAGTGATTTAATTAATTTGCAGTCCATCCATCCGTCCCCCCGTCATTCATCTTAAATGAATATATCTTCAAATACAATTCTCATGCCATGATTTTAATATAGGTATAAAAAATGAACAAAAATTGGATCTATGTTCTTGAGCCCATCTCTCTCTGGCTTTTCTTCGCAAACGAAGATTCAGGAAGGACTCCTCCCACGCTTACTGCAAGTGCACTGATGACTAAAAAGGCCAATCCGAGATAGACAAGTCCGGTTGCAGAAAGCACAGCATAGGTCTCCTTGGGTGATGTTTCCGGGTTGTGATTCTTTCTGCATTGCCATTTCTCTTCAAGATTTGTTCGGCGTGAGTTCTCAAATAAGGCTGCAGCATTGTGGATAGTGCATCTCCATGCCTCCCGATGTGAGGCCAGGTGGACCATTGTTGGAGCCCATACACACAAACAAAAACCCTAAAAAATGGGAAATTTTGAATAAAAGGTTTGGTAGAATATTAATCCAAAACAATAACTTCAACAACTAAAAATAGGCCAAGGGCCAGCCTTCTATTAATTTCCAAAATCACACTGAGAGCCTGCTCCCAAATGTCATCTGTTCCACTTGAGTTAATCATGCTCCCTCCTTCAGCCATCATTATGGCTATAAATTACATTCAAAATACAATCAATGGTACAGAATTCCAAACTAAAAGAGTGGGTGGGTGGTGGGAGATGCCAAACTCTGACTCCACAGCATCTGATGCCTCATCACTGTTTCCTTTCTCAACTGATGTCATCATGGGATTGGGGTGGGGAGGGAAGTTGATGTTACAGTTATATCCTACCCTAACCCATAGGTCAATCATCCATAACCTAATCATCCATAATTAGCATAGCCAATGAGAAGGACTGATGCGGGTTGGGTCTAACAACATATGTATATACAGATGCACATTCTTCCATCCCTCTACAGGCTGATGATAAAGCTTACAGAAATCTCCATTCTACAAAAAGCTAACCATCTATTGTGGCATTCCCTGTGAAGCATTTGGTGTGTGGAGGCAGAAGCATTATTCTTGCTCTTTTAAATTGTTTAAATCTTTTAAATCTATTTTATTTTGCAGTGCCCTGAGATCCTTGGCTACAGGGTTGGATACAAATATTTTAGAAAATAAATCAAAGAAATGGTGATTATTTCCAGGAAGATCTACCTCAGACAAAACCATTATGGGGAGAAGGGCTGGACAAGTTTGGACAGTTTTTGTCAGGTTCCAAAGGAGGCAGCTGTGTTAGTCTGCTGCAGCATTAGCTGGAAATAAAGTATTTAGGATACTATACTCCAACTCACGTACACCAATGTCGATGATACTTTACTTCATGTATTAAATGCAGCTGCAATTTACTCTCCCAGAGAGAGAGAGAGAGAGAGAGAGAGAGAAATATAAAATCACCAAACAAGAACTCAGGCAAACTACAACAGCTAGATATAGAATACCAATAATGCATTACTCAATTGGCAGCCCGTGGCTTAAAGTTACACAATACAAAGATTAACAGGCTGCAGCTACCAATGCCCTCTTGCATATTTCCAGCATGAGTGGTTGATTCACAAGGATTGTCCTTAATTGCTAGCACTGCTGAGAGTGAGATACTGGAAATCATTCAGACCTAGAACTCTTAATATTTGCTGTATTCACATACCCTTGGTAACTTTGCCTGCCTTTTTTTCTTTGGATGTTAAAATCTATTTATAAATGCTCAGCTGATGTTTTAATATACTGCAATGCTAAAAATTTGAAGACTGAAGGAATATTCCAGGGAGGGGGGGCAGAATTCTTATGGGGAGGCATGCCCTCATTCTTCTCATAAATATACCAAGGGTAGCTAGCTGACAATCAACCTGTTTCTTAAAAGTGTTTAGCTTAGGGCAGGGGCGGGGGAAAGAAAGTGAAACAAAACATGATAAGATGCATTTAAAAAATCAGTCATGGTATGGAATAAGTGAGTACAGTTGTCCCTTCATATTTGCTGGGGTTTGGTTCCAGGACCCCCGTGGATACCAAAATCCGTGAATATTCAAGTCCCATTATATGCAATGGCATAGCACAATGGTGACCCTTATATAAGATGGCAAAATCAAGGTTTGCTTTTTGGATTATTATTTTTTAAAGAATATTTTCAAGCTGTGAATACTTAAATCTGTGGATATCAAATCCGTGGATACGGTGGGACAACTGTAATAATAATAATAAAATTTATTTATACCCCGCCCCTCTGTTAAAACAATCGGGGTGGCTTACAAAGATTAAAATACAATACAGATAAAAATCCCTAAACACTCCCCACCCCCACCCTCCCCCATAAAAAAATATTAAACAAATGTAAATTAAAATCAACTGTCTAAAATCACCTTTAAAAACAATAAATACAATAAATAGCCAGTGGACTAAAAGAGGCCAGGATCCCCTGAGGCCGGGATCTAATTAGGAAAGGCCTGCCGAAACTGTAGTTTCTCTCTTTCTCATAATACTAAAACCCAGGGATACCCACTGAAGTTGAGGGTAGGAGATTCAGGACAAACAGAAAGAGGTATTTCTCTACACAGTGCATGGAATATGTTACAAGATGTAGTAATGGCCAGCAACATGGACAAGTTTAAAAAAGAGAGAGAGAGATTAAATCAATCCATGGAGAACAAAGATTCAATGGCTGCTAGTTATAATGACCATCTGTTCTCTCCAGAATAAGAGACAGTGGAGAACCAGCATGGTGTAGTGGATGAGTGCCTGGGACTCTGACGAACCAGGGTTTGAATCCCCGCTCAGCCAAGGAAACCTTGGCCAAGTCCGCTTTCTCAGCCACAGAAGAAAGCAATGGCAACCCCCCCCCGAACAAATCCTGCCAGGAAACTCCCATGACAGGGCCGCTTTATGTGTGTGTGTGTATGTGCTGTCACCTGTTGGCTTATGGGAATCCCATGAATATATATATATATATATATATATATATATATATAAAATTATCTTGGGTATGTTGCCGTTCCCAGTGCACTGATTGGCTGCTCAGGAAACTTCCCAACCAATCAAAGTTCTCCGTTGGCCAGCCAATCAGCACACTGGGAGTGGAAATGTGTGGAATGCTTCCAGTAACTGCAGGCCCCGAACATGCCATGGGGGTTTACTCACAAGTAAAGGGTTTCATCCCCCCTGGGCTGTTCAGCTGAACCCTGCACACACCACCAGAGCTGGGTTTCTTGCAGCTGCCTTGGGGGCCCATGCCGCAATCCCGGGTGGGTTTCCTTTCCCGAGGAACTGGCAGAACCTGGTCTCTTCCCCCACCCCATGAAGTGTGTTGGAGGAGCGGGATAAGATAATGGTGTATGTTACGCTGTGTATAGCTGGTTTCATATAATTTTTTTAGGCAAGGAATACTCAGAGGGGATTTACCATTGCCTTCCTCTGAAATATAGCCTCCAGCACTTGGCATTTGTTAGCAGTCTTCCATCCAAGTACTAACCAGAGCTGACTCTGCTTAGCTTCCAGGATCATGTCAGTAGTTAGAGACTGAACTCCATTATAAAATGGCCAAACAACTGCAGAGTCACGCTGAGTCATAATGGCTGACTCCATGAACTGCCTAGTCATGCCACAGCTACAGAAGGAGGGTTCTTATTGGTGTGTAAGATCATGTGATTGAGTATGCCAATGCCCTGTAATTGTGTATATAAGAGAGCTCAGAACAGAGCTCACTCTTCTTCTTCTTCTTATGAATGCTAATGCCTGGTGAAGCAGTTTGTCCTTCAATTGTAAACATTTGTACATATTGCAACTGCTTGACTTTGAAGATAAAAGTCCTTCCTGCTTATTTGGATGTTCAAACACTCTGTGTATGAGTATTCTTGGGAAAGGGTTGTTACTAAGTCTGGTGAGATAGGTTTTGTTTCTGTTTTGTTTTTTTTGCTTCTGCTGGGGATTGAGTGTCCTATCATCCCCTGACACACACTGGATCTGGTGCCTTTAGGGTATTTAGGAGGCCCGCCTTAGCATCGCCGTAAGTCGGAAACAACTTGAAGGCACACAACAACATAAGAGACAGCTATTATGGGACCAGTATGGTGTAGTGGTTTGAATATTGGACTAGGATTCTGAGAGACCAAGATTCAAATCCCTGCTTGGCCATGGAAGCCCACCAGGAGACCTTGGGCTAGTAACACTCTCTCAGTCTCAGAGTAAGGCAATGGCAACCCCCTTTTGGGCTGATCCAGCATCATTCCTATTCTTATCATTCTTAAGCTAAAGACTTCTTCAATACATCTGTTTTTGTAAAGATGACAAACATACTTTACTCATCCCAATTCCTCCAATGGTAGTGGGGGAAAGGGGAATTTTAAATTTTTTTTTTAAAGGAAAAAATAGTTACCCAAGTGGGCAGTTCTAACAGTGTGGTATGTCTAATGTCTGAATATAAAATTTCTACCAACACAGATCAGAGGAAAGCCTTTGATGGCTCAGTTCCTGATGGCTTAATGAGGCAATCAGAGTCAGGAAGAAACACTTAGGTGTGAAGAATATATCATCTTGGAAGACCTTTGAAGTGCCAGCAATTTGCATGCGACAGGCAAAGTAAGAACAAAGACTTCCCTGGAAACCTAGGGTAGGTTTCTGACTCAGACATAACAGGAAACATCCAGTGCAAAAGTTCTTGTGACAAGAGAAATGCACCCAAAAAAATAAAAAAATAAAAATCAGGAAAGAGATCCATTTACAACTGAAGTATCTTTATGTCACTATCATGTAAAGACTGTTTATACAATAAAATATAATATTCTTTTTATTAAAAAATAATCAAAACATTGAAAGCTTACCCAAAGGGCAGATAGATTTATTCACATAATAACATTTAGATCTGGCAATTCTATCAAATTTAGACTTGGAAGTATCAAGTAAGGTGCATGACAGACTAGTAAATGAGTTACCTCCTGGTATCTGTCATGCTGTTTATATTCAGCCCATTGCCCATCTGCTTATTGCTTACCTATCGCAATACAGACTTTCATAGGTAAGAATTGGTAAAATGCACTCAACTCCCATAAGTGTATGTCATCTCTCAGTAGCACAAAGTTTCAAGGAGGGGGCAGGATATCAAAAAATTACAGTGCTTCAGATAAATGGCATCCAGAAGGCTACATGGGCTTTCCTTGTCATCCCACTCACTTCCTTGCAGAGGTGTTTAGAAATACAGTACTCATAGTCTAATCCCATCTCTGCAACCACTTCCTCAATTGGATCAGGATTTCATACACTTAAAGAACATCTGCTTCATTCTCTCTTTTTAAAGGTCAAGTACAGTATTCTATATTTTAGCTTAAAACTAAATTATTTTTAATTCCTTGTGTTTCCCTGCATTGTACTGTTATTTTTTAAATGGAGCAACAAGAAATGCAGATATACTACAGTGTTGCAGAAGCTGTGAAAATATACTTTTAATACTAGAACTAGAACCTTCAGAAATCCCTTGCCAGCCTGAATAGTGGACATGCTATCTGTAGAGTTGGAGTAGGTAGGTACTATGTGCCTTCAAGTTGCCTGTCAACTAATGCAACCCCATGAATATCACATGGTTTTCTTAGGTAGGAAAAACACAGAGGTGATTTTGCCAGTTCCTTCCTCTGAAATATAGCCTACAGCCCCTGGTGTTCATTGGCAATCTCCCATTCACGTATTAACCAGGGATGACCCTGCTTAGCTTCCAAGATCGGACAGGATCTGGCCCCTTTATGTATTTACGCATAGAGTTGGGGGAGTTGTAGCAAAAAACAAAGGAGAAACATTGTACAACTATTCTATCTTTCCCTCTTTGATGTATTTATTTCTGATAAGAGGAAAAAGACAGAAGTAGTACAGTGGGCCCTGGATATCTGCTAATGTTTGGTTCTAGGACACACACACCCCGATACCAAAATCCATTGATGCTAGAGTATCATTATGTTCAATGGCGTAGTGAAATGGTGTCCCTTATATAAAATGGCAAAATCAAGGTTTGCTTTTTGGATTATTATTTTTGTGGGGGGAGAATATTTTCAAGCTGTGGATGGCAGAATCCGTGGATGTAGAAACCATGGATACAGAGGGCCAACTATAAATGGAAAATACAGTACAGGAACATTACTGTAAGCTGCTTTTGGTCCCACAGTGGGAGAAAGGCATGATATAAATTAAATAAATAAATTACAAATGGAAAACAACTGCATTTGAAATCACTCCCACCAGCAATATTGCATGACTGCTGGATAAAAGCCTCATCTAGAAGCATCCTATATTTATATGAAAGGGAGGTACCTTATTCTACAAGAGGATGTGCTATGTTTGTTTTTTATTCTAATTAAAGTAACTGATGGACTCTTTGCAAACAACAACTTTATATCAAGGTTAACTCTGCTGCTTAGTATCACATCTTTCTCAGCCAAGGAACACAGCCCAAAACAAGGAACAGAAACAAATATAAATGAAACTTGGAAACTTTTCCTTTGCTCTATTATTTGTCCCTTTTAATTAGTAGATCATGCCACCCACGCACCCTGATCAATCCAACAGGCCTCTCACATATGTATGAAGAAGTCTTTATAAGTGGGAACTCCTTTGGTGCTACAACAGACACCACAAGGTGGTGCTACCTTGTAATTAGTCTCATTTGTAAGTGGTCATATAATTGGCCTTCTTTAAGGATAGGAAGAGGATTCTTCAGAAAGAATCCATAGGGATGCAGCATCTCTTCCCCCTAAACCAGGAAGTTCTACAAGCAAGAATTTTTTTCCATCCATCTTTGCTTTAACCTAAAGTATATTTGTTCTCAGATCAATCCTTTGCATAGAAATTTCTAAGAAGTGCAAGATAATGTGTCTGACTTAGAAGACTTCCCCAGTTTCTTGGCACAGAATTCCAACTTCAAGGCCCCTGGATTACCATTCTCACTTGGCCAGCCATTAGTGATGAGACGGGGCTTTTCAGTGAACCTCTCAGGGTAACAAGAATTATCCACCCTGCCTTCCTTGACTACCAAAAATAGCTTATTAAGCCAGCCGTCCCATCCTGTGTGGGCTATGTTGGTGGGTGGGGTGGAGGTCACAGAAATTGCAGTCCAGCACATCCAGAGGACAGCAATGAGGGGAAGAACTGCAATAGGCCAGTGTTCTGTGGGCCATGGAAAAGAGCCCCTTAGGTTTGAGGGATTTTCTTCACACACACACACCCGACAAGGCTCACCAGTCTGAAACAAGTGTGAAACAGTGCCTCATGGAGGTCAGACTGGTACAAAATGGGAGCACCAGTCCATAGCTGGAAAATGTTGCTTTGATTACACCTCCCAGAATTCTGAAGGCTATGGTAGCAGGAAGATTCTAGGAGATGCTTTGCCCAGCATCAAAAAGTAATATTGCCCAGCTCTGTACATGGCAGAACCAGTTATGTCCTGCATTTCATGAGCCGCATACTGGGAAAATGAGCATGTAACAATGCTAACGTACCTGCCTGTTAACTACAGATAAGGGATTCTAATACAAAGCTCTAAAACCAGCCAGCAGAACTGCACAGACTGTCAATTAATATTCTTATTTTACACACTAGGAACAAGATCAAGAGAGAGACAATTAGCAAAAAGCTAGCTACACTAGAGCTTGTCTTAAAAAAAAAAACAGTTGTAGTTACTATTCAACTTCTAGCTCTCAAAAACCTTTGCAGATCTACTACAAATCACCTACAGGCCTAGAAGCAGACCTATTATTTGCCTGACCCTACTGGTTGTGTTCCTCACAGAAAAGGCCCCCATTGCACAAAGAGGTTCTCTGGCAAACAAACAAAAGTGGGGAGAACTTCCTGAATGTGGAAATTTTGTTAAAACTTCACTGCATTTAGTTAAAGAAATCTACTTGTGCAAGATGCTCCACCAATAATTATGACATCAGGCGATTACCTCATTATTCAATCCTTGAGGTCACACAGAAAATCCCTCTAAGTGGTGGGCATTCAAAGCACAGCATTTGGTATGGTGGTACCTACTACGTGTAATAATATTCTTCCATCTGAAATCCTATCATGCTCCAATAATTTTTATTTTCAACAGATAACAAAAACATACTTGTTTTAAAAAGCCTTTTCTGTTCAGTCCAAACTACAGGCTGAGTATCCCATATCTGAAATCCTTGGGACCAGAAGTGTCCCATATTTCAGATTTTTTTGGATTTTGGAATACTCGCATATACATAATGAGATATCTTGGAAATGCGAGCCAAGTCTAAACATTACATTCATTTATGTTTCATATACACCTTATACACATAGCCTGAAATTAATTTTATACACAATATTTTTAGTATTTTTTTTCATGAAACAAAGTTTATTGAACCATCAGTAAGCAAAAGTGTCACTATCTCAGTTGCCCATATGGACAACTTTGGGTTTGGAGTATTTCAGATTTTGGAATTCCGGATAAGGGATACTCAACCAGTAGCTTTTTATTTCACAGACAACAAATATGTTCTATTTTTATTTGTGCATTGTACACATAGTAAAATCCTTGCAAGGATACTCCTGAACAGATTAGTTCCTGCTATTACAGAAGAACTTCTTCCTGAAAGCCAATGTGGCTTCAGAGCCAATAGGAGTACTACAGATATAGTATTTGCCCTTAGACAACTGCAAGAGAAATGCAGAGAGCAGAACAAGGGACTCTATGTAACATTTGTCGACCTCACCAAAGCCTTCAACACTGTGAGTAGAAAAGGTCTGTGGCAGATCCTGGAAAGACTGGGGTGTCCCCCCAAATTCTTTAAAATGATTATCTTGCTACTCGAGGGCCAACGCGGTCACGTCAGATATGGCGATGCTCTTTCAGAGCCCTTTCTAATAACTAGTGGAGTGAAGCAAGGTTGTGTTCTTGCTCCAACTTTATTTACAATCTTCTTCAGCATGATGCTCCAAAGGGCTACAGCAGAGCTCGAAGAAGAAGACAGCATCTATATATGTTACCGTACTGATGGTAGCTTGTTTAACTTAAGCCGTCTGAGGGCTTGCACTAAGACTCTAAACTATCTAGTCCGTGAGCTGCTCTTCGCTGACAATGCTGCCCTTGTTGCCCACACAGAAGCAGCTCTGCAGTGCCTCACGTCCTGCTTTGCAACAGCTGCAGAGCTGTTTGGGCTGGAAGTCAACCTGAAGAAAATGGAAGTTCTTTACCAGCCTGCACCACAGGACGAACACCACCATCCCCACAAATCTGTGCTCAAGTCCGTTCAGCAGTTCACCTACCTGGGAAGCATCATCTCCTCAGATGCCAAGATTGACAAAGAGTTTGATCACAGATTAGCAAAGGCACATAGCGCATTTGGAAGACTTTACAAAAGAGTCTGGAGTAATAAACACCTGAGGTGAAGCACAAAAATTAGTGTGTATAGAGCCATTGTACTGTCTATGCTCCTTTATGGATCTGAAACGTGGGTCACCTATTGCCACCACTTACGACTCCTCGAACGCTTTCATCAGCGCTGTCTACGCACAATCCTAAATATACACTGGACCTAAATATACACTGGACTGTATGTGACGAATGTTGCTGTCTTTGAGCAAGCAGGAATCACCAGCATTGAGGCCATGATATTGAGAACACAGCTGCGCCAGGCAGGGCACGTTTCTAGGATGGAGGACCATCGCCTCCCAAAAACAGTACTGTATGGTGAACTCACCATGGGTCAGCGTAAGAGGGGCACTCCAAAAAAGCAGTACAAGGACTCCCTGAAACAACATCTCAGGCTCGGCCAAATTGATCACCAACAATGGTCCGCCTTGGCCTCACATCAGGAGGCATGGAGACGAACTATCCACAATGCTGCAGCCTTATTTGAGAACTCACGCCAAACAAGTCTTGAAGAGAAACGACAACGCAGAATCACAACCCGGAAACATCACCCAAGGAGACCTTCTGCTGTGCTTTCTGCAACCGGACTTGTTTATCTCAGATTGGCCTTTTCAGTCATCAGTGCGCTTGCAGAAAGCGTGGGATGAGTCCTTCCTGAATCTTCATTTGTGAAGAAAAGCCAGAGAGAGAGAGACATATAGTATATTATATTATTGTTCTGCATCACTTTGAGATCTTTAGATCTAAGCAGTTTGACAATATTCATCTATAATTAAATGTCCTTCGAGCCTGTGCAATGGATTTTTCTGGTGGAGCGTAGCGTGCACAGAACTGGCCTCACCCTTTAAACCAGAGATTCATCTGCCGTGGCCTTGCAAGCATGGACGTGGCAGTGAGGTCCTCGGGCCGTAGGTTTCATTAGAGTTTCCTTCTCTTAGATGGTTGACCTTACAGGGTTGGACGAGCACCATCTGCCCGGGTTTGGGATTAGAGTTTTCCTTCTCCTAGGACGGTTGCCACAAGGCTAGAGAGCCCATCCTGCCCTTTGACGCTCTTTGTCAGACCCTTCGGTTTTGACCTGTCTGGCATGGGAGACCCTACCAGTGGCTATTATGCCACCGCCAGCATAGCTCAAAACATCATTAGGGTACGCAAGCCTCTCTCCCACGACAAGGGGGCGTCAATCCCCCAAAGAACAGTCATGTTACAATCTGTTTTTCTGCCAGCAGTTCCCCCCATACTCACTGATCACTAGAAGCAGAAAAGTCCATACATTCTCACTCTGTTTTGTACACCTGGGTGACTAGGGCATGGAGGGGGGAAATACCAAAACCGCTCATCTGTTTTTAAGCTGCTTAAGGAATACAGGCACCACTCTTTAAGAAGCAAATCCTGCAACTGAAAAGGAAAGTAAGATTAAGATATTTTGCTTTGCTGGCCATTCGTAATGACTCAGAAGCATCTTCCAAAGTATTACAGTTTCTCCATCTGACTCTTGAAAAACATACATACATACACACCCATCCATTGCTTGGCATTCATTTGTCACTGGTACATAATAGCAGGAAGCTAATCGCCTTGGCATTTAGGAAAGCAGGAGACTGAGCTAGGAGAGGTGCGTGGGCACACAGCATTGTTGCTAGTATTTCCCTATGCTTTCACTTAACAAGTGATGGACTCTGAGGGACCCTAAATGTTTGGGGGGGGGGAATCCAGCTGTGGATGGACACATTAAGTTTTGGAGCACACCTACAAGCAAGGCTGTACTGGTTTAGTTAGTTACCAGGGTTGCCTAAGGCAGCTTTGTTGTCATGGGGCCAAGTTTTGCTTTTTTTTTTTTTTTGGAGAGGGGAGCAATCCTTGCTTGCATCTCTGAAAGTCAGGCTGTGTGGTTCACAGCTGGGCTGAGACACTGATGCCTTAGGCAGAGAACCTAGAGTGGTGAATCCTGCCTTATCCAACACACACACACACACATACATACCCTCTAACACAGCAGAGCACCACAGAAGAGGCTTTGGACAATCCAATGTTTTGCATGTTCTTGTATTGCTAATGTTCACTTCAGTAAAGGCTTTTGCCCCCAGGATTATGCCCCAGTGTTCAGATCTGTTTGCATTTCATTCAGTCACATCCTGAATGGTTCTCAGACTAGCCAGAGACTAGATGCCTTGCCTCCCTTCCCAATAAGACAGCTTCTGCACACTCCATGAGGGAAGTGGACTGCAACAACAGGAAATAACAGCAGAACAAGAATGATGTAAATTAAAGCCCAACACAATATAATGCAACATGGCACAGTCAGACAGTAATCTCACCAGTTTCCAGTGCAATTGTGTCGGCTGCATAAGATAGTGTAGCAACTGCCTATCAAAAAATCAACTCCTCAGTCTTATGCCTCTGGGGCACGCACAAATGCTACTGATGCAGGTTTAATAAGTTACGCATGTGACATTAAAAACTTTGGTTTAGGGCCCTCAGCAGGGTAAGATCTGGCCAGGTGGCACACATCACTCTATCCTCCAAAAGTGGGAACAGACAATGCAACCAGAAAGAAAAACTGCTGCCCCAGAAATTGTCACCTGAGGCACTTCTCTCATTCTACCTAAAGACAGGTTTGGCCTAAGCCTTCAGATATACGCTGCAACATGCTTTGGAATCAAGTTCTCACCCAGTCACCACGTTCTCACCCAATCAGTTCAACTTCTAAAACAGCTTAAGAACCAGAAAGTGTTGTTGTTACATTTATTTGTATCCCGCCTTTCTCCCAAACTTGGGACTCAAGGCAGCTTACAATTTAAAAAGAACAATATACCTGAAAACATACAAAAAGTGAAGTTTTAATGCAATTAAACTAGTCATGGTATCAAAACAATTCAAGCCTACATTTAAAATGATAAATTTGCATTTTAAAAGATTTTAAAAAGTTATGCTAGCATAAGATCTCTTTGCTGGATTAGATCAAAGGCCACACTGTTTTCCCAAAGCAACCAACCACTAGGAATCTCCAGAGTATGAAATCTTCCGAAGCTTTGTCACTAGGGGCAAAGTGTTGTAATCTAAAATCTCATAATTCATCTAATCAATCCAACTCTGTCAAATACCATGGAGGCTCTCAAAGGTATACGATTTTCATTTTATTTTTGGAAAAGGAAGTAGTATTTTAGATAGAGATCTCTGAATCATACAGAGAAAGTTTCAACACAGAACTAAATGCAAACATTTAGGACAACAAATCCATATTTGAAACTGGATTATTTTCCATGGCTCCTAACTATGGAATCCTGAGATTTGTAGTTTGATGAGGCACCAGAACTCTTTCGCAGAGGATGCTAAAGACCTTGTAAAATTACAAACCCCAAGGTTCAATAGGAAGGAGCCACAACAAATAATCCAGTTTCACACGGTATTATTTGAGTAGTGTGAATTTGGCCAAACAAACCAACCCTCTTCTTATTTGTATCATGTCCCTCCTGGCCTTTGTGATCCATTTTGCTTGTTTTACATCTAAAATTTGGCATTATGAATTATATGTAACTCACCTCCATTTCCCCATATTCTAACTGCCCCTCTCAAAAAAAATAAATAAAAAATGACTGTAACCAAAAATATCAAGAACTGAAAAAGAACCCTGAATGAAAAACCTAGCTGGTCTACTTCTTCTGTCCCATCTGGCAAATGCCAGAAGCCTCAACAAGTTTATAAACAAGGCTTCAGCATCTATTCATTCAAAATTACATGATCTCTGTACAAAATGGAGCTTTGATTTAGATTTCATAACTAACAGCTCACAGTAATAGATGCAGCCAGCTATGATTCACATTTACATTAGTGGTCGTCATTACATCATGTCTTTTTGAATTCTGCTCCTCCAGCCTAATGTTTACAATAGCTTACCATGAAGATAGCTACCATCAGCTCAGTGTCTCACTACTTACCTTGGATGACAGGAGCAATGGTATAGTAGCTGAATGTGGCAACAGTCATTCCTTACATCAGTGCTACTCAAAGTGGTCATTGCTGGGTCAATGCTGGTCCCTGAGCCACTGGCACTGGTCCCTGGCAAGCTTCCCGGAAAGAAAGAAACAACTGTACCCAATGGACACAACTAGTAGTACTTTAGGAAGGGGCAATGAGAATTCTCAGCCAGGGAGCTCCTCTGGTGCCTCTACAAATCCCAGGATTCCATAGGATGCTGCAGCTATGACAATTAAAGAGAAACAATAGCACTATAATTCTATAGTGCGAATGGGCCCCTGGTGTGTCCCTGTCCTGCTATGAAACCAAAGGTCCTTATGCTGGCAAAGGTCCCAGGAAGATCCCAAGTTGAGGAGAGACAGACAGACAGACAGAGATGGTTGTTGATTATCTTATATAAGACTTAATTTTCAAGAACAAGATAAATTGATCTAAATTGGCTCATGTTAGCATGCTTACCTCCCATTAACATGTAAATTTATCTCCAGATCTGACAGCAGATGTACAGGGTTCTTCCTGAGAGGGTCACTGAACTCTGTTAACATAGGGTCCTTTTGCTTCATACAGAACAGCGACAGACCAGATCCCAAAGGAAGAAACAAACATATGGGTAATGAAAACATCAACATGAAGATTTACTATACCTTGGCTTAGTCATTAACCAAAATGGAGATTCTAGTCAAGAAATTAGAAGAAGGCTAAGACTTAGGTGAGCAGCTAAGAAGGACCTAGGTAAGAACACAAGTACAAAGATATAGCATTAAATACCTAAGTCAGAATCATCCATGGCATAGTATTTCTGGTTTCTATGTATGGGTGTGAAAGTTGGACAATGAATAAAGCTGAAAGGAAGAAATTTGAAATCTGGTGCTGTAGAAGAGTTCTAAGGATACCATGGATCACTAAAAAAATTAATGAATTGGCAAATCAGGTCTAAGCTCTCATGAAGCCAAGGAGACGAAACTGAGGCTGTCAAACTTTGGACATATCCTCGAGGACACGACTCATTAGAAAACACAGTAATAATCATTAAAGTGGAAAGCAGAAGGAATAAAGGAAGGCTGCACTACAGGTGGATTGATCCAATCAAGGAAGCCACAGCCCTGAGCTTGGAAGACCTGAGAGATCTCTTGGAAGTCTCTCATTCATTGGGTCACCATAAGTTGAAGTTGGCATGAGGGAAAATAGCAACAACAATAAGTTATGAAACAGCAACATTGACTCCTGGTTCATTTCAAGATACAATTGAGTGTAGGATTTAAACTATAAAGCCCTGAACAGCTTGAGTTCTGAGTGCTTGTCCTCATATTAATCTTCCCAGTTACTGAGCTCAGCATCAGAGGCCTTGCTCTGTATTGTCTGTGGCACCTGATGTAACAAAGGTGTTGAGAAGAAACACAGTCTTTTCTCTTGTGGCACCTTGCCCTTGGAATTCGGTCTTCACTAGAAAGCTTCACCTGGTACCATCAATATTTTCCCCTCTCCCATTTCTTTCTTTTTCTTTTTTGCATCAGTTGAAAACTTGGATTTGTCTGTGTCATCTACACTTTTTAAAGCTTTTAGCTTCTAGCCCAGGCAACTCAAGACGGATACCTTTCCAAACTTACCACCTACATGGAAGGTAAGAATGGACTTCTACCAGGGAGGCAGAGTGAGGACATTTGGCTTCCAGTGGCTGACTGTGAGCAATACATACATAGCAGTGTGTCAAAAGAAAACAAGACAAGCATCCTAAAGCTTTAAAGACTAAACAATAGTATAGCAAAGTTAATTCCTTCTCCACCCCCATTCTTTTCATGCATTAAATAATTCTGTACACCACACATCAGGGATGGGAAACGTAAGTTGCCAATACAACATTGTGGTCTTTGCACACACACACACACACAAAAAGCACCTGGAGAAGCACAAAGTGCAATTAGCAAAAGAAAACAAGAAAATAAGAAGTTAAGCCAAAACTTGCAACAATTACTAAAACTTTCTCCGTATGCAGGAAGCCAGAACCAAACTGTTCTTAGAGTATTAAGGATTTTTTTTTTACAAAAAATAGTACCTTAATTCCCATATTTGCAACCCTTCCGTTTTATAGTCCATTGCTTACCCAACCATCTATAAAAGGTCCAAGGGATATGAAAAACTACAACCTACAGTGTTAACCTGCCAAAAGTGCAGGGTTGGATGGGAAGAACCTAAGCCTTTGACAATATCTGCAGAGCTAACAGCACAAACACAATTTCTCTTACTGTAACATAGTGAATTTTAAAAAATAAAACTGTATTTCATTCTAGGGAACCCTGTAGTTCTTTAGAAGCGTGTCTAAGGAGAAGAGAAATAATGGCACAACTCTGGAGACCACGGTTCGAATCCCTACTCAGCCATGGAAACCCACTGGGTAACCTTGGGCAAGTCACACTCTCTCAGCCTCAGAGGAAAGCAAAGGCAAAAACCTACTCCGAACAAATCAAACACCGTGATTAGGGTCACCTTAGGGTTGCCGTCAACTGAAATGACTTGAAGGTGCACACAACAACAACAACAAGCAGCTTCCCAAGAAGATACCTTGCTTACCACTAACCATCTGTCTCTGCAACTTGTTTATCCATATAAAAATGGTGGATATGTTGTAAGGGAAGAGTCAAAACTAACTGGTTCTCCAAATGTTGTTGGACTTCAATTCCCCTAACATGTCTTGCCATTGACTCTGCTGGCCAGGGTTACTGGGATTTGCAGTTCAACAACATCTGGACGGCTTTGTGATTCCTATTCCTGCTTTAAGGTGTATTTTCCATACACAAGGAATAATAGAATCATAGAATTGTAGAGTTGGAAGAGACCACAAGGGCCATCCAGTCCAACCCCCTGCCACTTAGGAAATCACAATCAAAACATCCCTGACAGGTGGCCATCCAGCCTCTGTTTAAAGACCTCCAAGGAGCTACAGTGAGATCCAACAGGCCTGTAACCAATAGTAAATGTGTTTGTGTGAATTGACTCTAAGCCTTGGAAACATGTTTAAACCTTCTGCAGTGCAAAGTAGTTGTGGCAGACATGTTAGGGTTCTGCAAAAGACAACATGATATACAAACAGCTCCAGAAAGGAAAGTTCTATAAAGCCAGGACACAGTGGACTAGATACTTGATATAGCTCCTCTGTGTTCACCAGCTAATGCTTTTCTTACTATCAGTTCCTTTCCAACTAACAGTGGGTAATGAATTGGATTAAAACCAAAACCTGTTAAGTTTTTTTTTCTAATGTGTAAATTGTTGTTTTGGTCCAAAACCTGGCTAGCTGATATCAGCAAGCAACAGATAAATCAAAGGAAATAAAGTATAACCATACAAGCAAGTATACCAGATCCTGTCTGATCTTGGAAGCTAAGTATCATAGAATTATAGTGTCGGAAGAGACTACAGTACAAGGGCTGTCCAGTCCAGCTCCCTGCCATGCAGGAATAAACAATCAAAGCATTGTGAAGTCGAAGGCTTTCACTGCCGGCATCCATAGGTTTTTCGTGTGGGGGGGGGGTGTTTCAAGCTGTGAGGCCATCTGCTTAAAAATCTCCAAAGGAGACTCCACGCTCCAAGGTAGAATCAGCCCTGATTAGTACTTTGACGGAAGACCACCAATGAATACCTGATGCTGTAAGCTATATTTAAGAGGAAGAAACTGCCAAACCACCTCTGAGTATTCCCTGACTACGAAAATTCTACAGAATTCAAAGGGTCATCATAAGTCAATGGGTGGCTTGAACACACGCGCACACACACAGGTAGGGAGCAATAAGAGAGCAATAAATCCACCCACTATCCACTTAAGAAAGTTTGTATATTTAGTAGCTAGGAGCCCTTTTATAACAAAGCCACATCCTCTGTTCACCTTGGCAGTCAGTGACCACTGATGGATCTCTCCTTTCTTTCTTTCTTTTATTTGGCCCATTTAACCCTCCAGTGACTGAACTGCAACAGAAATATTCATCAGTTTCTCTGGTTGTTAGAATCTAACAGGAGTGCCTGTGCTCACACTCCCTCACACACTTTTGATTTGTGTCTGCAAAGGGGAGTTTTCTGGAGTGGGGCAGGTAGTACCTCCAGCTCTACATGCCTAGCTGCAGCTCCTTGGCTCCTTTCAACATCCCCATCTCTTTTTCATCACATTTGAAAGTAAACCTGGAGAGGGAGAGGGAGAAACTGAGTATTTTAAAAATATTTTAAAATATTGCAGAAGTGTTCAAACTTTTTCAGAAACAAAAACCTCAGATTCCCCAACATAATTTTGGACTGAAAGCTTATGAACTGCCAGGTTCTTGCTCAAGCAGAAAATCACCCTGTCCTAGAATGCCTGTTACAGAGCTTCAACAAACAAACTGGAGAGAATACCAAAAAAAGCACACAAGCACTTTTAATATGGCACCAGGAAAAATGGAGGATTCTGGCAGAAGCAACAGGCATTCCCTGCTGTCCCCCGCCACCCATACACACACAAAGTATCAAGGCAATGCACTTGTCCCATTAGAGTGTATTGGCTTCCCCATCAAAACCTTCTCAGTTTCATAGCAAAACCCAAGTTAGGAAAAGCCAAGAATATACAGACAACTGAGCAAACAGTTAATGGATCATATAGATATCCTCGCAAACTGTCTTCCAAACCACTCTTGATTAAATGGGATTACCCTGTCCTATGTAAATATGAAAAGTGAAAAAGCATACACACGAATCAATAAAATTGTTTCATTGCAGATCATTGATTTTGTCTGAGAAAAAGTGTATCTGCAGCATCAAGAATTATCACTGATTGACCACAAGCAAAAAGCCGCCTAGTTACAACCACAAGCTTTTTCAAACCTGCTAGAAGCCTTCTTTAGCAGGAGAGAAATGACTTACACTTCAGCATGATTTGGGGGAAGGGAAACTCCACTGCTTGCACCAGCCCTTATCTACCACTATACCCCCCACCCATGTAGAGACGAGTCTTGTTTGTGCCAAGGTACAAAAGCTAGTGACATGGACAGACCCTGGCACTAATGAACCCTGAAGTACCACCTCTGAGGGAATGCAGGCTTAAGCTTGAAGGTTGGCTGGTCTGGTCGAACTGGCTTTCTTTGCTCAACAGGAACACTAGCAACCTACATGGTTGAGTGGAATTGGCCAGCTAGACGGGGCATACTGAAAAGCAGCCCACTGCTGAGTAGGTCAACCATCTCCCAAGCCAAAAGCTTGAAAGGAACTGTGGATGGATGGATGGATGGATAGATAGATAGATGATAGATAGATCTAGTTACTTGCAATTAATTTCTTTCTTATTACACCTAAGGCAGAACAAATTTGTTAGAACTGTAAATTAAAGCAAGATAACAACTCTCCTTTAGCAGAATAACTAACGTTTTAATTATTTTTACAGTTACAATAGTACAGCTTCATTAAGTGGTGGAGGAGGAATATCACCTGGTCCAAGTGTTGGCTTATGCTGCTGCCTCATGCCCTGGTGTGAGTACAGAGACATGGATGGAGTAGATGGGGGTGAGGGATTTTGCAGCACAGACCAGCAGCTTGTAGCATTCAGAACAGGGATTTAAAGGTACCCTGGTGAAACCTTTAAGCTCTACATTAAATCTGTAGATGGGCAGCCTTCAATGACCAGCCCAGCCAACCTTAAGAGTTCTGCCACCCTCCTGTTTCTTTTGGGCCCCTTCTGAACTATTGCCATCAAGAAAGGAAGGGAAGACAGGACTACTTACACATGCTGGCATGTTCTTTTTTTTAATCCAAGTTTTCCAAAGAACAGGAGCATTGAACAGGGCCAGTTTAAGGAATTTTGGGGGCCCCTGCAACACTTTATTTTGGGAGGCCAATATGTTTATCTCAGGTCAACATAACCTAACCTATTCACAGTACAGGATATTCAGATTACTAATAATGTTTTTGCAGGAGGATGGTTATGATGGGAACCCCCATAATGAAGCCCTCCCCTGCGACTGCAGGTGCTGCAGGGCCCTTAAACCGACCCTGGCATTGAGTTTATTGTATCCAAGTAATTTTGGAAGGGTATAATGTGATGCTCAACTTTCTTCAGAAATTCTGGGTCCTGATGCAGGATGGGAACTCTGAGGCAGGTCCAAGCCTTGGAGGTACTGACACTAACCCTTTTGTTGACAGCTTCACAAGATCCACATTTTTCTAATGATCCTCAGAAAGAGAAAGGGGGGAATGTACTGTACTGCTCTTAAACAGTCAAAAAGTTTAGGCAGTACACCATCTCAACACCCTTTCTTTGAAGCTATGATTTTTTAAATTTTTTTTATTAATAGATTTTTATTGACAATTTTAAAAAAAGACAGAGTAACGAACATTAAGACAAAACATACAAAACATTACACTCTACATCGTATACAATATACCATATAAACAACAAATTTCCCTTTTCGTCCCTCCACCCCCCTTAAAATAGACTTCCCATTTCCCCCGGGTGCTTTGTTTTCTGTATTAGAATAATAACCCTCTCTTTTACCGCTAAGCTTCCACTACATTGCTTTTGAAGCTATGATTTTTAAGCATGAGATCACCATCCCAAGAAGTCCAGTCAGTTGTGATAAGCCTAACACTTTGAACTGGATGTATTCTTGAGTTCTTTTGGAATTATTTTTGATGAGAGATTGTCTGTCCTGTCTTATAAATTTCAACTTTTTACTATTATATCAGCTGTTAGGATTTATGCCACTTCCCCTCACACAAACACAAATTACAGTAAAGAAGCATAACTAATAAACCCTATTATTTTAAACTTTTTTTCTTGTAAAGGTATTGGATTAATTTAATATGTGGGTTAAACTCCTAGAAGAAGTATACACCAAACTAAAAATCTTACAGAACAAATGTATAAAGATGGTCTTAGACTCTCCCTAAAGGACACCATTAATGTTTCTTAGATATGAACTTGAGTTACCATCCCGTGCCACTGAATTTGAACTGTGTTGTCTGAGATACTAGTCTGCATTAAAAAACAAATGGGATATATTAGTTATACCAGCAAGTTGTAATTTAACTACTGAAGCACTGCTGGCCTTGGGGCAGCCTTTCTTGACCTGGTACCCACCAGGCAACAACACTCATGGCAAATGGCCTTGTTGGCTAAGTATGATGGGAGCTGTAGTCCAAAATATCTGAATCACATCCAAATATGTATGTACTTTATAGAACTTGGGTTCCAGGTATTGCTGTCTACCAATCTCATAGGGAGATAGCCCTCCATATCCATGAATTCTGCATCCACGGATTCAACTATCCACAGCTTGAATTTGACTTGAGTATCCATGGTTTTTGGTATCCACAGTGGGTCCTGGAACCAACCCCCAGTGGATACCAAGGACCCACTGTATATAGGTACTGCACAGCCAAAGTTTTCTAAAAATGTCTTTGGATGCAATTATATGACATGATTCACTATTTATTATTCTGCCCGCTATATGCCAACCGAAATTTGACAGTACCTATAAACACTCCAGGATGTCATGACAGAACTGTTATTAACAAGTCTTAAATTACTTATATTGCAGTATTATTTGCCGTAGCAGCCAGGAAAATTATGTGCATGCTTTTTAATGAATCTTTTTAATTGTTTTATATGGATTTTATGTATGTTGTCGTATGCTTTATTTTGCACATTACTAATTAGTGACAAGAATGGATGGATATGAGGTTTCCAAATGTCTTTGGCTATGACACATAATAAACCTGTAACCTGTAACACAATGAGAAATCTCCTTGACTCTTCTGGATCAGAGGCATGCCCTCTCATAACGTTCTGTAGCATCTCCTTTCACTTGTTGGGTTAGACTCAGCTATTATGGGGGAATGTTGGAGTATGATCTATGACTAGATCCAGCAGTGCTTCTCCATGTCCCCAGTGGCAGCACTTCCTGTGAGAAAGGGTTGTGTAATTAAGTATCTTTTAACACCCCCTTCAGGAACAGTTGTCACTATAGAAGCTGTGAGTAAACACCCACCTCTGTGGCTGAGCAGAGAACAATCCCTTGAACCCTTGCTCTAGGCCCTTGCATTAGGGTTGGTGAGGTTGAAACATCAAGAGTGTGGCCTTAAACTGACCAAGGAGGTTCCAGTGGAGGTTACTTCCTTCCCCAATGGGGATATGCCCCTGTAGTCACAATACTTGCAGCTGTAATGTGGGAGGGGGGGGTCTCTCCCATACCCTCCTATTAGAGACCACTGAGGAGCACTTGCCTAGAATGCTGGCCAGGCCTGGAGAGAGGCCCTTCCTCTCTCCTGGAGCCTTTCCCTAAGATTTACTGGGGGGGTGAGCAATGGGAGAGGATATTAATGGCCAATTTTTCTCCCCATGGGCCACATCCACTCAACACCATCTGAAAATACCTCAATTTGGGACCATATACTAGTGAAAACGGTGACTACATGTGATACAATGTCACTTCCAGTTGCCATTTTGCCCATTATATGACCAAAAAGAGACATATTTTCTGAGGATGTGGGAAGATGCTTTCAGATGTTGTCATGCATTTTGGGAGCTTTTGGTTTGGAGCAAAAGTCACCTGAAAATCATATCAAAAAATCATAGATTCTCCCATTCTTACAGGTACCACATTTTCCAGATTAGTGAGAAGGGCTATAGCTCAGTGGCAGAGTATGTGCTTTGCATGGGAAAAGCCCCAGAGTCAGTCAGTATCTCCAGGAAGGACTGTGAAAGACTCCTTCCTGCCCGAAACCCTGGAGAGCAGTTCTCGTGTAAATACAAGGCTAAATGCACTACTAGTCATTCAACATAAAGGGAATTTCTTGTACATCCCATAGAAATAGCAGCATATTAAGGACCACTTTTGTTTATCTTTTGTTTTTTGTTAAAAAGGACCCTTTTGTTTATCCTTACTCACCCATCCATGTCTGTGTTTGCTTGTCACTTACTAGGAGTCATCAAAACACAAATGTTAAGTATCAAGATTTAAATCCAATCTCATAACATCATTTCTCACTCAAGAGAAGGTCCAGTCTTCAGACAGGTTGTATTCTTCCAGACATACTGTACATCAGAGCTCAACCTTCTCCGGCAGGTAAGCTATCAAAAGAGTTATTTAAAAAAAAAAAAAAACTGATCCCACATTCTCCCCATTCTGTGTAGCTTCTCCTTCAACAAATTTGTGGTGTTTATATCCTGCCTCCTTTAGTTTGGCTGTGGTTATGTTCCCCTGCCATTGAACCTGAAAGGTTTCCAGACAGAAGCCCAGTCTGCTACTCAGTTGACCATGATCCATGTCCAGGCCACAGTTTTCAAGGGTCAGCCCTCAAGTACCGTTCCAACCCAGTGGTGTATCCCTGATGCCAAGCCAAAAGCCACCATGAGCACTCTTTCTACAGTGGAATGGTGGGATATGCCTTCCATAATCATTATAACCATCACCACCATCAAACTAAGAAGTAGCAGGGGAAAGAGGAAGCACTAGAAATGTCTACTTTATCCTATTTATCTCTGTAGACCTTCTACATGTTTAAAAAAAGTGTCAAAATTTCTGGATATTTGGTTTTGCCAAACAGTTAAATGCATGAATTATATCTTCAGTTTGCTCAATATGGATAACCACAAAAATAATACACTGCCCAAAATGACCTTCCTGCTCCTTTCCCTGAGCTTTCTGATTGTTATGGTGGCTTTAAAGTTTATTCAATAAATGTCTAAATTTCTCTGGATAAGCAAACCCCCACCACTCCAGCTGTTACAAATACAACTACCTCCACAGCAACTGAAACACCTGAAACTAATGCTCATCTCAAAAGCAGCATCAGTCAGGGATGGCACAAAAAGTTTTGGTGTCCAAGGAGAAAATCTAAAGGACTTCCCAGTTAATTATTACGGGACACAATTCACAAGAATGGTCTCCAACACAAGGCTCCAGTGAAATGAACAGATGATGTGAAAAATACTACTTTTTTAAAATAATGGTTAAATCCTTCTTTATAGCTGGAAATGCTCTCTTATGTATCAGCAGAAATAAAACAAATCTGTCCTCAGATTTACTATTTGAAAAGGCAAGGCACAAAAGGAAAAGCAGGTGGGGCAGGAAAAAGAAAACAAGGAAATCCAAGCATAATTGTTCTTAATGTTACTAGATTCCCCATCAGGTGGAATGGCTGCTGAAAGTGCACCTGGGGAGACAAAATGTTTGATTCAATAGTTTGATTTATACCCTGCCTTTTTCCCAAAATGGGACTCAAAGCCTTCTGCTGCTCCTGCTACATTTCAATCAGGCTTGTTCAGGAGCACATCCTCTTGGATTGTGTCTCATGAGCAGGACTTGTCTGTCTTTTACTCAGGCACACAGCAGTGTCAAGTACCTATTGTCCTGAAGTTGCTTCCTCATACTGTTGCACGGTTGGGCAAAATCTCTCCTTATTGAAAGAGCGAGAGAAAGTACTTCAGACTAGGTGTTCAGCCTCCCTCAGTGTAGGGCAGCCAGACCTTGACCTTTTGGACACTGGGATGAATAAAACCTATGTGAAAAACCCTGGATGATTTCTCTTCATGGCTTATCTTCCCTCCTTTTTTATGTATTAAAAAGTTGTCAAAATATTTCAAATCCAGTGTTGTTGGGCATTTTTTGGCTGTTAATTTAACTCAGGGCTTTTCCTTCCCCATTCCACATCACCAATTTCAATTAAGGGAGCTCTGGTGGTGCAGTGGTTAAATGCCAGTACTGCAGCCACAACATTGTGAGTTTGATCCCAAGGGCTCCAAGGCTGACTCAGCCTTCCATCCTTTTGTAGGTTGGTAAAATGAGTACCTAGCTTGTGGGGGCAATTAACTAACATATACTGTAAACCACTTACAGAGTGCCTAGTGCACTATAAAGTGGTGTAGATGTGTAAGTGCTACTGCTAAACAATTTGTAAGCCGCTCTGAGAGCCTTTGTGGCTGAAGAGCAGGGTATAAATCCTCTAATAAATAAATTTGTTTTATATCTTTAGAGAGGGCCTTCTCAGTGGCTGCTCCTAGGTTGTCGAACTTCCTTCCACAGGAGATGAGGTTGCCCCCTTCTTTGCTGCCAAGAGGCAGATATTTTTACAAGTATTCAGGACACCACTGTAAGTGGTTGCTATGGAAGAATCTTTTAATGTGTGTGTATGTGTGTTATACTTCCCCCACTTCCCTATTATGTTTTTGTACATAAAAAGGTGGTCTTCTTTGCTGTGGCACCCAGCTTGTGGAATGCCCTCTCTTTGGAGGCCCAACTGGTGCCAATGTTGGTTTCTTTTAGGCATGATGTTAAAACATGTTTTTTGCCAAAGCCTTCGGACCTAGGATGGAGGGAAAGCTAGAACTGTTTAAAACAACCAACTGTTTTAATTCAGTGCTTTGTTTTAAGATGAGAGATTATTCATGTTCTTACTGTTTTTTAATGCACTAATTTACTGATTTTTAGCTGTGTTTTGTTTTAATTAGTGTTGTAAGCCATCTTGGGCTGTGCACTCAGAAGAAAATGGGATGTTAAATAAATAGTTCTCTTCTTTCTCTTCTTTTATTTTTAATTTTCATAGGGTACCATATTTTGAAAAGCAAAAAAAGAGGACATATTTATGGACTGATTACTTCAAACCACATTGCATACTTACTTGGAGCAAATGAAATTTTAGCTCTATAAAAAGAGGATGTGCCTAGGAATAGGAGGATATATGGTAACTCTAGGTTTTCATCTCTGTTGCCTCAGCTGTTCAACAGCTTTTTGCCACCGGGTGGGACAAAAATGGGCTAAGGCACTAAGCAAACTTTACAGGAGGCAAAGAAAGGATAATGTATATTGAAGGAACCATCACTTCCTAGTTCAGGACAGAAGGTACATATGTTGGGTGAAAGATAATTTTCCTCTCTACTATTTTATTTTATTTTATTTTGCTGCTTGATTTTCTTTTCTTTTTTTAAAATTTATTTCCCCTTGCATTGATTAAAATGAGAAGGAAAATAGCTACACAGTGCCATAGCTGGTATATCTTTCTTTCAATCAAGGGGAAATGCCCAGGGAGTGAGGGGGCTGTGGACTTGATAGGTGGCCTCTCCATATCTGTTTCTTGCATTCAACATTTTGGGCCCAATGGGCCTTCTGGCACTGAACATGGAACAGCAGCAGCTGCATTGCCTTCTGACACTGGAACAACACAACTTCCAGGGCAAGACTTTCTTCTCTGCCTGTACACTTTTATTCCACCTGCAATTTGCAAGGCCTACAAGCCTGGGAAAGAGACTTTTCTAGGGTGGCAACTCCAACAATCCCCCAGTCTCTGTTATTCTGGAAATTACAGTCTAACTCACACTTCCAGTTCTGGGCACCACAATTCCAGAAGGATATGGACAAGCTGGAACGTGTCCAGATGAGGGCAACCAGGATCGTGGGAGGTCTGGAAGCCATGCCCTATGGAGAGAGACTTAGATAGCTGGGTATGTTTAGTTTGGGGAAGAGAAGGTTAAGAGAGGACATGATAGCCATGTTTAAATATTTGAAGGGATGTGATATTGAGGATGCAGCAAGCTTGTTTTCTGCGGCTCCAGAGACAAGGACACGGAACAATGGACTCAAACTACAGGAAAAGAGATTCCATCTAAACATTAGGAAGAACTTCTTGACCGTACGAGCTCTTCGACAGTGGAATGCACTGCCTCAGAGTGTGGTGGTCTCCTTCTTTGGAGGTTTTTAAACAGAGACTGGATGGCTATCTGTTGGGAACAATTTGATTGTGTATTCCTGCATGGCAGCAGGTTGGACTGGATGGCCCTTGTGGTCTCTTCCAACTCTATGATTCTATGATTTGATTGTTTATTCCTGCATGGCAGGGGGTTGGACTGGATAGCCCTTGTGGTCTCTTCCAACTCTACAATTCTATGATTCTATGATTCAAGTGAGTTATAGCCTCACTGCAGAGATCCCCTCCACAGGAGCTTTGGACTGCACAGTTAATAAATAAAAACAAATATATAAAATTGGAGTATCCAGCTCAGTCTGTCTTATGACAATTCCAGCCCATCCCTTCATGTGGAGCTTTCATGAATACAAAGTTGGGAGTCAAAGCACCAGTGCCTAAATCCCAATGCAGGAATATTATTGACTAGTCAAGTAACTACTGCATCCTTCATTTTTTCCAAGTAGAACTATAGGCAGCACAAAGTCCTTGGAGTGTCATAAAGAATGTTTCACCACTGGCAATCATCAGCTAAGCCTACAAGATATCTCTTTTTTCCCCATAGGCCAAGTGTATTAAAATAGCCTTCACCAGTGAATGAATCATACTTTACATAACAAAGCAAAGAGAAGCCATTGCCTCCCAGGGCTCAGTGGTAACAACTCAGGATGGAGCATGGTGCTGGTATAGAGTGCAAATATATTAGCATAATCATCATTAGACAACCCATCAAGCAATCTGAACCAGAATGATCCCCACTGCACTCAAGGCTTCCATAGCTTGCATAGTTAAACTGCAGCTAGTAGTGCTGTGAGGTCCCTAGTTAAAATCTCACCTCAACCATGAATTCATATGCTATCACCCCCTCAGCTGAAAATATAGGAAGTAATACTGTCCAAAGCTATTGTAATTATTACCAAGGGTAACTAGGAAGTCCAAGGTAGTCAGGAAGTCCAGAATACTTGAAATATAATATCTAAATGGTAGGTCTTGTCAGGTGCCTTGCAGTTCAGTGCCAAAGCACCCGTCTAAGTGCAGAAAGTCTCCAGTTCAGTCCCAGGCATCTCCAGATTGGACTAGGAAACAATGCTGTCTGAAATCCCAGAATGTTGCTAATTGTCATTGTTGACCACATCAAGTTCAATAAAGCAGTGGTCTGACTCATTATAAGGTGGCCTCCTGAATTCTCCCTCTTCTAATATAATTTCCATTTGTCTCACTGAGGGCAATGACAACCATACCATCATCTAATATTACATTTGCAGCCACTTAGCTCTCTACTAGACTGCATACACTGGAAGAAGCTATGTTATATCCTCTACTACAGCAGGGAGAATAAATTCGTGAGCACCTTTGGATTATAACATGTTTCCAATTTAAAATTCTATTAGATCTTAATCTAATCCTATGATCTTAGATAAAGCACAGATAACCTGGTTAAACAAATGACACATAAACATGATGTGTTTTCAAAATGTATTTATCCTCAACAGATCCAAAAATCAATAACCACATATGAGAAAAGCTGTGAACCTTTAGATTTAGTAACTAGTGACATCCTCTTAAGCAACAATGGTTTGCAATTGTAGGTCAGTCTCTCATGTTGGGAATTTTGGCCCATTTCTCTTCACAGGACTGATTCAACTCAGTGACATGTGAGTGCTTCCTTGCATAAACAGATCACTCCAGATCCTGCCACAACATTTCAATACAATTTAAATCTGGACTTTGGCTAGGCCATCTTTAAACAGAAAATTGCTTCTTTCTTGGCCATTCTTTGGTAGATCTGCTTGTATGTTTAGGACCATAGTCATGTTGCACGAGCCATTTCTGGTTTAACTTCAACTCTCAGTAAGACAGCCTGACATTATTCACTAGGTTCTTCTGACACAAAACAGAATGGATTATTGTGCCAATAAATGCTAGCTTTCCAGGTCTTGTGGTGGCAAAACAGGTTCAAACCATCACACTCCTACCATCCTGCTTGACTGGTAGAATGAGATTCTTCTCTTCAAACTCATTGGATTTGGGGAGGGGGGTTGTTTTGCCAAATAATATTTTTTCACTGAGGCTGAGAAAGTCTACCTTTGACTCATCTTTCCAGAGAACACTGTTGCTGAAGTCTTGGGGATCATCTGTGTGACCTTTAGTGAACTTCAAGAATGCCATTGCTCTCTAAAAAGAACAATCTTCCCATGAACACCATTCTTGTTAGGTTTTTTTCAGATCACCAAGTCATTAACACTTGCATTAACCAAGGACAGAGTGGCCTAAAGATCCCTGGATGTCACTCTGGGGTTCTTTGTGACTTCTTCAATGACATACCAGTTTTATTCTTGGAGAAATTTTGGTAGGACTATTACTTCTAAGTAAAGAAGATGTAAACTTGAACCCCCTCCATTTATATGTATCTGTCTGACAGTTGATTGCTGGAGCTCAAAATCCTTAGAAATGGTTTTAAAACTGTTTCTAGACTGATGAGCAGCAAAGCCTGCTTTTCTGTAGTCCCCAGAGATGTCTTTTGATTGTACTTCTCATTAAACATTCATCATTTGTCTAATTTATTCATTGTCTTATTTGACAAGACATGGAATTTATTAATATTTAGCTACTGGATATTTAAAAATGGACTGGCTTTGATTCACAAAGGCTATCATGCCAAAACTATGGAATTCCCATAATTATAATTAAGGCCTACATATTTTTTCTCACCAATGTACATAGGCAGACCTGACAGCTTAAACTGAATTCATTCTTTAACAAATGAGTTTGGAACTCAGGAAGCAAAATTGTGTTGTACAACACAACAGACTGCAGGTTACTTTAAAGTGCCACCCTGTAATCCTAACAGGTCTGTGTGCTGTTAGAATATTGCACCAATTTTATCAATCCGTTTGAACACATGGCCTGTTAAACATCTATCCTCATCAGTGTGTCCAATTCCAGTGTTCACAGATCAGTTAATTAAGGAAAAAATCACTACAATGTACTTTATTTCAGAATGTTGAGTCTGAACTTTAACGTATGAAAAAAGCACACAGTGAACACAATTTAGGGGCCTTATGTTCACCCCAAATTTTCTTTAAGGTGTTGGAGCAGACAATAAAAGCTGTGAGACATTAATCACTAGAAGAATTATTAATAAAGGGGCACCAGAGGTAAATTCCCACATACCATTCCACTAACTCTTTGGTTGGCTGCCAGAATGTCATATGAACGTTGTCTGAAAATAAACTTTTGAGGATTTTAAATTTCCTTTTATTTACTTACATCCACACACTTGAAATGCCAGTGGTGTTCTATAAAGGCTAATGACTGTCTGTGGGCAGTAGATATCTGATGCCAGCCAGCCCAAAGGCAGCCTGTTTCAAATGAATTCTTATTTTTTTTTCCAATACCAGTAGACAAGAGCAACCTCATGCTCACTCTCTCTCTCTCTCTCCCCTTTATTTATTTTTATTATTTATTTATTTATTTATTTATATCCCGCTCTTCAGCCACAAGGCTATCAGAGCGGCTTACAAATTGTTTTAAGCAATAGCAATTTACACATCTACACTGCATTAAGCAGTTTCCAATGTGTGTTAGCTAATTGCCCCCACAAGCTGGGTACTCATTTTACCAGCCTACGAAAAGATGGAAGGCTGAGTGAACCTTGGAGCCTGCTGGAATCGAACTTGCAACGTGGTGGCTTGCAGTACTGGCATTTAATCACTGCGCCACCAGAGCTCCTTTCAGGTAAATGAAAGATGCACCAGTGGAACTGAATAGTTTTAAGAGACACTGGAAAGATGTGGAAGGAGGAGGAAGTAAGGAAAAGATCTGAAGAGATTTGAAACTGGAGTGGGGAGAGGGAGTAGAATCACATGCAGCAAGAATCACCGTTTAAATTTTAAATACTCCCAACCTAGCAGAAAGCCCAAGGCAATAATCTAACCAACTGCAATACACTAATATCTTATGGTTATACCTGAGCTGCAGGTAAGCAGCCTTTTTTTTTTTTTTTAAAGGAGTATGTACAGGCAATCTAAGTTCTCCACTGGGGGTGGGTGGGTTCTTTTAATCTACATACAAATTTGCAAAACTTCTTTTGTTTCAGCACTTTTCCTATAAGCTTTCAAGCATCCATCTGCAACCACGAGGTCTACAAATATTTATGTTTTAAATGAGAGCTGAGATGTTTAAAAAAAACATACTGGAGCCCTGATATTGTTATCTCAGCTTTTCTTTTGCACTTCTGTAAACCTGCAGCATATATATAATCCTATATACATCTTATTTATGTTGCCCTGGCATGTGAGAGAGAAGGGAAGCACACACTGGCTTCTGCCATCATCTGGGAGAACAAGGAACACTGGGAAGCTGCACATGCACACACACTTTCCCCAGGAGCAACATCAAAGCAAGGTGAAGATCGATGCATCCCATCTATTGGACTGAGAGAATGAACAGGTTGCTTCTCCCTCCTTGCAAGGAACAGGTCAGCTCCAACTGTCTGTTGCCACTGGACTGCAGAAACAAGGTGGAAAGAACCAACTAATGAAAGAACGAACTTGCTGGGCCCCTTCCATTGGCTAAAGCAACAAGAGCCATGCATCCCTACTCCCAGCAATGGAAGATCACTTCTGGCCTGAACTACATTCACGTGCCTGCTTATAAGTCCTCACTTTATTCTGGCCTCATTTTCCCTCCCTTCCCTTCCATTCCTCTCTCCTCAGGCATCTTGTCTTTTTTAGTTTGCAAGACTAATGACAGAGCCTCTCTGTTTCTCTCTTTTTATGGAAAGCTGCTTTGGGAGGCAATAACTGTCTTAGAAGCAGGACAAAAATCCAGGTAAAACAAAGTCTAGCAGGAAGACTCAAGGCAGCTCAAAGTATAACACTGATTTTCCCCTATCCACCTACTAGTCAGAAGACCTTTGTGACTTGGCTTGACCGCTAAGATTACATAGAAAAATGAGCACAACGTTACAGAGAGCAACCCTTCATGTTAGAACAACTACAGTATGTCTATATCTACACCCCCTTGCGATCAAATGAACAACATGAACTGATAGGAAAACGTACAACTACCAATGAATGGGTGTTCCCACCCTGCAAGCACCCTTTTTATGATTTCTGTGTGGACAGGGTGTGCGAATCATGCAGTCAACCAGATGTTTTTGTTGGTTAAGGCTGTTGGGATTTGCGTTCCAAAGTTGTTGGACTGCAACTCACAGACTCCTTCACCACCAGCTATGCTAACTAAGGTTACTGGGAGTTACATTCCAACATCATTTGGATGGCCACATGATGCCCACTCATGGTGTAGGACAAGCCCCTCAGTATTGTTTTCCCAGCCCCAGCAGAAGACAATCTACAATCCTTTGTTGCATATCTGCAATCGTCTGTAGCAAAATACAGTATATCAGCACACAACTGGCTGAAAGCTATGGGTGTCTTGCTAATATGCAAGAGCAAAAGGCTGCTGTCTTCAGTGTGTCAAGGAAAAGCAGGTTGGGGGATCACCTCCCAGGAGTCAACCAGAAATCATGCTTGGATATGATTTGACCTGAGGTCATATGGCAATCCTCTTAGTTCATCCGCTCACTCCCTCATCTTCTGCTCCCAACTCTTCCCTTAGCAACATCTAGACATATGTCAACATCCTGGAGCTGCCCATGAAAGAAGGAAAAGGAACCTGAGATCAAGGATTAGGGTGTAGGATATGCATCAAAAGCCACCTTCACTGAGCTCAGGGGAAAATAACAACTTTGGACTACAATCCCAGAATCCTTCAAACTAGTAACAAGCAGTCCAAACTAGTAAATTTCGCCTGAGCTTTGCAATTTCAAGGGAATGCAGAAATGTTATTTCTGCATGGGTTAAGCCATCATGGTACAGCTGGTGAAAAAGCACAGTGAGTGTAGGCAAGCACTCCCAGTCTAAGAAGCCATCAGTGAGTGTGCATGTTAAACAAAACACCGCCTTCTACCCAAGAAATACAACAGACACAACGATGATAAAAGTTCTTTTGGAAAGAGTCATTTTACCAGTGAGGCACAAGGCAAAGGGCTGAAGTTCAAAAGACTGGCAGACCACAGCATCCCTCTTGTAATACTCCAAAGGTAGGTTGAGCTTCTACATTGCAAGAGCAGACAGGCAACCTGCCTACTCCTTTCACCCACCCCCCATGCAATCACTTTAAGCATTAGGGTTCTTAAAAGACCTGCTCAATCATCTTCTCTCAGAGACTGCTGACACAGAGTAAACCCTGCTTCGGTGGACAGGAATGGAACTGATGAGGTCTGGGTTTCCATGCCAGGTATTTCCCAAAGCCACTGAATTCTGTATTGACTTCTGCACTGAAACTCCTGTATCCCCTATATTACCGAAAAGGGTGAGCAAGGAGTAAGAGATGCCAAGCCAATGCATACTGGAAAACAAGTTCTTTCTCCATCCCCTTTGATTAGACACCACTAGCACCCCTCAAAGGAGACAGTGTAGTGGTTTCAGTGCTGAGCTAGGACTATGGAAATCAGGGTTCAAATCCCCATGGAGACCCACTGGGTGACCGTGGGCAAGTTGCACTCTCTCAGCGTCAGAGGAAAGCAAAGACAAACCCCCTCTTAACAAATCTTGCCAGAAAAACCTTGGGATAGGGTTGCCATAGGTTGGAAACAACTTGAGGGCAGACAACAACAACAAGGACTCTCACACTCACCTGGAGACAATAGCCCCTCAGTCCTAGGAAGGAGTGAGTCCCTAAAGGAACTTAACAAGGTGATAGTAGCCTGTCCATCAGTGGCAATTCTCTTTCTTTTGAAGGCAGGGCAAGGACATGCCAGAGCTGGCTGTCAAGTAGCCAGATACCTGTTTGTAACACTTAACCCACAAGGACAGAGAATATGTGGCCTTCTAGCTGTTGCTGTACTGAGACTCCCATCAGGTCTCACTACTGGTGATGCTGATGAGAACTGCAGTCCAACATCATCAAGGGGTGGCAGACCAGCACAAATTGTCTGTTTTTAGATTGACAGAACACAGGCACCTCACTCTGAATCAGTTAAAGGATGTGTTATTTCAGGCAACCAGGCCTGATGGTTTCGTTGATGTAAAGCTAATAGGAACTACAGCAAGACTAACATGGGATCTCTCTCATGTTCTCCCTTTAAGGAATTCTTTCCTTGCAGATGCACCTGCAGAGGAAACACCTGAGTATCTATTGGAGTAATTAACAGGGGGCTGCAAAGGCATCCACAACCTGTTTTAAGCTTTGCAAGATGCATCTACAGTCTGCCCTCCATATCAGTGGATTCTGCATCCACAGATTCTACCATTCATGGCTTGAAAATGTCCAAAAATAAAAATTCCAAGCAACAAACCTTGATTTTGCTATTTTATATGAGGGACACTGTTTTACTATGCCAGTGGGTATAATGGAACTTGAGCATCCAATAATTTTGGTATCCACAGGGAGTCCTTGAACCAAATCCCAGTGGATACCAAGGCCCCACTGTATTTGCCTAAATACCCTAAGGGCACCAGATCCCATCTGTTCTTGGAAACTAAGCAGGGTCATCCCTGGTTAGTACTTGGATGGGAGACTGCCAACTAATTCCAGGTACTGGAATATTGAAGTAATTCTAGGTACTGGCTATATTGCAGAGGAAGAAACTGGCAAAAACCACCTCTGAGTATTCCTTGCCTAAGAAAGCCCTATGGAATCCATGAGGTTGGTCGCTTTAAGTTGGCAAGTGACTTGAAGGCACATATACACACACAGACTTGAAGTTTATTGGACCTACTTAGGCTTAGTTTGTTTTTTGCACTAGAACACAAAGTTCCATCAGCTTCAGTCTGATGGGGGGGGATATGCAAAGTTAAAGTATTCTGAGCTAACCTGGGATCTCTCCCATCTCCTGCTCCAGGGAATTTGTTCCATGCAAATGCACCTGCAGAAGAAACACCTGAATGTCTACTGGTGTAATTAATGGGGACTGCAAGGGCATCTGGAACATACTTTAAGGTATGTAAGATAGATCTATGGGGACGGTGAGTGGAGGAAGCTGATTTGGGGATTGTCAGTATATCGATCATCCACTGTTACTATGCTCTTTACAAAATCCAGAACCTACAAAAAACCAATACTGTACTTTATTGGCTACCCCTGAATGTGTTTCCTATGCTCTTTACAGTGCCTCCAGGTGCAAGCCTTTAACCAGTGGGAATGTCCACCTCCATGCTCATCTACTGAATGAGAGACCTGAGTATGCTATACCCTCACCCCTAGTAACAACCCTATGGAGGCAGACCTTGATGCTAAACTTACTGGAGATTTGTATGAAGCAAGAAGATATACTTCCCAAAATATGAATAAATAAAAAAGAAAACTAGTTTTACCAGATTTCAAATCCCTCCAAGAGCCTTTCCCTCCACACCTTCCTCTTGATCTTTTTAAAAATGTTAATTGCAATTTAAAGGAAGTCACACATTGTGGGAGAGGGCAGTCACTGAACCAAAGAGGCAGATACTTTGACAATCTCTCTCTCTCTCTCTCTACATATATATATATATATATATGGAAAAGCATAATTCAGTATTTTGTCTTCCAG
This sequence comes from Gambelia wislizenii, assembly GCA_030847615.1. Lineage (NCBI taxonomy): Eukaryota > Metazoa > Chordata > Lepidosauria > Squamata > Crotaphytidae > Gambelia > Gambelia wislizenii. The sequence continues at coordinate 263,932,690 of JAUMIR010000002.1, forward strand.
AAAGACAAGAAGATGGGATAAGAGGGCCACAACTTGATGCCTGTTTGCAAGCCATAACTAAAAGAAATTCCAATACTGAGGTGGTGGTGGAGAAGAAACACCACAAGTAATTTCACTGAGAAAAGCGATACATAGTGGTTGGGTGATACCTCCCAACCCCTGCTGGTTCCTAGCTCTCTCTAAACAGACTACTGTTGTAGATATTTGCTCCTTTACACAAACACACCATGACTTACAATGTAGATAAATGACTTTTCATAAAATAACCTAATGCCATATAATGCATATTATGGATTTGACAATGTATTTGTTTTTTTTAAAGGGTTGGTAAAATAAAAGAACAGTGAGTCATTTGCCTGCAGGTCTCAATTCAGATTTTAATAGCAGGGAGACCAACACCTTACTTGTGTGTGTAGGGTTTTCTACTTTCCTGAAGGGATGAGAGGCAAAATCATTCAGGAGGTGAAACCACACTCTTACCCTAAAGGGCCAGGCCCCAAAGGGAGGCCAATTAATGAGAGGACAGCCGGGGCTGCCGAAGCACTTCAGCGTGGGGGCCCCCAGTCGCTGCCTGGCCAGCCGCCACGAACAGGCGCCCACCTGGCACAACCGGCGGCGGCAATTTATCCGAGTCCGCTCCAATTCCGTTAGGGAGGAGTGCGGGAAAGTGTCAGGAGTGCTTCTAAGCGCCAACAGAGTTTCTCCTCCTCCTCCTCCTCCTCGTCTTTGGGCTGAGCAAGCGGAGGAGGTAATGAGAAAGGCCGCCCTGGCCTGACCATGGAAACCACGTCCCGGCCCCCCGAGGGCTCCCGGGGCCGGCGGCGAGGAAGCGTAAACGGGAGCGGGGAGGGGCAAGAAGCCGGCGCTCGCGGGAGAAACCATACTAGGGTCCGGCCCTCCTCCCCCCGGACGCAGCACCCGCCTCAGAGAGGGCCCGCAAAGCCAGGCGCGTCTCTCAGCGCCCCCCTCAGCACCCCCGGGGAGCCGCCTCGACGCCCTCCCTCGCCCCTGCCGCCCCGCACGTGGAGAAGGCGCCTTCGAGCCTACCGCTTGCCGCCCCCGCCGCCGCTCGTGGTGGTCCCGTGGAAGGAGGACGGCCACGACATGCGGGACTTCTTCAGGCCGGGCCGGTCGCTGGTGTCCATGGCGTCCGCCCTCTCGATCTGGCGGTGCGGGTGCCTCTCGGTGTCCGAGTAGCCGCGGTGCTTGATTTTGATGGGGGTCCGGGGCTGCCTCCAGAGGTGCTGGGGAGGCTTCAGGAGGGTGGCCTGGCCCTCCCGCGGCATGGGCAGCGAGAGGGACAGGCTCTTCTTCGAGCAGGGCGCCGGCGCCTCCATCCTCCGCCTTCGGACCGAGCCAGGCGCTGAAAGGCACCTCCGGACGGGCGGGCGGGCAGGCGGGCTGGGTCCGGCTGCCCCAGCGGTGGCGGAACTGGGCTCCCCGGGGCGCGTTTTCCGGCTCCGGCCAAAGGGTCGCCTCAGAGCGAGCAGCCGCCCCTCCTTCCTCCCTCCCTGGAGCGGGGCAGCCGCGGGTCCCCAGCTCCGCCAAGGCGCCCTTCGCCGGCCAAGCGGGGCTTAGAGCCGAGTCAGCCGCAGCCCCTTCTTCGCCCCGCTCCCGGACGCCCCCGCCTCCTCCATGGCTAGTTAACTCCCGGCCCTCTCGGAGCAGACGTCGGGCGGCGGCGGCGTGCCTCCTGCTGCTGGTGGTGGTGGTGCTGCGACGGTCTCAGCCCGCGCCTAAAGCCGACGGAGCGTCCCCGGTGCCGCCGCCGCGCGCCTCCAGAGGCAGGCAGGCAGGCAGGCAGGACTGCGCCCCGGGGGAGGGAGCTGTGGGGCGGCCGAGGAACTAGCGGGAGAGGCACGGGGGTGGCCGGAGTGCCCGGGGGCCCGACGCCTGCATGGCGCCCCCCGCTTGGGAAGGCAGCGAGACGGCGGGGCGTGGGCGAGCGCTTGCTTCAGGAGACGCCCGCCGGTCCCCGGAGGAAGACTCCGCCTGCGCGCCTCCTGGCTGGCGGGCTCGCTCGGAGAACCGAGACGGAGCAGCAAGAGGAGGAGGAGCGGCCCGCCTTTTTGCGCCCAGCCCCCGGCCGCTTCTCTCCCAGGCTCCTGTTGGTGTGTGAGAGAGAAAGGCTCGCTGCCCCCAAAGCGCCTCTGCCGCGGAAGGAACAAGAGTGCCTCTGAGCATGGGGACAGGCAGCGCTTCTGCACGCGACCAAGGCACTGGAGCTACTCTCTCCCACTCCCACGACTAAAACATTACTGCGTCTGCGCCCCTGTGTGTGTGTAAACAGGGGTAAATTAGTTTGTTGGTCCTCCAGATGCTGGACTGTAATTTCCATAATTCTCAGCCAGCACGACCAACGCTGAGGGGTTCCTTCTGGAAGGCCATAAATCGCCCTTCCTGGGGTAAAGATGGTCTGTATCAAATCATGTCTTCCCTTGTGGGTTTCCCAGAGGCACCTGGCCAGCTCTCCTCTGATATGGGCATAATTATAGACTTCAAATATATTGGGTCTGATCAAGTAAACTGATCTCCCTTCCATTTGGGTCAACGTCCCAAGTCCTCCTCAAAGGTTTAAATCAGGAGTTGGCAAACTGCAGCCTCTCAGGATGTTTGATGAACAGCAACACCTATCATTCCTCACAAGTGTGGCTACGCTGTGCCCTCTGGATGCAGGCAAACACATTGAAGCCTCAGAGGTGCTCCTGGTAAGTGGAAAGACAGATCTGGGAATAGGGATTCAGCTTATGTTAGGTGGGGTTCACTGAAAAATGCAGGCTCACAGTTTGGGGATACTCCTGGATTCAGCTCTGAGCCTGGAGGCCCTGGTTTCAGCACTGACCAGGAGTGCTTTTGCACAGTTAAAGCTAGTGCACCAACTGTACCTGTTCCTTGGGAAGTCAGATCTGGCCACAGTGATAAATGCTTTGGTTACATCCCATTTGGATTCATGTAATGCACCCTATGGGAGTCTGCCTTTGACTCAGAAACTTCAGTTGGCCCAAAGAGCTGCAACCAGACTAGCTCCAGGGAGCACACAACTCTCTTGTTGCAGCAGCTCCATTGTGTGTCAGCCTGTTTCCAGGCTCAATTCATTAAAGCCCCATACAGCTTGGGTTCAGGTTATCTGAAGAACTGCATCTCTCTGTATGAGCTCTTTAGAGCAGAGATTGTCTGGAGAGGATCTTCTCTCTGTCCTACCAACTTCTCAGGCCTGTTTGGTGGGAACAAGGGAGAGAGCCTTCTCAGTGGCTGCTCCCAGACTTTGGAACTCCCTCCCCAAAGAGGCCAGAATGGCCCCGTCCTTGTTCTCCTTCTGGTGACAACTCAAAACATTTTTAGGTTTATAATCTGACAAGGATGGGGCTTTTAAATGCTGTGCAATTTCAATTTTAAGGTGCATATATAGTTTTTAGTATATTTTAATATTTTCTGTTCAATGCCTTTTAAATCCATAAATTGTTTAATTCATTTTTTAAATTTTAAGTTTATTTTTAATCCTTTTGTACTTTTTAATTTGTATTGTTTTAAACTCATTGTTAGCCACCTTGTGTCCCTATATTGGAAGAAAGGTGGGATATAAACAAATAAATAAAATAATAGTAATAACACACTGGGTAGGGCTGACAAATTGACTGCAAGTCCATCTGAAGGGTCACATTTTGCCTGTCACTCTTAAAGCACAGCTATTGGAAATAAGGTTTCTCCCAATGATTACAATACATCTTATTTACTTCAGAGATACCTGTGCTCCTTACCTCAACTAGAAGGTGAATCTCAGTGAAATATAACGAGACTTCCCTGTTTCAAATAGAGGTAAGACTGCCAATTACCATGAACAGTCATTAGAAGGCACCACAGGGTGTGCAACCCATTTCGATTTCATGCCTTATTTGTTATGTGCCTTCAAGCCTACTCCAACTTATGGCAGCTCCATCATGGGGTTTTGTTGGCGAGATTTGTTCAGAGCAAATTTGTCATTGCCTTCCTCTGAGGCTGAGGGAGTATGACTTGCCCAAGGTCACTCCGTGGGTTTCCATGGCTGAGGAGGCATTGGAAGCCTGGTCTCCCAGAGTCCTAGGCTCACACTCAAACCACTGGACCCCACTGGCTCTTGCCTTATTTATACCATCAGTGTTACTCTGTGATAAAATTCCTCCTGGATTGCAGATGGGGTGCAGAGCTGCATACATAAATGCTGCTTCTCTCCAAGGAAACCTTGCAGATAGAAAAGGAGCAGAGCAGACAGAAGGTTAGGCCGAATATTGTACTTCAGCCCAATTTTCTGTGTGGGGGAAGTTGTTTTGTTTTTTAACGGGAAAATATTCAGCATTAGCATTGGCCCTGTCATTAGGCAAAGTGATGCAGTTGCCTCAGCAGATTGTAGGTGTCATGAAAAAACTTTATTACTGTATCTTTAGTGACAGGAAGGGGCAGAAGCACTTGTGGAATTTTGACTCAAGGCACCAAAACAACTTAGTTGGTTTTGAGTATTATAATGCATCTTGACTTGAATGAGTGTGGAAGGGACCCAGGCGGCCACATTTCTTGGGTGGGTCTTACTCCCTGTGCACACACACTTGCAATAGTTCCATCCAGTAGTAAAATAAAACTACTTGATTCTGCAGACAGTGCCACAAACTGACTACAAACATGTATTCAGGGATAAATGGCCCTTGCAGTCTTTAAAGTGTGCCACAAGGATCACTTAGAATTCCTTTTGCTAACTATGCCACCAAAATAGTTTGTGGCATCCGCTTGTTTGGCTTTTGGAGTGTAGCATTCAAGCTGGGGTGGGGGGAGTCCTGCCAGCCTGGGAAGTAGGGCAGCCATGAGTGGCCAGAGACAGCCTTTGGCACAGAAACAGTGCAATCCATAAAGGATGTCATTAGCAGAACAATAAAATGGCTCTTAATGGCATAACAGCATCTCATTCCAGCAGCCCGTGTAAATGTTTTTGTTTGTTACAAGCAATCTCCAGTGCCTCCTGCAGCATCAAAAGGTTGGGGGGTTGTGCTGAACGTGCAGCCCAGCTCTCTTGAGGTTGCAAACCAAGAATACTCCCCCAATAGTAGTTAACACAGGACATTCATCACCACAGTCAAACTTCTTTACCCTCCTTCCTGAAATGAATGGGAGCTGTTCCAAGACCAGTCATGTGCCCCACACCCCGAATGAATAGTGTCCAGGGATTGTGTCATCCCATTGCCCATGTTAAGAACTGGCTTGCTGCAAGAACCTGGGAAAGAAAGTTCTGTTTTTGGAGACAACTCCCAGAATTTCCCAGTTAGCATGGGATTCTGGGAGTAGTAGTCCAAAATGTAACTTTCCCAAACTCTGCCTTCTGGGCCAGGTCAAGAGAGACATCAGACTTCACATTTTGAGTCCAACCCACAGCCAACTTCATACTCCTGTTGGAAAGCTACCAACAGGACAAGAAGACAGTAGAAGTGAGCAGCACCTATGGCCATCCAAACAATATTGGGCACTACAGTTTCCATCACCCATGACCACTGGCCATACTGGCTGGGGCTGATGAAACCTGGAGTCCAACAAGATGAGGAAAGCCCCAGATTCATTCCATACCCATGCAACAGCTCTGCTCTGTTTCCCACCCACCCCCACCATCTGGAAGCAGAGGTAAACTGCTTCTGAATATGGAGGTTCTATTTATCATTTTCCTCTCCCACTCTTAAAAATGCCTAAAGTGTACAACCTGAAGAGGTTACCATATCTCCTCCTCTCCATACCCTAAATTATAAGGCCAGCTATAGGTTGTAGACATAATCCGAGAAGGAAGGAATGTGCGCGCCTGTTGAATTATGCAGTATGGCTGCATGGCTATATATGGCAAAATTCTTAAGTCTAGCTCTGTATTCTTCATGGGTTTGAAAGTAAAATGTACATTCCTACTGTCACAGATTCATGGCTGACACTCCTACAAATGTCACACTTTGAAGGCAGACATTCTCTCTTACTGTCTCCTCCTTCCCTCGCCCTCTCTCTCTCACACACACTTGCACATGCACACACACACACACACACACACACACACGGAGAGCTTTGCTCTCAATCCATTTTCATTCAGGAGGTTCCCACGCAGGGCATCAGCGCTGCATGCTAAGGTGATGGCAGACATTGTTCCAGGATGTGATTTAGATATTTTTGTCCTCCCAGATAAAAATAGATATCTAGAGTATAATTTTGTTCCACATATTTCATGGTAATTTGCGCATATTACATGAGGATAGTACACATGCTTTGAGAATTGACATGTTTAATAGATCCGGAATAAGCTAAAAATGGAGTAAGGAGGAGGACTAAAAGGGGTGGGAGAATGTGGTAGAGATGAATAAAATGAGGGACAAGGAGAAGGAGGAACTTCAGAACAAACAAGCTGTACAACATCTCACAGCGTGAAGTCCTGGCAGCACAGAAGCAGTGCAGAAATTAAAAGTATCTCTGTGTGCATACAAAATGTGTGCAGGTGCCTTTTAACTGCCGGTCTACTTTTGGAGAGCCCATAAATTTCATACAGTTTTCACAGGCAAGGAATATTTGGAGGTGGTTTTGCCAGTTCCTTCCACTGAAATATAGCCTACAGCACCTGATATCCAACTACTAACCTGGGTGGACACTGCTTACCTTCCAAGATCAGACAGGATCTGGTGCCTTCAAGGTATTTAGGCTGGTTGCACATACAGAATATTGACCTCTTTCTTGTCCCCCGCCCCCAAGATGTATTCCTTTATCACAGCCACTCCCGAGCAGCTACTTTTACCCATTCCTCAGCTACAGTACTTACCTGATTTTCCCCTCACTGTCCAACTCTAGTCTTGGGGACTTTTGAGTGGAGGAAGAGAATGGACACCTCCCCCAGGTGAAAATTCAAATTACCTCTTTCCCTTTTGCATTTCTTAGAAATGGCATGAAAACAGGGTTGGGGAGAGTGTACCTCATAGCTTGCATGCAGGCCCTGGGGCCCCTCAAGTTTCACCCCAAACCCCCAGTACTAGTACTACTACAATCACTGTCTTTATGGCAACCCCATGAATTTCATAGGATTTCCTTAGGCAAGGAATACTCAGAGGTGGTTTGCCACTGTCTTCCTCTGAATCTAGATCCCCACCTTTTATTTATTTATTTTTAAATTATCTGAAATATTTGGCCAAAAATGCCCCCCTCCCAAATTGCCACAGAAATGTATGCAGTAGTTTGGGTTCCCTTCCACCCCACAACTCTGGCAAAAGTAGAAAAATCCTACAATTTTCAGACCAAATACTGGAAATGGAAGAGACATGTCATCTCTTCCAGTTATGCTGAGAGCAATGGTGTGGCCTGCAAGGGCAGGCAGTGGTCCTTGGCACCTTCACAGTTGCCCATTTTGCCCTAAGGAGGTAATGGCTGAGAAAATTGATCCCAGTTGGAAACTGGTGCTGAAAGAACATGCCCGTTCTATAGGAACTGCCATATGTCATGTTAGTTTCAAATGTATGGATAATGAGAGTCCTGTGAAAAGAGAACCAACAAAGGGATGAGTGTTGTATAAGATAAAAGAGGCTGTGATCACTATGAACCCTCCTGCCCATTATTTCTGAACAATGGTTTACTTAGATAATTTAAACTAGTCTGGAACTCAGTGGCTTTACTGTTAGAGGCTGCAACTATAATATGCCTATACTTAGTAGTTGCTAATTTGACTGTCCTCTAAGAGTTTAGGCCTATTATTAATGCCATTTCCTGTTTGCTGCTCTTAGCCACAAGATCTCTCTTCCTGTGGTAGTCTGAGTTTATTAGTCCTCCATTTTGTAGTCTGCTGTTCTCTCTCTCTACTCCATGTTTGAAGAGTACATTACACAGCCTCTCACATGAGATATTAGGAAACCCTTCATATTTGTAAGTATTTCATATGTTTTCACCAAGAAAGATTAAGCCTCATTTATTTTTCTGCTACATGCTGGGAGGGGGTAGTGTGGGACTGGTTGTCACTCACTTTCTGCTTGGAAATGTCAGTTACTGCTTGTGAGATATTGTACTAGCTCTCACATTCTCCAGCATTTTCAGGTTCTATTACTTGAAAAGATGGGAATATACAGTATACTTCTTGTTTTTAAGGACCCTCTTGCTCATTTTTATTTAGTATTCAAATAATTATTTATCACCTCTCAGCCTGCCAGGACCCCTGAGACAATGCACAATAGAAAATAAGAGATGAAAACTTTCTTGGGGGAAAAAAGCAAAACAATAAAACACACACACACATACACAAACCAGTCCAAAAGGTAATCCTGATTCTGAGTACCAAAGGCCATATAAAACAACGTAGTCTTGGCTGCCTACCAGAAGATCAAAAGGGATTGAGCCAACCAGACCTCCATTGGAAGGAAGTTCCAGAACCAAAGTGCCACTACAGAGAAAGCCCTGTTTTGTGTACTCACCAACCTGGCCTCTCAGGGTTGTAGACATGCAACAAGGCCTCTGCTGAGAATTTCAAATTACAGGCAGGCTTGTATGGGAACATGCAATCCTTATGGTGAATGGGACCCCAGACCTTTGCTCTGAAGTCCTGCCCTGATGGCATCGCTGAATCTAAAACTATACACTTGCAAATGTTTTGAGCAGCCAGTAGATTCTGCCACCTGTCCCTGGATAACCAGATATTTCAGGTGAGAGCAGTGCAACTGAATAACAAGATGGTAGGTAATACAGGTGGAAGACTTCCTGTTACCTTCTTCTGTCTGCTCAGTATGTGGTCACATCAGAACAAACAAGACCACTTGGAAGTAGGTTTTCCCCCTCTTCCTCTGTCAGAATGGCACATGGGCTCCTCTATAAGTCACTGGCTGCCTGACCTGAATAATGGTGGTCCTCCTTTAGTGGCAGGAACTGATGCCAGGGTTTTGAACTTCAGAGACAAGAAGAGGCAGCACCTCTGTTGCACAGCTGGCATTAGAAAATGGATGCCACCACATGCTTCAACTTAGCTAGCTGAAGGATCTGAAAGCAACCTGTTGAAAAACTCACAAACAAACAGTACCGGCTACTTGTCAACCTGGGAAGCCTCTGCACTGTTTACTGCTCTGCAGGAGGTTAATTTTAAACTGGGTGATTTCTCCTCAAATGAAGAAAAACAGAATGCCCACCCTTTGATCATGCACTTTGGCAAAGAGCTGCCAAATCTCATTGTGCTCAAAAGTAATTGAGTTTCCCATGCACTCTCTCCCTTGCAGTTCTTATCTGCTGCAGTCAGAGAAGGTACCTGGAGAGAGGGAAAGAAGGGGCAGCAATGTTTGGAAATGCAGATAAACTTCCCAGCCCATCCAAAAATGGATGCTGCTCTTAAGGGGGGGGGTGTAGAAGGGGGGAAGCAAGTGCCAAAATTCAGCAGGGCCAAGTGCATTTGGCTACATAAACACAACATCATTTGCACAAGGACCGAAGCTCATGGGAGAAAAATCTGTTTTATTGAAGAACTTTCAGTGCTAAAAGGCCATACTTTCAATTGCCCCACACACCAGCAGCCTCGCTTTGTCAGAGAATGTTCTCTAACTGTCATTAATAATTGTTAATTGCCAGCTATTTATGTTATGATTATATCATAAAATCTGCAATACCACTTTTACAGCACAATCCGATTGTGTTTCTGTTGCTCAGCTGTCTCAGCTGGGAACAAGGCATAAGACTTGTTCCCAGGGTAAGCAGACAGAGCAGCGATGATCAACATGCAACTCAAGCAGTGCATCCACATGGCCTGTTTTTTGGCAGCTGCCAGATTTGCTGCTGACTTGCGGAAAGTCAGCCATGATGCCAACGTGTGGTAGTTTCCCAGCTCCTGTATACTCCTCCTCATTTTCTTCATGGTTGAAACACCTGCTCTAAGGCTTAGCTTTACTGGTACTTTAAGCTTAGTTCCACTAGTATTTTTACTAGTGCTTTAAGCTAAAATATGCTGGTGTATTTTCTCCTGCCCCACCATTGGAATGCAACTCTTTCTTCCCCAATCCTGAATCCCCCCGAAACTGAATTTTGCCTTCAGGCTGAAAAGATTCCTCACACTTGATGGGGAACACAGATCCCCATCCCTGCTACAGACACACCCCAGAATAATGATGATCTTGTTCAGCCAAATTTCTGACAACCTAATAGCTATTGACTGCACACTTTCAAATATACTAGCTGTACCCAGCATAACATACACCATTAAAAAAACTTTTAAAAAAATACCTAGTAGGCTTCACAGTAGACCTGTATGGTAGGCCGTTGGGGTTTTAAATTCCTCCTGCTCCTTCTTAGCAACCCACACTAAGTTCCCAGAATTGCTGAGGGTGACTCGCTCTGTTGCCCTGCTGCTGCTGCTGCCAGCTGACTGCCTGGGTCCTGTCTGAGGTGGCCCGCTGCTGCTGCCAACTGACTATCTCAGTCCCATCAGAGACGGCTCTCTACCACCACCAGTTGACTGCCTGTGTCCCATTGTAGGCAGCCCATCGCCACCACCAGTTGACTGTCTGTGTCCCAAGCTGGCTACAGAGTTGAGTGGCAGGAGTGGATTGTGAGGTGAAAAGGGAATTTGCATGTGGGTGGTGATTGGTTGGCTGTGTTTCCTGAGCAGCCAGTCAGCACACTGGGAAAGGCAACATATCCAAGAGTTTTATATAGATAGATAGATGGCCACAACTATAGGAAGTGTGAAAATTGCTTTAAGGAAAAGAGAAAAGAAAGCCAAGATTTTGAGGAAGATGAATTCTGCCCTCTATATCACTTCCCATTAGGATAATGAGATGCCAAATGCACAGGGTTCCTGCACCTTGATAGCCATGTAGATGATTTAATTCCAGCTGGTGGATCTGCACTTGTTGACATTCCCTCTTCTATGTGCAACTGTTGAAGATAGAGAAGTGCTATCCTCTTTTACATCCTGCCACCAAGACCTCTTCCTGCTTCTTTATGCTTCTGCAGAATTACAGCAGGCATGTACATGCATACACACCAGATTACATCCTTTCTGCATGGACCCAAAGCATTCCAGAGAGATCCAGTTTTAAAACTTGTAGTCTCAAGTCTTCCCTGGCTTCATTCCAAAGCCTTAGACATGCTGCTGCCTCATAGCTTTAGTTTTCCTTGGTAAAATGTGATTCTCAAGCTAATCCGTATCAAAGCTTTCATGCCTGGAAGATGCTGGCTATTAAGCCATCCCCATGAATTACTGTAAATAACCAAGCATCACAGTGCAATGGTTAGAGCAAAAGCAGATGATGGTTACAGAGGGGCTTAAGGTAAGAGGCTTGGTTAATGCTTTTGCTACAGAAAAGTAGAGGGAGGTTTCTTTGACACATCATTGATGACGGAATAAGTTGCAGCTGGTGAGGACTGAAGCCAAACTAGGAGTGGAAATGCAGCACAAAAAGCAAATAATGTATGTGTGTGTTTTCAAGGAATTAGTCATCAAGGCAACTCTCCAAAAGCAAAATTTTATATTTGCAAACCTTCAAAATATTCTCAAGCAAATGGTGGAGGTTTCTCTCTCTTTGAGGCTGTACATGTAGCTGGATCAGTTGTCAGAGTCTTTCCACAGCTGACTCTTTACTAGTTTTGAAGAGCAAAAGCACTGTGGGAATAGGACTCCAGGCCAACAACACTTCTGGCAAATTGTGAACGGTGATACTATGATGATATCCTGCTGGAGCGCAAAGCAGTGAGTGATACACGGATCCATATCCAATGCACGACTTACTCACAGAAGGGTAGATTTGAGTAAGGGTATCTTTACTCAAAACTAGGCTATATATCTGAAGACAAGAGAACCCCTGCAAGATCTAATCCAGCACCTTGCATCTAACAGTGGAATAATACTTCTAGATGGCCCATAGATGTTAGGTCTCCTATACTCAAATCCCAGCAATGCTCCAAGGAGGATTTGGTGGCTTCAGAAGCTACCTGTCTTGAGAACCATTTGCCGCTCTTCTCTCTGCATCCTCCTGTCTTTAAGTCATTTCCAGCTTATGGTGACCCTAAGGTGAACCTATCATGGGGTCTTCTTAGCAAGACTTGTTCTGAGGAGGTTTGTTTCCACCTTCCTCTGAAGGTGAGGGAACATGACTTTTCCAAGATCACTCACTGGGTTTCCATGGCTGAGCTGGGATACAAACCCTGGTCTCCCAGAGTCCTAATCCAATGCTCAAACCACAACACCAGGTTGGCTCTCACTGGTTAGGATGGCCAGATAGAAAGAGAGGACTCCTACAGTATTAATGATTGTACAGAAGATGGAAGAGTTCACAGCCACAATGACATATCAGGCCACAAGATCCACCATGCAGCCTTCAAAGGCTGCTGAAGCTTTCCCAAGAGGCTCAAACTACTTGAAGCCCAGCCTTTTCTTTTTACGTTTCAGAAGAGTCCAGTTCTTTGCAATGTCCTTTTTTTTTTTTTTTTACATGGCCTGGATAGATGTTCACATACCCTCCAACATTTCACAGATGTAAACAGGGACACATATGGCCATGCATCATAACAATAGCAATATAGCACTCCCTAAACAGTTTACAATGTGTTAGCTAATTGCTTCCAACAAGCTGGGTACTCATTATACTGACCTATGGAAGGATGGAAGGCTGAATGAAACTTGGAGCCCTTGGGATCAAACTCACAACCTTGTGGCTGCAATGCCAGCATTTAACCACTGTACCACCAGGGCTCAGATTGTGGTCAAGATGGCAAAAGTTATTGATGAGGAAGAACACACAAGCTAGGAGAGGCTGAAGCAATTTGCTTTTGCATGAGCCTACTGGGAAGAGCAAAGTTTCACCCACTCCTCTTCTCTCTCCCCTGTTAACTGAGCGCAAACTATACTTTGAATGAGTCTTTCAGCAACTGAAGTAAGCTGTGGACCAAGGGGGGAATGAGAGAAGGAGGGATAAACCAAGAGATTTTAAAAGTAGGACAGCAGATGATTAATTAGGAGTGTCCCTGCCAAACCAGGACAGTTGGAGGGTATGTGTTCACCAGAACCTGCTGTGATTATACCACGGTAAACTGACTTGAGTTTGACCTAACTTGTCAGGGGATGATTTGCCTCACCCTGCTGAATTTGATGTGACCTGCCTGACTGGATCACACTTACCATAATTCAGCCAATTCTGGCCTGCTGGGTTGTAATGTTCAATTGTAAAGGTAATATATGGTTGACTGATGTCAACCATATGTTGCCTTGGATTGGCTCATGTCAACCTGAATCTGCTTGATTCCACTGTACTCTTCCCTTCCAGCACCAAATCCTTGATGAAATAGGATAACAAGATGGACATAAAAGCTATAATCCCCCCCCCACACACACACCTCCTCCATCTCTCTCTCTCTCTCTCTCTCTCTCTCTCTCACACACACACACACACACACACACACACAACTCTTTGCTCTCCAACATTCAGGAGCTATTGCCTCCAAGTATGGAGGTTCCAGTTGGTTGTTGTTCGTCTAGCAATAGTTGCCTTCTATGAATTTGTGTTTTAAAAAGCCATGAAGACAGCGGGGTATCATGACATCTTACAAACACAAATCCCATCAAGTTAATTATGTGAAGCCAAACCTCCGTTTGTTTGTTTTGAATCCATTGCCATTGTTATGAGAGGGCTACATCTCAGGGCCACTCTTATTGTGATTATCAGTGGTAACTGCACTGTCTCAGCAAGCTGGGCCTGATGGAGCTTCACCAGCATTCCTCTGATTGGTACTGTGGTAGATCCAGATCATTGCTAGGGAGGAGGATCAATTTAGTGGGTAACTCCTGTAGCCAAATTAAGAGGCCAAATCCAAGTAATCACGATGTCAGGGTCAAAGAAATAGGAGAGATGGGTTCCTAAGTGCACTAATGTTATTATCCATGAGGACAATTTGAGGGCGGGGGGGGGGAATACAAAGAGTAGAGTCTTGACTTGGAGTGGCAGTCCTGAAAAATGGGAGCAAAGGAAAATGGGAATTCAAAGCCGGCAAAAAGACATGAGAACTTTGATGATGAAGAAAGGAATATCTGGGATAGGTCAGCAATGTTGGGACCCTTGCAAGAAGAGCAAGTTTTAATAATGCTGACAAAAATTAAAATAATATAGGGAAACCTCTTTTAAATTGCAGAGGCAAAAGTATGCTACTGTTGAGATAAAGCAATAAACCATGGTTTTCACTGCTACAAGGTATAGTGACTGATGAACACTAAGGACTTTTTCGGAAGGTCAAAAATAACGCAAGCAGCCTCGTTGCGTTGCGAGGCTGCTGCGCTGCAGAGCGTCGGTTTCGGATGACGCTCTCCCCTGCTGGTACTGTTGCGGTACCACGGGGAGATTTGAGCGTCATATTTCGTCGGTTTTTACTCACGAAAGTTGATCATGATTAAAAACCAACGAAATATGACGCTCAAATCTCCCCGCGGTACCGCAACAGTACCGGCAGGGGAGAGTGTCATCCGAAACCGACGCTCTGCAGCGCAGCAGCCTCACAACGCGACAAGGCTGCTTGCGTTATTTTTGACGCGTCCGGAAAAGTCCTAAGTTGGAACAAATTTAAAAAGAGATGAGACAATTCCCAGGACATAATCTAGCAAAGCCTTCGGTCTGATGCAGGAAGCCAATTATGGCGCAAGAGATCATACATGATGCTTACTGTTACTCTGCAAATTATAATTCCTTGTGACTCTTAGTCTCCTAAGAACAAAAGGAGAAGCCCTTCTTCTATGTCTCCTCTAAGGAAGAGAGGCATGTTAAATGGAGGCAGGAGAAAGCGCATTCCCAGTAAATATATCCTAATTTATGGAATGCCCTGTGAAAAATGGTTGACCCCCCCTTACTGTTCTTCACTGACTATTGAAGGTTTTATTCCAACAATCTTTTGCTAGATGTGGCAGATCATGTTTTTATATTTTGGTTTTAACAGCTGATCTTGTCTCCTTGAATGATTTATATACATCTATGAAACTGTAATTTTAAAATGTTGTAAGCTCCTCTCCATGGTGCCTTTACATCAGAAGGTAGAGGGATATACACACATATGTAAACACATTTACAAAAGAGATTTCAGGTTAACAGAGTAACACTGTTCTTCTGTTCAGGTTAATTGCCTTTGCTATGGAAAATTCTGGGCACTTAAATCTTCTTACATGTGGAAGAGCATAAAAGAAATCCTTAACTTCATAACTGCTTTCCTGCGTTCTGTGACACAGTATTCCCCATCTTTTCAATCCTGGGACCCACTTCTTTTATGCTTTAGGTCAGCCTGCAGCCTGATCCTGGTTCCACTGCTGTGATGCAAAGGTGTGTGGGCTACTTAATGAGAGGTTTCAGACTCCCAGCAAACAGACATTTTAACCCTGGGGAACAAGACTGCAAACCAGAGCTTGGGAAACACTTATGTCTGTGCTAACATGCTAATGTTAAACCCTTCAAGAAGGCAGATCCAAAACATTAAGTAATGTCAGTAAAATTAATTTGTCAATTGTTTTGTCTGATTGTTTTGTAAATTATTTTACAATTGTAACATTAATTTTAAAATGGCCAGTAACAAATTAAAGGAAGAGAAATGTTCATTAGTACTCAAAAGTAAAATTGCTGGTACTTAACAATTAGAATAACACATCTCAAAACGTGCTGTTGAAAATTTTAATAGATAAAGGGTACCAAAGCAATCTTTCATGGAACTATTTCCAAGCTCTGATCTCACTCCATGCAAAGGGTCATCTTTTCCTTCTCTCCGCCTCCTTACAGCTCATATATTATTTCTGCTACATCTAGAGGAGCTGTTCCCTGAGTGTTTGTGCTTGTCTATATGAGGCAATAAAATGTGGATTGGTGTGCAGTAATACCAATTTGCAGCAGCTTTTATTTGTCTTCATGTTTGTTTTTTTTAAGATTGCAGGCATGTGAAGCTATGGCTTTCACTGTTCAAACCGGCATGCCTATGAATCAAGATGATGGACGCGAGTGAATTACTTGCATTTTTACTTACCCTTTTAAAAACCATACCCAAGGTGTGAAAGTACGACCTTCCACTTCCACAAAGAAGCAAACAAAAAGACGGCTATTTTCTTGCCGTAGTGCACAATTGCTACTGCAAAAATCCAGAATGATGGTTCTGGGTGCTTGCCTTGCCGGCAACTCCATTCCCCATGTACATCCGACCAATCATCTTCCCACTTCTTCTCATATTGGAAAAGCACATCAATTTCAACCACTTGTCCCAATGAGCAGGAATGCACATTCCTCACAGAGTTTGTTAAAAACTTTGGTAAAAGTCATGAAGGCTTTTCCAGCATATTTTTTGAGGTTTTTGCCCCCCTCCTTCCAAATGTGGCAAAATGATGCAGGATCCCATTAAGACAACACATATTCTCCTTTAATTCTATGAGGATTATTTTTGCTGTTTAGACAACCCCTTTGTAATATTGAAGAAAAGGGGGAAGCGCTCCCTTTGAGCAACATTCTGAACACTCTGAAGGGCAACAGAGGCTGTGCTCCCTTCCTATTACCTGCCTCATGCATTCTTGGGGAGATGGGAGCTGCCCAGCCACACCAACCTGCCCTCAGCCAGTGGCAGACATCTTTTGTAAAGAAGCCATTTCTTCTTTGCTCTGATAGCAGCCACTGTCATCCTTACTGCTGCTGCTGAAGCAAATGACAAAACAACAAGGCCACATCCTCTGACCACTTACTAGTCAAAAGGAGCTCTACCTCTCCTCAAAAGTCAAAACAGACAACAGGAGGCACCCATCCCTAAATGCTATGGAAAGTATATGTGGACTACATATACCCTCCAACTTTCCTGATTTGGAAAGGACAGTCTCAATTAATCCTCTGCCATCTCACTTCTTCAGCTGCTTTTAATATATCCCCAGTTTCCTTCTCTTCATCCTACCTTCCCCCTTCATCTTCAGCTTACTTCAATTGCTGCAAATGGAAGGTAGTCCAAACAGTGGAAAAAAAACAAACCTCTTAGAATCCACAAGGAATTCCATGTGTCCAAATGGGATCCCACAGCGTCCTGTCCTTTTTGGAGGGAGGGGGAGCAAATGTCGGGGAAAGTCCACAACAGAAGGCTCTGGGATTTTTCCCAAGCTTTTTTAAAAAACCCAAAATGCTCACCCTCGCCTGTTAGGACAACTGAATCGCATTGCATTGCATTGCTGAAGAAGACAGCTGATTAGTCAGATGTGTGCAGGGGGCGGAGCTTGGTAAGACGGCAGATTAAGGAAACACTATGTTGGATTGTCGCCATAGTGATCATGCACGCAGGCGATGAAACAGGCTTTCTTTCCTTGTTTTTGTTATTTAAGCAGAGGTTGCTCTTTCGCCCCTTGGAATTAGTCTTTTTTTTAAAATTGTTTGGAGTGGGCAAGTTGGGGAGTACAAAACTGTGAGTAATTCACTCATGGCTGCCATCTTGATTCGTTGGCATGCCTCCATGTGAACAGGAAACATGGAGAGCTTCGCACACCAGTGATCTTGCTAAAAAATTGTTGAGACAGATGACAGCTGCTGTGAATTGGCATTTCTGCACCCCAATTCACATTTTATTCCCTTGTCTAGACTGGTCCTGAATTCAAAGTGAAAAAGTTGTTTTATTCCATTAACTCAGAAGCAAGGAGAGGAGAGAACGGGGTGGAGTCTTGCCTGTCCCAGTAGACTCAGTCAAAAGCAAACTGCTACAGCCTCTCCCAGCTTGTGTGTTCTTCCTCATTAACACCTTTTGCTATCTTGACCACACTCTGATGTTGTTTGGCCACATGTGTCCCAGTTTTCATCTGTGAAATGTTGGCGGGTATGAGACTGTTCCTCCTCACACACTACCTTGGATAATCATCCATAAAGTCCACCAAGATTTCAAAGCCCCATTTTAAACAATGGTCAATTGTACCTTTGTTCCAATGTTGCTACTGTCCCTTCTCCTCTCCCTATGAGATATTTTGAATAGAAGGCCCCTGGACAGCCCAGCCAATACTAGGCCTTATTCAGTGTCATCACAGGTTCTGGGAGAGCATTTATTCCACCCACTAATCACTTTTCTGTGTGAGTTCATTAAGTTTCTCCAATAGTTACTACAGCTTAAGAGACATGATTGAATATGCCGAATGCTTCCAGTGACATGTGTTTGGCCTGCATGCTCTAGATTGACTGTTACTAATAGACTAATAATCAGCCTTGCTGCTGTAATGTACTGACCAAGTCCTTGGTCCACATACCACATTGGCTATAAGGTTGCTGGGTGGCCTTTATATCCATCTCCCCAACTATGATATGGGGACAAAAATAAGGGTGCATGTTCTAGATGCTGCTGGCATTGTGTTTTATTGTAGTACTTTAAAATGTATTTGTATTTTTTGTTTTGTTGTTCCTCATGTGTGCCTTCAGATAGATTCCAATTTATGGCAACCTTCTCATAGGGTTTTCTTGGCAAGGTTCATTCAAAGGAAGCTAGTCATTGTCTTCCTCTGAGGCTGAGAAAGTGTGATGTGCCCAAGGTTGTCCAGTGGGTTTCCATGGCTGAGCAGGCATTCAAACTTTTGTCTCCCAGAGTACTAGGGCTTGTCTAGACTATAAAAAAAAAAAAACAAAAAACAAAAAACAAAACCCCAAATCCCAATGTGAATAACCCCAGATCTGAGGCAATCAGGCCACATGTGGCATGGCTTTCCCTCCAAATTTGGGGCTATCCGGCCACACATTGCATGACCCATATTCGCAGCATTTAAGGGTATCTTAAATGTGCAGTATGTGGAATTTAGGGTTTTCTCAGTATTTTTGTCAGCCACCACAGCTGCTGCTGCTGCCACCACCACAACCCACCGCCTTCGCTGCCACCACCACCTGGAGGCAGTTCCCAGCTGAAGAGAGAGGCTTTCTCCCTTCCCCTGGCTCAGCAGTGCTGCCACTCCCACTCTCCACTCACTTGTTGCTTCCTTCAAGTGGCTCTATGGCTTTCTTCAAGGGCCTACCTCTTTCTGAGAGGGCTAAGTGGGAGAGCAGGCAGAGGCAGTGTGCCAAGCCAGGGGAAGAGATAAAGCCCTTCCCTTCAGCCAGGAATTTCCTCTGGAGCTTTAAAATTGGTTGCAGTGGTGGCGGTGGCAAACAAAACTCTGCAGGAACAGTGAAGACAAGGTACCCCATGTCCCTGCGGAGAATAATAATGTGCAGGGCTTCAGGGGGCATGTGGGGGCATGTGGGCAAAACTCCATTCAGAGTTTTTGCCCCACATGTAGACATGCCCCTAGTCTGATTACGATATTGCTCTTAATCTGTTTTTTCTTCATGCTAGATACCTTGAGTACCTTTTTTGCATGAAAGGCAGAGCATAAATTAAATAAGATGCTGATGTTGCAAAGATTATGTCTGAGATAATACATGTGAGGTCCTCTGAGCTATCCAAGTACTGTATTTTATAAATACTACTATTGTTATTATGTGTTGAGATGTGTACACATTTTGCACAAGTGTGCAAAAGTCTGTAATACTTTTGAGTCCATTTCCCTCATACTCTCACCCATTCATACTACTCATGAGCTATATACAGATGTATGAATTACAGAATCACACCATCTATGTGCTACTCTTATTAGACACCCTATACAGAGTCTAAACACCAAACTGTTTCCCTCTCTCTCCTCTTGTAGCACCCCTTCTCTCCTCTCTCCTGAGGATGTATGGGCCCATCTATCCCCAGGCCTTGGCTGGGAGAAGCAGGGCTGAGTTATTGAGCACATACTTGGCACAATGAAGGTCCAAGCTTCATCACCGCTTATGAGAGGGCAGGGGATGTGTGGCAATTTAGATATTTGTTGAACCACAATTCCTATCATCCCATCTCAATATGGGCTACTGAGGTACAATCCAACAGTGCAAGGACCCAACAGTGGGAGGCAAAAAAACTTGCACAGGCAGCAAGTAAAGGGAACACATGGTCTTAGATGTCTCTACACTAATGCACAGAGCATGGGAAATAAGCAAGATGAACTTGAACTCCTAGCACAACAAAGCACATTTGATATAATAGGCATTACTGAAACCTGGTGGGATGAGTCTCATGATTGGAATGTAGGAACAGAGGGGTATAACCTTTATAAGAGAAACAGGCCAAACAGGAAAGGAGGAGGAATAGCATTATATGTCAGGGATATTTACACCAGTGAAGAGATCCATGACATCAATACTGGAAGCCAGGTGGAGAGCATCTGGATAAAAATTAAAGGGGAGGGAAACAACAGGGATGTTATTGTGGGACTGTACTATGACCCCCAAGTCAGATGGAGGAATTGGATGATGCCTTTCGAGAACAGATGAACACACATGCAGAAAGGAGAGATGTAGTAGTGATGGGTGACTTCAACTATCCTGATATTTGCTAGCGATCTAACTCAACCAAAACTTCAAGGTCTAGCAAATTCCTGACTTGCCTGGAAGACAATTTTACGGTCCAGAAGGTGGAAGAGGCAACAAGGGGATCAGCTATTTTAGATCTGATCCTAACCAACAGGGATGACCTGGTTAATGGGGTGCAAGTGGTGGGATCCTTAGGTGAGAGTGATCATGTTCTCCTGGAGTTTGTTATACAATGGAAAGGAGAAGCCAGGCATAGTCAGACACGCATTCTCGACTTTATGAGAGCTGATTTCAATAAACTCAGGGAAACACGGGGTGATCCCATGGTCAGGAATACTAAAAGAGAAGAGACCTCAAGATGGATGGGACTTTCTCAAAAAGGAGATACTGAAGGCACAATTTCAAACAGTACCATTGAGGAAGAAAAATGGGAGATGTCTCAAGAAACCAGGATGGATGACTAAAGAAATTTCAGCGGAGTTAAGTTTTAAATGGAACATGTATAGGAAATGGGAAAAGGGGGAAATCACCAAAAAAGAATTCAAACAGATAGCGACCACGTGTAGGAGTAAAGTCAGAAAAGCTAAAGTGCAGAATGAGCTCAGGCTTGCTAGAGAGGTTAAGAACAATAAAAAGGGTTTTATGGGTATGTCCGCAGCAAAAGGAGGAAGAAGGAAATGATAGGGCCACTACGTGAAGAAGATGGCAAAATGCTAACAGGGGACAGAGAAAAGGCAGAATTACTCAACACCTTCTTTGCCTCACTGTTTTCAGAAAAGGAAAAGAGTGACCAACCTGAGGATAAAGGAAAAGAGGACACAATACGGGAAATCCAGCACAGAATAAGCAAAGAGGTAGTACAGGAATACCTTCTTAATCTAAATTAATTTAAATCTCCAGGACCAGATAAACTACATCCAAGAGTATTAAAAGAGCTGGCAAATATAATCTCAGAGCCATTGGCAATAATATTTGAGAACTCCTGGAGAACAGGAGAAGTCACAGCAGACTGGAGGAGGGCAAACGTTGTCCCCATCTTCAAAAGGGGGAAAAAGAGGATCCCAACAATTATCGTCCAGTTAGTCTGACATCAATACCAGGGACGATTCTAGAGCAGATCATTAAACAGAGAGTCTGTGAACATTTAGAAGGCAATGCCATAATCACAAAAAGTCAACATGGGCTTCAGAGAAACAAGTCATGCCAGACTAATCTGATCTCTTTTTTTTTGATAAAATTACCAGCTTGGTAGATGAAGGGAATGCTGTGGATATCGTATAACTTGATTTCAGTAAGGCATTTGACAAGGTTCCCCATGGCATTCTTGCAAACAAGCTTGTAAAATGTGGGCTAGACAAGTTAACTGTTCAATGGATTTGTAATTGGTTGACCAGCCGAACCCAAAGGGTGCTCAGCAGTGGCTCCTCTTCGTCTTGGAAAGATGTGACCGGTGGGGTGCCACAAGGTTTGGTTCTGGGCCCAGTGCTATTCAACATCTTTATCAATGACTTGGATGAGGGAATTAGGGGTATACTTATCAAATTTGCAGATGACACCAAATTAGGAGGAGTAGCTAATACCCTAGAGGATAGGATCAAAATTCAAAATGACACAGATAGACTGGAGAGCTGGGCCAAAGCTAACAAAATGAAATTCAATACGGGAAAATGTAAGGTACTGCATACTGCACTTAGGGCGGAAAAACGAAATGCATAGATACAGGATGGGGGAGACCTGACTGAATGAGACTACATGCGAAAAGGATCTAGGAGTCCTAGCAGACCACAAGTTGAAAATGAGTTAACAGTGTGATGCGGCCGCTAAAAAGACCAATGGGCTGCATCAACAGAAGTATAGTGTCTAGATCAAGGGAAGCAATAGTGCCACTCTATTCTGCCTTGGTCAGGCCTCACCTAGAATACTGTGTCCAGTTCTGGGCACCACAATTCAAAAAGGATATGGACAAATTGGAGCGTGTCCAAAGAAGGGCGACTAAAATGGTGAAAGATCTGGAAATGATGCCTTATGAGGAAAGACTTAGGGAGCTGGGTATGTTTAACATGGAAAAAAGACGGTTAAGAGGTGATATGATAGCTCTGTTTATTAAGTATTTGAAGGGGTGTCACGTTGAGGATGGAGCAGGCTTGTTTTCTGCTGCTCCAGAGACTGGAACACGGAGCAATGGATGCAAGCTCCAGGAACAGAGATTTCCACCTCAACATTAGGAGGAACTTTTTGACAGTAAGAGCTATTCGGCAGTGGAACACACTCCCTCGGAGCGTGGTGGGGTCTCCTTCCTTGGAGGTCTTTAAACAGAGGCTGGATGGCCATCTGTCGGGGATGCTTTGATCGTGATTTCCTGCGTGGCAGGGGGTTGGACTGGATGGCCCTCATGGTCTCTTCCAACTCTGCAATTCTATGGTTCTATGAACATAGTGAGGGCCACACACACACACCCGAATTTAAGGGGTCAGGTTATGTGAAAAATCTCTGCCTAAGAGCTTTAAAAGCTACAGCTAATGAAAGTAAACAATCACAGGGCTAAATGATCTGGCCAGGTCTGACCTGAAGGTCACTTTCTGAGTCCTCTAAATTAAGGAAACCCTCTTCTGAGATACTCATTGGCCAGGAAAGGGGTGCCACAGGATACCATCTTTGCAATTTGGAACCATAAGACCAAGAACTTGAGGAAGTGACTTTTTAAGACTACAAATGCCAGAATCCCCAGTCAACACGGCCACTGGAGGCTATGGGACTTGTAATCTAAAAAGCAAACGTTCCAAGCTCTTGGGGTGAGCTGATTTGCCTTTAAAAGGAAAGAACAATTTCTTGTGGCAAATAAATCTTCATTAAAGTGGCTATTAATTAATCTGCTCATCCTGAAAATAAGTAAGAGAATGACAGCTCTCTAAAAGAGCAAGCAAAGAGCACACGACTCTTAATATAGCATTGGCAGCTTGATGCACACATCAGAGCCCCGAGGCCTTTGCTCGGGCACTCTCACTTGCCTCTCTGAGCCTAGTCCAATCTGGCCTTCCTGCGCTGTTGTGTGAGTCCATTTGTGAGAGGCAGATCTTCAAAAATTAAAAAAAATTAAAAACAAAAACTTGGCGGTCATTTGGTTCAAGTAGCACAAGCATGGCAGTGTAGTGGGTAGGATAAGGGAGCAATCAAGCAGCAATGTTATAGAAAAGCCAGCTGCTTCAACATGTGGGAAAAGGTCCTTCTGCTGACAACTTCCCATATTTGCACAGTCTAATAGAACGTTGTTTCTTATAAATGAGTTGTTCTGGTAGCTTGCAGTTCAGAAATCACCTTCCTGTATGTGAATGAATAAATAAGCAGAAACAGGACTTAATAATATTAATACCATTACTCTTGTCAGGCAAGAGGAGAGACAGCTTGGTGGGCAGGAATGTAGGGACTTTGATGACAAGTTGTATTTGGCAGGGCTCATATCAGGCCTCACACCTGCTTTTTTTTTTTTAAATGCCAGCTCTAAAATGTGTACAGTAATAATAATGCCATTAAGCAAGTACAGAGCGCTGTCTCTACACTACTGTATAACTGCAGCCATCCTCTACAAATCTTAGCTTGTAGTGGACAGAAGCAGATTTGAAGCAGACTTGAACTGAAGAACATATCTTTTTATTAAATATTTCTGCTACACAATAATGCCAAGATGCTAGAAAAGAATGTTGAGGAAAAGACAGGTCCTTCCAACCTGTGCCCTGATTTGTCTACTTTATTCTCCCCCCACCCACACCCACACCACCACCTTAAATTAAATCTCACTCTTTTACAGAGCTTGGAAAAATTACCTGAAATCTAAAAGCAGCGACTGTTTATATGTCTTGGACAGATCCTGAAGCACTTTCAAGGAATCTGGGATGGTCAAGTTGAGAATGATAGCATACCCTCCAACCTTTCACAGATGAAAAACAGGACACGTGTGGCCAAGCAACATCAGAGTGTGGTCAAGGTGGCAAAACGTATTAATGTGGAAAAACACACAAGCTAGAAGAGGCTGCAGCAGTTTACTTTTGCCTGAGCCTTCTAGGAAGGGCAAGACCTTGCCCCCTCCTCTCCTCCTGCTGCATTAATTGAATGCAAACTACTTTTGCACTTTGAACTCAGTTTGCAGCAACTTAAGTAAGCTGACTACAAAAGGGGAGGTGGAAAGAGAAGAGAGAAACTGGAACATTTCAAAAGCAGCTGAAAAAGTGGGATGGCAGAGGATTAATTGGGACTTTCCTTACCAAATCAGGACATTTGGAAGATATGAGATAAGGAGCGGGGAAATCAGCCAGAAGAAAAAACAGTGCTAAGCAATTTTGGGAAGAGTTTGGCAATGTCTTCCTTTTTTGTATTACAATTTCCAGAAGTCTACCATGTAGGAGATTCTGGAAGTTGTAGGCCAAGAATGTAACTTTTCCATGCTTTGGTACTGGGAGGTGTGAACCCAATCTAAATGGTATGCTTCTTTGCCCCAGGAGTATTTCTTCCCTGCTAAAACTGCTAGGATTGGGATAGTTTAAAAATCAATTTCTCATGTTATCAGTTCAGCTGCAGCTGGAACATGATAGCCCATGGATCATTTTGTTAGTCACCACCATTTCAGATGTGGAGATTACTCTCTCTATAGGAAGCAGTGTGCAAACTGTTGGTGTCTATGAAATGCAACATAAAAGCCTCTTTCTCGAAAGACCTCAAGAGCTGAGGTGGTACACAGTGTGCTTCCTTACATGAAGATGAAATGGTGTGCCAGAAGCACTAAGGCATGAAGGGCTACTGAACATGAGACCAGTTCCTGGACCACAAGTGCACATTCCACAAGAAGATAATTTATGCTCCAAATACCACAGCCTAGCATTGATCTCGAAGCCTGGCTTTCTGCAATGCTTTTTCTTTCATCTCCAGCTTGATCAGGTGTATTTCTCAGCAAAAAACTCACCACAAACAAATGAAGAAAAAAACAGGCAGAAAAGCCATGCATTCACTGAAACCTTAGAAGCTGCCCCCAAATCCAACCAGGGTCAAGTTCTCATTAAGAGCAGGCTTTTCTCCTGATCCAGGTATTCAGCTCTGGTGAATTGCTTAAATCCTCTTTTCTCTCCCATACATACCATCAGTCAAACAAAGGAGCCAGAAAATGGTATGAGTGAAATCAATATCTACTCTGTATCGTGAGGATGCTAGATGAATTTAACAGATCTATTTACCCATCTCCTGCAGGTAGCAAATAAAGGATTGCTGTTTAGACTCGCCTACCAGAGATTGCTAACTGTTTCTCTACATCACCGTTTGAGGTGGTTTGGGAGGCATATATAAAATGGTTGTGCTGCCACAAGGCTCTCAAAGATGAAGATGGAGGCTGGCAGTGAACACTACTTTGAAAGTTTGAAAGTTTGAAAGAAGAATGCGGTGAACAATATCTTCTCAGGATGAAGAGGAAGAAAGGGTGAAGGGCGAAGGGGAAGAAAGGGTGTTTGGAGAGGTGGGGGGGATATTCCTACCTTTACCAGTAATGTCCCATTTTAATCTCAATACATATTTGGGAACTACTGCAAATTGAGGGGAAAGCTATATTGTGACACAACCAGGCCCAGCCCAGCCCAGCCCAACTATTAGGCAGAGGGGAACAGCCACCTCAAGCAGCAATTTCAAAGTATCATGAAAAGACAGCAAACCATTAGTTCTTAATTTATTCTTGTCATGTTTTTAGTGTCAGGGAGAATAAGAGAGATGCTGGTGAGAAGTTGTCTCTCGAGTGCCAGAACATCTTGGTTGGCCTTAGGTATTATGACTCTGGGGCTACTTGGTCTCAGGCAGCAAAATGTCTTGGACTGGCCCCAGAGGCACAGACATACATCCCAAAATCCTGAAAAATCATTCAGGGCTGACAGAAGCAACAGCATTAGCCATGTTTGTCCTAATCACATCTCCACCATTTACCTATTAAATAGGCTTCGTTTGCGAAGAAAAGCCAGAGAGAGAGGGTGGGAATCTAATTTTAATATCAAAAGAGGTGGGGTTCCCCCACCTGATCCCTTGGAAAACTCCTATGGGTCTTTGTCCCTGGCCAACTTGTTACTGGGAATTAAGTTGGAGGGGGGAAATAAAAGAGAGCCTCTTGTTCATGTGCCCCTTTTCATGTTAACACCAGACCCTCCCTGCCACCCTTTATTTGTTATCAGGCAACACACATATGATTAAAACAACATGGCTACTGTTATTACGACTAGCTAGACTTCTGACAGAACAAATGGATGACCCCACCTCTGTATCTTTTCTTCCAAAGTGATCAAACCCTCAAGGCTCTGGATGAAGCTGGAACAGCCCAAGCCATCTGGGTGCCTGAGGAGCATAATCAGAAGTGCAATTCTGTCCTCTGGTGCAGCTTCAGTAACGCCAGCACGGGACTGCTGAGCTTGTTGATTGGATCTGTCTAACCCAATCCATCACTATGTACAACATTCAAAATCTTGGGCCTGTAGCAGTCCTTTTAATGTGTGGATCAGTCCTACCATTTGGCAGAGGGAAGCAGTCACTTCAGGCAGCACATGTAGTGGTGGTTGGGGACAGGAGCACAGCAACAGGAGTCCCTTGGCACTCCTCCTGAGCCCTCTGGAATTCTTTCTTTGCTGAAGGACAGAACTGTTGAGTACTACCTGGCCTCTCCTACTTTCCCTAAACTGGTCCTATGCTGCCCTTAGTTGTGGTGGAGAATGCAATTCCATTGCCAGTCTTCACTGGGTGGTACAATCAGCTTCTGAGTGTCGAATGGAGAGAAGGGGTGCCATTTTCTCCTTTGCCTCTGACAGCAAACGTCTTGGGCAAGCACTTCCTTGTTGCATGAAACTTTGTTACTTTGCTACTCCTATCCAGCAAAGACCTGCAGGCCTACATAAGGTGCTTCCCTCACCTTTAGCCAGAAACCTCTCTAGGTTGCATGCAGCCTTTTCTCTTCTTTGCCAGATCCTTGAAAGGAAGGGACTAAACCCTGGACTGAATGGCCATTCTGAAATCCAATGTGCTCCCTTCTAAAATCCAGAGCCTTCCTATAGCCTTTCTGTGTATTTCAGTGGCCATTCGGTGTCCTTCCTGCTAGTATGGATCAAAGTGGGAAGGGAAATTACAAGCAGAGCAGGCAATGGCAAGGGAGAGATTGCACACAAGTACCAAAGCCCCTGATGCGTCACTGATGTTTTCCTTCAGTACATGCTCCCATGTAGCCCTGTGCAGAAGGATACCCAGCTGAGCAGTCCAGCCCCCCTCCCTAGAAGCACATCTCAAAAGAAAGGATGTGATGCTTTCTCTCCTACTGCCATTCACTTTATGCATCTCTATATAATGTTATTTTTGAACAAGAATTAATGTGCCCTTCATTTGAAGCACTGACAGAACGAACGCGGAGGGGGAATTATTGCCACATTAAAATGGCCTCTTGGATTTAAGACACCTTTCACTCTGTCACTGCAATTTATGCTGTGACAAAAGGGGTGGGAACAGAAACTGCACCAGAAGCCCAGGACTGCTATTACAACTGTCATGTGTGGGTGGCACTGTTTATTGTTCCACAGTCTTCATCTATACAAAAGTCAATGCATAGACCGATCCAAGTTTCTCTCCCCCCCAGTTTACAAAAGGCCTCTAATCTTCTTCTTGCTTGCACCTTTCACAATAGCCACATACACAGGTATTTCACAGGACTGTCTAGCTGAAATCAGCATGTTATAGAAGTTCAATTAGACATTCACATCAGAAATTAGCCTGGGAATCCCTGAGGCATATAACCCCCCTGCCAACTACCCATTTAGCATCAACATAAATGGAAGCTGTACCCTTGCATATCAAACAGAGATTCCACCTCAACATTAGGAGGACCTTTTTGACAGTAAGAGCTGTTTGGCAGTGGGACACACTCCCTCGGAGCGTGGTGGGGTCTCCTTCCTTGGAGGTCTTTAAACAGAGGCTGGATGGCCATCTGTCAGGGATGCTTTGATTGTGATTTCCTGTGTGGCAGGGATTTGGACTGGATGGCCTTCGTGGTCTCTTCCAACTCTGCAATTCTATGATTCTATGATTCTATATTCTTACAGAGCTCCTCTACCAATCAGGAGCCTTGTGGACTGCAGACACCACTTGGAGCAAAGTTCAGAATTTTTCTAGAGGCTGATAATATTAAGTAAATTGAATACCTGAACATTTGACTCTCCTCCTGATTTCAATATCCTCATCCAGAGCTTGGAAGTATCTTGTTAAAATCGGTGAATTACTTGTTACTAATTACTTTTTACAACAACAAAGGCAGAACTACCGTAAGTTACATCGGAACTGTAAGGCAACAAGGAATAGCTTCTCTCCTTTTGTGGTGTAGTGTTTTCAGAGACTTCTGTAGTTATAGTGTTTTTGGTTTTACCATTTAGGGGTGAAGTTTAGTTTTGTATCACTGGCATCAGCTTGTAGCATCCTGAAGAATGTGGTTTTAAGCAATGAAAGGTAATACTATTTAATTACTTTTGAATAATGAGAAAATAAAGTTACTTTTAACATAAAGTCCCAAGTTCAGCCAACAAAATTAGCCACGGTGTTTCTACACTGACATTCAACATGAAGATTTTTCCTTAACACTTAACACAAGAAAATGATAAAGCAAAAAAGAAAAAAGGCAAGATTCTTCAGTTTTTGATACTGCTACAGGATAATGAAATTACAATATATTTCAGCCACTATTAAAGCATGCCAGGAATCATAATAACATCTGATAAGACTGGTCAGTACCTTTTTTTTTTATTATGAAATCTGCATCATAACTAACTTGCACCCAATCTCCTGAAAGGTTTGCATTGCTTATTTACTTAATTGATAAAGGTTCTTTTCAGCTGTGATTCCAAAGCTTACGGTACTTTAAATTAACTTTAGAGGTCCATTTGATTTTTGTTTTAGCAGCTCTTGTGCAAGAACGTTTGCTTCTGCCAAGGGCAAACATTCCAGACTTGTGGAGAAGTAAAACTCAAAGGTTTCTTCTGGAATATATTGAAGACTAAATGGCAAGCTTCTGTTGTCATTGTCCTCTTTACATAATGTAATAACTATTTATTCATTCCATTGTAAAAATTTTGCTGCTCCTTTAAGAAATTAATAGCAGTTTCCACAGTTACCTCACCTTTCACTAGTGATATTAGCCTAGGTCATGGGTATTTGTTGCTTCCAACCTATGGCAACCCTAAAGTGAATCTATCACAGAGTTTTCGTGGCAAGATTTGTTCAGAGGGGGTTTGCCTTTGCCTTCCTCTGAGGCTGAGAGAGTGTGACTTGCCTAAGATCACCCAGTGGGTTCCGTAGCTGAGCGGGGATTCAAATCCTGGTCCCCAGTCCAACACTCAAACCACTACACCACACTGGTTCCCAGATACTGGGTATTACTTAGAGAAAATAGTGAAGACTCGGAACAACTACTGATGAAAGTCAAGAAAGAAAGTGCAAAAGCAGAGTTACAGCTGAATATTAAGAAGATTAAAAAATAATGACCACAGATGATTAACATAACTTTAAAGTGGGCAAAGAAGACAATGAAATAAAGATTTCCTAGGCTCAGTAATCAACCCAAATGGAGACCGTGGTCAAGAAATCAGAAGACTAAGACTTGGAAAAGCAGCCATGAAGGAACTAAGCAAGCTCCTCAAGCATAAAGACATATCATTAAATACCAAAGTAAGAATCATCCAGGCCATTGTATTTCCACTTTCTATGTATAGCTATGAAAACTGGATGGCAAAGAAAGCTGATAGGAGGACAATCAACTCATTTGAAATGTGGTTCTGGAGGAGGCCTCTACAGCTACCATGGACTGCCAAAAAGACAAATGAATGGGTCTTAGACTAGAGCAAATTAAGTCTGAACTCTCACTAGAAGCCAAGATGACTAAACTGAGGCTGTCATATTTTGGACATATCATGAGATGATGTAATTCACTGGAAAAGATGAAAATGCTGGGGAAAGTGGGAGACAGTTGGAAAAGAGAGATCACACAACAGGTGGACTGATTCAATTAAGGAAGCCATGGCCCTGAGCTTGCAAGACCTGAGCAGGGCAGGCGATGATCAGAAATTTTGGAGGTCTCTCATTCCTAGGGTTGCCATAACTCAAAGTTGACTTGACAGCAAATAACAACAACATGCGTAGGAATCATGCAGCCCTACAGATGTTGCTAGACTGCAAGTCCCATTAGCCCTAGACATGTAGCCAATGGTATAAATACTGGGAGCTGCAGATCAGTATCATCTGTAGGGCCACACAGTCCCTGCCCCTGACTTAGGTGATGCTCTAACATTCTGACTCAGTGTAAGAAAAACAAGACCCATCCCCTGAAACTATGTAAATCAACTGAGAAGCAAAAATGAATACTATATAAAGTCATACTGCATATATTAACATCTGTATATATATTTCTCTTGGGTATGCTGCCGTTTCCAGTGTGCTGTTTGGCTGCTTAGAAAACTGACCAACCAATCAAAGCTTGGTTGGGCAGACAATCAGCACACTGGGGGCAGGAACATATGGACTTTTAAATCCTTTGTAAACATGGCCACCAGCAAGGAGGTGTGCGTAGCATGGGGGGGATGTGGCATGGTGTGTGTGCATGGGGAGGGCACGGGGAGGGCGGCCAAGGTGCTGAGGGGAGGGGAGGGAGGCGGCGGGGAAGGCGGCGAGTGGCTCGGCGGGGGGGCGAGGTGCGAGGTGCTGCGGGGTGGTGGTGGCGAAGAGCACAGGGGGGGTGATGAAAGGCCACGCAGGGTGCAGGGCAGGCAGCAAAGTGGCACGGGGGGGGATTGGCGAGGGGCGGGGGCAGCACAGGGGAGTGGTGTGTGTACCATCGGGGGTGTGTGTAGGGCGTTGGGGGGAATGGTGTATGCTACACCGGGTATAGCTAGTTATAATATATTAAGGCTGCTGCCACACTGCATAAATAATCCAGTTTGACACTGCTTAAACTGCCATGGCTCAATACTTCAGAATTCTGGGATTTTTAATTTTGTGAGATATTTAGCCTTTGCTGTCAGGGACCTCTGATGCCACAAGAAACTTCAAATCCCAGGATTCCATAGGATGGAGTCATGATAGTTAAAGCATTGTCAAACTGCTTCACTTCTGCAGTATGACAGCAGCCTAAGGCAACAATTAAAATTTGGGAGATCTAGATACAAGTTTCTAACCAGCTGTAAAATTCAGTGGGTGGATAGTCATACTTTCTCAGTCTGGTACCTCACAGGGTTGTTAGGAGGATAAAGTAGAGGATAGGAGAGCCATGTACTGTACATTGCCTTGACCGCATTAGAGGAAAGGCCGAATATAAATGTAACTCATGAACAAATAAACATGGTTTTGCCTTGTTCCCTATTGTTTGGGTTTGTGGCTGATGACTCAGTATAAAGCAGTTTCATATCTAGATGGGTTCACAGGACAAGAATTCTTGTTGGCAAGCTATGCTGTCCATGGATGACAAAATTATTTTGTCAGAAAGATTGAGCAAGATTAGGAGGCTGCATTAGCTGTTTACCTCTTGTCCTTGCCAATGTTTTTTGAGTTTGGTTCTCATCTGGCCCAGCCTGATTATTTGTTCCTGAATCAATGGGGTTATATGACCTCAGATCTCTAGTGCTGTAGCATCTCCCTGGGAGAGAATGAAAAGAAACAGTCACCCAGAAATAAACATAGAACCTTCTCAGTTTGCAGCAAAGATTTAAAACAAGTCTCCTGACCAAAGCCATCATATTACTAAGATTTCATTATACATTTTACAAAATAACCAGCAAACATTTCTCTAAGTACATTCAGAAGAATTATTATTATTATCAATAATTAAAACTACCCTCCAAATTGCCGAGATGAAATGAGTCACAGCATACATCTGGTATACACAATGCATTATTCCTGCTCCAATATGGTTTTTATTTTATCACCACTGATCCAGCATGGTACCAAACACTCTCAGCAAGCCAGAGTGACAGCTCGTAGCTGTGCTGCTGGGCACAATAAGGCCTTAATGGTAAAAGCATAAAATTCTAGAAATTGTTGAGAGGGATTAGCTGCCTCAACAAGTGAATCATATTTGGGTGGCTCAAGCTTTGTGAGAATTATTCCAAGAAATTAATACATGCAAATAATGGAAATGAAAGAGAACAAATAAACAAAACACTGCAGGCAAATGATAAAACATTAGAACCAGCACAGCACAGTCTTGTTTGGGGAGGGGCTTAGATTCCAATCCCCACTCATGCTATGAAGTCCAATGGGTAATCTTTGAACAGCTGCAAGCACTTAACCTTGCCTCCCCACAGGGTTGCTCTAAGGGGGAAAAATGTATGCCATCCTGGCATCATTAGAACAGGGGTGGGAATTTTGGGCTCTCCAAGCATTTTGGAGTACAGCTCCCACAAACCCTTACCACCACTCAGGAAGGTTTTCATATTACAACCTGACAAATGGAAAACTCACAATAGTTTATGAGTTAGTGCTTCAAATGTTTGTTTCATGGGATGTACCTCAGAATCATAGAATCACAGAATCACAGAGTTGGAAGCGGCTTCATGGGTCATTGAGTCCAACCCCCTGTTCAGTACAAGAACTCCAGCTAAAGCACCCCCAGCAAGTAGCTGTCCAGCTTCTTTTTGAAGATGCCCAGAGAAGGAGATCCTACCACTTCTCCAGGCATGTGGTTCAATTACTGAATCACTCTCACTGTCAAGTGGTTCTTTCTAATAGTCAATCAAAATCTACTCTCCTGTAATTTCAAACCATTAGACCTGGTCCTACCCTCTGGGGCAGCAGAGAAT
This sequence comes from Gambelia wislizenii, assembly GCA_030847615.1. Classification (NCBI taxonomy): domain Eukaryota; kingdom Metazoa; phylum Chordata; class Lepidosauria; order Squamata; family Crotaphytidae; genus Gambelia; species Gambelia wislizenii. The sequence continues at coordinate 263,965,883 of JAUMIR010000002.1, forward strand.
ACTCCTGACCCTCCCCCCTGTGACAGCCCTTGAGGTATTTAAAGAGTGCAGTCACGTCATCCCCTCAGTCTTCTCTTCACCAAGCTGAACATGCCCAGCAACTTCAGCCCTTCCTCATATGTTTTGTTTTCCATACCTCTTATCATCTTCACTGCTCTTCTCTGAATATGCTCCAATTTGTTTATATCCTTCTTAAAAATGAGGTGTCCAGAACTGAACACAGTACTCCAGATTAGGCCTGAACAGTGCAGAATATAGTGGGACTATTACTTCCCTCAACTTGGAAACTATGCTTCTATTAATGCAAGCTAAAATAGTGTTCATCTTCTTTGCTACAGCATCACACTGCTGGCTCATGTACAGCTTATGTTCAACAATAATTCCAAGGTCCTTTTCACATGTAGTACTGCTGAGTCATGTACCCCCCCATCCTATATTTGTGCATTTGGGTTTGGCCTAAATGTAGAATTTTGCATTTATCTCTATTGAATTTAATTTTATTAATTTCTGCCCAGTTTTCTAGTTTCTAGTCCTTTGGAATTCTGTTCCTGTCTTCCAGTGTTAGCCACCCTTTCCAGTTTTGAGTCATCTGCAAATTTGATAAGCATTCCTTCTACCTTTTCATCTAAATCATGGATTTCAATAGCTTCTCTGTGCATTCTGACATGATAGTTGTTGGCCTGGCCCAGAAGTGTTTTATATGATGAGGAAACACAACCTCCAAACAATCTACAGACCAACCAAGAAAATCCAAGAAATGCTATGCTCAGCGAAGGACAAAAAGACCTTCTCACAGCTGCAGGAGTTCACCGCATACCATTCAGCTGTAGACAAGTTTACATAGGGACCACTAAATGCAGTGTGTAAATACGAATCAGAGAACATGAGAGACACTGCAGACTGGGCCAGCCAGAAAAATCAGCAGTAGCAGAACACGTTATAAACCAACCTGGACACAAAATGTTATTTAAAAACACCAACATTCTGGGCCAGGCCAACAACTATCATGTCAGAATGCACAGAGAAGCTATTGAAATCCACAAACATCTGGATGACTTCAACAGGAAAGAAGAAACCCTTAAAGTAAACAAATTTTGGCTACCAGTCCTGAAAAACACTAAAATCAAAACTCAACACATGCAAATGAACTTCACCCAGGGAAGGGGAATTTCCAGCGGACAATGAATGAACTATTAGTTAAACAGACACTAATCCTCCTTGCGTATCTCCCCCCAGGAACTAGCCATTCAAATACACAAATTTACGTATCCTCTCCAACAGGGACTCACAGTATATAAACCCCAAACACCCCTATGCCACCATTCTCTGAAGATGCAGGAGAAACATCAGGAATAAACTCTTCCAAAACATGGCCTCACAGCCTGGAAAAAACCCACAAAAAACCAAAAGCATTCTTACTTAGGGAGGCTTTTGGAAATTGATTACTAAGGGCAGGGCTTGTCACCAAGTTTGGTATTGTACTTTTCTTAGGGCCATACTTTTACATTATGCTTTCAATTGTTTTAAATTGGGATGTTACTATTTTAATTATATTGTAATTGTTCATCTTGTTTTGTGTTTTAGCCGTATTTTGGTATTTAGTAGTATTTGAAGTATTGCCCATTCTGCCGCCCCCAAAGGGGACCATGCAACCTTTTCTTTTCCCACTTCCACCTTTTGTTTTAACCTGAAGTATCTTAGGGGTCATGCCTCAGAGAACCATCTGAGAGAGTCCACCCAATTTTTACCTCAAGAATGTTAGCTGCAGTGCCATAGCCTTTTCCTGTGGCCCATTTGTTCTGACTTAGCAACCATATCTTCAAGCCCCCTCTCCCGTTTTCTAGCTGAACTGCACCCAGCACTGCCCACATGAATCGCTCATACACCAAAAGGTGTCTCTAGTACCTCTTGTTCTCTTGCTGGTCTCTTTTTTAAGCTCAAGAATCTTACCATTTGTCTGCCTTTTTAAACATCAGGAATCTTAGCAGGTCTCTCCTGCTTTCCTGCCTCCCTTCCACCCTTCCTCAGTAACCTTAGCAGCAGTACCTCAGGGAGTGCTCTCCGGTTTTCTAGCCTTTAAATAAATAAATAAATAAATAAATATCCTGATGAGTTATGGTAAGATCTTCTCTTCTGTTTACCCATTTGGAATTTTGACTTGAAAATGGCCATGAAACTCAGCTAACAACCAAAGATACTCTGTCAAATTTTGAAGCATTTGCCACAATGTCCCAATGAGTCACAGAAGCCCACCACCATCTTTAAAACAACAACAACAACTGCAGTGCCATTCCTCTTTGAAATCAGAGCTTTTTGGCTTGCAACTGAATGCTGCCACTTGAAACAACCCAAAAACACTGTAGCCAAGATATTTTTGGCCAGCATAACTACACTAGCATAGATGTTGAGGTGGGGCGGTAATGATGTAGCAACAGTTGCCTTAGCATAATAGCCATGGGTGTAGAAGTATGATAGGAAGGAAGGTGTACTGCACTTTTTGCAGGGGGGGGGGCAAAATGGCAATGGGAGTGGGTTTCTAGAAGGCAAAGAAATCAATTGAGAAATGTCTCTCTGCCTCTGTCAAATTCTGTGGTGTTTACTACAATTTCCTGATGAGGATTTGTTTTGTTTTTGTTTTTATCAAACACACAAAGAGTTTGAAATTTTGAGTTAAAGCTTGGAAATTCAAGCAAAACTATGATGCCAATTTTTGAGATGTGTAGCAGAAAGTCTGGGCCAAAGGCAGGCAGACACAAAGACATCCTCTTTTATTGTTATAGATTACTGTGAGCCATCTTGATTCCTATCTTTGGACTCGGACTCAATAAAATCAAATAAATATATGTGAGTCTCACATTGACATATACTTACAGACTGTGGCAGCTGAGGGGTTCCATTTCAGTGAGATGCTGAAGCTGCTGCAGAATTTACAGTCAACTTTAAGAAAGCTCTCCAAGAGAGGGAACCTTAACCCCCTCCTCAAACAGGTTCAGCACATTGGAAAGCTCATATAATGTTCACCACTCCAGTGATATGGAAGCTAACGCCACTGATTGCAGAATAGAAGCTGATCTTCCTGATGACAGATGAGAACAGAAAATACTGCCATTCCTTAAGGCTAATCTATTCCTGAAAGCTAAATGAACACTTCAGAAAAGACAACAGATAATTCAGGGTGTGTGGAGGATGAGGGAATGGTTGGCAGGGAAAAGGTGGACCCCTGGCAATGCCAAGAGAGAGATGTTAGAAATTCATCCAACGACAAAATGGTGCAGGGTAAGCGGAGAGACATTTTTCTTCCATACATAATAGAACTCAAAGGCCAACTGGTGAGGGTGAGGGGCTGTAGATACAGCACAAGGGAAGCACCTCTCCATACTAGCATTTTTTCCATATGGTACTTCTTGCCATATGGAGATGGCCATAGTTTTTTAGATGATTTTAAAAGACTACACACATTCAAAGGAAATAGATGTGTTAAGTGACTATTAGCCATCACAGCAGAGGAGGACAGTAAGAAGCAGTTATTCTTCCAAATGCCAGGGGCAGTAAGCAAAGAAGGGCCATTATTGCCTGCATGTGCCCTGCCTGTGAGCTCCCAGAGGCATTTGGCTGGCCACTTTTATCAAAAAAGAATGCTGCGTTATGAGGCCACCTGGGTCTGGTCCAGCAAGCTAACCCAAGCAATCTACAGGTGTTTATGGCATGTAGCCCATTCTACAGGAAGGGTTCTAGATGGCAGCCAACTATGAACACTGATGCCACATCACAGGGGAACAGTTGAAGCACCCACAAGTAAGTGCTACTGTCTAGTGCAAAGCTTCTTAAAACTGTGGATTTTGGCCCCACATGGGGGTCGCGTAACTGAATGTGGGGGTCATGAAAAATTTGGCAATGGTAAAAGGTTTCTGTATACCTATTTTATAAACTTATATACCTGGGGTTGCGTAAAAATTTCTTGGGCAAAAAGGGGTCGTGAGTGGAAAACGTTTAAGAGGCCCTGGTCTAGTTGGCTATAACCAGCCACAGAACAGTATTGGTGAGTGGTTCTCCCACACCACTGCAACATTCTTTTGTGGCCCATTCTCTTGCAGAACTTACTTGCTGCAATTTACTGACTATAGTTTTATTGTTCTATGTTATTGTTGTTGTGAAATTGTAACTGTTAAGAATCCCTCTTGATGGTCTGGCTTGATCCTTCTCTTGGTAAAGCTTGGTTGTACTTGCATAGCTGGAATGCCCTCCTGGGAGTCTGGTCCTGACAGGCTGACTCTGGTCCTGACAGCAGCTGTTGTCTTGCAGGAGGTGCGGCAGGCACACCTTTCCTCCCTCCCTTTTCCATGCCCTGAGCCAAATCCTCTCCCCTAAGACATCAGGCATGAATGGAGATTGCAAAAAGGTCACAGCGTCCTCCTTCAGCCCCACTGATCATGCTTCTGCTTCTTCCTGTTAAAACCCCAGAGGGGGTGAATGCTACAACAGATGTGAGCCACCCTCTCCTCCTCCCCTCCTCCTGTGTACAGAGGAAAACTGAGTTCATTACAAAGCTGCAAACCTCAGCCCATTTACTTGGAGGCACTGAGTTCTTAAAGCTCTTAATTAACATGCTTAGGACTGTGCTACTAGCTAACAAAGCATCAAGCTCTCCCCAACACCAACACCTCCCTTTCTGTTTGTCCCACACTCCCAAAAAAACCCTCAAGGGGATTCCTTAGGTGCCTGCTTAGAGCACTTCTTTCCTTCCTTCCTTCCTTCCTTCCTTCCTTCCTTCCTTCGTGTGTGTGTGTGTGTGTGTGTGTGTGTATGAGAAAGGAAATTCCACCAAGATCTGAGCTTATTCCATTCTCAGATAGAGCCTTGGCTGTATCTGGGCGATACAGGTAAATTCTGAAATACTTCAGACTCTTTTGTAAAGTCTTCCAATGCGCTATATGCCTCTGCTAATCTGTGATCGATCTCTTTGTCAATCTTGGCATCTGAGGAGATGATGCTTCCCAGGTAGGTGAACTGCTGAATGGACTTAAGCACAGATTTGCCGACGGCAATGTGGGGATGATGGTGTTTGTCCTGTGGTGCAGGCTGGTAAAGAACTTCCATTTTCTTAAGGTTGACTTCCAGCCCAAACAGCTCTGCAGTTGTTGCAAAGCAGGATGTTAGGCGCTGCAGAGCTGCTTCTGTGTGGGCAACAAGGGCAGCATTATCAGCGAAGAGCAGCTCACAGACTAGATAGTTTAGAGTCTTAGTGCGAGCCCTCAGACGGCTTAAGTTAAACAAGCTACCATCAGTATGGTAACGTATATAGATGCCGTCTTCTTCTTCAAGTTCTGCCATAGCCCTTTGGAGCATCATGCTAAAGAAGACTGTAAATAAAGTTGGAGCAAGAACACAACCTTGCTTCACCCCATTAGTTATTAGAAAGGGCTCTGAAAGAGCATCGCCATATCTGACTCGACCGTGCTGGCCCTTGTGTAGCAAGATAATAATTTTAAGGAATTTGGGGGGACATCCTAGTCTTTCCAGGATCTGCCACAGACCTTTTCTACTCACAGTGTCGAAGGCTTTGGTGAGGTCGACAAATGTTACATAGAGTCCCTTGTTCTGCTCTCTACATTTCTCTTGCAGTTGTCTAAGGGCAAATACCATATCTCTAGTACTCCTATTGGCTCTGAAGCCACATTGGCTTTCAGGGAGAAGTTCTTTTGCAATAGCAGGAACTAATCTGTTCAGGAGTATCCTTGCAAGGATTTTTCCAGCAATAGAGAGCAGTGTTATGCGTCGATAGTTTGAGCAATCGGATTTTGCTCCTTTTTTCTTGTACAGGGTGATGATGACTGCATCTCGGAGATCTGATGGCAGTTCCCCCTTTTCCCAGCAATTCACAAGGAGTTTGTGGAGTTTATCATGGAGTACATGACCTCTGTGCTTCCAAACTTCAGGTGGGATTCCATCAATCCCAGCTGCCTTGCCATTTTTCATTTGCTGTATGGCCTTAAGGGTCTCTTCCAAAGTGGGAGCTATGTCCAATTCATTTTTCATTGGTTTTTGTATCATATGTTGGATAGCTGAGCCTTGGATTACTCGGTTGGCACTAAAGAGACTTTGAAATTGTTCAGCCCATCGATTCAGGATGGAGGCTTTATCAGTAATTAATGTTTGACCATCTGTACTGTATAAGGAGCTTTGGACCTGATAAGTAGGTCCAAACATTGCTTTAAGAGCTTCATAAAATCCTCTAAGATCACCCAGATCTTCACAGCGTTGTGTCTTTTCTGCTATATTGATCCACTACTTGCTCTGCATGTCTCGGAGTTTTTGTTGAAGTTTACTACATGTGAGACGGAAAGCTGCTTTTCTTACATGGCAAGTTGGAGGGACGAGGTATGCCTGATGAACAGTTTTCTTCTTTGCCAACAGCTCCTGGATCTCTTGGTTGTTTTCATCAAACCAGTCTTGATTTTTCTTCTGGGAGAACCCGAGGGATTCTTCCGCAGACTTGAGGATACTGTTTTTGCTATGTTGCCAAAGCACTGTAGGAGAAGGATCTATTGGATGGTCTTCAAGTTTTGTTTGCAGGTTTGCCTGGAAGTTGTCTCTCATTATACTATCTTTTTTTCCTCTCTTTCTTTTTGGGAAAGGTGGAATATCGCTTGTGCAATATAAATAGTTTTATATAAATATAAATATTTATGTAAATATAAATAGTGTAAAAATAGTATTTTTTTAAAAAAGTTTGGTGGTGGCAGATTTTAAAACGCAAGTAATCCACTCATGACTGCCATCTCAGCTACAGGCATGTGAAGTTTATGGGGGCTGTAAAACCATAAAGATAGGTTGCAGCTGTGACTTGCTATTACTGTGGAGCAGTTTTTTTTACCTTTGGGTAGACAAACCCTCAGATTACTGATTGGAGACAACAGCAGAAGTAGTTCAGGAATAAGATGGAGGCCTTTACTTACCACATAATTCAGCTCATGGGCCCGAGTTTCCCCATCTTTGGCTTAGACTCTACAGCTTAGAGGTTCAGTTTTCCTTCTACCACAAGGACATTTTGCATCACAAGAAATTTCTGGCAAGGTGTCCACACATGGGACACACAAAGTTTATCAAAAGTGTGTGTATGTGTGTGTTGGGAGGGAGGGAGGAATTCAACTTTACCTCCAGTTGCCCAGATATGGAACAACACTTACAGTTCCTAAGAGGTTGACATCTTGTGGTTCAGCAAAAAGCTGTTTGTCATTTCAAGGAGTCTTGTCACATTTATGCAAGAAGGTCAAGAAGTAGAGAGCTTATTACCAGGCTTTGCTAGAAGATATCTATTAATCACTTCTCTGTAGACCAGCCTCTGAGGAAAACAACACATGGATTGCCCTGGTTTCTTGTTCTGAGCTCATATCCCCAACATCAGAGCAAGAAAAAAGAGCAGGCATCAGCTTGGCCAAGTATTCACACACCTTCTGGAATGGGCACCTAATTATGTCAGGTCCGTATAGAAACAGCAGCTAAAATGTGATCTTTGCCCTTCAAAAAATTAATGTAGCTGTGCCATGTCTTAAACAGTTTGTGCTGCACAGTTTTGTCCTCATAGCAAAGGACACACAACATTCAGATACGTTTTAGACCAAGTTTTCTTCTACATCTAATTAGAGGCTAGCTAGTCTCAACTCCTGAGTTCTAGGGCAGCCTCAGGCAGAATGCTCTCAGTGGGGCCATCTCCTTGCCCTCTCATCATGGCCTAGTCAGCTAACTTTGTCTCCTCTTCAGAGCCCAATCTACATTGCACTGACCAGAAGGAAAGGCTGCCACTGCTGCTGTTTCATGCTTATGTGTGTGTGTGCTTACTCCAGCATCCCCATGAATTTCACAGGGTTTTCTTAGGCAAAGAACAATCAAAGGTGGTTTTGCCAGTTCTGTCCTCTGAAATATATAGCCTACAGCACCTGGTTGGCAACCTCACCTGGTTGGCGGTCTCCTATCCAAATACTAACCAGAGCTGACCCTGCTCAGATTCCAAGATCAGATGGTATCAGGTGTCTTTAGGGTATCTTGTTTACTGTTCTCCATATCTGGAAAGGGCAGGTGGAGAGGCAGAAATGGCCAGGAAAAAAAGCAGGGCCAGAGACCTCTGGAAGTCAGCAGGAGCCCTCCTGTTTTGGTCTGGGCCTCAGGAAGAGGCCGACAATGCCAAACATCAATGTCAGTCCTGTTAAGGCTTTGTAGCTAACACCAGGGCTGGGGATCCTGAAGCCTTCTGGATGTTGTTGGACTGCCCTAACCCCCATAAGTATTGTGGGAAGGAATGACTGGAGTTGCAGTTGGAATTCAACAACATGGTGGAGGTGGGCTGCATGATTCCCACCCTTCACTAAGGAATCCCATAACAAGCACAAAATAAAATTATGTTATGACAGCACTATATTTCCCATTTTTGTTTAAAAAAACTCTTCCGTACCCATCACATGGCAGAGGCAGAAAGAAGTGAGGAAGGAAGATATGAGGGAGGGAGGGCAGGGAGAGGAAGAGAGAAAGAGAGAGAAGGAAGGCAGGCAAGAAGGCAGGAAGGCTTGTGCATTTATTCTTCTGTGTTACCTCAATATGATTCCACTTCCTAAATTCTGTCTACAACCTCCTGCAGGATCTGCTGATATAATCAAAAGATATACCTTTGAGAAATAGGGGGAGGGGGAACTGCAGTTAATTAATAGTCCATATTAATTAATAGCTGTTAACAGCCCATTTCCATTAATGAGCCTGTTCTCCATCAATACAGTATTTCTACTGTTTCTTCATTTGTCTACCAGAAGAGAGAGACCCAACTCCCAGTGGGATTCAGTCCTACATACAAAACTGTAAATAAATGAATTTAGGGGCTGCATTAAATACATAATGTCCTCAAGATGTTGAAGGTAGTATTACAACAGCTGGCGAGGCTTAGTGACTAGGTGCAGGGAGATCTTAACAGAAAGCATCCGTTTTATCCAATAGTTTCAACAATCTGTTGCTTGCAACAAGTGCTGACAAGATGTATCTCTGGTGTGTCATGTCTGCATGACATTTTCATTGTCTGCTTCTATTTTCTGAGCAGCACCTTGGGCCTTATTATCACAATTACACTTAGCATAATGTTAATGTTGCTTAATGAGCCTGCAGCTTAAGTATAAAAGTGAACAGTGCTTGGCTGAGGAAGGTGCCTAGAATTGCACCAGTGAGCAAATGGTGGAGCCTGGTTTTGATCATGCATGGTCTCATCAGTCCTTTCCCTATGCCTGGTGCCTGCCTCTGGCATTTTGGGGACATCTGCCAGGCCACCCCATACCAGCACTGATGCCTGCTCTGAGCTTGGCTCCTCTTCTGGGTTTGGGCTTAACTAGCAGGAGCAGCAGGCAGCTGTATGGCACATACTATTTTATTTTAAATTTTCCTGGAGCAACAGTAAGAGCCCTTTCAGACTGTACAATTACAGCACTACGATAACCATTTAACTGCCATGGCAGCAGCATCCTATGCAATCCTGGGACTGGTAGTTTTTTCACAGGCACCAAAGGAACTCTCTGGCAAAAAATTCTAAAGGCCCCTCCCTAAACTGCCAATCCCAGGATTCATAGGACGGAACCATGGCACTCAAAGTGGAACCATAGTGCTATAATTCTGTACAGCAGTGTGAATGGGCCCTACTATTGAGTGTTGTTGGTAAAATAATGACAGTCATTTGCCTTTGACTCTCTTCATGTCAGATGATCCTGAGGAAGGCTGAAGGATCCTCTGTTTAGCTAAATTACTCTCAGTTGTGCCAGTCTCTTGTCTTAAAGTGCAGTAGGTAAATATGTATGGATTCCCTAGTGGCTGGTGGTGCTAACATTTATACATTTACAGCTGCTGTTTGAATCCTGTCCAGTTTCAGGCTCAGCAAGGTTTAATAGCAGCAAATGAAATGCTGGGATGAAACTATGCTTACTTTGTTTTCAGTTGTGAGCAACAAATGGAAAAACAGTGTGAAGAGGTAGAGCCATAGACCTTGACACATTCCACCTTCCGTGTGTGTGTGTGTGTGTGTGTGTGTGTATGCGCCTGCACCTTCAAGTTGCCTTTTGATTTATGTCGACCCCATTAATTTTTCATAGCGTTTTCTTAGGCAAGGAATACTCAGAGGTGGTTTGCCAGTTCCCTACAGCCCCTGGTATTCATTGGAGGCCTCCCATGCGAGCACAGTACTAACCAGAGCTGATCCTGCTTAGCTTCCAAGATCAGATGGGATCTGTTGCCTTTAGGGTATTTAGGCACCTCCAACTTGCATACCAGATGTTTTATTTAATCCACCATCATAACAATTCCATTGCAACCCAAGGCTTTTTCAAAGTGTGAAACAGCTACAGACCTCCTCAACAAGGATCTTTGCTAGCAGAGGAAGGTTTGAACTGCAGTGGAGATCTATGGAGGAGGGGAAGTGGGAAGGCACAAGAAACGTGAAGATCATTGCTGTAGTATGCTCATGAATGCTGCTGCTCTCACTGTCAGTATCAGCAGCAGCAACATGCCATTCTTGTAAGGAGCTCAGCGTGGGAGTGGGCCAGTACCTCCTTCTTTGGGCAACCCAAGTACTGCCTGAGGCAAAAACCTAGATAACCCCCCATCCTCGAAACTGAAATGAAGTGATAACTGACTCTTTCTTCAACACTGGCAAGGAGACAGCATCCCCCACCACACTTGAAGGCAGCATCTAGGTCAGTAGATGCAGGGCAGACTTCATACCAGCTACATACCAACTCTGTCCTCTTCCAGAATTGGCGGGTTGCCTCCTTCCATCTAATGGTAGCGCTGGTGCTGTGGCAACCCATCCCAGTACTCACAGTATGCCAGAGTTCAAGGTGTTACATTACGGCTGAGCAATGTATAAACCTTGCTGTTCTCTCATCAAGGATGGAAAGTGTTCTTGAACTACAACTCTTAGCATTCTTCATCAAGGGTTATGCTGCTGCTAGGTACTGCTGGGATTTGCTATCCAACAATCTCAGGACAGCTGCCTGATCCCCCAGCTCTGGATCAAAGCACCAGATCTTATCTGATCTTGGAAGCTAAGTAGGGTCAGCCCTAGTTAGTACTTCGATGGGAGACCACAAAAAAATACCAGGTGCTGTAGGCTACACTTCAGAGGAAGGAACTGGTAAAACCACCTCTGAATATTCCTTGCCTAAGAAAACCCTATGGAATTAAGGGGGTTGCCATAAGTCGATAGGCAACCTAAAGGTGCATACATATGTACACACACAAGGCCAAATGATCTGACCAGTATCTGTGATATTATTAGGGTCCATCCTCTGCAAAACACTCTACATCCCTTCCTCCCATCTCCTTCTCTATTCACCTGCCTCCTAGAAGCCTTAAGAATCCAGATTTCTTCAGCTCCAACCTTTACAGCTCAATGAAAATCAAAGCACATCACTTCAGCTCTGAGCCAGCCCATGGAACCACTGCCTAGCTCCTCAGGACTCATAGTCCTTGTTCTGAGCCTGGAGCCCTTTAATATTTATAGATAGATAGATACAGTAGATAGATAAATACAGTAGAGATAGATAGATAGATAGATAGATAGATAGATAGATAAGACAGACAGACAGATAGCACTATGATTCTCCTTTAACTGCCATGGCTGCAACATCCTGCATGGAATCCTGGGGTTTGTAGTTTGGTCAGAGGTACCAGAGAAGCTCCTGGCTGAAGATTCAAAAGGCCCCTCCCTCAACTGCCAATCCTAGGATTCCACAGGAAGGAATCATGCTAGTTAAACTGGAATAATAGTGCTATAATCTGTAGTGTGGATGGGCCCCCAGATGCTGTTGATTTCAGTTCTCTACATTCCCCATCATTGGTTATGCTAGCTATGGGTACTGAGCTCTGTGTCAGTCTGTCACAGCATAAAAAGGAAAAGGAGAGGGGCTTGCCTTTAATAGCTGAGACTACAGACAGAAAATGACAGCATCTATACAATACTCCCATCCCTTCAACTCATTATGAGTGGGATAGGCTCACATACACCTCCCTCAGTCCTCCATGTGACTAACAACTGGTTATAGGTGACTAAGCAGTGATGCTTTTCAGACATGGCAGAGAGTCTTTTTTTCCTTTCCAAGCCTTCAGTGTGTGCTAAATAAATATATGTGGATAGTGTACAAGCTAGTAAATATTCTTGTGGAAAAGTAACTTCTGTGGATTTTATTTGTCAAGCTTTCTTGTCTTTTGAGCTGTGACTCTTACCGAGCTTGCAAAGGCATTACAGATGCTGCACAAAAGAAGAAAGCAGCTTTACCTGAGGGAGAATTCAGAAATGTTACTTTTTTTGGACAACAATTCCCAGAATGCTTCAGACAACACAGGATTCAGAGATCTATAATTTTTAAAAAGATGTTTTTTAAAAGCTCCAGGTAGAGTTTTGGAAGATTCTGTAGAACAGACCAGATTTAAAAGAGGATATGTTAAGTCACCTATGCACTAATGGAACCAAGCCCTTGAAGTTGGGGATATGATATAAAGCCCTGTTGTAGCTAAAAATACACCTGCAGGCTTGTAGAACAGGTTCCTTCCTCCACTGCTATATTGGCCATTTTCATTTTTAAAGGAATGGAACAAATATCTTCCTTTTTCTTCCTCTTTGGTCATAGTGTACTTGAGTGCTATGGCACTGAGGGGATCATACAAGTTGTTTGAGCTTGCAACAAAATATCCAGAACAAAGGATCCTGACGCTTGAATAGCAAACGCTGAAAAGGGCTGGTTATCCAAGGTCACTTCTTTGTTGGAGGAAGGAGGAGTTAACATTTAGAATGTTGCCTACCAGTTAGTCATCCCATCTCTAAATTTGATATTATAAAGGCAGGAACGATACTGAAAGGGAGTGGGGTTTTACCAAGGAGTTAGAAAAATGTTCTCCACCAGGAAAGGGGAAAAGATGTGCAGCTGTTTCATTCTAGAGAAAGATGACAAAAGGAAGTGATTTATCATACAATTACAAATGTCTAGAGAGGCCATGGCTCAGTAGAACTGCTCTGCATGAACAGAATTGTATGTTCCATTTCTCATAGCATCTCAAAGTGGTGCTACAGAAGAATTTTCCCTGAAACCCTAAAGAGGGGGTGACTGCCAGTCACTGGACTAGACAAACCAAACCATCTGATCTAATACGGTAGCTTCCTGTGTCCTTCTGCCTCTGTGAAAGAGCAAATGTTCCCTTCTCTTTTAAAAATACTTTTACTTTGCACTGTCAATAGAGTTGATTAGCAGTATTTTATTGGGATGATCACCATGCTCATCTGTGCCTCAGTAACTTAGACTTGACTGCTGTAAGGTGCTCTCCCATAGGGCTGCCCTAAAAAAAAAAAAACCCTGGAAACTTCAGCTGATACAAAATACTACTGCCAAGTTAATGGCTGAAATTGGCAGATGGAACAATATTAGTCTGGTATGGTTTGATGTGCACCGGTTTCCTGTACATTTCCAGTTTCTGTCCAAAATGCTGGTTTTAACCTTAAAGCTTAAAATAGCTTGGGACCAGACTGTTTCAAGGACAACTTACAGGGGTCACTCTGTTAAGATCATCTTTAGCAAAACGCTAAGTTTTCAATTCTGGGGAAAAATTGAATTTAGCCTTGGCTATCTTGCTAACAATTTAATTTTAGTGCCAAATTGTCATTTGACAAATGTAGCTGTCACTTGGCAAATAAAATCAAAACACCAGAGTAACTAACCCCTTGCCCCTTGTATGTTCTGCTCCAACATCTGAGTCCTGGTCTGTGTGCCTCCACCAAATGATGCTTAGTGGTTGTCTGTTAGGAACAGGACCCTCTCAGTGGTGACACCAACTTTGTGAAATGAGCTCCCTAAAGAGGTTCACCAAATCCCAGCACTGTATACCTTCAAATGCAAGACTAAAGCTTACTGATATAAGCTGGCTTATACATTGCTCAGTTCTTGTGCATTTTGCTTTGAATTTAATTTTGCTGTTTTTTTTTAAAGTGTACTAATGTTGCATTAGCTCCATTATGACCCATTTTGTGTGAAGAAGACCACAACAGAAAACCACACAGACATATAAGAACTTTCTCTAGGTACACAGAAAGACTCCGCAACCCAAAATGACCTTGAAGACAGAAAAGGTTTTAACCTGTTCTGCTGAGTAAAAACTGAAAGCTATATGCCATACTTTTCTTATATCACTCTATGATCTTGGTTTCTCTGTGGTGAAAGCTATATACTTTTGCACTAGACACTAATAATGGAAAAGCAATTCATTTTTAGCTTGCAAATCTCAGCACCTATAATGGGGTCTGATACTAAATGGAATTAGGGGCATACTTATCAATTTTGCAGATAACACCAAATTAGGCAGAGTAGCTAATACCCTAGAGGACAGGATCAAAATTCAAAATGACCTGGATAGACTGGAGAGCTGGGCCAAAGCTAACAAAATGAAATTCAATACGGAGAAATATAAGGTACTGCACTTAGGGCGGAAAAACGAAATGCATAGATACAGGATGGGGGAGACCTGACTGAATGAGACTACATGCGAAAGGGATCTAGGAGTCCTAGCAGACCACAAGTTGAACATGAGTCAACAGTGTGATGCAGCAGCTAAAAAGGCCAATCCGATTTTGGGCTGCATCAACAGAAGTATAGTGTCTAGATCAAGGGAAGTAATAGTGCCACTCTATTCAGCCTTGGTCAGGCCTCACCTAGAATACTGTGTCCACAATTCAAAAAGGATATGGACAAATTGGAGTGTGTCCAGAGGAGGGCGACTAAAATGGTGAAAGGTCTAGAAACTATGCCTTATGAGGAAAGACTTAGGGAGCTGGATATGTTTAGCCTGGAAAAAAGACAGTTAAGGGGCGATATGATAGCCCTGTTTAAGTATTTGAAGGGATGTCACATTGAGGATGGAGCAAGCTTGTTTTCTGCTGCACCAGAGACTAGAACACGGAACAATGGATGCAAGCTCCAGGAACAGAGATTCCACCTCAATGTTACGAGGAACTTTCTGACAGTAAGAGCTGTTCGGCAGTGGAACACACTCCCTCGGAGCGTGGTGGGGTCTCCTTCCTTGGAGGTCTTTAAACAGATGCGTTGATCATGATTTCCTGCATGGCAGGGGGTTGGACTGGATGGCCCTTGTGGCCTCTTCCAACTCTACAATTCTATGATTCTAAATCTAGCTCTGTGGAGTGGTTCTCTACATATGAGGTATTTGTATGTAGCTATTGCTTAAAAACAATTTGTAGGCCGCTCTGATAGCCTTGTGGCTGAAGAGCGGGATATAACTAACTAACTAAATAAAAAAATAAAATAAAGTATGTATGCTTATTTGTAGAAGCAAGATTCACACAGGCTGGATGGTTCCTCCCCCACTAAGTGGTTTAAGCCAGTCATACCTTGATGGAAAGTGCATCACAAGGGGGAAAGCAATTTAGAGATTTAATTTAATGTGCTTTAAATTTAAGACCAGAAGATTACAGGGTTCCAGGAAGAGTTAGTTGCACAGACATAGTTCCTGCAGAGTTTGTCTGGCATGGTTTCCTTTGAATAGACACCTTGATTACAAAGCTATCAATGCTGATGGCTGCTAATGTTCCTGAAAGATGGGTTAGAATGATAACACAACTTTTCTTGGCTAGAACACTTTTCCGCACTACTCTCTGAAAATTGACTCACTTCTCAAGGATATACAGCACCAAATGGCTGCAGCCTAGCTTCATAGAGTTACAAACAACATTACCAAACAAAATCCATCCTGCAACACACGTGTGGGCAGACTTTAGGTGTGCAAAGATCGATTTTGCCTAGAATCCTAAGGCACACCAACTGGAGTTAGCAGCAAAACAGTGGCTCAGGCAGACGGGGCCAACCCTGCTGCTAGGGAGAGTGAGGCAGCTCCCTCAGGTATCCAATTTGGTGTGTCATGAAAGGACAGCAAATTGTTATTCATTTATTTTGTTATTATTGTATTTGCATTGGTACACCAAAGATGGGTGGGGAACTGTTCTTGTGGGATTTTCAGCTTCTCATGTACCAAAACAACTTGGCTCAGTTTGAGTATTATATGCGCCTTGACTTGACTGGGGTGAGGGGACAGCATTTACTGTTCTACCAGAGGAGAAAATGTCTTGGTCCAGATCCAAGGAAGGATGTTACAGAACTATGAAACATGGTGCTACAGCTCATCTCCAGTAATTTATTTTCCACACCAGAACTGCTGCTTACAACACACATCCTTTCACTCCTGCAACCATTTAGAAACACTTCAGAGATTTCAGCAAAATTCAGTCACCAGGAACGTTGTTGTGTGCCTTCCTTCAAGTTGCTTCTGACTTATGGTTTAAAGTGAACCTATCATGGGGTTTTCTTGGCAAGATTTGTTCAAAGGGGCTTTGCTATTGTCTTCCTCTGAGGCTGACAGAGTGCGACTTTCCCATGCTCATCTAGTGAGTTTTCATGTCCAAGCAGAGATTCAAACGCTGGTCTCCAGAGTCACTGGCCCCCAAGAATATACCAGAGTTCTGATTATGTAGCCCCTGTTCTGTGCCAGTTGTATTCTTCCCTGGCCTCAATTTAAAGAACAGTGTTTTGGTTTTTTAACAAAATTATTTTTGAAGCCGTTAAACAAGGATGGGAAATCTCTGACTCTCCAGACCTTTTTTGTGATGGTGGTGATCTCCTCCCAAAACCTCAGCCAGCACGGTTAAGGGTGATGGATCATAGGACTTGTCATCCCAAACATCTGGAGAGCCCAGCTCTACTCTAGTCAATTTAGCACCATTTACAGAAAGAGTGCAGTTTCTACTACAGACTTACTCATATTAAGAGATCTGATTGGGAGGTACCAGAGATGATAAAGATAACGAGAGGATTTGAAATAGGGAGGCAGGTTGGAGGAAATGGTGGAGCAGCTAGTGTTGGAACCACTGCAGGGGGGGGTCATGATAGGCTGTGGCCCTTCAACTGTGGAATTCCCTCCATTAGGAGGCATATCTGTCCCTCTCTTGGGTTTCCCTTTCAGCAGGCCTTAAGATCTATTTCTGTTCTGCTCTGCTTTTTAGTGAAAGTACGGTAATAGTTGAGATCCTCTTATTTTATATTGTTCTTGGTTTTGTTGTTCTAAACATAATTTGTTACTTGTTTTCATTTGTGGTAAGTCACCTTGTGAAAGTTCTTCTTGAGAGGTGGGATAGGAATGTAATAAATAAAAAAATAAATAAATAAACAAAGGGACATTTTATAATATGTGTGCTTTCAAACTGTATATTTTGGCACACGTCTATGAAGAGGGTTTAAAATTTTTATAACTGGCAAAGAAGCCCTAGCCTGGTAACCTGTGATCATGAGTGATGTAGCCTGAGCCCCAGGTATGTTTACTCAAAAGTAAATCCCACTGTTTTTAGTTATATTTACTTGCAAGGAAAGGTGCATAGGGCTACAATATTAAAGTGCATTCCTATGTTCAGCTTCCTGAAAGTAAGACTCACTGAGCTCAACGAGGCTTACTTTTGAGTAGACATGTACAGGGCTGCCCTGCTAGAGAAGCTCATGCTCAGAGTGTGTTCCCCTGGTGTTAAAAAGAGGATACCCCCTCCCCCAACACACACACACACACTCCAGAGAAGTCTTTAAAAAGGGGCGATGATTAATACTACCGTAATCTCCTTAGGGCACATCATGCTGCTTCAGCTAATAGGGCTCCCGGGGACTAAAGAACTATTTATGGGAGGGGGCAGTTATTTAAAAAAATTGAGGGCCTGCTAAAAATAAGCATGCTTTTAGCTAATACCCCTTCTCCAGCACACCAGGGAGTGCTAATGATGGCATCAGCTACATGCTTTAATTGCACAGAATTAAGATACAAGATCAGTTGCATTGCAGCTGGCTGGAATCCAAATGCACCCCACGATTCACAACTACCCTCTTATCTGGGATGCTTTTATGCCTCACAGCAGTTCAAGAATAACCAATGATCCAATGGACCTCCATCCTGCAGGGAGTTGGCTAAACCAGAAGCTTATCCCTTTGACAAATTGACATTACTGGAGGAGGCAAAGCCGGAAACAATTCTAGCCCAACTGTTTTTGCGGTCAGCAGGTGTGTGTGTGTGCACTAAAGTATCGCAAGGGAGGCATGGTGCTGCCCATTCCTGGTGCACCAGTGCACATGGGTAAGTTGCGAATGCTATTCAGTGTGTAGACAGTCCTGCCCCAAGGAGTTCTGGCCCTTAATGAGAGGATGATGGATGGCACCGTGTCACTGCACCGTCAAGCAACTACAGCCAGCCAGTGTGGTGTAGTGGTTTTTTGAATGGACTGGGACTTAGGCAATCCAGCTGTTAGTTCCTACTGAGCCATGACACTCATGGCTCAGTAGGGAGAATAACCCTGAGCCAGTCCTTCTCCCTCAGCCTGGCCCTGTCTCACAGGGTTGTTGTGAGGATGAAGTGAGAAGGAAGATGCAAACTTGCATATGCAAACTTGCATTCATTGTAAGAGGCATGATATAAGTGTGACAAATACTACGCACACACACACACATGCAAATTCATACAAAGCTACCTCCCAAGCAGGATAGGATCTATGTGTCCAAAGCAACTTCAGGCAGATTAGTTGCAAAGTGAGTCCCACAACGTAGTCAAGAAGCCAAGGGAACACCCAGGAAAAAACCACTTTGCACATGCACAGGGGCATGTTGTCCTAAAGTTGGAATGGATATGTGGGGATGGGAATGCTGAGCACATGGTTAGACTCTCTAGGCACCAGCATTTCTTTAAACAAAATGATGCCAACCCTTGAAAGGGCCCATAATGCAGAGGCAAAGCAGGTGCTCTCTATGGAGATGCTCCCCAAATCAGTTGCTGGCTGACTGCTCCAGATAAAAAAAGAAAGACACCTCCAGCAACAGGACTGGACTGGGAAATGACTTTGATTGGGGAAGGTCTCAGCCTGAGACTCTGCTAGTCAGAGCAGAATTTTCTCTGTTAGCTGGACTAATGATCTGCATCATTCACATTCCATGTTTATATAAGAAGTGCCTGCGCTGTCATGCCATATTTACAGATGAATGGGTACAGACTCCAACCGCCATACCAGACTGTTGAAAAGTTACTTTCGAGGTATTAAAACCCAAATGTTAGATTACAACATTTTGGACTACATTTCCCAGACTCCCACAGCTTGCATGGACATAGTATTTACTCACCATGTGGATTCTGAGAGCTTTAGTCCAAAAAAGCCTTTGTTTCAAGCTCTCCACCAGGCACATATCATCTCCCACTACTTCCATTCAGGGCAGAGCTTGGGAAAGTTACTTTCTAGACTCAACCAGCATGGCAATACAGTCTGGCTGGGGGATTTTGGAAGCTGTAGTCCAAAAAAGTAATTTTTTTCCCAGGCTTTGCACCAGACACACATCATTTGTTGCAGACCAAGCATCTACTATCTTCCTTCAAGGGGAAGCTTATAGCTTCCCAGCGAGCATGGACCTCAATCTACAAAAATAATTTTCCCAAGGTCTGATTCAGGGTCACTGTGTTACAAACTACCTTTGGATTAGATCTCTTTTAACAGCAGGCAGGGGGATTCAAGATCAAAAATAATACTGAGCATTGACAACAGAACTTCCAATACAGATGTGCAGGACAGGTAAGTATGAAGCAAGGGGTCAAGCTTCCCCTTCCCCCTCAGCTCTCCCTTCCAAGGGCTGGACAAAGCCACATAATTTTCAATTATATCCAAAGGACTGCTCTTCAGCAGAACAACACAAAATCAAAGGCATACCCTGAGGCAATGATGTGGGAGGTGTAAACTAATAATTGAGTACTTTTGGTAGCAGGCCAGCTTTTAAGTCACTTTGGTGCCTGCAACAGAAAGAAAATACATATGTTCCCTTCCTCCTCGCTAAGAAGCATGGCACATACAAACCACCCAAAATTTCTCCTGCGCAAGTCATGCTGTAATGAATGGAAGCTGTGCCAGAGCACTCCTGCCTTCCCGTTGCCTTCTGTCACCTTCTGTTTCCTAACTTCTTCCTCATATGCGTGTTGTCCTTCATTTTAAGTTTTATTTTGTACAGTTCTGGCCTAAATACCCTGAAAGCACAAGATCCCCTGTGATCTTGCAAGCTAAGCAGGGTCAGCTCTGGTTAGTACTTGGAAGACTGCCAAAGAATGCCAGGTGCTATAGGCTATATTTGAGAGGAATGAACTGGCAAAACCACCTCTGAATATTCCTTGCCTAAGAAAACCCTATGAGATTCGTAGGAAAGTTGACAGGCAACTTGAAGGCACGCACACACACACACACAGAGGCAGACTTCAGGTTTATTGGACCTATTTATTACGGTATTTATACCCCGCTCTTCAGCCACAAGGCTATCAGAGCACCTTACAAATTGTTTTAAGCAATAGCTATTTACACATCTACACTGCATTAAACAGTTTCTAATGTGTGTTACCTAATTGCCCCCACAAGCCGGGTACTCAATTTACCGACCTACGAAAGGATGGAAGGCTGAGTGAACCTTGGAGCCTGCTGGAATCGAATTTGCAACGTGGTGACTTGCAGTACTGGCATTTAACCACTTAGTTTGTTTTTTGCACTAGAACACAAAGATCCATCAACTTCAGTCTGATAGTGAGGAAATGCACTTCAAAGTTAAAGAATTCTGAGCTCAAGGAATTTGTTTGCAGTGCCAGAACTGGACAAAGCTTCCTTCACACAAACTTCCACACCTGATTATCCCAAGCTTTCTTTCTCATTTTGGCAGAGTAATTTAGGAAAAGAAGGGAATAATTTTGCTGCTGCGGCTGCTAAATAACAGAGTGATAAGAATCTCAGAACTGTAGAGTTGGAGGACAGTCAAGAATCTTTGTTAGTCTACTGGGAATCCACCAGAGATCTAATACAAGAGTTAGATCTACTCTCTGTCCCATGTCCTTGTTGGAGTACTTTGCTTTAGGTGAAGTGCTATTGTTGCTTTTGCTGACTTGACAAGGTCACAGCACCCACAGGTCTATTCTGCCTCTGACTAGAAGGCTCCCCCAAATGGACACCTTGGGTTGGCTGATGGCAAAGTTACCACTGACACTGCATCAGGGTGGAGAACATCTGTAGCTCTCCAGATGTTGTGATACAACTCCTATTAATCTGGAATCACTCATCTATGATGTCTGGGACTGATGGGAGCCAGAGTCCAATAATATCTGGAGGCCCACATGTTCATCATGGACTCTGTGTGTGTGTGTGTGTGTGTGTGTGTGTGTGTGAGAGAGAGAGAGAGAGAGAGAGATATTACTCTGCAATAAAAGAATGAGTAACATAGGGAGAACACTTTGATGTATGAAGTCGAAGGCTTTCACGACCGTCATCCATAGATTTTCCTTGGTTTTTTTCTCGGCTGTGAGGCCGTGTTCTGGAAGAGTTTCTTTCTGACATTTTGCCTGCATCTGTGGCTTCAGAGAAGATGCCAGCCACAGTTCTATTTTTGCTGTTGTTTGCCATCAAGTTAACTTTGATATATGGCAACCCTTTGAATGAGAGACCTCCAAGAGTGCCAGTCATCAACAGCCCTGCTCAGGTGTGACTCAACTAAGATTGTCATGTTTGGGGGCACATCATGACACAACATGACACACTTGTAGAGATGATAATGCTCGGTTAAAGTGGAAGGGAGTAGGAAAAGAGAAAGGCCGCAGGACAGGTGGATTGACTCAGTCCAAGAAGTCATGGTCCCAAGGTTGTAAGAGTGGTTCTAAATATGGTGCTTTGAAAGTATCATAGACCTACATTAAGACATATCACTCATCCAGTGGATGATGTTACATCAATGGCCAAAATAGTTAAAAGTTGAAGTGCTAGGAATCGGAGAGCAAGACCCAGAAAAGGATCTTGGCATACTAAGCAGAGGGGATGGGGAATACATGTGGTTCAGCAGAGATGCAGAAACAATAACTAACTAACTCACTAACTAAATACATAAATAAAGGAGGGGAGCTCCCTAAAATGCTGAAGTCTAGAAAGGGTGAAGGTCAACCTGTAATACAAACAACAAAACACATACAGTATTTCAAACTGCTGAAAGCTATCCAGAGTCCCTTTCACACCACACAAATTATAGCACTATGATTCACCTTTAACTGCCATTGCCACATCCTTTGGAATCCTGGGATTTGAAGTTTAGTGAGGGGCATTTTGAATTCTGAGCCAGAGCTCCTTTAGAGCCTCTGGCCAAACCACAGACTCCAGGATCCCATAGCATGCTGCAGCCATGGCAGGTAAAGGCAAGTCATAGTGCTATAACTGTGTAAAGTACTCCTGATCTGTGAACAAGGAAGTCCTCTGGCCTTTCCTATGAGCTCATCTAAGCAAAGTGACCATCCTTTTAGCCACAGACCTTCTTCCCTCCTCCTTACATTCACAATATAGACTTGATGATGATAATAATAATGCTTCACGAGTATTAGTTTTGTAAAATTGCTGTCACAATATATTTGAAAGTCTCTGAACTTTTTAAAAGGCTGTGTAATTGTTATGTGGCATTATTAGTATTTTGTGTTTCCATAGGCACTATGCACAGCTTGGAAAAGTTATACTTTGGACTACTACCTCTAGAATTCCTTCCCCAAATTAACCTTTGCAAACTCTGACCAAAAAGTTCAGCACAATCACATTAATTTCTCATAATAACAGGAGGAAATGTCAGAACTTCCACAGATGTTAGAATTAAATGGTACCATTCCTTAAAAGTCCATAGATGCAAGCAAGCTGCAAAGGTGCATAGAGCAGGGAGACTCACTCACTCTGCTGCATACCAAGCAATCTTTGAAAGGAGTGTGACTCATGGAAGTCAACCCTCTCTGTGAAAATTTTAAAAACAAAACAAAACCCAAATCCTAAAGTGTGAATTGTAATGTCAAGATAACATTTGAAGTCCTTCGATCTGATCACAATCTTCCGGTTGCATTTTTTTAAAAAATAAAACATTTTAAAATTTATCCCTATTTTTGAATGTCAAGCTCCCGTAAGGGTTGGCAAACAGGAGAAGATTATCAACTAGGAGATCATCACTGGAGATTATGCCGGCCCCTCTGGCGCAGTGGCTTGAGAGGGAGGGAAGCTAAGGAGATGAAGGAGGTTTTAAAGATTTTTTTTGCTGCAAGGAAATGTATATATCTCTGATCTGAATAAGCCACTTAACACAGATGGTGTATGTTTGGGAAGTTCAGAGCTCAATTTAATCACAAATCCCTCTGGATTAACCATAATAGTCTGGTGCGTGTAGTAATATAAACAAAGGCATTGGGGGAAGAGAGAAATATTTCTTTTCAACTATGTTCCTAAGACTAAAAGATATCATGTATACAGCTCTTGATGTCAGCTTGCAAGGGGCATGGTTGAGTTACCCAGAAAAATCAGTCTTCCCTGCCTACCCTGCCTGCTAGAGTGAATAGAGTCACTCTTGTCAAATGTGTTCCTCCTCAAAATAACAACCAGCCATTCTGAGGAGGACTACACCAATGAACAGAGTTTGGGGAAGCTCCTATTTTGGACTATATAGGACTATATTTTGGACTATCCCAGCATCCACCAGCCAGCATAGCCACAGGCTGTGCGGTTTTAGGATTTGTAGCACAAAAAAGTAACATTTCTAAACTCTATAAATACCTAATCCAGCCTAGTTGCAATCTGTTCATATGAATGAAGGTGAGGGACAAGACTGCTAGTGTCTAGCCTTGTCCACTTCTGATATCAGAAGATCTGCTACCTGAGCCTTGAACAGTAGCGGCACTAGTGGGTGCAGAGAAGCTGAACCACACCAGGTGACACCATCAGGGGGAGGGGTGACACCAACCATAGTGATGCCACAGGTCTTGATGCAGAACCTGAGGTGGGGAAATCCATCCATTTCAGTGGCTTTGTTTTTAAGGAAACTGGCTTAAGAGGAATGAAACCCCCAGTCAGGTTGTTGTTGTTGTTGTTGCGGGGGGGGGGGCACTTTTCTATTTTAATTAGACTTTGGAGAGAATGTCATACCAATATGCGGTAAGTATGCCCTTTAGAAGGGCCTGAACAGGCACCAGATCCCATCTGATCCTGGAAGCTAAGCAGGGTCATCCCCAGTTAGTATTTAGATGGGAGACCATTAATGAACACCAGGTGCTGGTGTCTATATTTCAGAGGAAGGAATGGGCAAAACCACTTCTGAGTAATCCTTGCCTAAGAAAACTCTATGAAATCCATGGGGGTC
This sequence comes from Gambelia wislizenii, assembly GCA_030847615.1. NCBI lineage: Eukaryota > Metazoa > Chordata > Lepidosauria > Squamata > Crotaphytidae > Gambelia > Gambelia wislizenii. The sequence goes on from JAUMIR010000002.1 coordinate 263,990,155, forward strand.
ACAAAAATTATTTTTCTCTGTTTTACCAATGTTAATATTTTGTTCTGTTTGGAAGGAGTGGCTTTTTTGCCTGCTTATAATAAATAATCAAAACCAAAGAGGTCCCTTATAGTTTAGGTGTTCCTTACAGTGCAGGATCTTGTAGCTCCATTTGTAGCAAAACGGAATAAAAAATAAAAAATAAATTCAGTTTATATTCTAAAAGAGTGAAGTCTCAATAAACATGCTAATTTTATACCAAACATAGTTATATATAATGAATGTTATATTCCTAAAGTAACAAAGTAATATATAAATGGGTGGGGGTTAATATTGCATTCTTCAATTTATCCAAGAAATCAATTTTTTTCTGAAAAAGGCCAGAAAAATCCCTCTCATGGCTTTAGCATCTCTAAGTCAGACTACCAGTTGGATCTAGTCTAATCCTGGATACGTTTTTACCCTCGCTGTAGACCTCTAAATTCCAGATTTCACTGATAGCATGCAATTCTGAGAAACCATTTTTTAGCAACCTTTCTCAACCTTTTCCCCTGGAGGAACACTTGAAATAAATTTCAGGGCTTGAGGAACCACAGCATAAAAATTATTACAGTGGTCCCTTCCCATTCATGGGGGTTCAGTTTCACACCACCCCCATAAATGCGAAAAAAACATGGATGCTCAAGCTCCATATCAATCAGTAGCAGCACATGTTCACAGCGGCGTGATGCACCCATGTGAATGCACTGCCATTGAATAATATGGGAAGAGGCCATCTGCGGACACTCAAATTCATGGGTGGCTACTCCACTGATACAGAAGGCCCACTGTATATCTACAGCATGAAAATTTTTTTTCCCCAATCACAATCTCCTATGGAACTCTAGGGTCACAGGGAACCCTGATTGAGAGATCCTGATTTATAGAATCACTGCACTGGAAATTACCAGAAAGGTCATCTAGTTCAATCTCTTGCCAAGGAAGGACTCCATCACTACAACTGTCCTGAATGGCAGTAATTCAGCCTTTGCTTAAAAACCTTTAACATGGGTGGGTCCACTACTCTCCAAGGTTGTTTGTTCTGCCATCAAACAGCAGATACCCTCAGGAGGCTCATCCTAATGTTTAGGTGCAATTCTTTTTCTTTCCATTTGGATGTGTTTGTTTGGGATCTAGAACGGTGGTTCCAAGCCTGGAGTCCCCAAGAATTGTTGGGCTACACCTCCCTGACCACTTGCTATGCTGACTGGAGCTCTGGGAGTTAAAGTCTAAAAACCTAAATTCTGGAACACCTGTTTTCAAAACAACAGAAAACAAATGTGCTTCATCATCTAATGCGACAACCCTTTGGATATTTGAAGATGGCTCTCATATCATTTCTTACCTATCTCTTCTTCAGGCTAACATACCCAGCTACCTCAGTGCTTCCTCAGAGGATGTGGTCTCCATGCACCTCACCATTTTTGCCACCATCCTCTTGACACATGCCAGTTTGTCAGTATCTTTTTAAAATTTGGTGCCCAGAACATGGTACTGCAGCTGAGGTCTAACCACAGCAGCATAGAGTAGTATCATTACTTCTTCTTATCTGGATGCTATACTTCTGTTTCAAGAATAAGTATTTCCAGTCTTTCCTTTGATATATCCTACAGCCAAAGAGAAGGAATCTTTTAATATAACTAATTGGACAGAGGCTGCTGTATCAGTTGGTGGCAGCAAAGGCTCTGGAGCACCTTTAAGACAAAATGGATGGATTGGAGCAGAAGTTTTTGTGCAATTAAATTTCACTTCATCAGATAGTGGTGCTATCAACAGTTATCACATACAGAGATGTAGTTACTGGACCTGTTTCTATAATTTTTCTCTATACCTGGGGAATAAGTGTTCCCCCCCACTGATGTTGCTGGATTGCAACTCCCATCAGGTCTAGCCAGCATGACCAATGGTGAAGGATGATTTGAGCTGCAGTCCAACATCTGAAGGACCATGTATTTTCCAGCTCTGTTCTTTTCCCAAGTCTGTCCACACAGTGTGTGTGTGTGTGTGTGTGTGTGTGTGTGAGAGAGAGAGAGAGAGAGAGAGAGAGAATGAGAGAAAGAACACAATAGCTGATTATTAATTAAACAGTCACTGCTTGCTTCTAACATGGGAATAATGAGCTCTGCATTCTCAGATTTCCAATAAACTTGTTATAAGTGGGCAGATTCCAGAACAAGAGTCCTCCAATTGATTCATGTGGATTTGATATTAAAAGCTCTTCCTGTACTGAACTGACGTAGGAAGTGTTGTTTTTATAAAAAGGCTGCAAGCTCACACTGCCTGGTGATAAGTCAACATCATTTTCCCTTCTAGGTTCTAGACAATGTAACAGCTTGCAAACTCTAACTTTTGAGGGTGGGTGGTGAAAGGAACTGTTCCAAAAAGCAATCCTCTCAACTTTTCAGAACAGTTTCATTTTTCCCACTCACCCCTTAATTTATGCCGCCTAGCCTAGAATACCCCATGGTAGGTTCACCTTAGGGTGGCCATAAGTTGGAAACGACTTGAAGGCTCACAACAACCACAAGAAAGCCCAATGAAGAGTTCTGGAGAATGCCAAAGCTTGCACATTTTGCAGTGGCATTTTCATTGATCATCATAAAAGTGCTGCCTATCTGTGTCTTTTGGCTTTGGAGTGGTGGTGGTCATGGACTGATGTAGCAACCAGTGGTTCAATGGTTAGACCAGTGGTTCTCAAAACTTCCCTCTTGAGGACCACTTTCATGGGCCAGTCTTCAGTTCATGTAGGGCACTGGGCTGACCCCAAGTAAGCCTCAGCATGGATGCAAAAGCACAGACTAAAAACAATGATGCTGGCAACACTACCATATGTCACAGATCTTTGGGGAAATTGTGGTTTCAGTGTGCTGATGGGGGGGTGGAGAGATATTACCATGGCAACTGAGGAAATACCTGTTCATCACAACAGTGAGGATTCCCTCTTACTGATTTGACAGGACTCAGAGGTCTTGTGAAACTTTGGAAAACTGTTGAGAGTACAGTTGGCCCAGATAGTCTTCTTTGCTACAGAATTGGGTTCTGATAGGCAAACTGTCCAAAGGAGAAGGAAAAGTTACGAAGTGCTTGGCCACCCTCCTTCTTGGCCCAAAGCCACTGTAGTCAGCCCACAGTGCTAGGGTTTAGGGCCAGATTTCAGACCATAGGCCCCTTCTCCTATCCTCAGAGCACAAGGAAGAAATCTCAGAGTGAGAGTACAGTCTTGAAAGCTGGGTGTATACATATTTTCCTGATTTGTTGGACTTGATTTTTTTAAAATCTGAATGGCATAGTCTGTGCAACTCTGGTTGATGCTTACTAACACATCAGGGGCTGTCCCTTGTTACCTCATTTTGTAACATCACCAGGGCTCAAGGGATCATTCCTAGGACTCAGGTTTTGGCCCTGCAATCTCAGGGTTTGGAATAGCCCTGACCTGGCAAACCTACTTGGTGATCACAATCTTGGTCACAATTCCTGGACTATCATCCCATTCCAAGGTTGTTCACTGAAGGGGGAAGGCAGAAGACAGGATATGTTTCAAATCAGCTTGTCTGCCACTGCTAAGAAAACCAAGGCCAGGGCCAGCCCTACTGTAAAGTAAATTATTGTTACTCAGTCTGTCCTTATGTTATTTACGTTGCCAAGGTGGAGAGAGGCACCCTGTTTCCTATGCAAAAATAAGTTTGGCTGACTTTGTCTGCTATGTACCTTGACTTGTGAGCATATGGGAAGAGGTGCCATTTACTGCTCTACCTCAGGCTGCAAAAAATCTTGGGCTGGCCCTGACCACTGCTTGAGAACAACAGTAGTTAGCCCACCTCTTTTCAGATACGGTGGACATATAAGAAGGCAAAAAGTTACTCTAAGTGGTCTGGTCTAAGATTTATATCAGTGGTTCTTAACCTGTGGTCCAGGGACCCCCAGGGGGTCGCAGTGTCCTCACGGGGGGTCCGCAAAGGCTTAAAGGCTGCTCTACCCACTTCCTCACTGCAGTAGAGTGGCCACATGACAAAAGCCAAGGCAAAGGCTGGCTGGCTGGGCCTATGCATTGCCATTTAATCCATTTCAACCACAAATTTGCAGGAAGAAGCAGGAGAAAAGTCTTCCCTCACCCTCCAGTGCCTCTGAGGGTGGGTTTAATGGATGGTTTACTTGTATTATTATTATCATCATCATCATTATCTTTAGTTAAGTCTTGGGGTCCACAGCAACAAAAAATATTTAAAGGAGCCCCTGATAAAGGAAGGGGTAAGAACCATCGATTTATAAGTTAAATCAAAAAAATTAAAGGTAGATTTTGTAATGTTATCAGAAATATTTTTGCTGGCTATTATGGATAAAGTACTGGACAGTCAATATGGATTACTTCTTCAATATACAACAAGGACCATTGCCTCCCCAAAATAGTACGCTACGGTGAACTCGCCATGGGTCAGCGTAAGAGGAGCGCTCCAAAAAAGTAATACAAGGACTCCCTGAAACAACATCTCAGGCTCAGCCAAATTGATCACCAACAATGGTCTGCCCCGGCCTCACATCGGGAGGTATGGAGACGCACTATCCACAATGTGGCAGCCTTATTTGAGAACTCACACCAAATAAGTCTTGAAGAGAAACGACAACACAGAAAGAATCACAACCTGGAAACATCACCCAAGGAGACCTTCTGCTGTGCTTTCTGCAACCGAACTTGTCTATCTCGGATTGGCCTTTTTAGTCATCAGCGCGCTTGCAGAAAGCGCGGGATGAGTCCTTCCTGAATCTTTGTTTGCGAAGAAAAGCCAGAGAGAGAGAGATACAACAAACATATTGTTTGCTCAATCTTGGAAATGGACTGAAGCACCTAAGATGGAAGAATGGATTGTTAAGGTTGCTGGGTTAGCCCAAATGGACAAACTAATGTGGGTTCTAAGGGATAAGCCAACTGAAGACTTTTTGAAAGATTGGAAACTGCTTGTAGACTTCTGGAGCAATAAGAAACCTAATGATGTAATAATTTGTGGTTATTGTTATTAGTAATTTTAGTAGGAATATATAGTTGGAGCTGTAATGGTAAATGTTCTTCTCTTTTTTTACTTTTCTTTTCATTACAGTCAGGAGTGGGGTGGGGGTCAGAGCCCTACTGTGTATTAGTTATATGTCTTTTTTTCCTTTTTCTTCCTTTTTTTCCTTTTTGTTTATATTTTGGATGCATACTACTTTGATTGTAAATTAGATTGTTTATGTCAAATATTTATAATAAAAAAAGAACAACAGTAGTTAGCATCCAACATTATATTTTAGGGGCTTATTGCATAAGGGGAGGAAGAGGCAGTGCACCCCGATAATAGCGCCACCCATCTTGCCTTATCGCACAACGTTGGCATGTTTCAGCTGTTCTCCCATTCTAGTCTGGATGTTGTCTGGCTCTTTAAGGAGATGGTGGTAAACGTGAGTCTTTTTGCTAACTGGAAAAACCCATTACCTTTATCACTGTCTCCTACGGGACCGGAATGGGAAAACAGCTGAAACATGCTGACGTCACATGATAAGGCAAGGTGGGATGAGCTACTCTTGGGGGGCAGTTCCATGACAGGAAAAAGTTCGCGAGATTCTGGATTACCATTCTTTCGCATCAGGAGCGCATAAATCACACGAATCCTGGCATATTCGAAAGATGCAACCACATTCGGTTTTCCTTAGTTCACACAGGCAAAGGTGGGGGGGATCGCCTCCAGATGATTAAAGCCAGGCAGGAGGTGGAGAGGGAGCAAGGAGGGGGTCATGGAGACCATAAATAATGAGAGGGAAGAAAAGGACAAACAAACAAGAGATCGAAAGAGCGATCTGTCAACTTCTCCGTCTTCCCCAGCCCCAAAAGGCTTCTATAAAGAAAGGAGTGAATGAAAGCACGAACAAGCAAAAGCATGGTGGAGCAATTTGCCTTGCCTTGCCTCGCCTTGCCTCGCCTCGCCTCGCCTCGCCTCACCTCGCCTCGCCACGCCACGCCACGCCACGCCACATGCACACACAAACACACACCACAGAAGCAGGGGCTAGCCTCATTCCTGATCATCTTCCCTGCCTCCGAAGCCTTGAATAAAGGCAAGTGAAAGGAAGGACAAACAAACAAAAGGACGAACATGCGATCAGCTGTTTCCCTGAACAGACGAATGCACACACATACACACGCACACCAGCGAAGCAGGGGCTAGTCCCAACCGTCTTCCCAACCCCCAAAGCCTTCCTTTGAAACAGACAGGAAGGGCTCAGAGCAGATTTTCCAAAGTGGGCTGCAAGCAGAAGAAGGTGAATTTCTTCTCTCCAACCCCTCAGTCTATTCGGATAAAGCACAATGGTCACTCCAACCAATCAGGATTCAGCTCTGCTCAAAGTAATTCGAAAAAGTCGATGCCAGTTTACACGATGGTTAGTTCCCATGACAAATTATGCGCATTTTCGCGAACTTAATCAAAAAAGTCTGGAAAACTAGCGAAAGCTGATACTGTGCGACTTATGGGTTTTTTGCACCCCCTCCTTCTGAAAAGGGTGCTGTTGCTTCGAAATGTGTGGGAACTATCAGGCTTCTTGTCGCATTCTTTGAGGATTTATTTTGCCGTGTAAACGACCCCTTGGTCTTCACTTCTGCTTTCCTTCCTTCATGCAATAAGCCCCTTAGTTTATGGCTCATTACATTTCTGACTGAAAGCATCTGAAAGCTTCAGGATGATGACATATACAGCTAGCAAAAAAACAAAAGAAGGGAACTGTTTTACCCTACTCTTAAATGAATTTCTTGCCAGAATATGAATATTGGGAACCAACACTTGCCTAGGAATTAACGCTTGGCATGGAGATGAGAGCTACTAATTGAAAGTGTTTGGGTAAATAGGCATGACTACATCTAATTTAGATTTTATAGTAATAGCCAGGGATGCCAAGGCTGGAGAAATGTAGGATTTGTGCAATGACCCTGTTATGTGTTACCTTTCTTCCCAGCTAGCGCTAGACTGTTGTTGATGGGCAGATCAAAATCACACAGGAATGACTACTGAATAATAACCACAAGAAGGGGGAATAATAAGTATAAAATGCCATGAGTTCTCCATACAGAAAATTGCTCCTTGCAACAGGAATCTGGAAGGATCCCTTGAGTACATGAGAAATGGATGACACTCAACATCTGCAAATGACCATGGAATTGACCAAACAGCATTGTGAGAAAACAAGAAAACATCTTTAGTGTGTCTATGACTCACATTCTGAGGATGTTTTGCAATTATTCTTTTCACTAACATTTCCTGCAATGGTAACATCCCAATTTAAATGAGGAGGAGGAGAGGGAAGGGGAAGGAGGAGAGGGAGACAAGGGAGAGGAGAGCAACAGCAGCTTCCCTCCCCCCTCCTCCCTTCATCTCTTCTGGCCGGGATCAGCCAACCCAGGCTCAGGGAAAGAGAGCCAAGACCCAAAGATGCAACCCTGCCTGTTTCTTAAAAACACCCTCTGAGTATCCTTGGCAGGGCTCTCCTTTGCTCAACATGTCTGAAAAGGAGGAAGCAACTCACAGGATTTCTCTTGTCCTTTCCAAACAGGAGTGGCAACTGATATTGGAAGTTAAGGAAATCTGGATCTTGGCATTTTTCTGCGAAGACAAGACAGACACTCTTTATTGAACTCCAAGGGGCCATTTACGTGTAGCCAAGTCCAATATTAACACCACCAACTTGCCGTTTGCCAATTCAGGGCTTTCTCATAAATTATAGCTCACCAAGTGAACACTGAGTATGTGGAAACAAGCATATCATATGTTGGGAGGGGGGGGGTACATTGCCATACTGCTTTCTCTAGCTACCTGCAAATATAAGACTGCCCTCATATTCTCCCACTCTCACCACCATGATTTGCTTCCATCTCATACGCACATCTGAATTGACACTGCAACATGCTGCTCCTTTTCTTGTTCTCAGATTAACTTGCAATGTTCCTTTGCCTTACCTGTCTGGGTCAGCATGGGTGATAGAAATTCGGGGAGGGATTCGTAGTGGCAGCGTGGTTGGTCTCTGGATGTTGTCTGGCTCTGGTGAGCGGGCTCTCTCTATGGGTTTCCACGGTGGGACCTGTAGGCTGGAGGAGAGGCGTCTACGTCCCCGCCGCAGATCAGCACCCAGCATGCTGGAGGATGTGTAAGAGCGGCTGCACCAGTTGGGGTCCAAAGTGTCCTTGGGTTTCTGCAAGGAAAGAAAAAGGGGGGGGGGGAGGGGAGGAGGAAGGGAGGGAGGGTGAGAATCAGGTTATTCTGTTCAACAGGTTTAGAGCAAACTTGGAAATGTTAATTTTGGACTAGAACTCCCAGAATCGTCTGGCTCAGCATTGTTACCTACCCTGATAGCCCCTATCTTGGAATATCAAATAATTGGCAATATTTAATAATTTAGATTAATGTGGCCATCCATGTGGTTAGCAGATAATTCCAAGGTTGGAGTCATATGTAACCAAGGGAGGGGCCTTTGGAAATTCTCCAGAAACCAAACACTCTGCCAAATTTTGAGTCATCTAGCTCAATGTCCTAGCTGCCACAGATAAACAAACCCAAACACAGACATTCTCTTTCTTTTAAATTTACACTAGTGTCACTTATCCAAATGGACTGTAGCACAGAAACTTAAGATAATGACTGCATAATCATATATATATTTACAGAGAAACAATTTCCATTGTGTTCTGTGGAACCTGCTCCCAAGGAAATATGTGTATGATTTCATCCCTCAAGGATAGAATAGAAAGCTTGTGGATAGTTTTTGATCATTGATATGGTATACATTTTTTCATATCTGTGCTTCATACAACAATAGGGGCTAAATCCTACCATTAGTTCTAACTTGAGTGTGTGTAGGTGTGTGTGTGTGTGTGTGTGTGTGTCCCATTGATTCAATGGATCTACTCTAGTTGGGACTACCAGTTGGATTCAGTTCTAGATCTTATCTTTTATAAGTAGGATTTTGACCATATTTTATACACTGCTACAGATCTATCTCGGTGAATGAAGCAGCTGTGTTCCTGGGCATTATTTCTTCAACAGAAAAATTGGTATCACAGGTAGAAATTACATGGAAAGAAAAGAGATAGGTTCCTACACCACCTAAAAGAAAGGCAGTTCAGCATCTATTTATTTGTTTAATTTATATCCCACTTTCTTCCCAGAATAGGATTCAACAATTTTCAGCAAATATTTTATTCAAAACTAACCATATTCACATGTGAAATGAAACAACTAGCTCAGGTAAGCCTTATTTTGCTGTCATTTATTTTTATTTTGCTTTCATCAGCGTCCATTTCCCCATTGATTTCCATTCTGGGGGCCAAACTTATAGATCTACAGTATGCTTTTTTAACATGCTGGGGGCAGATGGTAAGGAACACTTATCTGCTCTACCCTTTTCTCTCTGTTTTGCTGTTTACAGATGTTCAGTAAGGGAATTTGGAGGCAGCAGCTGTTTACCTTGCCTGTAGTAGGCAGGCACACATGGCTACAGTAGGATCGTCTAGAGTAGAATCCCATTCTTTCCCATTTTCAAGCTTTACTACATTATTTACTGCAGGCATGCTGATGCAACCTGACATCAAATGCGTGTGTTCCTCCAGCCCTCCTTCACCACCATCCCAATGACATGTTGATTATCTATATATATAATTCTCTTGGGTATGTTGCCGTTCCTAGTGTGCTGACTGGCCGCTTGGGAAACATACCCAACCAATCGCAGTGGTTCTTTGGCCAGCCAATCAGCAGCTGGATAGTGCGTTTCAGTACCACCTCCTTGGCCTACAGCCACATCTTTGCCTGTTGAGCTGCAGTAAGTAAATACTCAACCAGCTCCCCTTGCTGTCTTTATATGCATGCATGGGGGAAAATAATGCTGCTTTCTATGTGTCCCCCACTCTTTTCTTTCTTCTTTTCCCTCCTGTCCTACCTTTCTGTGCTTCCTGGGACCTTTCAAAGGCTGCCTGGAGCCTTTCTGTGCTTCCTGGGGCTTTTCTGTGTGGTCTGGGGCCTCTTTGTGCTTCCTGGGGCCTGAGGACTTTCTGTGTTGCCAGGGGCCTGGGGTCTTTTTGTGCTGCCTGGGGCACAGGGCTGTTTTGTGCAGGCAGGGGCCTGGGGCCTTTCTGTGCTGCCTGGCCTCTTGGGCCCTGGGTACTCTCTGTAGCTGTGCCCTGGACTTTCTGTGCTATCTGTAGCAGTTCCTTCCCCTTGGGCCTTGGCGTGGAAATATGTGGAAAACATCAAGTCCTTTCTAAACATGGCAGTGGAGGAGCTCTTGCATCCTGCCATCCATGTGTGGGTTGTGTGTGTGTGTGTGTGTGTGTGTAGCATGGGGGTGTATGTAGTGTATGTGTGTATGTGTAAGTATAGGGTGTGTGTGTACTGTGGGGTGTTTGTGTGTTTGTGCGATTGCATGGTGGCGGCAGAGGGGCTTTCGTGTTCTGGCATGCATGGTGTGTGTGTGTGTAGTGTAATGTGTGTATGTGTGGTTGCATGCCAGTGGCAGAGGGACTCTTGCATCCTGCTGCACATTGTGTATGTGTTTAGTGTGGTGTTTGTGTGTCTATGTGCAATTGCATGGCAGTGGCGGAGGAGCTCTCATGTCCTGGTGCATATGGTGTGTGTGTACGTGTGGTTGTATGGCAGCAGCAGCAGAGGGGCTCTCACGTTCTGGTGCACATGGTGTGTGTGTGTAGTGTGGTATGTGTGTGTACGTGCGGTTGCATGGTGATGGTGGGGCTCCTCGCATCCTGGCATGCGTGGTGTGTGTGTGTCTACCATTGTGTGTGTGTCTATGTGTCTGTGTGTACACACAGTTGCATGGTGGTGGTGGAGGGACTCTCGGCATAAAATTAGCCATCATAGTTCATTTGAAAAGTTATATATTAATGTGTCAAATGATTGTACTTTTGACATATTTCCTAAGTGACCAATCAGCAAAATGGGAATGGAAACAAAGAATCATACTGAAGTGTTTTATCTATGCAGATAATGGTGTATATTACACCAGGTATAGCTAGTGTGTGTGTGTGTGTGTGTGTATATGTATATATATTCCAGCTAGATAGTAGAAAAGGAGGAAATGTGGGGCTGGTAGCGTGTTAAAAGATTGTGAAAAGGAGTTTCTTTTTCAGAGGCTTTGTTAACTGAGGTATACCTGTAATCGTAAAAGAGTGAAATAATAACTAATTTCAAAAGAGTGAAATGATGAATTGCGAAAGTCAGACTAAAACAATGGTTTAAATAGCATGCCTTGAAACATGACAAATGCCAATTGTCTTGTCTGAGGATTTAAAAAAACACAAAGATTCCACTTTGAATAATCCTCAAAACAAATGAAACATTTAAATGGGGTTAGTGAAAAGCTGTGTTTCTTCCAGCTCAGCAACTGGAAATATCTAGAACGTCTGAGCAAATGTCTTCCAGTTAGTTGTGACACATGAAAAAAATAACAACTGTTATGAGCTTTTCAGTTATGAGTTTTTCAGGAATGTACTGCCTTGGAGTGTGGTGAAGTCTCCTTCTTTGGAGGTTTCTATAACAGAGGTTGGATAGCCATCTGTCAGGAATGATTTCATTGTGTATTCCTGCATGGCAGGGGGTTGGACTGGATGGCCCTTGAGGTCGCTTCCAACTTTATGATTCTATGACCAACAGCTGCTCCTCCTCCTCCTCCTCCTCATTATTATTATTATTATTATTATTAGACCATAACCTTTACATAGCTTGGCCACCCTCTCTGGTTTCAGAAGAAATTTGCTTTGTATATCTTATAGTTTCCATTAGTCATTTTTTCATTGATAAAACTGCCCGGGGGAATGTCTATACTCAAAACAGAGATGTACCTTTCCCTGAGGTAAGGTACAGTACATGCCCTCCAAAAGTACCCCTTTCATTACCTGAACTTTCAAAATAGGTAGAGTACTCATTTGCTCACTACCTTTATACAGCTTGCTAATAGGCTTCTTGACCAAGACGCAGGAGGTCTGCGCTAGGTGTGCATGTGGATTTTGAGGATAGAAGGCATGGATGCCACCTGAGTTCTAATCAGAATTGGAAACAGCAGAGAAATCAGCAGGCCTTACAAAAATCAGCCAAAAGGTAAACACCTAAGAGAACAAGAGCAGGTCATCCAACAAGGCCTGATGCCTATTTGAACTTGCAGGTTCCATCCCAGCCTTCCTCCACTCTTTGGCAAGCCTTCCTTCACTTCAGTGAGGCTTCCAATACACAGAGGAACATGTGGACTGAGACCAAGGGCTTGTCTATATGGGCTATTTATCCCCATCAGGCCCCCATCTTAGAGACCTGCAGTCCAAATGCCACAGGGCTTTCCCCCTGCTTTTCCCCTGGGCAGTCCTGATGACCTCCACAGCAAAGACGGGGGATAGATGAGGTAAAGCCCAAGAAAACATTTTAGCAAAATACCCAGAAAAAACTGTCTCAGCTGAGAAAAAATGGATCAGGCCCCACATGACCACAGGAGCCCATACCGGCATGCTGGCTTATCGCTGCATCACTCTCTCCGAAGACAGGAAGGAGTCCTACAGCAAATGACCCAAGGCTGGTCACATGCAGGGGGCCTTGATCACGTGCTGCGGGCTTCAGACAGTGTGACATGGATGGCAGTGGCAGCAGCTTCAGAGACAGGCCAGCATGGCGGTCTGGACTCCATCCTTTTTCATTCAGGTAACAGGGAAGGAACAGGCCAGATCAGTGGCCGCAATACGCCAGTGGGGAGCTGGCATATTCTGGCCCATGTAGATAAGCCCTGAGGCCATTTTGCTATATCTGCTAGGTCTATTCTCTTTTGGATTAAGAAATCTCTCTTCCAAAAGGAGACAAAGTTCCTATTTTCCTGGCTTGAGAGAGAAACATTCATCTCTTGTTTGTTTGTTTCTAACAGAACCCAACATAATGAATTTTTTTGTGGGCCCCAAACCTCTAAAAATACAGTTCAGCAGATCTCTGCAACACCCTTTGCTCACTTGATGGTTCTATGGATCCTCCTGGAGTCACTTCATGCCAGAGCTTGTGTTCCCATGACTTGTTAATATCATACCCTCCCACTGTCCAGATTTAGCAGGGACAGTACAACTTATAATGGGCCCTTGATATCTGTTGAGATTTGGTTCCAGGACCCCTCCACAGATAGCAAAATCCGTGGATACTCAAGTCCCATTATATATAACGGCATAGTAAGATTATGTCCCTTAAACAAAACAGCAAAATCAAGGTTTGCTTTTTGGATTTATTTATTTATTTATTTATTTAGGGGCTCCCGATATTTTCTAACCATGGTTGGTTGAATCCATGGATGTAGAATCTGTGGGTAAAGAGGGCTGACTATGGTTCTCTGTCGTCTCACTTTTTCAGCTGCTTTTAAACAGTCCCATTTTCTCTCTCCTACCCCCACTTCCCCCTTTATCTTCAGCTTACTTCAACTGCTGCAAACTGAGTTTAAAGTGCAAAAGTAGTTTACATTCAATTAGCCCAGCAGGGGGAGAAGAGAGGATAGAACAGACCCTTGTCCTTCCCAGTAGGTTCAGGCAAAACAAACTGCTGCAGCCTCTCCTAGCTTGTGTGTTCTTCCTCGATAATAACTTCTGCCTCCTTGACCACACACCGAAGTTACTTGACTACATGTGTCCCAGTTTTCCTCTGTGATATATTGGAGGATATGTTAATTTTTAATAGGCACAATTTAAAAAAAACAAAAAGGGTTGCCCATTCCATAGCCAAGCTGCCTAGGATTAAACTCTTCCCCCCACCCTGGCAAAAACGTCATCCTTCAGCAAAATAACATCACCCTACTGCATAATCTCCTTGCAGAACAATGTGGGAAAGAAGATCCATCTCCATTTTCAGGCAAAAGTTTCCAGAAGGTGCCCTTCCTTTCGTGTAGAGAAAAAGATTTGCCAGCTTGAAATGGGCGTACTGTGTGTGCTGTATGAAAATGGCATTGCCAGCCAAGGCTAACAGCTGTATGTAAGGTGCCATTTTGGAGACATCTGCCTCCTACCTCATCACCCTCCAGGCCTCTGGATGCTTTCAGAGCTCTTGAATTGTCTTCCCCTCAGGAGCTGAGTCCTCCCCAGCTGAGGCATGTGTTCCAGAATATTATTTTCAAACAATAAACTGCATTAAAGAGTAAGGTGAAAGTGTTAACTTCATTAAGTGTCCCCAATACTGTTCCATTTTAATTGGCCAATTAAAAACGATCAATGCACGACAACTAATCCACTATACAAGCTTAATGTAATTGGCAGGCATGCTGCGCTGGATCCTGGCCCAGTTCCTAATGGAACAAGCAGGCTATTATAGAATGAGATTTTCCTCCAAGATTGGAACCATTTTTTTTTTAACTGTGGTAACTCTGTTTTATACATCTTCAGCAAGTGAGCTAGGACCCAAAAGTTGGTCATCTCAGTGTAAGATGGGTCTCAGTCTAAGGTGGGTCATATCAGCACCATCATGTTTAAATAATATATTTTTGAGAAGAAAAAGAAGAAGATGGAACAGGTTAAGAATGAGAAGGAGAAAAAACAGTGAAATGGGCCCCTATAAAAAGTTAACAGTGGGGCTTTTTCTAAAATTGAAGGCTGGTCCTGTTGGCTCTTTTTTATGTCCTGCAAGGTGCACAGTAACAAATACAAAAACTAGGCTCACTGAGATGCCAACTATCAGCACTGTCTGAGGTGCTTGTCCCCAACAGTAGCTATTACAGAAGAGTGCGGAAGCACAGAACCCTTTAGCAGTATTTGGCAATATGGCACTGACTAACTTTGAAATGATGCACAGACACAGTTGACTTCTTCCAAAGTCCTTGGAGGCTCTTTATCTCTTGTTGCAAGATATATCACCAACATACAGTGTCTGAAGTAATGCAAAATACACACAATAGTCAACCCACTATTCTGAGCAAACTTACATAGCAATTACTCTGGCCCACTACAACCCACACCTGCTCTGGGTCTTAGCTTACTCATATACTGTGGTGATTACTCAGGTGTTACATACCCTTCACAGCCATACAAAATATTTTACCTTGCTTTAAAGGAACATTGTTCCCAATAGATCCTGTGTCTGGAAAAGTGGAACAATAGTCTTAGGATTGGTACTTTACAGTCCTTACTGTGCAGGTTCATAATAATCCTCCTTTGAGGTTGACTAGTATTGTTCCCTTTTGCAGATGGGGAAAATGAGAGAGCAAAGTTTTCTTAAACACTGCAAGTATCTCTATAACAGAAGGGGGGTTGCATTTTCAGGGAGCCTCTAGACACTGGTAATCTAAAGGCTGAAAAGAGTCAGGCCCTGGATGGGTAGACTTGATGAAAAACTTAGCATCAACTACATGTAGAGCACAATCTATAAAATAATATGAGATCATTAATGGTGGCAGGAAGCTTGCTAAAGAAAGATGCTTTCAGTATGCAGACTGGTGCAATCCTTTATCTTTCTAGCTTGTACCAGTAACATTTCTCACCATGGCACTACCTTTCTGTAGTGGTGGGATTGCCTTCTCCTTTGAGGCAAGAGGTTATGCTGACAGTGGCAGTACTGCAAGTTAGACTTGGAGGAAGGAGACATCACAAGAGCAGCCAGACCCAGAACAAACCACAGGAATGAAGAAGAAAAACAGCCACCCAAGGGAAGGCATTTTTACCATGCATCAAAGGAGTCACAGACAGAATAGAGAAACTGATGAGGAAACACAAACTTCGATCTACAGACCAACCAAGAAAATCCAAGAAATGCTATGCTCAGCGAAGGACAAAAGAGACCCTCTCACAGCTGCAGGAGTTTACCGCATACCTTGCAGCTGTGAACAAGTTTACATAGGGACCACAAAACGCAGTGTGCAAACACGAATCAAGGAACATGAGAGACAATGCAGACTGGACCAGCCAGAAAAATCAGCAGTAGCAGAACATGTTATAAACCAACCTGGACACAAAATGTTATTTAAAAACATAGAAATTCTGGACCAGGCCAACAACTATCATGTCAGAATGCACAGAGAGGCTATTGAAATCCACAAACACCTGGACAACTTTAACAGGAAAAAAGAAACCTTAAAAGTAAACAAAATCTGGCTCCCAGTTTTGAAAAACAATAGAATCAAAACTCAACACTTACAAAAGAATTCCACCCAGGGACAGGGGGATTTCCAGCAGATAATGGCCCATCAACCAACCATTAGCCAAACAGACACTAATCAACCTCACATTTCTATATGCAGAAACTAACAATTCAATTACACAAATTTACATATACTCTCCAACAGGGTTCACAGCATATAAACTCCACACACACTTCTACACAACTATTCTCTGAAGATGCCAGCCACAGATGCAGGCGAAACGTCAGGAAAAAAACTCTTCCAAAACATGGCCTCACAGCCTGGGGAAAAACCCAAGGAAAATCTTTGGAGGAAGGTGGTTTGGAAATTGGAGGAAGGAACATCAACATAAGATATGCTGATGACACCATACAACCAGTAGAAAATAGCAAAGACTTGGAACAATTACTGAAGTAAGTCAAGGAAGAAAGTATAAGGGCACGTTTACAGCTGAACATTAAGAAAACAAAAATAATTACCACAGATGATTTACCTAACTTTGAAGTTGTCAACTTTAGACAATTAAGACATTGAAATAGTTCCAAGATTTTCCATACCTTGGCTCGGTCATTAATCAGAGACTGTAGCCAAGAATTCAGAAGAAGACTAGGGGGTTGTCTAGATGGTGAAAATAATCCTAATAGAATACAAAGAGAATACCTTTTGTCCCAATTAGATCCGACTGAAATTTGCAACTTTTGGAAGGAGGGCCCCCAAAAACTCAATTTACTGCACAGAAAAAGTCTTTATGGCTTTTCCCAAGGTTTTTTGAATAATGCGTGGAAATGTGCATTAGTTCTTGTTTGGAATCTGATTCGCACTGTAGAGCATTCTTGGCAAGGGGAGAAGTGGAAAGATGATTGGTCAGATGTATATGGCAGAGGGCTTGCTGGCAATGAAGTTGCCAGAAGCACCATTTTGGAATTTTGTGTTATTGATCATGCACTTTTTTACTGCACTGAGACGACCAAACAACTTTTTAAAGTGGAAGGTCACATTTGTGCACCTTTGATTTACAGTTTAAAAAATATACTATGCAGCAGCAACAACTTGTGGAGAATAATAATGCAAGTAATTCACTCTCAGCCACCATCTTGATTTGCAAGCATGGCTCCATGCGCACTTCAAACATGGATAGCTTCACATACCAGCGATTTTGCCAAAGGACTGTGGAGACAAATGAATGCTGCTGCAAATTTGCATTAACGTGTAGCAATCCACATTATATCTTCTCATCTAGACAAACCCTATGACTTAGAAGGGCAACTATGAAAGAACTAGACAAGATCCTGAAGTATATATATAATTCTCTTGGGTGTGTTGCCTTTCCCAGTGTGCTGATTGGCCACTTAGGAAATATACCCAACCACTCTCTCAGCCAATCACCATCCACATGCAAATCCATATATTCCAATGTCATACTGGGAGCGACCAAACAATTTGCTACAGTGTTGGTTATAGTTACTAAGGCTGCAGGCCTTTTCAGTTCACCACTGTCTCAATTCCCACTTATGATCTAAGTCTACACAGTAATATATCCACTCCCACCGCAACAGGACCCAGGCAGTCAACAGGTGGAGGAACCCTGCTGCTGAGATGGGACCCAGGTAGTCAAGTGGCGATGGCAGCGGAAAGCCGCTACTGCCACTGCAACAGGACCCAAGCAGTCAATTGGCGGTGGTGGCAGCAGGGCAACAGTCACCCTCAGCAATTCTGGGAAAAGTGTGGAACGCTGAGAATGGGAAGGAGAAATTTAAATCCACTGGCCTACCTTACATGGTTGTCATGAAGTCTACTGGCTGTTTTGGAGGGAAGTTTTGAAATGGCATCCACCTAGTATATCATTGAATACTAAATTGAATATTAAAATTAGGATGGTCCATGCCATCATATTTTCCATTTTTATGTCTGGTTGTGAAAGCTGGACAGAAAATCAACACACCTGCTAGAAACACAAATAAACGGGTCCTAAGCAAATCAAGTCTGATCTGTCCCTAAAAGCCAAGATGACTAAATTGAGACTGTCATACTTTGGACATATCATGAGAAGACATGACTCACTAGAACAGAGGATAATGCTTGGTACAGTGGAGGGCAATAGGAAAAGAGGACGACTGCATTCCAGATGGATAAACTCAATCAAGGAAGCCACAGCCCTAAGTCTACAAGACCTTAGCAGGACTGTTGATGATACAGTGACTTTGAAGTCTCATTCGTACAGTTGCCATAAATTGAAGTCGACTTGATGGCAGTTAGCAACAACATCTGGAGGGCACCAGGTTGTGGAAGGCTGCAAATATCTCTATGACTCTTTCTCAATTTCAGTATCCCATTTGCAAAAGAGAGTATTATATATCTATCATAGAGGACTGTTACAAGCATTACCAAGATGATATATTGCCAAGATGAAGGAAGCACCTTGACAACATGATAGGGTAGAGGTAACTCATTCATAAGGTCACCATAAGTCAAAGTTGACTTGACAACCACAGTTAATGACAACCACAACAACCAGTAATATTTATATCAGTCCACTACACGAAACACGAATGCCAGTATGTTTTTACTGGTTAGAAGAAGTCCGACTAATGTAAAGACCCAGGTTCAAATCCTTCCTCAGCCATGAAGCTGACCAGATAACCTTGATCAAGTCACTATCGTGCAATCTAAGCTACCTCATAGGGTTGCTGTGATTAGTAAATGGGTTGAAAAAGAAACTAGCCTGAGCTCCTTGGAGCAGGGAGAAGATAAAATATACTAAACAGATCAATAAAAATCTGCCTAGAGAATCACTGAGAATTTTCCTTACTGCTATGTCTATGTACATTCTATCTGCCACAAGCCTTGCCAGGATTAAAAATTGTAACATAAAAAATTAAAATGGTAGTGTAATCAAGGCCTACGTGAAATTGCTTTGGAGGTCACATTTGTCCCATGGACCACCAATTTGGCTACTCTGTACTAGACATTGTTGATTTCTGTTGGTCCTCTAATGAAAGTTTCTTTTTTTAAAACGAACTTGTCATAGCTGCTTCCGGATCTCCAATCCCTGGTACAGCACCCTTATTTAGGGACAGAGCCAGTAAGGCATTAGATGACTAATCAGAAATCTTGGAAGTTAACATGACAACACCTGTCACTGCTTCCTGTTGAAGGTGGGATTGCTCAGTGGGTTGTTAAGGGCAACCACCAGACAGAACAACCAGGTTTTCTTTCACTCCAAGATACCATAGCTCTAGCTGTCTGAAAGGTAAATCTCTCTCTCTCTCTCTCTCTCTCTCTCTCTCTCTCTCTCTCATGACTTTATTAAACCATTGGTTTGGAACTTGCAGTATGGAGCTCAACAAGACAGAACAGCTTTTATGCGATTTGGACAGGGCTCCTGCAGCTTTAATGGTTGTGTGGAAGAGGGACTTTCAACAAGTAAAGCTTCTGGGCCAAGCTACTACACAACTGTTAAAGCGCCCTGTCCCCTTTTGACCCTGAGACATTCTGGAAAGCATGTACTTTAACTGTTGTGCTACAACCCTTTCACTAAACAATACAGTCCTCTTTAGCCTGCTCCCATAGTTACCTGGAAGGTAGAAAAGATGCTACCTTGAAAGATTGGGAATGATAGCTGAAGTCCCATGCAAACTTACTCATGGCACTTACCTCTGAGAAAACATTGATTGATTGATTGGATTTATATCCCGCCTTTCTCCCAGGATGGGGTTCACATAAAACATGCACATAATTAGGCTGAGAGGCTGTCCTTCTAAGTATACTTATTTGGGGGCTACATTCCAGTGAACTATATGGGATGCACATCATATCTCAGCTGATGCTATTTGTCACATTCATTTCATTCAATCTTTCCTGAAATTGAGCAGAGATCAACAAAGGTTGTGCAGCAATAAGAAAATATGCAATCAGTACAAATCACATACACAGTCCAAAGCCATCAGTAAACACAATACATACATCGTAATGTACACATCCTGTCAATATTCCTATTACACACCCAGAAGAATAAATGCCCATAAAGCCTTCATTTTAAAAAGAAAACCTAATAATTACACTTCACCAAACACACCTGCTATAAAATGTTTTGCTAGCTGTGTCATCAATTCAAATTGATCCTTCTTTGAAATTGTTGGGAAAATGCTGAAGACTGCCTTTGGAAAATACATTATTTTGGTTGGGTGATAAAGGAATACGTTAAACTTGCAAACAATTAACTGATGATGTTTGGAGGTAGAGGCTGGAGACTCTCTTATGGCTGTCATCATTCACAGCCCTTTCTATTAGCATGGCAGGAAGTGGGGAATCAGAGCTCTTCCAAACTTGGCAAACTTGGGTGTTGTCTAGATGGTGAAAAAAATCCTCAAGGAATGCAGATGGAATACCTTTTGTCCAGATGAGTTCCCACTGGGATTCACTATATTTGGAAGGAGGGGGCCTGAAAACGACAATTACTTTGCGATACCTTTTCTAAAAAAAATATGTGAAAACGTGCATTACACCCCATTTGAACAACCAATTTGAATTGGGGCACATCCCAGAAGTCAAAATGTGGTTGGTTGGACATGAGCAGCAGCAGTCTTGCCAGTGATGAAGTGGCCAAAGCTGTCATTGTTGTCTTTCACAGAAGTGTTTGTGCACTATTTTCAAGTGGCAGAGCAAAAAAAAACCACAAGAGTTTTTTTAAAGCATAAGATCACTCTTCTGTGTCTCCCATTTAACAAGGCAAAAAAAAAGGGGGGGGAAATGGAGGGAGTTTTTGAGAAATAATAATGCAGGTGATTCAGTCACGGCCACCATCATTTTGTGCGGGTATGCTCTGTGTGAACTTCAGACTCGGATAGCTTCCCATGCCAGTGATCTTGCGATTACATCATGGGGACAAATGAACACTGCTGCAATAGTGAGTTAATGTGCTATTTTCTGCAATAAATTCTCCCATCTAGCTGAGCCCTTACCAATCTGGCTTGTGTCTTACTATGGCCCCCTCACTTTTCTGTTCCCTGTTGTAATTTTTCTGCAAAATTTTTCCAAAGCGATACATTTTCAAACCTTCCACTGCAGTTGATGTTGATCTACACTACTGCACTGAGTGGTCTCCATATAGCAAGGTAGCAGCCATAACTAGGCCATACGCCTCACCACCACCTCACTCCTCCAGAAATCCAACTTCTCACATCAGCAACAGAGGTCTGCTCTGTTCATGGGGAAATATGAGGTTGTGGGCTAGGTGTTTCTGGGAGTTTTCCCTTCAGAAAAGAGACATGTTTTCTTTTTGTCTTAACCAGAGCATGGGTAACAAGTAACAACATGACTGTCAGTGCCTTATTTTTTTGGGGGGGGGGGTAATGGCATTGGCCTAAATCAGAGGTGTGAATTATGCAGCCCTCCAGATGTAGTTAGACTACAGTCTCCATCAGTCCTGCATGATTGCCACTTCTGGACTAAATCAACTGTTAGCCTTGACTAGAGTAGACCTATTGAATCAACAACATTGATATAAGTTTAAATTTTACACTGTTTATGTGGTTTGTAAAGTGTAAAACTTACTAGGCTTATATTGATTCAATAAGTCCCCTCTGGTTAGGAGTAAGTTTTGGATTTAAACTGGTTATGAGCAATATTTGTTTTTATTCCTAAAAAGGTTGCTTTGGGCAGGTGATTTTAATATTTACGTATATTAAAAAAAATGAAAAATAACAAAAGGGCTGTATGTTATTGTGTTTTTTAAATACAGATCTCCTTTTCCTCCTCCATTTACGCAGGACCAGAACCCGTGGTTTCAATGACCCATGGTCAGGTGGAAAAGGTCTTTCTAGCCATCTGGAGGATCATAGAGTTTAACTGGAGGTGGTATCTCTAGGCATCAGGAAACCCTCCAGCACAACTCTATGGTCAACTTCCACCAGAACGATAACTATATAGCTATAACTATATGGTCAGCTTCCACCAGAAGTTGACCATATAGTTACACCAGAAGCCTCTAGACATTTTCTAGGTCCTCCAGAGGAATTCTGTGGTGTTCTGTGGCGGTTCACTATTATACATGATATCGCGTATTTGCGGTAAGTCCAAGAATGTATCCCCAGTGGACAGGGAGTGACCTGTAATAAGTAAGGAGTAATGGCAACAAGGTACGTTCTAAAAAATTTTTAAATGAAGAGTAATGACTAAAAAGTGACAAATTAGCTTTTTAAAGATAGCATTCCAACTCTGGTTGTAATACTGAACAACTCATATCTCGGTGTAACATGCCAAATGGAAGGCTAATCAAATGGTCCTCTGCTGGCCAGTAGATAGGGAAGTAACTACAGATCTGTACAGCTTGAGGAGGCTTTCAAAGAAATGGTAACTTCTTTAGGTGAGGAACCCAACCCAACCTTCTCTGTCTTTTCCTTTCAGGAATTAATAAAGAGCATGCCCAGATTCAGCCAGACATGGCCAGGCATCAATAGGCACCAAATCTTCATCACTACACATCCCCGGGGCTGACTCTTCCTGTCACACTCCCACTTAGTAGTACGTTAAACAGGTGCATTCAGGAAATCTCATGCAGAGTGCACAATCAGGTTATCCCAGGCCTTGACTGGCTAGTTTGAATTTCTCACTGTAGGAGCTGCACAGACCCCATATACAGTTGTCCCTTCACATTTGCTGGGGTTTGGTTCCAGGACCCCCTGTGAATACCCAAATCCGTGAATACTCAAGTCCCATGATATGCAATGGCATAGCAAAATGGTGTCCCTTATATAAGATGGCAAAATCAAGGTTTGCTTTTTGGATTATTCTTTTTTAAAGAATATTTTCAAGCCATGAATACTTAAATCTGTGAATGCCAAATCCGTGAATGTGGAGGGACAACTGTAAATACTTTCATGCTACCTAATTATGGCAATATGATTCCACTTAGTTAGCTATGGCTACATCCTTCAGAACCTTGGGATTTATAGGGTGGTGAGGCACTAGAGGAGCTTTCTGGCTGAGAATTCTAAATACCCCTCCCTAAACTGCAAATCCCAGGATTCCACTGGATGTAGCCATGGCTGTCAAAATGGAATCATAGCACTATGACTGTGAAGTGTGGAAGAGATTTAAGTCTTCTTTGCCTCTTCCGCCCTCTGGATTCTAATCTGATGTTTCATTTTTATTGTAAGCAATAAGAACTTCTGAAAAATCTATATCCTACTGATTCCCAAATGTTGTCAACTACCATATTGCTAAGTGGATAAGATCATTCAGGACTGCAGGGGAGGGCTTTTCTTTGACAGGAGAGACAGGTTGAAAGGTATAAATAGATAGGGAACATGTGGCCCTCCAAGCATGTTGCATTGGGGTGAGGGTGGAGGATCCAACTGTGGCAAATGGGATGTCTTCACCTTCAAGACTGCCAAGATATGTTTTTTCTATATTCCATCAACAAGGAACCCTTTGTCTATATTTTCTTACCGCTCATTTTACTAACAACTCTCACTGATCACTTAAAAACTCATAACCTGGATTTATGGGAATCCAGGCTTATGTGGAGATGCATAAGTAGCCCTTTCTAAAGCTTAGAAAAACTCCTTTAAAATCACATCTGTATGTTTCTAAGCAGTTCAGCACCTTTCCAGACTAGGCAAAGGAACAAAATCAACTCATTTCCAACTAAGTGTATTTATTCCAGAAAGAAGTTGTTGGGGATTTGGGGTTAAACATTATTGTTCATGTGCCAATTCAAAACTTAAAATGTTTGACATAAGTGAAACTTACTGATGTTTGAACAAGTGAAGTTGAACAAGAGGGAAAGCAATCACTTATAGAACCAGAAGAAACCTGCTCTTTCTTCACTGACTCTGTGTGTGTGTGTGTGTGTGTGAGTGCACGTGTGCATACATAGCGACTGGCCAACTAAGCATGAGCAGAGATGGTAAAACAGCTATAACTCCCTTCCTCAACCTCATGCTACCCAGATCTACCCAGATAAATAAATAAATAAATAAACTACAATTCCCATCATCATAATCTGTGCTGGCTGCTGTGGATGGGAGCTGTAGGCCAGCTCATGTAGAGGGTACCAGGTTGGGGAAAGCTGGTCTCCTTTTGAGAAATGAAGCAAGAGCAATGAATTGTACAAATAAATTTGCCAAGTCACCTGATAGTCAATGTGATGATATTCTAAAGGAGTGTGAAAGTTCTGCACAGCATGGACTCCCAGCAAAGCCTTGTTTCGGCACTGACACTCACATTTAGCTTTTCTCCTTCCTACTTCTTGGAATGCACCTTCAATGCCTAAAACTTGTTTGGCAGTCCAGACATTTTATAGCACTTACAAAATGCACATGTGCTTTTTTCAGAGTTTTGAGACAGGAGAGTTGTGACGGGGCCCTGGGGTCCTTCTGCCTGAGAAACCCCAGAGCTACCCTTTAGAGACCCAAACTTGAGGGATTCTTCTAGCCTTGGAATCCCTTACAACAGGTTTCCCTTCGGTATCTGCCACCACTCCTTGATTTAAACTTAATTTTGAAATGTGATTACAAGGAGACAATCACATTTCCAACCTTAATTGAGGGTTACCCTTAACCCCTCCCTTCTATCCCAGAGGAGAATCAAGGTGGCTTACCCAAACCAGGCATGTGTATGTGGTTTAGTAGGAAAAACAGAAAAAGCTTTATTTTCTAGTTCAAGCAATTAAGTCGGTAATAGAGGTAATCATAAAATGGAGAAAAGGCATTTCTCTCCAGGCCCAACTTAGGGTTACATAGCATAGCATTCAGTCAGAGGATTAAAAGAAATCACAAAAACTAATGCACTAGCTAACACATTTTCCTAAGCTAAGAAAATTCCAACTCACATTTATGAAGTCCATGGTATCAGTCTGTGTCCCAGTTGGAATGGGCTGGGCCTAATGCTTATCAGAAGCCAACCTAGCTTTGTCTCTGATGATGGAATTCAGCGTCATATGGGAGGGCTGCTCCCTCAGACCTCCAGCATCATGTGGCTCTTTTTTGATGACCCCACAGCCATGTCTCCGGTCTGCTTCTTCAGACCCCAAGTACCATGTGCCTCTTTGATAACTCCTAAGCCATGTGTCTGCAGACAAAAGACTGCAGAATCTCAAAGTCCATTAGCCAAATCTGATTGACTCTGCATTGCCCAATCTGATTGGTTCTCCAGTTAGGTGATGTGATGTCTTGTTTAGCAAATGTGGGTCTACCCTCTGCATTACCTTTTGTCTGGAAAGCAGGGAATGGAAATTTACAGATGACGGGAAATGTAGTTCTGGCAGATATGGTCCTGGTGCTATGATGGGAGTTGCAGCCAGTCCATCATGACAAGAGTAATATGTAGCAATCTGCCAGCCACACTCATGATCCAGGTGAAAGGCCCTTAGTGCATAAAGTACCTTAGCTACTGGTTTCTCTCATCCAGGAACAAAAGCAGTTTTACATTTTATTCCCTACCAGTTCAGAATTATTCTAGTTCTTCTTGCCCCCTTCCTGCACTCCTAATATATTTCACAAGACACAAACAAAAAGAGCAAAAGAGCAGCAGATTAGCCAACTGTGTGGTAAAAGGCATTTGAGAAGGCAACTTTGGAGAGGGTTCTGACAAGGCTCAACCTTTCCTACATTAAATTGAGTCTCTCTACTCAGAACTGGACCCCTTGCCTTGAATCCCCCCCCCCGCCACTCAATACCTCCTCCCTGGCCTTTGCTCCTTCCTCTGGAGAATGTCAAGTGAAACTAACAAGAACTGGGCAATAGTGAGTCCCACAAGCCAGGCAGGAGCCTAACCCCATCCCTCTTTGCTCCCTGCAGAGTGATTGCCCTTTCTTCTTCCCTGCATGACTTCCTTATGTTTTCAAGTGGGAGAAGTCAGATTCAGACAGGCAGCTCCATATATTTGCTATGATTTCAGCCAAATCCTCTTGTCCCATACTCTGGAAACAGACCTGTCAAAAAAACACCTTTCTCTCACTTAGCATCCTTGACGTTTTAAATGCCCCTGCTGACAGGCTGTCTTTTTCTCTTCCAGTGGCTGAGCATCAAAGGAAGACTGTCAATAGAGATTTCTCTCCTTAGTGACAGCAACCTAGAAAGCCTTGGACAATAGGCCTGAATCAGACCAACATGAATCAACACCAAAGTGGACCCAGCATGGAGTTTGCCAATACAGGATGCTTATCTCGCTCAGCGCTGTTCTTAGCAACTATACACAAGGAAAATCAATGAGCAATAGACCCAGTGTTGTCCTAATCCTCCCCTCTTGCCCCATACTTGTCTGTTGTGTATTGTTAGTTGCAAAGGCAAGCACCATGGAGCTAACATAGCAAGGTGGGGGGTATGTCAATTCCTCAAAGGAACAAACACAGGCCAGAGCCTAGGAAAATTACTCTTTTGGATTATAACTGCCTCAGCTCCCCCAGCCAGTTTTGGTGGTAAGGCCTCTGATGTTGATTGGGCTGATTGATTAGTTACATTTCTGTCCCACTTCTCCTCCAATGAATTCAGGAGGCACACCTTGCTCTTTGTGGAGAGAAGCAACAGGCATGTCATTGTGGAGGTCTACTACAGACACCCAAGCCAGCCCGAGGACTTGGATGATACCTTTCTAAAACAGAAGACCACAAATTCAGAAAGGAGAGATGTAGTAGCAATGGGAGATATCAACTTTCCTGATATTTGTTGGAGGTCAAACTCTGACAAGACTATACGGTCTAACATGTTCCTTATTGCCTTGCAGACAATTTCATTGTCCAGAAGGTGGAACAGGCAACAAAGGGATCAGATGTTTTAGATCTGATCCTAACCAACAGTGATGACCTGGTTAACAGGGCAGAAGTGGCAGGATCCTTAGGTGGGAGTGACCACAAACTGGAGGTTGTGATACAGCGGAAAGGGGAAGCCAAGCATAGTCAGATACACATTCTGGACTTTAAGATAGCTGATTTCAATAAACTTAAGGAAATACAGTCGTCCCTTCACATTTGCAGCTTTGATTTTTGTGGTTTTAAGTATTCACGGTTTTTCCTCGCTCTCTTCCCCCTCCCGTGGTGGCGGGTGAGGAAAAACCTTAAAATCGCCACTCTCCTCAGCCTTTGCTTCACCCCAAAGGGAGTGAAGGCTGAGAAGAGGGGTGATTTTAGAGGCTTCGCCTCACCTGCCACCGCTCTCCTGGGTCTTTGCTCCCTTTGGGGGAGAAGCGAAGGTCGAGAACAGCAACGATTTTAAGGGTTTGCCTCACCCGCCGCCGCTCTCGCAGGGAGAGAGTGGATCGTGAGGGGAGGAGGTTGAAGGGTGAAAGAAGGCTGATTGAAAGGAGAAAGAGGCTTGAAGCTAGAAGAGGGTAGATCATGAGGGGAGGAGGTTGAAGGGTGAAAGAAGGCTGATTCAAAAGGAGAAAGAGGCTTAAAGTCTCTTAAAGGCTTAAAGGCTTCTTTCACCCTTCAACCTCCTCCAGCTTCAAGCCTCTTTCTCCTTTCAAATCAGTCTTCTTTCACCCTTCACCCTCCTCCCCTCACGATCCACCCTCTTCCAGCTTCAAATCTTTCTCCTTTCGAATCAGCCTTCTTTCACCCTTCAACCTCCTACCTTCAAGATCCTCCCTCTTCCAGATTCAAGCCTCTTTCTCGTTTCAATCAGCCTTCTTTTTCACTTCACCTCCTCCCCTCACGATCCACCCTCTCCCCATGAGAGTGGTGGCAAGTCAGGCAAACCCTTAAATTGCTGCTCTCCTCGGCCTTCGCTTCCCCCCCAAAAGGAGCGAAGGCCGAGGAGAGGGGCAATTTTAGAGGTTTTGCCTCATCCGCCACTGCTTTCCTGGGTCTTTGCTCCCTTTGGGGGTGGGGAAGCAAAGGCTGAGGAGAGCAGCGATTTTAAGGGTTTGCCTCACTCGCTGCCACTCTCCTGGGCCTTCCGTTCCTCCCCACGGGGAGCAAAGACCCAAGAGAGCTGCAGCAGGTGAGGCGAAGCCTCTAAAATCACTCCTCTCCTCGGCCTTCGCTCCCTTTGGGGGGGAAGTGAAGGCCTGGGAGAGAGGTGGTTTTTATTCACATTTTTTTCACATTCGCAGGGGTCTTGCCGCCCTAACCCCCGCGAATGTGAAGGGACAACTGTACTGTGTGTGATCCCATGGTCAGGAATACTATAAGAGAAAGGAGTTAATGATGGATGGGAGTTTCTTAAAAGTGAGATAGTAAAGGCACAATTTCAAACAGTTCCAATGAGGAGGAAAAATGAGAGGTGTCTAAAGAAACCAGGATGGATGTCTAACGAACTTTCAACTGAGCTAAGATTTAAAAGGGGCATATACAAGAAATTGAAAGTGGGTGGTGGAAATCACCAAAGAGGAATCCAAACAAATAGCCAGCACATGTAGGGAGAAAGTCAGAAAAGCTGAAGTGCAGAATGAGCTCAGGCTTGCTAGATAGGTTTGAAACAATAAAAGGTGTTATTGTTGTTTTGTTATGTCTGTAGCAGAAGGAAGAACAAGGAAATGGTAGGGTGACTGTGTGGAGAAGATGGAGAAATGCTAACAGGGGACACAGAAAAAGCCAAACTACTCAACACTTTTTTTGCCTCAGTCTTCTCCCAGAAGGAAAACAGTGTCCAACCTTGGGGGGAAAAGGAGCAGATAATGCAGTAGGAGAAATGCAGCACAGAATAGGTGAAATAGTAGTACAGGAATACCTGGTTACTCTGAATGAATTCAAGTCACCAAGGCCAAATAAACTACAGTTGTCCCTCCGTATCCACAGATTTGGTATCCATGGATTTAAATATTCACAGCTTGAAAATATTCTATAAAAAATAATAATCCAAAAAACAAACCTTGATTTTGCCATCTTATATAAGGGATACCATTTTCCTATGCCATTGCATATAATGAGATGCGAGTATTCACGGATTTTGGTATCCACGGGAGGTCCTGGAACCAAACCCCAGCGAGTATGAAGGGGCAACTGTACATCCAAGAGTATTAAAAGAACTGGCAGAAGTATTCTCATAACCACTAGAAATAATATTTGAGAATTCTTGGAGAACAGGAGAAGTCCCAGAAGACTTGAGGAAGGCAAATGTTGTCTCCATCTTCAAAAGGGGGCGGGGAGGACCGAAACAATTATCGCTCAGTCAGCCTGACATCAATAACAGGAAAAATTCTAGAACAGATCATTAAAACAGAAAGTCTGTAAGCACTTAGAAAGGGATGCCGTGATCACTAAAAGTCATCATGGGTTTCTCAAAAACAAGTTATGCCAGACGAATCTTATCTTTTTTGATACAGTTACAAGCATGGTGGATGAAGGAAATGCTATGGATGCAGCATATCTTGAGTTCAGTAAGGTCTTCAACAAAGTCCCCCATGATATTCTTAGAATTAAGCTAGTGAAATGTGGGCTAGACAATGCTACTGTTAGGTGGATTTGTAATTGGTTGACTGACCAAACCCATTGGTGCTCACCAATGGCTCCTCTTCATCCTGGAGAGAAGTGACTAGTGGGGTGCCACAGGGTTCTGTCCTGGTTCCAGTGCTATTCAACACCTTTATCAAAGATTTGGATGATGGAACAGAGGGCATGTTCATCAAATTTGCAGATGACAGCAAATTAGGAGGGGTAAAGAATACCCAAGAGAACAGGATCAGAATTCAAAATGGCCTTAACAAATTAGAAAGCTGGGCCAAAATGAACAAAATGAATTTCAACAGGAAGAAATGTAGGATACTACACTTTGGTAGTAAAAATGAAATGCACAGATATAGGATGGGTAACACCTGGCCTGACAACAGTACATGTGAAAGGGATCTAGGATGCCACAAATAGACCACAAGCTGCATGTGAGTGAACAGTGTGATGCAGTAGCTAAAAAAAGCCAATGCAGTTCTAGGCTGCATCAATAGGAGTATAGTGTCTAGAGTGATGGATGTAACAGTACCACTCTATTCTGCTTTGATCAGACCTCCTGCAACACTGTGTCCAGTTCTGGCCACTGCAATTCAAGAAGAATATTGACAAGCTGGAACATGTCTAGAGGGAGAGTGACCAAAATGGTGAGGGGTCTGGAAGCCATGCCCTACGAGAAGCAGCTGAGGGAGCTGGGCATGTTTCGCCTGGAGAAGAGAAGGTTAAGCAGTGAGATGATAGCCATGTTTAAATATTTTAAAGGATGTCATATTTAAGATGGAGCAAGCTTGTTTTCTGCTGCTCCACAGACTAGGACATGGAGCAATGGATTCAAACTACAGGGGGGAAAAATTAGGAAGAACTTCCTGGTGGTAAGAGCTGTTCAACAGCGGAATAATCTGCTTTGGACTGTGGTTGAATCTCCTTCTTTTGAGGTTTTTAAACAGAGGCTGGATGGTCACCTGTCGGGAGTGCTTTTATTGAGTATTCCTGCATGGCAGGAGATTGGACTGGATGATCATCGTGGTCTCTTCCAACTCTATGACTATGATTCTATAACAACCCTGTGAGGTTGGATGGGCCAAAAGAGGGACTGACTGCCCCAAGGTCACCCAGGGAGGTTCATGTCTCAATGGAAAACTTGAAGCTGGATCTTCCAAGCCCCAGCCAGCACTCTAGTCACTGTCAGCACACTGGAGGCCAAAATGTACATCTTGATTTGAAATAATGAGTCAAATCAGCTGTAGTGGTATATGCATGGTGGTTGTGGTGATGGTGTTGAAAGTGCTGTCTAGTGTCTAGTCCCCTCTCCCCCCCACCACACACACACCTAATACATTTGACAAGCATGTATATACATAAATATATAAATAAATATAAATAAATAAATAAAAAGTATATAAATAAATAATAAAATTAAAAAAAAACATATCTGCCAACTGAGGTAACATTCCATTAACATTCCATGAATCTGATGAGCTGGGTCTATTTGCTATTCACTCTTATGATCGTGACACCATTACCATGACTGCAAATGCCCGCTAAAACCCACCATAAAAGCCAGACAGATGCACCAGCTGAAGGAGTGCTGCAACACTGGTGAGTGGAGAGCTGAAGGATGTGGCATCCAGCTCTCTTTCACTAGTGACCTGCAGTACAAGCAACAGCATGGTTGTCTGGCTTTTAAGGTGGGTTTTAGAGAGTTGGAGAAATTACTCATAGCTACCTCACCATAGCTATCTCTTGTGTTATCTGGCTTTTGCATTTTGATCATCAAGAGGGCCTTGTTCCCTTACTGCAGGATCCCTGAAGCTCTTTATCCCAAAGGAAGCCAGCGATGCCAATGATGTCATCAGCTCACACTGGATATTGCTAGGCTGGCACTCTTTCAACATAGGCCTCAATAATCCACACCTTCCTACTTCTACTAATAGCAGAGAATGCTCTTCGGTAAAGACACAACATCTGGGTAGTTCATCCAGCCGGTATGCAGCACTTCCTTGGACTACACAGCAATATTTCTAGTTGGCAAACCTTAACTGTTTAGGTCAAAATCTGTAGGTGGTTGTTTACAACAACGGGAGGGACTGGAAAGAATTTTGTTCATTTTGCAGTTTGATATTGACTTACCAAATTTGTTCTTCTTAAACCAGTGTGCAAATAAGAATGACAATGCAGCGAGACACACAACCACCTCCACATTGCTTTACCTCCCTCCTTTGTCACCCTTCCCATCCCATCCTATCCAGCCCACTCCAGCCACATACACAGCTTTAAGGCCATACATGCTATCCTGGCAGGTCAATTGTGCTGGTAAACATTCTGCCCTCCCTAGTGCAAGTGGCTGCTTCATTCCTCTGCACTGAGTCTGCACTAATTTCTAATGCTTTCATCAGCGCTGTCTACGCACAATCCTAAATATACACTGGACTGACTATGTGATGAATGTTGCTGTCTTTGAGCAAGCAGGGATCACCAGCATTGAGGCCATGATATTGAGAACACAGCTGAGCTGGGCAGGGCACGTTTCTAGGATGGAGGACCATCACCTCCCAAAAATAGTACTCTATGGTGAGCTCACCACGAGTCAGCGTAAGAGGGGCGCTCCAAAAAAGTGATACAAGGACTCCCTGAAACAACATCTCAGGTTTGGCCAAATTGATCACCAACAACGGTCCGCCCTGGCCTCACATCGGGAGGCATGGAGACGCACTATCCACAATGCTGCAGCCTTATTTGAGAACTCACGGCAAACAAGTCTTGAAGAGAAACGACAACGCAGAAAGAATCACAACCCGGAAACATCACCCAAGGAAAACTTCTGCTGTGCTTTCTGCAACCGGACTTGTTTATCTTGGATTGGCCTTTTTAGTCATCAGCGCGCTTGCAGAAAGCACGGGATGAGCCCTTCCTGAATCTTCGTTTACGAAGAAAAGTCAGAGTTCTCTCCCCCATTGCCAAGGAATTTGTGAAAAGCAGAACAACTCTCCTTGCATAAACTCACCTCTATGCCATCAGGGAATGGTTGCAAGGCAGGGTTGTAGCTATACTGGAGTGGGGGCAAAATGAGGGCATTGCCCCCTCTAGATACAAATTCTTCCCCCTGAGATGAAATTTGCCTTCAGTGTACAAATTTCTAGCATCGCATTGATTTAGGAGATTATCACATGAGGCTTTATTCTGAAATTACACAAAGGTATAACCTGCTGGGTGACCTTGGGCAAGTCACACACTCTCAGCCTCAGAGGAAAGCAATGGCAAACATCCTGTAAATAAATCTTCCAAGATAACCCTGTGATAGGATCGCCATAAGTCAGAAATGACTTGAAGGCACACAACAACAACAACAACCACCACCAATTAGTGAATCTGGCCAGTAGTTATTGCACAACATTGTCTCTATCCCATTGCTGGTTTGCATTTCAAGCATTTCTGCAGCACACCTGTTCACTGACGGGGAAACCCATCAATGACTCTCAATACTGCTGCCATGGCAGTATTCCCCTTTATGTGATAAGTCCCTTCTGTGGCAGTAGCGGTATGACAGAGGACACGTGGTATGAGGGGGAGTGATCATCATCCTCTCCTCCTCTCTTTCCTCTCCCTGTCCCTACTAAGATTACCAAGATTGTTTTCTCTCCATGCCTGTCTCTCTCTCTCTCTCTCTTTTTTGGATGTGATTGTGCAATATGGGGATACAATATTTTTTTTTTATCATTTCCCCATAAATGTGTAATTGCGGCAATTTTTTTAAAAAAAATAAAGGCATGCATGTGCTGAAGGCAGGGTTTCGGAGCCAGTATGGAAGGACAGATGATTGGCAAAGCACCATAATTGCAGTGTACTTATCCGACTGAAGAGACAGTGTGATAATGAATTATTTCAAATAGGTATGTTCCTGTTTGCTTCACTAATGCTATAGTTGCGTGAAAGAGGCAAGAAAGAGGCTGATGTGATAAACACTACAAGCTTCACATAAGTACTTAGTAACAGAGGCATCCAACAAGTGGAGAAACTTGCAGTCTTATTCTTTTAAATGTGGGAATTAAGTATGGATAAGGAACACAAGAAGGCTCTGTCTTCCCTGCACTTAGTGACAATCCTTTGGAGGAATATATACATTAGTGAAATACCTTTTAAAAACCATTATACAAGGGGGAACTGCTTGCCAAAAATGTGCTCTTTAGGAAAAGGTAGTGTATATTAAGAGAAATGTATATAAAAATCTATATGAATGTCCATTTCCATGCAGACTTAAATCACAATGTGAAAACAGGATGGAACAAACTGAACCCTGGAAAAAACTGTAGTAGGGGAGACACATTAACAGCATATCTTCTGACTCAGACTTAAACGCCAATGCAAGCTCTGTCTTTGAAAGCTGAGCAGTTCCACTTCTCTGACACTGAGCCACAACTCGGCAAGCCTTCAAAAGAAGGTAGAGAAACAGCATGCACTGGTATCAGTAGCTATATTAATGCTATTAACAACCTGTTCCATTAAATATTATCTGGATATTGCACTGCTGCCATTGAATCAAAGGCTGTCATGTGGGAAGGTGAGCTTAGGAGGGGCAATTTGCAGCACTCCATGTTTAATGGCGCAGGTTGAACTACAGCTCCCATCATAACACTGGCTGATGGGAACTGGTATCCAACAACATCTGGAGGGCTCCATCCCTGCTTAGAACTCAAAGCTCTTCAAAGAGAAGTTTGCATCACCATTGTGACCACAGTATCTCGAGACAGAACTGCAATGGTCAGTTAGTTCAGTTAATAAAGCTAATGCACATATGTGTGTGGACAAAGAGAGAGTTTTCAGGGCATGTTTTCAGACTTCACTAACTACAGTTTTGAAAGCAAGATTGACTCTGGGTCAGTCCCTCTCTCTCAGCCTGACCTACTGCAAAGGTTCGTTGTGAGGATCCAGTAGCAAGAAGGAAAGCCATTTACACTCTTGAGCTCACTTAAGGAAAGGAGGGATAGAAATGGAATGACAGTAATCAGTAATGTCAGGCTACTAGCAAAAGCTACAGCTCCTTGTATTGTGTAGTGATTTAGTGCTAAGGTGGCCAGTGTTGTTGCGGTACATTAACATTAACAAGAGCAATTGCAGTTCCAGCAACATTATTGATATGAGTAACAATTTACTGGGGAAAATGCAAAGCTAAACCAATTGCTAAGAGCTCGAAATGATCCCTCGAGACTGAGAAAGGGAAAACAAAATGGAAAGTGCAGCTCAATATAAACAAAAATTAAAATGATGCAAAACTTCACGCCTGAGCTTGGAAATAGATAGGTATTTCTTTTCTCTTTGACCTTTCTGGGATTATAGCTCCCAGGTTCCTGCAGTGAGCATCATGGCTGGGGGCTTCTGGAGCTGTAGTCCAAAAAGTAACTTTTCTGAGCTCTGCTTCACATTTACACTGAGGGGAGCCTGACCACGAAAACATCTTGCAGGTGTGGTGAAAAGTGGAGGTGTGGTTGCCACATCCCATCTTATGGAGCTGGAGGAGACGTTTGAAAAGGCAACCAAACTGTTCAGGAGGATGCAGCAACTCCATGATGAGAAAGATCTATGCCGTTTTGAGACTTTAAAGGAAGGTGGGAAGCCACTAAAGAGGCACCTGATAAAGGTTCATAAAATTATGCATGGCATGGAGAAAGTGAATAGAATTATTGTTTTCCACACTCTCTGCCGATAACACTAGAACTCAGGGTCATCCAATTAAATTGATTGGCAGGAGATTTGGGGCAGAGGAAAGGAAGGTCTTTCACACAATGAGTAATTAATTGATGGAATTTGCTACCACACAATGTGGTGGCAGCTTACTGGCCAGCCGGGAGCTTAGATGGCTTTATAATGGGATTAGGGAAATTTGTAGAGGATAAGCCTATCAACGGCTATTAGTGCTATTAGTCCTGATATCTATATGTCACCTCCAGGTTCAGAGGCTCCCTTGTCTCTGAATGCCAGCTGTTGCTATTGCTACTGCTGCTGTGAAGCAAGACCAGACTGGAGATTGCCTCCAGGCTTCCCAGAAGCAAGTGGTTATGGTTACAGTGGATAACAAGACAGCTGGGTCAGATGGACCATTGACAGTGCTTGGAAATGTTACTTTTTGATTACAACTCCGAAAATCCCCAAACCAGTAACTTTTCTAAATCCTGACCATTGGTTTGCTCCAATAGGGCTCTTCTGTTCTTAATGCATTGTTGTCATTGATATGTTATAGTTAAAATATCCATTTGACAATCAACATAAGAATCATAAGGCTAAATAGAAGAGGACATCCATGTCTTAGATTCGAAAGCCATGGGTCCTTTCACACGACACAGTTTATAATGCCACTTTAACTGCCATGGCTATGGCATCCCACTGAATTCCTGGGGTCTGTAGTTCAGGGAGGCACTAGAGCTCTCTGGAGGAAAATTCTAAACACTCACCCCAAACTACAAATCCCAGCATTCCATAGGATATTGCCATGGTCCAAGACAAGAGGCATGATACCAGAAGCTAGCCAACTTAGTTTGGTACATGAAGCAGAAATCTCAGACATTCCTCTCCCCATACTTTACAGTAAACATGCAGGTGGGAAAATGATAGCAGTAGATCACACCAGAAAAGGGGTATCTAAAGCAACAATGGGCAACAGCAGCAGAGAAGACCATTATTTGCTCTGAGGCCCTCTGGGGGGGACAACCATACAGGCTGCCAAGAAAGAAAGAAGGAACAAAAAGGAGAAGTGGTTTTAAGTCCATTTCTGATTTTGTAAAATGGTGCTAATGATGCTAAACAGTGCAGAGGCCCCTTGAATCATAGAATCATAGAATCATAGAATTGCAGAGTTGGAAGAGACCACGAGGGCCATCCAGTCCAACCCCACTGCCACGCAGGAAATCTTGATCAAAGCATCCCCAACAGATGGCCATCCAGCCTCTGTTTAAAGACCTCCAAGGAAGGAGACCCCACCACGCTCCGAGGGAGTGTGTTCCACTGCCGAACAGCTCTTACTGTCAAAATGTTCCTCCTCATGTTGAGGTGGAATCTCTGTTCCTGGAGCTTGCATCCATTGCTCCGTATTCCAGTCTCTGGAGCAGCAGAAAACAAGCCTGCTCCATCCTCAGCATGACATCCCTTCAAATACTTAAACAGGGCTATCATATCGCCTCTTAACCGTCTTTTTTCCAGGCTAAACATACCCAGCTTCCTATCATAAGGCATCGTTTCCAGACCTTTCACCATTTTAGTTGCCCTTCTCTGGACACGCTCCAATTTGTCAATATCCTTTCTGAATTGTGGTGCCCAGAACTGGACACAGTATTCTAAGTGAGGTCTGACCAAGGCAGAATAGAGTGGCACTATTACTTCCCTTGATCTAGACACTATACTTCTATTGATACAGCCCAAAATCACATTGGCCTTTTTAGCTGCCGCATCACACTGTTGGCTCATGTTCAACTTGTGGTCTACTAGGACTCCTAGATCCCTTTCGCACGTAGTCTCATTCAGCCAGGTCTCTCCCATCCTATATTTATGCATTTCATTTTTCCGCCCTAAGTGCAGTACTTTACATTTCTCCGTATTGAATTTCATTTTG
Organism: Gambelia wislizenii; assembly: GCA_030847615.1. NCBI lineage: Eukaryota > Metazoa > Chordata > Lepidosauria > Squamata > Crotaphytidae > Gambelia > Gambelia wislizenii. The sequence continues at coordinate 264,027,297 of JAUMIR010000002.1, forward strand.
TTTGCTTTGGCCCAGCTCTCCAGTCTATCCAGGTCATTCTGAATTTTGATCCTGTCTTCTAGGGTATTAGCTACTCCTCCCAATTTGGTGTCATCTGCAAATTTGATAAGTATGCCCCTAATTCCCTCATCCAAGTTGTTGATAAAGATGTTGAATAGCACTGGGCCCAGGACAGAACCCTGTGGCACCCCACTGGTCACATCTTTCCAAGACGAAGAGGAGCCACTGCTGAGCACCCTTTGGGTTCGGCCGGTCAACCAATTACAAATCCATTGAACAGTTAACTTGTCTAGCCCACATTTTACAAGCTTGTTTGCAAGAATGTCATGGGGAACCTTGTCAAAGGCCTTACTGAAATCAAGGTATGCGATGTCCACAGCATTCCCTTCATCTACCAAGCTGGTAACTTTATCAAAAAAAGAGATCAGATTAGTCTGGCATGACTTGTTTCTCTGAAACCCATGTTGACTTTTTGTGATTATGGCATTGCCTTCTAAATGTTCACAGACTCTTTGTTTAATGATCTGCTCTAGAATCTTCCCTGGTATTGATGTCAGACTAACTGGACGATAATTGTTGGGATCCTCTTTTTTCCCCTTTTTGAAGATGGGAACAACGTTTGCCCTCCTCCAGTCTGCTGGGACTTCTCCTGTTCTCCAGGAGTTCTCAAATATTATTGCCAATGGCTCTGAGATAATATTTGCCAGCTCTTTTAATACTCTTGGATGTAGTTCATCTGGTCCTGGAGATTTAAATTCATTTAGATTAAGAAGGTATTCCTGTACTACCTCTTTACTTATTTTGAGCTGGATTTCCCCTATTGTGTCCTCTGTTCCATTATCCTCAGGTTGGTCCTCCTTTTCCTTTTCTGAAAACACTGAGGCAAAGAAGGTGTTGAGTAATTCTGCCTTTTCTCTGTCCCCTGTTAGCATTTTGCCATCTTCTCCTCGTAGTGGCGCTATCATTTCCTTTTTCCTCCTTTTGCTGCGGACATACCCAAAAAACCCCTTTTTATTGTTCTTAACCTCCCTAGCAAGCCTGAGCTCATTCTGCGCTTTAGCTTTTCTGACTTTACTCCTACACATGTTCGCTATCTGTTTTAATTCTTCTTTGGTGATTTCCCCCCTTTTCCATTTCCTATACATGTTCCGTTTAAAACTTAGCTCCATTGAAAGTTCTTTAGTCATCCATCCTGGTTTCTTGAGACACCTCCCATTTTTCTTCCTCAATGGTACTGTTTGAAATTGTGCCTTCAGTATCTCCCTTTTGAGAAAGTCCCATCCGTCTTGAGGTCTCTTCTCTTTTAGTATTCCTGACCATGGGATCACCCCCAGTATTTCCCTGAGTTTATTGAAATCAGCTCTCCTAAAGTCAAGAATGCGTGTCTGACTATGCCTGGCTTCTCCTTTCCATTGTATAACAAACTCCAGGAGAACATGATCACTCTCACCTAAGGATCCCACCACTTGCACCCCATTAACCAGGTCATCTCTGTTGGTTAGGATCAGATCTAAAATAGCTGACCCCCTTGTTGCCTCTTCCAACTTTTGGACCATGAAATTGTCTTCCAGGCATGTAAGGAATTTGCTAGACCTTGTAGTTTTGGCTGAGTTAGATTGCCAGCATATATCAGGATAGTTGAAGTCACCCATCACTACCACATCTCTCCTTTCTGCATGTGTGTTCATCTGTTCTAGAAAGGCATCATACAATTCCTCTATCTGACTTGGGGGTCGTAGTACAGTCCCACAATAACATCCCTGTTGTTTCCCTCCCCTTTAATTTTTATCCAGATGCTCTCCACCTGGCTTCCAGTATTGATGTTGTGGATCACTTCACTGGTGTAAATATCCCTGACATATAATGCTATTCCTCCTCCTTTCCTGTTTGGCCTGTTTCTCCTATAAAGGTTATACCCCTCTATTCCTACATTCCAATCATGAGACTCGTCCCACCAGGTTTCAGTAATGCCTATTATATCATATTTGTCTTGTAGTGCGAGGAGTACAAGTTCATCTTGCTTATTTCCCATGCTCTGTGCATTAGTGTAGAGACATCTGAGACCATGTGTTCCCTTTACTTGCTGCCTGTGCAAGCTTTTTTGCCCCCCACTGTTGGGTCCTTGCACTGCTTGCCTTGTTCCCTCTATGACAGTTTGATTATTTTCTCCAGCCTTTTTGCCTTCCAGATTACTTCCAGAAAACCTATTTTTAAAATGAATCAGAACTCTAGGAGGCTTCCAAGAAAGGCAATCCACCCTCTTTTAGTTAGAAAAACAGTATGGAGGGGATGAGAGCTGTCCAAAGACTGCAGGTGACACTCAAGCCCAAGTCCTCCAACATGCAGAGCCAAATACATGACCTCCAACTGAATGATCTTATTCCAATAAAAGAATTCCTAATCCCCCCCCCAATTCCAACTGTCCCAGTGTGTCAGGGACAGTCCCACTTAATCCTCTGTCATCCCACTTTTTGAGCTATTTTTAAAATGTTCCAGTTTTAATCTCCTCCTCCCTCAACTTTCCCCCTTTTTGCTGAGTTTACTTCAACTGCTGCAAACAGAGTTCAAAGTGCAAAAGTAGTTTGCACTCCATTAACTCAGGCAAGGGGAAAAAGGAGAGAAGAGAGTGAAATCTTGCCCTTCACAGTAGGCTTGGGCAAAAGCAAACTGCTGTAGCCTTTCCTAGCTTGTCTGTTCCTCCTTAATGATTTTTGTCATCTTGATCACACTCTGACTTGCTTAGCCACACATGTTCTAGCATTCAGCTGTGAAATGCTGGAGGGTATGAAATCAACAGTCCTGGGCTTCAGTAACATGACAGTTTTTATTGCGGTAATTTGCGCTTTATCACTGTTTCGCAGCTGTAGTACATCGTTCAGATGATATATTGCTTAATTGATCTATCGGTTTAGTTTTCAGCTGTGTTCCGCTTTGATAGTCACACACAGACTGAGATGGGGGCGTGGCCTCCCAAGCACATTCTCTGATTACCACAGGAATGCCTGAGATGAACATTCACACACACACAAGAGAGAGACTGGAAAAGGCTTGCTTAATTCTTCAGATTGCAGCAGCTGGGCACAAGATAGCAAGGAGGGAGGGAGAGAAGGAAAGACACACACACACAAGGCTAGCACTCCAGTCTTTTTCGTGGCTAAGCACAAGATAGGGAGAAGGGAAGGGACGCGATCTCAGGAGGGGAGACTAGATCATTCACACACAGAGAGACTGAAAGTAGCAAGGCGGGAGGGAGAGAAGGAAAGACGCACACACACAAGGCTAGCACTCCAGTCTTTTTTGTGGCTAAGCACAAGATAGGGAGAAGGGAAGGGACGCGATCTCAGGAGGGGAGACTAGATCATTCACACACAGAGAGACTGAAAGTAGCAAGGCGGGAGGGAGAGAAGGAAAGACGCACACACACAAGGCTAGTACTCCAGTCTTTTTCGTGGCTAAGCACAGGGAGAAGAGAAGGGACGCGATCTCAGGAGGGGAGACAAAGATCATTCACACACACTGAGACTGAAAGTAGCAAGGCGGGAGGGAGAGAAGGAAAGACACACACACACACAAGGCTAGCACTCACAGTCTTTTTCATGGCTGGAAACAACATGGATCTTTCCTCCTTCCCCTCCTTGTCCAAACCCCTCCCTGGTGAGTTCAACCAATCATGGCAAAGCTCTGCTGTGAATGTATCCGAAAGATTGCTGGTAATTCACACAGCACGTAGTGTAATGCTTGTTCAGACTATCGAAAATGCGCTACTTTTCAAAAAAGTTGGGAAAAGTCCCGAAATCCTTTATCGCGATACTAATGGGTTTTTGTGCCCCCTCCTTCTGAAAGAGGCGACTTTGTGCAGCAATGCATGTAAACAATTAGGAATCTTGGCAAATTCTTCACGGTTTTTTTTCACCATGTAACCAAGCCCTTGGATACAATAACTATGGGGTGACATTCTCTAGCAACTGAGCAGGACCTAGAAGCTTTTCTCTAATGTCTACCTGCTGTGAAAACTAATAGTTAAGAGTTCTGTTACTTCCAACAGAACAGTTGTCTCAGAGAAGGTAAACAACAAGACAACCATTTATTGAAGTGGCAAGGTTCCAGACAAAAAGTGATTCAATCATTTTTTTTTTTACTATAATATAACCTATTGTGAAATACAGGTTAAAGTTTGTCAGCTTGTATATATCAATATCTGTTTTAAAAATTCATTTTTAAAAAGAGTTCTTCATTGTTGTTTTCTTTTCTTTTTTGTGATCCTGTCAGCCAAATACAGTTCTCCTTTTGCCAAGCCATCAGTTTAGAACCAGTCATTCAGAAGGTCTTGTTAACAACTGTAACACCATTTTAAATAACCCACAATTTGCTGCCCTTTCATGGCAACCAAAATTTGCTGCTGCACTTTGTCTGATCATAGGGCTGGCTTTGTGGCATGTTACGGAGGTTAGCTTCCTCTAAGACCATCTTATTTTCTATGTGCAAAAATGTTTTTCCTTCCCATGGGGAGTTTTCCATCATGTCTCCCCTCTCCCCAACTACTGCAGTCAGACAAACCTTGCCACCTCACAGGTTTATTACTTTACCTCTTCTTTGTGGCCAGGAAGGCTATGCTCTTTATTTTGCTTTAGACAACTGGCATAATTAAGAGTAGTTCTTCATATTTAAATTCAGTTTCAAAAATGGGTTTGTTTTACCTTTGCAGAATACATAATAGGTATAACAACTGACATTTCTGAGCGATGTCATTTAGGTTCAAGGCAGAAGTCTTATAACAAAGAACCAAGTTGCCTTCTCCCATGGCTAAACAGGTCACATAGTCTTCTGGGGACTGAAATATTAAGAAGTTCCAGATGTTGCCCCAGATGTTGTCCCTTTTTTGTACAGATTAGCTACTATTCTGAGGCTAGTATCATTAACTTCCAGTTAAAAGCATTGGTTTTCAATACTACTTTAGGTACTGGAGTTTCAGTAAATCCTAGTTTGTCTACTTCTTTTGAGGCGCCAACATAGGTCTGAGGGAGAGGAGGAAGACATTAGTGCTTCTGGGGAGGACAGAGCAGTGGGGAAAGTATTAAGCACCTTTCCTCTCCTGCTGCCCTTTCTCTTCTGCAGCCTTATCTCAACATTGCTTTGTAAGCAGGAGTCCATGCAGACCTGCAGGCATTGCTGGACTGCAACTCTCAGCATTCCTCATTAACTGTTCTGCTGGGACTTACAGTCCAACACCATCTGGAAGGGCACATGATTCCCACCCGTAAGCCAAAGTCCCAGTTAGAGTAGCTCCACTGAATCAATCGGAACTTGGTAAATCAACAAGTGGATTTAGCCCCATGTATTTTAGCTTGGCTCAGCAGCCAGCATGGTGGAGTGGTAAGGATGCAGGACCAGGACAACTCAGATTCAGATCTACTGCAATACTGTGGACTGCTAAAAAGACAAATAAATAGGTGCGATAGCAAATCAACCCTGAATTCTCCCTAGAAGCCAAGATAACTAAACTGAGACTGTCATACTATGGAAATATCATGAGAAGATAGGACTCACTAGAAAAGACAATAATGCTTGGTAATGTAGAAGGCAGTAGGAAAAGAGGAAGACCACATTCCAGATGGATAGACTCAATCAAGGAAGCCACAGCCCTGAGTCTGCAAAACCTGAGCAGAACTGTTGATGATAGGGTGACTTAAAAGCCTCTCATTCATAGGGTTACCATAAGCCGAAGTCAACTGGATGGCAGTTAACAACAACAACACCTGGAGGGCACCAAGTTGTGGAAGGCTGAAGCATACCACTCTTTCTCATTTTCAGCATCCCATCTACAAAAGAGGATAATATGAAGCTATCACAGAGGACTGTTACAAGCATTACCAAGATGATATATTGCCCAGATGAAAGAAGCACCTTAAAAACATGAAAGGATTTTTACAAATACTATAAAGAAACCTTTACAGGTACTTCTCTTCCTGTATAAAATCTCATACAGCCCTTCAAAATAACATTTTTAGAAAATTAAGAAGCGAAGAACTGAGGCAAGGAAACTCCATCTCCCAAATACCCGCAACAGTAACCCAATCACTTCAAACGATTTGCCCCTTTTTTATGTACTTGTGTTCCCACACCTGCCTCTTTCAAGGTTAGGTGCGCAGATCTCCTGTTTGTTTCCTTCATTTAAAGGAGTAATCACATCTTTTTCTAGACCCAAAGTACAGAAGGACACACCTCTCACCTCCATTATATTCAAAGTAAACGTTTGTGATACTTCTGATACAAGGTTGGGACTAGTGCAATAATGGCATAGCATAGAGGGTTGCTAATGTTGATGTTGAAGTGAAATGAAATGCAACAGGTTTCTTGATTGCACTAGGATGTGGCATGTAGCTGTTTTCACTCTCCTCTTGTGTTACTATCTCAGAGCCACTTTGCTTTGTTTTAATATATTTTTATTAATTTTATAATCATACATTATATTATCTAATCAATACTTAGTTATTATAACACATAAAATTACTATAAAATCACAATTTTTCTATTAACTAGTTTCAAAAGTTAACATAGATTCTTTATTATAATTCTATTCAAAAATATTAATTCCCCTACCCCCCCCCCACCTCAGTGCTCCCCTTCACCGGAGCCATATCCCTTACCTAATCTTTCCAGAATCTCATTTCTTCTCGTGGAGGTAACCTCCCATCTTTTGTCTGCAATACTTTTTTAACAAATACATTCCAAATTTTATCAAAGTCACTTTCTTTCCAACTTCCTCTTCTTACTTTGAGTCTACATGTTAAATTATCATTTATTGCCATCTTCCACACTTCTTTATACCACTCCTCCACTTGTACATTTATTTGCATTTTCCAATGTCTTGCTATAATTAATCTTGCTGCCGTTAATAAATTTGTTATTAAATCCTTTTCTGCTTGGTTCCCATTCTCTTCATTATAAATTGACATCAATGCTAGGTTTGGCTTCCTTTCTATATTTCTATTCAGAATATTCTCTATTTCTATGAAAACCATTTCCCAAAACTGCTGTACAAATTTACAATTCCACCACATATGCATATATGTACCTATTTCTTGACAACCTCTCCAACAATATTTAGAGTTATTCTTATCTATATTATGCAATCTTGCTGGTGTCAAATACCATCTCCATATTATTTTATAATAATTTTCTTTTATCCGTATTGACATATTTTTAGATGTCTTTCTTTCCATATCTTATCCCATTCATGATCTTCAATTTTTTGTTTCAAATCTTCCTCCCATATTCTCCTTAAATATTCCCCTTTGTCTTTTTCCCCTTATTTTTTATCAATATTTTATATAATTCACTTGTAGTACCTTTCATACTTTCATTATCATCCCTCTTTTCACCTTTTTTCACCAAATTTTCAAATTTTGTAAATTCCCTTATTTCTTTATGATTCTTTTTCCAATTTTTAATCCATTGTTCTAACTGTATGCAATTAAACCATGACATTTTCATTCCACATAATTTCTCTCTTATACTCCCTTTCTCATCCATCCATCCTATCCATCCCTCTATTTTTTCTATTCCTCTTTTCTTTAATTCCTTTCCCATTTTTTCCTTCAAATTATTTGGGAATTTTTTCCCCATTATAACCGGTGTTAATACTGAATCAATAGGCAAAAATTCTCTCTTATATTTATACCATATTTCCCATATATTTTGCAGAAATGGGTTCTCAATTCCTTTAATTTCCTTTTTTGTAAAATTATCAAAAATATATTCCATATTCTCTTTTCTATTCTCCCTGTTTCTATCTCTAACCATTCTAAATCCCCCTGTCCTACAATTCCTTCTATAACATATCTCAATTGATTAGCTTCATAATATCCTTTTATTTTGGGAAGACCAAGTCCTCCCTCCTTCTGTGATATATACCAAAATAATTTATTTAACCTAGTCCTTTTCCCTCCATTACAATATTTATTCAGCATATTTTGCCATTTTTTCAATTCTACTTCTGATACTTTTATTGGTAACATTCTAAACAAAAAATTTAGTTTAGGTAATATTTTCATTTTAACTAAAGCTACTCTTCCAAACCATGATAGTTGAATATTTTTATATTCTTCCAACTTCTTTTCCATTTCTTTCCTTAGTACCATAATATTTTTCTCTTCTAATTCTTTTAAATCTTTTGTAATATTTATTCCTAAATACTTAATATTACTTTTTAATCTTCTATTTTTTTTCTCTTTTACATTTTCTTCTTCCTTACTATAGTTAAACAACATCGTATCTGATTTATTCCAATTAACCTGTAAGCATGTCATCTCCCCAAATACTTTTAAATGTTCTTTAATCTTTTTTATTCCGTTAATCAGTTCCTTAATTGTTAATAATGTATCATCAGCAAACAAGCTTATCTTATGTTTTGTTTCTACTCCAATTCCTTCTATACTATTATCATTTCTTATCACATTTGCTAGAATTTCTATTACCATTGCAAACAATATTGGAGAAAGTGGGCAACCTTGTCTTGTTCCTCTCGTTATTTTTATTTCTCTTGTTATTCCATCATTAACCATCACTATAGCTGTATTATGGGAATACAATTGATCTATTAATCCTCTGAACCTCTTCCCCATTCCAAATTCTTTCAATATTATTTTTAGTGTTGGCCATTCCACACAGTCAAATGCTTTAAATATATCTAATGCTAATATCCCTGCTTTTACTTTTGTTTTGCCAATTATATGTATTTTATTTAACACCCTTCCTATTAAATTTGACATTTGTCTTCCTTTCACAAATCCACATTGGTCCTTTAATATATATTTATACATACAACTATTCATTCTCTTTGCCATTATTGCTGATAATAACTTTGCATCTTGATTTATCAATGATATAGGCCTGTATGATCCAGGGTCCAACAAATCCTTATCTGGCTTTGGTATCAATATTATCAATGATTGTTGCCATGATGAAGGGACTTTATCTCCCATTATTATATTATTATATAATTCTAATAATTTAGGTATCAGCTTCTTTTTAAATACTTTATAATAATCTGGTCCTAACCTATCCGTTCCTGGAGCTTTCCCGCTTTTTAAATTGTTTATTGCTTCCTCTACTTCCATTTTCGTTATTGGCTTTTCTAATAAATCCCTATCTTCCTCTTATATTTTAATCTTCCAATTTTCCCCTACATATTTTTCTATTTGTTTCACTGATTTATTCCCTGACTGGTACTGGTCTTTATAAAACTCCTCAAAAATGGTTAGTTTTTCCATCATTGTTCTACACATTTTACCTGTTTTATCTCTAATCCCATTTATCATATTTTCCATTTTCTTCTTCTGTGTGGATCTAGCCAACATTTTTGAATTTTTATTACTAAATTCAAAATACTCCCTTCTTAAATAAATTAAATTTTCCTGTACTTCATCTACTTCCATTTTATCCAATTCCTCTCTCTTTGCTCGTAACTCAATATAAGTTTGTTTTTCCTTGTTAATATATATTTATTTTCCAATAATTCTATTTCCCTTTCTAATTTCCCTTTTCTTTCTTCTTGCCTTTTTTTAAAGTTAAAGGTTTCTTTTATGCATATCCCCCTTGTCACAGCTTTCATAGTATCCCACAAAATTCCTTTTGATACTTCTTTATCATTTAATTCCCACAATTCTTGCCATTCATGCTCAATTTTTTCTACTATTTCTCTATAATTTAAAATCTTTGTATTCAACCTCCACCTTTTTACCTGTTCATAATCTCTCTTCATTATAATCTCCACATTGACCAAGGCATGGTCTGTTACTTTTATATTTTCTATCTCTGAATTTATGATTTTATCAATCAAATTCTTTGATACAAAAATATAATCAATTCTTGAATAACTCTTATGTACCATTGAAAAGTATGTATATTTCCTTTCATCTCCCTTTACCAATCTCCACACATCTTTCAACCCCTTTTTTTATTATTTTATTTAAATTTGTAATATTATCGTATTTATCCCTTAATGAACATGTCTTTTATTCTTTCCATTTGCATATTAAAATCTCCTGCTACAACAATATTTTGTTCTTGCATACTCTCCATTTCTTTAAATACTTTCTCATAAAATTCCTCTTGTTTTTCATTTGGAGCATATACATTCATTAGAACATATTTATCTTCTCCCATTTCACCTTGCATTATAATATATCTACCATTTTCATCTTTTTTTCACCTTTTTAATAACAAAATTACATTTTTTTCTATTAATATTGCTACACCTCTAGCTTTTGAATTCCCGTATGCTTTTTCATAAACTCTTACCCAATTCAATTTCAATTCATTTACTCCTTCCCTTTTTTGATGTGTCTCTTGCAAAAATATTATATCCGCTTGATCCTTCTTCAATAGTGCTTCAATCCTTTTTCGTTTTATTACCGTGCCAAGGCCATGAACATTTAAGGTTGATATCTTTAATTTGTTAACCATTAGATCACTTATTACATTTTCTATAAGATCTTCTGGACTCAGAGCCACTTTGGATTAGTGATTTTTGTTAACAACTAAGGAGTTGACTGATGGAATAAAAATAAAATAAAATAAAAAAACATTTAAAAATATTTGGGGAGATGACAGTTCTACAGATTAATTGGAATAAATCAGACATGATGTTATTTAATTATTCTAAGGAAGAGGAAAATAGATTTATAAAAAAGAAAAAAATAGAAGATTAAAAAGTAATATTAAATATCTATGAATAAATAATACAAAAGATTTAAAGGAATTAGAAGAGAAAAATTTCTAAGGAAAGAAATGGAAAAGAAGTTGGAAGAATATAAAAATATTCAAGTATCATGGCTTGGAAGAGTAGCATTAGTTAAAATGAAAATATTACCTAAAATATATATTTTTTTGTTTAGAATGTTACCAATAAAAGTATTGGAAGTAGAATTGAAAAAATGGCAGAATATGTTGAACAAATATTGTAATGGAGGGAAAAGAACAAGATTAAATAAATTATTTTTGTATAAATCAGAGAAGGAGGGAGGACTAGGTCTTCCAAATATAAAAGGATATTATGAAGCTAATCAATTGAGATACATTATAGAAGGAATATGTCAGGAGTTGGTGACTAAACCCTAAGTTTTAAAATGGCCAAACAACAGAAATCATGCTGAGTCATGATGGCTGACTCCATGAATCCGTGAACTGCTTAGTCATGCCTAATCATGCCACAGCTGCACAAGGAGAAAGGTTACTAGAGTGCAAAGCCATGTAAGATGAAATCTGATCCAATGTAACCATGTGCTTGAATAAGCCAATGCTGATCTGATGTGTATATAAGTGGGCTAGAACAGAGATCATTCTCTTCCTATGATTCTGTGATGCCTGGCGTAGCACTTTGAGTGTAGATATTGTGAATAGCTGAAACTACTCTGAAGATTAAAGCACCTCCTGTTTTCTGGACGTTAAACACTCTGTGTATGAGTATTCTTGGGAAAGGGTTGCTACCAAGTCTGCTGAGACAGTTTTTGGCTTCTGCCGGGGATTGAATGCCCTATCATCCCCTGACAATGGTTATGGGCCCTGCTGATTGATCTCAGATTAGATAAAGTGCACCCAGTAAAGTTCCCTGAAACTCTTTTGTTTTGAGTGTTTTTGGCTAGGTGGCTGAGAAACAGTTAAGTTTTTCGTTTTTTTTTTTACTAGGTTCTGTTTCAGCCAAGCTTTATCTTCAGATGACCTTGGAGTATTGCCAGCTGCCAGCTGTTTGAGTTTTATAGTTGGATAAAAAAATTTAAGGCATGTCAGATGCAGCAAGCTGTGTGCAATTTGAAAAACTGAATGATAGCAATTGTCCGATATGGAGCATGTACATGCAAGCTGTATTAATTAAGGACAATTTGTGGCATGTTTTGAAGAAAGAGTGTGTGATCCCAGAAGGCTCAGAAAATGAAATTGCAGCATTCAGACTGGCTGACCAGAAAGCCAGAGCTGAGATTCTTTTATCTCTAAGTCCCTCTCAAATGATTCATGCTACACAAACAAACACAGCCTTTCAGCTCTGGACCGCCTTAAAAATGTTCATCAGAGCTCTTCCTGCCTCTCAAAGATGATTTGGACAAAGAGACTTTATAACACAAAGCTGTGTCCTGGAGGCTGTGTAAAAGCACATTTGGAAGAAATGAGACAGCTTCTCCAAGAGGTAGCCAACAGGGGGGTTGAAATTCCAGGAGCCCATAAGTGTTTTATATTATTGGACAGTTTGCCAAAGGAATGTGATTTCCTAATCTACAGTCTGCAAAACACCAGAGAGTGTGATTTGTCTGTAGACCTCGTGGCTGGGTGTATGCTGGAAGAGGTCCAGCACAAGCAATTTGATTCTAGGATGGAGGGGAATCAGCCACAAATTATTAGGCACAATCAGGAGAGCACTGAAATAGGAACCTGCAGCTTTGTGAGACGCTGTTTCAGATGTAAAAGGCCTGGACATTTTCAGAAGGACTGTAAGATGCCTGCACAGGACATGAGGGGTGGCAGAGCTACAGGGCAAAGGAGGGATGCATCCTCTTAGGCTGGAAGCCATGCCTTAGTAGCAAAGCACTAGCCTGATGGTAATGAGGGGAAAACTTGGTTATTAGATAGTGGGACAACTCACAATATGATAAATGATGTGAAAATGTTAAGCAATGTTAAAAATGCTTCTATAACCAATATTACACTTGCAGATAGTGCTCCCAGCAAGGTGCAGAAAATGGGCACTGCATATGTGCCATCTTTTGACAAAGATTTTGAGAATATGTTATGTGTTAACAAACTGGAAAATTGCATATTGAGTGTGTCCCAAATTACCACTTACGGTTATAAAGTGATATTTGAAGGGGATCAATGTACAATAACAGAAAGAAATAACATGAGTAATGTCTGTGCAAGAGGGATAAAGAAACATGGGTTGTATTACATGTTACCTAAAGGGAAGGTGGCAAATGTGAATCCTGCAGACAATGTGCCCCTAAATGACAAATGTGTTCATTATTATCACAGGCTAATGGACCATGCTAGTTACAAAGGGTTAAAGGAGTTAGCAAAAGTTTGCCCTGGTCTAAATATGAAACACTGCCCAAGGTTTTTAGAATGTGCTGTGCGTAGAAAAGTTAAGGTGAAGGCTTTCCCTATTGCCAAAAAGACCCAGTGTGTCACCAAAAGACCCTTTGAGGTTGTCCATGCTGATCTGGCAGGCCCCTATAAGCCCACTGTAGGGGGTAATCATTATTTGTTTGTAATTGTGGACAGACACACTAGGTACACCTACGTGTATTTACTGAAGGAAAAAAGTCAGGCTGCAGAGAAGTTCCGTGAGTGGGTGAACATGGTGGAATGGGAATTTCCTTCTCTTAAGGTTTCCAGTCTAGTGACTGATAGAAGAGGGGAATTCTTATCTAGCAATCTGCAAAACTGGATGCGTAGGGGGGGGTATCCAGGGGAGGATGGGCTTGCAGAAAGGAAAATTGGGATGTTAAAGTGTATGATGGAGTGCATGATGGAAGATGCACAAGCCCCAGCTGGGCTGTGGGGGGAGGCAGTGAAGACTGCTGCTTACCATATGAATAGACTGTGGACATCCAGTGTCAATCAGACCCTATATTGTCTATTGTATGGTAGAGCACCAAACCTCAAGCACCTGAGGGTTTGGGGGCAATTTGCAAATGTATTGTACTTATTCTCACCCTAGCCTAAGGAAGCTTGGGCAGCCTAAAACCAGGAGGCTGTGTTTTCTTGGCTATGAGGGTAATAGGTACATATTTTCTCTCTATCCTGGTTATGGTGACATACTCCAGGAGTGCAAATTTTGAAATTCATTCTGGGTGGGATAGATTGCACTGGAATCAGGAGGTTTTTGTTCCCTTAGGGAGGGATGTGCCAACAACTTCCAAAAGTCCCACAAATGGAGGGGTGGTTGAGGATGATGATGATGAAGGAGAGGCTGAGGAAGAAAAGCCTAGTACTTCAACACTCACACACAAATAAACATTGAGCCCAACATGTTTTTGAACAGAGAACCTGACACAAGGAGAGACACCAGCAGTAGTGCAAGTGAAGATGAGTCAGGCAGAACTAGGGTGATCATCCCCAGAAGGTCAATGAGGGTCAGAAAGGCTCCTGGCAGATTTATTGTTCAGGAGGCCAGGCTGTGCAATGTCATAGCAGAGGAGCCTGCAAGTTTTCAGGATCTCCTAAAACATCCCCAGGAAGAGCAGGAGAAGTGGAACTCAGCTATGGATTCCGAGTTTGAGTCACTGGTGGAAAGGAAAGTGTTCCAGGTAGTTGAGAGGCCCAAAGACCAGAAGGTTGTTGGTTGCAGGTGGGTCTACAAGCTGAAGGACATGCCTGATGGGACACAAAAGTGTAAGGCACGCTTGCTTAGGAAAGGTATTTCGCAGGAGCACTACACTAAACTTTTTCTCCCACAGCAAAGCCAGAAAGTCTTAGGTTAGTGTTAGCTGTAGCAGCCAAGAGGAAGATGGTTGTGCAACACTTTGACTTTGAGACAGCATACCTGAATGCTAATCTTGAGGAGACAATATTCATGGAACAGGCCCCAGGGGATGACAGTGCAGGTGAGGGCAAGGTGTACTTATTGCGCAAAGCACTCTACGGCTTGAAGCAAATGCGCCAGATGCTGGAACAAGTGCATACATCAAGTTTTGGTGTCATTAGGTTACACAAGGAGCATCGCTGATGCCTGTGTGTACACCAAGAGGGTAGGAGATAGTGCTGTCATCCTAGTCATCTATGTGGACGACCTCTGTGTGGCAACAAAGAGTGTCAAAGATGTCAAAAAAGTGCAGGTGGAGTTAGAAAGCCAGTTCAAGTTAAAGGACTTAGGCAGCCTGAGATGTTATTTAGGCATAGAGGTAGAAAGAACAGGTAATGGAGAAGTTTTCCTCAGTCAGAAAAAGAAGATTGACAATTTGGTGGCCAAGTGTGAGTTAAGTGAGGCAAAAGTGGTCAGGACCCCAATGACCACTGATTTTTGTGAACGTAGAGGCAGAACATGAGTTTGAGAGGCCAGACCTGTACTACTCAGTGGTAGGCAGTCTGTTGTTTATTGTAAACAACACAAGGCCTGACATCAGTTTTGCAGTTTGGGTGCTCAGTAGAAGAGTCTCCAAGCCAAGGAGGGTGGATTAGGAAGCCCTGAAGAAGGTAGTTAGATTTTTCAAGGGGACCAGGGACATGCGTTTGAAGCTGACAGGAAGCCAGGTGACCCTGGAGTGCTATGTGGGCAGCTCTTTTGCTGCCAAGACTTCAGACAGGAAGTCAGCGACCAGGCTGGTGGTCAGGTATACAGAGAGCCCCATAGTGTGGAGATCAAGAAAGCAGAACTGTGTGGCCATTAGTATCACTGATGCTGAATTCGCAGCCTTGTCTGAGATGGCAAATGAGGTACAATGGGTAAGGCAGATGCTTGCAGACCTTGGGGAGCCATGACAAATGCCTGTTGAGGTGCACGAGGACTCACAAATCTGCATAGCTATGGCAGAAACAGAAAATCTGAAATGCAGGACAAATTACATTGCGGTACGCTACCAAAATGTGAGGCAGTTAATACAAGAAGGTGTCTTCTGTCTGAGGTATTGTCCATCTGAGGACAATGTTGCAGACCTGCTCACAAAAGCCCTTCCAGCAGGAAATCATGAGGAGATGGCAAAGAGGCTGGGCCTTGTCACTAGTGTGTAAAGTGAAAGGTGTAAAAAAGGGAAAGGTCAACTGACAGACAATTAAAGTCTAACAATGTATGTGTATGATGTTATGTTGCAATGATAACGTGTCCTGTGCAGTAGTTTGACCACTTTGGAGGGGATTGTCAGGAGTTGGTGACTGAACCCTAAGTTTTAAAATGGCCAAACAACTGCAGAAATCATGCTGAGTCATGATGGCTGACTCCATGACTCCATGAACTGCCAGTCATGCCTAATCATGCCACAGCTGCACAAGGAGAAAGGTTACTAGAGTGCAAATCCATGTAAGATGAAATCTGATCCAATGTAACCATGTGCTTGAATAAGCCAATGCTGAACTGATGTGTATATAAGTGGGCTAGAACAGAGATCATTCTCTTCCTGTGATTCTGTGATGCCTGGCATAGTGCTTTGACTGTAGATATTGTGAACAGCTGAAACTACTCTGAAGATTAAAGCACCTCCTGTTTTCTGGATGCCAAACACTCTGTGTGTGTGAGTATTCTTGGGAAAGGGTTGCTACCAAGTCTGCTGAGATAGTTTTTGGCTTCTGCTGGGGATTGAATGTCCTATCATCCCCTGACAAGTAGGACATGGAGATTTAGAATGGCTAGAGACAGATATAGGGAAAATAGATAAGAGAATATGGAATATATATATTTGGTAATTTTATGAAAAAGGAAATTAAAGAAATTGAGAATAAATTTTTGCAAAATATATTGGAAATATGGCATAAATATAAGAAAGAATTATTGCCTATTGATTCAGTTTTAACATTGGTCATAATTGGGGGGGAAACCAAATAATTTGAGGGGGAAATTGGGAAAGGAATTAAAGAAAAGAGGACTAGATAAAATAGAGAGATGGTTAGGATGGACGTCTCAGAAAGGGAATATAAAAGAGAAATCACATGGAATAAAAATGTCATAGTTTAATTGTATACAGTTGGAACAATGAATCAAAAATTGGGAAAAGAATAATAAAGAAATAAGGGAGTTTACAAAATTTGAACACTTAGTGAAAAAAGTTGAAAAATTGATAATAATGAAAGTTTGAAAGGTATCACAAGTGAACTATATAAAATATTGATAAAATATAATGATAATAAAGATAAAGCAGAATATTTCAGGAAAATATGGGAGAAAGATTTGAATAAAAAAATTGAAGATTATGAATTTGCAGACAAAGACAACTAAGAAATTGTCAATACGGATAAAAGAAAATTATTATAAATTAATATGGAGGTGGTATCTGACACCAATAAGACTGCATAATATAGACAAGAATAACTCAAAATATTGTTGGAGAGGTTGTCAAGAAATAGGTACCTGGGAAGGGCACGTTTCTAGGATGGAGGACCATCGCCTCCCAAAAATAGTACTCTATGGCAAACTCGCCACAGGTCAGCGTAAGAGGGGCGCTCCAAAAAAGCGATAGAAAGACTCCCTGAAACAACATCTCAGGCTCAGCCAAATTGATCACCAACAATGGTCTGCCCTGGCCTCACATCGGGAGGCATGGAGACGTACTATCCACAATGCTGCAGCCTTATTTGAGAACTCATGACGAACAAGTCTTGAAGAGAAACGACAACACAGAAGAATCACAAACCGGAAACATCACCCAAAGAGACCTTCTGCTGTGCTTTCTGCAACCGGACTTGCCTATCTCGGATTGGCCTTTTTAGTTATCAGCGTGCATGCAGAAAGTGCAGGATGAGTCCTTCCTGAATCTTCATTTGCGAAGAAAAGCCAGAGAGGTGGAATTGTAATTATGTACAGAAGTTTTGGGGAAAGGTTTTTATAGAAATAGAGAATATATTGAATATAAATATAGGTACCGTAGGAAACTGGGTATAGCATTGTTGTCAATTTATAATGGAGGGAATGGGAACCAAGCAGAAAAGGATTTAATAACAAATTTATTAACGGCAGCAAAAATAATTGTAGCAAGATACTGGAAAAATTAAATAAATGTACAAGTGGAAGAGTGGTATAAAGAAATCGGGAAAATGGCAATGTATGATAAATTAACATGTAGAATCAACTTAAGAAGAGGAATATGGAAAGAAAGTGATTTTGACAAAATTTGGAAGGTATTTGTTGAAAAAGTATTACAGATAAGGGAGGGGAGGTTACCTCCATGAGAAGAAATGAGATTCTGGTGAGATTAAGTAAGGGATATTGGCTCCGGTGAACGGGAGCACTGAGTTGGGGAAATGAAGGGGAATTAATATCGCTGAAGAAAATTATAGTAAAGAGTTTATGTTTTTTGAAATTAGTTTAATAGAAATATTGTTATGTTTATGGCCGTATTATGTACTTTAGTAAATAAGTATTGATTGGATATTATAATGTGTGATTATTAAAATAATAATTTTTTAAAAAGGATTGGTGACTTTAGTTTTGTTTTTGATATGCGTTTTCCCACCGTGATTTTCTGACTGTAGGGTTGTGAGTTTGAGGTCTGGACAGTAGATGGCTCATGGTGCCAGAAAGACCGCTAATGTAGTAAAATGTTCAGTTGCAATCTAATATCTTTTTGTTAGGGAAATTATAAATTTAAGAGCACATAAAGACTCTGGGGAGGCACTAATGCTCTCTGGCAGAGAATTCTAAATACCTCCATGAAACTACAAATCCCAGGGTGCCACAGGATGGAACCATGGCAGTTAAAGTGGAATCAAAAGCACTATAATTGTGCGGTGTGAAATAGTGAAATGGGTTTATTGAAGGTGCCCCTTAGTCTATCCCCACCTTTAGGAGAGGGCAAGCTTGGCATGTCAGAGGAAACAAAGACTGAGTAGAACAGGAAAAGAGACAGAAGGGTACCTACAAGCAGATACACTATTGGGGACCAACACCAGTATGCACTTGTCAATGGCCCAAACCTTCTGGAGGATCCACTGTTGATTTGCACAGGATTCTCTCAATCCCTCTCATCTTGAGGTAGACAGGTTCACCACCACCACTACCAGTAGCAAAAAAAGAGAGGCCAGTGTAGCTAGCAAGGCTTGCTGCTGGTTCCTGCCACCGTTTATAGGACTCTGAGGAACCTCAGAGGCATTGTGGTGGATTCAAAATGGCAGGGGTCAGCAATTTACTAGAATACCAGCTCTTTCTTTTTGCTACTGCTAGTCTACATTCTACTTCACTCAAGCTATAGGAAGAAGCCACCACCCAGCTCTGCTGGTTCTTTCTCTGTTTCTGCCACCACATAGGCATGGAGTGCAACTGCAGGGGGTGGGGGAAGGACGGCAAGGGTGCCACCCCTTTCAGGAGACTGTTTGAGAGCTGCCTGACTGGAGATCTTCTGAGAGGCAATGGATTTGCTGCTAGAGCATTTAAGCTGCCTGCTTCCACTTATGCTCAGCAAAGTCTCCTTTTTGGACAACTCTCAGAATTCTTCAGCTACTACAGCCAATTGCTGAGCTCTGGTCTCAGTGTATATAGTTGCAAATACTCTCCAATATTAGAGACACCACTAGCTCTTATGTCTCCAGTGATCTACAACTAAAAAGGAAACCAAACCCAGATAACAATATCCCTGGATCCGCACTGCTCAGGGTAGCAGAGTATTCCCAGCATTTGAAAGTTCTTTTAGGATGTATCTTGTTTTGAAGGGCCTTTAGAGGGCTGAAAAATGTGGTGCACATTTTAAAAATACTGTAGAGGAAACTACTGTAGAGTTGCCTGCATTGCCTGAACTCTAGCTGCCACCCCTCACCCTGCCTTTCACTCTGCAAATGAGAAATAATCTCTTCATTAAGAGACTCTAAACGAACATGAAATCCCTCTTTGAGCTGGCAGGCACCCTGAGTATGATGACAGATGTTCAGAACAGCTTTCTCTTCCTCTGGCAAGACACCCCGGTGGCATCATCTCCCCCCTTTACCACCCTCCGGAGCTGCACCATAGAAACAGCCACCCACCCACATCCTCCAGGGCATCTGTTCTGTGAGAGGCGGTCCTCTTTTTAGCCTCATTGCCTATCCTGGGAGGAGTCCAGTTGCTTGGCAGAAACTCCCTGGTGATGTGAGAAACTGAGTGTCAGTGGGGCCTCCAAGGGCAAAGCCTCCCTTTGTTTGCAAGCAGAAGAAGACAGAGTGGCTCTCATGTGCTCTTCCATACACTCTTTGCAATGTGCTCTATTAGCAACCTATATTTCAGTAGGTTGCAGTTTTTACCACTCGTTATGCCACTAAGGGAAACTATCTGGTGAAGGGATGGAGAGTGTGTAACTCTCTGCAGATGTGGGTTTGTAACTCCCCTCATCACTGACTTATGAGGAGAGACTTAGGGAGCTGGGTATGTTTAGCCTGGAAAAAAGACAGTTAAGAGGCGATATGATAGCCCTGTTTAAGTATTTGAAGGGGTGTCACGTTGAGGATGGAGCAGGCTTGTTTTCTGCTGCTCCAGAGACTGGAACATGGAGCAATGGATGCAAGCTCCAGGAACAGAGATTCCACCTCAACATTAGGAGGAACTTTCTGACAGTAAGAGCTGTTCGGCAGTGGAACACACTCCCTCGGAGCGTGGTGGGGTCTCCTTCCTTGGAGGTCTTTAAACAGAGGCTGGATGGCCATCTGTCAGGGATGCTTTGATCGTGATTTCCTGCATGGCAGGGGGTTGGACTGGATGGCCCTCGTGGTCTCTTCCAACTCTGCAATTCTATGATTCTATGATTCTAATACTGATTGGGGCTGATGGGATCTGCAGTCTGGGAAGGCTGCACATTCCCTATCCTCCTTCTTGGCTGTTCTAAGCTAAATTTCAGTCAGTTGTGTCTGTCATATTCTGACTGAAGACATCATGGATGTACAAATGATCAGGTCTATGGGACTGGATGTAGCAGTATATGGGCAGAGGCGAACCCAGGTGAAATGGTAAGAAAATTCACTCTCAGTGGAGACACAGAGCAACATAGAGTGTGAAGGTGTAGTCACATATTTTTATAGGAGGCTAGTTTAAGCCAGCCACCTTTAGTTTAGTACTAAAACAGTTATTAGCCCTTGCCCCTGGTCTGGCTGAAAAAGTTTCCAAATTAAGATGGAGATTTGCCTGGCAACACAGACTTTAGTGTGTTTTGTACCATGGACATGAGTGTTTGGATTATGGACTGCTTCCTGGGCCCTGTTCAGATGCAGGGTGTTGCACTTCCTGTCCTCCCCTGAAACCCTCCTTCTCCAACCTGGTGTTCTCTAGATGTTTTGGGCTTCTGACCACTGGCACAGCTAATGGTTAGAAAAGTCGGTAGTTGTAGTCCAGAGCTCCTGGAGGGAACCAGCTCAGGAGAGGTTGCTACACTGAGATGCATGACTGAAGTCCATGGGGCAGGGTGGGAAAAAAGACCAGGAGCTGACTTGAGGGATGGCAGGCTGTAGGGTTTCCATTTCAGGATGGCCCCAGGCCCTAAGGTTTCCAGGCCCAAACCTGAGACCTAGGGATGGTCCCTGATTATTTAATTCAGTGTTATGTATTAAGTACTAACCACCATTTCCCAAAGCTTGTTATTCAAACACACACACAGAAAGAGAGATAGAGAGAGAGAGAGAACTTATTTCCTGTTTGAAAATGAAGACAGAAATCTTAGTTAAAGGGGCTGCTCCAAGATTAAGGTGAAATGAGGGGATTATTCCTTTTCACTTAGGTAGATGCGATGGCATGTTTAGCCACCCTACTTGATAACTGATAATTTTGTCAAGAAAATGTAATCAAAACCATGTCTATTTA
Source organism: Gambelia wislizenii (assembly GCA_030847615.1). Lineage (NCBI taxonomy): Eukaryota > Metazoa > Chordata > Lepidosauria > Squamata > Crotaphytidae > Gambelia > Gambelia wislizenii. Next base: position 264,048,751 of record JAUMIR010000002.1, read on the forward strand.
ATTGGGATTGTCTCGCAAAACCATTTGGGTAAGGGTTAGGGTTAAGGTTAGGGTTAGGGTTATTATCAATTATCAATAATAGCAATGGATAATCATTAATAACCCTAACCCTTAATCAAATGGTTTTACAAGACAATCCCAACCAAATAGAAATGGTTTTGATTGCATTTTCTTGACAAAATTATCAATCATCAATTGATATGCAAGCAGAACCGTGCCACACTGAAATGGTCATTCTGAACTGGCCACACTGAAGTGTCCCGTTCCACTCCCTGGAAAGTCTTTGCAAGTTGCAGCTGCAAAGCAATTAAACCTTGCAAATTTTAGCAAATTGCTGCTCTCCTAGTTGAGCTGGAGATTTGCACATAAGAGCATTCCTCTTGCCTAGAACTAAGTCCACCAGAACTGGGGAATTTTCACCCTTGTTTCCTGCCTGGAAGCAGCCCACAAAAACTGGAGACTCAGGGCCAGATCTGGCAATTTTACCTGGCTGGGAGACAGTCAATAGTCATATACAGGCCACATTCTGCTGAAAAGACATCTTCCACTAGTCCTACTGAAATGAAACTGAACTAAGCAAGACTTAAGATTTCTTCTGTTATTTTAAATAGGTTTAATTTCAATGGGACTTACATGGAGAAACTTCTTGTGGATTGTGTCCCCTGCTAATTAGTGGGAGGGGCCTTCTGCCATTTAGATTTTCCACCTCATGTTCAAGATTGAAGAGAGACTGAGGGCTTATCTACACCGAAAGGAAAATCCAGCTTCGGGTTTCCCTGATCCGCAGTGACCATGGGCTTGTCTACATGATCACCAAACACACCAAGGCGAGGCTAGAAGCACTGCCCACACACAATTTTCTCTTTCGAACTTACTCTGGTCTGATAAATCACAGTATGTGTGGCACACAACCATGGCTGCTCTGCTTCCCCACCACCACTCCTCCCATGCATTCAAATGTACATATGTCTTTCCCCAAGGGTAGAACAAAGTCTGAGGGATACCATGCAACACACACAAAAAGACAAACAAATGGGTCTGAGATCAAACCAAGCTAAACTCTTACTAGAAGACAGAATGATTAAACTGAAGCTATTGTAAAGTCGAAGGCTTTCGGGGCCAGCATCCATAGGTTTTCTGTGGGCTTTTCCTGGGCCAGAAAAAGCCCACAGAAAACCTGAGGCTATTGTACTTTGGGTATAACATGAGATGACATGACTCACTGTAAACTATGATAATGGTAGGTTCATGGCTTGACTCAATCAAGGAAGCCAGAGCCCTGAGTTGGCAAGATCTGAGCAGGGTTGTTAATAACAAGGTCTCTTGGGAGTCTCTCATTCACTGAGTCATCATAAGTTGAAGCTGACTTGAGAAGCCCTTAGTAGCAGCAGCAGCAACAACAACAATAACAACAGCAGCAGCAACATGTATTTATTTTATGGGCAGAGTCAATGTGGTGTAGTGGTTAGAGTGTTGGACTGGGACTTGGGAGACCCAGCTTCAAATCTTCACTGAGCCATACTAGTTGATCATAGAATCATACAATCCTAGAGTTAGAAAAGACCACAAGGGCCATCCAGTCCAACCCCCTGCCTTGCAGGAATATACAATCAAAGCACTACTGACAGATGGTGATCCAACCTCTGTTTAAAAACCTCCAAAGAAGGAGACTACCACACTTCAAGGCAGTGTATTCCACTGATCTTTGGTCACACTCTCTTCTCAGACTCTCCAGAAAGAAAAGTGGGATATAACTATAACAAATAAATGATGGCACGCACCATCAGACTTCCTTCCACCCCTCTGTGTCACATAGCATCTCTGCACTTTCCCTAGTTGCAGCTTTGTACTTCCTCTCTTGCTACCTTGACCCTTACCTTTCCTGTCTTCCGCTCCTGTCAGCAGATATTCAGCATATATAAACAGTTTGAAAATGAGATCATCTGTTAAAAGACAGGGAAAAGGGGCCAGGAACCAAAACATCCTCTCTAATCCCCTGCAGGCTAGCAATTTTGGTGTTTGTTCAAATACAATATCTGTAGGTAAACTCATAGGTATGACGAGTTAAGGGATTTTGAAATGTATCCTAGAACCTCTTACAAGAGAGGGAGTTGTATCTTCCATGCAGAAAACCTTACGTGTATCGTTTATTTACCCATCCGCTACAGTCAGTTGCTCTCTGGTATTGCAATGAAGAGTCAGAAGGAAGCAACACCCACACCACAATAAACAGTGCATGACTCCTCACAGTCAGAGCAGGATCAGATATATGTGCAAAGGTCAATTCAGAACCAAAAATCAGGAAAATGGTGCAGGAAGAGGAAGGGGAAGAGCTACCAAATGATTTTTCCACAGAGGGGAAACAGAAGAAATAAGGAGGGGGAGGAGAAGAAAAAGAACCCACCGGCTCTTTTGTTATGTGTATATGTGTGTTCAAGTTGCCTGTAGATTTATGGGGATCCCATGAATTTCACAGGGTTTTCTTAGGCAAGGAATATTCAGAGTTGGTTTTGTCAGTTCCTACAGCACCTGTTACGTAGCCCACAGCACCTGGTATTCGTTGGTGGTCTCCCATCCAAGTACTAATCAGGGCTGACCCTGTTTAGCTTCTAAGATCAGACAAGATGTGGTGCCTTTAGGCAATTTATACAAAAAAGAGAAACTAGAAAGACAAGCATTGTAGAAAATGTCTCTAAAATGAACATTGGAAACATTAGTTTTTAAGAAATCCTTCCAAGTTAACAATTCTGCCTTTCTATGGTTTTTCCCAAAATTCTCTGCAAGGCACAAGGCCATGGCATGCACAGAACAGGTGGCATTTTAGGGGTGGGGAAGGCATCACCTCACCTCCCACCACTGAACTACATCCCCTCCCAGCAAGCAAAAGCTAATTTGTGGAGGGTTATGCATGAGAGACATTCATCTTCTTTTTATTAAGTAGCTTTTATTCAAATGTCAATGCATTGTTCATCTTCAGAATTCTAGCATACTGTGTCATCATGGCATAGAGGTGACCCCCTGCAGAAGACTCTGTAAGTGCCAACCAGCCTAGCTAAGGAAGGAGAGGCACCTAACCAGAAGGATGGCCACCAGGTGAAGTACTGGCCATAGCAACTATATATGAATGAAACTGTTAGCACTATTCACATCAGTGCAATTGTAGATTTCCAAGGGGTGAGTATGGAAGAGTTGTTGTAGACACATGGATACACATGCACACAGATAACAAGAGAGAGATGGAGAGAAATTTAACCTGTGTTGTCTGAGTTATATTGATGATTTCGCTTCTGAGATGAATGAAATAAATGCCTGACTTACAGGTACTACTATCCTTAAAATTTGTTTCACAACAAAATCTATGAGAACAGACCAAGCAAAACAAAAGAAAACAAAACATATACGACTACTACTTACTGTCTCCCAAGGATGGGGATCATGTAGTCCTCCAGATATTGCCAAACTGCAGTTTTTACCATCCATCACCACTGGTGATGCTGGCCAGGGCTGGTGGAAGTTGCAGTCCAACAATATGTGTAGGGCCACTTGTTTCCCATCCATTTATCCCTTTAAACCTATCATCCTATCCTCATGCCACAAATGACAGAGAGGTCTCACGGCACAACCATTACAGCGTTCTAACTCCTTCCACTCATGTTCTCCCATTAACACCTCAGTTTCAAGTTGTAGGAAATTCAAGCATTTACTCTCACCTTTCATTTCACTGCTGATAGTATAGGACCTCCTGCATGCCTATACTTATCCTGAGTTCTTTAGCTGAAATTTCTCTGTTTCACCTGCATGGTCGTAAATACTTTGTATATCCAAGGAACTAAACCACATGACCTGAGAAACGTCTAGGGTCGGTAGTCATATAAACTCCCCATTCTATCTACTCTCTTTCTCTTTTCTTCTTCCTTTGTTCTCAACAAGACAAGGTATGACCCTGCCGGAATTTTAAGATCATCAGGGGAAGGCTTTCACTCAGTCCCACCATCATCACAGGGTCACTTGGTGAGGACATGAGAGAGAGCCTTCTCGGTGGCTGCTCCCACCCTCTGGAAAACCCTTGCATGGGAGGCTAGGCTGACCCACTCCTTGCTTTCCTTTCTCTGGCAGGCAAATACGTTTTTATTCCAGAAAACTTTTAATTTATAGCTGTGTGCATGGAAGCTTTTATTGGGGTGTTTTTTAAATTGTTTTTAACTTCTATATGTTTTATATATAATTTTAAATTGTTACGATTTTAATTGTTTTTAACTTTTAATTGTCATATTTTAAATTGTATTTTATGTGTTGTGAGCTGCCCTGGTTCCCATTCTGGGAGAAAGGAGCATCTCTCTCTCTCTCTGGCTTTTCTTCGCAAATGGAGAAAGGAGCATATAAATCAATTAAATACATAAATAAGATGGTGAGCTGAAAGTTCACTGGAGCTCTTCCTTTTTTACCTAGGTCTTGCCTAGATGGGCTATTTATCCCCTCTTGGCCCCAATTTGGAGCCCTGCAGTCCTAACAATGCATGGCTTTTGCCCCGTTTTGTCCCCAGGTAGTCATCACATCACCTGGGAGAAAGATGGGGCTAAGACGAGTAAAGCCTGATAAACTGTTATATTAAAATGCCGGGGGGGGGAGTTTCTCTTCAGAAATAACAGATTGGGCACCATGGGACCACAGGGCCCCCCACAACCACGCCAGCCTGTCACTGCAGCTGCTGTCTGTGTCCTACTCTCAGGATCCAGGAAGCAGGCCCACAGCATGTGGCCAGGCTGGTCACACACAGGGTGCCTTGCTAACGTTCTACAGGCCGGCTTCCTGGCTTCAGACAGTGGGACGTGGGCAGTGGCAGCAGTGGCTTCAGGGACGGGCTACCGTAGAGGTCTGGACTCCATCCCATTTCTTGTCGGTAATTGTTGAAGATATAGCATTCTTCCTGCCCCCCACGTGCTAGCTAATAGAGTTAAGCAAGTTTTCTTAGAAACGTTTAGGGAACCCCTTTGCATGTTAAAAGTTCCTTCTCTTCTCCTCACCCTACCTTAGTGATTTGTGGGCTTGGTTTGGCTAATAATTTTGATTCAGCCAAGCTAAATGAAGAGGAGTGACCATTGAGTCATTCATCACATGACCTCATGAGTTTAAAAGTTTATGATCTTTTGTTCTCTCTCTCTCTAACTTCCATTCCTAAGTGCACATCTTACCAAGCACACATGAAGATGGGAGCTATGCTCTCACTTACTTGCATTCACTATCTATGAAAAAAGTAATATGGATGCTGCCTGTATGCAAAACGCAGGGACATCCTGCCTTGTTCTCTTTATCTTACTGAATTCACTGGATGGGTGAGTTCTATCCTAAATCCTTAGTCAGTTAGGACATTAGCTTTCCCCATGCATGTGTAGATTGCAAAAGCTATTAGTAAATCTTTCAGTATTCTTTTTAAATATGAATTTGCTTTTGTCTTTCTTTTGTTTAAGCAGTGTTGATGGTGAGTGATTTACAGTACTGTACTTAACTAACTGAGTCTGTTCGATTTGTGTCTCTGCTAACTCTCCTACAGTAAAAGTTTAATTTTAACTCAAGAAGATATTCACAAAGGGCTAGCTCCCTAGAACCTTTTATGAATTTTTAATTTTTATGCTCTTACACCCCAGCAGTAATGGAGGAGGAACGGGTCTGGCCCGTGTAGATGAGACCCTAATCTTTTAATTACAGTTGCCTCTCCACATTCGCGGCTTTCACACTTGTGGTTTTGATTATTTGTGGTTTAGCCCCGAGCCCCCTCGGGAAGGCTGGCGAGAGGCAAGGCAACCTCCCACCTGTGCCTTCTGTGGCCTTCCAGAGGCTTCTAAGGCCCGGAGTCCCCTCAGGAAGGCCAGGGAGAGGCCGGGCAGCTTCCCTCGCTCCTGTCCGCTGCCTTCCCCAGCTTTCCTGAGGGGCCTCCAAGGCTTCTAAGGCCCGGAGTCCCCCAGGAAGGCCACGGAGAGGCCAGGCAGCCTCCCTCCCTGCCTCCCTCTGCCTTCCCCAGCCTTCCTGAGGGGGCTCCTGGGCTTCTAAGGCCCGGAGTCCCCTCAGGAAGGCCACGGAGAGGCCGGGCAGCCTTCCTCCCTCCCTCTCGCTGCCTTACCCGGCCTTCCTGAGGGGGCTCTGGGGCTTCTAAGGCCCGGAGTCCCCTCAGAAAGGCCGCAGAGAGGCAGGGCAGCTTCCCTCGCTCCCGCCCGCTGCCTTCCCCGGCCTTCCTGAGGGGGCTTCTGGGTTTCTAAGTGTATGTGAATTCTAAAAGCAATTAGTGAAATTCTTTAGTCTGTAACTTGATGCTGCCTGCTTGGTCCTTTTTTTTTTTTTAACTTAAGTCAGTTTCACCCAGGGAGATACAAAAGACTGAGGCATGTTACTTCCTAGCAGATCCAGTCTGCATACCCCCCACACAAAGGGCTAACACCCTGGGATGTACTCATTTTTCTCACACAAATTCATAAACATATTTTCTACTGGACAGCTAATGGCCAGGAGGGGGCTCAACCAACAATGTGCTACCCATGTCTACCTGCTCAACATCCAGGACTACTCCCAAGGCTACAGGGTCTACAAGACACATCCATGGAGTGAGAGGAAGAGGAGAACTACTGCTAGAGATATTGGTGTGGTTGCTATTGCTACCACTCCTTACTCCTCCTGTCTGGGTAGTTTCAAATTTCAGAACAATTTTTAATGAAATCCTCAAATGGGGGCAGAGAAAAGGGGCATTTTTTTTAAAAAAAAACTAACCCATGCTAACAAACTTGGGAGACAGCTCTGTCGTCCCATGCAAAACCTAGTGAGATGTACAAGCATGAAAGACCACCCATGAAGAACAATGGACCAGCTGGAATGCCACAGCAAACCAATGAGGATTAATTTCTGGAAAATTCAGCAGCATTCAGAGCAGAATTGGACTTCAGCCATTTTAGAAACAGTAAAACAACCCTCTAGAGCTCCTTTACCTTTAAATACTTAAAAGCAACTATGAAGTCAAAGGAATGAATGAGCCATGTTTACTGTAGCCAAATCTGAACATTTGACACCTAGAATCATAGAATCATAGAATTGTAGAGTTGGAAGAGACCACGAGGGCCATCCAGTCCAACCCCCTGCCATACAGTAAATCTTGATCAAAGCATCCCTGACAAATGGCAATCCAGAATGTGGGAGAAAGAACTCTGCTTTACCATTCCAATCTGTAATATGAGGCTGTTCAAGTCATTTCAGTGTGGGTGGAGTGGGTATAGCCTGCATAATTGGTGTGTTTGAGTCAATGGGTATATCCTTTGTGCATGGATGCTTCTGCATGAGATTGAGAGGGATGGTCCCACCCACCATTTGTACTGGCTCCATCTATTGTTGCCATGTAGTTCTCAGGCTGAAAATGTTGCCCATCCCCTATTAATGTGGCTACATCAGTAGTTTGCCTTCCCCACATCATCACAAGCATATTAAACCTCATGGAAGTGCTGTGTAGCATTGGTGAACATTACATGAAGGGTAAGTATATGTAAAAATTTCTCATTTCTCCATGCTAATAGAACAAATATCACTTTACAACTCAGTGGAGTCATTCAGGACACATCTTGGAACCTGTTTCAGGCTATTGAACTGCACTAAATGCTTGGCTATCAATCCAAGCAAATTTGGATCCTCAAATTTGTCTTAGTATCTGGTATTCATAGATTGCCATCATCTTCAGTCTCACAAATGTTAGGTGCTCAAAAATATGTAGCTCAGGAAAGTATTTGTGCTACCAACTGAATTCAGATTACTTCTCCTCATCAGTTTATTGGAAGTCACCTGAGAAATCAATGCTTAGTTTGACTGCTTAATTAATAACAAGAATATAGTGTCTTCCAGAGTTGAAGAGGACCATGTAAGTAATATGGGAAATAGCCAAATCTCCAGAATTATTACTTGGGTTTTTTTTTTAATGCTTTTGCTCATATTATATCCCAATTCAAACCTATTAAACGGTTTGAAAAATCAGTGCACATTTGGGTCAAAGATACGTAATTTGTACTACTTGAAAGAGTAACCTACTTTTTCAAGAAGATCTCTTTATGTCTTTACTTGCTGTACTTCAGCTTCCAATTTTAATGCATTGTTTGTAATTTGAGGGATTTTCTTATACTCAGTATACCATCTTATTTCAGTTAGCTGTCTGAAGTATAGCACAGAGCTTAAGATATCACTAATTAAGTTCAGAGCAAGAATCTTTATCCTGTTTTAAAATACATAAGAATTATTGCTTACTCCAAGGATCTATCGAAGGGCTTGTCTAGATGAGAAGATATCATCCTGATTGCTGTGCATTAACGCAAAAACACAGCAGTGTTCTTTTGTCTCCATAGTCCTTTTGCAAAATCTCTGGTATGCAAAGCTATCCATGTTTGAAGTTCACCTGCAGCTACGCCTGTGAATCAACATGGTGGCTAAGAGTGAATTACTCATGTTATTATTCTTAAGAAGTTTTTTTCTTAAACTGCAAATCAAAGGTGCACAAGTGCATCCTTCCACTTAAAAAAAGCTGTTTCGTCACCTCAGCCCAGTGAAAAAGTGCACAATTGGCAACTCCAAAATGGCGCTTCCGTCCACTTCATTGCTGGCAAGCCCACCCCCCCACATCTCTGACCAATCAGCTTTCCACTTCCGCCCTCACCGAGAATGCACTGCAATGCAATTCAGTTGTCCAAATGAGCAGGAATGCACATTTCCATTGCATTATTTTAAAAAAACTCAGGAAAAGCCATGAAGTCTTTCCCCCTGTGGTTGAGTCCCCCCACCCCAAGTAAGGCCAAGTATTCACCACAGGCTCTCATTGGGACAAAAGGTATTGCCTATGAATTCTATTAGGATTATTTTCACCATCTAGACAACCCCCATGTAGTTTCATTGTTCACTGGCATAGGTCCCATACTGTAGATGTCCCACTACCAGTAGCAAATCCTGATCCTGACAGACAGATATGAGACCAGTGCCAAATAATGCCAGGTAGAGCTTTCCATCTCAGCAAAGATCGTACGCTGTTTAAATACACCTTGATAACAGATAGGAATCCAAATTCATAGCACCTGCCACTGCTTTCATCTTTGACAAGATCTTACCATTTGATCCAAGGCAAACAGAAACTCAAGGTGACAGGGCAGAGGTGTTACTGAGTGGGGAGTTGTTGTGTCACAGGAAATTGTTTACCATGCAAATGTTTGCAGCAGGCCTGGTTGAAGTACATAAAGCAGAGGTTCCCATCATTCCAGGGTTGTCAAGGCATGCCTGGTCCTCTACATTAGGGGTGGTCAAGTGTGGCCTAAGAGTGACATGCCACTCCCAGGGTCATTTTTGTGCCCCCCTGGGGTGCAATTTCCCCCCACCTTTAATCAGATTCAGGAGGTATGGAGGGCATTTCCACCAAGTCTGGAGTCCCCTGCACCCCTCAATACAATTTTTTTGCAAAAATTTTCAAAAAAAAATTGTTTGCTTCAAAATAACCCAAAATACCACGGAAGGCCCCAAAACATAGTGAGAATGCTTCCATGTACCCTAGAGAGCATTTGGGTGTGAAAATTTGATTCCCCCCCCCCGTGGGGACAAGGTGCAGTGGGGGTTGCAGCCCTCCAAGGTCTCCCAGAGGGCTAATGCAGCCCCCTAGCCTTCCACATTTGCCCACCCCCACTCTACACTCATCAGTTACAAACTGCGCTCTTGGTGAGATCATAGTCTGTGTCACTGGATGTACCAGGAAATCACATTTTGTATATAATTCTCACCATAACTCAATCCCTAGGTCAAAGGGCAATAGCCCAGGGCCTCGGCTTCTATGTATCCATCACTGGAAAAACAAGAAACACAGCCAAATAAATATTCCCTTTCCAATCCAGTACAATCAGCTTTGAAATCCGAAGGAAAATCTTTTTAGCTGTCAGGAATTATTCAGAAAGAGGAGAAAAAAGGTCCCTGGAAGTATTCTTTCCTATACTTTTTGTTTTGATTTTACGTGCATATTCAATGTTTTGCATCCAAACTCTTCCTTGAGTTTTCCACCCTCCCGCCTCCCTAGTGTCCTTGTGTTCTTCCTCCTCCCACTGATCATATGTCCCACCTAGACTCAGGGAACGTTTTTGAAATTGCCTTTCACCAGTTTCCACTTTTTAATTATTATTTTGGAGTTATAATCAAAGTGTTAAAGTGTTTTAGCAATATTAAACTAGTTAAGAATTAGGTTCATTTTCCTCTCTTGCTAGCATTCCTCTTTCCCTTGCTTGATCTCTGTTGAATCTGCTGTCCTGAAAAAAAGTGCTATGTTTCTTGGCAGCAGCCAACTTAGTTCTAGTAAACATAAAGAGACAGTCATGGAGAGGTACATTTCATTTTGAGAAATGGTGGGTTAATTTAAACTGACCTGGGAAGCGGAAATGAAAAGTGCTTGGTAATGCCAGGAGTTCCCTGGGAATACTTTGGGACAGGAAAATGTCATGTGGATCTCCAAAATAAAACTGGTCCCTTTTTGTTACAGAATTCAAGCAGAAGTAGACCTACAAGGTAAAATATTTTACTACACTGTCATCTGAAGAGTTATAAAAACCGTCCCTGAATTTCAGTCAGCTGCTATGTACAGCTGTGTTTGTTTTTTACAACACAAAAATTGTACTATTTTAAAATAGATTGTGCTGCTTACATGCGTTTTTGTTTGGTTTGGTTTTTGCAAATAGGAGGGCCAACAGCTACTCAAAACAAACATCACATCTCATATCGACATGTATTTGCTGACTCTAGTTATTTGGGTATTGTGCAGTGCCCTTGATTCTGTACCCGTAAGCACTCCTATGAACATGGGGCATTTTAATGTCCTGAAATACACTGGAATTCCCTGAAATACACGGGGGGGGAGGGAGGAGGCGAGCTCACCTCCCCCCTTCTTTGTGGGGGGGGGATTCTGGTGCCGGGGGTGGATGGGGGGAGGTGACCTCATGGGGTGGTTATGGCAGGTGGGCAGGCAGGTGGAAGGTGGAAGGGGGAAGGCAGCAACCTTGCGGGGGGGGGATTCCAGCATGGCGGAGCCCACCTCCCCACTCCCTTCTCTGAGGATGCGGGGGTCCTACTGTACTTTATCCCATCTCTCTAAGTAAGTGAGAAGGAATAATCCACTTATTTCACTTTGATCTGTGAAGAGCCCCTTTAGCACAGATTTCTGTCTTATTTTCCAAACAGGAAAATATGTTCTCTCTGTGTGTGGATGCATATGTGTGCATATTTGAATGACAAGTTGTGAGCAACTGTGCTTGGTACTTAATGGGCGTCATGACAGCAGGGACCGTCCCTAGGTCTCAGGTTTTGGCCTCTGGATGATCCTGAACTAGCAAGCCTAGGCTGGTTCCAGAGATTGTATCCTGTGGGGTAGGCCTCTCTCTCTCTCTCTCTCTCTCTCTCTCTCTCTCTCTCTCTCTCTCTCTCACACACACACACACACACACACACACACACACCAACAATAACCTATTTCTCTCTGCCATCCGGCAGGAGCAGGCAGACATAGCTTGCCTGATGGAAAAGCTCCCTAGGCTAGCCAGAAGGATACGGGCTGCAGGGAGAATGGAATCAAAACAATTCCCTTCCAGCACCTGCTGTTTTCCTGCCATCCCTGAAAAGCCTAGTACAGTACTTAGAAAAATTATCATAGCACTCCTGGTCCTGACTCCCCCTCCCCCAAACTTGACTTTTTTTTTAATTAGAAAATGTAATTAAATGGCAAGGGAACCTGGAGTGGCAAATTAAATGGAAAGTCTCATTCGATTGGGTTAGAGCTGCAAGGAGGCCAAAAGAATGTAGGCAGGGAGGCACTGCCCTCTGCTGCCTCAAAGCAGAACCAGGGAGGCCCCGGGGAAACTCCAGGACAAAGACACAGACAGGGTGAGGCAGTAAGGTGGGGTGCTGCTGCTACTGCAGATTTTAAAGTCTTCCTCCTGAGCTTACATGAAGAACAAATGTGGTCCAATTGTGGCTGCCTATCTTTGACCTTAAATATATGGAAACAACAGATGGGTGTGGAGAGTTTGGAGGTAACTAGTTACAAAGGCACCAGATCCTGTCTAATCTTGGAAGCTAAGCAGGGTCAACCCTGGTTAGTACTGGAATGAGAGACCACCAACAAATACCAGTTGCTGTAGGCTATATTTCAGAGGAAGGAACTGGCAAAACCATCTCTGAATGTTCCTTGCCTAGGAAAGCCCTATGAAATTCATGGGCTGCCATGTCAACAGGTGACTTGAAGGCACATATACACACAGTTACAAAATAATGAGTTAATCTGTAATAAATTCCTTCATCCAGCAACATACAGTAGATATAACTACAATCACCTTATGAGTATACTACAGTTTAACAGAGGATAACTTCACTCCTTACTGGGGGAATAATTTAGCAAGAGATAATTTATCTCCTTTTCAGGGAGGTACTATGGCAGTAGTTCATTAATTACATTATAGTTTTATACTTATGAGGGGTGTGGCCTTGTTAAAAAGTGGAGGAGAGAGATCATGTGGTTCAAGGGCTGACTTGTGCTATGCCTCCTACTGCTGCCTGGTGCTCTCTTGGGGCTCCTGAGGCAATAATGTCGTAGATGGGAAGAGAATGAGTTTTGTATCAGCAGCTGATAGTATTCAAATGTTGTTGCTGTTTTTACATAAACCCAAAGCAATTATGCTAGTGACTTCTGAGAAATACTAAAGAGTCATTTTTTAAAAAAAAATGGAACTATAAATGGTAACTATTTACATTCTTGGGCCTTGGAACTACAACTGTAACTAGCTGCTTTCAAAAAATAACCTTCTAAGCTCTGTTGGAGTGGAATAATGGTGGACAAACTAGGAGGGACTTGTGGGTGGGAAAGCAGCTGGTGGGGGATCAGATGAGGTAAGAGGACTAAAGCACTAGTAGTTACAGCTTCTAGCCAGCAACTCAGCTGGAGACCTGGCTGTGCTCATCCCCTTCAGTTTCCACATGCAGGAAAAGAGGTCAGGAAGCAAACCCTGGCTCACATTGCCACCTTTGTATGGTTTAAGCTATTGAGTGATTCACAAAGATAAAAGCAAACATGGCCCTGGGCTATAGCAGAGATGAGACTCATGCAGGCCTCCAGATGTTGTTGGACTGCAACACCCAATGCACATCACCAAAGACCATACTGGCTAGGACTACTGGATGTTGCATTGCAATAATATCTGGAGGGCTACAGAATCCCCACCTCTAGTCTACAGGCTTAAATCATGTTGTTGTGTGCTTTCAAGTCATTTCTGAATTATGTTGACCCTATCACGGGGTTTTCTTCACAAGATTTGTTCAAAGGGGATTTTCCTTTGCCTTCCTCTGAGGCTGAGAGGATGCGACTTGCCTGTAGTCACCCACTGGGTTTTCATGACTGAGCAGGGATTTGAATCCCGGTCTTCAGAGTCATAGTCCAATGGTCAAACCACTACCCCATGCTGGCTCTAGGCTTACATTATACATACTCCAAAATTTTCACCAGTAGAATACATCCATCCTCTTGCTCATACATATAGCTTTGTAGTTGGAGATGGACCACGTGGGCCTCCGAAAGGTTGTTCCCCCACTGAACACACTCAATCTCACTCTATCACTTTTTCATTAGCAACCTGATGCAGTGAAAGATGCCACATTGACCAGCTTTCATCTCCCACAGAGGATGAATGTAAAGCAATTATAAGAAGCTGGAGACACACCAAGAGGCCTGTGAAATTAATGACTGTTATTTCTATAGTCCCCCGGGATGTAAAAGCCCCTTTTAGCTCTCAGGAGAGTATTGTTATATCTTGACATAGTGAATACAGATCCTGCCCTGACATCCCACAGGGGAAAGATAATAGTGCTTTATTAATGCCCTCCTACCTGGGCTTGATAGAATTAGCAGCAGGTAGCAGGGTGTGATCACACTCATATCACAGTCTCACAGTCTCTCCCTCTCTCTCAAAGATACACACACACAGTCGGAGAATCACTAGCATGGAAAAAACAGAGAGAGACAACGTGGGCTGCAACCCATCTGCTAGGATAGCTGATGGCCACAAAGCTGTCCTTACAAATCTGCTGCTGTAAACAGGAAAGTCTGTGGCTACAGGCTGGACCAAAGAGGACGGAGGTGGAAGCAGAGGCCAGGGGCACATCCCACTCCTTTAGCCACTGAAAGCTACCCCCACCCCACCCCTCTTTTTCCTGAATCCTCTAACAATGTGTGAAGTATAAGATGACTTATTCTTCCCTGCAATTGGAGGACACTACATATCCTGGTTTATGGGGGTTATAGGAGGCTGGTGCTCACTTTGTATGATGGAGAAGCAATGTGTGTTAGTCCTTCCTCTGTGCTATGGAGTTGGCATCTTGTGTCAGCCAAGAAATTGGTTATAGCATTTAACTGGGCACTAGCCAGATTCAAGGGGCAGATGAGGGTGGAGTGCATAACCCAAAGTTCACATGGAGCACTTGCAGCTCACACAAGCGCTTAGCTGGAAAGCTGGGAGTGTACAACCCAATGTATCAAAGGCCAGAGGCTCATCCCTAGAAGTAAAGGCTAAAGTATCTGGATGTGTTATTTTAGGAGTGGGGGGGGAAAGAGAAAAATAGCAGAGCCGTTCAAAGGTGTAATGAAGGAAGAATCTTGTAATGGAGGGACATCCATATCCACATGACCTGCAGGGCTCATGACACCAGAGCAAAAGATGGGAGAAAGATGTATTTTTCCTCAGATTAATTCCTCCCCACTTCACTCCATTGATCTAAATAGGAGAGAAATCAATAATTCCATATCCAAATCTGGCAGAGTCCTCTCCCACACCTGGGATGGTGGTGTGAATGCCAAGGGAAATTTAAAGGATCCAGACAATGATCCCTGCTGAGGTGATGAATCTGTTCTGAGTTTTAGTCAGAACTTTAAGGGAGCTACTCAAAGTGCTGAAGCTCCAAAATAGGCCCAGCACTTTGGATTCTACATTTAAACTCAGAATGGATTCATAATCTATTGACATGGGAGATTCCAATTGCCAATGGTCCTGTGGATCCACAGCCTCTCCCAATCCACCGTACCATGTCTCCTTTTTTGCTTTCTCCACCAAAGTTCCAATAGTAGACTAAGAATGTTGGGGGAGCGAAGAGGACATTCCCACAGTTATGTGAGAGCAGGTTTCCTCAGTGGTGGACCAAAAGGTTGTGCTCCACCCCAGTTGGAAACATCTCCCTCCCCCTTCCTCACAGAGGTGCCTGAAAGAAGAAGGGCTGGGCTGCAAGGAAAGTGAATTGAACAGCAAACACTTGAACTTGCCTCAAGGCAAGCTGATCTACTGCTCCTTTCCCCACTTTCCCCTTCCCCTTGGAATTTCCTTGAATAAGGCAGAAAAGAAGTGAGATCAGGGCAGGGTGATGGGTGGAGCGATGGTAGGTGCTTCTTCCCTTGAAAATGAAACCATTGGTCCTCAAATAAGTATTATTATAATTATTATTTTAATTAATGTATAGAATTAAAGAGTTGGAAGAGACCACAAGGGTCATCTAGTCCAACCCCCTACCTTGCAGGAACAAACAATCAAATCATTCCTGACAGATGGCCACCCAGCCTCTGCTTAAAAACCCCCAAAGAAGGAGACTCCACCACACTCCAAGGCAGTGCATTCCACTTCCGAACAGCTCTTACTGATGAGAAGTTATATCCCGCTTTTCTTCCAATAATGGGACTCAAAAGAGCTAACAACATCTTTAAAACAGTAAAAGTTAAAAACAATACAAAAGTAAAACTTACAGTATTAATATAAAATTAAAAAGAATTAAACAATTTATAAGTTAAAAACATTAAACACAAAAGATATTAAAATTAATTAAAAACTGTATGAAGACCCTTTACAGGCTTAAAAACAGCACCACACAGCCTTAGAAGCCTAGCCCTTGTCAGTTTGTAAAAATTTTTACAAACTGTAAAAAAAATTAAAAATTTGTAAAAAAATTAAAATTTGTAATTTTTTAAATTTTAAATTTAAATTTAAATTTTTTAAAAATTATAAAAAGTTTGTTTTTAAAAAAATTGTAAAAAGTTTGTTTCAACCTGCTGCTGGAAGGAGAGTAAGGATGGGGCCATCTTGGCCCCTCTGGGGAGGGAGTTTCAAAGTCTGGGAGCAGCCACTGAGAAGGTCCTCTCCCTTGTTCCCACCAAAGGAGGCTGAGAAGGTGATGGGACAGAGAGAAGGGTCTTTCCAGGCAATCTTAGTACTCTACTGGGCTCATACAGGGAGATATGGTCCTTCAAATAACCTGGACCCAAGCCGTATAGGGCTTTATAGGTCAAAACCAGCACTTTGAATTGTGCCCGGAAATGGACCAGCAGCCAATGGAGCGGTTGCAACAAGAGAGTTGTGTGTTCCCTGTAGCCAGCCTGTTAACAACCTGGCTGCAGCTCTTTGGGCCAACTGAAGCTTCTGAGCACTTTTCAAAGGCAACCCAATGTACAGTGCATTATAGTAATCCAAATGGGATGTAACAAAGGCATGTACCACCATGGCCAGATCTGACTTCCCAAGGGACAGGCAGTTGGTGCACAAGCTTTAACTGTGTGAAAGCACTCTACGTCACTGCTGAAACCTGGGCCTCCAGGCTCAGAGCTGAATATAGGAGTACCCCCAAACTGCAAGTCTGTGTTTGCATGGCATGGGGAGTAACGCCATCTAATGCAGGCTGAATCCCTATTCCCAGATCTGTCTTACAACTGACCAGGAGCACCTCTGTCTAGTGTGGATTAAGTTGCAATTTGTTTGCCCTCATCCAGTCCATTACAGCCACCAGGCACCACTTTAGCACAGGAACAGCTTCCTTGGAATTAGGTGGAAAGGAGTAATAGAGCTGGTATCATCAGCATACTGGTGACACTTGACCCCAAAACTCTGGATAAACTCTCCCAGAGATGCCTTTCCCCTGATTCTTTATTAAATATGGGATTCGACCAGGCCAAAGCAGTCATAAAGCTGTGCATCACTGATAAAGAACGTCAAATGGATTCTGACAGGTCCCCTTCTTTTATTGTCAGTGAATGCAGCAGATACCTTACAATCCCTATGGCATATTTAAGTAATTTAGAATTGCCAAAATATCGTAGTGCCTTTACTTTGGCACAATGTCATGCTCTTCCTTTAGCTGTCCTTGAAGGACATTATAGGAAAATTCCTTAACTGGAGAGACACTGCCCATGTGACTCTGGCCAAGTTGAATCTGTAGAGCATGTGCTTCTCCGGTGCTTGTTCTATAGAGCCTTAAGATCTGATCTCATCTGGCCAATACTTTGCAGATATCCTGGATGCTCTGAACAGTTACTCTGTCCTGCTACTCTCTGACACTAATCCTACTATAACATATAAAGTAGCTAAATTTTGCACAGCAGCAATCAAAGTGAGATGAGCAATGATCAGCACCATGGATTAGTATATTATGGATTGTTTTTCTGATATTTAACACCTATCAGATAAGTAATAAGCAATTTTATTCTGTTTTACTTTATTTTGCTTATGACTTTTAAATGGTTTTAAAAGTATATTATGGATTGTTTTCTTGATATTTAAATACCTACCAGATATGTAATATGCAATTTTATTCTGTTTTATTTTACCTTGCTTATGACTTTTAAATGTTTTAAATGTTTTAAATGTTTGTATCTGCATATTGCTGGTTCTTGTTTACTGGTCTTTGACCATAATAAATATTTACTTACTTACTCTCCCAGAGGTTTCATGTAGATGTTGAATAGCATAGGGGATAAGACTGAAACCTGAGGGACTCCATAGGCCAGTGGCCAAGGGGTTGAACGGGAATCCCCCAGCACCACTGTCTGAGGCTGCTCCTCCAGGAAAGTTGAGCCACTGTAGAACAGTATTTCCAAGCCCCATCCCAGAGAAGCGACTCAGAAGAATAGCATGGTCGATGGTATTGAAAGCTGCTGAGAGGTCCAGCAGAACCAGGAGGGACACACTCCTCCTGTCCAGTTCCTTGCGTAGGTCAGCCACCAAGGCGATGAAAGCTGTCTCTGTCCCATAACCAGGTTTAAAACCAGACTGAAATGGATCTAGATAATCTGTTTCATCCAGGAACTCTTGGAGTTGAGAAGCCACCACATGCTCTAGCCTCTGTCTCACTTGTTTCGTTGCTGCCAGCTCCTTAGAAAACCAGGGGCTGGTTTAGCTCCACTCTGTGACAGGTGATGCTTAGGAGCAATTGTGTCAACTGTCCTGGTCATTTCCCCATTCCAGCGATGAACCGGGGCTTCAATAGAATCAACTGCCAAGGCAGCAGGAAAAACTCCAAGGGCCATCAGGAATCCATCTGGATCCATAAGTCTCCTGCAGTGGACCATCTTAATCAATCCCCCATCCCTGCAGAGGCTCTGAGTCCCAGCAAGCTTAAATCTAACCCAGAGGTGATCTGTGTCAGAATGCTGGGACATGAAGTTAAATAGATTTATGCTGTAAAGAGCTGAAATGGTCTACAGGGTGCAGCAAAGAGAGAGCTAAGAGCAGATTGCTGGAGCCAGCCTGTAGACAAGACTAATGACTTAACAAGTAACCTTGGGAGGCTTTGAGTCTGAAAGAGATTCTTATCTGTCTCTACTAGAGAGAATGTTTATCTTTGTAAGAGCAAGACTTTGTAAGCTGTATAATTAGCTGTTCTGTGTAACTGTTTCAGTTTGTGTTATCAGCTTTGCAGTATAAAAGATGTTATTTTGCTGAATGCAGTTCAGAGCTCTTAGAAAGGATTCTTTATAACACTGTATATATCTCCATTATGTTGAAGTAAAGAGAAGCACTGTACTGTAGTTTCTTAGACAAAAAGCCTCTTGTTTGTTGGTTTATTTCTCTGGCCTGGAGGATCAAGACTGCTACAAACCTTTTGCTGCCTAACCCTCTTGATATGCACAGAGGTTTAGTGCGCTAACCTGACAATCTATCCATGACAAGGGAATGATAGCAACAGCAATAGTAATAGCATTGATATTTATATACCGCTTATCAGTGCTGAAGCTCTCCCTAAGCGGTTTACAATGATTTTTAACAAATTGCCCCCAACAAGCTGGGGACTCATTTTAATGACCTACAGAAGGATGGAAGGCTGAGTCAACCTTGGAGCCTCCTGGGATTGAACTCATAACCTTGTGGCTTGCAGTACTGGCATTTAACCACTGCGCCACCAGGGCTCCCTTTCCTGATAGAAAGCTCCTCCATTCCCAGATCACCATCATCTCCCTGCCCTGAAGAGAAAACAAGGTCTAGACTCCAAGTGGTATCTGGTCCAACTCATGTTGCTGGGCACACTCTAGATAGACTCTAGTGTGCCCAGCAACATGAGTGGGACCAGATACCACTTGGGACAGATCCATAGTTGTCATGGTGGACATGAGGTCCTGAGCCGCTCCCGACAGGGTAGCCTCAGCATGAATGCTGAAGTCCCCCAGCAGCAAAAGTGGTGAAGACTTGAACACCACCCCCGAGACCACCCCAACTACCTCAGGAAGGGAGACTGTTGAGAAGTGGGGTGGTTGGTACACCAACAGAATACCTAATCTGTCCTGGCTACTCACCTTCAAATACACTTAGACCTTGCAAACTGAGGGATAGGGCTCCTGATCAGAGGGCTATTATCCTGACAGACCACTGTGACTCCACCTCCCTGCCCCCCCAGGTCTCGTCTGCTACCACACAGAAAACAACCTGGTGGGCAAAGCTAAGTGAGATTAACCCCCCTCCCCCAGCATCAGCCAACCAGGTCTCTGCAATACATGCTAGGTTGGCATGCTCATCCAGGATCAAGTCCTGAATGGCACGCTGTTTTTACCATTCACCAACCTGGCATTAAGCAGCAGCATTTTCAACTTGGGAGCCCTGGTGGCACAGTGGTTAAATGCCAGTACTGCAGTCACAACATTATGAGTTCAATCCCAAGGGTTCCGAAGTTCATTCAGCCTTCCATCCTTTTGTAGGTTGGTAAAATAAGTACCGGGTTTGTGGGGGCAATTACATTCATTGGACCCGCTTGGAGAGTGCCTAGCGCACTATAAAAAAAGCAGTGTAGATGTGTAGGTGCTATTGCTTAACAATTTGTAAACTGAGAGCCTTTGTGGTTGAAGAGTGGGGTATAAATACTTTAATAAATAAAATAAAATAAAATAAAATAAACCTGGGGGGCATTGCTGCCATACCTGTCCAGATTATTTGAGATAGGAGACAGTTTGGGGATGACTCACACCCTATTGGAAGCTCTACCCCCAGGACAGTGCAACCGTCTCCAATTTCCATATCTTCCTTTACCCTGTATAACTTGAATGGCAGCTCTCTGAATACCATTACCTCCCTTCCTTCGTTGCAACCCAACTTCCCTCCCCCCTCTTTGTGCCACCCCCTAAGTGACTTCCCCAAAGTAGTCCTGCTAGTCTGTGTTGCAACAGAAGGAAAAAATGGAGGGAGGGGGAGGATTCTAGCATACCATTTAAGATTAACTGATTTATATTTTAGCATGAGCATTTGTGGATGAGAGCCAAACTGGTGTAGTGGTTTGAGTGTTGGACTACAACTCTGGAGACCAGGGTTTGAATCCCCACTTAGCCATGGAAACCCACTGGGCAAGTCATACACTCTCTCAGCCTCAAAGTAAGGCAAAGGCAAATCCCCTTGGAACAAATCTTACCAAGAAAACCCTGTGATAGGTCTGCCTTAGGGTCATCATAAGTCAGAAATGACTTGTAGGTACACAACAACAGTTGTTGATATCAGTTGACTTCCTCAGATATAATGACTGAGGAAGTGGATTGATATCCACAGAAGCTCATAGTGAAATATAAACCAGTTAGTCTTAAAGGGTCTGTCGATTCCCTTCCTCCCTTCCACTCCCTTTCTCTTTGTCCTCAAATGGGAGTTATAATTTTCCTTATTCATCATATTTTCTTCCCTGCAGAATGGTGTTTACAGCGGAGATTTCAAGGGTTTGGGGGGGCATTATCCAAAGCTCATATTATAAGGTTCCTATATGACTGGACTGGCCAAAATAAATCCAGATTCTAGGCATTCTACCTGGTACCTATTAGAGCCATTAGTTAGCATGGATTTTAAAATTTCATTTTTTAAAAAGGACAATCTATATACAGTATATAATTCTCTTGGGTATGTTGCTTTTTCCAGTGTGCTGATTGGCTGCTCAGGAAACATACTCAACCCACACCAACCAATCACCACCCACATGCAAATTCAATCTCCACCGCACAATGCACTCCTGTCATTCAATCTGAGGCCCAGATGGGGACCCAGACAATCAACTGGCGGTGGTGATGGGCCACCTGCGACGGGACCCAGGCAGTCAGCTAGTGGTGATGGCAGCAGCAGCAGGGCAATTGAACGAGTCACCCTCAGCAATTCCAGGAAAAGTGTGGAATGCTAAGAAGGGGGAGGAGGAATTTAAATCCACTCACCTACCTTACAGGGTTGTTGTGAGGTCTACCAGAAGTTTAATGGTGTATGGTACACCAAATCCAGCTAGTATAACCATTATCCAAGAAGGAGAAATGGAAAGATTCTATGCTGGAGTCGAGGGAGAACTTGGTCACACCCCCAAACCAGATATGTTGATAATCACAGGCGATAATGGAGTGCATCAAAGAATTTGGAAAGAAAATCAGTCTTTGCTTCATAGATTATAGGAAAGTATTTGGTTGTGTAGCTCATCAAAAGCTATGGATGTCTCTTAAAGAAACAGGTGTACCACAACATTTTTTATTGTCCTGGCGTGTATCTTATAGTCAGGACAAAAGGTCACTGTCAAGTCAAAATACAGAGAAACAGAGCAGTTTGCCAATGGCAAGGGGATCAGGCAAGGCTGCATTTTATCACCCTATCTAATTTATATGCTAAACATACCATACAGGAAGCTGGATTAGACTTGGAGGAAGGAGACATGAAGTTACGCAGATGACACCATAATACTTAGAAAAAATACCAAAGACTTGGAATCACTGTTGAAGAAAGGCAAAGAAGAAAGTGCAGCGGTAGGGTTACAGTTTGTTTGTTTATACTGGCATGATTGTAAAGTTTAAAAAAAGAGAATTTTCACTGCGCCTCTTTTCTGGCCATTATTATTATTTATTCCAATTTATTATTATTATTGAAAATACAGTTGTCCCTTCATATTTGCTGGGTTTTGGGTCCAGGACCCCCCTGGATACTACCAAAATCCATGAATGTTCAAGTTCCATTATATCCAATGGCATAGCAAAATGGTTTCCCTTATACAAGGTGGCAAAATCAAGGTTTGCTTTTTGGATTATTATTTTTTAAAGAATATTTTCAAGCCGTGAATACTTAAACCTGTGGATACGAAGGGACAACTGTAATCTTGTTACAGAGTGTTAAAAATGACCTGCACTGGGTGTCAAATATACTAGGTATATCACTGGGTTTCCTTGAGTGAATCTCTTTCTGACCCCACAACCAGTTGTCTTAGGGCTTATCTACAGGAGCCAAATAAAACAATCTCACCTTGTTTTTACAGGGAGCCATCCAGATGATGTATGGCTCGAATATGGGTCTTTTCAGTGCCTTAGGGCTTTAATCCAGACCAAAAAGAGTTGGAATTTACTCTGTATTTGTGCGAAAAATTCGTGTTTCTTTCTGTGTGTGGACTGTGCTCCATAGCGATGTCGGTGTGGGGCAGGGGGGGGGAGGAGCTTTGGCGGGTGGGCAAAGAAGTTCAGGAAAAGGCTCCCTGGGCCAGGCAATCAGCCGACCTTTCCTGCTAGGAAATGCCTCTTTCCCTGTTCCAATTTCACTTTTTAGCAGTTCCTTCATCGCCATTTATTTTGCATACATGGCAATTGTTCAGAGAAGCACATACCAGCATACCCATATCGTTAGCTTTGTGTACTGCTGCTTAATAGGATGTCCGAAGTCCCTCCAAGCCATGTGAACAGAAGCGATGCAGATATATGTAGATTTGCATGCATGGGGGAGGGGAAAAACCAGGGTGATCACAGCCATGTGGCCGCACGTACTGCAATTTATTGGACTGGGATGAGTTTGAAAGGGAGAACTGTGTGGATAGTGCTCCTGAACTCACCGCAGTGTGTGTGGCAATCATGTGAACAAGGCCTTGGTCACTGTGGACCAGGGTAACCCAAAGGTAAGCTGGGTTTTTCTATCAGTATAGACAAGCCCCCAGTGGTTGAAAAGAGAGGTCTACTTTATCTTATGACCCTGAAGCACCCTACCAGGGCCACAGGAACAGATCCTGGAAGTAATTAGTTACAAACAACCAATTTATGCAATGAATTCATTTTCAGGACAATTAATAGGTAAGTAAGTTGTGCAGCACTGCTACAGCACTGGGTTGGGGAAGGCTATCAAAGAGCAGAGCTTGGAAAAATTACTTTTAAAAAGCAATTCATTCCCACTATTCTTGTGGTGTTCAGAGGTACAGTAATTTACTTTTTATTCATTACAATTTTTAAACAGGTGGCTCATTGCACTGTGTATTATTATATTTTTATTATAGTTTGTGTGTACAGTATATATGTGCATTGACGTTGCCTATCAACTTAAGGCAACCCCATTAATTTAATGGGGTTTTCTTAGGCAAGGAGTACTCAGAGGTGGTTTTGCCAGTTCCTTCCTCTGAAATATAGCCTGCAGCACCTGGTATTCATTGACAGCCTCCCATCCAAGTACTGTATTATCTAAAACTAAAGTCTGCTTAGCTTCCAAAATCAGATGGGATGTGTCTTCAGAGAAGTTACTTGTTCCTTTCTCTTTTAATTGTGTGCCTTTTACTTTCAAGCTCTGCCTGAGAATATTATATGACAGAGCCAAAATTGGTCAGTGTTAATGAATAAGGAGCCATAGTTGGCAGCAATTCAGACAGTGTGGCTGGCACAAGCCAAGAGAAGCAAATGGACCACACGAGGGCTCAAAGAGGTCTGTTGTTCCAGAATGGTTAGGATGAGCCAAGTGCAGAAAACAGCAGAGTTCTACTAGCAGGTTCCTCCTGCTTCTTTTTTCATAAACAAATAGAATGGAGGAGTCAAAGGAACCAAGGTAACTCATAAAACCTAAGAGAAATGGGAATCAGGGGTGTCGAGGAACAATTCCTCATGTGCCCCAAGACTAAGGATGTAAACATCTCTCAGTCTTTCTTGACCATGAGACTTTATGAGGAGTTTGCAGGCATGTAAATGTGTACATATTTTAGTACGCACTTTTCCTAATGTATGCATTTAAAACACATTTTTCTTAATGTATGCATTTTTATAGACATCTTTCCCCGATCGACTAAAGTATGTTTCACTTTTGAAAAACACACATTTTGAACTGTATGCACGTGTGTGTGTGTGTATGCATGCACCATCAAGTCACTTGTTGATTTATGGTGACCCTCTGAATTTCATAGGTTTTCTTAGGAATATTCAGAGGTGGTTTTACCAGTTCCTTGCTCATCTCCCATCCAAGTACTAACAAGATCTGGTGCCTTTATGGTATTTAGGCCCTCATATGTATGTATTTGCATATAATTCAAAAAGGGGAAATGACGAAAGAATGTGCCACTTATAGCTTCTTCTCAGCGATGGGAAACCAAAAGATAAGTCCATACTTTGGCTAGTAAGCTTTGCGAAAACATGAATTGGATATGTTCCTTTTTTTAAAAATTAGATAATGTGAATCTTTTTTCCATCCCTGTCCAAGACCTTGCATGACACTGCAAAAGGAGAGGCAGCTTACAGGCTGTGAGCTTTGTTTAGCATTGCTTCACTGAGCCTTCTTTAAATAAAAGGAAAAGAAGGAAAACATTGCGGCCTCAAGCATTATTTTCTGCTGTTTGCACAGCCAGCCTAGCCATTGGACTGCCCAGCTTTCCTATATTTTATTTAACTTAAGAACTTTCTGACTCTTAAAAACTTCAAGGCAAAAGATTTTCTCAACGTTATCATTCTTTTTTAAAGAAAATAAACTATTTCAAATGAATGATATGAACATAAGAATAAAATAGCAACAACAGAGAGATAAGAGAAAACTAAAATAAATAGCAGAAAAAGCATCAAAACAATAATACCCTTCCTCAAAATAAATGTATCCATTAATAATAATAGAGAGAAAAAGAATGTCTATATAGGTATTGAAAAGTATTGCAGAACTGATGCCAGGTGAGCCACAAAACTCAATACACTAAGTATTTTAAAATATTAAAAAGTACAGTAATGTCTTACATTTATATGATTCTTTATTCCCCACACCATGACACTCAAGCCTATGCACATTTACAGTTTGCTCTTGGTATCTGCTGGGCTTTGGTTCCAGGACCCCCTGTAGATACCAAAATCTATGAATGCTCAAGTCCCATTATATACAATGGCATAATAAAATGACACCCTTTATATAAAATGGCAAACAGCAAGGTTTGCTTTTTGGAATCCTGCAACAAAAAAATAAAAATTCAAACCATGGTTGGTTAAATCCATGGATGCAGAATCCATGAATATGGAGGGCTGACTATATATATCCTGCATTTCCTCCAAGAAGCTCAAGGTAGTGACATAGTGTTTATTGCCAGAACTGGGTGTAGTTCCAGCCTCTGCAAGGGTTCTTATGGTGGATGCATCAAATGATGCAGCAGATGGTACACAGCAGAGAAGCATTCCAGCCCTTTCACTGATGGGAACCAGCATCCCCTCACAGCCAATGGTAGAACTGGGTCCCCAAACAAATTCTACCTAGACTTCAGCTGGCAAATCCCCATTCCTGGAAACACAGGGAGCCCTTGGGCTGAGTGCACCCCCAAGGCAAGGCTATTGGAAGGTGGGCTACCAAAGGTTATATAGTGCAGAAGCAAACAAGAAAATCAAAGTGCACACGCATGACCCATCTCCTTCCCCACCTATAGTACCATACAAGCAGATTAGCAACAGAGAAAAGTTAACTCCCTCCCCCAGTCTATTCCCAGCCATCATATCTTTCTGCTGTCTCAAATTGCAAAGGGAATGCAAAAGTACCCAACAAGGTTACTAATCCAAGTTAACTCTTTCACACTACTGGATAGCTATTAATGTTTGGTCATGATGCCAACAAGGACTCTAAAAATCTATCTGCTTGGTGGTGGAGGTCCATCTCCCTACACATAGTTTCTCTCCATGCTGCAGCATGTTTTATCATTATGGCATCCCAAAGAGGTAGGTTAGGCTGAGAGATAACTACTGACCCAAGATCATCCAGTGAACTTCACAGCAGAGGGGAGATCTGAACCTGGGTCTACCTCATAGCCTGGAAAAGTTCCTTTCTTGGACTACCACCTCCTCCTGTCCAAGTTAGCTGTGAGATTCTGGTAGCTGAAGTCCAAAAAATAAATTCTCCACAGCTTTGGTCTACCCTATCCT
Source organism: Gambelia wislizenii (assembly GCA_030847615.1). Classification (NCBI taxonomy): domain Eukaryota; kingdom Metazoa; phylum Chordata; class Lepidosauria; order Squamata; family Crotaphytidae; genus Gambelia; species Gambelia wislizenii. The sequence goes on from JAUMIR010000002.1 coordinate 264,075,206, forward strand.
AGTGCAGTACAGTAGGACCCCTGTATCCACTGATTCATTATCCACTGATTCAATTATCCACGGGACACAAAACAGCACACCTACCATAGAATCTTCCTAGACAATGTATCCTCTCTAGCCATTTTCTAGGTCTCCCAAGGCAACTCTATGTTATTTTAAACTGGAAGTCCCATTATTTTCAATGGTGTTCACAATTATTCATGGTTTTCGGTATCCACCCCCCGCACAAGCAATCCCCCAGTGAATATGGGGGTCCTACTGTACTCCATCTATTAGACAGCACTGGCCCACACAGAAGAACGTAATAATACATTCAACTGGGCTTTCCCCTAGATAAACCCCTAGATAGGAGCTGCAGCCTTTGTCACTACTAGCTAATTCACCCTTGGCCTTGCTTGAGATCTTTTACTATAACTTGTCATCTGGGGTATGAGTGTTGACAAGTGTGTAATTAATACACTGAATGGCAGCTTTGAAATAGTGACAGTGTCTACCACTTTTCTGCAGTAAGAACAGCAGAGGGCACTCCTGTACCATCACCATCATTCCTTCTCACAAGAAAGAAAGGAAAGGAAAGGAAAAGAAAAGAGGGAAAGAAAAGACTTTGTTGGTTTATTACAAAACCATCTGGCTATAAGGAAAAATACAAACTATGATGGACATAAGCGCTTGCAGGAACCATGGATTTCAAGTAGGAATGTGAAAAGTTCTTGGTCTCTACATTTCCCCAAACCCTTTATGCATTCTCATCCCATCCTTTGTTCATATCTTACATTTTTAAAAATTTGTGCATGGAAATTCATACCTATTTTCCTACTATTAAGTATTTCTCTTTGCACTTTTACCACATTATTCCTCGAAAGACACACACAGTGGGTGTCTCCAGTGTGCAAATTTCAAAGGTAAGGGGCTACTCTTCCTGTTTGCACCCATACTGGGAGATGCAAAATGCATACTTTCATTGAGAATCTGAGCTTCAACAAATTCTTTTCCATCTTTACTTTCAACCTGGAAAGTTTGGAGTGTAGGTCATTCCCTGCCCCCACTTAAACTTTCAGCCAGAGATTATGGTAACTTCCAGTTATGGACCTGAAAAAGAAAGGCTCTCTGCATTAAAGAGGAAATAAAGTCTAGCACAGGGTGGAAATTATGTCACCCCAAAGACACACGTGCAGCCTCTCCTGCCCTCTATCAACCCCAAAATATTTTTTTGTTTGTTTCGAAAAGTGAGAATCAAGCCTCTAGAAGATTTCAGACACTATAATCCTTCTCTAAAACAAGGTGTGCACTCCAAATACTTTGTTTTAGCAATAAGTCCCAGAAATGTTTTAAAATCCAGGAATGCTTGCTTGCTTGTTTGTTTTAAAACAACAACAACAACAAAAACAGACGTGACCTTCTGGTTCCTTCCAGTTTTGGAAGAGTGGTATGCCCCCCCTCAATAGTTTCAGAGGGATGCAAAATGGTTCCTGGACCCCCTGAGGTTTTCCACATCTGGTCTAATGGCTCTTTTAAGGTTAACAACCTCTTTTACATCATAAAGGATTGTGGACTGCTGTCTACTTTACCAGGTGCAAGAAGCTGCAGGAAGTTACAGGCTGACATATGCACAGGGAAGATGGTGAACAATGAGGTCAGAGGGAAAACAAATGCACAAAGTACAGACACGTTTACAAATAAAGTAACCATTCACAGAACAGTCGCTGGTGATAACAGATGTGCTGGCACTGGACAGGTTCTAAACAATGTCCAAATGCACACTGTGCAACCATTCTGATTCACTGGAAGGTAGAACAGTAGATCTAGGGGTGGGAAGAACACCAGCCAAGTGCTGGAAAGAGCTGTTTGCAGCCAGCCAATCAGCTGCACCCTTCATTGGGTGCAGTGGATCTACCAGCTGGAAAGACATACATCTCATAAGCTTTAGCCCTTCCTATCTGCAGATATATTAAAAAAAATTGGGTTGTTCAATCCTACCAAAAAACAAAACAAAACAAAACAGCTAGGAAAAAATGCCTATGAATAAAGCAAACCAAGTATACTGTCTTACAAGTTTTTATGAGTATAAACTGTACACCTGCAAAATGCAGCTGAAGTATGAAATGTGTGCATTTGGAAAGGAGGATTATTATAGGGGAACAGAGGGGGAAGAAGCCCATGTCTCCCTTATCTTCTTCCATCAAACCTAAGTAACTGGTTGTGAATTCACCTTCAAATGTGTTCAAAACCTACAGAACTCTATTGCGCTCCTTCTAGAAATGGTTAAAATGAAAGCAGGAAAACAGGAAACTAAACTTGGGGGGGAATTTTTAAAGAGGGAAATAGTCTTGAAAAGTTGTAGGCGCGCCCCTTCCCTACTAATTCCTCAGCATTTTGCTGTTTCTTTCACAGCTGATCCCACTTGTGTTCTTTTCTCTCTTCCTCCTTTCTACTTTACTCTCAGTCCTTGACAGCTGCTTCTGCCTAATTTTAAGGATTTAAAACGATAATTATAAATTTCCAACTCTCAGTTCCAAACTCAATTTCTTTCTCTTTTAACTTTACATTGAGACTGTGTTTATTCTAATTTATCACTCTATGAGTTTAACTTGCATTCAGTAGATTCGTAGTTATGGAGTACCTCAATGACGGGGGGGGGGAGTTCACAAATTTAGTCTCATAGGTATACCCTCGGATTCCTCCTCCCAAATTATCTTTTTGAATGATGAACCAGAGGAGAAGTCTAATAAAGGATTTATCTCAGTTTTCGTTCAGTCTAAATTTGCAACATTCAGTAACAAAAGAAAAAAAAAAGACACAATGCAGCTTCACTGTCAGCTAGACCTTACTTCTCTTCGACGCTCAGTGACTTCGGTACTGGAGGTCCGAATCGTCGTAGCTCCTCTTACTTCCTCTTCTTTTATATTATATTACATATTGTCTTCATTTAAACTGTCTTCTTTTTAAGTTGCGTGGTTTGGCTAGTGTCAATAGACTGCTTCCACGGTGGAGGGAAAGCCCTTCGGTAGAGTGCCTGCTCAGAAGGTGAGGAGCCTCTGTTCCTCGTCTTCTCAAGCTGGCCCTCGCTCTTCTCTGGGCTGCCTTCTCTCCCTCTTCCCAGAGTTCGAGTCCTCAAGTCATATTCTGAGGATTACTCTCACCGTGGTTAAACAGAGGCAACGCGGAGCTATCGGTGAGCTCTGACAACCTAGCATCCGACGCCTTCCCGCTCTCAACTGGAAGTCTTCCATGTCACATTATCAGGTGCTAACCCAAACATTTTTTCTGCTCCATTAGCAAAACCACTCAGAAAGGAGCATTGCCTCTGATGAGATACATAATCACATAACCCCTCAACCTGTCCTTTCTTGTAAATAGTTCTTGATACCAAAGGTGAATCAAGAGAGCTCCCACATTTTAATCTCTTCATAAAATATGATGACAGATGTAATAATTTTAGAGTAGCAGAGCCACTCTGGATCTACTCTTTCTTTTAGAATTGAGTCCAAGGAAGGGGAAATCTTCACAGCAGAAACCATCTATGCAAAGTACTGACTGAGAAGCACCTGAGACATCACCATGAAATTTCTTCCCTCCCAATTCACAGAATGACTTTGTCCTTTAAAAAACACACCAAACAAACGGGTTCCATTTCACTGTTATGGGTAAGGTCACAAGAAATGGTCAAACAGATAAATGTCCAAGTTATATTTTAAATATTTTATTAAGGAAACCCTTCCTGGAACTTAATGGGCCACACTATTACCTGTCATTTCAGTTGCAAATTTGGTTAAAAACTGGCTTTGCCTCACTGCTGAGAGAACTGGTGCAAGCTTCTCTTAAATCTACTCTCACTTCAGTTTTCACAAGTAAGCACACATGCTTCGACGGAGAACTGAGATTGCATCTGCCCAGTCCTATAACATAGGCATTACACCGCCTTACCCACTTCTTCTCTCCTAGAAGGAGAAACATCACAAACAGACAACATTCTGTACAGTCAGTCCTCCTTACCCATGGATTCTTTATCCACAGATTCAACCATCTATGGCTTGAAAATATATATTTTTTAAATTAACTCCAAAAAGCAAATCTTGCTATTTGCCATTTTATATGAGGGATACCATTTTACTATACCATTGTATATCATGGGGCTTGAGCATCCATGGATTCTGGTATCCACAGCGATTCCTGGAACCAAACCCCAGCAGATACCAAGGGCCCATTCCATGTGATAACTTATATATAAAAAAAAACAACTCCCACTTGGGGTAGCTGCTTCTCTTCTCACCTCATCTGCAGCCACTGCAAGGACACTGCGGCTTTTCTTCATGTCCCCCTCCAGCTTGGCGGGCTTTGGATTCCTTTCTTTCCAGAACTTTCTGAGTTCACCAGCCAGCAGCCATTAGAGATGCCAACCCTCTAGGTAGGGCCAGGGAACTGTGCAAAATAATGTGCCAACTCCAGCAGAGCCCTGAAGGAGAGAGAATAGAAATAGGGGGAAATCAAAAAGGAAAAACATGTAAAGGAATCTGTGAGGACTCTGCGTATCCCACCACTATGACACCATAGTTAGGAACCGCCACTTGTCTCATTACTGCCAACACCAGTTGTGGGGACTTCCCAGATATCCTTGTGGTTCCTGCATGAGACTTTATTCTTCCTATAATCCCACAAATGGACACCAGCACCCTTGAACCACTGTTGCAACCAGTCACCATTTGTCTGAACTCAACCAATCACACTACTGTACCATTCCCAGAGGCACCACTGTATAATACAAAAATAATTTATTAAACAGAATTACATCATACAGTTAAATATTACTTATTTAACACATCAAAATCCTAACTGAATCTACTAGCTCTTTCTCTTTTTCCTCATAATCCTAGCTGAACCTAACTGTCCTGAGTCTAACTAATCCTTCTTTCTCCCCTTGACTAACACTAACTAATTCCTAACTCTGGGTGCATCTACACTGTAGAAATAATGTAGTTTGACACCACTTTAACTGCTATGGCTCCATCTTACAGAATCCTGGGATTTGCAATTTTGTGAGGCACAAGGGGCCCGTCTACATGAGGGGGGGGATGTAGTGCCCCACAGTAAGAGCAAGTTGCAGCAGCTGCAATTTGTCTTAATGGTGGTTTTGTCCTCAGGAGCCCCAATAAGCTTCACATCCCAGGTGATAGCTGAGGAAGGGAGAAGAGGGTGAGAGAGACCTTCTCCCCTTTCTTGGCCCCCTGGCGGCAGCAGGATGGGGGGGACCAAGGAAGGGAGAAGAGAGTGAGAGAGCCCTCCCCCTTCCTTGGCCCCACGGCAGCAGTGCAGGGGTGGTCAGGGGTGGAGGTGGGTGGGTGGGAATGACAGCCACCCTCCTCCCTTCCCCATCCCTGATCGCTGGGGGGGGGAGGATAATGGTGGCTGCAGGTGCTTGCCTTGCTAGCAAGTCCTGCCCCCTGCGCTTGTCTGGCCAATCAGATTTGTGCTTCCTCTCATTTGGGCAAGTGAGTCAGATCGATTCACTTGTCTTAACCAGCAGAAATGTGCACCCCCTCGTTGTTTTTTGAAAAGCTGGGAAAAGCCGGGAAGGCTTTTCTGGTGAGGTTTTTGGCCTTTTTTGCCCCCCTCCTTCCCAATATGGCAAAACTACATGGAATGCCATTAGGACAGGTAGGATTCTCCTCACATTCCATGAGGAGTTTTTTCACCGTTTGGACAACCCCTAGCACTTTTTGGCATAGAAGGCTAAAGACCTTGTAAAACTACAAAGTGCAGGATTCCATAGGATGGAGCTGCAGCACTTAAAGTGGTGTCAAACTGCATTATTTCTATAGTGCAGATGCATGCTTTGACAGAGTCCTATTTCCCACTCTTTCTGAGTGAGATCTACCTAGCCTTTTAAACATCCCTTAGTTTGACGTCCCTTCAGCCAATCACCAGTAACTCCTAACAATTCCCTCCCCCCTCCCAAGAGATCTTTACCTCATACTATACATTGCAAACATAATCATTACTTTACCTTAATTTCTCTGATAAACACCACAACATTTATTTACAAAAGCCCATAATATCACAGACTCCAATCGGCCAGTTCACAGAGACCCATCCTTAATGTCTCATTCAAAAAAAAAAATCATCACAGAGAGAAGTCTCATTTTACTTCAAAACTGATTCTTCTTCTCAGAAGTGTCAGTTCACACATTCAGCTGAGAGTCTTCAAGTAGTGTAAAACAATCAATGATATACATGTCAGCGGGAAAATTCCCCCACCGACAAAGAAAAGGTGTTGTTACAAGTGAGCAACCCTGACACTCCAATTTCTTCCTTGGTCCTAATGCATTCTAATTTTTCTCTCATCGTCACTCAGCCCCTGTCACCCAACAATTATCTGCTGCATAGATAGGTTGGCCACATGAAAAAGAGGTCAGGGCTCTTGTATGTTCAATGGTTGTGTGGAAGAGGGAGGGCTTGTCTACACTAGTGAAAATCCCCAAATCCCTCCCAAATCTGGCCTGATAATGCCACATGACTTGCAGCCTTTCCCCCAAATCTGGTGTGATAATGCTACCCAACATACAGCCCTATCCACACCAGAGTTTGGGAATACCACCTTAATCTGGGTTTTAGAAAACTCGTAGTTTTTTCTGGCGATTGCTTGAAACTCTGGAGAAAACTGTAGTGTGAATAACCCATCAGCATTGGATTCGGGGTGGGGTGGGGATGAGAGGAAGGACAAGAGCTGCATTAAACAGAGGCTGACAGCCATCTGTCAGGGATGCTTTGATCGTGATTCCTGCGTGGCAGAATGGGGTTGGACTGGATGGCCCTCGTGGTCTCTTCCAACTCTACAATTCTATGATTCTATCACCATCTTGAGGTTAGCCCCCCACCATTCTGACTTCAGAGAAAGCAACTAGTGCCAGGGCTCTGCTTTCATGGAGCTGAGAGTGGGTGATTGTATGCCGGAAAAACAGAGTCCTTTTGCTCTTTTGGCCCATGCCAGTACCAATGGCACCATGGAGGTGGCTGGCTGCAGCTTCACTGGGGGTAAAAATCGGAATGCAGGTAAGGTGCGGTGCTTAAATCCAAACCATGTAGTCTGAATTTCATGAGCCATAGCTCTGGGCCAAAGCAGTCAAAATTTCATCCAGATTTTTACCCTCAGTGTAGACAAGCACTAGTGTGAGCAAGTGTAGCTCACATGGCAATAAAGAATGTCAGCAATGCAGCTTGCCCGGGCTAAAATTCCCTCCATTCACCTATCAAAGGCAAAAGACCCACTTGTCTTTTTTGGAATTTGGCCACTCTGCTCCCCATACAATGTATTCCCTGACATATTCCTTCCACCACCATAAAGGATATAACTCAATAGGGCCTTAATTGGTACATATAGCCTAGTATGTCTCTCTGGGGCTTCTTGATGAAGCCTTCTCCAGGTCTCCTGCCCAAGATCTTTTAAAGTACAGGTGCCAAGGATTGAATCTTGGACCCCCTTCAGGCTTAGCATATTTCCATCATGGCCTCCTCTTTTCTTTACAGTAAACCCTGGGAAAAAGCACTGAGATGAACATGGTGGGACTCTAAAAGGAGGCTAAGTTGGCACACACAGACAATCTTTCCAAAGGAGCTTCCCACATTTCTGTACATGCCTTGATGGGGCCAGGAGGTGGAGTGCCAACCTGCCTCCTGATCAGCTCAATGTTATACATATTGAGATTGAGGGGGAGAGAGAGAGAGAGAGAGCATGTCAGATTTTATTCACAGCAGTTTGCAACATTCATATTCCCTGAAGAAAGGCAGTCAGAATTTGTCAAGATTCTCAAGTTGTTGTTGGTGGTGGTGGGAGGGGCACCAGCATATCATAAGAACTGGAGGGCAAAACATCTAGTGGCAGGAGACTGGTTACAGATACAGGCAGATAAAGGCTAACTAGCATCCGCCTGGAGCTTTGAAGCAAGAAGAAAATTGTAAGTAACTGCACAAGATGCGGCAGTAGTTAGAAATGAATGAAATGCTGGTGCATCTATGTTTATAGTAGGGGGTGGAAACCTCTCCCTCCAGGCCTAATCCAGCTCCCTGGGGTCTCTTAATCCAGGGCCCTTTAACACTGCACAATTATAGTGCTATTCTTCCACTTTAACTGCCACGGTTCCCTCCTATGTAATCCTGGGACTTGCATTTAAGGGAGGGATGATCTTGGGAGCTAAAGAGGTTAAGCCCTGGTTAGTTCTTGGATGGGACACCGCCAACAAATTCCAGGTACTCTATGCTATATTTCAGAGGAAGACCTCTTGGAGTATTCCTTGCCTAAGAAAACCCTATGAAATGCATGGGGTCACCATAAGTTAACAGGCAACTTGAAGGTACATACACACAAATGCACACATTGCGATTTCTCAGCCAGGGAGCTTCTCCAGTGCCTCTGACCAAACTATAAATGCCAGGATTCCATACAAGATGTTGCCATGGCAGTTAAAGGGGAATCATAGTGTTGAAAAGTGTGAAAGAACATCCAGTCTGTGGAGGTTCCCTCAGTACCTCTCTGTGAAGCCTCATCAACTTTACATCCCCACCTTTCCTTCTTCACCCGAGAAACCTGACAGAGGGTGAAGCATAATCAGTCAGCACTCTGAAAGCCAATGGAGTGCTGACCTCAGGATTCAGCCAGATTCCAGAGCCCCAGCTGAATGCACCCTGGTTCACTTATTCCTCACATACGGAAAGCAAGAGGAAAGCAAAAGCTACCTGGCTGAAGTACTTGCTAGAGAAGTTCCTGGTTTTTGATCCTGTTCTATAGTATGTAACTGAACAGAAAATTCAACCATCAGAGGAGTAGAGGATGCAACCAAGAAAAAATAATAACACAAAAAGGAACCCTGATAGATCAGAACAAGGTTCAACCAGTCAAGTAGTTTAGAGAAATCCCAAAGACAAGGCATGAAGGGAAACAAGAATTATTATGTCACACCAGAAGCTTGGTATTTGGGGTTACACTCTTTGTGATCATGAAGGCTCCATTTTGCTACCAACTCAGTGGAGCCATGAATCCACTTTGAGTTTTAGTTGGAGCTTTGAAGGGCCTACCCAAAGTGCTGATCCAAATCTTCAAAACAGGTTCAGTATTATCAATGGTTCCTTAAAATTCAGACTAAAACCTAGAAGGGATTCACCACCACCCCTGACATAGAAGCCATGAGCCACCACAGGCTATCACACCAAACCTACCTGGATAAGATGTTACCTGAAGAAGTGGGGGTGCTTTAGAGTCTCACATATGATGCCAAAGACTGTAATAATCTTTGGGGAATCATTGTTATTAGCTCAAATGGAAGGCTGCGAGAGCCAGGTAACTTCTGGATCTTTTCACTTATGTATACCAGTACAGTAGCACCCCCATATCCATGGGGGATTGGTTCTGGGGGGGCCTTCAGATAGTGAATTATGTGGATAATAGCAAACACCATCCACCATCACCCTGCCATCACCACTGGAGCCTTCCCAGGGGAAAGGGGATAGGCAAGATCATTCCTTCCCCTCCCTTCCCCCTGCTGTGGCCCTGCCATGAACAGAGCTCTCCTGGGGGGAAGGAGGGGGAAGGCATGATCACTCATGCCCCCTCCCTTCCCCCTTCACCCCACCATGGCCCCACCAGGACCAGAGCTCTCCTGGGGGATGGGAAGCAGGCACAATCACTCCTTCCTCTTTCCTTTCCCCTTCTTTCCCGCCATGGCCCTGCCACGAGCAGAGCCATCCCAGGGGAAGGGAAGGGGGGAGGCAAGATCCCTCTTCCCCCTGCCATCATCAACCATGGCTAATTGAATCTGCAGTTGGTGAATCAGTGGATATGGGGGTGCTACTGTAGTAACTGAAGATAACTCCAGGTTAAAGTAAAATAAAATGTTTTTATTGGAAATAACACAAAAGCATTCACTCACACAACACCCACCCACAAGAACCACACAAGGCTATCAAAGAGTTAAGGCAGAAAGATTGGATAGAGGAATAGATTTGGAAAATAGGGTGATAGTTACCAGTCATGAAAAGTATTGAAGTACTCAGATCGAAGCCTGAGGGTGGTACTGGAAGTTCCGATCTGGGGGTGCGCCGACAAAGAGAGTGGCCGGGTCTTGTCCACAGTGGCACACCTTGCTATTGTTTAGGCTGGGATATTTATAACCCATTTTGTGCCTTAAAGGCATGTTTTGACTACAACAATGACTAAACGATTCTCCTACAAGAGGAACAAAAGAGAATGAATGTCCACTGATTGTCTTAGATGGCTGGGAGATAGGAATTGATAGGTTTATGACAACTTTGTATTGTAGGACAGGAAGGGGTTCCAATGAATATTTCCTGGTGATTTGGGTTGTGTAGATCACTTGATTGTCTAGGATGTGTGACTCACTGTTGAGAGGCCCAAGAAGGAATTAGCACATACGTCCTTGATTGTTTTGTTTATTAAGGGGCATCTGTTCATTCCTAGCTTGGGTGTGTTTGCTAAAATATTTCTAAAACACCTTCCCAGGTCCTTCTGACCTCTGTCTGACCTCATTTTCAATCACCCTTGACCTGTTCAAATTGTCCAATACTTCTAATTATGAGATATTATAGGGATGGGGTAGTAGTAGGGCATGCTAACAAAGATCTCCATGGATGTATCTAATTTTTATGGATATATCTAATAGTTTGTAAGGCAATCTAAGATAACAGCCATCACAACTTGTGGCAGCATGTTATGTAAGTTTTATTATATGTTCTGTGAAGTAGTACTTTATTTTGTCCACCATGAATTTCTTACCAAACAATTTCTTCAAATGATGCTACATGAAGAAGTGCTAGGGTGAGTAGAAAGACCTTCCCCCATTCTACACTGCACAATGTATAATTTTATAACTCTGTTATGTCTTCCCTTAGCCATTTTTCTCTACATAATAAAGTCCTTAAACCTTTTAAGTTTCCCATGTAAAGATGCTTTAACCCCTTGATCATTTCAGGCTGCAATATTGTTTTAATCTACCTGGGAAAAAGTCCCACTAAGTTCAATGTGATTGCCATCTAAGTAGACATTGTTCGCTTGCATGGCTAACTGAACTTCAAATGAACAGCTAGTGCATGCTCCATGGCAAAGGCAGGCATCTTACACCTGGGGGGGGCTTGAAAAAAAAACCTTCCTTTTGTGGACTATTACACCCAGAATCCCGCAGTACTGAGGCTGGGGGATTTAACAGCTCAAAAAGTTTTTTCAGATCTGCCAGGGGGCTAAATACCAGTTTTTGAAGCCGCTACCTACCACTGTGCCTACTGAGTTTGCTGCCTCTATGGTTTGCAAGAATAAGCAGAAATTAAAACAAGGCAAGTTGGTAGCACAATTTAGCTTTAAAATGAACTTAAACACCCCTCCCCCCATTGCAGAAGGGAAAATGTGTGTGCCCAGTGTAGCTGACAAAATGGCAGCTGGCCATCCCCTCTTTACACAAAGATAACAATGGGTGCAACAGGGAAGTAAATAACACCACAAAATTCTAGATTGGAATGAAGTATGTCATGTCCTAGAATGTTCTACAGGAAGCCAATGGAATAGTAATGGAAACTTAAAATATATATGATACTACAAGTTAACATTATTCCCAAATGAACTGCTAGTACCTATATGTGCCTCCAAGGATTAAGATCTGCTGTCCCACCAGTGAGGTCAATACACTGTGTTGGGACATGGGAGAGGTCCTGCTCAGCCATGGCTCTCCGTCTGTGGAATGCCCTCCCCCTGGAGGCCCAACAGGCAGCAACACTCATGTCACCTAGGCACCAGGTTAAAATTTAGCTGTTCATCAAGACCTTTGGGCCTTTTTAATTCAACCCCAATACTGTTATATATAGTTTTTAAAACTTTTAAATCTGTTTTTAATTAATTATATTGTTTAAATTGTTTTTAGCTTATTTAAATTATTTTACTGTTTTTAAACTGTTTTAAACCTGTTTTAATGTTATTTGTAAGCTGTCCTGAGATTTTTGATATAGGGCAGGGTATAAATATTTTCATAAATTTTCAGGTAATAATACCCCAGGGAGCTGGATTAGGCCTGTATTTAGGATTATATGAAAATCATGCTGGAATCATGCAACAGTGATTTCATTCCAGTTACTGGAGACCATGACTCCAGAGCTAGATGTGAAGGAAATCTATAATGCCTCTCTTTGCAGAACTATCAGGAAATAGTGCCTTTTACAAGATTAATAATCTGTATCAGCGGTTCTAAACCTTTGATCTGTGGACCCCGGGGGAGCCGTGATGAATACACAGGGGATCCATGAAGGCTTGAATAAATGTTATGAGCTTTTATAGTTAAGAAAGAAAGATGGGCGGTCGTGCGGTCGTACATTGCTCTTAAAGAGCAGGAGTCTTTTGCTGGTGACAGACATCATTTGTACAAAGTTTCATTACAATGTCTCAAACCATTCAAAAGTTATGAAAATAACAGTTCGGTAGCAAAAACATACTCAGCGCTTGCTACTTCTGCACATGGTGAAAACATGTAAGTGAATGATGCTGAGTGGCTGAGAGAAAGCATGTGACATTTCTTGCTACCATAGATACAGCCAGAAGCTGCCTTTGCAGCTGCACCAAACTCTAGTGTTGTCCATGTTGTGCCACCACATTCTCGGAATGTCTATTGCTTCCCAGAATTCTGTAGCTGTGTCAAGAATGTTCTCAAAGAAATTCACGTATAAAAGGAAGACCGTGTTTGCAGAAAGAGAGAGTTGGAGTCAGTCAATGTGAGTGAGTGTTCAGATGGACTTTGGAATGATAAACAGTTGATTATTGCAAATGTTTGTGTTTTTTCTTCCATTTCTGTGAATTAAAATGTTTGGTTATTGTTGGGTAAAGTGACTTTTCAATGTTATCGTGGTGAATTTTGTAATACATTTTGGCTGAGCCTCAGGATGGATTGCTGGCTGAATTTGAAACATAGAAGTACTGATGATGCTGATGAAGGTGCACCCTGTCCAAAGCAAAAACAAAGCTTCTTCCAGTCATCTTAAAAAGTGCCACCCTTATAGCAAAGAATATATGTTGATTGGCTTCATATGTACAGGCCCAAAAAACAAGCAACTACCACAGTGTGTGTTATGTCACAATGTATTGTCCAACGAGGCCATGAAACCATCAAAATTGCAAAGACATCTCAATAATAAACATAAAGAACATGTTCACAAAGAGCTTCTGTTTTTTTCAAAAGTAAGAAGCAGGAGCTTTTGGGAAAGTAAGAAAATAGTAAAGAAGACTGCAACTAGTTGTAACAATGAAAATGCAGTGAAGGTCTCATTTGAAGTTTCTCAACTAATAGCAAAAACTGGAAAACCACACACACACATAATAGCTGAAGAACTTATATTACCCTCTACAAAATCATGGTTTCTGCACTGATCAGTGAGAAACCTGCCAAGGACCTTTCCTTAATAACTTTGTCAAATAACACAGTGAAGAACTAATGGATGGTTTGTTAGTCAATATCAAGGAATAGTTATTAGAAAGAATTCACACGTCCCCCTATTATGCTCTGCAACTGGAGGAAAGAGACCTCAAAATCAATCAAACCATCAAAGAGACCTTACTGTGCTACGTTAGATATGAGCACGAGAGGACTTTGAAAGACTTACTGTTCATCTCCTCATTGGTACACACTATAGCTGAAGAAGCATTTAACAGCTTAAATGAGTTTGTAACACCTCATGACATGGATTGGTTGAAATGCATTGGAACTAGCACAGATGGGGCAGGAGCAATGTCTGGAAAGCTTACTAGACTTGTAGCATGAATTAAAGAAATCATACTGTCGGTGAGTTGGTACCGTTGCTGCATACACAGGGAAGCTCTAGTTGCTATGAAGATACCAGAAAAACTAAAACAGACCTTAAATGAATCAGTTTAAATTGTCAATTTTATAAAAAGAAAATCATTGAATTCAAGACTTTTTCAGCAGCTTTGCAAAGATATGGACAGTGTACACCATTAACTTTTGCTACATTGTGGAGTTTGTTGGCTGTCACAAGGTAAAGCCTTATTTTGTTTTTGGTAACTGAGAGATGAGAATAGATTCCTCATGTAGCAGCAATTTTACCTCAGTGAGATGGTTTGACAGATTTTTTCCTGGTTAGTAAAATTAGCATATCTTTCAGTTATTTTCACCATTTAAATATGGTCAGTGTAAATCTTCAAGGAGAAAAAGCTACAGTTTTTCAAGTTGAAGACAAAATTGAAGCAATGATGAAAAATCTTGAATTGTGGCACTGTTGCCTATCAAACCAAAACTATGAGACGTTTCCAAACCTCACAAAGAGTTATCTGAGGAGGACACATCACTTATCACATTACATTTGAAAGATTTGCAGCATAGTTTCCGTGAATATTTTCCTGTTCCTGATGCAAACAAAAACTGGATTAGAGATCCATTCTCAGTTAATGTGTATGAACTAGAGGGGCTCACAGCAGCAGAGCTCATAGAGACAAGCTCACAGAAATATCCGCTGATGGTGCTTTGAAACTGCAGTTCAAGGAACAGTCCATTTCAAATTTCTGGGCTGACTTACAAGCAGATTTTTCCAGAACTATTGAAGAGGACTATGAAAGTACAACCATTAAAAAAACAATAGGAGATTATAGCGCTATTATTCTACTTTAACTGCTCTGGTTGCCTCCTGTGGCATCCTGGGATTTGCAGTTTAGGGAGGGATATTTAAAACTCTCAGCCAGAGAGCTCTTGGGCCTCTCCAAACTACAAACTTCAGAATTCCAAAGGAGGGAGCCGCAGCAGTTAAAATGGAATAGTAACACTATAACAGTGTAGCGTGATAAAGTCCGGACAGAGTCAGAACTCAGAATACAAGTTTCAGCTAGTAAGCCCAATATAAAAAGGCTTGTAAGTGAAATTCAGCACCAGCCGCCTTCTCATTAATTAATTAATTAAAATTAACAAGTAATATTAGGCCATGGTTTGGTGTTCAGGTATTATTATTATTATTATTCCAATATAAATATTATAATAGGACCCTTGACGTGCAATTTTAAATAAATATTTCATGCACTTTAGTGTTTTAAATCTTGAGTTAACTCTTGTTGGTCTGGAGCAACAAAAGATATTTGAAAGGGTCTATGATAAAGAAAAGGTTAAGAACAGCTGGCCTATAGCACTATTCAGTTCAAGGGGTTTCTGCTGCGAAGCAGCAAGTCATCTGGGTTATAGAAGAATAATTTCCAGTCACATTTCAAGACACAGGAAAATTGTCAGCCAAATGGAAGGTTTCAACACATGGTCCTTGCTGAGTTGAACTTTCTTCATGTACCAACTAACAGTCCACTTACTGAAAAAAAGAAAGAAAGAAGTGAAAAGCACAGTAGGTTGAATGGTCGGTCACATTAGACAAGACGAAATAGAAAAGCTGATGCTTGTGTCAGCTCACTAACAAACACAGAAAAATGGATAGATTACTAAGGACAATACTAAACATGATTTAATTGCAGGAAAGCAATCAATGTGCACATTTTTTGGTGTTGTAAATAAAACCTCTGGCAAGTGCTGATCCGTAACATTTTCACTATGTACTTTTTAAGTTTTAAAATAATACTAACCAGTGCTTCCCCCTTCCTCATGGTCCTGATGAAGACCCCTGGCCCATGAAGCCTGTTTTCATTGGTAGAGAAGCCTTCATTGGCACAGAATGATGGATGGCAATTTAAACCTACAGAGGGACCCTTTTTGTACAATGCTGGCATTTTTTTCTCTACTATAACAGATCCATGTGATCTTAGAGCTTATTCACACATTAAGAAGGGATTAACGAGGGGCCCATAGAGAGGGAGTGCCTCTAAAATTTAGAGTGGGAGAGCCCCACTGTTATCACTGGTTGGAGAAAACAGCAGGGTGGTTTTCCCCTATTCCCTCTGCCCTCCCAATCTGGGATGCAAGTGAAGGTCACACTGTTTACTCTGATTAGTGATAAGAGATAATGGCAGGATTCCCAGTCTCCCCCACTTCAGGGATGGGGGTTTGGGAAGGGACCAGGTATCTCCCTGATCTTTCCTGGGCAAAATTATACCTATAGGCCCAAGTTTTTCCTCCCTTGCTCTGAATCAACAGTGCATGGATGACTAGCAAAAACTTTGTGTGCAACTGGCACTGAGCAAAGAGCAGAAGAACAAGGAGGAACAGAGATAAAGAAGACTGAAATAGAGCAATGAACCAAAAATGGGGAACTCATAGAGGTACTGTGAGGTGCCACGCACATACTAGGATGAAAAATCAATGACTGCTCTCCTTTTCTGAGAACACACAGGCTGGGCTGTAACTCAAAAATCTGTCCATTGCCTTGGAAGAAATACACAGATTTCCAGGATAGCATAAAGGAGAAACACAAAAAAGTATGGGGGTTTTTTTGTTTTGTTTTTTTGGTATTAGCAAATTTGGAGATTAAATTTAGGTGATTCAGCAGCCCAAAGAAAAGTCAATTCAAATTCTATTGCTCAGTGGTTCAAGGGAACAGACCCCTCAGTGCAGTTCTTCTACAGGTAGTAGAAAACCTGTTTATCTTTTGATGGTAGATTCCACCCCGAATGGCTTACATATCAGCATGAAACCATTGCTTAAAGCCACAGGCAACCACAACATATGTAAGTAAATGGCTATGAAACAAAAAACAGTGCAATATATTTTATATATATATAGACAGCTACTTAACTGCATAACTAAGTGTCCAGAAATTGATATACAAATATATTACATGTGGTACATTAAAAACACATATACAAAAGACCTCAGAATTAATTTTTAGATTTTTCTTTGGATTTTGGGGGGTTATTTTTATTTTTTCTCTTCCCATTCCATAATCTTTTTGTGTCACCAAGCTGGAGGAAGAGTTCTGAAGAACTCAAAACTGTGTAAACTTTTGTACCACTTCACCATGACAAACCACAGAATATGATGCAATTCAGCATCTAACCAAATATATACACAAATTATTTATTTACTAAATTGATGTCTGACCTTTCTGCTGAAAATGACACTCATGACAGCTAACAATAACATTCACATAAAATGTAAAAGCAGATCAAAAGCACATCTAAAACAGATGGGTATAAACCCCACACAAGTGAGACCATATGTCACTCCATAAGGACAATGACTTGCCATGAGTATTGTTCTTTTGTTGCTAGGACATGGTAACTGATGTCAGAGCTGGGCCATGGCTTACAGTTTTTGAAAAGTCAGAAGTGAAGAGCAATCAGCATTAGAGGGGGGGAAACCAGAAAGACCAGAGAATAAGTGAGGAATCTGAAGACCACAAAACAAGACAGAGAACAAGTGAGGAATCTAAAGCAAAGATGAACAGAAACATAAAACATACTAGTCTAGGGCTAAACAAAACCTTAAGCATATCTTTATTACACAATTAAAGCAGTTTGATAATTACTTTAACTGCCATGGTTTCATCCTACAGATTCATGTGATTTCTAGAGTAATTGGGTAGCTAGTAGAAAATTTCAAAGGGCTTGTCAGAATATGCCACCTTCTGGCCAGCATATCCTAGCCCCAGATCTGGCTAGGATCTCCCCATTTCCCCCCGTTATCTAGTGAAACAGGATAAAGTCTGCACGGACATACTGGCAGACATCAGCCGGCACCTGTCCCCCCGCCCCATTGTGTGTTGCTCTCTCTGAAGCCAGGAACCAGGCCCTCAGCATGTGATCAAGGCTGGTCACGTGCAGGGGGCCTTGATCATGTGCTGGGGGCTTCCTCCCTGGCTGCAGAGCGACTCCAGTGGTGGCAGGCAGCTATATGGGCCAGCATGCAGGTATGGACCCTGCATTCCCGTGCCAGCCCGATCCAGGTTTTCTCACATGAAGCAGGTTTTCACAGGTGTTTAATTAAAATGTTTTAAAGGGCTTTACCTTGGCTTTCCCCCTGGCTTTATAGCAGCCTGTTTTGTAAGGTGCTCTCAGTGAAGTACAGTGGGGGAACATTGCTGAATGTTCTCATATTCCCAATAGGTTATGGGCCCAGTTATTAATGATTCTAAGCTGCATGTTTTTTGAGTTTTTGGATTTTGAGGTTTTATTATTATTATTATTATTATTTTGCTAAGATAACCAATTTTTTGGGGTTTGCTGTTTTCAAAGTTGAAAGTGTTTGTTCCTCACCCCACCCCAAGACAAGCTGAGTTTTAAAAGGGACATTTTTTTCTCTCCAGAGCAGCTCAGAGCTGAGGGCAATAAAACAGGACTGTTAAGAGGGTTTTTTTCATAACAAAGACTAGTGCTGAAACATGGCAACTGAGAATCAGTAGCAGCTGGACAGGCTTGTCAGCTTCAGTAAGGGAACTTTTCTCCAGTGGTGAGAAATGATTGAAAGAAAATTTAAAGCAAAGTCATAGATTGTTTAGAGAGGGTACAGCCAGCAGATCCTGTTCAAAGACAGGATTGGGAAGCCACAGATTCTTCAGCGCAATTAATTTGGTTTGAGAATTTGAAATTTGAGCAGCTACGTAAAGTTGTTGATTATATTTCAACTCAGCAGATGTTAAGCAAATTGGAACAGACCTATGGATCAAATGGTGCTGAGAAAGTTTATCAGAAGGTTGAAAAGGATTATGGCTCAAATTTCATGGCACAAAAGCAGGGGAGGAAAACTCCTCCCACTAACCAATCAGAGATTCGCTGCTTTAAATGTAATAAAAAGGGCCATATCACCAGGACTTGCAGATCACAGACTCAGGCTGAAACTAACAAACAGAGAGAGTCTGCAGAAACAGATTCTGTCCAGAGGGGGCAGAAGTTTTCCCAAACTGGGAACAAAGAAAAGAAAAGCCTGCTAGCTCTGAAAGCTGTTTCCAAAACTGTTTGCAAAAATTGATAGAGAGACTGTGAATAAACAAAGCACATGGCTAATAGATTCTGGGTGCTCAGCGCACTGAACAAATACTGAAAGCAATTTCATAGAGTTGGACAATAAAAAAGTGGAAATATAGAACTTGCAGACAGTTCATTGATCCCTATAGAGGGAGTGGGGAAATGCATTTTGAATTGCACATTGAATAATGGGACTGTGCCACGCATGGCAGAAAATGTTGACTATATTCCTCAATTAAATTCGTTTACTGAGTGTCTCTGCCCTAGATGAGAAAGGTTACTCAGTATTATTTCAAAAAGGCACATGCAAAGTGTATGATGAAGAAACAAGAATTGTCTATGTTAAGGCCAACAAAAATGCTAATGGTCTCTATGAAGTGAATTTTTCAGATAAACAAGCTTGTGTTGCCAAAGCAGCTGACAACCTATCCAATGTGAAGGAGGAGAGCATGGATTTATGGCACAGATGCTTTGGGCATCGTGACTGTAAAGCAATCCTGCAGCTGCAACATTACAGTTTGACTACTGGAATCAAGGTAAAGCAGCAAAGCAGTAATAATTCAGACAGATGCATAGTGTGTGTTAAACAAAAGGCAACAAGGCCTTTGTTTCCTGTGAGAACTGAGAAAAGGTCCAGCAGGGTTCTGGATCTCATTCATAGCGACAGTTTGGGACCTATGAGAATTTCAGCCCTTGGAGGGAATAGATATGTCTTAATATTTTTAGATGATTTCTCAAAATACAGTGTCATCTACTTGCTCATGGAAAAGAGCAAGATGTGTGATGCTCTGCGCAAATATGTTGCCATGGTGAGAAATACGTTTGGAAGGAACCCCAGAGCCTTGAACACTGACCAAGGTGGTGAGTACATGGCAAGCAATACACAAACATTTCTAGAAGAGAATGGCATACAACACATTAAGACTGTTCCTTATACCGCAGAATTAAATTCTTTACCAGAGAGAAAATTTAGATCTCTAATTGAGGTGACAAGATGTCTTTTGGCTGATGCTGGCTTACCTAACAGGATGCGGGGTGATGCAATTGCCACAGCTAACTATTTGCAGAACTGTTAACCCACAAAGGGTGCAGAGAAAACTCCTTTTGAGATTTGGCATGCAGACCCCATAGATCAAACACATCAGAACATTTGGATGTATAGCTTATGCATACATACCTAAGCAGCTGTGTTGGAAAACTTGATCCCGCTATGGAGGAAACAATTCTAGTTGGTTATGAGAGTGCTACAAGGAATTACAGCGTGATGAACTTAAAGACTGGCAGAGTAGCCAGTAGACATGTGGTGTACTTTGATGAAAACAGAAAAGTTGACTTAACAGGAACTGTGATTGATTTCCCAGAAGAGGATAACATTGACTTTGATGTTCAGGATGAGCAAATGGATAACATGTCTGTGATTTCAGAAACAGAGAGTGAATCTCCTATGCAGTTTCATCTTACAAAGGTTCACATGGGAAGCAGTCTTGAGGATCTGGATGGTGATGAAGCAGATGAGGAACAGTGTCACCAGGATCTGAAATGGGACCTTCCCAGGTATGAACTGAGACCAAACAAAGGAATGCCTCCAGAGAGACTGGGCTACCTCGCAGGGTCGGCATTACCCAAGGAATCAACAGAAGAAGGAGATGGTGAGCAAATGCCTACAAGTGAGGCAACACAACATGTGAAAGTTATTTCTATGAGACTGTTTCTAAGCCTAGCTGCATCTAAGCAAATGGATGTCAAAAATATTACTGTGAAAAATAAGAAGTTGCACACAATATTGGAGAATTTAGGTTTCAAACATGGAGAAACAGCTAAAAATGTGTGCATCAGAATCAAAGATGAACTGTTTACATATGTTCTGATTAATGATGATGATTTGCTTCTTGCTATGCAGAGAGATGCTGACTACAAAGAGATTGTGAAAAGCTTGAACAAAGATGCTGAAATGAAGGAGCAACAGAGTTCATGGACATTGAAATTCAAAGAGAAGAAGATGGATCTTTCTTACTGAGTGAAAAGCAAAGGATTGTTAACATCATGGAGCTGTTAGGGCTACAAGGTGCACATTGTGTAGCCACCCCAATGACAACAGACTTTAACAAAAACAGTGAGTACAGTGAACCTTTGCCAAACAATAACATGTACAACACAGCTATTGGAGAGCTGCAGTGTTTAGCCAGAGACCTGAGACCTGATATAGCCTATGCTGTTGGAGTTCTTAAAGAAAGAGTTAAAGCACCAACCAAGAAATATTAGAATGCTGTGAAGAGAATTCTGAGATATTTGAGGGGCATATTAGATTTACAGTTAAAGTTGCCAGCTAATACTAATCCAAGTCTTGTTTGTTTTACAGATGCAGATTGGGCTGGATCCAGGGGTGATTCAGTGTCAACAAGTGGTTACCTGTTCCTGTATGGAAATGGACCAATCTGCTGGGCTAGTGCTAAACAGAATGGGGTAGCTTATTCTTCTACAGAGGCAGAATATGTTTCTGCGGCACATGCATGTGATATGTTGAAATTGCTTGATGACCTGTTTATTGATTTTTGCATTGCAGGACAAAAGCCCATCACAGTGTTTGAGGACAATCAGAGTTATATTAAGTTGTCTGAGAGTGGGAAGAAAGGGGCCCCACAAAACAAACATATAAAGACTGAATTTCATGTTGTTAGGAAGCTGGAGACTGATGGTGCAATTAACTGAGATACTGTACAACAGATGAGATGACAGCAGATATTCTGACAAAGCCCCTGGCCAGAGATGTGTTCCAGAGACTACATGTCAAGTTTGGGCTTGTGGGACACTTATTGGATTGAGAAGGGATGTTGGGATATGTAGTTTGCAATCCAATAAGTTGAGATGTTTTTACTGCTAAAGGGTTAACTGATAGAAGCACACAGAATGTTTGATGTAACTTCCTACTGAATTGTGATTGGTGTTTCCAGAGAAAGGGGGGTATCCAAATCCTTCCCTTTGTTTGGAGACACAGCCATGTGGTGCACTCACCATGATACCTTTTTGAGAGTGGACCTACCACACAGGAGGTCCAGCATATTCTTATTTTGTAACCATGTAGTGTTTTAGTTATTTTGGTAGTTTAGACTACAAGTTATTATTTTGCTGCTGTTCTTCTGTATGAAATGCAATGAGTATATAAGTAATAAAGTTCTTATACTTTTAACTGCTTTTGGTGTTTGCATCCTTATTCTGCTGAAAGGGTAACTTGGGGAAACAAAAAGGGGTGTGGTTATCAAAGCTTGCATGCTTGAATCAAATACACTAAACTGCTTTTCCGTTTTATAGCAGCCTGTTTTGTAAGGTGCTATCAGTAAAGTAAAGCGGAGGAACATTGCTGAATATTCTCATATTCCCAATAGCTTTGCCTCGGGCATCATTAGGACTGCCCAGGGGCAAAACAGAGCAAGAACCCTGTGTAATTTGGTCTGCAGGGCTCCAAGCTGGGGGGGGGGCAGGGGAAGGCGGGGTAAATAGCCCATCTAGACAAACCCAAAGACTTGGAACAACTATTGAGGAAAATAAAGGAAGACAGTGCAAAAGCAGGGTTACAGTTGAACAAAACAAAAATAATGATCACAGATGAGTTATGTAAATTTGAACAGGATAATGAAGACATTGAAATAGTTCCAAGAATTTGTATACTTTCAGCATAAATCAAAATGGAGACTATACTCAGAAATCAGAGCAAGACCCAGATTGTTGGAAGAGCAGCTATGAAAAACTACATAAAATCCTGAAGTGTAAACATATATCATTGAATAGCAAAATCAGGATCAGCCATGCCATTATACTTCCAATTTCTATGGCTAGGTGACAGCTAGGCAGTGAAGAAAGCTGACAGGAAGGGAATCATATCATTTGAAATGTGGTGCTGGAGGAGAGTTCTTAAGGACACCACAGACTGCCAAAAAGACAAATGAATGCATCCTAGGGCAACTCAAGCCTAAACTCTCCAGAGAAGTCAGAACGACCAAACTGAGGCTATTGCACTTTGGCCATATTGTGAGATAGCATGACACAGTGGAAAAGGTGATAAGTGCTTGGTAAAGGGGAAGGCAGTAGGAAAAGAGGAAGACCACATTATAGGTGGATAGACTCAAAGAACCCACAGCCCTGTATTTGCAGGATCTAAGCAGGACTGTTAATGACAGGCTGATGACAAGATTGAACTGATAATAGGATAAGTTACATTTTTTGGACTGTATGTCCTAGAATCCTTCAGCCAACATGGCTACGGGGAATTTTAATCCAAAAACAACACTTTTCCCAAGCTGAAATTATGACTGGTCTGTAAGAAATTCACAGGGCTAATTGGCTCACACACCATACTGTAGTTAAAGAACTTTTAACTATAGCTTGGCATAATATTTTAACTGTCAAACTATCAATCAACCTCTAGAGGCTACGGAGACAAGAGGAAATTTATCAATATTAGGGCTGAGAAGATGGAAAAGAAAAGCAACTTAAACCTGGGGCAGGCTTGTTATATATTTAGAAACTCCATTCATGGTTTGTATTCTAAATTACAATGAACACAAACCACTGTCTGCTGTGATGTCTGAACTGGACACCAACTCTTCTGATTTACCTTGTCCTGTGAAACTCAATTGCTGTGCCAAGTGTGACATTTTAAAAATGTGTCAACTGCCTAACATGCAAGGATGCAATGAACAGATATTTGTAAACATGTGTATCTCATAAATACACTTGTCAATATATATCCTCTGAAAACTCAGGTTTCTCTTAGCCCCTTGCTAATGAATGCCTAGATGAACACACTACCATAATTTAAGAAAATATGATGGGCAGCAGCAGAATTTGCAGTATTATTAGATGTCCAAAGGGGGAAAATGTAGTTATATTTTTGAGGGCACCTGTGGGTAAAAGCCTGAACTGAACAGGCTGGAACAGGGATATTTGAGAGAGAGGCTGGTGCCAAAAGCATTGGGATTTATTGGACATGCTGAAGAACAGTATTTTAGAATTGAAATATTTCAAACATTATGCTTTAATTAACCCCCTTAATGTCTAGAAACCATCTGGAATAGAATAAAATGACACAGGATGCCAACTTCCAAATAGGCCATGCTTGCCAAATTCACCAGTTGCACAAGATTAGAGGGAAGTGACACATTAAACCAAACAAAAATTCCACAGCAACCACTTTCTTGTACCCATTCTGACCAACACATCTGTATTGTGGGAAATGGTCTGAAAAGCCAACTTTTCAGATAGCCACACCATGAAATCCCCCAGTTGCACAACACTAGATAAGAGTAATGCAGGAAGCCACAAAAATCCCAAAGAAACTATCTTCTTGTACCCACTTCAGCCAAAAATATAATCTATATTCTGGAAAATGCCAGATTTTCTAGGGAGCCGTAACCCAGAACTAGAAACTATGTTCTCTTTACTCAACCTTGCATTCCCCCCTCACCTGTGGCATTACTGAGGCTGGGCATCACCCCTCCCTCCAATGGTGTTACCTATTGTGGTTCAATGTAGTATGTGGGGAAATCATTATTGTAATGCAATACAATCTTGTGTATCCTATGTTAAGTTCAGTTTAGGAATTTCCCTGCATGCATGAGTTCTTTCACACCCCCTTCTTCTTACCCTAGGCAATTTCAGCCAACTGGAGTAATGGGTTATTCATCACATGACCTAATTTAAATATTATATTACACTTTGTTTTAAAGTTTCTTTTTTAAGTTTGTCTCCATGTGGCTATAGCCATCTTCTCTTTGAGTCTTTCATCTTAGATTCTTTGAGTCTTGTTTTTATCCCTTCACCATGTAGCCCACATCGCTTAAGGCTGGGTGAGTTTTTTCCTACCCTAAATACTCTTAGTTAGTTAGGGACATTTAAATTTGTTTTACTATGTAGATTAAGACTGATATACCTTCAGTAAACTTTTGATATGCATTTTTTAAACTGATGTCTTTGTTGTTTAATGAGTCTAATTGACTGGGTGATCAGACCACACATTTAAATGTTAATTGAGCTGTGTCCGCATTCTGATGCCTTACTCTGCTTACTTTGAAAGAAAAGTGTTTTTACTTTTAAAGAAGATATTTTTATTTTTAAAAAGGGCTAGATCCCTGGAATTTTTAATACATTTTAAATTTTAGACTCACACCTCCCAACAGTTCAGCCTCTCCATACCCCCCAGTGCCACCACTGCTCCTCACCTCTGCTCCTGTTACCAGTCCTTCCACCTTCTTTTATTACCCCCCCTGCTGTTCTTTGTCTTGAAACAGCAACAACACTGCCTTTATCTGCCTGCCTTCTATTTAAAGCAGCACTGGGAGTTTTGTGTAGCCACTGCTTCTTTAGAGTGTAGGCAAGCAGTAGCATAAAGCGAAACAAGGTGGGGAGGAAGAAGATGGGGTTGGAGGTGTATCTGTGGCTGCAAATGAGGGAAGTATGATAGAACTGGGGGAAGGGAGGGGGATCCGTAAGTGCAGCAGGGGAGTGCAATGCACAAGAGAAGACATACTGTATGTCAGCATGAGGTGAGGGAAGGGAAGGGAAAGGAAGGGAAAGTGTGGCTTGCACTAAGCCATGGAGAGAAGCAAAAGTGTGAGGTGAGGGAAGGGAAAGTAGGGAAGGGTGAGGGAGAGGTGCAGTGGAGTAGCAAAAGAGGCAAAGATGAGGTCACAGAAGATGCAAGAGAGGGAGGAGTGGTTGTCTAACAAAAGGCAGGGAGGGTAGAGAGGGCCAGAGATGGAAGTAGTGCAATGCAAGAAGCAAGGGAGGGGAACACGGTGAAGGTGCAAGGTGAGGCAAGGAAAGGAGAAAACTGAAGCTGTGGAGGGAAGCACTGTGAAGACCAGAAGTAAAGCAAGAGAAAGGGAGGAAGAGAGGAGCAGAGAAGGTGCAAAGAACAAGAGACGTAGGTACAAGTTGAGAGTGTGGTTTGTCAGCTTCTCATTACAGTTAGCTCTCTGTATCCACGGGTTCTGCATCCATGGATTCAAACAACCATGGCTCAAAAAAAAAAAAAATGGGGGGGGGGAATTCCAAAAAACAAACTTTGCTATTCACCATTTTATATAAGGGGTGCCATTTTTACGATACTATTGCATATAACGGGGCTTGAGCGTCCATTGATTTTGGTATCCACAGGGGGCCCTGGAACCAAACTCCAGCAGATACTGAGCAACCATTGTACTATCCTCTGTATTTTCCCCTGGCAATGACAATCAGATGGCAGCGACATATTTTCAAGGAACTTTTTGCCATTAGTAACAAAACTGATGGCAAAAACCCCTGTAGTGATCTGATGATAAAACAGTAGTATGAAAAAAAGCCTGTGCATGACAAAAAGTGGTGGTTGTTATCATTATTTACACACCAGGAATATATATGACCACTTTACATGGTTCCTGTCCTGCTATTAATCCCTACAACAACCCTGTAAGGTAGATGCACTGAAAGGTAGTGGCAGCCCAAGGTTACATGGTAAATTTCATGATCAAAAAGGGATTTGAGCCAGTGGTGGCACTACTGGGGTGTGGAGAGCCTGAACTGCACCAGGTGACTTTGTTGAAGGGAGAGGTGACACCGGCCTTAGTGACGTCACAGATCTGAACTTGTGTTTCTTTATTCTAAATCCAGAATGATAAACATTACTTTTATTCTCTTAGAAGAGTAGTTACTATAAAAATGGTACTAAGGCTGAAATGTAGTGGTAGAAATAAAGGTGATGGTTAATATGTTAATTTTCAATAATTTAGAATGCAATCCAACAAAAAAAACCAATCTGCATAATATGCAAATTAGAATGCCAGATTTGAGGGGCTGGAATATGGTTGGTTGGCCACTGTGTGAATTGAATGCTGGGCCAAGATAGAGCTTTGGCTTGATCCAGCCGGGTCTCTTTTTACATTCTTACCCGCCCTGAACACTGTCTTTATAGGAGGCCCAGCTCTAAAAACTAGGTTCCTGTTATTTGCTCTTAAACTTTAATATTCTGTTTCCAGCATCACTGGATTATCTCCTGCTTCTACATGCTTTCTCCACCTCCCAGGCACAGTAAATCCCACACAGAGCTTTTCACAGTCGTTTCTGCATGAATTCATCTTTTTTTATTTATTTATTTGAAGCAAGCACTTTTAAAAAAATTCTGTGGGTGTTGAAAAAAGAGTGGGGAGATTTGTGTTGGCAGACTAATTCCTTGCAATAAGTCTGTTAGGCACAAGTGGGTATATTCTTCAGCAGCAACATTTTAGCTTCTTATTATTTCAGCATATGATTACCAGACAGCCCCAGAAGGCAAAGGCAAATTTCCACCAAAGCCCACTGACACAGATACAGTAAAGTAATAAAATTATATATGGATGAGGCCTTGGAATGAAATCTCCTTTCAGAGACTCCTGCTGTTCCAAGAAGATAGTCCTGGGCATCCCACCCCCATCTGCAAACTCAGGGCTGCACTGTATCCCATCCAGTGTCCTACATTACTCTTTCTCCCTGACAGGGCAATGGCCTCTATGGAGAATAAGAAAATGCTGACCTTCAGGATGGTGACAAAATTCAGAGCCAGCCTGTTTGTGAGGAAATAGGCAGCTGCTTCAGGCAGTAGAGCACCAGAGGCTGCCACTCCCCCACCCTAGCAGGGTGCCCCCCATGCCACTATTTCACCTCCCACCTGCCTATCCCATGTTTTGGGTGCAATGTGTCTTTTACAAAAGACAGTTGTCCATTGGAATGGCTGCCAGAAGTCAATCCTTCTTTCTGAAGGCATCCTCTGTTTAAACCAGACGTGCAAGCCATGTCTGGTTTAAAGACAAAAGAGCCATGCAAAGGGGAAGCAGAAAACTTGCAGTCCCTGTCCCCCTCACCATCTACAGTTAAGCATGTGAGTACCAGCTTCAGGAGCCACACAGGCCAACTGGTCACTATCTTCCATATACAAGTGAGATGTATCATAATTGTTAAATCATAAAGATAATTTCTTATTTGTAGCATCTGCACATTGTTGTTGTTAACTGTCATCAAGTTGATTTCAACTTCTATGAATGAGCAATCCCAAAGATCCCTGGTCATTAATAGCTCAGGTCTTGCAGACTAAGGGACATGGCTTCCTTGACTAGGTCTATCCACCTGTAATGCCATCTTCCAGTCTTAGCTATTTTCTGCTAGTAGTGTAGTGTCATCTGCATAGCTTAAATTGTTAATGTTCTTTTTTCCAATTTTCACACCTCCTTCCTCTAAGTCAAATCCAGCTTTACATATGCTAGTTCCACTGTACAAGTTAAACAGAAAGGGTGATAAAATGCATCCTTGCCTGACCCTCCCCTTGTCAATTAGAAACTGTTCTATTTATTTCTCCAGATGATCTCCACAATCTGCACCTAGAAACTACTATATAGGATTTTATACAAAACAATGTCCATTTCTTTTGGTGAGGTGTTACTGGCCCTCTGCACCTTGTCTTACCTTCTACTGACAGCAGATCTGCTGGCCTACACAAGGTACAGCAGTGGCAATCACTAAAAAAGCTGCTGCTGCTAAATTACAGAAAGGGAGGAAAGGCAGGCCAACAGCAAGGGAAGGCAAGGTGAGGTGAGTGGAGAAGAGAAGAGGAGCCATATGGGCAGGGTAAAGGTGGTGAATGCAAGGTGCCTCAGAAGTGATGCCTCAGGCAGTGGGAGAAATCAAGCTTGTAGTTGATATACTCCCAGGTCTACTCAGGGCAGGAAAATATCAGATAACAGGACCCTACAGACATGGGGAGGTTGTGAGCAAAACACACAGACACTTGCTTATTTTATATGACCCTTTTATACCTAAGTGGTTAAGATTCTCTATGGTCACAGGGTGAGGTCTTTTCAAGACATCTCCTAGCTGACACTGATTAATCAGAGATGCAGTAGAGCAGAGTTGGAGTGTTAGAAGGGGGATTGTTCTACCCCTTAGCTTATGGTCTGGCAAGGAGAAAGTTGTCTCCATTGCTATAGAAACAATTTCCACACAGTTAGGTGTATACTCTGATTCTGCGGGAGAATAGACAAACCTCAGAATATGGAATTGGCCACAGAATTTGGCTGCATCAGAATTTTTAGCGTGTGGTGTTGTTATTAGTGTTCTTTTTATAAAACAAACACCTTTTCAGTCCTATGTTTGCAAAAATATATTTTAAGGCACGTGAATAAGGCCTGGTAAAATACCGGAAGCTGCCTGCTGAATAAGATTCGTTGTGGCAAGATGGTGGGCCTAAGCATCTATGACAATCCAAAGTACAATAAAAACTGTGTCAAGCAAAAACAACAACAACATGCATATTCCATTACTTTTCAGAATTTATGCAGTATACAGAATAGGCAGCATATACACACAGCCCTGCTCATATCAACCTTTTACAAGATTCCCTCTCTCTCTCTCTCTCTCTCTCTCTCTCTCCCCCTCCCTCCCTTTGCACCCAGCCACGATATTCTATTGTCACCTACTACTTCAAATTGAGCAGATTTCTTCCTCCTTGGTCAGGGGTGGGCAACACATGGCTACAGGCCACAAGTGAGCAATGGATGCAAGCTCCAGGAACAGAGATTCCACCTCAACATTAGGAGGAACCTTTTGACAGTAAGAGCTGTTCGGCAGTGGAACACACTCCCTCTGAGCGTGGTGGGGTCTCCTTCCTTGGAGGTCTTTAAACAGAGGCTGGATGGCCATCTGTTGGGGATGCTTTGATCGTGATTTCCTGCGGGGCAGGGGGTTGGACTGGATGGTCCTCGTGGTCTCTTCCAACTCTGCAATTCTATGATTCTATGAATCTATGACCCTAAAGCCATTTCTGCATTGCACCTGGCCCCAAAAAGAGCACATTTTTTCTCTAAAACAAGGCATACAGCTCACAGAACAGCTTGTTTTAAATGCAAAAGAGTGCTTCGGGCAAACTGGATGGATCCACCCACCCTCCCAGTCTACTAGTACCCAGCATGCCACTGAATTTGGGTGACAGCAAGGTTTGCATCCTGCAGTGGGATCCAAGGATACAAAATTGGCCTCCAGTCAGATGCACCAGTTGCCCACCTCTCTCTTAGTTCTTGTACTGTGTTGCCACTTTGCAGATATTGCTGCAGTTTTAGTTCCCTGAAGTCACTGTAAATGGGGAAGCCACAAAAGCTAGAAAAGGAGCTAAGATAGAGCTAGATTCACAATAATTGTTTATGAAATAAAGTCCATTCAGCTCTCTGTCTAAAAGAGATTGTCTTGTTAGGCAGTCACTCAGGACACAACAGATGAGAGACAGCCATGCTTACAGGTTTAAGGCACACCTTCCATTGGACAGCCTTCAATCTGTGCACAAATGCATCTTCCATGCCATGTATCCTGAATGAGGCTGGAAGGAGACAAGAGAACATGGCCATGTACCAAAACCTTTCCTAGAGTCCTGTGCAAGATGATAAACAAAACCCATCAAGCATTTATAAAACTGAAATATAACTGCTTTTACAGATGTAGATTAAAGCCATGTCATTTGCATTTTATTTTTTTAAATGAAAATGAAAACAAGGCTTCAAAAATAAGTCATAATTTGCCTTCCATGGCAGTCCTGTAGTCCCTGACATGCCATGATAGAGGTCCCAGGATAGATTGGAAATCCTTTTCCAAGGCTGGATTTAGAGCTCCATTTTCTGGTTCCCACTCCACCCAATCCCGGTGGATCTTTTCACATTCCTCTGATTCAAAATCAGAGAGGGGAAATATGGTTGAATTGAGAGTACAGGTTCCCCACCCCGTGGAACCAATATCCGTGGTTTCACTTATCCAAGGCTGAAAAAAATAGAGACACATACCATAGAATCACACTGGAAAATGCCTAGAGAGGTGTCCTCTCTGGGAATTACTAGGTTGTCCAACGCAGGTCTATGGTATATTTGTACAGAAAGTCCTTTATTTAAATAGGTTCTGCTATCATCCATGCAGAAACATTTATAAACAGTAAGTACAGGAATGTATTCCATGTGGATGAGGGGGGACCTGTATATGATAGATGAAGAAAAGGTTGCTTACCTATAACTGTGGTTCTTTGAGTAGTTATCTGTGAACTCATACACATGAGTTGTTCTGCATCTACACAGAGCATTGTCAGGAGCTTCTAGAGCTAAGTAGAGCATTTTGACAGTAGCCCAGCATTTCCAATGTGTATGTATCTGTATGCCTGCATTTCCCATTTCTTATACATGACAGCGCACAGGAGCCAGTCAGAAGGTTGGCAAGATAGCCAAAATGGGGAGGAGGGTGATTTGTGTGAGTTCACAGATGACCACCTGAAGAACCATCATTCTTCTGTGACTCGCACATAGGTGAATACTGAGGTGACTCAAGTGGAGGAAGGGTATCAGTGGAGCTAAACAGAAAAGAGTGCAGCACCTCCAAAATTCATGTTGATGTGAGTCGCCACATCCAAACTGTAATGCCTGATGAAAGTGAGGGGCTGTGCCCAGGTCACTTCCTTGCAAACAGCATACAAGGGAAGGTCATGGATGTTGCTACTGCCCCAACAGATGGTTTTGGATGACAGAAGGCAGAGGTTTCTTTGCAATTGCATAGGTAAGGTAGATAGTAGTTGACACCCACTTTGAGATGCATTATGCAAATTCCAGATGTCCTTTATTAGTGCCCCCATAGTAGTCAAAGAGTCTGATAGACATGCAGAAACTCTTGGTCCATTCCAAGTAAAAGCCTAACAAGTGTCTCACATCAAGACAGTGCAAAGCAGTCTCAGATGGCATAGCAGGGTTTGGAAAAAACACCTGCAGTGTGGCATACTGGCTGAGATAAAACTCCAACACCACCTTCAGGAGGAAGGTGATATGGGGATAGAGTACTACTTCATTTTTATTAAAGAGGGAAAAGGGTGAGTCACAACTGAATGCTGCCATCTCACCAGCTCATCAGGCAGATGTTATAGCAACCAGATAGTTTTGAAAGTCAACAAGCATAAATAACAAAAGGCTATCGGTTCAAATGGCCTACTCATGAGTGTGCTCAACATAGTCTGCAAGTTCTACAAGGGGACAAGCAAAGGCTGGGGAGGGGTACAAGTTGGCATGACCTCTGAAGAAGGACTTCACCTGAGAGAGTGTGAACTACAATGACAAGGATGGAGAGGAGGAGTGTGCTACTATGGCTGAACTTGAGAGATGAACAGCTAAGGCCTTTATTTACAAGGTGGGTGAGAAATTCCAGGACATCCTCAACTCAGATGTTGAAGGGAAAAGATTGTCATGGAGAAATGCTTGGAATGCCTTCCACTTCTATTGATAGAATTTTCTCATAGAAGGTTTTCTGGAAGCATGTAAGATGGACAGGGTTCAGTCATTTAGGGTTTTCAGGGACAAATGTAGCAAGCTGTAAGGAATGGAGTTCAAAGATTCAGGTGTCTCACCTGATCTCTCTTCTGTGTGAGAAGGTTTGCGGAGTCTAGAAGGCACTGGTAGCAACATTTTGCAAGACACATGAGTGAGGTGAACCATGCTTGACGAGGACACTATGCCATTACCAGTTTGCAGTGTAGTCTTGCTACAACTCTCTAGCAGAGGAAAGGGTGGAATGCATGTAACTTTCCCCCTCCCCAGTCATAAAAGAATGTGTCTTCCAGAGAATTTGCTGTTCTCCAGCCCCTGGAGTAGAACTTCTTGCACTGTGCATTGTCCTTGGTGGTACATAGGTCATTGCTGTGGAGGACCCTAGAGTTTCTCTGCCTGAAGCCCCAGGGTTGCCCCTTTGCCAATCCCAAACCTGAGGGATTTTCTCTTCGAAACCACCACCACTTGCTGAGTTTATCCCTTTCTTGTCCAGCGCAGCAAGAAGCCAGACAGGTTGTGATAAAAAGATCAGTAACACACTTTCCTCTATCCCAGAGAAATTCAGATAGCTGACCGAGAAAGGCGCATGAGGCGAGCTTATAGAGAAAAGAAGTAGACTTTATTTTAGTTCCCAAGGCTTAAGGCTACATGGAGGAAAATCATGCCTCTAGGATTTCAGCGTAGGTTACAGAAGACATACATTCAGTCAGAGTACTAAAATGAAATCATAAAAGCTAACGCAACTAGCTATACAGTCCCTAACTAAGAACAACAGTAACTTACATTTCTGATGGTCATGCAATCAATTCAGGTCCCAATTGGGATGGTTAGGCTGGGCTCTCATAGCCAGCCTGGTTTAGTCTCTGTAGATGGAATTCAGAGTCCTTTTGGATGGAAGTCTCCCCTTAGACTTCGGATATCATTTAGGGCCCTTTTGATGTTATCAGGCCCAAGAGAGAGGTTGGTTTCCCCCCCAACCTCTGTTATCACAGTCTAACATCTCTCTACAAAGGTATGTGTGTTTCCATCTGACCCAAGCCAGATGGCTAAGCCATGTGGTTCTCAGCTGCCCCCAACCATGTGGCTCCTGCATCTGGCCTAGAACAAAGGAATTTTAAAAACTTAAAAGTCTTTGTGGTCATCTCTGATTGGTTCTGCATTGCCAAATCTGATTGGCTCTCCAGTCAGGTGATGTGATGTCATGTTTAGGAAATGAGGGCGCCACCCTCCACAATACCTGTTGCTATGGAAACCAGTGAATGGAATTTTCCAATGCTGACCTGTAGGTTTTGAAATGAACTCTCCATGATGGCTGGCCAGGCCATCATGACAGTCATTCTCTAGAGTGCCCAGAAGTCAAAAGTTGGGAAACTACCAAAACTGCTACAGAAATCATGGGACACTGTGGATGAGTTACTAAGGATGTTGGCCTTTTTATTCTCCTCATCTGGAAGGTATATAGCCAGGAGAAGTACATCTCTGTATGCATCCACTTCAGAACCACAGTGTGGGATGCAGCATGTGTTCCTCCTTGTTTGTTGAGGTAATACACAATGGCAGTATTATCTGTGGACACTTCTACCACCTGTTTTCATAGAAAGCATCTGAATGCTTAGAAGGTCTTAATAATCACTAGCATCTCTAGCTTACTGATATGTTTGAGATGTTTGAAAACAGACCAGACATTTGAAAACAGGCTAGATGGCCCAGACATCCCCCCTACAAGTCTTGTTGGGAGGCAGCCATCATGACACATCTCATCAGGATGTGTGCTCAAAATGAAAGGCCTTAGAGAAGGCTGGAAAGGGAGGTCCACTGCTATAATGACAGATGGATTGGGAGTGGTGTAACTTCCCAGACTGGGAATCAATGAGGTGGTTGAAGGTTGTCAGGAACCACTTCTGCAGCACTCTCAGGAATAATTGGGCCATGGGTGTTACCTGAGTAGTGGAGGCCATGAGGCCAAAGAGCACTTGGACCTGATGTATCCTGACATTTTCTGGAGATGGCAAGATGAGTGGCTGCTCTCACTAATCTGGTTGCCCTGTCTGGTGGAAGAAAAACCTCTTCTACCTTTGAGTCCAAGACAGCTCCAATGAACTCTATGTGCTGCTGTGCGGTGAGCTTTGACTTTTTCTTATTGAGTAAGATGCCAAGAATCAATGGAATAAACATGGTCTGGTGAAGACTAGTGTAAAGGAGTTGCTTTGAACACGTCACAAGAAACCAGTGGTCTAAATAAGGGTATATTACCATTCCCAGGGTTTGCAGAATACCCTAAGAGTGGTAGAAATGCCAAATGTCCGGAAAAACAGATAGTTGCTGGCAAAGTATATAGAAAGAGTAAAAATCTGGGAAGGTAGCCAACTGGTAATTAGCACAAAGGAATGGAAACACAGTATTGCAAAGATTAGTTCAGCAAAACAATCAAAAGAGTTGGGGCTTACAGAATTCAGTGTGGGTCCAATCAAGTCCATGGGTCAATAGGATCAGGCAGCAGTGTAGTCAGGAACAGTCCAAGGTCTAAACACGAGTCAAGGCAACAGTAATCAAGGTTACAGGAACAAAGAATCAGAGATAGCAGATGCAAAGCTTTCTCTATAAAGATCAGTTGATCTCTGACAAAGCCTCCATAGTTCCCTAAAGTGTATATATAGTAATCAAGGCTTTGTCAGGTGCTCCTTGATGAGCAAGTGTTTCTGATAAAGCCTCAGTGATCATCTTCGAGCTTTCTTTTGGGATCGCTGCTGCTTGAATGATGGTGGAGGTAAGTCCATCTCCTCTTCCTCATCCTTATCTGAATTGGCAGGGCTCTCTGCTGGGACTAGTGCCAACCCACTAGGACCAGGCTCTTCTGCTTGAGCCTCCAGGTTGGCAGGGCTCTCTGCTGGCACAGGTGTAGATAAACCTGTGCTAAGGTCCATAGGGCAGTTCCCTGCCATGTCCTCCTCCTCCTCTGATTCCATACCTTCATCAGACTCATGGGGCATGACACTAAAGGACACGACTCTGTACTGGTAATATTACTGTGTTATGGCGGATCAAAGGTAGTGATGGTAGGATGGTCTGATGGAAATATGAAAATATGCATTGCAAAGATCTATTGTCACAAACCAGTCTCATCTTCTCAACAGAGCGGGCATAGAGGAGATGATGGTCATTCTGAACCTATTTGGCAAAATGAACTTATTACCCCCAAGGTCCAGAATGAGCCTCATCCCTCCCCCCCCCCATTATGCTTGGGGAAGTTAAAATAATTAGAATAAAAAACAGTGTTGAGGTGCAGTGGAACATGCTGTATTGCCCATTTCTCCAAGAGGGTAGCAACTGTAGAGTAGGGAACAATCGTAGAGTGGTCCAGCTCTCTTGTTCAGGTGAAGGTTTTTGAATCCCTGTGTCCCCCTCAGAAGCATAAGGATGGTGGTGAGAGGTCTCCTCTTGGGCTTAGCAGTGTCCAAAAGACCCCTGCTAGACTGGCAGTTGGGCTCCTCACAGGTATAATGGCAACACTGGTGACAAGTGATAAGGATTCCAATATTGCCAGCCATGACCATGACAGGGTAAAATTCATGAAACAGGGGGGCCTGGAGAGTGGTTTCGAGATTGGGAACAATTTTGATAATGACCAGATCTTGGAGACCATGATGTGGAGTGCCATGATCTTGGTAGAGACAGAAAGAATCATTGGCCCTATGAAGATTGAGAGCAAGAGTGGTCCTTGTCAGTATGGAGCTTGGGAGAGTGATCCTGCTGCAAACATTGGTGTCATAATTCACATGGGAAACTGATAAGCTGTGTGGTTGATTAGCAGTCAAGAGCCAGGCTATCAGTCAGAAGCTGGGGAACCAAAATCAAAAGGGGGGCAAGCAGAAGAGTACAGTGGGCCCTTGGTATCCACTGAGGTTATATAAAACGGCAAAAACAAGGTTTGCTTCTTGGAATTTTTAAAAAAATATTTTCAAGCCATGGATGCTGGAATCCGTGGATACAGAGGGGCGACTGTAGTCTGGATTCATGAACAGGGCAGAGTCTCTGGTATGGCTTGGATCTCTCTCACAGAGTGGGTGATCAATATTGTTTCCAGTGGCCATAGAGAGTTTTCTGGCTGCCTTATTTAGGCAGGTTGCAGGTTCAGTGCAAACAGCTGGAATCAAACTAACCGAGAGCTGGTGTGCCGAGCCTCTTCCCAAACACCCCAGTCCTGCTGGTATCCCTAAGGGAGATTCAGCAGTTGGAGAGAGGAGGAATCAAAGGACTTTATCACAAGAGGCTGGTACTTTGCAATTACAGCAAGATATTAGCATATTTGGCCAGTACTTATCAGACAATGTCGCCACCTCTTTTTTGTTGTTATCTCAGTAGGTGATTGTTTTGCAAGTGTTTCTTTTCATTCATGCAAAACCTCCGTGAATGACCTCCTTTCTTGCTTCTGTGGTGCTAGCATTTGCAGTGTGATAAATAAATTCTGTTTTAATCCCTATTTTGAGTGGTCAGTGGGTGGGCTTTAGGTGTTGCTTAGGTGCCCTTTGATTGGCAGTGATCTGGGACAAAGGAGTTCCTGGCTGAGCAGACTAGATTAATTGTTGACAGATTAATTACTTTCATCTGCCAGCAATTAATCTAGTCTATCCCAAATCAGGAAGTCTTCCCCTTCCACAGGAGAAAACAGCCTTTTAAAAGTAAAACTCCTTTTAATTTATATTTCTGGGGGAGGTGTGTGTGAGTTTGTGTGTGCATGCATGCACCAAACTAAGCACACACTGGGCAGTACTGGGTGGTACTGGGGGGGCAGAGCAAATGCTGTGCGTGGTAAGGTATTAGCGTGAACAAAGGCTGCAATGCCAGAAAGATTATGAAGGTGTGATAAAGAAGAGAGTAGTCCCAACTGCACAGTGCTTTTGAAAAAAAATGTGATTTTCATGGGAGGAGAGACTGATGTGATTAAAGTCCTCAGATTTCACCCTCCAAGTATGCCAAAACCAATTGAATCTCCTCAGAGGAGGGCAACAACACATGTTGAACCCTCTCTAATATGGATTCAGGTGCTGTAAGCTGCATTGGAGGGAACTTGGGACCTTGAGAGGCTCCTTAATGAATATCAGGTGAAACAGTCAGGTGCTGATCAGCAGAGACAACAGTTGTTTTCTTTGACCAATGTGTCTTATCCTTCTTCTGCTTCTTCTCATGGTTTGGAGAAGCTTTGCGTTTGTAGGAAAGCCTGAGAAAGTGGACATGGTCACTGTCTGCAGTGGGATCAGTGGTAGAATAGTCACAATTTATTTTAACAGTTTATTTCATTTGCCCTGAGTTGTCCAGAGCTCTTGTCATTTTCAAAACAACCAGACAACTGCTCAAAAACATATTACTCTGGACATTAATATACAGGAGAGGTAATCAGTTTCCAAAGTCATGAGGAATAAAGAAGGAAAGTGTGCAGAGAAATAAGTCTACTCTACTCACAAGTATGTGTGTTTCCATGAACCCAATAATTATGATAATCCAATACACTGTCAGTGTATCTCTGCCCTTTCATCTAAGAAATGAAGAATTATGACAGACCATCCTCACAACAACTCTATGAAGCAGGCAATGCTGAGAGAAAGAGGCATTTTGCAGGATCTAGGCCAGTGATGTGCAACCTTTTGAGCTTGGTGTGTCAAACTTCGCCAAAAAACTGAGCATAACTCGGGTGGTGTGTCACTTTGAGGAAAAAACTTTAGGGAGGCAGGGGGGAGGAAAGTGGCAACCAGGGCTTTGAAGCTTCGATCGCCACTTTAGGGAGGGTGGGAGGGGGGAGGAAAGTGGCGACTGGGGCTTTGAAACCCCGATTGTCACTTTAGGGAGGGTGGGGGAGTGGAGGAAAGTGGTGACCGGGGCTTCGAAGCCCCGATCACCACTTTAGGGAGGGTGGGGGTGCGTGAAACATCCTTCTCGGCATGTGGCCGCCTCAGTGGCTGCGTGTCATCAGAAATGGCTACGCGTGTCAGTGCTGACACGCGTGTCATAGGTTCACCATCACTGATCTAGGCTGCACTCCGAGTTCTCTGGATATCTTTCTCCATCTTTCTCCCACAAGGAACTAAAGGTGGGGTACATGGTCATTCTCCTCCCTTCATCCTACCCTTGCAGCAAGCCTGACTGAGAGCTGGTAACCAGTCCAAGGTCCAGGGACTTCATGAACAAGGATTTAAACCTGGATGCCCACAGTCTCAGTCCAGGAGTCTAGCCATTGCACTGCACTGCATTATACTTTGGGGCTTTGTCTTCTTGTTCTGCAACCAGGTACTCCTCCATGCAACAATGAACCAGCTATTAACTTGTAAGTAGCCATGCATCAGATTGCACATTACCTCGGTGAGACTCTGCAGAGTGGGAATTTGTACCCAAGTTTCCTCAGTCTAAGCCCAGCATTCTGGCCATACGTATAAGTCACAAAATGTCCCACCGTTAACACTGCATGCTATTACTTTCCATGGTATTCAATTGCTGGTTAATCAGTTACCATTGCTCATGAGATTCGATAGATGCAGGAACATCAACTTATTCATCATGCACAATAATGCACAACCCACAAGGAGCAACTTCTTTCATTTACTGATCCCCAACTGGCTTTTATCAGCCCCTGCCTTTCCTGTGTCATTTTAATTGTAATCCAGGCAGCAGATTCATGACTGTTGGATAGCATGCCTAGTAAACTGGAACAAAAGAAAACAGTTGAGGAATAGTGGATATAGAAAGGATAGCAGGGAGTGGAAATAATCATACTGAAAACATTCACAGATTATGCTAGCAATCCTTACAACCACATTCTGAAGGAGGGTGGGCACAGTCTACGCCTCCAGACTGCAGACTGTAAGTCCCATCAGCCCAAGCCAGAACAGTCAAAGGTGAGGGATTATAGTATTTGAAGTACAATAATATATGGAAGGCTACATTTTGGCCCAACTCTGTTGTAAAGATGGGGCAGTGATATGACACCTATACACCACAGTTCAAGAAAGATAATGGCAAGCTGGAACGTGTCCAGAGAAGAGCAGACTAGGTGATTAGAAGTCTGGAAATCAAGCCTTATGAGGAATGACTTAGGGAACTGGGTATGTTTAGCGTGGAGAACAGAAGACTCAGAGGTAACATGATAGCAGTCTTTAAATATCTAAAGGGATGTCATGTAGAAGATGGAGTGAGCTAGTCTTCCTCTGCTCTAGAGATTAGGGCATGACAAATTGATTCACAAAACAAGAGGGTTGTTTAGATGATGAAAAAAATCCTCAAAGAATGCAGGCAGAATACCTTTTGTCTAGATGAACTCCTGCGGGGATCTGCCATATTTGGAAGGAGGGGGGATGAATACTCGAAGTAGTTCATGATTACGGCTTTCGCTGTTTCTTGCAATCTTTTTTTTAAAAAATATGCAAAAATGGACATAACAGTCTGTTTGAACAACCAATTCAAATTGGGGCACACTGAGGAAGTTAAAATGTGATTGGTTGGACGTGCGCGGGGGTGGGCTTGCCACGTAACCAAGCGGCTGGAGCCACCATTGTTGGTTTTTGCAGGCATGATCGAGCACTATTTTCAAGCAGCAGAGCAAAAAAATATGTTTTTTAAGCAGAAGATTGCTCTTCCACATCTCCTATTTAACAAGGCAAAAAAAAGTGAGGGGAATGGAGGGAGCTTTGGGGGAATAATAAGGCAGGCAATTCACTCATGGCCACCATATTTTCTCATGGGCATGCTCCAAGTGAACTTCAAACAGGTAGCTTTCCATGCCAGTGATCTTGCAAATGAATCATGGGGACAAATGGATACTGCTACAATAGTGAGGGAATGTGCTGTTTTCCGCAATTAATTCTCCATCTGACTGAGCCCAAGAAAAGATTAAGAAGAAGTTCTTTACTGCTCAACAGTGGAATATACTGCCTCAGAGAGTGGTGGATTCTCCATCTCTGAAGGTCTTTAAACAAAGGTTGGGTGGGCATTTTTCAGGAGTGCTTTAGTAGTGTATTGCTGTAGGGAGGGGATTGGACTGGATGGCCCTTGCATCCCTTTCCATCTCTATGATTCTATGATTTTATAGTGCAGTTGAGGAGCAGAAACAGAGAATGAACATCAGGGTTGTAAAATTTACTGTGCTGCTGCAGAATGCAGGTGAAGGCTCACGTTCTGTTGTTTTTTAAAAAAACAACTAGAGGAGTGGGAATCATGCAGCCATTCAAATGTTGTTAGACTGCAACTCTCAGCATTTGTCACTATTGGTTATGGTAGTGAGGACTGCTAGGAATTGCAGTCCAACAACACTGGAGGGCTGGTTGCTTCTTACCCCTGCTGTAAAGTGTGTATATAACAAAAACAAGTGTTTTCAAGAAGTGTATCAAAATCATATTCTCTAGAGATCTGGGTTCAACTGTGTTCAACTGTGAGCATCCTCCTATCTCGG
Source organism: Gambelia wislizenii (assembly GCA_030847615.1). Lineage (NCBI taxonomy): Eukaryota > Metazoa > Chordata > Lepidosauria > Squamata > Crotaphytidae > Gambelia > Gambelia wislizenii. Next base: position 264,115,869 of record JAUMIR010000002.1, read on the forward strand.
GTTTTGTGCTGTGTGGTGTCTGAAACAGCCTTAACATTCAAAGCAGTATGCTTGTTCCCACCATCACAAGAGGTACAGTCATTGATGCTGAAACCAAAGAAATGTCTGGCAACCACAATCTCAGCCTTTCTGGAGTATCCTGTTTGTTTTACAAGGAACATCACTCTGTGCTCCCTGAAGCCATATGGGCATTTTAATTAGCAGATGACCTTGGCAAACTGAGGGTGACAGGAGGAGACAGATCTTAATTGTTGCAAGCAGCAGTTTTTACGGCTTCTGTGCTTCTGTCAAGCACATCAATGTTCCATCACAGAAAAATCCCCTCATGCAAAAGGGACTCAGTACCTGGCTCACACATAATAAGTACAGACCCACAATTAACCCTCCAGCTTCCAAGGAGGCATCCAAAGAGTGAACAGCAGCAGTAACATAAAACCAAAATCAATCAATCAGTCAATAAATCTGGATTACAGATGAAAGTGCATGCAAACAATGAGGTGCATAGAATGTACACAAGATGAAAGCAATTTTCCTGTAATACAGACACAGTGAAGCTATGGCCCTACAGATAATGTGGGACTCCAAACCCGGTCAGCTGAGGCCAGCATGGCTAATCATCAGAGATTATGGCAGCTGAAATTCAGTAACAGCTGGAGGACCCCCAATGTCCCCATCCCTATTCTAACTGTAGAACTAAGGGAGGATGTTCCTCTACACAAGTCCTACTGAAACAAACCAGAAATGTACTCAAAAGACATGCAAACCACACTTTACAATACAAAGCATGGACAGAACTTTTAAACACTGCAACAAACTATGGTTTAGATTGTGGCAGGTGGTGAGCTGGTGAATCTACTCTGGATTTTAAGTTAAAGGAGCTATCCAAGGTGTTGAACCTATTTTAGGGATAGAATTTAGCAGCCTAAACAGATCATGCAAAGTTTAGACTAAAATATAGCATGGATTTGCCACCCCAGTGACCTGGAAGCCACCTGCTGCCTCTGAGTTCAGAGCTTCTCTAAAGACATTGACAGGCATGTTTATAAACAAATAAAAATGATTCCTGTTTTCAATTCACATGTATTGTCCTCCCTTTTTAGGTGCTGGCATCTTGGCAGTGTAACAAAAAACTATAACTGTCAGCTCATCAAATATGATACCAAACTGCAGTTATTGCAAATCCTAGTTTGCAAATCCACTTCAGACCATACTTTTGGATTATCTTCTTCTACGACTGCCTAAAACATTACCATAGCAATTCTTGGTTTCCTCTAACATTTATTATGAAAACTACACACTTATGGAGCGTATGTTCTCAGGCAGAGCTGAGATATAGTTGGGATATTACAGACAAAACCTGTGTCTGTACTATACCATTTCAACCTGCAGGCTTGTGACTACCTACATACAGAAGGTTAACAGGTCAGGCTCAGTGAGAAAACTAATATATCAGACTGAGGAACTGCATGTGGGATTTTGATTTGATTTGTTTTCATTTAAGGATAAAGGAGCAGTCCACCATGCAAAGTTCCCACATTTGATGGTTGATGTAGTACAGTCCTGTGACAAGGGTAACTGTTCAGTTCTTTCACATCATGTCATTTCATAAGATATTTCTAAAAGACTGAGTGAAGGATGGAAGTTATTTGCAGTCTGTGTGTGCCTTACTCATTCTTAAAGGCACTACTGTATTTGGAGAATTCTTCTGGGATGACAACAGTTAAGAAAATGGATGTTAGGTGGCTTGTACAATTGAGAAGCAATCAAAGCTTAAAAGTAAAGCAGCATAGAAGAACAGGAGCGCAGATTAAATTTCTGAGTGTGTGTGGGTATGCTGTGAATAGTTCTTCGTTGCTTGGTACTGATGAAACAAGTCTAGCTGGCCCAGGAAGACAGGCAGTATACTGCTCAAAGGACTAAATGATGCTATTTTGTTTGATGAGCTTCAATTTTCTCCAGAGTTTGGAATGGAAGTCTGTTTCATCATTGCATGCCAGGAAAGAAGCTGGAGCTTTTCTGATGGTGCCATGGACCCCAGAACAGGGGTGGGGGGAGGGGGAAGAGATGAACTCTAAAACTCCTCAAGACTAGCAAAACTGATCTAACAAATTTGGGCCACCAAGATGTCTATGTAAGTGAGCTTGCCCAAGAATTACTGATCAGGAATTACCAGTCTTACATGATCAGGCACTAAAAAATCTTAAAACAGCTATTGTCATTGAGCCCTCCCAGGATTAGTAAAAACTGGCTGCAATCAACTCTCTGCACATTTACTTGGGAGTAAGCCCCACTTAGCACAAGAAAGGCACTTCTAAATACACATTGTGCTTGAAAGAGTCTTCATATCTAAAGATGTCTGAATGATAATGGATGGAAATAGAAATTTGCCCCTCCTCTGAAAGTACCAATAAGTAGGCATAATTAGTAATAAGCTGCCTTATTACTAATTATTTAAGCCCAATTCCACCTTAAAAACAGTTTGGGGACCCTTGATAGTGCGGTGAATTTGCATCAAAGCATGGGACATTTTAAACGATGAATATGGTAGTTCGAGCAAAGGACAAGATAGTTCAAACTCTCCACTTACAGAAGCAAACTGGACTGCCAGCTCAATCTCATTTCATCAGTGGGAATGGAATAGGACCCCCAACTCACCATCTCTGAGGTCAGCGGTCAGGGGGTAAAAGGCCATGTGCCCCATTGAACTCTAATCTCCAAGTAAAGGGAAGGGCAGGGGGCTCATCAACAACAGTGTGGGCGAGGAGGCTGCCCCTGTTGCCTTTCAATGTGATCTGCAATGTGAGGCACCTTCCTCACTCTGCCTAATAGTAAGGCCAGCCCTGCCAGCCACAGCTTTATCACTGCAATGGCTGTTTCTGAAAACTAGTCCAAAGTGTAGAATATCACAGTTTCTTACAATTGCAAAATATGTTTTCCTTTTTCACATGAGCAGAACTGGGTAAATCTTACTAGTTAGACCAATATGAAAAAGCTTTGGAGCACAGATCTGCCAAGCTGCTGTTTAACCATGACTGGGCAAAGATAGGATAGATGATCTAGGATCTAAGGATCTAGGGGTCTTAATAGACCATAAGCTAAACATAAGTCAACAGTATGCAAAGGGATCTTGCAGCATCTTTGAGACTGAGAAGTTGGTAGCATAAGCTTCCATAAGTCTACTTCATCAGATGCATGGAGTGAAGTGCCTAGGGACAAACATTTATACCTATGAATGAGCAGGTTGTGTGTATGAATAACAATAGAAATGCAAAACTTATGGGTATGGTGATGAAGTTACAAGTTCAGTTTAAAAGATGGAGAACAAAGGCAGGAGGAAAGATGTTGCCTTAAGCCAAGGTGAGTAGATAATGACATGATTGATGGAGGGAGTTACTGAAATGTAGTGTGATGCTACCTGGGAACAAGAAAGGAGATGTGATAAACTGGCTAAGATTGCTCTCCTGAGGATGGGGTGTTAACTAGTGTTATAATGTATAATGTGCTAGGAAACCATTATCTCTGTTCAACCCACTGTTGATGGACTGGAGTTTGTGGATTTATTACAATTCTGCTGTTTCTCTTTCCAATCTTCCTTTGTAGTTTTTTTTGCACAAGGACTGTTGTTCTGAGGTCCAAGATGGAACATCCAAGAAGATGAGTCAACAGTATTATACAGTAGCTCCAAAAGCCAATGCATTTCTAGGCTACATCAATAGGAGCACAGTGTACACATCAAGAATTGAGTAGTGCCACTCTATTCTGCTTTGATCAGATCTCACCTGGTATACTAAGTCCAGTTCTGGTCATAACTCTTCAAGAAGGTTATTGACAGGCTGGAACATGTCCAGAGAAAAGCAACCAAGATGATCAAAGGTCTGGAAATCAAGCCTTGTGAAGAATGACTTAGGGAAATGAGTATGTTTAGCTTGGAGAAGAGGTGAAATGATAGCCTCTTTAAAATATCTGAAGGGATATCATGAAGAAGATGGAGCAAGCTTTTATTCGTTTCCTCCAGAGACTAGAACAAGAACCAACAGATCTAAATTACAAGAAAAGAGATTCCACTAAAACATTCAGAGGAACTTTACTGTAGGAACTGTTCAACACTGGAATAGAATGCCTTGGAGGGTGGTGGACTCTCCACCTTCGGAGGTCTTTAAACTAAGGTTTGGTGGGAATCTTTTAAGAGAGCTTTAGCTGTGTATTCCTGCATGGCAGGGGGTTAGAATAGATGGTCCTTGCGACCCTTTCCAACTCTATAATTCTATTATTCCTTTTAATCCTTTTGTTCTGTCGCTGACTGGGACTGAGGTGGTCTGAGACCTAAAGCTATTCCCAGACTGTGTTCTGAGATGATGACACACTCTTGTGCCACATGTTCTATTTTACTATAAAGGTCTGTTAAAAGGACCTGTGAGCTGGAAGTAGCCACCCACGCAAGAGATTGCCTGCTGCATCCCAGTGTGTTTTCCTGACCTGGTTTTGCCTCTTGCCAGTCAGCCTCTGCAGGTCTTGTCCTCTGCTACATCTCAGCAGCCTGCCTCGGTTCAATGCTCTAGTCATACCCCACACAGATGCGTTAGAATGACTGGGCCCAGCACAGGCTGTCTGTTGTGTGTCTGCATGAGTCACTGAATCATTCCTTCTAATCAAGAGACCCAATCCAAAACAGTGACTCATACAGAAAGAGAGGCGATAGGACATAGGAATATGGCCTCATGCCAAGTGAGGCTAACACTACATCTTGCTTGTCTACACTGATCTGGCAGGGGATCTGGGTTTTTCCCCAGCCTTTCCTAGAACTGGAACTGAGACACAACCTATCCACTGAGAGCACAAAACTTTCATGCATTACAAGTCAGCTTTTTGGGGTGCCTAAGTGGTGGGTAACCCTGCACTTTTAATTTAAAATGGGAGTCAGCAACTATGGCCTTCCATCTTCTTCTTTTTTTACTGTGAATCCCATGATCCCTAGCCATCAGCCACACTAGGTAAGGACAAGGGACGCTGCACTCTAACAACATCTGGAGGACCATAGTTGCCCATCCCTGTTCTAAAATAAGTTTGGCTCAGTTGCAGAAGTGTAAGAAACACAGAGAGATTAATCTGGAAAAACACAGAAACAAACATTTCCTAGCCTGCCATTTTCTTGGGGTCAGAGGAGAAGAGAACACCTGCTAGGTCCCTGAATGCATTAATGTAGCTTCCATTACTCCTTTTGCTACGCTTGTCAAAGACTGGACCTCTGAGCATGTACAAGCAAGCTTCAGTGCTTTTTATCCTAGCATCCCTGTCCACCAAGAAGTGAAAATGTGATTCAGCTACACCACAATGGCTCAATAACAGGCCACTGCATTTCTTCTTCTACAGGACTGAGACTATTCAAAGGCTAGTCACAGTTGCTCTCGGGTTCAGACCATTGCATCTCTAGACAAAGCACCTCAGGCAGTAACTCTGGGAAAGACTCCTGCCTCAAACATTGTAGATCTGCCATCAGTGTATATCTGGGAATAACAACAACAACCCCACCTTTTCCCCAGAGTTTAGACAACTAAAATATACCAAATACAAAAGTTAAAAATATAATTTAACTATCCATAGAATCAAAACCAGTTAAGAAACATTAACTAGTAAAATGACAATAAAACACAGATAGATAGTACAGCACAGTTCTTCAAGGTCCATCCCCCTTAAGCAGTCAGTTTTCAAAGGCCTGCTGATTTTTTTAAACCTGCCTGCAGAAAGATAGCAGGGAAGGTGCCAGTCTAACCTCTCTTGGAAGGGAGTTCCAGAGCTGGGGAGCAGCTACCAAGAAAGCTCTCTTCCATGTTCCCACCAGATGTAAAAGTGAGGATGGTGGGACAGAAGATCTCAAAGCATAGGCAGCCTCATATGGGAGTATACAGTCTTTCATATAGCCTGGATCTATGCCATATTGGTCTTTAAAGGTCATAACTAGCACTTTTAATTGTAATTGGAAGTAAACCTGCTGCCAATGGGACTGTTGCAACAAGGGGGTTGGATATTCCCTGTAAGCAGCCCTAGTTTGCAATCTGGATGCAGCTCTTTGGACCAGCTGAAGTTTCCCAACACTCTTCAAAGGCAGCCCCACATAGAGTACATTATAATAATCCAAAAGGGATTTGACTAATGCATGAATAAATGAATAAATGGTCTCAGTATGTCAGCTTCATATGTATCACCCCTTTTAATAATAAACTCAGGCGCTGACCGCCTGCAGAAATGGAGGCAAACAGGGGCACAAGAAAGAGGTATCTGTTTGCTCATAAGAACAGCTAAGTTTGCAAAAATACTGAGGTAGCAAAAAATATTAAAAACACAACAAATTAGGAAACAAAAAGCCATTCAAACAGACCAAAAAGTGAGGAACTGAACATGCCCAAAGTCAGTAAGAACAGAAAAGCGAGGTGGGGAAAAATAGAACAGCCTGCTGGAAAAAACCGGGACTGGCTGGTTGGTTGGCTGGCAACCTGAACTGAAGTGTATCTGTTGAGACAGGGGAGAGGGGAGCACAACCCAGCAGATGTTGTCACAATGCAGTTCCCACCATCCCTCACCATTGGCTATGTTGACTAGGACCAATGGGAGTTGCAGTCTGGCAACAGCCGGAGGACCTAAAGTCCAACCCTGTATGAAGCGGAGAGAGTATACACTGCAGCACTTTGTTGCAAATCCCCAGTTGTATGTACGTATCAGTAATTTATTTTCTCCTATTTATGCAGAAATATATTAACTTTCTCCCCAGTGTGTCCACAGATACCCTTTCATTGGTTTCTGCCTGGAGAGAAGAGGCAGACTTGCTCAGCTTCATCCCATCGAAGCCTCCCTGCTGTTCCTACCATGGAACAAAGGCAGTGAAGAAAGAGCCCTGAACTTGCCAAGGGTCCCCAACACCTTCCACTGGCTTCAAGCTTTTTAATGTGTAAACAAGACCAGAGGGTTAGAGAGAGTTCAACATTGCTGCCCTTGTATAATGGAGCACTCCAGGGCCCTTAACGCATTCTGTCATTCTGTGTGAGCATTCTTGGATTTCTTTCCATCTTATTTATTAATAAACATACAGAGAAAAGAGGGTGGGGGGAAGCACCAGGATAACACAGGCAGATCTGTTGGGGACTTCTCAGAATAGTACAGCTATTAAGAGCAGTACAGGCTGCAGCTTTCCAGAGCTGGCTGCCAGGAGACCCATGGTCCATTCACGTCAGAGCACTTAAACAGACCATCTTTCTCTTTTGCGGCCTTCGCATTGGGAGGGGAAATGGGAAAGGAGTGTTGCTTTGAATTCACACTGCCTACCATCACCTGTAGAAACACATTATGTTAAGCAGCTTCAGAAATGGGAGCGAAAGAAAGAGAGATGAGAATGGTAAGGCATCTGGCCACATCAAGCCCTGAAGCAGTGGCAACTCAAATTCTCCAGCTGTGAAAAGAGGCAAAAATACCACTAGCCTCATCTTAATCACTACGTCCCCACAACACATCACTGATGTCACCAACTGACCTGTATGATCTGTGGGCAGCAGTACCAGTGGCACAAATTGGCTGGTGCTGGTCTACATGGAGTCCACCAGGCCCAAATCTGTATCTCTCAACGCCCCTCAGAAACAAGCATTTGGAGCCACAAAGGTTCTAGAGAATCACATGCCAGGCATTTTGGCCAAGCAGATTCTCCAGATTCACCAGAGGCCATCCCAAGAGGGAGGTGCAATTCACCATCTTTTGCACTCCACCACCTTTTGCTGCCTAAGCTGCCCACTCGCCCCAACCTGGGTCCATGTATACATTGACTGGACTAACAGTTGAGCATTATTTCAACACACTAACAGTGGGATCGAAATTGTCTTACCTGAGGCAGCAGGCTAATTTATGGCACCATTTCACACTGTGTGGCAAAAAGGACTCTCTCCTGCAACAGGTGGGAACAGCCCATGGAGCTGATAAGAAGCTGCTACTGCTGCTCTCCAGTCATTTTACACCTGAGGGATTTGCCTCACTCTGCCTAATCAGGTCAGCCCTAGTGGTTTTACAAGGGGAGGAAGTTTAAAGCATACTTGTAAGACTGCTGGTGAAAGCACTTGCTGGAGTGACAAAGGCATCAATGGCAAGCCAAATGGAGCATATGTGTTCAAGGATATATAACCTCTGAAAACTACATGCTGCCTCTATACTCAGCTTGTGGGATTCCCTAGTCAGTGTTACCTATAAAGTATTAGCACCAGATGACTAACTGTTGGTCTGGTCCAGCTGGTCTCCCCTTAGGCTCTTACAAATTCTATGCCAGGTATTAAAAGCTGTCACACCACATATGGTAATTAAAATGTTGGTGCAAAACAACAACAAAGCTTAACATCTATGTACCCAGAGTGTGGTTTGAGTGTTGGACTAGGACTCTGAAGATCAAGGTTTGAATCACTGCTCAACTATGGAAACACACTGGGTGACCTTGGGCAAGTCACACTCTCTCAGCCTCAGAGGCAAACCCCCTCTGAACAAGTCTTGCCAAGAAAATCCTATGATAGGGTCACCTTAGGGTTGCCATAATTTGAAACAAGTTGAAGACATGCAAGAACAAAGCATGGGGTGAATGAAGATACCTTACATATATTCTCTTGTTGTATTCCTTAAAACAAGGTAGGGCAACAAGCCTTATTACCTCCACATTTCAGATGGGTGGGGAGCTAAGGCTAAGAGAGGGTGGCTTGCCTACGGCCATCTAGTGACTTTGCTGCAACAGTGAGATGTGAATCAGGAACTTCCTTATGTGTAGCTGATCAGATTTCAGATAGAGATATGATATCAATGATCCCATCTGATGCACATCTTGAAAATTTACTTTTAAAAAAGTTAACAGTTATGATGCTAACGCCCAATAAAGAAGCTAGCTACCATCAGGACTGCATTTTGTCTAAAGCATGTATTTGTTGTTTTTTTAATTCAATAGTTAGTTTAAAAGTTACTTTTAGTAACTTGTTCAAAAATCAGAATGCTACAAGTTCCTGGCTTATGCTACAAACATACCTAGTGTAGTACTGCCACACCTACCTGTAACTGTAAAAGTAACAGTGTTACAGTTATTATGCAAAAAACGTTATCCCTTGGCAAGTTGCATTCATAATCTATTTTAGTCATGTCTTGATTATTGCAAGAAGAAGAAGAAGAAAGAATTTATTGTTAATGTTTAGCAAATATTTAGAAATTCAGCATCAGAATTCACAAGATTCAGAAAATTCATTAAAGCAAATCAGTTCCAGCCTTAAGACTCAGCTCCAGTCCTCCGTAGAAGCCCTGTGTGCTATTTCAGAAAAGATATGTCATTGATTTTCATATAAATGCTGGCTTTTAGTTTGTTTTTAACTCAGCCATATGATATCAGCTTCTGGCACTTGGCTCCAAAGGCTGGACCCTTGCCACACTTGGAGTCACACACACACACACACACACACACACACTGAGAAAGACCTGTCTCTGTCTCTGTGTCATATGTACCATTACAAGAGAATGACAGCAGGTGCTGGGGACAGCTCAGCCTTCAGGGACTTTTACAGACTTTGCCAAAATGATTCATTATTTTAAAACAAGGACATTGGTGAGTTCTGCAGTCTGTTTTAAATTCCCTCAGGTCCTGCACAGAGCCAAAATCATGCTTATGTCATCCCTACCCTTGAACAACTGGCATTCATGCCCACAGTCTTGAGCATGTGTGTTTCTGTGTGTGTGCATGTCTGTGTGGCAGGGGGAGATGTGCTTGCTGCAGAGTGTGAGTGACTCCCTACCTCCAGTGTGTTTTATTTATTTCTAAAACTCTTGTATGTCTTTTAAGTGATTTTTATACTGTTCAATGTGGTAATTTTAAAATTGTTTTTAAAACGTTATTTTTACGGTTTTCAAAATGGATTCTCTTTGGGAGCTGCCTTGGGTCCCACTTTGGGAGAAACACGGCATACAAATGGAATGAAATGAAATGAGTGGGAATCCTGTAGCCCTCCAGATGTTGTTGGACTGCACCTCCCAGCATTCCTCACCATTGGCTGTGCTGCCTAGGTATGCTGGGAACTGCAGCCCAACAATATCTGGAGGACCATAAAATTCCCACCCATGCTCTGAGGGGTTGACAATATTAGACATGGAGTGGAAAACTTGAAGCTTTTAAGCATGTGCACGTGTCTTAAAGTCGCCTGTCAATTTATGGCAACCCCATGGATTTCATAGGGTTTTCTTGGGCAAGAAATACTCAGAGGTGGTTTTGCCTGTTCCTTTCTCTGAAATGTAGCTTACAGCAGCTGGTGTTTGTTGTAAGTCTCCCATCCAAGTATTAATCAGAACCAACCCTGCTTAGCTTCCAAGATCTGATCGGATCTGGTGCCTTTAGCATATTTAGCCACCCATAAAAGTCATAGATGAAGAAACAAGGAAGTCCAACCATGGGTCAAGAGGCTCAAAAGGTCAAGCGAAAGCCAGTTAGCATTCCTAGTCACCATGATGACACCCTTAGGATTACTGTAGCAGAAACAAATGGTCATGTATCTATATTAGCTGAATGTTAGTTAAGCCGGCTTAAAAACTGGCTGAGAGCAGTGGGGGGAAAGGCAGTGGTGGAAGAAGACAAGCTCCTCCTGAAGACAAGCTTCCCCTCCGCCAGGGACAGAGAAGGACCGGAATGGGCTTGATGGACTTTACACTATGCTTCCATCTTCCATCACAAAGCCAATGAGAACTCAGCTCTCTGCTGGCAACTCTGGGGTTGAACTATGCACCTGAGGTTGGGGCCTAGCCAAATGAGCCATCTGAGAAGCCAGACCTCAGATCCACCTTCAAGCTAAGAAGGAAACAGGGTGGGCAACACTGATTGCTGTCATTGGCAGGCAGTACGGAGCCTCTGGACTGGCCATATCTGCTGGGGTCAGACCATTCTTCCAAATACAGAAGGAATGTGTTATATTTCTTCAACACCAGGGAGGGGACAGGTTCTCCATCACATCTGAGGAGGTAGCAAGCTAGGTTAGTGGGTGTAGAACAAGCTCAATGGGACGTATAATCCTCTAACACAGGTGTTCTTAACCTGTGGTCCATGGACTCCTAAGGGGTGAACGGAAGGGCTTTGGGGGCGGGTGTTCATGCACCAAGTGCAAAAAGATACTTTTTTCCCTTTCCATTTCCTTCCTATTACTGGATGGGATAGAATGGGTGTGCAGTGGGTGTGCTGTGTTTTTTTAAAAATATGTTTAAAAACATGTTTAAAGTGTTTTTAATTGTTTTAAATTAATGTCTTAATATCAGCGGCACTTAACCTTTTCTTTACCAGGGACCCCCTTTAAATATCTTTTGTTGCTGTGGACCCCTAAGACTTAACTCAAAATTTAAAATAATAATAATAATAATAATAATAATAATAATACAATTACACCATCTGTTAAACCTTCCCTCAGAGGCACTGGAGGGGGAGGGAATACTTTTCTTCTGCTTCTCCAGATTGAACAGCAATGTGCAGGCCAAGCCAGCCAGTGTTCTTTGGCTATCACGTGACCACTCACTCCACTGAAGGGAGGAAGTAGGCTGAGCAGCCTTCAAACCCTCGCGGACCCCTTGTGAGGACATTGTGCCCCCTGGGGGTCCACAGACCACAGATTAAGAACCACTGGGATAGATTAATGCTTTTTCAACCTTTGTACCACTTGTCGTTTTAGCTGTTTTGTTTTAATTTATATTGTAAACTAGCTTGGGCCCCATACGGTGGCGTCGTTAAGGCTGGTACCACCTCTCCCCCCTCAACAGTGTCACCTGGTGTGGTTTGGCCTCTCTGCACCACCATCCCCATGTCACCACTGGTCCCATATTGGAAGAAAAGCAGGTTATAAATCAAATAAATACATATGTTGAAAATTGTGTTGTAAATATATTTTTTCTGGGGAAGGGGCAGGTAAGGAGGGTTTCAGCTTAGCCTCTCTGAGAAGGGAGTTCTAGAGCTTGGGAAGGCCCTCTCCCCCACCTTCCCACCACATGTGCCTGTGAGAGAGAGAGGCAGGACAGAGAGCAAGGCTTCCTCAGAAGATCTCAAAACACAGGCAGGTAAGAAATTCCCTTCTTAAGAGGAAGCAGCCTAGGAACCTAGGCAGAGAATCCCCACCCCAAAGCGCACACACACACACACCCTTCTTCCCCCTCTCCATGCCACACACTTAGCTCAAAGAGAGAGTGCTTTAGGACCGGGAAGGGGAGAGAAATACCATAGCAGAAGCTTCGCAGCCAGAAGGAAGGGCTGCAAACACTTCAGGGAAAGGAAGCATGCCGCCCTGGAAGGCAGCCAAGCGCGGGGACTCCCCAAATGACGCACATAGGCGGGCGGGAGCGCGCTGGGGGCCAGACGGGGAGGGCCAGGCTGCGCTTCGGCTCGCTACCAGATTAGCTAATTAAAGGCGCTTTTTAAACACACACACACACACAGCCACAGAATCAAGCAGCCTGCAATAGTAAATATACATACATACCTTTTGAGAGAGCTTGCCACCAAAACATGGAAAAGCTACTTTTGTCGTGTTGGGGTGTCTGTGTATGGGGTGGCGGGGGGGGGGAGACTACAAACCACAGAATCCCTCAGCCATGATTCTGGGAGCTGTAGTCCAAAAAGTAACATTTCCAGGCTGCAATACAGTGGTTAAAACACTGAGTTACTAATCAGAGAAGCTCCAGATTCTAACCCTAACCCTAACCCTAACCCTAACCCTAACCCTAACCCTAACCCTAACCCTTGGAACATGGCAAGGGTGGCAACTGCCACAATCCCCAGTGGAAAAATGGAAGTGCCCTGGGATGATAGGACTTGTAGTTCAGCATATGTGATTCCAAGTGGAAAGAAACTCTGCAGGATCAAAATGTTCTCCTTCAGTTTTCAAAGAAAGTGGCTAGCAGGGGAGGGGAAGAAGCCCAGGTGAACTTCTCTCTCCTGTCCAAGAGACACCCCTGAGATTCTGGGAGCTGTAAGCCAAACAAGGGATGGAAAGAATATTCATAATTATTAATTCCCAGGTCAAAAAAATGGGATTCTTAACAGCTGGGAAACCCAGTTGGGAAGAATAATAAACCAGCAAGAATTTTGTGCAATTTTCTCCTGGTGTTCAAATGTCTCAGAATGTTGCAGAGGAACTGTGGAATATTGTGGAGGAACTGTGGAGTACTGGTTGGGGGGGCCTATGGTGTTTTTGCACAAACAACTTCTTTTCTGCACAGCTTTGAATTGTTGTTGTTTTGAAGAAACACACTACTGTATATGTTTTTCTCCACAAAATAATTCCTGTGTCACACTTTGGGACATTGAAATATTGGGAGAATACTGAAAAGGAATATTCATTTTTCTCCCAGACCAGAGAGAAAACTACTGTAATCATTCATCTTCTTATGGGAGGACAAAATAGTTGAAGATTTACATCCCTAGTCGAAACAAGCAACTTTCCCAGCTCTGACAGGAACTACACTGGTAGCTGCTGCTAACCTGTTCTTGTTGGAGGTGTGAGTCTAAAAATAAAAATGTATTTTAAAAAATTCCAGGGATCTAGCCCTTTTAAAAAGAAATAAAAATATCTTATTTAAAAAGTAAAAATCTTTTCTTTCAAATTCATGACAGAGTGACGCATTAGGAATCCTGAGACAGCTCAATTAACATTTAAAAGTGTGGTCTGATCACCCAATGAATTAGACTCATTAAAAACAAAGGAGTCCGTTTAAAAATGCATATCAAAAGTTTACTGAAGGTATATCAATCTTAATCTACATATTAAAACAAACTTTAAAAAGGGTTCCTAACTAACTAAGAGAATTTAGGGTAGAATGAACTCACCCAGCCTTTTAGCGGAGTGGCTACATGGTGACCTGAAAACAAACAACATCATAGCAAGAACATCATGGCAAGGAACAACATCATGGCATGGCTTCAGCCGCATGGAGAGACTAACTTAAAAAAAGAGGCTTACACAAAGGGTCATAATATTTAAATTAGGTCATGTGAATGAATGAGCTATTGCTCCAGTTGGCTGGAATTGCCTAGTGAAATAAGAGAAAGGGAAGTTGGGAGAACAGAAGCATGCAGGCTAAATTCCTAGACTTATCTTAGCATGTGAATGGAGTACACAAGATTGTATTACATTACAATAATTATTTCCCCACATACTACAGTTCTGGCTTTCCAGGTAAACTTTAGCCCTTTGGGAACAGAGACAGGGATGGTGGGGGAGAGTTAGTGAAAGGACCTGGGTGGGCAGCCCACCTGAGAGGGAGTTGTGCTGCTGTCCACTTTGATTCTGCTGGCAAAAAAGAGGAGGGGCACCCGCCTATATGGACACCTCTAACTGTCACCCCACACCATCCCTCCTTGTAATCTAAGCTGCTTAGATCAAGCCAGTCTAGCCCAGCCTGCAATGTGGAATAGGACTGGTCTTGTGGCATGTTTTTAAAAAGGCAGGGTCAAACCAGCTGAGATGCAGAAGAAACATACTTTCATTCTGCCGATTCAGTTTGACAGGTCAGTGTCATATGCTATTATATTCACTCTACTGTCTTGTTTCCCTTTCCCCTTGATCATTTGCTCCTCCTTTTTTAGTTAGTCATTTTTACTTTCTGGCTCTAACATACCAGTGGGATTTATGCTTCCCTTCTGTAAGAAATCCTCTGGGCATCTTCCACTAGCAGCTGTGTGGGAAAAGATGAAGCAAGGCAGTTTTTCAGGAAAGAAGAAAAAATTTCACCCTTCTGAGTCAAGAGGGAATCAATCTGCTATTTATTTCTCTTGGTCTGTTTTCTCTTTCTTTATTATGTTAGAAAGCAAATATTTGAGGGGAATGAATTTTTCAGTTTATATTTTATATAGATATACACTTTCAATGATCCATTTTTCAATAACCTGTCTTTTGACCATTTTGAATTATACCCAGAACCCTTATATTATATGTGTGGTCTGCTTTTTCGTCATGTTTGCACCATGCTTTTGTGACCACACACTGCTTTTTTCTCTCAATTGACTCAGTGCCATCTTGTGTACAGTACTGTTTAGAAGTTATTTGTGGTGCATCACTTGTCTTATATTTGTGCTTATATAATATATATATATATATATATATTTGTAGTATGTGGGGAAATAATCATTGTAATGTAAAAGCAATCTTGTGTACCTCATTCACAATCTTAGATAAGTCTAGGGTTTTTCCCTGCATGCATTTTGTTCTCCCAAAAATCCCTTCTCTTACTTCACTGGGCACTTCTAGCCAACTAGAAGTGCTGGGTGATTCACACATGACCTAATTTGAATTTTATTGCTTTTGTGTAACTTCTCCCTCCTTCTGAATCTGACTCTCCATGAGAATGGATGCATTCTTAAGCTTTCCTGTAACCATGCCATGATGCATCGAAACCCAGCCACGGCTGTAGGCTGGTGAGTCTTTCCTACCCATTCTTAGTCAGTTAGGGACCTTTTCTTAAGTTTGTTTTAGTATGTAGATTGAGACTGATATACCTTCAGTAAACTTTGTTTTGCATTTTAAACTGACTCCTTTGTTTTGTAATGAGTCTAATTTAACTGGGGGATCCCAGATCTCTGAATACACTTTCAAATGATAATTGAGCTTAAGTCTGCTTGCTAACCCCACTCTGCATAAAGCGTGAAGTCAAAGTGACTGAATGATTTTTAACTCCTTTTAAAAGGAAATAATTCTTGTTGTTTTTTAAAGGGCTAGATCCTGGAATTTTTTAATGCAATTTTATTTTTAGACTGTCTAAAAATGGGCCCAGATTTAAAGACTTAAAAGCTCAATTTAATTTTTGTTTTTGCAAAAGTTTTGTTTTTTTTACTTTTTATCTGATCACCTCAGAGTTGCTGTTTATGGTCTCCCTCTCGGCTTGAGGACAAAAGCAGTAAAGCAATAAAACGATAAAGCAATAAACCAATAAACCAACATGGCTGCTGCATCTGAGGCTACCCTGCCTGCCTTTTTAGCCATGGAAAAGCTTTGTGGGCCTAATTATAAAAGATGGGCATTTTCTTTTGAAACATACATGAAGGCAATGGGATTTATTGATGTTTTACACAATCCCAGACCTCCTCAGGGGAGAGAAAGGACTGATTTTGATAGGATTGATCAAAAAGTACTAGCCTACATAATTTTAACAACTGATCAGGCACTAATTTCTGAAATCAAAGATAAGAGAACAGCAAAAGATGCTTGGGACACTTTGAAAGATTTGTGTGGTGCTAAATCCATGGGAAATTCCATTGCATTGATGATTAAACTTGTGAACATGAGATTATCTAATCCAAGATGTCTAGATGAACACATTAATGATTTCAGAGCTACATTAGCAGAATTGCAATCTCCTGGAGAAGAGATTCCAAAGGCTATGCAAGTTGGGATTT
This sequence comes from Gambelia wislizenii, assembly GCA_030847615.1. Lineage (NCBI taxonomy): Eukaryota > Metazoa > Chordata > Lepidosauria > Squamata > Crotaphytidae > Gambelia > Gambelia wislizenii. Next base: position 264,132,286 of record JAUMIR010000002.1, read on the forward strand.
TCTTAGCAAGCTTACCAAAGTTTTACAATCCCATCATAAATACTTTGCAATTAAAGAATGATTTAACCCTACCAGAAGCCTATATTCAAATAAGAGAATTTCAACATAGGCAAGATTTGATGCATTATGAGAAAGCTGAATCCAGGAATTCTAACTTTAACCAGCAAGTAAATTTGGCTGGAAAGGAAAAGAAACATTTTAAAGCCCACTCTAAGCCCCCCTCCTCTTCTGAGCCAAATGGGGAGCCATTAAATGCTAAGGCTTCAAAGGGAAACATAAACCGGCAGTCATTCTCACAGCAAGGGATGACTGGCCAGAGGCAACAGAATGAAAAAGGACATAGAGCTAGTAACACAGGAGCTGATGCTAAACAGAGGTTTCACATTGGAATGGCTTATGAAAAAGTAATGCAAGCTTCTGGAAATGAATATAAAAATGCTTTTGTCTTAGATTCTGGAGCCTCAAATACATTTATCAATAAAAGGGAATATTTCCAAGATTTTAATGAAGAAGTAAGATTCCCTGTGTACCTTGCCAATAGAGATACTGTTTCAGGGCAAGGAAGTGGAACTGTCTATCTTCCTATGAAATTGGGAGCTAGAACAGAGATATTGAAAATTGTAGACGCAGTCTATGCCCCTGAATTGAAGAGCTCACTCTACTCAGTCAAAATGAGCACTTCTTGAGGCAACAGAGTAATTTTCAAAAAGAATGCATGTTATGGTTTTCATGGCAAACAGTTGATTTTTAAACGCACTCTAAAGGATGATGGCCTTTATCACATGGAGATCAGTGACTCAAATGCCAATGTTGCCACTCAGTGTAAACACAAAGACTGCATAAATTTATGGCATAGAAGGTTTGCTCATAGAAATGTTGAATGCATAAAGAAATTGGCCAATCAAGAGCTAGCAAGAGACTTTCATTTCAAGAACTGTTGTGTGAATGAAAGGTGTGTGGAATGCATTAAAGTCAAGGCTACTGCACCTTCACACAAGCCTCTCACAGAAAGGCAATCTACCAAACCTCTTGAGTTGATACACTCTGACATCTGTGGGCCATTTAGACAGAAATCAGTTGGTGGAAACCTCTATTTCCTCACCTGCACAGATGATTTCAGCAAATATACCCATTGCTATCTCCTAAAGGAGAAAAGTCAAGCTTTTGAGAAGTTCAAAGTGTACTTTAATTATGTCACTAATAAATTTAATTACAAAATTCAAAATTTGAGGACGAATAATGAGACTGAATTTGTCAATGCTCAATTTGATGAGTTCTTAAAGGAACATGGCATCAGACACCAGACTTCTGGGATTTGTAGTCCTCACCAAACCTTAAAGGAAATGGCAGTTGCAATGCTGTTGCAAGCTAACATGTCTAAAGCCTATTGGTCTGAGGCAATTCTCACAGCCACATACTTATACAACAGACTTCCAACCAGATCCAGAGATGTTACTCCATTTGAGTTGTGGCATGGTGTGAAACCCAGACTCAACCATCTAAGGGTTTTTGGATCAAAAGCTTATACATACATTCCCAAACAGAAAAGAGACAAACTGGACTGTAGAAGTGAAGAGGGAATTTTTATTGGTTATACCAAAGGTGCTTACAAAATCCTAAACCCTGATGGACGCACAATGAGAATAACAAGTGCTGTTTATGTTGATGAAAGACCTCAACTTAATTCTAATCCAAACAAAGATTTCTATTCAGATGTGTTTGCAGTGGAAGAAGACCCTGACCCTGATTCTCAGCGGCAGCCACAGCGTGTGCAGCTCTTTCACCCTCCTGCAAGTGCTTCGCATCCAGAAGGGGCTCCCTCAGCCCACGACTTACCAGAGGACGGAGGACCGGACGGCGCGCCACGAGCAGAGCCAGGAACTCAAGTCCAGGTGAGACAGTCTGCGAGGGGTAACAGGAGAGTGCCTCCTTTGAGATTCTCCTACCTAACCACAGGGGAAAGCCTTCTGGAACCCTCTGACTGGCAGAAGATCAGAGGAATGCCAAAGTCTGATTCTGAAAAATGGGTGAAAGCAGCAATAGAGGAAATAGAGTCCTTATATAAAAATAAAACATGGACTCTGACAGAATTGCCAAAAGGCAAGAGGGCAATTGGCTGCAGATGGGTCTTTACAACAAAGCAAAATGCAGAAGGGGAGATTGAAAGATATAAAGCCAGACTTGTAGCTAAAGGTTACAATCAGCAATTTGGAGAAGATTTTCATGAGACTTTCTCCCCAGTTGTTACACACACAGCTATTAGAACCCTATTGGCTGTTGCAGCTTCCAAGAGAATGCATGTACAACATCTAGATGTGAAGACAGCGTTTCTTTATGGAGATCTAGATGAGGAACTGTACATGGAACAGCCTTCGGGATTTGTAGTACCTGGAAAGGAGCATCTAGTATGTAAACTTGAGAAAAGCTTGTATGGATTAAAACAAGCTGCCAAGAAATGGCATGAAAAGCTAAATTTGCTCCTTATCAAAGAAGGATTTACTCCAGGCACTGTTGACCGATGTGTTTACAAAAGATTCAGAAACAATAGATGGACTTACATTGCAAGTTATGTTGATGATTTGATTCTGTGCAGTCAAGACAAAGCAGATAGTCAAGAGATACTCCTGAATCTCCAGAAAGAAATAGATATTAAAAGTTTGGGAGATATCTCACACTATCTTGGAGTACAAATTGAAAGAGACCGTGATGGAAGCTTCTTTCTTAATCAAAAGCAAAAGATTATAGATCTTCTGGACTGTCTTGGTTTAAAAGATGCAAAGGATGCTCAAATTCGAATGGAAGTAGGCTTTTTAAAGAGCAATGAGGCATCTGAACCTTTGAGAGACAGTGAAAAGTACAGAACTGCAGTTGGAAAACTTCTGTACATAGCGAATTTCACTAGACCTGATATTGCAAATGCTGTTGGCATCTTATGTAGAATGGTTAATTCTCCTACTCTTCGAGATTTTACTGCAGTGAAGCGAATTGCAAGATATTTAAAAGTGACTGCTGACTTCAAACTGATGCTGCCAGCATGTGACAAGCCACTACTGATTGCCTATGCAGATGCTGATTGGGGCAGTGATTTGGTGGAGAGAAAATCTACCAGTGGAAACATCATCTTCTATGGTGGTGGAGCAGTAAATTGGACAAGTCGGAAGCAGAGTACAGTGGCGGATAGTTCCACAGGTGCCGAGCGCGTCTCAGCGAAAACAACTTGTGATGAAATCAAATGGCTGCAGAATTTGCTTCTGGATCTTGGGATAGAGGAACCCAAGCCAACCATTTTGATGCAAGACAATCAAAGCTGTATCAAGATTTCTCAGAGTGACAAGCCTCTGAAGAAGAACATTGACATTGCTTTCCACAAGGTGAGAGAAATGTGCCAGAGTCAACTTGTTCAACTGGAGTACTGCAACTCAGAAGAAATGATAGCTGATGTTTTAACAAAGCCTCTCCCTAAGGACAGTTTTTTTAGACTACGAGAAGAAATGAAGATTGTTCCTGAAATACCCTATGATTGAGAAGGGGATTGTAGTATGTGGGGAAATAATCATTGTAATGTAAAAGCAATCTTGTGTACCTCATTCATAATCTTAGATAAGTCTAGGGTTTTTCCCTGCATGCATTTTGTTCTCCCAAAAATCCCTTCTCTTACTTCACTGGGCACTTCTAGCCAACTAGAAGTGCTGGGTGATTCACACATGACCTAATTTGAATTTATTATTATTATTATTATTTTTACAACCACATTTACATATACATCTTCATTTTCCACCATATTTCTAAAACAAATTGCTTCCCACTCGTCTGTACTGAGTAAGCTTAAGAAACAAAAAAAAAATCCCTTCTCTTACTTCACTGGGCACTTCTAGCCAACTAGAAGTGCTGGGTGATTCACACATGACCTAATTTGAATTTTATTGCTTTTGTGTAACTACTCCCTCCTTCTGAATCTGACTCTCCATGAGAATGGTTGCATTCTTAAGCTTTCCTGTAACCATGCCATGATGCATCGGAACCCAGCCACGGCTGTAGGCTGGTGAGTCTTTCCTACCCATTCTTAGTCAGTTAGGGACCTTTTCTTAAGTTTGTTTTAGTATGTAGATTGAGACTGATATACCTTCAGTAAACTTTGTTTTGCATTTTAAACTGACTCCTTTGTTTTGTAATGAGTCTAATTTAACTGGGTGATCCCAGATCTCTGAATACACTTTCAAATGATAATTGAGCTTAAGTCTGCTTGCTAACCGCACTCTGCATAAAGCGTGAAGTCAAAGTGACTGAATGATTTTTAACTCCTTTTAAAAGGAAATAATTCTTGTTGTTTTTTAAAGGGCTAGATCCTGGAATTTTTAATGCAATTTTATTTTTAGACTCATTACCTTCCAACAATATATATATATATTAAGACTGGGTTCTGCATTTCAACCACTTCCACTTTTTGGCAGTGCTTTGGTCCCTAACCTGTCGAATAAGAAGGGGATGCCTGTATACACACACACATGCACTCAATAAAGCTTTAACCTCAGCAACTATAGATAGACTGTATCTTGGGAAGGAAATGACAGAGGTCCATCCTTCTCCAAATCAATTTCCCATGCATTATGCAGCATATTAAGAAGCTGTTTGTGAATAATTAATTGCTTAAGCTACAGGAGGAAAGCAGAAACAAAATGTTTTCATAACCACGCTTAGTTTAACAACACTGTTTTCCAAAAGACAGGCAGGCAAAACTGTGTGAGGTGGGAGATCGTATCTGCATCCATCCATATTGCAGCCCAATCCTGGGCATGACTGCTCAGGATTAAGTCTGGAAGAAATCCACAGGTGTTTACTGTCCATGTAAATTTGCCTAAGGTTACTTCCTTCAAACCTTGCACCAAGGGGGGAGAAATGTTTCCCCCCTGTCAAGGGCCACATTTATTTGACAGTATAAAGCATTTCAGAGGAAGGATCTAGCAATAGCAAACCACCTCTGAGAATTCCTTGCCTAAGAAAACTCTATGAAATTCATGGGTCATCATAAGTTAAAAGGTAACCTGAAGATACATACGTGCACATACAATCTGTGGGGAGAGGGGAAACTGAATGTCATTGTGAGGTAGGGTTAGAGTCTGAAATGGGATGGATGCCCTTTTCTCTCTTTTTCTAACCCTTCTTCTTTCCCCTCCCTCTTCCTTCCTCCTCAGAAAATTGTTGGGGAATGCATAGATCTCACTTGCCAGAACTCATGTTTACAGAAGGTTTTTCAAATTAGACACAGCATGTTCCTTTTTTGGAATACAAGTCTCAGAATCCCCCTGGCTAGCATGCTGTGGCCATGCTGATTGGGGAATGCTAAATGTTGTAGTCAAAAAGTGGGGGGGGGGCTTTCCCAAGGGACACAGGTTTTCCCTCTCTGCTGTAAAGAAATGATTAAGGCAGTTCCTGGGCAGTTCAATTAAATCTATCTGTACTATGGCTTGTTGCTTCAATTCTTAAACCTTGCTCAAATTAGCTCATTCTTTTTTCTTTATTCCATCTCTTCCCCTCACTACTGTTGTTCAAAACATTTTAATTCAAAAATAGTTTGGGTCTTATATTTGCTTGTGTATTTGATTGAGCCCTGCTACTTGTTCAGGCTATTGTTGCTACTGTCTCCTGAGGGCTTGTCTATACAAGGCTATAAAATGTGGATTGATGCACACTAATGTCAATTGGCAGCAGCTTTCATTTGTCTCAACAATTATTTGACAAGATCACATGCGAAGCTATCTGCATTCATTGTTCAAACAGACATGCCTGCAAATCAAGATGGCGGGCGCAAGTGAATGACTCCCATTTTTATTCCCAGCAGTTGCCACCACTGAACAGCATTTTTTAAAAGCATATCCAAGGTGTAGAAGTATGATATTCTGATTAAATAAATAGAAAAAAGGGGAGAAAGGCTGTTTCATCACCTCAGCACACAATTGCTACAGCAAAAATCCAACATGGTGGTTCAGGGCACTTGCCTTGCCAGCAAGCTCCAGCCCCTGCACATGTCCGACCAATCAGCTTTCCACTTCCACTCTTATCAGGAATGTGCAGCAAAGCGAATCAGTTGTTCCAACGAGCGGGAATGCACATTTCCTTTGGAGGTTTAAAAAAAAAAAACAGGGAAAGCCACAAAGGCTTAGGTATTTGGCATTTTTGCTCCCCCTTCCTTCCAAATATGGCATATTAATGTGGGATCTCATTAAAACAAATCATATTCTCCTCAAATTCTATGAGGAGTGTTTTCACTATATAGACAACCCCTAGGTGTATCTATTTTGCTGAATTTCATTCGATTCTGTCCAATCCTTATTCCACCCTCTCCAGATTGTTTTGCTATCCGACTTTCTAGCTTAACACACATCCTGTACAGATATAATGTTTATGAGGTAACCACAGTTAGGAGACTGGGAGCATGCCAGAGGATACTGGAATCTTTTCTTTTCCCCTCTCTCCCAACCAAATTTCTCTTCCCTTCCACAGTTTGCTCTAACACGATTTAAAGTAGGAAAGAATACAGAGTGAAGAGTACAGAGCAGCCAAAAGAGAATCAGAACAAAAGTGAGAAATGCAGCAGAACTTCTCACGTTGATTTTCTTGCAAGTAGGGCCTAAATACCTTAAAGGTACCAGATTGTGTCTGCTCTTAGAAGCTAAGCAGGGTCAGCCTTGGTTAGTACTTGGATGGGAGACTAACAATGAATATAAGATGTTGTAGGCTATATTTCAGAGGAAGGAGGCCGCCATTAGTCGATAGGTGACTCAAAAATACATATACATAGGGCTTGTATGCACTACAAAAAAATCCAACCCCCCCTGCAAATGACCCCAAATCTGTGATGATCAGACCTCATGCAACATGGTCTTTTCCCCAAAGCTGGGATACCTGGTCACACGTGGCATGGCCCAAATTTGCAGTATTTTTGAATATTTTACCTGGATGTAGAGTATTTGTGATTCTGCTTTCTCCACATTTTCATCTGCTGCTGCACTGCCACTGCCCCCACTATCACCAACACTGACATTGCAACCAATTTTAAAGCTCCAGAGGCAGTTCCTGGGTGAAGGGAGAGCTTTCCTCCCTTCCCCTGGTTTGGCAGGCCTGCCTCTACACACTCACCCATTGCTTCCTTCAAGCACTTCCATCACTTTCTTCAAGAACCTCTTCCTGCGATGGGTGAATGGGAAAACCTCTCCCTTGGCCAGGAACTGCCTCCAGAGCTTTAAAATTAGTTGCGGTGGCAGTGGCAGCAGACAAAACTCTGCAGGGACAGTGAAAACAAAGTACCCCACATCCCTGCAGAAAATAATAATGTGCAGGGCTTTGGGGGGAATGAGGGGGCATGTGAGCAAAATTCCATTCAGAGTTTTTGCCCAACATGTAGACAAGCCCATGGTTTGCAAATCCACTTTGGATTCTACATAAGAGAGGAAACCTGTTCAGTATCGTTCCCAACATGTAGACAAGCCCATGGTTTGCAAATCCATTTTGGATTCTTCATAAGAGAGGAAACCTGTTTAGTATCGTTCCATGGTTAGCCTCAATGCAGAGTGTTATGCTATGGTTAAACCTGCAAACAAGAGGAATCTGAAGATACAAGCCTACAGCATGCTCCATTGTTATTGCCCCACCACCAACAACAACATTTCTATTTCCCTCCTTCCTTGGCTTCCAGACCTCTTTTTCCATTTAAGCCATTTGGGTTTTTCAGTGTCTACACTTATTGGTTGTTTTCTGTTTTTCCTAATAGTCTTTGGCACTAGCTGAGAACCAGCCTATAGCAAATGGGTGCCCTCCAAATGTACCAGACTATGACTCCTGTCATATGACCAGGGATCTTGGGTTTACTAATCCAACACATCTGGAAGGTACCAGATTGGGGAAGGGTGACTTGGATCTTCTTGCATTCTCCAGTTTCTTAAGCCTGATATTTCATAATCTATGCTCATTTCCCTCTTCATTCTCCCTCAGCTATTAACTGACAGTATTTACTGAGATTCATAACTACCTGACTTCAGAGTACAGATCTGTCCAGCTTGCCAAGCCTGGCTATAGTGCAAATAAAAGGGCATTTCCCTGAAAGGTTTCCCCTCTGACACAGAACGGAAGTCTGTACATGTGCATTTGAGCAGGTCAAGCAGTAGTCGCTTTATAGGTGCTTGCATCATATTTCTTTAAATTAGGGGTGTGAACTGTGCAACACTCTGGATATTAGTGGACTGCAAGTCACAGCACCCTAGCCAGTATAGTCAGTGGAGAGGAATGCTGGGAGCTACTGTCCAGCAACATCTGGGTGGCAGCAGGATTCCTACCTGTTTTAAATTTCATCCCCTTGCTCTTATCAAGATTCTAATTCTCTGGTGAGCTGAATTTCTCTGATGATTTTTTGCATCTGTGTTATGTAGTTGACGTCCTGAACCCCCACCTGCCACCAAACAGATCCGAAGTCCTCCTAAATGTGTGTGTTTGGGGAGGGGAGTGGTATGTTGGATTACTTGTTCTGCAGTTCTCCACCATGACTGATGTCATGAACTACAGTTCCCAGCAGACAATGCAAGCATGGAAATATCAACATAGGAGGGGTAGCTAATACCTCAGAGGACAGAATCAGGTTCAGACCACCATTAATGGATAGAAAGCTGAGCCAAAACTAACAAAATTAATTCAATAAGAATAAACGTAAGGTACTACATTTACATAGGAAAAATGAAATGTACAAATATGTGATTGGCAAAACTGGCTTGACAACCATATAGAGAAAAAGGATCTAGGGATCATTTTAGGAAGGATATAGACAAGTTGAAGTGGGCGCAAAGAAGGGCAGCAAGGATGGTAAGGTATAGAGAAGAACATATGAGGAAAGGTTGAGGGAGTTCAGCATGTTCAGCCTGGTGAAGAGAAGACTAAGGGGTGACATGATAGCATTCTTTAAAAACTTCAAGGACTGTCACGGAGAGGAGGGGGCAGGTTTGTTCCCTCCTGCCCCAGAGGGTAGGACCAGGGACTTGTCCCCACTGGATGCTTAATCCACGATAGTGGCCCCACACACTGGGCCCAATCCAGTGTAGCAGCACATTGTTGTCCACATGGGCCATCTGGGCCAACATCGCATTGGCCCCATTGGCCCGTCTCCTGTTTTTGGAGCAGCTGCAACTGCTTCCCCACCAGTTGAGCAGCTCTGTAGAAAGTCTCCCCAGCATGCCGTCACTTCTGCTGAAGGCAGAACTGGGTGCCTATGTGATCAAGAAGGAGTGGATCGAGCATCCCCCTCCTTGTTAAGCACATGTCCAGACATCCCATTCTGATGGTGAGTTAAGGATAAAGCTATTGTTGTGTACCTTCTAGTCACTTCCAACTTATGGCAACCCTAAAGTGAACCTATCATGGGATTTTCTGAGCCTGAGTGTGCGTGACTTGCCCAAGGTCACCCAGTGGGTTTTCATGGCCGAGAGGGGATTTGAACCCTGATCTCCAGAGTCAAAGTCCAACACTGAAACCACTGCACCATGCTGGCTCCACATGAAGCTATTACCTTTACCTAATATTTTCATTAGCTAGTTAGGATGTAGGCTTTCCACGTATATGTAAATATAAAAGCTGTTAGTAAACTTTTCTAAGTTGTAACCTGAAATTGCCTGCTTTGTTTATTTTAAGTAAGTTTCAGTTTAGGGAACCAATGTGAGACTGAGGTAGACTTATCTGCTACTCTGCTAGAAGAAGGCTGAGTTGTAACAGTTTTAGCTTTCATATTTTTCAAAAAAGGACTAGCACCCTGGGAAACTCTAATTTCCAATAACAGGTGGGTAGATTTCAATTGAACATTAGAAGGAACTTCTTGAAAGTAAGACTGATTCAGCAATGGAACCAATTTCCTGGAGATGTGGTGGAGACTCTTTCTTAAATGTCCCCAAAAAGAGGCTAGACAGCTACCTGCTTGGGATGCTTTAGCTGGATTTCCTGCACTGAGCAGTAGGTTGGACTTCATGACCTATGGGCCCTTTCCAATGCTGTGATTCTATATTCTTAGCTAAATATGAGTCAACAGTGTGATGCAGCAGGCAAAAAAACCAATGCAATTCTAGGCTGCATCAAGAGTACAGTGCCCAGATCAAGAGAAGTAATAGTACCACTCCATTCTGCTTTGGCAAGATCTCATCTGGAAAAATGTCCAGTTCTGGACATCACAATTGAAGAAGGAGCTAGGTATGCTTAGTCAAGAGAAGACTGAGAAGTGACACATGAACCATCTTCAAAAATCCAAACATCTGTCATGTGGAAGATGGAACAGTCTTCTTTTCTGCTGCTCCAGAAGGTAGGACCCAAACCAATGGACTCATATTACAATAGAAACAATGACTAAATTTTAGGAAGAATTTACTGATTGAATGAACTACTTCAGAAGGGGGTGGCCTCTTGGAGGTTTTTAAACAGACTCAGCATGGCCATCTTTCAAGAATGTTTCAGCCATTGATTTCTGCATTGGCAGGAGTTTGGATTACATTACCTTTGGGGTCCCTCCTAACTATGATTGTATGAAACTAAACTAACCGTTCTTTGCTTGAAGGAAAGACCACATTTAATGTTTCCCTTTGCATTCCATACTACAATAACACACCATAACCAAAAATAACTATAGTCAGCACCAGTTCGTTATTGTTTTAATTTATTAAAGTTTTCTACTGTACTTTGCATATATTATTATCAAAAATCAATTATATTCCTTAGCAGACCTACTAAGATGGATAAATTAAAACTGAGAGAGCAAGAGAGTGACAGAGAGAGAGTCAGAGAGAGAGAGACTTCCCTCCCTGTTTTCCTATACAACATTTTCCCCATGCTAGTGCCTTCCAGAGGTTTGGAACTACAAATTCCATAATCCCTAATCAGCATGGCAAATGGAAGCTGTAGTCCAAATGAATTGCTGGGTCCCAGGGTGATAAGAATGCTTTACAGCAGGGATGGGGAACATGGGGCCCTCCAGAAGTTGTTCAACTGCAACTCCTAGCACTCCTCACCATTGGCTATGTTGGCTGGGCCTGGTGGGAGCTATAGTCCAGCAGCAGCTAGAGGGATGCACGTTCTTCAGTCCATCTTTATAGTATAGGTTCCCTCTAGCACATTATATTATTGGTTCCTAAAGTTTGAAACACATGCTCTGAAAGAGTTTATCACAGTGAGCTCTCACTAATTCCAATATAAAACTGATGTTGTTGATCCTATCAAAGAATATGGTTTGAATCCTAACTAAATATGCTAACCATCTCTACTCAGAAGCCAGACCCATTGAGGTGAGCATGTCTAGGACTGCAATCTAACTTAATACCAGTTAGCTCCCCTTGAAATCAGTGGGATGTTACTTAAATGGTAAATAATGTGTCCCACCTACCTAAATCCAAATTATTGCATGCTTTACAATATGTACATTTAATTTCTTAGTACCAGTTTTGGACCTTTCATCCCTATTTTTTCCCTTGTTGTTCTCTCTTTCCTCCTTCCGTCCCAATTCCTCATAACACCCACCTCACAAGCCAAGGCCTGGGTAAACAAAATTCCTTCCAGGAAAGGACTCCTAGTGATTCAAACTGCCTATGTGGTAATAACTGCCCTCTCCTTGCCCCACCACCTCAATGTCATTTAAGAAGAGTTACTTTGCTCTTAATTTTCTCTGTACATGAATTTGACAGGCAATTCAAGATGCCTTGTTTTTTTTCTCTATATTCAGCAATAGTCCTCCCTCAAGTGGGTCTTCAACTCAGTACCAAAACACATACCTTGCTCGCAGAAGCTCTTACAATGAAATGCCAGCATCTCTGGTTAAAAACAAAAAGAAGATCAGGTAGCAAGCTGATGCAACAGATCTCTGCCCAAGAGCGTGGAAGGCCAGAATCCATAATACTAGGCTAGATGTGCAAGTTGTCTGTCTAGGAATAAGGTAGTTTTATCTGTTTCCTATTTAATGCTGACAATACTGTCTAGGGCTTCTCTAGCCCCAGGGATGGCCCATCCCCCTTTCCCCTGTTACCTAGATGAAATGGGATGAAGTCCGCATGCACATGCTGTCCAGTAATGGAAGGTGGCTGTCCCGCTGTTGTGTGCTGCTCCCTCTGAAGCCAGGAAGGAAGTCCTCAGCATGTGATCAAGGCTGGTCACATGCAAAAAGCCTTGACCACATGCTGCAGGCCTCCTACCTGGCTTCAGAGTGACTCCAGCAGCAGCAGTGGCCAGCTATACAGGCTGGTGTGCAGGTACGGACCCTGCATTCCCACGCTGGCCTTGTCTGGGTTTTCCTGCATAACACAGGTTTTCTCAGGTGGTTAATTAAAACATTTTAAAGGGCTTTACCTTGGCTTTTCCCCCCAGCTTTGCCCTGGCCGTCCTCTGATCTGCTGGGAGGCAAAACAGGGCAAGAGCCCTGCATCGTTTGGATTACAGGACTCCAAAACAGAGGGAAGAAGGGGTAAACAGCTTGTCTAGACAAGCCCTGGGCCTCTGACCCTCACATGTAACAGCTGGCAGCATACAAACAATTGCATAGAAGAATGCTTTTCACCTTTGTTTTTGAAACAAGCAACTAATACAGGGTTGGAGATATTAGAAGCATACTTTTGGGCGGGAGGACAAGTTCAAAAAGTTTCCAAATAACCGCACCAAGGGAAAGGACTGATGTAACCATTTGCCAATAGTACTCATAGCTGGCTATCATCCCAGACAGCAGTAAAGACAGCGCTGCATGTTTACTATAGTCCAAAAAATTTACAAAAAATAAAAATAAGATATCTTTAGATGATATAGGGAGCACAATGTATTCCCAAAGATCCCTTGACAGCTAGGTATGTGATGGCTCAGGGAGAATTCAGGGAAGCATGAAATGTTGGCACAATAACCTCTAATTGAATCCCAACCAAGACCTGCAGTTTGCCTAGTTAGTTTGTGAAATGGCTTTGCACATACAGGTAGAAACAACCATCTGGCTCACACAGGTTCAGGAAGGAAATTACTGAGCAAACCAACAGAAGACAAAAGCTGCCTCCTATTCCTTGACCCTTTGAGCTGATTCTCTCACAAACAGGACTAGAATTCCCACATTTTTAAAGAAAATGAGACAAGCTTCTAGTTCTCATGGTGGTAGAAATGTTTTGAAACTGAAAGATCACAAAGTTATGTTGGAGCTAAAATATCCAGTGTTTAAATTGTGGGAGAAAAAAAGAGAAGGCTCATAATGAATCCACATGTTCCAGTTCTTGACTCTTCCCATTTTAGCCAGATAATGCCCTTTCTTCCTGATTTATACCTCTAAAAGCAGTGTTAAAGGGAATGACACAGGGGTGTAGCTAGCTAGAAGCTATCTAGACAAGGGGCCAGATGTTTTAAGACCCCAAAGGAAAGTTCTGAGAAAGGGAAGAGAACAGAGACTTGTAACAAGGACATGTTGTAATGTTGCCCCTGGAGAGGGTTGACTTAATGGAGCCCATCAGGATGTAGCTACAGGGGTGAAAAATGAGGGCACTGTGGCCCCAATAAGATTTCTGCCCTCCCCTGTGAATTTTTCCTTCACTCCTCATATTTCCAGCATTGCAAGAACTTGAAATTTCAATTAAGCATTTAGAAATATAGTCTAGACATCCAAAGAAAAGGATGGGGGGGCATAATTCTTATGGGGGGCAATGCCCTCTTTCTCCCCCCTCCAAGCCACACCCTTGGAATGACACAAAAGGTAATGGGGTGAGGCATCTCTGTAATTTAAGTATCAAGGTGGCTAGGCTTGTCTACATGGTCCAAATAAAATGATAAATGATCTCACCCCTTTTTCACAGTGAGCTGTCCAGACAACATAAGCTTGAATCTGGATCTTTTCAGTGCCTCAGGGTTTTAATCTGGACCACAAAGAGTTGGGATTTACTCCAGATTTGAGCAGAAAATCCAGATATTTGCATGTGTGTGGTCTGCGCTCCATGGCAATGTCGGTGTGGGGCGGGGGGGGGAGTTTCAGTGGGTGGGTGGAAGAGGTCAGGAGGAGGTTCCCTGGGCCAGGCAATCAGCTGACCTTTCCCACCAGAAAATGACTCTTTCTCTATTTCAATTTCATTTTTTAGTGGTCCCATTTTTTCTTTGCATACACAGCTGTTGTTCAGAGAAGTGCATACCAGCATATCCATATCATTAGCTGAGCATACCTCCACTTAATAGGATGTCCAAAGCCTCTCCAGTCTGGGGAAAAGACATACATACATTTCCATGCATGGAGCAGGGAGTAATGGAGCAGCCACAGCCATGTGACCACACATACTGTGCATTATTGGATCAGGGTGAGTTCTGAAGGAATAACTATGTGGACAGTGTTCCTGAACTCACCTCGGTATGTGTGATGATTGTGTAGACAAGCCCATGGTCGCTGCAGACCAGGATCCCCAAAGATAAGCTGAATTTTCCTGTTGGCGTAGACGAGTCCTGGGAAAATTTCTCTTGATATAGGATTCATGTATTACAGGGAAACTGGGGGCAGACTGTAGATTATCACACTATACCATTATAGCGCTATTATTCCACTTTATTTGCTCTGGCTGCCTCCTGTGGAATCCTGGGACTTGCAGTTTAGGGAGGGGCATTTAGAACTCTCAGCCAGAGAGCTCTTAGGCCTCACTAAACTACAAACCCCAGAATTCCACAGGAGGCAGCCACAGCCAATAAAGTGAAATACATTCGTCCCTCCACATTTGCGGGGGTTAGGGTCTTGAGACCCCTGCGAATGTGGAAAAACCGCAAATAACAAATGCTGCTCCCGCGACCCCACCCAGAGGGAGGGAGGCAGCGGAAGGGTGTCTGGCCAGCCTGGCCAGCCTCTCTGCAAGCCTTCCTGAGAGGACTCCGGGCCTTAGAATCCCCAGAGCCTGCTTAGGAAGGCCGGGGAAGGCAGTGGGCGGGCAGGAGGCAGCCTTGCCTCTCCCCGGCCTTCCTGAGCAGACTCTGGGGCTTTGAAGCCCCGGAGCCAACTTAGGAAGGCTGCGGAAGGCAGTGGGTGGGCGGGAGGGAGGCTGCCCTGCCTCTCCACGGCCTTCCTGAGCAGACTCCAGGGCTTTGAAGCCCCGGAGCCCACTCAGTAAGGCCGGGGAAGGCAGCAGGCGGGCAGGGGGGAGGCTGCCCTGCCTCTCACTGGCCTTCTTGAGCAGACTCCAGGGCTTTGAAGCCCCGGAGCCCAATTAGGAAGGCCAGGGAAGGCAGCAGGTGGGCAGGAGGGAAGCTGCCCAGCCTCTCCCCGGCCCTCCTGAGCAGACTCCAGGGCTTTGAAGCCCCAGAGCCCACTCAGTAAGGCCGGGGAAGGCAGCAGGCGGGCAGGGGGGAGGCTGCCCTGCCTCTCACTGGCCTTCTTGAGCAGACTCCAGGGCTTTGAAGCCCCGGAGCCCAATTAGGAAGGCCGGGGAAGGCAGCAGGTGGGCAGGAGGGAAGCTGCCCAGCCTCTCCCCGGCCTTCCTGAGGGGACTCCGGATATTAGAAATCTCGGAGTCCCCTCAGGAAGGCCGGGGAAGGCAGCAGGAGGGAGGGAGGGAGGCTGCCCTGCCTCCCTGCGGCCCTCCTGAGCGGACTCCGGGGCTTAGAAGCCCCAGAGCCTCCTCTGGAAGGCCGGGGAAGGTGCAGGCAGGAGGTTGCCCCGCCTCTTGCCAGCCTTCCTGAAGGGGCTCGGGGCTAAACCACGAATAATCAAAACCGCGAGTGTGAAAGCCACGAATGTGGAGGGGCAACTGTAATAGCACTATGACAGTGTAGTGTGATAAAGTGAAATAATGTATGTAAAAGAAATCTCAGAAATAAGATGGTAATCAACTCCTTACCCGGGAGAACAAAACAAGAAGCAGAAGGTCTTTATAATTACTGGGAAGTGGACTGAGTTCAATGATACAAAACAATGTCCAAACCACGGTCACAGTTCAGCAGTGGAATAATTTGCCTTATGAGGCTATTGTGCCTTTTTCCTGGATGTTTATTTTTTGTAATGCAAAAGAGTTTAATAGGCACCCGTCACGCTTTAGGGATAAGCTGCTTTAAGGCAGAATGTTGGTCTCCATTAAGTATCTTGGCCAATGCTTCAAGGATAACTTTGTCCTCCAGTCCTGAGTGTCAAAACTGTATTACAGTATAACATGATATGTTTTTAACATTTCCAAACAAGCATACACATATGTATGTATGTACACATGTGTGTGTATATTAATAAAGTGAAGTTTTTCATTGTTTTTAATACTGTGATTCCCCGCCCCCAAGTCACTAAAGGTCTCACATATAGAATTGTGACCTAGTCCACCCATCCCTAAAATGAGTTAGGTATGGATAGGGTAGTGCTATATGTTGTGGCACATTTTTTCGAGTGCACCAAGGACCATGACCATATATATGCCATTATTATCATATTCAAATAGTCTCCTGCAAACTCAATGTGGACCAGCAGCCAATGGCTTAATTATCAGTACCAGTACTGGCAGAGCTTGGAATTGTCTCTTCTTTTATACTGTGTGTGTATGTGCATGTGTGCGTGTGCGTGCGCACACACGCACATACCTTCAAGTTGTCTGTTAACTTATGGTGACCCCATGAATTCTAGGGTTTTCTTAGGCAAGGAATACTCAGAGGTGGTTTTGCCAGTTCCTTCCTCTGAAATACAGCCCACGGCACCTGCTATTCATTGGTAGTATCCCATCCAAGTACTAACAAGGGCTGACCCTGCTTATGTTACAAGATCAGACTGGATCTGGTGCCTTTAGGGTATGCTACTAATCCCCAAATCCTCGCTGAGGGATTCTGAGAGTAGTAGTGCTAAAACATAACTTTCCAAGTCCCTTTCCCACACCACCTGCTTCTCTCTCTCTGCCCCTACACACACACAGAAAGAGAGAGAGAGGAAAAGGGAGCGAGTGAGTTTCATCCAGCAGTCAACCATAGAAAGGATAGGCTGCTCTTACCTGAGGTTTAAAATGATTGCTTGCAGATGACTGCATGGAATAAGGCTGAAGCAAGTTAAGCGCTATACGAAATTAGTCTGAAGGAAGGCAAGGGCCTCAAATTGGATTAGTTAATACAGTAGTTACTCTTCTCTACAGAGTATGATCAGAGTGTATGGCTTACAAGAAGGGAAGAAATATTCAGCTACCCTGCTTGTCACCTACTAATCAAACTTGTAGTCTGCTTGCTGATAAGCAAGAAAATAACCACCAAAGATATCTGGCATCCAAGCGCACGCCTAAATTTTGAGTTGGGGATTTACCCCAAGGAGCTAACAAACTAAACTCCTGCTTTGATCGCTTCTCCACTGAGCCACCCCTAACCTAACACAATGATGCCTCTTCCTCTCCCCCAACTCCGCCCCTGCCATTTCTCTCTACAATAGACTGCAGTTGATAGCTATATCTGACTCCATATAAATCTTTTGAGAACTAAATATTTACACAAGAGACGTAAAGGACTGCTGGATTACAAAGTGCAGCTAATCTTCACAGGGGTGAAAAGAGGACACAGCCATTTATTTTTTCCACAGGCCTTTGAAATGTGTTGCCATTATTCTTGGGATAGGCCAGCACAGATATAATCAATATACTGTAATCAATTGATGGAACAAAATGACTTTTACACCTGCCAAATCCATTCCCTCAGAGCACCCAACAGCTCCATCTTAATTTTAATGACTGCAGAGGAACCTATGTGTATCATCCCCAAAACAAACTATGGACATCATACAGCACAATTTTTGCTGTTGGACAGAATGCATAGTTCTCTGGTTAAGGTCTGTGACAGTAGGCCTCCTAGCAGACTTTCAATTCAACATACAAGTAAGGAATGGGGGAAACAAGACCCCACCACCCACCCATTTATTGATTTGGAGGTCCATACTTAGGTGGATCAATACCTCTACAGCCTGGAATTGTTCTTGCCATAAACCAGTTTAGTACTGAAAACTTTACACCTGGGTTCACAGATAAATCTAGATCTCTTTTTATTTTATTTTTATTTTAGACAAATAGATATAGATAAATAATGAAGGGAAGCAGTAGAGGGCCACCAGGGAGTGCTTTTGCTGTAGCAAGCTAGTTATTGTTGCTAACTGCCATCAGGCAGACTTTGATATATGGCGACCCCATGAATAAGAGGCCTCCAAGTCACCCTGTCATCAACAGCCCCACTCATGTCTTGCAAATTCAGGGCTGTGTCTTCCTTGAATGAGGGCTCATCTACATCAGCTAGAATACACTGGCTTTCTGCAGGCATATTGTGGCCCCAGATTTGCTCCCCCATTACCTGCAGAAATGGAATGGAGGCTGCATGGACACATTGGCCCATCTCTGTAGCCACTGATGCTTCTGTCTGTGTTATACTTTCTGAAGCCAGGAAGGGAGACTGCGGCATGTGACCTGCATGTGGCCAGTGTTGTTCACATGTGGGCTTGTTTCCTGGCGTCAGAGAATGTGACGTGGATGGAAGTGGGAGTGGCAGCAGCTGCAGAGATAGACCAGTCTGCCAGTATGGTCTTCTGCATTTCTGCAGGGCCTGATCCACTTTATCTGAAAAGAGATGGGGTTTGCCAGGTATTTTGCTGAAACCTTTTAACAAGCTTTACCCCATATTCTCCCGTCTTTGCCCCACGTGTTGTCAGGACTGCCTGGGGCAAAATAGGGTAAAAGCTCTGTGTCGTTTGGACTGCAGTGCTCCAAGATGGGCACAAGACAGGGTTTTGCTATCTAGACAAAGCCTGAGTCTATCAATCTGTAACGCAATCTTCTTCTTTTCCTACTGCCTTCCGCCTAGGCAAGCATTATTGTCTTTTCTAGTGAGTCTTGTCTTTTCATGCTATGTCCAAATTGTGACAGTCTTGGTTTAGTCATCTTGGCTTCCAGGAAGAACTCAGGCCTGATTTGCTCAAGGATCCATGATTTGTCCATTTAAAGCTAAAAAGAGCTTTTAAAATTCATGACCAGCTAGAGAAAGTGGTATTACATGCTACACTCTGCTCTGCTATAATTCCCATCAATGCAGTAGCCCAAGAAGGCCCTTCATCCTCTCACACAAATCCATGCCTGTGGCTCCAGACATATGGAGCCTCGCCTGTTCCTGCTATCATCTCATTATTCTCCAGTTAAGCTTGTCCTTGAAAGGCTTCTGTAACTAAAGAAGAGCAACACCACAGCTGGCACCTCCCCAAAGTTAACAGAGATAAAATGAAGTTCTACTGTTTGGAGGTCTGCAGTGTTTCATCTAAAGAACATAAACGGGAAGGAACTCTACGTCAATAGCTTTGAAACTGTGTTCCAGAGAACACTGGGGGGTGCTTTGGAAGTTTATCAGTGATTCCTCAAGATGTGAAGCTCAGCAGTGACATGCAAACTTCCCTGGCAGACCAACTGTTTTGTTAATACTGTACTCTGCAGCATGGAAAGCTTACCTGTTCGGACTAAAACTTCTGGGGTCCCACAGTCAGCACAACCATTAATGTGGGAGTTGTAGTCCAAAAATAACTTGTCAGACCTCTATTGGTAGTCAGTATTAAAAATTTTCCCTACACTGCTCCTAGGATGCAACTGTCAGGTTGTGTGGAGAAATGGAAGCTCCTAAACCCCTGCTACTCAAAGTGATGATCTATGGACTTGTGCTGATCCACAAGCTATTGGCTGATGGTTTGTGGCCAGTTTCCAGGAAAGAAAGGAACAGTTGTAGTCAATGGGCACAAATATGGTGTCACTGCCTGGCGTATTGGGGGGGAGCGGAAAACCCTGCTGGTGTTCCACATCAGATAGGTTAAGAAGTACTGTCCTAAGCAGCACGGCAATTACACTATGGGCTGTTCTAGACAAGGAAATAAAATGTGGATTGGTGTGCCAAATTCGCAGCAATTTTCATCTGTCTCCACAATCTTTTTGCAAGGTTTGCTATTCACACGGAAGCATGCCAGTGAATCAAGATGGAGGGTACGAGTGAATTACTTGCGTTTCTATACTCCCCAACCTGCCCCACCAAACAGGTTTTTTAAAAAAACCTAAATCCAAGATGTGGAAGAGTGATCTTCCATTTAAATAATGGGTTTTTTAAAAAAAGAATGGCTGTTTTATCACCTCAGCACACAATCGCTATGGTGACAATCCAACATGGTGGTTCCAAGTGCTGCCTGGTTAGCTAGCTCCACCCCCCATGCACATCCAATCAATCCATATCTGCTTCTGGAATATGCTGCAATGCGATTTGGTTGTCCTAATGAGCAGGAGTGCACATTTCCCCTGCAGCTTTTAAAAAACTTGGAAAAGCCACAAAAGCTTTTCCCATGTAGTTTTTCTGAATTTTTCTCCTCTTCCCTCCGAAAATGATGGACTGCTGCAGGATCCCATTTGGACACATGGGATTCCCCCTGAATTCTAGGATTCATTTCATCGTCTGGACCATCCCTCTGTGTGTGTGTGTGTGCCTTCTATATTATACTATACTATACTCAAAATAAATCCCAAACTGCTCTGCAGAACAAAAATCAGCAGGAGAACATCCTCCACAAGAATAAAAACTAAGTCTGATAGAGTTAAATAAATGTTCCTACTATCAGCACTAGTAAAACAGAAGATCTGCCTCCAAGCCTAAGTATTATATACAAATGTATGCTGAGTCACATTCAGGCAGCCATCCCCTTCAAATAGCCACCTCACACTGCAAACCACAGCCCTAAAAACATGTCCAATCCCTACCAAAACTGGTATGGGCAGCCCAAGCTGTTTTGCTACCTGAGGGAGAGTGCAAGGCAGCACCTCACCCCTCATGCCATCAACATGAGCAGGACTATTTTTTCTTCCCTCACACCTAAGGATAGCAAATTAGTTTAGCGGGCACAGGAGAGACTGCATGGCACATGGCTCTATTACTATTGTGAATTTTAAACTAACAACTGTTTTTAAATGTCTTAGTCTTACTTTTAAGTTTTAACTGATATGTATTTTTAACTAATATTTTAGAATCATAGAATCATAGAATTGTACAGTTGGAAGAGACCACAAGGGCCATCCAGTCCAACCCCCTGCCACGCAGCAAATCATGATCAAAGCATCCCTGACAGATGGCCATCCAGCCTCTGTTTAAAGACCTCCAAGGAAGGAGACCCCACCACGCTCTGAGGGAGTGTGTTCCACTGCCGAACAGCTCTTACTGTCAAGAAGTTCTTCCTAATGTTTAGATGGAATCTCTTTTCCTGTAGTGAGTCCATTGTTCCGTGTTCTAGTCTCTGGAGCAGCAGAAAACAAGCCTGCTCCATCCTCAATGTGACACCCCTTCAAATACTTAAACAGGGCTATCATATCACCCCTTAACCATCTTTTTTCCAGGCTAAACATACCCAGCTCCCTAAGTCTTTCTTCATAAGAAATGGTTTCCAGACCTTTCACCATTTTTGTGCCGTCCTCTGGACACATTCCAATTTGTCAATATCCTTTTTGAATTGTGGTGCCCAGAACTGGACACAGTATTCTAGGTGAGGCCTGACCAAGGCAGAATAGAGTGGCACTATGTTTATGTGTTGATGTGTTGTTCCCCGCATTGATCCACAGGGAGATGTGAGTAAGAAATAAGAAAACATCATCATCATAATCATCATCCTTCCTTGTGATCGCCTGCTCACTGTAGTCTAAAGTGATGCCTCACTCTACTTAATTTTAGATCTGGCCTGGCAAACTCACTACATCCCCAGCACTTTCAAGCCAAGATAATTGGTTTTTCTCAGGTCACATACTTACATCACACCTCAGCTCTGTGACTTCAGGAACATGAAGGTAATGTTCAGGGTCGGTTTTCCCTCCAAGGTGGGAAAGCAGTGTCTGGGCTCTTCCATTTCAGACTGCAGGTTGAGGGAGTGGGTGGGGCATTCACATGGAGCAATGCACTTCCTTACAAAGAAACCTTCCTCCACACAGAAAGTGGCCTGTCATTGAGAAGGATTCTAGCCTAGTTTCCTCTTTGACACACAGGGTATTTTTTCTTTAATGGGTTAAGAATTTGTTTTTTGTAAGAAGGTATATTAAATTATGTGGATAGACACCACCTGCTGTCTGAAGTGGTACAGCCCAAAGAAAAGGATCATTTCAGTAAGAATTCCAGCCCTAAAATGGAGTATTACAGTATGACTAAACTGCCTTTATAGAAATTATCTAAACACCTGACAGGCCAAAACAGGTCATATGAGAAATTCTGGCCTCTCTCAACACTTCCAGTCAAGCATGTCCTCACTGCTTAGGTGGACAGCCCATTTGAGGATTAAAAAAGTATCTCTCTTGGCTATAATAACCACTTGTTAAAGACAGATTTCTTTCACCCCACAAACAGGGGTTAGGCCAGTAGGAAGTCACTCCCTACATGGTTCTTCTTGAATATTCGTGTTTGTTTTTTTTTTACAAATTCTTTAAATAAAAAACATTAACATAAACACAGACATATAATCATGTAAACAATTAGACACTAACACATAGACAAACAAATAGACACACAATTCATAAAATAACTTCCTAACTTCTATTCTCTGGCTAAACACATTCCTTTTTCTTCTTATCATTTTGTAGTCTGTTTATTTTCCCCCTCCTTTTGATATTCAATTCTTATTGTACTTTTTTGTTCACAGTAAGATATTAAAGTTGTCTATTCTTTCTTGAATTTGTCTTATGGTTCATTTCTGATTAGGCTAGTTCTTTTTGGATATTTATGTGAACAAAAGGCAGAAGGAGTCAAATTAATCCAAGCATGCCAATACTGTATACAGAACCACACAGATGAAACAAAGTGATTCTTTTAGCAAGCTGCTATTTAGGAATGGGGCTCCAGGTATCTCCAAGAGGAGGAAAAGTTTATCCACAAACTCACCTCTTGAACAAAATCTGATGGATGGCCTTGTGGTGCCACAGGCAGATCCAAATTAAAGACTAGATATATTAAAACATCTTGATTAGTCTGATGAGCAGTGAAGTCATGTAAAGCTAGCTAGATGCTACTCAAATGTAGGTAACCAAATCCTGACATCCATTTTGTATTTTCAAGACAAGCCATTATAGGAAGAAGGTAGATTAGAGACCAGATAAACAGTGAGGGAAGGAAGCTGTGCCTACTCTTTTCCCTGTCTGCCATTTGCTCATTCTCTCTTCCCACTACTCCACAGCCATCTGTGTGTGTGTGTGTGTGTGCGTGTGTGTGCGTGCGCGCATGTTTCTATTCACATGTATGTATACACACACATTGTGGTTGTTGTTGTTGTGTGCCTCCAAGTAATTTCTGACTTATGGCAGCCCTAAGGCAAACCTATCACAGGGTTTTCTTGGCAAAATTTGTTCAAATGGGATTTGCCTTTGCCTTCCTCTGAGGCTGAGAAAGTGGGCTTCCCTGGCTGAACAGCAATTTCAGTCCTGGTCACCAGAGTCGTAGTCCAATGCTCAAGCACAATACCCTTGTAAAAAGGTATGGTGTCTGCCTGAAGAAGAATTTTGGTGGCCCTTGGAAGTGAACTGGGACTTGTGAACAGGTGTTGCGTTCCCAAAGGCCCATAAATTCTGGGTGGCCCTAATAACCAGGAAGCTGGAAGCTCTACTTCTATCAAGTCACCCTATCTTCCACCCAAGCCCTGATTTGAGCAGAGGCAGGATCTCCTCCATGGTATCCCACTGAAACTCAGAAGCCCTTAGAAGCAGTAATACTGCTGCTGTTTTTTTGCATGTCTCCCAATCCATTTCCAAGAGCCTCCACCCTGCTCTTGAGCTTACAGAAGGGTGTGGGCTCTTCCTGAATTTGTGCTTTGGTTCAGAGGTACTCAGAAAAGCAGCTTTCCGGGTGCCTCCAAAGCCCAGATTTAGGTCAGACACAGCCCACACCCTTCTCTCACGGGACTAAAATAACGGGTGCCAGAAGATCACTTTGCACTCTTTTCCCTTCCTTTCCTCGGGCCCCACTCCCCCAAGAATGGGCAAGAAGAAAGCAGCTGCTGGTTGCCTAGAAACAAACACAAACACTCAAGGCCACCTTCCCTTCTTCCATAAAGTGTTGTTCAGTGTGTTGTCATCCTCTTCAAAGGCAGCAAAAAGAAAGCCCAAGCAAAGACCACTATGAATACATTTAAGACTCAGGGCTTGACACCTTCATTTATTAATTTATTTTCTGGGTAGGGATCCTGATCTGGAAAAGCTGTGTGACAGGTCTGAAATTCCAAATTAAACTTCCTTCCCCCACCCCACCCCAGGGAAAGCAGTACCTGTTTAATTTCTATACATCTTGCAAACCACTCGTGGCACAAGAGTTTGGCAGCTGAGCAAATAAAGTGACACCTCTTTTGGATCTTTGGCTGCTTGCCAGACTTTGTGCCAGGTTATCTGACAATCAGGGATGGAGTTCTCTAACTAAAAGATGAAGAGGCTTAGAAGAGGTATCAGTCAGACCAAGGGCTCTCCTGTGGGTGGCATGAATACTATGCCTCTATTCTTTGCTGCTGAATACAAACAAACCCAGAGGGAAATTGCAGCTTGCACACTGATGTCACACACAATACACTTCACCGTTTCCCAGGTGAGGATAATTCCCCGTTAACAACCACAATCCACCACTGAGATACCCAAATGCTCTGCAGACATTTAGCACAACCAGCTCTGTCATCCTGTGTAGCAATAACTGTGGCAGGTTCCCTTAATATCCTCCAGCAGACATTAGGTGAACAGTAATTGCCATATAAAGGCCTTGGCAGCTCTGTCATTTTGGGACAACTTGCAAGGAGCTGCTTAGAGAATGCTATTCTGAAGC
Source organism: Gambelia wislizenii (assembly GCA_030847615.1). Taxonomy (NCBI): domain Eukaryota; kingdom Metazoa; phylum Chordata; class Lepidosauria; order Squamata; family Crotaphytidae; genus Gambelia; species Gambelia wislizenii. Next base: position 264,157,084 of record JAUMIR010000002.1, read on the forward strand.
CTTGATTCTTGGCTTCAGAGCTGCAAGGATTAATAGGACCACCACTTCCAAATCCTGATTTTACCTTGCTTAGATGTGGGTCTAATTACCCACATTTCTGGGTCTAATTACCCTAAAGCACCAGATCCTGTCTGAACTTGGAAGCTAAGCAGGGTAAGCTCTGGTCAGTACTTGGACGGGACACCACAAACAAATACCAGGTGCTGTAGTCTATATTTCAGAGAAAGAAGCTGGCAAAACCACCTCCAAGGATTCCTTGCCTAAGAAAACCCTATGAAATGTATGGGGTTGCCATAAGTCGACAGGTTACTTGAAGGCACACACACACACTTGAAATGCAGTTAGCTGCTATCATGCCAGCAGAGGGAAATGCATTCCCTTTATCGATCTAGAGACTTAACTAGAACAATGTATGCATCTGCAGAATTAGTATTTGTCTCCCCCCCCCCTTTTTAAAAAACACCCTCTTACTGCTACTGATTTTCAGTGGTTTCATTGTATTTTTATTACCATTGCTGCTAGCTGACTTTGGTGTTACATGCAGAATGAATGAGTGAAGGAACGAATATATAAAGTTGCATGAGAGCAGAATAGTGTTACCCATTCTTCATTGTCTTAAGTCCTCCCCACATCACCCTAAAATATACTTCAAGGCTTCACAAAAATCCATTATTTCCAAAGGACCACATTACACAAACAGACCAAATGAAATTCTTGCCAGCATTTAAGCCCAAGAGGCCCAGCTTAAAAAAGGCCATTATGAGGATAAAAAACTAAGCAAAAAAGGAAGTGAAACAACATACCTTAAGTGATACATCTAGTAGTAATTCCATATAATTCACTGTATATAAAATGGCAACAAGTGTATTTCATGACATATAAAGCTAAATAGTTTTGCAAAATAAAATAAATATAATGTAAATGTAGTTTGAGGAGGGTTACAATATGATGTGATATGAGACAACTATTGGACTCATGCAATATCGCTTGTGTATTTTGTATTGTATTATATTATGTCTGGCATTGTTGTTTTTCTCCATGACAGTCCAGTTTTATATTTCATGAAATATGCTTATTCCCATTTGGTAAATAATGGAGTATATGGAATTATGAATAGAGCTATCATTTACTATACGTTGCCAGTTTCACTTAGGTGAAACTATTTGCTTAGTTATTCATTCCTATGGTGAGCTCTTTTCCCTGTACTTGTTTGGCCTCCATGTTGGCAAGCGTTTTGTTTGATCTCTGACAGAAATCCAGCCATCAAATTCAGCAGACCCTCCCAGAACATAATAATCAGGGCTCCTCATGAAAGCTCTCATGTAAAAAGATCCACACAAAACAGGCAGCCACGTTTATATAAGCTTGTAGATCAATCCTCTTCATGTTTATTCAGTAGTCCCATGGGGTCAGGAAAAATTCCTTCTAAGTAAATACAAGTAAGTGTGTTGTTAAAGCTGCAATTCTAATTATTCTAAGAAAGCACCATCTTTGTTATGAAACAGAGTTTCATAAGCAAGGAGAGACAGATCTCTGCTCCTAGACACTTACAATGTAACTGTCATTCATTACAGGGTGCAAAAGAGCAGAGGGTGCCCCCCCCCTGCCAGAGCCACAAAGGAAATGAAATGCAGTTATTGCTGTTGCTGTGTGCCTTCAAGTCATTTCAGACTTAAGGTGACCCTTAGGCAAACCTATCATGGGGTTTTCTGGTGCTGAGAGTGTGTGACTTGCCCAAGTCACCCAGTAGGTTTTCATAGTCCAACATCCAAACCACTACAACATGTTTGCTCCCCATGCAGTTATACCAAATAGTAAGTCTTTGTTTTAACTGAGGGGAAAAGAGATTACTCCAAGGAAAGCCTAGCTGTCATACTGACACTTTCTAAGAAAAGGTATTTCAACCAGCGGTGTGCATTTTCTTTTATTTCATTCACAAAGAGCTCTCTACCATGAGAATTGTCACAGAATGTACCTACATCATTAAAAAGGGTTTGCACTCCCCAGTGATAGCTTGGTGTTTTAGATAGATAGATAGATAGATAGATAGATAGATAGATAGATCAGCAGCAGCTTTAAGCGTCCTGCAGGGGACCAGTACTAAAAGTACACTAATATTTCTAGACCACAGAATAACCAGAGCTTAGCTAATGTTCCTTTTTTAAAACTACAACTCCGAGAATACCACAGCCAGCCTGTGGACCAGTGGCCACAATAGGCTAGGGATCCTAGCAGTTGTACTTCAAAATACAGCTCTGAGAACAACTAGTCTTTTCTTACTGTACAGCAGGAGTGGACAACTGTGGAAGGCTAGTGGGGGGGGGAGCATTGGGTCCCCCAGGAGACCTTGGAGGGCTGCACCCTTACACCACACCCACCTCCACACAAAAAATTGCTCCCCAATTTTTTTTTGCCCCCAAATGCCCTGTAAGGCGCAGAGGGGGTATTTTCATGATGTTTGGGGGTTTTCCTGGGCCATTTTAGCCCCAGGAGCAACCTTTTTTTAATAACAGGAAGTGAGTAGAAGTCACTTCCTGTTCACTTCCAATTTCAAAAAAGGCTTCTCTGGGGCATAAACTGGTCCAGCCCACCACCACCACCCATGTTGGAAACGCCTCCCGTCCACCCCCAGGTCATTCTGGGGCAAAAATGTTTTTTGGAAAAAAAAATTACATCTTTTTTCATCCTTGGGGTCCGCATGAGGTCTTCAAACATGGTGGAAACACCATCCACACCCCTAGAGGCAATTTGGGGGGATTTTGGAGCAAAAAAATAATAATGTTGACCTTTGGGGGGGGGCTGCATGGGGCCTATGATGTAAACTGCACTCTGCCCGTCCTTGCTGGATAAGGAAATTGACTAGGATCTTTTAGATCAACCAGTCAGTCAGTTGCTTAATTCATATCCTACCTTTCTCCCCAAAGTGGGAATCAAGGCAACTTACAAAAGAAAAAGAGATACAAGAAAACTCCATATAATAAAAAACACAAAAAAATTAAGATGAAAATATTATTATAATGTCTATAGAATTAAAGACATATAAAACATTAATTTAAAAGCATAGATTAAACATGGTACAGCATTATATTATTAAACCCATTATATAAAACAATCACTTCCCAAATGCTTGCTGACATAGAAAAATCTACCTGATGGCAGAAAGACACCAAGGAGGGGACAGGCCTACCTTCTGTAAGAAGAAGAGAGGTGAAAGAGGTGGGGTTGAGAGAAGTGCCTCCCCTGAAGCTCTCAGAGATCAGGCAGGCTCATATGGGAAAACATGACCCTTCAGATAGCCTGGACATGAGCTGTATAGGTGGTTATAAGTCACCAGCAGCACCTTGAATTGTGCCCTGAAATGGACTAGCAGCCAGTGAAGTTGTTACAAAGGGGTCATATGCTCCCTGTAACCAGCCCCTATTAACAATCTGGCTGAAGCTCTTGGAGCAGCTGGTTTCTGAACACTCCTCATAGGCAGCAGCTCCACTCCTGCCTCCCCCCACTTGTAGGTCAACTTCAAATCAAAAAGACAACCACACCATGGATATTGTCACTGAAAGCAATGTTTTTATTGAAGCAATTAAATCCCAGAGGGCACACTGCAGTCCTACCAAGACTCCCTGAGAAAAGACAGCCCTGTCTCCCACAGAAGAAAAAAAAATATTTCCCAGTTCATTCACAAACTATTTCTGTTGCTTTTGATCTAAACACACCATTTGGTACTTTTACCAGCAAGGAAGTGTGTATCTTTGTCATCTGCAAGTAACAGCTCAAGCAGATTTCAGTCCAGAGAGTATGCTCCAGGAAGCTGCTGAATACATGAAATGACTGACCCATGCACCCCATGCAGGGAAGAAAGAAAACGATGAAAACAGACACACACACCCAAGTTATACATCGAGAAATGATCACCTGTACCCAAGGGAAATGCCAAGACACTTGGCTGAGTCTATGAGCTTACCTATTCAGATTCTTGTGTGTTTCATACTGGGAAGCCATCTGCTGCTCAGACATGTCACAGGAATGTAATACACAACCGTTGCAGAATGGCCTAACTTATGAGGAACCGCCTATGCCCACAGATCATAACCGGGGACTACACACACATTTCTAAATACCCCTGCTTACCCCATCTTAGAGCCCTGCAGTCCAAACAACGCAGGGCATTTGCTTCATTCTGTCTAGGCAGTCCTCACCACCTTCAGGACAGATACAGGACTGAGATGGGGGCAAGCCAGAGTAGGGCTCAATAAAGCATTTTACAGCAATACCCAGTTTAATTTGGTACCATCGGCCAAAACCAGATTGGGCTCCACGTGTCCCCAGGAGCCTGTCCCAGCAGGCTGGCCCTCAACGCTGCTGCCAGTTGTCCTTACTCTTCCAGGTTCAGGAAGCAGTCCCACAGCATGGGACCAAGGCTGGCCACGTGTAGGGGGCTTGTCACATGGTGCAGCTGGCTTCCTCTGGACCCAGCAGAGCAAGGAAAATGGTGGCATTGTCAACGGGTGCAGCAACAGGCCAGCATTCTGGTTGGACTCCAGCCTGTTTTGTCCATGTAACAGGGGCAGAATGGGCCAGGACATGTTCTGAGATTTACCTATGGGCTGGTGTAGATAGGACTTGTTTATCTCGGATTGGCCTTTTTAGTCATCAGCGCGCTTGCAGAAAGCGCGGGATGAGTCCTTCCTGAATCTTCGTTTGTGAAGAAAAGCCAGAGGAGGAGAGGAGGAGGTGTAGATAATCCCATAAGCAATTCTAAAGTCCCACATCTCTGGGTTGCCTATTGACTTATGGTAACCCTATTAATTTCACAGGTTATTCGTAAGCAAGAAGTTCTCAGAGGTGGTTTGCCATTGCCTTCTTCTGAAATACACCTGGTATATTTTCTTCTAATACCTGGTAATACTTGGTGGTCCCCCATCTAAGTACTAACCAGGGCTGACCCTGCTTAGTTTCCAAGAGCGGACAGGATCTGGTGCCTTTAGTATATTTAGGACTCTCACATCTGTACTCATATGTATTTTTCTGCCAGCGTCAGGAATCAAGGTGGGGGGGGGGACAGAGAAGCTAGCACTCTGGACAGTTTTTGTTCAAAGAGCACAGAAACAGTTCAAAGTGAGGGCACAGCCCAGCAATAGGGCACATGCTTTGCATGTAAAAGGGTCCCAGATAAGCAAAGGGGCCCCACCATCTCCACTAAAAGGATCTCAGGTGCTAGGGCTTAGTTAAGACCCCTCTTGAAGACAATGGGAGAGATGCTGCCAGTCAGAGAAGGCAATTTTGGGTTCCAGCTTCATATAAACCCATCAAGTTGGGAATCAGGATAAGCAGTTACTACAGAGGTGTTCTACAAACTATATACAGCTGCCCTGAGACACAGAATGATGTAGTACAGGGATGGGAATTGTGCAGCTCTCCAGACAGGTGTTCCTGGACTACACTTCCCAGAAGCCCTAGCCACCACAGCCAGTGGAGAGGAGTGCTGGGAGCTGCAGTTCAGCAACAGCTGGATGGTCACACTTCACCTTTCCCTAGTGGAGTGGCTAGATTGCTAGATTAAAATGGGGGACACCCAGGTTCAAAGGTCCACTCAGCCATAACACTCACTAGCTGACCTTCAGCAAGTCACTCTCTCACAGCCTAACCTGCCTCACAACATTGTTGTGAGAAGAAACATTGGAAGGAGAACTGGGTGTATCACCTTCATCTCCTTGGAGGAAAGAAGGGCTATAAAGATAATCAATAAATAAACCTTATTCCTCCCACCAGCAATCACATTGCATTTATTGGAAATATCCAGAAAACTGGGATCACACATATTTAGCAATATGCATTCTGTGTGTGTACAGTTGTCCCTTCATATTCGCTGGGATTTGGTTCCAGGACCCCATGTGGCTACCAAAATCCCTGAATACTCAAGCCCCAGTATATGCAATGGCATTGCAAAATGGTGTCCCTTATATAAGATGGCAAAATCAAGGTTTGCTTTCTGGATTATTATTTTTTAAAGAATATTTTCAAACTGTGAATACTCAAATCTGTGAATACCAGATCCGTGGATATGGAGGGACAACTGTATATGCCTTCAAATTGCCTGTTGACCCATGAATTTCATAGGGTTTTCTTAGGCAAGGAATACTCAGAGGTAGTTTTGCCAATTCCTTCCTCTGAAATATAGCCTACAGCACCTGATATTCATTGATGGCCTCCCATTCTAGTACTAATCAGAGTTGACCCTGTGAAGTCAAAGGCTTTCATGGCCAGCATCCATAGATTTTCCTTGGTTCTTTTCTGGGCTGTGAGGCCGTGTTCTGGAAGAATTTACTTCTGACATTTTGCCTGCATCTGTGGCTGGCGAGAATGGAGTGTGTGTGTAGGAGTGTGTGTGGAGTTTATATACTGTGAACCCCTGTTGGGGAGGATTTGTAAATTTATGTATTTACATACTAACCATTCAAATACACAAATTTACATATACTCCCCAACAGGGGTTCACAGTATATAAACTCCACACACACTCCTACCCAACCATTCTCTGAAGATGCCAGCCACATATGCAGACAAAACGTCAGAAGTAAACTCTTTCAGAACACGGCCTCACAGACTCGGAAAAAAACCAAGGAAAACCTATAGAGTTGATCCTGCTTAGCTTCCAAGATCAGAAGGGGTCTGGTATCTTTAGGGTAGGAATCTGGAAATGGCCACTTACTTGCAGTGGTGTTTGAAAAATACACTGTATTAGTCTAAATCCAAGTATTCATACACTCATTGTTAAAAGGAAATGTTATCCAATCACAATTTTCACATAAATACACTCCTGTCTTCTACAGCTTGGAAGTAACTATTGTACCTACAAATAATGTAGATACATAGAAAGAAGCAACTTTTTTTGTAACAAGGGTGACAAAATAATATTGCATAAGTAATGCAAAAAAGCCACTTCTTGTAGGTAGCCATGTTATGAGTAGGAACAAGGTAACTCTACTGGTGTTTTGAGTGAAATTTTCTAGTCATATTACATTTGATGGCTTTTTAACAGCAGTTTTTTAAGTTTTGTGCCATTCTCTTAAATCCTACTGCACACGGGGGTATTTTTAAATAATGAAAAGGAACAAAAAGGTAACTGTTACCCTTTTTATATTGCACTAAGTCACAACTTCTAGGACACAATAACAAGTATTGAGATCACAGTAGTTTTTATAAGTACTTCGCAAACATTGGCATGCTCCCTTCAACAACAGCCACTGAAGTCCTACTCTCTGTGGTAGAATGAGTGAAGCTGCAAGAGAACAGGGGCAGCGAATGGTACCTCATTTCAGCAGGGCAGTGAATCTGTTCTGAGTTTTAGTCTGAGCTTAGATGGAGTTAACCAAGATGCTAAATCTATTTGGGGGATAGGATTCAGCATACTGGATAACAGTGTCATCACTAGGGCTGGTGTCATCCAGTGTGGTAACTCATAGTGTCACCCTCATTGACTTCCTCCCATACCAGACCATACAGAATCCTTAGTAATCCCAGCAATCTATGCAATCTGCATGCAACTTTGAGGGTCATCAAAAACCAACATGGAGTAGAGGAACAAGAAAGAAGGCTCGCCTGTCTAGATACATGCCAGGGATATTTTTTATAACAAATGATAATTTTCAGTTATTAAGACAGTTATTCAGTTAATAAGACAGTTATTTTGGTGTCACCCCCTCCAATGATGTCACCTAGTGCGGTCCGCACCACAGCCCCGCGTGACACTACTACTGGATAGCACCTTTAAAGTTCAAACCAAAACCTCAAGTTTCACTGACTCGCTGACATGGAAAAGCCTAGCTGCCACTGTTAGATGGGGCTTTTTCTATTGGGGTCTCAGTCTATAGAATCTCTCCCTAAAAAGGGATTCTTCACTCACTGCTCCCATTTCTCTAAGATGCTGAGGCTTATTTTAAAGAAAGTATGTGAGCAAGATGAACCCACATCTGGCTGTTTTCAGTTCTGTTTAGTCAGCTGTGTTTGCATTGTTTTCATGTGGCTCTCTGTGTGTGTTTTATTAATTATGATGAGCTGCCTTGACAGACGTTGGACAGAAAAGAGGGATGCTGAAGCTTTAATGAACAACTTGCAAATACTGCGTAGTTAGCAAAATACAAGTGTGCTATACTATCCATGAATTGTGCATGCTCTCCAAACACAAAACTGTTACCCAAGTTATGCCTAGCAATATGACTGCTACACCATTCATATTCATATGTATTCCCCTTCCCAACTTAGTAGTTAGAAAACATTAGATATAGCACTTTTCAGCCCACAGTTTGCATTGGAGGTGAACTTTGATTATATATCTGATCCTACTAAAAAGACAGACTTCAAATAAAAAGTTGCCAGAAGGGAAACAGAAGCACATGAGGGGCAAACATTTGGGCTGGCTGTCATTCCATCACCAGTGCAGATAGTTGCTATGCATGTACCAATCCTAGCCACCCGCAAAACAAAACAAAGTTCTTGATAATAAGTTGCCCTTCATTTGATCTGAAAAGATCCTCACACTGCCCTGAGTAATTTCCAGGTTGATAGAATAGAGCATGACACAAAGCAACACCATTTGAAATCTAGAGGCAAAAGACTAACTGGACAAGTTTCTCTTTACATTAAGAGGCAAGCCTGCCCCCGCTGGCTCTTGAATTGAAATGACCTCTGCCCAGAGAGTAGGGCAGGGTGGAGATCCCAGGAAGAAAGAGCAGCTGTAAAGCAATCAGATGGAGCAGCAGAGTCTGAGCCCACTCTACAGGCAGCCAGACTGCCACAGACTGTCTCTTGGTCTCAAATCCCCACCTGGCTGTAAAGTTCACCATGCGGGTTTCCATGATGAAACATGGCTAAGCTTTGTGCACTTTCTGCTTTGTAAAGAGGGATTCCCAAGCCAGCTGCTGAAAAGTGTGGGCCAGAGAATGTGGCCTAGTGCTAGCACACGCACGCGCGCGCACACACACACACACACAGGAGATTGAGAGAGAGAGAGAAAATTCTCCTCAATGTGCACCTCTCAAAGTGAAAAACATGATGAAAGGAGTCACTGAAGGAGCCTGCATTCCCTTGCCAGGCTTGTTGTGCAAGAGGCTCCGCTTGGCTTGCACTGCTTGCCATGCGACACACGCTCTCCTCTTGCTCACATTCTGGGAAAGCAGGGGAGCCCTGCTTTGCAGATGATGTTCCTCCATATTTTCAGCAGCCAGCTCTCCGTGGCTAGGGAGAAAAACAAGTGGACTTCCTCTACCTGGCATGACAAGCAATGCTCTTTTGCTGCAGCTATTACCAGGCAAGGAGGAAGCACAGCTGGCCCAGGGAACGGAGGTGCATGAGCTGAAGAGAAAACCACACAAAACCTCCCCTCTGCTCCTTAATAAGGGGAGCAAACCCCTAGGAAGTTGGCAGCAATGGGACCTGTGCATTCCCTTTATTTCAGTGGGGAATTTTCCCACTGGATTATCCCTATGTATCAAATCTTCCTACCCTTTACTCTGCTAGTATTAATAGTGCTCCCAAAGGTCATGCTTGGGGCACCTGCTTTGACACACCCTTGCCTCCTTTTCATAAGGCTGGTCCTACTGTATGGGTAGATACTGTGTTGCCCTAGGGGGGCAATGTGTGAACCTCCAAGGCTATGTTGGGCACCCTTGACTTCTCCAAGCTCCCCGAGCACTTTTTCTGGCAAAAGCAGGAACGCAAATTGCCTCTCCCTGAAGTCCCCAGGAGGGGCAATTCACCATCTAAACAGTATTCAAGAGCCTCTCTGCACTGTTTAACATCAAAAAGTGGACATCTGGCCCCTTCCAGATTTTTAAATATTTTGGTCATGTCTGGTGCTTGAAGCAAAAGATATTTTTCAGCATTTTGTGGATAATGGATGTGGGAGTGGTCCTGGTCCCAACCAGTTGCCCATGCTGCTCTACTGGCAAAGCCCTAAGGCATATTTGAGATTTTAAAAAGAGGACAAAGTACATGAAACAGTTTCAACCAGCTGGACTGGCATTGCCTAGGAGTGCCTTAGTTGTGTATTCCCGTATAGCTGGAGACTGGAGTAGATGACACTTGCTGCCCCCTTCCACTCTAGGATTCTATGGTTGGCTCTCAAGACAGGGAGGTGTTAACAAAGGAGGAATCCAACAGTAGCAACAATGAGGACACAGTAAAGCCTAAAGCCTTCTGTTAGTTCAGACCAGGTAATTGGGTTTACTTATCTGTTGACACACCATTCAACAATTGATTCAGTGGGTCTATTCCAGCATGATGTAGTGGTTTGAGTACTGGACTCTGGAGATCAGGGTTTGAACTCCTGCTTATGGCAACCCCATGGAAACCTATTAGGTGACCTTTGGCAAGTCACACTCTCCCAGCCCCAGAGGAAGGCAAACACAAACCCCTCTGAACAAATCTTGCCAAGAAAACCCTGTGACAGGTTCACCTTCAGGTTGCCATAAGTCAGAAACAATTTGAAGGCACACAACAACTCTAGTTGGGACTAACCCATAAGATTCCAGCCTAAGGGTGTTTTTGCACAGACCTCTGGGGATGATGGGCATGCTCCAGCCCACAGGGATCCAAGCCTCACCCCAGTTCATCCCAAGGACTGTCTTCCAGACAAAGCACTCAATCAAAATGTGTCACTGTGTGTCCATTCAGTCCTTTATTACAGTAGTTTGAAGGAGAGGTGAGCCACTGATCTCCTCCAGGCATTACTGGACAGCAAATCCCAGGATCCCTTCCCATTGCCTATGCTGCTATGGCTGGTGAGAATGGCAACTTGAAGGCCCACACACACATGCCCCAGCTCTACTTTAAGGGATTTCCCTTCAAAGAGAAAAAAGGTGGACGAAGCCATGGGGAAACACAAGAGGAGCTCCAAGGTTCACTCAGCCTTCCATCCTTTTGTAGGTTTGTAAAATGAGTACCGGGCTTGTGGAGGCAATTAGCTAACACACCATTGGAAACTGCTTAGTGCCTAGTGTGCTATAAAGTGGTGTAGATGTATAGGTGCTATTGCTTAACAATGTGTAAGCTGCTCTGAGAGCCTTCGTGGCTGCAGAGCAGGGTATAAATACCTAAAATTTGACCAATCATCAGTCTCAAATTCTGATAGCGTCTCTCCTCTTAATGATTGTCTTAAAGCAGTAATGGGTTGGATGAGGAAAAACAGATTGAGATTAAATCCAGACAAAATGGAGGTGCTCACGGTAGTGGCCCCAAAATCAGGAGTTGGGTTGCAACCTCCAGTCCTGGACAGGGTCACGCTCTCCGTTAAGGACTGTGTTCGCAGTCTGGGGGTGCTCCTTGATTCATCGCTACAGATGACTAGTCAGGTGAATGAGACGGTCAGGAGTGCCTGTTATCAGCTTCGGCTAATACGCCAGCTGCACCCTTTCCTGGAAGTAAGGGACCTCGAGACTGTGGTGCACGTGCTGGTAACCTCTCGTCTAGATTTCTGCAATGCGCTCTACATGGGGCTACCCTCATGCTTGGTCTGGAAACTTCCGTTGGTACAAAATATGGCAGCCAGAGTGGTCTCGGGAAGATCTCGGAGAGACCATATAACTCCAGTATTAAAATCTCTCCACTGGCCTTTTCGGTAATCGCCCCCAAATTGTGGAATGACCTGCCGAACAAGATCCATTAGATGACAAGCCTGAGCAGCTTTTAAAAATCACTAAAGATGGATCTCTTTCAGCAGGCCTTTCCTAATTAGATCCCGGCCTCAGAGGCTCCTGGCCTCTTTTAGTCTGCTGGCTATTTATTGTATTTATTGTTTTTAAATGTGATTTTAGATAGTTGCTTTTAATTTATATTTGTTTAATTTTTTTTATGGGGGAGGGTGGGTGTGGGTGGTGTTTTGGGATTTTTATCTGTATTGTATTTTAATTATTGTAAGCCACCCTGATTGTTTTAACAGAGGGGCGGGGTATAAATAAATATTATTATTATTATTATTATTATTAAAATAAATAAAATAAAATACCTCTTGGAAAATGACAATGTCTGGACCTTCATTTAAAAAAATGTGAAAGATGCAGAGTGACTGCACAATTATTATGCAAAGAAGGGTCTCTGCATGAGACTGTGCTGATGAAGAAGGAACAGGTGGGCACAGTAACAAAGAATGGCAGGGGGAGGAAGCCCAGACCACACCAGGCACATCAATGACCTCCACATAACTTGATTGTACCTAGGAAGGGACTCTAAAACTGAGCTGCCCAGATAGTCAGGAACATGGAACACAGGCCAGAACAGCCAGCCTTTGCCTAAGATGCCTGTAGTTGGACAACAATGATGATTATGACTACTATTTCAATACAGAGTTCAGACTTGAGACTTTGGTGCTGGCAAGGAGCCTGACTTGTAAGAAATTGTACACTGGAACCAACTGGGCTTGGATGGATGACATTCCAGCATACACACAATTTTATGCCTCCCCAAATTGTGCAAGTCAGCCCAGCAGTCAACACGCGCACACACACACACCACACTCACACTTTAGGACAGCATGTGGGCTCCCCTACTCCACTTGGGAGGGTTTTTCATCAGACAGACCCTCTCATGCGGAGTAGGGGAGTCCACATGCTGTCTTTAGCCATAGCCCTGTATCTTCAAGCCGGAAGGAGTTCCTTCACCCTTTAGGAGGAATCTGGATGCCCTGACATGAAAGGTGGACTTGAGCGTTAGTCCCAACTCGAGAAAACACATCGAATCAGTTGGATTTAGCCACGTGTTGATTCAACACAGAATCATAGAATCATAGAGCTGGAAGAGACCACAAGGGCCATCTAGTCCAACCCCCTGCCATGCAGGAATACACAATCAAATCATTCCTGACAGATAGCCATCCAGCCTCTGCTTAAAAATCATCAAAGAAGGAGACTCCACCACACTACAAGGCAGTGTATTCCACTTCCGAACAGCTCTTACTATCAGGAAGTTCTTCCTAATGTTTAGGTGGAATCTCTTTTCCTGTAGTTTGAACCCATTGCTCTGTGTCCTAGTCTCTGGAGCCTCAGAAAACAAGCTTGCTCCATCCTTAGTATGACATCTCTTCAAATATGTAAACATGTCTATCATGTCCCCTCTCAGCCTTCTTTTCTCCAGGCTAAACATCCCCAGCTCCCAAAGCCGCTCCTCATAGGGCATGGCTTCCAGACCTCCCACCATTTTGGTCACCTTCCTCTGAAAACGTTCCAGCTTCTCAATACCCTTCCTGAATTGTGGTGCCCAGAACTAGTCGCAATCAACTCAGTTCTGGATGGGACCAGCCAGCTAGAGCAGAAATCCACTATAAAAGCTTCACCAGGACACCCAAGGGAGGATGGGGAAATCTCCATTCCTTTCCGATTGATTTGCGAGAACGTGGAAAGATGGAACCCAAATTACTAGCTCTGTCCCCACGCGCGACTACCAGACACGCGTGGCAGTTTTAGCAGGTCCTCACGGGTCTACATCCAGACACTGTCTCCACCTATCTCCCCAGCCCACGATGCTCACAACACAACACAACACACACACACAGAGGGAGGTCCACCTGAAACGTACAACCTAGCTGTCACACCCTCGCAGCCCCGCACACTGGCGAACCGCGGGGAAGGAGCGGTGCCTGTCCCGCGTGAAAAGGCTCAGTGGGGGTCCCCGCCGAGGGACTGGGCTCAGCTGCAGGGCTATACGGACGCGCCACGGTGGACCGAAGAGCCCGCCACGCGAAAACGCAAAGCGCGCCCAACGCACACGCCAAACCAAACCCGTACACGCGAGGGAGGCGCGGGTTGCCGAGCCAGCCACCCCGCAGAGGCCGCGCGGAGCCCTGCAGCAAAGCCTCGCCGGACCGGAGGCGACAACCCGGCACACTCCGAGTACCGGAGCAGGGACGGAAACCAAACCCACGCGGGGGAAACTGAGGGAGGTGGGTGGGTGGGGGGTCGAGAGATCAAACGGGTTTGCCACGAGTTGGAGTTTGGGGGCGGCAGCGGCAGCCACCGATCTGCCACGGGATCCTCTCGCGCCCCTTTTCCCGGTTCGATCCTGGAGCAAGAGGGTGATGCGGACGGGCGAGAGAGCAGGAGGGGGAACCGGGGAGGAGGGGAAGCCAGCCGGAGGGAAAGGGATCCCAACGCATCGCAGCAGATGCTCTGCACCAAGCCCGAGAGGGAGGGAGGGAGAAAGGGACGCCTTGCGGTGCCTTACCTTGCGGGACAGCCGGGGCTCCCCAGCGGCGGGCGGTGAGGCTGCGGGTCCGGGGTCGATTTCCGCCCAGCGCGCCTTCGCTCCGCGCCAACAGCCCCCATTCGCTGGCCAGGCGGCGGCGGCGAGGCGGCGGCGGCGACGCCTTTTGTTTTTCTGCTGCCGTGTGGGGACGCGCGACTCGAGGCAGGCGAGGAGGAGGAGGAGAGCGAGGGTGCCCTCGGCTGGGAGGGAGGGAAGCCCTGGCCAGCCTCTTCGACCCGAAAGGAGACGGGCCGGGTGGCGGGAAAGAGAGGCAGGCAGAGAGAGAGGCGGAGGAGGGCAGGCGCCTCGGGGGCGCGCGTGGGGAGGGGGGAAACGGCGGGGCGCCTCCGCTCCACGCCGCAGTCCGAAGGCTGAGGGTTCGGAGCAAGCCGGGGGAAGGGGCCCAGGGAGAACCCCGGACTTCGTTTTCCCGCCCTCGAGGAAGGAGAACCCCCCCACACACACCAACACCAAGTGCCCGGGGTTTACCTGGCAGCGCGGAGTCACGCCCGGGGCGCGCGTCCAGGGCTGTCCCGGTCACGCGTGAAGAAAGCAGGGAAGAGGCGGGGGAGCGGGGAGAGCGTTTGTCTTCGTGAGCATGTGCAGAGCTCTGGCCTCTTCCTGGCCTCATGGATTTAGGGAGGTAGGGATTCCCCGCGCTCCGGGGGGCAAGAGGGCCTTCTCTGCGTGTGGGAAAAGTGATTTCCCATCGTGGAAAGAGATAGGTCGTGGCGCTGTGTGTGTGTATGCGCGCGCGCGCGTTTGTGTGTATGTTTAATGAGCCCCATAGACCCGGTCCGGAGCACTGCAAAGCAGCTTCTGGCTGTCACTCTTACTAAAGAAACCGTGGTTGCTGTCACCTGAGAAATAGTGGTTGCTGTCACCTCAGAAATAGTGGTTACTGTCACCTCAGAAATAGTGGTTGCTGTCACCTGAGAAATTGTGGTTACTATCACCTGAGAAATAGTGGTTGCTGTCACCTGAGAAATAGTGGTTGCTGTCACCTGAGAAATAGTGGTTGCTGTCACCTGAGAAACAGTGGTTGCTGTCACCTGAGAAATAGTGGTTGCTGTCACCTCAGAAATAGTGGTTGCTGTCACCTGAGAAATTGTGGTTACTATCACCTGAGAAATAGTGGTTGTTGTCACCTGAGAAATAGTGGTTGCTGTCACCTGAGAAATAGTGGTTACTGTCACCTGAGAAATAGTGGTTACTGTCACCTGAGAAATTGTGGTTACTGTCACCTCAGAAATTGTGGTTACTGTCACCTGAGAAATTGTGGTTACTGTCACCTCAGAAATTGTGGTTACTGTCACCTCAGAAATTGTGGTTGCTGTCACCTCAGAAATAGTGGTTACTGTCACCTGAGAAATAGTGGTTACTGTCACCTGGAAAATTGTGGTTACTGTCGCCTCAGAAATTGTGGTTACTGTCACCTGAGAAATTGTGGTGTTTCAAAAGGCAGGCACTGCTGTTAAGCAAAGTGAGGCAACTGCCTCAGGCAGCAAGTGTTAGGGTGGGCAGCAGCAGCACCCTTGCAACCATTCTTCCTCTTCGCCATCACCCACGTGTTAGAGGACAGAGCTGTGTGTGCCACATAACCTGCCCTGGTATCCCTGAAGCTGGCCTGCTGCCCTCAGGAGCCCGTGGACAATCTTGCCCATTGCCACTGCTGAAATGAGATTCCAATGCCAGTTCAGTTGGGTGCTGTATGTGGAGTGGGAAGCTGGTTAGAAGAAAGGCATCACTTTTAACTTTTGCCTCAAGCACCAAAATGCCTCAGGTCAGCCCTGGTTTGAAAGCTTCCCTCTAACAAAACAAGGATCTTGAAGCAGTGAAATGCTGACATTGTTGGCTGCTGGGACCAGATTGCAGTTTTTTGAGTTCCTCAGAAACCAGCAGCCATTCAGAAGGAACCAGCTGTGTGTATACAAAGGCAGCATGAATTGGCCCAGTGGTGTGTTATGGGAGGCAACTCAAGGAATGCAATACAGGGAATAATAGAAATCAAGTTTGTGGCTGCCCCAGACTTAAACTTATCTATTCATAGACCCCAGAGAAGCAGAAGAGCAGAAAAGTTGAAGACCCCCCCCCCCACAAGACTAAACTGGTAGGGGCTGAATCTGCCCCACGCCAATGATCTGGCAGAATTAGGCCACCTACTGTGTGTAGCCGAGCCTCCTCAGGAATTATTAGCTAGAAGTGTTTTAAGTGACCAAACACTAAGAAATATTAAGGCAGCGATTGTCCTTGAGCCCTGCCAGGAATAACAAGGCTCCCTGCAGACTATCCTTTCCACTCTTACTT
This sequence comes from Gambelia wislizenii, assembly GCA_030847615.1. Taxonomy (NCBI): domain Eukaryota; kingdom Metazoa; phylum Chordata; class Lepidosauria; order Squamata; family Crotaphytidae; genus Gambelia; species Gambelia wislizenii. The sequence goes on from JAUMIR010000002.1 coordinate 264,173,623, forward strand.
AGGAGTAAGTACTGTACACAGAACAAAAGGAGGGCACTTCTATGTACACATTGTGCTTGTGAGAATCATCATATTGAAGGATGTTTCAGTGGTAATGGATGGGGAAAGGAATTTGCCCTCCCCCAGCAAGTACCTACAACTAGGCAAAAGTAGGAACAACCCACCTGCTAATGCTGAGCCCCCACACACACACTTTAAAAACAGTTCAGGGGTCATTGAACTTGTCAAAGCGGTCTGCTTGGGGAGAAACTGTGTGCTTTGAATCTGGCAGAAATGTGCTGGATACTGGTAGTAACTGCTTCCATCTCAGGACTGATAAGACTGAAGCTGGAAGGGGATAAGACTGAAGCTGAACCTGGGTGGCAAGGGTGGGCAAAATGTGGTCTAGGGGCTGCATGTGGCCCCCAAGGCTGTTTCTGTAGCCCTTGACTCCTCAACATTCCCTGGATTGTCCTTTCTCTGTTCCCCCCCAAATTAAATTGCTATGGGAGCAGCAATTTACTGTTTAAATAATTAAATTAAACAGGACCCTGCACTGTTTAACATCCAACCCCACCCCCATTTTTCAAAACAAGGGTCTCTTGCAGTACAATTATAGCACTTGATTCCACTTTAACTGCCATGGCTGCATCCCATGGAATCCTGGGATTTGTAGTTTGGTCAGAGGCATTAGAGGAGCTCCCTGGCTCAGAATTCTAAATGCCCCTCCCTCAACTGCTAGTCCCAGGATTCTACAGGACGGAAGCATGGCAGTTAAAGTGGAATCAAAGTGCTATAATTATGTAGTGTCTCTATAGAATCAAAGTGCTATAATTACAAAGTGACTTCAAGCCACTTCAAGGCAGACGCTTTGTTTATTTGTTTTTGGCAGTCCAAAAAATGGATCCCAAGAGCAAAAAAGAAAGAAAAAGAAAAAAGAAAGGCCTCTGGACACATCACACTGGTTGACCTGACCCCTGCTGTAGAGTCACCCCTGCCCCAGAAATTGTAGGTCCCTTCCCTGTCAATGTTTTGTTTGGAGAAAGAAATGTGTGGCTCTCCAAATGTTATTGAATTGCAAGTCCCAGCATCCTTTGCTGGCATAGACAATGGAGAGGGACATTGGGGACTGCAGTTCAACAATAACTGAAGGGCCACACATTTCCCACTCTTGTTCCGTGGTCAATCATCTATGCATTTCTGGAGATGATGAGAACTGTGCAGGCTGGATCCAGTTGCTCAGAGAGCCAAACCAGACATGTCATTAATCATGTGATTGACCCTTCTGAGCTTTTCATGATGTCATGATGGTAAGTTCCTTGGGGCCAGGATTGTTTGGGATGAGCCAATTTTGAGTTTAACGGGTTTTTGTCTAACGTATTGCCTGGATGAGAGAGTTTGCCTCAATTTAGATGTCTAGTGATCCACCAAATGTACGGCTGAGGTCAGACTTCAGTCAGGTCTTCAGTGTTCTAATAGAAAGTAAACACTCTATTCATGCAATAATTCTGTTTTTTTTTTAAAACAGGTTAGGAAAATGTGAAATCCAAAGCAAAGATAGTGATGAAGAGGTCAGAATTAAGACACACCTCTGCACATTTTATCTCCAAACAAGACCCCCAGAGCACATTCTCCACCTTCCCCCAGATGGACACTAGCCTTCAAGCTGGTTTGGACTGCAACCCCATCATCCCCAACCAGCATGGCCATGATTGGGGTTGTAATCCAGCTCCAGGTTGGAGGATGGCTATCTGTGTGTACACCAATGTTGTTGTGGAGCTAGTAAAGTCCATGGAAGGAAGCTTTTAAAATGGAGTTGGCAATGCTCGTTGTCCTCGTCCTCAGTTTTATTTGTATCTCACCTTTTTCACAAGATTGGTACTCAAGGCTGCTCGCAAATTAAAATGATTACAATATAGTTTAAAAACATTCAAAAGGTTAACATTAAATAGTATTACACTTTTTAACAATACTCGAAAAACATTTAAAAACGATTAAAAGCAATTGGAACAATCCAATTTAAAACAATACCTCATCCTCTTAAAAGCTCTTTAAATAACAAACAAAAAACCCTTGAGTTCTAAAAAGCCTGTCAGGTAGCTCTCCAGATGTGGCTGGACTATATCCTAATATTCCTCACCATCCCTCACCATTAGCTAATGCTGGCAAGGGCAGGCTCTTATTGTGGTTTTTCTCTGCTTTTTTCCCCCTAAGAGAAAATCCACTAAATGAGGGGAAACATGAGAGAATAACATTAAGTAGGAGTATGCAGATGCTTCATGGTACAGAGTTCTGTGTATTTTAGGGGGGCCTGAGGGGTTGTTCAGTGATGATGCTGGAGGAATTGTTCATCATCACACAACCAACTTCTGCCCAGCCCTCATATGGGCATATCTTGGCCAGTCTGCTTGCATGACCTGACCAGGTGGTGGCTTCTACTTTTACCTCCATTCTAGTTTGGTTTTTGCAGTGGCTGAAGAGGATGGCAGGCAGTAGGTGCAATGGACAAGGGCTATCATAGAGCCACCAGGAAACTGGTGAGAATATCAATTGTAATTGCTAAGTGAGTAGTGGATTTCCACTGCTTGCTTTGAATTCTCTGTGCTGAAGGACTGTTCTCATTTTTTAAAAAAATACTATTCTAGCCAAGGGATGGTCTTTCAAATGTCTGGGGTCTCTGCACAAATGTATTATAAATTATATGCTTCCCTTGGTATAGAATTTTTTTCATGCAAAACATTCTGAATATTCTGTAGTAGTCCCTTGCTTTTTTCAAAATTTATTTATTTATACCCCGCTCTTCAGCCACAAGGCTATCAGAGCGGCTTACAAACTGAACTGCATTAAACAGTTTCCAATGTGTGTTAGCTAATTGCCCCCACAAGCCGGGTACTCATTTTACCGACTCACGAAAGGATGGAAGGCTGAGTGAACCTTGGAGTCTGCTGGAATCGAACTTGCAACGTGGTGACTTGCAGTACTGGCATTTAACCACTGCGCCACCAGGGCTTCTTGCAGTGGCCTTGCTTTAATTTGTGGTTTTAAAATCACTCTGGGACATATTCTGGAACTATTACATTTCTTAATATGTTGTTTCCTTAATTTCTATATGGAATAGCACATGGGCAAAGAACATTTAGCTCATGGAGGATATTGTAATGTTCATTCTGGTTACTGCCTTCCAGCAACCATTTTGTGCCACACCCCATGCTCCCTCTTATGTTTCCTTTGGAACTTTAACAGTTTGGATTCACATTCCCTTTCTAAAATGGTGGTAGTCCCTTGCCACTGTCCAGAACTGCTGAACCATCATGATGAATGGGACAGTATGTGTGGGGTGGGTAAGAGCCTATAGCCATGATTTAGCCACAGTATTTCCAACAATACTTCTATTAACTTAACCTTTGTCACACTGAGAAAAGCCTTTATTGCCCTTCACTTCCAGACAATGCCAACAGCTTACCTGGAGGGAAGGTATAAAGGGATCTCTTACACAGAGCAGCTTTGCATCTGTGGTGGTGGGGTGGATGATCTAGTGCATTATTTTTTATATTGCCCTTTATAAGAGGATCCTAGGGGACATTTCCTAGGTGATCTTTTAAAAGCAAGGGCAGGTTGATTGCAGCATGACATCATTTGTGAACTGCTGGCAGACAGTTCCAAATCCATCACCCTTAAGGTTGCTACTTTTGCTGTAGCTGCCCAAAAGATTCGCCAGAATTTTATAACAACAACAGTGAATTGTAAAGGGGATTAGATGTTGTAGCTGGAATGTTATGACAGTCTGTTTTGTCACTGACTTTCTGTTGCTTGACTAGGTTTTCCCTATCCCTTTTTATAAGTTGATAAGCTCTTTCTTTGAATCAACCATAGATGTTGTCCAGTGAAATGTATGGTTGTTCTTTGTAACATTTTGTAATGGTTGTTGCGCCTTATACAAATAAACTGTTATTGCTGCTGTTGCTGTTGCTGTTGTTGTTGTTATGGCCATGATCCCTTCCTCGGAAAACCTATGCTTTTCCCAAGAGTTGGGGAATTCAGTTTATGGCTGCTGACACACTGCAGAAATAATGCAGCTTGCCACTGCTTTAACTGCCATGGCTCAGTGCTATGGAATTCTGGGATTTGTAGTTTTGTGAGATATTTACTCTTCTCTGTCAGTGAGCTCTGGTGCCACAACAAATTACAAATCCCAGGATTTCATAGGACGGAGCCATGATAGTTAAAGAGATATCAAAATGTATTATTTCTGTGGTGTGTCAGTAACCTAAGTTTGCTGTCAAAGGCTGGATTTTCTCTCTCTTGCCTCCCAACAACCTTCCTGGGGGTAAAGTACCAGTGGCAATCTCTTTTGGAGCAAAAGAAGAAGATGTTGGAAACACTGTTCAGAAAGCAGTGGGGAACTGTGACTGTATTTAGTGATCGATAGCTTCTCAAACAGCAATTTCAGCTCAGTGGAGAATCTGTGCAACAGGAAGGTGTTTGTGAATATCATATGTCCTTTGAAAAAAAGTGCCTCTGCAGGTATGCAACAATTTTGGACATATCTGCTGCCACCTGGGTAGAGATGGAAGGGAATGGAGGACTAAGGTTGAGAAATTAAATTTTGGTATTGAAACCTTCCGTCATGACATAACCTTCCGGGTAGGGATAGGATAATGCAGAATTTCAGGAACAAAAGCCTAAAACAAAAAAAATGTTCAAGATGTGCATCCTGTGTTTCAAACTTAGCAGGGAAATAACATATACAAAAAAAACCCAAGAAACACTAATTAGAGGATATTCATCTGGAAGCTCCCATTTTCTTTCAGAGGTGACATGCCTTTATCCATATGCCCACGGATATGTCTTAAAGAACTCTGGAAAATGGCTGAATTCCTTTTGCAGAAACCAGAATTCTTCCAGAAGACTTGTTCTTCTATTTATTTAATCATTTATTTTTGATAAATGTTTTCACTACTTTACTTAGAAGAGGCTATTAGTTGGACTGTAATTTCCTGGATTGCTGTTATCTTGGTTAAACTCCACTCCTCTGATAAGAAAGAGAATTTAAGGAATAAGTACCTTATTTCTGTTAAAGAATCATCAGGTTCACATTTCAGACCTTCAAGAACAGCAGGGCGGAGGTGGTCTGGGTCTTGTAACTCACACAGTCAGAGACTCTTACCTTTGCTTGACTCATTTCTTCCTATGTCCTTCATTTAAAAACTGATTAAAGTAGATATATCTGTCCAGTATCTTTTGTAGCCAAGAACTGTTACCTTTTCTACCATATGCCTATCTTTCTGTAGCAATCCTTTCAATACAGTGTCCTCCCAGGTCAATTTCCTACTTCTGCTGCATTTAAAGATGTTTCCTTTTTTGGCCTTTGTGGGTTTCTTTTCTTTTTCTTTTTGGCCTTTGCACTTTTAGCAATATGCTCCTCCTTTGTTTTCTTTCTTTGTATTATAATAAACTTACCTTTGTTCTGCTAGAGTTTCTGCTCCTTTTTATTTTTCTTTATTTGACTTTCATTCTCTGAAGGAAGCCTTATTCCATTAAAAGCTTCCCTGCTTCTACACATTATCCATTAGCTTGGACACTTTGATGTCTTTTCTATTCCATAGTAGATATTTTAGGCAAGATTCTATTATTGTGATTTTAAATAACCTCCAAATGGCTCAGAGATTTGACCCCTGGGCTCTCCTTTTCTAACTTCCTTTTAGTTAATCACATCCGGGGAGGGGGGGGGAGAGCAGTTATTTGGCCAGAATCTCTCTCTCTCTCTCTCTCTCTCTCTCTCTCTCACACACACACACACCTCCACCCCCTGCCCTCTCCCTCTGTGTAAGTTGTCTTCTCAGTGTTTGTCTTATATGACAAAGTTGTCTTCTCAGTGTTTGTCTGATCTCAGGTATGTTCTGCTGGAGTTTGTTATACAGAGAAAAGGGGAAGTGAAGAATAGTCAGACATGCCTTCTAGACTTTAAGAAAGCTGATTTCAGAAAACTTAGGGAATTACTGGGGGTGATCCCATGGTCAGGAATACTAAAAGAGAAGGGAGTTCATGAGGCATGGGAGTTTCTTAAAAGTGAGATATTGAAGGCACAACTTCAAACAGTTCCAATGAGAAGGAAAAATGGGAAGTGTCTAAAGAAACCAGTATGGATGTCTAAAGAACTTTCAACTGAGCTAAAACTTAAAAAGGACATGTAAAAGAAATGGAAAAAGGAAGAAATCACCAAAGAAGAATTCAGACAAATAGCCAGCTTGTGTAGGGGGGAAATCAGAAAAGCAAAAGCACAGATGGAGCTCAGGCTTCCTAGAGGGGTTAAAAACAATAAAAAGGGGATTTTTTAAAAATATGTCCATAGCACAAAAAAAAAAAAAAAAGAACAAGGAAGTGGTAGGGCTGCTGCATGACAAAATGCTAACAGGGGACAGAGAAAAGATGGAGCTACTCAACACCTTCTTTGCCTCGGTCTTCTCCCAAAAGGAGAACAGTCCTCAACCTGGAGAAAATGTAGCAGATGATGCAGTAGGGGAAATGCAGCATATAATATATAAAGAGGTTGTTCAGGAACACCTGGCTGAAATAAATGAATTCAACTCTCCAGGGCCAGATGAACTACACCCAAGGGTACTAAAAGAACTGGCAGAAGTAATCTCAGAACCACTGTCAATAATTTTTGAGAAATCCTGGAGAACAGGAAAGGTCCCAGCAGACTGAAGGAGGGCAAATGTTGTCCCCATCATTAAAAATGAGGGCGGGGAGAAGATCCAAATAATTATCACCCAGTCAGCCTGACATCAGTACTAGGAAAAAATCTAGAGCAGATCATTAAACATACAGTCTGGAAGCACTTAGAAAGGAATGCTGTGATCACTAAAAGTCAACATGGGTTTCTCAAAGACAAGTCATGCCAGACTAATCTTATCTTCTTCTTTTTTATGCAGTTACATGCTCGGTAGATAAAGGGAATGCTATGGATGTAGCATATCTTTATTTCTATGATTTGATTAGGAAATATTGGGATAGAGGAATAGATTTTGGGATACTTTACCTGTCCAGAGAGCAGAGATTCGTGAAGCAAAGAATACTCAGGCTTGATACTAGGGTCGCACAGAAAACAGGCAGAGTGATGGTGTGTAGAAAACTGTGCATGCTTTGGTCATGTTTTGGGGTAATACTGAAACTCAATATTATACCCTTAAGGGGTGTTTTGAGTGAAGAACAATGCTTGAGTGAGTTTCCCAGAGTTAAACAATGGAAGCTCCGGCTTCGTTGATTGCTGTTAATTGTTGCAACATTAAGACTGATGGGTTTGAGGCAGTCTTGTATTGTTGGATAGGCAGAGGTGTGAAGGAAGACCTTTGCAGGTTAACAGGAGTTTCAATCACTTGTTTGTTTTAGAGTATGATTCACTGCCAGGTGTGTCCAGGGGAAATTAGCACATTCCACCCTAACTACTGTCTAAGGGAGGCTTCATTTAATCTTGTCCTGGGCATGTCTGTTTTTGGAGAATTTCTAGGACAACTTCATTAGGTCTCTGGTGACCTTTACCTGAACCGTCCCAGAGATGGCCTGGTCTACCATGGACCTACATTAACTGTCAATTATTGCCAATTTAGGGATTATTGTCAATTTATGAAACATTAGAAGCGGTTGTAAAGCCACATAACACCTGGATTGGCTGGGTTCTGCTTCTGTCCCAACAGGGCTGCCAGCCTCCTCTGACTCCAGCTGGGGCTCATTCCCTTGGCGCTCTTCTCCTCCTTCATCCAAGGAGGCCTCCTTTATGTAAGGCACATCTAGTTTTGGTGCAATAACAGGCCAGAGATTGGGGTTTCTGAGAGTTCAGCACTGAGATCACATACACTCTAAATCAGGAGTGGGAGTCATCCAGCCCTTCCAACATTTTTGAACTGCAAGTTCCAGCAGTCCTCACCACTGGCTGTGGTTGCTAGGGCTGCTGGTATTTGCATTCCAACAACATTGGAGGGCTGCATGGAGGGCTACATGGTTCCCTTCTCTACTCTAAACTCACAGTGGGAGTAGCAGCCCTAAAAGATATGGGGCTCAACTACATGACCAAAAAAAAAAAATCTGGCAAGAATGCAGGCAGAATACCTTTAGTTTAGATGAGCTCCTGTTGGGATTTGCCATATTCAGAAGGAGGGGGTCTGAAAACTCCAAAGAGATCACAATAACAGCTTTTGCTGTTTCTCGCAGTCTTTTTAAAAAATGCTCAAAAATCCGCATAACAGGTCCTCTGTACAACCAATTTGAAAAGGTGCACACAGCAGGGCTGAAACCTGATTGGTCGTATCTCGGAGGGGGCAGGCTTGCAAGTGAGGGCTTGCAATGTCAGCACCGCCATTGTTGTTGTTGTTTTTGTCCCAGCACAATTGTTCAAGTGGCAGAGCAAAAGTAAGAAGGTTTCTTTAAGCGGAAAATAGCTCTTCCGCATCTGTTTTTTTTAAAGGGGAGCGGGGAGATTTTCAGGATGCAACTCCCTCGTGGCCACCATTTTTTTCATTCTGCTCCATATGAACTACAAAATCACAATTGTTCCCTTCCATCAAGCTTGCAAATAAGACATGGGCAAAGATGGACACTGCAGTGATAGGGAGGTAAGGCACTATTTTTCGCAACAAATTCTCCCATCTAGCTGTGCTCCTAGTGTACATTCATGGTTTAAAAGGGTGCTGAAAGTATAGACTTGGAATTATCACCAGGAATCAAGAGTGCTACCGTAGATCTGTCTGCAGGCAGGCCACGGAGTTCATTGCCAAAGGGTGCATGGTGGGTGGGCTGAGTTGGGATTGTCTAGGAATAGCAGGATGATGAGAACAAATAGTACTTGCTCTAGTCCAATACTGGAGAAAGGTGATGTTCTCCATAGAGCGTGCACAGTCTCTGCAAATCTCTCTCTCCACTCCCCTTTGAAACAAAATCAAGTCAATGCCCAGCAGGTGGAACTCACAGTAATTGCATTTCTACTTAATGAGGAACAAACTCATAAACAGTTACCTAAAGGCAAGGAGGTAAAACTGGAGCCATTTAACAGTCCAGGAAACAACAGACGTGTCAAAGGAAATTAAATGTGGGAGGGGAGCTCACTCACATTGCAAGCCCTACAAAGACTGGGCAGGGCTGGAGGGTGAGCCACTTTTGCAGAGGAATGGAAGCAACAACCTCAAGGGTCCTTGTTAGACTCCAAGGTGGGACATAAATGTGAAGAAGAAAAAATAAAGCCATGCTGTTTGCTGTTATTACTATGAATAGCCCTATTTAAAAGGAAAAGCCACCGAAATCTCCATAAATTGCAGCTTCTGAACTCCCTCCAAGGAAACTATATTTGTTGATTCTGCCAACAATTCCAACCTGGATCCAATTGCAATACATCTCTTTTGCACATTCCCAGCCACTGGAGGCTTATGGCTCTGATATCATTGGGACAGTGAATCAATTCCAAGCTTTAGGTTTTTGGAGGAGCTGTCCACAGTGTTGAAAACCATCCTTTAAATAGATTCAGGTTCAGGACTTGGCTAGCTCTTTCAAAGTTCAGATTAAAGCTTGGAATGGATAAAACACACCAAATCTATTTCAAGAGGGCTTAAACTGGAGAATGTCCTTGGTTATTAGGCTCCAAGTACCAAGTCTGCCTGCCTCCCCCGATCCTTGCCAGACTTCATGGTGGCTCACATCCAAAGATTTATCTAAAACATGTTGCTGTCTGAGGCAGAGGAAGCAGCAAAGTGTGATCCTCATCCAACCATGTCAAAATGCACAGTAAGTCAAGCAGCTTAGTTTGGCACATGAAATTGGAAACGACAGTTTCCATCTCTGACAGTATAAATATATGGCTATACCTTAGTTAACAATGCCTCAAACAGCAAAGCTCGTTTTTACACCTGACACTCTCCATTTTCTTCCTTGTGCTCTGGCTGGTTGGAGGGTGTTTTTGGTTTTTTGTTTTTTTTTTTAAGTATAAGTATTGGCAGATGGCAAAGGAGGGCTGAAGAATCAGAGTTTGGTATTGCAACAACGTGCCTGCAGTAAACAATGCAATAAACCTGGAGCTGGGGAAGAATGGGATTGTACAATTGTACTGTGGCCATGTGTGTCCCAGCGAGATAAAGAGCAGTTGCCTCCAAAATCCCTTACTGAGTATGAGTGAAGAACAAAACAGAGAGAGAAAGGGAGAACAGATAATCCTGCCTCACCAGCTGCCCCCAGCATGTTTTTTAAAAGCATAGATATAGAAGTATGGCCCTCAAAATGGGGATCATAAAAAAAGTGGAGGCTGGTGAAAGAAAAATTATCCTAGATGGATTTTGGAAGAAGCCTTTGATTGCCTCTGTAATCTTTACTTATGCAAGGCTTTCCTGGCCAGGTTGTTTCATTTCACATGTACATATTGTTAGTTTTGAATCAAAAGTTTGCTGAAACATGTTGAATTGCTTATCTTTTTGGTGGTGTAGGAACCGATCTCTATTATTTCTATGTTATTTCTGCTTCTGGTACCAAATGTTCTCTTAAAGTAGTAATACCCAGGAATACATCTACTCCAGTAACTGTGGTGTACCTGTAGCAGGAAAACATTACATAACTTGCAATTCGCTGCCTTTTCATGACACCCCAGATCTGTGGCTGGAGGGAGACAGCTCACATTGCCTAATGGGAGGAATGACCCTGCACAGATCTTCTTTCACCTGTTGGTCACCTTGGGTGAGAGGGAGGATAAGTTCTTCTCCACCACCACCATTTGGGGTGGGGGTGGGGAAACACAATGCAAAGCTTGTATGGTGGCTGAGCTACATTTCCATGTGCAGCTGCTTTGAACTTGGCAACAACCCAGAAAGCCTTTGGCATGAAGGAATACAGATATTTGGTAATGGACAGGATGTACTACTAAAAGTAGGACTATCTAACTAGCCTCAGATGTGTTTGAAACCAGAAGTCAAGCACATTCCAGATGTGCTTCCAGATATTATGGACTTCTACTCCCAACATGAACAATGGTGAGATATTATGGGAGCTATTCAAAACAACTGGAGGGCCGAAGATTTCCCTGTTGTAGCTGTGTGCCTTCAAGTTATTTCTGACTGATGGCAACCCTCTCACGTGCCAGGGGGTGGGGTGTTGACAAGATTTGTGCAGAGGAGGTTTACCATTGTTGTTTCCTGAGGGTGAGAGAGGGTGACTTGCCCAAGGTCACCCAGTGGGTTTCCGTAGCTGGGCAGGGATTTGAATCAGAGTCCTAATCCAATACTCAAACGCACTATACCATGCTGGCCAGTATGCATATGTGAAGCAGTGTAATGATTGACCAATGTGGTGTAGTGGTTAGAATGTTTGACTAGAACTCTTGGAACCAGGGTTCAAATCCCCAATAAGTTATGGAATGCCACAGGGTGACCTTGGGCAAATCATACTCTCTCAGCCTCAGAGGAAGGCAATGAAAAACCTCCTCTGCATAAATATTGCTCCTGCAAACAGTGATAGGTTTGAAGAAATCTTGTCAAGAAAACCCAATGAGAGGGTCACCATAAGTCGGTGTTGACTTGGAGGCACATGACAACAACGATTCTTTGCCATTACTTTAAAGGCTGCCCATCACTCCTCTCTGCCAAGTTGGGTTAAGAGAATTTGATTTCTGTTAGGGCATCATAGAATCACAGAGTTGTAGGTGACCACAATGGTCATCTAGTCAACCCCCCTATTAAGTCAGAATAATCAGTTAAAGTAGTCCTGAAAGAAGCCCCTCCAGTCTCTGTTTAAAGACCTCCAAAGAAGGACATAGCAACCCCTTCTGAGGCATTGCAGTCCACTGTCAAACAGCTCTCACCACCAGGAAGTTCTTTCTAATGCTTAAATGGAATCTCTTCTCTTGTAATTTGTATCTATTGGAAGAACTGGGGGGTATGTGGAGGAGGAATGGAGAAAGAAGGTGTTTCTAACACTTTAGATATGCTTTTCTCTTGGAACTTCTTTTCTGCGTGGAACTTGACTGGTGGAGGGAAGTCAGAGGAAGAAAGTGGTGGACAAAGCAGAGTTATCTGTCCACCTACCCCTTCTTCGCTGGACATCATACCACCTAGGTCTGCTTTACAAAGAAGCTGCCGCTACTCCAGCTACCAGAGTTGTTATTATTAATTGCCATCAAGTTGTCTTTGACTTATGGTGACCCCATGAATGAGAGATCTCCAAGTCACCCTATCATCAAGAGTCCTACTCAGGTCTTGCAGACTCAGAGCCATGGTTTCCTTGATTGAGTATATCCACCTGGAATTCAGACTCCACTTTTCCTACTGTCTTCTATCTTACCAAGCATTATTGTCTTTTCTAGTGAGTCATGTCTTCTCATGATATGGCCAAAGTACAACAGTCTTAATTTAGTCATCTTGGCTTCTAGGGAAAATCCAGTCTTTACTTGCTCTAAGACCCATTAATTGGTCTTTTAAGCAGTCCACAGTATCCATAGAACTCTTCTCCAGCACCACATTTCAAATGAGTTGATGTTCTTTCTATTAGCTTTCTTCACTATCCAGCTTTCATAACCATAGATAGAAATGGGAAATACGATAGCTTGGACAATCCTAACTTTGGTATTCAATTATATATCCTTACACTTCAGGCTCTCGTCTAGTTTCTTCATACCTGCCCTTTTAAGTCCTAGTTTTCTTCTGATTTTTTGACTGTGGTCTCCATTATGATTAATGACTGAACCAAGGTATGTAAAATCTTGAATTATTTCAATGTCTTCATCACTGAATGTAAAATTATGTAAATCATCTGTGGTCATTCGTTTTCTTAATATTCGACTGTAAACCTTCCTTTGAACTTTCTTCCTTACTTTCTTCAGAAATTGTTCCAAGCCTTTGATATTTTCTGCTAGTAGTATGGTGTCATCTGCATATCTTAAATTGTTGATGTTCCTTCCTCCAATTTTCATGCTTCCTTCCTCCAAGTCTAATCCTGCTACCAGAGCATGAAGCTGGTTCCCAGAGTATGAATATTGCTATCAGAGTATGAAGACAAAATGCACTGGAGATAGAATGTATCATCCCACCCTGATGACTGAACCAACTATTGATTAATGTGGTTTTATAATGTATGGCAACATCCCCCAACTTGGTGTGTCTTCTGGATGTCTTGGACTCACACTCCCATTATTCAACAACCAAGCTGTGGAATCTAACCCATCTGGAGGGTATTAGTCAAGGAAGGCTGTTACATGGGAATCAAGCTATTTTGTTTTTCTGCTAGTAACAGAGTAGCTATTTTCCCCACATCTCACTCCTTTTTATTTCAGTTTGCTGTGATCAGAGGAATGTAAATGTAAGGTCAATTGCCCTTAATTTGAGAGAATCCTTCTACAAATTAGTTGTGCCTAAAATGGGACACTCAAATAATGAAGGATCTGTTAGGGGAGAATTTCATGACATCCTTTCCACAGGAATGATGCACAGAGCCCAGCTTCATCATCTATGTATTTGCAGATTTAATTATCTTATCCTTTTAAGTCTAGGAGAAATCAACTGCAGTGACCAGACTAATCTACTGGGGCAAGTGGTGGAATGGCCACTGCCTGTGTTCTCCTCCTGACACTCCCATATGCAACTTAAAATAATCCTCATCAGATCAGCTGTAGCAACTGTTCTCTCCAAGACAAAATATGTTAAGATTGTTTACGGTTAAAACATTGTTGTTGCTTTCAGCTCTGTGAAGATCACAATTCTAGCCTGACGGATTTGGGGAGAGACAGAGACATGACACTTGTCTAGGCCCAAAGGATGCTGGGCTGGTTGTCTTTCAAATGCCATTCCACAAAAGACTGGGTGCCACTAGAGGTAGCAAGGTCTACAGCACCTTGGACAGCTCCCTATGCTCTTCCTGTACAGAGCGTTGACATTATTTCACAGAAAAGGACAGCCTGACAGCTCAACATTTATTATATCAAATGAATTTTATTACTGTCAAAGACACACACACACACATACACACATACACACCGAAAAAAGAGTTGTAAGTAGTTTAATGGGCTGCAGCTCTGGTTCAATCATGCTGCCTGAGAGATCATGTGTGTTGGACATAATATTAAGCAATAATAGCAGTTTGATACCAGTTAATTGCCATGGCTCTATTATAGAGAAGCCTGGGATTTGTAGTTTGTTGAGATACTTATAAACCTCTGCTTGGGAGCTTCAGTCCACTACCCTGAACTACAGTAGAGGAGTTTGTACCAAACTACAGTTCCCAGGATCCTAAAGGATAGAAGGATGGCAGTTAAAGTGGAATTGTGGTGTTATAATTGTGTAATATAGGTATGCTCCAGGCCAGCTCTAACATTAGACAGAGTGAGGATGTGACTTCAGGTAGCAGATATAGGAGAGCATGGGAGGGTGGTAAAAGGAGAGGGCTATGTGACTTTCCCTATGCTTGCTTAGCTAGCATGCCACCTTCAGGTGTGATTGAAAAGGATGTTGCTCCATCATCAATGCTGAAGCAAAATTCAGTTTTTAGTCCTGCTTTTCTACATGGAATGGGGGTGGGGTATCTCACCCCCATTCACCTCATGAATCCAAGTGCCTTGGGCGCCCTGCTGCTGGTATGTTTATTTCTGCTACTCCCCTCTCTTTCCTTTTCAACCTGTTCATTTAAAAATAAGTAATATTTATTACTTTCACTTTCTGGTGCATTTCCTATCAATGGAAAGTGACTGAGAAGGCTGCTCAGGAAAAGGGAAAAGAATGGAGTGGTGTGTGTGTAAAATGAAATTGATCAAGTTGTCAAGGCCAAAAAGTCCAAGCTTACCTCACAGAAAAAGGAGTCCTTAATCAAATGGCTTACTGCCTGAACCAGCAATCAATAATACAATTAAAGTATTACCAAGCATCATTACAGGGACCTTCTGGGGCATACAGGGACTGAGTCTCTCTACAACACATTCCCTGTGGTTCTTTATGTAAATGTGTGTAGCTCACTTACATCTCAGTTAATGTTGCTCCCTTCTGATAATCAGTGCTGCAATACAATGTGATGCAGGCGACCAGGCACCCTGATTTGAATTATAGTCAAGACCAGGGAACCAACATGATGTAGTGGTCTGGGCACTGGACTAGGACTCTGG
The DNA here is from genome assembly GCA_030847615.1 of Gambelia wislizenii. Classification (NCBI taxonomy): domain Eukaryota; kingdom Metazoa; phylum Chordata; class Lepidosauria; order Squamata; family Crotaphytidae; genus Gambelia; species Gambelia wislizenii. The sequence continues at coordinate 264,188,720 of JAUMIR010000002.1, forward strand.
AGACCAGGGTTTGAATCCCCATTCAGCCGTGGAAACCCACTGGGTGACCTTGGGCACATCAAACCCTCTCAGCCTCAGAGGAAGGCAAAGGCAAACCCCCTCTGAACAAATCTTGACAAGAAAAGCCCATGATAGGGTTGCCTTATGATCACCGTAAGTCGGAAATTACTTGAAGGCACACAACAACAACAACAACAACAACAACAGTCCTTCCAGCCTGAGGAGGAGGAAACATCTGATCAGAGGGGGCATTCCACAGGTAAGCCCCCTCTTGCCTGGGAAGAACAAAGGGATAGTCTAGTGGCCACCTTCCACAATCAGTTGCCCTTCCTAAGGGATGTAGCTGGTCTTGGAATGATATAGGAGGTAGTTCAGTGTCAGCCCTACAGAACGTAGCAGCGTTGGGCCATCAATCAGGTCAAGTCCTTCAGGAAGCAGATGATGGGAATACCAGTGCTAATCCCCACCCACTCATTCCTTCTGAGCCCTCTCTTCTCCTTTCTTGGCACTGTGTGTGCCATACAACTTCTTTTCCACCCTTAAACAAGCCTGCTGTCCTTGGGTGTGGTAGAGGACATTCTCCCATTGCTGATGCTGAAGGAAGAGTCTTTGTGTGGAATGAGGGGCGAGGTGCCATCTTGTTCTTCACCTCAGGCCAGTGGCAGCTTATGCTCCCACGTTGGAGGAGGGAGGAATGAATCCACTCTGGGTTTTGGTCTGAACTTATGAGATATCCAAATTGCTGAACCCTACCCCCCCCCCCACAATAGACTCAGCACCATAGGTAACTCCTTTAAAGTCCAGACTAAAACCCGGAGTACATTCACTGCCCCTCCCTGATACCAGAACTCTCAACTGCTACTGCCTCAGGAAACAAAATACTTGGGATGGGCTCTGGCCATTAAGCAAGACTCGCTGAGTCTGTCTCCTCTGAAGTGTGAGTCTGACTCTTAATTCATTGGTATCTAGGCCACAAGCAGTCTCTCACTGCCTCCCTCCCTATCCTTGTCAGTCTCCCTGTCTCTTTAGCACATCCACTATGGCAAACACAGGACTGGTGCTCGCTGATGCATTAGGCTCTGCAGCTGTGAGGGGGTGCCTACTGGTAAGGTACCATGAATGTTCTTGCAGAAGAAAAAGAAACAGCTCCTGCTTAACACTTGTCCCTTTTGAGCAGCAGGGGAGCAATGCCAGGCCTCCTGTTAGCAAGTACTCTCTTGATGTCTACTGATTCCAAGGCAGTGGCTGGAGTGATGCAGTACAAAGGGGTGTGTGGGTGGGTATGACACACACACAGAGAGAGAGAGAAAGAGAAAGATCACATGTGGCTTGCCCAGAGGAGGGCTGACTTGAAAGGCTTTGCACCCTCCCACACTACACAATTAGAGTACTATGATTCTACTTTAATACCACAATTCTGTCCTATGAATTGCATAGAATGCAACCCTGGCAGTCAAAGGAGAATCATACTGCTATAACTATAGTGTGAAGGGGTCCCTAGTTTGTTGCCCCCCCCCAAGGGTGGGGTTACTGGTCTGTACAATATTACTGCTGATTGGTTCTGTTCTGTCTGTCTTCATCAACCTGAATCCATTGGCTTCCTTCCTGTGCATGTGGCGTTGGGGTGGCATAGCTGGCATACCCCTAACTGCCAGGCTTTGGTAGTGTTTTCAGGGATGTTGTATGTACGGTATATGCGTATGTTATTTTTGCACTGTTTTGTGATTGCATGTTTTCTCTCTCCTAGAGCTGAATGGTTACGGGCTATGGCAACTTTTGCACTGGCATAATCATATTATAGCACTGTACAGGATTGCTCGGCCAAGGTTGTATCAGAGGACAGTAAGGGTCAAGGCTTTGGTTGTCTTGTTTCAGCCTACTACCTGCAGGATCTAGTGAGAATTTAATTTCCAGCTGAGCTTGTTATCCACTTAGCCTAGGAGTGAGAGCAATGTGGTTCAGCTAATGACAGCTTCCTTTGATACAGGATTGTTTTGCCTGGTGGCATGTTTTTACAGTGCTTAGCTGGAGCCTCTATTTAAAAACAAAACAAAACCTCCCTGTTGATTTAAGTATCAAATATTATCTTGACATTCCAGTCCCCAATATTGAATTTACAGTCCAGCTCAAGAAATGAGCATGCAGTAAATTAGTAAAATATAATGGATTCCAACATAGAATTCAGGACGCTTAACTCAGATGGGGGTTCCTGTGTTTGCATTGCATTTGATATGTAGGAGTCTTAGCTCTACAACAGGCAATGTATTAAGTTACTGGCATTAGTAGAAAGAGAGCACTTGTTGGGCTCCATTTCAGGCAACAAAACGTTTTGGTCCCACAGAGATACAAAAATTGATAGAGAGCCAGTCAGTCTGTCTGTCACAGTGAATGTCCAAATTCTGGTGTTCACTGAAATGTGGTGGTTGAGACTAAATATTATACTTTATTTTAGGACACATATACATTGAATGTGGGTGTTTACATTTTATGATTGTATTGATTATCCCTGAGTCTTGTGGCATTCAGAACTGATGACTGCCAATATTAATTTGTGTTAGCCCTGAGGTTTTGGACATTCACACTCACACATTTTTCAGGGATGGTCCACATCCCTCAGCTTTTGAACATTTGATGCCACATACATAAAAGTTTGTTTTCAGCTAATTCCATCACTCTCAAGCAATAACAAGGGACAAGCCACAAGGCAGAACTGTTTGTGATTATTGTTTTTTTTTAAGTTGTTTTCATTCTGATTTTACAGTAGCCTATTGTACGATGTTGATAATTAAACTACATTGATAATTAAAGCTATGACTGTATTGATAATTGACTATGTTGATGTTGATAATTGACTATGTTGATAATTAATTTTTCAAAACTGGTTGTTTTAATTCTGATGTTTAGATAGCATATTTTAGTATGTTGACAATTAACTACTGTATGTTGATTAAAAAAAAATGAATGGTTTTCATTCTGATTTTTATGTAGCATACAGTGGGTACTCCGGATCCACAGTGGTTAGGTTCTGGGAGCCCCTGTGAATGACAAAAAAACATGGATGATCACATCCCATATTATTAACTGATGGTGACATGTGCACAGATGCTTCAGTGCATCTGTGTTCACGTTGCCACCATTTTAAGTATAGGATGTGTTGATCCACAGTTGCTTGAAAGGGCCCACTGTATTTTACTGTGTCTTTTAATTATTGTATATTAACCTCTTTGCAAGCATCCCTGCTGAAAGGTGATATTTAAAGGGTGTAAATGAATAAACATTAAAACAACAATGGGTGTAAGGAAGAGGGGAGGAGCAGGATTAATTTCCAAGCATTATACCCAACTCTATCTTTAACTTCCTCCTAAATAGAATGAATGGCAGCTATTCCCTTTTGTAAGGGAAAATAATTTTGCTGTCCTTGGGAGGGGTTTCAATGAGGAAAATTCCTTCACTCCACCCCTGATCTTAGGTGGCCTATCACTGGAATTTGGATGTGCCAAAGGACTCTGAGGCTGAGAGCCTACATTGCAGTGAATAGTGTAAATCTCATGCAGAGTTGCATGTTGATTGTGCTATGCTTCCTTTGGTGGAATGGCAGTGTTTTGCAAAAAAAATGTGCTAATGAAGGAGTGCTCCCCACTCCAAATTACAACAGGAAGGGGAGGAGATCATCAGGTGGTCCTTTTTGGTTTAGGCGTCTCTGCCATGTTGTAGTCTGCTTAGCTGTTCTGTAGCCATGTTAAATTGAGACGGATATGTGATGGGAGGGGGTGCAGATGCTGGAGATGGGAACCAAGGTCATAGAATCCTAGAGCTGGAAGAGACCACAAGAACCATCTACTCCAACCCCCTGCCATTCAGGAATATACAATCAAAGCACTCCCAACAGTTGGCCATCCAGCTTCTGTTTAAAACTCCCCAAAGGAGGAGACCCCAACACACTTCAAGGCAATGCATTCCACTGCCAAACAGCTCTTACTGTCAGTAAGTTCCTCCTCATGTTTAAATGGAATACCTTTTCCTGTAGTTTGAACTCATTGCTCTGTGTCCTAATTTCTGGAGCAGCAGAAAACATGCTTGCTCCATCCTCAAGATGACATTTCTTCAAATATTTAAACATTGCTATAATGTCCCCTCTTAACCTTCTCTTCCCCAGGCTGAACATGCCCAGCTCCCTAAGCCAGTCATTATAGGGCATGGTTTACAGACCTTTTATCATTTTGGTCACTTTCCTCTGGACAGACTCCACCTTGTCCATATCCTTCTTGAATTATGGTGCTCAACTGGGCACAGTATTCCAGGCCTGTAACAGTGGGGAGAGAGAGGGGGCTGTCTCTGGAGGAACAGCTCCTACTCTTAGATCACTTCCTCTCCACCCAAGGAAAGCTATTTATCTCCCTGGTGTCAGAAGAAAAAGGAAGATAAGACAGGGCAAAACCTGGACACAACATGCCTAATGGTGAGGTGTGGTGGACTTAGAAAAGGCTTTGGAACCACAGAATATAATCCACAGAATATAATGCCAATCATGCAGATTTATGCGAGGCCAGGACCTAGCTGTTGTTCATGTCTGGTTGAAATACTCTGCCCAGCAGAGGCAGGGTGATGGGGCAGGGGGCACTCAGTGTAGCACTGATGAGGGTGCCAAGTGCACCGCTTACTCTAAATTGGTCTGACACTCAACTGAGGGCCTTTGTTTTCCTTGGCTGACTCCCTGTCCCAGGCTCCACCCCTTTCTATAGTCAGAATCCTTCAAGGCAGTGGTTCTCAACCTGTTGGTCCCCAGATGTTGTTGGACTACAGTTCCCAGGAGCCCTCTGAGGTCTCACCTAGACAGCCAGGTGGTCCTCCCAGTCATTAGTGAGGCTGTGAGTTCAATCCTACAGCCTCACTAATGACTGGGAGGACTACCTGGCTGTCAAGGTGAGACCTGAAAGGGCTCCTGGGAACTATAGTCCAAGAACATCTGGGGACCCACAGGTTGAGAACCACTGCTTCAAGGGATAGTAGGCCTTTGGCTAGAAGAACTCCTTTACCTCTCCAGGAGCTTAGGCCGGGCATGCTGTTGGATTCAGTGACCATGGAGCTTTTGGAGGAGGGTGTGTTCTCCAATGCTAGAACTAGGTTTTGAGGTTGCCAATGCTGGTCTGAGGTGATAGGTTTAAGACAGAGTTTTCAGCTTCAGGGGTCTCCAGTATATTGGGCTCAGGGATCTCTGGCTTTCCAGTGCTTGGGCCTACACTGAATCTCCTCTACAGGTGCCACCAATTCACCAGCCTTTGAGTCTCTGCCTCTGAAGGGCCCCTGGGTTATGATAATACCAAGGGGTTGTCCACATGGTGAAAATACCCCTCACAGAATTTGCTCAGAAAACAAGCTGTCTTAATGGGATCCCGCATTGTCTCATCATATTGTGGAATGGGGGCAAAAAGAAGAAAAACTACACAAGAAAAGTCTTCGCAGCTTTTCCTGGCTTTTTAAAGAAAAACTCCAGAGATAAACACATTTTTGCTTGTTAAGACAAGCAATTCAACATGAATCGCTTCCCCATGCGGGAGACAATGCAAACCTGATTGGCTGGATGAGCACAGAGGGCAGGGCTGGGTTACAGGGCAAGTGCCCACTGCCACCATGTTTGGAGGCTTGTGCTATCTTTTTTTTCTCTTTCTTTTTGGGGCAAGGTGAAATATCACTTGTGTGCACCATAGACATACTGTAGGTTTTTTTTTAAAGGTCAGCAGCAGCAGATTTAAAAATGAGAGTAATCCACTCACTACTGCTATCTCAGCTGGTCACAGCTGCTTACTGTGGAGCAGTCCATTTTTTCCCCTTCGTGTAGACTTGGCCCTAGAGTCTCTTCCTTGGGCCTTGATCTTATTGAGATGGTAAGAGTATTGGCTGGTGGATCTGCCACTGCAGGTAGGGTTTCCATATCCCAGGGCCTCAACCCTCTCCTCCAATCTTCAGGCTGAGGGGAGGAATCTCATGGTGAGAGTGCTGCCTTGAAAAGTGTGAATATATATATTTTCCTCATTTGGTTTTTTTTAAAAGGTGTACTCTAGTCAACTGTGGTTGGTGCAGTGGCATTACCAAGGGTTGCCATGTGTAATGCCACCCTTGGAAAATCACCAGGGCCTACTCTCTGTGACATGATAAGGGGTCATCCCTAGTCCTCATTTTTTGGCTCTGCAATATCAGGGCCTAAGACAGCCCTGACCTGGAAATCCTAATTGGAAAGATGAAAAATCCACTCTTCATTTTACTGTTGTTCTTTCCACAGCTGCTCTGAGTTGTAGGGGAGTCCTGGGGCAGACCCTATCCTTTCACATACATTTGGCACCAGCAGATCCCATTCAACCAGGAGCTGCTGCAGAAGGAGTAGTGGTACAATCAAGAGTAAATTCACAATCATGACAGTAGTACCATAGATCCACCAGCTCCCTCCAGATGATGAACCTATGTCTGGGGATGATGCTCTATCAGACTGGTGGTGGTGGTAGTAGTCTTATATGATGGAAGATTTTTCTGTAGAAGTTCCTTGTACATGAAAACTAAATTATCAGGGAGAAAAGCTCCAGCCTAGCCATCCCCTTGATATCCTAGCTTTCTATGTGAGCTGGTAGAGGGGTGTCTGTCTGTCTGTGTGTGTATTTATTTGGAAGAGCATTCAGTCATGCAAATCCAGTCTGAACTGGTACAATGTAAAACACAGGTATAATGTGAGGATTGCAGTAGAGCTCATATGGAATAGTGAAGCTTGAAGGGGAGCAGATTATGCCATTGTTTCCTGCTAATTTAAAAGTCCCTGGTGGTCTGACACAGTGGCCCCTGGCTCCACTACAACAGAGTTTAATGTTGTTTTATGCATTTGTATTTGTGAGTTTTAATTGGTATTTCATAACTGTGCTTTGGGAAAAATCAGATGGACACTGAAAGCAACTAATGAATTTTCAACATAGGTCATGTTGTGGGTAAGAGTGTCTTAATTGGTTTTCTGTTACTGGCATTTTAGGATGTAGAATATACTTTTTAGATGAAACAGAGATATATGGCTGTCCCCCCCCCCGGCCCCCTCCCACAGTTTTATTTTTTCTGATCATCTCACAGCAGCTCTACAAATGGCTGTTGTATTAAATCAAACCATCAGATATACAAGATACAACCTTTCTTGCCCCTTCTCCCCACCACAGTCCTAAATCATCCTCTTCCAGCCTTATCACTGTATGCAGCCATTTATTAAATAAATACAAGATTAATGTTTTGTCAAAAGGCGAGGCCTTCTCCTCCAGGGAAACGGAAAGGAGATGTTTTATGTGTGAAACAGATCTGCTTCTTTCCTAGTATCTCAATTAAAAGTAACACCAGAGCTTTGAAAATTACTTCTTTGGACAATGATGTCCATAAACTCCCATGCTGGCTAAGGGATTTGGAGACTTGTAATCCAAAAGGTAAACTTTAAAAGTTTTGAGTAACACTAGCAAAGGGACTATGAACAATTAATTTTTTTAAGTGCATCTTTCCCCCACGCACAGCTTGCATCCCAACTTAATGTTGGCCAGAGAGAGAAATTTTACATGCAACAGTTGTTAAGGATCTAATAAACAAACTTGAGTTCAGAGTCTAGGTAAAATTGCCTTATTGTTATGCCAGGCAGAACTGCAAAGCCTGCTACGGATAACAGGTCTCCTTCTTTTGAGCAGAGTTCACTGATCATGCTTTGATGGCCTGGCTGCTGATGCTGACAGAGTGCCCTCCTTATTCCAGGGTTTGTTTGTCAAACAACAGGTTTGATTGACATTCTTTTAGTTTTGTGGTGTGTTCCAAGAGCAAAAGCAGTTAGGCAAAGATGATAGGCAGCCTGAGCTTAAATCCGTACACTTAATGCAGATGCTGAAATCAATCCAAATGCCCTCAGTATATCTCTTTGGCAGGCCTGGTTTCCTTTCTTTGGCAGCAAATGCCACAGCTTTACTTGTATGTGTTGTGGTAGGGAGAAACAGATAAATGGTGCATTGCAGTGAAATAACTGGAGAATTTGTTGTTGTTAATTGACCTCAAGTTGACTTCAACTTATGGTAATCCTATGAATGAGAGACTTCCAAATCACCCTGTCATCAACAGCCCTGCTCAGATCTTGCAGACTCAAGGCTGTGGATTCCTTGATTGAATCTATCCACCTGTAATGCAGTCTTCCTCTTTTCCTACTGTCTTCTACCTTACCAAGCTTTATTGTCTTTTCTAGTGCGTCATGTCTTCTCATCATACGGCCAAAGTATGACAGTCTCAATTTAGTCATTTTGGCTTCTAGTGAGAGGCAAGTTCAATTTGCTCTTGGACCCATTTATTTGTCTTTTTAGCAGTCCACAGCATCTGCAGAATTCTTCTCCAGCACCACATTTCATATGAGTTTATTTTCTTCCTATCAACTTTCTTCACTGTCCAGCTTTCGCAACCATACATAGAAATGGGAAATACGGTGGCATGGAGAATCCTAAATTTAGTAAAGTGGGCCCCTGGTATCCACTGGGGTTTGGTTCCAGGACCCCCATGGATACCAAAATCTATGGATGTTCAAGTCCCATTATATACAATGGCGTAGTAAAATGGCATCCCTTCTATAAAATGGCAAAATCAAAGTTTGCTTTTTGGATATTTTAAAAAATATTTTCAAGCCATGGATGATTGAATCTATGGATATGGAGTGCCGATTGTATTCAGTGATATATCTTTACACTTGAGGATCTTGTCTGATTCCTTCATAGCTGCCCTTTTCAGTCCTAATGTTCTTTTGATTTCTTGACTGCTGTTTCCATTCTGATTTATGACTGAGTCAAGGTGTGGAAAATATCCCCCTCTTCTTTTTACTGAAATGATTCTAAGCAGTAGCATCACATGATAATTATGTTCCCTCTGTGTATTTCTTAATTCCCCAGTCAGATTTTTCTTAAAATATATTTGTATTTATTACATATAGCAAATCTTTGCTGTCGTAATATAGTTATTGCCTTTTTTGCAATAAAATATGCTGCCTTTCACATTACTCTATTATATAACCAGTAAGATAAACATCTAGCCTTATGCTGGTTCCACACAAGATACAACCTTGTGTAGTCTGGATTAGTATGCAAAGCTTGCCCCATTAGCAAGCCCTGCCCCCTACACTCATCCAGCTAATCACCTTGCACTTCCTCTCCTATAGGAAAGCAATTCAAATCGAATCACTTGTCCCAACAAACAGGAATGCACATTTCCTTTGGAGGTTTTTTTTAAAAAACCCAGGGAAAACTGCAAAGGCAGTTTTTTACGTTTTTGCCTCCACCCCTCCTTCTGAATATGGTGAAGCAATGAGACAGCCTGTATTCTCCTCGCATCCTGTGAGGAGCATTTTCGCAATTTAGGCAACCCCTGGGTTTCAATTTGAACTTTAACTGAGCTTTCTAAGGTTCTGAACCTCTTTGGAGGACAATGCTCAGCACCTTGGATAGCTCCTTTTAAATCTTTACTAAACCCCAGGGCAGATCCATTACCCCATTGTAGTGGAAAACACCAGGCTCCACTGCTTTTGTTTAGAGGGTAAGAATACCAGAGTGCTGAGTTTCCATCTGGATCACTACAGTGGCTCACTTTCAAGAATCCTAAGATATTCTGGAACACCTGGCAGGACAGGATTTGTTCTTACTTTTTTAATATTGATTTCGTAAGGTGCTATTTCCATGAATCATTATAGTATACATTATAGTATACTAACCTAGAGCTGTTAGGTTAGGTGTTTTTAAAAAAGATAATAAAGCCTGAAAAGTGTAGCACCCATAATCGTTCAGGAAAGCAGCACCAGTTTCTCTCTCTGGGTGAAAAAGCTCTGAATGTTCCTTTGCGAATACACTCTGTGAATGGTGAATTGAATAGCGCAGGCTATAAAACAGCTGCTGTTGAAGATGAAAGCTGAAGCATGTTGAGCAGCTCTTGCAATACAAGGCAGATTTCTTAAGATTAAAATTGGCTGCTGCTGATTTGCCTAACCTTTGCCTGGAGCAATTCCTACAGGTTCAAGCTGACCTGTACAAACAGCCTTAGAGTGGCATATTGCATTAGCAGTAAAGTGAAGCACTTTTGCAAGCCTTTATATTGCAATAGTAATTGAACAATATAATCCTATACACGTCCACTCAAAATTAAGTCCCACTGAATCCATTGAAGGCAAATCCACCAGCAACTGTGTATAGATTTAGAACCCCAGACTGCAATCTTTAGCATGGAGTATGCCCCACTGCAGGCTGGAGCTCTCCAGATGGCATGGGGACTGTGTCATCCATTGTCCCACACCATTGCCTATGGTGGGAATGGTTAATGAGAGTTGATATCCAATAACATATGGAAGAACAAAAATTCTCAAGCTCTCCCCCACTGAGAGAGCCAGCGTGAGATATAGTGCTTTGAGAGTTGGACTATAATTCTGGGAGACCAGTGTTCAAATCCCTGCTATGGAAACTCACTGCATAATCTTGCACAAGTCACTCCCATCCCATTCAGCCTCAGAGGAATGCAATGGCAAACCCCTCTCTAAACAAATCTTGCCAAAAAACCACCATGTGAAATTGGAACCACCATATAAAATTGGAACCACTTTCACCACTTGAAATTGGAACTGAAGGCACACAACAACAACTTAAGTCTATGAAAGCTTATGCTACCAACTTTTTCTCTCAGTCTCAAAGGTGTTGCAAGATCCCTTTGCATACTGATCCAGACTAACATGGCTATGTCTTTGAACAAACCCTAGTGAGGGCAAAGGGACTGGTTGCTGAGTAAGCATACATAAGATTTGGGTCCATGGGCAACTTCTGTGATTTCCCAAATCCAGATCAGAAGTTCCTTGCCAGTGGGAACTGAGTTTATGGATATCCTTTTGTTGTGATAGTGAGACCCCCAGTGGCTTCTGAGTCAACCACATTTTTTCCTGTATCTATTCAACACACACAAAAACATACTGTATAGCTAACTAATGGTCATAAACGGGGCAGAGCAGCAAGGATAATGAGCAGGGCTTTTGCTTCCTATAGAAACTGGCCAGATCCCAAACTACTCTCTGGTCCCTAGACTGCAGACTGCATCACTCCAGCCCAGGGAATGCTTAACAGACCTCAGTTTAAATTTCAACTCATCATGGATTGGCTCAAATCACAAGTCATGACCCTAGGTTTCTTGTCAATAAAGTGGGACCATGAAGCTTTCAGTGATCTTCTGAGGAGGTTAAAATCATACTAGACAAGCTACTTTAAGAATGCAGAACACAAGGTAGTGTATTTAATTTAATAAAGCCTAGAGTAGGAGTGGAAAACTTGCGTGGCTTTCCAGATGTTGTTGGATAGCAACGCCTAGCCAGCATAGCCAATGATGAGGAATGATGGAAGCTGCAGTCTTTATTGTCTGGAAAGAAACAAGAAGTCCATCTTAGGGTACGGGCAAGTAAGTCTGTTATGTGGGATGCAGGAAGGAATAAATAGCAAAAACAAAAAAGAAGAAAATTAAATAGTGGAATAATACCACTATAATTGAGTAGGAATTAGAGTTTCCTTCTCTTAGATGGTTGACCTTACAGGGTTGAATGGGCACCATCTGCCCAGGTTTGGAATTAGAGTTTTCCTTCTCCTAGGATGGTTGCTATAAGGCTAGAGAGCCCATCCTGCCCTTTGACACTCTTTATCAGACCCTTCGGTTTTGACCTGTCTGGCATGGGAGGCCCTACCAGTGGCTATTGTGCCACTGCCAGCATAGCTCAAAACTTCATTAGGGTACACAAGCCTCTCCCCCACAACAAGGGGGCGTCAGTGGAAAGGACTAAGACTCTATACTATCTAGTCCATGAGCTGCTCTTCGCTGATGCTACTGCCCTTGTTGCCCACACAGAAGCAGCTCTGCAGCGCCTAACATCCTGCTTCGCAACAGCTGCAGAACTGTTTGGGCTGGAAGTCTACCTGAAGAAAACGGAAGTTCTTTACCAGCCTGCACCACAGGATGAACACCACCATCCCCACATTGCCATAGGCAAATCTGTGCTTAAGTTCATTCAGCAGTTCACCTACCTGGGAAGCATCATCTCTTCAGATGCCAAGATTGACAAAGTGTAGGAAGGTAATGAGTCTAAAAATAAAATTGTATTTTAAAAAAATTCCAGGATCTAGTCCTTTTAAAAACAACAAGAATTATTTCCTTTAAAAAGAGTTAAAATCATTTGTTCACTTTTGACTTCATGTTCATGCAAAATGTGCTTAGGAATGCAGACTTGTAAGCTCAATTATCATTTAAAAGTGTATTCAGAAGTCTGGGATCCCCCAGTTAAATTAGACTCATTACAAAACAAAGGAGTCAGTTTAAAATGCAAATCAAAGTTTACTGAAGGTATATCAATCTCAATCTACATACTAATACAAACTTAAAAAGAGGTCTCTAACTGACTAATGAATATTTAGGGTTAGAAAACTCACCAGCCTACAACGGTAGAAGGCTGCATGGTAAAACATCATGGCATTGTTGCAGATGGCTTAAGATGGCAAATATGGCTAATATGGCTCCAGCCTCATGGAGACTCAAACTTAAAAGAGAACTTACACAAAAGCAATAAAATTTAAATTAGGTCATGTGTTGAATGACCCAGCACTCCAGTTGGCTGGAACTGCCCAGTGAAATAAGAGAAAGGGAACTTGGGATAAACAAAGGCATGCAGGGAAAAACCCTAGACTTATCTTAGGATGTGAATGAGGTACACAAGATTGCTTTTACATTACAATGATTATTTCCCCACATACTATACAAAGAGATCGATCACAGATTAGCAAAGGCATATAGTGCATTTGGAAGACTTTACAAAAGAGTCTGGAGTAATAAACACCTGAGGCGAAGCACAAAAATAAGTGTGTATAGAGCCATTGTAATGTGTACTCTCCTTTATGGGTCACCTATCGCCACCACTTATGACTCCTCAAATGCTTTCATCAGCGCTGTATACACACAATCCTAAATATACACTGGACTGATTATGTAACGAATGCTGTTGTCCTTGAGCAAGCAGGGATCACCAGCATTGAGGCCATGATATTGAGAACACAACTGCGCTGGGCAGGGCACGTTTCTAGGATGAAGGACCATTGCCTCCCAAAAATAGTACTCTACGGTGAACTCGCCACAGGTCAGCATAAGAGGGGTGCTCCAAAAAAGCGATACAAGGACTCCCTGAAACAACATCTGAGGCTCAGCCAAATTGATCACCAACAATGGTCCGCCCTGGCCTCACATCGGGAGGCATGGAGACATGGGGATGCACTATCCACAATGCTGCAACCTTATTTGAGAACTCACGCCGAACAAGTCTTGAAGAGGAACGACAATGCAGAAAGAATCACAACCCAGATACATCACCCAAGGAGGCCTTCTGCTGTGCTTTCTGCAACCGGACATGTTTATCTCAGATTGGCCTTTTCAGTCATCAGCGTGCTTGCAGAAAGCACGGGATGAGTCCTTCCTGAATCTTCATTTGTGAAGAAAAGCCAGAGAGAGAGAATTGAGTAGGAATAAAGCAATTATTGGAATTCGAAGAGGGCACCAGTGTTATTCAAAATCATAGGGATTTGAGAGGCTGATATGTTAAGATAACTGTAGGGTATGACATTTATTTTTCTTTTTTGGTGGCCCATGGTATCCACAGAACTTTCCTCCACCACTATACTTCAAGTAAGTTGATTTTTTTCCCCTGCCAATTTTCTTCACTGTTGAGACTTCACATCCATACATAGCAACTGGAAACACTACAGCGTGGAAGATTTTCACTTTGGTATTCAATGATATATCTTTATTCTTCAGGATGTTATCCAGTTCCTTCACCACTTTTCTTTCAAATCAATTTTCTGATTCCTTAACTACAGTTTCCATTTTGATTAATGACTGAGACAAGGTATAAACAATCATTAACCATTTTGATGTCTTCATCACTCACTTTAAAATTATGTAACTAATCTATGGTCATTACTTTTGTTTTCTCTATATTGAGCTATAACACTGCTTTTCACTTTCTTCATTCCCTTCATCATTAGTTATTCCAAATATTTGCGATTTTCTGTTAGTAATATGGTATCAACTGTTGTTGTTCTTATTGTTGTCGTTGTGTTTTCAAGTCATTTCTGACTTATGGCAACACTAAGGTGAACCTGTCACAGGGTTTCTTGTTAAGATTTGTTCAGAGGAGGTTTGCCATTGCCTTCCTCTGAGGCTGAGAGAGTGTGACTTGTCCAGCGGGTTTCCATGGCTGAGCAGGGATTCTAACCCTTGTTTACCAGAGTCCTAGTCCAACACTCAAACCACTATAACCATGCTGGCTCATGGTGTCCTCTACATATCTTAAATTGTTGAAGTTTCTTCCTCTAATTTCATTTAATGAGAACTATTATTGGCAGATGAAAGTAGTGGTGAGGCATTGCTTGATGACTCCTGACAAAACCACTTTATATATGCAAAATATGGGGTAATGGTTTGCAGCCTAGATTCAGTTCTTAAATCCATTTATTGAATTTAGACATCTCCCCACTCCCCATACTATTTGTTTGTGTAGCAAAATTATACTGATAACCAGCAAAGTGCGGGGAAGAGTCTTAATAAGTACAACTAGCTGGACCCAGTGTACCACACACCATTTAAAAATTCCACAAAAAATGCCTGGTAGACCTCACAACAACCCTGTAAGGTAGACTGGTGGATTTAGATTCCTCCTCTCCCTTCTCAGCATTCCACATGTTCCTGGAATTGCTGAGGGTGACTCACTCTATTGCCCGGCCACTGCTGCCTCCGCCGGCAATTGACTGCCTGGGTTCCGTCGCAGCCCATAACTGGTGATTGGCTCAGGGAGTGAGAGGAGGGAGAGGCCCTTGGGAGGCTGGGTATGTAGATGCAGACTGAGTAGCAGGAGTGGACTGTGAGGTGGAGAGGGAATTTGCATGTGGGTGGTGTTTGGTTGAGTGTGGTTCCTCTCTCTTGTGACAGATATCTCATACTCTCCAACTGTCCCAGTTTGGTAGCAGCATTCCCAAATAATCCTCTGTTGTTGCACTTTTCCAGCTGGTTTTAAATGTCCCAATTTCTCTTCCATCCTTCCACTTTCCCCCTTTGTCCATTGCCTTACTTCAACTGCTGCAAACTGAGTTCAAAGTGCAGAAGTAGTTGACCTCAAGTAACTCAGCAGGGAGAGATAAGAGGAGGAGGTGGAATCTTGCCCTATCCATTAGGCTCAGGCAAAAGCAAACTGTTGTAGTCTTTCCTAGCTTGTCTTTTGTTCCTCACTAATGACTTGTACCATCCTGGCCACACTCAGATGTTCCTTGGCCACACATGCCCCAGTTTTCATCTGTGAAATGTTGGAGAGTATGATAACTCCTCCTACTACTGTGGGACTGCCTGTATTCAGTGCTGGTTTAAGGAATTTTGGGGCTGCCTGCAACACTTTATTTTTAGGGGCCCATATGCTTATCTCAGGTCAATGTAACCTAACCTGACCTAACATATTCACAGTACAGGATATTCAGATTATTACTAATAATGTTTTTGCAGGAGGAGGGTTATGATGCCCCCCCCCCCAGAATGACAGGGGCCCTCTGGCTGCAGGTGCTGCAGGGCCCTTAAACCAGCCCTGCCTGTACATAAAATTTTGCATCTAGTATTACATTTTAGTCTTGCCAGCATCTTTCTTAAGGTATGCTGGAATATGGCTTTTGATCTGAACATCCATTAGCATTGTCTACAGTATTAAAGATTTTTAGAACAGAGTCGTGGATCAGACTATATTCCATAAAGAGCCTATTAGAAACTTTAATATTCATAGAAGAGGCCTTCAATAATAAAGGCAGCTTTATGCATGCAAATCTGAGAGCTTTTCCTTTACAAGATAACAGAAAAAGTCCAGCATATTTGGAGGTTAGGGTTTTGTTTTTTTTTCTTTAAAGAAGGTTCAGGTTAATAATGTTTCT
Source organism: Gambelia wislizenii (assembly GCA_030847615.1). Lineage (NCBI taxonomy): Eukaryota > Metazoa > Chordata > Lepidosauria > Squamata > Crotaphytidae > Gambelia > Gambelia wislizenii. The sequence continues at coordinate 264,204,730 of JAUMIR010000002.1, forward strand.
TTCAGAGAATATTTGTGATCTTATTGTATGGGGGAGAAGATACTTCCTTATGAATCTGTCTATAGAGGGCTGAATGGTTCTTTTAAATTCAAACCTTGAGACTTGTTTGAATATTCAGAGAGGCTCTTTGGGGGTTTTCTGGATAGTATTTTATTTTTAAATAATTTGATATAATATTTTACTTATTTCAGGTCTGTTAGCATAAAATTTGCATTTTCACGATTTTAGTTTTGGTACATAGCATTGAGGTAAGGTATTGTCCCTTGGTTTCTTTATATTCATGAAGGAATGACTACTCTAAATCATATCCGCTCTTTTCAAAAACTTGTTATGGGTGCCTTCCCCAGCACTGTATTCTTGGATCCCTTTCTTTTTCTAGAACATATCAGTCTGATCCTAAATAGAATATGCCAAGTGTATCGTTAGTTAAGTTTACTTAATTCTGCATAGGATCACACCCTGACTTTTCTAGCAAGGCTCACTTCTAAATTAATATGGAAAGGACTGCAGTATTCTTAGGCATTCTTAAGAATATTGCTAAGTGGAAAGGACTAATCTGCAACACAGAACATAGAAAGGATCAGTCTGCAATGTTCATCATTCCAAACCATAATGTTATGTGTGTGTCATCTTCAGTTACTGCATGCTAAAGCAGAAAGATATACATTTCATAGGCATTACAAAAAATGTGCAATTTTCCAGTGAGACTGGAGTATGACTAATGTACCATTGTTAATATTAGTAGTAGTAATTATAATTATTTATATAATTTAATACTTTCATAACTTATTATTAATTTATTATGTACCATAAAGAAAAATCCCATGAGGAAATATAAAAGTTTTTCAGGGCCCAGATATAGTAACCCTGGAGCTTATAAAGCCTTAATAAAGTGGAGCCTCCCATGAGGGAGAGTGTGGGACATCCACTTCAAGCAGATGATCTGAAGTGTCATGAAAAGACTGTTTAATGTACTTATATTGTATTTTCAACTGTCAGGGAAAGGATTTTCTCCTTCAAACACCCAAATAACATGGCTTGCCTTACGGGTGGAGGGAAGAGGCAGGCAGAAATGTCCTGCTCTAGCTCAGACAGCAAATGTCTACCTTAGGCCAGCCCTCTAACTTACAGAAACAAAAAGTCCTAATATTTCTGTCTTTTTTATTTGCATAGTACTATTAGCTAGCTTGAGCATTTGGAACAGGATGGGCAACAAATAATTTTTACAAAGTTGAATTCACAGCTTAGAAGGGGGGAAAAGCAGAGGCCTTTTTTGTTTTTCATCTCATAAACTGGCTGGGGAATGATATTTTTTCTTTAGAGGGCAGTAGTCCCTCACAGGTAATTTGGTGAGGGCCTTATGCTCCTGAGATGAGGCAGTTTTATAATAATACTGTAGTAACAATTTGCCTCATGAGGGAAATTGCCTTTTTACTGTGAAGCTTTGAAAGCTAGTGTAATGTAATTTCCTCCTTTTGGTTGGCCCAATCATCAAAGGATGGAGTCTTGATTTTGGTTTTCTTTTTGTTCTGTAGCCAACATGGCACCCCCTCCAATGCTTTTCAATCTGAAGATACCCAATGTAGCTGTAACAGGGGAGTTCTATACCTGAGAACATGGATTTTGTGTTGTCATACACTGGGAATTTTAATTTTTAGGGTTTAACCTAAAGCAACTTAATTCAGCTTCAGTTGATATGCTTTCCCTGTTCCAACACATAAACCTGTCTCCACTATGAAGAATAAAAAATTGCTGAGAGACTGGCAGCGTTATTCCATCATAGTGATCCAAGATCTCGCAATAGAAGCACATTTGGTGTGTGTGTGTGGGTGCTTTGCAACTTTAAAAAGATAATCTAAATTTCCTTGCCACATTATAATTGTTACTGCATATATCAATGGTTCTTAGAGCAAATCAGGCCTGAACCTTCCCTAGATGCCAAGAACTGAGGCTGTCGTACTTTGGCCATAATATTTGAAGACATGACTTAATAGAAAAGACAATAATGCTTGGGAAGGTAGAAGGCTGTAGGAAAAGAGGAAGGCCACATAACTAGATGGATAGATTCAATCAAGGAAGCCATGGCCCTGTGCCTGTATGACCTGAGCAGAGCTGCTGATGGTAGGGTGACTTGAAAGTCTCTCATTCATGGGGTCACCTTAAGTCAAAGTCTACTTGAAGGCAGTTAACAACAAAATATTTTTATGCACTCTTCTCTTTCCTTGCTGCCCATCACTCTTTCTCTGACTCTGGCCACTGCAATAGCTGAATGAAAAATGAAATGTCTATACAACTTATTTTCCCACATCAAGGGATCTGGAAACTTTTCTGTATTTAAATAGCCCACACACTCACAAGTAATGCAGATTGATTCCATTGAGTTCAATATGGCTCAAAACAGGTATGCATAGGATTGCCTTCTGAAGTTCAGAAAGAAAAGGATTTATTCCCAAAGAGTGCTTTAATTCCTGCCCTCACTTTCAAAAAGCTTTCAAAAGTATACACATCACAAACTATGGCCTTGAACGATTCTGCAATGATACACAAGCAGCATCTAGTTGGCAGGATTACAGCAGATCTGTAGGCAGCAATAATGGGTTCTGGAGCCTTTCTACACTACACAGCTATAGCACTCTCTCTCTCTGGCTTTTCTTCACAAATGAAGATTCAGGAAGGACTCATCCCGCACTTTCTGCAAGCGTGCTGATGACTGAAAAGGCCAATCCGAGATAAACAAGTCCAGTTGTAGAAAGCACAGCAGAAGGTCTCCTTGGGTGATGTTTCCGGGTTGTGATTCTTTCTGCGTTGTCGTTTCTCTTCAAGACTTGTTCGGCATGAGTTCTCAAATAAGGCTGCAGCATTGTGGATAGTGCGTCTCCATGCCTCCCGATGTGAGGCCAGGGCGGACCATTGTTGGTGATCAATTTGGCAGAGCCTCAGATGTTGTTTCAGGGAGTCCTTGTATCGCTTTTTGGAGCGCCCCTCTTATGCTGACCCATGACGAGTTCACCGTAGAGTGTTATTTTTGGAAGGTGGTGGTCCTCCATCCTAGAAACGTGCCCTGCCCATTGCAGCTGTGTGTATCAGTGTGTATAGAGCCATTTTACTGTCTATTCTCCGTTATGGGTCTGAAACATGGGTCACCTATCGCCACCACTTATGACTCCTCGAATGCTTTCATCAGTGCTGTATACGCAGAACTCTAAATATACACTGGACTGATTATGTGACGAATGTTGCTGTCCTTGAGGAAGCAGGGATCACCAGCATTGAGACCATGATATTGAGAACGCAGCTGCACTGGGCAGGGCACGTTTCTAGGATGGAGGAACATCCTAGAAACCATATTTCAGACCCGTAAAGGAGAATAGACAATACAATGGCTCTATACACACTGATTTTTGTGTTTCGCCTCAGGTGTTTATTACTCCAGACTCTTTTGTAAAGTCTTCCAAATGCACTATCTGCCTTTGCTAATCAGTGATCAATCTCTTTTTCAATGTTGGCATCTGAGAAGATGATGCTTCCCAGGTAGGTGAACTGCTGAACGGACTTAAGCACAGATTTGCTGAGGGGAATGTGGGGATGGTGGTGTTCATCCTGTGGTGCAGGCTGGTAGAGAACTTCCATTCTAATTTCCATGGCAACATTCTACGGAATCCTGGGATTGGCAATTTAGGGAGGAGCATTTTGAATTCTCAGCAAGGGAGCTCCTCTAGTACCTCTAAACAAACTACAGACCCCAGGATTCCATTGGATGCTGCAGCCACGGTAGTTAAAGTGGAATGGTTGTGCTATAATTGAAAGGGCTCTGTGTCTCAATAGTTTTCTAGAGGACCTCTCATCCAAATTGAATTCCCCATGTGTGAGTTAAAAAAACAAAGATAAACACAATACAGTTGTCCCTCTGTATCCACGGCTTTGGTACATCACTCTCATACTTTTTGTATCTCTCTTTTTATCGTAGTACTCTGTTATAGATCTATCATTCCACTTTAACTGCTCTGGCTGCCTCCTGTGGAATGATGGGATTTGGAGTTCGGAGAGGGGCATTTAGAACGCTCAGCCAGAGAGCTCTTAGGCCTCACTAAACTACAAACCCCAGAATTCCACAGGAGGCAGCCAGAGCAGTTAAAGTGGAATAACAGCACGATACCAAGAAACCATAGCGGAAGGAGGCGAGGGTGAGTGGAAGTGACGTTCGAGGGGTAGCGGAAGTACAAGGAGGGGGAAAAGCGTTGCAGGCCTGCGAGCGAGCACCACCATCATCATCATCATGGTGGATTACAGTGTGTGGGATCACATCGAGGTCTCCGACGATGAGGACGAGACTCACCCCAATATCGACACGCCCAGCCTCTTCCGATGGCGGCACCAGGTGAGGAGTCACGGGAAAGCGGTGGAGGGATGCGCATGTGGGGCCGAACACGCCCCGTTGTTTCCAGCCTGAGCCAGGAGGGGCGAGGAGCTCTCGCTGGACCTTGTGGGACTACAGTTCCCATCAGCCCCAACCCATGTAGGCAGGGGTGGGGATGTTGGGAGTTGCAGTCCATCAGCACCTGAAGGGCTGTACTTTTCCCCCCACTGCTGTTCTAATCCACCCTCCTAAAACTATGGCTGGAGGGTTGTTTTGCAGAGTTGAAGGCAAACGCTGCCCTCCTCTCCGGGGAAAATGGTGCCTGTGAAATCTTGCTCCTCCGCCATCCTGCTTTTGAAAGGACGCCGCCCTTGATTCTCTGCTGCTTTAACTGTGCAGACACCTACGCCAGTGGTTCTTAACCTGTGGTCTGGGGACCCCCAGGGGTCCACAGTGTCCTCACAGGGGGTCCATGAAGGCTTGAAGGCTGCTCAGCCTACATGACAGGAACCAAGGCAAAGGTTGGCTGGCTTGGCCTGCGCATTGCCATGCAATCCGCTCCAGCCACAAACTTGCAGGAAGAAGCAGGAGAAAAGTATCCCCTCCCCTTCTAGTGCCTCTGAGGGAAGGGTTAATGGATGGTGTAATTGTATTATTATTGTTATCATCATCATCATCATCATCAGGTATTGTTATTATGATGTTGATGAGGGTTTTAAATCTTGAGTTAAGTCCTAGGGGTCCGTGGCAACAAAAGTTATTTAAAGGGGGTCCCTAATAAAGAAAAGGTTAAGAGCCACTGGCCTGCACTATGCTGTTTTGTTTTCCTTTAGATGCCTTTTTTTTCCCCTGAGAGTTTTTGGCACAGCTCCTAAAACCTTCAGTAAAAGATGCTGGCATTTTATATATGAATGCTAGGATGGGGAAAGTCTTCTGCCTTTAACCCTGTCAGTCAGAGGACCTAACATAGATGAATAAATGGTCTAACCTAATACCAGGAAGCTTCACCTCTGTTCAGCTGAATACAGGCATACCTCAGTTAACAAAGTGTCTTTACACCTGCCCAGCCAGATTTTGGGCTTCCCATTCCCATTTTCAAGTACAGAACTTGATCTGCAGGAACATCTTTTCTTCATGTGTTTATCCTGAGCAACTGAAAGTGTAAGCTGCAGTTTTCTGTTATAGACTTTTGTATCTTTAGCTCTGATTGGTTTGAGAGCTGGGAGTGTGTGAATTTTGGGGGAGATGGTCGATTCAGATCTGTGTCACATTAGTAAACTAGTCCTCCTCCTCCTTTCTTCAGAGGCATTAGTGATAATCTGTGTTCATATGATTCTGCTACCTTTCTCAGCTTCAAGGCATTATGTTCCTAGTGAGTTTTAAACACAAGTGAATAACCTCATTAAATTCAGAAGCCCCGCCAAATGAAAATTGAGTGTATTTATTTAAGACTGTAAATAAATTTATTTGGTAGATTAATCAAATAAAACTTTAGTTGATTAAATCAGTAAAAATGAGAACAGTTTTTAACTGGAACATAGCAACAAGCACATGAAACTGTCTTTAGCTGGAGTCATACCCTTTGTCCATTTAGCTTGATATTGCTAACAGTGACTGCAGTAATTCTGTAGGATTTCAGGCACGTATTTTCACCTGGAGATGCCAAGGATTGAACCTAGCACCTTCTATATGCAGAGCATGTGCTCTGAGACTGCAGATTAAGGATTTGCTTTTAAAAGGTTGTTTTGCTTCTGTTGTTACTGTGATAGAGAGCTCACTATAATTCTTCAGAGGACGTACCTTACAACTTGACAATCAAAAAGCTTTTACTAACAGTATATTGAAGCTTTGGTAATACAGAGATATATTTCAAATGTCACTGAATTTTAAAAACAGGTAACTAAGAGTTCTTTCATTGTTTTGCAGAATATAAATAATGTACTGCATTTAGTAGTAAAGATGGGATTATGTATAAAAACGTTTCACTTTTGTATCCTTCACATATGCTGTTCGCTGTATTGTCAAACAATGTTTAATATTGGTACAATAAATAACCAAAAAAAGGAACTTGAGAGGCCTCTTAAAAACAATTGTTATACTAGATATTTTGCCATCTCTCAAACCTTTTACAAAGAACCACCTACTTGTAAGAAGCCACCTGCTAAAACCGTTGGCTCTTTTCCTTTAATAGCACGGCTGATTTCTAGCCAGATAAGGAATTGGAAATCATGTTGCCCTGCTGTAGTTAGCATCTGCCCCAATCAGATTATCCCATGTTGGGAGAATGGTGGGACATAAATTAAATAAATTTGGATTCTGTGTTTCTGCTTGTTCTGAAACTGAAATGTTTTTAAAAGCTTGCATTTCCCTCCCCTGCCCCCAATTTGGAGGGGATGTATAGATCCATATGATGCCTAGAAGTGTCCCTGGTTGAACAGTGGTCTGCATGTTTTCAAGTACATGTGTGCATCCATGAGGGCTAAATGCCCTGAAAGTCAGCCCTGGTTTTTTGAACAATTCAAACTCTGCTCTAGTTTCCACCCAGCCCTCGTGGCTTCAGAAAACAAGCAGCACTGCCGTTATTGAGGTTCATATGCACTTGCCAGTTTTTAAGAACTAAGCAAAACAAGTTTAAACAGTGAGATTGATTGATCAAGGCAACATCATACCAAACATACTTAGATTTCTAGTTTAAACTATTCATAGCTTATGAGATCAGGTCATGTGCTCTGACCTCCTTGTATGTAGGCTGTGGAATTGAGCCTAGCGGGATTAAAGTATATTTTCTGCTGGACACAGGATCTTCTGCTAAAGACTTGGAAGCCTGGACTCACTGTAAAAGACCAGGAGCTTTAGAAGACAGGAGGGATGAGTTAAGGCAAAATGTGTCTTGGTTGTTACATGGGAAATATTGGATGATGGAACATTTATCTCATGTTGTTCTCATGGTTATATTTAATTTGCTCTGTTGAGTTGTAATTTTTTTGTGCTGTCTTTTTCCTTGCTGTACACTGTGCTAGGAACAGTAACTTTATTCTTATGTAGAGATTAGATAAATTTCTCAAGGAGTAGTACCTACCAAGGATGTTGGTGAGTCCAACAGAAAAACAATATTTAAAGCACTAGTGAGAAAACGGGTATGAAAATGCCTTATTCACATCAGTGTCTATAAGTTTCTCTTTGACACCACAAAGGAACCTAGAGCACTGAAGATTAGATCTTGATTTAGTCATACTCGGCTGAACCTCAGTCCAAGTACTGGAATGAATACACTTTATTCAGACACACCTTAGTTCTGTTGGCTGCTGTATTGTTAGTGAAGATGTAACTCTGCAAGCAGGACATAGTATTTGAAAGAACAAACAATAAGCCACAAAAGGACACAAATAGATCTGTGGTATAAGGTTTTATGGACCCGTTATATGCTGCGTGAAGTATTGTCGTCATTTGGTAGGTAACTTACATCAGTGGCCCCACCGTATCCACAGGCTCTAGATCTGCAAATTTAATCAACCACAGATTCAAAATGAAAATTAATAAATACAAGACATGGCAATCAGTGGTGGCGGCTCTCCTGCTTATTTGTTCGTTGGGTGTATGGGAGCGCTGCTGCCCATCACCATGTCCCTGTGGATGCTGCTCATTGCCTTGTGATTGCCGGTGGCAGCCGCACTCCTGCTTATTTGTTTGCGGGTAGGTAGAGGCACCGCCGCTCATCACCATGTCCCTGCAGAAACTGCTTGCCACCCTGTGATTGGCAGTGGTTGTGGCACTCTTGCTTGTTTGCAGGAGCTGCCAATTGCCATGTTCCTGCAGAAGTTGCTCAAAGGTGGAGGCAGTCAGCTGGCGGGAGTCCAAAGAATATGCACCTTGCAGTGTGCCTGGCACCCAAGACTTGCCTCTGTTTCTGTCCTACACAATTTTCAGTAGAGATGAGCATTAATAAAGAGAGGCAAATGAGATTTTTTTTTTTAAAAAAAGTCAGCTGTCTAAGGGATGTCAAGGGTGTACACTGCTGTTGCAGTTCAGAAAGGAGAGGAAGAATACATGTCTTTGGTAGTATGGGTCATGGAGGTCCAGTTCCCAAAAGACAGGGTAGGAGGCAAGTTCATTGATTCTAAACTATGTAACTTTTAGGTGTCCTCTTAAGACCTGGTTGTTTAAGATTTTTGGGTGTTGGAAAGGCTAGATACAAGGTTTTTAAACTGAAAAAGAATAAAAATAATAAAAAAGCTTTCTTTCCCATTAAAAGTTATTAGGGGTTGTTCAAGCAGCTTGGCATCAAAGCAATGCATTTTGTGTTGAAGCTGTACATATGTACTATAGAGATGGGATTTCTGATAGGGCTATGTTGATTGAAGTGGACCTGTTTTTCAGGCCCGGGTAGAAAGGATGGAACAGTTCCATAAGGAAAAAGAGGAGGTTGACAAAGGGTACAAGGAGTGCAAGCGAAAGTTAAGTGAATGTCAGAAGAAGATGAAAGAACTTGAATTGGCCAGCACAGAGAGCACGAAAAGTGAGCTGCAACGGCTGCAGACCGAGGCTCAGCAACTCAAGAAAGAAGAAAAGAGTTGGGAAGAGAAAGTGGAGAATCTCAGGAAGAAGGAAAAGAGTATGCCATGGAATGTGGACACTCTCAGCAAAGACGGTTTCAGTAAGGTATGTTGAAATGCTCATGTTGGGCTGGGCTCATTTGGGGGGGGGGGGTCCCGTTTCCTAACTTTGACTGATTTGTGCAACTGGGAAGACTACATAGCCTTCTGACTGTCCTATCAGCTAAACTGGGTAAATATGTGAAAGGCACACTTCCAGCTGCTGTAATTTCTAGGATGGGTGTCTTGTCCCTTTACAGTAGTGAGACATCTTGTCACATCCCCAGAACTCAGGGTATACAATGGTAGTTTGAAAAGTAGATACAAAACCCTTAATCAAAGTAGCTAAAAGAACTGCAGTGGTGTCCCATGAAGAAGCGAGTCAGAGATGTTACTTTTGCTCTCAGACAGCAGCCCCTCTCCAGGTCAGACTGCTGTTCTCAAAAATCATAATGTTCGAGATTTTTCAAAGACAACCTGTGGAGCTAACTGGTCAAAGGAAAAGGTCAAACACATTGAGTTGGCACAGTCCCTATGCCTGGGCCCCCGTTTTTTGGATCCCCACCAGGGTACCCACTGGTTTAACTTTGTTCCCTAGAGCTAGCCCAGATAGTTATAAGTGAGTGTATTTTCAGAAGAAACTAAACATATTTGTAGGGGAAAGGGATGGTTTATGCAAATGTTAAGTTACAGTATTAACTCCTACCAAAAAAAGGGAACCATCCCCCTTCTCTGAGTAGAGTGGTGAAAGGCCTTTTTGAATGCTTGGGCAGGAAAATGGCAGCGGTGGCGGCGGCTCTTTGGCGCTTCCCCTCAAAGGCTGTTGAGAGAGTACAATGGATCAGTGCTTCTTTTAGGTTCTCCTGGGATGGACAGCTTTTGCCTTTAGCCACTCAACAGTTGTTCCACCACATTTGCGGGTTACACTTTCACAGATTTGGGTCTGGCCGTGTGCTCATTCCCTCACTCACTCAGGTGTTGGGGACAGGCGATGGAATGGGGGAGCAGGAGGAGATAGGGTGGGTGGTGCATGGGTCTCCAGGGCAGATGGAGGGAGTAGGATGAGTGGGGAGAGAGTCGAGCGGGTGGGGTGGTGGTGGCAGGAGGAGGGCAAGGGCAGCTTGTTTTTGATCACCTCTTCAGCACTCCGTTGCCGCCACTGCCGGAGAGAGTCACATGCATGAGGTAGGCCAAAGGAAGAGGCAGGTTGCTCACTGCTGCTACTGTTGGGCTTGTCTAGACGAGAAGAAATAATGCACATACCTGTGCATTATAGCTAATTCACAGCAGCATTGTTTGTTCCCACTGTGTTTTCTTCAAAAACAATAGGCTGCAAAGCTCTCTGCTCCGATGTTCACATGGCTGTGAATCAAGATGGCGGCTGTGTCCTTCTTCTTCTTCTTCTTCTTCTTCTTCTTCTTCTTCTTCTTTTTGCACAGTAAGGTGTGAGGAAGGCGAAGGGGACCTGGTAGTGCCCAGAGACAACGAGGAGAGCAGCCACTGCAAGGAAGAGGAGGAGAGCCACCCACCCATCCCAGCAGTGGCAGCCTCCAATTCTGGCTTAAAGGGATGGGAGGAGCCGCCTGGCCAGCTGCTGGTTGCAGAGAAGGAAGAGGAGAGCAGCTCTTCACCTCTGGCTTCATCTTGTCTTCCCGGGCTAGGCTGGTACTTCTCTCATGCCTGTCTGCCAAGCTTGATGTAAGTGGGCTTTGGAGGGCACAGGACAGGCATGAGAGAAGGAGCAGACCAGCCAGGGGTGGCAAGATGAAGCTGGAGTGGCGAAGAGCCTCCCTCCTTGTCGTCTCCGCATTGCTGCCAGGTTTGCTTTCAACAGTTTTTTAAAAATTAAAGTTTAAAAAAGTGCATGATCACTAGTGCTTTTGGTTGCTTGACAGCAAGCCCGCCCCTGCACATATCTGACCATTCAGATGTTTGGTTCCACCCTCTCCAGACTGCAAGAAATTGCATCAGTTGTCCCAATGAACAGGAATGTGCATTTCCTTCAGAGTTTTTTAAAAAAATTGGGGAAAGCCATGAAGGCTTTTCCCATGGAGTATTTGGAGTTTTTGACCCCCCTCCTTCCAAATATGTCGAATCACCACAGGATCCCATTGGGACAGAAGGTAGTCTCGAATTCTGTGAGGAGTATTTTCACTGTTTAGACAAACCCATTGTTATGCTCACCAGCAGTTACCAATCAGGGAGAAAGAAGTGTCACTAGTTTAGTTATAGGGCTAGAGCCTGAGAGCATCCATCAGGAGCGCCCAGGTCTCAATGTTTTCAAATAGCCTCGGCTCTTGGCAGCAGGCGCCTTCTGTCAGCGATGGGCTCTCCATAATATCCCCCCTTCTCCTCCCACCCGGTGGGGAGGATGGGAGGAGGAGAGCGCAAATGAGTGCTGAGGTATTAGCAGTTTGTCTCCACTTCTCTCCATCCTCCTTCTAGCCTTCCTTCCCTCTTTCCTTAGAAATTCAATATTCTTTTATGAAATCCAGGAGCAGTAGTGCAACTTCAGCACTACTATTTAAAAGAAAGAAATACCCAGGCTGGCCAAGGACACCCCTCAAATTAACCCCATGCAGTTGCCTTCCTTAGTATTGTCGCTTCTGGACTAAGAGCCTCAGAGTTCATTAGTTTGGAAAGGAAGAGAGGGAGCTCCCATTATCAATTCATGCATATCTTGGCTCAGGTTTCTGGCTCTGGGAGAAGATTTCAGGATGTAGGAGTGGCTTAGAAGGGAGAAAACTTTGCTCTTTCTGTCCTGGTTCTAAGAAGCAGGTCCTTTCTGCCCCCAAACTGGGGGTCAGAGGTGCCGGAAAAGAGTGTGAGGTGTGGGTGGGAAGACTGAGGGCTGTGTGTGGTGCAATACACAAACATCAAAACAGAAAGGAGACAGGGTGTTTATCAGGTGTAGGAACAAACTACCTAGGCACCATCCCCTTTTCTGAGTGGAGAAAGGTGGGAGCTTACCGGTAGTCTGTCCTGGGAGAAACTAAAGGAAGCACCAACCCCCTCTATTCTCTCCAGTACCCTTTTAAATGCCTGGGTGGGGAAATGGCAGCTCTTTGACATTTCTCCACCGTGAGTAGAGGGAGTTGCTTCTCCACCATGATGGGGAAGGGCCAAAGAGCTGCCATCATAATTTGTCCACCCAACCATTCTGAAAAGCTGCTGGAGAGGGTAGAGGGGGTTTGTGCTTCTTTTAGGATCTCCTGGGGCAGATAAAGCTCTGAGAACCTGGTCTGTCCTGGGAGAACCTAAAAGAAGCACCAACCCCTTCTACTCTCTATGCCATGGTGGGGATGCACAAAGAGCTGCTGCTGCCGCCGCCACCATTTTTCTACCTAGGCATTCCAAAAGGCCAGAAGCAGTGCGGTGACAGAGGGAGGTACAGTTGTCCCTCCACATTCACGGTTTTAAGTATTCACGGCTTGAAAATATTCTTAAAAAAATAATAATCCAAAAAGCAAACCATGATTTTGCCATCTTATATAAGGGACACAATTTTGCTATGCCATTGCATATAATGGGACTTGGGTATTCACGGATTTGGGTATTCACGGGGGGTCCTGGAACCAAACCCCAGCAAATGTGAAGGGATAACTGTACTTACATTGACTTGTGTATAAGGCCCAATCCACACTACAGAAATAATCCAGTTTGAAACTGAATTATTTGCCATGGCTCCTTACTATAGAATCCTGGGACTTGTAGTTTTACAAGGTCTTTAGCATTCTTAGCCAAAGATTGCTGGTGCCTCACCAAATTACAAATCCCAGGATTCCATAGGAAGGAGCCATGGCAAATAATCCAGTTTCAAACATTTGGGTTTGAACGAGATCATTTGTGTAGTGTGGATTTGGCCTAAATTGAGCCAGGTTTTGGGGGATTTTTTTTGTCAAAAATATTTCAACTTATACATGAGTATATACAGTAATTGAAAGCTGTTTATTAAAGCCTAGGGCACTTAAGAGTTTGCTGACTTATCTTCAGGTCAACTGAATTGATTTCATCATACCAAATTAGGTGAGCTGTCAGCTCCATGCTTCCAGGACTGGTGTAGCTGTTCCATTTGCCTCTGTTCTTTCTGCTGTGTTGTTTCTTCATTCTTATCTGGCTTGTCCCCTTTCTTCTTTGTCTTGTTTAGAAATATCTCATCAGCCCTAAGAAGGTTCTGCCAACTTTGACTACAGTGAGGTAACAAGGAGTGGCACTAACCAGGCTTCATTTGCTGTTGCAGAGTGTCTTCAATGTCAGGCCTGAGCAACAGGATGAGGAGTCTGAAGAACAGAAAGAGAAGAAACACAAAACCTTTGTGGAGAAATATGAAAAACAAATCAAACACTTTGGTGAGTCAAATACATCTTGTGTGGTTTGTAGATCCCTAGCTTTTCCATTCACTCGGATTTCATGAATGTCCCTTGATTGTGGTCCCATAGGAATGTTCATATTCATTAGGGCTCTTTTGTAGAGGAGACTTGCAAATGAAAAAAAATGCACTGATAAAAGTTCTGAGTTAACACAGCTGTGATCAAGACTGCATGAGATCCATGCAGGCAATTGCAGGTACAGCCATCAAGGACTAGTGTTCATGTGTAGAGTTGGTCTGACTGCCCCTGATGTGTTCAGGCAATATTTGTTGCATTAGGGAATGCCAGTTGCTAGCTACTGTTTAGTAAATAATACATTGGAGTGTGTCTTTAAAAAACAGACATAGCAGTGTAAGATTCCAGGAATTGCTTCAGCAGAGCTCTTCTAGATCCAGTAGTATGATATGTGAGGAATCTGTTTAGTACTTAACTAGCCCTGAGTTTTGCCTTCCCTATTGGGTTCCAAACTGAAATATTCTGACAGGCCACAGGTTATTTCCTTTGGGTGGCTGTTTGGGAATAAATGAATTTTAGCATCTGTTTCCATTGGCCAAAGTAGGTTGTTCTTCAGATGTCTAGTTCGGCTCCCTGGGGCCTCTTCTTCATTGTGAATTCCCCATAAAGGAGTGGGGAAACATGGCTCACCCATTGCAAGCAGTTCCTGAACTGTTTTTGTGGCCCTTAAAGGCAACTTTGTTGTTGTGTGCCTTCAAATCCTTTCTGACTTACAGTAACCCTAAGGTGTACCTCTTAGACAGGGTTTTCTGAGGCTGAGAATATATAACTTGCCCAAGGTCACCCTCACTCAAACCATTACACTACACTGGCTCCTGAAGACATCAATACTCCCATTTTTTATTTTAATTATAAATGTCTACTACACCCTTTAGTGGGCATGGTGGTAGTTTCACCTTGCCCCCAACTCCAGACTGTTTTAGAAATCAGAAGTTACTCTGTGGCTTCTTATTTTGGGCTTTTCCTGGGCCTAAAACAGATTAGGCTCCCTCAGAACATAGTGAAATTCCTTCCACATCTCCTAGATGGCATGGCATGCATTTTGGGTTTAAAAATTGGGGATGTAGCTCTCCAAAATTCATTAAGGGGTATATGCAGACCCCACACCTCATGAAGTTGTCAGAGATAGGAAATTATTGTGAAAAAGTTGGCATGTTAAATATTCAATGAAAAGCTAAAAAAAAGTCAATTCAGTTAGATTTGGATTAGAAAGGGGGATTTTTTTTTATCATATATGGAGCAAGACATGCCAGGTGTCTAAGCTGGGTTCAGGAAAGGAAGAGGCACTAGGGATCATACTGCAAACATATATTCGACAGTGGACTGCACCAAAGAATTTCAAAAGAAAATCCACCTGTGCTTTATAGATTACAGCAAAGCCTTTGATGTTATACTATAGATCATGAAAAACTAGGGATCACTCTTAAAGAAATGGGTGTGCCACAATATTTGATTGTCCTGGTGTGTAACCTCTACTCAGAACAAGAAGCTACCATCAGGACAGAATATGATGAAACAGAATGGTTTCCGGGTGAAGTTGAAGACTTTCATAGCCGGCATTCATAGATTTTCCTTGTTTTTCTTCCGGGCTGTGAGGCTGTGGTCTGGAATAGTTTCTTTCTGACATTTCACCTGCATCTGTGGTTGGAAGGAGGCATGAAAATTGGAGGAAGAAGCATCAACAATTTAAGATCTGCAGATGAACACTATGCTACTAGCAGAAAATAGCAAAAGATTTGGAATGATTACTGAGGAAAATCAAGGGGAAAAGTGCAAAGTGAAAATGAAAGTGAAAGTAAATATTAAGAAAACAAAAACAATGACCACAGATGATTTACATAACTTCAAAGTAGATGATGAAGACATTGAAATGCATTTGTCCCTCTGTATCCATGGATTTAAGTATTCGCGGGTTGAAAATATTCTTTAAAAAATTATAATCCAAAAAGCAATCCTTGATTTTGCCATCTTATATAAGGGACACCATTTTGCTATGCCATTGCATATAATGAGACTTGAGTATTCACAGATTTTGGTATCCATGGGGGATCCTGGAACCAAACCCCAGTGAATATGAAGGAACAACTGTAGTTCAAGATTTTCCATATCTTGGCTCAGTCATTAATCAAAATGGAAGACTAGGACTTAGAAGGGCAGCTGTGAAGGAACTAGACAAGATCCTGAAGTCTAAAGATATATCATTGAATACTAAAGTTAGGATTGTCCCTGCCATTGTATTTCCAGTTTCTGTGTATGGTTGTGAAAGCTGGACAGAAAATCAACTCATTTGAAATTTGGTGCTGGAGAAAAGTTCTCTGTATATTGTGGACTGCTAAAAAGACCTGTCAATGGGTCCTAGAGCAAATCAAACCTGAACTCTCTCTAGAGGCCAAGATGATTAGTGTAAACTGAAACTGTTGTTTTTTGGTCATATCATGAGAAGACTGGCCTCACTAGAAAAGACAATAATGCTTGATAAGGTAGAAGAAAGTAGGAAAAGTGGAGTCTGCATTACAGTTGGATAGACTCAATCAAGGAAGCCATGGCCCTGAGTCTTTAAGACCTGAGCAGCGCTGTTGATGATAGGGTGACTTTTAGAGGACTCTCATTCATGGGGTAGCCATAAGTGGAAGTCGACTTGAAGGCAGTTAACAACAACAATTGTTAACCATTATGTTAATTTTAAATTTGGATTTAAATTACGTTACATTATAACGATATAACAGACGAAAGGTGGAAGGTCCCATTTACTCTTTAACTCTTCCGCTTGCCCAATTCCATATTTTTAACTTTGGAGAGAAGAGACAGCTGCATGAATTTTCAGGAATGTCGCAAGTTTAAGAGCTTCAAAGCTCAGCTTCCTAGGATAGGAGAGAAACCACAGTGTTGTATTTATGAATCAAGTGTTTATCTCGATTCAAATACCTTTCAACCTGCCCCTGCTGTGTGTGAATTAAACCTTGTGATTCCCCAACTCTGATAGACTTGAGAAAAAAAGCAGTGGCAAAAATCCAAAAGTACTAGGCTTTGTGTAAAGAACCAATCAGATAATATAAAATCTGTTGGCTCTTTAGTATTGTATTCATTTAATTTATGATTTAATAAATAAGTTCTGAAGAAACAAGATACTGAAATTGCAACTTAAGTCATTCATGGCAATTAAAAATACATTTAATTCAGATGCCTTTTTCAGTGACAGTTTTCCAACTTACTTCACAATGTAATTGATTTTAATTTGTTAGTTCCTATCACTGGTAGTTGCCTACTCTTGCTATAAACCTCAGTAGGACTTCTAATAATATAAATGCCACTTGTAGATAATGATTTTTCTGAATTACAGCTTCAGTGGTTTGTGCCATCATGTGAAGTACAGACATAGAGGCTTTGATGAAATATTTGCCATAGCTGGGTTTGCATTAAATACTAAACTATGCACAACATGTGCTCTGCACTCCCTTCCCCAGCATGGCTGTGTGCTGGAGATCAGAAACTTTTGCTGCTTTCCCCCACTTAAATGCCCAAACCTTGATAATGTTAGCATGGCTAACATTAACCATTCAGGGCATGAATGAGCAACGTGGGGACTTCCAGAGTCTTGGACTGCAACTTCATTGCCATTGGCTATTTTGGCTTCTGCTTGTGGGAGCGTAAAGATTATTGCAGTTTGAATGTCTAAAATGCATGAGGTTGCCTGCCCCTGGTTAGAGGGAAATGCTAATTTGGATAGTAGAAAACAGTTGAATCTGGCTTCTTTGTGCCTGCAGACCTCAATCAGATCACTAGATCAGTTGAATGTTCAGTGCGCTGGGTATCATTGCTTGTATGCAGTCATACTTGTCTCTGACTTAATTGTTTAATACTCAAATTAATATAGGGCTGAATATATTTACTACTTATCCCTGATGCACATTCCTAACCAATGTATCATCTTATATCCCACTATCCCCCTACCTGAAATGCCCTAATTGCTTCTTCCCCTGAACTCAAGTTAATGTGTTGAATGTTGTGCTGCTGTGTACATAACACTAGCATCTCCTTATAAGTGCTGTCATTACTATGTTAAGTTCTGAGTTCAAAGCCCTGGTTGGCAAAATTGGCCTTTGGAGCTGCAGGAAAATTCTTGACTTGATATTCATCCTCTCCTGTTCCAAAGGAATGCTGCGGCGCTGGGATGACAGCCAGAAATATCTGTCTGATAACCCACATCTTGTGTGTGAGGAGACAGCCAATTACTTAGTCATCTGGTGTATTGATCTGGAAGTAGAAGAGGTGAGTGAGGCTGATGCAGCTTCTCTGAAAGCTGCAGTAGAAAAGGCAGAAAGCTATTGGTCTGTCTTGATAGATTGGTCTGATTGATGAAAGTGTGCATGGCAAATGTAATTCCCGGAGACATCTAAGACAGGGGTATTCTGTCTAGTCAACAAACATTTTTTGTGTTGTTACCCCACAGAAACTAATCTTTCATAGACCTCTTTTGCGTTGGGGGGTGTTAACTTTCAGAATCCCCCAGCCCAGCATGACGAGTGCTACCTGGGAGATTCTAGGAGTTGTAGTACAAAAGGATAATTTTTATAAGCTCTATATGAAGCCATTCCTTCTGTTAGAAAAGCATAATATAGAGCTCAAAACAAAGGAAAAAAATGCATCTTGAGAAATTTGAGTTACTAAAAGGCAGGTTCTTGAAGGCTTTCTGTCATTCCAGATTTATTTCAATTTTCTGTTTAAGGCTCAAGGTTACGACTCTGAACACTTACGCTGTTTTGACATTAAGTGGATACTAGCAATTTGTAGCAGTGTATTTGCCCTGTACTTTAGACAGTTACTTTGTACATGTTAATAGTTGACTACCTGATAAACAGCTAGTGTGATTCTTCTATACTGAACAAGTTCCTTGGTTCTGTTTTAACAGATTAGTTTCCCCGTGCCAGTGGAATTATTTCAGCTGTCATTTCATGTCTGTATTGTAGCAGTTAGTCTTGCTGAGTCAGCCATTGCTGTCTCGCAGCCAGCTACATGTCCGGAAGAGGACACTGACCTCACAGGTGGCCTCTTCAATTTGTTGAAAGGCAGTGGTGATGGTTGATCTTGTCCTGGCTGGAGGGGAACAGAGTGGCCAGGAAGACAGGGTGCCATGAGCTTGATAGTTACAGTTCTGGGCCAGCTGGTATCCTGTTCCTGGAGCCTCAGTGGGAGAGAGACTTAAATAATTTAAAAGAGAAAAACATGAAAAAAAATATTATATATTTTTTTTTGCCTAAAGGGGTTCTCCGAGAATCAAATTCAAAACAATGAAACAAATTAACTGGAGAGCAATAATTAAAACTCGGAATAGAATGAGTCCCATATAGTCTTTAAACAATGGAGCAAAAATGTTTTTGCCTGTCTAAAAGCCGTGCAGGTGGGCAGTCTCAGTTCCTGAGAGAAGCAATTCCATAGTCATGGTGCTGCCCAGGGAAGGCCTTGTTTTTCACTCCCACCTACCTAGCCCATAAACTTCTTATAGGCATGCTGGATGGTAAATTACAGTAGGATCCCATATCCAGTGATTTCTTATCCACTGATTCAATTATCCACAGGACACAAATAGCACACCTACCATAGAAAATGTGTCCTCTCTAGCCATTTTCTAGGTCCTCCAAGGCAACTCTGGTATTTTAAACTGGAAATCCCATTATTTTCAATGGTGTTTGCTATTATCCACGGTTTTCAGTAGCCATGGGGTCCCACAGAACCAATCCCCAGCGGACACGGGGGTCCTACTGTAATCTGTTTCTGTGGTAGGTTCAAATACATGTATTATTGAGAAGAGGGGTGTGTGTGTGTGCATGCACGTGCATAATTTCAACTGTTCTTCCGTCAACTTACTCAGAAACATGCCCTGATGGAGCAGGTAGCTCACCAGACTATAGTGATGCAGTTCATTCTGGAGCTGGCCAAGAGCCTGAAGGTTGACCCTAGAGCTTGTTTCAGGCAATTCTTCACTAAAATCAAGGTAAGCCAACTACCCAGGTAATTGTGCATGTGTGGTGCAAAGGGGAGTCTTCCCTTTGCAGCCTAATTGGCTGCAAAACAATATAAAGGCAGAAGGGTAAAACTTAATTTCCCTTCCTTCATAGATGAACCTGTCTTGTAGCTATTGGCTTGTGAGTCCACAATCTCAGAGCTTAGTAGTCTGCAAATTTGCTGCATAAGCCAGAACAGTCAGTGGTTGTGACTAGGGATGGCAAACCTGTCAGGTTTCTTTTAAAAGTGTAGGTTGGATTTTCACTGCTAAATTAGTTCTATCCTATTACTGCATCCATTTGTGAGTCATTAAAAAAAACTGCACAAAAATGGTAAATTTCTTTACATATATATCTTTACATGCCATTTTCCAACATGTATGTATTTGTTAACTGTATTTCCCCCCTAAGAGAAAGTATTTTTATCCATGGGGGTATTTTTAAATTGAAAACCTGGGTGCAGTGTTCAGGAAAGTATTGATTGCAGAGCACAACTGTGTTCCTTAGGTTTGGGTAGTGTGAATTAGGTATGTTTGTATGCACAGTTTAAAAAGATCCATGCAGATCTGATCCCCACCCCAGCCACCCAGACAATTTATTACCAGTGCCTCTAATGGAGCATCTTATACTGCAAGGGCCCTAAAGTAATGTTGATAGCAGCTTGATGTAGCAGAAATTGCATTCCTCTGGAGCAGGGATGGGCACAGTGCAGCCCTCCAGATGTTTGGACTGCAGCTCCCAGCAGCCCTAGCCAGTATGGTCATGGTGAGATATCCTGGGAATTGCAGTTTAGCAATACCTGAAGGGCCACATGACTCCCCACCCTTGCTATGTGAGTTCACCAAAGTCTTAGTTTGGGTAAAATTTCCAACCAGCATGAAAAATTTAAGGCATTTTGTGGTCAAGGTGAGCAAGGTATGAAAAGAGTGGTTCACAGAGAGCTGCTGTGGATCCCATACTGGGAGAATGGAAAACAATAAATAAATAAATAAATAAATAAAGGGTGTAGCTCACTTTGATTCTATATTAAAAGGCAGACTATCATCTCAACTGTTTACGCTCACATTGGCTTTTCCCCCTCTCCCTCTCTTGCCTGATGTCTTTCCAAATTCCACCCAGACTGCTGATCAACAATACATGGAGGGTTTTAATGATGAACTGGAATCATTCAAAGAGAGGGTGCGAGGCCGAGCCAAGGCACGCATTGAAAAAGCCATGAAAGAATATGAGGAAGAAGAGCGCCAGAAACGTCTGGGGCCAGGTGGCCTTGATCCTGTGGAAGTGTATGAATCACTCCCAGCTGTGAGTAGTGTTAGCAGCTGCTGAACAGTTGATGATTGGAAACTCCTGACTTAGGGATGGCCATTTTGTGGTTCTCCAGATGTTGAACTGCAGCTCCCAACAGCTCCAGCCAACATCGATAATGGCAAGGATTGCTGGAAGTTGCAATCCCAGCAATATCTGGACAATGTCCACCCCTGCTATAACTGAAGAGATTTTACAACATGAATTCAACGCTTTTGTGTTTATGTATATATGTGTGTGAGAGTGAGGGGGCCATACAGACTGGTGTATCTTGGCTGTTTAATTTTATCTTGTAAAAAGTACTCAGTGCTGAGGCTTTTTATATTGATAAAATCATAACTGTTCCTCCCCAAGAAGTTGCTGCTGCTTCTTCTTGTTATTGTTGTTTTGAGAATAGCCAAGATAGACATCATTTCATTTGGGGCCAAGTTTGGAATATTCCTGATTCCTGTTAGCCATACTCTGGTAAACCAACACGTCTCACAGACAGCAAAGTACAAAGTTGCCTTGGTCTACTTCAGCATGTTGCTGTCTGCTGTGAGTGGCAGTTCCTGGACAGAAGTCTTTCCCAGATTGGGTTAAAATTGTAACATTCTGCTTGCAAAGCATATGCTCTTGCTGTGAGCTTTGAAAAGCCTTTGCTGCCCTTTCAGTAAGATTTTGTTACAGGGTTCTTCTTTACTTTTTTCAAAACATGTGGCTTGAAGCTAAAGCACCAGCCCTCAGGCAGGAAAAGGCTATTGGGCAGATGCCCTCAGAAGGGCCTGATGTATATTCTCCAGTTAGTGCTCCTTGGCAGCACTGAATGTATCCCACCCTGAATGTATTATTGAGCGGGGAAGTAGAACTTGGGAGGGTTTGTTCATCTAAACAGATTATCTCCTCTGCTAACCTTACTGCAATTTTTTTAACTTCCCAGGAACTCCAGAAATGCTTTGATGCAAAAGATGTGCAGATGCTTCAGGATGCTATCAGCAAAATGGATCCTGCTGTGAGTATCCTCAGAACTGGGCGATGAACAGCCTTCCCTCTTTCAAGTCATGGAACTGTGTGTCCAGAAACACTGCAAGAGATGTCATTCCTTCTTATATATCTACTCTCATGCTCTCTCTCCCTTGCATGTACTCCCTCTCCATCTTCTCCCATGATCCATTAGCCTAGCCTGCAGGGGATCTGCAAATAAAAACCATCCTCTCTGTGAGCATTAGGCAAAAAACTGGTCTGCGTCCCAGGAATTCTCTCTCTGTATGCACACACATTGGCATACATGCAGTACTACACTGATCCCCTGGGAATTGTCATTTTGGTAATACAATTTATTGCTGTAAAACTTGAAAATACTCTTCTCTGTTCTCTGTTCGTGCAGGTCCAATATTTTGTAATTCCTCTTATAATGCATATTTTTTTAAACATGGCATGAGTTTTTGCACTATTACTGAGTTTCATTAAAAGTAAGGATTGAACCTTGGGAATCTTCTATGCAAGGAGATGGTTATGGTTGCCTGATCAGTTTAAAGCTGACGGTGCCCACATAGAAGCATACCTAACATTTTGGGCTGAAATAGTACTTAAACAACACTGAACATCATGAGCTAGAGAAATGTGTATAGTCAACTGGGAATTACAAACTTTGTCTCTGTCACTTGTTTGTTTCCAGAATTACTACCTTTCTTCCTGACCCTATTAATGTCTTAAAAACAAGAAAGCCTTTTACAGTGCAATCCTATACATGCCAATAGAAAATAAGTCCCATTAATTTCAGTAGGGCTTACTTCCAGATAAGCGGGTATCAGATTGCAGCCGAGTGTGATCTAAGCATTCTTCAAGGCTTTTAGATTTACTACTGTAATTTAATTTTAATAGTTGAGAAGTCCAAAGTAAGCCCAAGGAAGTCATTAAAATTGTTAGGTCATCTAAAGCACTGCTGCTCAAAGTTGTGGCCATAGGCTACAGGTCCCTGGAGAGTTTGCAGAACTGAAAGAAACAATTGGACCCAATGGGAACAAATAAGAGTGCCAGTCCCTGGCACACTGGAAAAACATACTTGCCAGTTTTCCACATCAGATAGCTTGACAAGCACTGATCTGAAATACAATAAGCTTATGGCCCTCAAAAGGTTCTGTGTTTCATTACAGGAAGCAAAATACCACATGCAGCGATGCATTGATTCTGGCCTGTGGGTGCCGAATGCACGAGCGGCAGAAGGAGCAGAGAAGGGTGACAAACCCGAAGGTGTCTATGAAGAGTGTAAGAAGGAGAGCTGTGAGGAAGACAAAGGAAACCCTTGAAGCTTTGGCCAGAGTATCTGTAAAGCAGATAGCCCCCATCAACCTTTGTCTGTTCTTTCTTTCCTACCAAACTGTTCAGCAATGATGTGCTTTACACACTTAGACACTTCCTAAGTTGTATGAGCTGCTTCTTGACTGGCTCTTTTGCTCACCACATCAAAACACCCCCTCCCAAGCCCTGCAGCATTGCCACTTGTTGGAAACCAGCATTTTAGGGGAAGTCATGCAACACAGTGCAGTTTCACAAGAGATTGGCATTGCAGTTTGGCCTTCTGTCTTGCCAGGGTTATGCCAGTTGGTATCATAGTTACAAATGTGCTGTTATATCTGTCTTCTTGTTTCGCAACCAGTTAAGGCCATTGAGCAAATAAAAGACTGAAATAGCTTATGCTGGAATGGAGTTAGTAGGTGCAAGCTGTCTCTTCACTTGAGAACCAGACTATTAATTCTGTTGTTCCTTCTGAAATTGCCTGCATGAAATAGGGAAGGGTGCATAGTCCAGTAGCAGAGAACACGAGGTGCAGGTAGAAGTCCCAGTTGTTTCCCCTGGTGTCTCAGGTTAAAGGGTCTTGGATAGGAAAGCAGGAAAAAATGGTGAAAGAGGTGGAGTTCTGCCTGCCTTTTCCTACTATTTAGTGTTAATATTTATACTAGAAGATCAACCAATTCCTGATCAATGTTACTCATTGGAATAAATTGTGGGTTTACAATGTGGCCTGCGAAGGCCATGGCTGGGTAGCACAGGAACATCTGCTTTAAATCCTAGGTTCAGCTCCGGGCATCTCCAGGTAGGGCTGGAAAAATATGTGCCTGAAATGCTAGAGATCCATTGCCAGTCAGTCTTGACAATACTGGGCTAGATGGAAACATGGGTCTAACTCTGTATAAGTCAGCTTGCTGTGTTCTGTGACTGGCACAAATACTTCCTTTAACATTCTACAAAAGTTGTGAGCCAAATCAGTCTGCAGCATTTTTACCGTGCCCTGTGGTCTGTAACCATTGGAGATGCCTGTAAGAGGAGTGGCCAGTTAAAATAGGCACAGAGAATTAAACAGTGCTTTTTGAAAACCAAAACACATTGTAATCTGCCTTGAATATTTGCAAGGGGGGGGGGAGGTGAGGAAAATGGATTTAAATAAATGTGTCCCTGTTAGAATTGTTAGGTCATCTAAAATGTAATAATATTCATATTCTGTGTCTTGTGTTCCATTGCGGGAAACGCATTGTTGTTTCAGGGTGGGCTACTGTAGAAACAAACCAAGAGCAGTTCTAAGTTCAGATGGAAAAAACTAGCTATGGCTTTTGAAGCTGGCTAATCAATTGGTTCATTTGCAAGGATGGTTTTGGCCACAACAACAAACCAGCTGTAACTTACCATTATGTGTGAACCCAACTATTGGAGTTGATCAGTGTTGTCTTGCGGGTGCCAACCTTTACATGTGTTTCAGCATTTGGTAGGCATCACTAAATCAGGGTACCATTCACACTATGCAATTAAAGCACTAAGATTCCACTTTATAAGTGTCATGACAACATCCCGTGGAATCCTGGGATTTGCAGTTTAGGGACTTTAGACTTCTCAGCCAGAGAGCTCTAGTGCTCAACAGACTATAGACCTCAGAATTCATAGGCTGGTTTTTTGGCAGTTAAAGTGGAATAGTAGCAGTACAGTAGCACCCCCATATCCGTGGAGATTGGTTCCAGCCCCCCCCCCCCCGCGGATATAGAAATCTGCAGATAACAGCAAATGCTGAACTTCCCTCCCCCATGAACCCCCCCTGCCAGCTCTGCTGGAAACACCCCACCCCCAGGGAAGGGAGAAAGGAGGTGAGCTCTCTTCCTCCTTCCCCGTCCACCCCCCCACCATCACCAACTGTGGATAACAATCAGTAGATATGGGGGTGCTACTATATACAGTAGGCCCTCAACTTTTGCAGGAGCTGGGGCATAGCAGCCTTATAACAGTGGAAAAACGTGAATATAGGCCTGCTATGTTTTTGTATTCATTTTTTGTGTGAGAGAACACTTCTCTAGGCATGTATGGTTCCTCCAGCACCCTACAAATACCTAGAGAGAACATATTAATTAATTGTATTAATGCTTAACCCACAAATGTGGAGGCATGACTGTAATTGTGTAGTTATAGAGTCACTGTGGTGAAGGGCTTTGAGAGTGTTGGACTGGGATTCCAGGAGACCAAGGTTAGCATCCCCACTGAGTCATGGGAAGTTTGGGCAAGTTACCCTTCCTCAGCATCAGAGGAGGCAACCCCTCCTCTGAACAAATCTTCCGAAGAAAACCCCATTATAGGGTTGCTGTGAGTCAGAAACAACTTGAAGACATACAACAGCAATTATTGTGTAGTGTGAATGGGTCCCAGGTGTGGGGAATTGTGTGGTCCTGCAGAAGATGGACTGCAAATTGTTTGCTGTAGCCAACATTATAAATGGTGAGGGATCATGGGAATTGCAGTCCCAACCACAGCGAAGAGTCACACATTTGCCTTCTCTGCTCTGAACTTTTCTGGGACAGACAATGGATTGCCATGAATTTGCTGGAGTTGGTGGCTGGGTATAACAGGTGTTATTGTATTCACCTGGGTTTAATGGCATCTATATTGGGCTGGGCAGTTGCCAAAGGTTGGGCATCTGCATTAGCGCCTCATGGGATCTGGAAGATAGCACCTGCCTTTGTCACCACAGCCCACCTCCAAATTATAGAAGTCCATAAAATGTTTCAAAACAGTTGAAACTGTCCCCCAAGACTTGAGGGGCATTAATTGGCTATTTTGCCATAATGAGGGGTATTTTCAACCCCTCCTTGATTAGTCACTTACTGTCTTTAAAAAAAAAAACTTAGATGCCTTAAAAAGGTGAAAGTGCTGCAACCTCCCTGCTTTGCAAAATGGCCAGTAGCACAACCCCAGAGACTTGTGTGTGTGCGTGCGTGTGTGCGTACTATTGGCCAATTCAGGGCCATTTTTCTTTCAATAGTTCAGTTTGGAAGGGCATGGGGACCCTTATGGGAGCCTGCAAAAAACACTTTGGGGGGCTTCCCTATCTCAGCCCTAAGTTGTTTATCTACATAATACCTCACTCTCCAGGAGCTTGGATCAAGGAGCTGACATCTTCATTTCCAACAGTGAAGTTGCCAGCAGTATTGGGAGTTGCCTGAAGGGTAATAGTTTTCCCCCAGATATGGGTAACATAATAGTCACATCAAGCTATTCATGGTCAGTGGCACTGGCACAGAACTAGAAGATATTGGCCATGGTTTTAATAGCTCATTATCTCCTTTACATATGCATATTATTAGCACATTGTTAGATGTGACATGCAAAATATTTGGAATGAATAACGCTGTGATTCTCTTTGCTGGCAACCCTAGCAGCATACCAGAGACAGCTGTTCTTTCTGTTTCACTCTTGGTAACTTTCACTGCTAACTTTAATTACAGAGCTAGGAAACTACAGGCATAGGTCAGTTAACAAAGCCTCTTAACAAAGAAGCTACTTTTTTTATACAGTACCTGCCCAGTCCCTACCTTTTCTTCCTTGCCTATCTAGCTCCAAAGCCTTTTAGCAGCCTCAGCACTGGATGGAGAAAAAGACAGCCTTTCAATGTCAGATTGTTCACTGCAAACTACAATGCTGCTCTCTCTCTCTGGCTTTTCTTTGCAAAGGAAGATTCAGGAAGGACTCATCCCGCGCTTTCTGCAAGCGCGCTGATGACTAAAAAGGCCTACAATGTAATAAAAGCTTGAGCTGGGGAAGAATGCAATTCTGTCCTAGCTGATCCTTCTGTAGCTATGTGCCACCTGCCTACAGCAGGCAAAGTAAATACAGGTTGATCCCCATATCCACGGAAGTATGTTCCAAGACTCCCTGTGGATCCCTGAAACAGTGGATAATAGGGAACCATGTTTTCAATTAGACAAATGCCAGAAGTTGACCACAGAATCACATTAGAAGACCTAGAAATAGAGAGAACATATTTTTTTGAACATGGAACTGTGGATACTAAATCCGTGGATATGGGGGTTGACCTGTCAGCCCTCCATGTCCACAGATTCTGCATCCATGGATTCAACCTTCCATCACTTGAAAATATTACCTTTTCCCCCACAAAAGCCAACCGTCATTTTGCCATTTTATATAATGGAGACCATTTTACTGTGCCAGTGTATATAATGGGACTTGAGCAGCCACGGATTTTGGTATCCATGGGAGGTCCTGGAACCAAACCCCAGCAGATACCAAGGGCCCATTGTAGCAGCTTCTTCCAGAATCCCTTACTGAGCAGGTGTGAACCGTGAGATATAAGGAAAGCAGCTAAGCCTGCCTCTTCAGCATGTAAGAAACGCATAGATCTGTACATCTGTCCTCCAATATGAACATCATAAGAAAAGTGGAGGTTGGTGGAATAACAACAACAAAAAACATCCCTGGAACAGTAGAAGCTGTCAGTGGTCTGTAGAAGGCTCAAAATCAGGGTCAGCTTGTTTAAACCTTGGTTTAAACCAAATGACTTTTTTTTCCAAACCACTCCTGATTTATTTATTTTTAAATTTTATGTCTGGCTATTTTTACTATTTTCCAATCCTCTTACTGGAACAACGACTGGCTGAATTAAAACATTTTAACTTTAACAGTTTATTGGCAGTGGTTCATTGTTAGACCAGTATTAAATGTCAGTTGCTTCTTTTTAATCACTTTATTTTATAGGGCAAGAAATGCCATTTAGAAACAAATCCTTCAAGTAACATAAGTTCAACCAAAACAACTTGCTTTAAAAGAGCATTTTAAAAAGAACAATTATTATTTAAACTAGTGGCCATAACATCTGAACTGCATTTTGCTCCTTAATATTCTGATTTAGTTCTATATCGGGATTAATGCAAAAAAAAAAAAGTTTAATCTAAAAAAAGTTTTTTAAAAACGAGTTTTTTGGGGGGGGAGTTAACTTGTTTTACCCCCCCAACCCTGCTCAAAATATTCAGTCATGCAAGACTTACCTGACTTGATTGTTTCATTTTACATGTGCATAATGTTAATTTTGGGTCAAAAGTTTCCTGAAACACATTCAACTGCTCTTTTTTGTGCTGCAAGAACCTGTGGTTCTTTCCACATTATTTGTGCCTCTGGTGCCACATTTTCTGTTAAAGAAGTAATGCTTAAGAACACATCTGTTTTGTTAACTGAGGTATACCTGCATTGATTTTCCAGGTGTTTTGGACTTCGACTCCCACAAGCCCTAGCAGCATGGCTAAGGGTAAAGGTTTATGCAAGCTGTAATCCAAAACAGCTGGAGGACCAATAGGAATGGCTTTTGTGCTGTCACCCTGGTGAAGGTGGTTAATTTTAAACTGCATACTTGTATATTTCTGTATGAGAATGCAGTTAGTCTCCTGTTGCACATAGTGATGTTTGTTGTCTATACATTGGAATTCTTACCTTTGTCCCCTGGGTAGCCTTTGCCTGTGCTGTCTGTTGCCTTCCATTCATCCACCTCTCCCTGGAGTATAAGAGTTGCCCCCAGTTAAGTTTCTGATCATGTGTGTATTCTCTGAGAGGGTCCCTGTGCAGTTGGATAACCCCTGCTCTAACCCCCAGTGCTGAATCTGGCCTGTGTCCTTTTTAAAAATAGGTGATACCAGATGTCAGAACTAGAACATACTTCCCCTTTATACAACAAGTACATCTTTCTTTATTTGCTTGGATCCAGAATTCCACATAAGTTTGTTGATATGTTCAACAAATACTATGGGAACAATTCCCCTCCCTAATTCTGGCAATGCAACATGGCTCCCTAGCACAGGGGAGAGTGAAGAGCAGCCCTCAACTTTCCCTGTCCTCACTAGGTCCAGCAATAAGGGTTACTTGCCTCCCTTTTAACCCCCACCCACCCATTTTTCAAAACCAGACCTGAACTTCTGACCACTTCTAGTTTTATGTTTTCATTTTTGGCAATATATTTAGACTCTGGAGTAGAAAACTGGCCCCCAGACTCACTCTGGTCACCCACCCTGGTTGCAGGATTACTTAGCTGTGAAGAGCACCCATTTTGAAACTTTTCTTTGTTCCATTTTCAGTCCTTTTGGCTTGCAGATCTTTCTGCTAGTGTTCCCAGATTCCCACACAAGTGCCCTCAGATGCCCTGTTGATGCTCCCCCACCCACCCACGCATTGTGTGGCATAAATGCTGCAGAAGCCATCTCACAAATGAGAAGAGAAAACTGTTTTATATAATTAATACAAAAGCTCTTTGGAACAATCTGTAAGTCCTTCTCCTCAAGAAGCAGAAAGACTAACAAGAAGCCAGAGATCATTCTTTGAGAATGTTCTAGGAGAGATGTTTCAGATAAGCAGTAGCATTGGTAATGAGTGATACAGGCCTTTCCTTAAATCTGGTCAACTATATCTGAGCTAGTCTAGTGCAAGGCTTCTTAAACTTTTTCCACTCGCGACCACTTTTTGCCTGAGAAATTTTTATGTGACCCTGGGTATATTATATAGGTATATAAAATAGGTATACAAATCAATTTTACTGTTGCCAAATTTTTGGTGACCCCCCCCCCCCCACATTCAGTTACACAACCCCATATGGGGTCACGAAGTTTAAGAAGCTTTGGTCTAGTGGAGCAACTAAGAGCAGTTGCTGTAAACAAAATTTCTGACATCTATCATTGCCCCTACAATCAACTTGATAGTTTAGGTCTAACTTTACTTCCTAGCCTTTGGGACCCATTTGCAATATAGGCATAATTATCTCCTTTGCACAGTTATTAAGTTCTCTGAACACTAAACTGTTATATAAATGGTGGTGTCTATTTATATTGAGATTTCAGTTTGTCCCTGCACACCTCTATGTAGAGGACTAAAGTCAACAGCCTTTAAAAAAAACACTGGGTGTGTAAAGATAAGGATAATGTTATTAGTTTCATATCCCAATCTATTCCATTACAAAAGATACATGAAGAGAAGGGAATGTGGCTTAATAGTTTGTGCATTGACCATGCATGCATGTTGGGAAAAGAAAAGCTTGGAAAAGGGTTGTCTGCATAGCTAAGTAATCCTGTAGGGGTGGGCAACCAGTGTGGGCCTGGTGGGGGCAGTTTTCTGACCCAGAGCCCTTCAGAATCTACACATACTGCCAAAAAAACATGTACCAGTGCTAAGTAACTGCCCCACTATTATGCAGAATGTAGCAACATTGGTTTTCATGAAAGGGCAGGGAATTGGTAATTAATTTTAAAAATAGTTTTACTGTTAGGGATGGGGAGAGATGCACCAAAATAGCTTGCTTGGTTTCAGATACTGCATACCTCAGGTGGATACCAATTGGCAGCAAAACTGTCATGGGTTTTCCCTAGCGTGGGTATAGCAGTCTAATGCACAGCTGGCTTGCCATGGGTAGCACCAATGTTAAGCTTTCTATCCACAACTGCTAGTTCTTTTCTCTTATCTCTACCCTTCACCATTCAGAAAGCTGTTGTTTGGAAGTGTGGCTATAGACATATGTTTTTCATAGTTTGCACCACATACAAACAGGTTTGCTTCTGTGAGTAGATGTCAACTTCTCCTAAACAGCTTTTGAGCAAATACTCTTCTTTTGTTTCTGGAGTGTTTGTATTCCTTAGGCCTCCTGTCCTGAGGTAGGGCCAGGCTGATGATTTGGCCATTCTAGTGCATATACTTACTTTCTTAGTGCCCTTTCCATATGTGTTGTGGTTGTATTCTACAGCTATCTATACATATTAATTGCGCATCCTTTGCACAGTATGAGCAAGGGAACTGTTGAAGCACTCCAACTTCCATCTCCAATATCCAACCAATTTGCTTCTTTGGAAGCATCTACATGGAGTTGGCTGTCCCTGACTTGCAGTTAGGGTAGCTAGTTTTCATGGGGAACAAAGATATGTTATGGGACAAGGATGGTAAGCTAAAACAACAGTAAAAGACAGACAAATATTGTAACATGTCTAAATCGAAATGTTTTAAGTTTAAATTTAAATAAGTGCGGGATGCTTATCAGGTGCACCAGGGCCTATACACCTAGAGAGCAGGGAGCACATGTATAAAATGAATGTAATGCAACATTTTCCTTGACGAGAAGTGATGGGTAAGGCTGAAGATGCAGCTACATTTTCAAGCTTATATGCAAGCTCCATGCCTGCAGCAGGCAGCACATTTCAAGCACTCTTGAGGAAGCAGACCTCTTAAATAGCATGTTTTCAGGGAGGACTGCTTACATTTTAAAGTATGCATGAACTAATGTTGAGATATGGTTTACTGAAACACCTCCCACTGCTTTGCTTTGGGAGAGACAGTCTTAACTAATCCAATGTCATCCCACTTTTAAATCTGTTTTTAAAAGGTCCCAGTTTCATGCTCCTCCTCCCACCTTAGGTCACTGCAAACTGAGTCCAATGTGCAAAAGCAGTTTGCACTAAGCTAACTCAGCAGGAGGGAGGCAGAATCTTGTCCTTCCCTGTCAGCTCAGGCAAAAGCAAATTGCTGCAGCCTCTCCTAGCTTGTGTGCTCTCTCATTTATAACTTTTGCCATCCCAACTGCACCCTGATGTTGCTTGGCCACAGTTTTTATCTGTGAAATGTTGGAGGGGATAGGAACATACTTAATTAATATGTAAATTTAATTAGCTAATACACACTGGAAACTGCTTAATGCAGTGTAGATGTGTAAATTGCTATTGCTTAAAACAATTTGTAAGCCTTTGTGGCTGAAGGATGGGGTATAAATACCTAATTAATTAAATTAATTAGGAATCACGTATTAATTTGAGAGAAGGGCTTTATTTTTATTGTTCAAAGAGCTCTTTGCTCTAGAATTATTGCTATTTTTTATTAGTAAGGTCATTAATATGATTTAACAAGTTAATAATTTAATTAATTTAATTAAATGATTAACTTTTCATTCTAGAGGAATTCTAGAGGAAAGAGCTCTATGAACAATAAAAATAAAGCCCTTCTCTCAAATTCACACGTGATTCCAGATCCGCTCTACTGAGCATGAGCTTCCTCCACCCACACTAAAGCACAGCTCCGAAGCCACTGAGGGCACAACCGAGCCCACTTTCTGCTACCACCGTCCACTCGCTCTCACAACCTCGAGCAGCCAATCCTCGTTCAGGACTGGTTCGGCAGCCAATGAGAAGCCGCGCGCGAACACACACACTCTCTCTCCCCCCCCTCCGTAGACGCTGAAACCAGTGAGGGAGAAGGAAAGGGAGGCGAGAGGCGGGTAAGAAGAGAACGAATGTCTCCGGCGTGATCAGAGGCGGAGCATGAACCAATCGGAAAGGGCGTTGCATGGAGCCAATTGCGTTCTCTGTGTTGGCCTGACAGCCCCGGGGAAGAGCGGAGGGCGGGGGCTTCAGGCAGCAGCTTCGCAGAAGCCCTTCTGGCGGCGGAGGGGAAGGAGGTGGCGGAGGGGCTCCGCTCCCCGCGGCGGTGAGGTAAGCAGCGAGGGTGGCCCCACTGGAATAAGGTCGGTGGGCGGCTGGGAGGCTGCCGTGGAGGAAATGGCCAGCCTACGGTGCTGGGGAGAAGGAAGGGGGGAGAGAAGAGGAGGGGCAGGACAGAGAAATGGCTGTGGGAGCAAAGAGCAAGGAAGTGGGTGGGCGGCAGGGAGACACTCACATTAACATTTCCATGGCTTCTTAAAATAATAATAATAATGAGGATTTCAACCAGGGTTCCCTGAGAGATCATGATTTTGTGTGTGTGTGTGTGTGTGTGTGTGTAAATATATATATATATTTTAACTGTATATATAATAAAAAAATACTTTATTTTTTAGTTCTTGTCATTATTATTGTACATACAGTTTTCCAGCTAATTTAAATTTCCGAAGAAAAAAATATTAAAAAAACAAATAAATATTCATTCCTAGGAAGTCGAAATATATGTATAATAATTTTTATGCAAGGATTCCCTGAGACCTGAACATTATTCCAAGGGTTTCTCTAGCACAGAAAGGCTGAGGAACATTGGATAAATTAGGCTTTCTCAACCTTTTTATCTTGGAGGAACCCTTGAAATAATGTTCAGGTCTCAGGGAACCCCTGCATAAACATTATTCTATATACTGCTATTGCTTTCCCCCCACAATCACAATTTCTTGGGGAACCCTGGTTGGGAAACATTGCCTTAGACCAGTGTTTCTCAGCCTGTCTGTGCTGGAGGAACCCTTGAAATAATGTTCAGGTCTCAGGGGACCCCTGCATAAACATTATTCTATATACTGCTATTGCTTTCCCCCCACAATCACAATCTCTTGAGGAACCCCCCAGCAACCTCTTGGGGAACCCTGGTTGGGAAACAGTGGGTTAAACCATAAAGAGAGGTTTGTCTCTGTGACAGCCACAGAACCTCCATGTGCAGGGGCAGTGTACTCTGGTGGAGAGGAGGAGATGATAGGGGCAGAAAGCAAGGGAGAGCCACCACTAGACAGCTTGCAAACAGGGAGAGGTATCATGAAAATGTGACTTTAATGAAAACCTTTCCACAGGATGTGGTGGTTTGGGTGGGTGGGGGTGCAACAGCCACCTCCGCTTAAATGCCTTTTTTTTTAAAAAATGCAGTGGCTAGAGAAAAGTGTATTGGTGGAGAAACATCTTCAAATTACAGTCTATGGCATTGTAAACTTTCCCCTATTGCCATGCAAGATTTTTGTGTAGTGTAGTAATCTACCCAAGGGAGCTGTAAAGTATCATGTGGCCAGATGTTTAACAAAATACAGCACATCAAAAATAGATTGCATGCTTGCATTTATGAGACATTGTGTGAGGGGGAAAATATTGACAGAGTACAGTAATGCAAACAGTGAAAGAGGTATTTGTACAGAACACAACTCATCTGGGATGTTTTCTAATATTGAGATTGGAAATCATAGAATCATAGAATCATAGAATTGCAGAGTTGGAAGAGACCACGAGGGCCATCCAGTCCAACCCCCCTGCCACGCAGGAAATCACAATCAAAACATCCCCGACAGATGGCCATCCAGCCTCTGTTTAAAGACCTCCAAGGAAGGAGACCCCACCACGCTCCGAGGGAGTGCGTTCCACTGCCGAACAGCTCTTACTGTCAAAAAGTTCCTCCTAATGTTGAGGTGGAATCTCTGTTCCTGGAGCTTGCACCCATTGCTCCGTGAATGTTCTTCACATTATTGTAAATTTGCCCTGATGCTTTTTCCTAATTGTGTAATCTGGTATTTCTTATTCATTTGGAATTTTTAATTCCTAAATTGAAAAGTGGGGGGGATAAGGAGATAAAACCAAGTTAATGAAAAGGACAATAAAGTTTCTATTAATTGTGATGGCAAAATGGAAACTATAACAGCAGATGTTGTATGCCTCTGAAAACCTGCTTGCTAAACTCTCCTTGAAAAACATGTCCTGCCTGTCAACATCTAAGAAGCAGTATCCAGTTGCAGTGGTATATTGGATTGAATGAGTGTTTGGCCAAACCCAACAGAATACTGTAGTTCTTATAGGGGGCAGTAGGTAAATGATTATGGTGGAGGCAGGGAAATGGATACTGAACAGTAGAAGTGGGTGACATGTAGACAGAGGCTGTGGGAAGTAGAAGATATAGAAGGAACAGGTAGAGGCTGGTTTTTGTTTAGAAAGTTCCTAACCTTACTTTGTGTTTTGTTGTTGTTTGTCATTAAGTTGACTTTGATTTGTGGTGACCGTTTGAATGAGAGACCTCCCTGAGCCCTGGTCAACAATAGCACTGCACAGGTCTTCCAAATTCAAGGCTGTGGCTTCTTTTGTTGAATCAATCCATTTATAATGCAGCCTTCCTCTTTTCTTTCGGCTTTCTACTTTATGAAGCTGCACAACAATAACACCAAACAATAGTTTTATTTGTGTTGCACAGCACTAATGCTGAAGTGTTTTCATTTTATATCTCACAGGTCTCACAATACTTTATAGTCTTAGCATTTCCTTTAGAAGCCATATAAGGTATCCAATAGCATTCTGTCTGTATTTCAGATAGGGGCACAGAGATTGAAAGACTATTGAGAATGTGGTGGAGATAAGATTTAAGCCAGGGATGCCTTCGCTTATACTGTTTTGCACATCAGACTATTAAAACAGAGCAGTTATTACTGCATTTTGTTTTATTTGACAAAACCAGTTTATAAAGCAACTCAGTGACAAATAATACCAAACAGATTTTGTTACTCTTGGATACTAGTCAACATGAGTAAATATTTCTGTTCAGTAGCTTTAGGTGAAGGTGTGCTTGGCTACTTTGGGCATCTGTAGAAAACAGGGAGCCAGCTGCAGTCTATTCAGCAACCTCAGGTAGAATGGCTGGCTGTTAAATGGCACTACTCAGGCAGGTTAAGTCAGCTGTGCAAAGAATTGCATAAGGTGCCTCTTCAGATTGGTAAATAGATAAAAATGCTGTAGGATCCCTTGCATGCAACTGCTGGATAGGCCTGTCACCCAGATCAAGTGCTGTGGAAAACTTTGCCACTCTTTAGTTCTTGATTGGAAATCAGGCAAGGCAGGAAGTGCTTCTTGCCACTTGGCAGTATGCTGTAATATGGCCAGTTGACAAGTGTTTATATGTATACTCTTGTAAGCTGGCACTCGGTAGGTAGCTGCCCCTATCATTTCAAATTTAGAGAGAACATTAGAGATCTACTCTTGGAATGCAACTAGCTGTGCATGTTTGTGAAGTGTGCCACATTATCCTTGTACTATATTACATTTGACTGTGGGGGTCTCATGTGGTACAGACACTTGGGGGCAGCAAAATATTTTGGGCCAGCTGGTGATACTGGGGAGTGTTACAGGATAGACGAGCAGAAAGGGGGACTGTCTGAAAGCAGGTGGAATTTGGGAAGGTCTGTGGCTCCTGAATTCTGTAGACTATGGAAAGAAACTCTTCCAGAACACAGCTTCACAGCCCAGAAAGAACCCAAGGAAAATCTATAGATCTGGGGTTGTCTAGTAGAGCATTGTTGGGGAAGGATAGCTAGAGGACTGTACCTATTTTGAAGAAGAGTGGTTTGACTGTGAGGATGAGTTAAATAGAAAAAGGTTACCTATGGTTGTAAGGGTACAGATATTTTGTAATGGTTGACCATGGTTCAGGAGAATTCGAGTTCAAATGACATTTATGCCGTAAACTTACTTGGTGCCTTGTAAGCTTCTTCACTTCCTCTGTAACCCCTCATGAGCCTCAGCTCCTCATCTGCAAACTGAAGGCAATCACTGTGATACAGGATTGTAGGAAGGATTGCAGCAAGATGATATAATGCAAACATTTGCACATTATAAAAGCACTATCTAAATGCTACACAATACACAGGGAATTATTACAGCACTGGCAGGATTCTGACAGGATGAAGAATTTGGTCAACAGGGGAGGGCAAACTGAAGTTCTGAAAGTGTTAGCTGTACACATTGTAGGATATTGGTTTCCAGACTTGGGGCACCAGGTATAATGTTGGACTACTTCCAGATGCCCTAGCCAGCATTGCCAAAGGTCAAGGCAGTGGTCCAACATTTGGGGATCCAGGTTTGAGAACAACTGTTCTAGGAAAAGTGTAGAACATGTAAACATCCTTGCAACCAGTGTAAGTTGATGAGAGGTACAGTAAAAAAAAGTTGACATATATTAAATACTCTATATGACATATATCAGACCGTTTCAGTGAAAGAAGTAGGGTGCAGCTTGGAGAAATGCAGTTGTGGGTCATACTTGGACTGTTTGTGGGGTAGATATGTTAGGAAAATTGTAAGACAGATCTAGGGAGAAGGAAGAAGATGATGTGGATGGGCGAGATAGACTTGCCCTCAGTGTCACATCACTTAAGGTTGCAATTTCATTTGCGTAAAAAGCAAAGTTTAGTTATGGAGTCAGAATCATAGAGTTGGAAGGTGCCTCATGGGTCACCGAGTCCAACTCCCTGCTCAGTGCAGGATCTCCAGCTAAAGCATCCCTGGCAGGTAGCTGTCCAGCCTCTTTTTGAAAACGTCTGAAGACCGCATCACCTTTCTAAGCAATTGATTTAATTGCAGAATTGCTCTTACTGTCAGGAAATTCCTTCTGTCAAGAAATGTTAAATTAAAATATACTCTCCTGTAATTTCAAACCATTAGACCCAAGTCCTACCCTGTGGGGCAGCAGTGAACAGGCCTCTCTCCTCCTCTTGGTGGCAGCCCTTGAGGTATTTAAAGAGTGCAATCATGTTACTCCATAATCTTCTCTCCACCAAGGTGGACAAGCCCAGCTCTTTCAACCCTTCCTTCATATACTTTGTTCTCCATACCTTATCATCCTTGTTGGCCTTCTCTCAACCTGTTCCAACTTGCCTGCAGGTATCCCCTGCTCATTCAACAAGTTAGAGACCAGAGCATTGTAAAAAGCCAGAAATCATGGAAATGCAGAACCCAGTTTTTTTTAAAGCTTTCTTATAAGTATGAATTGAGAGAAAAAGCAGTGTGTGGTCTCAGAAAGAGGTGGAAGGTCATGGAAACATGACAAAATAGGTCAAAAGAGCAGACTCATACATGCCAGTTTTATGGGTTTTGGTTATAATTGAAAAGGGTCAAAAGAGAAGATTGTTGAAAAGTGGAGGACACTTCTTAAAATGAGCTACTCCAGATAAGTCCTGTCTAGTGCAGAATATAGTGGGACTATTACTTCCCTTGGCTTGGAAACTGCTTCTATTCGTGTAGGTAAATAAATTTGCCTTCTTTGCTGCAGCATCACACTGCTGGCTCATGTTCAACTTATTATGATCAACAATAATCCCAAGCTCCTTTTCACATGTAGTACTGCTGAGTCATGTATCTCCTATCCTGTACCTGTGCATTTGATTTTTGTGGTCTAATTCTAGAATTTTGCATTTGTCTCTGTTGAATTTCATTATTTATTTCTGTACAATTTTCTACTTTATCCAGGTCCTTTTGAATTCTGCTCCTATCTTTCCATGTGTTAGCTACCCCTCCCACTTTTGTACCATCTGCAAACTTGATAAGGATTCCCTCTACCCCATCATCTAACTCATTGATAAAAATGTTGAAGAGTAATGGTCCTAGAACAAAACCCTGAGGTACTGCACTCAAGACCTCCTTCCAGTTTGAAGCACAGCCATTAATGTCAACTCTTGCAGCACAGTTTTCCAACCAATTATGGATCCATGGTCTATAGTTTGTAGGGGTTATTGCTCTTGGTAACTTGGCATGTACAGTATTCTCTTCCTGAATTTTCCTGCAGTTGGGTACATGGTTCAGGGAATTATAGTATTTGTTGGAGAGTATTTTTTTATTATTAACGTGAAAAAACCGTGGTTTACATGGGTATATCAGGCAAATGTTTATATCTTGAAAATACTTTTCATCATCAAAGTATGGATTAGCCAACTGTTTGATATATATATATGTGAATATTTTAAAAATTGTGCTGGGGAGAGATGGAAAGTTGATCTGTTTCTTAGTATCCTGCATGTTTTGAGAGATCAGTGTAGCTTGCTATAAAGAGGAATCCAGGATGTAACTTCTTTTTCTTATTTGTCAAATGCCTTTCATTAATGCAGAAGTGAAAGACAGAAAATGTTTTCATAGCATACTGGACTCCAGTGTGTCTGAAACACAGAGAACTCTTAATGAGGATGAGAAAGAGAAAGGAACAATAATGCATGTGTTGTGGGATTGCCTTGTAATCATACATTTTTGGCAGTACAACAAACCCAAACTCCCCCTTCTAATGCATCATGTATTAGAAATGTCTAAACAAAGAACCATGCACAAACATCTGTAGACTTAGTCTGCTTCCTCAGACCAAATCTATGAAAGCTTATGCTACAATTTTCTCTCTCATAGTTAGTCTCAAAGGTGCTACAAGGTCCCTTTGTTTACTGATATTCCAGACTAACACAGCTGTGTCTTTGAATTCATGCACAAACATATCAAGCTACTGACAACACAAAAATCTATACCTGTAAAAATCTTACTTGGCTGACTGTGTCAGGGAGACCTACGTAGGTGTCTTCCCCCACCTATAAAGTGCCTGGGTGAATTATTCTTTGGAACTTTATAAGATGAGTAAGTAAATGGTGGTTTGATCATTTTATTTAATAAGCAACAGAATACTTCTGAATGTCTGTTGGCTTGATTCTTTGATGAATATATTGCATTGGGAATTGGGGCTAATTTATTTTTGTGTCTAGTTTGAGAGTTAGTTTCTTCCCTACCCTGGAATACTTAGCAGACTACGGTAGTTGAAGTCTTTCAAGGAAGCTCTCTGCTGAGGGGGCTCAATTACTGTTGCAATAAGCAAAAATGACTTGAAGGCATGCAAAAACAGTGGAGGTGCAGACTAAATTATTTGTCACGAGTTGGTATTTAAAAAAAACATTATTTGTATTTTAGTACTGTCTTGCTAGTTAATTTTTTTGCTTAAATTATGGCAGTCTGTCATGCACAATAATAGGTTGTGGATTAAGGAAGAACCAACAGGTATGGTGAAACAGGTCCCTTTTGGGTAGCAAAAATACTTTACGTGTATTGTGCCATTTAAAGGCAAGGTGTTTGTTCTTGAAATCTCATTATACAAACTAAGATTTCAGAGTCTGTTCAAACCAGCATGAGACCTGTGTTGGCTTGCATGGTCTTTGATAAGAACACAAATCTTGGCAAGAACTGGTATTTCATTTATTCCCTCTTGAAATAGGGCAGCTTTTGAATTTTGACACGTTGCTAATGGGCAATTCCTTTGATAGGTCTCTCTCTCTGGCTTTTCTTTGCAAACGAAGGTTCAGGAAGGACTTGAATTTATCCTTCGAGCCTGTGCAATGGATTTTTCTGGTGGAGCGCAGCGTGCACAGAACTGGTCTCACCCTTTAAACCAAAGGTTCATCTGCTGTGGCCTTGCAAGCATGGACGGTAGCAATGAGGTCCTTGGGTTGTAGGTTTGATTAGAGTTTCCTTCTCTTAGATGGTTAACCTTACAGGGTTGGACAAGCACCATCTGCCCGGGTTTGGGATTAGAGTTTTCCTTCTCCTAGGATGGTTGCCATAAGGCTAGAGAGCCCATCCCGCCCTTTGATGCTCTTTGTCAGAACCTTCGGTTTTGACCTGTCTGGCATGGTAGGCCCTACCGGTGGCTATTATGCCACTGCCTGGATAGCTCAAAACTTCATTAGGGTATGCAAGCCTCTCCCCTACGACAAGAGGGCATCAGTGGGGAGGTTTGATAGGTAACTGTAAAAGAAACAATTGAGGAAAGCAAGTTTTTAAAAGACAGAATTAAATGAGCCATCATAAAATTTATCACAGGATAGAAAACAGAGCAAGTGGCTAAAATATTTTCTGTTTCACTTACCAAAGGTTTTGGCCCTTTGAGAGTTTGCAGCAGAGGAGGCCACTGCCTGATCATTTTAACAACCTTGTATCACAGGCAGTACATAGCTTTTCAGTGAAGTTGGTGGGGTAGAGTCCCAGTCCAGTTATGCAATCTCTTTTAACCCTTATCTACACTGATAGGATATTTTAGTCTTGCAGAGTCATGTTTTGTTGCAGAATTCACACAGAACTAGACATACTAATCCGCCATTTTTGTGATGTTGTTACCTGAAGAGTTGTAAACAGCCTTCCCACCATTTGTGTGTTTTTGTTTAAACAGGCAAACAGTAGTTGAGACAAAAAATGTACCAACAAATATAATGCATATATATCAGTTAATTTTTTCTAGAAACAATGAAGGCTGGAAGCTATTTGAAACAATGTTCCACCTCTGCGGACATGAATTTGCTTGTTCAAGGTGTATCATGGAACACCCTTGGTTCTGCATCACAAACACCCCTGTTGGCAGGGGCATTTTTAGACCTGCAATGCACTTGGATTACCATTGGTTCAGAAAATACCCCAGATCAATGAGGATTAAACCCCCAGAATCCAACAGAAATTTATGGCCTGATGTTTTATCTACTCCTTATTTACAGTATCTGTGATATGATGTATTGTCTTCCAGATTTTTCTATGGTAATGATTCCCATGTTCTGAGTACAGGTTTTTTGTTCATTGTTTGTTTTTGTTCTGGTTTGAATCTGTAAAACAGAAAATTAAATAAACAGTTAATTAAAAAAAAAAGAGAATATCCCAGATTAAGGCACTTAGTGGATTTTTTTTTAAAAAATGCCTGGATGAGGATTAAAATATTTCAAGACATTTCATACTATCATTAGGCATAACTGGAGACCTTAAACTCCACTGATAGTAAATAGATTTGGAAAATAAGAAGCACATAGGAGTGAATCCTAATATAGTGGTGGTCCATGAAGCTGGTGGGCAGAGCCAGTGAGCTGAAGCTCTAATTTTCTAGTTCAGTGTATTTCAAACTACTGTATCTGATGTGGGAGACTAGGAGACTGGCAAACCCCCCCCCCCATTGTGACAGGGATCAGTAGCATATTTGTGTTTGTTAGCTAAAATTTCTTT
This sequence comes from Gambelia wislizenii, assembly GCA_030847615.1. NCBI lineage: Eukaryota > Metazoa > Chordata > Lepidosauria > Squamata > Crotaphytidae > Gambelia > Gambelia wislizenii. The sequence continues at coordinate 264,246,145 of JAUMIR010000002.1, forward strand.
CTGCCATGCTTGCAAGGGACCAACAGAAGTCCATAGACCACAACTTTAACTAGTGCTGATCTAGTTTACTACCTTAGCGTGCTCCCTGGAAGGTTTAATTACACTCAGGCAATACATTACAGTTGCTTAAACAGGGCTTCCCCCTGCCCTGGGGTGCCCCACCACCATCAGCCCCCCCCCACCAGCAGCTCCGCCTGAGGTCTGGGGCGCCTTGGCTCCTGCTCGACGTGCGCACCATCTTCGAGTAGCCGCGGGACCTGCACGTCCGGCCGGAGAAGGACACTGCTTCCAAGGCTTCCAGCAGACCTGCGATCTTCGTGAAGGGTGGGTGGGGGCTGGAAAGCCCCTCCCTCCAGCCACCAGCCACCCACCCACTCTTCACGAAGCCGTGATCAGCGTCCCAATCGCAGCTTCGTGAAGGGTGGGTGGGGGAGCTGGAGGGGGGGGCTTTCCAGCCCCCACCTGACCTTCCCGAAGGTACAGTCGGAGTCACGATCGCAGCTTTGGGGGGTACGGAGGGGTGGCTGTCTGGGCAGGGTTTTGTCTTATAGGGCTCCCCATCGCGGCTTCGGGAAGGGCGCATGCTGGCAAGCCTCCCCCATCCAGCCAGCCACCACCCGTCCTTCCAAAGCCGTGATGGGGGAAAAAAAAAAGGGGGGGGAACCCTATTCCGGTGTATAAGACGACCCCCTAATTTTGAAAATTTTTTGAGAAGGTTAAAAAGTCTTCTTATACACCGGAATATACGGTATCTTCTCCAACAGGGACTCACAGTATATAAACCCCCCCACACCCCGTACACCACCATTCTTTGAAGATGCCAGCCACAGATGCAGGTGAAATGTCAGGAATAAACTCTTCCAGAACATGGCCACACAGCCTAGAAAAAAAACACGAAAAACTTAGGGCGTGTGACCTCTGCCACCCTTTACATACCCCCTATTTTTGAGTTACATATCTTATTCCTTAAATGAGAAATTTCTCTTATGCAAAACTCAGTCTTTAGAAAGATGTTCTGAGCATGTGGGTGCATGTGTTCACACACAGAAGAGTATTTTGGGTAGCACAATTAGTTCTGTGCTGAGAAAAATGATGTATGGCCTTCCTTCCCCACATCTCACATCCATTACTTTGAACAAGGAGGCTGGCACTTGATTGTTCAGCCGTGGGAAAATGGGAAGGACGGGGCGGGGGAAGGAAAATACTACAATCCTGTGTATATCCCCAGGAGAGTAAGCCTCATTGAACAAAGTGGGACTGACTTCTGAGTGACATGTATCAGTTTACATAATATCCTAGGAATAAGTCCCAGAAAACATCCCAACACAGTCTAAGGATGTGCAGTAGGCATGAAGTGGATGATGGCTGACTGTTGGGGAGGGGGATGAAAGGTAGGGATTGGGTTAAGGTGGTGGGGGATATTGTGTTGTTATTGAAAAAGAGCAGAATAGAGTATGGCCCGGCTTTCTGGGACAACAAGTAGAAGAAATTACAATAGTAATCAGTTAGAGGCTCAAGTGGACACAAAGTTACCTTGCAAACAGAAAAGTAACTTGACTACAATCGTAATTGCAACAGGAGATAGTTTGGGTCTTATCCCAGTACCATACTAAAGTAGTCATGTGCAGCAAGTACTGTACTGAGTATCCAAAATCTGCCTCCTTATCTGTAATGCTGATGATCTCTACATCCATGCAGAAGCACTCCTTTAGCATCAAATAACCATGTTTACCTCATTGGGACAGTATCCAAAATTCACCTTTCTACATAGTACAAGATTTATCTCTTACAAGCCTCACAAGTAGACATTCACTAGTAAGTATTAGATTACTCAGGAAGTAAGTGTGGGCAGCAGTTCTGACACAATCTAAAATCCTCACATAGACAACTAGAAGTAAATCTTTTAAAACTGCAGTGGTGAAGAAAAGAGATTAAACTTTCAGTCCCATTCCTCTCTGCTTCCCATACAACCTTGTCAGTCTTCCCACAACCACAACCAGTTGGCATGAAAGTGGATCCTGGAGCCTCTATGCATAAGTACTCTGAAGGCTTTAATCTTCCTGGTTGGCCAGCAGAACAGCCTTACATATAAACAGTAGTTTGAGCATTTTCATAAGAATTATAGTTGCCGCTTCATTTTCTTGCTTGCTTTAGCAAAGTTGCCTGCCTAATGCCTGCTCTCCCTGGAGAGCTTCTTTGAGTATGAATGTCCAGTCAACTTGTTCATTTAATCTGTCCAGCAGTCAGCTGGAAATGGAGGACTGGAGGAGTGCAAGACTGGCTGCTGGACAGCAGGGAAGAAGTCTGGCAGCCACATAATATTGGGAAATCTGCACTCAGTCTGTAGGCAACTTGTTTTGGGAAGAAATCTCAGAAGGTTTGTGCTCCCTCACTTAAAGTAGCACTGCCCCATACCCATTTCATATGAACATGTTAAGGCAGGTGTGTAAAATTTGTAGTCTCAAGGTGTTATTCATATTCAACATCCATCTTCCTTTTCATTGGCTATGCCAGTTTGGACTGATAGCAGTTGCAGTCCAGTTACTTCTGAAGAGCCATGTGTTTCTCATTCCTTTCTTAAAAGGACTGACTTTATGGGTGTTTTGGGCTTGTTTTGCATACATTCCTAGTTAGTAAATACAACTGAAGTTGGTAAATAGTTCCATGTGTAACCTAAACTGAAATCTTATGTCACAGTCTCTCAAACTGTGGCTTGGTCACCACATATAAATATATCTACAGGTTTGGGAGACTATTCCATTTGAGATGTGGCTTGCAAAGTCCGGACTTGCCGTTTTGTGCAGTATTCACGACAATTAAGGACTTACCTTTGTAGTAACTCATAAGAACCTAGGACTCAGTTTTGAAGAATTTTGGAAAGTTTGCAGCAGTTTATAGCCATTAAGGATTACTAAGGACTTATTTTTTGAAGGACGCTGTAAAGTCTTTTTTGTTATCTGTAAGATTTGGTTGAAATAACATTGTATCTAGTATATTATGTTTGGCTCTGGTGCTCTCTTTGTTAGTATTCAGGAGCGGGGTGCTGTTGTGTTTGTTTTGTCTTGTATAACTGCCAAAAAGACTCAGCTGCTATTATGATCTATTGGTTTCTATTTATTGAAAGAAATTTTATTGCTTGCTTCACTAAACGTTTGTGCTAATATCTGCTGGACCTGTGTAGCTGTGTTTCTTAGTGGCTTTGATACGCAGAAACAATTTTGTACCCATGCATGCCTGAAGCTTTTAGCATGGTGTAATTTGTGTGTTGGAATCCAAGATCTGTGACATTTGGTTGACTTTCAGAAACTCCCCTGATATTAAGAAGTACTGTATTTAGAAACTAGATTTTTTTGCCCCTCTGCAATCCAGATGATCTGCACTGTGTGGAGCTGATATTGTTCCCTGTTTTCTGAGATTACTGAGGGATGGGAGAGATTTTCATCTCTTTGTCTCCTTCCAACTGTTCTTAGATCTCAGCCAGGGGGGGAGAAGAGATTTAAACTTCACATCTCTGCACACCAGCTGTAAATGTATTGTTGGCTAAAGATTTCCTAATATTGACCATTCTATCCAGACTCAGTGAGGGACTTTTTTTCTCCCCTTTGGTTTGTTTTTCATATAGTAGTGGTTTCTGTTTAAGGCAGGCTATGAGTAACACATGCTTCAAGATGTTGTTGGGGTGTGGCTTTTATCATCCCTTACTATTGGTCTTGTCTGGGGATGGTGGGAGTTGTGGTTCAGTATCTGGAGGGCCACAAATGGCCTTATCCTCTCTTAAAGTAGTTGCTTATTTCTCACGTAATGCCAAACATCATCACTCTCTTTTTCACCTGTTTATTTGAGCTGCTTGCAAGGGTTTTAACCTGAACTGGAAGTTTGCCTATCTGTGTAAACAGAAGTGGGATGAACCTAATAATAATAATAATAATAATAATAATTTTTACCCCGCCCCTGCAGTGTACAACAATTAAAATACAACAATACTGAGTAAAATCCCTAAGCACCACCCACCCCACCCTCCCCCATAAAAAGATATTAAATTAGTATCAAATTAAAATCCACCTAAACTAAAATCACATAAATAAACAAATACAAAAATCAACAGCCAGCGAAACTAAAAGAGGCCAGGAGCCGCAGCTACTGAGGCTGGGATCTAATTAGGAAAGGCCTGCCGAAAGAGATCCGTCTTTAGTGCTTTTTTAAAGCTACTCAAGCTCGTCATCTGACGGATCTCATTCAGCAGGCCATTCCATAATTTGGGGGCGATTACCGAAAAGACCCCCTGGGAGGTTGCAGACAGCTTAGATTTTTGTGGCTGAAGCAAATTCCTCCCAGAGGACCGGAGTGCGAGGGGAGGATTGTATGGGAGGAGACACTTCCGAAGATAAGTCGGACCCAAGCCATTTAGGGCTTTAAAGGTAATAACCAACACCTTATACTGGGCCTGGAAACTGATTGGCAGCCAGTGGAGAGATTTTAATACTGGAGTTATATGGTCTCTCCGAGATGTACCCGAGACCACTCTGGCTGCCATATTTTGTACCAACTGAAGTTTCCGGACCAAGCACGAGGGTAGCCCTATGTAGAGCGCATTGCAGAAATCTAGATGAGAGGTTACTAGGGCGTGCACCACAGTCTCGAGGTCCCTTACTTCCAGGAAAGGGCACAGCTGGCATATCAGCCGAAGCTGATAACAGACGCTCCTGACCGTCGCATTCACCTGACTAGTCATCTGAAGCGATGAATCAAGAGCACCCTCAGACTGCGGACACAGTCCTTAACGGAGAGTGTGACCCCCGTCCAGGACTGGAGGTTGCAACCCAACTCCTGGTTTCGGGGCTGCTACCATGAGCACCTTCGTTTTGTCCGGATTTAATCTCAATCCGTTTTTCCTCATCCAGCCCATTACTGCTTTAAGACAATCATTAAGAGGATAGACGCCATCGGAATTTAAGGCCAATGATCTGGACAAGGAGAAATAGGTCTGGGTGTCATCAGGGTACTGATAACACCCAGCCCCATAACTCCGAATAATCTCGCCCAGCAGCTTCATATAGATGTTAAACAACAGCGGGGATAGGATGGCACCTTGCAGAATGCCACAAGTAAGCTCCTTTCTGCTGGAGCAGCTGTCCCCAAGCAGAACCCTCTGGGACCTGCCGAAGACAAAGGACCAGAACCACTGGAGCGCAGTGCCTCTGATTCCTAACCCACTCAGGTGATCCAAGAGGATGCTATGATCTATCATATCGAAAGCTGCTGAGAGGTCTAGAAGCACCAACAGGGTCACACTGCCCCTGTCGATGCTTAGACACAGGTTGTCGGTCAAGGCAACTATGGCAGTCTCAACTCCAAATCCCATTCTAAAGCCAGTTTGAAATGGGTCTAGATAATCAGTTTCATCCATGACCACTTGGAGTTGAAGCGCAACTGCCCACCGGCCTATAGCTGTTCATGTCCAGGGGGTCCAGGGAAGGTTTTTTTCAGGAGTGGCCTAACCACCGCTTCCTTTAAACAGGATGGAACACACCCTTCCCTGAGGGATGCATTGATGATGTCCTTAAGGAACACCATCAAGGCACACACACACCCCCGGATGGCCATTCATGAAGGGCAAGGATCGAGAGGGCAGGTCGTCTTCCTCATTCTACCAACTAGCTTCTCCATGTCTTCGGTACTCACGGATTGAAATTGATCCAGTAAACTTACATCAATGGAGTTGCTGGACACCTTGTCAATTGTTTCTGTCAAACTACTGGCATCTAAGTCAGCTCTTATCTGAGAGATTTTATCTGCAAAGAAGTTGTTAAACGTGTCACAGCAGGCCGTTGTTGGGTTAAGCAATGGGTTCTGCGCAGGTATATGTCAGGCTCATCCCTGAATTCTGGGGTTTAGAGTGGAATTCATGAAGGACCCTGACATGAGGCTGGCTTTGGCCTGTTTTCTTTGCTTGGGCCTCCCTGCCTTTGGAGGGGTGCCAGCCCTCCCTGTTGGCCTGGGAACACTGTTCTCCAAAGCAGCTCAAGAATTGCAGCTCCAGGTGCTGGCTGGGCCGTTTATTCTCCTCCCTAAATGCCATTCTCACGCCGTAAGGGTTTATCTGGGTCTTGTACTAGTCTGTGTTTAATTTCGGCTTTGTTCTATGTCCCTGATACACGTTTCCTTACCAATAAAGAATTCCTATTAAGTGAATGCGAGCGTGTGTTCTTGGTACATCACATAAAGCCGAAACTCACAAAACCTGCATACTTTTGGGTGTTCTACCCGCGATGTCGGACGACGCGGAGGCTGGAACCCAGATGGAGAAAGACCTGGCTGCAGCCGGTGGCCAGGGAGCCAGTGCACCGGGGGATGGTGCAGACGCGTCAGGGGATGGCACAGGAGTGCCTGAGGAAGAGCGGAGCTGAGCCCGCCAGAGGGCTGGAAGGCTGACACATCCCCTCGACCTGATAGAGCTGGGAGCCAGGCAAGCCCTGGGGAGGGGCAGCCTACCCTTCTCTGAGACTCCAGTGCATGGAGCTGGAATGGCCATGGGAGCCAGTTGGCTCTGGCCAGAAGAACGGGGCTGGGAGGAACGCAGGTTCTGCTGGTGGGATAAGCCCCTAGCCGAGGGGTACCGAGAGCCTGGGATGCGTTCTTTGTGGACAGAATTGGAAGATGAGGTCCAGCAGTTAAAGCAGCAGATGGAGGTCATGCAGACAAGCCTCCTAGAGATCCTGCAGAGACTACCTCAACCACCGGCTGCCTCGGGAGGAGGCCAACCTCCCCCAGACCCACAGCTGCCAGCCCTGGCACCTGGGGGAGGGGCCCCCACACTACCTGCTGGGGGCCCTGGCCTGCAGGCTCCCGGTCCAGTACCCCCTGGGGGAGCTAGCCCGGTCGAGCCGCGGGAAAAACCGCGGGGACTGAAGCACTGAGATCTAAAGGCCACCTTTGATGAAGATGCTGCAAAGCTACCATACTTCCTAACCCAGGTGATGGGGTTCATGTCCCAGTGGGATGAGGAGTTCCAGACGGAGGCCGAGAAGGTGCAGTATGTATCCAACCAGCTGGAGGGAGAGGTAGCGCAATGGCTGGTGGGGCTCTATGACATGGGGGCTCCAGAATTAGGGAGTTTCCACGACTTCATGATGGCCTTACGGGCTCAATTTGAAGACCCCCCTGAGGGTGAGACGGGCCTGCACAGAACTCCAGCAACTGAGGCAAGGTTCGAGATCTGTGGCTGAGTACGCCTCCGAATTCTGCCGCCTGGCCAGCCAGGTCCCCGACTGGAGTGAAGCCATTAAGGTACAGTACTTTCAAGATGGCCTTAATGCAGACATCCTCGAGTGGGCATTGTTCCAAGGGAACCCCGAGACCCTTTTGGGGTGGGTGCGGCTAGCTGGAGAGGTAGAGACACTGAGGCAGAGCATCAAGCTGGCTCGGCACTGGCAGGGCTCCGAGGGAAAGCCCACTGGGTCCACAGGGAAGAAAGTTAAGGCGGGCCCGGTCAGTTGGGGCCACAGTGGGGGAGTCGGAGAGGGAGCGAAGGATGAGGAAAGGGCTGTGCCTGTGCTGCGGGAAGGGTGGCCACTGCATAGCCGAATGCCCAGAGAAGAGCCCTTGAGAACCGGCGGCAGAAGAGAAGCCCAAGAGGGCAGAGGGGAAGTCGATGGCACCTAAGAGACCATTCAAGCCCCAGCCCAAGCCCAAAGCAGTGGTGCGCACCTTGGTACCAGGCCATGCGACAGGTGAATCTTCAGAGGAGCCAGATGACAGCGGGTCCTCTTCCTCTGACACAGAGCCAGCGGGAAACGGCTCCAGGCCGCCCTACTAAGCGCCCGAGGGCTGGCTAACCCCGAAGGGTGCCCAAGTGCTGTGGTGAGTGGTGTGAAAGGCCCTTTTTTCCTAAAAGCCAAAATAGGGGTTGCAAACAGTGGGGTCACCCGAAAAGTAATGATAATGGTTGATTGCGGATGTACCCAAGTGTTAATTCACCCCTCCCTGGTTAGTGAACTTGAAATTAGCACCACCAAGCTGGACAAGCCAGTGTGGCTGTCTCAGATGGACGGAGGGATGATGAAGGGGGTCCTGCAAGGTGAATGACTGGCCCAGTACACATGAGGATGGGGAATCATCAGGAGGAACTTCAATTTGTAATAGCCCCAGGCCTAGTTCCTGCTGCAGTAGTGGGCTTGAACTGGCTAAAATTCCACAACCCCGTTATAGACTGGGGTGAAAGAGACAGTGACTTTTGCAGATCCTGTGTGTGTGCAGGAGCACGGGGTGAGTGAGGCCTCCCTGGGGCGGTCCCTCTAGAGGCCAAACCATGGAATTGCAAAACTGCTCTAGTCCAAGGGGAGCTGAAAGGGTTACTGGTGGAATATAAACCATGGCAGTATGTATTTGAGGAGAAGGAATGTGACATTTTACTACCCCACTGACCTTTTGACTGTGCTGTTGAGATAGTTTCTGAGACCAAGCTGCCCAAACCCAGGATCTATTCCATGATGCTGGCTGAGATGGATGCCCTCCGGGAGTTCATAGACAAAAACTTGGGCCGGGGTTTCATCAGACCCACAACCTCCCCTTTGGGGGGCCTTGTGTTGTTTAGGCGCAAGGAGATGGGACTCTTCTCTGCCAGGACTACAGATCCCTAAATGCTATCAGCATGTCAAATCAGTATTCCCTCACCTTAATGAAAGACATACTGGCTCATTTAGCCAAGGGGAAGATATTTACCAAACTGGACTTGCGGGAGGCCTATTACAGGGTGCGGATCAAAGAAGGGGATGAATGGAAAACTGCTTTTAATTGCCCATTAGGGGCTTTTGAATTCTGTGTAATGCCTTTCGGACTCAGTGGAGCCCCAGGAATTTTCCAGAACTTGATTAATGATGTACTGAGAGAGTTTTTGTACAAGGGGGTACTGGTATATTTGGATGATGTACTTATTTATTCTGAGGACTATCCGTCCCATGTGAAACTGGTAAAAAAGATACTTACTAAGTTGGGGGAGAACCATTTGTATGCCAAGATGTCAAAGTGTAAATTCCATCAAAGCCGCTTAGATTACCTAGGGTACCACATCTCGAGCAAGGGGGTGGAAATGTACCCAGAGAAGGTAAAGGGGGTGCTTGCATGGGAGGCCCCCAGGACCAGGAAGCAACTGCAGAGCTTCCTAGGGTTTGCTAACTTTTACTGGTCCTTCATCCCTGACTTTGCTGCGGTAGCCCTTCCTCTGACTGACCTGCTGAAAACCAAGGGGGTGGGTGAAAAGAAACGGACGGGTAAGGGGAAGGCAGAAAAGCCTCCCCAAAAGATTGTATGGTCTGACCAATGCCAAAGGGCCTTTGACAAGCTGAAGAAGCTTTTCACCTCTGAACCGATTCTTAATCACCCCTCCCCCTCCCAACCTTTTGTGGTTCAAGTAGACGCTTCAGACGTGGCGATGGGAGGGGTGTTGTTACAATGGGATGAAGAGGGGGAGCTTAGGCCTTGTGCATATCTGTCCAAAAAATTCAATGAGACTGAGTGAAATTGGCCCATATGAGAGAAGGAGGCGGGTGCAATCAAATTGGCCTTAGAGATCTGGCGCCACCTGCTGGAAGGATCTTCCAAACCTTTTGAGGTTTGGATGGATCACAAGAACTTGGAGGCTTTGAGAACCCCAAAGCATTTGAACCCTAAACAGATTCGGTGGGCCAGTTTTTTTTACTGGTTCAATTTCACCCTAAAGTTTCTCCCAGGAAAAAAGAATTTCTTAGCTGATGCTTTGTCCAGGCTTCCTCAACGTGACAGTCAATGAAAAGAGGGGATAGACACAGTCTTCTCCCCCTCCCATTTGAGGTTGGCAGTTCTCACGCGCAGTAAGGCCAAACGTCAAGAGACCAAGGCAGACCCCTCTTTGGGGCCAGGCCTGGAATCTGGGGCAGGAGGGACTGGTGAGCCACCCGTGGGGACCACAGACTCCAGTGTGGCACCAGCTCCGCTTTCCTTGGAGCTCTCTTCCCCCCCTTCGGGGGCAATGTGGGAGGGTGGCGAGCCCAAATGGCGGCAGCTCTCCCCAAGGACCCCTGGTTTTTGGCCCACCAAGGGGAGGTAATTTTACGGGAGGGTCTGGCTTGAAAGGGGGAGTGCCTGTATGTTCCAGAGGCCATGAGATCTGCCATCCTTAAGCAGTGCCATGATGTGAAAAGTGCAGGACATTTTGGTTATGTGAAAATGTTACATTTGACACAGCAGCAGTTTTGGTGGCCCAAAATGAGGAGGAAGGTGGAGGAGTATGTGAAAGGGTGCCCCACCTGTGCGATGGCAAAAAGAGGGGGGGAGCCGAAAGGCTTATTGCTACTTTTGCCTACCCCCACTAAGCCCTGGGAAGTCATTTGTATGGATTTCATTGTAGAGTTACCAGAGAGTAGGAAAACGACCGTTATTTGGGTTGTGACTGACTTGTTTTCCAAGCAGGCGCACTTTGTGGCCTGCAAGAAGCTCCCGGCAGCCTCCCAGCTGGCCAGGTTGTTTCTACAACACATTTACAGATTACGTGGGGTTCCTGCTAAGATCGTTTCAGATCGGGGAGCTCAATTCACCTCCCAGTTCTGGAAGGCGTTCATGAAACTTTTGGGAGTTGAATTGGGGTTGAGCAACTCCCATCATCCACAGAGCGATGGTCAAAGTGAACATGTGAATCAGGTTTTGGAACAGTATTTAAGGTGTTATGTCAACTTCCAGCAATCTGATTGAGTGTACCTTTTGCCTTTTGTTGACGTACCATATAACAATGCCACACACCAAAGCACAGGCTTCTCCCCTTTTAAAATTGTCTCAGGACAGGACTTTAACCCTCTGCCTTTAGGGGAGGGGACCTCAAAGGACCCGGTCTCGGTGACCCAATGGAGTCAAAAAATTAGCTAGGCATGGCCGAAGGTTGTATCGGCCCTGGACTTTGCAATAACCCGTTATAAGCATCATGCCGACCAGAAGCGTGACCCTACCCTGAAATACGTGATAGGGGACTTGGTGTTCTTATCCACCAAGTTCCTAAAGAGCCCACAACCCTCGAAAAAGTTGGGGCCAAAATACATTGGTTCTTTCCCTATTGTTAGAGAAGTTAATCCCGTGGCTTTTCAACTGTCATTGCCCAAGATGTACCGTAATGTCCACCCTGTGTTCCATTCTAGCTTACTCAAGCCGGCGTGCCTTTCGGATCTTCATCATCAAGATCCTGAACCATCACCCCGCCCTATCCTGGTGGACAAAGATCAACATTTTGAGATTTCTGATGTGTTGGACTGTTGGGTGCATGGGGGGGGGTGTTGCAGTATCTGGTGAAATGGAAACATTTACCTTTGGGCCATGCTGAATGGGTTAATGTTGAATATGTAAATGCTCCACGCTTATTACGAAAGTTCCATGCTCGCTTTCCTGATAAGCCAGGCTGAAGGGGGGGGGGAAGTTGCTCTTTGGGAGGGCAGTATGTCAGGTTCATCCCTGAATTCTGGGGTTTAGAGTGGAATTCATGGAGGACCCTGACATGAGGCTGGCTTTGTCCTGTTTTCTTTGCTTGGGCCTCCCTGCCTTTGGAGGGGTGCCAGCCCGCCCTGTTGGCCTGAGAACGCTGTTCTCTGCAGCAGCTCAAGGTCGCGGCTCCAGGTGCTGGCTGGGCCATTTATTCTCCTCCCTAAATACCATTCTCACACTGTAAGGGTTTGTCTGGGTGTTGTGCTAGTCTGTGTTTAGTTTCGGCTTTGTTCTATGTCCCTGATACATGTTTCCTTACCAATAAAGAATTCCTATTGAGTGAATGCGAGCGTATGTTCTTGGTACATCACAGTATAACCTGCGTCATCTCCCTTACCACCCTAAACAGCTCTGCTGGATGGGACTCTGCAGACGCAATACGTGCAGAGGAGAAGGATCTCTGCGCTGCATGTATTGCCTCTCGATAGGACCAAAGAAAGTTCCTATGACGAGTCCTATCAGATAAGAGTCGAGTTTTCCGCCAATTGCGCTCTGGTCGTTGTCCAACTCGCTTCATTTTCCTAAGCTCTGATGTATACCATGGCTTACGGTTTGGAGCGGGTTGGAAAGGACGCTTGGGAGCGACTGTGTCGATAGCCTTGGTAAGGTTGGTGTTCCAGGTATTAACCAAAGCTTCAACAGGGTCACCGGCGTTACCAACCATTAAACCCTCCAAGGCTTTCTGGAATCCTATTGGTTCCATTAGCCTTTGGGGACGGACCATTCTAATGGGTCAACCACCCCTGGTGGGGCGGGAAGAGACTCTTAGTTCAGTCTTGACTAGGAAATGATCCATCCATGACAATGCGGTGGTTTTAATAACCTCCACCCATAGATATTCCTGTTCTGTACTAAAGACCGCATCGAGGGTATGACCCGCACAATGTATGGGCCCGACGACCAATTGGGATAGGCCCATGTTTGTCATGGTTTCCATGACCTCCCAAGCCGCACCAGTCAGATTTGTCAAACTGGTCTAGAGTGGAAAGTTGAAGTCACCCAAAACTAAAAGTCTGGGCAACTCCAACAGCAACTCTTGTGTCAGCTCAGTTAGGGAGTCTGATAGACAACAGGGTGGTTGGTATACTAGCAGAATCCCCAAACTGGAACTAAGTAATCAGAGCTACTGGCCCAAGGAGCCCTCCAGCCAGCCTACAGTTCAGTTGCCTCCCTGTTCTCAGAGGAGATGTGTGTCAGGGCTGTAGGGACAGAGCAGGGCCTTATAGTAGGTCCTGAAGGCTGGCTGGGGAGGCCTGATAGGTTGAACCTGGCCTGTAGGCCATAAGGTGCCTATCCTGGTTCTAAAGTATTGTGGGCACTGTACACAGAGAGGTTCGCCCTCTTCAGGCCCCCTTGTGATAGTGATTGGCTAGCCAGGCCAGAAAAAATGCATCGATCTTTGGTCTTGCCTTACCTTCCTTAGCAAGCTGAACAGTGAACTGTTTCTTTTATATCATTTCATATTCTGGGAAGAGGTTACTTCTTACACCTTGAAAAGAGAAGGCATATGTGTTTAGGGGCGTGAGTCTCTTAAACATATGCCTTTAAGGTGTCAGTGAAGGTCAGGTCTTAGTCCTAACAATGTTCTAGATGTTCTCAATTTGTGTTTTGTTCCTTGATTTCCCTGCAGCTAAAGACTTGAGAACACTGACACAATGCCACTGTGCCATTGTGCAGTGCAACACAGTGAATCAGACATGGAGGGATGCCATTTTTCACTTGCTGGAGGACTGAGGGTATATCTCCACTGGAAGGGTGAGGAGGAGGAACAGTATCAGACCTACATGCAAGGGACTCTTTGTGCTGAAGAAATCTGCATTGATGTTGCACAGAAAATCGGTAAGCAGCTTTCAGGTCCTGGCTTACCTAAATATGTAGTTGTGGCAAATATGTAACTCTTGCATCAGAAAGGCAGAAAGACTGACCATTCATTAACCAGGGAATCAAAGGTGCCTTAAAAGAGGATGTAGATCTTTCAGAGAAGCTGAATGTATTATCTGTATTTGTTTTCATGGCATAAGATGTAGAGACACGTACCTGTGCCTGAACAAACATTTACAGAAGAAGAATTAAACTGAAGCAAATAATAGTGGTGCATCCTGGGCTTTATTGTCAAATTAAAAGTTAACAAATCATTGGGAACAGATGTTGATTTCACATCTGAAATATGAAGTCACTGATCTTCTAAAAAACCCAAAACCCATGCAACTTATCTCTAAGGCTAGTGTCCATACTTGAGAGCAGGGAACTGGCTAATATTTTTAATAAAGGGATTCAGGCCAGGATGGAGGAAATTACAGGTCCTTTAGATTAATAACTGGTCTGGGTAAATTGTTGGAAAGCTAAAAGGAAAAGGCTTGCTGAAGTTTACCATAACTTCTGCAAGGATAAGTCTTGATTTGCTAATCTGAGTTCTTCAAGAATGTCAGCAAACATGTAGATGGAGTGTGCTAGGATTTCCATGTACTAGGACTTTGAAAAAGTTTTTGCCAGGGCCCTGCTTCAGAAGCTGAATGAGCATAGCAGACTTGGAATTAAAGAAATTGTTCCTCTTATTGATTGGTAACTAGTTAAAGAACGAGATGTGGAGAGCAGGAATAAGTGAACAGTTCTTGATATGAAGGAATTCAAATGGGGGTGGTTTGGGGTTTCTCCAAGAATCTGTATCGAGACAAATATTACTTAATTTGTTTAATAGAGATCCTGAGTGAACAGTGAGGTGGACAGGTTTGCTGACGATACCAAATTTTTCAAAGCATTTAAAACCAAGGGGGGCGGGGAGGAGATCCAAATCTCTCCAACTAAGAGAACTAGCATTACAGTGGAAAATGTGTGTCAGCATAAACTAGTATATAGTGATGCACATTAGGGCAACAAACCCTGATACAAAACTATTGGGGCCTGAATTGTCAGTGACTAGCTATCAGTTGCAGCCTGAACTGTCTTTGGCTCCTAGTGAATAGCTCAGTGAAAATTTCAGTCCAGTGTATGGCAACTGTGAAAAAGATTAATTCATTGTTTGATGTCAGTGGGAAATCAGAAATAACAGAAATATTGAAAAACAATAGAATCAAAACTCAACACTTACAAAGGAATTCCACCCAGGGACTCGGGGATTTCCAGGAGATAATGGCCCATCAACCAACCATTAGCTAAATAGACAGTAATAATCTTTGCATTTCTATACCCAGAACCTATGCATTCAGTTACACAAATTTACATATCCTCCCCAACAGGGGTTCACAGCATATAAACTCCACACACCCTCCTACATTCTCTGAAGATGTCAGCCACAGATGCAGGCGAAACGTCAGAAAGAAACTATTCCAGAACACGGCCTCACAGCCTAGAAAAAAACCAAGGAAAATCTATCAGAAGTAAAGCTTTCAATGTCATAATCCCCTCGTCCAAATCTGTGGTGTGATAACACTGAGGATATTGTATACAGTCTTTTATTTGTTGCTGCATGTCAAAAGAGATAATATAGAAACTGGAAAAGGTGCAGAAAAGATCAAGGCAAATGACAACATTTGGGGCAATTCAGTTTAAGAAAAAAGAGACAAAGTGAAACATGATAGATATGTATGAAATGATGCATGGAGTGGACTAAGTAGATGGGAACTTGTTCTCCTTTATAATAGTGGAATCCCATCCAGTTCATTACATCCATTCATTGGTCATCCAATGAAATTGAATAATGGGAGATTCAGGCAGACAGAGGAAATACTTCATACAGTTCATACTTAAACTGTGGTATTCACTTCACAGGATATGGTAATGGCTGCCAACTTATATATTTTTTTTAAATATAGTTGTCAGATAAATGCCTGAAGTGGTAAGACTAACTATGGCTGCTCATTATATATATATATATATATATATATATATAGTCTCTCAAGATGGGAGGTAACGTACCTCTGTATACCGGTTAAAACATGTCCTGCTTGGGACTTCCCATTGGCACCTGGTTAAATAATGTGGAAAACAGGATGCTTACCTGGATGGGCCTTTTATCTGATCCAAAGGGGGTTTTCTTGCGTTTTGAGGAAACGCCAAGGGGGAAGTGTTGTCCTTCTGCTTTTCACAGTAACCTTGTTTTCCACAGGTATTACACCAATCTGCTACAGCTTGTTTGCTCTCTATGATCCCCAGGCCAAAATATGGTTTCCTCCCAATCATGTGTTTGAAGTTGATAGTGGCGTCAAGTTGCTCCTTCATTTTCGAATGAGGTAAGAACATTCTCTAGTTCTTCAAATGTTGTACCTTTATTTCAAGAAGTTTGGAGGTTACAACCTCATTGCAGAATATTCATTTACAATTCAAATGTGTATGTGCAGAGGATGTTGGAGTATCTGTATGGCTGGAATCTCTTTGATCTTGAATTGTCTTGATGTTGGCTATAAAGAGGAATTAAATCAGCTAATATTAATCGGATAAAACTTAAAAACCACCACAGAGTAAAAGGAGGCTAACCCTTCCTCCTCTGTGGTTTGGATTCTGTTCCATGTTCAGACAGCATAATATAATACTTTCTCTCATGTATCTAAAAAGGGACCAATTGTTTCCTAACACAAAAACCTAAATATTATTCTCTGTTATGTGCCTATGTTTCTTTATTGTTGTTTATTATTACTATGCTTATTATTTTTGGCCAGAGTTCCTCTGTTCTGCAGAGGCTGGTTGGCATTTAACTGCTTTCTTCCGGATTATTTGTTTACTGGCTTTTTCCTGTTCTTAAGCTATTTCCCTGCTTTTGATGTCTGTGGGAAGGAAATGAATGGTATCAGCTACGTGGCTGGCATAAACACCCCCCCTTGTAGGGGTTTATTGCCATGAGAGGACTGTGTATTCTGTGGATCCACAGCCTCTTCTGCAATACCCAGTGCACATCTCTGGGCCATCAACATCAGAGCTGTGACATCAGAAACAAGGTATCACAGATGCTTCTGTGAGAGCTGCGATCACATCTCCTTCTTAAAGGGCAGACCTCTCTTTCTTTCTACACTTGGAAAGGGAGATCCAGAAATCTTATGGCCCTGAGATGCTGTTCCAGTTACCACAGGATTGCAGCCTAAATTGTGTATTTATTTTACAGCTCTTAAGGATTCCTTAAACGTACTCCATGCACTGACTTATGGCAACCCTATCCTAGGGTTTTCTTAGTAGGATTTGTTGACAGGGTGTTGCCATTGCCTTCCTCTGAGGCTGCGAGAAGGTGATGTACCTAATGTCACCCAGTGGATTTCTAGGTCTGAGTGGGGATTGGAACCTTGGTCTTCCAGACTCATAGTCCAACACTCAAACCACTACACATCACCCTAGCTGTCCTTCATACACCTATAAATTTCTTTATTTCCGGTAGTTTCTTTTTAACGATTCATCTTAGATTTGGTGTTTGCCAATAGAATAAAACTAGGTTTGGAAATGATGGGAAGATGGCAAGGGGGATGTATTATAAAAATGAGGTTCTTAAGTTTAGCTCAAAAAGGATAAATGATGATAATTTAGCAGTTCTCAAACAGTAACTTTTTATTCAGATAAAATACACTGACCAGTACTTGCAAATACTGTATATCAAATGTTCAGGCAGATTACATAGGCCCTGGTTTGTTAAACAAATTAAACTCATTGCATAGACCCTAGCTTGTCAGGGTTTATTCTGTGCTTCTTTCCTACTGTACAAGAAGACAGAGAGCCAGCACCAAAGAGACACCTCTTCAAAGTGCCTGGTACCATGCTTTGTTTTGTATGACTGTGCAGCACATCACAGAAAGTGACAGAGACAGCCTCACCAATACCAATACATTGGCCCTCTCCCTGGGGTGTGATGGCATTGTAGTCGGAACCAGAATTGACAAAACATATGTGATTTAAGATTCTTTGATGAAAGAATCTGTCTGCTCACCCCCTTTCTGTATCTCCTAGTATCTTCAGTCTAATCCTCCACCAAGCTTTTCCTGTAAGAATACAGCAAAGGTTGTTATTCAATTCTCTTCAGTCTGGACTCAGTAGCAAAGGCTCTTCTCCCTGTGAAGTGTAAAACGCAATGTCTGTCAAGGAGACAGAGAGAGACTCTAATTTTTTACTATTTATTTGATTTCCTATGACGCCTACTATAAACATCTTCCTATATTATTTGGGACAGTTATTATGTTAGAAGTAGTATCTTAAAAAAAATTCTTTAGATGGAACTTTATGGGCTATGGTACGCAGTTAGAAACTCTGATCAACGCAGTGTGTGACAAGCCTGGTCCAGAATTTCTGTGTTTTTAAAAATTCTGGACCAGGCCAACGCAGAAATTCTGGACCAGGCCAACAACTATCATGTCAGAATGCACAGAGAAGCTATTGAAATCCACAAACACCTGGACAACTTCAACAGGAAAGAAGAAACCCTAAAAGTAAACAAAATCTGGCTTCTGGTTTTGAAAAACAATAGAATCAAAACTCAACACTTACAAAGGAATTCCACCCAGAGACAAGGGGATTTCCAGCAGATAATGGCCGATCAACCAACCATTAGCCAAACAGACACTAATTAGCCTTGCATTTCTATACCCAGAAACTAACCATTCAGTTACACAAATTTTCATATACTTCCCAACGGGTTCACACTATATACCCCCCCCCCACTCCTACCCAACTATTTTCTGAAGAAGCCAGCCACAAATGCAGGCGAAACGTCAGAAAGAAACTATTCCAGAACACAGCCTCACAGCCTGGAAAAAACCCAAGGAAAATCTATAGATGCCGGCTGTGAAAGCCTTCAACTTCAGTTTGAAAAAGCATTCATCTTGCTGAAATGTATCACATATAAACAATACTTCCACTATATTGCTGAGGAGGGGAAGGAGGAATTGTAAGGTACAGGAAGATTCATATGCATCTGATGGAACTGTGAGTTCAGATCCATCAGACATGCTTGATATCAGGTGGCACTAACTGAAAAAAAAAGTGCCAGATGAGACTGTCAAAGGCAGAAGTAGAGAATATGTGGCCTGCCGGTCACATGCTCCCTACTCTCTATTTTGCAACCATCAATGATGAAATTGTGACTTCTTTCAATTTCTAACATGAGAACCTGTTTGGATCTTTAAAACCAAGCAAGTAATTCATGGGTGTTCAGAATTAAGAGGTATAAAGAATTTTTATCATTCAATGTTTTGTGGTAGAACTGCTCCTTTATAGAATGTGAGAGTATGGATTTCATCTGAATGGTAAAGCTATAGCAACTAGAACTCCATTTAATACAAGTTATCATTGATCCCTCGGGGGTTCAGAAGAAAGTTCTCAAAAGGAATTTAGGAGTGTTGCACTGCTGTTTTTATCTATATGTCACTGCTCCCCTTGCTGAACCTTGTGGGTATATTTTTGTTTTGTTTTACAACTTTGGCTTCCAAGCCCTGAAATCCTTTTTTTAATTGTACATCTTTGTTGAAAGTGAAGTCTTAAGTTAGACTGAGCTGTCAAATATGATTTGTTCCTAAGCAGCTCCAACTCTTGATAACCTGCTCTGATAAGCAAGTAAGTTAATTTGATTATGAACACCTATAAAGAATTGAAAGTTTATTTTCATCATTAATTATCCTCTGATGAAACCAGAGATTAAATCTTTGAGTTGAATATAACAGCTGATTTGATTATTATCCAGTGATGAATTTGAGGCTCTTGATTTGGCCATGGGTGCATAATCATTATATCCTCAGGTGTCTGGTGCTATGTGAAGTGGCTTCATCCGAGTGATAATCCACAGGTGCTGCCTTGGAGTGCAGTAGAGTCTCCATCTTTGGAGGTTTTTAAACAGAGGCTGGATGGCCATCTGTCAGGCGTGCTTTGATTGTGTGTTCCTGCATGGCAGGGGGTTGGACTAGATGGCCCATGTGGTCTCTTCCAACCCTATGATTCTATGAACAACGACAACAACAACAACGGATAAAGATGTTGTTATTGTTGTGTGCCTTCAAGTCATTTCTGACTTATGGTGACCCTAAGATGAACCTATCACTGGGGTTTCTTGCCAAGATTTGTTCAGGGGGTTTGCCCTTGCCTTCCTATGAGTCTGTGATTTGCTCAAGGTCACACAGTAGGCTTTTGTGGTCGAGCTGGGATTGGAACCTTGGTCTCCCAGCATCCTAGTCCAACACCACTACATCATGCTGGCTCTTATATAAATATATTACCTGTATTTATTTTGTGTTTTGGACACCATTCTGGTGATCTAGGAATCAGGGGATCTGAGGTCAAGTTTTGTCATGGGAAGAGCATTATCTCATTACCTGCTGGGGTGAGTCATTATGATGCCCTGCCCTTGGAGACTTGAAGGCTGCTTCAAGAGATGCAGACAGTTTTGTCAAGGCCTTTACTTCAGAGTGTGTCATATGGTTAATGAGAGCATTTGACAGTTTGCACATACTCCTGGACTCGGACAGTTGCAGAGCTGTGGGCCATGAAGCACATAGAGGGAAAATTGGACATCAGTGACAGAAAATTTACACCCAAATTGATGGAGGATTCCATAGAGCCTATTTGGAGGCCTAGAATTGTTTTCTCTTTTCAACCATTGCATCAGTAGAATTAGGTTGAGAGAGCCATTTAGGGCTAATGTGCTCATCCATCACATTTAGAATAACCTATTTTGCCTACAATTGGCCTTTCTACAGGAACACTTTTTTTTCCTCAAATGTCTGACCCTCTCTCCTGTCTGTTCTGCACCAGATGCCTTGTTCTGTCTTCTGTCATTGTGTGAGGCTAAATCAATGTTGTCAACCAGAGGACCTTTTTTTAAAATGGTGGTGCTGGCCTATGGAATGGTTTTCCTGGAAGATGTTCAGTGAATCGTGGTGGCATGAAGAAGAGGTGCAAGTCCTCCTCCTTTGGGAAGACGTTTGGAAATTTAAATAGGAGCCTGGTACATTAGTAGTGAGAGTAACTATCTAGGGTTACACGCGTCTCCTTTTTGGGCTGAGGATGCACTACAAGGTTGGGTTTGTTTTGTTGAATAAAATAATCAGCTCAAGGAAACCTACCTGAGTCTAATCCTGTAGGTTCTTTGGAAGCAGTGTAACATGGTTTTATTCAATATTTATAAAGTCTTTTATATACGTTCCAGTATGCTGAACTGATGCTTGCTTTATTGCCACATAATTGCAGTTCTGCATTTATTACATATGTAGTACAGTTGAATTTAATAACTGATAACCTTTCCTTTGTTCTAGAAGCATTGATTTAATGTATTTAATGATCAATAGTTATGTCACTCAGTTTGCATTGCCTGTAAAATAATGGTATTTTAAACTACAACAAAAAATGGTATACATTGATGAAGGATTCCCATTCAATTCATGAAGAAAAACACTGTGCAAATGTTCTTAGTGTCAAAATTAAGCAGTTTGCTCTTTACCTCATAGGAGACTTCCTTCCTCAAGCTGTGTGCATATGTGTTTTTTGGTCAGTGTGGTTGGGCCACATGTTTTGATAGAGCTGGTTGCTTCTTCCAGAAGCCATTTTTGAGATACCAAAATAGTATCCTGTTCACTATTTTAAAGCAAAACTATGGTGTTTTGAAGAGAGAGAAAAAGGGAGAAATCTTTAATGCATGTCTTGTTTCAGGGTCCCCAAACATAATGTTCATAAGTATCTGGTATGTTGATTACCGTTTCTGCTACAGAAACAGTGTGAGGAAAATATAGTACAGATAGTAGTTCTCCCTTCCCACACTGTCAGCATCACAAGGCTGGGCATGTTTACTCAAAAGTAAGTGCCATTAAGTTTAAATTCTCATGGATTCTGTAGACAGTTTTGCATATGTTCAGCTGTAATCTGTGAAGGAAAGTGGGTAGGATACTTAGCATGCCAATAGAGAAAATCTGCTTCAGTTTGGTGGTTTGTAGTAAATTCTGGGTTGAGGTTGGGCTGTTGGCTTAGCTTATGTGTGTTGCCAAATAAAGAGATCCAGAATTTAGTGATTTCGCATCAGACCACAATTACCATTTTATTAGAGACGTTTGTAATGGCCATGCTCTTGAGTAGAAATTTCCTTTTAGCCAAGTTTTACCTGACAACATGCTCATTTGAAGTATCAGGTTTCCAAACTGTAGAATACATTCTATATCTGCTCTACCCTGAATTCATTTTTATAAAAGACATACCCATTTCTGAAATAAAATATTCATTCTTTTCTTTCTTGATTTATGTTTGGGTACTACCCTCTTACTCAGTTGTTGTCAACAGGCGTTAATTAGCAGTTAATTTACAGGTCTGCCATGAGGTGGTGGTAGGGTTATAAGCATGCCTACCATTTTCAGTGCTGTGGATCATATGCAAGGCTGAGTAGCCAGATTGCAGGAGGGGCCTCCCATGTCACTGGTGGATCAAAGCCTGGAGAGAGCAACTCAGCAGGCAGTAATGTAATGGTGCACTTGTTGGATCAGTTAGCCTCATTAACTCCTCTTGCCCATAGCAGCTACTGCTGAGCAGCTGTCTCTGGAGATGCTCTTGCCTCCCAGTCTCCCGTTCTCATTGCTCAGCTATAAATTCCTCTAAGAAAGATGTTTGACAGTGTCTGCTGCTAATGAGGAGCTAATGAGGACTTATTTCACATTACCTTCTGGCTCTATAGAAAATGGCTTTAGGCCAAAAAGTAGATTCTTTCCCCCTCCCCACAAACTGGTGCTAAAATGCAAGAGTCAGATTTTCTTGCAGAAAGAATATGTTTCAGAGTCAGGTCTTTTTGTTTTGTTTTGATTTTGTTTGCCCTGTGCCATGACAGCTGTGAGACAGGCTCACTGATCTTGAAAAGAGGTGAGATCTATGTTTAACCTCATCTTTCTTTATACACTTGATAATGCTTCACCAAAGGCTAGATAGTACTTACATCAACTATTCCTTTGTTAGCTGCAGGTCTCTAGAATGCAGGAATAGACTCCTTTGTGAACAGAATTGCCCACTGTCGTATGACTGCATTATTAACTTGCAATAGCTCACTTGTTATTACCATCATGTGTAAGCAAGGCTTGAAAGACTGTGGGAATAGCCTTATCAATCTGTTTACTTGAGCTCATCCATAAAGGCACCCATAAGCATTTGCTGCAGCATCAGGGGTGCTAGCAGAATGAGTCACTGGCATTCATCATTTACTTGAATGTGAGCCAACCCCACAAAAATCAATAGATGGCATATTATAGCTCCTATATCACACCAGTAGCACTGAGGCTGGTCAGACAGCTATCAAGAAAGCTGCTTTTCCATTGCTTGTTGACTGACTTACATATACATTGGGCCCTAGATAATCCTCTGGGGTTTGGTTCCAGGACCCCCTGGGGATACTAAAAACCATGGATGCTTAAGTCTCATTATAATACAATGGTGTACTAAAATGGTGTCTCTTATATAAAATGGCAAAATCAAGGTTTGCTTTTTGGAATTTTTTGGGGAAATATTTTCGATCTGTGGATGGTTGAATCCATGAATGCAAAATCTGTGGATATGGAGGACTGGCTGTACATACACATACATACAGCATGCTCCTCACCCAGTCTGTCTCACTAAGCAATGCCTCTTAGAAAAGCCCAGACATGACCACGTAAGTAGAATAATTCAGTTGTTGCTCTGCTTGCATCTACTGCTAGGATAGCTTTGGTCATAGCTGCTCTGAATCTGAACTGTTTACTGAAATAATCTAGCAGAGGTTTGATGCTGTTTATTGTGAATAATTATAACGGTTGTGAGTATAGCATCTCTAACAGTTAGCATTCATGTAGCTATTATTTCAGTAATCCTTACTGTGGTAGGTTTCTCATCTTGGAGATAAGGCTCTGTGTCTAACAGTGACTTGCTTAAAGCTTCCTGATGAGTTCATAGCCAAACACATCTTGTGGGAAGGTAATGAGTCTAAAAAATAAAATTGTATTAAAAAATTCCTGGATCTAGTCCTTTTAAAAACAACAAGAAATATCTCCTTTAAAAAGGGGGAGTTAAAAATCATTCACTTTAACTTCATGTTCATGCTTCATGCAGAGTGCGCTTAGGATTGCAGACTTAAGCTCTATTATCATTTAAAAGTGTATTCAAGAGGTCTGGGGTCCTCCAGTTAAATTAGACTCATTACAAAACAAAGGAGTCAGTTTAAAATGCAAATCAAAGTTTACTGAAGGTATATCGATCTCAATCTACATACTAAAACATACTTAAAAAGACGTCCCTAACTAAAGGTATTTAGGTAATAAAACTCACTCAGCATACAGCATAGGACTGGCTTCCGATGCATCAAGGCATGGTTTCAGATGGCTTAAGATGGCTAATATGGCTCCAGCCTCATGGAGAGACTCAAACTTAGAAGGAGAAAGTTACACAAAAGCAATAAAATTCAAATTAGGTCATGTGTTGAATGACCCAGCACTTCCTGTTGGCTGGAAGTGCCCAGTGAAATACAGTCGTCCCTTCACATTCGCGGGGGTTCCGTTCCGCGGACCCCCGCGAATGTGAAAAATCCGCGAATAACAAACATCCCTCCCCAGGCCTTCGCGGGGCCTTGCTAGGCCCAAGGAGGTCTCCCCGGCCCTCCCTCCCTCCCTGCCCAGGCCTTCGCAGGGCCTTCCTAGGCCCCACGGAGGTCTCCCCGGCCCTCCCTCCCTCCCTCCCCAGGCCTTCGCGGGGCCTTCCTAGGCCCCGCGGAGGCCACCCCGGCCCTCCCTCCCTCCCTCCCTCCCTCCCTCCCTCCCCAGGCCTTCGCGGGGCCTTCCTAGGCCCCACGGAGATCTCCCTGGCCCTCCCTCCCTCCCTCCCCAGGCCTTCGCGGGGCCTTGCTAGGCCCCGCGGAGGTCTCCCCGGCCCTCCCTCCCTCCCTCCCCAGGCCTTCGCGGGGCCTTGCTAGGCCCCGCGGACGTCTCCCCAGCCCTCCCTCCCTCCCTGCCCAGGCCTTCGCGGGGCCTTGCTAGGCCCCGCGGACGTCTCCCCGGCCCTTCCTCCCTCCCTGCCCAGGCCTTCGCGGGGCCTTCTTAGGCCCCGCGGAGGCCTCCCCGGCCCTCGCTCCCTCCCTCCCCAGGCCTTCGCGGGGCCTTCCTAGGCCCCACGGAGATCTCCCCGGCCCTCCCTCCCTCGCTCCCCAGGCCTTCGCGGGGCCTTCCTAGGCCCCACGGAGGTCTCCCCGGCCCTCCCTCCCCAGGCCTTCGCGGGGCCTTCCTAGGCCCCGCGGAGGTATCCCTGGCCCTCCCTCCCTCCCTCCCCAGGCCTTCGCGGGGCCTTCCTGGGCCCCACGGAGGTCTCCCTGGCCCTCCCTCCCTCCCTCCCCAGGCCTTCGCGGGGCCTTGCTCGGCCCCGTGGAGGTCTCCCCGGCCCTTCCACCCTCCCTCCCCAGGCCTTCGCGGGGCCTTGCTAGGCCCCGTGGAGGGCTCCCCGGCCCTCCCTCCCTCCCTCCCCAGGCCTTCGCGGGGCCTTGCTAGGCCCTGCGGAGGGCTCCCCGGCCCTCCCTCCCTCCCTCCCCAGGCCTTCGCGGGGCCTTCCTAGGCCCCGCGGAGGCCTCCCCGGCCCTCCCTCCCTCCCTCCCCAGGCCTTCGCGGGGCCTTGCTCGGCCCCGTGGAGGTCTCCCCGGCCCTTCCTCCCTCCCTCCCCAGGCCGTCGCGGGGCCTTGCTAGGCCCCGCGGAGGGCTCCCCGGCCCTCCCTCCCTCCCTCCCCAGGCCTTCGCGGGGCCTTGCTAGGCCCCGCGGAGGGCTCCCCGGCCCTCCCTCCCTCCCTCCTCAGGCCTTCACGGGGCCTTCCTAGGCCCCGCGGAGGCCTCCCCGGCCCTCCCTCCCTCCCTCCCCAGGCCTTCGCGGGGCCTTCCTAGGACCCGGAGAGGCCTCCCCGGCCCTCCCTCCCTCCCTCCCCAGGCCTTCGCGGGGCCTCCGGAGGGCCTCCGGGGGTCCCACGAAGGCCTCCCCACCCCTCCCCAGGCCTTCGCGGGGCCTCCGGAGGGCCTCCGGGGGTCCCGCGAAGGCCTCCCCACCCCTCCCCAGGCCTTCGCGGGGCCTCCGGGGGGCCTCCGGGGGTCCCGCGAAGGCCTCCCCACCCCTCCCCAGGCCTTCACGGGGCCTCCGGGGGGCCTCCGGGGGTCCCGCGAAGGCCTCCCCAACCCTCCACAGGCCTTCGCGGGGCCTCCGGAGGGCCTCCGGGGGTCCCGCGAAGGCCTCCCCACCCCTCCCCAGGCCTTCGCACCGCTCCCCAGGCCTTCGCGGGGCCTCCGGAGGGCCTCCGGGGGTCCCGCAAAGGCCTCCCCACCCCTCCCCAGGCCTTCGCGGGGCCTCCGGGGGTCCCGCGAAGGCCTTCACATCGCTCCCCAGTCCTTCGTGGGGCCTCCGGAGGGCCTCCGGGGGTCCCGCGAAGGCCTCCCCACCCCTCCCCAGGCTTTCGCGGGGCCTTCCTAGGCCCCACGGAGGTCTCCCCGGCCCTCCCTCCCCAGGCCTTCGCGGGGACTTCCTAGGCCCCGCGGAGGTATCCCCGGCCCTCCCTCCCTCCCTCCCCACGCCTTCACGGGGCCTTCCTGGGCCCCACGGAGGTCTCCCCGGCCCTCCCTCCCTCCCTGCCCAGGCCTTCGTGGGGCCTTCCTAGGCCCCCCGGAGGCCTCCCCGGCCCTCCCTCCCTCCCTGCCCAGGCCTTCGCGGGGCCTTCGTAGGCCCCGCGGAGGCCTCCCCGGCCCTCCCTCCCTCCCTCCCCAGGCCTTCGCAGGGCCTTCCTAGGCCCCACGGAGATCTCCCCGGCCCTCCCTCCCTCCCTCCCGAGGCCTTCGCGGGGCCTTCCTAGGCCCCACGGAGATCTCCCCGGCCCTCCCTCCCTCCCTCCCCAGGCCTTCGCGGGGCCTTGCTAGGCCCCGCGGAGGTCTCCCCGGCCCGCCCTCCCTCCCTCCCCAGGCCTTCGCGGGGCCTTGCTAGGCCCCGCGGAGGTCTCCCCGGCCCTTCCTCCCTCCCTGCCCAGGCCTTCGCGGGGCCTTATTAGGCCCCGCGGAGGCCTCCCCGGCCCTTGCTCCCTCCCTCCCCAGGCCTTCGCGGGGCCTTCCTAGGCCCCGCGGAGGTATCCCTGGCCCTCCCTCCCTCCCTCCCCAGGCCTTCGCGGGGCCTTCCTGGGCCCCACGGAGGTCTCCCCGGCCCTCCCTCCCTCCCTCCCCAGGCCTTCGCGGGGCCCTCCTAGGCCCCGCGGAGGTCTCCCCGGCCCTTCCCGGGGGGGCCCTCCCAAAACCGCGAATAACCGAAACCGCGAATGTCAAGTTCGCGAATGTGAAGGGACAACTGTAAGAGAAAGGGAATTTTGGGAGAACAAATGCATGCAGGGAAAAACCCTAGACTTATCTTAGATTGTGAATGAGGTACACAAGATTGCTTTTACATTACAATGATTATTTCCCCACATACTACACATCTGAATCTCATACTGTATCACTCTGTTAAATCAGCTGTCATAAGTTTATTTTATGATCACCAAGTTTAAGCTATTAACAGCAGAAATGTGAGGAGTGTGCTTTGCAGGCAGGTTGAGAAACGTGGCACTATCAATTACTGAACTACTCTAGGCCCAGTTAAAATTGCTGAATTCTGCTTGGTCTCTTTCATCCTTAATGCTGGCATATTCCTAGACTCTACGGGCTCTTTGTCCTTATGCCGAAAGAGGCTTCTCAGCTTTTGATGATACATCCTTTAAGCTACTGCTGCTAACTAGCTGCGCTAATGCACAGCTTGCATGATCATTGTTTGCACTTGGTGCTTGCACCATTTTATTAAATTCGGTTCCCACTTGTCTACCAATACATTTAGCACATCTAACAATAAACAAATACAGTTAAAACATACAAGAAAATAGGTTAAAAACAAATCAGCTAATGATGCACAGCAGCCAACCAGTTAAACCTTCTCCCATTTTAGCTGCAGCCCAGCTTAAATGCCAAGCCCTTGTCCTTCCACTGGCAGCAGACAGAAAGGCAGCCAGTCAAGTCACTCTTGGCAGGTGGTTCCAGAGTCCCACTAAGACTAAACTTCTTCTGATGCTGTTCTGCCCATGCCCAAAAGGAAAAAAAAATTAAGTTCCCTCACCCACAGATCATAATCTTCCCACCCAACACAGAAAACTGGATCTTCTTCGTGGTCTCTGTGAATCACACAGCTGGGTTATTCCTGCGCCTGCACAGAGCATTCGGAACCTTCTGGTATCGCTAGGCAGAATGTGCTTTGCAACATTTTGGCAGTAACTCTGCCTCTCCTAACGGTCCCTTTAAAAGGCTCTCCTGCCTAATTCCCCTCAGTTCCTTTTTTTCTGCTGCGTTAGCAGCTCAAAGGAACCTTCTGTCGCTGATTCCCAGTACATTTCCAAGAATCGTTAAACATTTAGGGCAACTAAAATGGTGAAAGGTTTGGAAATGCTGCCTTATGAGGAGAGTCTTAGGGAGCTGGGTATGTTTAGCCTAGAAAAAAGATGGTTAAGAGGCGATATGATAGCCTTGTTTAAGTATTTGAAGGGTGTCACGTTGAGGATGGAGCAAGCTTGTTTTCTGCTGCTCCTGAGACTAGAACATGGAGCAATGGATGCAAGCTCCAGGAACAGAGATTCCACCTCAACATTAGGAGGAACTTTTTGACAGTAAGAACTGTTCGGCAGTGGAACACACTCCCTCGGAGTGTGGTGGGGTCTCCTTCCTTGGAGGTCTTTAAACAGAGGCTGGATGGCCATCTGTTGGGGATGCTTTGGTCGTGATTTCCTGCGTGGTAGGGGGTTGGACTGGATGGCCCTCATGGTCTCTTCCAACTCTGCAATTCTATGATTCTATGATTTTATGATTCTATTGATTTTCAGTTTCGTTTTCGACTCGGACTGGATTTCTTGACCATGATTTTGCTCACCCCCTCGGTTTTGTCTGTGCTCTCTGATATTCGACTTGACACGGCTTGCTGACGACGTTATCTCTTGATCCCTCGGACTTGGCTTTGATCTCAGCTCTCTTGGCTAGACCCGGATTGTGTTATAATACCTGTGCCCCACTCGAAATGGCTTCAAGGGCAGCCTTCAAGAGGTGTTCCATTTGCCAGGCAAAGCTGCCAAGTTCGGACAGCCACTCCAAATACCTCATTTGTTTGGGTGAGTTGCATAACGTCGATGCTTGCGTCCACTGTAGAGCCTTTACACCTCAGGCTCGCAAGCACTGGTCTTCGCATCCAAAGTCCTTTCTATACAAAAAGGCCCTTATACCATCAGCGGCCTCCACTTCGGTGACCAAAAAGCCGGCCTCACCTCAGAAGAGGGGACAATCACTTTCACCCCGATCCCCTCAGAAGAAGCGTCATTGATCAAGGACTCCTTCCTGCTGTTGGTCCATGGCTTCTGACCCTGAAGTGGTACAGCATCTCATAAACATGCAGCCAAACCATCCTTGGGACTGACCCTCATCAGATCCGACCGCTTCAATCTCTAAGGCGGTGGCTCGGGACCGATCGGGACCGAGAGACCCTGGTCAGGACCGGGAATCATCCACATCCTCTAAGGATAAGGTCTCCAAGAAAAAGAAGAAGACCAAACACTCTTCTCGAAGCAACGAGGCATCGAAGGATTTGGCTAAGTCCTCCACAGAGGTGACTCCGCACCCACCTGCCGCTAGCATTACGACAGTGCATGAACCTATGGTTTCAACTCAAGAAGAACCTCGAGTTCAGAGATCCAACATGGAACGGCCCTGTTCCCAAATGGGCACCCCAACTCCCTCTCTGGAAATCGTAGAGGTTGATATGGGTGACACATCGACGGAGGCTTTGGAGATGACCACCCGGATTTGGGCCAACTCTCCAGCCTTACTTGTCTCGAGGGCAGAGCTCCTTCAGCACACTGACGCTGATGTTGACGTGCAGAGCAAATCCATCATTGAGGTCGATGAGCCCAGGCCCTCCACCTCAAGGATCTAAGAAGATGCACACACATACGGGGCCTATGATTTGGCTAGGGCTGTCTTCCACGCCCCTATCTCCACCATGTCGGGATGGAGGGATCCGGTGTTTCGTCTTTCACCTGAAGCTGCCACTCTGCGTGCCATGGTATGGACACCGCCTAGGCTCTCCTTTCACGGACTGGACAGACCCCTTGAGCCAGAGCACAGGCCCTTGGTACCGATGCTCAGGGACGCCGAGATACAAGTATCTCCGTTTCGTCCACTGCCTCCTTTGCCTTCCACACCTCCGACATGCACAATTTTGCTGCGCTGTAGCCACCAAAGTCCTTCTCTGTCTTCGGACTCTTCAGTATCCTCTGAGTCTTCTAAGGACTACATGCCTTACGTCTCATCACCGTAGCCTGACCTGCTAGAAGAAGACTCATCCTCACCTACTGATGACGTTCGGTCCTTCTCCGAACAGGTGGTGCGCATGTCTCATGCACTAGATTTAAAAGTGAGAAAGAGTCAGAGCCGGTGGATCCAATCTACCACCACATAAAATCAATGGCCCCTCTGGCGCCAAGCATCCCCATTCTGCCTTCCCTCTTGAAGTTGACGCAGGGTTCATGGGAGAACCCATCTTCCATCCCGTCAACTTCAAAGAGAATCGATCGCCTATACCGGGTGGCAGGCGACTACATTGATTGGCTAAAGGAGCACCTGTGTCCCAGCTCCGTGGTGGTTGAGGTATTGCAGGCGAAAAGATAATGAAGGGCTCGGACGATGCTTTCGGACCCAGAAGGCAGAAAGCTGGATATAATTGGTAAAAAGATGTACTCGGCTGCTGGGCTCAGCTTCCGAATTGCCAATTATTCCGCATGTATGGGCGCTTATCAGCAAGTCTTGTGGGAAAGAATGATGCCCCTGATTCAAGACTTGCCTGATGAGAGGAGGAGGCTAACTGAAGCGATCCAGGCTGAGGCCCAACTGCTGGCCGGGCAGCAAATGAATTCGGCGAGACATGTCGCAGTCTGTGCCGCCAAGACTGTCACAGGTTCCATAGCCCTACGACGACATGCTTGGCTCCGCTCCTCTGGACTCGCTCCTCAAGTTGCAGCAACCATTGAAGACATGCCATTTGACAACTCCGGCCTCTTCAATGGATCCACTGATGAGAAGCTGGAGTTCACACAGAAGATGAGGACCACCACATGCAAGTACAGTATGCGATCGTCCTCATCTTCTGCTTACCGGGCACGGAGCTGCATGGGCTGGCAAGGCTCGTCTTACGGCCTCCAGTTCAGACGGGGGAACACGCCTCAATCATCTAGGCGCTCCCGATTACATCATCCATCGTCGGTGAGAAGCCAGGGCTCAACCTCCCATTACAGGCTGCCCTCCAGACAAAAGGCAAAGGACCATGGCAGAAGGAGGTTCTGATCCACTTTAATCTCACTGTGACTGTCTTTTTTTTCCCTAGACCCCCCTGTTCAGAGACCGACTGTCATTGTTCCAGGACGCCCGGTCCTCAATAACATCGGACCGCTGGGTACTACAGATTGTACAACAAGGCTACAGGATTGAATTTGACGTTCTGCCTCCGACAGGTCGGATCCGGCCAATGTCGCCCTCCCCTCCCCTCCCCTCCCCTCCCCTCCTTGAGGAGGTGCAGACGCTGTTTCAGAAAGGGGCCATCAAACCCGTCAATCCTGATCTCCGACACCTCTGCTTCTCGAGGTACTTCCTTGTCACGAAGAAAGATGAGGCCTGCATCCAATCCTTGACCTCAGAGGAGTGAACTGGTACATTGCCCCGAGGAAGTTCAGGATGGTCACTTTAGCTACTATACTGTCCCTTCTTCAACAAGGGGATTGGTTTGCATCCATAGACCTCAAGGATGCCTACTTTCACATTGGGAGCCATCCTGCCCACAGACGGTTCTTGGCGTTCCAGATTGAGGATGATGCCTTTCAGTTCCGTGTCCTTCCCTTCGGCCTTTCCATGGCACGGAGGGTGTTCACAAAGTGCATGGCTGCAGTGGCTGCCTTTCTTCGACAACAGGGAGTGGTAGTCTTCCCTTACATTGACAACTAGCTAATGGTCTCAGGATCCAAGCACCAGCTCGAGATGGACATTACTTTCACCCTAAATGTGCTGAGCACCCTGGGACTTGTTGTCAACACAAAGAAGTCCCATGTCATCCCTTCACAATCCATCCAGTTCATAGGAGCCTGACTGGATTCAGTGACTGCGAGGGCGTACCTCCCTCAGGATCGATTCGACACTCTTCGGTCTCTCATCCATGACTGCTGTCGATCTCGGAGACTGTCTGCCCAGGCAGTACAAGTTCTACTGGGCCACGTGGCTGCTACCATGTCAGTCACTTGTCTGGCCAAATTTTGATTCCAACCACTTCAAGCCTGGTTCCTGAATGTGTTTGATCCTCTGCAAGATTCACCCAAGAAGCTCTTAACAGTGCCACGATCTGTGAGTCACTCCCTGGACTGGTGGTTGATACCGAACAATATGTTGTCGGGCCTGCCATTCGAGCCCCCACAACCAGAGGTTTCATTGATGACAGATGCCTCCATGCTGGGATGGGGAGCCCACCTCGGAGCCCACGATATCCAGGGCATTTGGAGTGCCAAAGAACGGACGTTCCATAGCAACGTGCTAGAGCTTTTGGCAGTTCTTTTATACATTTTGGATAATTTTTCTGGAGCAAAGTACCACCTAAAAAACATTTTGTAACAGTTTTCTCTAACATTTTGACAGAGTGTTAATTTTCTGATTGAGCTCCAAAATTTTTCCCACTTGTTCATATGTATTTCATGCCCAATATTCTGTGCCCATTTAACCATACAATCCTTTATTACCTCCTCTTCCGAGTTCCACTCTACCAGTTGTTGATATAATCTGGTTATTAAATTTTTATTTCCTGGTTGTATTATTTTTTCTCATAGTGATTTTTTCACCTCTATTCCTACTAATTTTTGATCCATTTTGTATCGTTCTTTCAGTTGTCTATAGAGATACCAATGGGTTGGTGTACCTTCTTTCTCCAATTCTTCTTGTGTTCTAATTGTCTGTTGTCCTTCTTTTGTTACGATTAAATCCTTTCTCCATTTTTTAGCTGTTCTTTTTCTTTACTAAAGAATGCTTCATGAGGAGAAACCCAAGATGGACTCTGAGGGCAGAATCTTAATCTGTATTTTTTCCATACCTTTATCAGGGAATTCCTAACAAAGTGATGATTGAAATCTCTATTAACTGTTTCTTTATTGTAAAATTCCATATCAACATGCTAGAGCTTCTGGCAGTTCCAAAGGCACTTCGGGCCTTCGAGACTCTGGTGACAGGCAAGACCCTGCTACTACTGACAGACAACACCTCTCTCATGTACTACCTGAACAAGCAAGGAGGAACGAGGTCTCCACAACTTCTCCAACTCACACTCCAAATCTGGGACTGGTGTGTTCATCGAGACATTCTTCTCCAATCCATTCACTCCCAGGGGAGGAGAATATTCTTGCAGACAGACTGAGCTGATCTAGGTCATCCGTCCACGAATGGATGTTGAACAGGCTTGTGGTGGAGGAGCTCTTTCGTCATTGGGGAACTCCTCTAGTAGACCTCTTCATAACCCGGGAGAACAAACAGTGCATTCAGTTTTGCTCCAGGGTCCGATCCCGAGGATCGAGGGGCGACTCGTTCCTGTTCCAGTGGATGGGACCATTTCTCTACCTTTTCCCTCCGTTTCCACTTCTATGAGGGTGATCGCCAAGCTCCATCGGGACCAAGCGGACACAATATTGATCGCTCCATGGTGGCCTCGACAGGTGTGGTTCACACCGCTACTCCATCTGTCCGGTCAGCGGTTCATCCAATTACCATACCTCCCCGACCTCCTCACGATTCAGGATGGCAAGGTTAGAAATCCCGACCTCAAGACACTCTGCTTGACTGCTTGGAGGGTACCTCTGTGAATTCTCTCCCATCTGGAACCATCCCTCCTGTCGTTTTACCACCTGACATCCAGGCCGTTGTGGATGCAGCTACGAAGCCATCTACCCGCAAATCCTACCTATAAAAATGGAACTGTTTTGAAGCATTCCTAACTGAGCGTGGCCCTGAACGTGGACTCTTGTTCTGTGCCAATTTCCTCCAATTTCTTCTTTTCCTATCAGAAGCAGGGCTCTTGGTATCATCCCTCAGATGCTACCTGGCAGCGATCTCAGTCAAATTCCAAGCTTGGGGTTGACTGTCTCCGTTCCAGGATCCAACAGTCAAAAAGTTCCTGAAGGGGTATGTCAACCTTCACCCCCCAGTGCTTGAACCCACCCTGGCTTGGAGTCTTGAACTCGTCCTTTCCCAACTGGTGAGACGATCCTTCGAGCCCATGGCTACAGTTCACCTTCGTCTGCTCTCTTGGAAGACTTCCTTATCGCCATCACCTCTGCTCGTTGAGCTGGTGAACTGTGTGCCTTACAGTCAGATCCACCGTACACAGCCTTCCATAAGCACAAGGTGGTGCTCAGACCAGACATTTCTTTTCTGCCAAAAGTCTCCAGCTTCCACTTCAACCAGCCCATCATTCTGCCTGCATTGATGCAGAACCCGAAAGACGAATTCAAGCGTACTTTCCATTCCATAGATGTGTAGAGGGCGCTCGCGTTCTACATACAACAAACTGCTCCAACGAACATGCCCGCCTCCTGGAAAGAAACTTGCTAGTCTACCCAGCTGTGTGATGCACAGAGACCACGAAGAAGATGGATAGGTTGCTTACCTGTAAGCATAGATCTTCAAGTGGTCTTCTGTGAATTCACACATACCCGCCCATCCTCCCATCTATGTCCTTACATGGCATATATGCTTTAATGTTCCTCAAGCTGCTGATTGTGGCTTCATTCAAGGAAATGAGGGAAATTAGGTGGGAGAGCCCTTTAAAGGGAGTGTTAGGAGAGGCGGAGTTACTGCCAAAATGTTGCAAAGCACATTCTGCCTAGCGATACCAGAAGGTTCTGACTGCTCTGTGCAGGTGCAGGAATAACCCAGCTGTGTGAATTCACAGAAGATAACTCAAAGATACCAATTGGCATAGACCTGTGGCTGCCACAAAGTCCTGAGTCATAAAACGCTCCCTGAAGGGCAGCCCCAGCATGTATATTGAAGTCCTCCAAGAAACTAAAAGAAGTCTAGCATGGCTACCAACACTACTTTGGCTAACTCAGGAGGGCAGAATATGGAGCAGCCCTGTTCTGCTGAATCACCTGCCTTTATATCTGCATATTCAGAACTGACTGAATAATTGTGGGATACGAATGTGGTGAGGTATATGGAATAATGGTAGTTCACCGCAGTCCTTCTGCCCTGCCCTCCAGGCATTTCCTGCTACTGCATAGAGACATCAGGTGGACCAAGCTGGAAAACATTTGGTCAGGTCTCCATCTGACAAACCCAGTTGATATGCTAATTCAGAATCGAGTCCTAAATAACAGTTTTCCACCATTCACCCACCTGGCACTATTATTCACCAGCGTAGCCTTTTAAGCAGGGTTTCAGGACTGAAAATCAGGCACGCAGTTCATTCTTCCTGCTGTTTCTTTTCACCGGGACAGTCTGCTTTGTGTTCGTAATCTTTTATGATATATGTCAGCCAAGATTCCATACCTACCTTGTTGTTCTTATCATAATCATTTCAAAGACATAGCTGTGTTAGTCTGGAATATCAGTAAGCAAGGGGATCTCGTAGCACCTTTGAGATTGAAAGACATTGTAGCATAAGCTTTCATAGACTTGAGCTGCTGACACACTACAGAAACAATCAATTTGACACCACTTTAACTATTATGGCTCCACCCTATGAAATCCTGGGATTTGTAGTTTGTTGTGGCACCAGAGCTCTCTGACAGTGAAGGCTGAGTATCCCACAAAAATACAAATCACAGAATTCCATAGCATTGAGCCATGGGAGTTAAAGCAGTGTCAAACTGCATTGTTTCTGCAGTGTGTCAGCACCCTTGGTCTACTTCCTCAGATACATCTGAGGAAGTAGACCAACTCTACAAAAGCTTATGTAATTTATTTACTTATTTATTTATATAGTACCTTCAATGTACATGGCGCTTTACAAGTAAAACTACAATAAAAACCCCTCCCTGCCATAGGCATACCATCTAAACTATATATACACAAACACACAGGGGAAGGAAAGAGTAATGCAAATGTAAAACTGTGCAATGCAGTTATAAACAGATTAACCAGCTGCAATAGAAGAACCAATGCAGCATAATATAAAGCAAACTGACAAATACATGTAATCCAACTATACAAAACTCAAAGCTCTGAAGCTTTATTTCAACTGAGTGAGATCAGATTTTATGCATGGCAGCTTGAGTCAACGGAAAAAGGAGCTCCAAAAGTTGTTCACTCTTAAGCAAGAGTGCTTTATATTTTGGAAAGTGTAGAGGGCATCCTCTGACCCACTTATAACCTTCCTTGAACACAAGGCTTTGTACGTAGTTTCCTTATATCCTGGACAAAGTTTGTGGAGCAGCCTTAATATTGTACCTAAACACAAATAGGGGAAACTGGAAATAGTTTCAAAACAATATTTAGCCAATATATCTTACTTCTTCTGATGTAGCTTTTAATATCGTAAATACCCTTCAAGCTAGAACAGTTTGTCACAATTCTTGCATCTGGTTTGCCTTTCTGATTTCCCTAAGATGAATGGGGGTATGGTTTACCAATGTGACACATGCAGATTGTCACTTGCTTGCAGTAACTATTACTTCCTCAGTGAATTGGAACCAGCGTACTAACAGTGACATTATCATTCATTCAGGTACTATTTCCGAAACTGGCATGGGACCAATGACAAGGAGCCAGCTGTATATCGCAGTGCTCCTCGATCAAGTGACTCAGAAGACAAGTCACAGAGGGGTGAACAAGGCAGTGCCCTACTGGATAAATCATCATTTGAATACCTCTTTGAGCAAGTATGAAGCCTTGTTGATATTGTTTTGTACAAGTTAAGTCTGCTGTGAGTGTAGTGCCATATCTTTTTTCCTCCCTCCCTGTTTCCTTACCTCTCTGCGTTGCAATTTGAATTCCTTGGGATACTCAGAATGCATTTGGTAGCCTTAAATAGCTCTTTAATTGGGTTCTGAAACCATAAAGGACAACTCCACATTGGGAAACAGTGCAACCTGTATCTTGGCTCCCTCCTGATTAACTTGGGCAATCCAGACCATGGTGTGAATCAAATAGTGAAGAGATGTGCTGCAGTGAAGTGCCCAGAGAGTAAAGAACTGCAGGCATCAGGCACTTGGAGCCTAGATACCAGATCAGGCTTGATTATAAACCACAGATCAGGAGTATGAAACAAGCCCAAGGTAAGGTGAAAAGATAGGAAACGGTAATAAATAAAATTAACCATGGAGTTTGTTGGTGAGTTTCACAGACAATAAGCCAGTACAAGGGATATAATTAAACAGAGCATGGCACGAAAGGGTTGGAAGGCTTTTCCATTGCCAGAAGATAATCATCAGCTGCCAGTAGGTCACAGTTCAAGATGCTCCCCCCTTGCAAATGTGCATATAGCCAGATTTCTATGCTGTGCCTAGATCTTTATCTCATGAGAGTTCCAAGCAAGCTAACCTTCTTCAGAAAAAGGAAAGGTGCATTCACCAAGTTATTAGGCACTCTATTTCCCCTTTATTCTCATTCAAAGCCTAATTGTGAGCAAAATCCATTTTGAGACCTTCTAGTTTGGAAATGTGCTTCCCTCAATGTTACTTCTGGCTGTTCTTTTTCCAGGGGAAATATGACTTCATTAATGATGTTGCCTCTCTAAAAGACCTTCGGACAGAGCAGGAGACTCACCAGTTTAAAAACGAGAGCCTTGGGATGGCTGTCCTCCACCTCTGTCACATTGCCCTCAAGAGTGGCATCTCCCTTGAAGAAGTGGCTCAGAGAACCAGGTAATTATCAAGTTGGTGAAAGTCAAAGATATGCGGATAGTGTATTTGAGAATGTTACAGCTACTGTTCATGGTGAAGGTTTCATGTGTGTACCAATTCAACAGACAACCCTGCTCCACTGCCTCAAGTTGCAATTCAGTAGGGAAGTTGGGGAGGTATTCCCACTGTGCCTTACAGTAGAATATCTAATTCTCCCAGACTATCATATTTAGTCATTCAAAGAGATATAAGAACTGTTTTACACAATTAAAGCTCCATCTAATCCAGCTACCTGTTTCCAACAGTGGTTGGCTTGGATGAAAGCCCACAAGCAAAATAGTAAGACAGCAGTTCTTTTTGTTGCTTGCCTCCCAGCAACTGGTACTGGGAGGTAAACAGCCTCTGAATTTGAGGGGTTTCAATTTAGCTATCATGGATAGCTTGGTCTTGCTCCAAATGCACAGTGAGGACTCTGCAAGGAGCTGCAGTAATTCAGGGACATGCTCCCCATTGCATGTCCCTGAATGTTTAGAGGGCATGTGTCTTCCCTTATTGTCCTTTTACACCACATTCTTTTATCAGAGGTGTTGTGTGAAGTGGCTTTCAGACTCCCCAGCTTAAGAAATATAGAAGAGAATTGATTATCTGATAATGGTAAAATAATTGCCTTTATATTGCCAACGTGATCCAAATGGAGTTTTGGGTTTCAGAGCTTTCACCATTATGGAGCT
The DNA here is from genome assembly GCA_030847615.1 of Gambelia wislizenii. Lineage (NCBI taxonomy): Eukaryota > Metazoa > Chordata > Lepidosauria > Squamata > Crotaphytidae > Gambelia > Gambelia wislizenii. Next base: position 264,284,224 of record JAUMIR010000002.1, read on the forward strand.
CTTATTTTTTTGCACCTCTTAGATGCCTTCAGAGAGCTGATTGGAGAACATACACCTTTCGACTATATTCGATTTTTCTACCTTACAGGTTAGCTTTGTAAAGCATTTGTCTAGATTCCAGAAATGCAGTTTAATGACTGGAATATATTGAAATGGGAGTCAGAACTATTGTTCCAAACACTGTAAAGTTTAGTATTTAGGTATCTCATTGATTGAGAAGTAGGGCTTATAGTTTCGGCTTTGTCACTGTATAATGTAAAGCAGGGATGAGGGGCAGAGCACATATTCTGCTTGCAGAAAATCCCAAGTCCAGTCTCCAAATAAAAAATCTTGGATATGAGAGCTGGAAAAGATCTCCATTTGAAATGTGGGTAAGAGGGCATGCTTATCAAATTTGCAGGTAGAGGACAGGATCAGAGTTCAAAATTACCTTAACAGATTGGAGAGCTGGGCCAAAACTAACAAAGTGAATTTCAACAGATAGAAATGTAAGGTACTGCACTTAGTCAGAAAAAAAGAAATACACAGATATAGGATGGGTGACACCTGGCTTGACAACAGTACATGAGGAAGGGATCTAGGAGTCTTAGTAGACCACATCCTGAACATGAATCAACAGTGTGATATAGCAGCTAAAAAGGCCAGTGCAATTCTAGGCTGGATCAATAGGGTTATGGTGTCTAGATTGAGGGAAGTAATAATACCACTCTGTTCTGCTTTGGTTAGAATACTGTGTCCAGTTTTAGGCACTGTAATTCAAGGAGGATATTGACAGGTTGGAACGTTTCCAAAGGAGGGTGACCAAAGTGGTAAAAGGTCTGGAAACCATGCCCTTTGAGGAGTGGCTAAGGAAGCAGAGTTTGTTTAGTCTGGAGAAGACAAGGTTAAGAGGTGACATGATAGCCATGTTTAAATATTTGTAAGGATGTCATGTTGAAATTGGAGCAAGCTTGTTTTCTGCTGCTCTAGAGACTAGGACACAGAGCAATACTGTATATTCAAACAACAGGGAAAGAGTTTCCACATAAACATTAGGAAGAACGTCCTGATGGTAATTGCTATGGAACATTGGAATACACTGCTTTGGAGTATAGTGGAATTTCCTTCTTCAAATAAAGCCATCTGGATGGCCATCTGTTGGGAGTGCTTTGATTGTGTATTCCTGCATGGCAGGAGGTTGCATTGGATGGCCTTGGTGGTCTTCTCCAACTCTATGATTCTGTGTTGTGTCATCATATGTCCTTGACCACATAGTTTTATGCATATGTTTGTTGGTACATGTGGCTTAATTGACACTCTCACAAAAGAATATTGGAGAAAGGAATAGCATGCGCAGTGGGGAATTTCTAACCGACTCTTTGAATCCTTCGTAGCTTTAAGGAGTGTATCCCACGCTCCTTTTGCCGTCAGATTCAACAGAATAATTACCTGACAAAGTTCCGCATGAGGAATGTTTTCAAGAAGTTCTTGCAGCGCTTCCAGCGGCACACAGTGAGCACTGGCAAGTTGACAGAGCAGGATATCATGCACAAGTACCTGGCCACCTTGGAGAACTTGGCCCCACGTTTTGGGAGTGAGCTGTACATGGTCCTCTCCTTGGAAACAGTTTCAGAGGGTGAGAAGGTGCCACTTTACATCAATGGCAGCCATACTCACCTGGAGAACTCTCACACCTCCCCTGCCAGTGACAAGCCTGCCACTCATGAGGTCCTGGTCAAAGGCACTGATGGCATTCAGTGGAGGCCCATCTCTCCTGAGGTATGTGAGTTCATCATAATCTTTCTCTGGCTGTCATTACTAAGATTTTCATTCCTGGACATTGAAGCTCTCAATCCAGTCCAGATCTTCAATTGTGCATCGTTTTAAACATGTTTTAACTCATTTTAAGCTGTTTTGTTTTAACTTGGCATGTTGTTTAGTCCATTTCAACTATTCTTCTGATTTAAACTGTTAAAAATGGTTCTTACGGTATGCCACCCTGAGTTCCTTGGCTATAGGGCAGGATATAAATATTTTAATATAAATAAATAAATAAATAAATAAAATGTTCAGAGGAAGTGGGTAGTGCTTGTTATCTAGTCATTTTGTTCCTTCCTAAACCAGCCTAGCCAGTTTGATTTTTCATTTTGTTTAAAAATTAATTTATGGCAAGTAATGCTATGTTAAATTAAATACAGTTGCTCCTCCACATTCGCGAACTTAGCATTCGCAGTTTTGAATATTCGTGGTTTTGGGAGGGCCCCCCTGCCCTCCCAAAAGCAGTGACAAGGGGCCTTCGGAGGCCCCATGAAGGCCTTGGGAGGGAGGGGGGAGGGCTGGGGAGGTGACCACGGGGCCTCCGGAGACTCTCCGAAGGCCCCGTGAAGGCCTGGGGAGGGAGGCAGGAGGGCCGGGAAGGCATCCATGGGGCCTCTGAAGGCCCCGTGAAGGCCTGGGGAGGGAGTGGGGAGGGCTGGGGAGGCGACCAGGGGGCCTCTGAAGGCCCCATGAAGGCCTGGGGAGGGAGTGGGGAGGGCTAGGGAGGCATCCATGGGGCCTCCGACGACCCCGTGAAGGCCTGGGGAGGGAGGGGGGAGGGCCGGGGAGGCGCCATGGTCGCTTTGGTGGGGGAAGGGGAGGGCAGTCATTATTCGCGGAATTTTCACACTCGCGGGGGTCTGTGGTACCTAACCCCCGCGAATGTGAAGGGATGACTATAACAAGATTATCAACAATTAAGCCAAGATAGTAAGTCAAGGAAAACTTCAGTTGAATGATTGCTTTTTCCTGAACTAGAATGGAATATTTAAAAATAAAATCAAGACTATCTGCACAAAATATAAGTCTGACCCAATAAAACCTGGCATGGCAATAACCTCAGTGGCTCTAGCCAGTCATGAGTATACTGTACAGTTTCCCCTCCACATTCGCGAACTTGGCATTCACGGTTTTGAATATTTGTGGGTTTTGGGAGGGCCCCCGCCCTCCCAAAAGCCGCAACACGGGGCCTCTGCAGGCCCCGTTAAGGCCTTGGGTGGGAGGGGGGAGGGCTGGGGAGGCGAGCACGGGGCCTCCGGAGACGCTCCGGAGGCCCCATGAAGGCCTGGGGAGGGGGAGGGGAGGGCCGAGGAGGCATTCACGGGACCTCCGGAGACGCTCCGGAGGCCCCGTGAAGGCCTGGGGAGGGGGTAGGGAGGGCCGGGGAGGCGATCATGGGGCCTCCGGAGATGCTCCGGAGGCCCCATGAAGGCCTGGAGAGGGAGTGGGGAGGCGGGCGAAAGTGACTATAGGGCCTTCGGAGGCCCCGTGTTCATTTTGGCGGGGGAGGGTAGTTGTTATTCGCGGATTTTTCACATTTGCGGGGGTCTGGGGAACCTAACCCCCGCGAATGTGAAGGGATGACTGTATAAGGATTTTTGCTTATGTATTTTCAGTCTAGCAAGTGTCTTATCAAGAAAAACGTCTACAGTGAGGTAACCACAGTGCATGCCCTTCCAAATGCCTTCATGGTCTTCATTCCATGTGGTTAATATCAAAGGTGAATTGGGTCAATCTTAGAGGTTACACAAAGATATATGGTATGCTAGGCATTTCGCACTTAGGGTTTTAGTTATAATTGAGACAGTAGGTTGAATGTGGAAGGCAACACAGAGTCTCTGCAGATACTGGATTACTGGTGCTATGTGCTCCCAGTGATCCACTCCCATCAGAAAGTAGACCACAGCAGTTTACAGCCACTGAAACGTTCAAGTTATCTTCCAGAGAAGCCTAAGGTGCAGCTCATGGTAACAATTCATCCTTGCAGAAATAACTTGAAAGTCCTAGAACAGATAGTGATTAGTGTCAGACCAGCACTGTGGAAACCTGGGTTCACATCCTCACTCAGATGTGAAACTCCATGAGTGATTGTTCTAAGATCACCATCTTTCAGCATAAGTTATCTCAGTGTTGTGAGGATAAAATGAAGGGTAAGACATCACTGCCTGTAGTTCATCATAGAATTTTTTCAAAATGTAATCAGAGCTATATAGATATGAAGAGTGTCATTACTGGCTGCTGCTGCTGTTATTGTTGTTACAAGCCTTCAAATTGACTCCCAACTTGTGGTGATCTTATCATATGTTTTTCTAAGCAAGATTTATTCAGTGGATGTTTGCAACTGCTTTCCTCTGAGGTTGTGAAAATGTGACTTGCCCACGGTCAGCTAGTGGGTTTCTATGGCAAACCAGAGATTTGAAACCTGGCCTCCCAGAGTCCTGGTCCAACAGACCATTGCACCATACTGGCTTTTGTGTTACTGGGAACACTTGCTGGGTTTTTATTGCTTTTGTAGAGCTTATTTATTTATTTAGAGCTTATTTATTTATTTATTTATTTATGGCCAGGATGTTTGCTTAGCTGGGAGGAAAAAAAATATGGGGAACACATTATAGAGGATATTATTAGCAGCAGAGAATCATTATTCTCCACTTCTTTGCAGCATATAATAAAGACTGATGGGCTTATATCATGGAAGGTGGATTTAAATGATATATCATTGAGAGAAATATCCATTTGATTTTAAGATTATGGCAGACAAAACTGGAGTTTTCTATCATGTTGAGCAATATCTTTCTCTCTCTCCTCTTTCCCTGTCTTATGCTTAATATCCAGCCTTAAGAATTCTAGTGAGCTCGAACACCTGCTTGTAGGCACTTTTTAGTTGGTTGTTCATACAGTTGTTATCCTACTATTGCCCTTTTAGTGTTCCCCCTTCCCATGGCCTAAAATAGCTATCAGCATTTGTGTCTATGTTTCTTAGTCACAGAATATTTAACAGTGGCCCAATTGACACAGGTGGGAATGCTTTAGCTTGTAGAAAAAGGTGGTCAGGCACACTGTGGCGTTAAGGTGGAATAGACTTATAGGACACATGTGGCCTTAAGATTCTGAAAGTAAAGAGTATGTCTGAAAGGAGACAACACTCTGTAGTGGGATCATCCAGTTTAGACATTTGCCTGTGTGTTGACTGGTGGGACAATTAGCCCACATTTACTCTTTCCACAGCTGTAATATTGGAGTCAATGCCAAGGTAACGACCCAGATGCTAACTTCCTATATTTGTCTTGCAGAGATTACAAAGCTATCCTCACAAAGGTTATTTGGGGAGAAAGGTGAAGACGAAAGAATACAAGTCCAAGTGGCCCTACCAACCAGCAGAACAGCATGAACCCAAATGGGTGCACTTTTGTGACTTCCAGGAGATCACACACATTGTTGTGAAAGACTGCAAAGTCAGCATCCATCGACAGGACAATAAGTGCCTGGTAGGTGGTGGTTTGTTCCTCTGCTACAGGTATTAATTGACAGGTACCATATATTCGGGCATATAAGAGAACCTTTGAGCCCTGAAAAATATCCTCCAAAATCGGGGGTCGTCTTATACGCCGGATGCACTTTGCTTCACCCGCCAACCGATCTCCTGCCTCTTCGTTCCCTTCGCAAATGGAGCAAAGAGGCAGGAGATAGGGTGGTGGGGTGAGGCAAAGTGTTTACCGGTTCATTCTCTCTGCTCCTCTACCTTCTCCCCCTTTGGGGAGCAACCGAAGACAGAGGAGGGGGGCGAACATTGTGGTTTGCTGCGGCCGCCACTCGATCTCCTGTGTGTTCCTTCCCCAAAGGGAACAAACACACAGGAAATTGAGTGGCGGCTGAAGCAAACCAGGTACGTTCGCCCCTTTCTTCCACCTTCCTGGAAGGTGGAAGAAAGGGGCGAATCTAGTGGTTTGCAGCGGCTGCCCCTGCTTCCCCCCATCTTCATTCCCTTCCAGAGAGAATGAAGATGGAGGGAGGGGGGGCGGACGAGGCAAACCGGGCATTTTCGACCCTTTCCTCCACCTTCCTATAAGGTGGAAGAAAGGGGTGAATCCCGCAGTTTGCAACGGCCACTGCCCATTCCCTCCGTCTTCATATCTCGAGCCACCTTTCCACCGTCCCCGAAGGCGCGATCGGGCTCCCGGTCGCGGCCTCGGGGAGGGGGTGGGTTGGCTGGAAAGGCCCCCCCCCTCGAACCACCCTTCCACCGTCCCTGAAGGCGCGATCGGGCTTCTGGTTGCGGCCTCAGGGAGGGGGTGGGTTGGCTGGAACCCCCCCCCCTCTCAAGTCACCCTTACAGTGGCTGAGGCAAACCGGGTACATTTGCTCCTTTCTTTCACCTTTCTAGGAATATACGGTATTATTTGGCCTAGCGATGCCAATGTACATGGGCCAGGAAGGAGCTGAGTAAAGAGTGATATATGTCTGTTGTAAATAAATTAAAGCTGGTTTTATGGGAAACAGTGTTAGTGGGACAGTGGGTCAGGATTTAACAGAGAATGCAAGAAAGGGGGGCAAATGCAGATGATGTACTGTAGATATTCAAGATGTTGTTTCCCTTGGAATTTTTAGACCAGCACCATGGCTCAGGCCTAATAGGATGCTTTTTTCATTTTTCCATCCAGGAGCTGACTCTTTCCTCCCATGATGTTGCCCTCTCTTTAGTTTCACTGGTAGATGGTTACTTCAGATTGACAGCTGATTCTAGTCACTATCTATGTCATGAGGTAGCCCCACCACGTCTAGTTATGAGCATACAGAATGGTATCCATGGACCCATGCAGTAAGTGGTATCTACTTAAGCTGCCAGATATTCTTTTGTCAGATCTGATTTGGGGTGGGGTGTTTTCACAGATGGTCTGAAATTGTTCTCTGTGTCTCTGTCTTTCTCTTTCTCTCTCTCTAGGGAGGAATTCATTTTATCTAAACTGAAACGGGAGAAGCAGGAAGATGGCCTTTATATCCTCCGTTGGAGTGTCATTGACTTCAATAGATTAATCTTGTCAGTTCTGAAGCGAGACCAGGTGAGACTGCCACTGGAAACTCTTGCAGCACAGAGATGTGATGGGACTGAGTGCTAAGCAGATGGGAAGTGGAAGCAGCCAAACAGTTGTCAACCTGTTGCATGTCTATGGTTTGGTTTGGTGTCTGGATTGTGTCATGAGAAGTCACTACAGGGTTGCATTAATAGGCCAACAAAAATTATGAACTTGCTTCTGCATTATATCTGTGTCTCTCATTTGTGGCCTGAAATACTAGGTTTGGTTGTGGAACAATATGCTGAGACATTACCATAGCTAATCATTTCAAGATACAGTAATATCTTACTTGCCACGCAGAGAACTAGCTATTAATAAAGTTTACTTAGCATGAGTACATTTCTAAGAAACTTTAAGAACATTAGTGATATAGAATGAGCTGCATTTTTTTACAAATTATTATCTTGTAGAATTACTGTGTAATAACAATAGAGTCTGATGCCAGATAAACTGAAAACCAACAAAACTGTCCAGTTCTGGGCACCACAATTCAAGAAGGATATTGAGATGATGGAACGTGTCCAGAGGAGAGCGACCAAAATGGTGAAAGGTCTGGAAGCCATGCCCAGTGAGAAGCAGTTTAGGGAGCTGGGTATGTTTAGCCTAGAGAAGAGAAGGTTGAGAGGTGGCATGATAGCCGTGTTTAAATATTTGAAGGGATGTCATACTGAGGATGGAGCAAGCTTGTTTTTGCCGCTCCAGAGACTAGGACACAGAGCAATGGACTCAAACTACAGGAAAAGAGATTCCATCTAAACATTAGGAGGAACTTCCTGACAGTAAGAGCTGTTCAGCAGTGGTATGCACTGCCTTGTAGTGTGGTGGAGTCTCCTTCTTTGGAGCTTTTTAAGCAGGCTGGATGGCCATCTGTTGGGAAAGCTTTGATTGGGTGTTCCTGCATGGCAGGAGATTGGACTAGATGGCCCTTGTAATCTCTTCCAACTCTATGATTTTATGATTCTATTGTTCTTCATGTTAAATAGGTAAATACTAGGTTGCAGCAGGTTTTCTTGGTCTTCTGCTGACACCAAGATGGGCTTTGTGCCATAATACAAGAGCCATGTGACGCCGAAAAGCAGTGGTTTAAGAATCCTGAATTATGCTTCAAATATTGTCCTTCTGTGATGAACAATCCCCTTTCCCAATGTAGTCAGAATTGTTTCTAATCTTGTTTAATATAAGCCAGTGGCAGAGCTTTGAAAAGTTACTTTTTTTACTATAGCACCCACAACTCCCTATAGAGCATATAAAGCAGCTGTGCTGGCTTAGGAATACTGGGAATTATAGTCCAAAAAAAGTAAATTTTCTAAATTCTGGTCATTTGTCTGGGCATCCATACTTGCTTGCTTTACTTCTGGTTGTTACCATAACAGAAGTTTTTACCAGAGTATAGCACCTCATAATCCTTCTAATGATGATGCTGTCCAATGGGCCACTTCTCTAAGAATCAGCATAACTCATGAAATGCATACTTTGGTGCTCTTGGGTGGGATACTGCTAATAGCACAATGGTGATCTACCAGTAGTTGGAATAGTGGCCTCATATTTGTCATGCAAAAAAGAAGCAGCACATTCTTGGCTTCTCTTGCTTGTGTCCAGTGTGACATGAAGTTTTTTTTTTTAAATGCCTTTGGTTAGGTTAGTTTGGGGGCAGGCATATCCCACAGTTGACATTTTTTCAAGCAATGCTATTGACTGACCATACAAGCTGGTGTCCATCTCTTTTTCTTTTATTGTTTGTTCATCCCAGAGCTCCCGGACCCAAGATGCAACAGGTTACAGACAGTTCCGTATCCAGAAGAAAGGAAATTCCTTTGTGCTTGAAGGCTGGGAGCAGGAATTCTCTAGTGTCCAAGAACTGATAAATGCTCTCAAAGGCTGTACTCTCAGATCAGGAAATGAGATCTTCACTTTGAAGAGGTGCTGCCTCCCAAAGCCAGGAGGTACAAAAACGATTACATGTTAAAGAAACGTCTTTTTCTTATGGCATGTGTTAATAGTGAAATTTGCCCCAGGGAAAGAAAAAGTGGAGGGGACATAGCAGCACAGTATACATCGAGGAAAAATGGGTCTGCTGCACAGCCTATGGCCTTTTCCCAGTCCAGAATGCAGTATATTTAAAGACTTGATTAATGCAGATCAGAGATGGATGGATGTGCAACTGTAGCTTTTTTGACTCAAGAGGCGTTCCTGACCTCACACAAATTAGTACTGTGTGAGGGAGGATTGGGGCACACTCATTTACTGCCCACCCCCTCAGCTGCATCACTGTTGCCTGGCCCTGTTGACTTCCATATGTTGGGAGGAAGGGGGCTGCTGCAGGGATCCTGTTCTTTGTAGGTAGCAGTCCCCATGTGCTATAGTTTTCCTGTTCAGACAGCCTAAGTGTGTAAAGCATGCAGACCATCATCCACTCACTGGAGATGACAGAGTCAAGCAGTTGAAGGGAGGGTGCCAGCAAGCATTCACCCACTCTCCCAGCCCAAGGGGACTAATACAGGGTGGCCTTACCATCCAGGCAGAGTAAAGTAGCAGCGGAGCAGATGTTTGGTGTCACGAAGCAGCAGATTTTTAGCTTATCATTAGTGTCCTTGCTGAGTTGGAAGAGTGCTTCTGGGATTTTTATGTGGAAATCATTTACTTTTCCCTTGCAGGTAGCAGAGTGTCTTGGGCTAGACCTGGCTACTGTCAGGATGAGTCTAAGCAGAAGAGAGTTGTGGCTGCAATAGCATGGTGGTGTCTTGTTAAGGGGCCAAAACTAAACAGATCTGTAGTGAGGATACTAGTGGAGGCAGCGGCAAAGGTCTGCCATTTTTACTGTGAATTAAGCATAAATCTAAACCTCTAGTATCTTCAACTGTATTCACTAGCCATAATGACGCATCATGACTTGTTAAAAGAAAATGCAAGAATCAGAGTTGTGCACCCCACTTTTCATGTGGAGGGGTAGAGATGTAAACTTTCCGGTCAGATTGTTTTTCTTTTATAAAAATGCACTTTCTCATTTTACCCAGTAAAGGAAGATGTGATTTGTACAAGCCACGGTTAAGAAACCAGGATGTTACATCAGTAAAGTTTCCTATATTCAGATTAAACAGTGGTGTGATATATCTGAATCAAGGCACTGTAAAACAAGGATTGTCTCTGTTCATTCTTGCCTTGGTGTATTCTGGAGGTATAAGGAAAAGGTATCTTAGTATTATGCCTACCAGGGTTCTTGTTCTTCTGGGAGAACTTTTAAGCACCTCATTTTCTATGTTAAACCTGCTTTGCTGCCTGATAATTCTCTGCTGTGAGAGAGGACAAAACCTCAGGACCAGCCTCCTATAAGAGGCCCTATTTAGCAACAGGATGTCAAAAGAGAAGTTGTCTTCCAGAATGAAAGCTGATTGCAGTTGTTTGTGTAATGCTTCTTAAATCACATTTGTTTACAAGCTCCTAAACTTTACAAGCCTCTCTGAGAACAGAATCCAATTACTTCTTGCTTACACTTTACCAAAAGCAATTTTCTACATGTGATCAAAGTTGTTAAATATTTTCTTAGGTATTGTCTGCTTTAGCACTGCCTTCCTAGTGTGACTTCCTAGAACTGATCTTTTTGACTGATCTGTTTTTACAGAGGTCACAGATCTGCTGATCACACGAAAAGTAAAGGACAGCACCCGGCAGATTCTGAATTTAACCCAGCTGAGTTTCCATCAGATCCGAAAGAATGAGATCACCCAGGTCAGCATAGCTGGTTTGTACTTGTTGGAAGATGAGGGTTATAAGAGTGTAAGAGCTTGGAAAGGATCTAATGCTTTCTTTCATTGCAAAGAAATTGTAAGATTCAGCCATTTGCTAGGTTGATTTCTTTACATAATGCCAAAACCTTGGCTTAGAACTGGAGTGGGCAAAGCATGCAGCTTCTCCAAGGCTGTTTTTGGACACTTTTAGACTCCCTCCACAAGTCTTTTTCTTGTGGGGGGAAGACGAACTACCACTCTAGGAAGCCTCAAGGAATGACAGGTTCACCTTTTTTTGGTGGATGGGGGGAGAGGAGGTTTTGCAATCCCTGGCCAGGGATAGAAAGTTGCCCCCCAGACCTGCCAGAGTTGCCCACCCTTGGCTTAGAGGCTTCTGGGGAAATGGTTTAGAAGCTATCTAGTTTAGGTTCTGCACCTCCCAAGTGGTTGGAAATGCAATTTATTGGATTAAAGCAAGATAAACGCCTGGCAAGAAGGATTATTGGCTCTCTTGCTCCCATTTTATAACACAAAAGTAAGATATACAACAGGACCCCCATATCCATTGGGGATTGGTTCTAGGGGGGCCGTGGATACCAAAAACCATGGATAATAGCAAATGCCATTGAACATAATGGGACTGCTGGTTTAAAATACCATAGAGTTGCCTTGGATGACCTAGAAAATGGCTAGAGCGGACACATAGGAAGACTATGATAGGTGTTCTGTTTTGTGTCCCATGGATAATTGAACCAGTGGATACGGGGGTCCTACTGTACTCATTTGCAGAAGAACCTTGAATCTTATCCCTGGCTCTGAGCAGAATGAAAAATGCACAGGAGACTAAGCTGATGGCAGCCATGAGGTGGCGTTGATACATTTAGGAAGAAATTGATTCTTTAAACCTAATGCAGTGGTGTGTTAACTTCCTTCAGAGAGCACACTTGGGACAAGGGACCCGCACCAACATTTATGATGGTATGTTGCATGTGTGCGGTGGAGTCACTGGTGATGATGAGACAGAGTACTTCTCCACTGAACAGAATAATAACAGCCGTGAAGTGCACGTGGTGCTGAAGATGCTGGATCCTAGCCACAGAGACATTGCCTTGGTGAGTTTGCACACAGAACCAACAAGGGGAGGGGGGTGTTTTGAGCCATAAGCATTCTGAGAGCACAGCCTCACATCTGCCCACCTGCCAGCTCTGCCAGTTCCTGATGGACCTGTTGCAGTGGCTACTAGTCTTGATGGCTGTTTAAGACAGATGTACTGTGCCAATCAATTTTTGGGCAGAATATAGAAAAAAAGTTATTGCCCTCATACTGCTCATGGGCTTCCCCTAGTCTCCCAGTTGGTTGTCTGTGGGAAATAGAATTCTAAATGAAACAAGCCATTCCCAAGCCCAGATTTTTTAATGTGTTTGTATGTTAGGACAACAGATATAAGTGATGCTGATTCTACCTTGAGTTTTCTACAGTCTATCTCAGGCCAATGTTTGAAAGTAAGAGTAGCCTTGAAGGTCATTCATGTAGACTGCTTCACCCAAAACATTTTTCCTTGACATGGGAGCAATCTCCATATGAGGGAGAACACATACAAAATCAGCTTTCCATGTATGTATTTGTGGTTAAATAAGCACTGACATACTGTTTACATATGCTGCGATATCCCACATTTGTCCATATTTCATGGATGATGATATCTGGGTAGAAAACATATTCTTAGCATATATGATATGGTTGTATAGTTGCATAGTTGCATTTCTTGTTCAGTTACAAAATTAGTTATTCCAGCATTTTTCTCCTGTGTTGCTAAACTAAAAACACTCAAGGCAGCAATTCTGTGCAAGCGTATTCAAGATGATATCTAGTGCAGTCATTACATTATAAAAATATACATGACATATTTAAACAAGAACTAAATAGCTTTACTGTGAAAAATGTTTGTTCATAAAGCTTTTTTATCATATAATCTAAAACAGTGATGGGCAACCTTTTGAGCTTGGTGTGTCAGACTTTGCCAAAAAATGAGGATAACTCGGGTGGTGTGTCACTTCGAGGAAAAAAAACATTATTTTGTGATATTTATCGTTTTATAAACAATATTATTAATTGTTTGATTAACAATTAATTAATTAATTAATTAACAATATTATTAATTGTTTATTGATAATTAATGAGTTGACACAAGTAACTTCACAGTTTCATATGTATAAGGATATTACTTAGCTGGCTTTCATGCAGAATCTGTCTTCTCCATTTGAGAGCTCTCTCTGATCTTAGAACTTTTCACAAGCATTGCCCTTCTATGCAGATAGGCCAGTCTCTTTCCATCGTTCCAACAAACAAGAGAAAGAAGATGATTGAGGGCTCTGTCAGGCTGGTCAGTGAACTCACCCATATATTTTTACCTTAAAGAGTTTGTAGCTACTCTACTTGAGCTCTGTCTCCTTTGGATGCCTTTGTCCATGGAATTCCAATTCCCAAACTACAGCATAGCAGTGTTATCACAGCCTACAATACCTTTTACTGTCTTGAAGCAGGGACCCATGCTGATACCTCTTTTAGCTGAATGGTTCTCTGTTTTTTCACTTGACATGGACCTGTGTCTGGTAAATTAGCTTTTTACTCACTTTATGTGAGTCATAGAGACCGGAGGCCCCGTCACCACTCCCCCCCCACCTCCCCCAGCCTTCCAAAAGTGGCAATGGGGCCTCGAAGCCCTGGTTGCCACTTTAGGGAGGGTGGTGAGATTGTGGGCGGGGGGGGAGGAGGCCTATGGCCGCGTGTCACCCAAAATGGCTATGCGTGTCAGTGCTGGCACGCGTGTCATAGGTTCGCCATCACTGATCTAAAACGTATTTGTGAGGCAAAACATAAGGATGGATATGGCATTTGTTGGCTTTGCACAACAGTAAATTAGTATAAATTAATGCAAGGTGGGTGGAATAGGTAGAAAGAGCCATACTGTGGTACTCTCTGTTTCATTACTGCAAGGATGGGAGAGGCAGATTCTCTGTGTGAGGTAAACTGCCTCAATTGTGCTTCCTGGATGGTAGCCCTTGTGTGATGGCCTCCCCTCTCTTCTCTGCAGGCATTCTTTGAAACAGCCAGCTTGATGAGCCAGGTCTCCCACATCCACTTGGCCTTTGTTCACGGAGTCTGTGTACGGGGCTCAGAGAGTAAGTATTAACTACCACTGTGAAGTCAAAGGCTTTCACGGCCGGCATCCATAGGTTTTATGTGGGTTTTTCCTGAGCTGCGAGGCCATGTTCTGGAAGAGTTTATTCCTGACATTTTGTCTGCATCTGTGGCTGGCATCTTCAGAGAATGGTGGGGTAGGGGTGTGTGAGGTTTATATACTGTGAGTCCCTGTTGGAGAGGATATGTAAATGTGTGTATTTAAATGGCTAATTTCTAGGGTGGGAGGGTATGCAAGGAGGATTAGTGTCTGTTTGGCTAATGGTCCATTGTCTGCAGAAATTCCCCTGTCCCTGGGTGAAGTTCATTTGCATGTGTTGAGTTTTGATTTTCATGTTTTTCAGGACTGGTAGCCAAACTTTGTTTACTTTAAGAGATTCTTCTTTCCTGTTGAAGTTGTCCAGGTGTTTGTGGATTTCAGTAGCTTCTCTGTGCATTCTGACATATAGCTAACACACATTGGAAACTGCTTAATGCAGTGTAGATGTGTAAATTGCTATTGCTTAAAACAATTTGTAAGCCACTCTGATAGCCTTGTGGCTGAAGAGCGGAGTATAAATAAATAAATAGATAAATAAAAAATAAAATAAAATGACATGATAGTTGTTGGCCTGGTCGGTGTTTGTTTATTAACTACTACTGTTGAACAGCTCATTCCTGCCCTTCTGACTCTTTCACATATCGTTGTGTTGCCTTCTAAGCTGCCTTGCAAACTTCAGTATTGAACCATTACAGTTCTCTGGTTTATTGTCCTTTATTTAGCACCATTTCTCTCTCTCTTTTATTTTTAATCTGAGAAAATAGTGTTAGATAGACATACCTTACTCATGTTTAATCATAGCTTGCCAGATTTCTTGTGTGTGTGTGTGGGGGGGTCACTTTGCTTCTGTTTCCAGCCAGTGGGCCATTCTCCTTTTGTTAGATTTCTTAAAAGAGCCAAAGTATCCCTTTCCCATTCCTGACCATAGTTTGAACCAGCCTGGTACCATACTGCTGTGAATAAAAATGCTAAATCTTGTTTTGCTTCAGGATTCTCACCGTTCCTCTTTTTGCATGCTTTCAGATATAATGGTTGAAGAGTATGTTGAGCATGGCCCCCTGGATGTCTTCTTAAGGAAAAACAAAGGACGGATAATGGTGGGCTGGAAATTCACAGTTGCTGCACAGTTAGCCAGTGCCCTGAGTTACTTGGTAAGTCTCATGGGATTGTTTTGTAGGGGAGCTTTTGCATTGGAGGCTGGTATATTTGGGCAGTTGGGACACTAATATCCCCCACCCATTGCCACAGCTCAAGTTAGCTCCATCTAGCTCACTCCCTTGATTTACAACTAGTCTATAGAATGTCTTTGTGTCATAGCTTCCTCCTCCGTTCCAGGTACAGATAGTCTGACGTTCTGATGTGGAAAACATTTCAGGCTTGCTTTCTGATATGTTCTTGGGAATGCAATGCTTTTTCCAAGAGCTCTGTTCACCTCTTACAAGGTGCCTTTAAAAGAAAAAAGGTTACTCTACAGATTGTGATCGTTCCCCCCTCCCTGATCTTTGTTCAAATGGGGGATGGATTTGTCTTGCTGACATAGTTACATTCAGATCCACTCTGCTTTTGAAGGGGATAAGCCAATTTGATGGGGACTTCCAGATTTTGGGAATCAGTCTGTGGTTTTAACAGACTTATTTTAGTCAAAGGTGCCATAGGATTCACCCTTTCTCTTCTCTTCCCTTTTCTCTTTCTTTTGTTTCTTTTGACTTTTTACAGCAAACTACAGTCGTCCCTTCACATTCGTGGGGGTTAGGTGCGGAAGACCCGCGAATGTGAACAATCTGCGAATAATACCAGGCCTCCCCCTCGCCCTCCCCAAAGTGGCAACAGGGTTTCAGAAGCCCCGTTGCCACTTTCTCCCCCCATCCCCCGCCCTCCCGAAAGTGGCAGAGGGGCTTCAAAAGCCCCGTCGCCACTTCCCCACATCCCCCTGCCCTCCTGAAAGTGGCAGAGGGGCTTCAGAAGCCCCATTGTCACTTTCCCCCCATTCCACCCACCCTCCCAAAAGTGGGAATGGGGCTTCAGAATCCCCATCTCCTCTTTCCCCACCACCACCACCCCAGCCCTCCCAAAAGTGGCAACGGGGCTTCAGAAGCCCTGTCGTCACTTCCCCTCATCCCCAGAGTGGCAGACTGTGAATATGCGGAACCGTGAGTGTGAAAGCCGCGAATGTGGAGGGAGGCCTGTAATATAGTTGCTTGGAAATCCTGACTGATTGCATCTTTCTTTCCCCATTCTCTCTGCTGCAGGGAGGACTGGATCTTTCTGTAGGTTCATTCAAGTCCATTCTTATTCTTGAAGAGTTTGGGCAATTTCAGGAGGACTTTCAGCAGCCTGCTAGTTTTGGGACAATGGAATGAAGAAAAGGGGATTGTGTGGATTTGCAATATAATAATCTTGAGTGGCAGTGTAGAATTTAGTGTTTCCTGTCTTATTCAAAAATGATAAATAGAAGCAGACAGAATTATTTTTTTAAAAAATAAATGAAATAAAATCACGATAATTCCTGTTCAGAAAAACAGCAGCCCGTGTGCCTTTTATTGCTTTGGTACCCTTTAAATGTTTTTTTGAAAAAATACAAATAACTTTTTAAAAGAGCTTAGATTCCAGTATGTTTCTAAGCGTGCATGAAATTGCATGAGAGAAATACCTGCCAGCAGAAGAGTACAGCTTTCCGACTTGGAGGGCAGTGCTCTCTACTCTACCTGTCCCAATGGTACCAGCGGCCTCTTGTCTCCTGGGAGTGTTTGTAGCACTTGAGCTTGATTTTCCTTACAAGCATATATCTGTCCTATACCACTTTAATGGCAGGGCATCTCACGAAGAATTCTTGAAATTGTACTTTGTTAATATTAGAACTCCTTTCTGCCTTCTTTCTTCTGGGGAGAAAAATCACTATTAAACCAATCTAGATCTAACTTGTATGTTCTTGAAGAGGCAGAACTGTATGACTGGAACACCTATAACTCCCACAGTTAAATAAATGGGAGGATCACAGGACTGCAGATGATTATTCATTGCAAAACTTTCAGGGACATGGTGATCCTAACTTGAGACATAGAGGTGAATTGACATATCTCTTTGACATCCTTCTGAGCCCATATGTCTTAAGCTTGAAGTGCTCTCGTCTTTCTAGGGCATGTGTATTTTACCTGATGTAATGAAAGGGAGTTGAGCCATGGACGGTAAACTAGTTACTTACAGGGAGTTCAGTGTGGCAGACGCACTGTGTTCTTTAACTGTTCAGTCTGTAAGCTTTCTATTTAGTGATTAACTATCCCCATGAGGAAACCAAGGCATGATAGAATAGCAACCACATTACTTACACAGAATTGGAGAGGGAACCTTCCTCCATTTCCTGCTGTTGAGCGGAAGTCTTTCTTCTGGCCTATGTGTGACACTTGTCAGAGGTGCGGCTTTTTACAGACTACCTTTATATATTCATTTAAACAGGAAGGCAAAAATCTGGTGCATGGCAATGTATGTGCCAAGAACATCCTGTTGGCCAGGAAAGGCTTGGAAGATGGCTTGCTGCCCTTCATTAAGCTCAGCGACCCTGGAGTCAGCTTCACCGTGCTCTCCCGGGAAGGTAAGTCATCCTTTTCAATACTGGAAAGCTTGTTTCCTCTTCATAGATACTTTTGGTGCAGGTAAGTTGATGGGATTAATTTGGACACACTGCTTGCAAGTTGTCACGGGGAAGTGTTTTGCATTAGTATCAAAGGTTAGTTTCCCAAATAGTATACAACCTTTGTGTGGAAATGCTTTTCCTCATATGACTCTTTCTCAGAAATGTGTGTGGGGGGGGTTAGGGGATGGGGGGTGTTAAACTGATGTTTCTGTACCAGTCAAGATTCTGATGTGCTCCTGTAAAGTGTGATTCCAGAAGCAACCGTGGGACACGTCATATTCCCCAAAGAAATATGACCATTAAAACAACTCTCTTTTGATTCTGTAGCATCTTTGGAGAGAAATAGGAAACTCTTGGGTCTTTCTACTCAGCAGTTGACATGTGCTTTTCATGCTATGAAGCCTGACTAGATACAGTTCCCTCAGCTAAGAACAGACGAAAGGTCTCTGTCTCCAACAGCAATTGGCCAAATGCTTCAGAGAAGTACATGAGCAAATCATACTGAGGAAGGGCCACATGCTGTTTGCTCCCAGCATCAGGTGCCGAGAACTATATTCCACATAGGCATGGGGCCAAGCAAGATGTGAGGGGGGCAAAATGTGTTTTGTCACATCATTTCTGTTCATATATAAAGGTAGGGATGGGTAGAGGTGGGATCTATTTTTTACAGGAAAGATGTACGTGGGAGAGGGAATTCAACTCTTCCTTATCCCACCCTTTCTGTTCTTCGCTTTATCATAGCAGGTACTTTTCCCCCTAGCCAAGCCACTCCCATTATTGGCGTTGAGCTATGGATGGTAAAAGAAAGAAAGCCTAGGAAAAGAGTTCATGTATTATTACTTTTTGTATAAAATGAAGCCTTTTTATATTTTCCCCACTTCTTATGTGAATGTGATCAGTCCAGGTCCCAGATAGCTAGATCAGTAAGAGAAGGGGGTGGGGAGAATAATGGGATAGCAGAGAAAAAGATAGGGTTAAACAGAGGAAAGGGCTTGGAGGACAAGATGAGACAGTCCAGATAATGGCAACCATATCCCAGACCAAATTCTAAGAAGCAATTGCTGACCAAGCAGAGGCTGAACATCTAGCTTGAGATGCTCAGTCATGAAGTATGTGATCCATTGGGAATTCCCACTGCACAGTATCCCACTCATTTCAACAAGGTTTATGCCAGATAATTTTTCTGGGTTTTGTGGTCTATGGATCAAATATGCCAGAGTATTTTGCCACCCTTAGGTAGGTTGGGAGGCAAATGGCCCATGTTCTCAATGATGTGATAACCTGTAGCTGGGCTGTAGAATTTCAGGGAGGCTATTATAATGCATTTTTAAATTATACAAAACAGTTCCTTGCCATGGGTTATGCCAGGAAAAAGGATTTCTAGTCTAGGAATTAGGAAACTGGCTTATGGGCTACAGGTGGCTGCAACCTCTTCTTTGCAGCCCCTTAAGTCCACTAGGACATCCCCAAAAGGGTGATCTTTGCCCCCCAAATGGCAGAAACCCCACCCAAAATGCTCCCACCATTCCTGGGCCGTTTCAATGCCAAAACACCCCACTGCAAAAGTTTTTTTTTTAATTCCAAATTGAAAGTGGAAATTATGTCATCTTACTTTTGGTTTTGTTTGGCATGTCAGTGTGGGCTCCTGGGGTTGCAGGGTGTGTGAAAATGGACCCTGCCTCCAGGATAGTTGCCAGCCCCTGATCTAGCCAGACCTTCTCCCTGGCATGCTTACTTTCCACGAGGAGGCAATTGTTTTCCATGTGGGAGCTTTTCATCAAGTGCCTTGCAACACACCACAACTGCAGCCTGAAATGGTGCTGCTCAAACTGTTTACTGCCTTGGTGAAAACTAGGCCAAAGTCCTTAAGCTGGGAGGAGGCCACCTCACCCTGCTGTCTCTGTGCCAGTCAAGCCAGATTCAATATTGTAAAGATTACGGCTTCCTTAAATTCCCTGGCTAGCTGTGAAGAAGCTATTCCTGCCCATAAATAGTCCAATAGACACTTATCCCTTACAGTAACTCAGCATCTCATCTCCAGAAACAGCATAAAATGCTCCAGAGAACATGTGTCTATTTCTTTAAAGACAGGGAGCAGATCATGACTTCGTTACAGAGTTGGGAACCTACACCCTGAATATTGTAAACCACTCCTTGATAGTCTATTTGGATTTGTTGATTTTATTGATGAAACTTATAAGTTCTGTTAACGCTCCAAGTGACATCTAAAAGAGCAGTAGAAGCAAGAATATAGCATTAAAACTAATAGCACCACAGATTCCATTAAAACTAGTTCAGCATTGAAGAATTAGCAGCAGCATTTCTAGTATGAGAAAGGTCTGTCTTTTTGGTATTCTGTTCACTTTGACTTTATAGCTGCCTGCTTTGCAGTTTACCAAGTGGCTGCCTTCACAGGCCCCTTCTGTCTTATGTGGAAAGTACAGTTGTCCCTCCGTATCCATGGATTTGGTATCCACAGATTTCAATATTCAGGGCTTGAAAATATTCTTAAAAAAATAATAATCCAAAAAGCAAATCTTGACTTTGCCATTTTATATAATGGACACCATTTTGCTATGCCATTGCATATAATGGGCCTTGAGTATTCACGGATTTTGGTATCCATGGGGTGTCCTGGAACCAAACCCCAGCGAATATGAATGGACAACTGTATAGTGAATTCTGTAGGAGTTGCCTGACCTACTTTGTCAGTGTCTTCTAGCAACCAATCAAAGTGTCCAAGCGGACACTCCATCCATCTTCGATGCATGGTGGAAGAACAAGTTTGTATCTGTCTCTGATGAAGAAGCTCCATGTGCTTCTGTATGACGAGCAGCCATATTTTTGACAGTGAGGAATTACATGAGTCAGGAAGCCACATGCATAGATGTTCGTATGTAGTACCCACACTACTCTGGGGATCCATATGATGACTATGATTACCTTTTCTTCATTCCTTGATGGAATCCACATCGTATATGACACATACAGCTTGTCATTTGCACATTCACCTGTATATTCTTGGTTAGATGGGCACTAATCCTTGATTTCTTTCTCTCTTTGCAAAGAGCGAGTGGATCGGATCCCTTGGATTGCTCCAGAGTGTGTCAAAGATGTGAGCAACCTCAGTACAGCAGCTGACAAGTGGAGCTTTGGTGCCACTTTGCTGGAAATATGCTTCGATGCAGATGTGCCACTAAAAGAACGCACTCCTTCTGAGGTAGCACTTGCCTATGCTGCTTTTTTGCCCATGTATACCCATGTGTGTGTCTTCTTGCAGGATTGGGAACAGAACCCTTATAGGAAGTGGCTGTCCTAATCCGTACCCTAGTCACATTTTGGGGATACACTTGCTGAAAGGGAAATACTGTGGTGCAAGCAGAGGTAGCCCCTCCTCTTGTCACTGTAGGATAAGCTGTCTCCACTGCTTAGACCATGGGCCACCTCTGGGAGGAAGGGATGGTGGTGCAGGGTGCTAGTCTAGCTTACTCAGCTTACAGGTGTACAGTCGTCCCTTGGAATTCGTGGCTTTGGATTTTGCAGTTTTGAGTATTCGCAGAAAGCCCCAAGGGTTTGCTCGCCCTTCGTTCCCTGGGGGGGTGGGGAGCCAAAAGCCGAGCAAACCTTCAGTAGCTTTCTGGGGAAAGCACGGCTTTCCTCCAGCAGGCAGGGGTGGGTGGGCGGGCAGTGTGATGGTAAATACTACTCTACCTTAATGTTTTGCAGTAAGGATTATTGATGCTAAAGTGCTTTGCCTTCATTAATCCATGAATTGTATATTATTACATATGTCTACTCAGATGTATGTCCCATTGAATTCAGTGGGCCTTATTACCAGGTAACCTGATGCCAGATTCCAACTTAATTTGTCCTTTCTGTGCTTTTTCAGCGGAGGTATAAAATTGCTTGACTCATAGTCTATTTTCTGGTTGTAAACTTAGTTAAGATTGGCTTCTTGGAGCTTTTTCTTGTAATATAAAGCATTTTGCTCATAGTCTTGAATAATGGGGAGCTAGGGATGAATCCCTGGAATGGTTAGCATGGGGCATTCAGTGACCACGAGAAACTAACTCTCATTTGGTATCTGGGCGTTGGTTACACATGTTTCATTTTATAACATGATAACACACTGGTGAAGTCAAGATAGCTTTTTACCAAAGGAATGTCTGTGGATTCTCCTTGTGAAGTTTCACTTCCATTTGCAACATACACGTTTATCTATTTATTTATTCTTTATTTATTGTATTTATACCCCGCTCTTCAGCCACAAAGGCTATCAGAGTGGCTTACAAATGGTTAATTTAACAGTTCCCTGCCCTCAGGCTTACAATCTAAATAAGACATGACACAAAAGGAAAAGGGAATGGCAGTGGGGGTAGGGGTTAAATCCAGCAGATACTGCTGGTTCTTCTCTTTCTTCAAGGGCAAGGTGGTGGCAGTTGGGTTGGAGGGAGGGCCTTTCACCTGCTTCTGAGCCCAGGCCTGATGGAGTTCTGCCTGCCTCTTCTTCTCTCCCTCCAAAGGCAGGGCAGTGGCAGTTGGGCTGGAGGGAGGGCTATATAAAATCTATAAAATTTTCTTTCCTGCAGAAAGAACGTTTCTATGAGAAAAAACATCGCCTCCCAGAACCATCCTTTAAAGAACTAGCTACTTTAATCAGCCAGTGCCTGAACTATGCTCCTGGAGAGAGACCTTCCTTCCGGACCATCCTGAGAGACCTTACCCAGCTGCAGCCGCATAGTAAGGATCTCAGAGGATGCTGATAGCAGTAATTCCATAAACCTATGAAATAGTGCACTCACTCCCTTTATTCCCTGACTCTGAGCCACTCAGTACCTACAAGAGATTGACTGTAAACCAGGCCTATTTAAAATGTGGTAAGGGCATACTGTCTCTTATTTTGTAGCCTCATTGCTACATACATGGTATATGAATGACCTGAAACTGTGGATATCAAAATATAAAGGTTTATCAGTAAAATTTTCATAATTCAGTGTTGAATATGGAGTAGCAAGACAGACAACTCAAAAGAAGAAAAGGGGAAGAATTAAATGTAATGCAGAATGGTAGCAGCTGTCCTAGAAGGACAATATAACGAAAGTATAAAAAAATAAACACTATTTAGTGTAAGCTGATGGTTGGCTTAAATGGAGAATAGAAAAGTTTTGAAACTACCACATCTTGTTCTCTTCCAATATTGATTTTAATAAGGGTTACTGCACAATGCTGTTACCCTTTCCCTTCCTCAATATATTTGCAGACCTCCTACATTTACCTTGTGTGTTTTGGAGTTTCAGTTTGTTTCCCTCCATCTCTTGTACTTCTCAACTGGATGGCTCACAACTCTTATTATTTTCAGACCCGCTTGACATCACCTCTGTGAACCCTGAATTCCCTGTGTCTGATCCTACTGTCTTCCAGAAGCGCTACCTGAAGAAGATCAGAGATCTGGGTGAGGTAAATTGCCTTTGTTTTTGTTTGAAGTAAACTATCACTAATTCTCTTTCTGCAATTCATACCAAGTAAGAATTAAAACAAAAGCCCTTCAAGAATGTGTATTTTGCAATACTAATGCACATTTTAAGCCATGATTTGTGTTAACTGATTTAAAAGCAAACTTTGATTTCATCATCAAAGCAGTTGGACAAACCATGGTTTATAACTGCTTTGGATGCTTTAATTTTTGGCCTAGTTGATTATTCCAGTCTATAGTGGCAGTAGTCTCTAGAGGCAGAGCAACAACTATAGTTTGTATTTACATCATGCCAAATCATGGTTTGCTATCTCCACGTTTATTTTTTCTGTCTGGCTGATTACAAACCATTGATTTATCAGTTCAGGCATCACACCAAACAGTTGATAAGCTTGTGTGTCCATGAATCAACATGTTTGAGAATGGATAACAAACATGGCTTTTTAGGTGTTCTGCCCACTGTCCGCTTTCCCTCAATCCCACCCCTTTAGTACCATCTGCTTGGTAAACTGGATTGATTATCTCACTAAATGCATGGGCTCTAAACATTGCAATAGTTTTCATGTGTTATGAAGTGAGATCACAAATATGATCAATTTCAGCTGTAGAAAAACAGAACAACAACAAAGAGTGCAGTTAGGTATGATTTCCAGTGTGTTCTGAGGAGCCTCTATTCAAGGGAAACGTTTCTTTTAAAAATACTCAGTGGCAGCACCAACGTAATACTGCAATGTTTGTTAAATCAAGTTTATCTAAGTGTAGTAAATTAAATGCCTAGACTGTTTATCAAGAGTTGTCTTGAGTTGGTTGGAAACATGTGTAGGGGTCTTTTGTCACTGTTTCTGCGAAGTGTACCCAGTTCAGACTTGACAGTGAAATCTATTAATTTGGTTTAAATTAGTACTGATTGGGATGCATGGAAAAGGTGACCTTTTCATCATATTAATTCCTGCATTGGCTTGTGGCACAGGATTGTTTCCCCTGGAAGCATTCTTGAGATCAGATCTCTCTCCAGTAATGCTGTGTACACCTATTCAGGTGCAGTGAATGCTCCAACAGAAATAAAAGTAAAATATTTGTCTTTTGAAATACCAAATCTCTTTGTTGTTTCCTTCCCTCTCATTTGGCTAGGGTCACTTTGGCAAAGTGAGCCTGTACTGCTATGATCCCACCAATGATGGTACAGGTGAGATGGTGGCAGTGAAGTCATTGAAATCAGGCTGCAGCCAGCAGCTGCTGACTAGCTGGAAAAAGGAAATTGAAATCCTGAAAACCCTCTACCATGAGAACATTGTCAAGTACAAGGGCTGCTGCAGTGAGCAAGGTACAAGATCTGCTGAGTTGGCACTTCAAGACCTGGGTAGTGGGGGGGCTTAGAATAGGAGAGCTTTCAGGTAGGGGAGATTACAAAGGGGGAACACCTTCTCTTCTCTGCTGCTCCATTTTCAATTATTTCAAGAATTCACAGACCCTGTTGATATTTAACAGATGCAGGGGCAACTTCTCTCTTCTCCTCACATCTTCCCCATTACTATTCCCCTTTCAGTGTTTCTACTTCATTCTGCATGACCAGGGAAATAACTGCTTGAAATGTTTTTAGGAATCTTGCATCTGACTGCACCTGCTGTTTGTGTGTGGCTGGACTTGGAACCCCAAGAGACCTTGTTTTTTATAGCCAGTTCAGCCATAGGTACAATGTATGGCCTTGACCTAGTAACTATCTGTTATTCACCATTCCCTCTAAGATGGGTGGGTGGCAACCTTTTGGGAGTCACAAATGGCATACCATGAGTTGTGGGGAAATTATCAGATTTATATAAGTGGTGTCTTGCAGTCCAAAGACAGAAGTAGGAAGGAACATTTCTCCTTCCCTCTCACCTCCCTCCACCCATCCATTTTCTCGTCCATTCATTCAATTTTTCACACACTCCCCTGAACCCATTCACATAACCATCCACCATGGTGTCTGCTCCATTGTGTATCTCCTCTCCTGGAAGCCTGCCACCAGCTACCTCCTGTTTTACTTTGGTTCCCATTGTCCCCACTGATCTTTGTGCTAGCTGTGATGTCATGGGCTTTGGGTAGAAAATGTCACTTTATGTATTAAGGTTATGTTGCCTGCAGTTATTTGATTGTGTATGTATTGTGTAATTGAGGTAATCAGGTAAGGAACCAGTTGAAGTGGCTGGGTGAATGGAATGTTGAGAGTGAGTGGTGGAATGATTGGTGGAATCATTGAAGGGATTTGAATACGGCTGGTGATTGACAGTTGGTTGGAGATTGTAGAATGGAGTGAATGAGTGAGGATTAGGGTTGAGTTGGTCAGTCAGGTTTAGAATGAATGAGTAGTGTTTAAGAATATGAGTTAGCTAGGAGAAGAGCATGAGTGAGAGTGAAATCCTTGTTTTAAATGTATTAACTTGTTTTGTTATGCTCACTTTCTGTTAATAAAGCATTGTTTTTGTATTATATGCTTTTGGCCTCCAGGAATGCTATACAGCATATTTAAAAAGATTGGGTTCAGACAGCATGTCTGTAGTGGCAGCAGTGAACAGAGAGAGTTTGTGTCCTGTGGGGATAGAGGTTGCAAAAATATCCCATGCAGGAACCCTTGACATTTAATAGGTTCCCACAGTTGGTGGCCACAGCAGTGGGATAGGAGGAGGTCCTTACACTGGTGACGGAGGTTGGGATAAGAAAAAGCCCTCACTCTTGTGGAAATCCCCACATATGGTGGTAGTGGAAATTTAGGCAGAGCCTTACCTCTAGTAGGAAAAATGGTGGAATAAGGGGCAGAAGCCTCACACTAGCCTCCTCTGCTCTGACCATCCTTTCAGAAGCACACCTTCCCCATGAACAGAAGCACGGAGTGGATGCAGCTGCTTTGCAATAGACTATGTTATACAAGGCATCAAGTGACAGCCTACCTGGCACTCTCTGTGGTTAGCACTCTGATTGTGGTTAGCACTCTGTGGTTGCCAGACTCTGCAGGTCCCATAATTGTTAATCATAGACCATTTGTGCAAGAGATTAGAGTAGTAGACCAACCTCTGGGGACCCAAGTTTGGAAACCATTGTGCTAGATGAAACTCTGACATCCATATGCAGAGGGATAATTGCAGAGTGCTGCTGATCCTTATAGGCCCCCTAGGGCATAATGATACATTGGTAGCCCCAGGGTGTATGCAAGGAGTAGCACTGAAGGTGTGAGGGAAGAAATTACATGACAAAATAGGCTGTGGGGGAAACTTTGAAGGGTAGTTAGGGAATCCAATGCATCAAGCAAGAGATCCCTGAGGGATGCATGGGCCCTTTAGTAATATATTTTGTGCCAGGGGTTTTAAAGGTAGATGAAATAAAGGCAAGTAACAGTGCTGCTTTGGGAGCAATAGAAGTAATTTTCTGAAATGTTTGATTCTAGGGGAAAAGGTTGTGCAACTTATCATGGAGTATGTGCCTTTGGGGAGCCTGAGGGATTACCTGCCCAAGCACAATGTCAGCCTGGCTCACATTCTCCTCTTTGCCCAGCAGATTTGTGAGGTAATGTCTCTTAGCCTCTGGATGTAAAATTCATGTGGACACAGACCCAGAAAATGAAATAATTTGGGATCATATGTCCTGGTGTGAGACTGAGAAGGATTCTCTGAGGGGAGGAGCGAACAGGAATTCTGCATAGTGGGGAACGCCTACTACTGCCCAGACGGAAGCAGGAAGTATAACCATGATCACATGGTCTTTCAAAGTTTTCTTTGTCTCCTTTCCTGACCATGAGGCCAGTTCTACTTCCTGCTTTCGCCCAGGACAGACGCAGTGAATCGCTCCAGAATTCCTCTTCACTCCTCTTCATTCCTTATTCTCATTTTTCCTTTGTATTTCTTTCTTAGCTTTAACCCCCCCTCCCAGCTCCCTCCCCCCCCCCCAAAAGAGGATCCTTTTCTCTTCCTTCTACCTTTCCCTTTCCTCCTCACTATCCTCATGGCAAAGGGAGCAGGGAAGAAGCCTTCCTCCAGCAGCAAGGCCAAAGAGGCCCAGGACTCCACGGCACCCCCACTGTCCCCAGCTCCGCTTGGGGAACCGGGGCAGGACGTAGCCAGCAATGGGCAGGCAGGCCGCTCGCCGAGCCCGCCGAGGGGCAAGGCAAAAGAGAAGTCCGCCCTCAGCCGCACCAAGCACGAGTGGGGCGTGTTGACGGAGGTGCTGCCAGGGACCGAGCGGGAGCTCGAGTCCCAAGACGCCCAGGAGCCAGCGGGGACTGACATCGACAGAGGCAGCCGGCCTCCGTAGGTACCAGGGACCCAGGGAGGGGATTCCGGCCTGCACCACGTTCCCAGGGACCCTCTCTTCCCCCACTACCCCTTGGGCAGCCCTCCCCCCCAGGAGTTCTGCCTACCACCGGAGTGGCTCGAAGCCTTCCTCCCGCCACGCCGAGAGCAGAAAGGGTCCTCACCGGGCGAGGGGAGCGCGGGCGCCATCTTGGAACAGCCCAGCTCTATCGCCAACCCCCAGGTCGACGCCATCTTGCCGGCCGTCCTGCCCGCGCATGCCCCGACAGCCTCCCCCCCCCGCTACAGATGCAGTCCGGATCCACCTGGGACCCCAGCCAGAGCAGCTAGAGAGCGCGGTTTCGGGGGCAGCAGCTCTACTGCAAGTTCTGGTGCCGAGTACCCCTGGGGGCCCCCTGGCCACGTCGCACAACGGCACCTTCTTCGGCCTGGCCTCTTCTCCCCCCACCCTGGCCTCGGGGAAGACAGAGATACTGAGGGTGGCCCTAAGCCTCCTTTCGCCGGCCCTATTACCTCCAGACTCGTCACTCCCGGCGGCCGCAGTCCCCACCTCTCCCATACCGCGGCACGGCGGCCTATCCACCTTCGCCCCTCCCGGCCCCAGTGGAACCCAGGACCCACGGAGGCCCCACTCAAGCCCTCCCAGCATGCTGGTGTTGGCCCTACCGGGTAGCCTCGCAACCCCACGCAACACGGGGCAAGAGCCGCAGCCCACCCACCCACCCCCGCGCAAACGCATTGGTCAGGGAAAGGCCGGGGCCCTCGCCAAGGGAGTCGGCCCCACCAGCCTAAGTGCCTCCCGCAAAGGCGGGCTGGGTTCCCGGAGGCGCGCAGTTGCCTCACCTAGTGGATGCCTCTATGCAGGCAGGGGTCTCTAGCTTCCAGTCAGGTGCAGCCCCCCATTCCCCAACCTCAGCAGGCACTCATGATTCAAGGAAAAGGAAGGCCACTTCCCTTCCCCACTTCTCTGATGAGTCTGAGGGAGAGGGGGATGACGATGCTCAGCTACTGAGCATTCTCAAGGGGACGCAGTCCCTCTCGGAGGACACGCAGGCTGTAGACAATGACAAGGAAGAGGGGGAGTGCTCTGAAGGGGAACCCTCGGATCCCCCCCCCCCCGATGTCTCGGACAGGCTTTTCAGCGGAGAGGCCTATGCCTTTCTTCTCAACAAGATGATCGCGGTCCTCGAACTAGAAACAGAGGAGGACCAACCTGCCTCTTCTAAGCCGCCCGCCAAGAAGAGAAGCAAAAAGGTCCAGGCAGTTCTTCGGTCCCCCATGGTCCAGAAAACTTATCTGCCTTTTCCTGATACCCTTGATCATCTCCTTCAGGAGGAATGGGACAAACCAGCGCTGGGTAAGAGGGGCACCCTCATGGCGCAGAAGTACTACATGTTGTCACCGCAGGTGTTAGATAAACTGAAGATCCTGGTTAGATAAACTGAAGATCCTGGTAGCCGGTGGCATCCCTAGTCTCTAATTTTCTGGTGCCTAAGGAGGGAGAAGCCCTCCTCAAGGACCCAGACGAGAAGAGAGCCGACGCAGCCTTGAAGAAAGTTCACGAAGCCTCGGCCCTGGGAGTCAGGGCAACAACCACCACCTCATTGTTTGTTAGGGTGGCAATCCTTTGGATAGACGAGTTAATCCAAGCATCACAGATGAATACCAGAACCCTCGACAGATCCCTGAACCTTATCAAATCGGCCTTCCAGTTAGTAGCAGACGCCTCGCTGGACGCCTTCTCCTTTTCGGACAGATCAATAGGAGCTGCGATCTTAGCCCGAAGATCCATATGGCTCAAGCACTGGAACGTGGATACGCACTCCAGAGCCCAACTGTGCACCGCTCCATTTAAAGGCACCAAGCTCTTCGGTGAGGAGGCTCTTAAGGATATTCTGGTAGAGACCAAAGAGAAGAAACAGGCCATGCCCTCCTTGTCCCGCAAGTCCGACAAGAGCCCATCTAGGCGGTCCTCCCACAAGGCTCATTCCTTTCGTTCATCCAGGACCTTTGGTAGACAAAGGGACTCCAGGTCCTTCAGACCAGCATGGGCCAAGACAAATCAGCTCATATGCCAGTCCTCCTCCTCCCAGTCGTCTGGATCCAGGAAGGGAGGAGCCCCTCCTCACAAGGGGTCCTTAAAACAACACTTCTGACTCTCCTCGCCCGCAGGTGGGGGCCATCTGAGCCTGTTTCCCGAGGTTTGGTCGAACTCCACAACAGACAAGTGGGTTCTCAGCACGATCCTACAAGGGTACCGATTAGAGTTCAAGACCAGGCCAAAGGACAGGTTCATTCCAGCCCCAGTCCCAGCAAACCCGAAGAAGGCGGGGGAGATACGAAAAGCTATCCAACACCTACTGGATATGCAAGCAATCGAGGTAGTTCCAGATGGGCAAAGGTTCTCGGGGGTCTACTCCTTCTTCTTTACGGTACCCAAGAAGGGAGGAGACTCCAGAGCAATCTTAGACCTCAAGTACACAAACTCCTGTCTCTTGTACAAACACTTCAGTATGGAAACATTGGTCTCTATCCGGGAGGCAGTCCAAAAGGGAGACTTTTTGGCCTCTCTCGATCTTTCAGAGGCATATCTCCACATTCAGATCCACGAGACAAGCAGGCGTTTCCTTCGCTTCGCATTCGGGGAGCATCACTTCCAATTCAGGGCTCTTCCATTCAGCCTGGCGTCAGCGCCCCGAGAATTTACCAAGGTGCTAGTCATCCTAGTGGCCCACCTTCATACCAAGGGCATCCACCCGTACCCCTATCTGGACGACATCCTCTTGAGGCGAAGGCCCGGAAGGACCTCCAGACAACGATCTCTTGCCTCCAGGCCCACGGGTTCCTGGTGAATTTCAAAAAGAGCTCTCTCCATCCGGCAAGGGAATTAGTCCACCTGGGAACAAAACTGGACACTGCAAGTTTCCGGATCTTTCTCTCCTCCGAGAGGCAGCAGATGGTGAAGGCACAAGCTTGGCAAGTCAGATCCCTGAGGTCCGCCTCCCTAACCTCCCTGGCCAGACTCCTGGGACTAATGATCTCAGTAATCCAAGTAGTCCCATGGGCAAGATTTCATTCCCGCCCTCTTCAGGCGTTCCTCATGCCGTTCCAGCAGCAGGTCACTCTGAAACAGAATCCCCTACTGCGGGTGTCCTGGGAGGTGAAGGACTCCCAACTCTGGTGGACCAAGGAGAGCAATATAGCGAGAGGGTCAGAGATGGTTGTTCCTCAACAAGTCGTAGTAACCTCGGACACGAGCCTGATGGGTTGGGGGGCCCACTGTCAGGGCCTAGTGGCTCAAGGGCTGTGGAACAACAAGGAAAGGTCCCACAGCATCAATTTGCTGGAACTGAAAGCGGCGAGACTGGCGCTCCTCCACTTTATCCACCTAGTCAAAGACAGGCACGTGTTAGTCATGATGGACAACACCACGACCCACTCCTACATAGCAAGACAGGGGGGAGCCAGATCCAGGTCTCTCCAGCAAGAAGCCGACATACTCTTCAGCTGGGCAGAGGGAAACATCAGATCAATATCAGCTCAGTACCTGCAGGGCACGTCCAACCTGCAAGCGCACTTCCTCAGCAGACACACAGTCTCTCAGACAGATTGGGAACTGGATCAGGAAACCTCCCGCCAGGTTCAGGAGAGGTTCGGAACCCTGGAGGTAGACCTGTTCGCAGGTCCAACCAACGCCAAGATGCTGAAGTTCTTCTCCAGATTTCCCAGCACCAATGCGGAAGGAGTGGATGCCCTAAGAGTCCCATGGCCTAAGGGCCAATTATATGCCTTTCCCCCCTTCCACTTCTGGGGAAGGTCTGCCGGAAAATCAGGCAGGAATGGGCACGAGTGGTTCTGATAGCTCCGCACTGGCCTCGCTGTCCCTGGTTCTCTGACATCATAGACATGCTGATGGAGAACCCGTGGCACCTCTCACCCGAAGCGGACCTCCTTCATCAAGGTCCAGTCCAACATCCAGATGTCTCCTGGCTTCAGCTAACCGCGTGGAGATTGAAAGGAAAGCCCTGAAAGAGTTCGGGTATGAAGAGTCAGTTATCAACACCCTATTCTCATTGAGACATCTAACAACTAACAGGATATATGATGCCACCTGGAAGGCCTTTAACAGGTGGCGCTCTGCACGTTCCATCCTGGTGGACAGGACGTCAGTAAGCCACGTACTAGCCTTTCTCCAGAAAGGCCTGGACATGGGGCTTAGGCCCAATACACTCAAGAGACAGGCGGCGGCTCTAGCCTCGGTCTTATCGCTAGACCGGGGAGGGAGCCTCTCCTCACACCCTCACGTTAAGCGTTTCCTGAGGGGAGCAACTCTGATCTCCCCACTGGTAAGGCATAGGTTCCCGTCATGGAACCTCCCTTTAGTCTTGAAACAGCTCATGCTTCTGCCCTTTGAACCCCTTCGGAAGGTTCCCCTAAGCGTCTTCATGCTGAAGGTAGCTTTCCTGGTGGCCATCACTTCGGCCAGGAGGGTCTCCAAACTCGAAGCTCTCTCCATTCGTGAACATCTCTGCACCTTTACAGAGGATTCAGTTACCCTGAGGCTGGACCCATCTTTCCGGCCTAAGGTAATCTCACAGTTTCACATCTCTCAGGAGCTAGTCCTCCCTTCATTTTGCCCAGAGGCTTCTCACCCTAGGGAGTGCCTGTGGCATAAGCTGGATGTGAGAAGGGCTATAAGGATCTATATCAAGAGAACTCACACTTTCAGGTGCTGTGACTCGCTATTTGTTTCGTTTACCCCAGCCTCAATGGGGCAGAAGGCGTCGAGGCGGACCATCACCACCTGGATCAAGGTGTGCATCCTGATGGCATATGATGCCGCGAAAGTCCCAAGACCAGCGGCCGTAATGGCTCACTCCACAAGGTCTGCGGCTACTACCGCAGTGTTTTCTACAAACGCGCCCATAGCGGAGATCTGCAAAGCAGCCATGTGGAGTACACCTTCCACGTTCATCCGGCACTACAAGGTGGACAAATTCAGGTCTGCAGAGGCCACCTTTGGGAGAAGGGTCCTCCAGGAGGCTATTCTGGCCTGAAAACCATACACTTGCAGACACCCCACCCGAATTCTCAGCAGCTTGGACACGTCCCACTATGCAGAATTCCTGTTCGCTCCTCCCCTCAGAGAATGCCACATTGGTTCACTTACCATGAATGTGCATTCTTGAGTGGAGCGAACAGGAATTCTCCCCACCCAGTGTTTGCAGTCTTAACTAAGTTGTTTCCAGCAGGGCGAAATTCTTCCCTATTCACAGGTCTTCTAGGCTTTGCTTGTCAGTGAACTGGCCTCATGGTCAGGAAAGGAGACAAAGAAAACTTTGAATGACCATGTGACCATGGTTATACTTCCTGCTTCCGTCTGGGCAGTAGTAGGTGTTCCCCACTATGCAGAATTCCTGTTTGCTCCACTCAAGAATGCACATTCACGGTAAGTGAACCAATGTGGCATTCTAATGGGTGAAGTAGGCTGGGGGTTTGCATAAATGAAGGTTCTTTGGCTCTGGGAGTATCCCCCCCACCATTGGAACAGCATATAATGAGATTCAGGATTCCTTGTTCTGATTTTGGCCCCATTTTCTGATTTTTGGCCTTTTTAATTGCAGAGTTGGGGTGTGTGTGTGGGGGGGAGTAATCCAATTTTTTTTTTTAAAAAATACTTATTTACTTGCTTGCTTATTTATTTATTTAGGGAATGGCGTATCTTCACTCCTTGCGCTACATCCATCGGGATCTTGCAGCCAGAAATGTCCTTTTGGAGAATGAGAATGTAGTGAAGATAGGAGACTTTGGTCTTGCCAAAGCCATCCCTGAAGGACATGAATATTACCGTGTCTGTGAAGATGGAGATAGTCCTGTCTTTTGGTAAGTGAGCAGTGACAATATATTATGGATTTCAGACATTTGAGGAGTATGATGCCTGCATTGTAGCCCATTCATGCAGACAATGTAATATGTTGAAAACAAAGAGGCAAAGTTCGTAATGGGTTCTGCCTTTGGAAAGGTTCAGTGTGAAGAGCAGCAAGGTGTTCTGAACCATATGGGAATATCCTGAGCTCTGAAACCTAAGAGCAAAAAGTAAGGTCTCTAGGATTTATATGCCTTTATATATTCTGATAACCCTTGTTTCTTCTGACTAAATGTTGCCAGCTTGTCTGGAAATGATTGGTTTTCTTCTGAAATGAGTGGCAACAGTTGCATGGTTCTGCAGCTTATGCTTTGAAAAAGAAGGGCTCTAGTCTTACATTGTACAAAAGTAGGTAAAATGCATCTGCTTTCCAGTGAATCTGTCTTGGCCAGGCTAGCTGGAATTTGGCCTAGTTCAGCTGGGCCAAAGCTAACAAAATGAAATTCAATACGGAGAAATGTAAAATACTGCATTTAGGGCGGAAAAATGAAATGCATAAATATAGGATGGGAGAGACCTGGCTGAATGAGACTACGTGCGAAAGGGATCTAGGAGTCCTAGTAGACCACAAGTTGAACATGAGCCAACAGTGTGATGCGGCAGCTAAAAAGGCCAATGCAATTTTGGGCTGTATCAATAGAAGTATAGTGTCTAGATCAAGGGAAGTAATAGTGCCACTCTATTCTGCCTTGGTCAGACCTCACTTAGAATACTGTGTCCAGTTCTGGGCACCACAATTCAGAAAGGATATTGACAAATTGGAGCGTGTCCAGAGAAGGGCAACTAAAATGGTGAAAGGTCTGGAAACAATGCCTTATGAGGAGAGACTTAGGGAGCTGGGTATGTTTAGCCTGGAAAAAAGACGGTTTAGAGGCGATATGATAGCCCTGTTTAAGTATTTGAAGGGATGTCACGCTGAGGATGGAGCAGGCTTGTTTTCTGCTGCTCCAGAGACTGGAACACGGAGCAATGGGTGCAAGCTCCAGGAACAGAGATTCCACCTCAACATTAGGAGGAACTTTTTGACAGTAAGAGCTGTTCGGCAGTGGAACGCACTCCCTCGGAGCGTGGTGGGGTCTCCTTCCTTGGAGGTCTTTAAACAGAGGCTGGATGGCCATCTGTCGGGGATGCTTTGATTGTGATTTCCTGCGTGGCAGGGGGGTTGGACTGGATGGCCCTCGTGGTCTCTTCCAACTCTGCAATTCTATGATTCTATGATTCTATGTTTTTATTAGCCATGATAACTAAGTGGAATGTCTATTTTGAAGTGATGGTACACTGCTGTGGTGTGGATAAACAGAAGATTCTGATCACCATCCTGCTTTGCTTGTGTGGTTTTCCAAAACATGTAATTGGTTCCTGTCAGTTGTATATTAGACTAGATGGGCTTTGCTCTGATCCAGCAAGGCAGCTTTTATGGCTTTTTATTTGCTATTCATCAGTGCACTTTGGCTCTTTTCTGTGTGCTGCAGGTATGCTGTGGAGTGCCTGAAGGACTGTAAATTCTACTACACCTCTGATGTATGGTCCTTTGGGGTAACATTATATGAACTCTTGACACACTGTGATTCTAGTCAAAGCCCTCCAGCTGTGAGTACAATCACTGGGGATACAAGAGGGGTGGTAAATGTTTAACAGTGTTGAGGTTTATGAAGTGATCTCAGTATGCTTTTGAGTATAGGCTTAGATTCTAATGCATAAAAATATAGGCAAAAATCTGGATGACGTTACTACTAGGCACATCCATCTGGATGGTTTTACTCCAAGGGACTGGCTGTACTGTTTCAGTTGTAATCTAGTTGCCCAGTCTGCTTCACACTACTGTGATGCTTGTTTAGCCAACTGTGATTAGACACTTACACCATGCGTATACTGGCTGTTTCCTATAAGATACACCAATTTGTTCAAGAGTTAAAAAAAATTACCTGCCTTCTCCTAGTATGTTTCCTGCACTCTTGATTGGAATTGGTCCTGTGCCCAATCAAAGTAGTGAGAAGCTACAGTGTAAGTCATGTTTTCTTTTGAGAAATCTGCTGCCTGTAAGAAGGGAAACTTTTGTTATGTGTATTTTGATGTCTCCTGAAAAGCAAGTAACTCAGGTAGTATCTTTCTGCCTTCTTCCCAAAACACTCACTATAGATTTCTCCCTCTTGCTTTAGAAATTCATTGAGATGATTGGTACAATCCATGGTCAAATGACAGTGCTGAGGCTTATAGAGTTGCTGGATAGAGGGAAAAGGCTGCCCATCCCAAAAGACTGTCCTTGCGAGGTGAGTCTGGTTCTGTCTTTGCTGTTTGAACCACAGAACAGGGTGTGTGTTTGAAAGATTTTTACTCTGTAGCAGTAAGCAAACTTCTGTGTTGCATTAGAAGTTAACTGGCTACTATGACTGAAGCATTTTTAGGAAGTAGCCTACTTTATCTGAAGTAATGAATTTTGCCCACAAATGTTCTTGCTGCAAG
This sequence comes from Gambelia wislizenii, assembly GCA_030847615.1. NCBI lineage: Eukaryota > Metazoa > Chordata > Lepidosauria > Squamata > Crotaphytidae > Gambelia > Gambelia wislizenii. The sequence goes on from JAUMIR010000002.1 coordinate 264,319,838, forward strand.
CTTTTTAATCTTAATGAGGAATGTTGCAGCACAACTTTGTGCAATTCTATACATTTCTACTCAGAAGTAAGCCCCATTGAGTTTAGTGAGACTTCAGATAGGTGAATGCAAGGTTTCAAGTATAAGCTTAGATTCTGATGCATAAAATTATAGGCAAAAATCTCAGTTATGTCCCCAGTTTGTCACAAGCTGCTTCCTTGACATGAACAGAAAGTACTGGAAATGTTGGTTTGAAGGCTTGTATATTATATATGAATTGTGGTTTTCTATATGTGTCAATTGTATTTACTAGCCATGATGCAGTTAATGCTGTAGAAGCCCTGAAGTGGAGATATAATAGAATTACATTATTGTCCAGTTGCGGCCCAGTTGTTATGGATGTTAAAGTGCAGGCCATGGAATGGCTCACTTATCAAGTATTCTTTAATTTAATTGGTTGGACGTGTAAATGTCCCATCTTCCAAATAGCTCTGAATGGCTCGTAAGCCACCCTTCGTATAACTGATGGGGCAAAGCTCCTTTGTTTCACCAACACAACTACATTGTGGGCCTACAGATCACTCTTTTTGTGGTGGCTTTCTCCTTTATTCAGTGCGCCAATTCTGTTCTAAGCCTGTGCCTTCTTCCACAGATTTACCGTCTGATGAAGAACTGTTGGGAACTGGAGTCTTCATTCCGCCCATCCTTCACAAACCTTGTACCCATCCTGAAAGCCTTCCATGAAAAATACAAGGCCCAGGCCCCCTCAGTTTTCAATGTGTGTTGAGCAAGATGAAGAGATTCTCAACCAAAGACCACACTGATCTGCACTCTGTGTGCCTGGAAAGCCACAGTGCCATGGAAGCTGCTTCTGAGTATTGATATGCCTTGGAACTCTTACTTAACATGATTTTGCTGTCCAGAGCCAGTGAAGAATGCTCCTGCTTTGTCAGGTTTCACCCCCTACACACCCTCAAATGTGATGAAGTTCATGGGAACACCCAACCAGTTTTTCTTTCCTGAACACATGCAGTTTGTGCTTATGAAACAATCTCTTTTACTATACTCAGCTTTAGTCTGAGTGGCCTGGAAAGCCGCACAACTTTGTCTTAAGTATGTGAAGTCACAAGTGCAGGAAAGTGAGTGAATGGATCAACTTCTTCACTTTGTTTTTATGGCTTGGAGCCGACAGAGTATGCAGCTTGAATTAAAGGGTTTTTGAGAAGCGGGCCTGAATATTTTAAGTGCAACACTCTAGCGTACTCTAGGAAATGCCTGTCTTGGTCTGGATACGTAGCATGCAGAATATTTAGTGCTGCATCTGCTTAATAATCATGAGACTATCTGGCCCTTTCCTTGCAACCATTTCCCAAGGAAAGGTGGTTTTTGAAACTTGCCTTTAATCCTTTTTTCAAAGGAAATGCTTTGGACTCCCAAAGACATATGAACTAGCTTTTGTTACCTTGCACCTAGTTTCTGGGTATTTCAAAGTTCTTAAATCTCTTAGATGCCATCATCCTCCACCCATGGTCTAGCCATGTTTGCACTTCCTCTTTGGAGTAGATCCTTGTAGCAGACTACTAGATGTCTGCTGTGGAACCAGATGTGCTCCCAGCTGATTGTATACTAGAGAGGTGAACATCTGATTGTAACGTTCATCCCCATATAGAGGTTGTGGGTTCACTGCCAAAAAGCTACCCCTGCTGCCACTCAGTAAGGATGAAGAAAAGGTTCTACTTTTTCAGAAATGCCTCTCCACTTACAAAAATTCACCCCAGGCATTAGTTTCCTTCCTCTCTATGAACTTTCTCATAGCCCAGTGTGTTTTTTCAAGGACATAAATAGACCTGCCTTTTTTTTCTTTTTCTTTTTGTACAAACCATTCTTCGTCCTGTTGTTGGTCTGGAATCACCAACCAATACCAAAACTCTTCAGCACCTGCCCATACCCTGTTCTTGCCAGCCAGAAACTTTGAGGTGTGTGTCTTTTGAATTTGAAGGGGTGGGTGAGTAGAAAAGGAAGCTACAGGCCTTAAGCCATATTGAAACTGAAGATAAGTAATGGTAGTTCTTTTGGGCCACTGACTTGGTTGCTATTACAAAATAGCCACATGTTATGTAGCAAAATGTAATCAAGTTTGGGCTTGCCAATAGGCGTTGATCCTGTTGATGAGCCAGAATCTTGGGGCGGGGGGAATCCGGTGCCATATACACCTCAGATTGATCATGATGTCTCTTATCTGTTCTGTTTTTTAAAGTGCTTTCTTGCATCCTAAGTCCAAAGAGCTCTTATTTTCATTCCAAGTAGTTAAGTACTTTCTCCATTTTTTATCAGACCTGCTTTAAAGATGGTCAGCTCCATTTTCATACACACATTTCAAATTTCAGCTAACTGTTGCAGGTCCCTGTTTTTGTCCCTTTGTTGTGTGCCCCCCAGATAGTATCCCATTTCCTTCAGTACCATTTCCTGCCTTGTATTCTTGGTCACCTGTCTCTTCTCCATAACAGGAGATTGGTACTGGCTATTTTTTTTTTAATTTGAGACTGCAGGACATTGATGAGCCTGTCCCAGGCTGTTTCTCCTTGGCGAGGGGGTAGTTTTTGAGAGATATGCCACACATTTATAACACAAAAGGATACAATAAGAATTCATTGTTTCAGAAATGCTTCTTTTTCATTCTGCTTCTGAGAGGATGGATCAAACATAAAGGAATGACAAATGCAGGTAGTTAAAATGCACTCATACATTAACTGTGCTGTATAAGCCAGTCATATACTTCCGTTCTCCAGAGGCTTGGTGTTTCCAGGTGGCCACTTGAGTTAAAGGAAAGGAACACATAAGAAGCTTTGAGTCTTCTTGGGCTTATTGCCCATTTTTACCCAAGCAGTTTAATACTTTGAACTCTTGGTTAGTGGCTGTGCTCTGAATACCAAATGACAGAATTGGAGGGGGAGTTGTATATTTATTCTCTGGGCATGATCAGTTCAGTATCTACCAAATAAGGTAAGGGGGAAAAAAGATGTGCATACTTGTAGTACTGCTTGGATTTTTGAAAGGGGCACCTGGCAACCTACATACACACTAGCAGAAAACTTTGCAAGACCTGTCTTGATTGCTGCTGCTCTTTCTCACCCAATATGGCCTGGCAGCATGTAGGACTGCATAAGCATAGTTTTGAAACTCTTTTTGGTTGTGGGTCAAAACACTTTTCAGAATAGTTCAGACACTGCAAATGAGACACTCTGTTTTGAATAGTTTCCCCTGAGATCTAAGTAAAGCCAAACATTTAATAATGGTTTCCTACAACGAAAGTAAGAAGTACAGTTGTCCCTCCATATTCACGGATTTAAGTATTCACGGCTTGAAAATATTCTTTAAAAAATAATTCAAAAATATATATGTAAGGGACACCAGTTTGCTATGCCATTGCATATAATGGGACTTGAGTATTCTGGACTCCCTCTGGCTTTTCTTTGCAAACAAAGATTCAGAAACAACTCATCCCGCGCTTTCTTCAAGCGCGCTGATGATTGAAAAGGCCAATCCGAGATAAACAAGTCCAGTTGCAGAAAAGCACAGCAGAGGGTCTCCTTGGGTGATGTTTCCAGGTTGTGATTCTTTCTGCGTTGTCGTTTCTCTTCAAGACTTGTTCAGTGTGAGTTCTCAAATAAGGCTGCAGCATTGTGGATAGTGTGTCTCCATGCCTCCCGATGTGAGGCCATGCCGGACCATTGTTGGTGATCAGTTTGGCCGAGCCTGAGATGTTGTTTCAGGGAGTCCTTGTATCGCTTTTTTGGAGCGCCCCTCTTATGCTGACCCGTGGCGAGTTCACCATAGAGTACTATTTTTGGAAGGCGTTTATGTTGAACAGAAATGCCCTCCATTATCCCCATAGTGCTTGGCAAGTAGCAGTTTGCAATGGGTTTGGTGGGAGTCAATGTTTAAAGAAGGCACATACTCTGTGTAGGGACAACCCATGCTCTCTTTGCATGTTAACCTTGGGGTTTTTTTGTACTGTAGCATAAAAAGGTGGATCTTCTTCGTAGTCTCTGTGAATCACACAGTTGGGTTATTCCTGCGCCTGCGCAGAGCATATGGAACCTTCTAGTATCGCTAGGCAGAATGTGCATAGATACATTTTGGCGGTAACTCCGCCCACATTAACGGTCCCTTAAAAGGCGCTCCCGCCTAATTCCCCTCAGTTCCTTTTTTTCCGCCGCATATTGCAGCTCGAAGGAACCTTCTCTCGCTAGCACTACTGACTTTCGTTTCTGACTCGGACTGTTTCTTGGCTTACGGATTTTGCTCTTCCCTTTTACTTGGCCTTACGGTGATTTTTTGGCTTGACTCGGACTTCTGACCTCGTTTCTTCACGTCCCTTTGGCTTTGTCTTGGCTCTCTGACTTTTGGTGTGACTCGGCTCGTCTTCGACTTCGTCTACATCTACTTCCTGCTATGGCAACTAAAACTGGATTTAAGACGTGCGTGGTTTGCCAGGCGAAACTACCCAGTTCCGATGGCCATTCCCGCTGCCTAATTTGTTTGGCTGAATCCCATAACGTGGACAGCTGTGTGCATTGTTGGGCCTTCACCCCTCAGGCGAGAAAACACCATTCATCCTGGTTAAAGTCCTTCCTATATGAGAAGGCTCTGATCCCTTCTGCAGTTTCCACACCTGCTGTTGGATCCCCTCAGAAAAGGGGGAGATCTCTCTCTCCGAAGCCTTCTGACGCCAAATGCCACCAATCCCGGAGCCCGTCTCGCCGCCGCTCAGTTGCTTCCGACCCAGAAGCCGTGCTCCACTCCCACAAGCATGGCTCGAGGCCGACCCCGGCTGGGGACCGAGCCTCCTCGGATTTGGCTACGATCAAACCCAAGAGGAAGCATGGGGATCGCTCGGGATCGAGCAAGGACTGGGACTCGGCTTCCTCCTCTAAGGGCAAGGCCCCTAAGAAGAAGGAGAAGCGTCCTCACTCTGATGGGAAACAGAAGGAGGCAAGGACACACAAAACATCCTCGGCATCAGTGTCGGTGTCGACCGCACCGCCTGTTCAGCCTGTGTTGGAGGTCCCTCAGTCCCAGGTCCTTCCTCAGGACCGAGGCACGACTACCGAGCAGTCGCGGTCAAGAGCATCCACCCCGACTCCCTCCCTCAAAATCGTGGAGGTCGAAGTGGGTGACCCATCAAGTGTTGAGGCTGCCTCCCCACGATCGCTGGCGCTGGTGGTCTCCCGCTCGTAACTCCTGTGGGACCCTTCGATGGAACAGGGCCAGGAGACCAAACCTCAGCCATCTACTTCTCGGATCCAGGAGGATGTCCAGGCATACGGGGCCTACGATCTAGCCAGAGCAGTCTTCAGCACGCCCCTGCCCACACAGCACGCCGTTGAGCTGGATACCGAGAGGGTATTTTACATGACTGAGGAAGCTGCCATCCGTCATGTCCTATCGATGCCTCCACCTCGCATCTCCTTCCATGGATTGGGAAGGCCCTCTTCTCCACGGCCCCCACCTGCACCTCTGGTCAAGGATACCGGCTGCCAGTTCTCTCCTTCTCACCCATTGCCTCCATTACCTCCCCCGCCGCCTCGCACGTGTTCGCTGGCGGAACAACACCGCAGCCCTTCCCCCTCATCGGATTCGTCATCCTCTTCAGAGGCCTCCGAAGAATACCTACACTATCTGCCGTCACCTCAGCCTGAGTTATTGGACGAGGACTCTTCCTCGCCGACTGACGACGTGCGCTCCTTCTCCGAGCAGGTGGTACGGATGTGTCATGTACTCAAACTGAAAGTTGCGGACAAAGACTCTGACCTGGTTGACCCGATTTATCACTGGATCAAATCGAAAGCTCCACCCGCAGCCTGCATCCCGGTACTGCCATCCCTGCTGAAATTGTCACAGGGCTCCTGGGAGAATCCATCATCGATTCCATCTACATCTAAGCGGATTGACCGCCTGTACCGGGTTGACGGCGATGGCATTGAATGGCTGCCTGAGCACCCCAAGCCGAACTCGGTAGTGGTCGAGGCAGCACAACCCCGAAGGCAGCACCGAGCACAGTCCACTCCCTCTAATCCCGAGGGCAGGAAACTTGACATTATCGGGAAAAAGCTTTACTCGGCTGTTGGTCTTAGCTTTCGCATAGCTAATTATTCGGCATGTATGGGGGCCTACCAACAGGTCCTGTGGGAGAGAATGGCCCCTCTTATACAGGACCTCCTGGAAGAAAGAAAGAGGATGGCAGAGGCGATCTCGACGGAGGCCCAGCTTCTTGCAGGCCAACAAATGAACTCCGCATGGCATGTTGCTGACTGCGCCGCCAAGACTGTGGCTGGGTCTATTACTTTGCGCCGCCATGCTTGGCTTCATTCATCAGGCCTGTCCACACAATCAGCCGCAAGCATTGAAGACATGCTGTTCGACAGCTCGGGCCTCTTCAATGGTGCAACTGATGACAAATTGGAGTTCACGTAGAAGCTGAGGACCACCGCCAGAAAGTACGGTATGCCATCGTCCTCCTGCGTACCGCCCTAGGCACTGGCCAGGCTGGCACACGTCCTCTTATGGCCAGGGCCCTAGATGGGGGAACACACCACAACCACCCAGACGCTCAAGGTTCCAACAACTGATGTTATCATCATCGGAGAGGAGCCAGGGGTCAACCTCCAGATACCGCCTTTCTTCCAAACAGAGGCCAAGAGACCAAGGCAGGAGGAAGTTTTAAGTTGCCCCCCCCCTCTTATTGATGCTTTTGTGTTTCCTTTAGAAACCCCTGTTTGGAGACCGTCTGCTCTCGTTCCAGCACGTTTGGTCCTCAATAACATCGGACCACTGGGTACTCCAGATTATACAGCATGGCTACTGGATCGAATTCGAAGAACTACCTCCAACAGGACGAATCCGAATCACGCCACCCTCCCCTCCCCTCATCGAGGAGATTGAGACCTTGCTTCAAAAACGGGCCATCGAACCGGTGAGTGTCGAAAATCGTCACTGGTGCTTCTTCTCCAAATACTTCCTGGTACCGAAGAAGGACGGTGGCCTTCGACCAATCCTAGACTTGAGAGGAGTAAATTGGTACATCATCCCGAAGAAATTCAGGATGACCACCCTCGCTGTTATACTCCCTCTTCTTCAACACGGGGACTGGTTTACGTCCATAGACCTGAAGGACGCCTACTTCCACATTGGGATCCACCCTTCACACAGGAGGTTCCTAGCGTTCCAGGTCGGGGACGAAGCCTACCAGTTCCGCGTCCTCCCGTTTGGGCTCTCCGCGGCGCCGAGGGTCTTCACAAAATGTATGGCGACTGTTGCAGCCTTTCTTCGACAACACGGGGTCATCGTGTTCCCTTACATAGATGACTGGCTGCTTGTGGTGACTTGGAGGCTTCAGCTCAGGAGAGACGTCCTCTTTACCCTAGATGTCTTGAGCACCCTGGTACTTGTTGTCAACATGGAAAAGTCTCAGCTGAATCCTGTTCAGTCCATCCAATTCATTGATGCCCGACTGGATTCGATCTCGGGAGCAGCATACCTTCCCAGCGATCGGTTCGACACACTCCGGTCTCTGATCCACAGCTGTCGCCGGTTGCATCGGGTTCGAGCACACGATGTACAAGTTCTCCTCGGGCACATGGCGGCCACGACGTCGGTCACGCATCTGGCCAAACTTCGATTCCGACCGCTCCAGCACTGGTTTGTGGGTGTCTTCAATCACTTAAACGATTCCCCAAAGCAGCTCCTGACGATGCCCCGGTCCGTCCAACGTTCCCTGGACTGGTGGCCCGAACCACTCAATGTTCTCTCCGGCCTTCCCTTTGACCCTCCTCAACCGGAGGTTTCCCTCACGACAGATGTATCTCTACACGGTTGGGGAGCCCATCTGGGCCCCCACAGGATCCTGAATTCTTGGAGCGCCGAAGAAAAGAAATTGCATATCAATGTTCTGGAGCTCCTAGCGGTCCAAAAGGCCCTTCGTGACTTCGAGGTGCTGGTTCGGAACAGGACAGTTCTTCTCATTACGGACAACACCTTGGTAATGTACTACCTAAACAAACAAGGGGGTACCAGATCTCATCAGCTCCTTCAACTTACTCTACAGATTTGGGATTGGTGTGTGGGAAGGAACATCTCCCTTCTATCGATTCATCTCCCCGGGGAGGAGAATATTCTTGCAGACGGACTGAGCCTCTCCAGCTCAAGTGTCCACGAGTGGATGCTCCACAGACAGGTGGTACGAGACCTCTTTCGTCAGTGGGGTACCCCTCAGATAGACCTCTTCGCAACTGCCCAGAACAGTCAGTGCGACCAGTTTTGCTCCAGGACACTGCACAGGGACTCCAGGGGGGACACCTTCCTGTATCAGTGGAATGGACCGTTCCTGTATCTCTTCCCTCCAATTCCTCTGCTGACAAGGGTAGTGGCCAAGCTTCGTCAGGACCGGTCGGATGTGATTCTCATTACGCCATGGTGGCCCCGGCAATCTTGGTTTGCACCGCTATTGCTCCTGTCCGGGAGGCACTTTCTTCACCTTCCGAGCCATCCAGATCTGCTCACCATCCAGCAGGGCAAGGTCAGGCACCCCGATCTCGACATGCTTCACCTGACAGCCTGGAGGGTCGCGCTGTGAACCTGCGACCTTCCCATACCATCCTGGCTTGCTCTTTGCCTCGGGAAGTTCAAACTGTTATAGATGCCTCTAGGAAACCTTCCACTCGAAAAGCTTATCTATAAGTGGAACCGCTTTAAGAAGTTCCTAGCAGAAAGAGAACTGAGCCCTGAATCCTGCTCTGTACCGATGATCCTTGAATTCCTGCTCCACCTGTCGGAATCGGGACTCTCGGTTTCATCTCTTAGAGGCTATTTAGCAGCTATCTCTGTCGAATTCCAGGCTCTCAATCGACCATCTCCCTTCCAGGACCCGATGGTGAAGAGGTTCCTCAAGGGGTATGTCAATCTCCATCCTCCGGTCCTTGATCCTACTCCTACCTGGAGCCTCGAACTCGTCCTCTCTCAGTTGGTGAGACCCTTCGAACCTATGGCTTTGACCAACCTCCGGCTACTGACTTGGAAGACGGCCTTCTTGGTTGCCATCACCTCTGCTCGTCGAGCTGGGGAACTGTGTGCTCTTCAGTCGGACCCACCATATACCTGCTTTCACAAGCATAAGGTGGTATTGAGGCCGGACATCTCCTTTCTACCCAAAGTGGTCTCCAGCTTCCACCTGAACCAACCCATCGTCCTGCCTGCCCTGATGCAGGATTCGAAGGATGGATTCGAGCATACCCTTCACTCCATGGATGTGCGGAGGGCGCTCGCATTTTACATACAATGGACTGCCCCATTTCGACAGTCACCTCAGCTTTTTGTCTCATATGCTGATTCGAAGAAAGGGGCACCGATTTCGTCGCAGCATCTGTCGAAGTGGGTGACATTGACCATCGCTCTTTGTTATGAACTAGCGAAGAAGCCTCTACCGCCTCGGATTCGAGGACATTCTACAAGAGCTGTCTCCGCTTCGACTGCGTTCCTCTCGGGGGTGCCCCTAGAGGATGTCTGCCGTGCTGCGACTTGGTCATCACCATTGACTTTTATTTCACACTACAGACTGGACACTCGCTCTAGGAACGAGGCTGCTTTTGGAAGGGCAGTTCTTCTGTCCTCCATCCAATGACTGAGTGTATTGTATATTTGGACTATACACCTTTTCTGTATATTTGAACCGTGCAGTTTTTATGCACTATTGACTTGTCTAATATTTAAAGAATGTGCAAAAAAAAAAAAAAGTGGATGAAGGAAAGGAAAGAGAGATAGAAAAATCCCTTTTTAGGCAAATGGGTGGGGTCCTCGTCTAATGATGTATAGGACATACTCTCCTCCAGTGGGGAAGCTTGCTAGTCTACCCAACTGTGTGATTCACAGAGACCATGAAGAAGATGGACAGGTTGCTTACCTGTAACCATAGATCTTCGAGTGGTCTTCTGTGAATTCACACAGACCCGCCCATCCTCCCCTCTATGTCCTACTGATGCATATGTGCTTAATGTTCCTGATGCTGCTGATTGTGGCGTCATTCAAGGAACTGAGGGGAATTAGGCGGGAGCGCCTTTTAAGGGACTGTTAATGTGGGCGGAGTTACCGCCAAAATGTATCTATGCACATTCTGCCTAGCGATAGTAGAAGGTTCCATATGCTCTGCGCAGGCGCAGGAATAACCCAACTGTGTGAATTCACAGAAGACCACTTGAAGATCTATGGTTACAGGTAAGCAACCTGTCCTTATCACTTGGAATGTTAATTCTAGAAAGATTTCCTTTTTAGTTTTGCAAGTCTATTGGACCACTTGGTATAAAAGATGAACAGATGTTTACAAAGTTCATGGTGTTAATCACATTTATTCTTTTGGACTGCAACTTTAAAATTAGTCTTCTCTCCCCCTCCCCTGTACATTTTATTTTTGGGTACAGAATTGCATCCCGAGCCTGCACTACCAACCCTGTCTCTGGAGTGTGGAATAGTGCCACCTGTCTTAGCTGTCAAGTTACTTCTGGCCTACAGAGCTAGAACTTCACAGCGTTGTGCCTTTTTGTATCTGGAACTGCACTGAAGATTTGAGGCAAGGACTCTTCCCTCCACAAAAGCATGGGCAAGCTTCAGCTCAGCCTCCCTTGCTTTATCTGTGTCCAAAGCTACTCTGTGTTGTGTGTGTGTCTGAGAAAGAGAGAGAGAAGATGAACAAGAATCTATATATGTGTGAGAATGTGTTTGAGGAAATTTATTCTTGGAAACCTTACTGTAATGTGAACGTCCTCTGTTCTAGTCTAGCAGTAGCTAGAATAAACTATGTGTAATACCATTGTAATATTCTGTAAATTTTCTTCAGATAAACATCATGTAACTTTTAATGGACTAATTTAACTCTGTGTGGTTTTGTGGACTGTCAGCTGTTTCTACTAAACATACAGATTCTAGAAAACTGCCTTGTAGAATGTATAGCTAAAAGTGGTATGCTACATTTTAAGAACTTGTAAATGGTTTCACTTACATTGTTAAAATATTTAAACTTGTAGCCTTTCAGATTTTGTGGCTAGCAGATTCATTATGACATAAGCTTTCAGGGGCTATATTTTTACTTTATTGGGTCTAGGTGAAGTGGACTCTAATCTAAGAAAGCTTTTGCCATAATAAATCCACTAGGCTTTAAACTGCCAGAATACACTAAGCAGTTTATGTATCTTTGGTAAGTGCCTAAAACTCCCTAGAGTGGCCGATTTTTTACTTACAAAACTTGATTTTAACATACTGAGATAAGCCATCATCCAGAAAAAGAGAACCCACTGTACAGCTTCTACAATATTTAGATATAGGAAATGTTTCCTGATAGCCAGATTGAATTGGAATATATAGCTAAAGCAGTGATAGTGAACATGGAATCCTTCAGATGTTTTGCAAATCTCAACATCCCACACCATTGGCTATGCTGGCTAGGGATGTGGAAACTGCAGCCCAACAGAGGGTCTTAAATTCCACACCCCTTTAAGATAGAATGGCAAATCAGCTGGGAGGGGAGAATTACAAGGAAGAGAACGATATAAAAAAGGATGCCAGGTCAGAAAGGGGTAGAAATGCAAAGAAAACAAATGTCTAGAAAAGGGAAATATTGGAAGTGTGTCAAGTGAAAAATGACAGGAAGAAGAGAGCTGCATTGTGAAGCACTGAGGGGTTGTCCAGCTGTTTTTTCCCCTTGAGGTTTCACCCATGCTTCCAAAAGGCAGCTGGCTAGCCTGCGAAATTAGAAGCTGGAGTAGCTTTTCTTTTGGTATGAACCAAGAGAGCTCCTTTTAACTTTCTTAGCATTATATGCCTTCATTACTAAGAAAAAACTAGCTCCTGCAACAGTATACTTTAGAAAACTGTAACCAAGAGTAGTACCAGATGGGGATATATGAGCACTACAGTAAGTAAGAAAGAAAAGTGTGCATTATGAATCAGCAGAAAATAGCAAGCACCAAAATAAAGATAGGCCAGTGTGGCTCATTAAAGTTACATAACTTTGGTAAAAATAATTAACATAAAAATATGTTGTCATTTCCCAACCTACCTGTCAGTCAACCTAATGGTTGAATAGCAGCTGCTGGCATGTTTTCCTTGAGAGGGGGAAAGGGCTACGGTTTCAGTTCTATACATGTGCAGTCTACACTGTACACACACTGAATTCAGTGGTGCTTACTAGTAAACGTGCACAGGGTTCTTATATAGCTGTGCTGTAACCAGTTTGCCTGTTCTCAGTCAATGTGCAGGGAGGAAAAACTAAACAGCAAGGACAAAAAAAATTGGTCAAATTCAAGAGTGAAGTACAGTGTTGTGACATCAGAGCAGTCAAAATGCATGATAGATTAAAAAGTGACTCCGATATAAGCATGCAAAGCAACATGTTATGAAGTATTTCTCCTTTATTTTTGTATTTGTACTTAAGGCAACAGGATTCTAGGCTGATCATAGGTGGTGCTTGAGACAGTGACATATACCTCCCTAGCCAAGTCCCCAGAACCTCATAAGGAAATTATTACAATTGAACAATAACATGGAATTAAAATAATACAAGGCTATAAATCACAGGCATGCTTACTTGAAAACTAGCCCCTCCAACAAAGCCATAGGACTTGCTTCAAACCATTATTTCAGAAGACTGATGAAATCCCCTCCTCACACTCCACCCCTCCATTATTATTTTTCCCCTGGTGGGCCCTCCAAGGCTTCTGCTTCTGTATGTTTGTATTCCCTGGTGGGCCCTTCAGGTCTCCTGTCGACTTTTGGTGACCCCATGAATTTCATAGGGTTTTCTTAGGCAAGGAATACTGTCTCAGAGGTGGCTTTGTCAGTTTCTTCCTCTGAAATATAACCTGGTATTCGTTGGTGGTCTCCCATCTGAGTACTAACCAGGGCTGACCCATGCTTAGCTTCCAAGATCAAAGGGGATCTGGTGCCTTTAGAGTACAGTTGTCCCTCCCTATCCACGGTTGTAAGTATTCATGGCTTGAAAATATTCTTTAAAAAAAATAATCCAAAAAGCAAACCTTGATTTTTTGCCATCTTATGTAAAGGACACCATTTTGCTATGCAACTGCATATAATGGGACTTGAGTATTCACGGATTTTGATATCCACGGGGGTCCTGGAACCAAACCCCAGCAAATATGAAGGGACAACTATCGAGTTTTAAATCAAGGTCTAAGCAGAGTGCAGGTCACTCAGGAGACAGCTCTGGACTCAATTACACTATATTATATCACTATTATTCCACTTTAACTGCTCTGCCTGCCTCCTGTGGAATCCTTGGATTTGTAGTTTAGGGAGGGGGCATTTAGAACTCAGAGAGCTCTTCAGCTTTACTAAACTACAAACCCCAGAATTCTCCAGGAAGCATGCAGAGCAGTTAAAGTGGGATAATCTCTATCTCTCTGGCTTTCCTTCGCAAACGAAGATTCAGGAAGGAGTCGTCCCCCGTTTTCTGCAAGTGCGCTGGTGACTAAAAAGGCGAATCCGAGATAAACAAGTCCGGTTGCAGAAAGCACAGCAGAAGGTCTCCTTGGGTGATGTTTTTGGGTTGTGATTCTTTCTGCGTTGTCGTTTCTCCTCAAGACTTGTTCGGCATGAGTTCTCAAATAAGGCTGCAGCATTGTGGATAGTGCGTCTCCATGCCTCCCGATGTGAGGCCAGGGCGGACCATTGTTGGTGATCAATTTGGCCGAGCCTGAGATGTTCTTTCAGGGAGTCCTTGTATTGGTTTTTAGGAGCGCCCCTCTTACGCTGACCCCTGGCGAGTTCACCGTAGAGTAGTATTTTGGGGAGGCGATGGTCCTCCATCCTAGAAACGTGCCCTGCCCAGCGCAGCTGTGTTCTCAATATCACGGCCTCAATACAGTTAACGCCCGTCGGGAAAGGGTTAATTCGCACGCGCGCACGCTCCTCCTCTCATTGGACGGACGACTGGGCTAACGGCCATCCAGGAGGTGGGCGGAGCCTCTCTACACCAACGGGCTATGGGCCTGGCCCCCAGGGCCGCTCTTTCCCGCTTCTCCCTCTCGCTGGTCTCAGCTCAGGAATAGCAGGAGGAGGAGGAGGAGGAAGAGGGCCGCGGGTTTCCAAGATGGCGGCTGCAGCGGCTGTTGCTGGGTTGTGTGTGGGGGCGGCCGCCGCCACTACTGCCACCAGCGCCGAGTCACTCCCCAGCCCAGAGCCCGGTTCGGCCAACGCCCCTGAGGAGGAGTTGCTTCCCTTGGAGCCGGCAGAGGTGGCGAGCCGTCTGGAAAGAAGCGCCCGGCAGTTCCATAACCGACGCAAGGTCCTTATTCGGGGACTCCCCACCGACATCGCCAACCAGGTAACGGGGGAGACGGAGGGGTGGGGGCGGCACGGGGCACTAACACAACGGGGCGGCTGTGAGGAGGAGGGAGAAGGAAGGAAGGAAGGAAACAGGCTCGCGTTTTGGCTTGGTTGCAAGCCAAACACGCTGAACGGTGGCGAAACGGACAGTTTTAAGTAGTTGGCAACACCGGTGGTTAAGTTGGTCTGTCTCGGTGGGAGGACTGTATCACTCCCCCCCACCCCTCCCCCGGTTGTGCACATTCACACACACACACACGGCCGCGTTTTGCGTTTGTCTCTTGCCTGGAGAAAAATGCTGGTTGAACTTTACCTTAAGTTCCCCGCCACATCTGCTAAAGCAGGCTTTAGTCCTCAAAACGTTATCCCACAGTATGTGTGTGTGTGTGTATATATATATGTGTGTGTGTGTGTGTGTGTGTGCACCCAGAGTTGTCCCTTCATATTCGCTGGGGTTTGGTTCCAGGACCCCCTGTGGATACCCAAATCCGTGAATACTCAAGTCCCATTCTATTGCAATGGCATAGCAAAATGGTGTCCCTTATATAAGACGCAAAACCAAGGTTTGCTTTTTGGATTATTATTTTTTAAACAATATTTTCAAGTTGTGAGTACTTAAATCCGTGGATACCAAATCCGTGGATATGGAGGGACAACTGTATATTGTAAGATTCTTTGTTCTCCTTACTGTGCTTGGTGGGCTTTTTTTGTTTTGTTTTTGTTTCATCAGTAACAAAAGTATAGTTTTACTATATAACACTCAAAGCATTCCTTGATGACCTAACAACCAAGACACTCTGGGGACCAGGACCTATTTTTCTGAGTTCTGCAGGGCCTTATCTTCACTTTCAGATTGTGCCCATATTCACATACTATGGAAAAGAGGAAAGGTTGTAAACAGTGTCCAAAGGTCTTGCAAGGAGAATTAGTAGCTCTGTGACATTCCTGTACAGAGTCCAAATATATACAAGAGAGCAGTGCTCTGATCACAATACAAGTTGCTAGTGACTGCCGTTGTTAAATATCTTATTGCTCCCTTGCATATATTAGAATCATCTGTACAAATGATATACCTACTGCTCCTTCCTTGTGCTTGATAGCATTTTGATCCTTACTGTTCACACTTTTTTTCTTCTGTACTTGACACCTGCCAATTGAATGCAGACATATGAAATAATTTTTAATTCATGAAAGTTTGTGTAGAAGTAATAAATCTTTTGGTGTTGAGAGATGTATGTAGGTACATGTATGTTTAGCTGCGACAGATTAACACACCCACTGGATGTGAAATTTTTGGGTGTATATTATATAAGTTTGCATTAAGATTTCTGGATTCTTTGACTTTCTGAGTGCTGCAGTATATGAGAATGGATTGGAAGCAGTGCATAGGTATTTTGCCTATATGTGTTTCTATTTGATATATTTACTTATTTGATTTATGTCCTGTCTTTCTCCCAAAATGGGACCCAAAGCATCATGCACAGACGTATTATAGAGCATTGTATACATGCAGATGATACAGCAACTTTGCTGAAGCTAAGCAGGTCTGCTTAGCAGCCACCTTCAGTTGCTGGATAGAACACAAAATGGGATATAAATAGGCACAAGACTGGGGGTAGAACACAAAACCATGTGTGTACCTGCACTTAACGAAACATCCCCTTCCTCTCTCCAAAAGGGCAAAACACAGGTTAGTTTCCAAAACGGAGATGTGAGCAGCTCTATATTGTTTCTCAGGTATTCAAAGGATTTCTCATGTTATCTCAGTAATTCCTCTTAGCTCTGCTCTCCACAACAATCATCTCTTCGTTATAGTATCCATGAGAGGGAAGTGCTGAATCACACAGTGAAGCTGATATGCACTAGGTTCAGAACATACAAAAAGAAATGCTAGTTCACACAGTGAATTATTTATTTATAGAAGTAACTGCCACAAAACTGGTACTGGATGCTTGTGTAGAGGAGCATAAGAATTAGACTACGGTAATTCAGCTAGAATTTATCTTTGGAATATTGTTATCCTGCCAATCCTGAAGGAGCCAATCTGATTTCTGGAGTTGCAAGTTCTGTGACAAGGAAGACTCCCTCCTGAGTTCCAATCATCCCTGCGCATCACTGGGAGCAGAATGTTGAGCATTGTCCTGGTGATCTTAGTAGAAGGTTAGAATCATGTAGAAGGAGATAGTACTTCAAGTCTCTCTGGCTTTTCTTTGCAAACGAAGATTCAGGAAGGACTCATCCCACGCTTTCTGCAAGCGTGCTGATGACTGAAAAGGCCAGTCTGAGATAAACAAGTAATCTGGTTCCAAACCGTATTTTCAAAGGTAATAATTAGCATCTTTAGGTTGTCCTTGGAAATTGGAATATATCAGGAGCCACTGCAGCTGAATAAGCAGTGAAATCTCATGAACTAAAACACTTGCTGTAATTAAAGCTCCATATGGTGTATTTTATGTCATTGAAGATTTTGAACACTTTTCAAAGGCATCTCCATGTACGCTGTATTAATGTCATGAAGACATTTATGGTAGTGGCTGCACTTCTTTGTGAGCTGGTGTACTTGGTACACTAGTTTACAGCCGTGTAAAAGTACTTGCAGTGCTCTGGTCCTCCAAAAGCAAAGTTGGCTTCGCAAACACTCTTGGGGGCATGGGGTGTGTGTGGGAGAACAAAGGCAAATTGTAGCAAATGGCAAGTCAGTCTGTGTGTGTGTGTGTGCCTTCAAGTGCATGCATCCTTTCAAGTCACCTGTTGACTTATGGTGGCCCCATGGATTTCTGGCAAAAGAGAACCTGCAGCCCTGAACCTGCAGCTGTTGGCAGTCTCCCACCAAAGTACTAACCAGGGCTGACCCAGCTTAGCTTCCAAGATCAGAGAGGATTTGGTGCCTTTAGGATAGTTAGGCTCTAAGTCAATATGAACCTCAGCTAAAAGCTGTAGTGGGATGCCTGGATTCAACTTTCTTTTCAATTGTGCAATCAGTTGATGGCTGCTGGCAAGGCATGGGGGATTATTTTCTGCTCCTCTTTTTTAAACAAAAGCTTGTCAACTCCCAAGTCTTGACCATATGCAGTAATGAAAGTACATTTTATTGTGTTGCAAATTCATAAATACACTGTTTATTTATACCACCTGGGATGTGTTCTACATTTGATACAGCACCCTGTCAACTGTTAATTTGTATAGAACATTTGTACATGTAACTACATTGAGTCAAGTACTCAGCATGGCAACAAACTAATCTTTAACAAGTTCACTCATGATGCTGTTTCTTGTGGCATTATAACTATGTAGCATCACAGGTATGTATATGAACTTTCTGGCTATCTCTTGTGAAATATAACTAGAGACTTCAGTAGTTTGGGGAGAATTAGGGGGAGCCATGCCCTTTGTACGGCAAAGAAAACAAGCTGGTTTGGCATAGTTAGGAAACCCGAGAAGGGACAATCCATGTGCCTGGGATTCAGATCAAGAAAAGGCTATCACAGATTGATGTCTGAGGCTTTACTAGGCTACTGAATTAACTTGTATGGGAAGTAATCTAGGACACTATAGTACAGTTGACCTTCCATATCCACCGATTCAACTGTCAATGGCTTGAAAATACTCCCCCCAAAAGAAAAAAAACCCCAAAAAGCAAACCTTGATTTTGCCATCACAATCCTAAATATACACTGGACTGACTATGTGATGAATGTTGCTGTCCTTGAGCAAGCAGGGATCACCAGCATTGAGGCCATGATATTGAGAACACAGCTGCGCTGGGCAGGACATGTTTCTACGATGGAGGACCATCGCCTGCCAAAAATAGTATTCTACGGTGAACTCGCCACGGGTCAGCGTAAGAGGGGCACTCCAAAAAAGTGATACAAGGACTCCCTGAAACAGCATCTAAGGCTCAGCCAAATTGATCACCAACAATGGTCCGCCCTGGCCTCACATCGGGAAGCATGGAGACGCACTATCCACAATGCTGCAGCCTTATTTGAGAACTCACGTCGAACAAGTCTTGAAGAGAAACTACAGTGCAGAAAGAATCAGAACCCGGAAGCATCACCCAAGGAAACCTTCTGCTGTGTTTTCTGCAACCGGACTTGTCTTTCTCAGATTGGCCTTTTTAGTCATCAGCGCGCTTGCAGAAAACGCGGGATGAGTCCTTCCTGAATCTTCATTTGTGAAGAAAGCTAGCGAGAGAGAGAGAGAGATAAGAAACACAATTGTACTATGCCACTGTATATAGTAGGGCTTCAGCATCCATGGATTTTCATATCCACAGGGAGTCCTGGAACTAAACCCCACTGGATACCAAGGGCCTACTGTAGTAGAGCCTATTTGTGGATGTGTTCATTAAATTTGGTAAGAAAGATTAGCCAGAATTTGACTAATATTAGGATGAAGTTGGTCCTGTAGTTTGAACAGTGTGTATAAGCAAGAAACATTATTGAGAGGAAAGATAACATGAACAGTTATTACCCAGACAGTCATAGAGGTGCAGTGGGAGAAAGATTAGGTAAGTGGTTTTTCAGGAAAAGTGTGGAATAGAAAGAGGTTTAAAAATAGATACCTGGTCATGGCCTAACTAAATAGGAAGCAGAGCTTAGGTCATTGGTACAAAAACCCTAATTGGTTAAAAGTTTAGTTGGAGAGACCACCAAACCTGAGTTTACATTACCATTAATTGAAATTTTTTTCTAATACATTAAATTAATTGTTCAGCTAAGAGTTAAGTTGCCAGATCATTTTAAGAAGAAATCACAGAAGATGACATGCGTTATTGTAGTTGACACTGTTGACACTTTGTGGCACCGTTTGTTGTTTACTTGTTTAAATTTAACTCTTTTTGTATTTTAAATTGCTTTCCTAAAGCTGGCAGTTTCCAGATGGCTTGGACTACAAACTCCATTGTTCGGTTGCCAATGGAATGGTGGGGCTTGTAATCTAATACAGTTGCCCCTCCACATTCGCGGCTTTCACACTTGCAGTTTGGATTATTTGCGGTTTAGCCCCGAGCCCCTTAGGGAAGGCTGGCGAGAGGTGGGGCAACCTCCTGCCTGCGTCTTCTCCGGCTTTCCAGAGGTGGCTCCGGGGCTTCAAAGCCCTGGAGTCCGCTCAGGAAGGCTGGGGGACGGGGCGGGCAGCCTCCCTCCCTCCCTCCGCCTTCCCCGGCCTTCCTGAGGGGACTCCGAGGCTTCTAAGACCCAGAGTCCCCTCAGGAAGGCCAGGTTGAGGCCGGGCAGCTTCCCACCCGCTGCCTTCCCTGGCCTTCCTAAGCGGGCTGCGGGGCTCTAAAGCGGCGGAGTCTGCTCAGAAAGTCTCCTCCCTGCCCGCCCGCTGCCTTCCCCGGCCTTTCTAAGCGGGCTCCAGGGCTCCAAAGTCCTGGCGTCCGCTTAGGAAGGCCGGGGAGAGGCAGCGCAGCCTCCTCCCCACCCACCCGCCCGCCTATTCACCCGCCCGCTGCCTTCCCCAGCCTTTCTAAATGGGCTCCGGGGCTACAAAGCCCCAGCGTCCGCTCAGGAAGGCTGGGGAGAGGCAGCGCAGCCTTCTCCCCTCCTGCCCGTCTGCTGCCTTCCCCGGCCTTCCTAAGTGGGCTCCGGTTATTCTAAGGCCCGGAGTCCCCTCAGGAAGGCTTGCGGAGAGGCCGGCCAGGCACCCTCCTGCCGCCTCCCTCCCTCTGAGGGCGGTCGCGGGAGCAGCATTTGTCATTCGTGGTTTTTCCACATTCGCGGGGGTCTCAAGAACCTAACCCCCGTGACTGTGGAGGGACGACTGTATACAGTATCTGGAAATTATTAGGTTGGAGAAGCATGCTATCTAACAAGCTGTCAAGTATTATCACTAATCTGTGTCTCTCTACTTCCTTACCCACACACCGTCTCCGAAAATGTACATGCTATTCTTTCACCCTTCAAACAATATGGATTGTTTGTCTCAATTAGAAAAGATTGAGGAATTAAGCGCTAAATTCAATTAGTAACCTAGCTGCAGTAGATGCAATGAAATGAATGGGATGTGGTAAGTAAACACTAATATATGTTCCATTGATTCAGTAGGTGTATTGTAGTTGGACCTAGCAAAAAGGTTTCACCCTTTACCTCAGTTAGGGAATACTAATCTAGCACAGTACTCAAGTATTGTTATCTCTGCTAGATTGTTACATGCAGTGAAGTTTTATTTCCCATAGAAGCGTTAAAGTGTACCAGTTTGCACTGATGTCATCCCAGGAAAAGCATAAATGACTTGACTCCTCTTCATGATGAGCTGGACCCAAGGCTTCTGAGTAGCATGCAGTGTGACTAGGAGAATTTATTACTTTATGTGGTCTCTGGGTAGGTAGTAAAGGGGCATCTAAACCCAGTCTCAACACTTAATTTTTTTTAAAGGAAGGGATGTAATTAATATTTTTCTAACAATTGAAAGAGATTCTATTGACTTGTTCTTGGTTTTTCAGAGCTGCTCCTATTTTTATCTAAGTTTTGATATACCACCTATGAGAAAATATAAACCAGCTTGCTGATCCTGCCATGGCAAGAAAAAGTCAGTCATATGTGAAATGGAACTCTGAAATTATAGAGTTGAGCCAGAGCAACATCAAAACCTGCCTTGCCCATATGTCTCTAAAAGAGTCTTACCCAGGGGCAAAGGGCCAAAACTAAAGTTCAGTCATACCACTAGTCCCTAAGACTGATCTTATTTAATCTACACTGATGGGCCTTTAAAAGAAGCTAATCCATTGGCCAGGGAGTCTTGGAGAGCTAAAGTTACTATCCTGTCCCTCATGTTAACAACAACAACACTTATTAATGTCCTTTCCACAAAGGGCAGAACATCAAACATATACAATCAGAGACAAAGACAATAAAACATAACATTATGAATATATATATACAATCTCCAACATCCCACCAGCCATCCCAGCAACCTCAAGTACAACTCATCAACTTCACCCAGAAAATCAAAGAGTAAGGTCTTTGATTCCTTTGGAAAATGGGTGAGATCCTCCTGCACTTGGAGGTCCAATAGGATACTGCTCCATGGATGCAGATCTAGATCTTGTAAGATTTGCAGACTTGACCGAGCTGTGCGTGACTGTTGAACAGACAATAATCCTTTGCATATACAGTCATCTCTTCACATTCGTGGGGGTTAGGTTCCCCAGACCCCCACGAATGTGAAAAATCCGCGAATAATGATTGCCCTCCCCTTCCCCCGTCAAAGTGACCATGGGGCCTCAGGAGACCCTCCCGAGGCCCCGTGGATGCCTCCCTGGCCCTCCCCCCCAAGGCCCCATGGAGGCCTCCCCAGCCCTCCCCCCTCCCTTCCAGGGCCTTCACGGAGCCTTCGGAGGCTCCATGAAGGCCTCCCCGGCCCTCCCCCCTCCCACCCAGGGCCTTCACGGAGCCTTCGGAGGCTCTGTGAAGGCCTCCCCAGCCCTCCCCCCCACACCCAGGGCCTTCACGGGGCCTCTGGAGGGTCTCCGAAGGCCCCGTGGAGGCCTCCCCGCTCCCTCCCAGGGCCTTCACGGGGCCTCCGGAGGGTCTCTGAAGGCCCCGTGGAGGCCTCCCCGGCTCTCCCCCCTCCCTCGCCGGGCCTTCACAGGGCCTCCGGAGGCCCCGTGTCGCAGTTTTGGGAGGGCGGCGGGGCCCTCCCAAAACCACAAATATCCAAAACCGCGAATGCTGAGTTCGCGAATGTGGAGGGGCAACTGTAGATCTTAAATTCCTACATGATGCATAGCATTCTAGCCAATTAGAGCACAGAGCTCTAAATACAAAGTTTAAAACAGGCTGAACCTGTAGCAAGTGGAGGGATCTACGGGGGAAGAAACATGAACATTTAGGGACATTTAAAACAATGTGGATGGCACAGTTCTGAATTAAGGCTAGAGGGAGAAGAGAGCAAGAGAGCAAACCCCCCAGTAGGTTATTACAATAATCCAGGTATGACATAACCAGAGGCTGGACAAGCTGATGGGTGGTCTTGACAGTCAGGAACCTACAGATCCTACAGATTTTCAAAAGATGGAAAATGCATATCTTTGTTGTTGCTCCAATAAAGGGATACAGGAACAAATGGTCATCCAGCACGACTCTAAGATTCCTGACAACTGAAACAGGAACCACTGTGCAATCTTGCAAACACAGTGGAGGACATGAAAGAGGGGCTACTGGGTGGTCAAGATGAAATACCAAGTTCTTGGTTTTTCCCATGTTTAGCTTAAGATGGTGGGTGGTCATCCACAAAGAAACACTTGACAAGCAGTCCATTATGGACTTCCACACCAAGGCATCATTTGATTTAAAACTCTGGAAAATCTGTGTGTCATCTGCCTAAATGTGATACTGAAAACCCAAATCTGAAATAAAAAATCCAAGAGGGAGAGTATATAATGAAAAAAGAAGCGGACCCCAAACTGATCCTTCTGGCACCCCTACAGTTACAGGAAAAGCTTTTGAAGTAAATCTTCAAAATAAAACCGAGCAGGAACAATTGAGCAAAAAAGATTTAAACCAGGACAAAGTGTCCACTCTTGTTCCCAATGATGCCAACCATAATATTAAAATTTGATGATCCAAAGTGTTGATGGCTGCAGAAAGATCCAACAGGTTCAACACAGATGTTTGATGCTAAGCTGTAGCCACTAGAACATCATTTACTAGGTGAGTCAAGGCCATTTCAATGTAGTAACCTGTGTGAACCCCTGATTGAAATGGGTCAAGAAGATCATGTGTAGTGAAACAAGGCATCAGTTGGGAAAGGGCAGCTCTCTCCAAAATTTTGGAAAGAAATGGGAGAGTTGATCTTCTGTTAGTCCCATTCTTTCTATAAGTTTCTCCTACAAGGTTTAGGCCTGTGGCTGGGCCTGCTCTAAAATAAGAAGAAAATATCTGTGGAGTGTAATCTGACTGATTTAGTCCTTCCTTCTTCCTCTCACCTTCCAGCAGCCTAGAGCAAATAAGCTTGAACAAACTCAGTAACGTAATTTGTTACTACCAGTCCATTAAATTAGTGACTTAAGAATATGTTTTTAGTCTACATTAAGTTTGATACTGACTGCAGTGGGTTGAGCCCTTGTTGGGCTTAATTAATTCATTTGTTCCAAGCTTTGGTAGGAAGGAGGCGAAGTTAGCAAGACTCAAGAATTAACAGAGATGATGATGTCAGTGAAAATGGGGAAAGCGTATCTCTACATTAGTGCTTGCGTAGTGCCATGATAAATTGGGTAAATAATGGTAAGTGAAATACATTGTACAGTACTAAATAAGCAAATGTGCACGAATGCAAGTGTAATTTGCATACTTTGTACAGGTGATTGAAGTTTCCTTCTTTTGGCACAGAATATGGTTTATAATGTCAGCATAGTGTTCGACTTTAAATGCTAAAACTACGTGATATCAGTTATTCAGTAAATGAAAGGATTACAGATACCCTTATTTTGGATACCCAGTTTTATTCTGTGGTGTATTTGCATGGGGAAAAACAAGGTTTAATGAGGTAGAAACGATCTGTGACTAAAGAGGGGATTGGAAAAGCCATGCAACGTATAGCAACCTCCTGTTTTGTATATTCAGGACATTTTGCAGATGTTGCCTGCACATCTTCTTTCTACAAATGATGTCTAAAACATACATCATTTTACTGTTCCTATGTCTTCCCCCATGTTCCAACATCCTGATTATCTGTGTGTTCCCATATTCTAACTCTGGGTATATACATATACATAGCACAAATAAGAGCACACAATGTATACACCTAATATTAAGAACAGGCTACTGAATTATTCACTTGTACTGCTCATTGTTGCAATGTAACTGCTTATTTCCCTGTGTGGTCTGGCTAGTAAGTGTTCAGGTGTGCCAGACCCTTACTTGCCTGAATTAAAACCAGACTTGAACAGTTTCAGCCACTGCTTTGAACCCAAAGTGGAAATCAGAGCTGAACTAAGCAAACATAGAATTTGACTCTACACCTCAATTCTTTTGAAACATGCAAAAACTGAGATAAATGTAGCTGGTGAGATCTAATATTGTTTCATTTTTTGCCATGATTGTATATTTTAGCTAGGCTGAAATGCAGAATGAGATTAATACAATTTCTTAAAAGTAACTTTTTTGTTAAAGGGTAATCATATGCTCTGGGGTATAAATGACTTATTTTAAGTTCCTATCCAATAATGAGGATTACACTTACATCAGCATTCTGAGGATTACACTTACATCAGCATCTTGTACTTATGCAGATAATCTGATCAGTAAGAAGTGTGAAACTTCACAGGAAATACTTATTGAGTACATTTAGTATTATTGCATGGAAGTGGCTCAACAACCCACCAGGTAAAGTTTGACCCTGTGACCTGCCCTCATTGTTTGGGTAGGATCACTTGATTTCCAGTCTCCATTGATTGCTGCTAAAGAATCACAGGCAAGCTTCTAGAATTGCCTTTAATTGGTGTGTCTGCCTTTTCAAGTGCATAAATAGCAGCTCCCTCCCCAGAGTTTGTCTAGGCTTATACCAGAGGAGTATAGTGTGGGGTGGAATGTTTCAGGCTGCTTCTGGGAGGTGCATTTCAAAACAAGATTGTGGTCCTGTTATGCATGAGGCTCCCTTTAGAAGCATTTGTTCTCATGGGCAGAACGTGGACTGGGGCCAGCTGGCTTGCTAGGGTGTGACCTTGGACAAGTTTGACTCCTGTGTCTGAAGAGAAGATGACCTCATTTGTGGGAGGTACATTGTACAGCTTAAGTTCATAAATTACTTCCTTGCCTGAAATGAAAGGTGTGTTGGGTAATAAGTAAAAGTGCTGCCTCCGGCAATAGCAAAGCTGAAAAAGCAGGCTGCTGCTGATCAGAAAGAAGACTGTAGCTTAGGGAGGAGATTGGTCATTGTTGGTTACCTGTACTAGTTCTGCAATGCATTCAGCATGAAGGCTGTAGCACTCTCTTTCAATAGAGGCTTATTCCATTCTGTTTATTTTTGCCCAAGGGTCTTGTCAATTAAAAGTCCTTGTTTTCTTCTTGAGAACCATATTCCAACTAGATCCTAACATCTCCCAGCTATAAGTATTTGTACATAGAGGATTTTTTCTTTTTTCTTTTGTCATGGTAACCTGTAATATTTGCTTAGTACAGTTGTCCCTCCATATCGATGGATTTGGTATCCCCGCTTTAAGTATTCACGGCTTGAAGATATTCTTAAAAAAAATAATCCAAAAAGCAAACCTTGACTTTGCCATCTTATATAAGGAACACCATTTTGCTATGCCATTACATATAATGGGACTATGAGTATTCACGGATTTTGGCATCCACGAGGGGTCGTGGAACCAAACCCCAGTGAATATGAAGGGATATTTGTAGTGGGATAAGAACCTGTTCTCCTTCAAGAAAAAGGTAGCAGTGTTGGTTATACAATTGGAGGGAGGGATGTTAACCTTGCCTAAATCTTGTGATGGGTTAATACAGTAGTGTCTTTAGTCAATAGTGCTTTACCAAAGTCAAGGGCAGTCTGGGCCAGCCCTTCCATTAGACAGGATGAGCTAGGTGCCTCAGCAAGCGGATTATGGATAACATGAAAAGATAACAAATTGTTAGTCACCTACTTTATTGTTCTTGTATTTTCAGTTCCCAACAGGAGAGATATGCTTATGGGATTTCCTGCCTCATATGCCAAAATAAGTTGACTGGCTTGATGTACTATGTACTTTGACTTGGGAGTAGTAGAGACCCAGGCAGCAAAATGTTTTCAGTTGTGCTTAAGTGCAGTCCATATCAGATTGAAAGTTAGTGGCATAATCCTGCTGACTTCAAGATGCATGATTTGTACTTTTAAAGAATAGCAGAATTTAGTGACTGGCAAATTTCAGGAGAGAGCTGTTATTATTACTATTGTTCAATTATTTATATTCTAATTATTTCCCACCATGGGAAATGAAAACATGTAATTAGATGCTGTCAGCAACAAAAACAAAATAAATTCTCAGTGCAATTAAAAATACAAAAATAATTAAAAGACAAATCTATTAAAAAGCCCACCTCCACCCCCCACAAAGGTGTAGACATGCCTTTTCTCCTGTGTGGCATGCACCGTGTGGCTACTAACTAAGAGAAAATGGAAAGGAAAGTTGGTCTTACCTGTGATAAGTTCTTTTCCAGTGAAGAGGCGAAAAACATCTGCATGCTTGGGTTGTCCCTCCCACTTGCTCCCAGTAGGCAGGTTACAGAGACTTTTACTTTGAAAAGCTGACCATTGGTGGTGTCATCTAGGAAGGACGACCCCTCGGCTGGCCAGTCCATATCACAGCCTCGTGATGCCGTAGTCTCACGTCTCCGGCTGTAATCCCTATTTTTTCAGAGTCTAGACATTCATAAGTTCATCATAAGGATCTTCGCTCTCCCCTGTAGCAGTACTTCAATATACTCGCCCTGGGTGGGCCCAGATGCTCTTTGCCTCTTCACTGGAATAGAACGTATCACAGGTAAGACCAACGTTCCTTTTCCCAGTGAAGAGGGCTCCAGAGCATCTGTATGCTTGGGCCTGGCAAAAAAGCTTTATTCCCTTCCCAAGAAGGTCATGGGCAAGTTGCAGGTCCCTCTTATTGATGCACCGGTCTCTGAACTGGTTTCATCCACGATTTTTTGTCGAGATGGGGAAGAAACATTGAAGATCCCAGAGGATAGGCGGGTGGACTTGGCCCTGAGATGGGCCCACGAGGGTCTCTCCCTAGCAATTATCCACGGCTGCCACCATGATGGCATGAGCCGCGATCCAATGGTCAAAGGACGCCCTCCAGGCATGCACTGTGTGGCTACTAACTAGGAGAAAATGGAAGTGCTTTCTTACTATGAAATTATTCCTGCAGATGCTAACAGGAGGAGGCATTCATGTGTGTAGAACTCCTTTCCCCATCTTTGTTTATCTGTTCTGGCAAATTAAGGCCTTTCTTTTTAAACCAATATTGACTCAGCTGTTACTTGATTTTTTTGTTGTTGTTGTTCATTAATTTTTGTTCCTTGAATTTTTGTATTTGCTGCATTTACCTTGTAAATATGTTTTAATAGTTGGTTCTTGTAGTTGTGCTTTTACGTTTGTAAGCCACTTGAGCGACTCACTTTTGGAGAGCAAAAGGAAGATAAACATTTCTTGAATAAAATGTATCAACTGGCTAGAATTGAAAATGTTTATTTATGAATGATAGCTTCACAAAACCATTGATAGACCAGGACACTCCTCTGCAAATAAAGAAAAGGTTAATGTTGAGTGCTCTGCTTTTAGATGCTATTTTGTGGTGTCCTATTTCATATCCACCCTTGGCTTCCATCTTTTTTATAAAGTTCGTTAACCTTCTTGCTTCTGTAACTACTACCCACCTGTTTGGTCTATAACGTGTATTGAGTGAGATACATGCTAGTTTATCTCCTTAAATGGGCATCCTCTGAAAGTTTCTGGTGTTGACAGAGGGCATAGTATTGCTTCTCATAGTAAAATGTTTTTAGCCAATAAATTCTGGATCGACAAAGATGTAGACAAACTGTTGCATGCTATGCCTAATAGTCTTGGTTTCTGCTGTCCTACCTCTGGTTGTTGCTGTGTGCCTTCAAGTCTTTTCCAACTTATAGTGGCACTAAGATGACCCTATCATAGGGTTTCTTTGGCAAGATTTGTTCAGGGAAGGGTTCCCTTTGCCTTGTCTGAGGCTGAGAGAATGTGACTTGCCCAAGGTCAGCCAGTGGGTTGGTTTTCATGGCTTAGCGGGGATTCAAACCCTGGTCACCAGAGTTGTAATCTAGTGCTCAAACCACTACATCGCCTCTGGTACCTGGTTGAAAATTCTACATCCTATGTAATCAGGTACTTGATGACAAAGAGCAGCTTTTGTGAAAGATTAAGGAGTTTAGCTTCTGTCTCTGTTTGTGCTGGCTGTAACATTAGGAGAGGTGAGAACAATACTATGTGTGCATTGTTGAATCCTCTAAGAGACCTCTACGAATAAAGACAGTCCTGTACTAAATGTTGTAAATTTATGTACCCTGAGTATGGCTATAATCTTAGTGGCGTAGTGCTTTCAGTGTTTGTCTAGGATTCCAGGAGGCCAGAGTTGAATTTCTCACTCAGCCATGAAAGCTTGAAAGAAAGTTGGGGTATAAATGCAATTAAATAAAAATAAATAAACCCATTGGATTGCACTCTTTCAGCCTAAAAGAAAGTCAATGGCAAAACTCCTCTGATTATTGCCGGGAAAGCTCTGTGATAGGGTACCTTATATCATTGTCAACTTAAAGGCACATGACAACAAATTCAAAAGTATGGAGCTATTCAATTTCTATGGTGATCTGACATAACTGTGTGACATGTTCAGTCAGTCTTTGTATGTTGAGACCTATAAGCTAAATCTGTAGATACAAATTCCAGAACATGGAAATCTTCAAAGCACTGTTTGGACTTTCTTGAAATTGTTTCCAGTGTGTGGGTGCACTGTAAATGTGGCACCTGTTTCACACTGTAAGGCTTAGTGCAGGATTTTTGCCCTCTAGGCAGGTTGTGAACTGGAGTGGTAAACATTGAGAAGTCATTGGGAGTTCTTTCTTTGAAACAGATAATATTTCACCACTCTGCCTCACCTTGATTTTGTATGTTGATTTTATGCAGGAGGTTCATGATCTGCTGAGTGACTATGAACTTAAGTACTGTTTTGTGGACAAATACAAGGGGACTGGTAAGTAAAATTGCATTAAAGATACTTTGCTGTCATGTGGTGGGTGGGCTCTGTTTTAACTTGTGATAAATGTAAAACAAACTACTGAATTCAGCTGAATGAACCTCCACTCTTTCAAATGCTGTATATAACTAAACAGACTTTTAATGCTAAGGTGAAGTCATGCCCACGGTGGTTGGCGGAAGGGGCTTTTCTAATGTTTCATTCTTTCTGCTTGCTCATCATGCTGGTGTGATCATTTTGTTTGCCATGGAGTGTCTTGGTCTTACTGCCCTCTGTGTATGGTCTTTCTTCAGTTGTGCACACTGGACCCTATTTGAAGTGGCTATGGCTTGTGACTTCAGTCGGAAAATTAGGAGCCAAAGGGTGTAAAGCCCTATGAGGTCTTGTATGTGCAGCATGAGAGTGTCTGTCTTTGTGCTGGAAACAGAGCCATTGGTCATTCCTGTTCACTGCCGAATATCCCTATCTCGGTAGATTGGGCAAGTGTGCACATTTTATCTGCTACATCATTTACATCATCCAGTGTTCTTGAGTATCCTTGTACTTTGACGAACAGGAAGAGCTTTTGGCATGCATGTGGGTTGGTTGCTCTAACACTGGGCTATTCATTCTATCAGTCCTAACACAGAATCAGGATACTGTGGATAACTTAGTCTTGACCCATCCTGCTAAGGCAGAATATCCTGCATCATCCTTAATAAATATCCCTCCTGTCTTCTTCTGACAAGACAGCCTTCCTAGGAAATATTGCTTATGGGGTCTTCAACTGCAATTATCTTTCATTGAGATAAGGATAGTGCCAGGGAGGGGCATAATCAATTATCCTCTGCTACTCCTTTTGTCAGACCGAGAGGACATAGCACAGGCTAAGGTATTCTGCACTCTGCATGATACCATATCACTGAATTTGGAAAGCACTGTACATTCCTATTGTCTAAATTTATGAAAGTATGTTGTTCTAACACATGAATGCATCAGTCTGCTCATCATAAAAAAAGCATGAATGCATGCAGTTCCCTGTAAGACTGTTCTGCTTGGTTGTAGCACAAGTAAAGCTGTGAAAAATGCTCTGTTTGAATTTAATGAATAAACTCCCCGCTGATCAAGAGGAAGCAGTGATGTGCATACTGTTTGGAAATACCACATGGCTGCTGCTAACTGTTTAGCCAGTTACACTTCATCTTGAGATGCAATCTCAGAGTTTAATATTCCATAGGGAGAGGATATTCTTGAAAGTCCTATCTCTTACATCTCACTGGGTGACTTTGAAGTTGCATAGTGACACCCCCCCCCCAAAATAAATAAGAATTGCGTTAAAAGGGCTGGCTAAAATGCTAGGAAGGTGCCACTGCTACAGAAGTGAAAATTTAACACAAGACATTGATGTGAGTATGAAGAAAGGGCTTAATCACTGAAAAACCTATGGGAAAAGGTTGGTGGGTGCTATCTGGTTTGGGGTTGCTCTCCCAATTAGGATGATGCCTCTTCTGCACCCTTAAGTGAGATAGGATTGAAACTACAGTTGGCCCCTCCACATTTGCTGGGGTGAAGGGCTCAGGACCCCTGCAAAAGTGGAAAAACCACAAATATCTCTAGGCCCCAAAACCATATTTAACACCAAAAAAGTTATGACCCATGGATTCAATCCACTGCGTATTCCTTTGAGGCAGCAGAGTTCCTTTGCAAGGCAGAAACAGACAGCTGGTGGGGCTTGCTGCTGTCTCCGCTGCTGCCCTACGCCACTTTTATTAGGGACTTACAAGCCTCACAGCATGTTTGCAGTCTCTCTCAATCTTGTGAGGCTTGCAGTCCCTATTAAAAATGGCATAGGGCAGCATCGGCGGCAGCACCAAGTAATCCAAAAATAAAATCATTAAAAGTGAAGCCTGCAAATGTGGAGGGCCAACTGTACTGATGTGCAGGCAAACCAGCCAGCTGACTTGGAGAACTTTCTATGTATAAGTATCTGTTGGAAGCCCCAACCCCAGATTGATTTTCTATCTTGATTTAATACATTATCAAACAAACAATTGGAACATCATAACATGAAAAACATTTCATAACCATAAGCATGCTTGCCAGTGGAGAGTTTCTCAGAGGCCTACAAGTCTCAGCCTGGGTGCTTCATGTGGCATTTCTTGTTGATATCCTTTACATCCCTCCATCTTTTGCAGCTTTTGTCACCTTTTTAAACGGAGAGCAAGCAGAATCAGCTATTAAGAAATTCCACCTGAGTAAGCTGCGAGATAAGGAAATCACTGTGCAGCTG
The DNA here is from genome assembly GCA_030847615.1 of Gambelia wislizenii. NCBI lineage: Eukaryota > Metazoa > Chordata > Lepidosauria > Squamata > Crotaphytidae > Gambelia > Gambelia wislizenii. The sequence continues at coordinate 264,351,190 of JAUMIR010000002.1, forward strand.
CAGCCCACGGATGCCCTCCTCTGTATTGCCAACCTCCCCCAGCTTTACACACAGCAGCAATTTGAAGACCTAGTTCGACCCTTTGGGAACCTGGAGCGCTGCTTCTTGGTGTACAGTGAGAAAACAGGACACTCCAAAGGCTATGGCTTTGTGGAATACATGAAGAAAGATTCAGCAGCCAGGGCAAAATCTGACCTGCTGGGCAAACAGCTGGGGACACGGACTCTCTATGTTCACTGGACAGATGTCAACCAACTGACCCTAGACCTTATTCACTCAAAGTGCTTATGTGTAGATAAACTGCCCCACAATTACAATGATGTAGAAGAACTGAGGCAGACCTTCTCTGCTATCTGCCCTCCAACGTTCTGTCAGGTGAGCATTTGGATAAATGGGGAGTGGACTTTCTTTTATGTGCTTAGTGCAGTACTCCACAGCCACAGATGAATGGCTCACTGAAAGAGGAGGACAGCTGTAGAATGTTTTTCCAAAGATGTTTATGAATTAGCAAAGGGTGGGCTGCCACCCATTCTTGAGTTGTAAGAAAGTACAATTTGCTCCTGTAGCTACAGTACAATCCCATATCTGTAGGGAATGCATTCCAAGAATACCCTCCACCCCCCGTGGAGACCTAAAATCATGGGAAATAGTAAAACCTATATATTTTGGCTTTACTTGGGCTGGAAACATACCATAGAATCTCACTAGAGGACTTAGAAACACCCACAAACACTTGCGGGGGGATGGGGGGATTTTTTGGAGTGTGGGTAAGTAAAACCATGGATATTGGGTCTGTGGATAAGGGGGTCATACTCTAGTGTACTAGCATCTTCTTGCAGGAGGAGGTTGAGAAGCTTAATGCTTCTACTTGCTGGGTCTTAGAAATTTAGAGCTTTTTCCTTTTGGAGGCATAACATACATGCTTGGAACCATGTAAGTTATTTTAAAGGCAAACTTTTGTTCGTCATTGTGCTCTTTTGTTAGTCATTGTGCTCCAGATGTCTATTAGGATGCACTATTAGTAGAATATGATAGATTTGATAGAATATGATAGACTTTGGTGGGACAAAAGAGGCACTTTTATCTATGGTCAAGTAAGTACAGTAAAGACTATGGAAGCATAATCCCATGTCCATGCAATCTCATCTATATCCTGTATAGTCTTGGTCTGTTAGCTTCTGCTTCCTCCATCTTTTTAGGACTTTCTCCAGACTGTGAAATATATCATGCCCGTCCATATTCAAGACTCCCATCAGGTTGCCTGAATTCATTCATTCTCTCTCTCTCTCTCTCCAGAAGTGTTGTGGTTATAACTCCCGGTATAGTAGCTTGTAAGGACAGAAGCTGCTACATGAGCAAGCAGATGAACTAAAGGAGAAATCTCTCCACTTAGGCATTTATATACAAGGAGGGTAGGCAGTCCGCAGCAAGTGAGATACCATTGTTGCCTAAAGAAAGGCACCAGCGACGCTAATGGCATGAGCACTGGTTGTACAAATATAAGGGACGTACTGTACTTGGGTTTTTTGTAAGTTTATCTCCCTGCAACTTTTTTTTCTTCTATAAACCCTCCTTTAACAAAATGTTGTGAATTGCAGTAGTTAGGTAATGTTTTGGCTGCTCCCTTAGACTTGCTGTGAGGAACTGTGGTAAGCAGGACTTGTCTGCTACCCCTGAGGTGAAGGAAGGATGAGGCAGGAGCGGTAACAATGCTCCTGTGAGGGAGATGTTTGAGACTGCCCTACCCCTTCCATCCCATTGCAGTATTGTTTATTGACAAAATTGATTCCTGATAAAGGAACTGCCTGACCCATGCATATTTATTTATGTGTGCGCATGTGCCTTCAAGTAGCCTGTTGACTTATGGCAACCCCTTATTTACTAGCTATATATCCCAGGAAGCTCAGTAAGATTTATTAAGCTGAATTCTGCAAAAAACCTGTCATCCCATCATTGTTGTTTAGTTCCAGACAAATGAAAGAACCAACTACTCTTTCATGTTTGTGCAAAGTCATATTCTTGCAACCTTTTTCTTTCCTTTTGCATAGTTGGCATGTGGTCAGGATGGGCAGCTGAAAGGTTTTGCAGTCTTGGAGTACGAGTCAGCTGAAATAGCAGAGATGGTCCAACAGGCTACCAATGGCTTGCCACTTGCAGGGAACCACATCAGAGTCTCCTTCTGTGCCCCAGGCCCTCCTGGGCGAAGCATGTTAGCTGCTCTGATAGCTGCTCAGGCAACAGTAAGACTTTATATTAATGCCTCATGGTTATATGTAGTGTACAATGATTTTTTCACCAACTCTTTGTCTTGTTCATTTGTCTGCATCATTCTAAGAGTTTTATTTTGTATTACATTTCAACAGATTGCACCATGCCACCTTTTTTCTTTTTAATTTTATTTTTAAATTTAATTAGATATTTATACCCCACTCTTACAAATTGTTAAGCAATAGCAATGTACACATCTACACTGCATTAAGCAGTTTCCAATGTGTATTAGCTAATTGCCCCCACAAGCTGGGTACTCATTTTACTGACCTATGAAAGGATGGAAGGCTAAGGGCTCATTTACATGGGCAAATATTCCCCTAAATATACCACAAAGATTGCTCATTGTTCCCACGGATCGCGCCATAGTATCGCCTCATTCAGAAGGGGGGAAGGTAAAAAACCCAAATATAGCGTGACACAGGATGTCGCTACTTTTGCCAACTTATTTGAAAAGTAGTGCGACTTAGCGCATTATTGATGGTGTAAACAACCATTTTGCTAAGGGCTGTGTGAATTAGCAGCAATCTTCCCAATACAGTTACAGCAGAGCTGCACTGTGATTGGTTGTTAAATTGAAGGGGTGGGCTTGCAAGAGGTGGAGTGAGAGAGGGAGATTCAGTAGCGATCAGGAAATTTTGAAAAATCCATAATGTCTGCAGCTTGCTTTGCTGCCAATGGATAAGAAATCCCCAGTAAGTGTTTGTCTGTGTGTGTAAGAGAGAGAGATAGAGGGGGGTAGTGAGGGGGGAGATTCAGTAGTGATCAGCTGTTAACCACGGAAAAAACCCATCCTCTCTGCAGCTTGCTTTGCTGCCAGGGGATAAGAAATCCCCAGAAAGTGTGTGTGTTCTTTGGGTTAATGAAAACAGCAGACATTCCTATAGCATTCCTTTGTTCTTCTCTCCAATGCTTGCCCCCCCCCGCACAATTGCCTGTCTGAACCTGAAAGGGGGGGGGGGGGAGAGCAACTGAAAAAGCGCTAAAGCGCAATTTATCGCAATAAAACCTGCTATGTAATTGAGCCCTAGGTGAACCTTGGAGCCCTCTGGAATTGAACTTACAACGTGGTGACTTGCAGTACTGGCATTTAACCACTGCGCTACCAGGGCTCCCTTTTTCTCTTCCTTTTCTTTCGTGGTGGTGATGGTTGACTGTGCTTGTAGCCATTATCTGCTCATTTGGAAAATCTGCTTGATTATGATAGATTCTTTAAGTGTAAGGAACTGCAATTTAATTTAATTTAGCACTCATCACAAAGGAGCACTTGAATGAAAACAAAATACAGCTGACAGAAATTATTCTATGGAGTGATCCAAAGTGACCGAAAGTCTAACACTCTGTATTTCTGCGGTGTTTTGTGATGTGCAAAATGCTGTATGCATCGAAGCCTCAGTTATAGATTCTAAAATGTTGCTTTCAGAGATTTCCCCTTTCTGACTACTATGAGCCATTGTTGTGGTATGGGTATTTCTCTTATTACAGAACCCAGATAACCTTTGGTTTTGCTCTTCCTACTTTTATAGGCACTTAACCGTGGGAAAGGACTTCTGCCTGAGCCCAATTTTATTCAGATTTTGAACAGTTTAGGTAATCCTACATCAATCCAGCTTTTACTCAACCCCCTTCTTCATGGAGCCATTGGAGGCAAACAAGGTAAGTATGAAGCAGGGTTGGCTAGTTTAAGTGTTGGTTTAAACCAAATTACTTTCTTTAAAAAATCACTCCTTTTTTATTGATTATTCATATATATATTTTAGGTCTAGCTATTACTATTTTCCAACTCTTTTATTGGAACAATAACTATTTGAATTTAAATATTTTAACTTTAACAGTTTATTGGTAGTTGTTCATTGTGAGCTAGACTTGTTGGTTTCTGCTCTTGGGCACCAGCAGTCTAGCTAGGACATCTAATCTCTAACAACTAGGCATGTCTTAAAGCCTTTACCAATGTTTAAAAAGAATGGTTAGTATTCAGCACAATTATGATGTACATTTACTTGTGAGGGAAGTTTTTCTTCAGTCATATAGCACTCAAACTCTTCTCCAGTGTTTGTATTGGATACAGAACAGTTGACATGACACTTTGTATGAAATAATATACACTTCTCAGAGTTCTTCATCAAGGAAGCTGAAATAATGCTAATTTCCACTGTTAGTGCTCCAAGTTATGCCTAATCTTCAAATATAACAGTGTCAGCTAAAATAAAAATTAGTCTAATCTTGGTCATCAAAAGCTAAAGTGGATAATTTTAATGCCTGAAAAAGATGCAGAATTTCACAATCTGAACTGTTCCTTTTGGTTCTGCTTACAATGCTGCAGTACAGTCAGCCCTCAACTTTCACGGGCATTAGGGATGCAGGAGCCCCGTGAAAGTGGAAAAAATACATATATAGGATGCTTTTTCTTTTTCTTTTTACCTGAGAGAACACTTCGTTAGCCATTTCTAGGTCTTCCATTGTGATTCCATGGTCAACCTCTGCTAGAAGTAGACCATAGAATCATGCTGGAGAACCTAGAAATGCCTAGAGAGAACATACTGTTTTGATTGCGTGTAGAGCAACAGCAGAGGTAGTGGCAAATACAGTAATCTATGAATAATTAAATTAAAAATGTTTAACCTGCAAATGTGAAGTGACAACTGTATTTGATAGAGTGCCTTGGATCTCCCCCCTCCTCCCCATTTTCATAGGAAAAGTTAAAATATGCTTTCTGTTCTGGTTTCTTTTCAGGAATTCTGGGAGCCCCACCATCAGTGCCTCTCCTAACGAATCCAGCCCTGTCCACTGCTTTACTTCAGTTAGCTCTCCAGAATCAAACACAAACACAACAGGTAATTGACCTGCAGAGTTGCTGTTGGTATTTGCCTTATCAAAGCATAGGTCATTATGCATGGCTCATACACTGCTTTTAATCTTCTTTCAGTATCTACCATCTCATACACACTCAACATCTGATAAGCAGGGCATTCCTTCTGCGCACAACTCCTTTGGCTTTTCAAGGATAGAGTTGCTATTGAGACTTTTTATTGATAGCCTAGTTGTATGTGTTCTTTCACTCTTTGCTGGGGCCTCTTTATATAATTGGAATGCTGTGCCAAATGTACAGGAAAATTCAACAGCTGTAGTTGATATTTTCCATTCATGCAGTGCAAGAGTTCACTCTGCTTCAGGAGACTGCTGAACCACTCATATACAGCAGGAGTTTGACATAGTAACTTGCTACCCAACAGCCACTTCCTTTTTAACCCGCTTGGCTTTATTGACCCTGTTTTTGGTCTCTTTTTGCTTTCTGCTCCAGAAGGCATTTCTTGGAAACTTGCTCTTAGTCCAAAACCAGGTCTGGACACAGCTCCTGCAGAACAAGGAAAACCAGGCCATATTCCATGTGAGTGCTAGGCCTGGCCTGTTTGTGTAAATCATGCTGTTTGTGTGTGGGTGTATATTGTGTGTACACTCTGTGAAAGGTGCACCAAAGTGTCCATTATCTATATTGTAGTCTTAACCAGGAGAGTATGCTGTATAGCACAACTGCTTCCTTCTAAAAGCTTTAAACCCCATAATTTCAGAGGGGCAGCTTGGTGTTTTGATGTGTATAATAAAACTGAGAGGCTTGCGCAATTCCTTGCATTAGCGTTTACCATGACTCTGACACAAAGCCAAGTAAAGTGGCTCCGGGAGTATTGACTGGCAAGGAGCTCATACTTCAGTATCCAGGTCCACTTTGCTGCTAGTGCATTCCCTTCTGCTGCTACTGCTGCTTTCTCTTCCTAAAGTGGGAATGGAGCATCTTTCAGTTCCAGAGATGATGAATTAAAGCATGTTGTGTACTTGTATTATCAGCGGGCCTATACTGAATTTGGTTCACATTATACACCAAAATAAATTGCACATAGTGAAGTGGGCTACTTTGCTGGTATTTTGATCCTTTATTATAGACGTTATGGTGAAGGGTTTACAAAAATAAAATAAAAATAGCACTGTTTGGCTAGGAGCAGTGGGGGAAAGGAAGAAATAGCAAGGGTTTTCTTGCAATCACCATTTTACAAAATGCTGCTGGATGTATTGTACCTAACAGGATTGATCCAGGTCCACTGAATTTGAGCAAGACAGAATTCCTTTTGATCCCCATTCCATGTATCCCATGTATAGAAAGCCTGTTGTTCCTTCCTTGGTGAACTGTATGCAGGCTTTCTTGGAAACCACTGCTTGTATGACTTATGTGCTGAATTCCCTGAGTTTTAAGAAACTGCTTTCTAGGCTGTCATTCTGCTTTCACTGCCTCTAGCTGTTGATGGGAAAATCTGGGGCAAATGGTTGTTAAACATACAGGGATTGTGGTGGAGTCACATGGAAATTAACTAACCTTCACTATTGCAGTTTTCCCTGCTGTAGATGTTGCCAGTGTAGCAGCTGAATAGCAAAACCTGTGCTAGGCAGGATAGTCAAAATCTAGTCAAAATTTGGATCAGAGTCTCAAATAGGACTAACTTGTATCCTTACAACAATGCTGCAAAAGATGTATTGACAGCACGGGCTCTCCTTGCTGAATGCATTCAGAGCTAGCTTTGAAATGCAACACATCTGTAGAAGGACTGATGGCAGCTGCAGTTCATCACAGAAATGAAGATAGGCAGGAGGTATCCTGGTGCTTAAACTAGCCATTTGTGCTGTGGTATCCTGTTTGTGTTGTGCTGTATTTGGGCCACTTGTGGTGGCTGAGTTCCCTCTTGGACCTTGCCCTAGAAGGATTTGAATCCAGTCCTCTGTGCCAGTCTGAAAAATATATCAGTACATTTCTCTCCCTCTTTTCCTGCCTTCTTGCAGAGAAGCACCCAGCTTGAGAAATTCTGTGTCTAAACATAGCTTGTTGGGAGAGCCCAGTTGTTCTTAAAGCAACTCTGGTCACCTCTATGGTGTGGCAGTAATTGATGGCTTCTGCTTTGTGTTTTATGCCAGTCAGTTTCCACCCAGCATGCCTTTGGCATTGTCTGACTTGAGATTCACTGCTTGTAGTGGGGCTTGTGGCTTTGTTCTTCTTTGATTCTGTTTTTTTGTTTGTTTGTTTGTTTTGTTTTTTAGCATGCACAGTCTTGCCTTCTTTTTCAGTAGTTGAAACATGTTACTTCTTTGCAGAAACCAGGGATTTTGGGAGAATCTCCCTTGGGTTCCTTGCAACATGGAGCTCTGGGGATGCCAAACACACCAGCTTCTCAGACAGGAAATCAACTAATTGGCGAGATGTCATCTGGTAAGTGCTTTGTGGTATGCAGTTATATATTAATTGCCTCCCCAGTCTTTGAGCAGTGAAGGGAGAAAAGTGAACATTTGAGGAGCAAAGAGGGAGAAACTTGGGCGAGTAGGGAGACCAACTGAGAGAACTCCTGTGTTTATGGGAGACAGATCAGTAAATGAATCTGATCATTACATTCATTTTCTACTTTCTTTTTAGAATGTTTACTGTGTTCATTTAACTCTTGAGCTCTTTCAACATGACTGAAATCAGAACATTTACTTGGGCAGAAGTATGATAGGCTGTCTTTTGGCTGGTTGATTAGATTTGGGGCTCAAAGTGAGAGTTACCCTACCCCCCCCCCCGCTCTCATTTTCAGATCTTAGCAGAATTTCTGCTGCACTTCAAAATAATTTTGTTGGGAATCTTTCAGGCACAAGTATCATTTTCTTTTGGCATTTTTAAAAAATGAGCTTCTAAATGGCATTCAGCCCACTCTTAGTCCAGTGACTTGAGTGGATTATATATTCCATAAAGTTACAGATGGCTGTCCAAAGCAGGTTACAGCTAAAAATAGGGCAGACGAAGTAGGTGCACAAGACAGTGCAGATGAACACCAACATGCCATTTCTTGACAACTGAAAGTGTCCTGTAAAGTTGTATTTTTATCGCTTGCATATATTTTCACATTAGTGCAGAAGTATTTACAGGTTTGGACATTCTGTGTGCAAAATTAATGCCATAGAGGGAGTTGGAATGGGATGTTACACATGGGGTGTATGAGGAGGGTTAACCCCCTTTCCCCCAGAGTGTAAGAAAATATTGGATTTCTTGAATATCCCTCTTTAAACACCAGTGAGATAACAACTGATCTAACTGAAAAGACCTCTGCCTGAGAACCAGCTTCCTTATGTGGAATTTTGTAGATAAATTGGGGCAAAAGTACAGGAGGGTATGAATTGGGGAAATAAATCTGTGAAATACTTTCATGGATCTTTGCCTGTCATTTTTGAATGTATTAATAATGTGGATTACCTTAGACTGTTAACACTAGAGACTTTTTAAAACAGTTCTAAACGGGGTTATTTTCTGATTCTGTGGGTTGACATTCCCCTCCCATCTTCAACTTCAGCAGTTATCAAGACCAAGTAAAAGAATGGATTCTCACTTGTAATTGGTTGACTAATTCTGTGGAGAGGAGGGGGGCAGCTTGGCGAAGAGGGAAAGTGCTTTGGGAAACTCTGTTCTAGATGGCTTTGTACTAAGTAAGGCAAGAAAAAGTTGACATCGTTGCAGTAAGAACTGAGGCATCTATTTTAATTTTAAAGTGCAAGTACAGAAGGTTTCAAGCTGACAACAGTATCTTAATCTGGCCCTCACGATAAGAGGTGTGATTACTTGTGCCCCCATTCTGCCTACCAACATTGCAAGGGGCTTGCTCCTTCTAAGGAAATGACTGGTGGCACAGAAACCATGAGAACAGAAGGATCAGGTTCTAATTGAGAATTTAAAGCAGCGTTCGAAAGTGTGTGACCCTGAGCCAAGTGCTTCCCACAAGGGCCTCCATGGTCCTCTCAACCACACTGCCATACTTAAAAAAAAAAAATTGGCCCCCAGAAGCCTGGGGTGGCTGGTGGGATGTTGGGGGGCTATACACACACACACACACACACACACATATATACACACACACACACACATATATATATATATATATACACACATACATACATATATGTTGATAGTGTTATGTTTTATTGTTTTTGTCTCTGATTGTATATGTTTGCTGTTCCGCCCTTTGGTGGAAAGGGAGTTATAAATCATCATCATCATCATCCAGGGGGCACAGTTGGCCATTTAAAGTCAATGGGAGGATGGCAGAGCCTGTTTATGAGTCAAAATGCCTTTAAACTAGATGTGACTATCCTGTCACTTCATTTTTCAAAGGGTGGATGTGTCTGCTGAGCTCCATAGTGGGAGAGAGTGGGGCGAGGTAGCCCCTGGACCATCAGCAGTTGCCATACCCTGATTTAAAATAACTAGAAGACTCCAGAGTTAATAGCTTGCATAAAATTGTACAGTAGGACCCCCGTATCCACTGATTCAGTTATCCACAGGACACAAAGCAGTACATCTACCATAGAGTCTTCCTAGAAAATGTGTCCTCTAGCCATTTTCTAGGTCCTCTAAGGCAACTCGATGGTATTTTAAACTGGAAGTCTCATTATTTTCAATTGTGTTTGCTATTTATTATCCATAGTTTTTGGTATCCAGCCCCCCCGCCCGAACCAATCCCCATCAGATACGGGGGTCCTATTGTACTTGTCTTTTGATAGGAAATGCTGGTATAAGCAAGGACAGATTATTCTGTTTTCCCTTTCCTAGCCCTCCTTATGTGTGAAGCAAGTTTAATAAAAATAATTTACAGGCTAGGACATGTAAGCAAGCTGTCAGAGGAGACCCGGAACGCTACCTGCTGCCTCTGACAACCCACTTGGTTTCTATGTTGCATGCACAGGAACAGCCTTCATCTCCTCTGACCACCGAGAAGTACAGTGGACTCAGTGAAATTGAATCTGTGATCCATCACTCTGCACCCAGTCCATTTGATTTCCATGCTGAATGTAGAGAATAGTAACTGTGCCTCTTGCGTGGCTAGCAGAGCAACGTGGCTGGCCGGCAGAGAATGAAGGGATCACTCTGTCCCTCTTTGCCAGCCTGATGTTTTCTTATGCTTGCCATGCGGGGGAGGGATTTAACTTCCTTTGTAGCTAGCAGAAAGCTGAACAAGATAGCATGAGGTGTAGCTAACCCTCCTTACCACACTGTGTCACCACGCTGGATGCATAGCAAACAGCACAGCCAACCTTCATGCTGAGCAATAAAACTTAGGGGTGGTTAACTTCTCCTCCTCACTTTTGGGAATTTGGGGATTGGATGTTCACAATGCTCTTCAGTCAACTTCAGCCAACAGCACTAGAGGGCTATATGTTAATGGAAGAATATCTGGAGGGCTTCCTATCTGTGGTGAGAGAAGTGGACTTACCTCCCTCCTCATCCTATTTGAGGGAGTTTCCCTCCCCATCCCCAAAGGTAATGTCAGGAGAATAGTAATTTCTTCAGATTGTTCCACCCACGCTGCTGTCAGCACTGGTAACAGTTTTTCATGTTGTGTTCCTGGGGGAAAGAGGGCCTTGCTCATGAGCAGCTCTTATCACGCAGAAGCCCCCCAAGTGTTTGGAACACCCCCAAACATATGTGATTAGTCCTATATCAGTCTATATCTGTTGGCAGGAGGTCACTATGTTTGCTATTAAGGTCATAATCTCTAGAGGACATTCTCCTCTTCCTGGAATGTTTAGCCAGAGCTTGGGGGAAATTGCACATTTTGGACTACAAATGGAAATGTTCCTTGGGGGATTTTGGAGATGTAGTCTAAAAATGACTTTCCTAAATTCTGGTTTTAGCCAAAATGAAATAAGCACTGATCAGTTGACATTTGACTTGTAAACTGACCTTGCTATCTGGATTCTGGAAACACTTCACTTTAGGTCAGGGATGGGCAGCTTCCAGTGGTCTAAGGGGCACACATGCCCCCTGCTGGGTCTTGGATGACCTCTAGGGAGCATGGAGGCAATTCTATGTTTCCTGCCCCCCTAAATGTGTTTTAGACCTGGAGAAAACAATACATTTGGGATGGGGCAGAAGACATAGCAAAATTGCCCTCTATGCACTGAGATGATGTTAGAGGCCTTTTTCAGTTCAAAACCTGGAGAAGGCATGTGCAACCTGTGAATTTAGGATGCGGTCCTTACCTGTGTGTGTTTTCTCCTCAGGGGGCACTCTACCTGCTGATATGTCCCCAGGACCTGTGAAATCTCCCATCTTGCCTTCAGGAAACCTGCCCTTGCCATCCTATCTGGGATCATTGGGAATGGAGAGGGAGAGCTCTGTAGTAGGAACACAGACACCCCAGCTGACCCCACCTGGTCTGCAAGGCCTCACCACCTCTATTCTGGGATCTGTAATCAGTGGGCTTCAGAAGCCAAAGCAGACAGAAAATGGGCCTCCCTCATCTGGGGTAAGTGTGGAGACATGACTGCAGCTCTGTGTCAAACCAAGTACCCAGCATATGTTCACAACAATAGCACAAAACCCAAAATGTTTGTTTATAATCTTCAGAGGTACTGTATATCCATGGGGGCAGTATCCATGTTACTCCTGCAAGTGATGAAGTGGACTGTAATCCATGAAAGTTTATTCTAGATAACACCTTTTAACCCTAAAGGTGCGACAAGATTCTTTGTCATATTTCTTTTCAGTATGTTTCTAGCCTTTATTACAGTAGCATTGCATTTGGAAACATGTGAAATAAAAGCTATGCTGTTCTGGAAATTAGTTCTGTCCTGTATTGCAGCTAAGCCTCCAGTTGTGTCCCCCTTTCCTGTACTTCTCCTCCTCTTGTTCCCATTCTTCTTCTGCTCTAAAAAAAAAGGACTGGTTTAATTAGTGTCAAAAATGTGTAGAACTTACTCCAGCTTGCTAGTGTCTCTTTGAAGCCATGAGATCATTCATCCCATGACCTATCTTTAACCTCACCTTATAATATGGGACCACTTCTTTTGTTCTTATTTACAGTTTACATTATTTTCTATCCTGTCACCTTTCTCCAGTAACCTTTCCTTTTCTTAAATGGTACAGCTGCTGTGACATAGCTTAGTTGGGGTATGCATGTCTTTATAAGTACCTTCAAATCTCCTGTGGGCTTGTGGCAACCCTGTGAATTTCCCAGGGTTTTTTGGGGGGGAAGAAATACTCAGAGGTGGTTTTGCCAGTTCCTTCCTCTGAAGTGTAGCTGGATGTTTGTTGGTGGTCTCCCATCCAAGTATTAACCAGGGCTGACCCTGCTTAACTTCCAAGATCAGACAGGATCTGGTGCCTTTGAGGGTATTTAGGCCCTTGAGTACCACCCATTCATTGAAAATTAACTGCAGAAAATGCTGCTCACTCTTACTTCTCTTACAGGTCTCACTGCTTGGAGAGCCACCAAAAGACTTCAAGATTCCATTGAATCCTTACTTAAATTTGCACAGTCTTCTCCCCACAGGTAAAATTGGAGGTGAGGAGATGGATAGACAAAGCAGGGGTAAATTGTGTTAGTCAATATTGTTTTGAAAATCTCCACTCTGATTCATTGTAAGCAAAAGCTCTCTTTAATAATGTAATTAGCAGCCAAGTTAGATTTTGTAATCATGTGGATTCCAGAGTAGTAAGCACTGGCCAACAATATTTTGAATTTTGTCTCAGTTCTTATGTGTTTGTTCCTTTGAGGATTACTCTCTTGTTGGAAAGTTTCAGTTGGTAAGTTTTTTTTACGCGAAGTATCTTATCAACATTACTGGCAAAAGAAGTGGGGCCACAAAACAGAATGTTTCAGATGGAACACAACTCCATAATGATTATTTTAACAATTGCACAGCTATTTTTTTAGCATAAGGCTTGGTAACTTGTGGATCTGGGAGCCAATTTTCTGCCCCTGAAGCCTCCAGGGGCTACACACACTGCCAAAAATGCAGGAAAAAAGAAGTAGCTCAAGTCCATTTCTGTTTTTTTGGGGGGGGAAAAATAGTATGTTAAGCACCACTGGGGGGTGCAGCCTATTTAAAAGATGAATTGCTATCCCTGGAGCTTTTGGGGGAGAGAATTCACCTTTTTGGGGGCACAGTTAAGAATAGTCCAGAGGAATCTGGAGGGGGGGGGCAAGGGGTCTTAGGGATTGCATTCCAGAACCACTTCCCCTCCCCAGTTTTAGCAAGGTAAATGCAATATTTTAAATATTTTTATTTTATTTTAATATTTTTTATTTTAATATTTTGAATTTTGGAGAATTTCTGATTTCTGGATAAGGGATACTCAACCTGTACCACTAAATGTGTTTTTGAATTGGAATGTAAGTGGTATTTCACAGTGCTTGCTGATTTCACCTGCTTAAATATTTCTGACATTCTAGTCAGGCGTCCTTAACATTGCTTCATTGTTCTGCTTTGGTTCTTCTCTCTTCTGGTGCTGCAACAAGGGGCTTGCCGCTTGCCAGCGGGCCTTTTTGCGGCCTGGCTAGCACCCCCCAAAGTGAACCTCCCGAGCACCCCCCTGCCACAGGACCACGTGGCAGGTCGGGGAGGGGGCCACCATCTTCACCCCGTCTTCTTCCCAGCCAGCATTGTGGCGGGAAGAGGCAGGGCGAAGGGGGAGCCAATCAGGGGGGGTTGCCTGGCCCTGATTGGCTGCCCAGGACAGAAAAGGAGGGCCATCTGGTTGTGCTGCAGGTGTGGCCGGATGACGTAGAAGGGTCTGTGGTGGAGCTGGTAAAAGGCAGCTCCGTCGTAGCCCCTCCCCAGTTGGCTCTAAGCAGAGCCAAAGACCCACCCACCCTCCCTAGGGTTTATTCCTTATTGTCGCAATTTGTAGGGCGAATGGCATGGGTCATGATCAGGGCAAAAGGGTAAAGGGGTCTCCGTCAAGTTAAGTTTAAGCTCAAGTTCAGGTACAAGTTCAAGTTCATGGAGAATCCCCTTCCCCTTATTTAATGGTGACCTTGTTTGCAGGGGAGGAGAGAGCATCAGGCAGAGTGGCTTGGCCATTAACTCTCTCCTCCATGAGAGTCGGAAGGATCCAACAAGCGGCCATTGACCCCATGGGGGGCAATGATGGGATCATAACCCATGCCTGATAGCCAACCATTTATATAGCTGCAAGTTGCAGCCATTTTATTGCCAAGATGTTATCTACTAACCTGTACTTAACCAATGTTTTCTGAATATGTATCAATACATTATGTTACTCAAGGTATGTGTGTGTGAATTCTTTGGGAGGGAAGCTGGGGGTTGTACGGTCTGGATCCGCAAACTGTGAGACAGCATCTCTGCCATTGCGCCATCTGCTGGTAATATTAGGGATAGAGGTGCAAAGTTGGGGTGGCAATACAAATACATGCCTGTTACCAACATATGCAATTTCAGATGGAGAGGCGGTTTTATCTGCAGCCATACGTCTCATGTGGTTAGGTAATGAGAATGTCTTCTGTAGCCCTGGAGCTAGTGTACCTTTGTTCCTCTTACTATATTCCTGCATGTTAATGATCAACTCTGCCTTTGCAGGTGGGGCCAGTAAAGCATTCAGCCTGAAGACTAGTGTACTTGGCAATGTTTCCAATCCCAGAATTCCTCAGGCCTCCATATCTGACCCTGCAGTGTCCTCACCTGGGCTGACAGGAGACAACTGTGTATTTGAATACCAGCCAGTAAGTACTGTAGATTATTTTGCAACTGCAGCTTTCTGGATATATAAAAAAAAGTAGTAAAGCACACTGGTGTTAACTTGTACTTGCCTTAGGGTTGGTAAGACCATGCTTCTTTGAGGAAAGTAGTGTCCAGATTCCTATATGCACAGATTTGTAGTTCTTATCGGTGACCATAAAAGCTCAAATTAACATGAATAACACGGAGGTGTGGAATAATTTTTTTCCAGTGTGTTTGGTCTCAGATTTAAACAAATTCTGTCTTTCTCTTTTCTATTCAAGGACTTGGGATCACGAATGTATCCCCAGACCCGAGATATAGCGCCCCAATTAGGTGGATTTGCACACAACAAGCAGAAGGTAAACACCCATTTTATTAAATGTCTTCACTAGATAGAAGAGGCTGGACTGTAGGGTGCTGCTGAAAAGTTGCCCATTCCTTGTTTCTACAGTAGGAGTAGGCAAGGAGGACAGGGCCCTCAGATAATGTTGGATTGTAACTCCCAGCAGTCAGTGGTGAGTTGTTATTGTTTATTGTATTCCATCAACATCTGGGAAGACACACATTCCCTCTCTCTGCTGTTCAGTATCATTCACTCTATTTCTTATGTTCAAGTTGTGAGTGGTATTACTTACGTGCCATCTACACACATGAAGGGAAATGGTATGATTGGGGGAACTGGGTAGGAAGGAAGAATAGAATATCCTGGAGAAGGGCACTGAATAGGAACACCCCACACTGCTACATTTTATTGCAGGTCCCACTTCTTCATATTCCTAAGTGTCACATATTGATTGCATAAAATAATGCTATAAAATGTCCTGAAAGTTTGTTCCTGGCCTACTGAAAGGCAGCAGGTTTACTGTCACTAAACACATAATTAACTGTGGCATGTGTTTGTGTCATTGTGATGTAGATTCATGAAAATGTCTTTCAAAGTGCACGGATGGGTTGTTTAATAGACATCCCAGATCTGGTATTTAGAAACACCTCATCCGTGAAGTACCCATACTGCAACTTGCTTGTGAATTCTGTTATACTGTCTCTTGACCCTGTTGAAAGACAGAACATTGGGCCATCTTGAAACCCTTCAGCCATTCCATACTACTGAACTGCTACCAGGGTCATATTGCTATCTTACTTCCTGTCAGGCAACAGAATTGTGCTGAGGTGCTATATAGCTTGGTAGTGGTACTTAGAAAGGACAAACTGATAATTTATAATCTGGGTGGACTGATTCCAATCAATGCAGTTTAAATGAATGAAATAAAGACTTCCCCCACTACTTCACACTTTTTGAACAATGATACAAGTCTGACCTGTAAAATAAATTAAAGTACAACTCAGTAGAGCAGTTTACACTATCTACACAGGTTGTTTTTGTAACTTTTAAAGACTACTTTCTTTTTTAATTAATTCAGGAAATAGTAGCACATAGTATACTCATTACATGTATCAAGCTGTAAATTAGGAGAAGAGAAACTGCAGCCGCACGGGGGTATCTTTGTGGCCCTAGACACTCTAAAGCCCAATAGAGTCCCCTCACTCCATTGTTCAGCCCATATATCAGCTGCAAACTACCCCAAATGGCCATGGAAACATGGCTGTTTGGGGAGAATTACCCTCCATCCCCCCGCTTTTTTTTTTACCAATGTTCATGTCACATCCCTTCCAGTTTCAGCTCAGCATATCTGAACAGCCTGTACAGTATAGGGGGGAAATTGCTCCATACTCTTGGTGCAGTTGCCCACCCCTATGGTAAATATTGTATCAGTACATGAGGAGCTTGTCACACACAAGCATAACAATGCTGAGGCCTGAGTCCAGATATTCCATCCACAATAGATTCACTGAATCAGTACAGACTTGTAAGTCAACACATGTGCAAGTTCCATGGACTGAGTTGATCCACTCTAGTTGGGACTAACAATTGGATTTAGGCCATAGTTTATTAAATGAATTCTCATCTTACATTAATGTTTCATATTTGGTGTTGCAGTATTGTGGGCTGATGGCTGTCCTTAAAACTCACCGATCAGTGGATGTCGAAGTGCTTATATATACCCTGTACTTGGGATAGTCCACTATGTAGACAATTTTCTTGGTTAAAGGAACAACACACAAGATGCTAGGAAGACAAGTGGATGCAGATAGTGCATGCTGAACTGGGTATCCAAATGCCAAGGGTTCAGCCACTTGCCCACCACATCATTCTGCTTGTTTCAGTTTTTTCCTCCCAAATATTGTCTTTCTGTTTAACTCAACAGTAAATAAATGTAGACTCTCCTTAAAACTTCTACAACTAGAGCCCGTTTCCCACAGTCCTGCTGTCATTTTTATTCATAGGCTGAAACAGAAATGCAGGTTATCCTGCTCTTTCATATTTGATTGTAGGTAACTCAAATGTGTGCAAGAGTGACAAAGCTGTTAATCCATTTTTATGAGACTATAAATATACATTTAGCTTGCATATTTGTAATAAGATTTAGCTTTAACTGTTATTTTAAAATGAGAGTTGAGAGATAATTATTTATAATTAAAAAAACAATAAAAAACTTGATTTAAATATAACATCTGATTTTAAAACAACAACAGTTTTTATCCACCCAGCTTTCAGTTGTCTTTTGCCATTCTAATATGCAGAGATGTGCAAGAGATTAATCTTGCAAGCAGCTGGTGTGACTCTTGCTTCTCTTTCAGGTGCCATCACCTGGGTTTGACCGAAACAACCTGGGGACCCCTCTGCCTCCATTCTACTCAGGATCCCCAACCTCCTATTTCACAAGTGGTCTTCAAGCTGGACTCAGGCAGAGCCACCTGAACAAAGTAAGATCGCCTACTGGTTTTGTTGTAAGGCTGGCTTGTTCTTTATATCAGGAATCCCCTTGGGACATGTTTAGATGTACAGGTCGACCCCCCACTTCCCTGTATCTGCAGGAGATACATTCCTGGACTTAACCATTTATAAGTGAAACCGTGGATAATAGCAAATCCTATTAAAATAAAGGAATTCCAGTACAAACATACCATAGAATTATGTTAGAGGACCTAGCAATTCCTAGAGGCATTTTCCAGAGCAACTGTATGGTATGTGTCCCCATTTTTTCAACTGTGGATAACTGAAACTGTGGATTGGTTCCACAGATATATGGGGCGACCTGTATACTGTAGTTGCTTTCACTTCTCCCTCTTCATTGCTTCATCATATCATCTGCACCCATGTAGAATTGCTTCCTGTTGTGGTCTGATTCAGTTGGTTCTCTAGGACTGTGCTGTCTCCTGTACAAAACTTGAGTTTTATGACCACAACTTTTCTGTTTTGGTAACAGGTGGTTTGCTTTTGTGTTCAGCAGGAGATAAAGGAGGCCGGTAGAATTTCATGAAGGGAGATTTGCAAAGTGCTTTCAAATACAAGGGATATGCATTGCAGTTCTCACACAAGAAAAGTGGAGAGTGACTTTTTTTTATAGGAATGAAATGGAAAAGTTTAGCAGACTGTTCTCAGGCTGTGCACCACAGCTGGAATCCAAAGTACAATAGAACTACGCCTTTGTCCATGGAATGCTTTGGCCTTGTGTCCACTAGCAGGACATTCCTCCCCTCCATATGTGGCAAACATTTGAAACAGATGTGACTTCCTCAAAAGCAGTCTGATCTGGCACTGGAGGAGGATGGGTTCTGTTCAAAGAACATAAATCCACTGGAAGTGGCAACAGCCCTTTGGATCCCAGCAAATAAGATACAAATGGGTGTTGGGCTGTATCCTTATTGTTAGTTAGGTCATGTCAAAACCTGCCACCACAGATCTTTCTGTAGATTTTAGGATAATCCTAAATTAGGGGTGAGCAAAGTACAGCCCTCCAGACATTATTGGACTACAGTTCCCTGTATTCCTCAACCTTGCCTGGAGCTGATAGATACTGCTGCCCACCATCTGGAGGACTATATTTCACCCACTGTTGGCCTAAGTACTATAATCTTCCTTTGCACAGTGGCTTTTTTGTTTTTGTTTCCATGTTCAGTATTTGTTTATGGAAATTTTGGAAGGATTTTTTAAGGAACTTAAAAGGAAAAGTACCGAAGTGGGCAATAGTTCAATAGGAAGAGCACAGCATCTAGGGAAAGTCATACAAAGGGAGCCCTGGTGGTGCAGTGGTTAAATGCTGGTACTGCAGCCACAACGTTGTGAGTTTGATCCCAAGAGCTCCAAGGTTCACTCAGCCTTCCATCCTTGCATAGGTCGGTAAAATGAGTACCCAGCTTGTGGGGGCATTTAGCTAACACACATTGTAAACCACTTAGAGAGTGCCTAGTGCGCTTTAAAAGCAGTGTAGATGTGTAAGTGCTATTGCTAAACAATTTGTAAGCTCCTCTGAGAGCCTTTGTGGCTGAAGAGCGGGGTATAAATACTTAAATAAATAAATATACAGTAGGGATGTGGAATGTGTGGGCCTCCAGAGGTTATTGGACAATGGCTTTCATTATCCATAACCATTGACTGTGGTAGCAAAAGTTGATGGAAGTTGAAATCCAGCAACATTTGGAGGGACACTTGTTCTCTTCCCCACCCTCACATGCCATACTAACCAAACAAATCTAAACCATACACTTTGTCTCCCTGTCTCTCTGTACTGTCTTTATAAGCCCTTTAGAGCTCTAAGATCTCCTGGAGATGCCCTTCTTTCTGTCCCACCACCTTCTCAGGCCCGTTTGGTGGCCTTCTTGATGGCTGCTCCAAAACTTTGGAACTCCCTCCCTAGAGAGGCCAGGATGGCTCCGTCCTTGCTCTCCTTCCGGTGGCAGGCTAAAACGTTTTTATGTTATCAGGCTTTTACAAACTGACTAGGGTTAGGCTTTTAATGCTGTGCAGTGCTGTTTTTAAGGTTTGTATATAGTCTTTGAATGAATTTTAATATTTTTAATGTTTAATGTTTAAACTTTATAAATAGTTAAATTGTTTTTTAAATGTTTTAATACTTTTATTAATGGTTTTGTATAGTTTTTAATTTATATTGTTTTAAATATGTTGTTAGCTGCCTTGAGCCCCATTGTTGGGAGAAAGGTGGGACATAAATGATAATGATAATAATAATAATAATACCACTACCCTGCCCTAATGAAAAGATCTCAGGGCAGCTTACAAATCAAATAATTAATAATAGGTTAATACAGTTGTAAAATAATAAATAAATAGTCAAAAATATTAAACATAATTAACAAATGAAAACAAGTTTTAAAAATTAAAACAGTTTAAAATTATTTGCATTTGCGAGATATCTTTAAGGTCCAAAGACTTTGATGATTAGCCATGCTTTTACTTAGTACATAAATGAAATCAGTGTTGGCACCAATTGGGCCTTTGAGGTGAGGACATTCCACAGTTGGGATGTCACAGCTGAGAAGGCCCTCTTTCATGTCCCCACACAGAGTATTGACCTCACTGATGGGACACAGAGGAGCCCCCACCCACCAGCAGACCTCAGACCTTAGGCAGGTGCAGGGTCCCAAGCCATTTAGAGCTTTAAATGTCATCACAAGCACCTTGAATTGAAACTGGAAGCATACTGATGGCCAGTGCAATTCTTTTAAGACTGGCATGATATGCTTTCTATATGGTATTCCAATCAGCAGTCAAGCCATTATTACATTTTACACTAGCTGCAACTTCTGAGTCTTGTTCAAGGGCAGCCAGACATAGAGTGCATTACAGTAGTTAATTCAGAGCATACCAGTGCATGAACTACTGTAGCTATGTCATCTGTGTCTGGGAAAAGCTGTAGCTGGTGCACCAGTCAAAGCTGGTGCCAAGCATTCCAAGCCACAGTGTGTGTCTGGGCCTTCAGTGACAGGGATGGACCTAAGAGTATTCTTAAATTGTGCACCTGCTCCTTCAGGGGCATTGCAACCCCATCCAGGGCAGGCCATTAAGCCAGTCCCTGGACCTGAGAACTACCACTCCCTAGAGCCTCCATCTTAATAGGATTCAGCTTCAATTTATTGGCCCTCATCCATTATCCAGGCCACAGATCCTACATCTGCACAGCCCCAACTGACAAGGAGAAATAGAGCTGGGTGTCGTCAACATACTGGTGACACCCAACTCCAAAGTCCCTAATGTCCCATGAGTGAAGACCACCCTGTTAACTATTCCAATTTACTTGTGTGCTTCTGCACCTTTGTAGCCTAAATTTCTCTATGTATCTATGAAGGATTCTAGAGATCTTGCCTCAGAGTATTATCTCATAAGTGTCCCAGATAATGAAGAAGTGTATCAGAGAAGGCTTGCTGTTATTATAATGCTGGTTCTGCTCTGCTCTGTTCTTATCTTCCAGGCAGTTGGGATGCCACCTGTGGGCTCAGGAGAGAGCATCCTGGGGCTAGGGCCAACCAGTCACTCGCAGGGGAACTACTCAAAGGTGAGGTGGTGCAATCAAGAAGGACTTCTGAAACCTGAGACTTCCACAGTCTTGTTATCATTCCCTTAGCACTGCCTCTCTTTCCCTCACCCCACCCTTGGTTTCTTTTTCAGACACCAGTTGGTGGTCAGAAGCGGGCCTTTTCCCATCTGCTCCCATCCCCAGAACCTAGCCCAGAAGGCAGCTATGTTGGTCAGCATTCTCAGGGCCTGGGAGGACACTACGCAGACTCCTATCTGAAGCGAAAGAGGATATTTTAATCCATTCCCCATCGAAGCCTTCTTCCAGCTCTTCTCCTCTGCTTTTCCAAATGTGTAAATTTTTGTAAAAATGTTTTTAATGTTATGCTTTGGGGTTTTATTTTTACAAGTTTGTTATGTAAAGAACTTGGCTTGGGGTCAGATATAAGCACAACCTGGATACTGAAGATGGCCTTTCGGTGCTTTTCTGGAGCAAATGCCCCTCTTTCCTAGTGGAGGCTATTTGGGCAATCATGAGAAATGTTGTCAAACTGCAGGCCATCCCCTGCTGCCTCTCAATCAGCTGGACCAAAATGAAACAGAATACATTTTCTTCATTTGAGCTCCTTCCTGTGCTCTTCTGATTGCAGCATATCTTTCCTGTGAGGACACGAGCTCCCTGCCTTAAAACTGCTTCTAGCAAATGAATGTATCTGAATTACATTGGTGCCTCTGGATGTGCTGCAGTGTGGCAGAATGAATTACTCAGAGGAAGGAGGTGGCATTAAGGGATCCATGTAGCACACTGGTGAAACTGGTCCAATTCACTGCAGCCTTTCATTGCCACCATTGTGCTTCTGGAACCCCCCAGGCTGAGTTTAAAGTCTCTGACTCCCCACAGTCTTACCTTTCCTTTTGTTTTGTTTTTTAAAAACATTAAGTCTGTTTTCCTTATTTTGGTAATTATAACATGTAAACTACCTTTTTAAATTTTTTTCTCTGCTTTTAGTTACTTCCCTTTTAACTAGTTTAGGAGTATGAGATCTTGGATGATGTGTGTGGGGGTTTTCTTTTTCTTTTCTTTTTTTTAATCTCTTCCTTTCTTTCCTAGGTGTGATGTGCATATTTTGGTCTAGACCAATTCCTCCTTTAAGTGCAAATTATTATTCCTCCCGCCCCCGAGTGTGTTTCTATTTTTGACAGTTGTCTTAATGCTGATCCTGTAGTCTGATACCTTTCAGGCCAAACTTCTGTGGCTGGGACAATCTTTGGGCATTAGTTTCTGGAGTGACAGAAGAGTCTTGTGAGGCAATTTTGCATCTTGATAGTAACAGGAGTCCTCGTTCAGCTTTCTGACAGCACCCAGCTTTGATGCTATTTGCCGGTGCATGAGCAAAGCTGAGAACTTCATGCTAGTTCCATTGAACTGGCACTTTAAACCTCCAGTCCTAATTATGAATGTTTCTTTTTCTTATGCTGGCTGAGGGAAATGGAAAGCACAACCTTATCCCACCCGTGCAGCTCCTGACCTAGATACAGGTTTAGTCACCTTGGTGGCCCAGGTTCAGTCAGCCAGCTACAAAGAGAAATAGCTCAATCAGTTGCTTGAACCAATTTAGGTTCAGGGAGGGCATTACTCCCACTTTGCCCATTCTCAGTGAAGATTTGTGTGGGTTTAATTTGAGACAGAATAGGGTCTGTGGCCTTCTTATTGGAGGATTTATATTTCTGCTTGTGATACTTTTTTTCTGTTTTATAAACATGCCATGATGTTACTTTTGTAGATACTGGCTGGTTTGCTGTATTTGCTATGGGATTTGAAATCTCTTGGCAACTGGTTACCAATTTTCCAAAGTAAAGCTATATTTATATCAAACCTTTATCTTGCTTCGTCATTTTCCCATGAAAATTGAATTGGATGTTTCAGAATAATCAGTAGGGGAAGCAGATGCATGGCACAAAGACTCTACTCAATCATGTGGCATATTTTAAAGCTGCATGTTATTGTCATCTTACGCAAAATAGCTACCGTATATACGTTCAGCTGTAAGAATCAGTTCTCTGCCTCATAGCAGGCAATCCTGACTGGAGGAGATTGCAGCCACAAACACAAAGGAGAAGGAGGTGCTTGGCCATCTTTCTCTAGCCATAAGTTCAGCTTATCCCTCCTAAGGGTTGAGTGAAAAACAAGAACACTTCCATGGTACATGGCAGTGTTTTTCCCCCCTATGAGCCTCCTTTCAAACATTTTCTGCCTATCAGGGTGTATGGAGTTTAAGAACTTGATTGATACAGGGACTAATACAACTCCTAGCCAGACTTTTAACATTAAAGTGCAGAAAGCATAGTTCTCTCTTACAAAGGGCAGTTAAAGGAATATTATTGTTGGGGGAGGGGTTGAGTGGGATAAGCTGATAATCATCATTCCTGTGGGCAGGATCAGCTGGTGGTCTCTAACTCTTGATGCCCCCCTTCTTTACTTCATGCTTGTTTTATTTTCTGTTTTATTCTTTAAGAACTACAGTCCCTGCATGAATAGGGAGATTAAATAAAATTAGATTTATCACTACAGTATATTTTTCATGCTATATCCACAAACTGGGAAAGGATGCTCCCACACACAACAAAGCAGGTATATTTGATAAGAACTGCCTAATGGAGCAAGTCAAAAGAACAACCATTTATAGATATACACCAGCTACGTTCAGCATTAGATAGTAGATTTCCTACATCACTGTTTACATAAGTTTCATGTACTGTGTGAAATACAAACAGAAATATCACCACCAGTCTCCTGCCTCTGGTTTTTAGCCAATGCCCAAATTTTAGCACCAAGCAGACATTTGAGTACTGTATATCAGGGGTGGGTACTGTGGTCCTCCTGATGTTACAACTCCCATGAACCCTAGCTATCAAAGCCAATAATGATGGCTCATAGATGTTATGCTCCAATACTATCTAGAGGATCACAAATGACCCACTCCTGTTCCAGTATATTTGGAAATTAAAACTTCATAATGGGATATTAGAATAATAATAATAATAATTTATTTATACCCCACCCCGATTGTTTTTAGCAGAGGGGAGGGGTATAAATAAATATTATTATTATTATTATTATTATTCTAATGTGCAGGTAGAAATATCTTGTGCAATAGGAAAACAAACTGCACTAGGAAATGGTGTGCAGTTAGTAATATGGGCTTTAATCAGGAACAAGCTTATTTTTAAAACAGATGAGAAAAGGGTAAATGGCTTGTTACCTGTTAGTCTTCATGAACTTATATTAATAATATATCATTGGGAATAACTGACTGCATGAAGATGTGTCTAGCTGTTTTGGATCCAGTTGTGTTGCTGCAGACATTGCCAGCAGCATCCAACATTCCTTTTGCACAGTGGCTGAGATTCAGTGGCCCCAAGAAAGTACAGATGTTGCTCACCCAAATTTGTAATGATTTTCATCATTACATAAACCTTGTTAATTCTAGTTCAATCCACAGGGCCCTCATACCTGAGGGATAGTGCCAGTATTTCTTCACTTAGGTCTTGTTGCAGCTGTCTCTTACTTTCTCCTTGCACTACATGGTTGTGCAAAATAATGCATGCAGCTTAGTGGATCTGGGAAAAGCATCTCCTTAGTATGAGTCCTCTGGCTTTGTATGCAGAGGGTGGAAAAGTTTAGGATAAATCCCGAGAGAAATAATGGTGGTGTCATTATTTAAGTAATGAGTTACAATATCAAAGTGCTGATATTTTGCCCAAGGCTTGATGAACTTGTGTGTAAAGGTATATCAATATCCGCATATTATGTTTTCTAATTCACATTTCTTAATTACCTGTCCATCTTTTTATAATTATGTAGAGTCCTACTTTGAGAGCCAGAGTGGTGTAGTGGTTTGAGTGTTGCACTAAGACTCTGGGAGGCCAGGGTTCAGATTCTCACTTGGGCTATGGAAATCTACTGGTCGGCTTTGGGCAAGTTGCACCCTCTCAGCTTCAGAAGAATGCAGCGGTCAACCTCCTCTGATCAAATGTCACCAAGAAAACCCTGTGATAACTTTGCCTTAGGGTCACCATAAGTCGGAAGCAAATTGAAGGCACACCCTAAAAACAAGTCCTGCTTCTTTGAAGTAGTACTCTGTCAACTCTTCCAACTCCTTCCCTAACATCTGCTATTTCACCACTGTAGCTGTGGGGGAGGGAAATTCCATGTGTGGGATTATTGGTGAAAGCTGTGATGCAATCACATTTTGAATAGTGCAACATGACACCTAAAAAAGGATATCAGACCCAGAAAAGGTTTAGAAAGGAGAAATCAACATGAGCTTGAGGCTAGAACATATCTCTATGGGAAAGTATTTGAAAATGAAAAAAACATTTGGAATGTTTTAATAGGAGGAGATTAATGGAGAAAGGCTTAACAGATAATGTATTTATAAATCTTTGTATAGAATGTAAAGAAAACAGATCCTGTTGGTATCCTAAGACATGCAATAACAGAGATAAGTTACTGTATCTTCTGTTCCCAGCATCTGGTACTCAAAGGTATACTACTACTGAAAATTTAAAGCTTCAGTTCTAAGTATTTAGACTAAAAAACAAAAGAGCCCTTCTTGATCTGGCCAAGGGCTTGGCTAGTCTAACAGTATTCTATCTCCAATAACAGCTAGAGTGATTAAAGGGATTCCTTGTGTAGAATTTAAAAACAAAGTTTAATGTTTAAACGTTAAACTAACTGGCTTTCTTCACAATAGAGGAGCACCGGTCATGCTCAGAACCACTGCAGTCAGGTCTCAGAAGTTATGAAATAAGAACCTAGCAAATGTTAGGGCAAGGATGCAGAATTTTGGGGATTTTGTTATGTGATTTTAAGTTGTCTCCAACTTACGGCAACTCTAAGATGAACCTATCATGGGGTTTTCTTGGCAAGATTTGTTCAGAAGGAGTTTGCTTTTGCCTTCCTCTGAGGCTGAGAGAGTGCGACTTGCTTAAAGTCACCCAGTGGATTTCCATGGCTGAGCAGGTTTTCGAATCCTGGTCTCCGGAGCTGTAGCCCAACACTCAAACCACTATACCATACTGGCTTAGAGGAGGTTTTTGGATTACAGCTCCCATAATCCCTTACAGTTAATTTTGTTGGGTAGGAATGATGGAAGTTGCAGGCAAAAACATTTGAGGACAAAATGTCCCCCAACCTCTGCTTTAGAGACTGCCTTAAAATTTTACCTCACTAATCCTGAGGTAGTGATTCTGTTTTAGCTCCAGCTGTGTTCACAATATTTATTATGTTGTATTGCATGGTATCTTTTTTTAATATTTTTATTGAATTAAAAAACTATATATTAAAAGTAAAGAACAATACATTAAAAACCTAAAACAATACATAACATACATACAACCAAACTCACAAAAATAACTATAATTACTAACTATAACTATTACTATTAACTACCTCTATAAACTAATATACCTCACACACACAAAAAAACCCCACTAAAAGTTGACTTCTCTCTTTCCTACCAATGGCTTAATTACAATGTTAAAATTAAGTTCATCTAAAAATAAAAACCTAATATAGTATACATTTCTACTTCATACCCCCAAAAAACTAATTCTCAAAACCTGCAAATGTTGTCTTTTTCCCCCTCTCTCATAAAAAGTAAAAAAAGGATCCCACTCTTAAGAATTTATCTACTGACATTCTGTTACTAAAATAGTTTGTTCATTTCTACTAGATACTGCATGGCATTTTTAACATTACTTGTTGGAAACAGCATCACTGCACAACAATGCCCTTCTACTTTCAAAGGACAATATTTTTCGAAACTAAAATTCGATTACAGCTGCAAAGTAGACCTTTAAATATTGGAAACCGTAAATTGCTGTGTTTTACTCAGATTGTTTGGGGAGTTTGAAATATTCTTTGTTTCCATTTTCATGGAACTGAAATTTGCTACAAAATATAACATAATGGTTGCTGCCAATCTGGAAGAGGTTGGGTTTAGAAAGAGACTGAGCACATAAATGGAAGATAAGGCTGTCAATGGCAATTAGTCAGGGTGGCAATATATAAGAGACAATATGCCAATTGCTAGGGAGCACAACCTGTACTCATATTTTGCTAGTGGGCATCCCAAAGCCACTGACTGGGAAACCTAAAGGCTGGACTACACAGGTCTTTGGTCTGACCCAGCAGTGCTTCTCTTAGATTCTTAAAGAGTAGGGTCACCAGTTCAGGATCATCCCAGGCCCTGAAGTTTCCAGGCTCAGACCTGAAACCTAGAGGTAGCCCCTAGTGATGTCATTAAGCTTTATGCATCAAGTACCAACCACAGTTGCTCACAGCTGCTCATTCAAATACAGGCAGACACAGAACACATTTTCCTGTTTGGAAAGGAAGACAAGCGATCATAGCTAAAATAGTTGTTCCCAGATCAAGAGAAATAATCCAGGTTGAAACTGGTTTATTTGCATGGCTCCGTCCTATGGAATTCTGGGATTTGTAGTTTGGTGAGGCACCAGCACTCTGTCAAGGTTAAAGACCTTGTAAAACTACAAACCCCAGGATTCCATAGGAAGGAGCCATACAAATAATCCAGTTTCAAACTGGATTACTTGTGTCCTGTGGATTCCCTCTTAATGTAGCCTTTTTGCTTCTAACCAGAAGGTGGGTGCAGAGCAAAAGGTGACCTCTGGGGCCATGGAGACTGGGAGGGAAGGAGGAAGCTGAGTAAATGGATCAACCCTCTTGGAGAGTCTTCACAAATTATATTGACAAATCAATTAAACTGGTATAATCCAGTTGAGTTGGAGATTTGCCCATAGCCCTTTACTCCTGCCTGGAGTTGAATCCCCCCAAAATGAAAGAATGTGCACCGTGGTCTTCTGCTTGGAGAGGGGTCATGAAACTGGAGTCTCGAGACCATGAGATCTTGCAACCCTAGGGAAGAATGCATGGACCAGCTGAGATACTTTCCATAAGGGTAGAATTCAAAGACATAGCCCTGTAAGTCTGGAATATCAATAAGCAAAGGGATTTTGTTGCATCTTTGAGACTGAAAGAAAAATGCTACTATTTTCTCAAAGGTGCTACAAGATCCCTTTGCTAGCAGAGATTCTGTGCTTCTGAGAGCCTTAAGGCCCTGCCTACACGATAAGAAAAAATCCATGCAAATTCGAATGATCGATCATTCGAATTATCGATAGCCTGTACAAATGATCACAAATTCAAACGGTTGTACAGATTTTTTGCCAAGATCTGCTATTCTTCCCGAACTCTGAATTCACGTACTATACAGGGGATTTGCAGGCCCCCCTTCCGAAAGACACAAATGTATTCGAACAGCCGTATGTACATATTATTGATATTTCGAACGCTGTACAGATTTTTTTCATCGTGTAGATGGGGCCTAAGTCTTCTTAATGTTCATTTTAATCCTATGTGTTTTGTATCAGTGTTTTAAAATGATTTTATCACATCTCTCTCTCTCTCTCTCTCTCTCTTTTCTTTGCAAAGGAAGATTCAGGAAGGACTCATCCCGCACTTCTCTGCAAGCGCGCTGATGACTAAAAAGGCCAATCTGAGATAAACAAGTCTGGTTGCAGAAAGCACAGCAGATGGTCTCCTTAGTGATGTTTCCGGGTTGTGATTCTTTCTGCATTGTCGTTTCTCTTCAAGACTTGTTCGCCGTGAGTTCTCAAATAAGGCTGCAGCATTGTGGATAGTGCGTCTCCATGCCTCCCAATGTGAGGCCAGGGCGGACGATTGTTGGTGATCAATTTGGCCAAGCCTGAGATGTTTTTTCAGGAAGTCCTTGTATCGCTTTTTTGGAGCGCCCCTCTTACGCTGACCCGTGGCGAGTTCACCGTAGAGTACTATTTTTTGGGAGGCGATGGTCCTCCATCCTAGAAACGTGCCCTGCCCAGCATATATTAGATTTTAATTTATGTTGTATCCCACCTTGAGCCTTGGGGAGAGGAGGGTAAGAAATATTATCATCATCATCATCATTATTATTATGATTTTGGTGTATTATAACTCCCTCAGTCATACAGGTTGGTTGGGAGTGATGGGAGTTATTACCAAAAAATCTAAAGAGCTTCGAGTTGGGAAGCCTTCTGTACATGCAAATAGGGGGGGGTGTTCCCTCGTGGGCCTGGACGCCTTCCTCGCCTTCCCTTTTTACATCCGCCTCTGCACCCAGGGCGCATCCTCTCCCCCTCCCCGTTCTGTCACCATGGAAACAGCCGCTGACCTCCGACCCCGGCCGGCGGTCACGTGAAGCCTGTCATGGCGGCCTCCTGGGCTGCGAGCGTCGGCGGCGCAAAGGTGGCCCACGGCGGGGGGCTCAGGCGGCTCCTTGGCACTGCCGGGCGCTCCCTGCTTCGGAGCTTCCGTACTGCAGGTGGGAAAGCGGCTGCCTCCCGGGGCCCTTCCCCGCTCCGTCCCCCAAAGGCGTGAGGAGCGGAGGGCTTCGCCGTGGGCGCCCGAGTCCCCTTTCTCCTTGGGTCAAGGAGGGCTGAGCCAGCAGGCAGCTCGGCTTGTCTCTTCGGGCGGGTGGCTGGGTTGGACCTTCGCCGGACCCAGAAGGGGGGCAGAGTTGCATGGTCTCCCTCCTCATTCCCTTGCAGCTCTGTCGACTGTTGCTGTTTTCTTACGAATCGCTCCAGGTTTTTGGCTCATGCCTTTTTTTAAAAAATCACCCCCTCCGTGTTTACAGCTAGTTTTTCATTCCTTTTTAAGCCTCCCCTTCCTCTGTCATTGTACAGTTGTCCTTCCGTATCCACGGATTGGGTATCCACGGATTTAACTATTCACGGCTTGAAAGTATTCTTTTAAAAATAATAATCCAAAAAGCAAGCTTTGATTTTTTGCCATCTTATATAAGGGACACCATTTTGCTCTGCCACTGCATAGAATGGGACTGGAGTATTCACGGTTTTGGTATCCATGGGGGTCCTGGAACCAAACCCCAGTGAATGTGAAGGGACAACTGTACAGTATTATTTTTATTTTTTTTTATTTTCCAAACTATCCTTCTCTCTGCTCAAAAGTGGGAGGGCAGTGAGTGGATCCTCACTTGAATTCTATCCAGGAATTCCCTCCTCCCATCTTCTTACTCTGAAGGTAACATGCAGCAGCACCGGTGTGTGTCCTCTCTCTGGTCCACTTGCCTGTTCAGATCTTAAAAGTCCCCTCACGAGGGAAGTTTAGGCACAAAAATGGCATTGGCACAAGGTCACACAGCACCCTTTCTGGCTGATTTGAGGGTTCAACTCCCCACTGCCCACCCACCCCCATTGCAAAAAAACCCCACAGGAAGGTGCAGCTGCAGCTCGTGTCAGCCCTAGCAAGCGTAGTCAGTGGTATGCTGGGAGCTGCAATCCAATAGTATCTGGAGGGCTGCACAGATGCTGGCAGGGTCCTCTGGGAGGAATTTGCTTCAGCCACAAAAATCTAGGCTGTCTGCAACCTCCCAGAGGGCCTTTTCGGTAATCACCCCCAAATTGTGGAATGACCTGCTGAATGAGATCCGTCAGATGACAAGCCTGAGTAGCTTTAAAAAAGCACTAAAGACAGATCTCTTTCGGCAGGCCTTTCCTAATTAGATCCTGGCCTCAGGGGATCCTGGCTTCTTTTATTCCGCTGGCTATTTATTGTATTTATTGTTTTTAAAGGTGATTTTAGACCGTTGTTTTTAATTTACATTTGTTTAATACTTTTTTATGGGGGAGGGTGGGGGTGGGGGGTGCTTAGGGATTTTTATTATTATTATTATTATTATTAACAACAAATACGTTATGTATGTTGAAGTGGTGAAGTAGTTGTAAAAATGTGTCAGGATTGTTCTGGTGCTGTTTTGTTACAGCAAACCAATACAGCTACTCTAAGGAACTTCATCACCACAAATATCCCTTAGTCTGGGCTCCAGAGCTCCAAAATGCCTCTTACTGAGAAGTTCACTTTGGTAGCCCTGTCCCAATCAACACTGCTCTTTCCCACTTCCTAAGAAATAATTCCAAACTGAAGGGGTTCTAAAATGGAAGCTGGAGTAGGTTAAGTTTGTGTTTTGACATGACAGGCTTGTTCTCAAGGGAACAACCAATTTTTCTTAGATTGTGCCGACAAATTTCACAGGACAGACACCTGTCGCTATGCAATAGGTGCCCACAAAGAAGTAATTCTGGTTTACCTCATGACCCTTATGTTTCAGAGTTTTGATACAACTCTAAACATGAAGTTTGTAACAAAATAGTCAGATTAACTTTAGGAGTAATTAGAATAACTTTTGTATCTTTGGGATGTAGAGGGAAATGACAGCTTGACCCTATAGAAAGAAGCCTGTTTGCCATTTTTAAATGTAAACATTTACAACATTTAGAAAATATTTTTTCCACCTTGTCTTCTACCGCCTGTCCCCTCACAGTATTATTGCTTGAGAAAGCAATTGTACTTTCTGTCCTATAAAAGGACAAACAGGTCCTGTGATATTCCCTTGTTAATGATATCCATTAGTCCATGCGTATGCTCTGTGCATCCTCTTCGTCATAATACTTAACAGCATAGGAACAATCCTGTGAGGTGTCAGCTTGTTTCTCATCTCTTTAGGTAAGGTAACAGTGGCTTGTCTGAGGTCAGCTAGCAAAGGCAGATGCTCAACCAGAGACTTCAGAGCTCAGTCTTTTGATAGCACTTGTCCAGATGTTGTGGTTTAACTCATGTTTTCATTCACATGTTTGAAACATGTAGATTTTCTCAAATTCCCATGTTAACAATGCAAAAGAAGCTCTTGTGTAATTAAGAACATAACTCTATCCCTGGGCAAGTTAACAAGAGAAGTACCACCAAAAGCAATGAAGTCATGACCAAACAGCATTTGTTAAGACAAAAAATTGGCCTGAGCAGCAGATTGCATTTTGGTGTGTATCCCTTCTCACAAGTCAAGCCATGCAATGCAACTCAAAGGATAATACAGTTGGAAAACTAGTGTAGGGGACCTCAGGGTTGTTAGAACAAACAAGGCCAAGCCACATATTGCAGATGAATGTTGGTAATGCTATGGTTTCCACCCCTCCAGTGGCCTTTCAAGCAAAAGAAGAGAGCTGTGCTACAGAAGTGTGAGTATCAGGAAACTTGATTTTTCTGGGATCAAACTAATTTTAGATCTCATTAGGTGGATGGAGGCATGTACTCCTCTGTTGTAGACAGTGTAGGCTCAATGAGAAGCTATGTCACAATTTAACTGACTGATAACATAACCACTGGATGTGTGTATGTAAATTTGATATTGGGCTCACCTGTCCCCTTTCAAAACCAACAGGTATAGATGCACATTTATTCTAAAGTAAAAGTTCATAAATGTAACCAGTCAATTACTTGAACATTTTCAGATCCAGAAGGTTAATTGTCTAAGATTATAATCAGCCTAAGCATGTACTATTTGTTTCTTTTAAAAAAATGTTTTTACTTTTATAGCCAACCTTGCCTCCAATTAGCTTAGGGCAGACATAGCTCTTCTCCTTCCTACTGTATTTTACAACCACCACCACCTTGGGAGGTTGGTCAGGCGTGAAAGTAAAGGGCTGGCCCAAAATCATCTCCCAAATTGCATAGCTCTGTGGAGACGTGAACCTAGTTTTCCTAAATCCAACACTGTAACCAATACACTTCACTGGCTAAAATGAAAAGAATGTTTAGTTATTAAGAATCTGTGCCAACTATTAGATGTTGACTGACAATCTAGACCAGTTTCTCAGTCAAGGTTCCCTGGAACCCTTGGGTTCACAAGAGATCATTAGGGATTGTGTGAGAGAGTGTGATTTGAAAAATAAATAAACAAACAAATATATTTTAGATCTGTAGATAATTTTTTGTGCAGGGGTTTCTTGAGATGGGAAATTATTTTAAGGGTTCCTGCAGGGTAAAACAGTTGAGAGGCTAATCTAAGCCTTCATGCAGTCTTGTTTGTAGCTTTTCAGCATCTGACCATTATGAGAAGTCTATAGATTAAGACATTTTTCTCTGTGTTTTATTTTGCCACAGAGTGAATGTGGTATTCATAGACCGGTCTGGACAAAGGGTTCCAGTGCAAGGCAGAGTTGGGGAGGATGTGCTCCGCTTGGCCCAAAGACATGGCATTGACTTAGAAGGTATGTCATAAGAACATCCCAGATCAGAGTAAGAGCCTATCTAGTCCAGCATCCTGATTCCAACAGTGGTCAGCCAGATACTTTTTCAAAGCTCATACATAAGCACAATAGGAGAGCTACAGTCCCCCCTTACTCCTTGTCACCCAGCAAGTGGTGTTCTGAAACAAACTGCCCCTAAACAAAGAGGTACCCCATGAATGTATAGCAAATGCATGAATGACTGATCTAAACTGGTGGCCATCACTACAGCTTGTCACAGTGGATCATAGATGTTACTAATTTGTTTTGAAAGATGTACTCCTTTTCATCTGAACTGTGTCCAATCATCTGCCAGTCATCTTTATCAGGTGACCCTGAGTGCTAATAATATGAGAGAGAAAGATTAAGAGAAGACTACTGACACCCAAATATTTGAGGTTTACTGTCTCTAGTAGGCTTAACAAAAAATAGCCAATGAGAGGGGTTATGGGAGCTGCAGTCCAAAAGCATCTGAAGAATCAGAGTGGCCCATCCATGCTTGGTCATGTTCCTTATTTACACATTTAATGGGAAAGTATATCTGAATCCCAGTGGCTTTAGCATTTCCTAATAGCAAAGATGCATCATTTTGCCTGCCCTTTTCTAGCTCTATGGCAGGAATGGACACAGTCTAGTGTTCCATATGTTGTTGGACTGCAGTGCCCATTAGGCATAGCCAACATAGCTAATGGTGAGGGATGATGAGAGTTGCAATGGAAAAATATCCAGAGAACCATGGCTTCCCATCCCTCTTCTGGTCCATTTGCTTTTTCAAAGGCCACATGATTGGAAAGGTACACAGAGCCTGCTTTGCTTTCACATGGTGCCTCCACTTGGCTTAGGAACAGAACAGGCTGAACGGAGTCAGTCTGCAAGGACTCAAGGTTGCTTCCTGCCAGCCTTCTCTGACGGCTCCTGTTTGTCTCCTCAGGTGCCTGTGAAGCTTCCCTGGCCTGTTCTACCTGTCACGTCTATGTGAGCTATGACTTTTTGGATAAACTTCCATCCCCTGATGAACGGTAGGGAACCTTCTTGGCTCTCTTCTTATGGCCAATATCTGGGAGAGCCAGGTACCCTCCTGAGGTTGTCTCCCAAGTATTTATGCTGCAACATGACTGGAGGGGGCTCACCACAGAGGTGAAAAAATAGGCAGGTATACTTCCAGTGTAAAAAGTCTCCAGGGTACCCTGGGAGGGTGCTCAGATCATCTCTGTAGAGGTTCCTTCTGTGCAGCTTTTGGCCTGAACCAAATGGTAAATTGCTGGGTAGGGTGAGGGGTTTCAACATCAGTAATATGACAGCAAACTTTATGGGGCCACAAAAAACTAAGGTGTGGTGAGAAGGCTGCAAAGAGC
This sequence comes from Gambelia wislizenii, assembly GCA_030847615.1. Classification (NCBI taxonomy): domain Eukaryota; kingdom Metazoa; phylum Chordata; class Lepidosauria; order Squamata; family Crotaphytidae; genus Gambelia; species Gambelia wislizenii. Next base: position 264,385,891 of record JAUMIR010000002.1, read on the forward strand.
CACAGAAGACCATAGTAGTGCTGTGAATGGTGCTTCCAATTTTTTCCAAGTGTTACCTCTGCCCATGAAACCTAAACTAGTTCTGGCCTTTTACATCTCATTGTAGCACAGGCAATTCAGATTTACTTTTTCTCCTGCAACTGCTGAATATTTTCCATGTGTTTCTCCTAAGCCACCTGTCCCCCTCATACACTGGCTCACCTTCCATATCATTCATTTAATTTGTCCTTGCTGAATTTGATTTCATTGCCAGCAAAGAGATTTCCAACCACTGAAATAACTTCAGTTCCAAGCTCTTCTCTTGCATGTTTGTTGTCTATGAATTATGCATCGTGGAGTTTCCCGTAGTTGAACTGTAGGGGCAGGGACACTGCAGGCAAGGGATACAAATAGAACCACTCCTAGGCATTAATATTGCCCAACATGTTTCAGATACCTTCACCAGAGAAAGTCCAAAGACAATACACAGAAATATTTGACACTATATAAGCCACTGTTATTGTGTGCCTTCAAGTAATTTCCAACTTATGGTGACCTCAAGGAGAACGTTTCACGTGGTTTTCTTGGCAAGATTCAGAGGGGGTTTGTTCAGAGGGGGTTTGCCTTTGCCTTTCTCTGAGGCTGAGAGAATGTGACTTGCCCAAGGTCACCCAGTGAGTTTCCATGGCTGAGTGGGCATTCGAACCCTGGTCTCCAGAGTCATAGTCCACAATCAAACCACTACACCATGCTGGACTCCCTTCTTAGGAAGGCCTGTTCAGCCCCTTCTCTGATGTCCTGCCAGATGTCAAGCAAATACTTTTCTTAGACTCACAGAATCATAGAGTTGGAAGAGACCTCAAGGGCCATCCAGTCGAACCCCCTGCCATGCAGGACTACACAATCAAATCATTCCCGACAGATAGCCATCCAGCCTTTGTTTAAAAACCTCCAAAGAAGGAGACTCCACCACAGCTCTTACTATCAGGAAGTTCTTCCTAATGTTTAGGTGGAATCTCTTTTCCTGTAGTTTGAACCCATTGCTCCGTGTCCTAGTCTCTGGAGCAGCAGAAAACAAGCCTGCTTTATGACATCCCTTCAAATATTTAAACATGGCTATCATGTCCCCTCTCAACCTTCTCTTCTCCAGACTAAACATGCCCAGTTCCCTAAGCCACTCCTCATAGGGTATGGCTTCCAGACCACCCACCATCCTGGTTGCCCTTCTCTGGACACGTTTCAGCTTCTCAATATCCTTCCTGAATTGTGGTGCCCAGAACTGGACACAATATTCCAGGTGAGGTCTGACCAAAGCAGAATAGAGTGGCACTATTACTTCCCTTGATCTAGCCACAATACTCCTATTAATGCAGCCTAGAATCACATTGGCTTTTTTAGCTGCTGCATCACACTGCTGACTCATGTTCAGCTTGTGGTCTACTAGGACTCCTAGATCCTTTCTGCATGTACTGCCCTCAAGCCAGGTGTCACCCATCCTATATCTGTGCATTTCATTTTTACTGCCCAAGTGTAGTATCCTACATTTCTCCCTGTTGAAATCAATTTTGTTAATTTTGGCCCAGCTTTCTAATCTGTTAAGGTCATTTTGAATTCTGATCCAGTCCTCCAGAGTATTAGCTACCCCTTCTAATTTGGTGTCATCTGCAAACTTGATAAGCATGGCTTCTATTCCCTCATCCGAGTCATTGATAAAGATGTTGAATAGCACTGGGTCCAGGACAGAACCCTGTGGCACCCCACTAGTCACTTCTCTCCAGGATGAAGAGGAGCCATTGGTGACTACCCTTTGGGTTCAGTCAGTCAACCAATTACAAATCCAGTTGCATTGTCTAGCGCGCATGTTACTGACTTTTTGCAAAAATGTAATGGGGGACCTTGTCAAAAGCCTTACTGAAAGCAATATACACTACATCCACTGCATTCCCTTCATCTAGAAAGTTTGTAACTCTATCAAAAAAAGGAGATGAGATTAGTCTGGCACGACTTGTTTTTTAGAAATCCATGTTGACTTTTTGTGATCACGACATTCCTTTCTAAGTGGTTACAGACTGTCTGTTTAATGATCTGCTCTAGAATCTTTCCCAGTATTGATGTCAGGCTGACTGGGTGGTAATTATTTGGGTCTTCTCCCCCCCCCCCCGTTTTTTAAAGATGGGACAACATTTGTCCTCCTCCAGTCTGCTGGGACCTCTCCTGTTCTCCAGGAATTCTCAAAGATTATTGGCAGTGGTTCTGAGATTACTTCTGCTAGTTCTTTTACTACTCTTGGATGAAGTTCATCTGGCCCTGGAGACTTGAACTCATTTATACTGGCCAGGTGTTCCTGAACAACCTCTTTACCAATTCTGTGCTGTATTTCCCCTACTGCATCATCTGCTCCATCTTCCCCAGGTTGAGCACTGTCCCCCCTTTGGGAGAAGACTGAAGCAAAGAAGGTGTTAAATAGTTCTGCCTTTTCTCTGTCCCGTTAGCCTTTCGCCATCTTCTCTATGTCTCAGCCCTACCATTTCCTTGTTCTTCCTTTTGCTACGGACATACTAAAAAAAGCCCTTTTATTGTTTTTAACCTCTCTAGTAAGCTTGAGCTCCAACTGACCTTTGGCTTTTCTGACTTTCCTCCTACATGAGCTGGCTATTTGTCTGAATTCTTCTTTGGTGATTTCCCCCCTTTTTCCATTTCTTGTACATGTCCTTTTTAGGTTTTAGTTCAGTTGAGAGTTCTTTCAATATCCATCCTGGTTTCTGTAGACACCTCCCCCTTTTCCTCCTCATTGGAACTGTTTGAAGTTGTGCCTTCAATATCTCACTTTTTAGAAACTCCCATCCTTCATGAACTCCGTTATCTTTTAGTATTTCTGACCATGCGATCACCCCCAGTAATTCCCTAAGTTTTCTGAAATCAGCTTTCTTAAAGTCTAGAAGGCATGTCTGACTATGCTTGGTTTCCCCTTTCCTCTGTATAACAAACTCCAGGAGAACATGGTCACTCCCCCTAGGGATCCTGCCGCTTCCACATCATTAACCAGGTCATTTCCATTGGTTAGGATCAGATCTAAAATAGCTGATCCCCTTGTTGCCTCTTCCACCTTCTGGACAATGAAATTGTCTGAAAAAAGATACTTCTTTTAGTATCTTTGGCATATCAAACTAGTTATATTTGTTGAATTCAAAGACATAGCCGTGTTAGTCAGGATTGGTATGCAGAGGGCTATTGTAAAACCTTTGGGACTAACTGAAAGAAAGAAGTTTGTAGTTTATGAACTTTCTAGTCTTCAAAAGCATATGCTACAAACTTCTTTCTCTCAGTTAGTCTCAAAGGTGTTACAATATCCCCTGACTACATTTGTTATTTGAGGTGGCAGCTAGTTTTGACATGTTTTCACATGGCCGTTGTTTGACATTTATTGCAGAGTGTGTGTTTCCCCCCCACCCTTGCTTTTATTTTTCATCTTAGAATTTAAACTTTACTGTTGGAATCTTACAGTTGAAAAATATTGTTACTGTTATCTTTGTGTTCTAATGTTTTTATCTGTTGTGAGATACCATGGGGAGAAATGTGGGATATAAAATCAAATTGGCAATCAGCATACAAGTTAGCATAATAAACAATGCCTGGCACTTCTGACCCCTCTCTTCTCCTTCTAGGGAGGAGGACATGTTGGACATGGCACCACTGCTTCAAGAGAACTCACGCCTGGGCTGCCAGATCATCCTTACTAAAGAACTGGAAGGCGCTGAGTTCACCCTCCCCAAGATCACCAGGAACTTTTATGTGGATGGGCATGTTCCCAAACCTCACTGAACTCATTACTTGAGATTCCAGGGCTGGACCAGTCTCCAGAGTGAGGCTGACCCAAGTTTAAGAAGCAGGCTTCAGAGAGCAAGGTGGAGGAGTAGTTAAAACAACCAGGATTATTATTTTTCTTTCTTTAAAGAAAAACAAAAACATTTTGCTCCATGAGCAAGCAGATGGTGCTGAGGAAGGATCCACCAAGTAGAAGCTACTCATAAGGAGTGTTAAACTTCTTGCAGATATCTGTCTCTCTGTGCCTTCATCCAAAAGCCATCACCTGTGTTAAACATAAGCCTCATTTGTGGTACTTGAATGTTGCTGAGTGCTGGACCCCTTCCCCCAAGCCACTCTGGCATCAAGTGGAAAAGGGTTCATGGGAACAGAAGGGATTCCTGCACAGTAGCTGCAGTCTTGGAGGAAAGGGATCTCAGGTTCTATGCAGTGAGCTTTGACTGCATACAAGGGGGAAAAACATGAATTACTCTCACAAGCAATTCAGATGGAATTATTCTTAGCTTTATTGTTCTGTTTTCTTCTGTTGTCCAAGCAGTGCTTTAATGTACACTGGGGCCTTCTTGTTTCTCATCTGTCATTTGGCTGTGGAAAAGTGGATATCTGTTCCTGTTACAACATTTGAATCACCAAATAATTAGGGGAAGGAGCTATATTTGCTTCAGTCCCCCTCTGGCTTGTATCAGTAAAGATATAAAACTGTTGCTGTCTTTGCCTTCATAAATAGTATGGTGCATGTAGAATATGTCTCAAAGAAGCGATTCTACAACTTAGTACTGAAGGGGTATGTATGTATTATTATGATAAAGAAAAAGGGTAACCAGAGTAACATGGGCCTCATCAATTAGGGAGGAAATTTCATGATAATAAGAAAACATTACCTTGTCATTTTGGCTACTTCTCGCATAGAAATCCCCAGCCACAATAACTGTATAATTTACTTATCTATACAGTTGTCCCTTCATATTCGCTGGGGTTTGGTTCCAGGGCCTCCTATGGATAACAAAATCTGTGAATAATCAAGTCCCATTATATGCAATGGCATAGCAAAATGGTGTCCCTTATATAAGATGGCAAAATCAAGGTTTGCTTTTTGGATTATTATTTTTTAAAGAATATTTTCAAGCCATGAATACTTAAATCCATGGATATGGAGGGACAACTGTATATTCCTGCAGCCTTAATGAGTCCAGTTTCACTTGTCATCTAATACAGTGTAAGGGGAGAGAAACATTAATAATCGTTAAGATGGTCAATTTAGAAGTTATAAGTACCGCCCTTGCAAGAGGTGGTAGTGGGTCTAGATCAGTGGTTCTTAACCTGTGGTCTGTGGACCCCAGGGGGCCGTGATGCCCTCACAAGGGGTCCGCGAAGGCTTTACGGCTTAAAGGCTGCTCAGCCCACCTCCTTCCCACAGGAGAGCAGCTATGTGACAGGAGCCAAGGCAAAGGCTGGCTAGCTGGATGGCTAGGCCTGTGTATTGTGATTCAATCCACTTCAGCTGCAATACTAGTCAGAAAAGCAGGAGAAGTGCCTCTGAGGTAAAGTTTGACAGATGGTGTAATTGTTAATGGTTCAGTGTTCTTGTTTAAAATCTTGAATTAAGTCTTGGGGGTGGGGTCTGTGGCAACAAACAATATTAAAAGGGGGTCCTTGGTAAAGAAAAGGTTAAGACCCACTAGTCTATATTAATTATTTTACCTTGTAATTTAGCAGATATAAAAATTCCTAAGCCATCACTAGCTCTTCCCTTCTTTACACTAGGTGAGGCTTCTAGAGTATTAGATATAAAGTCATTTAACCTTAATTCTTCATATATATATATATATGTCTATGACCCTAAGTAAAATGGTGATAATAGGGTATGAAGAATCACAAATTTCCTTTTCCTCAATGATAATGGGTATCTCAACATGTCAAGATACACTGCCTCCCCACAAAAGGGTCAGCTACCTTGAGATATTTTGTCCTTCAGTGAGAGCAAATAGACCAGTTCCTTTCCTCCCCTCTCCTTTTCAGTTGATTTTACACACACACACACACACACTTGAATTTTCACACAAAAGATGTTTCTGCCCAAACAACTGGCAACGTTGCTCTGCAAGACTCTCTCCACATCTATGGTGGGAGGGGGCAAGGAAAGCCAGTCTTTAATATCTTGTGTGTATAATTTGCTTCCCACCTGTGTTGGGTGGCTTGATTGAGAACTCAAGCTGGTGAAGAAACTCTAAATTAAGGCTGGCAAAACTTTGGTCCTCCAAATGTTTTGGAATATAGTTCCCATCATCCCTTGCAGGCTGGGAGTTGAAGTCCAAAAAAAAATCTGGCAGAGCAAAGGTTTCCCTGCTTCTGCTCTACACAGTAAGATAAATTCATTCCATAATTGGAATTGCCATCCTTCCCCCCCCCCCCCCCCCCGAAACAACAAACTACTGTTGAACAGGATCTGGGAATTCTTCATGGAGAGGAAAGAACACAAGAAAAAATATATAAAGGAATAAAGAAAATGAGTTTTGTTAAGACTGTTGAAGTTTCTCTGGAGGAGGTGAGTGTGGGTGTAGCATAGAGAAGGCCCGTTCAAATCCTGTTCTGAAGTACCCTAGGACCAGTCACTGTTAGATGAACTTACTTCTCAACATTCATGGACTCTTAGAGCTGGAAAGGACCACAAGGGCCACTTACTAGTCCGACCCCTTACTCTGCAGGAATACACAACTAAAGCACTCTTGAAAAATACCCACCCAACCTTTGTGTAAAGACCTTCAAAGGTGGAGAGGCCACCACCCTCCAAGGCAGTCTATTCCACTGTTAAAAACCTCTTACAATTAAAAAAAAAGTTCTTCCTAATGTTTAGGTAGAATCTCTTTTCTTGTATTTTAAACCCATTGATTCATGTCCTAGTCTCTGGAGCAGCAGAAAACAAGCTCACTCCACCATCTACATAAAGATGGCTATCGTGTCACCTCTCAGTTTTCTTCAAGCTAGATACACCCAGCACCCTAAGCCATTCCTCATAAGGCTTGGGTTTCTAGAGCTTTGATCATCTTGGCTGCCTTTCCCTGGACACATTCCAGCTTGAGAGACATGTTGGCTCCATTGTTTTGAGAATAAACATGAAAACTGGGGGGGGGGGATGGGGAGGAGAGGGTCCTAGGGTTGGATCCACTCTTTTCCATCCTTCTGCAGGCCACCTTTTTTTTTTAACAATTCCAGAAGTATTTAGAATAACACTTCTGATTATTTTTTTAGAAGGCTTTTCCAGGGTCTGGTCTGGAAAAGAATTTAAAAAGACAACTGCACCTTCAGTACTCAGGAATGCACGGGGGTGGGGAGCATGATAGGTGTACTTGTCAGGATGTCGGGACATGTTGTAAAGAGCTGAAGTGTAGTGTAATGGCCTACAACAGGGTGCAGTAGTGAGTGCAAACAGTGACTTGCAGAATGATGTTTGATTCTGGGATGGATCAAAAATATTGGGGTGAGGCAATGCTGACTGCTAATTATTTGCATAACAGATTGTGGAGCAATGTGATCAAAAAGACTCCATATTTTTTGTTGTATGGCAAGAAACCATCAGTTAAACATTTGAGAATTTTTGGGAGTTTTGCATATGTAAACATACTCAACAATTCAAGAAGAAAAGGATCTCCTAAAGCACAGAGGCTAAGATTTGTAGGATATCAAAGTGGCTCAAAAGCTGGGAGATTTGCACTTGGAAATGGCAGTGTTAATTTCCAGAAATGCTCAATTTGAAGAGCATAGGAATTGGCCCCAAGTTCATTCAAATCCTGAGGTGCTTCTGCCTATAAATGGAGATGCACAAGAACTTCTGCAAGTACCAGACCCAAGTTTGCCTGATACTAATGCTAAAAGTCCTAGTGCTAAGAATCCTGATATTCAAGTCAAAACTGAATTGCAACAGTGGCACAATCCTAAGCAGGCAGAAAGCAGTGATGAAAATCATGAGGTAACAATTTTTTTACACCCAGAAGGTCTAATCATGAGACAAAAGGGTTACCACCTCATTATAAATTTACAGTGCAAAGTGGTATTAGAGTGTGTCAATTTATGTGTGAACTTAACCATTTCAGTGAAATATTGCAATTACCTCAGAAGGAGGAGGTAGAATGTCAGAATGCAATGGATGATGAAATGAACTCTATGAACCTGCATGATGTGTTTGGTTGATTTGCTAACAGGGCAACAAACTGTAGGATGCAGATGGGTATATAAGAAAAAGATGCTGCATTCTGGTGAAACCAAATACAAGGCTAGATTAGTTGCACAAGGGTTTTCACAAACATGCCAGTTATGATCAAACTTTTGACCCCACTTCCAAAGGGCAAACCATTAGAATTGCACTGTCTGTGGCTAGTCTACATGATTTAAAAGTGCAGCATTTTGATATTGGGACTACATATTTAAATGCTGATTTGAAGGAAGCCATTTATATTCAACCAGCACCTGGATATCAAAATGATAACCCAAATCAAGTGTACAGGTTTAAAAAAAGGCTGTCTACAGATTAAAGCAAGCTGTGAAATTTTGGAACGAATGTTTAAGAGATATGTTGTTAAATAATGGTTTTCAACAAAGCAAAGCTGATTCTTGTATATATACAAGAGGAAATGATCAAAGCTATGAAATCCTGATTGCATTTGTGGATGATTTGTGCTTGATTACCAAAACAGAGGAACAAGTAGCAGAATTTGCCCAAGGACTTGGTACAAAATTTCAAATTAAGGATCTGGGTGAAGTGCAACAATATTTGGGTGTTAACATCAAAAGACTTGAAGGTGGTAGTTTTCTGAGCCAAAAGCAGAAAACAGCTAAATTGTTATGTGATTGTAATATGACTGACTGTAAAAGTGCTCAGTCACCTATGGTAACTGATTTTGTAAACAATACTAATGAGACATTGTTTCAGAATGCTGGGCTATATCATTCAGCTATTGGGAGTTTGCTTTATTTGTCTAATTGGACACATCCTGACATAACCTATGCAGTAAATGTTTTATCTAGCAGAGTGTCACAACCTACCCAAAGTGATTGGCAAGGATTAAAAAGAGTGTTAAGATACCTGAAAGGTACCATGGATTATGGGATATAGATTTCATCCCAGGGATGTCATGAAATGCTAAGTAGGTAGTGATTTTGCACAAAATATTCTGGACAGAAAACCCACATCTGAAATGGCTATCACATACGCAAATTCATCAATTTTTTGGAAGGCAAACAGACAGTCCGCTGTGTCTTTATCTTCTACAGAGGCTGAGTTTGCTGCTTTATCTGATTTAATTTCAGAACTGATTTGGATCAATCAAGTGTTTATTGATCTGGGAATACCTATACAGGAACCTGTTGAGATTTTTGAGGATTCTCAAGTCTGTATTCAAATGGGTTAAATTTGAGGGGGTTAAATCGAGAACCAAATATGTAATTGTCAAGTATCAAAATGTGCGTGAAACAATTCAAGCAGGATTAATCACCCTGACTTATTGTCCATCACAAGAAAACCTGGCTGATTTATTCACAAAGGCACTGGGTCCAATCAAGTATCAATATTTGTGTTCCAAATTTGGTATGCTACAATGTGTGTAAATACAGCTCGTTAAGTATAAATATAGAGGGGTGTCAGGATGTTGGGACATACAATACAGTAGATTTATGCTGTAAAGAGCTGAAGTGTAGTGTAATGGCCTACAGGGTGCAGCGGTGAATACAAACAGTGGCTTGCTGAAGCTAGCTTGTAGATTAAGATTAATAACCTGACAAGATTAATGGCCTTGAAAGTTTAGAAGGTTGGAGCCTTGCTGTCTGAAAGAGAAAGAATATTTGTTATCTTTAAAGAAAGTTGTTGTGAACTGTGTAAGCTATCCTATGTAACTGGGTTTCAGTTTTGTTTTGGATCTCTGCACTATGAAGACGTTTTTTGCTAAATGCTGTATTATGTAGTTCTCAGGATTCTCTGTAACATTGTAAATGTCTTTATTATGTTATAGTAAAGAGAACTAGATTTTAGACACAAGCCTGTGTCTCTGTGTTTATTCTTTTGCTTGGTGGATGAAAACTCTGCTACAAACTTTTTGCTGCCTGACCCTCTTGATATGCTTAGAGGTTCAATGCGCTAACCTGACAGTACATTCCTTCTCCCTTGTGAGGGCCATAGCAAACTCCTTGGCAGAAAGGAATGAAATACCTCGAGCTTTGTTAATCTAGGAACTGCTTGCTTTCCCTCTGCTACTCCTTTTCCACTACCCTCTGCTACTCCTTTTCCACTACCAAGGAATTTGTATGGAGACTTCTGGGTAACAGCTGGATTTTATACTTTTTTTAAAATGGGGGAGTGGGGGAAGAAGGTTCAATCCTTTTGTTTGTTTCTTCCTGACAAGGCTTGGGAGAGATACAACCTAAGACTAGATCAGTACTGAGAGGGCCTGATGTGAATGTTTGCAGCCTTCTTCCATCTTGAGTTTTAAGACACAGCCTAGATGTAGACCGTTTGCCTGATGAAGAGTTCCAGAGAACCCAAAAGCCTGCATCTGACAAAGTGGACTGTAGTCCATGAAAATGTATGCCAAATAACACTCGGTAAGATGCCATGAGTCCTTACTGCTTGCTGGATGAGCCCTCCATGTGTCTTTTGGACTGCAACTCCCAGCAACCCTAGCCAGCATAGCCAATGGTGAGGAATGCTGGAGTTGCAGCTCAACAACAACAAGGGGGGGCGCATGATGCCCCCTCAGATGTCTTCCAATATTATTTCCATTAATAAAAAGACAGGTAATAATGAAAAGTTGAACATAGTGAAGAATATTCTTTCTATCCTATAGCTTTTCCAGAGATGGGGGTTTCTTTAAAGGCAAATAAATTGAAACTTAATCTAGACAAGACAGAGGTGCTCCTGGTCAGTTGAAAGGCAGATCAGGGAACAGGGACTCAGCCTGTGCTGGATGGGGGTTACACTCCCCCTGAAATCTCAAGCTCACACCTTGGGTGTTTTCCTGGACTCAACTCTGAGCCTAGATGCCTAGGTCTCAGCAGTGGCCAGGAGTGCATTTGCACAGTTAAAACTAGTGCACCAGCTGAGCCCGTTCCTTGAGATGTCAGATCTGGCCATAGTGACACATGCCTTGGTTACATGCTGTTTGGACTACTGTAATGCACTCTACATGGGGCTGCCTTTGGAAACTGTTCGGAAACTTCAGTGGGTCCAGAATGCTGTGGTCAGAATGCTGACTCAGGCTAGCTATAGGGGTTATATAACCCCTGTGTTAAAAAAAAGCTTCACTGGCTACTGGTTTGTTTCCAAGCTCAGTTCAAAGTGATGGCCATGACCTATAAAGCCCTATATGGCTTGGGTCCAAACTATTTGAAAGACCGTATCTCCTGATATGAACCTGCCAGAATTTTAAGATCCTCAGGGGAAGGCTTTCTCTCGATCCCACCACCATCCCAGGCTCGCTTGGTGAGGATGCGAAAGAGAGCCTTCTCAGTAGCTGCTCCCACCCTCTAGAATACCCTTCTGGCTGGGACGATCTCCCCTCCCCAGATACCCCTGGTGAGGTGCAGGGGAGGCTCCAAGGCAGCCTGGGTGCTTTAAGTGGGCGCACCTGCTTTCCTTTCGCTGGCAGGCAAAAACGTTTTTATTTCAGCAATCTTTTAATTTGTACCTGCAGACACCGAGGCTTTATTGGTGTGTGTTTTTACTGTTTTAATTTGTGTATGTTTAAAAAAGTAATTGTAATTCTTACTTTTAATTATTTTTAATTGTCTTATTTTTTACTTGTTTTTTTTTTTTTTTAGGTTGTAAACTGCCTAGGGAGTGCTTTGGCATGGACAGGTGGTAGAGAGTCAATAAGTAAATAAATAAATAAATACTTCTTTGCTTCCTTGTCAAATTCTACTTAAACCCTCTCCCTCACCTCCACTCAGTCCATAACTTGGGCCTTCCTTTCCTCTTCTCCAAAATAGGCACAGAATCTGGCAGAGGTGTTGTTCGGAAAGACAGATGGGATTTTAGCCCAATTACTCGAACCCACCCTACACAAAAAAATCCAGTTTGAAACTGGAATTATCTGGTACAGGCTCCTTCCCATTGAATGTGTGGTTTTACAAGGTCTTTAGCTTTCTCTGTGGAAAGGAGCTGGTGCCTCACCAAACTACAGATCCCAGGATTCCACAGGAATGAGCTGGTTGGGAATGATCCAGTTTCAAACTGGATTATTTATGTCGTGTGGATGCTGCAGAAAATGGTCTCTCTCTTTCTCACTCACACTGAGGCCTGCTAGCTCTTCCTCCTCTCCAACTACAATACTCTCCACTCGCCATTCTTCCTCGCCTCCGCCTTCCTCCGAGGCGGCCCTGGGACCCCTCCCTCTCCCTCAGGTGCGCCCACTTAAAGCGCCCGGGCTGGCCCATCGGGCTGGCTGCCTTGGAGCCTCCCCTGCGCCTCGCCAGGGAGAGCTGGGGAGGGGAGATCGTCCCAGCCAGAAACCTCTGCCACCCCCACCCCACCCCCGCTTTTCAGGGTCGCTCGGCATGGCAGAGGGGGAGCTTTTCGTGGAAGGGCAACCCCCAGATTTCTCCGTCTTGCAGGAGTTGCTGTGTCCGCCCTGTCTGGAATCCGAGTCCTCCAGCAGCAGCGGCGCCAATCTCCTCCCCAATCCGAGGGGCGCCGGGCCCGAAACAGCCGCCACCCGAGAATCCAGGTTAGCTTCTCTAACATCTGCTCGTGAGAACAGGGAGAATCGGGATCCCTTTAGACTAGAGCAAGGCTTGCCAAACTTTGGTCCTCCAGGTGTGTTGGACTTCAACTCCCAGAAGCCCCAGCCAGCTTGGCCAACAGTCAGGAACCCTGGGAGATGAAGTCCAAAACATCTGGAGGACCAAAGTTTGGGAACCCATTTGCTCTAGAGAAAAGAGGATCCGGGGCATCCCATGCAGGCGCAGGAGAGGAGAAGGCGAACCCATTTTGCGCGTCCATCGAAGCGAGATGAGCAACGTAGAAGCAATCCCGTCCCTGTTTACCTACTCGCGAGTACACGTGAATGGGGTTGTTGGCCGATTTTTGCTTTAACCCGTTGCTTCCTTGATTAGGCGCTGAGTCAGTCCCATTAAGCTCGATGGGGTCGGTTTGAGGATCAACCTTGACTGAGGATCGGACTACAGAGCCGATCCATCCTATGTTTAATCAAGTCCCGCTCATTTTTTGAGGGTTTTTACTCTCGAGTAAAAGTCCGCCCAGGAGCATCCATTTACATTCCCAAACGTCTTTAATGGGACATACTGAACTGTATTTCTAAGTCAGTTAGTAAGCATAGGAGAAGGGCCCGAGTCTGTTTCCATGCTCGGGGGGCGACTTCATGGGATGCGAATGAGACTAACGCGCAAACGAGGTGTTGCGGATCTCCTGCCTCGGCCTCCCTTTTGCGCCCCGCTTTGCGCGCGCCCTGCCAGAGCCGTCTAAGGGCGGGCCCGGGAGCTGCGCGAGCCCCAGGCCCCGGCGGCGCCCATTGGACAAGAGCGGCGAGGAGGAGGAGGAGGGCGCGGGAAAAGGCTGGGGGTCGCCTGTGCCGAACTCAAGGGCAGGTGGGCCCCAAAGGCCGCCAAACCTGAGGGGGGCGGAGTCGGAGGCCTTGACCCTGGGCGAAAAAGAGGGCCAGCGCTGCTTGCCTCCGCCTCCTCCAAAGCAGGAGGTGGTGGGTGGTCTGGAGGGGGCGAGAGGGCGGGAAGGAATGAGGGAGGAACGAGGTGGTCGTGGGATTTACCTCAGGGGAGGCGCCGGATTTGGAGTTTCGGACGAGCTGCTGGAATTTTAGGGGATTAGACATTTTTTTTATTGGAATAAGACCATTCTATTGAAAAATACACCCGACCGCAAAAGACCGTAACAATAACGCAAAAAATAAAATAAAAATAAAAATAAAATAAAAAGGTTTTATTCTTTTCTTACTAATACAAAAAATAAAACTATCCTAACACTAAAACATTTGCCCTCTTAATCTAAACACACTATAATCACTCTTTTTTCTTTTCCAATGAACATTATATTTACACATTACAATTATACATATTTGGAAAAGAAAAAAATTAATAAAAGATTAATAAAGATAATAATACAAAATAATACAAAAATAATAAGAAGACGTGCCGAATCCCTCACTGAGACAACGAGAGAAGTGCTTTCCCCTTGAGGCAGCCTTTCTCAACCTTTTTACCCTGGTGGAACCCTTGAAACAATGTTCAGGTCTCAGAGAACCCCAGCCTCAAACTTATTATATCTACAGCTCAAAAAAATAAATAAATATGTGGGTCCTCCCCACAATCTCAATCTCGTTGGAAGGAACCCTAGGGTTCCAGGGAAACCCTGGTTGAGAAACCCTGCCTTGAGGGAATCGTTTCCTCCTCCTTGAATCCATCCCTGAGAGCGGCTACTACAGGACTTGGAGGCGCCAAAAAGCAGGGGCGCTGTAAGCATTAGGCAGAGGGAAGCAGTCGCCTCACGCAGCAGATTTGGGGCGTCAGGAAAGAGCACCAAACTGCGATTTAGTTTGTTGTTTTACTGGCAGGCTTGGGGAGAAGTGCTCTGCGGCATTTTCCCCTCTAAGGTGCCCATATAACTTGGCTGGCATTGGGTTCTGTGTTAACAGGACCGGCACCATTGCTGCTCCTCCTCATGCAGCCCAAGGCCCTACTAACAGGAGCAAGTTTTGAAGGAATCCTTGCCTCAGCGTTGGCCAAAAGTCAACAAGACGACGTGTGGTTGTTTTTTAGGGCCAAGTCGGTTGGCCATTGGGACGCCGTCCAGAGATGTAGAATGGGCTTTTATATTTATGACCATTTGGTTACAATAGGAAAACATCCTGCTGAAACAAAAAACACCGGCCGCTACTACTTAGGGTAGCGTCTCAGATTTCCACACAAGACCTGACTAGACCCCCCGCCCTGTCCCATTCCTCCTCCAGAGTGTATTTCTCAAGATTAGGATCCACCTCGCCGTATTAAGGGAGGTGAGGAGGTGAAACATACCAGTCTCCCTCTAATGGTTATGACTGGGAACGCAGCAGGGAGCTTAAAGCGGGGTCAGGGAAGAACTGAAAACATAAGCTCTGAAATATTTATTTAAGGGAGGTACTGGTGATACAAAGTTTAAAACTTATGGACCTAAGAACAACTGTTCCCATGCAGGTTATTTAATTTTAACGTGTCATACAGATTAAAACGTAGAAAGGGGGGTTGGCAGGAGAGAGATGCAGATTTTTACTGGTTATGAAGAAACTTTGTCACGCTTCTAGAATGGGTTTCATAAACTAATGGAAAATAAGAAATTTTGAAATTCTGCTATTAGGCTTTTATCCAGCAGAATTACACTTTTTAGAAGTGAAAAGAAAGGTCATGTGCCAAGACACAAAACTGACACCTGGAATAATGTACTTGCTTGATCTCTGATGAGGGATTTTAAGCAATTAAACAAATTTTAATTATGTATTAGCTGTTAAAATACTGGCTCCCATCTTGCAGTGGTCATCCTTCTCCCCAGTTTATCCTCATAACTACGCTATGAGGTAAATCAGACTGAGAGAAAATACGGTCATAGTAAAGTTTAAACGATTATTTGTACAACCCTACACGTGTCTACTCGGAAGTAAGACCCATTGTGATCAATGGAAATTACTTCCAGGTAAGAACCGCAGCCTGAGACAAAACCCTAGGTCTTCAGCCAGAGGCGTAGATCCTTTTGCGCGTGGGGAGCCGTTGCTACAGTCGTCGAACTTTTTAGGGGAAAAAAAAAGACACGACGTCTTTATTTTGGGGTCTACTCTTGATTTGAAAAGGCGCCCTTAGTTCTTTAAAACACTTGTCCTATGGTCGTCGTTGTTGTGTGTCTTCAGGTCGTTTCCAACTTACGGCCACCCTGTGGAGGCGGTATAAGTTATCGTTCGGTGTACCCCAATATGGGCAGTGATCCTAAGGGAAGTACCCCACATGGGCACTGATCCTAAGGGATTCGGGGGGGGGAGGAGAGTTTTTAATGGATGAAAATGGGGTGGGGGTAGTTTCCAGAAGTTTCTTGGCGTTTCAAGATGTACAGTCGTCCCTTCATATTCGCTGGGGTTTGGTTCCAGGACCCCCCCCGTGGATACCAAAATCCGTGAATACTCAAGTCCCATTATATGCAATGGCATAGCAAAATGGTGTCCCTTATATAAGATGGCAAAAAAATAATAATCAAGGTTTGCTTGTTGGATTATTATTTTTTAAAGAATATTTTCAAGCCGTGAATACTTAAATCCGTGGATACCAAATCCGTGGATACGGAGGAACGACTGTTATTTTGCTCGTATGTGTGTGTGGATTATATTGTGGGGTGGATGCTTGAGGAAACGCGGGCGATTCTCTCCCCTCCCCTCCCCTCGTGCGCGCCCTCTCTCTTTCTCTCTCTCCCCCCCTACAGGTTCGACCCCTTCGTCGGCATGGCTTGCTGCTTCCAGATCCCGCCGGAGAGCAAAGCGCTCAACTTCCTGCAGGAGACCGCCCAGCTCCTCTCCCAGCCTGAGCCTAGCAGCAGCAGCAGCAGCAACGCAGGGAGGCCTCTTCCGCGGCAGGCAGGTCTGCCCGGGTGTCCTTGGCGCAGCAGCCCCGGCGCCCCGGCGCCTCACGGCGACTGCTGCTTCCCCGAGGCTGCGCTGGCCTCTTTCGGCCCTCTGGACGCCCTGAGCCTCATCAGCCTCCACTGCTCCAGCCTCGAGGCAGAGCCAGCGCTTCGGATCGACCCCGCCAAGGACGGCGCAGCGGCGGCCCCCATCGCCCTCGCCAAAGAGCGCGGCAGCGGAGGCGGCAAACGCCTGTGGACGGCGTGCCTGGAAGAGCCCCGGACGGCGCAGCTGCCGGCGATCGGCGCCCCCCACAAGTCGGAGTCTCCAAGAGGCGGCACCAGGAGAGTTTCCCGCAAGCAGCCCAGCCCCCGGCGCAGCTGCGAGCCTCTGGACCCGGCTTTCCAAGGAGTAACGTTTCAGATGCAGCTGCGTCTCTGTGCTGGCAGCTCCGAGGGCTGCAGGCTCCTCATTTGTCCCCGATACAGCAGGTACCGTAGGGCGAAGAAGAAGCGGGGTGTGTGTGTGTTTGTGTGTGTGAGGGGGCAATTCAGGGAATCCGCCCCTAGGTGGCGACGCGCTCCCAGTTGCTCAGACGGGTTCCAACCGCATCACTGCCAAAAACCATTAGGGACGGGCGTCTAAAATATTATTTGCCCCTTACTGCTGGATCACCTTGTCTGCCCACCACACCGCAGGTCTGTACTTTGTCCCAGCGCCTGAGTTAAGTTGCAACTCCGAATCCGTGTAGTGGGCAGTGATTTTCAGGGGTGGGTGGGGGCAGAGTTAAAGCTGTTTCTCCCCCTCAGACTGTCCCAGATCCCCAGAGGCTGAGTGTAATCTTTATAAACACACACAGAATGGAGGATCATATATAATGGCCTTATGGAAAGTTTTGTTGCTTGAGGTGAAAGAGGATGGTGCCCCCTTTCCTTCCATGTGCAACAGCTGACCTGACTGTCTACTGAATCTTGACTTCAGCACAGGTGATGGACTGGCATCATTCACCACACCTGAAGGATGCAGTCCACACTTGAAGTGGTACAGCAGGGCTAGCAGCCTGGCATATATCTTACTGTCCTTCCAGGCCCTGGCTGCAGCTCCCTTCCTTATGGCACCTGCTGCCCAAGGCAGCCATCTCCCTCTACCTGTTGGAAGGGCCAGCCTGCATTTCTCTTAGCACCAGCTGTTGTTGGATTGCAACCCCCAAAAGCTTTAACAAGTATAGCCAAGGGTGAGGGACCATGTCAGTTTCAGTCTGAAAAGATCTGCAGCAGCTACAGTAGCCCCCACCCTGGGCTAGTAAAGAGTTTAAAAGTGGAGAACTCAGATGCTTGAATCAGTAGGGTTCTAGCTTTTGCACAGATTGAGGTGCTGTGTTATTTTGTTGGTTACTTATGCTGTTTCTTATTGTGACCTGCTGTAAACCAGATTTAGTGGGGGCAATCCTTCAGGGAAGTCAATATGTTGTGTGCAAGAGGCTTTTTCATCTTGTGCTGTGTTCTCTCTCCACCAACATCATTTAAAACCAAATGATTGATCTTGGTGTTGTTATGCTGGATTCTATTTGCATAATTATCTCATTGGGCAGAGAAAGGTAGGTGTTGCAGGTGGAAGATGCTGGGTGGTGTGGAAAGACAAGACAATGGCAACCCCCTTCCCTCCCAGTACACCCCCCCCATCTCTAGTGCTGAAGAAAGATTCAACTGCTTGCCCAGTTGACTTCTGGAGTCAGAATGGCAGATGTGAAGGTGGTGAGGATATGGCTGGCCCAAGATACTTTGCTGCCTGAGGCAGAGAACAGATGCACAGAGGCTGAATGGATTGGCAGCTAAAACTTAACTGCTTGGGATGGGATAGGGTGTTCCACTCTCTCTGTGACAGCAGGCTAGTTATTTGGGGTGCCTGGGCTGAACAAGTTATGTAGCACAGAGAGAGACAGCTGGAGAGTTCATGAAGAACAGCCAAGAGGGGCTCCCTTTGCTGTTCCCCCTATCGTAACCTCCCTTCCCCACAGCATTTCTCTCCTAAGACAATTGCCTCACTTTACCTCATAGGAAGTCTGGAGACTTGGGTGGGGCACTATTCCTGTTTCATATGTAAGGATATAGAGCTAAGTAAAACAAGAATGAAAAGGAAGTCTAAAATACTACACATCTAATCTGTGTTCAGTGGAAAACTGAGGAAAAGAAGAGTCCCTTTAGCAAAAGAAGAGGGCAGAGCGGGCAGTTCGGAGGAGGAAGAAGGATGTCTCTCTACCCACAGTATGTTTCCCCTTTTTTTTGAGGCAGTAAGTACTTGTAATATCACCTGGTAATAGTTGTGGTTCTGAGGGATGATACCAAGGTTGGGTTGCACTCTGTTTTTCTTAAGGGGGAGTAAGGGGTCCAAAAGCTAGATAGGAGCATGGAAACTCCCAAGCTAATGATCTGACCCTCTTAGGCAGGACTGGTGAACCTTCGACCTTCCCTCAGTGTTTGGGACTGCAATTCCCATCATCCCTTACAATTGGCCATGCTGTCTGGGGCCTGGTGGGAGTTGTAGACTAAAATATTTGGTAAGCCAAAGGATTCTGATCTCAGCTCTCCAACAGCAAGTCATTTGATTATGCAATTAAGTGTTTTCAGTGCTATCAACCACCTGTGCTGTCATCATGATCTCATAACCTGTGGTACCATTGCTGATTTTATAAGCAGAGTCTGGATATTACTCTGACAGAGGAAGATGGGGATCAGCCTGATTGCAGCTTCAGTAGGTAACCATCACAGGGCACAACACTAGGCAAAACAGCATTCTGGCACAAAGTGGATGGCAAAGGATAAGACCTGGGTGGCTCATCCACACAATATCCTGAAGGTGTCTTGGCTGCCAAAGAGCTGGTAGGAACATGACCATGAGTCTACGAGTCTAATATGTGATAATGAGGTATTTATTTATTTAATATCCCAGGACTGAAGGAGGCCTACAGCATGGTCACAGCTGAGAAACGGTGTAGTGGGAATGTTTCATTTCACTCCCTCCCCATTTTGAAGCAAGCTACTGTGCACAGTTCCAATCACACCCATTTGCCAGCATGTTGTAGTGGCGGGGAGGAAAGAAATGAAGTAAATTCATCCCTTATTTAAAAATGAATAATCCACAGTCACTTCATATGCCAAGCAAGATCCAATAGTATTGGATGCAACACACAGACAAGTGTGAAGGGAGATGTTTTTCTAGCAGAAGTAATGTGTCCTGAGTCTGTAAGACTCAGGGCAGGGAACTATCAAATTAACAATTGTAAACCGCTTATGTAAAGGTATGATGAACACTGATAGAAACCTGAGCTAAAGAACTCAGAATGAGTATAGGCATTCAGCAAGTAGAAGCCAGCATGGCATAGTGATTTGAGCGTTAGACTGTGACTCTGGAGACCAGGGTTCGAATCCCCACTCAGCCATGAAAACCCACTGGGTGACCTTGGGCAAGTCTCACACTCTCAGCCTCAGAAAACCCCAAGATAGGTTTGTCTTAGGGTCGCCATAAATTGGAAACTACTTGAAGGCACACAGCAACAACAATTCAGGCAGCCCTATACTATTTAAAATCCCCAATTGCTCTAACAGCAATGGTGGGGTGGTGGTGAGAAAGAATGCCTGATTTTCCAACACACTCTGTTGTAAAATACGAGTGGAACCTGTTTGCCACATAGTCTGGATTGGCCTGGTCTGTTTCTGACAAGTCAGTTGACAGAAGAACTTGGCACCTGGTGTCTCAGTCCCAAAACTACACTTTGAAATAATTCTTCTTGTTCTCATCAGAACTTAGAATTAAGTGCTAATTCAAATCTAATAACCCATGTATGGGGCACAAAATTTTGAGTTTCTTTATTGGCATGAGGACACAGTTGGTCTGCATGGGCTTAGTGGCAAATAAAACCCTGGTTCATATTGAGAGTATATGGAGTGGGTCATGAGTTGATTTTGTAGGATGTCTCAAAAGGTGAGTGCCTCAGACAATATGTGGAGGAAATTATCCCACCTTTTCAGTTTGCTAGGCTTCCAGCCTCTTTTCAGCATAATTGCATAGTGTGAGCTATAAATCAGCCAGTCCCCAGGTCAAATTTAATCTCAGCCACAGACTCACTGCTGAGTGATTTTAGGCCAATCATGATTCTCTCTCAGCTTTAGCCCCTCACTTGCAGTATGACATAAACTGACTGCTTTACCAGGCTATTTGTAAGAATTACTTAAATAAAATATACAAAGGAGACACTTTTGGACATTAAAGATGTTCTGTATAAAAGGTTAGTGTTACATCAACTGATGGGGATAGACCTCCATACGCAGGTCTAAACTAGCCTCTGAAGTTTCTAACTCCTGGAAAGAAGGAAAGTAATGCCCAACATCTTGGATCAGTGACTGGAAATAATATGGAATTAGTTTCCTGCTCTCAGTTGGGGCTTCATTCCTCCCTCTACAATACTCTCGTTCATAAATTTATTTTTGCAATCAAAATCCAACATGATGTATAATTATTACAGTTTTGAAGTATTCATGATAACATTTCTCCCAGGTGTCTTTAGTGACTTCTAAAAATTTTTAGATGCCTTCTTTAAATAAAAATTGAGAGTCTGGGAAATACATACCTTAAGCATTTGTCCTAGTGATGGAAATGTTTGAGTCAGAGAAAAACTATCAAGGGGAGGGCTATAGCATTATTGGCTTCAACAAACTTAATTAGCCTGAGTTGTTTAGGAGTTTTGTTTGATCAAGGTGCTTCTTGCCTTCAAGGGAATAAATGTTGTGCTTCTTGCAAGACCAGGAAAACACCACTTTGGAGAGATGCTGAAGATGGGACTCCTCTCTGCAATGCCTGTGGCATTAGGTACCTTGTTATTTTAATCATTGTTGAAATATCATAGAATATTTTATAGCAATTTTGTCTAAAACTAGGTGCAGGATATGTAAGTATATTTAATTTATTTCATATCTCACATTTCTCCCAGTATGGGAGCCATGATGACTTGCCGTAGAAGATAAAGACAATGCAATTAATACAATGCATAATACAAACTTTAAAAAATTAAATAGACAATACAATTTAAATATTAATTTAAACATTAATTTAAAATTTTTTAAAAACATGATCCATGTCTTGTTATGTTAACATGCACAGCAATTTTTCAAGTGGCAAAGAAATACTCCTTAAAACTAAGAGGTGTTTGACAGTGGAATAGAATGCTTATGAGGGTGGTGGACTCTCCTTCTTGGGGGTCTTTAAAAAGACTGAAGCTTTAAACATTTTGACAAAGGTGTCAGACTGCAACTCACATAGGCTCTAGCCAGCAAAGCTAAAGGTGAGGAAAAGCAGGAGCTGCAGTCCAAAATGCCTCACAAAGAAACATCTGGAGAGCCCCATGTCCCTCACTCCAGTATAAAGGTTGCTAGATACCAACTGTAGCAAGCTGTTGAACTGTGGTTTGCTACCCCATAACAGACTACAAGGTGGGTCACTACAGCCCCTCCCCCTTTGCTCACTGGAGCCTCCCCCCACCTCATAGAATCATAGAGTTGGAAGGGGCCTTATGGGCCATTGAGTCCAGCCCCCTGCATGGTGCAAGATCTCCAGCTAAAGCACCCCCAGCAGGTAACTGTCCAGCCTTTCTTTGAAGATGTCCAGAGAAGGAGACCCTACTGCATTTCTAGGCAATTGGTTCCATTGCTGAACTGCTCTTACTGTCAAGAAGTTCCTTCTAATGTTCAGTTGCATTCTACCCTCCTATAACATAAAACCACATAGGTTTTGATTATAATATGCCAGCCTCACCCATTCTTCTTTCCAATATCCTGACCTCCGGGATGCTCAGTCTGCCACTTGGTGGAGTGAGGTGTCTCATTTCTTTTTCACAGACACATGCATGCACACATGCCACCCCAAGAGACAAAGGCTGCCATCCTGCATGGCTCCTGTGGCTCAGTATAACATGGTTAGATGTACACTAGGCTGAGCCTAGACACCAGCATTAAGATTCCCTGTTTAATGAGGAGGAGGCACAAGTGTTTGGCTATGTCCCCATAGCCAGAAGCAAGACGATAACACTGAGACCCCCCCAGATGACCCCAGTAGATCTCAGCAGTGATGCCATTTTATCATTTCGTGTGAGGAAATGCTTCTGAGATCCTCCCTGCTCCTCATGAAGCAAGGGCTTCAAAGGGTGTTTAGTAACCCTTTGGGAGGTGCTTTGAGCACTGTGATGGGAGGAAGGGAATGCCAACCCTTACAGCACCCCAACAAACACCTGTGCACACACAAGGATCAATATGGTGTAGTGGTTTGAGCATTGGACTATGACTCTGGGAGACCAGGGTTCAAATCCCCGCTCAGCCATGGAAACCCACTGGGTGACCTTGGGCAAGTCACACTCTCTCGGCCTCAGAGGAAAGTGAAGGCAAACTCCCTCTGGATACATTTTGCCAAGGAACCCTATGAATAGAGTCGCTTTAGGGTCACCATAAGTTGGAAATGACTTGAAGGCACACAAAAACAACAGCAAGAATAACATCCCTCACAGGATGCCAGTGAAAGTTCCTCCCCTTTCATGTCATTTGGAATAAGTTTGGAGTTTAGAGGTGGGGAGGAGATGAGGGAAGGAAATTGATATAGCTTACAAGGATGAAAACAGCCTTGAATTAATGACCAATCACATGACTTAATGAGCTAAATCTGAACTGTTTTCCCCATAGATACAAAAAGTACAGAATTCGGTGTTTTCAGTGCTGGAATATTCCAAAGCATGGTGGGAAACCCTACTCGCATTGCTCCAATTGTGGAGGAAGACTGCATGTAGTAGCTGCCCAGCCAAAATCTGGAAAAAGGTAAACGTGTGTGTATGGGTTCCGGATACTTTGGTTGAGATCTTATATTACCACAGCATAGTATAAATAATTAGCGGAAGAGTTATGTTGAGTGAGATCCAACGAGGTGTAGTGGTTGAGTGTTGGACTACGATTTTGGAGACCAGGGTTTGAATCCCCGCTCAGCCATGGAAACCATTGGGTGACCTTTGGCAAGTCATACACTCTCAGCTTTAAGAGGAAGGCAAAAGCAACCCCCCCCCCGAACAAATCTTGCCAAGAAAACCCAATGATAGTTTCACCTTAGGGTTACCATAAGTCAGAAATTACTTGAAGGAACACAACAACAACAGAGTTATGTTCCATTTGCATTGTGCAATCCATATACTGGATACATGTGTAGCACAACATATTTGTCACTGCTAAATTCTCATGTCTAACTTTCCATTGTACAATTGCAATGCCCAATGTTATGCATGTCAGTACATGCTCCACATTGGGTCTCTGCCCACCCTGCAGTGTGTCCTCGGGGCCCATTGCAAGAATGAGTAGAAGCCCCTTGCAGATGGCATATAATTTGCCTGCTGGTCATCTAGCCATAGTCTTCATGCAGATTTCTGTTTCCGTCCCCCATTAGCTGGATATGGCCATTATGCAGCATCCATTGAAAATACTTTGCGCAGTGCAACTTCCATTGGCATATGCCACTAACAGGATGCTTACACCTACTTGCAAACCATGAAGATTGGGTGTGCTGAATGGAACGTTACCTGAGCAGCAAAAGCTGATTTGTGGAGTTACACCATAGGAAACCACAGTATTGTCCAGCTGGCTAGGAGAATGAGTTAAATTTGCCCTGGGCCCCTGCAAAGCAAGCCCTGGCCCCAGCCCTGCTACATTGCTCATCAGAACCCCCACCTCATCCCATGAATGGGTCCTTGTAGAGCAGGGGTGGGCAACAACCTGCAATTCCTCACCATTGACTGTTGTAGCTACAGCTGCTGGGAGGTGCGGTCCAACAACCTCTGGACGGCTTCATGATTCCCATGATTCCCATCACTCTTGTAGAGAGCAACAGCAGGGCTCCCAACATCCTATCTGTCCTGGGTCCTAGAGACCTTCTTCCCATTACTGGGAAACCACACAACTTCAAGTTCACTATAAAAGCAAACTTTTTTTGCTTGTAAAAGCAAGACATTTTATTTTAAAGGGACATTTTTTTATGAGTGCAATGGCAATTTTGCATAGAAATAAATAAATGTCCATCCACAAGGCTGAAGTATTCAGGAAGGGTGTTTTTACAGGACCTTCTCTATAGGCAGTGGCTACAGGTTTTTAAGTTATAAATATAGTAAAACACATACAAGCAGATCATAAACTATTAATGAATGTATTGGCATATGTTCTGATGTTTTGTATTATGTTTTACAAGGGCTCTGCAAAGGGGTTGTGAAATAATGCCCAACAGTGCATATGGATGGATGGCCTGTCCAATGGAAAATTAGTTCTAAGCTTTGAAACATATTTGTATTCAGGGTCACCCATTTGCAGCCCATGTGATGCTCCAGATTCATTTCCTGACACCAAAGAGTGTTGCTGGGTAGAAAGAATTTTGTGTGGAATTGTCAGGAGCTGGCACCAGTCAGGAAAGACTAGGTGTGGGGAACAGATGGCCCTCCAAATATTGTTGTGCTGTAACTCCTGTTAGCTCCACCGTTGGCTATACTGCATAGGCATTGTAATTTGGTGATGGTGCTGAGAATTCTCTGCAGAAATGCCCAATTCCCTTCATGGAAGCTTTATTTCCAGGTTCTCCAGGGAAGGAGAAAAAGGAAATTGGTTTAAAGACAGTATGCCCTGAAACAGTGCTGGGGTCCCCCCCCCCCGCCGCAAGGTGCCAGGGACCAGCACCATATTTGCATGCATTGGCTACAACTACAGCTGTGTGAAAAAGAAAGTACACCCTCTTTGAATTCTATGGTTTTATTATCAGGACATAATATCAATCATCTGTTCCTTAGCAGTTTTAAAATTAGGTAAATACAACCTCAGCTGAACAACAACACATGACATATTACACGGTGTCATGAGGGTGTGCTTTCTTTTTTCTTGTTTCCTGGACACTTGCTGAGGATGGGCAGTTAATGGCTCACAGGCCAGCATTGGTTCATTACTTTGGACCACTACTTTGAGTAATATTTCCCTAAAACACACCCTCGTAATTCTTTCCCCTGTCTCTCTTTACCAGCTTATGAAAAACCAACTTAAGGGGTTCTTTTCTTTTCTAGATGTGCAACGTTTTAAAGCTTTCCTGTTAACCGGATACCAAAATAGCTCCTAGCAAATCTTGACAACCTGACTGAGGGGTTTGGATGGACTGCTAGGTGGAGGGCCATTATATATACTGACCAAGACTCAGTAGACAAAGTTTTTTTTTTGTTTGTTTGGCTGTTTATTTAGTTCCTTGCTGGATGCTGCTCTGTCTTGAAGTTGTAGCTCTGCCACATGATGCATGTTAGTTTGCAGTGTGTGTGTGTGTGTGTATGTGTGTTGGTAGAAAGGAATAGAAAGAGGTAAGAAAGTGTGGATTAGAAAGAGGTAAGAAAGAATACTGAAACTGTTGCAAGAGAAGAGGTGCTTCAGTTGATCATCTAAGATGAACAGAAGACAGATATGCTGTTTAAAAGAGTTCAGATATGCTGAAATCACTTTCAAGGGATTATTCCTGTCAGTCACATAGAAAGCCATTTAGTGCACCTTGGATATTTAATATGTGTACCACCTGGATCTGGAGAACTCTGAGGTGCTGCCCTACTGCTGACAGTGTGCTTAATATGCTCTAGAGAAGAAGCAGAAAGGCAATGCAATGTATTCCCTGAAGTGAAGCCTCTGGAAGGAGTTTGTCTACAACAAATTATGCTTTCACTTCAAAAGCAGGAAGGCTTTTAAGTGATCAGGAGCAAAAGAACAAACCAGCCACCTGTAACTGAGTACTTTTCTCAACTCCTTATGATGTTTATCTACTTGTTTGCCTGTTTACAAAATATGCCAAGTTTATTGTTTAAAGTACAGAATATTTTTATACTTGGCAAAAAGTTTTTTTTTAAAGATGCTTATAAACTTCCCTTGTTAGTACAAGATGCAGTGTGAATATCAGTGCTTTCACTAGCGTAAGATGTTTCAGAAGGGTACTACTTTCCAGTTGGGACTGTGTCATATGAAACTGTATGGCCTTCCTTTTGAATTGTTTTTATTTGTTTATTTATTTGGTAAATAATATTTCTATTTGAAGTGTTTGGTTGCTGGTTTCCCCCCCCCCCCCCGACACAGCAGAGCCAAAAAGAAATTAAAGGAAAAACAGACTTGCTGTGTTCTAAAATTAAAAACAATTTGTTGTTTTTCTTTTTTCTGTACCTTTTTTTAGTCAATAGACTTCAAGATTTCAGTAAAAGTGACTGCTTCTCAACAGTTATTTTGTAACTAAACAATGGATAAACTTCTGCAGCTAATTTCTTCAACTTGGAATGAGACTTGGAAAGAGAGGAAGGAAAAGTAGCCTGTCAGTTTATGGATGTAATTGAGGTGCTTTCTTTTGATTTCAGAGGAAACCTACAAATGACGGTCAGAATGTCCTTCTGGACCTAACAGTGAAAGGCAAACTGAAAAAAGACCAGTAACTTATTCTTGCAGCCTAATCATTTGCATGGTTGCTCCGGGAGAAGTCCCACTTAGTTGAGCAGGACTTGTTTCCAACTAGATATGCATAAGACTGCAAGTGGACAGGACAGGGTGTTAGCAGGCTGGAATGCCTACTTGTGTCTGCTCCTTCTCCCCTTTCAGTGGAGACATGTTCGCTCTGATTCAGCTTAGCACTTGTCTCATGGAAGGCAGGTTGGTGTGGCTGGAAGGACTTGTTCATATCCAAGAGCAATCAGGGCAGAAAACACTGGGTACACACACTTGGAGGTGCAAGGCAAGGCGAATAGCCATTCCATAACAAGATCCAAGAAATATAGTTCCACTTAGCTGCCTCGAGGACCATTAACCAGCCTTTAGATGTAAATGCACCCAGGCAAAGATCTCTTTTTTGTCCCCAACATCCTGGCTTTGGCAATGGCACCTGACCTATTGATAGGGAAATTTGCCCCAACCAGGCTGAATAGCATTATCTACTATGCTATTGACAAATTCCCTTTTAAAAGCCTGAAACATGTTTACCCTATGTAGTTACATCTGTTTTATACCACCTAGGGCCTGTCTACATGAGGCAAAAAACAAACAAACAAAAACCGGATTGCTCTGCAGTAATGGCAAATTGCACAGCTGCAATTTATCTTAATGGGTTTTTTGCCCCCAAAAGCTTTGCATTCCTGCCAGTCAAGATGGTGGCCACAGGTGAATTACTTGTGTTTTAACTTACCTGGATTTGCTACTGCCAAACTTAAAAAAAAAAAAAATTCCTATATGCGATAGAGCAATATTTTGCCTTTACTTAAAAAAACAAAACACCACCCCGTTTTATCACCTTAGTGCTCATTCACTAAGGCGAAAATCTAACATGGCAGCTCCAGGTGCTTGCCTTATTAGCAAGCCCCCACCACCACCACCGCGCTCACCCAGCCAGTCCGCTTTGCACTTCCACTCGTATGGGAAAGTGATACAAAGTGAGTCACTTGTCCCAATGAGCAGGAATGTGCATTTCCTTTGTTGTTGTTTTAAAACTCCAGCAAAAGCCACAAAGGCTTTTCCTTCAGAGTTTTTGGTGTTTTGGTCCCCCTCCTTCCAAATATGGCATAACAATGTGGCATGCAATTAAGACAGGTAGGATTCTTCTCACATCCTGTGTGGACTATTTTCATTGTTTAGACAGCCCCTTTGAATGTCATGGCATTATCTGACAGAATCCTGGGATTTGTAGTTTGAAGAAATACTTGGACTGGGATGCTAGGGAGTTATAACTCACTCTAAACTACAAATTCCAGGATTTTTTTTGCATGAAGTCATGTCAGTTAAAGTGGTATGAAACTGATATACCTATATACAACTCAAGATTCCAGTGTATTTTTACATTCCTGCTTTTCTGGAGGTGAAGGTCATGTATTCCTTTGTGTTCCTGGAGCTCAGCAACTATACTTCATCAGGACCATTTGCCTTGCTGAAAATACCGTCTAAACCACAGGAGGAGGCTCTTTCATACTACACTGTTACAGCACTATAATGCCACTTTAGTTGCCATGGTTTCATTCTGTGGAATCCTGGGAGTGGCATTTGTGGGAAGGGCCTTTAGAATCCTTAGCCAGGGAGTTTCTCTGGTGCTTCCGACCAAACTACAAGCCCCAGCCTGGCAATTAAAGTGGAATAATAGTATCATAATTGTGTAGCGTGAAAGGGACTTAAATTTCATAAGCAGAAGGAAACACAAGTACACAATTCCAATTTGGAGGAAAAGAGGCCATAACGTTTGCGTATAGCTGTTACAATTTTGACTGGGCATGAGTTACAGGAAGCCCCTGTTTAACCAACAGGTTAGGGGCTGCAGTAGTGTCAACTAACTGGAAATGGTCGAAAAGCAGATCCCATGTAGGGAACATGAGGGAATTACAGTGGCTTGCTTAGGACTGCCTGTGTGCACACTGCTTGCAATTTCTCTCAGTCAGCTTGGTGACTCCCCACCTCTCAGCTCGCTTCGCAAGTTGCAAGTGTCAAATGAGCAATTTTCAGATAACAAGCTGTCGAAAGGCAGGGGCTTCTTATATAGATCTAGAGATTCAGAAACCCATCTGCTTTCTGATATGTGAACACCTGCCCTGACTGCTAGAGAACAACTGAGAAGGGACAACTGTAGAATCCATGTGGGCACGTGGCTGATATGTGCTTCTCTGCCTTCTGGGGTGTGTGACAGATACTTTGGTTCCCAAGCTGGGCTTGACCCCTGTTTACTTACACCCACAAGGTACTTTATGGGGATCCCCTTACTGGGAAGGAAGGGCTCCCAAGTCCTGCTTCCCACCTAAACTGGATCTTGCCCTATGCCACGATGCCAAAGTTGTGACAATATAACCCAAACACGATCAGTTGGATCCACATACAATACATAAGTGCAGGGAGTAGGGAGGCCATCAGAGCCTGAGTTCCAGGCAAGCTCCAAGGGAAGTGCATATATCCTCCCTGGGTGGACTGAAGGGAAGCCTTCTGCTTCAATGCCAAGTTCAGGGAAGGGTCTGCTGTCTTGTGCATTGATTGCCTGATTCCCCCCAAACCTGCAAAAACACTGCTGGCTCCTAGAGACAATGACTAAAGTGCCAGGGGAGGAAATAGTGACTGCCCTTTCCCACGCTGAACTGCACCACACCCTGCAAATGGATGTTTGGGGTAAGTCTGGAGCCCAAGCTTATGCTGAATGTGTAACATGCAGCTAAACCTTACTTTGTTTTACTCCAAAGCATACCTTCCAATATTTCACAGCTGGAAACCAGGAAACATGTGACCAGCAATATCAAAGTGTGGTCAAGATGGCAAGAGTTGTTAGTGAGGAAGAACAGGCAACCTAGGAGAGGCTACAGCAGTTTGCTTATGTATGAGCCTCCTGGGAAGGGCAAAATTCCACCCGTGCCTCTCCTCACCCCAAACGCTAAGTTAATTGAGTGCAAACTACTACTTTTGCACTTTTAACTCAATTTGCTGCAGTTGAAATAAACTGAGGACAAAGGGCAGGAAGTTGGAGGAGGAGACAGAAAATGGGTCTGTTTAAAAGCAGCTTAAAAGGTCAGGTGGGTGGGTGGTGGGTAACAGAGGACTAATTGGAACTGTCCCTGCCAAATTGGGACAGTTGGAGAGTATGGAGGAGAGAACCAGAACAAATAATTTAGGAAGTCCTAGTATTCTTCATCCTGGCATTTTGCCTCTTTTGGCCTTTCCTTGATCCTGCATTCCTTGCTAATCAAGTAGTAGAACCTTGAAAGATGAGAGGGGAAGTTGTGGCCTTCAGGTTTTTAGCTTCAGCAGCAGCCTGGTACTGGTGAAGAAGACTACAGATTTCTCCTAGCAACTGGACTTCAATACACTGTCTATGGTGCCTCCTGTTAGATTGTGAAGATGGAATGAACCCCACTCCCTATCATTTCATAATGCAGGGGTGGGCAACGGCTACACTGCCCCCAAGAGAGCCTGAAGGACTCCATAATTGAAAAATATTCAAATATTTTGCCCCCAAACACTCTGTGGAGCACATGGGGGAATTTTCACCTCTTTTGTGTCCCTATGGGCCATGTTAGGCTCAGGAAAGGCCTTTTCTTAGGACAGGAAGTAGCCTGAAAGTCACTTCCTGTTTCAAAAATAGGCTTTCATTGGCCTAAAATGTTGCAACCCCCCCCAAGTGGTTAAAATGCACCCCATGTTCCCTAGAGGTCATCTGGGGGCAACTCCCCCATTTCTTTTTTTCTTCAAAAATCAATCCCTGAAGCATTCCAAATGGTCCTGTGGGCACATGAGGCCCATAAACTGCACTCTGTTCTACTGTCTCTCAGCCAAGAGCATCCTAGTGTCAGCCAGCCACTGAGGTCTAGAGATACCTTGGACTTGTGCTACCTAACAAAGGTGTATGTTCTAGGCACCCTTCATAAAGTTTAGGTAAAAGTTAGATTTTAAATTTCCCTCCAACATGGTGATGAACTCAGGCAGAGAAGTTAGGCTAAGAAAGAGAAACTGATATTGCACTTTAAATTACTATCTTTACGCTTCATGTGGCCATCATGTAAACTACACTGTTTACTCAGTTGCTCAGATGAAAGCTTTATACAATTCTCAAGCATTGTGGGAACAACCATGGAGATAGTACTAGGTAGATGGCTCCAGGCACTGTGTGAAGTGGCCTCATCATTACAGGTCAACCACTTGTCCAAGTCCTTATTAAAAAACATTTCATAGGGACACAGGGATTTTCTGTGGCTGGCAAGAAATCTATGGAGGTGAATTGTGTATGTGTGTGTATTGTGCCCTCAAGTCATCTGTTGACTTATGGTGACCTCATGAATATTACAGGGTTTTCTTAGGCAAGAAATACTCAGAGGTGGTTTTTCCAGTTCCTTCCTCTGAAATATAGCCTACAGCACCTGATATTCCGTTGGTGGTCTCCCATCCAAGTACTAACCAGGGCTAACCCTGCTTAGTTTCCAAGATCCGATAGAATCTGGTGCCTCTAGGGTATTTATAGGGGAGAATTAACTGTAGCAGGTTCAGGCTACCATAGTATCTATCTATCTATCTATCTATATTATCTTTATTGTACAGAGACCATTAAATCCCAAGATATCCATCATACACAACATGATAAAAAACCTAAACAGTATAAAAAAGACTGGGGTGATATCTATTAAAAATATTTTTATTCAGTAGTCTTACACAAAAATAAAACTACTGTATAACATACATTCATTATCACATTGTTAGCATGATTGCTTACAATACAAACCAACATAGAAACCCCCACACATTTAACATTTGTGCACTTCCTAATCATTTCCTAGTTGTGGTGATAGCTTGAAACTTATCACCCCCTTCTTACTTGTTGTGTTTTTAGTTTTTGGCCCTCCCTGTTTCACCAGCTTTTTCTTCTTTCAGTCCTGTATGCTTATAACTGCTAATTCCGCCCCCACCCCCCGGCCACCGCCATTTTCTTTTCCATAGGGGTGTTACATCTTTCCATTCTACTTATAAATTTTTGAATTTCTCTCATCTATTACTATTGTTAGTCTGGCCATCTTGTACATGTCAAATAGTTTAAGTATCCAGTCTTCATTTGTCGGGATTTTTTGGTTTTTCCATTGCTTCGTGTATACTGCTCTAGCTGCTGATACCATATAGAGCAGTATCTCCAATATTTTTTCTGGATTTGTGCATCTATGTTGTAAAGCATATTTTAAGAGGTAGACTTCTGGTTCCAAGGGATACTCTATATTTAATGTCTTGGTTATTAACATGAATTTCCTTCCAGATTTTTTTTTTTTTTTTTGCTTTCTCACATGTCCACCAGGCATGAAAGAAAGTTCCTGCTACTCTTCCACATTTTCAATATTTATTTGATGGATTTTATAGATCTTGGCTAGTTTCTCAGGCATTAAATGCCACCCGAAGAGCATTTTGTAATAATTTTCTAACTTCTCGTAAATATCAATTTTTTATTCCACGCTTTCTCCCAATGGTCTAATTGAATTGTATGGCTGAGATTTGGGGCCCATTTGATCATGTGTTCTTTTATTCTTTCTTTTCCTTGTTCCATTTTTATTAGAATCTGAGACTGGGGTGATATCAATGCTAGAATTGTTTAAGCTTTTTAAAAACATAATAGGCTTAGTATCATTTAGTACAATTTTAAAAGGGAGACAAACTACAAGTATTATATATGTGTCTGAGTCATAATTTTATCTTGGCAGCAGAGAAAAGGAACTTTGCAACAATTTGTTACACATTTTTAGTATCTCCTAGCGGATAAACCAAGTACCATTCAATGGGTCTTCCAAGGAATTTATTTAAGAGGAATGTAAGGAGCCAGCGTGGCGTAGTGATTTGAGTATTGGACTATGATAAAAGCCCATTGGGTGTCCTTGGGTAAGTCACACACTCTCAGCATCAGAACACCCTGTGATAGTTTCACCTTAGGGTTGCCATAAATCAGAAATGACTTGCAGGCACACAGCAACAACAAATTAATCTTAATCTCCCATCTCTGTAAAAATTACAAAAGAAAAATACGTGGAACAGAGACTCTACTAATCCAGCTCCACATGGACAAATGCATTTTTTCCCTAAGGAATTCCCTGGAAATGACCATCCAGCACAGCAGAAGGAATGACATTAAGTTGAGCTTTAGTAAAAACCACATGGTGTTTAGAGATGGTCAGACTTTCAAGATAGTTTTCATCCCTGTTGGTATTAAATAATAGTTCTATATTAATTGGGAAGCAGGTAGTAAGAGCAGCAGATAGACAATCTTGTATATCTGTAGCTTTAATCCTGTGAGCAAGAATCAATTTTGACTTAGAAAAGTCTTGGGTAGAAAGGAAGTGGCCAGAGAAACCTATTCTCTGTAATTTGTCTCTGATAGCTTTGGACCACTGGCTAATGTAGTTGTCTTCCTGAAGAAAATGTATATATTTTCTTCAGGAAGATAACCTAATTATTACTACCTAATAATGTAACCTAATTCAGGTCTTGCATAAAAAAGTTTTAGCTAGTATCTTAGTACCCAACCCCACTGAAGAATAACCAGCTTCAAGCCCAGAGCAATTACCGCAGAAAAACTGAAAGCATTTGTTCCAGGGCTGAAGAGAAGCCCAGAATCCAAACTGGAACGCTGAACAGCAATTGTTGCAACATCTTGGCCTGGAATACCCTGAGTGCAGCTGGAATAAACTGTCCTCCTTCAGCATAACAAAATCAGCT
Organism: Gambelia wislizenii; assembly: GCA_030847615.1. NCBI lineage: Eukaryota > Metazoa > Chordata > Lepidosauria > Squamata > Crotaphytidae > Gambelia > Gambelia wislizenii. The sequence continues at coordinate 264,419,567 of JAUMIR010000002.1, forward strand.
TTAGCACTATTAGATGCTGATTGAATAGCAGAAGTCCAATGAGATACCCAAGTGCCAGAAGGTTGGAAAATGACACCTAAGTACTTAAACCATCTAACTTATTCTATGTTTTGTCCAGCTATAACCCGTTTAGTCAGGGAGAGGCTCTCAGTAAAACCATAATTCTGGTTTTGCTTAAATTACTGGTTAGCAGGTTTTCTTTACAGTATCAACATTCGCTTTTAGGCCAGCTTTAGGAAAAGAAAGAAGGGCAGCAGCACCTGCATACAGGAGTAAGGGGATACTAACTGTGGCCAGTTTTGGAGCATGAAAAATTTATGAGTAGAAAATTGTCATTAAGGTCCAAATTGAATGACGTGAGTGCAAGAATATAGCCTTAACACACTCCCTTTACAACAGGGATAGCTTTGGTTAGGCTACCCTTTACACCGCATCTCACTTATACTGTAATAATCTGATACAGGCTCATGATTAGCAAAAGTTGTTTTTTATCAATAAAAAAGGAAAGAAGTTTGGCCCACAATCTATCTACATATCAAATCAAAAGCTGATTTCAAATGTATGAAAGCAGCCTATAGACTGTTACTGAGCGATCTTGTGTATTTCTCAGAGAAGTAGCTTAGAACTAAGTAATGGTTAAGAGCTGACCTATCCTTTCTGAAGCCAGCCTGCCCCTCTCCTAGGATATTTTCATCCTCCATCCAGCTAATGAGCCAGTTGTTAAGATATGGGGCATAGCCACTACTGAAAGTAGATTAATGGGCCAGTAATTAGAGGGATTGTTCCTATTCCCCATTTTATAGATAGGAATGATGATAGCTTGAGCAGTCCTGTTAATTTGGATGAACAGGACTGCTAGTAGAGGTGCCCACCATGTGATGCTAGCTTTCAAGAGCTCAGGCATAATTGAATCTTGCCCTGGAGCTTTTCCAGATTTAATTTGAGAAATTAATGTCTTTATTTCAGCTTGAGTCACAGGAGCCCAATGGGGAGAGTCTGTGAGATCTAGGGACAGAAAATATGCCTCCATAGAGGCCTGCTCTCTACAGTCTCTAAACAGAGTAAAGAAAAAAAAATCCTAAACATGGGCAGGTATATTACAGTTCACCCCTGTATCTGTGGTTTCACTTATCCACAGATGAAAAAATAGGGATACATACTATAGAGTCATGCTGGGAAAATGCCTAGAGAGGTGTCCTCTCCAAGAATCACTATGTTTTCCAATACAACTCTTTCGTATGTTGTACTGGAAGTCCTTTATTTTAATAGGGTTCACTATTACCGCTCTATTCTGCCTTGGTCAGACCTCACCTAGAATACTGTGTCCAGTTCTGGGCACCACAATTCAAAAAAGATATTGACAAATTGGAGCATGTCCAGAGAAGGGCAACTAAAATGGTGAAAGGTCTGGAAACCATGCCTTATGAGGAGAGACTTAGGGAGCTGGGTATGTTTAGCCTGGAAAAAAGACGGTTAAGAGGCGATATAATAGCCCTGTTTAAGTATTTGAAGGGGTGTCACGCTGAGGATGGAGCAAGCTTGTTTTCTGCGGCTCCAGAGACTGGAACATGGAGCAATGGATGCAAGCTCCAGGAACAGAGATTCCACCTCAACATTAGGAGGAACTTTCTGACAGTAAGAGCTGTTCGGCAGTGGAATGCACTCCCTCGGAGCATGGTGGGGTCTCCTTCCTTGGAGGTCTTTAAACAGAGGCTGGATGGCCATCTGTCGGGGATGCTTTGATCGTGATTTCCTGCGTGACAGGGGGTTGGACTGGATGGCCCTCGTGGTCTCTTCCAACTCTATAATTCTATGATTCTATGATTTATAAATGGCAAGTCTGGGAGCATATCCCCCAGTGATATAGGGGGCAGGGGACACCTGTACATTGAATTGAACCCACAAGGTTGCCTAACATGCCTGTAAGTGTTGACCAAAACTGCTTAGTACTTTTTTTTTTGCAAGAACATTATCAAAATACAGTTGTCCCTTCATATTCGCTGGGATTTGGTTCCAGGACCCCCCATAGATACCAACATCTGTGAATACTCAAGTCCCATTATATGCAATGGCATAGCAAAATGGTGACCATTGCATAAGATGGCAAAATCAAGGTTTGCTTTTTGGATTATTATTTTTTAAATAATATTTTCAAGCTGTGAATACTTAAATCTGAGGATACCAAATCTGTGGATATGGAGGGACAACTGTACTCCATTGCTTATGCATGGCTTCTTTCTTTTTCTGGGCAATCAAGGATATGTAGTGACTTTTAATAAGGTGGCATGATTTAGGAAAAGTTCTACAGTTATCTCTTCTATACAGGTTGAGTTTCCCTTATCCAAAGTGCTTGGGACTAGAGGTATTTTGGATTTTGGAATATACATTATATCCATCTTGGAGATGGAATCCAAGTATAACCATGAAATTCATTTATGTTTCATACACACATTATACACATAACTTAAAGTAATTTTATATACTATATTTTTAATAATTTTGTATATGAAACAAAGTTTGCGTACATTGAACCATCAGAAAGCAAAGGAGTCACTATCTTAGCCACTAATTTGGACTATTTTGGATTTTAGAATATTTCAGATTTTGGAATTCTGGAATAAGGGAGACTCAATCTGTACTGATAAGACATTGTCCTTAAGTATTTTTTAGCTTCTGAGTACGGTATTCCTTATAAAACCAAGCTACCACAGCCTTATGTCTATGACTTCTAGGCCTCATCTCAGTGCTCCTCAGTGACATAGCCAAAGCAGAAAGCAGTTGGGTATAGTTTTCCAGTGCAACTTGTACATCATAGGCTTTTAAAACTTCATGCCCACTGATGAATGTAAGACATTAAGAATGCTTAGAGTTAATATTTTCTGACCATAACAATCACTTCTGCTTAACTCTCTCTCTCTCTGGCTTCTCTTCGCAAAAGAAGATTCAGGAAGGACTCATCCTGTGCTTTCTGCAAGTGCGCTGATGACTGAAAAGGCCAAACTGAGATAGATGGGGATGAGCTTTTGTTAGGCTACCTTTTCTAGGCCCCTCTCCATATGGAGCAAGCAGTGCTCTCCTTTAAAAAGGATGCTTGGTCGTTCAGGATGCTGCCAAACAAGACTGTCATCTCCCGGGTCAGCCTCGAGCGACCAAAGTCCTGAGTCGCCTGCATGCAGGGTTGGGTCTGTGGCTTCCAAGTGCATCTTTACGCCTGCCATTTCGTCCCTCGCCTATCGCTACAGGGCTTTTTCGGAATTGGATTTATCCTTCAAGCCTGTGCAATGGATTTTTCTGGTGGAGCACAGTGTGAACATAACTGGCCTCACCCTTTAAACCAAAGGTTCATCTGCTGTGGCCTTGCAAGCATGGACGGTAGCAGCGAGGTCCTCAGGTCATAGGTTTGATTAGAGTTTCCTTCTCTTAGATGGTTGACCTTACAGGGTTGGATGAGCACCATCTGCCTGGGTTTGGGATTAGAGTTTTCCTTCTCCTAGGATGGTTGCCATAAGGCTAGAGAGCCCATCCCGCCCTTTGACGCTCTTTGTCAGACCCTTCAGTTTTGACCTCTCTGGCATGGGAGACCCTACCAGTGGCTATTATGCCACCGCCAGCATAGCTGAAAACTTCATTAGGGTATGCAGGCCTCTCCCCCATGACAAGGGGGCGTCAATGGGGAGGAACACAAACTAGTGGTCTGTCTGTCTATTAAATAATGAGACTGATAAATAGCCCATCTTTATTTATATGTATTACAATTCTAATGCTTGTCCCTTTCACTATACTCTCCATTCACACTCACACACCGATGTAGTCTTTCCCCCCACTGGTTGAAGGCGTGGAGCAGATCAGTTTCTGTCAACACATCTGCCTTTTTCTTCTTTACTGCATCAGTTGACTCAAAATGTGTTCCTTTAATTTTTTGAAAAACATTTGGGTCTGTCTCAAGTTGCTGTAGAAGGTCAGTGCAAACTTCCTTGCGGCATTCCTTTTGCTCTGGTGTGAGAACCCTAGGGACCATCTTGGCACAAATTTTCTCATGTTGAGATCCTCATGCAAAATTTTCCACGCAGTCATGGCTTCAACTATCATTCGGCCAGTGAGCCAGCGGTGTCCTCAAACAATCTGGCTGATTTCCCCCCCACAATTTCCTCAGTTCTTGAACTGGAAGGTTATCCAGGGCATTCATCGTCTTCCACATTCTCATGTCCTTCTCTGAACCTTTTGTGCCATTCAAACACACATGCACAAGACATGGAGTCTTCCTCGTAGGCCTCAGTAAGCATTTGAAAAGATTCCATTAGTGTTTTGTTCAATTTTACTAAAATTTTCAAATTGATATGTTGCTCGACTTTTAAACTTAGCATGTTCCCAGCACACAACAGACAACACAGCTGCTTTAAATGACTGACAGTTAACTGAATGGCCGAGAGTGTTGACGTTTGTCAGTACTGTAGTCTCTTTCTTGCTGTTTACTTGCTCCTCCTCATCCCTCCTCTCCATCATCAGTCCAGGGAAATGACACAATCTAGAATTACTCTTTTGTCTTCCTTTTTCATTTTTGACTTTTCTCTTCTTATTTATGCAAGGAATGTTTCAGGTATGTTTCAGAGAAACTGTTTTCAAATATTCACAGCTGGTTGTTCAGTGCGTTCTATGACACCTTATTACAACTGCTTGCCCAGCTTCTCTGCAGCACTTTCATCCACTCTGGCTGCAGTTGTAAATTTGGGATAATTCAGCTTCAGCCCCAGTATAAATAGTTCTGCTTAGATTCAAAAGTGCAGAAGATAAAGGTTACTTCAGAAACAGTATAAGAGATAGAGCTAATAAATCATTCACATACTCCACTGTTCATTAGTGTAGCTCTACTAATATTGCAAATGTGTCACTTTATCTGGAGGGAGACTCACCAACAGTAATTTCTCAGCAGCCAGGGACAAGAAGAAGGCACAGTAGATTCCTTGTAATTTTCCACTTAGTGAGTCATCCACTCTTTTCCTAATAAATGATATCCTTTGGATGAGGTCAGAACAATTAAGTAACAACAAACTCAGGCACTTGAAAGAAACATTGAAGCTTGCTCCAAAGCCAGGACCAGAAGTCACTGGCATAGTTACAAGGTTAAGGGTAGAATTAGGTGTTTGTTTGGAAGTGAATTATGGAGTGGCTATTCCTTTGAAAAGGCATGCACAGACCTGCATACTTTTATCACTCATCTTGCATACAGTCTATATTTACTCATTACATTTTGGGCAAATGTATCAAATTAGCTTCAGAAGAACCGTATGAAATAGGTACTCATGGCTCTTTTCCTGCCTGCTTTTAGGTAAGCTTTGGAAAACGGTTTTGTTTCAGCAGGTGGTTTTAAAATTCAGACTCTCAGTAATTTTTAAAATGGCACTGTTTAAATCATTCCTGGTCAATACTATACATGTTTACTGGGAAGTGAACAGAGAGCTTGTGTGCAATGGGAGTGGCATCCTAATAAGTGTTTAGGATTGCACTTCAGTGTAGAAGAGTGCTATTAATGCTGTTGCTGGTGTTACAGCTGTAGACAGATCCCCACTTTTCTTGGGGACCCCTGTATCCACTGATTTATTATCCACTGATTCAGTTATCCACGGGACACAAAACAGCACACCTACCATAGAGTCTTCCTAGAAAATGTGTCCTCTCTAACCATTTTCTAGGTCCTCCAAGGCTATGGTATTTTAAATAGGAAGTCCCATTATTTTCAATGGCATCCGCTATTATCCATGGTTTTCAGTATCCACCCCCCCCCCAGACCCAATCCCCAGCAGATATAGGGGTCCTACTATACCTCTCCCTTGTTTCTTCCTTGCTGCAAACTCTTTCCCCCTTAGTTCTCCTTGTGCCTGCCTTCTAAACATTTTCTTAAAGTGCTGCCACCCAAATCTGGATCAGGACGTGGGTTTTGTTTTGTTTTTCTCTCTCTCTACAGGTAGACCTCCCCGTATCCACGGATTCGGTACCCACGATTTCATGAAGTAGCCATCTGTATGTCATCTGGATTCAGGGTGAGTCTGCATTTTTTTGCTGGTGTAGACAAGCCCCTTAGCATTCTCTTCCTCTTTCCTCTCAAAAGAAAAAAAAAAAGTTGCCATCTTGTCAGATGGGAGCATCCTGTTCAGTTCCTTGTTTTACAGAGTGATGTTGGGGATGAACTGTTTGGTCAGCTTTGCTGCCAGAGCTGGATTTTCTGCTTCTTTCTAAAGTCTAAGTGCTGGCTAATGACCAAAATAAAAGTGAATTTGAAATTTCTGAAGTTCAAGCTGTTTAGATAAGAAGTGAGAGCAGGGAATCCTCTGTCTCTTTCTGCTTTTACACCTAGAGCCAAACTCCAAAGCCTCTATGCTTCTACTTCCAGTACTAAGTAGTTCCAACACTTTAAATATTAGTTTAAATTATATTTTTGGAGAACACTTGGCAGTACAGTAACACATCAAAATTTCAAAAGCATAATTGTCTCAGTAAATGGCAAAGTTTTATCCCCTAATTTAAATAAATCCTTAACTTCACAGAGTGGAGGGCGAGCATAGATAGTCCAAGCAGAAAACAACCTCTAGGAAGTGACTGATTAAGGGGTTACTAAAGTCCCTGAGACAGGAAATTTTAAAAAGTCTCAGACCAAAGGCATTTATACACATGTTCTGAATAATGACATTTAAATGAGGCAAACCCCAATGTTCTTAGCAAAAAGAAGAACATTCCTTTTTTAAAAAAAATAATTCCTTTTTATGTATCAAAAACCAGTAGAATACAATTGAACATGTCCATTTTGTTGTCACAAGTCACTACAAAATGTCAGACGGTAATAGTATTTTTATACATAAAAAAGAGAAACAGAAGAAAAGAAAGGAAGAAATAATCCATTATACATAGAACAAATTAAATATACTCTCCTAGTAAACAGTTCCATTTGGTCATGAAAATAGAGGTAGGCAGTTTTATGCAATGTGGTTATGTAATAGTTTTCGGAAGAGTGTGTATTTCATTCCACAATTTCTCATGGTGGGCAGGTGGGGCCTGCCGGACTATATTGCAGTTTATGTAATCAATTATCAGAAGCCATTTTTCTGCAAAGGGTATCTATGGGGTATCCTTGAGATATCTTAGTTTGTTCCTTAAGCATTTCCATTAAGCAATTGTTCCAGAACCTCTTCCACCATTTTCCCATTGTAAAATCTCCCATTTTCCAATTTTGCACAATTTCTAGTCTTGTTATTGCCAACAAAAATCGTATCAGGGCTCTGTGTTTCACTGTGGTATTTTGATCAGCGAAAAGGGAGAGAAGTGTTGTACTAGGGGTTATGGAAATGGTTTGCTTTGTGATCTGAGAAATCAGCCTAAGTACCTCAGACCAGAGCTTCTGGACCAGAGGGCAGTGAAGCCACATGTGGAGATACATGCCTTTGTCCTTGCAACCCCTCCAGCAATTGGGATTACTACTTTTGGTGATTTGAGCCAGTCTGTGGGGTGTCAAATACCACTTATAAACCACCTTAAGTGTGTTTTCTTGCATTATGACTGGACTTTTCCGAAATGTTGGGGATTTCCAGATGTTTGACCAGTTCAGATCGCTTATGGGGCATGCTACCTCAGTTTCCAAGGCCGATTTGAATCAAATGGTCTCCATCATTGTGGTTTCTATCATAAAGTTGTATGTAATTGCCATGTGGCCCATGACCTGATTGGTAGAGGGCATACATAAGTTTTCAAATTTCGTTAGAGGTCTAGCGGCAAAGCCCTGGTGTTGTATGTGGGATAAGAAATGCACAATTTGCGTGAGTTGTATCCAAGTGGGCTGAATGGGGTCCAAATCCTTTACGAATTATTCTTTGGTTTTAGGAACATTTTTTATTATATAGATCAGATATCATATATCAGATATCATCCCCTTCTTGTCCCAATCTAGGTAAGTTGTGTATTTGATTGGGTCAAAAAATTTGGGATGGGTCAGGAAGGGGCGGATGGGTGATACCTGGGGCATCATTTTGTGACTCCACTGTTTCCAAACTCATAAAGACATTTGTGAGAAAAGATTTTCAATTTTTTTGATTTGAGGGTAGGAAAGATTAGAGAAGTACACTCCCATGTGTTTTTGGGTCTTTCAGGTTTAATTCTGTCTCAATCCAGTTAGTTTTGGGGTTTCTCCTGAATATCTGGACCAGATGCGTAAGCTGAGCAGCCATAAAGTAATATGGCAAATTTGGAATGCCCAGCCCCCCTGTTTGGAGTTTCTGGTATAAAATACCTTTTGGAAATCTTGGTTTTTTATTGTTGAAAATGAAAGTGTGGAATAGTTTTTTCCAAATGTTGAAGTATGTCAAAGGGGGTTCCAGAGGGATCATGAAAAATAGGAATAGAAGTCGTGGAAATACGAACATTTTTAGTATTGCTATTCGCCCCAAGAAGGATAGGTTAAATGTGATCCAGTGTTTTATTTTTTGCTTTATCCAGGTTGTGAGTAGTTTATAGTTCCGTGGCAACAGTTGAACTATGTCTTTGGTGATTAGTATCCCTAGATATTTAAATCCAGAGGGTTGTAGATGTAATTTAGTCAGCTGTTACCATTCGTGTTGTGTTGAGTGTGGGATATTTGGGCATAGTAGTTTTGATTTTTGCATGTTTACTCTGAAACCTGTGTATGTGTCAAATTTGTTCAGTATCTTTTGGAGGGCAGGAAATGCAATTGTCATGTTCATGATATAGAGTAAAATGTCATCCGCAAAAAGTCCGATTTTGTGCAGTTGTTGGTGGATCACAGGGCCTTCAATTTGGTGTGTCATCCTTATAATGTTCTTCAAGGGCTTCTATGGCTATTGCACATAATAGAGGGGACAATGGGCACCCCTGCTTGGTTCCCCGATGAAGTTTGAATGTTTGGGAATCTACTTTGTTAGCATAGGTCGTTGCTTCAGAATTGGAGTGCAGATTTTGGAGAAATGTTATGAATTGGCATCCCATATTCATTTTTTTGGAGCAGTCCAAATAGGTATGGCCATTCCAACTGATCAAAGGCTTTCAATGCATCTAGTGATATCAAAGCCAGGGGTGTGTGCCTTTTGTTGCAAAAGTGCTTTATATTTAGTGTTCTTCTGATGGCATTAGCTAGCTGCCGGCCAGGCATAAAGCCTTTTTGGTTGGAATGTATGTAATCAGTGATGAAAGCATTCAGGAGTTTTGAAAAGATTGAGGTCATTATTTTAAGGTCAGAGTTGATCAGGGCAATTGGTCTGAAGGCAGTGATGACAGGCGTGTCATCCTCTGTCTTGGGGATTGGGATGATCCGTAATCTCTTCCAGCTGCATGGATGCGGACCATTGTGGAGGAGTTCATTATATAGGTTGTGTAAGTGTGGGGTAAGTTCTGTTTTGAGTTTTTTATAGAATTCAGCGGAGAATCCGTCGGGCCCTGGTGCCTGTCCCAGTTTCAACTGAGTAATAGTTTGTTCAATTTCTTGTATGGCGATTGGGGAATTTAGAGCTGCTTTGTGTTGTTCCATAAGTTTTGGGATTTTTAGTGAGTCTAAGAATTGGGTAAGATCTAGGGATTGAGGGCACTCCGAAGTGTATAACTCTTTATAGAATGTGCGAAATCTGTGGAGTATGTCCATGGTTTTAGTTACAGTAGTCCCATTTAGGGTTTTAATCTGTGAGATGGTTCTTTTTTCAGCTTTCCTAAAAGAGGAGCATTCCTAACACATCATTCCCACCCAGTTCTATACCAGGATTTGTTCCATGTGCCTCCATTCTATGTTTACAATGCTATCCCACACTTGCCCTGTTTAACAGACTTTCCCCATTAAGAGGAAAGTTGGAATAATCACTGAGTAAAGCAGTGAAGATCACAAATAAAGAATGACATCTGGGGCTCATTTACACTAAACAGTTATAGTGATATGCTTCCACTTTAACTGCCATGACAACATCCTATAGAATCCTGGGACTGGCAGTTGAGGGAGGAACTTTTGGAATTCTCAGCCAAAGAACTGAGAAAACAGGATATCCCATCCTCCCCAACCAAGCAGATGTTGATGTAGTCCTTCATCTGTTGCACCTCTTCCTCCTGACACCAGAGGTCTTTCAGTCTGTTTTCATTCAGTTCTGAGAGGAAGAAAGAAGAAACTCACTTTCGTATCCCTGGGCATCATGTCTGTTTCCCACAGGATGGCCTGGGGCCTCTCCAGCTCACTTACCCCTCTGGTGCTGAAGGAACTCATGGAGGCAAACAAGGGCCTCCCTGGCTTTGAGGCTTATGCTGGATCCTCTGAGATCAGTTGGGGAATGTATTCTGATACCAGACATCCCAGCGCAGGGACTTGCTCTTCCAACGCCAGGAAGAAAAGAAACCAAAACTGGTCTCTGCTCTGTGGCTCTCTGTTAGATTCTCCTTTAGCCTGAATTCCTCTCTATCCCCCAAGTGCCTGGGGAGGATAGACCCTCTTTAGGAGACCCTGAGAAACCTCCAAGCCAGGCCAGCAACTGTGAGGACTCCCTCATGGCCTAGGAGATGGCCAGCATGGCGGAGTAAGGCTGCACTGCACGACAGGACCCTGGCTTGCTCCCAGTTGCTGCTGGATCCCAGCCAGAAGTTGATATGCTATGGAAAGAAGCAGCTGCTCAGAACCAGGGTGCCCTCTGGAGGAAGCTGTTCTGGCTCCTCCAAGCCTTGCTGTGGATGCCTTTGTTGACACAAAATGGCTTCTTCAGAGGCTGAAGAGATTAGGGCCAGACCCTCTTTCTTTCGGAAAGGGCTCTACTGCTAACCACGTTCCCTGAGGGTCTCCTTTGGATGCTGAAGCTCTAAGTGGCTACATGTGTGACTACACTCTTTAGCATACTTACCTTCAACAGGAAAAGGAGATGGTCCACAGCGGGGTCCCCCATGAGCAGACTCTTAAGCAGATGCTCCAGAGTGGTGGCAGAGGAAGCGTAGAGATCCTGAGAGGAAGAGAATTGGGCTCCTGGAAGAGGAGTGGCTGTCTGTGGGCCCCATTAAAGAAGTAGGTGGGCAGGAGATGCCAAGACTGGTTTGACTTTGATCAAAATGTACTTGACTGTGGGCCCCTGTGCTTTCCATTGTGAGGACGCCATGGAGAGCCAAGTGCAGGACGTGGGATTCAACCTCACGATCAAGGGCAGGCTGGAACTTGCTGGGGAAAGAAAAGGAAAAGTAGTCAGCCAGAGGGAGGGAAGGAAGGAGGCTGGGAGTGGGACATGGGAGGCAGCCACACACTGCTCCCTCTTTTGCACAGGCTTCCCAAGATATTTGCCCGTCCTCATGTTTGAAGAGTTTAAATAGGTGGAAATATGTACTGTCTATATATATATATTAGGTCCTGGCCTGCTTTTCCACATGGCCTGTTACATTCTCCATACTGGTTTTTTTTGGACTGTAATGGGAGACAAAATTCATGCTGACTGTCAATGCAATTTCCTTTGAGAATGCTAAAAGGCTGTCTTAAGTCCATCATCCAAGTCCAAGAACAAGAAAGAAAATGAGGGGGATTGAAGGCCATCAGGACAAGAACAAGGACTCTTCTTGCACCAGGAAGATGACCGTGTTTGACGTAGTAAAAGTTTTTATAGGATTCACCCATTTCTTCTGATGGCTTGAGTCCACAAAAGCCTAGAATCCTAGAATCATAGGGCTGGAAGGGGCCACTGGTGGCCATCTAGTCAACTCTCCAAATTATATGTCTTTAAGGAACCACAACACTCCGTGATGGAGTGACCTTGAGGGAAAAGCCCCTCAGGGCTATTTGGCATTTCAAGGCCCTTAAGAGGTAGAGAAGACAGACCTCTCCATGGCAGTGAGCAGAAATAGAAATCTCCACCCTCTCTCCTCCTCTGCAAACCTATGGTGGGCTTGCAGTCAGGAAAGATGCGACTGGCACCAAAGGAGTCTTCATACCTGAGGTGAGAGAGAGCAAGCATCCATGAGGAAAGGACAGGGGAGGGCTTAGCAGCCACAGGGAAGGTCTCCATGATGATCTGAGAGATGGGGGCGGGGATGAAAGGGGAAAGGCCTGTCCCACTCAACCCCTAGTCTGCCCACAAAGAAAAGGGAAACCATGAAAAAGAGTGCCACACTTGGCCCAGCAGTGGGTCTGGCCTATATCAGTGCCTGTTCAAGGGACCAGAGAGGAAGGATGACTGCGTGGTCCTCTCCAAATTACCCTCACCCCATCACTCTGTCCTGCAAGCTGGATCTCTCTCTTCCCCAAGACCAAAATCTAGGGCTTCTCATCACCTACCCCCATCTGCCTCTGGGTTTCAAGGGTTGTGTGTAACTTACCACGATGGCCCATGCCAGCTGAGCTTTCCTAAGAGGGAGCCCTGCCCCTTCTTCAAGGCTGCCATGCAGCTGGCAGACACTGCCCTAAGGAAGTCTACCTTGCTTTTGGTAGAGTATGTGTGCTGGAAGTCAGGAAAGACCCACTGGGAGTTAGGAGGACCCTTCTGGGCCCCCTCCTCTCCCATCATCTGAGCCCCCCCAGCCCCTTGCTGGGAATGGGAATAGGACCCATCCTAACCTCACATCTGCCAGACACCTGGGAGTCCCACAAAGTGAAGACATGTCCAGGAAGAGATTGTGGAAGCCCAGGATTCCTTCCAGGGGCGAGGAGATGTGTGTACCTGCTTTCTTGCCCTGATGGTCTTCATTTTGTGGATGACTTTGACATTCAGAGAGAGGTTCCTCTCAGATTTGAAAGAGATGATGGGCGAGGAACAGTACCTTCTGCCTGCTCATGAAACTGATTTGAGCAAAAAGTGGCTCAACAGTTCTAGAGCCACCAAGGCCTTAAGACCACCCTGTATTTGACAACTCCTCCAAACCACAGAATTCCCCCTTCAGAGGAAGGGCAACCCTGGCCTGAGTAAGTGGTACACCAACTGCCTGGATTTCTAAGCTGTCCACCAGCGGTGCTAGTGGCTTTGTGAGGACTCGGCTTCCACTATTTGGCCTTTCCCCATTCCCTAACAGAGCAGGCTGGATTCAAAACCATCTACAGGCAATCCTAGCTGTATATACTTGGTACCTGAGGTAGTGTCTTCATGTTTGGAGATGTTTTCCTTGGCCTCAGAATAGGAGCTGGAAGATTAGGATGCATCTCTGAAGGAGACCAGTTCACAGGACAGCTGGAACTTCAGCTGGTGACCCTGTCAGTTACAATATATCATTAGATAATTATAGAAATCCTCCTCTTTTATGGGAACATTTCAATCATAATCCTGTGGAAGATTATGTATGGAGCATGTTTGAGGACAGAGGAGATGCATTGAATCAAAAAACAGGTAACAACTTTTATAATTTATTTCATTTGGTTAAACACTGCCAAAATAATAACAAGAACTACGTTTTTTGGTTGTTGTTGTTTGCCATACAATTGACTTCTACTTATGATGACCCTATGAATGAGAGACTTCTGAGACCCCTGGTCATCAATAGCCCTGCTCAGGTCTTGCAAATTCAGGGCCGTGACTTGCTTGAATGAATTGATCTATCTGTAATGTGGTCTTCCTGTTAACCTACTGCCTTCCACTTTACCAATCATTATCGTCTTTTTTAGTGAGTTGCATCATCTCATGGTATGTCCAAACTAAGAAAGCTTCAGTGTAGTCATCTTGGCTTCAGGAGAGAGGTCAGGCCTGATTCCCTCAAGGGATCATTCATTTCTCTTTTTAGCAGTCTATGGCTTCTGTAGAACTCTCCTCCAGCACCACATTTCAAATGCATTGATTTTTTTCCTGTCAGCTTTCTTCATTGTCTAGCTTTAACACCCATACATAGAAATTGGAAATACAATAGCATGGATGATTCTGACGTTGGTATCTATTGATGTATCTATACTCTTGGAGAACTTATCTAGTTTCTTCAGAGCTGCCCTCCCAAGACCTTGTCTTCTGATTTCTTGACTACAGTTTCAGTTTGGATTAATGACCGAGCCTGTGTATACCAAATCTTTTACTATTACCCACTTTAAAGTTATATAAATCAGTGGTTCTTAACCTGGGGTCTCGGGACCCCCAGACATCCACAGTGTCCTCACAGGGGCTCTGCAAAGGCTTGAAAGTTGCTTGGCCCACCTCCACCCTGCAGTAGAGTGGCCACGTGACAGGATCCAAGGCAAAGGCTGGCTGCTGGCTGAGCCTGAGCATTGCCATTCAATCCACTCCAGCCACAAACTTGCAGGAAGAAGCAGGAGATAAGTCCCTCCTCCAGTGCCTCTGAAGAAAGGCTTAATGGATGGTATAATTATATTATTATCAGGCGGTATTGTTGTTGTTTTTAAATCTTGAGTTGAGTCTTGGGGGTCTGCAGCAACAAAAGATACTTAAAGGTGGTCCCAGGTAAAGAACAGGTTAAGAACCACTGGTGTAAATCATCTCTGGTCCTTATGTTTGCTTTCTTAGGCTGGGATTTTCTATCATGGTCTATGTTACATAACTTTATGTATACTTAGCTACATAGCAGAGGCACTAAGAAACCCTGGGCTTGTCTATATGGAGAGAAAAAATGTGGATTGCTCTGGGGTAATGCCAACTTTCGGCAGCTTTTATTTGTCTTAATGGTCTATTTGCAAGATCCGAAGGCATGCGAAGCAAATTGTGTTCAGCGTTCCCACGGGCATGCCTGCAAATCAAAATGGGCATGAGTGAATCACTCACAATTTTGTTTTCCCCAGGTTGCCTCTGCCAAACATTTTAAAAAACAAAAAACAAAAAAAAGGGTGCAGAACAATGATCTGCTTTAGTAAACATACAAAAGAAAAAAAGAAAAGAAAAGAAAAGAAAGAAAAAGGCTGTTTTCTCTCTGTAGCGCATGGTCGCTACAGGGAAAAAGCCAAGATGGCAATTCTGGACACTTGCCTTGTTAGCAAGATCTGCCCCCCCCCCACATGTCCGACTAGAATAGAATAGAATCTTTATTACGGTCATAGACCAACACAGGTAAAAAGGGGATACAAAATAAAGGTGAAATCACAGGATAAAAACAGGCTAAAAGTAGTATTTAAAATGTTAGCTCCAGTATAACAAGACTAGGTTGACACTATTCTACTGCTGAGGACATTGTCTGTCGAATTTTAACCGCAGCTGCGCAAAATCTGGCAACATTGTAAGTTGTTCCTGGGTTGGTGTCTGAAAGCAACAAGTTTATGTAGAATTGTCCAGTGTGCCCTTGATATTTATGCAACAGGGGTGAAATAAGTCTGAGACGTATGTCCCTGTAGTATGAGCACTGGAGTAATACATGCTCTGTTGTTTCTGTTTGGCCTGAGTTGCAGGGGCACAGTCTGTCTGAGAAGGGGATCTTCTTGTATCGGCCTTCAAGGACAGCTGAGGGGAGGGCACGACACCATACAAGAGTAAAGGCCCTTCGATGTTTAGGTATTTCAAGTGTTGCTAAGTATGCCAAAGGTGAGGCCAGATATCTATTGGAGTCACTAGCAATGAAGGTTGGAGTACTGGCTAGATCCAGTTGTCGCTCTATATCTGCTACCCGTTGTTTGATAGTAGCTTTCGCCCTATCATATCCCAGGCTTAGCAGAAGATCTGGAGAAAGGCCAAGCATTGAGATTTTAGTCATCACTGTCTGTTTCCAGCTGGATTGGAAATAATCACTTAAGGTTAGTGGAGCAAGGCCAGTGGGAAAGAGGGATAGTCTGAGCCAGTAGTTGAGTATGGTCACCCACACTCTGGTCTCCATTTTCATAAATCCTGACTCCAGTCTCAGAGCTGCGTTAGAGACACATTTTGGAGTTTGGAAAGCTGATCTTAAGAATTTGGATTGGACAAGTTCTAATGGAACAGGGTTGGGGAAGGGTCCCAATTGGGATCCATAAAGCAGTTGTGCTACTGGTTTGGCTTCAAAGAGTTTAAGCGTTGCACGTAAATAGTGGCCTCATCTTGTCTTAAGAAATTTGAGAATGGTTGTTGTACTCCTCTGCACATTGCAAGTAGCATACTCCCCATGCGCTTTCCTACTACCAGTGGCTTGAAAAATTACCCCCAGGTATTTGAAGCAAGAGACCTGCTCAATCTTGTGGCCATCTATATTCCAGTTGTAGTTCTTCGGCCTTTTAGCGAATGCCATGATTTTAGTTTTTTGATAGTTGAGTTCTAGCTGTTCCATTCTGCAATATTGTGTTAGTGCTCTTAGGGCTCTTTTTAGTCCAATGGGAGTTCTTGAAAGTACTGCTGCATCATCCACATAAAGCAGCATTGAAATATGCCTTCCCTTTAATTTTGGGGGTTGGAAGTTAGTGTTGTTGAGGTGATCCACCAAATCATTGATGTAGAAGTTAAACAGGAGTGGAGCTAGAATGCAACCTTGCTTGACACCCTTCTCAGTGACAATGTCATTGGTAAGATGTTCCTGGGGGTTACATCTTACTTTTAATGAGGTCCCTTCATGCAGCATACGAATTAGATGGAGTAAACGTTGGTTGATCGAAGAAGCCTCCAGTTTTTTCCACAGTTTGGTTCGGGATATAGAGTCAAAAGCTGCTTTAAAGTCTATGAAGGCAGCATAGAGAGAAACTGTGCTGCAGGTGGAGTATTTTTCAATAAGGTGGTGGAGTACAAGGCACTGATCTATGGTGGAGCGGCCTTCCTTAAAGCCAGCTTGTTCTTCTGCAAGTATGTTTTCTTGTTCCAACCAGGTCTGAAATTTCCACTGTAAGTGTCTTGCATAGAGTTTGCTGATTGTACTGAGGAGACTAATTGGTCTGTAGTTGACAGGATCATCCTTGCTTCCTTTTTTATATATGGGGACGATGATTGCAAGACCCCAATCCTTGGGTGCTCGACCATATTTGTCGATACAGGTGAAAAGTGAGGCCAGGATAGGGGCCCAAAATTCAAGGTTGTTTTTAATGGCTTCTGCAGGTATTAAGTCTTCTCCTGGAGCCTTCCCCATTCTCAGCTGGGCTACAAGGTTCTTGATCTCTGTCACTGTCACTGGTGGCCACCCTTGGATATTTTCTATATTTTGGCTAGTGCATCCCCTTTCAATGTACAGTTGTCCCTCCACATTCGCGAACTTGACATTCGCGGTTTTGGTTATTCGCGGTTTTGGGAGGGCCCCCCCGGGCCCCCCCAAAACCGCGACACGGGGCCTCCAGAGGCCTCGTGAAAGACCTGGAGGGAGCGGGGAGGCCCGGGGAGGCCTCCACGGGGCCCTCGGAGGCGCTCCATAGGCCCCATGAAGGCCTGGGGAGGGGTGGGGAGGCCTTCGCGGGACCCCCGGAGGCCCTCCGGAGGCGCCGCGAAGGCTTGGGGAGGGGTGGGGAGGCCTTCGCGGGATGCCCGGAGGCCCTCCGGAGGCCCCGCGAAGGCCTGGGGAGGGGAGGCCGTCGCGGGTCCCCCGGAGGCCCTCCAGAGGCCCCGTGAAGGCTTGGGGAGGGGTGGGGAGGCCTTCGTGGGATGCCCGGAGGCCCTCCGGAGGCCCCGCGAAGGCCTGGGGAGGGGTGGGGAGGCCTTCGCGGGACCCCCGGAGGCCCTCCGGAGGCCCCGCGAAGGCCTGGGGAGGGAGGGAGGGAGGGCCCGGGAGACCTCCGCAGGGCCTAGCAAGGCCCCGCGAAGGCCTGGGGAGGGAGGGAGGGAGGGCCGGGGAGACCTCCGCAGGGCCTAGCAAGGCCCCGCGAAGGCCTGGACAGGGAGGGAGGGAGGGCCGGGGAGACCTCCGCAGGGCCTAGCAAGGCCCCGCGAAGGCCTGGACAGGGAGGGAGGGAGGGCCAGGGAGACCTCCGCGGGGCCTAGCAAGGCCCCGCGAAGGCCTGGACAGGGAGGGAGGGAGGGCCGGGGAGACCTCCGCAGGGCCTAGCAAGGCCCCGCAAAGGCCTGGACAGGGAGGGAGGGAGGGCCGGGGAGACCTCCGCGGGGCCTAGCAAGGCCCCGCAAAGGCCTGGACAGGGAGGGAGGGAGGGCCGGGGAGACCTCCGCAGGGCCTAGCAAGGCCCCGCGAAGGCCTGGAGAGGGAGGGGGGAGGGGAGACGTTATTTGCGGATTTTTCACATTCGCGGGGGTCTGCGGAACGGAACCCCCGCGAATGTGAAGGGACGACTGTAGTTGTCCTTATAAACTGCTTGAAAGTGATCCTCCCGTATCCCTGGAGGGATGTGACAATCCACTGTAGCTGGCCCATTTCTCTGGGAACTTGATGTAATATGCCAGAATAGAGCTGTGTTGTTGGATCTGACTGCCTGGATAAGTTGTGTCCAGTCATTCTTCATGGCTTCTTTTTTCTTGTTCCTCAGCAACTTTTTGTAGTCTCTTTTCTGCTGAAGCAGCATTGGTGCAGCATCTGGAATGTTATTAGATAGGTAACCCTGATAAATATCAATGAGGGCTTTTTTAGCATTAACACATTCCTTGTCAAACCATGGTTTGGAGTGGTGCTGTTGTTGTTTCCACTGATGTGTGCTATTTTGAAAGATTAGATATTGGTGTAGAGCTTGGGTAAGTGTATTGTAATTTTCCAAGATTTCATCAGGGGACTCAGCTGATATCAGGGCAGTCCTAAGATGCTGAAGTTGGTTTGAAGCCAATACCTCACTTATTGTTTGGTTTAGTTGGGGGGTCCATTTAGCTCGGCGATAAGTCCTTCCTGATGGTGTCACAGAGAGATGATAGCGCTCCCTGGTGTGTGTCTCCTGAGTGAAGTCGCTAAGATGTAACCGAATTGGTAAATGATCACTTTCAAATCTGGGCATAACTTCTTGGCATAGGGAAGAAGGTCCCTGGAAATGATTATGTAATCAATGGCACTCATTCTGGACCCAGAGAGATAAGTGAATTCAGCTGGGCAGTCATTTTTCAGGGCACCATTTAGGATTTGAAGGTTGAGCTTGAATGCTGTTTGACCCAGACAAAGTCCTGCAAAATTTGATTTCTTGTCCTTTGAGCATCGGATGAGGTGGGTTCCATCATCTTCAAAATCAGGAGGAGGGCATTTGTGATGGGCATATAGGGTATGATTGTTGGGGCCCAGTCTGGCATTCAAATCACCCCCCAAAATTACAAATGCATTTGGGTTCTGCAACATGAGATTAGCAGTATATGATTCCAGTTCAGCCCACAGGCCTCTGATTTGGGATTTCTTCTTCATTGGAGGCATGTAGGCATTTATTATCAGCAAAGTGCAATGGTTAAATTGAATCAGCACTGCCATGGCATGTGTTTTAAAAGTGGAAAGAGGCCTTGTTATGGCACGTAGGGTGGTGGAGACCAGGACGCCCAGGATGCCTCTAGCTCTTCCATGCTTTTTCCCTGGCTCTGCCGGAATTGAGAATGAGTGAAAGCCATTTAGTAACAGGTCCTTATTAGTCCATGTTTCCTGGATCAGTATAATGTCATATTGGGTGAGGAAGTCATTAGGACAGGGATCTCTGTGGGCCATCTGCCACCCAGCGATGTTCCAGGTCATAAGGGTTACCTTGTGCTGGTTTGTTGGAAGTCAGGCAGTCGCATTGCAGGGCACAGGCTGAATGGATAATTCATCTGATGGCAGTTGGTTAAATGACTGGGTTGATTGTGGCTGTGTCCTCCTCTGTGGATGGAGGGGTAGTGAATCACATTCCTGTTCTTCCTGCCCTGCCTGTTCTGGAAGGGAGATTGGAAGAACCAATGCAGCATGGGAAGTGAAATGAGGATCACAAGCAAGCAAGGATCCCATCTCTTTAGTGAGGGAGGTATTCTTTGGCTTAGGAGATGAGGTAGGTGGCAGTGAAGACTGTTTTTCCCTTGAGCTAGGTTTGCATAGGGATGTTTGAGTCCCCTGGGGTTTAATTGTAGATGGGGGTGCATCTGCAGTATATTGCATTTGTGAAGGGGTGTTGGCTACAACTCGGGATTTCAAGGTTTCCTTGATTATAAGTAGAGAGTCATCACTTTCGCTTTCATTACCGGAGAAATCAGAGAAATGCGCTGACAGTTTTCTGCGAGGGGGGGCTGATTTCAATGGAGCTGGATTGCTGTTAGATTGACTCAGGATGGTATCTCTCATCAGCTGTATTGTGGGAGTGTGTTCCCAAATTTCTGTCAGTTTTTCTCTCAGTTTAATTACTTCTTGATTTATAGCCTGAGCTTCTTCCTTTAAGGTGTGTTTAGGTTCTCCCTCTTGGTGTGCAGAATTATTGCTTCTTTGTGTTATTGTTGCTGTTTTCCCTGTGATGAGGTCACGGACTATCTCATCCTTGAAAACTCTGTTAATTTCTATATAATGTGCATTCCAGAGGAAATTTCTTTTCTGTAACAGCCTGTTAGGAATATTTGCCTGGCTAAAGGTCAGAAAAATTCGCTTAGTAGCTCTTGAGCTGGGTAAAAAGTGGCAGTCTGTTAAATCAATTGTTCTGCTGTGCATGTTTAAAAGTTGGGAAAGATATCTCACAACAGCCTTCTTTCCGTTCCACATGTGACTGTTGTGATGTATTTGCAACAGGAGCTGATTTTTTTTTAACGCTTGGCTGTGATTAACTGCATCCTGTGACGTGGCAGGGCACGTCATTTCCTCCAAATCTGCTACATTTTTAATCCCCTGTGTACCATATGGGTTTTGTCTTTGAAAATCTTGTTGGGAAAGCTTATTGGTAATGTTGTTTAATCTTTGCAAAATAAGAATCAGTGTCTCTATGGACAGTTTGCAGAAATCATAAAAGAGCTGAGCGCTGTTATTGTAGGGAATGCTGCCAAGCTCCAGGAGTTTGACTTTGTTATCAACTTTGTTATCAACTTGCTCTGTCCCATAATTTATATTTACACTTTGAGGAATTGGGGAGGCTGTTTTGTTTAGTTCAAGTGTCTGTGATGGCTTAAGGAGTAAAGAAGGAGCGGTTGTTACAGATCTGTTACTCACGGGCTGTGTTGTCTCTGCCTCTGGGAAAAGTGAGTCAATCCTCATCTGTTTTTCTGCTTTGGAGGTTTCCTGATTGTCATTATTATTACAGGGGCTCGTCCGATTTCTTTTCTTGCCGTTGGATGGCATTTTGGAGGTATATATAGGTGGTAATGCCAGATGTTAGTGGGAGGACAATTCAGAAGTTGTTAGTCTGTCGCCATCTTGCCCCTCCTCCCATGTCCGACTAATCATCGGCTCGTATTGGAAAAGTGAATCAATTTGGTCACTTGTCCCAATGAGCAGGAATGTGCATTCCTCTTGTTATTTTTCAAAAGATACGGGAAAAGCCACAAAGGTTTCTCCCATGGAGTATATGGTGGTTTGGGCCTCCCTCCTTCACAATAAAGTGAATTGATGCAGGATCCCATTGGGACAAATCATATTCTCCTTGCATTCCGTGAGGAGTATTTTTGCTGTTTAGACACCCCCCCCCCCGTTAGTGTATTGCAAAGGTGTGTAACAGGAAACTCCGGCAAGGGAGTCAAAATGTGGATTGGGCTCTATTGATACATATTCATGTTAATGCACCAGGAGAAGTGCCATCAATTGATCCATTTCACCTGTTGCAACTGTCCTGGTCTATTTTGAACTACATTTATAGTTATGTTATGGCTCTAGCCACCATATAGTTATAACCATAGCCATATAGGTATGGTTCACGACACGTTTCCATGTTATCTCCCTCACCATAAAAGAATGGTGGATCCTGTGAAATTTTTTTTGATCCCCCCCCCACCACAAGGTTTCAGCCTTGATTCAGCCTGTGCTGGATGGGGTTACTCTCCCATTGATATCTCAGGTTCACAGCTCCTGTACCGCATACTCCTCTACCCAGATGTGAGCCTGAATGTCCAGGTTTTTTGGCAGTGGCCAGGGGCGTGTTTACACAGATAAAACTCATGCACCAGCTGCACCTTTTCCTGGAGATGTCAAAACTGGCTACAGTGACACAAGCCATGACTACATCCCATTTGATTTACCGTATATTCCGGCGTATAAGACGACTTTTGAGCACTCAAAAGTGCCCTCCAAAATCGACAGTCGTCTTATACGCCGGATATACTTTGCTTCACCTGCCTGCCTATCTCCTGCCTCTTTGCAAACGGAGCGAAGAGGCAGGAGACGGGGCAGGGGGTGAAGCAAAGTGCTCCTCCCTTCCCCCCGCCCACCCCCCGCGCATCCACCCCCCTTCCCAAAAGCTGCGGAACTGCGACTTTCGGGAGGGGGGGTGGCTGGGAAGACCCCTCCTCCCTTCCCCCCGCCCACCCCC
Organism: Gambelia wislizenii; assembly: GCA_030847615.1. Lineage (NCBI taxonomy): Eukaryota > Metazoa > Chordata > Lepidosauria > Squamata > Crotaphytidae > Gambelia > Gambelia wislizenii. The sequence continues at coordinate 264,441,762 of JAUMIR010000002.1, forward strand.
CGCGCATCCACCCCCCTTCCCAAAAGCCGCGGACCTGCGACTTTTGGGAGGGGGGGTGGCTGGGAAGACCCCTCCTCCCTTCCCCCCGCCCACCCCCTGCGCATCCACCCCCCTTCCCAAAAGCCGCGGACCCGCGACTTTTGGGAGGGGGGGGTGGCTGGGAAGACCCCTCCTCCCTTCCCCCCGCCCACCCCCCGCGCATCCACCCCCCTTCCCGAAAGCCGCGGAACCGCGACTTTCGGGAGGGGGTGGTGGCTGGGAAGACCCCTCCTCCCTTCCCCCTGCCCACCCCCCGCGCACCCACCCCCCTTCTCAAAAGCCGCGGACCCGTGACTTTTGGGAGGGGGGGTGGCTGGGAAGACCCCTCCCCCCAGCCACCCATCCACCCTCCGCTCAGCCACCCCCCTTCCCCAAAGCCTCACTTTGGAGAGGGGGGATGGCTGCGAAGCCCCCTCCCCCCACCCACCCACCCACCCTCCACCCAGCCACCCCCCTTCCCCAAAGCCAAGCTTTGGAGAGGGGGGTGGCTGCGAAGCCCCCTCCCTCCACCCCCCCAGCCAGCTGGCCATCCCGCATTCCCCAACCCACCAGGAGACTGGGCAGCCTCCTGTGGGTTGGGGAATTTCGGGTGGAGGGAGCCCAGAAGGAGGGATGGGGCTGTGGAGTTAAATCCCTAGATTCGCTCCCTCTCCCTTGACGGTCGGGAGAGGGGGCGAATCCCAGGGTTTGGCTCCATGGCCCCGCATCCTCCCTATGGAGCCAAACAGGGCATGTTCGCCCCTTTCCTCCACCTTCGAGTCCAGTTTGACTGGAAGGTTGAAGAGAGGGGCGAATGTTGCCCTGCCAGCTGATCCTGTTCGCTTTCCCAACTCACAAGGAGATCCTCATGAGTTGGGAAACAAAGAGGATCAGCTGGCAAGGCTCCCCCAGCCAGCCAAATTGGGGTGGTGGTCTTATCTGGCGAATATAGGCCTAGGCCTAGATTTTTGGCTGGAAATTGGGGGGGTGGTCTTATACACCCAGTTGTCTTATACGCCGGAATATACAGTACTACATGGGGATGCCTTTGCAGAGTTTGGAATCTTCAGTGGGTTGAAAGTGCTGCAGCTAGGCAGCTGACTGGGGCTGGTTACAGGGAACATGCAATTCCTCTGTTGGAACAGCTTTATTGGCTACCAGTTCATTTCCAAGCAGAATTCAAAGTGTTTGTTATGATTTATTGGCTACCAGTTCATTTCCAAGCAGAATTCAAAGTGTTTGTTATGATCTTTAAAGCCCTAAGCAGCTTGGGTCCAGATTATCTAAAAGACTGTAGCTTCCTATATGAGCCAGCCCAAATTTTAAGTTCTTTGAGGGAGGGCTTTCTCTTGGCCCCACCACCCTCACAGGCACATTTGGTGAGGACACAGGAGGGAGCCTTCTCAGTGGCTACTCCCAGGTAGTAGAAATCCTTTCCATGGGAGGTCTGGTTGTCCCCCTCTCTGTTCTCTTTCCACCAGGAGGCAAAAGACCTTTTTATTTAGAGAAACCTTTGGTGTTTAAATTATGTGTCAGAAGGGTGTTTTGAATGCAGAATGCTGTGCCTTTATCTTTTAATTATGTTTTACATGTGTTTTAAGCAGTTTTAACTATGTGATTTTAAAGATATTTTTTTTGTCTAATTGAATTTTTAACTTTTGTAAAATAAGATTTTAGCTGGACTTTATTTTAAATTTTTGCAAGTGACTTTGAGTCCCTTGCTGGTAGAAAGGCGCGCGCGCGTGCACGCACACGCACACACACACACACAGTTACAGCAGTTCGCAGTGCTCGTTTCTGAAAGTTTGAAGTCTCTACTTGTGCCTTAATGAAGTCGACAATGTGTAGTGGCAGTTATGGGGTGAACACTGTGGTTTTCTAAGCCCTACCCCTCCCTTTTTGCTAAAACATTTTTGATCCTGGAATATGTTCCCTGGAGAAAAACTTTGAATAGCATACAAACACCCTGTGATGGGCTTATTTAGGAGTAATATGTTTTCATATACATACTGTATACACTTAAGAGACAGGCTTAAATGGCAACAACAACAACAACAACAACACAAAAACTCTCTCTTCTTCATGAGTCCACAGGGGGATGTGGTTTCTTTATAGATCCAGTTGTTTTTTGTTTTTGTTTTTTCGAGAAGTTGATCTGCTTTAGGCAGTGAGTCTCAGTTTTATTCTTGTTGCAGGCTTACATTTCAGAATATATTATATATACTGTACACACACACACACACATATACATATACATACACATATACAGTGGCAGTGGTGGCTCCACATAAACCATGAACACTGCTAGGAGTTGAAGAAGTAACCATGTCCTTGTTGTCATCAGTGAGACGTTGGAAGATATGGAATAAAGACCAAATGAAATGGCTGCCTCTGCTGACAGATGTTGAAGTTATGTGGGGCAGTGGAATCAGCTCCATCAGCTGTTTCCCTTCAGTTAGAGGACAGACTTGTATGTTCCATGGGGCTTGTGCCATGAGGTTGGCCCTGATCCCCTTAAGCTAGCCTGCTGCCCTCAGGCGCAGTGTAGTATAATGTCCTGCCAGGGGTTGCTCAAGACATTCTAATACCTGTGGCAGAACAGCAAATGCTACCCAGCCTAGTTCAAGGAACCGAATAACTAAAGCCAGCTAACTTATGCTGGACACGAGGCAAAAAATCCAACAAGGTTCTTTTCCCTATTCTTGGCAGTAAAAATACAATCAAAATATCAATTTTCTGCCCCTTCATGACACCCCAGATTTGCTGCTTGAGATGGATCCATCACTCTGCCCAATGGTAGGATTGTGCCAAGTGTCCCATTGCCAGTACTGACATAAGATTCAAATGCCTTTCCCCTCAGGTAGAAAAATGCCTAGGGCTGTGCCCAGGCTTTATCACCAAACTCAAAACAGTGTCATACACACTTTCCAGCTTCCCTGATTTGTCAGGGACAGTCCTAATTAATCTTCTGTCATGAAACTTTTTCAGCTGCTTTTAATATGTCCCAGTTTTTTCTCTCCTCTCCTACATTCCTCCCTGTCCTCAGCTTACTTCAATTATTTCAGACTGAATTTGAAGCTTAATTTGAAATTTAATGCACTCCATTAACTCTGCAGGGCAGGGAGGAGAGGAGAAGAGGGGGTGGAGTCTGGCCCTTCCCAGTAGGCTCAGGCAAAAGCAAACTGTTGCAGCCTCTCTTAGCTTGTCTGTTCTTCCTCATTAATAAGTTTTGCCATCTTGGCCACACTCTAATGTTGCTTCACCTCACTCATCCCATATGTAAAATGTTGGCGGCTTTGCTCCAAGTGGGACTGACAAGACCCTCTCCTGCTCTGCCCAGCCAACCAATTAGTTTCTTTTGAATTGCTTGTACAGGTTGTTCCTTTGCTCCCTTATACAGTTAGCATTTCAGGCCTCTGGATGGAGCTGCTGCATCACTCAACTGTTTGGAAACCTCAGCCAAATGAGCCCCCCTTTCGTCTCAAACCTCAATCCATGTTGTGGAAAACATTTAAATATGCATTTAAAAGTCTTCCATCTGGTGGCATTTCTTAATGATATGTCTTTGCTTAGAAAAATGCAAGTCCCTTGGTAGCTATTTCATCACCAGCTGGGCTGCTCATAATAGGCAATCATTAAACCACGTATATTGTATTCAGGAAGAGGTGTTGGCAGTTACCAAGTGCTAATTAATAATAATCTTTGCATTGGTTAAATGGAATCAAACAATATTAAAACATATTTTCTTGTTTCTGGCTGTTTCTAAGGTATTTCTTGTTCTTTTTAAAAGAAATAGGTGAATAATGCTGGCATGTAGATCCAGATGGGGTACTAGCTGGTGAGGGCAAGGCTCCTTGTCCACCAGCCCATCAGGTCAAATAGATGCCAACTCCTCTGCACTGCACCCCCAAAGGTCCTGCCACAAACCCTCCAATATTTTACAGATGAAAACTGTGACATGTGTGGCCAAGCAATGGCACAACATGGTCAAGATGGCAAAAGTTATTAATGAGCAAGGAGAGACTCCAACAGTTTGCCTTTGCCTACTGGGAAGTGCAAGAGTCTATTCCCTCCTTTCCTCTCACCCCCACCCCCACTGAGTTAATGGAGGACAACTACTTTTGCAGTTTGAATTCAGTTCACAGCAATTGTAGTGAGCTAAGGATAAAGGGGGAAAGTGCGAGGAGGAGAGAGAAACGGAGAAGCAGTGGAAACAGTGGGATGAGAGGATTAATTGGCACTGTTCCTGCCAAATCAGGACAGTTGGAGGATATGCTTCTGTGAAATAAGGAAGAAGAGAGGCATTAACAAAACTGCTTAAAAAGGAGATTATTACATGAGGCTTTATTCAAGAATTACATAATGGTATTAGCAAGTTTGGCCAGTACTTATCGCATGATGTTGGAGATTTTCACACCAGCAATATGTTCCGTTGCAGGCACAGAACAGGGTCGCTGAAAGATTTTTCTTTCAGACGACGTTCACCCGATTCCATGTCCTCAACGTGACTGTTCTGTTGTCTCCCCATGATATATCAATCATGGGGAGAAGTTGTTAATGACCACCTGTTCCATTTCTGTCATGGTATCACGGGTGGTCTGAAAGGTGTCCCGTTCCTCTCCCGTGATGACAGCTTCTGGGGGGAGGTCCATTCTGGACACTTCTGGGCAGGAATGAGACACCCAGGTAAGTGGCACCCTTCCCCCCCCTCCCTGGGTTACCTTTATGTTTTTGTATGTGTTTTCATGCTTTGTGTACTGTTTTGACATTTGGGGGAGTATTTTAAAATTTTCCTCCCACCTGTTCTCTCTCGAGAACAAGCGGGATTTGGCTTCACTGCTGTAAAAGCAGCTTTATGGCAGCTGCATTTACAGCAGTGAAGCCGAGGGGAAAGGGAGTACATTCCTGCTGTGGGATTAAGGTAAGTGTGCGAACATTTTCCTTAATCCCATAGCAGGGATGGGAAAGGGGCTTGCGGAGCAGAAATGAGGCATTTGGCCCCTTTGTGAAAATCTCCCTTGTCTCTGTCCCATTGCTGGTTTGCATTCCAGGTGTTTCTCTAGCATACCTCTTCATTTATGGGGAAACCCCTTCAATGGCTTTCAATACCGCTGCCAAGCTAGTATTCCCCTTTGTGTAATAAGTCCTTTCCATGGCAGTAGTGGTATGATGGAAGTCACATGATCCTCTTCCTTTATTTTTTTATTTTTATTTATTTATTTATTTATACCCCGCTCTTCAGCCACAAGGCTATCAGAGCGGCTTACACATTGTTTTAAGCAATAGCTATTTACACATCTACACTGCATTAAACAGTTTCAAATGTGTGTTAGCTAATTGCCCCCCACAAGCTGGGTACTCAATTTACCGACCTACGAAAGGATGGAAGGCTGAGTGAACCTTGGAGCCCGCTGGAATCGAACTTGCGACGTGGTGGCTTGCAGTACTGGCATTTAACCACTGTGCCACCAGGGCTCCTTCCTCTCTCTCTCCTTCCCCTCGCTGTTGCAAAACTGACCAAGATTGTTTTTTTCTCTCCATGTCTGTCTTTTTTCTTTTTCTTTTTGCTGTGATTGTGCAATTATGGGGATACAATAAAATAAAAAAATATTTCCCCATAAATAAGCAATTGTGACAAAAATATAAAAAAGAAAGACACGCATGCGCTGAAAACAGGGTTACGGAGCTGCTATGGAAGGGCAGAAGACTGGCAAAGCACCATAATTGCAGCATACACACACCATTGAAGAGACAGTGTGATAATGAATTATTTTAAACAGGTATGTTCCCATTTGCTTCGGTAGCGCCATTGTTACGAGAAAGAGGCTGCTGTGATAAAGCCCAAAGAGAAAGCGATTCACGTTGTGCAGAGACTTCTTGTGCATATTCCAGTGACCTTGAAAACAGGGGGCAGGGGTAAACTGGTTGTCATTTCATGGAGGCACAGCATGCACAAAACCTGACCATTGCTGATTTTGCAGCTGGATGCCTTAACATCTTCTCTTGTTTATGGTGAGAAATTTAGTGAATATTCTCTACATCCCTAATGTGAATGGGGCATAAGTGTGAATAAAAAAGCAGGGTTGTCTCAGACTTATCCAGACTATTCATTTCTGCTGATTTACACTACACTGTTATAAGGTTCCTGTCACTTTCTCAGTGGATAGATAGCGGCTGGAACATCATGCTAATGGGGAAAAAAATAACTGAATGAGCAAGGGCTGCTACTAGTGATAACCAAGATTACTCCAAATTCTACACCACATGGTACACATTTATTAGTTACACAAATGAAAATGCTAGTCCCTTGTCCCCGCCCCTCCTCACATGTTGATTTTTGGAGAGATATTCTAAGACAGCCAGCATGGCGTAGTGGTTTGAACATTGGACTATGACTCTGGAGACCTGGGTTTAAATCCCTGCTCAGCCATTGCAGCCTACCAGGTGACCTTGGGCAACTCTCCGCATCAGAGAAAAGCAAAGGCAAACCTCCCCTGCCAAGAAAACCCTATGATGGGTTCACCTTAGGGTTGCCACAAGTCAGAAATGATGTGAAGGCACACAACAACAGCAACAAAGGGTCCTTGCCCTCGAAGTTAAACTCAGACCCTGGTCTTCCAGAGTCCTATTCCAATCCACAAACCACTGTACCATGCTGGCTCACAAGGACCCTCAATAATCCACAATTCATATGGAATCACTTCCACAACTCCAGTGTTCCCATTCACAAGGGAAATTTCTGGACCATAGCAGGATCCCGAAAGAATAAAAACCCTCACCTTACTATCCTCATTAACCTAGAAGAGGTAATAGCTTGCACTACATCCTTTCCTTTCTTTTTCTTAGTGTTCTCTCTCTCTTTCTTTCTCTGCCTGTCTTGACTATAAACCTGCTACCACATACCGATAGGACAAAGCCATTTTTATCCTCTCTCCCCATCTCCCCTCAAGTCTTTTTGTACACATTTAATCCACCCATCTCCTTATTAGGAAGCTGCCTTGCTTTCTCCTAATGCCTTTATAGGTCTGTAGGAAACATGTTGTATTAGGTGGGCAAAGGGTAGACCATGGCTGGCATGCGCCTGCCCCCCCAGGGCTATGTTTGTGGCCCACAGGGATCCTTTTTGGGGGGCATTTTAATTTTTTTTTAAAAAAGTTTTTCTCCAGAATACCTCCAAATGCATTTTATGGGTTGTGGAGGGCATTTCCCTGCGGAGGAAGCCCCCCCCCCCAAGGGGGTTAAAATCCATTTTGGCAAAAATTTTCAATCCCCCCTTGAAATGCTTCAAAACATCAACTGAGGTCATGGAGTACATTTCTAACCACATTTTGTGGGGCCCTGAGCAAATTTAGGACCAATAGAAGCCTTTTTTGAAACCCAAAACATGGTGAAAATACCCCCATACCCCTAGAGGCCTTTTGGGGGCAAACATTTTTAATTATTTTTTTGTGGGAGGAGGTGCAACCCTCCAAGGTCTCCTAGGGGGCTAATGTGCCCTGCTAGCTATCCATAGTTGCCCGCCCGTGTTACATTATTATAGTCTTTGTGTTTTGGCTTGTTGCTAATTCCTCATATTAAAGTATGAGCCCAGGTTCAGGTCTGATGTTTGTTCTCTGCTTGGGCATCCCCAGTCATGCCATTGTACTTGATGGCTCATCTAGACTAAAGGTCCTTAATATATGACAGTCAGATATTTGCACATAGCTAGATATGTGTAAAGCAGAACACGTAGTAACACTCATTCTGATTTCAGAGTGCTCCACACCTTCAGATTCTGCAGAAATGCCAATATTATCCTCTGAATAAAGCGAGTACGTGGTTGATCACATTTATGCTAAAAACCAGACATATAGTATTATAGCCCTCTCCATTGATGCCCCCTTGTCGTGGGAAAGAGGCTTGCGTACCCTAATGATGTTTTGAGCTATGCTGGCTGTGGCATAATAGCCACTGGTAGGGTCTCCCATGCCAGACAGGTCAAAACCGAAGGGTCTGACAAAGAGCGTCAAAGGGCAGGATGGGCTCTCTAGCCTTGTGGCAACCGTCCTAGGAGAAGGAAAACTCTAATCCCAAACCCGGGCAGATGGTGCTCGTCCAACCCTGTAAGGTCAACCATCTAAGAGAAGGAAACTCTAATCAAACCTACGGCCCGAGGACCTCGCTGCCACGTCCATGCTTGCAAGGCCACGGCAGATGAATCTCTGGTTTAAAGGGTGAGGCCAGTTCTGTGCACGCTGCGCTCCACCAGAAAAATCCATTGCACAGGCTCGAAGGACAAATCCAGTTCCAAAAAAGCCCTGTAGCGACTGGCGAGGGATGAAACCGGCAGGTGTAAAGATGCACTGGAAGCCGCAGACCCAACCCTGCATGCAGGCGGTTCAGGACATTGGGCGCTCGAGGCTGACCCGGGAGATGACAGTCTTGTTCGGCAGCATCCTGAATGACCAAGCATCCTTTTTTAAGGAGAGCACTGCTTGCTCCATATGGATAGGGGCCTAGAAAAGGGGGCCTAACGAAAGCTCATCCCCAACTACCTGGTTGGCTAGCCGCGGCCAACGGGAATCTTCTGATGTGGTCAAACCAAGACAAAGAAACAAAGGTACACACTGGCCTCCAAAGGTGTAAATAAACTGACACTTGCATGCTGGAACATCAGAACCATGCAAGACTCTGAAGACAGTGGACGGCCTGAGCGTTGTTCTGCCCTAATAGCCCATGAACTATCACAGCTTAAAATTGACATCGCTGCTCTTAGTGAAGTTCGCTTCCATGAGGAAGGCAGCCTTAAAGAACATGGCGCCGGCTACACACTTTACTGGTCTGGCAAACCCAAAACCGAAAAACATCTTTCAGGAGTAGGCTTTATGATTAAAAACTCCATTGCCTCCAAACTCGAAACCTTGCCAACAGGACACTCTGATCGCATTATTTCCTTACCTCCCACATGTTGTTCTCTTTAGTATATATGCCCCAACTATGCAAGCCGACCCTGTAGAGAAAGACAAATTCTACACAGACCTACGCCAACTCATACAAAAAGTCCCTGTAGAAGATAAAATTATTATTCTTGGTGACTTCAATGCCAGAGTAGGAAAGAACTCCGAAGCCTGGAAAGGTGTCTTAGGCAAGCATGGTGTTGGAAATTGCAATGATAACGGATGCCTCCTGCTAGAGTTCTGTGCAGAACAACAGCTGACTATTACAAACACAATCTTTCAGCAGAAAGATAGCTTGAAGACAACCTGGATGCATCCCCAATCCAAACATTGGCACCTCATTGACTATGTTCTAGTCCGTCAGAGAGACATTCATGATGTCCGTCATACCCGAGTGATGCCCAGTGCAGAATGCCAAACAGATCATCGCCTCGTCAGATGTAAACTAAATCTTCATCTTAAATTCAAACCTAAGAGGGGTGGCATCTTAAGGAAGAGACTCCAAGTCAACAATCTTCAACAAGCTACCATGAGAGACAACTTCCAGGCAAACCTACAAACGAAACTTAAAGACCATCTTACAGATCCTTCTCCTACAGTGCTTTGGCAACCTATCAAAAACAGTATTCTCCAGTCTGCAGAAGAATCCCTCGGGTTCTCCCACAAGAAAAATCAAGACTGGTTTGATGAAAACAACCAAGAGATCCAGGAGCTGTTGGCAAGGAAGAGAGCTGCTCACCAGGCATACCTCACCCAGCCAACCTGTCATGTAAGAAAAGCAGCTTTCCGCCTCACATGTAGCAAACTACAACAAAAACTCCGAGACATGCAGAACAAGTGGTGGATCAATATAGCAGAAAAGACACAACGCTGTGCAGATCTGGGTGATCATAGAGGATTTTATGAAGCTCTTAAGGCAGTGTTTGGACCTACTTATCAGGTCCAAAGCTCCTTATACAGTACAGATGGTCAAACATTAATTACTGATAAAGCCTCCATCCTGAATCATTGGGCTGAATATTTTCAAAGTCTCTTTAGCGCCAACCGAGTAGTCCAAGCCTCAGCTATCCAACATATGATACAAAAACCAATGCAAAATGAATTGGACATAGCTCCCACTTTGGAAGAGACCCTTAAGGCCATACAGCAGATGAAAAACGGCAAGGCAGCTGGGATTGATGGAATCCCACCTGTAGTTTGGAAACACGGAAGTCATGCACTCCACGAAAAATTCCACGAATTCCTTGTGAATTGCTGGGAAAAAGGGGAACTGCCATCAGACCTCTGAGATGCAGTCATCATCACCCTGTACAAGAAAAAAGGAGCAAAATCCGACTGCTCAAACTATCGAGGCATAACACTGCTCTCTATTGCTGGAAAAATCCTTGCAAGGGTACTCCTGAACAGATTAGTTCCTGCTATTGCAGAAGAACTTCTCCCTGAAAGCCAATGTGGCTTCAGAGCCAATAGGAGTACCACAGACATGGTATTTGCTCTTAGGCAACTGCAAGAAAAATGTAGGGAGCAGAACAAGGGTCTCTATGTAACATTTGTCGACCTCACCAAAGCCTTTGACACTGTAAGTAGAAAAGGTCTGTGGCAGATCCTGGAAAGACTAGGATGTCCCCCCAAATTCCTTAAAATGATTATCTTGCTACACGAGGGCCAGTGTGGTCAAGTCAGATATGGCGATGCTCTTTCAGAGCCCTTTCTAATAACTAATGGAGTGAAGCAAGGTTGTGTTCTTGCACCAACTTTATTTACAATCTTCTTTAGCACGATGCTCCAAAGGGCTATGGCAGAGCTTGAAGAAGACGACGGCATCTATATACGTTACCGTACTGATGGTAGCTTGTTTAACTTAAGCCGCCTGAGGGCTCACACTAAGACTCTAAACTATCTAGTCCGTGAGCTGCTCTTCGCCGATGCTGCTGCCCTTGTTGCCCACACAGAAGCAGCTCTGCAGCGCCTAACGTCCTGCTTTGCAACAGCTGCAGAGCTGTTTGGGCTAGAAGTCAACCTGAAGAAAACAGAAGTTCTTTACCAGCCTGCACCACAGGACGAACACCACCATCCCCACATTGCCGTCGGCAAATCTGTGCTCAAGTCCGTTCAGCAGTTCACCTACCTGGGAAGCATCATCTCCTCAGATGCCAAGATTGACAAAGAGATCGATCACAGATTAGCAAAGGCATATAGTGCATTTGGAAGACTTCACAAAAGAGTCTGGAGCAATAAACACCTGAGGCAAAGCACAAAAATCAGTGTGTATAGAGCCATCGTACTGTCTATCCTCCTTTATGGATCTGAAACATGGGTCACCTATCGCCACCACCTACGACTCCTCGAGCGCTTTCATCAGCGCTGTCTACGCACAATCCAAAATATACACTGGACTGACTATGTGACAAATGTTGCTGTCCTTGAGCAAGCAGGGATCACCAGCATTGAGGCCATGATATTGAGAACACAGCTGCGCTGGGCAGGGCACATTTCTAGGATGGAGGACCATCGCCTCCCAAAAATACTACTCTACGGTGAACTCGCCACGGGTCAGCGTAAGAGGGGCGCTCCAAAAAAGTGATACAAAGACTCCCTGAAACAACATCTCAGGCTCGGCCAAATTGATCACCAACAGTGGTCCGCCCTGGCCTCACATCGGGAGGCATGGAGACGCACTATCCACAATGCTGCAGCCTTATTTGAGAACTCACGACGAACAGGTCTTGAAGAGAAACGACAACGCAGAAAGACTCACAACCCAAAAACATCACCCAAGGAGACCTTCTGCTGTGCTTTTTGCAACCGGACTTGTTTATCTCGGATTGGCCTTTTTAGTCATCAGCGCACTTGCAGAAAGCGCGGGATGAGTCCTTCCTGAATATTCGTTTGCGAAGAAAAGCCAGAGAGAGTATTATAGCGGAGTGTAGAATCTAAAGGTATGTGCTATATAAATTGATGGAGGGAGCATTTCCCACCAAACCTTCCCTTGGTTAGCATATAAGAGTCATACATCAATTTCCTCCAGTCATTATTTCTGTGTTCAGTTTGATGTTTTAGCAAGCTCAGCCTCTTTTCAAACAGTTCAATGATGTTTTAATAAGTTTTAATAAAATCCTTTCCCACCCCCTGCTTTTATATGTACACAAAAACAAAGATGCTATTCACTGTAATTTCTGACAATGAGGCAAAGTTTCTCCATGATTTTCTTGCCAAAGCTACTTTCTGGAAGAGGTTCCTTACTATGTAGCATTTTGCTCTGGATTTGGATGAAAGAACAGTGCTATGGCTGGAGGCAAAAGAGTTGTAGGTCACGAGTAAAGCAATCATTTCATATTCCCATTCAGTTTTTCTTTGTTGCAAACCCAGTTCAATAAGATGGGAGGTTTCTTCATCCTCCACAAGGTGCCCCAGAGTCAAAACAATTCAAATCTTTTTGCCATTTCAAAGGAAAAATCCTTTTTAAAAAAACATACAATGAGAAAATAGCTTTTCCCCATCCATACTGCACTTGATTCCTGGGAGAGAAAAATAATGAATAGGCAGTAGCACAGAATCCAGCCTGTCATTAAAATTACTGATATCACAGAAATATACATGTATAAAACTAGATTTAAAATGCAATTCGAAAAAAATTGCTTTGTAAAAAAGGACTGATTTCTAAGCTGGTTGCTTGTTATTCTTTAAATGTCAAGAGTTGTTCTTTTTAATTATTTTATATAGTGTCATCAGGCAATAGATTCACAGGCAAAAATATGTTCCTGCCTTCATGAAACTAGCAATCACAAATTGCATTTACAGTAGTTTAGTTTTTCTTTAAAAACAGCTTTGTTCATCTCCCCTCCCACTAATTATTCACCATTGAAAAATATATATCCCTCAAAAATGACATGTTTAAATTCTGTTCAAGCCACATGAACCATAAAGGGAGTCTACACAGTTGCATTAAAATGTAAAACAGAGCAGCAATTCAAAAAATTAGATTATGGTTACCAACATGACAACATTGCTTATACAGTAGGACCCCCGTATCCACTGAGGATTAGTTCTGGGGGGCCCCCGTGGATACCAAAAACTGTGGATAATAGCAAATGCCATTGAAAATAATGGGACATAAGGTTTAACATACCATAGAGTTGCCTTGGAGGATCTAGAAAATGGCTAGAGAGGACACATTTTCTAGGAAGACTATGGTAGGTGTGCTGTTTTGTGCCCTGTGGATAATTGAATCAGTGGATAATGAATCAGTGAATATGGGGGTCCTACTGTATTCCTCATGTTGTATCCTCACCTCCTGAGTCAATGATCCTTCTAATGTGTAGAACATGACTGGTGAACCTGTACCTCCCAGAGAAGTTGTTGAACAACAGTGCCCATCATTCCTAACCATTGGAGTGCAAATGCTGGCTGGGACTGATGGAATTTAGAACCCTCAGATTCTCCACTGCTACTGTAGATATCCTGGAAAGCAATTCCTACATATATTCTAGTTGCTTTCTCTAGAAAGTGACTGGTCTTTAGGGATCAAGTTTCTGTTTGCATCATCCTGATAGGATGAAATGGGCAAAATTTGTTTTGAGGGAATGGACAACGTCAGATGGATGCATAAGAAGCAGAAGCAGAAAGAAACTAGTGTGAGAAGAGAAGAAGGAGCCAACCCTGGACAAAGAGACAGATCCATGGATCAAATTATTGGTGACTAACTTCCTGTTTGGAACCCAGCTGATTTCTTTGTTCCAAAGTAGAGAAGTTGCTCAATTGTCAGTTTGGTTAGGAAGCCTGCAGGGTTAATGTGGGTGCATGTCTATGTCCATGTTCCCTGAACCATAAGATTTGATTAATTTAGAAATTATCTGAAGTTCTTTTGTTCCTCTAATGTAATGGTTCTTAACCTTTTCTTTATCAGGGACCCCCTTTAAATATGCCATGGACCCCTAAGACTTACCTCAAGATTTAAAACAACAACAATCCACTATCAATTGCGCCATCTATTAAACCTTCCCTTAGAGTCACCAGAGGGAGAGGTAAGACTTTTATCCTGCTTCTTCCAGCCAGTTTGTGGCTGGAATGGATTGAATAGCAACGTGCAGGCCCAGCCAGCCAGCCAGCCAGCCTTTGTCTTGGCTTCTGTCATGTGGCAGCTCCACTACAGGGAGAAAGTGGGCTGAGTAGCCTTCAAGCCTTTGTGGCCCCTCTGTGAGGACATTGTGGCCTTTGGGGGATCCATGAACCACAGGTTAAGAACCACTGCTCTAGTGGACTGTCTGGCACAAAGAGCCCTGTTGTTTTCACGTTGTGGGTCAATAGATTTTGGAAGATATGGATATGGGGTGGTGGTGGTGTTATGCACCTCTGGAACAGGTCTAGAGTGGTGCTTCTTAAACTATCTGATGTGAGAGACTGGCAGTTTTTCCTCAGTATGCCAGGGACTAGCACTATATTTGTGCTTACTAACTACCATTGTTTCTTTCTTTCCTGGAAACTCTCTAGGGACCAACAGCAGATGGCTCACGGACTGGCACTGGTCCATGGATGGCCACCTTAAGTACTAATCTAGAGGATTTTATTGGCTAAGCAAACTTAACCTCTCCCACTCCTCACTGCACATTACAGGTTGAGTCTCCTGTATCTGAAATGCTTGGGACCAGAAGTGCTCTGTATTTTGGATTTTGGAATACTTGCATATACACAATGAGATATCTTGGAGAGGGGACCCAAGTCTAAACACAAAATTCATTTTTATGTTTCATTTATACCTTACATACATAGAAGGTAATTTTATACACAATGTTTTTAATAATTTTGTGCATGAAACAAAAAATGTGTGTACACTGAACCATCACAAAGTTACGGTGTCACTATCTCAGCCATCCATGTGGACAATTTTGGATTTGGGGTTTTGGAATTCCAGATAAAGGAGACTCAACCTGTATCCATGAATAACCCTTGCTGAAAATAATTTTTGATTACAGCAGGAAATATGTTGAACAAAATACAATGAACAGGTAATAACTTTGCAAAAATGTTTCCAGGTAGGTTATTAAAAGCTGTGTCTCTTTGACAGACTGCCTGGATCACCAGTAACAGCCTGATCATGGGGGCATCTGTGGTTGCTGGTACAGGGTAAGAAACAGTTCCTCATTGGTAGTTTCTAAATTCTATAGGATAAGTGGCAATTTCACATCTGAATAGGTAACCCCTTACTATTGGGTGGGAATACTATGATCCTTGACCCCTTTCCCGCTGCAGGCCATCCCTGAACCCTGCAAAATATTTGAACGGTTTTTGGCCAAAAAAATGTTTTCACCCTAAAGGCTCTTCCTGGGGACATCCAAAAACATTTTATAAAACAGCTCCAGAAGGCATTAAAGAAACCAGCACTGTAAAAGATGACAGGATGTTCCTTTCTACCCTTAGTAAGCCCCAACAAGGCACCAGATCTAAATTATAGTTGTGTAAAAAAAAAAGTACACCCTCTTTGAATTCTGTGGTTTTACATATCAGGACATAATAACAATCATCTGTTCCTTAGCAGATCTTAAAATTGGGTAAATACAACCCCAGATGCACAACAACACATGTCATATTACACCCTGCCATGATTTATTCAACAAAAATAAAGTCAAAATGGAGAGGCCATGTGTGAAAAACTAAGTACACCCTTACTGCTTCCATAGGAATTAAGATGCTAAATAGCAGTTCGGTGCTTGTAAACAAATGCCCTTGATCCAACAAGTATGACCACCTCTATAAAAACCAAAGTTTTAGCAGCTTGCTGGTCTGGAGCATTCAGTTGTGTGTTAACACAATGCCAAGGAGGAAAGACATCAGCAATGATTTTAGAGAAGCAATTGTTGCTGCCCATCAATCTGGAAAGGGTTATAAGGTTATTTCCAAACAATTTAAAGTCCATCATTCTTCAGTGAGAAAGATTATCCATAAATAGAAAACATTCAAGACAGTTGCCAATCTTCCTAAGAGTGGACATCCCAGCAAATTCCCCCAATGGTAATGCTCAAAGAAATTGCAAAAAACCCCGAGGTACTTCTTAGAGTCTACTGGCTTCAGTTAGCATGTTAAATGTTAAAGTTCATGATAGTAGAATTAGAAAAAGACTGAACAAGTATGGTTTGTTTGGAAGAGTTGCCAGGAAAAAGTATTTTCTCTCTAAAAAGAACATGGCAGCATAGCTTAGGTTTGCAAAGTTGCATCTGAACAAACCACAAGACTTCTGGAACAATGTCCTTTGGACAGACAAGACCAAAGTGGAGATGTTTGGCCGCAATGCACAACAATACATTTGGCGAAAACTAAACACAGCATATCATCACAGACGCCTCATGCCAACGGTCAAGCATGGTGGTGGAGGGATGATGATTTGGGCTTGTTTTGCAGCCACAGGACCTGGGATCCGTGCAGTCATTGAGTCAACTATGAACTCCTCTGTATACCAAAGTATCCTAGAGTCAAATGTGAGGCCATCTGTTCGACAGCTAAAGCTTGGCTGAAACTGGGTCATGCAACAGGACAATGAACCAAGCACACCAGCAAATCTACAACAGAATGGCTGAAAAAGAAAAGGATCAAGGTGTTGCAATGGCCCAAAGTCCAGACCTCAACCAGATTGAAACACTGTGGCAGAACCTTAAGAGAGCTGTGCGTAAACAAATGCCCATAAACCTCAATGAACTGAAGCGACATTGTAAAGAACAGTGGGCTAAAATTTCTCCACAATGATGTAAGTGACAGATAAAGTCACAGAAAACGGTTAAATTCAAGTTATTGCTGCTATAGGTGGTTCTACAAGTTGTTGAATCATAAAGTGTACTTAGTTCACACATGGCTTCTCCATTTTGACTTTGTTTTTGTTGACTAAATCATGACAGGGTGTAATATGTCATATGTTGTTGTTCAGCTGAGGTTGTATTTACCCAGTTTTAAGACCTGCTAAGCAGCAGATGATTGTTATGACATCCTGTAAAACCATAGAATTCAAAGAGGGTGTACTTTCTTTTTCACGCAACTGTATATAAATATTTCATATAATCCAGTGCTTAACATATCAGAAACCGTCTCCCTAGCTTTCTGTGAAATAGTTGCCAGCTTGCTTTTAGTTCCTGTGGCTCAAGAATGGGCCATGATCAAATGAACAGGAAGGTCTTTCAAAAGACACCATAAAGTGAAGTCTGTAAAACATAACTTGCAGAAGAGGGTTCAAGGATGTCCGTGAGAAGTTACTGTTGCATTGCACAATGGAGATAATAACAGAGATTTCAGTTGTGGCCTCTCAATGTCCAGGGGGTTAGCAAAGAGCACACAAGGAGACTTTGTCCTTGCACATAGACACAGAACTTTGTGCCTCTCTTCTCAAGAAGTACAAGCAGATGTCTGAGGGGTGGGGCCAGATAGTATTGGAGAAGGGTTTAAGATGGAGCCTCCACGATGGCATCCAGCAATGTTTTCATGTCAGCTGCTGAGACCTCCAGAGGACCCTGGTGGACCTCGGGAGAATGATGTATTGACTTCAGATATGGTTACAGGGAGATAGCCAGAAACGTCTGCAGTCCCCCCACTTTCCTCCAGGCATGAATGGCTATGGGTGGGTGGGGGGCCTCCATGGCTCTGTGGTAGGTCCAGGGGGTGGTAAATGGCCCAGCCTAGTGCATTTCTGTATGTAGAACTATAATGGTATGTTGAGCCATGTAGGAATACAGCCTATCTACGGTATGTTACAGAAGTCTCTTTTGATAAAGAAGGACAAGAATACGGGGAGGTTGAATATCAGATTCCTTTCTTTTTCTGGGTCATCCTTCAGCATCCACACCAGGGAAGTAGACATTACCACCTGCCTGGGTTTGTTTTTTTGCTTTGCCAGCGTTAGGCTGCAGTCTCCTTGCCAAAGAGGGTATCTTTTCAGGTGTGAAGCTGCTGCTGATCCTACAAAATTTATGAGCTGTCTAAGAGTAGTTGGCTGGCTCTTCCTTTGAGGTGAAAAAAACAGACACATTAGCTGCTTCATCATGAGATGCTGCTGAGGTGTTCTTTCCTCCAAGAGTGTCACATTTGTAGCAATAATGTGAACATCAGAAATTGCCTTGCTGGAGAAAACCAAGATCTAGATAGTCCAGGGATGTGTGCATCTGTCAAGTCAATTTCTGTAGACTTACTCCTTCTCTCACTTCTAAGTCCATGCTGTTGCATTTTTTTTAATAGATAAAAATCGATCCCTTTTTTGCTTTTTTTTTAAAAAAAAGTGCACAATTTTATCAGCATTTCTCATATTGCACTCCCTGTCTGCTAACATCTAACCATTAACGAAGCACAAAAACCAGTCTGTATAGAGCCATTGTACTGTCTATTCTCCTTTATGGGTCTGAAACATGGGTCACCTATCACCACCACTTACAACTCCTCGAACGCTTTCATCAGCGCTGTTTACGCACAATCCTAAATATACACTGGACTGACTATGTTGCTGTCCTTGAGCAAGCAGGGATCACCAGCATTGAGGCCATGATATTGAGAACACAGCTGCGCTGGGCAGGGCACGTTTCTAGGATGGAGGACCATCGCCTTCCAAAAATAGTACTCTACGGTGAACTTGCCACGAGTCAGCGTAAGAGGGGCGGTCCAAAAAAGCAATACAAGGACTCCCTGAAACAACATCTCAGGCTTGGCCAAATTGATTACCAACAATGGTCCGCCCTGGCCTCACATCGGGAGGCATGGAGACGCACTATCCACAATGCTGCAGTCTTATTTGAGAACTCACGCCGAACAGGTCTTGAAGAGAAACGACATCGCAGAAAGAATCACAACCCAGAAACATCACCCAAGGAGACCTTCTGCTGTGCTTTCTGCAACCGGACTTGTTTATCTCAGATTGGCCTTTTTAGTCATCAGCGCATTTGCAGTAAGTGCGGGATGAGTCCTTCCTGAATCTTCGTTTGCGAAGAAAAGCCAGAGAGAGAGAGAAATATAGACAATTTTTTTGCGCATATTTCCCAAATGTGCACATTTTATCTTTTTTGTTTTTTTTAGTATGTGTAAAATTTTTGCTCGTGAAATATATGGATTACTGAATATGGACTCCATCTGGTCCATATCTATTTCTGGGAAAGACTAGGAAAATTGGGGGAAAATATCTGATGGCGTGGATTCTTCATGTATCTTTCATTCAGTCCTGCGGCATTCCTTTCCCTGCCCCAATAGAAGCTAGCCAAGTGCTCCAATAGTATTTTATATTCAGAGATATACATCTGTCTTGTGGTTCATTTTGACTATTGTGGCTAAGATCTGTTGGTAGGCTTGGCATTTTGTGAATTTCTCTCTCTCTGGCTTTTCTTCGTAAATGAAGATTCAGGAAGGACTCATCCCGCGCTTTCTGCAAGTGCACTGATGACTGAAAAGGCCAATCTGAGATAAACATGTCCGGTTGCAGAAAGCACAGCAGAAGGTCTCCTTGGGTGATGATTCCAGGTTGTGATTCTTTCTGCGTTGTCATTTCTCTTCAAGATTTGTTTGGTGCACCTGAATTTGTCTAGTGTCTTTTAAAAACATCTAAGGAGGATGACAGGAGTAACATACATTGCAACTTGGAATTAAATATTATAATCTTTTTCTCCCCCACTGGGCAAGATTGCAAGAGTTTTTGTACGTGTTTGGATTTTTTAAGCATTCCAGGATTTATGTTGCAAACATTTCTTAAAGCTTGTTTTGAGCAAAAAAATTTGGTGGTTTTTGTTTTGCATCAAACACGTTTTTGCACGAAATACATCATTTTGTGAAAACTATGAAATTTTTTTGCACAAAACAATATTTTTGGGGCAGAAACTTTTTTTCCTGCTGAAAATAAAACCCCAGTCTTTTCACTCTTGCATGGTGGTGAAAAATCTTGTGGTGGTTAACCATTTCCCCCCAGTGTTGTCTCTCAATGTATCAAGAAACCCTTTCTCACTGAGGATGAGAAAATCTGCAGACATTGGCTGGCATTCAGTATTGCAGTTATTGATTTGTAACTTGGAGTTATGGATCTGTAATTGCTCTGTATTCTGTAAGATTATGTAGTCTTACTGAAAAAGTATATAACTATCCCTCCCCCCTGGAAAGCTTTCCTTAACAGCCAGCAGCCTAATCAGGCAAAGGAGGTCTGTTCTGCTGCCAGTCAGGATGCAAAGAGAATGATGTTTCCATCATTCCCCTTCTTCCAGAGAGCAAGGCTATGACCATCAGAAGCAGGACTACTGTCACAAGTCCTTGTTGAAGCCTTGCTTGCTGGTGGGAAGGAGTTGGAAATGTCATTCTCTTTGCACCCTTTGGTTGCTGGCTCTTAAGATGTGCTGAGGGGGTTGGTCCAAGAGATACCTGTATTACTTAGTTATGTAGACATTAGGTAGCCATTGTAGGACATGAATGACTGTTTCTTTTCCTATAGACCTGTGGGAAGTGATCTGAAAGCACCCCATAGTGTTCAGGACAAATGTACCCCTTCCTCTCTAGTGCCATGGGCTGGGTGGTTCTGGAAGTTTGCTTTGATGAAAGCTTGCTGTGTGCTGATGGACTGGCCCGAGGAAGCATCTCCTACCTGTTCTCTGCTTCCATTCAGTAGGGCTTTCTTTACCCAGGAAGGTTTTGTGGGTCCCAAAGATCTCAAATTTTCTGGTCCTGTTGAAATCTGTGATTTTTTTTTTTAAAAAAACTCATGCTAGCCTAACCTTTAACAAGAGACTATTTTGGCACATTCACAAAATGTACAAGCACTTCCTTGAACATGCTTAAGTAGCAGGGGGGCAGGGGACATAAGATGGTGGGTACAACTCTACTTTTGGACCTCACAGGCAAACCAATCAAACCAAATGAATAAAAAAAATAGTTTACACAGGATTCATATGGTTTGGTTTGGTCGTCCACTGTCTCTTGAACGGCAGTTTTGATTTAGTTTAGTGTAATTCAATTAGCATCACAGTTAAAT
Organism: Gambelia wislizenii; assembly: GCA_030847615.1. Taxonomy (NCBI): domain Eukaryota; kingdom Metazoa; phylum Chordata; class Lepidosauria; order Squamata; family Crotaphytidae; genus Gambelia; species Gambelia wislizenii. The sequence continues at coordinate 264,462,687 of JAUMIR010000002.1, forward strand.
CAAAATGGAATAAAATTCCATTAATCCAGCTTAAGTATATCTCCATGGTATTTTAATCCAGTTGACTAATTCTCAGAGTTACTCTCTGCATAACCATTGATTCAAAACTCCATTATTCAACATTCTCTTAAAGTTCCTTGCTGCTCTTTTTTTTAAAAAAATTACAATCTTCCTCTTGTCTTAGAAAGCGTGAAATCCTGCTCCTTATATGAGAATCTGTGGTTCAAAGTGGATTTCCGTTTCGGCAAGGTACCAGTTAACTGGGACTTTCCAGAATGAAACTCAAATGAAGCTGAGATGGTTATAACTGGGTGTTAACAGGTACAAACCAAATCTTTATCAAAACAGCAGTAAGTTGCAGAAGCGCAACATTATTGAAAGACAACAGTATAGTTCCACATTTCCAACTGAAGAAGCAATAGAGAACCTGGATGAAGAGGAAGAGTTTTAGACTCATCTGAGCAAGTGTTCTGTAAAAATCTGGCTAGTGTTCAAAGCTGTGGCCATTAAAATGTGCCCTCCATCCTAAGGACCCTCTACTGTGTGTCTGTCAGTTGGATGCTAACAAATTCCACAGTAAAATAAAGGACTGTATGGTTCAGACATCCTTCTTTCAGAAGCAGAAATGGTGTCTGTACTGGGTAGTTGTACACAGAAAGATGTCCTCTCTCTCTCTTGGCCAGCAAGGCCTAGGAGTACCTGCTCAGGTTTGTTCAGGTCCTGGTGAGCTGTATACCATAGATGTCACCATCACAAGGCCTTTCCCGGTTTAGACAAGTGGCCTCGGTTGAGTTTTCCGCATCACGCACATTGTATTCTCCCTTTTTACAGGCTGTGGACTTGAGGTAGTAGATGACCCCTGCCATTCCTCCCAGGACCAACATGGTGGCACCAGCAATTGCTATGACAACAATAATATACAGCCAGTGATCTGCAATGGAGGAAGCAAAACACAGAGTATTGTTAGCTGCTGTCTGACTTAAGAAAGGAATCCATACATAAGAACTGGGAAAGCCTTTGGAAACCTGATTAAAAATTTAAATGCAAGCAATGCCAACCCTTCTGGGTAGATTTCATTTGGCATGAAGGCGAAGACTGTTCCTTTTAAAAATTTCATCCTGCCTCTGACAAGAAAATAGGCCCTTAACCCTTTGTTTTAAATGGGCTGTTTAGATTCTTCCCCTTCGCAATGTTAAATTAGATATACAGCTGCCATTCCACATAGCTGAGTCATCTTATACACACAGGGATCCAACATTACTGGCAACAGATTTTCCATTGGTGGGCCAATTCACATATGAACATGACCCATAATCCTTTTTGCACGACAGTCGGCTCCCTATCCCACACCACGCACATCCCACCATGCACTCTGCCTAGAAGCTCACAGTTTCATAGACTTAATCAGTCTCTCCACTTACCTGCCATGTAGAGCACCATTCTCACATAAGAACGTTTAAGTGTCCGGCTAGACCAGAACAAAGGTCCTTCCAGTCTAATACCCTACTTCCAACAAAAGTCAACAAGGGCTTTGGAAGGTTACTTTTTGGGGACTATAGTTCCCACAATCTGTTGGCCAGTCTGACAGGTCAGGGGATTCTGGGATTGCAGCTTGGCCAGGGGATTCTGGGATTGACATTCCAATAAAGTAACACTTCTTGGTTCTGCCAGAAATCTGCAAAGAGGGCATGAAAACAGCATTCCACTCCTTTTCTTTGTTCCCCAATATACTGTCTCTGAGGTCTGTTATACCTAATCATTTCCACCCTGCCTTTCAACCCTAAAAAGGGCTCCCAAAGCATCTCACACCCAAATAATGAGAGTGGAGAACGTGAGCCATGCAGGTCTATGAATGTCCCTGTGAATGGCTACCTCAGTGTCATCATAGAAACTGCTTCTTTTCTTACTCCCCTTACAACATTCGTTACTGAACCTATACAAAATATTAGTTTCAGAACAGAGTAGAATTCAATTTGCATAAATATTACAAATTTGATTGAATGGCTGCATTTGCATAATTTGTTCTGAATGTTCAAAGTAAATGTACTCAGGGTCAAACTAGAAACTGCATGACAGACACACATGAAAGGGGGGGGGCCTTCCAGACAAAGGTTTTACTCTGTAACTGCCCTGCCTTACTCAAGGAAATCATCAGAGAGTGAAGCCCATGGGCAACCTGTGGCCCCCAGGACTTTTTTTGTGGCCCCAGGAATCCCCAGACCCCTTGATTTTGGAGTGGGGAGGGGAAAGTACAGCCCTGCAATATCCCTTGTGGAAAGAATGTAGCCTTCTAGCCACCAACAGTTGCTCCTCTTGATGTACATGCACACAGAGGCATGGGCTCCAGACATCATCAACTACATCCCACGGGTTCCCCTCCGCTTCCTCCACCTTTTTTCTTTCTACCAAAAATCAATTCAGGAGGGAAAGATGGAATAGCTGCATAATGTCTTCTGGTTGGTAGTGCTCAGAGCACCTTCATTTGGAAGCGTCCATTCCCTGTACTAGCGGGAAACCTTAAGCAATCCCTCTTGCCACCTCTCTGCCATTCCTCACCCACAGAACTATAGCATCCTGTGGCTGTTTTTCATTTAAAAAAAAGACTGTTGGGAGACTACAGCCAGAGTCCTACTGGATGTTGGTGCTATTGTTTGTTCCAAATCATTCATGTAAGCACACTGGCATACATTTATGTTCCACCCAGGCTGAACAGGATGTTAGCCTCTGTTTCTCATGAAAAATTTGGGCAGCAATCCTACATGGTTCAATGTAGTGTAGTAGTTCTGCATGCAAGACTACATTTAATATGCCCCTCCTGGACCTACAGCAGAGCTAGTGAACATCCCCCCACACAGCCATTCTGTGTCTGGTGGGGAGCAAGGGAAAATTGCAGACGTGTCTGGCTATGTCCTCATAGCCAGTTGTGAAGTGATTACATCACTCACGCAGGTCTGCTGGGGTCCTCTGGCAGTCTCAGCAGCTGATGTAATCATTTTGCATCTGGCTACGAGGATGTTGCCAGATGGTTCGCTGATGTCCCTACTTTCCACCAAGCACAGAATGGCAGGGAGGCTGCAGCAATTCTACATTATGTCTGGGGAAGCTTTGGGCGGTGCAGGGGAGGATGGGAATACCAACCTCCACAGCAACACAAATAGACATATGCAGGTGTAACTTACACCTGTGTATGCCACTAACAGGATGCCAGCCAGAGCATCCCTTAGAGCTTGTCTATACGAGCCCCCCAAAACTGTAGTGTCCCACAGAAAAGGCTGCTGCGACTTGTCTTAATGGTGGTTTTATCCCCAGCAGCCCCCATTAGGTCCATATCCCAGATGACAGCTAAGGAAGGGAGAAGAGGGTGAGAGAGCCCTCCTCCCCTTTCTTGGCACCATGGGTAGGTGGGTGGTGGAGAAGTTGGGGGGGAGGAGAGGGCTCTTTTCACCTTCTTCCCCCTTCCTCGCCCCCACGGACAGGCAGCGGAGAAACCAGGCAGATAGGTGGCAGTGGGACGGGGGGGGGGGGCTGGGAGAGGAAGAAGAGGAGGAGAGAGTCCTCCTCCCTTCTCCGCCCCCGGCAGTGGTGGGAATGGTGGCGGGAGGTTGGAATGACAGCGACGCTCCCCTCTTCCCCATCCCCGATCACTCAGGGGAAAAAAATGGTGGCTGTTGACTGCTTGCCTTGCTAACAGGCTCTGTCCCCTGTGCTTGTCTAGCCAATTGGGTGTGCTTCCTCTTGTTTGGGCAAGCGAATCAGATGGATTCACTTGTCCTAACAAGCAGGGATGTGCCCCACCTTGTTATTTATTTTCTTTAAAAGATGAGAAAAGCAGCAAAGATTCTTATGATGAGTTTTTTGGTCTTTTTTGTCCCCCTCCTTCACAATAGAATGGAATTACACAGGATGCCATTAGGACAGGTAGGATTCACCTCGCATTCCGTGAGGAGTTTTCCCACTGTTTGGACAACCCCTTAGTTTGTATTCAGTTCCTTGGCATGGATTAATCTTTCCTCGATCTGGCCCTGATACATACAGGTCGCCCCCTGTATTTGTAGAACTAATACCTGTTGTTTCAGTTGTCCACAGCTAAAAAAACAGGGACACATATTTATTTATTTGATTTATAGACCACCTTTCTCCCAGAATGGAACCCAAGGTGGCTTACAACATACCATAGTGTTGCACTGGAAAATTCCTAGAGAGGTCCTCCAATGCAAGTCTATGATATGTTTGTACCAGAAGTCCTTTATTTTAATAATACATTTATATATTATCTGCGATTTCACTTATAAATGGTAATTCCAGGAACGTTTCCTCCACACATGAGGGCGAGGGGGCCCCCGACCTGTACTTTTCATCAGAAGTGCTCCTGGCTGACCTGTTTCAATATAGCCCAGCTGTGAGCAGAAGCTTGAGGAGGATCTCTTGGAAAACATTGGGAGGATCTCCATAAATCACCAAGGATCACCAGCACCCTATTGTTTAACCTCACATAAGCTCTATCTCTACCAGAACAAATAAAAATAAAAATATTTGCTGAGATCTTGCATTGGGAGTAGTATATGTATCACATAGCTATGTTTCCATAGCTAAGTATCCTGATTGTGTTCCAACCACACAATGACCAAAATCCTCCCTAAACCTATTTTGTAAGCAGGGCAGCCCTCCCCCAGCACAGGAATTTCTATGTTTTTATTTTATTTTTGCTTATTTATTTAATTTATATGCTGCCTTTCTCCCAGAAGGGACCCAAGGTGGCTCACAAAATATCATATAAAATACAGTTTAAAAACCATTAAAACATTACAATATAGAAAATCTAAAATTACATAAACATATAAAAGTTAAAAGATTAAAATAAATAAGATAAAAATAAAAACAAAGACACACCCCAATAAAAGCTTCCAAAGCCCAGCTACATATTAAAAGTTTGCTTGCATAAAAATGTCTTTGCCTGCCGGCAAAAGGAAAGCAGGGAGGGGGCCAGTCTAGCCTCCCATGGAAGGGAATTCCACTGGATGGGAGCAGCCACAGCGAAAGCTCTCTCTCTCATGTCCTCACCAGATGAGCCTGTGATGGTGGTGGGACAGAAAGAAAGCCTTCCCCTGATGATCTTAGAACTCTTGCAGGTTCATACAGGAAGACATGGTCTTTCAAATAGTTTCAACCCAAGCCGTATAGGGTCTATGTTGTCAGAGAGCAGGGGGATCAGTGAAGATGTGTCCAGCTATTTTCCTGTAATTCTGTGTACTGCAAAGACATAATTTGCAGGACTTCCCAAGGACCCCTGCAGGTCCTTGCAAATGCCTGTTTGTTGCAGTGTGTCCAGCTACAGGGAAATAGCTGATCCTCTCAATCTCTGACAACACAGAACACAGGGAGGCTGTGCTTGTTACATGGTGGGCTGAGGCAGAATTTTGATCATTGTGTGGTTGGAACAGAATTCTGACCCCCACAATGATGACACAACTGAGGTGCAATGGCAAAAGCCTAACTTACACCATTATAATTCACCAGCAGGATTCCAACCATTGGCTGCTAAAATGCAAAAAAGTTTGTAAGGAAAGCAGGAATGGATTTTTATGTGACAATGTTGTGAGATTGGTTCTTATACTGAAAACAAATATCTGAGCTGAGATCCATACTTAGGTGGACTTTCCCTTAATTTCAAGTGTATTATTAGCTGTAGTTTTTCCTAAGCTGCAATTCTGCACTTGGCTCCAGGTCTGGATTCTGGGAAAAGACATAAAGTATGTCCTTCAAGCTTCAAGTCCCCCTGCCCCTGCTTGAGTTTTCATCACTTTTGCACCCAAGAGAGGCTGCTGTAGGAATCATAGAATCAGAGAGTTGGAGGAGACCGCAAAAGCCATCTAGTCCAACCCCTGCCTGCAGGAATACACAATCAGCATTCCTGCCAGATGGCGATCCAGCCTCTGTTGAAAAACCTCCAAAGAAGGAGACTCCACCACGCTCCGAGGCAATGCATTCCACTGCTGAACAGCTCTTACTATCAGGAAGTTCTCCCTAATGTTTAGGTGGAATTTCTGTTCCTGGAGCTTGCATCCATTGCTCCATGTCCTAGTCTCTGGAGCCACAGAAAACAAGCTTGCTTCATCCTCAGTATGACATTCCTTCAAATATTTAAACATGGTTATCATGTTCCGTCTTAACCTTTTCTTCTCCCAGGCTAAACATATTCATGCCCTAAGCTGCTCTTCATAGGGCATGGCTTCCAGACCTCCCACCATTTTGGTTGTCCTCCTCTGAACATTCTCCAACTTATCAACATCCTTCTTGGAATGTAGTGCCCAGAACTAGACACAGTATTCCAGGTGAGGTCTGACCAAAGCAGGATAGAGTGGCACTATTACTTCCCTTCATCGAGAAGACACTATACTCCTAAAGATGTCACCTCTTAACCTTCTCTTCCTCAGGCTAACATACCCAGCTCCCTAAGCTGCTCCTGATAAGGCATGGCTTCCAGACCTCCCACCATTTTGGTTGCCCTCCTCTGGACATGTTCCAGCTTGTCATTATATTTCAAAATCCTCTGTGGCCTTACCTTCCACATGGATTTCCACCTGGCTATGCTGCTGTCCATGTTTGTTGCTAGCTGTGCACTCGTACACACCACTGTTCTGTCCATGTGCTCCAAAAACAGTCACTGTACTGTTGTTGCCAACATAGATGAGGTTGGGAGCCTGAGGTACATTCCAGGTGTAGCTGGCAGCTGGGTACCCATCTGCATGGCAGGTGATGGTGAAGTTTTCTCCCCTTCTGATAGGCAAAGAAGCATTGACAGACAAAATAGAGATAGTAGGCCTGTCTGGAAACAAAAGAGGAAGAGGTGGTAGCTTTAGCCTGCAGAAAATCAAAGATTAGGGTTCTCCCCTCAGTGTTTTTGCTCTGTGATTTTTGTTTTGTTTTATTAGAATACTGGCTTGGAGAGGGGAAAGCTCTCCTTTGGAACTCTTTAAACAGACATTGGGTTGCCATCTCTAGGAGTGCTTCAGTTGTGTACTCCTGCATGACAGTTTCAGGTGCTGTATAGGTAAAACCTAGCCAATTATAGTCCAAAAGTCCCCCCCCCCCATGCAGCAGTACAGAGACTTCTTGAAAAACCCAATGATCTCTGACAAACAAAGGAGCCCTGGCTTCACAAAGGGTCAGAGTCATGCTGGATACCAAAGGAGGTTGCCTTGCTGCTGCAAAAGGAGTTAAATTTTACTGTCCTTTGTCTCAGCCCACACGGCCAAGAAGTAGGAGTGGCCTCTGCCTGCATGAGACCCCTCACCTGAACAACAACACAAGAAACATCTGAAACAACACGTAGGCCTGTGATTCCAACACCATCACTTTTCTTTCTTTATTTTTTTAAAACATCTTTTGCTTGATGAAGAAGCCAGTAGAGCTTTGAAAGCTTGCATCATGTGTTTTGCAATCTGGTTGCCTTAATAAAGGTATCACTTTTTTGTGGATTCTGGATTTTGTTTTGCTACATGGTCAACATGGATACCCCTAAATTTGTTTCTTAGTTGGAAACCAGTTAGAACAGTTTAAAATCATGCATGGGTGCAGATTGGGATTAGATCAACTTGGCCCCAAAAGCTCTAACAAAGCCCCATGTTTTTATTTGGTGCCAGAATGACACAAATGTTGGCACCAATCTGGCATTTAAAAAGAGCGTTTACCACAACTGGGCCATCACAGCAGAGAAAGCATGCTCCCACATCCTACCACAGTACAATACCCTCTCTGCTCTTCTGTGACTCTCCTTTTGGAGTGATGTAATATTTGATAGTTATTAGTAAACTGGCGTGTAGAGTTACCAGGTATTCAGAAGCGTCTGGACTAATTACTCTAATGTCTGCATCTGGTCTGGTCTGGAAAGGTATAAACAAAACTCGTTTGGGTTTCATCCACCTATGAGCTGACAAAACTCAACAAGAAGGGGAAGAGGAATCACAGATGGCTTCCTCTCACTCCAAAAAGGTGCCTGGACTGAATCCGTGAGTGACCCGTAACCATAAGATTGCTTTCTTTATGGTATCATCAGCTATGGTTCTCCTTTGTTTCATGTCTGTTTCCATGATTTCAAGCTCTGTCCTCAATTGACACACTGCTAAGCCAAAATCTGCTAGTTCAAAACAACATGATTCCCATGTGTGAGTACCACCACCATTTGGAGGATGGCATTTGAATCAGCTCATTTGAAATGAGGTGCTGGAGGAGAGTTCTACAGATGCCATGGGCTGCATCTGCACTGCAGAAATAATCCAGTTTAACTGTCATGGCTACATCCTATGGAATCTTGGGATTTGTAGTTTACTATGGCACCAGAGCTCTCTGACAGAGAAGACTAAATATCTCACAAAACTACAAACCCCAGAATCCCATAGCTTTGAGCCATGGCAGTTAAAGCGGTGTCAAACTGCATTATTTCTGCAGTGTGGCAGCAGCCATGGACTGCCAAAATGACCAATAAATGGGTCCTAAAGCAAATGAAGCCTGCACTTTCCCAGAATAACTAAACTGAGTCTGTTGTACTTTGGACATATTATGAGAGGATGTGATTCACTGAAAAAGATGGTAATGCATGGTGAAGTGGGAGGCAGTAGGAAAAGAGGAAGACCGCACTAAAGGTGGATAGACTTAGCTGAGGAAGCCATAGCTTTGAGTTTCTGGGACCTGAGTAGGACTGTTGATGACTTGGAGTACTGTAGATGACAGGGTGTCTTGGAGGTCTCTCATTCATAGTGCAGTCATAAAGTGAAGCCAACTTGATGGCAATAGACAACATTTGGAGAAAAGGAGAAAAAGAAGGAGTGCAGCAAATATTTCTTTTTGGCAGGACAGAGAGCCACAAAAGCTCATGAAGTGTGATCTTTGGTAGTGTGCATCAAGCTCTGATGAGTCCCCCCACCCCCTGGATGGCCTCCCCACCTGTTTGTCAGCAGCAGATGTGCAGAGGCCACTAGAAGGTGACTGCAGGCCGTTTGGGTAAGCACCTCTGCACCAAGGTGTTGGCTTTGGGTTGAACAGGAAAGGGGCTCCCAGCTGTGCAGGAAGGGGAGGGATCCAAGGAAGGGGCTCTTCTCCCAATCTCTCCCCCCTGCCTCAATAACTTCCTGCAGGCCAGGAAGTGATTACAAGGACACACTGGCAGAGGAGGGCTCCTAGTGGGCATGCCCACAGCCCGCCCAGCAGCAAGGAGGGTGGGTGGGGAGAGCTTGGCAGCTGCTTGGTGTGTTGGTGAGAGTGGAATGGGGAAAGGTCTCCAATGCCTGGAGCAGCTTGGAGCCTGGCTCATCTGGAGGCAGGAGGACTTTCATCCTTAGCTTCCACGGTCAGGCCTCTTTGCTTCGAAGCAGAGGGAGCAACTCCTGGGGAATCTGGCTTCCTTTCCTGGCCCACCTGGTCGCAGTTTTGAGCCCCTGGTGGACCAGCTAAAAATCTTTACATGGAATTTTGAAATTTTTATATCATTATTATTTTCTTTGAAAGTCACTGGTTTTACAATGGTTGTCAAAACAATTGCCAGCTAATGATACTACAGTAGAAGATAAAAACACACGCATCATAGTCAGACCTTGGATTCCTTTAAAGACTGCTGGGCCCCAGAAATTTGTACCAGCTTCCTCCCCTTTCATCAGCCTGCACAATATACACAATTTACAAACAGGAAAAGAATAAAACGTGTATTGGGGGGCCATCAGTTACCAGGCCATGTGATAAGAGGCCTGCACCCTCATTCTTTCTCTCATTCAATAAAGAACAGCCCAATAATTATAACGGGAGAGGATGTTATTGGGATTATTACTGATGTTACAGAGGTACAGCCACCTCCCCACCCACTTAGTCACAAATGTCAGTGGGCTTTCTGAGTAAGAGGTTATGTGTGAACTGTTATGACTCACATTCCACTTGCACATTCACCATTTTCCTCTCAGTCCCATGGCCATTCATGGCCTTGCACTGGTAGATGCCAGAGTCATTCCTGCTGATGTTCCTCTCTTGGTAAAACTCCTCTGTGGCTCCCTCTTTGGTGCACCAGACCACTGGTGTGGGAATCCCGTTGGCTTCACAGGTCAGTGACCACAGAGTCCCCTCTAGCCAGGTCTGGTTGCTCGGGCAGTTGGAGTCATCCATCTTGGGTTTGGCTGAAACACATTGATTGAAACACAGTCATTTGTCCAACTCCCTCCCAAGAGGAGTCAGGCTGGCTTCATCCTGACTGAGCTTCCAGAAGGCAGCCAAGACCACATTGCTTCATGAGACCTTTGGGCCTCAAAATCAAAGTTGGCTGTTAGGGCATGTTTAAAATTTGGGTTTTAAAAACCTTTTTTAAAAAATGGTATTACATCAATGTTTTTATCTGTTCTGCACTGAGTTGGGAGCTCAAGTAATAACAGACCAACTCCTGCTTTTGGCATAAGTAGGAAGATGTTCCATGTGATCACTATGGAGGGAAGGAATATTGCATGGCCACTACCTACCAGTATTGCAGAAGGCTGGCTTGTTGAATAAGCTATGATTCATTTCATGCTGACTCGCAATGGCTGGCATCCTGTTAGTGACCTACACAAGTGTAAGTTCACCTTATGCCTGCAAATGTCTTTCTTTCTTTCTTTCTTTCTTTCTTTCTTTCTTTCTGGGTCATCGAGGAGGCTGGTATACTCTTCCACCCTCTGCAATGACATCCCACCCCCGGCCACAGGATGTATGCTTTTGCTGTGACATCTCTCCTGAATGGTCATTCTGTGGCTGATGGAGAGCATGGTGGATTGGCAAAGTACAGTTGTCCCTTCATATTCACTGGGGTTTGGTTCCATGACCCCCCCGTGGATACCAAAATCTGTGAATACCCAAGTCCCATTATGCAATGGCATAGCAAAATGGTGTCCCTTATATAAGATGGCAAAATCAAGCTTTGCTTTTTGGATTATTATTTTTTAAAGAATATTTTCAAGCCATGAATACTTAAATCCATGGATACGGAAGGACAACTGTATTTGGTTATGCCCCATAGCGAGGTGCAGACTGATGACATCATCCACCAAGACCCTAGCAGATCTTAGAAATAAATGTTATAGATCTGCATCTGGATGTGGGGGTTAGCCAGATGCTATTACAATCTCCCCTATCAGCCACAGAATAACTGTTGTTCAGGGGGCTATCACAGCAAAACCGTAAGTCTTGAGGATGGTGAGTGGGTAGTGTAGTTCCACCTGCAAAATTCTTACACTATGCTAGGCAAGGTGGGATTCTGGCCTGGGTTTCCCAACATATTTTGTATAGATTTTGTGCTGTTGCTCCAAGTAAATTTCATCCAGTCAACCTTATGAAGGAAGGGGAATGATGTTTTAGCTTAAGCTTCTATTTAGGAGAGGTGCTAGGACTAATATTAGTTTGCCAGCATTCATTTACACTGGTTAGGAGTTGGTATGAACCATCTTGACTGCTGCCTGTCCCTCTTAGTTTGAGAGACAATTCCAGGGGAAGCTGGTGGATTCTCTACCACAAGGGCAGTGTACCCACTCTTTATTTTACCAGTGCTCCTCCTGCAGGTGGTTCAGGTTGTGCAGAAGTTCTGCCAGTACCTAACCTCTGAAGGGTGAGGGTCCAGCCCTGGAAGAGTTCCTGTATAATTTGGAACAGTTAAAATCAGGTGATGGAGGCTATATTTCAGATGAAGAAACTGGCAAAACCACCTGAGTATTCCTTTATGGGGTCACCATAAGTCAACAGGTGACTTGAAGGCACACACACACACACACACAAACAGGCTTATTGCACACTGAATTAAAGGGGCAGGGCAGCCAGAAGGTTTTGCTTTCTGCACTGCCCTACCACATGACATCGTTGTTCTTCTGGTGTTCTGCTGTTCAGGTTCCATGAGAGACAGAGGTAAAACAACGTCCTTTTTTTAAACCGGAAAAATCTGTTAGTAAAAAGACGCAGTTTTACCTTTGTCTCTGATGGGACCCAAGTGACAGAACACTGGAAGAATGAGGACATTATGCAGTGGGGCAGCATGGAAAGCAGAGCCTTCTGGCTGCCGTGCCGCTTTAATGTGATATGCAATGAGCTTCTCAGAGAAGTGGCAGTAAATATTTAAAAACAGATTCACTGCCCATGCGGCAGCCACCTCTAGACAATTATAGACTACACTGCTCAGGTACAAAGAGATTTGGGTTCAAAATATTGGGGGGAAATGTTGTGGCCAGACTTTAGAAAACCCCACATACACATCCAGCCCCAAAGGGCCTCAAAATGTGAGGAAAATCTGTCAGACTACAATATTCTTGAGACTTAGCATGGTCTCATGGTTTAACTGTTGGGTTAGGGCTTTAAGAGATAAGGGTTCGAATCCTTGCTCAACTATGGAAACTGATTGAGTGACCTTGGACAAGTCACCCTCTCTCAGCCTAAGAGGAAGTCAATGACAAATCTCCTCTGCTTAAATCTTGCCAAGAAAACCCTATGAGAGTGTTGCCATAAGTCAGAGATGACTTAAAGGCACATCACAACAACAACAAAGAATACTCTTCCTCTCTCCCTCACCAGACAAGAAAGGGCACAAGCAGTAAAATATGGGCCATTGCTTGGGTTAACCAGTGAAGGGCCTAGGTTGATTCCTTCATCCAGTTTAGAATGAGGGGTTGACAGATTCAGCGTGTTGCTCCTCCAGATTATAACCAACACTCACTTTCAACTGCAACCATGACAGCCTTGGTCACAGTCCCATGTCGGTTGGTAGCATTACACCAGAAGATTCCACTATAGGCAGGGATCCCTTGTCCTTGGGTAAGATGGTATGATAAACCATCTTTAGTGCATACAATTTCTGGAGGTGGAACTCCCTTAGCTGTACAGGCAAAGGTGGGCAGTGCCCCTTCCACCAAGGTCCAGTTGCTTGGACAGCTGGATTCATCCATTTCTGGCTTATCTGAAACATCAAAAGAAAAGGTGACATGAGATTTCAAAATGTGCTCCCAAGGAGGAAATTTATCAGGAGTTTCTCACTGTGAAGATCAAACATGACAAGCAATTTGGCCTTCCATTGGAATATGTAGGCTTAGGGGTGTTTGGTGTGTGTGTTCTAGGGTGGTGCAGTCTTAACTTTTAGCTGTCCAGATGTAGTTGGACTAGAGATCACAGCATTCCTGACTGTCCATGATGCTGCCTGAGGCTTCTGGGAGGTGATGTCCCAAGCATCTGGCAAACCAAAGGTTAAGAACAGGGTGCAGTCTTGGTTGATGCAGAGCAACAGTAAGGCTCAATAGGCCATACATGACAAAAGTTGAAAGTTTTCCTGTAGTTAAGACAATTCCTGTAGTTAAGACAGTTGCTAGCTATACATTCTACATAAAACCTATCCATCTATTAAGTTCTGAATGGAGGACAAAGTGGCATTATCTGTTGGTCATTCAATCAAAATTAGACTGCAGATCCAAAGCACCTTTTCATGAGGCTTTACGAGTCAGAGCTCAAAGCAAGATGAGTTCTCTGTTTTTCATTATATCTCACAAGTCTGCCTCAGAATAGCATAAACCCTCTGCCTATTGTCATTCCAACAAGACAGAATTGATTTTCCTTGGATCATTGTCTTTTTTTTTTCCCAAAAGGAGCAATGGCAATGACATGTCAGTACTATTTGTTGATCAGGGGAAAATTGGGTTATGGCTGAGTATTCTTTGATTTCAGCATTCATTTTGAAAGAGATATATCCAAAGCAATTTTTAAAAAGTGGATGTCAGTGAGCATTTGCTATGCTTCATTTTTTTTACAGTTTATTTGCTTTTAATCTTTTGTGTGGTGTGAATTATTAACTACGTTTGTTATAGCTGCTGTAAGCCACCTTGAGTACCACATTGGGAAAAAGGTGGGACAATGATGATGAGGATGAGGATTTCTCTGCTGTTGGTCAACCTTTTCTGCCATTGGCAGCTGCTGCCACTTCTTGACACCATTTTCTTCCTCCTCCTGCTCCTCCTCCCACATCCTCCCCCTTCCCAAACCACATCTTCATTTGCCCACACTGTAATTCTTTGACTACCATGATTTTGCTTGGATGGGTGCATATCATCATATCTGATGAACCATTGACATAAAACTATAAGTTACTATGAACAAGAGGCCAGGTGGATAGATCAGGCTAAGCAAGACCTGGGAAGGAGAAGGAGAAGAAAAGGATGAAGAAGAACAAGAGGATGGGGGAAGAGAAAGAACAGCATCCACAGGAATGTGTTTATGATAAGTGTTTTAAAAATCAGCTAAAATAAAGATGCTCCTGGATGCTCACGAAAGCACAATACAAAATGCCATCAGCATTTGACTCAGCAGCATAAAACAGCCAATCAAAAATAACTGCTCCAAATGTAGGGATATAGAGTCAATGCTTTACTTACATTCTACCTGGATGTTCACAGCCCTAGAGCTAGAGCCATGCTTGTTTGTAGCTGTGCAGAGGTAAGTGCCAGCATATTCTCTGGTGACAATCTGGAGAATCCCAGGAATATAACTGGTGCCGTCTTTGGTGCACTCAACAGTTGGCTCTGGGTTTCCCCAGGCAAAGCAAGTGAACATTTGTTCAGCACCTACTGTCCAGGTCCAGTTATAGGGACAGCTTGAATCATCCATGTCAGGTGCATCTAGAAGGTTTTTTTTAAAAAAAAGAAGAAGAAAGAATCCAGTTTTATAATGGAAATGCTGTACAAACACATAGTCCTCAAGTAACTCACATTTCATTTAGACTTGGGGCAGCCAGAGAAAAGTACATACCATTCCCCACTGAATATACACCAACCTCCACAGTGCAAAAGGGATTTCAATATCAGCCCACATATCTTATGTATCATGTTCAAGTTGTACTTACATTCTACCCTGATGGTGACCATCTTGCTACTTGATCCATGTACATTGGTAGCATTGCACTGGTAGACACCAGCCTGGCTTTGTGTGACATTCTGCACCCTTTGGACATCAAACATTTTGCCATCTTTCACACAGGAGACCTCTGGGACTGGTATGCCATCAGCCTGGCAACTGAACTTCTGTAAGCTCCCTTCCAGCCATGTTTGGTTACTAGGGCATCCAGACTCATGCAGCTGAGACCCATCTGAAGCAGAAAAGAAATGGACTATACATTTAGAGGTAGCTGGTGAAGAAGACCAATATAGCTTAGGGGACAAAGCCTCTTGGGTTATCTGTGGTCTTTATAATTAACAGTGTGTCAAGGCAGTGGGACTTCACTGATTAGTGTGGCAGCATGGTGTAGTGTTCTGGTGTAGTTGAACTAGGGCTCTGGCAGACTAGAGTTCAAAAACTCAGTCATAAAGACCTTTGGGCAAGTCATACTCTGTGGCTCAAAGAGAAATGCAACGGCGGACCTCCTTTGAATAAATCTTGCCAAGAAAATCCTATGAGAGGGTCACCACAAGTCAGAGTTGGCTTGAAGGCACATCACAACAAATGACATAGCAGTGGCCTCAAAGAAGAACCAAAGCTCAGAGATGGAGAAGGATGAGAGATATCGAAGCATCTTTACTCAAGGAAGCTGTCCTTTCAAGACGGGTGGTGAAAGTTGGTCCTGGACCACATATGGACCCCAAGGCCATTTTGGAGGTCTCTAAGATGTCCCCATTGACTTCTGGAAATTGACTTCTGGTTTACTCCCTGGCTTAAAATGGCCCCTTCTGGGCATAAAATTGGGGGGAGCAAAAATGTGGCACTAGTTCTAACCATTTTGTGGCTGGGGGATATATTTTGAATTTAAAAATTAAAGCATTGTTAAAAGTTCAGAGGGTGGGTGGAGACATGAGGTGCAGCCTTCTTGGTCCAGTGAGGGCTGTGCACACCCTCTGAACCACAAGTCATTGCCTGGCCCTGCTTTGAGAAACCCTTTCCTTCAGATAGGATAGGGAGTGGTGGTGAGCACAGTAAGACGGAGTTGGTTTGGACTGAGGGATTTCTTTGGGCTCAGGCAATGTTAAACTGCACAATATGTTAAATTCATAGGGTGCTGATAAATTTTTCTTTTTACTCTGAAGTAAACACATAGTGGGCCTGATCTGGACAGAGGCCGCTAGACATAAATAGAAAGGCTTAAATCTTCCCTCAGAACTCCCCACCCCCATCTGGCATGGAGGCTAAAAATAAGAGAGAGGAGCTAGGCTGATGGTAATTCAGTTGCTTTTCTTTCTTTTTGAAAACTCCTGTGCACTCAGGGATGGGGGCAGGGGAGGTGAATTTTACAGGGGGCAGATATAAGCCCCCTTACATGCAGGCCCTGGCCCTGGTCCAGCTCACTCCTGTAAGTTTAGTTCAGAGTAAACAAATCAAATTTCCTCCACATTGAACGTAGTGTATACTTTAACCCCTAGCAGTCCAGACTGTGTTGGAGCAAGTAGCTGTCCAAGGTGCTGACCTTACTCTGCCTTCAGTATTTCTGTCTTGAGGTCAGCATGCAACAGGCTGTCACATCTAACTGACCCATATCACACTCCCTTCAGGGTTGTTGTTCCAAGAAAAAGATGCTCACGTTAACAAACGGGCAGCCCATTCTTGCTTGCCTCACATGTAATGATACAGAAATGCCACTTACATTCCACATGGATGGTGACTGTTTTTGTGCTGGATCCAAACTCATTTGTTGCTATGCAGTTGTAGATACCAGCGTGACTCCGGCTGACTTGCTCCTTCTTTTGCATGTTGTAAGAGACACCATCTTTGATGCAAGCCACAGATGGCTCAGGATTCCCCTTAGCCGTGCACTGGAGCATTTGCTGTGTTCCTTCTACCCACGTGTGGTTGCTGGGACAAGCAGAGTCATCCATTTCTGGCACATCTGCAATGTGCAGAGGGAACACACACATTGGTTGAGGCTCTTCTCTCTTTGGGTAAGAAATAAAGGGGGAAGTTTAATGTTGAAGAAAGCTGGCCTCATATATTTTGGGCAGCATTGGGCAGACTGTAAGTTAAGCTGTCCTAACATGGGAAGATCTGGTCCTGCCATGAGGCAGGAGGAGGTGATTGCCTCAGGTAGCAAGGTCGGACTGATCTTTAAAGCAGGGATCAGCAAAGTGCAGCACGTTGGTTGCACGCAGCTCTTGGGATACCTCAAAGCCCCCAGATCCTTTAATAATAATAATAAAAAAAAATTTTAAAAATATTTTGGCCCCAAGCTAGCCAAAATTATACAAAACCACCTAGAAATGCAGTGGTTATTTCCCCTAACACCCCAAAGCCCTCCAAACCTCCCCAAAAAACAAAAAAGAAAGCAAAACCAGTCAAAAATTGGCCAAAATGGTGGCCAGAACTGACACTGCATCACTTTGGGTGTGCCAAAATGTGCTAGTGTGGCCCTCTGGCTGGGCACTGGGAGGAAAAATGGCCCCATCCCCCCTTGGCAATTGGCCACCCCCATTTTAAAGGTGACAAATTGTCTGAAAAAGTTATTGTATTTTAGACTTTTAGATCAAATTGTGATCAGGAAAAAATGTACTACTTAGTAGCCACACCATGTAGTCTGTGGTTGAGCCAGGTTTGCTAACTGTACTCCTCCCCTTCCTTCCTTCCTTCCTTTTTAAATTTCAGCTGTCAAAAACTTGGGGTGCCTTAAAACTTTGGCTTTCATTTTGTTTTACTTGGCTTCTTCCCTGTAAGCCTCTTTGAATGGGGATAAGATACAAATATTTTAAATAAAAAGACAAACAAACAAAATGTTACTGTCCTGTTATTGTGAATTCATGCTTGAGTCCAGCTCCTAGTCTCAACTGGAGTAGACCCACTGAATCAGTGGGATTTATATACACAATTTATATATATATTCATTTAATTTATATCCTGCCCTTCTCTTACAGCTTACAAGTTAAAAACAAAGTACAGTGAAAATCAGTGTTGTACAAAAGTTTTTAAAAAACCCAAATAGTTCTGTTCAAAGCAGAAAGTGAAAAGCATTTAAACACACATTTAAAAATAATAATAAAGAAAATAAAAGCTGAGCACAATCCATTAAAAGCACCTTTTGCCACATGAGTTTAAGAGCCAAAGGCCTGCCTAAATAAAAAGGCCTTTACCTGACAGTGGAAAGAGAGAAAAGAAGGGGCAAGCACATCCTTTCATTTTGACATAACCATTTAGCAATTGATTTAATGGCACTTTTTTTCCTAGCTGAGAATAACAGCTGGATTTAGGCCTTCTTATTGTGAACCTGATATATTAGACCAGTCCTTTGCTTGGGCCTTTAGGCCACCTTTGGGTGGTGTAGTTAAAGTGCAAATGTTGAATTTGGGTTTTGTGGTTACAGTGCAAATAAGGAATTTCATCTCTTAAGTGCCAGAAATCACAGTAGTGCCATTTAAATCAGGCATGGGGCTGGTTTCCATCTTGTGTGGGTTGCCTTTTAAAAAACTAGAATCCCCATGGATTACCACTGCTGTGGTTGAAACTGTAGAAATGTGTAAGGGTGAGTATGTACTTAGGTACTGCTATGTGAAACAGAAAAGGAGGGTACAAAATCTTACAATTAAATAAGGAAACAAAGAGTTAAGGCTTACGTAGTGAAGGAGTAACTGATCTGTGTTAAGGAATCCCATGTATGTGCTCTCAAGAACATTGAGAGCTTCTACCAAAAATCTCACTAAACATTACAGACGAGTAACTTAGGGGCTTACTGCACTCCGAAGAAAAGCAACAAGGTAGCAGGAACGTTCCGTCTTCTGTGCTGCCTTACCGCATGATGTTCTTGTTATTTTGTTCTGGTCCCATGAGGGACTGAGGTAAAACTTCAGCTTCTTGCTAACTGGAAAAACCCATTAGTCAAAAGAAGCAGTTTTACCTTGGTCCTCCATGGGACCAGAATAAAAGAATGGTGGAAGAACAATGACATCATGCGGTAAGACAGCAGGAAAGACTCATAGAATCATAGATACATAGAGCTGGAAGAGACCACAAGGGCCATCCAGTCCAAAAGAGCTGGCAAATGTAATCTCAGAGCCATTGGCAATAATCTTTGAGAACTCCTGGAGAACAGGAGAAGTCCCAGCAGGCTGGAGGAGGGCAAACGTTGTCCCCATCATCAAAAAGGGAAAAAAAGAGGATCCCAATAATTATCGTCCAGTTAGTCTGACATCAATACCAGGGAAGATTCTAGAGCAGATCATTAAACAGAGAGTCTGTGAACATTTAGAAGGCAATGCCATAATCACAAAAAGTCAACATGGGTTTCAGAGAAACAAGTCATGCCAGACTAATCTGATCTCTTTTTTTGATAAAAATTACCAGCTTGGTAGATGAAGGGAATGCTGTGCATATCGCATACCTTAATTTCAGTAAGGCCTTTGACAAGGTTCCCCATGACATTCTTGCAAACAAGCTTGTAAAATGTGGGGTAGACAAGTTAACTGTTAAGTGGATTTGTAATTGGTTGACCGGCTGAACCCAAAGGGAACTCAGCAGTGGCTCCTCTTTGTCTTGGAAAGATGTGACCAGTGGGGTACCACAGGGTTCTGTCCTGGGCCCAGTGCTATTCAATATCTTCATCAATGACTTGGATGAGGGAATAGAGGGCATACTTATCAAATTTGCAGATGACACCAAATTAGGAGGAGTAGCTAATACCCTAGAGGACAGGATCAAAATTCAAAATGACCTGAATAGACTAGAAAGCTGGGCCAAAGCTAACAAAATGAAATTCAATACGGAGAAATGTAAGGTACTGCACGTAGCGCTGAAAAACGAAATGCATAGATACAGAATGGGGGGGGGGACCTGGTTGAACGAGACTACGTGTGAAAGGGATCTAGGAGTCCTAGTAGACCAAAAGTTGAACATGAGTCGACAGTGTGATGCAGCAGCTAAAAAGGCCAATGCGATTTTGGGCTTCATCAATAGAAGTATAGTGTCTAGATCAAGGGAAGTAATACTGCCACTCTATTCTGTCTTGGTCAGACCTCACCTAGAATACTGTGTCCAGTTCTGGGCACCACAATTCAAAAAAGATATTGACAAATTGGAGCATGTCCAGAGGAGGGTGACTAAAATGGTGAAAGGTCTGGAAACGATGCCTTATGAGGAAAGACTTAGGGAGCTGGGTATGTTTAGCCTGGAAAAAAGACGGTTAAGAGGCGATATGATAGCCCTGTTTAAGTATTTGAAGGGGTGTCACATTGAGGATGGAGCAGGCTTGTTTTCTGCTGCTCCAGAGACTAGAACACAGAGCAATGGATGCAAGCTCCAGGAACAGAGATTCCACCTCAACATTAGGAGGAACATTTTGACAGTAAGAGTTGTTCGGCAGTGGAATACACTCCCTTAGAGCGTGGTGGGGTCTCCTTCCTTGGAGGTCTTTAAACAGAGGCTGGATGGCCATCTGTTAGGGATGCTTTGATCGTGATTCCTGCGTGGCAGGGGGTTGGACTGGATGGCCCTCGTGGTCTCTTCCAACTCTACAATTCTATGATTCTATGATTCAATCCCCTGCCATGCAGGATAAACAATCAAAGCATTCCCGACAGATGGCCATCCAGCCTCTGCTTAAAATCCTCCAAAGAAGGAAACTTCACCATACTCCGAGGCAGTGAGAGCATTACAAGACTAGACTAGGACCTTTGAAGGGCTGGATTTGGTGCTAGGGCTTGAGTTTCCCACCCCAGGTGTAGCTACTGCTTAATAAAGCAGATCTAAGATACACACACACCCCAGTTTGTCACTCCCATTTGTAGATATGGGAACCAAAATATTGCAAATAATTTTGCAGGGATGGAATGAGGATCATTCAGGTTGCCAGAAGCCCTTCTTGCTTTGCTGGCTAAATTGGCAGGGGTGTCTTCCATTTTTTACAGCAGTTGTGGGTAATTTTTAGCTCTCTAGACAGCGCTGCCTTCTTATCTGAGCAGGGTTGTGTATACGTTGACTCCTATTTTGGGGCAACACACTCCTTTGTTTGGGTGACACGCAGTCCCTGCCTCTAGACGTTGTTGGAATGTAGGTCAGGACTGCTGGGCATTTTAGTCCAACAGCATCTGGAAGGCCACAAGTTGCCTACCTGTTTTACAGGTTAAAAATTACCTCACATGCTGGCAGCATCAAAACAGACTTCCTGCTACTGTCATGCCATCCCCCACTCCTTTCCCAAATGCCGCTGAAATCACACTAACAGAATGACATTCCCATCATTCTAGGGATGAGAAGGAGGAGGCAGAAATTTCACAATGTTTTAAGATTGCTAGTGTTAGGAGCCCTCAGGACTGGAAGCACCTTAAAAAATAAAAAGAAAGTGGGAGGGAAAAGGAAAGTACCAGCTGTCCCAATAATGTACTTTTCCTATACAGAAGGAGTCCTCCAATATCACCCCTTCACACACAAATGTATGCCCTTTAAGGGGTCGGAAATGGCCACACACACACGCAAATAGAAAGAAACAAAAAACTAGGAAAGCTGCCCTCCCTGCTCTCTTACAGAAATTGTGACCTGAGATGAACCAGAAAACAATCCCAAGCTCATAATTAGCCTGTCACCATTCTTTGATTAAATAAAGAGGCCAGAGCCCAAACAAAGATAATAAGTAGCTGTTGCCTCCATGTGGTGGCCACGTGTACCAGCCTTCATTGCCTAGCTAGCCTGTGGGGCATCAAGTGCAGGAGTGGAAGCATATAGGGAGAGCTTGGAAACATGATCTTTTGGGGTACAACTCCAGGAATCCTCCAGCCTGCATGGTTTAAAGCAGAGGTGGAAATCATGCAACCTGCCAGATGTTGTGGGACTGCATCTCCCAGCATTCCTCACCATAGACTATGCTGGTTAAGGCTGCTGGGACCTTCAGTCTACTAACATAGAGGCACAGAAGACTCCCAGGCCTAGTTGAAAGTAAGAGCAAAGAGATCTGTTGCTCAGGTGGAGGGGACTGCAGGCCTCGGCGTGAACGCACGTTAACAGCAGGAACCCCATGTCCCTTTTCTAGGGGAAAAGGCTATTCCAGAGCCTTGTTAGTTGCCTTTAGTACAGGAAGAAGGGTGTTAGGCAATTGGTACTGCACACAAGTTACAATATAACATGCTGCTTCCAAGCTCTGGCCATCACATAAGCATCTCTTTTACTTTAAAAATCCAATTTTCTTCCCTCTCTCCCCACCTTTATATGTGTGATGGGTCTGGATGCTGTTATCACAGGTCCAGGTCTAGTGAGGTCCTTTAGTTATCAGCTCCTTGGAAAGACCCACACACATGCCAGAAGCCTCTACTCCAGTGGTTGGCCACTGTGGTAGATCTGGGAATCCATTTTCTGCCCTTGGGACCTACCAGGGAGTGCATGGACTACCAAAAAATGCTGAACAAATAAGATAAAAATGGAAGTGGGTGGAAGTTAATGTCTTGTTTTGATACTTAAAAGGTGAACATGCGCTCCTGGAAATTTCTAGGAGAAGCCATTCACCCAGGTCTTCCTGGCCAGAAAAATAGAGTTCAGGGAGTCTGCAGAGGAGTTTGGACTGTTTTAAATTGGGTTTTGGTTATTTATTTAATGTTTTTATAGTATTTTTATTGACTGTGCATCATCTTAAGGCCTCTGGTGGGTTGAAAGGTGATAAATAAATGCCAACAACAACAACAATAATAATAATGATGGTGATGATAACGATAATGATAGCTGGCATTCAGCATTGCAGTTACAGATTTGTAACCTAGAGTTACAGATCTGTAGCTGCTCTCTATTCAAATGTATGGAAATACACCCCAGTCCACCTTAAGAGCCAGCAGCTGGATTGAGCAAAGGAGGTCTATTCAGCTTCTAGTTGAGACACAAGGAAGATGACATTTCTACCCCCTTCCTGCCAGTAATGTGACAATCAGAAGCAGCACCCCTCTTGCAAGTGCTTGTTGCCGCCTTGCTCACTGGTCAGGGGCTGTGTGGAAACATTCTTCTCCTTCCATGTTGATCAGAAGCTGAGTAGACCCAGAACTATTTTGGCTGCTGACTGTTAAAGTGAGCTGGCAGGGGTGGGGTGGGTAGTCCAGCCAGGAAACATTACTTAGTTACACATTATCTAACTAATTGATGTAGATATCAGAGGAGGAGGAGGATTGTTTATTTATATAGCACCATCTATGTGCATGGTGATTTACACTAAAACAAGCTTTACATTAAAACAAGCAAAAACAAAACAAAACATTGGGTCCTGCCAAAGGCACACAATCTAAAATAAGTGTATACATAAACACACACAGAGGAAAGAAAGTAAGAAACAGACGATTATAAAATACAATTGCAAAACAAATTATCAAGATAACTACAAAACCAAAACCAAGAACAATATAGTATGAAACAGCAAGAAAATATAAGAATAAAACAAACTGACCAGTCCATGTGATCAAAATATATAAGATTGCAAAACAGCATCAAACTAAAATTCCAAAAGCTTTGGAAAATAGAAGTTTTCAATTGAGATTTTAAAACACTGAGAGAAGAAGCAGTCTGCAATTGATCAGGAAGGGAATTCCAAGAATATGGGACAGAAAGTGAGAAATGATGATGATGATACCAGCCCTTGGAGGCTGCACATGCGTGAATGAATAAGCCTGGAAAAGTTGTCAAAAATGGTGACGTAAATATCACCATGGGACTTTGAGAGTCAAACTGACAAACAATTAGAACATCACATGTCAGACATAGCTTTGGTTGAGAAAAAGAAAGATTGGATTATAGCTGTGGCAATCCCAGGGAACAGCTGAATGCAAGACAAAAAAAGGGGAAAGATAATGAAATATCCTATAAACTGAAATTCAGCACCTCTGGGAAAAGAAAACAACAGTGGTTCTAGTAGATCTGGGAGCAATTCCAAGTGGATTGAGAAAATATGTGAATGAAATTGCCATAGACAGGATCACAATAGATAATTACAAAAAGCAGCACTGCTTGGAACATACCATGTGATCCGACGATAGGTCACTGATTCCTAGCTTCTAGGACAGAATCAGCACCACTGATGGTCCAAAACTCTAGTTGGTGACACCTGGTACACTGTGAAATTGATAATAATAATGCCAGCCTTGGGGGGGATGCATGTGGCCCCAGGGCCACACTTTGGCCACCACTGCTCTGCTCCATCATGCTATCCACCGGCTGCTGAGGCAGGTCTCCAAGTGACCACCTGTCTTGTCTCACACCAGCGTTGTTCCCTTTTCTCTATGCTTGAGACAAAAGCTGAGCTCAGGAGTCTGAGTGCCTTCTCTTCATTACCCCTCCCCCGTTTTAATCACCAGCACTAATTCCCAGAGTCCTTGACACAGCAGCAGCATATAATCATGTTTTCTTGCTTCTTCCTGACAGACACCAAGCTGCAAATGAGGCAAGTCTTGTCTCCTTTATTGCCATGGGCTCTTTAGTTCTGCACACACTCTCTTACAGGAGAAGTAGTCCCAGAAGGCCTGGATGAGACTGGCCTTGGAGTGGGGAGGAGGGTGGTTTCCACAGGAATTAGTTGAAGTGGCCCAACAACACTGCTGACAAAGCAGGTAAAGAGGAGGAGGGCTTCACAAGGACTCACAGGTATGGGGTGAGGGGGCAAGAGCGACACACCCCAGCTGAGAAATAGGGTGATGCTTCACTCATGGTGTCCCATTGTATAAGACCCTCAAATACCACCAGTGAACAGATACGGAAACTTCATGGCAGTGGCAGTTGGGGCCTCCAAAGTCAGTGGAGTGCTGGATCTGCTCTGGTGTTGTTTTTTAATTGAACTTTAAAGGATCTGTTCAAAGGGCTGGACTTGTTTGGGTGTGTGTGTATGAGGTTTGGCTTCTTGGATAGTTCCTTTAAAGTTCAGACTAAAGTCCAATGCCGGGGAAGCCATTAGCTCACATTCCTGCAAAGGCCATTGTAAGATCTCTTGGAACACCACAGAAGATGCTAGGAAAGTGCAGTTGCCTCTTAGATAGTGTAGCTGCTGAGGAGATGAAACTCCTCAAACTGACCCTTCGTAGGTGGTGGTGGTAGTGGTACAAAACGCTAATTTGCCATGGAAAAAAGGAAGATGCCCTCTCCTACCACCATGTCTGTTAGCCCTGCCCCCTCCTCCATCTTGGCATGAGTCCCAGCCAAGTTACTTTGATCCACCAGGGGATTACACACCCTCCCCTCAATACTTTCCAACAGGCCTCTCCCTTCAGAGAGCCCTTCTTCCCATCACTCTAATATTCCATAGAAGTGAGGATTATTCAAGCACCTGAGTCCTTGGGCCTCAGGATTTTGCCAGGTGTTGGGGTCCAACAAAAAGCTTTAGGATTCAACCATTTTGTCAGGGATGGAGTGCGGTGTCAATAGGCCCAGCCCAAGACATTTTGCTGCCTGAGGCAAAGAAAGAAAATGGTGCTCTGTTCTCCATTCCACGGACTAGACAGTCAGTTAAACCTTACTTCAGTGGTGAAAACAAAATAGTATCTTCCACCACTCCTGAGGGCAGTCAGTTAATTTAGGGCATGCCAGCCAGACACATCTAGTTCTGTCTTCTAAGAGAGGGAAAAATTAGATGGACTCAGGAACTAATGCTGCCCCTTCCCTCCTTTACTCGACCTCATAAAAGTGCCACCCTTGAAGTCAATCACAGAACTAAAGGAGACAGCTATCTTCTGGGTGCACTCTGCTCCCCCAACACACACACACACACACCACCAGGTCCCACTACAGTCCTGTCTTTATCCCACTACAGCCTGTGCCCTTAACCTCCTAAGAAATAGCCTTCAAATCTCAGGTCCTGCTTGAACCTCAGGAAACCAGGCTGTCCTGCCATCCACCATGGTATGAACTGGCAATGGCAACATGTTCATCCTTTCCCCCCTATTTCTCTACTTTCCCTAAGTGAAGGATACACACACAACAACAACAACAACAACAACAACAACAACAATTATATACAGAGTTGCTCTATTTGCATAATAAATACTGATTGTACAATTTACTGTACTTTAGACTTTAGGACATAATTTACAGTACCTAATTGTGGTATTCTGGGGCTTGTCTAGACCTGCCAGAATATGCCAACTTCTGGCTGGTATAATCTGGCCCTGGAGCTGGTCCACCCCCCCCCGCCCTTGTTACCATGATGAAATGGGAGGGAGTCTGCATGCACATACTGGCCTGTACAGGTGGGCACTTCCACTGCTGTCTGCATCCAGGAAGGAGGCTGGTCACATGCAGGGGGCCTTGATCACATGCTGGGGCCCTCTTTCCCAGCTGCAAGGCAACTCCAGTGGCAGCATTGGCATCTGGAGACAGAGTCCAGTCTGCATTCCTGCATCCCCATGCCAGACCCATCTGGGTTTTCCCCGTATAACGTGGACATTATAAAAGGGCTTCCCCCAGGCTTTGCCTCAGGCATTGTCAGGACTGCCTGGAGACAAAACGAGGGAAAGATCCCTGTGTTGCTTGAACTGCAGGGCTCCAAGATGGAGGGAAGCCAAGATAAACTGCCTGTTTAGACAAGCTCCAGCTGTATTACATTGGGTTATTCCCATTCTTATTCATTTTTTTTAAAGTATATTTCGGAATGCATTCTGGACTGGTATTTTGCTTACTGGTTGTTGGGTTTTTAAAAAGCCAATACCTTGCTACTCAAAGGATCTAGGTGTGTGAAGGCATCACACATAATACCACATAAATATATATAAAATTGTGTTACCGGAAAGGAGGTTCTGTACTCACAGAAGACAGTAAGATTGGCAGATGTGCGCTTAATCATGGTGTCTCCACCAATTGTTAGTTCCACTTCACATAGAAATTCCCTTCCATCATCTTCCTCCTGAGCTATCAGGGTGAATTGCAGAGGGAGCTGCTTACTGGATGCCAAGATCCTTCCAGAAGTATTTTTACTCTGAAGAGAAATGCTGAGTGGTTGAGTAGCTGAAGAATTGCAGATAATGGTCACAGAGTTGTTTACAAGGGTCTGAGGTGGATGGACCTCCAGGGAAGGCTCAAGAAAACCTGGAGTTAGCATAAAGAAGAAGGTTATTCCTATAGCCACTCAGAAAATGGATATCAAGTGCTATATGGGAAGGATTTCAAAGGACAGCCCTTCCTTGGAAATGCTAAGGTTGCACTGAGCTACTCTAAAAAGAAAGGATGAAGCTAGACTCAGCATGGAGGTTAAACATCTCATCAAAATAATATAATATGCATCTCATTTACTGTCTCCGCTGTAATATTTAGTAGAATTTATCTCAGTTTTAGTATTGTTGTCAGGGCTGTCCCAAGACATCATTGTGCCTGAGGCAAGGGACAAGATGACAACTCTCATTTATTCAGTCTGTGTACAACACAGAACTTGGAAATTAGTAGTTACAAATAGTTACCTGTAATTATTCCTTTTTGCAGTAACTAAGGGATAATGTATATTAAAAAGTTACATTACAGTTGTAAAGTGGTGAAGGATAACTTTACTCCTTCTGTGCTGTAACTGCAGCTATTTTAGTTACCAGGTGTGTGTGGCTTTACTATTTAAGTGTGTTTTGAACTACCAACCAGCAACAGTTAGACAAGTTAGAACACAGCCAGAGAATAGCAACCAGAATGGGGAGGGGGCTGGAAACCAAGTCCTGAGAGGAACAACTTAAAGAGCTGGGCATGTTTGTCCTGGAGAAGATTTCAAGGTGATAAGATAGCAGTTTTCAAATATCTGAAGGGCTGTCACGAAAAAGATGGAACAGAGTTGTCCTTTGTTTCTTGGAAGGACAGGACTAAAAGGAGAGAAGTTACAGAGATGTGTATTTCAGCTGTACATTAGGAGGAACTTCCTAATAGTGTGTAGAGATGTAAATCATTGCTTATTTCCTTCCTGCCTGCAAGAATGGATATTTTCACTTTGAAACTACTAGGTTTTTCTGTACAATTTTCATCACTATTCACACTTAAGGCCTCTTTTTGGAAAACTTAGGTCTCATCTACATGGGCTCCCTGCCAGCATATCCTGCACACGGATTGGGCCTGTTCCTCCTGTGTTACCCCCACAAAATGGGCTGGAGTTCAGATGAGCACACTGGCCCATCCCCACCGCCACTGCCCTCCACATCACACCCTTGTGATGTCAGGAAGCAGGCCGGCAGCACATGAACAAGGCCCCCTGTATGTGACCAGCCCTGATCACGTGCTGCGGGCCCCCTTGGCTACAGAAGAGTGAGGCAGAGGGCAGCTGCAGTGACAGGCTGGCATGTTGGAACAGGCTCCTGCGGTCATGCGGAGCCCAGTCCATTTTCCCCAGCTGGAATGCATTTAAAAAGGTATTTTTTGAAAAACATTTTATCGGGCCCTACCGTGTCTTCCTCCCATCTTATGCCTGTCTGTGCCTCTGGGGGTCATGAGGACTGCCTGGGGGCAAAATGGGGCAAAAGCCCTGCATTGTCAGGACTGCAGGGCTCCAAGACAGGGGCAAGATGGGGTAAATTGCCATGTAGACAATCCCTTAGTTTGTATAAGCAATATTTGTGCACAGGAAACAGTGGTTGAGATCCTGTATCATGTGTGCAGAATGTAACAGTCTGCACATGTAGCTCTACCCCCCCCCCCACCACTGTGGCAGCTTTTCCTAATATTTAGGTGGAATCTCTTTTCCTATAATTTGAATCCATTGGTTCATGTTCTAGATTCTTTGGAACAGCAGAAAACAAGCCTGCTCCATCTTCTGCATGACATCCCTTCAGGTATTTAAAGATGGCTATCATATCAGTTCTTAGGACTTTATCAGACTAGCCCCTAAAAACATTCCTTTGCTGGCATAATTAAATCTATTTTTATGCCAGCAAAAGAACCCCCCCACCTTTTCTCCCAGCAAAAGCTTCCTGGCAATGAAGAGGAAGTGAATGGAGTTCCATTCACTTCTTTGTGCAAAATCCTGCAGATTCACGCAAGAAGACGCTCACACGGGAAATTTAAAAAACAAAACAAAAACAACACACAAAAAGTTTTTAAAAGCACATACACACACTTAAAAACTTTCAAGTAACCTGGGGAGGGTCATAAAAAGTGTGTCACTTACCTGGATGTTGCGATCTCACCAGGAAGTGTTCTGGCCGGACTGGCTATTGACACTGCATTCATGTGAGTTAAATGGCATGAGGTTTCATGCACCGGCAATGCCAGCACTAAAGCACCATGGGGGATCTATTGACGGCTTCAGCCGTCAATAAAATAGGATGAGTTTTGGCCAGGACATAAACATGAAAGGGTGATGTCATCTGATATGCGCACCCTATCGCGTTTATGTGGCGTTGTTATGATGACGTGTTTAGTTTGTCTAATAAAGTCCTTAGTTTTCTCTTCTCCTAGGTAAACATGCCTAGCTCATTCCTCATAGCATTTTGGTGGCAAAACCTTTTACCTTCTTGGTCTCAGTAACGAGAAAAAAAAATTCCAAGCAAGGCCACTTTTGAAATAAAGCATGCTTCTCTTGAAATCTCAGCTGCCACTCACTGTAAACCTGTACTGTCTCCACTGCAGATTTGGTCACTGGTCCCAGGGACACTGTGCAGCTCAGTGTATGATTTCCTGTTGATAAGGATAACACTGACGCTTGGGCTCTCACTATGTCACCCAGCATACTAGTGCTGAAGTTGAGTCTCTCCTCTGCAAAAGCCATTTCAAACTGGGCTTCTTCGGCTGGGAAAACCTGAGCGGCATCACACTGCACTGTCATGGTGGTGTTGGCTTCTAGGTAGCGCAACGTATGAATCTGGGGATCCACTGGAAAGTCTGTAAGAGGGAAACCAGAGCATCAATAGAATGGGAACCACCGCTACTACAGCACCTATGAGAGTTCCATTTTTGGACTACAACTCCCAGACCCAGCCATGGTTGTTGGGGGATTTGGGGGATTGTAATCTCAAAAAGGAACTCTTCAAAGCTTTGGGCTAAGTACAGAAGATATACTTTAATTAATATTTTGCCTTTCTCCCAATAATGGGACTCAAGGCATTTAACATGTTTAAAAACAATACAAATTAAAAACTATGCAAAGTCATTAATAAAAGTAGAAACATAAGTGTTATTTTAACAGTGATTAAACAATTTATGAAGTTAAAACATTAAACTTAAACATTCATTACAAAACTATATACAAACCTTTAAAAAAGCACTGCACAGCATTAAAACCTCACCCTAGTTAGTCTCTAAAAGCCTGCTGGCCTTCCTATTCATTTGTTATCCATATTGGCTGTAAATATCATTCTCACTCATAATTGTTATTATACTCTTTAACATACTTTTTCTGTGGGGTTGTCTAAATGGCAAAAATACTCCTCACAGAATTCGAGGAGAATACAATTTGTCTAAATGGCATTCTGCAGCAATCCACTGTAATTCTGCAGGAGGGGAGCCAAACCCACCAAAAATTCTGCAGGAAACACCTTTGCAGCTTTTCCTGTATTTTATAAAAAGCTCCGTGGGGAATGTGCATTCCTGTTCGTTGGGACAACTGATTTGCTTTGATGCACACTCCTGATAAGAGTGGAAGTGGAAAGCTGATTGGTCGGATGTGCTCAGAGGGTGGAGCTTACTAGCAAGGCAAGCACTTGGAACCACCATGTTGGATTTTCACTGTAGTAATTGTGGGCTGAGCTGATGAAACAGCCTTTTTCTTCTTTTTTTTTCCTATTTATTTAGGTGGGATATTGCACTTTTGTACCTTAGATATGCTTTTAAAAAAAAATTGCGGTGGCAATTAGTAACAATAAAAACCCAAGTAGTTCACTCATACCTGCCATCTTGATTCATAGGCATGCCCACTGGAACAGTGAAAGTGGATAGCTTTGCATGCCTACGATTGTGCAAAAAACCTACATATATTAATAGAAGCTACTGCAAATTGGCACTAGTGCACATCAATTCACATTTCCCCCCTCATATAGGGGGCATCCACACTAAAGAAATAATCCAGGTTGAAGCTGGATTTTTTGCCATGGCACCTTCCTATGGAATCCTGGGATTTGTAGTTTGGTGAAGCACCAACACTCTTTGTCAGAGCAGGCTAAAGACCTTGTAAAACTACAAATCCCAGGATTCCATAGGAAGGAGGTATGCAAATAATCCAGTTTCAAACTGGATTATTGTGTGATATGGATTCAAAGTTTTTGTGATATTCATTTGTGGTTTTATTCATTTGTGGCTGAGACCCTGCCCTTCTGTATCTGTTTGTCTCTGCCAAGCAAGCCTCAGAGGAGGCTCAAGTGTTTGGAGAATACTTTCACTTGGAGGTGATGGAGGAGGAAAATCTCTATCATATACCCCTCCTCTAGCCATTGAGCAAGACACTGGCCTTCCATTTTATCTACTATTTTATCCACTGCTAGAACAACAATGTCCCTATCCGCCTAGCCAGGGTTGTTGCACAGCAAGACTGCCCAAAGAGGTTTTGCTGTGTGAGGAGGAGCCCCCAATGGCATTGTCCTCCACCACCACACAGTCAAGGTGCATAATATTTAACATCAGTCAAGTTATGTTAGCTCCTAGTAATAGTAACCTCACAAGTGCCTCTTTCCCATCCCAGGCAGTCAAATTCAACCATACTTTATCCCATAGCAAACCACGTGTTGAAACATTTTGTTTCATGATACCCAATACCAGTACCTCAAGCCAGTCATTTCACTCCGCCTTGTAGTAAGGCAGGCCCTGTCTCAGTGCACTTTCCTCTAGGTGGGGGTGGGGGTGATTGTGTGGCCTTCCCGATGGTGTTTGGACTGCAACTCTGAGAATAGCCAGCACATCTAGCCAGCATAGGTGATGCTGAGGAATGCTGCGAGTTGCGGTTCAACAACATCTGGAGGGTCACAAATTCTAGAGGAAAGTTGCTCATTCATCCCCCCAGCCCAGAGAAGACAGTATACAGAGAGCCAGACAGCCAGTGGACATTGTGGTTAGAACTTTGGATTGAGACTTGGGAGATCTAGGTTCAAGTCTCCCAGTGAGCCAAGAAACTCACTGGGAGATTGGGAAATTTAGTGTAGGCTCACTTGGCCAGTCATTTTCTCTGTCTGACTGGCCTACCTCATAAGGTTATTGTGAGGATAAAGTGGGGAGAAAAAGAACTCACTGAAGGAAAGGTGGGATGCATGCCCACCTGGCTACTTACCTACCTACCTACCAAAAAATCCATCTTCCATACATGAATCACCTTCTTTGAACTATGAACAGCAGGTATAAATGGCAATGCTGCCTTCAATGCTGTCCATTTACACTCCCTTGCCATCAATGGGATGCATGTTTATGAATGCCCACACTCTCTTCACACCCTGTTGAAACCAATCACGTGGAACTACTTATGCCTAAATGTGGAGCAAGGTTTTAGAGCACAGAACATTCATTCCCTGTTTTGCTATTCTGGCTGTTTTCCCTGTTCTTCTCTGCTTATATTTTGGTAGAGTTTGATGTGATTTAATTATGTAGCACATTTATTTCTGGAAGTCGCCTTGAGCTTTTGAGGAAAAGGTGACAAATAAACAAAACTTTTAGAACATAACACACAGTTTTGCTCTTATGGCTGCTTTCCTTGTTCTTCTCAGCTGGCGTTTTGTTATGGCTTGATGTGTTTTAGTTAGGTGGCATGGTTATTTCTAGATATCACCTTGAACTTTTCTAGAAAAGGGTGACAAATATACATGTCTCCCTCCCACCCTCTCTCTTTTTATCTCCAAATACACATCTGTGTGCTTCTAAGTGTTCAAAGAAGCCTGCTTTCATTTCCCCCATCTCACATTCAACTCCTGGTGCATTTGGAGTATTTTCCAAACACCCAGGTAAGGCCGTGGGCAGTGTGTCTCTGGGCACCAGAACAAAGGCTGTGTGAGTCAACCAGCCACTGGAGTGCCATTAAAGCACTGGGTTTAGCGCAGGGGGAGGGAGAGATTGAAGGGAACAAGCAGTCTCTTTGTCACAGAGTTATTAATAGACCCCTACTAATGGGATTACAACAATTACATATTTCCTGCATGCACACTGGCCACAGAAGGCCTTTTCCTGAGCACAGAACTGGGATTCAATGGGGTTGAAGGAAGGAGCAGTGGGAGCCATATATCCTTTCTTGTGCTAAGGATGAAGTCTTTGCTAAATTGGCTCCTCCAGTCCATTGATAAGCCCTCCAATCCAGCCAGATGTAGCTATGTTTTTTTTTCTTTTCAGAATAAGCATGTTGTTCTTAAGTGGTCCCACTTCTTGAGATTGGAAATCACTTACTTGCACCATCTGTCTGACTTATTCCATGGCCATTCAGTGTCGTTAAGCCCTGAGGGGACAATCCCTCCAAGCCTCAGACTAATTTCATCACACCCTTGGCTCCATTTCTGTACAATAGAAGGGACAGAAGATTTGTCCCTTCCTTGGATGCCAATAAGGAAAATATATATAGAGAGAGAGAGAGAGAAAGAGAGAGAGAGAAAAGGGGATGGCAGAAAGTTGCACAGAGGAATTGGCCAATCCTGCCCCCTTTTGGCTTGCCCGCCACTGGCATGCAGCCCCAATTGTTCAGGTTTGGCAGGGACAGCCCTGATTAATCCTCTGTCATTCCACTCTTTCAGATGCTCTTAAAATGTCCCAGTTTCTCTCTCTTCCTCTCTCTTTCCAGCCCTTTCCTCAGCTTACTTCAATTGCTGCAAACTGAGTTCAAAGTAAAAAAAAAATAGTTTGCACTCAGTTAACTGAGCAGCAGGGAGAGGAGAAGAGAGGAGAGGAGGTATAATCTTGCCCTTTCCAATAGACTCCGGCTAAAGCAAACTGCTGCACCCTCTCCTAGCTTATGTGTTCTTCATCATGAATAACATTTGCCATCTTGACTACACTGTGATGTTACCTGGCCGTGTGTATCCTGGTTTCCATCTGTGGAATGTTGGAGGGTATAAGGTTGCTGTCTTTCCTACTTTTCAGTGCAATTCTTAAACATGTCTACGCAGAAGTAAATCCCATTCAGTGGGGCTTACTCCCAGGTATGTGGGCACTGCAGACTTAAATGCTGGCTTGCCAACATAGGCAAAAAGGCTGACAGAAAGCTGAGAAAGGAGATGAAAACAAGGTAAAAAAGCCTATGGGCCTTAAGGGCTGTTGACTCCCTTCTCTTTCATCTCAGGATGGGTAACAAGTATAAAGAAAAGAGTGCCAGATCATAATGAGCAAGGGTGCATTTGTGTTGGCACCAGTTGGTGATATCATGAGTGCCACCACTGAGCTAGCTGCAGGGCCAGCCTCAGACAGGCTGCTCTAAGAAGGGAGTGGCCTGTGTTCCTCCTGTGACAGTGAATCAGGCATAGGCACTGGAAAGAAATACACAGCTCCATCTTCCCCAAGAGATACCACTGTATCATCCTGAACACCCATGAAAAATCTCAACAGGGCTGGACCTTGAGACTTTAGCTTGAGTCCCAATTTAGAGGGAAAGGTAGGTATAAATTAAGATGATGGCTGACATTATGTGTTTTAATTACAAATTTGTAACCTAGAGTTACAGGTCTTTAATGGTTCTGTATTCAGTAACACTACATAGTCACAATCATGGCACTATTGCAATGAACATAAATGCACCCCCAACCCATCTTAACAGCCAGCAGCCACAGTGAGCAAAGGAGGTTTGTTTAGCTTCTGCTCACGGCACAAGGAGGACAACATTTCTGGCCCCCTCCAGTGAGCAAGGTTGTGAAAATCAGAAGCAGGACCCCTATTGTAATTCATCATCACAGCCTT
Organism: Gambelia wislizenii; assembly: GCA_030847615.1. NCBI lineage: Eukaryota > Metazoa > Chordata > Lepidosauria > Squamata > Crotaphytidae > Gambelia > Gambelia wislizenii. The sequence goes on from JAUMIR010000002.1 coordinate 264,497,394, forward strand.
GCTTACAGGCAGGAGTGGGCTGGAAACATCATCCTCTTTGTACCCCAATGGGCAGCTGAACAGACCTTCATTGCTCAGAATGACTGCTGGCTCTTAAGGTGGACTTGGGGGAGGATTGGGCCAGGAGACATTACTTAGCTATGTATTCCTAATTAAGTAACTGATGTAGGATATAAGTGAATAGTAGTGATAGTAAATACTACTCTACGGTGAACTCGTCATGGGTCAGCATAAGAGGGGCGCTCCAAAAAAGCGATACAAAGACTCCCTGAAACAACATCTCAGGCTCGGCCAAATTGATCACCAACAATGGTCTGCCTTGGCCTCACATCGGGAGGCATGGAGACGCACTATCCACAATGCTGCAGCCTTATTTGAGAACTCACGACGAACAAGTCTTAAAGAGAAACGACAATGCAGAAAGAATCACAACCCCAAAACATCACCCAAGGAGACCTTCTGCTGTGCTTTCTGCAACCGGACTTGTTTATCTCGGATTGGCCTTTTTAGTCATCAGCGCGCTTGCAGAAAGCGTGGGATGAGTCCTTCCTGAATCTTCGTTTGCGAAGGAAAGCCAGAGAGAGAGTGATAGTAGTAGTTATTGTTGTTATTATTTAACTGGAGCCCGCATAGAAGTACCAGGCATTTCCAAGTAAGGGATGAGAAAGAGTCATTCCTTAAACCCTGAATGGCTGTTGCTGCTAGTCAAAGTTGACAATACTAGCCTATATGGGCCCATGGTTAGACTAAGCATAAGGCACTTTCCTATGACCCTAAGCGCATGTTCTAATGTAGGGGTGGGGAAAAGGTAGGTTTGAATTTGAAGGTAGATTTCTGAGAGGTTCTTCTTTGGAATTTTTTAACAGTAGCAGTAACAAAATGAGTCCCTTCCCACCCCAAATCAAGTGATTGAAATGAGGAAAGCTTAGGGTTAATCAAGGAGTGTGACTCTGTATGGAGAAACTGCACACTTTCTTCATCCCTACAACTCAACATGAATTCCTGGGCTCAGAAATCTTTAATTCTAAATATATGTCTTTTTATACCTGGCTTTTAGCACAGATGTGGCAATCATGTGGCTCTCCAGATGTTGTTGTACTGCAGTTCACATCAGCTTGTAGTCAGCATAACCAATGGCAGAGGAATGCTGGGAACTGCAGTCCAGCAACATCTGGGAAGGCCAACACATTCCCTACACTTACTCTAGTTGGTGGATTTTAGCTTTCCACTGAAAGGCAAAGTGGATCTTGAAAGTCTTCCATCCCTCTTTTATGGTATTCCAGTGAAGGGAGTGGGTAGAAGGTAAGTCTGGATTTGAAGGCAGATATCTCTGTGTCAGTCTCTTTTTTTTAAAAAAAGAGAGAGTTCTGCTGGTTCATTTTTCAGCCTTTGAGCAATTTTTGTTCTCTTTATACAGTTATTTTCAAGTGATTCTTGTTCAGCAAGATTTCTTTTAAAAAATTGTCAACTGGAATTCTTCATTGGCTACTTACTTACAGAGATATAACATCTCCTGGCCCACCCCCTCCCAGCCCACCTTAAGTGCCAGCAGCCAGATCAGGTGAAGGAGTTCTGTTCAGCTTCCAATCAGGATGCAAACAGGAGGATGTTTCCACCCCTCCAGCCAGTGAGTGAGGCTGCAACAAGGACTTGCGACAGGGGTCCTGTTTCTGATTGTCACAATCTCACTAGCTGGCTTGAGTGGACTGGAGACATCCTCCTCCTTGCACCCTGATTGGAAGCTGAATGGATCTCCTTTGCCTGATTCAGTGGATGGCTTCTGAAGTTGTTAAGGTGATTGAGGGATTCCCCTCTCCTGCCCATGCCTTCCTCCAATGCCACTTGTGGGGCTTCTTCTGTGGGACCACATACACTGAGGATTCCCTCAGCCCAGAGGCAGCAGGAGGCAAGTCATACTCTGAAGGTGATGTGGAGATATCCTCCATGGAGGTAGATCCGTCCATACCTATCTACTCTGTTGAAAGAGAGGAGAATAGGAAAGAGAAAGGGTGTTTATTTGCTTTGTTTTGTTTTTTTCAGGAAAGAGTAGAAGGACAGGTAGTCAGTTCTTTTTAGAGATGAGAACCGGATGAGGAACAGAGAAAAGAAAGAACAAAGAGAAGATCTCTGAAGTAGCCTAGCTGGAGCAGAGGCAGGAATTAGAGGAATGGGAGTACTCGCTCCTCCTAACAAGACATTTGTCGAATTCTTCTTCCTACCTTCTGGAGCAATGGGGAGAGCAACCCACATTAGGATGTTTTCCTCTCCATTGCTGGAAAATTGTAACTCTAGGTTATGAATCAATAACTGCAATACTGAATTTCAGCCATGATTTTGAGAAGAGTTGAAGGCTATATAAAGCTATAACAAGTTGGCAACTCACCATAGACTTCTAAGACCTTGCTGTGGGAAGCCTTTTCAAGGAGTGGACCTTCAGGTCTCAGATCCAGATCTGTGTGGCAGTTGACTTCCACATAGTGGTCATTCTTCTGAGCAGTTATGGAGTGGGTGACCACAACCTCACTGGCTTCAGGAGCAGTGTGATCCTCAAACGTCTCCACGCGCAGTTTCTCCTTCCCTTTGTACAATGTCACAGTGAGGTTCCGAAGGGGAGCAACATTACCAACCCGACATGTCAAGTTATAGACTTTTCCAACCTCCATCATTGGCACTGGATCCCAAACAACTTGCTCTGGAATCTCTGGAAAGGTAGATGGAAGCAGATGAGAAGGGACTGCAGATGAAAGTCCTGGCAGCTATAGAAATTACATAGCAAGAAATAGGGAGTGAAAGAATCTTCACAAATAGTCTAATCCCAAACAAGAAAGGGTGTTTTGACATGTCCAGATGCTTTTTTAGAGAATCTGCACATTTTCAGTGATTCCCCCACTTTGCATTTTGGAAGTTCTTTGTGAAATTTTAGTTTATGACAAAACCACATTTGTAAACAAATATATGTTGCATATGCACAAAATGCAATGGTTTTTGCACAAATGAAATTTATGTCAAAAAAGAGCCCCAGAAAGTGAAAAATCATTGGAAAATGTGTCATAATTTCACTCAGCAGGGACCAAAGTTATGATTTTTTTTTAAAAAAAATATTGTGTACAAGAACAAAATAAGCGAAAATATATATCTCCAGGAAGGGATGGGTCAAATCATGGGTGATGCCTACAGGCTATATATGGCCTTCTGGGGGAGGGGGGGAGTCCATGTGGCCCTTGGAACCCTTGGACCCTCAATGGAGCCTATATCTCCATTAAAAATAAATAAAACAAAAAACATTTTCCCCCAACCAAAAATAGCCTTCAGGGAGTAAAATTTTACCCATAATTTCTATTGCTCTCTCCACTCTGACTATCACACAAATAAGGAATATCAACTTAGTAAGAGGCCTTCCTGCACTGTGTCCCACTGTTAGTTATCTCTCCACTCTAAAACAGATAAAAATGCCATCTAAAAGTGACTGGGCCTGTCTTCTGGGTTCAAGAAACATCACTTCTGGATGGTGAAAACAATGCCAATCTGGCTGATATGGAACTGGGAGGTGCCAAGAATGGTACCCTGAGGTTCCTCTCTCAACCATGAATTAGGGTTTTTGGACTCTATACATTTATAACACTATAACTTCCCCTTTAATGGCCATGGCTGAATCCTATGGAATCCTGGGGTTTGTAGTTTTAGGGAGGTGTCAGCTCTCTGGCTGAGAACTCTAAATGCCCCTCCCTCAACTGCCATTCCCAGGATTCCATAGGATGTTGCCATGGCATTTAAAGGGGAATCAGAGAAGAACCTAACTTCAAGACAGACAATGGTATTTTTACCATATATCAAAGGAGTCACAGACAGAATAGGGAAACTGATGAGGAAACACAACCTCCAAACAATCTACAGACCAAACAAGAAAATCCAAGAAATGCTACGCTCAGTGAAGGACAAAAGAGACCCTCTCACAGCCGCAGGAGTTTACCGCATCCCATGCAGCTGTAGACAAGTTTACATAGGGACCACTAAACGCAGTGTGCAAACATAAAGAACATGAGAGACACTGCAGACTGGGCCAGCTAGAAAAATCAGCAGCAGCGGAACACGTTATAAACCAACCTGGACACAAAATGTTATTTGAAAACACTGAAATTCTGGACCAGGCCAACGACTATCATGTCAGAATGCACAGGGAAGCTATTGAAATCCACAAACACCTGGACAACTTCAACAGGAAGGAGGAAACCCAAAGGTAAACAACATTTGGCTACCAGTCCTGAAAAACACCAAAATCAAAACACATGCAAATGAACTCCACCCAGGGACAGGGGATGCCCAGCTAAATAGACACTAATTCTTCTTGCATATCTCCTCCCAGGAACTAGCCATCCAAATACACAAAGGTACATATCTTCTCCAACAGGGGCTCACAGTATATAAACCCCACACACCACCATTCTCTGAAGATGCCAGCCACAGCTGCAGGCGAAACGCCAGGAATAAACTCTTCCAGAACACGGCATCACAGTCCAGAAAAAACCCATGAAAAACCTATAGACAAAGGCAATACAGGGTACGTTCTCTTCTGGCTAGTTTACCTGTCCATTTTAGAGACTGAAAAAGTGAAAAGCAATGCTGGTCAACATTTATAGAAAGTCTGCCAACAGTGAAGGTCACAGTATGAAATAATGCCACTCAGGATGGCCCAAGAACTTTTGCTGCCTGAGGCAGACAGAGAATAGTCTTCCTATCCCCTGACAAGTCATGGTACATAGTATTTAAAGCCAAACAACTTATTTGCCTTAGGTAGAAAACCTTATGAGCACTTATTTCCATTTTCCTGATGGGAAAAAGAAAAGAAAGGAAAAGAACAAAAGACTTGGTCTAAATCCTACTGTGGGTCTCATACAGAGTAGACCTATTAAATAAATGGGATTTACTTATGTGTTGACCACCATTCAACTGTTGATTCCATGGATCTCATCTACAGGATTCAGACCAATAATAATAAATGAGTAAGTAACAATTTGCTGCTTTTTCACAACGCCAAAGCTCTGCTGCTTGAGACAACCGTCTTACTTTCCCCAACAGTAGGATCGGTCCTGAGTGCCACTCTAGTTGAGTAGTTGTTCAGCTCCTTGTCTCTCCTTGTGGTTTTGTTTCTAGTCTACAGGAAAATGTAGCCAACATGGTAGTGCAGAAGCTGTCTAGAGCATAGGCCTGGGCCTGGTGACATGAGAGTCTAGCTTTGATGGGATTGGAAGGTATAGGCCTCAGACCACAACAGTCAGGGAGGGCAGTATTGGCAAACAGGGTTGCCAGGTCAGGACTATTCCAAGTCTTGAGATTTCAGGGCCAAAATTGGAGACCTGGGGAAAAAATCTTGTGGTGTTACAAGAGGTAGACCCTTGGGATGTCATTGAGCTTTGGGAGCCCTCCATTACAGATTACAGGAAGGTCACGTACACAGGAGACCTAGCCCCTCCCATTTGCCTATCTGCAACTGTTACCACCTCACTAGGTATGGGGTGACATGGTGTGATATGATGTAAATGATCTGATCCATGATTGGTGTAAAAAGTTACAAGTGGGTGTGTCCACACTGTCTAACAAGGATAAAAGGGCTTTCCCTAGCCCCATTTCTCTGTTCTGAACCTCTCGGCACCCTGCTATAGCAGTTCTTTTCTGAAATCACTATTACAATAAAATTGGCTTTAGCCTTGAACCAAGAAATGGCTGGTCACTTTTCCTGTTTCTCTGAAGCAAAGCTGGCCTTCTCAAGGGCATGAAAGTCACAGTTTTTGGGGGCCTCACATGAAGAGAAGCAGATAGGGGTGGAGAAATCGCCCTACGTCGGTCCCCCTGTCCAGGAGACCAGCACGGGAAGGCATTCCTCTGAAGACCAACTGATCTAGCGGACATCAATCTTTCAGCAGCAGGCACCAACGTCCCTTTTGTGATGAGACAAGGAACCTCGAAGTGTGCTCCTGATCAGTGGAAAAGACCAGGCCTTACCTTCCTGATTCAAGGCTCTGAAATTCGGTCAGGGTTGAGGTTCGGAATCAACACATTTGTGCTCAACCTCACTCTCTGGTAAGTCCCCAAACAGTTAGGGACGACCCCTTAGATAGTACCCTGGGCCTGAGACCAGATTGGGAATTTCCCTGTTTCAGATTTGTGGAGTAAATTTGTGTGCTTGGAGTGTATTTGAGACGTCCAATTGTGGATGAAGCGAGTGTGGAGCCCCGCCCTGCAGTTCTGAACTGTCCGCGAGGAAGACGGCCAGGAACAGGTGAAGCGACTGCCATTATTTCTGTCTGTCATTGATTGTGTGTCTTCTTGTCTGTGAAACTGTGTTCTTTGAGAGTCTTGTGTGTTCATCTGGCCAGAGGAAGGGATGGGCTCTAAATCTTCAAGGCAGAAAAGCCCAGGGGCGGGTTCCCCCATCACTCCCTTGAAGTGTGTGTTGCAAAATTGGAAGGAATTGGGGAAAGGGATATCCAAAAAGCAAATGAAACTTGGCCTCAATATAGGGTTCCTGGACTGTCTCAATGGGATACAAATGGGACATTTGATAAATTGGTGTTGCAGGCTTGGGTCAATTGGATAAATTCTGTGGGAAAGACGGGTGAAGAAGGGTACGTGAGAGTGTTTAAGGATTCAAGCATTGGGTTTACTGATCCTCATGACCTCCCGGACCGAGTAAAGGCAGTCATGGCCCTTGCTCCAGTAAAATCCCCTGAGTCTCCTCAATCCCACCAGCTAAGGAAAAATGATTGGGATCTGCTGGACCATCTCCCTCCTCCTTACCCACAGCCAGCTCCTGCTGTAGGCCCAAGGGCTGGTGAGTCGGTTGATTTCCCGCCTTCACCACTGCCTGTAAATCCCGATTTTGAGAACGAAGAAGCTGAGATCACGACTATGCCCCCTAGTGACTTGATTGAAGGAGCATCTGGACCCTACAGACCTCTCCAGATGGAACTGGCACAAGTTATAAGAGACCAAGAAAATCTTCCCCTGGATGAGACCAAATCTAAACAGACAGATGTAACTTCAGCAGGCACCCCCTGTCACGCTTTAGTGCCCATATACCTATTGAGAGAAGTCCCGGATGGCAGAGGAGGAATTAGTTATGTTGACCACCCTCTGTCCAACCTGGAAGTTAGAGAAATCAAAAAGACAATGAAGCCCTTAATTGAAGACCCCATTGAGGTGGCAGAGCAATTTTGACAATTTCTGGGACCCTCTATATATACCTGGAAAGAGGTAATGGCTATCCTCAATATTCTGTTCTCAGGAGAAGAATTGGTCATGATTAGAAAGGCAGCCATGTTGGAATGGGAAAAGGCCCATCCTCCAGGTGCTGAGGGGGCTGTCTCTGCAGAACAAAAATATCCCAACCAGGATCCTCGGTGGAACAATACAGTGGAAGGAGATAGGCAGAAAATGGAGGATTTGAAAGCCCTGATCATTGCTGGCATTAAACATTCAGTTCCTTGGGCCCAAAACCCCCATAAGGCCTTTAATATCCAATAGGAAAAGGATGAATCACTTTCTGCTTTTCTCCAGAGGCTGAAGGAACGGGCAATAAAGTATTCTGGGCTAGATGTAAATAGTGGCACGGACAAAGCTTGTTAATGTTTCATTTTGTCACCAGAGCTTGGCCTGATATTAGAACTAAGCTCCAGAAGTTGAAAGACTGGAATATGAAGGATATAGGCGAATTGTTGAGAATAGCACAGAAGGTTTATGTGCAAAGGGATAAAGAAAAACAGAAACAAAAGGCCAAGGTGATGGCGGTGACAATGCAGAAAGCTCATCCAGCCATGGGTCAGGGACCTGGAGGACACAGAAGGGGAATGTCAAGAGGAGGAATGAAAGGAGAAAGGTTGGGAAAATCGCAATGTGCGTACTGCAAGCAGTTTGGACACTGGCGACCTCAGTATCCTCAGAGAAACAAGGGAATGGGCAGAGGGAACTCTTTCCCTAATCTCTCAGCCCCACCTTTCAATCCACAGTGCGAAGTAACCCATCTGGCATCGGTTGCACACCCCCAGGGTGATTCTTGGACAGACTGACGAGGTCAGGAGCCCAGCAGTCCACCCCCGGAGCCCTGGGTAACTCTGAGGATGGACAATGAAAATCAAGAATTCTTAATAGATACTGGAGCAGCCATCTCTGCTGTTATACGCCCACCACCTGTCTCCATAGAGAAACAAATGACCGTTGGAGGAGCTACTGGTAGCCAATCTGTAGTCTCCTATGCCCCAATTGAATGCCAAATTGGACACCGAAAATTAAAAGCGCCTTTCTTACTGCTCCCAGAAGCTCATGTGAATTTGCTGGGGAGAGACTTGTTGTGTTTAAACAGGGCACACATAGAGTTTGAAGAAGATGGCACTAACACAGTAACCTTCAGGACACCTATAGACTTTTGGCGAGGCCCAGCGCCCCCAGTAGCAACCACAAAGGTCATGAATATCACCCCTATAAGTGTTACTTCTACTGTCCTTTCTCAAATCCCTCCAGGAATTTGGGGTACAGGCCTCCCAGGACTGGCAGTTACTGTAGAGCCAGTAAAAATCAAGCTAAGAGAGGGAGCACAACCTGTATGCTTGACGCAATATAAGATTCATTGACATCTCACAGCATGATAAATTGAACATCAGCCACAATTACACCGAGTGTCATATCCTCCAACTGTCCCGATTTGGCAGGGACAGTCCCAATTAATTCTTTGTCATCCCGTCTTTTCATCTGCTTTAAAATGTTTCAGTTTTCTCTTCTCCTCCAATTCCTCCCTTTGTCCTCAGCTTACTTTGCTGCAAACTGAGTTCAAACTGCAAAAGTAGTTCACACTAATTAACTCAGCAGGGAGGAGAGGAGAGGAAGTGGCAGAAATATGGCTTTCCAGTAGGCTCAAGGCAAAAACAAACTGCTGCAGCCTCTCCTATCTTGTGTGTTCATCCTTATAAATAACTTCTACCATCTTGACCACATTCTGATGTTGCTTGGCCAACATGTCCTGTTTTCATGTGTGAAATATTAGAAGGTATAGAGCATGCCATTCACATTTTTAAAAACACCAAATGTAGGCAACACATAGATATATGCTTTTCAAGGCAGTGCTCTTGCCCTGAGATTCTTCCCCTTTCCTGTATAGGAACTGTATTGGCAAACCAGCGAGGAGGATTGAAGGCTGAGAATAGTACAGGGCAGAGAGCAGATCCAAGCTTCAGTTGCTGGTTATACAAGGACAGGGCCTGAGGTATATGTGAGCTGAATGAACAGCATAAGGTCTCCCTGAGCTAAGCAGAAAACAGCTCAACCACCTCCCCACTCCACTTTGATTTTGCCAACTCTGCCTGAGGGTTTACTCCCCCTAGAAACTGTACAACTCTGTGCAAAGAAAACCAGAATATCTCGTGATTTTTTTAAGTTTAACCTTTCCCCACTTTTATTTATTTTGTTCTCAGAAATTCCAAGCCACCCCTTACCTAAACAGATTCCACAAAATATAAAAATGTTTTCATGATAGAGATGATATTATAAAAACCTCAAAGGAAAAAAAAAAGCTTTATGTACTCAGGTTTTGTTTTCATTATCTTGCACTGGGACTGGGGACTCTGTCATGTGGTCCCCTGTTGGCTATCTGAAGTGGTATAGCCTAATCAGAGATTTTAAACAACAACAACAAATCAGTGAGAACTAAACCAAAGTGTCATATTAAGTTATATGCTTTAACTGATGTATTTTCCAGTATAATTGTGTGTTTTATCAGTATTTCATTAATTTCAACTCTCTTGAGCACTGTTTTTAGTTGAAAGTGCTCAACTTTATAAATTTAATAATGAATAATGTATATGGAATTTTGTGGCGAGACCACCCATACCCAAACATACACTTGGAGACATTCACTTATGGTGTGTGTGTGTGTGTGTGTGAGAGAGAGAGAGAGTGAGTGAGAGAGAGAGAGAGAGAGACTTCAAGTTGCCTGTTGACTTATGGTAACCCCATGAATTTCATAGGGTTTTCTTATTAGCTTTTCAAACAAGACTGTTATACTGTTACTATTCCACTTTATTTGCTGTGGCTGCCTCCTGTTCAGTCCTGGGATTTGCAGTTTAAGGAGGGGAATTTACAATTTTCAGCCAGAGAGATCTTAGGCTTCACTAAACTACAAACCCCAGAATTGAACAGCAGGAAGCCAGAGCAGTTAAAGTGGAATAGTAACAGTATAACAGTCTTGTCTGAAAATCTCCGTAGACAAGGAATACTCAGAGGTTGGTTTTGCCTATGAAATATAGCCTACAGCACCTGGTATTTGTTGGTGATCTCCCATCCAAGTACTAACCAGGGCTAACCCTGTTTAGCTTCCAAGATCAAATAAGACCTGGCACCTTTAGGCAGCTAATAGCACACATGTTAATAATAGCAGAGTGAACCCCCCACCACCACCGAACTGAAGATCCAAATACAGTCTGGTAGCCACTTGCTGCCCAACACCCCATGTGTTCTTTCAGGTTGCCCATAATTCCTTTCTGAGGCACAAAGCCTAGATAGGACCGGTTGGTCTCTGTGAGTGGCTCAGAACTACACAATCCCCTCTTGCTCCAAACTCCAGCCTGAGCATCATCTGAAAGGCATATCTCATAATGCCTTTCTGAATAAGGGCATAATTCCATTATGAATAAAGAGATAAGCTCAAATGTGTTTCTCCCCCCTCCCAAGTGTGAAAATCTTGGCCACCTACAGACAGGGCAAATGTGTTGCAATATTTTATTCCCACCCTCCAATGAGTTTCTTTTTAATTCTGAGGCATATCAGAACAATGTGTTCCCTTGTCTTTTGTCTTTTTTCTTTCTTTTTAAAATTTTTGTTAGAATTATAGTGCTATAGTGCACCAGTGAACTGGCACTTTTGTACTTTTACTCTATACCTCAAAAATAAATTAAAATTCAGAGAGGAAAATTTGCCCTTCAAACTAGAGGGACACCACAGCAAACCATGTGCCATTAAAAAAAAAAACTTGGAAGAGCCCTAGTGCAGATCAAAAAATAGATATAAACAACCCACAAAAAGGATGGAATGAGTGGACACCAAGGGGACAATTGGCAAAACCCACAGAGCTATATTACGAGAACTCATGCAGCTTTAGGCCAACTGGAAGAGACTTAGGACTTTATCAGACCAGCCCCCAAACCCTGTTCTTTTGCCAGCATAACCTTTCCATTTTTATGCCAGCGAAAGAACTCCCCAGACCACACTTACATCCTTTCCCGGCAAAAGGCAGCCCCAGCAATGAAAGAGGAAGTGAACAGAGTTCCATTCACTTCCTCATTCAAAATCCCGTGTATTCTCACGAGAATACATAGTGCAGGAATTTTTTAAAAACCAACCAAAAATAACACTCAAAAAGTTACACCAAGCACAAAAACACACACAAAAACTTACAAGTAACCCAGGGAGGATCATAAAAAGTGTGTCACCTACCTGGATGTTGCGATCTCATCCAGAAGTGTTCTCTTCGGACTGGCCATTGATGCTACATTCATGTGAGTACAATGGCACAAAGTTTCAAACACCAGCAATACCGGCACAGAAGCGCCATGGGAGCTATTGAGGGCTTAAGCCATCAATAAAACAGTACATGTTTTGGACTTTACATAAATGTGAAAGGGCAATGTCATCTGATATGTGTGCCCTTTTGCATTTATGTGGCATCGTTATGACACCGTATTTGGTGTGTCTGATAACATCCTTAAACTCACCACAATATATGTTATACAAAACTTCAATGGATATCTTTAGAGACCTGGTAGATGAACCTCTGGCACAACTTTGGAATATTAGTTTTAAGATAACTGAATATACTATCATTTACTAGTAAGATGACTGAATATGATATCATGCTATCAACATTTACTTTTAAGATGAGTGAATATGGTATTGTGTTCTCACTGTTTACTTTTAATGTCTCTAATTATGGTATGATGTGGGCAACTATTACTTTTAAGATGACTGAGTATGGTATCAAGCTGTCATCAGCAGTAACTGAGTAATGGAAAGGTTCCAAAGCATCATCCAGTCACTGCTTCATCATGGATGGCTTCAGCATGTCATTCATCTGAAAAGTCACTTCCTCAGCTATGCTCATGATCTCACCCTATTTCCCAATTCTCTGAAATTATCTCATGTACAAGGTAAGCATAAATGATTTAGCAACCCAAGTTGTCAATTCTGGGGATGCTAAGGATGTTGCATACAATTTGAGGAACACCCTGCAGGATACCACACATAACTTCTGTGTGCCATTTAGCTTTCTCTATGAACATCATTTACATGGCATCTCCAGTGGTGTTACGAGGGATTTTGGACTGTGCTTGTCACTTGAGGCAGAAAAATATCTTGATCTGACCCACTTCATGTAGTTCAGGGAGGGCAAGTGCACTTGGGTGTGGGAGGCAATGCCCTCCATACCTATGGTAGGGTGCATCACCACATCGTAATGGAAAAACAGCAAAAAATGCAACCCAGAAGTCTAGTTCCTGTTTGTACTGCCTGGATTTTCAGCTGATTTTGGTTAGGTTGAGGGAAGGGTTGAGTCTTTTGGTGATGTTTTATTGTTCCACTTAAAAAAATGTGGCATTGTTCAATGGGCTTGGGGTGATATGAGTCTTGGAGGGCCACAGAAATGCAGGCGGGGGGCATTTGTGGCTCACAAGCTCACTTTCCCTGCCTCCTGATGTTGATCCATTTGGCCAAGCTCATCTGGGCTGGGCACAGACCTAGGTGGGATATTGCACAGGGAGCAGGCTGTGCTGAGCACCTTGGAGAAAGGGAGAGATACAAGTGCAACAAATAAATGACAAATCTTTGTGTCGTAGCCACTTACGATACACCAGGATGTTTGCATGCACAGATTTATGCTCTCCGTAACAGCTGAAGGAGCACTCCGTGGCAGACGCCCACTCCGTAATGTTCACAAGCTGGAAAGCTGCCCAGCCGGTCCCATTGTCTCTCCTCTCCTTGATCAGCGACGTCTCCAAGCCTCCCTTGGCATCCGCCTCCTGGCAGCTGGTGCTGCAATTCAGCCAGAGAGACCCTCCATGCTCCACCACAGGGGTTTCTGGCCAAACGGTCACATCAAACACGTGCTGTTCAGCTCCTGAAATAATATATTCATATGCATTTTTGCCAGGGAGATGGCAAACAAGGGTCGCACAGCCCAGGGGGACTAAACCATAGAAAGAATGGGACATCCTGGACTGTGATCCTTAAAGATCCCAATAGAGTTCTCTTTCTCTCCTTCAGAGATCTCAAGCTAGCATGCCAAGAAAACGCTGTGTGGAAACCTCTCTCCCTGAGTGTCTCAGCTCTCTCACTTCAAGCCAGAACTCTCTCTAGAAGCCAAAATGGCCCAACTGAGGCTACTGTATTTGGGACATATTGTGTGACAATGTGACCCTTTAGAAAAGATGATAATGCTTGGTAAAGTTGGAGACAGTAGGAAAAGAAGGAAACACCATTACAGGTGGATAGACTCAATCAAGGAAGCCACAGTCTTAAGTTTGCAGGGTTGTGGATGACAGGGACTCTTGGAGGTATCTCATCCATTGGGTCACCATAAGTCAAAGCTGTCTTGAAGGCAATTAACAATAACAGAGATCTCACTTCAGAAGCACAATTGTAGCCATGCAATAACTTAGAAAACATGGGTCTAAGTCTCACTGAGGCTGCAGTCCTAAGGCTGCATCTAGAGGAAGCCTGTATTATGGAATTGCACAGCTTCATTTCACAGAATTTTACAGAGGATCCAGACAGCACGACAGTCTTCCACTTCTAACCCTTCTGGCTTTCCCCACTGTTTCTGCCACTCCTTTTATTCTTTTTCTTTCACTTCTAAAGCCAGACAATTAACAATCCTAAAACCAGAGAGATGAGGGTGGGTAGGGTCTTGGGAGTCTTACAGGGCAACAGCCACTCCTCTGGGCAATAGGTGGCCTGCAGGCCATGTGATTCCCAAACCTGATGTAGATAATCTTGAGCAAGAGAGATAATTGGTTTCAATCAGCGTAAGATGAGTGGGCCCCTGGACTCCTGACCATTCTTTGCTCTTGCTCTGTCATCTCTCTCTCTCTCTCTCTCTCATTCCTGTGCCCAGCATTCAGTTTATTCACACATGGCTGAGACATCTAATCCTCTCCCACTGTGGTAAAGAAGAGGGCACACTAATTGCCCCCATCTCAGTACTAACCACAAGCCCTTTTTCGAACATGAATGCATATGATGAGCTGAGCTTCTCAAGTGTGATGGTTACACAGTGAAGTGAAGGGGCAATCAGTAGGATTAAAGAACTCATGGCTGAAGCTGGGTGACCAGACGCAAAGGAGTTCCTGCACCTTTCACAGCGTGTAGAAGAGGGGATTTTGTTAGGCCATCTTGTGGCACAAACTCATTAAGCTGAAAGGTACATCAAAGTTCATCTGCTCCAATCCGCTGTCAATGCAGGAGGTCCAGTACCACAGAATCCAATAAAGATGGCCATTCAGCCTCTGCTTTTAACAATCTCTTTAAAGCAAAGAGGGTCCAGGGCATTTTGTTCCACTGTTAAATAGCCTCCAACATCAGGAAGATCTTCCTAATGTGCAGAGCTGCTCACACTCTCAAGCTAGCAAAAAACCCAAACAAACAAACAACAAACAAACAAACAAACAAACAAACCCAAACAGCCACACACACACAACCCCAAAACAAACAAACAAAAACTTCCATCATCTTGGTGGCAGCCCTTGGGATAGTTGAAGATGGATCTCATCTCACCTCTTAATAATCTCTTCTCTGGGCTAAACATACCCAACTCCTTTGTTTCCTCATAGAGATTGGGCCCCTTTCACACTACACAGTTATACCACTTTGATTCCACTTTCCATGCCAACATCCTACGGATTTAAAGTTTAGACAGAGGGGTACTTAGAATTTTCAGCCAGAGTGTTCTAGTGCCTTATCAAACTAGAAATCCCAGGGTGGTGTTTAAAGTGGAATTATAGCACTATAATTGCATAGTGTGAAAAGGCCCTTGGTCTCCCGCCCCTGACTATCTTTGCCATCCCCCCCCCCACCAGACACATTCCAGTCTGTCAACCTCATTCTTAAAATAGGGGTGTCTAGAACTGGGAACAGTATTCTAGGTGTGCTGTCAAATTCCCCTCTTCTACACATAACTAAGGAACATGCAGGTGGTTTGACCTCCACTAAAATATAAGAAGGGATGGATAGAGCTGAATTAAAGAAAATCATCTATGATGGAGAGGTGAAGTTTCCACAACAGGAGCAAAAAGACCAGGAATAAATGGTGAAGCATTCTGGCTAATAAGAGGTGGGACAGAATAAATGCAAGGAACACAGAATAACAACAACAATAACAACAAAACACTCTCTGCCCCTAAGGTACTTGCAAGGTAAACATAATCAGAAGGGAAATCAGAGAGAACAGAAAGGAAGATGGAGGTGTGAGGAGACAGGAGAGGAAATGTGATCTGTTCAGTTATACATTTCAATACAGGACAAGTATATGATTGTACAAAAGTGATACATAGGTATGGGATAATTAGATGCAAAAGAAAGAACTAATTTCTATATATTTATTGGATGTGTGGTAAAGAGATGTACAGGTGCAACATTTCTCACTGCTATATGACATGTTGCCACCTTGAAAAACTGCACATATGTGCACACTTTCTCTCTCACACACACATACACACTCCTTTCCACCTGAGTGACCACCCTAGCTATGTGAATGCAATTAGAAGCAGGTAAATGGTTGGACTAAGATTCTAGAGACTGGGGTTCAAATCCCCACTCAGCCATGGAAACCCACTGAGTGACTTTGGGCAAGTCACACTCTCTCAGCCTCATAGGAAGGAAAAGGCAAACCCCCTCTGAACAAATCTGGTCAAAAAATCCCATGATAGGTTTTCTTTAGGGTCAACCTAATTAAAAAATGTCTTGAAGGCACATAACAAGAACCATTTTAAAATGTGGCAAGCTGCCTGAGCTCAGAGGATTGGATAAGGGTATTCCTCCAGCTCCCAAGCCCCACCCTGGGTCCAGCACTAGAACCTGATAACCCTGACTTTCATCCTTGTCCTTTTCCTCTAACCAGAAGACATGGCTTGAATGTAAGCAGGACTCCCCTGCTTTTCTTGCTGAAACAAGTAAAGATAATTGCCATTGTCCATGTGCAGAGTGCCTTTTTTGGCACAACAGAGTAACAAGAACCAGCTGCATGCACATGAAGGATGGAGAAGAGAATCTTCGGATAATGTAGAGGTCCTGTGCTTCTTGTATTAGGAATCGATCACTGCCATTATACCTCAAAAGGAACTCCACTCTCAAAGCAAGGTTAACCTACCAGAGTTCCCAGCCTCCCGGAGCCTATGGTCTCCGGAACAACTTGGAAGTCCATCAGGAGTGCACAGCCCCCCACCCTCCCAAATATTGCTCAGACCATCCAAGCTCTGTTATAAGAGCTTGGAAGAAAGACCAGCTACTCTTGGACTGTTCTTATTGTCACAATGCAAAGAACACAAAATTACCCCAAAGAACCAGCGTCTTTCTCTCCTCCCCCCCCCCACGCGAAAGGAAAGCACAGCAGGGAGAGAGCTTGGGGGTTAAAAGAATTCCCGAGAAAGAAAAGAATAATAATTCGACAAGCTGTCTGGTCTCAGACACGTGCTGAGTCCCTGAAAGATCTAGGCAGAGATGCTTGTGTAGTCTGGAGGAATCACACACACGCACACACGCACAGGGATGGAGAATGTCCCCCTTGTTCTGGTCTGGTTGCCCAGCCCAGGCGAATCCACCCAGCTGCATCCGTCTCTAGCAGATCCCATTGTAACATGGAAAGGCAAGCCCCCATCGCTGCCCTCCCCCCCCCACTCCCGACAGCTTCTTCTCCCAGGTCCCCAAGAAGCCCTCATCATCAGAGACTGGGGGCTCGGGGGGTGGGTGGGATGGAGAGCATCGGCTGGTCGGTTGGTTGTGGGGCAGGATGGTGTGCTGGACACTTACCGGCGTGCCGGAGGAGGAGGAAGAGGAGGAGGGAGCTGGAGAGGAGAAAGATCTGCCTCTGGAGCTTCATGGCTGAGGAAGCAAAGCTGAGCTGGGGAGAGAGAGAGAGAGAGAGAGATGGAGGGGGGGCGAGAGGAGAGAGATTAACGAGAGAGCGGAGGGGAGGGGGAAAGTGGGGCTCTCGATTGGTTTAGCGTTGGTAACTTGGTATCCAAGGCAGAAGAAGAAGCAGAGGCGGCTCAGAAAGCGCAGCGGCAGCGGGAGACCGACTGCTCTCAGGGGCAGAGGAAGCCCTATTTCATTCTTCGTTCATTTTTCAATTTCTCAGTCCCTGCCCTCCCCCCCACACCCCGCCACCGCCAATAACTCCTAAGGAACAGAGACCCCCGGCGGCCCTGTGCGGCAGCATCCGCGGAGTGGTCCATCCATTCCTGCATCCCGTTCTCAAGCGCGTGCGGTTGGCAGGCGGGCGCGGGGTGAGGAGGCTTCCCGAGCGGGCCCTTCACTCCGACGTCGCCGGAGGGGGGCTAAGCACAGGACAGGGCTGATGCGGGCGGGGTTTTTTCCACGCGCCTCATTTTCACATCATAGTAGGAAATTGGCACGGGGTGGGTGGGGGAGTCACCTTAAGAGGGAGGTGTCCACCCAACAAGTAGTTTGGCCGCCTTTCAATACTGGAAGATTGCCAAATAGGACCCTATACAAAAATGTAGTCTGTTCAGATTTTGATACAAGAGAGATGGGCAACCTGTTTGCACAAGAAGGATGCTGTTTAAGCAAGGTTGTTGCAGGGGGAGGGGAGTGGTTGACTAGCTGGGGTGGTTGTGGGCTCCCATACCAATGGAGTGGTGAATCCACCCCGGGTTTTAGTCTCAAGTTTAGAGGAACTACCCAGGGTGCTGAACCTTCACACACACCCTCAAATATTCAACATCTTGGATAGGTTCTTTAAAGTCAGACTAAAGCCAGAGTGGATTCACAATCCCACTGACATGGCAGCCCCCAGATCCCACATGGATTGTCTCTCAGCCTCCTAGATCAGCTTCAGACTTGGATCTACATCCTCCACAGGCACTTGACCGTGTATTGGCTGTGGTTGTCAAAACTGTAAATTCCTTGGGGCAGAGGGATTTTCTGTTTCTGTTACTTTGGCAAGCAGCATTATCATTGATGGCAGATGATGTGGGGCTGATGTTGGTTCATCTATGAGATGATAAAACAAGCAGAATAGACAGGCTTCTCTTCCTGTACCCCCATGAATTTTTTACAATCTAAATTTGGACAGAAGCAGAAGATGACAAAGAAATATATTTTATTATTTAAAAAGTGTTTTTCCCTAGCTCTTGAGAAAGATCCTTTCACAGGCCAGCAAGGGATTTCCACTCTGCCTGAATAACATTGCACTCACCTCATACTAATTTGCCTCTGTTGGAGATGAAAGCCAAATTTGGGGCAGAGGGTGGGGTAGAGCGATCTTTGACTAGACATTTAAACTATTTAAACATTTAAAGCTGCCCGACATGGAGCGGTCTTGCAGAGTGACAATGGTTTTTATGTTTCTCTGAGCCTAGCTCTGCCTGTTTGTGTGCCTGCCTGCTTGCTTCTACCTTCCCTACCAATATATTAGCAATGATTTGTGCAAATATTCACAAGACTGTTACATAGGAGAACTCCCTAGTTGATTGTGTCCCCTTTTTAATTAACAGAACATAGATGAAGGGTGGTGGGTGGTGGTAGCAGTTATGTGCTGTATTTGTTATTTATTTAATTAATTAATTTATATT
The DNA here is from genome assembly GCA_030847615.1 of Gambelia wislizenii. Taxonomy (NCBI): domain Eukaryota; kingdom Metazoa; phylum Chordata; class Lepidosauria; order Squamata; family Crotaphytidae; genus Gambelia; species Gambelia wislizenii. The sequence continues at coordinate 264,516,236 of JAUMIR010000002.1, forward strand.
CTCACCTTTCTCATTCAAGGTGCCTTCAATTCTGACCTATGGTGACTCCCTTCTAGCATTTTCTTAGCAAGGTTTGTTCAGTGGAGGTTTCCCATCGCCTTCTTCTTAAGCTGAGAAAGTGTGACTTGCCCAACGTCACCTGATGGATTTGCAGGGCTGAGCAGGGATTAGAATTCTGGTCCAGCACACAAACCACTATACCACACTGACTCGGGGTTGCAAGTTCTTGTCATCTGTATTGTTCTACCCTCACACGTCAGAGTGTCACACACTTCCAAAGCTCTAGCATTTGTACTGGCTTTGTATGGGTGGTACAGGTTCCACAGTATCTGTGTGAGAAAAATCCAGGTTGTCTGTCAAAAAAATTGGCTGGGAAAGAAACCTTACAAAGATGACATTGTACTGAGTGACAGAACCATGCCTTTGCTGTCATTCCAAAATGTTAATTTCTAGATGTACTTTACTGCGAAAAAGATGAAAGATATATAAATTTAGCATTCCACCAGTGGGCTGAGTATCTAAAATACAAGGGCAGGATGCTCTGGAATATCCTGCAGAAAATGCTGGGGAGCCTTTGCAAAAATGAAAAGAAGTGTGGGTGACATCATTGCAGTAACAGATGGCTAGACCCTCATTTAGGTATGAAAGCAAGGAGCCATATTGGATCCTGAATGCCTCAGAGAGAATCTGGTCCTGTGGGTGAACTTATGAATCTTGCCAGCTCCTGTAGAGGGTACCTTGGCAAGGCTTCCTTCGGAAAGGATGCTCTGGAGACAGAAGCAGGGCTGCCTGGATTCGTTTTTGCACACCTCTTTTTTGCCATGAGGCAAAGTTTAGGAGAGTTCAGGATTCTGCAACACCACATACTTTCCCTGACTCTGTCACTGTTGAAACTAGGTCACTGCTAGAAGACATGCTGAGCTTCCACACTCCAGGACTGGCCCTGACATTAAGGGTGGAGAGGCAGCAACATTGGGGCAGCAACTTTGGCCAACAGATATTATCAAAATATTTTTATTGACAAGGAGAGGGAGAGGCTGCCTTATGTGGGATTTTATGCCTCATGTACCAAAACACATTGGCTGGTTTTGGATATGAAGCAGCTTGACTTGATTATGTGGGTGTGGATGCCATTTCAGTGGAATGGGAGCACAGCTTGGAAAAGTTATCTTTATTAGCATCCACCAGTCATCCACACTGGTTGGGGGATTTGGGGAGCTATAGCCCAGACAGGAATGTTTCCCAGCTCTGCTATTAGGTATTACATGCTATGTATCTTCACATGGGTGGGCAGGTATGTAATTAGCTCTTCCGCTTCAAGCAGCAAAATGGTGTGGGCTGCTCCTGCCATACTGGCATAGCTTTGGTTTAATTTCGGCACATTATTCCCTGACAACTTCTATCTTGGGCAAAATGATTCTTCAAGTCATTGTCCCTTCCTTTATATGTATGTATGTATGTATGTGAAGAAAATGAGTGGGAGAAAGCACACGCTGCTATTTTCAGGGCTGCTTAGCTCTCTATTACAGGTTGCCAAGTTCCCTGGCCCTGGCTGAAGTCTCAAGGCATGTCTTGGAAGTCTCAAGCATACTGATGGTGTTCTTCTCTGGATCTCCAGGGAGAGACACAAATCTCAAGATGGGTGGCACTAGAGAAGGAGGAAGTTTGAGGATGAGGATGATTGGCATGAGGTGTCTTTAAAGCCTGGGCGCTCATCCCCACCCACTCCCAGCTGGCACCAGGACTCAGTGTGTCAACGTAAAGGTGCTTTCATGTGGGTTGCACTTGCACAGTGAGTTCAAGACAGTATAGATGGCTGTCCTCTTCTACACCTTAACCTCACAACAACCCTGTGAGATAGGCCAGGCTAAAAAAGAATGACTTGGCCCAAGGTCACCCAGTGAGTTTCAGTGTTGAGTGGAGGCTTGAACCTGCATTTCCCAAGTCCAAGGACAACACTTCACCCATTACTCAATGCAGGCTTTTTGGAAATATAATTTATGTCAGCTTGAGAATTTTATTTTGAAATTCATATAATTTTTTTTAAAAAATAAAAGGTTTTTTTTATTGTTACTGTTATTCATTTCTAAGATAACATTTAAACGTGCAGCATACACCACAAACAAAATGATAGAAGAGAACATAATACAGAAAGCCACATATCAACATGAAGATTCATGCCATGGTAATTAATGAACAAATGACATTTGTCTATACATCTATTGAAATTAAAGTGTTATAAACAAAGAAACCAATGTCTCCTGCCTCCTTCCACTGTATTAATGCATCCTGTATCCCTTTGCAGCCTACACAATAAAAAAAAGTCTCATCCCAAAGATCATAAGTTGCAATCCTAAACCCGGTTGCTTAAGAATAAGCTTTGTCACATTCATCAAGACTTACTATGACGGAAGACAAGTGGTTTCAAGGACAGCAGCATGTAGCAGCAGATGGTGGGAGGGTCCCAATAATAATAAAAGTCTGGAAATATGTGGGTGTTGAAAGAACACTACTGGTGGTGCAAGACACTTCTGAAGTTGAAGCTTTGTAGTCTGTGTAGCTTTGCCGTTTCAGTGGAATGAGTGCAGAGCTAGAACTACAGTTCCCAGAATCCTCTTATTCTTATTTGTTGTTGCTATTGTTGTTGTTGTTGTTGTTGTTGTTGTTGTTGTTGTATTTCTGTTCATTAATTTAACCTTTTAACAAAGGACTTAGCTTCTTTTGAGGGGTTCTTAATGGAGGGCTTCCAGCATTATGCAGCTATTCCGTTTTTTCTTTCCTTAACATAATTTTTTCAGGTAAGTAAAAAAGATGGAAGAAGTTGTAGGAAAAACACAGGAGGATGAAAAATGCAACCTTTCAGCTGTCACTTCTCTCATCTTTTTCTCTCTCTCTGAATGAGGCAGGGCAATTGCCCAATTGCAATGGAAGCACATTATAGTGGGATTTTGTTGTTGCTGTTCCAATATATTGCAAAGGTAAACAATACCCAACAAAATTATATTAAATTACAGGTGAGCCTGTCTGCATCAGTGCACACCCAAATGTTGCACTCTGTAGAGAACTGTCGCTAACGGGCAAGAGGTCTCACTCCCCCCCCCCAGTATTTTTTTATTTTTTAAATGTTCTTTTTGTTGTTATTGCTATGCTCTGCAAATTTCCACAGGATCCTTAGGTGTTGTTGCAACAGCTCCATGGGCTGTCATTCTATTTCTGGGCAAGATTCAAAGTGCTGGTTATGATTTATAAACCCATATACAGCCCAGGTCTAGGATATTTGAAGGACCATATTCTCCCATACAAAAATGCCCATGTTTTAAGGGAGGCTCTTTTCTCTCTCTGCCTTCATAGGTACACCTTGGTGGGGACATAGAAGACAGTCTTCTTGGTGGATGCCCTAGGCTCTAGAACTCCCTTTCCAGAGAGGTTAGACTATATTATTTGGTACTTTGTACATATTGATTATATTATATGGTTTCTTGTTGTGTGCCTTCAAGGCATTTCTAACTTATGGAGACCCTAAGACGAATCTATCACAGGATTTCCTTGGTGAGATTTGTTCAGAGGAGCTTTGCCTTTGTCCTTCTCTGAGACTGAGAGAGTGTGACTTGCCCATGGTCACACAGTGGGTTTCCGTGGCTGAGCGGCCATTCGAACCTTGATCTCCAGAGTCATAGTCCAATGCTCAAACCACTACACGATGCTGGCTCTCTTTGTAGCTATTGACCTGCAACACATGTGAAGCAAATGAGGTTGCCTGTGAGGTCGATGTTGTTGAGGAATTATTAAGGATCAGGTGAACAAATGCAAAGAACAGGACTTCTATGTATTGAACTATCTTTCAGTACAATGAGGCATTTTAGTCCCCTAGAGTCATGTTTTGCTGCAGAATCCACCCAGAACTAGACCTACAATGTAGGCATTCTACAACAATGTCAAAGTAGGAAGCAGTGGCCAAAATTCTGCATTGGGAGATGCAGCTAGATCATGTAGCCACATTTCCATGGCCATGTTTTCTGATGCTACCCCCCAAAACTCACCTGCTAAGCAGTGTAGCCTCCCCCCTCCCCAACATGGCCATTTCCATGTTCTCAGAGAGTGGAAGAGATGAAGGGGGACACAACCCCCTGATATTTTACTGTACCAGACATGATGCAACAGGCATCTGCAGAGACCTCTGGAGGGCCTCGCAAGCTCTCTATAGATGACATCTTTGCAATGCATTCAGATTACAGGAAAATAGCTGGATGTGTCCTCACTCATCCACCTGCTCTCTGACAACACAGAAATGGCCATGTTGGGTGGATTGTACCGCTCATAAAGTAGGGTATTTTGGAGGGGGGTTAGTCATTGTCAGAGCAGAATTTTGATTTCTGCAACAATCATAAAAGTGAGCTGCAATGAATCAGAGAATCATAGGGTTGGAAGAGACCACAAGGGCCATCTAGCCCAACCCCCTGCCATGCAATCCAATCAAAGCAGATGGCTACACAGATGGCTACACAGACTTACAATGGTGTAAGTCTGACCTATGTCACCCTAATTCCCTAACAGTATGCCAGCCAATATCTCCAGACTTCAGCCACTTGCCATGCCCATTTTAAACAACAACAAAAAGAAATGCCTGAGACAACAAATCCCAACAAATACATGTTTTTGTTGTGAGATAATTTTTTTTTTGTCCCATCCCAAGTAAGGTCCTTGGATTTTTTTTTTAAAAAGGCATTGTTTCAGGTGGTGGTGGGAGACTATAAATATACAAAAGCAGAAATGACAAAAGCTGGTCACCAGTAGGTTGGTCCCATGTGGTAGGGGGACTCAACATGTTTTAGGGGAGAACACTGGAATTCATTGTGGTCAGGAAATCCCCACAATGGAAGAAATGATATATATATATATTAAAAAATATTAGCATCTGATTTTATCTTCTTTCTATTCAACCTCATGCTTTCTGTTGGTGTTTGGACTGACTACACTTGACTCTGTGCACAAAACTCTTTATTGGAGACATGGGACACTTAAGTTGCTGCCATACTGCATAAATAATGCAGTTGACACTGCTTTACATGGCTCCATCCCATGGAATCCTGGGATTTGTAGTTTGTTGTGGCACCAGAGCTCTCTGACAGTAAATGTCTCACAAAACTACAAATCCTAGAATTCCTTAGCATTGAGCCATGACAGTTAAAACGGTGTCAAACTGCATTATTTCTGCAACGTGTCAGCAGGAATACACCTTACAGCAATATAATGGAATTCTCACAGGTTGTGTATCTGTGTCACAAAATATCCCACAGTTCACAGTGGAAGTTTTTATCCTAGCGCAAGAGGGTTAAACAGATGTGTCTGAGAGGCAATTTCAGCCAGTGCAGTTTTTACTAAAGGTAAATGGAATGATGTTTCCGTACAGCAGCAGGAGGGAAGATTGGTGGACTGAAGGAAGAAAGTGAAGAAAGCAGAGAAGTAAACAATGAAAGCAGGAAGGGAAGGGAGAGAGATAGCTGATAGCTTTGCTATTAAGCACAGTTAACAGAAGGCAGGATGGTAATGAGGGGGAAATAAGAGCTTTTCCTGCAATAATCTCAGCAGATGCATTCCTACGCATGGCAGCAAAGGGCAACCTGGCCCCAGAGCTACCAGCCAGAGGATGAACAGCTGTTCTGAATGTGTGCCTGGTCTCATTCAGCAAGAGCCCTCTCCGGAAAGGAAAAGGACAGACTGTCCCCGAAGCCTGGACCAGTAGTTTTCTTTTAAGAGCTCCAGATAGAATTCCAACGTCATTTGCCCTGTGGCCAGCTACTGAAGCAAGCAGGAGGACACCCTGGCTGAACCACTTGTCAGAGGAGGGCCCCTGGCTGCTGGGTGCCTCTCTGCTCCCGGAGGAACGTGGAAGGTAAGGGCCAAATGCTCTGTGGTAGGCAGGCTGGTTGGATGCTAGAAGGCACAGGATATATTGAAGGTGTCTATACAGTTACATAGGGATCATTGTCCTCTTGTCTCTGATCATCTAAGCTGCTCAGAGCTGGGGAGTTTCTTGCACACTGCAACACTTTGTCCTCATGCCTGTATTAGGGTGATGATTCAGTTAAAGAAAACAAAAACAACGAGTTGGGGTTTATTTAGCTTGTGGAGAAGGAGAAATTGAGTCGTCCTAATAACCATTTTCAAATACAGTAGGACCCCTGTATCCGCTGGGAATTGGTTCTGGGAGGCCCCACGGATACCAAAAACCATGGGTAATAGCAAACACCATTGAAAATAATGTTACTTCCAGTTTAAAATACCATAGAGTTGCCTTGGATGACCTAGAAAATGGCTAGAAAGGACACATTTTCTAAGAAGACTCTATGGTAGGTGTGCTGTTTTGTGTCCTATGGATAATTGAATCAGTGGATAATTGAATCAGTGGATATGTGGGTCCTACTGTATTTGAAGAACCATCAAGTCAAAGATGGGGCAGAGTTGTTATCTTCTGTTTCAAAGGGCAGGATTAGAACTGATGGGTGGAAACTTCAGGGAAGTAGATTTTATCTGAACATTAGGAGGAAGCCATCAATGGTATGAGTTGCAAGCAGTAGAACAGACTGCCTTGGGAAGTGGTGGGCTGACTCCCAGACAGAAGGTTTTTAAGCAGAGGCTGATACGGGATCCACCAGATGCCACTGAATAGAAGGGGGGCATTTTGATGAAGATGGGCATCAAGACAGTCTCTTCCAATTCTTTTTTGTTGTTGTGTGCCTTCAAGTCCTTTCTGCCTCATGGCGACTCTAAGGCTAACCTATTACAGGGCTTTCTTGGTCATATTTATTCAAAGGGGCTTTTGCCTTTGCCTTCCTCTGAGGCTGAGAGAGTGTGACCTGCCCACGATCACCCAGTGGGTTTCCATGGCTGAGTGAGGATTCGAACCCTGACCTCCAGAGTCATAGTCCAATGCTCAAACCAGTACTCCACTATGGCTCTTATGATTCTATTATTAGAATTTTAGCTATGAACTAATGGATTAGATTTGCATAAATGTGAGTAGGAGGAAGAGGAACGATTCAAAAGCCAGAAGCATACTTTCTTTGTTGCTTTGTTCCTCATGGATCTTCAGTGTGTCATATCAGATCTTATCTCAAAAGAGACATTCTTTTTGGCTGCGTGTGAGAAGGAAGGGAGAATGCTGCTTGTAAGAACATGCTCATGTTGTTAGAGTCATTTTTATATAGGACATTACTGTACTAAAAAAATCTACTGATTCTGGGGTTTGGGGCTGTTGGTGAGTTGGAGATTCTTGGACCCTCCTTGGGAAGGAGGGTCATTTTTCCTTTCTGTTGTGCCCATAGTCTCTGATCTCTGTGTCACATCCAGATATCAGCGATGAGAGCTAAATGCTGTTCCCAGCACCATTTTTATTACTTTTCATTGGCAATAATTCTCTTATCAGATCAAGAGTTTGTATCAGTTTTAAAATTAAAAGCTTATATGAATTAAGCAATCAGGCCTTGGAAACTTTACCTTTTGGACTATAATGCCCAACTGGACAATTTTGGGAGTGGTAGTCCTGCACCCACCAAAAATGAGACCATACATATTTTATCAGCATAACAGTCTTCCATTTGCTTATAGTCCCCTTTTTAGAACTGAGCTGTCTTTCCTTGGCAAATACAGGATTCACTAATGTGTGTTTGCAAGTAAAAATGTGGGGCACTGGAGAAATTGACAGGGAGAATCAGTGAACAGGAAATGAGTGGAGTATTTAATCTTACTCTTGCCTGTCAACTCTCCCCTACAACCTCTCCCTCAGGCCTTTTACCCAAACTAGACAAAAAATGGTAAAGTGTGGGTGGGGAGGTTGAAGAAGAGAGTTGTTGGGCAGGGAAGAGCTTGGTTTCTCTGTCCTCACCAATCCTTCCCTGCAAATATAATTTTGCCTTAGTAAAAGGCAACCTTCTTGGGCTGGCCTTGTAACTTGCATTTCTGCCCTAATTGCTGGTTGTTGTTTGTCTGTTTTTGCTTGTTTGTAGCCATGCTTTTAAGGGGGGGGGGAACTCCTTTCTTTTTATGTTCAAAAAGTAGGAAACACCCATCATTATGACAGGCTGGAAGTATTGAGGAGGGAGATACTATACACTACAAGGAACTCAGGAAGACTTACAAGTATCCAGGGTTGGTTTTTACCATTAGAAAGAGTGAAAGACAACATAGTACTGTATAATGGTTTGGTGGTTGAACTAGGAGCCTTACCTCACTCTGAAGAAAAGCGGCAAAGCAGCAAGAATGTTCTGTCTTTCCTGCTGCCTTTTCAGATGAAGTTGGCATTCTTTCATTCTGGTCCCATGGGAGACTAAGGTAAAATCGCATGTTTTTGCTAACCAGAAAAATCCATTTGCAAAAAGACATGGTTTTACCTCGGTGCCCCAAGGAACTGGAACAAAAGAGTGCTGGAAGAATGCTGATGCTGTGTGGGTAGGCAGCAGGAAAGATGGAACATTCCTGCTGCTTTGCTGCTTTTCTTTAGAGTGCAATAAGGCTCTAGGACTCTGGAAGATCAAGGTTCAAATCCCAGCTGAGTCATGAAACCCGCTGGGTGACCTTGGGCAAGACACCCTTCTCTCTCAGCCTCAGAGGAAGGAAATAAAAGGCAAACCTCTGAAGAAATCTTGCTAAGAAAACCCAATGATAGTGTCACTATAAATCAGTTGACTTGGAGGCAACAGGTCCTCAACGTAGCAGCGATAGCTTCTCTCATCTGTTTAGAAAGCCAGTGAGGAGTAGTGGTTTGAGTGCTAGACTTGGGACTCTTGCCAAGAAAACCCTAGGAAAGGGTTGCCACAAATCAGGGTTGACTTGAAGGCACAAAGCAAATAGCAAAGACTAAGGCAACCATCTGGAGCAGTCGGTGCTGGAGAGGACAACAGAAGCAGCCCTTGAACCATTCCACCCAACCCCCCCTTCCCTGTCTTGGAGGATGATGCTACATGGTCCACACCCCCTATTCTTTAGGGCTTGTCAACATGTGGGGCAAAAACTCCAAATGGAGTCCTGCCCACATGCCCCCACATTTACCCCAAAGCCCTGCATGTTCTTATTCTCCACAGGGACATAGGGTACCTTGTCTTCACTCTCCATGCAGAGTTTTGTCCACCGCCACTTCAACCATAATTTAAAGCTCTGCAGGCAATTCCCGGCTGAAGGGAGAGGTTTTCTCCCTTCCCCTGGCTCAGCAGTGCTGCCTCCGCCCGCTCATCCATCACAGGAAGAGGCACTTGAAGAAAGTGACAGAAGCATTTGAAGGAAGTGAGGAGTGAGTGGAGAGTGGGCGGAGGCAGTACTGCTGAGCCAGGGGAAGGGAGAAAACCCCTCCCTTCAGCTAGGAATGGCCTCCTCAGCTTTAAAACGGATCCTGTGGTGGTGGCGGCGGCGGTAGCTGTGGCAGTGGACAAAAATGTGGAGAAAACCCCAAATTGTCAAAACTCCACATCTAAGAAAATACCCTGGAATGCCACAAATCTGGGCCATGTGACATGTGGCTTGATTGCCCCAGATTCAGGGGAAAAGCCATACATCACGTGGCTTGATCACTGCAGCTTCAGGGGAGTTCGCGGGGGGATTTGGGGTTTTCAATAGTGTAGATAAGCCCCTAGTCTGCTGATGATCTTGAGAGAGGCAGAAGTGTATGTTTGAACATACATACCTGCAATTGCCTAGTTCTGCTGTACTCTCCTTTCATTCTGTGCTAACACACACAGAGAGAGAGAGAGAGAGAGAGAGAGAGAGAGAGAGAGAGAGAGTTGCCATGGTCTGTTTCCCCTGCTTGGCATCTCTCCCACACACTCTTTTCCCACTAGAATCTATATCCCCTCCAGGCAACTAACATTTCTCCGAGCATGTGTCCCGCAGTGCCACTTTGTCACGCCCTGGCAAAGGAGGTCCTCCTAAGCCTATTCAATGCAGCATGAGAGCATGACTCACAAGTGCCATGAGTCAAAACCAAAGCACCACAAACTGTGCTTAAGCAAGGAAGAGATTAAGAGGCTGGGCACAGCCATCAGCCTCCACGTGTCTTTGTGACTTCTTCCTCCACTAGTCCAGCTTGGTCCATGTTCAGTCCACTCCCCTCTCATCAAAAAAGGATTCACATTATTGCAGCAGGGGTTTTTCCTTTTAAGCATGAATCCCATCTTCTCTGCCTACTGTCAAAAAGGCTCAGGATCAAGTAGGCTCTGGATCTTTAGTCTATAATCTGTCTTCCTTCTCTGTTTATCACTTTGGAGTTATAGGTGAGAATTTCATTTCTATATGCTTTTTAAAAAGATTTATTAAAATCTGCCAATTTAAAAAATCATAGCCAGGATGGAAAAAAACACATGGGCCAAGATCTTGTGTCAGAGTGTAGCTACGATATTGTAGCTACACTCTGGAGATTATCAGGCGGAGGGGGGGGGAAGCATTCCCATCTCACAATTTCCTCTCCCGCCCCCCCTGTCCCTATAACAATAAAAAGAAAAAAGGTTTTAGACCTACCTTTTTCGTGCTTGCCTTGCAGCCAGGAGTGAATGGAGCCCTAACGGAGCTCCATTCACCTCCAGATTTGAAATCTCGGCCACTCTTGTGAGAAGATGAGAGGATGGGAAATTCAAAAATAAAAAGCAAAGTAAAAGACAAAAAGTTACACCAAGCACCTAAACACACTAAAAACATTCCAAGTAACCTGGAGAGGGTACAAAAAAGTGTGTCACCTACCTGAACGTCCCGATCTCACCTGGAAGTGTTCTGGCACGGACCTCCCATTGATGCGGGGTCCGCGCCAGCGAAACAGGCACCTTTTCACTCGCTGTCAATTCCATCACAGAAAAGAAACGGGGGATCCATTCACGGCTTAGCACATGAATAAAAAGAAGCGGCGGCATAATGACAGCTGAAAGGGAGCATGGCAAGTCAGGAATGATGTTGTCTGAAAGGGAAGCCCTTTAGCAATCTCCTGGCATCGTTATTACGCGATATTTAGAACATCTGATAATCTCCTCCATCTCTAGATCCATCCCTGAAATCCACCTTAGAAGCCGGTTAGCCATCTGGAGTGATGGAGTTGTTTGACACTGTTAAAGCAGAGCACTGTAGACTGTGGTGACCATCTCTCTCCCTCCAGCATTTGACAGTAAGAGTTTCAAAAGGACTCTGTAGGGGTCCTGCTTCTGCTTCATTCACCATTGCTCACTGGTGGGAGGGGGTTGGTCACCTCATCCTGCAGCATCCTGCTCACCATCATCACAGGACTCCATCCTTTTGTGCAGCTGGTTGGATATGAAGGTGGGTGTCCATTGCACTTTCAATTTTGGCAATGGTGCTGCAATCATAAATGTGAACAAGAAACCATTACAGGGTCATAAGCCTAGCTTATGGCATTGTAACTGAGTAACAGGATACCAGCCTAGACTTTTAAAAATCTAAATGTAGGAGAAACCAAAACAGACATATCCATCCATCCAGGGAGAGGCCTTTGGGTAATTAGCTTTTAAAATGTTGACTTCCGATTTTCTGTGTTCAATCTATATTATGATGTGTTGAATTAGGTCGGCTCCATCTTGTTTTCTGAAAGGTTCCTCCTCTTTAACACCCATACAACAAGCAGGTAGAAACTGATACCCATTCTGCTGGAAATTATACTACTTATTGAGTCTAACCAGCACAAACAGCCATTTGTGTTCTGTTCATTGTTGAAAAATGATCAAAAATTGCCAATTTCTTCACATTCAGTACAAAAAGTACTTGCAATTTTAAAAAATTCCGTATGTGGATGTCCTCATCTTTTTTACTGTTTGTTCTACCCCATCCCTGTCCCTGTCATTGCTAGCAATTCTTAGCCTATTTGCTCTTGCTGAGAGGAATGGCCAAACTCAACATGATATTATTAAATATCTTCAGCTCTTGCCTTTAAATATAAGTAAATAAATAGGAACCATAGGCTATGGGGGCAAACTGTATCCGAACACACCATCAACCTGTTTCAGTTTGAGGAAGCACACACGCTATTCATTTTGTCTTTAACAGACATGCAAGGGCTAAGGATGTGGTCTCCTAGAAGCACCAATCTAACACATTTTGCTGCCGGAGGCAGAGCTGCATATGGCATCCTTATTCACACAAGTCCAGGGTGCAAATAACAATATAAATATAAATATAAATAAATAAATAAATAAGTGTGTGTGCATGTGTGTAAGCCATTTCCTATGAGGAGTGGCTTAGGGAGCTGGGTCTGTTTAGCCTGGAGAAGAGAAGGTTAAGAGATGACATGATAGCTGTGTTTACATACTTGAAAGGATGTCATACTGAGGATGGAGCAAGCTTGCTTTCTGCTGCTCCAGAGAGTAGGGCATGGAGCAATGGATTCAAACTACAGGAGAAGAGTTTCCACATCAACATTAGGAAGAACCTCTTTATGGTAAAAGGTGTGCGACAGTGGAATACACTGCCTCAAAGTGTGGTGGAGTCTCTTTCTTTGGAGGTTTGTAAACAGAGGCTGGATGGCCATCTGTCGGGGGTGCTTTGTGTATTCTTGCATGGCAGGGGGTTGGACTGGATGGCCCTCATGGTCTCTTCCAACTCTATGATTCTATCCCACTCTATATCGAAAAGATATCAGGTGGCTTACAAACAACATTAAGACAGCAGATTAAACAGTTTAAAACTATAAAAATAGGCTAATTAAGCTAAAACATATTAAACATAATAATGGTTTAAAACAAATTTAAAAGACTTCAAAAAGTTTTTAAAACTATGCACAACCTAAGGCAGCCATGTTACTTGGGCATACAAGAGAGACCACCCTAGCTGTGCTGGGGAGGGGGCTGCATCAGCTTTAAGATAAGCTGAGGGGGTAGGTGAGGAAGTGGTAGGGTTGCCACATTGAAAAATGGAGTGGGTTCCTGTACTTTTAATGGCTGTGTAGAAGAGGGAATTTCAGCAGGTGTTGCTTGTAACGCAAGCAGATAACAAGCAATGCCTGCTGAAATTCCCTCTTCTGCACAACCATTAAAGGTACAGGACCCATCTCCAGTTTTCACTCTGGCAACCCTAGCACCCAAAGCTAGCCAAGTTATTTGAGGACAGGATTACCAGGGTGAAAAGTGGAAAAGTGTAGGAATCTGAGGTTCCCAGCTGTCTGGCACACCGGACATTTCATGGGAACTTCATGCTTCCTTTGTTCCTACCTTTACAATTGGGCCAATAAAACATCTGGCTTCATAAGCCATCTTTGAAGGGAAGCTCAGGAAATTACCTTGGATTTTACAACTCAGTGTTACCTTCCTATCTGTAGTTTCCCATGGAAGTTCCTTTCATGTAACATCACATCCCTAGGCTAAGACCTCCTTTGATCTCAGTGATTGAGTGTATCAACAGACAAATGGTTAACTGTGTACGTGACAAAGAGCCTATATAACCTGTAAGTCCTGGACAAAGGAAAGCTTCTGCTCATTAAGGAGAAGCTTCTGCTCATTTTCATCATGTCTCTGTTGCTTGCTGTAACTATCTGCCTGCATTGCTTGGACTGAGATGCAGTGTCCATTGCTCTCTCCTAATGTCTTTCTGTTAGCATGCAAACTCTGAATAAAATCTCTTTAGCATTTTGCTTCTGGATCGCGATGCTTCCTTGTTACTTGCTGTAACATGTGGCGCCCGAACAAGGACTCTAAACTTTTCTCACCCTGGAACCAAGATTCAGCTTTTCTCACCCCGGGACTTCGCAGACCTCTTCTCATCTTACCTCGCTCAGCATGAGCTAAGTAGCTACTTAACCATCGGATTCAACCGATCCCTCCAAGGTAAGTATGGGCACTTCCTTGTCAGGAGAACAGGTGAAGCATGCAGAGGAACTCTTATTTCTTTTACAAAGAATAGGTCGCCATCCTTCTTGGGATGCAGTTCAAAGGCTGGTCCTTGAACTTGGGGCAAAATGCCCATGGTACCCCCAAAAAGGATCCCTACAGCTTAAGGACTGGGAGAAATTAGGAAGGGAATTGCATGCAGAACCTAGGGCTTCAACTGAAACCTTACAGATGTGGCATCTTTGTCGTTATGCAGTGGAAAAAATTGGCTGTGAACCAAAAACTATAGAGCTATCCACTTTTCCTCCAACTCATCAATCCCCTTTGTTTATACCACCACTGAATGCCACTTCTGTTATTCCAACCAATGAATTTCAAAACCCAAAAAATCATAGTGCAGTGCTGGAGATGGCAGGAGAAATTCTGGCTAAGGAATCAGCAGAAATGCTTGCCATATGCAACATGGAAACTAAAGATCATCTTGTCAAAACTATAACTCAAGAAGGAATGGATGAATCTTGCCAGGATGATGGGAATTGCAGTAAGGATAGTGATTCAGATTGGGAAAATCTAGAGCCCCCCAACTCAAAGCATCCAAATTTTGAAATCCCTGTGACTTGCAAACAGGCATCCATCCACAAACCACATCCACATAATCCCCAAGTGGTTTGGAAAACCTTCACTAGGAAGGCAAAGCCTTGCTCTAAGAAAGCACAGGCAAAATCAGTTCCCCACAAGACATCAAAGAAAAAGGAAATGACTTTTAAAACAGAGATTAGAGATGCAAGTGAAGTTTCACAGATGCTTGCCCCAGAAATGGATCACACAGCACCAAAAGTGATCCACTTGTGTGCCACCCCAATGCAGGTACTGGAATGGCATAGCAGACCCCCAGATGGCACAAGCCAACTCTCTGCCTTGAGCAGAGCAAGCAATGCTTGTGAAGCTGAGATAGTGTTACCCACACAGACTCAAATTTCAGGGAATCTTCCCCTAGAATACACAGGCTTTCCTTTAGGAACAAATCTATAGGATGGAACACAGGACAGAACATCCACGGAGAATGGTGAGTATGATTTTTTGTGTGTTTTTAAAGTTAATTTAGCATTTATGGAGTCCACAAATTTGGGAGGTCCCAGTAAACCAACTCTGTTCTCAGAACCTCCAAATTTAGAAGTTCCCTGTCTGCCAACCTTGAAATCCATGCTGAAAGGTCCTGATTTATCAGATCTGCCCCTTAGTCTAAAAGGTCATCCAGACAATCCCCAACTGGGCAATGGAAAGTGCGGACCTGATGGGAATCTCTTGCAAGTTCCCCTTATGGGAACCTGTCAGCACAACAGCCTTGATGCCCCCCATCACAGGAAATGCTCCCCAGAGAGTGAGAGCACTCAGAAAAGAGAAAAAGTGTGTTCAAACCTCACAACAGCAGTTTCTCTCCTGATTTTGGATAAGGGAATCCAAACCCTTGCTGCAGAAGTCCCCAATAGAAATTTTGTGGACTGCAATGCCCATGAGGCTGCAACTTCTCTAGTTTCCTTCACAATGGCAACATGCAGCTCAATTTTAACCACATTCCTAAGGGTAATGGCTTCAAGTGCCAAACACCACTTAGATGAGATGCTACAAACTCCAGCCAGTCCACAAAAATCACAAGCCTCCTTTCCTGAAAGTGTTCCTGGAAACCCTGAGCAGACAAAAGCAGAGAAGTTTCATTACCTCTTTGCCATTCCTCAGAAGCGGTCTGAGTGGAACGGCAGACCTCCAAATGTAACTGTCCCAGCTTTTCAGAGACAAATAGAGGCTGAGACAGTGTTACCACTTGTGATGACTGAAAAGATGTCTCTTGATTGGAGAGATGTCAAATCTTTTGGGAATTTGCACCCCCCATGAAACATGAAATGCTAACAAGTTTATCCTATGAATGTTTATCCCATGAATGTATTTTTCTTCTGTGACAGCTGAGTGGGAAAACTCATGATATTTTTCCTTTTCTTTCTCCCCCATCTTTTGAAATGGTATCCCCCATAAGGAGAGTTGGTATGGTATCTCATAAGGAAAGAAGTCTTCACAACCCAATCATTTGTAAATAGTTTTTGTGCTTTTCTTTTGTCTTCTCTCTGTCATGCAAATTGGGGCATTTCGAGGTCCCAGACTCATGGCATGCAATTGTAGTTCTTTGAATTGGGAATTTTTTTTTTCTTTTTTAAGCATGTAGGAGGAAGTTGGAACATGCATTTTGATTCTCTGATCCTTTTCAGTCATTGCTGACCCATGAAATTTTGTTGCCTGAAGTTCCCAAAAGTTACATGTTAATAACTGAAATTTGATTTTCATTGGGATTTTTGTTAAACATAGTAATTGGTTTTAGATATTTTGCATTCTCAGATAGTTCATTCATGAATTCCCACCTCTGTAAGCAACTTATGTTGGGAAAAGAGAATTCCATTGTTTAAGGGAATTGCTCTATTTCTCATTTGAAGTCTTGTTATTTGACCGTATTGTTATTTTACCAGATGGTCTAAAAGCCTTGCCAATGACTCTTTTGTCTGATCTTTGGGAACCCCAATAACTTTTGTCCTTTTGCAGGTCGTAGTAGAATTTGTGCTCCTTTTAGCCATTATTTTTGCTTTGTTGTTATTGTTGTTATTGATTTTCACTTTAGTTAAATGAGTTACTCTAAAGCCCATGATGTTTTGGTTAGTTATCCCTCAGCTATTGTTGCCATGAATGCTTTTGCATAATTTTTCAAAGCTTTTCTCAGAAACAGGTGTCTCATCAGCACTAGACAAGACTAAGCCTGAAATTCCTGGAAGCTGCCAATTTTTTGGACTGCCCTGATGCCCTCTCCACAGCTGGGGAAGGAAGATTGCTCAACTGTTGCTGATTAACTTTCATAATTTTTCTTTTCCTTTGTTTTAGAGTTTTGTTCTTTTCTACACAATTTACATAGATCTAACATGCACTGATTTTCCAATTACAAAAACAGGAATTTGAATCCAACCCTGAGGCAAAGTTGGAGACCCTACAAGGGCATCCAGACTGACCCCAAAATTAAAACTTTGTCCTGCACCTTGAACTTTGGCATATGAATAACTGCATTTTACTTCTTTTCTCCCTTTCTTCAAAGACTGATGTTATGTTTTGTGATATGCATCTTTCTCTTTCCTAATCTCATGACATTCTTTACAGGTCAACTTATTGGGCATAGTCACTCAAAGACTTTTGAAAAACAAAAAGGGGGGAGTGTGCCTCTTCTGTGCTCCCTGGTAGTCATTCAGTCAAACAGCAATTGCATATTGTATATTTACACTATGAATTATTAACTTTTTCTGATTTTTCCCCAATACAGAAGCATTTTTGGCACCTTTTCCCTCCCATAACCACAGGTTCTGAATAGCCAGCTTCCAGATCCTGATCCTGAATTTCATCTCAAGCCTGCAACAAGTGATTCCATATCAACCAAACCATTGTCCAGTAACTTGGGAAGATATTAAAGGACTGTTCAAACACAAATTATATTGACTGAACAAACTAAAGGACACCTGAGAACTTTTGTTGCAGCAGTTTGGACCTACTGCTAATTCAGCAAAACACTTTTGTACCTTATCTGCTTATTTACAGTCACTCCTATAACTGCTAAAGAGACTTTTACATGACTGTTTTATTCAACATATGGACACATCTGGATGTATATTATTTCTGTTTATCTCTTCCATTGTTTTCTAACTCTCTGTTGCACAATTTATATTCCATGTTTGTAAAGCCTGATCTAATTCAAACCAAGGTTCCATTGAGTTGCCAGAAGATGTTTGCCACCTGCATTAATTGTTAAACATATGAATATGTATCCTTTAACGATGCTCACATTATGCTGAATATGTTTCTCTAGCTGTCAATAGAGCTGCTATTATTTGCTTTACCTGCATCATCACAGATATGAACTTTTTATAGAACAACAGTTGCATTATTTAAGAAACTTGACAACACATTACTACAAATATAGGATTTCATGATCTTTTAAGCTAGCTGCCTAATCTAAACTGACTACAAACTGCCTTTGTTTGTTTCACAGGATTTTTCATGAGCCTTTCCTACAAAGAGACATCAGTTGTTATATTTGGACAACAACTAAACAATTTGGATTTTAAAAAATAAAGAAGGGGGAAAATGTAGGAATCTGAGGTTCCCAGCTGTCTGGCACACCGGACATTTCATGGGAACTTCATGCTTCCTTTGTTCCTACCTTTACAATTGGGCCAATAAAACATCTGGCTTCATAAGCCATCTTTGAAGGGAAGCTCAGGAAATTACCTTGGATTTTACAACTCAGTGTTACCTTCCTATCTGTAGTTTCCCATGGAAGTTCCTTTCATGTAACATCACATCCCTAGGCTAAGACCTCCTTTGATCTCAGTGATTGAGTGTATCAACAGACAAATGGTTAACTGTGTACGTGACAAAGAGCCTATATAACCTGTAAGTCCTGGACAAAGGAAAGCTTCTGCTCATTAAGGAGAAGCTTCTGCTCATTTTCATCATGTCTCTGTTGCTTGCTGTAACTATCTGCCTGCATTGCTTGGACTGAGATGCAGTGTCCATTGCTCTCTCCTAATGTCTTTCTGTTAGCATGCAAACTCTGAATAAAATCTCTTTAGCATTTTGCTTCTGGATCGCGATGCTTCCTTGTTACTTGCTGTAACAGAAAAGGCTCCTTTACTTTTCATGGTGGTGCACAAGAGGGAATTTCAGCAGGTGTTGCTTTTCAGCCAACCAGGTAACAAGCAACACTTGCTAAAAGTCCCTCTTCAGCATAACCTTTAAAGGTACTGGAGACCTCTCCAGTTTTCACGCTGTTAACCGTAGGGAGGAGAGGTGTCACAGTGTCTCCGGGCAGAACTTTATAATAAGTCTTCCTGATCAAAGACTAGCTAAATATTAAAGCAACAGGAGCCCTGCCTTGTATTCAACTTGGCAATCTATCTGAAAGCAACAAATCAAATGACTATCCATTGGCTGCACTTTCATAACCATCCCAAACCTGCTCCCTGAGAGATCTTCCTCACCTTGCCTAATGATAGAGCCACTCTTGGCCCTGAGCTTGACCCCCAAAGTTGTCCATTTATAGTCCAGTTGCCCATGGGGCTTTCTACCACCTTCAAGGATATCCATAACGAAGGATGCTTTGGAGATACCAGGGGATTCTTTCTTCATTCATTCATTTATTGAATTTATATCCTGCCTTTCTCCCAGGATAGGGAGAAAGCAGCTTACAATAATTTGAAACAAGATTCAATTAAAATCTCGTTTTACAAAAGTTTAAAAAAATTAAACAGTATTTTAAAATAACCCCATAGTTAAAAACAATAAAAACACATTTAATACATAATTACTAATAAAAGATAAAAACAGAGCACCACTTCACACATGCTATTTGCTGTGTGCCTTCAAGTTGTTTCTAACTTATGGCAACCCTAAGGTGAACCTACCATCAGGGCTGGTTTAAGGAATTTTGGGGCCACTTGCAATGCTTTATTTTGGGGGGCCCATATGTTTATCTCAGGTCAATGTAACTGAACCTAACCTATTCACAGTATAGGATATTCAGATTATTAGTACTAATAATGTTTTTGCAGGAGGAGGGTTACGATGGGGCTCCCCACAATGACAGGGCCCACTGCAGGTGCAGGTGCTGCAGGGCCCTTAAACCGGCCATCCCTATCATGGGTTTTTCTTGGCAAGATTTGTTCAAAGGGGCTTTGCCATCATCTTCCTCTGGGGCTGAGAGAAGGTGACTTATTCAAGGTCACACAGTGAGTTTACATGTTATATAATTTAAATCTTAGAAGCCTCCCTGTCTAAAAAAGTCTTCACCAGCAAGTGGAAAAGCTCTTCACTTGACAGTGTATAGAAGAGGTTAAGTTGTCTTGTCTTATCTCTCTTAACAGGGAAGAGCTTTAGTGTTGGTCCTAGACTGTTAAGTGCCTTTTGACCCATTGGGGAATGTCCAAATGGAAAGCATTGTAGAAACTCATGTATAGGAGCAGGATTTCAGTGCCTGTGGAAACATTTGGTCTCTATTGTACACAGTAGGAAGAACTCTAGCCAATTTGCACCTTCTTGCCATCTGTGCACACAGTGAAAAAAAAACATATGGAAAACTGTCAGACGGAGTGAATGCTTTGTGGCTTTCATGCTAATTCATACCCTCAAGCCAGTTTTATGCATGAATTTTGTAATGTGCAAAAGCACACAGTCTTTATAGCCTTTCCCTGAAATGTCATAGCTTTGGAAATGTTGCCTTCTCTTACAGTTCAGGAAATAAAATCTTTGCTCTTATTTTATCTTTTCCTTCTGATACCCCCTACTTTGCTGCCAGCCCATATAAAGGATCCCAGGTCTGCCATGCACATTTGCCATGACCGATATTAGAAGGCAGCAAGATGTTACACCTTGGAGTGCGGCCATGATCTCAAAGGAGGTAACATGGTGTGTACGTTACCCTTAATATTAATGTATACTGGTAGGAAGAGTGGTAACACTGCTCTAGGACCCTTTCACACTACCTAATTATAACACAATGATTCCACATTAACTGCCATGATTCTGTCCTATGGAATCCTGAGATTTGTAGCTTAGAGAGAGGCATTTAGAATTCTCAGCCAAAAACCTCTTGTGCCTCGCTAGATCACAAATCCCAAGATTCCCTAGGATGCAATCACAGCAGTTAAAGGGGAATCATAGTACTATAATTGTATAGTGTCAAAGGGCTCCTAGGGCTCATCCACACTGGCCCCAAATTGAACGTGATGGTGGCCAGATGCACTGGGCTATATCTGGTGCAATGGTGCATCATTGTCCATAGGTGTCATGCCCCGCGAGCCTGATGAGGCTATAGAGCCAGAGGAGAAGGAGGACATGGCAGGGAATGGCCCTAGGGACCCTGGCACAGGTTTATCTACACCTGTGCCAGCAGGGAACCTTGCCAACCTAGAAGCTTGAGCAGAGAGAGAGCCTGGTCTGAGTGGGTTGGCATCAGTCCTGCCAATTCAGATAAGAACGACGAAGAAGAGAGGGACTTACCTCCACCATCATATACCCAGCAGTGAGCTCAAAAGGAGGCTCAAAGGAAGTCTTTGAGACTTTATGAGAAAAACCTGCTTGTTAAGAAACACCTGACAAAGCCTTAATTGCTTTATATATGCTGGGAGAGGCAATGAAAGCTTTTTCAGTGATCAACTGATCTTCCTGGCGAAAGCTTCTTGCTGACTTTGGTGCTTGGATTCTTGTTATCTTTACTTCTGTTACCTTGACTCATGCTTTGACCTTGGATTGTCCCCGACTACTTTTCTTCCTGTTCCTGTTGACCCACAGACTGTCTTGAGCCCACGCTGACTGACTGCCGTAAGCATCTGACCTTCTAGACTGTGTTACTGGACTAAATCTTTGACTGTGTTTGTGTTCCTGTGAGCTAATTAACAGTTGGCTCCCTTCCCAGACTAGTGCTGTTTATACTTTGCTGGTATCTAGTTGCTTTCCGGACAACATGGGCCAGCTGGGCCAACAACGCATCAGCCCCACTGGCCTGTCCCCTGTTTTCGGAGCTGCTGCTGCTTTGTCAACCAAGCAGCACCTTGCAAGAGCCTGACTGGTGGCATTGCTTCTGCTGAGGTCAGAATGGGGAGCCCAGACATGTGATCAACAAAGCATTGTGGAAACTCATGTATATGAGCAGGATTTCACTGCCTATGGAAACATTTCTTCTCTATTGTACACAGTAAGAAGAACTCTAGCCAATTTGCATCTTCTTGCCATCTGTACACACAGTGAAAAAACATATGGAAAACTGTCAGACGGAGTGAACGATCACTCTACCGCCTCCAGGTTGATCACATGGACATTCTCTTTTGACTTCAGCACAAGCGACAATGCCATCCAAGTTCTTGCAGGGAGCTGCTTGGCCAGTGAGGCAGTGGTAGCTCCGGTGGGGAGCCATCTCCTTCCC
The DNA here is from genome assembly GCA_030847615.1 of Gambelia wislizenii. Classification (NCBI taxonomy): domain Eukaryota; kingdom Metazoa; phylum Chordata; class Lepidosauria; order Squamata; family Crotaphytidae; genus Gambelia; species Gambelia wislizenii. The sequence goes on from JAUMIR010000002.1 coordinate 264,538,049, forward strand.
CATGCTGCTCAGCACAGGGTAAGAGAGATGGCACCTCATTTGCATTTGGACAACAGGATTAGGCTGAATCAAAGCCCATCTAGTTGTCCAGACAACAAAAGAGCCTGAGGTCACTCCAGAGTTTCCAAGAAAACCGGAGTTTTCTTCAACTTTGTTTAGTTTGGAGCAAAGTTGGGTTAAGAGCAGAAAAATGCAGTTCCTACCCAGAAGTAGCTTTACATCATCTGGACTGCCAGCAGCGGATTCAGGGTGAGTTTCCATTTGTTTTTTCTGGTGTAGACAAGCCCCTACTCACACCTTTGAGAACTACAAAGCCAGTTTTTTCTCCCAGAAGGAATTTGGCACATGCTTTCACTTACTTATGCAAGCCATTTGGCAGAATCTTTCAGGTCCAGTCCTAGGTTACTTTCCATAACCAACATATCCTTTACTAGTTAAGAGGAATCATGAATGGTCTCACACCTGGCTTCCCCTCCCCCCTTAAAAAAAACCCCAGGAAGGTAGGGGCTCCTACATTTTTCTCTTAACCTTTCTTTGGTACATGTGGGTTCGGAAACAACTTGTTTAATATAGAGATTGAGGCCTAAACCCTATAGTTAGTCCCAATTACAACAGGCCTGCTAAATCAATCATAATTTGGTAAGTCCATATATATGTTAATTATATCGACTGAGTTATACTTGAGACTAACAGTAGAATTCAGGCTTGAATTCTCCAATTTAGATCCTATCCTGAAAACTGTGGTATTCCGTTTCAGAGGCTTTGATATCTCTAGGTCCTAGAGGTGTCGGCTGCCCTGAAGATCTTGCTTTTCAGATTCACGGAGATTTCTCCTAGTGATCGCATTGATGTTCTTCCTCCCCCCCACTTTCCCCTAAAATTGAGATCTAGGCAGCTGTGTTGACAGAGTTCACCAGCAGCATATCCTCCAAAGTGTCCAGTACCCAGGTCTACCATTAGGCAATATGAGACATACATCTCTGGGGGCAGATAATGGGTGATGCTGAGGGGTGGTGGTGACATCAGCAACCCCCTAGTTTTTCCACACAGTTGTATGACATGACAGAATGGTGTGTTCCAGTGGAACTGGGAGGAGTGCCATCTTGCCTTTTGCCTCACACAGGGCAATGTTGGCTGGTCCTGGGCAAAATGGATTCTAATGTGCTTGTATGTACATTTATAGAGTAGAAAAAAATCTCATAAGTAAAGGGTGGGGTTCAGTAGTATACCAATGATGGCTGGTGACTTCTATTCCAGTGGGTATTGAATTGGCTCTGGGTTTTAGTCCAAACTTTAAAGGTTATCCAATGTACCAAGCCAGTTTGGGAGTTAATGTTCAAAACTTTGATCATTCCTTTAAAATTCAGCCTTAAACCCAGAGTGGATTCACTACCCCACTGATGTGGAATCTACCAGCTTCCATGGCAGAAGAGAGATGCAGAAATTCAGTGATTTAATTCCTTACTCTTAGAAATTGTTCTGATAAATGTGGTACAGCCTGGTAACACCCAGCTGCATCACATGCTCCAAAGGAGCAAACAGCATCAGAACAGGCTAATGTGCTAGCCGTTGGTGGTCTGGATATTTTCGAAGGGAGAACAGTCACTCTGTTTTTGTTATGCATGTAGATTCTTGCTTATCTCCACCTGGCATGTGATGATGAAAAAAAAATCATTTTCTCTTCCCCAATGAGCAAGATTCAGATTCCTTCCTTCCTTCCTTTCTTCCTTCCTATTTTAGACCTGGGTGGACAGTTTTTACACAAAATGTAGTTGCTGCCACCATTGGCTGGATTTTTAAAAAGCAGATGTACTGGATAGGTTATTTGTTTCTTTTTTATAAATAATCCTGCTGTTTTATGCTTGCAGCCTGTATGCCTTGCCTGCAGCCATCAACTGATTACACAATTGAAATGAAAATTGAATCCAGGCATCCAAGGTTGGGGGAAAAACCCAGTTTTAAAAAAAAAACAGACTATAAACCCAGTTTTTTTGCTTTAAACCATTTTTTTTTGCATTAAAACCAATATACAGTAGGCCTAAATCAGAAAATTAAGTAGCAGTTCAGATGTTCAGTTCAGATGTTATGGCTGTTAACTTAAATAACAATTGTTCTTTAAGAAGTGCTCTTCTACAGCAAGTTGTTTTTGTTGGGTTTATGTTAATTGAAGGATTTGTGTCTGAATAACATTTCTTGCACTATAAAATAAAGTGACTAAACTGACACTGGATACTGGTCTAACAATGAACAACTGCCAAAAATCTGTTATAAGTTAGAATGTTTAAATTCAAACAGTCATTGTTGTTCCAGTAAGAGGGTAGGAAAATTGTAATAATAGCCTGCCTTTTTTTAAAAAACAAAAATGTAAATAATCAATTTAAAAAAACAGAAGTGGTTAGGTTTTTTTAAAAAAAGGCATAAGGTTTAAACCAACCAACTCTGTTTTTACCTGAGGTTCATACTGATTTAGGGTCTAAATATCCTAAAGGCACCAGATCCTGTCTGATCTTGGAAACTAAGCAGGGTCAGCCCTGGTTAGTAGTTGAATGGGAGACCAAATGCTGTAGGCTGTATTTCAGAGGAAGGAACTGGCATGGCAAAACCACCTCTGAGTATACCTTGCCTAAGAAAATCTTATGGAATTTATGGGGCCACCATAAGTTGATAGGTGATTTGAAGGCACATATACACACACACTTTGTGCTTGCTCTGTGTGTATGTGTGGTCGTCCAAGTATGTACCTCACATCGGGAGGAATGGAGACACACTATCCACAATGCTGCAGCCTTATTTGAGAACTCATGCCGAACAACTCTTGAAGAGAAACAGCAACGCAGAAAGAATCACAACCCGGTAACATCACCCGAGGAAACCTTCTGCTGTGCTTTCTGCAACTGGACTTGTTTATCTTGGATTGGCCTTTTTAGTCATCAGCGCGCTTGCAGAAAATGCGGGATGAGTCCTTCCTGAATCTTCGTTTGCGAAGAAAAGCCAGAGAGAGAGAGAGAGAGAGACTTTGTGAAGGGAAAAGAGACAAGTTTTGTACAAAGCTATCCTGCACTTACTGGGAGACCATGGCAGTAACAATAAAGCAATCATTATTTCACTCTCGTATGGTGTAGTGTAGTGAGTTTGGCCTCTGGCACCAGAAAGATGGGTTTTAGAGTCCTTGTTAGCAACATGGCTCAACATTAACACCTGTCCAGTTGTGCAGAAAGGTATATTTAGGAGGTTTTGTTAGATGCTATTGCTGGCAGTTTGGGGCTGGCGGGGGGGGGGAATGAAGGCTGGAAAATGTAATTTGGGAATGAAATTTCCCCTATGATCAAATTGCTTGTATAGCTGTTGGGGTGGGAGATAGATCACACAAGGACACTTCGATTTCATTTGTTTGCTTCTCTGCTATATAAACATTGGGAGTCCATCTTCCATGAGATTCAGCCTGGGCATCCAGTCCAGGGATCCTTTTAACCAGTCACAGGAAACTGGAGTGCAGGCTGTGGTATAGTCTGCATACCCTCCAATTGTCCTGATTTGGCAGGGACAATCTGGATAAACTCTCTGTCATCCCACTTTTTCAGCTGTTTTTAAAATGTCCCAGTTTCTTGCTCTTCCTCCCACTTTCACCCTTTGCTTACTTCAGTTGCTGCAAACTGAGTTCAAAGTGCAGAAGTAGTTTGTACTCAATTAACTTATCAAGAGGGGGAGAGGAGAGGAAGAGGGTGGAATCTTGTCCTTCCCAATAGGCTCAGGCAAAAGGAAACTGCTGCAGCCTCTCCTCACATGTATGTTATTAATAACTTTTGCCATCTTGACCACACTCTGACGTTACTTGGCAACATGAATGGTCCTCACAAAGGGGGAGCTGGCAGGGCTCTAGCCTGGGGGCCTGGGATTCAGAGGGGGTGTGGCATGATACTATTGTAAGTTTTTAGTATGTAAATCCATTTAGTTTTTTAAAAAAATAAATATAAATATTACTTTGGTGTCATCATTTAAACTGACTTCTTTTAATTTTTATCCTAAATCCTGTAGAGCATCTCAGTGCCCTTAACCTTAGCAGTAGGTAGGGGCCCCACCAAAGATCCTGGCCTGGGGGTCCACTTCAGGATGTGGGGGTCATGGCAACATGTGTCCCACTTCTTACCTGTAAAATGTTGGAGGGTATGAGTCTGGTAGAATTAGTTGTTTCAGGGTCCAGTTCTACCACTGGCCATAAGGGTATAATGGAACTCATCAGCAAAAGGACTGGGATGCTTCTCTGCTGTATCAATTGCCACCAATAAAGTTTATCTAATAATGGTAACATGTGTCAGTGTACAGTACTAAATAAAGTCTTATGGAGGCCTGAAATTTCAACCAGTTCCAGCTCAGAACACACAGGGGCAGAAAATCTTGCAGCAATTGTTAATTTTTTGATGGATCTCTCAGCATGTTGAGCTCCCCCTTTTTAAAAATTATTATTTTGTCAAGGATAAGAAATTTGAGTACCACCCTTTCCATTAGGCGTGAGCAACAAACAGCATGGAGCAGGACAAGGGCTAATTTTTTTCACATCTGCACCACTGTACTGGTGTGTCAGTAGCAAATTGGGAAGGGTCATGTTGTAAGGTGGAGGCAGAAAGATATCCTTAAATATCCCCAGCTCCACTGCCTCCAATACTGGATTTCAAACATCTTATTCGGGGTTGGACTAAATGACCTCTTGGGGTCCTCTCCAACACCCTGATGCTGTGAAAGTTCTTTCTCTTTCTCTTTCCTCCCCCCTTCAACCAAGTGGCAAATTAAGTTTTTCTTTCTCTACAAAGCTGTAACCACAAGATAAAACACCAGACACCAGACTAAGCTGCAAGAGGAAGTATCTATCCTGACCGCATAGAATGGCAGGAAGTATAGGCTAGTTCAATCTAACTATGTGTTTGTACCATAAGATGTTCCAAGAGACAGGTACACAAATAAGTTAGGACATTCTCTAAGCATGCCCACCTGTACCTTGATGACATAGAGATGGGCGTTCCAAGAGGGATGTGTAAAATGCACTGATTGGTCCTTCTATCTATGCTATGAATTCAGCCAAAACTTTACAAGTCCTGGCCAAGTGTTTTATCTTTGTCCCGAACTCTTTTCGGCACCCATTTGGCCAAATGAAAATAAACTGAGCTTCAAATCAGACCACTGGTTGCCTGCTTTCTGTTCTGTGTCTGTGAGCTGTTTCCTAAGGCAGAGGCAACAATGTCACTTCTGTCTTATGTTCAGCTGCTTGGGGGTTGGTTATATGGGGAGACTGTATGGAAAAAAGCAAATCACATTTGTAGGCAGTTTTAATGTACTGGGGTGATTTTCACCTGAAGAGCTGCCCCTTCTCCATACCCTAAAAAAAAAAAAAAAAGTCAGTTCAGTGAATTTATTGTGTTAGTTGAATGCCACAACAGTGGGGGTGGGGAGGATCTAATAATTTTGAGAAGATTCAAGGAGCATCTCATCTGGCTTGGGGAGGGCACAAAATGGGGTTGAGGTAGGCCATGCTTTCCCCACCCTTGTTTTACAACCCCATTCTTCATTACAACATGCCTTGTTGCAACCATCTGCCTTTGAGCACTAGGCCACAGTCTCTGACCTCACTAGCATAACACCAGTACACAATAGCACCATTGGGGACAAACAGAATAGTGCGGAGGGGTGTGCATGAGACTCAAGAGGGAAGGAAAGTGGCACAGAGTCCCAATCCAGTTCAGGAGCAGATTCCAAAACAAACAAGGCTCTTCAGTTGCAAATGGAGTACTTCACAGTAATGCCATTTTGCTGCAGCAGTGACTTGTCCTAACAGTGTTTTTTGGCCCCAGAAGCCTCCAGAAGCTTTGCATGCCAGATGGCAGCTGCAAGTGATTTACTTGTGTTAGTTCTTCACCACTGCCAAACTTTTAAAAAAAAAGTCATCTAAGGTGCAGTGGAGCGATATAGTGATTTTTCGAATTAAAAGGAAAGCAAAACAACCTCCACCCCATTTATCGCCTTCGCACTCGCTCGCTAAGGTGTAAATCCAACATGGCAGCAGCAGGCGCTTGCTCTGTTAGCAAGCCCTCCTTCTGCGCTTGCCTGACCAATCAGCTTTGCGCTTCCTCTCATGTGGGAAAGTGATTCAAAGTGAATTGCTTGTCCTAATGAGTAAGAATGTGCACCACCTAGCTGTTTTTAAAAAACTACAGGAAAAGCGGCGAAGGCTTTTACCACATTATTTTTGCCATTTTGGAGCCCCCTCCTTCAGAATACTGTGGATTGGTGCAGGATCCCATTTAGACAGGTAGGATTCCCAGCAAATTCCATGAGGTTTTTTTTTTGTTTTTGTTTTTTACTGTTTAGACAACCCCCCTGTCTTTAAAATCCTGACTGACGTAACTTGTTGTGTTTGGCTCTTTGTTGGTTCTAATAGAGATGGTGCACTACTGTTCTCTTCAGAACCAGATAAGACATTTCCCAGCATGTTTCAACGAGGTTTCCTGAAATTTCAGTGAATTTCCTGATGCTGGACCATGGCAGTTGCTTCAGAAGCTGCATCTCCCACCTTGCCCAATATTGAGAAGGCGAGTTTCTTTACCACACTCCGTAGTGACTGGTTAAGAGGTGGGTGCCTCTGAGCAACAGATAGATTGCTTTCCATGTTTTACTTCATTCATGTTACACAGTTGTCATGCTTCCTTCTTAGACATTTTGGAGCAGGAGTGTGGCTTCTAGGAGGTCTTCATCTGGTGCTTTCTTTTCTCTTGTTTTACTTCATAAAGAAGAAAAGGCTGTGCTTTCCAGTCCTTTGTTGATTTATGGCAAGCCCATGAATTTCATAGGGCTTTGTTAGGCAAAAAATACTTAGAAGTGGTTTGCCATTGCCTGCTTCTTAAATATAGCCTACAGCTCCTGGTATTCCCCTGGTGGGCTACCTTCCCTGTCTTAACCCAGGCCTGATCCTGCTTAGCTTTTGAGACCAGACAGAATCTGGTGCCTTCAGGCTAATTAGGCAAGCACACCTGGAGATTAAGAATCATCTTGAAAGAGCTGATAGCCAAGTATTTTAGCATCTGGTAGCTTGCTAGTCTTGACCTTGATATGCAGTATAGGTGGGAAAAAAGATATTTCATCTCTCTCTTTCCATTAAGAAGGAGCCTGTAAACAAACATTTGGGGCAGCCAGGGCATGATATTCAAAAGAGGGAAGGGATAATATAGGTTTTGAACTTCAAAGGGGTTCCTCAGTATTGGGGGATCTTAACCTTTCATGCTTCAATTGTTTTGGACATCAACTCCCAGAAGTTCCAGAGCAGCCAATAGTCAAAGATTCTTGGAGGTGAAGTCCAAAACATCTGGAGGGCCAAAGATCGAGAATCACTGTTCCACAGTATTTGGGACTGCTCTTGAATGAAGACTAGTTGTGAGGAAGATCACTCCACTTTATTTATTTATTCATTTTATTTTATATGCTGCCTTTGTCCCAGAAGGAACCCAAGGCAGCTCACAAAATCACATAAAAATACAGTTTAAAACCATTAAAAACCTTAAAATAAAAATCTAAAATTACATAGAACACATAAAAGTTAAAAAATAAAAATAAGCAAAATAAAAATAAATAAATAAAAACACACCCCAATAAAAGCCTCCATAAGCCCAGCTATGTATTAAAAGCCTGCTTGCATAAAAACATATTTGCCTGCCGGCCAAAGGATGACACACCAGTTTTAGCTGTGCAAATGCACTCCTGGCTAGAGCTGAAACCTGGGTGTCCAGGCTCAGAGTGAGTCCAGGAGAACCCCCAAGCAGTGAGCCTGAGGTTTCAGGGAGAGTGTGACCCCATCTAGCACAGGCTGGGTCCCTATTCCCTGATCTGCCTTTTGACTGACCAGGAGCACCTCTGTCTTGGCAGGATTAAGTTTCAATTTGTTTGCCCTCATCCAGTCCATTACCAACAACAGACATTGGTTCAATACCTAGACAGCTTCCTTGGAATCAGATGGGAAGGAGAGTGAGAGAGTTGGGTGTCGTCAGCATACTGGTGACATTGCACCCCAAAACTCCAGATGACCTCTCCCAGCAGTTTCACATAGATGTTGAACAGCATGGGAGACAAAACAGAACCCTGAGGTACCCCACAGGCCAAAAGAAAGAAAAAAGAAAAGAAAAGAAAGAAGAAAACACTCAGGATAGCCATTGTTGTTTGGGAGCCAGGACTTGTCGAGCCCAAGAGGCTTACTGCACTCTGGAAAAAAACTTATTAGTCCGATCCCTATCCAGTTATTTTATTGTGTTGTTTTTAGTATTTACTAAGTATTTTTTAAATGTTTAATTATATAATTGTATTTTAAGGGAGTGGGATCGAGGGAGTGTATGTATATTTTAAATGCTGTAAGTCACCCCAATTGCATTTTGTAGAGGGGCAGGATACAAATAAATATTATTATTATTGTTGTTGTTATTATTATTATTATCATCATCATCATCGAAGAGGAGGCCCCAGCACCACCTTCTGAGTTTGCCGCTCCAAGAAGGAACGGAACAACTGCATAACAGTGCCTCCAGGTCCCATCCTGGAAAGGTGGCCCAGAAGGATACCACTCCGAAACCTTGTCCAAAAATGGTATGTTACAGACTGGCCAATGTTTATTCAGAATAGTGGGATCCAGGGAGGCCTTTTTTTTTTAGTAACGGCCTCACCAAAGCCTTTTTTAGACAGGATGGAAACTTCTGTGCTACAGTGAGGCATCCACCACTCTCCTTACCCACTTGGCTAGCCCCTCTCTGGCTGCTTTCAGGAGCCAGGAGGGGCAAGGATCCAGTATATATGTGGTGGCTCTTACCTCTCCAAGGATCCTGTCCACATCCTCAGGCTGCACAAACTGAAACATATCCAAAAATACAGGACAAGCAGGAGCCATTGCTTTTCAAAAGTCAGCATTCAAGCTCACTGCACCTTGGATTTTACCTATTCCATTTCAAATAGCTCTTGAGACCCTATAGGATGTAGGGCAATTTAATTATAAATTTAATATATATGGCCCTACTATTAAATCCTCTTTCACACTACACAGTCACAGTGTTTTGATATCACTTTAACTGCCACAGCTCTATCCTACCAAATGCTGGGATCTGTAGCATGGCGAGGAACTAAAGCTCTCTGGTGAAGAATTCAAAATATGTCACAAAACTAAAAATATCAGGATTCCATAGGATTATTTGCATTGGCTATACCTGTGGAATCTTGGAATTTGTAGTTTCAGATGACACCAAAGTGTATAATTGTGCAGTGTGGGGGAAAAAAGAAAGAAGAAAACACTCAGAATAGCCATTGTTATTTTGGAGCCAGGACTTGCTTGAGTCCAAGAGGCTTACTGCACTCTGAAGAAAAGTGGCAAGGTTCCATCTTTCCTGCTGCCTTGCCGCATGATGCTGCTGTTCTTCCGGCATTCTTTTGTTCCGGTCCTGTGGGGAACTGAGCAAAAACCACACCTGTTTGCTAATGGGTTTTTCTGGTTAGCAAAAAGACATGGTTTTACCTCTGTCCTTTATGGGATCGGAACGAAAAAATGACAACACCACACGGTAAGGCAGCATGGAGGGTGGAACGTTTCTGCTGCCTTGCCACTTTTCTTTGGAGAGTGGTAAGCCCCCCAAGTTCTAGAACTTTTTCATCAGCAGAGACACTAACTTCATCTGTCACCTACCTCAAGCCTTCCTGTTCTGAGTTTAACTAGGGGTGGGGTGGAGTCCATACAATACCATACATTCCAACTGTCTCAATTTGGCAGGGACAGTCCAGATCAATCATCTGTCGTCCCACGTTTCCAGCTGCTTTTAAAATGTCCTAGTTTCCCTCTCCTTCTCTTACTATCCCTCTTTGTTCTCAGCTTATTTCAGTTGCTGCAAATGGACTTCAAAGTGTAAAAGTAGTTTGCACTCAATGAACTTAGCAGGGGAAGAGGAGAGATAGGGAGGAGTCTTGCCCTTCCAAATAGACCCAGGCCACTGACACACTGCAGAAATAATACAGTTTGACACTGCTTTAACTATCATGGCTACATCCTATGGAATCCTGGGATTTGTAGTTTGTTGTGGCCCCAGAGCGCTCTGACAGAGAAGGCTAAATATCTTACAAAACTACAATCCCAGAATTACATAGCATTGAGTCATGGCAGCTAAAGCAGTGTCAAACTGCATTATTTCTGCCTTGTGTCAGCAGCCTCAGGCAAAAGGAAACTGCTACAGCCTCTCCTAGCTTGTATGTTCTTCCTCATTAATAACTTTTGTCATCTTGATCACACTCTGGTGGTGCTTGGCCACATGTATCCTGGTTTTGATCTAAAAAATGCTGCATGGTATATAATAGCTGGTGAGGAAGTACATTTTCCTAGCAACAATGTATTCTTGTGAGTTTTCCTTGCTCTAATGCAAAGCATTTTGAAGTGGCTTGACCTTAAATAAGCACTCAAGATGATTTAACCTGTGAGTAAAAAATGCTGCTAGTAGTGATTAAAACTTCTAGAACTGGTTTGTTGATACGGAGCAACACAACTTCATGATTTTTTAATGGTCACAGTGAGCACCTGCACTTCAGAATTCTTCACTGCACCACTGAGTATAACAGTGGTTTCTACAACCTCTGCATAGAAAGAATATTCTGGTGGTATAGGTAGTTATATCCTAGTCTGACCTTCTGGATAAATATAGGCTTGCTCCTTTTTAGCATGGCTCGTTATGGGTAGTCCAAGCCACTCAATATATCAGGGCAACAGGAAAAATAGTGCACCAGGGATTTTGCTGCATTTCCTAGTTTCTTTAATGCTGTGCCCAAGGATGACTCTGAAATAAGCATATATACAGATATATACAGTAGCACCCCTGTATCCACTGATTCCCCAACCACTGATTCACTTATTCGTGGTTGGCAACCACGGGGTGGGTGGGTGGGTGGGTGGGGGAGGGAGGGAGGAGCAGAACATGTTGCCTCTCTTCTCCCTTTCCTGCTGGGGTCCAGCACAGCAGCGGCGGTGTGTCAGGGAGTGTCTGCTATTATCCGTGGATGCCAGAATCGCGGGGGAGGGGGCTGGAACCAATCCCCCATGGATATGGGGGTGCTACTGTGTGTGTATGTGTGTATATATGTGTATACAGTTCTCCCTCCATATTCACGGATTTGGCATTCATGGTTTTAAGTATTCCTGGCTTGAAAATATTCTTAAAAAAATAATAATCCAAAAAGCAAACCTTGATTTTGCCATCTTATATAAGGGACAGCATTTTGCTATGCCATTGCATATAATGGGACTTGAGGGTTCACGGATTTGGGTATTCACGGGGGGTCCTAGAACCAAACCGCAGCGAATGTGAAGGGACAACTGTGTATATCTTCCAGTTCCTCGTTCTTAGAAATGTAGACCAGAATCCTCTTGGTAGTATAAAGTACAGTAGATCCTTTGAATCAATGGGGTTTACCTAAGTGTTGATTTACCATTTACCAATTTATTCAGTCAGTCTACTCTAGTTGAGACTACCAAGAGAATTCAAGCTGAAGGGTGCATCTACCCTGTAGAAATAATGCGATTTGACACAACTTTAAGTGCTGTAGCTCCACCCTATGGGATCCTGGGATTTTTTAGTTTTATAAGATCTTTAACCTTCTGCCTCACAAAACTACAAATCCCAGGATTCTGTAGGATGGAGCCATGACAGTTGAAGTGGTGTCAAACTGCATTATTTCTACAGTGTAAATGTACCCGTAGTCTTTTCCCCCTTTCTTTCTGCTTTCATGATTTTTTTTGAAGGGGGGGGGATATACATTTTTGTACACCCAGCATGGTGTCATGTTTTGAGAGTTGGGCTAGGACTCCAGGAAACTAGGGTTCGAATCCCTGTTCGACCATGGAAACCAACTGGGTGCTCTTGGGAAATCACACTCTCAACCTCAGAGGAAGGCAAGGGCAAACCTCCTCTCAATAAATCTTGCCAACAAAACGCCATGACCCCAAAATGCATCCCCTCAAAGCCCCCTAACACTCTCAGACCCAAACAAAAATGTGTTTTTTAAAAATTCACCCCAATTTTAGGAGGATTTTTCACCTGAAAACTGGCCAAATGAACTCAAAACCAGTCAAAAATTGTCCAAAATGGCATCGGAAAGTGACACAATATCATTTCTGGTATGCAAAATGGTACAACCTGCCAGGGGTGGTGGTAAGTGAGCAAATGGTCTCACCCGCTCAGCAGTTGCCCACCCCTCCCATACAGACCTACCTAAAAGTAAGTCCTACTGAACACAGGCAGGCTTTCCATCTGAGTATACATATACAGGTCTGGGTTGTAATTTCCCCCCGAAGGAGGTAATACATCATTTGTGATTTGTCATTCCTCTAAAATCTACTGCAGTCCATTGAGGTCTTGATTCTTATGATAAGCTACACTAGATACATCATGAGGTTTAATGAAGCATACCCACCACTGTGATGACTTGGAAGAATAATGCAGGGAACACAGAGTGATGGTGATAGAGCAGACTTGAGGTGAAAAAAGAATCCCCTTTCTGTCCCTCAGCTTCCATAGGCATTGGGCTGAAGACCAGGCCTGACTGCACTTTTAATTATCACAGTTCTTATTCTTATTATTTTTAAATTCATGGTATTTTACCACATACAAAGTCATCGGCAGTAGCTTCATGAATTATAACTCATTGCTTATATACAAGATGCTCATAAAGAAGGAGCTCTGATCTTGTCTGTTGTCATAACACAAAGCTTATTATCCAAATCTTTTATCTTCAGAATCATTCTGCCCTTCTTGGTCTTGTTTGGGTAGAGCTGGGCTCTTACAGCTGACGAGATCCACGTGCCAAAACCAGATAATAGATGACAATGCCCATGAGCTCAGTGGCTAGCAAGCCTATAGCAAAAATGGCCACCATCACACCCCTATAAGATTCTGAAAGTGAGAAACAGAAAAATCACAAAAAGGTAGCTGGCAAAATATCTAAAGAAAGTCACTAATAGCCCTTTTCATGCCATTCCTCCAGCTTGAAGTTTTCTAGAACATTAATGAGCAAACTATATATTCATAATTGGATTGCATTCACCAAGGTGGGTTTTACACTTCCCAACCTGGTATTAGACATAAAACCATCTCCCACTTTTTAGGAGCATGTGGAAGACTTACCTATTCTTGCAAGCCTTCCTGATGTAGTTCAGGCTACCATGTTTCTTACACTCCTGAATAATATAGATGTTGGCCTAAGTCCTAAGCTGAGATCCTGGATAGGGATATATATTGCACAGGTGTGTGATACATCTCCCATCTGAGCACCACCCCAAACCCCTCCTTTTATCTGCTGCAACTCCCTCTCAACATGGCCATATCCTTGGCCAGTGGAGAGCAGGAGCAGCAACAGAGAAACATCCAGCTGGATGCATGGCAATGACATCATCCTAAGGGGCCTTCAGAGGACTCCCAGGAGATCCCAGAAAGTGCCTGCCTGCTGTGTGTCCAGTTGTAGGAAATTAGCTGGATGCTTCTGTGTCTCTGCTTCTGTTATCTGCTGGCCAGGAAAAGACCATGTTAAGGTGGGCCCTGATATACTGAAAAGGTGGGTTTCTTGGGCGGGGGGAGGGGCTTTTGGTCTTCCTGTAACTGGAACAGAATTCTGATCTCTGCAACAAAAAATTAGTTATGATGGTGTAAGTTGGGATCACTCCATTATATCTCACTATCAGGATGCCGGCCCCATTGTTAGTCCCAAATAGGGTAGATCTTGGAGTCTTAGTGGACCACAAGCTGAACATGAGTCAGCAGTGTGATGCAGCAGCTAAAAAAGCCAATGCAATTCTAGGCTGTATTAATAGGAGTATAGTGTCTAGATCAAGGGAAGTAATAGTGCCACTCTATTCTGCTTTGGTCAGACCTCTCCTGGAATACCGTGTCCAGTTCTGGGCACCACAATCCAGGAAGGATATTGACAAGCTGGAACGTGTCCAGAGGAGGGCAACCAGGATGGTGGGACGTCTGGAAGCCATGCCCTATGAAGAGCGGCTTAGGGAGTTGGGCATGTTTAGTCTGGAGAAGAAGGTTGAGAGGGGACATGATAGCCATGTTTAAATATTTGAAGGGATGCCATACTGAGGATGGGGCCAGCTTGTTTTCTGCTGCTCCAGAGACTAGGACACAGAGCAATGGGTTCAAACTACAGGAAAAGAGATTCCACCTAAACATTAGGAAGAACTTGCTGACAGTAAGAGCTGCTCGGAAGTGGAATACACTGCCTCGTAGTGTGGTGGAGTCTCCTTCTTTGGAAGTTTTTAAACAGACTCCAGATGGCCATTTGTCGGGAATGATTTGGTTGTGTATTCCTGCATGGCAAAGGGTTGGACTGGATGGCCCTTGAGGTCTCTTCCAACTCTATGATTCTATGATTCTAAGATCCATGGAATCCATTGTTACCCTAAGGGGGGGTACTTTAGAGACCCACCCATGATGCCAAAATCTCTATTATTATCTGGGGGAATTATTAGCTGATATGGAAGCCTGTTAGAGGAAGGTAAGTTTGGGGATTTTTTTCACCGATGCATACCAGTACTAACTGTCAGGAGTACTCTGGTTAAAGTGAAATAAAGTATTTTTATTGGAATAACACAAAGTGAACTCACATACACAACACATGTGCCAAAGAGCCACAGAAGGCTATAGCAGGTAAGACAGAAAGATTAGATAGAGGGAGAGATTCGGGAACATAGGGCAATAGTTACCAGCCTAGGAAAGAAGAGTTTCTTGCAGCAAAGATACTCAGACCGGTGTCTGAGGGTGGCATAGAAGGTGCTGATCTGGGGTGTGCCAAGAAGAGAGTGGTTGGGTTCGTCCACCATGACACACTTTACTATTGTCATGGGACTAATATTTATACACTATTTCATATTCTGGAGGGGTACTCTGATGATGACAAAGCCTGGATGGCTTTCCCACAGGATAGACAAAACTAACACTCAACTGATTACATTAATGGCTGGGAGATAGCAATTGATGGTTTTACAACAACCTTGTGAGGTTGGATGGGGGGAGTATAGGAAGGACTTCTGTAGGAATAGATTTGGGAATGGTCACTTAATTGTTTGATTGAATGAATGATTGCTGAGGTGCCTAGGGCTGGAAGAAAGAATTAGCACGTACCTCCTTTACGACTGTGTTTACTAAGGGGCTTCCGCAAAATCCTAATACGGATTTTCTTGCCATAATATTTCTAAGACACATCCCAAGTCATTGTGGCCTCCAACTGACCTTTGGTTTGCCCCAGCCAACCTGACTTCGAAAAGTGTCCAATATTTCCAATTATGAGATATTGTGGGGAGAGGGTAGTAGGGCATACTAACACAGTTGAATGCCTCTATGTGTTGAATCACCATTCAACAAATGGCTCAGTGGGTCTTCTCTGGTTGAGAACAAACTAAGCTGAATAGATATAGGTATAGATATACATGGCTTATAAATACTGGTAAATAAATAAACAAAAACAATAAAGAGATGAGTAGAAGGGAAGAAGCTTCACTCATTCAGCCCTGACACCAGATTATCTGAGTGAAGTCAGGATGGATGACACATCCAGCCCCTGCCCAGCAGCAAAGGCAGTTAAGCAAGGGGTTAAGCAAGTTAACCCCTTTAAGTTAAGCAAGGGGTCTCAGCTCTCATTGCACTGCCACTCAGTGTTGGGAGCAGATTGGACATGTAATCTTTCAGCCCCCCACACTCATCAGCATTGTAGAACTCCTTTGCTTCATATGACTGCTTGGATTTTAAGCTGGGTTTGGGGGCATTTGTGATGGTGGCAATGGTGCCACAATCATTGATATGAATACCAATTACAAGACTGTAAGCCTTGCTTGCACCATTGTAACTACGTAACATAATGCCACCCTTAGAAAATAAATCCTGGGGGTTTGGAGTCCCAAACAGCCAAATGAAGACTGTGGATGTTTTGTGAATGCAGAATGATGCCAGTCTATTTGTAGGTGGGGAATGGTAAGTCTCCATACTGCCAGATTTTATTGCAGATCCCCCAAATGCAGTCTGTTCCTCCTACATATTGATAATTAAAGAATTGTGGGGTGAGATTTCCTAGGCAGATGTCATAACTCCCACACAGTTCTAAGTCCTCGTGTTTCTTTTCATTTTTTTAAAAAGAAAGAATTGGCATGACTTTTCTTGATGGAATTCTGACAAAGATCATACTCTAAACATGTTAAAAATCTTTTAAGACCACAGTAAGGTCAGTGGCAGCACATGTTCTGCAAAGAGAACTTCCTACTCTGAGCTGCTGGCAACTCTAGTTAAAAGGATCCCAGCTAACAGTTGCCAGGAACTGATCTGTATTTGAGACTGTAGAGTGATGATACCAATCTGAGCAGGCATTATTGGGCATTACGGACCAATACTGACCAGACCTCATTTGCTCGTTGTTAAATTTAAGTACAGTACAACCCCTGTATTCACAGGGAATACATTCTCAGACTTACCATGGATACTGGAAAACATGGAAAATTGTGAACCCTATTAAATTGGATGACTTCTTGCCCAAGCATACCATAGAGGCATGCTGGAGGACCTAGAAGATGCCTAGAGAGACCATATTGTTTTGGACTTAAGTGAATATGGGTCCTTTGGATACAGGGGTTGTACTGTAGTTGTGTATATTGAACCTTGTCGACTTATATCACCATTTAACACTTTGGGGCATCTTAACATCACTTGGATGAAATAATATGTACAGGAGAGGAGAGTGGTGAGAGGCAATTGCAGAGCTTGGAATAGTTACTTTTTCAAATGACAGCTTCCAGAATCTCCCACTCAGCATGGCTTTCCAAACTCCTGTTTAAATTATCTGAGGCAAACATGGGCACGTGTAGGTTAAGAAATCGTGAAGTAGAATTATTTCCCTAGCAGTATGGATAATGTGGTAGTGGATAAAACTTTTAAATGTTGAAGCCCTACTGGAACAAGGGAATGATGTGGGGTATGAAGTCAGATTAAGAAATGAATTCAGAATGATGCTCAAAAAGCATGTTTTGGGCCTGCAAACTCACCTGGGGTCTTGAGTTCCAATTTGGAGGAAGTGGCAATGAGGGTCTGCTCCTCTGTGCTGAGATCTAAGGTGACATTACATGCAGCCTCCTGCCCGTGGTCATGTGGCCGAAGGGCAATGGCGTGAGTGACGGTAACATTTTCAGGTCCAGACCTCGTATAGTTCTGGAGTCTCCATGAATGCACCCTCTCTTCCCCTTTCAGCAAGGTCACAGTGAGATTATGAACTGGAGTTATATTTATAACATGGCATGTCAGATTATAGGCCTGGTGAAGTCTTTGGCTGGGTGAAGATTTCTCAAGCTCCATAAACACATGCTCTGGAGGACCTGGAATGACATATTTTAAAAAGAGACAAATGTAACGGGACCAACTAGGATTGACAGATCTCAGAGCCTGAGCCTTCAGTGTTCACGGGTCATCTCAAGGCATGAGGGTGCAAATTTTCCAGTTTGAATGAGCTCAGCTCTAGGCCAGAGTTAAGGGCTGTCCACTTCATCTAAAAGAGCAGCAACTTGCTATACCGTAGACCCCCGTATCTGCTGATAACAGCAAACCGTATTAAAATGAACAACATCTGGCCCGAGCATACCATAGAATCACTCTGGAGGACAAAGAAGATGCCTAGACAGACCATGTTTTTTTGGAAGTGGGTAATTGAATCCACAGGTACCAGGGGTCATGCTGTTATTTGCAATACTTAACTGATTTTTGTTGGTGCAAATTGCAAAGACCTTCCAGAGGGCCTATGTATTTACTTAGCTAGCTTCCCCCTTCCCTCTTGGCCATTGTAATGCCAGTGCTCTGGATCCACTCTCTGGCTAGAAGCAAGTAGACTACAGTAAGTGAGAAGAAATAAACCCCTCATTTCACCTTGATCTGGGAACAACCCCTTTAGCTAAGATTTATCTCTTAATTTCCAAACAGGAAAAT
Organism: Gambelia wislizenii; assembly: GCA_030847615.1. Lineage (NCBI taxonomy): Eukaryota > Metazoa > Chordata > Lepidosauria > Squamata > Crotaphytidae > Gambelia > Gambelia wislizenii. The sequence goes on from JAUMIR010000002.1 coordinate 264,556,069, forward strand.
ATGGTGTGTGTTTTGAATGACAAATGGAGAGCAACTGTGGTCAGTTCTTAATGCATAATGCTTAATGAAATCACTAGAGGCAATCCCTAGGTGTCAGGTTTGGGCCCAGAACCCTCAAGGCCTGAGACGACCCAAAACTGGAAACCCCAGGAGTAATTGATGGCCAACTCCCTTTCTAGAGAAACAGAGACTTTCTCTTCTCTTCAGTCTACCTTTCCAGGATTTAGATAGCTTAAAACTTACACACACACACACACACAGTGTTCCAATTGTTTCACATTGGACTTATCACAGTAAACTGCATCCTCCCCTACGAGGCCTGCACAAGTTTTTGAAGAGGGAACAGGTTCAGCCTTTCAAATACATCCTAAGAGCCAGTTTGGCACCATTGCTGGGTGAGAGGGAGCCTCTGATCCCCCTCCCCAGACCAGAGCTGGTCCCTGAAATTTGGCTGCCTGTGGAACAGCAGCAAGTGCCCCCCCCTCAAGTCAAGGTACATTATAATACGGGTGTAAATCTTCTAACTTTTTTTTTGCAGGCATTTACCATTTCTCTCCCTGCAAGAAAGTTGGCATAAACTGCAAGAAAGTTGGAAGTTGGCATAAACTGCAGAGTTTTTGAAAGACTATTTGGAGTTCAGGACTTTCTCTGTTTTCTGCACTGGAGACAGCAGAAATACTATTTTCTGCACATAAAATGCTCTTTTCTGTGCAGGAAATTTATTTACTGTGCAGGAATGTTATTTTTCTGCACAGAAAATGCTGTTTTCTGCCCAATAAAACCCACCCCAGTGCATTTTTCATACAGAGTTAAAGTCCCAAATTGCAGTTTCTTGCCTGTCTAGGTTTCTTGTCATCGGAGTTTCTCGACTCTTGAGAAACCAGTATTTCAACCATTAAAAAAAATATTTTTGAATATTCTTTCCACCCTCATAGTACCCAAAGCCAGTTAAGTTATTTTGGAAAATGAAGCTAAAATAAAATCCACATTATCTCTCTTCGTCTTTGCTAGTAAAAATACAAAAATAATAGATTAAATGTGTAATAACTGGTGCCCTTTCTGGACAGCCAAAAACTGCTGCCTGACATGGCTGCCTCACTCTTGCTAAAGCCTTGTCACCCAGATGAGCCAGGGCAGCAGCAGCCTGGTGGTAGCAATGGTAGGCCTTGACAATCCCCCAGGGCCCTGGTATTTTCCTTTGTATTGTTAATTACCCTGATAGCCCCTATTTTGGAAGATCACATAATTGGCAATATTTAATAATTTGGCTTAATGGGGCCTTCTATATGGTTAGCAGGTAAACCAGGGACTCCAGATACTAAGGCTGGGGTCACCTATAACCAAAGGAGGGGCCTTTGGAAATTTCTCCAACAAATAATACTCAGGTCAGAATTAACCCCTGGAGATGAGTCATCCACTAATCCATTCAAAGACGGCAGAGTCCTTGATGCTTGCAAAATGGGTTCTTCCTCTCCCCTTCTCCTCAACAATAGACCTTGCCTGCTCCTATTCAATTTCAAATACATCACCCATTAACAATCATTAACTCTTCCAGAGAACCCTTTGCTTAGTCTGGGAAACTCTAAAAAACATTGTATTCCATTCTAAATCCCATCCCTTCAGGGGAATTATCACATATAAATACCGCCCTAAAACACCACCAAAGTGTGCACGGACCTCCTGCTTTCATGTCAGTTCATGTCACCATTCTGCCTTCTGGACCTCCACCCTGCCAGTTTACTTCGTGATCTCAGCTCTACAGGATCAGTATAGTATAATCTACAATCCCCTTATCCAAATATTTCCTACTATCTTGTGCGACTGCTTGAAGCCTGAGTGTTTGCGTGAATGCTGTTTCTATTAATTTCCAATAAAGATCATTTAATTGTATGTTCTGGCTTAGAGTCTCCTCCATTACTACCAGTATACATAGGTCAAAAGATCCTGCCATTACCTGGCTTCTCGCTGCCATTTTTGAGCTAATTAAACATTCCCCATATTAATTTCAGACACTAGTGGGATCCTTGTGAACCCCATACAATTCAGGTAACAGTATGCCACAGACTGACATGGGTCCTACTCTCTCCCTATGCCACATATCACCCAACATTGCTAAGAGCTGCTTTTCTGTTTGACAGCAACCATTTCCTGTGTCTGTTGTGTTAGTAGTGGATTAGACTTGGCATCTTCAGTTCCTGTTGGAATGCCAGCATTCAGAAAAGACAAGGCCAAATGGAAGCTTCTCCCAAACAACCAGAACAAACATCCTGCTCATAGAAAACTAGAACGTTTTTCAGGTGTTCACTAGAGTACAACAAACACACGTAGGAAAGCTCTGTTCCTGACCAACACACTTATATAGAGCATTTGTCTAGAATGGGCATAGACCTCAAAAAGAAAGCCTCTAGCAGTAGAGATCTTATCTATAGAGTCAAATATATTATGTATTGTTTATTAATTACACTTGACCCTCTCCATTTCCCCCAATGAGTTCATCTGGCTCTCCTCCCCACCTAGCGTTTATCCTCACAACAACCTTTTGGAGAAGGACAGTCCAAGAGAGACTGATTGGCCTAAAGTCATGCAATTCATTTCATGGCTGAATAGTCATGACTCTCTCAAGTCTGAGTGTGATACTCAAACCACTCAACATGCTAACCACACTTGGGCTGAGAGTTCTGTTGTTGCTGTTTGTTTGTTTTTTAAATAACACAAGCCAACCTGAGACTTCTCCCTGAGGCACAATCAGAACTGGTACACTCCAGGAACAGCTTTACCATGTAGTCTGTTTTTTTGTGTAGTCCAGAAAAACTGGTTATTCACTGAGCCAGCTGACAAGTGAAAAATGGCCACACACACAAGAGCTCTTCCAAACACTCCAGATAGTTTCTGATCTTCCTTTCTGCAGTTATATAGGTGTATAATTATTCATACTACTTTATCTAAAAATTACAACTATTCTCTTCTTCTAATAACCTATTCTTTCTAATCATCAAAACCAAAGATTACCGATTCATTTTATTTTCCCTTTCACAAAAAGTGAATAAGGTATCTCAGGTCTTTAAGAAATATCACTAAAAATCTTTCTCTAATCAAATCTAACATTTTCCCCATTTCTACTAAATTTATCAGATTCAACATCCATTCCTTCATAATGGGTAGTTTCTTTATACTTTCTTATGTTTCTTTTCTTTTTTAATTTCTGTGATTTTTAATATACCTTCAAAATTCTTAATTTTTTTAAAAAAGAAGTCTCCTCCAGACATCTGATAAAATACTTACAGAAGACTACAATTGCATTTTTCTCCGAGTGAGGCAGGTGACCATGCAGAAAATGCCATTTCACAAAAATAGCTCCTGCCATCTTGTTTACATACCTCCTAAAACTAGCAAGTGTCTGTGCTTTTTTTATGGATACAAAAAGAGATAGAAAGGAAGGGAAGCATTTGGGAGATGTAACTGGAGAGTTGGTTTAGTATTCCATGGCACTAGAGTTTAGTGGCTAGACCAGCCTTTCTCAACCTTTTTATCCTGGAGGAACCCTTGAAATAATTTTCAGGTCTCAGGGAACCCCTGCATAAACATTATTCTATATATTGCTATTGCTTTCCCCCATAATCACTATCTCTTGAAGAACCCCTAGCAACCCTGGGGAACCCTAGGGTCCCAGAGAACCCTTGGTGAGAAACACTGGGCCAGACTGACATTGCTTTTGTCTAGTTCTGCTCACCTGTGTACTTGCCTCCAAACCACCTATCATACTTGCACAGCCCAATTGTAGACAAGCACATCATTTAACAAACTGCCCAGAAAAAATCAGGTATTTTCTTCTCCAGATTTCATTCTGGGAATGTTACTCTGAGATGTTTAGAGCAGTGCTAATCAAAGTGGTGGTCTATGGACCAGTGGCAGTCGAACATTGGCTGCTTGTCCATGACAATTTTCCAGGAAAGAAAGTTGCATAGCCAATGGGCAGAAATATGTTACCACCAGTGCAGTCACTAGGGTTGGTGTCACCTGGTGTGGTAACTCATGGTGTCATCCCCATGGACCTCCTCTCGTACCAGACTGTACAGAATCTTTAGTAATATTTTTTGTACTAATGTTACTTGTAAATCATACGTCCCATATACATCTGAATGTAATGGCACCTTTAAACTACAACATCAGGGATTTTTTTTATAATAAATAACAAATAAAAATAATAAATTTCTGCTGAAACACTACACAAAAATTTTATAGACAGTCATTTTGATGTCACCCACTCTGATGGTGTCACCTGGTGAACACACCCCATACCCCTCTAATGATGCCACTGGTTACCAGTCCATGGCACATTATGAAAAAAAAATGATGATCCTTATATCAGATAGCATCAGCAGCACTGATTTTGAGAGAGCCACAAGTCAGCAATAGCAACATGTCCTCTATCACATCTACTTGGATCCTCACAGCCGTTAGTTTTCTGAGGAGGTTTGAGAAGGCAGGTGTTTTTACTGCCCCGACTGCTTTACCCTGTATCTGTATGATTTGGAGCTTGAACTCAAGGTTGCAAACTCCTCAGATCGCCCCATTTGATGCCCCTTCTTTTTAAAAGTCACTCACCATAACTTAATATAGTGGCTGTTGCCTTTTCCCTTTTCCCATCACATGTGTAGTAGCAGTGAGCAAGTGATGCCTGCTTTGTGATATTCTCAAGCTGAGTGGACACCCAGCCAGGTCCCCGTAATACTCTTCCCTTTTGAAGGCTTGTCTCTAGTGTCACTTTGGGGGTGGATTTGCAGGTGAAGGAACAGTTTAACCAGACAGAACCGCCTTGCTTTACGGCAACCTTCTGCGGAAAAAGGGTTACTTCAGCAGCACCTGGAATGACAGAAAGCACATGCCCAGTTACAGCATGAAACAGATTTATCATTAGCCACTCACCTAAGGTGAATAAATATGGCTGCCAGGCAACTAGCATAAGAAGCTTTTGTAAATTATAAGAGAGCTTATTCTTTTCTTCTTTCAGGTAGCCATGTGCCACCAATGGCTAATGTAGGAATATGCTAAAAGGTGGGCAAGTAGGGGGAAAGTGGCATAAGTAACGTTTGTTGGAGAGCCAGCGTGGTGTAGTGGTTTGAGTATAACTATAACTGTGGAAACCAGAGTTCCAATGCCTGCTCAGCCATGGAAACCCACTGGGTGAGCTTGGGTAAGTCACACACTCTCGGCCTCAGAGGAAAACAAAGGCAAACCCCTTCTGAACAAATTTTGCTAAGAAAACCCCATGATATGTTTGCCTTAGGGTCGCCATAAGTTGGAAATGATTTGAAGGTACATAACAACAACAACATTTGCTGGCCTGTTTGGAAAGCTAGCATTTGAAGTTTCAGGGTTTCTGTCCACTTGCTGTCCTCTCTGGATTGGGTCAAATGGAAATAAATTTTGAACAAAATCATGGAAATAATTTTGGGTCAAATGGAAATAAATTTTGAACAAAATCATGGAAATAAAGACCAAATGTGCTTATCAAAAGCTTTAAGTTTAGTTTGTGTGTTGTTTTTATATCTGTCCTTAGGAATACAGAAGGCCTCTTCCAGTTCCGCCAACATTTCATTGATAAAATGAAATATTTCCATAGTTAATACAAAACAAAAAAAGCAAAGAATCTTTTTGAAGAGATATGTAATGTGAACCTTAATGGCCCATGGCGGGGGCGGGGGGAGAGACCTTCACTTTTTGAGTTTGAAAAAAATTGCACCACCAAAATCTGTGACCAGATCAATGCCCCTGAGTAGAAGCTGAATGAATGTATGACTTCTGTTTTGTGGTACTCTTCCATTAAAACAGGAATGGGCCTGTGGTGACTATGGACCCACATTTCTGCGCTGTGACACCACCACCACCCCCCAGGTCATAAGGGCTGCCAAAAATCCTTCCTCCTATGAAAAATCAAAAACAAATTGTAAAGTGGCTGGAAGTCAATTTTCCATTATGAAAAATGGGCATTTTTGATGGTTCAAGTGTGGGCAACAATCTATTTAAAAGTGGAATAGCTATTCTTGGATTCTTCCAGCACATGCAATTCATCTTTATTTATTTTTTCTCCAGAAAAAGAGTGGTCTGGGGAGTTTGGAGAGGTCAAGGGCCTCAAAACAGCCTGAGGGGGGCATTTTGCCCACCCCTGCCTTAAAGGACTATGTCAGTGGATGTAAACTCACCCGTGAATGTTAAGGATTCCCTAGGAGACGTCTTTTCAAAGAGTGGACCTTCTGGTCTCAGATCCAGAGTTGCCTGGCAGGTGACTTCCTCCCCAAGGTCTTCCTTCTGCACAGTTATGGGGTGGGTCACCACAACGTCTCTGGCTTCAGGAGCAGCATAATTCTCATATGTTTTCACCAGAAGTGCTTTTCCTCCTTTGAACAAGGTCACGGTGAGGTTCTGGATGGGGGCCACACTGGGAACCCGGCATGTCAATGTGTACTCTTTGCCAACCTCCATCTTTGGCACTGGATCCAGAACTACATGCTTTGGAACTCCTAGAACAGAAGAGAACAAGGCATATCTTCACCAAAGTATTTTAGAAAGCAAGTGAAAATGTGAAAGAATACATGTTCTGCCCAGAAGTAAGCATGAAATTACGAACAGTATTCCCTGATTATCCTTGGGAGAATAGATGATATCTCCAGGAGCCCTTTCACACCACCCATTTATAGCACTATAATTCCCCTTCACCTCCAATGGCTACACCCTATTGAATTTGAGAATTTGGGATTTGTAGTTTTGTCAGAGGCACCAAAAGAGCCCTTAAGAATTCTAAATAGGTTGTTAAGCAGAGTTTTTGAGAAGCCAAATCTGCTTCCTAGTCTCAACAACAGCTGACCCATTGAATTTAATTGAAGTTATATAAGTGTAGACTGACCAAGTTCCCATAGATTCAATGGGTTCAATAGATTCCCATAGATTCAATGGATCTAATTCTAAGTGGATCTAACAATTGGGGTTAACTATAACTCCAGTTTCCTCAACAATAGGACCGATCCTTGAGCGAAGGGAGAATTAGCGGAAGAAGCTCCCTCCAAAATTGTCATCTTGTACACACCTGAGAGGCCTCTCCCATCCAAAATTTAATCTTTGTGCCCTGAGACAGGACTGGAAGAGTAGTTGTAATGGACTTTCCTAGTGGTGGTCACTCAACTATAGAGGACTTTCTCTCACCAAAGCCAAGATATGATTGACTGTTATACAACAAACCATGTATCTTTGGGCAGGTTTTTCATTCAGAGCTACACTTGACTGGTGGAAGTATTTCAGCATCAATTTCATTGAAGTGGATACTCTTGTGTGCATTTGAATACACAGGTTGATCCCTGTATCCATGGGACCAGTATTTGTGGTTTCACATAGAATCATAGAGCTGTGAGAGACCACAAGGGCCATCTAGTCCAACCCCCTGCCATGCAGGAATACACAACCAAAGCACTCTCGACAGATGGCCGCCCAGGTTCTTTTTAAAAAACCCCAAAGAAGGAGACTCCACCACACTCTGGGGCAATGTATTCCATTGCTGAACAGCTCTTACTGTCAGCAAGTTCTTCCTAATGTTTAGGTGGAATCGCTTTCCCTGTAGTTTGAGTCCATTGCTCCATGTCCTAGTCTCTAAATCAGCAGAAAAAAAGATTGCTCCATCCTCAGTAAGACATCCCTTCAAATATTTAAACATGGCTATGACATCACCTCTCAAACTTCTCTTCTCCAGGCTAAACATACCCAACTCCCTAAGCTGTTCCTCATAGAACATGGCTTCCAGACCTCCTACCATTTTGGTTGCCTTCCTCTGGACACGTTACAGCTTGTCCATATCCTTCTTGAATTGTGGTGCCCAGAAATGGACACAGTATTCCAGTATTCCAGATGAGGTCTGACTAAAGCAGAATACTTCCCTTCATAGATACTATATTCCTAAAGATGTATCCACATCTGAAAAAATATGTCCTCTCTAGGTATTTTCTAGGTCCTCCACCGTGATTCTATAGTATGCTTCCATCAAGAAAGTTGGGCTGGAAGTCATTTATTTCAATAGAGTTTGCTATTATCCACAGTTTCCTGTATCCACAGTAAGTCTGGGAACATATCCCACACAGATATTGGAGGTGGGGAGGCTATCTGTTCTGAGCCTTTCTAGGCAGGGCAATACTCACTATAAATCCCTAGAAATAGCAGGTAACATAACCTCCACTTGTGCTGATTTAGTAGGAACAGTCCCAAATAAACCTTTGTCATCCCACTTTTTCAAACACTTTAAAAAACGCCTCCGTTTTTCGCTCCTCTCATTTCCCCTTTTAATCCTCAACCCACTTCAATTGTTGCAAATTGAATTTAAACTGCCAAAATAGTTTGCACTCAATTAATTGAGGAGAAGAGAGGGCAAAATCTTGCCCTCCACAGTTGGTTCAGGCAAAAGCAAACTCCTGCAGCCTTTCCTATCTTGTCAGTTCTTCCTCATTAATAACATTTTTTCATCTTGACCTCACTCTGATGTCGCCTGGCTACACATGTCCTTGTTTTATTCTGTGAAATGTTAGAGGGTATGAGACAACAAATTACCCAAGATTAGAACTGCAACTTAATTATAGAAACCAGAGAAACCAACTCAGTTTCCAATCTGCAAATGATAATAATTTTGCTGATGCTTGAGGTAAAAAAGGAAGACAAGCAGTCCTGGGGGAAAAGCCACATTCTTCACCAGCAGAGCACATGCTCAGCATGCAAAAGATCCCAGGTTCTCTTGTTTCTTTTAGGTAATGTATATCCCATTTATCAATTTTGCCACAGAACTTCCATCTCAGCTTACAAAATCAATCAATCAAAAAGAGAATCTTTCACTAACTTTAGGGGAGGGGGGAACCCTCAGCAGTGATTAAAACAGCAGAAAGTAGCATGACACAAAACACCAGCAACATGATGGAGAACAGATCAAAACAGGAATTAGAGGAATCCAAAGGCTTGGGGAAATTAAAAGATCTTTAGCTAGTGCCCAAAAGAAAAGGTGGAAGCTGTAGGGAGACATTCTGGGGGAGATAATCCTAACGATATGGCACCCCATTATTGTATCCCAGGAGCTATGCTGACAAAGATCCCTGACTGATGCTCTAGGCCAGGGGTGGTCAAAGTGTGGCCTACAAGGCCTCATTTCCCCCCTGCAAAAACTTTTTTTTTTTTGCTCTCACATGTACCAAGTGCCCTTTAGTGGGGGCTTTTTGGCCATGTTTTGGAGCCACCCAAGTCATTTTAGGCCCAGAAAAGGTCCTTAAAAACCAAAACAAAACAAAATGCAGAAGTATATTAGAAGTTACTTCTGGTAACGTCCTGTTTGTGTGTGTTTTTTAACGCCTCTCCTGAGGCTAAAATGGTCCAGGCAGGCCTAAAAACATGATGACAGTGCCCCCCACAGCCTCTAGAGGGCATTGGGGGGCATGGGGGGGGCAAAAACATTTTGTGGTTTATTTGTCGTGGGGGAGTAGGGCCCTCCAAAGTCTCCTAGGGGGCTAATGCAGCCCCTTAGCCTCCCACAGTTACCCCTCCCTGCTCAAGAGAGCCTCTCCCAATGAAATTACTGAGCAATGGTTACAGTTTGGAAGATAGATTTATAAACTTCATAACAGCCCCCTTCCTAACTCAGCCAGCCACCCGCTTTCCTCATCTCCTGCTGGGGTTGAATGGAGGTCCCCAAAAGGAAGAGAATCCATTCCCTTGTTCCCCTTTCCTTAAAGATGAGCATCACTCTGCAATGGCAGGCATCCCTGAATTATTATTCTGACACAAACTGACATGTGACTGACTTACGGTAAACGGTTAACTGTGCTCGGCTGGGTTTCCCACAGGAAGCAGAGCACAAAGGGCTGACCACCCACTGGCTGACATTTGTGAGACGAAAGGCTTTCCAAGTGGTCCCATTTCCTTCAGGAACTGCATTTACGGTTGTCTCAAGTGTAATTCCTGAACAGTTAGAACTACAATTCAACACAATGGTGCCCGCATATTCCACCACAGCCTTTTCTGGCCAAATTTTTACGAAGTCTTCTTCCTCAGCTCCTGAAAGCACAACAGATGCAACTTGTATAAAATGGCAATAATTAAAATTACATTGTAGCTCCACCCCAGTTTCTCCTAAAGTGGTTTAATTCATGGCAAGTTTTCTCAGTTACGCTGAGTCTCCCGCTGTGTGCATTGTCCTACGCCATCCTAAAGCTAAGGGCATGGATCCTAGAATGGGGAAAGGAAGGAGAGTTCAAGACCTATGGCTAGACTAGGCAAGAGAAGCTGAGTCACCCCCACCCCAGCCCGCGTCAAAATCGTCTAGCAAAACTGGACCACCAACAATCCTATGTAGTTGAGCCTCCTCAAGCGTTATCAAGCACTAAGAAATAATGATTGTCATTGAGCTGCCGCAGGAGTTACAAAGACTGCCTGCAATCTATCCTCTGCACACTTCCTTGGGCTTAAGCTACACTGAACACATAGAGGAGACTTCCACATACATGTTGTATTTATTAGAAACTTTGTAGTTAAGGATGTTTGAATTATAATGGTGAGAAAAGTTATTTGTCCTCTGTATGCAAGTACATACAAGTAGACAAAATTAATAACAAACACACTCTCAATGTTGACCCCCTCCTCCCTTTAAAAATACTGTAGTTCTGGCATCCAAGAGCAGAGGAAGGGGAAGAATTTATGTAACCTGCTTTTTCCAGGTTCTCCCAGTTTCCTGGGAACCATTTTGCAGTTTTGACATTAAATGCTCAATTTTAGTTTCTACTGACTTTTGATGGAGAAGTAATTGCTTTAATTCCCACTTTCTAAAGTGAATCTAAGTTGCAGGGCTTAAACACAATCCCTTATTTACCAGAAGTTCTGGAATTAAAAATGGATTATTCCTGAGTATCCATTTTTTTTTTTTTGCAGCAGTAAGGACACGAGGAACCAAAGCAGATAGCCCTCACTCTCTCTGTATTTAATCCAGAGCTGAAGACAGATCTCTGGTGATTTGCAGTACAGCAGCAAAGATTTCTCACCACCAATTGTTTAACCATTATGGTTGATCTTGTTATTTTAAAAGTTGCACACCAGTATAAATTATACTGCTGAAACAGAGGGCTTGTCTATACAGCAAAAATACTCCTCACAGAATCTGAGGAGAATACAACTTTTTTTAATGAAATCCTGCATCAATCTGCCATATTTGGAAGGAGGGGGGCCAACACATCCAAAACCTATGCAGGAAAAGCCTTCACAGCTTTTCCTCAAGTTTTTAAAAAGCTCCATGGGGAATGCACATTCCTGCTCGTTGAGACAGCCTATTTGCTTTGCTGCGCATTTACGATAACAGCAGAAGTGGAAAGCTGATTCGTCAGACATGCACAGGGGGCAGAGCTTGCTAACAGGGCAAGTGCCCCAAACCACTATGTTGGATTTTTGCTGTAGTGATCATGCACTGAGGTGATGAAAAACTTTTTTTCTATTTATTTGAGTGGAATATCATACTTCTGCACCTTGTATATTCTACAGTATTTTAAAAAATACTGCTCAGTGGCAGCAACTGTTGACCATAAAAATGTGAGTAATTCACTTACACCCACCATTTTGATTTGCAGGCATGCCCATTTGAACAATAAATGTGGATAGCTTTGCATGCCTGTGATCTTGCCAAAAAATTGTTGAGACAAATGAAAGCTTCAGAAGAAGAAGATGAATTGGCATTATTGAGCATCAGTCCGCATTTTATAGCCTCGTATAGACAAACTCTGAGAAAGCTTGGAGTAACCAGCAGTGGTGGGGGGAGAGGGGACAGAAGAACTGGAAGGTCAAGTTTTTTAATTTCTATTCCATTTTTCTTCCACAATGGAATCCAAGGCAGCTTATGCCTCAGCTTTGGTACTCAAAATAAATTCCTGGGCTGTAAATTCATTCTGTTTGTGCAAAGGGAGCCCTGATGGCATACTGGTTAAATGCTGGTACACAGCCACAATGTTGTGAGTTCGATCCCAAGGGCTCCAAGGTTCACTCAGCCTTCTGTCCTTTTGTAGGTCAGTAAAATGAGTACCTGGCTTGTGGGGGCAATTAGCTAACTCACATCAGAAACTGCTTGGAGAGTGGCTAGCATGCTATAAAAGCGGTGTAGATGTGTAGGTGCTATTGTTTAACAACTTGTAAGCGGCTCTAAGAGCCTTAGTGGTTGAAGAACAGGGTATAAATACCTAAAATAAATAAATAAATCTTTTACACGAGGCAAAAGTGGATGTCAGTTTGTTGGTAGATCCGGAAACCATGCTCATAGCTGTTCTGAGTCATGAAGAGTGCTGTAGTGGGAAAGGCACAAACGGAATGAGGAAAAGTGAGGAAAAGTGTCATCCAAGTTCTCCAGTCTTCCCCTCAAACCTCATTCTGACTCAGGTGTGGATTGGATTGTAAAATTCCTTCTCTCACCTGCCTGACATACATTGAAATACATAGTATTTTTCTGTATATTTTAAAATGCATGCATTTTTTTCTTCCATTGGCTAAAGCAAGGGTGGGCAGAGTGCAGCTTATGGGAAACATATGGCCCTTTGGGCCCTAAACTGATACTCTGCCAGAATTGTTTTTTTAAAAAAATCTGTGTTGATTTTCAGGCAGGGGTTTCTTTTGCTCCAGACAACAAAATTGGCTTAAAACAAGTTGTAAATGCTATGGTTTAGTCCTCCCAACCCCAGTGCACTTCCGGTCCTCCTCAAATGCCCTAGGCCAGTGGCTCTTAACCTTTTATTTACCAGGGACCCCCTTTAAATATTTTTTGTTGCCGCAGACCCGCAAGACTTAACTCAAGAAATAAAACAACAACAATAATAATACAATTACACCATCCATTAAACCTTCCCTCAGAGACACTGGAGGAAGAGGGAAGACTTCTCTCTTGCTTCTTCCTACAAGTTTGTGGCTGGATCAGATTGAATGGCAATGTGCAGGCCAAGCCAGCCAGCTAGCCTTTGCCTTGGCTTCTGTCACATGTCTGGTCCACTGCAGGGAAGAGGTGGGCCAAACAGCTGTCAAGCCTTTGAGGACCCCCTGTGAAGACAGTGCGAATCCCTGTGGGTCCATGGACCACGGTTAAGAACCACTGCTCTAAACCACGAAAAAGGCTGGAAAAGAATGTTTATATGAATTTTCTAAATGTACACCTTTTTTGCCCGCTAACACGTATGTATGTGTGTGTTTGTGTGTGCGTGCAAATTGGACTGCAAACTGGAAAATGCATGGATTTCTGATTACAAAATGCAGGCACACCTGCAAAGTATAAAAAATAATGGTTGGATATGAACTGAAAGAAATGCTCACTGATTCCTAGGAGCAGCACATGCATTGTCACAGAAAGGAGAATAGAACTTAGCCCCAGAGCTCACTGGGTGAACTTGGACCTGTCACTGTCTCTCAGAACTTACCTACCTCACAGGTTTATGGCAAAGAAAAAAACTGATCACTCCACATATGCTGTCCAGAATTCCTTGGAACTCCAAAATACATATGCTTTTCTTCATGGAAAGTCTGGACACAGATTGCAAAATGACAATTTTCAGTACATTCACACATTGCTCCAATTTAGGGCACTAAATGTGTTATTTCTGTATGATACCACCGCAGTCTGTTAGATAAATGTGTTCCTTTTGCCCATGTGACTTTGCTCTCTGCTGCCTGTGATAACAGTTTGAATTTGTGACACTCCCTGACAGGATACTTAGTGATGGGAGTAGATTAGCAGTGGAACAAGACCTCTTTCCAGCCAAGTACAGTGGCTGAGCCTACAGCAAGGATAACTCTTGTCACTGGGAGAATCTTTCAGTTACTGTGGGGATTGTTGCAGCTAGACTGAGAGGGAACAGTCCAAGGACAGATGATGTCACAGTCCCTGCTAATTAAAACCTCCTGGAGCTTCCCTCCTGCAAATCCTGGCTCCACTACACCACTACTTGTTACGTTAGCAAAGTTGCTTAGTTCCTGTTTGTTACATCATTTTTGAAATGTGACTTTGCCACTCCTTCATCATAGCTACTGGTCCCCTGTTATTCCCAGGTTCTGAGGTCATGGCACTATGGTATGAATCATTCAGTTTTTTCCCCCTGGCTGGGAGTGCAGAGAAAAATTAGCTCTGTGTGTGTGTGTGTGTGTGTGTGTGTGTGAGAGAGAGAGAGAGAGAGAGAGGGTGGTGGTGGTGGTGGTGGTGTAGTGGTCTGAGTTTTGGACTAGGACTCTGGGAGACCAGGGTTCAAAACCCCTCTCAGTAACCCACTGAGCAAGTCTCACTCTCTCAGCCTCAAGAGGAAGGTAACAGCAAACTTTATCTGAATGCTTCTTACCAATAAAACCGTATGATACATTGCCATAAGTTGAATTCAGTTTGAAGACATATAACAACAAAAATGTGTGTGTGGAGGGGGGGGACGGGTGTTGTTCCCCACTGTTCCCCAATCTGATGCCCCCCCCCAGATGTTGGAGCCCTCAGAGAAGCACCAAAGATAAAGATCTCAGGTCTCAGGTAATTAAATCTGAGTGCAACATCTGTTATTCTTAGCCAGCATAGCCTTAGATGGGAGTTGCAGCCCAATATAGCTAAAGGTAGAAGGGAAGGTTGAGATACTGTGTGTAACTCTTAAAACAAGGTTTTTCTGAGACTCAGTCCTGGATTGTTTGTGTTATGTGCATGTCACCTCATAATGAAAAGCTTTCTGGACAACTCACAAAAATAAAATAATGCAGCAATAAGAAATATAATCAGAAAAGAATGCTATATTAAAATAACACTGAAGAGTAAAGAGCCGCAGGACATTTTCAGATACCCCTTACCGCGCAAGAAGCCTCCGGAATAGTAACAACACTGTCGCATGGCAGGGGGTCCGTTTCAGACGCCGCCGTCCCTCTCTCGGCGTCGTCTGTGATTCTTCCGGGTAAGACTGAAGGCAGCCGTGCCATTTTTTATTCACGGACAACTTCCACTTCCATGAGTAAAAAATGCAACGGCTGCCTTAAATCTTGCCCAGAAGAGTCACAGATGAAGCCGAGAGAGGGACTGCGTCGTTCGAAATGGACCCCCTGCCGTGCGACAGTGTCATTACTGTTCTGGAGGCTTCTTGCACGGTAAGGGGTATCTGAAAAAGTCCACAGAATAAAAAATTGGCAAAGCTTTTTAAAAGGTTTAAAAGTTGCA
Organism: Gambelia wislizenii; assembly: GCA_030847615.1. Taxonomy (NCBI): domain Eukaryota; kingdom Metazoa; phylum Chordata; class Lepidosauria; order Squamata; family Crotaphytidae; genus Gambelia; species Gambelia wislizenii. The sequence goes on from JAUMIR010000002.1 coordinate 264,571,289, forward strand.
ACAGTTCTAAAAGGCAGGCTTGAAAAAGAACAACAGAAAGGCCTTTGGCATTCTGACATCAGAGTGGGCTCCTGGTTGACCAATTTGGGAAAAATCTTCCTTAATCAGTGTGCCACGGCTGAGAAGCCCTGCCCCCCTGGAAGCCGTTCTCCACACATCATACAGGTGTCAGAGTCAGATCATTAAATATGGGACGAGGCAATCCATCTGCTTCAAAGATCCCACACACTGAAGGATCCTCATGGGCAACACCAGCACTTTGAATTGGAATTAATCCTACGGTTCCATTTCAGGGCACTTACTTGCAAACGTTGGGAAGAACACAGTGCATCCCAGAAAAACAATGAAGAGCTTCCAGGGTCTTGTCATGACTGGTAAGAAGAAGGATGGAGAATTATATTTATTTATTTATTTACTTTACTTTACTTTATTTGTTTATTGAATATATACCCGGGATGGTGGCTTACAGAAATGTTAAAAGATTAAATTCAAATTTTATTTTTCAAAAGTTAAAAAAATAAACAACAATGTTATTAAAAACCCTGGTAAAAACAGAAATAAGGTTTTAAGTTATAGAACAATGTATATAATTATTATAGTAGTCAAATGACCATTCCAAAGCTGTATTTTATGCTTTAGGGAGGCTTGAGCACTCATTGCCAGCTAACCTGTAGACCTACTTCCACTCTTGTAGCTCAGGGATAGGAATCATGTGGCTTTCCAGGTGTTGTTGGACTATAACTATGGTTGGATCCCCATATCCATGGAACCAATATCCATGGTTTCGGTTGTCCGTGGCACACAAAACAGGGAAACATACCATAGAATCGTCTTAGAAAATGTCTAGAGAGTCATCCTCTCTAGGCATCTTCTAGGCCCTCCAAGGCAACTCTATGATATGTTTCTTACTGCAAGTCCATTATTTTAATAAATCCATGGTTTCCGGTATCTGCAGTAAGTCTGGAAACCAAATCCCCACAGAAATGGGGGGTCTGACTGTATAAGGAAATTCAAAGGTGTACCTATAGGAGGGAAGCAAAATGAAGACATTGCCTGCCAGATAAGAATTCTGACCCCCAAATGAAATTTTTCTTCAGCCCCCAAATTTCTAGCATTGCACAAACTTAAAACTTCAGTTGAGCATTCAGAAGTACAGTTTAGCATCAAAGAAAGGCAGGCAAAGTGACCAAGGGAATGAGACCACAGCAAAAAGAAGAGTTCTAGGTATGAACTATTTTCAATGGTTCACTTTCTGTGATGCTAGAAATGTGGGGACTGAAGGAAAATTTCATTTGGGGAGTAGAATTGGGAGGACATTTGCTCTCTCCCCTTAGATATGACCCCATCGTAGGAGCTGTGGTATAACAATACCTGGAAGGCCACTGTAGCTTTAAAGAGGTGTTCACACAATTAATTTTAAGCTCCTTGAAAGTGAATTGATGTGGCTTCCCCTAGATAAACTGTAATATTTCAATGCAAGTTTTCTTCCCCACAGAGCTGCCACAAGAATTTGCTGGGCTGCCCTCAAATATATACACATATATATATATATATATATATATATATATATATAAAATGCCTTATCTGGAGGCGCAATTGCCCCTCCAACCCTTGTGGTGATAAAAGTAGCCCAAGTAATTCTGGCACATGTGGCAGAAAACAGCATCAAGGCAGTAAAACTACAAGAACAACAAGGTTATAATTAATTGCCTTACCGCACTCCAAAGAAAAGTGACAAGGGAGCAGGAACATCCTGTCTTTCCTGCTACCTTACCACATGGCATCGTTGTTTTTTCATTCCGGTCCCGTCGGGGACCAAGGTAGAATCACATCTTTTTGCTAACCAGATAAACCTGTTAGCAAAAAGACAAAGTTTTACCTTGGTCCCCCATGGGACTGGAATGAAAGAACGCCAAAAGGATGATGACATCATGAGGTAAGGCAGCAGGGAAGACAGAACCTTCATGCTTCCTTTCCGCTTTTCTTTGGAGTGTGGTAAATAATAATTTGTTGCCTTTTCATGACACTCAAAACTGCTACCTGAGGCAGTTGTCCAACTCAGTCTAATTTGTCCCTGGGTATGGGGTGCTAGCTCTTAATAGTGTAGAGTCAAGACCAGAGCCTGGAAAAGTTGCTTTGGGAATTATAACTTCCAAAGTCCCCTCCGCAGCATACCAACTCTGAGAACTATACCCCAAACAAGTAACTATCCCAAACACTCATCCTGACAGATACGTATGTATTGCTGTAAACAAGTCTAAAATCTGTCCTTGCTTCAGTATCCCCTCTCTTTTACAGATCATACCCACCTACTGTTCTGATTTGGCAGGGACAGTCCCAATTAATCGTTCATCATCCCACGTTTTCAGCTGCTTTTAAAATGTCCTGGTTTCTCTCTTCTCCTCCCACATCCCCCTTTGTCCTCAGCTTACTTCAATTGCTGCAAACTGTGTTCAAAGGGCAAAAAGTTGTTTGCCCTCAAGAAACTCAACAGGGAGGAGAGGAGTGGGTGGCAAACTGCTGCAGCCTCTCCTAGTTTGTCTTTTCTTATTAGTAGCTTCTGCCCTCTTGACCACACTCTGAAGTTGCTTAGCCACACATGTCCCAGTTTCCATCTGTGAAATGTTGGAGGGTCTCTCTCTCTCTCTCTCTCTCACACACACACACACACACTGCAAGTAAAAACTAGCACTCCATGTATTTATGGAATGACCTTGTATTGAACCACACCATTGAATTCATCTTGCTCAAGCAGCGTTTGCCTGCTTAGCTCTGGAACACCTTCTCTGTGGAGGTCTGTCAGGCTCTCCTGCCTTCCAGATCTGGCATTTTTTTTATCCAAGCTGAAAACTTTCCCCTTTTGACAGGATTTTTTTTTTAAAAAAAAATGTTCATAGTTTTACTGCTGCTTCTTTTTGTGCTATATTTCATATTGCTGCTACATATGGTCGTGCTTTTAATGTGATTTTTTTTGCTTTGGTACCTTTTGTTATTCTATATTTCTTAAGTGCTTTGAGTTCCCTATGGACAGAAGAATAGGGTGTAATATATATATCTAGTTATTCTGATCTACTTCTTTCCCTTCTTGTTTGGTCTTTGCTCACTGTAAAAATGTTTTCTACATTTATTTTATATTTTGACGTTGGTTTTTGCAGGCTCTTGAAGAAGATAAGGTTGACATATAGGCAGGTGAGATAGATAAATGTTATTTTATGATTTTTTAAAAAACCTAGCACTGCAAATACAATGATTTTATTTATTCACTGCACCTCACTTATGTTTGTCCCTTCCCATTTTTGTATATGAAACTCAGGACTATGTATCTGTGATCAGCCTTTTATCCTCACAGCAGCCTTGTGAGGTAGGTTAAACAGAGAAAGGAAGACTGGTCCTAGATGACCCAAGCAACCCCTAGCAATGTAACAGTTTTGATGCCATGTTTCACTCCTCACCACTTGGTAGTTAGAAGCAAGTTGGCTTCATGTCCACAGTTTATGCATTCTCCTCTGCACACTAATCACAAAATGATGACAAAATGATGGCTGGATCACTTACCTGCAGTGATAATGATAATGACAGAGACCAAAAGCAGAAAGGGCATCGAAGCAAGGCAAATTGGGTTCAGTTCAATGTAAGCTGCTGCTCTCTCCTTGAGACAGATCTTCTATGAGATGAAGGACAAGCAAGTTTCTGCTGGTGGTGCAGGGTGGATGGTCTACGGTTTCTGCTGGAGGAGATAAGCCAGCAGGCTGAGTTTCTAAAAGAAAACACTTCTGGAGAGATTGTTTCCACCCACAAAATTTCTGGACATGATCCAACCAAACTTAAGCTGCTTTGAGTGTCACTTATTTCAATGGGAAAGTTCAGTGGCAGTCCTGTGCACACTATGGCCTCATCTACACAATGAAAAAAAATCCATGGGGGGGGGATTTGAAAAGGCAGCCATTCGAATGCATACGATCTGCCTACCCCCCCAACTCCGTATGACACCCCCCCCTTGCCCAGCTGGCCAGAGCGAGCTATCCAAGCAGCAGTTTTAAATCTCCCGCCGCTTTTTTTTTTTTTAATTTACAAAGGTGCCTGCGATCCGGACATCCGTGATCATGTTTTAATAATTTCAATAATAAACATGAAAAAACGTAGCACAAGCTGAGAATCCAAAATGGCGGCTGCAGCTCCTTTCCCTCTTTCCTAGTCCCGCCCCCTCTAGCCAGCCAGCCAATTAGATTGCACTCCTGTTCGTATCTGTGCAAACAGGAGTGTACAAATGACCAATCACTCGGAAGCCAAACGGATTAATCCCTGAGATCCGGAAATTTTTCCGAATGCCAAACAGCCAGACTTTGCGGGGGAATTCGTGGCCCCCCTTCTGAATGATATGTTTGTATTCAAACGATTGTTTGTACAGATAATCTTTCAAACGCCATACGGATTTTTTTTCATCATGTAGATGGTCTCTTAATTAAAGGGGTGGGGATTGTATGACTCTCTAAATGTTGTTGGATTGCAGCTCCCAGCAGCCCTAGCTCATAAAGCCAAAGATGAGGAAAGCAGAATGTTTTTAGCTCAACTGTATCTGGAAGGTCACATTGTTAGCATGGCCTGCACCCCACTTCTGGAATGTTAGCATGGCCTGCACCCCACTTCTGGAGACCTCATAAATTTTGTATTAATATTATTGATTTGGTTCATCAATGTGACCTTCCACAAGGGAAAAAGCACAGGATGGTCTCAGAAAAGGTCATCTATGTCTTACCCTGGGAAGCCTAAAGGCTAAAAGTCAAACAGAACACATTTATTTCCCAGAAAAGGGAGATAATGGGTGGGCGAAAACCTTTGTATTTGCTGATTATGAAATGTCCTCTCCTTAATCCCCAAACCTTAAGACCCTTGCTCAAGCTGTTAAAATCCAATCATTGGACATTAAGAAACACATTAGCATTTTTCTCACCTTTTGTCAAGACCAGGAAACTCATTGTGCAATCCATGAAGGCTCAGGAAATCTATTGTTTCAACCCATGAAGCAGCCATCCCCTCAGGTGTATTTGGAGGTATAAATAACACCCCGCAAATCTCCCTCATTGTGCACAGTCAGTAATAGGGGGAAACCCTGTCACTGTGTTAGCCACCCCAGGTTCCTCCATCCACTCTGCCGGACAAGCCTGTCTCACCCCAACAAATCCTCTTGCTACTCTCTATCCAAGTTTTTCCTACTGCTTTTCCTATAGCCTTGTGTGAATACTTTTTCTGGGTGAATTGTGTGTTATTTTTGAACTCTTTAATAAAAACTATACCTAATTTTACATGTGTATGTATTCCATCCAAACTAGTACCGGTAGACAAAGGTTTGCAAGATTCCCTTGTTACCCCCTTTCACATAGCTAAAGTCGAGTTGCTGCTGATTTCCCCCAACATATTAGAAACTCGATATTTTCTTGGAATTTTCCAAGGAGCATTTTGGGTAACAACATAATTCTCATTCCTGTATTATTAAAAGTAGAGCCCCATTCAACACACTGGAATACTTGTACTGTATATTTTTGAGTCTTAGAATTGTTGATAGTCTTTTTGTGGGAGCAACAGGGAAAATTATTAACAGTTGTATTTGAAGATTGGTAGGATTTGATAATAATGTAGAAGTTTAATACTGTACTGTATAAGATGTTTCGTGATAGAGGAAGTGTAACATTGTATTATGTACAACCATCAGTAGGAAAGTTGGAAGTTACTACAGTTGTCCCTCCGAATCCATGGATTTGGTATTCACGGATTTAAGTATTCAAGGCTTGAAAATATTTATAAAAAAAATAATCAAAAAGCAAACCTTGATTTTGCCATCTTATATAAGGGACACCATTTTGCTATGCCACTGCATAAAATGGGACTGGAATATTCATGGATTTTGGTATCCAGGGGGGGTCCTGGAACCAAACCCCAGCGAATATGAAGGGACAACTGTATGTTATTTTTCTCCCCTCCTCTTTAGTTTTGTTGGTGTATGTTTATTCTTTTATAGTGTAAGTGTTGTATATTTTCTTTTCTTTATCTGCCTATGTGATTTTATATGACAGAAAATTCTTTAAATAAAAAAATTAAAAGAAAATGTGTTAAGACTTTTAAGATGTCACAAGACTTCAAGATCACTGTAATCAAGTCCAGAATTTGTCCCCATTGAGATGATCTCCCCTCTTGAGTTTTCTGGCCCTACCAAAACCATATCCTCCAAGTTTCCTGAAAATTGCAGGAACATCCTTTGGAGCCTATACAGGCCCTGGTATACAGCTTGCCCTGGCACAATTCTAGATTCAGGACTCCAGTATGAGCTATCCACACCAGCAGCATTAAAAATACAGTTGGCTCTTAACTTTTATGGTGGTTAGGGGTGCAGGACTTCCATCAAAGTGGAAAAACTACAAACATTTCAACCCCCGCCATCATATTTAACACACACAAAATGTACCTTTACTGGCAGAGTTGCTAGGCCTGGCCGGCCACATGTTCCTTCACTCACTCACTCACTCACTCATTGGGGCGGGAGGGGAGGGAGAGGGCTGGGACAGGGTGGGAGGAGGGAGGAAGGAGGGAGAAAGAGGACATCCATCCCATCCTCTTCCCCCACCCGCCTGTGTGACTGGGCAAGGTAACACATGTGCCCTCCCTCCTCACACTTCCCCATCTCATCCTCTTCCCCCAACATGCCCAAGCAAGTGAGTGAGAGAACTTGTGCACCCTCCCTCCTTATGCGCCCCTGTCCTATCCCCTTCCATGTATTGAGCAAGTGAGTAAGGGGATGCATGCCCCCTCTCTCCTTGCACTATCCCATTCCATCCCCTTCCCTCTGCCCATCTGCATAATGAACAAGTGAGTAAGGCAACATATGTGCCCTCCCTCCTCATGCTCCCCACCATCCCATCCCCTTCCCCCTGCCTGCCCAAGTGAGCAAGTGTGTGAGGGAAATGCATGTGCAGTCAGGCCCAGCCACCACAACAGTTTGATTTCCTCCCAGTGACACCAGTGATATTGAAGTCCCTAGTAAAAGTGGTATAGGGTAGCAGCAGAGGTGGAAGCGAATACAGTAATCCATGAATAGTCAGATCCACAAATGCTTAACCTGCAAATGTGAAGGCATGACTGTACTGGATGTTTTCCCCTGTGCAACCCATCAATCAGTCAAACAGTGGGTGGGAAGCATTCTTCAGGATGGGCAACTCCTTAACAACTACTGGAAAGTGGGTGGTGTGGGCAAGTTTTCTATTTCCTGTTGCAGAAGTTGATTGAGAGCAGGAGGCAAAGAGCAGTTCAAAGTTTTTTCTTCCAGCTGGTGCATGTCTTAAGAAAATGTTGGGATGTTTGTTTACCCAAGTGTGAGTATGAGAGCATTTGTGGGTATTACTGTTAGCAAGGTCCTGTATTTTTGTGACATGATAGCTTGCACATGTATGTGTGTGAGAGAGAAAGTGAGAGAAAAGAGAGAGTGGTGGGGAGGGAGAGGATGGATAGTTGAGCAGTTCATTTATGCTAATAATGCAATCACACACATATCTACTCAGTAGTAAGCCTGACTGAGTTCAGATGAACATGTATATGGAACATATATCTCGATTTATGGCAACCCCATGAATTTGGGTGTGTGTGTCTTCCACTTCACTTTTTAAAATTGGAGGTTGATCTTCAAATGGTTCTTCCTTGAATGAGACTGTCGTTCTTTCATCTCTTTGATATAGTTCTTCAGTCTATTGTTTCCATTGTCTTTGTATTTCTACTTGGTCATGCAGTATGTTCTTCTGTGGGTCATAGAGCATCCCCATTCTTGGTTTAAATTTCTGTTTGATTTCTCAGATCTTGTGGAAGAGGTCTCTTGTTATTTCTTTTTTGTTGTTGTCATCTTCTTCTATTTCTCTGAATTGATTATTATTGTAGTTCTTTTTGTCCCTGTGTACAAGTCACCGAACAGTTGCATTCAGGGTTCTGATGCTAATTCTGTCACATTTTACTTTTGCTTTTCATCTGTCCTTAACTGCTTGAAAAGTTTCATCTGTCATCCATTGAGGCTTCTCTTTCTTTTTGGCTGCAGATAGTGTCTTTTTGCATTCTTCCCTGATAGGGTCCCTGGCTTCAGTCCAGAGTTCTTCTGGATGCCAGTCAATTAGGCTTCATAGTGCAAATCTATTTTTATATTATATTTAAATTCTTTGGGGATGTTCCTTAGATTGCATTTCTGCATGATGTTTGGATTAGTGTTCTTTAGCTTTATTTTACTTTTTGATATTACAGGTTCATGGTCTTTGCCAGAATCTGTCCTGCTCTTGTTTTTGCAGAGAGGATGGAAATTCTCCATCTTTCTTCTTTCAGTTATGTAGTCTAGTTATCTCTATATTGGCCATCAGGTGATGTTCATGTATACATTTGCCTCTTTAGTTAATTGAATAATGTGTTTGCGATGAACACACTATTGGCCTAGCAAAATCCAGTCAGATGCTCTCCTGCTTCGTGTCTTGAGCCTAGGCCAAATTTTCCTACAATCTTTGATTCTGCCCTGTTTGTTACTTCGTGTGTTTAGTTTCCTCCTGGATGTCATAACTCACCCCTGGATGACTTAGACGAGGAAGAGGAGGAGGAAGCAGAATGCCATGAAACTGCAGCTCCTGATAGTGGAAATCTCTCTGAGTCCAAAGAGATGGGGGCAGGGGACACTGCTTCCCAGCAGAAGTTGACAGAGACTGCAGATGCTGAAGATGACACATGCCGTCATAATTCATTGAACAAAGGAGGGGAAAAGCTTAAACCCAGCGCCTAGATGCTGACCAATTAGGCACCCGGGGCCTTGAAGGAGCTGTCCATAAATATCCAGCAGTTCCCTCAGCCTTAGTACTGACAATTCTCTTTTCTGGTTGACTGGCAGTACTCCCTCACATTCCTGTCCCCCCCCCCCCACATGACTTGGACTGGCTATGCTTTGGGCTACCCTGTTAACTCCTTGCTGGCTGATGTACCTGGACTTCTGACCTGCTAATACAATCTTTGGACTGGCTATCAACCACACTTGTGCTTCTCCATCTTGCTTAGATAACCCATGACTGACTGGACTGACTGCCTGACAGCTCCTACACACCCATCATCTACTTCTTCAGGAACTGAAAACATTAGCATCCACATTTGGAATTTTAGAGAAGATGAATTTTGGAAACATTTTGCCTCTTGGATCAAGTCATCAGACAGCACACATCCTAGTCAATGGGAAAATATCAAAAACGATGCCAAATTCAAAAGGGTGCTAGTCAAAGCTGCCCACTTTCACCATTGTTGCTTGTCTTAACATTAGAGGTGCAATCAGAAAAGAAGAAAAAAAATAAAGGTTTGGAGATTTAAAAGGAAATGTGTAAATTGAGGGCATTTGCAGATGCCTTAATAATTGTACTGGAAAATCCTCTGGAGTCTATTGAAATATAGTTAAATACTGTTAAAGAAATTAAAAGAATTTAATGGATATTATTGGATAATCCTAAATTATTAGCACTGGAAGGCCATGACCTACACTTTGGCTGGCATGCCTTCCTGTGGTATAGTAAAATTAATGCCCAAAGATCATTTAACAACCACCTTGTCGGGAAGGCACTATTCAAAGTGTGGAATAAATATAAAAACTTTTTCTATAATAAAACGCATTCATGGATCTCACCAACTGAAGCACTGTCATTAAAGGGATTAAGGAGATATGGAAAATGGGTAACATATAAAGACCTTCTGACCCAAAAAGAAAGTCTTTTTCAATTAAAGAATAGGCAAGAACTTTTGAACGAGGGATTTAATATTCATTGGTATCCTTATATGCAAATAATGGAAAGATTCAGAGCAGATAGGAAAGTGGAAGGGTTTGACTTGGAAAAAAGAAACTTGAGAGTTATTTACAAAAAGGGGGAAAACATTTAATTGGTCTAAAATTCAAAAAATCTTGCAGAAGAAAATTGAATTAAAGCCATAATTCTTTCTGTTAGGGATCTCCCTCTTTGAAAAGGATGTAGAAAAAGAGATTAGTAGGGCTTATTGGCCTATGATTAGCACTGCTTGAATCCTTCTTGCTAAATATTGGAAATTTTGTGAAGAGCCTACTGAAGATGAATGGATGAGAAGGATAATAGAAATTGCTGGAATGGATAAACTTACATATAAGTTGGCGGGAAAATCTAATAGGACATTTGTAAAAGATTGGGAAATGTGAGCAATAAATGTGGACTTTTCATCATATGTAGTGGACTTGTGAGAGAGAAGAAAATATTGGCAACAGATAAATAGTGAGATTCAGAAAATCTTGACGATGAAACTACATTCAAAACCAGAACTGTTTTTACTGGGACTATTAGATGATCAGATACAGAAGAAACATGGGAAATGATTGCAATATATGACTATTGCAATGAAATTGATTTATGCCCAGAAGTGGAAGAATACAGTGATACCAACGCAAGATGAGTGGTTGGTGAAATTGGTGGACTAGGCAAAAATGGTTAAATTATTGGTTTTAATAAGGGGAGTGTTGTCTGGGAAATTTCATGAAGGATTGGGAACTGTTACTTGTCTACTTACAAGAGCAGAAGGATAAAATGTTAACTGTGGGTTCTGAAATTGAGTACTGTACAGACAGTCAAAAGTATGATATATTGACATATAGAAGAAGTATCGCTATATATATTATGTATAACCATCAAGAGGAAAGTGGGAAGTATTGTTCTGTTTTTTCGTTACTTTTTTTCTCATTCTATCTTATGCTTTTTCTTTATTTCACTTGACTATTTTAATATATTCAGAACTCTAAATAAAAAATTAATGCATAGTGTAATAGTTATAATCATGTTTCATGCATGCACATGATATTATATTTATTGTTTAGGTTCCCCCCCCCCCAATTCAGTATGTAAGTACAGATGTTTCTCTGCTTAAACTACTCGTTTTATGTGTTCTTCCTCATTAACAACTTTTCTATTTGATCCCACTCTTTTGTTTACATCCTCCAGTTGCTCAAGCACACGCTTTACAAATTCACACCGGTGCCCCCTTTTTTGTCTGTGAAATGTTGGTGACTATGCAAAAAGCAACAGCCAATTTTGCATGTTTTATGAAAGGACAGCAGATTGTTAAGGAATTGCTTTATTATTATTCTGTTTTACTACAGAGAAAGAGGGGGGCCCTACTTTTTTGACAAGAGTGGAGTGAGTTGAGGTGTCATTTGCTGCTCTGCCTGTGGCAGTAAAATATCTGGGGCCATCCCTGGCAACCTCACTACAGTTGATCCCAGGAAACACATTCAGGGGTAGCTGTGTTGGCCATGCAGCAAACCAAAATCCAAAATCCACCAAAAAAGTCATACCTTTATTAGCCAACCAAATGCATAACACACAATGCAAGCTTTTGAAGCTCTACTGGCTTCTTCAGAAGGCAAAATAAATAAATAAATAAATAAAATAAAATAAAATAAAATAAAATAAAATAAAATAAAATAAAGAAATGTGACAACGTTGGACTCACATGCCTACATGTTGTTTCAGATGTTACTTGTGCTGTTGTTCAGGTAAGGGGTCTCATGCAGGCAGAGGCCACTCCTACTTCCTGGTCATGTGGAGTTGAGACAACAGTAAAATTTAAATCCTTTTGTAGCAGTGAGGAACTTCTCTGGCAATCAGCATGGCCCTGTCTCTTTGTGAATAAAGAGTGCCTTTGGTCCTGTCAATACGGTCAAAATAATATGAAAGGGATGCAAAAGATTCCCGATCTGTTTATATGGACGTGCACACAAATTCATGTCATTTGGAAGGGGGCACCCAAATCCCCCATAAAGTTCGTTCACACTGCGTCTGGGGAATCATTCAGATTTTAAGAAAAAATCCATACGGCTTCCGAATGTGCGATCGTTTGTACAGTCGCGTTCGGATTTGTTCGCATGACCGATGTGATGGAAGGGGCGGGCTCATTTTTCCCACCGTTCCCCTGAGTGACTCCAGATTTCCCACCACTTGTGTGTGACAAGACAGCCAAATGACAAGATCCACCATTTCGAATTGTGATTCTGACGCGTGTGCATCTCTCATGGTGTCCGCTGATGAGTTTTCGCAATTTCTATATTTTGGCTGTGTTTTCACCAACAGAAGACCAGAACAGCTGTTCTAAAAGCTATTTTACACAACAGCTTTTCTCAAAGCTACTTTTTCTCACTCCTTCCACTGATTTTTACCCTTCCTTCCCTCCCTTACCCCCCCCCCCATTTTTTGCCATTTTTCTTTTTCTCTTTCTTTTTCTTTTTATTGTCTCTGTTGTTTCTGATGGCTGCTTCTATTGAGCCGTGACCACGGAAGGGTGGCCAAGGGATCGCCTGGTTACACATAGAGACACTGGACCTTCTCACCTTTTAGGGAGAGGAAAAGGTCCAGGAGCAGTTGAAAGACTGCCATAGGAACATTGATCTTTTTGAGCAGTTTAGACAGAGATCATTGGATTTTTCAAGAAGCCTCTGCACTGCTGCATCTGGAAACAATCTTTAGGTGCCGTTTAGGTAAAACTAGCCAATAATATTCTGAAAGAGAAGTTTTACCTTTGTTGGAGGCAGTTGATCCCATTTTGCAAGAGTCTCTGAATCACTGCCAAATGTCTGGTGGAAAAAAAAAGACTATTAAAAGGTCCATCACTAACCTTCTGCTTTATGAAAAGGACATCAAGGAAATGGGGTGTGCAAATAGGACCCAAGGAAAACAAAGGGCCCATCTACACGAAGGGAAAAAAAACAGAATACCTCATAGTAATGGCATCTGGCAACAGCAGTGACATGTCTTAACAGGTTTTTTGACCTCAGAAGCCCCCATAAGCCTTGCATTCCAGATGGCGGCTGCGAGTGATTTACTCATGTTAGTTCTTCGCTGCCGCCAATTTTTTTTTTAAAGTTGGTGATATTGTGACTGAAGTGATATTGTGATTTTCCGATTTTACAGGAACGCAAAACAAAAAATAACCATCCTGTTTTATCACCTTGGCGAGTGATTGCTAAGGTGAAAATCCAACATGGCGGCAGTAGGCACTTGCCCTGTTAGCAAGCTCCACCCCCACTGCTGCCTGGCCAATCAGCTTTATGCTTCCCTTCAAATTGTTTGTCAGTCGCTTGTCCAAAGGAGCAGGAATACACACACCCCTCGAGGTTTTTTTAAAAGTACAGAAAAAGCCGTGAATGCTTATTCTTGTGTTGTTTTTGCTGTTTTGGGCACCCCTCCTTCTGAATAGTGTGGATTGGTGCAGGAACCCATTTAGACAAGTAGGATTCCCAGCAAATTCCATGAGTTTTTAAAAAACTATTTAGACAACCCCTAAATCTTTCCATTTTTCTTCCATTGTTGCAATGCCAGATGTGGTATTATCATTCGTCAGTAGATGGCACTGACATACAGATTTCCAGATGTGAACTACCAGCTTTGAACAGGGCTGACAAGAATCCTCGCTACTGCTCATATAATAAAAGGAATCTTCTCAGAGAGAGTTTTGAATCCAGTGAAACTGATTTTTGGTAAGCAGATTTATTGCTTTCATACATCAGTACTAACTGACCACCGTAAAGATCTGAAAGTCCTGTATTACCTCATCCAGCCTTTTGAAAATTTAGGGCAAGGGATAGGATTTGCATCTTTTTGGCTCATATTACATTACTATTACATTACACTACATTACATTACTTCTATTACTATAAATATGCTTTGTGCCTAAGGCCTTAATATCACTTGGTGCTGCATCTGAAGAAGTTGGTTTATATCCATAAAAGCTCATGCTAAAAAAAAAAGCCTTAAAGATGCTGCCACATTTTTTCTCCCCCTCTTTTTTCTTTTTTTAACTTTTGAACATAGTGTTCCATGTTATGCGCCTTCAAGTCAAGTCCAACTTACTATGACTCCATCATACAGTTTTCTGGGCCAGGTTTGTTCAGAGTGGTTGAGAGAATGTGACTTTTGCAAAGTAACTCACATGGTATTATTAAAGCAAAATTATTATGCGGGTTGGTTTCAAAGAGGAGGAAGGTATGATATTGCTAAGATGAGCAGTGAGGTCTTCCAGATGTTAGACTTCACGTTCTAGCAGCCCTGGGCAGCAGAGGTAATACTGAGGAGTGCTAGGAGTTGCAATTCATCAACATCTGTACGGTCACATAAATTCCCATACTGGCTTTATTTAAACGTGCACATTTGACTCAATAGCATACAATCATAGAATCATAGAATTGTAGAGTTGGAAGAGACCACAAGGGCCATCCAGTCCAACCCCCCTGCCACGCAGGAAATCACGATCAAAGCATCCCTGACAGATGGCCATCCAGCCTCTGTTTAAAGACCTCCAAGGAAGGAGACCCCACCACGCTCTGAGGGAGTGTGTTCCACTGCCGAACTGCTCTTACTGTCAAAAAGTTCCTCCTAATGTTGAAGTGGAATCTCTGTTCCTGGAGCTTGCATCCATTGCTCCGTGTTCCAGTCTCTGGAGCAGCAGAAAACAAGCTTGCTCCATCCTCAATGCAACACCCCTTCAAATCCTTAAACAGGGCTGTCATATCACCCCTTAACCATCTTTTTTCCAGGCTAAACATACCCAGCTCCCTAAGTCTTTCCTCATAAGGCATGGTTTCCAGACCTTTCACCATTTTAGTGCTTCAGTGTGGAAAGGATTCTATCTGTTCTTCAATGGGAACATCTTTTGTAGAAGCCATTTTACAAAAATTGTGACCAGAGTGGGGTGGAGATTGAAAGCTATGAGGTACCAAGGTCATAATAAGGGGAGTAAGAATTTTCCTGTACAGATAAAATGCAAATAAACTGCAGTGAGGGAGAGCTGCGGGAGAATGGGCAGTTCTGAGGGATTGCTTGCTGTTTCTTGGAATTGTGTCTGAGTCTTTGAGACCTCTCCCTCTCTCTCTCCCTCCTCCCTCTCTCTCACACACTCACAATCACAATATTTGGAGAGTCATCCTCCAGCTAAGGGGAACTGAGCACACAGGAAACAGGAGCCTTCCAATTACAGTCAGCCCTCCACATTTGCAGGGGTTAGGGGTGCAGGACCCCTGCAAAAGTGGAAAACCTGTGAATAACTCTAGGCCCCCTCAAACCATATGTAACACACACACACACACACACAATCTGTGGATTCAACCCATTGTGGGTGCCTTTGAGGGCTCCTTTGCAAGACAGAAGCAGGAGGTTGGTGGGGCTTGCTGTTGCAGCCTCTGCTACTGCCCTTTGCCTGTGGTTTTTAACCTGTGGCACAAGGACCCCTAGGGGGGCACCGTGTCCTCACAGGGGGCCCGCAAAGGCTTGAAGGCTGCTCAGCCCACTTCCTCCCTACAGTGGAGTGGCCACGTGAAAGGAGCCAAGGAAAAGGCTGGCTGGCTTGGCCTGTGCATTGCTGTTCAAGCCACCCAAGCCACAAACTTGCAAGAAGAAGCAGGTGAAAAGTCTTCACTCCCACTCCAATGCCTCTGAGGGAAGGTTTAATGGATGGTGTAATTGTATTATTACTATTATCAGGTGTTGTTGTTGTTAGGGTTTTAAATCTTGAGTTAAGTCTTGGAGGTTCGAGGCAACAAAAGATATTTAAAGGGTGCTCCTGGTAAAGAAGAGGTTAACAGCCACTGCCATATGCCCTTTTTGATAGGGACTTACAAACCTCATTTGCAATCTCTCAGGGCTTGCAGTCCCTGTTGAAAAACGGCATAGGTCAGCAGCTGAGGCAGCAGCAAATAAACTATGAATAATCAAATCCACAAAAGTGAAACCCACAAATGCGGAGGGCTGGCTGTATATTGTGAGCGAGTTTTTATCAGTTAGTGCAGGAGACACCTTCAGGATGTGGTTTTTGCCACATTTTCTTTCCCACATGACCCCCCAGTGTGTTTTGCTGTTCCTCTCTTACTTTTTAATCTGTCACCTTTCTACTTAGAAGTAACAGTTACAGCAATACAAAACCAAACAGATTTAACATGTTAAATATTATGCATACATTTTATAGTTTGTATTTCTTGTTGTGTGATGTTTTGATTTCACCCTGTGAGACTTGTGGTGTAATCGATTTTTAAGTGTAGGATATGAATCACTAAAATCTTCACCATCACCATCAAAGACATTGAATTAAACAATTACCCTAGTAATCATCATATTCTTAATTTTCCACTTTCAAATTCTACTAATAGGTGCCAAGGAATGGAGTGCTTTCAGACAGAGGATTCCTAGCATTATCCTTGCTCTCCTTCTGTCGACAGGCAAAGTTTGTTTTTTTATCCCAACAGGCTTTTGAGAATGGAAGGCTTTAAAAGCATGCTATACTGTTTCAATTGTCCGCTTTTTAGAACTGCTTTGTGACATTTTTAATTGTATCTTTTAAAACTGTTTTTAGTATTAATCGTTTAATTCCATTTTAATGTAGATATTTTGTAGGTTTGACTATGAGTACTTGTTTTTTGTTAAAACAAAATAAAGCTACAGTACGACTTCCGTATCTGCACGGGATACATTCCTGGACTTGCCATGGAAACATGAAACCACAGATAATAGTGAACCCTATTGAAATGAATGAATGAATGATTTTCACCCCAAGCATACTATAGAGTTGTGCTGAAGGACCTAGAGATTCCTAGAGAGAACACCTCTCTAGGCATTTTCTAGGTTCTCCAGCATGACTCTATGGTCAACATCAAGCAGAAGCATTCCATAAAATCATGCTGGAGGAGCTAGAAAATGCCTAGAGATTTGTTTTTCAGATGTAGGTAAATGAGACCGTGGGTACTGGTCCCACAGATATGGGGGTTGTACTGTAATTTATTTTAAATTTATAAACCAACCTGAGTCCTAGTTTTGGGGAACAGGCAACGTATAAATAATGAGGATGGTGATGACAAAAAAAAAAATATCATTCATTCAAAAGGCGTTCTGTCTTTTCTTCCTTAATAGGTTTTTTTTTTTCTGGAAAGAAAAAAGACAGACGTGGTGGGAATACACAGAAAGGTTACAAACTGAAGATAATGAACATCTGAGCTGCATGTAAATTCTGTGAATGAACCAGAGCAATTGCTCAGTAAAAGGCTTTTCTAGAAGCATCCATGATTTGAGACTACAATATGAGGTAACCATCTTGTTGAAGTTAAGCAGGACCTAGACTGCTTCAATAAATGAACAAGGTATCTGTACAGTTTGTATATCCCTTGCAAGATGACTGCTCTGATTTACTGCCAGCACCCTGCATTGTTTCCTAGTAACACAGAAACTCAACATGTTGCAGTGAACATTTTGTTTATTTTACAAAATTTTAAAGAAAAAAACCCCAGTGTTATTATTTAAACTCTCAGCTTCATTCTATTTCCATCATCACCTACTGCTCTTTTGTCTGCTAAAATACCCAGTTGATGGCATAAGTGTAATAAAGAAATCCACATTTTTCTCCCTGCAATGAAACGTCATTGTAAAAACAAATTTATGCAAGATAGTATTAGAATGACTTATTGGTGTATATTGGTGTAAGGGAGCCCTGGCGGTGCAGTGGTTAAATAGCAGTACTGCAAGTCACTACATTGCAAGTTCGATTCTAGCAGGCTCCAAGGTTCACTCAGCCTTCCATCCTTTTGTAGGTCAGTAAAATGAGTACCCAGCTTGTGGGGGCAATCAGCTAACACACATTGGAAACTGCTAAATGCAGTGTAGATGTGTAAACAGCTATTGCTTAAAAACAATTTGTAAGCCTCTCTGATAGCCTTGTGGCTGAAGAGCAGGGTATAAATAACTAAATAAAAAATAATATAAAAAGTTCGGGTTGGGATTCATCCATTTAGCAGATGCATGACAAAACAATTTACAATCCCTTCAATTAAATTGTTACTGCATTTGTAATAATCCAGAAAATACACTTAAATAGTAGAAAATTTCTTATATAATGGTAGATTTCAGTCAAGGAGTTCTTTAAAAGTTTGGAAGCTTTCATAATGGCAAGACCAAGGACTTGCAAAAGTGCTTTTTCTGTCTGTCTAATGCTCAAAGGTTGTTTCACATATATTAGATGCATACCTAAAAAACATAATTCATGAGGTAGTTGGGTAGGTGTTGAAATCCTGTATAAATACGTGACTGATGCCTGTTCATGTATGCTCACTTTGTGGATCTGTCCCTGGGCATCTATATTTGATGCACCAAATAAAACAGAGTTAGATCTCTCCCCCTTCATGTGATTATTGGCATCAAGCATTTGGGAAATGAATCCAGTGTTGGGTTGGGATAACAATTCTACAAACGACTGTGGTTTTGAGCTTCCCTTGTACCCATTTCCTGCGTGTGAATCATAGAGCCTCTCCAGACCAAAAAAAGAAGTCTGAAAGTCCCAGGTTTTACTCCTATACAAACCAATTTTTATTTCAAGATCTACATGATGTTTCCCTCATCCTGAAGTGTTCCCAGGAAACTCCTGGTACTGTCAAGGATTTTTCATTCCCACTCCCCAGATCAGTTTAAATTAACCTACTATTTCCCAAAATGAAATGTACTGTACCTTGCCTTGGCTGTCTCTTATACCAGAACTAGCTAAGATGGCTGCCAAGAAACACAGTGACTGTTCCCAGGACAGAGATAGAGTGAGAAAAAGAGGAATGTTTGCAAAAGAAAAGAAAAGGATCCTAATGCTTAAATAGTGTAATACTGCTAAAGCACTTTGACTATAAAAAGGGCTCAGTGGAAATTGGTGAAAGTCAATTTCTGAAACGTTCCCTGAGCCTAGATGTGAGACGTGATCAGTGGGAAGGGAGGGAGGAGGGATATTTCAAGAAAGAGTTGGTATGCAAAACCATGAATATGCAGGTAAAATCAAAACAAAAAGAACTGAAAAGTCTTGATACTTCCAGGGACTTTTTTCCTTTCTGGATAAGCCTTTACTCAGGCATGACAGAATACAAAACAAATGTACCTATCTTTGAGACAATGCCATTTTGTTTTTTTACATTCACACTACAGAGCACTTTTAAGCCAAACTCCATTTTAGCTTTCTGTGCGGACGAAGATGTGTTCTGATGCTTTTATACCAGCAAAGGTTTTTTTTAAAAAAAGAGCATGCACACATAAATCACTTAGCATCTCCAAGTGATCTTTCAAAAAAAAAAAAAAAAAAAAAAGCATGTCCTTCTTCCTAAAGGGGATGTTGCTTTGAATCACGCTGGGTGACATGGTTCTATTCCATGCCTGTCCTTTGCAGTCCATTTTGATTCCCAAATATTTTTTTGGTTAGGAAAGAAATTCAATTTCATGTTGATAAATACAAGTTGATTTAGAGTTATGACATGCAGAATCTTTCAGCAACAGAACTCTTGAGCTTATGTAACAGGAAACAAAATAGAAATCCATCATGACTTTCCTGCCATTTTGATGTGGGCTTTGCCACCACTGAAGCCCTGAAAGACCTTCCTTG
Organism: Gambelia wislizenii; assembly: GCA_030847615.1. Taxonomy (NCBI): domain Eukaryota; kingdom Metazoa; phylum Chordata; class Lepidosauria; order Squamata; family Crotaphytidae; genus Gambelia; species Gambelia wislizenii. The sequence continues at coordinate 264,590,744 of JAUMIR010000002.1, forward strand.
AAGTCCTAACATGTGCTGCAGAAAGCATGCTGGGGTTGGGGGCACACACAATGACAATATTTTCACAGCGCAATGTGTGTGTACACCTGGCACAGAGCATCCAATGGTACAAAGAAGGATCAAGGGAGACTCTTTGTGTTTCAGGGACTAAAAGATTAGTACTGCATTGTCCATTGCTGGGAAAAGACAATGTGGATTGTGGTGCTTCTAACCCTCTACCCTGCCAAGTCTTTTAGGGTCACTTCCCATTGAGTTACTGAATGCAGTCAGATTTTATTCAAGCTGTCTGAAGTTGTCTGACCTCTTCTGGAGCTGAAAGTCTGGAGGGCAACCTTGGAGGAAGAGGCAGCCTTAAGCAAAGGAGCCAAATCCTGGAGTCACTCTCCCTGCATTAACTCCTGTGTAGTGAATGTAACCAACTTCTGAAAGTGCAGAAATCCTCACTCTCCTCAAACTCCAAAGTCAAAGTTCAACTGGAGCACTACCCATCAGTTTTTAAGCACCTGAAGAATGCCTTTCCCATTTTCTTTCCCCAGCTCATTGGAGTCATGTTCCTGGAGAGCAGGTACAGTTTCACCTGGCCTGGGCCTGGGCCTCTCTTGAGTTCCTAGCAGCCGCCTGTCTATTTAGACACTTGCATTGCCGTTCAACTTTTGCTTCAAGGTGTGTTCTGCTTCTGGCTGAGGTTGTGACTTTCTTAGGATATATTTCCCACACTTTTGTTTTGTGTAGTACTTATAATAGGCCACCGTAGCCAGAGCAGCAAGAGCTACTATAATGAGGACTGCGAAGATTATTGCAGTGATGTTGGGCTGATAAACTGAAAGGAAAAAAAGAAAACAATGTTAAGGTCCTGTCTATATGAGCGGGGGGGGGGGGGGAACTATGATCTTCTCTGAAGAAACAGCAATTTGCAGCACTGGGACCTGTCTTAATGGTCAATAGAGCCCCCCTAAACTTCGCATGCCCACTAGCCAAGATGGTGGCTGCAAGTGAATTACTCATGCTTTTATTTTAAATCTGCTGTAAACCATGCAATATTTTGTATTTACAAAAGAAAGAAAAAAGATACGAGAGTAAAAGATTACTGTTTTATCGACTTAGATAGCCGAAAATTCAACATGGCAGCAGCAGGTGCTTTCTCTGTTTGCTAGCCCCACCCCCATACTTGTCTGGCCAATCAGCTTATGCTGCCTCATTGCAACAATGTGCATGTGACTGTCCTAATGATTATTATTATTATTATTAATAATAATAATAATAATAATTTATTTGTATCCTGCCCCTCTACAAATGCAACATATTTGCATGTCCTACGGAGCTTTTTAAAAACCCCGAGAAAAGCTCTGAAGGCTTCTCTATAGACCTTTATGGTGGATTTGGCTATCCCCCCTTTCTGAATGAGATGTATTGATGCAAAGGTCTATTTAGACAGATCACCTTCTGTGTGCTTGCCATTTGGATTCTTTTCACCATTTGGACAGCACCTATGTGTCTCTGAGCTCCTCAGGGTTACAATTCTTTGCTGCTGTTTGCCTTAAAGTCATTTCTGACTTACAGTGACCCGAAAACAAAACTATCATGGGTTTTCTTGACAAGATTTATTTGTTCAGAGGGGGGTTGCCTTTGCCTTCCTCTGAGTCTGAGAGAATTCCAACACTCAAATCACTGTACCGCACTGAATTCTTCAATGCAGATCTGACAGCTACAGAAAAACATTTTACAGTTGTCCCTTCATATTTGCTGGGCTTTGGTTCCAGGACCCACCGTGGATACCAAAATCCATGAATACTCATGTCCCATTATGTGCAATGGCATAGCAAAATGGTGTCCCTTATATAAGATGGCAAAATCAAGGTTTGCCTTTTGGATTATTATTTTTTAAATAATATTTAAGCCATGAATACTTAAATCCATAGATACGGTGGGACAGCTGTACTTTAAGGGCAAGATTCTAGCACCCATACATGCGAGTTGCAAAATTCCAAACACTGAAATAGATTACCTGCATACGTTTTCTTCGAGGAACCACCATACAGAAGTATGAAGTGGCTCATCTGACAGCCAGAGAACCACTTTCCTTGGCTTCCAGACCTCTGCTGATTCCCACAACTATGCTGTTGTTTAATGCTAGGCAAGCTAAACTAAGGATGCATCTATACTGTAGAAATAATGCAGTTTGACATGTTAACTGCCATGGATCCATCCTACAGAATTCTGGGATTTGTAGTTTTGTGAGACACCAGCACTCTTTGGCAAAGAAAGCTAAAGACCCTGTAAAACTATAAATCCCACAGTTCCACAGGATTGAGCTACACCATTTAAAACATTATTTCTACAGTGTAGATGCCCCCTAAGTCTCCACAACTAGCCCCCTCCTAGGAATTTCTAGTGCTTGATTGAAGTTTCTAGTGCTTTCAGACAATTCTCTTAAGACAATGAATCTAATTTATGCATATTGCTCAATTCCAAAAGCAGGGTTTGTTGTATTTTAGTATGGGTTATCCTCTAGATTATAAAGCAGTAGCTCACCTATCAAAGGGAGCATAAGGCTGAGCATCATGAACAAGAGTGAGGATATTTTCAACCTGCAGATTTTTGGATTTCAGTTCCCATAATTCCTCACCACTGGCCATACCAAGATAAGGGTGATAGAAGTTGAGGTCTTAAACATCTGGAAGGCCAAAATTTCTCCATATCTGATTAAGAGAGACAAACGTGCTGATGTAATTAGGCAGTATTTTTTTCTTTCAAGAAAGATTAAGGCAATCTCATAGAATTTGAAGGGAATTCAGTTGGAATCATCTATGATGTGCCCCCATGTTTATTTTGGTTCAGCATTATTATTTTTTCTTTTGTTTTTTTGGACTATAGCTCCCAGAATATTCAGTGACCCTGTTGGCTGAGGCATTCTAGGATTTGCAGTCTGGAAAAGTAACTTTTCTAAACTCTGTTTTTGAGGCTGAAAAGCTGTGACTTATTATTTATTATTTGTACCATTTGTATGCTGCCTTTCTCCCAAAGTGGGACCCAAGGCAGCTCACAGAACAATTAAAACTACACTTCCTTGGGGCTTTCATTCGGCAAACATTTGGAACATGTTTCAGCTCTAAACTCAATTGGAACAATCAACTCTGTTTCACAATTAATGATTGGATTCTCTTAGAAACTTTCTCAGTCTTTCTGGACTGGACCACAGCTGAAAAATGTACCCTGGGCTGTACATCACTGGTCAAGATTTCTATTTGTTAGTCTCCCTGAGATGAGCTTATAACTGTCTGCTGGACCCTGTGTTTTAACACAGTAAACTTAAAACGTTTTCCCTCATTGGCTACCTACTGCAGGGTAAACGATTTTCTGAAAAAGTAAGTATAGGGAAAGGAGCTTAACTTACATTCCACAACTATGGTCACAACTTTAGAATGGAAGCCATATGCATTAGTGGCACTGCAGTTATACATGCCATCATATTCTCTGGTGATATGGTGTTGTATCCCAATAACATAAGATGTGCTATCTTTCTTGCATTCAACAGCTGGTGGTGGATTTCCATAGGCTGAACAGGTAAATGTTTCTTTGTTGCCCTCCTTCCAGGTAAACATATCAGGGCAGCTAGAATCATTCATCCGGGGACCATCTAGAATGGAAAGAAACAATATGGTTATTTTCCTGAAGTGTAACATTCTTTTTCACCATGCAAATCTGCAACAGACATAATTATAATTTCACACAATTTGGGCAGCATGCACTGGATGCACGAAGAACCCAAGATACAGATGGACACAAGGAATCATGTTGCAGAACATGGGACATGGGCTTGAATATACATAAAAACTAGCAGCTTGAGTTGAATCGTAAGATTCTGAGGGCTGGTTCACACATTCCCACACATCTGAGTGAATAAATCATCACAAACCAAACATCACGGATTGAATGGCCATACCATTTTGTATCACTCAGAACACATTTCAGTGGAGTTAGTCCACATGTACAAGGCCTAACTAGATTGATTGATTTCTATACAGCCTAACAATTTAATTTGAGGGTCAGCTACCCTCAATAAAGTAGCTGAAATGGCAAGTGGAGCTGAGATCTGAAATATGTTGAAAACAGCCACAGAAAGGGGGGGTGGGGTTTCCTATCAGTCAGAGCCACACCCTGGATTTAGCCCTCCCGCCTCCAATGTTTTCCCAATCACAAAGCTGCTGGACTTGCCTGATTCACTTCAAAATTTAAACAAAATTTGACTAATAAATCCAAATGAAATTTAAATTACATTGTTATTTTGTCACTTAAAAGAGAAGTGTTCTAAACCTCAAGGAATAAAAATATTATTTGGAGTGTGTCCTACTCACAGAAGACGGTGAGCTTTTTAGAGGTGTTTTTCACAACAGGGTGCTCACCAACCATAAGCTTCACTTGGCATACAAATTCCCTCCCATCATCTTCTTCATGTATTTCCACTTCATGCTGCACAAAAGGACTGTCTGGTTCTCTGAAGGCTAAGGGTCCCCTGGTATCTCCAATCTGCATGACAACGCCTGGGGACTCAGCGCCATCAGAGGTGCAGGTGACTATCACCATGCCGTTGGCAACAACCTCTGAAGGAGAAAGGCGCAGGATGGGTTCAGGTAAACCTGGAAGGGAACAAACCAGAGCAGCCATTATATATCTAGATTTCTTGACAGAGAGTGTAATTAGTACATGATGCTGACTTCCCCCTCTTAGTATATCTGTGATAAGCAGGATACCAAATGCTAGGGAAAAATTGAGCACTAGTGTGGTGTAGAAGATAGAGCAAAGATGAACCACCAGCTCACGGACCTAATCCATGCCACTAGTGGTCCCATTCCAATCTATGAAGGGTCAAAGGGATTTCGGTCTCCAAAGACTCAGCTCCTGAGGATTTCTCACCCCACTCACGCAGGCAGGAATAGAAGGGGTGGAATTTCCCAGAGAATAGACATAACACCAGGGATTTCCCCCACCTCACCCCAGGTCCACTCAGGTTCTCAACTAGGAAGGACAACCTGCATACCAGAAGTTTCTGATGTCATCTTTAAATTTTAGGGAGTTTGGCCCACTCTGCATCCTCTGCAATGGGGTAAAGCACAGCATTGCCAAATCTTTTGGACCTAAGTGCTGATTTGAAGTATTGTTCCTGCAACTGGTGCTTGGGGCTCAGAGCCACCTTCACCTACACTGTGCCTTTACCGAGGAGAGAAAACACACACCTTCTAGCTTTTCACAGATCAAAACTCTGACACATGTGGCTAAGCAACCTCCTGATGTTGCTTGGCCACGGCAGTTTGCTTTTGCCTAAGCGTACTGGGAAGAGCAAGATTCTGCCCCCTCATCTCGTCCTCCACTGAATGAATTGGATACAAACCACTTCTGAACTCTGAAATCAGTTTGCAGCAATTGAAGTAAGCTGAGGACAAAGTGGGGAAATGAGAGGAGGAGACAGAACCTGGCACATTTCAAAAGCAGCTGAAAAAAAGTGGGATGACAGAGGATTACTAAGGACAGTCCCTGTCAAATTGGGTCAGTTGGAGAGTTTGTGTGGAGCTTCTCAGAATCAACCACTGGTTGGTGGAGTGCACCTGCTTGATCCTGGAAGCTGGTCAGCCTCACTTTCCCATCCTTGTTTTTACCTTGTACAGAAGTGAGAATGCAGCAGTTAGATCCCTGGCTACAAAGGCAGATGGAATCTCCAGTCAGTTCTGCAGCCAGGGAGTCAGTGATATCCAGGGGTGTGCTCACACCCATGATGTCTGTAGCCTGGTCACACCCTCTGACATTATCTGGATGTTGGGGTCAGCAAGGTGGGGATCCAACACATCACCTCAATCTACGTCTGCACCCTTAGGTTAGAGTGGCACAAGGGAGAGCCTGGTTGAAGCTCCAACTTAAGTTAAAGTTGGGAGGTTTGTTTGACTTGGTTTGTTAATCAGCCACAACTCATAACCTGAACCCATGTTGTTGGCTTAGAGGTTAGGTTCATTTAAATCATGGGGGATTGTGATGTCTGAACCCATAACTAAAGCCTTTTTCTGGCTTCTTTCCCCAGCTACCTACCCTAAAACAGAGGTTACAAAAGGGGTGGAGAGGAACAAACCGATAATGGAGAAGGCAAAAAATGAGATTCATGGCTTAAAAATAAACCATGGTTAATACAAACCATGGCTTGACTAATTGTGACATGTAATGAGAACCTTTGTAAGTACAAAGACTAAAAATCTTGAATGTATGAATAGGAGAGTAGAGCAGAGAATTCTTCACTGACTTTCCATTTGGTTTCAAAAGTGTTTGCAAAAGGGGAGAAGTCTAAGATGGGCACTGTGCATTGGGAATATCACTGAAAAGCCTGTACATATCTCATGTATATTTATAATGGAGTGCTCCAGTGCACTTATATCCATACCTTTCTACAAGCTCTCATCCAGTGGCCCTGCGTCAAATATATGTCCTATGCACAGCTTGGAAAAGTTACTTTTTGTATTTCAAAGACTAGAATTCCCCAACCAGCATGGCCACTGGCTGGGGAATCTGGCCCAAAATGTTAACTCTCTCTGCTTGAGACGTTGAGGAATGGTTGGTAGTTGGACCTGAACCTAATTCATCATTTTGAACCTTACTCATCACTTCACTTACGCTTCCTTGATTTCAAAGGGAGCAAAGTTCAAATAAGCTTCTGATTTCCAAATGAAGGTAACTGCATACCTTCCAACTGTTCTGATTTGGCAGGGATAGTCCTGATTAATCCTATGTTGTCCCATTCTTTCAGCTACTTTTAAATTGCCCCAGTTTTCCCCTCGACTTCCCACCTTCCCCCTTTGTCCTCAGCGTACATCAATTACTGCAAACTGAGTTCAAAGGGCAAAAGCAGTTTGCATTCAATTAACTCAGCAGGGGGGAGGGGAGAAGAGGAATGGATTCTTGCCGTAGGCTCAGGCAAAAGCAAACTGCTGCAGCCTCTCCTAGTTTGTGTGTTCTTCCTCTTTAATAGCTTTTGCCACCTTGGGCACACTCTGATGTTGCTTGGCCACATGTGTCTTGATTTTCATCTGTGAAATGTTGGGAGGGTATCCAGTTCTGGACTCTTGAGAAGTCTGAACTCTTTCTAGTATGTTTGGAGGCAAAGAAGGGAGTTCTAATGCAAACATGCAGACATACTAATAATTACAGCCACAATACTCACTGTACACATTCACAACTGCCTCTGCCATTCTGGTCACTGGTCCCAGAGAGACTGTGCAACGCAAAGTGTGTGTTCCTTCTGATGAGAAGGACACCAGAGCATAAGCACTGGCTTTGTCCCCCAACACAGTGATCGTGGGGCTCAGGCTCTCTCCTCCATACAACAGCTCAAACTTGGCCTCTTCAGCTGGGAAAACTCCAGACACATCACAGGTCACAGTCATCTCAGTATTGCTTTCTACAAAATTTGGGGTTCTGAGATGGGGATCCATGGGGACATCTGCCAAGACAGTGAAACACATCAATTACTAAAAGAGCAACCACAGTCAAGATAACTCCCTCTAACAGCAAATTCAGGTCCTGATGGCCAATGCTGACAGAAATGAAGCCGAAACAATAACAGTGCGGGGAAAATGAGGTCTTAGCATATATGGAAAAATTCTGAGATATGAATAAATTTAAAAAATGAAATATTTTTCTTTTTAAAAAATAAGTCTAAGATAAATTCCCACCCTCCAAACAGGCTACCGTGGAATCAGAATGTTGTGCAGTCACTGTCTCCTCTGGTTTGGAGCAAGACAGAAATAAATTACAAACAAAAATATGTAAGCTATATGGATATGAGCTGATAGTCGGCTATAGCATATTCTCATGACAGTACAGTAGGTCTTCTTCAACAACAGATAAAAGACTATGTGCATACTAGTTAAGAAAATCCAAGTTTGAGTACCCACTGAGCCATAAAATTCAGTGAGAAACCTTGGGACAGTCACTCTGTGGTTGTTGTGAGGATGCAGTGGGCAAGAGGAGAACCATGTACATAACCTTGACCCAACTGGAAGAAAGGGAAGATACAAATGTGATGAATAAAATAATTAAATACTCCCAACAGGAAAGAAAAACAGAACAAACTTTTTGTAAAGAAATCCCAAAAGACCAGAACTTTTGTTCTTATAAGTGCTTGAAACTGTGGAGAAGGGGAAATCCATCATCTCTACAGTTTGCAAATGTTGACTCTAGCACAATCTGTGACTGGATTTATGCCTATTAGGGAATGTATAGCTGGAATCCTTTTGGAGACATGTGGTTGCATATCCTGGGTTTATATGAGTGTATGTGACTTTAAGTTCACTGGGCAAGGAAGTATTCACTACCTTCTTGCACAATGCCTCTCTTTCTTCCCTTCACACACTCAAGGCAGCTTCACACCACTGGTGCATGCTCTAATAGCCATTTAATTGTGAAGAGGAGGCAAAATGACCTTTTAATGGCCAGAGGAGGGCAAGAGGTGTCAGGGCAGGACCTCGCTGCACTTCTGCAGCTGGGAGAAAACCCTCTGGAGGTCTGGGAGTGAAGCAGCTACTTTTTTCACCTGGTTGCAGAACTGTAGCCAGATGCTATCCAAGTTCCTCCTGCCGTATCTGGGCCACTAAACTGCCATGGTGGCAGGTAGAGACACCAGAACTGTTTGTAAGGTGTGAGAGGCAGGGGACAACAACAGCATTGGCAGACAGGTCATTATGAATGTTGACTACTTCTGCTTGTATTATCATGGTATGTTGAGCCATGCAGGATTGGAGCCTATATGTGTTCCAGAAACCTCCTTTGATAAAGTGGGGTAAGCAAATTGGCAACAGATTAATTTTGACTACTTGCAGGTATGTATTTATGAAACAATGAAAACAAAATAGGTTGCAGTAAAACAATCCTCCTCCAGCAGAAGGTGGTAACAATCTGAGTACCATAAAAACAATGGGTAAATACTGATAATTAAATACACCTCTGGTTGAGAATTGCTGAGAGGGCTCAACTATATAGGACTCTTGGTGGTTCAATTTGCCCAATCATTTCAGCAGGGTGGTTGAGCCCTCTCAGCCAAGTCTTATGGGAGGGGCTTGAACAGCCCCATGGCCTCCCCCATTCCAGAGTCCATGGTCTCATTCCAGGGTCAATGGTGCCATGCCGAGGTGCTGTGAAAATGCCTAACATGGGTGTGTGCATGGAAAAGAAACTCTATGTAAGCAGCCTTGTGAGTGTTTTGCTCGGTGAAACTCACGTAGGACTGCAGCCAAAGCCTTCTGTGTCCTTTAAAGGACCCAGGCCAGTAGATGTAAACTCACCAACAGGGGCTAGAGATTCCCTAGCAGATGTCTTTTCAAAAAGTGGACCTTCTGGTCTCAGATCCAGAGTTGCCTGGCAGGTGATTTCTTCCTCGTGGTCTTCTTTCTGCACAGTTATGGGGTAGGTCACCACAACTTCTCTAGCTTCAGGAGCAGCATAATTCTCATATGTCTTCACCAGAAGTGCTTTTCCTCCTTTGAACAAGGTCATGGTGAGGTTCTGGATGGGGGCCACACTGGGAACCCGGCATGTCAATGTGTACTCTTTGCCAACCTCCATCTTTGGCACTGGATCCAGAACTACACGCTCTGGAACTCCTGGAACAGAAGAGAACAAGGCATATCTTCACCAAAATATTTTACAGCTTTGGAAGTAAGCATTACTGTGCATTCTAGGGATAGTGGATGACATGTTCAGACCGTAAGAATGAAGTCTCTGCTGTTTCCAACCAGCCCCTCACCCCAATGTCAGTTTTCCTCTGCCCTTTGCAATGAAAATTTGCAATAGTTAACAGAGCCAGTATGGGGGATTAGTTTCAGTGTTGGACTAGGATTTTGGGAGGCCAGGGTTCAAAAACCCGCTCAGCCATGAAAACCCATTGGGTGATCCTGGGCAAGTCACACTCTCTCAGACTAAGAGGAGGCAGGCAATAGCAAACCCCTGGTGAACAAATCTCCCCCCACCCCAAAACCTATTAGAGGATTACAATAAATCCATTGCCTTTTACTAACTTCAGTTTGAAGACACCTAACAACAGCTACCAAATGGTTTACAATGAATTGTCAAAAGCAGCTAAACTATTTCATCAGCAATAAGAAGGCTGAGCAGTACTTAAAACAGCAAAAAGGAAAAGGAAATGAAATGTCATCAAGACAGATTAACCTGAGATTTCAAAGACCTGGGTTGCTTTTACACGGGCAAATATTCCTCTAAATATACGGCTAAGATTGCTCATTGTTCCCATGGATCGCACCACAGTATCCCCTCATTCAGAAGGGGAGAAGGTAAAAAACCCAAATATAGCATCTCAGGGGATCTCACTACTTTTGCCGGTTTATTTGAAAAGTAGCACGACTTAGCACGTTATTGATAGTGTAAACAACCATTTCGCTAAGGGCTGTGTGAATTACCATCAATCTTCCCGATACAGTTAGAGCAGAGCTGCACTGTGATTGGTTCTTATGATGAAGGGGTGGGCTACCTAGATGCGGAGTCAGGAGGGAGATTCAGTAGTGATCCATGGAAATCTATCCTCCGTGTCTACTGCTTGCTTTGGTGCAAAGGGAAGTCTGTACAGGGAGCTGCAGGGGAAAGGCAGTCTCGATCAGCTGTTACCCACGGAGAAAAAAACCTTCACCTTTGTGTCTGCATTTTGATTTGGGGCCAAGGAGCTGCAGGGGAAAGGCAGTCTCGATCAGCTGTTACCCACGGAGAAAAAAACCTTCACCTTCACGTCTGCATTTTGATTTGGGGCCAGGGAGCTGCAGGGGAAAGGCAGTCTCCATCAGCTGTTACCCACAGAGAAAAAAACCTTCACCTTCACATGTGCATTTTGATTTGGGGCCATAGAGCTATGGGGGGAAGGAAATGGCTCAGTGTCGACCAGCTGTTAACCATGGAGTTGGGGCCAGGGCAGACCCTATTGCATTCCTTTGTCCTTCTCTCCAATGCTTGGCCACACTCCTGCCACATTTGCCTATCTGAATCTCAAAGTGGAAAAAAACAAAGAGCAACAAAATAGAACTGGTTCCTCCATACACCGTGTAAACTACCCACCACTGGTGCGAAAAAGCACTAAAGCGCAATTTATCGCTATAAAACCTGCTGTGTAATTGCAACCCTAGGGAAATCAGATGCTGAAAAATTGGGGGCAGGGGAGAGTAAGCATCAGGGAGTGCTTCCCTAAAGACTGAATCATGAAGAGAGAGCATTGGAGAGAAGGACAAAGGAATGCAATAGGGTCTGTCCTGGCCCCAACTCCATGGTTAACAGCTGGTCGACACTGAGCCATTTCCTTCCCCCCTGTAGCATCCTGGCCCCAAATCAAAATGCAAACGTGAAGGTGAAGGTTTTTTTCTCCATGGGTAACAGCTGATGGAGACTGCCTTTCCCAGAAAGCTACGCTGGGAAAGACCCCTGTCTGATGCTTTAGACCAGGAGTGGGGAACCTTTGGCCATCTAGATGTTTTGGACTACAATTCCACACTACTGGTCATGCTACCTATGACTTGTTGGCGTTGAAGTCCAAAACATCTAGAAGGCCAAAGGTTCCCCACCCTTGCTCTAGACAGTCACTCCAAATGAAATTGCCAGTCTAGATGGAGCAATAGTTGGAGTTAGTAAAAGGCAACTTCGTACACATTTTAACACTCCCCTTCCTAATCCTGCCAACCATCCTCTTTCCTGATGTCCTGCTAAAGTCTAACAGTGAAGCAGATAGCCTCCAGCATTTCGGAGATAAAAACTGGGACACATGGGGCCAGGCAACATCAGAGTGTGATTAAGATGACTAACATTATTCGTGAGAAGGAACACACAAGCTAGGAGAGTCTGCAGCATTTTTCTTTTGCCTGAGTCTGCTGGGAAGGGTAAGATTCTTCCACCTCCTCTCCTCTCCCTGCTCTGAGTTAACTGGGTGGAAACTACATCTGAACTTTGAACTCAATGTGCAGCAACTAAAGTAAGCTGAAGACAAAGCAGGAGGAATGGGAGGAGGAAAGGGAAATTGGACATTTTAAAAGCAGCTATAAAAGTGGGAAAATAGAGGGATAATCAGGACTGTCCCTACCAAACTGTGACAGTTGGAAGGTGCTAGAGTGTCCCTCTCCTTGTTTCACTAAGTAAATTCCCCTTTCCTTAAAGATGAGCAGCACCCTGCAATGTCAGCCTTCCCTGAAAGATTATTCTCACTCAGACTGACGCATGACTTACGGCAGTGATGGCGAACCTATGACACGTGTGTCAGCACTGACACGCATAGCCATTTCTGATGACACACAGCCGTAGGCCTCCCCCCCCTGCCCGCAACCCCCCCACCCTCCCTAAAGTGGCGATCGGGGCTTCAAAACCCAGGTTGCCACTTTCCTCCACCCCCCACCCTCCCTAAAGTGGCAATTGGGGCTTCGAAGCCCTTGTCCCACCTTCCTCCCCCGACCCACCCTCCCCAAAGTGGGAATCCTGCACGCATACATGTTTTTTCCTCAGTGACACACCACCTGAGTTATGCTCAGGTTTTTGGCGAAGTCTGACACACCAAGCTCAAAAGGTTGCCCATCACTGACTTACGGTATACTGTAAAGTTTGCACGGTGAGGCTTTACACTTCCTCTGGCGCAGACAGCATAGCACAGTGGGGTGACAGTCCACTGGTTGACATTGGTGAGGTTGAAGGCTTTCCAGTTGGTCCCATTTCCTACAATAGCCCGCTTTAAAAATGTCTCAAGACCAATTGTTTCACAGTTGGAAGTACAGTTCAGCACAACAGAGCCACCAAATTCCACCACAGGCTTTTCTGGCCAAATTCTTACAAAGTTCTCCTCCTCAGCTCCTGAAAAAGAAAGGTTGTGACTCGTTTAGAAACGCAATCAATCATAAAGGGGAAATATAAAATGGTAACATTCCAGCAACGAATATATTGGAAGAAATAAAGAGAAGTGACAAAAAGAGACACTGGATATGGGGAAAGGTAGAAAGTGGGAATACAGCAGCTAAGGAGGTAAACTACACTTCACAGGAAAACAAGCACTGCAAGTTTGTTAAGATCCACTGTCCTTTAGCCAATTGTAATCATGCTTTAAATATCTTCTGATGCTTTCAGGGTCAATTTGATATCATAAGTGACCCTTAATAAAGCAACGTCTTATGAATCCCCTTTCACATTAATGGGCTTCTGGTCATTTACATACCTAGCAGCAGAGGGCAGCCATTTCAATTTCCCATAAAACCCCAGAGAAATGCAATGTTAAGCAGTCGTGGGATCTATGGGAAATTAAAATGTCTACCCAATATTGCCACCACTAAGCAAGCCCAAGCCTGGGGGCCTGCAGGAGGCATCAGCATGGGTGGACTCTGCTACCATACTAAGGCTCCAATAATCGACTTAAAAAGGAGAATGCAGATGAGGATGTGAGATTACATTGCCGTGACTATGGGCATCCTCACCACTCAGGTGTGGATTTCAGTGAGCCCACTGAGAAATATATCACCTTCAAGTTTTCTGTTCCTAGTCAAGCCAGTGGTACGTACACGAATATGAAAAACAGTACATACATGGCCAAGCAACATCAGAATGTGGGCAAGATGGCCAAAATTATTAAGGAGGAAGAATACACATGCTAGGAGAGTATGCAGCAGTTTGCTTTTGCCTCAGCCTATTGGGAAGGGCAAGACTCTGCCCATTTCCCTCCCCCCCTGCTGAGTTAAATTAGTGCAAACTACTTTTAAAATCTGAACTCATTTTATAGCAATTTAATTAAGTTGTGGACAAAGGGAGAAAATGAAAGGTGGAGAGAGAAACTGAGACATTTTAGAAGGAGTTGAAAAACGGGATGACAGAGGATTAATGAAGTGTGTCCATGTAAATCAGGACAGTTGGAGGGTATGATCTCCTGGAAGCAGTGGCATTTCAGGTTTCAATAGGTTTAGGACAAACACACACACCAAACTCTTCAACATTTAAAAACCCAGGTTTTTTTTTTTTCAAAATCAGGAGTTCCAGCCAACTTTTTTTGTACTTTCCCCCAGCATTTTTGGCAGTCCATGTGGACTTTGGGGGTCACAAGGGTAGCCTCCAGACCTGTCACTGTTGTCCACTTGAACCCTAGATCATGGGAGGAAAGGCAAACCAGCTTTGGGGCTACTGATATCTCAGTTCCCCCATTTCCACCTTCTACCCTGCCACTATGAGACCCTGGGTGGACTTTAGACTTGGTGACCCCTTTGCCTCAAAGTCTTCCTCTGTAGCCATCATAAATATGTCCCAACTGTTGTCATCAGTTAGTCTGATTAGATGGAAAAACCACACAGTTCTCTCTCTATTTTTTTTAGAATAAAACTTCCTGTAGTCCTCTGTTCCTGGAATTCACAGCCTTTTTAAGACAGCCCCTTCCCTGCCTCTGATGTTTGGGGATTAAGTCCACCATGAGGGCCCATATGTCTTTGGATCTGTCTTAAGGAGACAGTGGGGTCGGTTACACGGGAGAATTAAGTGCAGAAAATGCTGGCTTACCTTCCTTTCGCTCCAGTGCCACTTTGTTTACATGATTTAGGCTGCAACTGTGATGGAGAGGATACAGGCTGCAGCAGCGGAGAGATGGGCCTCTGGGACTGATAGTCCTGAAGGCCCATCTCTCTGCCACCACAGCTGGCGATCGGGGATGGGGAGAGCGCTGGGGTTGCCGGTCTGTCATAAAACCAATGGTGGATCCTGCATTGCAAGCCATCCCTTGCAAGCCCTCCCCCTCCAAGGTCTGAACAATCACAGCTCAGCTCTGCTGTGAGCCCCTGTTTTGGGAAGGTTGCTGGTAGATCATACAGCCAATAGTACACAACTTAACAAAACTTTTTTAAAAAGTTGGGGAAAATAGTGAAAGCTTATATCATGCATCTCGGGGGTATTTTGGCCCCCCTCCTTATCAATATGGTGACATTGGCCAGAAATGCATAGGGACCATTAGGATTCTGGGCAAATTAGTAGAGGATATTTTTCCCCTGTGTAAACGATCGCAGTATTTCCTTTCTGCAGTGACTCATTGTTTGGCTTTCTCTTTCAAATGCCAGCTGATCTGGAAGGGATCATTCTTCACCAGCCACTCCTTATTCTGCTCAAGGTTTAAAGAAAACCAGGCCCTTTCCAGGAATAACTCAGCTGATAATTGCCTTTATCAGGAACTCTTTTTTTAAAAAAAAGAACCTTTATCCCTTAGAGGCTGCTAGGGAGAGTAAACTGTTGTAGACAGTGGGACTTACTTCTGGGTTAACATGCAAAGGATTACACTGAAAGAAGCAATATACATTTCCATCACCCATGGAGAGGCTCTCTTCCTCAATACTCCAAATTTCTTCCCTTGCAATGAAAATGGAAGGACTGACATCAGAATGCAAATGAAATGTGGTGTAGCAGTAACAACAATTTCTATATGGTCACAGTTTGTTAAGGGAGTTTGTTTAGTAATTCAGCAACTGATTGTGTTATGGCAAAACTAGAAAAGAATCATAGAATCACAGAATTGTAGAGTTGGAAGAGACCACAAGGGCCATCCAGTCCAACCCCCTGCCATACAGGAAATTACAATCAAAGCATCCCTGACAGATGGCCATCCAGCCTCTGTTTAAAGATTTCCAAGGAAGGAGACCCCACCATGCTCCGAGGGAGTGTGTTCCACTGGGAGATGGGTGGTTAGGCTTCCCACTTTAAAGAGAAGCCAACAACATTCAGAACAAGAGTGGAGCAGGGAGGCAGTATGGGATCAGAAAAGCAACCTGAGTGAAAGAGCTGTTACCGTAATTCCTTTTAATTCTTTTCTCTCTCTCTATCACACACATATATGCAGAGAGAGAGTTTTCCAGATCTAACTTTGCCCCATGTGCTAGTTGTCTCACAGGGGGAAAAATGAAGGTATCATGTGGGTTCAGTCAAGCTGAATTAATGCAGGCCTACCCAAATTTTGCACGATAATATTAAGCCACAGATATAAAGGCTATAACGTAGGGCCTTTATGAAGGTGTGAATGGGATTTACTGGATGGATTTCTTCTTATACAGCCCTGTAGAAGGCTCCACCTAATCTTCTCTCGTTTTAACCTGTAGATTAAACCACTGAAGGTGACATTGTGTGAAGGGTGGGGCCATTATCTGGAGCTCCAACTGACTCTACTTAAGAAGAAGAAAATAACAACCCCACAGAGGTTGTTTTTATTTTGTTACAAGTTTTCATCTGAAGAATGAGAACTTAACCAGTTTTATTCTTAGAAAAGGAAAATGTCTGTTTTTTAAAGAAGTGATTATAGCTGGTGGGCGGGGGGACTGCACTTAAAAACTGAACTGGTAGTATTGCAGATTCTACCATCTTACCCATCTGACTCTCTGACCACCCTGCGTAGATTCCCCCTGAAACACAGGGGAATTTCCATGACATCACACTTACTTGTCATGCTTAAGGGATCCTGAAAACAAGTCCTCTTTTAGTAACTTTAAGGAAGGTAATTGTTATAACAAGGAACAAACACTTAAGAGCTAATCTAGATTTTTTTTTTACAATCATCATATGCTTTTACATTGACAAGTGACTTGAAGGCACATGCACATACAGTAGGACCCCCATATCCACTGATTCATTATTCACTGATCCATTATGCACGGGACACAAAACAGCACACCTACCATAGAGTCTTCCTAGAAAATATGTCCTCTCTAGCCATTTTCTAGGTCCTCCAAGGCAACTCTATGGTATTTTAAACCAGAAGTCACATTATTTTCAATAGTGTTTGCTATTATTCACAGTTTTCGGTATCCATGCCCCCCCCAACCAATCCCTGGCGCATATGGGGATCCTACTGAAGTGGCCAGGTTGACCCTAATGTCTATTTGCTGAATGCTGTCACCTTGCAGATTTTGGTTGGGTTAAGGGGGGGGGGGAAAGTAGTTGTTTGACTCCACATTTACTTTATTATATTAGGCCATTTATATTGTATCAATCTTTTCTTATGCCATTTGTTCCATTACTTTGGCATTTTAACTTTCTGCCTTACTACTGTACACAATAATTCATGAATAATGAAGATTCTTTATTACGCTTTAAAGATTAGCAAGTTTTACTGGACATTCATTTTTATGTACAACATCTTATGTCATCAGATACACCAAACAAATAGTTTGATAGTTTTCTAACTGCAACAGATTAGCATGGCTAATCTGCCCCTCCCCTGCCCAGAATTTGTAACTATTCATAGATACTAGAATATGCATATACAGTGCATATTTCCCACTTGGAAATGTGGCAGCTTCATTTAGCAACGGAGGCAATCTGGTGCTCAGAGCTATCAGTATGACTTACTTTGCTGTTCTCCTTTCTGTGTGAAGAGCTCAGAGAGGCATTTTGGTCTCACAACAGCCCTGGGAAGCTGCAATATTGTTATCTTTGTGGCTGGGAGGTAGTGGGGCAGGGAATGAATCTCAGCTTCCCATATCTAAACCCAATAAATGAGCCATTGCAACACATTGGTTCCTTAGTATCATTGTGACACTCAGGTTTCTGCTCAACTATTCTGGCATGGCAGAGGGGTGGAGTAGATGGCCCTTGTGGTCCCTTCCAACTCTATGATTCTAACTTTTTCATTTGAGAAATGGGTTGGTTACCTGTGACACAAGAGATGCATTTATTTATGGTAGAGGATTCAAGGTAGCTTACAACCATTTAAAACAGAAGACCAGTGTTCTACACTGTAGAAATAATGTAGTCTGACACCACTTTATGTGCCGTAGCTACATCCTATGGAATCCTAGGATTTGTAGTTTTATACGTTCTTTAGCCTTCTTTGCCAAAGAGTGCTGGTACCACACAAAACTGCAAATCCCAGGATTCTGTAGGATGGATCCATGGCAGTTAAAGTGGTCTCAAACTGCATTATTTCTACAGTGTAGATGCACCCTCAGTCTCTCAGTGGTGCTACTTTAAAGCACCCACTGGTTCTGGGATAAAAGTAGCAGTGATGAGGTCAGGAGAGGATCAGTTCCCCACCAGCACTCTTTTCCCAGTTCAGATCCCCTGAATAATCTGGAATTAGTCCCAGTGGGAGTGAAAGACAGCTCCCCTTGTATTGTACTTGTGTTTTTCCTCAGCTGCATCAAATGCTCAGGACATGCTCTGTGTGTTTGAATGAGATTTTACTTATCTTTTAAAACTTTTGTATGTCTACTGGAGAGCCAGCATAGTGTAGTGGTTTGAGTGATGGACTAGGTTCAAATCCCCACTCGGCCATGGAAACCCACTGGGTGACCTTGCATAAGGCATACTCTCTCAGCCTCTGAGGAAGGCAAGGGCAAATTCCCTCTGAACAAATTCTGCCAAGAAAACCCCATGATAGGTTCACCTTAGGGTGACCATAAGTCAGAAATAACTTGAAGGCACAAACAACAACATCCTTTAAATGATTTTATGTGGTGATTTTAATTGTTTTAAAATTTTATTGTGAAGATTTTTTAATTGACTCCCTCTGGGAGGTGCCTTGGGTCCCATTTTGGGAGAAAGGCAGCATAAATGAAATAAATAAATAAATTCTGGGGAAATGGGATAAGGTAAGTATAAGCTCTTCATCTACACCAATACATATTATGTGGCAGAAAACCAAGATTTTCCACTGGGGAGGAATCTGAGTGGGGTGAAAATGACACCTGATGCTAAATTGGTTCCAACTGCAGTCACTTCTTTGGAACATGTAGTTTGTTGTTCTATGAATGCACATTGCTTTAATTCCTCTGCTATATTGGTGACATTCTGCCCTCATTAGCAAAGTCCTACCTCCCTTCATTCTCCTTGACATTCAACATGGCTGAAGACTGTGTGCGTATCTGTATATGTGCAGCGTCCCATGACATAGAAGCCACTTGCAGAACTGCAGCAGCGTCTTCCCGCTCTCTCTACCTTCCACTTCTCCCCCATCTGTTTTTCCCCCTTTTGACTACAGAAGGCTGCCACTGCCTACTCTCCTCAGGCCACCTTAAGTTCTGATGCTGGGATAGGCAGGTGCATGTGTGGCAGCACAGCAGGTTTGTGGAGGGGACTGATTTGGCTGGTGCACTCTTGGGGAAGCTACAGGATGAAGTGTGTGGGTGTGTTTGAGGACAGCCAGTGTGGAGGAAGGGATAGATACCACTTTCTCTCCATGGGCCAGACCCACCTGCGCCTCCCAGAGCAGTATGATCCTGGAGACTACTGGCTCAGCTGGGAAAAGTGGTAGGAATAGACTGGAGTCTGGTGGTAGAAAATGTTGATTTGCCACAGGGGGAAACCAGATGGGTTGAAAGTGACACTGTTTGTGTAGAGAGGGGTTTGTTCTCAGTCCTCTGCTAAGTAGGGAGCCCACAGTACTCTGCTTGAACACTGGCCTCCAGGCAGGGCAGCCCACAGCCGGCCCTCCAGATTATAATTGCTTATGGCATTCATTTCTGATTACTAAACTGACTTTCTGGCTACTACAAGCTGTACATAGATACTTTGCCTGTTTCCAGTTACATAGTAGCTTTTTCTAAATCTCTAAAGTGCTTTTTAACGAAAGAGATATCATATATAACAATAAACACAGTATTATTTGTGCCAGGAAAGATTTTGTGTGTGTGTGTGTGTGTGTGTCTCACACAGGTTTCATTTCCCGGCTTCAGGAAGGACTACGGAGGGCATGAGAGAGGGGTGTGTTACAAAAAGGTACATTTACTTCCAAATAAGAAGGTTTGCTCTAGCCCATGAGTACCTCTTTTCAGGCATCTCACACCTGTCAGAGGTTTGCAGAAGGAATTTAGCCAAGATGTGCAGGCTGCCACTTCCTATCAGTCCACCAAGGAGAAAGAAGCAAAGACCGAAGAAATTGTTTGAGCAGACAAACATACAGTACATGCACACACAATCCACCACTGCAAAAGGGATGCCCCCACCCCAGAGACACAGTGGAGGAACATCCAAACGAAGACAAGGCAGGCAACATTGATAGTGGCACGCTCACTGGGTCATCACATGGGATTAGTCATGCCCCAAACCACCCCCACTTGGAAAGAATCAAAACAACTGAAAAAGCATGTGAAAGATTAGAGCCCAAACGTTGTGCAAACAAAGGGAACTTTTCTGAGAAATTATAGTCTGAATAGCTGCACTAATTTAACATGAAACAGGGCAAATCAATTTTTTTTTAAAAAATGGAGCATTCACAACTACAAGTAGTATATATATATGTGTGTGTGTGTGTGTGGATTCCCCTACTGAAGATAAACTGAATTTTAGAGCATCTCTTGACTATCCACTGAATGATACATGTGTTTGTCTCATTCACACATAAGTTTTAAAATATTGCTGGACTCCATCAGAGGCAATCCAACTCCTCTTCACTCACACACATCAAAGCATCTGGGAGGAAAATGGCAATCAGAGTAGAGGAAAACATGTGTTTGCAAACCTCAAAGCTTACGCACACAAAATTAAGTGTGCATATTTGACTGCACAAATTTGTGGGTTGGTTCATTAGCCTGTGTAGCTTCTTACATTTTAGTTGAATGTACACCTTTGTTCATTGTTCAGCTTTAACTTCAGGGGTGGACTGTCCCTCTGTTGTAGTCCATTGCATTGTTTTCTGAACCACTGAAGCAATAATCTCCATTCTTAGATAAATGTAACCCTCATCTACAAGTCAGCAAGCATGTCAGGGCAAGTTCTTCTGGGCTTAGCTTGGTATTTCTGGCTTATAAACAGGAACACTTGGGAAACTGAGTCTGACCTTTGGTCTCTCTAGCCCAGTGCAATCTTCCTGGGTTGGCAGTAATTGTTGTTCCAGAGTCTCAGGCAATTACTATTCCCACTCTGCCTAGAATCGTTTTGGGGACTGGGTCTTGGTCCTTCAGTGGTCAAAGCATCTGCTCAAATACTGAGCCATGCCTTGGAGTGATAGCTTGGAGTAACTGAAAAATGCAGCTGACAAGCTGTCAAATTTAGGCAAATCACACTCATCCATGCAGTTTTTTCCCTAGAGAAACTCAAGTGGCTTGGGGTTCAAGGAAGTGCCTTTGGTAAATGTGCGCTCAGTCTGTATGGTCTCAAACACTATTTTTGTTGTGTGCCTTCAAGTCATTTCAGACTTATGGCAACGCTAAGGTAGTGTTGTTTTTTTTTTGGTAAGGTTTGTTCAGAGGAGAGTTTGCCTTTGTCTCCTTCTGAGGCTGAGACAGTGTGACTTGCCCAAGCTCACCCAGTGGGTTTCCATGGCTGAATAGGGATTTGAATCCTAGTCTCCAGAGTTGAAGCCCAATGCTCAAACCACTACATTACACTGGCTTGTCTCAAGTATACCTCAAAACAACTTGAGACAACAGACTTCAGCAAGAATTTCAGGCATCATTAAGGGTGCTCTTAAAAAAAAAAAACTACGAAGATTACACTTCATTATGCTTTATCGTTTTTTGGGGGGGGGGCAAAATTAAAAAATAAATTTAAAAAACACTCTTTTCCAAAAAGGTATTTAAAAGCAAGTTACAGCCTTAAAGTAGTAAGTAAACCTATGTTTTAGAGAGGGCTTATTTTGTGCCAGGACTTGATTTGTGTTCAGCTCCCAGCTTCCAGTGCCCACTTCTAGGAAGCATAAATCAGTAAAGTGCCCTCCTCGAGAAGAGGCAGAAAGAATGCTTTTCTCCAGTATTAGAGGATAGAGATGCTGCAGAGAGGATGTCTCAGATCACAAGTTGGTCTTTCCAGACAGATTTGAGCCCTTGGATCACTTTTTTAATTAACTCAGTCCAGAAGTTTTGCTTTGGGTATTTTGAAGGACTGAATTCACCCCTCAGCAGTAAACTCTATATTCATTCCATCCCATTTTTTAACAGGGTGGGGGCATGGCATCCAGTTATACAGATTTCCCTCTTCCTTAACCCAGCTACCGAGATTCCACCTAAACATTAGGAAGAACTTCTTGACAGTAAATGCTGTTTGGCAGTGGAATGCACTGCCTGGGAGTGTGGTGGAGTCTCCTTCTCTGGAGGTTTTTAAGCAGAGGCTGGATGGCCATTTATCAGGAATGTACTCATGCATGGCAGGGGGTTGGACTGGATGGTCCTTGTGGTCTCTTCCAACTCTAGGATTATATTATTCTCTTAGGAAGAACTTCTTGACAGTGAGAACTGTTTGGCAGTGGAAAGCACTGCCTCCAGTGTGGTGGAGTCTTCTTCTTTGGAGGTTTTTAAGCAGAGGCTGGATGGCCATCTGTCGGGAATGCTTTGATTGAGTATTCCTACATAGTAGAGTGTTGGACTGGATGGCCCTTGTGGTCTCTTCCAACTCTAGGATTCTATTATTTTCTTAGGAAGAACTTCCTGACAGTAAGAGCTGTTTGGCAGTGGAATACACTGCCTCGGAGTGTGGTGGGACCCCATTCTTTAGAGGTTTTTAAACAGAGGCTGGATGGCCATCTGTCGGGAATTATTTGATTGTGTATTCCTGCATGGCAGGGGGTTGGACTAGATGGCCCTTGCGGTCTCTTCCAACTCTGATTCCGATGGAAAGCGGGAGGGGGAAGCTTAGTTCTCTATCAAATCTCCTTCCCCCCTCTCTTTGAAAATAGCCAGGGGTGAGGAGAAGCCGGGGCAAAGCACCTGAAACCCTGAAGGCCAGGAAAAGGGTAAAAAGAAGTTTCCCGCCCTTACCTTTTCCGAGACCCGAGGCGCTCAAGGCAACGAGGAAACTAAAGAGAAATCTCCACATTGTGACCGAGGTGAAATCCACAGTCCGGGCAGAGAACGAGGAGGCTTGGCCTGAGGGAGACGCGCTGTGGTGGACCCAAGACGAATTCGCCCAGGAGCCGAAAAGAAAGTACCCAAAGTCTGCTGCCGAGGAAAGAAGTGACAATGGCGTTACCTTTCTTAAGGGGAGAAGCTGGGCGGGCGTTTATATACAGCGAGGCGGTTCCGGGACGCCTTTACTTGCCTCTCAGCGCTCACGAGGGGGCGAGGGAAAATCCCGCCGGGCTTGTTTTATTCCCCCGCCTCACTCCGCTCGCTGCCGCCCACCGGGCGACTTTTCCAACCAGCCTTTGGCCAGGCGGGAAAGTTCCAGCCAGTGACGCTTCTGCAATTATCTGCCCCCCACCAAATTGTGAAAACCCCCCCCCCCACACACACATACGACCACCGTGTGTCACCAATGAACTGAGGGGTGGGTGGGCTGTGTAGGTTGGGCCCGACTGCAGCTTTCTCCATGGTTGGGTCGGGTAGTGCGCTTTCAGCCATTCCCCTCAGGCTTGTCCTTTTCCCCGAAGAGCGACGGATTCCAGTAAGGGGGAAAGAGCAGCTTCGGAAGGCTAGGGAAATCGCTTTCGACGGCTGGAAACAGGCTAACAGGAAACAGGGGATTAGGAATTTTTTATTGGAATAAGACCATTCTACTGAAAAATACACTCGACCACAAAAGGCCGTAACAATAACGCAAAAATAATAATAATGGTTTCCCTCTTTTCTTACTAATACAAAAATAAAACTATCTATCCTAACACTAATACATGTTTCCTCTTAATCTAAATACACTATAATCACGCTTTTTTCTTTTCCAATGAACGTTACATATTACAATTATACCTATTTGGAAAAGAAAAAATCAATAAAAGATGAAACAGGCTACTGGGGGTAGGCGTCTTGTTTTACTCCACACACACACATACACACACACAGTCGAAGTATGGAAACACCCTAGGAGGTGAACATTTTCATTAAGGTCTCGGTCAAAACACCACCTAGACCACCTTCAGTGTACAGTCGTCCCTTGGTATATCTATCCTTGGCTGGGGTTTGTTTGGTTCCAGGACCCCATGGAATACCAAAATCCGTGGATGCTCAAATCCCATTACTGTACATACAATGGCAGTGTACAAAATGGCAAAAGCAGGAATTGCTTCTTGGAATTTATTTATTTATTGGAATATTTTCAAGCCATGGATGGTGGAATCTGCAGATGCCAAACCCATGGATACAGAGGATACATATACTGTATATATCCTCTGTATCTTTTCTTTTCTTTACCAGGGACCTCCTATAAATATCTTTGTTCCCAGGGACCCCCAAGACTTAACTCAAGATTTAAAACAAATACATAATTATTAATACTACAATTACACCATCTATCCTCACAAGCACGGGAGAGGGAAGATTTTTTTTCTCCTGCATCTGCCTGCAAGTTTGTGGCTGGAGTTGATTGAATGGCAATGTGCAAGCCAAGCCAGCTTTCCCTTGGCTCCTGTCACATGGTTGCTCTACTGCCATCACAGACCCCCCTGTGAGGACATCATGGACCCCTGGGGGTCCACGTACCACAGGTTAAGAACCACTGGTATATGTAATTAAGAGTCCTTTTTTGTTCCAAAATGTGTTACTTTAAGGGTGTATACCTTGAATTCCATTTGCCACCCCATTGCCCATTCAGTCAGTTTGGCTAGATTCATTTGGAGCTCTTCTCCAACCTCTTCTTGCCAACCTGAATAACCCTTTGTCACCGGAAAACCTGGCCACTTCATTGCTCACACCCAACTCCACATGTTTTATTCAGTTAAAAAAATCACTCCCAATGAAGGACTTGGGGCGAACTCAGTTTTTACACCCCGCAACTAGTAGGAGTGTTCATTTATTTCAGCTTTTTGCTTCCCATTCTTTTACCAGGTAAGCAGAGAACCAGAGGACCTCCCATCTTTTCCCATGACTGCTAAGTTTACTTGTAACTCTTAACTCTAAAGGGACAGAATCTTAACTCCCATAAGGGCCCTATCACAGTATGCTGTTATAGCGCTATATTCCAATTTAACTGCCATGGCAACATTCTGTGGAATTCTGGGGTTTGGAGTTTAGTGAAGCCCGAGAGCTCCCTGACTGAGAATTCTAAATTGCAAATCCCAGAATCCTATATGATGTTACCATGGCAGTTAAAGTGGAATATAGCGTTCTAACTGTGTAGTGTGATAGGGCCCAGAATGGACAGAGACATCTTCTGCCCTTATTGGGACAACAGCCCTGGCCAGCCTGAGTCTGTCAGGACTAAGATCTGGTGGGTTCCTTTACCAGAGACACTCTTCACCCAACCTCTCTAAACAGATCTATGAGTAAAACTTGCTTACTGTGAGCAAGAATGTGATCCACAGCTTCCAACAGCCCCATAGCAGTTTAATCAAGACTGGCTTGATGAAAACAACCAAGAGATCCAGGAGCTGTTGGCAAGGAAGAGAGCTGCTCACCAGGCATACCTCGCCCAGCCAACCTGTCATGCAAGAAAAGCAGCTTTCCGCCTCACATGTAGCAAACTACAACAAAAACTCCGAGACATGCAGAACAAGTGGTGGATCAATTTAGCAGAAAAGACACAACGCTGTGCAGATCTGGGTGATCATAGAGGATTTTATGAAGCTCTTAAAGCAGTGTTTGGACCTACTTATCAGGTCCAAAGCTCCTTATACAGTACAGATGGTCAAACATTAATTACTGATAAAGCCTCCATCCTGAATCGTTGGGCTGAACATTTTCAAAGCCTCTTTAGCGCCAACCGAGTAGTCCAAGCCTCAGCTATCCAACATATGATACAAAAACCAATGAAAAATGAATTGGACCTAGCTCCCACTTTGGAAGAGACCCTTAAGGCCATACAGCAGATGAAAAACGGCAAGGCAGCTGGGATTGATGGAATCCCACCTGAAGTTTGGAAACATGGAGGTCATGCACTCCACGAAAAATTCCACGAATTCCTTGTGAATTGCTGGGAAAAAGGGGAACTGCCATCAGACCTCCGAGATGCAGTCATCATCACCCTGTACAAGAAAAAAGGAGCAAAATCCGACTGCTCAAACTATCGAGGCATAACACTGCTCTCTATTGCTGGAAAAATCCTTGCAAGGATACTCCTGAACAGATTAGTTCCTGCTATTGCAGAAGAACTTCTCCCTGAAAGCCAATGTGGCTTCAGAGCCAATAGGAGTACTACAGACATGGTATTTGCCCTTAGGCAACTGCAAGAAAAATGTAGGGAGCAGAACAAGGGTCTCTATGTAACATTTGTCGACCTCACCAAAGCCTTTGACACTGTAAGTAGAAAAGGTCTGTGGCAGATCCTGGAAAGACTAGGATGTCCCCCCAAATTCCTTAAAATGATTATCTTGCTACACGAGGGCCAGCGTGGTCAAGTGAGATATGGTGATGCTCTTTCAGAGCCCTTTCTAATAACTAATGGAGTGAAGCAAGGTTGTGTTCTTGCACCAACTTTATTTACAATCTTCTTTAGCACGATGCTCCAAAGGGCTATGGCAGAGCTTGAAGAAGACGACGGCATCTATATACGCTACCGTACTGATGGTAGCTTGTTTAACTTAAGCCGTCTGAGGGCTCACACTAAGACTCTAAACTATCTAGTCCGTGAGCTGCTCTTCGCCGATGATGCTGCCCTTGTTGCCCACACAGAAGCAGCTCTGCAGCGCCTAACGTCCTGCTTTGCAACAGCTGCAGAGCTGTTTGGGCTAGAAGTCAACCTGAAGAAAACAGAAGTTCTTTACCAGCCTGCACCACAGGACGAACACCACCATCCCCACATTGCCGTCGGCAAATCTGTGCTCAAGTCCGTTCAGCAGTTCACCTACCTAGGAAGCATCATCTCCTCAGACGCCAAGATTGACAAAGAGATCGATCACAGATTAGCAAAGGCATATAGTGCATTTGGAAGACTTCACAAAAGAGTCTGGAGCAATAAACACCTGAGGCAAAGCACAAAAATCAGTGTGTATAGAGCCATCGTACTGTCTATCCTCCTTTATGGATCTGAAACATGGGTCACCTATCGCCACCACCTACGACTCCTCGAGCGCTTTCATCAGCGCTGTCTATGCACAATCCTAAATATACACTGGACTGACTATGTGACGAATGTTGCTGTCCTTGAGCAAGCAGGGATCACCAGCATTGAGGCCATGATATTGAGAACACAGCTGCGCTGGGCAGGGCATGTTTCTAGGATGGAGGACCATCGCCTCCCAAAAATACTACTTTACGGTGAACTCGCCACGGGTCAGCGTAAGAGGGGTGCTCCAAAAAAGCGATACAAAGACTCCCTGAAACAACATCTCAGGCTTGGCCAAATTGATCACCAACAGTGGTCCGCCCTGGCCTCACATCGGGAGGCATGGAGACGCACTATCCACAATGCTGCAGCCTTATTTGAGAACTCACGACGAACAAGTCTTGAAGAGAAACGACAACGCAGAAAGAATCACAACCCAAAAACATCACCCAAGGAGACCTTCTGCTGTGCTTTTTGCAACCGGACTTGTTTATCTCGGATTGGCCTTTTTAGTCATCAGCGCGCTTGCAGAAAGCGCGGGATGAGTCCTTCCTGAATCTTCGTTTGCGAAGAAAAGCCAGAGAGAGAGAGGGTCATAAAATTAATCCCTTAAAAGATGATGTTTTAAAATAATATGATTCCAAACAGTTAACCTGCCCTTTTATTTTAAGATTCAAAATTATTAAACAAGCAACATTCCCTCCCTCCACCCCCCCCCTTTGTGGACTTGATACTGGAAAGTTTCTTTCAAAAGTTGTTGAAAATATGTTTTCATTTATTTGGCCTAAACTATGAGTCTAACAAGTATGAAAAACTTTGGAAACATTAGTTTGTCCTGGGGGCTGTTTACACAACGAAAATGTCATGAGATGAACTCATGATGAACCCTGGTTGTGACGATCTCAGGCTTTTCAGAAGGAGGTCACCTTTTATCCCTCAACCAGTGGGACTTTCCGTCCCGTGGTTTGTCCCGTGTTTTTTTAAAAAGTCTTGGAAGGTTGCGGAAAATCGGATATGTGAACAGGTCAGAACAAAATATCTCAGGAGTAGGTGATGGCCAGAAATTGAGGTGGGCAGGGGTGGGCACAGAGTTCAGAGAAGGAGGGATCAGTCACTCTTTTCAATAGATTCAGCCTCACTGGCTGAAAGCAAAGCCTTCCCTCCTGGCTGCATGCACGGAGGTTTGTGTGTGTGTGCCACTCCAAGAAAGCCTTTCCTGTCTCCCCCCACCAGCTGAAAGCAAAGCCTTCCCTCCTGGCTGCACGCACAGAGGCTTGTGTGTGTTTGTGCCACTCCAAGAAAGCCTTTCCTTCCCCCTGCCCACTGGCTGAAAGCAAAGCCTTCCCTCCTGGCTGCACGCACGGAGGCTTGTGTGTGTCTGTGCCACTCCAAGAAAGTCTGTCTGGTTTTCTTAGGTGGCTTTGCAAGTTCCTTCCTCTGAAATATAGCCTACACCTCCTGGTATTCAAGAGTGATTCTTGTGGGTTCTTAAAGACAAACAAGTTTTATTTGGCATTAACCTCTGTGGATTAATGGAGCTGGAGACACTAAGGCAAGCCCAACAGGGGATTCTTTTTACAGGAATTGTGCAGAGGGGGTTGCCTTCGCCTTCCTTCTCTGACCTATGCAGAAGCTTGAGCAAACATTTGTGGCAGCCAATAGCATTGCTCATGGCGGGAAACTCCACAGGAAATACGTCACTCATTTTTTCATGTTGTGAAAAAATGAGTAATCACATCCTTGACTGACAGCTAATATATATATATATCCCGTAACCTTTTCCCGTGTAAACAAAAATAACACGGGATACTATGTCTCGGGATCTTGCTTTTGTTACAGAAAAGGCTGTCATGTAAACAACAATCCCGGGATATTGTTCATCCAGGGACAAATAATGTAAACAATAAGAGACAAATTCAGGATGAGGTTATCTCGCTTCTCCCTGGGATAAAAATTGCCGTGTAACTGAGCCCCAAGATGCTGTGACCAGAATGCTGACTGGGACCAGTTACATATCTCCCTCATTAAAACAGCTTCACTGGCTACCAGTTTGTTTCCAGGCACAATTCAAAGTGCTGGTCATGACTGATAAAGACCTATACTGCTTAGGTCCAGACTGTATCTCCCTATATGAGCCTGCCAGAGTCTTAAGAGCTTATAGGGAAGGGCTGTCTCTCAGTCCCGCCAACATCACAGGCTCATTTGTTGAGGGCATGGGAGAGGGCCTTCTCAGTGGCTGCTCCCACCCTCTGCAATTCCCTTCCATGGGAAGTTAGCCTGGCCCCTCTCTGCTCCCCTTTTGCAGGAAAGCAAAGACCTTTTCATTCAAGCAAGCTTTTAATGAGTAATTGTGTGCAGGGAGCCCTCTTACTGAGGGAGTGCTTTCTTTATTTTTAACTTTTGTATGCTTTTGAATGATTTCATACTGTTCATAACTTTTCATAAGTTTTCATGTGATGATTTTTAAAATTATGTTTTAAATATCATTACCAGGTTACCAGGTTTTTTAACTGATTCTTTTTGTGAGCCACCTTAGGTCCGGGAGAAAGGCAGCATAGGAATTAAATAACTAAAATAATTAAATAAAATAAACAAAATAAAGTGTTTAAAATGTGTTCAGGATTGTTTCTTTTCTCTCCAGTTCCTCTGTCACTTGCAGCCTTTTTCCATAGATGTCTACTCAGAAGCCCCACTGGAATTGATGAGATTTATACCCAATTAAATATAAACTGTCTTCACCTTGCTGTGTATAATGAAAAAAAATTTTTTTTTATCAACTTTAGTTGAATATGGAAATACATCACCACTCTTTACATATGGCATAAAAGTATGGTATAAACTTGGTATTGTTTAACTGCCTAAATACCCTAAAGACATCAGATCCCATCAACCTTGGAAGCTAAGCAGAGTCACCTCTGGTTGGTACTTAGATGGGAGACCACCATCGAATACCAGGTGCTGTAGGCTACATGTTAGATGAAGGAACTGGCAAAACCACCTCTGAGTATTCCTTGCCTCAGAAAACCCTATGAAATTCATGGGGTCAACAGGCAATTTGAAGGCACACACACAAACATTTTTTTGGAAAATGCCAGGTTTATTCTAGTTCTGCATAATCATGCTGTTTCCACATCCAAATAGTATAAACTCTCTTTCTCTAATTCTGTTTTAATGGTTTCAGTTGTCATTTCACTACTGTCCCCACCTCCATTTTACTAACTGGGAAAAATACAGATATACTTAAATACCATAGCATGTAGCAGTTTGCAACTTCATTGCTGTGTGTGTATGTATGTATGTATGTATGTATACACACACATACACTGTATGCACATGTACATACACACTGTGTGTGTGTGTGTAAATGTATATATACACATGCACACATACACATGTGCATGTCAATATTGTTTGAAAAACATGAAAGCATTTATATGATTGCATTTCAAAAATAAATGAAACAATACAATTCTTTGTGCTAAATTATGCATGACTCAGACGTAGTAAAGTCTACATTTAGATGAATAAAAATGTACTGCATATATTTTCAGTTCCCCCTTGACAGAAGTCTGAAATGGGAAGATGATTGTCTGCTCTTTTCTGAATGAAATAATGCTTGACCTTGGATCAAACTAGAGATCAAGTATCAAAAGACATCTCTTTGTTATAGCATGTAACTTTCTTCATTTGTATATATTGCATTTAGCATGCTTTGTTTTATGATGGCTCATAAGGAGGTGAACACAGCCTTAATTCATAAATCTGATTGCTGAGGCTTGTATCACGGAGACAATCCACTTGGAAAACTAGGAAAAGATGCTAATTGTAGAAATACTATACTGTACTAGCCACCCCCTTCAGGTCTATGCTTACCCCTGTGTGTGTGTGTGTGTGTGTGTGTGTGCGTGCACAGGTGTGTGTGTTTTAATACTAATAGGAAGATGACTCCACCATGTCAGTTGGTAAGTGGCACAGTGTTGTTTTAACTGAATAAAGGGGAGAAAGTTCTGCTTTAGTGCATCTAAAGTCCACAGAACCTACAGAGGGTAAAAACACACTCATTTCCAATTTCCCCCAACCTTTTGCCCTGTTGGATGGCAGCTTCCAGTACAAGTCAGCCCCCATATCTGTAGGGAATAAGATCCAAGACCCACGCTGGAGACCTGAAACCATGGGTAATAGGGAACCCTATTATTTTCAATGAGATGAATGCCAGACGTTGACCATAGAATCACATTGGGGACCTAGAAATGCCTAGAGAGAGCATTTTTTAGGATGTGGATAAGTGAAACTGTGGATACTGAATCTGTGGATATGGGGGGTCAGCTTGTACATCCTGAAGACACCAGGTTGGGAGAGTTGCAACAGAGACCACTGAGGGGAAATGTCAATTTTCTGCCCTTTTTTTTTTTTTTTTTTTTGCCCCTAGCTGCTAACTTTTCGAAAGAAAATAGACTTTTGAGACAAAGTGATCATAGGGGGACAGAATTAAAGTCAAGCTGTCTGGCAACATTTTCTCTCACACACATGTACATCTTTCCTTTATTCTTTGTTAAGAAAGCTACAACTAATCATTAGGACACAGTATGAGATGTTACACATGTCACAACAAGAGACTATCAATCATCTAATTAACTTTTCTGGAAAGTAATCATAAAATCATAAGAATATTTTCTTAAGTATGTTCCAGGAAGGAGACACCATGCCAACTTGATTGTTCCATTGGTCAACTGTTCTTATAGACAGGAAGTTTTTTCAAATGTGGAGTGTGTGTGTGTTCTAAACTGGAGGTTCTCTAATGTGTTTTTACAAATGGCTTTTAAAATTAAAAAAGAAATTTATAACAAGATATAACCTGGCAAATAATCTTCAAAGTATGGGAGGAGAGAGATGTGATATTTCTGCTTGTGCATTCTGAATGTAGTTTATATTTCTTTATAGTATGAACAAATTCTAAGCAGCAATAAAAGACTTGAGACTCCTGTTCCTCTCCTTCCCTTCCCTACAAAACTGATTCTATGGTATCCCATTGCTTTTCGTCTTGCCCTCATCAAACAAACCAATGTTCCCACTTTTTTCCTGAAGAATCTTCCCACTGTCAGCTCCCACCTTCATCCATTTTAACATTTCTTGAATTGTAATTACATTTCCTACCTCCATCTCATTAAATGCATCTTCTTTTGGCCTCATAAGCGATGTAAATGAAAACAATTGTGATACAATTCCATGGTGTTCTTTGGCCAAACCTTTATATTTTTTTTCTTTTGAAACCACATATTGTACCGTGCACACAAACACATCTCTCAGGAGTCTGCTGAGTGCCAGACTAAACGAGATGTTAGCTGGCACCCTGTTAGTGACTTACAATGGCAGAAGTCCTGCTTTTTTTTTTCTTTTTTTTTTTAGCACAATGTTGACCTCACACAATGCCCAGATTACCCTCCCAACCCACCTTTTAGCTGCAGGAGTCCATCTCCATGGCCATTTAGTGATCAATGGAGTCCTCCAAATGTCTCAGTGGATGATGTCTTTGTTCTGCGAGTGGCTATAAGGACATAACTAGACACTTTTCCAATGCCCCCCCCCCGCTCTCTGTGAGTCACTAAAAAGCTGCAAAGGGGGATTCCTGCAGCTAAAAGGTGGGTTAGGGTGAAAGGGGAGGCATAATTTAATTCCATATGCAGAACATCTATGCTACATCTCTCATTCCCTGTTAGAGATTTCTTTCTAAGTTGCCATGAGACAGAGGGAAGGTGGGCGGGAGGGACAGGAGACTGGATCAGGACCATTATATTGGGGAGCTTTTTAAAAAAGCTCCCCTCCCCAACACACCATTTTCCTAAACTAATTTACACCTTGGCCTGCTATTTGCTCATTAGGGGAAAATATTTTAATAGGACAAATAGTAGCTAAAGTAACACTTAACATGCAGTCCCATACTTACCTGCCACACCAAAAACTGTGGGACAAATTTCTAAGAAGACACACATAGGACTGCACAATTGGATAGAGGAAATGGCATCCAGGACAGTGGGCCTTCCATATCAAGAGCCTCCCAATCCATTCATGTTGCCACCATCAAGTAACACATTGAACTGAACCCCCGTGGTTCGAGAGGGCCCACTGTATCTTAATGAAACCCTCTGGATCCCTGCCAGCACAGCTGCTTTCCACCTCCTTCCCTCTCTCATATATATCTACTTTTAAAGGAAAAAAATAATAGAATCATAGACTTGGAATGGTTCCCACAGGCCATTGACTCCAGCTCCTTGCTCAATGCAGAATCTCTAGCTAGAGCATCCCCATCAGCCTCTTTCTGAAGACATTCACAGAAAGAGACCCCCAACATCTCTCTAAGTAATTGGTTCCATGCCAAACCATTCAGTTCCTTCTAATGTTCAATCGAAATCTACCCTCCTGCAACTTAAAACCATTAGACCTGATCCTACCTCTGGAGCAGCACTGAACAAACCTCCACCCTCCTCTCTGTGACAGCCCTTTAGACGTTTCAAGTGCAATCATGTCACCCTTCAGCCTTCGCTTCGCCAAGCTGAACATGCCTAGCTCCTTCAACCTTTTCTCATATGTTTTGTTCTCCATATCTCTTATCCTTATTGCCCTTCTCTGAACCTGCTCCAACTTGTCTATATCCTTCTCAAAATGAGGTGCCCAGAACTGAACACAGTACTCCAGATGAGGTCTGACTAATTAGAGCTGTGGCAGCTGGTGGCACCCATGTCAGTGGACCAGGAAATCCTCTCTGGGTTTGAGTAAACACTTTTAAAGAAATAGTCCAAGATGCTAAACCTTACCGCTCCTAGGTTCAGCACCTTGAAGAGCTCCTGCCAACCTCAGAGCAGCAGAGTCAGTGGCATAGGAACTACATGGGAACTATTAGAATGGTCCGCCCCCGAAGGCTAATGGAACCAATAGGATTCCAGAAAGCCTTGGAGGGTTTAATGGCTGGTAACGGCGGTGACCCTGTCAAAGCTTTGGTTAATACTTGGAACACCGACCTCACCAAGGCTACCGACACGATCGCTCCCAAGCGTCCTTTCCAACCCGCTTCTAACCGTAAGCCATGGTATACTTCAGGGCTTAGGAAAATGAAGTGGGTTGGACAACGACTAGAGCGCAACTGGCGGAAAACTCGACTCTTATCCGACAGGACTCGACATAGGAATTTTCTTCGGTCCTACCGAGAGGCAATACGTGCAGTGCAGAGATCCTTCTCCTCTGCACGTATTGCGTCTGCAGAGTCCCGTCAAGCAGAGCTGTTTAGGGTGGTAAGGGAGATGACGCAGGTTATACCTGCGCAGAACCCATTGCTTAACCCAACAACGGCCTGCTGTGATTCATTTAACAACCACTTTGCAGATAAAATCTCTCGGATAAGAGCTGACTTAGATGCCAGCATTTTGACAGAAACAATTGACGAGGTGTCCAGCAACTCCATTGATGTAAGTTTACTGAATCAATTTCAATCTGTGAGTACCGAGGACATGGACAAGCTACTTGTTAGAGTGAGGAAGACGACCTGCCCTCTTGATCCTTGCCCTTCATGGCTGGCCATCCAGGGGGGGGGGTACTTTGATGGTGTTCCTTAAGGACATCATCAATGCATCCCTCAGGGAAGGGTGTGTTCCATCCTGTTTAAAGGAAGCGGTGGTTAGGCCACTCCTGAAAAAACCTTCCCTAGACCCCCTGGACATGAACAACTATAGGCCGGTTTCTATGTTACCATCCTTGAGCAAAGTGATCGAGAGGGCAGTTTCTCTTCAACTCCAAGTGGTCTTGGATGAAACTGATTATCTAGACCCATTTCAAACTGGCTTCAGGATGGGATTTGGAGTTGAGACTGCCATAGTTGCCTTGACCGATGATCTGCGTCTAAGCATCGACAGGGGTAATGTGTCCCTGTTGGTGCTTCTGGACCTCTCAGCAGCTTTCAATACAATAGATCATGGCATTCTCCTGGATTGCCTGAGTGGGTTAGGAATCGGAGGCACTGCGCTCCAGTGGTTCCGGTCCTTCCTCTTGGGCAGAACTCAGAGGGTGCGGCTTGGGGACAGCTGCTCCAGCAGAAAGGAGCTTACTTGTGGTGTTCCGCAGGGCGCCATCCTGTCCCTGATGCTGTTTAACATCTATATGAAGCCGCTGGGTGAGATTATTTGGAGTTATGGGGCTGGGTGTTATCAGTATGCTGATGACACCCAGATCTATTTCTCCTTGTCCCAATCATCGGCCTCGAATTCCAATGGCATCTCTCCTCTTAATGACTGTCTTAAAGCAGTAACGGGCTGGATGAGGAAAAACAGATTGAGACTAAATCCGGACAAAACGGAGGTGCTCAAGGTAGCGGCCCCGAAACCAGGAGTTGGGTTGCAACCACCAGTCCTGGATGGGGTCACGCTGTCCGTTAAGGACTGTGTTCACAGTCTGGGGGTGCTCCTTGATTCATCACTTCAGATGACGAGTCAAGTGAATGCGATGGTCAGGAGCGCTTGTTATCAGCTTCGGCTGATACGCCAGCTGCGCCCTTTCCTGGAAGTAAGGGACCTTGAGACTGTGGTGCACGTGCTGGTAACCTCTCGTCTAGATTTCTGCAATGCGCTCTACATGGGGCTACCCTCGTGCTTGGTCTGGAAACTTCAGTTGGTACAAAATATGGCAGCCAGAGTGGTCTCAGGAACATCTCGGAGAGATCATATAACTCTAGTATTAAAATCTCTCCACTGGCTGCCTATCAGTTTCTGGGCCCAGTATAAGGTGTTGGTTATTACCTTTAAAGCCCTAAATGGCTTGGGTCCAACTTATCTCTGGAACCGCCTCCTCCCATACAATCCTCCCCGCGCACTCCGGTCCTCTGGGAGGAATCTGCTTAAGCCACAAAAATCTAGGCTGTCTGCAACCTCCCAGAGGGCCTTTTCGGTAATCGCCCCCAATTTATGGAATGGCCTGCCGAATGAGATCCTTCAGTTGACAAGCTTGAGTAGCTTTAAAAAAGCACTAAAGACTTTTGCCAGGCCTTTCCTGATTAGATCCCGGCCTCAGGATCTCAGTCTCCTGGCTTTTTAAAATTATGTATATATTTGTTTTTAATGTGTTTTTAGTTAGAAGGTTTTAATTTTATAGTGATTAATGCCTTTTTATAGGGGATGGTGGGGGTGGGGGTGTTTTTAGTCATTATTATAATGTTTTAATTGTTGGAAGCTGCCCCAATTGTTTTTAGCAGAGGGGCGGGGTATAAATACATTTTATTATTATTATTACTATTATTCAGCACTGAAACAGATAGGAAATGCAACAGTGGCACCATCACACAAAACCACTGCTGACTGTCAAATATTTGGCCTGCTGTCAGGTTGCTGCCACACTGCAGAAATAATGCCTTTTGACAGCACTGTAACTGCCATGGCTCAATGCTATGGAATTCTAGGATTTGTAGTTTTGTGAGATATGTAACCTTCTCTGTCAGAGAGCTCTGGTGCCACAACAAACTACAAATCCCAGGATTCCATAGGATGGAGCCATGATAGTTAAAGCAGAGTCAAACTGGATGATTTCTGCAGTGTGGTAGCCACCTCAAACAACATATAAACAAGTTTTGTTCCATTAGGAATAAGGTAGTTTAAGAATAAATTTTAAATTGGGCTTCTGGGCCGTAACTCACTGGGCCAACCTGAAATGCCACTGTGCTATATCAGCATCTCAAAGGATAAGAAGGAATGATGGTGCCAATGCTGGAATAAGAGGAACTCAGGCCAGGGTTAACATGGCAACTACCACTGGTACACAGTGCCAGTACTCCTCTGCTTCACTTCCAGGGCATCAGGCAGGGTGAACCTGTCACCTCAGGCCACAAGTGCCAAGGAAGGTGGCATGGCAGGGCACTGGAGGAGAGAGCTGTGTGTCAGTGAACCTGCCCTGTGCTTCCCATCCAGACTGCTGCCTTGGGGTGGGTGGGTGGTGGTGGTGGAGCATTCTCCCATTACATTTTTCTTAATCTGATGTAAACAAACAAAAGGGAAGTGTCGAAATAAAATTCAGCTGCCAGGCCAGCTGGTTTTCATGCATGGAATGGGAAAGGGGGTTCTCTATCATTCTTTAGCTCCAAAAAAGACAATGTCTTTGACCTCCCTGCACCTCATATGAACCATGGACAACAGGATGTAGGGATTTCTGCTTTAATTTCACACTTTAGTAGGTTTCTAATCTTTTGGGCTAGAATAGTTTTAAACACTAACCCTACAAGAGTTACAAACTGGAATGTATATATACTGAATGAAGGAAAGGAAAGCTCATTAGATGTGATTCATGGGAGGCTCATGGGGCTTTCAATTGTGTAAGGGTTATATATGGAGATGAATCAGCAGTCTAAGGTATGGAATGGGAACTGATACAGGAGTTGAAAACTGTAAGAAGAAGGTGAACATTCTTTTCATTTCAGAAACACAGAGGTTAACCTTGGAACACAGCAAAGATGAAAGTGAAAGACCAAAGGTGCCACAGGACTGCATGACCTCATACATAACAAGAATGTAGCCCTTTCCCTCCTCCTATTTGCTGCACACATAAGACTTTATCCTAAGAGGTATAAAGTTTGGAGATGACATATTATTCAGAATGGAAAATGCAAAAAACCCTGAGTTCTTGAGTTCTTACTGGGGCTTTCTTTTTGTTTTGTTTTTTTTGGTTAAGCACTTAACAGGAACCAAGGGCTGTACACAGATAAAAACAAGATAGTCCTTGCCAAAAGGCCTACAGTTTAAAAGGCACAAAAGGAAAGGGAAAAGGAAAACAAATTCCCTCACCAGTTCTTAAAATTACATCCTTATATGCCCAGAAGTGGAAGATGGAATATATCCCTTCAAACAAAGAGTGGATTGTTAAAGTTTTTGAATTGATGGAGATGGATATACTTTCAACCTTAATGAAGAAGTCATTGGACAGTTTTTTGATGGACTGGGGGCTGTTTTTGATGTTTTGAAGAAGAAAGATAAGAAGATTGTAGTTGTGAATATGGCTGTTTGAAGCATTTTTATTTTACCTTTAGGTCAGAAGTATTGAATAGATTGATTTTTTGAGAAGTTTCTTATATCTAGCATTACATTTCTTGGGCTAGGGTGATGGGATGTCAATTTTTATTTTCTATATGTTATTATGTTTAGTGTTGGGATGGGTGTGGGGGGATGTTGTTAATTGTTATATTATTTGTAGTTGTAGCTATATGATGTGTTGTAATGTTCTTATTATGATTTAAACTTAATAAAAATAATATCAAAAAATTACAGTTGTTCTTAAATAAACAGCTGGGATAGAGACAGCTCAACGGAAAAAAAATACACCAGTGGCTCTTAACCTTTTCTTTACCAGGGACCCCCTTTAAATATATTTTGTTGCCATGGCCCCCCAAGACTTAACTCAAGATTTAAAATAACAACAACAATACAGTAACACCCCCCATCTGCTGATTCACCATCCACTGATTCAATTATCCGGGGGGGGGGATAGCGACAGCAGGGGGTGGGTGGGTGGATGGGGGAGGGAGGGGAGTAGTAGTAGATTTGCCTCCCTTCTCCCTTCGTCCCCCCGGGATCACTCCCTCAATCTCTCCCATGAGGAGAATGGCGATGTGGGGGTGAAGGGAGGGGAAGAGAAGATCTGCCTCCCTTCTCTCTTCACTCCTGGGATCATGCCTCGGGATCGTTCCCATGGCAGGAATGGCAATTGGGAGAGTTCACATTATCCATGGATTTCATTCTCTGCGAGAGGCCCTGGAACCAATTTCCCATGATTATGGGAGTCCTACTGTAATAACAACAACAACAATACAATTACACCACCCATTAAATGTTCCCTCAAGGGACTGAAGGGGGAGGGAACACTTTTATCCTGATTCTTTTTGCAAGTTTGTGGCTGGAGTGGATTGAATGGCAATGTGCAGGCCAAGCCAGCCAGCCTTTGCCTTGGTTCTTGTTACGTGGCTACTCCACTGCAGGCAGAAGGTGGGCTGAACAGCCTTCAAGCCTTTGCAGACCCCCTGTGGGGACATCGTGGCCCCCTGGGGGTCCCAGATCACAGGTTAAGAACCATTGAAATAGACATAAGTGGATTCGGCTGTACTGGTGCCCCATGTATGTCTCTGCTAGAGCCAGCTGGATTGGCTGTCAATAGATAAACATTGGAGGATGGAAGGCGTCCAATGGCACCTAGTCTAAACAGCGTTGAGCCTTGAGAGAATCTTTCCAACCTGGATGAATGGGCGACAAAATGGCCCTTGAGACCCAGTGTGAATAATGGTAAAGTGATGCATGCTGTGATCCAGAACCCCAGGTTCACATATAAAAGTGCACCTCTCTAGACAGGCAATGTGAAATAAATTCTTGAGTTGTAGTATCATAGAGTTTGAAGGGACCACAAGGGCCATCTTGTCCAAACCCCTATAATTCAGGAGGCCATTAAAGAGAGCTCAATAAAAAATAAGGATGGGGAAATCTGACAGCTTTGCTTTCCCCCGAATTTGTTTAAACCTCAAGTTCTCTCCATCCTGAAAGTTGGTAAATTCTCCCTCTCTCCCTCAAAACCAAATAACTGGGAGTGCAATGTCATGAGTTAGTTTTTAAAAATTATTAATTGTGACTAAAGTCGACAGATGGATGTTGTCTCCTTATCTCAAATGAGAATGTTGTCAGATAGTAAAACCTCCTGCAGTTTTTGTTTGCAAACTGTTCGCAGTTTTTGGAAGGGCAGACAAAAGGCAGAAAAATCTTGTGGTTACCACAAGATATGGTAATTAATGGGTGGCCACAGGCATAAAATGGGTTTAAAAGGGTTAAATAGCTTCATTATGGAAAATAGGTCTTCTTGATGGAGACTGACCATGATAACTAACAACCTTCATGTGCTGAGGCAGTGTATAGGTTTCTGTTGATGGCTTGGTTTGTTTGTAATAAATCATAAAAAGGAAACCATCCTTCCTAGAAATTGTCTGTTCAAGGTTTTCCTGTTATTCCTTTAGCTCTGTTTTTTTTTAACAACAACAACAAAAAAAAAACCCCACAGGAAGCATCACTTTTACTTGGTTGCTATTTAAAAAGGAGAGCCAGCATGGTATAGTGGTTTAAGCATTGGACTACAACACTGGAGACTAGGGTTCAAATCCCCATTCAGCCTTGGAGACCCACTGGGTGACCTTGGGCAAGTTACACTCTCTCAGTCTCAGAGGAAGGCAAAAGCAACCCCCCTCTGAACAAATCTTGCCAAGAAACCCCTGTGATAGGTTCAGCTTAGGGTCACCATAAGCTGGAAACAACTTGAAGGCACAACAACAACAACCATTTAAAATATTTGTATGTACAGTTTTGGTATGCTGCACACAGGTGGTTGCATACTTGCTAGACAATTTGTCGGTTTTCTGGAACAGAATGAGATAAAGGGAATTGAAGTCTATTGTCTATCAAATATGCCATGTATGCATTCTTTCTCTTTCTCTTTTTCCTTTTTTAATCAGGAGAGGAATTATAGTGCCATGATACTTTCACTGAGTGGTTTTGCTGTTTCTTCTGAAAGAGTAATGGACCAATAGTATTCTTATGAATCTCTGCTCTGCTCCTTATGAATCTCTGCTCCTATCTTATGGTTGTGAAATGACACCAGGCTATTTCTAGGAGACAATATATAATACTTTGATGAGTCTGAAAAAAAATCTTATGTCATAATTGTTTTTCCTTCCCATCTCTTTGTTGAACTCAAATGGAGTAGAGTGGGAAATCAAATTACTCCCAAGCATTCTTGATTTCAGTACCCTAACAATTTCAGCAAGCAAATTCTCACAACAATCTGGTTTGTATTAGGTTGAAACAATGGATTATCTGATACTGAGTGGTTCAGTTGCTTCAGGGCCATGGAACGTTCAGTTGCTCAACACTTAAACTGGTATCTTGAGAACCTGTGAGGGAAGGGATATTCGCCAAACTGGCTGGGGCTACAAAGTTCATACAAGTCCAGATGACTGATTGGGAAGAGGTTCTGGGATGCAGAGAGCTAGGGTGAAAGGCCTGCACAAGCAAACAATTCAAGGAAGAACACAATGGATGATGGAGAAGCCTGGAGTAATGTAAGGGCTTGATGCAGTCAAACTTCAGGTTTTGGGGGGTCTCCCTGCAAGATGCCCTTTGGTGGACCAGCTTACTAAGCTCTTCCTTTCCAACCTCCACACATGGGGAGAGAGCAGGTGGACAAGAAAGTGTGGATGTTCTTTTTCAGCAGGAGTGCATCAGGAGTTGGCAGTGGGTGTTCCCAGTAGGCACTGGTAGCTACCAGGCACTGGTAGCTACTCAAGGGTGCTGGCCTCCTGACATCAGTCCATTCCAACATGGCCAGTCCTACTATTAGACATAGTGATGCATCTGTCTCTGATAGCAGATGACAGCTGACATGGAAGGGCAATCCCTGGCTTTTCCTTTTTGTTGGAGGAGATCTGTATGTTCCTCACAGGTTGCTCTGCACCACTATGCTAGCCTACTGCCCTTAGCTGAGGTGGAGGATACTCCTCCATCTCCAGTACTGAAATAAAATTCAACTGGCAGTCCTGTTGACTTCTGTGAGTGGAATGAGGGAGGAGGAGCTCACTTGTATGCCTCAGGTAGCAAGATGTCTAGAGCCACAGTAGCCCTACAGTCTTAGCTTGAGGGAAAGGACCAGGGAGACAAACTTGTAAAAAGAAGTCTAATGAGGGAGAGGTCACTGAAGCAACCTCAAAGCAACTAAGGGAGGAGGGAGTGTGGTATGATAAAGAGAGGAATGTTGAAGATGCTGGATAATAAAAGGAAGTGAGTTGAAGTAAACACTGCTTTAGAAAGAGACTCTGAGGAAACAGCACTGTGAAGGAAACAGAAAAGGGAGCTAATGGCGCTGTGAAGGGAAGAGTAAGATTGGATGTACACTGTTGGCTGGAAGGAAGTGGGCAAGCACAGGGGATTCCAGAGAACCATGGGCCAGGGAGCCAAGAAGGTATAAGATTGCTGGGCTTTGAGTCTATTCCCTGACAGGGAAATCCAGGGGCTTCTTCTGTGATGGCTGCAATGTGACCTGGCAACTCTCAAGGGATGACAAGACCAAAAAGCAAGGCCGGCACACCATCTTTACTGAAGCACTACTATTTATTTAATTAATTAAAATGTTTCAACCTTACTGTTCTACCATTCTTTAAGAAGGCTTGGAATAGGTAGTTAAAGAAAAACATTAAGTCTATTTCATTGAAGGTACCTCCAAACTTGACTGCCTTCCCTTATCTGATATTTTCTTCTATCTGAATGAGCCCTTTCCACATTAAAACATAAAAAACAGACAGAGTGGCAGTTATAGCACAAAGGAAGATTCATAGAATCATAGAGTTGGAAGAGGCCTCACAGCCCATTGAGTCAAATTCTCAAAAACTGACAAATTCTCACTCAGTGCAGGAACTCCAGCTAGAGCATCTCCAGCAGGTAGCAGGCCAACCTTTTCTTTTTTGGAAGATGTCCGGAGAAAGAGACCCCACCATCTCTCTAGATAATTGGTTCCACTGGAGTTCT
This sequence comes from Gambelia wislizenii, assembly GCA_030847615.1. NCBI lineage: Eukaryota > Metazoa > Chordata > Lepidosauria > Squamata > Crotaphytidae > Gambelia > Gambelia wislizenii. The sequence goes on from JAUMIR010000002.1 coordinate 264,633,193, forward strand.
TAGTGTCAAGAACTTCCTTCTAATGTTCAGGTGAAATCTATCCTCTGATTCTGATTTGCAATGGGGTACACTTGTTTTTTTTTTATCACATTATTACAGGAAATGTCATTCTTTGGCCAAATCTCAACCAGACCTCAAAAAAACAAAAGGCACCTGTGATGTTACAGCACACCCATGATTGGCTACTACATGTTTTGGCAGAAGATAGGTGTCCTATGCTCCAGTCAGCAAGTGTTCCAGAAATCAGGTGGTTAGAATGCAAGAGCTGTTGAGTAGTTAATTCAGTCCAGGTCAGTCACAGGTTATCTAATAAGATGAAGGGCAAAACAAGAGGGTGTTTGTCAGCTGGTTCAGGAGTTGTTATAACAAGTCAATAGTCCAGATACAAGAAGCCAGCAAAGAGTAAATGGAGTTGTCAAGACATAGCCAGTCCAGTTACAAAAACACAAATGCCAAGATAACCAGATAAGATGGTTAGCAAGAGAGGTGCTTGGGAGGTGCTGGGAGATTTATGGGCAGCTGTCTCCAAAATACCAGGTGCCTAATTATTCACTGTCTCCTATTTGACAGCTGCTGGGTTTGGCATGATCTCTCCTGATCTCTTCATCATTCAGAAAGGGATGGTGGCAGGTCTTGAGCATCCTTAACATCTGCCACCTCCTGCTAGGGACAGGATCTCCCTCTGCCTCAACCCCCAGCTCTTCAGACTCAGAGAGACCATCATTATCAGAAGCTTCAGATTCCTGGCAATCTGCTTCTTCTTTTTCTGAATCATCCAGCTCCAGAGGGTGAGTTATGACAATAGGGATTGTATGGCCAAACTATATTGGCAGGGCATTTTATACAAAGGGGTTGTTTTGACAACAACAAAAAAATCCACAAAAAAAGTGGACAGAATACCTTTTGCTCAGATGAGCTCCCGCTGGGATTCACCATATTGGGAAGGGGGGGGGGCCTTAAAACTCCAAATAGATTGCAATAACAGCATTCGCTGTTTCTCACAATCTTTAAAAAAAATTACACAAAAATGTGCATAATTGTACATTGGAACAACCAATTCGAAAGGGGAACATCGAAGGACTCAAACATGATTGGTCAGATCTCAGCGGGGGTGGGCTTGCAAAGGAGGAAGCAGCCGGAGCCACTTTTTTTGGGGGGGCGGGGGCGGGTGAACGATTGTATGCATGGTCACTCAAGCGGCAGAGCAAACAAAAAATGGTTTTTTAAAAGCAGAAAATCACTCTGCTGCATCTGTCATTTAAGAACAACAAAAAAAAGGGGACGGGGAATGGAGGGAGGCTTTCAGCAGGCAATTCACTCACAACCACTATCTTTTTTCGGGGCATGCTCCATGTAAACTGCAAACTCGGCTAAATTCCCTTCCAGCAATCTTGTGAATAAATGAACACTGCAGCAATAGGGAGGTAAAGTGCTATTTTTCGCTATTAATTCTCCTGTCTAGCTGAGCTCAAAGACTGGTAGAATGGTGGGGTTGGCCAGCCTCTGACTGTTCCAGCTCCCTTCCTCCAGCATTTTGCTGAAGGAGGCCTCACCCAGTGCAGATTTAAACAGGGTTGCCAGAGTGAAAACTGGAGGGAGCTGCTGTACCTTTAATAGTTTTTTTTTTTTTTTAGAAGAAAGCATTTCAGCAACTGTTGCTTGTCACACAATAAGGTAACAAGCAACATCTGCTGAAATTCCCTCTTCTACACAACAGTTAAAGGTAGAGGAGCCCTCTCCAGTTTTCACTCTGGCAGCCCTTGTGCAGAAGAGTACTGCCTGTCCATTCTGTGTTGGTGGCAGAGATGTAGGTTTTCCTTGCTGCCACAGCTGGACTCTAGTGAATGCCTGATCAGGTTCATCCTGAGTTTTCCTCCAAACAGAGGTCACAATACTAATAGCCTTCTTAGCAGAATGCTTTGCCAGTTTGGCTTGTAAGGGTCTGGTTTTCGTGATTCTGCTGACTATTGAGTTCATTTGGTGAATGTGTTTGGTGAATGGGCCAGCAAATAAATTCAAAAAGCCAGAATAGCCCTTGCCCAAAGGCACTCTAGCCTTTGACCATCCCTCTTCTTTGCTCTAAAACAGCTTCAACAAGAATAATGACCTCTGGAAATGACAGCAGTAACCATGGGAACAAGAAAACAGTTAGAAAACTTATACCAGAGATCTTAGAATCCTAAGCCTAACAGGAAAGGGGGAGCTTCTGGAAACAAAATAAGTGGAACAACGGAAATCAACAATGAAGCCACCTTTAAATCCAATTTAGTTTCAATTAAGGAAGGATGAGACCTCTGGAGGTCCCAGAAAATGGTTTGTGCATCAGAGGCAGCTTTCAACAAAATCCTAGAAAACGGTTGGTGTCTTGGAAAGGGCTAATCACATGTCACATTGTGTCTGTTTGGACCAAGGAACCAGTGGCCCTCCATACATTGTTGGACTCCAGTTCCCATCACTTCATCACCATGGCTGATAGTCAAGGTTGATGGGAGCTGCAGTCCATCAATTTCTGGAGGGATGCAGACTCCCCATCTGTGTGTGTAGAGGAGGGGGACAAGATGTAACCAGCTGTGTCAAAGTAGCCTAGGCTGCTGACACACTGCATAAATAATGCAGATTGACATCGCTTTAACAATCATGGCTCCATCTTATGGAATTCCGGAATGTATAGTTTGTTGTGGCACCAGAGCTTTCTGACAGAGAAGGCTAAATATCTTCCAAAACTTCAAATCCTAGAATCCCAAAGCACTGAGCCATGACAGTTAAAGTGGTGTCAAACTGCATTTAGCAGCCCTAGAGATTCTCTGACTTTGCATTGCTATCTCCTTTTTATCCAAGTAATTGCTGTGGATAGAAAATGGAGCACATCACCTTATACCTACTGAGCACTCACTCCGTTTGAGTGAGGGGCTGCATGTAGCTTGTGTTTGACCTCACCCTATTCCTTTGCGCAGTTCTCTAAATCAGGCAGCAGAGGATCTGCTCCCCAGCGGGTGGGCCATCTAGGGTATTTTGCCAAAGCACTGCCCCCAGTCCCTCCCCATTAGCCTGGAAAGAATATCTGTGATGCGTCTAGTCAGCAGGAAGAGCAGAAAGTACTTTTGACTTTGAGTATTATGTATGTATGTATGTGCCTTAGAGTTGTCTGTCAACTTATGGTGACCTAATTGATTTCATAGGTTTTCCTTAGGCAAGAAATATTCAGAGGTGCTCTGCCATTGCCTTCTTTTGAAATATAGCCTGCAGCACCTGCAGCACACTACAAAGTTATGGTGCTATTATTCCACTTTAACTGCCATGGTTCTGGCCTATGGAATGCTGGGGTTTGTAGTTTGGTCAGAGGCACAAGAGGAGTTCTCTGGCTGAGAATATTAAAGGCTTTTCCCTAAAACACCAGTCCTAGAGTTCCATAGGATGCAACCATGGCAGTTATAGTGGAATCATAGTGCTATAATTTTGCAGTGTGAATGGGCATCTGCTCTTCCTTGGTAGACTCCTATCCAAGTACCAATCAGACCTGACCTGCTTAGCCTCCAAGATGAGATGAGAACTGGTGCCATCTAGGTGCTTAATGTTAAGATGTCTTAGATGCTTCTATTTACATAACAGAATATGGACATTAACTGCCTTCACATAATTAATGCCTTGCCATCAACCCATGTAGAGAGATTGGAAAGTTGATGTCTTACCACCTTGCCACCCACCTACCATACATCGGACTGATCCAAATGTGAAGTATTTCAAAGGCAATATGGTGCATTGGTTACAGTGCAGGATAGAAACTTGGAAGATCAAGGTTCAAGTCCCCATTGAGCCATCAAATTCACTGGATGGCCTTGGGCCACTTGTTCCTTCTCAGCCTAACCTATCTCACAGGGGTTTTGTGACAATAAAGTGGGGATGAGATGAGGAATACATGCTGTCTTGATCTTAGTGAAAGAAAGGTATGAATGTAACTAGGATATAAATGTAACTGATACCCAAAAAACTATTAAGTATCAACCCTCAGTTTATTCAGACTTTTCTTGCCACAAGGAGAGCTAGAACCATGTTTATATCTTGCCTAGTGGATGGGACCAAATTTACTATCCAGATCAAGTGCATTTTCTTTCTTCTCATAGCTTGCCAGGACTGCTGAAGGATTTGGTCTTACGTCACTCTAGAGCAGCGTTTCTCAACCAGAGTTCTGTGGAACCCTAGGGTTCCCCCAGAGATCGCCAGAGGTTCCATGAGAAAATAGTAATAAATTAGTTCCATGAGAAAATAGTAATAAATTAATAAATCACAGAGAAGTGGTGAGCTGAAACAGCTTATCTCTCTCCCCCCCCCCCCGCCACAACAGAGAAAGCCAGGGAGGAATGAGTGTGTGTGAATGAGTTTTCATACCAGTACCTCCAAAGGGGCCTCTTATGGGTGGGGGGTGGGAAGGAAGTTAAAGTGCCAAATACCTTGCTCTCCCTCCTAGCTTTTACTCTGCCTTAGATGTGCTAATCAGGCTCATCATGTAGCACATTGCCTTTGCCTGGCCACGGACCCTTATCTTTGCCAGAACTGAGGACAAAAGAGGACGGTAGTTTGCATAACACTGATTTAAAGGTACAAATGCAAAATTAGGTGGGGTTTTTTTTCAGTTCAAGGACAATGGAAAGAAAATTGCAATACTGTATAGTTCTTACCCAAGTGGGAGAAACTGACCAAGTAATCCCCTGGTCTACCCAGCTAGCCCCGCCCTGGTGGTACAGTGGTTAAATGCCAGTACTGCAAGTTGCCACGTTGTAGGTTCGATTCCAGAGGGCTCGGTAAAATGAGTACCCGGCTTGTGGGGGCAATTAGCTAACACACATTGGCAACTGCTTAATGCAGTGTAGATGTGTACAATTGCTATTGCTTAACAATTTGTAAGCTGCCTTTGTGGTTGAAGAGAAGGATATAAATACATAATTAAATTAAAATAAATTAACCAGTTACCAGCTGTGGATGGGAGAACTCTGATAAAAGTGCCTTAGAGATTTTTCTTTTTAAACCAGATTTGGAGCGGGCAGAGCCATTACAGTAAAAGAGACATTATAGAGAAAAGGTTGTTAAACTGTGGGTCTGGTAACTGAATGTGGGGGTCATGAATAGACTGACCAACTCCCATATTATTGAAAAAAGCCTTCCATTTACCATGACACTGGCTTGGCAGGAAGCTACAGCCTCCCTCTCATCCTGAGCCTGGCTGCTTAGTTGCTACTTTTTGCAAGCTCTGTTAGCTCAGAGCTCAGTCTTTGGGTCAGAGACAGTGATGTAGCCATGTTTAAATATTTGAAGGGATGTCATACTGAGGATGGAACAAGCTTGTTTTCTGCTGCTCCAGAGACTAGGACACAGAGTAATGGGTTCAAACTACAGGATATTTTTCAGGTTTTAATAATGTTTCACAATAAATATATTTGTTTTTCATTTAATTTATTTTTATTATAGATTACCTTTTTTTTGGCATTTTCATAGGATATTTTGTCAGTATTTTAATGTGCACTATAAATACTTCTCTGCCAGTATGCTCTTTCAGGCCTGTTACTTTCAAGTATCAAATATATATTACAGGTACTAGCAATGTGGAATATAATAAGCACCTATTTTTTTTCACTGTTTCTGTAATTTTTTTTAAAAAAGGGAGCTGTAGGTATAATTTTTACGTAGGGGTTCCCTGAGACCTGAAAATTATTTTAGGGGTTCCTCCAGGGTAAAAAGGCTGAGAAAAACCCTGTAGAGTCTAAATTCTGAGTGTTGGAAGGATTTATGACAGACAGTTGAAAAGATGCCTGCAGCCATAAAGCATTTAGTTCAAGGTGTTCCCAGTTACGTCCTTTATTTCCCTTTAGATTTCAAAAGCATTAAAAACTGATTCATGCAGTTTTGTAGTCACATATAGTTCATCCCCTCAAAAGCTTGACTCAGCCTAAAAATATATATTTTTCTTCTGCGCACTGGTGGTTTGGTGTCATAGAACCTAACGGGAAGGGAAGCAGGCAATCTTGGGATAAAAATGTTCTTATCTTTCAAAAACCAATGATGTATATTGTAGCACTTACATCAAGGGTAAGGTAACCTGATGTTTTTCAGATTTTTTTTCCTTTTTTGCTATAACTCCCATAATCCTTCACCATTTGGCCAAAGTGTCTCTGTCTGATGGGAGCTGTAAGCCAAATATGGAAGGTTCCAAGTTGAATACCCTTGCTCTACCCAAAAGCTAAGGGCTGTAGGTGTAGGTATACCACATCTGCCTTCTATGCAGTGGATGAGAGGTGACAGGTCCAGTCCCCAACATCTGTAGAAATATCTTCAGGGAGCAGAGCTAGATAATCTATATAAGCAACACGTAAGGGCCTCAAACATTCACTCTCCATGCCCCACCCTCTGGTGTTCAATTGTACTTTTTACCTTCTATGGATCTGGAGGCCACCAGCATGCTCCACCATTGGAGCTAGCTTTAAAAAAGTTTTTTGGACATCTGCATACCTCAAGGATTTAGGTTCTGAGAATCCATGTGAGCCTTTCTGAACCTAAGATCTTCAGAGGAGGGCTTTCTCTCTATCCCACCGCCCTCACAGGTATGGCTGATGAAGACACAGGAGAGAGTCTTCTTGGTAGCTGCTCCCACACTCCCTCCCACAGGAGGGTCTCTTGGTTCCCTCCCTGTTCTCTTTTCACCAGCAGGCAAAGACCTTTTTATTTAAACAGGCCTTCCATCTTTAACTGGATGTGGCAGAAAGGTCTTTTAATGGTGTGTGCTATGTTTATATTCTATGTATTTGAAACAGCTTAAAATATTTTAATAAGATTGCCTACTTAATCTTTTTTTAAAAAAACCTTTCTACCATATATCATTTCAACAGTGTTTTGTTTCAGTTCTACACTGTAAGCTGCCTTGTTCCCATATTGGGAGAAAGGCGAGATGTAAATTAATTAAATAAATACGGTTCACTACTAGGAGAAATGGTGCCTCATAATGACTTGAAGCCAGTTCACAAGTATACTGTGCTGGTGAGCAGTTTTAATTTTTCCTCTGGCACATGCGTGTGTGAACAAATGTGCTGTGTGAGACCTGAACAAGTCATGGATATATGGTGAACAGAAAGCTCCCTGATCTTCAGGGCACATTCTTCCTCTCCCACTCACATCCCAACTGCTATTATAACTACAGAAATTACCAGTAATCATAATTGCGGTCTTATCAGCATTTCTGGGGTTTTCCTGCATATGTAATAAATAGTAAGAGCTTATACAGGGCATAAAATGTGCAAAACATCCACAGTTTTCAAAAGAGGAGAACTTTAGAGGCTAGTATTCTGTGCTACTTGTAGCAAAAGTGCAAAGGCAGCAGGAAAGATTCTGTGAGCTGAGAAACTGCAAAATACTTGAGTGTGCTCTTGTTGTGACAGTGTGGAAATGGATCTTTCCCTCCAGTCTGGAATGAGACCTTATTAAACAGGCTTTGATTATCCTGTCCTTTCAGTCTTGATTTTGATAAGTTTCAGGCTAGGAAATGAGCTTCTCGGGGATTATGCAGATATTACAAAAGAAAGAGAATTCCAGATGTGAATTTCCTTCCTTGCTTAGGAATTGCAATGTTTGACACATGATACTCATCTTCTACATATCCTCCAATGTTTCACAGAAGAAAACCAGGACCCATGTGACCCAACAACATCAGAGTGTAGGTAAGATGGATGAGGAAGAAGTACACAAGCCTGGAGAGGCTGCAGCAGTTTGCTTGTGCCAGAATCTACAGGGAAGGGCATGATTATCCCCACCTCTCTTCTCCACCCTTCTAAGTTGAGTGCAAGCTACTTTTACACTTTGAACTCAGTTTGTCCCAACAGAGGACTTTTTCAAACAGTTGAAAAAAATGCACAAGGAGGTTGAGAGAAGAACGGGGCTGTCGCGTTTACACAGCCCCATTTTAGATGACACAGTCCTCCTCTGTCCTCCTCCCGACCTGCCCCCATGCTGCTCGCACCACTTTTTACTGACAGAAAACCCCTGTGAACAAAAAGCGGCACCCAAAGCATGGGGGAAGTTCAGGAGGAGGTCAGGAGGAGGACCGGAGGAGGACGGAGGAGGACTGTGTCATCTAAAACGGGGCTGTGTAATCACGACAGCCCCGTTCTTCTCCCGACCTCCTTGTGGGTTTTGTCAACCATTTGAAAAAGTCCTATAGGAAGCAGAGGGCAAAGGGTGGAATGAGAGGAGACAGAACCTTGGGGCTTTTCAAACACAGCTGAATAAGTCAGATGACAGAGGATTAATCAGGACTGTCCCTACCAAATCAGGACAGTCGGAAGATATGTCTTCTATGACATCGTTGTGTTCTGCTCCAACAGGGCATTTCTGTTATTGTCTGTCGCCCTAAGTGTAATTGTAAGGACTATATCAGATGCTGTAAAAAAAACCCGTGGAGGTTGGCAGGAGGATGCCGCTATCCCATTTCCGGCGGTCGCTTCTGCATGCCCTGTCCTCCTCCTGTCCTTTGTTTGTTCTCCCTCTGTGCTGGAGAGACTAAAAAGCTGCCACTTTTTATTGATGGAAGTTTCCCTCAATAAAAAGTGGTGCCTTTTCCATTGCTCTAGCATGGAGGGAGAATGAGCAAAGGACAGGAGGGGGACGGGGCATGCAGAAGCAACTTCTGGAAGCAGGATAGCGGCATCCTCCTTCTGATCTCCATGGGGTTTTTGGTAGAGTGTCTGAAAAAGTCCTTTGAGTGTTCTAGGCAGGTTGTTATCAACTAATCAGGCTTGATTCTTTGTAGGTGTGTTTGATTGGTTGTCCCTTACAGATCGCCTTATTCTGGTCTCCCCCAGCTTGGTTTCTTTCTGCTGTCTGAAGGGGTTTGTCCACACATCTCTTTTTTAGGTCATCCTGCTACTCATTCTGCCATTATTTATCTCTTATTTTAGGTTACTGTTATTTAGTTCTACTGTAAAGTTCAGTTTTCATTTACCCCAGTGGCTGGATGTGAGTTGACAGTTTCTATAGACATACAGCAAAACACAACATTATATGTTCCACAGTTCACCTTTTGAATTTACCCTTGATACTTCCCTTCCTTATCTTCTTAATTGTCAAAACTGTAACCATAAATTTCTGAGGGCAGGTATCATGTATGTATGTTGTTCCATAATGCACTATATCTACCTATGGTGCTGTATCTGAATGAGTGAATACAGCAGACAATAACTGAATTACAATATTTGTGAGACTGATGACTCCTTATTATGGTTACTACATTACAAGCCAAGATTCCAAAGAACAAGTGGTATATTTGTGTTAGCAGAGTGAGCTGGCAATCTTTTAAAGGAATTTACCCTTCTGAAATACTGGAATGTCCAGCGGAGCACCCTTTACTCCAGAATGCAATCATATCCCATCCCTTCACTTGTGAAAACAAGAAATCTAATCCTTATTATAAGAAACATACTGAGACAGAAAAATATAGTCCTAACTAATTACAGTGGAGATGCAGAGAGATATGCCTCTCAAGAACAGAATCAAGATGTCTCCTCTCTAAAGAGAGTGCATACAAGAAGGGGGAAGAGACATGAGCAACCCTAAGAAAGATTGAGTCTAGCATTGTAAAGAAGGTTAGCATAGGTAAGAGCCAACAAAGGACAATCTAGGAAACCCAAGGAAGTCTCTCCCTCCCCCACATCACACTTGTGTCCCAATGTGGCACCCATGGGAGCAACTGCAGCTGAGGACACCCAACAGCATATCTTGCCCCTCCCATTTTTAAAATAATGGGGAGGGGAATTTTTAATGTGTGGGGGCTAGTGGCATCATGTCCTTGGCTTCAGCTATCCGCCATCTTTGTTTTCTTTCTTCAGAATAACTCTGTGGCCCACATGAATCCAAAGGTATTCTTAAGGAGTGAAGATGGCACAGTCAGATGCTAAAATGTCTCACAAAAGACAAGAAAGGAGCCCTTGCTGCTGCTTACCTGCTAAGTCTGGGAGAAGAACTGGTGGATATGAGGCAGGGGGGTTTGGGAAACAGCAGAAGAATATCCGAAGAGCTGGCTGGTTAGGAAAAGGCTTGCTGGCTACAATGGAGAAGAAAAAACATTTATCTCATTGGTGTGTATATGTGAGAGAAATAAAAAGTGTTTAATTAGTAGAATAGAGGGGCAGAGTATGTGATCCAGATAGAGAGAGAAAATAGGTTCTTATATGTTTGCAGTCTGGGATGTACAGTTCCTGTATGTGATTTGGGCTGGCCGCTGTATTTTGGGAAATGCATTTGATGGAATTAATTAAATTTAGATGTGATTTGGGAGAAAATGATTAGCTCACTTTTCTGTGAAATGGGTGGTCTGTGGATTCAAATGAGTGATTTTGTTGCTCTGCTTCTCAGAATTTCCTGCCTTGAACTCAGTTTCATGGTTAAGTTATCTTTGTCCAACCTGTTTGCCTTTTTGGGAAATGAATGTTCTGTGACTGGCTGAATTCACTATGGCAGTAATTTTGTGAAGGTGCAAACACACACACACACACACACACACACACACAGAGGCAACCATTTTGTGATGGCACTCAGGACACTTTCTTGAAATTTCCAATGTACCTACTGCTCTGAAAATGTTGGGGATTCTTTAAGGTAGGCAAGTCCTGGTCATGTCTTCTCTTTCACCCACTATCCTGTCCTTGCTCAATTTCCTTTCTTTGGAACATAAAAAGTGGCATGTAACTTTAAGCATTGGCAATGAATAAAAGAGTTTGTGAAAGTTGCTTTTGAGGCTCTGCCTCTAAATCACATTGGAACCCAACTAGAAAAAGCAAAGACCATCTAATAAGGCACATGGGCCTTGTTGGTAGAAAGTGGTCTCCTACATCTTCACCCAGCAGCAACCAGTGGATTCTAAGTCTGAATACAGTAAATCTATTCTGGCCATTACTAGCAGATATCCAATGTACTGAACCATTTTGTGGCCCTCAGGGGTCTAAAAAAGAATTCTTAAAAAAAAACATTTTTTTTCTGCTCCAAAATCCCCCCAAACGCCTTCTAGGCAACGTGGGGCATTTTGGACATGTTTTTAGATCTCCCTGGGCCAATTTAGGCCCAAGACAGGCCTTTTTTAAGAATAGGAGGTGACTTTTGCTCACTTCATGTTGTTAAAAAAGGTGTAGAGGGTTTTTTGGGGGGGGACTTTTAGGGACAAAACATTTTTTGCAGGGAGGAGTGGTGGGGTGTGTGGTCCTCTAGGTTCTTCAGGGGGGGATAATGCAACCTTATAGCTTTCCACACTTGTGTACCCCTGATTTGGAAATAAAACCTAGAGGAGATTCACCCCACTCATTATGTGGAAACCATTGGTCATCACTGCCTTGACTTTCAGTCTTGCATTTCTGTGGCATCAGATACTACTCATTTAACTTGAGGCTACTGTTTACTTCTCGTTTAGGATTTTTGAAAACTTGACTCCCATTGAGGCTTAATCACCAGAGCCTCTGGCAACCCTAATGGAAACACCAGGGTGCCGCACGATGAAAAAGTAGTAGGAAGAATTCGTGTCGAACCCTGGTTGTTTACATGTACATTGGGTTGGACACGTGCTTTTTGGAAGGGGCCCCACATTTTATCCCACAACCTGCGGGACTTCCAGTCCCACGGTTTGTGGCGGTTTTTAAAAAAGTCACAGGAGGATTCCGAAAATCGGAAGTGTAAACAGCCTGGGACAAGATATCTCAGTGCTAGGTGATGACCAAAAATGGTGACCGGGGGCAGGCTCAGAGATCAGAGACCAGAAAAGGAGGGGTCAGTCACCTGTTCAATAGATTCAACTTCACCAGCTGAAAACAAAGGCATCCTTTCCAGCTGCACGTAGGTTTGTATGTGTGTGTGTCTGCACTACATCACCCTGCAGAAAAGAGATCGTGGGCGGAGGATCGCCCATTCATCCCCCGACTGCATCCCCTCTGAGCGGATGATCACACATTCATCCACCCCACCCCAAGGCACAGTAAAAAATGTCAGTGTCTGAGCGGATGATCACACATTCATCCACCCCCCCCAAGGCACAGTAAAAAATGCCAGCATCTGGGCACCGAGGTTTGTCTTTTAAAATGCCTTGTGTGTCCTCCCCTTATGATCCCCTGCACTGGCTTGAAACCTTCACTCCACAGCTACCTCTGCTTAAAGGGTTAATATTTTAAAGAGGCAGGACAACTGCACGCCTCTGGACCCCTGCACTTGGCTTCCTGGCTGAAAGCATACTGGCTTGGGCTTGTGTGGGTGCGTGCGGGGCTCCAGTCTGCTCTGCTTTTGACCTTTTTCACATGCCCCAGCACCAACTGATCGCTCCTTCCTCCCCAATTTAGCTTGCTTTAAATGGTGTTCTTTCAATTCGAAAGGAAAGCACAGGCCTTAGCCACTGATCACTCCTTCATCCCCACGTTAGGTCATGGATCACTCATTTCTCCCCTCATCCCCTCAGTGCCTCATCCTCAATGCAACACTCATTCATCCCCTCATCCCCAACGCAGAAGCTTGAACAAACATTTGAGCCAGCCAATAGCATCGCTCATGGCGCAGAACTCTAAAGGAAGTACATCACTGAGGTTGTGAAAAAACGAGTAATCGCATCCTTGATTGACAGCTAAAAAAAAATCCCGGGACCATAAACTCATGTAAACAAACAAACAAAAAAAACCAGGGTAGTAAATAGTGGGAGAAGATACATATCACGAGACGGGATGCCATGTAAACAATGATCCCGGGATCTCCCGGGATATCCAATTCAGAGACAAAAATTGTGTAAACAGTGAGGGACGAATACGGGATCAAGAAGTCCCGGGACACCCCGGGACAAAAACTACTGTCTAACTGGCACCCAGCACTTTCTTCCTGTTTCATGAGAAAGGTGTGCCTGCGTTCATCAAGTACACCTAATTCCTGAAGGCTGTATCCTGAGTCAGTGTACTGGTCCATCTAACCCAGACTTACCTCAGCCTGATACCTTGAGATGTTTGTGGTTGAAACGTGCACCAGACTCAGCTCATAAGGCCAATGGTGAAGGAACATGTGGATGGAAGTCAAAACTATCTGGAAGGCACCAGGCTGGGGAGTCCTGCTGATCAGACCAATGCTTTTCTACTCCACTTTGTAGCAGTTCTCTGAAGTCACATAAACAAGCATTGATCATGCTGCTTCTTCCTGAGATCCTTTTAACTGGAAATGTTTGGGACTGAACCTAGGTATGTGCACAACCCTTGCGTTATGGTGATATAGCTGAGGAACATACACAGTGCCATGACGCAATTAATAAATAGTTTCTGCTTAAGGCTGCTATCCTGTACATCCTTACTTTGGAGTAAACCCCACTGAACTTACTATTACTTCCAAGTATGGCTGCTGCCACATTGCAGAAATAATGCAGTTTGACACTGCATTAACTATCATGGCTCCATCCTATGCAATCCTGGGATTTGTAGTTTGTCGTGGCACCCGAGCTCTCTGACAGAGAAGGCTAAATATCTCATAAACCTACAAAAGCCCAGAATCGCATATCATTGAGCCATGGCAGTTAAAGCCATGTCAAATTGCATTATTTCTGCAGTGTGGCAGCAGCCTCGGTGTGGATAGGATCAAGCTATACAACTGTACATCTCAGCATGCGTGCATTCTAACCATGTTTATTCAGACATTACTTTCCTTCCTTCCTTCCCTCCCTCATTCTGAATTTATAATGGGACTCTGAGAGATTGGGGAGATGTGTGTGTTTTATTAAATGTTACATACAGATTAGATGGCCAGTGGGACAGGGTGAGAGGACAGACAGACTTTTTCACAGTGCTACATATAGTTTGACTCTTTGGATTTCAATAGAAATGTTGTTGTTACTTGTTATCAAGTCAAATTCAACTTATGGAGACTTTATGAATGAGAGACCTCCAAGACACCAGGTTATCAACAGCTCTGCTCAGTCCTTGCAAAGTTTGTGCAGTGTCTTCCTTGATTGAATCAACCCACCTGCAGCATAGTCTTTCTCTTTTCCTACTGATGTCCATTGAAGTAGTCCAATAAAAGTTCGCGTTCTATGGATTTCAACAGCAATTACTTCCATGTATACACATTTTGGATTGCAGTCTAAACCCGCCCTTGAAATCATTAGGGCTTTAACACCTCACTCCAATCCCTGTTTACTCTACTTGGTTCAATAGGTCTTTCTTCCCAGTCAGTCTGCAAATAATAGGCTTTTCCAACAAATCTTCAGTAACAAGTGTGTGTGTGTGTGTGTGTGTGCGCACGCATGCGCCTTCAAGTCACCCATTAACTTATGGTGATCTCATGAATTTTGTAGAGTTTTTTTAGGCAAGGAATACTCAGAGGTGGTTTTCCCAACATCTGGAATTCAATGGTGGGCTTCCCTCCAAGTATTAACTAGGGCTGACCCTGCTTAGCTTCCAAGATCAGACAGGATCTGGTGCCTTTAGGGTAGTTTGGCTCCATAACAATTACTCATGTATAAATATGATGTTTAGGATTAGACTGCCATGTACATAGCTTTGGCAATGTTCCTCTACCTCCTTCCCCCAAACATCTGTATGTAGCCCAAAGATATGCCATAGCCCTGAACTTACAACTGGAAATGAGCACTCTTGCTATTAAGCCCTGATCATTTTGCAAAGCAATGGTTTTGGAGTTGTTATTCCTTGCAACTGTCTGCCACTGTGCCTTCTCTTCACACTGACCTATTTATGCACTTGTGCTTGTGATTTATTCATTGTTTCACAGAAGCTTTATGTTCCTTCATCTTTCACACAGCAGCTGCAGAATGTGGAAACTACAAAGCATGTGGCTGGCTGAATATACTTCCTCCCAATGTATAAAGTGTGAATATCAGAAAAGGGGGTGCAGATTTCCTCTGTTGCTTTAATTGTGTTGAAATACATACAACGTTTCCTTTGTTCTTTGCACTACTATCAAAAGCATGTCTCTTTAGCCTCAAATGCCTATTAGTAGGTCTGGGTTTTAATAACAATTGTAAAAGTCCCTAGGTGTCCAAAAAATAATGTTTTCAGGATATATTAATTTTTAAAATAATATTCAGAAATTGTTGTTGCTGTTGTCATCGTTTATTTATATAGTGCCATCTATGTACATGGCACTTTACAAAAAAACACAAATATTGGGACCTGCCAAAGGTATACAGTCGAAAACAAGTGTATACATAAACACACTCAGAGGGAAGGAAGGAATAAAACTATAAAATACAATTAAACAAATTATCCAGATAACGACAAAAAACCCCAATATAGTTGGTGGTGCAGTGGTTAAATGCCAGTACTGCAAGCCACCACGTCGCAAGTTCGATTCCAGCTGGCTCCAAGGTTCACTCAGCCTTCCATCCTTTCGTAGGTTGGTAAACTGAGTACCCAGCTTGTGGGGGCAATTAGCTAACACACATTGGAAACTGTTTAATGCAGTGTAGATGTGTAAATAGCTACTGCTTAAAAAACAATTTGTAAGCCGCTCTGATAGCCTTGTGGCTGAAGAGCGGGGTATAAATAAATAAATAAATAAATACTAAATAAATAGTATGAAACAGCAAGAAAATATCAAAAATAGAACAAATTGACCAATGCACATAATCAAATATAAAACAGCAAGGAGAAAAGAATCAGTGGAGGTGGGTTGTGGCTTCCATGTGAATGGGGCCGTGAATATGTTCTAGACCAATGGCTTTTAACCTTTTCTTTACCAGGGATCCCCTTTAAATATCTTTTGTTGCCGTAGACCCACAAGACTTAACTCAAGATTTAAAACCCTAGTCATCATCATCATCCCCAATAATAATAATAATGATGATGATGATGATGATGATGATGATACAATTACACCATCCATTAAACCTTCCCTCAGAGGCACTGGAGGGGGAGGGAAGACTTTTCTCCTGCTTCTTCCTGCACGTTTGTGGCTGGAGTGGATTGAATGGCAATGTGCAAGCCAAGCTATCCAGCCAGCCTTTCCCTTGGCTCCTGTCACATGGCCACTCCGCTGCAGGCAGGAGGTGGACCAACCAGACTTCAAGCCTTTGCGGACCCCCTGTGAGGACATTGTGGCCCCCTGGGGGTCCATGGGCCACAGGTTAAGAACCACTGTTCTAGATTTCAGTTGAACTTTAAAGGTGCTATCTGTGATGCTGAACCTGTTTTGGGGATGGGGTTCAGCACTTTAGATAGCTCCTATAAAGTATGGACTGAAACCCAAAGCCAATTCACTACCCTAGTGACATATATATACCTGCAATATAAAACAAACTGTTAGCAAAATATACAAGATTATAAAACAATATCAACCTAAAATTCCAAAAGCTTTGGAAAATGAAAGTTTTCAATTGAGATTTAAAAAAAATGTTAACATCTGAATGGGTTCTGATAGAATGGATCAGATGAATTAAATTATATTTTCTGGAGATTTATTATGTTTGTTTGACACAAACGTAGTTGATTCTAATGATGAGAAGCTCATTATTTTGAAAGACTTTTATATGAAAATAATATCCCCCTCCCTCTCTGAGAGAACAAACTAGAAGATACCTACATACAGTTCTTTTCAGTGGTGGCTGTGGCTTCCATTTCAGTGGGGTGGTGAATTGGCTTTGGGTTATAGTCCAAACTTTACTGGAACTATCTAAAGTGCTGAACCCCATCCCCAAAACAGCTTCAGCACCATGGACAACACCTTTAAAATTCAACTGAAATCTAGAACATGTTCACAGCCCCACTCATGTGGAAGCCACCCACTTCCACTGTTTCTTTTCTCCTTGACGGTGAAGTCCCCTATTTGTTCCTATACCCTGAGCTCTACAAGTTTTGGCAGGGCAAGAGTCCTAAGTTAGTAATGCCAAAGGCAGCTTGTGCACTGCAGGCTCTTGGTCAGATCTTCCTTTTGGTCCAAGGAACATGTCAGCACTGGGATAGTGTGAGAGACAGTGTGGTGCAGTGGTTAGGGCGTTGAACCAGGGCCTGGGATATCCAGTCCTCATTGAACCAAATGGATGACTTTTGGCACACTTCCTGCCATCCTGACCTACCTCACAAGGTTGTTGTGATAAAGCAGGGAGGAGGAGAGACCTGTGAGCTTTCTGAGCTCATTGGAGGAAAACCAGGATATCAATGGAACTAATAAATAACACATCAACACCAATGCCTATCATTAAGTGCTATGATGCTGTGGTGGGTCTGATGCCTTGGATAATTCCATTAGGATTCAGATTAAAGCTGAGAGTGGAATCACTACTCCAGTGTCATGGAAATCACTAGCCACCACTGGTATGGGCTATGAATGTATCACATTACATCCATGTGATTGCTCAAGAAACAATTGAAGATCTGCTGGCCTGGATCTGATCAAGTTCTAAGTAGCCCAGAAGTCCATTTCTGGAAGCAGGTGACTGGCTTTCAGAGACCACACAGAGTAAGAAAGTAATGGCCATTCCCAGTTTGTCCCAATCACTATTTTAAAAGTTACCCTTTTTTTTTTTAATGGTTTATATCTCATAGAATTCTGGAGCCAGCATGGTCATTGGGGAAATTCTGGGAGCTGTAGTCTCCCAAAGTAATTCCCCCCCTCAAATTCTGATCCCAGCATGTGGTATTCAGCAGCACCTTGGCTTTGAATGTTGTACCTGCATTTAGTTGTTCTAATCGCCACAGATAAGCATTTATTCCATGGACTTGTTTAATCCACTTTTGAAGCTGCTTCTAAGCCAGTGACTATCTCTGCATTGACAGTTCTCAAACTGTTCTTTTCTGTGGATTGCTTGAAAATGTGGGAGGTCTTGGCAGCCCATTTAAACTTTTGTTTGGTCTACAAATTACAGCACATTTATAGCTCAGATTTTAATAACTTTTTTCTTTTGCTTCAGCACCAGGAATCCTAATCAAAAACAGCACTAAATTATGACATATACAGGTCCTAGGCCAAGCCAGGAAACTACGTAGGGCCATTTCATCCAGTAATATTATTTTTTGAGGGGGGAAATTAGGAGACTGCACCAGGGCCATATTATAAAAACCATGGACGTTAGGCCAAGGCTTTGTTAGTCCTTCTGAAACAATCTGGCCTTGGCCAAAACAGCCTTGTCAGAAAACACTAAATACATTGCAAGGTCACATGCAGATATCTATGTTGTTCTGCAATCTTTCCTTGGACCACCCACAGACCAGTGTTTCAGAACCTCTGTGGTACATCTTGTGAGAGTAAATCCCCAACATTAATTACACATGGTGTGGGATTTTGTGTTATTAGTCCTGAATGTAGAGCCACTGAAAGATCACAATTTTTAGACTTGTGAGAGATGGGGGGTAAACATTTTTCTCTATATATTTTATTTCTCATTAAAAATCTTGAGCTTAGAAAAATTTCGGGTGACTAGAAGATTTTGGGAGCTGAAGTCCAAAAAGTAACTTTACCTAGCTTTTTTTTTGTGTGTGTTGGGGGGAAGCCTACCTTGGACACACTTTTATGGCTAAATAAGTAATGGGCAAGACTTTTGTTCCAAAAGCATGACAGGTCATACAAAGCATTCCATATGGTTGATACCCTTTAACCTTTGGACTGAAATTGCAACAAAAACTTGGTATTTCAGGGGAATTCACAATGAGATCACAGCTAATTTGCCCAAGGCATGAGGTTCCTGTTGAATGTGTGAGTATGGAAGAGACAGGTTTCATTTGTTAATCAACACACCAATTACCCAAGAAAAAGGGAGTCACTATCATATGATTTAGGATAACCTCCAAATGCTGGAGTGATAAGCGTGATGATTCTGTAACAGATGGCCTTCTTGCAGTTATCCTGAGAGCAAACCAAAGGATCAGCATGGTCTTAAATTAGTTTCTGGGGCCAGTGAGTTTGGACATGAGGGAAGATTTAGTCATAGCTACTGAACAGGGTGGAGAGTGCAGAAGTCCAAGAAACTTTGCTGCCTGAGTCAAAGAACAAGGTGGCTCCCTCTTCTCTAGCCTATGGACATTTACTGACCAGACTGGCACAGTTCATAGATTTTCCTTGGTTTTCTTCCTGGCTGTGAGGCCGTGTTCTGGAAGAGTTTACTTCCGATGTTTCACCTGCATCTGTGGCTGGCATCTTCAGCAGATAATGGCCCATCAACCAAACATTAGCCAAAGAGACACTAATCCTCCTTGCATTTCTACACCCAGAAACTAACCATTCAAATACACAAATTTACATATCCTCCCCAACAGGGATTCACAGTATATAAACTCCACACCCACTCCTACCCAACCATTCTCTGAAGATGCCAGCCACAGATGCAGGTGAAACATCGGAAGTAAACTCTTCCAGAACACAGCCTCACAGCCCAGAAAAAAAACCAAGGAAAATCTATGGATGCCAGCCACGAAAGCCTTCAACTTCACATGGCACAGTTCAATCTAACAACACTGGCAACAAGGTAGAATCCTCCATCACTCTTAAGTGCCACAGGCTAGTTTAAGGGCTGCAGGACAAGCTCTGGCCTCTAAAAAGGGGGCTGGCTGGGAGGTTCAGAAGAAAGCTGGAGGACTAACACTGCTGCCATCTGCCTAATGATAGGGTCAGTTCCGATTGAACAATACCCAACTGGGAAGGTCCAGTGCATTCTTAGCAGCAACATAGCTTCACACACAGATGTAAGCTGTGGCAGTATACAGTTGTCCCTCCACATTCACGAATTTGGCATTCACGGTTTTAAGTATTCACGGCTTGAAAATATTCTTTAAAAAATAATAATCCAAAAAGCAAACCTTGATTTTGCCATCTTATATAAGGGTCACCATTTTGCTATGCCATTGCATATAATGGGACTTGAGTATTCACGGATTTGGGTATTCACGGGGGTGTGTGTGTGTCCTGGAACCAAACCCCAGCGAATATGAAGGGACAACTGTAATACTAGCAGCCCCCCCCCCCATCTCTAAAGCCACTTCTCAGTGCCTGATGGTAAAACTGAGTTCCCTTTCCTTATCATCACTGATCAGCAGTGATAAATGACTGCCAGCTTCTCAACCGACCATACTGTTTGCAATGGCCAATTTAAATGCAATGTGGTTTTCTGGATTGCCAGTTTAACAAACTACTGCCAAACTGCATTCTAGCCTTTCTTCAATGAACCACCAACTTTCTTTTCGTTGGCTATAAATAGGACTAACTATTAGTGTGCTTTTAGTTATGCAAAATGGCTCTCTTTTTTCCTACTTTGCATCACTTGACAGTTGGAGGTCTGGCTTTGCTGACTGTTGGTGTGTTACATCCCATTTGAAATTAATCAAAGAGAGAGGGGGAAGCTTGTTTTTTAGATTCAGTTGGCTATGATAAGATCAAGCATGTGCTCCTGTACTCAAGAAACCATCTTGGGTCTGTGCAAAGAAAAAGGCAGGATATACGTAAACAAAATAAATAAAAAAACAACAAATCTGCCTGCATCTTTCTGCCAAGCTTACTTATTGATACATTAGCTGTTTGTGGACATATATATCTTGAGCAGTGAATTTGCTCTGGATTCACACTCTCCCCTTTTGGACAGACGTGTGTGTATGTGTATAGGCCTTCAAGTCTCCTATTGACTTATGATGACCCCACAAATTTCATAGGGTTTTCTTAGGCAAGGAATACTCATAGGTGGTTTTACCAGTTCTTTCCTCTGAAATATAGCCTACAGCACCTGGAATTTATTGGTGGTGTTGGAAGTGAAGATGCATCCATGCTGTTTAGAGTAGTTGGGGACAGAGGGAAAGTCCAGAGTTGCATGTCTGTCCTTTTGATTCAGCTCTATGCTTCATTGATCTGTCTACTCAAAGCTTTTACTTCCCACTTGGATGTAGAGGTCACTTCTCCCCCCTCTTCCTCCAAGAAGTTTTAGTGCTTTACAATTCTGTGTCTGAGAAGCCAGAAACATGAGGGTGATCCTGACTCAAGATGCCTTACACACACTCATAAGAGTAGGCTTTTAGGGATTCTTGTACCTAAATTAGATAACTCTCTTCTATGTATCTATTTTCCTATCTCAGATATATTCTCTGCCACAATAAATTTAAGTTTTGCTTTTTAACCTTTGAGCAGCCTGCATATTTCTATCCTGTTTTATTCCACAAGGCTCATATTGCACTGGGGCTACACTTCACTCTGTTTAATATAAATATAATATAAAGATCAATATTTCCTACAGGTGGCTCCCCATCCTAGTACTAACCAGGGTTGGCCTGGCTTAGCTTCCAAGATCAGACAGGATCTGATGCACTCTCTACTGTAACATTTGAAAGCCAGTGTGGTATAGTGGTTTGAGCATTGAACTATGACTCTGGAGACGAGGGTTCAAATCCCTGCTCAGTCATGGAAACCCACTGGATGACCTTGGGCAAGTCATACTCTCTCAGAGGAAGGCAAAGGCAACCCCCCTCCAAGAAAATCTCACCAAGTTAACCTCCGGTGATAGGGTTGCCATAAGTCAGAAACGACTTGAAGGCATATGGCAACAACAACGATGATATTTTCTATAACACTATGAGTCAGCAGTACACTCTGAAGGGAGAGAAAAAGGTTAACAAATAGTTGCTTGAAACATTCCTGCCACTTGTGGAATCAGAGAGTGTGACATACAACATTCCAGGCACTCAACAGCACTTCATAACTCTGTACTTGATGAATGTGTAAACTAATTCTATCCAAAAGCATTGTTGTTGTTTTTTTGTCTCCCTTTATGGGTCTTGCTTTTCTGTCAGGAAATAAAAGGTTTGGGAGGAGCAACTGTTCTTGGACAATCTAGCTCTTACTTTCCTTTGCATCCTCCAAACCTGGCTAAAACTGCAGTACCTGCCCATTTGTCTGCTGAAGGTACAGAATGTTCTTTCTTTTCCACAGGAAAAAGTAATTACAGTTGTCCCTTCATATTTGCTATTCATATTCGAATATGAAGTTGTCCCTTCATATTTGGTTTGGTTCCAGGACCCCCTATGGATACCAAAATCTGTGAATACTCAAGTCCCATTATATGCAATGGCATGGCAAAATGGTGTCCCTTATATAAGATGGCAAAATCAAGGTTTGCTTTTTGGATTATTATTTTTTGAAGAATATTTTCAAGCCGTGAATACTTAAATCCATGGATACCAAATCCGTGGATACGGAGAGACAACTGTACTGTGAAAGCAGAAAAACAATTGCAGCAATTCATGTGCCACACACAATGGGGACACAGCGCCTGTTGAATATTTCTGGCCATTGTGTGATGCACTCTGCAATTATCAGAAGAAAATAGAGATAAATGATGCTACCAAGGTACAATCCCCCTGCCCCATCAACAGAATTACAATGGGGTTAGAGGGTCTAAATAATTATGACTTTCATTTGTAACCCACCTGAGTTGTCACTAGTTTTTTTTTTTTTAAGCCACTTTTTGGCCAGAAAAATCATTTAGACACGTCGCTGCTGCTGTGAGATGCCAATACTATGAAGTACTTCGGCTGTTCTTTCTAAGCCCTTGACTGTTCCTTTGTCTTGGAGGACAAAGCTGAGTGTTTCACACCGGCTTCCCCACACCCTGTAAAGTAGTCTGCTGGCTTCATGTGTGGTAGAGGATTCTAGCCCATGGCAAGTCTCAACAGCCAGTCCAATCAGTTTCTGTACATAGAATGGAGGCAGTGCCTCACGCAGCAAAATGTCTTGGGCTAACCATATGCCACTGCTTCACCAGTACCTGAGTTACACACAGTTGTACTTTTTTTTAATTACACTTCCCCTCTGTTTATGTATGCTATGTTAGTGAAGTGATCCTAAAAGCTTCTAGGAGGGTGCATTCGCCTGTTGCAACAAAAACAATTAATCTTGTACCACCTTAATGACTGCTGCCTAAATACCCTGAAGGCACCAGATCCCATCAGAACTTGGAAGTTAAGCAGGGTGAGGCCTGGTTAGTACTTGGATGGGAGACCACCAGGTAATAGCAGATGCTGTAGCCTACATTTCAGAGGAAGGCAACAACAAACTGAATCTGAATATTCATTGCCTAAGAAAACCCTACAAAATCCATGGGGTTGCCTGAAGTTAACAGGTGACTTTAACTTAAAAATTAAGAAATTCATTACAGCACAGGGTTCTGTTCCAGGCTCAATGTTGTCTTACATCTTTATAAATAATTTAGATGATGAAATAGAAGGAATGCTTATCAAATCTACAGATGACACCAAGTTAGGGAGAGTAATGGATACCCCAGAGGACAGGATTAAAAATGAATTTAACAGATTGGAGAACTGGGCCAAAACTAACAAAATGGATTTCAACAGAGATAAATGTAAGGTACTATATTTAAGCAGGAAGAGTGAAACACACAAGTATAAGATGAGTAACACGGCTTAAAAGCAATATGCGTGAAAAGGATCTAGGGGTTTTAGTAGACCACAAGCTAAACATGAGTCAACATGTGATGCAAAAATAAAAAAAAGCCAATGCAATTCTGGGCTGCATCAACAGGAAGATAGTGACCTGATCAAGGGAAATAGAGCTCATCTGAATACTGTATCCAGTTCTGGGAACCACGGTGCAAGAAGGATTATTGTCATGCTGGAATATGTCCAGACAAGGGCAACCAAGATGATAAACGATCTGGAAACCAAACCTTAAGAAGAATGGAAACTGAGTATGTTTTGCCAAGAGAAGACTGAGAGGTGGCATGATACCTATCTTTAAATACCTGAAGGGATGTCATGTAGATGATGGAGCCAGATGGTTTTCTGCCGCTCCAGAGACTAGAACATGAAACAATGGTTTCAAATGACCAGAAATGAGATTCCACCTAAACATTAGAAAGAACTGTTTTACTGTAAGAGCTATTCAATAGTGGAATAGACTGCCTTGGAGGGTGATGGACTGTCCATGTTTGGAGGTCTTTAAGCTGAGGTTGGATAGGCATCTTTCAGGAGTGCTGTAATTGTGTATTCCTCCATGGCAGGGTTTGGACTAGATGGTTCTTGTGGTTCCTTCCAACTCTAAGGACTTTATCAGATGCAGCAAAAATCACATGATTATAACGTTACAGTAGCTCGAATGTTTCCTGCTATCACATGATGTTGTAATGTTTGCATGGTCAATCCGTGCTCCAGCATGGCGTTGCTTTGTGTTGATGGGACAAGCCATCAATAGCCCTCAATATCACTCTTTTCGTGGTATTGAAGAGAATGCAAAAACATGTCCCGCTGTAATCATGAGATTACAGAATGAATGGGCGGTCCTCCTCCCCCCTCCACTGTTCCCGGTGAGAAACCTTCCAGGTGAGAACATGAAAACTATCCACAGGATGTTCTTTTTATGAACTGTCATGGTTTGTTTGCACATTTTTAGGTTTGTTTAAGTGTTTGTGTGTTTGTTTACTTTACAAATTAAGGGTTTTTTAAGTGCACTCGTGTCTTCTTGCAAGAATCATCGAACTCTTGCCCATGCTGAATCATGGAAGTATAAAGTTCCATTCTTAAAGTGTTAGTGGTAATAGTGTGATAATTCCATGGTGGTTCTTTCACACAATTACTGTGATGTGTGATAATAACTGTAATAATGCCACTATGTTTCCGTTTTCCTCATTTGTGGAATTACAGCATTTTTAGACGCTAGTCTGATAAAGTCCAAAGATTCTATGATTTATGACATTTTATGGATTGTGGCCCACTTCCTAAGTTGCATGAAGTGTTCAATTTTCATGAGACTGATGGATTTCTACTCCAGGTGGCTAAATTTCATGAACTCAGGACACTTTCATGAACACTTCATGCATCTTGTGAAGTGAACTTTGTTGCAAGAAACCTGATGCTACAATACATTTGTTCACAGTGACACAAAACCCTTTGTTGCTTTCCCTGTAACAGATTTTTGTGCATCCCCAGAAAGCAAAATTGTGACAAAAATTAGGGCAGCACAGCACCAGGAGGAGAGAGACCAGAATGTCCCTGGTGCATAGTGAGAATGTATGCTTCCTACATATAGAAAACCATCCAGTGGTGTCAATAGGTGATTTCTTCTCAATGCAAGTGTCAGCTTAAGCAAAGGGATTTTCTTTAAGACCAAACCAAGGCAGACAAAGGTTGAATTGCCTGTTCATCCTGGCTCTGATCCTATTAATCATCAGATCCCAAGCTAAAATTCCAGTGTTAAAAACCTGAAGATTAGCTACAAAGACAAGCTGGCCCTTGGTCACGCCCTCCTGGCTCGATTCATTGGCTAGAGTGGTCAACTGAAAGGCAATATGGCTCTTCAGGTTATCATGCAATCCTAATTGGGCTCAGACCTTCACATCAAGACCTTCTCTCATACCAACCCATCATCATCATCATCACCATCAGACTAGCCACCAGCTCTCTAGAACACAACAAAAAGAAAAAAAATCTTCACCTAATGTTTTCCTTCAAACCATTAAGGAATACAATGTTGTTTTACTTACTTATATATTCAGAAATACCTCTTCCACCACTTGAGGTGGTACACACAGTGATTTGGGTCTGAACAAGTGCCACGTCCCAACCCTAGCACATCAGGGCTGGCTCAAACTATTTTGCTGGCTGAGGCAAAGACAAGATGGCACCCAGCCACTTCTAAGCAGCTTGGTGTTGGCATCTTCATCATGGGACAATGTCCTCCATACCTGAAAGGACTAGGCTGTCTTAGGGGTACATGGGACAAGCTGTGTGGCACACATAAAAGTTGGTCCTCAAACCCCTTGCCACTACTGCGTGCCCACCAGTGTGTGTTGCTATGTTAGGCTGCCACCCCACTCTGCCTAACAGTAAAGATAGCCCTATAACACACTGAGGCCAAATCCACATTGCACAAATAATCCAGACTGAAACTGTATTATTTGCCATGGCTTCTTCCTCTGGAAACCTGGGATTTGTAGTTTTATAAGGTCATTAGCCTTCTCTGCCAAAGAACGGTAGCAGCTTCACCAAACCACAGATACCAGGATTCCATAGAAAGGAGCCATAGCAAATAATCCAGTTTCAAACTGGATTATTTGGGTATGGTGGCTCTGACCTGAGATTCATCCTATCAGAACAACTAGGCATTGAAGGTGTTTGCTTCCCTTCCTTCTGCTGGTAATCTGAAAGCAGAACAGAACATTCAGCTGCCTAATGGCCCAATGTGACACTTCCTCTTCCTGCTTGAGCAAAGTCAGCTCTTTATCATGGGAGCACCAGGCAGCTGGGCCACTGGAGCCGCACAGGAAGAGTAGAATTATGTAAGAGACCAAATAAATGCCATCCAGGGGATATTCTCACCTCCATACACAATAATAATAATAATAAAATTTATTTATATCCCGCCCCTCTGCAAACAATTGGGGCAGCTTACAACAGTAAAATAGTACATAGTATAAAACAACTCAAAATCCCTTCCCCCCCTTAAAACATTATTAAATCAATACAAATTAAAATCAGCATATAATACAATTGTTATTAAAAACCCTTCCTAGCGAGCAGCATCAGTTTGGAGGTCCAGAATCAACCTCCAGAGGGGGTTCCTAAGGCTGGGGTTAGCTATTCCGGAAAAGCCTGCCTGAAGAGATCCGTCTTGACAGCCTTTTTAAAGCTGTCTAACGATGTCAATAGGCGGATCTCATCTGGCAGGCCATTCCACAATTTGGGGGCGACAGCCGAGAAAGCCCTCTGGGATGTGGTCGCCAACCTAGGTCTTTGTGGCTGCAACAAATTCCTCCCAGAGGACCGGAGAGCGTGGGGAGGATTATAAGGGAGAAGGCGGTCCCTGAGATAGCTTGGGCCCAAGCCATTTAGGGCTTTAAAGGTGATAACCAACACCTTGTACTGGGCCCGGAAGCTGATAAGCAGCCAGTGGAGGGACCTCAGAACCGGAGTAATGTGGTCCCTCCTAGATGTTCCAGAAACTAGCCTGGCTGCCATATTTTGTACCAGCTGTAATTTCCGAACTGAGCACAAGGGTAGCCCCATGTAGAGTGCATTACATACATATATACATACATGAGTGCAGCTGGGGGGGGGAATAAAGTTCTCTGAGGAAGATATCTCTGATCCTGTGTGGAGCGCCTGTGTGGAGCGCCTACCCCAATGGCAACTTGTTATCCCACAGACAGAGAATGATGAACAAAGATTTCTGGGGTAGATGTTAGAAGGAGCTCCCAGGCAGCACTCAGTGCATTCTGGCACATAGGACAAGTTTTACTGTTAGCCAAAGCAATGCAGATGCCTCAGGTGGTAGATGCTAGGGGGTGGGCAACAGTGAAGTGCTGCAGGATATTAATGGATGTTATATATTATACCTGAATCTTGCTAATATCTAAATCTTCCTAATTATTGTGCTGGTGTGTGTGTTAATTATATATGTTTTAATCTGGTTTTAATTTTTTGCTTGTTTAATCTCATTTTAACTTTTGTACCTTGTGGATTTTTAACAATGTATTTTTTTTAAATTTGTTGTAAGCCACTTTGGGTACAAACTGGGGAAAAGGCAGGATAGAAAATAACAACAACAACAACCATGCTCTGTACCCACTAAGCTAGTTTCCTGTTCTCAGGTGCGGTGGAGGACATAGGTCCATTGACAGTTGAAGTAAGATTATGCACATCACCTTCTGTACATAGAATGAGGGAACCGTGCCATTAATTTCAGGCAGCAAAATGTCTTGAGCCATCTCCATTTACACATTGGTTAGAAATAATTCATCGACACATCATAATCCATTCTCCATAGAAGAGCATTTTCTCCCTTATTTTTCTGAGGGTCATGCTCCCATAACCGCTACTAAACCCTTTCCATACCTGCTCACTTTCACCAGTGATGGGAGAAAAAATGTCTTTAAGCATGTACAGTGTTTTCTTCACTGCTAATGATAATTAGTTATCACACAGGTGAGACTGTCATACTGTGACTTCTCATATAAGAACCTGCTACCTGAATTACTGGGGGTCCGTGAAGAACCCACTCATGTCCAGATATTAATATAGGGAATTTTAATTAGCTCAATATGGCAGCAAGAGGCTGGGTAACTAAGGGATCTTTTGACCTATGCATACTGGTACTAACAGCCAGGAAATAAAATAAAAGTGTTTTTATTGAAAATAATATCGGGAGCATTCAAACCAACGCTCAGGCTTCAAGCAATCACACAAGGTTAGTGAAGAATAGGAGGAAGTATTGGGATAGAGGAATAGAGTTCAGGTTGATGGGCTATACTATATCTGTCTGAAGACCAGAGATTTGTGCAAAGAAGAAGCATGGCTATGCGCACTGGGTGACACAGCAAACCACCAGAGTGATGGCCTCTGGGAAACTGAGCACACTTTGGCTTTAGTTTAGGGTGATATTTATATCCTCCTGAAGGTGTGTTATGAGTGGAATACAATGTTAGATGGAGCTTCCCACAGTTAGACAATGGAAGCTCAGGCTATATTAACGATTGCAAATGGCTGAGACATTAAAACTGATGGCCGTCAGGCAATCTTCCATTGTTGAGGTGAGAGGTGCAAGGGAAAACCAGTTTGCAGAGTAGTGAGTTTTCTGGCCACTTCATTGAATTAGTGAATGACTCATTTGCAGGTATGTCCAGGAGAATTAGCACATTTCCACCCTAACTCACTGTCTAAAGGGGGGTCCACATAATTACTACCTGGGCCTGTCTTTTAGGAATTTGGGACAGCGTCTTGCCAGAGGATGTGGAGAGCTACATCTGTAGCAAGTGCAAGTTGGTAGCCCTGCTGGAAGAGAAGGTCAAGCATCTTGAGGACAGAGTATCTACTCTTCTGAATACTAGGGAGCAAGAGGTTTTCTTGGAAAGAGCGGAGAAGACCATCCTGGAAGTGGAACACACCAGGGAGGTGTCTGCGGAGGAGGCCATTACCCACACACAGTAAATGATCACTTGGAGGAATGTGACACAGAAAAGTAGAAGGGCTAGGGCTTGTTCAGCCAGCTTGAAGCTACAGAATCAATTTGAAGCTCTCTCTCTTTCCAGAGAAGAGGAAGAGTAGCAGTGCCAGGTCTTAGGGAACATACAGGAAACCTTGGAAGATCCAGAACATGAAGTGGCCTCTGCCAAGACTCGGAGGAGGCGGTGGTGGTGGTTGGGGATTCCCTGCTGCAGGGTAACAGAAGCAGTAGTTTGAAAACCTGACAAAATGTCTCCAGAGGCATGCTGTCTCCCTGGGGGAAAAAAAATCAAGATATAAGAGAGAGGCTGACAAGATTCATCAAGACTTATGACCATTATCCCTTCCTTTTGGTCCATGTGGAAACCAATGACACTGCAAAGCATAGCCTCCAGAAGATCACAAGGGGTTATCAGGCTTTGGATAGGATGCTGAACAACCTGGATGCATAGATAATCATTTCATCTGTCCTTCCAGTGGAAGGGCATAGCCCAGGAAGGGAGAGAAGAATAGTGGAGGTGAACAACTGGCTACACAGATGGTGCTGCCTGGAACAATTTGGCTTCCTGGACCATGGGGTGCAGTTTCAGGGAGGTGGACTTCTGGCAAGGGATGGGTTGCACCTCACAGTGGTTGGCAGGAATGTTTTTGCTAAGAGTCTGAAAGATCTTGTCAGGAGGGCTTTACACTGAGTTGTATGGGGGAGGGAGACAGTAATCTTGAAGACAGGGAGTTCATCAAGTGCTAGAGATAATAGCCCAAATGGCAAATAGCACAACAACCCAGCAATGGGAGGAATAAACCTTTAAAAAGGCAGATAGGGGAAATGGCCCATGGTCTGAGATGTCTCTATACTAATGCACAGAGCATGGGAAATAAACAGGATGAACTTGAACTCTTAGAACAGCAAAACAAATATGATATCATTATTGGAATCATGATTGGAGTCTTATGATTGGGATGGAGGAATAGAGGGGTATAGCCTATTTCAGAGAAATAGTCCAAACAGGAAGGGTGGCGGAATAGCATTATACATTAAGGATGTGTACAGCTGTGGACAGATACATGACTTAAATCCTGGGAGCCAGGTTGAGAGCATCTGGGTAAGAATCAAGGGGGAGAGAAACAGCGGGGATGTTGTTGTGGGGGTCTACTACAGACCTCCAAGCCAAACTGAGGACTTGGGTGATGCCTTCCTAGAGCAGATGACCACACATACACAAAGGAGAGATGTAGCAGTAATGGGGGATTTCAACTATCCTGATATTTGTTGGAAGTCCAACTCTGCCAAAAATGTGAGGTCCAACAAATTCCTCACTTGCCTTGCAGACAATTTCATAGTCCAGAAGGTGGAAGAGGCAACAAGGAGATCAGCTATTTCTCTGATCCTAACCAATGGGAATGATGTGGTAAATAGTGTGGAAGTGGTGGGATCCTTGGGGGAGAGTGACCATTTCTCCAGGAATTTGTTATACAGAGGATAGGGAAAGCCAAGCATAGTCAGACATGCATTCTAGACTTTGAGAAAGCTGATTTCAGAAAACTTAGGGAATTACTGGGGGAGATCCCATGGTCAGGAATACTAAAAAAAAAAGAAAGAAAGAAAGATAAGAAAAAAGAAAAAAAAAGAAGGGAGTTCATGAGAGATGGGAGTTTCTTAAAAGTTTGAAGTTGATGGGAGTTTGAAGGCTCAACTTCAAACAGTTCCAATGAGGAGAAAAAAGGGGAGGTGCCCAAAGAAACCAGGATGGATGTCAAAAGAACTCTCAACTGAGCTAAAACTTTAAAAGGACATGTACAAGAAAAGGGGGGAAATCACCAAAGAAGAATTGAAACAATTAGCCAGATCATGTATAGGGGGAAAGTCAGAAAAGCTAAAGCACAGATGGAGCTCAGGCTTGCTTGGAGAGGTTAAAAACAATAAAAAGGGTGTTTTTTTTTGTTATGTCTGTAGCAAAAGGAAGAACAAGGAAATGGTAGGGCCGCTGCGTGGAGAAGATGCCAAAAGGCTAACAGGGGACAGAGAAAAGGCAGAACTACTTAATACCTTCTTTGCTTCAGTCTTCTCCCAAAGGGGGAACAGTGCTCAACCCAGGGGAAATGGAGCAGACAATGCAGTAGGGGAAATACAGCACAGAATTGGTAAAGAGGACGTTCAGGAATACCTGGCCAGTACAAATGAGTTCAAGTCTCCAGGGCCAGATGAACTTCATCCAAGGGTAGTAAAAGAACTGGTAGAAGTAATCTCAGAACCACTGCCAATAATCTTTGAGAATTCCTAGAGAACAGGAGAGGTCCCAGCAGACTGGAAAATGGCAAATATTGTCCCCATCTTTAAAAAGGGGGGAAAGAAGACCCAAATAATTACCGCCCAGTCAGCCTAACATCAATACTAGAAAAGATTCTCAAGCAGATCATTAAACAGACAGTCTGTAAGCACTTAGAAAGGAATGCCATGATCACAAAAAGTCAACATGGATTTCTCAAAAACAAGTCATGTCAGACTAGTCTTATCTCTTTTTTTTATAGAGTTACAAACTTGATAGATGAAGGGAATGCTGTGGATGCAGTGTATCTTGATTTCAGTAAGGCTTTTGAAAAGGTCCCCCATGATATTCTTGCAAAAAAGTTAGTAACCTGCGGGCTAGACAATGCAACTATTAGGTGGATTTGTAATTGGTTGACTAACCAAACTCAAAGGGTAGTCACCAATGGCTCCTCTTCATCCTGGAGAGAAGTGACTAGAGAGGTGTCACAGGGTTCTGTCCTGGGCCCAGTGCTATTCAACATCTTTATCAATGACTTGGATGAGGGAATAGAGGGTATGCTTATCAAGTTTGCAGATGACACCAAATTAGGAGGAGTAGCTAATACCCCAGAGGACAGGATCAGAATCCAAAATGACCTCAACAGATTAGAAAGCTGGGCCAATATTAGCAAAATGAATTTCAACAGGGAGAAATATAGGATACTACACTTGGGCAGTAAAAATGAAAAGCACAGATATAGGATGGGTGACACCTGGCTTGATGGCAGTATAGTACATGTGAAAGGGATCTAGGAGTCTTAGAGGACCACAAGCTGAACATGAGTCAGCAGTGTGATGCAGCAGCTAAAAAAGCCAATGTGCGTCTAGGCTGCATCAATAGGAGTATTGTGTCTAGATCAAGGGAAGTAACAGTGCCACTCTATTCTGCTTTGGTCAGACCTCATCTGGAATACTGTGTCCAGTTCTGGGCACCACAGTTCAGGAAGGATATTGACAAGCTGGAACATGTCCAGAGGATGGCGACCAGGATGGTAGGAGGTCTGGAAGCCATTCCCTATGAGGAGCGGCTTAGGGAACTGGGCATGTTTAGTTTGGAGAAGAGAAGGTTGAGAGGGGACATGATAGCCATGTTTAAATATTTGAAGGAATGCCATACTGAGGATGGGCAAGCTTATTTTCTGCTGCTCCAGAGACTAGGACATGGAGCAATGGGTTCAAACTACAGGAAAAGAGATTCCGCCTAAACATTGGGAAGAACCTTCTGACAGTAAGAGCTGTTCAAAAGTGGGATACACTGCCTTGGAGTGTGGTGGAGTCTCCTTCTTTGGGGGTTTTTAAGCAGGGGCTGGATGGCCATCTGTCAGGAACTATTTGATTGTGTATACCTGCATGGCAGGGGGTTGGACTGGATGGCCCTTGTGGTCTCTCCCAACTCTATGATTCTATGATTCCCTAGGGCCTAGGCTTTCTGAGGAAACCTTGAGTCCTTGCATTTGGGAGGTCTGGGTCTACTACCAATCACATGGAATGCTGATAAATAAGCCAATGTATGAAATATAGCTAATTAATAAATTATTGAAAGGGTGGGGGTGTTAGGGCAAGTAGCAAATCATAGTCTGAGGCTCTAAACAGACCATTGTTTTTAAAGAATAACTTTGATGACTTCCCTTTAAAACCTCAGTTCGGACAAGACAATTCTGACAAGAGGTTATCTTAACTGGGAGTTGAGGAATGGGGATGCCTCTTAATTCTTGTAAATTCTTTTATCACAAATTTCAATTGTATTATATTCTTTGTTTTGACCTAGAGAGTGATGAAAGTAAGTAGATGAGAGTACCATCCCAATGCTTGTGGTCTAATCAATTTCACTCCTTCATAATTTTTTTTTAAACCAAGGGAAAGGGGGTTTGACTGCAATGGCAGTCATGAACCCCTTTACACATGCTATGCGCTCATGCCATTACGAGGCTGTGCTGCTGGTCCTGCCCTGCCCTTTGGTAACTGATAAATACCATACTCCTTCACACATACAGACACACACACTCCGATTTCATGGGGTTTACATTCCTAGACTTACCGCAGATAAGTCAAACCCGTTATAATAGCAAACCACTATAGAATTGGACTGAAAGACCTAGGAAATGTCTAGAGAGGACACCTCTCTAGACATCTGGTGCAATCTATGATCATCTTCTGGCAGAAGTTAACCATAGGATTGTGCTGGAGAACCTCCTTATGCCTAGAGAGAGCCCAGCATGACTCTACAGTCCTCCAGATGCCTATAGAGACACATTTCCCCCAATCGTGGGTAAGTCAAACCACAGGTACCGATCCTGCGTAAACAGGGGCAACCTGTATAACATGTGAGGGGGGGTTACAGTATTGCCAAACAGAGAAAGCATACTCTCCAACTGTCCCAATGAATCCTCTGTACTTCCCCTTTCTTAGCTGCTTTTAAAATGTTCCAATTTCTCTCCCTTCTTCCCACATCCCCCTTTGTCCTCAGCTTACTTCTATTGCTGCAAACTGAGTTCAAAGATCAGAAGTAGTTTGTACCCAATTCACTCGGTGGGAGCAGGAGTCAGGGAGGAGGGGGCAGAATCTTGTCCTTCCCAAGAGGCTCAGGCAAAGACAGGCTGCTGCAGCCTCTCCTAGCTTGTGTGTTCTTCCTCATGAATAACTTTTTCCATCTTGAACACACACTGATATTGCTTGGCCACACATGTTCCAGTTTTCATCTGTGCAGTCTAGGAGGGTATGAAAAAGCAGTCTGCTCAGGTTTTAAGATCTTCAAGGAAGGCCCTGATCTTGCTCATAAATGGCAAGGGAGCGAAAATGCACAGTGATACAAATTTTGATGTCCATGTATCTGAAAATGCGCATCCATGCACATTTTCCAGAAAACATCAGGGATGTTTTACTGCGCAGTTTGTGAAGTTTTTTGGGGCCCCTCCTTCCAAATACCACAAATCTTGTTTGGATTTCGTGGGGACAGATTGTATTCTCTGCAAATTCTATGAGAGTATTGTCACCATCTAGACAACCCACTAGTTGTTTCATTTTACATGTGCATAAGCTTAATTTTGAATAAAAAGCTTGTTGAAACCTGTTGAGCTGTTCTTTTTTGTAGTATAGGAACCTATTCCTATTCTTTCCATGTTATTTCTACCTCTGGTACCAAAGTGTCTGTGAAAAAAGTAAAGCCCACAAACACATCTACTTAATTAACTGAGGTATAATGGTATGTTTTCTCTCTCTCTCTCTCTCTTTCTGAATGACTATGAGCAACTGTGGTCGATTCTTAATACATAGCACTTAATGACATCAACAGGGCCCATCCCTAGATCTCAGGTGTTGGCCTGGAAACCTCAGAGCCTGGGACAATAGTGAACTGAGAACCCTACTTAGCTATCACACTACAACTTCATGTGTATGTATGTGCCTTTGAGTCACCTGTCAACTTGCGAATGGTGACTTCATGAATTTCATAGGGTTTTCTTAGGCAACAAATACTCAGAGGTGGTTTTGCCAGTTCTTTCCTTTGAAATACAACTTACAGCACCTGCTATTTGTTGGCAGTCTCCCATCCAAGTACTAACCTGTGCTGACCCTGCTTGGCTTCCAAGGTCAAAAAGGCTCTGATGCTTTTAGGGCATTTAGGTCAGCACACACTACAGCTAGTCTTCATGGAAGCAAAATGCATTCACCATGTCTTCTGAAAGGAAGTTTGTTTCAGCCTTGGCACAGTTCCATCCTACCAAGGCCTTGGAGCAAATTAAATGACCTCCTAGGTCAGCCTGGCCCATCTTAAACAACAAGTTATCCATCATCTCAACAGGCACCTCTGGGGACTTTGGCTCACACAATCAGACATGCAGCATTCCAGGCTGTTCATGTTGCATTGGAACCACTTACACTTACAGTGTCCCTGAACCACTGCTGGGCGCATCTTCCTCTTGCAAGATGTTTGTGGCTCTGGAATCTCTGGAATGGGACCTCCCTCATCTCCATGTGCATTGGGAGGAAAAAGAGCCAGGGGAAATAAGAATCTACAGGCTGAAGAGGCTCAAATGGCCAGCTCCCAGCTGCATCTCATCATCATTGCGTGTGTCCAAGACTTGAGGTCTTTCTCTGCTTTTATTCCACTCACTCACCCACCCCAATTGATTCTGTAGTTGTAGGCCATTGGCAGCAGTGTTCTCTCACCACCCATGACACTTCTACTCTGGGACTTTTTATGAGGGGGTGGGAAATATTTAATAATTGGTTTCACAACTCTCCACTGTGGATTTCCAAGTACTGTACTTAACAAGTCTTGTTTAGCACTGAATGTGGGGGAAGTCCAAAACATTGTGTTTCTCACATGCTGAGGAAAGAGGAAGTAAAGCTAGCAGAGGGGGGACTTTTGGGGGCAGCAGGACATTGCCTTTTAAAGAGGGTTATGTTTCTGCTTTTTAAGGGAGAACACCAACTTTTCTGAGGTGGAAGAAAGTTTGGAGGCTATGCATGGCTCCTTTAGAAAGGAGAAATGTAGCTCTCTTTTAAAGGCTATACTGAGAGAAAGCACTAGTGTCCACGCATACAGGAAGGGCTGTAAGTGAAATTGAGAATGCCTTATAGGCTGATGAATAGACACTGGTTAAATTCACACAGTGGTATGACTGCATGACTTTCAGGTCCATGTCTTCCACTTTGGCAGGCACTTGCATTCATTACCACACATGGTAAATCCCCTACCTGCCTCTCTAAAAAACCACATAAAAATCCATATGCTTTTTTGGGTGCATTTTCTCTAACATATTTACTTCTATTGCTGCTGTTGTGTAATTTCTATTATGGTGACCCTAAGGCAACCCTACCTTATATTACTTTAAAATGCATAGCTATATGTGTCTTTCCTCTTGTGAGTACTCTTGGCAAGAATTTCCCCCATTACAAAGGTTTTGTGTGTACGTTCCCCTAATGCAAGCACATTTTGGCTAAAATCCAGTTAGTGATATAATAGTGCCTAAGGACTTTTTTTTTTATGAGAATCACGATCAACTTTCGTGATTAGAAAACCGCTGAATATAACGCTGCAGTGTCCCTGCAGTAACGCAACAGTACCGGCAGGGGAAAGCGTCACCCGAAAGGGATGCCCTGCAGCACAGCAGCCTCGCAATGGGGACAAGGCTGCTAGCGCTCTAAAAGCTCATCCGAAAAAGTCTTAAGACTTTATCACCCGAAGCTGCAATTGCAGAATTACACCAGGACAGTAGTGGCAATGATCATATGTTATCGCACAACATCATGACTCTTCTGTAGCTGCTCTGCCCTCCAACCATTACTGTAGCACACTTCTTCATTGATGGGAAAAACCCATCAATGGCTGTCAATACTGCTACTATGCCAGTATTCCCCTTTGTGCAATAACTCCCTTCTGTGGCAGCAGCGATATGACAGAAGACACGTGGTATGAGGGACATAATCCTTCCTCCTCTCTCCTCCTCTCTCCCACCTCCCCCTCACTATTCCCAAGCCAGCCAAGATTGTTTTTTCTCCATGCCTCCCTGCCTTTCTTTCTTTTTTTTTTTTTGCTGCAATTCCATAATTATGGGGAAATGATTTTTTTTTATCATTTTCCTGTAATTATGCAATGATAGCGAAAGAAAGAAAGAAAGAACAGAAGGAAGGAAGGAAGGAAGGAAGGAAGGAAGGAAGGAAGAAAGGAAGGAAGGAAGGAAGGAAGGCAGGCAGGCAGGCAGGCATGTGCTGAAGGCAGGGTTACAGAGCCAGTGAGGAAGGACCAGAGATTGCCAAAGCAGCACAATCGCAGCACACTCATGCAATTGAAGAGACAGTGGAGATTTTCAC
Source organism: Gambelia wislizenii (assembly GCA_030847615.1). NCBI lineage: Eukaryota > Metazoa > Chordata > Lepidosauria > Squamata > Crotaphytidae > Gambelia > Gambelia wislizenii. The sequence goes on from JAUMIR010000002.1 coordinate 264,670,240, forward strand.
ACGGGCTATATATACCGTGGCAGGAACAGAACAGTGTCAGGAAAGGTTTTCCCTTTCAGACGACGTTGACCCCGTTCTGTTCTGCATCCATCCTACTCCCGTGACTGTTTCAAAACAATATAATCATGATTTTTCATCGTGAATAGACCTCCCATTCCATCACTATCACACAATCACGGGTGTGTGAACAGGAACCCCGTTCCTATTCTGAAATGTCAGCCGTGGAGGGGAGGTCCATTCCAAGCACTTCCTGGTATGATCTGGACATCCAGGTAAGTGGCACCCTTTATTTTACCTTCCCTGTTTTGATTGTGTGATTTAAAGTATGTTTTTGTGCTTGGTGAACTGATTTTATGTTTGGGGGAGCTTTATTTTTTAAATTTACCGCCCGGTTGTTATCACGTGATAATGTGATAACGTTTCAGACAGCCGGTCATAAAAGCAGCCTTACGACAGCTGCGTTTACGGCTGGCCAGCGAGGGGAGGGGGAGCCCATTCCTGCTGCGGAATTAAGGTAAGTGTCTGATTTATGTTATTCTGTGGCAGGAACAGGAGAGGAAAGTGGCGGAGCAGTAATGGGGCATTTTGGCCCCGTGTGAAAATCTCCAGTGTGATACTGAATGTTTTCAAACAGGTACAGTCATGTGAAAAAGAAAGTACAGTAGGACCCCTGTATCCACTGATTCATTATCCACTGATTCAATTATCCACAGGACACAAAAAAAGCACACCTACCATAGAGTCTTCCCAGAAAATGTGTCCTCTCTAGCCATTTTCTAGGTCCTCCAAGGCAACTCTGTGGTATTTTAAACCGGAGGTCCCATTATTTTCAATGGTGTTCACTGATATTCATGGTTTTCAGTATCCATGGCCCTCTCAGAACCGATCCCCAGGGAATATGGGGGTCCTACTATTCACCCTCTTTGGAGTCTATGGTTTTACATATCAGAGGCATAGCAATTTACATATCAGGACATAATAACAATAATCTATTCCTTAGCAGGTCTTAAAATTAAGTAAATACAACCTCAGATGAACAACAACACATGACATATTACACTGCTAAGGAATAGATGATTGTTATGATATGTAAAACCATAGACTTGAAAGAAGGTGTGCTTTCTTTTTCACACAACTGTATGTTCCTGTTTACTTCACTGGTGTGATTGCTGTGAGAAAAGAGGCTGGTGTGATAAAGCCCATAGTCATGCTATGCTTGCAGGGCCAAAATGTTGCCATTGTGCAATAGACATATTCTGCTGACAGAGGTGGAAATGGAGTTGCACAGATGGTACGCTCCTCTGTGCCTTGCCTTTGGAAGTTGTGATAACGCATTGTGCATCCTGTGTTGCATTTGGACATTGTGCCTTTGTGTTGTGCATCCTATATATTGTGTTGTGGTTGTACATCATATATTGTGCACTGTGCTTTGCACATTGACACCCAGTCATTGACATGTACAGTATTGCACAATTTTGTGATTCTGTATGTGGGTTGCGCAGTGTTCCCATACCTCAACACATGGACATTTATGATGTGCTCAGGAGTTGTTGGATTGTAGTCCTTGTGTGCAATTTTCTTTAACATTTTCACACATTTTTTGAGTTATGAGCTAGATGGTAAAATTTTGACAGGTATGGACTTTGGTACACAAATGTGTTTCAGTTCTCTGAGTATGGTATATTCAGTGGGTCTGGATTTGGTTAGGTTTGCACAAATGTTTGGAGCTGACAATGGCCTCCTACTTTCCAGACTGGCAAATGACAGGAGAAGGAGCAACTGCAGCAAGGAAGAGATGCTGGAGTCTTGGCAGCTGCTCTTCAGCTTGCCAGATCAGCATCATATAATTCCCTGAGATCTCAGGACCATAACCTGAGACTTGGGGCAGGTCTTCATGATATGTGAGGAGTGGGTCCTTGTGATGTCGAAGAGGCAGGGTTGACAAGGGCTGAGAAGGGGGCCAAAAGTGTTTCTGGGCCAGGTGACTGTGGCAATGGGCACAAGGGGAATCTGGGGAAATGGCCCCAGAATTTCATAAAACCCAGCCAGTTGGGTAATATGGCAACCCAGAGCCAGGGTAGGGTGAAGACCCACTTTTTGCTGGCTAGGAAGGAAACAGAATGTGCCCAGCAACTGCAATGGTTACTGCCATTCCCATCAGGACCTGCATCCCACACAACCTTAACTACAGCACACATGACACATGGGGACTTTTTCTAGGCCCTGTGCTGTTACTGCTGCCACCGCTGCTGTTGCTGTGGTCTGTATTTTTAATTTAATTTAATTAGGTATTTATACCCTTTTCTTCAGCCACAAAGACTTTCAGAGTGGCTTACAATTTGTTTTAAGCAATAGCAATTTACACGTCTACACTGCATTAAACAGTTTCCAATGTGTGTTAGCTAATTGCTCCCACAAGCCGGGTATTCATTTTACTGACCTACGAAAGGATGGAAGGCTGAGTGAACACTGTAGTCTTTAGAAAACTGACTGCCTAAAACTTGTGCAACAAGAAGACTCACATGTTGTAACACTGGTCCCCTACTCCCATTGTGGTTGATGTTATGTGGTTTCAAGTTGACTCCAGCCTACAGCAACCATCTCATAGGGTTTTCTTGGGAAGATTTATTCTGAAGAGGTTTATCACTGACTTCCTCTTAGGCTGAGAGAGATTGATTTGCCCAAGGACACCTAGTAGGTTTCCATGGCTGCTCTTCCGAAGTCAAACACTCAAACCATTACATTACACTTTGATCTAAATGCCTTGATGGGCCTGAGTGCACAGAGTCATTGTATGTCTCTCCAGTTCTTTCCCCTTGGCCTGGCTTTTTGGTGTGCCACTGTGCATGCAAGCACAACACGTATTCAAACACTCTTCATGCTGAGCAAGTGAGTTAGCTGGGAATGGGTGCCTTTAAAACTCCCTCACATTAAGAAAAATTAAACTTTATTTTCCTGCAATGCTGCTTGTTATGAGATTTATCTCCCCACTTGGAGATCCACAGAGGCATAACAATTCCATGAGTCCTCAACTAAGCAGCCTGAGATCTGGTAACCTTAACTGCCATACTAGGCAACCCAGGCATCACTGGGCCTAACACACCTGAGATGTCTTTGTCCAAACACAAGTGTAAGAGCTGATGAGAGGCAGGGAACAAGAGTAGTAGATGAGCAGTCCTGAGAAGCAAAAGTCACTTGAGAGTTAGGGCTTGTGTAGACCTGCCAGAATATACTGGCTTTTGGCTGGCATTTTCTGGCCCAGGATCTGCCCTCCCCACATTACCTAGAGGAAATGAGATGAAGTCTGCACGCACATCTTCACCTGTACTGGCGGGTACCTCCCCACATGTTGTGTGTTGCTCTCTCTGAAGCCAGGAAGGAAGCCCTCAGTGTGAGATCAAGACTGGTCTCATGCAGGGGGCCTTGATCACATACTGGAGGCCACCTTCGTGGCTTCAGAGTGACTCCAGCTATGGCTAGTGGTGGTATACAGCTATACAGATTGGCGTGCAGGTACAGACCCCACATTCCTGTGCTGGCACAACTTGGGTTTTCCTGGGTGTTTTATTAAAATGTTTTAAATGGTTTATTTATTATTGTGTTAAGTTGTGGTGGGAGATATTTTCTCAGCATTTGCAGATAAGATGCTCCTGTTACCGTTCTGTTAAAGAAGCGTGGTCCAATAACACCAGATGCAGAAATTGCTCCCAACATATTGATACATATATATGTTGTCCTGACCTTTTTGATGGATGTTCAGCATCAGTCACTGTCAAAGTGACTTTTGCCTCACCTGGTATACTTGTAGCAATATCGGTTTAGTATAGAAACTGGGCCTCCAAGTTGAGTCCAGGAGTACATCCAAACTGCAGACCTGAATCTTCAGGGAGAATGTAACCCTATCCAGAACTGCTGAATCCCTATTCTCTAAACTGCCTAATGTACAAACGTTCATGCTAAACTAAATAAATTGGCTAGCCTTAAGACACTACTAGACTTCTCTCCATCTCTACTTTCTTTATTTTTATACTGACTACCACAACTGTCTCTTTGAGAAAAGTAATAAAAAAACACAAAATCATAACCTCCAAAATTTCACAGATGAAAACTGGGACATGTATGGTCAAGATGGCAAAAGTTATTCATGAGGAAGAATACACAAGCTAGGAGAGGCTGCAGCAGATTGCTTTTGCCTGAACCCACAGGGAAGAGCAAGACTCTGTCCTCTCCTCTTTTCTCCCCCTGGCTGAGTTAACTGAGTGCAAACTATTTTTGTGCTTTAAACCCATTTACAGTGACTGAGGTAAGTTGAGAACAAAGGGGGAAACTGGGAGGCAAAGAGAATAACTGGGGCATTTTAAAAAGAGCTGTAAAAGTGGGATGGTAGAGGATTAATTGGGACTGCCCCAACCAAATTGGGACTGTTGGAGCTTATGCACAATGTAACTACTGTACTTAATAATAATAAAAAAAAATCAGTTTGTCAATGGGAACAAATTATTTGTGGGATCTTTGCAGCAATCATAAATTGCTTTTGAAAATTTGTTTCCCAAGTGCCTTCTTCACCCTACCTCACTATGCTGCAATGGTTAGAATTAGGAGGAACAGGAATGGTTAGAATTTATAGGAACAGTCCACCACCATAATCTTTAAGCAGTTCTTCCTTGATCAAGGGAGAAGTTGCCTTCCTATGTAGGGAGACACAGAGGTGACTGGAAAACCCCTGTTAATCCTCTGCCTTCTTCTCACACTGTTTCATGCTCACCACTTCTCCAAATGATAAGAAGTTTCAGGAGAAGCCTTTCCCAGGGACTGGTTGCCTGAAGAAAGAGCACTGAAGTATTATTGTCTTGTGAATATTTTATTTCCATGAAAATAGACTGAGCAGGAGGGAATATGCAGGAGTCCAGCCAGGCAGGGACCTTAAAGTAGAATCAGTTCCTTAACATGCAGTTCTATTCAATTGGCTCTCTGTGTCTTCCTTGGCTCTTTCTTGCCAGCCAGATGCAAAAACTCAGGCTTCTGTTTCCCCCAGCGGCTATACATTCAAACTGCAAAACAGATTTCTTCACCTCAACCAAGTCTCTCTGAGGAGATGTTTAGTAGGTGATAGAATCATAGGAGATGTGACATTACAGCAACGTCAGGAGACCACAAAAGTTCCCTTATCAGATGACGTCATGCACCCGTTATGCTGCTGTTCTGCCAGCACTGCTTTTTATTGACCTGAGAAGCCGTCAATAGATCCCCCATTCCGTTTGTGTTCCGGATTTGCCTGTGTGTGACAAGGTGCCCCATTTCGCTGGCGAGATCCCAGTGCCAATGGGCGGTCCCTGCCAGAACACTTCTGGCTAAGATCGGGACATTCAGGTAAGGGACACCCTTTTTATGACCCTCCCCGGGTTACTTGTACATTTTAAAGTGGGTTTTTCTGCTTGGTGTCCCTTTTAATGTTACTTTTATTTTTATTTCTGAATTTCCCGTGCTCACATCTTCTCACGAGAATCCATGGGAGTTTGATCCAGGAAGTGAATGGAGCTCTGTTAGAGCTCCTTTCACTCCTGGGCTGCCCTGTTGACTGGAGAGGAGGTAAGTGCAGTGGGGAGGGTGGTTGTGGCAGGACTGGGATGGGGCAGAGGCAGGCGTGGAGATTGTGGGACAGAAACACTTTTTTCATTCCTGTCTGATAATCTCCATAGAATCACATAGTTGTGGTTGACCACAAGGACCATCTAGTCCAACACTCTGCCATGCAGGAATACACAACTAAGGCTGCTGCCACACTGCAGAAACAATGCAGTTCAATACCACTTTAACTATCATGGCTCCACATCCTATGGAATCCTGAAATTTGTAGTTTGTTGTGGCACCAGAGCTCTCTGATAGAGAAGGCTAAATATCTCACAAAACTACACATTCCAGAATTCCATAACATTGAGCCATGGCAGTTAAAGTGGTGTCAAACTGCATTATTTCTGCAGTGTGGCAGAAGCCTATGGCCCTCCTGGGAGACGGCCATCCAATCTCTATTTAGAAACCTCCAAGAAAGGAGAGTCCACCACCCTCCACGGCAGTCTATCCCACCTTCAAATAGTTCTCACAGTAAATAATTTCTTTCTAATGTTCAGGAGGAATCTCTTTTCTTGTAGTCTGAATCTGTTGGTTTGTGTTCTAGTCTCTGAAGCAATAGAAAACAACCTTGCTCCATCTTCTATGTGACATCCCTTCAGATATTTAAAGGCAGCTGTTGGACTTTTTCGGATGAGCTTTTATACCGCTAGCAGCCTCGTCCCCATTGTGAGGCTGCAGCGCTGCAGGGCGTCCCTTTCGGATGACGCCCTGCCCTGCCGATCCTCTTCCGAGACTGTTGCGTAACCTCTGTGACACTGCTGCGTTATATTCGGCGGTTTTCTAATCACGATCAACTTTCGTGATTAGAAAACCGCCGAATATAACGCAGCAGCGTCACAGAAGTTACGCAACAGTCTCGGAAGAGGATCGGCAGGGCAGGGCGTCATCCGAAAGGGACGCCCTGCAGCGCTGCAGCCTCGCAACGGGGACGAGGCTGCTAGCGGTATAAAAGCTCATCCGAAAAAGTCCGTCATGTCACCTCTTGAGTCTTCTTTTCTCCAAGCTAAACATACCCATCTCCCTAAGTTGTTCCTCACAAGGCTTGGTTTCCAGACCTTTCATCATCTAGATCACCCTTCTCTGAACATGTTCCAGCTTGCCAATATCTTTCTTTAGCTGTAACCACCAGCAATCAAGAGCTAAGAATCATGTAATAACTAAAGGGAAGTGGTATTTGCCAACAATGGCTAAATCATTTTGAACCCAATGTGGGAGTGTGACCGAGTTCATACAAGGCAGATAAAAGAGGCTTAGCCATGTGAGTAGCATTGTTATTGTTAGCTTTATTCCACACTCCCTGTTCTTGGATTCATTCCAGCCACACAATCCAGGACTAAAGACTCAGTAGGGGAGTCTAAGGCCAGCTCCGAGCCTTGTCGGTCTCCAAGGAGTTTGGAATTATTTTGCTGTGAGCCATGGCAACTATGGCTCCCATTCACTAGCCTAGCCAACCATTTCACTCCTTCTTATCCTGGCTCTCTTGTTATGACTTCAGCCCAGAAAACATCTCATAGCCTTTAAAACTCAAAGGCAACAGTCCAAAGCAGAACCATGTTATCAGATCAGAAGAACTTTCGTTTTCACCACCCACACCTGGAAAACAACTTTAAATCAAAACATTTCCAAAGGCAAAACAAACCATGATGAATTTTTCAGCACTGTACATGTACCAGCACATGAAAGTTTTATCACTAACCAAGATCAGGTAGCTACTTCAGGAAAAGATTCCGAGTGCCATATAAGGAAGAGGAATGGGACAGTGGCAAACTGTCTCAGAATGCACAAAGTACCCATGAGTCTCCTTTCGTACAAGCCTGCATTGAAAGAAGGCCAATTAAAACCTAGTTTACCACACACAAAATTAGATGGCAAATTCAGAGAATAGAACTGGGTGTGTGTGCAGCAAAGGCATTAATCCAAGTGCATGCACACACTTCCGAGCAACATTCAATGCCTGAAAAAATGAGCTCCAAGTGAATCGACAATTGATCTGGGTTTGAGGTGTGGTATTTAGATGGCTGTGTTTGTCATACAGCCAAATATATCTATTGCTTTCTGATCTTGCCACCTTTTGAGAGCCATTTTGACATAATCTTATGAACTGGCCTTCACTATTTATCACTTTACCTCCTGCACCCTTTCTCCTGTAGACAAGTTTTCTGCCAATCCTTGCATACATTCCATCAATACTGTGTCCTCTTGTGCTCTGCCTCAGGCAGCAAGATCTCTTGAGCCAGCCCTGTTGGATACACAGGCTTCCCCTATGTCTCCATTCCTGCAGCTCTCAACCCTCCCATGTCAACTAGGAAGAGCTTGCACTTCAAGGGGAATAGAAATCTCCACTCCAATCAGGAAACCTGATAATCCACGGGTTCCCAATTGTACAGAGGTTTCCAGCCACTTTCAGATTAATGCCAGTAGAAACCACTTCCAGAATTTCCTTCTTCAAAGCAGGAAGGGAAGACTGTGCAGGTGGGGATGGGGGCATGGAATGGGTCACCTAATTTCCATGTTACTACTTTGCATTGTGAGAGCTTGTTTTGGTGTAGTTTGAGCACTAGATTGAAACTGAAGACCAGGGTGCCAGTTACATGGCATTTTTTTTCCTGGGGCGTACCGGGACTTCCTGATCCCATATTTGTCCTGCGCTGTTTAAACGATTTTTGTCCCTCTTTAGGAAATTCCAGAAGATGCGGTCCTCTAACTGGAGGAACCACAACTTCTTCATAGAAGCAGCGCGGTTCCTCCGGTTGAGGGGCTACATCCGTACTGGCCTCCAATAGATGGGCTTACATTGCAAGTTATGTTAATGTTTTGATTCTGTGCAGTCAAGACAAAGCAGATAGTCAAGAAATACTTCTGAATCTCCAGAAAGAAATAGATATTAAAAGTTTGGGAGATATCTCACACTATCTTGGAGTACAAATTGAAAGAGACCATGATGGAAGCTTCTTTCTTAATCAAAAGCAAAAGATTATAGATCTTTTGGACTGTCTTGGCTTAAAAGATGCGAAGGATGTTCAAACTCCAATGGAAGTAGGTTTCTTAAAGAACAATGAGGCATCTGAACCTTTGAGAGACAGTGAAAAGTACAGAACTGCAATTGGAAAAATTCTGTACATAGCGAATTTCACTAGACCTGATATTGCAAATGCTGTTGGCATCTTATGTAGAATGGTTAATTCTCCTACTCTTCAAGATTTTACTGCAGTGAAGTGAATTTCAAGATATTTAAAAATGACTGCTGACTTCAAACTGATGCTGCCAGCATGTGACAAGCCACGACTGATTGCCTATGCAGATGCTGATTGGGGCAGTGATTTGGTGGAGAGAAAATCAACCAGTGGAAACATCTTCTACGGTGGTGGAGCAGTAAGTTGGACAAGTCGGAAGCAGAGTACAGTGGCAGATAGTTCCACAGGTGCCGAGTGCATCTCAGTGAAAACAGTTTGTGATGAAATCAAATGGCTGCAGAATTTGCTTCTGGATCTTGGGATAGAGGAACCCAAGCCAACCATTTTGAAGCAAAACAATCAAAGCTGTATCAAGATTTCTCAGAGTGACAGGCCTCTGAAGAAGAACATAGACATTACTTTCCACAAGGTGAGAGAAATGTGCCAGAGTCAACTTGTTCAACTGGAGTACTGCAACTAAGAAGAAATGATAGCCGATATTTTAACTAAGCCTCTTTCTAAAGACAGTTACCTTAGACTATGAGAAGAAATGAAGATTGTTCCTAACATACCCTGTGATTGACAAGGGGACTGTAGTACGTGGGGAAATAATCATTGTAATGCAAAAGCAATCTTGTATACCTCATTCACATCCTTAGATAAGTCTAGGGTTTTTCCTTGCATACCTTTTGTTCTCCCAAGTTCCCTTTCTCTTATTTCACTGGGCACTTCCAGCCAACTGGAGTGCTGGGTCATTCAACACATGACCTAATTTAAATTTTATTGCTGTGTGTAAGTTCTGTTTTAAGTTTGAGTCTCCATGAGGCTGGAGCCATCTTTAGCCATCTTTATGCCATCTTCATCTTAAGCCATCTTTCCTGTAACCATGCTATGATGTTTCACCATGCAGCCTTCTACCGCTGTAGGCTGGTGAGTTTTCCTACCCTAAATACCATTAGTCAGTTAGGAACCTCTTTTTAAAGTTTGTTTTACAATGTAGATTGAGATTGATATACCTTCAGTAAATTTTGATTTGCATTTTAAACTGACTCCTTTGTTTTGTAATGAGTCTAATTTAACTGAGTAATCTCAGACCTCTGAACACACCTTTTAAATGTTAATTGAGCTTAAGTAAGCATTCTTAAGTGCACTCTGCATGAAGTTAAAAGTAAATGAATGATTTTTAACTCCCTTTTTAAAGGAGATAATTCTTGTTGCTTTTTAAAAGGACTAGATCCTGGAATTTTTTAATACAATTTTATTTTTTTTAGACTCATTACTCCTACACTTTTTATGCTGTCCTGCACGACCTGTGGGTCCATACAGGGCAGCCAAGCTGGAGAGACCAGCTGCCAAGAGGTAAGTTATGCCACTGATTTGCACTACTCTTTGCTTGTGTGTGTGTGTCTGCGCATGGGGCAGACAGATCTAAAGTATTTTATTGTATCTATTACAGCGGTTCGGATCCAGAGACGGGCGGCTGGCGAGCCCATCTCTGATTCATCGGAGGAGGAGGGGAATGAGGAGGCAGGACCAGCTCCAGCTGCACCCCAGCCAGGTATACCTTCTTTTATGTAATTAATGACCAAATCCAGCAATAATAAAAAATTGTTTGGATTACATGTTATATTAAAGTTCTCCCTATGCATTACTTTTTTTTAAGGTCCACAAGTGCCCAGGAGGCTGCAGCACAGCTTGCTGGCCTCAACATAATTGCAAGAATAGAGGAGCCTGGTAAATTAATTAAAGTCTCATTTATATAATGTGCCAAATTTTGCCTATCAGGTGCTATATTGTAAAAAAATACTTTATTTTCCTCATTACAGGGAGGACTCTACAAGCGGCAATCAAAGACCTGGTGAGGAGGGTGCAAGCTATTGAGCAGCGGCTTGCCATGTAAATACTGTAAATATTTTGTATATATGAAAAATGTAAATACTGTAAATACTCTTTTAAAAATGTAAATAATGTAAATAATTTAGAAAATATTATTTGTAAAACATTGATTTATTTTTATTTTTCCCCGTATTAATTTTTCTACAAAAACTTGCCCTACATATGTTGCTATTTGTTATTTTCCTAATATGTATCGATTTTTTTTATAATCTTTGTAAGTTATTGCTTCATTTGCTTCTTTTTGTATATTTGTGTTTATTTGCTGTATATATATTTATAAATAATTGTTTTCATACCTTTCTTTTTACCTGTTTTAAATATGTAAATATGTAAATAAACAAAACAGTTTTGATAATAAAATGAAAAAGTTATGTATTAAAACAGTTGTCCTTGTGTATTTTCCATTAAAGCATTATAAACTGTTAATCTGTTCAAACAACAGTACAGTTGTCCCTTTACATTCGCGGCTTTGACTTTCACGGTTTTATGTATTCGCGGAACTTCCTTTCCCCCTCTCCAACGCAGCCTCTGAGCATTTAAGGAGGAAAACTTCCTGCACTCATACACACACAGGGAAGATCCCAGCAAGCAAACAACCCCCCACACCAGCCTCTCGGGGTCTAAAGCGAAAGAAAAGCACAACCCCATGTTGTGAGCACACAAGCAAAGTCCCCCCCTTGCCACTCCCCTCTCTGTGTTTTAACAAACTGAATGGCTTTTTGAAAACTCACATTTCACCCCATGTTTCCTCATGGCCCAAAGAAAAGCACAGCTGCATGCTTGCCACCCCCTCTCTGTGTCTCAACAAAAGGAATTTAAAACTCTGCTTCTTTAATACTCACATTTTGAACTTTTCCTACACACATTCACACACAGGGAAGGTACGGGTGACATCTTTCAGCAACTCAGCCTCTGAGCATTTAAGGAGGAAAGCTTGTGTGCTCACAGTATGGGACTGTGCTTTTCTTTCGGGCAGCAGGAACCTTTCCTCCTTAAATGCACAGAGGCATTTAAGGAGGCTTGCTGGGAGATGCCACCCGCACCTTCCCTGTGTGTGAATGTGTGTAGGAAAGGTTTGAAACGTGAGTTTTAAAGAAGCTGAGTTATAAATTCCATTTGTTGAGACACAGAGAGGGGGTGGCAAGCATGCGGCTGTGCCTTTGTTTGGGCCATGAGGAGACATGGGGCGAAATGTGAGTTTTAAAAAAGCCATTTAGTTTGTTAAAACACAGAGAGGGAAGTGGCAAGGGGGGGACTTTGCTTGCGTGCTCACAGCATGGGGCTGTGCTTTTCTTTCCTCCTGAAATGCTCAGAGGCTGGGTCAGTTTCCGTGTGTGTGTGTGTGTGTGTGTGTGTGTTTAGGAAGGCTGCTTTTATTCGCGTTTTTTTCACTTTTGCGGGCGTCTTGTTCCCATAACCCCCATGAATGTGAAGGGATGACTGTATATTTATTCTTGTAATATTATTATTTTTACTACTACATATATAGAATGTCCTTCAAATAGCATTATTACACAATACTGTTAAATTTCTTCATTATATAAAAAAAAGAATGCTTTTTGTTTCTACAATTACCTATAATGTAAGGGGAACTCTCCCTTTGTTTTCTTTTTTTTTTTTACTGCTCTAGTTGGCCTACTGGCAACAACATTACCAGTGCCATAACTTGTGGATGGTACACATTGTTGTGTTTCTGGAGAGTTTTCTTTATTTGCTTCCCCAGAATTGCTTGGCTTGGACACTCTCTTGACCACAACACGTTTCTTTGAGTTATCCAAAGACTTAATGTGTGTTACAAGGTCTCCAAAGAGATCATTTTGCCTTTTTATTTCTTTGAGCATTTCCTGAGATTCTTCCACAGAATGCTCATAGAATTTTTCCAGAGACCTTGTAAAGCCACGGTCCTTTGATCCTGCCTGTCAGCAATTTTTGTCATATTAGAAACAAACAGTTCAGCTATTGATCTGGAGTTCGCCATTAATTCATTAACATCAGAAGACGGTTTTTTCCTATGAAACATGGCCAACCTCTCAGCAGGAGATAAAGTGGCAGTCAGGTTGCTCAAGGATGCCACTGAAAAATAAATAAAGGAATTTGGAGTTATTATATTTAGTAATTAAAAGTATAAGCAATTAACACAATAAAAATAAGCATATCATGAAGAGATAAATATCATTGCGAGCTGGAGTTGTTGCCCACACAGTATCAATTTCTGTGACAACAACCGAAGTGTTTTCTTCAGTATCATTGAGTGCCAAGCTTTCTCTGGTCTCCTCAGTTAAGGTTAAGGTAACTGCTGTTTCATCAGAACCCTGGGTCCCCGAAACATCTGGGGGTGGAAATTAGACAGAATAGAACCCGTAATGGTGAAACAGAAATGTGAAATACACAGCCATAAAATTCACTTCTTAAACAGATTGCAGTGCTGGGGGAAGAGGTTTACAGAGGAATGCGATAACTGCTTATGGCTGCGGCAGGAGACGCCATACTTAATGTGCCGAGATGCAAGCACACCTTTAAACCCAAAGGACACAAACAGAGAAAAGTGCCATTTGGCTTTAACTGCCATCATTTGCATACCAAAGGAGCATGGAAGGAACACACTAACACATTCCCTAGGCATATAGGCTAATCAGGTAAAATGATCCTTTCCACATACCTCCAGTGGTTAAATGCATTGGGAAGGGAAGTCACACTTTACAATCCCTTTTTTAAAAGCCTGTTTGCTTTAGAGAAACGGAATTTTAAAACTTCGAGTTTTCACATAAATGCCTTTTTGGGGAAAATGAAATGAAACATGAAAAATATCATGGTAATTACTGGCTCAAGTGAAATACATTACATGCAGTATATTGCCATGAGAATATTAAAAATACCAATACTGATTTCCATTGGTCTGATTTTGGAAAACCGAGTACATAGTTAATAGAGTTTTCACATAATGCAAACTATATTTTTTAAAAATAAAAGATGTAAGCTTACCTAGAGGAGTTGAGAAAAGTTCCTCAGAGTATCCCTGCAGCATCTCCTGGGATGATGGGGGCAATCCCACGTCTTCTTCGGGGAGGGGAGTGTGATGGGGAGTCACTGACCCACACAATGTCGGTGGTGCTCCCAAGCCACTTCGGGTGGTAGTTGGCATTGCCACCGAGAACTGCATGGAGTTCTTTATAAAAGGGCATAGTGGCCGCATCGTTGCCACTTTTGGAGTTGTGGTCGTTGACCTGGCGATAATTCTTATGCATCAGTTTCGTCTTCGTCCTGCACTTCTCAGCGGTTCGATCATGGCCTTTGGTTTTCATTTTGGCAGCAATTTTTTTGAAGAGGTCGATATTTCTATGGGACCCCTTCAGCTGCTCCTGCACCTTTTCCTCACCCCATATTGCCAAAAGGTCTATGGTCTCATTGTAGGACCAGGAGATCCCACGGCTGCCTTTCCTAGGGCAAGGAGCGGTTTCGACATCCATCTCTGTAACTGCACAGGTAAAGGGCAGGAGAACAATGGAGATGCATCTAAAATTTGGGATGTTGAAAAAAAGGGGCAGGTAGACCTCCCACTTACTGGCCAGTGCCCGCCCATGGTCAAGACAATTTCCGGTCATCACCTGGATCCGTGATATCTTGTCCTGGGCTGTTTACGTTTCCGATTTTCCGAATCCTCCCAGCACAACCCGTGGCATTGAAAGTCCCACGGATTGAGGGACAAATGGTGGCCCCCCTTCCAAAAAACACATGTCTGACTCGATGTACATGTAAACAGCCGGGGTTCGACACGAATTCATCCCACTACATTTTCATCGTGTAAATGGCACCCAGGGTTTGAATCCCTGCTAGGCCATGGAAACCCCCTGGGTGACCTTCAATGAGTCACACTCTCATCCTCAGAGGAAGGGAAAGGCAAAACCCCCTGAACAAATCTTGCTAAGAAAACCACATGATAGGGTCGCCATAAGTCCAAACAACTTGAAGGCACACAACATCAACAATTTGCATTCTAATTATGTAAATTTGATACATTATCACTTGCATTTTTCTACCACTACTCTCCTGAGATAAATAGCATAGAGCAAGGGAGGTAAACCTTTGACCTTCTAGATGTTTTAGACTATAATTCCCATAATTCCACACCACTGGCCATGCTAGCTATGACTTGTGGGAGTTGAAGTCCAAAACTTCTAGAAGGCCAAAGGTTCCCCATACCTGGTATAGAGTAATGTTTAAAGTGCTGAACTTGGATCAGAGAGACCCAAGTTCAAATCCCCATTCAGTCATGGAAGTTACCATATGACCTTGGTGTGTGCATGTGCATTCAAGTCACCTGTCAACTTATGGCAACCCCATGAATTTCTTAGGGTTTTCTTAGGCAAGGATTACTCAGAGGTAGTTTTGCCAGTTCCTTCCTCTGAAATATAGCCCACAGCACCTGGGATTCATTGATGGTCTCCCATCCACATACTAACCATGGCTGACCCTGCTTAGCTTCCAAGATCAGATGGGATCTGGTATGCGTCTGGACATTTATCTGGATCTTCAACAGTAACTTTATAAAGGCTGGATATTTGTTGCAGAGTTTTAAATAAAATACCAAGATACATCCTCCTGATATGGCAAGGACAGCCAATGAATCCTTTGCCATCCCATTTTTTTTTAGCTGCTGTTAAAATGTCCCAGTTTTTCTCTCCTTCTTCCACTTTCCTCCTTCATACTCAGCTTACTTCAGTTGCTACAAACTGAGTTCAAATTGGGAAAACAGTTTGTACTGAATTAACTCAGCAGGGGGGAATGGAGAGGGAAGAATATAGTTCTTCCCAGTAGACTCAGGCAAAAGCAAACTGCTGCACCTTCTCCTGGCATCTATGTTCTTCCTCATTAATCACTTTTGCCATTTTGACAACACTCTTGGGTTATCTATACAGTGAAAATACTCCTCGTAGAATTTGAAGAAAATACGATTTCTCTAAATGAGACCCTGCATTAATCCACCATTTTTGGAAGGAAGGGGGCCAAAAATGCCAAATACGCCATGCAGCTTTTCCCATATGTTTTTAAAAATCTCAAGATGAAAATGTGCTTTCCTGATCACTGAGGCAACCGATTCGCTTTGATGCACATTCCCAATAAGAGTGGAAGTGGAAAGCTAATTGGTCAGACATGTGCAGGGGGCAGAGCTTGCTGGCAAGGCAAGTGCCCCACCCTGCCATGTTGGATTTTTGCTCTAGCAATCATGCACGGAAGGCAACGAAACAGCATTTTTCTTCCCCCCCCCCCCCCGTTTATTTAAGCAGAATTTCACACTTCCATACCTTGGATATGCTTTTTAAAAAATATATATGCTTTTTTAAAAAAAATACTGTTTGGCGGCAGCCACTGGTGGGAATAAGACCGCAAGTAATTCACTTGCACCTGCCATCTTGATTCGCAGGCATGCCCATTTGAACAATGAATGTGGATAGCTTTGCATGCCTGTGATATTGCCAAAAAATCATGGAGACAAATGAAAGCTGCTGCGAATTGGCATTAGTGCGCATCAGTCCACATTTTATTGCCTTGTATAGATAAGCTCCCTGATGCTGGTTGACCACATGTGTCTTGGATTTCTCCTGTGGAATGTTAGGGTATACTAAGCGGGATCTTTTCTTTATCCTCACTGTAGCTCTTGCTTTAGATAGGAAATCCCTTTGATAGAGGACCCTATCCATTGCCAAGCCCAGAGCTAGCACTTCATTGTTTAATATTACTTATTATGTCTGTTAAATGGTCAGTTACCATCCTTAATTATAGGAACATTTAGTGTATGTTATTCACATTTATTATCCTTTATTCAAAAGATCACAGCACATAAAAGGAAATATCACTAAGCACAAATCACATCCACATGGCGCCTTTGGGACATATGGAACTTCCTTTTCCTGTGAACATGTTGCTCTGAGTGGAGGACACAAATACCTTGGAAATGCCCATCATGCAACCAAAGGACAACTAGAGGATTGCCAATAATAGTAAATTCCATTCTACCCCACCCTTCTCCATCCTGCTCCACTATATTAATGGTAACATTACAAAAACAGAGTGGTGGTTTTTTGGTTTTGTTTTGTTTCTTTGTTTAAATTAGATTTCTGCTGAGCGAGCCCCGTGCTGGCATAAGCAAAGGTCCTCAGCTCCTAGACTACCTTCTCTCATTACTTCTCTTCCCCCATTTTGAGTTTGGGGAACAGCTGCACCCCCACATGCTGACTTATCTAGCCAGGTGATTTCCAGAATAAGCAAAATAATGTAGAACTGGAGAATTTTCCATTGTCTAAAAATCTTATCTGGTTTATCACTTTTGTTTTAAATGTTATATTCAAATCTTTACACCTGCTGTTTCATCCCTTGCCTATCGCTACAGGGCTTTTTTGGGGAATCGGATTTCTCCTTCGAGCCGGTGCAATGGATTTGTCTGGTGGAGCGCAGCGTGCACAGAACTGGACTCACCCTTTAAACCAAAGGTTCATCTGCTGTGGCCTTGCAAGCATGGAGGGTATCAGCGAGGTCCTCGGGCCATAGGTTTGATTAGAGTTTCCTTCTCTTAGATGGTTGACCTTACAGGGTTGGATGAGCACCATCTGCCTGGGTTTGGGATTTAGAGTTTTCCTTCTCCTAGGATGGTTGCCACAAGGCTAGAGAGCCCATCTGGCCCTTTGACGCTCTTTGTCAAACCATTCAGTTTTGACCTGTCTGGCATGGGAGACCCTACCGATGGCTATTATGCCACTGCCAGCATAGCTCAAAACATCATTAGGGTATGCAAGCCTCTCTCCCACGACAAGGGGGCGTCAATAGAGAGGGAAGCATCATCTCCTCAGATGCCAAGACTGACAAAGAGATCGATCACAGATTAGCAAAGGCACATAGCGCATTTGGAAGACTTTACAAAAGAGTCTGGAGTAATAAACACCTGAGGCGAAACACAAAAATCAGTGTGTACAGAGCCATTGTACTGTCTATTCTCCTTTATGCGTCTGAAACATGGTTCACCTATCGCCACCACATACGGCTCCTCGAACGCTTCCATCAGCACTGTTTATGCACAATCCTAAATATACACTGGACTGACTGTGACAAATGTTGCTGTCCTTGAGCAAGCAGGGGTCACCAGCATTGAGGCCATGATATTGAGAACACAGCTACGCTGGGCAGGGCAGGTTTCTAGGATGGAGGACCATCGCCTCCCCAAATTAGTATTCTACAGTGAACTTGCCACAGGGCAGTGTAAGAGGGGCGCTCCAAAAAAGCGATTCAAGGACTCCCTGAAACAACATCTCAGGCTCGGCCATGAAATTGATCACCAACAGTGGTCCGCCCTGGCCTCACATTGGGAGTCAGGGGGACACACTATCCACAATGCTGCAGCCTTATTTGAGAACTTACGCCGAACAAGTCTTGAAGAGAAATGACAACGCAGAAAGAATCACACCCCAGAAACATCACCCAAGGAAACTTTCTGCTGTGCTTTCTGCAACTGGACTTGTCTATCTCGGATTGGCCTTCTTAGTCATCAGCGTGCTTGCAGAAAGCGCGGGATGAGTCCTTCCTGAATCTTCGTTTGCGAAGAGAATCCAGAGAGAGAGAGAGAGTATATTCAAATACATTAACAGCTTTTGTGGAAATTGTTTTATTGGAATATTTGTAATAATACAAAGTGAACAGCAAATACTTCCCTTACATTTAACCAAAAAAATGACATTAGAAGGAACACTGTTTTGTAACGGTCACATACCTAAAGAGAGCTGTTCCTGATATATTGTATATCAATAGTTTATTTAATTTAATTTAATTTTGTTAAGGTATAACTGTAGCACCTTCAGCTTCACTTACTCTTTACACTACTTATCAGTTCCATTTCAAGTTGAGAAAAGCTGATTCACTACAAGTACTTGAAAGGAAATTTTTAGTGAAAAGTACACTAAAGGAAATAAAATGTTCAAATAGTTGAAGTGAATCATCAGTAAAGGATGGGTGTGAACCTTGGGGAAGGCAACTTACCAGATTTTGCCTTGATTACTTTTACTTGTGACTGACTGAGAAGGAAGGGATTTTGTGAAACAGAAATAAGATGAACAATGTGTTCACTGGTTAGTCTATTTCTTTGAGCGTTAGGTTATCTCGGATTGGCCTTTTTAGTCATCAGCGCGCTTGCAGAAGGCGCGGGATGAGTCCTTCCTGAATCTTCGTTTGCGAAGAAAAGCCAGAGAGAGAGAGAGAGGGTTTGTCAATAATTCTTTCCTTAGAAGAATAACAACACCTTCACATACTATGTTTAGACCATCTCATGGTTGATTGCAGTACAACATTTGAGACAACTACAGTATTGCTATGGTAAACACACACACACACACACACAGATTTTGTGGAAAATTTTCTAATGCTTTATTTTCCCACTTCATTCATAAGCACACATGCACACGCACACGCACACACAAACACACACATGCAGGTGTCCCCCCACCCCAATTTACACACATTCGGTACCCACGGTTTCACTTACTCACGATTGAAGGAAAAGGTCTCTCTGGGCATCTGGAGTTGCATTGGAGGTGGTCTCTCTAGGCACTGGGAGGTCCTCCAGTGCAACTTTATGGTCAACTTCCACCAGAAGTTGACCATAGAGTTGTGACAGATGCCTAGAGAGGTCATCCAGTGTAATTCTATGGTCTAATATGGTGATTCCCTATTATATGTGGTTTTACATATTTGCAGTGAGTCTGGGAACATATTTGTAGTATGTGGGGAAATAATCATTGTAATATAAAAGCAATCTTGTGTACCTCATCCACATCCTAAGATAAATCTAGGTTTTTTTCCTTGCATGCTTCTGTTCTCCCAAATTTCCTTTCTCTTATTTCACTGGGCACTTCCAGCCAACTGGAGTGCTGCGTCATTCAACACATGACCTAATTTAAATTTTATTGCTCTGTGTAAGTTCTCTTTTAAGTTAGAGTCTCCATGAGGCTGTAGCCATCTTAAGCCATCTTAAGCTATATTATCTTTGTTTAACCATCTTTCCTGCAACCATGCCACGATGTTCACCATGCAGCCTCTTACCGCTGTAGGCTGGGTGAGTTTTCCTACTCTAAATACTCTTAGTCAGTTAGGAACCTCTTTTTAAAGTCTGTTTTAGTATGTAGATTGAGATTGATATACCTTCAGTAAACTTTGATTTGCATTTTAAACTGACTCCCTTGTTATTGTAATGAGTCTAATTTAACTGAGTCATCTCAGACCTCTGAACACACCTTTTTAGATGTTAATTGACCTTAGTCAGCATTCCTAAGTTGCACTCTGCATGAATTTAAAAGTTAAATGATTTTTAACTCTCTTTTTAAAGGAGATAATTCTTGTTGCTTTTAAAAGGACTAGATCCTGGAATTTTTAATACAATTTTATTTTTTAGACTCATTACTCCTACAATATTCCCCATGTAAACAGGGGTGACCTATATAAAGTGTATGTATGTATGCAGGGCTGGAGTAATAAACGCAAAGCACAAAAATCAGTGTGTATAGAGCCATTGTACTGTCTATTCTCCTTTATGGGTCTGAAACATGGGTCACCTATCGCCAACACTTACGACTCCTCGAACACTTTTATCAGCGCTGTATACGCACAATCCTAAATATACACTGGACTGACTATGTGATGAATGTTGCTGTCCTTGAGCAAGCAGGGATCACCAGCATTGACGCCATGATATTGAGAACACAGCTGCACTGGGCAGGGCACATTTCTAGGATGGAGGACCATTGCCTCCCAAAAATAATACTCTACGGTGAACTCGCCACGGGTCAGCGTAAGTGGAGCGCTCCAAAAAAAGCGATACAAGGACTCCCTGAAACAACATCTCAGGCTTGGCCAAATTGATCACCAATAATGGTCCACCCTGGCCTCAGATCGGGAGGGATGGAGGTGCACTATCCACAGTGCTGCAGCCTTATTTGAGAACTCATGCCAAACAAGTCTTGAAGAGAAATGACAACGCAGAAAGAATCACAACCTGGAAACATCACCCAAAGAGACCTTCTGCTGTGCTTTCTGCAACTGGACTTGTTTATCTTGAATTGGCCTTTTTAGTCACCAGTGCGCTTGCATAAAGCGCAGGATGAGTCCTTCCTGAATCTTCATTGTGAAGAAAAGCCAGAGTATGTATGCAGGTACCTGTATATTTGAATATCCAAAGGGGTGCCTCCATTTCAGAAGCCCTGTGAGCCTTCGGATATTTGAATATGCAGATATCTGCATACATGCATACACTGAACTAAAAAAAAAAAAGTGGCAACACCAAGCTTGCCAGATGGTGGATGCCAAGGTAACCCCCCTTGGAACTCTTCCTGCTGTGAACTTTGTCCACTTCTTACCCACCAGGCTAAAGCTGTGAACAATCAGGGATCATTCCCCCTCCTCCACCTGATGGACCCCCAAGCACCCTACTGTTCATTAACAATGTGATTTTATATGTTTCTACACAGACGTAAGACGTAAATCCAATTTAATTCAGTGGGACTTACTCCCAGGTAAGAGGGCAAAGGGTTGCAGCCTTATTGGAGAATAAATTCTTTTGGACCCAGCAGGAAATAGATTCAAAGAAGCATGGGGAGAATCAGGCTGTAATTTCTGATGGATAGGGGCCAACAGGTTTACAAACTAGTTGTCCCATCATTCTGTAGGGTCATTTTAAAAAATCTTGTTATTCTTGAGGAAAGATTATGTGAGGAATTTTAAATGTTATGGCCTAAACTGAATGAAGAGGTGTTTAAGTCTCTGGACACACACAAGAAGGAAAGTGGGGCAAGAGAACTGTATACAAGCCATCCAATGGGAGTACAGCTAGGCAGCAAGAATGATGGGGAAACAAGAAAGGCTATTTGTTTATAAGGATATTTGAATATACATACAGTATATCCACATGCATACCAGGAAGAAAAAAAACACAGCTGCTGCAGTCATGTGACCTAAAACAATCTGATACAGCGAACACACGAACATGGTAGGAACGCCCTTTTGTACTGAGGTGACTTCAGGGTGAGGGAACTGTGTGGCTTCCAAAACCAATTTGAGTTTTGATTAAAATGGATGAGTGTGATGTTAATGGGGTCAAACCAGGATGGGATAGTGCACACTGGAACTGGGATATAGCCCTCCATGCCCCATTACTTGGGTTATCTTCCCATAAACTAAATAAACAACCCTCAAACCTTGTAACATTCCCAGTATGGGAGTTGGTCCAAACCCACATCATTTTCCTTACCCTTTCCTGAACCTATTTCAGCCTGTGAGCTTCATACTGGATGGAGACAGAAGTTTTAAGGGGGGCTTTTTTTATTTTCAAATGGAGAAACTAATTTCATGGCTCTAATTTTATTACCTTTTCTTCCTAGCAAGCCCAGGACATGCTAGGGTATGGTCTTTGTAGCCCTTTTGTTCTCATTTTCTGATTTTGAGTGAAGAACTCTTGGGTCTGAGGAGTCAGATGTTATTATAGGGAGGTCTGCTGTACTACCTGATGTCCCAGCTATTGATACACCAGGGGAGGATATTCCTGAAGCCCACTTGCCTGACAATTTATGTCAGTGTGAGTTGACACACTCACTCACACAACCATTATTCACCTGTTTGGAGTCATCCTGCTACTCTCACACCAACTGATTAGCCATTTCCATCACCTAATTTAACAGGATTACATATACAACACACTGGTGGATTGTGCCCTCAACAAAATCCAGTTCTGGGCAGGGATGGCCTTTCCAGAGTGGCCCATCACAAATGGGTGCAATGGGTGAAATCAGGCAGGAACTTCATAGGCATACACTATATATGGAGCATAAAAAGGAGGAAGGGAAAGGAGGGAAACCAAGGAGTGTAGCAGCACCTTTAAGACTAACTGGTTTTTATAATGTCCTGATTGAGGTTTTAATCTGTAAGTACTGAAGACGTGGACAAGCTCCTTGGTAGAGTGAGGAAGACTACCTGCCCTCTTGACCCTTGCCCTTCGTGGTTGGCTGTCCAAGGGGGTGATGCCTTGAGGCTGTCCCTTAGGAACATCATCAAAGCATCCCTTAAGGAAGGTCATGTTCCATCTTGCTTGAAGGAAGTGGCAGTTAGACCACTCCTAAAAAAACCTTCCCTTGACCCTCTGGATATGAAGAACTATAAGCCAGTCTCCTTACTACCTTTTTTGAGCAAGGTGATCAAGAGGGCGGTTGTTCTCCAACTCCATGCTGTCTTGGAAGAAACCGATTATCTAGATCCTTTTCAAACTGGCTTTAGGGCGGGATTCGGAGTTGAGACTGCCATGGTTGCCTTGGCTGACCACCTTCGCCTGAGCATCGACAGGGGTAGCGTGACTCTGTTGGCACTACTGATTCTCTCAGTGGCTTTTGACATAATAGATCATGACATCCTCTTGGATCGCCTGAGAAGGCCAGGAACTGGAGGCACTGTGTTGCAGTGGTTCCGTTCCTTCCTCTCGGGCAGATTCCAGAGGGTGATGCTCGGGAACAGTTGCTCTGCAAGGAAAGAGCTTAATTGTGGTGTCCCACAAGGCGCCATCCTGTCCCCGATGCTATTCAATATATACATGAAGCCGCTGGGAGAGATTATCCAGAGGCATGGGGCGAGGTGCTATCAGTACACTGATGACACTCAGATACATTTCTCCATGCCTCAATCTTCAGCTCTGACTTCAGATGGTATCTCTTCTCTTAATGATTGTCTTAAGGCAGTAACAGACTGGATGAGGGAAAACAAATGGCTGAATCCAGATAAAACAGAGGTACTCACAGTAGCAGCCCCGAACCCAGGCATTGGGATACAACCTCCAGTCCTGGATGGGGTCACACTCTCCTCCAAGGACTATGTTCGCAGTCTGGGGGTGCTCCTGGACCCGTTGCTCCAGATGACGAATCAGGTAAATGCGACGGTCAGGAGTGCCTGTTATCAGCTTCAGCTGATATGCCAGCTGCACCCTTTCCTGGAAGTCAGGGATCTTGAGACCGTGGTACATGCTTTGGTAACCTCCTGTCTTGATTTCTGTAATGCACTCTACATAGGGCTACCTTTGTGCTTGGTCTGGAAACTTCAACTAGTGCAGAATATGGCAACCAGACTGGTCTCGGGTACATCTAGAAGAGACCATATAACACCGATCTTATGATCACTCCACTGGCTGCCCATTAGTTTCTGGGTCCAGTACAAGGTGTTGGTTATCACCTTTAAAGCCCTAAATGGCTTGGGTCCAACCAGCTTTGGGACCGCCTCCTTCCATATAATCATCCCCATGCTCTCAGGTCCTCTGGGAGAAATTTGTTACAACCTTTAAAAACTAGGCTTTTGTCGACCTCCTGGAGGGCCTTTTTGGCTATTGCTGCCAGATTATGGAACAGCCTGTCGGATGAGATCCGCCACATTACCACCTTAAATAGCTTTTAAAAAGCTCTTAAGATGGATCTCTTCCAGCAGGCCTTTCCTAAATAGATACCCGGCCATCAAAAAAGGAAATCTAGCCTGTCCCGATCTCACCACAGCCACTGTCCATTGTTTATTTTTATTTTTTGTATTTTTAAAGTATGTTTTAAATTCTTAAATTATTTAATTGTATTTTAAGGGGGGTGGGATTGAGGGTTTGGATGTATATTTCAATTGTTGTAAGCCACCCCGATTGTGTTTCATAGAAGGGTGGGATATAAATAAAATATTATTATTACTAGCTGGATCCGTTGTACCATACGCCATTAAAAAAATTCCCCCCAAAATGCCCAGGAGACTTCATGCAACCGTTTGAGTAGGCTGGTGGGTTTAACTCGCCCACCCGCCACTTGTTCTGCCCCCTGCTGCCCCCCACCGCTCGTTCTGACCCTTGCCACCCCACACTGATCGTTCTGACCCCTGCTTCTCCCCCACTCATTTTGCCCCTCCCCCACTCATTCTGCCCCACCACTTGTTCTGCCCCTTTCCCACTCATTCTGCCCCTCCCCCACTTGTTCTGCCCCTCCCACCACTCGTTCTGATTCCCCCATTTGTTCTGCCCCCCATTCATTCTGCCCCTCCCACGACTCATTCTGCCCCCCACCACTCATTCCGCCCCTTCCCCCATTTGTTCTGACCCTCCCACTCCACTCCCTGCACTCCAGAACACACAGGCACACACCAAATCCACCCCCATGTTACTCACTCTCCAGTTCCAGCCGCCATGTTTGAGATCTACATGGTCCCATCCCAATGTGCTGATTGGCTGCACATTGGTCAGTTCCCTAAGCAGCCAATCAGCACACTGGAAACAGCAACATACCCAAGAGAATTTTATATATATATATATATATATATATATATATATATATGATGATTGCATGAAAAGTTGGTATGAGCCCACTTCTTCAGATGCAGTACAGAGGGATAGTAAATGTTCAGGTATAAAGCTTATTTACACATGTGAAGTCGAAGGCTTTCACGGCCGGCATCCATAGACTTTCCTTGGGGGTTTTCCGGGCTGTGAGGTCGTGTTCTGGAAGAGTTTCTTTCTGACGTTTCGCCTGCATCTGTGGCTGGCATCTTCAGAGAATGGTTGGGTAGGAGTGTGTCTGGGGTTTATATTTCAACAAGAAAGAAGAAACCTGAAAAGTAAACAAAATCTGGCTTCCAGTTTTGAAATACAATAGAATTAAAACTCAACACTTACACAGGAACTCCACCCAGGGACAGGGGGATTCCCAGCAGATAATGGTAAAACACCCAAATATAGCGTGGCAAGGGATGTCGCTACTTTTGCAGGTATATTTGCAATGTAGCGCTTTATTGGCAGTGTAAACTACCATTCCGGTAAGGGTCGCAGCAGATCTGCATTGTGATTGGTTGCTCTGATGCAAGGGGCGGGCTTAAAATAGGGGGACTGAGTTCAGTAGCGTTCAGGAAACTTTGAAAAATTCTCTCTGCTATTTTGCAAGTCTGCCAAGAAAAAGGATTCCCAAGACCTTTCAGTCATAAAGTTCCCATCTGTCAGCTCTGCTTGGAGGAGGGAGAGAGAGCAAGAGAGAGAGAGAGAGAGAGAGAGGGAGAGGGGGGGGAGGAAGGGGGACCAGGGAGGGAGAGTCAAAAATCCTCTGCTATTTTGCAAGTCTGTGAACCCTGACTAAACAAATCGTGCTGAAAACTTGTGATAGGTTCACCTTAGGATCCTCGGCATGGCAGCAATGCCTTTCAGCAGAGAGATTGCTGACCCTCTGCTTCGGGCAGTGACTGAGTTCATTTACAGGCAGATTTAGAGAGAGACAGAGACAGAGCCACTTCTTTGATCTTCCCCCTTGCTATTTTGGCAGTCTGTGAGTCTTTCTTTAGCTCAAAAATGCAGGGCTTCAACGGAAGGTCTATGCCCTTCCCCATAAAGCCTGCCTCTGCTTGGGAGGCCACGCCCCCACACTTTTTCAAGTCTGAACAAAAAAGCGGCATAATTAGAAAAAAAAACTGACTGGCACAGATGCGGAAAAGAATTAAAGCGCAAGTTGTCGCAATAAATCTGCCGTGTAAACCAGCCCTGAAGATGCCAGCCACAGATGCAGGCGAAACGTCAGAAAGAAACTATTTCAGAACATGGCCTCACAGCCCAGAAAAAAAAAACAAGGAAAATCTATAAGATGTACACAATGTGATTCTAATACTTTTTAAAAACACCTTTACCTGACAAATAAACTTTGGCTTTGGGGTTGTCTATATAAGAAGATATAATGCTGATTGCTGTGCATTAATGCAAAATCACAGCAGCATTCATTTGTCTCCACAATCCTTTGGTAAAATCCCTGGTATGCGAAGCTATCCATGTTTGAAGTTCACACACAGCCATGCCTATAAATCAACATGGTGGCTGAGCGTGAATTACTCATGTTATTATTCTTGCCCCTGCACAGTATTTTTTTAACTGCAAACCAAAGGTATGCAAGTGTGACCTTAAGCTTAAAAAAAATGTTTGAGCACCTCAGTGCAACAAAAAGGGGCATGATCAGCAACTTGAAATTCCACAATGCTGCTTCTGCCCACTTCATTGCTGGCAAGTCCACCCCCTGCGCATGTCCGACCAATCAGCTTTCCACTGCTGCCCTCACCAAGAATGCACTGCAATGCGAATTAGTTGTCTAAGCGAGTGGTAATGCACATTTCAACACATTCAACAAGCCGCTCCGATTGTTTTAACAGAGGGGCGGGGTATAAATAATAATAATAATAATAATTATTATTATTATTATTTTAAAAACCTCAAGGAAAGCCACAAAGGCCGCCCTCCCACAGTTTTGGAGTTTTTGGCCCTCATCCTTCTGAATAAGGTGAATCACCGCAGGATCCCATTGGGACAAAAGGTATTTTCCCCAATTTCTATGAGGAGTATTTTCATCAAATATATAACCCCTTTATCAGCTAGCCCCAAGATATCTGTGCATTTGTAGTTGGCCTACTAAAAGTACGCCCACAATATGGGCTCTGGAATTCAGTGCTACAGTATCTGTTTTGAGATGAATTGACCTGATTTGTACACAGCATCCCAAGTGGGGTCATCCCACAGATTTGCATAAAAGCCTTACAATATTGTTAGCTTTATTTTCAGTTATTTTCCTTATTATCCCTAGCACGTCTTTTCTACATCCTTCCCATAACTTCACATCCTCTCAGTTATCTCCAAGTCAGGTCCCATTTGTGAAATCAGGATTGTTTTTTGCCCCAGTGTGCCTTAATTGATGCTTGATTACTCTAAATCCCATCTGACATTTTCTTGCCCAGTCTCCCAGTTTGGAGAGACCTTTGCTAAACAATTTGTTAGGTTTTTAACATCCTGTTTCTGTATCTTCCACAATCCTGGGCCACCTCACTGCTCACTACCAGATCCAGATCAATCTAAAAATCCCAACCTTGTCTCACTACAGCAGAGGTCAGAGTCATGAGGACCGCAAGCAACAGGCTGACCTTATGGACCCATGCAAATAAATTTTGGCACCTTTGAGCCCATACCATCCAACATTTCACAGATGAAAACTAGGATGCATGTGGCCAAGATGGCAAAAATAATTAACGATGAAGAGCACACCATCTAGGAGAGGCTGCAGCAGTTTGCTTTTACTCAAACCTACTGGGAAAGGCAAGACTCTGCCCCCTTCTTTCTTCTCTCCTACTGAGCTGAGTGCAAACTACTTTTCCACTGTGAGCTCAGTTTGCAGTAACTGAAGTAAGCTGAGGACAAACGGACCAAGTGGGAGAAGGAGAGAGAAACGGCATGTTAAAAGCATCTGAAAAAGTAGAATGACAGACAATTAATTGGGACTATCCGTGCCAAATCGGAACAATTGGAGGGCATGTGAGCCTTCCCCGCCCAGGTTTGAGCCCAGAAATTTTCCCCCCAGCCAAAAATAGACTTCAGAAGGGCAGGTTTGGACCGAAAATACTGATTTAGGCCCAACTCCACCCCCAAACCACCAAAAAACCAACAACAGCAAAACAACAACAGAAAATAGGAAGTGAGCAGAAGTAACTCCCTTTGGCCAAAATATCACTACCAGGCACAGTAATGCAGGCCACTGAGGAATCAGAGGAGCTAAACTTGGCCCTTAAATCCTTAGGAGACCTAGATCTTACTTTCATTCCCACCTTTACTTGTGTGGTGGGAAGGCACTGGAGGGTCACAGAGGAAGGTGCAGGCCAATTACAGGAAGGTTTTTCAAATTCAGGATGGGGAACCTTTGGAGCTCCAGGGGTTTTGGATTACAAAACATACAGCCTCACATCATCAGCCATGCTGGCTGAGGCTACTGGGAGTTGAAGTCCAAAACATTTGGAAAGGCAAAAGTTTCCCCACCTCTGCTCTAGAGACACAGTATGACTTACATGCTTCATCATGAGACAAGACAGGGCCAGGATAATAAGGGCTATCTTTGCTTTCCCATCTTCCCCACTCTGAATATTGCCTTGCAAACGGAAGGAGAAGTGAGGGGGCATGAATCATAGAATCATAGAATTGCAGAGTTGGAAGAGACCTCGAGGGCCATCCAGTCCAACCCCATTCTGCCACGCAGGAAATCACGATCAAAGCATCCCCGACAGATGGCCATCCAGCCTCTGTTTAAAGACCTCCAAGGAAGGAGACCCCACCACACTCCGAGGGAGTGCGTTCCACTGCCGAACAGCTCTTACTGTCAAAAAGTTCCTTCTCATGTTGAGGTGGAATCTCTGTTCCTGGAGCTTGCATCCATTGCTCCGTGTTCCAGTCTCTGGAGCAGCAGAAAACAAGCCTGCTCCATCCTCAATGTGACACCCCTTCAAATACTTAAACAGGGCTATCATATCGCCTCTTAATCATCTTTTTTCCAGGCTAAACATACCCAGCTCCCTAAGTCTCTCCTCATAAGGCATCGTTTCCAGACCTTTCACCATTTTAGTCGCCTTTCTTTGCACACGCTCCAATTTGTCCATATCCTTTTTGAATTGTGGTGCCAGAACTGGACACAGTATTCTAGGTGAGGTCTGACCAAGGCAGAATAGAGTGGCACTATTACTTCCCTTGATCTAGACACTATACTTCTATCGATGCAGCCCAAAATCGCATTGGCCTTTTTAGCTGCTGCATCACACTGTTGACTCATGTTCAACTTGTGGTCTACTAGGACTCCTAGATCCCTTTCACACGTAGTCTCAATCAGCCAGTTCTCTCCCATCCTATATCTATGCATTTCATTTTTTCGCCCTAAGTGCAGTACCTTACACTTCTCCGTATTGAATTTCATTTTATTAGCTTTGGCCCAGCTCTCCAGTCTATCCAAGTCATTTTGAATTTTGATCCTGTCCTCTAGGGTATTAGCTACTCCTCCTAATTTGGTGTCGTCTGCAAATTTGATAAGTATGCCCCTAATTCCCTCATCCAAGTCATTGATAAAGATGTTGAATAGCACTGGGCCCAGGACAGAACCTTGTGGCACATTTAGAAGAAGAATACATTTAGAAGAAGAATGGCTGCTAAAATTATATGAGATGTTTGTGACAGACAAACTTACAAGGATATTAAATGGGAAAACGATTGGAGAGATTATGAAAGAATGGAAAAAAGTATTCCCCTTATGGAAAAATAAACGGGGAGATACATGGCAAGTAAGCTACAAGCAAGCACAGTCTGTACAACATCTCGTCACTGGACACATCTGTCAAGGAATCAACTATAGCATCCAAAGTCCTGGCTCTGTGAAGCTTGAGTTAATATGAGTTATTTATTTAATTTGTTGTTTATTTATTTATTCTGGTCCTATACCAGCAGATCTTTTATTCTTTAGTTCAGAATTACTCATGAATCTATGATCCTGTTTACCGGCTTTGGGGTCAATAGAGAATCTCTGCTGGCAGGGAAGTTCCTGCCCTCCATGTATTCACCTTTGAACAGCTTTGTTTGTTCTACCAACTGAAACAGTCATTCTCTTTACCAGGAGGGTGCATCCAGCAGCTGAATAAGCACTTTTCCATGCCCAGTTGGTGGAGGGAGTAGTGAACGATTGACTAGGAAAGGAAATGTGATTATTTTTTCAAATTAAGTTATTTCACTCCAGGCTGATTCAGCAGCTTTAACTTCTTGAAAAGAAAGTCTCTCTCTGTGTGGCTCAACTGACATTTCCTGTTCTAGTTTGGCTCAAGATGTTACTGCTTAGCAGGAGAGATGCTTTGCAGGGAGAGGAAGGCTACAGGATTTACAAGGAGTTACTTGCTTCCTATAGGAAGCACCAGGGAACATTTGGGGAATAAGAAGACAAAGGTGCTGGCCACTCCCCCAACCCCCCCCCTTAGGGGTCATGGAATAATTCCTCACACATACACTTTCTAGATTAGTAGTTCTTAACCTGGGGTCCATGGCCTCTTAGGGGTCTGCAGTGTCCTCTTAGGGGGTGGGGGTCCGCGAAGGCTTGAATGCTGCTTGGCCCACCTCCTCCCTGCAGTGGAGTGGCCACATGACAGGAGCCAAGGCAAAGGCTGGCTGACTGGCTTGGCCTGCACATTGCCATTCAATCCACTCCAGCCACAAACATGCAGGAAGAAGCAGGAGAAAAGTCTTCCCTCCCCCTCCAGTGCCTCTGAGGGAAGTTTTAATGGATAATTGTATTGTTGTTGTTTTTGTTGTTTCAAATCTTGAGTTAAGTCTTTGGGGTCCACAGCAACAAAAGATATTTAAAGGGAGTCCCTAAATAAAAGGTTAAGAACCACTGTTTCAGATGATTCACTGGTTCTACACATTGCATGGCTATTGTGAAAACAAGAAGAGGACCCCGCATATTAGCCACACACAGAGATGACTAGGGCAAGGCTGGGCAAAGAGAGGCTCTGGGACCTCAGATCACCCCCCAAGGTGTTTATGTGGCCCTCAGCTCCTTCAGACACTACAGACCACCCCTTTTTCAGGCCAAAATACACAAAGGAGGTGAGTTCCCTTTTCTATAAGTTTCCAGGAGTGGCAATCCATCTTTTAAATAGGGTGCCTGGTCCCTCTGCATTGTTCACCATTTTGCAATACCTGTTTTGAAATACAGGAAATACTAGCTGAAAACAGCACAGACTTGGAGCAACTACTAAAGAAAGTCAAAGAAGAAAGTGCAAGAGCAGGCTTAATGGCAATTAGCTAACACACATTGGAAACTGTTTAATGCAGTGTAGATGTGTAAATAGCTATTGCTTAAAACAATTTGTAAGCCACTCTGATAGCCTTGTGGCTAAAGAGCGGTGTATAAATAACTACTACTACTACTACTACTAATAATAATAATGCTGAACATTAAGGGGGGGAAAGACCATGGAGGATTTACATAAATTTGAAATAGACAACAAGGAAATTGAATTAGTAAAAGACTTCCCATTCCTTGGATCGATCATAGACCAGAGTGGAGATTGCAGCCGTGAAATCAGGAACTGGGTAGGGCAGGTATGAAATAACTAGACAAGACCATAAAATGCAAAGATATAACACTGAGCACTAAAGTCAGGATCGTTCAAATCATTGTCTTTCCCATCACCATGTACAGATGTGAGAACTGAACAGTGGAGAAAACTGATAGAAAAAGAGTCAACTAATTCAAAATGTGGTGTTGGAGAAAAGTGCTGAGGATACCATAGACAGCCCAAAAGACAAACAAATGGATCTTTGAACAGACCGAGCCAGAGCTCTCACTAGAAGCCAGGATGACTACATTGAGGCTGTCGTACTTTGGTCACATCATGAGAAGACATGGCTCGCTGGAAAGTCAATAATGCTAGGAAAGGTGGAGGAAAAAAGAAAGGAAAGAAGACCACACACCAGATGGATAAACTCAATCGGAGAGGCCACAGACCTGAACCTGCAAGACCTGAGCAGGGCAGTAGAAGACAGGGGGTCTTGGAAATGTCTAATTCATGGGGTTGCCATGAGTTGAAATTGACTCAAAGGCAGTTAACAAGAAACTTTTCAAAAGTGAGTCAAACTAGTTTAGTGGTTTAAATGCTGGACTAGGCTTCCAGGAGACCAGGGTTTGAATCCCTACTCAGCCATGGAAACACACTGCGGGACCTTGGGCAAGTCACACTTTCTCAGCCTCGGGGGATGGCAATGACAAACCTCTAAAGAAATTTGCCAAGAACATCCCTCTTAGAGGATAACTACAGTATAAGTCAGAGTTCACTTGAAGTCACATAACTAACAGCTGATGTGCAGAAACAGAAGTGGACTTTGAATAGTTCCATTTTTTGCTTTTGTTTTGTTTTGTTTTGTTTTGTTTTTTTAGAAGTTCATACAGCCACTAGTGAGCTCTAAGGCAGGCAACTGGCCCTTACCTTCTGTATTTGCCCATCCCTTCTGTAGGGGCTAACACATGACAGCAGGGGCCCCTCCAAACTTATTTTCAGCTACCCCTTCTGCTGCCCCACATGCCTGGCCACAAAGAAGGGGGTAAAGTCCCTGTCTTTCCCTTTTTACTCCAGCTTTCAATCCAGCAAGTAGGCAGAACCTAGTAAAACTATGTGGGATTAGGGAGTGGGTTTGCCATCTCTAAGTCCCCAGGGTCAGCTCTGCAAAACTGTTTAGCCAGACAGTAACAATAAGAATTCCTGCCCCTGCAATATAGATCCTTGCCACTCTTCTACTGCCTCCAACAAATTATTTTAGAGTAACCAAAGATGCACACATCTCTTAGCTTAATAAAAGTTGGTGTCTTTTTTTGTTGTTCAAACTAGGCATGACCTCAGTCAATGGCTTTTCCTCAGAGATGTGTACCTCAGCAATCAAACTTGCAAATTAAGCCTGTGCTTTCCTTCCAATGAACAATCACAAAGCAAAGCACATTAAATGTAAGATACAAGTATGGGTGTGAGGAAAGTAATGTGATATGACATATATATTTCATCCTGAGAAGGAGCACCTCTTCTAAAAATATAACCCTGTCTAGTTTGATCCTTTGATCCACCGCTATAGAGTCGTATCAGTTCTTATTATAACCCTAGGGAAACAGCTGCCCCGGGCTGTATATGTTTCACCATGCTTTTACAAGCTGTATGTTCTGTTTTGGCATTTTATTGTGAACCTACAATTACAGGTATTGAACCTGCTGTGAATTTCCTCTACCACCACAACAAAATCTCTTTTCAAATCTGAAATCATGCTCCAGCTTACTATATAGCACTAGAGCTGAATTTGGGGCCAGGGGGAGAGAACAGACACATTTTAACAATATTGTATAACAGTATACAAGTTCTCCACATCTTGTTTCCAAATATTCAGACAGATCCCCACAAATTTTCTTAGGGTAAAACCCTCTGTGGACCTCTGGGGAAGGAGTGTACAAAATGTAATTGTGTACAAATCAGTAAATTTTATTGAATGGAAGGGAAACATATAGGTACATGTACAGCAATGGTGTACCCATTAACAAGAAAGAACAATCCCATGTTACTATATATTATCACTCTCCATTCTGCCTCTCCAGAAAAAGTTAGTGATTGCCTTCTCCAGTATGGTATCCATAATTATTTCACAAGTGCTTCTAGAGAAAAAAGAACAATGTGACCAACCCATTCAAAAGTGTCATGTATGGTATGGCCTTCGGTATCACCAATAATGTGCAAGATAACATAGGCAGTGAATATTGAGTCATGTTCTCCTCTGCCACTGCCAGTCTGACTGTGAGGCACCTCCATCTGCTTTTAAGATAGCCAAGTGCATGATCCACTACGTTCCTAACCTTATCTGAACAGTAGTAGAGGTGGGCTTGGAGCTGATCTGAATACCTGCTGTATGGTTTCATTAGCTACAACGTCCATATGGGATGCATTCTGCTGATGACAATCAGCAGAGGAATTTGCATGTTCCTAACAGTAACAGTTGTGTTTCCAGGAACGAAGGCACTGGCATCTAGAGTTTTATCAAGTGTAGACTTCCTGAACACATGAGCTCTTTCTATCCCATTTTGGTATCAGTTAAATGTCTGGTATGGAACACTTTATTGTATAACTGTGGGAACAAATACAAACTGAAAGTGAAACAAGGTAGAACAAACAATGGAGTCCCTGTTGCCTAGAGCCTTGACGGCACCTGTAGCGTTTATCACAAAGGCCTGGAACATGTTGGAACAAACACCAAAGCCAAGAAACGGCCAAATAAAGCCACTGGGGATTTTCTCAGGAAGGGAAGAAACTGGGGAGAGGAAAATGGCCAAAAGATTCTAGTATTATTATAAAAATCTCTTAGCATTGTAAGAGTCTGGGCATACAAAGCAGTAAGGGAGGGTGTGGAACAATCCCTTATACCAATGGTTCTTAATCTGTCGTCTGTGGATCCCCATAGGGTCTCTGTCCTCACAGGGGGTCCACGAAGGCTTCAAGGCTGCTCGGCCCACCTCTTCCCCACAGTGGAGTGGCCGTGTGACAGGAGCCAAGATAAAGGCTGTCTGTCTGTCTTGGCCTGCACATTGCCATTAATCTGCTGCGGTCACAAACTTGCAAGAAGAAGCAGGAGAAAAGTCTTCCCTCCTCTTCCAGTGCCTCTGAAGGAAGGTGTAATGGATGCTGCAACTGTGTTGTTATTATTAGTGTTGTTGTTGTTGTTGTTATTTTAGGGTTTTTAATGTTGATTGAAGTCTTAGGGGTCCATGGCAACAAAAGATATTTACCACCTAAATGGTCCCCTCAGGTGTTCCCACTCATTTCCCACCTCAGTTCTTTTTTGTCCACCGTGTCAGCAACATCTAAGGAACCCTTCTAGTGTCTTTGACTTCCTTCACAGTTATTTGACTTGGTTTTAGGTTTTTTGGCTATGTTCTTTCTTGACCTCCAGACTTGGTATTACACCACTGACTTATTGACTTAGGGATACTTTCTAGCCTGCTCCTTCAGCCTGACTTTGACTTGTGACCTCTAGTCATGACCTCAGCTTGTCTTATGGTTCTTCCAATGGCTTCTACGGCTACCTCTTTTAAAAGGTTCATGAAGTGTGGGGCTAAACTACCAGGATGTGAAAGCCACTCCTGTTGCCTTTTTTGCTTGGGTGAGGCACATAATATTAACTCCTGCCCCCATTGTAAGGCGTTTACCCCACAGGCATGTAAAAATTGACAGTCGCGCCTTAAGGCCCTCTTATACGAACAAGCCTTGAAACTGTCGGTGCCTCCATGTGCAATGGTTTCTGTACCACCAAAAGATCCAAATTAGTCAACCCACCTATCATGGCTCCAGCCTGTGGAATCCTGGGATTTGTAGTTTGTTGTAGCACCAGAGCTCTGTGACAGCAAAGGCTAAATGTTTCACAAAACTACAAATCTCAGAATTCCATGGCATTGAGCCATGGCAGTTAAAGCGGTGTTAAAGTGCATTATTTCTGCAATGTGGCAGAAGCCTTAGTTTGTGTGTTTGAATTAGAAGCTGTGAGCAACTGTGCTTGGTATTTAATTCACAATCCTTTATGACACCTAAAAGGACCAGCACAGACACAGAGATAGAAAAGACCAAAGAAAAATTGTCATGCTTAATGTTTGTATGACTTGATTATGGGCTCATGTTTGTTTGTTTGTTTGTTTGTTTGTTTGTTTGTGTTGCTGCAGATGTAGAGGCAAGAAAAAGACAAGACATGGCAAGACATAGGGCCACTTTTGCAAGGATGAATGTAAAAAGCCTTCTGCAAATCCTGAAGGAAGTTCTGAGCATTTTGCCACAATGAGAATATTATTATACTGTACATTCATCTAACAATTACTGTACATGGATATTTTTTAATATCCAGATTAGCTTGCTGAATGTCATAAAACACCAAAACCACAGGAAAATATAGCCATAGAATTAAGATAATGTAATGTCTTGCAGCACAGGGGGATTGGCTGCTCACAAAAAATAGAGGAAGGCCTAAGATAAACTGAAACAGCTTAAAACTGAGATAAAAGGAAACATGTACTCAAAGATAGCAGTGGTTTGTTTTTCCCCCTCAAAGTGCAACTGGGAAGAAAACATATCTAAAAGCACAGATCCCCATAATTATAACAGGTGTTTCTTCATCATGGTGTTATACATTACTTGCCAACACAGATATCCTGAATACTAAACACTGTGGAAGTTGACCAGTAACATGGTCATATTGTGGAGAGCCAGAATGGTGTAGTGGTTTGAGCATTGGACTAAGAGTCAGGCTTCAAATCCCTGCTCGGCTATGGAAACCCACTGGGTTACCTTGGGCAAGTCACAGTCTCTCAGCCTCAGAGGAAGCCAAAGGCAAAGAGCCTCATCACACAAGGGAAGGGAAGCTCACTTTGCTTGAAAAAAGGGCATAAATTATTGCTCTTTATCCCCCCTTGCTGTGACAGGACATCTTGGCCTCTTCAACTGAGAGCTTCCAATTTGCTTTTGTTCCTTGATAAGATCTTATTTATTTTTCCCCTCTGTGAAACTTCTACTCAGGAAGGGCATAGCTTGACAGCTGGGCCCGCCCTGGTGCCAGAGAACCAGGCAGTGATTCATTTTTAATTTAGTTTTTAGTTATATCTCTATCCAGCCTTTCCTCCAACAAATCTTAAGCAGCCTCCCCACTTCCTTTGTCCTGTGAGGCAGGTCAGACTGTGAGAAAAATGCCCAACATCACCAGGAGAATGTGATTGACCCCAGTCTGACACTAACCACTACACCACACTGCCTCTCAAAAAACAAAACAAAAACCAACAACCCTGTTTATTTGTATAATGCTGAGGTATGTAGGTGGTAAGCAAGGCTGTAGAGTCCACACACCAAACCTTTGACTCCAGCTCCTCTATGTTTGTACTGTTTGACTCCAACTCCATCACAAAAGGCAAATATATATATTAATTAATTAATTACATTGCTGTAATAAAATGGTAGCACAAGGCATTTCTTCACCACCATGTGACTCATCAGGCTACGTGAATGGATAGAACATAGAATATATTTATTTCATTAACATTTCTGAAAACTTTCCTCAATTCCTATGAAAATAAACATGAAACAAACAAGGCATCTAATATTATATGTTTTATTTTGGAGCTGGAGTTGGATTTAGTACACTTCTACTGACTTCGACTCCACTCAGATTTGCTTCCAGACTCCTCAAGTTAAGCTCAGCTCCACAGTCCTGGGGCTTGTCTACACAAAAGGAAAAAACTGGACT
Source organism: Gambelia wislizenii (assembly GCA_030847615.1). Classification (NCBI taxonomy): domain Eukaryota; kingdom Metazoa; phylum Chordata; class Lepidosauria; order Squamata; family Crotaphytidae; genus Gambelia; species Gambelia wislizenii. The sequence continues at coordinate 264,707,611 of JAUMIR010000002.1, forward strand.
GCTCCATAGTAATAGGAAGTCACAACAGCTGCAGCCTATCTTAATGGTTTTACAGCCCCCATAAACTGTATCTGAGACAGCATCCCAGTGGATTACTCTCAAAATCTGCCATTGCTGAACTTTTTGGGTTTTTTTCTTTAAAAAGCCTATTTCTGTGGTGTGCACAAGCAATATTCTACCTTTCCAAAAGAGAGAGAGAGAGAGAGAGAGATAGCACAAACCTCCCTTTTATCGCCTTAGTGATCACTCGCTAAGGCGAAAATTCAACATGGCAGCAGCAGGTGTTTGCCCTGTAACCCAGCTCCACCTCCTGTGCTCGTCCAGCCAATCAGGTTTGTGCTTTGACTTGTATGGGGAAGCAATTCATGTCGAATCACTTGTCTTAATGAGCAAAAACGCGCATATCACTGGAGCTTTTTTTAAAAGTTGGGGAAAACCACAAATGCTTTTCTCACATAGTTTTTCCGCTTTTTGCCCCCCCCCCTTCACAATATGACAAGACAATGCTGGATCCCATGAAGACAGTTCGTTTTCTGAGCAAATTCTGTGAGGAGTATTTTCACCATGTGGATAACCTCCTGATGATAGTAGAATGGGAGACTGGGAGCCTTACCACACTCTGAAGAAAAGTGGAAAAGCAGCAGGGACGTTCCATCTTTCCTGCTGCCTTACCACATGATGCTGGTGTTCTTCCAGTATTCTTTTGTTCCAGTCCTATGGGGGACTGAGGCAAAGGCACGTCTTTTTGCAAACAGATTTTTCTGCTTAGCAAAAAGACACGCATTTACCTCTGTCTCCCACGGTACCAGAATGAAAGAATGCAGATGTCATGCAATAAGGCATTAGGAAAGATGGAACCTTTGCCTCTTTTCTTCAGAGTGTGGTAAGACTCTTGGAAGCATCTCTCTATCTATATAATTCTCTTAGGTATGTTGTCATTTTCAGTGTGCTGATTGGTTGCTCAGGAAACACACCCAACCAATCACCACCCACATGCAAATTCCCTCTCCACATCACAATCCATTCAATCTGCATCACTGCCTCACAAGGGCCCCTGCCTCCTCTCCCTCCTTCAGCCACAGGCTGTGATGAGATCCAGGCAGTCAACTGGGGGCAGTGGCAAGATGCTGCTGCTGCCACTGGGCCAGAGCCAGGCAGTCAACTGGCAGTGGCTGTGGCAGGGTAACAGAGCAAGTAACCCTCAGCAATTCCAGGAAAAGTGTGGAACGCTGAGAAGGGGGACAAGGAATGTAAACCCACTGACCTACCTTGTCATGAGGTCTACCGGACATTTTGGGGGGAGTTTTTAATGGCGTATGGTCCAGCTAGTTTGTCTCTTATTTCCCACTCAACACCACCAGGCACATCGCCTGGGCTCAGCTAGACTTATCATGAAATTTGAGCCCGGTAGAGCTTTAAGATCATCTGGAGAAGGCCGTCTCTTTGGGGCCGGTTCCATGACAGGAAAAAGTTCGCAAGATTCCGGATTACCATTCTTTCGCATCAGGAGCGCATAAATCACACGAATCCTGGCATATTTGGAAGATGCAGCCAGATGCAGCCACTTTCGGTTTTCCTTAGTTCACACAAGCAAAGGTGTGGGGGGGATCACCTCCAGATGATTCAAGCCAGACAGGAGGCAGGGAGGGAGCAAGGAGGCGGTCATGGAGACCATAAATAATGAGAGGAAAGAAAAGGACAAACAAACAAGAGATCAAAAGAGCGGTCTGTCAACTTCCTCGTCTTTCCCAGACCAGAAAGGCTTCTATAAAGAAAGGAGTGAATGAAAGCACGAACAAGCAAAAGCATGGTGGAGCAATCTCCTTCCCTTCCCTTCCCTTCCCTTCCCTTCCCTTCCCTTCCCTTCACGCATGCACACACAAACACATACCACAAAAGCAGAGGGCTAGCCTCATTCCTGATTGTTTTCCCTGCCTCCGAAGCCTTGAATAAAGGCAAGTGAAGGGAAGGACAAACAAACAAAAGGACGAACATGCGATCGGCTGTTTCCCCGCACACACGAATACACACACACACACTCACACCAGTGAAGCAGGGGTTAGTCCCGATCATCTTCCCAACCCCCAAAGCCTTCCTTTGAAACAGACAGGAAGGGCTCAGAGCAGATTTTCCAAAGTGGGCTGCAAGCAGAAGAAGGGTGAATTTCTTCTCTCCAACCCCTCAGTCTATTCGGATAAAGCAGAATGGTCACTCCAACCAATCAGGATTCAGCTCTGCTCACAGTAATTCGAAAAGGTTGATGCCAGTTTACACGATGGTTAGTTCCCATGACAAATTATGCGCATTTTTGCAAACTTAATCATAAAGTCTGGAAAACTAGCGAAAGCTGATACTACGCTACTTATGGGTTTTTTGCACCTCCTCCTTCTGAAAAGGGTGCTGTTGCTTCGAAATGCGTGGGAACTATCAGGCTTCTTGTTGCATTCTTTGAGGATTTATTTTGACCCCTTTGTTCTACCACCTTCTCAGGGTCCTCTGGGGTGAACAAGAGAGAGGGCCTTCTCAGTGGCTGCTCCCAGAGAGGCCAGGATGGCCCCATCCTTGTTCTCTTGCTGGCGGCAGGTGTTTTAACTTGTACTGTTTTAAAGATGCTATTAGTTGCCTTGGGTCCCATTGGCGTGAGAAAGGTGGGATATAAATAAATAAATAATAGATGTGTGAATGCAATTAATCTGCCTTTTTAAAATGTAATTAGCAACTGCTAGCCTGAACAGAGAGCCAGTGTGATGTAATGGTTTGACGACTCTGAAGACCCGGGTATGAATCCCCGCTCAGCCATGGAAATCCACAGGGTGACCTTGGACAAGGTCTCTCAACCTCAAAGGAAGGCAAAGGCAAACCCTCTCTGAACAAAGTCTGCCAAGAAAATCCGGTGATAGGTTCACCTTAAGGTCACCCTGAATCAGAAGCAACTTGAAGGCCCACAACAATAACAAGCATGAACAGACATGCAAACCATAGCTTGACAGCTTTGTTCAGGGCAGGGCTAGAAGACATGTTTGTTCAAGAAGTGAAATATAAAACACCAGTGAATAGCATTTCTACACATTGAGTAAGCTGTAAAGCCCCATGGAGAGCCAGTGTGGTGTAGGAGTTTGAGCGTTGGACTATGACTCTGGAGACCAGGGTTACATTCGTCCAGCATTCACCCACTTTTTGGGGTGGGGAGATGGACTATGCCAGTGGTTCTTAACCTGTGGTCCAGGGATCCCCAGGGGTCCGCAATGTCCTCCCACGAAGGCTTGAAGGCTGCTTGGCCCACCTCCTGCCTGCAGTGAAGCAGCCACATGCCAGGAACTAAAGCAAAGGCTGGCTGGCTGGCTTGGCCTGAACATTGATGTTCAGCTAATACACATTGGAAACTGCTTAATACAGTGTAGATGTGTAAATTGCTATTGCTTAAAACAATTTGTAAGCCACTCTGATAGCCTTGTGGCTGAACAGTAGGGTATAAATAAATAAATAAATAAATAAAAATCTGCTCCGGCCACAAACGTCCAGGAAGAAGCAGAAGAAAAGTCTTCCCTCCCCCTCCAGTTTCTCTGAGGGAAGGTTTAATGGATGCTGTATTATTATTATTATTATTATTATTATTATTATTATTATAAATCTTGAGTTAAATCTTGGGGGTCTGCAGCAACAAAAGGGGTCCCTGGTTTTAAAAAAAGGATAAGAGCCACTGGACTATGCCATCCTAGACCTGGTATAGTTTATTTCCCTTCCCTAGAGATCAGTAGGAAAGGGAAATTGGCTTTAAAAATAAAGAGCTAAAAAGAGCCAGATATAAAAGGGAAGAGAGAAGAATGCCATTCAATAAAAGCTTGGGCCAACAGGCCAAAGAACAAGGCAATTCCTTCAGCCTAGTTCAGCTCTCCTTCTTAGCATTGTTCTGCTCCAGCGAATAGCTACAACAGACTTTCCCTCTAGGGCATCAATCCCAGCTAACCTTGGAAGCTAAGCAGGGTCAAGGGAAGTAACAGTCCCACTAAATTCTGCGCTGGTCTAGAGTACTGGGTTCAGTTCTGGGTGACTCATTTTAAGAGGGATATGACAGCCTAAATACCCTAAAGGCACCAGAAGACACCTGATATTGGAAGCTAAGCAGGGTCAGTGCTGGTTAGTATGTGGATGGGAGATCACCAATGAATACCAGGGGCTAAATTTCAGAGGAATTACTGTAATTGGCAAAGTCACCTCGGAGTCATTCCTTGCCTAAGAAAACCCAATGAAGTTCATGGGGTCACCATAACTAGACAGGTGGCTTTAAGGTACGTGCACACATAAAGTTTGAGTGGATTCAGAGAAGGGCAACAAGGATGATAAGAGAGGTATGGAGAGCAAAACACATGAGGAAAGCTTGAAGGAGCCGGGAACATTCAGCCTGGTGAAAAGAAGGCTGTCATTCTAAATATCTAAAGGGCTGTCACAGAGAAGAGGATGCAAGTTTGCTTTTTGCTGCCCCAAAGGGCAGGAGAGCAGCTTCGGGAGAGCCATTTTGAGTGGGTGAGTTTAAGTTTTTTTTTAAACTGTTGGAAGAGGCTGCTTGTTTCTGAGGGGGGTGGAGCTTCTGGGAGTTTGGATTTTTAAAAAACTCTTGGGAGAGGCTGCTTCTTGCTGAGGGGGATGGAGCTTCTGTGAGTCACATCTGTGAGTCACTAGGGGATGGAGCTGGGAGCCTAGCTCTAAATAAACCCTTTGCAGAGGCTTTCCAGGCCAGTTTTCTGCCAGGGAGAAGAAGGAGAGCAGCTTCAGGAGAGCCATTTTGAGTGGGTGAGTTTGAATTTTTTTTAAAAAAAAAACTGTTGGGAGAGGCTGCTTGTTTCTGAGGGGGGTGGAGCTTCTGGGAGTTTGAAATTTTTTTTTAGCTCTTGGGAGAGGCTGCTTCTTGCTGAGGCGCACGCCATTTTAGTGACCAAACAAAAATACAGCATTCCTAAAAGTACAGCTTACAGTTCTCAGCATTAACTAAAAGTTCTAAAAGCTCTCACCATGGACACTGAGGGGGCTGCTGCGGTCACCTGCAACACTTGTGGGATGTTTGTCTTCTTGTCTACAGACATGGGGAACTTCACATGCACCAAGTGCAAGTTGGTAGCCCTCTTGGAAGAGAAAGTCCAGCAGCTGGAGACAAGGGTAGCTACACTTCAACATATTCGGGAGTAAGAGGTTTTCCTGGACAGAGCAAAATGAACACTCTTGGGCGGGGACCGCACAGAGGAACTGGCTGGGGAGGAGAGTGTCACTCCACAGACACAGGAGGTTGATAGCTGGAGGAATGTCACACACAGAACTAGAAAATCCAGGGATTCTTCAAGCAGCTTGCAGCTACAGAATCAATTTGAAGCCCTCTCCCTTATCAAGGACAATGAGGAAGAACAGTATGGACAGACTTCAGGGACAGTTCAGGGGACCTTGAGAGTACCACCACAAGGAACAGCAGCTGCGAAGCCTCAGGGGAGGCGTGTGGTGGTGGTGGGGGACTCCTTGATGCGGGGTACAGAAGCAGTGGTTTGTGGGCCTAACAAGATGTCTCGGGAGGTGTGTTGTCTCCCTGGGGCAAAGATCCGTGATGTAACAGAGAGGCTGACAAGACTCGTCAAGCCTACGGATCATTACTCCTTCCTTTTGGTCCATGTGGGAACCAATGATACTGCAAGGCACAGCTTTCCGAAGATCAGAAGGACCAAGTCTAATGGTCTGAAGTTACAGGACAGTAGAATTTGATTGAACATTAGAAAGAAATTCTTGACAATAAGAGTTCAGCAATGGAACTACAGTAACTCCCTAGAGAGATGGTGAGGTCTCCTACTCTGGATATCTTTAAAAAGAGGCTGGGCAGCTGGCTACCTGCTGGGGATGCTTTAGCTGGAAACCCTGCATTGAGCAGTGGGTTGGACTTGGTGGCCCACGGGGTTCTTCTAACTCTATAATTCTAGGCTTTGTTTGGTACTGTGAAGGGATATCACCAAGAAATACCAGGTATTGTCAACTATAATTCAGAGGAAGGCAATGTCAAACCACCTCTGAGAGTACTCCTTTCCTAAGATAACCCTACAAAATTAATATAAGTCTTACGGTTCGTCTATACAAGCCTGGAAAATCTCAGATTGTTCTGTAGTAGTAGCAAGTCGCTGCAGCTGTGTCTTGTCTTAACGGTTTTACAGCCCCATAAACTATGCATGCCCTCTAGCCAAGATGGCAGCCATGAGTGATTTACTTGCGTCTTTAAATCTGCCACTGATGAACTTAAAAAAACCCAAAAACTATTTGCATGGTGTACACAAGCAATATTTCACCTTTACAAGAGAGAAAGAGAGAATACAAATCCCTGTTTTGTCACCTTAGCGATTGCTCGCTAAGGCGAAAATCCAATATGGTGGCAGTGGGCGCTTGCCCCTGCACTTGTCTGGCCAATCAGGTTTGTGATTCAAATCAAATCACTTGTCCCAACGAACAGGAATGCGCATTCCCCACAGAGCTTTTTAAAAACACAGGGAAAGCTGCAACAGCTTTCCTGGCGTAATTTTTTGAGTTTTTTACTGCCCCCCTTCCGAATACGGCCTATTGATGCAGGTTCCCATTAAGGCAGATCATATTCTGAGCGAACTCCATTAGGATTATTTTGACCATTTAGATAACCCCTTAGAAACAAAGAGCTGATAGGGTGTTTTTGTTTTTGCAGCTAAACAACTAATGGGGGGGGGGGTAAAATTGAAGGTAGTGATAGATTTCTCATTATACGAGTGCCACAGTTTGTTGCTGTGTGTCTTAAAGTCATTTCCAGCTTATGGTGACTCTAAGGTGAACCTATCATGGGGGTTTTCTTGGCCAGATTTTTTCAGAGGGGTGTTGCCTTTGCCTTCCTCTGAAGCTGAGAGAGAATAACGTGCCCAAAGTCACCCAGGAGGTTTCCGTGGCCAAGTGGGGATTCAAACCCTGACCTCCAGGGTCATAGTCCAATACTCAAACCACTACACCATGATGGCTATGGCAATTAGTATTTATAAAAAAGTTAACTACATAAGTCAAAAAGTATAGAAATGGCTAGAGAAATCACTCACTTAGTGAAACTTGGTGGCTTTTTAACTGCATCTTCCAACCATAATAATATTATTTATCATCTCTCTGTAACTCATAGTAACCTTTCGAATGATCATTTGTTCTCATTATCTACCTGATTAATTTAAATATGACAACAAGCTGTTTCCTTCTGCTAGAGTATTCAAAATCAGTCTGGTGACATTTCTCTCTTCTTGTTCTTCTTTACCTATATTTGTATTTCTGTTGTTAGCTTTTCATTCAACAAAATGCAATCATAATGGATTTTTTAAATGCTTAAAAAAAAAGAAAGAAAGCCCTAAGAAATCCATAGGGTTGCCATAAGTTGATAGGTAATGTGAAGGCACCAACTCTTTTTAAAAACAAATAACCTCTTTCCATTCTAAATGGGAATTCAGTACAAGCAAATGGGCTAGCACTCGGCCATCAGTTTAAACCCTCCTTTTGAATAAAAAGGCAGAGAATGACTAGAACTATTTAGTAGGCAGGAAAATAACAAAGAATCTTAAAGATTAACACATTTTGGTTTTCAATTCTGTTTCCCCCTTTGATCTCCTTCAGCTGGCAGGTAAAGACCTTTTTTGTTTTAAAAAGCTTTTGACAATTCACTGGCTGTGCAGAAGACTAATTTAAAATGTGAGGGTATCCTTTACCTTTATTATCATATTTATAAGATGCTTTTTACTGTTTAAAAATAATGGTGTTTTAATAGGATAGTGTCTCTGGGAGGCACTGGCTCCAGTCAGCCAGGACCCAGGGGACTTTTTCTTCAGCCACCCCTAAGGTGCATCCATGCTACACAAATAATCCAGTTTGAAACTGGATTATTTGCCATGGCTCCTTCCTATGGAATCCTGGGATTTGTAGTTTGGTGAGGCACCAGCAATCTTAGACAATAAGGCTAAGGACCTTGTAAAACTACAAATCCCAGGATTCCATAGGATGGAGCCATGGCAAATAATCCAGTTTCAAACTGGATTATTTGTGTAGTGTGGATTAGGTAGACTCTGGAACAGCCTACCAGAAGAGATACAACAGCTAAACAGCGTATTTATCACTAAAGACTAGCCCCTCCTAGCAGGCCTATCCAAATGATTTTAAAGGATGAATTTTAAATTGTGTGCTGACTGTTTTAAAATGTCTTGGTTTTACTTGTTCATTTAAATCAATATGTTTTTAATTGATATGTGCTTTTAACCAATGTTATGTTTGTGTGTTAATGTGTTGGTCCCCACCTCAATCCATAGGGAGAGACAGATAAGAAATTATTGCTGTTGTTTGTTTGTTTCTTAACTTTCTTGTCATTGTCTTTTAGCTGTACTTTATTCCAATCTATGTTGTGAGACACCTTGGGTCCCATTTTGGGAGAAAGTCTGGATTAAAATGAAATAAATTTCAATCTTTAGAGAGACTAAAAATGTCTCTTACATTTGGGTTGGACAAAGACTATTCCCCCTGTACGGTGAGCCCTCAGTATCTGCTGGTTCCAGGACCCCCAGTGGATACCAACATCTGTGGATGCTCAAGTCCCATTATATACAGTGGCAGAGTAAATAAATGGCAAACGGCAAGGTTTGCATTTTGGAATCCCCCCCCCCGAATATTTTCGAGCTGTGGTTGATTGAATCTGTGGATGCAGAATCTGTGGATGTGGAGGGCCAATGTTGGTTGATCTGCTTATCTAAGCAAGGAGGTTCTCACTGCTAAACCACTGTTCAGTGGCTGCTGTTAAGATTGTAACCAGTTGATCCTTTTTTGCATTTCCATTCCTTTGCATCCTCCTCCCCCCCCCCTGCAACCCATACTTGCCAGCTGAGGCTACACCCCATGCAGCTGATGAAATCAGCTGCAAAAACAGCCCATGAAAAGTTATACCCTATAAAACTTTTAAGTCTTGAAGGAGCCCAAAGTCTCTTTGTTGTTTTAGTTGCAGAAGATTAACCCAATTACCACTAGACTCCCCGTGAAGTTTCTAGTCAGGAGAAATTCCTGGGTCTATGGACCACAGTTAGGGAGTGTATGGGCCTTCAGATGTTGCAGAACTACAGATTTCATAATCCTTCACTCCAGGGGGCCGTTTACACGATGAAAATGTCCTGGGAAGAATTTGTGTCGATCCCTGGCAGTTTACACGTACATTGGGTCGGGTACGTGATTTTCGGAAGGGGGGCCACCTTTTATTCCTCAACCTGCGGGACTTCCAGTCCCGCAGGTTGTGCCGGTTTTTAAAAAAGTCACTGGAGGATTCGGAAAATCGGAAATGTAAACAGCGTGGGACAAAAAGTCTCGGTACTGGGATGACCGGAAATGGTGACTGGGGGCGGGCTTAGAGCTCAGGGACCAGAAAAGGAAGGGTCAGTCACCCGTTCAACAGATCCAGCCTCACCAGCCGAAAACAAAGGCATCCCTTCCAGCTGCACAAAGGTTGATGTGTGTGTGCGCGCACACGTGTACTCAATTACCTTTTTAAATGGATTTCTACACTGCAAACCCTTCAGCTTTACCTTTTCCTCAACTGCATGTTACAGAGAGATCGTAGTAGCTTGGTCACCTCCCTGGCACATTAAAATATTCAAGCCTCTGAGCGAATTAGCACCCTTTACTCCCCCTCTCTGTGTTTGTGTCTTTCAAAACGCCTGCCTATAGCCATCTCTGCAGCCAGCTGTAGGGGTTAATATTTTAAAAAGGCAAGAGGAAAACCAAGCACTTGATTTCAAAAGGAAAGCACTCAGCTTGCTTTCAAAGCACTCAGCTTGATTTCAAAAGGAAAGCCCTGCGTCTGAGCGAAAGATCTGTCTGGATCTTTCAAAATGCTTTCTGCCTCTTCTGAAAGGGTTAAAATGTTCAAGAAGCAAGGGGGAATAACAAACCTCTGCCCCCCTCTCTCCCCCCCCAGCCAGCCAATAGCATCGATCGTGGCGTGGAACTCTAAAGGAAGTGCGTCACCGAGGTTGTGAAAACATGAGTAATCGCATCTTTGATTGACAGCCAAAAAAAAAAAAAAAGAATTTAAAACCTAAACAAAACTGGAACTATGGATGTGTAAATATCAGTCACGGGACCACCCGGGATATCCAGATCAGAGACATAAATCATATAAACAGCGAGGGATGGATTCGTGATCACTATGTCACGGTAGGCAACGCGACAATTTCCGTCGTGTAACTGGCACCCAGCTCCTGCTGGTTGAAACAGATAGTACTTGGGAGTCCAACAACCTCTTGTGGGCCCAGGTTTTCCATCCCTGATTTAGATAAAAATAAGCTAAATTATCTATCCCAGATATGGCTGTTTAATTTGGAAGCTTGATTCAGATCTGATTCTCCATTTGCAAAAAGCAAAATCCCCCCCCCAAAAAAATAGAGGCGGGGAAGACTTATAGGGAACATATGAAGAAACAGCTTTACTAATTTTTGGCCATGTGGTGGCTGAGGATTGGCTTTGGAACAAAGCTGGGTTGGTACTTCCAGTGGATGGGACTTTGTTCTGGCACTTTTTAAACTTTATTTCTTATTTATATTGTTTTGATTGTGTGAATATGTGGATAAGCATATCTTTGCTTATCCAAGCATACAGTACTCTGGGACCATGTATATTTGATTTATTCTCACGCTCGAGTGAAGAGACAAAAAAAAAAAAATCCAACAACAATGGAGCAGCCCCAGCCATGTGGCCAGAAATAATACAATGTATAGGACATGTGATCAGTGTAGGATCACCCTTTTACTCCTACACGGATTACAGTGTAGCAGGATACTCCAGTCTACAATCAGATAAGCAAATGTGGCATTTACAGGGCTGCTGCTGCAGATCAAAGAACTCCACTGCGACTATGAGGTAGGTGCAGGGTTTCCCGCCAAGGTAGACAAGCCTTGTATCTCCCTATATGAGCCTAAATCTTAACATCCTGATGGGAAGGCTTTTTCACACTCCCACCCACATTATCACAGGCCCACTGAGAGGGCCTTCTCAGTGGCTGATCCCAGGTTATGGAATTTTGTCTCCCCCCCCCACCTCCCGAGGCTGGGACCTTTGCTCTCCTTTCACTGGCTGTTAAATCACTTTTTATTTAAACAGTCATTTGATGATGAATGGTCCATGTGAACGGCTTTTCATAGAATCATAGAATCAGAGAGTTGGAAGATACCATCTAGTCCAATCCCCTGCCATACAGGAATACACAATCAAAGCATTCCTGACAGATGGCTATCGAGCCTCTGCTTAAAAACCTCCATAGAAGGAGACTCCACCACACTCCAAGGCAATGCATTTCAATGAAGTGTGTGCTGTATTTTTAATCCCTAATGCCCTTTTAACTATTTTATACCATTTTAAATTATGAGTGGTTTTTGCATGGAAGCTGATTTAACTGCTTTTTAACTTTTATATTATTAGGTTTTAGCTATGTCTTGTTTTTAACCTTGTTAGTAAACATCTGAGGCAAAGCACAAAAATCAGTGTGTATAGAGCCATTGTACTATCTATTCTCCTTTACGGATCTGAAACATGGGTCACCTATCGCCACCACCTATGACTCCTCGAACGCTTTCATCAGCGCTGTCTACACACAATCCTAAATATACACTGGACTGACTATGTGACGAATGTTGCTGTCCTTGAGCAAGCAGGGATCACCAGCATTGAGGCCATGATATTGAGAACACAGCTCACTGGGCAGGGCACGTTTCTAGGATAGAGGACCATCGCCTCCCAAAAATAGTACTCTACGGTGAACTCGCCACGGGTCAGCGTAAGTGGGGTGCTCCAAAAAAGTGATACAAGGACTCCCTGAAACAACATCTCAGGCTCGGCCAAATTGATCACCAACAATGGTCCACCCTGGCCTCACATTGGGAGGCATGGAGACGCACTATCCACAATGCTGCGGCCTTATTTGAGAACTCACACCAAACAAGTCTTAAAGAGAAACGACAATGCAGAAAGAATCACAGCCCAGAAACATCACCCAAGGAGACCTTTGGCTGTGCTTTCTGCAGCCGGACTTGTTTATCTTGGATTGGCCTTTTCAGTCATCGGCGCGCTTGCAGAAAGCGCAGGATGAGTCCTTCCTGAATCTTCATTTGCAAAGAAAAGCCAGAAAGAGAGAGAGAGATTGAGATTGAGATTGAGAGAGAGAGAGAGAGAGAGAGAGAGAGAGAGAGAGTTTTTAACCTTGGTATAAAGTAGCTTGGGTCCCTTCTTGGGAGAAAAGCAGGATATGAATTAAAGAAATAAACAGGGTGGGGGGAACTTTTTTTAAACAACAACAGCAATCCCTTTTTTTGTTTAAATTATTTTTGTTTTTTCTTTAAACCAGGTGTTTTTTGTTTGTTTGTTTGGTTTTGGTATTAAAACCAATATAGGACTAAATCAGAAAATTAAATAGCAAAATGCAGTTCAGATGTTATGGCCACTAGCTTAAATAATAATTGTTCTTTTAAAAGTGCTCTTTTAAAGCAAGTTGTTTTGGTTGAATCTAAGTACTTAAAGGAGTTGTTTCTGAACGGCATTTCTTGCATTGTAAAATAAAGTGAATAACAAGAAGCAACTGACCCTGGCTACTGGTCTAACAATGAACAACTGCCAATAAACTGTTAAAGTTAAAACATTTCAATTCAAACAGTCATTGTTGTTCCAGTAAGAGGGTTGAAAAATAGTAATAATAGCCAGACTTTTAAAAAAAGATGAATAATCAATTAAAGGAACAAGAAGGTTTTTTTAAAAGTCATTTAAACCAGCCAACCCTGCAAACAAATAATAAATGAATAAAACAAGAGTTATTTTTGCTGTTCCTAAGTAAGTCCTTAACTAGCCGATAAATTCTACAGAATTTAAATAAGAGGCACTGCTCTCTGATAAAGAGTGTATCAAGTATTCCACACAAATATTCCAAAGAATTTCCAAGCTTGGCTAATTTGATTTAATGAGTCATTTCCCTGTTCTTCCAGAAAAATGTTTACAAAGTAATATGTAATGGATACATCCAACAAATCAGGTCTGAACACTTCCTCATTGTTGCAGCAGAAGGGAACTTTTCACTGGGAGGGAACATGAGTGCTCTCTTCATTTAAATATAGCAAATATAAGAGGTTGGCTCGCTGACCAAATTCCTAGGAAAAAATCTAAGCTCAGCCTACAGGCATCAGCACTGATAGAGCCCTACTACTTCACAACACATTTTCCCTGTATATTCCATGACACAGTTTATGTAAGAGACGAACAGAAATCTAATTTTAAGTTCCCAACTAGAGTAAACCCACTAAAACAAAGGAAACTTGGGAATGCATTGGGAAGTCAACATTCAAGTAAATTTCATTTAGCCAATGGAAGAGGGGACATGATAGCCATGTTTAAATATTTGAAGGAATTGTCACATTGAGGATGGAGCAAGCTTGTTTTCTGTTGCTCCAGAGATTTGGACACAGAGCAATAGATTCAAACTACAAGGAAAGAGATTCTACCTAATTAGGAAGAACTTCCTGACAGTAAGAGGTCAGTGGAGCCTCCTTCTTTGGAGGTTTTTAAACAGTGGCTAGATGGCCATCTTTGGGAATGCTTTGATTGTATATTCTTGCATGGCAGGGGGTTGGACTAGATGGCCCTTGTGGTCGCTTCCAACTCCATGATTCTATTATTCATTGTTTTTAACGAGGGTGGATGTGATCCTTGGGTTGCATGCTGCCTGCTGCCTAATCTAAAGCAAACAGTACCCAAGTGCTCACATTCATTCACAGGAGGAGAGCATGGAATCCACAATGCATTGTGTGACAGTACCCATCCCTCAAATTGTATTTTGAGATCTTGTTTATTTAGCTTGATAGACTCAGTGATCAGAGTTTGGAGATTGTGTTGGTGTAGTATGTGGGGAAATAATCATTGTAATGTAAAAGCAATCTTGTGTACCTCATTCACAATCTTAGATAAGTCTAGGGTTTTTTCCCTGCATGCATTTTGTTCTCCCAAAATTCCCTTCTCTTATTTCACTGGACACTTCCAGCCAACTGGAGTGCTGGGTCATTCAACACATGACCTAATTTGAATTTTATTGCTTTTGTGTAACTTGCCTCTCTTCTGAATCTGACTCTCCATGAGGATGGATGTATCTTAGGAGATTTTCACACGGGCTATATATCCCGTGGCAGGAACAGAACAGGGTCGGGAAAGGTTTTCCCTTTCGGACGACGTTGACCCCGTTCTGTCCTTCATCTATCCTACTCCCGTGACTGTTCCAGAACAATGTAATCACGATTTTTCATCGTGAATAGACCTCCCATTCCATCACTATAACGCAATCACAGGTGTGTGAACAGGAGCCCCGTTCCTGTTCCGAAATGACAGCCGTGGAGGGGAGGTCCGTTCCGAGCACTTCCTGGTATGATCTGGACATCGAGGTAAGTGGCACCCTTTATTTTACCCTTCCTGTTTTGATTATGTGATTTAAAGAGTGCTTTTGTGCTTGGTGAACTGATTTTATGTTTGGGGGAGTTTTATTTTTTAAATTTACTGTCCGGCGTTATCACGTGATAACGTGATAACGTTTCAGATGGCCGGTCGTAAAAGCAGCCTTACGACGGCTCCATTTACGGCCAGCCAGCAAGGGGAGGGGGAGCCCATTCCTGCTGCGGAATTAAGGTGAGTGTGCGAAAGATTTATGTTATTCCATGGCAGGAACGGGAGAGGAGGTAGCGGGGCAGTAATGGGATATTTTGGCCCCGTGTGAAAATCTCCTTAGCCATCTTAAGCTTTCCTGTAATCATGCCATGATGCATCGGAACCCAGCCATGACTGTAGGCTGAGTGAGTTTTTTATTACCTAAATACCTTCAGTTAGGGACCTTTTCATAAGTTCGTTTTAGTATGTAGAAACTTTGATTTGCATTTTAAACTGACCCCTTTGTTTTTTGTAATGAGTCTCATTTAACTGGGGGATCCCAGACCTCTGATGATAATTGAGCTTAAGTCTGCTTCCCAAGCGCATTCTGCATGAACACGAAGTCAAAAGTGACTGAATGATTTTTAACTCCTTTTAAAGGAAATAATTCTTGTTGTTTTTAAAGGACTAGATCCTGGAATTTTTTAATACAATTTTATTTTTAGACTCATTACCTTCCCACAGTTGGCCCCTACAATTAAGGAGTATATGTAGAGCCAATGAGGTATAGTGGTTTGAGCATTAGACTAGGGCTGCTGCCACTTTGCAAAAATAATGCAGTTTGATGCGGCTTTAACTATCATGGCTCCATCCTATGGAATCCTGGGTTTTATAGTTTGTTGTGGCACCAGAGCTCTCTGACACAGAAGGCTAAACATCTCAGAAAGCTACAAATCCCAGAATTCCATAGCATTGAGCCATGGCAGTTAAAGCAGTGTCAAACTGCGTTATTTCTCTAAGCAGCCTATGACTCTGTACTTCTGTAAGCAGCCTATGACTCTGGAGACCACAGGGTTTGAATCCCCGCTCAGCCATGGAAACCCACTGGGTTAACTTGGGCAAGTCACTCCCTCTCTCAGCTCCTCTCAGAGGAAGACAAAGGTAAACCCCCTTGGAACACACCTTGCCATGAAAACCCCATAGGTTTACCTTTGGGTCGCTATAAGTTGGAAGTGACTTGGAGACACACAATAACAACAAAGACAATAGTTTCCAGTCTAGAGAGAAGATGTGTGTGTGTCTGTGAGCTAACAACACACACTTGGAGCCCCAGGAGACCTCTTTGGTTGTCCTAGTTTTTCAGGGACAGTCCTGATCAATGCTGGCATCACACTTTTTCAGCTGCTTGTAAAATGTCCCAATTGCCCCTTTGTCCACAGCTTACTTTAGTTGCTGCAAATAGTGAGTTTAATGGGCAAATGTAATTTCGACCTCAATTGGTTCAAGGCAAGGGAGAGGAGAGGAGAGGAGAGGAGAGGAGAGGAGAGGAGAGGAGAGGAGAGGAGAGGAGGGGATGGCATCTTGCCCTTCCCAGTAAGCTCAGGCAAAAGCAAACTGCTACAGCCTCTCCTGGTTTGCACATTTCCCCTCATTACTAGCTTTAACCACCTTGAACACACACACTCTGGTGGTGCTTGGCCACCCATATACCAGGTTTTATCTGTGAAATGTCAAAGGATGTCTCTAGGGATCTGACATGAGGTAGTACATCTGGTGCCTTGCAGGAGTACCTGCTTTTGGCCTCTGCTCATGTTCTTCATCAATGCTTGTAAATGAAATGGATATTTTGCCCCGCCCCAAGCACTTGCAGTCTCTAGTGACTGCTTATCCAGAGAACCCACCCAGTAAGCACTGCCCCTCAAAACCCCCTGGTGCTTGTCAAAATTGGGGGCTCACAGCCTATGGATCCATTCTTACAGGTACAGCAATGGGATGTCTAGTCCTCTTGAAACTGTAAAAGCTAAGTGTGTTCTTTGCTTCTTGTTTCCTAACCCATTTTCTTCCTGTGCTTAAATAAATTTTCCTCTTCTCCTGCAAAGTTTCCCCACCCCAAAGGAAATCCCCCATGATCTCTGAACTCACATGGCCTTGTCAGCATGGGAGTGGGGGAAGTGATGTAACTCAGCGAGGCTACAGTGGGGGCTAAAGGAGGTGAGTTTCACTTAGATTTGAGGTAACTATGTGCATGCGCACACAGACACAGACACACAGCTATACAGGAATTCAATGTGAAGTCAAAGGCTTTCACAGCCGGCATCCATAGATTTTCTTTGGGTTTTTTTCCGGGCTGTGAGGCCGTGTTCTGGAAGAGTTTATTCTTCCAGAACATGGCCTCACAGCCTGGAAAAAAACCAAGGAAAATATACACAGGAATTGATTCATCTGATTTTTTTAAACATGATTGCCCCATCGTGTGGGCAAGAGAAGAAACACATGGAAACTAAGCCTGAAATTCTTAGGCATGGGCTCACATTTCTTTTACAGGGTTTGTCCAGACGATGAAAATACTCCTCATAGAATTCACAGAGAATACGATGTATCCCAACATGATCCAAATGAGATTCATGGTATTCGGAAGGAGTGGGGGCTAAAACTCCATAAACTGTGCAGTAAAAGGATTTGCATCGCCCCCCGAAGTTTTCAGGTGAATGCACATCAATGCGCATTTTCACACATGTCCAAATTAACATTGTAGTGCATTTTCCCTGTATTGTCTTTTATCAGAGTGTGTGGATGCTCCATTCAAATAGATGTGAACAGATGCAAATAGGCCAAAAAAAAAAGGTGTAGACAAAATGTCATCGCTGCAAAAGGGTGAAAATGCACACCCACTCGCAGGATACTATCACGTCTAGACAAGCCCACAGCCTCAAGGAAAATGAGATGTAGGAGATTTATAACTGCTCCTTCTTCTTCCTTACATGTCTCCTTAGCATTATCATTCCTGACTAATTCTGATACCACACGCTTACGTAACTATCACATTGCACAATTATATCGCATTTTGACACCACTTTAACTGCCATAGCTGCTTCCTATGGAATCCTGGAATTTGTACTTTGGGGAGTCACTAGAGAATTGTGTCCCAGGCTGAGAACTCTCAATAGCCCTCCCTAAACTGCAAACAATGGAACGATGGCAGTTAAAGTGGAGCCATAGAATGAAAACTGTGTAGTGTGACCCAGTGGGTCAGGGACGCAGAATTTTCTGCCAGAACGCTCTAGTGTTTCAGCAAACTACAAATCCCAGGATTCTGTAGGATGCCATTATGGCAGTTATAGTAGTACTGAAGTGCTATATTTGTATCGTGTGGAACAGACCTTAAAGGGGAATGTGAAAATGAATCTATAGAATATGTCCTCTATTCAAGCTCAATCTGGAGAAGTGGCCTCTTCCCACACTATGGGCAAGAGAAGGCTGATACTGGGGATAAACTACTGTTAGTCACAGTCCCTCACATGTTAATTTATTATCACTCTGTGCTGGATCTGAAGAAGTGGGTTTATATCCATGAAAGCTCATGCAAAAATGATAACCAATGAGTCTTACAGGTGCTGCTACATTCCTTTTTTTCTTTTTCCTGCCTCCTCCCTTCCTCCTCTTTATCACATGTTAATGTTATTCCTAGCTAGGAAAAGGATAAAGTGAAATGTTCATACTACATTCCATTAGTACAAGTTTTATGTATCTATTTGAATTATAAGTGCATGAAATATTTTGAATTGTTTTCAAGAGGCACCTGCAAAAAGTTGAAAACACCTCAGAGCTATTTTTCTGTAATTGTTCCCCCTTTGTTTATTTTACAGTCCAGATTGTATGTGGAAGTGGTTACTGAAATCAGCTTCCTGAATCACCCAGAACAACAAGACCTGCTAATTCTATTTTGCTTTCAGCCTTAAAAACCTGAAAAAAGGTAACAGTTCTGCAAATGAGCTTCCTTGGTACTCGGCCAAGCTGTCTACTCTGTCAGAACCCCTACTTGGGCTGGCCAGCAGTTCCAAACCCCTGGGTTCCCGTCACCCACCTTGCCCTTTTTAACCTCAAGATCCTTCCCTGGATCCAGTACTGTACTCAGCCCTGTAAATCCCTATTACGGACAAGTGGCTATGTTGATGAGTGTGTTCAATGTTGTAGGTAATGTAGTAAGTACTACCAGACTCCTTATCAGTTCTTACATTGGAACAGACTCAGTTGAGGTGGGGGGGGGGAACAAGTAAAAAATTATTACCTAACAAATAAGGTAAACAAGAAATCCCTGAACTCTTTCCCTCATTTACAGATCCCAAATTCCTATGCAAATCTTCACCCTGTCTCCAACTGCCCTAACTCTGGGGTTGGCGAAGTGGCGAAAATACTCTTCATAGAATACGAGGAGAATACAACCTGTCTTAATGGCATGCCACATCGTGTTTTCATATTCAGAAGGAAATGGGCTAAATACGCCATATACTCCTCAGAAAAAACCTTCACAGCTTTCCCCGGAGTTTTAAAAAACAGTGGAGGAGGGATGCACATTCCTGCTCATTGGGACAAGCAATTCAATTTGATTTGCTTTCCCATATGAGCAGATGCTAAAAGCTGATTGGCTGGATGAGCACAGGGGGTGGGGCTTGCTAACAAGGCAAGCACCCGGAACCACCACGGTTTTTGGTTTTTTGTTTTGTCTTAGTGAACAAGCACTAAGACAAT
Organism: Gambelia wislizenii; assembly: GCA_030847615.1. Classification (NCBI taxonomy): domain Eukaryota; kingdom Metazoa; phylum Chordata; class Lepidosauria; order Squamata; family Crotaphytidae; genus Gambelia; species Gambelia wislizenii. The sequence continues at coordinate 264,726,811 of JAUMIR010000002.1, forward strand.
AAAATGAGGGTTTGGGGGTTTTTTTGCTTTTCTGTTAAGGAAAAATATCGCTCCATCGCACCTTGGGAATAATTTTTTTTAAAAAAAACACTGATTGGCAGCGGCAAATTGGTAAGTAAAAAATGTAAGTAATTCACTCATGGCCCGGTTTTGATTCACAGGCATGCCCATTTGCACAGCAAATGTGGATAGTTTCACATCCCTGGGATGTACTTAGAAAAACACAAAAAAGCCCATTAAGACAAATCACAGCTGCTGCACTGTAGAGCAAACTACTTCTTTTTGCCCCATATAAACACATCATTTCCTTATCTGACACTTTAGCAGGCCAGCCTCTAGTTTGTATCCTCCCCTTCACAGCATTCCCTGACTGGCTGGCTCCAACCAGGCTTACCTAGCTTCTCTCTTGTTCTGAATGCTGTTGGCTTCTCTTTAAAGTGGGAAGCCTAACCACCCATCTCCCAGTGGAACACACTCCCTCGAAGCGTGGTGGGGTCTCCTTCCTTGGAGGTCTTTAAACAGAGGCTGGATGGCTATCTCTCAGGGATGCTTTGATTGTGATTTCCTGCATGGCAGGGGGTTGGACTGGATGGCCCTTGTGGTCTCTTTCAACTCTATGATTCTATGATTCTTCACAACTAACTATTTAGCCCTCCACATTTTGCCCCCCACCCCACCTCTGCCACTATTAGTATATCCCTAGAATCCTGAAGTTCAGATCACTGAGGTCCCAGTGTCTCATACTACATTTTGGAAAAGCAATGAAAACAGTACTGTAGTGTTTTCAAATTTCAATTGCAAGAGGATTGATGTTGCTGCTGTGTACCTTCAATTTTTCCCCAACTTAGGGCAACCCTAAGGTGACCCTATCACTGAGTTTTTGTTGCAAGATGTTTTCAGAGGGGGTTTGCCTTTGCCTTCCTCTGAGGCTGGGAGAGTGTGACTTGCCCAAGGTCACCCAACGACTTTCTGTGGCTGAGTGGAGATTCGAACCCTGGTCTCTGGAGTTACAGTTCAACACTCAAACCACTACTACACCATGTCCCTGAAGTGGATGCAAACACCCAATTGAAACCGGGATTGGGAAATTCCTCTTTTGGATTGCAGCTGCCAGAATCCCACAGCCGACACGATTGAGACCATGATGACTAGAAGGTTCTGATAGTTACAGTCCGAAAGAGTAACTTTTCCCTTTGTTAAAGAGTACCCCTAAAACTCCGTTCCATTCAAGCAGGGATCTATATTTACTGATCTTTTTAAAGGTAGTATCCTAGATATGTCTCCCTTTCCCTTCAATTATTAGTGCCTTATAGGGTCCACAGATCTCAGGCCTTGGCCCCTCTTCTACAGTCCTCAAGGCAAGTGGAAGAAGACTCAGGGTGAGAGCACTGTCTTGAAAAGCATGTTTATAGCTATTTTCCTCATTTGTTAGATTTGCTGGTTTTGATTTCAATGGTGTACTCTGTGCAGCTCTGGTGACACTTACTTTATCATGCTTTAATGGCATTATAAGGGTCTGCTTCCTTGTAATGTAAAATCACCAGGAATGCTTCCTGTGACATAAGAAAGGATCATGGAACCCACAAGGGGCGGGGGGGGCTGACAGGGTTCTAGCCTGGTGGGCCAGGATTAGGAGGGGGCCCCAGTGTGATATTATTGTACATTTTTATTATGCAAATCCATTTAGGTTTTTTTTAATAAATAAATAAATAAATAAATAAATAAATAAATAAATAAAAGTATTACTTTGGTGTCATTTAAACTGACTTCTTTTAATTTTTACCTTAAATCCTATAGAGCATCTTGCTGCCCTTAACCTTAGCAGTAGGTAGGAGGCCCACCAAGGATCCTGGCCTGGGGACCACTTCAGGACGTGGAAGGGATGGCCTCTTGGTCTCATGTTTTTGACCTGAACTTTCAGGGCCTGGGACAGTCCTGACCTGGCAATCCTGGTGCTTACATGTTTTCTTTTCTCCTCAGTCTACAAAATCATAAAGTTTAAGAGTACAGTTCTATACATACTTACCTAGGAGTAAGTGCTGCCTAACTCCTTGGGGCCCTACTTTTGAATGGGCATGCATAGGATTGCTGCTGTGTCCGGTGTTTTACTTCTTTTTCAGAGGCTTCTCGGGGAGGACTACAGGCCAAAATCAAGAGTGGAACTCGCTTCCATGGGAGATCTGGTTGGCGCCCTCCCTGCTTTCTTTCCACCGGCAGATGAAATCGTTTTTACTTAAATAGGCATTTGGTGATGGCCAAGTTTTAATGTGGAGGGGGGTGTTGAGAGTTTCTATTTTAATCTATTTAAATACATTTTAATACTATTTAACTTGTGTTTTAAATCAAACTTGGTTTGTGAAGTCGAAGGCTTTCATGGCCGGCATCCATAGATTTTCCTTGGTTTTTTTTTTTTTCTAGGCTGTGAGGCCGTGTTCTGGAATAGTTTCTTTCTGACGTTTCGCTTGCATCTGTGGCTGGCATCTTCAGAGAATAGTTGGGTAGGTGTGTGTGTGTGGAGTTTATGTGCTGTGAACCCCTGTTGAGGAGTATATGTAAATTTGTGTAATTGAATGGTTAGTTTCTGGGTATAGAAATGCAAGGCTCTTTAGTGTCTGTTTGGCTAATGTTTGACTAATGTTATAAACCAACCTGAACATAAAATACTATTTGAAAACACAGAAATTCTAGACCAGGCCAACAACTATCATGTCAGAATGCATAGAGAAACTATTGAAATCCACAAACACCTGGACAACTTCAACAGGAAAGAAACCCTAAAAGTAAGCAAAATCTAGCTCCCAGTTTTGAAATACAATAGAATCAAACTCTACACTTACAAAAGAATTCCACCCAGGGACAAGAGGATTCCCAGCAGATAATGGCCCATCAACCAATCATTAGCCAAACAGACACTAACAAGCCTTGTGTTTCTATACCCAGAAACTAACCATTCAATTACACAAATTTACACATACGCCTCAACAGGGGTTCACAGCACATAAACTCCACACACACACCTACCCAACCATTCTCTGAGGATGCCAGCCACAGATGCAGGCGAAACGTCAGAAAGAAACTATTCCAGAACACAGCCTCACAGCCCGGGGGGAAAAAACCAAACAAACAAGGGAAAACAAACTTGGTTTAATTGTATTTTAACTTTTATATTGAGAGTTTTTAAATAGTATCCTTTTTTTTAAGGTGTGTATGCTGCCTTGTGTCTTGTACTGGACGAAAGGAGGAATATAAAATATATAAAATAAATAAATTACATACAAAAGTGGGTGAGAGGTGCAGGCTCTTTTCTGTTTGGCATGAGACATTCTATAATTCGCAATCTTCTGCCAAGTTCATCAGGCTTCATGTGAGTGGTCAGGCTCCTGGCTGGCCAGGAGTTACCATGAATTTATCCCTCTGAAATATTAGGCTCCTTAGAGGAGTACATTTTATTCCAGAAGGCAATCATACTCCTCGCTTAGCAACATAAGAAACCTAATATTTACTGCATTATGTTAATTACTGACTGTGCTTCATTACAGTATTTACAGTAAATGAAGTAGAGATGTGAGGAACCATGGTTGCCCCATGTTTGACTTGATGGTTATTTCTCCTCCAAAGTAACAACCATGGAGGAAGGTTGCTACAGATGGGCTACTCACAAATACAGGTTCTGTTTTGCCCAAACCTTGCTCAGTACCCACCTTTTGGGGCCAGAAACTTGAGACAAGCACTAGGCGTGTTGAGTTATACTGTACTTAGATTTGCAGTACTGTATCCATTTGAAACATTAACCAGAGATATTTTTTATTGGTACAACAGAGAATAAAAAAGTCATCCATAAAAACAGGTAGTTTTAAAACACACACACACAGTCATGATAGTTCTAGCTTCTGTCCTTTGGCCTGAATGTATGAAAATGATGAAGTTAAGAATCAATATCCATATAATTATAACTGGGGTTGTGCGGGAAGAGACATGAAAGGCAGGATTTTCTCTAAATTTGAGTTTGTTTTTATTTTCCCTCCCCAATCCTTGTGGGAACATTGAAGTGACTTGTTCAAAAAGTAATTTGTTCATCTAAGAAGTGTGCATCACTGGAAGGAAGTCCCACTATGATCAACGGGACTGCAACCTGCATAACACTGCCACCTGTGACTCACACTGCTCTTTTATGTGAACTGTTGTGGTTTTCTCCTCTGCAAAAGTTTTAACAAAACACCCTGAACAGGCTGAATCTGAGCAGAAGGGAAGTGGGGAGGCTGCATATAACTCCAAATGACATGCCACATAAAGTTACATTCAGAAACCTATATAAATGGTGTTAAGTGGGAAAATCATAATTGATCTTAATTTTCTTAATTTATTTTGGTTTTGCTAATATGGAAAGCTGCGTAGCCACAAAAGTCTTACTTCCAGTGAGGAGGATTCATTTGGACCAACTCAGCTTCTGAGATTTCAACATATACTCTTTCCAGCATATTACAGTCATAAGGCCTAGAACCCTGATTTTTTTTCCCCAAAAGTAAAAATTTAAGTCTTCAGGTAGCTGAATTCTTGCTTACAGTCAGCCCTCCATTTCCATGGATTGTGTATCCATGGGTTCCACCATCCACAGCTTGAAAATATTCCAAAAATAAAAATTCCAAACAGCAAAGCTTGATTTTGCCATTTTATATAAGGGACATCATTTTACTATGCCATTGTATATAATAGGACTTGAGCATCCACAGTTTTTAGTATCCATGGGAGGTCCTGGAACCAAACCCCAGCAGATATCAAGAGCTCACTGTATTATTGTATATGCTTTGTCAGTCAGACTTCTTTCTTTGTCTTAGCACACACCTATGTTGTTATAAAGGCATTCACAAGACTATGTTCTGTTTCCTTCAGCAGCAGATGAACTGAGAGGAAGTCCTCAAGGGATGTTGCCCATTTTCTGCAGAATTCTGGACCACAACAAAGATTCCCTTTCACCTTTGCTTCTGCTCTGGCTTGTTCAAGGAATGCAACCAATAGCAACCAACCTTTGCCTCCTACATCAGGAAAGGGGTTCCAGGTCTGCCTGTTTCCATTTGGATCTCCTCATTTCCGGAAGTGATAGCAGAAGATGACAACAATGGTGACTACAGCCAACACCGACACCACCACCAAGGCTGCGATCCAGCTGCGAGACTTCTCTGCAACACATAACAAGAGATGGTGTTTGGCTGGAGAGGCACAAGGGAAAAAGAGTGTCTTAGGGCCACTAACTAAAGGCAACTGTGATTTGTGGTGACTGTCTTGCAGGATCCAGCAAAGACAATCATAACCCGGTATTCTTTTCCCAAGCCAGGTGGCCAGATGTCTATGGGAGGCACATGAGGGGAGAGCGGATCTGATAGTCATGTTACTGCAAGACTGGGAACCATTTTCAATTCAAGGGCCACATTAAATTTCAGATAAGTGTTGGCAGGGCCAAAGACAAAAGGTTAGGCACCCAAATGCCAGGATATTTGAACTTAAAGGTCTCACTGCTAATTATTAAAAACTTTTTCACACTATACAATGAGAGCGTTTTGAACCACTTTAACTGCCACGGCTGCATCCTACAAAATCCTGGAATTGGTAGTTTGGTGAGGCTCTAGAGCTCTATGGCAGAGAAGTGGTATAAAAGAAATGCTATACTGTAATTGTGTAGTGTGGAAAAGATATAATGGCTTACTGCACTCAGAAGTAAAGCGGCAATGCAGTGGAAAGGTTCCATCTTCTGTGCTGCCTTACCGCATGACGTCATCATTCTTCTGGTGTTCTGCCATCCTGGTCCTGTGGGAGACTGAGGTAAAACTGCATCTTTTTGCTAAGGTTTTTTTCTGGTCAGCAAAAAGACACGGTTTTACCTTGGTCTTCTGTGGGGCCAGAATGAAAGAATGACAATGTTGTGCAGTAAGGCAGCACAGAAGACAGAACCTTCCTGCTGCACTGCAACTTGACTTCAGAGTGCGGTAAGCTGTTAAGTCTTAGGAGAGTCATTTCAGTCTTTCAGAATGTGTAAGACCTGTACAGTTGTTTGGAAAGCAGTACAAAATGGTGTCAGGGGAAATGGTTTGTGGATATCTGCGGAACCCCAAAGGGTCAAATTTGATCTCAGCTCCCAGGCTTCCCCACTTTATCCTACTTTGTTTCCAGAAAACAGAATACAAAGACCAAATCCACACTACACAAATAATCCAGTTTGGAACTGGATTATTTGCCATGGCTCCTTCCTGTGGAATCCTGGAGTTTGTAGTTGTACAAGGTCTTTAGCCTTCTCTGCCAAAGAGTGCTGGTGACTCACCAAACTACCAATCCCAGAATTCCATAGGAAAGAGCCATGGCAAATAATCCAGTTTCAAACTGGATTATTTGTGTAGTGTGGATCTGGCCAAAGGTATATTGTCTCTCTGGAAGCAAAAATTCAATGTACTCATTGTTGACAGGCCTGTTCTCAAATAAGTGTCTGCTTTGTGTTAAAGTCATTCAAATTATGTCCTAATCATTCTGAATTCTGTGCCCAGTATATACATTATACATATTTGCCTATTCAGCATAATGTAATCTACTTTTTTTCCCCTAGGAAATTATCCTCCATGACTCTCCAGGGGATGACCACATCACCACCACCTCCAAATTAACTCAAGATGAAATTTCTATTGCAGGTGTTCTGAAGAAGCAATAACTTGGACATGGATAAAAAGAAGAGGAAATGCTAGATTCAAGACAAAGCCCAGGAGTCACTTTCATTATCCTACCTTGAAAGAGGATGTCAATTTGTGCCGATTTCTTGCCATAAATATTATGTGCTAGACATTGATAAGTCCCATTATGGGAGATTTGAGCTGAATGGATTGTCACAGTCCTATTGTTGTTTGAGAACTCTACGTTGGCTTTGGAGGGAAGATTCCATGAAAACTCTGGGAAGGGTTTTCCTTCAGCCTTACATGACACCACGATGTTTGTGTTAGCTTGGTACATCATGCGATTGGTTGAGATGCTGACATTGTAAGGGCTAGCTGCAATAAGAAATGAAGATGTTGAGGAGTAAGGCCAAATTGTGCTATGGCCTAAGAGAAGGGAAGACTGCAATTTACTGCATCTGCAGGGAAAGCTAAGCTGCTACATAGCCAATGAAACTCACCCACAACCTTCAAGGTCCTTGTTGCGCTCTTATTCAGCACCTCTGAGCCCACCTGGACCTGGGCTGCACACAGGATTTCAGCCCCATCATCCCGATTAATGTTTGCCACAAAGGTATACTCCAGTGATAACTGGCCATGGCTGCTACTCAGAAGATTACCATCCCTGCTGAGGGAGATGTTGACGTTAGGTGGGATGTGGTCTCTCACCCTCAAGCTAGAAATGTTGCAGACGATTCTGTCCAAGTGACCACTCTCAATCTCAGAAGCCAGGTAGATGTCTGGGGTTGAGAATTCTACATGGGGGCAACAAAGACAGATGGTGAGCACATTTGGGAAGACTTCACTGCCTTTTGGACCCACTGCCATCTAGCACTGCCCTGAAGAGCTGAGTGGATTAAGATTTTTACAGGTATTATGAAAGCAGCACAACATTGGTTGAATAGTCTGTTGTGAAGGAATTCATGTTATGTGAATTTAGTAGGGCTGGCCTGACATATTTTGATTTTTGAGCTGGGAAAACCAAATGTTGCTCTCAGTCTCTTTTATAACCATATAGCACAACACACACACACCTCCTGGGACAATTGCTGATGCTGTTGCATAGCTCTTGTTCGTTTCACTAAGGCAGCAGAGGGGAAAGTCCCAGTGGATTGCATCCCATGGAACATATCTACCTAACTTTTCCAGTTGCTCACCTTGGATGGCTACTGAATCATTCCTAATAAGGCAGATGATATCATGTTGTTAACTATCTCAAGTACTGAAAAAACAGCACAAGCACTTTTTAAAATGAAATATTGAAATACAGAGAAGAGAGTGCAGGGCCTAAGACCAAAACAATTTGTGAGTCAAGTTGAACATGGTCCACTACTATCACAGATGATAGATTTTGTTATTGTTATTGTTATGTTCCTTGAAGTCAACCCTCTTACTCCTACAGACTTGATTCTCTACTTCCACAGGACAGGAAGTGCATTCACGGCATTTGGCTCCTTAACAAAGGTGCCTTTTTTTGGCCACTTGTGGAGGGAAGGAGAGGTCAGCAGGGGTGGGGGAGTGGGTGGGTGGACAAAAAGGGTCCCACCCCTCCCATACTGTAGGTAGGAGGCTCAGATTGACATCAGGCCTGAGGGGACAGAGTGGGGATAATGCAGAAATCAATACACAGCAGGGCTTAGTTGACTCCGACTCTTTCATGAATCCCCCCTCTCCTCTCTCTCTGGCTTTTCTTCGCAAACAAAGATTCAAGAAGGACTCATCCCGCGCTGATATGTATTAATTAGTCACAGCAAATTTACGGTCTCAAAATGGTAGCAAAAAGCATTTCATCGCCCCTATGTGAACCATCAGGCTACTTACATAAAAGTGAACATAAAATATGTTTACTTGATTAAAATTTCTGAACAAGAAATGCTTCCTGAATTCCTATGAAAGTAAATATGCAACAAACTATGCATTTAATAAATTTGTAAAAGGTTTTATATAAAACACAAATAGAATATAGCTTAAAACTAAGGTATGTATAAAATTATAGATTAAAGACTTGTTGTGTGCCTTCAAGTTGTTTCCAACTTATGGCGACCCTAAGGCGAACCTATCACAGGGTTTTCTTGGCAAGATTTGTTCAGAAGAGGTTTGCCATTGCCTTCCTCTGAAGCTGAGAGAGTGTGACTTGCCCAAGGTCACCCAGCAGGTATTCATCTCCGAGTAGGGATTCAAACCCTGGTCTCCCAGAGTCCAAGTCCAACACTCAAACCACCACACCATGCTGACCCTTGTTGCTGCCTTCAAATCACTGCCAACTTATGATGATCCTAAGGTGACCCTATCATGGGGTTTTCTTGGCAAGATTTATTCTAAGGAAGTATGCCATTGCTTTCCTCTGAGGCTGAGAGAGGGTGACTTGCTCAAGGTCACCCAATGGGTTTCTGTGGCCGAGGAGGTGTGTGTGAACTCTGGTCTCCCAGAGTCCTAGTCCAACGCCGTGGGTCCCATACTAGGATAAATTTGGGATATCAATTAAATAAACAAAATAAATGCTCAGGCCACTACACCACACTGGCTCTCTTACAGGCTTATAGAGGCTCAACGAATCTTCTGCCGCCCAACCAGATAACAGGCAGAAGATCTGTGATGAGATTCCCAGTGTGTGTTTAATTGAAACACAGCTTTTGAAGCAGAATTGGGGAGGGGGGGAATGATGGGGAAAGAAACTGCTTAACCCTTTCCTCTCTTCCATGTTCTTATAAAAAATACAGTCGTGTGTGTGTGTGGGGGGAAGGACAGTAGGACCCCCATATCCACTGATTCATTATCCACTGATTCAATTATCCATGGGACAAAAAAACAGCACACCTAATATAGAATCTTCCTAGAAAATGTGTCCTCTCTAGCCATTTTCTAGGTCCTCCAAGGCAACTCTATGGTATTTTAAACCGGAAATCCCATTATTTTCAATGACGTTCACTATTATCCACAGTTTTCTGTATCCACCGCCCCCCCCAGAACTGATCCCCAGTGGATACAGGGGTCCTACTATACACACTCTTTGAATTCTATGGTTTTACATATCAGGACATGATAACAATCATCTGTTCCACAGCAGGTCTTAATATTAGGTAAATACAACCCCAGATGAACAACAACACATGACATATCACACTGTCCCATGATTTATTCAACAAAATAAAGCCAAAATGGAAAAGTCATGTGTGAAAAAGTAAGTACACCCTTACTGCTTCCATAGGAATTAAGATGCTAAGTAGCAGATAGGTGCTGCTAATCAAATGCCCTTGGTTAATTGATCATCAGCAAGTGTGACCACCTCTATAAAAGCCAAATTTTAGTAATTTGCTGGTCTGGAGCATTCAGGTGTGTGTTAACACAGTGCCAAGGAGGAAAGACATCAGCAAGGATCTTAGAAAAGCACTTGTTGCTGCCCATCAAGCTGGGAAGGGTTATAAGGCCATTTCCAAACAATTTAAAGTCCACCATTCTTCAGTGAGCAAGAATATTCAAAAGTGGAAAATATTCAGACAGTTGCCAATCTTCCCAGGAGTGGATGTCCCAGTAAATTCAGTCCAAGGTCAGATTGTGCAATGTTCAGAGAAATTGCAAAAAAACCCAAGAGGTACATCTCAGACTCTACAGGCCTCAGTTAGCATGTTAAATGTTAAAGTTCATGACAGTACAATTAAAAAAAAGAATGAACAAATACTGTTTGCTTGGAAGGGTTGCCTGGAAAAAGCCTCTTCTCTCTAAAAAGAACATGGCAGTACGGCTTAGGTTTGCAAAGTTGCATCTGAACAAACCACAAGACTTCTGGAATAATGTCCTTTGGACAGACAAGACCAAAGTGGAGATGTTTGGCCATAATGCATAGCAACATTTGGTGAAAACCAAATACAGCATATCAGCACAAACACCTCCTATGAACTGTTAAGCACGGTGGTGGAGGAGTAATGATTTGGGCTTGTTTTGCTGCCACAGGACCTGGGAACCTTTCAGTCATTGAGTTGACCATGAACTCTACTGTATGCCAAAGTATTCTAGGGTCAAAATGTGAGGCCATCTGTCCGACAGCTAAGGCTTAGCCAAAATTGGGTCATGCGACAGGGCAATGATCCCAAGCATGCCAGCAAATCAAAACAGAATAGCTGAAAAAGAAAAGAATCAAGGTGTTGCAATGGCCCAGTCAAAGTCCAGACCTCAACCTGATTGAAATGCTGTGGTAGAAGCATAAGAGAGCTGTGCATAAACAAATGCCCTCAAACCTCAATGAACTGAAGCAACATTGTAAAGAAGAGTGGGCCAAAATTCCTCCACAATGATGTGAGAGACTGATAAAGTCATACAGAAAACAATTACTTCAAGTTATTGCTGCTAAAGGTGGTTCTACAAGGTATTGAATCATAGGTGTACAGTAATTAGTTTTTCACACATGGCTTCTCCATTTTGGCTGCAGAAGTCTGATGCAGGAAAAGAAGAAGACCTTTGCTGAACCTCACCTCAGCCAAGCCACCCTCAAGAGAGAGGAAAAGACATTGGGATGACATTGAATAGGCTTGACGGGAAAGGACCAAGAACAGAAGCTCAAGCTCTTCACCTCAGGACTTTATCAGATGCATCAAATAAGGCATCATGACGACACCACATAACTGTGAAAGGGCACGCATATCAGATGACGTTGCCCTTTCGTGGTCATGTCCCTGCCAAAACCTGTAGTTTTTTAATTGATGGCTGAAGCCGTCAATAGATCCCCTGTGGTGCTTTTGTGCTGGCATTGCCGGTGTATGAAACCTTGCGCCATTGTATTCACATCAATGCAGCATCAATGGCCAGTCCGGCACAAACACTTCTGGGTGAGATCACGACATCCAGGTAAGTGACACACTTTTTATGACCCTCCCTGGGTTACTTGGAAGTTTTTTAGTGTGTTTAAGTGCTCGGTGTAACTTTTTAGTGTTTTGTTTTGTTTTGTTTTGTTTTTTAATTTCTCACGCTATGTATTCTCGCGATAATACGCAGGATTTTGAATGAGGAAGTGAACAGAGCTCCATTCACTTCCTCTTTTTTATTGCCGGGGAAGACTTTGTCAGGATTAGAGGTAAGTGCTGTGGGGTGTATTCTTTTGCTGGCATAAAAATGGATTTTGTAATGCCAGCAAAAGAACGCTTTTAAGGAGCTCATCTGATAAATTCCTCAGTTTGTCTGCTACAGAAGGCACCCTGCAAAATTAATAGCCTGAAAAAAGGAACTACACAAACCCATGCAATGTGCATTCCATCCCCTTATACAGAAGAGGAATTCCTCTATGACAGTGGCCATGAAGGGGGAGCGCACAGTTTATAGGCTGCATGCAGCCCTTTGGACCCCACTGACTCCTGCCCAATCCCCAATACTTCCTACCCCCAAATTGGCAAATAACCCCTTTAAAGTCTTGGTTTGTTCTTGGCATGTCCTTAGTTTGTAAAGTGATATTATCAATGATAAGCACATCCTGGATTCTGTCAAAGCATCAATGAATAGATTGTCATTTGGTTTTTAATTTTGTGCTTTTCCATTACACAGCTATAGTTGAAATGTCACTGCAACCTGTTGGCTGAGTCTGAAAAAGACAAAACAGTGGGACACCAAAGAATTACACGGCCCTTGCTTCCTTTGAAAGTGGCAGGCTTCTCATGACTGCATTTTCAATTTTAAAAAAAAGGTGTGTGTGTGGGGAGAATAATAATTATGGGAGACTTTTCCTTTTATCTTCTTCATATTATCAAATTAGGTATTGGGACTGTGGAAACAAGGAATATTTGAGTATACTCAGGTCTTCAGATGCTTTCATCTGGACCACCTACCAACTGAGATGGGGTAGATGGCTACTATGGAAAGGGCTTTTTCAGTGCTGGCACCCTTACTGCTGCTGAGTCTACCCACACTGAGAGGCTCATCTGGCTCTCAACACTGTGGTCTTGTCAGTACCCGGTGAAGAGCTTTTTATTCTGACAGACATTTTGCTTCACTTTTTAATTTTTTAAAAAATCTGTTTCGATCTTGCACTGTCCCAATTTTGCAGGGACATTCCCTGTTGTCTCACTTTTCAACTGCTTTTAAAACATCCCAATTTCTCTCCCTCCCTCCCACTTTCCTCTTTTGTCTTCAGCTTGTAGTTTGTACTCAATTAACTCAGCAGGAGAGAGCGGAGAGGAGGGGGCTGAGTCTTGCCCTTCCCTGTAGGCTAAGGAAAAAGCAAACTGATGTAGCTTTGCCTAGCTTGCGTGTCATTCTTCATTAATAACTTTTGCCATCTCAACCACACTGATCTTGCTTGGCCACATGTGTCACAGGTCTCATCCATGAAATGTGGGAGGCTATGCACTTTCTCATGCCTTTATTCTGTTGTTGTTTTAAGCCTGGATGAGATTACCTTCAGAGGCTACGCCGAAGTAAAGAGATAGGGCAGCCGGAAGGTTCCACTTTCTGTGCTGCATTATTGCATGATGCCATTGTTTTTCTGTTCTGGTACCATGGGAGACAGGTGTAAAACCACATCTTTTTGCTAACCAGAAAAATCTGTTAGTAAAAAGATATGGTTTTTACCTCCTTCTCCCACAGAACCAGAACAGCAGAACACCAGAAGAATGATGACGTCATGCAGTAAGGCAGCATGAAAAGTGGAACCTGCCGGCTGCCCTGCCACTTTACTTCAGCATGTGGTAAGCCTCTCAGTATTGTTACTCAATTTTATTTATTGTATAGTCCTAAAAGTTTTGTGAACTCCCCAGCAAGTTTTTGCAGAAAAGTAATAAATAAAATAAAATCACAGTGGTCCCGTCTACATGATTTAAATAATACGTACGGCGTGTGGAAGTTCGTGCTTTGGTACACATGGCCATTCGGATTCACACGCATCCAAAAGAGGAGGGCAGTTTTCCACCCTGAAATAAGCACACGTGGCGTTCAGGAGGGAAAGCGGATCGCGAAGAGAAATCCATACGCCGTTCAGATGGATGATGGGTCTGTACGGTCCATTCGTACACATATGAACAGGCTGTGTAATCTGATTGGCTGGCCGAGTAGAGGGGGCGGGGCTAGCACGGAGGGGAATTGGGAGCGGCCACCATGTTGGATTCCCGGCTAGCGAGAGTCCGGTAAATCTGTGAATTATACATTTATTTATTTTTATTTTATATTGTAAATAGGGAAAACCAACTGTCTGCAAAGCAGGAACCTTTTAAAAAACAAAAACGGCGGGAGATTTAAAACCACCGCTCGGTTTGCTCGGTCCAGCCAGCTTGGGGAAGAGGGAGTCATACGGAGTTTAGGGGGCTAAAAAATCATGTGGGTGGTTCGTATGCATACAAACAACAGCCTATTCGGGTTTTTTGCCCCCCAAACGGATTATTTTATGATTGTATAGATGCACCCAGTGTCTCCTAGACTGTGTTCAACTGGGCAGCACAGATGAGGAGATGCATCAGAAGCATACCCTCCAACATACCACAGAATAAAGCAAGGACATGTATAGCCAAGCAACATCAGAGTGTGGTCAAGGTGGCAAAAATTATTAATGAGGAAGAACACATGAGCCAAGAGAGGCTGCAGCAGCCTGCTTTTGCCTGAGCTGACTGGAAAAGGTAAGATTTTGTCCCCTCCTCACCCCACTGCTGAGATAACTGTTAAGTGCAAACTACTTGTGCACTTTGAATTCAGTTTGCATCAATGGATGTAAGCTGAGGATAAACAGGGAAAGCAAGAGGAGGAGAGTGAAACTGGGACATTTTAAAAGCAGCTGAAAAAGAGGGATGACAAAGGGCTAATCAGGATGGTCCTTGCCAAATCGGGACAGTTAAAGTGTATGCGCAAATTGCGCCTGGTGGACTAACAGATAGGCCATCCACAGTCTCATCATGGAGTTGCTTCTTCTGAAGCCTACACAATGTGATCAGGCCTACAGAAGAGCTAAATACCTTGAACAAAGATGAATGACTCTGTCCAGGCTTAGATCTATTAACAATGAGCATGACAGTCCTACCAGCTATTTAATGGGCCTTCACAAGGTTGAACATCTTGATCCCATTAAGTCAAGAGGAAGTGGAATTGAATTGGTTATATATATTAGTCTGAAAGAACTGATTAGTTTTTGGCTTGATGCCTGGAAATATGTATAGGATTAGGGGAAAAAACAGAAGGTGCAGGGGAGGGGGGCAGGCCTCACTTCCAGGAAAACTGGCAAAAGATATTTCCATCAGGAACCTTTCCTGGTATTAAGAAAGAGACGTGTAGGAAATGGTATTGTCTAAGATGCTAACACTTATTATTTGGAACAATGTGTTATAATTAACAGGCTTTGCAGCCAGCCTAAGATAATTTTGTGCCTCAGGAAATCCAAAATGGAATTTGGTTTGGTGATCTACAGCCTGATTCAATCATAAACATTCCAAATGCAGAAGGATAATTATATTTATTGCAGAGTTTGGAATGTTACTTCAAAAAATAATTCTTTTTGCATTACCAGCACGCACATAGCTCTTATTACACTTGTATGTGTATGCAAAGGAATATTGTAGTACCTTTGATACTGAGAGAAAGAAGTTTGTAGCATAAGCCTTTGGAGACTGAAATATTTTTTCTGGATTTGAAAATACCAGATATAGGAGATTATTACACTAGACCCCTAAAACTGTTTCTGCCTTGTAATGAAATTTTTAAAAAATTCAAATGCTTACCTTGCTGCGCTGTAAGGAATCCTCCCCCTCCCTTTGGCAGTCCAGGCATGAATGGAGCTGTTGCAAAGCTCCATTCACGTCCTGGAAAGCAAATCTTGCCTGTTTTCACGAGAGAATGGATGGCGGGAAATTTAAACAGTAAAAATTAAGGGAAAATAAAACAAGTGACAGCAAGCACAAAAACACACTAAACATTTAAAAAGGAACCTGGGGAGGAGGGGGAAAAGGGTGACACCTGGCTGTCCCGATCGTACCCAGACATGTCCTGGCACAGACCTCCTGGTGACGTCACGTGACACTGGCATTGCGCCAGCAGAATGGGTTATCTTTTCACTCACCCGTCATTCCGTTATTATAACAGAACAGGCTTCTTATTCATGGATTTTCCCATGAATAAGAGGAAGTGGGAGGGGAACAGGAGCATCACAGGAGAGGGACGACAACGTCTAAAAGGTAAGCCTTTTAGTGATCTCCTGTCGTCCCTGTCCTGGAATGCTTTCCCCGTCTGATAATCTCCTTAGCCTCAACAGGGGAATCTTTAAAAAGACAGAAGTAAAGACTGGGACTTAGAGGTTTCTACCTCCTACAAGACTTTTGACATCTTTTGCCTGATGAAGAAGTCAGTGGACCTCCAAAAGCTTGTATGATGTGTTTTGTGCATCTCAGTTGGCCAATAAAGATATTGCTTTTTTTTTTTTGGTGGATTGTTTTATCTTCTGTTTGTTGCAGCCATTCCATCTTTAAAACAGTGGATAGGGTTGCCAGATGGAAAACTGGAGAGGGCCCCTATGCCTTTAATGGATATGAAGAAGAGGAAATGTGAGCAAGTGTTGCTTGTTACGCAACCAGGTAACAAGCAACACCTGTAAGATTCCTTCTTTTCTGCAACTATTAAAGCTACAGAAGCCCTCTTCACTTTTCAGTCTGGCAGCCCTAACAGTGAACATGCAGAGATATGCTTCCAACAACTGTTTCTTCCCTCCATTCTGTAACAAGTTAGTGAAAGAGAAAGAAATATGGGGCCGATTGTCCTTTTTTAAAAGGGGGGGGGGCTTGGTAGCAGTTAAATATGTAGTAAGAGGTGTAGTGTGGCTTTCAGTTACCTTCCAGCTCTCACTTGAATACTTACGATAAACATAGATTATTGCCCTGGTGTGGATTGAACCAGATGCCCCGTATCTGGCCAAGCATAATGGCTGAGCTGTCCATTGTGTTACATTCTTGATGTCCAAAGAAATCCACCCTTCTCCTTTCTGGCTATCCCGCACAAAAGACACTTCCCATTCCAATTTTGTGTAGTTGGTGCATGTAGCTGTACAGTTTAGTTTCACAGAGCCCCCAAAGGCCACAACAGGTGTGTTGGGATGGACAGTCACATTACAAGGCCACACTGCAAAAAGAAAGGATAAACATAGGTGAGGAATTCAGAGAAGGGGTTTAGTCCAGTTTGGGCATTGCTCTAAGAATGTGCTATGATAGAATGAAATCATGATTCACTTCTTCTATGCTACAAAAACAGACCTGCCTATTTATTTAAAGCATTTTACCTATTGCCTCTCAGCCCACCAACACAGACTCAGTTCACAACAGGTAAAGACATTTAAAATACTATACACACAACTAAAATGGTTGTTAGCACCTTGAATCCTGTGTTAGGAGAAAGGTGGGATATAAATAAAATAAAATAAACATTTAAAAACAGACCAAAACAACTTCTTAAAAACAATCTATGTCTATTGTATATCAGTCCAACTGCCATTACTTCCCCCAAAGAATTCTTGGAATTATAGTCTCTTCAGAGCATTTGGAAATCTCTGTTAAAGATCCCAAATCCTTTTATCTCATCTGACCGCAGTTCCCATGGCTCCTGAGAGAATTATGACTAAGTCAGATAAAGCCAGTGGTGTTCAGTATGGTCATGGTGGTGTTGGTGTGTCTTCAAGTCATTCTTGAAGGTTCTATCATGGGGTCTTCTTGGCAAGATTCTTCAGAGTTGGTTTCCATTGCCTAACCCTGATCTCCAGAGTCATAGGACATTATCAGGCGCAGCAAAAATCGCACCATTATGATGTCATGGTAACACAAATGGGTCCTGCTATCAGGGTCCTGCTATCACACGATGTTGTTCTGCACCTATGGCCAGTCCATGCTCCAGCCGTGAATAAGGCATTGGTTTTAAATGATGGGTTAATATATCCATAGGTCTTCAGTACCACTTTTTTGTGGCATTAAAGGTGTGCAAAACCATATCCTGCTGTAATCGCAAAATTACAGTGTGAATGGGTGGTCTTCTTTCCCCCATCACCACTGAGAAAACTTCTGGGTGACAACATGAAGACAATCGACAGGATGTGCTTTTTATGAACTTTCCCATTTTGCTGGCAGGTTTTTATGTTTGTTTTAGTGCTTGTGCTTACATTTACTTTGTTAATTAAGGTGTTTTTGAAGTTTTAAGCATGCTCACATCTTCTCATGAGAACCACTGAAATCTCACCCATGCTAAATCACGGAAGTAAACTTCTGTTCTTAATGTGCTAGTGGTGGGCATGCGATAATTCTGTGGTGGTTTTCTTGTGCGATTACTGAGACACGTGAAAGTGTTATAATGCCACTATGTTTCTGCTTTCCTTGCTCGCAGAATTACATTTGTCTGAAAATGTCCATAGTCTAATGCTCAAACCACCACACCACACTGGATCTCAGTGTTATGTATGGCCACAGTTGTTGTGTTTTTTTTAAAAAAAAAAAAAGTTAAAAAGGCAATACAGTTAGGTCTGAATCTGGTTTAGCCTGACTAATATATCACTTTTGAGGACATACCTGCATAGTACATACCCATGAAAGAAAATACTTTTATATCCCACACTTCTGTCTATGGGACATTCAGAAGTTATTCATATAAAAAAATAAATAAATCAGAAAACAAATATGAAAAACATACATGAATTTTAAAACATTCCCATAAATAGATTCTTAATAATAGCAATTTAAAGTATAATTTAAAAAGTAGTGAGCCTATGATGGGACTGGCTGGATTGCAAAGGCAAAGGCAGTAGTCACCTCAGTGGCCAACAATTCAAGGATGTCCACCTCTATGCACATGCTTCCCCCAAAGGGCTCCCGCAGACTGCCCAGTAGTTCTGATAAACGTTGAGGTATTCTGTTTTGGGATTTCACACTTCGTAATGCCTTATCATGGTCATTTCCCCACCCACATCCAGTTTTGCCCTAAATACTGAGGATTTGGCCCTGGTTTGTTGCTGGTTGTAGAAGAGATGTGGTTTAGTGGTATAGGGAGGTTTTCTTCCATCCCTGTCATCCCATGCATGAATTCAACATATCCCCCATATTCGGACCCTATATCCACATTCTCTGTCTCGCTGATTTAATTTTTGTTTTTAAAAGTTTGTTATATGGGTCGAATATCCCTTATCCGAACTGCATGGGACCAGAAGTGTTTTGGATTTTGGATTCCCACCCCCAGATTTTGGAATATTTATTGCATATATATAATGAAATATCTTGGAGATGGGACCCAAGTCTAAACATGAAATTCATTTATGTTTCATATACATTTTATAAACATAGCTTGAAGGTAATTTTATACACAATATTTTTAACAATTTTGTGCATGAAACAAAGTTTGTATACACTGAACCATCAGAAAGCAAAGGTGTCACTGTCTCAGCTACACATGGGGACAATCTGCAGTTGTTTTTTGAGATTATCAGACAGGAACGAAAAAAGCATTCCTGTCCCACAATCTCCACTCCTGCCCTTATCCTGTTCCTGTCATGCTACAATCACCCTCCCCACCGCACTTACCTCCTCTTCCATTGTTCCGACAGCCCAGGAGTGAACGGAGCTCTAACAGAGCTCCCTTCACTTCCTGAATTGAAATCCCGTGGATTACCGCGAGAAAACACGAGCGCAGGAAGTTCAAAAATAAAAATAAAAAGAACATGAAAAAATTACAGCAAGCACAACAACACACTTTAAAAGGTAGAAGTAACCTGGGGAGGGTACAAAAAAGTGTGGCATTTACCTCGATGTCCCGATCTCACCCAGAAGTGTTCTGGCAGGGACCACCCATTGATGGGATCTCACCAGTATAACAGGGCACCTTGTCGCACGCAGGAACATCCCTGATAGGAACAGAATGGGGGATCTATTGATGGCTTCTCCTGTCAATAAAAAGCAGTGCTGGCAGAACGGCAGCAAAATAGGCGTATAACGAGGGGGGAACAATGTCGTCTGAAAAGGGAGCCCTTTTGTGATCTCCTGGCGTTCCTGTAACACCACTTTTAACATGTCTGATAATCTCCTTGGACTTTGGAGCATTTTGGATAAAGGATATGGTGCTAAAGTGACAGAGTACTATACTGTACAACTTCAGCACTAATACTGTAAAAAGAAGGGGAAAACAAAAGAAACGTTTAATTTAGTAACCAGAAAACTAATGACTAATGAGGGAAAGAAGGTCCCCAAGAAAACCTATGGTAAAGATCATACCAACATTCAACACATCATTAGTTGAATTTCCCAGAACTACAACGGGAGAAATTGAGACAAAAGAAGGCAGATGAGTGACATTTACCCAGGCCTGTATCAGAAACTGATGGGACAGAGGAAAAGCTCCCTCCCCCCCCCCTCTCTCTCTCTCACACACACAGTGATGAGTTTAAAAGTTGTGACTAGGACCAGAAATTTATGAGAAAAACAAAACAACAGGGCAGGAGGAACATTATATGATTTTTTAAAAAAAAATCTAATAAGTATATCTATAATATCTGACAAATCCCCAGGTTTTTGGATAGTCTGGAGGAGTCTAGAAAAAGGATACACAAATACTGATTTCAGAGAGAATGGCTGTAGTTACAAAAGGGAAAGGAGTCAATCTATTATTGATAATTTCTTGATTATCATTCAGATTAGATAGGCAACCAATGAACAACGTTAATGACTTGTGGTACTATACTTGCTGGCCAACAAACAGTTGGCAGAACAGATAAAATAATACATTGATTTGTAATCACTTTTCATTGAACCAGACCCAATGGTAGGCATATTTGTTACTGATGTGTTTTGCAATGCAATTGCTAAGAGAGAGAGAGAGAAAAGAAAAAGAACAAAAATGTTCAAATTAGAATCAGTGCTGAAATATGTGAGGGCATGTTTTGCATAACCTAAATGGCAAATCAGATGTGATACATAGAAAGTGTTTTCTGGTATTTTGTGGGGACAATTAAAAAAATTTAAAGTCAGGGATGGCTGTGCCATGATGCACTTCCTCCATTATACCTGGGATTCCGCCCTTCCCATTTTGGTCCACGTCTTTTCCTTGAAAAATATATAAGATGAAAGAATGTTATATAAGAACAGCAGGTATCCTCTGAGCATTCACAGAATGTCTCCCTTTTATTGCTGTGCAGCACTTCCTTACACTATAATGACCTCAAGGGGTTTCCTTTTAGGGCAGATAACATGGCTCCCATGCAGGCCTGTTTCCATTGGCAGACATTCATCACAGCTGACATCATCCCGGATAAGCTCATGAGAACAAAATATTTTCTGAAATATTGACTTACAGTGGTATGCCTGTACCATTTCTAAAGCTAGTGAGTAACCTGTATGTACCTGAGTGGAGAATTTCCATTCTTGCTTTACTACTTTGTACCTACTCTTAGGAAGGAACATTTATGAGTCAGATAGTGTTTGTGAGGCATCTGGTATGACTTAAAACAACAACTGCTAGATATTCTTATACTTTACTACTTTCCATTAAAGGAAAACAGATAGACATACACTAGTTATGGACATGATTTTTACATTATCTGGGCCAGCCCAAATAATGGGGCAGGGTGATGTGGATAGTCCTCAGGCTGTGGGTGGAAAGTGTTGACAACTAGGCAGTGAGAAGTCTAACTGACGGTTAACTGAGTGATGCAGAGAAGTAGAACAAGGAGCTTCTGTTTTTAGCTTACTTGATAGTTATAAATATAACGTGCTAGTTATAAATGTGTTTCCACTCCTTAAATCAGCCCTAGCCAACCCTGGTCCAGCGCATATAACATCTCCTCCTCCTATTATTATTATTATTATTATTCATTTCTCCCAATAATGGGATTCAAGGCAGCAAACAACATATTTTAAACAATACAAATTAAAAGCTATCCAAGAGCATTAATAAAAGTTCAAATATAAGTTTAAAAACATTTAAAGTTAAAACATTTAAACATTAAATATCTTAAAATTAATTAAAAGATTCTAAGCAATCCTTAAAACCAGCATTAATAGAAAAGGGGAGTTCTCAGTTCTTATAAAACTAAGGCAGAGCAAGTAAAAATTATTGTTTTCTCTTTATAACCCACTGCAACACAGAAAGTTGAAGAGCCAGAACACTCAAACCTGAAAAGTCAGTTATTCTAAGTGAATGTATTTATCCCTTGAGAAATAGATGCATCCACAGATGATATGTAAGTTAATTGTTTTCATAGAAAATAAAAGATTAGTTAATTCTTTCTTAAATTCATGAAAACTGGGTCCTCCTATTTTTACACATGACTAGCACAAGAGCCAGCATGGTGTGGTGGTTTGAATCTTGGACTAGGCCTCTGGAGACAAGGGTTCCAATCCCCACTCATCCACTGGGTGACCTTGGGCAAGTCACACTTTCTCAGCTTCAGAGGAAAGTGAAGGCAAACCCCCTCTGAACAAATGTGGTCAAGACAACCCTGTGACAGGGTCACCTTAGGACCTCCATAAGCTGGAACTGACTTGAAGCCACACAACAACAAAGGGAGAAGTGTAAGAGCCAGTGTGATATTGTGGTCTGAGTATTAGACTAGAACTCTGGGAGACCGGGGTATAAATCTCTGCTCAGCCCTGGAA
Source organism: Gambelia wislizenii (assembly GCA_030847615.1). NCBI lineage: Eukaryota > Metazoa > Chordata > Lepidosauria > Squamata > Crotaphytidae > Gambelia > Gambelia wislizenii. The sequence continues at coordinate 264,749,078 of JAUMIR010000002.1, forward strand.
ACCCTAGGAGCTTGACTACATGGAGGGGAGGGGTTTAAAAATGTTCTGTCAATTGTATTTATGCTTGATTTTATGTTATCCAAAAAGCTCCGCAAAGGAGTACAGTAATACTATAGATGTCCATAAAATTGTGAACAATTGAACGGGGTAGAGACTCTGCTCCTTCTTTCAATACTAGCACTCAAAGTTATCCCTTGGCAATATATTTACCATACAATACATGGTAGTTGTAGGGATTCATTGCCTCAGTTTGGGTGTTGACCACAAGTTTAGATGGATTTTTAAAGCAGTGGTTTTCAATTTAAGGTCACTAGGGTTTAGAAAACTTAGTTGTTGTTTTGCTTTTAAACTCAGCTCCCAGAACCCTACAGCCATGGGTCATGCTGGCTAGGGAATTTTGAGCGTTGTGGTCCAAAGGATTACTTCCAAGCTTGGCGTTATTACTTCTTTTGAAAGGCAGGGAGTGAGGGGAGAAAACGAAATGGCTGTCATGTTGAAGACAGAGCAGATTTGCTGCTGCTCCAGAGAGTAGAACTGCCCAGCGCAGTTGCTCCCTCTGATCTCATAATGAGTGGCTGTATGCCAGGAAGGCAGACCCCCAGGGTGGTGCACGACAACAGGCACTGCCATTTCCCCCCTCTTTAGTGCTGCTGCCGCCTTTCTGGTGCATGAGGGAGGAAATTGTGGTGGCTGTCAGGCAGTGCTTGTCCTGCCTCCCCATCCTCCAAATCCAGCACAGATCCTTTGTTCACACTACAGTTTTCTCTGGAGTTTCCAGCAAATATCAGAGAAAACTGCTAGTCTTACATAACTGGGTTTTAGGTGGTATATCCCAAGTCTGGTTTGGATAGGGCCATAGGTCATGTGGCACTATCCCACCAGATTCAGGCCTATTAGCCTTTATCTACTCTATACAGAGTATGATAATTTGTACTCTATCACCCTGAGAGGAAGAAGGCAATGAAAAACCTCATCTAAGCAAATCTTGCCAAGAAAACCCCATGATGGGTTCATCTTACGGTCGCCATAATTTGGAAATTATGAAGGCACACAAAAACAAAACAGAAGTAAAGGAAGATCCAGTGGAACAGCTAGAAGAATTAATGAAGACGCTGGAAGAATTTACACAATACTCAGGCTTCAAGGTAAACAGAGAAAAAACGGAAGTTATGACAAAGAACATAACAAAAAAGGAAGAATCAGAAATAGAGTTGATAACTGGATATAGAATAACAAATAAAATCAAATATTTAGGAATATGGATTTCTAAGAGGAATACAGACCTATTTGAAAACAATTACAATAGGATGTGGAAAGAAATAGTGAAAGATTTGCAGAGATGGTCAAAACTACAATTATCCTTTCTAGGAAGGATATCAACAATAAAAATGGTAGTGCTTCCAAAATTTATGTATTTATTTCAAAACTTACCAATAATAACTAATATGAAATGTTTCAAAAAATGGAACACAGAATTATCAAAATATATTTGGGAAGGAAAAAAACCTAGAATTAAAATGAAACTACTAACAGATGATAAGAATAGAGGAGGATGCGCCATGCCGGATCTAATAAGATACTACAATGCATGCTCGCTAATATGGCTGGAAGAATGGATAAAACTGGACAACGATAAAATACTAGCATTAGAAGGCCATAATTTAATCTATGGATGGCATGCTTACATCTGGTATAGTAAGAAAAAAGATAACAAGGAATTTGACCATCACTTCATTAGAAAAGCGTTATTAAAATCCTGGCTAACAATTAAAAAATTATTCTACAGAAAGATTCCTCAATGGATTTCAACGCAAGAGGCCTTCTATAAAAAATCTAAAAGGGAGGAACAAGATTGGCCAAAGTACCAAGATCTACTAGAAAAAACATCGAACTCAGTGAAAATGAAATCCAGAGAACAATTAATGAAAGAAGGAATCGAATTAAACTGGTTTGCATACCATCAAATATACGAGCGATATAAAATGGATTTAAAACTGGAAGGGTTTCAATCTGAGAAAAATGAAATTGACAAAGTTATATATAGTAACGTAAAGGGACATATAGCAAAATATTATAAAATCCTAACAGAAAGAGATCTGGAAACAGAGTTGGTGAAAGATAACATGATAAAGTGGGCTCAAGAAATAGGTAAAGCTATTGAAATAGAAAAATGGGAAAAAGCCTGGATAAACACACAAAGATTTACTCTGTCACAAAATCTGAAAGAAAACTTTGTAAAAATTTTTTACAGATGGTATCTAACACCAGTTAAATTGAGTAAAATGTATAAAACAGGATCGATAAAGTGCTGGAAATGTGAGGAAGCGGTAGGAACCCTAATACATATGTGGTGGAACTGTCCCTTAGCTAAGACATACTGGAGAAAGATTCACGTAAAGATTAAGGAAATATTGAAGATAGATTATTCATTAAGGCCGGAAATATATTTGTTAAATATGGTAGATGATATAAAAGAGCCAGAGATTAAAAACAAATGGAGAATTTTGTTATACATGATAACAACGGCTAGGATTCTATATGCTCAAAAATGGAAAAGAAAGGAAAGCCCCACTGTGGAAGAATGGATGGTTAAAATGTACGATATGAGGGAAGCAGATAAATTAACAGCATTAAGAAGGGGACGTTCAGTAAATAAAATTAAAAAAGAATGGGAGCCGATGGAAAGATTCTGGGCAAAATATAATGACCGCAAAGAATAAATGACCTTTGTAAGAGGAAAAAGGCCAGATATAGAAGGAAAAAAAAAAAAGATAAAAATAGATAAGGGAAAAGAGAGCAGGTAGAATTACAGGAGTAAAACAATAAAGGATATAAGGCTGGAAAAACATAGAAGGAACATTTGAGCTAAGATAGAGGAAGGAAACAGAAAAAGAGACAGAGAAATCAAACTCCTGCAGTAGTAAAGAGGAAGGAAGGAAGAAACAGGAACAGAAGAAAGAGTGGAGAAGTGTCAAGAAAGAAAGTGAAACAGGAAGGAAAAAATTAAGAGTAGATATGTGATACAAATAAGATTAAAAAAAAATCTTTTAGATAAGAAAATAAGGTTACAATATATTAAAGAATGATTACTTTAAGATTTGATGTGTAACTAAAAGCAATGTAAACTGTGATAATAATTAATAGTGATCATGTAAGAATAAAACAATTGTAACCAATAAAGAATAACTAAAAAAAACAAAAAAAAAACAAAACAGAAGTAGCCAGGTTTGCAAAGGAAATTCCACAGTCCCCGCACCCTGATACTCTTATCTCCTTCCACCATTAACATCCTTTTTCTTGCTTGCTTGTCTTTCTTCAAATGCTTTTTCAGCATTTCTCTGTGCTCAGTTTAATGCCTTTTCCTTTTTACCATGCAGCAGAAATTTCTCTCGCTCTTTTTGTACTGTTTGAAGAGTTGAGGGGTATATAGAGGGAAAATTGAGGACTTCTCTCCAAAAATGACTTAAAAATGCCATTTGGGGCTTGTTGTTATGAGCCTTCCAATTGAATCCAACTTATGGTAAGCCTCTTCCATAAGGTTTTCTTGGCAAGATTTGTTCAGAGGTTTTTTCCCCTTGCCTTCCTTTGAGGCTGAGAGAGAGTGACTTGTCAAGGGTCACTCAGAGAGTTTCCATGGCTGAGTGGGGATTCGAACCCTGGTCTCCCAGTGTCCTAGTCCAACACTCAAACCATTATATCACACTGGGTCCAGACAGATTTCATTTAAATAAAATTACAGTCAGCCCTGTGAAAGTGGGAAAACTGCAAATATAGGCCCACTTTTTTTTCTTTTTTACCTGAGAGAACACTTCTCTAGCCATTTGTAGGATCTATGAATGCCTAGAGAGAACATATTAATCAAATCTGTGAATGCTTAACCTGCAAATGTGGAAGGATGACTATAATGAGTTGAAAACAATATAATCCCACACCCCTCAATTTCTTTGCCAGTTTCAGGTGTCTACATTTCACTGTCTTGAAGCTATGGCAGACACAGGCACACATTGACACACATTCTCTTTAATTAATTATAGATGTTGCAAGCTGTAGATTTTGGAGTTAATGGTTTATGAAAAATGGAGGTCTTAATGACTGGTCAATGAAATTTATTGTTGATAGAGAGTGCACACGTGCAGTGGCGAGCTACTATAATTAAAGAGTACTGACACCAATGGCTATAGGAAAAAACTTTATTATAGGAACTCCATTTGAGATAGGAAAGCTCTCTGAGGAGATTTTCACAAAGGGCCAAAATGCCCATTACTGCCCCGCCATCTCCTCTCCCGTTCCTGCCATGGAACAAAGTAAATCTTTCACACACTTACCTTAATTCCGCAGCAGGAATGGGCTCCCCCTCCCCTCGCTGGCTGGCCGTAAGTACAGCTGTCGTAAGGCTGCTCTTACGACCTTCCGTCTGAAACGTTATCACGTTATAACGGCTGGGTGGTAAATTTAAAGAATAAAACTCCCCAAACATAAAATCAGTTCACCAAGCACAAAAACACTCTTTAAATCACACAATCAAAACAGGGAGGGTAAAATAAAGGGTGCCACTTACCTGGATGTCCAGATTGTACCAGGAAGTGCTCGGAACAGACCTCCCCTCCGCGGCTGTCATTTTGGAACAGGAACGGGGCTCCTGTTCACACACCCGTGATTGCGTGATAGCAACAGAATGGGAGGTCTATTCACGATGAAAAATTATGATTACATTGTTCTGGAACAGTCACAGGAGCAGGATGGATGCAGGACAGAACGAGGTCAACGTCGTCCGAAAGGGAAAACCTTTCCGACCCTGTTCTGTTTCTGCCATGGGATATATAGCCCATGTGAAAATCTCCTAAGAGTGCTAGGCTAAGCTAGAACAGGGAGAGGACTACGTTTTAATTTTTGGAGCAATGAAAGAACAAAAAGTAGGTGGAAAGAAGAGGCTGAGTGATCCCTAAGAAAATAAGTCTAAAAGGGGTTAGGATAGGTGGATAAAAAATAAAATTTTAGGTCACTGAAACACTCATTAACCCTGTCACTGCTGCTCTAAGACACATATAACTCTTAAAACTCTGAATGTTGCTGCATTTCCAATCATTATAAGATGGCATTTAATTTTGGAATGATGTTTATATACATTATTGCAAATTTATGTACATGTGATCACTCCTGTGTGTTTTGTAATAAATAATTATTTGTATACCTATTTTATATTTCCCTGGTATAAGGACCTTTCGGGTCCAAAATGTGTTGGGTGACTCTCTTCTTCTTAATTTATCCCATTGGTCCAAAACATTGTGGGCTGTCCCTCCCTAAGAATTGATCCAATCCAGAATCTAAAACAAAATCCTTTGACATAGTGAGGAGTCTTGTTTAGTCTATTTACATGGAGAGAGAGAGAGAGAGAGAGAGGCGGGGGGGCATGCCCTCAGACCTTCCTCAGAACACAAAGGTTAACAGGCTGTTTTCCAGCTTTTAAGATCATCATCTTTAATGCTGATTCATATATATATATATATATATATATATATATATTGCTTATTTCCTGTATTCCAAGCTTAAGACTGTATTTTTAATAGTGCATGTTGTGTCTCTTCTTCAGCTCAAATTGCCTTGGCCTTGAAACATTTTCCTGAAACATTTTTCAGAGCAATAAATTGAAAGGACATTTTTGAGCTTTTAGGATCACCAACATACTGTTATTAATGCTGACTGATATTTTCACTTGATTGTTGTTGTTTTTTCACATTCCATGGCCAATATGGCAGAAATAGCATTTATTTTAAAATGAGAGATGTAGCTAGTTATTCAGAATGCCTTGCATCTTCAACTAATTTCTAGATGGTCCCACCGTGTGTCATGTTTAAATATCACTGTGGACTAGAAAATATGGCAATGCAATTCAGTGGACTTTTTCAGACAATGCTTACCACGCTAGAAGCTTGCGAAAAAGGTGCAGCAGGGGGTCTGTTTCGGACGACACCATCCCTCTCACGGAATCATCCGTGTCACTTCCGTGTATGATTGAACGCAGCCGCGCCATATTTTACTCACGGACAACTTCAGTGAGTAAAATATGGTGCGGCTGCCTTCAATCATACACGGAAATGACACAGATGATTCCGCGAGAGGGACGGCGACGTCCGAAATGGACCCCCTGCCACATGACAGCGCTGTACCTCTCTCGCAAGCTTCTACCGCGGTAAGTATTGTCTGAAAAAGTCCAGTGTTTCACATGGGGAAATCCTTTCACATCTTCTGTGCCTCACCTCTAATGTTGCATCTACTATAGAACAACAATTTAACAGGATTGTCACCAAACAGTAAAAGAGAGGACATTGTGATGGTGGGCAGGGAGGACTATGCCAGCAGGACTATGAGGCAGAAATGCAAGGCTCCAGTCACAAGGAGCAAGACCCCCCCCCCAAGGCAGCGAGGCAGTGAACATTTTCCAATGCTATATTTTTCCATGGAGAATTTTCCACCCCATCCCTCTCACATAACTCCATAGTTGTCTGGGCTGTTGTACTATAATCAATCATGTTAGCTGGGCAGGGTATAGGAGATAAACCTCTCAGTTATTCTTCTAAGCAAACAAGCACTGACAAATCCTAGTGTTCAATTGTCCATGCGGGGACTGAAAAATAATATATGACAGCCTTTTCCTGTGCACAGTGCTTCCAGATGAATTTGGACCAGACTTATCCATGCTCCATTTGCCCTCCATTGCTAACATTATTCAATAACAAGCTGAAAGAAAAGTGAAACTAAGGAGATTTTCACACTACACTGTTATAGTGTTACTATTCCACTTTATTTGCTATGGCTGCCTCCTGTGAAATCCTGGGATTTGCAGTTTAGGGAGGGGCATTTACAACTCTCAGCCAGAAAGATCTTAGGCCTCATTAAGCTACAAACCCCAGAATTCCACAGAAGGAAGCCAGAGCAGTTGAAGTGGAATAGTAACACTATAACGGTGTAGTGTGAAAATCTCCTAAGAATGTATTATTCTGTAGTCATGTCTCAGCAAAAGAAAGTTAAATTGTTGATACAGAATGTGATCTGTACAGCTCTCTTTAGATATGCATCCTAAAAAATACAGTGTCATTTAAGGTGAAGTCATTTTCATATCTATCTCTGGGAATGACTACACCTCATTTTTTGGCTGTTCAGATTGTTTATATATATATACAGTACAGTTGTCCCTTCATATTCACTGGGGTTTGGTTCCAGGACCCCCCGTGGATACCAAAATCCGTGAATACTCAAGTCCCATTATATGCAATGGCATAGCAAAATGGTGTCCTTTATATAAGATGGCAAAATCAAGGTTTGCTTTTTGGATTATTATTTTTTTAAGAATATTTTCAAGCTGTGAATACTTAAATCCATGGATACCAAATCTGTGGATACGGAGGGACAACTGTAGTTCAATTGTCCTGGGCCAACACACTAACAATTATACCACACTGGCTTTTTCATCATCCCACATTAGCATTCCTCTACTAATGTGCATCATGCATTCTCTGTGTATGAGGATTTTTCTTTCTCCACTCCTTTCCAGTGCATCTTCCTCAGTCCTTGGGAACCTGGGAACATTTCAACTACGTAAAAAGGCAAGACTAGAGAACTGAACAAGGAAAGAAATATTGTAAGAAAAACAGACTGAGGAGGAGGCCATTCTTAGATGTGTCAGAACAGGTAGGTTTGTTTCATTTCCTACATGCTTTGATTTCCTGAACCTAAAAACCTTTAAAAGCCTGGAAAAGGGAGAATATTCAGTTGAAATTAAAACCCTGTCTTAGGTTCAGGAATTTTGGAGTGGAGTGGGGAGACAAATGAATATTGCTGCATATCGGTACAGTTTTGCAATAGTTTCACACTTGTCAGGCAGTTTCCCCCCTTTTAAAGAATGTGGGTCTGGGGGCTTTGACAGTGGCCAGGGCAACTAGGGGGACACAAAATAGGTGTTGAGGTACATGTCATCTATGGGCTGAACTTTCTCTATCCCTATCCCTATATTATACCAATAAAATAAATGTGTTCCTGCTCCTTGCATTGCTCTTGAAAAATGTTATGCCTTCATTAACAACAACAACAACCACAAAGGAATGTATAGCAGTAACTCCCAGTTCTGCTGTGAATTGATCCACAATGTGAACAAAAACAGAGCAACTTCAGATCTTCACTCCATTGAGAAAAGAACCGTGATACATGATAGATCTCCACCACGGACAACATTTCCCTGTAGAATCTAGGGAACCTTTGGCTCTCCACTATGCCAACTCCTGGAATCCCAGCCAGGAGAGTTTCCAGTGTGAAAACTGGAGGGAACAAGTGTCGCTTAAATGGTTGTGTAGTAAATGGAATTTTAGCAGCCATTGCTTGTTATCTGGCTGTGTAATAAGCAGCACCTGCTGAAATTCCCTCTTCTACAGAACCATTTAGTGTAACGGACCCCTCTCTAGTTTTCCATCTGGCAACTGTACCAACCAGCTTGACCTGTGGTAAGGGATTACGAGAGTTGTCATTTAAAACATCTGGAGGGCCAAAGGTTCCCTACCCTTGCTTCTAACAGTAGTTCATATAATTAAAGCATACATTGTTTCAGCTTTCACAAACATGTCTCTTTCTTGTCAAAACCAAAACATTTCCACACATTGCAAAACTAGACTCATGAAGTGTCTGTATGCACTTTCTGACATGCAAGTGATCTCACTGTACAAAATTCATCACATGTAAAAATCACACAAACTCAGACCCCCCCCCATGGCATTCTATGCCCATATTTACTTTGGACTCTTGGAATAAGGCAGCTTCCAGATTGTACCAGCCAGGTTGACCACAAATTTAACAGTTTGCAAACCCTCCCCCTTTCAATGGATTGCAACAACTAAATATTTTGGACTCACCCAAAGGCAGGCAGAAACTAAGAAGGCCAGCTATGTTGAGCAGTAGGACAGCTGTCATCTTTAACAGACTAAGGCACCAAACTTGAAGCTCACTCAGAAACACTGATGATTTCCCAGCTACTTATGTGAGTGAAAGCAGCATTGAGCACCCTTTACTCCTAAATTCAGTTCAGGAAATAAGCATTTCCTTTGCCCCACCCTCCACCTGACTCATCCAAGAGGCTGTTGCTTTTGAATTTGCCAGCCTCGCTCAAGCAATCTCCCTCAAAAAAACAACAACAAAAAGTTGTGGCAAGAAATAACACTTGAAGCTCTAAAAAGAACCTGTGTCAGGGTTAGCTGGCAGAAATTGCTTTGCCTTCCTTCAGATCTGAAGTCTAGTATAACTAAATACGTAAGCAATTCAATTTGATTTTCAACACTTGCGAAGACTGTTTTAACCACTGGAATAAATTGGTACCTGAATTGCGTGGGGTCCGTGAGGATTCCACTAGTGTCTGAAATTAATATGGGGAATATTTAATTAGCTCAAATAAGGCAGTGAGAGGCTGGGTAACAGCAGGATCTTTTAACCTGTGTATACCAGTAGTAACAGAGGAGACTATGCCAGAATGTACAATTAAATGATCTTTATTGGAAATTAATATTAAAAGCACTCATGCAAACACTCAGGCTTCAAGCACTCACACAATGCTATCGAAGAGTGTAGGAAGGATTTGGACAGAGGAATGGAATATGGGGATTGCAGGTTATATTATACTGATCCCGTAGAGCTGAGATCACAAAGTAATCCAACAGTGAAGAGGTCCGGAGGATAGAATGGTGACATGAACTGACATGAAGCCAGAAAGCATGGGATTCGTGCACACTTGGGTAGTGTTTTAGGGTGATATTTATAAGTGATAATTCCCCTGAAGGGATGGTTTTTTAAAAAAATTATTTTATTTAATAACCACAATCAACAGGTATGACATAAAACAACAAACAAAAAACCGTCAAGAATTGACTTAAGTCACAAACTGACTTACACAACCTACAAATACAACAATACTAAAACACTAAAAACACCAAAGACAGCAATACATACAACACACAAACTTACTTTCCTATGTACATACCTAAAATACATAAACATATACATTTTTTAAATCCTAACAAATAGTTTCCATCTTCATCTTCTTATCCATAGGGTTGATTAATTCTCAAATCCCCTGCTACCCACTTTCATGTCCAAAAATAAATTTTCCAATCCTGTTGTCCTTATCTTAACAAGATTTCTTTTCTTTTCCTTTATTTATTCCACAGAAATCTTTATTAAATCCCCCCAATTCTCCTTCCAAAGGGGAATTAAATCCTTCCATGCATCCATATATTCCTCTAGTTTTATCTATCATCCAACAAGTTTGACAACCTATCCATCTCATACATGTCCAGTAATTTTGCTATCCATTCCTCAATTAGAAGGATCTTTTACTTTTCCATCCTTTTGCGAATAATACTCTTGCTGCTGTTAACACAGAGAGTATAATCCTACCATACTGAAGGGATGGGATTTTGAGTAGAATACAATGTTTCTCAGTTTCCAGGCTGGGTTCTCTGGAAGAGTTAACGATCGTTAATGGTTGATGCATTTATAATTGAATAGGAGCAGGCAAAGTTTATTGTTGGAGGGGAAAAGGAGAGAAAGAACCCCTTTTGCAAGCATCAAGGACTCTGCTATTGTTGAGTGGATTAACAGATGACTCACCTTCAGGTGTTAACTCTGACCTGAGTATTTCCTTGGGGAATTTCCAAAAGCTCCTTCCTTGGTTATACCTGACTCAAGCCTATTTGGGGGTCCCTGGTTTACCTGCTAACCACATGGAAGGCCACATTAAGCTAAATTATTAAATATTGACAATTATGCAATATTCCAAGATGGGGGCTATCAGGGTAGGTAACAAAATAGCTATAGTTCTATCCTTTAGGACTTTGAGGACTATATGTAAAAATAATTAAATAAGCTGCTTTTTTTTTTAGGGGACAGGCTGGTTGATTATTTATTTATTCAATTATTGAGATCCCCTCTCTGGCTTTACTTCGCAAACAAAGATTCAGGAAGGACTCATCCCATGCTTTCTGCAAGCGTGCTGATGACTAAAAAGGATAATCTGAGATAAACAAGTCTGGTTGCAGAAAGCACAGCAGAAGGTCTCCTTGGGTGATGTTTCCGGGTTGTGATTCTTTCTGCATTGTCGTTTCTCTTCAAGACTTGTTCGGCGTGAGTTCTCAAATAAGGCTGCAGCATTGTGGATAGTACGTCTCCATGCCTCCCGATGTGAGGCCAGGGCGGACCACTGTTGGTGATCAATTTGGCCAAGCCTGAGATGTTGTTTCAGGGAGTCCTTGTATCGCTTTTTGGGAGTGCCCCTCTTACGCTGACCCGTGAGAGTTCACCATAGAGTACTATTTTTGGGAGGCGATGGTCCTCCATCCTAGAAACGTGCCCTGCCCAGCACAGCTGTGTTCTCAATATCATGACCTCAGTGCTGGTGATCCCTGCTTGCTCAAGGACAGCAACATTCGTCACATAGTCAGTCCAGTGTATATTTAGGATTGTGCATATACAGCGCTGATGAAAGCGTTCGAGGAGTCGTAAGTGGTGGTGATAGGTGACCCATTTTTCAGACCCATAAAGGAGAATAGACAGCACAATGGCTCTATACACACTGATTTTTGTGCTTTGCCTCAGGTGTTTATTACTCCAGACTCTTGTAAAGTCTTCCAAATGTGCTATATGCCTTTGCTAATCTGTGATCTATCTCTTTGTCAATCTTGGCATCTGAGGAGATGATGCTTCCCAGGTAGGTGAACTGCTGAATGGACTTGAGCACAGATTTGCCGACGGCAATGTGGGGATGGTGGTGTTCGTCCTGTGGTGCAGGCTGGTAAAGAACTCCTGTTTTCTTCAGGTTGACTTCCAGCCCAAACAGCTCTGCAGCTGTTGCGAAGCAAGATGTTAGGCGCTGCAGAGCTGCTTTTGTGTGGGTCACAAGGGCATCAGCATCAGCGAAGAGCAGCTCACAGACTAGATAGAGTCTTAGTGTGAGCCCTCAGACGGCTTAAGTTAAACAAGCTACCATCAGTACAGTAACATATATAGATGCCGTCTTCTTCTTCAAGCTCTGCCGTAGCCCTTTGGGGCATCATGCTGAAGAAGATTGTAAATAAAGTTGGAGCAAGAACACAACCTTACTTCACTCCATTAGTTATTACAAAGGGCTCTGAAAGAGCATCGCCATATCTGACTTGACCGTGCTGGCCCTCGTGTAGCAAGGTAATCATTTTAAGGAATTTGGGGGAACATCCTAGTCTTTCCAGGATCTGCCACACACCTTTTCTACTCATAGCATCCAAGGCTATGGTCGACACATGTTACATAAAGGCCCTTGTTCTGCTCTCTACATTTCTCTTGCAGTTGTCTAAGGACAAATACCATATCTGTAGTACTCCTATTGGCTCTGAAGCCACATTGGCTTTCAGGAAGATGTTCTTCTGCAATAGCAGGAACTAATCTGTTCAGGAGTATCCTTGCAAGGATTTTTCCAGCAATAGAGAGCAGTGTTATGCCTTGATAGTTTGAGCAATCGGATTTTGCTCCTTTTTTCTTGTACAGGGTGATGATGACTGCATCTCGGAGATCTGATGGCAGTTCCCCCTTTTCCCAGCAATTCACAAGGAGTTCATGAAATTTATCATGGAGTACATGACCTCTGTGTTTCCAAACTTCAGGTGGGATTCCATCAATTCCAGCTGCCTTGCTGTTTTTCATCTGCTGTATGGCTTTAAGGGTTTCTTCCAAATTGGGAGCTATGTCTAATTCATTTTTCATCTGTTTTTGTATCATATGTTGGATAGCTGAGTCTTGGACTACTCGGTTGGCACTGAAGAGACTTTGAAAATGTTCAGCCCATCAATTCAGGATGGAGGCTTTATCAGTAATTAATGTTTGACCATCTGTACTGTATAAGGAGCTTTGGACCTGATAAGTAGGTCCCAACACTGCTTTAAGAGCTTCATAAAATCCTCTATGATCACCCAGATCTGCACAGCGTTGTGTCTTTTCTGCTATATTGATCCACCACTTGTTATGTTTGTCTCGTAGTTTTTGTTGAAGTTTACTACATGTGAGGTGGAAAGCTGCTTTTCTTACATGGCAAGTTGGCTGGGTGAGGTATGCCTGGTGAGCAGTTCTCTTCTTTGCCAACAGCTCCTGGATCTCTTGGTTGTTTTCATCAAACCAGTCTTGATTTTTCTTGTGGGAGAACCCGAGGGGTTCTTCCGCAGATTGGAGGATACTGTTTTTGATATGTTGCCAAAGCACTGTAGGAGAAGGATCTGTAGGGTGGTCTTCAAGTTTTGTTCGCAGATTTGCCTGGAAGTTGTCTCTCGTGGTAGTTTGTTGAAGATTGTTGACTTGGAGTCTCCTCTTTAAGATGCCACCACTCTTAGGTTTGAACTTAAGATGAAGATTTAGTTTACATCTGATGAGGCGATGATCTGTTTGGCATTCTGCACTAGGCATCACTCAGGTATGACAGACATCGCGAATGTTTCTCTGGCGGACTAGAACATAGTCAATGAGGTGCCAATGTTTGGATCGGGGATGCATCCAGGTTGTCTTCAGGCTATCTTTCTGCTGAAAGATAGTGTTTGTAATAGTCAGCTGTTGTTCTGCACAGAACTCTAGCAGGAGGTGTCCGTTATCATTGCAATTTCCAACACCATGCTTGCCTAAGACACCTTTCCAGGCTTCAGAGTTCTTTCCTACTCTGGCATTGAAGTCACCAAGGATAATTTTTATCTTCTACAGGGATTTTTTGTATGAGTTGGTGTAGGTCTGTGTAGAATTTGTCTTTCTCTACAGGGTCAGCTTGCATAATTGGGGCATATATACTAAAGAGAACAACATGTGGGAGGCGTAAGGAAATAATGCATTCAGAGTGTCCTGTTGGCAAGGTTTCACGTTTGGAGGCAATGGAGTTTTTAATCATAAAGCCTACTCCTAAAAGATGTTTTTCGGTTTTGGGTTTGCCAGACCAGTAAAGTGTGTAGCTCGCGCTGTGTTCTTTAAGGCTGCCTTCCTCATGGAGATGAACTTCAGTAACAGCAGTGATGTCATTGTTAAGTTGTGATAGTTCATGGGCTTTTAGAGCAGAACAACGCTCAGGCTGTCCACTATCTGCAGAGTCTCGCATGGTTCTGATGTTCCAGCATGCAAGTGTCAGTTTATTTACACCTTTGGAGGCCGGCGTGTGCCTTTGTTTCTTTCCCTTGGTTGGACCGCATCAGAAGATGCCTGTTGGCCATGGCTAGCCAACCAGGTAGATGGGGATGAGCTTTCATTAGGCCACCTTTTCTAGGCCCCTCTCCATATGGAGCAGGTAGTGCTCTCCATAAAAAAGGCTGCTTGGTCATTCAGGATGCTGCCGAACAAGACTGTCATCTCCTGGGTCAGCCTCAAGCGACCAAAGTCCTGAACCGCCTGCATGCAGGGTTGGGTCTGCGGCTTCCAGTGCATCTTTACACCTGCCGTTTCGTCCCTCGCCTATCGCTACAGGGCTTTTTCGGAATTGGATTTGTCCTTCGAGCCTGTGCAATGGATTTTTCTGGTGGAGCGCAGCGTGCACAGAACTGGCCTCACCCTTTAAACTAAAGGTTCATCTGCTGTGGCCTTGCAAGCATGGACGGTAGCAGCAAGGTCCTCAGGTTGTAGGTTTGATTAGAGTTTCCTTCTCTTAGACGGTTGACCTTACAGGGTTGGACGAGCACCATCTGCCTGGGTTTGGGATTTAGAGTTTTCCTTCTCCTAGGATGGTTGTCATAAGGCTAGAGAGTCCATCTTGCCCTTTAATGCTCTTTGTCAGACCCTTTGGTTTTGACCTGTCTGGCATGGGAGACCCTACCGGTGGCTATTATGCCACCGGCAGCATAGCTCAAAACATCATTAGGGTACGCAAGCCTCTCTCCCACGACAAGGGGGCGTCAATGGAGAGGTATTGAGATCCCATAACAAAAACAAAACCACTGATGCTGAATACTAGATGCTGAAATTATGTTCTTACCGTTTCAATTGGCTATGTTAGCAGCAACTGAAACTACAGCACACTCAATACTGTACTTGGAGAAACTGGTGCCTGCTGTTACCTGCAGGAGCAGGGAATATTGCTACATGTTTAATCCCCATCACATCCCCATATTTGTTGTGCTCTTCATGCTTTGTTTTGGAATTTGGCAGAGCAACCAAGGGACCCCCTCCCCAACTTCAATGACTGCATTCTTTTATAAGAGAGCCAGTGTGGTATAATGGTTTGAGTGTTGGACTAAGACTATGGGACGCTGGGGTTTGAATCCCCACTTGGCCATGGAAACCCATTAGGTGACCTTGGGCAAATCACACTCTCACAGTCTCAGAGGAAGGCAATAGCAAACTCACTCTGAACAAATCTTGCCAAGAAAGCCCCATGACAGGTTCACCCTAGTGTTGCCCTAAGTCAGAAATGACTTGAAGGCACGCAACAACAACAACAACAACAACAACAACATGTTATCAGATCCAAGGCCTATAATTAGATTATTATTATTTATATACCGCCCTTTGGTAACCCAGTCAGGGCGGTTAACAACATTAAAACACCATACAAAGTAAAACAATATAGAGCCAGTCTGGTATAGTGGTTTGAGTGTTGTTTGGTAACCTCAGGTATGTATTAGCAGGAGACAGTCATTCAAGACATCTAAATTGTGGTCCCCAAGTTTTTCTGGTTGGGGGCTCAAACAGAATATTAAAGAAATAACCCTATATATTATTTAGTTAGTTAGTTAGTTAGTTATACCCCACTCTTCAGCCACAAGGCTATCAGAGTGGCTTACAAATTGTTTTTAAGCAATAGCTATTTACACATCTACACTGCATTAAACAGTTTCCAATGTGTGTTAGCTAATTGCCCCCCACAAGCTGGGTACTCAATTTACCGACCTACGAAAGGATGGAAGGCTGAGTGAACCTTGGAGCCCGCTGGAATCGAACTTGCAATGTGGTGGCTTGCAGTACTGGCATTTAACCACTGCGCCACCAGGGCTCCCAAAATCATCCTGAAAAAAAGTATAAGAAAACTAGTATACCATATCATGCTATCATGATAAAATAGAACCTTCCCACTGCTATGCTTGTTTTATGTGGACAGGAAACTACTTCCCTCTCCCTGTTTTCTAATACAAGATGTTTTGCTTCTTGAAGTCAAGAACAAGATCCCCCTGACTTCTGTGTACTGAAGTGAACTAAGCTGAGCTGGCCACTGAACCATTTCAACACTTGCAATGGAACATTATCTTTCACTGCACTCAAATGTTGGAGGCTAGTTCAAGGGGTGTAAGCTGTCAGCAACTGTGGGGAAAGGGGAGTGTCATGGTCACTGTGAAATGATGAGAAAAGCCCGGCAGCTGCAGAGATTGCCTGAGAACTGGAGAATGTATGATTGTCTGGGATGGAGAGGTCAAGGGATGTTGGATAACTAATAGCTTTGCAGCCTGCCAGATTTCATAGATTACAAATGCTTTTAGTGTACTCTCTGCCCTCTTGAGTTTCATTTCTGAGCAACAACCTTGTATGATACGCTTTCTGGATTTCTGTGCCAATAAAGTTTTCTGTTTAACTCCAAAACTTCTGGTCACTGCATGTGGAAATGCCAGTACATGATATAGTTCCATAGGACACACTGATCCATCTTACAATGGAGGAGAATGTCTGAAAGGCTCAGGAGGACAGGCTGGGAGGCAGCTACTATCTCACTCTGCAAGGCTGATCCAGCCCTGACCTGAAGTGATGAAGGCAGGTCTGCTACCTCTGAGGGAACAAGACCTCTTGTATAGATGGAGAATGCCTTTTCCTCAGCTCTGTAGATCCACCCTCTTCTATTTGTCTAATTTCAGCTTGATTTCACCATCTGAAGAAGGGTATTGCAAAACACCCGACTAAAAGAACATGCCGGCATGACCAGTGCAAGCAAAAGCAGAAACCCACTATGATGGTTTCTTAAAGGTCATCATTTATGCTCACACTGCATTACACCACTCAGTTCCTACTATGTGGTTTTGCAATCATAATCACAACAATGGCTGAGTCAGGCCAGAAAGGCAGGAGTTCCAGTTCAAAGGTCACAAGTTTAAGATTGGTATGAAACCTTGTCCTCTTGCACAGCTGCAAACCAAATTTTAGAAACTATTCATTTATTGAATCTTACACATTTTAATCAATGAACGAGTATAATATACATTGGTAGAAATTTGCCTCTTATCAAAAATCTCCACATCACTGCCTTTTCAGAGATAAGTATGGAAATGTACAGTGTTTTAAAGCTGCCACTGTTGCCTTTTCCCCAGATCCCTATCGGAGGGGCGTTGTGGTTGCTCTGTGCCTTCAAATTGTTCCCAATTTATGGCAACCCTATCACAGGGTTTTGAGGCTGAGAGTGTGTGACTTGCCCAAGGTCACCCAGTAGGTTTTTGTGGCCAAGCAGGGATTTGAACTCTGGTCTCTGGAGTCATACTCCCAACATTCAAACCACTATGCCATGCTGGCTCCTCAGTACCAGAACCAAAATCATCCTGAAAAAGTAAGCAGGCTTATCTTAAAATGTGTAGCTCTGAGAGTTAAAACTTGCCCCCAGTCTATCGACCTAAGTACTGTACTCAGAACAGCTCAGAATCCTAATTCTTAAGAACTAAAATAATGCTTTTTAGAAACTAACCAGTATTAGGGTTATCACTTTATTCTGGCTGTGCTTCTGTGCTTTTGACAGTATCCTCACACAAAAGAAGTGAAGGGTGAGAATGTTTTCTTAATGTTGGGTCCCATTTTGGGAGAAAAGGAGGATATGAATCAAATCAAATAATAAAAAGAAGGGTAAGCTGAACAATTTCTCTCCCCTTTTTATGTGTTAAGATGCTGTTAAAAATACAGAGCTGGAATAAAAAGCAGCGGTTCTAACGCAACTGCTACCAGCTATTTTTGTGAACATTTCTTTTTGTTTTCAATACCACAATTAAACCTTTACAGCTGCCTGCTTCAGAAACAAGCTGCCTGTTTCGAAACACGTGCACAATTTGTGACCTGCTAAGCAGAAGGCAGCACATTAGTCAGATACAATAGCCCTTTTGGCCTCAGTAAACCTCCTAGTTTTGCTGCTTGCCTCAGATCTGACATATGGAAAAGAGGCAGGAAAAGAGGCAGGCTGACCCTGTCAAGCTGATGAGTTGTATTTTGTATCACAAAATGTCAGGCAGTCACAAATTGCAAGTGCCTGTTTTCAGAAGAACTAGGGGTTTGTTTGAGAGTAAAAGCTGATTGTCTCAGGTCCCAATATCTGCAAAAGCTTTTCTTCCTTGACACTGGCACATACAGATGGTGGATGGGGGGAACCATTTAGGAAGGGAAGTGACACAATATTTTAGCCTGTTTTTCCATATTATCCACAAAGCCTCTGGAGAGCCCAGACTGAGCAGATCCATAAATCTGTCATCTTACAACTACTTTCACAATTAAAAACACAGCAGGTGCTCATGTCAATGAGCAAAACCAGGAAAGCATTGTTCTTCTCCAAACAGGGACCTAAGGAAATATCTCTCAACTCATGGTTCATAGTTTGGCTCTGAAACAGTTTCCATTCAGAGGAAAAGAATTTAGCAAAACACTGGAGAAGGAGGCCTGCTCTGGTCCTCTGAACAGCAGCAACATGTTTATGGCCTTCAGGACATTATTAACCACCATAAACTCTGAATAATGAAGACATGAGGAAACATGACCATGGCATGAAGTTATTTGATACCACATTTGCCTAGGTAATTCAAACAAGGGGGGTAGCAACAGCGATGTTCCTGGAGAATTAATGGACAGGACTGGAGGAGCTCTGGAGGCCTTCCCAATTTCTCCAAGTCTTTTCTGCAAATGTCCCATCTCAAGGCCCTAAAGCAGTGATGGGCAACCTTTTGAGCTTGGTGTGTCAAACTTCGCCAAAAAACTGAGCATAACTCGGGTGGTGTGTTGCTTAGAGGAAAAAACATTATTTCGTGATATTTACTGTTTAAATAGCGTAAATGTATACAGTTGCCCCTCCACATCCGTGACTTTGACTATTCGCGGAAAGCCTCCAACCTGCACATTCCCCCCTCCCTTCACAAGGTACTGACGGCCTTCTCATGAAGCCTGTTGCTGCCTTGGCAAGGGGAGGGTAGAAAACCTCCCACCTGTACCCACACTTTCCCCTCTCCCTTCCCAAGGCTCTGACAGGTTTCCAAGGCTCCCTCCTGCTGCCTTCCCCGGCATTTCCGAGACGGCTCCGGGGCTTCAAAGCCCAGGAGCCCCCTTGGGAAGGCCGGGAAGAGTCCCTCCCACCAGCCTGCCGCCTTCCCCAGCCTTTCCAAGGAGGCTCCAGGGCTTCGAAGCCCCAGAGCCCCCTTGGGAGGGCCGGGAAGAGTCCCCCCAACCCGCCCGCCACCTTACCCGGCCTTTCCGAGGCAGCTCCGGGGAAGGAGGCAGGCCTCAGGGGTGGTGGTGGCAATTGGGGCTTCGTAGCCTCGCCCGCCATTTTCCTCCCCCCTCTCACCCTCCCTAAAGTGGTGGCCGGGGCTTCGAAGCCCCACCCGCCATTTTAGGGAGGGTGGTGAGGTTGCAGGGGAGAAGGGGGGGAAGGAGGCCTAGCCGCATGTCACCACAGATGGCTGCGCATGTCAGTGGTGACACGCGTGTCATAGGTTCGCCATCACTGCCCTAAAGCAATTTCTCCCATCCACATTTCAAGGCCCAAACCAAACACTGCTGTAGAAGGGGAGAATGATTAAAAAGCATGGGCAAGTGAGAGAATCAGTATTTTCCCCCTGCATAACTATAATCTTTTTTAAAAATACAACATTGTATACATGGGCAGTTACCACCCTCAACTCTCCCTCGCTCCCCAATTACAACATAGATCAGTGTTCAGTCACCATGTACATTGCATAATCAAGGTTCAGAGTCTGTTATTCCACCGTGTTAAGTGATGGTGGACCTTGTGTGAAGAATTGATCTATAGTATAGTTGATAAATGTGGACCAGACTTCCATAAAGACTTCCCCTCTGTTCAGCTGGGCACAGGCAGTTAATTTTTCTGCTAAGGCAGTGTACCAAAGAATCCAGGGAAGAGTTATGTATCTCCCTCCCACTGGTCAGTTCTCCCTCCATTAAACAGAACAAACAAATAGGGGTCAAAACAAGATTCTGAACTCCATAGGAACTATAGCTGACACTGCTAGTGTGAATTCTTCCCACATATATATCAGGCACTCTGGTCTGTGCCTTTTCCAAATAACTAACGGCAAACAGTATGGCAGCATTTGAAGAATGTTTGAAAGCTGCAGCTGAAATTACAAGCGCTCCCTCATCTTTGATGTACAGTGTACTCCTCTGCTCTCAAGCTTTTCTGTGAAACTCTTAGCTGCTCCTGCCCACTGTGGGGTTTTCAACTTTCTCCTTGCTCATCTGAAGCATTCTGTGATTGACTATGTTAAGTAGAGGGTCAAAGAAAAGGCTGCAATGATGCTGTGCCACTGGTCTACTGCTTTCACCGAGCCTCCAAACCTAAGCCTGGAAAAATTAATTTTTGCAATGCCTGGTGGATTGTTTGTTTTGTTAAAACAAAGTAGCTACATTATGCCACTATATTATATTGTTAATATCTTAATAAAATGCGTTTAAGAAAAGTTACTTCTTGGTCTGTATCTACCAGAATCTTCCAGCCAACATGAGGAATGTGAAGTTGAAGGCTTTCACGGCCAGTATCCATAGATTTTCCTTGGTTCTTTTCCAGGCTGTGAGGCCATGTTCTGGAATAGTTTCTTTCTGACGTTTCGCCTGCATCTGTGGCTGGCATCCTCAGAGAATGGTTTATGTTGGACTTGGAGAATTTGAGAAGGCCTTCAGAGCTCCTCCAGTCCTGTCCATTAATTCTCCATGAACATCACTGCTGTTACCCCCCTTGTTTGAATTACCTAGGCAAATGTGGTATCAAATAACTTCATGCCATGGTCCTGTTTTCTCATGTCTTCATTATTCAGTTTATGGTGGTTAATAATGTCCTAAAGACCATAAACATAAACATCACACACACCTACACAACCATTCTCTGAGGATGCCAGCCACAGATGCAGGCGAAACGTCAGAAAGAAACTATTCCAGAACACGGCCTCACAGCCTGGAAAAAAACCCAAGGAAAATCTAAACATGAGGAATTCTGGAAAGTATAGTCCAAAAAAGTCAAGCTTCTAAGCTCTGAAACAGGATAATTTAGAGGGAATGTTTTCCAATGCTTTCTCTTTTCAGCATGGTATAGTTAAGCATATTTTCAAGATGAAAAAAACAAGACTGGTACTCATCTGGAACAACCAGTCTCACTTTTTCTATATCATGCTGAAAAGAAAGCATTAGAAAACCTTTCCTCTAAAATACAAGATCTTTGGTAACTATTTTGTGCCCAGCATGGATAACCCTCTCCTCTCACCCTGTCCTGATTATACTATTCCATCATTGGGAATCATAGTCCTTCAGATGTTTTTGGATGGAAACCACCTGCATTCTTCACCATTGGCTATGCTGGCTAGGGTTGCTGGGACTTGCAGGCCAACAACATCTGGAGGGCCGATAGTAGCACCACCGCAATGCTACTAGTACTGCCTTGAGAATTATTCCCCTCAAGCAACATTATTCTAGTGTATGTATTTCCAAATGGCAATAGACATGTTTCATCCCTATAGTGACCTTTTCCAACTTGAACCATACAAAATTTGTAATATAAGAAAGCAAAGGTGTCTACAGATATCCTCCTCCAGGGATTAAAATGCTTTTGCAGGTGACCTCCCTGTTCATTCAGCATGCAAATGTTCTGGTGGCAAACAACCTGCAAAGGGGAAAAGCAATTCTAGTACAAAACCACTAACGGTAACTAAAGGCCTGGGATAACCAGCCTTCCTTTCATGGTGCAATTCCTGTTTTGTGTGGCTGTGATGGTACTACCAAGGCTGGTGAAGCCAAGGTGCACGTCATATACTAACTTCCAGTGTAACCAAACTGAGAGAAACAGCTAGGAAAAACTTCCTATCCCTCCCTCCCTTTTTTATTTGCTCTAAATGAGGAAGTGAGAGACAAGAGCACCGGGACTCAAAACCACAGTATTGCATCAGGAGACAGTGGCCTGTTGCACCAAAGCGCATACGCATTGCTAAACTGTTGAACTAAATCCAAATGTCTTTTCATACAAGAGACTAGTTGTGAGCCGCCTTGGGAGAAAGGAGGGATATAAATAAATAAATAAATGTCTTTTAAAAAAAAAAAAAGGGAATATCCAAAGCATCTATCCCTAAAGTAGGATTTGCAGTGCAAGAAAAGTGCCATTTTCCCAGACCACCCACCCCCTTGCAAAATGCCAATTGAGTTTGTCCACTTGATGGGCAAATTGTAGGATTCTTGGAAGCATCTACTTGCTGTCTTCAGAAACAAGTTGCTGGGCAAGTACCTCCCTAGACTTGATCAAACAAGAGTCCTCTTGCATTTTCTGAAATACATTATACAAATGCAGAGTATTATTATCTCCCCTGCCCCGTATCCACAGTGATATCCCACCATTTCAGGTCTGGCTTTCAATTTAAAGCACTGAGAAGAGCAGTTAAGCCAAAGGACAGACAAGGATTCTGGCAGACAAGTCAGTTTTAATGTACATATTAGCAAAACATCATACTGCTCAGTGTGTATGAAACAGGAGGTAATCCTTTGCTTGTAGCTGCCAGTGCGCACAGTCCATCTTTGACACAAAGGCTACGGGAAGTCGCTGTAGGGCAACCGGAAAGGGTACAGTGGGCTATATCGTGTGTCATGCCACAACAATTTTTCTTCCAAGAAGGAGACTGTATCCAAGGTGAGCACGAGGGTCTCATACTTCAGCATGCTATGTACGTTAAGACCTATTATAAGAAAGAGACAAGCGGTCAGGCTACACCTTGGGTGAACCTGACTGCACAGACAGAGGGCAGCAACAAAAAGCCTTTTCTATGGCGAAATTGCCAAGGAGCTCTGCAAAGGCCAACTCCAAGTCTTTCTGCACCTCTAACCTAGATAAGAGTGTATTTAAGGGGTCAGAAACAGAAAGTGTTTAGGCCAAACCTGGCTTTATGGCTGGCTTCTCATTCATCAACCTAGACAGCAGAAAGACAGGGAATAAGGAGGACATGACCTGCAACCAGTGCTGTGTGAGTGGGTAGCATACACCTGTGATACAGGTGGCATTTCACAGCTGAGGTAAAAATATCAGTGAAGGAAGACATTGGTGAATGAGCCCTTTAAAGTAGTGATAGAGAAACATGTGGCCCTCCAGATGTTGGAATGTAACTCCCATCTTAGATCACCATTGGTTCTGCTAGGGCTGATAGGAGTTGCTTATTATAACACCTGAAAGGCTACATGTTTCTCACTTTTGCTTTACAGGAACTAGCCTCATCATGCAGTCAATGCTGCTATCCTCTTAGATCAGAGAGCAACTGCAGAGGGGCCGGGGACCATTTTTCTACCCAAAGTCCACCCAGCAGGCTGCACCAGTGCATTTCAGTACACCTGAAGTGACATGATGTCACTTCCAGCCACCATTTTGGCTAGTTTTTAGTTTTATTCTGTGTTTTGGGGAGTTGTGGGAGAGGGGTCAGAGGAAGAAAACCGCTGTGGTTTAGGCACATTTTGAGTGGTTTGAGGACAATAAATTGCCCCCAAATTGGCCTGAATTTAAAAACAAAATAGTCTGAGAACTTTGGGGGAGCTCCCAGGGCCATACTTGGAGGTCCCATGAGCCACATGTGGCCTGTGAGCCACATTTTGTCCACCCCTGTCTTAGATCCACCTATGATTTAACACAAACAGGGGGGGGAAACATTCAGTGTAGCTGTCAGCAAGGTTCACAGCAAATTTAGCTGCAAAATGTAACAGTAACCAATTCGTTGAAGGACACAAATAAGGAGAGACCCTTTTTTCCACTGCTTCTTTATGGAAGACAACTTGTACTTTATTTGTACATTTTGTTTCCTGTTAAATTATGCTGGGATGAGCAACATTTGTAAGCAATCACAGATGAAGCAACACCAAGAGATGAGCAAGGATGAGAATTGTTCCTTCATCATTCTTGAGGAGGAAACCCTGTTGCTTCCTGGAGAGCTCGGGACAGGGAGGGCTGCTTCCCAAGGATGTCAGGCTTAAGCATGCCATAGGAGTTATCTTTCTAGAAATTTATCCCACCCCAATGTACCCTTTCTTCCTCCACTCACCTATGATGGGCAACACTGTGATGGTTTTAAGGCTGTTTGTTGCAGACTTGATATTTTCAGGGATTTCATTGCTGGAAGCCAGAGAGAAGAAGAGTCAGGTATATATGTGTTGCAGGATCCTCTGGGTACAAATACCCTCAACCTTCCATTTTGGTTGGGTGATGTGCATTGACCCTGACAATCCCAATCACCTCCAGCTGGGGTCTCCTTAAGAGCAGCAGTGCTCAAAGATCATGCTGCATTTCATTAATGAAGAGACTCAATCTGGTCAGAGAAGATTCACCTGTGGTTTTAAAGAGCTGATTGTACTACAGTCATCCCTTCACATTCGCGGGGGTTAGGTTCCCCAGACCCCCGCGAATGCAAAAAATCTGCGAATAACAACTGCCCTCCCCCTCCCCCACCAAAGCGACCACGGGGCCTCCGGAGGCCCTATAGTCGCTTTCCCCCACCTCCCGACCCCCTCCCCAGGCCTTCATGGGGCCTCCAGAGCGTCTCCGGAGGCCCCATGATTGCCTCCCCGGCCCTCCCCAGGCCTTCATGGGGCCTCCGGAGCATCTCCGGAGTTCCCGTGAAGACCTCCCCAGCCCTCCCCACCCCCTCCCCAGGCCTTCATGGGGCCTCCGGAGCATCTCCGGAGTTCCCGTGAAGGCCTCCCCAGCCCTTCCCCCTCCTGCCCAAGGCCTTAACCGCCCGTGTTGCAGCTTTTGGGAGGACGGGGACCCTCCCAAAACCCGTGAATATTCAAAACCACTAATGCCAAGTTCACGAATGTGGAGGGGCAACTGTACTATGTTGCAGCAAGCAGCAGTGTGTTACAGTACAGGTTGCCCCCCAAACAGAACCAATATCTGTGGTTTCAGTTATCTGCAGCTGAAAAAATAGGGACACATACCATAGAGTTGCACTGGGAAATGCCTAGAGAGGTGTCCTCTCTAGGAATTACTAAGTCCTCCAATGCAACTCTGTGGTATGTTTGTACCATATAAGTACATACCAAGTCCTTTATTTTAATAAGGTTTGCTATTACCTGATGTTTCATTTACAAATGGTAAGCCTGGGAATGCATCCGCTCTGGATACAGGGGGCAACGTGTACTTGGAGTCTTGTAGGACTGTGACGCCAGTTCTTGTAGACTGGAGACAATTTCATGACAGGTGAAAAACCTTAGCCCATACTACATCTGTTGGCCTTTTTCAGTTACTCAACAAGGCCAAATCCACACTCCACAAATAATCCAGTTTGAAACTGGATTATTTGCCATGGCTCCTTCCTATTGGATCCTGGGATTTGTAGTTTTATATGGTCTTTAGCCAGCTCTGCCAATGAGTGCTTGTGCCTCACCAAACTACAAATCTCAGGATTTCATAGGAAGGGTTATTTGTGCAGTGTAGCTTTGGCCCAAGACTTTCTGCAGTTTCAGTGTGAATGTTGCCTTAATGGTTAAGACGAAGAGTCCATCATAGATCATAGAATCATAGAGTTGAAAGAGACCACAAGGGCCATCCAGTCCAACCCCCTGCAAATACACTTTAGTGGGAAATTCAGCTTTTAGGACCCAAGGTTAGTGTAGCCAAATCAGAAATGAAGTAGCATTTCATTAATACCTGGGAACCGAAGTCAAACACATGAACCAAAAGCAATCTTCCATGCTTGCTGGATGTTCTGTCCCTTAGAGCCAGACATGCTGACTGGAAGGTTTTACATCTTGTGGTCCAGGCCAATGATTTTCAAGCTTTCTAGGAACCATCTCCAGCTCAATTTGTCTGCTACAGAAAACGGAACATTGGTACTCACCGTGAAGGTTCCTTTTCAGCAGTGAAGGGGAGGGAGCCCTTTTCCTTTGGGTATTGGCTCCACCTCTGCCTCGAAACAGGCAGGGCAACCTAACCAATCAAAAGAAAACACACCAAACCCCCTCGGAGGAGGAGCCAGCCCCAACCTCCCAGGGAAGGTTACAACAGCTCCAGCAAGACAAAACAAACAAACAGAAAAACAACCCAACTACCTCCCTATATCTCTACAATCTATCTATCTATATCATTGGGGGGGGGGGGAGAGGATAAGGACTCCCTCCCCTCTACTGCTGAAAAGGAACCTTCACAGTGAGTACCAATGTTCTGTTTTCCAGCAGTGAGGCGAGGGAGTCCTTTTCCTTTGGGACCTAGAACAGCGGTCCAAGTAGGGAGGGGAAAAAACTGTATAAACTGAATCACTGAATGACCTGCTGCAACACCCGCCAACCGAAAGAAGCGTCGGCAGATGCATAAGCATCAATTCTATAATGTCTAGTAAAGGTAGAAAAGCCCATGTAGCTGCCCTACTAATGTCCAAAACAGACTGTGATGTTCCCAAGACTGCTGAGGCAGACATGCTACGTGTAGAATGAGCCTGAATGCCTGCCGGCACAGGCAACCCACTGCTAATATAAGCCTGCTCAATGCACCTTGTCAGCCATCTAGCGATCGTTGACGCAGAAACCTTCTTCCCTTTTGCTTGACCTGTGAATGCCACAAACAGGGCATCCAACCTGCGAAACGCCTCAGTCCTTTTCACATACAACTTCAATGCTCTTCTGACATGCAAAGTATGCCACATCCTCTCCAATTCTGCCACTGGCTTAGGGCAGAACGAAGGCAGGATCAATTCCTGAGATCTATGGAACAAGGAGTTCACCTTAGGAGTAAAGGATGGAGCCAATCGAAGTGTTACCGAATCCTTCCGGAACACACACAACTCTTCCCGAACCGATAGGGCTCCCAGCTCAGAGACTCATCTAGCTGACATTATCACCACAAGAAATACCACCTTAAGGGTGAGGAAACTCAAATCAATAGATTTAATTGGTTCAACAGGTTCATTCACGAGTGCCTTAAGGACCACATTCAGTTTCCAAGATGGAAACCTGTGAACTACCGGAGGGCACAATGCTGAAACACCTTTCAGAAAACTACGCACATGAGATGTGAAGCCAACGGCTTGTTCCAAGCTCCCCTCAATATGGAACCTAAAGCCAAAACATGATGGCACAGGGTACTTGAAGAAAGTCCCTTCTTCAATCCGTCCTGCAAAAAGGCTAACACCGTACCAACTGACAGACTGGCCTTAGCCTTGTTGTCAGCATGCCAATTTCTCAGCCACAATTGGCGTCTCGCCGCAACGCTTGCCCCTATCGCCCTGGAAGTGAAACGGATCGCATCCAAACTGGCATCTGCCATGAATGCGGGGAACTTCGCTATCTTGTTTATCCCGACGAAACTTAACTTTGTCATCAGCTATTATATCCAAGAGGTCCTTTGTCCACCTGATAGTGGCCCTTGTGAAGATAGAGGTGGCTGCCGCCGCCCTCGAACCTACCACCGAAGCCTCGTGAGACCTGCGGAGAAAGGCCTCTAACTTCTCCTCGGGGGCCTTGAGGTTCTCATTGCCATCCTGAGGAAAGAGAGAAGCCGAGACAAGACCAGCCACCAGGGCATCAATGGCTGGCAGCTTGAGGAGCTCCATGATGTCACTGGGAAAAGTATACAGTGATTTGACATAGGCAGGCTGGGTCCCAGAAGAACATGGCTGGGTCCATTCATTCACTACTGTCTCTTTAAAAAGATCAGGGAAGGGCAGCACATTAACCACCCCCTTCCCTAGTGATCTTGATTCAGGGACCTCCTGGGTAGATCCTCCCACAGGGGCCCCCAATGAATCCAGCCCCAAAGCCCTTAAGGCCTTTTTAAGAAGGATGCGAAAAGAGGACTCAAAGCGCCTGGGAGAGGCATGATCCTCTTTACTCTCCTCCTCCCTTTCTGATGAGAACTCTCCCTCCTCCCTGAGGAGGATCTCTTCCTCGTCAGCCTTGGAGGCCCCCTCCCAGTCCAGGGACAAGGGGTCCTTGCGGGTTCTTTTGAGGGGTGGAGAGGCCCCCCACAGCCTCCCAGTGAAGACCCCGACACGGGGCTTTGGTGCGCCCGGTCCCCTTCAGGGGTCCGTCGGCCACCTCTTTTTTCCCGCGGCCTTACTGCCCATTGCGCCCTCCAGCTGGGGTACAGAGGGCCCTGGGAAACCCCCCCAGCAAGGGTCCATCCCCCCAATAGTCTCCCCCGCTGCCGCTTGCCACCACAGTTTGCCACGCGATCAAAGCGATCCATGTGGCAAGCTGCGGCAGCAATTCCTTACCAGCCAACACCAGTGGCAGAAGATCCGGGTCACCGTCATCCTCGCTGTCCCTCCTGCCGGCCCCAAACGTGCCCTCAGTGGCTCCGGGTGGCAAGGGCTCGGATGCAGTAGCATGGTCCGCCTCCCCCCTGAAGGCCCCATCACACTCGCGGGCTGCTGGATCGCCCGCCATGGAGCTCAATGTGCGACCCAGTATGGGGGCCCGGAGCTCCTTCTCCCTTTGCTGGGTATTAGCCCCAGAAGGGACCAGGCTGGATTCTTTCTCTTTCAAGGAGAGATCACCCCTGCGCACATGTCTGTGCATGGGGGCCGCCATCTTAGATTCCTTTGTTCTCGCCAGGAAGCGCTGGAGCGAAGCAAGCCCTGACCTGCTGCACCAATAGGCAGAACTGAACTCGGAGGTTGGGGCAGGCTCCTCCTCCGAGGGGGTTTGGTGTGTTTTCTTTTGACTGGTTAGGTTGCCCTGCCTGTTTCGAGCTGGAGCCAATACCCAAAGGAAAATGATTCCCTCCCCTCGCTGCTAGAAAACCTTCTGCATCACAGAGCCTTTCAAGGCATGCAGTGAGATCACAGGGGCAAGACTGGTATTCTGTTGTGCCAAATGAACCATGCATGCTACCCAGAATATACCCAACACTCTCCTTTGGCTGATCAATTCAAGGGAAGAGCAGTAGCAACAGCCAAATACTTGCTTAGGGGACTTGGCTGGCCATCACCGATATTCTCATCTGAGATCCCAATAAGCTTCTGCTAAGCCCTAAAATTCCATAGAAGACAACTGGAAAGGCATGGATTTGGCCAAGACTGATTATAAGCATGTAGGCTACTCCAGAACCTGCCTTCATGCCTTAATGCATTAGCATTCGTCAAACAAAAATTGTGCCCCTTTCCTTCTAAATCTAAACACACCTGAAGCTTGAAAATCTCAGAAACACCAGTCTCCCCCACAAGGTGATGTTGCTAAAGGCCTCCCTCTTCAACCACCATCACCACCCACCACTCATAGAAACTCACACGTCTACAATCAGCACTGATGTTCCCCAGTGTCTGTAGCGGGCCAGGTCTGTCAGATACTGGGGATCAGAGGTTGGTATCTCTAGAGAGTCTACGACATGGAGATTGTCCTATAGGAAGGGGGGAAAGGAGAAAATGAACAGAATTATAAACACAATATAAGACAGAGGTACCAATCTGCCCTTCATGCCAAGCACCTACATACTATAGAGCTCTGTAGTTTGACTACTCCAAAGCCTGGTAAAGTTACTTTTGGGGAACTGTAAGTGGTCATACTGTGGGGGATTCTGGAACCTGTAGTCAAAAAAAGGAACATTGTATTCCAAAGTCTGCAAATGTTACTTTTTATTTTCAGTATGTACTGGTTTTGTATGTTCTTTTAACTGGTATTATACTGTATGTCTAATCCAGTGGTTCTTAACCTTTTCGTTACCAAGGACCCCTTTAAATATCATTTGTTGCTGTGGATCCTCAAGACTTAACTCAAGATTTTAAATAATAATAATAATAATAATAATAATAATACATTTACACCATTCGTTAACCTACCCTCAGAGACACTGGAGGGGGAAGGAAGACTTTTCTTATGCATCTTCTTGCAAGTTTTGGCTGTAGTGGATTGAATGGCAACGTGCAGGCCAAGCCAGCCTTTGCCTTGGCTTCTGTCACATGCACTCCACTGCAGGCAGGAGATGAGCTGAGCAGCCTTCAAGCCTTCATGGACCCCCTGTGAGGACACTGCAGCCCCATGGGGGTCCATGAACCACAGGTTAAGAACCACTGGTCTAATTCATTGTTTTCCACTGCCTGGATCTATAGGGAGATGATTTCAGTAATGAAGATGATGATGCTCTCTTTCCTATGAGATATATTTGCAAGGAGTTAAATGATGAGAGCATCATTATCACCATCGGAATCTTCTCCCTATAAATCAAGGCAATGGACAACAATGAATTAGACATGTAAAACCAGTTAAAAGTACATATAAAACCAATAAATACTAAAAAATAATCAATACATACTTTAAAATCATTGATTTAAAGATCATGCTTATCACCCAAGAGAAACAGTCATGAAGGGAAAAAGAACTTTGCAGGCATTACGTGCATGTTTGTTCTTCCAGAATTACTTTAAGGCAATCAATCCACTTTTAAAAACAGAAATAAAAGACTATATACACTTTACTGTTTGACCCTGCAGGACAGCAGTTCTCCACTTTTAGTCACCAGATGTTTTGGGACTTCAGCTCCCAGCACCCGCAACCAGCAAGGCCAATTGTCAGAAATTCTGGGAGCTGAAATATGAAACATTTGGAAGACCAAAAGTTGACGGCCACTGCTGTCGGGTACGTTGTGTGTAAAAGCTATTATATGTCTACAATCCGCCACATTCATCTCGCTTTTTCAGCATGAACAGAACCATGGCATAGAAAGCAAAGAAAAGCCTCAGAGCAATGTGGCTCTCAGGAGTGGCCATCCAGAAAGAAGAGCAAAACTGAGGAAGAATGGAACTGCACCTTCACATCACAATTTTGTAGTTACCCTCTCTCTGGCTTTTCTTCGCAAACGAAGATTCAGGAAGGACTCTTCCCGTGCTTTCTGCAAGCGCGCTGATGACTAAAAAGGCCAATCCGAGATAAACAAGTCTGGTTGCAGAAAGCACAGCAGAAGGTCTCCTTGGTTGATGTTTCCGGGTTGTGATTCTTTCTGCGTTGTCGTTTCTCTTCAAGACTTGTTCGGCGTGAGTTCTCAAATAAGGCTGCAGCATTGTGGATAGTGCGTCTCCATACCTCCTGATGTGAGGCCATGGCGTACCATTGTTGGTGATCAATTTGGCCGAGCCTGAGATGTTGCTTTAGGGAGTCCTTATATCACTTTTTTGGAGCACCCCTCTTATGCTGACCTGTGGTGAGTTCACCGTAGAGTACTATTTTGGGGAGGCAATGGTCCTCCATCCTAGAAACGTGCCCTGCCCAACACAGATGTGTTCTTAATATCATGGCCTCAATGCTGGTGATCCCTGCTTGCTCAAGAACAGCAACGTTCATCACATATCAGTCCAGTGTATATTTAGGATTGTGCGTATACAGCGCTGATGAAAGCGTTCGAGGAGTCGTAAGCGGTGGCAATAGATGACCCATGTTTCAGACCCGCAAAGGAGAATAGACAGTACAATGGCTCTATACATACTGATTTTTGTGCTTTGCCTCAGGTGTTTATTACTCCAGACTCTTTTGTAAAGTCTTCCAAATGCGCTATATGCCACTAGAAGTTGGTGGGGAAGGTATTTATTCAGAGTTGGTGCTATACCTTCACCTCACTTCACAGGGGGAGGCAAGTGAGAAATAAAACATACCAGCAATGATATTTAAGGGGTATTTTAAATTTAATTGTGTTCACAGAAACCACTGGAAGTTGCTAGGGAAGGTATTTATTTAGAGTTGGGTCTATATCTTTTTATTGAAGTGCTTTAAATGATATTAATATAATTGTTTTTTAACATTTGAACTTGCTTTGTGTTTTAATAGCTTTTTATTCAGAGTAAACCTACATTGCACAACTAAAGCATTTTGAAACCACTTTAACTGTCAGGGCTCCATCATAAGGAATCCGGGATTTGTAATTTGTAATTTAAAGAGGGCCTTCTCTGCTAGAGAGCAATAATGCTGTAATTTATAGGACTGTACTAAAGAATTCCACACTCCTCACCAAACTACAGATCCAGAATCTTGACCGCAGTTTCCATTCTGATTAATGATTGAGCCAAGGCATGGAAAATCTATTTCAATGTCTTCATTGTCTACTTTAGACTTATATATATAAAATCTCTGGTCATTATTTTTGTTTTCTTAACATTGATCTGTAAACCTGCCATTACACTTTCTTCCTTGACTTTTTTCAGTAATCATTCCAAATCTTTTGCTATCTTCTGCTAGCAGTATGGCGTCCATCTGCATATCTTAAATTGTTGATGTTCCTTCTTCCAATTTTCACACTTCCTTCCTTCGAGGCTAGTCCTGAGGCTGGGAGTCTAATCTGGGATACTTGGTGTATGAAAAATCCAATTTAGGAAGGGTTTGGTAAGGCACTCCACTAACATTAATTGCTATTGTTTTCTCAACAACAGCAATTAATACAGCTATTGTCCTTCTTTTCTATAAATAATACAGCTATCTACTTTCTACTATATGTACAGGACTTACATACAGTACAGGCTACTTGGTGTGTGCAGTATCTATTTTAAGGAGATCACTAGTGGGGCACTACAATAGTTAACTAAAGCAAATACGAGTAGTTCTGCTAGTAAGGAGTACATAATAAATTTGTTCACCTAACTAAGCAAATGTGCCTCTGGAAGATCTCAAGTAGGAAGTGAAGATGAAGTCCATCATTATTATCATTTGTTTATACAGCGCCATCTGTGTACATGGCTGTACAGTAAAAGGAGCTTTACATTAAAACAAGCAAAAAAACCACCCCATTGGATCCGACCAAAGGTGTAAAATCTAAAATAAACATACACATAAACACACACAGAGGGAAAGAGGGAATATTAAACATAAAATTATAAATACAATTGCAAAACAAATTATCCCAGGATTCCATAGGATGCTGCCACAGCAGTTGAAGTGGAATCACAGTGCTCCAATTGCGTAGTGTGAAAAGGCCCCTAGTCAGGCAATTTTTCCATCTGATTCAGTACTACCCATTTCTTTACAAACACACACTTTTAATCTCATGACACCCCTAAAGGCAGGTTATGCTGAGAGGAGGTGGTTTCATGGGAGCCTGGGAAAGATCCTTTTGTGGACTACAACTCCCAAAATCCCCCACCTCACATGGCTAACAGAAAAGGAACTTTCAGTACTTTTTACAAGCTCATAAGGGTTTTAACCTAGGGACTGCCTGATCCTTTAGTACTACTACTATTACTATTAATACTATTTCTGAAATGTTCACAATTCTTAACATTTTAATACATGCTACTGATGTTATTAATGACCACTTTTCCTCTACAGAACATACAGGATTCTCTCTCTATCCTGGAACAACCCTGTGAGGCAGGGTACGCTGAGAGACAGTCACTATAGCCACAATTCCACACCCTCTGATCTGCTGGACTACAACTCCCATCATCCTCACCCCATTCAAAGGAGACCAAGACTCCAGGCCGGTTAATCTGTATACAGCATTGTTGTTATTAGTAGCAGTAGCATTGAATACTGAAAAGACCTGTTATTGGCTCCTTATTTCAATCTAATTATTTTAAAATTAAACAATTAGGATATGCAAATTAAAAAACCTCATATGTCTGGCCTTAACTGGGGTGGGGAGATGCAGGAAAATTGAGGGTGCTCCGACTTGGATATGATACTCCCTCATCATGAGCTGCTGTCTGCTCTTAGCATTTGATATTCAGAGGTATATCGTACCTCTGTAGACAGAAGATCCAGTTAGTTAGTATAGTTTATTGTCATTGATATGCCTTTACTTTTTTGGACTACAAGGCCTAACAATGCCCAGCTAGGCACTGGGCAGAAATGCTTGCAGCCCCACAATAATGGAGCAGCCATACCTGTGCCAGTTTGGTTGTCAGTGCCACCTTGAGGCCCTGGACCCGCACTTTCATGGGCAGCATGTAGTAATAGCTGGTGGGGCCCCGTGGGCCATGGGCCACACCCCCTAGGAGAAAAGGAAGAAAGGAAAGAAATGTCAAAGAGAAGCAAGCTGGAAGAGATATTCTATCTCAGTTATGTACTGAGAATAGGCCCAAGAACTGTGTTTGGGGTCTGTTGAAAGAAAACAGAGCAGTGCTTCAGGAGCCCACATCTCAAGCCCAAAGGAGGGACAGCCAGAGGCTTACAAAAGGAACATGTTCTGCGTTGTTATAAACAGACAGACAGAATCACTTACCACCACGCCACAAAGGTGATCGGATACTGCCGTGCCGTGCCCGCCCACTGCCCTTCTGTAGCCAGGGCTTCCTGCCACCACCACGTACCTCTGCACGTGATTTTGTCTTGGCGTAACTCTGGAAAGTTAAATCAGATCAAAGATTATGGCCAGAGCAGCATGCACCAAACACCAGTCAGAGTACAGAATGAGGTTCATGTTACCTCAGTATTCCTTACAACAGCCTTATAAAATAGATTAGTAAGATTATTCCTATATTTGTCGGGCGGAGTGAAGCTGAGAAAGAATGGTTTGCTCAGGGTTTCCCAAGCTGGGGTAGTAACAATGATAAATATTAGCGTGTGTGATTAAGCAAACTCTGGGACAAAGTGGGGAATCTGCATGGTGCATCTCTACCCTGTAAACTTTTGCTCAGGGCCTCTTTCAACATGAAGATAGCTCTGCATGTACTTCATACAACCCAGACAGTTCACACAATTTTCACAAAGAATGTATCGCAATGCCACTGAAAGCCACATTGCAAGCCAGGGGAGATGGGGCTGAGAAGAAAGGTAGGGTTGAAACCTGGTGCTATGGCCAGTCCCCATGCATAATGCATGCCTCAGCACTGCTGAATAAGTAGAATGTGTTCCTGTGCAGAATATACAGCTCCCTAAGAATCTCACCCTTCTGATAAAAAACAGAAGGTTTCAAATCTTTCTAGTTACAAGTATATATTTAAAGGTATGTAGAAAATACCTACCGAAACTCTGAAGGCAAAAGAGTGACTGAATTAGAATTTTAGGAATTTTAGGGGAGGGGGCAGAGTTTCAGTGCCCATACTTCCTTGTGTCTTCCCAAGGGACATAAAAACACATGCACATTTTTATAGGGCCACAGGAGTCAACTTCCATTCATGTATAAAACTGATAACCTTAGCAAAAAAAATTAAGGCAACATTTCTTTGGTTTGAGAAAAGAATACTGTTTTCCAGATCCAGTTTTGCACTAGAACTCGACCCTTGGCATGTAGATTGATTGTGGATATGCCCTTCAGATGGCTCAAAAGCTTAGTGCACGCCTCCTTCTGGCCAAACATCCCAATTTCTGTTCTATACTCCTACCCACGTTTGAATACTCACAATTCTCTTGAAATTCCTCTGCCAAACAGCCACTGTGTGTAGGATATCAATGCTGTGGGAAAACAAACACAGACATACTGTATTAGTAAGAGACATGGGAAGAGGGCAACACAAGAGCAGCAACAGAGATACAAATAAATGTGGTCAAATTATTACACTAGTGCCTGCCGTTTTATGCAAGGGAGAAGATTCAGATAAAGAAGAAGATACCGTTTTGTAGTTTGCTCTGGGGGTAGTCAAGGATACGTTAGATTTCAGCTTAATCTCAAAATTGCTTTTGTTTTTTCGTTTTTTTGGGTGCCCTACAAGACTGGCTAGTAAGAACTAAGTGAAAAGCTCAGACATCTGCAAATACTGCCAAATTGGGGGTACAATTCAAGTACTGCCAGCCCTCCACATTTGTGGGTTTAAGTTTTGCAGATTTGATTATTCACAGATTACTTGCTGCCACCTCTCCTGGTGTCCGATGCCATTTTTAATAAGAGCTGCAAGCATCACAAGACTGAGAGAGACTGTGAATGCACAGTGAGGCTTATAAATCCCTATTAAAAATGAAGTAGGGCAGCAGCAGAGACAGAGGCAAGCCCTGCCAACCACCCACTTCTGCCCTGAGAAGGAACCCCACTGCCTCTAAGGCATCTGTGGTAAGTGGAATCCACAGATTGTACTTTTCTGGTGTGTTAAATATGGTTTGGGGGGCTATTCACAGTTTTACCACATTTGCAGGGGTCTTGTGCCCCTAACCCCAGCAAATGTGGAGGGCCAACTGTATCCTGTCTCTCTTGGGCAAGCCTAGCCTACAAATGAGCAAGCCTAGCTTAGTTCATAGCACTGCCAGATATTCACCCAGAGATCTTCATATCACTTTAGGGTAGGGGTCTGAGAAATTTTGGCTTGGATTCCTCCAAGTTAAAATCCAAATATTTAGAGGGTCAAAGGTTAATGACCTTTGCTTTAACATCTCCCAAGACATATCCATGTCAACCATTATTCTATTTAAACCAATACCCCCTCCATTTTCTGTCACAAATCTGCTACCAGTGTTCCCTCGAAACTTTAATTTATGCAAGATTATGGCCTAAATCCTGTTATTAGTCCTGAATACAGCAGACACACTGGATCAATGGGATTTACCTATGTGTTGAAGTACCTTTCAACAATTGATTCAGTGGGTCCACCCTAGTTGGGACTAGTCAATGGGATGCCAGCCTAAATCACTATGTATCTTTTTAAAGTAAATGCTTGCTTATTTTTATTTATCCCTGTATTCAAGAGGGGCAGGAACCCAAACTCAACTTCAGTTCATACCGAGGCATTACTGCAAATACATCTGGATGTAGATCTGCCAAGCCCACATGCCTGGCATCGTAATGTTTTAGTGACTCCACCCAGGCCTGAACAGGTGTGAGATGTTTGGGGATGGCAATGCTGCATTTCCGAAGGATGGGATTACTGGAGACTATATCAGGCTGCGTTTCTAAAAGGAAGCAAGTGAAACAATAATGAACAATCACACTGCAGATGTGATTTTCTGTTACTCTCACCTGAAATCGCTTTTATAACTTGCAAGTACATGAAGTGACCAGAACCTATACAAATTTTATGATGACATATATCCACCCATTTTAATCACCTCTGGCACAGTGAAACCAAGAAAAAAAGAATCTCATTCAATTTATAAATGCCTTCTTCCTTGGTCATCTTAAGAAAATTCTTTCTTCCTCACCAGAAGTGGCTTATTACTAGACTGTATGTAACAGAACTCCAATCTTGAGTCCAACATAGGATTTCAAAGCAAAACATGAAAAATATTCAAAACAACTAGAAACTAGCATCAGACACCATACATATAATAGAAGTGAAAACATCTGTTTTACATTTCTATACTGTTGCATTAAATTTTTAGACAATCTGTCCCCTGGAATCCTGTCAGCCAAGCCAACTATCTTAAATATTTGAGAGTCTATAAGACATTCTTCTCAAAACCAGATTATCTCAACATAATAATCTGCAAGAATTTATGCTCTGTCCTCCAAATCAATAGGCTGTGGACTATGGATATACAGGAAACTTAGGCAGAGTGAGATAGAGCCTCCTCCAAAAATGTCTTCAGCTTTTGTCAAAGTAGGGAGCATTGCTTTGTGTTTTCTGGAAAAATTTGAAATATTTTCCACTGGTCTAAACTGACTAAGATTTGGCTCAGCATGTGTCTGACTACTTAGACAAACAAAATAAAATAAAACAGGACAAATTGTTTTATTGGAATATCTATTAACAGTGAAAAGAGAATAGTGTATATTTCCCTTATGTTTAACAAAAAATGACTACGCTTCAAATAAATTTTTAAAAGTAACATACCTAAAGAAAGATGTACCTGATATATCTTAAATCAACAGTTTGCCTTTCTTTTGCTGAGGTGTAACTGTAGCACCTTCAGCTTCACTAATTCCCCATTTCAATTTGAAGAAAAATTGATTCAGTACAACTAGCTGAACATTTTATTTCACTAAAGGATGTAGATGAGTCTGTAGGCATAGGAAAATTACCACCTTGGCATTGACTGCTTGTACTCATGACTGAGAAGCATGAGATTTTGTGAAATAGAAACAAGCTTATCAGTCCATTTGTTAGTCTATTCCTGAGAGCCTAGGGTTTGACAGTGTTTGCCGTAGAAGAATAACTAGAACTTCATATTTGGTAACATGACTAGTAACAGTTCAACAGACCAGACAACTATAGATGAGCACATATATATTATGTGGAAAGTCTTCCATGGAAAAATTTAGCACTGGGAAATTTTCCACTCCACACCTCTGTCTATTAGACAGAACAGGGGGTGGCATTCATTTTTCTCTCCGTGAGAATTTTTTTCTTGCCACCCTTCTAGTCCAAGGAGCAAGAGGAATAGTCATTATGCTTCCATCTTGGTTTTCATCTTTCATTATGGTAGGCCGGATGGCAGGAATGCTGTGGATCTTGCTCTCTTCTCTATGCTGCACATCTCTTTTCTCCCCTCTTCAAGGCTGGAATTTCCACAACAGAGGTTTTTGCAGTGGCTAAGAGGTTGGATCTCCCATTCCAAAGGTGGGCCTCTCTCTCCACCCTGCTGTATCCTATGGCTCCTGGGCCACCCTCCAGGGAGTACTAAATGACCAGTTTAAGAGTTGCATTGAAACAAACCAAAAGTTTTACTTGGAAGTTATTTTTATTGAGGTTCTTGTAAATATTCTAAAGCAATTGAGCACCATACATTTTGTTGTACTGTTTAGAATCTTTAAAAATGAAGGAACTCAAAACTGTTCATATTAACATTATGAATGAATGAAAAACTCAGCATATAACTATATATACACACACACACATACACATTCTACCTCACCTTCACAAATACAACTGTAATTTTAGATTTTATTGGTATTAGATCCATTATGTATTATTTTCATGATACAATGCATTTCTAAAAATAGTCTCCCAGCATGAAGAATATAACATGGGGGGGGGGAATTTCCACCATAAATCATTGCCAAAGCTAACACACATTTGATGATATACTCAAAAGTCTAAATATCAAACTGGTGTAGTGCTTACAGTTCTAGACTATGCAACCACGGAGACTAAAATTCAACTCCCTAGTCAGCCATTAAGCTCAGTTATGTAATGGACTGAGGACCAGTCACTATCTCTCAGCCTAATATACCTCACAGATGTGTTGTGAAGATAAATGAGTGAAAGAGAGAGAACACATTTGTCACCTGGAAAGGTGGGATAAATGATACAAATAAATAATGCTTTACAAGTATGAAAAGGCCTTACCTCTTAAAGAAACTGCACTACCTGAAACAGCAGAGTTGCCTAGAGTATCCGCCTGTTTTGACAACGTAGTAGAAAAAAGCTTGGGGTGGAAATTAGAACAGAAGCAGAATTAACATCTGAAGTCACTGATCAGCTCCAGTACACTGGATTTACAAGTGGGCCAAATCTAAGCACATGTTGAATCTCCCCTATATGAAATGCTTAGGACCAGAGTTATTTTGGAATATTTTGGAATACCTGCATATACATAGCTTGGAGATGGGACCCAAGGCTAAACTTGAAATTCATTTATCATTTATGCTTCATATAAACATTGCCTGAAGGTAATTTTATATACAATATTTTAAATAATTTATACATGAAACAAAGTTTGTGTATACTGAACCACCAGAAAGCAAAGGTGTCACTATCTCAGCCACCCATGTGGACATTTTGGATTTTGGAACATTTTGGAATTCCATATAAGGGAGACTCAACCTATATCTCCCTTAAACAATTTTCACTGCTGCTTATGCCTGGGAAATCTCCACCAACGGAATGTCTATTTGGTGCCATTTCTTTCATTTCACTATAGACTCTCACTGCCCCAAATAAAAAGTATATGTCCAGTCATTGTTAGCAAAACAGAATTTGCCATATTTAACTGAGTCCCAGGGCTGGGAAAAAGACAGGATATAAGTAAATAAGTAAGGTGTAACATCGCAGTGTTTGGGAAAGAGGTGAATTCATATGGGAAAAGATGTTCCACCTCTATTTTATCTGCCATAAGCAAATGTACAATGGTAGTATACCACTGAGTACCAAGTGCTGGGTGTTGATGGTATTGCCTCTGCATCCTGTTCGTGGGCTTCCCAAGGGGCTTTATTTGAGCAACCTATTTTGGTGCCAGGTTACATACATATGGTCCCTGGATTCAACCCAGCTGGAGTCATGATCCACTAGATCAGTGGTTCTTAACCTGTGGTCCATGGAACCCCAGGGGTCCACAATATCCTCACAAGGGGTCTGTGAAGGCTTAAAGACTGCTTGGCCCACCTACTCCATGCCATGGAGTAGCCACATGACAGGAGCCAAGGCAGAGTCTGGCTGGCTGGCTTGGCTTGCGCATTGCCATTCAACCTGCTCCAGCCACAAACTTGCAGGAAGAAGCAGGAGAGAAGCCTCCCCCCCTCCTCCAATGCGTCTAAGGGGAGGTTTAATGGATGGTGTAATTGTATTATTATTATCCTGAATCTTCGTTTGCAAAGAAAAGCCAGAGAGAGATTGTTTAAAATCTTCAGTTAGGTCTTGGGAGCCCTTGGCAACCCCATTTTAAACAGGTAGACACACTCAGAGAGGCTGGGAGAGCTGTGTAGGGCAGTGACTCTTAAACTGTGGCCCGGGGATCCCAGGGATCCACAATATCCTCATAGGGGGTCCACGAAGGCTTAACGACTGCTTGGCCCACCTCCTGCCTGCAGTGGAGTGGCCATGTGGCAGGAGCCAAGACAAAGGCTGGCTAGCTTGGCCTGCGCATTGCCATTCAATCCACTCCAGCCACAAAACTTGCAGGAAAAAGCAGAAGAAAAATCTTCCCTCCCCCTCCAGTGCCTCTGAGGCAAAGATTAGTGGATGCTATACTGTTGTCCCTCCATATCCACAGATTTGGTATCCACGGATTTCAGTATTCAGGGCTTGAAAATATTCTTTAAAAAATAATAATCCAAAAAGCAAACCTTGATTTTATCCTCTTATATATAAAGGACACCATTTTGCTATGCCATTGCATACAATGGGACTTAAGTATCCACGGATTTGGTATCCACGGATTTAAGTATTCACGGCTTGAAAAAATTCTTTAAAAAATAATAATCAAAAAAGGCAAACCTTGATTTTGCCCTCTTATATAAGGGACACCATTTTGCTATGCCATTGCATACAATGGGACTTAAGTATTCATGGATTTTGGTATCCACAGGGTGGGGGGGATCCTGGAAGCAAACCCCAGGAAATATGAAGGGACAACTGTAATTGTATTATTATTATTATTATTATTATTATTAGGTACAGTATTATTAATATTATTATTATTATTAGGTTTAATGGATGGTGTGATTGTATTATTATTATTATTATTAACTACTATTATTCTTATTCTTATTATGGTTTTAAACCCTGAGTTAGGTCTTGGGTGTCCTCGGCAAGAAAGGATATTTAAAGGGGGCCCGTGGTAAAGAAAAGGTTCAGAGCCACTGGCACGGATCCCTCCTGACCTTCGTGGTCCTTTCCCTCCTCCAGGACCGCAGGCGCTCCACCCGCTTCCTCCCTCCCTCCTCCACCACGACCCCCTCACCCGCAAAGCAGCTCCCCGGCTCCACGAGAGCCCCAGCCGGATCATGGCAGCCCCTCCACTGGCTCCCCGGCGGCGACCCAAACACCACGCCAGAGCGCCCAGGGAATCCCGCGACTTCCGGCTCTGAGAGATGACGTCAGGAGGGGGCGGTGCCTCCCTGCCTTTTGCTCACAGGCCTCTTAAAAGAGGCGGGGGGCAGGGTGTGTGTTGTGTGTGTCAGTTAAAAACCATCTTTGTTGCCACGTTCCTTCCAACACGGATCCTATTTTTCCCGATAATGTACAGCTGTCCCTTCATATTTGCTGGGGTTTGGTTCCAGTTCCCCCCACCGTGGATACCAAAATCCGTGGATACTCAAGTCCCATTATATGCAATGGCATAGCAAAATGGTGTCCCTTATATAAGATGGCAAAATCAAGGTTTGCTTCTTGGATTATTATTTTTTTAAAGAATATTTTCAAGCCATAAATACTTAAATCGGTGGATACCAAATCCATGAATACGGAGGGACAACTGTACTGTATTTCACAAGCAAAGGCATATAGTGCATTTGGAAGACTTTACAAAAGAGTCTGGAGTAATAAACACCTGAGGCAAAGCACAAAAATCAGTGTGTATAGAGCCATTGTACTGTCTATTCTCCTGTATGGGTCTGAAACATGGGTCACCTATCGCCACCACTTACGACTCCTCGAACACTTTCATCAGCGCTGTATATGCACAATCCTAAATATACACTGGACTGACTATGTGACGAATGTTGCTGTCCTTGAGCAAGCAAGGATCACCAGCATTGAAGCCATGATATTGAGAACACAGCTGCGCTGGGCAGAGCATGTTTCTAGGATGGAGGACCATCGCCTCCCCAAATTCTACTCTACAGTAAACTCGCCACGAGTTAGCATAAGAGGAGCACCCCAAAAAAGTGATACAAGGACTCCCTGAAACAACATCTCAGGCTCGGCCAAATTGATCACCAACAATGGTCTGCCCTGGCCTCACATCGGGAGGCATGGAGACGCACTATCCACAATGCTGCAGCCTTATTTGAGAGCTCATGCCGAACAAGTCTTGAAGAGAAACGACAACGCAGAAAGAATCACAACCCGGAAACATCACCCAAGGAGACCTTCTGCTGTCCTTTCTGCAACCGGACTTGTTTATCTCGAATTGACCTTTTTAGTCACCAGCGCGCTTGCAGAAAGCACGGGATGAGTCCGGCCTGAATCTTCGTTTGCGAAGAAAAGCCAGAGAGAGATGATTGAAAGTTTGTATAAGAATATTTTCAAACCATGAATACTTAAATCCTTGGATACCAAATCCGTGGATACGGAGGGACAACTGTACTGTATTTCACAAGACTATGACTGAAAGTTTGTATAAGAATATTTTCAAACCGTGAATACTTAAATCCGTGGATACCAAATCCATGGATACGGAGGGACAACTGTACTGTATTTCACAAGACTATGATTGAAAGTTTGTATAAGAATATTTTAAAGTTGTGAATACTTAAATTCGTGGATACCAAATCTGTGGATATGGAGGGACAACTGTATAATGCTTGCATAAGTTTTCAGTGGGTTCCCCACACACACATCCAGGCCATGTTCTGGAAGAGTTTATTTATTATTATGTTAATTAGCACATTAGCTACCATGTTAGTCAGCATGTTAATTAGCATGTTAGTTGCAATATTTGGTAGCACGTTAGCCAGCACGGTAGTCCATGTGTTGATTAGCACGTTAGTTAGCCTATTTTGTTTGTTGCCTCATGTTTGTACTCATACTTTTATGTATTAATGGTGAAACCTGTATTTTTTATCACTCTGGTCAATGACTGTAATAAAGATTGATGATGATGTTGCCTCATAAAAGGGGGAAGAGAGAGGAAGGAACTTAACAGTTTTAGGATTGGTTTATACTGCAGCATAAGATCATGCTAAAATTGCAGTCAGTCTTTGTATTCCTTTCCCCCCTTTTAAACTGATTTATACATTGTGAAGTCGAAGGCTTTCACAGAGATGCCAGCCACAGATGCAGGCGAAACGCCAGGAATAAACTCTTC
Organism: Gambelia wislizenii; assembly: GCA_030847615.1. NCBI lineage: Eukaryota > Metazoa > Chordata > Lepidosauria > Squamata > Crotaphytidae > Gambelia > Gambelia wislizenii. Next base: position 264,792,779 of record JAUMIR010000002.1, read on the forward strand.
CAGAACAAGGCCTCACAGCCGACTGGGGGGAAAACCCCACAGAAAACCCATGGAAAACATATTCAGGAAATAGCCTTCCCAGGTTGATGCAGCAATTGGGATCTCCAAATTGTATCTCAAATCGCCCAGTCTCCTGGCTGCTAATTTCCAAAACTGAGTTGAATTCTTATTAGTTGCCTCTTTTTCCAATTCAGCCCAACAATTAGCCGCATAACAGAGTTTTTTAGTTTTGACTATTTTTTTATAATTCCTTCTGGTGTTAAGCATCGCTAAATATACATTGGTTTCAGGATATGAATGGACCAATCTCATTTGACTGTGGTTAATAGTGAACCCTATTGAAATGAATAACTTCCAACTCTGACTGGCAGTAATTGCTCTGCAGGGTTTTAGACTAGATTTTCTTCCTAGTCCTAACTGGAGACCTCTGATATTCCCTAAACTGGGTCAGCACTAACCAGTCTTGACCTTGCCTAGCTTCCAAAATCAGTTGTGTTCAGGGTGCTATGGTGGGCCCTGTCCTCATCCCTTGCAAGCCTGGATTGTCACTGGTACAATTGGAGCAAATTCTCCAAGGCCCTCAGTGGGTAGAGGGCCTTGCTGGTGGTGGAAGCGCATGCAGAAATTCACACAGCACACACAATGTTTCTTGTACTATGATGCTGTGGAGAAAGATATGGGGAAGAATAGGGTAGATCTCACTTCCTCTGCCTTCCTCAAGGGTTAGTAGCATCTACTACCCACCTCAGTCTAATTTTCCAAAGATGTGGAGATATGGGTGGTATACTTGGATCAGTGCCTCTGACACTTGCCTCAATCATGACATATACCCATCATAGGACAAAGTGTGGAGGAACACTATAGAACCAACCCTCTCACAGGCTTGAAAGGCACTTGACAGCCATGAATCTGGCATGCTAACAGTAGAGCTAATGCACCTGCACAAAATGGCCCCTGTTTTTACAATTGCTCCACGGTCCCAACCACCTTAATCCAGCCTTGATCCTGGCTATGCTTAGCCATAAGTCATCGGTTTGGTCACTGCCTGTTCATTGAGTGGAGGCAAGCCTCTTGTTGTGTGCCTTCAAGTTGTTTCTGACTTATGGCAACCCTAAGGTGATGTTATCATGGGGTTTTCTTGGCAAGATTTGGTCAGAGGGAGGTTGCCTTTGCCTTCCTCTGAGACAGAGAATGTAACTTGGCCAAGGTCACCCCGTGGGTTTGCATGGTTGAGTGGGGATTCAAACCCTCATTTCCAGAGTCGTAGGATATTTTCAGATGGAGACTTATACCCCGTTTCTGCTTCACTAGCCACCCTCTCGCCCGACTCCCATCCCTGTCATGGAATAAAAATAATTATTTCATACACCTACCTTCTTGTGCAAGAGACTGTCCTCCCCCTCCCCTCAGCTGGCCGGGAGTAAACGCAACCATCGTAAGCCTGCATTTACGACCCAGAAAGCAAATTCTGCCATTCTCACGAGAGAACGATCGCATGGGGAATTTAAAAATACAGTAGAAGTAAAAAAAAAAAAAAAAAGTTAAAAAGTACACCAGGCACAAAGACACATTAAAAAAACACAAGTAACCTGGGGGAGGAAAGGGTATCACTTACCTCCTCATCCCAATCTCCATCAGAAGTGTTCAGAACAGACCTCCCCCCACGACTGGCATCCACCAGCATAACGGGAGAGGAACGGGGCGCCTTTCAGACCACCTGTGATTCTATGACAGAAACAGAATGGGTGGCCTATTAATGATGTTTCCCCATGATTACAATATCACAGATGCAGCACGGGAGCAGAATGGGACAGGGTTGACGTCACCTGAAAGGAAAACCCTTTCTCAACACTGTTCCGTGCCTGCGATGGTGTCTTTACCCCATCTGAAAAGTAGTCTAATGCTCAAACCACTACAGTCTGAATAAGCAATCTCCTCTAAGATGTAGTTTCTCCCCTCAGCACCTGCAGCAATTGATTGGTTTAACTAAACACAGTGCAATGGCACAACAGAGCAATGGCTGCATGGAAGGAACCAAAGGCAAAAGCACATATTCATGCAGAGTTGCAAACAGGGAGCCTTCTCTGTGGTGGAGATAGTGATGTGATATGGATTCACAGGAGCATAAGCTTATTCTTTGTAGAACGCTAGCTATTTTCTCATAGTGCACAAATGTTCTCAGACCACACTTGAACAAGCTACTGCATTATATGGACTATCTAAAGCCAAAGAGATTAACAATAAGCCCTAGACCCCACATGTAATCCCAGCAGTCACATTGTTTTCAGAACTATGCAGCCAAGGAAGTAAATCCACTGGGTTCAATATACAGTTGTCCCTCCATATCCACGGATTTGGTATCCATGGATTTAAGTATTCACGGATTGAAAATATGCTTTAAAAATAATAATCCAAAAAGCAAACCTTGGTTTTGGCATCTTATATAAGGGACACCATTTTCCTATGCCATTGCGTATAATGGGACTTGAGCATTCACGGATTTTGGTATCCACAGGGGTCCTGGAACCAATCCCCAGTGAATATGAAGGGACAACTGTATCTTACTCTTATGTAATTTGAAACTTTAGATTTTTTTTAAGAATAAGCATACTTACATTTAATAAAGTCTTATAATTGTATGCATTTGGGTGCCTTTTTCAACTATCAAGACAGTGTTATCCGAATTGCTTGTCGTCCATGGGGACTCTCTAATGTCCTAATATTCATTTGGGGAAATTTAACTAACTCAACTTGGCATGTGAGAGGCTGGGCAATAGCAGGACCTTTTAACCTATGTACGCTGGTAATAACGGAGGAGATTCTAAGCCAATGTGTATAATTATATTGTCTTTATTGGAAATTAATATCAGCAGCATTCACTCAGGCTTCAGACACTTACACAAGGTTATCGAAGATAGTTGGAAGTATTCGGATAGAGGAATAGAAAAAGGGGATGGTGAGTTATATTGTACCAATCCTGCAGAGCTGAGATCGCGAAGTACACTGACAGCGACGGGGTCCAGAAGATGGGATGACTACACAGTCTGACCTGACGTGAAGTCGAGAGGGAGATGAACTGTGTGCACTTGGGTGGTGTTTTAGAGTGATACTTATATGGAATAATTCCCCCGAAGGGCTGGGAGTCTGAGTGGAATACAGTAGCACCCCCATATCTGCAGCGGATTGGTTCCAGAGCCCCCTGCAGATACTGAATCCATAGATAATAGCAAACATCCTGAAAAAGGAGGGAGGGAGACTCATGACCTGGGCCGCTGCCACTGCCCCAACTCAGCCCGCCTAGGCTGCTGCCTACCAGGCCTCCTCTACCACCACCACTGCTGCCGCGGCCTCCCAGGTCTCCACCACCACCACCATCCTGGCTGCTACGCACCACAGTGGTGGAGGCCTACCAGGTTTCCTCTTCCTCCTCCACCATCCTGCCCACCACGGTTCCCCAGGTCCCCTCCTCCACCACCACCATCCTTTTCCACCATCATGGCTGCTGCCTCCCAGGCCTCCTCCTCCACTACCACCACCGCTGCCGCTGCCACCACCACAAACCACCTCTGCATGCCACTGCCACCTACCAGGTCTCCTACTCCTACTCCACCATCCCAGCCACCATGGCCTCCCAGTCCTCCTCCTCCTCTTCACCTCCACTGATGCTGCCGTGTGCCGCTGTGCGCCACCGCCTACAAGGTCTTCTCCTCCACCACCACCACCATCCTGGTTGTCGCATGCTGCAGCAGCAGCAGCCTACCAGCTCTCCTCCACCACCACCTTCCTGGCTGCCACCTCCTCTTCCCAGGCCTTCAGAGATCCCCCACCCAGCCACCAACCGCAGATAACTGAATCAGTGGATACTGGATCAGCGAATACAGGGGTGCTACTGTACAATGTTTCTCAGAGGTTCCCACGACTGAACAGTGGGTGCTCCGGAAGAGTTAACAATCATTAATGGGTGCAGTATTTAGAACTGAATAGGAACAGGCAAGGTCTTTTGTTGGCAGGGGACACGGGAAGGAAGGACCCGTTTTATAAGCATTAAGGACTCTGCTGTCATTGAGTGGATTAGTGAATGACTCACCTCTAGGTTTTAAGTTCTTACCCAAGTATTTGGTTTTGGGGAATTTCCAACGGCCCCTCCATTGGTCATACATGAACCCAGCCTTAGTATTTGGGGATCTGGTTTACCTGCTAACCATGTGGAAGGCCACATTGTTAAATATAACCCATCTTGGGAGACAGGTGGGATATAAATCCAATAAACAAATAACTAGCCAATTATTAAATATTCCAAAATGGGGGCTATCAGGGTAGGTAACAACAGATACAAGCACTAGCAATAGCAGAGTTACAAACTTCCAAAGACCAAGTCTTTAATTTCTTTCTAAAAGCAGGGAGGGTCAGAATTAAAGTTCTTTTATTGCAGAATCTGAAGACCACCACCACAAAAAAGAGCCTACATATCCCACAGATGTTTTTACTCCCTCACTATAAGGCAGGTATGGGTAATGTGTCACCCTCTAGTGTTAGGGGCTTACCACACTCCAAAGAAAAGAGGCAAGGTAGCAGTAACATTCCATCTTCCCTGCTGCCTTACTGCATGATGTTGTCATTCTTCCAGCATTCTTTTGTTCTGGTCCCATGGGTGACTGAGGTAAAACCACATCTTTTTGTTAGTGGTTTTTTTATGGTTAGCAAAAAATACACAGTTTTACCTTGATCCTCCACAGGACTGGAATGAAAGAATTATGACATCATGTGGTAAAGGCAGCACAGAAGACAGAATGTTCCTGCTGCCTTGCCATTTTTCTTTGGAGTGCAGTAAGCCCCTTAGACTCCAGTTCACATAGGTGCCAGCCAGCATGACCTATACATTTAGGGGCAAGGTTGTCAGAGTTGTAGCTCTGTGGCTTCTAGAGGGCCTCAGGTTCACTGTTCCAGGGGCAAAATAAGGTAGTGACAATGTGGTACAGAGATATGGTACTTCAACCTGCAGAAGGGGGAGTTACATAACTGAATCATCTCCTATGGTTTTTTTAAAAAATACCCTCTGGGTGTGGGTTTTGGTGTGGGATTTTTAAAGCATAATGCTCCCCCCCTCTCTCTGATGTGCTAGTTTTTTAAAATTTGCATGCCATCCAAAATTCTGTAGTCCACTCTACCACCTGGCTTTTTATATGTATAGTCCAGTCCTCAGTTTACAGTTCAGAGAAGAGACACTTTTAACAAGCTAGAGAGTTACATGGGAGGAAGAGAAAATGAGACATTTTAAAAGCAGTTGGAAAAGTTGGGATGATAGAGGATTATTCAAGATTATCCCTGAAAAATCACAACAGTTGGAGGGTATGCAATGCCTTTTCCAAACAGCATTCACATTTCAGTCTGAAAACATTATGGTAGGTTAAGCACAACACACACTTATCAGGGACTACGAAGATTTTCAGACGCGATTTTCGGCAGTATATATTCCAAAACAGCTCTGTTGCTGCCGCGTGGCAGGGGAGCAGTTTTGGACGACGTCGTTCCTCTGCCGAACCCCTCCGTGTCACTTCCGTGACAGAATGGAGGAAGCCGTGTTATATTTCACTCACGGGCAACAATCGTGAATGAAATATGACGCGGCTTCCTCCATTCTGTCACGGAAGTGACACGGAGGGGTTCAGCAGAGGGACGGCGTTGTCCAAAACTGCTCCCCTGCCGTATATATTCCAAAACAACGAAGCTGTTTCGGAATATATACTGCCAAAAATTGCATCTGAAAATCTCCTAAGTCCCATTAAGCTCAAAGGGTCTTTTACTTTTGGACAGGAATCTATTTATTTTAAATATAAATAAGTAAGTCAGTAAGTAAATAAGTATATATATGAAATAAATAAATGTCCTGTCTTTTCTTAAAGTAGTGCTGAAGGCAGGTAACATTGAAAACACAAAAACAACACCTTTAAAATCCAGAAAACGAACAAGAACCAGCATCACTTAAAATATAAACATTAATGGAAAGCACATTTTCTGTTAAGAGTTGGCAAACTCTGTGCAACATACATTCTCATGTGTCCCAACTAACTAAACATCTGCTCATGTTGGGACAGAGAAAGGGGGATCTCCATCAGACCTTATGGTGTAGACAAGCAATGTAGAAGTACGGATGTAATTCTTTGCTAATTTCATTCTTGAAGGAAGCAATGAGTAATTTTAGCAATTTTCTCCCCACCACAAGAAAGTCTTTTAACCTAAGCAATTTTTGAAGACTATTCACAGTGTGGGACTCTTTCTGTGGAAAATTTGCATGTGGTTATTTTGCACAGAAAACAACATTTTCTATGGAAGAAACAGCACATAAAACACAGAAATGCAGAAAATGCAGGTTCTTGTGTAGAAAATGCTGTTTTCTGTGCAACACCCCCACCATCCCGTATGTGGAAGTTTTGCACAGAATAAGTCCCAAACTGCAAAGATTTTTGTCGATTCAAGATTCTCCATGACCAGGTCTCCCAACACTCAACAAACACATTTTCCTACCATTTTTCAAATGGTAAACTGGGCCCTACAGGCTAATAGTTACTCCAGATCAGACATCACAAGGGCAGTCAGACCCAGAAAAAACCACAGGAATGAAGGGGAAAAACAACCACCCAAAGGGAAGGTATTTTTACCATACATCAAAGGAGTCACAGACAGAATAGGGAAACTGATAAGGAAACACAACCTCCAAACAATCTACAGGCCAAACAAGAAAATCCAAGAAATGCTACACTCAGTGAAGGACAAAAGAGACCCTCTCACAGCTGCAGGAGTTTACCACAAACCATGCAGCTGTGGACAAGTTTACATAGGGACCACTAAACGCAGTGTGCAAAAACGAATCAAGAAACATGAGAGACACTGCAGATTGGGCCAGCCAGAAAAATCAGCAGTAGCAGAACATGTTATAAACCAACCTGGACACAAAATGTTATTTAAAAACACAGACATTCTGGACCAGGCCAACAACTATCATGTCAGAATGCACAGAGAAGCTATTGAAATCCACAAACACCTGGACAACTTCAACAGGAAAGAAGAAAGCCTAAAAGTAAACAAAATCTGGCTTCCAGTTTTGATAAACAATAGAATCAAAACTCAGCACTTACAAAGGAATTCCACCCAGGGACAAGGGGATTTCCAGCAGATAATGGCCCATCAACCAACCATTAGCCAAACAGACACTAATCATCCTTGCATTTCTATACCCAGAAATTAACCATTCAATTACACAAATTTACATATACTCCCCAATAGGAGTTCACAATATATAAACTCCACACACACTCCTACCCAACCATTCTCTGAAGTTGCCAGCCACAGATGCAGGCAAAACGTCAGAAAGAAACTATTCCAGAACACAGCCACACAGCCCGGAAAAAAACCCAAGGAAAATCTATGGTTGCTGGCCATGAAAGCCTTCAACTTCACATTTTTCAAATATTTTTGAACATTCTTTTCCCTGTGTGGGAGAAGGTTGTTATTTAGGGTTCCTCATACTGGCAAAACTATCTCTGAGTATACCTTGCCTAAGAAAAACCTATGAAATTCATGGGGTCACCATATGTTGACAGGTAACTTGATGGCATGCGCATACTCCAAAGCCATCTAATGCCTGCATAGAGCCAGCGTGGTGTAGTGGTTTGAGTGTTGGACCAATTTCTGCTTGGCCATGGAAACCCACTGTGGGACAAGTCACACACTTTCAGCCTCAGAGGAAAGGAAAGCCAAGCCTCCTCTGAACAAATCTTGCCAAGAAAACCCCACAATAGGTTCTCCTTAGGGTCACCATAAGTCAGAAACAACTTGAAGACACACAACAAAGCAATGCTACTGAAAAGAACCAGCAGAGGGCAGTCCATTCGTATTTTTATGCTGGTAAACAAAAAAGTTTCCTGGATGGGCATCTTTCTTCTTCCACATGGCTGGCAAGAGTAAACTAGAAAAGGAGCAGCAGAAATATCTGAATTTCGCCAATTGCTTAATGCTCTTCTTCCATAAATGAAGTCATCCAATTTTATACTTTCTATAACCCTTCGGCTGAAGGACAGTGACAGGTCCAAGGCAATCCAAAAGAACACAGGTACTGAGCAGTACTGTGGGGGGAACTAAGCAAAACAGAAAGTAGCTGTGAGAATCCAAAATTCAGCAGAAGTGAATAAAATCTCTGTTGGGTCACTAAAATTTTGGGAGCTTAAGAACAGAAGGGAGTTGGGAGTGACTAGAAAATGGGGGGGGGGAATTACATAGGAGGAAATTTGTAAATCATGTTATAGAGCCAAAAGAGAACAAGCAGGAAGTCTTTTAAACGTTATATGTGTTATCTTTATATATTTGTTGATATTTGTGGGCAATGTCACTAATTTTATTTTTATTTTTATTATGCGTGAGCGTGTCTTTGTCTTTTTTTTTCATGATAATTGTCAGATGTTATAACTGATATACATATTATTGTTTGTTATTTAGTAAAATTAATTTAAAAAAAAGAAAGAAAATAGGGGGGGCATGACCCTAGAATCTGGGCATATGTATTGGTCATTGTTTCTATAGTCAGACTGGTTTGTAAAATGGAGATTGCAGATTCAGGGAAGAAGGAAGTTGTTAATGTTTGTTTACAATATCACTCTTCTCTGTAGACTAAACCAAACTGTAAGCCCACCACCACCAAAATCTGTCCACTGCCCTGGTTGAAGTACATAGGCTTGTGAAATTGCTTAGAGGAGATGCATACCCTCCAACTTTGGAAATTTGGCAGAGACAGCCCCAATCAATCACCTATCATCCCACTTTTTCAGCTGCTTTTAAAATGTCCCGGTTTCCCTCTCCACCTCCTACTTTCCCCGTTTGTCCTCCCTCAGCTTGCTTCAATTGCTAAAAACTGAGTTCACAGTGCAAAAGTCGGAGCAGAATCATGCCCTTTATAAGTGGCTCAGCCAAAAGCAAACTGCTGCAGTTTCTCCTGGCTTGTGTGTTCTCCCTCATTAATAACTTTTGCAATCTTGTCCACACTCTGATGATGCTTTGTCACACATTTCCCTACTTTTGTCTGTGAAATGTTGATGGGTACGTAGAACATGTATGAGCAGCTTTGCTTGTTAGTTTGTTTTTGTCAAAACCCCTGTAAATTAAATTTAGGGTCAGGATCCTACAGGGACAAACAGCTTGTGCAAGGCAGATGATAGCAAGAATATATTTCCTTTCACGATACTCACATATGCAGGCATCCACGGCCTCATTAAGCAAGAGGATGTCACTTTCTCATTATAGCACTCCCCTCTCATATAATGCCTAACATGGAGATCTAACAGAAACGTGCTGACTGGGCTTTCTGCCTTACCTGCATTGAGTTAGAGCCTTGCTGGGGTATTTCACCAGGTGCAAAATGGCCACTGAATCCAAACTGTTAGGGACTTTATCAGATGCTCTAAAAAAAACACAGCACGGATGTCAGAAGGAGGACACCGCTGTCCTGCTTCCAGCGGTCGATACCACACACCCCATCCTTCCCCCCCCCCCGTCCTTCCTCCATGCTGGAGGGACAAAAAAGGCACCACTTCTTATGGATGGAAGTTTCTGTCAATAAAAAGTGGCACCTTTTCCATCGCTCCAGCACGGAGGGAGAACGAACGAAGGATGGGAGGAGGACAGGGTGTGAGGTATCATCCACCGGAAGCGGAACAGCGACGCCCTCCTCCCAACCTCCACAGTGTTTTTTTTAGAGCATCTGATAAAGTCCTTAGTTACACTTTGTGGCTGCCAGGAGATGGAACCGTCATTGATACGAAGGACTGAGCAGGTATAGGGGTTCAGAAGGAGGAATACAGCAAATAATTCTGGTCCTAAGGCAACATCCTGAAAGATCTTCTGAGGTGAAACTGGCTGCCACTACAAACAGAACTTCTTCAGTTTTGGCACCCCTTTGGAGGATAAAACAAAATCTCATAAATAAATATAATGAATAGGAAGTAACAATAACTAATAAGAAAAACAAGCAATAATGATCCATTGTGGTGCTAGTAGTACTAGTAGTAATCCTTCTTTTTAATAATTTAAGTGTTTTTTTTTTTAAAAAAAATAATTAGTGGAGGTTTGCCAAGACCAGCTTTTTCTATCTCCCTACCTGCCATTTGCCTTGTAACTAGCTGATCGCAGCTTGAGTCACTTAGGTTACAAAAAACATGTGACTCCATGGCAGATAGAAGAACTAAGTTCATTGAGGGGCATTCTGCTTTCCTGCTGACTGGAAACGAGAACTCAGTGACACAACACCTTCTTACTTAATAATTCCAAGCAAACATCCATGTGATGTCTTCTCCTTCCATCTTCTGACTTTTTTACCTTAAGGAGGAAAAGTCCTTAATAGAGTGACTTGTGCCAAGCAGGAGAGGACATTCTCTAAGGACAGTGGAAGAATCAGTGGATGATCCTGCTGATGCTGTTTTCTTGCGATCAGCTAGTGGAGGCCTATTAATGCCATTGTTCTTAAGCACCCTCTCACAGAACTCCATGATTCCAAGCAAAAACGTTTCCATTTAGGCAAGCCTTGAATAACTAGCTGGTTATAGATAGCTGTACTGGGCTTCTAATGTTTTAACGTGTTTATTAAGATGGCATTTCCAAATGTTTTATTGACTGTCATGTATATATTTTATATTTATATTTTATTGTGTTTTATTGGATATTTTAATTTGCTGCATGCTAACTTGAGTCCCCACCTTGTAAGAAGGATGGGATGCAAATGAAATTAATAAGGATGTTTCATACAGTGGAACAGGCTGGATGGCAATTAGAGAACTAGTGATGAAAAATATTGCTCTGAAGCTGACTTAAAACCTGGTAGGAATGTGTAACGATGCTTACCGTGATGTGGCAGTGCAGGCTGCCTCCACTGAGTTCTCTGGTATCTTGTTCTGGTCATGTTTACTGACACCATTACAGGGTCTGCAGAAGTGCCTGAGACATCACCTAGAACAGTATTATTGGATCAGTTGTTGTTCTTATGGCCTGTAGATTCATACATGTTTCTTGCCAGAGTGTGACCAACCAGGAGTTCCTTACCATCCGTGGTTGATTATATCTATGACAGGCTAGGGCCAGGTGTGGGAAATGTGTCCTGCCCTTAAAGTGAGAGCAATGTGTCCACTCTTGGACAAACCCACCCTTTGCTTCTCAACAACTGCCCAGTCACAAATCCCCCATTTTAAAGAAGAGTGTTGGAGAGAGTAGTGGCCATGGAACTGCAAGTGTTTTGGGAGAATATTGCTCACTTGGATTCATTTAGTCTAGGTTCATTTCTGACTTTGGGATCTAATTGGCATTGACTGCCCTTTATTGAGAGAGAGAAGGGGAGAACAACCTTTTTACCTGATCAATGTTTTCCTGTCTATGCAGATATGTTTTACATTTAATTATATTTTGATACATAGACTTGATTTGTATTTTAATTATTCCTGTTGTTTTAATTCAGGCTTACTCTGAATCACCTTGAGTCCCATTCTGACAGGGAAAGGCAGGATATAAATTTCAGTGGGTCTACCAAGTGGATTTTGCCCTAACAGAAATGAAGTCTGGCTCCAGCCCCTTATTTTTTTAATTAAAGTGTATGAAAAAGGAAGACAGCAAGGAGCATCTTACAGGAAGCATTTCTGGTTTACACAGGAGATGATGCATCTTCCGAGAGGATGCTTCCTACAACACAGAGAATAATCTGAATACAAAGAAAGCATGCTTTCTCCCCCACCCACCCACCGAAGAATTGTCTTTACTGACATGCAGATTAAATCAGCTAATGATCAACAGAATAAAACTAATTAAGTTAATCAACTAAGTCCAGTCATAAGGAGGGGGGAAATAACTGAGTTCAATGTGTTTTGTTGTCGTCATTGTATGCCTGCATGTCGTTTCTGACTTATGGTGACCCTAACACAGGATTTTCGTGGTAAAATTTGTTCAGAGGGAGTTTGCCTTTGCCTGCCTGTGATGCTGAGAGAATGTGACCTGTCCAAGGTCACCAGCAGATTTCCATGGCTGTGTGGGGATTTGAACCCTCCTCTCTAGAGTCATAGTCCAGTCTCAAACCACTATACCACACTGGCTGTCTCAGTGTGTTTTACTCTCTAGTAAGTAAGATTACAGCCTTAAAGCAGGGATGGAGAACCTCTGGGCCAGAAGCTGGACATCTACACAGCTCCCCATCCTGTCTGCCAATCATTTTATTATTAACAATCATCACTGTCTTAAATCAGTGTGGGCAAAGAGGACTCCATCTAAGCAATCAGGAATCCCAGAGGGCTCCAGCAAGCTAGGGACAGGAAACCGGTACCTGTCCTGATGCCAACCATCATCAGGATCAGCCAGCATGGCCAATGGCTAAGGATGATGGGAAGTGTACACCAGCAGGTTTCTCTGCTATAGGCTGTAGTAGCCAGCGGAAGGCTGCTCCTCCCATAGAATCATAGAATTGTAGAGTTGGAAGAGACCACGAGGGCCATCCAGTCCAACCCCCTGCCACGCAGGAATCACGATCAAAGCATCCCTAACAGATGGCCATCCAGCCTCTGTTTAAAGACCTCCAAGGAAGGAGACCCCACCATGCTCTAAGGGAGTGTGTTCCACTGCTGAATAGCTCTTACTGTCAGAAAGTTCCTCCTAATGTTGAGGTGGAATCTCTGTTCCTGGAGCTTGCATCCGTTGCTCTGCGTTCTAGTCTCTGGAGCAGCAGAAAACATTGCTATAGAGCTGGGGTGAGAACTGTGCAGTCCATGGGCCACAAATGTCTCACCAAGGACTTTCATGTTGCCCCCTAGAACCTGTTTTGCCCAGAAATGGACAGGTGTGCATACAGGAGGTGTCTTTTCCTAAACATACCCACACTCCCCCACACCTTGTTGTTGGCTGAAAATTGCATTTTGGGAAAACTATGGACATAGCCTGTCGGTATCTGGATATGTGGCCTGTGGTCCCATTGCATTTGCCCACCTCTGCTGTAAGGAATGGTTTCACCTCAAGCAAATGTCTGAAAAATGCTTAAGGTAACATTTCTTTAATCAAGTGACAGTCTTAATTATTACTGCTCTTACTGTGTGGATGGCTACTGATTGGACGTTATGGTAATATGCTATGCTTGTGCTATGTTTTACCTTGTTGTCATATTTAATGTTTTTATCCTGATTAAGCTATTTTTTTTGTTTTAATTGAGAATTATTCTAAATTGTTTACTGATGTTGTTGTTATATTTATATTTATTTGTATTTCACCTATTCCTCAAGTCCAGACTCAAGGCAGCCTACAACAGGTAAACAGGTAAAACAAATATAGCTAAAAAATTATCTCATGCATAAGTTAAACATGTAATTAAACTGTCAATAAAATTAAACCAGTTTAAAACACAGCCATTAAAAAGAAAACAACACATAGAAATTACAGCATGCTATGCAAGGCCCATTCCCCTGGAGCAGTCAGTCTTCAAAGGCCCGCTGAAACAAGAAAATGAAAAAGTCTTCACCTGCCTGTGGAAAGACAGCAAGGAGAGTGCCAGTATAGCCTCTCTAGGAATTGAGTTCCAGAGCCTGGGCATGATCACCGAGAAGGCCCTCTCCTGTGTTGCCACCAGATGTAGGTGTGAAGGTTGTGGAACATAGAGAAGGACTTCCCCAGAAGATCTCTAAACACAGGCAGGCTGATATGGCGGAATACAGTTTCAGAGATACTGAACCCATATTCTCCAGCATTTCATAGATAAAAGCTGGGACACGTGTTGCCAAGCAACATCAGAGCGTGGTCAAGATGGCAACAGTTATTAAGGAGGAAGAACACACAAACTAGGGGCTTGTATACAAACTAGGGGAAAGATCGGACTGCTCCACAGTAACAGCAAGTCCCAATGACATGTCTTAGTGGTTTTACAGCCCCTATAAATTTTGCATGCCTGTAGCTGAGATGGTGGCCACAAGTGGATTACTTGCATTTTTAAATCTGTCGTCACCAAACTTTAAAAAAAAAAAACAAACTATTTTTATGGTACGCACAAGCGGTATTCTACCTTTCCCAAAAAGAAAGAGAGAAAAAAAAAGTAGCACAAAGCTTTGTTTTATCACCTTAGCGATCACTTGCTAAAGCAAAAAATCCAACATGGTGGCAGCAGGCACTTACCCTATAACCCTGCCCCACCCCCTGTGCTTGTCCAGCCAATCAGGTTTGCACTGTGTCCTGCATGGGGAAGCGATTCATGTCGAATTGCTTGTCTTAATAAGCAGAAATGCGGATATCACTGGAGTTGTTTTTGTTTTGTTTTTTAAGTCGGGAAAAGCTGCAAATGCTTTTCTTGTGTACTTTTTCTTTTTGGCCTCTTCCTTCACAGTACGATGACACAATGCAGGATCCCATTAAGACAGCTTGTTTTCTGAGCAAATTCTGTGAGGGGTATTTTTACCGTGTGGTCAACCCCTAGGACAGTGATGGGCAACCTTTTGAGCTTGGTGTGTCAAACTTCGCCAAAAAACTGAGCATAATTTGGGTGTTGTGTCACTTTGAGGAAAAAACATTATTTCACGATATTTATACTTTAAATAACATAAATATATAATTGTTATATATAATTGTATTTAATAAACCAAAAACTAATTATTTAACTTACCTGCTTTGTTTACTTCTTTGTTCATCCGTCAGTCGGTTTCTTTTGTTGGTCTTGATATTATTTAGCTTGTGTGGGGTGCTGTGAACTAAGATAAGTGAGGGGGAGAGGGAATTCTTTAACTAACCTGCCTATTAGTGACTTTTTTGTTGCTGAATTTCATTGGCAAAATCTTCAATTGAAGGTTGGTATTTTGTACACTTCAGGCCCAAGCAAGCGCTACTAACTTCATCTGTCAATCTGTTTCTTTTGTTGGTTTTGGTATTATTTAACGCTGAGAATAAGGCGTCACAAAAGTATGTAGAGGGAAAAATTGTGAGTAAAGCCATTGCTATATTTTTCAGGGTGCTAAAAGTGTCTGGTAGTCAGTTCCAGGCACTCCAGTTTTCCTGTTCGTAATGGCACTCCTCTTGATTCTCCAAGCGGTGTCCCCCGCTGTGTTCCGCTGCTCCCTGCTCTGCCGGTGGAAGTAAGGGCAAAGATCCCATCTTAACCAGAAGTCCCAGAACTAGATGCCCTGTGCCAGACTTCTGTTGTTTTGGCCTGCAGGCCTCCGGCACAGAGTGTCTAATAGGGAGGATGAAACATTTGCAACTAGAGTCTTAGGACATTTTCAGACACAAAAAAGTCATCCTGAGGGATTGGGAGAGGTACGTGCCTGTTTCACGGCAGGGGGCCCGTTTCTGATGATGCCGTCCCTCTCGCGTTACCCTCCGTGTTCCTTCCGTGTCACATGGAAGGAAAAGGCGCCACTTTTTATTCACGGAAGTTCTTCATGAATAAAAAGTGGCACCTTTTCCTTCCATGCGACACGGAAGGAACACGGAGGGTAATGCGAGAGGGACGGTGGCGTCAGAAACGGGCCCCCTGCCGCGGAACAGCCGTGTACCTCTCCCAAGCCCTCAGGATGACTTTTTTGTGTCTGAAAATGTCCTTAGAGTTAGATTCTAACTCCAAGACTCTAGTCACAAATGTTTCATCCTCAGGAGCAGCAAATGTTTCATCCTCAGCTACTGCACTTGGCCATACAGGAGCTGAGGATGAAACATTCTTCTCGGCATGCGGCCGCCTCAGCGGCTGTGTGTCATCAGAAATGGCTACATGTGTCAGTGCTGACACACGTGTCATAGGTTTGCCATCACTGTCCTAGGAGAAGCTATAGCAGCTTGCTTTTGCCAGAACCTACGGGGAACTATGAGGAGCTATGGGAGTTGCAGTGTAACATCTGGAGAGCCACACTTGCCCATCCCAGCCTTAGGGCTGCATGTCTGCACAAGTCCCTCTCTAGTTATAGCATATGACTTTAACAGAGGTGCGGGAGACTGGCATTCTCAGAGTTGGCACTCCCTTTGTCCAATGCTCTGCCATTTGGATTGCCTTGTGGCTGCCTTATTATCCATTTGGCATCACTCTTAAACGTTTCTAATTTTTTAAAAAAATCAGTTGCTTTTGCTTTCAGTTTGTTTTATAATTTTGTATCTTTTACCACACTCACTTGTTGAGATGTGCCTTCAAGTCATTTTCGACTTATGGTGACCCTATGACAAACCTGTCACAGGGTTCACAGGGTCTTCTTGGCAAGATTTGTTCAGAGGGGGTTTGCCTTTGCCTTCCTCTAAGGCTGAGAGATTGTGACTTGCCATGGCCACCCCGGGGGTTTCCATGGCTGAGTGAGGATTAAACATTAGGAAGAACTTCCTGACAGTAAGAGGTTCTCGGAAGTGGAATACACTGCCTGGGAGTGTGGTGGAGTCTCCTTCTTTGGAGGTTTTTAAACAGAGGCTGGATGTCCATCTGTTGGGAATGATTTGATTGTGTATTCCTGCATGGCAGGGGGTTGGACGTGATGGCCCTTGAGGTCTCTTCCAACTCTATGATTCTATGATTCTAAGCTCTGGTCTCTGGAGTCATAGCCAATATTCAAACTGCTACACAACTCTGGCTTTCATACCATACTCACCTACACAGACCCAGTGTGTACTTCCATTGCAATTATATTAACTCTTTTGGTAAACTGCCCTGGGAATATGGTGGAAAGGTATTTATAATAAATAAAATTCCATTATCGGGAATATTTCCCTCCATTCACAACCCAGTGCTCTAAAGTGACAAAGAAGACTCTCCACTGGAGTTTTGGTGCTGTGCCCACCCACCCCCACTGCTCTCCACTGGCCAGGAAATGTGTGGGGGGGGGCTGCAGCAGTTAAAAGGTGGCTTGTGGGAGCAAGGGAGGAGCCACTGAGTTGTTCTACCTGGTGGAACTTTACTCCACAGCTGTTGACACACTACAGAAATAATGCAGTTTGACACTGCTTTAACTGTCATGGCTCCATGCTATGGAATTCTGGGATCTGTAGTCTTGTGAGATATTTAGCCTTCTCTGTCAGAGAGCTTTGGTGCCACAGAAAACTACAAATCCCAGGATTCCATAAGATGGCGCCATGATAGTTAAAGCAGTGTCAAACTGCATTATTTCTGCAGTGTGTCAACAGCCATCTTCCTGCTCCAGGAGCTCTTGACTAGTCAAAATCATAGAGCCCTGTGCTGCATTCAGTCTGGCAGCCTTAGGGGACTCTCCTAAGTGAACCTGAAAATATCTTTTTAATTTTAGCGCAGATATTATTGCCTCTCATTTTGTCAGAATGGCTACTACAGCACAACAGGCAGGAAAGAGCTCTTTTTAGTTCCCTCAAAATGTCATCTTTTCATTTTGAATTATCTTGCTGATGCATGCTCCTTTGAGCAGACAAGATCTTTAAGGTGTAAGGACTGGCAGCTGATCAAACACATTAAATCTGATTACTCAAGGAATGAAATCTGCTGACTTTAAATGCATGGGTATCTCAGGACATGTCTTTGTAGTTCATCAAATCAAAAAAGTGTTTTTAAGAGAATCAGAAAATTCCAGGCTCCCTTTATAATGTCCTCAGTGTTGTTGACCAAATAGGAGGGAAGACTGAAATCTTTTCCACCCACGGTTATGATGACACTAAAAAATGTTTATTACTTAGTCCTCAGACCATTGCAAAGAGCCATGGGTATGATGAGGAAGAGGGGCAGTTTCCAGCTTCTTAGGAGTTAGATGCCTCCAAAGACCCTTTTTTGCCTGTGGCATCTCCAGACTAGTGGAAAAGACGGGTCTCGGAAAAGGTTAGACTGGTGTCTCCTGCAGTTATTTCTGCCTGTAAAAAAATGCTGAGAAGCTGGCAGAGATGAGAGAGAGAACAAGCTGCTAATTTTAGCCCTGTTTGTTTTGGAGGCGATGGTCTTGTTTCTCCCTTCAGGCCAGACATCTGCAGCAGGAGGACTCTGTGTTGTTCTGGTGAACATCTTTCGAGTTTAGTTAGTTCAGTTGTCAAAATGGGAGCTTGTATACATGGTAGGATGGGAAGGAAATGGCCAGCCTCCTGATACCTATCTGAGAAGGTGGGGCTATGTGGTGTCAAAATGGCAGACAGAGGAAACCAGCTTGGCAGTATCGATGTCTAACTCTGGTTATTATAGGGACCTGGGCGTCAGTTACACGACAGTTTTTATCATGGGGAGAAATGGGATTTCCTGGTTCCAAGTTTGTTCCTTGTTGTTTACACTATTTGTCCCTGGATGAACAATATCCTGGGATTGTTGTTTACATGACAACCTTTTCTGTGACAAAAGCAAGATCCCGAGACATAGTATCCCGTGTGTTTTTTGTTTACATGGGAAAAGGTTCTGGGATATTATTTTTTTAGCTGTCAGTCAAGGATGAAATTACTAATTTTTTCACAACCTTGGAGATGTATTTCCTGTGGAGTTTCTCACCATGAGCAATGCTATTGGCTGCCACAAATGTTTGCTCAAGCTTCTGCATTGTTCAGAGAAGGAAGGCAAAGGCAACCCCCTCTGCACATTTCCTTTTAAAAAAATCCCCTGATGGGCTTGCCACAGAGATTAATGCCAAATAAATGTAAAAATACATTTAAAGGGTGATTGACGGCACAGACACACATCAGCATGAAACTCCATTTAAAAAAGACAAGCCTCTGTGCAGGGGATGGAGGAGAGAAGGAAACAGAGAGGCAATGTGGGAGCCCAGAGGTTGGGAGTGTGAAACTCCATTTAAAAAATAAAAGCCTCCGTGCAGGAGAAGTGGGGGGGATAGGCTTTCTTCGAGCTGAGAGGTTTGCAATGTAAAAATCCATTGAACAGGGTGACTTATGGCACAAACACACACAAACCTCCACGCAGCCGAGAGGGAAGCCTTTGCTTTCAGCTGGTGAGGCTGAATCTATTGAACAGGGTGACTGACCCCTCCTTCTCTGAACTCTGAGCCCGCCCCTGCCCACCTCAATTTCTGGCCATCACCTACTCCTGAGATATTTTGTCCCAACCTGTTTACATATCCAATTTTCCGCAACCTCCTGAGACTTTTTAAAAAACACAGGACAAACTGAGGGACGGAAAGCCATGCTCCTTGGAGGATATATGATGGCCCCCCTTCTGAAAAGCTCAAAATCATAACGATGAATGTGTGAACAACCAGGGTTCATCACAAGTTCATCTCACAACATTTTCATCATGTAAATGGCCCCCTGAAAATTGCTATGAGGAGTGCCAGTGATAGCAGGGGTGGGGATCAAGGCTGGCCCAAAATATTTTGCTACATGAAGGCCATGGACAGGATGGTGCCCGCTCCGCCATTCCTTGTAGAGAAGCTGACGTGACCAGCAGTACAATCTTACTTCAACACTAGCAATAAAAGAGTTCCTTCAATTCCACTTTGCAGAGTCTAGGGCTGCATCTGCACGGCAGAAATAATGCAGTTTGAGACTGCTTTAACTGCCATGGCTCAATGCTATGGAATTCTGAGATCTGTAGTTTTGTGAGATATTTAGCCTTCTCTGTCAGAGCGCTCTGGTGCCACAGCAAACTACAAATCCCAGGATTCCATAGCATTGAGCCATGACAGTTAAAGCAGTGCAAAACTGTCTTATTTCTTCTGCAGTGCTGATATAACCTAGGAATAACAGCTAAGAGACTGTCACTACTTCCCTATTACATTTGTGCATGATGGAACAGCTTCATTTAGCCTAATGGTGGGAGGTACACACCCAGTAGTGTCACTGAGGGGGTGCAGAGAGGCCAAACTTTACTAAGTGACACCATCGGAGAGAGGGGTGACAGCAGTCTTAGTAACCCCACAGTATAAACCCTTACTTCCAAATGTACACCTCATATGATTATATTTTGAAAGTATATCTGGAAACCATGGCCCTTCTATAGCCGGGAAGAAGAAACTTTGCCCTCCTAAGATATTTTGGACTACAACATGCATCTATTGCCATTGACCATGCTTGTCAAAGTTTCTGGGTATTTAAATCCAAACCATTTGGGGGGGGGGAGCAAAATTCCCCACTCACATTCCACATATACTGAGTAACTATTGATTTAAAAAATTCTGGCAGCCTGTGTATGAAGGGACAAACTGTACATGAGGCAATCATATTGGTTGTCTGTTTCTCTGCTCTATGGGCATGTGAAATTATGGTCATATAGGTAAGGTTGCTTTGAGAAAAGGAAGCTGCCTCTTTTCTGCCCAGTGCCCCACTGCATTAGACACTTTTCTTCCAGCTGTACCCACTCCGTCTAAAGTTGCCTTGTGTCCGATTTTAGAGGACAGTCCTCGATTTGAAGGCAGTGGGTCAGAGTTCTCGCCTCTATGGTGGGTTATGTTGTATGTCTTTTACTAGGTACTACTAGATTTGTACATAGATGTAAATAAGCATGTGCAGATTTTATGCAATCTGCTGCTCTCTTCATCTTTTTGGGGACAGTAATGAAGTGTGTGTGTGTTTTCTTGTTGCTGTTGCTTTTTGTTGGAGTTGTTTTTGGCAATGGGTAAGTGGCCAACCTGGCTAGCACTGGAGCTGACCTAGGGGGAAAAGTTTTCCATGCACTGAACATGAAGGGATAAAGTGGAAGACTAGGGAGTGTTCATCTCGTATCACTCAAGTGGCTGTTCTGGTAGAAAGGGTACATTCAGTTTCAAATTCCTTGGGCTCTAAAATGTATTTGAGATATTTGGCTTCTTTATTCTCTCCCTGTCAGGGCTCCTGTGATTTTAACTGCTTCAATAATCAATTCAAAATTCACTCCCCTTAAGCTTTTTCTGGAATGAGACAGAATCAGGAACCAGCTTTATACCACAGGCCTATTAACACTACACAATTATACTGCTATTATTCTAGTTTATGGGCCTGTGTATACATGCCCCCCAAAACCAGAGTGCCCCACAGTAACGGTATTTCACAGCAGCTGTGACCTGTCTTAATGATGTTTTGGCCCCCAAAAGCTTTGCATGCCCACCAGTCAAGATAGCAGCTGCAAGTGAATTACTTATGTTTTCACCTACCATAATCTGCTGCCACCAAACTTTTTCTTTAAAAAAGAAAAACTATTTTATTTGTGCACTGGAGCCAATATTTGCCCCCCACACACACACACACAAAAAGGAAAAAACCAACACCCCGTTTTCTCGCCTTAGTGCTTGCTCACTAAGGTTGAAAAATCGAAGGCTTTTCCTGCTTAGCTTTTACATTTTGGGGGCCCCTTCTTCACAAAATGGCGAAACGACACGGCTTGACATTTAGACAGGTAGAGTTCTCCTTGCATTCTGTGAGGAGTTTTTTCACCATTAGGGAGATTATCAGATGCTAAAAATATCCCAGGACAGGGATGACAGGATATCGCTAAAAAGCTTGCCTTTTAGACATCATTGTCCCTGTACTGGGGTGATCCCGTTCTGCTCCTGTTCCTCCCCCATTTCCTCTTATTCACAGAAAAATCTGTGAATAAGAGGCCTGTTCTGTTATGAGTGAACAGGAGCCCCGTTGTGCTCCCGGAATCACAATGGATCATGACATCACCGGGAGGTCTGTGCTGGACACTTCCGGGTGCGATCCAGACAATAAGCTACGTTAAATCCTTCCCCTCCGGGTCATTTTTTAAAAGTGTGTTTTCCTGGTTGAGTTTTGACAGCTAGGGGGCGTATTTTGAGTTTTGACAGTTAGGGGGCATATTTTTAAATTTGCCACCCGGCCATTCTCTTGCGAGAATGGCCAGGATTTCAGTTCCCAGTTGTAAAAGCAACCTTATACGACGGCTGCATTTACGACCAGGCAGCGAAGGGAGGGGGAGCCCATTCCTGTCATGGAATCAAGGTAGGTGTGTGAAGCTTTTCTCTCTATTCCACGGCAGGGATGGGATTAGAGTGGTTGGGGGTGTAGCGGGGCAGAAATGGACCCTAAGGGTCCGTCTGATAATCTCCTAAAACAACCCCTATCTGCCATGGTGGCTCCATCCTATGGAATCCTGGGATGGGTAGTCTGATGAGACACTAGAGCTCTCTGGCTGAGAATTCTAAATGCTCTTCCCTAAACTGCAAATCCCAGGATTCCATAGGCTGTTACCATGGCAGTAAAAGTTGAATAATAGTGCTATAACTGCATAGTGTGAATGGGACCCTGGTGTAAGAATTTCTCTGTCTAGCCCAGTACTATTCTCAATGGCTTCAATTTTCCAGAGTCCCAAGAAGATGTATTTCACAATACCCTGCCACTTTTTTAACAAAACATATTGGTGCCTACAGCCTTTACCTTTAACAGTAATCGTTAACAAAACTTAACTCAATAATTCCAGTACTGTTAAAGGCACAAGAGTACAGCTTGTGCCCTTGCTTCTTGACACTATTACTCTAGTCCAGTGGTTCTTAACCTGTGGTTTGGAGATCCCCAGGGGGCCACAATGTCCTCACAGGGGGGTTGTGAAGGCTTGAAGGCTGCTCAGCCCACCTCCTCCCTGCAGTGGAGTGGCCATGTGACAGGAGCCAAGGCAAAGCTTGGCTGGCTGGCTTGGCCTGCTCATTGCCATTCAATCTGCGCCAGCCACAAACTTGCAAGAAGAAGAGGAGGAGGAGGAGGAGTCTTCTCTCCCCCTCCAGTGCCTAAGGGAAAGTTCAATGGATGCTGTAATTGTATTATTATTATTATCAGTAGGTGGTGGTAATATTATTATGATTATTATTAGTTTGAGTTATGTCTTGGGGATCCACGGCAACAAAAGATATTTAAAAGGGGTCCCTGATAAAGAAAAGCTTAAGAGCTACTGCTCTAGTCCATACAGCCATTATTTTATGCACTCTTCTGTTTGTATACCATACCACTTTTTGATGTTTCCATTGGCTTAATAAAGATATGAATACTGCCCTAATGTGTATTTTCCCCCCTTCCCCAGCATAACTAATTTCCCTTTTAGTGCTTCCTTGCAGACATTCCTGCTGCCAGACAACCCCTGATAGTGTTGAAATGTTAAGATATTTAGTAATGAATTTCCTGGAAGCCACACACATACTGATGTGGGGGCCCTGGGGCAAAATCTCAATCCATGTGCTTAGTGATAGCCACTGTATGTGTTCTGGGGGCAATGCCCTGGCACAGAAAATGGATTCCAAGATTTTTGCCTGGCTCAGAGTAAGTCCTGAAAAAAGGGGAGTTGTGGATGATTTAACATTCTGCATATCAAATTATGGATTGCTATGTTGCAATTTTGGAATGCAAACTTGGGAATTGAGCAAATTTATCCCAAATGGGTTGAGGTTCACTGATTCCCCGTAAGTTGTTGTTGTTGTTGTTGTTTAAATTAAGTCACAGTACAGTCATTCTACTGCAATCAAACTTCTTAATCTGATGCTTCTTTTTGCTTCCATTCTTGCTATAAATCCCTCTAAATCGGTGATGGCGAACCTATTACACGCGTATCACCACTGACATGTGTAGCCATCTGTGGTGACACGCGGCTAGGCTCCTCCCCCCTCCTCCCCACAACCTCACCACCACCCCTAAAGTGGCAGGCAGGGCTTTGAAGCCCCGATCACCACTTTAGGAAAGGGGGGAGGGGGGAGGAAAATGGTGGGCGGGGCTACAAAGCCCCAATTGCCACCACCACCCCTGAGGCCTCCTGCTTCCCCGAAGCTGCCTTGGAAAGGCCGGGTAAGGCAGCGGGCGGGTCGGCGGGAGTCTGCCTGGTCTGTCCCCGGCCTTCCCGAGGAGGCTCCGGGGCTTCGAAGTCCTGGAGCTACTTTGGAAAGGCTGGGGAAGGCAGTGGGCTGGCGGGAAGGTGGGCAGGAGTCTGCCTGGCCTACCCGATGTGGCTCTGGGGCTTTGAAGCCCTGGAGCTGCTTGGGAAAGGTTGGGGAAGGTTGCGGGCTGGCGGGAGGGTGGACAGGAGTCTTCCCAGCCTCTCTCTGGCCTTCCTGAGGGGGCTCCGGTGTTTGAAGCTCTGGAGTCACCTTGGAAAGGCTGGGGAAGGCAGCGGGCTGGCAGGAATGTGGGTGGGAATCTGCCCGGCCTGTCCCCGGCTTTCCCAAGGGGTCTCCAGGGCTTTGTAGCCCTGGAGCCGCCTTGGAAAGGCTGAGGAAGGCAGCGGGCTGGCAGGAGGATGGGAAGGAGTCTGCCCAGCCTGCCCCCGGTCTTCCCGAAGGGGCTCCAGGGCTTTGAAAGCCCTGGAGCCACCTTGGGAAGGCTGGGGAAGGCAGCGGGCTGGTGGGAGGGTGGGCAGGAGTCTTCCCAGCCTCTCTCTGGCCTTCCCAAGGGGGCTCCAGCATTTGAAGCTCTGGAGTCACCTTGGAAAGGCTGAGGAAGGTGGCGGGCTGGCAGGAGGATGGGAAGGAGTCTGCCCAGCCTGTCCCCGGTCTTCCCGAGGGGGCTCCGGGGCTTCAAAAGCCCTGGAGCCACCTTGGGAAGGCTGGGGAAAGCGGCGGGCTGGTGGGAGGGTGGGCAGGAGTCTTCCCAACCTCTCCCTGGCCTTCCTGAGAGGGCTCCGGGGCTTCGAAGCCCTGGAGCCGCCTTGGAAAGGCTGGGGAAGGCGGCAGGCTGGCGGAAAGTTTGGTGAGAGTTTGCCCGGCCATCCTGCGGGGGCTGTGGCACTTCGAAACCCTCGAGCCGCCTTGGAAAGGCTGGGGAAGGCAGCGGGCTGGCGGCAGGGTGGGCGGGAGTCTACCTGGCCTCTACCCGGCCTTCCCGAGGGGGCTCCCAGGCTTCGAAGCCCTGGAGCTGCCTTGGAAAGGCTGGGGAAGGTGACGGGCTGGCGGGAGTGTGGGCGAGAGTCTGCCCGGCTTCTCCCCAGCCTGTCCGAGGGAGCTCCGGGGCTTTGGATACCTGGAGCCACCTTGGAAAGGCTGGGGAAGGCGGCAGGCTGGTGGGAGTGTGGGCGGGAGTCTGCCCGGCATTCCCGAGGGGGTTCCAGGGCTTCAAAGCCCTGAAGCCTCCTTGGAAAGGCTGGGGAAGGCAGCGGGCTGGCAGGAGGGAGTCTGCCCGGCCTTTCCCCGGCCTTCCCGAGGGGGCTCCGGGGCTTTGAAGCCCTGGAGCCACCTTGGAAAGGCTGGGGAAGGCAGTGGGCTGGTGGGAGGGTGGGCGGGAGTCTGTGCGGCCTTCCTGAGGGGGATCCGGGGCTTTGAAGCCATGGATCCACCTTGGAAAGGCTGGGGAAGGCAGTGGGCTGGTGGGAGGGTGGGCGGGAGTCTGTGCGGCCTTCCTGAGGGGGATCCGGGGCTTTGAAGCCATGGATCCACCTTGGAAAGGCTGGGGAAGGAGGCGGGCCAGCGGGAGGGTGGGCAGGAGTCTGCCCGGCCTTCCCTGGCTTTCCCATGGGGGCTCCGGGGCTTCAAAGCCCTGGAGCCGCCTCGGAAATGCCAGGGAAGGCAGAGGGCGAGAGCCTTGGAAGCCCGTTGGTGCCTTGGGAAGGGAGGGGGGAAGCGTGTTGGTGGGAGGCTCTCCCCCCTCCCCTTGCCAAGGCACCAACAGGCTTCATGAGAAGCCCATCTGTGCCTTGGGAGGGGAGGGGGGAAAGCGTGTGGGTGGGAGGTTTTCTACCCTCCCCTTGCCAAGGCAGCAACAGATTTCATGAGAAGCCCGTTGGTGCCTTGGGAAGGGAGGGAGGAAAAGTGCTGGTTGGAGGCTTTCCGCGAATAGTCAAAGTCGTGAATGTGGACAGGCAACTGTATACATTTATGTTATTTAAACAGTAAATATCGTGAAATAATGTCTTTTCTCTAAGTGACACAGCTCTCGAGTTATTCTCAGTTTTTTGGCAAAGTTTGACACACCAAGCTCAAAAGGTTGCCCATCACTGCTCTAAATAGTACTTCTCTGTTTGGTCAGACATCTAACTTTCTGAATGGTTCAGCTGTTTCCCAAGCTGTCCAGATTTATAGGGTGGCACAGGATTGGTCAAGGGACACAACTGCTGCTTTTTTGATTCACAAAATTTGAAGGGATCTCCTTGTTGGATTTCTAGGCTGGATGGAGCCCCTGAACTCTTAGGGCTTATCTGAAGCCATGGCTCACCAGGGTCCAAATAAAATAAGATTCATTTTCTTATGTATAAAGTGTTTTCATCACTTCTTCTTCATGAAATACAAGAAGCAACATAAAATGAAGTACTAAAACAACATGTCTGTTGAAAACAAAACAATGTTAAAAACTAGCAGCAATAAAATATCCATTTGAAGTCTCAGGCTTGCATTGCTTCTTGCATTTCATCATCTTTTAGCATCAATGTTTACATTTTTTCCTTTCTAAAAGCATGTCTGCCAAGTGTGGAAAATATTTAATACAATGTGGGTTCTAATCCTCAAAAGCTTTTTCTACACTGATTGCATAATTCTGTGCATATTTACCTGGAAGGATTTTTTTCTGTTCTGTCGAACAGTGGAATTGTTTTCTGATAAGAGAACCAACATGGTGTAGCAGTTTTGAGTGCTGGATTAGGACTCTGGGAGACCAGGGTTCAAATCCTTGCTCAGGCCTTGAAAGCCATCGGGGGATCTGAGGCAAGTCACACACTCTCAACCTCAGAGGCAGGCAATGGCACCCCCCCTCCCGGAAACAAATCTTTCCAAGAAAACACAGTAATAGGAAACAACTTTAAGGCACATAACAATTGGGGTGTCGGAGGGGGGAATGCACGTTGCATGAGTTTCTGTAGTACCCATGCAGAAATGATTTGAAGGTATGCAAAGTAGGATGGCAGATTACCACTGTAGCCATACATCAAAGTCAATCATAGAATCATAGAATCATAGAATTGCAGAGTTGGAAGAGACCACGAGGGCCATCCAGTCCAACCCCCCTGCCACGCAGGAAATCTTGATCAAAGCATCCCCGACAGATGGCCATCCAGCCTCTGTTTAAAGACCTCCAAGGAAGGAGACCCCACCACGCTCCGAGGGAGTGCGTTCCACTGCCGAACAGCTCTTACTGTCAAAAAGTTCCTCCTAATGTTGAGGTGGAATCTCTGTTCCTGGAGCTTGCATCCATTGCTCCGTGTTCCAGTCTCTGGAGCAGCAGAAAACAAGCTTGCTCCATCCTCAGCGTGACATCCCTTCAAATACTTAAACAGGGCTATCATATCGCCTCTTAACCATCTTTTTTCCAGGCTAAACATACCCAGCTCCCTAAGTCTCTCCTCATAAGGCATGGTTTCCAGACCTTTCACCATTTTAGTTGCCCTTCTCTTGACCATGACCTTAATCCAACTCCTAATCCTAACAAGAATACAACTATTGAAACATCTGCTGAGTGGTAAATCAATTTCTTTAAACTCTATTGACTCTAGGAGCCTATTCTAGTTGGAGTCAGGAAATTGGATTTAGGACCCTGAATTCAATAGGGCTGAAAAAAGAATTGGACATAGCTTCCACTTTGGAAGAGACCCTTAAGGCCATACAGCAGATGAAAAACAGCAAGGCAGCTGGGATTGATGGAATCTCACCTGAAGTTTGGAAACATGGAGGTCATGCACTCCACAATAAATTCCACGAACTCCTCGTGAATTGCTGGGGAAAGGGGGAACTGCCATCAGATCTCCGAGATGCAGTCATCATCACCCTGTACAAGAAAAAAGGAGCAAAATCCGATTGCTCAAACTATCGAGGCATAACACTGCTCTCTATTGCTGGAAAAATCCTTGCAAGGATACTCCTGAACAGATTAGTTCCTGCTATTGCAGAAGAACTTCTCCCTGAAAGCCAATGTGGCTTCAGAGCCAATAGGAGTACTACAGATATGGTATTTGCCCTTAACCAACTGCAAGAAAAATGTAGGGAGCAGAACAAGGGTCTCTATGTAACATTTGTCGACCTCACCAAAGCCTTCGACACTGTGAGTAGGAAAGGTGTGTGGCAGATCCTGGAAAGACTAGGATGTCCCCCCAAATTCCTTTAAATGATTATCTTGCTACATGAGGGCCAGCACAGTCAAGTCAGATATGGCGATGCTCTTTCAGAGCCCTTTCTAATAACTAATGCAGTGAAGCAAGGTTGTGTTCTTGCTCCAACTTTATTTACAATCTTCTTCAGCATGATGCTCCAAAGGGCTACGGCAGAGCTTGAAGAAGAAGACGGCATCTATATATGTTACTGTACTGATGGTAGCTTGAAACTTAAGCCATCTGAGGGCTCGCACTAAGACTCTAAACTACCTAGTCGTGAGCTGCTCTTCGCTGATGCTGCTGCCCTTGTTTCCCACACAGAAGCAGCTCTGCAGCGCCTAACGTCCTGCTTTGCAACAGCTGCAGAGCTGTTTGGGCTGGAAGTCAACCTGAAGAAAACGGAAGTTCTTTACCAGCCTGCACCACAGGATGAACACCACCATCCCCACATTGCCGTCGGCAAATCTGTGCTCAAGTCCATTCAGCAGTTCACCTACCTGGGAAGCATCATCTCCTCAGATGCCCAGATTGACAAAGAGATCGATCACAGATTAGCAAAGGCATATAGCGCATTTGGAAGACTTTACAAAAGAGTCTGAAGCAATAAACACCTGAGGCGAAGCACAAAAATCAGTGTATATAGAGCCGTTGTACTGGCTATTCTCCTTTACGGGTCTGAAACATGGGTCACCTATCACCACCACTTACGACTCCTTGAATGCTCTCATCAGCGCTGTATACGCACAATCCTAAATATACACTGGACTGACTATGTGATGAATGTTGCTGTCCTTGAGCAAGCAGGGATCACCAGCATTGAGGCCATGATGTTGAGAACACAGCTGCGCTGGGCAAGGCACATTTCCAAGATGGAGGACCATCGCCTCCCAAAAATAGTACTCTACAGTGAACTCACCACGGGTCAGCATAAGAGGGGCGCTCCAAAAATGCAATACAAGGACTCCCTGAAGCAACATCTCAGGCTCTGCCAAATTGATCACCAACAATGGGCCACCCTGGCCTCACATTGGGAGGCATGGAGACGCACTATCCACAATGCTGCAGCCTTATTTGAGAACTCATGCTGAACAAGTCTTGAAGAGAAACGACAACGCAGAAAGAATCACAACCCGGAAACATCACTCAAGGAAATCTTCTGCTGTGCTTTCTGCAACCGGACTTGTTTATCTTGGATTGGCCTTTTTAGTCATCAGCTCGCTTGCAGAAAGCGCAGGATGAGTCCTTCCTGAATCTTCGTTTGCAAAGAAAAGCCAAAGAGAGAGACTCCCAGTTAGGTGGAAATAGGATTGTGACCTTAATCTAGGAGCCAGATAATGGTTTAGCTAGGGGAAGCTAAGAGTGAAAGGTGACCTGGTGTTCATCTTTAAAAATTTGAAGGAATCTTATGCAGAAGATGGAGCAAGCTTGTTTCCTACTCCTCCAGAGACTGAATCAATGGATTCAAATGGCAAGAAAAGAGATTCCACCTACATATTAGAAAGATCTTCCTGACAGGAAGAGCTGTTTGACAGTGAAATAGGCTGCCTCAGAGGATGGTGGACTCTCCTTCTTTGGATGTCTTTAAAGAGAAATTGGATGACCACCTCTTGGGAGTAAGCCACGGCTCTGAGTCTACAAGACCTGAGCAGGGCTGTTGATGATAGAGTGACTTGGAGGTGTCTCATTTATGGGGTCAGCATAAGCTGACATTGACTTGAAGGCAGTTAACAAGAAAGTAGAAGGCAGTAGGAAAAGAAGACTGTGTTACAGATGGATAGACTCGGTCAATTAAGCCGTGGCCCTGAGTCTGCAAGACCTGAGCAGAGGTGCTGATAATAAGGTGGCTTGGAAGTCTCTCGTGTGCTGAGTGAAATAGTTTCCCCCCCTTTCCTTCGCCTTCCATTCCCCTAAAAGACGACCACACAAATACATTCACAGAAGTATATTTGATAAAGGTATAAAGTTGATACAAAGTAAAAAAGGTATTGGTGAAAATTGGCCACAACTTTCTATTGGTGATAGTTGCATTGGTTGGTGCTTGGGCATGGGTTAAAAACCGTACCTCGGCCAAACCCACCTGCCTGGCCGATGATATATCTGTTAGCCCACCTGCTAACAGATCACATGACCCAGTCACATGACCATATCACGTGAACCAATCACGTGATTTTGGTCACATGAACTTGACCTGACTTTACCCGGAACTGGATATACTGGAGACCCCTGCCCCCGAGTTTGGATCAGAACCCATGCCCCACTGCCACCAGTCGAGCTGCGCCCCGCCCCCCGGAGCTCGACTTCCGCCACCCTTGCAGCTATCATCAAAGAAAAAACCACCTTCTGACTGGAGGGACCTGATGCTGAGCCTATCTGTGGAGCAGATCGAGTTCCAGCTGAATGTAAGATGTGTAGGCTCTGGATCACCACCTTCCCAATTGTTGGATTGCAGATTCCGCCATGCCTTCCACCGCTGCCGTAGTTGCCACCCCAATATGAAAGGAGTGTCCTCCAAACCCCTCCGCAGGGCAACCAAGGTGTCGCAAAGTGGCCCAAAGCACACTTACGAACTGGAAGTATGTCAAAGGGGATAAGTCCTTGTGGATGAACAGAGCCCCTTGGCCATCAGGGCACTTCTGGAGGTACTGGCGCATGAGGTGTACTGGGCAAACTGACTTGTTAAGCCTTTGCAGCTGCAGGTAAGCCCCTTTCCCATGCTGGTCAGTCTTGGACCGCCGGATCCTCACTTTCAGGACCTCTTGTTCCAGTGATATGTCCTGCATTTGAAGTGCTCGTCCAGAGCCATCCGTCTTAGAGCTGCATACCAGTTCCCCGACTCATAGTGCTGCAAAGAAAGCAATAGCAAAAGCAGAGCGAAAAAGCTGAGTTTCGTACCTTGATCGGCATACCTTAGCTAGTGCCATCATGAGGCTGCACAACAGTCTGTATGACACTGGTCTGCGCGTATCTTGCTTGCTGCCTGTCCCACGGCGCCATCCTTCTACTGCCCTGTGCACCAAGAAAGTAGCGCAGGGGTCGCCTTGCCCAGCCACCTTGCTGAAGAAGGAGATGGCTGCCAGCTGCAACGATATGGACCTAGGAGCCAGGCCCTTCTCCTTCAAGGATGCGATGTAATGCAGGACTTCTCATTTCAAGGACAGCCAGGAGCACTCATAGCTGTGCTGTCATCTGAAGCTGAAGAATTGTCGAACCGTCCTTGAGTAACTGGCACGGGTGGAAGGTGCCAGAGAGTTGAAGACCCCCTGGATCACTGTACCCTCCCAAGCTGCTAGAGTTCGGCCAGGAAGGTCGTCGGTGTAGGATCTGCTCCTGGAGCCAATTCTCAAAATCTGTCGTCCTGGAATTGAGACAACGCATCCGCAATCCAGGTTATCCACACCTGGAATATGATGCGCCGCAAAGGTGATGTTTGCTGCTAAACAGGTGAGTACAAATTCCCTGACAAATTGCATGACCCTGTCAAACCTGGAAGACTGCTTGTTGATAATTCGGACCACTACCTGATTATCGCACCAAAAACATATTCTCTTGTTCCGAAACTCGCTCTTCCACAGAAGCACTGCCACCAGAATGGGAAAAAATTCGAGGAAAGTTAGTGTCCCTCCGCTCAGAAGGCCAGTGTTGTGCACACCAATGCCCATTGTAGTACACACCAAATCCCGCACCACCCGCCGCGTCTGACTGACTGGGTCCAGCCAAGAGCCAGGAATTTATTCCCGGCCGCTGGACCTGGTGGAGGACTATCCCCCACCCCCTAGCCAATCAGAGGCTCCCAAAATGCTGAGCCTCTGATTGGTTGGGGGTTGCGCAAGCCGGCCAATCAGGGCGGAGCTGCCTCCTCCTGATTGGTTGGCATACAATCCTTTTCCCAGTCTACCCGAGCAGGCTGGGAAGAAAGCCTCCAGCCCAACAGGGTGGCGCTCATGCCTGCCATGTGGAAGGTGAGGATTTGGGGACATCACCAGCTGCAATCGGGCTGCCAGGTGAGTCGTGGCAGCTGAATTCATGTGGTCGCCGTAAGTCAATGTTGACTTGATGGCACTTAACAACAAAACGCATTGGACTAGATTGCCCTCATGGTCCCTTCCAACCCTATGATTCTACTTGAATCACAACTTTTTGATTGTTTCTATTCGTTACCACATGACTGTTTTTTCTTCTTCTGCAACAGATCAACATAGCAGTGCCTCTCGAGTGCTGTTTAAAACCAGCCATTGTTAGAAGTCTTCCTGAATAAAAACACCCACCTAGGATGAAGTGCATTAAAATGGAGCGTGGCATCCTTCTCAATTTGAGAAGGAGCATAGGAAAAACAGCATAGCACTGAATGCCTTGCTCTGTGCCCTTAAAATTCTTGCTGTATTAAAAAAAGGTGATGCATATTTAAGGTCTGGTTGCTCTGTGGCAATGGGGAAATGGATAAGGTTGATGGCATTATCCTAGGTTGTACAGGGCCCAAGCTGTCACAGGATTTTAAAGATGGTGATGATGATAATGATGATGATTTATATAGCACCATTACTGTACATGATGCTTTACAAGAAAAAACAGTCCCTACCCTCAAGGCTTACAATCTAAAGACATGACACACAAGGAAAGAGGATGGCAGTGTGGGAGGGGGTTAAGTTCAGCAGGTTCTTTCTCTTCTTCTCTCCCTCTGTGGTCAGGCCAGTGGCAGTTGGGATGGAGGGATGGCCTTTCATCTGCTTCTGGGCCTAGGCCTGGAGGAGCTGTTCCTGCCTCTTCTTTCCTCCCTCCAAGGCCAGGGAAATTGGGGTGGATGGAGGACCTTTCATCTGCTTCTGGGCCTTGGGATGATGAAGCTGTGCCTACCTCTTCTTCCCTCCCTTCAAGGCCAGGGCAATTGGGATGGAGGGAGGGTCTTTGATCTGCTTCTGGGCCTAGGCATGGAGGAGCTGTGCCTGCCTCTTCTTCTCTCCCTCTGCCACCAAGACGGCAGTTGGGATGGAGGGAGGGCTGTAAGATAAGAACCAGAACTTGAAATTAAGGCTAAGGCTGCTGAAACACTGCAGAAACAATGCAGTGTGGCACCACTATAACTGCCATGGCTCAAGGCTATGGAAATCTGGGATCTGTAGTTTTGTGAGATATTTATTCTCTGTCAGAAAGCTCTGGTGCCATAACAAACTATAAACCCCAGGATTCCATAGGATGGAGCCATGATAGTTACAGTGGTGTCAAATGGACCACTGCCATGTGGCAACAGCCTAAGGGGCTTACTGCACTTCAAAGAAAAGTGGCAAGGCAACAGGAACGTTCTATCTTCCATGCTGCCTTATTGCATGATTTTGTTGGTTTTTTTGTTCTGGTCCCATGAAGGACCGAGGTAAAACCATGCCTTTTTGCTAACCAGAAAAACCTGCTAGCATAGCAAAAAGACATGATTTTAGCTTGCCCCCCACCCCATGGGACCGGAACAAAATAATGCTGGAAGAACGGCAAAGTCATGTGGTAAGGCAGCGGGGTAGACAGAACATTCCTGCTACCCTTGCTGCTTTTCTTCAGAGTGTGATAAGCCCCTAAGAGCGTATGCAGATACCACACACCTAGGGCTCTTTCATACTACACGTTCTCTGTCAGGATATTGGGACATGCAGTAGATTTATCCTGTACAGAGCTGAAATGTAACAAACAGTCTGCAGTTTGCAGCACTGTGAGCTAGCACCAGTTTGCAGAAGCTTAACTGGGTATATGTATCAATGTTGATTAGCTCACAGCCCTGGAGCAGAGCTGGGGTGGGTTGAGCTAAGTAGTCCTGTTTTAGGATCACTTAGCGTGAAGATGTTTTTCTCTTGATGCTGTATATTTTTGTAAATATTCTTTATTATGCCCAAGTAAAGAAAAGTTGTTTTTAGACACAAAGCCTGTGTCTGCGCCTTTATTCTTATGCCTGAAGGAACAATACTCTGCTGTTTATTTTTGCTGCCTGGACCTGTTTAGGGACCCAATGCATGCCCTATTTACACCATCACCTGTCATTCTCAACATTTGCTTCTCCAGATGTTTTGGATGTCAGTTCCCAGAAGGCCCAGCCAACATGACCAGTGGTGAGTTATTCTGGACTGAAGTCCAAAAGAAGCACCAATATTGAAGAAGATCCATCACTCTTTATATAACCTAACTTTATTCAATCAGGACTTCTGAAACTCTCTACCTACAAGTCTCCATTCAGAAAAAGGTAAATGTTTGAACCCCAGCAATCACAAAATGGCGGTGCAGGGGCAGAGCTAGTAGCAGAATGGCAGCAGATGGAAGCAGAGGTTGCTATAATCAGCTGGCAGTACTAATATTTTATATCTAAAACCCACTTTGTAAATTGCTAAATTCTTTATCACAGCTTATTTCTTGCTAGCAGGGAGTTCAATAGTTCAGCTTTCCTCAAGGGAAGTATAGACTTTGGCTCTCATGACTCAGCCCCACCTACACACACACACACACAGTTTGTTGGTCCCAAAGCTCTAAGGAGAACACACTTCTAAATCTTTTCCTCCTTCTCCCACACTCGTTCCACATGCCAGTCAAATTAGTCTTACTCATCTTCTTGCAATTCCTTACTCCCTTTTTCTATCATCTTGTACCTTGTTCTCAAGTGCAAGTTTCTGTTATCTTTCTCTCTGGCTGCTTTTACATTCACTTCCTCCTCCAACAGTTAAGCTCTCTTGTTCCCTTCCTCTCTGTTTGGAGTTGTTGCTGTTTTAATTTTAATAATTGGGGGGGGGTGATATTTTTCTGTGGCACACTTTCTAATTTCCTTCAAGGCCCCCATGGCCCTTTTTCCTCAGAGGAGTGAAACCTCTTCCTCTCCTTCACCATATCTCTGTCTCCAGTCCACATTTACTCATTTCCACTTTCTTCTCCACCAAAATTATACATACAAAGGCACATGTGTACATATAGGGTCTCCAGTTCCCAACAATGCCAAATAGTTACACTGGGGTGGAGGAAATGGTTGTTGCAGCAGCCAGAACTGGTTTCTTCCCTTCCCTTCCCTTAAACCATGTAGCAGAAGCTGTCCCACTCACATTTATTGTATTCCAAGCAGAATGTAGGAACATTTCTTTTTGTAGATTATAACTCCCAGAATCCCTCAGCCAATCAATTCTGGGAATTGTAGTCCAAAAAAAGAGGAAAATTTTCACATTCTGCTATGTAAAGTATCGGCAACCTGTGACCCAAGAGCTGCCAACAGTTTCCTCTGCTTTCCATGACACTACAAGCCTGTTTATAGGAAAAGTTGCTTGAATTGTAAAATGCTTGACTGGTATAACTTTTTTAAAAAATACCCCTAGCCTTGTATACTTGGAGCCCTTTGCTCATTGTTACATTCCATTTGTTTATTTAATTCATATCCCACCTTTCTCCCAGTACAGGATCTGAGGCGGCGTACAACATTTTCAAAGCATAAAACAGTCCAAAAACTCCCAATACTAAAGTTAAAATACAATTAAACTACATTTCTAGTTAAAAACACAAGTTAAAAACAGCATTAAAAGATGCTTAAAACATAATAAAATAAAAAACCTACACACACACCCTATTACAAGTCTCATTTCCCACAACACAGTAAAAACCAAAAGCTTCCATAAACAAAAAGGTTTTTACCTGCCGGTGAAAAGACAGTAGGGAGGGGGCCAACTGGCTATTATTATTATTATTATTATTATTATTCATTCATTCATTTATAGCTCACCTTCCCCCACACACACAGACACAAAAAAAAACCCTAGGACTTAAAGCAGCTTACAAAAAAAAATTATGGAATAAAATGTGTACAAAGACATCAGCAAAAACATTTAAAAGTTATTTTTAAAACACAATTAAACAATCTATAGAATTTAAATCACTTAAAAACCCATTAAAAGGCAGAAAACAAAAATCCACAAAACAGCACACCATCAAACTGGAGTCATTTTCCAAAAGCCTGTCAGAATAGAAAGGTTTTCACTTGCTAGCAGGACAATAAGGTGAGATCTACCCTTGCCTTCCCAGGGAGGGAGTTCCAAAACCTGGGAGTAACCACTGAGAAGGTCCCTTCCCTACTTCCCATGAAACATAACTAGGAAGAGGCTGGAACTAAGAGAAGGGCCCCCTTCAATTATCTTAGAGGCTGGGTAGATTCATGCAGAAAGATATGGTCCTTTCCATAGGACCTGAGCAGTATAGCACTTATAGGTCATGACCCACACTCTGAATGCCTAAGCTCATGGCTACGT
This sequence comes from Gambelia wislizenii, assembly GCA_030847615.1. Classification (NCBI taxonomy): domain Eukaryota; kingdom Metazoa; phylum Chordata; class Lepidosauria; order Squamata; family Crotaphytidae; genus Gambelia; species Gambelia wislizenii. The sequence continues at coordinate 264,828,935 of JAUMIR010000002.1, forward strand.
TGTCAGGTTGTTCAACCCCACATTATCTCCCATTTGCTAGCTGGGAGCTGAGTGAAGTTGGGCCAAAATCCCGCCCGGAAATGCAAGTTCCTCCACAGCTTCTGTGAGTCCAAGAGGTTATGACAATAAAGTAGAATCTGAGTTCTCAGCTGCTTTTGTTGGCTCTGTGAAGGAGTCTGCGACCTCCCTGGACCCGCCTGCAGTGCAGATAAACATCTAAAAACTTCCCATTCTTTCTGAAATCAGCTTTGTTTATAGTCATTTCCAGCTCCTTTGAATATATGTGCTTGGTATATATATTTTTCTACCCCAGATTATGCTTTTGCTTTTAGCATTGATATTTCAGGGATAATGCTGAGCTTCCTGAGCACAGTTCTGTTGAATAACAAATGCTTCCAAATGGGCAAGTGCTAGTGTATGCAAACAAAAGACACTGGGGGCTTGTCTACACTGATAGGAAAATCCAGTTTACCTTTGACCATGGGCTTGTCCACACGATTGCCACATTCACTGAGGTGAGTTTGGGAGCCTGGCCATGCAGTTCACCCTTCTGAATTCACCCCAGTCTGTTAAATTGCAATATATGCAGCCACATAAACATGGCCGCCCTGGTTCCCTCCCTCCTCCCATGTATGTGAATGTACATATGTCCACATCGCCTTTGCCTCTTTTTTCATGGCTTAGAGGGGCTTCAGACATCCTATTAAGTGGAGGTATGCACAACTATCCATGTGGGTATGCTAGTATGTGCTTCTCTAAACAACTGCTGTGTATGTAAACTAAATGGCGATGAAGGGACCACTAAAAAGTGAAATTGGAACAGGGAAAGAGGTATTTCCTGGAGGGAAAGGTTAGCTGTTCACCTGGCCCAGAGAGCCTTTCCCTGAACCTCTCTGCCCACCCACTGAAACTCTTCCGCCTGGTCCCACACTGACGTCACTATGGAGCGCAATCCACACATGTGCACAAATATCCAGATTTTCCACTCAAATCCAAAATTAATCCCAAATCTTTTTGGTCCAGATTAAAGCCTTGAAGCACTGAAAATACCTGGATTCAACCTGTACGTCATCTAGATCTCTCACTCACTCTGAAAACAAGGTGAGATTGTTTTATTTGGTCTGTGTAGGGAAGCCCTGGATTGAGCACCTATACTGACTTTTCCTCCTTAACTGATTTATTTTTCTGGTGCTGGGAAAGTATGTGTTGGGTATACACTAAAGACAGTTTTGAGTGCTTCTAGAGCAGAGGTCAGCAACTTTGGAAGGCCCTGGAAAAATTGTTAAGGCCTCTGCAGGCTGTAGTTTGGTCAAAAATTAAAAACAACAACAACAACAAAACCAACAACAACCCCATAGCATATCTTAGCTGGAAGTGGCATTTGGTCCACTTCCAGTTTCATTTTCTACAGTTTTGCATGGGGTTGGGATCCTGCCAACCTTCCCAAACACATCCACCACTCCTAGAAGTTTTCAGGAGCTGGAGGATGGGTGGATATGTTTTTGGGGATGTTTTTTAAAAAGTATTTTTCAGGGTAGGGAGCATGGGGAGGTCAACAGGACACAAAAATTGCATAAGGGCAATTGCTGGAACACACATCACCTGCTCTTGTTCTAGATCAGGGGTGGGAAACTGTGGAGGACTAGGGATTGCATTAACCTTTTGGGGGACCTTGGTGGGCCGCATCCTCTACCACACTTGTTCCTAAAAAAACCCTCCACAATATTTCCCCAAACATCCTCTAGGGGATATGGAGGCATGTTTTGGGGCCTTCCTAAGCCCCTACTTGGCATTTTTGAGCCCCCCAAATAATTGATTTCATTTTGACCCTTGGAGGTGTCCAGGAAGGCTCCAAATGTGGTGGAAATGCCCTCAATGGGAAGTGAGATAATTTGGGGGCATTTTCGAGCAAAAAATGTTTTGACCCCTGGGAGGCCCTGGGGGTCACAAATATGGCCCTGGTGGGGCTGCAGACAGTCCACGGGCCACTCTTTGCCCACCCTGTGTTCTAGATAGAGAGTTTCTCACTGTAGCAGTTAAAAGGCACTGTACTGTTAGGTGATGTAAGGGTTTGTTATATGAGGCAATAAAATGTGAATTGATGCACACTAATGCCAATTTGCAGCAGTGTTGATTTGTCTTAATAGTTTTTTGGCAAAATCGCAGGCATGCAAAGCTATCCGCTTTTGCTATCCCAACAGGCATGCCTATGACTCAAGATGGTGACCACGAGTGAATTACTCATGTTTTTAATTTTTTTAATTTTTACCTGTTGCTGATGACAAAAGGCATTTTAAAAAAAGCATATCTAATATGTGAAAGTGTGGTATCCTGCATAAATAAATAAAAGGAAAAAAGGCTGTTTCATTGCCTCAGCACACAATCACTATGGCAAAAATCCAAGATGGCGGTTCTGGGCACTTGCCTTGTCAGCAAGCTCTGCCCCCTGCACATGTCCAACCAATCAGCTTTCTACTTCTGCTCTCATGGGGAATGTAAATCAATGTGAATCGGTTGTCCCAAAGAGCAGGAATGCACATTCCCCACAGAACTTTTTAAAAACTTTGGGAAAAGCCACGAAAGCTTTTCCCACAGAGTATTTGGTGGATTTGGTCCCCCTTCTTCCGAAGACTGAGTATGGATGTGGGATGCCATTAAGACAGCTTGTATTCTCCTCGAATTCTATGAGGAGTATTTTCACCGTTTAGAGAACCCCTTAAAAGATAGTACTGTATCTTACAATTGGAGTAATAAGTATTCACAAGCAGAGGGTGAACAATAACCAGTCTCACATCAGAATTGTCACCCCAGTGTCTAGCAGATAAAGTAAAGCAGGCTTAGTCATCTTGGTAGAAAACGTATGAAATAGGTTTATTTACAAATACTAAAGATTTCAATAACATCTCATGATGAGAGGCTCTGTAACATGTGCTCTTCAAACATGGAAAAAAGAGTAATTACAAAATGAAGATGAACAAACTCAGATTAATTCATGCAAGAAGACAGAGGATGTGGCTAAGACCAGGAAACAGGAAATAACATTAAATATATATACTATGCCTGAATTCTATGCAAACTATCAGCTACTGAATATTGGCATGCTTAGGTTGCTACAGCTAGCACATAGAGCAAGCCCTTCTCTTTCTCCCTAATGAATTATCCACAGTAAGAAAAATGGTAAAAGTTTGTTTTAAGCTGTGGGGGGGAAATGTGATGTGTGTATCACAAGTGGGAAGGGGACAACATCATCTGGAGCCCCCATAAAATTCAGTGCACTTACTACCTTTCTTACCAGTTCCATTTGTATACCTTTTAAAAGCAGACATTCTAAATATAGTCCCAAATATTTCTTTAAATTCAGTGCATACAGTACCAAATATGTACCTCTCTTATTCAAAGCTACACTGTATCTTCATAGTCTCTACACTACCCTATAACAGTTACTACACATTTCACAAGGGAAGCCATCTGCCCAGAGCCTCTGGGCACTGCTGTGAGCCATTTGTTTGTCGGGTGAGGGCAGGGGTCATCTTTTTTTAGCCCTTAACAAGAATTTCTTCCCCAAATAGGGATTAGGATGAAGACAGAGAGGGGAAGAGTCTGAGTGCTGAAGAGCATGATGAGGGTGGGTTGTGTGTTACAATAAGACTGCTGGTTCATAGTTAATCAAACTGAAGATTCTTAAACATACTGAATTGTGTTTAATAAATGTGTACTATTCAACAGAGCTATGCCTACTACCTGGTCACTACCCCCATCCTCTAGAGTGTTGTATCTCAGTTAGAGAGCCCGAAAGCTAAAAGATCAGCCAATAGGAAAGGAACAGCCCTATACACATCTTAGGATAAACTTTAAATGAAGATCCTGAGAGCAGCATACCTTTGAGAAGAGTATCTGGTTTTGAGACAGGATGGCCACAGATAGTAGTGTAAAATGTGAAAACCACAGTGTGATCCTCGCAGGTTGTTGCTGTCTGTGGGGAACGAACAATATACGGTAGTTAGAAAGATAAGACATCCCTTCCATGAAGGTTGGGAGAGTGAATTGCAGGGGACTAGATAGCAGGGCTGACAAAGTCAAGGAAGAGGAAGCAACCAAGAATGGCCAAGGCAGGGTGAGAGAGGCTTAGTTACAACTGGACCAAATGCCACTCCCAGCTTCCTTTGGTGCCACATCATTCCCATCCCTGTGTTACAAGTAATTATATTACTTGTATGTTGTCATTTCCAAACTCTGAGAAGTGCTGCCCACTGAGTGATGAAAGAGAGCCAGGAGGGTCCCACCTGGTATTCTACAGATGCTAATTTTGGCTTGCACAGGTGGTGAAGCTGTTCATAGACTGCCCAGGTTTCCAGCTGCCAACCTTGGCAGAAAATCAATGATGGGTCTCGTATTCTCTGTGGCCAACCACCCTGGCTGTCATATTTCAGCCTTGGCTTTTGGCTTTCAGGGTTTTTTTTTTTTTCTTTCTTACTTAAAAATGTTCTGTCACAAAGGTTTGCAAGCGGCAATCTCTTGCATGTATTGTCTACACTGGCAGGAAACCCTGAACCTACCTCATAGCCACAGCAGATGTTTTTGATCCACAGTGACCCCATAAATACCAAACTCACCAGGGCTTGCCTGATGGGAGATTGGAGTATCCCACCACACTGTAATCATAGGCAAACTCACATCAGCGTAAAAGGGTGGTCTTACACTGATCACCTGTTCTATAAGTCACATTATTTCCAGCCATACAGCCCAGGCTGCTCCATTCCCCACCCCCTGTTTGCTTCTGCATGCGAATATGTGTTGTCCCAGAGTACTGCATTACTGGATAAGCTAAGATACGCTTATACAGATATGTGCACAATCGATTTTTTTAAGTTTTTTTTTAAAGCACATGCACCCTGAAAGGAATCACATCCACCAGAAGCCTCACCACTGACTTTGCACAGAAGTCAGTCCATTGCTGCCATATGGCTAATAATCTGAATTTTCCCCTGAAACGTGGAGCAAACAAACCACAAATCCACAAACCACAAATCTTTTATATCCAGATTTTCCTGCAAAGCCCCCGATGAATCTGCAAATCTGAATATTATGTGGCAACTGTGCAACAAGTACAAGGTGAGTACAGGGTGTTTAGGGGGGGGGTTGTTTTGTTTTTTGTTTTGTTTTTGCCAGTATAGACAAGCCCAAGGTCAGACATTTGCCAGGTCCCAACACTGGCAAAGGACCCCAATCGCTCCTCTCACCCAGCTTTACCACCATTCTTCCTTTGCACAGAGCACCCCATAGCAATGGCCCTACCATTAATAGAGTTCTCAGAAGTCCATTCTTGACCCTGAGTGTCAGGGCCTGGCCCCTCTTCCCCAGGCCAGGGTAAAGGGAGGAATCTTAAGGCAAGAGTACTACCTTATAAAGGATGGATGGATGGATTGTGCGCTGCAGGCTGCTTCAGAGTAGCTGCTAACCAGATACACCAAGAGATCCACTTAGCTACCTCCTCCACTTCCTCCTGTACCTCTCAAAGTTTCTCATACCTCAGCTGCTACCAAGAATCTACAGGAAGGAGCAGTCAGCACAGGGAAGGAGCAGTCAGACACTGTTTTGTCTCAGTGGCCTCAGGAATCACTGAATATTGTACAGTTGTCCCTCCATATCCACATATTTGGTATTCACAGATTTAAGTATTAATGGCTTGAAAATATTTTTTAAAAAATAATAATCCAAAAGGCCTTGATTTTGCCATCTTATATCAGGGGCACCATTTTGCTATGCCATTGCATATAATGGCACTTGATTATTCAGAGATTTTGGTATCCACGGAGGTGGGGTGTCCTGGAACCAAACCCCAGTGAATATGAAGGGACAACTGTATTACTAGATTGCTGCTTGGTAGCTTTTCCTATCTTATTGTTCACTGTTCTGATCCCCCCTCCCTACCCTGCCCTAAATGGTTAAAGCCAACGAGCTAATGTGGTACAGTGGTTTGAACATTGGACCACAACTCTGGAGAACATAGTTTGAATCCCTGCTCAGCCATGGCAACCCACTGGGTGACCTTGGGCAAGTCACACTCTCTCAGCCTCAGAGGAAGACAAAGGCAAACACCATATCTTGCCAGGAAAACCCTGTGATAGGTTTGCCTTAGGGTTGCCATAAGACAGAAAGGACTTGAAGATACAACAACAACAACACAGCTTCCTTTAATAGTCTGAGGTGCAAGTGGGTGGCATCATTGTTAGCAAAAAGCCTTTCTTGTTCAGGTCTGCTTAGGCACTGTACAGGACTTTTATCACACTACACTGTTATAATGCTATTATTCCACTTTAACTGCTCTGGCTGCCTCCTGTGAATTCTGGGGTTCGTAGTTTACTGAGGCCTAAGAGCTCTCTGGCTGAGAGTTCTAAATGCCCCTCCCTAAATGGCAAATCCTAGTATTACACAGGAGGCAGCCAGAGCAGTTAAAGTGGAATAATAGTGCTGTAAGAGTGTAGTGTGATAATCTCTGGATCTTTCTCTTTTAATTTTTCACATCCCTCTATTTTCTTGACATCTTTCTCCTTCTCTTCTACCTCCTGGAATTCCTGCAACCACACAATTCCTCTGCTTCTTCATTCTCTACTTCATCTATTTCTCTCTTTCTTGTTCTCTCTTTCTCTTCTGCTTCTTCCAATTCCTGGTTAAACACCTTCTCCTTCCCTTCTCTCCTCTGTCTCTTTCCCCTTCTCTCTACTTGCCAGATTATTCCACTGCTCCACTTCACTGCTGTTCTATCCCTCACAGAATACTATCAAACAAGTTTTTATATACTGTATTCTGTCTGCTCTTCCTCCAAAGAGAGGGGTGAAAAGAGAATAATGTGTAAGCCACCGAAATCCCCGGAGAAGTATGGGACTACTACTACTACTACTATTATTATTATTATTATTAATAATAACAAGAGGTAGACTGAAGGAAAGCAGGAACTGTGTGGATGAGAGAGCCAGACAAAAGATCTCTGAGATGAAGTGAATGTTAAAGATTAACTTTAACTGTATTTAAGTATAAATTAATTAGACATTTTACTAGAGATGCTGGCACCTGTACAAAACAGAACATCACAGTTGTTATCAGCAACAACACTTTAAAAAAATAAATACAAATAAAAATAAACAACACTAGCATACTCATTAATTTATGCCAGGGGTAGTAATCATGTGAACCTCCAGATATTGTTGGACTGCTGTTTCCAGCAGATTTAGCCAGCACAGCCAATGGTAAGGAAAGCTGGGAGTTCCAGCAGTAATGTAAGATCTGGAGGATCACATGAGTCCCAGCTCTGATTTATAGCATTCCCTTTTCACCTTCCTTTCCAAGCTGCAAATATTTTAGAACAGCTGAAGACTTCCTCAGGGGTGTGGAGAGAACAATGTGTTGGTGATGCCCCAAATACTGACCAGTTGATGCTCTCCACAGCTGACACTCCAGTTCTAAGTGACCACACTCGAAAATAGCAGAGAAGATTTTTCAGAGCTTCCACTAGGAGAAAATACCGGACTTTATCAGATGAACCGCCATAAATGTTTCCTTCCCACCATATTTTGAAGCATTTTTCTGCTGGCAAAAGAGCCCTTCTCATCAAAATGACCTGTAATTGTGGAAAAAGGCATCCCCAGCATTAAGGAAGCATGAGCAGAGCTCTGTTTACTTCTGCATTTGTGATCTCGGCAATTCTTGCGAGAAGACACAAACACGGTAAAATTTAAAAATACACCAAAAGAAAGACACAAAACGTAAACACAAGCACAGAAACACACTTTAAAACTTAAAAGTAAACCAGAGAGGTTCATAAAAAGAGCAACCCCTACCTGGCTTATGTGTTCTCACCTGGAAGTGTTCTGGCATTGACGCTGAACTCACGAGAGGACAATGGCTCGAGGTTTCAAATGCTGGCAATACTGGCAAAAAAGCGCCACAGGAGCTTGTCCCATCAATAAAAAAGAACACCTTATTTTCAATACATTATCACTAAAGGATGATGTCGTCTGGTATGTGTGCCCTTTTGCGTTCATTAGGCGTTGTTATGACACCATATCTGCCTCATCTGATAAAGTCCACCAACTGCTGAGAGGGCGCTTTCAAAATCAGGAGAGGCATTTACCATTCTAAAACAGCAGCCCTCCATGGAGAGACAGGATCTTTGCATGGTTAGAGAGTGATCGTCACAGTAGAATCACATGGTGCTTTGTTAGGATCTGTAAGCATATTGCTGTCCCAAATGACTACAGTACTTTGTTTGCTTATGCTACTGAGCTGGCCCAAGTGAGTGTACTGATGCTGGAGGGAGCAATTTGAAGTGCCCTGGGGCAGGCAGGCATTTCCTGCAGCCACCATTTCTTGCAAATTTCTTGCAAACCATTTTAGTTAGAACCTAGTTGATGTTAACCAACTGGAGAGAACAGCTGAGTCCAGAAAGAGCAGAACAGCTGGCTCTGCATTGCCCCAAATTCATGCTGCACGCTGAAGAAAGGGAGGGACTGTCCTTTTCAATCAGCAGCAATGAAATATTTGCCAAAATAGAATGACTGACAGAGGGCGCGTGCCTCTGTTCCTGAGCGGTACCAGCTGAATCTGGGAACTCAGCAGAGGTTTCCTGACACCTGGCCCAGAGCTTGAAAAAGTTCCTTTCTAGATTGCAACTCCCAGAATCCCCCAGCCAGCATGGGTTATAGAAGTTGTAGTCCAAAACAATCACATTCTAAAAAGCAGAGGGACCAAAAGAAGAAAAGCTTATGCTTGGCCATCCAATAGGCAACACAGTGGAAACTAGTGCTGGAAATATATACTCTGGTAGAAATAAATACTTTCGGTATTTGCTTCTGTGCACAGTGGGATTACTCTTTAGGCTTGCCTATTTCTCTCTCTCTGGCTTTTCTTCGCAAACGAAGATTCAGGAAGGACTCATCCCGCGCTTTCTGCAAGCGTGCTGATGACTAAAAAGGCCAATCCGAGATAAACAAGTCCGGTTGCAGAAAGCACAGCAGAAGGTCTCCTTGGGTGATGTTTCTGGGTTGTGGTTCTTTCTGCGTTGTCGTTTCTCTTCAAGACTTGTTCAGCATGAGTTCTCAAATAAGGCTGCAGCATTGTGGATAGTGCGCCTCCATGCCTCCCGATGTGAGGCCATGGCGGACCATTGTTAGTGATCAATTTGGCCAAACCTGAGATGTTGTTTCAGGGAATCCTTGTATCGTTTTTTTGGAGCGCCCCTCTTACGCTGACCCATTCACCGTAGATACTATTTTTGGGAGGTGATGGTCCTCTATCCTAGAAACGTGCCCTGCCCAGCGCAGTTGTGTTCTCAATATCATGGCCTCAATGCTGGTGATCCCTGCTTGCTCAAGGACAGCAACATTTGTCACATAGTCAGTCCAGTGTATATTTAGGATTGTGCGTAAACAGCGCTGATGAAAGCGTTCGAGGAGTCGTAGGTGGTGGCGATAGGTGACCCATGTTTCAGATCCATAAAGGAGAATAGACAGTACAATGGCTCTATACACACTGATTTTTGTGCTTCGCCTCAGGTGTTTATTGCTCCAGACTCTTTTGTAAAGTCTTCCAAATGCGCTATATGCCTTTGCTAATCTGTGATCGATCTCTTTGTCAATCTTGGCATACAAGGCAAAAAAAAAAAGTGGATTGCTCCACAGTAATGGCAATTTGCAGCAACTTCTATTTGTGTTAATGTGTTTGTTTGTTTTTTGGCAGATCGCAGGCATGTGAAGCTATCCACATTTGCTGTGTAAATGGGCATGCCTGCAAATCAATATGGTGGTTGCAAGTGAATTATTCATGTTTTTACTTACCTCAATTTGTGCTGCTTGAGAGTATTTTTTTTAAAAAAAACATATCCAAGGTGTGAAAGAGTGATCTTTCACTTATTTGCTAAGGTGAAAATCCAACATGACAGCTCCAGGTGCTTGCCTTGTTAGCAAGCTCTGCCCCCACACATGTCCAAACAATCATCTGCTTGTATTGGGAAAGTTAATCAATTTGGTCGCGTGTCCCAATGAGCAGGAATGCACATTCCCCTTCCTGTTTTTCAAAAAATATGGGAAAAGCCATGAAGGTTTTTCCTGCGGAGTATATGGTATTTTGGGCCCCCTCCTTCACAATACGGCGAATACATGCGGGATCCCATTGGGACAGATCGTATTCTTCCTGCATTCTGTGAGTATTTTTGCTGTTTAGACAACCCCATATACAAAAAAACAAGAAGTGACCTGCTAAGTACACATACCAACCAAATGTAGATGTGACTGGAGAACATCCTTTGGTGGTATGTAGAAGAAAAAATCCATATCCATAGCTCTAATGTGTCTTTATTGTCATTGAAAAATAAGTGTTGCCTTGATAGATCTGATCAAGGTCCATTTAATCCATCATTCTCTTTCCAAATGCACAACAGCCAGCCAAGATGTTTCTGCAAGCACTCACAAAGCAATGAATAAGGTAATAGATTTAGGAGATTATCAGTCAGGAATGCAAAAAATGTTCCTGTCCCACATTCTGCAATCTAGTCCCTGTCCCAGCACAATAACCCTCCCCATCAGACTTACCTTCTCTTGAGTCCAAAGGCAGCCCAGGCATGAATGGAGTTCTAACGAGCTCCATTCACTTCCTGGATCAAAATCTTGCCCATTCTTGGGAGAAGACGCAAGTGCGGGAAATTCAAAAAGAAAAATAACAAGAAAAAGTTTACACAAGCACATAAACACACTTAAAAAAATAACGAATAACCCAGGGAGGTTCATAAAAAGAGGGTAGCCTACATTGTTTTCGCAATCCCACCTGAAGTGTTCTGGCAGGACTGCCCATTGACGCTGTATTCACGGCAGGACAATGGCGTGAGGTTTCAAACACTGACAATTCCAGCACAGAAACAGAACAGGCAATCTATTGATGGCTTGGCCCGTCAATTAAATAGACCAACATAGTAAGGCCAGCAGAATGCAAAAGGACATTGTCTGATATTGGTGTCCTTTTGCATTCCGCTGACGTTGTTATGGAGCCACATTAGCCATATCTGATAATCTCCTTAGATCACCTATAGCTGCCAGACTGAAAACTGGAGAGGATTTCTGTACCTTTAATGTTTATGTAGAACAGGGAATTTCAGCAGGTGTTACTTGTCAAGCAACATCTGCAGAAATTCCCTCTTCTACAAAACCATTAAAGGTGTAAGAGACAGAATGGTGTAGTAGTTTAGATGTTGGGCTAGGACTCCGGAGAGCAGGGTTCAAATCCCCACTCAGCCATGGAAACCCACAGAAACTTTGGGCGAGTCACACACTCTTAACCTCAGAGGAAAGCAAGGACAAACCTCCTCTGAAGAAATTTTGCCAAGAAAACCCATGACAGGATTGCTATAGGGTCACCATAAGTCAGAAATGACTTGAAGGCACACCACCACAACAAACCCTCTCCAGTTTTTACTCTGGCAACCATATACCTCCTATATGTGTTATTTAGAGATATATACAAAACCGTATGAAATTCATGGGGTCACCATAAGTTAAAAAGTGATACATACACTTTTTAAGTTAAGATAAGTTAAAAAGGTTCACATACACACATCCTCTGCTGATGGGAGGTCTCTTTAACTATTGTCTAATAGTGATTGAAAGAACACTTCTGCTCTCTTTTGCCTAACCCTCTTTTAAAGTTTTATAAGCGGTATAAAATAAATGTTTTTGAGTTTGAAACATAATTGTATGCAAATGATGAACATCTGATCACTAAAATGTATGAATTGTTATTGAGATTTGAGGTGGAAGAGGAACAGGTAAAAAAGATTGTATGGTAAAATGGGCATAAAATATAGATTCCAAAATTCAGATGGAGCAATGGGAGAGAGTATGGTCAAAAAGTTTGAATTTGCTTTGTGCTATGATTTGAAAGAGGAATTTTATCAGATGATGTACAGATGGCATTAGACTCCAGATAAGCTTTCTAAAATGTACAAAACCTGTTCAAATAGATGTTGGAAACGAGAACAGAAAATTAGGACATTCATTGGTTCACATGTGGTGGGCTTGAGATAAAGCTCAGAAATATTGGACTCAAATTCACAAGATTTTGGAAGACATTTTTAAACTTCCAATGAAAGCTGAAGTTTATTTTACTCAGGAGGTTGGAAGAGTATCCCATATGTGGCATCCTGAATGCCGATTCGCTCCCTGCTGTCAGTGTCAAAGTTCAGAAAAGTCTACAGTTTGAGCAGCTGAAGCCCAAATGCAGATGGGAATGGCAGCAAGGGGCTAGCATAAGGAACAGATTAGCAGCCGGAAATTACAACCCCAACACGGGATGTGTCAGGAATGGGGGTGAAGCTCTGGATTGGTTCTCTTCTCGCCAAGATAGTATTTCAGCATGCCTTCTACGAGAGGCCAGAAAACCCTCCTGCATTCAGCACTGGGCCCCATGCGTAGGAGGCTTCTGTACAGTTGGGGACCTCTTTCCTGAAAAGGCCTGCAATGTGTGGAGAGCTGTAAAAAGAACAATGCCTCAGGGGCATTTCAGCTTTTCCAAAAAGTTCCGAAGCATCAGCTTTGCCCAGCAATGTCATTGTCTGCAGTTGTTAGGACTTGGTACAGAGTTGAGGGTGGGGGGAAAGAAACAGATTCTTTAGCACTTGCTCTGCCTCCGCTCCCTGCCCAGGCCTCTCTCCCCCACCCACCCGACTCCACTTGCATTACTCAGCTCACATGGAATCCATTTGTCTCTGGCAAAGTTCAGGCACATTTGCACTTTGGGGATTTCGCTTGTGTTTTGCCAGAGTGGTGAAGTCGACAAACTCAGACATGAAGTGGTCTCAGCTGCTTGCAAAGGTCTGGTCCTCTACCCCGCCTCCACCTCTGAACTCTGAGACAATGATCTCATGCCAGCCGAGAGCACCAGAATGGGTTGGGGAGGAGGCCACTGTGTTAAATGGAGTGGAACCAGCTAAGCCCCAGGTTAATGAATCCAAAGTAGATCACAATGGGTTTTGCGTTTGGGGAGGAGACAGAAAAGGGACACGCACCTGGCGCACTTGAAATGGGTGCTGGTGGTGCCTGTGCTAAAGCAGAAACTTCACATGTACAGAGGCAGAGACAGACAGACTGAAAGAGACAGACAGAATGCACGGAGACCTGGCATTTTGTAGCATGCCTTTTGGAACCCATACCCTTCTGTAAAGCATTATGTTAACAATGCTATATAAATCACAAAAATTAGAGGGGGAAAAGAGAGGGGGTATCTTATAATTAAAACTGTACACAGGTATATGTAGAAATAATGAGAGAAGGTCAGCACTTTTATTACTATCTGAATACAAAAAGGCACATATGTGTGCCTTCAAGTCACCTGTCACTTATGGTGACCCTATGAGTTTCCTAGGCAAGGAATACTCAAAGGTGGGTTTTGCCATTTCCTTCCTCTGAAATATAGCCTACAGCACTTGGTATCCATTAGCAGTCTCCCATCCAAGTACTAACCAGGGCTGACCCTGCTTAGCTTCAAAGATCAGATGGGATCTGGTGCCTTTAGGGTATTTAGGCCCTATACTTATCAGTTATCTCCTTCTGAGTTGGATATAATATAACCCACTCTGAAAGATTATCATTCATTATTGGCAAATGAGGTAAGCTGACCATAAGCCCCAACCTGAACAGGAAATAGTAACAGATCATGGGCATTGCAGTCCCAGCAACAATTACAGAGTTGCCTCTCCTTCATGCCTGTTCTAAAGCTCTCTCTGAGGGACAGACAAAGGAAGATAGATCAGGGATATCAGAGCTCTGCTGTAGCTCTCTCTCTCTCTCTCTCTCTGGCTTCTCTTCGCAAACAAAGATTCAGGAAGGACTCATCCCGCGCTTTCTGCAAGCGCGCTGATGACTAAAAAGGCCAATCCAAGATAGACAAGTCCGGTTGCAGAAAGCACAGCAGAAGGTCTCTTTGGGTGATGTTTCTGGGTGGTGATTTTTTCTGCATTGTCATTTCTCTTCAAGACTTGTTTGGCGTGAGTTCTCAAATAAGGCTGCAGCATTGTGGATAGTGCGTCTCCATGCCTCCCGATGTGAGGCCAAGGCAGACCATTGTTGGTGATCAATTTGGCCGAGCCTGAGGTGTTGTTTCAGGGAGTCCTTGTATCGCTTTTTTGGAGTGCCCCTCTTACACTGACCCGTGGCGAGCTCACCGTAGAATACTATTTTTGGGAGGCGATGTTCCTCCATCCTAGAAACGTGCCCTGCCCAGTGAGCTGTGTTCTCAGTATCATGGCCTCAATGCTGGTGATCCCTGCTTGCTCAAGGACAGCAACATTCGTCACATAGTCAGTCCAGTGTATATTTAGGATTGTGCGTAAACAGCGCTGATGGAAGCGTTCGAGGAGTCATAGGTGGTGGCGATAGGTGACCCATGTTTCAGACCCATAAAGGAGAATAGACAGTACGATGGCTCTATATACACTGATTTTTGCGTTTCGCCTCAGGTGTTTATTACTCCAGACTCTTTTGTAAAGTCTTCCAAATGTGCTATGTGCCTTTGCTAATCTGTGATCGATCTCTTTGTCATTCTTGGCATCTGAGGAGATGATGCTTCCCAGGTAGGTGAAGTGCTGAATGGACTTGAGCACAGATTTGCCGACAGCAATGTGGGGATGGTGGTGTTCATCCTGTGGTGCAGGCTGGTAAAGAACTTCTGTTTTCTTAAGGTTGACTTCAAGCCCAAACAGTTCTGCAGCTGTTGCAAAGCAGGATGTTAGGCACTGCAGAGCTGCTTCTGTGTGGGCAGCAAGGGCAGCATCATCAGTGAAGAGCAGCTCACAGCCTAGATAGTTTAGAGTCTTAGTGCAAGCCCTCAGACGGCTTAAGTTAAACAAGCTACCATCAGTACGGTAACGTATATAGATGCCATCGTCTTCTTCGAGCTCTGCCGTAGCCCTTTGGAGCATAATGCTGAAGAAGATTGTAAATAAAGTTGGCGCAAGAACACAACCTTGCTTCACTCCATTAGTTATTAGAAAGGGCTCTGAAAGAGCATCGCCATATCTGACTTGACTGCGCTGGCCCTCATGTAGCAAGCTAATCATTTTAAGGAATTTGGGGGGACATCCTAGTCTTTCCAGGATCTGCCACAGACCTTTCCTTCTCACGGTGTCGAAGGCTTTGTTGAGGTCAACAAATGTTACATAAAATGTAACTGATCAATAAAATATGTATAAATAAATAATAAACTAAGTCTTACAAGTTGATAAAATGACAGACAGTGGACTCCATGGCATCTTGGTATTTATGCTTCTGTATTTATATGAATGTGCCCTAGATGTGAGATTCATCCATTTCCTGACAAGTGAAGTGAAGTCTCTGTGACCTGGGGCCCATTCACACTACAGAGTTAGAGCACCATTGAATGTCCATGGTTCCCTTCTGTGGATTCCTGGGGTTGATAGTGGAGGAGCCTTTAGAATTCTCATCCAGGGAGCTCCTCTGGGGCCTCTGACCAAACTACAAACCCCAGGATTCCATAGGAGCCAGCCATGGCAGTTAGAGTGGAATAATAGTGCTATAGAATGTTTCCTGGTATATGCGTATAGTTCCTTCATGTGGCTGCCAAGGAAGCCACATGTGGTGGAAGGGAGAGTTTGCATGACAGTTCTGCAGCTGATGAGGGCAAGAAATCCATTCATGGATCTTCTCTGTCACATATATTTAGTTCTCAAAAATGTAATATCTTGGGGGCTTAGAGAGGGATTTGAACCATGGAAAATGACAACTATGACAATGGTTATGGACAAATTAGAGCCTCATGGCACAAGGGAAAGGAAGCAGCTTTAAAGCCCGAGAAGAGCGCATCCCACTTTGCCTCATTGCATGACGTCTGCGTGCTTCAACTGTTCTTCTGTTCTGGTCCCATGGAAGATGGCAGTAAATTTGAGTGGTTTTGCTCACTAGAAAAAATCTTTACCACCATCTCCCACAGGACCAGACTGGGAGAACACAGAAACACACAGACATGGTGCAATATGGCAAGGTGGGACCCACTACTCTTGGGCTTTACTTCTACTTCCCTTCCTTCATGAGATAAGTCCCTTGGTTTTTTCCTTCCCCAGGGTCTCACCCAAATGTAAATATGCATGAAACAGATATAGCAACTAGGATTTACCTGGATCAGGTTCTAGAAAACCAGACGTGTCTTTGGTAAACAGGGACACACTTGGAGGATAAACCTTTTTTAAAAAATTGTATAGGCAAATAGAAAGCACAGTAATTTAGTCAAGAAAACATTGAACTGTGTTTGTGTACAGTTGTCCCTCCATATCCACGATTTGGTATCCACAGATGTAAGTATTCATGGCTTGAAAATATTCTTTAAAAAATAATAATCCAAAAAGCAAACATTGATTTTGCCATCTAATATAAGGGACACCATTTTGCTATGCCATTGCATATAATGGGACTTGAGTATTCATGGATTTTGGTATCCAAGGCAAACCACAAAAATCAGTGTGTATAGAGCCATTGTACTGTCTATTCTCCTTTATGGATCTGAAACATGGGTCACCTATCGCCACCACCTACGACTCCTCGAACGCTTTCATCAGCGCTGTCTACGCACAATCCTAAATATACACTGGACTGACTATGTGACGAATGTTGCTGCCCTTGAGAAAGCAACATTTTTAAGACTAACTGATCCATTTTAACATGAGCTTTTGTGGATATCCATCCATTTTGTTAGATACCCTGTTAGAGTGATATTAAAGACAAAGGTTTTTAAACACATAGTTATACAATTGTGGGAATGGGATAGCTTGTAATAAGATATAGACAGTGTGAGACTGTAACTATGGGGTGAGAAGGTCTTTCCGTGGTCTAGTGGCATTGAAGGAGCAAGGTGGGGTTGTTCAAGGGGACCCATCTGCTTTGGATCCCATCCCAGGAGAAAGGAGTATAAACTGCATGAATGAATAAATAAATACAATTTCCTAAGGATGCTTTTTGAAAGTAAGACCAGCAAGGCAGCTTGAGGAACAAACAGGGAGCAGGCTGTTGCAGCCTGTGTATGAAGACAGAGAGGTCTCAGGTTCCTGTCTGCTGAGAGTACATTTTGAGAAGTGGGCGGGGGAGAGTTTGGGGAGAACAGGCATGGCTGCAAGTGTATACGTGTGTATAGAATTGGCCAATGTTGCCTCCAATGGGCCTTGGCCAGAAGCCCAGCCTGCCTTCATCTGTCAGTACTTTTCTCAAAGCCAGCCCCTGTCCCCCTTGGCTCTTAAAGGGGGGGGGGCTCAGATTGGATCCTTCTCTCCCTCAAAGCCCCCTGTGCTGTGTGGGTGGAAACCTGCATTGCAGTGACAGAGGTAGCTGTTTCCAATTAAGCCTTTTCTTTCCAGTGGCCTTGGAGAGAGAGAGAAAGAAAGAAAGAAAGATCAGGGAAACCTGATCACTTGGGTCCTTCCTTCTCTAGGCTAGGGATGGTAGTCAGCCAGTCAAACTTCAGGTGATTTGCTGTAGATCAACAAAGATTTCTGACTGGTGCCAGTTACACGACAAAAATTGTTGTGGGGCTTACCGTGACTTTGTGATCCCAAATCCGTCCCTCGCTGTTTATACGATTTTTGTCACTGATCTGGATATCCCGGGTGGTCCCGTGACTGATATTTACACGTCCAAAGTTCTGTTTTTTATTTTAGGTTCTGCGATGCTTTATCCCGTGCTTTTCTTGTTTACACACGGGTAGTGTACCGGGATTTTTTTTTTTTTTGGCTGTCAATCAAGGATGCGATTACTCGTTTTTTCACAACCTCAGTGCGTACTTCCTTTAGAGTTTCGCGCCACGAACGATGCTATTGGCTGGCTCAAATGTTTGTTAAAGCTTCTGCGTTGGGGATGAGGGGATGATTGAGTGTTGCATTGGGGATGAGGCAATAAGAGGATGAGTGGAGGAATGAGCGACCTAGCCTTTGCTGTCCTTCCGAATTGAAAGAACAGCATTTAAAGCCCATTGAAAGTGGGGAAGGGAGGGATCCTTCGTGGCTACAGCCTTTCTGTACTTCCGAATTGAAAGAACAGCATTTAAAGCCCATTGAAAGTGAGGAAGGGAGGGATCCTTCGTGGCTACAGCCTTTCCGTACTTCTGAATTGAAAGAACAGCATTTAAAGCCCATTGAAAGTGGGGAAGGGAGGGATCCTTTGTGGCTACAGCCTTTCTGTACTTCTGAATTGAAAGAACAGCATTTAAAGCCCATTGAAAGTGAAGATGCAGGAGGGTGTGTGTGTGTGTGTGTGTGTGAATGTTCGATCATCTACTCAGATAGCGGCATTTTTTACTGTACCTTTAAACAAATGGAGTGGATACAGGGGGGGGGATAATGGGTGATCCTCTGTGATCTCTTTACAATTTACTCTAAAATTTAAGCCAAGCATGCAGGGGGCGGGATTTAAACTAGGTTTCCCAGTGTAGAAATCCATTGAACAGGGTGATTTAATGCAGACATACACAAACCTACTTGCAGCTGTAATGGAAGCCTTTGTTTTCATCTGGTGAGGCTGAATCTATTGAACGGGTGACTGACCCCTCCTCTCCTCCCTGAGCCCGCCCCTGATCACATATATTTCTGGTCATTACCAAGTACTGAGATATATTGTCCTGGGGTGTTTAGACGTACGATTTTCCGAATCCTCCTGTGACTTTTTTAAAAACTGGCACAAACCGCAGGACTGGAAGTCCCGCAGGTTGAGGGATAAAAGGTGGCCCCCCTTCCGAAAATCACGTACCCGACCCGATGTACGTGTAAACTGCCAGGGATCGACACGAATTCTTCCCGTGACATTTTCATCATGTAAACGGCACCCTGGTTCTTTAACAAGATGCATCTGTCCTCTCTCATCTTAAAATTATGCCGGTGAAGAAAACTTGCGGTCAGAAGGGATGTATATATGGAAATAGACTGGGTGCTCTGTTAATTTCTGGTCAGAATGGCAGGAAGTTGCTTTTTCAACTGCAACTTTGGGTTCTGGGAGGTTTAGGTTCAAAAAGGTAACTTTTGTAAACTCTTGTCCTGCTGTTTAAAGCAAATGCTTTGGCTGAGTATTCTTTAATTTTTGGTTTTTGTCTTCTGGTTGGTGGATGTCAGAATCTGAGCAAGAAATAAAGGCCTGAAGATTTTTAGTAAAATCTCACAGGCCTGAAATCCATCCAGTTTCTAGCCAGCCACCTCAGGAAACAAAATTCTCCGTGGCCCCAGTCAGGCTTGAGAAAAGTGAACAACCAACCTCCCCACTGCCCACACAGGGTCAAATAAATGTCTAAACAGTCATCCCTCCACATTTGCAGGTTAATCATTTGCAGATTTGAATATTCAAAGACTACTGTATTCACTGCCTCTGCCACCACTGCTGCCCACTTATAACAGGGACTTCAGTAACACTGGTGTTGCTGGGAAGAAATCAAATTGGCAGGGTGCCTGGGCCTGGCTTCCTCGCTTGCTTGCATGGGTGGGTTGGGGGGATGGGGATGAAATGGGGGAGGTGAGGAGTCACTCACGTGGGCGGGAGGGGGAGGAAGGGGATGGAACAGGTGCCCCCTTTCTCCTTCCTTCCTTCCTTCCTTCCTCCCTCCCTCCCTCCCTCCCTCCCTCCCCCACATCCCATCCAGTTCATTCCCAAGCAAGTGAGTGAGGAACAAGGGAATGCATATCTGTGGCCAGGCACAGCAACCCCACCAGTACAGATACTCTGTGTGTGTGTGTGTGTGTTAAATACAGTTTTGGGGGCCTAGAGATATTCGTGGTTTTCCCACTTTCACAGAGGTCCTACACCCCTAAGCCCCACAAAAGTTGAAGTCTGACTGTAATTTTAAATTTATGAGAGGGGAGATACTTTTTACCTAGTGGAACCTGCAATCTAGCGGCAAAATAGGTATACCTCAGTTTATAGCCTTTAATGAAAAAGCGACTTTTTACAAAGGTTTTTTATGTCTGCCTAACCCTCCTTTCCTCTTCATCTTCTGTCTAACAGGACTCCCCCCCCCTCCAAAAAAGCAGTATTCACATTTGGAGGATGATGAAGGATGGGTGGAGAAACAGTGTTGGGAGCACCAGCATGCCTATAGTAAACAGTGCATTAAAACTTGAGGTGGGGAAGAGTGGGAATCTTCTTTAGCTGATCCTCCTATAGCTGTATGTGGCTGCCTCCAACTGGCAAGGCTAAGCAGCAGCTTCTTCTAGTAGCCCTTACTGAGCATGTGTGAACAGTCAAATGTAGAGAAAAGTGGAAGGTAGATAAGCCCAAATGCAGTGACAGCTGGTGGCTTCCATTTCAGTGGTGGTGATGATGATGGAGGAGGATCTGTTGGGTTTTAGTCTCAACTGTAAAGGAGCCACCTAAGTTGCTGAACTCAATTCACCAAACTGGTACAGCACACTGGATACCTCCTATACAGTTCAGACTAATATCTGTAGTGAATTAACTGCTCTGTTGACATGGAAACCACCAAGAAGCCCTGTCTAAAATGGACTGCTTTTTGCATTTCAAATGCATCTGTTCAGTTCATAGATTAGGCAGTACCTGTGCTTGCCCTCAACACAAGTAAGACACTGAGAGGGCTGTAATGCAGAGAAAACCGCAAGTACGGTACAAAAAAGAAAACCCCATGCTTGAGTCCTGTAACTAAGGGCTGTATACACTGCAGAAACACAGCACCTCGCCTTATAAATCCAGATCAGCCAATGTTAAGGAAGGGTTCCTCAAACTTGTGAATAAATTGTATTTAACTCCTGTACAATTGTCTAGGATGACTAAGAAGACACCACCCACATGCTGGAGAGGTTGTAAACATTTGGGATCTTATAAGCACATGTGACTTGATTGCATTAAGACACAGAAGTTCTGGACCAACGTTTTGCATCAAATTTCTCAGATCACTAATCAAAAGATACACTTTTGCCTGGCGTTGCTCCTACTTAACATATGCAGAGGCCCTAATGGATATCTGAGGCGTCATAGGCTGGTTGCCTTCTTCTTAATGGCAGCTAGAATGGAAATAGTTCAAAACTGGAAGACAGGGAATCTGAAAATGGTGGTCCAGAATTTGGAATACTGTACATGGTTATTATAAGAGCTTTCCTATAGTATGGAGCTAGAAGACAAAAAACAAACATGACATTTGTCACATTTCAGGAAGAATGGATGATTTTTATTGAATATGTAAACAAAGAGTCACAGTGGCTGAAGCCTCCAGGAGACCATCAATTCCTTTGGAAAGACATGTTTTCTGTATAAACTCTTGATCATCAAAACATATCTGGAAAGGAAAATGAATATAAATACAGTCGTCCCTTCACATTAATGGGCATTAGGGGTGCAAGACTCCTGCGAATGTGAAAAAACTGTGAATAAACATTTATGCAAAGATTGGTGGGGCACGTGCAGATGGACACCCTGGGGGAGAAGGGAGAGAGGGTCGTGGCCCAGGCAGCCACTGTCACAACCCAGCCCACCCAGGCCTCCTCCGCTGCTGCTACCGCCACCACCACTGTCACTCCCCCCCGTCACTGCCTTCATGCTCCCGCCACTGCCTCTTAAATTGGCTTTCGTCCCTTGTGTTTGCTTGGTGAGCGCCTCGCTTAAACCAGCTTTCCTCCCTCACACACAAGGGAGGAAAGCAGATTTAAGTGGGGCTCTCACCGAGCAAACCGCCAACACTTTGCTCGGTGAACACCCCGCTTAAATGTGCTTTTGTCAAGGGACGAAACCAGGCACCACTTTCGGCGGCTCCTGGAGCTTTGATTCAGTTGGACAGGAAAGGCAAGCCCAAGCCCTTCCCTCCCCAACTGAATTGAAGCTCCAGGAGTGGCCGCTTTCAGTGGTTCCTGGGGCTTCAATTCGTTTGTGGGGGTAGGCATGGCCGAACCTTTCCCGGACCAACTGAATTGAAGCCCCAGGAGCGGCCTCTTACGATGGTCCCTGGGGTTTCAATTTGGTTGGGACAGGAAAGGCAAGGCCGAAGACCAGCCGTGTTCGGCAACTTTGCCCTGAACGGCCATTCCTTGGGGTTCAGTGCGGTTGAGGGGGAGGCAAACCTGGAGAATGCTGCGGGTTCAGGGCAAAGCCGTGGAATGGATGGCATTCCACAAGCTTGGCTCCCCCCCCCAAAGGAACACCACCATATCTCCAGGGCCTCCACCACTGTGTCCACCATGTCGCTGCCATGCCCCTGCCACCAAGCACTTGGAGGCTCAATGGCTTTGCAGCGGGGCTTTCCTCTGGTTTGGCCTCACCCCCAAAACGCATTCCCTGAGGTGGGGGTAACAAGGATTTCTGGAAATAGGCAGAACCACAAAAGAGGAAGCCATGAATGTGGAGGGACGAATGTATTGTAACTTGTTATATAGTTATCCCAATGTCTCGCAGTTACTGTTGTTTATTGTATTTTGATGATGTTAATATTTATATGTTTTGTTACAAAATCTTTAATAAAAGACTAAAAAGGGGGGGAACATAACAGTTTGACACCACTTTATCCCCTGTAGGGGGTTGTCTAAATGGTGAAAATACCCCTCATGGAATTCTCTAGGAATCCTACCTGTCTAAATGGGATCCAGCGCCAATCCACACTGTTCGGAAGGAGGGGGGCCCAAAATGGCAAAAACAACACAGGAAAAGCCTTTTTAAACAGTGAGGGGGTGTGCATCCCTGCTTGTTGGGACAAGCAATTTGCTTTGAATTGCTTCCCCAATACAAGTGGATGTGCAAAGCTGATTGGCTGGATGAGTGGGGAGGGGGCAGAGCTTGCTAACAGGGCAAGCAGCTGCTGCCACCATGTTGAATTTTCACCTTAGTGATTGCTCATTAAAGTGATAAAATTGGGTGTTTGTAGCTTTTTTTCTCTGTCCTTTTAACTTGGAAAATCGCTTTATCACTCCAGCACACCTTAAGATAACTTTTTTAAAAAGGTTTGGCAGCTGCAAAGAACTAATGCGAGTAAATCACCCGCGGCCACCAGGCTTCTGGTAGCTCTTGGGGCCAAAACCATTATTAAGACAAGTCACTGCTGCTACAAAATTCCATAACTATGAGGTATTCCGCCCGCTCCCATCATATAGACCAGCCCTTGGTCTATCATATGGAATCCTGGTATTTGTAGTTTGGTGAGGCACCAGAGTTCTCTAACAGAAAAGGCTGAATACCTCACTAAACTACAAATACCAGGATCCCATACGATAGAAATGTGGTGAATAAAGTGGTATCAAACTGCTGCATTTCTGTACCCTAGACAGGCCCTAGGACTGCTATTCCCCAAACATCTAGAGCAGGGTTTCTCAACCAAGGTTCCCTGGAACTCTTGGGATCCCCAAGAGGTTGCTAGGGGTTCCACGAGATATTAAGATCAGGGGGGGGGGAAACAACCTTTTTTTTAGCTGTAGATATAAAGTAATAATTTTTAGGCAGGGGTTCCTTGAGACCTGGAAATTGTTTCAAGGGTTCCACCAGGGTAAAAAGCTTGAGAAAGGCTGATCTAGAGGGATGCAGAGGCCTGAATCAATCTTCTTCTCCGTCAGTGGTAGGAGCTTCCCCTAAATGGAGTTCTGCTCCAAATGCTATCTACCATCAGCAGAAGGCTGTGAAGAAATCTTCTCTGGGTGCCATGCAGAACAGGGCAGAACAGCAGATGGCATCCCCCCACACACTACTCCAGAGTCAAGTGCCCCAAAACCAGATATGTAATTGTGGCACTTGAGGGGGAAAAAAATCTCATATGTGTCTTTTACCTTCCTGGCAGTAAAAATATAACCATAAAAATGAAACAGCTAACCATTTGGTACCCTTACATGACAGCCCAAAACTGCTGCCTGAAATCATTGCCTCACTGTGCCTAATGATAGGGCCAGCTTGGGCTTCATGTATACCGCACCACCACCCCCGCAAGCACCCAGAATCATCATCTTTTTTGTTTCATGGGGTACCCAAGCCCTGAAGAGCTGATGGGGGAGGGAGGAGATTGCAAGGAAAGGGAAGAATTGGCAAAGAATGGCTTTCTCCATTCTGACAGGTGTGAACTGGACACTTCTTTAGGAGGTTGGGACTGGATCCAAGCTCACTGTCTTTCCATGCAAGCATTAAAAGGATGGTCCACAGTTTGAACCTTTGCACAATACTCCCAAGAGCCTGCAAACTCTCTGGAGTATGCTCTCTTACATCTTTCCCCAGGGGAGCGCCTGTACAGCTGAGAGAGATTATTCTTGCTCTGCTGTGCCCTGTAGTCAGCCGCACACAGAGAGTTCTGGATTTCTTCAGTTCACTTCCCATTGGAGTTTGTGCTGAAGGTTGATTTATGTTTCTTGGAATTGCCCAGGACATGAATTCTTGGGAGAGAACATTTCCCCAGCCAAAAGAGAAGGAGGATGGAGGAAGAATGGGAGACCTTCCCTTGATACGCCTGACCCGGAGGAGAAGTGATAGGGGTGCCTCTCTTTCAACTGCGGGCTGCTGACAGATGCAAAAGATTTTCAGAGTGATTTCCCTTACATCAGGAGAAGGAACCTTGATAAACAGAGGGGAAATTAGCTGTTTGTTAATTTAAAAGGAATAAAACTTAAATGCCAGGTGATGTTAACTTCAGTCCCGTGGGGAGAATCTAAGTTCCATTTTAAAACACTTAAAACAATCTTTGTATGTCACAGCATTGTTCTGAAAGGGAAGTGGGAAGCTTTGTACTGTTTTATTACATTTTTAAAGGGACTTGGGAAAGGTTGGGGGAGGGGTTTGAAATTGCTGTTAACTGCCCTTGAGTCAAGTTTGATTCATAGCGACCCTGTGAATGAGGCATCTCAGGACCCCTATCCTCAACCTCTCTGCTCAGGTCCTGCAGGCTCAGGGCTGTGGCCTCCTTGATTGAGTCTATATGTTGCCTTGCTCTTTTCCTACTGTCTTCTACCTTACCCAGCATTATTGTCTTTTCTAGTGAGTCATGTCTTTTCATGATATGGCCAAAGTGCAACAAGATTAATTTAGTCATCTTGGCTAACTGAAGTTTCCAAACTTGGTACAGAGATAGCCCAATGTACAACACATGACAGAAGTCAATGAATGAGAAATGAGACATCCTGCCATCAACAGCCCTGCTCAATATACTGTACGTAAATAAGTGACTGATGAAACAAGGAACCCCCCCCCTCATCATTCACTTTGTTACACATTCATTTTTCTGATTATGTCTCACTAGGATCTGGAGCCTCATAGAAAGTAGCGATGTTCAGGTGTTCCTCCCCCACCCTGGCCATGATATTTAAGTGATGGATGAAACCTAGTCTAAGATCCAAACAGCAGATCTTAAGTCTCCAATTAGCCTACCTCTGCAAATTGTGTGGGAGGCAGAGGCTGTTCTTTCTTCACCATTTCTTTCCCAGAGGGGGGCTCTCAGTGCAGACGCATCTCCCCACCAATGATCACCTGCAGGAGCAAACCCGGACACATTCCAACTGCTCTTGTACACACAGGGAAGAAACAGCAGATCAGCCTCTACTCTCAATGTAACACTGCTCCTCCTTCTCTAGGTGCTCAGCCACAACCAGAATACATTCACATGTACCCCTACTGCCATTCAGTTGGTAGGGAGGACAGAGTTGCCCTACAGACTTCTCCAGCTGTATCCTATGCCTATCAGAGTCCTGGGAGTGTGGGCAGCAAGGTCTCTTAGCAGGTATGCTGGGACCAGGACAGGTGGGGAGGCAGAGAACTGAGGAACACAGGAGTCAGATTTCCAGTAAGCCAAAGTCCAAAAACAGCCTGAAGCCAGAGCACATAGGGGGAAGTCAACAGGCAAGGTGAGGTCCAGGAAGCAGGCCAAACATGGAAGCGTGGTCCAAACATGATGAGGCAGCAGGTCAAGGGAAGGGATCAAGGTCCAAGGAGCAGCTACAGGCAGCACAGGAGATTGTGTTGCTGTGGCAAGAGCTGAAGGGAGAATGCCTCTTTTAAATAGCTGTTCTCCTGGCTGCTCCAGGTGTGCTGCATGAGTGCATCCGGCAGTGTCTGACATCTTGGTTCTGGTTCCTTCAACAGTTCCATAATGAGGGCCTAGTCCTGCATGGAGATCCAGAGCCAGCTTTTGCAACCAGGGACCTAGTCCTGCAGAGAGAGGCAGATACTGAGGATCAATCTCATGCATGCAGATATCAGGAAACTGAGGGAGGTTTCAGTTCAGATGGCTTGACCAAAAACAAAGAAAATGCACAGTTTCTATACAGATATAACTCTCCCTGTAACTAAGCTGTGGCTTGCCTCAAGCTTAGAAAAGTTATACCTTTCCCGACTACAACTCCCAGAATCCCTCAGATTCTAGGACTTGTAGCCCAAAATAGGAACTTTTCTAAATATTGGCCTTTCCCTGCTGCTTCCTCTTACCCCCAAATTATGGCAGACATTTCATGCCAATTTATGGGGGGTTTCCAGATGTCTCCTTCTTCAGGATTTATCCGTGGAGTGGAACTGTTCTCCTTAGAGGCTGAACCCGAGAACTTCCCAATCTCTCTCCCTCTGACTCACCATTTTACTCAAGATAACTGTGGCCCTGTTCCATCCCACTCTGTTATTCTCCAGAGCCCATAATATCAGGCTGTCTCAATTGGATAATTAGCATCATGTCAGTGGCTGCAGCAGGATAAGCTCTTCATGCAGCTGCTGGGAACATTGGTCTGTGCCAGGTGCCTTTGCCAACGGACAGAGAGGAAGGCAGTTCCATTAGCGCACAATTAATAACTTCCTTTTGTTTCAGGAACAACATCTGGGTTGTCACAACCCAGCATTGTGGTTCTCTGGCTGTGGTCAGGAGGAAAACCTAAACCCAACATTAGAGCTCTGGGATTCCCACAAAAGTGGGGGAAAGGAAGTGGATCTTTGAAGGTGATACTTAGAAACTGCAGGCTGACAGCCTGGAAGATCTGGTGTCTGAGTTACATTTTGTGCTGGAGTGCACAGGTGTTCCCTGAAAGAACTGAAAATCAAAGCCAGAAGCCTGTTGGTACACCATGCCAATGCAATGAGTGTGGTGTGGGTGGCAGTGGCAACATTAAAAAGGTCATGGCTACACCAGTTGAGACAGAAGTAAAGCACTGGAGAAACAGGCCACTTGGAAGTGGCAGAAGTAATCTGCCTTCCCTCATAACTGCCACACACCTTGGGAGAAGTGCAACTGATAGCATAGGATCCAGAATCTACGGTATTATAAAGGAAGCCCAAGTCCTATGGTGAAAGATGGAATGACTTCAGTATGTACAGCCTGGAGAAGAGGCAATGAAGAGCTGATATGAGGGACTGCTTCAGCCATTTGAAGAGCTGTGACACTATAGAGGGAGTCATTTTATTTTGCGTTGCTCCAGAGGATAGGACAAAACAGCTGAAATTACAAGAAATGGGATTCTGACTAAGCATGAGGAAGAACTTCTTGACAGTACAAGCTTGTTCAAAATGGGGACAAATTGCTTCAGAAAGTGGTGGGTTTTCTTCTGTTAGAAGTTTCTAAAGGAGATGTCAGATGACCACCTACTAGTCATGCTGTGGCCACTGAATTCCTGCATTGGCAAAGATCTTTCTCTAATTCTGTGGTTCCAGCTGCTAATCTGCCAGGATGAGAAGAATCCTGAAGATCTATGGTTTTCTGAAGAGCAGATGATCTCCTTTCTTCCAATGCAGATTCCAACTATTTCATGCACAGTTGCTATGGCCAACTGTTCACCCGGGAGCCATCATTCTTGTGACAAACCTCTCCATGTTTAGTTAGACATACCTGGCATCTTTGCATTTAGCCTCTCCACACTCAGCTAGTTCCTGGGAAGAGAGAAACACAGTCTGTCTCCAGGGTTTGCTCAGATTAACCAGCCTGGTAGAAGCTGCTACAGCTTATGTTCCATTGACATGGCCGTAGAGACTCCAGTTTTACCTCTACGATACAGTGAACCACTGAAGAAATACATTAATTCAATAATGAAAGGCACTTATGAAGCCCAAGTAACCACAGGGATGAGGGTAACATGCTGTATCTCACACACCCCAATGCTTCACAGATGAAAATTGGGACATATGTGGGCCACACAACATCAGAGGGTGATCAAGACAGCAAAAATGATTAATGAGGAAGAACACACAAGGTAGGCAAAGTATAGGAGTTTGCTTTTGCCTGAGGCTACTGGGAAGGGCAAGATTCTGCCGCACCCTCTCCTCTTCCAGATGCTGACCTACCTTACCGCACTACACTATTATAGCACTATTATTCCATTTTAGCTGCTAAGGCTGCCTCCTGTGGAATGCTGGGATTTGCAATTTAGGGAGGGACATTTAGCATTCTCACCCAGAGAGCTCTTAGGCCTCACTAAACTACAAATCCCAGAATTCCACAGGAGGCAGCCACAGCAGTTTAAAGTGGAATAATAGTGCTATGACAGTGTAGTGTGATAGAGCTCTTAAATCCAGTGCAGACTACTTTTGGACTCTGAGCTCAGTTCTGCAGCAATTGAAGTCAGCTGGAGACAAAGGAGGAAAGTGGGACATTTTAAAGGAAGCTGAAAAAGTGGGATAACTGAAGATTAATTGGGGCTGTCCCTGCCAAATCAGGACAGTTGGAGGGTACGGTATTTCTGTTCTCACTTTGTCTCCTTCCAATCAGCCTGTGGTGATGAGAGCTGGACTAATTGTGCCCTGGCCTTCCCTGCATTGATGTGACTGGACTATTCTCTCACTCCCAATACAGAGACACATGGCAGACCTCCCCACCCTTGCAGGGCAATAGCTTGGCTGGAGCTGCTGATCTGAGCTTACCCCCCACTGGAAAATGTAAAAGAAAGGGAAACAGGTGCACCTCTAGCTGCGCTGGTAGACAGATGTCTGCATGAGGTCTCCAAATGTCATGAATCTCCAAAAGATTATGCTGCAGACAATATAAAATACTAACAAACTATAGATAAGCACATGACAGAAAGTGAAAATAGTATGTCAATAACAGAAAAGTTTATTTTTAAAATTACAGCACCTAGCTTCCCCCAGCCATCATAGCCACTGGGAGCTGGAGTCCAAAAAAGTAACAGTTCCGGGCACTGGATATAGAAAACCTCTTTTGCCTTCAGAAGCAGTGGGAAAGGAAAGGTTATGTTAAGCAGTCCCCTCCATCACTACCACCTCCCCATTTCAAATCTTCCCTTCAGATAACATTTTTACTCCAACAAGCAGCTGTCAGGATTTTGTTATGCACATATGTGTGTTAGATGCAGTTAGTAATCTCAAAAGCCACTTAGTGAGTTCATAGGAAAGGTCAAAATTAGAAGCGGGGACTTCCTGGTCTACAGTTCATGATGCCTGCTGCCTCTCTATTTTTAAACTATTTATTTAATAAGACACTAAACTCTAGAGATCAGAGAAATTGGGTGCAGAACATGAGAGCCTGAGAATAAAAGGCAGATAACACCTCTCTAGGTCTGCTAGCCACAG
Organism: Gambelia wislizenii; assembly: GCA_030847615.1. Classification (NCBI taxonomy): domain Eukaryota; kingdom Metazoa; phylum Chordata; class Lepidosauria; order Squamata; family Crotaphytidae; genus Gambelia; species Gambelia wislizenii. The sequence goes on from JAUMIR010000002.1 coordinate 264,858,427, forward strand.
ATTCAGAAGCGGAATCCCAACAAAGAAAGGAAGAAAAATGTCGCTTTTGCAAACCTTTCAGGGTTGCACCAACTATCACGTCCTGCATATGCAGCAAAGTTGAGAACCACATTATCTGGGGAGAAATGACAATACCTGGTGTGAAACACACAGGGAAGTGGCAAGCACGCAGCCTAAGATGTGGTTTGCTGAGTAGTACAGTATATGTGAGCTTGATTTGCATGCGCAGAGTTGCAGCAGACAGATATAGAGAGGGTTCCTGTTGTTATAGAAATGAGTGGCGTAGAAACAAAAATTTCAAATGTTTGGGTTTTCCAGTCACACTATTGTAAAAACAAGAGTAGCCACGTCTGACAGATCTGTGCATCTCTGAAAGGGCAGCAAAGTGTCATTTCATGCTGTGAAGCTGGCAACCTGACAAGCAGTCCCAGCCAACATGTTTTGGCACCTGAGAAGGAAGTTCCAGATGGTGCAGGTGCCTCTCTTGAGTGGCCCAAGCGCTTCTAACCTTTCATGATTCTCTCTGTGTGTGGGGGGGGGCCTTCAGGTCACCTGTCAACTTATGGTGAGCCCATGAATTTCACAGACTTTTCTTCAGCAGGGAATCCTTACTCTGAGGGGCCTGTCTGGGGTTTAAGATGACAGTGTCCTTCCTCTGAAATATAGCCTACAGCACCTGGTATTCATTGGCGGTCTCCCATACACAGGTCTGACCCTGCTTAGCTTCCAGGATCAGACAGGATCTGATGCCTAGAGGAGGGGATTTCAGCAGGTTGTTGTACAAGTAAGGCTTCCTGGAATTGCTTTTCCTGCACAACTGTTAAGCCCTGTTTTGCAAGAGCCTGTCCGCTTTTGTATCTGGCAACCCTAAACATTCCTCATTCTGTTTGTCAGCCACAATCCAGTGGAACATCATCCAGCATGAGCCTCATGGAAATGGACAGATGAAATCTAGCATCCTCTGTGCTTATACAGCTCCTGTCAATTAACAAAAGGGCTTTTGCCAGTGCCATATCTTCGTGGATTGTAGCCCGTGGGGCAGAATTTATCTTTCTCTTGCTCTGCCACCCTGAAAAAGTCAATCAAAACCTGTCCCTAGAAATGTATGCCTCCCCACAGAACCATCTCTGAATACTTTGCCTATATGCACATGCGGAAGAAGAGGCATACATGAAAGGACATCCACTGGAGTATACTGTACAACACAACAATTGAAACTAGAGCTTGGGAATGTTACCTTGTTGGGAGTGGGGCTACAGTATCCCCCCAAAGGTGTTTTTTCCAAGCTCTGGTTGAGGCCATAAATAGAAGGCCATTGCATTTATTTATTTATTTATTCCATTTGTTTATGGCATCTCACTCTGCCAGGGCTCCCAAAGTGGTGTAGCAGAATAGCATAAGAACCATTTTTAGAACCCTTTCCAAAAAGGGAAGTCCTAAAGAGCAGCCATCGTTTTAAGGACCAAAGGGTGTCTGAAGTAACAGAAGGTCTAGCCAAGGAAGCATGTGGGATTCACCCTGAAGCCTCCTTGTAGATAATTGTAGAGAAAATGATTCTATGAAATAAATTAGATGGGAGGAGGAGGCCTAATGCTTGTTTTCTGAATTTAGCGTTGTTGTTACTGTTGTTGAATTTCAGTGCAGTGAAACATTCTATCATGTGAGCTTCTACTTGCATTGTGAAGTGGTGCGGCTTCAAACAGAGGTTGACCACTTCAGTGTAGGCCACAGTTTCCTTTCAATTCCGGGAGAATTGCAAAAGGGAAAGTTGTGTGTATCCCACAAACCCAAATGTGGGTGTGCTCTTAATCTGGGCAGAGCACATACATTTCACTGTGGCAGAGGGGCACCTTGCACATTATCTTCCTTACACTGAAAGAAGAGGGGCCACCTGTCTGTCCTGCTTTGCTTCGTCTTATCACCGGGTTCTGTAGGAATCAATGAAACTGCTCTCCAAATATCCATGGTCAGCTACTAATCTTCAACAGGAGCTGTATTTGAAACCAAGTCAAAACTGAAAGGATGGCAACACTACCAGGCCTTCCCACATTTCACAGATGAAAACCAGGACACATGTGGCCAAGCAACATCAGTGTGTGGTCAAGAGGGCAAATACTATGAATGAGGAGGATCAGACCAGCTAGGAGAGGCTGCAGCAGTTTGCTTTTGCTTTTAGTCTACTGGCAAAGGCAAGACACCAGTTTTTGTCTCCTCTTGCCCCCATTGAATCAAAGTTCAATTGCTTTGAACTCAGTTTGCAGCAATTGAAGTAAGCTGAGGACAAAGACGGAAAGGAGGAGGAAGAGGAGGCAGAAACTGGGACAAAAGCAGCTGAAAAAGTGTGACTCTCAAATTGGGATAGTCAGAAAGTATATACTAACTGTGTTCACTGATGCATTCCTGCACAAGAAAAGAAATAAGCAAAGGTGTTTTGTTTGTTTGTTTTTTAACCACTATCATTCTCAGTGCAAACAGCAACTGAGGCCTTCAGGATTCTAGTTATGATGCACCTTGCTTTTATTCCTTTCCATATACACACACACCAAAGTAACCAAATGATAGAGAGTGAGTGTAGTGGTTAGAGATCCTGATTAAGGAGCAAAGATACCAATAAACTAAAGGCTTTATTATTGGAATTCCATTCAAAGATAGGAAAGTTACTCAGGGTGCTAATGTAATATACAGTAGTTTCATTCTCAGCAAGAGTTGAGAGTGGACTGGAAGGGAGAGAAGAGGTGGAAAAAGCATCCTTAAGAGTATCCTTTGACATCACATAGGGGTCATGATAGGTAGACAAGGAGGGAGGACATTTTGGGTCACTCAAACTATCTGACCGTCTTGCTGCTGCCCTCTCAGAGGCATTCCTGAGTCTTCAGTGCTAAGTATTTTTGCAGCTCTCACAGAATTCTGACTATCAGTTTAAATGGTCAAATGTGAAAAAGGACAAGGCCTTTGCATCTTTCTCAATAGCATGGAAATGAGGATTTCAGCAGGTACAGCTTTTCTTGCAAGCAGTACAGTTGTCCCTTCATATTCATTGAGGTTTGGTTCCAGGACCCCACCCCGTGGATACCAAAATCTGTGGATACTCAAGTCCCATTATATGCAGTGGCATAGCAAAATGGTGTCCCTTATATAAACTCCATCTAAGGCTAAATACCGGCACGAGACCGATAGTCGACAAGTACCGTAAGGGAAAGTTGAAAAGAACTTTGAAGAGAGAGTTCAAGAGGGCGTGAAACCGTTAAGAGGTAAACGGGTGGGGTCCGCGCAGTCCGCCCGGAGGATTCAACCCGGCGGGTCGCGTCGGCCGTGCCGGGCGCGTGGATCCCCTCCCACCCCCCGCCCCCCCGCGAGTTTTGCTTTTTGGATTATTATTTTTTAAAGAATATTTTCAAGCTGTGAATAATTAAATCCATGGATTCCAAATCTGTGGATACAGAGGGACAACTGTACTTATTGAAATTTCCTCTTCTGTACAATGGTTGAAGGCAGAGGAGTCCTGTCTTAATTTCCATCCAACCAGGCAGCATGTGAGACTTCAGGTGCCAGGCAGTGTTTGAAACAAAACAAAACAGAGCAGAGCAGAGGAGGATTAGGGTTGATTATTCTTCTCCTACCACCCACCCTCTTTTCCTGGCAATAGGAGAGGGTTATTTGAGGTTTTGTTCCATCTGTGGGTGATTCAAGGGAAAACCATGGTGACATCTATCTGTCTGCAGAAAGGTCAGCTGTCTGAACTTCCTGTGTGAGCCAGGTTTCACTTTCTTTGATCAAGAAGGTAGGGAGGCCCACACAGGTTTGAGAAGAGAGTCAGAGATGTGGAGTGGGAAATTCATAGCATGCTCTGGTGCACACTCTGATGCACAAATAAGTCTCTGGGGTTCACTGGTAGGATTTACTTCCAAGTGGCAAATACTGGGACAGGCAATTGCAATGGGTCTGATGACCAATTTTCAGCTTCAGGAACCCACTTGGGGCAGGCACACTGATTGCCAAAAGTGCCCCCCATTAAAAAAAACTGCTGGAAGTCCACTTCTGGTTTTTAAAAGATGGCATTTTTTTGTGTAAAATAGTGGAGGGAACCCCTGCAGTCTATTTATCAGGTGAATATCCACTCTTGAAGCCTGCCAGGAGAAATAATTGACCTCCCCCTTTGGGCCAGAAAAATCATGGTTGAGTGGATCTGGATGGGTTGAGGGCCACAAAAACAACTGGAAGGGTGGGGATTTGAATGCAGCCTCAGGGTCTCACTTTGCCCAATATATAGAATTGCCAGATCTCAACACGTGGCCCCTCTTCTGCAGTTCACAGGATGAAGGGGAGGAATCTCAGGGTGAGAGCACTGTCTTGAAAAGTATGTGTATCTATAGTTTCTTCATTACTGTACTTAGTCTTGTGGTTTTTATTTGAATGGTATGCTCTGTGTAAGTGCAGTTGAACCTAAGAGTGTCATGTTTAATGACATCAGCATGGGTTTTCCCTTGTAACATCACCCCAGTCTCACCCTGACTCAGTAGGGATTGCCCTTAGGTCTTAGGTTTGGGCCCTGAAATCTCAGGGCTTGGGATAGTCCTGCCCAGGAATCCCTACAGATATATATGATTTGCAGTTACATACATGAATGACAGACATCTGTTTCCATTCCCTTGTGGAGGGAGTGCACCATTGGTGTTCCAAGTATTCTTGATGGCTGAAACAAAAAATCCAAATGTCATCTGCCTTTTACACCACTTAATATGACACAATCTAGTAAGAACTTCTCCTGCATGAGCCTTGCTTCAGCAGAGAAAACATGCAAGTGCATTTCCCAAAGGTATACCTGCGTTAATCTGTTGCAGCAAAACAACAAAGAGCCACATGGTGGTGTCTTTCAGATGAACAGATTTATCATAGCATGAGCTTTTGTAGGCTACAGGCTTCATCCTCAGGTGCAGGGATATGATCTTAGAGTTTTTGCACCCACAGTTGCATGATTTACTTGATTGATATGGGATTGCCAAAAGGGATCAGATGAGAAGGAGGCCCATGAGTCTTTCCCTCTGGTCTCTGAAAGCCAGACTCTGCCCTAGACTCCTAGGTTGACTACGTGTGAGCACAAGAACTTGTGCACATCAGTTAAATCACAGCATGAACAAATAAACTTGATCCTATAATACAATCACATTGGGATTACTTTTTGGCACTGCATTTTAAAATGCATGTGGATGCCTCAAGATGTGCGTAAATATTGCACATCCTGATTGCAGTACCAAATGCAATGGTCAGTAAAAGAAAGGATAATTAACTGAGCATGGCAGCAAACAGCTCATGCACAGTCTTTAAAAGTAATATCACAGAATCATAGCATTGGAAGGGGCCTCATATGGACCACTGAGTCTAACCCCCTGCTCAATGCAGGAATTCCAGCTAACTCACCCCCAATGGGTAGCTATCCAGCCTCTTATGGAAGGTATCCAGAGAAGGAGACCCTATCGCCTTTCTAGGCAAGTGGTTCTATTGCCAAATCATTCTTACTGGTAAGAAGTTCTTTCTGATGTTCAATCAAAATCTACTGTCCTGTAACTTCAAACCATTAGACCTGGTCCTACCCTCTGGGGCAGCAGAGAATACTCCTGCCCCCTCCCCTCTGTGATAGCCTTTGAGGTATTTAAAGAGTGCAATCATGTCACCCCCTCAGTCTTCTCTTCACCAAGTTGAACATGCCCAGCTTTTTCAGTCCTTCCTCATATGTTTTGTTCTCCATACCTCTTATCATCTTCATTGCTCTTCTCTGAATCTGCTCCAACTTGTCTATAGGCTTCTTAAAATGAGATGCCCAGGGCTGAACGCAGTACAGAAATGAAAAGCAGATTCCTAGTGTTTTGGTGTTGCGCTAGAAACAAGATTGGGTCATTTGGAAACCCCAAATCCAGGGGAAAAAAAACTGAATGGGGAGATCATGAATTTAATGGACCATGTATAATTCTTGTAGTTGTTGCTCCCACAACACCACTTTGTTCTGCCAGTGCTGCTTCTGGTTGTTTTTTTCACCTGGTCTTCTGTTATCCTTTCTTCCTCAGCTCAGCCGAGTCAGTTGAAGGATCTTTATGGAGAAACCATACATGTCCATGGGGCAGAAGTTCATTTGCATAATTGTGTATAATGATGCACTGAGTCTGAACTCATGAAGATGGTGTCTTAGTGCAGATCTGTGTACATGAAGCATGCACCTGAAGGTGAGAAGACTTACATACTTACATACATGAAATGGTAGGCACAACAAAAGAGAGTAGGTCCTCTTGCACATGTACTGTACACAGCAGTAAGCTGAAAGCTCCCTTACTGCTTTGCAGAGTTTGAAACTGAAATGTTGGACTGTTGCCTGGCAGATTCTGGGGACTGTAGTCCAAAAAAGTAATTTTCCCACACTCTGCTGCTGCAGTGGATCTGTATTAGCCTTTTAAAAGAAAGTGTTTAACATGGCACCTGTAACTTTCTCTTCACCTTTTTCAAAAATCCTGCAAATTTCTTAAAAGCATTGGTCGGGGAAAATAAATTGGTAATGGTAAAGGCACAGGAGCCAATGTGGTGCAGTGGTTTGAGTGTTAGACTACGACTCTGGAGACCAGGGCTCAAAAAATAAGATTAGCTTTGATAGATTTGATCAAGGTCCACTTAACCCAACATTTTCTTTCCAACCACATCACAGCCAGCCATGATGTTTGGGTGCAAACACTTGCAAAGTTAGAATAAGGGTAATATACTTAGATCACCTATAGTTGCCAGCTTGAAAACTGGAGAGGATTTCTGTACCTTTAATGTTTATGTAGAACAGGGAATTTTATCAGACGTAGCTTACTTGTCAAGCTACACCAACAGAAATTACCTCTTCTACAAAACCATTAGAGGTGCAGGAGCCACCATGGTGTAGTAGTTTAGATGTAGGACTAGGACTCTGGAGACTAGGGTTCAAATTCCCACTCAGCCATGAAAACCCATGAGGTGACCTTGGGTAAGCCACACTCTCTCAGCCTCAGAGGAAGACAATGGCAAACCCCCTCTGAACAAATCTTGCCAAGCAAACCCCATGATAGGGTCACCGTAGGGTCACCATAAATCAGAAATGACTTCAAGGCACACCACAATAACAATGATATAGGCTCTAGACAACTGATACAGCAAGCTTTCCCCACTTTAAACCAAATAATTCAGAGAAAACTGCAGAACAGGTTTCTTTAGAGTTTTGCCTAGGAAATTAAAAAGGAAAATGTCTGGACTGACCACTATGAAAGTGCTTCCAACCTGTGCTCTACAAGCATCTGTCATTATGGTGAGCCTCAAAAATGTACAGAGGTTGCAAACCTCTAGCCTGGGATAGTTACTTTTTGGACTCCAGATCCCAGGATTCCAAATCCCCCAGCCAGCTTGGCTAGAGACCTTGTTAGCTGAGGAACTCTGGGAGTTATACTCCACAACCTTTCCAAGTTCTGGAGGCACTCCTGCCTTACACTCCATGTTCCTTCAGCAAGTAGGCGGCACTGATGAAATGGTTGATTCACAATGCCACAGCAAGTGACCATACCCTCTAACTGTTCTGATTTGGTAGGGACTGTCCCAATTAATCCTCTGTCATCTCACTTTTTCAGCTGCTTCTAAAAATGTCCCAGTTTCTCTCTCTCTCTCACTTTCCACCTTTTTCTTCATCTTAGTTTAATTGCTGAAATCAGAAATCAAAGAGCAAAAGTAGTCTGAACTCTGTTAACTCAGCAAGGGGTGGAGAGAAGAGGAGAGGGTGGAATCTTGCCCTCTCCAGAAGGTTCAGGCAAAAGCAAACTGCTGCAGTTTCTCCTAACTTGTGCGTTCTTCCTCATTAATAACTTTTGCCATCTTGACCACACTCTGATGTTGTTTGGCAACATGTGTCCCAGTTTTCATTTGTGAAATGTTGGTGGGTATGAGTGATCCAAAAGTTTTTTTTTAATGCCCAAGTTGGTTTCATTTCATTGTGGGGTTTTCCTGGATATCTTGTGAGCCTACACATACCTATAGTGCATGTATCAGTAGTATAAACTGTAAAATTTCTCCAGTCAGCAATATTTCCCTCTAGTTGTTCTCCTGGGCTCTGGGCCTTGGCCAGCTCGAGAAGAAAAGTGGAGGCTTTTGCCATGTGGAATTGCAGACACACTTCCTCTGCTCTGTATTCTGTTGCTATTCACTTGATTAAAGCCATATGTGTTAATAAATGTACATCTCCCTGCCTGCCCTCCCCCATTTCTACTATGCAACATTTTCCTGCTTTCAAGTCGATTCCTTGCTGGTGTTTTCAATTATAGAAACACCTTCTTGTCCAGCCTCCTGACCTGCTGTACTAGAACTTTGGGATGTGAAGTGATTTTTTTTTTTATGACGCTTGAAAAGAATTTGAGTTCCCAGTGCATACTCAGCAGCACTACAGTATTGTTCTGTAGCCAGATAGGTATTGGGCTGGTGTTCACAAGAGCTCTGCAGATTAGCTATTGCGATTGACTACAAGTAACTAACCTATCTTAGGTCCCTTTCACACTATGCAATAATAACACTATGAGTCCACTTTAACTGTCATGGCAACAATTTATGGAATCCTGGGATTAGCAGTTGAGGGAGGGGCCTTTAGAATCCTCAGCCAGCGGGCTCCTCTGGTGCCGCTGACCAAACTACAAACCCCAGGATTCCATAGGTTTTGCTATATCCGTTTCCTGATACAAATAACAGCCCCCACTCCACCCCAAGGGATTAAACATATGGGTAACAATGTTATGTGTGTGGTTTACTCTCATGCAGCAATTTAAAAAGTTGCTCTGTGTGTCTGTGAAATTCGCATGGGAAAATATTGCACAGAGAAAGGGTTCAGAACCTTCCTGTAGTGTCAGCAAATCACCCTCCAAATGGGAATCCTGTTGGCTTTATTCGCCGATTTAAAAATCAGAGCTGGGAAATGACCATTTATAAGTAACACAGCTATCAGCAGAAAGGGTGGTAGGAGTGGTGGTGGTTAAAACAAGGGACTAATAAAGTCACCGTTCAAGAATAGTGTAAAGAATTGGAATTATGGCACATATTTTTATTTTTGGAATAACAAGAAATATTTTTCTAGTTACTTCTAAAAAGCATTTTTAGGGCAACCCGCCCCCTCATTTTGAGTGGAATTTTTGTGCAACTACAGTATCAGTACTAAGCGTGTAGTTTTTTTTTTAGTAATATAAAAAGTAACAAAAAGCAACAATAAATACAATGACTAGGTAACAGAACAAGCTACTTGGGTAAAATTATAATACATAATAACAATAATCACCCTTTCTTCTTATATAATTGTAATCATTGCCTTTTGAAAAGTAACTTTTTTGGGAAATGTAGGTGATGCAGTCATCGGATGATTCCAGACAAGGCTTTTAATGAATTGTCCTGCCTCAATCATTACATTTTACAGGAGGTCCGGATGATGGCATCAGTCTATAATCCTTCTGTCTTTTCCCACTGCTTCTGAAAGCCCTGCCCTATTCCAGAAAACTGATTAAGGAGGAAAAGATGGACTAGCTTATGCCTGGGAAGGGCATTTAGGGTTCTCAGCCAATGAATCATAGAATCATAGAATTGTAGAGTTGGAAGAGACCACGAGGGCCATCCAGTCCAAGACCCTGCCACGCAGGAAATCACGATCAAAGTATCCCCGACAGATGGCCATCCAGCCTCTGTTTAAAGACCTCCAAAGAAGGAGACCCCACCACGCTCCGAGGGAGTGCGTTCCACTGCAGAATAGCTCTTACTGTCAAAAAGTTCCTCCTAATATTGAGGTGGAATCTCTGTTCCTGGAGCTTGCATCCATTGCTCCATGTTCCAGTCTCTGGAGCAGCAGAAAGCAAGCCTGCTCCATCCTCAATGTGACACCCCTTCAAATATTTAAACAGTGCTATCATATCGCCTCTTAACCATCTTTTTTCCAGGCTAAACATACCCAGCTCCCTAAGTCTCTCCTCATAAGGCATGGTTTCCAGACCAAACTGCAAATCCCAGGATTCCTGAGGATGATGCCATGGCAGTTAAAGTGGAATCATGGTGCTATAATTGAGGAGCATGAAAGGGTCCTGAGCATCAGTGAGAGGGAGAATGATTTACCCTTTCAGCTGGCTTTCATTGTGACTAAGTTGACACCCAATCACAGCTATTATACCAGGGGGGGGCATATAGTGACTCCTGCAAGCCCCTGTATGTATGCCTCCACAGGTTACATTTGGTCACAAAGCGGAGTACATTAATCACCCTATTTCCCACTGTCACTGCTGTAATCAAATTTGCAAGTGACCACCCCAAGTTAGCTTGCATTGGATTGTGGAGGGAAACATGGGGGAAGATTGATCAGAGATCACAGGTTGTTTGAGCCTGAGGAAGCAGGTCTGAGATTAAAATGTTAGGGTTCCCCCCAAGGAATCAGGCAAGAGTGGGAATCCTGCAGTTCTGTGAGCCAACCTTTGTGTACAACTACCACCTCCTCCACCCCAAAATTATTTTGTACCTGAAAATAATTTTTGCTCCTGGAAACCATCAAGAGGAGTGATTTCCCCCCCCCCCAAAAAAAGGGGGGAGGTAAACCTCTGTACCTTTTAAACCTGGTTGGTACCACCTACATCCTTATATCCTCCACTATTTCACAGATGCAACCCAGGACATATATGGCCAAGCGACATGAGAGTGTGGTCAAGATGGCAAAAAGTTATTAATCAGGAAGAACAGACAAGTTTGGAGAGGCTGCAGCAGTTTGCTTTTTCAGACTCCAGCAGGAAGGGGCAAGACTCTGCCCCTCTCTCCTCCTCTCCTCTGTGTTCATCTAATGCAGAAACTGAGCCTTGAGGCTTTTTGTAACACTAAGCTGGTGCATTTGGGCAACAACTACAGCAAAATGCTTCCATTTTCTGCCCAGCAAGTAGAAAGAAGGAGGAAGTAGGAAGGTGGGAAGAGGAGGAAGAAACTGGGACATTTTAAAAGCTGTTGAAAAAAACTGGGATGACAGAGGATTAAACAGGACTGTCTCTGCAAATCAGAACAGTTGGACAGTATGCAGCATAGCATCCGAATCTAGAATAAGGCATCCAAACGAGCTCAAGCTCTTCTCCCTCAGTTGTAGGATGTCCCCTTAGTAGTGGTGACCAAACCAGACCCACCCTGCAGCAAATTGGGGCCCAACATTCAGTTCAGCCCAGACCCTCCGCTTTCCAAGTATATTTGGCTGCCTGGGACAATGGAACAATCCTCCTCCCATTCTGTGTACAAAACCAACTGGAATGGAAGCTGGCTACTACAATTGGGGCAACATTCTCCTCTGCCCCTGAAGGCAGTAATCTGGCTTAGTGATCACAGGGTAAACTGCCTGACACACACCACACAGGCATAGGGGCTTGATATCACTTGCACTGCCATGGCTCCACCCTAGGGAATCTTAAGATTTGTAGTATGGTGAAGTATTTAGACCTCTCAGCTACTAGAGAGTACTACTGTTGTAGTTCAGAGTAATGCAGATTAGAGCTCTCTAGGATTCTAAGTTCTTGAGCAAACTGCAAATCCCAGGATTGCATAGGATGGAACTGAGACAGTTAAAGTGTATATCAAATTATTGCAACTCTGTTGTATAGATACACTTCTAGACAGTCTGTTTTCTTCTCAGCTTTGTTTTATTTTGCCTAGCTGATGATCGCTAAATCCTCCCCACCAGATATCTGACCTGCTGCAATCTAGTTAGATACATTCCCTTCTATTTAAAAGCATTAGCAAAGGCATATAGCGCATTTGGAAGACTTTACAAAAGAGTCTGGAGTAACAAACACCTGAGGCGAAGCACAAAAATCAGTATGTATAGAGCCATTGTACTGTCTATTCTCCTTTACAGGTATGAAACATGGGTCACCTATCGCCACCACTTACGACTCCTCGAACACTTTAATCAGCACTGTATATGCACAATCCTAAATATACACTGGACTGACTATGTGACAAGTGTTGCTGTCCTTGAGCAAGCAGGGGTCACCAGCATTGAGGTCATGATATTGAGAACACAGCTGCGCTGGGCAGGGCACATTTCTAGGATGGAGGACCATTGCCTCCCAAAAATAGTATTCTACAGTGAACTCCCCATGGGTCATTGTAAGAGGGGTGCTCCAAAAAAACAAAAAAAAAAAACCGATACAAGGACTCCCTGAAACAACATCTCAGGCTTGGCCAAATTGATCACCAACAATGGTCCACCCTGGCCTCACATCGGGAGGCACGGAAACACACTATACACAGTGCTGCCGCCTTATTTGAGAACTCATGCTGAACAAGTCTTGAAGAGAAATGACAACGCAGAAAAAATCATAACCTGGAAACATCACCCAAGGAGACCTTCTTCTATGCTTTCTGCAACCAGACTTGTTTATCTTGGATTGGTTTTTTCAGTCATCAGTGTGCTTGCAGAAAGCAGGGGATGAGTCCTTCCTGAATCTTCCTTTGCAAAGAAAAGCCAGAGAGAGAGACTGGGTCATGAGGCCAAGGTTAGAAGCTGTAAAGGGGTTTGCCCTGATTTGAGAGATAAATAATCCTTCAACTGGGAGAGGGTGAAGCCTTGCAGACTGCATGCTTGCCTAAATGTGTAGCCTGGAGGGAAAGCAAGATCTGAAGGCAGCTGAAAGCAGTGGAACTGAGGCCTCTGGATCAATAACTTGGTCCTGCTCTGCCCTGTGGCCTGACTCAGCCGTCAAATTAAGCCTCCGTGGATGCTTGCTATTCTTCCCCACCACTGCACCTGTCACTTCAAAGAGTGTTAGCCCACATGCTGTCTCCCTCCCTCTCTTCTTCCCCATAAGCTCCCTCCACCACACACACACACACACACACACACACACAGCATGCAAAGAGAAAAAAGACAACACTACCAATGCCACAGTTGTAGGAGAGGTTTGATACCAGCTTAGCTGCCATGGATCCATCCCATTAAATTCTGGGGTTTGTCGTTCAGGAAAGACCTTAGAATTCTCGGCTCAAGCGCTGCAGCTCAATTGCTGCAGTTGAGGGGAGTTGAACATTTAACCTCTGGAGCAGAGAATTCTAAATACTGCATCAGACTACAGCTCCTAGGAGTCCATAGGCTGGAACCATGCTAGAGAAATCAATATGGAACAGCTGTCTTTGTGCAGTGTGGATATATCACTGAAAGGTTTCTCTGCAAGAAGAGCAGACAGTCTCTGTACTTTCAGTACTCTTTTCTCAAGCTTGTGGACTAGGGGCAGAATATGTATTTTGCCACACAAACTGGGCTCTACACAACAACAACAAAGTCTGTGCCATTTGACAATAAGGGCTCCTTCCCAGATTTGGAGCAGGGACACAGGAAATACCTTCCATCACTTTGCAGAGGAAACCTAGGACACGTGGCCAAGCAACATCATAGTGTGGTCAATTGGCAAAGGTTATTAATGAGGTGGCAGCAGTTTGCTTTTGTGTGACCCTACAGGGAAGGGCAAGATTCCTCCTCCTTTCCCACCTGCTGGGTTAACAGAGTGCAAGGTACCTGGGAACTTTGGGCTCAGTTTGCAGCAACTGAAGTAAGCTGAGCACAAAGGGGGAATGCAGGCAGAGGAGAGAGAAACTGGGACATTTTGAAAGCAGTTGAAAATTGGGATGGCAGAGGATTCATCGGGATTGTGCCTGCCAAATCTGGACAGTGAACTGGTATGGCGGAAGACTGAGCATATAAGTGTGAGAGTGCACCATTTGGATTTCCTGTTTCAGCCATCAGACTTTCTCTTTCTTCCTGAGTCAAGGCTACACAGTTTAATACATCTGCCATGCTTGCAGATGAGGGGGAGCAGCACTACCTGTACTATGAGCCCCTTTCTCAGTTAACATACAAGTAACCATGCTGCTTCTCTTTTGCTAGCTGGAAGAAGCGCTTCTACTTCCCATGCAGAAAATCAAACCATTCTGCTAGAGTTCTTGCCCAAATGCCCCCCTCCCCTTAGCACCACAAAAAGCCTGAAGGCTCAGTTTCTACTGTTAGATAAACACAGTGGCAGGAAAAAGGAGTTTGTGAGCTAAGGACATGGGGTGGGTGGGAAGGTTTCTCTCTGTATCAAGTTATCCAGGTTCAACTCATTCCGCAAAAGGAAAAAGAATGTCTTTCAGGTCTTGCCACTCAACACAAACACACAAGGCCTTTGTGCGAGAGCCAACATACCTATAATAGCCAAGCTCCAACTGCCAACAATGGAAGAGCTCCACCTGACTGGCTTGGGCCCCCCTTTGATTTCAAGGAAACAACAATCCTCCCACTATAGCTCAGGATGGCCTTTTATCACCACCACCAACACCACCCCCCACTTTCCTTGATAGCATTTTTTGTCCTATCCTCCCCTGTTCACTCTCACCATTTCTTCCCTGACCTGCAGAGTTTCATGAGCAGTTTCCTTGCACTGGGGAGAGTACTGGAGACTTTTGCTGTCATTAAAAAACTTGAACATAATTATTCAAGAGCTGAACAGTAAACAGATGTTATCATAATAACCAATAAAACATTCTAATAATAAGTGCCAATAAATCATAGAGTGTAAACAATGGAAACATCTCTCTCTTGTGTCCTCCTTTTCTCTCTCTCACCCTTTTTCTCTTTCACCCTTATCTTCTAAATCAACCCTGGCAGATTCTGCAAACTGCCCTAGAATGCTCTGGTCCAGAAATGGAGAAATACATGCATGGCCTTCCAGATGTTGTTAGATTGCTATTCCCATCAGCCCTAGGTGGCATAAGCCAGTATTGTTGGATCATAATGAGAACAGCAATCCAAAAATACATGTGGCAGGCCACATGTTCTTTGTTGTTACTGGAGTGCACCAAATAATGTTTTCAGGTGCTGAGGCTGAGTTTCTTCTTTGTGATTGTCATAATCTCATCAAAAAATGATGTGGACAGTCAGTCCTCTGTATCCACGGATTTGGCATCCATGGGTCCCACCACCCATGGCTATAAAATGTTCAAAAATAAATAAATAAATTCCAAGAAGCAAACCTTGATTTTGCCATTTTATATAAAGGTCAACATTTTACTATGCCATTGTATATAATGGGACTTGAGCATCCACAGACTTTGATATCCATGGGGGGTCTTGGAATCAAACCCCAGTGGATATCAAGGCCCCACTGTATTGTGTAATAATGAATACATCAATTGGTAACAATTATTATTTATCTCAAAAGGAACTTTCTCAAACCACAGAGAAGCATACCCTCCAACTGTTCAGATTTAGCAGGGAGAGTCCCAATTAATCCTATGTTGTCCCTCTTTTTCAACTGCTTTAAAAATGTCCCTGCTTCTCTCTTTCCCTCCCACTTTCACCCTTGTTCATGGCTTATATCAATGGCCACAAATTTGGAGATCATCACACTACACTTTTATAGCACTATTATTCCACTTTAACTGCTCTGGCTGCCTCCTGTGGAATTCTGGGGTTGGTAGTTTAGGGAGGGGCATTTAAAACTCTCAGCCAGAGAGCTCTTAGGCCTCACTAAACTACAAACCCCAGAATTACACAGGAGGCAGCCAGAGCAGTTAAAAGTGGAATAATAGCACTATAACAGTATAGTGTGAAAAAGTCCAAACTGTGTTCACGGGTGGGGGGAGGGGTAAGGAGGAGCCTCTCCCAGTTTGTGTGTTCTTCCTCTTTTATAACATTTGCCATCTTGACCATACTCTGATGTTGCTAGGCCATATATTTCCCGGTTTTCACCTGTGAAATGTTGGAGAATATGGAGATGTGTGATATGGGCAGTTCTAAGGTTAATTTGAAGGGGTGCAGAGGCATATAAACTTCAGATTTTATTCAACTGAGTGACTAAACTGCTGTTTCAAAGCTTTATGTATATATGGAACTGGGAACTAGGAACCAATTTCAGCATTGTTCAGCTAAACAGAGACTCGCATTTTTATACATCTCGGGCATTACAGTTCTCCAAGTTTTAAGACAAGGCTTTCCAGATGTTGTTGAACTGCACTTCCCATCATCTCTTGTAACTGTTATGCTGGCTTGCCTTGGTAGGAGTTGTAGGCCAACCGCATCTGGAGGGCCAGGTGTTGCCCCTTTCCTGCTATGGAGGATGCATTTTTATTGCAAGGGATTCTGGGCCTAGGCTTCTTTCATTCCGTGTGGCTATGCAGTCACTTGGGTCAGCAAAATTATGTGGTATGGCTCTGTTTCTCAATCCACACACAGTTTATCTTTCTCTTTCATGCATGGTACAAATCTCTTGTCCCATCTATATACTGTTTCCTCTTTCTGTCTTCCCTGCCCTCCCCTGATGACAATAGTTCTCCTATTAGCAGATAACCCCAGGCAGACATGGGAGTACTGTACTAGGAACCCATTCTTCCCCTACAGACATTCTGTAAATGATGTTGCATAGAGTTCTTTCTCTTTGTATGCCTCACTTCATTACGATGTGGGGAGGAAGCCATAGTAGCCCATAGAGAAATGTCCCAGCTGCAGCTCTCCATCCAAGAAGGAAACTGTTGTATCCAGGGATCTTTGAAAGCAAAGGCAGATAGCCAGAGCAATTAGGAATGTAGAGGAAGAAGAACAGATCATTCCCAAATCTCCCATTTCTACCAGGCAAGAAGCCAGAAGTTTGGTATTAAAACACTGTGCAGAACTGGAGTGGGGTGTGTGTTTCTCCCATACTCAAGATGTGCAAACTGATGACGCAAGCTGACAGGCCTGGCAGTTCAGTGAACGCCAGTGTGTTGGAAATGGACTTGGGAGAAAGGACTTTGAACCCCTGCTCCACCATGGACTGGGTGACCTTGAGTCTCAGCCTCAGTTCTTCATCTGTAAAACAAATTACGGTAGGTTTGGGCATCTCTGGTTTTTCCAGCAACCACCATCACAAAAGAGAAGGTGGGATGCCAAAGTTCCTCTATCAAGGCAGTATAAATTCTGCAATGAGAAACCACTGCCAATTCAGTATAATAAAAACTGCACATTCAGTATAATTCTGCTCCTGTTGTATTTGGGGGTAGGGTATAAAGTGCTTTTATAGGGCACTCAGACTATATTCCCGACCATAGGAAATTGTATGTACTGGTAACTCTTCTCTCAGAGATTTCCCCTGGCCCCGTATTTCAGGTCTCTCTCTTGAACTGTGGAATAGAAACTTTCTTTTTAAAGCAACAATTAGAGTTGAGATTGTCAGGATGAGGAATTCTGCACATGGCTCAGGCTCAAATTCTGTGACTTATTTGTTCTTCTGTGGAATGCAATAGACACATACTCTTGTTCCACTCCTCACTGGCTTGCTATGTGGGTATACAAGAGCATTACAGTGCAGCTTACCTAAGGAAGACTGAAGACCTTTCACGCTACACAGTTATAGCATTATACTCTACTGTAATTGCCATGATCCTGTGCTATGGAATCCTAAGATCCTGGGAACTGCATATCCCAGGATTTCACAGGATAGAGCCATGGCAGTTAAAGTGGGATAATAGAGCTATAACTGTGTAGTGTGAAAGGGCCCTGAGATCTTGCTGGCTTCAGGATGGGGAACTCTGATGACTTCATGTCTTCATAAAAGTTTTCCTCTGTCCTAAAGCAAGCACACAAGGACAAAGGCAGCCATAATATTTTTAGAGTTTCACATGGGCAGCTGGCAAAAGCCCTTCTCGCCCTTCTCCCATTCAATATCACATTGTCTTCTTCTGTCCCACAATAGGCTCTGGAAAACAGTTCCGCAAGTTTCCCATGTGATCTCTTTAAACCAAGAAAGAAAAAGCCAGCTGTGGAGGTCATCTATTTTTGGTTAGTGCTTGTGACATCCACTTCCAAAACCAACTGACAAAGGTACTAATAAACTGATATTTATACTTTTGAGGGACCAGATGTGGGACTTCTTTAGATGGTAAAAATACTCCTCACAGAATTCACTGGGAATACCTTCTGTCCCAACGAGATCCCGTGTCAATTCTCCTTATTCGGAAGGAGGGGGAGCGAAAGACTCCATTTACTGAGTGGGAAAATGTGGCTTTTCCTGTATTTTTAAAAATAATGTGAGGAAATGTACATTTGCACCCATTAAGACAACCAATTCAATTTGCTGCGCAGTCTCAGTGAGGGCGGAACAGGACAACTGATTGGTCAGACATGTACGAGGGGCGGGTTTTCCAGCAAGGTAGTACTTGGAAGTGACCTGTTGGATTTTCAAGTTACCAGTCATGTGCCTTTTTGCTCCGCTGATTGCCCAAATAGGTTGCACTTGTGCACCTTTGCTTTAATATTTTTTTTAAAAGACTGTGCAGCGACAGCAGAGTTTATTGCTCTAATTTACGGCTGCCATTTTGATTTGCGGGTGTCTGAACTTCAAACCACAGATAGCTTCTCAGCATTTCATTTTTACTAAAAGATTGAAGAGACAAAAGAATGCTGCTGCACATTTGCAATAATGAGCAGGAATGAGTATTATTTCCTTTCGTCTAGACGAGCCCTAAGAGCTCGCCTATGATATGGCTTGCAGTCATGGTATCAGTCATGAAGCTGGGGCTAGGATGCTTAAACCCCGTGACCAATGGAAAATAATTACAGTTGTTGTGTTGAACCCATTTTTTCCAGTATCTTACATAAATTTGCATACTCATTAACATTTTCATAGATGAAAACTGGGACGTGTGTGGCCAAGCAACTTCAGAGCATGGACAAGATGGTAAAAATTATTAATGAGAATGAACACACAAGCTAGGAGAGGCTGCAGCAGTTTGCTTTTGTCTCAACCTAAAATCTGTACATTTAGACATGTGTCTATTTTGTGAGCCAATGTGTTCAAAATATGAATTTAATATGGGTTTTTCCTATGATTTTTTTTAAAACAACAGAACCCTACTAAAATAGAATGGAATAGATTTAGGAATGAAGACATGGAAAACTACTGTGGGTTAGTAGACAATATTCTGGCATGAGGTGGAATGTCATATTTAACTATGTCCACATTCATATTTCCTTAATGGATATGCGATCTCATGCAGAACTTGGAAATGTTATTTGTTTGGATTATGACTCCTAGGATTCCTAACAAAATCTCAAAAATAACAGTGGCCATCATAGTACAGACAGCATTTCAAAATAAGTAACTCTACCAAGCTCTGATCATAGGATTCTGTGTTGTTACATGCATTGAAGTCAACAAGATCTCCAGGAGAATTTGAGTGGCCACAGCTACAGCAACTACTGGCCTGTGGGGTCAAAATTTATGTTCCTGAAGCAGAGTCCACCTGCCTCCTATGAGCGCTATAACCAACCCACTGAAAAAGTAGAATAATAGAATAATAGAGTTGGAAGAGACCACAAGGGCCATCCAGTCCAACCCCCTGCCATGCAGGAATGCACAATCAAAGCATTCCCAACAGATAGCCATCCAGCCTCTGCTTAAAAACCTCCAAGGAAGGAGACTCCACCACACTCCCAGACAGTGCGTTCCACAGCTGAACGGCTCTTACAGTCAGGAAGTATCACTGCACTGTCTTAGCACTGCTGCCACCTGAAACAGATTACTTCCTTGGCCTGGAAAAGTTACTTTTATGGACTGAAATCTAGAACTCACAGAATTCCTTAGCCAGAATAGCCATACATAATCTTTAAAAAAAGTAACTTCTTCCACCTATGGCACTTTGCCGCTGCTGCATGGCAAGGCTGGACCTTCTACAGTAGGAGTGTCTTTGGTCTGATTCAGGAACAGAGGCTTAGTTTACTAGTGGGTGCTCTGAGAGAGAAATCTGGGCAAGATTTCATCTGAGGTTTGTTGTTGCCTTCCACTAAGGTAGAAAGCAGGTGACTTGTCCAGGGTCACCCAATAGGTTTCCATGGCTGAGGAATTTGAACCTTGCTCTCCCAGAGTGCTAGTACCACACTCAAACTACCAAAGCAAGCTGACTTGGTGCAGAAATAGGATTTTCTTGGCCAGATTTGTGTGGAGCAGGTTTGCCACTGCCTTCCTCTGAGCCTGAGGGAGGGTGACTTGCCCAAGATGACCCAGTGGGTTTCCATGGCTAATTCAGGATTCAAACTCAGGACTTTCAGAGTCCCAATCCAACACTGAAGCCAGAGAGAGAGAGAGAGAGAGAGAGAGAGAGAGAGGGAGAGAGAGAGGGAGAATTTGAGGTACCTTTTTAGTGAGAGAGTCAGTGGGATGTAGTGGTTTGAGTGTTGGATTAGGACACTGGGAAACCAGGGTTCAAATCCCCACTCAGCCATGGAAACCCACTGGGTCCCCTTGGGCAAGTCACATCCTCTCAGCCACAGAGGAAGGCAAAGGCAAAGGCACTCTGAACAAATTCTGCCATTAAACCCTGTTTTGACAGATTCAGTTTAGGGTTGCCATATGCCAGAAATGACTTTGAAGGCACACAACAACAATCTTTTTAGTGATATAGGAAGGTCACTAAAAGCAACACCAAACTTTCCAAAGCTCAGCCAAAAAAACAAAACAAAACAAAACAAAAAAAACAACAAAAAACCACTGCACTGTATCCTTTTCTGTCAGCAGCAAAGTCTTGTGCTCTGCTGGATGAACCAATGAAGTCCATGGGATCCAACTCTTTTCCAGCTCTCATGCTGGGCTGTTCAGATTTGTGAACAGAACCAACTCTTTCATTTATGTGCATGACGTGAAAAGCCCCATGCAATCATGCTTTGGGCCCAGGAAGCATCTTTGTGTGATATAATTATCTGGAACATCATCACTTCACTTCCTCCCTCATACGGCCCAAGGAAATTCTCATCCAGCAGTCACTTAGCAGCTCTCACTACCTGTTTCCTGAGTGGGTGTGCAAAGCAATCTCAATAGCTCAGTTTTGTTTCCCTCCTGAAGAGACAGGAATGACAAGCTTTGTGAAGACTGGTGGCATCTGTGGCAATATTACCATCAGCAGGGCCAGCCTAGGCCTGTCATCAATAGGGGCTGGTGACCTCCATATCTGTGGGGTGGTGAATCCACTCTGAGTTTTAGTCTGAATTTTAAAAGTGTCATCCAAGGTGCTAAATGCTGTCCTCAAAACTGGTTCAGAAACTTGGATGGCTCATTTGCCATTTGGACTCCAAACCAGGGCCACTAACGTGAGGGCCACTAGCCCCTACTGCCTATAATAGTCACTTGGGAGGCCTATACAGCCACAGTTCCCTGCTTATACCTGACTGAGGCTAGAAGCCTAAGGCTAAGATGAAAGCAGACCAAGCTGGATGAGACATTTTCCCCACCATTTCCCATTGCATGCATGTGGACTGTATTAAAAAGAAAGCAAATGTAGTGGATGGAAGGGGAATTGAATTAGAGCATGGGAGAGGAAGAGAGGGCTTGAACCAATATGGTCCTCAGTCTGGATTGCGGATTCTCTGCCAGTTGTGCACCTGAAAAGGAAAGCACTCCTGGAGAATTAAAAGTACAAATGTTACTTTTGGGGAGATTATTACACCAGGCTTCTAACATGCAGCAATTGTGTTAGTGAAGCAAACGGAAACATGCCAGTATTGAAGCAATCCTTAGTGGACCTCCACTTCAATAATGGTATGTTTCTGTTTGCTTCACTAACATGATTGCTGCACAATACTGGTGGGAGGATGCGGGGGAAGAAAAGAGACAGATGGGGGCAGGAGGAGGAATAGATTGGGCAGGCAAGGGGCAGGAATAATACAAAAAATAGAGCACCAGAACCAACCATATATGTTTAATAGGGGCGGGAATAGCCAGGTTGGGCAGGTGGGAGAAATAGTCAGATAAGGAGAGTGGGAAAACAAGGGGAAGAGAGAGAGAGAGAGGAGGAAAAGCACACCTACTCATCCATGTGACTGCCGCTATTGGAACTGAAGCGGAAGAGGACTTATTCTACAGAGGCAATAATGGAAACGCAGTGCTATTCAGGACCTATAGACAGGTTTTCTCTGTCAGTGAAAAGGTATCCTGCAGCAATGGTTTGAATGCAGATAGATAACAGCCCAGACACGATGTCATGAGATAAGGAGCAGCCACATACGCTGTTAGCCTGCTCTAGTACTGCTTGTATAGCCTGGTATGATAATCTCCTTGGTTTAGACCAGTAGCTCTTAACCATTTCTTTACCAGGGACCCCTTCAAATATCTTTTGTTGCCACTGACCCCCAAGACTTAACTCAAGATTTAAAACCCTAATAATAATAATACCTGATGATGATGATACAGTTACATTATCCATTAAACCTTTCCTCAGAGGAACTGGAGGGGGAGGGAAGGCTTCTGGTTCCTGCTTCTTTTTGCACATTTGTGGCTGGAGCAGATAGAATGGCAATGTGCAGGCCAAGCCACCCAGCCAGCCTTTTCCTTGGTTCCTGTCACGTGGCCACTCCACCACGGGGAGGAGGTGGGCTAAGAAGCCTTCACAGACGCCTGTGAGAACACTACAGCCCCCTCGGGGTCCACAGACCACAGCATAAGAAGCACTGGTTTAGACAATTGTGGCCCAAGTGGAATGCTGCTGAAGAACTGCTGATGTTATTTCCTAACTCCTGGAAGTAGTGAGAAATAAGTGACATAGTTACTTGTAACAAATTATTACTTGTTATTGTTACTTGTAACAAGCTACTTGTTACTAGTTACTTGTAACAAATTATTGGGTAGGTTAATTTCAAGTTATATTTCAAAACATACAACAAAGTTACATTTCTTTTTTAAAAGAATTATTGAGTATTTTCCAGATGCAATAAATGTTACAAGTATTTAAAGAAACGGAAAAAAAGAAAAAGTGTAACAGAAGGAAAATAAGTAAAGTACAGTATAGGAAAAGAATAGAAATAGAAGGTGGCTTCTGAACTTTTCTGTAGTTATAGATACATATAATACAATCATATCTGCCTCTCTAAAATTACATCATACACTTCTTCAGATAACCAAATTCTCCTAATTTGCAAAACCCACAGCTATCAAATCATTTTCTTTTTCCCTACAAAAAGTCACTCAGGAGTTTCCAGCCCTTTAAAAATGTCACTAATGATTTTTCTCTAATCAAAGCAGACAATTCATCTATTACTGCTAATTCATTCAATTTTAACAACCATTTTTCCATTGTTAGTAGTACTGTGCTGAATTCTTCCATCTTTGTGCATATAGCAATCTTGTTGCCATGATCATATATTGCAGTAGTTTTCCATGGCTCTTTTCCAACTGCTCATCCATTGTTACCCAAATTGCATGGGGTCCATGGAACCCATGCATGAAACTCAAATTAAGATATTAAATTGGGGAATTTTTAATTAGCCCAAAGGTATGGCTGCGAGAGGTCAGATAACTTATGGAACCTTTGCACCAGTGTATACCAGAACTCACTAAGGAGAGTCCAAGCCAAAATAGAATAAAAATGGTTTTTACTGGAAAATAATCACAGAAGCATTCACACATGCACCTAGGTTCACAAACAATCACACAAGGCTAATGAAGAATTACGAGGAAGTATTTGGATAGAGGAACAGAGGCAGGGAATGGACTATAATTATCTGTCTGGAGAGTAGAGATTTGTACCGTGAAGAAAGACTCAGACTTGAATCTGAGGTTCATACAGCAGATGGGCAGAGTAACAGTATGTGGTATCTGTGCACACAGGTGGCACAGCAAACCAACAGAGTAACAAAATATGAGGAACTTTGTGCACAAGGCTGTGATTTTAGGGTAATATTTATGCCCAATATATGTGCCCTTAAAGGGTGTTTTGGGAGTAAGACAATGCTTGAATGAGTTTCCCAGGGTTAAACAAAGAAACTCCAGCATTGTTGATTGCTGCTAATGGTCAGAACATTAAGGTTTATGGGTTTATGGCCCCCTTTGTATTGCTGATGGAGAAAGGTGTGAAGGAAAGACATTTACCAGGGTGAGTGGGGAGAATAGGTGTTTCAGTCACTGTTTTTGGAGTATGACTCACTGCCAGGTGCCTCCAGGAAAGATTAGCACATTCCTCCCTAATGACTATCTAAGGGGGGCTTCGCTTAATCATGTCATGGGTGTGTTTGCAAGACAGCTTCTTAGGACCTTCGCTTGAACCAAATGATGTTGCTGGGCTGGTCTACTGGAGACCTCATGAACTATCCAATATTGCCAAGTTATGGATTATTGGAGGGAAGGGGTGTAATGCCAGGTAACACCATAAATCCCAAAAGAAAAAGTCCAGGTTTCAAATGAATATTGACCCTTTAAATCCCCCGTTTCAAAGTATTTACTTGAACCCAAAATCCTTTTCACATGTCCACCACATTGATAAAATATCCCTTCATGTTATTTGCATTTGCAACAAATAGTTGAAATACTAGATAACAGTGTTCTAGACAGTTTTTCTGGTGTCATATACTGGAACCCCTTCCACATAGTTCTCCAAACTATGGAATGGTCGTGTCATACAGTCCCTGCTTACTAAGAAATGTGTACTTCCCAGTTCCAGTTTTCTCTTCATATCTTTGATGAAAACACCAGCAATCAGTGATTCATCATGTCACAGCCATTTACCAGGAGATTGTCTAACATGTGTACATTTTCTGCTTTTGCAGAAGCACTCAGTTTCATACTCGGCACACCTCCCAATAGCTATTGTTGAGGGCAGACCTCTCTGGATACAGTGTGTGACGAAAAGATGCCCTCCTTGCCACAGCTTCCTCTTAAACAGAGCAGCAAGGTCAGAGCACAGCTGTGGAACCACATCTGGGGAACCCAAGCACCTCTCTACAACCCAATTTCCCCCAAAGATGATGATGTAATTGCAGCAATGACAGCAAGGGCAACATGATGCAGTATTTTACCACACCCTACCACCCCCAACATTGAAAAATACTTTTATTTTATTTTTTAAAAAATGCATCTCCTTAGAAGTTGAGCATACCCCCAACCCGTGCCATTCCATTCAAATATAGCTCTTCAGTGAATAAAATGGAACAATAGTGACAGAGCTACTCCCTTCCTTTGTATCAACGTCCTGCCATTTAATTCATTTTCTGGCTTGACCTCCACCCAAAGTTTTCCTCTACAATATTTAGAATCTGTATATGATATAGAATCACTGACATAAACCTTGAAATCCAGTTGAAGTTACAACTGCACCAGTCCCACCAGAGATAGAGGAGCTCATCCAGCAGAAGAAACTGTCATCATCTCATTAGATTTCACGAGTGATGGACTGTAGTGTACGGTTGTGTAGTTCTGCAGTGAACACATTTAATGTTAATGTTAATTTTTTTTAACCATGTAATTGTTCTTAAACATTCTTAAACATTCATGTAATGTTTAAGAACGTTCATGGACATGAAACTAATCAGATAATTAAAATAATTTTTTTTAAAGGTACAGTCCCCAAGTAAAAACACGTTTGAATGTTGCCCCTGGCCCCACAACAGCTACCCACCCCTGATGTTTAAAGTTGTCTGGTGGTGATAGAAAGGCCCTCTGACCATTCCCAAAAGTCATATTGATCGTTAGCATTAAAACAAAAGGCTTTGTAGGGAGAATAGACTGGTTTGGGGAGGAATGAAGTTAGATATCATTGCTTATGAGGCAGAGCTTGGGAAGAGCACTTTTTTTCTGGGGTACAACTCCCCAAATCCCAAAGTCTCTCAGCTTCCCTGGCTAAGGCTATCTGGAGGATTCTCGGAGCTGTGGTTCATAAAAAGAAAAATCACTAAAAATCAACATGGATTTCTGAAAACAAGTAAAGCCAGACTAATCTTATCTCTCTCTTTTTTTTGATAGTTACAAACATGGTAGATGAAGGGAATGCTGTGGATGTAGTGTATCTTGATTTCAGTAAGGCTTTTGACAAGATCTGCCATGATATAGTTGCAAAAAAATTAGTAACTTGTGGCCTAGACAATGAGAATGTAATTGGTTGACTAACTGAACCCAAAGGGTAGTTCCTAATGGCTCCTTTTCATCCTGGAGAGAAGTGACTAGTGGGGTGCCACAGGGTTCTGTCCTGGGGCCAGTGCTATTCAATATCTTTTATCAATGACTTGGATGAGGGAATAGAGGGCATGCTTATCAAGTTTGCAGATGACACCAAATTAGGAGGGGTAGCAAATACCCCAGAGAACAGGATCAGATGGTCGTCTGTTGGGAGTGCTTTGATTGTGTATTCCTACAGGCAGCGGGTTGGACTACATGGATCTTGTGGTGTCTTCCAACTCTATGATTCTATGAAGAACTTTCCCAAGCTCTGGTATGACTGGGTTGTCTGGTTACAGTCCAAAAAGAGATGAGATAGATGGCCCTTGTGGACCATCTACTCTAAGATTCTGTGAGAAAGCAAGTGATTCCAAGAGTGTGGAATCACACAGACTTCCAGATGTTGTTGGACTGTAACTCCCATCTGCCAATGGTGGGGAGGCATGGGAACTGCAATCCAACAACAGTTTGGTCTCCCAGCCCTGCTTTATAGCATGGTCTTGTGGTGCTCTGATTGAACTGTAGATCTGACTGAGGGAATCTTTTTTCAGTAAGATTACTAAATGAAAAATGTGTTCCCTCTTGTCTGAAAGGCACTCTGGTCTAATCCCCAAATCTCGAAGCAATTCTCCCAAATTCCAGGGATATGGAGGCTAGCTGGAATTACTTTGGGCAAGGGGTTTATTAGTTTGCTTGTGGGAAGAGAATCAACTCATTTCAAATGTGGTGCTGGAGAAGAGAGAACCAGTGTGTGATGTAGTGGGTTTGAGTGCTGGCCTAGGACTCTGGGAACCAGGGTTTGAATCCCCACTTGGTCATGGAAACTCACTGGGTGGCCTTAGGCCAATCATACACTCTTGGCCTCTGAAGAAGACAACTGCAAACCCCCTCTCTCGTCTAATCTTGCCAAGAAAACCACATGATGGGGTCACCTTAGTGTTGCCATAAGTCAGAAATGACTTGAAAGGATACTGTACAACAACAAGCTGGAGAAGAGTTCTGCAGATACCATGGACTGCTCAAAAGACAAAGGAATGAGTCTTACAGCAAATCAAGCCTGAACTCTCTCTAGAAGCCAAGATGACTAAACTGAAACTGTTGTACTTTCGCCATATCATGAGAAGACAGGACTCACTAGAAAAGACAATAATGCTTGGAAAGGCAGAAGGCAGTAGGAAAAAAGGGAGACCACATTCCAGATGGATAGACTCAATCAAGGAAGCCACGGCTGCCCTGAGTCTGCAAGACCTGAGCAGGACTGTTGATAACAGGGATACATGGATGTTTCTGATTCTCAAAGTTGTCATATGTCAAAGTCAACTTGATAGCAGTTAACAACAAAACCAGTTCTCAGGTTCTTCTTTCATATTGGCAGGAGTGAGCCACAGTATTGAAAACTGGTTTTAATTCAACTTTCTGGTAAGCCCGGTCACCTGGATGGCTGAGATAATGGATTTTTTCCCCCTTCTTTATAGAATCATAGAGTTGGAAGAGACCACAAGGGCCATCTAGTCCAATCCCCAACCATCCAGGAATACACAATCAGAGCATTCCCAACAGATGGCTATCCAGCCTCTGTTTAAAACCTCCAAAGAATGAGACTCCACCACACTCTGGGGCAGCTGAGCGTTTGACTGTTGCACAGCTCTTACTGTCAGGAAATTCATCCTAATGTTTAGGTGGAATGTCTTTTCCTGTAGGGAAAGAAAGAGCGTTGTCACTCCACATTTGCAGGTTAAGCATTTGCAGATTTGATTATTCACAGGTAGAAAAAATATATTGTCTCTAGACGTATCTAGGTCCTCCAACACAATTCGATTGTCAACTTCCTCCAGAAGGTAACCATAGAATCATGCTGGATGAACTAGAAATGTTAGAGAGAACATTTTTCTAGGCATGTCTAAGCCCTCCAGTGCAATTCTATGGTCAACTACTAGCAGAAATTCTTTCAAGTTAAAAAAAAAAGTAGGCCTATCTATATTCATGCTTTCCCCACTTTTGCCTGAGTTCTGCACCCCTAACCCACTCAAAAGTGGAGGGCCTACTGTATTTGATATTTGAGCAGCTGGATCAAGAACAAACAGCAAAACTACATGCAACCAGAGTTAAGTGTTCCTTGACTTTCACAGGCTTAAATATACTGGTTATTGAGAATGGCCACATTGAATATATCCCCCAGACAAATGTATCCATATCAGAACTTGTGCCATGTGGCATCACTTTCTAAAGGAGGCATGCTGGGGTTCACCAAATCCTGGAATGGAGAAAGGGAGTGTTAAAATGTAGCCCTTGCCAACTAAAAAAATAATCCAACTGTGATATGGAACACACGATCCAAGAGCTGTAGCCAAGGATGGCCTCAACATCATGGTTATGGCTAGGATAAAAGCATTTACTGGGCACATTACTTGACCAAGGCCTTCAAAATAAGGCCACTACACCAAATAGTTGTGCTGTTTTGTGTCCCATGGATTACTGAATCAGTGGATAATGAATCAGCGGATATGGGGTTCCCACTGTACTCAGAGGTGATTTTATCAGTTCCCTCCTCATATAGCCTACAGAGCTCTTGGTATTCCCTGGCGGTCTCCCATCCAAGTATAACCGAGGCTGGTCCTGCTTAGCTTCCAAGATCAGAGGGGATCGGATGCCTTGAGGGTATTGCTTTTAAGCGGTTCTAAACCCCCTCCCGAGCTGCCCAGAAAAGGCCGATTGTTGGGCCATACCAACCAACGAGCCTCACCAAGCTCTTGCTCGGTCTGTGCGCTGCGGGGGTCGTGGGGGCGAGGGCGGGGGAGGCCGGACTGGAAAGCAGCCGAGCAACCCTGCCTCCCCTGGGCCAGAGTCGGGGGCGGGCGATGGGAAGAGGAGGCGGCGGCGGAGCGGGGCGCCCCCTGCTGGAGGAGGAAGCCCCTCCGTCCCCAAACGCGCTCGGCGGGCAGCCAGCCAGCGCACAGCTGGATCCCATCGACGGCTGGGCGGACGCGATGGAGGCGGCTCGCCAGCCCCGCTCCTCGACCCGGCTGCTGCTGTTCTCGCTGCCGCCGCCGCCGCCCAGGCTGCGACTGCCGGCTGAGGGGACCCGGCGCTCCACCGCCGCCGCCGCCGCCGCCGCCGCCTCTGAGAGCCCCCTCGAGGTGAGTCGGGACGGGAGCCTTTGCCCCTTCCTCCTGGCTGAGGGGGAAACAGGGCGCCAGTTTCCCCCAGCTTGGCTCTCCCTCCTTCCCTCGGCGCGCTTTCTTTCTCCCTCCTCGCCGGCGCTGCCCTCCTTTCCTGAGGGGGACCCTTCGCCCCGTTTCGCCTCCCCGCCGCCTTCTCCCTTTCGCCAGCTCCCCTCAGACGGCGGCGCGCCCTCTTGGCTGGGGGGCATCGCCCGCTCTCCCGCCTTTGTCCGCCGAGCCCCGCGCTCCCTCCCTCCCTCCCTCCGGACACGCTCGCCCTCCAGCCCTCGACGAGGCTGGCTTCAGGCGCCCTCCTGCCCGCCCACCCTCCGGCTGCAGAGCCTTCCCTCGGCCCAGGACCGGTTTAAGGCGTTGGGGGGCCCCTGCAGTGTTTATTTTGGGGGGGGGCATATGTTTCTCTCAGGTCAATGTAGCCTAACTCAGCCTAAGCTATTCACAGGACAGCATATTCAGATTATTACTAGTCATGTTTTTGCAGGAGGAGGGTTACTACAGCCCCCCTCCCACCAGGACCAGTTTAAGGAGTATTAGGACCTCCTGCAATGCTTTATTTGGGGGGGGGGGCATATGTTTTTCTCAGGACAGTGTAACCTAACCAAACCTAAGCTATTCATATTACAGGATATTCAGATTACAGTATTACTAATAATGTGTTTGCAGGAGGAGGGTTACGATACCCCCCCCACCAGGACCGGTTTAAGGAATTTGGGGGGGGCCTGCAATGCTTTATTTTGGGGGGTCCCATATGTTTATCTCAGGCCAATGTAAGCTAACTCAGCCTAAGCTATTCACAGTACAGGATACATTCAGATTATTACTAATAATGTTTTTGCAGGAGGAGGGTTACTACGGGGCCCCCATGATGATGGGGGCCCCTGCGGGTGCTGAGGCCACCAGTGCCTTAAACCAGCCCTGTCCCTCACTCTCTGCTGTGGTAGGACTCCACCAGCCACTTCTTCCTTGGTTGGGATTCCCCTTCCATCTATCCTTCCTTCCTTCCTCCTTAACATTTTCTCTCAGGCTTTCTGCTCTTTCTACCCATTTTGGCACCCTGTCCTCTCCTGCCTGCCTCTCTCGCCAACCCAAGAGCAAAAATGGGAGGGCGACGGGGAGGGTGGGGTGGGGACACACACAACTACTTCACTGTTTGGATGGCATGCCCTAACTGTGGAGTCTGGTAACCAACAGTGTTTATGCTGCAGAGCTTTGTGGGTCTGATTACTGGCAGAGGTCCTGTCATTATGGCAAGTGGGCACTGCAGGACTCATGTATTGCAAGGTGGGTGGCAAAGGCCTCTTGGTAGGGCAGCACAGGGCACAGGCACTTAAGGAAGGGCAGGGCTTTCGCTCACTGCAACAGTTCTCTCTACTGCAAAAAGATCCTTGGAGCACCTTTGAGACCAACTGAGAGAATGAAGCTTGTAGCATGAGTTTAAGCCAAATCCACACTACATAAATAATCCACTTTGAAACTGGATTATTTGCCATGGCTCCTTCCATGTAAATGATTGTGTATAGGAGAAGGAGACTTAGTCAAAACAGGCAAACCATCTTGAATAACCCAACATACTGGATGGGGAACTGTGTGTTAAGAAAAGGGCCAATACTACCATTAGGCAATGTGTGATGACTGCTTCAGGCAGCTGGTTTGGGGGACTGAAAAATGGCAGAAAATTGCTAGTTATATGTAATGTATTATTGTGGTATATTTATGGTATATTTATTGCCAGGAAGGGGGAAGGCATATGTGAGACATTTTTTGCTTCAGGTGCCAAAAACAGCAAGACTGACCTTGGGTCATTGAATACTATATATCATTATTGGGATTGGGGGGGTAGTTGCTCCTCTTCCTTGAAGCAGCAAATTGTCTTGGGCTGGCCCTTGTACAAGCTTTGAGCATGTATGAGAGTTTCCCTTTTCTAATTCAAGGTCTGTGCTAAAGCTCCTGCACAGTGCTGGGGAGTTTCTTTAGCATCAACACAGCTCAGAATGGACCTTGCTTTATTTTTTAAGGGAAATTCTTCTGACCAATTTGTATGCCAGTTCTTTGATGACTGTCAAAGCCTGTCTTTGGCTCAATACATACTGGTTTGGCCCTGCTAATGTGTTGGCTTCATTGGCCATGCTGGCTGGCAGATTCTGGGAGCCACTGTTTTCTCCAACAGTAACTTTTCCAAGCTCTGTTTCTTTACACACTGGTCTGATACTGAGTTTTATCTTCAAAGAATATGGATCGCAGTGACAGTGACTGAGGGGCTATTAATGGTGACCACAGAGGGCCAGTGTGGTGCAGTGGTTTGAATGTTGGCCTAGCACTCCAGGAGACCAAGGTTAAAATCCCTGCTCAGGCATGGAAACCCACACATTCATTCAGCCTTAAAAAAGCAATGGCAAAACTCCTCTGAAGAAATCTTGCCAAGAAGACCCTGTGATAGGGTCATCATCATAAATCAGAGTTGACACAAAGACACTTCATAACAACAGCAACAAAATCCACCTAAAGTCTGAAGGGGATGTGTGAATCCCCAAACACTTGTGGACTACTGGTGGGCTCTGCTCAACCAGTTGAAACCCAGAGCTAAAGCCTGGGCACAAGCCACAGGGCCACCCTGCCTTTTTGGCTCTGTCTCTTAAGCCACACTGTTCACACATGACAGTCTGTTTGGGAACTTTAATCAGGTGTCTGGTTATAGTCATCAGTTCTCAAGACTGTAGAGGATGGATTTGATGTGGAAGCCTAGCCACAAGGGGAGAATTTGGGCACAACAAAGAGGCCACAGAGTTTCTCATGATACAATCATTTCTTCTGGCATTTACAAGACTGCATGATAGCTTCCAGCGAATCTTTCTCTCTCAGGGCACCCACTAGTAAACTGAGCCTCTGTTCCTGAATCAGACCAAAGACACTCCTACTGTAAAAGGTCCAGCCTTGCCATACAGCAGCTGCAAAGTGCCATAGGTGGAAGAAGTTACTTTTAAAAGATTACATGTGACTATACTGGCTAGGGGATTTGGGGAGTTATAAGTTCTAGTCCAAAAAAGTAACTATTCCGGACCAAGGAAGTGGTCTGCTTCTGATGGCAGCAGTGCCAAGATAGTACAGTGATACCTTTTCAGTGGGTTGGTTGTAGTGGACTCTGCTTCAGGAAGAGAAATGTTGACTCCACAGACCAGTAGGTGCTGCAGCTCTGGCCACTCAAATTCTATATGTAGGATGAGGTAGAGGTAGAAAGACCCTCTGGCTTTCTGCTGACATTCAGTAAACAAGCCAGCATACTACTTTTGAATATCATTAAAATCAGCCCCAAGTGCCTGCTTTCTGTACCGCTGGGGGAGGTCCATCAGGGTGGTGGGCTGGCAAGCATGAGGTGGCCCTGATCACATTGCAACACTGAGCAGGATGTTAGCTAGGCCACCTCCATATGTGTTGTTAAATATTTTTTAAATAAGCAAATATTAAGAATCCACACTTACTAATTAATTTGAAACTGACTCAGGCTTTTAAAGTGTGTGTGTGTGTGTGTGTGCCATCAAGTGGCCTGTTGACTATGGCAACCCCATGAATTTCATAGGGTTTTCCTAGGCAAGGAATACTCAAAAGGTGGTTTTGGCAGTTCCTTCCTCTCAAATATAGTTTACAGCACCTGGTATTCATTGGTGGTCTCCCATCCAAGTACTAACACAGGGCTGACCATGCTTACTTTCTAAAATCAGACAGGATCTGTTGCCTTTGGATGTTTAAGATGGCACTTCGTAAATTGTTGCTCCTAGTTTTTAGTATTTGTTTTGACATTGTATGTTTTGGTGGTTTGTACAAGTAGGTGGAGTTTGTATTTTATGTGCTTATCTGTATTATGTTTATGTTGTGCAAGTCTCCTTGAAAGAGTTCCATGTTCTTAAAGCCTGTATATAAATCTTTAGAAGAAATAAATAAAACATGACTGTTATGGCTAATACCCACCGATAGGTCTGTCCACTATAAAATTGTCTAAATCATTTCAGAAGTCATCGGAGGATGAAACAATTTGATACAGGTTGAGTTCTTTTGTTGGGTGTGTGCTGTTGTTTAAAAAAATTGAATGACGGCCTTAGCATGACAGGAAAAGGGTTATGGTGATCAGCTCCCCGACCTCCATTTTTCTGCGCAAAACTGCCTGCTTCCCCAAGCTGCTTTCCACCTTTGAATGGAGACTAATTTGAGGGAAAGATACTTGCAACTGGGGTGTCACTTGTAGTTGCAGTCTGAGCTGGTGGTCATCATAACATCCTGGAGCAATGAGTTCTTTTGGTTGGTTGTACAAAGTGAAATTGCCTTTTGTTTGTCTGTTCCATCTCGCTTAGTAAGACTCACTCTTTGATCTTGAGTTCGTGTTGTCACCCTCCCCAGAATCACTTCCCTTCTCTTCTATTTCCTATCCTTACCTTTGTCTGATGTTTCTCTTAGAAATTTTACTTTTTGGAGTATAGCTCCCAAAATCTTGTAAAATAGTGCCGTGTTAGCTGGGAAGTTTTGGACTTGATACTCCTCAAGCTAAGTTCATTACTGTAATTCTCATGGACCTTAGGCAGGTTTCTGCCTCATGTTTTTCCTTCCCTCCTTCCTACGGGCATATTGTGAATTGTAGGAGACATGCAAAAGGCTTTGGGGCCAGTCATCAGTATCTCCAGGGAGAAGGGCCTCAGGTAGCAGGGCAAGGAAGAAGCCTTTATACCTCAGGCTCTGGAAAGCTATTCCTACTCAAAGATAGAATCAAGGGCTGATATTTGGACTATACTTGCCTTCACCCCCAAATGCTGGTCGGGACTGGTGGGTGTTGAAATGGAACACCATTTGAAGGGCCACAAATTCCCCAGAACTGGCATAGGCAATACTGGTCTGGATAGATCCTCGTCAGACTTGGGATAAGGCAGCTTCATGTGTGTGCCTTCCCTTGCTTTGAATCGTATTGCTGAATTTTGTTTGTATGGGTGAGCTGGTGCTCAGTCCCAGAGGCTTATACATCTAGGAAATGGTTGGTTAAGTATTCCTTCCCTTGCTTCCTTGTGGCATTTATCACCCTGGAAGAAAGCAGTGAGTCAACACCTTCCGGATAGGTGGACCCCATAAAGGCTGTCCTGTGTCAGTGATGGTACAGAACTGGTTGCATAATTAAAAAATGGGTGGGTGGGGGAAGACCATATACCATGGGTACCATGGCTGTTGCACAGGCTGAAGTGTGGGGAGGAAGACTTTTCCTTCCTGCAGAGTGATGCAGTGTGAGCTATGGCAGTATGCCCTCCAGTTTATACACCTAATCTTTTCAGTTACAGATCTTGATTTTTATTTTATATTTTACTGGCTCGTTTAAATAGGAACATAAGTGACATCTCTGTTGAATGGGAACAAGAGTCCATATATATCCCTACGTGCTCTTTCCAACAGTGAGCAGCCAAAAGCTCCTACAAGCAGGCCATTGTGCATCCCCCAGTGTCTGGATTTCAGAGATATATTTTGCCCCATGGCTAATAGTCTTTGCTCCAGCATGAATTTGTCTAATCCTGTTTTAGAGAGTTTACCACATCTTGTAGCAGTGAAATCTAGAAAATCATTTGTTATTTTTATATCCCACATTTCTTCCCAAATTGAATGTAGCATATGTGGCTTGCCATCTTCCTACTTTATCCTCACAACAACAACCCTGTAAGGTAGGGTCAGGCTGCAAAAGAGAGAAAAGGAGAGAGACCTTCCCAAGGTTGCCTGGTGAGTTTCCTGGCTCAGTGGGGACAAACCTGGATTTCCCACATTTTCTGCTAATCAAAATGAATTTTGTGTGTGGGGAGGTCTTTGTATCCCAATGCTGTTCATTATTTTATACACTTCTGTCATGTCTCTACTTGGACAACCAAGTAAATAAAGGCTTATAGTAGCCTACAAGTAATAGTCCCACTGTACTCAGGCCTCATCTGAAGTACTGTGTTCAGTTCTGAGCACCTCATTTTAAGAAGGATATAGACAAGCTGGAGCAGTTTGAGAGAAGGGCAACAAGGATGATAAAAGGTATGAGGAACAGAACATATGAGGAAGGGCTGAAGGAGCTGGGCATGTTCAGCCTAGGGCCCATCTACACGAGGGGAAAAAAATGGAGTACCTCATAGTAATGGCATTTTGCAGAAGCAGCAACATGTCTTGACGGGTTTTTTTGGCCCCATAAGCCTCACATTCTAGATGGTGGCCGTGAGTGATTTGCTTCCGTTAGTTCTTCACCGCCACCAATTTTTTTTTAAGTCATCCGAGGTGTGCTGGAGCAATACAGTTGTCCCTCCATATCCACGGATTTGGTATTCACAGATTTAAGTATTCACGGCTTGAAAGTATTCTTTAAAAAATAATAATCCCAAAAGCAAACCTTGATTTTGCCACCTTATATAAGGGACACCATCTTGCTCTGCCATTGCATATAATGGGACTTGAGTATTCATGGATTTTGGTATCCACGTGTGGTCTTGGAACCAAACCCCAGTGAATATGAAGGGACAACAGTATAGTGATTTTCTGATTTAACAGGAAAGCAAAACAAAAAATAACCACCCCATTTTATTGTCTTAGCGATCACTTGCTAAGGTGAAAATCCAATATGGCGGCAGTGGGCGCTTGTCCTGATAGCAAGCCCCGCCCCTGCTCTCACCCAACCAATCAGCATTTTGCTTCCCTTCGAACCACTTGTCATTAGATTGTCCTAACAAGCAGGAATGCGCACCCCACTTTCTGTTTTTAAAAAGGTGTGTTGTTTTTGCCATTTTAGGCCCCCTCCTTCCAAATTGTGTGGATTTATGCAGGATCCCATTTAGACAGATAGGATTCCCAGCGAATTCCATGATGGTCTTTTTTTTAACTGTTTAGACAACCCCCTGGTGAAGACTGAGGGGTGACATGATAGCCCTCTTTAAATGCCTCAAGGGCTGTCTGTCACAGAGAGGAGGGGGGCAATTTGTTCCCTGCTGCCTCACAGGGGAGGGCCAGGTCTCATGGTTTTAAGTTAAAGGACTGTAGGTTTTGATTTACAGGAGTGTAGGTTTTGATTTTAAGAGCGGTTTGGCAGTGGACCTAATTACCTAGAGAGGTGGTGGGGTCTCTGTCTCTGGGAGTCTTCAAAAAGAGGCTGGACAGCTACTGCATTGAGCAGGGTATTGGACTCCATGGCCCATGAGGCCCCTTCCAACTCTATGATTCTGTGGTAGGCTTGTTTTAAATTTATTTCTTGCTTGCTTCACTGAGTTTATGGTTTTTCACTGCCACTCCACACTGAAATGAAGTCATCCTCAGCAGGGAAAACCCAGACAAAAGAAAAATGCTGTGTGTGGATGTTTGTATGTCCATGCAGGGACACACATTTTGTCTGTTTGGGGACTTCTTGGGCCATTTTAAACGGCCAGCATTAAATAGGCCAAAATCTGGACTCTTAGCACAAAGGTAAAAAAATTAAGAAGGCATTTTAGTTTATTAGTATAACATCTTGGTACTTTTTTTTTTTTTAGTTGGCAACAGAGAAAGTTGTTCAAATTCTTTCTAGAAACTAAAAAGTTAGAAACTTCCACTCCTTAATAGTGTATCTGTGGGTGAACTTTCCATTTGTGTACTGAATGTCTTCTAATCTCATAGAAGAAGAAAAAAACTTTTTGTTGCTGTTCTGTGTTTGGTAATTTTACTTAGTAAAATGTAATGCAGTTGAAGCTGTTGAATTCATGTAGTACAATTCAAATATCCCCTATGCTTGTCTCACACTGTCTTAAAGCGTGCATCTACACTGTAGAAATAATGCAGTTTGACACCACTTTTACTGCCATGGCTCCATCCTGTAGAATCCTGGGATCTGTAGTTTTGTGAGGCACCAGAACTCTTTGGCAGAGAAGGCGAAAGACCTTGTAAATCTACAGATTCTGGGATTCCATAGGATGGAGTTACAGCACTTAAAGTGGTTTCAAACTGCATTATTTCTACAGTGTAGATGCACCTCCTACTCATCCTTAAAATCCTTTTGTGAGATAGGTGGGTGATGTTCTTCTTGTATACCAGGCAAGATCTGTGGCTGAGCCCATTGCCTCAGTCCCACACCAACCTTGTGAACTTGTGACTGAAGCTAAGATATTAAGTGGGGATTTTGCATTTTATGCCCCTTACCACTACAATATGGATCTATTCCACTGGCCATGGTAGGAAGTTCTGCAAATTCTAGTCCAGAATAATGACTTTTCCAAGCTCTGGTGATATGTGCTGGGGCTGTTTGTTTTAGATGCTCAGAGGTTGTCCTTCAAATCATCTGTCACCTTCCCCTTTTCAAGGCACTCCTTGCCTGTCATCCTGCCTGTCTCTGTTCTTATTCCCTGTTTGCTGAGGTTTGCGGTACACGCACACACACACAGCCCAAGGACTTTTTCCATTCACCATCACAATCTTCCAATTGTGTTCCAAGTATATTTGGAAAGCCCCAATCTTTCATCCGGCTCTCCCTGTAAAATAAGGACTTTTGTGGCAGGAAAGATCCTTTCCTCCCCCTTCCCCACCTTTCTCTCACCCCACCTCTTGTTGTCCTTCCCTTTCCCAAAGCTGCTTGCCAAATCTCAGCCCAGCAACAAAAACCATCTGTTGTTATCTGTGGCGTTCCCCATGCTTCTGGCCTCAGGATGTGCTGGAGAGAGGCTGCTTGTGGGGTGAGGGAGTGGGACTCTTTTTCTGATTAAGCAGCTGCAGTGGTTCCGACTGGGCTGCAACTGTCCCCTAGGCAGATCAATGAAGAGATGGATGGCAGGACATTTTTATCTATTGCTGGAAATTAGACCGAGAAGAAATAGCCAATCTCCGCCCACGCATACTATTTAGGAACTTGGAAGAACTCTCCAGCTAGGATGATCTCACCCAGTATTAGGAATCTATCTGCTCCACCCTGCAACTCCTACAGATTTGATTCTCAACTTCCGCAGGACAGGAAGTGCCTTCACGGCATTTGGCTCCTTAACAAAGGTGCCTTTTTTTGGTTGCTTGTGGAGGGAAGGAGAGATCAGCAGGGGTGGGGGAGTGGGTGGGTGGACAAAAAGGATCCCCTCTCCTGTGCTATAGGTAGGAGATTCAGATCGACATCAGTCCTGAGGGAACAGACTTGGGGATAATGCAGAAATCAATGCACAGCAGGGCTTCTTTGCCTTCTGCCTCTGGCATTCTAGATAGGGATGTGGACTCAGTATGCCAAACCTTCAACTCCGACTCCAGCTCTTCTATTTTTCTACTGTCTGACTCCTTCATAAATAGCAAATATGTATTAATTAGTCACAGCAAATTTACGGTAGCAAAACGGAAGCAAAAAGCATTTCATCGCCCCTACGTGAACCATCAGGCTACTTACATGACGAGAACATACTGTAAGATATATTTACATTTCTGAACAAGAAATGCTTCTTGAATTCCCATGAAAGTAAATATGCAACAAACTACGCATTTAATACATTTTTTAAAGTTTTGGGTCCCTTCTGGGAGAAAAGTGGCATATAAATTAAATAAATAAAGGTGTTTTTTTTAAAAAACAAACAAACAGTAGGACCCCCATATCCACAGGGGATTGATTCCAGGCCCCACCGCAGATAGTGGAATCTGTGGATAATAGCAAACACCCTCGCTGCCACCACCGGACACCCCCCCCTACGGAGAAGGGAGAAAGGAGGCAAGCACCCTGCCTCCCCTGCCCACCTACCCCCCACCAGTTTTGCCACACCACCATGGGAACCATCCCAGGGAAGGCAGGGGGGAGGTGAGCCCCCTCCCCTGCCCACCCCTCACCAGGAGAAGGGAGAAAGGAGGTGAGCTTGATTCCTCCCTCCCTCCCCACGTCCACCCCACCCCCATTGTCTGCATCTGCGGATAATTGAATCAGTGGATGGCGAATCAGCAGATGTAGGGGTGCTACTATATCGCTTAAATCTAAGGTATGTATAAAAGACTTCTTGTTGTGTGCCTTCAAGTTGTTTCCAACTTATGGCGACTTTAAGGTGAACCTATCACAGGGTTTTCTTGGCAAGATTGTTTCAGAGGAGGTTTGCCATTGCCTTCCTCTGAGGCTGAGAGAGTGTGACTTGTCTAAGACCAGCCAGTGGGTTCTCATGTCCGAGCCAGGATTTGAACCCTGTTCTCCAGAGTCATAGTCCAAAGCTCAAACCACTACACCATGCTGGCTAAAAGACTATGAGACCATAATGCATACATATTATTGTTATAATATTTTAAGCTTTTATTTTGAAGCCAGATTCAGAGTTGGTATATTTTCTACCAACACTGACTCCACCCAAAATTGTTTCCAACTCTGCCTCCACAACCCTGGTTCCAAACACAATGAAGATGCTGGCCCTTGGCTGGAACAGACTTGCTGAAGTCTGTCTTGTTTGGAACCAGAACAGAGGGTGGTGGAAGATGAATGTGCAGAGAGGCAATCAGTGTCACATTTGTCTGTCAAAAATGGCCATGCCTAACAATTGTAAAATCTCCCTAAAAAGGTTCCTCACTTGTTCTCAAGGTGCATATTATGCTCCCATATTGAGAATGGTGTTCCCACCACCACAGAGGGAGTGGTGATAGGTTACGTGCTCAGCTAGCAGATGTATGTGTGGGTAGGATGTACATTCTCTTTTACTTTAGTAGATGCTCAAGCTCACTGTTGGGTATAGGCTGGAAAATCTCATGAAAGGCTGAAACGATTGAACCTATTTCACTTAGGGCAAGATGCTGCCTTGGATTTGTGGAAGGTGGTGGGTAAGGTTCAAAACCCCAGCCTTGGATGTGTTGTGAAAGAAGAGTGTCTTTTGAGACGACTTGTTCCAATTACTTTCTAAATACTTCCTAAAAATACAGCACTGTTTCCAGCACAGATCAATCCCCTCCCTCCCTGCACCTTATTTTTTGAAGAAAGGGTTTCCGCATTTAGCACCCATATGCAGTAGGCAGGTCCATCTGATGGCTTTGACCAAGGTCCTCTAGAAATGATCAGACTATAGGTCCCAGCAGCCCTAGCCAGTATACCCAATAGGAAGTAATCATGGATGCGGCAGTTTGATAACATCTGGAGGGCCCCATGGTTCCCACCCCTGGTTAAATAATTTCTTTCTGGGTGAAGAATGAGTGACAAAAAAAGAGTGTTATGGCATTATATTATAGCAAGAGCTTTTGTAGACTGTGAAGTTGAAGGCTTTCACAGCCA
This sequence comes from Gambelia wislizenii, assembly GCA_030847615.1. Lineage (NCBI taxonomy): Eukaryota > Metazoa > Chordata > Lepidosauria > Squamata > Crotaphytidae > Gambelia > Gambelia wislizenii. The sequence goes on from JAUMIR010000002.1 coordinate 264,898,794, forward strand.
GCATCCATAGATTTCCCTTGGGTTTTTTCTGGGCTGTGAGGCTGTGTTCTGGAATAGTTTCTTTCTGATGTTTTGCCTGCATCTGTGGCTGGCATCTTCAGAGAATGGTTGGGTAGGAGTGTGTGTGTGTGTGGGGTTATATTCTGTGAACCCCTGTTGGAGAGTATATGTAAATTTGTGTAATTGAATGGTTAGTTTCTGGGTATAGAAATGCAAAGCTGATTAGTGTCTGTTTAGCTGATGGTTGGTTAGCAGATCCTGGAAAGACTAGGATGTCCCCCCAAATTCCTTAAAATGATTATCTTGCTACACGAGGGCCAGAACGGTCAAGTCAGATATGGCGATGCTCTTTCAGAGCCCTTTCTAATAACTAATGGAGTGAAGCAAGGTTGTGTTCTTGCACCAACTTTATTTACAATCTTCTTTAGCATGATGCTCCAAAGGGCTATGGCAGAGCTTGAAGAAGACGACGGCATCTGTATACGTTACCGTACTGATGGTAGCTTGTTTAACTTAAGCCATCTGAGGGCTCACACTAAGACTCTAAACTATCTAGTCCATGAGCTGCTCTTCGCCGATGATGCTGCCCTTGTTGCCCACACAGAAGCAGCTCTGCAGCACCTAACATCCTGCTTTGCAACAGCTGCAGAACTGTTTGGGCTTGAAGTCAACCTGAAGAAAACAGAAGTTCTTTACCAGCCTGCACCACAGGATGAACACCACCATCCCTGCATTGCCGTCAGCAAATCTGTGCTCAAATCCGTTCAGCAGTTCACCTACCTGGGAAGCATCATCTCCTCAGATGTCAAGATTGACAAAGAGATCGATCACAGATTAGCAAAGGCATATAGTGCATTTGGAAGACTTCACAAAAGAGTCTGGAGCAATAAACACCTGAGGCAAAGCACAAAAATCAGTGTGTATAGAGCCATTGTACTGTCTATCCTCCTTTATGGATCTGAAACATGGGTCACCTATCGCCACCACCTATGACTCCTCGAACACTTTCATCAGCGCTGTATATGCACAATCCTAAATATACACTGGACTGACTATGTGACGAATGTTGCTGTCCTTGAGCAAGCAGGGATCACCGGCATTGAGGCCATGATATTGAGAACACAGCTGCACTGGGCAGGGCATGTTTCTAGGATGGAGGACCATCGCCTCCCAAAAATACTACTCTACGGTGAACTCTCACGTTTCTAGGATGGAGGACCATCACGTCCCAAAAATACTACTCTATGGTGAACTCGCCACTGGTCAGCGTAAGAGGGGTGCTCCAGAAAAGCGATACAAAGACTCCCTGAAACAACATCTCAGGCTCGGCCAAATTGATCACCAACAGTGGTCCACCCTGGCCTCACATCGGGAGGCATGGAGATGCACTATCCACAATGCTGCAGCCTTATTTGAGAGCTCATGCCGAACAAGTCTTGAAGAGAAACGACAATGCAGAAAGAATCACAACCCAAAAACATCACCCAAGGAGACCTTCTACTGTGGTTTCTGCAACCGGACTTGTTTATCTCGGATTGGCCTCTTAAGTCATCAGCGCGCTTGCAGAAAGCGCGGGATGAGTCCTTCCTGAATCTTCACTTGCGAAGAAAAGCCAGAGAGAGAGGGGTTATCCAAACAGACACTAATCAACCTTGCATTTCTATACCCAGAAACTAACCATTCAGTTACACAAATTTATATATACTCCCCAACAGGGGTTCACAGCATATAACCCACCCACCCCACTCCTACCCAACCATTCTCTGAAGATGCCTTCCACAGATGCAGGTGAACCATCAGAAAGAAACTATTCCAGAACACGGCGTCACAGCCAGCGGGGCGGGGGACCCAAGGAAAATCTAAAGTCTCATATAGCTGATTATTATGCATATACTGTACTTAGGTAAGTGGGTGAGTGATTGTAATCAGTGGGGTCAGAGGACACTGAAGGGCAAAAAGTGCAAACAATAACCATTATCTTAACAATGTCCATTAACAAACATTAGTTGGATAGCGCCACAGACATCTCTGCACCAATGACTTTGTAATCACATGTCTTGTGATTTTTTTAAAAAAAAGCTATTTCTAGAAGTTCTTTTGTTCACTGACCTCTAGGTCAATGAGAAGAGTATTTTAGGAGACTGAATTGTTTCTCCACTGTTTTTTTTTTTTAAGCAGTGCTATTCCTGATATCAGATGTATATCTGTTTATTCTTTACTGGTGTGTTTGTTTTATGTAGACTGCACAGGGTGGGGGGCATTGCTGGCAGACAACAGCATTTAAAGATAAATCCACAGATGATACACAATAGGCCTTACATGGACTTTTCAGAATAGTGGTTTTCCAGCCGTTGCCCACCGTAAACCCCTGCTAACATGCTTGTATTTGCTGAAGAGCCACTGTGCTCAAGGTTGACCGTTAGCTGTACATTGCAGAAGATCTGCAATGGCTGACAATCCAAGCTGTCTTTTGTTGGTCAGCATTTCATGCACAAAAGCCCAGGTTGCTTAGAAACACAGTTTGAAATCTTCCACATCGAAGGATGGCTTACAGCCTTAAGGAGCCAGCATGGTGTAAGTGGGTTGAGTGTTGGACTAGGACTCTAAGAGACCAGGATTTAAATCCTCACTGGGCCATGAAAACTCTCTGGGTGACCTTGGGCAAGTCACACTCTCTCGGCCTCAAAGGCAGCAAGAGCAAACACCCTCGGAACAAATTCTACCAAGAAAACCCTGTGATAGGTTCACCTTAGGGTTGCCATAAGTCAGAAATGATGCAACTACAGGCTTAAGATGATCTCATTTTTGTTGAAAGGTGGGCAGACAGACAATGAAGTGCTTACCTATGAGAAAAGGAAAACCAGAAGTACGAATTGTTTAGCTTAGAGATAGTGATATATAACAAACTGAATCTGAAACTGGTACTGCTGATCATTGTGGGTGCCAGAGCTCAGAAGGAGGTTGACAAGTTGCCAACAATGTGGAGGACAGCTGCAGAACACACACACACACACACACACACACAGATACTCATGAGGAAAGGCTGAACACGTTGGGTATATTGTCTTCAGGAAAATATTATAGGGAGGAGACAGAAAAGGGGTATGGTCAGCTTTAACTTTCCCCCACTAAAAATATTTTAAAACTTGCCAGCCAGAAAAATTGTAATCCCTAACAAGAAGGGGAAAACCAAGTTAATAAAAAAGCCAGCCAAATGTAGGGTTAAATATTAACCTTCTGGCTAAACCTCTTCAACAATGAGAAAGTTGATTAGGAAGGTAATGGAGGTCTCTGTCTCCTTGGAGGTTATCAAGAGAAGGTTGGGCATGGTCAGGAGGGATGCTTTAGGTATCAGGTATGATATCTTGGGTGGAGGGGAGGGAGTCAGGACAGGTAATCCCTAGCACCAAAGCAATTACTTTTATAACAGTTCTTCTGTTATCCACCTCTTTAAAATCTTTTGCCAAGTGACATACACTACATATCTTTAAGCTGTCAAAACAGTGGACAAAGACTATATCCTCTGGGTTAGTCCCAACTTGAGTTCGTTAACTATGTCAAGTCGACTTATGGCAACCCTATGAATGAGAACTCCAAGTCACCTATTATCAACAGCCCTGCTCAGGTCTTGCAGACTCAGGGCAGCCGTGGTTTCCTTGATTGAGTCTATCCATCATTGATTAGTCTTCCTCTTTTGCTACTTCCCTCTCTCTTACCGAGCATTATTGTTTTCTAGTGAGTCATGTCTTCTCATGATATGGCCAAAGTACAACAGTCTTAATTTAGCTGTTTTGGCTTCTAGGGAGAGTTCAGGCTTGATTTGCTCTAGGACTCATTTATTGGTCCATGGTATCCATAGAACTCTTCCCCAGCACATTTCAAGTGAGTTCATTTTCTTCCTATCAACTTTCTTCACTGTCCAGCTTTCACACCATACATGGAAATTGGAAATATGATGGCATGGACAATCCAAACTTCAGTATTCAATGATATATCTTGAAGCTTCAGGATCATGTCTAGTTCCTTCATAGCTGCCCTTCCCCCGTCCTAGCCTTCTGATTTCTTGACTGCAGCCTCCATTCTGATTAATGACTGGGCCAAGGTATGGAAAATCTTTAAACTATTTCAGTGTTTTCATTGTCTGCCTTAAAGTTCTGTAAATAATCTGTGATCATCATTTCCCAGTGGGGAGGGCTCCAGAGCATCTATCAGCTTTGGATTGTCCTACCCCATTGCTCCCGGTAGGCAGGAAACAAAGTCTTTGGGATTGCCCCCGGTGAGGTCATCCACCAGGGACGACCCCCGGCTGGCCAATCTGTTTCCTACCTACGCTCCTGGTAGGACGTGTTTTGAGTTTCTTTGTTTACCCTCCCTCCACATGGCCAGCGCCATCTTGGATTGTCCCTCTTTAAAAAAAAAAGGTCTACCTTTTAAATTCGGACTTCGGGGGGAACTGTTTCACTTGCCTGGCAGAGGAGGGGAGAAAGGGAGAAATGAACTCCACCAAGATGGACGCGATCATCGCGGCTCTAATAGCCAGCAAGAGGTCTATCTGGCAGGGCAATGGCAGCAGGGTCGCACCGGAGGAGCCAGGCACCAGCGGCAGCGCTGGCAAGTCCACTGGCGCCAAAAGCAGCAGCACAACCACAGAGAAAGGCGGCGGCGGCAGGAAGTTGCCGGCTCAGGAGGGGAAGACCTGCTCCGGCCGCTGCTCACTGTGCCCCATTCCTTCCCCACCCGGAGGGGTGCAGGGACGAATGGGAAGAGGAGGCCCCCACACAGCCCCTCCAGGAGGAGGAGGCGCGTACCGAGCCCCAGAGTGGGGAGAATGATGCGGTGCGGGCGAACCTGGGCCACCGTAGGAGGAATGGAGCCAAGTCCCCAGCCTCAGCTGGTGGACGTCATGAGTTCTTCTGGAGCCCTGGGAACTGGGACAATGGGGAGGGAAGTGCCCCCACTGGTCCCTGACTGGCTTAAGGCCTCCCTGGCCAGGGAGGCGGCGAACTGGCTGGCAGCCAGCTTATTCCACCCTAGCTTGCTGGGACTCCCCGTGCCGTGCTGGGAGGGTGAGGCTCAGGGGGTGCGGAATCCAGTAGCCCCTCACCCCCAGTCAATGGGCCCCAGTATGTGGATCCCGTGCGGCATCTGCTGCTGCAGCAGCAAAAACAGCTGCAGATCCAAGGGAAAGGGAGGTGATTCCAGGTCTTAGCAACCAGGCATTAGGCCAGCCAGCCCCAGACACCCGACAAAATCGAAACCTCTCAGACGACGAGGACCTAGGGATCTCTGATCCTGAGGGGGAGATTTTACAACAGCCTCCCAGCAAGCATCAAAGAGGGCAGCAAGAGCCACAGCTCTCCGAGGAGGAGGAGGAAGTGCTCTCAATTTATACATCTGAAGAAGAGGATGTTGACCCCTTGGAGGACCCTGACAAGGAAGAGGGGGAGTTATCTGAGGAAGAATCGGAAACACACCAGAGGCACTCCGCTCCTCTGCCAAATTGTTTACTGTTGATGACTTTGCCACCCTACTCAAAAAGGTGGCGAGAACGTTGGGGCTGGAACTTCCGAAAAGCCAACAGTCACAGATGGACCCGGACCTGCCGGAGATATCTGGGGAATTCTTCCTGGACTCACAGCCAGCAGCACTAGAAATGCCCATGCCTGCTACACTTATGCGTTTAATATATGATGAGTGGGCATCCCCAGCTATGGTCAAGGGACAACCAAGCCACGCCAAGAAGCTATACGCCCTACCTAAGAAGGTGATGAACAAGTTACAGGTGCCTCTCATTGATGCCCCCGTTTCGGCACTGGTGTCATCCGCAGTTTTTTGCTGTGATGGAGAGGAGACCTTGAAGATCCCAGAGGACAGGCAGATGGACACTGCACTGAAGAGGGCCCATGAGGCACTGTCACTGGCCATTAGGGCCTCCTCCACTGCCACCATGATGGCTAGAGCGGCTATTCAATGGTCCAAGGATGCACTGGCAGACGTCTCCAAGTCACAAACCAGAATACGACAGGATCTCAACAAGCTGGCGAAGGTATTTATCTTTTTGGCAGACAGTACATTGGACTCAGTCCAGTTTTGTGCCAGGGCTCAGGCCGCAGCGGTAGCAGCCAGGAGACAGGTGTGGGTAAAATCCTGGAACGCCAACTTCAAAACCAAACAGAATCTGGTTTTGTCCCCCTTCCTAGGCAAGAAGCTGTTTGGGGAATCCCTGGAACCTGTCTTGGTGGAAGACAAGGACAAGAAGAAGACGACCCTGGCATCGGCCAGGAGGCGGGAGGACAGGAGATCCTCCAGACGCTATAAGCCTTTTCGTCCCTCGGGGGGCGGGTGCAGAGTTCTTCGACAAGGAGGCCCCCGTCATCCACCAATCATCCACCAATAGATCCAGGGACTTCAAACCATCGAGACCCCGATGGGGAGACTACCACTATCAGAGGCACAACCAGCAGGGAGAAACAGCCAAATCAAGCCAAAACCGGCCCGCTAAGAGTAACAGCAGAAGTCAACAATGACGCCAACACTCTGGTGGGGGGAAGACTGCAGGCCTTCATGGAGGTATGGGAAAACTACCTCGGACAGGTGGGTCCTTCAATCAATTCAGGAGGGCTACCGGATAGAGTTCTCTCGGCAACCTCCACATTGGTTCATCTCTACTCCGCTACAGCGAGATGCATACAAGCAGCGCCTTATGGAGGAGACCATTCATCATTTACTCCAGTTGGGCGCGATAGAGAACGTGTTCAGCACAGAACGCAGCATGGGGTGTTACTCCATCCTCTTCCTGGTCCCGAAGAAGAACGGAACCTGGAGGGCGGTCCTGAACCTCAAGGGGATCAACAAGTTTGTCCACCAATGGAAGTTCAGAATGGAAACACTGAGACACATCTTGGAAGCGTTGAGGCCGGAGGATGTCCTATCATCCCTGGACTTACTGGATGCGTATCTTCATATCCCCATCCACCCAGAACATCGTCATTTCCTGCGTTTCTGTTACAACAACAGACACTTCCAGTACAAGGCCCTTCCTTTTGGCCCCTCGTCGGCGCACAGAGTGTTCACCAAGATCATGGTAGCATTAGTGGCTCGCTGGAGGCGCTTAGGTCTGCACGTCTATCCATATCTGGATGACTTGTTGATACAATCCTCTTCTCATCAGAAAGCAGAAGGAGAGGTGCAGCTGATTCTGGAATCCCTGCAAGCACATGGGTTCCAGGTCAATTTTGAAAAGAGCCAGCTAACTCCTTCCCAATGGATACAGCACCTGGGGGCACTGATAGACGTTTCAGCAGGGCAGGTATCCCTTCCCCTGGAGAGGAGACAGGCCATCCATCGAGCAATACAGAAAGTGAAGAACGAGGCCAGAGTGAACATCATGCACCTCGCTCAACTACAAGGGCTTATGATTGCGGCAATCGATTGCCTGCCTTGGGCAAGGTTTCACGCCAGACCGCTGCAGTGGTTCCTGCTGCCATTCCAGAATGACATCGCCCTCAAGAGACACCAACTGGTGCGGGTGACACAGGAGGTGTTAACATCCCTAGAGTGGTGGGACTCACCTGTGATACAGACAGGACTTCCACTGTGGAGGCCAGACACAATCCAGATCATGATAGATGCCAGTCTGAGGGGATGGGGAGCCCACTGCAGGCCGCACTTAGCCCAGGGCAAATGGACGAAGGAGGAAGCGTCGCACAGCATCAGTTGACTGGAACTTAGAGCAGCCAGGCTCACCCTACTAGCCTTTGCAGATCTGATCAAGGGCAAGTCTGTCCTAGTTTGGACAGACAACATTACCATGAAAGTGCACATAAATCACCAGGGGGGCACCAGATCCCGCACCCTCATGAGGGAGGCAACGCAGTTGCTGAATTGGGCGGAGGAGAATCTGATATCGATAGAGGCAGAGCACTTTCAAGGATCCCTCAACTCCAAGGCGGACTGGCTCAGCCGATCGGACATAGATCAGAGCGAGTGGAGCCTACACCAGGAGGTGTTTGAGACCATCACCCAGGCCCTGGGGCAACCAGAGATCAATCTCTTTGCGTTGCCAGCGAATGCAAAGCTGCCTCGCTTCTTCTCCTGATATCTCGCAGAGGGAGCAGAGGCGATGGATGCTCTGACGAGCCCGTGGCTACGGGGTGTGCTATATACGTTCCCTCCTCTCCCACTGATACCCAGAGTCCTAAACAAGATTCGATCAGAAAGGGCAGAGGTGTTACTGGTGGCTCCAGAATGGCCTCGCCGATCCTGGTTCCCAGACGTCCTCGATCTGGCAATTGAATCATTCTTGCTGCCATCGCGACAGAATCTCCTGGCACAGGGGCAGGTACACCACCCAGACCCCAACTGGCTTCAGCTCCACGCGTGGAGGTTGAGAGGCAGATGCTAGCAGCAAGGGGCTACTCCCAGACAGTGGTGAACACTATTCTAGCCTCCAGAAGGGAGTCTACACAGCGTATTTACGAATACACCTTTAGGGTGTTCCATCGATGGTGTAACCACAATAGAAGGGACTTCAGACAGGTCTCAGTTCCGGCACTGTTAGACTTCCTACAGGACGGAGTGGAGGCCGGGCGGAGACCAAATACCATTAAGAGACAGATAGCGGCAATTGCTTCTTTCCTGCCACCAGAGAAAGCGTCACAGGTGGCCAATCACCTTCATGTGCATTGATTTGTCAAAGGACTATCAAACCTGGCACCACCTATGATGCACAGATTTCCAACATGGGACCATCACACGACCCTGAAGGCATTAATGGTGCATCCATTCGAATCTCTGAAGGAAACCCCTTTAAAGTTCCTAACCTGGAAGGTACTGTTCTTGGTAGCCATAACTTCTGCACGCAGGATCTCTGAACTGGCAGCACTCTCGATCAGGTCCTCTAGGGTATTAGCTACTCCTCCTAATTTGGCGTCATCTGCAAACTTGATAACTATGCCCTCTATTCCCTCATCCAAGTCATTAATAAAGATATTGAATAGCACTAGGCCCAGGACAGAACCCTGTGGCACCCCACTTGTCACTTCTCTCCAGGATGAAGAGGAGCCATTTTTGGATTCAGATTATCAACCAATTACAAATCCACCTAACAGTTGCGTTGTCTAGCCCACATTACTATTTTTTTTGCAAGAATATCATGGAGGAATTTGTTAGAGGCCTTATTAAAATCAAGATACACTATATCCACAGCATTCCCTTCATCTACCCAAGTATGTAACTCTATGGGAAAAAAAAGAAATAAGATTAGTCTGGCATGACTTGTTTTTGAGAAACCCACGTTGACTTTGGACTTTTTCGGACATTTAAAAAGTAACGCAAGCAGCCTCGTCAGCTTGCGAGGCTGCTGCGCTGCAAAGCGTCAGTTTCGGATGATGCTCACCCCTGGTGGTACTGTTGCGGTACTGCGGGGAATGTTGAGCGTCATATTTCCTTGATTTTTACTCACAATCAACTTTTGTGAGTAAAAATCAAGGAAATATGATGCTCAACTCTCCCCACGGTACCGCAACAGTACCGCCAGGGGCGAGCGTCATCCGAAACTGACACTTTGCAGCGCAGCAGCCTCGCAAGTTGACGAGGCTGCTTGCGTTATTTTTCAGCGTCCGAAAAAGTCCTTTTAGTGATCACATCCTTCATTTCTAAGTGCTTACAGACTGTCTGTTTAAATGATCTGCTCTAGAATCTTTCCTAGTATTGATGTCAGGCTGACTGGGCGGTAATTATTTGGGTCTTCTTTCCCCCCTTTTTAAAAGATGGGGATAACATTTGCCCTCCTCCAGTCTGCTGGGATGTCTCCTGTTCTCCCTTGGGCCTTTAATAAGCACAGATCTATATACTGGTTTCTAAGCACCTGGATTTAAGAATAATTATCTCATGGTTTGTTGAGTCATGAGAACAGAAGGATGATTTTAAAGAAGGACTTTTGTTAGCATGGAAAGTTTTACTAGTTTCTCCCAAGTCTGTGCAACTGCAAGTTCTAAATTCATACTCCTTTTCAGCCATGACATCTTTTTGGTTTTGTCCCACAATAGCAGTGACTGGACTGTTGTTCCTGTTACTTAGTGATCCACTTGGCAGTGTAGAATCCCTGGAACAATATCCTGAAAAATCAATATCATGTGGTCTTGATACAGAGTGAACCTCACAAGCTGATCTCTTTCAGGATTTTATTTTTGTTTTTAAAATAGATTTATTAACACAAACTAAAACATCAACACATACTTATTTTTGAATGCATAAAACACATATACAAATAAAAGAAAAAAAGACACAGACTAAGGACTTTTTCGGACAATGTAAAAATAATGCTAGCAGCGTCGCCAGGTTGCGACGCTGCAGCGCAAGAGGGTGTCAGTTTCGTACGACGCTCCTTCCCAGCGGTACTGTTGCAGTACCGCTGGGACATTTGACCGTGATATTTTTGCTTCTACCATCATATTTTACGTTGATCGTGAAAAAAAGTCCTTAATTAACAACTGAAACAAACACATACAAACTAAACTAAAACTATGTAATAACTCCCCCCAACTGATAATTATATTCCACTAACAAAGTACTTCTTTTAAGTAATATTATAGGTAAGGTTCTACTTTAGGTCAAAACCAAAACTATTTTAAGAAGCCCAAAGTTGATACAAACCCCTTCCTTAGCTTAGCAAAAAATGATAAGCAAATCACAATCTTTTAAAAAGTTAACCAAAGATTTCTCCTTAATCATAACTATCAGTTTGTCCATTTCAGCCAACTTGCATGTTTTCATCAACCAGTCTCCTCTCAATGGGATCAATGCAAAGTATATCCTTCTGATTCTAATTCTTCTCTTGACTTCATTCTAAACTGTTTTCTAAAATCAAAAGTTCTTTATAAGTACCCGTACAGGTCGATGCTCATATCTGGGGGGGGGGGGATACATTCCAAGATCCCCCATTGAGACCTGAAACTGTGGATAATAGGGAAACCATTCTTTTCAATGAGATAAGTGCCGGACGTTGACCATAGAATCCCATTGGAGGACCTAGAAATGCCTGAAGAGAACATATTTTTTGCACATGGATAAGTGAAACCATGGATACCAAATCTGTGGATACAAGGGGGGGGGGTCAACCTGTACTTCTTTCAGGTACTTTTCTCTCCTGAGCCATGCTTCATGAGGTGAGGACCAAAGAGGCAATTTTGAGTAAAATCTACTCTTATATTTATTCCACACACATTTTACTTTCACACAGATATGATGAAAGCAGAGAATCAAATCCCAGGGAGAGCTTTAGTAGAACTAGGGAAACTAGCTGCCTCTGTTCATTTCTCTGTATTGTTAGAACCATGTTTTTCAGTCAGAGCAATTTCGCTAGTCTTCCGGTTATGAACATCCTTGGACAAGGACACTTGCAATGTTCAAGGAAACTATAACATCTTCATTTTTACTTTGTGCCCAATTATCCAGGTTGTCAGCTTTCAGGTTAAGCCTTCTCCTATTTCTGTCACCAGATGACTTTATCTTGCAAACTTAATTCCAGCCACATTGCTGTAGATGCAGTAACATCAAATTCTCACCTGTCCCTTCCCCTCTAATTGCTGGTGGATTGAACATGAAAAGGCTTACCTGTTTAAGAAGAGGTGCTCTGGTTGTATTTGCTTTTCTCTATCCCTTGCAATGGTTCCTTTGTTATAAGACCATTTAAGGCTTTGGCAGGCATGGTGGCCATTTTGTCTCCTGATGCTGAACAGGTTGAATCAGAGTTTCCAGGAGGGATAGGAGGAGTTCTCAAATCTTCAGGGGCAGGGACTTGCCTAATATGTCTATTTATCCATTTGAGGAAGTTTGGGGAGCCACAAGCATGACAAACCAGGCTAATTTCACTACCTGAAGGAGGAGAGGTTGGACTCCATATGACAAGCACTGTTGCTGGACATCATCCCCTTCCCCCCTCCCCCCATAAGCAGTTATGGTTATATTGTACATGTGGAGGCATCCAGATTGTGCCTTGTGATGGTACTGTCATCATGTTGTATCAGGGCCTGGAATTCTTTGAATTCATTTTGTACCAGTCCCAGATACTGGGTGATCTCGGTCTTGGGTACAACCAGAAGTGGATCTGAAAGGGATGAGGTCCTCAAATGCAAATATTTTAAAGAATGGATGGGTTTTTTGAGGGATGGAGTAAAGTTAACTAGTGTTAGATGTCTTCAAGGTAGTTATGTAAACTTTTGTGTGCCACAGGAAAAGCTGAGGTGCATCTTGTAAACCAGTTTTCACTCGTAGCACTAAAAAGAGGTTATGAGTCTCTCTTGTGTGGTCTTTTTCCTCTGTGCTGTTGATTTAGCTGGGAGAATGAAAGACAGCTATTTCTGAAATTACAAAAATGATTTTGTCATTTGGCTTTTTACTTGATTGCAGTCAAGTTTGTGCAGCCAAAATGAGCTGGGAATGTAGTTGGAATTTCTTTTTCTTTTCTTTTTTCAGATTTCAAGGTTTAGACAGAATCCAAAATGTGAAATGGATTTAGATAGGTTAACTCTTCCAGAAAGGGACGTGCCTGTCCTTTTTTTGCAATAACTGTTATTTGCTAGGAGTAACTCAGAGAAAGAGCATCTTGTAATAGAATCAAATTCTATGTTAAGTTGGTTGTCAAGCCAAATGTGGAAGCAGCTGGAGTGAGAATTAATGATGGGTGTGTTTCTTTGTTTTCCTTATCCATTTTTTTTCTTTCTGTATGATAACAAGGAAGTTTTGGTGGACAGCACCATATATGGAATTTTGGGATTTTGCTCCTTTGGCTTCTTGCTTGCCCTGATTACCTCTCTAAAGCCTGGTCTACACCCACACATTTCTAGGAAGCTTTAATGACATCATCTCCCTCTCTCCCCCTTCCCCATTTCTGTGTCTGGCAACCTCCTTCCTTGTTTCTGTGCTTTTTATAGAGTACAGTTTAGAAACTTATGTTCTCTCCCAGCTCTCAACTTCCTTAAGATGGAGAATATTAAAAACCACAAGCCCCCTGCTTGTAGAAGACAACCTCAGTCTACCTGGTTCACTAGAAGAAGAGATAGAACTCACAAATAATCATTTGTGGTGACTGTTTTATTTAATGGATTGGTGAAATATTTCATGGCCCAATGTTGCATATACTCCTGAATCACATACATAACCATCTCCCAAGATAAACACTTGGGTTCAGCTTACGGAATTGGGCTGTCTGCAGTCCAACCAAAACTCTCTGACCCATTGTGTGATATGTGGTGTCTCTTCCCAAATGACTCTCCTATTTGTGCTGTTCATATTTTTCTCCAGCTTTCCTAATATGATTATTACTTGGCTTCAGTTTAGTCCTCCACACCTTTCTGTTCTTGTACCAGCAAACATGCAATGGGAAAGTGCACCAAATTTGGATCTATGCAGAACTCTCTTTGTTCCCAGGTAGCTGGCTGGGTATATTTATAGGACTATATTTCCCATGAATTGATTGGAGACAATAACTCCCTCTAAGACATATATGGCCATGATCATGAATTCCTTATTCAAAAGCTTGCACCTTCATGGTTCTTGTGAATTAATTTAAAATAAATTACTTATTCTGTTCTTGGTCACTAACATGGATTGGGCTTCCCACTTCCTAGATCTGTGTGCAAACAAAATTTTATTTGTTTCTGCAGCCTTGAGGATAGGGTTTCTAGATCTTAGGTCTTGGCCCCTCTTCTCCAATAACAAGGGTGATGGGAAAGGAATCTCAGGCCAAGAGAGCTGTCTTGGAAAAGTGTATATAGATAGGTATAAATATAGATACAGATACTCATGGCAAGCTGCTTCAGAGTTGCCCCTGTAGACACTTCAGGCAGGGGATCAGCCTGTCCCCCTCATCCCCAAGTTTCTCAAACTGTGGCTGGGACCAGGGACCAGCAAGAAGGAGCAGTCAGCATAGGGAAATACTGAGTTGCCTCAGGCTTTACTGCCTTAGAGTTCACTCCAAATGGTACCAGTGGATTACTATTTTGTGGCTTTCCCAACATGTTCTCACTTTTCTTACCCTACCCTAAATTGTTGAAGCCACCAAACAATTTCCTTTCTTAGTCTGAGACACATGTGAGATGCATTATTCTTAGCAAGAAGTGTAATACATATGTCTTTCTTCTTCACCTCTGGTTAGGCAATTGATTCCACTCCTCTCCTGTTTTATGCTCTTTCCCCTTCTCCCCAGCCTCTCCTGTCTAAATATTTTGTCTTTCTCTTCTCTCTTACTCTCTCAATCTCAGGTTTTGTCTATATGGGGGGGGGGATACAAACACGTTCAGAAAGGCAGGCGTTCACAATGATGTGACCTGCCTACACAGCCAAAAGAGCTCCGCTAAACTGTGCATGCCTCCTTAGCCAGATGGCAGCTGCAAGTGATTTACTTGTGATTTTAAATCTGCCACCGCTAAAAAAGTTTTTTAAGTTTCCAAAAGTGTGCACAAGCAACACTTTGTATTTACAAAGAAATATTTTTTTTAAAAAAACGTATAAGATCGCCGTTTGATTGACTTACTGGACACTCACTTAGCCGAAAATCCAACATGGCAGCTGTAACCACTTTCCCTCTTGGCTCGTCCAGCCAATCAGATTGCATTGCCCATTCATATCTGTGTGAATAAGAGTGTTCAAACGATCACACATTTGTAAGTCGTATGGCGCTTTTCAGAAAATCCGCACGAAGGCCCGGACGTGACGCACAGATATTTTGTGGTGATTTGGCTGCCCCCCCCCTTTCGAATGACATGTATTTGTGCGAATGATTGTTTGAATGATTGCTGATCTTTCAGATTGTGTTCATATTATTTTGACCATATAGACAGGGCCTCATCCTCCTTCTCTCTGGTCTGCAACTCCTGTCTATACTTATCTCCTCCCTAGTCCATCTCTTTTGTGGCTTTCCCAACGTCTTCTCATCTCTTTCTGTAGGTGTAGATGGTGGGACCAATCCGGAAGCATTGGGAACCTAGGACTGCCCAGCTTGAAGCAGGAAGTAGAGCAGAGCCTCTTGGGAGTTTGAGCTCTTTGTTCTCCACATTTCCTCTCCCACGAGGTCAGTTAAAGAGAGAAAGAGGCTCATCTCTTTCTCTCTTTGTTATCCTCTTTCCCCTCCACCATTTTCTGATTAAACATTTTTGCTTCTTTCCCCTGATCCTCTTTCTTCTTCTCTCCTTCCTCACCCACAACCACTGGCTAAACATCTTCTCCATCACTTCCCACATCTGTTTGCTCTCATCTTTACCCTTTTTCTCTTGTCTTCTTTCTCCTTCCTGCCCCTCCCCACTTTGTCCTCTCCCCTCTTCCTCTCTTTCACTCTCATACTCTCTTTTATCCCTGCTTCTAGCTACATTCCTCCTTCCTTCCTTTCCTCCTTCCTTCCCTCCCTCCGTCCCTTTCTTTCCATATTTTTCTCCTATGCCATCCTCACTTCTACCACTATCCATTAAACCTTGAAATTATTGCCAACTTTATGTTAGTTTTAAGTTCCATTAAATTTGGTAAGGTACCATCTGAACAGGCAAGCACGGATAGGATTGCCCTGTTGGTTTCCCTGCAGGTCTATTAGTATCATTTATTATCATCCCCATTGTCATAATCCCCCGCCCCCAAATATGTGGTGCTTATTGATAGCATTGTTCTGTTTATGATGATAGTTATTTGGGGAAGAAGGAGGATTCCACAGCCTGACTATAAAAAACAGAAAAGTGGCTAGTGAAGGACGGTGGTTAATGGCAGCAATCCATTAAAAGCATGGTGGTGGTGATGATAATTTGGGGGATTTTTTGCTCCCCCCTTTCTAAAAGCCCCCCATGAGTTGTGGCTTTGGAAACTTAGGTGCAGAAACCAAAATGCCTCTAGTGGGTTACTATTGCAACAGAGCAGCAATTAAAGCCTGGGTCCCATAGATCTCTGGAATAGAACCTGCCTCCTGAGGGTTGCCTGCAGCTCTGGGATTAACTCCATGTAACCCTTGGCCTGCTTGACATTCCAGGTGCTCTGGGACCACACTTCCTCTCCCAGCCCACTTTCTGGGAATCACTTCCTCTTCTGCTTTATCATGTATGAAGAGGTCGAGAAGGGATAGGTGGAACAGAGAGACTGAGTGTGTGAGAGAAGGTGTTGCAATCCTGCAAAGCTCCAAATTATAACCGCAGTTGGTTCTGGATTAACTCACTACCCACTGCAGCCCCTGCTTGACTCTCCCAGTGGGTCAACTTTCCTCAATAGGGAAAAAAAGGGTTTCCCAATCTCTGAGATGAAACAAGCAGTATGGCTGAATAAGATTTCTAGTTGGTGTTTGCAGGGCTTCTTTTTAACTCGTTTGCCCTGCCCCTGCGGCATACAAACTCACACAGCATATTAGCATGATTTATTCCGCTGGCATAATGTGTACAGTTTTCAGAATTCAACTTTTCTCGAGGGCAGAATTTTAACTTTTGGACTATAAAGTATTGGCATCTCAGTCAGTCTATGTAGGTGTTTGCAGTTGATACATCATTGCACTGTCATCTGCCTTCATCTTGTACCTGCCTGCCTTGCCTGCCTGCCTTGCCTGCCTGTGAAGTTGTGGGACTTCTCCTCCTTCAGCTCTGCTTGGAAATATCCCTTGTGCTTAAACCCACACAGCCAGATTTCCCCATCAGCTTTCTCAGGCGGACAGGGTTGTGCAATTGATTAACGGCTGCCTGGTCTGTTGGAGCCACAATAGGACTTTGCTGCTGCTCTTGCCTGTTGATGTCAGCCTCTGCATTTCTGCTGCTTGCTTGCGTGCATCCAGCCTCATTCCCTGACTCTCAAACTGTGCCCACTATCCATCTGGGTGTGCTGGTCAGTCAGGTCCTTGTGCATCCCAACCTTCTGCCTGCTGCTTCTTTCATTCACCTTTGGAAGGCTGGGGTGGGATGGGATTATGCTTTATTTCACACTCTTCTTGGCATACTAACTTGGCTATCACTGCATTGCATTCTCCAACTTGTAGCTCTTTTCTCCTTTTTGCTCCCTAGCTGTTTATTCTCCCAAACAAGTCCTCCCTCTCTTGCTGCTGCTGTTGTTGTTTCTGCTGTTGCTCGTGACTCAATAGCCCTGAGCCATGGGCTGGGACATGCCTGGATTTGATTTTTTGGGGCTGGCTATGCTGGTACATCTTGGCATGCTGGGTTAGTGCAGGAGTTCTACCAGGTCACGCTGCAGGTGCCCAGCTGGGTTCTTCACTGTATAAGCCACCACCCAGCCAGGAGAAAGACAAGCAGAACCCGAAGAGGATGGGAGCCGAATACAAGGATCCCACAGTCAAACCAAGGTGGGAAATCAGAGACTTTGGAAAGGGGTGGAGTGGGGATCAGGCTGGGACCCAGAGTTGAGCAGCCAGGTGAACTGCAGCTGCATGGCCCCTCCATTTGTAATCAAGGGATTCTCACAGGCAGCTTCTCCTGAGTTTGAGCAGCCACAGCAGTTCTTTCCTTTCCCTCCTCTAGCCTGGCCAGATGTTTGCCTACAACTCCATAGTATAGTAAAAGTATAGTGTGCAAGTAGGTAGCAAGCAGGTATTTCTGTGGTGTGTGGAAAACTTTCCCCTGCCTTTGCAATCTCAAGGGTCAGGGTGGTGAGATCTGTGTCATGTTAACTTGGTCTGCACAATTGTTGAATGGCTGAATAAGCATCTGGACATTAAATTCTTGCAGTTAGGAGAGCCTGGCTGGGCATAAAGCTTTTAATGGTCTGGTTAGAAACCAATGTCCTGAATACTCATTTGTTTGGTACTGCTTACTTCATTTGAATCTGAGTTGATCCCTTAATAAACGTGCTCTGTGCAAGTGGATTTGTTTTGTTGTTGTTGTTCTGTGCATGTTGATTGTAAACGCAGCTGTCATAAACAAGATATACCTCCAATTCTGGATACCTGAAGTGACATTATCATTGAGTCAGACCACTGGCCCATCTAGTCATGTGTGGCAAAGTCAATCCTGCCTGCCAGTAGCTCTCCAGGGTCTCAGATACCAAGGTCTTTCTTGAGCTGAGATCCTTTTAACTAGAGATGCCAGAGACTTTAGGCAGGCACCTTCCACATGCAACAAATGTGCCTTGTCATTGTGCTGTTGCTTTGTGCTGTGTGTGCATGTGGATCTAATGTCAAAGTGTTGAGTCTGCAGATGCTGGGTATACTTACCTCCTCATTGAAAGCTCTCTAGGCATGCAGTATGTTGGGGTGGAGAATTTCTGGCCCTCCGGATGTTTTGGACTTCAACTCGTAGAAGCCCTGACCAAGATAGCCAATGGTTAGGGATTATGGGAGTTGTAATCCAAAACATCTGGAGGATGAAAAATGTCCCATTCCTGCCCTCTGGCCGTATAGGCTCACAGCAATTAGTCTTGTGGTCTGTTTTCCAATTGTTCTGCCCTTCTGGGAGCATTCGGAAGATGTATGCTCCTTTGTTGCAGCTTATATGTGTGTACAGTATGTACCTTCAAGTTGCCTGCTGACTTATGGCGACCCCATGAATTCCATAGGAGTTACTTAGGCAAGAGATACTCAGAAATGGTTTGCCATTGCCTTCTTCTGAAATATAGCTTCCAGCACTTGGTATTCATTGGTGGTCTCCCATCCCTGCTTAGCTTCCAAAATCAGACAGGATCTGGTGCCTTTAAGATATTTAGGCCCTGTTGCTGGTTACATCCATGTAATTGTCTAGCCTTGCTCATACCAGGATTAGTTTTAAGTACAGACAGGACAGTAGAACTGACTGGTTTCTCCAATATTTCAGAAGCCCCATTATCCATTGAGGAAAAGGTGATCCCCCCCACCTCTTAGGTCCACTATACTGGATGAGGCAAAGTATTGCCACTTGATGGAGGTAGACCGATACACACAGTCATTCATTGAATTCTTGTCCTCTCCGTATGATTTTCTGCTGCAAGCTGAAGTCTGGAACAAGCAACTTCTATTAACTTTGTGCAGTTCCTACCCTCTTTAGTCTTATACTTATTCTATCGTAGATTCCAATTTTCTGTTTGCATTAATAACAACTGGTTTCTTTCAAAAAAAAAAATACCTTAATGGCACAGTTTGGTTCCCCAGAGTTGCGAAAAGTTACTTCTGGGGGATTATAGCTTTCAGAATCAGGATGGATGAAAATCAATGATTTTTTTTAAATCATTTAAATGTAATTTTTAAAATATAAATTGGATTTCTAAAAATTCAAATCAGATTTCAAATTTTTCTTAAAACAGTAAGAAAAAAGAGCCCAAGTCAAATAAATCATAATGAATACTCATTATAGAACTTCTAATTATATTCTATGAATATGGTAATAGCAGGTTATTGAGATGGGGGAAGAACATGATAAGTCCTATTTTGCAAATGGTGTACATGAAGTGCTCTCTTTCTCTTTCTCTTGGTTTTGCCTCTCTTTAAGTACAGAGTTTAAAAAGGCCAGTGAATACTATATAGAGAATTTGGGAGGTGAAGAAGATATGAACAAGGAGGACTCTGGATATACATGCAAGGGGGCAGGGATGTAGCTGTGGAAGGGCGAAATCAGTGGGTTCCCCACCCTCAAAATAAGAATTCTGCTCCCCAAATGAAATTGCCCATCACTCCCCAAATTTCTAGCATTATTTGATAGCTAACCTTGGATTGTATTACATCTTTAATTTGAGGACAAATGCTTGCCAGTAAACAACTTTCCCAAGCCCTTTTCTTGCACAGGTTAATTCTCAGATGACAATATAGTACACACTATTTTTTTTTCATTAGGTCTTTGGCTACCATTATTAACTTTAAAAACCAGTTTGTCTGATGCTCTTAATTCCTCTCACTAGTTCCACTTTGGCTCTTTAGTCTGGCCATCCTTGGGGTGTTTTCCCCCTCCCCAGCTTCCAAGTTTTGCACAATTCTTTCTCATTTGAAGTAGTTTGAAATGTCTTCAGTTTCAGTTGCAACTGAACTGGCAAATAAGGCATAAAATGTACAGTGGAGCTAGCTTTCACCTCTTGGAATGTCAATATTTGCCAGGCCTGTGCATCACTTGCCATTAATCTGCTTTGTTAGTCGGTTTGAATGCTTGGAGGTTTATTATGCCAAGGGTTTTCTTTAAACCCCTCTGGCTGCTATTTGTAGTATGGAAAAAGTGACAGTGGAAACATGGAGGAGAAATCTGTGAGGCCAAATACTACTTACTGGCAAGTTTCTCCCTCCCCCCACCCCCTGATTATGTTGAACAGAATTCTCTGTTGGGAAATTATCAATGCTTTGGTAGCATGGGCAACAGGTGAGCCCTTTCGGCAGCAATATACTGTAGTACTTAATCCTCTAGAACTGGTATCTGTTGACACAGTTACAGATTCTTTCACACTGTAATGTTATACAACACAGGTGCTTTTGTTATGTGTGCTCTTTTAACAGCTTGAATACTGCTTGGCAACTAATAAAAGCAACTGTCTTGAGCCAATGGCCACCTTAATAGTATTTTTGCAATTTGTCATCTTTGAAATAAAGTTTGCTGTTTGCATTGCTATGAACTTTTTGTAGATTAAGGTATTTCAGTGCTGGCTTCTTATTTAAGTGGCACTACTGTTGACCTTTCTTAACAGTTTTGTTGTTGCTGCTGCTGCTTTCAACATATATAAGGTATTTCATTTCTGAAAGGGTACATTTGCATTTTTTTTCTTTATACCATT
The DNA here is from genome assembly GCA_030847615.1 of Gambelia wislizenii. Classification (NCBI taxonomy): domain Eukaryota; kingdom Metazoa; phylum Chordata; class Lepidosauria; order Squamata; family Crotaphytidae; genus Gambelia; species Gambelia wislizenii. The sequence goes on from JAUMIR010000002.1 coordinate 264,919,491, forward strand.
TCAGATGCCTCTCTTGATGCATGCCTAGAATTAGTTTTGGGTTTCATTATGCTTCTGTCTAACCTTTCTCCACATTAGATTTATCATTTATATGAGAGGGGACATCATCAACACCTTGCAAACTTGTAATTCTGAACCTTTGAAAAGGGGTAGCTGATATATATACATAGCCTGAAATTTTCATCATCCAGCTGATTTTCCTAGAATCCACAACTGCCATTTATATTTGTGTTTTTTTCTTTAGTTCAAATGTGATTCTCACACTTCTCCCAAATGTTAAGCCCAATGATCTAACCAACACACCACACTGGCACTCATTAAGAACTACAGTTGTCCCTTTATATTTGCTGGGGTTTGGTTTCAGGACCCCCGTGGATACCAAAATCCATGAATATTCAAGTCCCGTTATATGCAATGGCATAGCAAAATCTTGCCCCTTATATAAGATGGCAAAATCAAGGTTTGCTTTTTGGATTATTATTTTTTAAAGAATGTTTTCAAGCCATGAATACTTAAATCTGTGGACACTGAGGGACAACTATATTTTAAGAGAAGCCCTGCTCCTGCTAACTCAGAGGTGCTAACTTCAACAATAAGAAATTGAAAATATTTGCTTCAGAATTTCTTTGTTCATAGCTCCTTAGGTCCCATCATAACTCTGTACCAGGCATGTCCAGAACAGTTAAACTCATGGCCAAACCCATATTCAGCGTTAGTGAACTGACAGATGATCCACCACATCAAAACCCTGGTCCCTTACCTCTGCCAAGGTAGGAGATGAGTTTTTCCCCTAAAACAATGCCTTGTGGATCTGTGGTATTTTTATTTCCCTCCCCCACTGAAACCAATGTTTGTATGTGTGTGTGCATGTGCTTTCAAATGGCCTGTCGATTTATGGAACCCCATTAATTTCCTAGGGTTTTTTTAGGCGAGGAATATTTAGAAGTGGTTTTGCTAGTTCCTTCCTCTGAAATACAGCCTATAGCACCTGGTATACCCTGCTTAGCTTCCAAGATCAGTCAGGATCTGGTGCCTTTAGCGTATTTATGGGGCGGGGTTAACTGTGGCAGTTCCAGGCTGGCATAGTTACCAGGCCCACATCTGGATCCTAGGCCACTTCCAGTACACCTCTCCCCTGCCATCCTATCCACCCAACCACCCATTAGAGCTGGGAAGGCATACTCACTTTCTGGTCTTTCTGTGCCTTGAATACACTTTTGTATTTTCCCAGTTGAGTTCCCCGTTCGAACTTTATTATTAAAAGATAATAAAAAGATAATAACTTTATCTCCTAATGCCGTTGAACCTTCTGAAACATGTGATGCCGATAGATTTATTTGTATAGGGTACTGAATAGGCTTGAAAATACATGTGTAAATCTCTAGCCCATTGTTCTGTTGTTGTTGTTTTCCTATTTAATTCTGTTATCCCAGATTAAACACAGCCCTTAGACCCAGTACATTGGTGAAGAACCCTTTCAGAATACAGTACAATGAAAGTTATGGACCCCCTTCCCAGAAAAACACACTTGACCACAATTTTCAAATTAACAGGAAGGAAATAATGGGGTTCATGGACCACAGGTAAAGAACCCCTACAATCCAGTTCATACACCAACATCTACCAACTGCCAGCTGAGCTGCTTTGTCTTTCTATTGCAGTTCAGATTACAAAAACATGTTGTCTTTTCCCAGGATATATGAATGCTGTGGTACAAAGTTTGTAATACTTCATATGATTTTGAAAGTTGTTCTCTTGTTCCAGTTTTAAAAATCTTTTCTTGATTGTTTTATGAAAATATGCATACTCCACTCATCATCCAGGGTGGAAGAATTCAGTGCAGCAATAAAGAAACATTGTGGATTTTTGCTTATTTCTGTCAGTGCTTTGCCTTTAGATTTTTGCCTCTTTTCTATACATTATAAAATGATTGGGTTTACCACACATCAAGCATTCTTTCCCATAGATTAGGCAAGTTTTAAACATTAATTAATTAATTAATTGTTGTTGATGTTGTTGTTGTTGCTATGATTGATGCTAGACTTACAGGAGGCCTTTTTGGTGCTTTCTCATGTTTCTGGAGCACTATTAGGCTAGAAATAAATATTTCTAAACCTTTTGAAATACTTTTTATTGTTGGGCATCCATCTGCATTTTTGCTGCCCAAACTCTCTCATTTCGTTTATTGGCACTTCCTTTGCCTCTGCATGTATCCATTGTATGCACCTGGGTTAAACAATTCTCTCTAACCCTATTCAGAAGGGTTTAGTGGACCACAAACTGAACATGAGTCACCAGTGTGATGCGGCAGCTTAAAATGCCAATGTGATTCTAGGCTGCATCAATAGGAGTATAGTGTCTAGATCAAAGGAAGTAATAGTGCCACTGTATTCTGCTTTGGTCAGACCTCAGCTGGAATATTGTGTCCAGTTCCAGGCACCACCATTCCAAAAAGATATGGAGAAGCTGGAACGTGTCCAAAGGAGTGCAACCAAAATGGTGGGAGGTCTGGAAGACATGCCCTATGAGGAGTGGCTTAGGGAGCTGGGTATGTTTAGCTTGGGGAAGAGAAGATTAAGAGGGAACATGATAGCCATGTTTAAATATTTGAAGGGATGTTGTACTGAGGATGGAGCAAGCTTGTCTTCTGCAGCTCCAGGGATTAGGACATGGAGCAATGGACTCAAACTACAGGAAAATAGATTCCATCTAAACATTAAGAAGAACTTCTTGACAGTAAGAGTTGTTCTGCAGTGGAATGCACTGCCTTGAAGTGTGGTGGAGTCTCCTTCTTTGGAGGTCTTTAAACAGAGGCTGGATGGCCATCTGTTGGGAATGCTTTGATTGTGTGTTCCTGCGGGGTGGAGGGGTTAGACTGGATGGCCCTTGTGGTCCCTTCCAACACTATGACTCCCACCCACCTACCCACCCACCCACCGCCTCCATGATCAGAATTGCTCAAGATTTGCAATTCCCCCTTCCACCAGCATCATTACTCATCTCATTAATTTGCCATGCTTTGGGGCTGAACTTCTTTCTTTGCTCATGCAGGCTCACTGTGCTGTTTGGAATCTTGGAAAATTTGTGTTCCTAATTATGCAGGAAGCCTAAGCAACAAGAGAAGGCTCTCCACTGCATAGGTTTCTCCTCCAGCAAAGACATGTGATGAGGACATGGGTCCAACAGTCTTCTCCTTGCTCTTTTCTTCACATGATTCTCATAGCACTTACTGGTAGGTCTCCGGAGATTATTACACGGGTCCTAAAAAACCATCCCTGTCTTGCTACCCCCCGCCCCCCCTCCTGTCCCTGTAAGAGAATTAAAGAAAATTTTTCAAACACCTACCTTATAGTGAGACAGAAACTGCTTCCCACCTCCGGCAGCCCAGGAATGAATGCAGCCATCCCCGAGCTGCATTCACTTCCTGGAAATAAAATCCTGGCCATTCTCACAAGACAACGATAGTGCGGGGAATTTAATAAAACCAAAACCATATGTCAAGAATGCAACGCAAGCACAGAAACACACATTTAAAAAACACAGGTAAGCTGGGGAAGGTTAAAAAAAGGGTGTCACTTACCTCGCTCCCCAATCGAATCCGGAAGTGTTTGGCAGGGACCTCCCTGTGATGCTGGCATTGCACCAACAGAATGGGGCTCCTTTTCACAAGCCTGTGATTCTGTTTCAGAAACAGAATGGGCAATTTATTAATGGCTTAAGTCATTAATAAGAAGAAGTGGGAGGGGGAGACGGAAGAGGCATGGAAGTATATCGCCACAGGGACGATGTCTTCTAAAAAGGAAGTCTTTTAGCGATCTCCTGTCTGTGTGGTGGGATACTTGCCACGTGTGATAATCTCCTCTGTGTGTGTGTGTGTGTGTCTATCTAACCTTAATTAGATAGACCTTAATTAGGTAGTGTTGCTGCCTGGGGCATTCTTGAACGTTTTATCCAAAAATAACTTTTCTAAGCTCTTTATACGCTATATTGGGGTAGGCAACCTGGAGATTGCCACATGATTTGACCTGCCACTTTCCAGATCCCTTACCATTGGCCATGTTGGTTGGATTTGAGGGGAGTTGTTCCAAATATCTTGAGGACATCTGGTTGTGTACCTCTATAGTACCTGATCTGCCTGCCTTCTCAAATTCAGAAGAGTTCTAGTGGAAATATGTGTGCTTTTCATAATTAATGTCTCTCCTAGGAACACAGTAAGCTTCCAATTAACATGGAGTGTATTAATTACCTCTTTTGTACCTTCAACTGGCATATAAAGAAATAATGTTGATTGAAGTCTCTTTCACTTGAAATGCGAAATACCTCTAATCCATATCCCCCACTATTTCCTCCGCAGTGTTTCTTGTAAACACCAACATTCATGGAATCTTTACCTGGTTTGTTTTCTTGCTTCAGTGTTTTAGTCTCACTATGTGTCATACTTTTGTTGTAAAGCGATGCCACTTTACAGACTGAAATCTGAAACAGACTTGACATCATCCACTCTGTACTACAGCTGAGCTCAAAATGGCTGCTGGTGCTAGTTTCAGATCTTAGTGTCATCCAAAACTGCTCCCCTCCTGTCACCCATTTATAGAACACTTTTGTTCCTACACTTTGTTTTTATGGTGGCTTTGTTTCTATCTTGTTGTAGGTAGTTTGAGGGGGGGTATATGTTCCCTCTACTTGAGACTCTGGTGCTTTTATACCGTGGGGAGATTCTGTGGCATTACTAAGGCCGATGTCACCCCTCCCTTTGACAGTGTCACCTGTTGTGGTTCGGCCTCTCTGCACCCCCTTAGTGCTGCTATTGGGGAGATTCACCATGTTATTGTTATTATTTGCTGTCAAGTCAACTTTGATCCAATGAATGAGTGACCTCCAAGAGCCTCAGTCATCAGCTGACCTACATACTCAGGTTTTGTAAGCTCAGGGCCCTGGTTTCCTTGACTGAGTCCTGTAATGTGGTTTTCTTCGTTTCCTTCTGTCTTCCACTTTATTGTCTTTCCCAATGAGTCATATCCTCTCATGAAAAGCCCAAAAGTTGCATCTACACTGTAGAAATAATGCAGTTTGACACCACTTTAACTGCCATGGCTCCATCCTACAGAATCCTGGGATTTGTAGTCTTGTGAGGCACCAGCACTCTTTGGCAGAGAAGACTAAAGACCGTGTAAAACTACAAATCGCAGAATTCTATAGGATGGAACTACAACATTTAAAGTGGTGTCAAACTGCATTATTTTACTGTGTATATGCACCCAAAATATGATAAATTTAGTTCAGTCTTCTTCACTTCTACTGGGAGTTCAGGCTTGATTAGGTCTAGAATCCAATTAATTGATCATTCTGGCAGTCTGTGGTATCCATAGAGCCTTCTTCCAGCACCCCATTTCAAATGACTTAATTCTCTTCCTGTCATCTTTCTAGCTTTTACAATGTCCAGCTTTTACTGTCCAACTTTTACAATGAGAACCTTTGTAATAATGGAGGAGTGGTTCAGAGAAGCTCAGAAAACAGACCTGCCTTGAAGCTACAGTCCTTGGCTTCAAAGCTTGGCTAGTGCAAAAGGGTCAGCACTGGTTACTAAATTACATGTGGACAGCACTCTGTTCCACTTTTTCATTACATTGTATAGTCTGAGGCTCAGCCACCATACGAAGTCTGGGGGGAAAGTGCGGGGGGGAATCCCCCCCCCTCTAAAGGGGTTTTCCACTGAAGAATTGCCAAAACGTTTTTTTTAAAGATTATAAACTAATTTCTTTTATCATAAAGAAGAAAATGTTTAAAACAAGGTGTGAATTCATTTATGACCCTAACATTATTTCTGAAACGATGTAATAGAATGATATTTATGTAGGACTACATACAGTATTGGAGCATTGCAATTCCTGCTCTTGGTTTCCTTTTCTCAGTTCTGTTTATGGAAATGCGTGCTTTATGTCTCCTTGATACTATGGAGGACTAGAGGAGACAAAGCATTTTTCTTTTGTTTTACTAATGTTGGTGATTGTTTCAATTTTTATTTTTATTTTTATTTAATTTTTGCCTGCTCTTCATAAAGTGGCAAAACAAAGGAGAATCTTTACAGCTGAGGTGTTCCTTTACAGTTCAGGACCTTTTAGCTCAACTTGTAACGGTTTGTTTAATTTAATTTGTAATTATTGTCTGAATAAACTGTTCTTCTGATATACCAGACATTATTTTTATACCAAACCAAGTAAGACACATGACTTTTTCTGTTCCTAAATGACAAAATGACTTTCATTCTGTAAAGGGTGCTAATATTACATTTTTTAAAAAAATAGAAGGAAAACATTGAAAAATTGTAAAACAACAACACACATTTGTTGTCTGTAACTCATTAATTTCAGGCTCTTGATCTGCCTTACGAAGGTGTAATAAAACAGACTAATGAGACAGTGTTTGCAGTGTACTTCCAGCACAAAAATATCACATTTTCTACCTGTGCTAGTAATATCATTTTGGTCAGTGTTAGTGTTGTCACATATTCTCAGTGAAGATGACATTCTTTATTTCTGGCATCAAGAGAGCATCATACACTGTCTTCCTAGAGGTTTCACACTGTAGCCCTCAATCAGGGCTGGGGAACCTGTGGCCTTCCAGATGTTGCCATAATTCTGTTTCCATCAGCCCCTACTCACATGGGCCATAGTGAGGAAAGATAGGTATAGTTGTTTATCAACATCTCAAGGGCCAAAGCTTTTCCCTTTCCTGTCTTAATAGCTATATGCCAGGATAGCCTTCCCAGATGATCTTTTCAGGATGGAGGAGCAATTGTTATTGCTTAGTACATGGGCATCACTGGGTGTGTGTGTGCAGTGGGTGTGGGCCACACTGGGTGACACCCTTATAGGGGGTGACACCCAAGTGCCACCCCGAGACAGGCACAATCCTCTGCAGGGCTGGAGTGGCACCAGTACCTTTCTTTCCCCGATCACCATTGTTGGCCTGCCTCCACATGGTAGCAGTACCTTTCTGTCCCAGGCTTCTGGCCAAGTGAGAGAAAAGAACCAAAACAGCATAAAGCAGTGGTTCTTAATCTGAGGTCCAGGGACCCCAGGGTCTGCAATGTCCTCGCAGGGGGTCCGTGAAGCCTACCTCCACCCTGCAGTGGAGTGACCACATGATAGGAGCCAAGGCAAAGAAAGGCTGGCTGGCTTTGCCTGTACATTGCCATTCAAGCTGCTCCAGCCACAAACTTGCAGGAAGAAGCAGGAGAAGAGCCTTACCTCTCCATCCAGTGCCTCTGAGGGACTGGTTTAATGGATGGTGTAATTGTTGTTGTTGTTAGGGTTTTAAATCTTGAGTTAAGTCTTGGGGGTCCAGGGCAACAAAAGATATTTAAAGGGGGTCCCTGGCAAAGAAAAGGTCAAAAGCCACTGCATAGAGGTTCCACCAACAATGGCTGTTGACCGTGTGGGCAGGCCCTTATATGGCTGCCCACCCAATCTCATGCAAAGTCTCATGAGATTTTGATTCTTCAAATGAGATCTGGCAGGCAGGCGTATAAGGGCCTGCCTGTGCCAGAAGTAAGTGTGGCAGCAGTGGGGAAGGATGGAGATGGAGATAGCAGCAGCAGCTATTGCTGGCAGGGTGCAAGATTCCTGCACTTCTGTTCCTGTATCCAGCCTCCCTCCTTTTCCCATCTCCCACCCATCCACAGTGCCAAAGGGCCTCCCTGCCTGTGGGCCCCAATTTTCCTCCTCACCACTGATTCTTGCCCCATGTTTCAAGTCTGAAGTGAGCCTTTCCAAAAGAGGAGAGCAGTGTCCTGACCAGCTCTGCCAAGCAGCTAGCCTTAAGGGGTGGAGGGAGCATGCATGGAAGCATCCATACCAGCTGATGCCCCAGTTTGGACACTCTTTTTCATAGCACCCCCAACCAGAAGGAGAAGTTTGTGCCTGTTGGGAGGAACACCCCAGTGCAGCAGTCAGACCATTCCTGGGTGGGGGAGGTGTGTGTAAAATCTTCCTGGAAGGCAGAGACTTTGCCATCTCTGGAGAAAGGGGGCAATCCCCCCAGTTCCTAGTGAGAAAGTGGGGAGAAGGGGGGAGCTCCCTCTCTTTCTTGCCTGAGATAGGATGGGTCAAAATAGTTCCAGGCTCAGCAGACCCCTCCTCAGGTGCTCATGAAGTCCCATCCCATCCCCCTGCCAGCAGCACATCAATGCTTCCAGCAGGTCCTGTGGGCAGAAGGGTCTTTGGAGAGGGGCAGGGAGAGGAGAGACCCTCATCTGCCTTTGGGAGGAGGAATGGTCTTGGGGTTTGAAGCCTGGCCAGCCAAATTCCCTCCACTTCTCACCTCCTCCAGGGTCTCTTCTCCTCCCTCCCCCACTTCCTGGAGCATGAGCTTCCCTGTGTGTTTTTTTTACAGGGTGGTTTTAGCAGGACTGGGATAGGGGGAGGCTGTGTGTTGGGGTGGAGGAAGGGCATGGGAACAGCCAGCCATTCATGCCCCCTGGGTGCCTCTTTTCTCTCTTGCTCTGAGGTGGGTTTTTGAGTCCTCCCATGAAGAACACTGACCAGCTGGTGTGGTGTGGATGCAAATCTCTTCTTTGGTGCTGTGAAAGTGTCCATTTCATTTAGACAGGATTTCCAAGACATTACCACTGAAGTACTTGGAGAGAACAAGGTCTGAGCTGGAGCTTTTGTAGGTTTTTTTATCATATAAAAATTGCTCATGATAGAAGGTGTAATGCATTGTTGTTGTTGCTGCTTCTGCTGCTGCTGCTGTTGTTGTGTGCCTTCAAGTCATTTCCAACTGATGGCAATCCTAAGGCAAACCTATTACTGGGTTTTCTTGGCAAGATTTCTTCAGAGGTGGTTTGCCCTTGCCTTCTTCTGAGGCTGAGAGAGTGTGTCTTGCCCTAATTTCAGTTAATTTTGGTTCTAAACAGTGCATTAAAGCTTTATTTAAGAGCCAAATTATCTAGATTTCATATGTGAACATTCTTGAGAAGCTTCTTAGACTGTTTTAACGACTAATTTAAAAAACCTTTCTTTATCACTTACATATCTTTGATGATACCACCTTGTCACTGTTTCAGCTGTCACACATGTTTGCGTAAAGCAGGGAAGGCCTTAGTACTGTTTGTGAAAACACAAATGTTTTCTTCTACTTCCAATTTCTAGGGACTCTGGACACTCTGGTGTTGCTGTTGAGAATGCTGGGACATTTTAATGTTACAGTAGCACCCCCTCACCTGCGGATTCACCATCCACGGTTTCAATTATCCACAGTTTCAGTTTCAGCACAGCTACCATAGAGTCTGCCTAGAAAATGTGTCCTCTCTAGCCATTTTATAGGTCCTCCAAGGCAACTCTATGGTATTTTAAACCAGGTCCCATTATTTTCAATGGCATTCACTATTATCTGTGGTTTTCGTTGTCCACGGTGGGGCCCGGAACCAATTCTCCATGGATATGGGGGTCCTACTGTATACTGAAAATGCCAATGATTGAGTATGGAATGGACCACTGAAAGTTACTGTGAAATAAAAAGAAGGAACCTATTTTAAAATCCTGATACTGGGACTCAAGGTGGCTAACAACATTTTTAAAACAATTCTGTTAAAAACAATACAAAAGCTGGAATAAAAGTATAAATATAAGATTTTTTAAAAAACAAACAACTTTATGAAGTTAAAAACGTCAAATATTTAAAAATATTAAAATGTAATAAAAGACTGTATACAAACCTTAAAACCCCCACAGTATTAAAAGCCCAACCCTAGTCAGTTCGTTAAAAAGTCTGCCAGCATAAAAATGTTTTGACCTGCCTACAGAAGGAGAGAAAGGCAGGGCGGTGGAAAACAGCAATCTTTTTTCCCCTTGGTGTTTTGTCCCAATCAAGTTAGACTTCTCCTGAATGTGGAGCTTTTGTGAATTGTTTTGACTAGGGTTTTTTGTTTGTTTGTTTTGTTTTTTTGGCATGGGGTTGAAAAATTAAAGTGAAACTCCTCAGCCAGTAGAAAAGCCATACAATCAGAATAAATGATATACTCAAGTACAATTAACAAAGCCTCAGACAGTGAAGCTGTTTCTTCTCAAGCCTGGCCAGCACTGTCTTTCCCTCCTCATCCTCAGTCTAGCTGGAAGTTTTAAAGTGGCATTGGCAAGGGGAGAATGGTGAAGAAGGCTGGAGGAACACAGACTTTTGGTGTTGGGTCACAGCAATGTGTCTACAGTAAACAATGCAATGAAGCTTGAGCTGGGTAATAGTGGGATTCTGCTCCAGCTGATCCTACTCTAGCTGTGTGTGTCTGCCTACCACAGGCAACGTAAATAGCAACTGCCTCCAGAATCCCTTACTGAGCAGGCATGAACAGCAAAACAGAGAGAAAAAGGGAAATCAAATAAGCCCATCCCTTCACTAACTCCCAGCATATTAAAAAAGCATAGATCTACCCTATAAGTTTGACCACCAAAATGGGATTCGTAAGAAAAGTGGAGGCTAATGAGAGAAAATGTCATCCCTAGATGCATTTTAGAATAATCTTTCCAGTGGTCTCTAGGAGGTTCAAAATGATTTTGTTTACTTCATTAACAGATGTGTAGCTGTGTACCAGTGATCTGGGCAAATAGTCATGTTTTTAACTAGAGTCCTAAAAAATTTACAACATTGGTACCAGGGGAGTCTTGGGGCCTTGAATCTTAATTCAGGTAGTGTATAGATTTTAAATCAGGTAGGGTGTAAAGATGATTATGATAAGGGTGTTCCTCAAGCAGAGATACCATGAGATAAAAAGCGGCCTACGCCCTCATGCCTTCATAATGTGCTTTTATTACTGAAGACATTTAATGTCTAAAGAATTCTTATCCAGTAATCTTAGTGCATATGCATTGGTATGATGAGGCGTTGTCCTTTAAAATAAGCAGGGGGGGGGGCTCTTTAAGTCTACAGGCCACGTTTATTTTTAGAGAAGTCCTTGAGGGCCATGTTTGAGGGATGGGTGGAGTCAAATGCAAAAGGGGTGGGACCAGAAACACCAGCTGTGTGTGTGTGTGTGTGTGTGTGTGTGTGTAAATACATTTAGGCTGTACATATGATATTGTAATTTAAAGGTGTAATTTTTAATTTTGCTAGTTGTTTATGTCATTATTTTTGCCTTATATTCAATGATATATGGGAATTCCGATTTACGAGTAACATTAATACAAAAAACATTACTAAGGATTCTGTATGGTTTGGTACCGGAGGAGGTCAATGGGGTGTGTGTGACATCATGATTTACCACATTGGGTGACACCAACCCTAGTGACACCACTGCATAGTAGCTTCATAAGTTGTACCACTGGCTGCATTTCTCTGTTTGTACCTGTTGTTCAGTAATGTGCAAAAGTGAAGACAGATATAACTATCACAGAAGGGCATTGTGGAAGCTTCTTTACTACAGCCCAAACAACCAGGGCAAGAAACCTGTTCTACAGCTTTTCTGAGTGGTTCTGTTTTTGAATGTGGAAAAAAAAAATCTAGCTGTGGAACAGCGCCAATTGACTAGCACTTGACTCCCCCCTCCCCGCACTTCACAAGGCAGTTTTAGTCACTAAGCTATGCTATATGGGATTTTGGTAGATGTTTTGCTTCGGGTGGATGGCTCCATTCTTTTTCTACTTCACTGTGAGAAAAATAGGACAGTCTACTGGGACAGCCCTAGCATTAGCCAGCATGAGGTGGCACCTCAGGTGACAGATGTCAGGTGGGCAGGGAGTGGCAGCACGTTTTTGGAGGACAGAGCTCTGTAGCCAGTAGAGCCTGCCTATTTTAGCTGGATGACTTCAGGGAGAAGATGCTGTCCCATGGACAGAATTAAAGTAAGATTCAATTGCTAGTCTGCTTGGCTTCCATATTTGGAGGAGATGCATGTGTGGGTATGTGTGCCATTTTGTACTTCCCTTCAGGCAGCTAAACAGCTTGGCCTAGCCCTACCAATCATGCAGCTGCGGTGAATGCAAGCTTTCCCTGTTTCTGAACTGAAGAGACTGGTCCCAGCTCATGTGTCTCTCTATATGCATAAGATCCCTTAGGTAGCTTTGATTCCCCAGTGATGTGTACAGAAGTCTTTGCTCCATCATTTTTGCTCGATGACAAAATTCTCCAGAGTTTGGGTGGGGAGCAAAGGAGCTGCCCTCTGGTTCAGTGCTATGTAAGTAGCAGCTTCCTGCTGCATCAGCTCCAGAGATACAAAGGGCTGAGATAAGGACACTGGAAATATTTGGAGAATTAGGTTCAGATGCAGCCTTTGGGATCCTAGCATTCTTTCCTGAAGAGGAGATGCTTACACTGGGATTCTTTCCCTCATAGAAACTGGTAAATCCCTCTCTCCAAACTTTGAAGGCTAACTTTTCTAATAAAGTGACTGTGGTCACATGCAAATGAATAGGTAACAGAGTATTTATTAACCTGGAACTCTCATTTGTTTGTGCTGCAGTTGTAAAGAGAGAGACCATTAACATGTCTTTTTTTAAAAGACCGTTTCAGAGAAGGAGCACCTCTTTCATGGTGTGCATTCATGTATATACATTTGTTTGTGGGTTTTTCTGTTTCAGATACCTGCAAAATGAGTTTGTCAGAAATGATGGCACAAGAAATAAATTTGTTTGTACAGTAGGACCCCCGTATCCATTGATTCATTATCCACTGATTCAGTTATCCACAGGACACAAAACAGCATACCTACCATAGAGTTCCTAGAAAATGTGTCCTCTCTAGCCATTTTCTAGATCTTCCAAGGCAAATCTATGGTATTTTAAACCAGAAGTCCCATTATTTTCATCTGCCCAGTTTTCGGTATCCATGGGCTCCCCAGAACCAATCCACAGTGTATATGGAGGTCCTACTGTACATCACAGGAGATAATTCCCTCCACAAACCACTTTCAACCCTCTCAAATTATGTTCAACCAAAGCTCTGTGATCAAATGTTTTGCTGAAGTTCCAATAGTGTTTTTCTCAAAAAGTCTGTTATTATTCTTCTGTTTCCTCATAATTTCCACTGCGTTACTCCCTATTTTAGGAAAGCATTCCTCTTTGACATTCACCTTCCTCCTCCTCCACTCTGTTTTTCGCAGACTAAGGCTTAATCTTTCCTCCTCAGATTAATACTATTGTACTGCTGTTAGCATTCTATCTCAGCGTTTTGGTATTTGGTAACAATTCCATGATGCCTATTCCAATTTTATACTGTGCCTTTTTCAGAACTCAGATGTACAGTGGGGCCTTTTGAGTTTGGTTCCAGGACCACCCCCCTATAGATACCAAAATCCATGGATGCTCCAGTCCCATTATATACAGTGCTATAGTAAGATGGTGTCCCTTATATAAAATGGCAAAATCAAAGTTTGCTTCTTGGATTTTTAAAAAATATTTTCAAGCCATGGATGATGGAATCTGTGGATATCAAATCCGTGGATACAGAGGGTCAACTGTAACTATCATATTCCTTTTTTCCAGTTAAAAAGATACAACTACATTTCATTACAACAGTAGCTTTGGTCTTGTGTATATGATGGGTGGGGATACAAACACATCTGAAAAATTAGGCATTTGCAATTACGAGACCTGTCTTCATGGCCTCCACATGACCAGGATGGCAGCTGCGAGGGATTTACTCGTGATTTTAAATCTGCCGCTGCCAAATTAAAAAAAAAAAAAAAACAGTTTCCAATGGTGCACACAAGTGATAGCTTGCATTTACAAAAGAAAGGAAGAAAGAGCATATAAGATCACCATTTGATCAACTTACCGGACCCTAGCTTAGCCGAAAATCCACATGGTGGCCACAGGTACTTTCCCTGTTTGCTAGCCTGCCCCCCCCCCTGCTCATCCAGCCAATCGGATTACGCTGCCTGTTTGTATCTGTGCAAATGCGAGTGTTCAAACACAAATGTGTATGTCGTACAGAGCTTTTTTAAAAATCCGGACAAAGCCCCAGACACAATGCACATGGACTTTGCAGTGGATTTGGCTGCCCCCCTTCCGAATGACACATATTTATGCGTATGAACGGATCCTTGTACGTTTGCATCCTGTTCATATTATTTTGACCGTATAGACAAGACCTTTATGAGGGATCACTTTGCCCCACATGTGATATAACTGTAACTGTTAGTTACTTCGATAATAACAGGATGTGGCCTTCTTAAAAGATGGAGGAGGAATGTCATATAATTCAGATGCTGCCTCTTCCAGGGGTTGAGGTGATGACCAAGTGCTAGGAAGGGTTAGTGTTTTGTACCACCGACCAACAGCTTTTAGCATTCATTTTTTTAAAGTAATTTAAAAATAAGGTGGGCTTGTTGTTATTTTTACTTTTGAAAAATATTAAGTCCTGTCATTATAATACTGACTACATTTTGCTAGTATGAAGTTATTAATGTAAGTAAAATAACTTCCTAAACCTTGATCTTTTGTTTATGTGAATCAAATGTGCACCTGCAAATAAGTATCATATACCTCTGTAGTATATAACTTCACTTTTGACTCTTAACAAATATTAAATATTACATGTTTATCATTCCACGTACTCAAGTAATGAGTTGAGTAAATGCTTTCACCTTATTCTGTGACTCACCTGTGGGACATTTTACCTCAAGAGAGATCATATTAATATTTTAAATAAAACAAATCATACATCTAGCATAGATGGCATGGTCACTAAAAGCAACAGGACAGGGTCAGGATTGCAACAAATCTCTTCTTAGCAAAAAAATGCATCAAGTGTGGAATTGGGGCAAGGATATTGTTTGAGAAAACAGGTCCAGCGAGGGCCCCCAGGCACATTTACATGTGTCCTTTTTTGGATGCTACAGGACTTGGTACAGTGGGCCCTTCCTATCCACTGGGGTTTGGTTCCAGGACCCCCTCCCCTATGGATACCAAAATCCATGGATGCTCAAGTCCCATTATATACAATGGCATAGCAAAATGGTGTCCTTATATTAAATGGCAAAATCAAGGTTTGCCCTTTGGAATGTTTGTTGTTGCTGTTGTTGTTGTTGGATATTTTCAAATAAGGAAGGTAAACTGTATTCCTTTCCTCCCTCTGCAGGACCTAAAGCCCACCCCCACTCCTACTGAACAGCCTTTGAAGCCCCCTGCACAGACTTCTCTGTTTTGTGGGGAGTGGGCAGGTTTGCAGAAGACTCTCCCCAAAGCCTGGTATGAAATGATAACATCTGCTGAGGGGTCGGGAGGGCTCAGCGCTGCTGTGGCCAGACACGACTGTGATCCTGCCTGCCCCCCACAAAGCAGAGAGTGGCCCCATGGTGGGCTTTCACAGTCTGTTCAGTAGGTTGGGGTGGTATGTGGCTTAAACTAGTGTAGGTCTGCTACGGTGAGCCATACAGGATTGCAGCCATTGCGTGTTTGTAGCATAGAAGTATTTCCCCTTGGGAGAGTAACACCTCTCCCCTCCAAGCATTTCTCCTTCTGACCAAGGAATGCGGGCTGTACATGGGGTGGTCTCCGTTTTATACTATGCCCCCATGGTCCAGTCCCATAATTTTAAACTCTTGACTTCATAATCTTAGAAGCCGACCCACTCACTCCTCTTTATATGAAAACATATTTGGGGGTAGCCATGCAGCAAAATAAAACATTTCCCACAAAACAGCAATACCTTTATTGGCCAAACCAAAATGCATAAAACACATACAAGCTTTCAAAGCTTCACCGGCTTCTTCATTATATAGGAGGGGGGGAAAGTGACAGTGTTAGAGTCACAGGCCACCATTTTGTATCAGATGTCATTTTTATTGTCGTTCAGTAGGTTTGAAGGGATCTCAGTGCAGGCAGAGGCCTCTCCCTTCTTGGCCATGTGGGGACCAAGACAAAGAACAGTAAAAATTAAACTCCATTAGCAGCAGTAAAGTAACTCCTCTTGGGATCCAGGATGTGTGTGTGTGCGCACGCACCGCCATGTACCAAAAATGCAAAGACATATTGGATCCCAAGAGGAGCTACTTTACTGCTGGTTGACCAACAGTCTTGACTTGAAACCTACTCTGATGCTCCTGTTACCTTTACCTTCCCGTATGCCAAAATCTGTTCTCTTCCTTATGGCAACACAGAACATTTTTGCTGCCTGCGGTAGAGTGGCAAAGGGCGTCTGCCCCTCTACCTCAGTCAGGTTGCCCAGTATCCAAAGCTAGCCAAGTTGTTTTGGCACAGGAAACAGAAAACCCCTCAAACCCTTTTCTCCCATCTGTGGCAGTAAACTGCAACAACAAAAACTACCAATTAAATAATGTAACAATTTCTTGCCTCTTCATAACCCCCCCTCAGTTGGCTGCCTGAGGCAACTTTACTGATGGTCAGAAGGGACATGCTTTCTTCTAGTACAACTGTACACCCCTTTGCTCGGGTTGCTATTCCTGCTTTTAATTCCATTTAGTGCAGAGGCACTGATCCAATTTGTATCTATCCCAGTGACCTGAGGGCACATGGTGGGTGGGTGTGTTTCTGTGCTGTCTAGGCTGGTATGAATGAGCCTCCAATGAAGGCAAGCAAGGAACAAGGCCTCCTTCTGTGTGTGTAATGAACTCCCTCAGACAGCAGGCAGCTCATGTCTTGGGAGAACCCAAACAAGCCTGCCTCTGTGTTATACTCCTTAGAACAGTGTGCTGCAGAAAAACTGGAGGAACAGAGGCCTGGGTAACCTCATGCTTTGAGCAAAACCAGTCCAGCAAAAGCAGATCCTGCTTTAAGGATGGTCCACATGGAGAGAATGTACTGGGACAATATTCCTAGGAGATGGTGACTCGAAATGTATACCGTCGTGTCGCTTGCAACATGATGACCACGAGGTATGCCATTCTACTAGTCCATGGTGTTGGTTTCTCTTCATCTCCCTAGGCTGGTCAGGATCAAGCTCAGACTGCTCTCTTGTGTATTGGTGCAGAGGAGGGCTTGTTTTCTGCAGACCTAATGTAGTTTTGCTAAAGAGCGGAAATGGCAGGATTGCTGCCTGGGAAGAGTGGGTGTGTTTGCTCTTTGTAGCTCAGCTCTCAAGTTTTTAATCAGGGTTTGAAGGTGTACTCTGCCCAGATGGTCCTAAAAGGCAAGGCATTTTTAACTTGTGCGTCCAAATGGACAATTGGTCCTAGTGTTGGACACCTAGTGGAGACAGACAGACACATACAATTTAATCAGTGAACCAAAAACACAGATTCAGATTGGAGGCTACACTGATTTATGTTAGGTTATGATGGCCAAGACCGTATATTGAGGAGACAGAGTTTAAATTTACACACACAGAGTTATGTGACATTGGTGCCAATCCTCCCTCTGCTATACTGCCAGTAGGGCAGCACATCCCAACTTCTGGCTTCCCCCACAGGTGTTGGACTACAACACATAGGTGATATTAGAAAAGCTGTTCTCTCTGAGCTTCTCCTGCCATAGTGGTCTTTGGTGTGAAAATAATGTTGACCCTTACAAGGGCTACTGAGAAAACAAGTAAAGTTGAAATGCCAAGAGGTTTCTTGCAGACCTTCACCAAGAGCTGTGTGTATCTTGTCCCTGAGAGAACTAGAATTTTTCAAGAAAGGAAAACTTCACGTTTTGATTCTTGGAAAAAAACATGTTGTACAAATTAAGTGCTGTTTTGCATGAGACTGCTTGAGCTGTGTTTTTATTCCAAATGGATAATGAGTGTTTGCATCATTTGTAAACTTTTCTGGCAAGAATTTGTGTTTTCTTCAAGGGTGTCTGTGATGGGGCTATACATTGCAAAATGCAAATATCTTGAAAATTCTGTTTGCTGATGTAATGCGAAAGAAAGAGGCATGGGAGCATTGGTATATGGGCAGATTCCTTTAACCCAGAATGGAGGATGTTGAACTTCAGCTCCTATCATAATTTTCCATGAGCTATGCTCACTAGTTCTACTGGGTGTCACAATTCAGCAACATATGGAGGGGTACACGTTTTCAATGCCTGTATTAAGTGATTCTCTACTTGTTGATTCACTCCATAAAGACTACCAAAGATTATTCCTTCAGCCTCCTAAGTTGGCCATACAGTGGTCTCTCCACAACTGTGGTGGTTCGGTTCCAGGACCCCTTGCAGATGCCAAAAAAAGTGGATGGTCACGCCATATTATTCAATGGTGGCAATGTGAACGTGCACTTTTCAGTGTGTCTGTGTTCACGCTGCCAACATTGAATAATATGGGGTGTGGTGACCCACAGACAGTCCAATCTGTGGATCAGGAGCCCGCCAATATGGAGAACCCACTGTACAGGTTGACCCCCATATCTGCAGGGGATGCATTCCAAGACCCCCTGGGATTGCCTGACACCTTGGATAATAGGGAACCCTATTATTTTCAATGAAATGAATGCCTGAAGTTGACCATAGAATCAAACTGGAGGACCTAGAAATGCCTAGAGAGAACATATTTTTTCAGATGTGGATAAGTGAAACCATGGATACCAAATTCATGGATATGGAGGGGTGGCCTGTGTTTCTGATTTGGGACCTCAGCTTGTGTGGAAATGGTTTCAAATGGGGATGCAACTTGTGCCAGTGATCCCTGACTCTGACATTCTGTCTGGGGCCTGTGGTTCTTATGGGAGTTGTAGTCCAAAATATCAAGAAGGTAGTACCAGGTTGCAGAGTCCTCGGCTGGAGAGACATGTGAACTGTAATCCAGAGGCATGTTTTAAACATCCTGTGTTAGTTGTTCTCCACTAAGCCGCACTCCAAACATTGTTGTTTTGAATCAAAACTAAGGTCACCTTACTCAATTGAGAAAAACAAAATCAGAATAGGTAGCCCATGCTGAACTGAAAAGTTCTAGTCTCAAACCATGGAGCTCTTTCTAAATTAAGTGTGTTCTGTTTTCAAATGAGGCCCTTCATTCAGGATACAGTTCTGCCTGAATTCCGAAAGAGTTGAATTCTTTAGAATTTTTTCTAAAAAAAATTGGGCATGACATGTGTCTATTAGCAAGGAGAGTATTCTTGAGTTTTTTTAAAAAAAAATTACAATTTTTTCCATCATATAATAAAACAAATACAAAAACAACAATAACTTCAAACATCAAATATAGAAAAGACACTAAACACATGTCTAGTTCCTGTTCTTTACCAGGTTATGGTGTTAATTAGATAAACCTCTTCCCCTTCTTATTGTCATAGCTTTATGTTCATCCACCCTATCAATAACATGCTTCCCCCCTCTATTAATTGCATGTAGTAATTTGTTTAGAAACTCTTTTTGTATACACATTTTTATATATCCTCAGTTTTCTATGTTTATTACTGTAAATTCCCCCCATTTACCTTTCCACAAGGGGATCATATTTCTCCAATCTTCTTTATATTTTCCTAGTATTTTCTCATCCATCACTATTGAAGGTCTGTCTATTTCATACATTTCATACAATTTAAGGATCCAGTCTTCCTCTGTAGGAGTCTCAGAGTTTTCCCACTATTTTGCACATACCACTCTCACTGTGGTGACCAGCAGTAGAGCAGTACTCTCTAATATTTTTTCTCAGATTTTGGATCTACATCTTGTAACGTATTTAAAAGATATAATTCTGGGTTCATAGGATAATCTATATGCAACTAGCTGGACCCGGCGTACCATACGCCATTAAAAAAACTCCCCCCAAAATGCCCAGGAGACCTCATGACAACCCTCTGAGGTAGGCTGATGGGGTTAACTCGCCCACCCGCTGTTCATTCTGTCCCCTGCCACCCCCCACCGCTCGTTCTGCCCCCTGCCACCACCACTGCTCGTTCTGCCCGCTGCTGCCCCCCACTTGTTCTGCCCCTCCCACCACTCGTTCTGCCCTTCCCCCACTCATTATGCCCCTCCCACCCCACCCCCTGCTCACGCACACACCACATCCACCCCCATGTTACTCACTCTCCAGCCGCCAATGTTTGAGATCTACATGGTCCCACCCCCAGTGTGCTGATTGGCTGCCCAACAGACCTGTGATTGGTTGGTCAGTTCCCTAAGCAGCCAATCAACACACTGGAAATGGCAACATACCCAAGAGAATTTTATATATATAGATGTCTTGTTTATTAGCATGTGATTTTTTTTCTAATATGTTTTGGCTTTCTCATATGTCCACCATATATGAAATAAAGTTCCTGTTACTTTCTTGGGTTTCCAACATTTATCACTTGGACTCTTGTATATTTTGGCTAAATTCTCTGGAGTTAGATGCCACCTATAGAGCATCTTATAGTAATTCTTTTTTACATCATAACTCCTTGTGAATGTGAGAGTTTTGTTCCAAGATTTTTCCCAATGTTCTAATTGGATTACATGGCCAAAATTCTGTGCCTATTTGTTCTTTTATTCTATCTTGTTCAAGTTCTAATTTAATTAAGATTTTGTAAATTTTTGCTATAAAATGTTATTCCCCATCTCAAACTATTGACTCAAATTCTGATTTCTCTAATTCTGTTCCTTCCAGATTGTCATCTTTTTAAAACCTTTCAACTAATTGCCTATACAAAAAACAGTGGCAGTTAATATTTTCTGCTTGTAGTTCTTCTCTTGTCTTAATCCTGAATTCTTATCCTTGTTTTTTCAATACCGTATTTCTTCGTATATCAGCCAGTTCCCTTTGCATAAATATTCTTTCCTATGCAAGGCCTCGTGAGGAGATAACCATAGGGGTATTTTCAGATAAAATTTATGTTTATACCTTGGCTTAGCCACACGCTTAAAAGGGATTTCCTGATTAAATGGTTATAAAATTCTTTCTGTCCTGTTGACTTGTTATACCAAAGGTGTGCGTGCCATCCAAAACATAGATTGACTCTTTCTAATTGAAGTAGTCTTTTATTTTCTAGTTTAACCCATTCTAACAGTCGTAATAAACAACTTGCATAGTAATATAATCTTAATTCTGGTACGCCCAAGCCTCCTCTATCTTGTGTATCTTGAAGTGTCTTCCATCTCGCCATAGGCTTTTTTCCTACCCATACAAAATTTACAAGCTCTTTATTCCATTGTTTGAAAGGAACATTATTCACAATCACTGGGATATTCACTGAGAATATTCTTTATGAGCCATAATCCACCCAGTCCTGAGGGAAGGGGAGCAGGGGCCAGACAGAAATTAGCCATTTTTTTTCTCAGTGGGAGTAACATTTCTCCACAAGACCACCTTTTTCTGTGCAGGCATTTTTTCTTCTGTTAAAGCAGTACCTGCCTCCCATAAGGCAAGATGCAGACAAGCAAGAGTGAAAAGCTTAGGTATGTTAACAGGAGAACTCTGTTGATGCTTCTCCCGGAGTTAAAGAGCCCTTCACTGATGTCTTGGAGGCAGTGGGCTTACACAGTAGTACTATGATTCTGCTTTAACTGCGATGGCTGCTTCCTTGGAATCCTGGGATTTGTAGTTTGGGAAGGCTCTAGAGAAGCTCTTAGGCTGAGAACTCTCAGTACCCCTCCCTAAACTACAAATAACAGGATTCTACAGAATGGAACCATGGTAGTTAAAGTGGAATCATAGTGCTCTAACTGTGTAGTGTGAAAGGGGCCAGTTGGTCAGAGCTGTCCCAAGACATACTGCTGCTTGAGGCTGATCTGCCAATGGCATTCCCCCATCAGGGCTTTGGGATGTTATTGTTTGAACTAAAACTAGAACCTTAATCACGGGCCATATTGCCTGTTGGATTCTGGGTGTTATAGTTCAAAAATAACCTTTCCAATCTCTTCTTCTTCCAACATCCATGATGCCCAACCAAGGCTAGTTGAGTTATTTTATCACCTGAGGCAAAAGTTCCCTTAGGTGTTTCTCCCCTAATCCTGGCAATAAAAATTACAATAAAAACAATTTAAACAACAAACAATGTTTTGTCATTTTATGGCTCTCCAAATCAGCTTCCTGAGGCAGCTACCTCGCTTTGCCTACTAGCAGGGCCAGGTGAAATGTATAAGTGATGGGGGAGCCCTGCTAAGGGCCTCTGGTGATTCTCACACACTGTGAAAAGGTACCTGCAGAACAAGTAACACTAGTCCATTTTTCTGTGTGTTCAGTTTCAGAGCTTGGAAATGTTATGGGTTTTAGACTGCAGTTCCCAAAATCCATGCCAGTTTGGGAGGGGGGATTGTAGAAGTTCTAATCCAGAAACCGCAACATTTCCAAGACCTAAATGGCCTTGCAAGTATCCCTTTGGCACCCCTCCTGGCTTAATCTGGGAGAAGCAAAGCACTTGAGAATTCTTTTGCACTCTTCCAGGCCTCCTTGTGTGCTCTGTGTGGGCACTGGGCCCTTTGCCAGTCTTGAAGTAGGGAGCAATTGCCCAAATTCATCAAACTAGAGGCAGGACCACCTTGCTTCTTGCTGTTGTTTTGTTTGTTTAAAGTGGTTGAAATAGCAGGGCAGACATTGCTGAGTACTGGGTCCCCAAAGGTCTAAGTTAAGACATTTATAGTGCTTATTGAGAACAGGGCACTTTGAACTGTCCAAGACTGGGAAAGATTCCAGTTCTAAATACAGACCTAAATCAGATTTGAATCTATTCTGTGCAAATGCTTCCTGTGATTATCAGCCTGCCCACCCGTAAGTATCTACATTTCACATAGTCTCTTCAAGCAAAGGCTCCAGGAAGCTTCTTGCCTAGCTGAGAAATTTTTCTCACTGTGGGATTGTGTGATTCCCAGGGCCTTTCTACACAGAATTATAGAATGTTAATATCTAGTCCTTGTTAAACTTTTTGGGGGTGTATTTAAAGCCCTTCACGTGTATCTCAGGGGTTGTTTAGATGGTGAAATAACTCCTCATAGAGCTCAAGAAAAATACCTTTTGTCCCAATGAGATCCCGCAGCAGTTTGCTGTATTCAGAAGGGAGCCCAAACACTACATGGGAAAAGCTGTCACAGTTTTTCCCAAAGTTTTTTTTTTAAAAAAAGAATGCAGAGGAAATGCACACTCCTGCTCATTAGGACAACCGAATCGCATCACTGCGCATTCCCAGATAAGTGCAGAAGTGGAAACTGATTGGTTGGATGCAGACAGAGGCGGGCTTTCCGGCAACTGAGTGCCCGGAAGTGCCATTTCGGAGTTTCACAGTAGCAATGGAGTGCTTTTTCTCTGTGCTGAGGCGACCAAATGGCTTTTTAAACAGAAAGTCACACTTGCACACCTTAGATTTACAATAAAAACAAAAATACTGTGCAGCGGTAGCAACTTGTTGAGAATAATAACGTGAGCGATTCACTCCTAGCCACCATGTTGATTTGCAGGCATGGCTCTGTGTGAACATCAAACATGGATAGCTTCGCATACCAGTGATTTTGCTAAAAAAAACTGTGGAGACAAATGAATACTGCTGCAAACTTGCATTAATGCGCAGCAATCAGCATTATATCTTCTCATCTAGAGAAACTCTCAGTACTGTAATCAGAAACCTATTTACATTCTTTTCTTTAAAAACAAGTTAAAATCTTGAAAAGTTGTATTCTGCAACCTCTCTAAATTATTCAGGCTGAGAAAATTTGCATGTTTCTGGTTTTGTTACTCTTTAGAAAGGGGGCCCAGGAGCTCTACAGCCATCCCTCTGGCTTCTCAGCTTTCAGCAGGCATTGCCCACGCAAACTGAGCATATCTTCACAGCCATAAAAGCTTGAAGATTGCACCTTTCTTTAATTAAAAAAATGAAAGGTGAGATTCTAGAGGAGCTGGATTCCATGTGCAGTACAACATTCCACACCTTTTCTACTTTCCCACAAAAATCTCAGAATAAGACACTCAAATCCAGTGTCTTCAAATCCAGAAAACATATTCTGGGGTAGCCATGTCAGCCGTGCAGCAAAACACAACAAAATCCACAAAAGAGTGATACCTTTATTGGCCAACCAAAGTGCAGAAAAGCTTTCGAAGCTCCACTAGTTTTTTCATCAGACAAAAGCTATTATATGGCCGACATGGCTACCCTGAATATGTTTCCTGGATTTGAAGATACCAGATTTAGCCACAATAGGAGAATCCTATACAAGAGGGAACTAAGAATTGAGACGTAAGCCTTTAGGCTTCTACCTCTAGCAAAGGTAAAACGTTTTCTTTGAAACTATAATTGGCTGAGTTTTACCTATACAGCACCTAAAAGTTTCCCCAAGTTTAGCACTACCGAGACGTCTTGAGAAATACAGTGTTCTCTGCCTCGGAAAGGAGAATATGGCTTCACAGGAGACAGAGACACCCTGGATTCCAAGAAGAGTTACTTTACTGTGGCTAATGGAGTTAGCAGCGGAGAGGCCTCTGCCTGCATTGAGAGCCCTCCAGACCAACTGAACTACAACATCTGATACAAAATGTAGGCCTGTAACTCCAACACTGTCATGTTTCTTTTCTGCTCCTGTATGATTTTTTTTTTTACATATTTCGCTGGATGGGGAAGCCAGTGGAGTTTCGAAAGCTTACATGAAGTGTTTTGTGCATTTTGCTTAGCCAGTAAAGGACAAAATTATTGGGATATATAGAACATTTAACAATGTTCACCCACTGCACTTCACTGGAGGAACCTTCCAAAATAGGTTGCTATAGAAACAGATCACATTTAACCCCCTTGGAAGCACAGTAAATCAGCAGAGTTTACCTGTTTAAAAAACACATTTGCAGCAGTTGCGTGTTTGATTCCAGCATGTAAGCTTAAGATACCCACACCCTTGTTTCGCCAAGTTACACTCCTAATATAATAAGGACTCAGAAACACTTAAAGTAGTTTAAAAGTACAAAAACTTCATTACCCACATTCTTAGAGCATCTCTTACAGAAGATCAGCAGCATTATGATGAAAGTAGGCTAAAACTACCAAAAATGACTAAATACTACATGATTACAAACAAAATGGGTGCAGGACTGCAGTGCATATCCTGTCTCTCAAAAAGGTATCATGGCGTCAGGCAAACACATGGCAGCTTTCCAGACAAAGGGAAAGACTAGAACACACCTCTTCCTCTCAAAAGCCCTATCACATTTCAGCAGGAAGTTACATCAAGCATTCTGTTTGTTTCTATCAGTTAACCCCTTTATCAGTAAAAACATCTCCCTTATTGGATTGCAAACTACATATCCCAACAAAAATGGTGTTTCCATATCATGGACAAAAGCTCAAGATGACAGGACCAGCAGCTGAACCTTCCTGGGATAGGTTCCTCCACCACACATAATGGCAACAGGCTAGTTTGGGAGGAGTAGGACAGGGACTGTACGTGGCCCACATAGCTCCAGGAAAAGGGAAAGGCCCATAGGATCTGGAGAAATGGCTGTGAGGCTGTACTTGCTACCCTTCCCAGCATCTGTCATCTGAGGTAGTTGCCTTAATCTGTCTAATGATAGGACTGGACCTGTCACCAAACATCCAGGATGACATTCAGTTATTTCTCCAGAGATAAAAATTCTACCTCTATCTGATGACCAGGAATTCCCCAAAATTCTCTTTCTAATGTTTGCCAACTGCTTCAAGTGTGCTGCTTTCTAGCATATATAAGTCAAGCAGGAATGTCTGAAAGGGCAGAGAAGAGAGATCTGAAAGAGGTTCTATTTCCTTGTCTGTCTGTCTGTCTCCCACTTTTTCTCCAACTCTGGGACTCCAAGGTCTTGTATAAAAGTCAGAACAGATGCAGCAAAAAGTTCACATTATACACAAGTTAAAATATAATTTAACTCTCAACAGAGTTAAAGACATCAACATTTTTTAAAAAGGAAAAAAACAACTATGGACAATACAGATACTAACACAGAGGGCTTGTCTATATGGCAAAAATACTCCTCAAATTCGAGGAGAATACCTTTTACCCCAATGGGATCCTGTGTCATTTTGCTGTAGTTGGTAGAAGGTGGGGCAAAAATTCCAAATATTCAATGGGAAAAGCCTTAGCGGTTTTTCCTGAATTAAAAAAAAAAACTTAAGGAAATGCGAATTCCCACTCATTGGGACAACTGATTTGCTTTGCTGCATATTCCCGATAAGAGCGGAAGTAGAAAGCTGATTGGTCAGACGTGCACAGGGGGGCGGAGCTTGCTGGCAAGACAAGTGCCCAGAACTGCTATGTTGGATTTTCGCTGTAGCAATCGTGTGCTGAGACAACGAAACAGCCTTTTCTCTCCCCCCCCCCCCGTTATTTAAGTGGAAGATTACTCTTCTGTACCTTGGATTTGCTTTAAAAAAAAATACTGTTTGGCAGTGGCAACTGGTGACAATAAAAATGCAAGTAATTCAGTTGCGCCCACCATCTTGATTCACAGGCATGACCGTTTGAACATCAAACACATCTCTCTCTCTCTCTCTCTGGCT
The DNA here is from genome assembly GCA_030847615.1 of Gambelia wislizenii. NCBI lineage: Eukaryota > Metazoa > Chordata > Lepidosauria > Squamata > Crotaphytidae > Gambelia > Gambelia wislizenii. The sequence goes on from JAUMIR010000002.1 coordinate 264,945,787, forward strand.
TTTCTTCGCAAACGAAGATTCAAGGAAGGTCTCATCCCGCGCTTTCTGCAAGCGCGCTGATGACTAAAAAGGCCAATCCGAGATAAACAAGTCAGGTTGCAGAAAGCACAGCAGAGGGTCTCCTTGGGCGATGTTTCTGGGTTGTGATTCTTTCTGCGTTGTCATTTCTCTTCAAGACTTGTTCGTCGTGAGTTCTCAAATAAGGCTGCAGGATTGTGGATATTGCGTCTCCATGCCTCCCGATGTGAGGCCAGGGGGGACCACTGTTGGTGATCAATTTGGCCAAGCCTGAGATGTTGTTTCAGGGAGTCTTTGTATCGCTTTTTTGGAGCGCCCCTCTTACGCTGACCCATGGCGAGTTCACCGTAGAGTAGTATTTTGGGGAGGCGATATGGCTCCGCATACCTGAGATCTTGAAAAAAAACACTGTGGAGACAAATGAAAGCTGCTGCAAACTGGTGCTAGTGTGCATCAGTCCACATTTTATTGCCTCATATAGCCGAGCCCAGGGAAATTTGGCTTTCTAAGGTACTAAATCTGTTTGTGGGCTATAACTGATTAAGACAACTTATAGAGGGCATGACATAATTGAATCTCCTCCATATAAATGGAGGCTCTGCATCTGAGATTTAGGGCGACTGTGGACTGTCATGCCCTATACATAAAACGATGGTGACATGAAGGCAGATGTACTACATGCACACCACCATCATTTAATAATGTGGGACGCAATCATCCATGGGGTGTCCCGGAACCAAAACCCTGTGGATCTGGAGGGTCCAATGTTGTCAAAGGGAAGTCTAGGCTAGACACACTTTCACCTACCAATAAGTTTGTAAGATGCCACTTTGGAGCAAACCAAAGACTTCTCTATTCCATAACCTCCAATTGTCCTGATTTGACAGGAACAGTCCCAATTAATTCTCTGTCAGCCCACTTTTTCAGCTGCTTTAAAAAATGTCCCAGTTTCTCTCTCCTTGTCCCACTTTTCCTCTTTGTACTCAGCTTTCTTAAATTGGCAGAAACTGAGCTCAAAGTGCAAAAGTAGTTTGTACTCAGTTAACTCAGTAGAAGGGAGTGGAGAGGAGTGGAGTGGAATCTTGCCCTTCCCAGTAGGTTCAGACAAAAGCAAATTGCTACAGTCTGTCATAGCTTGTGTGTCCTTTCTCATTAATAGCTTTTGCCATCTTGACTACACTCTGATGTTGGCCACATGTGTCCCAGTTTTCATCTGTGAAATGTTGGAGGGTATGCCATTCCAGTGTTCACTTCCAAATTGGATGCCTTTAGGAAGCCCACAAGGAGGACAACTGCACACTGCAATCTAGATAAACCTATCTCCTGTCTAGAGAGAATATTATTGTAAGATCATTCCATTTTACAAGCCTTCTTAGTACTCTGAAGTGTGTCCTTCAAGCCACCTCTACACAGTTATAGAGTCCTCAGTTATAGAGCCCTTTCCAGATTTGAACACAGCAATTTGGAGAGGGCTCTGTCACATGACTGACACTCCTAATTAAGTTAGTTATGGAGCCATACCCTCCAACTGTCCTGATTGGGCAGGGACAGTCCTGATTAATCCTCTGCTATCCCACTTTTTCAGCCATTTTAAAAATGTCCCAGTTCTGTCTTTTCCTTCCACTTTCCCTCTTTGTCCTCAGCTTACTTCAGCAGATGCAAATTGAGTTCAAAGTATAGAAGAAGTTTGCACTCCATTAACTCAGCAGAAGTAAGATGAGGGGCATGGATAGAATCTCTCCTGTCCCTATAGCAGGCTCAGGGAAAAGCAAACTGCTGCAGCTTCTCCTAGCTTATGCCTTGTCCTCATTAATAACTTTTGCCCTCATAGCCACATCCTAATGTTGCTTGGCCACACATGTCTTGATTTTCATCTGTAGAACGTTGGAGGATCAGTGAAGATCTATCCATACTTTCTTTGGCACACTTATATAGTATATTGAGCATTTACATGCCATCCTCCTTCCCATCCCCAGTTGAAGCACTATGCACATTCACTCATATGCCTGAACCGAGCATAGGCCTTAATTTGATCTGATTCTGCTGTGTCTTACTTTTGTGATCAAAACCAGGTCAGTGGCTTATTTGCTAAGTATGTGGGCTGTGAGGCTGTTCTGAGAGCACAGATCCTTCCTCAGGGGAAGGAAATAATTCACTCACCTTCCTACTTAACCAACCCACTTTTAGTTGGGTACATAAAATTATTTCCATTTCAATATTTTATATCCTACTTTTTTATCAAAATAAAAAACAATGGAGCTAACTTACCAGCAGCATGTTGTTTAAGCAGAGGAGAGGGATGCTTCCTGCAGGGTCATGATGAGGTGCTGTCCCCTTAACCGCATAGACCATTGTCTGAAGGTGGGCTAACAACAGCAGAAAAAGAAATAAAACAGTAAAGATTTAATGTGAATTGTAAGATTTAAAAATGTACAATAGCAATGCTCTGAGGCTCATCCACACTGTGAAATTATATCACTGTGATCCCACTCTAACTGCCTTGGCAACATTCTGTGGAATCCTGAGATTTGTAGTTTCAGGGAGAGGCTTTTTAAAATGCTCAGCCAGAGCCTTTGGGGCCTCTGACCAAACTACAATTTCAAGGATTACGTAGGACGCAGAAGCCATGACTCTTAAAATGGAATAATAGCACGATAATTGTGAAGTGTGAATGGGCTCATAAAGGTTTCTGGTCTTGGCAGTGAATCAAAAATTGATTACTTTATTGATCCAGAGCTCTTCCTTCCAGGCTGTTCAACTTCCATGCAGACATAAGTGGGCAAGGAGACATCTCAAGCATTATACATCTCTTCTGTGTACTAAACTGGAGCATGCAGTGGGAGGAAGCTGTCTGTGGATATTTTCCAAAGTGTCAGAGATGTAACTGATAGATACAGCCTGTGCAGGCAGGAGGCCCTGCCAGGGCAGGGATGTGCTTGCTCTGGGTGCAGATGGAGATAAGCCAAATAAGCTGTTGGCAGTATTATGTAAGGGGCAAGATAGGAGGCAGCAGGAAATATGAATGGAATGGAACTGAGGAAGATGTGGATGATCACTCAAACAGGAAGTATCTCTAGCTGTTCTGATACAGAAGGTCAGAAAAGCCCTGTGACATTGCCCTTGAATCCCTCTTTGCATGTCTTAAAACCAGTTAGCTACATTAAATCCAAGTTAGTCAATACAGGGTATACCTCAGTTAATAAAGTACAGTAGATGTGTTATTGGACCTTACTTCTTCAACAGAAACTTTGGTATCAGCGGCAGAAATAACCTGGAAAGAATAGGGATAAGTTGTTGTACCACAAAAAAGAAGAGCAGTTCAACATGTTTCAGGAAACTTGTTATTCAAAACTAACATTAGGCTCATATGAAATGAAACAACCAGGTTAGGAAAACCTTGTATAAATAAACAAAAACATTTTGAATCTTCTGGAGACCACTTGAAAGCTTCTTAAAAAATGCATCAAGGATTTTTTTTTCTTTCAAAAGCATCCAGTTTTCGTATGATTTCCATTTTGGTGGTGAAACTTGTGCTTTTTCAACATTCCAGGATAGCTGGTGAGGCAAGCTAATCTGCTTTCCCCTTTTCTTTCTGTTTTGCTCTTCACACATGTTAAATAAGTGATTCTGGAGGCAGCTGTTTACCTTGCCTGTTGTAGGTAAGCTCACACAGCTACAGTTAGGGTCACCTAGAGTAGAATCCCAGGGGTTGTCTAAACGATTAAAAAAAAAACCTCATGGAATTTGCTAGGAATCCTACCTGTTTAAATGGGTTTCTGCACCAATCCACACTATTCAGAAGGAGGGGGGCCCAAAATGGCAAAAACAACACAGGAAAAGCCTTCGCGGCTTTTCCCGTACTTTTAAAAAAACCGCTAGAGGGTGTGCCTTCCTGCTCATTTGGAAAATCAAACAACAAGAAATTCAAAGGGAAGCACAAAGCTGATTGGCCAGGCAACAGTGGAGATGGGGCTTGCTAAGAGGGCAAGCATCCACTGCCGTCATGTTGGATTTTTGCCTTAGCAATCGCTCGCTAAGGTGATAAAACAGGATGGTTATTTTTTTGTTTTGCTTTCCTGTGAAATTGAAAAATCACTATATCACTCCAGCACACCTTGGATGACTTAAAAAAAAAACAGTGGCTGCAAAGAACTAACGTGAGTGAATCACTCATGGCTGCCATCTGGAATGCGAGGCTTAGGGGGGGCCCTAAGGCCAGAAAAAATGTTAAGACTGCTGCTGTGAGATGCCATTATTACAAGGTACTCCCATTTCCCCCCCCCTCGTGTAGATGGGCCCCCATTCTTTCCCAGCTCAAGCTTTGTTGTTTACTGCAGACACAATGCTGAAACCCAACAGTGAAAGTATATTTCTCCAGCCCTCCTTCACCAGCCTCCCAATGCCAATACTGCAAGATGATGATGATGATTTAAAAAACCCTTCCAGCTAGACAGAAGACAAGAAGAGGGAAGGCTGTGCTTGCTATGCTCATGTGAAAAGACTTTGTGAAAAGGCGCACTTGTCAGAGGCTTTGTTAACCTAGGTATACCTGTACTACTCTCCTGTAGCAAATAATTAAGAATCGCCAGGTGACCAAGCAGGCAGGGGACTGTAAACTGGGCAAGAGTGGGTGCCTTCATCCTGTCCCCCTTCCCCACATTTTTTGGCTGTTGATGTGGCACAATGACTTACTAGGTTGATTTAGGTGGGTGATATTATTTGTAGGATAGTATGTTTTGTGTATGTGGGCTTATCTGTAAGATGTTAACTGACTAAAGTTGGTAATAAGTACTGTACTCTTAAATGTTTAAAATTTAGCCAGTTTAGCCTCAGATCAGAAATACATGATGCCAAGAACACAAGGATCCTGCTGAAGACAACAGCCCCATTCTGAACGTCTTTTTCCCATCCTGTAACTGCTGCCAAAACTCTATCCAGTGCAGTGACATAATTGGGATGTGAGTTTTCCCTGGCCCTGGTTCTACAGTGGCTGCTCGTAGTAGGGAAGGATACATTGTAATGACACCAGGGCATGGACTGCATTCTTTTAGATACCATCATCCCTCTGTCATCCCACTTTTTTCAGCTGCTTTTAAAATGTCCCAGTTTCTCTCTCTCCCTCTGACGTTCCCCCTTTGTCCTCAGCTTACTTCAGTTGCTGCAAACTGAATTCAAAGTGCAAAAGTAGTTTGCACTCAGTTAACTCAGCAGGGGGAGGAGGAGAGGAGTGGGAGGAATCTTGTCCCTTCCCAGTCAGCTCAAGCAAAAGCAAAATGCTGCAAGCCTCTCCTAGCTTGTGCATTCTCCCTCATAAATAACTCTTGGCTATCCTCAGATGTTGTTTGGCCGCTGGTGTCCTGGTTTTCATCTGTGACATGTTGAAATATAGGTGTGGACCACACCAAGGCATGTGTCTCCCACTGACACCTCTAACTCCCCCCCCCCCCAGCCAAAACAACTGGAATTGCTCCTGATGGCACAGCTAAAGCCTCCTTTCCTCCATGGCCTGGCAGCAGCTGAGGATAGTGCTTTCGCTCTATTAGGTGTGGCGGAAAGCAATTGCTCTTATGTAGCCCCTCCCCCACCTCCCATTCACTTCAGTGGGATTTGGGCATTTTTGCAGTGAATTGTGCCCTGGGGTGGGAAAAAAAGTGGCAACTGGTAATGCATAATGTTCTTTTCACAGGAGCCATGTTTCTAGGGAGTGTCATTCCAATTAAATCTGGATTTTCCCGTATATTACCATGACATAGTTCACTAACTGTATTTGTACGTTTTGAAAAAAAGAGTTGAGAGCAACAGGCATTCACTGAAAGCACCCCAGGCTATTAGCCCTCCTCCCCATCCTTGCTTGGATGCTGGGATATACGTGGGCTCACACTAGGCTCTCCAGTTGTGCTGAGATCAGCAAGCGATAGTGTCTTCTGTTGCTTTAAACTTGCAACGTCCTGGTTTGGTTCAGCCTAAATTATGATGCTATTAAAAAAAAAAAGGCCTGAGGAAATGGCTGTTTACTTGAACTATCTGCTTAACAAAAGAGTTCTGCTGACAATGTATTAATCAGGGAGTTGTGAGGGGGAGTTCTCTGCTTTGAGCTTTAGCTGCTTCTACTGCTGCACACAGGACACTGGACAAGGTTGAACCAGTATCTGCTTGAAAATGTACAGTACATGTAAGAAAAGATTTCTGCTTGGTTAAGTCTCTTACTTCAAGGGAACTAACTTTTGAGTATGCTGAGTGTATTGCTTTGACACCTCAAGACTCACAGGCCAGGTGCTTGGCAGACTTGTTTCATCTTACCCAGTCCTTTGAAAGTTTATGGCCACAATTTGCATCTTTCTGTGTGCCTTTGCACTTCCTGCAGCTGTGTGGTGTGTGTGTGTGCCTACAAGTTGCCTGTCAACATAAAGCTACCCAATGAATTTCATAGGCAAGGAATACTCTGAGGTGGCTTCACCAGTTTCTTCCTCTGTAATATAGCCTACAGCACCTGGTATTCCTTGGCGGTCTCTCATCTAAGTACTAACCAGGGCTGACTCTTCTTAGCTTCCAAGATTAGACAGGATCTGGTGCCTTCATTTAGGCTGTCCACAGCTATATAACTGTACTTAACAGTGACTTTAATATTATCCTCCATCAGTGCCTCTGAAGGAGTGGATTGATATCCACCAAACCTCACGCTAAAATAAATCCGTTTTCAAAGAGACAGATGGGTTAATTAGCTAAAATAAATCAGTCTTAAAGGTGCTACTAGGTTTTTTCCTCCCTCCACCTTTCCTTTTTACATTTAAAATGGTTACTCTTTAAACTTCTACTCACATCCTGCATTGGGATCACCTAACTTCTCCTTCTGGACAATTGTTAGGGTCACTTCAGGTTGTTTTTGCTCCTTATGAACAACTCTAAAAATTATCCCATGGCTTTTTGGCTAGCATATATATCCTGACTGCAACTAGAAATGCTTCCTTCCCTTCAGCTATTGGAAGGCAAAACTCCCAACATCCTACTGTTATGTCTTTGGCTTGCTCTTTACTGGCCGGCCAGCCACTATTACACGATGGATCAGCCATCCCTGACCTATTAGCCACCCAGAGGTTTTGGGCTGCCGTCGGCCCTCCATATCCATGGGTTCTGCCACTGTATATAATGAGACTTGAGCATCCACAGATTTTGGTATCCATGGGGGGTCCTGGAACCAAACACCAGCGGATACCAAGGGGCCACTGTACTGCTCCTATCAGCTCTAGCTGGTGTAGATGCTAGTGACAGGTGATATAGTGCGGAAATCAGGCAGCCACCAGGTTGGGAAAGGATGACATGAGCCTTATGTCCCACATTTTGAGAGGGAGAAATGAGCTATTTCTTTTTTTCCCCCTAAACATTTTCCCCACAGCATTGGGAACCACTTGGATGTGTAAGTGTGGCCCAAGCATAGAATAAATGCAAAGAAACATGTTGCTGATTTCTTGGGTCAGTCCCAACAGAACTGATACAGGCCTCTACTATTGTTGGACTGGGGTGGGGGAGGATTTGGTCACTTTTAGTGGAAAAACATTGAAAAATCTTAGCATTATTTATTTATTTCAGCATATATATGCTAAAGGCTGTGAGCAGGTCATCATTAAAAATTTAAAAATCCAGTTGAAAAATTAAAAGCCACTCCTGACTCTCTAAAAGCAGTGCTACTCAAAGTGATGGTCTATGGACCAGTGTTGGTCCATGAGCCATTGGCTGCTAGTCCACGGCAAATTTCCAAGAAAGAAGGAAACAGTGGTAGTCAGTGGGAAGAAATACATTATCAGTCCCTGCTACATTAGTGAAAGAAAAATTGCTGGTCTCCCACATCAGATGGACTTAGCAGCACTGCTCTAAAATTTCCCCCAGGTTTGTGCTTCTGTCTCCTCATGAACCAATTTCTTAGCCTTATCAAAACAAAACAACATTCAAAAACCTCTCTTTCCTTCTCCTTTCTTTTTCTCCTCTCCAACTTTGCATGCCTTCCTCAAGGCTAGCTCAGGACATTTTGCTGACTGAGGCAGAGCAGCAGATAGTTCAATTCAAGGTCCATAATAGCCCTAAACTGCCAAGTTGTTTTGGCACACAGGGCAGGGAATACTGTGGTTCCCCGCATTTCATGAGGACATCCAAAATCCAGTGCCTGAGGCAATCACCTTACTTTGTCTAATGGTAGCCTGCTCTCTAACCAACTCATGTCTCTGTGCTCTGCAGGTGCAGGGAACTGATTCTGGTCACATTGGTCCATCCCAAAGGCTGTGGTACAACCATGGGGCCAAGCAAGTAGGTACTGCCTGGGCTACAGCACTGAGGTCCTCCTGAAAGTGGGCAGAGGCCTAGTAGGGTTCCCTCAGCCAGAGTTTGAAAAATGCTGCCGTAGACAAAAGGTGGAATTTAAGCAAACAAGCAAATAGCAAGAGTTCTACTATTGGCACAGGAGGGGAGACAGTGCAGGAGCAAGAAATGAAAGGAAGATATATTACAGCAACAGGGAAAAGAAACCGAAGCTAGCATTTACTGGAAGAAGTCTGCTGCTCTGCTTACACTTCCCTACACCTTCCCACCATGTAATGATTATACTAATAGTAAAGTGAAAATAAATTGTTTAGCAATGTTGGGCTGTCACATTTGTCTATAACCAACAGCCCCAAACAAGCATCAAGGGGTGAGTTCCGTACATAGCTTGCTGGACTAGTTTTAGAAAGGCATAAATAAAGGCGAAGAGCCACAGTTTGGATATTGGACTAGGATTCCAGGAATCCTGTGTTGAAATCCCTGCTCAGCCATGGAAACCCACGGAGTGGTTTGAACATGTTACCTGGCAAACCTCCTCTGAATAAATCTTGTCAAGAAAACAATATGAGAGGGCCGCCTTAAGGTATCCATAAGTCAGAAATGCCTTGAAAACACACAACAACAACAACAACAAAAATAAAGGTGGAAGAATCCAAATAGTGCAAAATGTAATAACTTTCTCACCAGATGAAAAGTGTCTTTGGAATACAGTATGTGAAACAGAAGAGTATTATTCCACATTGGGGGGGGGCAGATTTTCAGTTAATGTTTTTGGGATATCCTATATGAATACTGAGATGTAAGAGGTTGTCTGAACAGCAAAAATACTACTCATGGAATGCAAGGAGAAGACAACCTGTCTTAATGGCTATCCGTGTTGTTTCACCTTATTGTGAAGGATGGCTCTTTCCTCTCCCCTCCCCCGGAAGCCTTCCCACCACTGGCACCAGGGAGGGGGAGGATGACTCTTTCCTCCTCTTCCCCCTCCCCATGGGTGCCCTCCATGCCACCCGCAGCTTATGGGGGCCAAATAAACCATTAAGACAATTTGCAGCTGCTGCGATTTGTCATTACTGTGGAGCAATCCTTTTGAGGGGGGGCTCGTATAGACAAGCCCTAGATCTCACTGGAACACTCTGAAGACCAATAGCATTGGTATTCCTGGAAAAAAATTCCAGTTCCATGTTATGAAGGCAGGGCTATGTAAGTTCTGTTTTTGTATTCACTGAAATGTATTGGGGTTGTGCACACACAGGGCTGGTTTAAGGCACCCACAGCACCGGCAGCCACGGGGGGCCCCATCCTGCAGGGGGCCCCATTGTGCGGAGCCCCCCGTCATGACTCCTTCCTCACGTGGGGCAGAGTGGCCAGAGGCTCGCCTGGGAGACACAGAGAAGGGCACAGCAGAGGTGGGGTGGGTGGGTGGTTGAGGGCGAGGCGGCCACTACACACCACCATCAGCATTGCCTCCAGAGGATAAATAAATGCCAGGCAATCTGCACAGGGAAGGGCAAAGAAACCAAGCCTGGCTGCCTCTGGCTCAGAGCCTCCTGAGCAGAGGCAACTCGAGCATCACTCTTCTGTCACCCTGACCTTCCTGTTTTCTCCCCAGACAGTTGTGATGGGGTCAGCGAAACAAACAGGGAAAGCAAGAGAGCCGAGGGCTGGGGAACGCAAAGCCGGAATTGGAGGAGTGGGGGGGATTGCGCCACTTTGCGCCAGGCACGAGCTGGAGCAGGAGGCCAAGAAGCGAACCGAAGTGCAGGATGGGGCGGCCAAGCTCTACCAGCTGTGAGGGCTCAGAGCCACTTGCGCAGCCCAGCGAGGCCTGGGCTGGTGCCTCCGTCATGTGTTAGCCCTTCCCACGCCCCCGGGAGGGAGCTGGGCTCTTTCCCCTCTGTGGCTGCGCGGTTTGGTGGACAAAAAGTGGGGCTCTCGCTTCCCCTTCCTTCTTCAAGCTGTTGGTTAACCTGCGCCTGAGTTTTTTGTGGGGTTCCCTCCAAATCATTGTCCACAACACCCCACGAGTGCTGGCGGAGAGAGGGATGAGCCCCTCCAGGTGGTCAGTCGACTTCTTCCGCCAAAGTCTCTTTTCCACAAAGCCCTCCCAGAGGCACCCCTCCCTTTGCCATTAGGGAGAAGGGGGCGTCCTGGAGAAGACGTTGTGGGCACCGTCGCTCAGTCTTCTGCGTATTTACTCAAAGGCCAACCACACTTTTGGTGGTTCCCAGGACTGGTTTAAGGGCCCTGTAGCTGCAGGGGGGGGCTGTCATTGTGGGGGTCCCCTGTCGTAACCCTCCTCTTGCAAAAATATTATTAGTAATAATCTGAATATCCTGTACTGTGAATAGGTTAGGTTAGGTTACACTGACCTGAGATAAACATATGGGCCCCCCAAAATAAAGCATTGCTGGGGCCCCCAAAATGCCTTAAACCAGCCCTGTCCACACAGTGAAAGCACCCCTCACAGAATTCACTCAGAAAACGAACTATCTTAATGGATCCTGCATTGTCTCATTGTATTGTGAAGGAGGGAAGGGATAAAAAGAGGAAAAACTAGGCAAGAAAAGCCTTTGCAGCTTTTCCCAACTTTAAAAAAAAAAAAAAAAACTCCAGAGAGATGCGCATTTTCGTTCATTAAGACAAGCGATTCCACATGAATCGCTTCCCCACGCAGGACACAGTGCAAACCTGATTGGCTAGATGAGCGCAGGGGGCAGGGCTGGGTTACAGGGCAAGTTGGATTGCCATGTTGTAATGTTGGGTTTTCGCTTTAGCGAGTGATTGCTAAGGCGATAAAAAGGAGGTTTATGCTCTTCTTTTCTCTTTCTTTTTAGGGAAAGGTGAAATATCACTTGTATGCACCATAGAAATAGGTTTAAAAAAAAAAAGGTTGGGTGGCCGATTTAAAATGAGAGTAATCTACTCACATTGCTTTATGGGGGCTGTGAAACCATTAAGACAGATCACAGCTAGACTTACTATTATTGTGGAGCAGTCCATTTTTCCCCCCTTTGTGTAGACTTGATCATTGATTTATAGCATGGGTGGGCTAATAGCCACTTACCAAGTTGGGCAGCTGCTCAAGGTTCACACATTCAAGAAGTTTAGTTTAAGGGGGAAGGGGACTTAGTTCACTTAAGTGAGCAGGTCATAAAATAGATTTAAAAATAAGCCTACTTTTTTAGCTATATTGTACTTGTTTTAAACTGTAAGCCACCTTGAGTCCCAATTTTGGGAGAAAGGTGGGGTATAGATGTTGATGATGATGACAACGGTGATGATGGTGATGATTCATTTTATTTCTTTATGCTTATGTCACTATTAACATATAAAATCTGCCCACTTATTAACAAATACATCCTGAGTCATGCTTGATTAATCAGTATAGTTGGAAAGATTAATTTTATTGTTAATAATAAAATCCCCCCATAATATACATACATATATGTGTGTGTGTGTGTGTGTGTGTGTGTATAAACACACACACACACTGGCTTTTCTTTGCAAACGAAGATTCAGGAAGGACTCATCCCGTGCTTTCTGCAAGCATGCTGATAACTAAAAAGGCCAATCCGAGATAAACAGGTCCGGTTGCAGAAAGCACAGCAGAAGGTTTCCTTGGGTGATGTTTCCGGGTTGTGATTCTTTCTGCGTTGTCGTTTCTCTTCAAGACTTGTTCAGCGTGAGTTCTCAAATAAGGCTGCCACATTGTGGATAGTGTGTCTCCATGCCTCCTGATGTGAGGCCAGGGCGGACCATTGTTGGTGATCAATTTGACAGAGCCTGAGGTGTTGTTTCAGGGAGTCCTTGTATTGCTTTTTTGGAGGGCCCCTCTTACACTGACCCGTGGCGAGTTCACCATAGAGTACTATTTTTGGGAATACAGTTGTCCCTCCACATTCACGGATTTGACATTCACGGATTTGAGTATTCACGGCTTGAAAAATATTCTTAAAAAAATAACAATCCTAATAGCAAACCTTGATTTTGCCATCTTATATAAGGGACACCATTTTGTTCTGCCATTGCATATAATGGGACTTGAGTATTCACGGATTTGGGTATTCACGGGGGGTCCTGGAACCAAACCCCAGCGAATGTGAAGGGACAACTGTATATACTGTATATATCCTATACGGTAAATAAGCCTTACCTCTCTTCATGTAAGTGGACATATTTATATGGCTATTATAACTATGATTAAATTTGTGTATGTGTGTGTGCGCCAACAAACCTTCTCATCCATATGTACTGTATAATAAACTTGCTTTAAGTGACTTTTGGGTACTTTCTGACCCAATGGAATTCCACTGCATATGAGAGAATAAATATTCCTCATATATGCAAGAGTGCTTGTAGGTGTAAAATTAAGAGTATTCCACAAAACCAAGCATTAATGGTATTGTGAGGTAATTTCTATCCCAGTGACAAGTGTCTACTGAGGGAAATGTTTCCCAGGGAATGGCAATTTTTGTGCCAGCCAACACCAGTAGGTACTTGGATGCTGTTGTGGTCTTTGCAAGCAAATTCTCCACACTGTCTGCTTGTTTTACTATGTGCTACCCTACTACAGAAGTAACTGCAGGACCGGAGGGAAGTTGTGGTTTATTCTTGTCAAATGCACCAACTTATGTTAGATCTTTGGTTATCAGATGAGAAAAAAAGTGTCTCCAATCAGATTTCTTCCAGTCTGGAAATAATGGCTCAGTGAATGTTGTCACCACACTGTAACCAAGATAGGCTTCTTGTGGCATATTAGGCTGATTGCCCAGGTAAATGTCTCCCTTCAGAAAGATATTATATCTTAGCATCACAGCATCACTATGCTTTTATTCCATATTTTCCTAGTTTATTTATTCATTCATTCAATGTATACCTCACTTTTCTCTCGCCAAGAGACCCAAGGTGGCTTAGAGTAATTTAAAGTAGTAGTTGGCTAAAATGTTATAAAATGTTATATTACTTTTTAAAAAACAATTAAACAACAATACTGTTAAAAGCACATTGTGCACTCAGGTCCTCTGAGTTTTTGTTACAATCTTTAAAAACTAGGCTTTTTTCGATCTCCTGGAGGGCCTTTTCGGCTATTGCTCCCAGATTATGGAACGGCCTGCCGGATGAGATCTGTCATATTACCACCCTAAATAGCTTTTTAAAAGCTCTTAAGATGGATCTCTTCTGGCAGGCCTTTCCTGAATAGATACCCAGCCATCAAAAACGGAAATCTAGCTTGTCCCGATCTTGCCATGGCCACTGTCCATTGTTTATTGTTTATTTTTTGGTATTTTTTAAAGGATGTTTTAAATTCTTAAATTATTTAATTGTATTTTAAGGGGGGTGGGATTGAGGGTTTGGATGTATATTTTAATTGTTGTAAGCCGGCCCGATTGCATTTCGTAGAGGGGCGGGATAGAAATAAATAATAATAATAATAATAATAATAATACATTTACTGCCAAAATGGGCATTTCTCTCTGGATTCAAATGTTCCTAGGCTACATCGCATTCAGAGCTGCTCAATGGTTCAGGTTCCTATGTTCTGAAAGGCAGCCAGTTTGTTGGTGATTTTATGCATCAGTCTTCACTGTTGTCAACCCTCAACTGCTTTACAGGTTTGTAAAACCTCATCAGGTCTCCTCTTGGCTCTGAAGTGGCAGGGCTGTGAGAGGCCTCATGTTACCTATAGTACAACCCCAGCATATTTCTTCAGCTCAGCATATTTCTTCAGCTCAGTGATGGCAAGAGGCCTCAACCATCTTTGACTTTGGTTCTATGCTCTCATTCCATGGTCTGAGCACACATTACACCACTCTATTTCTTCCACGGGTTATATGGTAAAGAATGCATTCTGCACGGAGCGATGCAAGGGTCCTGACCACTTTTTCTTTCTTTGCATTCCTCTTTAATATTGGGCATTCCTCAACAATATCTGTGTCTACTGTCTGGTGAACCGTCTGTAGATGTCTGAACCAGGTCCTCCCGTCAGTGGCTCTCTGCTGAGTTCTTCCTGGATAGAATTCAAGTGAGGGTCCACTCACTGCCCTCCCACTTTTGAGCAGAGAGAAGGATAGTTTGGGAAAGAAAAAAAATTAATAAAAATAATACAGTTGTCCCTTCATATTCGCTGGGGTTTGGTTCCAGGACCCCCCGTGGTTACTAAAATCCGTGAATACTCAAGTCCCATTATATGCAATGGCATAGCAAAATGGTGTCCCTTATAGAAGATGGCAAAATCAAGGTTTGCTTTTTGGACTATTATTTTTTAAAGAATATTTTCAAGCTTTGAATACTTAAATCTGTGGATACCAAATCCATGGATACGGAGGGACAAATGTATATACAATCTTTGAATCTTATCCTTACAGCATTAATCTTTCTAAGTATCTTATATCACAAAATCTCCAAGCATATTCATGTCTTCCTTCTTCCTAATGTAGTCTAGAAACAGCTTCCAGTCTTTAAGAAAATTTTCTATGGGTTTCTCCTTTATTAATATTGAAAGTAGGCTATATTTCAGAGGAAGGAACTGACAAAACCACCTCTGAGTATTCCTTGCCTAAAAAAACCTTATGAAATTCACAGGGTTGCCATAAGTCAACAGGTGGCTTGAAGACACACACACACACACACACACACACACAGGCAATGAAGGTGGATGAAAATTGTTTAAAACTCTTTAGGACACGGGTGTTGTAAAAGGCCTACTACATGGCCATGCTGGCTGGAAGATCCTGGAGGTTGTAATAATTTTTTAAAAGTGCCCAAATTCTGAGGAAATTCATATTTAAATGATAGCTACCTTATGATAGAATCATTCCGTAACACAGAAATGGAATTATTGCTTACACAGAATCCTTTATACGGTCTGTCAGTGGCAATGCTCCTAGGGCTCATCTGTATGAGGCAATAAAATGTGGACTGATGCTCAGTAACACCAATTCACAGCAGCTTTCCTCTCCATGGTTTTTTTTTCATGATCACAGGCATGCAAAGCCATATGTATTTGTTATTCAAATGGGCATGCCTGTGAATCAAGATGGTGGGAATGAGTAAATTACGTACAGTATTATTGTCACCAGTTGCCACCACTGAACAGTTGGTTTTTAAAAATCAAATCCAAAGTGCAGAAGTGCTTATCTTCTGCTTTAACAGAAAATAACAGAAAAGTGGGGGGAGGCTGTTTCATCAATTAGCACACAATTGCTATGGCAAAAATCCAACATGGTGGTTCTGGGTGCTTGCCTTGCCAGCAAGCTCTGCTCCCCTGTGCACATCCAGCCAATCAGCTTTCCACTTCAATTCTTATTAGGAATGCACATCAAAGAGAATCAGTTGTCCCAAGGAGTGGGAATGCACATTTCCTTTGCAGTTTTTTGTTTGTTTTTAAGTCGGGAAAAGCCGTGAAGGCTTTTCCTGCAGAGTATTTGGAGTTTTTGCCCTCGACTTCTGAATACAGTGAAATGATGTGGGATTCCATTGGGACAAAAGGTATTCTCGAATTCTGTGAGGAGTACGATATTTTCGCCGTATAGACAAGCTCCAAGATGCTCTGAATATGCAGACTGCAGACTTATGCATGGCATGTTTTCCTAGAATGATTATTTAAATGTGTACCTTGCCTTTCTACCATGAGCAGTTACCCAAGGCAGTTAGTAGAAGGGATACAGAAGTATTGTATAATATAATATATAACCTGGAGCAAATAACAAAGGATGTCCACCCACTCACTGCTCCATTTTTATTTGTTTGTTTCCTCAGAAGAAGAACATAATACTGACTGCTGTGAAAGGATTCTGCCCTTTAGATGAACAAAGGATCTTCTGAGTGAGTCTAGCAAGCCTTTCCTGTGCCTTACTGAAGACGTTTGCCTCCTCAGGTAACTTTCATTACTTCTGAGAGCTAAACTGTGGGGAAAGCAGGGGGTGGGAGGGATGACCATCCCATGATGCTTTGTGACTTTACTATGGAAGAGAACCCACCCATCCCCGGACATCTCCATGTCCTGATACTATACTACAAATCAGAGGTTACTGGATATTTTTCTAAACACTAAATAAATAAATAAATAAATATTAACTGCAGGTAGTGGTTGCATTGTGTGGGATCTTTCCACCCACTCCCTTAATCTCGGTACCACATCTGTTGAGGGGAAGTAATATTTCTTTAGCAACAAATTACATTAATTTGCTAAGGAAGTGTTGCAGCAGGGAAGGTTGTTTGCACTGTAATTGCATGACTGCAGTGGGCTACAATTGCCCATATTATCTTTAGTGAAGCACAGCACATTTTCTCCAGACCCCCTCCCCACCCTCACACCACTGCTAAGTCTTTGCCATTTGGAGAACCTTTGAAAGGAATTTTTTTTTTAATGTTTTAAAGTTTGGGGCTCTTCTATGTGCCTCTCCGGAGGGGTTTCCTGAGGGTGAGAAGGGGCAAAATATCCTTGGCAAGTCATCAGCTGAGTTGCTTTCTATGCTTCAGAAAACTCTAGGCATTCACCAACAGCCCTCCTTGCTTTAGTTCTGCCCTATGACCTCCTCCTCTTCAGTGCTGAAGCACACACTTGCCCCACCTAATTCGAAAGGGTATTCCAAGGATATTAAAAGAAGTGGCAGAAGTAACCTCAGAACCACTGGCAATAATCTTTGAGAAATGCTAGAGAACAGGAGAGGTCCCAGCAGACTGGAAGAGGGCAAATGTTGTTCCCAACTTCAAAAGTGTGTGTGTGTGTGTGTGTGTGTGTGCAAACTATTATCACCCAGTCAGCCTAACATCAATATCAGGAAAGAATCATAGAATCATAGAATCATAGAATTGCAGAGTTGGAAGAGACCACGAGGGCCATCCAGTCCAACCCCCTGCCATGCAGGAAATCACGATCAAAGCATCCCCGACAGATGGCCATCCAGCCTCTGTTTAAAGACCTCTAAGGAAGGAGACCCCACCACGCTCCAAGGGAGTGTGTTCCACTGCTGAACAGCTCTTACTGTCAAAAAGTTCCTCCTAATGTTGAGGTGGAATCTCTGTTCCTGGAGCTTGCATCCATTGCTCCATGTTCTAGTCTCTGGAGCAGCAGAAAACAAGCTTGCTCCATTGTCAATGTGACACCCCTTCAAATACTTAAACAGGGCTATCTAGATTAAACAGACAGTCTGTTAGCACTTAGAAAGGGATGTCATGATCACTAAAAATCAACATAGATAGCCCTTGTGGTCTCTTCCAATTCTGTGATTCTATGAAAAGCATGGGCTGCAGGAAGGAGATGGAGTGAGCCATGTCCAGGCCTAATGAATATCTGGTGCAATTCACAGTATCAATATGAGTTGCATGCAGACACATCCTGGTTGCTCATTGTGTGTATGACAACACAGCAACCCAGCTCTGGAGATGGCACTGCCCTGCCAAAGCTTGTTTATATATCCAGCTGGTCCCGCAGTCATTCCCTCCCCACCCATCCTCACAGGTATTGCATCCTTTCTTTGGGATATGGGTGAGGCTGGTGTTTGCCAGCTTCTCAAGAAAGTAAGTAATAATCTCTGGCGGGGACCAGGCAGTATGCTTGCATTGTGTTTGAAGTTTCAGGGAAGTAATTTTCCTTTCTGCTCCTTCGTCTTCACCCCCCCCACACACACTGTGCCAGCAGGAATGAAGAGCAGTAGCATGTTTCTCCCACCCTGCCCCAGGGCCAGGCCTTTAACTCCCGTGGCGTGCGTTTGAGGGAGAAGGCGTGGCCCCAGACCGGTATTAAAAGTGAAAGTTGAAAGGCACTATGTTTTAATGGAACAACTGTTACTTCAATACCCATCTTGTTTCTCTGACAATAAGGTTAATGTTATTAAGTAAAGTACAGGCACACCTTAATTGTTAGACGGATGTTTGATTAAATGTGGAGATCTCATTACTGCAATACTTTACATGCTATGAAAACTGGTTGAAAAGATCAAAGCCATGAGTTGGGAAAACTGGAACATTAAAAATGAGGGGGTGTTATCTGGCAATGGCAGCCAGTCATCTTCTCCTTGCCCTGCAGAGCTGAATGGTTGAGGCTGCTGCCACACTGCAGTAATAATCCAGTTTGACACTGCTTCAACTCCCATGGCTCAATGCTGTGGAATTCCAGGATTTGTAGTTTTGTGAGAGATTTAGCCTTCTCTGCCAGAGAGCTCTGGTGCTACAACAAACTACAAATCCCAGGAAAGTTAAAGCAGTGTTAAACTGCATTATTTCTGCAGTGTGGCAGCAGCCATAGTGTTCATGCTGATGATCTCTCCTCCAATCTCATCCTGGCCTGGACTACTTTGGCAAATGCACAAGATATACAGTATCACCAGAGCTTGGAAAACCTAGTATAACTCCCACTGGCCTTGATGAGTGGGGCATTCTGGGATTTGCTGTCCAGAAGGAAAAATGATATTTCCCAATTGTGCATTTTGCTGCATTTTGAGGCAGAGTGGTAAATTGTTCCCTCCCACCGACCCATGACACAGGAGATTATCAGACACTTTTAAAGTGGCATTACAGGAATGCCAGAAGATCGCAAAAGGGCTGCCTTACCACATAACATCATTCCCCCATTGTTATGCACCCTTTCTGCTGCCGTTACAGGAGAAGCTGTCAAATAGATCTGTCGTTCCATTTCTGTGACCGATTTTTCTGTATGACAGGGTGCCCCATTTCACTGGCAAGATCCCAGCATCAATGGGCAGTCCCTGACAGAACACTTCTGGGTGAGATTGGGACATCCAGGTAAGTGACACACTTTTAAAAAACTTCACTGGTTTACTTGGAAGTTTTAAAGTCTGTGTATGTGCTTTTTGTAATTTTGTGTGTGTGTGCATGTGTGTGTGTGTATTTTGGTTTTTATTTTTGAATTTCCCACACTCATGTCTTCTTGTGAGAATCCATGGGATTTCACTCCAGGAAGTGAACGGAACTCCTTTAGAGCTCCGTTCACTCCTGGGCTGCCCTGCCATCGGAAGAGAAGGCAAGTGCAGTGGAGAGGGTGATTGTGGCAGGACAGGGACGGAACAGGGGTGGGAGTGGAGATTGTGGGACAGGAATACTTTTTGCGTTCCTGTCTGACAATCTCCACAGTCAAATTGAGGCATGTAAGACCCCAAACCAGCAAAGTTACTTTGGCACAGGAGTCAGAAAGAGTGCCATAATCACCTCTTCCCTTCCCTGGCAGTCAAATACAACAACAGCAAACGTAATTAAGTAAAAATTTTCTTCAAGGGTTTGAGAGTCCCTGTTTTCTGCAGTCCCAATAGCTAATAAAATTAGAGCTGACTCATGAGTCACCCTATGCAGCAGGAAGGCTAGATTGATTGTGCAGGCCTGATCTAATACCAGTCTGCTGTTTCTCTCATCAACCTACCCCACACACACACACACTCCTTGCTTTGCTACCATGCTGGTGCCCCCTCACTCATTCAGCTCTATCTCTCCTGCTTGCTGCTGCTACTGCTGTCAGACCACCTTCTATGGGGTTGTCTAAACAGCGAAAATGCAGCTCACGGAATCTAAACAGCGAAAATGCAGCTCACGGAATGCAATGAGAATATGACCTGTCTCAATGGGATTCCACATCACTCCTCCGTATTCGGAAGAAGAAGGGCTAAAAATGCCAAAAAGTACAGGGAGAAAGCCTTGGTGGCTTTTCCTGAAGTTTAAAAAAAACAGCACAGAAATGTGCATGCATCCTCGTTGGGACAAGCGACTGAATTGATTCGCTTTCCCAAAATGAGCAAATGATTGGTTCGACATGTGCAGGGGGTGGAGCTTGCTAACAAGGCAAGCGCCTGGAGTTGCCATGTTGGATTTTTGCCTTAGCGAATAAGTGCTAAGGCGATAAAATGGCTTTTTTTTCTGTTTGCTTGTTTATTAAAGGTAAAGAACACTTTTTCACACCATGGATATAGCTTTTTAAAAAAATACTGCCCAGCAGTGGCAAATTGATGTAAGTAAAAATGCAAGTAATTCACTCATGGCTGCTATCTTGATTCGCAGGCACGCCCATTCAAACAGCAAACACGGATAGCTTTGCCTGCCCGTAATTTGTCAAAAAACCCTCTTAAGACAAATAGCAGCTGCTGCAAATTACCATTATTGTGGAGCAACCCACATGTTTTGCCTCGTATAGACAAGCCCCAAGTAAAGTCATGCCTGCTGTTCAAAATGCCCAAGTGCAAACAACCCTTTCCTTCTACACAGTCATAGCTTTATGATTTCACTTTAATTGCTATGGCTTCATTTGGTGAAATCTGGGGATTTGTAGTATGGTGAGTCACCAGAGGAGCTCTCTGGCTGAAAATTCTATATGCCCTTCCCTACACTGCAGATCCTAGGATGCCATTGGCAGTTAAAGCAGAATCATAGTGCTATAACTATGTAGTGTGAAACCCTAGGGCTGTGCTCATTCACAGACCAGAGAAGTGATAAGGTACAGCAAATGGAGGCAAGATGGCTGCAAAGATGGAGGAGCAGCTCTGACATTTCTCCTACCTTAGGTGTCAGGAGGGTCTTTGTTGCTGCTAGGCTTCCATTTCAAGGGTGTGTGGTTTTCATAGCCTCAGCAAACACTTAAGAGAGAGACAGTGTGGTGCAGTGATTTGAGTACAGTACTGAACTAGGCTCTGCGTTTCCCTGGGCAAGCTGGACTCTCTCAGCCTTTAGGGAAGGCAATGACAAATCTTATTGTCGTGTACCTTCAAGTTGTTTCTGACTTATGGTGACCCTAAAGTGAATCTATCACAGGGTTTTCTGAGGTTGAGAGTGTATGAGTTGCTGAAGGTCACCCAGTGGGTTTTCATAGCTGAGCGGGGATTTGAACCCTGATCTCCAGAGTCGTAGCCCAATACTCAACCACACTGGCTCTCTTTGGGATAAAACTTGCCAAGAAAATCCTTTGAGAGAGTTGCCATAAGTTGGAGTTGACTTGAAGCCACTTAACAACAGCAACAAAAAAATTACAACAATACTTGTGAAAATTATGTTCTGATTCTTACCTTTTGAGGAGCAGTAACACTTTGAGCCACATTCTGAAAGCTGACATTGCTCTTTCTATGAGTGATTGGTTCAGTAATTGCTCAGGGATTAAGTACAATGAAGGTTTGTTAATTGATTTACAAAGAAGGGATGCAATAGCCCTGTCAGCTCCCCCACCCCACCCCACGTTAAAGCATCTCTCAACTCAAGACAATTATCTGATGGTCAGCTAAGCCTCTTAACTCCTCCGGGGTATTAGCACAGCCAGAATAGCCAGCAGGCTCTGTGTCAGATGGGAAAACAAAGCAATAGAAGAAAAAGAGAATTCACTTAAGACAACCTTTTTTCCCTTCGCTAGAAAGGAGCTTAGATGGCAGTGTTAAACTTATCTACAGTACTTAGAAGTAATCTTCATTGAGTTCAATGTGGCTTACTCCAAGGTAAGTGTGTAGTAGGATTTTCAGCCTGAGGGACTTAGTGAGTGAACTGCTGCACACTGAGACTATTAATGTAAGACTCCAAACCTCCACACACCACTACAAAGAAACCTAACCTGCCCCTCCGCATTTCTCTTGCAGTAGAATACTGTGTACCCCAAGAAAGTGTGTGTAGCACTTCCTGCTTTCAAGTTTCCTGTTGACTTATACCAACCTTATGAATTTCCTAGGGTTTTCTTAGGCCAGGAATACTCAGAAGTGGTTTGACATTGCCTTCCTCTAAAACAGTGGTTCTTAACCTGTGGTCTGCAGACCCCCAGGGGGTCCACAAAGGCTTGAAGGTTGCTCAGCCCACGTGACAGGAGCCAAGGCAAAGGTTGGCTGGATTGGCCTGTGTATTGCTCTTCAATCTGCTCCAGCCACAAATTTGCAGGAAGGAGCTGGAGAAAAGTCTTCCCCCCCCCCCCGCCCTCCAGTGCCTCTGAGGGAAGGGTTAGTGGGTGGTGTAATTGTATTATTATTATTACCAGGTGTTGTTGTTGTTGTTGTTTGGATTTTAAACCTTACGTCTTGGGGATCCACAGCAACAAAAGATATTTAAACGGGGTCCCTGGTAAAGAAAAGGTTAAGTGCCATTGCTCTAAAATATAGCCTACAGCAACTGGTATTTGTTGGCAGTCTCCCATCCAAGTACTAATTAGGACTGACCCTGCTTAGCTTCCAAGATCAGACAGGATCTGGTGCCTTCATAGTATTTAGGCCCATCCCAGCAATACTGCCCCAGTAAAGGTTGCCTCTGTTGCTGTAGGAAAATTTTCTCAGGTTGTCTTGATCTGCACCTTTAACTTGTATTACACAAACACACACCCCTAACAATGTAAGTAATCAGTGCATGGAAAAAGGCTGCTTACATGGACTCAAATCCCAGGCACAGCCTCACCACTGGAATGTTGAAATGCAATTAAATAATATCTTTGCAGAATGATGGTATGTTTAGTTTAGGAATACCTCTGCATGTCCTCTTGCACCAGCAGAACAGTTGGTGTGGTGTGAGTAAAGTTGCATTGTACAACGGTTTGCCAATCATTGTTGAGGTCTAGGTCCCCACCATCACATCAACAAACATTTTGGGTCTCATCTTTTAATATAATAATGCAATTAAAGGGATAACATCCAATGTGAATAGAGCCAAATTTTAAATCAGTGTTTGGGATGCTTGGTCAGCTGTGTTGCTGTTTGTGTGTGTTGTTTTGCCTTTTCTGTTGTTTTCTTTTCCTTTTTTTTCTGGTTGTACTGATTTGCTGTTAATGTTTATTGTTCTAAATTTTTTTTTAAGTAAATTAAAAAAGAGCTATATGACCCCAATTGTCGGAGTTGTTCAAGTTCATTGCCTTATACACTGGGGCTCACCCTACCTCTCCATTGATGCCCCCTTGTCGTGGGAGAGAGGCTTGCATACTCTAATGATGTTTTGAGCTATGCTGGCGGTGGCATAATAGCCACTGGTAGGGTCTCCCATGCCAGACAGGTCAAAACCGAAGGGTCTGACAAAGAGCATCAAAGGGCAGGATGGGCTCTCTAGCCTTATGGCAACCATCCTAGGAGAAGGAAAACTCTAATCCCAAACCCGGGCAGATGGTGCTCATCCAACCCTGTAAGGTCAGCCATCTAAGAGAAGGAAACTAATCAAACCTACGACCCGAGGACCTCGCTGCTACCGTCCATGCTTGCAAGGCCACAGCAGATGAACCTTTAGTTTAAAGGGTGAGGCCAGTTCTGTGCACGCTGCGCTCCACCAGAAAAATCCATTGCACAGGCTCGAAGGACAAATCCTCACCCTACCTATGAAGTCATATCATGTACATTTACTACTCACTCATCCTCACCCAGTCTAGTCACAGTGGTAGCAAGATTGGCAAAACAGTGAATTTTTTGGCAGTTTACATAAAAGCATTTTACATGCCATGTCACCTGTTGTTACTGTGTTTGGAGCAAACAGGCTTGGGTCCATCTGGTTGGGAGATGCTTTTTCCCAAGAGCAAAGGGACCGCTTGCCAGCAACCACCACCCTGCCAAAGGCAATGGAGCCGTCCTTTGGAGTCACTCTTAGGGGTTGTCTATAAACGGCAAAAATACTCCTCACGGAATGCGAGGAGAATATGACCTGTTTTAATGGCATCCCTCATCGTGTCACCATATTCAGAAGGAGGGGGGCTAAATACCCCATATACTCCACAGGAAAAAACCTTCGCAGCTCCCCCACCCCCAGTTTTTAAAAAACAGCAGGGGGGGATGTGCATTCCTGCTTGCTAGAAGAAGCAATGCAAATTGATTCACTTTCCCAAAGGAGCAGAAGCTGAAAGCTGATTGGCTGGACAAGCGCGGGGGGAGGGGACGACTTACTAACAAGGCAAGTGCCCAGAACCGCCATTTTTTCCCACCTTAGCGAATGAGCCCTAATATGATAAAACAGGGTTTGGGGCTTTTGTTGCTTTTCTTTTAAGGCAAAATATCGCACTTTCACACCTTAGTTATGCTTTCTTAAAAAAAAAATACTGTTTGGTGGCAGCAACTGGTGAGAATAAAAATGTGAGTAATTAACTTGTGGCCGCCATCTTGATTTGCACAGCAAATGTGGATAGCTTCACATGCCTGCAATCTACTCCCTGCCCCCCCCCAAAATTGAGAAAAGTTGCAGCTGCTGTGAGTTGCCTTTACAGCAGCGCAATCTGCTTCTTTTTGCCTCAGATAGACAACCCCTTAGACTCTATGAAATTCATGTGGTCGCCATAAGTTGACAGGCAACTTGAAAGCACACACACAAAAGCAGGAAACCTGGAGCTGTGAGGAGGCCTTGCTGGGTCAGATGCCGGCTGGCAGCCAGGTTTCTCAGCCTCTCAGTGTGTGGCTTCTTGTGGCCAGGGGTATCTGGGGTAGGGGCTTTTGTTTTGCCAGTCAGCAAACTGGCAATTGGACATGCACTTAAAGCTAATGTATAGCGGGAAGCTGTTTCTTGTTCCAACCCCATCTTGTGCCTGAGAAGACCTTCCTTCTGAACAGGATACAAAGGAGCAATTAGACAATAATTGACTCATAGAGTACCAACCTGGAGAAGGGTAGGGCTGGTAGAATGGCTTTCTGGTCCCACTTGGCCTCTCCTGTTCTCCCACTCCCAGCAACACACATGCATGTTGTCCCACTAAGACATACAATCCCTCTGGGCTTTAGAAGCCCACTGGATGGCCTTGGGCAAGTCACACACTCTTAGCCTTAGAAGAAGGCAAAGGCAAACCCTCTTTGACTAAATCTTGCCAAGAAAAGTTCATGATAGGTTCACCCTAGCGCCACCATAAGTTGGAAGAGTCTTGAAGGCACCCAACAACAATAAATAACAAACAGCTTTAGTCAAATGCAGATCGGATAAGCATTAACTTTCTTTGTTTTATGAGGACAGAAACTATAAAAAGAGGGAGTTGAAGAGCCAGTCAGTCTGAGTCTGTTCCCATAGACAGAGCATGTAGGGCCTGGGGAAAAGTTACTTTGGGGGCCATAACTCCCAGAATCACCCAATGGCCATGCTGACAGGAGGATGCTTGGAGCTGTAATTCCAAAAGATTAATTTTTCTGAGTGTGGGTTAGGTTAGGTCCAACATTTAAATTATTGTTTAATTGTAGCTCAGCAGTGGGAATAATTCCATACATTGCCTGCTAGACAGTTCTTGGTCATGGTGCTGGATTAGCACATTGTTTACCAGGGAGGTGGGAATTCTGTGCCCCCCCCCCCATATATAGAATCATAGAGCTGGAAGAGACCACAAGGGTCATCCAGTCCAACCCCCTGCCACGCAGGAATCACGATCAAAGCCTCCCTGACAGATGGCCATCCAGCCTCTGTTTAAAGACCTCCAAGGAAGGAGACCCCACCACG
This sequence comes from Gambelia wislizenii, assembly GCA_030847615.1. Classification (NCBI taxonomy): domain Eukaryota; kingdom Metazoa; phylum Chordata; class Lepidosauria; order Squamata; family Crotaphytidae; genus Gambelia; species Gambelia wislizenii. The sequence goes on from JAUMIR010000002.1 coordinate 264,971,470, forward strand.
CTCCGAGGGAGCTTGTTCCACTGCCGAACAGCTCTTACTGTCAGAAAGTTGCTCCTAATGTTGAAGTAGAATCTCTGTTCCTGGAGCTTGCATCCATTGCTCCGTGTTCTAATCTCTGGAGCAGCAGAAAAGAAGCTTGCTCCATCCTCAATGTGACACCCCTTCAAATACTTAAACAGGGCTATCATATCGCCCCTTAACCGTCTTTTTTCCAGGCTAAACATACCCAACTCCCTAAGTCTTTCCTCATAAGGCATGGTTTCCAGACCTTTCACCATTTTAGTTGCCCTCCTCTGGACATACTCCAATTTGTCAATATCTTTTTTGAATTGTGGTGCCCAGAACAGGAACAAGAAGTTCCACTCGGCCATGTTCATCTTCATCGGCAACCTAGCCTTTTCGGACCTGCTGGCCGGCTTGACCTTCATCACCAACATACGTTGCCTGCTAGACAGTTCTTGGTCACGGTGCTAGATCAGCACATTGTTTACCATGGAGGTGGGAATTATACCCCCCCCCCATGTTGTAGGGCCGCAACTCCCAGCTTTTCTCACCATGGGCTGTTCTGGTTAGGATTGCTGACAGCTGCAGTCTCACAATATCTGGAAGGCCAGATAGTTCCCACTCCTGTTGTAAAGAAAATGCTAACTGCAGTGCTGTGACTAAGAGCTGTTTTACCATGAAGTCCTTGTTGCAGATATCAACACAGCAGCCATGTTCCTGGGAAGCCCTTTCTTTCAGCCTCAGTCTGCACCCTTCTGGAATATGCAGGTAGTACTGCCCTGCCTTGCAGCGTTGCTGAAATATAATGTGCACCAAATAGTCAACTTGGTGTAAATGGTTCAAATGTTGGACTAGGGCTCTGGAAGACCAGGGTTCAAACCCCTGCTTAGTCATGGAAACTCACTGGTTTTATTCTCTGAGTCACACTCAGGGCCGGTTTAAGGAATTTTGGGGGCCCCTGCAATGCTTTATTTTGGGGGCCCCATAGGTTTATCTCAGGTCAATGTAACCTAACCTATTCACTGTACAGGATGCTCAGATTACAGTAGGACCCCCGTATCCATGGATTCATTATCCATGGGACACAAAACAGCACACCTACCATAGAGTCTTCCTAGAAAATGTGTCCTCCCTACCCATTTTCTAGGCCCTCCAAGGCAACTCTATGGTATTTTAAACCAGAAGTCCCATTATTTTCAATGGTGTTCACTATTATTCATGGTTTTGAGAATCCACGCCCCCCCCCAAACCAATCCCCAGTAGATAAGAGGGGCCTACTGTAGTAAATAATTTACATATGAAGAACGGCTTAGGGAGCTGGGCATGCTTAGCCTGGAGAAGCGAAGGTTGAGAGGTGACGTGATAGCCATGTTTAAATATTTGAAGGGATGTCATACTGAGGAAGGAGCAAGCTTGTTTTCTGCTGCTCCAGAGACTAGGACACAGAGCCATGGGTTCAAACTACAGGAAAAGAGATTCCACCTGAATATTAGGAAGAACCTCCTGACAGTATGAGCTGTTAGGAAGTGGAATACACTGCCTTGGAGTGTGGTGGAGTCTCCTTCTTTGGCTTTTTTTAAACATAGGTTGGATGGCCATCTACCAGGAATGCTTAGATTGTGTGTTCCTGCAGGGCAGAAGCCAATCAGACGGGATGGCTGTTGGGATCCCTTCCAGCCCTATGATTCTATGATTCTAGGCTGCATTCAGAGCCTGGGAAAGTTACTCTTTGATTACACCTCCCAGAATCCCCCTGCCAGCACCCTTCTCAAGGTCTTGTTGCATTGTTCCTTTTTCAGCATTCTCTAGCCCAGTGGTTCTTAACTTGGGGTCTGCAATGTCCTCACAGGGGGTCCACAAAGGCTTGAAGGCTGCTTGGCCCACCTCCTCCCTGTAGTGGAGCAGCCACATGACAGGAACCAAGGCTAAGACTGGCTGGCTTGGGCTGCACATTGCCATTCAATCCACTCCAGCCACAGACTTGCAGGAAGAAGCAAGAGTGCCTCTGAGGGAAAGTTTAATGGATGGTGTAATTGTATTGTTGTTGTTGTTAGCTATTATTATTTGGGTTTTGAATCTTGAGTTAAGTCTTGGGGCAACAAAAGATATTTAAAGGGGGTCCCTGGTAAAGAAAAGGTTAAGAACCACTGCTCTAGGCCAATGTCTCTCACATAACACTAATGGGATACTGGTGTTTTAGTGACAACAATAAAACCATTGTTCCCAGTAATATTACTCCAAATTTTAATGTATATTCTTTATATTCTTCTGTTAAAAGAGCTAGAGTGTTGTAGAAGTTTCAGCATTGCAATATGACTATGGAGACCAGGGTTTGAATCCTTACTCAGCCATGAATGCCCACTGGATGACCTTGGGCAAGTCATACTCTCTCAGCCTCAAGGGAAGGCAAAGGCACACCCCCTTTGAACAAACCTTGCCTAGAAAACCCCATGGTAGGTTCGCCTTAGTCAGAAATGACTTGAAGGCACATAGGCAAACACACACAAATTTCTTTTGCAGGCTGAACTCAGTTGGTAGCAAGGGGAGGAAGCTGAAGAAGACCAAGGGGGAAAGGGAGGGGAGAGGAACCAGGACATGTTAAGTGCAGTAGGAAGGACAGACTGGAGGGGATTTATGTGGAAGGAAGGAAGGAAGGAAGGAAGGAAGGAAGGAAGGAAGGAAGGAAGAAACCCTTTCTGAGGGAAAGAGACAACCCTCAAATTTCCCCTCTCTCTCATACACACACACACACTCCTCTCCGACATGCCTGACTGGCTTCCTTTTGCAGCAGCAAGCTCCCTCCAGCTTCTGCCACGGAGGGCTGCTGCTTCTTTCTCTTTCTAGTTTGGGAGACGCTGGGTTTTTTGGTTTTTTTTTTTAAGCCAGCAAGAAGTTTTTGGAGGAGGGGGGTAGGAGGGAGCTACAAAGCAGTGGCTCCTCCCAGCTGTTTCCTGGCTGCCTCCTTTGTCAGATAAGGAGGTCAGCAGGGGGGGGGGGCTTGACCTTGGGGCCCCCTGCCAATGCTGATTTGGCAGACTGGTTAAACCGGCCCTGGTCACACTCTTATCAGCCTCAAAAGAAGGTAATGGCAAACACCCTCTGAACCTTGCCAAGAAAATCCCATGATAGGTTCCCCTTAGGGTCAACATAAGTCAGAAATTACTTGAAGGCACACAATAACAACAACAACGACAATGTACACAAAGTCCTCTGACTTTGAATTGTACAGCATATGCATGTGCTATACAGGTACTGTATGTGCTTTACAAGTATTGATAACTTCCTCTCGGCTTCAGTCCCCTACCTGTAAAATGGAAGTATCAACTTACCTCACAGGACCATTGTGAATAAAGTTCTGTCAAGAACACCTTGGACCCAATTTTTCCCAAGTGTTGGCAGTACTAATTAGGAACCAGGGGAGTGGGTGAGAGGAGAGCAGGTATTTCTAGAAAGATGTGCCATCTAGCCAGAAAAGTCCCGTGATGCCAGTCTTTGATTTGCCCGGTGTTTACCGAGTCACCCATGCTGATCCAGCTAGCCATGCCCCACCCAGGGCTTTGTAGGTATGGCTCAGGTAAGTAATTTTATGGGGGCAGTTAGCAGACTGGATGGAAAGAAAATGGGCACCAGATTTGCCAGCCTGGAATATTCATGCTGCATCTAGAGTGGACACTTGCACATCACCAAAAAGAGGACACTGGTTGGCATGAAACTGTGTAGGCAAATGGATATGAGAAATTGTTTTTATAATTGAAATGGAATTGCAGTACATCTCCCTTGAGTTGGGGAAGCCTTTGACAAGGTGGGCCTTGTGCCTCTTGAGTCTGCTGCCTCGGTGCTTATGTTTGAGTGGGGAACTCCAAGGCTCTCCCTTTGCCATGGCCTGGGTCTTTATCTTTTAAAATTGGATTTGGGATGGACAGCCCTTCAAACAGGATGCCTTCAGAGAGAGGTCAGAACAATTAAAATTCCAAAAGCAGGGGAAAGTTACTTTATCGGTGCAATTAGTAATGCTATAGTAACTTGTACATGGTATTTTTAAAAGGCACTCTAAGGCATTTGGACAGGAATTTAAAAGTGTCATGCCATTCTTGTCAGGTCTAAGCTTTAAAGGGTAAAAAAAACCTCACAAAAGGCAACAGAAAAACAACAAGCAAAGGAGTGATGTACTTTCATAACTGCAAAAAGCAAGAAAAACAAAGCACTATGGTGAATAATGGGAATGGGCTGCTTTTTAAAAGAAACTTTCCAGGCTGTGGTATATTCCTAGAACACTTGTCTTATCTCCTGTGATGCCTCTCTCTCTTTTTTCCTCCCTTGCTCTTTGTTCCAAAGCTTCTAACCTGTGTTTTTTATGTCTTCTTCCCCCTTTCCAGATTCTGCTAAGGTGCCCTACAGTCCAAATGACTGAAGATCGGATGTGATCCTGTTCTGATGCCCTCTAGCACAGGCGTCCCCACGTGGGCCTCACTGTAGCCAGTGCTGGGAAAGTGTGGGCGAGCCATGGGGAGTATCTACCAATTCTACTTCGACACGTCGAAGATCTTGGAGCATTACAACTACACCAAGGATAAGCTGGAGAAGGATGAGCCCCCTTCCCTGTCTGCCATAACCATTGTCATCATTGTGCTTTGCTGCTTTATCATCCTGGAGAACCTGCTGGTGCTCATCTCCGTCTGGAGGAACAAGAAGTTCCACTCGGCCATGTTCATCTTCATCGGCAACCTAGCCTTTTCGGACCTTCTGGCTGGCTCGGCCTTCATCGCCAACATTGTCCTTTCTGGCCCAACCACCTTCCGCCTCACCCCAGTCCAGTGGTTTGTGCGAGAGGGCACGGCCTTTGCCACGCTGGCTGCCTCAGTCTTCAGCCTGTTGGCCATTGCCATAGAGCGGCATGTGGCCATCACCAAGGTGAAGGTCTATAGCAGTGACAAGAATTGCCGGATGGTGCTCCTGATCGGGGCCTGCTGGGTCATCTCAGCTGCTATCGGTGGGCTGCCCATCCTTGGCTGGAATTGCATGGCTGACCTTGACAAATGCTCCACTGTCCTGCCCCTTTACTCCAAACAGTACATCCTCTTTGTGGTCTTGATCTTTACCATCATCCTCTTCTCCATTGTGATTCTCTATGTCCGGATCTACCGCATTGTCCGCTCCAGCCATGCTGAGATGGCCGGCTCCCAGACAGTGTCCTTGCTCAGGACGGTCACCATTGTCCTGGGGGCTTTCATCATCTGCTGGCTGCCGGCCTTCATCATCCTCTTGGTGGATGCCTCATGTGCAAGGAAGTCGTGCACCATCCTTTATAAGGCGAAATACTTCTTTGCCTTTGCTACCCTCAATTCAGCCATCAACCCTCTCATCTACACCCTCCGCAGCAAGGACATGAGGAAAGAGTTCCTACGAGTGCTCTGCTGCTGGGGGATGATGGGGCAGGGGAAGCCTGCAGAGCGTTGCATGATCCCCCTCCGCAGCTCTAGTTCCTTGGAGCGCTGCACACAGAAACAGGACCTTCCCTCCTCGCCTTTCATGAAGGAGCATTCCACTTTTGTGTGAAGAGACACAAGAAAGGGGATTACGAGGTGGAAAGCTGTCAGGTGGGGTGGGGTGGGCCCCAAAGAGGCGGTACAAAGGCAATGTGGTACAAGGTATGGAAATAACATCCTGGTGGCCAAGTCCGCCTCACGTGGACTGAAATGGAGGTGTCCATTTGTTCACTAGACCTGCACAGTATTATAACTTTCTGTTAGACATGTGTGTGAGAGAAACTGACTGACAGACTGACTGATGAGCTGACTGACTTGAAGTGTGGGGAGTGGGTAGCTGCTGAGCTATCAATATGGTACGATTCTTCATTCTAGCAGGAGGCCTTGCCATCCCCATTTCCTTCTGTCCTATACCAGAGGGTCAAACTAGACCTTAAGAGGGATGTGCATTCCTTCTTATGTAACCCCTTTCTCTCGCAAAGTGGGATTTCCTCAGAGATAATGTGCTTCAGCCATTGGATTTATCAATTAAACCTGGTTTTACTCTTCAGCCATCATTCACAAAGCAACGTTCAATAAATGCAAGCTATACAGGTGAGGAAAATCACATACTACAACAAACAGATGTCTTTCTCCACTTGAGGGAGCACTTCTTCTTAAAAAAAACACATGCTAAACATGTCATCTAGTTTGGCCCTCACAAACATGCTTTCATTTCTCCCTTCTTTATAAAGCATTCACTTCCTCTTTCCAGGGAAGCAGCAACCAGTCACTTCAATCTGCTCGGGCTGTGTCTGCACTCGTGTCCTGGCTCTGATTTGCACAAAGCAGATTCCTAAGTAGTGGGGAGGGGGGCACTTTCTTGAGAATGAAGACTGACACAACATTCTTAGTTAGCCAGGGGATCTTGTATCACCTTTGAGACTGACAGAGAGAAAATTGTAGCATAAGGTTTGGTAGGCTTAGCCAATGCTGGAATCCAGCATCTGAGGAAGTGGACTAAGTCTACAAACGCTTATGCTACATTTTTCTCTCTCTCAGTCTCAAAGGTGTCACAAGATCCCCTTGATTACTGATATTCCAGACTAACAGGGCTATGTCTTTGAATTCTACAATATCCTTGGAACAAAGGGGCAGTTAGCTAGCTCCAGTGCTGCCTAATTCAAATGTGTTTACCATCTTTGTTTCCAGCTCTGGGCTGTATTCAAACTGGTTTTTCAGGTTTTCTGCACATTTCAAGTAGAGCAAGAAAAAAAAGGGCAATTTCTCCTCTCATAAAGGAGAGGCAAAGACTGATTTCAGAGCTGACTAATGAAAGTTGCAGTCCAACACAGCCGGAGGGTGGCTGCTGGGAAGAGGCTAGCTTGGGCTCTTATGTGGGAGGGGGAAGGAGTTCCAGTGTAGCTGAATATTCCTGGAAGTGCCACAAGAGTTTAGGGACAATATGTGACTACTGTGACCTTGTGCAATCTAATGTATCCCTCTTACTGGTGTCACTTTGATGGGAGGTATGCCAGTAGAGACCTTCTGAGCAAGGTTTTTACCCTTTTAATGCTGCTTCTGTCTCCATCCACCCACCCACCCACAAAATCTGGTAAAGAGGAAAAGCTGCAGAATGTCTAGAAGTGCTCACAGTCCCTATTACAGTGACTGAGCAGTGGGGGGGCCCTCCTGGTTACTGCTTGGATGGGAGACTGCCAACAAATACCAGGTGTTGTAGGCTATATTTCAGAAGGAGGAACTGGCAAAACCATCTCTGAGTATTCCTTGCCTAAGAAAGCCCTGAGAAATTAATGGGACTGCTATTAGTCGACAGGTGACTTGAAGGCACATACTAAGGCTAAGGAAGGAGGTCGTCAGTCTCCCAGGGATAGGGGCCACATAGCCCCCTTGGACCCACCAGGGGCTTCACGCTGCTGCTGCACTGCCGGTGATGCTGGCTGGAATGCTGTGTGAGTTGGTGTCCAAAAGTTTTCCCAGGCTAGAGAACATGGATCCCAATTTCCTGCTGTCTCCTGCTAAGCTCTTGCATAATGGAGCTCAAGAACATAAGAAGCTGCCTTATGCCAAGTCAGATCATCTAGTCCAATCCTGTCAAGTTTTGGCTGGCAGTTATCGCTCTCCAAGATTTCAGATGGAATTGTCTCCTGGTGGTCTCTCATCCAAGTACTAACCAGGCCAGATCCTGCTTAGCTTCAAAATCAGGCAAGATCAGGGACTCTGTGATTACACTCAAACTGCCGCAGCTGCATCCTATTGAATCCTGGGATTTGTGGTCTGGTGAGGCCCTAGAGGAGCCCTCTGGCTGAGAATTCTAAATGCCTCCCCAACTGCAAATCCCAGGATTCCATAGGATGGAACCATGACAGATAAGGGGAATCATAATGGTGTAGTGTGAAAGGCTGCCCGTGTATTCAGGGTGCTATGGTAGCAGGTTGGGAGGTTTCTTTGTTCAGTATTCTGAAAAGCCTGCCACCCCTTTACAGCTGATATCGATGATTAGTGGATAAATGAAGGACCAGCCACTAGAAGGACTAGGCAGAAATTTGGCCCCATGAGGAGTAACCAATGCTCCTCTCTCCAGTTTCCAACCTAGATGCAAAAGGGAGGAACATGGTGAATAGGATTAGCTGGCAGTTAACTTTGGGCATGAGGAAGTGTCCCCCCTCTAGCTCCTTCTGAAATGCCCCCCTCCAAAGACACAGATTGCTGAAGCGGGGGCAAGGACAGGATGGGAAACTAGTCTGATGCTGCATTTGTCCATGGGGGCAGCACAGAAGGCCTATTTAAAGAGGAATGCTGTAAACAGGAGTGAGCCAGTGTGATGTAGGGGTTTGAGTGTTGGGCTAGAACTCTGGGAGACCAGGGTTCGAATCCTGATCAGCCACAGAAACCCACTGGGTGACCCCGGGCAGGTCACACTCCCTTGGCCTCAGAGGAAGGCAAGGTCAGTCTCCTTCTGAATAAATCTTGCAAAGAAAACCCTGTGATAGGATTGCCTTAGAATCGCCATAAGTCACAAATTACTTGAAGGCACACAACAGCAACCTGTAAACAGGGCTTCTGTGCAGACCACATTGCAGAATGTCAGAATAACCTCCTCTCCTTGAGCCCAAAGATTTTGTGCATCTGCTGAGAGATTGGATTTATACACTTAAGTGGCCTCACTTTCAGGATGCTCCTCCTATTTCCAACCAGCAGTAGTCCTCTGACTTCCAGCCCTTTGGTTTAAAAACAAACTGAAACACTGTAGTGTGAGAGTAAAAGTGTGATGTGGGTCTGGGGGATTGGTAAGGTTGATTGTGGGGCTGCTAAGGGAGAAGATGTGAATGGCTGTTGGGGGGAGACCAGGTAATTCCTTCAAGGAAAGAGCCTGGAGTTGAAGCATGATTCAGCCAGTGTGATGTGCAAGGACATGCCACTGAGAGAAAGGAGGCTTTCTTCTCTCTTAATGAATGGGAATTAAGATGCAGGCGTGGGAATCCGGTTCCTCCGCAAGCAAGGGTGATGCCGCCCAGGGCTGTAGGAGGCAGGCAATTGCTTTAGATACCGCCTCCTCCTCTTCCTCTTCTCCGGTACCACATTACAGTGTTCCAAGGAGCTGTAGTCATAGCCGGAGGGCTCGGACCACAGTCGGCTGCTGTGTAAGGGACTGGTTTCCAGAAAGGCTTTGAACTCTAGTACCTCTCTAAGGACTTGTTTATACAAGGAAAACAAACCCAGAGTGCCTCAGAGTAATGGCATTTCACAGCAGCTGCAGCTTGTTTTAATGGTGCTTTTACCCTCATAAGCTTCGAGTGCAAGATCGCAGCCACAACTCGCATTTGTACTTATCTCAATTTGTTGCTGCTGCTGAACTTTAAAAAAAAAATGTCCAAGGTGCAACCACCCCATTTTCTCACCTTAGAGCTTGCTTGCTAAGGCGAAAATCCAACATGGTGGCCCCTGTGCTCACCTGGCCAATCAACTTTGCACTTCCTTTCCTATGCGAAAGCAATTCTTACCAAATTGCTTATCTCAAAGAGCAGGAATGTGCATTCCTCTCATTTAAAAAAAAACCCTCTGGGAAAAGCCACAAAGGCTTTTCCTGTGGAGTTTTTGACATTTTGGGTCCCCCTCTTTCCCAATATGTTGAAACGATGCGGAATGCCATTAAGACAGGCAGGATTCTCCTCGTGTTCCATGAGGAGTATTTTTGCCATTTAGACACACTCCCCCAACTGTTTTATAGATAATTGAATACTGAAGGCTGCAAGTATTTGGTACATGCCAAAATGCTTGTTATAAGGAGCAAGACATGGAAGAGGGGCCGTAGAATGGAGAGAGGAAAACTTGACCTTCCTGCTGTTTTTGGACTGCAACGCCCACGAATCATTACCATAGGCAGAGCTGGGGCATCTCAAAGATGATGTCCAAGACATCTAGAAGGACAAACATTCTCAGAGCACGGGAGGCTGTACAGCAAAGAAGTGTCCCTCCTGTGGTTTTGCACAAGCAGTTAAGAAAACTATGAAGGAAAGATTTACGTGTGCAAGCATGTTTTGACTAAAGCCCTATAAATGTGTGCTGTATGTACAAGCAAAATCTTGCACATGCCCATCCAGAAGGAAGCCCATTGAGTTCCACATGACATATTCACAGGTGAATATAGGACTGGAGCCTCAAACTCTTGACTCCGTGCACTGTGTGGGTGGGTGTGCTGTTTGTCATAGCAATGAAGTATCCATAACTGTGGTGTGTGTGTGTGTGTGTGTGTGTTTGTGTGTGTGTGTGCTTGTGTGCGTGCAAAATTCTGATTCAGTGTGCAAGTGTTAGTAAGTGAAAGTCCCTATCTGTAAGGTGTTGCTGACTTGTCATTTTGCCTGTCCGCACTGACAGGTGTACAATCATAGCCGGTGACATGTGCATTTTGGATGGTGCCTGGGCTTGTTCATGTGTATCAGTGCACATTTTGTGTAGACGTGCATGGAGTACTGCCCTCCTCCAGCAACAGTGTGGCATGGCAGTGACATTTTTGTGCACATGCTGTGATTCCACGATCTCTAACCTCCACAGCTCTCCCTTAACCATGTCTAGTTTTTTATTGCATACCCTTTCTTCCTTGTGGTCAAGTCAGGGGCAAAAAATGATTGGCTTTTCTCAGAGAGAGATTATTTTATGGGGCTTAGGTGTGTGCTTCTGCACCTTACTTCCACCCCTCCTTTCAGGCACTTGTTATCACATAGTGCAAACATACATCTAGTTGACTGGTATTACGCTTTGAAAATAGCCAATAAGTTTCATTTTAATTCAGACTTAATTTAATTTTTTAAAAAAATAATAATTTAAAAAGGAGCTTCTAGTGGCATAGTAGAGAAGTATTGTTGCTCATGCTGTATACTGTATGTTTATATCTGCTTTCAGTTTTTTCAGGGTTTGGCAAGATTTCAGAAACCTGTTTAATTAGAGACAAGAGTGCACCAAAAAAAAAACCCAGTGTATAAGCCCATCATCTCTGCCAAACCATCTTCAGCTGTCAAAAACAACTGCCTGCTTTCAGCTCCATCACCCCACTTCCAAAGATGCTCTCCCCCAGATACCGCATCTGCTTGTGTCCATCTCTTCATCCACATCAAGAATGGGGCAAAGTTTGGGAACAGGCTGTTGCAGCCCTTCTGTTCTGTGCCTGTGTAGAGTTTTGGCCTATGAATAACACCAGTGGGAAAGTGACCTGTAAGTGTACCACATTTGAGACCACAGGTAGTTCCCACCGGGGCCATGCCCTTAAAAGGGATGGCTTGGCCCACTGCCACTTGTCAGTCATGAGTGTGTCAAAGCAAACGTTTGTTAAGAGTGTGTATCTACATCACAGACTTGGTGATTTATTTGTCTGGTTTTGCCCCTGGGAATCATGGAAGGAGCTTGGAGCAGTTATGGTATGTGGAGGAAGAGCGATAAACTGCTCATCACTGCCATCATGTTTCTCTCTTTTTCTTTCTCTCTCTCTCTTTTTCTCCCTCCCTCCCTGCCCCCCTTCCAATTGCACAAGACAAATGGAATGATGTTAGGCCTTTTGCTCCTGCTATTTCTAGCCCAGCCAAATTTTGCCTGTGGAAACACTAATTTTTTGAGTTGTTTTTTTTTTAAATGTATTTCTCCCTTTTAATGGGGACTTGTATGTATTAAAATGTTCACTTCTAAATCAGGCTTCTGTGCATTTTTCCCCTTTATCTATGCTTCTGTGAGGTCAGGTACACATTTGCAAAAATACTAAGGAAGCTTTTCCAGCCCATCCCCTCCACAACCAGATTAACTCACAGTTAATCCCATTAGTGTGGGAACAGTGTGTGTTTGTAGTCCAACACATCTAGAGGGCACCAGCGTGGTGAAGGCTGCACTAAGGGCTGAGTGTCACTAGTGCATTATGATGGAGAATATCTTGGTAGCCTGTGCTCTGAACAGGGAGCATAAAATGTTCCAGCATCCATGTGTTCTCCTTCCTCCTTTCCCCCTGGGGAAGGGACACTGACCATTTTCACACAACACTATAAAATGCATGTGCAGCTCTTATGGCTGTAGATGAACTGGGGCAGCCACTCCCTACAGTCAGAGCTACATGGAAAACTGCCTTATACTGAAATCACATGACAGGTCTATCTAACTCAGCCTTGTTTGCAGTGGTGCTCCAGAGTTTCAGACATACCTAGAAATGCCAGGGACTGAATCAAGCAGTGGTAACTGATGACTCCCCTATCAGTGGATCAGGGAACCCATTCCAGGCTTTCATCCTAACTTTAAAGTAGCTATCCAAGGTTTGTTGTTGTTGTTATCTATCTTCAGGTTCACTCTGACTTACAGCAACCCTTTCATAGGGTTCTCTTGGCAAAATTTGTTCTGAGGAGGTTTGCCATTGCCTTCCTCTCAAGCTGTAACCTTTCACAAGGTTATTTTTCTTGGCCTCACTGAGCCCTAGCCCAACATCCAAAAACCACATCAGTATCTGCTAGGGTTTGATTCCAGGGCACACACACCCCTCACCGTGGATACCAAAATCCATTGGATGCTCAAGTCTCATTATATACAATGGTGCAATAAAATTGCATCCCTTATATAAAATGGTGAACAGCAAGGCTCGCTTTTTGGAATTTCCCCCCCACCCCCCCACCCAAAAAATATTTTCAAGCTGTGGTCGGTTGAATCCGCGGATGAAGAACCTGTGGATATGGAAGGCCGGCTGTACACTATGCTGGCTCTTGCTATCCAAGGTGCTGAACTATTTTGAAGACACAGTTCAGCATCTTAGAGATTTCCCTGAAAGTTCAGACTAAATCCTGGAGCAGATTCACTGCCCTGCTGATGTGGAAGCCACCAGCTGCCACTGGAACTGGGGACCTTCTGCATGAGAAGGAAGTGCTGTAGCCCTGAGCAACAATGCCTCCATGCCATGAAGCTCTGCCCAGCTGTGGTGGAACCACACGTCTTGCTACTTCTCCAGCCCAAAAGAGCAAAGAGGAAACTGTATCATGTATCGCTTTGTTTCAGACCCCTGGTTTCTCCATTCCACCCTATTCCTTCCTTGGGCTGGGAGGAAACCTCCTTCTCCTATGTAACTGTTAACAGATGAAACAGAGAGGAATGGGTGGAACCTTTTCTCGCCCCCTCCCCATCTGGCTGGAGCTGTGGGAGCTGAGCTCTTTCACATCAGGGCCCCAGAATGCTTTCACAAGGTTATTTTTCTTTCTATTAAAAAAAGAGAAGCCCTCCCACCGCCCCCAGTCTCCCTCGAGAGATGTGGCAGACAGAGACTCCTGCTGAGAATAGTGCTTTCCTTTGCTCTGGAAAGCTTAAGGCAAGCAGCTCAAATTTAAGTGTAAGGAGGGTAATGGTGCAGCTTAGAAAGGAGAGCTGTGTTTCTGTCATGGGTATAAAGCATCAGTGCTGTTAGTCTTTTTTAAAAACATTTTTTCTATGCTTCACAGAACCACAAAACCATTCATAACTATTCTTTTTTCAGTGTAAACCTAGGGGAGATGATATTCCCTATTGTAAAATTGCATTATTGTTTGAGCTGTTATACATGGCATGCAGACCTTGGAAAAGCGGGGGGGGGCATGTTGGACTACAGCTTGTCTTGTGGGAGGGGGATTTGTGCAGCTGCAGAACAAACAACCTAGCTTTTCTAAGCTTCGATGTGATATCCTGGCTGGGCCCAAGAACATGCACCACACTGCTATGAACTGTTTGTGCGTTGTTGCTGTCGTAACTTGCCTGTTCCTGCATTTGACTATTCAGATTTGAGGTTTGCCATTCCAGATCACCTCTGCTTTGCTCACTCTCCCCTGTGGCCTCAGAGAAGGAAGTGGGGACACCATTCTGGGATGCAGCCATAATGACAAAACCCTGCTTTTGAGACAACTCGTGCCGAAAGGTTTGAGCCAACAGGCCTGGATCTGGAAGTATGTCGAGGGACAATTTTTTAAAAATATAGAATACAAACCAGATGTCCCAGTGTTCCTTCCATGCCTCTTCTTCATCTCCCCAGATCATTGCGTGGGGGATAAGTTTTCAGTCCTCAGTGCAAGGCAGGCCAAAAACTACTGAAAGCCCCAACGCCCAAAGACAAACATTCCCAGGGAAGCTGGAGGGGTCAGTGGCTTCGTTCTGACTAGGCAGGCAGCAGATGGCTCAGGGTGGGTGGAGGGAGTTTGTTTTCCTTCAAGAAGCAACATCTGCAATGGATTTGCTTGTCTTTGAGGGATGCAGACGGCCATAGAAACCACAGAATATGAGGCAAAAGAGGACCAACATCCATTCTAAAGAGAGGAGAAAGAAAGAGACGTGATTTTCTGCATGTCTTTTGGCCCACCTATTCACTTGCTGCCACGTACTCCAATAATGGATTTTTATTTTAAAAAAAACACAACAACTCCTATTTCAAAATATAATTCTCAAGTTGCGGTCCATGTTTGTTCTGAACCATTAATAGTAAAACAGTTCAAAGAGGAAAATAAACCAGACAATGGTCTTAATACTTTCTTACTACTTCATTGTAACCCAAGACTCAATCCTCTGTCAGTTTCTCAGATGTTCCCCCATCTCAGAGACCAGATACTTACTTTTATAAAATATTACATAATTGTATTATCAAGGCCCCAAAAGTAGTTACCATTATTGTTTTTTAAGATGTTACACTTTGCTTTCCTTTTTCTAAAAGGTGATGAAAACAGTTACTTTTATTTGCTTCTTTTAAAATCCCTAAATATCTGTGATAAAAATACACTTTTCTTCTGTCTACCTATTTTCATCCAGCAGCATAATAAGGCATAAGGCAATGGTTAAACCGATTAATACTCTTTCCCCAGCATTTAGTGAGAAGCCAGACACTGGTAACTATCAAACTAACTAAAAGGTTACAGCTACACCGCAAGAGGAATGAAGTTATTCCTTATCAAGTTCCAATCATAATGCAGTTTAGCTGTATCTTCATTACTAGAAGAATGATCTAATTAAAATTTGTAATAAAAAGTTAGTTACACACAAAACTAACTAAACTAAAAAAGTTTAGTTACACACAAGCTCTACTTATACCAAAGGAAATTGGTTCAATGGTGGGAGATGCAGAGAGGCTGAACCACACCAGGTGACACTGTCAGAAGGAGGGGTGACACTGGCCTTAGTAACACCATAGAACTGGTTAGTGTTTCAGGTGGCACAAGAATCATCTCCAGAACAGGGATAGCCAACTGTCAGGGGTTTGGTCACCCAGGGGATCTTGGAGGACAGCATCCCTGAAAAATTAGGGGGCATTGGTAACAGTTTCAATGTGTTTTTGCCTTGCTACGTTGTTTTAGGTCTGGAAAAGGCATTTATTTCAACAGGAAGTGATGTAGAAGGAGAAAAATGGGGCCATGGGGGCCATAAGAACAGGCACGGGGCCAATGCAGGTTGTGGGCTGTGTTGTCCCCACCCTTGCTCTAGAGGAACCTAAACTAAGCTCTACCACAATGGTTCTTAACCAGGGGTCCATGATGTCCTCACAGGAGGTCCACAAAGGCTTGAAGACTTCTTGGCCAGCCTCCTCCTTGCAGTGGAGCAGCAACATGACAGGATCCAAGGTAAAGGCTAGCTGGCTTGGCCTGCTCATTGCCATTCAATTCACTCCAGCCACAAACTTGTAGGAAGAAGCAAGAGAAAAGTCTTCCCTCTCCCTCCTGTGTCTCTGAGGGAAGATTTAATGGATGGTGTAATTGCATTATTATTATTATCATTATTATTATTATTGGGTATTATTGGGTATTATTATTAGGGTTTTAAATCTTGGGTTAAGTCTTAGGATCCATGGCAACAAAAGATATTTAAAGGAAGCCCCTGGTAAAGAAAAGGTTAAGAGCCACTGCTCTACCAGATTATAATAACTTGTCAAAGAGGAGGACTAGGCCTGTGGAGTTTATTCCAGTCATATTTGATTCACATCCCAAACCCTCCAATATTTCACAAATGAAAACAGGAACACATGTGGCCAGGCAACATCAGAGTGTGGTCAAGATGGCAAAAGTTATGAATGAGGAAGAACACACAAGCTAGGAGAGGTTGCATCAGTTTGCTTTTGCCTGAGCTGACTGGGAAGGGGAACGTTTTCTGCACTTTGAACTCAGTTTTCAGCAATTACAGTAGGACAAATGGGGAAAGTAGGAGGAAGAGGGGAAAGAAACTGGGACAGTTTAAAAGCAGCTGAAGAAGTGAGACAACAGAGGAATAATCAGGACTGTCCCTGCTAACAGGGGACAGTTGGAGGTATGATAGCCTGTCTTTCTTCCATGAATGGGACTGAAGATGGCTTACAGTGAAATAGTAGAAATACAGTTCTGCCAGATATATATATATATATATATATATGATGGTGAGAGAGAGAGAGAGAACAGTTGTACTCCCAATCCAAGTGTATCAGGTGAACATGCCTTTAATAAACATCAGTTAACAATTAAAAGTCAGTTAACATTATCATTACAGTGAAATAGTAGAAATACAATTCTGCTATATATATATACACACACACACACACACACACACACACGATGGTAAGAGAGAGAGAGAAAACAGTTGTACTCCCAACCCAAGTGTATCAGGCGAACAAGCCTTTAATAAACATCAGTTAAGATTATCTACTTTCAATTACAGGTTGACCCCCATATCCGCACAGGATATGTTCCAAGTCCCTCCATGGGTACCTGAAATCATGGATAACAGAGAACCCTATTATTTTCAATGAGATGAATGCTGGAAGTTGACCATAGACTCACATTGGAAGACCTGGAAATGTCTAGAGAGAACGTATTTTTTCGAACGTAGATTAGTGAAACCGGTTATACCAAATCTATGGATATGGGGATCAACCTGTAGTTATTTTTCTAGTTACAGGGGTGTGGCCCCTCACTAAACCTAAGATCTATTACAGAGCTAGATAGGCCTAAACAACAATGCTTTCAATAGTTTACTTTGGGTTGCCAGAATGAAAACTAGACAGGAATCACGTAGCTTTAATGGTTGTGCAGATGAGGAAATTTCAGCAGGTGTTGCTTGTTACCTGGTTGTGTGACAAGTAAAACCTGCTAAAATTCGACCTTCTACAAAACCATTAAAGGTCCAGGATGCCTCTCCAGTTTTCCATCTGGCAACCCTAGGCAAGTCACTTGTGATAATTAAATTGATAAATATGCTAGAATGAAGGCAGGAAGGAAGTAATTCACATTGGTTACCTTTTCAAGTATTAGCTTATTAATAAATTATAGTCAGTCTTCCATATCCACAGATTCTTTATCCATGGATTCAACCAACCACAGGTTGATTTTTTTTTTTAAAGCAAACCTTGCTGTTCACCATTTTATATAAGGGATGCCATTTTACTAGGCCATTGTATATAATGGGACCAGAGCATCCAGATTGTGGTATCCACAGAGGGTCCTGGAACCAAACCTCAGCGGATACTGACAGCCCACTGTATTACAATAACAGATTGTTGTTTGAATTATTTAAAAGTGTAGTAGCCTCTGCTCTTAATTTTAATGGCCAAAAATAATTCTTAATTTTTTGAGATTACATAACCTTGCTTTTGCATTCCATTAGAGTAGGTTTGTCTCACCTCGCAGGAGTGCATCCTTGCTAAATGGTATTTCCTATGTAGACCAGGTATAGGAACCATGTGGTCCTACACCTGCTGGCCTGCAAGTTCCAGCAGCTTTAGCCAGCAGAGCCAATGGAGAGGAATGCTGGGAGTTGTTGTTCAACAGCCTCTATGGGGCAACATAGAATCATAGGGTTGGAAGAGACCACAAGGGCCATCCAGTCCAACCCCCTGCCATGCAGGAATCAAAGCATTCCTGACAGATGATGTTGAGCCAGTTCTCTCTCCCATCTAAAGTTCTTTCCACACTCCAAGCATTGAAATGGTTTCTCCCCTGTGTGGAGTAGCTGATTTGATACGATCACCCATGGTACCCTTCTGGTCTGCCTCTCTGGGATGGAACTTGGGGACATTGTTCTGCAGCGGCTCCAGTCCTTCCTGGAGGGGTGAACTCAGATGGTGGTGCTGGGGGACTCCTGCTCACTGTCCTGGCCATTGGCTTGTGGAGTTCTTTGGAAGCTGTTCAGAAACCTCAGTAAGTCCAAAATGTTACAGCCAGAACACTGATGGAGCCATTAACAAGGGAGCATGTAACTCCCTTGTTAACAATGACATCATGCGATAGCCGCCACCATTCACACTACCTACACGTCATAATCCCTCAGTTTTTGCTGCATCTGATAAAGTCCAGGGTGCCATTTACACAATGAAAATGTAGTGAGATGAATTTGTGTCGATCTCTCGTTGTTTACACGTACAGCATGACAGTCTCGAGCTTTTCGGAAGGGGGGGCATCTTTTATCCCTCAACCAGCGGGATGGCCGGAAATTGAGGTGGGCAGGGGCAGGCACAGAGTTCAGAGAAGGAGGGCTCAGTCACCCGTTCAATAGATTCAGCCTCACCAGCTGAAAGCAAAGGCTTCCCTTCCAGCTGCATGTAGGTTTGTGTGTGTGTCTGTGCCATAAGTCACCCTGTTCAGTGGCTTTTTACACTGCAAACCCCTCAGCTTTAACCTGTCCCTCTCCTGCATGGTGAGCTTACTTTTTAAAGGGACAGTCACACTGAAAGCCTCTGGGCTCACAATCAACTTATTCAATTCCTCCCCACCCCATCCCATGCATGATTCTCCCCGTAAATCAATTTGCCATGCCAGTGTTGCATTTAATTTAAACATACTGTACTCTGTTTCTACTGAAACATTGGGGGGAGGGTAAGAAACAGGTCCCATTTTTCACTCTAGCAACCCTAGAAGCCAGATCTCTCCCCTAACTCTGCCACTCTTCTTGATGCCCCAAAGCGACTGCCATAAGTTTGCCCAACTGTTCTATTTCAGTGGGCCTTTTTGTAGGCCTTTGACATCTAAGCCGCAGTTTGCAACGTTTCTTTCTCTTCTAAGGCCTTTTATTCTCTTTTATTCAGAATTTATCCTGCTGAATCTCCAGGACTTTAGGGAGGATTATGACCAGTTCAAACTGATTTTAAGAAATCTGAGGGTATAAAACAGATCAATATAAAATCTTGTGACATCCTATCACAACCTCACAAAAAAATACCCAATTAACCTTGGCTAGCCTCCAAAAGCAGTGTTTTACAATGACTCTGGAAGACAGTCAGCATCCAGCTTTGGCAAGGCTTTGGGAGGAAGGAAACCTCAAACAGCCAAGGACTTGCCAAAGACCCTCACAGAAAGGGTTGGAGGCATTTGGTGCATAGATGAGAAAGGGGGTGGGAGAGAGGAGAAGGGAGAGGTAACTGTGTTGGTCTGAAGCAAGCAAACAAAAAACAAACCCAGAACAATGCCAAGTTAAACATACTTATCGCAAGGGTGCCACAAGTGTCATCTTGTGTTGTTTTGAGATGAAAAAACTAGTGCTGAGACTCTAGCCTGCATATAGGGGGTTGTTGTTTGTTTGTTTGTTTGTTCGTTTTTTGATAGAATCCCTACTTTTTAATTCTGAGTGTGGTGTTAGGGATGAGGTGGTGAAAATATTTGCTTCCAGCTGAGGTATCAATTTTTCTTAGCATCAAAACAGGTGTTGTGCTCTTTTATCAGAGTTATGCATCTATCAATTTCTCTTTATACTAGAAATCAAATAGATGCAGATGTATCAGCAGTGGTGGTACTCAGGGGGTGTGGAGAGTCTGAACCAGGTGACACCGTCAGAAGGAGGGATGACACCAGCCTTAGTGTATCAGTCAAATGATGCCTTACTTTTCCTTTGCAGTGGTATCTAGCATAGTAATTTCAGTGGAATGGGAATTTGTAAGGTTGCCAGATCAAAAAACTGGAGAGGGCTCCTGTACCTGTAATGGTTGTGGACCAAGGGGAAATTTCAGCAGGTACTGCTTGCTGCTTAGTTGTGGGACAAGCAATGTCTGCTGAAATCCCCTCTTCTCCACAACCATTAAAGTAAGATATAGCAATTGTCTCCAGTTTTCAATCCGGCAAAGTCTAGAATTGCGTGGCCTTTCAGATATTGTTGGACTACAGCTCCCAGCATTCCTCGCTGTTGGCTAGGCTAGTTAGACCTGCAACATGCAAGGAGGCATGCAACATTTGGAGAATCACAACATTCTTGCTCCTGCTCTGAATGCTGCTCCTTACGAAGGCCAAATAGATCCATGCATCCACATGTAAGATTTTTTATTATTATTGGTGGGTTTGGGAGATTCCCAAGGTTTACATAAGTCAAGGGTTCCCAGAAATAAGCCTCAGGGAAGAATAGAGAGTTGGGTGGGGGGAGAGATGGAAGGATGGAAGGGGGGTAGGCAACCTGGTGCCTTCCAGATGGTTTGGATTACAATCCCCAAATTCCTCACTGTTGGCCATTCTGGCTTGGGCTTTGGAGAACTAAAGTCCTGAACCTCTGTCAGCCATAATGTTGTCTCCCCCTGTGCTGGAATGTGTAATTAACTTTGATGTGAATGTACCAGTAGGGTTGACATGTTTACATTGTCTCTGGGTCAGGGGAAGTTCACATATTTCATACCCTCCAATATTACACAGATGAAACCTTGGATATGTGTGGCCAAGCAACGTTAGAATGTGGTTTAGGTGGCAAACATTATTTTAATGAGGAAGAAGACACAAGTTAGAAAAGGCTGCCGCAGTTTGCTTTTGTCTGTGCCTACTGGGAAGGACAAGTTTCTGCCCCTTCCTTTCCTCTCCCCACTGTGGAGGTAATTGAGCTCACGCCACTTTTGCACTTCATACTCAGTTACCAGCAAGTGAAGTAGGGTGAAGATAAAGGAGGAAAGCGGGAGAAAGAAACTGGGATGCTTTAAAAGTAGCTGAATAAGTGGGACAACAGAAAATTAATTGGGACTGTCCCTCCCAAACCGAGACAGTTGGAGGGTATGTTATTTTATTATCATTTACATAACTACATATACTTTCATATATATTTGTGGGTGTCTTTCTACACCCACTCATATATGCACACATACCATCTCAGCTTTTAAGTATGTCAGTTGTATAAATAGCTTGATCCTATCCCATTTCCTGCCTCTCAAGGCTTGTAACATCCTCCTTGGCCGAATGTTCAGGGAGGCAATTCTGAGAGTATGCTAAGTACCTCACCACACCACAAATCCCAGGATGCCATAGGATGGAGCAACTCTTGGTGCATTTCATTGAGTCAGCACTGGGCAAAGTGAGGTCCACGGACTGCATGCAGCCATTGGGTCCCCAAAGTTCCCAGACCTTCAAATTAAAAAAAAAATAAAAATAAATCAGGAGATTATATTTTTTTGCCCCCAAATGCCCAAATGCAGCAGTTTCTCTTCCCCACCTCCCAGAGACCCACAACCCCCTAACTAATTTCCCAGATGCCAAAAATAATCCAAAATGGTGTCTAGAAGGGACATTCCATCATGTTGGGCATGCTCAAACCCAGCTTTGAACTAGAGCATTTGAGTTTTTAACTACATTTTTTAAAAACCTTGTACACGGCCTTGAGTCTCAGGTTTGGGGGGGAAAGGCAAGGTAATATAATAAAAGGAACAGACTAGATAGACTAGAGTGGACTAGACAAGAATAGGAGCTATATGTGCCACCCAATTTCTATGTATGGTTGTGAAAGCTGCACGGTGAAGAAATGTGACAGGAAGAAATGCCACTCATTTGAGATGTGGTTCTGGAGGAGAGTTCTGTGGACTGCCAAAAAGACAAATCAATGGGTCCTAGAGCAAATCAGGCCTGAACTCTCCCTCAAAGCCAAGATGACTAAATTGAGGCTATCGTACATTTGTGGCATATCATGAGAAGACAGGACTGATTTTAAAAAGACAATAATACTTGGGTATTTATCCCACCAGGCTGGTATTTCACAATTACAGCAAGATATTAGCATATTTGGCCAGTACTTATCACACGATGTCATATCTATCCTGTTGCTGCTTTGCATTTCATTCGTTTCTGTAGCGTACCTTTTAATTGACAGGGGGCCTCCGTAAATGGCTCCCAATATCGCTGCTGTTCCATTAGTCTCCGGTGCAATAGGTCTCTTCCACTGTAGTAATGATACGACAGCACTCATGTAGCATGAGGGAACATGATTCTCCTCCTCTCCCCACTCTCCCCATTCTCCCTTCCCTCTCGCTATTCCCAAGCAGGTTGAGGTTGTTTTTACTCCATGCCCTTTTTCCCCCCTGTAATTGCATAACTACAGCAGAGCAATAAAATAAAATTATTTTTATCATTTTCCTGTACTTACGGAATTGCAAAAAAAAGATTGAAAGGCATGCACGTTGAGTATTGAGTAGGGCATATTGCAGAGTTATGGAGCCAGTGCAGAAGGGAACATGGATTGCCAAAGCAACACACTCATACCACAGAAAGTGTGGTATTGAACATTTTCAAACCAGTATATTCCTGTTTGCTTCACTAATGTGATCGTTGCAAGAAAACAGGCTGGTGTGATAAAGTCCTTGGTATAGTGGAAAGCAGTAGGAAAAGAGGTAGACTGCCGTCCTCAGTCAAGGAAGCCACAACTGCCCTGAGTTTGCAAGACTTGAGCAGGGCAGTTGATGAGTAAGTATCTTGGAGATCTCTCATTCATAGGGTTGCCCTAAGTCAATGTCAACTTGGCAGCAAATAAAAACAAACAATGCCAACCAACCTGTCCAAGGCCTCCTAAACTTAGTTCTTGCCTCAAGTATGATAGCCAGTGCTCTCCTATTGCAAGTATCAAAATCTGTTTCAACTGCCAATCCAGCCAGCTTCTGTACATGAATGGGGAGAGGGGGCAGCATTTTGTCTTTTGCCTCTGGCAGCAAAATGTCTCAGAGCAGCCCTGGCTGCAGGTACCGTTGAGCCAGCCGTGGCATTTATGCCTCCTCAGCATAGACCTCAGGTGATGGTGGCAGCTCATACAATCTCATATTTTGACTCAGCTGCTGCCTTCCCTGGCACACTTGAATGCTGCTGCTGTTGTTGAATAGGGGTGAAGGAAAGGGCCAGGGAACAAGTGACTCATGAGTGGAGAGCTGCCAATTTCTGAGTGGAAGCATTTGATGCAAATGATCTGTAAGTGAATTGGCATAGTGCAAAATAATACGCCTCCAAGTCAAACAATTTGACTTCTTTAGCTGGCAAAGCCCTCAGACACTCAGCATCTCTAGTGAGCCAATGTTTTGGACTTCTTCAGATTCTGGCATCAGATCAAGGGTTATGCTCCACCAGTATGGCCCATTAAAACATACGCCCATGTGTGCACACACAGAGGACCTATATTACATATCAAGGAAGGCTGATCAGTGCTTAATGGTTAAAATAAGGAAACCCTTTAGACAGCCTGGGCATAAAGCTATCCCTACCATAGTGTCAGAGGGCAGAGTCTGCATTCCACTAAAGGGCAACACAACAGGGGGAAAGAGCCAGCAGAGTAGTGTAGTGGTTATAGCATTGGAGTAGAGTTCATATCCCCTCTCAATTGCCAAACTCACTGGGGTGGCCTTGGACCAAGTCATCATCCCTTTCTCTGAGCCTAATCTACCTCACAGGGATGTTGTGCTGATTAAAAATGGGGGGAAAGGACCATGTATGTCACCTTGAGCTCTTGGGAGCAAAGTTGGGATATAAATGTGAGAAATATATACATCTCTGGTAGGAACTGTACAATCTGTGGACCACATGTGGCCTTTGAAACTCCCACTTGATACCCTCTACAAATTTTTTCACTAAAAAAAAATAGATTTGGTGGGGGAAACCCTGCAGGGGTATTTAATTTAAGGCAATCTACTCCAAAACAGCCAACCACCCCTAAACTGCCCAAGAAGCAAGCACAAGTGACATACAACACTTCAGGTTGCCCAACATGGCAGCTGCAGCCCTCTGGAGCTCCAGAGGAACCAAAATCAGGTAGCACTTCTGTGCATCAGACCATGCCCACCCAAGATATACATACATACAGAAAGACAGACAAACAGATCTGACTCATGGATGTATGCACATTCCACCAGGAATCTCTTTGTATAAGCCTTACTGCAACAAACAGTAACTGTGGAAGATCAAAGCTGTGTGCCCCTTGCTAATGTGTGTGAAGAAGTTGCCATTAGGATTTTTCAGCTGAGCTCCCCTCTCCAAAGGAAAAGACACAGATGACAACAGCCAAAGCCCTACAAACAGCTCTGGTGTATAGATCCAGCTGTTTTTGGAACGCCAGCCTCTGTAAGTCTTCATACTAGAGCCAGCTTTTGTGAAATGTCAGGGGTGATGACACAATTCACCTCTGCTGCAAAACAAGCCGTTTTCCTAATAACCCCCCTGTGCCTCCACAAAGCCTTGCTCTGAAGACCCAGAGCCAAGCATTCAGGATGTAGGTAACCCACAGAGCCAGCTGCTGGCAGTGGTATATCAACTTTGGCTGTTATCGCTTCCATTTCTGACTTCCTGGGGTTGGATGGGGTGGGAACCAGATGTGCAGTTGCTACCCAGAACTGTGACACCTGGGCAACTGCCTATGCAAGGCTAAAGGCAGAGCTCACCCAGACTACTACCGGAGATCACCACCATTGTTGACTGCCATCAAGTCAACTTTGATTCATGGTGACCCTATGAATGAGAGACCGCCAAAGTCACCCTGGAGATGATTAGACACTGTAAATATGGTCCCATCTACACAGTTTAAATAATACATACAGCGTGTGGAAGTTTGCGCTTTGGTACACATGGCTGTTCGGATTCACACGCATCCAAAAGGGGGGGGGCGGTTTTCCACCTGGAAATACGCACATGCGGCATTCGGGAGGGAAAGCAGATCGCAATGAGAAATCCGTACGCCATTCGGATGGCTGATGGGTCTGTACGGTCCGTTCGCACACATACGAACAGGCTGTGTAATCTGATTGGCTGGCCGAGTAGAGGGGGCAGGGCTAGTATGGAGGGGAATTGGGAGCGGCCGCCATGTTGGATTCCCAGCTAGCGAGAGTCCAGTAAGTCCGTGAATTATACATTTATTTATTTTTATTTTATATTGTAAATAGGGAAAACCAACTGTCCGCAAAGCAGGAACCTTAAAAAAAAAAAAAGCGGCTGGAGATTTTAAACTACTGCTTGGCTTGCTTGCTCCAGCCAGCTTGGGGAAGAGGGAGTCATACGGAGTTTGGGGGGGGGGAATCGTGTGGGCGGTTCATATGCATACGAACGACAGCCTATTCGTATTTTTTACCCCCCAAACGGATTTTTTTATGATCATATAGACGCACCCTATGGCATGACAACAACACCAGGAGATCACTAAAGGGCTTGTTTTTCACATGACGTTGTCCCCATGTCGTTATGCTCCGGTGCTGCTCCGTTCCGCCAGTGGTTCTTTTTATTGACAGGCTAAGCCATCAATAGATCGCCTGTTCCATTTCTGTCACAGAACTATTGGCGTGATGTATGCTGGTGCGATGCCAGCATCAGTGGGAGGTGTGTGCCAAACACTTCTGGGTGCAATCGGGACAACAAGGTACGTGACACACTTTTTGGTACCCTCCCTAGGTTACTTGTTGTTGTTTTTTAAAGTGTGTTTTTGTGCTTGCTGTCACTTTTGTGTGTGTATTTTTCTTTTAAACTTTAAATTTCCCACACACTTGTCCTCTCGCGAGAATGGCCTGGGATTTCAAACCAGGAAATGAATGCAGCTCCGTGACAGCTCTATTCACTCGTGGGCTGCTGAGCAGGAGAGAGCATCGCACGAACAAGATAGGGGTGAAAAGTTGGGTTACCATGCCGGGATGGGGGCGGGAGAGGAGATTGCAAGACGGAGACACTTTTTTTGTCCTTGTCTGATAAACTCCCCTATCAACACTGCCCTGCTCACTCATACACTCAGGACTGTGGCTTCCTTGATTGAATCTACCTGTAATATGGTCCGACAGGACAATCCAAAATGAGGTGACCACCACACTCTTCCTAATGATAAGGCCAGTCGTGCTACAGAGAGCAATGTAGAGAGCATTAGGAAATGGAAGAACAGAGAAGAGACAGAGTTCAACTTTCAGGCTACTTTCTGAAAAAGCAGTAATTGGCAGAGGTGGGGAAATCCACAGAAGTACTCCAGAAGCAACTCCATCAACTACCTGGTTCCTAGAGGCTGTATTTAGATGTGGGGAAGGAGAAATCAGAGATGGTCCAGAACGCATCCAAGTGAGTCACCATATTAACTAATACTCAGTTCCTACTTATGGGAGAAAAATAGCTTTTTGATAAAACACAGCTGGCTGTAGCTGTTACACATTGCTTTTGGCTGGACAGCCTCTGTCCTAATTGCCCATCAGGGACTTGCAAAAGCTATCCACACACATGTGCACATCCGCCACTACCATCTCTGTTCTCCACATCCTAATTAGGGACCGGATCCTGGAGAGGCTTGTCCCACTCATGTCATGGGCTGAGAAAGATCAAACCTGGATACAGTCAACATCCTTTCAAAGATGACATTTTAAAGATGAAATTTAAAGATGACAAGCTTCTTCTTGCTCACATATATGTGCTGCTACTAGACTTTAAAAATTACTTGCGATATGCTGTTTATTGATTTCTTGTGCTGTTACCATAAGGTCATCAAATAGCTAATGTTCTGTAGTGAGTCTGCAACTACTTTGTAAAAAATAAAATAAAACATCCACAAGATATAAAATCACAATAAAAAAATGACACAAGACAAATAGTAGGAGGATAAAAAAGGACACAGGAAAAAGAATACAGGGTAAAAACATTACATCGCGGAATAAAATGTTAATAAAACCACTGGCCAAAGGTGAGAGGAATATAGTACTGAAACCATTAAAATAGTTCTAAAATACCTGGGAAAACAAAAAGTTCTTCACCTAGGGCTGAAAAGACCATAATGTTGGCATAAGTTGAATGTTTCTGCAGAGGACATTCCACAAATGAGGTCCCATGACTGAAAAGACTCTCTCCTTTGTAGTTACTTGCCTCCTCTCTTTTGATAGAGGGACCTGCAGGAGGTCCTCAGACCATGCAGATCAGGGACTGAGTAGAGTGGGCCTTCCTTCTCCAAATCTGGTGTGTGTGTGTATGCACTTGTTCACATGCTTCTTCACTTTATCCTTGAGCTGCCCCATAACTTAAGGGTTGTGATGTTATTCTGTGCCTTCAAGTCAACTCCAACTTATGGTGACCATCTTGTTGGGTTTTCCTGAGAAGATTTATTATGAGAAGGTTCGGCATTGCCTTTGTCTCAGGCTGAAAGAGTGCAACTTGCCCGAAGTCACCCAGTGAGTTTCTAAGGCTCAGTTCCAACACTGGTCTCCCGGGGATTGTCCAAACAGTGAAAAAAACTATAGATTTTCCTTGGTTTTTTTCCGGGCTGTGAGGCCATGTTCTGGAATAGTTTCTTTCTGACGTTTCGCCTGCATCTGTGGCTGGCATCCTCAGCCGTGTTCTAGAATAGTTTTTTTCTGACGTTTCGCCTGCATCTGTGGCTGGCATCCTCAGAGAATGGTTGTGTAGGTGTGTGTGTGGAGTTTATATGCTGTGAACCCCTGTTGAGAAGGATATGTAAATTTGTGTAACTGAATGGCTAGTTTCTGGATATAGAAATGCAATAACAGCCTGGAAAACAGCTCATAGCCTGGAAAAAAACCAAAGCAAAATCTATGGATGCTGGCCGTGAAAGCCTTTGACTTGACAGTGAAAAAACTCCTCACAGAATGCGAGGAGAATCGTATTTGTTCTAATGGCATTTTGTGTGATTTTACTGCATTGTGAAGGAGGGGCAAAAAAGGG
Organism: Gambelia wislizenii; assembly: GCA_030847615.1. Classification (NCBI taxonomy): domain Eukaryota; kingdom Metazoa; phylum Chordata; class Lepidosauria; order Squamata; family Crotaphytidae; genus Gambelia; species Gambelia wislizenii. Next base: position 264,999,299 of record JAUMIR010000002.1, read on the forward strand.
CAAAAACCTTGCCCAGAAATGCCTTTGTGGCTTTTCCAGTCTTTAAAAAACAAAACAAAACAAAAACAAGAGGACATATCTGTGCGTTAGGACAAGTGAGTCAATTTGATCCGCTTGCCCAAATGAGGGGAAGCGCAAATCTGATTGGCCGGATGAACACAGGGGGCGGGCCTTGCTAACAAGGCAAGCTGCCATGTTGGATTTTTGCCTTGGCGGGCAAGCGTTAAGGCAAAAAAATTGGGTTTGGGGTTGTTGTTTTTTGCTTTTGTGTTCAAGCAAAAAATGGCTCAATCACACCTTGGACATCTTTTTTTTTTTTTAAATAAGGTCAGCAGCAGCAAAATGAGGTAAGTGCAAATGTGAGTAAATCACTCATAGCTGCTATGTTTACTAGTGGGCATGTGAAGCTTATGGGGGCAAAAAAACTCACATTAGGACAGGTCACAGCTGCTGCGAAATATCATTACTGCAAGGGACTCGTTTTTTTTTTTTAATGGGCTCATATATACAAGTCCCTGGAGTCCTAGTCCAGTACTCAAACCACTATATCACGCTAGCTCACAACTTTAAAGTTCAGGTGGGCAAATAAAAGAGGAGACATTCCTTCAAGTAACCTGTCCCCAGGCTATTTGGGGCTTTAAAGTTTAAAACAAACACTTTAATTGCCCCCCAAAACATGCCAGGAGCCACTGCAGAAATGGCAAGGCACTGGTACAACATGATGTTATTGGTCAGCCTCAGTCTAGTTGCCCCACTTTGATTCTGGACCATGTGAGTTTTTACTAGAGGCTGAGCAGAGAAATGTTGTGGTTCTTGACAGAGAATTTAGATACACATTGAACCTGGTAGACAACAGGAGGAGCTGGGGGGGGGGAACACATCAGGCAACAGTGGGAAGTTGTTGATTTGAGGAGAGAGGGAAGCATAAAGATTTGCACCAAGAGCACAACTGTACGTGTCTATCACTCCACTCTAGCTGCAGGTTTAAGGTGAAAGGGGCAGACATTCCAAAGGGCAGTAGAGATTATTTGAACACACAATCATTGCATTCTGATGTACTTGCTTTCAAGGCTGGGAATGTGCTTCAAAAGTACTTTGAACCCACTTAAAATGTTATGTGTCTTCATCCTTGGTGCAGCAGGACATTGGCTCTTGACATTATTCTGCCTCTAGCTGACCCTTGCTGGATTGAGAGAACAGTCTGTTCAAGAAGACATCTGTATGAGGTCACCTGTATGGGGCTCAGGCAACTTCTCAAGCAAATCCTTGGCCCTCAGCTTTCCCTTGAATTTGTCTCTTGTCTTTGTAACAGTGGCTGATCCTTGCCATGTAGGCTTCACTTTGTCAGGGTCAACCTATCTTTAGGTGCTGGGAAATTGGCATGGCTGCCTCAGGTGGCAGATCAGGGAGGAAGAGTGGCAGAAAGTTGTTAAAGGACGTCTGCCCTGTCAGATTTCTGGCTTCAAGAGACATAGGACATTTTCAGACACGTCTTACTGCGCTACAAGCTTCCAGGAGAGTTTTGGCGCTGTCACGCAGCAGGAACTACATTTCAGACAACGCCGCCCCTCTGGCGAAATCGTCCATGTCACTTCCATGTAGGTTTGGAGCCAGCCGCACCATATTTTATTCATGGACAACTTCCGTAAATAAAATCTGGCGAAATATGGCGTGGCCGGCTCCAATCCTACGTGGAAGTGACACGGACGATTTCGCCAGAGGGACGGCATCATCCAAAATGGAGTCCCTGCTGCGCAGCAGCACCGAAGCTCTCCCGGAAGCTTATAGCGAGGTAAGACGTGTCTGAAAATGTCCATAGAGGTACAGCTTAACCGTAGGATTCAATTGCCAGTCAAGTCAGCTTTTGGAAATGGAAGCAAGGAATGCTATTGTTTCCTCCTGCTCATGCAGCAAATATCTTGGGTCATCCTTTCCTACCCTAAGACCCTGTCTTGTGATCTGTCTCAGGCAGCTGAAAGCTATGAACATAAGGCACCTTAAACTAGATTTATATATTTTAGATGTAGAAGAATGTGGGTGTTTACAACTATCTCTGAGGACCCTTTTACACTACACAATTATAGTGCTTTGATTCCACTTTGACTACCATGGTTCCATTGTATGGCATCCTGGGGTTTCCTATTTAGGGAAGGTAGTTAGAATTTTTTATCCAGAAAGTTCCTCTGGCACCCCTGACTAAACTACAGGATCTCATAGTATGCAGCCATGGCACTTAAAAGGAAACCAGTGTTGTAATGGTACTAAAGAAGAGCCTGCTGCTAAAAGCATCTAGTATATCTTTACACAGAGCAGACAGCACCAGGTGCTCTTCATTACACAATTATATCACTGTGATCCCATTCTGCCACAGCTAAAGTATCCTATGGGTTTCCTGAAGTTTGTAGTTTGGCCAGAAGCACCAGAGAATGTCTCTAGCTGACCTTTCTAAATGCCTCTCCCCTCAACTGCCAATCCCAGGATCCTATAGGATGTAGCCATGGCAATTAAAGTGGGATAATAGTGCTACAAACTCTATAGTTTGAAGGAGTCCTGAGTCTCTACTGTATTTTCAGAGTACAGTATACAGTCATCCTTCTGTATCCACAGGTCTGGGAATTCCAAAACGCAAACCTTGCTGTTCATCATTTTCTACAAGGGACGCCATTTTACTACACCACTGGATACAATGGGACTTGAGCATCCATGGATTTTGGAATCCACAGAGGGTCTTGGAACTAAACCCCAGCAGATACCAAGTGCCCACTGTATTCCCAAGAAACTATGAGGAGATGGACAGTGCCTAGTATTAAAAGCCCAAAGGCACTGTGCACCTATTCTGTCTTTACCTCCTTAATAGATTTTCTGTGGTAACAGCAATAGTAACCAAAAAGATGTTAAACAGCAGTGGGAAAATCCAGGAGGACTGAAGGCATTGCCCGGACTTTCTGTAAAATTCCATAAATGAGGTAGGGTGATGCACAAGGTAGGCCTTGTCTAGAACTATTCTGAGTCACAGATCAAGCCAAGCAGAAAGTTTTCAATGCCATTCAGATCACAGTATATCCCACAACATGAAAATATGGGTTACAAGAAAAGTAAGAAGCTACAGAATAAAGGGAAGTAAACTATATGAATGAAAGAAAGCATAAAACTGTCAAAGGAAAGAAATAATAGCAGACAATGAAAATACTGTACAGTTGTAGACAATGAAAGAATGAATTAGGATCTGAATATAAAATGTGTGTGTGTGTGTGTGTGTAACAAATGTGATAAATCACTAAAATAATCAATTATTCAAATTAACACTACACAGTCCAAACTATAAATAGTAGTATGAGAGAAGGTCCAGAAGACATAAGCCATTAGTTAAAGGGGAAAAGATGGTTCAAGGTCTCATGGGATGAGGCTGCGGGGAGTGAAGGAGAAGAGGTATTTTTATTTTATATAATTCTATACTCTTTTGTTGAGTTGCCTTTTGTCTGGAAGAATATTTGAACAACATAAGATTTACATTGGCCACTGATGAAGACTGCTAGCTACAGACTAATTCTGTTTGAATGAAGAATCCAATGAGACCTTAGGACATCTTTTTTCCTTCCATAAATGATTTTTGTCTTATGGACCTTCTCTCATACTGCTACAGTATTTATAGTCTGGACTATGTAGTATTAATCTGAATAATTAATTATTTTAGTTATTTATTATATTTGTTACATACTTTTATATCTATCTATATCTGGCTTTTCTTCGCAAACGAAGATTCAGGAAGGATTCATCCCGCGCTTTCTGCAAGCGCGCTGATGACCAAAAAGGCCAATCCGAGATAGACAAGTCCAGTTGCAAAAAGCACAGCAGAAGGTCTCCTTGGGTGATGTTTTTGGGTTGTGATTCTTTCTGCGTTGTCGCTTCTCTTCAAGACTTGTTCGTCGTGAGTTCTCAAATAAGGCTGCAGCATTGTGGATAGTGTGTCTCCATGCCTTCCAATGTGAGGCCAGGGTGGACCATTGTTGGTGATCAATTTGGCCGAGCCTGAGATGTTGTTTCAGGGAGTCTTTGTATCGCTTTTTTGGAGCGCCCCTCATACTTTTATATACATAGATATATAAACACACACACATATATATGTATTTATATCCTAACCCTTTCTGTTTACCTTTTATTATTTCAGTGAGTTCGGTCTTATCCTTTCTTTTTGTCCTGTTTTATAATAGTAAATAAAACAAGTCATGTAAGTGATTGAAGTTACTGAGATGTTATTATTGTCAGTATTATTGTTTAAAGTAACAGACTGACAAGGTTTCTCACTAGATTAGACATTAATATAGATTCCTATTAACTTTGCCTAAGGTGCCCACTGTACACTAGGTCTTGAGGTTACATTAAATTTATCACCTTTGGTTGTTTCAGAACTGCCCAATCTAAACATTTTCCGTTCTTTTAATTGGGAAAAGAGCAAGTTAAAATGCCTCTTATGTTCTATGTGACACATCTCTCTCTTTCTCTCAGCTCACATTGCTGGGTCTATCATCTCACTGCCATCATAATACCCTCCAATTGTCTGATTTGGCAGGAACAGTTGCAATTAATTCTCTGTCATCCCACTTTTTTAGTTGCTTTAAAAATGTCCCAGTTTCTCTTTCCTCCTTTCACATTCACTATTTGTCCTTGGTTCACTTCAGTTGTGCCAAACTGAATTCAAAATGCAAAAGTAGTCTGCACTCAATGAACTCAGCAGGGGAAAAAAGAGAAGGGGAGGGTCAAATCTTGCCTTCCCATTAGGCTCAGGCAAAAGCAAACTGCTGCAGCATCTCCTAACTTGTGTGTTCTTCCTCATTAGCATCTTTTGCCATCTTGTTCACACTGTGATGTTGCTGGGCCACATGTACAAGTTTTGTTCTGTGAAATATTGGAGCATATGCTATAGAACAGGGATGAGCAACTGCAGCAAAGGTCATTTTTCACCCTCAACACACACACACCCAAAGCCACACCAGTGAGTTTGATGTGACTGAAAGTGATGTCATGTCACTTTTAATTTAATCTTTGGCTGATTTGGGAGGTTTAAATTTTTCAACTGCTTGTGGGACTTTTGGGGGCAAAACTGCTGTGCTTTGTGTTGGTTTTACCACTTCTTGGCAAGATTGGGGCAAAAAAAATCATATGTGAAAACATTTTAATTGGGGGGGGAGTTCTGGAGGTTTGGACCCCCTCCATGTGTCCCTGGGTTGCATGTAGCCCGTGAACCATGGTTTTCCCACCCCGCTATAGACTCTGCCCCCAGATGAGTTAATTGCTACATTCATCATCCTCAGACAGAAAGCTTTTAGCTATGCTCACTGGGGATAATGGGAGGTGTTGTCCAAGATATCTGGAGGACACTAGGTTAGGGAAAGCTGTTAGAGAGAATGGTATGAATAGCATTTGTTTTTACTTTCCTAGGACATTTTGTCTCTTACTCACATCCAGGTTCAGTGGCAATTATCCCAGGGAAGAAGTCCAGCAAAATAACTGTAAAAGGCATCCTGGAGTCTTCAACTTGTTTCAATGTTAAGCCATCCCATGGCTATGACTGAAACAAGGATGAATATACAGTAGTTATGTGGCTAGACTAGGGAATCAGCCCCACCTTCTGACAGCAAGGCAGTATTGCTTTGGATCTGTTGGCCTTCCCCCCCCCCCACGCCCATAAACTGCTTCTCTGGCACAGAAGTCTAGGGCAAAATTCAGTGCTCAGGAGAATACAAAAGATTTAAAAAAGAGTGATTTGCCTGGTTTTATATTGAATGCAGAAAATGGTGTCAATGCAGTGTGGCATTAAGCCTGCAGGAGACGCTCCTTGGTGGTGGGCAGCAGTGGCCCAAGACATTTTTTGCTTCTTGAGGTGCCACTGCCAACACACCAGACACACACATACAGAGAGAGAGAGGGAGTGAGGGAGGGAGGACTGGCTGCTGAATCTGATTTTAATCCTGGCAAGACGATGACATTCTCTGTTGCACCTGAGAGCAGCAGGCCAATGAGCTAGTGAGTGTACATGTGTGTGCACGCATGCACAACAGGTCATCCAACACACAGAGATGAGAGAGAAATCACTGGGGATCTGGTGGAATGACCAGGCCAACTGAGGCAGTTGCCTCATTCTGTCTAAAGCAGTGATGGGAATAGCTGGTGTTTTTTGTGTGTGTGGGGAAAATTACCCTTACAAACCCACCACCCTTGCTACCATGCTACCAAATTTAAGTGGAAAATTAGGAAAAGCTCTTAGAAACAAACAAGAAATCCTAACTTGAAAGGTTTTTTCCCCTTTGTGGTTTCCTGTTAAATTTCAGCAATATGGGGGTTTTTTTGCATAATGTTTTTATTTATTTACATAGAATCATAGAATTGCAGAGTTGGAAGAGATCACAGGGCCATCCAGTCCAACCCCCTGCCATGCAGGAAATCTTGATCAAAGCATCCCCGACAGATGGCAATCCAGCCTCTGTTTAAAGACCTCCAAGGAAGGAGACCCCACCACGCTCCGAGGGAGCGTGTTCCACTGCCGAACAGCTCTTACTGTCAAAAAGTTCCTCCTCATGTTCAGGTGGAATCTCTGTTCCTGGAGCTTGCACCCATTGCTCCGTGTTCCAGTCTCTGGAGCAGCAGAAAACAAGCCTGCTCCATCCTCAGCGTGACATCCCCTCAAATACTTAAACAGGGCTATCATATCGCCTCTTAACCGTCTTTTTTTCAGGCTAAACATACCCAGCTCCCTAAGTCTCTCCTCATAAGGCATCGTTTCCAGACCTTTCACCATTTTAGTTGCCCTTCTCTGGACACGCTCCAATTTGTCAATATCCTTTTTGAATTGTGGTGCCCAGAACTGGACACAGTATTCTAAGTGAGGTCTGACCAAGGCAGAATAGAGTGGCACTATTACTTCCCTTGATCTAGACACTATACTTCTATTGATACAGCCCAAAATCGCATTGGCCTTTTTAGCTGCCGCATCACACTGTTGGCGCATGTTCAACTTGTGGTCTACTAGGACTCCTAGATCCCTTTCGCATGTAGTCTCATTCAGCCAGGTGTCTCCCATCCTATATTTATGCATTTCATTTTTCCGCCCTAAATGCAGCACCTTACATTTCTCCGTATTGAATTTCATTTTGTTAGCTTTGGCACAGCTCTCCAGTCTATCCAGGTCATTCTGAATTTTGATCCTGTCCTCTAGGGTATTAGCTATTCCTCCTAATTTGGTGTCATCTGCAAATTTGATAAGTATGCCCCTAATTCCCTCATCCAAGTCATTGATAAAGATGTTGAATAGCACTGGGCCCAGGACAGAACCCTGCGGCACCCCACTGGTCACATCTTTCCAAGACGAAGAGGAGCCACTGCTGAGCACCCTTTGGGTTCGGCCGGTCAACCAATTACAAATCCATTGAATAGTTAACTTGTCTAGCCCACATTTTACAAGCTTGTTTGCAAGAATGTCATGGGGAACCTTGTCAAAGGCCTTACTGAAATCAAGGTATGCGATGTCCACAGCATTCCCTTCATCTACCAAACTGGTAACTTTATCAAAAAAAGAGATCAGATTAGTCTGGCATGACTTGTTTCTCTGAAACCCATGTTGACTTTTTGTGATTATGGCATTGCCTTCTAAATATTCACAGACCCTCTGTTTAATAATATGCTCTAGAATCTTTCCTGGTATTGATGTCAGACTAACTGGACGATAATTGTTGGGATCCTCTTTTTTCCCCTTTTTGAAGATGGGAACAATGTTTGCCCTCCTCCAGTCTGCTGGGACTTCTCCTGTTCTCCAGGAGTTCTCAAATATTATTGCCAATGGCTCTGAGATTATATTTGCCAGCTCTTTTAATACTCTTGGATGTAGTTCATCTGGTCCTGGAGATTTAAATTCATTTAGATTAAGAAGGTATTCCTGTACTACCTCTTTACTTATTTTGAGCTGGATTTCCCCTATTGTGTCCTCCGTTCCATTATCCTCAGGTTGGTCCTCCTTTTCCTTTTCTGAAAACACTGAGGCAAAGAAGGTGTTGAGTAATTCTGCCTTTTCTCTGTCCCCATGTAGACATAAAAGCACACATCACTTAACATACAACATTTAACATCACAGAGTATTCTTAAGAAGTACTCTGTAACTTTTTAAACATCCTCCCCCTCCCCTATCCCCCCTTCCCCAAACCTCCCACCCCATACTACTTATCATTCTGTTTATCATTTATCATTTTAACCATATTGGCTTTCCTTGGATCAACATACCAGCTATTATAAAACATTTATCAACCCTCTTTTTTACCATTTTAAAGGACTATATATCCCTCTGTTTCTTAATATTTACCACTCCTTTAAGTTTGATTCTTCTGGCACGTGACATCTACTCCAGAATAGTTCATTTGTCTCCATAGATTTTTAATTTTTAAAACCTAAAGTCATGTTTTCACCATATTTACATTGCAAATATTCCCATAGTTTTTCCCAATCCTTTACAAACTTATTATTTGACTTTCCTTTCAGCATAATTTATCCATCTCAGCGATTTCCATTATCTTTCCCAGCCATTCCTCTTTCTTTGGCGTTTCACCATTTTTCCAGTATTTTGCTAGAAGAATTCTGGCGGTAGTTATCATAAACCAATATAATCTACCACATTCCTTTTCCCCTTTCTTATCAAATGGGGAAATCCCTAGGAGGAAAAACTCTGGTTCAAATTTAATCTCTAACCCCAGTATTTCCTGGAATAAAGATCTCATTTTATACCAGAATTTTTCCACCTTTGGGCATCTCCACCACATATGAAAGAAATTTCCAACTGCTTTTCCACATTTCCAACAATCATTATTATATGTTTTAGAAATTTTTGCAAGTTTTTCGGGTGATATATACCACCGGTATATCATCTTTATAAAGTTTTCTTTCAGGTTGTTAATCTGGTATTTTTTTGATTATCTCAGCATAATTTTTCCCATTCTTCCATAGTTATAATCTGATCTAAATTTATGGCCCATTTTGTCATGCATGCTTTAACAGTTTCTTCTTCTAAATTAAATGTTAGCAACATTTTGTAAATACTCCCAATTAAGTGTTCTCCTTTTAGTAAGTATTTTTCATAAGCTCTTTTTCTAATTCAAATCCTTCTGTATTTTTATCTATTTTGAATCTTTCCATTATTTGCCTGAAGGGGAACCACTGTATATTAATACCATCTTCTAATAATTCTTCTCTACTCTTCAGCTGAATAGTTTCTCCTTCTTGTTTCAACATATTCTCATAAGTCGCCCATCTCCCTTGCCTCCTTAAGCCTTTTAATGAAAATGCTTCAGTTGACGATATCCATTGAGGTACCCTACAATAAAATAGTTTCTTATATTTACACCATACCTTATAAAGCACCCTTCTGATAATATGATTATTAAATATTTTTGGACTTTTGATCTTACCGTACCACAGGAAGGCATGCCATCCAAAATGGAGATCACATCCTTCCAGGGCTAGCATCTTAGATTCATCTAGCAGTACCCACCGTTTAATCAAGGCTAAACAAGTAGCTTCATAGTAGGACCTAAAGTCTGGGGGAGAAAGACCACCTCTGTCTTTACTATCAATTATACACTTGTGTTTTATCCTTGGTTTCCTTCCTCCCCATATATATTTAGAAATATCTTTTCTGCATTGATCTAACCAATCAGATTTACATAGTATGGGTATCATCTGAAAAAGGAATAACAATTTTGGCAGTATATTCATTTTTAAGGAAGCAATTCTACCCAACATAGATAATTTTATTTCACTCCATTTACCCAAGTCTTCTTTTATGTTATTCCAAGTTTTCTTATAATTATTCTGGAATAATTGATTATTATTTGTTGTCACTTCAGTTCCCAAATACTTTACCTTATTTGCCAATTCTGCACCAAACTTTTCGCTTAATTCTGTTTTTTCTTTCGTATTCATATTTTTTGTTAAAATTTTTGTTTTTATTTTATTTATTTTGAATCCTGCAACTTGACCAAATTTTATTAAGATATTATTCAAGATTTCTACTTTTGGGAGTGGGTCTTCTAAGAATATAACAATGTCATCAGCAAAAGCACCCATTTTATACTCATCTCTACCCAATTTCACCCCTTGTCTTTGTTTCTCTGTTCTGATCTTATGTAACAGAACCTCAATTGTTAAAATAAATAAAAGAGGTGATAGGGGGCAACCCTGTCTTGTTCCTTTTGTAATTTTAAATTTTCCAGATATTCCCTCATTGATGATTATCCTGGCATGCTGTTCTTTATATATAGTCTTAATCCATTTTTGAAAGTTTTCACCTATTCCCATTCATTGTAAAACCTTAAACATAAACTCCCAGTTAACATTATCGAAGGCTTTCTCTGTGTCTAGAAAGATTATTTCCCCCTTTTTCTCATTATGGGTTTCATAATATTCAATGACATCCAGCACTGTTCTCATATTGTTGCACATTTGCCTACCAGGTAAGAAACCTTTTTGGTCCTCTTCAATAGTTTTTTAGTACCTCCTTTAACCAATTGACTAAGATTGTGGTAAAGATTTTGTAATCCTCATTTAGGAGATAAATTGGTCTGTATTCCTTTGATGTTAATAATTATGCTGATATTTTTGGGATCAAAACAATACTAGCTTCCTGCCATGAGGGTGGAATATTTCCATTTTGGAGTATGCCGTTCATAATTCTTTGTAAAAGTTTTAACAATTGGCACTTAAAACATTTATAATATTTAGCAGTGAGTCCATCCGCTCCTGGAGCTTTTCCCAGTTTCATTTTTTCTATTGTTTCATTTATTTCGCTTATTGAGATTGGTCTATTTATTATTTCTTTCATCTGTGTAGGTATTTCTGGTATTTCCTGACTGTCAGTATAATTTGTAAATTGTTGTTCCTCTATTTTAGTCTGTTGGTAGAGAATTGAAAAGTAATGATAGAGGTTTTTCTTTATTTCTTTTTCATTCGTAATAGTACGATCTCCTTTAATACCCATAATTAGTCTTTTTTCTTTCTCTTTTTTCAGTTTGTATGCTAACCAACGACCAAGTTTGTTAGCATGTTCAAAATGATATTGTTTAATAAAACTTAACTTCTTTTCAAGCTCTTCCATTGTCAGCATTGTCAGCTGATCTTGATATAAGTTTCATATTTTGTAACGTATCTTTATTCCTTGGCTCTTCTTTTAATTTATTTTCTAATTTCTTAATTTCAGCCATTATGGTGTCAATCTTTTCCTTTTTCTGCCTCCTCGTCTCTACACTTTTTTAAAAAATTAAAAGCCCTCTCATAACTGCTTTTGAGGTATCCCAAAACTATCCCATCCTCCACAAAATTGTCTAAATTTGTTTTAAAAAATTCCTCTAGCTCTTTATTGCCTGTTCTTAATATTTCCTCATTCCTCAGTAGTGAATCATTCAGCCTCCATCTTCTATTTTTTTCTCCCCATTTCCATATTGCCAATATTGGATTATGGTCAGAGAATGATCTAGCCAAAATGTCAATGTTTTTAATTTTATTTGCAGCCTCTTTTGACACTAAGATCATATCAATCCTAGACCAGGATTGAAGACAGTCAGAGAAGAATGTATAATCTTTTGACCTCAGACTTTTAAATCTCCATAGGTTTATCTTTTGTAACTCTTCCATCGTTTGAAAGAATTCTCTAGGTAATTTACCTGTGGTTTTTTTCCCGTTTTTTTCATAAGGTGTTCTATCCATACTTGGATTTGCCACTCCATTCCAGTCCCTTAATATCCAATGTCTGTCGTAATAGTGGTCCATTAGTTGTTTTTTAAAATCTTTAAAAAAGAGTATATTATCTCCACAAGGAATATAAATTCCCACTATTAACCACTTCATCTCTTTTACCATGATTTCAACTCCGACATATCTACCATTGTCATCTGCGAAGATTAATTTAGGCCTGAATTCTATTTTAATATATAATGCCACCCCCTCTCTTCTTTATCTTAGGTGAGGCAACAAGTAATTCTCCTAATTTGTTATTAATTAACAATTTCACATTTTCAATTTTTATGTGAGTTTCCTGCAAACAACAAATATCAATGCCATACTTCTGGACTTGATGGAATATTTTCTTTGTTTTTATTGCGGAATTCATCCCATTTACATTCCACATAAGGATATTGCAAGTCATTATTTCTTTAGTTTTAATAGTTCTAGTTCTTCTACATCTAAGTTTAATAAACACATTTCCCCTTTCTTATTAGGTCTTTCCATATCAAGTCCTTTGTCCAATTTCTGTATGTCCATTTCCAATTCTATTGCCTCTTTTTCTTTCTCATCAAAATCTTTTTGAGGTATACTCTTACCTGTGAATTTTTGTTCTGGGTCTTTATTAAACTTATATCTTTTCATAAATTTGTGTGCTTTTTCTATGGAATTAATTCTGTATCTTTGTCCTTGATAGGTAAATAATACTCCTTCTAACCGGTCCCATTTAAACATTATCCTATTAAGTTTCAGTTGAGAAACCAAAAAGTCATAATCCTTTCGTTTCCTTAAAATTCTTATTGGGACTTCTCTTAAATAGTATCAAAGGTTTACCTTGATACTCAATTGGGTGTTTATTATGTTCTTCCATTATTCTGTCTCTCATGTTTTTTCTTATAAATTGCACAATTATATCCCTGGGTGGTTTTTTCTTATTGGCATATTCTGAATTTATACGATAAGAGACGTCAATCTCATTTTCCATGTCCTCATCTGAACAATCCATAAGCTGTGCTAATAACCCTATCATTCTTCCTTTTATAGCTTCTTTAACCTGTTCTTGCAACCCCCTTACTCTTATCCATGCATCCATTTGTTTTTGTTCTATTAATGCAATTTTATCCAATTGTTTCTCTAGATCATTATTTGGAGATTCTATTTTAAATTTCAGCGATATGGTTTTGACCTGGATCACCCGGGGCCTTCAAACACAGCTACAGATCTGGCATGGCTTCCATGAACAACATGTCACCCTTCACTTCTATAAGGATATCCCTGTCCCTTTGAGGAGGTGCAGGAGAGACCATGAGGCACATTCTATTCTTTCATCAAAGCAGTGGGGGGATAGAGGCAGGCGGACTCAAGGGGAACAACTTGAGGACTGCCACTACTATCCTCTAGTTGCTTCACTCTGTCTAATGGTAGGAAAGGCCCTACTCATGGAGGATACCAGTGTGGAAATATATCAGATTATAGTTGGGGGCACTATTTGGTTTTCCCTTTGAAGGCTGTAATCTTTCTGGAGCTACATGCTTATGGTGGGCAGGTGTTACAGGGTCTGTAACCTCCATAGGAAAAGGTAGATCAAATGTTCCCACCTGCACGACCTCTCAAACACATGCAGAGCCTTTCAGCTAGGAAGAAAGGACTTTATTTAAGTTCAGCAAGTCCTGTGCCAAGTAAAAAGACTGCAGCATAGGTCCTGTTAAGTGGTTGCAAGATGAGGAATCTAAGGTGCTTACCGCACTCTGAAGTAAAGCAGCAGGGCAGCTGGAAGGTTCCACTTTCTACGCTGCCTTACCACATATCATTGTTCTTCCAGTGTTCTGCTGTTCTGGTCCCGTGGGAGACTGAGGTAAAACTGTGTTTTTTTGCAAATGTTTTTTTCCGGTTAGCAAAAAGATGTGGTTTTACCTCAGTCTCCCATGGGATTGGAATGGAAGGACAATGACATCATGCAGTAAGGCAGCACAGAAGACAGAACCTTCCTGCTGCACTGCTGCTTTACTTCAGAGTGCAGTAATCCCCTAAGCTGGGATCGTTGGGTCTTGGTAGAGTCTCAAGGAGCCAGCAAAAACAACAGCAATTCAAAGTCAAGAATGCATCTACACAAAGGGTGCTTTACTTCAGTTACCCTCAGTCCCTTATTTACCTGGCTTCTTGGTATGTCCTTTTCATTGGCAGCAGGGTTTGTATTCAGTCTCGCTCTGGACTCCCGGTCTTGCTCTTGAAGGACTTCCCAGCCAGGCAGCTAAAAAAAGTCTCAGTCCACTGGGTACTTACACCTTTCCTTGAGGCTCTTCACACCCCCAGTGCTCAGGTCCAAAGGAACCTCGGGCAGCTCCTCTCTTGTTGTGCAACTTCTGCCTTCCTTTCTCCTCCCAGTGTTCATAGTGTTGTTTTAGTGGCCTCTTTGCCATACACCCCTGAAGAGGCTTTAATTGAGGTCAGCAACTGGTTCTCCTTTCCTCCTGAGACCAGGGAGCTGGGAACAGCCAAGGCAATGCTACTGGTAAGTCTTCTTCTTCCACACCAGGACTGAAGCCAGCAATGGAAAAGACCAAAGACAAAACTGGGCACAGCCAATCTGTTTCTTCCTGTCATCCCTTTCGTCTCATCTTTTTCTTCCTCCACCTCCACTGAGTCACAATTCAAATGGCCAATACAACCTGTCATTCTTTTCACTCACACTTTGCCTCCACCCTTCTCCTGGCTAAGTATACAGGTAAATGGGCAGAATGCAGGGGATACAGGACCTCTGGCCATGCCCAAAGCCTGCTAGGTCCATCTGTCAGGGACATATCTCCAGAAACAACTGGCTATCTACTCACATTCTATCAACACAGACCAGGTATAGCCTAGAGGAAACACTGGTAGTCCTGCTCGTAAACATGAGTCCTGATGAGGCATTATGCTTCAACAGGGTACATAAATGTGCGCAGAGGCTATAGGCCATGCATGGTGACTCCAGTCTAGCCCTGCCCTGTCCTCTCTATTTGCAACTTTGCATGGTTGAGCTATAAAGTGTAAAGGGAATCCCAGAGATTTATTGGACTGTACCTCCCAGAATCCCCCAACTTGTTTACTGTGCGATTCTGGGAGCTATTGTTCAAAAAAATAACTTTCCATATTCTATATCCTACCTGAATTCACCTGAGCAATAGAAAACTCCAAATAATTGATTTATTTACTGCATGGGAGAGTTTCTATTTGTGTTAAAAGAGGCATGAACAGAAGACCACCCTTCAGGTCCCACTGTGGGAAGGTCAGAGACTGACAGTCAGGTCTCATGTCAGCCAGGGACAATGTGGGAACGGATGATGCAAACACCTTTTGCATCTGATACGTATTTTATATACTGTTCCTAAGCATAATGTTTGAACAGGAGTTCTGTGAACACTGAATGTATCTGAATAGAGGTTGAATCCAGACAAGGTGGAGGTGCTACTGCTCAGAAGAAAACTTGACTTGGAAATTGGGATTCCATCTTCAGAGTACCCCTCCTGATCCTGGGTCCTCAGGTGGCAGCAGTGACAAAGTGACATTCGCAAAATTCCATTTAGTGTGGCAGCTGTGATCTTTCCTGATCTGGCAAGAAATTCATGCTCTGGGTTTTTTTTTTAAAGCTCTGTAGCAATACTTTACATGGGGCTACCTTCAAAGCAATTTCAGTTGGTGCCACATGCAATACCAATCACATCACCCCCCAAATTATAAGGTAGCGGCTACCAATAGTTTTCCACACTCAATTTGAAGGTATTGGCTTTAACTGTTGAAACTTCAAAAGGGCTGAGGCATAACAAAAGGGCAGCCAGTCTCACTGTGAACATCTCCAGTTATTAAGGTCTACAGGAAGACCTTCTAAAGATGTACCACCACTTGCCAAGACTTATTTGATGGGCACCAGTGAGGGTTTTAGTTTGAACTGTAAAAGGAGCCCTCCAAGGTGATGAACCATATTCCCCAAATGTGTTATGTGGCTTGGATAGTGGCTTTAAAGTTCAGATTAAAACCCAAAGCAGATTTGAATCACCACCCACTGACAAGGGAGCCACCAGCCACTACTGTAAGCATTGTGGCAACACTACCTTTAACATGTTACTTTATGGAGTAATGATGGAGATAATGATACTCATTTTAAACGCAATGCAGTAAATGTTAATGTTACTTTTCTGAGTGGTGATGAGTAACATTTATTCATAGGCCAAGATCCTCTTTGAGGAGACAAAGTTCTATCTGGGCAGAATGATGCCCTTTCTCTCATCTCCCACAGGACTCAACTGCCTTTTGCATCCCTCCCCATCATGGCCACTTAGTGGCCAGAGGGGAGCTAGGGATGGTGAAGAAGCATCCAGCTATTTCCCGATGGCTGAACACACAATGACAAAGTGAACCTATGGAACTTCCTGAGGGTCCTCTGTAAGTTCAAGAGGTTGGCATCATCACTATGCATCTGTCTATAGGGACATAGCCAGACACTCCTGTGAGGCTGCCACCAAATTTGTGACAACTCACAACAACCAGGTGGTCAAGGGCAAACCTCAACGCACCAGCCCCACTTTACCTCAGGATTCAGCCTGGCTGCCTCTTTACTCTCTGTTCCTCCCACCTAAATTCCTATAAGGTTCCCTTCGTTTCTTTTTCTGAACCAGGGATATATATCTTTAAGCTAAATGTGTGGATAGTGTGTTGTGGTTGCTTGCCTTTAATTATCTTTATTCTGTAGGAATGAGCCAGAATCTATATCTGTATTAACAACAAAGGACAACTTTATTAAAGGGAATAAACATATTTCAGCGTGGAATCATTTGTTTTAACCAGTACTTATATTTTCATAGTGTCATTCCTTATTTCCCAGCCTCATTCACTCTTTGTCCATTCACTCCTCTATTCCTCTAGTCATCTCTGCGCACTATTTTACCTCATCCAAGCCTTTCATACAGCACACACATACAGTCCTCAACTCCCTTCCACTCAAAACTCAGAGCTTAACTGCTCCTTAACTGACTCTCTCCAACTGTCATGCATACTTTAAACATCCAGAACGCCTCCCCTTTCACTTTCCTGCAATACGATTGGCTCCTAGAACACACTACTCCCATTCACTCATCCATCCATCCATCCATCACATATCCTCTGCTGCTTCCCACTCTCCAATGGCCACTAAATGGCCATGTTGGGGAGTGCAAGAGACAGGTGGGATTTGAGGGTGTTGCGGGGAGTCAGCATGCAAGGGAGGAATTGAGTTCCTCCTTCTGCAATGACCAAGAAGGAGACATAGCAGAGTTACACTGGCATTTGTCACTAACAGGATGCCAGTCATTCATTATTTTTATCTGGGTTGGGATTTCGTGATTTTTTTGGATGGCGATGTCTTGGCATTTGAAGAGATTTGGCATTTTAAAGATTCCTCACACACACACACAGACACTATTTAGTAAATTTTCTTGTTTTTAAAAAGCAATGGAAAAGTTACAAGCAATACAATCAGCAATTCTTCAATATTTTTAATCAGTGACTAGATGATGTGTTAGAGGGAATCCTTATAAAGTTTGCAAATACTGTAATACAAAACTGGGAGGGGTAGCTAACACATTGGAAGATTGGAACAAAATTCCAAAGGACCTGGATAAACTAGAAGACTGTGCTGAAACTAATAGAATGAAATTCAACAGAAGACGAATGCAAAATTTTGGATTTAGGCCACAAGAATCAAATGTACACTTAAAGGATGCAGGGCAACTGCTTATCAGCCGTGTAAGTGAAAAGGACCTTGGGATTATTGTTGATCATAAATTGAATATGACCCAAAAGAGTGATGCCACAATAAAGAAGGCAAATAATATTTTAGCGGGCATTAAAAGAACCATGCTTCCCAAGACAAGAGAAGTAACAGTTCCACTATATTCTGTGCTAGTCAGGCCTCATCTGGAGTACTGTATTCAGTTCTGCTTGCCTCATTTTAGAAAGAATATAGACAAGTTAAAGCAGGTTCAGGCAAGGGCAATAAGGATGATAAAAGGTATGAAGAGCAAAACATAGGAGGAAAGTTTGAGGAAGCTGGGCATGTTCAGCCTAGTGAAGAAAAGACAGAGGGGTGATATGATTGTATTCTTTAAATATCTCAAGGGTGGTCAAGGAGATGAGAGTGCAGTTTGTTCTCTACGGCCCCAGGGAGCAGGACCAGGTCTAATAGTTTTAAGTTACAGGAGAGTAGATTTTGAACATTAGAAGGAACTTCTTGAAAGTTAGACTAGTTTGGCAATGGAAACAATTACCTGGAGAGGTGGTGGGGTCTCTTTCTCTGGACGTCTTCAAAAAGAGGCTGGATACCTACCTGCTGGGGATGGTCTAGCCGGAGGTCCTGCATTGAGCAGGGGTTGAACTCGATGACCTTTCAACTCTATGATTCTATGAGATACTGAAAATTGTTCACACCTAGAACTCCTATATTGACTAAGTTCGCATTCCCTTGGGAAGTTTGTCTTCTCCTTTTCTTTGGATGCCAAAACTGTATTTCTAAATGCTCAACAGAAGTTTTACATTATTGCAATGCTAAATATTTGGGGACTGAACCAAAATTTAATTGGAGCAGCAGAATTCTTATTTCCCTTCATTTTGCCACCCCCTGCAGCTACACCACTGTTTATAACACGTAAAATTTGTTTGTTTCAGAAGGCTTTTTATTAGTTTCCTGCAACATGGTTAATATGGCTCCCTCTTGGAAATAGACACATTTCTTTAAGGTTTAAAGAATTTGAAACTGTTTTGTAAGTAATGTTTCTTTAAGTGATTTACTATTTTTGATGTTTTTATTATGCTTTATTGCTTGTTTTTCGTTTGCTGTATATTGCCTTGGCAATTCTGAAAGAAACACAGTATAAAACTATTGCAACAACAACAATAATAATATTAAAATATACTTAATTCTGAAGACATTTACAAACAATGCACCCCCACATAAAATAGTTCAATGTATATCATCAATTATCACAAAAAATGAGTAATAATAATAATAGTAGATTTTAGCACATTTTCTAGTCTAATTTATATTGTCTTCATAATGACACGTTATCTGACACACTTTATACATACAGTCTTTGTTCATTAAAAATGTACACAGTAAGACTCCAGAACATAGATTTGCTTCAATTTTATAACACCAATCTAAAAAGGAACAAATTTGGATAATTTTAGTCAAATTTATAGACTAATATTTCCTCTGGCAACATATCAACTGTTTAAACAAGGGTGGGCAACATCTGGCCCTCCAGATGTTTGTGGTGATTATTATTACATGCCTTAAAGTCAACTCTGACTTTTGCTGGCACTCTCAGAGGATTTTCTTGGCAAGGAGGCTTACCCCTCCTTCCTCTGAGGCTGAGAAAGTGTGACTTGCTCAAGGCCACCCAAAGGGTTTCCATGACTGAACTGGGATTCAAACCCTGGTCTCATGGAGTCCTCATCCAACACTCAAACCACTACACCATGCTGACTCTCCATCTTCAGATGTTGCTGGATAACAGATCACTGCATTCTTCACTATTGTCTAAGCTGGGAAGGGATAATGAGAGCTGTAGTCTAACAACACCTGGATAGAGACATGTTGCCCATCCCCTCACCAATCATTCAACAAGGCTATTACTGTATTACAGTTTAAGAATAA
Organism: Gambelia wislizenii; assembly: GCA_030847615.1. NCBI lineage: Eukaryota > Metazoa > Chordata > Lepidosauria > Squamata > Crotaphytidae > Gambelia > Gambelia wislizenii. Next base: position 265,018,722 of record JAUMIR010000002.1, read on the forward strand.
AACTTAAACCTAAGGAAATCCGATATACACACAAACCTTGCACGTTTTTCCAAACAGAGCTTGTTTCTTCAAGGTTGGCAAAGCAGAATACTGTACTAATCTGCTTATTTAACTTCAGTCTTCCAGGACATTCATGTCTCCAACTGACCTCTGTAGTGGCCATTATTGAACAAGAGAACCTCCAGACAGTTTCAACAGCTGAATAAGAATTCAAACAAATGTGTTATTACTTGGATAGGCACGAAGACTTTTTATCACACAACATGTATTAATCAACTCACAAATACAAGAATCTCTGTCATTATCACCCACCATCTCTCTTGTGTCAGTTTTTAAAAGATAATATTTATTTATCTGCATTTCAGTTCCTTTTATCTCCACTGATTACAAGCCCCCACTCACCTAGGTGTGAGAATAAGCTACCAACTGATGCAATACTTTATGAAACATGCATTTAATGAAAAGGGCCTATTAAAAAAAATAAAGCCTAACATCAATTGCTAGCTGTGGCTAAGGCCAGTGTCACCCCTCCCTCTGATTCGGCCTCTCCGCACCCCCCTAGTGTCACCACTGACTGCTAGTCTCAAGTTAAGGTAGACCCATTAAATAAATTGGATTACAGCTCAGCAATTCACTGCACAGGTCTAATCTAATACAGTGGGCCCTCAGTATAAAATGGAGTTTGGTTCCAGGTCCCCCTGGGCACCAAAACTGTGGATCCTCAAGTCCATAGTATAATGGTGTCCCTTATATAAAATGGTGACAAACAATGGTTGTTCTTTTGGTTGGGGGTGGATCTGAATATTTTTGAGCCATGGTTAGCTGAATCCGTGGATGCAGAACCTGTGGTTATGGAGGAGCGACTACAAAGCAGCAGCTGGTTTCAGGCTGGCTGTTTCTCCCATTACAAAAAAAAAAAAAAAAAACATGTTTAGCCTGGAGAAGAGAAGGTTGAGAGGTGACATGATAGCCATGTTTAAATATTTGAAGGGATGTCATACTGAGGATGGAGCAAGCTTGTTTTCTGCTGCTCCAGAGACTAGGACACGAAGCAATGGGTTCAAACTACAGGAAAAGAGATTCCACCTAAACATTAGGAAGAACTTCCTGACAGTAAGAGCAGTTTTGGCAGCGGAAAGTGCTGCCTTGGAGTGTGGTTTTTGAGGTTTTTGAGGTCTAGAGGTTTTTGAACAGAGTCTGGATGGCCATCTGTCAGGAGTGCTTTGATTGGGAATTCCTGCATGGCAGATGGTTGGACTAGATGGCCCTTGTGGTCTCTTCCAACTCTACGATTCTATGAAAACAAAACAAAACAAACCCTGCTTTGATGAAGAACTGAAGAGAGCCTTCTGAACTAGAAGCAGTCTATCTTTGAACAAAAGGGGAAGGACTGTTGCCTTCACACCCTACTGGCTGGATCATTTGACTGGCTGCTGCTAGAAGCAAAAAAAAAAAAAAAAGGGACTAAATGCATACCATCCAACTGTCCCAATTTGGCAGGAATTAATCCTCCATATTCCTACCGTTTCCAGCTGCTTTTATAATATCCCAGTTTCTCTCTTCTCTTCCCATGTTCCCCTTTTGGCCTCAGCTTACATCAACTGCTGCAAACTGAATTCAAAGTGCAAAAGCAGCTTGCACTCAACTGAGCAGGAGGAGAGGATATGAGGCAGGCAGGATTTTACCCTTCCCAGTTGGCTCAGATAAAACCAAACTGCAGCATCCTCTCCTAGCTTGTCTGTTCCCCCTTCTTAAATTAATTCTCGCCGTCTTGACCACATTCTGATGTTGTTTGGACACATGTGCTCCCAGTCTTCCTGTGTGAAATGTCTAATGTCTAACCTGCCAAGGTCCTTATGTAGAACCAAAAGGTCCTTAGGGTGGGCTCAGTGCTGTGGCTCACTTCCTGCCCCTCAACATTTCACCCTTAATATCATTTGGATGAGGGTCACAACAAAATGGCACATCACACCAGCATGCCTCCACCTCCGGGTGGCCTCCCCTCACTCCTCTTTCCCAGCCCTTATCTATATCAGTGGTTCTTAAGCTGTGGTCCATGGACCCACAGGGGTTTGCACCGTCTTCACAGGGGGTCCGCGAAGGCTTGAAGGCTGCTTGGCCCATCTCTTCCCTGCAGTGGAGTGGCCATGTGACAGAAGCCAAGGCAAAGGCTGGTTGGCTGGCTTGGTCTGCACATTGCCATTCAATCCACTTCAGCCACAAACTTGCAGGAAGAAGCAGGGGAAAAGTCCCCCCCCTCCACTGCCTCTGAGGGAAGGTTTAATAGATGGTGTAATTGTACTGTATTATTATTACAGTTGTCCCTTCATATTCGCTGTGGTTTGGTTCCAGGACCCTTATTTTTATTAATCTTTTATTATTTTTTTCTTTTCCAAATACTGTATGTATAATTGTAATGTGTAAATATAATGTTCATTGGAAAAGAAAAAAGAGTGATTATAGTGTGTTTAGATTAAGAGGAAAAATGTATTAGCGTTAGGATAGTTTTATTTTTGTATTAGTAAGAAAAGAGGAAAACAATTTTTTTGCATTATTGTTACGGCCTTTTGCAGTCAGGTGTATTTTTCAGTAGAATGGTCTTCTTCCAATAAAAAAATTCCTAATCCCCATGGATACCCAAATCCGTGAATACTCAAGTCCCATTATATGCAATGGCATAGCAAAACTGCTGTCCCTTATATAAGATGACAAAATCAAGTTTTGTTTTTTGGATTATTATTTTTTTAAAGAATATTTTCAAGCCATGAATACCGAAATCCGTGGATACCAAGGGACAACTGTATTGTTGTTGTTGTTGTTTACTAGGTATTATTATTATTATTAAGGTTTTAAATCTTGAGTTAGTCTTGGGAGCCCTTAGCAACAAAAGATATTTAAAGGGGGTCCTGGTTAAAAAATTAAGGTTAGGAACTAATACACATTGGAAACCGCTTAATGCAGTATAGAGGTGTAAATTGCTATTGCTTAAAACAATTTGTAAGTGGCTCTGATAGCCTTGTGGCTGAAGAGCAAGGTATAAATAACTAATAAAAATATATATAAAAAAAGAAAAAACCCAAGCCTGAGTTAATTCAGCTTTAGGTAGGATAGGTTCACCATACAATGTAAACAGATAGGATTGTAAGAGCCACTCTTGCCTGTCCCCTTTGCTTCCTCCTTTTTTTACAAATTAGGCTTGTGGGGGCAATTAGCTAACACACATTGGAAACTGCTTACTGCAGTGTAGATGTGTAAATTGCTATTGCTTAAAAACAATTTGTAAGCCACTCTGAAAGCCTTTGTGGCTGAAGAAAAGGGTATAAATACCTAATTAAAAGTGAATTAAATTAAATGTGATAGTCTTCTTTAAATATCTGAAGGGATGTCATGTATAAGATGGAACAAGCTTATTTTCTGCTGCTCCAGAAACCAGAACATTGTACCAATGGATTCAAATTACAAGAAAAGAGATGCCAGCTCAACATTAGGAGAGCTTCTTCCTAATTGTTTGACAGTGGAACAGACTGCCTCAGAGGGTGGCAGACTCCCCATTTTGGTTGGTTGGGCTTCTTTCAGGAGTATTTTCCTTGTGTATTCCTGCATAGCAAGGGGTTGGACTCGATGGCCCTTGTGGCCCTTTCCAACTCTACATAGTGACCCAGAGTATAAAATGAAAACCTCTGCTCTCTATTTCAGAAGAAGGAACTGGCCAAACCACCTCAGGCTCATTCCTTGCCTAAGAAAACCTTATGAAATGCATGGGGAGGGGGCATAAATTGGCAGGAGAGGGCTTGAAGGCACAATCACACACACCCCCGCGCTGTTTCCTACTTGGTCGCTCCCTCTCCACCAATTGGAAAGGTCCGCCTTCCCTTCCATAAGCACAGAACTCCTCTTCCCCCCCCGCATCTAGCCTCGGATGGTCTCTCCCGGCGCCGGCCCCGCCCCTCCCTCCTCCCCCTCCTCCCCGGTGCGCGCGAAACCGCTCTGGGTCGCCCTCGCTGCTCCTCCTCCCCCTCCTCCCTCCCTCTCTCCCTTCCTTGCCTGCCTGCCTGGCTGCTGCTGTCTTGCCGGTCCCCGATGCCTGCCCGGGCCACGCCGCTGACCCCCGAGGAGCTGCGCAGGCGGTGAGTGGGGTCCCCGCGTGGAGGGGGACGGGGACAGGGCCTAGGCCGACCCCCCTTTCCCTGGAGTCCAGGGAGTCCTGGAGGGCTACTGGTCTCCCCCCCCCCCCCACAACACCTCGACCCCATTTCAAGCCTCCTGAGGGCACATTGCTGGCTTCCCCCATTGCTCTGCTTGTCTCCTGCACCCACCCACCCATTTATTTTTATATGGGGTCTGACTTTCTCTTTCGTTCTCCTCCCCTCCCCATTTCTTGCCCCCTCTTATATTGGGCCTCCCTTTGCTCCCCCCCCCTAAAAAGAGGGTCATAGCATGTATCACCCCCCCCCCTTTTACAGTTGGTTATTGAACATGTCTCCCCAAACCGACAATAACTATGGGGTTCCCTCTGCCTCCTTGTTCCCTTTTTTCAAAATTTTATTTATTTATTTATACCCTCCCCAAACCGACAATAACTATGGGGTTCCCTCTGCCTCCTTGTTCCTTTTTTTTCAAAATTTTATTTATTTATTTATTTATACCCTGCTCTTCAGCCACAAGACTTATCAGAGCCACTTACAAATTGTTTTAAGCAATAGCCATTTACACCCTCTACACTGCATTAAGCAGTTTCCAAGGTGTGTTAGCTAATTGGCAGCTAATTCAGTTAATAAAAATGCTGAACTCTCCCTTTTTATTTCCACAGAGGAAAGAAATTTCCTCCCAAGTGGGAGTGAGAGAAGGGAGTCCCAAAATGGGGGGGGGGAAGGAAGGGTGTCTTAAACACCCCTCCACACACAGCATAAGGAGGGTGCCCCCTTTCCCTCATTTTTTACAAAACAAATAAATGGCAAGGGGTTGGACTAGATGGCCCTTGTGGCATCTTCTAACTCGCTTCAGTAGGCTCCCCAAAAGATTTGGGTGTCCTTTGTGCCCCCCTTTGGACTGGCCTTCTTGAGGGACTGGAAGGCATGCTTTACTAGTAGGGGAGCATCTCCATTGCCTTCCCAGTTGTGGGCCTGTTGACTCCTAATACTCTCATCTTTTTCAGGATTGGAATGGATGTTCACTAATGGAGGGGTGGCATTAGGAATTCTTAAAAAAAATATTATTCCTCTTTTCTGTCTCTTCCTGCCTCTGCATTATTTTCTTTTGGCAACCCATGGCTGTCAAGAAACCAAAGTAGGGTGTTTGGCTGTCACTTGTCTCCAAATCATTAAAATAACTATGGTGTCAAGTTTTTAGGTTTCTGTCAACTCATTCTTTTTTGAACTGCCCCCCTCCAATATATTTTAATAGAAGTAGAATGGAATAGAGAAGTGAAGTGAGGTAGCTTTAATTTCCCACAATTTTTTTTTCTTCAGGAGGCAGGGAAGATGAAGCCAGGAGTAGCTCTTCTCTTCCCTTTGCACCCAGCCTGTTTTCTCTTTAGGGAGTGTGGGTGTGTGAGAGTTTATTATAGATGCAGAAATAGGTCCTTCTGCATCTCAGGCACTTTGTCCTTTCCTTTCTTCTGGATAGCCTCTTTTCTCATAATGCTCCAGCTTATCGTCTGGGACCGGAAGTGAAAACAAATTTCTTGCGCAGTCAAAAGCATGGCTTGGCGGGAACAGTTGTTTGTGTGTGTTTAGGGCAAAGATTAACAGAGAGAGAGAGAGTCCAGGAAGCAGTGGTTAACATGCTCTGACTTCTGCATTAAAATAAAGTGGGGGGGGGTGTTCCTCATGTGCTGAGTTCATTGGCAACCCCAAGCTTGCAGGACGGGCTGGTTGGTTCTCTGCTTTCTGGCGCCTCCAGGAGCGCGCTGCATTTCAATGGAGTCCTGCCCTTTCCTTGGGAGGCGTTTTCTGTGGGCCTCTTTCCTTGGGCCAACCTATCCCAACAGTCATTCTGGATAATCTGAGCTGTACATTTTCCCCCTATCGGTTCAGAACAAATTGCCATTGTGCAAATGTTTTTGCTGTCTCTAGAACCGATCGCATGTTGGTTGTGGAAGTGAGGCGCTTATCTCCCCACCACCATGTTTACCATAGATGATGATATTATTATTATTATTATTATTATTATTATTATTACACTGTCCCTCAGCTTAATGTGTTTAAGGTTTTGGCCTGATCTCTGGAATTATAGATAGAAAACTTTTGTTGTGATCTGTTAGAAAACAGAATACAGAAATAACTAACTTTCCACTTTCTTCCACAGAAGGAAAAATAGATTTGGACTTATGTAATCATTGTTCTTCTCCCAGCTTCTTTGCATTTGGTATCTGTCCTAGCTCTGTGTTTCTGCTCTCAGGTGGTCCTTATAGCCTGGTTGCAAAATAGAATCCAGAAAGGTGTGCTTGTTGAAAATGAGCTGGCTTTATACAGCAGTGCAGAGCTCGAAAGAAGGGAAGTGTTCCTTCTCTCTTCCTCTCTCTCTTTTCTTTCTTTTTTGAATTTTAGAAACTTCTCATTGAGTGCCATCATGCTAGTTTTCCATCTTGACAGTTCCCATATGTGAAGCTTTTCCTGCCAGTTTACTGCTGTGCATGGTGGTGAGGCCTGCCATGTAGCTTGGGCCACATGGTATGTCTGTTTGCTCTCAGAGGAAGGAGATGGGTGATGCAGGCCGGCAGCGTCTGTGCAGCTATTGTCTGGAGTTGTCAGTCTAGGGAGAACTCTCCCGCCTTTCCCTCACAAGAGCCTGTGGCTGCTCTAACCTTCAGCTCAGCAATTTTCCCAAACTTTTTTTTTTTCTGAGGGAGTTGGGTAGGGTCTTCCCTTGTTCTCTCACTGTCTGCCCCTATGTGAAATTGCCCCATTCTTGGAAGGGGGAGTAGGAGTTGATGGTGGAATCCCATCTAATCTAACAGCAAGTATGAGGAGACGATCAGTCCATGTTCCTCTCCTTTCCTTCTCTCTGTATTGTTGCATGTGTGTGTTTTATCTGGTTTGTGGTGACTGCAGGAAAACTGTGCATCTACAACTGCCTCACAACCATTTCACACCTTGACGATCCCCTGACTCTCTATTCTTGGGGGTGGGATGAGGGGGGGCGGTCAGCCAGTCATTCTGCTGCAGGGAAAGACTTTCAACTGCTTTAGGCCAAATGCTAGTTTCTCCTTTGAAAGCAAAGCTTTGTTCAGTTACTTTTCTTAACTAGAAAACGTACTTCGTTCCTAAGACAACGTGTCATTTAGCTAAGAAAGTGTGTGAAACCAATTTGAATGGCTGATAGCCCACTAGGTGGCTGCCACTTTATAATATTAATTCATGGAAATGGAAGAAAGAGATCCCAGATAGTTGCATGTATTGTACTGTACAATTGATCTAGTGGGAGGTTAGTGACAGTGTGATCTGTGAATGACTTTCTTGGCAGTGTTAATTTTAAGAACTCTGTGAGTGATGATGGCTCAGCAGCTCAACCTGTGTGCCCTTGCCCCTTCTACCATTGTCCACCCCTCCCTAAAGTCTCCTGGGGGTAAGTTATATTGTCACATGTGTGTTTTATAGGCCTTCAGGTTGCCTGTTGACTTATGATGCCTCTATGAATTTCATAGGGTTTTTTAGGCAAGGAGTATTCAAAAGTGGTTGGCTCTTGCTTTCTGAAATTTAGCCTACAGCACATGGTATTTGTTGATGGTCTTTCATTCAAGTACTAACCAGGGCTGACCCTGCTTAGCTTTCAAGATCAGATGGGGAAATGGGTATTTAGGTCAGGCTTGAAGCTGCCTTATCCCCACCACTTCTGCCTGCCTTTGGCAACTGTGGTGGAGGGCTGGTCACATTCCTCAGTGTTGTGGACTTGGGCCAGAAAACATATTTTGTTGTCCCTAAGGCTGACAACATGAATGTGACAATGACAGATGCATTTTAGCCTGTCTTTTCTCCCTTGTGCTCACCCATCGGTGAGTGGCCAGGAATATTAACCAACTGACTGTGTGGCATTTTTAGCAACAGTGATCTGTGGTGCACAGAGGAAGCAAGAAGTTAGAGGTCTGACAGGTTGTTAGTGTGCTGCAGCCAAAACAACAGGGTTAGTCTCATGTTACTTTAAAGACAAACACATGTAAAACTTTCAGGGCTAGAATTTATTCTTGTCAAACGCATGAAATGGCACCATCTGTGGGATGGTGTAAAGGTAGGAAATACATGGCCCTCTTGATTTTGTGGTACTGCAACTCCCATCAAATCTAGGGAGCATAACTAGTGGTGAGGAATCATGGGAGTTGCAATCCAGCAACATCTGAAGGGCTGTACGCTCCCCATTCCAGGTATCTGTGCTTCCAGTATAGGAGCAGAGAGGTGGTGGGGATGGTCTTATCATGTAAGTAAGAGAAGTATTATTATGCAAAGTGTAAATGGAAAGGTGACTGAGACAAAAGACTGAGGGCCCGTCTAAATGGTAAAAATACCCCTCATGGAATTCGCTGCGAATCCTACCAGTCTAAACAGGATCCAGCGCCAATCCACATTATTCAGAAGGAGGGGGGGGCCCAAAACGGCAAAAATAACGGGGTAAAAGCCTTCATAGATTTCCCCATACTTTTTCACAAACTGCAAGGGTGGTGCACATTTTGCTCTTTTGGACTATTGAACAATAAAAAATGCGAAGGGAAGCACAAAGCTGATTGCTAGGATTGGATTTTCACCTTAGTGATAGCTCGCTAAAGCAATTTTAAAAGGGATCAATATTTTTTTCTCTTTTGCTTTGGAGAATTGCTCTATTGCACCAGTGCACCTTGGGATGATTAAAAAACAAAACAAAACCCAGTGGCAGTGAAGAACTAACGTATCACTCATAGCCGCCATCAGGAATGTGAGGCTTATGGGGGCTTCTGAGGCCAGAAAAGCAGTTTGGTCTGGTCACTGCTGTACGAGGTATTTGGGATTCCCCCCCCCCCTTATGTAGATGGGCCCTGAATGATTGAATCAGTGAATGTGACCCACTCCAGCTATTGATGAATTGCCTTAGGAAGAACAACACCAAAAAAAAACCCCAACAACACCTAAAGCAGGGTTGTGGAATCAACATCCTCTACATGTTGTCAAACTACAAGTCCAAGCAGTCCTGGCCAGCAGAGCCAATAGTGAGAAACATCAGTCCAACAACAGTTGAAATACTGCATGATTCCCAGTCTTGGCCTAAAGAGTGACTGTTTCCATGATGTGAGCAAGTCAGTCTCTGCTGAGCCCAAGTCAGACACTTTGTCAATGTTGGAAATGAATTCCAATTCAGCAGTTTTGCACAGGAATCACTAAACAGATTTTGTTTCCAAAGAGAGCAATGATTTTAAAAAGGCCTTTATAACATGGTCTTTTGCTTAAAAGAAAACATCTGGCCTCCAGTGTGCCAAGTCATAAAACCAAAGTGTAAACTAGTGTGACTGGAAGAGTGTGTGTCAAGTAGCCACCCCTGATTGAAAGATAGGGAAAACCCATTTGTATATAAGAAGAAGCAGGGAAGATGAAGCGGAGAGGGGAAAGGAATGCAGTAGCACCTTTAAGACTTAACTATTTTTTATTTTAGCATGAGCTTTCATGGACATAAACTCACTCCTTCAGATGGAGTACAGAGTGATATCCAGGCCTCAAGATATAACGCATATTTATACAGTTGTGGGAGTGGGATGGAATGTAATAGGATCCAGAAAGATGCAAATCATGCCATTTCTATGCATCACAAAGGCACATGTAGTTCAACTGTCTTCGTGCCATGAAATGTTGCAACAGAGGAGGAATTAAAAGTGAGGCCTGCAAGGAAATGGCGCCCTTTCACTTAGGCGGGAGTAGTAAAAGAGGGTTAGTTTTTTAAAAAATATTTTGATCAACGGCTGTTTGTTTTTAGTGTAAAGGCAGTTCGCTGATACAGATCCAAAGGGAAAGATTTTGTCTCAGCTGAGTTAAGAAATTGCTCAGGTTGGGTTTGGTTGCTCACAATTTGGTCATGTTCCTGCATATGTGTGTGTGTATGCACATGTGTGGCATGAAAATGGCACGTAGAGGGTGCGGGAGCCTGTCGGTGCAAGTGAGTGGCTGGGGCCCTGGTTGGATGCTGTTCTTCAATGGAAACACGTCCTAGTCTCCTCTGATTGCTTGCAGTATGGCTTCTGGCCAGAACAGCTTGACTTTATAGCTGAAGATCAAATAGATTTCTTCTTTTTATAGTGTTGTGGAAGGAAGTCTGTGGCCCAGAATCTCTGTGACTTCATTTGGCCTGTCCAGTAGCCTGCGCTGTAGGTCACAGCCATGATGCTGGCTTGGGCTGTGTAGTCAGCCGTATGGGAGCCTCACTTTGAGTTACAGGAAGAAAGCCCTACTTCCCCAAGGTGCCCAGTTAGTCCATCTTACTCCCCATAGGTCCAATTCAGGGAACAAGTACCAAGGTAAGTGTGGAAAGTTTTCCTCTCAACACACTCCTGATTTTAAGTTTATTAGTAAACTAATAAGCATGCTTGCCTTAGCTGGCACTGCAGGAAGGGGATGCTGAGAAGAAGCACAATTGCAATCCTGCTTTCCCATGGGGAGTTAGTTGAAGTCCCTGGGGAAAGACTACTGAGTGTTACAGGTTGTTTGTTATGTGTCTGTGCGTTGCCATTCATCTTCAGCATAGACGCTACAGTACTTCCTTCCTTCTGGGGTTGCTTAAATGACCATTTGCTTAACCACCTCTTCTTGCCTCTGGGTTGGCAGCTGTGGATCTCTTCCTGAAGAGTGAGGTTTAGCATTCTCTAGTGTTGTTGTTGTTCTTTAAATACCTTTGTGAATTGGAACATCCTGTAAGCCTATGGAGTCTATGAAGGAAGGAGCCATAGCGTGAAATTTCCTCCCCTGACTGAATATGTCTCTTGCATTTTCTTAGGAGATTTTTTTTTTGTGGGGGGGGTGTTTCCTTTCCTTCCTAATTTTGAGGACTTACACCAGGAATTTTTAAATCAGCCTTTCCAAAAGTCATGCCCTCCAGAGGTGTCATGGGTAATTGGTCATGCTGTCTGTGGATGGTGTGAGTTGTAGTCCCACACATATGTAAGACACTAGTTGGGTAAGGCTGCTTTAAAGCATACTAGCCTCCCCTGCCTCTTTTGGATGAACAAACTTTGTTGGTGACAGCATTTGTGTTCTCACTTTTTTTTTCTTGACTTGTTTTTGTTTCTTGACTTGAGGCTTGCTAAATAGCATGATGTAGTGCTGAGCCCTCCAGAGACAAAGGACTGTGGGGAGGGGGGCAGGGATCATTCCCAACTATAACTGTTACAAGGGTCATAGACCAAAGGAAGCAAAACTAGTTTCTCTTACTCTTCCAGCCAGTTTGAGCCAGGGCAGTTACCTGTTGTTTCCTTAGGCTTCTTCCCTTTGCACAGGAGCATGGTGTCTCTGAGGTGCTCTTAATCATCAAAGATGTTGTGCACATGAAGTAAGAATCCAAGGCACACGTATTAGAACCTGGTGGGTGGCAAGGGTCAAGAAGCAAAAGGAAGCAAAACCATGGTCTAGTCTCAGTATATAGAATTCTGAAGCTAGAAGTGATAGAGCCTAGTTTCACAGGGTCAGGGAGAGCAATTGCTCATCCTTAGGACCTATCACAGGAAATGTGCAAAAAAATCAGATATCTGCTAAAGATCAAAACTAGAATTGTCACAAAGTCCAGTTCCTGCTGTTGTGCTGCCTCTGCTCCCCCCCCCTCTTCTTGTCCATCTTCTTTAACAAAGTTCCAGGAGGAAAGTTGTGCCCTATTCTAACATAAAACTGGTGTTCCTGGAGGCCTGTAGGATTGAGGGGGGACCCATTTTTTTTTTTATTTAAAAAATCAGCATGGGGAAGCACTAGGCATTCCAGAACTGCAAATACAGCATTAGGGCCACGTACAGCTAGCAGGCTGCCTTGTGTGCACACCTCCTTCAAGACCTTTCTCTTCAACCGGTGGGCTACAGCCTGGCTGAACGTGAATCTCAGTAGTGGCACCATCACTGTTTTGGCTTAGGTCAATCATCAGTTTTGATGGAGGGAGAGAGGAAAACATGGATACCTTGTGTAGGATTACAAGTGGCTCCCGTTCTTAAAATGATTGAAAACTGCTGCCTTGAAGCAGAGTATTGTGCCTTGGTCGTTCCTCACAGATGCTTTTCTGGCTAGGCTTTCCCTGATGACTGTTTGAGAGAGCATTTGTAGTAAAACTTATTTAGAGGAACTCTTAATAGTTGATACTTCAGTTATGATCAGTGCAGCTACATGATCTCACTAGCATCCAACGACAAAGCCAGTTTTCTGTCCTTTCTCTACCTGAAATAGCCCCTCCTAAAGAAGCTCCAGGAAGCAGCAAGATCAGACTGTGCAGAAGATGTACATGCATAGGTCAGGGTGTGATATAGTTAGGACTTTCAATCAGGATGATATTCTCACATGTGTCACTGATCTTAGAAGCAATATTCCATTATCTTAAACACAGTATGCCAAAGGGAGTGCATGAGGGTTTGTAGTTGCAGCTTATGCAGGAAGGAAGGCACTCCTCAAGTGGGTCTTCATTCCTGGGATTTGTCCAGGGAGAGGTCATGAGCAAATCTTATATGCTCTTTCTTGTATGCCTTTTTGCTGCCTTTCTCATCATGGACAAGAAGGAAGTTGTGAAATGGTGAAGCCTTGCATTTTTCTTTAAATGTCCTGGTTCCAAGTGATTGAGTTTCCACGTTCCAGTAAATGCTAGAACCTCTGAAGTCATTTATCCTATGAGAAGGGTGGTAAAAGAAAACAGGCCTGATAGAACTGTGGTATTCTCTTTACTATACCAGTACCATTGAGGCAGCAAAGTGCCCCTTGAAAACTAGAGGGAGAAAAACAGAAAGAGGTTGCCTCCTAATGAAAAATTATTTTATTTTTTGAACAGGCTAAAAGATCTGGAAAGGGATGAAGATGGTCTTGGAGAAAGAGTGAGTGCATCTGTTTTCATTCCCCCCACTCTTCAATCAATTAATACAATAAAGTAAATTGTACTGGGTTTGTGTGTGTGTGTGTATGTGTGTGAGCTGCCTTTGGGAGAAAAGCAGCATATAGATTAAGTAAAAAAAATTGATAAAATTTAATAAAGAGCCACGAGTTTGAGCATGCTTTTCTGCCACTGTTCCTAGGAAGCCTTTGCAGGTCTGAGTTACTAGATATAAGAATCCCTCACCTTCTCTCTCCCTCTCTCTTCAGGAATGCATTAAGGAAAAGCTGAATCTGGTACATGGCTTCTTACAAGCAGATGTTCAGAATCAGTTGAAAGACCTGGAGACCAAGTTTCACAAAGAAGAACTTTCTGAGGTGGGTAGTTGTTAGGGGGAAATGAATGATTCCTGTTCAGTACAGGCATTGTTCCAGGGGCTGACCATCTACTTCCCCGTTTAACTGGAAGAATGTCTGAAATTAATCCTCAAACCAGTACATGCCAAGTTTCTCACCATTTTCAATTCCTTTCTTTTTCTGGGGCTTGTACATTCGATTAAATCCCAGTGTAGAAAGGAATCTTGATTAAGTGTTTTAGATTTATTTTATTTTATTTTTATTTTTTATTTTTGTATGTGTGCATGGTGGCTTAATTACATGTGTAACTTTCTGGTGTAACTTTCTGATGTATGTCAATTGCAAGAAGGGTATGAACTGAAAAGTAACAGGCTGCATTTGTATAGTGATCTCAGCCAGGGGTGAAATACAATGTGAGAGAGCAGAGTTCCACTTATAGACCCCAAAAGCAGGATCACAACAACTGCAATCCATTGACTAAGTCTGTTTGGCCCTTTCCTCCTTCCGCAGATCAATAGAGAAGCTAAAAATACATTTGCTTAGCCAGTCAGTCTTTCTGTTCTGCTGCAGGAACGGTATCTGGCCAAAGTCAAAGCCCTGCTCCACAAAGAACTTTCTTTTGAAAATGGTGATAACCTGGAACTTGGCCAGAAGGCAAATGGCTGTACAGAAAATGGTGCCTATGGTAGTGATGAAGACCCTGAGAGAACAGGCAACAAAATGGAAGAGGACAGCAGCATGGAGATCGAAGAGGCAACCTCATCTTCCTCTTCAACCCCACTGGCTTCACCATCTATGCCTAAAGCTCGTAGGGGCAGGAGGAGCAAATCCAACGGCGAGGGCAGAAGTAAGAAGTCATTTGAGTGCTTAAGCAAAACACTTGGTGCACTGTGAAGTCGAAGGCTTTCACAGCCAGCATCTATAGGTTTACTGTGGTGGGGGCGGGCGGGCTGTGAGGCCATGTTCTGGAAGAGTTTATTCCTGACGTTTTGCTTGCATCTGTGGCTGGCATCTTCAGAGAATGGTTGGGTAGGAGTGGGGGGGTGTTATATACTGTGAGCCCCTATTGGAGGGGATATGTAAATTTGTGTATTTGAATGGGTAGTTCCTGGGGGGAGATATGCAAGGAGGATTAGTGTCTGAACTACCCATTCAAATACACAAATTTACATATCCTCTCCAACAGGGGCTCACAGTATATAATGCCCCCCCCCCGCACTCCTCTTCCAGAACGTGGCCTCACAGCCCAGAAAAAAACCCACAGAAAACACTTGGTGCACTTTTGAAACCTGCAGTGGACAATCCTATGGTCACATACAGCTCTTGGCTTGGTCTCATGTGGCCCTTGCCCTAATTTCCAAACTCTTCTTCAGGGAATCAGTTCATCTGGGGAGGGAGCAAGGGAGATAGAAGAGCTGACACACAGAGAGAAAAGGGTGTTTCAGAAACAGAGAGAGAAAGGGGAAATGGTTTGCCTACTTTTGAACCTGGCTTCACCCACACTAGTCTTAGCCCTGCCGGCTGCATTTGAGGGAAAGTGTATTTCAGTAAGGTGGAAAGGGGTTGCCTGTCCTGCCTTAAATGGACAGCATCTTAAAATGTGCCACCAAACAGGGAAGCTGAAACTTTCTGGAAGGTGAGTGTATTGGGTGGATTTCAAACAACTAGCACAGGTATGTGTAGGCAAATTAGCACGTAGAAATATACTATGGGATAGTAACTTGCATGGACTTCTGTAACCTGATGCGTTAGACTACAACCCATTATCCAGCCAGCAGACCAGTGGCCACACTTATTATGGAAGGTGGGAATTGCAGTCTACCACATATCAGGAGGATGTTGGATTGGGGAAAGATGCCTAGTCTCTTGACTCTGGAGTCCTTCCTCCAGGTAATGGCTGTCATGAGAGATGGGGGGAAACAGGAGGGGGACAGTGCCCAAGAAAATCACACATGTAGCAGGAGGAGAAAAAGTCAGTTTCTTGCTCCTTTCTGCAATGTGTTATCCAAGCAAAATTTTCAGTGCCACCAGTGTCTGGGGTTTGCATCATCTCATTTTCTGCCTCTCTGTTGTTTTTGCTGCTGAGTGCTGGCTTCACAGTCTCCTTACTGTGGAGCAACAAAGGATAGAAATGGATTATTGAGTAAGCCATGGGGTTGAGATGTGTTCCTATACATCCACATAGCTTGCTCCTGCAAGATGGAGAGGGTGGCTTGGTGAGATATTTGATTCTGGAAAGTGTCATCTCAAGATACAACCTTGCCACGCTCTGCCTTGGAACTGGGGAAGTGCATGGGGGTATGTGTGTCTCCATTCCTCAATTAACTCCTAGAAGTCCCTGTGTCTAGCATCATTTCGAGGTGGTTGTAGCAGAATGAAGAACATGGCTCTCTCTAGGCAGTGATAGCAAACTCTGGGTATCAATCAAAGGAGGGAGTCATATGGCCATCCAGGTATTGTGGGACTGTGGCTGCTAGCATCCCTCACCATTGACTGTGCTGCATAGGGCTTTGGGGACTTAAGTTGAACAACACCAGGAGGACTGCTTGATTCTCACCTCTGGTATAAGTGTGAGGAAATTTGTCCTTCCAGTCAAATTTAGATGGAAGGCAGTGCATTTGATGATGGGAGGTTGCTCTGATTTAGACATGATGATAGTAATGCGGAGGGGGAGTGTAATCTGCTTTGAGCCTCTCGAAAGCTGCAACAACAGTCTATGCCTGGCATCTGCAACTGTATGTGTTGTTTTCTTTGTTTTTTAAAATTTATCTGCAGAAACCCCGAACAGCTCAAGGATCACACGTAGTTCTGGCAAGCAGCCTACCATTGTGGCTATGTTTTCTAAGGGGTGAGTAGGGTTGTGTGTGATGCCAATGTGCCTTTTTGTCTTTTGATATGTGTTTGCTGCTGCTTCTGTGTCTTATTCAGCAACTTTCTCATTAGCCTTCATTTCTTCTTCTTACTATGTGGCAATTTCCAGTTCCATTGAGGTGGTTAGAGCTGAGCACTCGACAGACTATGGTGTGTGTGTGTGTAAAGTGGGAGTGGGGGTGGTGTTTATAGGGTCCTGACAAGGAAGGAGCTGGTTATAGGATTTTGACAAAGAGCTGCAAGCTTTCCTGGGGCAAGAAACAATAGCAAATTTGAGGTAAACTTGACCTTTCCAGGAGTTCTGTGAAGAGTCTGGGATTGTTTGTTATCATAATTTCATGGCTCCCGAAAGCATGGGGGATTGAGGGGAAGGGCTGGGATGGGGGTTGGGGGTTGCAATCCAAAAAGTAACTTTTCCAAGATCTGATTAAAGTCCTTATCAGGGCCCACAGCTGGCCTTGTAAGTCCTGTTATCAGTTGGACTTTGGATTGGTCAGGCCAGTAAAACACTTTGGAGAAAGTGAGCTCAAATTGAGTGTCCACACATCCATGGCTATCCATTGCATGCTATTCACACTAAGCATTTTGAACAATTTAAATCCATTGAGTGTCCCTTGGATTCCACCCAGACCGGCTCTTAAGTATAATGAACAATTTTTGAAGTAATTTTCTCTAGAAATCCATATTATGGTTGATTGCAATAGGTCCAATAAACGCAAATCTGAAGAGGTGAATGGAGAGCTGAAACAAGAGACTAACACAGAAAATGAGGAAGAAGAAGAGGAGGAACAGCTTGGAGAGAAGGTATATGTGTGAGCCCATGTGACTGTTGAATATTTTATAGCACTTTGCTTTTTTCTTTTGCTTTTCTCAAAATGTTTGAAATATGAATGCAAAACCTAGAATACTTTTGGGTGATGTGTATGGCAAAACTGTACTATGGCATTAGTGTTTTGGTATTGCCCCTAGAGGAGGAATGTATTAATGCTGCTTGGATGCATACTTTGCATCCTTGAGAATCACATTTTCACCTTCTTTTTAAAGAAAGAGAAAACGCTAGGGGCTTCTCAACACTGTTTGTCTTCTGTTTCCCTCTCAAGGAACAAGATGAGAAAAGAATCAAAACCGAAATCAACGAAGGGTAAGCATTGCTAGCTGGGAACTTTATGACTTCAAATGTTTCTCTTTGTGCATTTTCCTTGCAAGGGAGTCTTTTAAGATGTGTTTAGCTTGATTGAAAGTTTAGTGGTAAACATCTGGAGGCCTTAGCATTGAGTGTTATTTTGCCCAGCAATTGATTCTTATCACTTAGACCTTATGCTAAAAAACATAAGAGACGTTGGGTTGAAACAGTCAGTCTCAGTCCCTATTTGGAGGATGTAAAATGGCTAGAAAGCTCTCCTTGACAACTCAGTTTCTTTGAACATGAAAGCTGCTTTATACATAAATGTATCAAACACTGTGTGCACACATGTGTGTGTGTTATTTATTTAGAAGATTTATGTCTTGCCTTTTAGCTACCAGAGTCCCCAAGGTGTCTTGACAATACAGATGAAAAACAAGTACAATAAAATCACAATTATTTTCTTTGGGGTATCAGAATTACAGCATTAAACTTTTCAGAATCCCTGTATCCAGTAGCTTAAATTATATTATTCTTGCAACAACTTGTGTTCAACTTATCTTACTGTTGAGTGGGTTGTTTGTTTATTGGCTTTTGTATTGTTTTGGGGTTTTTTTTCTAGGTCTGAGATAAAGGAAGAAGCAACCCAGGTTAAAACTGTGCCACCTGTTAAAGTAAGCAGACATTTGTGTATTTTTGTTTTGATTTGTATTTTGAAAATCTGGCTAGAACTGGGAGAGTTTCTGGTGCATTTCTCTTCCTCAATTGTTTGGAGTATGAATGGTTGAAGTAAAGACTTCTTTAATTTTTCAAAGCATAGATATTGCAGAGCATACATAAGTGCAGAACTTGAAATTGGAGAGAAAACCGTTCAAATACATCTCTAGAGCTTTTCTGTAATCTCCATTCCTTGGCCTCTGTTTCCTGTCTTTAAAAACAGAGTGATAGTGGTGTATGTGCCTTCAAATCACCTGTTGACTTACGGTAACACCCTGAATTTCATAGGGTTTTTGTAGGCAAGGAATGCTCAGAGGTGGTTTTTCCAGTTCCTTCCTTTGAAATATAGCCTCCCAGCACCTGGTATTCATTGGTGGTCTCCCAGTCAAGTACTAAACAGTGCTGACCCTACTTAGCTTCCAAGATCAGATGGGACCTGGTGTCTTTAGGGCAGTGTTTCTTAACCTGTGGTCCATGGACTCCCAGGGAGCCATGATGTCCTCACAGGAGGTCCACAAAGGCTTGAAGGCTGCTCATCCCACCTCTTCTGCACAGCATAGTGGCCACATGACAGGAACCAAAGCAAACTCTAGCTGGTTGGTTCTGTGCATTGCCATTCAATCCACTCCAGCCACAGACTGGCGGGAAGTGGCAGGAGAAAAGTGTTCCCTCCCCATCCAGAGCCTCTGAGGGAAGGTTTAATGGCTGGTGTATCAGTTAATAGTTCCATGTTCTTCTGTTGTTGTTGGCTTAAATTTTGAATTAAGTCTTGGGGGTCCATGGTAACAAAAGATATTTAAAGGGGGTCCCTAGTAAAGAAAAGGTTAAGAACCACTGCTTTATTTTTACTGGGTAGTTTTTGAAGATAATTGAGAAATGTAGTTAAGCAGCTTCTGCAAGAACTAGAATGGTGTGGTTGTAGCATCTCCTTTCAGAGAGCAAACCGTATGGCAGCACAGATTAATTGGCAAGCACTTATTCTTGCAGGTGCTGCAGATGTTAATGTTGTTTGGGAAAGCCTGTCAAATATCTGTTCGGGCTAGACTGACAATCCCCATAGCTGAGCCAAAATCATTTTACGATCTGATGCAAAGGACAAAATGGTGCCCCTTCCCATCTCACGTACTGAAGCCAGCTAGACTGGCAGTTGGATCTTTCCCTTGGTGATTTCCCTAACTTCAAACTTCTGCCTCCATTAAGTTTGGCGCAATATTCTCTAGGTATGAAAGCTAAAAACCCTTTGAGCTACCCACCTAAATAATCAGGATTTTAAGGTTTGTTAAAAAAAACACCACCCTTGGGTTTTTTTGTTTGTTTTTTTAAAAACAACCTTTTGTTGGTCATGAAATGGCCACTGGATGCCTGTTTTAACTTGCCTGGCAGAAGAATGGTTGTGTTCTGAGGAGGAACAAATGGTTCTCTGTGAGAAGGATCTTTCAGTGCAAATGAATAATTAAAACATAATTAAAAACTGACTTTGGCATAAGTACTGTATAAAGGGGAAGTTTTGAAAGTCTCATAAATTGAGTCGTCTTGGATTTCCTGTATTAAAGCAGGGAGGGACACAAAGTGCAGCCCTCCAGACATCAGTGGGTGACAGCTCCCAGCATTCTTCACCATTGGTGTTGCTGGGAGCTGAAGAATGGGGAGGCTTGCTGGGAGTTGTAGTTCAGCAGCAACTGAAGGGCTGCATTTTGTCACCCTTGCCTGCACAGTAACAAGGGCTGAAAAAGCACAATCTGCCTCCTTCTATATAGCTTAGCAACTGCTACATTCATGCTAAAACTGTTATCTTAATTGTGTGCAACCAAAAGGGTTTTAGCAGAGACTTTCCATCTAAATGGAACATTTCCGATGTGGCTTTCCATTCTGGACCAATAGCCTGGGATGATGTATCCCTCTTGTGTCTTTCCTTTTCAGACCACCCCTCCTAAATGTGCCGAATGCCGACAGTACCTGGACGACCCTGACCTCAAGTTTTTCCAGGGGGATCCGGACAATGCGGTAAGTCAGTGGACCTTTTACAGCCAAAGGAGAAGAATGCTGTCTTGGTGGTTGTGAGTGCCTCCAGAATAAAGATGAAAACATTTTTTTCCCCTAGCTGGACGAGCCAGAGATGCTGACTGACGAACGCCTGTCCATCTTTGATGCCAATGAAGATGGATTTGAGAGTTATGATGACTTGCCCCAACACAAAGTGACATCCTTCAGGTGAAGCTTCCTGCAGATTCGGTGTAACACCTAGGCTGTAGGGGAGTCAGAAGTCCTGACTACTGGAAGGCAAGCATTGCCTGGGGCTTTTTCTCTCAGAGACTCCAAATGGGATTCTGCAAGCAGCAGGATGAAGGAGCTGCTCAGTTCTGTCTCTTAATGCACAGAACAGCCAGGGAAGGGGTGGGGGAGGAAAGTGATAAGGGCAAATATCATTCCTGCTCAAAAACAAAACAAAACACCTTTCAGTGTGCATTTCCTTCTGAGCCAGAAAGCCAGATTTGCCCCACTCTTGATGTAATTCAAGGCCCACCAGATTTTAATGCTGCTTTTGACATTACATTCCAGTTGGACAGCTCCCCTGGTATAGCTGGAGAACTGGGGCTGTCTGAGCAGTTGGTGTACAGCAGAGCTTGGGAAAGTCAAGTGATTCCTACCCCACCCCTTCATTTCCTAGAATTGGCCAACTGGTATGGCCATGTCTGGGGCATTCTGGGAGCTGTAGCTGGAAAAAAAAAGTAACATTTCCCAGCTTTGGTCTATAGTGGTGGACATTTAAACACCTATAACTGTACATAATTAAGGCTGTTTGCCTTGAGTAATTCTGGACCTGAATTAATGTATCTATTTTTAATGCTAGAGAGATGATTTCACTGTACAACAACAAAGAAGGAGCAGTTGTTCTGTCTTCCTTGTTCTAAGGAGAGACTTCTAAGATTCAGGAAATGCCCTCAGTTTGGGGTTCTGCTTGTGCCAGCAGCAGCAGATGGACGTCTGCTGAATGGCAGAAGGTACCCTTCCAGTGGAAGTCAGGCCTTGCCTGAAATTACAAGGCTGTATTGTTGCATCATGGCCGGATTCTCAGAGGCCCTTCTGGAGGAGGCAACAGGTCTCCCATCTGTGTTCCCAAGCAGCATTACTACCCTCATTGAACCTGTCTTCTTCTTTTGCTATCATCACTTTCCTTTGCCCCCTCCTCCGAATAGCCACAAAAGTAAAGTACAGATGTTTGGTTGGTGTACATTTTGTTAATTCCTTCACTTAATATAAGGGTGGAATCATGTGCCCTCTCAAGGCCATTTGTGTGGCTTTCTGACTGCCATGGCTGGAAAAAGATTCCCATTACCACCAAAACAAAGTGGGGACAGTGGCAAAGAAGCCCTAGATCCAGCTGTAGTTAATGTGCCAACCAAAATTGGTAAAGGGCATCCATGCTTCTGCCACCATTTTTGCTTCCATAGTCAGCCATGTGCCCAGAGGGGTCTCCAAGTTATGAATTTGGTCATTCAGAGTGAGTGCAACCCTGTCCAATTGCAGCTGAAACCTTCTTTCCAGATCAGCAGGTTTTCCCACCCTAAATGCGTTGTCCTCTCTCAATTAAATTTCATCTTAGCTGACTTGGAGTGTGTGAATAGCTCTGTCTGCATTAATGGGAGGCTGGAGCTGTGTGATGGACTCAAAGATCAAAGACGCTGCAACTATCTCTTTCTCCGTACAGTGTCTACGATAGAAAAGGCCACCTGTGTCCCTTTGATACCGGCCTCATAGAAAGAAATATTGAGCTGTATTTCAGTGGTGTTGTGAAGCCAATCTATGATGATAACCCTTGCCTGGATGGTGAGTATGAACTTTCTCTAGGACATCTTTGTTTCAAAATTTCCAGGAAATTTGAATTGCATACTACTATGTGTTGGTTCTTGTGGAGGCCTGTGTGGCAATCTGGTTGCATATTGACAAGTAAAATAATTGCCTTGCTATTCACACTTGTCCTTCCAGATGGCTGACGTTACCAGATGGAGTTCTTTAAGCAATGGTCTTCAGCTGTATTGGGAAGTGTTTACCTTATCACCCTCAGTATAAAAATTAATGACAAATAGTCCTAATGTTGAATTTGTATCTGTTTGTGTCCAAAGGATGTAGTGATCGGCGGGGGGACAAAATGAGGACATTGTCACCATAAATAAGAATTCTGACCTTCCCAATATTTTTTTTTCTTCAGTTCTCACATTTCTAGTATTGCAGTAATTTCATACTTCATTTCAGCATTTAGAAACACAGTTTGGGCATCTAAAAAAAGAGGCAGGCATGGTTAGCAAGGGAATGTGAACACAACTAATTAAAGAACCTTAGGTCTCACTATCTGGAATGGAAGAAATTTGGAGACTGAAGAGAAATTTCACAAGAGGTGACGCTTATTGGGCATTGATCCTCCCCATTGCTACTCCCCTGTTGTGTCTGCTTGCTATGAACTTGATTTCAAATTGGGCCTTTCACATTCAGCAAGCTGTTATCCCATGTCAAGTAATTCAAAGAATGGTTCAGGAATTACTCCAAAGAGAAAGCTAAAGGCACACTAATGTTGTGCTTCCCTGTTGCTTCACTAGAGATAATGGCTCTCTTAAATTAGGGGAGTATTTTCTTCCTTTAGGCCAAGAATTCCACGGTTTTGTCTTAAACAAGGAACAAAATACTTGAGGCTTCCAAAAACAAGACAAAAACATACTAGTTGATAGAGCTCCAACTCAAGTCAGGATTGGCTCTTTCAGATTGGTGGGGAAAGAGGGAAGCTCCCAGGTAATGAGTTTTCAGGCTCGCAAGAGAAGCAAAGATCCTGGAGTCAAGGATGGTTGTGCTGTTCTGCAGAATGGACAGAGCAGAGCACTTGCCTCTGCTGTGGCAAGTGAAGCAAGTCCCAAGAATGAATACTTGCTGATGCTTATCTAGGAAGACATAGAGATGCCTAAATCTTGTCTCCATTCCTGTTGCTGATTTAGGTGGTGTCCGAGCCCGCAAGATGGGCCCCATCAATGCATGGTGGATCACTGGTTTTGATGGGGGGGAGAAGGCTTTGATTGGCTTCACTACAGGTAAGCTCCCAAGAACATTTTGCAGACACCATTGACAATCATTGTTATGATGGTGATGATTATCTTATTTTTCTTTGTATCCTGCCTTTTCCCTAACCCTTGG
The DNA here is from genome assembly GCA_030847615.1 of Gambelia wislizenii. Classification (NCBI taxonomy): domain Eukaryota; kingdom Metazoa; phylum Chordata; class Lepidosauria; order Squamata; family Crotaphytidae; genus Gambelia; species Gambelia wislizenii. The sequence goes on from JAUMIR010000002.1 coordinate 265,041,975, forward strand.
ACTTAAGGTGGCTTTAAAAAGTTAAAACAGATGCAGCTAAAAGTACACATCATAAAAATGTCAACAAGTAATTAAACTATCAATAGGGATGAAAAGCAACTAAAAGCATGCTCATTTTAAATATATATATATATATAGAGAGAGAGAGAGAGAACATAGCATATTATTAAAAGCCCCTTTCTCTATCAGCTATCATTCCTTGAAGGCCTGATGATTTTTTTTTTTTAAATATCTTCACCTGCCTACAGAGGGATAATAGGGAGGATACTGGTTTAGCCTTCCTAGAAAATGAGTTCGAGAGCTTGGGGGCAGCCACTAAGAAGGCCCTTGGTGAACTAATAATGGAGTTGCTGGACCAGCCAAGTCTGTTGACCTCACCTGATCTACTCAGAGTATGGTCAGGGAAGAAGGGAGAGAGATATTGGGCTGTCAACCAACTTCTTTTCAGGTGGATATAACTGAGTTTGGCCTAATCATCCCATTCTTCTGCCAGTACCCTCTCTGACAAACTCAGTCTGGGCTCTGATTACATGCTGCACAGAGTAAAGTAACCTCTCAGATATTTTCACAACCTCTTGAGTGCTGACAGAAAGGTGGGGTTTAAAATAAGCATGCTTTTGTTTTTGTTTTTTATTGCATTTTTGTTGCTTTTATGGTTTTAATGTAAATTACCTTGCATATATGTGTAATGGAGAGTGGATTCAAAAATTCATTATTAAATAAGGTAAAATATTTCAAAAATACATACAATCATGGGGGTCTTAGTTTTACTTTTAAAAAAACAGAATGAACACTTTTAAAAAAGAAAATTAGCAAGACAGCTCTTTAAAAAGCAACATATAAAAGGAGTACAGACTATTGTATTACCAATAAATTTTTTCTGTCATGGCTACTAGAAAATCTGTCTGCTAAACAAGGTTTCAAAACATGCTTGTGCCTCCATCATTTTCTGTTTGATTAGATAAAACTTTCAAGCCTTTTAAAGTTGCAGATAATTATTCTTTTTAGGTTGAATGTACCATCTGTGTACTAAACAGCTAAACAGAGTACAAAAAGCCACAGTCCTAGGTTAAGGCAACTTAACTGTTGAAAGTGCTATATTGGGGTAACCACTTGTTTTCAGGGCTGATATGCAAGAGAAGTTTCCTATTGATTGTGGCCCTCTGAGGAGAGGGCTTCTAAGTCCCTCTTACTTATTCTTGCAACAGCTGTAAAAGAGGCTGCTACACAGAAATTGTTGGTAGAAGGCTTCTTCCTAAGCAGTGTCTCTTGCATGATGGTGCTTCTGTAACAGATTCTCAGGAGCAGCACAGTTGAAATTTATTGTGTTGGAATAATTTGCTTGCAAGAGGCTGGTGAGCAAGATATCAGGATCTGACAATTCCACCATTAAGACCTTTTCTGGCATAGTAAAAAACTTCATTCTTCACTTCCAGAATTAGTCCCACAGAGGCAAATGCTATGGTTAGAAAGGGGACAGGGAGAATTTCTGTTTTCTTCCCCGTGCCATGTGCAAACTTGCGCTTCTTATTCTCTCTCTCTCTCTCTCTCTCTCTCTCTCTCTCTCTCTCTCTCTCTCTCTCTCTCTCATATGCCTATCTCTTGTTAACTTCCAGGGGAGGTAGAATGCAGACATGCCCTAATATGAATGGAGGGCTGGACTAGATGAACCTTTTGGTGTGATTCTTCAAATCAGTTCTTGTGTTCATAGGTGGCTCATGTCAAATTGATTAATTGTCCAATCAGTTCCTGGCAGAACTTGGAAAAGTTAGTATTCTATGGGCAGGGGTTACTGGGAGCTGTAGTCAAAATAAATGGTGTTTCTAAGCTCTGGTTCATGGCTGAGCATATGTTTGCACCTGAGTCACATTCACTAGGACTTGGCTTTGCATTGACTTCCAGCTTTTGCGGATTACATCTTGATGGAACCAAGTGAGGAATATGCCCCCATCTTTGCCCTGATGCAGGAAAAGATCTACATGAGCAAAATTGTTGTTGAATTCTTGCAAAACAACCCCGATGTCAGCTATGAGGACTTGCTGAACAAGATAGAGGTTAGTTGGGACAGACTAGGGGAACCTTGCCAGCCAAGCCTTAATATAATGATGGTTCTGAGAGGGTACATTGCAGTTGGGAGAAGTTATGAAAGAGGTATTTCTCAGGTTGTCGCTTTCTAAAATGGAAAATTCTGATTCATGTGGGGATAGAAAAGTCAGATGTTTTTATTCCCCATTTCTACCTCAGAGAAGTTGTATAATTCAATGGTAGAGAGAGTGTGCTTTGATGTTCCAGGTTCCATTCCTAGCGTCTCTTCTGAATGATCATCAGACACTTTGGCTTCTGCTTTCTAAGATCTTATACACAGCATTGTTGTCAGTGATGTAGGACGGAATGTTTTTAATTGCTATATTTTTTCATTAAAAATGTCTGTTTCCAAAAACTCATTTTCATAAGATAAATTAGCAGCACAATGGATAAGATACCAATGAAACTGGAACATTTCAATGTTGTAGCTTATGCTTTCTCAGCTTCCTGGTGACTTTAGCTAGAAAGAATAGATTTATGTATAAAAAATATACAGTTATTTTTGAGTGTTAAATTAACAGTGCATTCCAGTGCATGTCTCCTTAGTAGTAAGTCCTACTGAATTCAGCAGGACTTACTTCCAGGTATGTATGGAACTGCAGCTTCAATATCTTAAGTTCTGAGTGTTTTGATTTTTTTCTTAAACAATGTAAACAACTGTGTTATCAAGCTGTCAAGTTTAAAATTACAGAAATCGCAATAAAAATAATATCCAAGCAAAGGTTTGGATTGTTTGAATAGATCATTTAAAGCACTTGAACTCAGTGGCAGTTAGACTTTTGAGTAGACGTGTATAGGGTTGTCCTGTAGATACTTCCCCAAATTACTGTTTTCTAATTAAATTAACTTCAGTTACTTCAGGATAATGGGGAAAAAACTTCTGAGTCATCTTCCTCTAAGAACCTGGAGTCGGGGTGTATGCTTTCCATCTCCCACCCGTATATTTGTGAATGACAATCCTGTCAGATAGGTTAGAGTGAGAGGATCTTCCTGTGAGCTCCGTGGCCAAATGGGGGTTTAAATCCGAATTTTTCAGATGCCCTAGCTCAGGTGTGAGGAACTTCTAAATGTTTTATCCTACCACTTCCATCAGCCCACCTAGCATGACCAGCGGTAAGAGATTTGTGGGAGCTGTAGTGCAAAAACATCTGAAGGTCCCAAACGTTCTTCATTCATGCTGCAGACCCTGAAGCAGACTTCCTTTCAGAATGACTGAGCAACCACCTTTGAACAGCAGGAAGCTGAGAAAATGGATGAAGCCAGTGTTGCAGGATCTTCTGTTTTTGTTCTAAACTCTTTCTCTTAAGCTGTCAGTTTAGAAGGAAGAGAACTGTTACATCCTGTAATTCTCTCTAGACGACCGTCCCTCCTGCCGGATTGAATTTCAACCGTTTCACTGAGGATTCTCTCCTCCGGCATGCCCAGTTTGTGGTGGAGCAAGTGGAAAGCTATGACGAGGCAGGAGACAGCGATGAGCCACCTGTTCTCATCACACCGTGTATGAGAGACTTGATTAAGCTGGCTGGAGTCACTTTGGGGAAAAGGTATGTCACGGCTACAAGGAGGGTACAGCCAGAGATTGGATATCCAGAAATGCCTTTCTCACGATAAATGAGCAATCTCTTATACTAGAAATTGTCCTTGCCTTGTGAATTTTTGAGCTTTGTTGAGCTTTGTGTTCTCTGCTTTAAAAATGTTTATAAACACAAATTCTGTGCCCAGAAAACTCATAATTCTGCAAGCTGTATGGTCTGTGCATGTTTTATTTCATAGTGTATATTTTCATCGTTTTTCTGCCGCTGTCCATTACAGTTGGGAAAGGAGTTATGTAGTGTTGGTGCCCTAATCTAAGCTACCAAAAGGTCTTATTTAACCACCTGAATGACTTTTGAAATTTCAGGTCCTTAGATCTGTGGAGCATGTCTTTACAGCTACAAGTAGTAGAAGCTTGTGGTGTTATTTTTTTTAATGAAAGTTGTCAGGAAGCAAAGTACAGTACGGCCCTCATATCTGCGGGATATATGTTCCTAGACTTACCGTGGATACCAGAAACTGCAGGTATTAAAATGAACAACTTCCAGCCCAAGCATACCATAGAGCTGTGCTGGAGGACTTAGAGATTCCTAGAGAGAACACGTCTCTAGGCATCTTCTGGGTCCTCCAGTGTGACTCTATGGTCAGCTTCTGATGGAAGCATACCATAGAATTGCTGGAGGACCTAGAAGATGCCTAGAGAATCCATATTTTTTCAGACGTGGGGTAAATGAATCCACAGGTACTGGTCCTGCGGATACAGGAGTCGTACTATATGCCCTAAATAAGGTCACTACCCTGGTATAATAAACAGAAAGAATCCAGATTGATGTTCAGTCTGTTTGGGAAATAGGGATTCACTGAGCATTTTCTAGGCAGCGGTCGGGGTGGACAAGAGTAGCTCTGGGGTTTTGTGCAGCCCCTCAGCTGTTTTTGCAGCCCCCAACCCTCCCAGACTTCCTGGAATGCTCTTTTTACAGCCATAAAAGGGTTAGCTGCTTCTCCTGGAAGCCTCCAGGAGCAGAAGTTCACCTTTGAAATTGATTACAGCCCTACTGTACTACTCAGTGTTTTAAAAATAGCATTTTTAAAGAAACAGAAGTGGACTTCTAGTTGCTTCCTGCTTGTTTTTGGGTAGGTCATATGGGTCCCAGGCCAGAAAACCTGTTCAAAAGCTTACTACCATTGACCAGCCCTGGTGTAGAGATTTCCCCCCCTCTTGCTTCCATCAGAACATGGAACCTCTTTAATCTTTGGGCAGCCTTTCCTAGGATGATATCAAGGGTTATGAGGGGAGCAACATGGAGACCTCTATTCTGTGTACCTGGAACTGACCAGATTCCACCAGAAGCTTTAGTTCTGGGTAGCTGTGTAAACATTCAGCTGTCCTTGTCACAGAAATATCTTGTTATTCTTTCTGAGCCTGCTTCGTCTTAACTGGTAGTTAAGAAGTACAGTTGTCCCTCCATATCCATGGATTTGGTATCCACGGATTTAAGTATTCACGGTTTGATAATATTATTAAAAAAATAATAATCCAAAAAGCAAACCTTGATTTGGCCATAACCAAACCCCAGCAAATATGAAGGGACAACTGTAGTTTCTTGCCTGAGGGGGCAAACCTTTGCATGACCCCAGGGTGTAGGTTATTGGTGTTTGACAACAACTCACATGATGGGATGCTCTTTTGTGTAGCCTGTCCCTTTATTTAGCTTAGTGGTGGGCAACTGGAGGGTTTGTGTGATCATACCTATCCATTTTTTTTCACCACCACTCCTACCTGAGGTTTTTGCAGGCCTACAAAACATGTGCTCCCCCCAATAATGGACATTCATGCTCCCTGGAGACTTCTGGGAGTGCAGTTGTCCACTTTTAGGTTGAATCATTTCAGCAATAGCAAGGAGTCCTGTGAGCCACACTGTCTTTAGCATGGTAGGATGCAGAGTTCCCAACTCTGGGAATTCTAGCCTTACCTTTTCTCTAAAACAGTAGTCTTCTGGGAATGAGGACTGTTTTTTGGATGGAGGAGAGCATTCACTCCCAGCATCCTCCTGCTTCCACACTTTGAAGCAGAGCACTCCTGAAGTTTGCTCTTTCAATGAGTATTACTGTGTTCTTTCAATGAGTATTACATTATAGCCTTTAGTGAAGGCTTTGGAACAAAGGAAGCTGTCTTATGTTGAGCCTAGCCACTGATCCCCCTGGCTTTCCAGGGTTTTAGGTGGGCTAGTTTTGCAACCTTGAAGTACCCATTCGATGCTGCAGCATCACTTACAGTAAAGCATGCATTTGACCACTGAGGCGTAAGTAGCCTTCCTCACAGATCAGCTATGTGAAGCCTGAGTGAACTAATTTTCCCCTGTTCACAAGAGGTTCACATAGAATAATGTAGCCCACCCTGGGGTCTTTAGATGTTTTGGACTACTCTTCCTAGCATTTCTGGCTATCCAAAATGCTGACTGAGGCTGAAGGGAGTTGGAGGTCCAAACCCCCTGGTGATTCCAATATCTATTTGGGGGAAGTTGCCTTTGATACAGAGAAGTGAAAACTTGTATTGTCCCAGTGTTTTTTCATCCAGCAATATTGAACAAGTGTGTAGTTTTTCAAGGCGGTTTCCTTTTTCCAGGCGAGCGGCCAGAAGGCAGGCCATCAGGCACCCCACCAAGATCGACAAGGACAAAGGCCCTACCAAGGCCACCACCACCAAGCTGGTCTATTTGATCTTCGATACTTTCTTCTCTGAGCAAATAGAGAAGACCGAAAAGGAGGAAGACAAGGAGAATGCGACAAAGCGCAGACGGTGTGGTGTCTGTGAGGTAACTATACGGTGGAGCTATGTTGCTAGCCAAAGCTCTCTTTTTTCTGGCAGAAATGGATGCACTTAAATGGTTGGACCCAGGATTCAGGGCAAGAAGCTTCAGTGTCATCCATGGCTTTTTTATCACCCCCCTGCGCACACACACACATTTCCCTCCTGCTTTATGGAATCGCCTCTTAATTACTTATCTATTTTTGCTACCCCACTACTTGTCCCTGAAAACACTGCCAAATTTTGCAGCCGCTTGTCTTTTCTGCTGCAGAATGCAGAAGACAAATGAAGGAGAACCCACTGTAGGATTTGCTTAATAGATTCCACTTGTTGGAAGCAAAGCAAGCAGGAGGAGACCCAGATGACAAGCTCCTTCCTTGGTCTTTGTTCCCCTGGACCTGTTTTTCCATCACTGTGTGGGAAACAAAGGAGAGCTCCTCAGTCTCCACATTTCCTTGCAATTTTATCAACACTTGGTTTAAAAAAAAGATGAGTGTTTTACCTGTCAAAATGGGTGTAGAGATAGACTTCCTTCTCCAAGAGGGAAATAATTAAAAGAAAACAGAAGTCATGTTTTTTAAAGGTGTTTGTAGTAGAATGATATGGGAAATGAGTCCTGAGAGAGGGTTTAGGATATGTATCTTTTTTTCATACTGTCCTGTGTAATGTATAAAGGGATAAACCAGACCTTCAAAATGACTCTGTTCTTTGCTGATCATTTTCCTGTGTGCATGTGTGTGTGTGTGTGTTTTAACCCTTGCTTTTGGGTTCCATTTTGTCTTATTTTATCTTGTGCTATTTTATTATTGTTTTGTTCATCTGGTATTGTTGGGCTACACATGCATTGGTTGACTCAGCTCTTGGCTCTTCTTCACCTCTGCTTCCCTTTCCAGGTTTGCCAGCAGCCGGAGTGTGGCAAATGCAAAGCTTGCCAGGATATGATCAAATTTGGTGGCAGTGGGAAGTCAAAGCAGGCCTGTTTACACAGAAGGTAATTGTGAGCTTTGTCTTTTTTTAATTAATATTTTTATTACATTTCCACAATTTTAAAATAGTATTGTGTTGTTTAGTAACTTTTACTATCCACACACCTAAACGTTAATAACTAAGATCTCTATCCAAACGTAACCTATTGCAATACACAAAAAAGAACATTAAAAAAACAATATTAATTAAACTGACAGAATAAACAAAAACTAACAAATAATATAACCATCTGACTTCCTGGACTTCTTTTGTCTGTTAATCTCTGAAAAAAATATTTCTTTTTAATAAACATCATGTCAAACCAACTATAGTTTCTCCTTCCATTTCTTTTGTAAATAACTTCTCAATTGTGAGTTTTGTCTTGATGGGCCAGCCACAGGTGTTTGGGGCAAAGGAGCCGACCGCACCTCTGACTCATTAGTGAGTAAAGGGTAAGGTCCTGGGAAGCTTTGGGGTGGGCAGCCTATGACCAAGGTTATCCTTGGATTGGTGTGCTTGTTAAATAGTTTCCCTTGGGGAGGAGAGAAGTTGTGGGGAGAGTTTGTAGTGCTGAATCCCAAGAGAAGTCAGCCAGGTTGGAAGGAAGGAGAGATTTTAACCTTTGTTTCACCAGGCTCTTGGTAGCAACTGATTATGAACAAGGTAGTTCATGGACTGCTAATGACAACAGGCATTTTCAGTTTTGTAAGTGAAGGAAGCTGCAAAAATAAATGAGGCAGCACATGAAAATGACATAAAAACAGTAGAAGAAAGCCTAACCATTAGAAGAAAGCTTGAAATCCTGGGAAGGAGGATTTTGACCTTTTGTCATTCCTAGAAGTAACTTAACGTCTTGTATCAGAAATAACTTACAAGCTGGAAGGTTGTACCCAAGTGTATAACAGTAATCAGTGTTTGTATTACATTTTGATGAATATTCTCTCTCTGGCTTTTCTTCGCAAACAAAGATTCAGGAAAGACTCATCCCATGCTTTCTGCAAGCATGCTGATGACTAAAAAGGCCAATCCAAGATAAACAAGTCCAGTTGCAGAAAGCACAGCAGAAGGTTTCCTTGGGTGATGTTTCCAGCTTGTGATTCTTTCTGCGTTGTCATTTCTCCTCAAGACTTGTTCAGCATGAGTTCTCAAATAAGGCTGCAGCATTGTGGATAGTGCATCTCCATGCCTCCCGATATGAGGCCAGGGTGCACCATTGTTGGTGATCAATTTGGCCGAGCCTGAGATGTTGTTTCAGGGAGTCCTTGTATCGCTTTTTTGGAGCGCCCCTCTTAACACTGACCCGTGGCGAGTTCACCATAGAGTACTATTTTTGGGAGGCAATGGTCCTCCATCCTAGAAATATGCCCTGTCCAGCGCAGCTGTGTTTTCAATATCATGGCCTCAATGCTGGTGATCCCTGCTTGCTCAAGGACAGCAACATTCCTCACATAGTCAATCCAGTGTATATTTAGGATCGTACATATACAGCGCTGATGAAAGCGTTCGAGGAGTCATAAGTGTTGGCGATAGGTGAGCCACGTTTCAGACCCATAAAGGAGAATAGACAGTACAATGGCTCTATACACACTGATTTTTGTGCTTCGCCTCAGGTGTTTATTACTCCAGACTCTTTTGTAAAGTCTTCCAAATGTGCTATATGCCTTGGCTAATCTGTGATCGATCTCTTTGTCAATCTTGGCATCTGAGGAGATGATACTTCCCAGGTAGGTGAACTGTTGGACGGACTTAAGCACGGAGTTGCCAATGGAAATGTGGGGATGGTGGTGTTCGTCCTGTGATGCAGGCCGGTAAAGAACTTCCGTTTTCTTCAGGTTGACTTCCAGCCCAAACAGCTCTGCAGCTGTTGCAAAGCAGGATGTTAGGCACTGCAGAGCTGCTTCTGTGTGGGCAACAAGGGCAGCATCATTAGCGAAGAACAGCTCATGGACTAGATAGTTTAGAGTCTTGGTGCGAGCCCTCAGATGGCTTAAGTTAAACAAGCTACCATCAGTACGGTAACGTGTATAGATGCCGACTTCTTCTTCAAGCTCTGCTGTAGCCCTTTGGAGCATCATGCTAAAGAAGATTGTAAATAAAGTTGGAGCAAGAGCACAACCTTGCTTCACTCCATTAGTTATTAGAAAGGGCTCTGAAAGAGCATCGCCATATCTGACTTGACCACGCTGGCCCTCGTGTAGCATGATAATCATTTTAGGGAATTTGGGGGGACATCCTAGTCTTTCTAGGATCTGCCACAGACCTTTTCTACTCACAATGTCGAAGGCTTTGGTGAGGTCAACAAATGTTACATAGAGACCCTTGTTCTGCTCCCTACATTTTTCTTGCAGTTGGTTAAGGGCAAATACCATATCTGTAGTACTCCTATTGGCTCTGAAGCCACATTGGCTTTCCGGAAGAAGTTCTTCTGCAATGGCAGGGACTAATCTGTTCAGGAGTATCCTTGCCAGGATTTTTCCAGCAATAGAGAGCAGAGTTATGCCTCGATAGTTTGAGCAATCAGATTTTACTCCTTTTTTCTTGTACAGGGTGATGATGACTGCATCTCGGAGGTCTGATGGCAGTTCCCCCTTTTCCCAGCAATTCACAAGGAGTTTGTGGAATTTATCATGGAGTACATGACCTCCGTGTTTCCAAACTTCAGGTGGGATTCCATCAATCCCAGCTGCCTTGCCATTTTTCATCTGCTGTATGGCCTTAAGGGTCTCTTCCAAAGTGGGAGCTATGTCCAATTCATTTTTCATCGGTTTTTGTATCATATGTTGGATAGCTGAGCCTTGGACTACTCGGTTGACACTAAAGAGACTTTGAAAGTGTTCAGCCCATCGATTCAGGATGGAGGCTTTATCAGTAATTAATGTTTGACCATCTGTACTGTATAAAGAGCTTTGGACCTGATAAGTAGGTCCAAACACTGCTTTAAGAGCTTCATAAAATCCTCTAGAATCACCCAGATCTGCACGGCGTTGTGTCTTTTCTGCTATATTGATCCACCACTTGTTCTGCATGTCTCGGAGTTTTTGTTGAAGTTTACTACATGTGAGGTGGAAAGTTGCTTTTCTTACATGGCAAGTTGGCTGGGCGAGGTATGCCTGGTGAGCCGTTCTCTTTTTTTGCCTACAGGTCCTGGATCTCTTGGTTGTTTTCATCAAATCAGTCTTGATTTTTCTTGTAGGAGAACCTGAGGGATTCTTCCGCAGACTGGAGGATACTGTTTTTGATATGCTGCCAAAGCATAAGAGTAAAATAATACATAAAAAAAGTGGGGAAGGTGTTTGATGTCACCCACATGCAGATTCCTGAAACATTACAGTAATGAGACAGATGCTGTCAAATCTTGGAAAAGTCCTGTTCAAATGAGATTGAAAAGACAAATAAACATGCTTGATTTACACAGTTCCACCTTATCTGTACTATTGGTGTAATTTGGTTGCAGATACATTGCAGTGTTAGCAACTTGTAAAAGTTGGTGGGGTGAGAATGGGGAAGATGGCAGTCTTGGTTTCTCAACTTCACATGTGCTTTATAATTTGGTTTTAGGTGCCCTAACCTAGCTGTGAAAGAAGCTGATGACGATGAAGAAGTGGATGACAACATTCCTGAAATTCCTTCACCCAAAAAGATGTTACAAGGAAGAAAGAAGAAGCAAAGCAAGAGCCGGATTTCCTGGGTGGGACACCCTGTCAAGGTAAGTTAGCTGTTTGGGGATGGCATGCCTTAAACCAGGTATGGGCAACTGCATGGGAACAAGGGCCAGTTCTCTGTAAACTATCCTGTGCGTGCACACGAACCTATCCCAAATACCTCCTTTTCTTCTGCAGTCCCTCAAAATAGCAACAAGAAGTGATATGACATCCTGTCACCATTTTGAGAGGGACTATAGAGGAGAACAGGTTTAGGGGATAGTCTGGTGTTTTCGGGTGATTGTGGGGATGGGGTGTGGATATTTTTGCACGCTTTTATACAGCTGAGTGTTTTGCGTAGTTTTGGGTGCAAAAATTTCCTGAAAAGTACACCAATTTTTTTTAAAATGGGGGATTGAGATTGGTGGTAGCTTCAGAGGTCACAAAAGTAGGCTTCATGGGCTGCATGCAGTCCGCAGGCTACACTTTGCTCAATCCTGCATTAAACCAACAAGGAAGGAGATACATTTGGGGTTCCATTTTTGAGTTATGTGTGTCGGGATGATAGGCCACTCAATCCCCAGCAGAAGCCAAAAGCTGTCTCAGTAGACTCAGTAGCAATCCTTTCCTAAGAATACTTACACACAGTGTTTGATGTCCAAATAAGCAGGAGACACTTTTATCTTCAAACTCAAACAGTTGCAATACTGTATATACAAATATTTACAATCCAAGGAGAGATTGTGCCTCACTGGTTGTGCTTCACTGTGCCTCAGCATTCACAGGAGGAAGGAAGTGAGCTCTGTTCTGAACTCTCATAGATAGATAGATTAAATAGAGATCTACAGAATATTTCCCCCTTGTGTCCTGACTGAGCATGACTTGGTAGTTCATGCAGCATGATTTCTGCAGTTTGGCCATTTTAAAACTGAGATTCAGTCACCAACTCCTGACAATCCCTTCCAAAATGGTCAAACTACTGTGCAGGACACAACATAACATCATTAACATGCATTGTTGGACATCAATCATCTGTCGGTTGACACCTTTCACTTTACACACACTTTACACACTTTTGACACCTTTCACTTTACACACTAGTGACAAGGCCCAGCCTCTTTGCCAACTCCTCATAGCGTCCTGCTGGAAGGGCTTTTGTGAACAGGTCTGCAACATTGTCCTCAGATGGATAGCACTTCAGACACAAGACACCTTCTTGTATTAACTGCCTCACATTTTGGTAGCGTACCGCAATGTACTTGGTCCTGCATTTCAGATTTTCTGCTTCTGCCATAGCTATGCAGGCTTGTGAGTCCTCGTGCACCTCAACAGGCATTTGACACAGCTCCCCAAGGTCTGCAAGCATCTGCCTAACCAATTGTACTTCACTTCCCATCTCAGACAAGGCAGCAAATTCAGCTTCAGTGGTACTAATGGCCACACAGTTCTGCTTTCTTGATCTCCACACTATGGGGCTCTCTGCATACCTGATCACAATCCTGGTCACTGACTTCCTGTCTGAAGTCTTCGCAGCAAAAGAGCTGTCTACATAGCACTCCAGGGTCACCTGACTTCCTGTCAGCTTCAAACGTATGTCCCTGGTCCCCTTGAGAAATCTAATTACCCTCTTCAGGACTTCCCAATCCACCCTCCTTGGCCTGGAGACTCTTCTGCTGAGCACCCCAACTGCAAAACTGATGTCAGGCCTTGTGTTGTTTGCAATAAACAACAGACTGCCTACCACTGAGTGGTACAGGTCTGGCCTCTCAAACTCCTGTTCTGCCTCTAAGTTCACAAAATAAGTGGTCATTGGTGTCCTGACCACTTTGGCCTCACTAAGCCCACACTTGGCCACAAAACTGTCAATTTTCATCTGACTTAGGAAAATTTTTCCAAGACTGGTTCTTTCTACCTCTGTGCCTAAATAACATCTCAGGCTGCCTAAGTCCTTCAACTTGAACTGGTTTTCTAACTCCACCTGCACTTTCTTGACATCACTGGCATTCTTTGCTGCCACACAAAGGTCGTCCATGTAGATAACTAGCACGACAGCACTATCACCAGCCCCCTTGGTGTACACACAGGCGTCTGCGATGCTCCTTGTGTAACCTAGTGACACCAGAACTTGGTGTATGCACTTGTTCCAGCAACATGCACTTTGTTTTAGGCCGTAGAGCGCTTTGCACAACAAGTACACCTTGCTCTCACCTGCAGTGTCATACCCTGTGGCCTGTTCCATGAACACTGTCTCTTCAAGATCAGCATTCAGGTATGCTGTTTCAAAGTCAAAGTGTTGCACAACCATCTGCCTCTTGGCTGCTACAGCTAACACTAACCTAAGACTTCCTGGCTTTGCTGTGGGCGAAAAGGTTTTGTCAAAATTGGTGTAGCGCTCCTATGAAAAGCCTCTCGCAACTAAGCGTGCCTTATATTTTTGTGTCCCATCAGGCATGTCCTTAAGCTTGTATACCCAACTGGAACCAACATCTTTTTGGTCTTTGGGCCTCTCAACTACCTGGAACATCTTCCTCTCAACTAGTGACTTGAACTCAGAGTCCATGGCTGAGTTCCACTTCTGCTCTTCCTGGGGAAGTTTTAAGAGATCCTGAAAACTTACAGGCTCCTCTGCCATGACACTGCATAGCCTGGCTTCCTGAACAACAAATCTGTTAGGAGCCTTTCTGACCCTCGTTGACCCTCTGGGGATGAGCACCCTAGTTCTGTCTGACTCATTCTCTCTTGCATTGCTGCTGCTGTCTATTCCTGTGTCAGGCTCACTGCTTGTTTGTGGTGATGTGTGTGTTGGAGTTGCACGTGAAGTGTCAGGCTTTACTTCCTGTGCCTCCCCTTCATTGTCAGGCATTACCACCCCTCCATTTTTCTGTCCCACCCTGAGTGCATTTCAAAGTTTGTACTCCTGGAGAATGTAACCTTTCCAGAATGGAGAGAAAACATGTACTTATTACCCTCATAGCCTAGGAAATGTAGCCTCCTGGTTTTAGGCTGCCCAGGCTTCCTTAGGCTCCGGTGAACCAGTACATTTGCATATTGTTCAAAAACCCTCAGGTGCTTGAGGTTTGATGCTCTACCATACAATAGATAATATGGGGTCTGGTTGACGCTGGACATCCACAGTCTATTTAAATGGTAAGCAGCACTCTTCACTGCCTCCCCCCACAGCCCAGCTGGGGCTTGTGCATCTTCCATCATGCACTCCATCATGCACTTCAACATCCCAATTTTCCTTTCTGCAAGCCCATCCTCCTCTGGAGACGCTGGGTTTGTGGTCTTGTGTCTAATGCCTCTCCTATGCGTCCAGGTCTGCAGACTGTTGGATAAAAATTCCCTTCCCCTATCCGTCACTAGACTGGAAAACTTATGAGAAGGAAATTCGCATTTACCGTGTTCACCCACTCACAGAACCTGTCTGCAGCCTGCTTTTTCTCCTTCAGTAAGTATACGTAGGTGTACCTAGTATGTCTGTCCACTATCACAAATAAATAGCGGTTACCCCATTCAGTGGGCTTATAGGGGCCTGTTAAATCAGTGTAGACAACTTCAAAGGGTCTGTTGGTGACACGTTGGGTCTTTTTGGCAATAGGGAAAGCCTTCACCTTAACTTTCCTGCACACTGCACATTCTAAAAACCTTGGGCAGTGTTTCATGCTTAAACCACGGCACACTTTTGCTAGCTCCTTTAACCCTTTGTAACTAGCATGGCCCATTAGCCTGTGGTAGTAATGAACACACTTATCATGTAGGGGCATATTGTCTGCAGGGTTCACATTTGCCACGTTCCCTTTAGGCAACATGTAATACAACCCATATTTCTTTATCCCTTTTGCACAGACATTATTTATGTTATGCCTTTCTGTTATTGTACAATGTTCCGCCTCAAATATCACTTTATAACCATCAGTAATCATTTGGGACACGCTTAATATACAATTCTCTAGTTTGTTAACACATAACATATTTTTCAAAATCTTTACCAGAAGATGGCACATATGCAGTGCCCATTTTCTGCACCTTGCTGGGAGAACCATCTGCAAGGGTAATATTGGTTATTGAAGCATTTTTAACATTGCTTAACAACTGTAAATCATTAACCATATTGTGCGTGGCCCCACTATCAAGTAACCAAATTCTTTCCTCAGTACCATAAGGATGGTGCTGTACTATGAAGGCATGGCTTGCAGCCTGAGAGGATGCACCCCTCCTATCCGGTGCAGGCATCTTACAGTCCTTCTTAAAATGTCCAGGCTTTTTGCATCTGAAACAGCGTTTCACATAGCTGCAGGCTCCCTTCTCCACAGGTGCCTCGGTTTCAGTGCTCTCCTGATTGTGTCTGGTAATTTGTGGCTGTTTATTCCCCTCCATCCAGGAATCAAATTGCTTGCGTTGGACCTCTTCCAGAATATGCCCAGCTACCAGGTCTACAGACAAATCACTCTCCCTGGTGGTCTGCAGACTGTACATTAGGAAATCCCATTCCTTTGTCAAACTGCCTGATAAAATAAAACACTGTTATCTGCCATTCTGCTGATTGAGTCAACAATTCTCCAGCTGTGAAAACACAAACAGCTGGCAGCTGGCAGCATTTCAAGGTTACTTGAAGATATTACAGGACCTGGCTGAAACTTAACTGTTTCTCAGCCAACTAGCCAAAAACACTCAAAACAAAAGAGTTTCTGGGAAGTTTTTGGGTGCACCTTATCAAATCTGAGATCAATCAGCTGGGCTCATAAACACTGTCCGGAGATAATAGGTCACTCAATCCCCAGCAGAAGCCAAAAACTGTCTCAGTAGACTCAGTAGCAACCCTTTCCCAAGAATACTCACACACAGAGTGTTTGACGTCCAAATAAGCAGGAGGCACTTTTATCTTCAAATTCAAACAGTTGCTATATATAGAAATATTTACAATCTAAGGAGAAACTGCTTCACCAGGCCTCAGCATTCACAGGAAGAAGGAAGTGAGCTCTGTTCTGACCTCTCATATATATATATATATATATATATATATACATACACACACACACACAGTCGTCCCATCACATTCGCGGGATTTAGGTTTCACAGACCCCTGCAAATGTGAAAATTCCACAAATAACGACTGCCCTCCCCTGCCAAAGCGACCACGGAGCCTCTGGAGGCCCCATAGTTGCTTCCCCCTCCCTCCCACCACCACCACGGGGCCTCCGGAGGCCCTCCGGAGGCCCTGTGGTCATCTCCCCAGCCCTCCCCTCTCCCACCCAAGGCCTTCACGGGCCATCCGGAGGCCCCGTGGTCGCCTCCCCAGGCCTCCCCCTCCCTCCCAAGGCCTTCATGGGGCCTCCCCAGGCCTCCCCCTTCCTCCTAAGGCGCCTCGCCGCCTCTCCCGCCCCCCAGAAGCAGCCACAGGGCTTCTAAAGGCCTGTCGCTGCTTTTGGGAGGCCGGGGGGATGCCCTCCGAAAACCGCGAATATTCAAAACCGCGAATGCTTAATTCGTGAATGTAGAGGCACAACTCTGTGTGTGTGTGTGTGCACGCACGCGCGCACATACACACACACACACAGGATATTGCCCCCTAGTGGCCTGACTAGGCATGATTTGGTAGTTCGTGCCGCATGATTTCTGCAGTTGTTTGGCCATTTTAAAACTGAGGTTCAGTCACCAACTCCTGACAGTGTGAACATAGGGGAGCCTTGTAGTCTTGTATTTCACACTTTATGGGGCAGTCAATATTGTGTGGATTGCTAGGTTACTATCCGGTGTGCATTATGGTCTAATATCTGTTGGTGGCTGTCTAGGTCACTTTTGATTTTAACCATGGCTTTTGCACATGGGCTAGTTTTCAAGGATGTCCCTCCTCCCCCAAAATACTTATTTATTGTTTATTAAAATATTTATATCCTACCCTACATGCCAGAGCCTGAAAATGTTGGTTCAAGGACTCTGGAAATTATAGTGAAAATATATAATGTTTCTAAGTTCTGTCAGTGTCTGTGCTTGTCTTGATAATGATTCCTTTTACTGCCTGCAGAGTGACGGTAAGAAGGACTATTACCAAAAGGTGTGCATCGATTCGGAGACCTTGCAGATTGGCGACTGTGTTTCTGTCAGCCCTGATGACCCCACAAAGGCTCTCTACCTGGCAAGGTGTGTGTGAACTTGGAAATAAATATGTGCCTCTCAGAGCCAATGTGGTCCTATTGGTAAGAATAAAGGTCCTTTGATCAAGGTTCAGATTTCCATGCTATCTTAACATGGATAAAGACTACCCAGAAATTTTCTGTCAATCCTGCTTATAACGAAAATGATAGAGACTTGTTTAATGTGCCCACTGCTATGCCTGTATGCACAGTTGTAAAGTTAATCTCTTGGGACTACAACTCCCAAAATCCTGTTGAGGGATCCTGGGAGTTACAGTTCAATTTTCCAAGCACTAGACCTACCTTTTAAAGATTACTTCCATGGCTTACTGCACCCTTGTGTAATTCCTTCACTTGCACAAAACAGAGAATAGATCCCACAATCCAAATTCCTCCCCTCCTCCCAAATGCTCCTCTGTGCACTGCCACCTAACCCTCCATTCATCAGAGCTCTTGGAACTAAGCTAAGAGGTATACCAAGCAAATGGCGTTCATTTCTTTATAGAGTTTTTTTCTGGGATTTTAATAAATGGTCACTCATCCCCCCTTTTCTTTCTTTTCTTTACCCTTGCTGCTCCTCAGAATCACTGCCATGTGGGAAGATGTTAGTACCAATGAGCCGATGTTCCACGTTCACTGGTTTTGCCGTGGCACTGACACCGTTCTTGGAGCAACCTCTGACCCATTGGAACTTTTCTTGGTAGATGAGTGCGAGGACATGCAGCTGTCCTACATCCATGGCAAAGTCAGCATCCTCTATAAGGCTCCTTCGGAGAATTGGTCCCTAGAGGTACGCTGAAGAATCTTACTGCTTTCCCACTTGATTCTGTGGCCGATTTTCTGCTGTCATTGTAGTCCCACATGGTGCCATGTCAAGTCACTGTTGACAGTAACCACAACTCAATCACCCACCAGGTCTGTAACACCACTTTGGTGTATTTGTTAGCATGGTGGGCTGGGACTTGGAGAGATCCAGGTTCTAGTCCTACTGAGCTGTGAAACTCACATATGCTGCTCAGACAGAAGCTAGTAGAAGGAGCAAGAAACAGGGAGAGGCACCTGTGGTTCTGCTAAGGAGATTGCCCAGGAGCCTGGTTGCCACTGCAACTAGTAATCAAATTGGTTCTCACGCCATGTTAGAATAAACAGGCCTGGTGTCAGCCTATAGCATACTGTCGTGTTTGCAAGAGTAAATCTTCCTTGCAGGGTCATTGTGAAGGTAAAGGAGAGGAAAGGAAGGGCATAAATGTAACTAGTACATTCCATTTTATGTAATTTATCTTACATAAATTTTTATATCTATAAAAAGACAACTTTCACTTATTTGGTTACCCAATCTGTTACAAAAATCCTTGCTAACTAGGTTTACCACCTCACTTTGATTCCAGCTCCCCATAATTTTCAACCACTGTCTGCAAGCTGTATGTGGTTCAGCTTTTTACTCCCCTCCCCTCTGCCATCCCAAAATGTTTCATTCCCTTCCAAATACCTCAAACAGACCATGTTCTTCATTGTGATTCTGTCTGTGACATAAACAGCAGCCTCTTCCATCTCCAAAGCCCATTTGATGAATTTAGGCTAGAGAAAATCTCCGCCTGGGTTAGATGAGTTTGTGGTTTCCCCTGATACGTGCTTCAATGTCCTTGATGAACTGGAGCATTGGAACATAGGACGCCAGCAACAGAACTGTTTTACTATGACCTAGGGCAGGACTAAGGTGTATGTGGCCCTTCAGATCCTGTTGGACTTCATTTTCCATTAGCCAGCATAACCAATGGCGAGGGGTCATGGAAATTGCAACCTGATATCTGGAGGGTCATACATTTCCCACCCTAATAGGGGTTTTCTTTTCACTTTCTATTTCAGAGAGATGTAAGTTTTGTAATGTGTTTCTTGAAGTCTTGTCCATACGCTGCCATTGAGAACATGCAGCAGCTGGTCAAACTGACAGAGTCCTTCAGTTGTTATGGTTCTTGGGGGTGTATGTATCCAGAATTTGGGAAAATTAATTTTTGGGCTACAATCCTCAGAATCCCACAGCACATGATCACATTGCACAGGGGATTCTGAGAGTTAGAGTCCGAAAGAGTAACTTTCTTAGGTGTATGTGTATGGATGGGTGCTAAAACCCATAATGGGCATTTTTTTTTACTTGCTAAGAACAATGTACATCTTCACCACCAAAATCTTCTTCCCATAGGGAGGGCTTGATGTGGAGATCAAAATGGTAGAAGATGATGGCAGAACCTATTTCTACCAAATGTGGTATGATCAAGAGTACGCCAGGTTTGAGACTCCACCAAAGATTCAGCCCACTGAAGACAACAAACACAAGTTAGTGCTTGAGACCTAATGTCTTGTGGAAAGGGGTGGGTTTGAGTGATCCCAAATGAAAAATAAACAGGAAACCACTAGAAATGGCTGGGATTTGATCACTTTACGGCAGAGGATTTGGGTGCTCTGAACAGTTCACACTGCACCAAAATCCTCTTCTAGGGAGAGTTTTGTTTGGGATTGTTTTTTCTCCAGTTGAGACCAGGCATCTGCTTCCCTCCTAGATTCTGCATGAGCTGTATTCATTTGGATGAGGTGAGGCAGAAGGAAATCCCCAGAGTCTTGGAGCCCCAGGAGGAGTCAGAAGGGAAAATGTTCTATGGCATGGCAATGAAAAATGGAGTGCAGTATCGGGTGGGGGATGGAGTTTTCCTCCTCCCAGATGCTTTCCCATTCAGGTTGGTTCTTCAACTACCTTTGGGGGAGTACGCAAGGGAATGGATCAGTTGGTGATGGGGTGTCTCCTTGGTGAATATGGCAAAAATAACAATGGATTGGGGGTGCGTGGTGGCACTACTTTTTAATATATTAAAAATTGTATATAATTTTCTGAACATTTGAACACTTACATGAGAAGAAGAGCGACTCCATATTTTGATTCATTTAAGGTTTCCCATTCTATTATTCCTGCCCACCCACCCCATAGCAGACTATCTGCCAGAGAAATGATGTGAGTGCTTTTACGTTTTCAGTGTGAAAAGTGCTGAAGGATGTGAATAACAGATTGGGAGTAAATGCTGGGGCAATTTGGACGGGTTAGGATTGGGGCAGGACTAAAACTGAGAAGTGAGGGACAATGGAGTGACCTAATCAAGTGTTCCTTACTTTGTTAAGCTCTGTGTGAATGACTGAAGAGAGAGGGTCAAGAGTTTTAATAAGGGAGGAAGCTCTTGGGATCCGGCAGTGGAAGAGAGGCACTTGATGTAATTACATCATGAATGTTCAGGACATCAGTAGTCTGTAAGAGAGCTATGTGCTTAAATTGTTGTGTTAATGTACTAAAGATTTAGTTGATTAGTACAGTGAACTTTTAACTGCTAAGGGCAAATTTAATAAAGAAAGTTGAGTGTTGAGCGTATAGGTTTTGGGGGTTTGTTTAAGGAATGTTACTATTAAGATAATTATAAACATTTTTTTTCTAGAGATGGGCTGAACAATGAGTGGCAACTTTGATTGTTTAAATTGATAATAACCTTGTCTGGCTTCAGTTTCTTAACAATATACAAATGTATTCACATTTTAATCAATGTGATATAAAAAAAAAATCTTGAATCAGTCTATACACCCCGCTCTCCCACAGCCTTGCAAATAAGTCAACAAAGTTTATGAGGTCATAAGCATCTAAAAGTCACTTTTTTGTACACTGATAGCCTGGAAGAAGGCAGGATGGGCATGTTCTTCAGTTCACAAAAAACTTCCAACATCTGACACCTGATTTCTCTTATTTTTAAAAAAAATTCCCCCATTTTTCCTCCTCCACAGCCTGAGGCTGGCTAGTCCTATCAAACGCCAGAAGAAGGAGGCAGTCAATGAGGAGCTGTATCCTGAGCATTACCGCAAGTATTCTGAATATATCAAAGGGAGCAACCAGGATGCTCCAGAACCCTACCGTATTGGCCGAATCAAGGCAATCTACTGTAATATCCGCAGCAGTGGCAGGCCCAATGAAGCAGAAATCAAGCTGCGTGTGTATAAACTTTACAGGTAAACAGCAGCTGCTAGCCTGGTTGTGCTACCAAGACAGAAAAAGAAATTCTATTGGCAAATTGGGTTGATCATCCCAGAGACCAAAATCATAATTGTATTATAAAAATAGACAGCAGCACCATAGATAGGGAGGCATGAGGTGTTTATGGAAGTGGAGCTTCAGTGCACATAACCCCTAGATGTGGTACTGAGTGCAGAAGCAAAGTCCTAGCAACCACTACTGTCCATGCAGAACACCTCCTTAAAATAAAAAGACTTCAGTCCTGACAATTTGTTGTTTCAAGTGAAAGTCTGGATTTAAGGCCAAACTAGACATGACATTAAATGCTTCTTTGTCTTTAATGTGCATGGGGTTTTTGTTTTTTTGGGTTTGTTTGTTTGTTTTGGTTTTTTAAATACAACTAGCAGCTGCTTGGGGTGGTTCTATTAATTATCAGGATTGCAGCCGGTAGAGGGAGGATTTTAACTCTTTTCTTCCCTCTACTAGTTACCCAAAGAAAATCACTCTTCCAGAGTTACTGTGTGCATTGGGAGGAAATCTATTACCATCAACAGCAAAGAAGTATGTAATGTTGCAAGTAGTTGGGTCTCATTCTCCGTTCTCCACCACATATGTTATTCAAGGGACTTTATCTTTCCCAAACTTACACCCTTCATGTGTTCATTTCTAGCTGTCTGGGGTATTTTACTTTATAATATAAGAGGAATCATGTTGCATAAGACCCAAGATCTATCCACTTCAGCATTCTGTTCCTACAGTGGCCAGCCACTTGACTGTGAGAAACCAACCAACAGTGTTTCTGGTGTATTTTGCCTTTCCAGGCCAGAAAACACTCATAAGTCTGTGAAAGCCAGCTACCACGCAGACATCAACTTGCTCTACTGGAGTGATGAAGAGGCAACAGTGGAATTCAAAGATGTACAGGGCCGCTGCACTGTGGTGTATGGGGAAGATTTGACAGAAAACATCCAGGACTACTCTGCCAGTGGTTCTGATCGTTTCTACTTCCTAGAGGTGCTCTTTCCCATTATATAGAAAGGAGTTCTGCAGCATTACATGAATACATTGGCCAATAGATTAGTCAACCACTTCTAAAACAATGGCATTTCAGAGCCTTTAATGAAAAATACAAATTTTTCCCCTTCCCCATGCAAGGCATTCACTCTGATTAACTTGGAGCCCAATGCACTGAGGAGTTCTCCCACGTAACCCTTGTTCCAATGCAGAGGAGCTACCCTAGGTCTTGTTTATTTCAGTGGAGCTTCCTGGTAGATTGTTCCCCATGGTACATATCTGTCTGCCACCCTTTACAGCACTCCCAAGCCTAATAGTGTAAGCGTGCCTCTGGCCAAATATGTTTATCTCTCATTCTTCCCTTTGTTTTTCTTAGAAGCCCAGGAGACTTTTAGAACAGTATGTTTGTGTGTTTGCTCTAGACAAGCGAGGAGGCAAAACTGTTTTCTGTGTGTTTGTTCTTACATGTTTTTGCATGGTTGTTGTTTTCTAGGCATATAATGCCAAAACGAAAACCTTTGAAGATCCACCATATCATGCCCGTAGTTCTGGAAATAAAGGAAAAGGAAAAGGAAAAGGAAAGGGTGAGTGCTTAAATGTTCTATAGCTACCATCATCATCCTGGGTGCTTCAGTCTATCACTGTCAGTCTTTGGAAGATAGAGAGAAATCAAAAATAAAAATTCCAAACCAGGTTAACTCAAAGAAAAAGTGATCCCAGCAATCTGCATAAAATGTGCAAACTAAGTGTATTTTCCATACTTCAGGATGGAGGGTTAATACCATGTTCTTGATGAAGAACCCCCTGAAAGTGGAAAGCTAGTAGAACAGGGGAATGCTTAAGTTACATCCTGTTTATTTTTTGCTGCTGTGCATTCTTCTAACTGTCGGGGGGGGGGGTTGTTTCTAAAAACAGGGAGCATTTTAAAAATGGCATTCTCTCCACCCTCACCTGCAACCTGAAAGGGTGGGGTCTGGTTGTTCTGCAGCAAAGCCCTCGTTTTTATTTTGCCTTCCAAGAAATAATTTTTGTTAAAGATAGTAAAGGGAGCTGTGATAGATAAGTTTCCAGTTTTGCATTGCAGGGTAAGGAAAGAAAGACAGCTAGTTCTCCCTGGAAACTTTGCAGTGGACCTCACAAGGTCACATTTATATTTCTTGTTAAGCTCCTCTCTGGTACAATATTCCCTGGTCTTATTGCTCTTACTGTGGCTGAAAAGTGCAAGTTTACAATGAATGATGGATAACGTTTCTGCCACTGTCTCATAAAGACGCAAACCACAGCACTTCTCTCTGTGTGTTTTCAGGTAAAAGCAAAGGGAAATCTTCAGCAGCATCTGAGCATAGTGAGCTTGAAGCTGCTGAAATGAAGCCACCAAAGTTACGCACCTTGGACGTCTTCTCTGGCTGCGGAGGCTTGTCAGAAGGCTTCCACCAAGCAGGCAAGGCAACTGAAAAAAGCTGCTGGGTGGGTGGGAAGGGTAGCTTGAGCTCTGTCTTTGGTTGCCAAGATGGAAGAGCCAGTGTGGGTTTCTTCTCTGCCCAGAGCAGGGATAGTAAATAGGAATCGGATGGACAGGCCTTGACGCCCATCCCCTGCAGCCTTCTGTGGACCTGGTGATTTTAGAAATATTGGCTAGAGTCCTCATCAGGGCCCTGCAGAAGTACTGGATGGATTTCAGCAGAGGAGGAATAGAAGTGAAGCATTGTCAGCTAGCTGAGAGCACAGGTGGCTTTGCTTCTTCTCCCTCTTCCCAGGGCAGAGAAGCAGGAGAAGGAGAAAGCCAGATCAGCTTCCCTTCTGACAGTCCCTAGGAGCTTTGGAGGGGGTCTTCACTGGAGACCTCCAGGGGCAGGATGGGGAACCTCTGGGAGATGGAGGTTTATGGGATGACGGACCATTCTAAATTGACATTGGTTTTGGGAGTGATGCATCTAGCACAAAGTTCTCTCACCCTGCTCCTTTTTCATTTCTGTTTCTTTCAACATCAGAAGTCTCAGAGACTCTGTGGGCCATTGAGATGTGGGAACCAGCTGCCCAGGCCTTCCGCCTGAACAACCCAGGCACCACAGTGTTCACGGAAGACTGCAACGTTCTGCTGAAACTGGTTATGTCTGGGGAAAAGACTAACTCCTTGGGCCAGAAGCTGCCCCAGAAGGGTGATGTGGAGATGCTGTGTGGTGGGCCCCCTTGCCAAGGCTTCAGCGGGATGAACCGCTTCAATTCCCGCACTTATTCAAAGTTCAAGAACTCCCTGGTGGTCTCTTTCCTCAGGTGACTAGAGTTAATGCTCATGGGCCTTCTCTCTGCAATTCTTAGTCATAGCTGAATCAGGGCCATATATGTGCTTCCAGTCCACAGGAGGGGAGAAATGTAGAATGTGTAGTTGTTGTTGTGTGCCTTCAAGTCATTTCTAACTTGGAAGTGGGGAGGAATGTCCCAGCATCCGTCAGAAAACCTGTCTGCTTGTGAAAGGGGGCGACTGGAGAGACAACAGCTGATCTGCCAATGTCCTTCATCCTATAGCTACTGTGACTACTACAGGCCGAGGTTCTTCCTTCTTGAGAACGTGAGGAACTTTGTCTCATTTAAGCGCTCCATGGTGTTAAAGCTCACCCTCCGATGCCTTGTCCGAATGGGATACCAGTGCACTTTTGGGGTGCTGCAGGTACAGTTGTTGGGCAGCCTTTACATCAGAAAGTGGGATGAGGGTTTAAGCCAGGTTTTACAGGCTCTTGTGAGAGTGAAACATTTTCTCTATACAAGAATTGGAACCAGAATACACTCAGAAATGGGAGCTATAAGGCTAGCCTCTATTTTTCCACTAGCTTAGTAAGCCAGGGTCTACAGATTCATCAATAGTTCTTAGCTGTAAGGACTAAAAAATGCACCTCTCTGCTCAGGAGTATGCTTAAAGGAGGCAGCTCTTGAAACAAGAAGATGGCTGCGCTAATCCACCATGGTGACTTCACCATTAATCATGAATTATAGGAATCTCATCTCAAATCTCTCCACTCTCCCTAAGTTGTTGCTTCTGTGGAGTTGCAGTTCCCCTCCCAGCTCTGTTGAAAGTCATTGGTCTGTCCATCTGCTTTCTTCAGCACTTTTTGGGGGGGGGGTAGACATCGGTGTGGATTCCTCCTCAGATTAAACCTGGCTTAGTTACATGCAACAGCTTTGAGCCCAACATCTTTGCAGCCTACTCAGCTGTTCTTCCAAGTGGCCTTGCTGGGGGTGCCCATTTTCATTTTAAAACAAAATAAAACATGGAGCCCCAAGTTCAGAATCTATGCCCTTTTTAGCTCTCTTCCTCTTTAACTTTGAATTCGTTTCCAGATGGTAAGCTATGAGTAGGAGTAGATTTTAACAAAATATATTGAACAGTTTTAAAGAATGAGCTGAGGTGCTGTATAGTTTTAGACTAAAGTGTTTTAATGGCCTTTTTATCTTTTAATGGTATTTTATCTTTCAAAGTATAGTTTTCAATCATTTTTATATTGTCAATAGTTTAATCCTATAATAATGATGTTGTTGAAGATGTGAGGAAACACATAGGATTCAAGATGAAAATTACAAGTTTTGTTGTAGTGTTGGTTGTTGTTCCTTGGGATAATCCATGTGAGTTCATCTTCTATCTCTTTGCAGGCTGGTCAGTATGGTGTGGCCCAGACGCGCAGGAGAGCAATTGTGCTGGCTGCAGCTCCTGGAGAGAAACTCCCCATGTTTCCTGAACCACTGCATGTCTTTGCTCCCCGAGCCTGCCAGCTCAGTGTGGTGGTGGATGATAAGAAGTTTGTTAGTAATATAACTAGGTAATGGCTACCTCACAAATTTAGTAGATGGTGATTTCAGTGAGCAGATTAGGATTCTTCAAAGACAAACAGCTAGCACTCGGGAAAATCCCTTATTTTGGACTATGAGAAAAGAGATTCCATTTAAACATTAGGAATAATTTCTTTACTGTAAGAACTGTTCAACAGTGTCTCAGAGGATGATGGACTCTCCTTCATTGGAGGTCTTTGAACAAAGGCTGGGTGACCATCTTTCAGCAGTGCTTTAGTAGTGTATTCTTGCATGGCAGGAGGTTGGACTAGATGGCCCTTGTGGTCCCTTCCTGCTCTTAAGATTCTATTAATCTAATTTCCAGAATCTTCCAGCCAGCAGAATGCCTACTGGCCATGCTGTCTGGGGGAATTTGGGCTGTTGTACTCCAAAGAGGGAGCTCTTCCAGGCTCTACAAATAGTACCAGAACTATGTTCCACTTTTCAGCACAGCCTTGAGCATCAGCTTGTAACATTAATTACCTTTCTGGCAGCCACTGTTTGAATTAAAGCCAGTTGTAAACTTCCTTCTATATCACTGTGCATGGGACTGTGCTGAACATTGATTATTTTGATCTCTTACCTAAAATGCCCTGTTCTTTACAAGATCACCATTATTTGTACATCAACTCTTCTTTATATGATAGATTGTATTATTACTTGCCCTTGTGATGCACATTTTGAGCTGTTCACAGGTTATAATAAACATGAGTGTCAGAGTTCTGCTCTGCTTATGTTCTGGAATCCTATGGACCATGAGCAGAATCCTACAAGGGCCTAGCACTAAATGTGGAGGGCAGGAAAGGCTTGCAGGAGCCATTTTATTTACTACTTGCTCTGCCCCCAACTGACCCAGTGGCCTCATCCAGGCCAGCAACAACAGTGCAGTGGTGGCTCTCTTGTCAGTGGAGCAATGAATCAATGCCAGATTTTGGCTAGCTTTGAAGGAGGTATCCAAGGTGATGAAAACATTTCAGAAAAACGTTGAGCATTTCTTTTGGTAGTGACTGATATTACCAAGTAGGCTAGTCACTGTTCCACAGCTTAGGCTTTTAAAATAATTGTTGTTGTTATTAATGAAGGGAAACAGTGTTCAGATTCTGAACATCTTAGATGTCTCAGCTCAAAAAATATTTCCCAAATGTGTTACTAAATGGGATTTTGTATATGGTGGGAAGTGGGGAGATGGGTTGTCCCATGGAAGACTGAACCCTATGAGCAGAATTCTTTGGATATACTCTAGAACATACTCAGGCCCATTCCGAACCATCACAGTCCGGGACACCATGTCTGATCTTCCTGAGATCAGGAACGGGGCATCAGCACTTGAAATCTCCTACAATGGAGAGCCACAGTCCTGGTTCCAGAGGCAAATCCGAGGTTCCCAGTATCAGCCCATCCTCAGGGATCATATCTGCAAGGTAAAGAAGTACTTCCTATCTCTTATAATAGTTACATTTTTGTTACACCTTTCCTGCAGTTAGGGAGCATCATAGTTCTCTTCCTTCTTACTTTACCCTAGCAACACCATGTGCAGTAGGTATGGCTGAGCAAGAGTCACTAGTCCAAAGTCACCCAGTGAGTTTCATGACTGAATGGAAGCTTGAACTTAGACCACCCAAGTCCCAGTCCAGCATTACTAACAAGTCAGGTTTACTACTGCAAAGTACTGAGGCCAGAACTCTCTAGGAATCAGAATAGCTCAGAGAGATTTCAGAGAATTCCTTAGGCAAAATCTAGTGGCTTCCCCAAAGGAAAATATTGAAAGGCCTTGTGCCATTATAGCAAAATACAGGAACAACTTTGCTTTGAAATCTTAGATGGGGAAAAGCCTGGAGGAATGGTGGAAGCAAAAGCAAGGAGCATGTAAACATGTTTGTGAGAATCGGGTTTTTAGGCATTTTGGCCTAATAGTCCTCCTACTGCTTGCTGCCTTTCTGTGTGCGGGAGACAATTGTCCAGTCCTAAACTTCAACAAAAATTGAAGAAAAGCATCCACGTCCTCTCCTTCACAGGGACAGAAGCAAGGCAGCTTCTGGTTTCCCCAAACTGCTGCCAGATCTGTTGTGATGTCATCCTACCTTTATCCCCTTAGTTGGGCCAATTTTCTTGACTCATTTAGGACATTTGCACTTTGGTAAATCCAACTCCTACAAAGGAGAAATCAGCTTTTATACTGGGGAGGGGTAAGCATCTGCCCTTATTGATATGAGGTTGGGGAATGGGGAAGGGACTGATGATGATGATTTCTGAGGTGTTAAGGATTACTGGACTTTGCCTTACTAGGATATGAGTGCTCTGGTAGCTGCTCGGATGAGACACATTCCATTGGCCCCAGGCTCAGATTGGCGTGATCTGCCCAACATTGAAGTGCGCCTTTCAGATGGCATCACCACCCGCAAGCTGCGCTACACCCATCATGAAAAGAAAAACGGGCGGAGCAGCACAGGAGCCCTGCGAGGGGTGTGTTCCTGTGCTGAAGGTACAAGATATGGGTGTGCCTGAGGAAAGAGATTATTGGGATAAGTTATGCAAAAGTGGCTTCATCTGCCCTTGTTTCTCTGACCCTAAAGATATTTCACCTTTCCACCAAACAGTGCTCAAGGCAGCTGATAGAATAGTATGAATACAATTAAACATAATGAAATCAAACAAATAATAATGCATAAAACCATACAAATTGAAACAGCAGAAAAAATAACAAATTAGAAGGCAAGTGATCTAAGAATTAAGTGATGAACTGCCAGTTATTAACAATATATAGATGTGTTCAAAGGAAATATGAAATGTCGCAAGCCCTTAAATATTTTCAATATTGATGTCCACGTTGTGTAGACCAGGGGGAGGAGGAAAACATTAAAATAGATACACACACTCTCCAAAGCACCATATCTAATATATTTGCATCACTTATCTAGAACAGCTGCACTCAATGGGAGCTGTCTGCTTTCTCTCAATCACTAGCAAATCCATCTTGTGGCTGTGTCACCTGACTTGTCAATTGTCTGCTTGGCCCTTAATCTCCCTTCATATTGGAAACAGGTTTGCAGGTTTGGAAGGATCTTGGTGGGTCGAATAATCCAAAAACTCTTCCTTTAAAAAGAATATTAAATCCAGCATATTCTGTTTTGTTGCCCAGAAGAGCCTCCATCAATTTCCTGCATGTATTCATGGCTGTAAGAAAGCAAGTTAATGGTAATGGTCAGGCATAACTGTGTTATGTTTGTTGCAGCAAGAACAACACAGAGGCCTGTGGCTCCTTGACAACTTACAAATTATGGTAGCATGAGTTTTTGTGGGCTATAGCGCACTAAGAAAGTGCGCTATAGCCCACAAAAACTCATACTACCATAATTTGTTTGTTTTCTTTATTATTGTTATTTTCTCCAGTACAGAATACAGGAAAGATACAGATTATTCCAGATACAGAAGTGGGCTGTACTTCTTAAGATCTCATGGTATATTAGTCTTAAAGGTGTCATAGGTGTCTCTGTTATACTGGGCATGAATGGACTTGGGAATGCCAAATCCTGCTCCTGCCACTTCATCCCTGATCTAATCTGGCAGTTCTGTGGGAGTTTGAAATGCTTTCAGAAACAGTGAGGTCAGGATGGTACTTTGAACAAAAAGGAGTTAGTCGTTTGTCTGGGACAGAGCGGTCCCTGTGCCCTTCAGTTCTGGAGCAGGATGTCTTTCCCGTTTCCACCCTGTATCATTCTGAACATTTATGGTGTAATGGCAATTCATGTGTTAAAAGTATTACCACCACCACATTCAGTGGAAGGCTGGCTGAATTCCATTTTCCCCACTAGGCAAGGCATGTGACCCTGCAGACCGGCAGTTCAACACCCTGATCCCTTGGTGTCTGCCCCACACGGGGAACCGGCATAACCACTGGGCTGGTTTGTATGGAAGATTAGAGTGGGACGGGTTCTTCAGCACAACAGTCACCAACCCAGAGCCCATGGGTAAACAGGTAATTGAGTTTCTTGAGTCCAGATTGTGCATTATCTTCCTCTGGCAGATGAGGATACGTTTTGTATGTTGAATTACATTGTATACTTTAAATTGTTATTTCAGGCTAGGAGCAGAGCTTTCTCAATGGTGGCCTCTCTGGCTCAGTGGAATTCCCTGTCCCAGGGAGACAAGGTCTGCTCAGTGTTGGGAAACATGGAAAGGTGTTTTTGTGTTTTGTTGTAAGAGCCTTTTGGGGAGTGAATCACAGTGAAGACTTCCAACTACCTCAAAGCACTAGATAACAAAGTTTGGCTTCTATTGACTTTTTAAAAACTTTGTGTGCCACCTAAATTTAACTTCCAACTTTGCCAATAGAGAAGTTGCCATGTTGCTCTTGGCCTCTGCTCTAAGCCAGTTTAGGAGTGAGTGACCTTCAGAAAAAGTAATGAGCTGCTCACTGAGTCTCAGACTGACCTCTAGTTAGTGGAGACAGAGAAACCATTCACTGCATCACAGCAAGCTGAAAATTGATTATTTTAACAAACATTTTTTTCCACTGAGCCTACTGCCTCCATCATACAGCTACAGAGGCATACCAACCAATACTTTAGGCCATTGGTTTCTTATTTATTCTCTTACCCCCTAATTTTTGTACCACCTTGCTCTGTGAAGAGTTCTGGAGAACTAGAAAACTCACATCATATTTGCAACAGTTTAATCTTTGTAACAGTTTAGTGGTCCTAAAGGTATTATCCATCTCTTATTTTTCTTTTTGCTGCTGAACACGTCCCCTTTTTCTCTCTGCTTGTTTAGTTAGTTTCAATAAGCCTTTCATGTTGCTCTTGATATTTTATATACAGTTGTCCCTTCATATTTGCTGGGATTTGGTTCCAGGACCCCCCCCCCCCATGGATACCAAAATCCGTGAATGCTCAAGTCCCATTATATGCAATGGCATTAGCAAAATGGTGTTCCTTATATAAGTTGGCAAAATCAAGATTTGCTTTTTGGATTATTATTTTTTTTTAAGAATATTTCCAAGCCGTGAATACTTAAATCCGTGGATACGGAGGAACAACTATACTATGAACTGGTTTGGTTTGGTGTTTTTTCAAAAGTGCAAATGTGAAATGAGTCCTTTGAAGGAGAAAGAAAGTATGTCCTTTGGGTCAATCATAGGAACTTTCCTCCTGTAAAAAAGGATGAGCCTTGATATACTTTCTAGACAAGGCGGTTTGTTCTCTCTTCTGCAGGGCCGTGTGCTTCATCCTGAGCAGCACAGGGTGGTGAGCGTGCGGGAGTGTGCGCGGTCCCAGGGATTCCCAGACACTTACAGGCTGTTTGGAAACGTGCTTGACAAGCACAGACAGGTATGTTGTCACAATGTCTCTGTGTAGGTCCATTCTGGGACATCATGTTTTTTAAAAAATGCTTTAGAGCAGAAGCAGGCAACTGACCTTTCAAATGTTGGATGTCATTTCCCATAATCCCTTTACCTTTGCCTATGCTCGCTAGGCCTGGTGTGACTTGGGGGCCAAAAATGTCTAAAGGCTCACAGTTGTTCCCTCTTATTGTGTCCGCTGGCATCAGAACACTCTTAAATAGCCTTTCCAAGAAGTGGTACCCAGCAAAGATAACTTTCTTCCCCATTGCAATCCCCTGCTATTTTGAGGGTGCTTTGCTGCTGGTTTTTATTCTCCTCAGTTGTTTGAAGACTACTGCTGATTTTAAAAAAGGTTTTTTTAAAAAAAGGATTTTACAAGGTGGAATAAAAATGGGTTTCCACTATGAGACTCTGGTTTAATATAAGAAAGAGTGTGTTAGTTGAATATTATTGATATTTTTACTGAGATCTGTGGTAATTTTTCATACTTGGCTACAAAAACTAGGACACCCTTGCTGAAATGGGGTGGGGGGGTTGATTGTTTTTTTGTGAAAATATCATTGTAAAATTCTGTGTGTTGTAGTCTGAAATAACTGACTGCTGAAGCTCAACAGACTTGTCTTTGCCGATCTGACAGGGCTCCAGTGTCATAAACTAAAATATGAATGGGGAAAGCTGCTTGGCTTTTCTGGGCCCAGCAGCATCCATAGTGCAAAATGAGGCAAATTTTGGTGATTCTGTTACTATAGTTTCAACTCTTTTTTTTTTTTTTTTTTTTTTTTTTTTTTTTTGGCAGGTGGGTAATGCAGTGCCTCCGCCTCTGGCAAAAGCCATCGGACTAGAGATCAAATCATGTGTGTTGGCCAAAATGAAAGAGGATGCTACAGGTAGGTTGGGTTACTGGCAGTCAGCCTGAAAGAAGACTTTGGAGCTCTGTATTCTGAAATCTCTAACAAATTATTCTTGTCTCTCCCCAGTCCATGTGAATCAGGTACAGAACCACATGTGTTCTTGGTATATGTATCCATACCTGTTGGGCTTGGGATTGCAGCTTCTTTGAGAAGGGCAAGCGCTCCCCCATTACCACAACTGGCTAGCCAAGCTGCTACCATTGTGTACATCCTGCCCATTCTGAAAATAATTGAAGCGTCAGATCGGCTCTTGTCCTTCTTCCTCTGCCACATCTCCCTCTGCCTCCTGCCCCCTTGCATCTCATAGTGATCTTTATGTATAAGATTGCCAACAGTCCTTCCTCCAGATAGTCCACTCACTCACTGGCTTCTGTCCACACATCTGCCAAGATGATAATAAACTAGCCACTCTCTGAAACCTCCTTCAAGGCTATAAACCAGGAATGGAGACTATGTAGCCCTCCAAATTCTGTTGGACTACAGCTTTCATGATCCCTCACAGCTGTCTGACCTAATTAGGTTGATAAGAGTTGCAGTACAACAGTCATTTGGAGGCTACACATTCCCGACCCCAGTTGCAAAGTACATTTGAAGTTCTTTTTATGGGGGAGGGTGGGGGTTGGTGGGGCTTAGGGGTTTTAGTCTGTACGCCCCGATAGTTTTTAACAGAGGGGCAGGGTAAAAATAAATTATTATTATTATTATTATTATTATTATTACTACTACTGTACAATAGTGGATGCCCCACAATGTTGTACCTGGGGAGTGTGTTGGGAGAAAGGACCTTGGGACTGTTCTCCAGCCCCAGATGGAATAATGGCTGTCTTTTGCAGAAGAAGTCCACGTGTGTGTTAGAGATGTGAGTTGGAGAGATTAATATGCTCAGTCATTTGGAATTTATATTTGTGGTATATCTTATTCTTCTGCAGATAACATCAAACGGGAAAAGATGGACACTTCAGATTAATTTGTAAATCACTCATCATCTGCTGCACCTCGGTTACAGCACCTGAACACCCAAACATGCACTGATAGTTTTTAATTTTCTTCTTTTTTTATTTCCTGTTTATTTTCTTACACTTCTGGACATGCTGAAAATTGTTGGAGGTTTCTCTTTGTTTTGGCGGGGGAGGGGAGGATTTTTGTGTTTCTCTCTCTGTGTCTCTCTCTTTCTCAAAGCCTGTATTTGTGAGCAGTGTTTGTCTCTTCAGCTGACATTCTGAAGCTGTTTTGATGTTCCAAATAACCATTCTCAAGTGATCAACTGTGCAGTGCCTGCCACTTCATGCGTGTGCGTGTGTATGTGTGTTGGGGGGAGGGGTTAAGGATGTTTTTATGATACATTGTATTGAAATTTAATCAACCACTTTGTACAAGTGGAAATTAATACTTTATGTAGTTTTTATATGTTGTAATATTTCTTCAAATAAATCTCCTGTAAATTATTCCTAAATCCTGTCCTGACTTTAAGATGCCTCCCCCACCTCTACCCTGGCTTCTAATTTTGTTAATGTTACTTCTAAGTACAAGGATATTGGTTCATACATACATTGACAATCAATTTATTGGTCTAGATTCAGGGACCTGCCATGTTGGCAGAGACATTAACCCAGAACAGAATAGAGCAGAATCTATTTGGTATAAACAGAAGAGGATTTTAAATGCTTATTAGAGAAAGCATCAAAATATTTAATAGTTCCATTTTGAAGAGCTAGTATCCTGTTCGTTAGAAAGGATAAGGGAACAACCTGTACAAGAGAGGTACAGCAGACTCCTCAGGTGAGATGTTCCATAACTATGGGTAACTGCATTTAGGAACTCCATTTTTTGAGATGGCAGTGTTTCTTTTAGTGACAGTTTCATGTGGTAACCCATAGACAAATAACTGATTGCTGCATGTAACATTATTCAAACTTTTCTTTAAAAAAGCAAAAAGCTACAGAATACTGTGTGTATGGTTGAAGGGAGTAGGGAGGGAGATGCTTAATTGTTTCCATTTGATGTTTTATTATCATAATCATGCTGATCTAGCATACTTTTCCACATACCAAAAACAGCAATTTGGAGATCTCTCTGGCTTTTCTTTGCAAACGAAGATTCAGGAAGGACTCATCCCGCGCTTTCTGCAAGCACGCTGATGACTAAAAAGGCCAATCCGAGATAAACAAGTCCGGTTGCAAAAAGCACAGCAGAAGGTCTCCTTGGGTGATGTTTTTGAGTTGGGATTCTTTCTGCGTTGTCGTTTCTCTTCAAGACTTGTTCGTCGTGAGTTCTCAAATAAGGCTGCAGCATTGTGGATAGTGCGTCTCCATGCCTCCCGATGTGAGGCCAGGGCGGACCACTGTTGGTGATCAATTTGGCCAAGCCTGAGATGTTGTTTCAGGGAGTCTTTGTATCGCTTTTTTGGAGCGCCCCTCTTACGCTGACCCGTGGCGAGTTCACCGTAGAGTAGTATTTTTGGGAGGCGATGGTCCTCCATCCTAGAAACGTGCCCTGCCCAGCGCAGCTGTGTTCTCAATATCATGGCCTCAATGCTGGTGATCCCTGCTTGCTCAAGGACGGCAACATTCGTCACATAGTCAGTCCAGTGTATATTTAGGATTGTGCGTAGACAGCGCTGATGAAAGCGCTCGAGGAGTCGTAGGTGGTGGCGATAGGTGACCCATGTTTCAGATCCATAAAGGAGGATAGACAGTACGATGGCTCTATACACACTGATTTTTGTACTTTGCCTCAGGTGTGTATTGCTCCAGACTCTTTTGTGAAGTCTTCCAAATGCACTATATGCCTTTGCTAATCTGTGATCGATCTCTTTGTCAATCTTGGCATCTGAGGAGATGATGCTTCCCAGGTAGGTGAACTGAATTTGGAGATAACGGGATAATAAATATGAAAATCAGGTGCAGGAAAAGATCTGTTGATTCTCTCCTCCCAGTTGCAACCTTCTATAGTGATTCTTGTTTAAATAGAAAAGCCACTTTTTTTCAGACAGTATGTAATTTGCTTATCATACGTGCATGCAAGTTACTTCTTGATACTAGCCAACAAAGTGATGCACATATGCTTTCTTTGCATCTTTGTGCTTTTCTGTATGTGGATTTGTGCAGCATGATACTCCAACCCATTCCAGAACTGTAGGCTCTTCCTGCTCAGTTTTCTTCTCCACAGCAAAGTGAAGAAGACTTGTCTTTTACTTGAAGCTTATCCCTCTCTTCAAACTCCCGTCTTTCTGCCTCCTCCCTCAATACTCAAAATCTTTTTACCAAGTTCAGAATTTGTAAATACTGCTTTGGACTACAGCTCCCCAAATTCCCCAGCCAGTGTGAAACTGGCTCTGAGAGTTATAGTTGAACAATTAACTTCAAGCTCTGACTGACTGTCACTTAATGAATTGCCTGCAAGATATTGCTGGCCACCATTTGTACCCTCAGTACTTCTGATCTCATACCCAGCCAAAATCCTGCAGTCTGGAGTAAAATACTTTGATTTCTAACTATTGTAGAATCAATAATCAAAGTTTTCCATCACCTAGCTAGTGCTAAAGGCTTCATAGCTATGTAAATATATGTTCAGCTGATGTAAAAGAATAAATCCAGAGACTAGAATACAGAGCAATGGATGCAAGCTCCAGGAACAGAGATTCCACCTCAACATTAGGAGGAACTTTCTGACAGTAAGAGCTGTTCAGCAGTGGAACACACTCCCTTGGAGCGTGGTGGGCTCTCCTTCCTTGGAGGTCTTTAATCAGAGGCTGGATGGCCATCTGTCGGGGGTGCTTTGATTGTGATTTCCTGCGTGGCAGGGGGTTGGACTGGATGGCCCTTGTGGTCTCTTCCAACTCCAATTCTATGATTCTATGAAATAAGTTAAGCGGGTGCAGGGAGCTGTGAAAATGTATCATAACCTTCAAGTCATAGTCAACAGCTTCATGCTTTTCCAAGTTTTGCCTGAAATAAACTCACACAAAATAGAACCAAGGCCTTAGATTTTCCTGCCAACTGCTATGGACCAGCCTTTCCTTTATCCACCCTTTGATTAACATTTATTGGGCTCCCATGTTGCTATAAAGCAGGGGCGAGCAACTGTGCCCTCTGTGTATTTTTGACCCAAAAGTTCCATCAGACTTGGGCTGTATCTACACTGTAGAAATAATCCAGTTTGATATCACTTTAACTGCCATGGCTCAATGCTATGGGATCCTGGGATTTGTAGCTTGTTGTGGCCCCAGAGCTGTCAGAGAAGGGTAAATATTTCACAAAACTATAAATCCCAGAATTACATAGCATTGAGCTGCAGCAGTTAAAGTGTCAAACTGGATTATCTCTGGAGTGCAGATGCAGCCTTAGCAAACACTGCAATAGCAATGGGAATTACAAACCTAAAACACCTGGAGAGCCATTGTTGCCCCCCCATATTTTAGAAGAGAAGGCCCGAGGTTTAACCAGCCTGTCACTGACAACTCCAGCCTTTCACAAGCAAATCTTAGTACGTCGTAACAGGTTGCATTAAAAAGTATGCCCCCAAATCTCACCCGTTATTAACTTCCCCTTTATAGGATTGCAGTGTTTTATGTGCACCTTGGGCACAGACACATTGCGGTTCTGTTAACTTTTTTTTTAAAAAAGTGTTCAACACATTTGTAAACCATTATTAACACAGAACTACAAATGGACTTTGCTTTTACTTGTCCCTGCGGGAAACGGCCCCATTAGCTACCCGTCCCACCAGCTCTGTCCCGGCAATGTTAATAAACTGGACTAACAGTGGACTGTGCCTCTTCAGATCGCAAATTAGGGATTTGTGGGGAGGGTTTTTTTTTTTTTTTAATCGAAATAAAACCATTCTACAAAATAATACACCCGGCCACAAAAGGCCATAACAATAATGCTTCCCCCCCCCCCAATCTCTACTTACTAATACAAAAATAAAACTTTCCTAACACTACTACATTTTCCCTCTTAATATAAATACACTATAATCACTCTCTTTTCCAATAAACATTATATTTACACCTTTATACTAAAATTGGAAGTTACACATTACAATTACACAGATTTGGAAAAGAACAAAATTAATAAAAATGATAAACTTGTCCATATTCGCTGGGGTTTGATTCCAGGACCCTCCGTGGATACCAAAATCCATGAATACTCAAGTCCCATTATATGCAATGGCAGAGATAAATGGTGGCCCTTATAGAAGATGGCAAAAAATCAAGCTTTGTTTTTTGGATTTTTATTATTTTAAGAACATTTTCAAGCCGTGAATACTTAAATCCGTGGATACGGAAGGACAACTGTAATACAATAATAATAATTAATGATAATAATACAGAAATAAGAATAAAATAGGGGGCACACTTTTAAAAATGCTTTTAAAGCTTCCTACAAATAGAAAACTCAAATTATTGAGGGGAAAGGTTATTACTTAGTCTACTCCTTGTTATATATATATCAGGCTCGGCCAAATTGATCACCCACAATGGTCCGCCCTGTCCTCACATCGGGAGGCATGGAGACGCACTATCCACAATGCTGCAGCCTTATTTGAGAACTCACGCCGAACAAGTCTTGAGGAGAAACGACAACGCAGAAAGAATCACAACCCAAAAACATCACCCAAGGAGACCTTCTGCTGTGCTTTCTGCAACCGGACTTGTCTATCTCGGATTGGCCTTTTTAGTCATCAGCGCGCTTGCAGAAAGCGTGAGATGAGTCCTTCCTAAATCTTCGTTTGCGAAGAAAAGCCAGAGAGAGAGAGAGATATTTTTTTTTTGTTTTTTATTTAAAAAATCAAGGTTTGCTTTTAGGATTACTATTTTTAAAAGAATATTTTCGAGCCATGAATACTTAAATCCGTGGATACCAAATCCGTGGATACAGAGGGACAACTTGTAATATAATAATAAATAACTATAATACAAAAATAATGCAATACAATACAATACATACAATAAAGATGGCAAAATCAAGGTTTGCTTTTTGGATATTTTTTTTAAAGAATATTTTCAAGCCGTAAATACTTAAATCCGTGGATACGGAGGGACAACTTGTAATATTATTATTAAAAATAATAATAATAATAACTATAGTACAAAAATAATACTATACAATACAACACATACGATAAAGATGGCAAAATTAGGGTTTGCTTTTTGGATTATTTTTTTTTAAGAATATTTTCAAGCCGTGAATACTGAAATCCGTGGATACTGAGGGACAATTGTACAACAATAATCCCCAGACTCTAAAGTGGAAGAGCCTATGTGGCTTCCTCGGACTCTCCTCATTGGAGGAGCGACTCGTCCTCCCAGCAGGCAGCGGGGCGAGGCGGAAGGCGGCGCCATTGACGTTTGCCCACACGGCGTTAACAAAGACTACATCTCCCAGGAGGCCTAGCGGCTGCGGAGACACCCTCCCCGCCCTCTGCTCTTGGGTTGTCGGGCTGGCTTCCTGCTCCTCCCGAGGCCTGCTGTTCTTCTCTCTCTTTCTGCTGGCGTTCGCTGCCGCCGCTGCTTCCAAGGGCGGCCATGCCGACCGGCGACTATGAGTGAGAGGCGGAGGGTGGGGAGCGGGGGCAGAGGAGGAGGAGGAGGAGGCCTTGGTGGCGGTGGGACCCAAGGGTGGAGGGGACCGTGAGGAAATCGTGTGTCCTCGCATAACACACGTGTGCGCGCGTTCATACGTGCAGTGGTGGAATGATGACGACTCGGGGGTGTAGGACCCACCACCACCCCAGATTCTCATGAGCCATCCATCATTCAACCATAAGGCACTTTATTTTTTAATAATAATAATAAAAATAAAGCTACATCTCCCCCCCCCAAAAAAAACCCCAACCAGTGTGGTGGCTGGTTGTAGGTCAAAAAGCTAATTTTTCTCAGCTCTGGACTCATCCAGGCGGAAGGGGAGTTAGACAAACACGTAACAGAAATCTAAGGCGTCCTGGGGATCTTGTTCTAATCTGTTAAGTTGTGCCTATTCGTATGCTTATGTATCTTTTGGTTAAAATGCAACTTAAAAACAAACTAAACGTTAATTTTATGAACATTTCTGATGTGTTTTTCCCCCTTTCTCCTGTCTAATACAGGATGTGCAACCATGGCCCTCCAGGTGTTTTTGGTCAGCAGTTCCCATAGTGGCTGTTATGCTGGCCAGGGGTGATGGGACTTTGAGGCCAATGATGATGATGATAATAATAATAATAATAATAATAACAACAACTTTATTTTTGTACCCCACTTTTTGCCTATTAGGCAATCAAGGCAGCTCACAACAATTGGATATAAAAACAAATCCATAACAATAGTAATAACTTAAAACAATGTACCCCCCTTAAAATTACAAATTACATCTAGAGGTCACAGAATCATAGAGTTGGAAGAGACCTCAAGGGCCATCCAGTCCAACCCCTTGCCTTGCCCACTCCTGCTCTAAGGTTAAATAGTCAAACGGTGAGACTAGGAGGTGGATAATAATTATTCAGGCAGGGCCTTTGCTGAATTCCATCTCCATATAAAAGGTCAGGCAAAAGTCACGTTGACAGTGACCAATGCTGAACATCACTAATAAAAAGCTTGGGATAACATACATATATATATATATATATATATTCCTATGTATTAATTAATGTGTGGGGAGCAATTTCTGCATCTGGTCTTATTGGACACACTTCTTTAATGCAACAGTAACAGGAGTGTCTTTTCTAAAAATGTTGAGAATGTATCTCCCACCACAACTTAATACATTAATAAATACATCTAACTCTGAAGTGACTTCTGCCTTGGCCTCTGTATGTGTGTGTGTGTGTGTGTGTGTATACGCACACACACACACACACAGAGTTGTCCCTTCATATTCACTAGGGTTTGGTTCCAGGACCACCACCCCCCGTGAATACCCAAATCCGTGAATACTCAAGTCCCATTATATGCAAAGGCAGCACAAAATGGTGTCTCTTATATAAGATGGCAAAATCAAGGTTTGCTTTTTGGATTATTATTTTTTAAAGAATATTTTCAAGCTGTGAATACTTAAATCCGTGGATACCAGATCCATGAATACTCAAGTCCCATTATATGCAATGGTATAGCAAAATGGTGTCCCTTATATATGATGGCAAAATCAAGGCTTGCTTTTTGGATTATTATTTTTTAAAGAATATTTTCAAGCCATGAATACTTAAAACCATGGATATGGAGGGACAACTGTATACATACATGCAAACACATAAGATAGGCAGGTAATGCACAGTAGGCTGTGGTTGGAAGTGAATGAGGAAGTAGCAGTCTGGTTGGACTGGAAGGAGCACATGAGGGCAGGGAAAACATGGCTCTGTTCTTGCTGAGCAATGGCAGGTGTTTTAGGGTTATATGCATCATCCACTTCAGGTGGAATGATATGATAGAAAGCTTCTTTGCTATTAAAAACATGCAAATCACCCCCCCCCAACCAGAAAGCTTCAAACCTAGTTTATTTACTGTTATTGTTTTCTGTGGGTATATGTGGGTAGAGTGGCTTTCAGTTATATGAACCTCAGCCTTTCAAACTCTAGTTTTATTGCTTCAATGAGAACAAGACAAGAGTGTACAGTTGTCCCTCTGTATCCACAGATTTGGTATTCACGGATTTAAGTATTCACGGCTTGAAAATATTCTTTAAAAAATAATAATCCAAAAAGCAAACCTTGATTTTGCCATCTTATATAAGGGATACCATTTTGCTATGCCATTGCATATAATGGGACTTGAGTATTCACAGATTTTGGTATCCATGGTGGCGGGGAATCCTGGAACCAAACCCCAGTGAATATGAAGGGACAACTGTATTGAGGATCTGAGCAGGACAAACAAAGGAAGATCTGGAGTGGATGATGGAGTTGTTGGAATTCAAGATTAATATTTTGGCTAGAAGTCTAAGACTGAAGTGTGTGAGGCTACAGAGTTGTTGGCTTTTTAGAGGGGTGGGTGGGTTAGCGTTGGGAATAGGAAAATATGAGAGTAATGGGAAGGGAAATGGGACCTTATTTTTGCTGGCATCTTCTCTGGTGGTGTAAATACACCTACACCTTTCAAGAGTGGAATGATAAATATCCTCTTTTAAACTAGTGTTATACTAATCTCCTACCACCACCACCACCTGCTGTGGAGATCTAGGCTCCCAAATGTGATGTTTCAAGCTTGGAGCTGTAGAACAAGTCAGATCCCTTAGTTTGGGTATTTGTGAGGATGGCTTGAGAAGCTGTAGTCTGAACAAAGGAGAGAGCTTGAGAGTGTGGGTAGTGTGGGGTGATTTGTGGAATGTGTAGTGTACAGTATATTTGGATGGAAATGGAAATCTTTTAGGGCAAAGCCCCTGAGTTTTGACCTGAAACATGGGGTGAATGGCTGGGCCTGTCATAGCCAGCTGGCAGGTGGTTTCCTTCCTTTTGGAAGTGGGAAGGTCAAGAAAGAGAACAGTGGCTGCTGGTTAACGGGTTGTTTATTTTAATAGCAAACCAACTGGAATAATTTGGCTGCTGGAGAGTGGCAGCATATATTCTTTTCTCCTTTGAGAAAACTGATAAAAGAAGCAAATCTGCATTTTGGTGGCATTAAGTGAGTTGTAATGGGCAGGATGGAGTGTACTACAGATAACTGGCAAAAAAAAAGGTATCATGTATGGAGAAACCAGCTGCTGGGATTTGAAGGTCAGTGGAAAGTGCACATATGGTTATGGGTACTGAAAGCAGACCGTTAATTGATGTTTCTACCTTTGTTTCAGCTCCAAGCCCAGTTGGGCAGACCAGGTGGAAGAGGAAGGAGATGATGGTAAGAATTTTCTTGTACAGATTAATTAGGTGTGTACTAAATGAAGAGTTGTCTTATGTGTGCATCCAGACGTGATTCAGGCTTCTTCTGTGCTTTTGCTGCCCTTAACTACAGCAGAGGGAAAACCTTCAATCTCACATCATTTCCCTAAAGACCCTTTACTATGGGTTGGGTAACTTCTGGGAGTTGAGGGGGGTGCTGCTGCTACTACTAAATTTGCTACTATGGCAGTGGCAAAACTTAGGGAATACATACTTGATTTTAATGGGTAATTGTCAGAAGAGTGGCAGATTTGAGGAGTGGCGGGCTGAATGGGACAGGTAGAAGCCCTTTGTGCCCCCCTCCCCACTGAACTAAGGTCAATCCCCGTATCCATGGATTCAGTATCCATGGTTTCATTTACCCACGTCTGAAAAAATATGTTCTCTAGGCATTTCTAGGTCCTCCAATGTGATTCTGTGGTCAACCTCCAGCATTTGTCACATTGAAAATAATAGGGTTCCTTATTATCCGCAGTTTCAGGTGCCTATGAGGTGCGTGTGTGTGTCTTGGAACATATCTCCCATGGATACGGAGGTTGATCTGTACCTGAAATTATGACCTGGTTCACCTCTGCTTTCTCATTTCACTAATTCTATTTCAGTTATTTTAAACAGCTTTTTGGTTCTTTCTATTCAGGGTGTGTTGCCCCACAGTCTGACTCTAAGCAGCTGTGTTACTCCTCAGTCTGACTCTAGCCTTTTTACCTCCCAGTCTGACCTTCCAACCCAGGGAAATTGCATCTTACTTTGCTGTTCCAAAGAAATGGTGATCTGACCCAGACCAAAGGTTGAAAAGAGTGAGAGGAAGTAGAAGCGTAATACAAGGATTGGAAATAATAGTTTCAGAAGGGCCATTTCAGATTGAAAGGGTTTACCATTTTGTCTGGGTTTGGAATAATATATCCAGGGAAGCCAGGCTGAGAGGCAGTGGGGGCCAGTAGCTGGTACCAGATTCGGATTTGGGGAAACAGTTAAGTGATGCACTAAATTATTTTGCCCAAGCCCATTCAGTCTTGGCTTTCTGTAATGAATTTTTATTTATTTGTGCCTTGTGTGGAATAAAAATAAGGTGGTTAAGATTT
Source organism: Gambelia wislizenii (assembly GCA_030847615.1). Classification (NCBI taxonomy): domain Eukaryota; kingdom Metazoa; phylum Chordata; class Lepidosauria; order Squamata; family Crotaphytidae; genus Gambelia; species Gambelia wislizenii. Next base: position 265,085,207 of record JAUMIR010000002.1, read on the forward strand.
TTGTAAAGCACAAACAGTTGAACACATCAAAATGCTGGAGAATATCCCCAACCTCTAAGTGGTATACAAAGATTTCATTCTCAGCTGCCCAAACTTGTTGTGACTGTAGGTTATTTTAAACCTTTTTCTTTCCCTGTGGTGTAACTAAATGCTTCTAGAAAGCAGTGGAGAAATCCAGTGCAATGTAGCATATCTTCTAGCATTGCTGTACCTAGCTAGCAATGTGTGCTTCTTTTCCCCCTATCACTTAGAGCCTTACCGTACTCCAAGGAAAAGCTGCAAAGCAGCAGGAACTTCTGCCTTTCCTGCTGCCTTCCCACATGGTGTCTTTTTTTCATTTTAGTCCCATAACGGACCAAGGTAAAACTGTGCCTTTTTGCTAACCAGAAAAACCCATTTACAAAAAGGTGAGGTTTTAGCTCCGTCCCCCATGGAACTGGAACAAAAGGATGCTGGAGGGATACTTATATCATGTGGGAAGGCAGCAGGAATATGGCAAGACTCTTCGAAATATGGTAATGCTCTTAGTGCAAAGCAAAACACTCCACCCTCTGAAAGTTAAGATAAAGATTGACAGTCCTGTCTTTGGCTGTATCCACATGAAGCAATTATAACATCTTGATATCACTTTAACTTCCATGGCATCTTACTATGGATTCCTAGGATTTGGTTGAGGTTCCTAGAATTCTTAATACAATCCCCTGAAATACAGTGTTAGATCTGTCTGGCAGAGTTCTATATATCTTATGAAACTACAGATCCCAGGAGTCTATAAGATGGAGCTATGTCAGTTAAAGTGGGACCAAACTGCTATAATTTTGTGGTGTGGGTACACCTTCTACCATTCATTGTGAATCAAAAAGTTCACCTCTAGACAGGATGGTAAGTTAAGTTACTTATTTTTAAAATATATATGGTGGCTATTACCGTTAGAAGCATGCCAAAGGAGGTGGACAAATCAAGAGATATGGATTAAATACAGAGACTTGATAATCTGGCAGGATGGAACACCTCTTGGCTTGAAAACAAGGGATGAACTTAAAAAACAAGGTTACGATATACATTGGTTCACATACCACCAAATAGACTCTAAATTTAAGGAGGATAGGCGAGAATACAACTTTGATAAAGAGAATAATGAATTTGATAAAATCATTTGGGGCACAAATAGGAAGAAAATTGCTAAAATGTATAGATCACTTCTAGACAGAGACTTGGAGTCAGAGGTAGTTAAAGACTCTATGATTAAGTGGGCAAGGGATATAGCGGAACCAATAACTATGGAACAATGGGAAAATGCTTGGAGGAGAACAAATTCTTTTACGGCTAGCCAAGTCCTGAAAGAGAATCACCTAAAAATTACTAATAGGTGGTATCTAACACCAGCAAGAATAAGTAAAATGTACAAATTAGAAAACAAAAACTGCTGGAGATGTGATAAGGAGGTAGGATCGCTATATCACATGTGGTGGGGGTGCAAGATCATAAGGAAATTTTGGAGGAAAATACACAAAGCAATTCAGAAAATATTGAAAATCTCGTACCCATTGGACCCCAAACTGTATCTTCTGAATATAACATCAATATTGGAGGAACGAGAGGAGAAACTTCATTGGAGGGTACTCCTATACTGTATTACAGCAGCAAGACTATTAGTAGCTGCAAATTGGAAAAATAAAGAGGCCCCAGATGTCGAGGGCTGGCTCTACAAATTGCTTGAGATGAAAAATAGTGATAGGCTAACCCGAATAGCTAATAAAGGTGACATTGAGAAAATCAATTTGGACTGGACTCCAATACTAGAATATTTGAATATACGATGGAATATCCAAATGATGAACACTTAGATTAGTGAGTTAATTTGGGACATCAGGAAACTTAGAATATCACCAAGAAAAAAAAAGAGGTCACAGGAAGTGGTAAAATGCAGGTTTAAGAAAAAGAATATGGTAAAATGATGGGAGTGGGAGGAAAAGCTAATATTATAAGAAAAAGTAAAATTGAATGACGATAACGTGATATACTGTTGGAATAGAAGGATAAGTGCTGATTAGTGATTTATTACAACCAGATTGAGCACACATAACGGTGGAAGTCAATGGAGATTAAGTCATGGAACAGTCTGTAATTAATAGCTTGCTTGTGTTGTATGTATTGTATGATTATATGTAAAACCCAAAATAAATTAATTAAAAAAAAGTTGAACAAGTTTTCCTGGAAAACTTACTTGCCCTGCAAAATATATATATATATATGTTCTGCCTTTATGCAAAAAAAAAAAAGCACTCAAGACATCTAAAAGTAATAAAAATCAGATAAAAGCAGAGGCAATTAAAACATACATACATATTCTTAAAAACTCAATCACATCTTTAAAAAAAGAAAGAAAGAACAGTGTCTAACTAGTTCAGCCACTTTCAACAGCAGCAGTATAAGCTGTTGTATATAGTACTATTTTTGAGGTGGGTTCTGGGGTTTATCCCTCTTGTGTGCCTTCAGCAGCAGCTCATCTTAAATATCGAAGGCCTGTCTCAGTAAACAAGGTCTTTACCTGCCAGGGAAAGGAAGACCAAAAGGAAGCAAACCTAGATGGAGAATTCCAGAGCTAAGTAGTTGCCAGTGGGCAAGCCTTCTTTTGCACCCCCACCAAATGTGCCTCCCACGGTGGGATTAAGAAAAAGTCCTCCCCTAAAGATCATAAAGCCCAGACAATCTCATATGGGAGAATACATAGAGAACCCAGAACCAAGTTGTATAGGTCAGTGGTTCTTAGCCTTTTCTTTACCAGGGATCCCCTTCAAATATCTTTTGCTGCCTTGGACCCCCAAGATTTAACTCAAGATTTAAAACAACAACAACAATACCTGATGATGATGATGATACAGTTACACCATCCATGAAACCTTCCCTCAGAGGCACTGGAGGGGAAGGAAAGACTTTTCTCCTGCTTCTTCCTGCAGGTTTGTGGTTGGAGCAAATTGAATAGCAATGTGCAGGCCAAGCCAGCCAGCCAGCCTTTGCCTTGGCTCCTGTCACATTGCCACTCCACTAGTTAGCCACAAAACTTGTTGTAAGAAAGGAATCATGTGTTCCCTGTAACCAATACTAATCAGCTGCCTGGCAGCAGTTTTCTGGACCAGCTGAAGTTTCAGAACACTTTTCAAAATGTTCTAGCCTCAGGTAGAGCCTGTTACAGTAGTCTAAATGGGTTACAACTAAGGCATGGCTAGATCAGACATCTCCATTTGATACACTGGCCTTTTCTTCTGTATTCTTCATATTCTAAAAATTCCTGAAAGGTCATAAGGGCCATTTTAAGGTTTTGTTTTTTTTAAATAAACCTGTACATCTGTGTACCTAGGGAATCCCTAAAATGTATATTGGATTTTTGAGTGCCCTTGTTTGGTTCTAAGTCTGTGTTTGCTGTTTGTGGTTGCTACAGAGGTTGATCATTCCCTCCCTCTGTCAGCAGCACCCAAAGGCCCCGGTGTACCTACCATAGAGGCACTGAAGCCATTCTCCCACAACTATTCCATGCCTGCTGGAGAACAGGTGGGATTGCAGAAGCATCTGGCCGAGTCCATGTAGCCAGACAAGAAAAGATGACATCCGTTGCTGAGACCTCTGAAGGACTCTGGGGGGGTTCAGCAGATGATGAATTGCTTCATGTCTGGCTATGGGCACATAGCCAGATGCTACTATGACCCCCCTTCTCTCCACCAAGCACAGAATGGCTGTGTGGCGAGGGGCTTCAGAAGCGCTATGGTTGGTCCAGGGTAGTAAATGGTTCAACGTAGTGTGCTTCCACATGCAGAACTACTATGCTATGCTGAGCCATACAGGATTGTGGACTGAGTTTATTACTACACGGGGTGATCGTCTCCTCTTTGTGGGATTATGGTGGCTGACATCATTGAGCTTCCCTCACACAGATAAATGCATCACCAGTGATCTGCTCAAGGATATCCCCCTAACAGGGGTGCTGAGTGGAAGTGGAAGCGGAGGTGGAGGCGGAAGTGGAAGTGGAGGTGGAAGCGGAAGTGGAAGCGGAGGTGACAGCAGAAGTGGAGGTGGAAGCGGAAGTGTTGTTGTCGAACCAGAGCTTGTAAAAGGAGGTACGAGCAGAATTTCTTTCTCACAGGGACGTGAAGTAGAAAATTTTGTTCGGTATGCATGCAGGCCCACATACACACATGCTTTGTGTGGGCTGTTGTATTACAATCAAATCATGTTAAAATGGCCTAAATATAGGATACAAACCTCTAGTTATTTTTCTAAGGAGACAAGTATTGACATCCTAATGTTCAGACTAAAAAATGAATTGGACTGCTAAGCTTGTTTCTGTTTTGTCAGATCTGTTGCTTCTCAGTCACAAATAGCAGTAGTGAAGACAAAATGTAATAATTTGCCTCCTTTAGTGAAATAAAATTGGTTGAACTGAATCCGTTTTTCCTCAACTTGAAATGAAACTAATAAATAGTCCAGAGAGTGTGTGAGTTGAGCTTGAGTTGAGTTAATACAATTATACCTCAGTAAAAGGAAGTTAGTTATAAAGATATATCAGGTACAGCATCCTTGGGGGGGGTGCCTTCAAGTTGGCTGCTAACTTAAGGAGACCCTACGAATTTCACAAGGTTTTCTTAGGCAAGGAATACTCAGAGGTGGTTTTGCCAGTTCCATCCTAGTCTAAAATATAGCCTATGGCACCCAGTATTCATTGGTGGTCTCCCATCCAAATACTAACCAGGGCTGACCCTGCTTAGCTTCCAAGATCAGATGGGATCTGGTGCCTTTGTTGGTATTTAGGCAGGCAACCCATTACGTATGTGTCGTTTTTTAAAAAAACCCAATGCTCTTATGCTGGTTGTTACTGTCATAAGGCCACCCAAGGATCTATGCTGTCTGAGTCCAAAGTTGGCCTTATGTTTTAATCCTAAAAACCCAAGAAATGCTCTTCGATGCCATCACACGTTGAGTTTCCTTCCTTGTCTGGTGCAACGGGAAGCCAGACCAGTTATGAAAATAATAATAAGGTTTTGATAGCTGACCAGAAGCAGGCGATTCGGGGCAGGTTAGAAAATAACAGAAGGCTTTATTCAATTCCAGGAATCTATGTTACTTGGGAAGGCAAAAACATTCCCAGGTTCAACTTAAGGCTTATATAATTATACATTCATTCAGAGCACTTAGCAAAATAAATCATAATCTAACACAAACTAACTAAACATTCCCTCACCTATTACATGCAAAGGTAATTTACAGTCTCTGTGATGGAATTCAGAGTCCTTTTGGATCCTTTTTAGGCCTTTGGGCAAGGTTGGCTCACCCCAACTGTTTGTTATCACAGTTTGGTATCTTGTTGATTACTCCATGGCTTTCTAGGCCATGTGGCTCAGAGCAGCCCAGCTCAGCTCATGAGGTAGCTAGCCATGTGCTCCGACCCCAAACAAAGGAAAAATCAGAACATTTAAAGTTTTTTGTGGTGATCTCTGATTGGCAATGCCTTTGCCAATCAGAGTGGCTATCTAGTCAAGTGATGTGATGTCACGTTTATTCAATGAGGTTTTCCCACCCCCTTCCCATTTCCAAATAAGGAGTGAAAGTTTTCAATGTTGTAAAGTGAAGGTTGTTGCAATGAACTCCCATGATGAGCAGGGCCGGCCATCATGACAGTTACGTCATTACAAATATTCCAATAAGATAATTTCCTCATAAAGCTTTGAATGTGTGTGAATATGACATTTAAACCAAATGTGCTAAATCATATAATGTTATAGAGAGCACTGGAAAGTTTTCCAGTTCTCCTTTTTCCAGAAAACCCACATTGCTGCATTTTCAAGAGGATGGAATACAGAGTATTCTGGAGACCCAGAAAGATTAAAATAATTTCCCTCACTTCTTCCCCCAGGACCCCTCCCATCCCCTAAGGAAGTTGTGAATGGAAACATTAAAACAGTGACCGAATACAGAGAAGAGGAAGATGGTCGCAAAGTGAAGGTGAGTGGAGGATTAGGATCCAGCTACATCTCTCCTTCCTCCATCTCATGGCGTTCTGTGGGACTGGGCCCCATCCTCTCACTCACTGGCCTTTAGTTGTTAGAATACAAATTCAGCTCCCATATCATGTTTTTTCATTTATGCTTTCCATGCCATGTGGTTAATTTCCATCCTGGCTTGAAGATGCTGACCCCACTAGGACTTTTCCTCCAACCTTTCCTAGGGCTCTGGGGCACTAGGTTTTTGGACAGAGATTGATGGACAGAGATTGGGTAGAGACTAGATTTAAGCATACTGACTGTGTGGTTCTAAATACATAAGCATTTTCTATATACACCTCATGGTTATGATCCTGGGGTTACCCTTGTTTCGTCTTCTGCTAATTCCTTTCTTCAGTACATTATGGCATGTTGCTCTCCTTTTGCAGATCATCCGGACCTTTCGTATTGAAACCCGGAAGGCCTCTAAGGCTGTTGCGAGGCGAAAGGTGAGTTGTCTGGGGGAGTGAGGGGGGAAGCTTGGCCCCTTGGATCTTCCACCTGGTCCACTGGGCATGCAGGGATCCTTTCTAATGATTTCATCCCATCTTCAAATCTAACCTTATGACGCAGTGGCAAGAGCTGCCTGAAAGCCAGAACAACAGTAAACATTTTGAATTTGAACCAGTACTCCAGGGCTTGGGAAGGCGAGGCCTTCCAGATGTTGTTGAACTGCAGTTCTTATCACCCATCACTGGCTAAGGCTGATGGGATTTTCAGCACAGCAACATCTAGAGAGATAAATTGCTTCCACTCCTGTAGTAATTCTCCCATCATGGTCAAATGCTTCCTTCCCTAGAGTGAGGAAGTTCTAGCTCAGCTAAGAATGGAATGTGTGACCCATTATAAATACCCTTTGGGGTCAGGCGCCACTAAATCCCCCATCCCTGGATTTCGGGGTGGGGGTGTGCTTTGAAATAAAATGGTGTAAAATAAGTACACAAGTAAACTCCCATTTCCTTCCCCTACTTTTCAGGATAGTAAATGAGGCAGCTTTGATTAAATACATCACTCTACTCTTTTCTCCTTTAGAACTGGAAGAAATTTGGCAACTCAGAGTTTGATGCTCCTGGCCCGAATGTGGCCACAACCACCGTGAGTGATGATGTCTTCATGACTTTCATCACCAGCAAGGAGGTGAGTGGAAGCATGCACAAATTTGTGAGCAGGCAGCTATTTCAGAGGAGGTGAAAGAGCAGAGTCCTCGAGATGGCTGAGCGGATGATCAGACAAAGGACTACTGTGCTCCTTTTGCATGGTTCTGCTGGCTGTTGCACTTCGTATTTGGGCACATCTCAAGTTGTGACTGATAAAGAGATTTGTCTGACCCGTAGGGCTTGTAGATAAGCTTGTGTGGAAGGAGAGGACAAGCTGGGTTTCAGTCAGGTCACACACGCCATCTTTACTTTTGCCAGGACTTGAACTGCCAAGAAGAGGAGGACCCCATGAACAAGTTGAAAGGGCAGAAGATCGTGTCATGTCGTATCTGCAAGGGTGATCACTGGACCACTCGCTGCCCTTACAAGGACACCCTGGGGCCCATGCAGAAGGAGCTGGCTGAGCAGCTGGGGCTCTCTACAGGCGAGAAAGACAAACTGCCAGGAGGTGAGTGAGGCAGCTGAGGAGGAGAGGAGCCCGATCCTGCAACTTGCAACTAATGGCTTCATCCCAGGAGTCAGGAGGGAGGCTGTACTTTCCTGATGTTTGCTAAAATTGTGTTGTGTTTCCACAGAACCAGAGCCTGTTCAGGCCCAGCAGAACAAGACTGGGAAGTACGTGCCACCCAGCCTTAGGGATGGAGCTAGCCGCAGGGGAGAATCCATGCAGCCAAATCGCAGAGGTGAGCTTGTTTATGAGCAGAGGCTGGGGCTGAATCTGCAGGGTTCTGGCACCATTCGTTACTGGCTTGTGGGTCCACTTGCCTGGGCACTGGTTGCCTGGCCAGTGTCATCTGGTCCCTTACTCTTTATGTCTTCCTACCCTGTCAACCTTAGCTGATGACAATGCCACCATCCGTGTCACCAACCTGTCTGAGGACACACGAGAGACTGACCTGCAGGAGCTCTTCCGTCCTTTTGGGTCCATATCTCGCATCTACTTGGCCAAAGACAAAACCACTGGCCAATCCAAGGTGAGGAAAAGGATTTCTGATGAAGATAGGTGGGGGCTGTACTGGGGAAATTTGCAAACTGTGGAAAGGGCTGGCCATCATGAAGTGTTGGAAGACCTTGCTGTAGGGACTGACAACACTCTGTTGTCATTGGTTAATTTGTTGCTTGTTTTGGCTTTTCACTCACATTTACTTTCCTTCAGGGTTTTGCCTTCATCAGTTTCCACCGCCGGGAAGATGCTGCCAGAGCCATTGCAGGGGTGTCTGGCTTTGGGTATGATCACTTGATCCTAAATGTGGAATGGGCCAAGTAAGTAGAACTTTGATACCCTCCCCTACCAGCCTTTCCACTTACAGACTGTTCCTGTTTTATCTATTCTAGTGTATGAATATGCAGGTTACTAGGACCCTGAGGCTGTCCCCATGCACAGTCTTAAGACATCAGAGTTTTCTGTGCCATAGATGGTATGGAATGCCGTATTTTACTTGTGTCAGTTTTGTACTGACAGAGAGAGGAACAGAATTCTTTGACTTAAATTTTGGCATTGTACAGTTAATACAAATGTCACATTTTGCATATATCTTTGGCATTGGTATAACTGAAGAAGTAAACATATGTTTGGGTTATGCCATTTCAGAGTGCAGGTGTGAATTCACAGAAAGGAATGATTCCTCATGTGGAGAAAAGCTATTCTTTTACACATGAAACTGATAATGCTAGGGAGAGAGGCTAGACTGCAACCCTTCTCTCTGTCTGGCAAGCTTGTTTTTATAATGAGGAACCTTCAATTCCTACAGACTTCTTGAACTGCTGTGTGAAATGATACAGACTCCTACAAACTTACACTCTTAGTGAAAACTAGGTCTCCATTCTGGTTGTAAACTTCAGTTGTGATGAAATTTGAAGGGCTTTTGCAAGGCACTGCTGTGGCCCCCCTTAATGCAGAAGAGGTAGGACTTTCAGCCCAGTTTACTGCCGCTGCTTCTAATCACCTTGGTTGATCCATGCAGAATAAGACCAATGGTTCTGTTGATGTAGCCAGTCCTCAGCTGACCACCTATGGACCCTAGATAAATTTCCAACCCTGCTGTCTTTTGGAGCTAACTGTGATTAGAATTGTCCAAATATGTGAGAGGCTGTGTGGTGTGCTGGTTATAGAGTGCTTGTGATATCTTCTCTCAGTCTGACATTACTTCATAGGGTTTATTGTAAGGATCAAGTGGGTAGGAGAAGGGTTGTGCATGTCACTTTTAGCTCATCAGAGGAAAAGTAGGGTACAGTAGGACTCCCTTATCCTCTGGGGATTGGTTCTGGGGGTCCCTGTGGATACCAAAAACTGTGGATAATAGCAAACACCATTTAAAATAATGGGGCTTCCGGTTTAAAATATCAGAGTTGCCTTGGAAGATGTAGAAAATGGCTAGAGAGGACACATTTTCTAAGAAGACTATATGGTAGGTGTGCTGTTTTGTGTCCCATGGATAATTGAATCTGTGGGTAATGAATCAGTGGATACAAGGGTCCTACTGTATAAATGTAACTAATAAATAATAAAAGCAACAGACCTCTTGGGAGCTGAGAGTGAAAGAGCTGTTAAGTTCAGCTGCTGAATCCATAGCAAAAGCTATTCCTTCATTTTCAGGTTTGTTTGGTTTTGGGGTTTTTTTTTAACAGGGCATAGAAACAGATTCCCCCCCTCCCACTTCATATTTGAAAATCAGATTGTCCAGGTTCTTTGTTGGTAAGGAAACTTCACCCATACTGGTTAATAGTTCTACCTGCCTGTTACAATACTAACAGTTTTCTTCTTTCCTCCACAGACCTTCCACTAACTGAGATCTGCTGCCCTACATTTGACATCGGAAATCATCCAGTTCTGTTCTTAACTGGAGAGACAAATTGCTAATAAAAAGCTTGATTCCAGTCTCTTCTGGAGTGTCAGTCACTGTATCATCAAAACAGCCTTTTTGCAGGTGGACTTTCTCAGTCTCCTTTGAAAGACTCCCTGCTGCCTTTTACTGAGCGTCCCAGTTTCTCAGAAGCACCAGACTTATGCGGCTGTGTCTCTTTGCTTTGTATGTTTTTGCTTTATATTGTTACCACCAATGACCCTTATTTCAGGTGGTAGCATGCACTGGGTGCCTCTTCAAAAGGTCCAAAATGGTAGCAAAGTATTTGTTCCTTCAGGCATAAGAGTAAAGGCACAGACACAGGTTTGTATCTAAAATAAACTTCTTGGACATCATGAAGTATATTTACAGATAAATACAGCATTCAGGAGAAAACATCTTCATACATCGAAGTCTAAAACAGAAATGCTCAGTTCAGCTCTGTAGGACAAACTAAATACCCAGCTCTGCAGAGTTCCTAGCATCTCCCCCAGTCAGCTCTGCACTAAAGCTGAGAGCTCATCAATATTGATACACTGGCTAACCTTCTGCAAACTGCCACTAGCTCTCTCTTTCTGCTGTACTCTTCAGACTGTTTGTTACATTCCAGCTCTTTACAGAATAAATCTACTGTATATCCCAATATCCTGACACCTTATTGTAGAAGAAAGCACAAGCTCTTGAATGAATGTTGAGCGGGTTCCCTGGGTCTATCAGAGAAAGTGAGGTGGTGTGATCAGAAGAGAGTGCCCTGCATGACTTGCCCAGTCAAATGTTGCTACATCTATTTTTATTAACCACCTCCTCACTTGGCCTCTTGTGGTCTCTCCAGTAAGTGAAGGCATGAGTCTCTGTTGTGTGACAAATTATTCCACTCTGTTAAAAAAAAAACCTGTCACCGAGTTCACTAAACTAAGGTTCCCAATAAAATTCTACGCTGTCACATAGCATTTAATTTAAATCTGGAGATGTTCAGATTCATTTTATCTAGGGTACCTAGTTGCAGAAGGAGACAGTAGAGCTTCTGCACTCTTAGACTATGGTATAGAAATGGAAACAGCTTTGTACTGTGCACTGCTACTCAAGAAGGTGGCAGTAGTGGTGTGTTGTCTGCTCACACAGACCTGCTGTGGCTTGCAGTTTTTTGGTTGTGAGCTTGGAAGTTAACTGCTCTGCATCGCCTTTGTAATTTTGTTGCTGCTCTTAATAATATCTGCAGCTAAACAGGAAATACTTTCTAAATGGCTTAAAAGTGCCAAAGGGCAGCTGCTTTCCTTCTCTCTCCACCTCACTCCCCTTCTGCCTCTAACTGATTGCTGACAGGAGGTGCCTTTTTTCGCTTCCCTCAGTTGCTGTCAAGCCTTTAAAGCAGGGGTGGGCAACTTGTCACTTTCCAGCTGCTTGATTGCAACTCCCATCTGTTATTGGCTCTGCTGTGATTGAGTCACAACAATATCTGGAAAACCAACCAGCATCACACTACATTCCTAAACTATTGTGGCGGGGGGAGGGAACTCCATGGGAAAAGTCTTCATGTCTTTTCCTGTATTTTTAAAAAAGCTCTGCAGGAAATGCACTTTCCTGCTTGTTTGAACACCAATGTGAGTTGTTCCACAGTCTGGAAGGGGTGGTACTCTTTCTCTGATTGGTTGGACATGCACAGGCAAAGGAGACCTAGCAGCGCAACACAGTGCCTGGAGGCAGGGCCGGTTTAACCTGTCTGCCAAATCAGCATTGGCAGGGGGCCCCGAGGTCAAGAGGGGACCCCAAGGTCAAGAGAGGGCCTCATGTTGGCCTCCTTAATCTGACGAAGGAGATAGCCGGGAGGAGCCCCTCTTACCCTCCTCCTCCAAAAACCTCCTGCGGGCTTTTTTAAAAAAACAAACAAAACAGCCTCTCCAAAACTAAAGAGAAAGAGAAAGAAACAGCAGCCCTCCATGGCAGAAGCTGGAGGGAGAGGCGTCGGAGAGGGTGAGTGTGTGTGTGTGTGAGAGAGAGACAGGGAATTTGAGGGTTGTCTCCCTCAGAAAGGGCTTCTTTCTTCCTTTCCTTTCCTTTCCTTCATTGCACATAGATCCCCTCCAGCCCATCTTTCCAGCTGCTTTTAACATGTCTTGGTTCCTCTCCCCTCCCTTTCCCCCTTGGTCTTCTTCAGCCATCCAACCTATGTTTAAAAAAAGCCAAAGAAGGAGACTCCACCACACTCCAAGGCAGTGTATTCCACTTCCAAACAGCTCTTACTGTCAGGAGGTTCTTCCCAACATTCAGGTGGAATCTCTTTTCCTGTAGTTTGAACCCATGGCTCCGTGTCCTAGTCTCTGGAGCAGCAGAAAACAAGCTTGCTCCTTCCTCAATATGACATCCCTTCAAATATTTAAACATGGCTATCACGTCACCTCTCAACCTTCTCTTCTCCAGGCTAAGCATACCCAGCTCCCTAAGCCGTTCCTCATAGGGCGTAATGGCTTCCAGACCTCCCACCATCCTTCTCAGTATCTTTCTTGTGCCCAGAATTGGAAACGGTATTCCAGGTGAGGTCTCACCAAAGCAGAATGGAGTGATACTATTACTTCACTTGATCTAGACACTACTCCTATTAATGCAGCCTAGAATCGCATTGGCATTTTTTGCTGCTGCATCACACTGCTAACTCATGTTTAGCTTGTAGTCTACTCTTTATTTTCTTTGAGGAAATCTACACCATTACATTAATTGCTAATAAACAAAAAAATACTATGTTAGTGCCTATGATATAGTTTTTAAACTAAATTATTGGTAGCAGATTATGTAATATAGTAGGCCCCTCTTATCCACTGGGGATTGGTACCGGGGGGGCATGGATTCTGAATACCATGAATAATAGTGAACGCCATTGAAAATAATGGGACTTCTGGTTTAAAATACCATAGAGTTGCCTTGGAGGGCCTAGAAAAGGGCTAGGGAAGACACATTTTCTAGGAAGACTCTATGGTAGGTGTGCTGTTTTGTGTTCCATGGATAATGAATCCATCGATACGGGGGTCCTACTATAATCTGAACATCCTGTATGGTGAATAGGTTAGGTTACATTGATCTGAGATAAACATATGGGGGCCCCAAAGTAAAGCATTGCAGGGGGCCCCAAAATTCCTTAAACTGGCCCTGCCTGGAGGCAACGAGGATGGCTGCCCACCACAAGGAAGAGGAGGAGAGCTGCCTGGCCTTTATCCTTCCTGGCAGCAGCAGTGGTGGTCTCCATTTCCAGCTGCAAAAGGATGGCAGGAGCTGGCTGGAAAGCCCCTCGTCTTCCTCGTGGCTTTCTAGATGGCTCCTACCATCCCTTTGCAGCTGGCATCGGAGACTGCAAAGGGATGGCAGGAGTGGCTGGAAAGCTGCTTGGAAAAGGAAGAGGAGGGGGATTCTCTCCAGGTCCCGCCCTTCTAGGTCCTCCAGTAGGTGTCTGTGGTATGCTTCTGCTGGAAGCTGACCATAGAGTTGTGCTGGAGGTGTTCTCTCTAGGCATTTTTAGGTCCTGCAGCACAGCTCTATGATATGCTTGGGCTGGAAGTCATTCATTTTAATTATCCATGGTTTCCTGTATCCATGGTAAGCCTGAGGATGTATCCCCCATGGATATGGGGTTGTACTGTAGTTCTTGCGGGAAAGAAACACTTTGGGAAGTGGTGTGTTTGTGTCTGTCACAGGAAATTGCAACAAGCAAGAAGTCAAGTGACCTTATATTCTCTGACAAAACAAATATTATCTGTGCACATGAGATTCATGACATAGTGGAAGACTACACAACATCTGGCTTGTGGATAATATACCTACACACACTCCAATTTTGTAACTCCCCAAAACCCCTGCTGCTGCCAAATTGTTTCTACGCCAAATTCAACAGTGGTAGGAAAAGGCCAAAGTTTCACTTTAAGTTAAGATGAGGGATAAGCATACACCTTGTTTTTAAGGCAAACTGCATTCTTCAAATTCCCTAAACATGGCTTAAAAATAAGAATCGTGCTCTCTGCGTGCCTTATTTTGAAGTGAGCATGCAGCTTTTTTCCACACTGGCTTGCCACCAAATTTCAGTATGGGTTTAGGTGCAGCCTTTGGTGGATTTTAGTTTGGGATGGGGGCAATGTTGCCTTCGCCCCTGAAAATTTCCAGTCACTGAAATACTGATTTGTTAGTTCCCTTTACATTCATTAAGATGCACTTTGGCTCCTGAGGCAGTTTGTTCTTCTCACTTTCTCCACAGTTCAATGCTGGTAATGGCAGTCTTTTAACTACCTTCTGAGGCATCTGTTGTTAGGGGCATGAAATATGTTGGATCCAGTGTACTGTAGTGGTTCAGGTGTATGACTAGGACTCCGGGAGACCGGGGTTCAAATTATCACTTGGCCATGGAAATCCAGTGGGTGATCTTGGGCAAGTCACTCTCTCTCTCTCTCAGCATCAGATAGGAAGGCAACAGCAAACCTCCTCTGACCAATATCTTGCCAAGAAAACCCTATGAGAGGTCAGACTTGAAGGCACATAACAACAAAATGTGTTGAAATCACTTCCACATCAACCCTTTCTAGCACAATAACACTTTACAGCAAATGGGGAGGGGGTGGATAGTGACATCTTAAAGATCAACATTTTTTGTTGTGTGAGCTTGTATAAATTATAAGCCATATCAGCAGATGAATGAAATGTAATGATCTTCAATTGGCAGGTACACAAACACAAGAGAACTGGGGAAGGCAGCAGGGAGATGAAGATTAGGTAAATGGCAGGGCCAAAGAATAATTAAATGAAAGTGCCGTCTATGATAAATCTATCATCTTTGTGACCATAAATTACAGCCATGCATGTACCAGTGTGTCAAAGATATCAGCATGAAAGTGCAAAATTCCACAAATCTAAAATGACTGTGGGTGATAACTAAAGTGGCAAAGCTGGGTGGTAAGATGTCCTATTGTATGCATGCATGTATGTATTCTGTCTGTTGTTTATATCCTGCTTTTCTCCTGGTATGAGATCTGGGATGATACTCTGAATGACTTTTAGGATGACTTTGTTAGGGATGTTGGTGATAGAGGCGGGCAGACAATAACCTATACAAAGCCACATAAAGCCCTATCTCAGTGATTCCCAAACTTTGGTCTTCCAGCTGTTTTGGACTTCAACTCCCAGAAGCCCTAGCTGACTTGGCCAACAGTCAAATATCCTGATTTCAGTAAGGCCTTTGACAAAGTCCCCCATGATATTCTAGCAAAACAATAAGTAACATGTGGGCTAGACAATCCAACTGTTAGGTGGATTTGTAATTGGCTGACGGGCCGAATCCAAGGGGTAGTCACCAATGGCTCCTCTTCATCCTGGAGAGAAGTGACCAGTGGGGTGCCACAGGGTTCTGTCCTGGGCCCAGTGCTAGTCAACATCTTTATCAATGAGTTGGATGAGGGAATAAAGGGCATGCTTATCAAGTTTGCAGATGACACCAAATTAGGAGGGGTAGCTAATACCCCAGAGGACAGGATCAGAATCCAAAATGACCTTGACAGATTAGAAAGCTGGGGCAAAACTAACAAATGAATTTCAACAGGGAGAAATGTAGGATACTACACTTGGGCAGTAAAAATGAAATTAAACAGATATAGGATGGATGACAGTACATGCGAAAGGGATGTAAAGAGTCTTATTGGACCACAAACTGAACATGAGTCAGCAGTGTGATGCAGCAGCTAAAAAAGCCAACATTTGGGAACCACTGTCTACTTTCCCCTTCCACGTAGCTGGTCAGTTGGGAAACAGTGATTCTAGGCTGCATCAATAGGAGTATAGTGTCTAGATCAAGAGAAGTAATAGTGCCACTCTGTTCTGCTTTGGTCAGACCTCAACTGGAATACTATGTCCAGTTCTGGGCACCACAATTCAGGAAGGATATTGAGAAGCTGGAATGTGTCCAGAGGAGGGATACCAGGATGGTGGGAGGTCTGGAAGCCATGCCCTATGAGGAGTGGCTTAGGGAGCTGGGCATGTTTAGTCTGGAGAAGAGAAGGTTAAGAGGGGACATAATAGCCATGTTTAAATATTTGAAGGGATGTCATACTGAGGACAGAGCAAGCTTGTTTTCTGCTGCTCCAGAGACTAGGACATGGAGCAATGGACTCAAATTAAAGGAAAAGAGATTCCATCTAAACATTAGGAAGAACTTATTGACAGTAAGAGCTGTTCAGCAATGAATGCACTGCCTTGGAGTTTGGTGGAATCTCCTTTTTTGGAGGTTTTTAAACAGAGGCTGGATGGCCATCTGTTGGGAGTGCTTTGATTGGGAATTCCTGCATGGCCGGGGGTTGAACTGGATGGCCCTGGTCTCTTCCAATTCTATCATTATATGATTCCAGTTCTGGAAGCTGAAGTTTAAAACATCTAGAGGACCAAAATTTGGGAACCACTATCTACTTTCCCCTTCCACGTAGCTGGTCAGTTGGGAAACAGGTGAGAAAAACCCACTATTCTTCAGTCACCACTTTAAAAAGATGCACTTGTTCATGCTTGGACACCTTTGCCTGTAAATGAGGGCCCATCCAGACAGACTGGGGGGGGAAATCACAAAGTCCGTGGTTTTGTTGTTGTCCTTTATGGTTTCTAATTATTTATTTATTTTGAGATCACATGATGCTTTCCCCATCCAGAAGTATTCCCAGGGGGTTCCCACCATTTACAAGGACCTTTTTTTAAAATTCTCACTCCCCAGGTCAGTTTAAATTAACCCATTGTTTCCTGAAATGAAATGTCCCTGCCCATGGCTGTCTTATACCATAACTAGCTAAGATGGCTGCCACCAACAAACACAGCAACTGTTCCCAAGACAGCAGTTTCAACAGAGGTCAAACAAAGGAAAAAAGGAAGAAGTCTCCCACTGATTTACATTTTGATATATTTCTTGGTTTTGCCTTGTTTTGGCTTTTGGACTAGCAGAACTTTTGGGTGATTCTTCACAGGGATGAGGAGCCCTTGTGGTTACAGCTTATTTTAAATGGATTCAAACAGAGGCTGATGGCCATCTGTCGGGGATGCTTTGATTGTGTATTCCTGCGTGGCAGGGGGCTGGACTGGATGGCCCTTGTGGTCTCTTCCAACTCTACAATTCTATGATTCTATGAATGCTAGCAATAAAAGAAAATGATCCTAATGCTTAACTAGTATATTGTTGTTAAAGCACTTTAACACTTTATAACTCTTGAATAACAATTAAAAAGGGGTCAGTGGAAACTGGTGAAAGTCAATTTCTGAAATATTGCCTGAGTCTAGATGGGACATGTGATCAGTGGATGGGGAGGAGGAAGAACACAAGGGAGGGAAGAGGGAGGGAAGCCCGGGATATTTCAAGAAAGAGTTTGAATGCAAAATCATGAATATGCAGGAAAAATAAAAAAGAACTGGAAAGTCTTGATAATTGCAGGGAGTTTTTTCCTTTCTAGATAAGTCCATAGCTAGCCTTGCATTTTACAGCCTTGTATCCATGGATTCTGCATCCACAGAGGCAACCAACCATAGCTCAAAAATATTCAGTGGGAGAAAAACCAAAACAACAAACCTTGCTTTTTGCCATTTTATATAAGGGACACCACTTTACTACACCATTGTATATAATGCAGCACTTTCATCAGCGCTGTCTACGCACAATCCTAAATATACACTGGACTGACTATGTGATGAATGTTGCTGTCCTTGAGCAAGCAGGGATCACCAGCATTGAGGCCATGATATTGAGAACACAGCTGCGCTGGGCAGGGCACGTTTCTAGGATGGAGGACCATCGCCTCCCAAAAATAGTACTCTACGGTGAACTCACCACGGGTCAGCGTAAGAGGGGCGCTCCAAAAAAGCGATACAAAGACTCCCTGAAACAACATCTCAGGCTCGGCCAAATTGATCATCAACAGTGGTCTGCCCTGGCCTCACATCGGGAGGCATGGAGAGAGACGCACTATCCACAATGCTGCAGCCTTATTTGAGAACTCACACCGAACAAGTCTTGAAGAGAAACGACAACGCAGAAAGAATCAAAACCCAAAAACATCACCCAAGGAGACCTTCTGCTGTGCTTTCTGCAACCGGACTTGTTTATCTCGGATTGGCCTTTTTAGTCATCAGCGCGCTTGCAGAAAGCGCGGGATGAGTCCTTCCTGAATCTTCGTTTGTGAAGAAAAGCCAGAGAGTATATAATGGAACTTGAGCATCCACAGGTTTTGGTATGGGGGGGGGGGAGGAGGGTTCCTAGAACCGAAACCTAGTGGATACCAAGGACTCAGTGTACTTACAATAAGAGAGAGACTGGATTTGGTTCCTTCTTCCTCATTTGCTTCAGAGATGCAAAGGCAATTTGAAAAAACTGGATTTTCATAGCCTCTACATAACCCTAATCCAAAGGAAGCTGATGCCAATGCGTGACAGTGTGGCAATGTCTCGTTTTTAAAATTAGTGCAAGCTTCAGAGCAAGAAACTTCCCTTTTTTTTTTTTAAAGACAAGGAGCTGAGCTATGTCTTTGCACAAAATTAGAGCTGGAGTCCTGTTGGATTCTGCAAATGTATATTCTCTTAAGGAAGCGACTGGAATTTTTGTTACCGTAGGTATGAAATGGTTTCATTCAGTTAAAGGCTGCATAAGTGGGAGCGTGCATTTTGTGTGACTGGTTGTTGTTTGGTGTCTGGTTCAGTTGCACAACCTTGCAATTGTAGGGAGGGTCTGGACCCCCAGGCCCTACAGCAGTATCCTAGTGAGTTCCACAGTTCTGTGCTTGAACCCTGAACCAGTGTGGGAAAGGAATACCTCATCTTTCCTTTAGCCCAAGGGCCTCTTGGGGCTCCCAAGAAGAACAGTCCAACCACTTTGTCAGAAGTCAAAGAAGGAACGGTTTATTGGCTGGGGGGGTGTACATTTTTAAAAGTTAAAAGTGAAGAGATGATTGACAGTACACAAGTTACATGATTCATGGAAGTTTAATTTGAAAGGTTACAAAGGTTCCATGTTCAGTTTAGTGGTAAGTATTGTTCGAGTAGTTACAATGCATCTGGGAAAATGGAATGGAGGTCACTATGTTGCGAACTCCCTCTCAGAGTAGTTACAAAATTCCGCTGGGAACATAAGTGTGTCCTTTGTACTACTTAACATTAGCACATTTCATCCTCTCCACCCCCCAAAAAAGTAGGACACGGCTATTCTTTACAGATTATTTAATCTTTGGCTCTAGTATAATCAATATGGAAGGAGTTTGGTTTAGTAAAGATTACTGCAGGAGGGTACTCAGAATTAAATTATTAAGTTTTTAACTCTTTGGATATACCCGAATCAGGTCTTCTGCTTACACAGCCCCATACAAGGACTTAGATCTTACATTGCTCAGCATAGCATAAGAGTTTCACAAGGGGAATTCCACTATAGCTCCCATCTTTCCCCCGGACTCATGGTTTTGCAGTGATAGCCCCCTGAATGGTCATTCCATGACTGGTGGAAAGCAGGGGGCTATGCCCCATAGCCAGACATAGGTTGATGGCATCTTCCGCAGAGATCTGCTGGGGTCCTCCAGAGGTCTCAGTGGATGATGCAACCATTTTGTGCCTGGCTACAGGTACATAACCAGATACTTTTCTGGCCTCTTGCACTCTCCACCAGTCATGGAATGGCAATTAAGGATGGATTTCACAGCA
Source organism: Gambelia wislizenii (assembly GCA_030847615.1). Lineage (NCBI taxonomy): Eukaryota > Metazoa > Chordata > Lepidosauria > Squamata > Crotaphytidae > Gambelia > Gambelia wislizenii. The sequence goes on from JAUMIR010000002.1 coordinate 265,104,926, forward strand.
AAACCACTGTATCCTGGGACACTGTGGTCATTGTGCAGGGTGGAAAAGAGTACCAGCCTTCACACAGCAGCAGCAGCAACTAAAAATACATACACAAGAGTTAGGCCAACTTATGCTTACATAGGTCACTTATAGGATGCTGTTCTTAATGTGTAACTGCATACAGAGATTTACACTACACAACCTCAGTGTAGGATCTTGGCCTAGTTGCAGCATTGCCATTTCTCAGAGGCCTACCTCAATTCATTGCCTTATCCCAAAACCTCTCCTCATTACCACATCATCCTAGGGCTAATGTCTGTGAACAATATGACTTGCCACCAGGAAGGGATGCCATCAACACGGGTCTTGCTGGGCCTGAGGAGGGGGCTGGTTCCACAACCTAAGTTCCACATTTTTCTCTTCCTCTTCTACATTTGTCTGCCACCAAAAAACTTTGCAACAATATTTCTGAATGCTGTTTGCTTGGACAGCATAGACCAGTGGATGAATGCAGATATGAAAGTGGACCAAGATTTTGGCTATCTGGAAGGCTGTGTCTATAAGGCATTCATAGCCTCCTCGGCTGTGCATACGGTTCCTGAGATACAGACTTTGTAGAATATGGAAGGGCAGGTAGAAAATTAGATAGAGGACCACCACCAAAGAAACCAGTGCCTTCACTTTGCGCTTTTTCACCACAGAGACACTGTGATTGTGGTGAATTGTGTAGATAATTACTCCACAGGACACACTCGTCAGGATAAATGGCAGCCCAAACCCAAAGACCATGAGGAACAAGCTATAAGGCCAATATTTTGGCAGTTGCTCATTGGAAGCACTTCCCAAGCACTGTGTTATGCTGCTATTGTCTTGAGAGACATGATTCAGGGTGGAAAAACTGAGGACTGGAACTGAGATCACAACCACCAGCAACCACACCACACCACTCAAGAGCCTGGCATGATTGAGGGTGATGTGGACGTGGGCAAAGAAGGGGTGGACAATGCCAATGTAGCGGTTCAGGCTGATACAAGCAATGAAAAAAGTGCTACCATAAAGGTTACAGAAGAAAAAGAAACGGTCCAGCGTGCAGAGGACAGGGCCATATGTCCAATCCTTGGGTGGGAAGTAATAAAGTATCATGGGGAGCAGGGAGAAGGCATAGAGCAGGTCGCTGACGGCCAGGTTGAAGCAGTAGACGATACCAGTGTTCCACTTCTGTTCGTAAGTCAGGAAGCGGTAGATAGCGAGGCTGTTCCCCACCATGGCCAAAATGAACTGCACTAACAGGATGGGCCATATTTGTTCTTGGAAGCTGCCCGAGTTGTCTCTGCAGCTTTCAGTCATGTTCCCATGCCCTGCCAGCCCCATGGGATCCTAAGGAAGCAGAAAGAACAGAATCAGAATCTCCCAGGAATATTATGCCTACTGTGAAGGTATAGGGAGTGACCCCCTTGCCTCCCCAAGCTTATGAAAAAGTTGGACATCATCTCACTTTCCCTGGCTTTTAGAATATCTCTTTAATGATTCTCAACCCATTTCAGCTGTGTTTCCATATTAGCCATGGGGCATAAGAGAAATGCAAAAATACAATACTTAGAATGATTAGCAACCAAAGCCATATACAGTTGTCCCTCAGTATTCACGGATTTGGTATCCACGGATTTAAGTATTCACAGCTTGTAAATATTCGTAAAAAAATAATAGCCCCCAAAGCAAACCTTGATTTTGCCGTCTTATATAAGGGACACCATTTTTGCTATGCCATTGCATATAATGGGTCTTGAGTATGCACAGATTTTGGTATCCACGGGGGGGTCCTGGAACCAAACCAGTATTATGGTTTGCTACAATGAGCAAAAATGACATGTGAGTTGTCATTACAGTGTGATGTTAGCAACACATTTGAGTAGCAGTTGCTGCAAAACAGGGGCAAGAGAAGCCTATGGAGCCTCACCCCTGTGTGTGGGTTTCCCAGAGGGGCTGGTTGCCAACTGTGGCAAAGAGAATGCTGGACTAGATAATCCTTTGTCTAATCCAGCACTGTTTGGTTTCTTGGTCATTCTATGGCAGAATACTGAAAGTGGGCTTTTAAATATGTTGAGAGCCCTCTACTATATGAACCGCCTGCATGCAGGGTTGGGGCTGCGGCTTCCAGTGCATCTTTACACCTGCCGGTTTCGTCCCTCGCCAGTCGCTACAGGGCTTTTTTGGAACTGGATTTGTCCTTTGAGCCTGTGCAATGGATTTTTCTGGTGGAGCGCAGCGTGCACAGAACTGGCCTCACCCTTTAAACCAGAGATTCATCTGCCGTGGCCTTGCAAGCATGGACGTGGCAGCAAGGTCCTCGGGCTGTAGGTTTGATTAGAGTTTCCTCTCTTAGATGGTTGACCTTACAGGGTTGGACGAGCACCATCTGCCCGGGTTTGGGATTAGAGTTCTCCTTCTCCTAGGACGGTTGCCATAAGGCTAGAGAGTCCATCCTGCCCTTTGCCGCTCCTTGTCAGACCCTTCGGTTTTGACCTGTCTGGCATGGGAGACCCTACCAGTGGCTATTATGCCACCGCCAGCATAGCTCAAAACATCATTAGGGTACGCAAGCCTCTCTCCCACGACAAGGGGGCGTCAATGGAGAGGCCTCTACTATATAGTTCACTAACTATAGACAGATTTCATTTTGCTGTTATTATTGGGGCTGTAGCTATCTGATGGGTATGGAGTTATCTTTTCAGTTTGCCATGTACATCTCCTTTCCTGCCATCTGTTATTCTGCACGAATCTGATCTCATTGCAAGATGTGTGTTTCCAAAACACAATCTGGTGTTTTCAATTTTTCTCACCATCTTTAATTATGTGTGAGTTTTGGGTAGCATGGTAGATATTTTTTTTGTTTTTTCATTTTAATGCACACCTACCTAATTCAAATATCCCAAACCATCAGATGACCCAAAACACAGTTAGCTTCCATATCCACATGCCTCTGAATTTTGCATTGCAGTTTTCCAACAAAATGAATTGGTGAAAGTGCAAACTAAAATGTATATCTTTGGGGTAAGGGGGCTTATCACACAAAGGAAGGGAAGTAGAAATAATGCCTGAAACTAGCGCATCCCGCCTTGCCTTACTGCATGACATCCCATGCTTCAGGTGTTCCCCTGTCCTGGTCCTGTGGGAGACGGTAATAAAGGTGAGTCTTTTTACTAATGGATTTTTCCAGTTATCAAAAAGATTCATGTTTACCACCATCTTCATGGGACCAGAATGGAGGAACAGCTGAAGCATGCAGATGTCGTGCAAAACAGCAAGGTGGGACGCACTATTCTCAGGCTTTAAAGCTACTTCCCTTCCCTCATGTGATAAGGCTCTCAGTATGAGATCAATCCTGTCCCCCAAATAGGTTCAGCACTTTAGATTGCTCATTAAACTTCAGACTAAAACCCAGACTGAATTCATAACCTTATTGACATGGAAGCCACCAGCTGCTACTGTTTAGATGTTTGAGGCCCTTTTACAATCTGTTCTAGTTTACCATGTTCATGATGTCATGATGTTCATGATGTTATCCATGTTCAGCATCATCCTGGTTTCACCCTGGCTGCACAGAGGAGGAGGTGCAGCACCATGCCAGCTGCAATCCCAGCAGATGGACTACAGGCATTTGGTATAAAAGGCCTGGTTGCTGCATACCTACCAAATGCTTGGAGGTTGGTCTGGTGAACGTGTGGCTATTGTGGACTCTCAGATATGGGATTTAAGGACTCCACTTTAGGACTCCAAATATGGGCTGTCCCATATAAAATGAGATGCCTGAGAATCCTACCCACACTTGATATAAGAGGTAGCTTAGCAACCAGGCCATTCTGTACTTGGACATGTTCAGCATGTCATTCCCTTGGGAAGCAATGTATCCCACCAAATGACAAAGGTATAAAAGGAGTTTATTTGGGAACAAGAGAAGAAAAGGAAGTAAGACAGGGACAAGGAAACCATAACAGAGACAGAATTTTTAATTAAAAAATGATCTTTACATTTTTACAGGCTAGCTGCTTAGAGAGAATGTTAGGTTTCATAGCCTATGCAAAGTTGTTTTTTCACAGAAAATGTGGGCTGACATCGCATTGGAATTATGCCATTGCAACTCACATTTTTGGTCTCTCCTCCAAGCCACCTTGTAAGCCCAGCTCAGCACCTCCCAACACAGACATTTCCACGTTGTCAGAGAGCAGGGGGATCAGAGAGGATATACCCAGCTATTTTCACATAGCAGGACATGCTGTAAGGACTTCCCTGTTGCAGCATGTCGAGCTACAGGGAAATAGCTGGACACATCCCCACTCATTCCCCCCACTCTCTGACAACATGAAAATGGCTGCCTTGGGGAGGATGCACTGGGAGATGTACCTATGGAGGCAAAGCTATGTGATATACGTACATCTCCCAAGGCAGGATGGTGGGACATGGACTGAGCAAGAACATTGATTTTTGGTGGTTCCAAGAGAAGGAATGAGGGTGACAAATACACAAGCACAGGCTGCAATCCTGAGCAGCTCAGCATAGCATAACAATTCCACATACAGAAATACACTATTCTGAGCCATTTGCCACCACTCCTGGACCTAACATAGAGCCATTGAAGGCCCTCAATCATGGCCATTCCTTGCCTAGAGGAGAGTGGGTGTGGAATTGCAGAAGTGAATGACTATGCTCCCATAGCCAGATATGAAGCAATTACATCAGCCACTGAAGTCCGCCAGGGTCCTCGGCAGGTTTCAGTGACTGATGTAATCATTTTGCATCTGGCTGAGGCAAGCATAGCCAGATGCTTCTGAAATCCTCCCACTTTCTTCCAGATATGGGTAGGCTTTTGGTGGCCAGTAGGTCATGGGGGCTTTGGTCAGTGTAGACGGAGACAGGGGATAGCAACTTCTGCAGTGACCAAAGTAGGAATACACAGGCATAAAGTGAACTTACACTTGCATATGCCACTATCAAGATTCCAGCCTCAATACGTTAACTATGCAGTTAAAATTATCTTCCTGATACATATATGCATCCATACATACCCTCAATGCAACTTCTAGGTCTTCTTTTGCTGTAGAATTGTGACAGTAGAAGTTTTCCATTGTGGTCACAGAAGTCCGATTGCAAAGTCTTTCCTGAATTTAGAAAGTGCGCTTACAAGAGAGACTACATGGGGAAGTACCCTAGACGAGTCGTTGCTCAACGAAGAGTCCAGGGGCAAACTAGTTCACTTCCAGAGGGTTTATTATTACAAGAATATCTGTGAGGAGCTGATGATAGCTTGCTCTGAAACATATCCGGCCACATCTGGAAGAGCTGGTAGGCAGCAGATAAAGCCACAACACAAAGAGTGACAGTGTTGGGTGCACAGGAAAGAAAAGGGTGCTCTTAGCCTGCAGCTGGGAAGGGTGTGTGTGTTTCGAGTTCAAACTGAACTTGCCTTCTCTGACTGCATTGCCACCTCTGAAACCTCCTCCGAGAACTCGTCAGGCATGAATGAAATGCTGACAAGAGATGGAATTCAGCTGCTCCAGAAATGAATAGAAATAGTAATGGTGAGCATGGAGCTGAGCTCCATAAAGTCCACCTCCCCACAACTGAGGAGCACCCCATCATATGACTCTCACCATAGAGCTTGGATAATTAGTTTTCAGAAATGATTTGTGGGAATGTTTAAAATGGAATCAGTGGTTGCTAGTGGCTTCTGTCTATGTAAATGGGGTGTTAAATCCATACTGGGTTTTAGCTCAAATTTTAAAGGAGTAATGCTGCATGCTGAACCCTATCCCACAAACTCAATTCAGCACACTGAATATGTATTTTAAAGCTCAGACTGAAAACTGGAATGGATTCATCAACCCAGTGACACAGAGGGTATCACCCACCATTGGAAGGAATTTATTTCCATTATTGTTGGGGTTGGGAGGGGGCGAAGCTGTCCTTGGCATCCATTACAGTGCCTAGCAAAATTGTTGCATAAGGAGGTACTGGACATCTCTTATGCAATGTCAGAAAAAGTAGTGACGCTAGAGTGACTAGGGTTTATACTTGCATAAAACCATAAGGTAATACTGGCTTGGGCCATCCTACTTCTCATTACTACTACAAAGTTTCTCTCCACTCTAGTACAGGAATTGTGAGGCAATTGTAAGTTCTGTCCACAAGAAACTATGGCTGCTACCACACTGCAGAAATAATGCAGTTTGACACCACTTTAACTATCATGGCTATATCCTAGGGAATCCTGGGATTTGTAGTTTGTTGTGGCACTAGAGCTCTCTGAGGGAGAGAGAGAGGACAAATATCTCTCAAAATTACAAATCCCAGAATTCCACAGCATTGAGCCATGGCAGTTGAAGAGGTGTCCAACTGCATCATTCCTGCAGTGTGACATCAGCCGATGTCATCAGTACTAGTCCTGGAGGGCCTGAGGAGAGGGCTGGTTGCACAGTCTCAGTTCTACATTCTTTTCTTCCTCATGCACCTCTTTCCGCCATCGAAAACATCTGCAGCAATACTCCTGCAGGCTGCCAGTCAGGGCAGCGTAGACCAATGGGTGGATGCAAATGTGAAAGTTGACCAAGATCTTGGCTATCTGGTAGCAATGGTAGACAAGGAGATTGCATTTTGTGTGCATGTGATTGTGAAGGTTCAGGTTGCGTAAGACATGAAAAGGCAGGTAGAAAAGGGCATAGAGGACTACCACCATGCAAACTAGGGTCTTCACTTTGCATTTTTCCTCTGCTGTGAGGCTGTGACTGCGGATGACTGCACAGACAATGGCCGCGCAGGAAAAAATGGTAAGGAAAAAGGGCAACCCACACCCAAAAGCGGCTAAGAACAAGCTGTAGGGCCAGTACTTGGGGAGCTCTGGCTTGGTGGCACTTCCCAGGCAATATGTTCTGTTGATGTTGGTTTTGGAGACATGTTCAAGGGTGGAAAAGGCAAGGACGGGTGCTGAGATGGCCATCACCAGCAACCATACAGCCCCACTAAGAAGCTTGGCGTGGCGTGGCTCTATGTGGCTGTGGGCAAAGAAAGGGTGGACAATGGCAACATAACGGTTCAGGCTGATGCAGGCGACGAAGAAGGTGCTACTGTAAAGGTTGCAGAAGAAGATGAAGCGGTCCAGTTTGCAGAAAACAGAGCCATATCTCCAGTCCTTGGGGTGGTAATAGTAAGATGCTATGGGCAACAAGGAAAAGGCATAAAGAAGGTCACTAACAGCCAGATTGAAGGCATAAACAATGCCAGTGTGCCACTGATGTTCCTGAACCATGAAGCGGTAGATAGCGAAGCCATTCCCAGCAACAGCCAAACCAAACTGCAAAATAAAGAGGAACCATATTTGTTCTTGGAAGTTGTCCAACTGCTGTCTGCAGTTTTCGAGCCCATGGCCGTCCTGCCCCATAGGAGCCATCCTGGGGAAGCAGAAAGAATGAGATTTGAATCTTCCAAGACCTTAATGCCAAGTAATTAAGTAAACCATAGCTACTAGGCAGGAAATGCCCATAAATCGCTTAATTTCACCACAGACTTTTCAAATAAGACTTTCTGTTCTCTCCAACACAAGCAATAGGTATAACTTATACTGTACTGGCATTTCAGCTTTTTCAGCTCTCATGCACTCTTACTGTTGTCTCCAGTCAAACAGATTTTCCTGGTTGTGTGGGGCACCCAAACCTGTTTGGCTAGAGATGAAACAAGTGCGTGCATCAGGAGGAACATCTTTCATTTTACTTACAACTCTTTAACTGGTCCGGCCCTGGTATTAGGCAAAGGAGGCAATTGCTTCAGGTAACAGGTACTTCCTCCCTCACCATACCTTGCCATCCGTGGCAATTTCCCAAGGGCTCCTTGTGAACTCTATGGCTGCTTCTCTGTGCTGGAGAAAAGGGCTTTTGCTGCCACAAGGCCTATAGTGTACTACCTACCCTACCCTGCTCCCTCAGGTGTGGCAGCGGACACTGCCTCATTGCCACTGTTGAAATTAAATTCATCTAGCAGTCCTGTCAACCTCTACAAATGGAAGAGGGAAGGATATTGTTAGCATGCCCTACGACCTGCTCCCTATAATACCTCATAATTGGAAATATTGGACATTTTGAAGGGGTCAAGTTGACCGGGTTGATCCAAACAGAGGTCAGGTGGAAGTCGCAAGGACCTGGGAAGGTGTCTTAGAAATATTTTAGCAAGCAAGTCCAAACTAGGATTGAACAGCAGCCCCCAGTTAACAAAGCCATTAAGGAGGTATGTGCTAAATCCTTCTTGGGTGCCTCAGCAATGTGTCATCCAACCTAAACAATCAAGTGACCTTTCCAACCCCAATCCCAAGGAACTATCCCCTCAGAACCCCCTCCTGTCCTGCATTGTAAGGTTGTTGTAAACCAATCAATTTCTATCCCCCAGCCATAAACAGCAGTCAGTTACGTTTTGGTTTCCTTTCTTTACTCAGTGGGAAACTCATCTAGGTTTTGTAATAGCCAAAGCACCCTTTCAGGATATGAAGCAGGACACAAATATTAGCCCTCCAACAATAGAAAGGTGTGCCACTGTGTATGAGCCTGGCCACTCTCTTTCTCGGCACACCTCTGGATCAGAACTTCCAGTGCCACCCTCAGACTTCTGTCTGAGTACTTCAAAACTCTGCTCTTCAAGACTGGTAACTATCGCCCTATTTTCCTGAATCTCTCCCTCTATCCAATCTTATTACCTTATTCCTCAACAGTCTTGTGTGGTTTCTAGGAACATGTGTTGTGTCTGTGTGTGTATGCTTTTTCTGTTATTTCAAATTAAAAATTTACTTAGTTATTTATACCCCGCTCTTCAGCCACAAGGCTATCAGAGCGGCTTACAAATTGTTTTTAAGCAATAGCTATTTACACATCTAACTGCATTAAACAGCTTCCAATGTGTGTTAGCTACTTTATTTCACTTCAATCTGGAGGTCTCTGCAGTTAGTACAAGTATACATACTGTAGGTGAAAAGGTCCCTGCAGTTACTCTCCTCTCACAGGCAAACTGTTTGAGCTAATAATTCCCCTATCTAGACTTTTGATATCACGGGTGGGTCTCAAGGCACCCATCTTGTTCTTTACCTCAAGGAGCAATATTTCTAGGGCTGGACCTGTCCTTTAAGAACAGTTGTTTGACTCCAGCTTAGATCAGTAATCCCACCCCTCTTCTAGCATCTTCTGCTGCAGCTGGAATAAGTTATGCTCAACCCCACTCTTAATATGTCTTTAATTAAACTAAATTAGGATTCCAAGCAGGCTGAGGTTTGCATCAGTTCTGTATAGGGTTACCAGGTCTCAGGACCTGGACCGTCTTCTCTAGTTCTTAAGGTGAGGAGGAATCTCAGGCTGAGGTCACTGCCTTGAAAAAAGAGAAAGCAGTTCTATGTCAGTGTCTATGCTTCTCATTCCTTGCACTAAGACCCCTTCACACTATACAATTATATCACTACATTTTCCCTTTAACTACCATGGCTGCATCCTATGGAATTCTGGGACTTGTAGTTTGGTTGAAGGCACCAGAGGAGGAACTCCCTGGCTGAGAATTCTGAAGGCCACTCCAGTCCCCGTATTCTATGGGATGTTGCCATTGCAGTTAAAGTGGAATCATAGTGATATAATTCCATGGTGTTAATGGGCCCTTGGTGTTTTTTTAATTCAAATGTATACCCTGTAATTGTGGTTGATGCTTAATGCATCATGCTTAAGAACATCACCAAGGGGCTGCCCCTCTGTAACATCACCTGGGCCCATCTTCTGTAACATCACAAGGGCCATCCCTAGATTTTGGTCCTTGATTCTCAGGGCCTGGTATAGTCCTGACATGGAAACACTAGTTCTTTAATCTTTTGATTTGTGAGATAGTGTTAGCTTTCAGAGCCCTGGTATGACAGGTAGCATATATGTCAGGTTGGAAATGTTACTTTTTTGAACTGCAGCTGCAGTGACCATGCTGGTTGGGGATTCTAGGATTTGTAGTTCCCAAAGGTAACCTTTTCGGGCTCTGAAAGGAAGCCCCATTTAGTTCAATGGCATTCCCTCCCTGCTTGAAACAGCAGCCCCTTATGACCCTGTCCATTTTGCCATTTCTGAGGGGGAGGGGAGGGGAGGGGAGGGGAGGAGAAATCATTGCATCTTTCTGTGTTTGCACCCAGCGACATAGTGACATGGAGCAATGGGTTCAAACTACAAAAAAAGAGATTCCACCTAAACATTAGAAAGAACTTCCTGACAGTAAGAGCTGTTCAGAAGTGGAATACACTGCCTCGGAGTGTGGTGGAGTCTTCTTCTTTGGGGGGGTTTAAACAGGAGCTTGGACTGGATGGCCCTTGTGGTCTCTTCCAACTCTATAATTCTACGATACTATAGTGTGCTTCTCTGCAGCATCCTAAGCAAGTAAAGGCCAGGCAACTCAGGTTCAGGATCAGAGGAAATATAATGCCCACAGCGTCTCCAAGCTTTATTTCTTCCTGTAAGTTTAAATGGCACCCGCAGAAGAAACTGGAGACATGTCTCAAGATGCTCAAAAGATGGCCATTTTACAGTTTATGTAAAACGTGTCCTTTAATGGTCTCACTTGCCTAGTAAATGATTTCAGAGTCTTGGAGTTCCAAAAATTTCTGAGCTTTGATGTTGACATTTTATTTTGAAATTTCTGAATTTTGTGCAGGCCATAGGCAATTTTGTTTTGTGGTGTTGTTTTTTTTTAAATCATTTAATGGCCTTTTAAAAAACTTTTTTTTTAACCTTCTTTAACTTTTGCATGCTGTGAATTTTTAATGATGCTTCTTTTAACTGCTGTAAACTGCCTCGAGTCCTGAACTTGGAGAAAAGGCAGGATATAAACAAAGCAGCAGCAGCAGCAGAAATAATGTACCAATGTAATTATCATTTCATGTAATGCAATACCATGTACAGTAATTACATGTTGTCCCTTCATGCTTTTATGTAGTCCCCGAAGAAGGCCCTGGGAGTATACATAGGCTAAAATGCATTGGGCTTTTTCATTCATAAAGGCCGGATATCCTATTGGAGAGTTACAAATGTGTAAGCATCGTAGTTATGGTGCTATGCAGGGACTCCCATTCCGATATCCCCAATCCCCACTGCGGTTGATGGAAGTTCATTCTCTTGTCACTTGGGAAGCAGCTGTCTGGTGTCCCCATCCCCTCCTGTGAATGATCTCCATTGAGACGGGCAGAAGCAGGGTCCCTGTCACAATTCCCCCTTGCACCAGAGATTGCTTATGAGAGGAGAGATAGGACTATCATAGAATCATAGAATTGTAGAGTTGGAAGAGACCACGAGGGCCATCCAGTCCAACCCCCTGCCACGCAGGAATCACGATCAAAGCATCCCTAACAGATGGCCATCCAGCCTCTGTTTAAAGACCTCCAAGGAAGGAGACCCCACCACACTCCGAGGGAGTGTGTTCCACTGCCAAACAGCTCTTACTATCAAATCAGCCTGCTACTTCCCATCAGCCGTCAGTACCATCAGCCTGCTACTTCCCAAATAACAGGGGAACAACAGACCCCTGTCAACTGCAGCAGCTGATGCCTGGTAAGCAGGGACTGGGGAACTTTCACAGTCCCTATGTATCCCCAAAACTAGGGGCTACATAGGGATTATGAATATGAAACTGTCACGAGTGTGTAACTCTGGGTTATATGCTTGTAACTGTCCACCAGGATTCCACTCAAATTAACCATCTTATGAGCACCTTGAGGCATGTCATCAGTTTCTTCTGTGGGTACCATTGGGTGCTCCCCAGTTTCTGCTTCTTAAGTATAAATGACAATACAGCCAGCCTTCCATATCCACAGATTCTAAAAACATCTGAAGTCACAGATTTAACTGACCATGGCTTGAAAATATTCAGAAAAACAATTTCCAAAAGGCAAGCCTTGCTGTCCACCATTTTATATAAGAGGCACCATTTTACTATGCCATTGTATATAATAGGACTTGAGCATCCACAGATTTTGGTATCCATGGGGGTGGGTGGGCTCCTGGAACCAAACACCAGCAGATACTGAGGGCCCACTGTAATTCAATCCATGAGGAACATATATACCTGGGGAGTGGGTTAAACCTACTCCCTAGCCCCTAGAATGGTTATTGAATGTTACAATAGAGATACACGAAAATTCAAAAATAGGTAACAGGATGATAATATACTACATTTAAATATCCACAACGGAGGACTAGAAAGTAAATTTTAGTATGTATGCATAATGTATGTATGTACTTAATGTCAGTGTGTGATAAGTAGTGCCCCCCCTGTTTTCTTTAGTTGTTTTTTCTGTATGTCTATTTTTCTGTATTCTTTTTTCATGTTTTTTTTGTATGATCCTTTAGATTCATTATATATCAATAAACAGATTATATATATACAGTGTATATAAAAATAAAACCCTACTCCCTAGCCCCTAAGTAATAACTTTCCTTCTAATTTTGCTCTTAACTGTTCTTATCATGGCTGTAGCTATCTTTTCTATTTCTTATCAACTTGGCACTTCTCACACATTTCCCTATTATCTATAGTTGGGATCTTGATAGTATAATGACAGTTCAAAATTTCTACCACTTTCCAAGAAACAATCTGATGATTTCTTCCACCTCAGCTTTTCAAGTTGTGTGTGCTGGGATGGTGTGTTGTTGTTCTTCCTTTCTTTAAAGTGGGCTCACAACCATTACAGTGGCATGGGAATTTTACAGTGGCATGGGAATGCGCGGGGGCATCATATGGGATGAGGCGGTCCCGGAGATAAGATGGACCCAAGCCATGTAGGGCTTTAAAGGTTAAAACCAACACCTTGTACTGTGCCTGGAAACTGATCGGCAGCCAGTGGAGAGATTTAAGCACAGGTGTTATATGCTCTCTCCTAGATGTACCCGTAATTAACCTGGCTGCCATATTTTGTACCAGTTGAAGTTTCCGGGTTAGGCACAAGGGTAGGCCCATGTAGGGTGCATTACAGTAATCCAAACGTGAGGTTACCAAAGCATGTACCACAGTTTCCAGATCCCTTGTATCCAGGTAAGGGCGCAGTTGGCGTATCAGCCGAAGCTGATAACAGGCACTTCTGGCCATCGCATTCACCTGACTAGTCATGTGAAGCGATGAATCCAGGAGTACCCCCAGACTGCGAACACAGTCCTTAGAGGAGAGTGTGAGTCCATCCAGGACTGGAAGTTGTATTCCCAGACCTGGTTTCGGGCCTGTGACTGTCAGTACCTCCGTTTTGTCTGGATTTAGTCTCAATCTGTTTTTCCTCATCCAATCCATTACCGGTCTAAGACAGTCATTGAGAGGAGAGACGTCATCTGAAGTCTGAGCTGACGATCTGGTCATGGAGAAATATATCTGAGTGTCATCAGCGTACTGATGACACCGAGCTCCATGCCTCCAGATGATCTCTCCCAGCGGCTTCATATAAATGTTAAATAGCATCGGGGACAGGATGGCACCCTGAGGGACGCCACAATTAAGCTCAGTTCTGGAAGAGCAACTGTCCCCAAGCCTCACCCTCTGGGATCTGCCCGAGAGAAAGGAACGGAACCACAGCAGAGCAGTGCCTCCAATTCCTAACTCTCTCAGGCGATCCAAGAGGATGGAATGATCTATAGATCTTATATCTTATGTATATGCAAGTACTCCAGAATCCAAAATATTCCAAAATCCAAAATATCTCTTGTCCCAAGCATTTTGGATAAGGGAGACTGAGCCTGTACTGCTATGCTTCCAGATGGTTTGGGAGCACTGTAGAGAAAGTTCCTTACCATCCAGAAAGCATTCAGGCTCTGCCTAGACTTCTTTAGTTTTAACAGTAGAATTGCATCATAGGCTTTTGATACACTCTGAGCGCCCCATTATTAATATTCTTTCCTGGCTTTTAGATCTGTGTCTTAGCACAGCCTAATGTATTTGGCCCTTTTATTGATCATTAGGATAAATCACACAATTTTGTATCTTTTCTATATTTAAGCAATTTGTGCTACTGCCCAGTAGTCTTATAACCTTTCTTCACAAAACCACAATTACACTTCCGGTGTCTTTTTCGCAATACTGTACTAGCAGAGAGCAGAGAGTTATTTTCCACAGTCTACTTATCTCACATGGTTGGTTCCCCTACCCTCTGATCCTTTAGTCTGAGTTGTTGTGAAGTCTATATTGTGTCAGCAGTGATGTTTCCGCTGCTACACAGTGCAATCACATGGACTGTTCTCAAAAGCATGCCAGCAGAATAGGGAACAAGGGCTGTTGGAATACATGCAGCCCATCCTCTACAAGGGAAGAGGATTAGGTTGGCTTAGATTAAAACTTGACAATGGCAGCAAGAATATCATAATCATTGAATTATAGAGTTGGAAGAGACCCCCAAGGGCCATCCAGTCCAACCCCCTTGCCATGCAGGAATACCCAATCAAAGCATTCCTGACAGATGGCCATCCAGCCTCTGTTTAAAAACCTCCAAAGAAGGAGAATCCACCACACTCTGAGGCAGTGTATTCTACTTCCAAACAGCTCTTACTGTCAGGAAGTCTTCCTAATGTTTAGGTGGAATCTCTTTTCCTGTAGTTTCAGTCCATTGCTCCATGTCCTAGTCTCTGGGGCAGCAGAAAACAAGCTTGCTCCATCCTCAGTATGGCATCCCTTCAAATATTTAAAGAGGGTTATCATGTCACCTCTTAACCTTCTCTTCTCCAGTAGCTTGTGGAGCTTGCAGATGCTTAGGAAGGGGTTCTAGGAGACACTGAAGCTAAATGGAGAGAGGACAGCACTGAAGGATGTATGAAAGTGTAGGTACTAGGCTCAGAAACAGATAACCAAAATTTACATGTAGCATTCCAGAAAAGTCTGGGGCACACCCCCTTGCATAACACAGCGTAGATGGCTAGGAGACCTCTCAACTATGTAATGCGCTGTATGTGGGGCTGCCCATGAAAGATGTTCAGAAGCTGCAGCTAGTGCAGAATGTGGCAGCCAGATGTTTGCAATGGTTTACAGTTTAGATACCATCTGTCACCAATCCTCACCTAATCACACATGCACCTTATCTAGGTAGGAGCAAAATAGCTCTGGGAATGTCAGGTTTGAAAATCAATTCATTAATGCTGAACATTAGACATCCAGGAGCAGTTCGTTGTTCAGGTAAACGACAGAACGTTTAATTTGTTCCAATTTGTATTTATTTGTTAATTAGCGTGCAACTTGATTAATTTTCAACACAAATTACATAGATTTACATAGAATGGCAGGCAGGTTGCCACATCCACTAGTGACACATTTTGTTACTAACTCTTTCAACCATTTTTTCGGGTGGGGGGAGAGGTCATTTAAATGATACCTTCTGCAACCTAGCATAGTCCAATGTATTGAATTAAAAATTGTTGGGGAGAGTAGTATTTGTAGTGCAATGCATATGAACTGCCAGGTTAGGAAGTCTTTCCTAAAGCAAGATAAAAATCTGTTAAATTAAGCTTTGTCACTTATCTGCATCTCTCTTCTTTCCACCTGCACCTGCCCTTACCAATATCTATGCTGTTTATACACCCATCACATACTGTGGATTGTTTTCCTGGACTGGAAAACTAAGCTAAGGGGGGAAAAGTATTCCAGTTAGAGGACACTAAAGTGAAGCGAGAAGGGACTAAAAAGATTAGTTGATGCCTTCTTCATCATAAATATTTTTGAGTGCCTCTGAGCATATGCAGAGTATTTTTCAGCACTACTGAATAACTGCATCCTGTACTTCCCCACTCAGTTACAATCAAGAAACTTGGTCTGTAAAAACAGTGTTTCTATATATGCCTTGCGTGCATAGCCAAGGGCCCCAAACCTCAGTCCCTGAAATCTCCAACAACCCCACTACCCTCTTAAACCACCCTCTATCTCTTGAAACCACTAGAGGCAAAACCTCTTATTAATTGCATCACAAGAAGCTGTTCACCAGTAAGTTTACTTGTTAACCCTCATTGGGAGAAGGAAGAAATGACTTAACATGTAAGTCATGAATTTCAAAAACTTAGGCTTCAAAGGTTTTCATCTGTTGTACATTGCCTTAGGAGCCTTGGCAGGGTGAGAGGCCAGAAATAAATGCTTTATATAAACAAAAAGTTAAATCTAACATGTTATTTCCAAGCTCTTGTAGTGAGTGCCTGTTAATCCAATTCACTAAATAATAAATAATAAAAATGATTATATTTATTGCTGTTATTGTGTACCTTCAAGTTGTTTCGGACTTATGGTGACCCTAAGGTGAACCCATCAAGGAGTTTTCTGAGGCTGAGAGTGTGTGACTTGCCGTGGGTCACTCAGTGGGTTTTTGTGGCTGAGTGCAGATTTGAACCCTGGTCTCCAGAGCCATAGTCCAACACTCAACCACCACACTGGCTCCATAATAATATTTATATCCCACCCTTTTACCAGTTCAGGGCTCAAGGAGGCTTATGAGAGATTAAAAACATAATTCAAATTATAAAATACAAGTTAAAAAGCCACACTGGGGAAGCAGTAACTAATCAACACATTACAAGCTAGGTTTAGCTCATTATTTCCACACTTTGCTTAATTGTGCAATTAAAATAGTGGCCCCATAATACATACATACCCCAATGCGATTCCTAGATCTTCTTTTGTTGTACAGCTGGGGCACTCAGATTTTTCTGCTCTTGCTAGAGAAGTTGCCAAGTCCAGAATCAGATGAGCAAATGTCACACAGTTTGGGGAACTGGGCTAGACAATGGGTTGCTAAATAACATTTGGAGTAAACAGGCTTGTGCCACAAGGGGGCACCTCTTATAGTCCTGAACATGTCTGCTTACAAGCCACTAGCAACCTCAAGGCAACCACTGTGGCCAGTTTAGAGTGGCGGGGTGGGGGAGAACATAGGAATGAAGATTAGCAGTGGGAGGCATAGGGCGGGGGTGAGGGTGGGGATGCAGGCCACCAGCTGCCTACTGTGGAACAGGATGCTGAGTGTGGTACTGAGAGGCTTCTTTGAAATGACATCTCCACCCACACAACTTCCTTGGAGAAGCTGCAAAGCAAATACTGATGGGGTGTGTAGATGCAGAATGAATCAGTTCTAAGTCTCACTTTGGAAAATCTGGATTACGACTCCCAGAATCCCCCTACTCAGCACCTATATGGCTGAAAATGCTGGCTGAGGAAATTTGGGACATTATGATCCAACACAGTAACTGTCCCCAAACTCTGATTCCTAATTAGAAAGAAGCCCCAACCCAAGGGGCATCCACCCATGTCATTCCCCAAATCATGATAGCTCTGAACTTTCACGTTTAAATGAGTTCTACATAGCAGTTCTTTGGAGCTCATAGTTGGAGAAAGGGTTGTGCATTCAATACCTGTCTCTGGGCTTTTGGAAGCAGCCAGCCAGCCAGCCAGAGATAGATCTGCTTGGTTTTACACTGGGGAGTAAGCCTTGTGGTTTTAGAATGCTAACATATGCTCTAGCTGGGCTCCAAAAGATACCCCATCTGCATGAGACAGAATCTAGAGACACTCCATCCTGACCCACTCCTCTCCATCTCTACACTCCCACCAGAGCTCATCTGGCTATAACTCAAAGACAAGTGGGAAGTACAAGTTTCTAGAGAAGTGGCCCTAGCAACAGAAGGGGGAATTTAGCTTTGACCACATCCTGAGCCCAGTCAGCTAGAAGACCAGCTCCAACTGGGAAGCGGGTGGGGTGGCAAATCAGGTCCTGTGAGAGACCACATACTGCTCACATCTACTTGGCCAGCTCTCATGGTCTGCAGCCATAAACAAGAGACTTACACAAGTCTGCCCTTATATGGTACAAAATCCTAAACAAGAGGGAAATATGGACTAAAACTAAACTCTGAGGTTTCTGCCTCCAACAAAGGTAAAACTTCTCTTTTGGACTATAATTGGCTAGGTTTACCTATACAGCACCTAAAAGTTGTTTCCAGATGCAGCGCTACAGAGACTTCTTGAAAAATCCAATGATCTCTGCCTAAACAAAGGAGCTGTTTCACAAAGGGATCCTTAGGTGAGAGTGATCACGTTCTCCTGGAATTTGTTATAGAATGGAAAGGAGAAGCCAGGCATAGTCAGACACGCATTCTTGACTTTAGGAGAGCTGATTTCAATAAACTCAGGGAAATACTGGGGGTGATCCCATGGTCAGGAATACTAAAAGAGAAGAGACCTCAAGACGGATGGGACTTTCTCAAAAGGGAGATACTGAAGGCACAATTTCAAACAGTACCATTGAGGAAGAAAAATGGGAGGTGTCTCAAGAAACCAGGATGGATGACTAAAGAAATTTCAACAGAGCTAAGCTTTAAACGGAACATGTATAGGAAATGGAAAAAGGGGGAAATCACCAAAGAAGAATTCAAACAGATAGCGAACACATGTAGGAGTATAGTCAGAAAAGCTAAAGTGCAGAATGAGCTCAGGCTTGCTGGAGAGGTTAAGAACAATAAAAAGGGTTTTTTGGGGTATGTCCGCAGCAAAAGGAGGAAGGAAATGGTAGGGCCACTACGTGGAGAAGATGGCAAAATGCTAACAGGGGACAGAGAAAAGGCAGAATTACTCAACACCTTCTTTGCCTCAGTGTTTTCAGAAAAGGAAAAGGGGGACCAACTTGAGGATAAAGGAACAGAGGACACAATAGGGGAAATCCAGCACAGAATAAGCAAAGAGGTAGTACAGGAATACCTTCTTAATCTAAATGAATTTAAATCTCCAGGACCAGATGAACCACATCCAAGAGTATTAAAAGAGCTGGCAAATATAATCTTGGAGCCATTGGCAATAATCTTTGAGAACTCCTGGAGAACAGGAGAAGTCCCAGCAGACTGGAGGAGGGCAAACGTTGTCCCCATCTTCAAAAAGGGGGGAAAAGAAGATCCCAACAATTATCATCCAGTTAGTCTGACATCAATACCAGGGAAGATTCTAAAGCAGACCATTAAACAGAGAGTCTGTGAACATTTAGAAGGCAATGCCATAATCACAAAAAGTCAACATGGGTTTCAGAGTAACAAGTCATGCCAGACTAATCTGATCTCTTTTTTTGATAAAATTACCAGCTTGGTAGATGAAGGGAACACTGTGGATATCACATACCTTGATTTCAGTAAGGCCTTTGACAAGGTTCCCCATGACATTCTTGCAAAGAAGCTTGTAAAATGTGGGCTAGACAAGTTAACTGTTCAATGGATTTGTAATTGGTTGACCGGCCGAACCCAAAGGGTGCTCAGCAATGGCTCCTCTTCATCTTGGAAAGATGTGACCAGTGGGGTGCCACAGGGTTCTGTCCTGGGCCCAGTGCTATTCAACATCTTTATCAATGACTTAGATGAGGGAATTAGGGGCATGCTTACCAAATTTGCAGATGACACCAAATTGGAGGAGTAGCTAATACCTTGGAGGACAGGATCAAAATTCAAAATGACCTGGATAAACTGGAGAGCTGGGCCAAAGCTAACAAAATGAAATTCAATACGGAGAAATGTAAGGTACTGCACTTAGGGCGAAAAAATGAAATGCATAGATATAGGATGGGGGAGACCTGGCTGAATGAGACTACATGCGAAAGGGATCTAGGAGTCCTAGTAGACCACAAGTTGAACATGAGTCAACAGTGTGATGCGGCAGCTAAAAAGGCCAATGCGTTTTTGGGCTGCATCAATGCGTTTATGATCTGGCATAGTGTCCAGATCAAAGGAAGTAATAGTGCTGCTCTATTCTGCCTTGGTCAGACCTCACCTAGAATACTGTGTCCAGTTCTGGGCACAATTCAAAAAGGATATTGAGAAATTGGAGCATGTCCAGAGAAGGGCGACTAAAATGGTAAGGTCTGGAAACGATGCCTTATGAGGAGAGACTTAGGGAGCTGGGTATGTTTAGCCTGGAAAAAAGACGGTTAAGAGGCGATATGATAGCCCTGTTTAAGTATTTGAAGGGGTGTCACGTTGAGGATGGCAAGCTTGTTTTCTGCTGCTCCAGAGATTGGAAAATGGAGCAATGGATGCAAGCTCCAGGAACAGAGATTCCACCTCAACATGAGGAGGAACTTTTTGACAGTAAGAGCTGTTTGGCAGTGGAACACACTCCCTCGGAGCGTGGTGGGGTCTCCTTCCTTGGAGGTCTTTAAACAGAGGCTGGATGGCCATCTGTCGGGGATGCTTTGATCGTGATTTCCTGCATGGCAGGGGGTTGGACTGGATGGCCCTCGTGGTCTCTTCCAAGTCTGCAATTCTATGATTCTATGATTGCCAAAGGAGCTGCCTCACTGTTGCAAAAGGATTTAAATTTGACTGTTCTTTGTCTCAACTCCATATGGCCAGGAAGTAGGAGTGGCCTCTGCCTGCATCAGACCCCTTACCTGAACAACACAAGTAACATCTGAAACAGCATGTAGGCCAACGTCGTCACTTTTCTTTCTTTCTTTTTAAACATCTTTTGCCTGATGAAGAAGCGAGGAGAGCTTCGGAAGCTTGCATCATGTGTTTTGCATTTGGTTAACCAATAAAGGTATCACTTTTTTGTGGATTTTGTTTTGCTGCATGGCCAACACGGCTACCTCTGAATGTGTTTCTTATATGGTACATTGGTTCCACCTCAATGCAGAAGCCACACAGGAAGTTCAGATTTGCATTAATCCCTGGATTTTTAAAAGTTACGTTTCTAGCCCCTATGGCTGCCAAGGACACTTGAAAATGTGAGAATACCTAATGATATGCCCCAAAGTCAGGACACAATATCCCCACCCTTTCCTTTAAAAAAATTGTAAAAGATTCTACATCTTACGGTGCAAAGGATGCTTAAAAGTATTAATATATTGTTTGCTGATGTCTCAGGTATTGCTAAAATGTATGTGCTTTGGTCAGGGGACTCCTAGTTCCCAAAGCCAAACAAATATGGTAAGGTTAAGAAAGATGTTAAATTTATGATTGAAACAGGTGGAGCAAATGGTTGGGCACAATTCAGCCAAAGAGAATGATTTCTACAGAAAAAAGTTGAGCATGTGGTTTCCTACTGAACTCAATGGCTCTTGAACATTCTTACTGCTGGCTGGTTAGGGAATGGTTCGTGAACTATATACAGTAAGAATTTAGGGGACACTGCAGAACTTACTGCCATAAAGGCTTCCTACCTCAGATTTTTTCCCCCTAAATTAAGCACAAACTAGACATCCAGGGAAATGTGTATTGTCTGTGATTACCACATGTTCCTCAGATGCATGCCTTAGCATCAGTTTTGGAAAATAAGCCCATGTTTACCTTCGAAATGATCAATCACAAAATAAAGCAAGCTAACTGGCAAGATACAGAGGTAAAGATAAGCACATATTATAACAAGCAGAAGTCTTTTATCACTTGATAGGGAGCCTCACTTCTAAATATGTGTTAAATATTGCCTGGTCGGACCTGAAATGTAGTCTGTAGAGTCACTGTGACATCAGGTGTAGAGCAAGACAAAGCGTGGCTGTTCAAATGTCATTGGGAGTATAATTCACAACATAGGAGTAAAGCCTGCCTTCAAATACAACAACCAACAAACCAAAAAGAGTAAAGCAAGCAACAGTACAGCATAAAATACTATTTTATCATTACAGAAGTACATAAACCCAACTGAATTTCCATAAACTGGATTAGTTAATCTTATATACACACTAGTCCAGACCACTTATCCAACACTGTCTGACCCATGTTATCAAAGGAGACACCTACATATTCTGGAGCACCTATACATCCCATGAACAGCTGGTATTAAACAAGGGCAAAGTGAAAGAGGCCCAGGATCCTATGCTGGCCTTTTCTTCCCTGAACGTCCCAGCTTCCTGAAGGCTCCTTTTCCCTTCTGTGCCACCTTCCTTCCCAGTCCAGACTTGCCCTGCCATCGGGCTCCCAAAGGCCTTGATGAGCCCTGTGGCTGCCGTTTACTTCGGTGCTGTCTTCTGGCCTTCGGACTCTGTGACCCTCCATGTGGCCCCCTTGTGTCCCTCTGCTGCTGGCTCCCGGCTCCCTTGTGCTGCTGCCGAGGAGAGTCTCTTTGCTGCTGCCCAGGCCATGGGGTCTTCTTCCTGTGCTTCAACTTGGAGGTGGTACCTGAACGTGCTGGGCTCTGGCCACCTTCAGAAGAGGGGTGTTTGCGCCTTTTTCTGGATGTGATGGAGTGGCTGACCCGTTTCCTCTTGGCACTTTGTGGGAACAGATCTAGAGAGAGTGAGGCAGAGGAATTCAGCAGGAGAAAGGAAGGAGAAGCACAATTGCTGCCTCAACTCAAGGAATTTTTAGCTTAAAGAAATCTGTGGCAGTAAAGGGCTCTCGGGCCACTGGTCTTCATGTAGCATGTTAGGGTCCACAGAAACACAAGCAAACACCAGCTGCAGCACTGCTAATACCAAAGACAGAATTTTGACAGGGGGCAAGTTGTCCTGCTCCTGCCAAAATTTCCACTTCTACACTACCGGAAGAGGAGGAGGAATGGGGAACACAGAGTCCTGCAGATGTCTTCCTTCACCACTGGCTAGGGCTGATGGGGCTTGCAATCCAATATGCATTCCCCAGACATGCATTACAGGAACAGGACCTTGCTACTCTCCTTTGTGTAAGATAAGGCTGGGGAGAAGGGGAAGATGGATATACAAGTTCAAAAATCTCATACAATATTCCACTATCAGACTCAAGAATATTGCTCATTGAGAGCTGGAAATACAACTACAGTTGCACAAGCAACTGCAGTATCTTCCTACAGGGGGCAACAGAGGGTCCCCAGGTAGTTGGGGTTCTCTAGTGCTCCCTATTTGTCCTTCCTAATCTACTGCTACCTTGCCTACTGACTGATGTTATCAGATCTAGCTTTACCTCCTTTTATTGTTTCTGGTCCTTCAGTCATTGTCTCAGTCATGTAGCCACAGCCAGCAGACTCCATCCTTCTCTATCTATCAGCCATGTAACTTCCACAACATTTTTTTCTTTATTTACTACTGGCTTTGGCACTGACTCCAAGCAATCAGGTCCCACACAAAGCCACCACTGAGCTGACAACTGCAACAAAACATAATTGTGATACCGGATCCATACTCAGCTGGGAGACAACACAGGCAGGTGCCAGGCAAGGTAATTCCTCACGGTGGATGCATCAGAGCGTTTACTTTGCAAGAATCACAGCTCACACTCAGGAATGCAAGGAGTTTTCATCAACTGCATCCAGCACATTATGTACACCCTAACCTTCCCCCCATGCTGGCCCCAGGCCAATTGAAGCACGCTACCCAAGCAGATACCAACCTTCATCGGGTTCTTCTCCCACTTCCTGCCTGTAATATTCCATGTCATCATCTGACAACTCCCCAGCATTCTGCTCTTCCTGCATCCCAGGATCCTCTGCATCGCTGTCACCTCCCTCAGCTTCCTTCTTCTTCCTTTTGATCCCTTCCAGGCTCTTCTTCCTAGAGACCCCAAAGCAGGAACACTGTCACAAATGGCTAGACCAGGGCCCACCTTTCTTCAGCCCCTATGCACAGCACCACAGTGCTCCTGGGTGATGATGTCACTGGAGGAGGGCATGCTGGGAGATGAGTTGTGGCCAATGGTTCTGACTGTCCCCCCCCTCCAAACACACACCTGTGAGCCTCCTTCATCTCCTGCTTGTGTGCCACATCGGCCTCCTGCTTCCGCCGCCGCTCGGCCTTGAGCTGTAGTTTTTCCTCTTTCCTGGCCAGGGCTTCTTGGATCTCTTCCTCAGTCTTGTGAACTTGGGAACAGGAACAAGAACAAAAGGCAGACCACTGCTCAGGCAAAACCACAGAGGTCAAGAATCACATGACCCAAGCAGGGCTTTACATCTCCCCCCATTATTTATACAAGCTCCCAAGCACAAGGGGAAGCATGGGCAGCTTGGCTTCCCGTGTCTACTATTAGCATTTCTAGGTCAGGCTGTCAAGGCACAGGAGTCTTCTTCAAGCTCAAGTTGCAATCCAAGTGGGACTGCCAAAAAACAAACTATGTTTATCCCAAACACTGGAAGCCGCCTTGTATTTTTCAGACAAATTGGTCTGCCTAGCTCAGCATTATCTACACCAATTTTCTTCAACTCAATGACCTGTGGATATGTTGGACTACAACTGCCACCACCCTCAACCAATGTGTCCAGTAGCCACACTGCTTGGGGAGGAAAGAAATGGAGTGCAATACACCCAGAAGTTGTTAAGTCAGGGGGGTCTGGTTTACACAAACTGAGTGGGGTGCAGCCTGTGAAGGGATTAAGATGGCGGGAAATGTCCCCCTGCAGTTCCCCATCTACCCAGTGTTAAAGGAAATGTCCAGCCAATTTCAGGTCCTGCCTTGAGAGGAAACTGGTCTGCACAGACGCTGACTCATGATGAGTGAGAGAAATTAACGGAGGGCAGGATACTCTAACAGGGTTCAGCAGCTCCTTTTCTTTCTGACTGTCTCTAACCTGACCTTCAAAGGAGAGGGCAGGTTTTCACAGCAAAAGTGTTCTTGAAGGAGTTGGTCTCTGCAAGCAGTGTGTGGTTTTGCTCATCAGTGGAAGGGATGTACACAGAAGAGCCATGATACTCACTGAAGCTGTGGTAGAGCACATTGCCCTGGCCTAACCCTTCCTCCACCTTGATTAGGTGCAGTGTCATTCGAGGACCAATCTGGATAGAGAGAAGAGACAGACAGAAAGCCCATGAGGACAGAGCACCCTGAAGAGAGGTCCTAGGACAGGAGGCTATGAACCACTGCCACTCCACATGATATCAGAATATCCCCGTCATGAAGATCAGAACAGCTTCAAAGAGCTCCTTCTCCTGCCATGTTTATCCAGCCCTAAGCTACACCCACCACCCCATTTCAAGAATATAGGGTCCTCTGGCTGACCTCGGTGAGGCGGACCGCGCTCTGTTGGGCCTTCATGTTCCCACGTCCAGCATAGGCCTGAGGCAGCTCTGTGATGTTGTGACTACCATCTTGCTCAGCTTCACTCTCAGAGAGGTTAATGTCCCTGTAGGGCAGGACATGAGGTAAAATGACACGATATAAGTTGAGAACATACAACGGAAAGGAATGGGGTAGGAAAAGAAACATGGACAGAGATCCTACATCAGGAGATGGGATGTAAAGTTCTATCATGACAGAACTACATCCCATCTCCACTGTGAGGGGCTGATCATTATATGAAGAGGATTTCTGGCCTCCATAATGACTTTAAAAAGTGACTTATGAAAGTGTGAGTTGGACTTATGCCACTGAATGTCACCAACAGAATACCAGTTTGGCAGGAACAGAAAAAATACAAAGACAAAGTGGGAGCAAGGGTGTAAAAGACAATATGAATCTGAATAGAACAAGAAAAAAAAGGGGGGGGGAGCCAAGACAGGAAACAACAGAGGAATAATGTGACCATGAAGCCAGGAAATCTCTGCCTCTCGTGACTCTGCATAGCTCATCTTGTGCCAAAAGGTACAGGTTGAGTCTCCCTTATCCAAAATCCTTGGGATGAGAGGTATTCTGGAATATTTCAGATTTTGGAATACTTGCATATATATATATCTTGGAGAGGGGAAAGGGGACCCAAGTCTAAATTCATTTTTCATATACACCTTACATGTACACATAGCCTGAAGGTAATTTTATATACAATATTTTTAATAATTTTGTGCCTGAAACAAAGTTTGTGCGCACTGAACCATCAGAAAATGCATAAAACATAAAATGCAGTATCATGTGTCAACACTCAGAAAAGTTATGGATTTTGGAATATTTTGGATTTTGGAATTCTGGATAAGGGAGACTCAGCCTGTACTTATATATAACCCAGAATGGGAGGAACACATTCTCATTCTCGGTCACCTGGCCAAGAGTTCACTGATGTCCTCCAAGCGGTTCATGTTGGGAAACTTCTCCTGCAGGAGCTTCTTCAGCCCTTTGCTCATCCCTACTGGCACCACTTTCAGGCTACTGCAAAACACAAAAAGCAGAAGAAATATGTGAGGTAGACAGGAAAGGGACTGCTATTGTGTTGCAGGGATGAAGCAGAGGGGAGCACAGCTCTGTGAGATAGCAGATGCTTTGCATTCGTGCATCAGCTCAGGAACTGAGTCAACACCACCTCAGGTTCTTTGGTGGCAAGCCTGAGAAAATTCTCTCTTTTCTGTATGCGCACTGGTACCTCTGAGCATGTCAAGAGGACCAGGCAGCAAATAAATCTTGCAATAAAAACAGCAGACGTCAGACTGACGAAATGAGCACACAGACACAGAGACTGTGTCTAAACTGTTGTCCTTTACTAGAGCATACTAAAGGAATATATACAATGAGTCTGAGACTACAAATACATAGATTACATAACTCAATAGTCACAGTAGCACTAACCAGTACTATATAGCATAGAGTGCACAGTGCAAGAGCAAAAATGCAAGTGCCCAGTGAGGGTGGGAACATATGGCTATGCAAGTACATGTTTACATTACATTCATGGGTCATGTAGTTACCCATTCCCATACGCATGGTTTACCCAGTTGTTCCCAGAATGATAACAACAATTACTTCCTCTGCTTTGGCTCTCACAGTGGCTATTGTAAACAGCATCTTGTTGTGCACACCAGCTGCATGTAGCTAGTCCACTACTGGCCCCTGCTGGAAATAGCACTTAATATACCATGTTAGCACTTTACAATATAAAATTCTCAGCGGTTGCATATCCCAGTATCCTGACATTTTCTCCCTGAGGCCTTGGAGATCAATGGTCAGAGTGGTCAATAGTAGATGGACCAATAGTCCAACAAACATCATCATAGCAAGATGGGATGTACTTGAGAAGAGACTCCTAGGACTTATGCTAGTAGAAGGGTGGGGTCCCCCCCCATCTTCTTCAGCCAAGGTGAAGAAAATAATCTAACACTACTGTAATAATGACCAAACTGAGGCAAGGGGAGATAAGGAGTTGCAAAATACTTTATATCCTGGTTTCTCCCTTGAAGCACCTTATATGAAGTGATGATGGGCTAGAAAGCTTTTCCACATTTCAAGCCACCTGGCAGGGAGTCAGAAGTTTTCGAGTGTGATGGGACAGCCCCACCAATATCCCTTCCCTTGCCAGTTCCTACTTTAAACTGTCTTGGATGCATCAGAGGATTCGTTTCAGAGTAGCATCAGAGGCATCAGCAGACTATACTCTCATCATAGGCATCCATCTGAGTTCATTTTTCTGTTCTTCCATATGCAGGCCATTGGTGTCAGAGCAGCATTGCTAGAGTGTGGGACCCAGACCAAGGCTTGAATCAAAACCCAGCCATGAAGCTCTGTAAGCAACCTCACACCACTGTTGTAAGGATCAAATGGGATAGCCCCCAAGTATG
This sequence comes from Gambelia wislizenii, assembly GCA_030847615.1. Lineage (NCBI taxonomy): Eukaryota > Metazoa > Chordata > Lepidosauria > Squamata > Crotaphytidae > Gambelia > Gambelia wislizenii. Next base: position 265,132,320 of record JAUMIR010000002.1, read on the forward strand.
CTACACTTCGCTTCATGGCTGTTTGCAAATGCAACACACACTCATATACAACACCCTTTCCCTCCAGAGTGTGGACCTCTGTGCTGGAAAATGGCAGGTATTTTTGATGAAAACATGCACATGCCTATGGTTTTTAAATTATGAATTGACTTTTTAATATGTATGCTTTTGAACTGATGTTACGCTCTTTTAACTAATTATGTATTTTTAAGTGGTGCCTGTGTTTTTAAATGTGTTGTGTGTCTATTTGTTGTTGTATTTTAATCTGTTGTTGCTCACCTCCTTCCGTAGGGAGAGGTGGGAAGAAGAAATAAACAACAGCAACAACTATTACTATTAACCTGTAATACTAGCTGGGCAAGCCAACAAAGAAGCACTAGCAGAGATGAATTTAAACATTTCTTACAAAGGTGGCTTTGGCTATAATACACCTACTTCCCACACATGCACACGATCCAGGTTCAGCACATCAGCACTGAAAAAGGCCACAGTATAAGGCTGAAGACACTTACTAGTGACGGAATTCAAGAGTTTGGTTGTCCGAATTGTAGTTGATCAGTACACAGCGCTTGATGGCATTAAGATTTACCTGCAGGAAAAGGACAGGGAAGGAATGCCATACACACCATGAGAACTAAGACTCAAAAAGGGCAAAAGCCCCTTTGCTTGCAAGAGTTTTAGGGAGCAGTAGTCCCCAAACCACCAATTATGACAACCCAGGAATCCTGGCATCCATTTTCCCTTACTCTACAAACTCAGGAGTTCACTTTTCTAAAAAGGACACTACATTCAGAACAGAACTGAATGCTCTAAACTGAATGGTCTTTACCAGGGACCCCTTTAAATATCTTTTTTTTTTGCCACGGACTCAAGATTTAAAGACTTAACTCAACTTATAGATTTAAAGACTTAACTCAAGGTTTAAAACTGTACTAATGATAATGAATAATAATAATAATAATAATAATAATGCTATATCATCCATTAAACCTTCCCTCAGAGGCACTGGAGGGGGAGAGAAGACTTTTTCTCCTGCTTCTTCCTGTAAGTTAATGGTTGGAGTGAATTGAATGGCAATGTGCAGGCCAAGAAAGCCAGACAGACAGCGCCTTGGCTCCTGTCATATGGCCACTCCACTGCAGGGAGGTGAGCCAAGCAGCCTTCAAGCCCTTGCAGACCCCCTGTGAGGACATCATGGACCCATGGGGGGTCCCAAGACCACAGGTCAAGAACCATTGCTCTAAACAGAACTTTAACCCAGGCATGGTGAACTCTACCTCCTTCTCTTCCATCTTTACCCTCCTCTTCCCAGTATTAGGCATTTCAACATAAAAACCAGAGCAATCCACAGTGAAGAATGTTGTGTTCAGCCTTGGGAAGCTTGCACTGGAAGCCCTAGAGAATCGTAAATGCACCATCACGTTTACTTTGGAAGGGTATCAGAGGATCTGGTCAGCCACAAGACAAGCAAGCATCCTTGCACCTGCTGCATGTAGATCAGTCATCATTATTTATATCACATCTGTAGTGCTTCTTATGGGTGCAATCCTGATGCATCAGTGCGTTTACTTTGAAGTGAGAATCATGGGTTGAACTCAGCAAAGCATGTTGTCATCACTTGCATCAGGTCAGAAGTCCACACAAAGAAGGCAAAACAGATGGGCAAAGCCCACACACAACTGGGAGGTGGCAAATGAAGCTCAAGTGGTCCTTGAAAAATTAAGTCAGGATTTTTCACCATTTTCAATTGGATTACACTAGGAGTAGGAATCACATGGCCTTCCAGATGCTGCTGGACTGTGAGTCCCAGCAGCCCTAGCCAACACAGCCAGTGGAAAGTTGCAATCCGACAACATTGGGAGGGCTGCAAGATTCCCAGCCCTGGGTTACATTAGCCATGCTGCATTAGCTAGAGCATAATGGTCCTTCTGTGCAGCACTGATTAACCACTCTACCCCGCCAACAGAGAAGCAACATCATCACAACCATCCTATCCCCAGCTCCTATACAGGTCACCCTATGTATCCATGGAATCAATACCTGCAATTTGTTATCTGCAGCTGAAAGAACAGGGGCACATATCATAGAGTTGCCCTGGAAAATGTCTAGAGAGGTTCCTCTCTAGGCATCTTCTAGATCCTCCAATTCAAATCTATTTTGAATTGCGGTTTCACTAAAAAACAATGTCTGGGACCGTAACCCCTTAGATACAGAGGGCAACCTGCATAGGCAGGAACATAGAATCATAGAATTGCAGAGTTGGAAGAGACCACGAGGGCCATCCAGTCCAACCCTCTGCCATGCAGGAGAACAGGCTACAAGTGGCAGGGACAAGGAATCCCAAAAACCTCAACAGATACCCAGTCCTGGCTGACTAGGTGACTGACTAATTCTAGGAAGCAAGATGAACTTATCCAGCCTGCCCATTGCTCTGGGAATCGACTAAGAAAATGTATATGAAGGGCAAAAATGAAGGATGCCTCCGATTTTAACCTATGCGCCCCAAGTATCAACATTTGAGGAAATACTGCCCAATTGACACATTGGCTGAAACCCTAAAATTAGGAGAGTTTAACTTTACCCTCAGAGTTACACTGTGTGCAATGTTACCTCCCTTGTGAAGTGTGATGGTGCACAACCAAACATGATTGCACAATGAGCATCTGCAATATGAAATGAGCATGCAACCAATCCTACTTCTGGAACCTTCAAGTGAAATGAATATAGATGTTCTCCATCAGACAAAAATGTTCCGTAGAGGAATTTGCGCTTATGTAAGACTCCAACAGGATTCTGGCAAATATCCAAGCAAACTCCACCCTTACCCCTTCCTTAACTGTGAAAAGATGGGGACTTGGGGAATAGATGTTATCCAGAATAACACTGTATAATCACTCCAGTAAGAGAATGACATCATGGCATGGTCCTTTTCTCAAAACAAATACGTAAAGTAGTTGTCATGAGTCCCTTCCCTTTCCAGTGTTAAGGTTGATGTAAATCACCCGCATGCAGACTCTAGCACAAGGATCCAATGAGTTTCCTTTGCTGATGGAACTGGTTCCATTAGCAGAGCAGCTAGGGTGGGGAATTTCTCCTCCACACTGCAGATACCCATGTGTCCAGAGGGGGAGATAAAGCCTCTAGAGAAAGTTGTGAGGAGTTGCTATGAAGTGGGATTTAGGCCTTCATATGTGTCTTCACTCTGTACAAATCTATAGAGGCATTGCTCTAGTTCTAGTAGTGACAAATCTGTGGCTGGGCTGTATTATTTCAGATGAAATGCTCCTCTATGCTGAATAAAATAAAATTACAATACAATACAATATCTCACCATGACTAATATATCAGGTTAGCATGACTAACAACACAGCTTTACCCTACCTTTCCCCTCCTAACATGCTAGTTTTTCAAGAGAAGAGGGGTTCCCCCCCCACTGCAAAAAAACCTGAAATATTTAGAGCTGTGAAAACCAATCTGAAATGCTTCAGCCAACATACAGGCTTCACTCCTCAACAGGCCAGATGCTCTCAGCTTTACTTACCTTACAAAAATGCATAGGATCACCCCTCAATGGATACTGCCCTGGTCTTCTTAGACAAAATATGTGATACAAGTATGATAAATCGACACAGTCTTGTCTGAGAAGCAAGGTAGAACTGGCAGATGCACACCTCGTGGAATTCAAAGGCTAGAACAAAGGAGGAAGTGCAGCCCAGGGGCTGCATGCAACCCCCAGGGCTGTTTTTTGGCCCTCCATTTCCAAAATTATTTTAATTTTTTTTGCACCATCAGGTCTGGGAACGGAAATTTAATAATAATAATATAATAATAAAATTTATTTATACCTCGCCCCTCTGTTAAAACAATCAGGGTCGCTTACAATAATTAAAATACAATACAGATAAAAATCCCAAAACACCACCTACCCCCACCCTCCCCCATAAAAAGATATTAAACAAATATAAAATAAAAGCAACTATCTAAAATCACATTTAAAAACAATAAATACAATAAATAGCCAGCAGACTAAACGAGCCCAGGAGCCCCTGAGGCCGGGATCTAATTAGGAAAGGCCTGCCGAAAGAGATCCATCTTTAGTGCTTTTTTAAAGCTACTCAGGCTTGTCATCTGACGGATCTCGTTCGGCAGGTCATTCCACAATTTGGGGGCGATTACTGAAAAGGCCCTCTGGGAGGTTGCAAACAGCCTAGATTTTTGTGTAGAATTTGCCACATCATTGCCTGCCCAAACCATTTCAAGCCCAGGATGAAAAGGCGGCCCCTCCTGGGCCTAAAATACAGCAGCACAGAGGGCACAACATGTGGCAAGATTAACCTCACTGCTTTTTGGAGGCCAACAATTTTTTTCTGGGGGTTGGGGCATAAGGGGGCTTTACTGGGGGTGCCAATGCAGCCTCTCAACCCTACCCCTGCTCTTGAGGCATGTGAGCAGCAAAACATAGCTATCAAGCTGGCCTCCTCCAATCCCCAGGCTAAAACACACACACCTTGTGGACATTGATGGAAGGGAACATGTTCTGCAACATGGTGGCCATGACTTTGATGTGCATGCCCTGAGCACCAAAATTATTGAGCACCAGGAGAGGATGGTGGGTGAACTGCTGCTCATGCATCCGGTGACGCTTCAGAGACGACACAACATCTTTGATGAGTGAATACTGAAGTGCAAGAGAAAAAAAGAGGAGTGAGATCTATAAATCCTGAAAACCTAACAGGCTTGTAGGAAAAATACACACGCTTTTAGAAAGGCATCAACAAGGTCTTGGGATGCTAAGTATGAAAAATACATCACAGCATGGAATACCCACACGTTTCTAGTCCTCATGGAAGCAAACATGCACTTGAAATTACATAGGCTATTCCTCTTAAAGTATCAAAACTCAAAAGGGTGTCAGAGTAAGAAACCCTGAAGTCGAAACCAAGGCCAGGATGCATTGGGGGGGGGGGAACAATGTAAACAAGCTGCTTCAATTTGACTTTTCTTTGTGCAAAGTTCAGAAGAGTTCATGAGAGAATAATCTGCACCCAGACAGATGACAAGTAACATATAAACAAGATATGTAATAGGAGAGGTGTAGCCTTTCAGGTGCTGCTAGAGAGTAACTCCCCCCATTCTTCTCCATTGGCTGTGATGGCTGCAACCCCACATCTGGAGAGCCATATCTTCACCATCCCCACTGCATAATGTCCATCAGAATTTTTCAATAAACTGTAACTGGGTATGTCAGAGGCAAATCCAGGACCATCTAGCCTACCCCAGAGAGCCTCACCCTTTTGGTACCTGAGTAACTCTGAAGGTCAAGGTTGGTCCACCAGGAAGACGAAGGAGTTTCTAAGAAAGACAGAAGTGAGAGGTAATCCAATTATTAATTCCACAAAATCTTTCAATATAAAGGCTCAATGCTAGAGCAGATCCTACAACAGCTAGATAGGCCAGCAATGTTTACAACGAACTTTTAAGTGTTCTGCACAATCTTAGTCCTGATGCATCAGTGCGTTTACTTTGAAATGAGAATCACTGGCTGTACTCAGCAAGATATATTGTCATCATTTGCATCAGATCAACAGGCAGAGTGAAGAAGACAGCAAAGTTGAGCAAAGAAAACAGAGCTTGGAAGCATTACTCATTTGGATCACAACTCCCAGAACCCCACAGCCAGCATGGCTGCACACTGCCCCAAATAAATTGAACAAAAGAGGTTGGGTGGGGTGGAGGAGCAGTCTCAATTAAAACAAAACACTGGGCTTGCTGAAAAGACCGGCGGCTTGGAGCCACTGAGCACCTTTTCACTGAAGCACTTACAAGGTTGATAGTGGAGGGAGTTTTTGTGAACACTAGGAAATGAGTGACTCCCAGAGGTCCAGCTACTGTCACAAAATCTTTCAGAGAGTTTTTCTTCCGCACCTGAAAAAGAGAGACCAATGATCAGGGCAACACTGTTGTTTGGGATGCCTTGAAAACAGAGCCTAGGATACAGAATTCTCCATCCCTACCCCACTGTCCTCTTCCCACCTGCAGAGAAAGACATCCTTATTTAGACAGGCCAATGACTGTTAGCTGGTTATGGAAGAAAGATCTTTTAATGGGGTGTGCTGTACTGTTACCTTTTTGCTATGTTTTCAATGTGTTTTAAACTCCTTTAAATTAGTGCTTTTAATAGGACTACTTATTTAATTTTTAAAAACTTTTTATTCACAGGTTTTTAAAGTTTTGTTTTGCACTTTGTTTTAACTTAGGTTATAAACTGCCTTGGGTCCAGTACCAGGGAAAAGATGGGATATATGTTAAATAAGTGAATAAATATTTAAATTCTTATTAATTGGATTATCTGAAAGTGTTTGTCCAAAGCTACCTAGTTTTTAAAGATCAGCAACATCTTTGCTTCAGTCCTCAGGAAACAATCTTGTGTCCCCTTATACTGTCACTCACAGCCTCAGTCTTGTTTTCCCACCTACTCTCACCACACTTATGCTGTCTGTCTGTCAATGCAGTGCTCTTTTGCAATAGTCATTAAAAATGGCGTATTGTATTTTGAATTAAGCAAGCAAACTGGTCCAATTTTCTGTACAATAAACATCTAAGTTCACATTGTTACCTTGCATTTTTTAAAGCAGAAAAGACAGCACCATCATTATTCATGGTGTCATGTACTAGCATCTCCAGACTCAGTGGTCAGCAGTTTCAGAGTTCAAAACAGAAAACTTTATTGTCACAGTAATCCAAAGAGCTATCCCTACAGGTTTGTTGCTCAGAATAAAACCTAACTGACAAACAGTATACTAAAAGTATATTCCAATCTACAAAATCTGGCGGGCTATACAGTCATTGGCTAGCCATCATTCCCACTCCCACTTCCCACTGAACCAGGACTCAGCCTCCTTTTCCCAGGGTTGAGACCCAGGTGCAGCCCTTATCAAACCATCATTTTCATCTTTCTTGTTCAAACACATTCGATCACATTACACACAGAGGTCCCCCTCCACATGCAACTCAATTTATTTCTCATAACCATTTTGTTTTGCATTTGCTTCCTTTCATTCTCACTGAATAAGACAAGTGTCATGAAATGTAGTGTGATGCCATGGCTATCCAATAGTTTTACCTTTAAGCTGGTAGCTGTGTAGGGAAGCATCACCCTCCGAACATCCAGTATGAGCTGCTGCAAGTTCTTGCCCACACGACCACGGTGAAAGACAAAGGAGTGAGGCACAGAGCCATATTCCTCCTGAGCCCGATGCTGGGCAGCTGCCCGCTCTTTCTTTTGATTTTTAGTCTGTACAGAGAATGAAATGCATGAGTTGTGCCACATGGGATGCATGTAACGTAGAAAACCAACATCACTCCCACCATTCCATTCCAAACACCCTTCAAAGGCAAGAGTCCTTCCTAAGGAATCTTCTGGTCCTAAATGATGCCTATAAGCACCCTTCCCTTCCCCACCATTTAGATTTGAGATCAGAACTATTTTAAGAAAACAATTATGGGCTATCCCCCCAAAAGCAGCCATGGCAGTTAGAAATCTCAAATATTTCAAAACAGAAGGGATGTGACAAAGGCTGTTTGGCAATATCATCTGTGGACCACTTGCTTGAAATCCAGAGGTCAGGAAAATTCAGCCTTCAGAAGAAAAGGGACGCTGAATGAAATGTAGGCACTAATGTACACAGGAAACAATCTTGAAAATTCACAGGGGCTGAGTTACTTCTCAATTAAATCCAACAGATTACTATCTGAGGTGGTGGGGGTGGGAAGTTTGCCTCCATAGCAACAGTGACTTTAATTTGGCATTATTTTCAGTAATAATGATGAAGTCACATTAACCACCAATAGGATGCCCAAGTTCCTTGAAGGATGAGTAGCAAATCTAATAAGTATTTCAATATTAAGAGCTTCAGAGGTGTCCAAGTGCCAGAAAATGGGGGCAGAAACTTTTCTTTGATAAGAAAAGTCCTGCTGGATCAGACCAAACACAAAAGTAATCCAAAATCTAGATTCACATATTATTCAGGGAGATCCTCTTGGAAAGCCCAGAATCAGGGCAAGAATACAATTAGCCTCTCTCTCTCTCTTCCCATATTAGGAACTGGTATTCTGCATATGCTGCTACTGATGCTGGGGAAACGGGGGAGCATTGGCCAAAGGGATCTCAGGTCTAACCCTGAGCAGCTATTCCTAAATTATCACCACCTATTATGGCCCCTTCGCCACAATCCCATCACATTCAGCCTTAGGCTCTCCTAAGACCCCTAACTACACTTCTAGGAGGGCTCCCTTCACCAGGCTCAACATATACAGATGTCCCTCCGTATCCACGGATTTTTAAGTATTCACGGCTTGAAAATATTCTTTAAAAAACAATAATCCAGAAAGCAAACCTTGATTTTGCCATCTTATATAAGGGACACCCTTTTGCTCTGCCATTGCATATCATGGGACTTGAGTATTCACGGATTTGGGTATCCACGGGGGGGGGGGTCCTGGAACCAAACCCCAGCGAATATGAAGGGACAACTATAGCGCCCAGGCATATCAACCTCCCCTCCTTGTATTTCTCCCCTCCCGCAAACAGTCAACCTGGGCGCGATCTGTTTCCTGCTTCTCCTACGAGTCCATAACTTCAAAGCACCCCGCCATTTCTTTCACGCGGCCTCCCTCAGCCCCCTTTCCTCACTTTGCCGGCCTTTCCCATGGCTCCCACGCCGCCCTCCTCCTCCTCTGGAGACAACCATGTGCCACCCAGCCACTTCCGGCCTCACGTGCCCCGCATCAGTGCGCCGGATTCCTCCCCTCTCCTCAACTCCAAGGTTCCGGCTTCGCTGAGGCTTTGTGTGTGTAACTTCCTTAACGGCCCGGAATATCCATTACCACCACCATAGACTTTGTCTAGACTAGTGGTTCTCAACCTGTGGGTCCCCAGATGTTGTTGGACTACAGTTCCCAGGAGCCCTCTGAGGTCTCACCTTGACAGGTCGGTGGTCCTCCCAGTCATTAATGAGGCTGTAGGATTGAACTCACAGCCTCACTAATGACTGGGAAGACCACCTGGCTGTCAAGGTGAGACCTCAGAGGGCTCCTGAGAACTGTAGTCCAACAACATCTGGGGACCCACAGGTTGAGAACCACTGGTCTAGACAGACTCGTACTTAGATTTTTGAACGCCCCTTCCAACCCTCCCCGCTCCGTAAAATGAAGTAGAAAACAATGGAGAAATTCAGGCCACGTTTGAATGAAGTTGTGCGTCAGCTGCAGTGTCTCTCACTACCAGCACCAAACAGCTGTGACAAAGACAACAGCTTTAACATGGTTATTTCTTTGAAAACTGTAACAAAGACAGGGATTTATTTAAACCTGTGGCTTTAATAGCACTCTAGCAGGGTATTATGAAGAAGTGGATTAATATTTAGCTCATGCCATGCATGATAGGGTCGTAGGGTTGTCATAAGTCTGAAACGATTTGAAGGCACAGCACAACAACAACAATAATACCCCCTTCCTCCCCTTTTAAAGGAATTTATGCACAGTTTAACTCAAAGCTTATTTCTAATGTAATTATTTAAACATTTACAAACATACTAGCACTTAAAAGTTAATGAAGCACAAGGCATCTTATTAGTGCAATTGAGCACCAGTTCTCCATGATATCTTGTGTGTGTGTGTGTGTGTGTGTGTTGGATTTCTGGTTTGCAATCCAGATGGAAAGTTAGTACTGTACATAGGTGAAGGTGAAGTGGATTTGATTACAGCTTTTCTAGATACATTGTTATTAAAAATAATTGGGGGAGAGAGATTTGATGGTTACATAGTGACTTTTTAGTTGTTCTGACAATGTGGATTTTGGAATTTAGTTACTTCTGTTGTTCTGTTGTTTTCAAGTAGATTTTGACTTAAGGTGACCTTATAAATGAGAGACCTCCACAAAAGTCACTCTGTCATCGACAGCCCTGCTCAGGTTTTGCAGGCTCAGGGCTGTGGCTTCCTTGACTATTCATCTGGTATGTGGTCTTCTTCTTTTTCTATTGCCTTCTACTTTACAAACATTATTGTCTTTTCTAGTGAGTCATGTCTTCTCATGATATATCCAGAGCTTAGTAATCCTGGCTTCTACAGAGAATTCAGTCTTGATTTGCTCTAGGACTCATTCATTTATCTTTTTATTGGTCCACGTTCCATAGAACTCTTCTCCAGCACATTTCAAATTAGTTCATTTTCTTCCATCAGTTTTCTTCACTGTCAAGTTTTCACAACAATACATAGAAATTGGAAATATGATGGCACAGACAATCCTAATTTTAGTGTTCGATTATATATCTTTACACTTCAGGATCTTGTCTAGTTCCTTCATAGCTGCCCTTCCAAGTGTCTTCTTTTGATTTTTTTGACTGTTAATGACTGAGCCAACATATGGAAAATCTTGAACTAGTTCAATGTCTTCATCAGCTACTACTGTAAACCTACCTTTTCATTTTCTTCCGTGTCTTTCTGAAGTAATTGGTCCAAGACTGCTATTTTCTGCTTGTTGTATGTTGTCAGCTGCATATTTTAAATTGTTGATGTTCCTTCAATTTCCATGCCTCCTTCCCTGAGTCTAATCCTGCTTTACATATCACATGTTAACTATACAAGTTAAACAGATAGGGTGATAAAATGCAGTCTTGCCTGACCCACTCAATTGGAAACCATTCAGTTTTCACCATCTTTTGTTCTAACAGTAGAATCTTGTCCTGAGTACAGGTTATGCATCAGTTTCAGGTTACATTTTTACTTTCTAATTTATTTTTATTTGTAGTCTACTCTGCCCCGAAGTTTAAGGAAGGGTTGTAGTTATTGTTATAGTTTAAATTGACCTGAGACACAAATCACAAGGCTCAAATATTTCTGATTTCTGAGTGTTTGCAAATACATCACCAAAAACTTCCCTGTCTGTGAGCTTCTCCTGTGTAATATGTTTGCTTGGGCAAACATTAATTAATGACACTAAAAGTGAAAAAGATATTTTTTACAGTTGAGAGGGGATCTTGGGGGAAGAAGGGAGGAGTTGAAAGGGTTAATATAAAATAAGCCCAGTAGTGATGTTACTTTTTGAGTCAAAAGGTGTGAGAAATGTATCACATATGGGAACAGCTTATGGATCTTTTGTGGACAAAATTTTTTTAATAATCCCATCTTTGTGTACTTTAATTTAGTTCCTTATATCATTCCTGGAAGTTATAGACATCACTGCTGAAAAATTAGGAGGAGGGAGTTTCCTTGTTTTGTCATCTTCAAAATCCTACAAGGAAAATTATGATCCTAGATAATACAATTTCCTTTTCAAAGCGTAGAAGTCCAACAGGTACCATTTTGCAGGTGCAATGATGCAGATAATCTTCACTTGTTGAATCTCTGCTGTTTGCAAGGATGAAAGTTACCGCAGCTGTGAGGCAAAAACAGTGGCAACTCTTAACTAAAATCTGTGGCCGAATGTTAGCTATGTTGGTTTTCCTCTTTCACTGTCTTCAGATAAAGGGTCCCCTGGATGTTAGCTTGTATGGTCAAGATATTTCTGGTGTGTGTGTGAGAAAGTCTGCTTGGCATCAGTAATGGACTGGATGAGGCCAAACAGATTGTTTCGCTTTTTAGCCAGTTTTGCTCCTATTGCAATTTGTGTGCCCGCATCTCTGCTTCTCAGGCACGTTCCCTGAAAATTATTAGTACAGCACTCTGCGCATGCTCTAGGCAACTTCTGCTGAACACACTTGATCTTCCTTTTTTCCCAAAGCTTTATTAAATTTCCAGTGAATATACAAGTCACAATTACACTGTTTGAGCTATAGAGTACAGAAAAAACTCACAGAAATCAAACAGCACATGAAACATATATATGGTGTATTCATTGTACACTGGTAGAACAATATATATATACTGTGTGTGTGTGTATGTATATATATGTATATATATATATATATATATATATATATATGACAAACTAACTGGACACTGCGTTGACATTTCTTTTTTGTGAAAACTGGATATTACTCGGATAATGTAACCAGGATATCTTGGCCTATATAGTAGGACCCCGTATCCACTGATTCATTATCCACTGATTCAATTATCCATGGGACATAAAACAGCACACCTACCATAGAGTCCTCCTAGAAAATGTGCCCTCTCTAGCCATTGTCTAGGTCCTCCAAGGCAACTCTATGGTATTTTAAACCTAAAGTCCCATTATTTTCAATGGTGTTCACTATTATCCACGGTTTTCAGTATCCATGCCCCCCCAACCAATCCCCAGTGGATATGGGAGTCCTACTGTATAGCTAGTTAAGAATCAGAGGTGATGATAACATTGGTCCAAAAGGAGAGATGGTTTAAGGAGGGTTTACTTTGTGTGGTACCAGAACTGATGTATAAAAAAAGTTATCTTCATTTTTTACATTCTTGCATTACATCATATTACTGTATTCCTCATTCAATCAATGTATAAGAAAACTGTTAGTGAGGTACCAAGTACAGTTGTCCCTTCACATTCACTGGGGTTTGGTTCCAGGACCCCCTGAATACCAAAATCCGTGAATACTCAAATCCCATTATATGCAATGGCATAGCAAAATGGTGTCCCTTATATAAGATGGCAAAATCAAGGTTTGCTTTTCGGATTATTATTTTTTAAAGAATATTTTCAAGTCGCGAATACTTAAATCCGTGGATACCAAATCCGTGGATACAGAGGGACAACTAGTATCTGTGGTTGGGTAGGTGGGTGTTTTTTCTCCCTAGAACTAGCAGAGTAATTACGCGACGCTCCCCAGCAGCAGGGAGCCTGAGAGACGCTCCCTGGTATCCCCGGGCAACGGGGACGCCGCAGGTCGGAAGGAGAAAGAAGCCGGTCAGTCGCAGAGCGGGACAGGACAGGAGGAGCCGCCTGGAGGGGACGGTGAGAGAGAGAGGCGGTCACGTGGCCGGCGCTGGGAGGACGGTGGCCCCGCCCTTCGCCCTTACCTGCAGCTCTCTTCCTCCCCCCTCCCCGTTGCCCATGGCAACCTTTCCCCATTTCTAAAGGGAGGGCACCTCCTGCCCCCTTTTGCATTGCTGGGCACCCTTCTTCTGTGCCAGGTGGCACCCTCTAAACTTTTCCTTCTTCCTCTCCCTCCCTCATTCATTAATACATTCTTCTCTCTCTTTATATAAGGGTAGGGTGGGGGGATAGGGGGTTATATCCCACACCAGGCTGACCCCCTGGTGCCACCAAGAGTTATCTTTCACCTGGCAAACTCCCTTCCCCAAGAGCCCATGCCACCCTACACGGCTACACTGCCAGGGGCTCCTTTCTCTCCAAAATATCCCCCGCAGGTCCTGCTCCCTGCGCCTTTTGGGCCTCACGCCTTTCAGGCAGTCCTCTTCCCAAAGCCTGCCTGAGGATTATACCCCCTTTCTGGCCACCTGCTCTGCCAGGCTGGCTAAGTAAGCACCTTTAAAACACCCCCCCCCCTCTTTTCTTCTTCTTTCCTTACTGTGCCAATTTGTTCCCACCGCCTGCTGAAGGATGTGGTGAGATAGGGTGGATGGTGGAGAAGCTAAGCCTACTCTGCCAAGTTCATCCTGGGCTGTGAGGTGCCATTGGAAGCACCTTCCCACCCTCCTGTGTCCCCAGCACGGCCTTAATGGTCCTTGTTCTGGAGCAGAAAGTTTAGTTCTTGCATCAAGGTGACCAGAAAGCTCATCATTTCTTGCTGCCATTCAGCACTCCCACTTAAGTCCCTCAGCAGCCACATCTCACTGCCTCACATACTGCTGAGGCCTTTGTGGGCTTTGGAGCTGGATAATATTTATGCTTGGAAGCCAATTTCTAGATGATTTGGTTAAGGTGGTTTGGGGTTCTACTTTAGTTGTAGCTGTGAAGCCAGTAATCAGAGTCCCCTGTTCACTGCCACGACACCCAACCTATGGAGGAAGCAAGCAGGAATTGCTTCCTCTATGCCTATTTCCCTCCACAGTTATAGGCCTCTGCCCATAATTCCAGCATTCTGTGTTTCTTAGGCCCTTTGTGAGGTCATAACTACATGCCAAGTGTGCCCCAGATTCTTAGAAAATTTCCTCCACAAAACTAGTGCAAGGGGAAACACAGTTTTTGCAAGATCCCTTCATCTCATTGTGCAGGGAAAAACCCCGTCACCTTCCTTGTCACCACTCACCACTGCCCTGCCAAAGCGAGACCAAACAAAAAGCTCTGTTCCTCTTGTCTGACTTGTGCCCCGTTTTGCTCTTGTACACCACTGTCTTAAGCCTTTCTCTTCTCCCCAGAAAGCTCACCATCAGCCTTGTTAGGAGGATCACGTATTTAGGATCACCATACTGTCTTGTTAGGGCCACACATCCCCTGCGCTGACTTTACCCATCAGGAACGAACCATTTTGCTGCCAGACAAAACACAGCCCATTCCCTTAGGTCAGTTGTGGAAGACACAGTAAGCTGCCCCCAGTCTGCCTTTCCCCCCAGCCATCTCATTCCTGACAGCCACTTGGAATAAGCAGGAGCTGGAAGTCTCTCTTTAGTCCTGTTTTGCCACCCAGTTCTCCAAGCACAAGTTAATGGGTCTGGACTATGGCCTCAGAGGCAGTGAAAGTGATTGTGCGTTGCCGGCCTCTGAATGAGCGTGAGAAGCAGCTTGGCTGCAAGGTGGTGGTCAACATGGACAGCACCTGTGGCCAGTGCTTCATCCAGAACCCTGCCGCCTCAGAGGACCCACCAAAACAGTTCACCTTTGATGGGGCTTATTACATGGACCAGAACACAGAGGAGATCTATAATGAAATTGCCTATCCGCTCATAGAGGTGAGTGTAGCTTGACTGCAGGTACTGGAGAACATTTACAAACTACTGTTATCAATGTCTTTGGGGCCTTATCACATGAAGGAAGGGAAGAGGAAATAAAACCCGAGAGTATAGTAGTGCATCCTGCCTTGCCTTATTGCATGACGTCAATGTTCTTCAGCTGTTCTCCTGTTCTGGTCCTGTGGGAGATGGTGGTAAAAGTGAGTCTCTTTGCTAATGGATTTTTCCAGTTAGAAAAAAGACTCACGTTTGCGACCATCTTCCATGGGACCGGAATGAAAGAACAGAAGTACACAGATGTCATGCAATGAGGCAAGGCAGGATGCACTATTCTTGGACTTTACTTCTGCTTCCCTTCCCTTGTGAGATAAGCTCCTGCTTTCCTCTTTATTGAGCATTATTGTCCTAGAGTTTTTGAGGTAAAAGGCATTCAAGAGTGTTTTACCACTGCTGCCTTATGTGCAAGAATAACAAGAGTGTGCTAAAGTGCCACTGAAAGATCCTCCACCAGTGTCACCACCTCCTCCTCCTGCTACCACCCAGTAGCTTCCCCTTTATTACAAGTGGTTTGATTCCATCAAGGAAGCCATGACTCACAGCTTACAAGACCTGAGCAGAGCTGTTGATGTCTAGGGCTCATGGAAGTTTCTCATTCATAGGGTTACCATAAGTCAAAGCTGACTATGCAGCTAACAATAAGAAGTTATAAATGTCACAGTAATCTAAGAAGTGTGTGTGCATGTGTCAGGATGCTTTATGTGTTCTAGGAGGTGGCTAACTGCAAATCCACTAATTTTAAATCTTCTTTATCCTTCTCTTGTTGTAGTGGGTAATCAGGGTATCTGGTGGTAGATCACAAGCCACTATTTCAGGCTTGAAATTTCAGGGAACCTTTGGTCTTCTGATGTTCTGGACCACAACTCTTATAATAGCTTCCCATTGTCATAAAGGGTGGGACAGATAAGAGTCCTAGAGCAATACACCTGGAGGGCCAAAGGTTCTGTCATCTTTCCCTTTGAGCTACTATTCCCTCTGTTACAGAAACTGTCATGGAACCTGATAATTTCTTGTAGAACTTGCATGCTACAAAGAGGTGACGCCCAGTTCTGTAAATCTGTTATGTCCCTATTTCCATGCTACTCTGTTTATATCTTTGGTTCTTCTTGGGGGAAAAACCCTCTCTAAGAGATGTTTGTATTGTGGAATTGACGGTTTTGCTGTGTTCCTTCCAATGTCTTTATTTCTGTGATTTTCAACTCAGATTGCAGACATGGTTCATCCAATTTGACAAATATAGCCTAGCAGGGTCACTGTTGGTTAGCTGATGGCTTTTAATGGCTGATCTGATCAGTGGTCAGTTAAGGTCTGTGTAGGATGGCTCTTTCCCCCCCTTCCTAGCTGGGGTCATTGTAAGCCATGGGTTTATGATTTTAAAAAAAGCACTTCAGAGTTATAGAGAAAGAGGCAGCAATAGAACTGAACTTGAAGTCTGAAACAACAGGCAGCCTGTTTCCCTGGAGATTTGGTGTGGGATCAGTCAACTGAGATAACTGCTGGAGCATCTATGAGAGGAGTGCAGAATCTTTGGTCCTCTTAGAACTACCAGCCAGCAGTGCCATTGGCACGGAGGACAATGGCGGGCCAAAGATCCCCCACCTGTGGCTGTGTCTCCACCTGTATATTCCTGTAAATATCCCCAAATCCCATTGGCTTCCTATGACCTCAATCCACAAGACACTAAGCCCAGGTTACTAAGCCCACTAAGACCATTGTACCCCTAAAGTTTCTCATCACTTGAATAATAATAATGATAATAATAAAATTTTATTTCTATCCCGCCCCTCTGCAACGCAATCAGGGCGGCTTACAATATAAAAACTCCATAGACACAGTTCCCTAGCCCACGCGGCCCTTAAAATAATATTAAATTATAAAACATTAAAACATACAATAATTAAAAAAAAAATCTGATTGCAGCTTAGAAAGGACAGCCGAGTCTTGGGCCGGGATAGTTATTCAGGAAAGGCCTGCTGGAAAAGATCTGTCTTGACAGCTTTTTAAAAGCTGTCTAAGGTGGTAATAAGACGGATCTCGTCCGGCAGGCCATTCCATAATCTGGGAGCGGCAGCAGAGAAGGCCCATTGGGAGATCACCAACAGCCTTGTTTTCATAGGCTGTAACAGATTCCTCCCAGAGGACCGAAGTGCACGGGGAGGGTTGTATGGAAGGAGGCGGTCCCGGAGATAAGTTGGACCCAAGCCATGTAGGGCTTTAAAGGTCAAAACCAACACCTTGTACTGTGCTCGGAAATGAATAGGCAGCCAGTGGAGAGCTTTTAGCACAGGTGTTATATGCTCTCTTCTGGAAACACCAGAAATCAAAAACTGTATGTGATGGTTGTTCTTACAAAGTGTACAGACAATGCTTAATCAAAGCTGTTGGAGATTTCAGCCTGGATACTTTTGTTTAATTTGTGGCTTTGTATATTTGGTAATAGAAGCTAAGCTGATGGTGATGATTGATGATGATTCCGGATGTGTCCCCCCCCCCCAATTTTCCAGGGTGTTACAGAAGGCTACAATGGTACCATCTTTGCCTATGGACAGACAGGCAGTGGGAAGTCCTTTACCATGCAAGGGGTTCTGGAGCCATCTTCCCAGAAGGGCATCATTCCCAGAGCCTTTGAACACTTATTTGAGAGTGTGCAGGTACGCAATTGATGGAAATTTCACAGAAACCATTTGGCTTAGTGGATTATTCACCCAACCAGATATTCCGGGTTGGCATTCTCTAAACATTCTTGCAGCTCTATGTGCTTGGTTTTAATATTAACCTAGTAGAGACGTGATGACTAAACCATGGTCTGGCTGTTTGGAATGTATAATGGGCTGATGTGTTCCCACCTCCCCTTTGGCTGTGCTGACTCTGGTCACTACTTCATTTCTGGTAACCATAATTGCTTAGAATGTTGTGTTTCAATTATGTAAAGGGAAAACAGTGTGATCAGAATCCCCATCCCACAAAATAGCACCTGTGATACTGTGCCGGTTTTAGTTGAATCACAATCTACCCAAAGACTTCTTAAGACATTAATTAGTAGTGCCAGCACTAAAAATTAAAGAGGCTCAGATCCTTTTCTCCCCTATATCTGAGAGCTCACAGTGTTGGGTAGGCCTCCTGATCAGTCAAACCTGCTGGTTGGTTTTGAGCCAGTTGCTTTATCTCAGCCTGATCTACTTCGCAGTTTTATTGCATGTATAAAGTGAGGAGAGAGAAAACCTCATTGGCATTCTGGTGGACATCAGGGAAGTGTACAATGACTATAAATAGTGATACAAACACACAATACAATAATGCAACATCAGAGCAATTGAGAGACAGTTTTAAAGTGTGCTGATATTTTCAGTAGCATAGTATTTTCAGTAGCATCATTATCAAAACAGTAGGTTCTTATTGGACAGCAGACTGAATAGTGCCAAGTTGTTCACACTGCACTGAAAAGCAGCTCTTTTTCACAGTGCAGTGTTAACAAGCCTGATCCTGCACTGTCTCTATGGTGAAAGAAAAGAGCTGGAGATTTAGAAACAGTATGTCATAAGTGATGTGAACCCCAGGAAGCTAATCATGAGACAAGGAGAGGCAATGCACTTTGGGTAAAGGTGGCAGAGAAGGGAGCCCAATCCACCAAGAAGCTCTTTTGCTGCACAAACATTATTGCAAAGGTGGGAATAGTACCATCCTATTCATATGTAATTGGGCTGCAGCCATGGTCCCCACATCCTGAAGCAGGCCCCCTACCTACTGCTAAGGTTAAGGGCAGGGAGATGCTCTACAGGATTTAGGATAAAAATTAAAATAAGTCAGTTTAAATGATAGCACCAAAGTAATATTTATATTTATTTAAAAAGCTAAATAGATATACATAATAAAACTTACAATAATGTCATGCCGGGGGCCCCTCCTAACCTGAGCCCTCAGGCCCCCAGGCTAGAGTCCTGTCAGCCTCCCCTCCTTGTGGGGGCCATGGCTGCAGCTGTCAGCATTTCTCACCATTGGCTACGCTGGCTAGGGTTTCCAGGTTTTGTCACCCAGCAATATCTGGAGGATTGTGTGATACCAGCTATAGAAATAAGCAAATAAGCTGTGCACTAATAGCAATACTGTGGAGCTCCAGTCCTAATATCCTAGTCAATTGTGGCCAGTCTTGATTCATGGAAGCCTTCCTCTACCTCCAATTATCATGTGTGTATCCATTCTTCCGTCAAGGAACTCAGTTTGTTGAATATGAAATTATCTTCTTTCATTTCACAGCAATCCTTTGAGATTGATTAAGCTGAGAAATAAGTACACTTTCACGGATGTTTAGACATCAGCTGTCAAGTCACTCTTCTGCTATATTGCTCTGTCTATCCATCTGAGATTGGATTTTCTACCTCAGATACCAAAATATCTTTGGCTGGCTTTATATGAGGACTTGCTCCATGAAATGTATACAGCACAACCCCTGTATACATTGGACCGATATCCATAGTTCCACTTATCCATGTCCAAAAAATATGTCCTCTTAGGCAGTTTCTAGGTCCTTCAGAGTGATTCTGTAGTATGCTTCCACTGGAAGTTGGGCCAGAAATCATTCATTTCAGTAGGGTTTACTATTATCCATGGTTTCATGTTCCACAGTAAATCTGCAAGTGTATCCCTCGTGGATATGGGAGTCGTACTGTAATTTAACAACCTAGAAGTAGATGACTGACTGTAGGGTATGTATTAGCTTAATTTCTCCTCCTTGCTTTGTATCCAGGGTCTAACTATCACTGAGGTGGCACTTCAGACCACTACCTGTCTGGCTGTAAGCCTCCTTCATATAGTCTGACTGTTTTATGCTAGACTTTGGGAGGTTTAGATGATACAAAGGAAGTCTGAAAGTTGAAACAAAATCCTCCAAGTGGGAAAAATAAATCTCTTCATGGAGTGAACTAGCACCACAGAGAGAAGGTTAGGCAAGAAGCTAGTATGTTAATGTAATAATCTGGTTGAAGGAAAGGTATACATTTCAATAAACCTCCCTCACATACTAGCTTTCTCAGTGTAGGGATTTTGGTGTTGTTGTTTTGTATGAAGGTTCATTCGATCACGAGGGATCCCAGCTACAACCTGAAGTGGTAAAGACAAATTAGACACAGGTATTGTTTCAACGAAAATGATGTCCAAGTGTGTATTGGATGTAGAAAATAGTCCCTTCAAGGCAGTCCTGAGAGAAATACGTCAGACTGGAAGCTCATTTTATTTCTGTTTTTTCAGTGTGCAGAAAACACCAAGTTCTTGGTGAGGGCATCTTACCTGGAGATCTATAATGAAGATATTCGAGACCTCCTTGGTCCTAACGCCAAACAAAAACTCGAGGTACGAGCACCAGACTAGCCAGGCAGGATGTTAGTTCAAAGAAAAACAAACCCAAACAAATTCCAGAACTCAGAACTCTGACAATTTATTGTGAGCCAGTGAACTGTGTCACAATTATAACAAAGAAAACATGATTAGCAATTTGATTGCCAACAATTGGAACTCACTTTGGGAAGTCCATTCTCCTACATGCTGCATCAGTATCAGCAAGTTCTAGCTCCTAGGCCCTCACATCGAAGGTTTCCCTTCCTGACTTCTTTCATAGACGCTCTCCTTTCTTTAGATACAAATGTTCAGTATCAGGATGACTGGTGTTATCATTTGAGGCTAAGTCATATTGCTAGAGCCTTGAAGACTTGGGGGCTTACCATACTCTGATGTAAAGCAGCAGTGCAGCAGGAAGGTTCTGTTTTCTGTGCTGCCTTACCGCATGACGTTGTCATTCTTCCGATGTTCTTTCATTCCAGTTCTGTGGGAGACTGAAGTAAAACTGTGTTTTTTTCTGGTTAGCAAAAAAAGTGGGTTTTTCCAATTAGCAAAAAGAAGTGGTTTTACCTCGGTCTCTCACAGGATCGGAATGAAAGACTGACAATGTCATGCAGTAAGGCAGCACAGAAGAGGGAACCTTCCTGCTGCACTGCCGCTTTACTTCGGTGTGTGGTAACCTCTAGAATCCCAAGATTTAAGGGTGCAGAATGAGAGCTAAAGGTTTGGCTCATAGGTCCAGGGTAGAGTCTGGTCCAGTCAGGGTGGCACCTGGTGATCAGAGGTTGTGGTACTTAGTAAATTTCTAACACTGCTTCAGTGTTTGTCTTCTTTTGGGCTGCTCCATACCAGAACCATTGCTGAAGTGCCACTGCCTATATATAAGAGCTTCCTTCTTCAAAACTAGCCCTTGAGTCTTTTGGTCAGCCTTTCCTATTTCAAATTTTTCTGTCACCAATTCCTGTAACTCTTTTGTTGTTGTGGTATCTCTTGTAGCTGAAGGAGCACCCAGAGAAAGGGGTTTATGTGAAGGGCCTCTCCCTACACACGGTGCACAGCATTGCCCAGTGTGAGCACATCATGGAGACAGGTTGGAGAAACCGTGCTGTGGGCTACACCCTGATGAACAAGGACTCCTCCCGGTCCCACTCTATCTTTACCATCCACATGGAGATCTACGTTGTAGGTAAAAGCTGAATATTACTCAAGTAGGGGCGGGCTGTATGCGTTGGGACAGAGACTGGTGTGGTTTTGATAAACACCTGGGAACCACAGCAGGAGCTGGCTCAAAAATAATGCAGTCTAGCATTCATGAGAGCCATGCTTCTCAAAGTAAGGACAGGTTGCTTACCTGTAACCATAGATCTTCGAATGGTCTTCTGTGAATTCACACAGCTGGGTTATTCCTGCACCTGCACAGAGCACTTGGAACCTTCTGGAATCGCTAGGCAGATGATTTTTGGCAGTAGCCCCACCCCCTCTAATGGTCTCTCTTGAGGCGCTCCCGCCTAATTCCCCTCAGTTCCTTGAAGGATACCATAATTAGCAGCATCAGGAACATTAAACCATATGTCATAGCAGAACATAGAGGAAGGATAGGTGGGTCTGTGTCAATTCTTATCTAGATTATCTAGATCCATTTCAAACTGGCTTTAGGACGGGATATGGAGTGGAGACTGCCATGGTTGCTCTGGCTGACGGCCTCCGCTTGGGTATCGACAGGGGTAATGTGACCCTGTTGGTGCTCTTGGACCTCTCAGCAGCCTTCGATACAATAGATAATTCCATCCTCTTGGATTGCCTGAGGGGGTTAGGAACTGGAGGCACTGCCTTGCAGTGGTTCCGTTCCTTCCTCTCGGGCAGATCCCAGAGGGTGAGGCTTGGGTACAGTTGCTCTACTAGAATAGAGCTTAACTGTGGCATTCCTCAGGGTGCCATCCTGTCTCTGATGCTATTTAACATCTTTATGAAGCCGCTGGGAGAGATCATTTGGAGGCATGGAGTGCGGTGTCATCAGTATGCTGATGACACCCAGATATACTTCTCCATGTCTCGGTCATCAGCTTCGACTTCAGATGGCGTCTCTCCTCTCAATGATTGTCTTAAAGCAGTAATGGACTGGATGAGGAAAAACAAATTGAGACTGAATCCAGACAAAACGGAGGTACTAACAGTTACAGGCCCGAAACCAGGTCTGGGATTACAACTTCCAATCCTGGATGGAACTGCACTCTCCTCCAAGGACTGTGTTCACAGTCTGGGGGTGCTCCTGGACCCATCGCTCCAGATGTCTAATCAGGTAAATGTGACGGTCAGGAGTGCTTGTTATCAACTTCGGCTGATATGCCAGCTGCGCCCTTTCCTGGAAACCAGGGACTTCGAAACTGTGGTACATTCACTGGTAACCTCCCATCTGGATTTCTGTAATGCGCTTTACATGGGGCTACCTTTGTGCTTGACTCGGAAACTTCAACTAGTTCAGAACATGGCAGCCAGGTTGATTTCTGTGCTAAAAGCTCTCCACTGGCTGCCTATTAGTTTCCGAGCACAGTACAAGGTGTTGGTTATGACCTTTAAAGCCCTGCATGGCTTGGGTCCAACTTATCTCCGGGACCGCCTCCTTCCATACGACCCTCCCCGTGCACTTCAGTCCTCTGGGAGAAATCTGTTACAGCCTATGAAAACAAGGCTGTCGGTGACCTCCCAGAGGGCCTTCTCTGCTGCCGCTCCCAGATTATGGAATGGCCTGCCAGACGAGATCTGTCTTATTACCACCTTAGACAGCTTTAAAAAAGCTGTCAAGACGGATCTTTTCCGGCAGGCCTTTCCTGAATAACTATCCCGGCCCAAGATTCGGCTGTCCTTTCTGAGCTGCAATCGGATTTTTAAAAATTATTGTATGTTTTAATTTTTTTCCAAATTTATATATTTTTAATTATTGTATGTTTTTAATCCTTTATAATTTAATATTATTTTAAGGGGTGGGTGGGCTAGGGTATTGTGACTATGGAGTTTTTATATTGTAAGCCGCCCCGATTGCGTTGCAGAGGGGCGGGATAGAAATACAATTTTATTATTTATTATTATTATTATAATTCACAGAAGACCACTTGAAGATCTATGGTAACAGGTAAGCAACCTGTCCATCTTTTTCATGGTCTCTGTGAATCCACACAGCTAGGTAGACTAGCAAGCTTTAACCTCAAGTGGAGGGTATGTCATGCTAACAGGCATGACGAGGACAACCACAGTTCCACTAAAAAATCATAACATTTATTCAAACAAGAGGTAATGGTAAGTGAACTCACTCAACGAATGGAGGAAAGAAGAACAGCCTTCCCAAAAGCAGCTTTGCTGCGAGAGTGAGTGTCCAGTCTATAGTGAGAGATAAAAGTCAATGGTGTGGACCAGGTAACTGCACAGCAGATATCTTC
The DNA here is from genome assembly GCA_030847615.1 of Gambelia wislizenii. Taxonomy (NCBI): domain Eukaryota; kingdom Metazoa; phylum Chordata; class Lepidosauria; order Squamata; family Crotaphytidae; genus Gambelia; species Gambelia wislizenii. The sequence continues at coordinate 265,155,980 of JAUMIR010000002.1, forward strand.
CAGGGGAACCCCGGAGACAAAGGCAGCTGAAGTGGAAACAGTCCTCGAATCCGTGCAGGCAATGACTTCCGGGCCAGTTCATAAGCCAGGGTGATGGTAGAAATCACCCATTTGGACAGGCGTTGTGGCGAAATAGGAGCACCCAATTTCGAATCCACGTAAGCCACAAACAGTCTCGAGGACTTCCAGAATGGAGCTGTCTGTTGAATGTAGAATGTCAGTGCTCTCTGAATGTCCAAAGAGTGAAGAGCTCGCTCAAAGTCATTCTTTGGATCCTGCGTCAGAGCAGGAAGCACGATGGATTGGTTGAGAAGGAAACTGGAGACCACCTTTGGCAGAAAGGACATGTCTGGCTTGAGAACTACCTTGCGTTTATGGAACACCAGGTATGGAGGGTCAGAACGCAGAGCACAAAGCTCACCAGCATGTCGAGCAGAGGTGATCGTGACAAGGAAAGCTGTTTTCCAAGAGAGGTCCGTGGTAGCTATGGGCTCAAAGGGTCGCCGCGAGAGTTGAAAGAGGATGAGCTTGAGGCTCCAAGCCTGAGTGGGCTTGACCACTGGTGGATGGAGATTGGTGTAGCCTTTCAGAAACTTCTTGACCACTGGGTCCTGAAATGGAGAAGGTCAACCCCTCGCTTGGAATTCGACAGAGATGGTGGCCAAATAGCTAGCACTTCAGGGATGAAGTGGACAACCCAGAGTCTGAGAGGTGCAGCAGGAACTTGAGGACAGTGGTGACGGTCGAGGATTCTAAGGCGAGGCCACAGACTGACAAAAAGGATTCGAAACGCCTCCACTTATAGAAATAAGACCGACGTGTCGAAGACTGGAGAGATGCGTCGACCATGGCTTGGATCTCAGGAGGCAGCAGTGAGGCTGCAACCCACCTCGGATCTGACTACGAGTTCAAGGCTGGATCCTCCATGCAGTCAACCGGAGTGTCTCGAGGTCCAGATGGCTGACCTTGCCGCTCTGGATGGTAAGCAGATCAGGACAGTCTGGGAGGTGAAAGAAGCATCAACAGGCCAGGTGAAGAAGAGATGCAAACCATGGTTGCCAAGGCCACCACGGGGCAATGAGGATCGTGTCCGATCGGTCCCAATGAAGCTTGGCCACCACTCTTGTCAGCAGAGGAAATGGAGGGAACAGGTACAGTAGGGGTCTGTTCCATTGAAAGAGGAAAGCATTCCCTCTCGAGCCTTGAATCTGGGATCTGGCACAAAACTGACGACACTGTCTGTTGGCCAGAGATGCGAAAAGATCCACCTCTGGAGTGCCCCAGCAACGGAAGAGGTCTCGCGCCACAGTTTGGTGCAACATCCATTTGTGGACGGATGAATTAAATCAGCTCAGTCCGTCGGCAAGTGTATTCTCCTCCCCCGGGAGGTGAATGGAGTGAAGGAGTACACCTCTTTGGATGCACCAATTCCAAATATCAAGAGTGATCGAAAGAAGAGATAGAGACCTCATCCCTCCTTGCTTGTTTATATAGTACACGACGGAGGTGTTGTCCATCACTAACAAGACAGTCTTGTCGGTCACCAATCCTTCGAAGGCTTGGAATACCTTTTGAAACGCTTTGAGCTCCAGAATGTTGATGTGAAGTTCCTGGTTTTGGGCATCCCAAGTGCCCTGTACCGTGTACATGCCAAAGTGGGCTCCCTAGCTGAGTAGGGATGCATCTGTGGTGATTGAAACTTTCGGCTGTGGAGGCTTGAACGGCATGCCTGACAAGACATCCAGGTTCAACCACCAATCCAGAGACCACTGGATTACATGGGGCATCGTGAGAAGCTTGGAAGGTGAGTCCCGGAGTGGTTCGAAGACGCTCAGGAACCAAGACTGGAGTGGTCAAAACCTCAATTTGGCAAAGTGGGGGACCGATGTGGTAGCTGCCATATGTTCAAGCAGGACTTGAACGAGTGCGCTGACACATGCCGGGAGTGATGGCAACGATGGATCAGAGCTCGTAGAGTATCAAAACGAGTCTCTGGCAAGTAGGCGGTTGCAGTTGCTGAATCCAGACAGGCTCCAATGAACTGGATGGACTGTGTAGGCTTGAGGTGAGACTTCTGGTTGACAACCAGACCCAGTACATGTAACAAGTCCAGGGTCAGGCCGATGTCATCCAGACGTTGCAGACTGGAACTCGCCACCAGGAGCCAGTTGTCGATGTAAGGGAAGATGATCACTCCCCATTGTCAAAGGAATGGTAGCGCTCATGGTCCGTAATGGTGACGTAGACGAATTGAGGTTGTTGGGCAAACATCAGGCCATGCACCCATGGAGGAGATGGGATGGGTGCTGCGAAAGTGGAGCAGGCAACATCGTATGTCCCGTATGTGCGAACCAGATCCGACGCTCAAGGTGACGGAGCGGCAGACTTCTCAGCCACTTCTTATGTTGTATCTTCCACATCAACCTCAATTATCTCTCTCCCCAGCAGCTCCCCCCTGGACACAAGGAGCGTACGAGACCAAGCCTGTGGTATAGGAGAAGCCTCCAGTTCACCTTCCGACACGTCACCGACTTCCACCTGGGCGATTTCCAATGAGGGTGTAGGAGTCAGTTCTCGAAACAGGGTATGGCTGCGAGCTCGAGTTTCAGTTTACATGACCAGAGTCCGTGTTGGGTCCCGCACCACTGTGACCACCTCAGTCAGCTGTGGTTCTCAGCAGGCTCACACGCCAAAGTAGCTACCGCAGTGGACAAAGGGTGCTCAGAAGTCTTGGGAGAGGAGTGCTTGTCCTTCCTCTTCTTCTTATACTTATCCGGCTTGGAAGAAGCAGATGAGTCTCGGTCATGACTTGAGCCGGTGGGCTTGGAAGAATCACGGTCTCGACTCGAGCCTGATACCTTCCTGTGCTTATGACTCTGAACCATGGCCTCTGGATCCGACGCAACAGATCGATGTCGAGATGGACTGGGTGATTGGTGTCACAGTTTAGTGAGCAGGCTAACTGTTGGAGACTGACCTCTTTTCTGTTGAGCCGGAGGATGGGCTGAACTTTGAGCCCCAGAAGTGGACGCTGACAACGGAAACAACGTCTTCTCATAGAGGAAAGACTTCAGATGACAAGAACGATGTTTATGGGCCTGAGGTGTAAAGCCTGGCAGTGGATACATGCATCCACATTGTGCGCCTCACCAAGGCAGATGAGGCACTTAGAGTGACTGCCAGAGCTTGGAAGCTTGGCCTGACAAACTGAGCATCATTTGAAAGCCGCCAACCTCGATGCCATTTTCAACAATAAGGATGGAATAGGTGAAAGAAAGGTCAAAACAGTCCAGGGTCATACCAAAATCTGAGTATGAAGCCAAATCCAAGGGGCGAGATAGAGAGAAGTCGAAAGCCAGTCCAAAGTTCAGAAAACCAGAAACAACAGCCAATAACTAAGAAAAAATCCAAAAACCAAAATCTAAAAAACAGTCTGAGTCAATCAAAAGTCAAAACCGAAAGCAAAAGAGAAGCTCCGAAGAGAGAAGGTTCCTACGTGCTGCCTGCATGGAGGACGAAAAGGAACTGAGAGGAATTAGGCAGGAGCGCCTCAAGAGAGACCGTTAGAGGGGGCAGGGCTATCGCCAAAAATCATCTGCCTAGCAATTCCAGAAGGTTCTTAGTGCTCTGTGCAGACGCAGGAATAACCCAGCTGTGTGGATTCACAGAGACCACAAAGAAGATCCATTGATCTCTTTCTATCGGAGTCCCAGGCCTCTTTCTTCTGGAGCATAAGAAAGTGGCTCAATTAGAAATGCGATATAGGATGGCATTATAATGTGGGATGTTTCTCAGTTGATTAAAGGGGGAACTAAACAAGCAAAGGTCTAGTCTAATTCTGCTCAAAATTGAGCAAACTTTCTACAATTATGGAATTCATTAGACACCATTTTTGTTGACCTCCACTGGACACGTTCCAGAATCATCCCCCCCCCCGCAGGGTTTAAGTCACATGGAGAGCCTCAAGACCTAGAGGAGGCTGTACACAACAGATAGTCACTCTCTGCATGCAGGGCCGGTTTAACCAGTCTGCCAAATCAGCATCGGTGGCCCCCCCCCCGAGGTCAACAGGGCCCCCTGTTGACCCGGGAGGAGCGGCTGCTTTGTAGTCCCCTCCTACCCTCCTCCTCCAAAACCTCCTGCTGGCTTTTTTTTTAAAAAAAAACCCAGTGTGTCCCGAAAGAGAAAAAAGCAGCCGCCCTCTGTGCCAGGCATGTCGGAGCAGGGTGCGTGTGTGTGTGTGTGTGAGAGAGAGAGAGAGAGGGGGGGAATTTGAAGGTTGTCTCTTTCCCTCGGAAAGGGCTTGCTTCTTCCTTCCTTCCTTCCTTCCTTCCTTCCTTCCTTCCTTCCTTTCCCTTCCACATAGATCCCCTCCAGCCCACCTTTCTAGCTGCTTTTGACCTGTCTTGGTTCCTCTCCACTCCCTTTCCCCCTTGGTCTTCTTCAGCTTTCTCCCCTTGCTGCCAACTGAGTTCAGCCTGCAAAAGAAATGTGTGTGTGTTTGCCTATGTGCCTTGAGGTCATTTCTGACTAAGGCGAACCTACCATGGGGTTTTCTAGGCAAGGTTTGTTCAAAGGGGATGTGTCTTTGGCTTCCTTTGAGGCTGAGAGAGTGTGACTTGCCCAAGGTCACCCAGTGGGTATTCATGGCTGAGTAAGGATTCAAACCCTGGTCTCCATAGTCATATTGCAATGCTGAAACTTCTACAACACTCTAGCTCTTTTAACAGAAGAATATAAAGAATATAAATTAAAATTTGGAGTAATATTACTGGGAACAATGGTTTTATTGTTGTCACTAAAACACCAGTATCCCATTAGTGTTATGTGAGAGGCATTGGCCTAGAGCAGAGGTTCTTAACCTTTTCTTTACCAGGGACCCCTTTAAGTATCTTTTGTTGCCCCAAGACTTAACTCAAGATTTAAAACCCTAATAATAATAGCTAATAATAATAGCTAACAACAACAACAATATAATTACACCATCCATTAAACTTTCCCTCAGAGGCACTCTTGCTTCTTCCTGCACGTTTGTGGCTGGAGTGGATTGGATTGAATGGCAATGTACAGGCCAAGTCAGCCAGCCTTTGCCTTGATTCCTGTCATGTGGCTACTCCACTACAGGGAAGAGGTAGGCCAAGCAGCCTTCAAGCCTTTGTGGACCCCCTGTGAGGACATTGCGGACCCCAAGTTAAGAACCACTGGGCTAGAGAGTGCTGGAAAAGTAACAATGCAACCAGACCTTGAGAAGGGTGCTGGCAGGGGGATTCTGGGAGGTGTAATCCAAGAGTAACTTTCCCAGGCTCTGAATGCAACCTAGAATCATAGAATCATAGGGCTGGAAGGGACCCCAACAGCCATCCCATCCGATCGGCTTCTGCCCTGCAGGAACACACAATCCAAGCATTCCTGACAGATGGCCATCCAACCTATGTTTAAAAAAACCCAAAGAAGGAGACTCCACCACACTCCAAGGCAGCAGTATATTCCACTTCCGAACAGCTCTTTCTGTTAGGAGGTTCTTCCTAATATTCAGGTGGAATCTCTTTTCCTGTAGTTTGAATCCATGGCTCCATGTCCTAGTCTCTGGAGCAGCAGAAAACAAGCTTGCTCCTTCCTCAGTATGATATCCCTTCAAATATTTAAACATGGCTATCACGTCACCTCTCAACCTTCTCTTCTCCAGGCTAAGCATACCCAGCTCCCTAAGCCGTTCCTCATAAGGCGTAATGACTTCCAGACCTCCCACCATCCTTTTCAGTATCTTTCTTGAATTGTTGTGCCCAGAACTGGAAACAGTATTCCAGGTGAGGTCTGACCAAAGCAGAATGGAGTGATACTATTACTTCCCTTGATCTAGACACTACTCCTATTAATGCAGCCTAGAATCGCGTTGGCATTTTTTGCTGCTGCATCACATTGCTAACTCATGTTCAGCTTGTAGTCCACTCTTTCTTCTTTGAGGAAATCTACACCATTACGTTAATTGCTAATAAACAAAAAATATTACGTTAGTGCCTATAATATAGTTTTTAAACTAAATTATTGGTGGCAAATTATGTAATACAGTAGGCCCCTCTTATCCACTGGGGATTGGTTCTGGGGGGGGGCGTGGATTCTGAAAACCATGAATAATAGTGAATGCCATTGAAAATAATGGGACTTCTGGTTTAAAATACCATAGAGTTGCCTTGGAGGGCCTAGAAAACGGCTAGGGAGGACACATTTTCTAGGAAAACTCTATGGTAGGTGTGCTATTTTGTGTCCCATGGATAATGAATCCATGGATATGGGGGTTCTACTGTAATCTGAACATCCTGTACGGTGCATAGGTTAGGTTACATTGACCTGAGATAAACATATGGGGGCCCCAAAATAAAGCATTGCAGCGGCCCCCAAAATTCCTTAAACCAGCCCTGTCTGCATGTGAAAGGGACAAAAGTAGAGATGGGAGGGGGCCAAGCTAGCCTGCTGGTACCTGCTCCCCTTTGCTTGTGTGTGGAGACTGCACACATTAAAACATGTAAACAGCTGTCAGAGTATATGAAAGGACCAGGCCATCCTGAAATATTTTGTCTCAAGTCAGAGCCAGCCCTAATGTTAGGCAGTGAGGCACTTTCCTCATGCAGCAGATCATCAGGTTGTTAATTATTTATTTAGGGATGGCGAGGGGTGATTGTGGGATTTTTGACTAATGTGCCAAAATAAGTTGGCTGGCTTTAGGTACCAAGTGCCTTCATGGGGAAAGGGGCACAATTACTTGCTCTGCCTCAGGCAGCAATTTCTTGGGCCACCCTAAAACAAGTGGCACATCATACAGTGAGATGCAAGAACTAGATGTTTTATGGGGCCATGTGATAGGTTATAAATCTTAAAATGAAAAAGTGTCCCAGAATTTCTTGTGATATCATAGTGGGGTCTGTAATGCAAGATTTTACACAGGTGCTTCACGCAGGAAGGCTATATGAAGGGTGAGTAGTGCAACTCACCTCGTCTGGGTTAGTCTGGGTCTGGCCAGGTCTGCATATGTGGAAGAGAATGTGATGGCAGAATACTGAGTGGTCAAATTGACTGTACCACTTTAAGCTTCAGGGAGATGGTGGATATCATATTTCTACAGCCTGTTCCATAAAAAAAATAATAGACTTGCAAATGAGAAACTAAATGCTCCTTCCTAAGGTGTTCATTTCTTCTTTTAGAGAAGAAGGTTTTTTTTAATATAGAATATTCCAGAGTGCTACTACACCCTTACTTTGAAGTGCACTCATCCATTCCATCTCTGAACCATTTTGTCCTGCACTTTTGTAGACCAGACTTTACCATAGACAGCCTGTCTTAGAGGGATTATTTTTCCTCCAGGTTTCATAAGTTTGTCCAAGAATCCTACTTGATTCTAATAGTTAGTATCAGATCACAGCAAGATGAAGCACCAAGGCAAATTCCAGTCTGATGACACTAGGGAGAAAAGTTCCACTGGAAATTTGACCTTTGACCTGTTCTGTTGAATAAGCTATATGAGGGAAGGGAATCCGTCAAAGTCAAATGTTTTGAATGATCATCTGAATGATCTGTCTTTAACTGGTGAATTGCATGTTCCATCTAGGATGCTTTCTCACCTTTGTGGGACACTGTCCCACAACCATCTTTGGAGAGAACAAAGCAGAAAGATGCAGAGCATCACCTTCTCACTGGGAAATATATAATACTAGGAACTGATGTGGACAAGTGCAGCTTTCCCTAACATCATGCCCTCCACATCTGTTTGTACATCATCCATAGCACAGTACACCTGAAAGGGAATTCTGCTCTGGATCATCAGGAGCTGCCTCCTCTTTCAGCCCAGTTCAAACTCATTCTTCCTTTGCAGATGAGAGGGGGCAGGATCACCTGAGAGCAGCGAAGCTCAACCTGGTGGACCTGGCTGGGAGTGAGAGGCAGTCCAAGACTGGTGCTGTTGGCGAGCGCCTCAAAGAGGCCACCAAAATCAACCTGTCTCTCTCAGCACTGGGCAACGTCATCTCAGCTCTTGCAGATGGGCGGTGCAGACACATCCCCTACCGAGACTCCAAACTGACCCGGGTGCTGCAGGATTCGCTCGGAGGCAACACTAAGACACTCATGGTGGCCTGCCTCTCTCCTGCTGACAACAACTACGATGAGTCTCTCAGCACCTTACGCTATGCCCACCGAGCCAAGAACATCCGGAACAAGCCCCGCATCAATGAGGACCCAAAGGATGCTCTACTGAGGGAGTACCAGGAGGAAATCAAGAAGCTGAGGGAAATCTTGGCACAGCAGATGAACATCAGCAACTTGCAAGGTAGGGTCCCTTTACCATTGACTGAAGTGCTGTTACTCATGTTCTCTGCCTCGCTTGCTGGGGAAAGGTTGTATCAGTATCAGCAGTGAACACTTCTTTTAAGGACAGAAAAATTTCCCCCTTCCCAGTCATTACATTGGGATCTAGCAGTGTCAGTCCAAAAGAGCAGCCTTCCCTAAGTTGGTACCCTCCTGGAGTGATGGACTACAACTCCCAACATTTCCATCTAGCATGGCCATTGCTGGCTGGGGAAGATGGGGGTTGTAGTTCAACACTATTGGAAGGTGCTAGGTTGTAGGAGTTAGAGTGACTTTGAAAAAGTTAAATTCAGTTTACAGATCTTTGATGCTTCTTGTTTTGTTACTGTTTTCTTCTTTGCTGTCCATCTGATACTGTAGATAGGCAATTTCTCCTTTGGGAATTGTAAGGTGTTTCTACAGCAGAGGTAAGGAGCTAAAGTGTAGTGAAGGGGCTGGATTCCCTCTTCTCGTGTCCTCTTTCATGTCAGGTGACATGACCTCCAACCCCAATGTTGGTGCAGCTAGTGGAATGTTTTTGCCTTTGTGTTTCAGCTGGGAATGCAGTTTTGCTATACTTCTTTCTCTTCAGCATCTAAATATGTTTTGTAAAGTACAGGTACTGTAAAGTAAAATAAAATAATGTTTATGGCACAACATTGTGACTATGAACTGCATTGCTGATCTGTATTGATATCATCAGCATCCATAGAAATTAATGGCCAATGCACATTAGATAACTAAAATAAAATAACATACAATGCAACATACCAGTATTTGAAAATAAATATGTAACATATCATACCTTTTGAAAATGAGATCCTTTGGTTTATTAGGAAAGGGCTAGCAGCACAGCTTGGCTGCCAGGCCCAGTTTCCCTGTCACCAAAGGAATGCATTGCAGCCCTTCTAAATTAATGCATTTTCTTACCTGCTTCTATAGAATTGTCTCAGCTGTTACCTTCTGAAGTTGCTCAGCCTGAGGTGAAGCCAGAACCCTCTCTGGAATCCCAAGCAGAAATTGAGAAAGAGAAACAACAAATCCGAGAAGTAAGTTAATCACACCCATATAGCATTGTGGCAGGGGGTGGAGTTTGTTATATAGCCTTTTAATTCTGGCAGTCCTTTGGAAGTTGTTTTTTCAGGGGAAACAGGACTTGTATAATGTGCTGGACATTTATTTGTTGTTCTAATTTTTTAAACTGGTTTCAAATTTTATGATGGTTTAACTACTTTTTAACTTGTGTATGCTGTTAATTTTTAACTGTTTTCTTTTAACTGTTGAAAGCCACCATGAGTCACAATCTGGGAAAGAGGTGGGAAGGTGCTAATAGTAGTAACTGACACAGACCTGTAAATTGATCTTTAATAATTAGGAAATCCAGTTACTGTTAGGTAGCTGAGCCATGGGATTCTTGCCCATTGCCTGCTCTGATTCCTTCCTTCCTTCCTTTCAAAAAAGAAAATACCTACAAAGATAGAAAGTTGTGTTTTTTTTAAATATGGAGTGGAAAAGGTAAAAGTGATGGTGTCAAATGGACCTCTCTGGGAAGGGCATTCCAAAGACAGGCACCACCACAGAGGATGTCCAGCTTCAATTATTCTAGCCCATGGACTTATTTAAGACATTGTTGGCTATCTTTAGCTGTTGGTCTGCATGAGATGATCTATTGAATCCGAGTCAGAATACTGGCATGCCTTATTACTGCTTATGTATGTGGTAAGTCTGTCTGACGCTCCCCGAGCCTTGGATGTTCCTAATGTCTCCTACTAGGTCCCTTTAAATGTGAGCATCTGTTTCTTGCTTTAACTGAGAATTGCTGCTTGATACACAGGTAGGCAACTTGTGATCCTCTGGAACTTCTTGGACTGCAGTTTTCATAGTCTTGGTTATGTACCCTAGGGCTGATGGGAGTCACAGTCCAACAACATCTGGCATGCCATATGTTGTCCACACCTGACTTGATTCCTCCATACATCATTATAGTTAATTTAGCGCTTAAGGCTAACTTAAGGTTGGGCTTTTACAAAACCTGAGGGTTTAAAAATTCTCTTGAATACTTTTGAGCAATATCCCACTGCTTAAATAAATGAATAAATTAGTAAAATCACCCTGATAAGGAAAATATGGCCTGCAGTTGGTACATGGGCCAGGCTGAGTTGTCTCCACTGATATTCTTCACTCTTCCAGGAATATGAGGAGCGGCTGGCTCGGCTGAAGGCTGACTACGAAGCAGAACAAGAATCTCGTGCCCGGCTTGAGGAGGACATAAGTGCCTTGAGGAATGCCTACGACCAGAAGTTCCACACTTTAGAAGAGAACCTCAAGAAGGAAGCAGGTAGGAGTGGCACAGATCTTAAAAAAGAATAGTTGGATCGCATTGGGAAAATTACACAAATCAGGATTCCTATTTTCAGGCATAGAATATTGGCACAGACCATTGGCCCTGGGTTCAGAGTTTTAAATTCCTGAGGTTCTCATGCCTGATGACATCTCAGAGGCTGGAGATGTTGCTCAATAACATTTCCAGAAGTCGGAGAACTAGGGCATTCTTGCCCTTCACTGTTTCTCTCTGAAAATTGTGCAGAATAGTAAATAATGTGTCAGAATAAAGGATTCAAACTAGGAAGACTATGTGCAAAGTTCGGGCATCTAGTAGAGACGGTATTTAGAACTATAGTTTTAAAATGGCTCTCACACTCCCAGAAGCTCCAATCAGTACAGAAAGTGGCTGCTGGCATTCTGACTAAGGTTCGATCGGTTAGCTTGCACTGCCCCCCTCTGTTACCAGTGTTACGTGTTTCTAACTTGCTTCCAAGAGCCATTCATGTTGCCAGTTTGGACTGTAAAAACCCTAAATGGTTTGTCACCAGAATATATCTAAAGAATTTCCTCTGCTCATGTGAACCTTCTGCCACAAGCAGCCAATTTGGGTAAGAATTTTTATGAGGAGAATTGTGGGGAGAAAGACAAAATCCTTTCTCCTCATGCCACAGTCTCTGTCCAGATGGTGAGGGGCACAACTTCTAGGCTGTAGCTTTTTTTTTGTTTTTAGAGATAAAAACCCAGTTGCGCATGCCTCATTTATTTAGTGCAATCCCTAGAAAATTGTTCTCAAGATGTTTGTTCTGTTGCTGCTCTATCATTTATTGCTGTGTCATTATTTTTTAGCTTTTCTATGATAAACTACCCTGAAGGTTTTCTAGAAAGGCCAGATAGAAATTGTTTAAGTAAGCAAATAAATATACCAGTTCAGACAATGCAAAGCCAATCTCAAAACCCTTTCAGCTCTTTTAAAAACAATTACTGTATACATTTGCAGCTTAGGAGGCCTTCTGGTGAAAGCTTCTTGTCTTATCATCACTTCTTTTGTTCTCTCTAGAAACCAGGCAGCCCATGGAAGCTGCAGCTGACCAAGGCCTTTCACCTCCAGGCCCGGATGAAGAAACAGAAGCATCAGCCAAGGTACCCTGGAATATAAACTTCCTTCAAGGAATGAAATAAACTACACGAGACCATTAAAAGTAATTCTAAAATGGCACAGGATAGTAACACTGAATAGTTCTGTCATGCTTCTATGGCAAATGATTTGGATTTAATAATAGTAATACTTAGCATATCTGTAGTATTTTGAAGGAACCAGCTTGGAGTAGTGATTTGAGTTGGACTAGGACTCTGGGGGCTCATTCTTGGAAACCCACTGGGTGACCTTAGCCATGTCATACTCTTTTAGCCTTAGAGGAAGGCAATGGCAACCCCCTCTAAACAAAGCTTCCCAAGCAAGCCCCAAGCTAGATTTTCCTTAGGTTGCCACATGTTGGAAATGACTTGAAGGCACACAACAGCAAAGCATCTTAGAATTGTCAGCCCTCTTCACATGTATTATCTTGGGGTGCTTATAGACAAGACCTTAATTGTGAAATTGCCCTGAAATGTTATGAAGGTCCATCAGTAATCCTATCATATTTTCCTACCATTTTTTTCTGTGTTTTTATTGCTATAAAAATGAGGGAAAGACAGAATAGCTGCACAATGTGTTTTGATTGGGTACCATAAGGAACTTTCTGTTCATGCTAAGTTCCTTGGCATGATACTTGCAAGAGCCCTATAAAATAGGTCAGCATTGCAATTTCTGTACTGCAGATAATGGGGAGTTGGTGCTATAGTAGCTTACCAGGGCTATTTAGTAATTTAGAAGAGAGAAAGAAATAAAAAAGTCCTGCTTTTTAGTGTTGACGGAGGAGAAGAAACAGAAAAGAAAGGCTGAATGAGCACTAATATGGAGGGAAAGAAGAAAATCCAATGAGAGAGAAAAAGAATAGATGAGGGAAAGGAGAGAAAGCTCAGAGGGAAGGAGAAAAAGCAGCAGAGCGAGGCGAGAGAAAGATCACCTGGGTTGGTGAAGAAAGGGAAAGATCACCTGGGTGGGTAAGGAAAGAGAAAGAGCACTAGGCTAGGTGTGTAGGTGAGCAAGTCCTGCCAAGTGGCTTATTTTGGCTAGTAATTGATAAAAAGACTAGTCTTTTAAGCATTACAGGATTCTTCAAAAGCAACCCTCCCAGCCTCTGCCCTGCTTCTGAAATTCCTTATTTAAAGATAATAGTGGTGATGAAAATTATCTATACTGACTAAAGGCCTGGGTACTGAAGACATTTGAGGACTGGCAGCAGTTCCAAACATACTTTTAAGGATTCATTTAGACTGCCTCTGAATTTCTTTACCACTTTATTGAAAGCAAAGTTGAGAAAAGTCAGTTGATTGCCAATCAATGGTGTTTAATTATTAAACTTAATCTAACAGATAATAACAGGCTCTCTGAATTATTTGTGATAGAGCAGATGATTAAATCAAGTACTTTAAAACATGGATAGCTCTGTGAAATGACTTTAGAGGAGTTTATTCCTCCAAGTCAAAGAACTTTTAAAAAACAGATTCATAACACAACCATATGCATAATTGTTCAGAAATTAGTCCCTGAGAGTTTAGCAGGAATTTTCACAGTGTAATTAGCTGGGATTTTAGTAAGTGGGGTGAGGATTGTAGCCTTACAGTAAATATGATTTGTTCCCCAGTGTGCATAAGACTGTGCATAGTACATAGGATGGGCTCCAGTCACATGCACCCTTAATAGTCACTGAGCCTCATAAAACTTCCTACTGGTTGAACAAGCATAGATATGTGCTGTTAGACTATAATTCTAAACACACATACTAGAGAGTAAGGGGCTTGCCGCATACCAAAGTAAAATAGCAGTGCAACAGGAAGTAGGTATCCATCTTCTGTGCTGCCTTACTGCATGAGGTCACCATTCTTCCGGTTTTCTGCTGTTCCACTCCCATAGGAGACCAAGGTAAAATTGTGTCGTAATGCTAACAGATTTTTCCAGTTAGCAAAAAGATGCAGTTTTACCCCAGTCTCTCATGGACCAGAATGGAAGAATGACAACATTGTGCAGTAAGGCAGCACGGAAGACAGAACCTCCCTGCTGCACTTCTGCTTTACTTCGGCATGAAGTAAGCTCCTAATTTTTCTTCAACACAGTGTGGTTTGCCACTATGCATAGGATTATGCTGTATACAGTACTGATACCCCAAATGTATTAGCTCCATGCTTTAACTTATCACTGTGGAATTCTGTCCTCAAATGTAACATTGGCAACAGGTGTACGTATTATGCACAAACAAGAGGGGGTTGGAGGACTTCTATGTCACTGAAAATGTCTAATCTTAAATTTACCAAGATTTCAAGTTCACACTGTAAGGTCAGCAGCTGAAGTGCTTTGTTGGTTTGGGGCAGAAGTACTCCATGGCTACCTAGCAATGTCAGCTCATACCTAGGGAGAAAATTGTTTTCTGTTCCTTTCCTCTCCAACTACCTTTGCCCAGTAGCTGGCTGACTGGGACTGAAGTATGGCTTCAGCAAAATCAATGGCAGTGGTAACAAACCACTGGATGCACAATGCTCCAGCAGGCTTTGGTGTGAGGCTGCAGTTTGTGTGCCCAGTGGATGAGCCAGTTTTTGTTCCTTTTCTCCCAGTCCCTCCTGGGAGACTGGCAAAATATAGAGCTTTACATTCTGGGAAATTCTCTGTGAATGAGCCTCATACCTATCAATCCAGATTCCATGTTTGTTCAAAACATCTGTCTTCAATTTCCTCTTAGGCTCAAGACTCTGATACAACTGAGGGTCCTGCTTCTCCCACTGGCCCGCTCATGGAGAAATCAATCAGACCAGGGACTCCTGGGACCAGTGTGGCTGAAGAACTGCCTGTGCCCGTGAACCAGCAGCAAGTGCTTGCCAGGTCAGTAATGAACAGAGTAGAGAGGGAGGGCCCTTGGAATATTGCAGCTTAGAAATCAAACCACATGCTTATTACTTTAGATCCATTGGAATGTATGCATTACTGTGTAAGAAAACCTAATGCTGTTCATAGTTTGAAAACCTGTTGTTCTCAACTGGGTTTAGTTCCAGGCTTCCCCAAAACTTTGTCTGGTATTGAACACTGACACACTTTATTGCTATAAGATAAACATTATTGATGGTAAATGATACAACAAATGGTACGCAGCATTCCAGCCCTTTTGCTGATGGAGTCCAGCATCCTCTCACAGCCAATGGTAGAACTGGCTCCTCAACAACTACAGTAATTCTACCCAGGCTGTCCCTGGGTGATTATCCAATTGTCCATGGCTGGCTAAATTGGGAGCCCCCTGGCTGGGTTGTAGTGATGCTGATGAAGATGGACTCCCAAGGGTTACATAGAACATAGAGGCAAACAGGTTAAATCTAAGTATGCAAGTGTGACCCATCTCCCTGCCCCCATAATTATCAGAGCTGTGAAAGCAGCTTAGGGGCTTACCGCAGAAGGGAAGGAAGCAGCAGTGCACCCTGATAATAGCGTCACCCGCCTTCTTTTACCACACAATGTCTGCATGTTTCAACTGTTCTCCCATTCTAGTCCTATGGGAGACGGTGGTAAACATGACTCTTCTTGCTAACTGGAAAAACCCATTAGCAAAAAGATCCACCTTTATCACCATCGCCCATGGGACCGGAACGGGAGAACAGCTGAAACCAGTGTCATGCAATAAGGCAAGGTGGGATGTGCTACTATTGGGCTTCACTTCCGCTTCTCTTCCTTTGTGTGGTAAGATCCTTAGTAACAGAGGAAAAATCACTCCCCCAGACCATTCTCCATTTTCATACCTTTCCCCAATCTCAAACTGGTTATGCAAAAAAGTATCAAAGTCCCTTATACCAATTAACCCTTATTCTATCACTGGGCAGCTGTTAACATTTGGCCATGATGCTGATGGACCCTAAAACTCATCTGCCTGGTGGCAGAGGCCCAACTCACTACATATGTACTTAGAGCAGGGCAGGTGTGGGGAACCTGTGGCCCTCCAGATATTGTTAAACCCCAGTTCCCATCACCCTCAGCCAGCATGGTTGATGATGAGGATAGGCCAGTGGCGGGGCCAACATCCAGAGGGCCAGAATTTCACACCCTAGACATTGGGCTAAGACCTGTCTGACTTCCTCAGGTTGCAGATGCTGGAACAGCAGGTGGTAGGAGGAGAACAGGCCAAAAACAAAGACCTGAAGGAGAAACATAAACGGCGCAAGAGAATTGCAGATGAACGAAAGAAGCAGCTGCTGGCGGCTCTGCAGAAATCAGATGAGGACAGCAGTGACTGGGTCCTGCTCAACGTCTATGACTCCATCCAGGAAGAAGTGCGAGCAAAAAGCAAAATGTTGGAGAAGATGAAGGAAAAGGTGATTCTTTCCCCCTCAGAAGCAAACAAGTCTTGTTTGGACTGGGCAAGGGCAGCCCCCGCCCCCAGACACCGAAGGCAAACTCTGGGCATGACACATTAATTGTGAAAATTGAACGTGCATGGAAATTATGCACAACTTCTTCCCTTTAAGTGCATGGAAATGAAGTGAGAAATTATCAAACTCCTTTTCCCATAATCTTTCAAACATTGGGTTTCAACATGTGGCTCAGGAGGACCCATAACTTGGTTGTATCCAAAGTAATGTGAATTGCTTATTCTAATTTTGATTTTTAAAGAGAGATTAAGAGAAAGAGGAGAAAAGAAATAGAGGAGGAAGACAGAGAGAGCTCCTGCAAAGGACAGGACAGTGCTCTTTCATCTTTACTAGTTTATATAGGAGATGGAATTGCAGAACGGTTAGCTTTTCATAACTCTCCTGGACCATCTGTATCTGCCAAATGTCTGTCTCTTCAAACAACTACTTAAGACAAAAGTGTCCAACCCTCCTTCATATATAGTTATCCTCTGAAGAGAAAGTAGTATTTCATCCAGTGTCTAGTTACCCAGAGTCTAGTTACTTTTTGGGACTTCCAGACTGGCTAAGGGAGTTTAGGAATTGTAGTATAAAGATATGACGTTTCTTGGCTCAGTGATTTTTCAGCATTTCATCTAATGCTTGCTGGTCACTGGGATTGTTGCAGAGAATGCTGGGAAAATGAGTCCTTAGTTTGGCCCATTTGAAGCTTTTAACCCACAGTGCTCAGGATTCAGGAAGGAAACTTAAAATGGGCTAGTCGTGCCTTAACTGTTGGGAGATACTAAGTATGTACTCTTGCTTTATAAATGTAAAACACAGTAGCAAACCACAGAGAGTGTTGACAAGAACAAATGAGGCCATCCTGAACTAACATCGGTTCATGCCTGCCTGAGAGTAAGGAAAAGGAGAGCCTTTATACAAGTGGGACATTATGTGGCAGATTGATTTGAACTTGAGGACCTCTGCCTCTTCAGATGTTGACAAACTTCTGCTCCTATCATCCCTCACCATTAGCCAGGCTGGCTGGGGCTGATGGGGACTTGAGTTAAATAACATCTGAAGGACCACAGGTTTCCTTTCCCTGACCTAGAGTCCTGAAATGTCTGAAAAGCAGACCTGTGTTTTAAACAGACAAGTGGAAAATAATGTATGCATATGCCTTTCATGGGCCTAAATACCCCAAAGGCACCAGATCCCATCTGATCTTGGAAACTAAGTAGGGTCAGCCCTGGCTAGTACTTGGATGGGAGACTGCCAACAAATACCAGGTGCTGTAGGGTATATTTCAGAGGAAGTAGCTAGCAAAACCACCTCTGAGGATTCCACCAAGAAAACCCCATGAAATTCATGGGGTCACCATAAGTTGACAGGCAACTTGAAGACACACACCGTTCATAACTGATGTGCTGTGTGCATATTTCGTATTTGGATGATACGTACTCATGTGTACATTGTGAAAGGTTAGTACCTTCTGACTGGTCCTCACAGCTCCAACCATGCCCAGTTCAAAGCTCCATGTGTGTGTGGTTGCCTCTTAAAACTGATTCCCCATGATCAGGGTTCCACGCAGTTGTGGGAATGCTTGTCTCTTCCACCTACTTGGGTTTGCCAGCTCACATGACTCACATTGCATTTCAGTTTCTGGGCATGCTGTCTTTCATTCACCTGGAAGATGAGGTGATCAGTGGTTAGTTTGAAAGGAAACTAGAATCTTGCATGGCTAACTTCTACATGTTCATCCTTGAGGGCTGCAACATCAAGTGACAGCATACCTTGCTGAGTAGGCCATTGCAGACAGCAACATTCTGTGATTTGTTTATTATGATTTTTAGTTAAGTCAGCTCACATATTCAGCTACCTGTCTTACAGTGCAAAAGCCACCAAGTAAAGCTTGTGTGTGAGAGAGAGCCACTCATATGACAGGCCTTGTGAACTTGCCTATTTAATCTCTATAGCTATTTAATATTTAATGTAAACACGTTTCTTTCAGGAAGCCTGACCTACATTACTTTAGGATACGCAACTGTTATGAAATTATACAGTTCTTACAATTTATTTTACTTAGCTCTTGTTCTCTGACTGGTTCAATCCTTCCCAGCTGCGGGTTGCTGAGACTGAAATCAAAGACCTCCAGTCTGAATTTGAACTAGAGAAGATTGATTATCTGGCCACCATCCGCCGCCAAGAACGGGAACTCCTGCTCTATCAGCAGCTTTTGGACCAAGTGCAACCCCTGATACGGCGGGACTGCAGTTATAGCAACTTTGATAGAATCAAGCGGGAGTCCACCTGGGATGAGGAATCGGGTTGCTGGAAAATCCCAGAGCCTGTCACTCAAAAAACCAGCCTCCCTGCGGGTAAGAAGAGCTCCATAAATTTGCTACATTCCCCTCTAAAACGCATTCCTCAGGAAATAGCTTTCTAGAATAAATATGTTTATATTATCTACCAGTTTGGGCCTGAAAGGCACTAATGGGAAATTTTCTCCTGCAGCAGATAGCACATTCAAAAGGTGGATTTTCTTTGGGTCCAGAGCAGGGCAAAGATTAAATTCCCTCCACTTCATCCAGGGGCTCATCTAGATGAGGCGATATAATATGGATTGCTGCGCATTAACGCAAAATTGCAGCAGCCTTCATTTGTCTCCACATTTTTTTTGTGAGATCACTGGTATGCGAAGTTATCCATGTTTGAAGTTCACATGGAATTACTCCTGTTATTATTCTCCAGAAGTTACCACCGCTGCACAGGTTTTTAAAAAACTTTAAATCTAAGATGTGGAAGTCCGACCTTTCACTTAAAAAATTGTTTGGTCACCTTACTGCTGCAAAAATGTGCATGATTGCTACCATGAAACTAAAAAATGGCAGTTCTAGCTACTTTGTTGCCAGGAAGCCCGTCTTCCACGCATGTCTGCCAAATCAGCTTTTGACTTCCAGAATGCGCCACACTGCAAATCAGTTGTCCAAATGGATGTTAATGCACATTTTCATGCTTTAAAAAAAAGAAAAGAAAAAACCTTTAGGAAAAGCCACGAAGGCTTTTCTCACACAGTTTTTGGCTCCCCTCCTTCCAAAAACAGCAAATCATTGTGGGATCTCATTGGGATAAAAGGTATTCTCCTCAAATTCTATGAGGAGTTTTTTCACTATCTAGACAACCCCCTGCAATTCTGATAATGATCTATCCACTGCTTTCCCATTAGTATTTTTTTAAATCCGCACACTAAATGCAAAGACATGCCTAATGTCATGTCTAATTAGGCATCCTGGTGGCAAGTCCTTTCCCTGCTTCTCTTGCCACATATAGAAAAGACAGTGTCACAAGAGTGAGATGTGTTGCCCAGCAGAAGGTCCAAATTACAGAAGCAATGCGAGCAAGATATGGGAGGCAAGTTTATTTCTGCTAGAGAAATAAAGGTACACACTCTAGAGGTCCAGAGTGAGACAAATGAATGGTTTTCAGAGTCCCTTTTACAACTTGTAAACAATTATAAACCCTTTTACAACTTGTAAACAATTAGATGAACATTAATGTCTTAGATCAAAGCATATTCTCTCCATCTACCATTCATCAGCACCTTCAGTCTGTCCCAGAGATGGCTATGTTTGTCCTAACAAAGCTAACAGTATGTGAAATTTAGTCAACATGAACTTAGGATGTTTACAACAAAGAGTCTGTCACTTAAGCAAGATATTTCTTGATTAACGTTTGTCAGTCCGGGATTAAGACTTGTGAGAAAGACAAAGACAGGTGTGATGGACAAAAGGTCACCTATTGCCTACATGACCCTCTCATTTTCCAGTCATGGCGAATTCTGGACTATGAGTATAGAAGGAATAGGGAATTTCTAACTAAGAATGAGGACTTCTGTTATTATTATTTTCATCACAACAGCATTGAGTCAGGGCTGGGCAACTAGTGGTCCACTATATGTGGTGGCTGGTGTCTCCCATGTCAGTGGGGTGGTGAATCCACTCTGGGTTTGAGCTGGCTTTAAAGGAGCTATCGAAATGTGCTGGACCTCTTTAGGAATAGGGTTCAGCACTATGGAGAGTTCCTCTAACCCCTGGATGGAAACCTGGAGTTGATTCACTGCCCCACTGACATGGGAAACAGCCACCGCCACTGTGTTGGACTCCACCTCACATCATCCCTCACTATTGGCTAAGATGGTCTAGTCCAACCATATTTTGCGAGCCCCCAAGCCCTCCCTAAAGGGGTTCATCTTAAGTACAGGATCTCCTTGACCCACCAATGGAAACTTTCCCTCTCTGATCAGCTCCACAACTTTACTGTAGCCCTGCCTAAAGGTGTTTTCAAAAGCAAGCTGTATGTTGGCCAGCCCTAAGTAAAACTGCATACACTGAATACCTAGTGTCATGCTGTAGTAGTTGAAGAAGATGGCATGACACTAACTAGAAGGAAATACAAAAAACCTAAAGAGGCTGAGAGCCACTATTGCTCTTTCTCCCATAGCTGTGTCATCGGTGTCACAGACCAAAGCGGGCAGGAAGAGTTCATCATCAGACAATGGAGATGCAGTGACCATGGTAAGCTGGGGAGGGGTACTTCAGCTATACTGAGAATAAGTTATACAAAAGGTGCAGTGTGCACTTAATAAATTACTCAGTATGCTTTGCTGGCATATGGGTGTGTTTTCCTGGCCTTTGTTCTGTGCCATGGGTGGGCAAAGTAGGCACATGTGGACACATACAATCCTCCAAAGCTATTTTTGTCTCCCTCAACCCCTCAAAACTCCCCAAAGCAGCCTGTTTCTGGCCAAAAAAAGAAAAAAAAGTGAATTGTCTCTCCTGAAAACCTCCAGGATTGGCAATTCACTTTTTAAATAGGTTGCAGGGCCCCCCTGAACTTCTTAACATCCAGGGTGCCGTTTACACAATGGAAATGTAGTGGGAAGAATTTGTGTCGAACCCTGGTTGTTTACACGTACCTCGGGTTGGGCACGTGATTTTCGGAAGGGGGGGCAACTTTTACTTCCAGTCCTGCAGTTTGTGCTGGTTTTTAAAAAAGTCACAGAAGGATTCGGAAAATCGGAAGTGTAAACAGCCCGGGACAAGCTATCTCAGTACTAGGTGATGACCGGAAATGATGACCGGGGGTGGGCTCAGAAATCAGCAACCAGAAAAGGAGGGGTCAGTCACCCATCCAACAGATTCAGCCTCACCAGCTGAAAACCAAGGCATCCCTTCCAGCTGCACGAAGGTTTGTGTGTGCGTGCATGTAAATCACCCTGTTCAATGGATTTCTATACGGCAAACCCTTCAGCTTTAACCTGTTCCTCAACTGCATGTTACAAAGAGATCGTGGGCGGAGGGTCGCCCATTCATCCCCTGCCTTGAACACCTCCCTGGGTCTGAACGGATAATCAAACATTCA
Source organism: Gambelia wislizenii (assembly GCA_030847615.1). Lineage (NCBI taxonomy): Eukaryota > Metazoa > Chordata > Lepidosauria > Squamata > Crotaphytidae > Gambelia > Gambelia wislizenii. The sequence goes on from JAUMIR010000002.1 coordinate 265,177,532, forward strand.
TCACCCCGCCCCCTCAAGGCACAGGAAAAAATGCTAGCATCTGAGCAGATGATCACACATTCATTCACCCCCCCACACAAGGCACAGTAAAAAATGCCAGCGTCTGGGTCTTTCAAAATGCCTTGTGTGTCACTGGCTTGAAATGTTCACAACTGCCTCCGCTTAAAGGGTTAACATTTTAAAGAGACAGGGCAATCGCAAGCCTCTGGCCCCCTACACTTGGCTTGTACTGGCTTGGGCTTGTGTGTGTGCATGCATGGGCTCCTTCCTCCCCGGATTCCTTCCCCGATCCCCTCAGCGCCTCATCCCAAATGCAACACTCATTAACCCCCTCATTCCCAACCAGAAGCCTGAACAAACATTTGAGCCAGCCAATAGCATCACTTGTGGCACGGAACTCTAAAGGAAGTATGTCACTGAGGTTGTGAAAAAACGAGTAATCGCATCCTTGATTGACAGCAAAAAAATAAATAAATCCCAGGACCTTAAACATGTGTAAACAATAAAAACACGGGATATAAGATTGTGGGATAATTTAAAAAAACAAAACAAAAACGGAACTTGATGCCGTGTAAATATGAATCCCGGGATATTGCGGAATTTCCTTAAGAGGGACAAAAATCGTTTAAACAGCGCGTGACGAATACAGGATCAGGAAGTCCTGGTACACCCCGCAACAAAAATTGCCGTGTAACTGGCACACAGGAATTCTCAGACTTCTAACCCCCTTTGGCATTTTTGCAGTCCATGTAGCCCACATAGGGCCTCAGAGGCAGAAAATTGGCCTCTGGACCCTCTGCATCTGCCCACCTTTGCCAGAGAGGTCTAAGTACATCACTGAAGTACAAATCCCAGGATTTTGTAGGATGGAGTCATAGCAGTTAAAGTGGTATTAAAGTGTTATAAATGTGTAGTGGGAAAGAGTCCCATCCCATGCTAAATTCTAGTTCCTCTGCTAAGTGTCATTCATGGACATGTCTTCTCTAGTTTGCTCTGTCCTTTGTAAACTCCAGTTATTACTGACAACTGCAATAGCCTAGTTCCTTCTCACACAGGTAGTAAACTTGTGTTTGGGCAAAGCTACTTTATTTTATTTATTTTTTAATTTAGTTATTTATACCCCACTCTTCAGCCACAAGGCTATCAAAGCGCCTTACAAATTGTTTTAAGCAATAGCTATTTACACATCTACACTGCATTAAACAGTTTCCAATGTGTGTTAGCTAACTGCCCCACAAGCTGGGTACTCATTTTACCGACCTACGAAAGGATGGAAAGCTGAGTGAACCTTGGAGCCCGCTGGAATTGAACTTGCAATGTGGTGACTTGCAGTACTGGCATTTAACCACTGCACCACCAGGGCTCCCGTCGAATTGTAAGGGGGTAACAAATTGTAAAGTACAATTTGTACTTCAAATTGTAAGGGGGGAGGGCTCACATAACTGGCTAGTCCTACACACATACACTCAAATTTGTGCAGTTAGAAAACTAGTATGTCAGGAAGCAGGAATCTAAACCTAGTTGTCTCCCTGAGGTGCTAGTTTTCTATGTGGAGAGATTTTCCTTCCTAGTGGAAGAGCATTCCATTATGTGAGCTGCCAGCTGCAATCTGATGTAATACAGCTCAGACACATGTTTAGCACCATGAGAAGCAGGAAAGTGTCTAGCAACCACAAACTACCATTAGTAAAGGGAAGATATATTTTAGTTTCTTCCTGTTCATTTTGATTTCATCCACAATGCTAACACTTCCCAGAAATTAAACTAGAAATTAAACATATTTAAACACCAATGAGTCAATGAGATAAATATAAGCATATACTTAAACCTCTCCTTGAAGTCACTGAAGCTTGACATATTTACCCTGGTCTGGCTATTGTCAGATTATCATTTCCCAAGAGTTTGTACCCTTCTCATTTTTGGACAGCCCTCTAGAAACTAAACAGAGTAGTAATGTATTCTAGCACTTGAGATGGTAAAGTTGAACCTGAGAAGGTGGCGCTGAATTTACAAGTATACTCTTAGCCTCAGTTCCCTCATCTGTAAAATTTACAACAACAGTGACCTGCTTGGGCTTAACTGGTGGTTAACTGCTTGTCTGTGTCTCCAGCAGGAAGAAGATCGCTACAAGATGATGCTGAGCAAGAGTGACAGTGAGAACATTGCCAGTAACTATTTTCGCTCCAAACGGGCAAGCCAGATTCTCAATGCTGACCCCATGAAGAGCCTTGGTAAACCCCTTCCTATATTCTCTGCCTTGTTTTCTAAAGCAGAGGTAGGAATCAGGTGGCCTTCCAGGTGTTCTGTGTCTGGGATACCCATCTATTGCCATTATAGCCTCTGGTGAGGAATGCTGGGAGTTGTGGTCCAACAACATCTGGAGGGCTGCAGGATTCCCACTTCTGTTCTAAAGGTAGGTGGAGCTCCCCCTCCTGCTTCTCCTTCTTGTTCTCATGCTTTTGCATAGTTACCTTTCTGGGTTAAAGCAACCTGGTAGGGTGGGTCTATATTGCTGAAATTGCTGAAGGTGAGAGAAAATCACTTGCTTAGTGTCACCAGTGAATTTATGACAACAACAGATTTGAACTGGAAAGCCAGCATGGAGTAATGGTTTGAGTGTTGGACTAGGACCATGGAGTTTGATTATCCATTCAGCCATGGAAACCTACTAGTTGATCTTGAAAAAGTCATACTTTCTCAGCCTCAGAGAGGAAGGCAATGGCAAACCCCCTCAGAACAAATATTGTCAAGAAAACACAGTGATAGGCTCACCTTAGGGTTGTCATAAATCAGAAAGGACTTGAAGGCACATAAGAACAAAAAACATTTTTTGATTCATAAGGTGACTTTGTTTGGAGGAGGATGGCCTGAACATTAGTAATAGTGATTGGCAGCCATCTCAAGGAGCCAATTTGGGAATGCGATGAAAGGGCAATGAATTATCATTCCATGGCTGGCTTGGGATGCTATGCATCTTGACATGGTTTACAGCTCTGCCATAGGGAAAATATTTTTAAAAAAATATTTGGGGCTAGCTATGGGCTGCTGCCATACTGCAGAAATCATATAGCTTGATACCACTATCATGGCTCCAGCCAATGGAATCCTGGGATCTGTAGTTTATTGTGGCACCAGAGCTTTCTGATAGAGAAGGCTAAATATCTCATACAACTACAAATCCCAGAATTCTGTAGCATTGAGCTATGGCAGTTAAGTGGTGTCAAACTGCATTATTTCTGCAATGTGTCAGCAGCCCTTGTCACTAAGCTATTTATATATAAGCTCTATATGCCAGGTCTTAGTGTCACTGTGCCCATCATTAATGCAATCATCATTTGTTGTATTTTAATATACAAAAGGCAGTAAGCTAGGAATGAAAGATATGCAGCCCTCCAGAAGTTGTGGAGCTGCAATTCTCAAGATCCCTCAGCATTAGCAGTGGTGGCTAGGACTGGTGGGAGTTGCAGTCCAGCATCTAGAGCAGCATTTCTCAGGGGTTCTGTGGAACCCTGGGGCTCCCCCAGAGGTGGCCAGGGGTTCAGTGAGAAAACAGTAATAAATTAATAAATCACGGAGAAGTGGTGAGCTGAACCACCAGGCGAGGAATGAGTGTGTGTTCGAATGTTTCCACACCAATGGAGCCTCAAAGGGTCCTCTTATGGGTGGTGGGGGGAGGATGTTTACGTGCCAAATACCTTGCTCTCCCTCCCAGCTTTTGATCTGCTTTAGATATGCTAATGAAGCTACTCATGGTCTGGCAAAGGGAGGAGGCAAAGAATGAATGTGTGTGTGATTTGCTTCCTGCAAGCAGCGAGTGACCCAGAACTGAGGCAAAAAAAGACTTGGTTTCCCTAAAACTGATTTAAAGGTACAAATGTAAAATGAAGGTTTTTAAAAATTCGGAACAGTGGAAAGAATTGAAATTCTGTACGGCTTTTAGCCAATTGGGGGAAACTGACAAAGTAATCCAAGTAACCCCCTCGTCAGTCAGCGACTCAGGCGCCAGCTGTGGATGGGAGAACTCTTGATAAAAGTGACTTAGGGCTTATTCTTTTTAAACCAGATTTGGAGAGGACAGATCCATTACAGTAAAGGAGTCATTATAGATAGAGAAAAGGTTCTTAAACTGTGGGTCTGGTAACTGAATGTGGGGGTCACAAATAGACTGACCAACTCCCATACTATTGAAAAAATCCTTCCATTTACCTTGGCAGGAAGCTACAGCTTCCCTCTTAGCCTGCATCTGGCTGCTTAGTAAGTTGCTGCTTTTTGCAAGCCGTGTTAGCTCAGAGCTCAATCTTTGGGTCAGAGTCAGTGATGTAGCCATAGTTAAATATTTGAAGGGATGTCATACTGAGGATGGAGCAAGCTTGTTTTCTGCTGCTCCAGAGAATAGGACATGGAGCAATGGGTTCAAACTACAGGAAAAGAGATTTCACCTAAACATTAGGAAGAATTTCCTGACAGTAAGAGCTGTTCAGAAGTGGAATGCACTGCCTGGGAGTGTCATGGAGTCTCCATTTTTGGAGGTTTAAACAGGGGCTGGATGGCCATCTGTTGGGAATGATTTGATTGTGTATTCCTGCATGGCAGGGAGTTGAACTGGATGGCCTTTGGGGTCTCTTCCAACTCTTTGATTCTATGTTGTTGCCTCAGGCAGCAGATCATGGTAACCTGAACTCTCCCTTGAAGCTGAGATGATTAAACTGAGACTGTCTTATTTTGGAGAGATATATTTATATTTATATTATATTTTATATTATATTTGTATTATAGAAATTTCTGACCCTGAAAGTATCAAATATGTATTGCTAGCAATGTGGAATATAATAAGCATCTATTTTTTTACTGTTTCTGTAATTTTTTTTTTAAAAAAAGGAGCTGTAGGTATAATTTTTATGTAAGGGTTCCCTGAGATCTGAAAATTATTTCAAGGGTTTCTTCAGGGTGAAAAGGCTGAGAAAGGCTGATCTAGAGGGCCACCTGTCATCGTCCCCACCCCATATTAGGGATCATGCTGATTTTTTTTTTTAAAAAAGCATATCTGTGCCCTCACCTTCAAAAAAAAAGTTTTTATAAGGCTTTAAGATCAGCTCCTCCCAGTGGGAGGAGGCTTTTGTGATTGTTGTTGCCATTAGACCAGGGATGGAATTATGTTCTGGCCCTCCAGATGTTTTAGGTCTGCAACACCTCTCAGCCTTTGCCAGTATGAAGAATGAATCCCATCTTGGGAGAAAGGCGGGATACAAATCCAATAAATAAATAAATAAAATGCTGAGTTGAGGCCAGCAATATGAGGAGTGCTGCATGATTCCCCCCTCCCGAGTTTGACTAAGCATCACAGTGTTTGTTTTCTGTTTTCTCTCTTGTCAGCTTCCCATAACTCACCCCCTTTGATGAACAACAACACATCTATCCTGACTTCCAGCTTGGCACCAATTCCCTCTGCCCAGACAGTGGAGATGCCCCAGCCACGTCCTTTCCGCCTGGAATCCTTGGACTTCTCTTCTCCTTCAGCCAAAACAAAGCGCAAGAAAAGCCGGAGCAACCTGAGCGGAGACCCCCTCTGACTTTGGGGGCCCTAGGTCTGCTTCCTGTGCTCTCTGGCCAACATCCAGCCCTCCTTCCCTGGCACCATCTTGGTGCTGCAGCTGCTTGGCAAAGGGATCCGCGGCTTTTCTTTCCCTTTGTGGGAAAGTGAAAGCAATTAAATGCCGCCTCCCACAGCTCCTCCCCGCCCCAAGTTCAAGTTGGGGCTGGTACCTCTCACTGTGAACCATCTTTTTGCCATTTTGTAATAACACTGCATTTCAGGCTCATTTTTCCCTCCTACCCATTGTTGTACCCAGCAGCAGGAATGGAAATCCAACCCAGAAGAGATGGATTAAGAATTCTTAGAAACAATGGACCTTTGGTTTCCTCCACTCCACCCCAAACACTGACTTTGTCCTTTATAGTGTAGCCAATGGTTGGGCATAATCCCCCCCCCCAAAGCCTCAACTCAGTGACTGGCTAGGGGCCTCATCCTGCCTGTTCAGCTCACTTTAGATCCTGATTCTGGTCCAGAGGATTCTTAAGAAGGGAGACCAAAGGAGAGAGCCATTTCCAAAAGAATGACAGAAGAGGCTGAGGAGTGAAATGAGGCCCAAATAAGGAACTTCTCTAGATAGAAAGTGGAGGGATGATTTTGAGCAACACTGGGCAGAATAAAGCTCAGGAGAGATGATCTGCAAGCTGAAAAGGTTAATGGAACCATACGTTTTTAAGCCACTGAAATTCACGTGGTCAAGGAGCGCCAGCTTGATGGGACTGTGGTGTTCCTCCCAGGAACTGGCTGAACCCCCACCCAGCAATGTCAAAGGGACAGCTGAGAGTGCTGAGCAATGGAGGGTTGTACTGCTGACCCCCTGGGGGTTAGCTATGGCAGAAGGATGGGAGGAAGAGACTAGATGGGACTGTCTTCCCATCAGAGGTCCTTGAGGAACAGGGTAGGCTTGGAAGCTTGCTAACAAGCAGAGATTCACCCTAGCGCTTAGCAATGACTCTTAACCTCATACATATACAGATGGGTTGTTACATGAGGGGAGAAAGGAGGCTGTTAGGTCTTGCGGGTTGGGAAAGAATGCACTGAGACTCTATATAGATTCCACATAGTACTCCTTACCCAATTGATTCCTCTTCTGCACAGAAGGCTCTGTATTCTTACACTCCATGGTCTTGTTCCTGTTGGCACTCAGAAGCCCATGTAGATGCCATGAACACCAAGATATAATGGAGTCTTCCAAAGTCTGCCAATCTTCACTGAGATCATCTCAATCCAGAATGCGTTTGCCTCCTTCCTTGTGGTAGCAAGAGCTTTAGCAGCATTCTCACAGCCTTATTCACATTCTACCAGAGGACGTTTGCAAGTCAAGCCTGCTTCAAGATCCACACCCAACAACCAAACCTGGAGTTCTGGCTTGCACAGTTACATTTTTCTCTGGATGAGACCAGTTGGACAAGCACTGCTGCCATGTTGGATCCATGTAGAATTCAGACATTACAGTACTTCTAGATGCTGTCCACGTGTTGATTTTTTTTTTCATTTTCACCTTTCATATGAGCACAATAAACTGCCTGTTCATGAGAATGTTCACTTGATTGCTTTACAGTCCACAGGTTGCAGATAATATCTGTTGTTTCTGAGGGAGTATGTGCCAACAGCATGAAAAAAGTCGCAATTCCAGGATTTACTTGGAATTGAAGGTACTACTATATGCACATTTCCCTGACGCAACTGGGAAATATACTAGTTTGCTGCAGAGGCTGTAATCCTGGCCTAGAGTCTGTGGGAGGGAAGAATGTCCTCTTTCAGCTTCTAGCAAAACAGCAACTGTTGCAGTAAGTTTGTAGGGTTCACAGTCCTTGGCCTGGTTGTAACCAAAATATCTGTGAGGATATAATGGGATAACCATGCTTATGTCACCTTTAGGCTTTTGGAGGAAGGGTGAGATGCAGAAGTAAACATTTTGCACAGTGCCTTTTGAGTTTGCTTTTACAATGACCAGTGAGGTGGATGGATGTGTGTGTGTGTGTGTGTGTGTGTGTGTGTGTGGATGGATGGTTGGATGTGTCACTTATTCCTGTTTTGTGAATGGGGTAGAAGTGAGCAAGACTAAAAGACAATGATTTCTGCAAGGTGTTAATGGAGATTTTCAGACTACGCTGTTATAGCGTTACTATTCCACTTTAACTGCTCTGGCTTCCTCCTATGGAATTCTGGGGTTTGTAGTTTAGTGAGGCCTAAGAGCTCTCTGGCTCAGAGTTGTAAATGCCCCTCCCTAAACTGCAAATCCCAGGATTCAACAGGAGGCAGCCATAGCAAATAAAGTGAAATAGTTACACTATAACAGTGTTTGAAAAACTAGAATCTTTGGGAGAATTCCTGCAAAGGTAGTTGTTCTGAGTCCAAATTGGTCACTTTGCTCTTTTGCTAGATTGATGCATGGACTGACTTGAAACTCTGGCCTATGGGAAGATACCTGTCTTTTTTGGCATTAATACTTTTTTCCAAGTAGCTTGTTGGCTTGACTCATATTTAAACAAGTGGTGTGGTCCTAATTCATTACTTGCATTTTACTTTTAAATCTTTATTTTTTAGGGGGGGAGACTTCTAAAACATTAAACTGAATTTAATCATTTTAAATTCTGTTGCAGTTGTTTTACTGTACAGTAATGGTTTTAACTGATGATTTTTGGAAGTCACCTTGGGTCCCACTTTGGGAGAAAGGCAGCATATAAATTAAATAAATAAATAGCCTCAACTTCTACTAAATGAGGATCCACACACACATCTTATGAAAAACAAGAAAACATTCCTTTTTATGCAAAAGGGCAGTGGGATTATGAATCGTTACATGACTTAAAAATTGCATTGCCTATTCCCAGTATTTTAGAGGGAGTAAGCAAACATATCTTTTATTCTGAAGGAAGGGCATGTTAGTATGCCCTACTACCCCCTCCCCACAATATCCCATAATTGGAAATATTGGACACTTTTTAGGGTCAGGTTGACCAAAAAAGGTCAGTTGGAGGTCACAGTGACCTGGGATGTATTTTAGAACTAGTTTGGCAAGCAAGCCCATATTAGGATTGTGCAGAAGCCCCTTAGTAAACACAGTCGTTAAGGAGGTATGTGCTAATCCTTTCTTCCAGCCTTGGGTGCCTCAGCAATGATTCATTCAATCAAACAATTACGTGACCATTCCCAAATCTAGTCCTATGGAAATCTCTCCTATATCCCCTCCTGTCCAACCTTGCAAGGTTGTCATAAAAACCATCAATTCCTATCTCCCAGCCTTTAATGCAATCAGTTGAGTTTCGATTTCCTTTATCCAGTGGGAAAGCCATCCAGGCTTTGTCATAACCAGTGTACCCCTTCAGGATATGAAATAGAGTTTAAATACCCCAGCCTAGACACCAGCTAGGTGTGCCACAGACAGACATTGACACTCTGCCAGATTCTTTGTGCCACCCTCAATGTCAGTCTGAGCATCTTCGTTGCGCAGAACTCTTCTCTTCAAGACTGGTAACTATAACTCTACCTGGACATCTCTTTATCTAACCTCCCCACCTTTCTTTCCAATACCCTTGTCTGGTTCTTAAGAGTGTATGCTTTATATGCTAGCATATCCCCTGTGCTACTTCCAATAAAAATACATTATTTTACTTTAACTGGAGTATTCTCTACCGTTAGTACTGGTATACATAGATGAAAAGATCCCTGAAGTTACCCACCTCTCGCAGCCTTCTGTATAAACTAAAAAATTGCCCCAGACAATAATAGAGATTTTGGCATCGGGTGGGTCTCTAAAGCACTCCCCACCTCTTAAGGTAATGGGCATCACTAGTTCTTATGCTGCTTTTAAGAACCACATTGTTATTGCAGGTAGCATTGTTACGACTTCCTAGCTTTGGGTCCATATAACCAGCTACCATATGACTGTTTTTAGTCTCTGCTAGAATGGAAACAGCTCAAAGACAAGAGGATACAAAAATTGCTGGTCTCTGAAGTGAGCCAAGGGAGTGGCCCTCCTTTCCATCTTATCTCTTCTACAAGACAATGGCATGCCTGCTGGGTGATACTAGGCGGGGAGAAGCAAAACTCAGGGAAAGTGGCTTCTCTGGAAAGAGAAGCCTGCTTTCCTTCTCTCCCTCTTCTATCACCTGATATCTTTCCACCTTGGGTCCCATATTGGGAGGAAGGTGAGATATACTGTAAATAACATCATACAAATACCTTCTTTCAACTCCAGGAGGTCATCATGCACCAAAAGTAGGGAGAGAAATACTCTCTGAAAGAAATTCGCAAACCTTTAAAGGGGGAAGTGTGACATCTTTTCTGACATTTCACAGATGAAAATCGCTAAGTGTTTGGTATACCATATTCCCATATTATTGTTTAAGACATTTATATTCCATATGCTCACATTCCATTCCATTATTTTAAAAAAAAATAAAATAAATTCAAGCTACATGGTTCTTGCTTCCCACTTCATTTTATCTTCACCACAGCCCTGCAAGGTAGGCTAGACTCTGTGTGGCACAAAATCACATAGTGAGCTTGATGGCTGGGCTTTGAATGGGTCTCCCCAGTCCTAGTCCAACACTCTAACCTAGCTTTCCTCTGACACAGTGTCTTCTAGATGTGTCTGACTACAACTGCTATCATCCCCAGATGTCATGGCTAGGGGCAGAGAGCATCAGGTGAGTGGGTGGGTGGGTGGTAAACTTCTAAAATTAGTAGATTAAATTGCCTCCCCTACCAAGGATCAATCCAAAAGTTCAGTTCCTTCCATTTCTGCATATTATTGAAGGCCAATGTCTTTCCATGGGCTGGACTAAAAGTACCCCTTACAATGCTGTTCTCTATTTTGGAAGATACTGTCCTGTGCATTTAAAGAAAAAAGTGTCTGAGATGCAGAGCAATAATCACAGCAGGACACAAAATTAGGCATGGGCTGAACAAAGAACTAACAGCATCAAAGAGATTTAGAGGTTAAAATAAGCCAGAGCAACACCAGTACCACCACCACCACCACTGGATCCATCCTGGCAGCTACAGTAATCAAGTCCTTTTAAAGGAGACCCATTCACTATGGGGCATTCTTCTTCCCTGGATGTGGGATTCACCTGGCAGCTATGAAGGAGATGGAATTAAATGCAGATGGATGCCTTGCAAAGTTTTGGCACAAAAGGGTGGATGGGAAGTGTTCCATTCCAGATTTCCCTAACTGCAGACATAGTGTAAACATACAGGCCTGCCCACAACAAAGTGGGTAGGGATCCTTCTGGTTCTTACCCATCTGGGCTCAATTCTCAAAAAGCCATGGGGAGCTCTCTCTCTCTTTTTCTCTCTGTCCCTCTTTCTCACACACATTCTTGATGTATCCGCCAGGCAGTATTCATTCTCAGTCCTTCCCCCACTCTGTTGCACTGTAATAAAGAGAGCAATAAAAGAGGTAAGGCAATCCTCTTAACTAGCTCAGCAGCCTTTGGTAAAAGAGAATGTGTGATTTTTGAATTCCATGTATGGTTTCTGTGTGGTCAGGTGGCTTGCTCCCAACATTTGGCAATCTCGCTCTAATTTTCCTGGCTATAGATCTACCATGTTGTTGGGAGCTTATGACTGATGCCAACAGACAAAACTGCTAATTGTACCTTTTGGGTGTAACAAAGTATTGGCAGATGTGCGTGTGAATTAATTTATGTCATGTTATACAGCAATTAAAAAAAAGATGTTTTTATACCAAGTGTAGGGAACCTTTGCTCCTTTATATGTTATGGACTTCAACTCCCATTAGCCCAACTCATCATGACCAATGATAGACATTTATGGATATTGAAATCAAATTTCCACAATCTCTTGCAATGGGAAGACCCAAAGTTCCCTACCCTTGCTCTATGGCTTTTAGTCAGTTACCCTTAGTAACCAAACTATGTTGCCTTTTTACTGAGTGTTCTCCTGTTTCTATAATAGCAATGGAATGCATATAAATTTAGTGGGTGAAATTTTCCCACCACTTTCTCCATGCGGGGGAGGGGGGAGATTCACTTGCTAAATTCCCACTTATCCTGGGAATGTCAATGGGCATTGAAGGTGTAATATAGACATTGAACCAGTAAATATATTATAGAATTATGTGATGGGCTATTATTAAAGATATATAAGAAGTGCAATTGGGGGAAAATAGCACTTTCAAAACGACCTTGAGAGATGTATCACTTATTATTCCATTTTACAGATGGGGAATATATATTGAGGCTGGGGAAATAACTGAAATAGTGAGGGGTAGTGGTTCTTAACCTGTGTTCCGGGGACCCCCAGGAGTCTGCAATGTCCTTACAGGGGTTTCATGAAAGCTTGAAGGCTGATTGGCTAACTTCCTCCCTGCAGTGGAGTGGCCACGTGACAGGGGGAAAGGCTGGCTGGCTTAGCCTGCACATTGCCATTCAATCTGCTCCAGCCACAAACTTGAAGGAAGAAGCAGGAGAAAAGTCTGCCCTCCCCTTCCAGTGCCTGTGAGAGAAGGTTTAATGGGTGGTGTAATTGTGTTGTTGTTGTTACGGTTTTAAATCTTGAGTTAAATCTTGGGGGCCCACGGCAACAAAAGATATTTAAAGGGTGTCCTTGGTAAACAAAAGGTTAAGAGCCACTGGTGTGGGGAATTGAACCAACAATCAAATGCAGTGATTCCATCCAATCCCCTCCTGAGGGGCTCTTTTCCTTCCCTAGCCAATCCCCTCCGTGTGTGTGTGTCTGTGCACATACACATACACACCTTAAAGATGCTTGTTTACTTTTGGTTACCTCCTGAATTTCATAGGGTTTTCTTAGGTAAGGAATGCTCCAAAGTGGTTTTGCTAGTTCCTTCCTCTGAGATATAGCCAACAGCTCTACTTCTTAGCAGCTTTTAAAGAAAGGAATGTTTAAAAACCTCCAAAGAAGGAGACTCCACCACACTCCCAGACAGTGCGTTCCACTGCTGAATAGCTCTTACGGTCAGGAAGTTCTTCCTAACGTTTAGGTGGAATCTCTTTTCCTGGAGTTTGAACCCATTGCTCCGTGTCCTATTCTCTGGAGCAGCAGAAAACAAGCTTGCTCCATCCTCAGTATGACATCCCTTCAAATATTTAAATATGGCTATCATGTCCCCTCATCACCTTCTCTTCTCCAGGCTAAACATCCCCAGGTCCATCAGATGCTCCTCACAAGACATAATGGCTTAGAGGTTGGGTGCTGAGGCAGCTTCCCTATGAGCAACAATAAATGCATTTATCTAGTATAGTTGCTGGCCTCTTGTCTGAACCAGGGGCTTTGTGCATCTTCATACATATATTGCACTGCACCATGACCAGGGCATGGGGCGGGGAGAATCACTTTTGGGACTATAGCTCCCATAATTCAACAGTTCACAAAACCTCCCACTTCTTACAATCTCACTAATCTATGATGGTCAGGGCAAGAAAAAACACCAGCCTTGCAGCATGACACTTCCTATGGATAGGCTTGTAGTGTTTACTCCTTGCCCAACCCAGGCCTCCTATTGGAACAAGAAGTAGGCCAAGCCACTTTGGTCACTTAAGTCAGTGCTACACCAAATGGTGGTCTGTGGATCCGTGCTGGTCAAGGAACCTGTCCTCTGCCAGTTGTCAGCAAGTTTCTTTAAGAAAAGGATGCAAACACGATAATAATATGGCACAAATAGGGTACCAATCCCTGGCTGTTGCTGGGTCCTATCAAGTCGTTTCCAACTTAGTATGACCCTAAGGCCAACCTATCATGAGATTTTTCTTTGCAAGATTTGTTTAGAGGCAGGTTGCCTTTTCCTTCCCCTGAGGCTGAGAGAGTGTGGCTTGCCAAAGGTCACCCAGTCAGTTTCCATGGCTGAGTGGAGATCTGAAAGTCTCCAGAGTCGTGGTCCAACACTTAAACCACTACACCACTCTGGCCTAGCCCATTGGGGGTGAAATTCCAGTTCTCCACATCAGATACCTTGAGAAGCGTTGTGCCAAGGGACACAATGAAGGATCCCCTTCCTCAGCTCTTGCCACACATCTCTCCTTCTGGAGGGGATTGCCCCACAGTGCATGCCTCCATCCTCAGAGACACTGCTTGGATAGTGCAGGGAGAGAGGGAGGGAGGGGAAACCGACAGTATGCTCACAAGACCTGGTGGAAAGTAGTTTTGACTGCCAAGTTCCAGCTTGCAGATCAAAGCAGCTGAGTGAAAGAGAGAGTCACAGAGGTCCGCACTGAGAGCCAGAGGAGAGACTGTGTGCCTGCAGTTCTCCTCAGTAGGGATGTGGTGGAGGGGAGTGTTGCTTAAGGAGCATCAGGAATGAGTGAGATGTAAATATTTACAGGCCTTGAGGTCAAAGAATGAGGTTCCCATCCCAAGAGGTTGTGTAGGCCTCTAGGGAGGGAAGGGGACTGTCTGCCTCTGCCTAGTGTGGGAAGGAGGATGTGATGGTGATGGGAGGGGGAGACGGAGCTGATCTGGGATCTCCCCATTTGCTGAAGGCAGGGTAAACACGACCATTTGCTTTGCCTTGCCTTGCCTTGCCTTCCAGCATGGGCAGCTAGATAAGTGGCCGGCCTCATCCTAGACTTCACACCCTTACGAAGATAAATAACAGGATTCCTATAAATTAAAGGTAAGTGCAAACTTCATTTCTCTCCCTAATGTTCATGCTGAACCCAGAGCTCAAAAACTACTTGGGGGGGGGGGGTTACAACTCCCAGAATCCCCAATCAGCATGGCTGTCCACTTAGAAATTCAAAAAAGTAACTTTTGCAAGCATTGGACTTTAGTGTTAAGGGGAATCAGGGAAAATATTTTCTGGGATTTTTGTGTAAACCTTAGAAAGGGGAACCTTACAACGAGACCTTTTGCTGCTGTAAGAAGCAATGGCCCAATTTGCCGAGGGATAAGATGCACTTTATTTCCCTAGGATAAACCTGAGGTCTTTTATAGCTGCATGGCAGAAATTCATCATAAGATGCTTTTTATGACTTTTTCTTTCTCCACCTGTGAGAGACACAGGAACTGCACCAAGGGTGATGGGGGGTGGGGAAATGTTCCTTCTACCATACAAGCAGCCTCCCAAGGGACTGGGCTTTTTGCAATAGAATCATAGAATCATAAAGTTGGAAGAGACCTCAAGGGCCATCCAGGCCAACCCCCTGCCATGCAGGAATACACAATCAAATCATTCCTGACAGATGGCCATTCAGCCTCTGTTTAAAAACCTCCAAAGAAGGAGACTCCACCACACTACAAGGCAGTGTATTCCATTTCAAAAACAGCTCTTACTGTCAGGAAGTTATTCCTAATGTTTAGGTGGAATCTCTTCTCCTGTATTTTGAACCCATTGCTCCGTGTCCTAGTCTCTGGACCAGCAGAAAACATAGTGCCTAATTGTTTGGAAACATGTTTCTTCCCTCCCCAAAAAAGAAATAAATCATATGAAACAGACTTTCACATTAATCATTTACTTATGGTGTACATGCTTGGATGCCGCTGGCGAAAGGTGCCACTCCTCTACACTGTTATTTCAGCATGAGTATGTATGAGCTGAAGCTCAGTCTTGAAATGGGAGTAACTTTGACATACCTTTTTGATGCTATACCAGAATTAAGAACAAAACACACACACACACACACACACACACACACAGATTTATGTAGGAGGGGTGCAAATTCTCCAGATTTGGAGACTTGCCTCTGGACAAACAGAGAGGATTACATGAAAGCCTCCAGCCCACTGGGTTGAGTAGCAGATTGCTACTATTTGCAAGGCTTCATTGATTGGTTCCTGCAACTTGCTCAGATTCTCCAAGGGATCTACCCTATGTCTTGTTATTTAATCTTCCCCCTTCCCTCCCAGTGTTGTGGCACCAGTGCACACGCTGCACTCCACTCTGCATCCACCTTCTGGCTAGATGCAGGTTTCTTGTTAACTGTGTTCAAGTTGGCTTTGACTCATGGCAACCCCATGGATGAGAGATCTCCAAGTCCTTAACTGCCCCACTCATGTCCTACAGGTTCAGGCCTGTCACCTCCTTGATTGAATCTATCCACCTAGGGGATTACCGCACTCTGAAAAGTGGCAAGGCAGCCAGAAGGTTCTGTCTTCCCGTGCTGTCTTTCTGCATGACATCAGCGTTCTTCCAGTGTTCTTTTGTTCTGGTCCCATGGGGGACTGAGGTAAAACGGTGTCTTTTGCGAAAGGTTTTTTTCAGTTACCAAAAAGATGCAATTTTACCCCAGTCCACCATGGGATTAGAATGAAAGAATTATGTCATGTGGTAAGGCAGCATGGAAGATGGAGTATTCCTGCTGTCTTGCTGCTTTTCTTTGCAGTGTGGTGTACCCCCTACCGTGTGGTCTTCCTCTTTCTTTTCCCCTCCACTTTTCCTAGCATTATTTACTTTTCTAGTGAGTAATTTCTTCTCATGATGTGTCCAAAGTATGACAGCCTCAATTTGGTCATCCTGGCTTCTAATGAGAGTTCAGGCTTGATCTGTTCTAAGACAGATTTATTTGTCTTTTTGGCTGTCCATGGCAAAGTAGGCTAGATTAAAGATTGCCCATAGCAAGTAGGCTAGATTAAACATTGCTTTTATCACCCCCTCCTAAGTACATGAGAAGAAATAACCCGAAGTAACCCCCTCATTTCACCTTGATCTGGGGACAGCCCCTTTAACTAAGGGCTTGTCTACACTATCAAAAACCATGTCTTTCCTCTCTGGCTTTTCTTCGCAAACGAAGATTCAGGAAGGACTCATCCCGCGTTTTCTGCAAGCGCGCTGATGATTAAAAAGGCCAATCCGAGTTAGACAAGTCCGGTTGCAGAAAGCACAGCAGAAGGTCTCCTTGGGTGATGTTTCCGGGTTGTGATTCTTTCTGTGTTGTCGTTTCTCTTCAAGACTTGTTCGACGTGAGTTCTCAAATAAGGCTGAAGCATTGTGGATAGTGTGTCTCCATGCCTCCCGATGTGAAGCCAGGGCGGACCATTGTTGGTGATCAATTTGGCTGAGCCTGAGATGTTGTTTCAGGGAGTCCTTGTATCGCTTTTTTGGAGCACCCCTCTTACGCTGACCCGTGGCAAGTTCACCATAGAGTACTATTTTGGGGAGGCGATGGTCCTCCACCCTAGAAACATGCCCTGCCCAGCACAGCTGTGTTCTTAATATCATGGCCTCAATGCTGATGATCCATGCTTGCTCAAGGACTGCAACATTCGTCACATAGTCAGTCCAGTGTATATTTAGGATTGTGCGAAAACAGCGCTGATGAAAGCGTTCGAGGAGTCGTAAATGGTGGCGATAGGTGACCCATGTTTCAGACCCATAAAGGAGAATAGACAGTACAATGGCTCTATACACACTGATTTTTGTGTTTTGCCTCAGGTGTTTATTACTCTAGACTCTTTTGTAAAGTCTTCCAAATGCGCTATGTGCCTTTGCTAATCTGTGATCGATCTCTTTGTCAATCTTGGCATCTGAGGAGATGATGTTTCCCAGGTAGGTGAACTGCTGAAAGGACTTAAGCACAGATTTGCCAATGGCAATATGGGGATGGTGGTGTTCGTCCTGTGGTGCAGGCTGGTAGAGAATTTCAGTTTTCTTCAGGTTGACTTCCAGCCCAAACAGCTCTGCAGCTGTTGCAAAGCAGGACGTTAGGCGCTGCAGAGCTGCTTCTGTGTGGGCAGCAAGGGCAGCATCATCAGTGAAGAGCAGCTCACGGACTAGATAGTTTAGAGTCTTAGTGTGAGCCCTCAGATGGCTTAAGTTAAACAAGCTACCATCAGTACGGTAACGTATATAGATGCCGTCGTTGTCTTTGAGCTCAGCCGTAGCCCTTTGGAGCATCATGCTGAAGAAGATTGTAAATAAAGTTGGCGCAAGAACACAACCTTGCTTCACTCCATTAGTTATTAGAAAGGGCTCTGAAAGAGCATTGCCATATCTGACTTAACCGCGCTGGCCCTCGTGTAGCAAGATAATCATTTTAAGGAAATTGTGGGGACATCCTAGTCTTTCCAGGATCTGCCACAGACCTTTCCTACTCACGATGTCAAAGGCTTTGGTGAGGTCAACAAATGTTACATAGAGACTCTTGTTCTGCTCTCTACATTTCTCTTGCAGTTGTCTAAGGGCAAATACCATATCTGTAGTACTCCTATTGACTCTGAAGCCACATTGGCTTTCAGGAAGAAGTTCTTCTGCAATAGCAGGAACTAATCTGTTCAGGAGTATCCTTGCAAGGATTTTTCCAGCAATAGAGAGCAGTGTTATGCCTCGATAGTTTGAGCAATCGGATTTTGCTCCTTTTTTTCTTGTACAGGGTGATGATGACTGCATCTCAGAGATCTGATGGCAGTTCCCCCTTTTCCCAGCAATTCACAAGGAGTTTGTGGAGTTTATCATAGAGTACATTACCTCCGTGCTTCCAAACTTCAGGTGGGATTCCATCAATCCCAGCTGCCTTGCCGTTTTTCATCTGCTGTATGACCTTAAGGATCTCTTCCAAAGTGGGAGCTATGTCCAATTAATTTTTCATTGGTTTTTGTATCATATGTTGGATAGCTGAGCCTTGGACTACTCGGTTGGCACTAAAGAGACTTTGAAAGTGTTCAGCCCATCGATTCAGGATGGAGGCTTTATCAGTAACTAACGTTTGACCATCTGTACTGTATAAGGAGCTTTGGACCAGATAAGTAGGTCCAAACACTGCCTTAAGAGCTTCATAAAATCCTCTAGAATCACCCAGATCTGCACAGCATTGTGTCTTTTCTGCTATATTGATCCACCACTTGTTCTGCATGTCTCGGAGTTTTTTGTTGAAGTTTACTACATGTGAGATGGAAAGCTGCTTTTCTTACATGGCAAGTTGGCTGGGCGAGGTATGCCTGGTGAGCAGTTCTCTTCTTTGCCAACAGCTCCTGGATCTCTTGGTTGTTTTCATCAAACCAGTCTTGATTTTTCTTGTGGGAGAACCCGAGGGATTCTTCCACAGACTGTTTTTGATATGTTGCCAAAGCACTGTAGGAGAAGGATCTATAGGATGGTCTTCAAGTTTTGTTTGCAGGTTTGCCTGGAAGTTGTCTCTCATGGTAGCTTGTTGAAGATTGTTGACTTGGAGTCTTCTCTTTAAGATGTCATGCCTCTTAGGTTTGAAATTAAGATGAAGATTTAGTTTACATCTTACGAGGCGATGATCTATTTGGCATTCTGCACTGGGCATTACTCGAGTATAGCGGACATCGCAAATGTTTCTCTGGCGGACTAGAACATAGTCAATGAGGTGCCAATGTTTGGATCGGGGATGCTACCAGGTTATCTTCCAGCTATCTTTCTGCTGAAAGATAGTGTTTGTAATAGTTAGCTGTTGTTCTGCACAGAACTCTAGCAAGAGGCATCCGTTATCATTGCAATTTCCAACACCATGCTTGCCTAAGACACCTTTCCAGGCTTCGGAGTTCT
The DNA here is from genome assembly GCA_030847615.1 of Gambelia wislizenii. Classification (NCBI taxonomy): domain Eukaryota; kingdom Metazoa; phylum Chordata; class Lepidosauria; order Squamata; family Crotaphytidae; genus Gambelia; species Gambelia wislizenii. The sequence continues at coordinate 265,196,560 of JAUMIR010000002.1, forward strand.
TTCCTACTCTGGCATTGAAGTCACCAAGGATAATAATTTTATCTTCTACAGGGACTTTTTGTATGAGTTGGTGTAGGTCTGTGTAGAATTTGTTTTTCTCTACAGGGTCGGCTTGCATAGTTGGGGCATATATACTAAAGAGAACAACATGTGGGAGGCGTAAGGAAATAATGCGATCAGAGTGTCCTGTTGGCAAGGTTTTGAGTTTGGAGGCAATGGAGTTTTTAATCATGAAGCCTACTCCTGAAAGATGTTTTTCGGTTTTGGGTTTGCCAGACCAGTAAAGTGTGTAGCCGGTGCCATGTTCTTTAAGGCTGCCTTCCTCGTGGAGATGAACTTCACTAAGAGCAACGATGTCAATATTAAGTCGTGATAGTTCATGGGCTATTAGAGCAGAACGATGCTCAGGCCGTCCACTATCTTCAGAGTCTCGCATGGTTCTGATGTTCCAGCATGCAAGTGTCAGTTTATTTACATCTTTGGAGGCCGGTGTGCGCCTTTGTTTCTTTGCCTTGGTTTGACCGCATCAGAAGATTCCCGTTGGCCGCGGCTAGCCAACCAGGTAGTTGGGGATGAGCTTTCGTTGGCCACCTTTTCTAGGCCCCTCTCCATATGGAGCAAGCAGTGCTCTCCTTAAAAAAGGCTGCTTGGTCGTTCAAGATGCTGCTGAACAAGACTGTCATCTCCCGGGTCAGCCTCGAGCGACCAATGTCCTGAACCGCCTGCATGCAGGGTTGGGTCTGCGGCTTCCAGTGCATCTTTACACCTGCCGTTTCCTCCCTTGCCTATTACTACAGGGCTTTTTTGGAATTGGATTTGTCTTTCGGGCCTGTGCAATGGATTTTTCTGGTGGAGCGCAGCGTGCACAGAACTGGCCTCATCCTTTAAACCAAAGGTTCATCTGCTGGCCTTGCAAGCATGGACGGTAGCAGCAAGGTCCTCGGGTCATAGGTTTGATTAGAGTTTCCTTCTCTTAGATGGTTGACCTTACAGGGTTGGATGAGCCCCATCTGCCTGGGTTTGGGATTAGAGTTTTCCTTCTCCTAGAACAGTTGCCATAAGGCTAGAGAGCCCATCCTGCCCCTTGACGCTGTTTGTCAGACCCTTCGGTTTTGACCTGTCTGGCATTGGAGACCCTACCGGTGGCTATTTTGCCACCGCCAGCATAGCTCAAAACGTCATTAGGATATGCAAGCCTCTCTCCCACGACAAGGGGGTGTCAATGGAGAGGCAAAAACCATGTATCCCCCTGATAATTCCCCCAAATCTGTGGCAATCCAGTCACACACTGCATGACTCAGATTTAGGGCATTCTGGGGTATTTCCCCTAGATGTGGAATATGTAGGATTTGGTGTCCTCTCCACATTTTCATCTGCCATCGCAACTGCCGGCACCATCACCATCATGACCAATTTTAAAGCTCCAGAAGCAGTGCTGCCCCTGCCCACTCTTCACTTGCCCATCATTTCCTTCAAGCACTTCTGTCACTTTCTTCAAACACCTCTTCCTGTGACAGGCAAGTGGGTAAGTGGGGGGAGGCAGCACTGCTGAACTGGGGAAGGGAGAAAACTCCTTTGGCTAGGAACTGACTCAATCCCTTTGGCTAGGAACTGGCTCAGGAGCTTTAAATTATGGTCAAGGTGGTGTGGCCAGGTCGGTGGTGATGGCAGATGAAACTCCACAGGGAGAGTGAAGACAAGGTACCCCATGTCCCTGTGGAGAATAATAATGCACAGGGCTTCAGGGGCATGCGTGGGCATGTGGGCAGAACTCCCTTTGGCGTTTTTGCCCCACATGCAGACAAGCCCTAAGATTTCTTTCTTCATTTCCAAATAGGAAATTGTTCTCTCTATGTGTAGATGTGTGTGTTTGAATGACAAGCTGTTAGCAGCTGCAGTTGGTATTTTAAGGCATAATGTGTAATGACATCTCAGGTTCTAGCCCAGAAATCTCTGGGACAATCCTGGACTTTCCTCCCTGCTAGGATGAGCCAGGCAGCTATAGACACCAGAATTTACATTTGTACACAATCCAGGTTCATTCTCCTCCTTCCCCAATGATTCAGCTTTATGTTACCAAGGTACAGGCAGGAATCACCTGAAGTATGGGTGACTCTGAGCTGGTCCTTTCAGGCTCATGGGTTGGTTGGTTGGAATTTCCTACATGAGGAGCTGCCTAGACATTTTAGGAGTACAGTTGGCCCTCCACATTTGCAGGTTTAACTTTTGTGGGTTTGATTATTCACGGATTATTTGCTGCCACCTCTGCTGCTGCCCTATGCTATTTTTAATAGGGACTGCAAGCCTCACGAGACAGAGGGAGAGACTGTAAATGCATACGTAATGCATAGTAAGTCCCGATTAAAAGCGCAGCAGCAGAGACAGTAACAAACCTTGCCAGCTGCCCGCTTCTGCCTTGTGAAGGAACCCTATGAAGGCATCCATGGTGGGTGGAATCTGCAGATGGTACTTTTTGTGTGTGTTAGATATGATTTGCCGGACCTAAAGATTTTTCCACATTTCCGTTTCTTCCACATTCACCAGGGTCTTAACCCCTGTGCATGCGGAGGGCCCACTGTACTGTATCTTTGATTGTGAAAGACACTTCCCTTTGTCTTTATGTGGCTAGAAAACAGGCAGGACTGGCCAAAACTATCTCAATGACTCTGAGAGAGGCTGCATTGGTGAATTATTGTAGGCTTCATTGGAGAATTTACTGTTAGGGTTTAGATGTTATAAGAAGGTTTGGTTCCTGATAGGAAGCTTTTGGTTAGTTAATTTTAATGCATTGTGTTTTAAAAGTGTGACTGATTTCTTCTGAACTTATATGTGCTTGCTTCTTTAATAAACATACTGAACAGGAAACTGGCAATGGCATACATTTTTTGCCCATTTAGAGGGCTGGCATCTCTCATGTGCCCTATGGCTTGGCAAATGCCTGGTTGATAAGGAGTTCAAAGGGAGTTATAAAAGAGACGTCTTTTCTTTTCCTTCATGGTATAAACCCGTTTTGTTCTATGCGTATACACTATTATTATATACCCTCCAACATTATTATATACCCTCTGGCATTGCATAGATGAAAACTGGGACTTGTTGTGGCCAAGCAACAGCAAAATGTGGTCAAGATGGCAAACACTATTCATGAAGAAGAAAACACAAGCCAGGAGAGGCAGTTTGCTTTTGCCTGGGTCTACTGGGAAGGGCAAGATTCCAGCTCCTTCTGCACTCTCCCTCCTCTGATTATAGTGCAATTTTGAACAGTTTTCGGTAATGGAAGTAAACTGAGGTTGAACGGGGAAGGTGGGAGAAGCTGTTTTAAAAACAGCTGAAAAAGTTGGGCAACAGTGAATTAATCAGGATTGTCCCTGCCAAATCGGGACAATTAGGGGGTATGTAATTAATAACGCAACACAGCAGGCCTGGAAGTGCACACAAAATGCTTCTCACAGTGAATCAACATTGCTCACATTTGCTACACACACACACACACACACACACACACACCATGGCTCTTTAAAGAGCTACACGAATGTTGTGTAAAACTGTGGGAAAATGTTTAGCCTGAGAAGACTTTGAAAAACCAAACAGATTTCGGGAATCAAAATAAACCTTTAAACAAAGATCACAATATGCATGAGCATGGCCATGGGAAATGGTGTTTTATTGCCAACAGTGATCTTGTGGTAACGCAGGATCTTGATACTATAGTTGACATAAATTAGTGAGAAAGAATCACGTTTAACAAGCAACAGTGAATTACAGACTGAGTATTCCTGCATCTAAAACACAGTCTTTGGTGGGAGGAGGACAAGGTCTATGTGTGCCTGTGTGCGTGTGTGTATGCATGAGAGAGACTGAGAGAGAGAGGTCTGTACAAATCTTCAGCATACCCTCAATGTTTCACGGACAATAACCAGGATAAATGTGGCCAAGCAACAACAATGTGGTTACAATGGCAAAAATTATTAAGGGGGAAGAACACATACATTAGGAGAGGCTGCAACAGATTGCTTTTGCCTCAGCTTAAAGGGAAGTGCACAATTCTGCCCCTTCCTCTCCTCTCCTCTCCTCTCCTCTTTAGGGTTCATCTGCACTGTAGAAATAATGCAGTTTGACACCACTTTAACTGCCATGGCTCCATCCTACAGAATCCTGGGATTAGTAGTTTGTGAGGCATCAGCACTCTTTGGCAGAGAAGTCTAAAGACCTTGTTAAACTACAAATTCCAGGATTCCTTAGGATACAGCTAGAACACTTAAAGTGGTGTCAAACTGCGTTATTTCTACAGTGTAGATGCACCCTTAGTTAACTGAGTTAAAACAACTTTTGCATGTTGAACTCAGTTTTCAGCAGTTAAAGTAAGTAAGCTAAGGACAAAAAGGGAAAGAGTGAGGAGACAAGAGATACAGGGCCATTTTAAAAACAGTTGGAAAAGTGGGACAAGAGAGGATTAATTGGGACTGCCATATCAGGAAGGTTGGAGGGTATGCTTCAGGCATAATAAACATTAAACAGCTGTTATCTATTTATACTTCCACCAGGCACATTAAATAAACGAGGATCAAACTCTACATTATATTAAACATGCTTTGGCATCTGTTTGAGTTTTTAAATATCCAATTTGTGTGTGTGTGCATACACACCATTAGTTCCACAACAGGGAGATGGAGTATTAACCCTTTCTGTTCCTCCCATAGTCCTGATGAACATGGATCCCTACTCTCCAGAGCAGCTATTTTTATTGGCTACCAATAGGAGTTTTCTTTCTGAGTGTCTGTATTTTCAAACTTGTAGTGTAGGGCAAGCTGTAAGACACCTATTTCCCCCCCCATAGATCCTAGGGGTAGCACCACTATCACTCACTTTTTAAAGAATTCTTACATCCTGGATAGAAAAGAATCCAGGCTTATACATTCATAGGCTGCATCTGTGCTGTAGAAATAATCAGTTTGACACTGCTTTAGCTGCCATGGCTCAGTGCTATGGAATCTTGGGATCTGTAGTTTGGTCCAGAGCTCTTTAACAGAGAAGGCTAAATATGTCACAAAACTACAAATCCCGGGATTCCATAGCATTGAGCCATGGCAATTGAAGTGGCCAAACTGGATTATTTCTGCAGGGCAGATGCACTCATGAAGAATGTCGACCCTTTCCAGAGGTTCCTTTAAATGGCTTGGCATTGCATCATGCAGCCTCTCCCTTCACCCCATGTTCAGTCTGAAGTGGAAGAGGCCAAACACAGATGTATCACAGGAGTGAAAAGTAGGCCTGCACCTCAATTCAAACTGTAAATCTAGTTCCAGATTGTTTCTCTGCCCCTCTCTGTGGCTTCAAAGTGTATCGCCAACCAAAGATTCCACTGGAAACACTCCCCAATACATTCAGGCTCTTTTCCTGAAGATGCTACTACTGGTGTCAGAAATGTGTAACACCATGAAACATTTTGTACTTGGAAACAAATCCAGAGAGGAAAGCAATGTACACATGTGGTGTTAATTGCAAAGGATGCCCCTGTACATATAAATCAAAGCTCAGTCCTTTGGGAAAAAAATGTGCTGTCTTATACACATAACTGTGCTCATTTTAATCTGAACTTTGAAACACCCCCCCCCCCGCGCCTTTTGGACTACAGTTCCCAGAGCACCCCCTCCCCCAGCTAGCATGATCTCTGGTCATGCTGGTTGTGTAGTACTAGTAAACAAATACTGTATTATGGTCAAAGACCAGTAAACAAGAACCAGCAATAACTGCAAATAAAAACATTTAAGACATTTAAAAGCTATAAGCAAAGTAAAGTAAAACAGAGTAAAATTGCATATTACATATCTGGTAGGTATTTAAATAACAACAAAAAACAACAATAATTTACTGTTAAAAACATTTTAAAACATTGAAAAGTCATAAGCAAAGTAAAGTAAAACAGAATAAAATTGCATATTACATATCTGATACGTGTATAGGTGTTTAACTATCAGAAAAACAATCCATAATATGCTAATCCATGGCGCTGAACATTGCTCGTCTCACTTTGATTGCTGCTGTGCAAAATTTAGCTACCTTATATGTAATCGTAGGATTAGTATCAGAGAGTAGCAGGGCAGCAGAACAACCAGGATATTTGCAAAGTATTGGCCGGATGAGATCAGATTGTAAGTCTCTATAGAACAAGCACTGGAGAAGCACATACTCTACAGATTCAACTTGGCCAGAGTCACATGGGCAGTGTCTCTCCAGATAAGGAATTTTCCTATAACGTCCTTCAGAAGGAAGAGCATGCAAAGTAAAGGCACTATGATATTTTGGCAATTCTAAATTACTTAAATATGCCATAGGGATTGTAAGGTATCTGCTGTATTCACTGACAATAAAGGAAGGGGACCTGTCAAGATCCATTTGACGTTCTGTATCAGTGATACGCTGTTTGATAACTGCTTTGGCCTGGTCAAATCCCATATTTAATAAAGAATCAGGGGAAAGGCCCAAGGCCAAAAACTTAGATGTGACCTCATGATACCATGTAGATTGAAAGTCATCCTTCAGAACAAGTGGAGCAAGCCTAATAGGAAAAAAGGATAACTTGAGCCAATAAATAAGAATGGCCATCCAGACTCTGGCCTCAACTCTCAAAAAACCTGTCTTCAGTGCTGGCTGTGTATTTCTGGGACTTGTAGCCTGTTGTAAGTTAATTTTTCAAAGTTTTAATTTTAATGTTAAGAACCATATTTTACTCCTTTGGACGCTCTTCGTAACCATCCATCCATCCTTTTATTTATATTCCATCTTTCTCCTAGGCAGGGACTCAAGGTGGCGTACAGAGACAGAACACAATAAAACACATATAATTAAAAACAGACAACATCAAGATTAAAACAGTATTAAATAACAACAGAATTGAAACCACTCAAAATCTTACTTCAAAACAGTTTAAAAACCCTATGGTGATTGATGGTATTTCTATTTGATAAGTGTGTTTTTGCTACCATAAAAGTTATGGTGCCAAGAGGCCCTTTGGGTAATTCCAAACACACACTTCCTATAGAAAGATTGGGGCCAAACAATAAGTGAACATAGGAAATGGGCCAATACTGTTTCAGAATATTTGGCCATCTAACCTGGGGTGGGACAGCTACACCACCCCAGTTTTGGCTCCTCCAAAGGACTGCAACATAGATACTCTCCAACTATCCCAGTTTGTCAGGGACAGTCCCAAATTGATCATCCCATTTTTTCAGCTGCTTTTAAAATGTTCCAGTTTCTCTCTCCTCCTCCCCGACTTTCCCCCTTTGACCTCAGCTTAGTTCAGGCACTGCAAACTGAATTTAACCTGCAAAAGTAGTTTGCACTCAATTAATGCACTCAACTCAGCAGGGTGGGGGAGAGGAGAGGAGTCAGTGGAATCCTGCCCTTCCCAGTAGGCTCAGGCAAAAGGTTTGCCTTCAGTGGGAAGCCTGCAAGGTCAGTTGCAAAGGGAAAGGTGGGAGCAGCGGCGGTGGCGGCTCTTTACTGGCAAGGAACAGGAGCCTTTCATTGGCTTTGTGAGTAGGTTGTCTTTTGTTACCCCCCCCCGGGAGACATAAGGCCAGGACTCGCCTCTTCGCTTCCTAATGGGGAACTTGCCTTTTCTCCCCCCACTTTCCTTTCTTTGTATGGTCAGCAAGTGTTTATTTTTTCCTCTTAACATCCTGAATTGAAAAAAAGACAGACATTTTTGAACTGCAACTCCCAGAATGGCTAGGGGATTCTGGGAGTTGCAGTCCAAAAAGTCACTTTCCCAAGCTTTATTTTTAAACTTCTATTTATTTATCTTGGAGAAATAGCACTCCATGTTCCTTTTCTGAGCTGCAGGCTTCCAGCAGTTACCCATGCCAACTGGGGGATTTGTGATTTCCTGCATGGCAGGAGGTTGGACTGGATGGTCCTTGTGGTCTCTTCCAACTCTACAATTCTATGAGTCTATGAAACTGCTGCAGCCTCACCTAACTTGTGCATGCTAGTACCTCATTAAAAAGTTTTGCCATCTTGACCACTCTCTGATGTTTGGTCACATAACTGGTATGTCCCAGCTTTCAGCTGTGAAATGTTAGAAGGTGTGTGCCACATGGCTGCGACCAACATTTGGTCACTCCAGGTGTTTCCCAAGCCCATTCTGAGAAGGTTTTTCACTTTTTTGGGGGCGGGGTAGTTCCCAAAACAGCCTTTCAAAGCCCTCTAAAAGCTTTTTTTTTTTTGGTGGTGGTAGGGAGTAGTGGTAAAGTGCTTTTTCAGCCCATTTTTTAAAGCTAAAATATTATTTTCAGCTGCTTGGGGTTTGGGAAGGGTCAATGGGGGTCCCAGGGACAGCCATGGACACCCCTGTGCAGGCCTCATGCAGCTAAAATATTTTCTATTCCTGATCTGATAGCAGCTCTCCAAGATCAGAAGCAGATGGGCCACCCCAAGTACCTGTGCCATGATCCTTTTTAATCTAAGAAGTTGGGGACCAATCTGGGATCTCTGTGTAGTCCAAAGAAGTAAATGGAAAGTTTGTTCTTTGGATTATAACCCCCACAATCTCCTAGGTAGTGTGGCTTCTGGCTGGAAGACAGTGGAAGTTAACAGTCTTCAAAAAGGTCCTTTTCCTAGTTTTGTTTTCAGTGGATTTAAGCATGTGGCTGTGCTTGGAGTGAGTTTTACTGATTTGGGAATTCTGTGCGTTCCACCCACTTTGGGAGCATTTCCTCCAAACAGAGTACCATTGAAATAGCTCATCCTGAGGTTATTTTCTTGGGCAAGGAGAGCTTTCCCGTGATCCTGGGCATCAAGAAGTGTTTTCTTGTATCTCTCCAGCTACTTGATGTTTATACTGGCTGCTGAGATATTTCCCCCACCAAATGAGGCCTCAGCAACAGCCTTAGCTATCAGTGCTGATGTATTTCCCTCAGCTTTGACTAAAACGGTTTGTGTGCTGAACTGAAGGAGTGAGTGATAGTTCTGGATGGGGTTGCGCTCCCCTCTTCGTGGCTCCGGGTTGCTCTTGGATCCGGCCAGGTGGCTACAGTGGCCAGGAGTATTCTTGCCAAGCATTTGCTGGTGTGCCAGTTGTGCCCGGTCCTGGTGAAGGCTGATCTGCCCACAGTGGTTCATGCCTTAGGAGATTATCAGACGCGGGGGAATGTGGCAAAAAATGCATTCCCAACTGCATCAGAAGATTGCAAGAACAGAAAGGGCAATATTATCCAACACCCACATACTCAGACGTTCCCGGGGTGTAGCGCTGCCGTGGACGAATCTTCCCTTTTTCATTGACAGGGTCTCTCTCTCTCTCTCTCTCTCTCTCTCTCTCTCTCTCTGGCTTTTCTTCGCAAACGAAGATTCAAGAAGGACTGACGGGCAAGCCGCTAATAAAAAGGGATGCCTTATTCACAGCTGCACTATGCCCCCGGGATGCTGAAGGACGATGACTTCTGATAATGTCGCCCCTTCCTGTTCTTGTCATGATCTTCTGATGTGTTTTTTTCCCCTGCATCTGATAATCTCCTTAGTTACCATCCAATTAGACTACTAGCAATACACTTTAAGGGGGATTGTTGTTAGCAATAGCAATCACATTGATATTTCTATACCGCTTATCAGTGCCAAAGCACACTCTAAGCGGTTTACAATGTGTTAGCTGCTTGCCCTCCACAAGCTGGGTACTCATTTTACTGACCCAAAAGGATGGAAGTCTTGCCTGACCCCCTCGCCAATTGGAAACCATTCTGTTTCTTCATATTCTGTCCTAATTGTGGCTTCTTGTCCTGAATACATCAGGACAATTAAATGTTGTGGCACACCTATTTCTTTAAGAGCTATCCAAGTTTTTCCTGATCTACACATTCAAAGGCTTTGCTGTAATCTATAAAGCATAGGCTGTTTTAATTCTGAAATTCTTTTGTGTGCTCCCTAGCACCTCTTCCCTTCCTGAACCCAGCTTGGGCATCTGTCATGTCTTGCTTTATGTATGGTCAAAGTCTTTGTTGCAGAATTTTGAGCATCACTTTGCATGAGAGATTAATGCAATTGGTTTTGTGGTTGCTGCAGTCTCTGGTGTCCCCTTTCTTAGGGATTGGAATGCATATGGAACATTTCCAATTTGTGGGCCATTCTTTTGTTTTTCCATATTGGTTGCCAGATTTTAGTTAGAACTAGAGTAGATCTTGTCTCTGTAGCTTGAAGAGCTGCTTCAAGCTACAGAGACAGGATCTACTCTAGTTCTAACTTCAAATGGTTCTTCCTTGAATGGATCTATCATCCTTTCATCTCTTTGATATAGTCTTCAGTGTAGTTTCCATCGTCTTTTTATTTATATTTCATCATGTAATGTGTTCCCCTGCTGGTCATAGAGCATCCACATTCTTAGTTTAAATTTCCATTTGATTTCTTGGATCATGTGGAAGAGGTCTATTGGTCTTCCTTTTTTCTCATCATCTTCTATTTCTCTTCATTGATCATAGTAGTTCTCTTTGTCCCTGTGCACAAGTCTCTGAATGGTTGAATTCCGGATTTTTTAAAATTTTTTATTTTTATTCAAACTTATTTTCCAACATAAAAAAAGTCCATATCCACATACTTAAATACCATATACACATACACATAATTTATCACATTTTCTATTTGAGTGCAATGAATAACATAAATCCTTATTTGAACTGTACATGTTATGTATGTTATATGTTCTATTTTATTCATCTATACACATCCTTGAATTTGTCTATCACACATTCTCTCTTGCTTCTGTCTCTATCACACTAATCATATTTTTTCTTCTGTCTTTACTTAATTCTTTTCTTAATTCTCTCTCTCTCTGTCACACTGTCATTCTTATACCCACCTGCCCTATCCATATTTCTCTCATTCTAATCTTCCTATCCAGTCTCCCCGTGTTTTCCATTTTTATCTATGCACATCATTTTTATTAACCTTATATATATATGTTTATATATATATATATATATCCTTTTCCTCTCCTCTTATGTCTGATTATTGCTTGTTTCATGTTTTCATGTAATCTGAATTCCGGATTCTGACTCTGTTTCTATCAGCTTTTACTTCTCATCTGTAATTAATTAACTGCTTGAAGAGTTTTGTCTGTTATCCATTGAGGCTTCTCTTTCTTTTTGGCTGTAGATAGTGGTTGTGGGTTTTTTTTTTTGTTTTGTTTTTTGCATTCTTCTTTGACTGTGTCCCTGGCTTCAGTCCAGAGTTCTTCTGGCTCCTGGTCAATTAGGCATAATAGTACAAATCTATTTTTTTACATTACTGCATTGTTAAATTCTATGAGGATGTTCTTCAGGTTGCATTTTGGCATGATGGTTGGTTTAGTGTTCTTCTTTAGCTTTACTCTATTTTTTGATATCAGCACTTCATGGTTTGTGTCACAATCTGCTCTTGGTCTTGTTTTTGCAGAGAGAATGAAGTTTCTCCATCTTCTGCTTCCAGTTATGTAGTTTATTTGATTTCTATATTGGTCATCAGGTGATGTCTATGTATAGTCGCCTCTTTGGTTGCTTGAATAATGTGTTTGCAATGAACAAACGGTTGGCCTCACAAAATTCAATCAGTCACTCTCCTGCTTCATTTCTTGATCTTAGGCCAAATTTTCCTATACTCTTTGATTCTGCTCTGTTCCTACTTTTGCATTCCAATCACCTATGATTAACAACAAGTCCTGTTTTGGTGTGTGCTCAATTAAGCCTAATTGACCAGGAGCCAGAAGAACACTGGACTGCAGCCAAGGACACAGTCAAAGAAGAATGCCAAAACAAAACAACAAAACAAAACAAAACAAAACAAAAACAAAACACTATCTATAGCCAAAAAGAAAGAGAAGCCTCAATGGATGACAGACAAAACTCTTCAAGCAGTTAATGACAGACTGAGACGTAAAAGCTGAAAGAAACATATCCTCTGGAAGTGTTACCTTTCACTATTGCTACTGCCCAATAGCTGTTTGGCACATTTAATCTGTTCCTCAGCAAAGGCCTGTTTGACATGAGAGATCTTACCAGCAATGTAGTAGGAGCCTGTATGGTATAATGGTTTCACCGTCGGACTGCCACTCTGGAGATAAGGGTTCAAATCCCCACTCAGCCATGGAAACACACACTGGATGACTTTGGACAAGTTATACTCTCTCAGCCTTGGGGAAGACAAAGGCAAACCCTCTCTGAACAAATCTTGTCAAGAATACTCCTGATAGGCTCTCCATAAGTCAGAAGCAACTTGAAGGTACACAACCACAATAATAACACTGCTGCCATCAGCACAGCCTCTTGCCTCACAGAAGCATGCAATCCCACCACCACAGAAAGGTAAGTGCCATGGTGGGGATACATACCGTAATTATCTTGAATGAATAATAAATATATCGTTAAGTTGACTCTGCTATGTCATAGAGAATCTGCCTCTGCATTCTTTTTCAAAGGGAAAACTGTCATTGTGGTATGGAGAGAGCTGTAATGCAGAATTTTAGCACTTTCCCATGACAAATCTGATTTTCCTAGCAAGGTATAAGTGAATCCTATGTGGATGACCCAGAACCCAAGAGAGAGGTCGCTTGGGGCCTAGAGGGCACCTCTGCCCCCCCCCCATTCCAGACCATGGAGGATTCTGGGAGCTGTAGTTGCAAGAAGGAACTTTTCAAAGCCCTCAAAGTGTGTCTACAGTTTTTCAACCCACTCTGGTGATGGTAGCAGGTAGAATGTTCATTTTCCTTAAGTTCTGTTTCCTGCTTTTGTTTCCTAGCACTGGCTGCCATGTTTTTAGTTTTCATTGCTTTGGATAATATTTGCTAAAGCAAAGAACAGGAAGCCAGCCTTCCAGATGCTTTTGGCATGCCACTCTCATAATCTTTGACCATTTGCGGTGCTGGGAAGCAGCAGGCAAAAAATATCTGGGGACCACAGATTGTCCATGCCTGTTCTTACTTTTCTGGAAGTCGTGTTAAGCAAGGTTTTATGCAACAGTGAAAAGCTAAGAAAAACGTTCTGGTGCCTTTAGAGAAAAATCCAAATAGCTCCTTACATACACTAATTAACAGGGGGTACAATCCACAAGGACATTCTCCTGTGTCCTCTGAGGACATTCAGTCAATGACCTTAAAGTAGCTGTTGTGGAACAAAAAAACTTCAGAGCAAGATTACAGAGGCGGAGGGGGAGGCTCCGGTATTCTAATTCATTAGGAATCTGTCGCCAGAGGTTTGAATCAGGATATTTCTAAGAATAATATTTCATATCATGCTGCATGGGTTAATGAGTCTGTCTACTATTGGGATGTTTACAATATTGTGGATAGCCAGTGGTAATAATAATGTAATTGTCACAGTCAGCACTTTTTACATTCAGTTTCCTTCTGACATCAGTGTATATCCATGGTTTCCAAATGTTGGTCCTCCAGATGTTTTGGACTTCAGTTCCCAGAATTCTCAACTGATGGCTAGGCTGGCTGGGACTTCTGGGAGCTGAAGTCCAAAATAACTGGAGAAGCAAAATTTGCTGCTGTATAGGATTCTACCTAAAGCTATGTGCAGTGTATATATACCGAAATTCTAGATACCACTGCATTATCATTCTATGATTCTATGATTCTATATATCTGATGAGGTGATGACAGTACACAGATTTTCATACTGTAATAAATTAATTAGGCTGTAAACTGTTGGAGGTTTTTTTATGATGCAACAGACTGACATGACATTGGAGTTGTATATCTTCAAGTCAGCTTTACCTTATGGCAACCGATTATTTTAAGTACCGTATATTTCAGCATATAAGACTTTTTAACCTTCTCAAAATCTTTTCAAAATTAGGGGGTCGTCTTATATGCTGGAATAGGGCTCCCCATCACAGCTTCAGAAGGACTGGCAGCAGGCTGGATGGGGAGAGGCTTGCCAGCACCCGCCCTTCCCAAAGCCGCGATGGGGAGCCCTATAAGAGGACACCCCGCCCAGCCAGCCACCCCTCCGTACACTCCCGAAGCAGCGATCAGGAAGGGCGGATGGTGGCTGGAAACCCCCCCTCCACCCCCTTCCATCCCCCCTTCCATCCCCCCTGAAGCCGCGATCGGGCTCCCGATCACGGCTTCGGGGGGGGGGGCAGGTGATGCCTGGAAAGCCCCCCCCCCCGGCCAGCCACCACCTGCCCTCCCTGAAGCTGCAATCAGGCTCCTGATTGCGGCTTCGGGGAGGGCTGGTGGTGGCTGGAAAGCCCCCTCAGCCAGCCAGCCAGCCTTCTTCCCTCCCCGAAGCCACAATCAGGCTGCCAATCGCAGCTTTGGGGAGGGCGGGTAGTGGCTGGTAAGCCCCCCCTAGCCAGCCATCACCCGCCCTCCCTGAAGCCACGATTGGGCTGCCGATCACGGCTTTGGGGAGGGTGGGTGGTGGCTGGAAAGCCCCCCCAGCCAGCCACCCTTTCACCCTCTCTGAATGGTGAGGCAAACTGCTACATTTGCCCCTCTCCTCCACCTTTGATTCTTCCCCAAAGGGGCGAAGGCGGAGGAGAGGGGTGAATGTACCTACTTTGCCTCACCCCCCCCCCGGCCCGGTCTCCTGCGACTTTGCTCGCTTTGCGAAGGGAGCAAAGATGCAGGAGATGGGCAGTGTGTGAGGCAAACCGCTACATTTGCCCCTCTCCTCCGCCTTCGATTTCTTCGGGAAGGGTGGATGGGTGGTGGCTGGAGGGGGGAGGCTTTACAGCTACCACCCACTCTTCCTGAAGCCACAATTGGGGTTCCCATTGTGGCTTTGGGAAGGGTGGCTGGGTGGTGGCTGGAGGGGGAGTTTGGGATATACTCGCCGTATAAGAGAAGGAGGGGTAGTCTTATACAGCGAGTATATCCCAAACTCTATATTTTAACTTAAAAATTGGGGGTCATCTTATATGCCCAGTCGTCTTATACGTCAGAATATATGGTACTCCTATTTGTAAATCTCCAATGGAAGTTTCATGATGGATTAAGAGCTGGAAAAGAGCAATACACCCCCATCATATGGAAGGTTCTGAGGACACAGCAGTCATGAAGCTAAACAAGAATGTTATTATCTCAGGATCAGGAAATTCCTGATTCCACCCAGATCCAACTAAGTCCAGTATATTGACCATAATTTATGATGACACTGTCCATATATCTTCCCCCTTTTATTCTGGCAAACAACAACTAAATAAGTCAGTCCATTTAAAATGTTGATAGTTAAATAATCTATTTCTGATTTCCTGAAGGCTTACAAATAACTTGACTGGAGCAAGTGACCAATGTTTCATAGGGAACTCCAATGTTTCATAGGAAGCCCTGGTGGCGCAGTGGTTAAATGCCAGTACTGCAAGCCACAACGTTATGAGTTTGATCCCAGAGGGCTCCAAGATTGACTCAGCCTTCCATCTTTCTGTAGGTCAGTAAAATCAGTACCCAGCTTGTTGGGGGCAATTAGCTAAAAAAACATTGTAAACCACTTAGGGAGTGCTTTGGCACTGATAAGCAGTATATAATTATCAATGCTGTTGCTATTTCACAAATGAAAACTGGGACAAGCAACCTCAGAATGTGGTCAGGATGACAGAAGCTATTAATAAGGAAGAACACACAAGCTAGGAGAGACTGCAGCATTTTGCTTTTGCCTGAGCCTACTGGGAAGGGCAAGATTCTGCCCCCTCTTCTCCTATCCTCCATGCTGATTTAATTGACTGCAAGCTACTTTTTTGTACTTTGAACTCAGTTTGCAGAAACTGAAGTAAGCCGAGGGGCAAAGGGGGAAAGTGGGAGAAAGAGAGAGAAACTGAGACATTTTGAAAGCAGCTAAAAAGTGGGATGATTAGCTAACACACATTGGAACCTGCCTGATGCAGTGTAGATGTGTAAATTTCTATTGCTTACACAATTTGTAAGTGGCCCTGAGAGCCTTCGTGGCTGAAGAGCGGGGAATAAATACCTAAATAAATAAAAATAAATACATAAATGATGGAGGATTAATTGGGATTGTCCCTGCCAGATTGGGACAGTTGGAGGGTATGAAGTTGGAGGGTATGATCTGTGTAGTAACACTGCTGTGAACCACAGAATAGGGCTTTAATAGAGCCTTAGCAGATGAACTTGTGGGTTTGGGTACTACTGGTACATTTGGATCATCATTCAGCATCCCCCCCCCCCAAAATTGGAACTCAAAGCAGCTCACAATTTAAAAGAACAATGCAACAATACAATTAAAAACATACAAAAAGTGAGCATTAAAACAGAATTAAACTATTTACAGTATTAGAATAAGTCACATTACAGTAAAAGAATAAGATGTAATTAAAAAGATAAAAAAAGCTCTTAAAACACAGTTCAGTTAAGACAATACAGTACCCCCTAGCCCATTTTTTAAAACTTTGTTTTTAAAGCTTGTCTGAATAAAAAGGTTTTAGCCTGCTGATGGAAGGACAACAAGGAGGGGGCTGTTCTGACCTCCCTGGGGAGGGAGCTCCAGAGTCAAGGGGCATCCACTGAGAAGGCCCTCTTTCATGTCCCCACCAGCCATGCTTGCAATGGTGGTGGGACTAAGAGAAGGGCCTCTCCTGATGATCTCAGAGCCCAAGCAGGCTCGTACGGGGAGATATGGTCTCCAAAATAACCTAGACCTGAGCCATATAGGGCTTTATAGGTCATAACCAGCATTTTGAATTTTACTTCCTCAGGAAAAGGAAGATGTCATTGGCTGCCTGGTTCATATTCTCTCCATTGGTCTCAACACAAAATGATCTGAGTATGTTCCATATTTTCCTTATGTATTAGATGGAGTCTGCCAAGTCTTTTCTCCATTAAGGTTTATATAAACTCGTTTTCCTGGTTCTAAATATAGCAGTCTTTGCCCTGGATTATGCCAATTATAGATATCCTAGTAATGTCATTTAGTTCAATAAGCTAAAGCAGCAATTTTTTCCAGCTCTGTGGAATGAGAGTCTTCTGTAGCCATATATGGTTTTGATCTGTAGAGCAATAGACAAAGAGCAACATGAAAAGTATTTCTATCTAAAGGTTTTGGTTGTAGTCTGCATTGTTCTTTCTGTCTCACTCTTTTGCCTGAGGGCAGTGGTGAGTATCAGTAATATGGCAAAGTGTTAAGATGTCTGCAATACTGGAATTCTGCTACCATAAACTGAGTTGAATTGTCAGTGACAATTTCATCTGGAATGCCATAATAAAAATGTATTCTTCAGTTGTGCAACAATGTTGTGGCAGATAACGGCAGGTAAGGAAGTACAATTGTGCCTTCACATTCTCTGGGATTTGGTTCCAGGACTGCCCATGAATACCCAAATCTGTGCATACTCATGTCTTTATTTCACTTATATAGAATCATAGAATTGCAGAGTTGGAAGAGACCACGAGGGCCATCCAGTCCAACCCCCCTGCCACGCAGGAAATCTTGATCAAAGCATCCCCGACAGATGGCCATCCAGCCTCTGTTTAAAGACCTCCAAGGAAGGAGACCCCACCACGCTCCGAGGGAGTGTGTTCCACTGCCCAACAGCTCTTACTGTCAAAAAGTTCCTCCTCATGTTGAGGTGGAATCTCTGTTCCTGGAGCTTGCACCCATTGCTCCGTGTTCCCCATTATATGCAATTATATGCAAATCCCATTATATGCAATGGCATAGCAAAATGGTGTCCCTTATATAAGATGGCAAAATCAAGGTTTGCTTTTTTGGATTATTATTTTTTTAAGAATATTTTCAAGCTGTGAATACTTAAAATCGTGAATGCCAAATCCATGAATGTGGAGGGACAACTGTATTTTAATGGGCTTGTCTATACGAGGCAAAAAACCCTGGAGTGCCTCACAGTAATGGCATTTCGCAGCAGCTGAAACTTGTCTTAATGGTGTTTTTGCCCCCCATAAGCTTCACATGCAAGATGGCGGCCGTGAGTGATTTATCATGTTCGTACTTACCTCAGTTTGTCGCCACTGAATTTAAAAAAGATGTCCAAGATGCAATAGAGCATTTTTTAAATTTAACAGGGGAAAAAAAGCCCAACCCAACCCCCCACCCCATTTTCTTGCCTTAGCAGTCACTCGCTAAGACGAAAATCCAACATGGCAGCAGCAGGTACTTGCCTTGTTAGCAAGCCCTGCCCCCCTGCTTGCCTGGCCAATCAGCTTTGCAATTCCTCTCCTATGGGAAAGCAATTCATATCGAATTGCTTGTCCAAATGAGCAGGAATGTGCATTCCCCTGGCTATTTTTAAAAACTCCATGAAAAGCTGTGAAGGCTTTTCCTGCAGTTTTTGACGTTTTGGGCCCCCCTCCTTCCCAATACAGCAAAACATTGCGGAATGCCATTAAGACAGGTAGGATTCGCCTCACGTTCCGTGAAGAGTATTTTCACCATGTAGACAACTGCAATATACCTAGAATAGTAGTACACCATAACCAAATAGCATAGATTTCCTGGGGCTCAGCTACGTGGCAGTTTTTAGTCCGAGAAGATGTGAGAAATCAAGAACATGATTCTGTCACCTAGTGTACACACGATTTGTCATGGATACTAAAGCATCTCAGATTTGTCGTTTACATGAATGTGTGCCGTTCCTTCCCGGAACCCCGCTGGCTGCAGCAGCTTCTAAGACCAAGGACCCTTTACTCCTTGCTCTCCCCTTCTTTTCTTTTCAATAGAAAGCAATGCTTTAAGTGCATTCTGTCCCACCCCACTTCTCCCCCACTTCTTTTCCTTCCCATAGAAAGCAATGCTGTAAGTGCATTTTCCCCCACCCCACTTCTCCCCCACTACTTTTCCTTCCAATAGAAATCAATGCTTTAAGTGTATTCTGTCCCACCCCACTTCTCCCCCCACTTCTTTTCCTTCCAATAGAAAGCAATGCTTTAAGTGCTTTCTGTCCCACCTCTTCCGCCCCACTACTGCCTTCCCTCCAGAAGCGGCAAGCAACCCAGTAAGCAGCTGGGCGAAGGGGATGGGGAAAATGCTGGGGTTGCCCAGCCTGGGCTGGAAGCAGAGGAGCCTGGCTCCAGTTCAACAATGGTTGATCTTCAATAGAAAGGCATCCCTTGCAATCCTGCCCCCTCTGAGGTCCAATCAATCACAATTCAGCTCTGCTGTGTGTCCTTTATCTGGGATGGTTGCTGATAGATCAGACAACCTATAGTATGGTTTTTTTCCCCTGGACTTGCCAAAAAAGCTCTGTGGAAAATAGAGGGCTGGAAAGCTTACTGTTTTTTTTTTTTTTTTGCTACCCCTCCTTCCAAATAGCATGTGTTTGCCCCGATGAATGTAGGGACCAATAGGGTTCGACCCGATTTCTTCCCAGTTATTTTTTGCCGTGTAAATGGCCCCCTGGTTCATATAGCTCAGCTACTAGCCTTTTCCAAAATCCATTGGATATCAGTATAATGAGTAAGAATCTTTTTCACTACGATGACCTATTTCTTTTGCTTAGGGATGGAAACAATATTCAAAAATATTTTTTAAAATGGTTGAAAAACATGTTTTTCAAGTTTGGAGAAACCCTTACCAAAACAATCTGAGATTGATGAAAATCATTGCAGTTTGAGCCTTATTCTGTACAAAATTCACATGTGGCTGTTTTTGCACAGGGAACATTTTCTGCTCAGGAAACAGCATATTTTTTTGTGTGGAAAATGATATTTCAAGACAGAAATATTAATTCCTGTTGTTTTCTGTGCAGAAAATGTCATAAGTGGAGATTTATTTTGTGTAAAATTCACACATGGTAGATTTGCATTAAAAATCATTAAAAAATGATTTTTTTGCATAAAAAAAGAAAACAGCAAAGGAATTAATATTTCTGCATTGTAATATT
Organism: Gambelia wislizenii; assembly: GCA_030847615.1. NCBI lineage: Eukaryota > Metazoa > Chordata > Lepidosauria > Squamata > Crotaphytidae > Gambelia > Gambelia wislizenii. Next base: position 265,216,390 of record JAUMIR010000002.1, read on the forward strand.
ATTTTCCACACAGAAAATTCTCATAACTCATTTTACCCAGACAGCATCTTAGTTCCCCAGAGTTAATCAGTACTTTCTACTGTGTGATGGCATTGTTTGGGCCTGGCATTCGTCCATCTTACTTTCAAATCCAGAAGTTGACATCCATCCACTTCTGGGCTTGTTTTTTTTCCTGACATTCATTGCAATCCATGTGCCCCCCTGCCAAGAGGGTCCCAGGACAGAAAACGGGACCCACTGGAGTTGCCTACCCCTGCTATACAAGAACTCCCAGCTCCATCCAGACACAGTTAAGTGTCATGTACTGCAGCAATTAAATCTGATATCCCTAAGTAGTACCTGCAGCCACCCCTGTACCCTAGAAGCCATGTGGGGTGACTGCAGGTCTGCCCCTGCCTGCTGTTAATTCCTTCCTCTTAATTAACAGCAATGAAATAATTGCTGTATTTCCTTTCACCAGAGGTAGGGTGTATGGGATTGCTTGTACTGAAAATAAAAATTGCTGCCAGTCCACCCCCAGCAGAGACACTTGAGATCACAGAATTTTTTGGCAGAGGGGTAGGCTTTCCCCCCAATACTTGTGAGTTCAGGCCCAGTCATGGAAAAGTTGGTCCATTTACTTGTATGGAGGGATTTTCTCAATGTGTGTGAGAACGTGGAGGTGAATAGCCATGCCACTAAAGCAGGCTTAGTTACATCCAAGACTCCTTAAAATATATATATAAATGAAATGGTTCCACAAATGTTTGGGGACCCTTGGATTAAACAATGGTGACATTCTCGAAACATTAAGTACTAATATTTGAAGGGATGTCATACTGAGAATGGAGCCGGCTTGTTTTCTGCTGCTCCAGAAACTAGGACATGGAGCAATGGACTCAAACTACAGGAAAAGAGATTCTACCTAAACATTAGGAAGAACTTCTTGACAGTAAGAACTGTTCAACAGTGGAATAAGCTGCCTCAGAGTATGGTGGAGTCTCCTTCTTTGGAGGTTTTTAAACAGAGGCTGGATGGCTATCTGTCAGGAATGCTTTGATTGTGTGTTCCTGCATGGCAGAAGGTTGCACTAGATGGCCCTTGTGGTCTCTTCCAACTCTATGATTCTATGACTCTATGCTCTTGCGAGATTCTCATACTTGTACATGAGACTTTCCCAGTGCATTTGCCCCATAGGTAAGAAGTATCTGCCTCCTCCCGTCCTGAATCTCTAGAACATGCAGACACTACCTCACCCGTGTCTGCATGTCCTATTCCTCTCTATCGCCTGAGATGTCTATATTCAATCCACAGTTCCCTTGGCTGCCCTGCTGGATCAATGGTAATTGTCCCAGTAGGCAGTGCAGTTTGCCATTTTGGATGTGGTGACTTGCCACTGTCCTTTGCCAACAAAAGCGCAGCATGAACGTGCCTTCAGTGGGGCCATTTCTGGGGCAGGACAAATTTAGCAAGCAAGAGCCTGGAAAAACAATTTGGTAAATGAAGCTGCGCACAGCCAGCATGACGTAGTGGTTTGAGCACTGGACTATATGACTCTGGAGACTAGGTTTTGAATTCTTGCTCAGCCATGGAAACCCACCAGGGGACCTTGGGCAAGTCACTTTCTCTCACCCTCAGGGGAAGGCAAAGGCAGCCCCCCCACCCCAAATCTTGCCAAGAAAACCCTGCCTTAGGCTCTCCATAAGTCAGAAACGACTTGAAGGAACACAACAACACAACCAATGAAGCTGCTCTGTGGCTGGATTCTTTATTATCCAGTGCCATCAGTCTTACCAGTCCAGTGAAATACTCCCATTTTGATTGGACAGGCTTCTTATTCTGGGTGTCACGGCTTATAAAGATTTCATCTAACCTGGGGAATTGTTTTGTGTGCAAAGGAGTTAGGGTCTCCAACTGAGAATTTCCTGTACCCTCAGCAAACAACAGGTATACCCCAGTTAATGAAGTAGATGTGTTCCTTCTTTAACAGAAAATTTGGTACCAGAGGCAGAAATATCATGGAAAGAATAGGGTTCCCCCCCCCCTCTCTCTCTCTCTCTCTCTCTCTCACACACACACACACAGACAGAGGACATGTCAATATGTTTCAGAAAACTTTAACATTCAAAACTAACAATATGCACATGTCAAAAGAAAAACATTTTGACCCTTCTGGAGACTAGCTGAAGACTTTTTCCAAAATGCATCCAGGGATTATTTTTTCTTTCAGCAATCTCCACTTTGCTTATGATTTCCATTCTAGAGCCAGCATGGCATAGTGGTTTGAGTGTTGAACTATGAAGCTGTAGACCAGGGTTCAAATCCCTGTTCAGCCATTGAAACCCACTGGATGACCTTGGGAAAGTCACACACTCTCAGCCTCAGAAAACCCCGTGACAGGTTCATCTTAGGGTTGCCATAAGTCAGAAAATCCGTTAGTAAAAAGACGCAGTTTTACCTCCGTCTCCCATGGGACCCGAATGGCAGAACATTGGAAGAACAACGATGTCATGTGGTAGGGCAGCACGGAAAGTGGAACCTTCTGCCTGCCCTGCCTCTTTGATTCAGCATGCGATAAGCCTCTATGTTTCTCCAGCCCTCCTTCACCACTCACATGATGTCAATGCTGCTAAAAAACCTCCAGCTAGACAGAGGACAAGAATGAAAAGGAGGGCTGGAGGGGAAGAAAAACACTGTAAAAAATGGAGCTTCTTTGTCAGAGGCTTTGTCAACTGAGATATGCCTGTATAAGCCCCCAAATTATTTGGACAGGATTAAAGTAGTATATTGCTAATGCAGTCTTGTATTTTTACTATTACCATTGTGTGCTTTCAAGTTATTTCTGCCTTATGTCAAGACTAAGGCTTTTCTGAGGCTGTGAGAGTGTGACTTGCACAAGGTCACCCAATGCCCGAGCAGGGATTCAAACCCTTGTCTCCAGAGTCATAGTCCAACACTTAAACCACTACTGACTACACCATTCTGGCTCTCTACTACTACCCTTAGGAACTTTATAAATCACGATGCACAAATTCTTAAGCCATCAAATGCACAGTATTTATTACCCATTTAATGCTAGGACCTAGGTATGTTTCCTCAAAGTTGTATTTCTGTTGAGGGAATATCACATTTCCCAGCATTTATACTACAGATCTTATTGGGAATATGCCTTCTTTAATGGGAAAATGCATGCACACCGAATGTTATATGACATGTTGTTTAGCTGTCTCTTGCACCCAGGGGTGTAGCTATGCAGCAAAATGAGGACATCACCACCCCAAATTAGGATTCTGCCTCCAAATGAGTTTTCTTTCAGTTCCCAGATGTCTCGCAATGCAATAACTTAAAATTTCAGTTGAGCATTTAGATGTACAGCTTAGGTACCCAAAGAAAAGGGTCAGCCAAAGATACCTGGGAAACACTAACACAGAAAATATAAGAGTTCTAGGTGTGAATGGTTTTCAGTTTTCTCACTCTAGAATACTAGAAATTTAGGGACTGGAAAAAAATTCATTGGAGGCAGAGTTCTTATTTTGATGGGGCAATGTCTTCTTTTTCTCTTCCCTCCCCCACCCTACTACATCTCTGTTTGTACCTTACCATGTTTGGATAGTGCACACTCTCCAACATTTCATAGATGAAAACCAGGACATGTGGCTGAGCTACATCAGAATATGGTTAAAAGGGTGCGACCAGGCAACAAGCGGGCAAGAATTATTAATAAGGAATAATACACAATACAGTACTAGAAAAAGCAGAGAAACTCTGAAATTTATCTGCTGGGTTTGTTGCTGTTAATTGCCCTTGAGTTGGCTTTGACTCATGGTGACCCCGTGGGTGAGACATCTCTAAGACCCCTGTCCTCAGCCACCTAACTTAGGTCCTGCAGGTTCAGGCCTGTGTCTTCCTTGACTGAGCTTATCCACCTAGTGTGTGGCCTTGCTCTCTTTCTTTTCCCCTCCACCTTTCCTAGCATTATTGACTTTTCTAGTGAGCTGTTCCTTCTCATGATATGTCTGAAGGCCGACAGCCTCAATTTGGTCATCTTGGCTTCTAATGAGAGTTCAGGCTTGATCTAAGACCCATTTGTTTGTCTTTTTGGCTATCCACGGGATCCTCAGCACTCTTCTCCAACACCTCAGATGAGTTGATTTTCTTCCTATCAGCTTTCTTCACTGTCCAGCTCTCACATCCGTACATGGTGATGGGACATATGATGGTTTGAATGATCCTGACCTTAGTGCTCAGTTTTATATCTTTGCATTTTATGATCTTATCCAGTTCTTTCATAGCTGCCCTTCCCAGTTCCAGTCTTCTGATTTCTTGGCTGCAGTCTCTGTTCCTGGCTATTATTGATCCAAGGAATGGGAATTCTTTCACTGTTTCAATTTCCCTGTAGTCTATTTTGAGTGTTGTAGATCATCTGTGGTCATTATTTTTGTTTTCTTAATGTTTGGCATTAAACCTACTTTTGTGCTTTCTTCTTTGACTTTCTCTAAGTCTTGTTGTTTTCTGCTAGTAGTATAATGTCCTCTGCAGATCTTAGATTGTTGATGTTCTTTCCTCTGATCTTCGCTCCTCCTTCCTCCAAATTTAAGGGCTCTGTGTATGATATATTCTGTGTACAAGGTGACAGAATGCAGCCTTGTCTGACTCCCTTTCCTATTGGGAACCATTCTGTTTCTCCATATTCTGTTCTTAAGGTTGGCCCTGTGTCCTAAGTTATGCATCAGAACAATCCAGTGTGTTAGTACGTCCATTTCTTTAAGAGCGACCCACAGTTCCTTGTGATCTGTGCAGTCTAATGCTTTGCTGTAGTCTAGAAAGCACATGCTGATTTTCTTCTGAAATTCCCTGCTGCACTGCATTATCCAATAAATGTTTGCTATGTGATCCCTAGTGCTTCTACCTTTTCTGAACCGGGTTTGCACCTCTGGAATTTCTCTTTCCATGTACTATAAGAGTCTTTGTTGCAGTATTTTGAGCCTGATATTTCTTGCGTGGGAAATTACTGCAATGATCCTGTAATTGCTGCAATCTTTTGTGTCTCCTTTTTTTCGGAATGGGGATTTATACTGATCATTTCCAGTCAGTGGACCACTGTGTTGCTTTCCATATTTGTTGACAGATTGTTAGGACTGCAGTCAATTCCTCTTCTGTGGATTGTAGCATCTCTAACGGAATGTTGTCTGTTCCTGGTGATTTATTCTTTCCAATTGAATTGAGTGCTGCCTTCATGTTGCTTGTCATAATTTGGGGTTCTTCTTCATATAGTTCTTCTTCCCTACTGGATTTAGGAAGTGTTAAATGAGTACACATGCTGAGTTAAAGGAGTGAAAACTAAATTTTCACTTTGAACACAGATTGCAGCAGTTGAAGTAAAGCTGAAAGTTGAAGGAGGAGAGTGAAGCTGGGAGGTTTTAAAAGTAGCTGAGAAAGTGGGAGAACACAGGATTAACTGTGGCTGCCCTTGCCAAATTGGGACAGTTGAAAGGTATGGATAGGACTGTATCTAGTATTGTGAATGATGAATCAAACACCTTCTTTATATTTTTAGGACAGCAGTTCTCAGCTAACCTACAGTATATTTCAGGCTAACCCAAGATCTATTGGAAGCTTGTTGGTTTTTTTTTCTCTACGAAGAAAATTAGTGACAATAGAAAAGCTACCCCCAAAGCTAGCCCTGCCTCACCTCTCTTGACATTTGCCTTAGGCCTCCTACTGTAGCTGACAGAAATGGCACCAGGCAGCCATTTTCATATCCTCCAGCATACCATTAGTCCAGAGAGCATTGTAAGAAATTAAGACAGCCATTTGACAGCAGGGTTCCCAGTTCTCAGGGCCTGGACACTGTTTTTGGTTCTCAGAGTGAGGGAGAAGAATCTCAGGGTGAGACCACTTCCTTTAAAAGTGTGTGTGTGTGTGTGTGTATTCCTCAATTGTTTGTCTTGGTATTTTATATTTGATTGGCATACTCTGGAGATTATCAGATGCGTCTAATGTGGCACCATATTGATGCCAGAGGAATGCAAAAGGACGCCAATATCAGATGACGATGTCCTTTTGCGTTCCGCTGGCGTCATTATGGTGTTTCTTTTTATTGACTGGTCGAGCTGTCAATAGATCCCCTGTTGCAATTTGGTGCCGGCATTGCCGGTGTGTGAAATCTAGAGCTATTTAACTCTTGTGAATACAGCATCAATTGGCAGTCCTGCCAGAACACTACCGTGTGAGATTGGGACATCCAGGTAAGTGACGCACTTTTTAAAACTTCTTAGGTTTACTTGGATGTGCTTTTTGTAACTTTTTTTTGTGTATTTTTGTTTTTATTTTTGAATTTCTCGTGCTTGCATCTTCTCATGAGAATGGGTGGGATTTCAGTCCATTAAGTGAATGGAGCTCCATTAGAGCTCAGTTCATTCGTGGGCTGCCTGTCGACAGGAGAGAAGGTGTGATGGGAAGGGTTATTGTGCCGGGACAGGGGCAGGATTGGAGATTGTGGGACAGGAACGCTTTTTGCATTCCTGTCTGATAATTGTCTCTGTGTAACTGTGGTTGATGCTTAAAGTTTCATGATGGAGGGCATTAGAACATCACCACGGCCTGCCCTCTGTGACATCATAAGGGATCGCCTCCAGGTCCTAGGCCTTGATCCTGAAATTTCAAGGCGTGGGTTAATCCTGACTTGGCAACCCTTTTTGTTCCTGACACCATCATGTGACACCTACAACCAGAGGCAGTCTGTGTTGGAGGAGCTCCATGAGAGGGCCTTTGCCTAGCAGCCCCTCAAGTCTAGTCTTGGTTCTGTCAGTAGTAGGGTCGCCCAAATGAAAACTGGAGAGGGCTCCTGTACCTTTAATGGTTGTATAGACAAAGAATTTCAGCAAGTGTTCTTTGTCACACAATCAGGTAACAACACCTGTGAAATTCTTTCTATAATTAGAGCTACGAGGAGTTTTCCCCACTTTTCACTCTGGCAACCCTAGGTAGTAGTCTCCTCTTGTAATGTACACTCATAAGTAATTATAGAAGGTGCTTTATAGACAGAGCACTCTTAGCACTAGCCCCAGGAGGCATTAATTTTATGATATTCACTAAAAATATCAACAAACAGATGTTTGAATGAAAAGTCATTCAACATTAACATTTCCAAGCCTTGGTCACAAGGAGAAGATGAGCTCATCCCACTCATGGGAAACGCCTGTGAAGGAGGCCATAGTTGTGATAAAAACATGGGGCTTGTCTATACAAGGAAAAAAACACCACCTGGAGTGCCTTGCAGTAATGGCATTTCGCAGCAGCTGCGACTTGTCTTAATGGTGTTTTTGCCCCCATAAGCTTCTCATGCAAGATGGCGGCCAGGTGTGATTTACTTGCATTTGTACTCACCTCAATTTGCTGCCTCTGAAGATGTCCAAGGTGCGATAGAGCAATTTTTTGATTTAACAGAAAAGAAACACCCCATTTTCTCACTTTAGCACTCGCTCACTGAGGTGACAATCCAACATGGCGACAGAGGGTGCCTGCCTGGCTAATCAGCTTTATACTTCCTCTCCTATGGGAAAGCAACTCATATTGTATCACCTGTCCCAACGAGCAAGAATGTGCATTCCCCTCACTGTTTTTAAGAAAACTTCAGATTTTTTTGATGTTTTGGGTCCCCCTCCTTCTCAATATGGCAAAATGATACGGAATGCCATTAAGACAGGTAGGATTCTCCTCGCATTCCATGAGGAATATATTAGCTGTTTAGACAACCCCTGGTCTAGAATCCTCCAGGTTGTCCTCTGTGCACAGCAGTTTTGTGGAAAAAAAATCAGAATGGCAAGCATTCCCAGAAAGGAGAAGGTCTTAAACCCACAGAATGCTCCTCTGCTATGAGCACAGGAGGTCCCATGAAACCCTTTATTAATAAACAGAGCAAACTTTCATGTCTCTTTCATTTTAAGAATTATAGCCATACATTGGGGGACCAGGAGGGAGGGGACATAAAAATTGTTCTCTCTGTGTGTGTGCTTTCAAGTCACCTGTTGACTTATGGCGACCCCATGAATTTCCTAGGTTTTCTTACTCAAGGAATGCTCAGAGGTGGTTTTGCCAATTCCTTCCTCTGAAAAATAGCCTACAGCACTGGGTTTTTGTTGGTGGTCTCCCATCCAAGTACTAACCAGAGCTAACCCTGCTTAGCTTCCAAGATCAGATGGGATCTGGAGCCTTTAGGGTATTTAAGCCTGGGGTTGTCCAACTGGACCAGTCTAATAAGTTTTGCAGAGTTCATTCTTTATTGAAAGTGTGTACATGCAAGGGAACCCATCTGAACTTATGCCCCCTTCTTCAAAAGGTACTGCAAGTTCTATTTATATAGAACAATCAAAATGAGTTTTGCCGAAGCAGAGTGGATGAGAGAGACACCAGCTTTCTCAAAAGCACTCCCCTGCCTGAACAAAAAAATTCCTTCTCATTTCCCCCTTCTTGACTATGTGACCTGTACATAGGCGTACAATTGATGGTGTTCTCTACCCTGAAATCCAACAGCTATAAAGCTAAAGCAGAATGAACCAAATGTTTTAGGCAATGGAGGTTGAAGCACAGTTTTGTTGTTGTGTGCCTTCAAGCCGTTTCCACCTTATGACACTTGGGCAAACCTATCATGGGGTTTCTTGGCCAAATTTCTTCAGTGGAGGTTTGCCATTGCTTTCCTCCGAGGCTGTGAGTGTGTGGCTTGCCCAAGGTCACCCCATGAGTTTCCATGGTTGGGTGGGGATTTGAACACTGTTTTACCTGAGTCCTAGTTCAACACCCAAACCACTACACCATGCTGGCTCTACTGAAGCTGGCTCTACTGAAGCACGGTAATAGCAGCGATTTTTCCTCTCTGCAGTCATCCAACAAACTCCCCCCTCACCTCACCCTTGTCTAAAACGTGTTTGGCACATGCCGGATAAGTCCTCTACTTGACAGTACAAGGAAAGGGAGGGAGGGAGTGGAGATCACACCCAATGCATTTAATTTTCTTTAAACTGCTCTAAAACGGCCTGAAAAAGAAGCTGGAAATCATATACCCTGATGGGCTGCAGTGTGCAGCTCAAGGAATTTAACACATTTTTCCTGGCACTGGAATGAGGCGTGATGCAAGAGGCAAGCTGAGGGTCGAGCGAAGGAGTGAGCAAGACAGAGGGGCCAGAGCCAGGACTTGGGGCTTCTTCCTTCCAAGCTCTGGGAAGGAAATGGGTTCAAGTAGGCTAACTGCAGAATGAGACCGGACTCTTGTTTTCTCTCCGGAGCAGCCAGGTAAGGCCGCTACTGCATTGGATTGGACTAAGAGTAGATACACATTTCCAAGTTAGAAAAGCTGCCAGTTCTAATCTATATATAGAAGAATGTTAGTTATTAATGTAGATATTTTTATTGCATTTTTCTTCTGCTCAGCAGAAGCTTCTATGTGTGCTAGAGAAACAGAGAGCGAGTGTATTTGTTTGGAATCTTGGATTCAGTTCATAACTCTTGGGTGTTTTGGATGTGGGAGGGGGAAGCAGGGAGAAAAAGTATGGTGGTGCACATGAATCTCAGAGATGGAAGGGATCCAAAATATTCTTTTCACCCCAAGACAGGGCACACATATTGATCTGTAACATGTTTATCCCTCACATTCTTCCTCCAAGGAGCTTGGCGTGGAGTATTTACCTTAACAACAACCCTATGAGGTAGGTTAAGCTGCAACTATGGGGCCAGAATGGTCTGCTTCATAGCTGAATAAGCAACTAGTTTCCTTGGCCCAAATCCAGCCCTATAACTGCACAGGATGATCAAGCAGTTCTAATGGACGGATGTTGAATCTTTTTATTTCCAAGATGTCTTCTTTTCATGGATCCAAACCTGACCATCCTCCTGTTGCTAAACATAAGTTTGATTCCAGAGGGATCCAAGGTTCATTCAGCCTTCCATCCTTTCGTAGGTCGGTAAAATGAGTACCCGGCTTGTGGGGGCAGTTAGCTAACACACATTGGAAACTGCTTAATGCAGTATAGATGTGTAAATTGCTATTGCTTAAAACAAATTGTAAGCCGCTCTGATAGCCTTTGTGGCTGAAGAACAGTGTATAAATACCTAATAAAAAAATAAGCCTTAATGTCACTAGCTAACACATTCATATTCTACTTATGATACAGATAGTGCTCTGAGTCTTTGGATGCTCATAGGAAGCTGGGAGTCTAGACTTCCTTGTCCAGCCTACAACCTCCACTTCCCTAGGGAAGTGAGACAGGCAGCACCTCTCCTACCCCTCCATCAGTCCCAAAAGTCCCTCTTGCACTTCATGGCTCCATGCTTTGTAACCTTTCATCTTGGAATCTCTTGAAGCTTTCACACTTCTTACAAGCTGGTCATCCCCATTGGGCAATTACCTCTTGTGATCTCTGAGGAACCTACATCGTGATGCTGATTCTAATAAATGTAGCCAAACCCATCATATCACTAACCCTTTGTTTACATGGAGGAGAGCCCAAACCTCTCATCTGTGTTGCCCAGATATGGGGAGAGCCCATTATCACAGTTAATAATAATAATAATAATAAAAGATAAAATATTTAACTCTCTGTCAAAAGCCCTGAGGGTCAGGCATCCTTGGTTACATCAAGGATGGTTAATCAATTTACTTTTGTACAGTTGCATCCAACAGAACAGGATGTTGTATACAATCTGTGTTCTGCTTTGTATATAACTATGTATAGGAGGCACTATAATCCCTTTTATCCTTAGGTTTGGCCTTTTTTAAAAAAAGAATCTGGTTCAGCTCAAAAAGGAAGGCACTCTGCCTATGGACATTATCACATGAACTGTAATTCCACAATTGAAGAAACTAGAAACATAGTAACATGATTACAGTACATTCATTTTTACACTTTGTCGTAATCGCGCAACACTAACACTAACAGAATATTGCACGGCTATCTACTAGCGGTTTAAGAATGGGATCAAAGCTTGCACTATTGTAACACTTGTTTTTGCATTGTGTTGGAATAATGCTGCAGTGATGTTTTGAGATGGTTTACACATGTGCCTTTAATTTTTTTTCTTCTCCTTCCGTGATTTTGCAAGAATGTGGTTTCGGCCATTATTACAAGAAGATGCTACTTCAACTAAACAAACAGAAACCAACCAAACAAAGAAATTAACAAATTAACAATTAAACAAATTTTTAAAATGTACCAAGAAAAGGCGATGGTTCATTAAAAAGGCTTCATTGAGGTCTTCTTCGCGCTCTCCACCAGAGGTTGAATTATGTGTCCTCGCTGGGAATGGGAAGGGAGAAAGAGGGAGGAATGCCCACTCACACCATAATATTGGAACTACTGTGGGACTGAATTATCGCACACTCTTCAATACTGGGAAAATAGCAATATTGACAGTTATTCCTGCCGCTGTAACGGTTGGAGCACTCACCAACTACAGTATAAGGACAACATCATGTGATAACTGAAAGCCATTACCACTACTATTCCAGTGTAATTCAACGATTTTTGCTTCGTGTGATAAAGTCCTATATTTTCTGGCACTGTAACATGACCTTAAACAAAAAGACTGCCCCCCCACCATACATGCTGAGAAGCATTCTGCACAGGGTTTGGAATTTCTAAATGCAAAGTTTGGCAGTCTTATGGTGCAATCCTACATGTCTCCTCAAAAGTAAATCCCATTTGTTCAAAGAGTTATACTCCCTAGTAAGTGCCCTTAGGACTACCACCTTAGTAGCAAATTGTTAAGAGCTGCAGCTTCACTTCTTCTGGCAGAAGAGAGGAAAGTGGAGAGAGGTTACTAATTAGAAAACACTTGGAGAAAAACTTTCAGTTTCTATCCTTTGCTAACATTTTATTCTCTTTTCTCAAGTAAATCTTCCCCTGTTATTGATGTGATATAATAGTTTATTTTGCTCAGTGCACTACATGCTTGAACTTACTTTTTCTTTCTGGATCAATACTTTTTAAAAACATACATGGACTGAAGATCTGTATGACTGGTCAGTCAGCTGGCATTTTCCTTTTCAAAACTGGGATTTATAGAAAATATTTGTTCATGAGGTCCGTTATTCTGACACACAGTAGAAATAAAAGTAGACTAGAACACGGAGCAGTGGATGCAAGCTCCAGGAACAGAGATTCCACCTCAACATTAGGAGGAACTTTCTGAGAGTAAGAGCTGTTCAGCAGTGGAACACACTCCCTCGGAGCGTGGTGGGGTCTCCTTCCTTGGAGGTCTTTAAACAGAGGCTGGATGGCCATCTGTCGGGGATGCTTTGATCGTGATTTCCTATGTGGCAGGGGGTTGGACTGGATGGCCCTTGTGGTCTCTTCCAACTCTACAATTCTATGATTCTATGATTCTATGATATTTTAGGAAAGAACAAAATACTGTATACGGGATTTTTGCCCTTTCCCTTAGATCTGCTGCTGCCATATAACTGACATTACTGAGAATCTCAGTTTTCATGCTTTTCACTCAAGTGCTTGTTCCTTGTGGTTATATATTTGGAAATCTGGAAGCACCAATGGCTAACCTCCATGGTTAAGACTCAGAACTTCATTGTTCTTATTGGTTTGTAAATTATTATCTGAAGACCAAATGGCATGAAGTTAAATACATGTTTGTGTTTAGTGTGCAAGAGGGTTCTAGTTTTTTTAAAAAAAATAAAATGAAATAAAATCAGGTGTGGGGCTGATATTTTGTGGCGGTGTAGAATTCTTTCTTCCCATGCTGTTGTACTATGTCTCAAAGGCACAAAACAAGGCTTGTAAGCCTTATTTTGGCAAGCATATATGGTCTAGCTAGGTACTTTAACTTGGCAAGTATGAGAGAGCTGTGGTCCTGGTAAATGAATCCCTTCCCTAATCCTTATGACGACACTACTGTATAATTTATATTTATACCTAGACATTCGGGGGCTAGTCTAGACGAAGGATATAATGCTGATTCCTGTGCATTATTGCAAATTGACAGCAGCGTTCTTTTGTCTCCATGGGCTTTCAGCAAAAACGATAGTCTGAGAAGCTATCTCCATTTGAAGTTCATACGCCTGTGAATCAAGATGGTGGCTGTCACTTAGCATATTATACGTTGCTGCTGCTGCACAGCATTTTTTTTTTACTTTAAAGCAAAGATGCGCATGTGCAACCTTCTACTTAAAAAAGTTATTTGAGCATCTCAGCGCAACAAAAAAGTGCATGATTGCTAATCCAAAAATCCAGCAGGGCACTTCCAGGCGCTTCCTTGTCGGAAAGCCCAACCCCCATGCACATCTGACCAATCTGCTCTCCAGTTCTGCCCTCTTCAAGAATGCACAGCAAAGCTAATCAGTTGTCCTAACGAGCACTAATTAGCATTTCCTCTCATTATTTTTTAAAATTCAGGGAAAGCCATGAAGGCTCCCATGGAGTTTTTGGGCCCTCTTCTTCCAAATAAGGCATATCACCATGGGATCTCATTGGGACAAAAGATATTCTCCTCAAATTCTATGAGGAGTATTTTCACCATCTAGACAAGCCCCTGGTTTTGCTGAAGTTATGTCAATTTTTCAGGAAATCTTAAGTCTTTCAAGGTGTTTCCTTTTGAATGATTAGCTTTGATTTTGCAAAGCTTACTATAAATACCTATAGCTGATCCACTTTGCAAGGAGCTGATTTTTAAAAAAAACCTCACTGGGATTTACTTCTGAGTAAACAGGAGACTTGAAGGGGCATGCACACGCACAAACATATTTAGGATTTGCCTTGCATTGTTGCCAGATGGCTAATACTCTCCCAACCTTTCTCCTTACCCAACTTGACTGAAAGAGGCCGTGTCCAGAGGAAGGAATTATTTTTGCAGTAGAGTCCCGTAGCTATGGTTTGCATTTTACTATTTTAATCTCCCTTACTCCTCTTAAGAGCTGGCGTGAGAACAAGGACAGGGGCCATGGGGGTTTAAAGAAGCAGAGATAAGTGGCATCTGGCCCTGTCTGTGGGGCCTGGGAATGGATGTTATGTTTACACAGAAGCTAAAAGTCAGACATCTGTCCTAGGATGTACTACTACTTGTTCTCTTCAACCTCTCCCTCTCTCAGACGCAATCTGGAGATCACTGTAAGATTTCTTTCATACTACACAGTTATATCACTTTGATACCACTCTAATTGTCATGGCAACATCCTATGGAATCCTGGGATTGGCAGTTGAGGGAGAGGCATTTAAGAATCCTCAGCGAGGGAGCTCCTCTGGTGCTTCTGACTAAACTGCAAATCCCAGGATTCCACAGGAGGCAGCCTGGGCCATAAAAGTGAAATCCCAGTGTTGTAATGGTATAGTGTGAATGAAATCTAAGGACTTTTATCAGACAAACCTCCATAAATGTTTCTTTCCCACCATATTTTAAATCATTTCTCTGCCAGCAAAAGAACCCATTCTTTCAGACCTACCTTCTGTAGCATTAAAAGGCAGCACCATCATAAACAGAGCACAAACGAGCTCTATTTACTTTTGATTTTGTGATCTTGCTGATTCTCATGAGAAGACGCGAGTGCGGTAAATTTGAAAAATACATCAAAAGAAAGACACAAAATGTGCACAGAAGCACACTTTAAAACTTAAAAGTAAACTGGGGAGGTTCATAAAAAGTGTGTCCCCTACCTGGATTTCGTGTTCTCACCTGAAAGTGTTCTGGCATTGACGCTGAACTCATGAAGGGACAATGCCGTGAGGTTTCAAACTCTGGCAATACCGGCAAAAAAGCACCACAGGAGATCTATTGATGGCTTGGCCCGTCAATAAAAAAGAATGCTTTATTTCCTACACATGATCACGAAAAGACGTCGTCGTTTGGTATGCGCACCCTTTCTCATGCATTAGGCATTGTTATGACACCATATCTGCAACATCTGATAAAGTCCTTAATATATATCTTCCCCAGACCATGGTTGAGATTCTGCCTCATCAGACATAACTATATTGATGGAACCCCATTGCGATAGTTAACTCTGATGATGCCAGCTCCCCCCCCCCCAAAAAAACCCTACTGTTTCAGCCTGGCAGCACTTCAGTGGAAGTGTTCCTGAGGTGCTGCAGGTTGGGGTGCAAGTAAACGACACCTGCAGCACTCTTTCGGTCGCAGGGTGTGTTGAGAACAGGCAGCTGGGGAGACTGCCTTGGAATCCTGCCACAACTGTTTGGGCTTGTATAGACAAGAAGATATAATGCGGATTGCTGCACATTAACACCAACTTTGCAGCAGTGTTCATTTGTCTCCACGATCCTTTGGCAAAATCGTTGGTATGCAAAACTATCCATGTTTGAAGTTCACACGCAGCCATGCCTGTGAATTAAGATGGTGGCCAGGAGTGAATTACTCACATTATTATTCTCCACAAGTTGTTGCACTGCATAGTATTGCTTTTTGTAACTGTAAATCGAAGGTGCACACGTGCAACCTTCTGCTTAAAAAAGCTGTTTGGTTGCCTCAGTGCAGCAAAAAAGCACACGATCAATACCACAAAACTCCAAACTGGTCCTTCTGCCCACTTCATTACCAGCAAGTCCATCTTGTACATCTTATCCATCATGTACATCTGACCAATTAGCTTTCCACTACTGCTCTAATCCAGGAATGTGCTGTGATGCAACTCGGTTGTCCAGACGAGTGGTAATGCGCATTTCTGTGTATGTTTTTTAAAACCTTGGGAAAAGTTGGGAAGGCTTCCGCCACCCCATGCAGTTTTTGGAGTTGTTAGTCCCCCTCCTTCTGACTATACCAAATCACTGTGGGATCTCATTGAGAATTCTATGAGGAGTATTTTCACCATCTACACAAGGGCTTCTTAAACTGTTTCCACTCGCAACCCCTTTTCACCTGAGAAACTTTTACGTGACCCTGTGTATATAGGTATATTAAATAGGTATACAAATCAAATTAACTGTTGCAGCCAAATTTTTCACAACCCCCACATTAAGTTACACAACCCCATATGGGGTCGTGACCCACAGTTTAAGAAGCTTTAGTCTAGACAACCCCTTTGTCTTACAGCACCCAGTGACCAGAAGAGCACTGCAGACATTATTTCCCAGCACCCTGCTCTGCAACACCTCATGAACCCTTCAGCTGAGGCTGAAACAGTCAGGTTTGGGGGTCATATTTGGTAGTTAACTATTGTAAGTGTGACTTCCCAGCAGTTATGAGCTCATAAGTCTAGTTACTTGTGGGCTGGGCAGGGATCTTGTTCAGCAGTTACAAGATCATAGCTGGACTTATGATCTCATAACTGCTGGGGAGTCACATTCAATGTAAGATTGAAATATTGGCTCAGGGTTACTGTCTCTAATTTTACAGTCTACTTGCTCATGGAGGCCTCCACACCTCAGGCAGGCAATGAGGACAGTCTTCTGTTTGAAAGGCTGAGCAAGTCTGTTTTAAAGATAAAGAACTATAAGAACATACCCTCTGACATTTCACAGATAAAACCGGGACACATATAGCCAAACAAAATCAGCATATGGTCAAGAGAGCAACAGTTATTCTTAATGAGGAAAAACCCACAAGCTAGGAGAGGCTTTTGCTTGAGTTTGCAGTTTGCTTTTGCCTGAGTCTACTGTGAAGGGCAAGATGCTGCCCTCTCTTCTCCTCTCCCCTTGCTCTGTTGAGTACAAACTTTTTTTTAACCCAGTTTGCAGCAAGTGAAGTAAGCTGACGACAAAGGTGGAAAGTGGCGGGAGGAGACAGAGGAGTAATTGGGAATGTCCCTGCCAAATCAGGACAGTTGGAAAGTATGTAAGAAGGGAGATCAGAAGGGGTCTTCAAATTAACCATCAATTGTGACATGTATATTGCGGTCCTATTTAGATCAGCAGTGTTCGCTGTGTGGTGGGCAGCCCCAATCCAGCCCCTGCAGCCTTCGGGGAAGGGATGTGTTCCTATCATTCAGTTTACAACCACAGTTCCAGTGTCTGTAGAAAAGGAAACCCCACCTTTCCTTCAGTGCACAGTCCCCATGCATCTTGTTTACAGCTGGAATTGCACTTCTGGAAACATCCTGGAAGCATAGTTCTACTGTAAACAAAACATGCAGGGAGCAGATACATTGTTTTAAAGGAAAATGTCATTGGGCTTAGTATCTGTGCTGTTACCATGGCCAAATTAGGCAGCAGCAAGGGGTGGAGAACAGATCCTGGTATGCCTAGGAGGTGTCAATGTGACCCACTAACCCTTAGAAGTTACTTGGCCTTGATTTGGATTAATCATCACTGAATTTATCCTTATACATATAAACTGGCATATTTCATTTTTATGCAAATTTGTGTCCTCTTGTCAACTTTCTTTGATGATGTGTAAGTGACCGCTGTGGATGCCAAAGAAATTTAACATTTAAGAATTGAGAATGTTAACGGCTTTCTGTTCCGTTTGTGTCATGTACTTGCATTCCCAGACACAGTGATCAGCAGTTTCAGAGTTAAGCAGAAAACTTTATTGGCACAGAAATCCAAGAAGCATGCCATACAAGGTTGTTGCTTAGAACTGAAATTCAGAGGAGACAGTATACTAAAAGTAGTTTACAATCTAAGAGGTCTGGCGGCCTACAAAACTATTGGTTACCTGTCATCCCCTGAACCTTTCTTCCCAGACAATTGTACCTCCTCTTTTCCCCAGACAACTTCTGCAGCTGTCTGCCAATGTATCTCCCATTCCATAGTGACTATAGATTCCCCACCACAAAGCCCTCATTTGCCAGTACAGAGAAATGAAAACACTGCAGCAAACTCAGGAGAAAACAGAATTTTCTAAACCCAGGTTTTGGGTGATATAGCCTGGATCTGGTTTGGATAGGACTGCAAGACGTGAGGCACTATCACATCAAATTTGGGGATAATGCCACACGCCATGTGGTTTTATCAGGCTAGATTCAACGGGGATTTGGATTTTATCACTAGTGTGGTGAAGCCCAATGTTGTTTTCTTCATTGATCCTACTACTGTTTGTTCTACTTTACATACCCATCTGATTTAGAGCAGATCATTAAACAGACAGTCTGTAAGCATAGGTTTTTTGTGGGTTTTTTTCTGGGCTGTGAGGCCATGTTCTGGAAGAGTTTATTCCTGACGTTTCACCTGCTTCTGTGGCTGGCATCTTTTCTGAAAGCCTTTGACTTCACATAGTCTGTAAGCACTTAGAAAGGAATGCCATGATCATTCAAAGTCAACATGGACTTCTCAAAAACAAGTTGTGCCAGACTAATCTTATCTCTTTTTTTTTATGGAGTTACAAACTTGATAGATGAAGGGAATGCTGTGGATGTAGTATATCTTGATTTCACTAAGGCTTTTGACAAAGTCCCCCATGATATTCTTGTAAAAAAGTTAGTAACCTGTGGGCTAGACAATGCAACTGTTCAGTGGATTTGTAATTGGTTGACTGACCGAACCCAAAAGGTAGTCACCAATGGCTCCTCTTCATCCTGGAGAGAAGTGACCAGTGGGGTGCTACAGGGTTCTGCCCTGGGCCCAGTGCTAATCAGCATCAATGACTTGGATGAGGGAATAGAGGATATGCTTATCAGATTTGCAGATGACACCAAATTTGGAGGGGTAGCTAATACCCCAGAGGACAGGATCAGAATCCAAAATGACCTTGACAGATTAGAAAGCTGGGCCAAAACTAACAAAATGAATTTCAACAGGGAGAAATGTAGGATACTACACTTGGGCAGTAAAAATGAAATGCACAGATAATACGATGGGCTACACCTGACTTGATGGCAGTACATATGAAAGGGATCTAGGAGTCTTAGTGGACCAAAAACTGAACATGAGTCAGCAGTGTGATGCAGCAGCTAAAAAAGCCAGTATGATTCTAGGCGGCATTAATAGGAGTATAGTGTCTAGATCAAGGGAAGTAATAGTACCACTCTATTCTGCTTTGGTCAGACCTCAGCTGGAATACTGTGTCCAGTTCTGGGCGCCACAATTCAGGAAGGATATTGATAAGCTAGAATGTATCCAGAGGAGAGCGACCAGGATGGTGGGAGGTCTGGAAGCCATGCCGTATGAAGAGCGGCTTAGGGAGCTGGGTATGTTTATTCTGGAGAAGAGAAGGTTGAGAGGTGACATGATAGCCATGTTTAAATATTTGAAGGGATGTCATACTGAGGATGGAGCAAGCTTGTTTTCTGCTACTCCAGAGACTAGGGCATGGAGCAATGGGTTCAAACTACAGGAAAAGAGATTCCACCTAAACAGTAGGAAAAACTTCCTGACGGTAAGAGATGTTCGGAAGTGGAATACACTGCCTCGTAGTGTGGTGGAGTCTCCTTCTTTGGAGGTTTTTAAAAAGAGTCTGGATGGCCATGTGTTGGGAACAATTTGATTGAGTATTCCTGTATGGCAGGAGGTTGGACTGGATGGCCCTTGTGATCTCTTCCAACTCTATGATTCTATGAAACTATGATTTTCATGTTTGGTGAACACATTTTGCAGCTTTGACAAGAGGGCTACATTGGGACAAAGCATTTTGTGTGTGTGTACATACATACATCACAGGTAGTGAATCTTATAGAATCATAGAATCATAGAATTATAGAGTTGGAAGAGACCACGAGGGCCATCCAGTCCAACCCCCTGCCTCGCAGGAAATCACAATCAAAGCATCCCCGATAGATGGACATCCAGCCTATGTTTAAAGACCTCCAAGAAGGAAACCCCACCACGCTCCGAGGAAGTGCGTTCCACTGCCGAACAGCTCTTACTGTCAAAAAGTTGCTCCTAATGTTGAGGTGGAATCTCTGTTCCTGGAGCTTGCATCCATTGCTCCGTGTTCTAGTCTCTGGAGCAGCAGAAAACAAGCCTGATCCATCCTCAACATGAGCCCCCTTCAAATACTTAAACAGGGCTATCATATCGCCTCTTAACCGTCTTTTTTCCAGGCTAAACATACCCAGCTCCCTAAGTCTCTCCTCATAAGTCATGGTTTCCAGACCTTTCACCATTTTAGTTGCCCTTCTCTGGACACGCTCCAATTTGTCAATATCCTTTTTGAATTGTGGTGCCCAGAACTGGACACAGTATTCTAGGTGAGGCCTGACCAAGGCAGAATAGAGCGGCACTATTACTTCCCTTGATCTAGACACTATACTTCTATTGATGAAGCCCAAAATTGCATTGGCCTTTTTAGTTGCCGCATCACACTATTGACTCATGTTCAATTTGTGGTCTACTAGGATTCCTAGATCCCTTTCGCACATAGTCTCGTTCAGCCAGGTCTCCCCCATCCTATATCTATGCATTTCATTTTTTCGCCCTAAGTGCAGTACCTTACATTTCTCCGTATTGAATTTCATTTTGTTAGCTTTGGCCCAGCTCTCCAGTCTATCCAGGTCATTCTAAATTTTGATCCTGTCCTCTAGGGTATTAGCTACTCCTCCTAATTTGGTGTCATCTGCAAACTTGATAAGCATACCCTCTATTCCCTCATCTAAGTCATTGATAAAGATGTTGAATAGCACTGGGCCCAGGACAGAACCCTGTGGCACCCCACTGGTCACATCTTTCCAAGACGAAGAGGAGCCACTGCTGAGCACCCTTTAACCTTCTCTTAAACTACCACTTTCTACTCCTCTTTAAAACCTGCCATCTGTTTCCAGCTGAAGCATCTGGTAGTGCATACACACCCATTCCTTGCTATGGAATTCCAGCTCTGCTGCTAATGGGAACCACAGGGCGGCAGCCCAAAAGCAGAAAGGATATAGCTGTCTGCTTCAGTGGGGGTGGTGAGGACTTTAATGGCCTTTCCTGAAGCAAATTTGGATCCATTTCCCCTGTATATTGCCAAGAACGGCTGGCACTTAAGCACAAGTCTAAGCCAACCCAGGAAATCTAGACTAGAGCAACACCCAGACCCAAAATATTGAAACACCGAGTCCTTGCTTGCAAATTTAAGGGAGAAAATGTGTGCGACAAGGCATCTGTGTAGCTTTTTATATCCATAATGTATGACAGCAAGCAATCCACTTCCCCAGTCAGTGAGAAATCCCAAACTATGGCATCTTTTGAGTTTATTTTTCTTTGGGTGAGAGAACACTAGAACTTATGGTGTCTTTATAACATTTTGTGTATTTACAAATAGACAAGCAGAGTCTATTTTAAGCAAAAAGGTTCTTTAAAAAGGCAGCAAATCTACAGAGAGCAATTTCTCCACTCTAATTCCCATTAGAACATGGAAAAATTATTTTTCAGATTATAACTCTCAGAGCCCACCAGCTAGCAGGGTCATTCATTTCGGGAGCTAAGAGAGCCAGTGTGGTATAGTGATTTAAACATCTGACTCTGGAGACCAGGGTTCGAATCCCTGCTTGGCTATGTAACCCCACTGCAGGACCTTGGGCAAGTCACACTCTCTCTCAGCCTCAGAAGGAAGGCAATGACATCCCCCTGAACAAATCTTGCCAAGAAAACCCTGATAGGTTTACCTTAGGGTCACTATAAATGAGAAATTACTTGAAGGCACATAGCAAGAAGTCAACAAAACAAAACAAAACAAACAAACAAACAAAAAACCCAACAACCATCCACTAACTTTTCCAGCCTCTGGTTCTTATCTAACTCAAGGCACAAATTCTCAGTACTGTACGCAATCTTTTCAGATGACAAACTGCTTTTTGCTCCTGGAAGGAAATAATCTTCTGAAAGCTCTGGTAGATATTTCATTCCAATGCTCATGGGAGAGTCCCAGCTATCAGGGAACTTGTTTTTTTATCATCCATGAAACAGCAACCAATCATCCAGGACCAAGGCTGCCCCAAGATATCCTGGTCAGGACTGGTCTCAGGAAACAAAAGTTGCACCTGCTCTCAAATTAGCTCAGACTAGTCAAATTATTTTGGCACCTGAGTGAGAAAGTGTGGTGAAAAGGAGAGACTGGGAGAAATTGACTGGCTTTTTCCTCCCGCATCATAAATGTTGTAAATGGAGGTTCCACTGAAATCCATGAAAAAACACCCCTGTAACAATCCTCTCCCACTTTCTCTGTATGGCTCTTTTGTTTGCCTCAGACAGAGGGAAGAAGACAGCACAGGTAGCTTTGTCCCAGGTAGAATATTCCTGTGAAAAATAAGAACCTGATAATATTCAGGTGAGGCCTCAGTGCTATAGTGCTATCATCTTCACAGACATGCCTGGTAGAAACATGGAAGAGACCTGCCCAGTGGCTGCTCCCAGGCTTTGGGACTTCTTCTCTAAGGAGACCGCTTGGTGCTATCTGTCGGCAGGTGAAAACTTTTCTGTTCCAACAGGCTTTTCAAACAATGTGAAGGACGACACTCTGTGCATCTCTTTGGAAATCCCCAATCCTGCAGCTACTAGTAGCAGTGTTATCAAGGTCTTGTGTTGTGTTCATATATTGTTGTAGTGGTGTGCCTTCAAGTCATTTCCAATTTATGGCGACCCTAAGGTGGACCTATCACAGGGTTTTCTGAGGCTGAGAGAGTGTGACTTGCTCCAGGTCACCCAGTGGGTTTTCCTGGCCGAGCAGGGCTTCCAACCATAGTCTCCAGAGTCATAGCCCAACACTCAAACCACTGTGCCATCCCCCTCAAAAACTGGCAGTAGCAATAATGGGATCTGGATTGTTGATAACTTGGTTTGTTATTTGGCGTAGAACCTGCAAGATTTCATTTCAAAATTCTTCAACCTTTAGGCAATGGAGCCACATATGCAGTTCCTCAGAATCAAAAAGGAACACAGATGTCCTTATCACACTATACTGTTATAGTGCTGTATTCCACTGTAACTGCCATGGTAACATCCTGTGGAATTCTGGGGTTTGTAGTTAAGTGAGGCTCTCTGGTTGAGAGTTAAAAATGCCCCTCCCTAAACTGAAAATCCCATAGGATGTTGCCATTGGCAATTAAAGTGGAATGCAGTATAGCACTATAAGAGTGTAATGTGATAAGTCTCAAAGGAACAGACACATTTGAGATATTTTTCATTTTAATTGCTCACAAAGAAACATCCCCTCATTGTGCACCATCCTCACAGCATAAATATTTGAAAAATCCATTTCGATCCTCTCAAAAGGACTCAGTTGTGTCTAAAAACTATTGTCCCAGCTATTACGGCTTTATGTTCTTTGATCTCTCATTACTGTTCAACTTCTCTGTTTTCTTTGTTACTCTTCTTGTTGTTATTCCAATACTTTTATTTTATTTTATTTTTATAGACTGTTTTAACAAACATACATTTCCTCTTATTTTATACATGATTTCCATAAAATGTTTTTTTTTACATTGCTCCTCTTAGACAATAAACTCATGAGTTATTCCCATAGTTCTTTTCAAAGTTTCTTTTTCAAAATTGATTACACCCAAAAGACAATTCCAACAATTATTAGTACAATCTATCTTCTCATCTTCTTCTTCTCTGACTTCCTATTTTGTATAGTTTGGGCACAGAAAGAAAAAACTGTTCATCATTATCCTTTGACTTTTCCTTGTTTACCTAGCCTCTTGTTCATCTTCGCCCTGATTTATACTCCAGTGCTTCCCTATTAATTATTCCCCTGGGGTTTTCTATGTTCTAAAAGAGTAAACTAGCTTGTACTTCCCATCCCCCCCCCGTAATCTATTACCTGCTTCCATTCTTGTTTCAATTTCGTTTGTTTCCTGTTTCGTAATTTGTTTGTAAATATATCCAATTCAAACATATCAATTACTTTATCTTTCCACTCTTTAATACTATTCCAATACTTTGTTACTATTCTTAACTGTGTCCATTTAATATTTACTGTATATGTTAATTACAGCAAACCTTTTTTTAAAAAAACCCGACCTTTTCCTGTCCCAACAGGTTTTAAGGAATTGACTGCAAGGGGCTTTTAAAATTAGTGTACTGTTCATTTGCCTTTTAAATGGAGTTGTTTTAAATGGGTTTAATTCCACAAATAACTTATTCATACAGTAGGACCGCCATATCCGCGGGGGATTGTTCTGCCCCCTCCATGGATACTGAAATCCGCGGATAACAACGAACGCCACTGAAAATAATGGGACTTCTGGTTTAAAATTATGGTAACTAGAGTTGCCTTGGAGGCCCTAGAAAATGTCTAGAGAGGACACCTCTCTATGCATTTTCTAGGAAGACTCTATGGTATGTGTTCTGTTTTGTGTCCCGTGGATAACTGAAACTGAGGATATTGGTTCAGCAGATATGGGGGTCCTACTGTATTTTAATAATAACTTTTTAATTCAAAATGATAGTTTTGGTCTTTAAAGCTCTGCTTGGTTCAAGCCGAGGTTACCTGAAGGTTTGTATTCTCCCTTACAAACCAGCCCATGCTTTGAGATCTGCTGGGGAGGTCCTTCTCTGTGTCACACCACCCTCATAGGTACACCTGGGTGGGAAGACGAGAGAGGGCCTTCTCCGTGGTTGCCCCCAGACTCTGGAACTCCCTTCCCAGAGAAGTCAGGGCTTGTCTATACAAGGCAATAAAATGTGGATTGATGTGCACTAATGCCAATTTGCAGCAGCTTTTCATTTGTCTCCACATTTTTCTTTCCAAGATAGTAGGCATGTGAAGCCATACCCGTTTGATGTTCAAGCAGGCATGCCTATGAATCAAGATGGTGGGCATGAGTGAATTACTTGTGTTTTTATTCCCACCAGTTGCCACTGCCAAACAGATTTTTTAAAGCAAATCCAAGGTACAGAAATGTTATACTTTGCTTAAACAAATGGAGGGGGGGGGAGGAAAAAGGCTGTTTTGTCACTTCAGTGCACGATCACTATGGTGAAAATCCAACATGGTGAAAATCCAACCTTTCCAGGTGCTTGCCTTGCCAGCAAGCTCTGCCCCCTGCACATGTCTGACCAATCAGCTTTCCACTTTCGCTCTTATCAGGAATGTGCAGCAAAGAAAGTCAGCTGTCCTAACAAGAGGGAATACACATTTCCTTTAGAGTTTTTGAAAGAAATACAGGAAAATCTGTGAAGGCTTTTCCCATGGAGTATTTGGAGTTTTTGCCCCTCTTTCGAATACAGCGAAATGATGGGGGATTGCATTGGGACAAAAGATATTCTCCTCGAATTCTATGAGGAGTATTTTTGCTGTATACACAAGCCATCAGATTGGTGGCCCCTTTTCTGCTTTCTTTTCACAGACAAGTAAAGACTTTTCTATTTTGACGGCCATTTGATGATTGATTGTATAAGGCCTGTCTCACCTAAATGGTGTGCTGGATCTTGCTAATTGTTGTGTGTGTGTGTTTGCATGCACACACATGTGTGTGCATGTGTACATGATTAATGGTGTTGTTTTAATTTGTTTGATCATTTAATCTTTTTTTAAACTTTTGTATTTTGTGAATGTGTTGGTTTTTTAAAATTTGTTGTAAGCCACGTTCCAAACTGGGGGGAAAGCAAGCTAGAAATACAGTAAATATCATCATCATCATCTCTTCGGATGTGTTTTTATCTGTATTTGTTTTAATTTTTGCAAGACACCTTGAGTTGCAGAGTAGGTAATAGAGTGGAACATGAGATGATGGTGACAGTGACGATGACACAGACTGATAAAGCATCTGAATGAAATCACCATAGATAGAATCGCAATAGCACAATTATAAAAAGTGATGCTACTTGGAACGTGCCACATGATCTAACAATACTCACTGATTCCTGTGTTCTTGGGACTCATGTAGACAAGCCCCCCTCCAATGTAGCACCCCACAGAGCTGCAACTTGTCTTAATGGTCTTTTTGCCCCCAGCAGTCCCCATAAGCTTCCCATGCTAGTTGACAGCTGAGATGACAGAGCCCTCTTCCCTTCTCCGATCCCCGGGGGGTGGGTGGGAATGACATTCACCCTTCTCCCTTCCACATATCTGATCACTTGGGGGGGGTGGCGGCTGTGGGCGCTTGCCCTGTTAGCAAGCCCTGCCCCCCGTGCTTGTCCAGCCAATCAGGTATGCTCTTGGACAGCAATTCCTATCTAATCACTGTCCTAACGAGGGGGAATGCGCAGCCCTTGTTGTTTTTCAAAAACTCCAGGAACAGTTGTAAATGCTTTTCCCTCTGAGTTTTTGCCATTTTGTCCCCCCTCCAAATACAGCGTAACAACGCAGTTTCCCATTTAGATAGGTAGGCTTCTCCTTGAATTCAACAAGGAGTATTTTCACCATGTAGACAGCCCCTTGGACAGAATCCAAATTATTGATGGTCCCAAACACCTGGTAGGCCAGGGGTGGGCAACTGTGAGAGACTAGGGGATGGCATTAACTCCCTAGGGTGTAGGAGACCATGGAGGGCTACACTGTAACCCACTGCAAAAAAAAAAAAAAAAAAAAAAAAAAAAACGCAAACAAAAGAAAACCCTTTTGACCCCAAATACCCTTCAATGCTCTCTAGGAGGCATAGAGACATTTTAGCCCCCCCCCTATTTAAAAACAGGAAGTGGTCAGATTCTTTTGGAGCCCTGGGGCCACAAAAACAGGCTGGCAGGGCCCCACATGAGACCCATGGGCCACCCTTTGCCCACATCTGTAGTAGACTGTGAAACCAAGATGATAAAAAGAAAATAGGAAGGTAGTAAGAGAAGCTAGTGATTCTGTGCCTCTAGCTGACACTACTTTCTTATCTGACTGTGTAGAAAGCCCGTGGGCACTTCCCAGTGTGCTATGGCTCTGTCTCTCCCATTCTGTGCTTGTCCACACATGGCAGCAGCAGTGTGGAAATGGAAGAGTTCTGAGACAGTGGGGCTGCAGAGGAGGATTTTTTTGTATGTGTGTGTTATTCCCCCTTTTAAAAGAACACATATACACAAATCCCTGCAAGTTAAAAACCAAGATAGGGTCTAGCTCAGCCTATTCCCTGAGAGCTATGTTGACAACTTCCAGGGATTTTTTTTAAAGCAGAAGAGCATTAAAATGTGATTTTTCATCAGCAACCTGAAGTAGTACCATGGACTTTGTCACCTCCCTGCACCACCCATTTCTGATGCCATGGGTGGCCTAGGCCTTAAGCCAAGAGGCCATCTCCATTCCTTGGACTTTTTCGGACGCGAAGAAAGTAACGCAAGCAGCCTCGTCAGCTTGTGAGGCTGCTGCGCTGCAAAGCGTCCCTTTCGTATGACACTCGCCCCTGCCGGTACTGTTGCGGTACCGCGGGGAGAGTTGAGCATCATATTTTGTTGTTTTTTACTCACGATCAACTTTTGTTGCGTTATTTTTCAGCGTCCGAAAAAGTCCCTTGTCAGTCCGCCGTGCAGACTATCCATACCCCATATTTACTGCTTAGACTCGTTGTCTTTAGTGCAACAGAGCAGAGCATCTTAGTATATGTATCAATTTTTATTTAAAAAATCCTCTTTTCAGTTCATTTTCTAACGCCCTCTGAACAAATCTTGTCAAGAAAACCTCATGATAGTGTCACCATAATTTGGGAAGAACTTGAAGGCACATAACACCAAAAACAAAACCATTGTCAGGCCTGAAATTCTTGCTATTATATTCTGTAGGTCATCTGTGGCAAGACAAGAGGAGCCCTCATTTCTGATCCATCTTGCTGGTAGCTGCTGACCAGCTCTTCCCCTGTCCACATGGAGTTTCGTTACTTAGTAGTGATGATGGTGGTGCTAGACTTGGCCAGGCCTGTTTGGCCAGGGCCTGAACCGCTCACTGGCCCAAGGTGCACCTACACCTTCATTTTGCCTCAACAGAAGTTCACGGGGGCCGTGTGCTGGAGCAGTGTGCGCCCTCCCCCAGATCCTCCAGGCCCAAACCGCAGTGAGGTGGAGGAGCTGCGCCACCAGCTGAGCCGCCAGCAGGCCCAAATGGACGAGCTCCGCAGGCTGGTGGAGGTGGACGGGGCAGTGGTGAGCGAGGTCAAGGCGCTGCGCAAGGAGAGCCGCAACGTCAATGCCCGTGTCACCCAGCTCTACACTCAGATGCTCCACGAGATCCTCCAGCGACGGGAGCGTCCAGTGCCAGCATCCCACCTCGAAGGGCGGGTGGCGAACGCCTCTGCCGAGGCTCTGCAGGTGGCTGCCAATTATCACCAGCTTGAGGGCAAGTACCAAGCCTTGGCAGCCCTGGTCAACAACCAGAGTGCCCTCATCAGCCGCTTGGAGAGGGAGTGCCAGCAAGGAGCGGGCAGCAGGATGCGTCCACAGGTACCAGTCAGAGCGGAAGTAGGGACACATTTCAAATGAGGCTCACATTATGCAGTCCCCTTGTGCCTCCTGTAACCTACTCCCCAGTATGTATATGTGTGCGTGTATGTGTGTTCCATTTGTTGTCTCTTCCCACTTCTTCTTCCTCCCCTGGTCTCCCAAATCTATCAAAGAGGAAAAGATGAAGGACAACGGCGTGGAAAGGGACATGGCTACAGGACTCTCAGGGGAGACAATGACTGATAAGTGACATGGGCCCCTTTCTCTCTACAGTGTTGTCATAAAATCATAGTTGCCAAGGACCACAAGGGCCATCGAGTCCAGCCCTCTATTATTGAGGAATATATTCTAAACCACTTCTAAAAGATGCCTGTCCAACCTCTGTTTAATGACCTCCAAAGATGGAGAGTCCACCATCCTCTGAGGCAATCTATTCCACTGTTGAACAGTTTACAGTAAAAAAGTTCTTCCTAATGTTTAGGTGGAATTAGGGGTTATCACACGTTAATCCCACTTTAACTGCATACCCTGCAACTATCTTGATTTGGCAAGGAGAGTCCCAATTAGTCCTCTTTCATCCCACTTTTATCAGCTGCATTTAAAATGTCCCAGTTTCTCCCTCCTTCCCCCTTTGTCCTCTGCTTACTTCAGTTGCTGCAAACTGAGTTCAATGTTATTTGGCCACGTGGATCCTAGATTTCATCTGTGAAATGTTGGAGAGTGTGTAACTGCCATGGCTCTGCCTTATGCAGTCCTGGGATTTGTAATTTTTGATGAAGCATGGCAAAGAATTCTAACTGCCTGATAAAGCTACAAGGGAGCAGCCCTGGCACCTAAAGTGGGATCAAAATGCTATAATTCTATAGAATGCATGGGAGCATGGTCTAAACATGGGACTGCATCAATCCTCTTGGGCTAAAGAGTGTGTGTGTGGGGATACATGTACAACACTCCTTCCCTCCTGTGGTTGTGGGGTGGGATGACTCTCCTTTCTCCACAGCCACCTCTGGTGCCGGTGGTGCCTCACAACCCTGCGAGCCTTGCCAATGAGAGCAGAGCCCATTTTGATGCCATCAATGATATCCAGAGAGACCAGACTGCACCTGCCCAACCCTGGCCACCACACCAGGCTTCGGTCCCGCCAGATGTCACTGTGTGGCCTCCAGCTGTCGGGCCTACCAAATCCACAGGTGAGAAGACCTGGTTGTCAGGGGAGATGTCTGAAGGAGGATAGAGACAGAATGGGTCAGAAGTAACTGAGGTTGAGCTCCCACAAAGAACTGTTCCTGAAAATGATAGCCTGACTGGTCCTCCATAAAAAAGAGGGCAGAGCTTGAGAATGTTACTTTTTGGGGGACTACAGCTCCAAGGATCCCCAGCCAAAAAACAGTGGTAAAAAAGTAACTTTTCCATGCTCTGTCTAGCAATAGGTCTGTCAGTAAAGATCAGAATGATCTAACATCCTTGTCCAAACAAAACCCAATGTATCTGTTTTCCTTTGGTAAATGTGAGAGAGTATTCATATTTTCTGCCATAGAGTGATTTCTGTTGTCATTGCTCCTTTCTCTCAGATTTGCCCTGGGGGCTTCCTGCTTCTTCCCTGAGGCATCTGGAGCCCAGAGCCAAATAATAATAAATCAAAATAAAAACACCCAAGTCCCAGTCTTGACAAACAAAACTGCCTGACCCCTTCCTTTCTCCTTAATTGTGGAGCATCCTGCTCTCTGACCTGTTGCTTAAGAGTTTGGCTGAACATGAAACAGCCAGCTGTTGGAGGAATGCCAGTGATTTACTGACAGGCTTTTGTAGCTGACAAGGACCATAAAGCAAAAATGCAGCTCCTCTCGAACATATGAGTGGGTTCTTGTGGAGAGGAGAAAGCCCAGCCCAGTTGCCTGGATTCCTCCACTTTATTGAATTTGGAAATGTTCCTTTTCTTGGACTGGCCTGCTCAGAACCTGGAGGATTCTAGAGGATGTAATCCAGAAAAGTAACTTTTCCGAGCTCTAGGTAGCTGTGGGCTGTGCTCTGAGGGAATCCCATAAGGAATGCCACAACAGGTGGTAATAGACCTTAGCTGATTTTGTGGTTTTCTTTTTCTAATGGGGAACATGACACTGCCAGAGCACTGGCAAATGTTTGGACTGCAATCCCCATCTTTCACAGTTGGCTGTGCTGGCTGGGATTAATGGGAATTATAGTCCAGCAACATTTGGAGGGCCACCCTTTCCTCAGCCCTACATTTAGGTTTTTCAGTTCCTAATAACTCCTGTTTTCTCTTCCTGGCCCCAGGGCCTTGGCGGGACTGTCAAGCAGCTCAACGGGATGGGCAGACCAGTGGCATCACCATGCTGCAACCAGTGGGTGCCCGGGGCATCATCCAGGCCTGGTGTGACCAGGATTATGATGGGGGCGGTTGGACTGTCCTCCAGCGGCGGCAGGATGGGTCGGTCAATTTCTTTGTCACCTGGCAGCACTACAAGGTGTGTGCAGGGCTACCAGGTCCCATTTTGATAGGCAGAGCTATGAAGTGAAGGGCGAGGTAGGGTGGGCAGGTCTGTCAGTGATACAGCCTGAAGTCATATGGTTGGGCTGGGAACTAGAGGGTGAAGAGCTGTGTGTCATAATGTTAGAAGTCAGATTCAGAACTCCTTTCTTCTCCTGGGGGTCAGTCTTCAATATGGTTGTCATGAGTAACATCAGTAGTACGAACACATGACACAATTGGACAGGAAGATGCTATTAAGGTGTGCCAAAGCAAAGGTTTATAGCACGCTTGTGACTCTGAGAGCTAGAAGAGAAGAATCATGGCTTTTGAGGGGTGGGGGTCCTGTGTTGAAGGATCACAGCCTGTAGTTAACCCACCATGTTTATTGAATTGAGAGGTCAAAAAATGGGGACATTATCACACGAGGCTTGTATTCTAGAATTACAGCACGAAAGTAGCAGATGTGGCGCTTATCGCATGATGCCATCTCTATCCTGTTGCTGTCTTGCTGTCCATCTGCTTCTGTAGTGCATCTTATGACAGGGAAAACCTGTCAATAGCTTCCAATATTGCTGCTATGGCAGCATTTCACTCTGTGCAGTAAGATACTTCCGTTATGCCTGGGTGTGCTTTACTGATTTCCTGCTGTGAAAGGATTCCTTAGATAACAGCTCTACCAGCCCCTGAGCCAAGGGAGACAAAGGTCTAATTCCATATTTCTCTCCTCTCAGCTGTGAACTCAGAGCAGGAATGTGGGATGTGTGGCACCCCCCCAGCCCAGGGTTATCGAACAGCAAATGTGACACTCCCTTGCTATGGGCTACATTGACAGGGCCTGATGGGAGTTGTAGCTTAACCACATCTAGAAGGCCACGTTTCTCATCCTGCCTTAAAGCCTGAGACCAGCCTGCTAACCTCTTGCCTACTGTGTCTCACCAGAATGGTTTTGGGAACCTGGAAGGAGAGCACTGGCTGGGCCTGGACTCCATCCACTGGCTGACCCACCAGGGCTCCTACCTGCTGCGGATATGGATGGAAGATTGGAGTGGGCGACAGGCACATGCTGAGTATGACACCTTCACCCTAGAGCCCGAGAGTGATTTTTATCGGTTGCGCCTGGGGCGCTATCGTGGCAGTGCTGGCGACTCCCTTTCTTGGCACAATGGGCGACAGTTCAGCACACTTGACCGGGACCATGATGCTTACTCAGGTAAGATGTCCTAAGGGTTGGACTGGGGTCAGGTGCCAGGGGACACAGAAGGTATTGTTCCTTCATTGCTGTTGTTTGCTGTAAAATCGACTTTGACTTACTGCAGTCCTATTATCGAGAGAGCTCAAAGAGCCCTGGTCATGAACTGCCCTGCTCAGGTCTTGCAAACTCAGCACCATGGATTCCTTGATTGACTCAATCCACCTGTAGCATGGTCTCCCTTTTTTCCTACTGCATTCTGCTTTCTCGAGCATTATTATCATTTCCAGTGAGTCATATCTTCTCACGATGTGTCCAAACTACGGAAGCCTGAGTTTTGTTGTTTTAACTTCTAGGGAGAATTCAGGCTTCATTTGCTCTTGGACCTATTTACTCCATTTCTCCAAAGCATAATGTAAAGTTACATAATATCACCGATAAATAAATAAATAAATAATCTCAGCCAAAAAGAACTGCAGGTAGAACCACAGTGGCAACCACTGACTGTAGCTAGGGTGTCAATTTGGTTTGGATAGCATCTACATTCAGGGTTTTGGTGATTACTCCTCCGGTCCCCTCCCCTCTTCTTTTCCCACAGGGAATTGTGCCCATTACCAAAAGGGAGGTTGGTGGTACAACATGTGTGCTCATTCCAATCTCAATGGTGTCTGGTACAAGGGCGGCCACTACCGGAGTCGTTATCAGGATGGAGTCTACTGGGCAGAGTTTCGTGGCGGGGCCTACTCTCTCCGGAAGGTCACAATGATGATCCGGTCCACACAAGGCAGCTAATTTCTGATCAGGGAGATAAGAACACACAGGCAAGGAAAAGTCCAGGTGTACTTAGAAACAGGAGTCACTCAACTCTGGAAACATACTCCACCTATTTGAACAGCCTCCTTTCTAGGCATGAGCCCAGGGGGACCTTTTTCTGTCAGTTATCAGCACCAGCAGTTGAGCTGATTGACCCATCCTTTTCCTTAATATTAGCATTTAATTTTTTTCTATCAACAGCAAAAGGCTGAACAATCTTCTCCATGAATAAATGTAAAAACAGTGCCTTAAACAATGCCTGAAGCATGAAGGAAGAATAAAACTGAACAGGAAATCAACACTTAAAATAGATGGAAATGTGTTTTGTTTGCAGTGTGAAAGCTGGGTCAGGTAGAGGTTGGGTTCAGAAGTTATGCTGACTACATTTTAAATTACATGTTTTTAACTGTATTGTTTTGACTGTATTTTAAATTACATTGACTGTATTTTAAATTACACTCCCTCCAGCCCATTTCAGATGTAACAACAGACTGCACAGGAAGTAACTTCCTCACTTGTACAGTGCTATAGCACTACACAGTGTTGCTTATGCTGGTATGCTTTAAGCAGTCTTGAGCTGATGCACTTTTTTTTCCTGCCACAAGGTGTCTCAGTCTCATTAGGAGTACAGTATTCACTTCCATAATGGGTGTGCGCAATGGAAAAAGAATCCCATGGGAGTTGAGGCCCTTGATGATCATACAGTTGACCCTCCGTATCCACAGATTCATTATCTACAGATTCAACCAACTACAGCTTGAAAATATATAATTTTTAAAAATCCAGAAAACAAAACTAGTTTATATAAGGGATGCCATTTTACTATGCCATTGTATATAATGGGACTTGAGTGTACATAGATTTTGATATCCATGGGAGGGATCCTGGAACAAAACCGCAGCAGATACTGAGGGCTCACTGTATGAATTCCAAAATTTGTTGTGAGATGGAAGATGAAACTAGGGGGAGAGCCATTAGGCCCCCCTCTCCATCCTACCCCACAGTAGGATATCACAAATACACACGGCTCAGCAATCAGACTTGTAAATTAAGTTTGTGTTTATCTTCAACAGACTAATCACACACAAAAAAGCATGGATACATAGTTGCAGGAAATCACATGCTATAACAAACCAACATCTTTTAGCATTTAAGGGAGCACCTTTGCAAAAACATGACATATTGTCTGGCTTGACCCAACTCTCATGTTGTCTGAGAAATATGCATATCTTTGAAGTTTAGAGAAATGAAATACACACAGAAACATTCTGTGTACTGTTTAAAAATGTGAAGAGCTAAACAGGATTACAATGTTAAAATACACATAGAATACTTTTTTCAATGGGGTAAAGGTATATGGAAAATGCATGCATATTTCCATATGGGAAGAAGTCTCACAACCTGGTGTCAGGCAATAGCCTGGCTTTTGTGTGCCTGCACACCCCACATACACACCTTAGAAGCCAGAATATCCCTTTTGTTTCCCTGTGAAAATCAGCCAACCTGGGGCTTTCAGCCTGGAACCCCCAAACTAGCTTCTTCTCTAAGGGAGCCCTTAGTGTCTCGCTCAAGGGTGACCCCTAGAGGCCAAAATGCTGCCACCACCCCCTGATCCTAAATGATTTTGAAAATGTGATTACAGAGGGATAATCACATTTTATTTTAAGCTTTCGAGCCCCTAACCCTTCCTTCTCTATCCCACAAAAGAATTAAGATAGCTTGACCAAGCAAGGTGCATGTACGTAGGCTTAGTAGGAAAAACAGAAAAAACTTTATTAAGTTCAAGCAAGCAAACGGTTAGCAGAAATAGTCTCATGGAGAAAAGGCATTTCCCTCCTGGTCCCAACTTAAGAGTTACATAGAATATCAGAACATCTAACCTACATTCAGTCAGGGTAAACATAAATCATAAAACTAACGCAACTAGCTAAACACACATTTTCCTACTCTTAAGACAAATTCCACTCACATTTAGAAAGTTCATCTGGTTAGTCTCTGATGATGGAAATTCAGAGCAATGCAAATAGACCTGTCCTTCAGGCCTCATGGTATCATGTATCTCTTTGATGACCCCAAGCCATGTGGCTGGTCTGCATCCTCAGACCTTCACCAAAATCATGAGGCTGCAAACAAAGACTGCAGCTTCTCAAAACTCCATTAGCCAAATCTGATTGGCTCTGCATTGCCCAATCTACTATGCTACCCTGGACCATACAAGATTCTAACACCTCATGAGACTGAGACACCTCATGGCAAAAAAAAAGTCCAGTGACTCCAGGACCTCCACTCCATAGATACCAGTAGAAGCAACATCAGCACTACGATATTCACCATATAGGAGAGGAATTCAGTCACTGCCTGAACAGGGTAGTTCTCTAGCCTAGCTCCCACTGAGCTGAATGAGCCACAGGAACAGCCTGAGATAATAAATCATTATAGGTGCTGGCATAGTTTAAAATATTTGGACCCAGTGCACTCTGAGATACAGTTGCCAACAATCAACACAAGCCTGATTAGATTGAATGAAAGGAACCCTCTGCGATAATTTTCCTAGATGAAATTCAAGGCACAACAGGCCTTTCCTATTAACATGGGTCTTGCATATAACTAAATGGAGGCTTCTTCACAGTCACCTGCTGGGGTCACCTTTTGCCTTTAAATTTTATATATATATATATATGTTTGAAAATATGGTGTGCCAGCTACCTGTTCAGGAATTTTGTGTGTTAATGTCAAGACATATGTTTTCTGTTAGACAGAAAATTTTCTCCTTCACTCTTGAAATGGCTGAGGTGGTTCAATTCCTCTCGAGCACCCTTTTTCCTAAACAAAAATTTCTGTTCCAAGAAAAATAAACCACAAACCCCAAGTTTACTAATCCCATAAAATGAACACCAATTGTATTTATTTTGTGTTAGCCTACTTTGTTCTCTTGGTGTTAATGTTTCTTCAACCAGAATTCTCTGGCAAGGGGAACCCACATTCTGCATTCAAAATAAAGTATGCATATTCATCCAATATTGCTTCGTTGGCTCATTATATCCTTTCAAATTTTGGCTTCTGGTAGAGATCTTCCTGCTTATGGACGTCATTTGACACCATGTGCAGAAACAGGTTCTGTAGGCACAGTTTCTCTCCTATACTAGTTTATGGTTGCTGTTATTTTTTTTTTGTACCATGCCTCACTGTGTGGGGAGGGGGCAGGACACATCATTGTTCATTCTACTCTCCAGTGCCTCACAGTTCCTTTGGTTGGTGCAGTTTTCTGGCTTTTAAGGTTTTTTTGGGGTGTGTGTGTCAAATCTGGAGACTTAGCCATGATGAAGGAGCTCTTGTCATGGTAGCTATGTCTGAGGATGGCTGACCATGTTTTCTACTCATGCTGCTACTGGTTAATTACAAGACTGAACATCAGTCATGACCTTGCAGATTAAAAAAATGTCCCAAGGGATATACTTGTTGACTTTGTTAGAAAAAAGACTAGAGATCAAGTCTTATACTTGCATTTTGAGATGAGATTGAAGATTGATAACACAGATGTCATAGCGCTTAAGGAAATTCCTATTAGGATACTATGTAAGAGAAAATAGTACTTCTTTCTGACAGATAAACAGACAAAGATTCCATTTAGATGGAATAAACTGGAAGGAGTGATTTTTACTTTTAAACACCAAAGGTTTTGACTGAATTCTGTATAGAAAGCCAGCAATTTTTTGGGGTGGGACTAAAGGGGACATGGATGAAATGCAAATAGAAATGGCAGTGATAGATGTAACTACAGTAAAATTGCAGAATATTGCAGGGGAAAAAATAATTATTTGAAAAAAACCTAAACAACATGTAATCTGTCTAGAACAAATACGTACCAGAAAAAAAGGATACCAAATACTTGATTTATAAACATTTAGGTGAAAATTTTATCTCAGCAGGATTATAAAAAGAAAGAAATGGAGTTGTTTTGTCTATAAACCCTCTATGTCTAAAATTGACATCATGAATATAGTAAATATGTTGGGTTGGAGATCAGCATGCAGGAGATTAAGACTCTGGTGGTGAGAATCTATGCCACAAATGAAGATAAAGCAGCATTTTATAAGGGACTTATGCAACATAAGGATTTTTTAAAACAATAATTTAAATAAAAGTACATGTGTTAGAACAATTTGAGATATGAGTAAATCTTTCATGAGAGGGTGCTTCATTCAGAATAACTCAGAACTTAAAAAGAGGAGGCAAGAGAAAATGAATTTGATTCTGGAGGAGATGAAAAGAAAGGAAGACGTTTTTATCAAAGATAATTATTACAAGTCAAATTATGATTTTGCAGAGGCAGCTATCTATGCTAATGGTGAGAAAGATGGAACTAAAGATGAATTATGTAAGATAAGGGGAAAAAACTTTGAATTTCTAATCAAACCAGGAAAGTAGTTGGCATAAAAGTTGAAAAAAGAAAAAGTAGGAAGTGCTGTATTCACAAGATAATGCAAATATGCAAAAGACAGTCACCAATATTATTCTTTACATAAATTGCAAGAAATTTATTTGGAGAAAGTGGATGAATATTTAGGTAAGCAGAATTTACCGAAGATTATTGAATATCAAAGACAAATTATGGGTGGCAAGGGAGTAAGGGAGATTTGTGATGTAATTAAAAAGACCAAAACCGGTAAGACACCTGGGACAGATGAGTTGTCAGCTTTATTATAAACAAACCTTTATCACCTTTGCAACAAATACTGAAGACTGTTTTGCAGAATGGAAAGATTCCTGATAGTTGGAAAGAGGCTACTATACCATTAATATTGAAATAAGATCTAGATTTGACATTAACAAAAACAAAGACCAATAACATTATTGAATAATGACTATAAGTTGTTTACACTGAGTCCAGCTGAAAGATGGAAAATAATTTTTACAGGATTTTATCTATGGAGATCAATGTGGGTTTTTACCGAAAAGACAGTTATGAGATAATATTAGCAATGTGGTGGACATTTTAGAGTATTTAGAATAGCATTATGAGAAGCCAGCTGTATTGATCTAAGATGCAGAAAAGACCTTTGACAATCTGAATTGGACTTTCCTGTTTAGAGTTCTAGAAGATACGACCTTTGGAGATAATTTTATTAAATGGGTTAATCAATCGATATCTCACAGAAAGCACAAATAATTTTTAATGGAGAATTAACAAAATCCTGCAAGATTAAAAAAGGAACAAGACAAGGATGCCCACTGTCTCCACTTTTCCTTATCTTGGTTTCCATGGTACTGAACAGAGGTATAAGACAAGATGAGAGAATTTAAAAAGAAATTTACAAGTTAAGGGTATTTGCTGATGATTTGGTGATAGAAAATTCTAGAAAATTCTCTGGAGGGTATGTAAGTGTTAATGAGAAAATGAAAATATTTTGTTGTGTTGACAGGCTTTAAGATTAATAATCAAAAGACAAAAGATGTTAATAAAAATATGAATATAGAAGATCAAGTAGACCTGATGGACAAAACTAGTTTTAAAATCAAGCATTTTAGGTGACATATATGAACTGTATGTTGTTTCAAAATAATTATGTTAAGACATGGCATGAAATTAAGAAAGATTTGAGAAACTAAGTTTGTCACTGTTGGGAAGAATTTCTGTGATAAAAGGAATGTTTTGCCTAGAATGATGTTCCTCTTCCAAACAATACCTGTTTTGACAACTGATTACTATCTAAGCAATGACAAAAATACATAACTAAGTTTGTATGACAAGGGGAAAAACATGAGTTAAATATAAAGTATTACAAAGATACAAAGGAAAGAGGCGGATTGGGTTTGCCTGATTTGAAATTGTATTTTGCAGCTTGCTGTTTGGTTTGGATGAAAGAATGGGTAATGCTGAGGAAAAAAAACTATTAATGAGACATGTAAAACTTGTTAAAAAAATAAAAACTGCTTTAGCTGTAAAGTGCAACCATAAATTATCAAAGAAGTTTAGAAAACTGGTCATAAAAATAACAAGCACTCTAGATGGCAGAGCTTGTCAAAACACTTCCTATCATGTCAACACTATCTTGTCATAATTGCTTTTTTAAAAACATTCCCATGGTTAGTCGAAGGCTTTCACAATTGGCATCCATAGATTTTCCTTGGGTTGTTTCCCCCCCCCCCGGGCTGTGAGGCCGTGTTCTGGAAGTTTCTTTCTGACATTTCGCCTGCATCTGTGACTGGCATCTTCAGAGAATGGTTGGGTAGGCGTGTATGTGGAGTTTATATCCTGTGAACCCCTGTTGGTTTACACAAGTTTACAAATCCTCCCCAATAGGGGTTCACAGCATATAAATTCCACATACACTCCTACCCAACCATTCTCTGAAGATGCCAGCCACAGATGCAGGCAAAACTTCAGAAAGAAACTCTTCCAGAACACAGCCTGACAGCCCAGGAAAAAAAAAAGGAAAGTTATTCCCATGGTTAACTTGCTGCTGTTCCTGATTTCGGCAGCCAAGACGGAAAGCCTCAGACTGTGGCAGCACTTTTCCTCAGGGAAGCTACAGGAAGAAAGTGAATAGCACTGCTCATGTGTACTCTTAGAAAACATCCTCTTCCTTCTAAAGCTAGTTGGGCTGGACATAGAAAAGTTCTTTCTTAGCCATTAGGGCTGAATCATCTTGCTCACTTACCCATTGGTGTAAATACCCTACCTAAGCAGTAGCACTTTCTAGAAAGTTGCACAGCAGTGGCATTCTAATCACAGTTGTGCAAGCCCTGTGATGCTGGCATAAACCATTGTGCATGGCTAGCAGCACTGGCAGGGTGGCTCGGTAAATGTGGTCCTTAAGCAAGCTGCTGCACAGTTTGTTTCACAATGGTGTGATCTAGTACCGCCATGTAGCTACACAATGGGAGAATAGTACCTTGGCCTAAAGGCCCCAATAGGAGTGGAGATGGGGTTAGTGACTGGAAGTCATCCAAGGTATGTTGCTTGAGACCAAAAACCTGATGTAGGGAAGTTGAAAGGACCTGTTACAAGAACCAGTTAACAGCCCTATTCAGGGATTCCAGCTTCCTTGCTCCTGAATATAGAGGAACAGCTGCTTTATGTGAATCTTTCTTATTTCTGAGAGGTTTGCTGTTGAAAACTACATTAGGGGTTTAGAGCCAACTATAGTGGCATAGAAATATTCTCCTCTGCCTTTTATAAGCAAGTGAGCTAAAGTCTCTTCCACGCTACATATTTATGGCTGTTTGATACCACTTTGGCTGCATCCTGTGGAATCCTAGGATAGGTAGTTTGGTGAGGCATTAGAGATCTCTGGCAGAAAATTCAAAGTACCCATCCCTGAACTACAAATCAAAGGATTCCATAGGATGGATCCATGACATTTAGAGGAGAATCGCAGTGCTATAACTGTATAGTGTAAATACGATCCAGTATTTCCTGAAGCATTTGTATGACATTAGCCTTGCTCTTGGAAACCCATATCAGTGCTTGCCATGTACACTTTGTCTTATCTTTGAGAGTATGTGATTTCTTATAGAATCATAGAATTGCAGAGTTGGAAGAGACCACGAGGGCCATCCAGTCCAACCCCCCTGCCACGAAGGAAATCTCGATATAGAAGTTATAATCGATATAAGCTTGATCTCCAAATTAAAAACTGCCGGATCTACCTTGTTTGTCACTTTTCTCTAAGAGTGTTTCTTATCAAATGTAAATTTATAAGATGAACTTCAGGATGTTCTTTTTTCTTTTTTTTCTGCTCTGATACATTTTTTTAATTGATGCAAATAAAAATTATGGATTTTTCCCCATTGAGAAGCTGTCTAGTTTCTTTCATTTCTGCCAGTCAAATACTCAGCAGCTGTTATAAATTAGATGAAAAGAATTGTCTCTGCTGGGGAGAACCAACTGAGGGTGTGTCGAGAAACACCAAAGGCCTTTTTTTATATATACAAATTCTATTAAAAAAAAAAAAGGAATACATTAGGAATTACAGAGATTAAAAAGAGAGAAGAAATAGAAAACTGAAATATAATAAAATAAAAATGAAAAAGTACAGCATAAAAAATTAAAAAGAAAAGGAAAAAAGGAGAAAAAATAGGTCCGATCTTCCTTTCAGCAGTTATATATTGCATATAGTTAGTTATTCATGCCTCTCTCTCTAAAATTACAACATATTCTCTTCTTTCAATAGCCTATTCCTTATAATAAAACCAAAAATTACCAACTCATTTTCTTTTTTTCACAAAAGACTATAAGGGGTTTCCCGTCTTTGAGAAATGTCACTAACGACCTTTCTCTAATCAAACGAGACCATTTGTCCATTTCTGCTAAATCTGTCAGTTTCAACAGCCGTTCCTCCATGGTGGGTAGTGTTTAATTCTTCCATTGTTGTACATACAACTGTCTTGCTGCTGTGGTCATATAGTGAAGTAATTTTTAAAAGCTTTTTCACATGTCCACCACACATGGTAAAATGTCCTTTCATGTTGCTCACATTTCCAACATACATTAGAAACACCTTTATATAGTCCAGACAATTTCTCTGGAGTAATATACCAATGATAGATCATTTTATAAACATTCTCTGTAAGATCATAACAATGTAAATTTTCAACCTCTTTGACCATATATTTTCCTATTGATCCATTTGTATATTATAAATAAAGTTCCTGGCCATTTTGTCATACACTCTTTAGCTTCTTCGTCTTCCATTTCAAATTTCAACAAAAGTTTATACGTTTTAGCAATTACATGTTCATTATCTATAAACAATTGCACTTCAAATCCTGACTTTTGTTCAAAACCATAAATCTTTTTATCTATTTTAAATTGTTCCAATAACTCTTAAGAGTTAAAAAGCAGAGAATTTTGATATACAGAGGCCTCCACATCGCACTGGAGGTAAATGTAAACAGGAAGATTTATATTGTTTCAATCACAGTTCAAAGAGCAGCACCCACAGCAGGAACAGGCCCTAGGAGCAGGCTAAACTGTTCTATACTTTTAATGATAATTACACCTTTTTAGAAAGAAGATGATTGTCCAGTTTGTACAGTTTCAGTAAAAAAACAAACAAAGAAACATAAAATCTTGACACATTCTAGTCAGCTCTGCCTCACAAGAGAAGAGATGCTTTAGTTATCAGATGAACCTTCCAGTATTACTATACTGCACTCTAAGCAGCTTGTATCCACCCCCCAGCAGGAAGATGTGTAGTGTTTCTTCTTCTTCACACATACTGCTGCTTCTTTTTAGTAGCTGCTTTGCTAGCCAAGTCCTTTGCTTTCTCAGTAGCAGCCAAGGCCGTCTCCTTAGCTTTCTCAGTTGCCTCCTTGGCAGTTTCTACCAGTGTTTTAGATGGTGCTTCACCTTGCATTTTCGCCAGCACATACTCAAACCCTTTGGTGCTCTTGGTCACATTGCTTTTGAACCTGGCCAAACCAAACTCCTGGACTGCATGGGAGACCCCAAACAGACTGGAGGTCACCTCTCTCTAAGAACACATTGAAAATTATATCCTTCTACTACTAACTGTTCTTTTGATTTAATTTTATATTCCCCTGGACAAATCTCCAGGAGATCTTGATACATTAGCCACTTATCTTTACCTATTGTTTCTCTTCTGTAACAAGCTTCCCGTGCTCAGACCCATAAAGGCATTTTTGGGCACATCCTGGATTTATGTCTATTCCATATTCTCAGCAAGGCACATCTCACAAAATGATTTTTTAAATCTACATTAACATTGACTGTATCATACCATAAATATCCA
Organism: Gambelia wislizenii; assembly: GCA_030847615.1. Classification (NCBI taxonomy): domain Eukaryota; kingdom Metazoa; phylum Chordata; class Lepidosauria; order Squamata; family Crotaphytidae; genus Gambelia; species Gambelia wislizenii. The sequence continues at coordinate 265,258,783 of JAUMIR010000002.1, forward strand.
TGCCTACCAAACCCTAGGTCATGTTCGTAGAAGTGCAGCTATACCCATACCAATTACAGAGGTCCTGTTTGTTATAGTGAGGTGAATAAGCTAACTGTAGTAACAACTTCTGTGACTGAGATAAGGCTGTTTAAGAATCTTGTCATGACTAAGAAAAGGGCTGTCCTTCCCTCATAACCAGATAATCAGTTTGGTTCTAATCGGAGGAAAAAGAGGGGAAAGATCTTGTCTCCTAAAGGTACAAGCAGCTTCAAACAAAGTAAGATAGAAGAATGTGCTGCTCTACAGCCTTCTCCCATGGCCGAGGTACCCACTTCTAATAGGTTTGCTCCTTTGGGAGAGAGGAAGGGTGACGAGGAAATTATATTAAACACAACCAATGATAAAAAGTTAGAAGATTTTACGATTACAACTCCAGTGGTGAACACTCCACTACTTAAATCTGACACTAATTTATTAGCTGAACAATGTATGTGAACAGCCCAGACATTACAATTAGTCAGTTCTAAGTTAACAGAGATCTTTAGCATCCTGTCTCAATTGACTTTAATTTTTGCGCAAATACAATTAAATTCTAACAACTTGAATAAATATCAGACATTTAATCCAACTGATTCTAATGCTATTGTAGTTTTCCAACAGAAAGACAACCATGAAGCTTGGCTCCTTCGTAAAGATTTGAATAACTCAGCACCTAAGGAAAGGGACTATTCCCTATCCTTACAAGCTTCTGAAGTGACCTCTGTTGGGCATATGTATTTCAACATCTCCACATCTAGTGTCTTTCACTTTAATACATTAGGGATGGAAAACCGTAACAAAAAATATAGTTGTCCCTCCGTATCCACGGATTTAGTATCCACAGATTTAAGTATTCACAGCTTGAGAATATTCTTTAAAAAATAGTAATCCAAAAAGCAAACCTTGATTTTGCCATCTTATATAAGGGACACCATTTTGCTGTCCCATTGCATATAATGGGACTTGAGTATTCACGGAGTTTAGTATCCACGGGGGGTCCTGGAACCAAACCCCAGTGAATATGAAGGGACAACTGTGCAACTAAATGTATCTGATATAACCCCTATTCATATAATTTCTTACAAAATAAAAGGGCTTGGCTCTCATTCTAAGAGAACTAAAATTTTGAAACAGCTGAAACTTTTACATCCAGATGTTCTTTTTCTTCAGGAAACTCATAACAGAGGACTTAAATCAGTGTTCCCTATTTCTAAATTTGGAGACCAGCTAGTGGCAGGAGGTATGGGTAAGAGCAGGGGAGTGGCAATCATATTCAAGAAGGGCATTCCTTTCTGTCTTAATAAAATTAAAAAGGATTCAAAAGGACAATATGTAATATTACAAGATACCCTCTTTGACTACCTGGGTACTTTGGCCACTTTCTATGCCCATAACCATGACCCTTGTACATTTATGTCCTCCTTTCTTCAAAAACTAGATGACATACAAATAAGAGAGACTGTACTGGGAGGGAACTTGAATTTGGTACTTAATCCATTGGTAGATAGATCAAGTGCTCTCAAACAAAAGAGGTTAACTCAGTCCTCCAGATTAATCAAAATAATAACATGCAAAGTCCTAGTAGATCCATGGAGAATTACCTATTTGACCAATAAAATTTAAACATTCTATTCCCCAGCACATTCTCATTTACACATTGATCATCCCTTCCTTCCATATGGGACGTCTCTATAGAATCAATAATATATTTGGATCACTATCCCTTAATTTTAGACTGGTCTATTAGTGCATGTTTTTCACTTCTGTTATTTGGAGGTTCATCTCTTCTTTTAAATGAGCAATTTAAATCTCAACTTCTGAGTGAAATTAAATTATTTTACCAAAAGAATAGGATGCAAAATATATCTGAAGCTCTCCTATAGGATACTTTAAAAGCGATTCTCAGAGGTCATCTCATATGAGAAGGAGCAAAACAGAAGAAAATCAGAGACCATAAGAGAACCACTCTTATGTCAGAAATAACTGAATTAACACAAGCCTATAAATCTCCAGCTGATACTCTTACTGTTAAGATACTACTTAAAACAAAAACAGAATTGGAGGAATTAGATTTGGAAAAAAATCAGACTTTGCTTCTGTAGACCAAGGCACATTACAATGAAGACAGAATTCCGAATTCCAACAAGAATTCCAAATTATTATCTAGATTAGTGAAAAAGAAAGCAGGGAAAAATAATTTTTAGTATAACCACAGAAAAACAGTCCATTATATCACAGTCAAAACTCATTTCCTCAGAATTTCAAAACTTTTATGCTAACTTATATTCATCTGAATAACCTGGGTGCCCCTTAATCAAATGTTTAAATTTAAAAAACTAAATGATCAGCACAAAGCAGCTTTAAATAAGCCAACTGCTGAGTCGAAGATAAAAACAGCTATTCAAAAGTTGAAACCCGGGAAGTCACCAGGACCTGATGGGTTTTCTGGTGAATTTTCTAAATTACTGATGAAAGATCTGACCCATCATTTAACATAATTATTCAATAACCTACTTGACAAAAAAACCACCCCAAAAATGGAGAACATCTCACATCCTACCTATTCCAAAGACATCAGGAGAAAATCCATCAGTTCTGGCATTTAGGTCTATTGCTCTCATTAATAAGGATGCCAAGCTCCTATCTTCTATTATGTCCAATTGATTGAACTCATTTATCACTGAATATATAAACATCCATCAGGTAGGCATCATGCCTGGTCATAGACTTGCAAATGCTATCCAGAGAGTGCTTAACATTATGCACCACTCCACTTTGTCATGTGTTCCCTTGGCAATGCTTTCATTGGATGTGCTAAAGGCTTTTGACAAAGTGGAATGGCAATACCTCTGTAGGTTTTAGAAGAAATCGACTTCACAGATACCTTTATTGACTTCCTTAAGCATTTATATGTAAATTCAGAAGCTGTCATAAACATCAATAAGGACTCTAACCATGTACCATTGTGCCATGGTACAAAGCAAGGCTGTCCTTTATCCCCTATTCTTTTAGCAATAGCAATTGAGCCACTAGCCAAAGCAATTAGAATCCACACTAAGATTAGAGGCCCTATCATTACCAAGAGCACAAAATAAATCTATATGCTGACGATATTATGCTTTACCTCACGGATTCAGATTCTCCATTATTGGTCCTTTCTAATCTTGATTCTTTGTCCAGTTTTCAGGCTTTAAAATAAATTTTCACAAACCTAAAATGCTCTGCCTTAATACTTATTTGACAACTCAACAGAGATGGCAGAAATTAATGAATTTGCAGTTGCCCCCATCCAGTTTTAAGTACTTAGATGTTCTATTAACAAAACAACTTTGTTAAATGCTGTATAGAAATTATAAACGATTAATTAAATGGATCAAGTTTAAAATTAATCGTTGGAGAACTTTTGCCCTCTCTTTGATGAGTACAATTGCATTAGTAAAACTATTTTTTAGTTCTGAAACTCTTCCCCCCTCTCCCAAACCATTTCACTAACTCCTTTGCTTTCATACTTCAAAAACTGGCAAACAATATCTTTGATAATAAAATTTTGGGCTGACATTCTGAGAATCACTGGCACCATTACAAAGGAAACAGTTGATGCTTGTCCTACTGTTCAGCTGTTTTCAATATATGATTTATAACATAAGCAATTGAACCAAAAAGACCTCATAAATTTTCTTCTCATAAATACAAGACTGGAAATTGCTTCCAACTGGAAGATGGGTAATTTCTCAATCCCAAGATGGTGGAAAAGGATCTGGGATACTTGGCTAATGGAGAACCTCACATACAATGAGAAGATAATAAAAGGAAATATCACACACAACTCTTTTTTCATTATTAATATTTTATTAAACGTATTAAACATTTGCACCATACAAAATTGCTTCCATATTTCCCATCATCCAATTTTAACAATTTTCTATTCTTCCACAATCTTCATCTTTAGCATAGTTATAGAAACATGTATGTATGTATATGTTCAGTATTTTCTTTACATTTATAAAATATATTGGATTATAAAACTTTGATTAAGTTTGCTTTAAAGATAATTAAGTAAAGAAGGAAGAAAATATTTGTGACTTCCTTAAAGTATGGTACATTTGGAGTGTTCAACAGCTAACAAAGTATATATTACTAACTCCAGTTTAACATATTTTATTCATGTTTTCTTTGCCTTTTTTGATAATTTTCTAACAAACATTTTTAATTCAGTTCTGTCTATCCCCCTTTCTCTCTTTTCTAATTTTTCATATAACTAGTATCAACACAAATCATATCAGTAATAAATATTGCCTATCAAGCTCCATCTCTTTTCTCCCCCAATGTTCTATTATTGGCATCCATTTTTCTAAAGATTTTTCTTTTGGTAAATTGTGTATTTTTGCTATTACTAAATCTAAATCCATCATTTCTTGCACTTTCATCAAGCACTCAGATATTGTTGGGGATTTAGCTGTTTTCTATTTTTGTGCTATTACAATTCTGGCTGCTGAAATTAGATAGAACATGATTCTCCAGTATTTTGATTCAATATCTGTCCCCATGGTATTGGTCATGTTTAACAAAAAGAGTTCTGGTTTAGCCATGATTTGAATTTGTAATATCTGTTCAATGGTTTTATGTACTTTTCCCCAAATTTTTTTAATCACCTTACAGCTCCACCACATGTGTAGTAGAGATCCAACATTTTCATGGCATTTCCAACAATTGCTGTTAATTGAATTATTTATTTTGTTGAGTCTAAGTGGTGTGTAATACTATCTATGGGTAATCTTCAAATAGTTTTCTTTTAGGTTTTGACAGAGAGTAAATTCATTAGATTTTTTCCCCTAGCATTTTCCCATGCTTCAATCTCTAAAGGATATCCTAGATCTTGTGCCCATGAAATCATATAACTTTTTATATTTTCCATTTCTAATTTTCTGCTTAACAAAAGTTTATACAGTTTAGCGATTTTCTCCTTTTTTTGCTCTGCCCAGATGATCATATCTAGTTCATTTTGTTTTCAGTGTCATCCATTTTTAAGTCTTCCAGAACTTTAATTTTCAGTTGACAATAATTCAACCAATTAATCTTGCAGAATTCTTCTATTTGTTCTTTTGATTTTATTTTAAGTTTACCCTCCCGTTACCAATTCCTTGTATTTCAGCCAATATTTTGTTGTTTCCCATCTATATTGGAAAGCCTCTTGAGGTGAAGTCCACAGTGGTATTTTATAGTAAAATGTATTCTTTATTTTTTTCCAAACTAGCAAGAGCTCTCCTTACAAAATGATTATTAAAGTCCTTGTTCAGTTTTTCTTTTTCATAGCAAAGGTATGCATGCCATCCAAATCTAATATTGTAACCTTCTATCTCTAATAGCTTTTCGTTATTTAACCTGATCCAATCCTGGATCCAGGTTAGGGCAGCAGCATAGTAATATGTTTTTAAATCAGGCATATCCCAGCCTCCTCTTATCTTTTCATCAGATATTTCCATTTGATCCTAGGTCTTTTATCTGTCCAGATAAAATTTCTCAAATCTTTCTCCCACTCTAAGAATACTTTTTTATTTATTGTAATAGGAATATTTTGAAATAAGAACAGCATTCTTGGTAAAATTGACATCTTGCATGCTGCTATCTTGCCTAAAATTGACAGATTTAAGTTTTTCCATCTGGTCACGTCTAATTTGATTTCTTTCCAAATTTTTAAATAATTGTTTTCAAATAAGTCTGAGTTTCTCTTTGTTATCCATAGGCCTAGGTATCTTGCTTTCTTTCCAACTTTACATCCTGATTTCTTATGTAATATTATCTCTTTCTGTTCATCCATATTTTTTAAAATCAATTTTAATTGATTTTTCTTTATTGATCTTAAACCCTGAGTATCTTCCAAATTCTGTTGCTGTTTTCATGAATTCTTCAACATAATCTATTGAGTCTTCAAAAAAGATAACTAGATCATCTGCAAATGCTCTTAACTTAAAAGTTTGCCCTTTCACTTTAACCCCTGGCAAGTTATTATTTCCGATATTCCTGTTGAGGACTTCAAAAACTAGAATGAATGTAAGAGGGGATAGGGGACAATCTTGTCTGGTACCCTTGCTGACCTTTATATTGAGCTTGATCTTTCTCCATTTATGATTAATTGCACTTTCTGATTACTATAGATCTGTTCTATCTTTTTATTAAAGGTGCTCCCTAATTCCATCTTTCTTATTACCTCCAACATGAAATCCCAACGAACATTATCAAATGCCTTCTCAGCATCAATAAACAGCATTGCCATTTTCATTTTGTTAGGTGTTTCAAAATATTCTGTAAGGTTCAAGACCAGTCTTACATTATTTCTAATTTGTCTCCCAGGGATAAAACCATTTTGATCTTCATGAATTATATCAGCTAAGATATTTTTTAATCTATCAGCAAGTATTGAGGTATATATTTTATAATCTAAATTGAAAAGTGATATAGGTCTATAATTTGAAACCTCTTTCTTATCTTTCCCTACTTTTGGTATAAGCGAGATGTTAGCCATGTTCCATGTATCTGGGATCCCTTTTTCTTCTACCTCTTTAAACACTTTATATAGTGGCATAATGATTTCGTCTTCTAGTAGTTTATAATAAAGAGCAGAGAATCCATCCACAGCTTGCTCTGATCTATCGTCCACAAAGCTTTCTCCCACTCTCTGGAACTTTCAGCTTCTGTGGATGCTGGGTGCTCTAGTAACTGGGCCCATAACCCTTGTCAGGGATGATGGGAGTTGTAGCTCTTCACCTCTGGCTCAAACTCACCACCTTGTTATGCAGCAGAGCCGACCAGCTTAGATCAGTGGTTAATGCTTTTCTCCAAAGCAGCAGAGTTTCAGAGAATAGGCTGAAGATCCTGACAAACTCTCCAAGCCTTCTCACTCTTCTCCAGGTGTCTCCAAAACGTCTCCAGGATTCACTCAGGCAACTCAGTAGTTTTACATAAAACCTACTTTATTCTTCTATATAAATATACTATATGGTCAACAAATCACAATCTCTACACACTACTCCACAATATCTCCAAACTACTCCACCTCTTTCCTCCGTGGCAGGGGGGTTGGACTGGATGGCCCTCGTGGTCTCTTCCAACTCTGCAATTCTATGATTCTATGATTGCAATTTTATAGCCATTGTTTATCACCACCCACTAGTTAGTTTCCACCCAGTGGGTGTGTACTTCCATTCTGATTGGTCCACGAAGTTCCACCCATACTTAAGACCAACCCATGTATTTCAACATTTCACCTTGTACACTTAATGATTCTCAGGTGTTTCCATTCTGCATTCAGTACCTCTGTCCTTGGCTCTCAGGACTTATAGATTACATTAGCAGTTTTACCTGTGTAGCTTCATAATTGCTCTTGCTTAGTCATTGTGACTTTCATATACATATTTTATTTCTTTCACTGTATGTCCCATGTTGCATTTTCCTTAACAGTCCAGGTGCTTTATTAAGTTTCAGTTTTCTTATTGCCATGGATATCTCTGCTATGGAAATTGGATCGTTAAGTTTCTTTTGTTGTTCTAATGTTATTTTAGGTATGTTTTGTTCTTCAATGTAAGCCTTCATTTGATCTATTTCTTCCTATTTTATCTTATCTCCTTCAAATATATTTTTGTAATATTCGTAAAAAGTTGTCTTTATCTCTTTTTGATTTGTAATTATTTTATCTTTATTGTTTATTTGCACTGTTAATTTCTTTTCATACTCTTTATTCAATCTATAGGAGAGCCATTTCCCTGATTTATTTGCGTATTCAAAATTCTCCTGTTTAATTCTCTTCAGGTTTCTTTCAATTGTTAAGTTTCCCATATTTATCGGTTTTTGTATTAACTTTATTTGTTGCAGGCTTTTTTCTTTATTTAGGTTTCCTATTATTTCCTTTTCTTTCTTCTCTAATTGTTTAATTAAATATTTTTCCCTATCCGATCTTGATCTTTTTATTTCCGCACCCCGTTTAATCAGCAAGCCTCTGAACACCGCTTTGCTGGCATCGCAAATTATTCTTGATTGGTAATCTTGTGTAGTGTTTTCTTTAAAATATAATTTTATTTCTTTCTTCAGTTGTTCTAAAAAAATTCCATCTCTCAACAAGTTATCATTTAATCTCCAATAATATGGTCTTTTCGTACTTTCTATTTTAATCTGAATTGGGTTATGGTCCGAAATTGTTTTTGTTAATATTTCCATGTCTAGTATAGATGGTAATAAATGTTTGGATGTTAATATTAAGTCTATTCTTGACATGGTTTTAAATCTTTCAGAAAAGAAAGTAAAAGCTTTTTTGGTTTCATGCTTACCAGACCAAATATCTTCCAAATTCAGATCTTCTTTTAGATCAAAAAAGCTTCCTGGTAGTTTCCCTTTAAATGTTGAGTTTCCTGCTGCTGTTCTATCTAGTGTTGGATCTATTACTCCATTAAAAATCTCCCATAATTATTAAATTATTTTTACTCAAGTTTTCCAATCTTTTATATAAATCTTTATAGAAAATTTCCTGCTTTGAATTTGGTGCATAAACCCTGATTATTACCACTTTCTTATCTGGAAGGGATACTTCCACTCCAATTATCTGTCCACTTTCATCTTTAAATAATTCAGTTGTCTCGTATTTTTTGTTTACATATAGGGCTACTCCTCTTTTCTTCTTGTTTTTCAATGTTGAGTAGAAAAGGTTTCCTAGTTTTGAATTTCTTAGAAATCTGATATCTTCTTTTATTCTTACCTCTTGAATACAAACTATATCCGATTTTAATCTTTCTAGTGCATGGAAACACACACAACACTTTAGAGGACAGGTGCATTCCTTTTGTTGACTGCATAAGCAGTGCATCACATTGCCATCTGCGTTTCCAACATCTCACCCAGGACTCTAATTGAGTGCTGTGGTAGGTGGTCAGGTCGCTAGATGATGCGAGGTCTGGGTGAATGAATCTATTGTTGTATGTTGTACGTTGATTGTGTTGTGTTGTATTTATTAAATTAAAAAAATATGCCCCCCTCACCTTCGGCCTTGGGATTATCTGGTTTCCACAAAGCTGAAGCAGCATTCATCTATCCAAATTGTGAGTGCATCTTAATGTGAAAGTATTATGTACACATATGCCAGCAGAAATTCATACAGCAACATACCATCTTCCTTATCCAGCCACTAACAAACATTCAAATTGCTGGAGAAAGTTCACACTGAATGGGATGGAAGGATATGGTATATTTTCAAAGCCTCTTGATTCTTTTAATGGCACAGGTGGATGTGACCACCAGAAAAAGATTAAGACTGTAAAGCTAAACTGAGGTCTAGCAATGTTTTGTAAGTGGAGTCCCATCATGAAGGACTGTTATTCACATATATTAGACAGGTAGGTCCAGAACCTCAGGAAATATAAAATCAAGACTCCCTCCTTGGGTCACCACTACCAATCTGTAACTTGCCATCCATCTCCCATGAGAGGCCTGCTCCACATATCCAGGGACTAACTGTTGCTCTCACCACCTTCTTCCTCTTCATCCATTTCCTCCAGATCTTCCAGGATGAGCTCATCAATGTCCTCCATTAAGCTGCCTTGACTGATGCAGGTGGCCACTGTGGAGCCGGTGCTGTCATGTTCTTCGCTGGGGAAGAGCACTTTGGGCAAACCATTCCTACATCGGCTTCGAGGGTGCACACACTGTGTCCCAGGCACATGAGGTTCTGCGAGGCAGGAAGGATAAAAGGGGAAACTGGGAAACACAAGACACTATCTACTACCCTGCAGTGAGGGAATGTATTTATGCAATTGGGCAGTCTGTTTTTTACTGGAATGGGTACCATCACATTAGTTCAGCATAGGCATGCAAAGCTACTCTCCCTACTTCCAATCTGTATAAAGCTAGCAGTGGGGATCTCCCCATTTCACACTCCAAAATTGCTCTGTGCTCTTATCAAGCTGCCAGTGCTATACCAGGACTATCACCAGAGTAACAGTCAAGAGAAAACTCCCATTACTCCAGAATCACAGTGTTGGAAGGGACCACAAGGGCCATCCGTCCACTCCAACTCCCCCTACCCTGCAGAGAAATCATATACCAATAATATGCAGAGTAATCATGTTCTGCATACTGTTGCTTTTACACATAAGGGCATTTTGTAAAGAACCTTAACAAGAATGAAAACATACCCCAAAGTGCTCCTCCGATAGGTGGAGGTTTTGCTACTGTGTTGTTTTTTTAAATCAAAAATGTTTCTACCCTCATTTCTGCAAATTGTTCATTGTACGCTGCTGCACCCCCCAAAGATATCTGGACTGGGTATCCAGCATCCAAATGATCCATAAGACAATTCTCCCTCACAGCACATTTACACTCACCTCTTCGGTTGTAGCAGTTCTCAGCCAAGCAGGAATGCTGCTGTCTCCTTCGTGGCCTCTGGGTCTTACGAGGTGGGATGATACAGCTTGGGAGCACAGGATTACGGCAAGTGTAGCATGGAAAGGGGGTCCCCATCTGTGCCATTCCCCTGCAATAGGGAGATGAAGGGAGCTCCTTTATCGTGATTCCATATTCTTACTCTGTGCTTCATGGTCCTCTCAGAATGATGGTTACACTACAGAGGTAAATGAAGAGCAACAAGGCATCCAACTAGTTTTTCCTATCTATATTGTATGACAGCATGCAATCCATGTCCCCAGCTAGTGAGAAACCCCAAACTATTCAATATTAGTTTGGTTGAGAGATCCTAGAACCTATGGTGTCTTTATAACAGTTTGTGCTATAAACTATTAGAAATTCTGTTCTGCAGAATTTATTTTTAAGCAAAAAAAAGACTTCTTTTAAAAAGGAAGATCTGTTGTGTTGTTTTCAAGTTATTTCTGACTTAAGATGACCCTAAGGTGATCCTATCATGGGGTTTTCTTGGCAAAATTTGTTCAGAGGGGGTTTGCCATTGCTACCCACTGAGGCTGTGATGGTGTGACTTGCCCAAGGTCATGGCTAAGTAAGGATTCAAACGCTGGTCTCCCAGTGTCCTAGCCCAACATTCAAACCACTACACCCTACTGCACTTGCAGAAGATCTACAGAGAGCAAATTATTTATGCTAATACCAGGATGGATTTCCATTAGAGTTTTGAAAAAATACTTTTCTGGATTACGGAATCCTCCATTAGCAGGATCAATCCCACCAGCATAGCTGGGACATCTGAGGAGCTGTATTTAAAAAAACTAACTCTTCCAGCCTCTGGTTCCTATCTAACTCAAGGTGGAAATTCTCAGTACTCAAATCTTTTCAAATGATAAACACTTTTTGCTCCCCTCAGTTGGGGCTTGTCTATACAGGGATGAAAATCCAATTGAAATTTGGACCTCTTGGCTTGTAGGTACACTATAGCTGTGCCACATTAAATGTAAACTACTTTGGTCTAAATTTAAGTGCCACACCTACCTGGCCAATGTCCGGATTTTTACTATTGTTGTGGGCACCTCCTCAGCACCGCCACTACTGGCATACAATGAATGGTCACACACTGGGGGTCTGCCTTCCCAGCATATTACCACTCTTTCTGAGATCAGAAGGAGGGACTGTGCCCTGCAGTCAGGACTGCACCCTGCATACCCATTCCCCCCCACCCTCCTTGGTGGCACTGTCACTGGTTCTGCCTTTCTGGTGCATAGTGAACAAGTGACCATGCCAGGAAGGCACATCCAGCGGCAGCAGAACTGGGGGGGGGGGAAGGGCAGCGCCTGTCAGGCAGCCATTGTCTTGACTACTACCCCTTGAATGCAATGTGGATCCTTTGTCAACACTGCAATTTTCTCCGGAGTTTCCACCAAACTTCAGAGAAAAATGTGAGTCTTCAAAAACTAGCGGCCCATCTACACGAGGGGAAAAATCTAAAATATGTCGTAGTATTGGCATCTCGCAGCAGCAGTGACATGTCTAAATAGTTTTTCTGGCCTCAGAAGCCCCCATAAGCCTCACATTCCTGATGGCGGCCACTTGCGTTAGTTCTTCCCTGCTGCCAGTTTTTTTTTTAAAGTCATCCCAAGGTGTGCTGGTGCAATAGAGTGATTCTCCAATTTGATAAGAAAGCAAAACACAAAATACTAATCCTTTTTATTGTCTTAGCAAGCGATTGCTAAGGCAAAAATCCTACATGGCAGCAGTGGGTGCTTGCCCTCCTAGCAAGCCCTGCCCCCGCTCTCACCTGGCCAAACAGCTTTGTGCTTCCCTTCGAGTTTTTTATCATTTGTTCTATAGTCCAAATGAGCAAAAATGCACACCTGCCTCGTGGTTTGTGGAAAAAGTATAGGGAAATCTGTGAAGGCTTTTACCCCGTTGTTTTTGCCATTTTGGGTCCCCCTCCTTCCAAATAGTGTGGATTGGTGGTGGATCCTGTTTAGGTCCTGTCTACATGAAGAAGAAAAATGGACAGGTTGCTTACCTGTAACCATAGATCTTCGAGTGGTCTTCTTTGATTTACACAGTTGGATTTATTCCTGCGCCTGCGCAGTGCATACGGAACCTTCTAGTATCGCTAGGCATTATGTGCATAGATACATTTTTGGTGGTAACTCCGCCCACACCAACAGTCCCTTAAAAGGCTCTCCTGCCTAAATCCCCTGAGTTCCTTGAATGACGCTGCAATCAGCAGCATCAGGAACATTAAGCACATATGCATCAATAGGACATAGAGGGGAGGATGGGCGGGTCTGTGTGAATTCATAGAAGACCACTCAAAGATCTATGGTTACAGGTAAGCAACCTGTCCATCTTCTTCGTGGTCTCTGTGAATCACATAGTTGGGTAGACTAGCAAGCTTCCCCACTGGAGGAGGGTATGTCCTGTACAGCATTAGACGAGGACCCCTCGCATTAGCCTTGAAAGGGATTTCTCTACCTTTCCCTCTCTTCTCTTTTTCTTTTCTTTTCTTTTCTTTTTTTTTTTTTGCACATTCCGCAAATACTAATTAGGTCAATATACAATAGAGTAACATTTCAACATGGGAAAAGTTCAACATGGAATGCACTCACTTATTGAATGGAGGACAAAAGCACTGCCCTCCCAAATGCAGCCTCGTTCCTGGAACAAGAGTCCAGTCTGTAGTGTGAGATAAAAGTCAATGGTGAAGACCATGTCGCAGCACGGCAGACTTCCTCTAAGGGCACCACAGAGAGGAACGCAGTCGAAGTGGAGACAGCTCTCGTAGAATGTTCATGAATTCAAAGAGGCAGCGGCTTCTTAGCCAGTTCATAGCAGAGAGCGATGGTCGACGTCACCCACTTCGAGAGATGCTGCAAAGAGATCGGTGCACCCCGCTTAGAGTCAGCATAGGAGATGAAAAGCTGGGGTGATTGTCGGAACAGAACAGTCCGTTGTATGTAGAAAGCAAGCGCTCTCCGCACATCCGTGGAGTGGAGGCTACGCTCGAATTCGTCCTTTGGGTCCTGCATCAAGGCCGGTAGGACGATGGGCTGGTTAAGGTGGAAACTGGAGACCACTTTAGGAAGAAAGGAAATGTCTGGTCTCAAGGCTACCTTGTGCTTGTGGAAGCAGGTATATGGAGGGTCTGACTGAAGGGCACAGAGTTCTCCCGCCCAACGAGTGGAGGTGATGGCAACCAGGAAGGCAGTCTTCCAAGTCAATAGCTGGAGGTCGGTCGAAGCCATGGGTTCGAAGGGTCGTCTCACTAATTGAGGGAGGACGAGTTCAAGGCTCCAGGTTGGCACGGGATCGAGTACAGGATGGAGATTAACATAACCTTTCAAGAATTTCTTCACTATCGGATCCTGAAAGGGAGAAGGTCTATTCCAAGCCTAGAATTCGACAGAGATAGCTGCTAGATAGCCCCGGAGAGACAAAGCCGAGAGCCCTGCTCTCGATAGGTCAAGAAGAAATTGAAGGATCGTTGGTACCGAGCAGGACTCGAGATCTGATCCCTTGTCTGCTAAGAACTTCTCAAACCGATTCCACTTGTACAGGTAGGCTTTCTGAGTGGAGGGCTTCCTAGCAGCATCAACAATCACCTGAACCTCTCAAGGCAAAGCAGAAGGAGGGGCAGCATGAGGTGGTTGTGGGTTCATGGCTGGATCCTCCAAGCTGTCAGGCAGAGTGAGTCGAGGTCGGGGTGTCTGACCCTGCCTTGCTGAATGGTGAGCAGGTCTGGTTGGCCTGGGAAGTGGAGAAAGCTCCTCTTGGACAGAAGCAGCTGTGGAGCGAACCACGGTTGTCGGGGCCACCACGGTGTGATGAGGATCGCGTTCGCCCGATCCCGACGAAGTTTGGCAACAACCCTTGTCAGCAACGGGATCAGAGGGAAGAGGTACAGAAGTGGTCCGTTCCATTGGAACAAGAACGCGTCCCCCTTCGAGTCCTTGTGCCATACCCTGGAGCAGAATTGGTCGCACTGTCTGTTCTGGGCAGTCGCGAAGACGTCTATCAGAGGAGCCACCCAACGATGGAAGAGATCTACCACCACTTGTCGATGGAGCATCCACTCGTGGACGTTGGAATTGGAACGGCTCAGTCCGTCTCCAAGAATATTCTCCTCCCCGGGAAGATGGATGGACTGCAGAAAGATGTTCCTTTCCACACACCAGTCCCAGATCTGCAGAGTGAGTTGGAGCAGCTGAGGAGACCTGGTACCACCTTGCTTGTTCAGGTAGTACATCACAGAGGTGTTGTCCATGATGAGAAGGACAGTTCTGTTCCGGACCAGCGCCTCGAAGGCTCGAAGGGCTTTTTGGACAGCCAGGAGCTCCAGAACATTGACGTGTAACTTTCCTTCTTCGCTGCTCCACAAACTCTGGTTCTTGTGACAGCCCAGGTGGGGCCCCAATCCGAGTAGAGACGCATCCATCGTGAAGGAGACGTTCGGTTGAGGGGGGTTGAAGGGAAGGCCGGAGAGGACATTCTGTGGTACAAGCCACCAGTCGAGAGAGCGTTGAACAGAGCGGGGCATCGTGAGGATTTTCCTTTGAGAATCCTGTAGGTGGTCAAAGACGCTCAGAAACCAATGCTGGAGCAGCCAGAACCACAGTCTGGACAGACGAGTAACCGCAGTGGTTGCTACCATGTGCCCGAGGAGGACTTGGACATCGTGCGCTCGAACCCGGCGTGACCATCGGCAGTGGTGAATCAAGGATCGAAGGGTGTCAAACCGGTCGTCGGGCAGGTACGCTGCTGCGGAGAAAGAGTCCAGCTGAGCTCCAATGAACTAGATGGACTGAGCAGGGTTCAGCTGAGATTTCTCGATATTGACAAGTCCCAGGGTGTGTAACACATCTAGGGTAAAGACAATGTCCTTCTCGAGCTGGGCCTTCGAATTCACCACAAGCAGCCAATCGTCTATGTAAGGGAAGACAATGATCCCGTATTGTCAAAGAAAGGCTGCCACTGCCGCCATGCACTTTGTGAAGGCCCTCGGTGCTGTGGAGAGTCCGAACGGAAGAACACGGAACTGGTATGAGTTGTCCCTGATCTGAAATGCCAGGAACCTCCTGTGTGAAGGGTGGATCCCGATGTGGAAATAGGCATCCTTGAGATCTATGGATGCAAACCAATCTCCTCGTTGAAGAAGAGGTAGGATAACAGTGAGGGTGGTCATCCTGAATTTCTTCGGGATGATGTACCAGTTCACCCCCGAGGTCGAGGATAGGACGCAGGCCACCGTCCTTCTTCAGTACCAGGAATTTGGCACTCACAGGTTCGATGGCCCATTTCTGAAGTAGAGTTTGAACCTCCTCGATGAGGGGAGGGGAGGGCGGCATGAGGCAGTTCGTCAAATTCGATCCAGTAGCCCTGTAGAACAATTTGTAGTACCCAGTGGTCCAATGTTATCGAGGACCAGGTGTCCTGGAACGACGACAGGCGGTCTCCAAACAGGGAGGTCTAAAAGAGAAGGTAAACATCAACATAAGGATGGGAAATTCAAAACCTCCTTCTGCCTTGATCCTTGGATTGCTGTTTGGATGGCAGACGGTACCGGGAGGTGGATCCCTGACTCCTCACCAATGAGCCGGAAGACATCGGTTGTTGGAACTGGGATCGTCTGACCGGTTGCGGGGTGCCACTCCTTCTGTAAGATTGGCTGTAGGAAGAGGCATGCTAGCCCAAACGGTACCTGGGGCGATAGGCAGAAGATGAGGTTGATGGCATACCGTACTTCCGTGCGGTGGTTCTCATCTTCTGCGTAAACTCCAGCTTCTCATCTGTTGCTGCATTGAAGAGGCTGGAGCTATTGAAAGGCATGTCCTTGATCGTGGCGGCCGCTTGCGTCGAGAGCCCCGAAGATCTCAGCCAGGCATGTCTTCGTAGGGCGATGGAACCCGCCACTGTTTTGGCAGCGCAGTTGGCGATGTGCCACGCCGAATTCATCTGTTGCCCCGCCAACAGTTGGGCCTCGGTCTGGATGGCCTCAGCAAGTCTCCGGCACTCATCGGGCAAGTCCTGGATCAGCGGTAGCATCTGCTCCTACAACACCTGCTGGTAAGCACCCATACAGGCTGAGTAATTAGCGATTCAGAAGCTGAGCCCAGCAGCCGAATATAGCTTCTTACCTGTAATGTCCAGCTTCCTTCCTTTGGGGTCTGAAGGAGTAGACTGTGCCCGACGTTGCCTCCGAGGTTGGGCTGCCTGCACCACAACTGAGTTGGGCTTTGGGTGCTCTTGTAGCCAGTCGATGCCCTCTCCAGCCACCTTGTAAAGCCTGTCAATTCTCTTTGAAGTTGACGGGATGGATGATGGATTCTCCCATGAATTCTGGGTCAACTTCAAAAGGGATGGAAGGACTGGTATATGAGGTGTTGGCGGAGCCCGAGACTTGAGGCACTGTGATATGGGGTCGACCGGTTCCGACTCCTTCTCTGTCACCTTCAAGTCCAGTGCATGTGACATACGGACTATCTGTTCGGCGAAGGACCGAACGTCATCCGTGGGTGAGGAGGAGTCCTCATCCAGCAGGTCGGGTTGAGGAGATGGAATGAAGGGCAGGTACTCCACAGAAGACTCAGAGGAGGCAGAGGAGTCAGATGATGGCGATGGAGAGCGGTGACCCCGATGGAGAGATGCCGTACGTGGTGGTGGAGTGGGTGGTCGTGGTGCTGGAGGCAACGGAGGTAGAGGTCGGAACGGGGATGGAGAGACCTGGCAGGAGGCGTCCTTAAGCACCGGTCTCGATGGCTCTCTGAATGATGGAAGGAAATGTGCGGTGGAGCTAGAAGCAGGGTTTGGCGTGTTACAGCCTCAGTAGTCAAATGGAAGACACTCTCACCAGTCACATCGGCTCTGGAGTGTACCGCCAAGGGTGCCGTGAAAACAGACCTAGCCAGGTCGTACGCACCATAGGCCGGTTCATCCTCCTGAATCCTGGAGGTGGAGGGCCGGGGTTCATCCTGTGGCTCCTTGGCAGCAGCCGAATCACGGAGCAACTCTGACCTCGAGACCAGCAGCGTGGGAGAGGGGCCATGAGCCTGTGGGGAACCCTCTGCTTCTTCCGCTGAGCCCACTTCGACTGTGACTATTTCTAACAAAGGAGTTGGTGTAGGAGTTCTGGAGTGAAGCTGCTCGGTTTCAACACCCCGATCCTGAGGCGACGCTGGAGGTCGCGGTGTAGGTTGGCGTGGAGGAGCAGTAGGGGCCTGCGGAGTCGGTGCAGAGGACTCTTGAGCACGGGGTGGTTCCTTTGGCTTCTCCTCACAGTGGGCACGTTTCGCCTTCTTTTTCTTAGGGACTTTGCCCTTAGAAGACATTGATGGCTCTCGGTCCCTACCACAATCCTTAGAACCCGCTTGATCCCAAGGGAGATACTTGGATCCAATGGCCGCCGAATCCGATGAAGGTCGGCCCCCAGCTAGGGTCGACCTAGCAGCATGCTTGTGCGAGTGCAGCACAGCCTCAGGGTCAGATGCCGCAGAACGACGGCGCGAAGGACTACGAGAGCGGCGACGCTTGGCAAGTGGAGTATGCGCAGACTTGGATGAAGGGGAACTCTCCTGTTGTTGAAGGGTTGTCCCCTGTCCCATAGCTGGAGTTGAAGCCACAGATGGAATAAGGGCATTTTCATATAGAAACGACTTCAGGCGAGAGGAGTGGTACTTCCTCGCCTGAGGGGTGAAGGCCCGACAATGCACACAGGCATCCACATTGTGGGACTCGCCTAGGCAAATGAGGCAACGAGAATGGCCATCTGAGCTGGGCAATTTTGCCTGGCAAACCACACATCTCTTAAAGCCTAATTTAGAAGTCATGAGGGACAAACGAAAATGAAGTCAGAACAGTCCAGGTCAAGCCAGAAATCAGAGAGCGTTACCACAGCCAAAGGAGCGCGAAGATCGTAGTCAGGAGAATTCGAGTCAAGCCAGTAATATCAAACAACAGCCAAAGGGTAGAGAAAGAGACGAAGTCAAAAATCAGCCCGAGTCAGAACTAAAGTCACAAGCGATGAAGGTTCCTTTCAAGCTGCTAGCGTGGCGGAAAAAAAGGAACTGAGGGGATTTAGGCAGGAGAGCCTTTTAAGGGACCATTGATGTGGGCAGAGTTACCGCCAAAAATGTATCTATGCACATTCTGCCTAGCGATACTAGAAGGTTCCGTATGCACTGCACAGGCATAAACCCAACTTAAGGCCCAGTTACTCATGCTTTGGGATGGCAAATGAAGGTATGAAAGACACACACACACGTCTCAAGAGTTTACATTCCTTGCCTCTCACCTAAAGGTGCGTCCACATGAAGCACACTGGAATTCTCCTAAGCCCCACATTTTGTGGCATGGCACTGGCTTATAACGTATCCTACACATGCGGCAACGGGACACCTGTACAGAGTGTTAAAGGACAGTGTGAACAGACACCCAAACCTCAACAGTCTCAGGTCTCATCCACACTACACAAATAATCCAGTTTGAAACTGGATTATTTGTCATTGCTCCTTAAAATGGAATACTGGGATTTGTAGTTTGGTGAGGCACCAGCACTCTTTGGCAGAGGAGGCTAAAAGACCATGTAAAACTACAAATCTCAGGATTCCACAGGAAGGAACCATGGCAAATAATCCTGTTTGAAACTGGAGTATTTGTGCAGCGTGGATTTGGCCTCAGTCTCCATACTTCCCCATCCCCCCCCCTTTCATATCCACACACATTTCTCTATGTACATTCAGGCTCAAATCAGATTTGATGGTAATAGAATTCTGCTAAATCACTATAGTAGGCTGTTGGTATGGAGGTGTAGCCCTGAAACTGCTTCACCCCTGGTATTTTGCTTCTGCTGGGGTTTATTTCTGATTTCAGAGCTCTACTGAGAAATTAAAGTGCCTGGTAGAATGGTCGAGAACTTAGACATGGTAGTTGGGAGATTCTGGGGGTTGTACTCCAAAAGTAAGAAGTGTGTATTGCTTAAGTAGCAGACCTAATTTTAACAAAGGTCTGCCAGCACTAAGTCTGCTTTGTCTTGATTTTTTTTCCCTTTTAAATTGGGATAATGGTGAGGACACAACAGAAGGAGAGAATGAGAGGAATGAGAGAGGAAAGGGCAACAAGTGAAAATATCCAGAGAAAACACACCTCTATCTTGGGATAGCTGTCTCAAAGGGCCACACTAATGACCAGGTCCAACACCTACCATAGATTTTCCTTGGGTTTTTTCCGGGCTGTGAGGCCGTGTTCTGGAATAGTTTCTTTCTGACGTTTCACCTGCATCTGTGGCTGGCATCTAAAGAGAATGGTTGGGTAGGAGTGTGTCTGGGGTTTATATGCTGTGAACCCCTGTAGGGGAGTATATGTAAATTTGTGTAATTGAATTGAATACATCAATTGTGTAATTGATGCAGAGGTGCAGGCGAAACGTCAGAAAGAAACTATTCCAGAACACAACCTCACAGCCTGGAAAAAAACCAAGGAAAATCTATGGATACCGGCTGTGAAAGCCTTCGACTTCACACCAACACCTACCCTTTAACAAACTCAAGTGAAAGTGCATGTAAGCATGCACCCTCCCTCCCCCCCTCCCTCCCTCACACACCTGTTTTCTCTCTGGGACACGGCGCCACCACATATTGTCACAGGACTGGCAGGCAAACTGTCGGTCACGAGAGGGGATTCGGTTGTTTTTGGCATTATTAAACATGCGTAGATTCTTTTCAGTCAAGCTCAAGCACTTTAGCCCTTCAGCAACCTCCTACAAAGAATACACAGGAAGTGTGGGGATGTGATCTCAAAGGCTCCCTATGTATTACCAACCCCCCCCCCTCAAATATTAAAAGGCCAAGAACAATCCTTTCCATTGGCTTCCCTTACAACTTGTGTCATTAGGAGCCTATTCACAAACTACACAGTTGCAACACTATAGTCTGAGTTTAACTGTCATGGCAACATCCTATGGAATCCTGGGGCTTGCAATTCGGTCAAAGGCACCAGAGGAGCTCCTTGGCTGAGAATTTTAAAGGCCCCTCCCTATACGCCAAATCCCAGGAGTCCATAGGATGCAGCCATGGCAGTTAAAGTGGAATTGTAGTGCTATAATGTGTAGTGTGAAAGGGCCAATGATAAGTGGAAGGAAGGAGGGAAGGAACAAACGAGAGAAAGGGGCACAGGTTCTGGTCTTCTTTTCCTCCTGAACTACCCTGAATGGGTGTTAACTATCTTGAAGAGGGAAATTGAACTGGTCTAGAGACTCCTCACTGGGAGAGCTCTTGCACATATAGGCACAACTTGAGGTTTCAGGAATAAAATCCATTCTTTGTAAGTCACAAACATCTTGGATTTGGTGCTAGTGATGGGCAAGTACTGGGATTCTCACATTATATAGAGTCTTCCTACTACTTGCTATGCTATGAGGGTACTACTTGGAAGCATAAATGTTAGCGCTAAGAAGTTACGATTAAATAAGAAAATCAACCTGTCAATTTGAAAACTTAACATGAAAATTATAAATTTATTCATTATAATAATTTTTAAAAATAATTTAGAATTACTAAAATGGTTAGTCCCTTTAAATAACTCCCCAAAATAACAAATGAAATTACTGTAACATGAAATGTTAATTGTTACTCCCTAAACTGACACCATTGGTGTTTTGAATTAAGATCAGTTAATGTTCCAGATGAATTTAATTCAGGATCAATTACACTTAATGCTATCCTATTCATACGAGAAGTCCACTAATGGCTCAGAAGTATGAATCCTAATCTGGAGTTCTGCTTTTCAATTCACAATCCATCTATTGTTCTAGTGGGACTCTTGCCTAAGAAAACCTTAAGAAATTAATGAGGCTGCCATAAGCCAACTGGGGACTTGAAAGCACATACACACAAATTAACATGGAGCGCAATGCCATGATCTTGTCAATATGTTAGTATTTCATTTCCCCTGCCTTAATGTGTCCCTGCCTCTCTGTTTTCCCTCCCTAGGATTCTGTTAAAACTACAACAGTGCCACACTATTTCCATTCTCACCTTGACTTTGTCATTCTCGTTTTCTGGTACCTACAAAGAGAGGGGGGGGGGAATGAAAGTTATAGCTGTTGCATAGTCTTAATCAGCAGGTGCTGCTGGGGCTTGAAGCCTTAGCTAAACATACCCTCCCCAACTACTCTATTTATAATTCCTCAACACGTTCTCTCAGATAATAAATCCAACAGAATCAAAAATTCATTGGGCCCTCTGTATGCAGATACTCAAGTCCCTTATATAAAGGGACTTTACAGTATATAAAGCTTTGCGTGCCACCTGATCTTTTATTCCACCATCCCTGTATGTAAGCTGAACGCAGCTGTCGACATCTTCTCTTCCTCTCTCAACCACACATGCACCCTGAAGGCAGGCACATCTGCCCCCTCTGTCTTCTTCCTCTTTTTAAAACAACAAAACAAGTAAAACACTAAATCAAATAAAGTTGCACCTCCACATTTCAGGTTAAGCATTTGCAGATTTGATTATTTGCCAGTTCGATTAATATGTTCTGTTGAAATATGTTCTCTTCCAGTGGAAACTGACAATAGAATTGCACTGGAGGACCTAAAAATGCCTAGAGAAGTGTTTCAGTGTGATTTTATGGTCAATTTCAACAGAAGTTGACCATGGAATCATGCTGGAGGACCTACAAATGCCAGGGGAAGTGTTCTCTCAAGTGAAAAAAAAAACTGTGGGCCTATATGAATGTTTTTTTCCACATTCGCAGGGCTGCTGTGCTCCTAACCCACCCCCCTACTGTAAAAGGAAAGAAAAGGGAGGTCATGCCACTGGTATGACTGAAGCATTTTAGTTCAGAGCCAAATATACTTGTGGTGTCCTGACCTAATAACTGAATACAATAGGACCCCTGTATCCACTGGGGATTGGTTCTGGAGAGTCGTGGATACCAGAAACCACGGATAATAGTGAATGCCATTGAAAATAATGGGACTTCTGGTTTAAAATACCATAGAGTTGCCTTGGAGGACCTAGAAAATGGCTAGAGAGGACACATTTTCTAGGAAGACTCTATGGTAGGTGTGCTGTTTTGTGTCCCATGGATAATTGAATCAGTGGTTACAGGGCTCCTACTGTACCAATATAATATAATATAATATAATATAATATAATATAATCTTCGTTGCTTTCTCTTTTGACACTTTATTACAAGGGTAGGAATTCTGGAACATTGGACTGATAACGTTGAATAAAATGGGAGCGTTTGGATAGTTTGCCCACACACACAGCCTATCAGTAGAAATCACAACAAAACAAAACAAAAACCCTAGGAAATGTTCATCCAGAGCATGAATCTATGGTTAATAGCTTCAGCAGAAGTCAAGATATTAAACCAATTTTAAGCCACAAACATTCTGACTTGCTCCATAACTGTTAAACATGAGAGATAAGAGCCTGTTCAAGGTCACAGGGGTTGTCTAGACGAGAGGATATAATGCTGATTGCTGTGCATTAACACAAAATTGCAGCATTGTTTTGTCCTTGGAAAAATCTCTGGTATGCGGAGCTGTATGTGTTTCAAGTTCACACATAGCCATGCCAATGAATCAAGATGGCAGCTGGGAGTAAATTACTTGCGTTATTATTCTCCACAAGTTGTTGCTGCTGCACAGTATTTTTTAAAACTGTAAATCTAATGTGTACAAGTGCAACCTTCCGCTTAAAAAAGCCTCAGCACAGCAAAAAAGTTCATGATCAGCAACACAAAATTTCAAAATGGCACTTCCAGCCACTTCAGTGCCAGCAAGCCCATCCCTTGTGCACAGCTGACCAATCAGCTTTCACTTCTATCTGGGAATGCGCTGCACTGTGAATTGGTTGGCCAGATGGGCAGTAATGCCTATTTCCACGTATTTTTTTAAAAGACCTTAGGAAAATCCCAGAGGCTTCCCTCCCGCAGTTTTTGGCCCCCTCCTTCTGAATATGGTGAATCACCACAGGATCTTGTTGGGACAAAAGGTATTCTTGAATTCTATGAGGAGTATTTTCACCATCTAGATAACCCAATTGAGTGATTGAGCTGCTGTCGTTATAGTTACACACAGGGCTAGCTCACACCACGTTGATTCCTGAGGTGGAAAATCTAAAGGACCTTTTTCCTCTTTTCCCAAATTATTTTGAGCCGGGATCCACAATCCTTCCATAAGTTCTCCTGTATTGGCCTCAGTGATTTCAGTAGGACTTGTGAAGAAACACTCCTTGACCAATTATGCCACTGCCCTCTGCCAGTTAACCTGCCTGCTTACCACTTACTATCCATAATGACGCCTAAAATAGCAGCTATTATCTATCTAATGATATACAGTTGCCCCTCCACATTCGCGAACTCGGCATTTGCGGTTTTGATTATTTGCGGTTTTGGGAAGGCCCCCTGCCCTCCCAAAACTGCAACACGGGGCCTCCAGAGGCCCCGTGAAGGCCCTGGGAGGGAGCAGGGAGGGCCGGGGAGGCCTCCACAGGGCCTTCGGAGACCCTTCGGAGGCCCTGTTAAGGCCTTGGGGGGAGGGCCGCGGAGGCCTCCACGGAGCATTGCGTGACCCCGTGAAGGCCTTGGGGGGGAGGGCTGCGGAGGCCTCCACGGAGCATTGTGCGGCCCCGTGAAGGTCTTGGGGAGGAGGGGGGAGGGCTGCGGAGGCCTCCATGGAGCATTGCACGGCACTGTGAAGGCCCTGGGCAGGAGGGGGGAGGGCCAGGGAGGCCTCCACAGAGCCTTGCGAGGCCCCGTGAAGGCCCTGGGCAGGAGGGGGGAAGGCCGCGGAGGCCTCCATGGGGCCTACGGAAACGCTCCGTAGGCCCCATGAATGCCCTGGGTGGGAGGGGGGCGGGCCGCGGAGGCCTCCATGGGCCCTACGGAGATGCTCTGTAGGCCTCATGAAGGCCCTGGGCGGGAGGGGGGAGGGCTGGGGAGGCCTCCATGGGGCCTAGGGAGGGTCTCTGTAGGCCCCGTGAAGGCCTTGGGAGGGGGTGGGGAGTCCGGGGAAAGTGACTATGGGGCCTCTGGAGGCCCCGTGGTCGCTTTGATGGGGGAGGGGGGCAATCAATATTCGTGGATTTTTCACATTCGCGGGGGTCCGTGGAACCTAACCCACGCGAATGTAAAGGGACAACTGTATTTACAGCTCAGAAAAAGGGATTTACAGTCTCTAAAGATGAGCCTTGGCAGGTTCTTTGCACCTTTCCCAATCTACCTGAACCACACACAGGCCTCTTTCACATGACAACTTTGTAGCACTTTGATGCCATTTTAAACTGCCATGGCTGCCTCCTATGGGATATATGTAGTATGTGGGGAAATAATCATTGTAATGTAAAAGCAATCTTGTGTACCTCATTCACAATCTTAGATAAGTCTAGGGTTTTTCCCTGCATGCATTTTGTTCTCCCAAAATTCCCTTCTCTTATTTCACTGGACACTTCCAGCCAACTGGAGTGCTGGGTCATTCTACACATGACCTAATTTGAATTTTATTGCTTTTGTGTAAGCTGTCTCTTCTGAATCTGACTCTCCATGAGGATGGATGTATCTTAGCCATCTTAAGCTTTCCTGTAACCATGCTATGATGATCGGAACCCAGCCCAAGGCTGTAGGCTGAGTGAGTTTTTTTATTACCTAAATACCTTCAGTTAGGGACCTTTTCTTAAGTTCGTTTTAGTATGTAGATTGAGACCGATATACCTTCAGTAAACTTTGTTTTGCATTTTAAACTGACTCCTTTGTTTTTGTAATGAGTCTAATTTAACTGGGGGATCCCAGACCTCTGATGATAATTGAGCTTAAGTCTGCTTTCTAAGCGCATTCTGCATAACACGAAGTCAAAAGTGACTGAATGATTTTTAACTCCTTTTAAAGGAAATAATTCTTGTTGTTTTTTAAAGGACTAGATCCTGGAATTTTTTAATACAATTTTATTTTTAGACTCATTACCTTCCAACAATATTGGGTTTTGTACTTTAGGAAGGCATTTAGAAGTCCCAGAGGAGCTCTAGAGACTCCCATACTACAAATCCTAGGATACAACAGGATGCAACCATGCCAGTTAAAGGGATATTGAAGTGCTACAATTGTGTAGCGTCAGTACACGCCCACACACATACTCTAGACAATACTTATCTTAGATAGTGGCTCCATGCTCCTTGTTTCTTTTCACTGCTGTTCCTATCACCAATATTTTCTGGGGTTAAGGGAGTGCTAATTAAGCAACTACCAAATGCTACCTGCTTTCCACTGTGGCAAAGAGGACATTTGCTAATTTGAAGATACACCCTATATTCTTTTGGCAAAATGTAGGCAATCACAGAGGGTGTTAAAAATACACACATACCTCAAAAACACCTCAGTCAACTTAGATCAACCTAGTTGCCCTAACTCTACACAAGATCCACCTCCCACCACCATAGCCACCTGTTTCTTTTGTTCCTCTTCTTGCTTCAGTTTTTCCACCACTTTCTAAACGAAGAAGAAAGGGAGTTGAAAACAGCCAGTGAACAACTGGAGACATGTCACTCATTGTGGTCCTATTGGATCCACACAATAAGAAACACAGGACAGATTGGGGGACATTTCTTAACTGGGGTAATTTTGTATGAGAACAAACACACTTCTGAGTTACACCCCCCCACCCCACATTTCATCGGGAAGTCATTTAGAGAATATACAGGCATATCACAGTTAACAAAGCCTCTGGGAAAAAAAAGCTCCTTTTTACTAAGTCTTTTTATGCCTGCTCAACTCCTCTTTTTCTCCTCATTCTCTGTCTAGTTCGAAGAATTTTTTAACAGCAGCAGCATTGGGAGGATGGTGAAGGAGAGATGGAGAAACACAGGGGTCGTTTACACGAGCAAATATTCCCCTAAATATACCGCTAAGATAGCTCATAGTTCACATGGATCACAGCACAGCATCGCCTCATTCAGAAGGGGGGAAGGTAAACACCCAAATATAGCGTGGCAGGGCATGTCGCTATTTTTGCAGGAATATTTGCAATGTAGTGCTTTATTGGCAGTGTAAACTAGCATTCCGCTAAAGGTTAAAGCACAGCTGCATTGTGATTGGTTGATGATGCAGGGGTGGGCTTAAAAGAGGGGCAGGGAGGAGGCAAAGACAGTAGCCATTAGAGAAGAAACTGCAAAAATCCTGTCTGCTAGTTTGTGAGCCAGTTTGCACCAAAAAAAAAAAAAAAGGATTCCCAACAACTTCAAAAAAGGATTCCCAACAACTTTCAGGGAGCATTCCTTCTCATCCTGTTCTCTGCTGTTTTGAAAGTATGTAAATCTCGTTCGTCACTTTTATCCTGTGCACGGGGGAGGGAGAGAAACCATTTCACAAAGGGCTGTAGCAAGCTGAACTGCTATTTTCCCTCTCTCTCTCTCTGCTTGGGGGAAGGAGGGAGGGAGGGGGAAATAGAGAGACAGAGCAGCTGGAAAAACTTGTGATCCATGGCATGCTCTCCCTCTGCTTTATGGAGTGAGTTCATTTACAGGCAGATTTAGAGACACACAGAGCCACACCCCCCACACTTATTCAAGTCTGAACTGCAAAGCGACATAATTAGAAAAAAAACCTGACTGGCACAGCTGCGGAAAATAATTAAACCGCAAGTTGCCGCAATAAATCTGCTGTGTAAACCGGCCCACAGACTTTCACTGTCAGTGTGTCTGCAGTAAACAATGCAGTAAAGCTAGAGCTGGGAAAGAGGGAAATTCTATAGATTTTCCTTGGGTTTTTTCCAGGCTGTGAGACCGTGTTCTAGAATAGTTTCTTTCTGACATTTCGCCTGCATCTGTGGCTAGCATCTTCATCTTTCTTTGAAGATGCCAGCCACAGATGCAAGCGAAACATCAGAAAGAAACTATTCCAGAACATGGTCTCACAGCCCAGAAAAAACCCAAGGAAAATCTATGGATGCCGGCTGTGAAAGCCTTCGACTTCACAGTGAAATTCTACTCTAGCTGAACCTACTGTAGGTGTGTGTGCCTGCCTACTACAGGCAAGGTAAACAGCAGCTGCCTCCAGAATCCCTTACAGAGCATGTGTGAACAGCAAAAAAGAGAGAAAAGGGGAGGGGAGTTAGGCCTGTCTCACCAGTATTCCCCAACATGTTAAACAGGCATAGATCTGTAAGTTTGGTCACCAAAATGGAAACCACAAGAAAAGTGGAGGATGGCAAAAGAAAGTTTTCCCTGGATTCATTTTGGAAGAAACCTTCAGGTGGTCTCTAGTAGGTTAAAAATATTTTTGTTTACTTTTGCAAGACTTAGCTGATCTGTCTGTTTAATTTCATATGTACATACTGTCAGTTTTAAATAAAGAATTTGCTGGAACATGTTGAACTGCTCTTCTTTGTTGTGGTGTAGGAACCTATCCCTATTATTTCCATGTTATTTCTACCTCTGGCACCAAATTATCTGGTAAAGAAGGAATGCTCTGGAACACATCTACTTCGTTGACTGAGGTATATGTGTATAATGTAATATACTAATTTAACAATAATGTTATTGTCAATGCTGCTGCTGTTTTTAAACATAGGATAAGCAATGTTTTCTAGGAACCAGAGTAAAGCATTTCATATTGATGGGGATCAGGGCACAACAGTTAGTTAGAGGAGGGAAGCATGATATTATGGCTGCGGCTATACGATCATAAAAAAATCCGTATGGGGGGCAGAAAATACGAACAGCCTGTCGTTCGTATGCATACGAACCGGCTATACGATTTTTAACCCCCCTAAACTCCGTATGACTCCCTCTTCCCGAAGCTAGCTGGAGCGAGCAAGCCAAGCGGCAGTTTTAAATCTCCCGCCGCTTTTTTTTTAAAGGTTCCTGGTTTGCAGACAGTCGGTTTTCCATATTTACAATATAAAATAAAAATAAATAAACATATAAATTCACGGACTTACTGGATGCTCGCTAGCTGGAAAACCAACATGGCGGCCGCTCCCAATTCCCCTCTGTGCTAGCCAAGCCCCCTCTACTCGGCCAGCTGATCAGATTACCCTGCCTGTTCGTATGTGTGCGAATGGACCGTACAGACCCGTCAGCCATCCGAACGGTGTACGGATTTCT
Organism: Gambelia wislizenii; assembly: GCA_030847615.1. Classification (NCBI taxonomy): domain Eukaryota; kingdom Metazoa; phylum Chordata; class Lepidosauria; order Squamata; family Crotaphytidae; genus Gambelia; species Gambelia wislizenii. The sequence goes on from JAUMIR010000002.1 coordinate 265,287,327, forward strand.
CTTCGCGATCTGCTTTCCCTCCCGAACGCCGCGTGTGCGTATTTCAGGGTGGGAAACCGCCCCCCCCTTTTGCATTCGTGTGCATCCGAACGGCCGTTTGTACCGAAGCGTGAACTTCCGCACACCGTACGTATTATTTAAATCATGTAGACGGGACCTTATGTATCATGCTACATAATAATAGCACTATGATTCCACTTTAACTGCCATGGCAACATCCTATGGAATCATGGGATTGGAAGTTGAGGAAGAAGCCTTTGGAATTCTGAACCAGAGAATTCTCCTCTGGTGCCTCTGACCAAACTACAAAACCCAGGATTCCTTAGGATGCAACTGCATCCATTAAAGGGGAATCATAGCACTGTGTTTAGTGTGAATGGGCCGTATTCTTCTTGATGCATTCTTGTCAGTTCCCTCCCCCCTTACACATGTTATCACTTTCCTCTAAGACAATGCCTAATTGGGAGGTGCCAAATTTTCCAGACCTCAACCCTACCTGGCAGTAAAGGCCTCAGTAGCTTTAGGTATTATTCACCAGGCTCAGTTTTTATGGCCTAAAGTAGAAACCAGCAGTTTGCACCAAAAATCAGGATACTGGATGAGCCAAATTTGTACCATATAACATTACAGTTGCCCCTCCATATCCATGGATTTGGTATCCACAGGTTTAAGTATTAACGACTTGAAAATATTCTTTAAAAATAATAATCCAAAAAGCAAACCTTGATTTTGCCATCTTAAATATAAGAGACACCATTTTGCTATGCCATTGTATATAATGGGACTTGAGTATTCATGGATTTTGGTATCCACAGGGGTCCTAGAACCAAACCCCAGCAAATATGAAAAGACAACTGTATTCTTCTGCGAGGAACTAGGATGCTTTCAGAAGGTTGACCTTAGTGCTACCAATCAAAAGACATTTTACAATTACTCTGTCTTTTCCTATCCTTAACAATTTTTGTGTGTAAGTAGTGTAAAAATAAAGGAGGGTGGAAAACAGAAACTGACATTGTTTGGATCCCCTGTAAAATTCTGCAAATGAAGCAGGGAGATTGCCCATCTAGAAACACCCTCAGCAGATGAGTCTTATTTAACAATACTGAGGTTATGGGGGATCACTGTGTTGAGGTTATTTGTTAAGGTTTACAGCTGGTTCCATCCAGGGAAAACATCTGCAACTATTTTTAAAAAATAAGCAAACAGGAGAATTGACTAAAATGTAACTACATTTTTGGCATTAGCGGCTGGTGTGTGCTTACAATTTTAAACCACTGATGCAATTTCTATTGTGCCATTAAGGTATCCATTATAGTGAATGCCTGAAATTCAATGAAATGGCAACATTCATAAATAAGTGTTCCAAATACCAGACATTCCACCTTAAAGATTAATAGATGTATTATGGGATTGCTGAGCCCATACCAGTACATTCAGTTCTTTTTATCTATATCTATAGCTATATCTATATCTGTATCTATAGCATTCTCTTGGGTATATTGCCTTTCCCAGTGTGTTGATTGGCTGCTCAGGAAACACACCCAACCAATCACCACCCACATGCAAATTCCCTCTACACCTCACAATCCACTCAATCTGCCTCACTGCTTCACAAGAGCCCCTCCCTCCTCTCACTCCCTCAGCTACTCATCAGTCATGGGCTGCGATGGGATCCAGGCAGTCAACTGGTGGTGACTACAGCAGGGTAACAGAGTGAGTAACCCTCAGCAATTCTGGGAAAAGTGTGGAATGCTGAGAAGGGGGAGGAGGAATTTAAATCCACTGGTCTACCTTCCAAGGTTGTCGTGAGGTCTACCGGGCATTTTTTGGAGTTTTTTTTAATGGTGTATGGTACACCGGGTCCAGCGTACTCACTCCCTCAGCCACTCACCACCCACATTTAATACAATGCAATACTTTTTCCTAAAATAATAGTGTGTAGCTGAACCATGTGAACCTTTCAAATCTACTATAACGGCTTATGTTACACTGGGTACAGCTAGTTACATTATAATTAGGCCATGGCATTTTCTCTCACTCCAATTTTAAAATCAGCATAGCAAAACTAAGAGGTTTTTGCTATCAATTACTCCTACTATGAGGGGTCATTGTGTCTACAACAATTCATCCTGGCCGGTTCAGCACTGCCACTTCAGCGCTGTCGGTTGATTTTGGCCAGTTGATTGTGGCTGTTTCAGCATGGCCAATGGAGCACAGCAGATGGTTCAACACTACTCCTTCAGTGCAGCGGCTGTGTCAGCACTGCTTGGAGCAGATGATTCAACGCTGCTCTGTCTTCTTGCATAAACAAGCATCCCAATAGGCTCTGTTCTTTCTCACAAGCCAGTGGTCTGCCTGAAGAGAAAAACACAATTACCGGAAAACATGAAGTGTGGAAATGTGAGAATTTAACTGGGGGGTGGAGGAGAGGCAATGTCTCTGTCCATCCGTCAGTCCCTCTCTCTCACTATTATTTGTCTATGTCTTCTGAAATAACAAATGAAGAGAAAGAAAAAAGAAGCTCACATTTCCCATCTAGTCATTGCAATTTCACCACCAGTCCCCCCCCGCCCCACAAATCTCCCAGGAGCTCTCTCTCTCTCTCTGTCTCACCTTGTCGCTCTGGCTGCCTCTCTTAAGGGAACTAGGGATTTATTATAATCACTTGCTGCTTCTTTTCATCTCCCCCACCCCTGAATTGTTTTATTTTTGTTTTGTTTCTTTTTGGAGAAGGAGGGGAAAGGGGAGGATAAAGGGAACATGCATGCCAGGGCTGTGGAAGGAGCAAATGGCAGACATACACACACACACACACACACACTTATTTGGCAACTTTTTTTCACTCAGTTCTGAATGACAGCAAACAGAAGCATTTCCTGCCATAGTCTATGGGGAGCTCAGTTTTGCTTGCTTATCAAAAGGGGTGGTAAAAAAAGGACAAGATGAAGAGCACAAACAGGGGGCAGAAAGGGACCATTCTTAGTCTACAGACAAGCAGGAAATTTAAGAGTATACAAAGGAGGGAAGAGACCTGGTGAAACACAAGTTTCTTTTTTCTTTATCTTACTTTGTTATAAGAATAGTGATATAGACAGAGGGACTGATGGATGGTGCTCTCGCTCCCCGACACGGTTAGTTAAATTCTCAAGTTTCCTCACTTCATGTTTTCCAAAAAAGCAATTGCTTTTTTCAGGAAGCCCACTGCAGACTGACTTCTGAAACAGAACACAGCTTATTGGGAAGCCTGTTTATGCAAGGAAACAGAGCTGCATTGAATTGCCTGCTGATTGGCGCTGAAACAGCTGCAGTGTTGAAAGAACGGTGTTGAACCATCCACTGTGCTCTATTGGCATTGCTGAAATGGCCACAATGAACTGGCTGTGATCAACCAGCAGTGCTGAAACAGTCGCACTGAAGTGGCAGCAATGAGCTGGTCATGATGAATTGTTTCATTCTGTATCACAGTACAATGTTATAGCATTATTATTCCACTTTAACTGCCATAGCAACATAGTCTGGAATCATGGGATTTGCAATTTAGGGAGGGACAGTTAGAAATCTCAGCCAGAGACATTTTGGTCCTCAATAAACTACAAACCCCAGAATTCCACAGAATGGAGCCATTGCAGTTAAAGTGGAATAATAGTGCCATAACAATTTAGTGTACTCTACTGATTGCATTTCATAATCTTGCTGTTTAAATACTTTTTTTCTCCAGACCTACAGTATGTGTGTGTGTGTGTGTGTGCGCACATACTCTCTGTGAACTGAGGATGACATTTCAAGTAGTTGTTGCCTCACTTTCAATCATGAGAACTTTTGTCACAATAAATAATTCAGTCTTTAAATGCCACAAAATTCTGCTGCAGAAGGGTAGACTAAAACAACCACTCCTCTGAAAACAAGCCAACGTGAAAAATGTTCCAACATTCAGCTACACCACCAGCAAAGCTATGCCAGCAGAATGGAAGGAAACATGCTTATGCTCAATCCAAGAATGTTTTGGACTACAGCTCTCATAATCCTTTATCAATGGCCGTACTAGCTGAGGCCCTGTCCACACTACCACATCAGTATCCAGTCACAGCACACCGATCGCCTGCATATAAAACCCACACAGGAGTTCGGATGAGAGGCCAACTGATCAGTCTCCTCAAAGCACTGTAAGGTCAAAACCTGTCACCAAGCTCCCAAATCTTGAAAAGGAGATTTTGAGGAGGAAAACAGCCAGCAGATAATGAATTCAGTGCTTCTTCCTTATGTAGCCTTCCTTCATGCTTGGGTGCAGTCTTCAGTGGCTTCTTTTCTTTTAAAAAAAGTACAGCAGGGATGTTATACAGAACATGGCGCAACACGAGAAGGGGGTTAATGGCCCTTAGATGTTGTTGGACTGCGATTACTATCAGCCCTGCCTGACAGAACAAATGGTGAGAGATTATGACAATTGCAACTCAAGATCTGAATGGTCATGATTTCCTCACTCCTGGGGTACCATGTGAATTGACTGCTGGTCCTGATTCTTGACCTAGTTATGTTCAGGTCTATCCCTTTCCTCAATTCAGCCTGACTGCTCCCTGACTGTTCATCCATTTCCCCAGCTATCATCATTTGCCTCAGCTAAACAGCGAGAGCATTACCAGAGCCACAGGATCATTGCTGAGTCTCTCTTCGCCTTCTGACCCATGTATAAAGAACAAAAACACATGGTTAGAAGAAGCCATATGATGAATGAGAAGATACAGACTACTGGGATCTCCAGTTAGGTCCTGTCGAGGCAAAAAAAATACGTGTAGACACGAAAGGGCAGGCATTCGCATGAATGTGAACTTCTCACACGGTTTTTAGGTCCCCCCTAAACTCTGCATGACCCCAGCCCAGCTGGTGAATGTGCCGCTGCACCGGCTGGAGATTCTGCATAGTGTATGGGGGGGGGCAAGCTTTGGCTTCTCCAAGCCCTTCCCGCATTGCGCCCGCACCCCCCCCACCTTTGTCCCCACACAGTGGCTCTCCTCCTCCTCCTCCCTCTCCCCACCCTCCCAATCAGGCCCCAGGGAACCCTCCAAGGCCTCCCTGTCCCGTCCTGCCACCTGCACCCAAACCAGAGCTGGAGCTCCAGCAGGGCCTTGTATGAGCTCCTGTCGCCCCTTCCCCATTGCTGGAACCCTCTGCCACCTGCCGTGTCCTACCTGTTGCCTGCAAGGCTCCAGGGGTGCAGCACCTGAGTAGCCAGAAGAATGGAGGATGCAGCGGCGGAGGAGGGAGAGGGCGGTGGAGGCAGGCAGGCAGGGAGTCTTTCAGCAGAGAGTCTTCTGCTGCTGCAGCGGGAAAGGCTGCCATGTGCTCTGCTCCCGCCAGCCAGCCAGCCAGCCAGCCAAGGGTTGCGGGAGAGGAGGCTGGGGCTGGGCAAACAATTGAGGGAACCAACGAGCCACCCTCCTCCTCTTCCTGCTACTGCTAACTCTTGCTCCCTCTTGGCTCTGCTGTACCTTTAAAAAAATGGTGGCTGCAGCTGATTCCCCTCTTTGCAAGCCCCACCCCCTATGCTGGATGGCCAATCAAAAGGCTGCCAGTTTGAATCTGTTCGACTGTGATGTACACACGGTTGCACAATTCGTACAGCTCACGGATTCATCCAGGGGAAGGGGTGGATGAGCCATTCACGGATTTTAGGGTGAGTTTAGCTGCCCCCCCCAATGACACGTATAAATACGAACGGCCATGTGAAAAGATCGCTGATCTTTTGCACGCCATTCGTATTTATTTTTCCGTGTAGACGACCCCTAAGATAAAGTACCCAGTGTAGGTTTTAAATCACTTGAATAGAGTAAGAATGCTTCCAAAGAATGATTTATAGTGGAATCACTATGGCTTATTCCCTCACATTTTATGGTGAGGTCCAAACACAATAATTACTCATTTTTAATCCCCCATGTTTCCCCATTTTTTTTTTACACAGGAAAATTGATGATGCTGATTCCTCCTACTGGAAGCGAAGCTCAGTTTCCACAATCTCTTGCTTTTTGAAAGAGGTGTGATTGTGAGGTGAGGAAAGATTTTGGAGATTGAGCCATACCATCATTATGCCTCTTGATTGACCATGTTGTTGTTGTTGTTGTTGTTGTTGTTGTGTGCCATCAAGCTGTTTCCAACTTATGGCGACCCCAAGGTGAACCTAGGATGCGATTTTCTGAGGCTGTGTGACTTACCAACAGTCATCCAGTGGTTTTTCATGGCCAAGTGAGGATTCGAACCCTGGTCTCCAGAGTCGTCGTCCGACACTCAAACCACTACACCACACTGGCTCCTCTGACTGATCATGGCTGCACCTTTATTTTCGCCATTTCATTTCCTTCCCACATTGGGAGAAAGGCAAGATAAATAAATAAAAAGTTAAAATTCCCTTGGTGCCATTTTAACAACTTCTTCAAAACATCAAAGGATAATGCCAGGAAAAGTAGAGAAATGGAAATGACTTATTAATGTAGCAAATTAAAGTTGCCACTTCTATGAGAAGACTGTACAATTGAGAAGTCTGGGAAAGGACCACTTCTTGATCTTTTGATCTTTCCAGGAGTACAAAAACCCATTAAAGGAAAAGATGGAAAAGCTTCACATTGCAGAGTCACTGCATTACAGGTGGAAAGATTCAGCCAAGGAAGCCACAGCCCTGATTTTGTAAGACTTGAGCAGGGCAGCTGATGACCATGGATCTTGGAGATCTCTCATTAGTAGGGTTGCCAAAAGTCAGAGTCAACTTGACAGCAAATAACAACAACAACCTAGACTAAACTATGAGGGCATTCCTGATTCAAATAAAATTTCTGACACAAGCAAAATTGGTGGCTTCGAGCTAGGCATTCTTCTCAGCCTCAACCTCCCCATCTGACACACCCCCTCCCAAAAAATTGTATGTGAAACATTCTGTATCCTCTAAAGGACTATATATTTTCTTGGGCTTTTCATTTCCCTTCACTCTAGTCTGCATGGATTTTTCTTCACTTAACGGGAGCCAGAAAAAGTGCCTTATTTGGACCACAAGTCCCATAATCTGTTGATGCAAGATCTAAAAGTTCCATAATCTGGGAGTTGTAGTCCCAATAAGTAACTTTTCCAAGGTACTCTGAACATCCTTCTCTGCCTTTTACGGTTCTGGCTCGCCACCTGCGGACATCCTATCCCTCCTCCCTTTCAGCCCAGGAGAACTGACCACTTGCCAAAGACCTGGCTCACCGCTCAGCTCGTCTTTGCAGAGGATGATGCGCTTGCAGGCGAGGTCATGGTTGTTGCTGAACTGCCGCATCAACACCACTGCATCTGTGATGCTCACATTCCCATAGAATTTCTCTCGGAGTCTGCGGACACTTTTCTCAAGCTGCACCAGAAGGATGAAATCAGAGGCAAGAATTAAAGACACAAAACCAAGCATCAATGACATTTACTCCTAAAGTCTGCTTCTCTCTGCCACAGAGATGTGGTATCTCACCAAACTTCAAATCTCAGGATTCCACACAAGTCAGCCATTGTACCATATATTCCGGCGTATAAGACAACCGGGGGGGGGGTATAAGACAACCCCCCAATTTTCAAGCTAAAAAATAGAGTTTGGGATATACTCGCTGTATAAGACAACCCCCCATAACCCACCCTCCACAAAGCTGTGATCGGGCTCCCAATGGCAGCTTCAGGGAAGGTGGCTGGTGGCTGGAAAGCTTCCCCCCTCCAGCCAGCCACCCTTCCTAAAGCCTCCCCGAAGCTGGCTGACTGGGGAATCTCCCCAGCCAGGCAGCCACCTACCTCGATTACCCAACCTGCGAGGAGGCTGGCCAGCCTACTAGCAAGTTGGGGAATCACGGGGGATGGTTCTCCCCGCCCTGTGCAGCCTCACTGGGTGGGTGGGGGGAATCTCCTCTGTGACCCAGAGTCATGGAGGAGACCCCTCCAACCCAGCAAGGCTTCCCCCCACCCCATGCAGCCTCGCTGGGCAGGGGGATCTCCTCCGTGACTCAGAGTCACAGAGGAGACCCCTCCAACCCAGCAAGGCTTCGGGAAGTGAGAGTGGCTTGAGGGGGGAGGCTTTCCAGCCACCACCCTCCCTTCCCAAAGCTGCGATTGGGGTGCCGATTGCTGCTTTGGGAAGGGTGTATGGTGGTGACTGGAGTGGAGGGTCTGGAGGCAAACTGCAACATTCGCCCCCCTCCTCTGTCTTCGGTTGCTCCCCAAAGGGGGAGAAGCCAGAGGAGGGGGTGAATAAACTGGTAAACGCTTTGCCTCACCCCCCATCTCCTGCCTCTTCGCTCCGTTTGCGAAGGGAGCGAAGAGGCAGGAGATCTGATGGCGGGTGAGGCAAAACTGTATCCGGCGTATAAGACGACCCCCGAATTTTGAGGCTGTTTTCGGGGTTAAAAGGTCATCTTATACGCCGGAATATACATTAAGTTAAAAGTATAAAAAGGAGGAAGGGAGGGGGAGTGGAAAAAAGGAATGTAGCATCACCCTTAAGATTGTTTTTTTTTTAAAAAAAAAAATTAGCATGAGCTTTCGTGGATATCAACCCACTTGTTGCCCTTGCCCTTGATTTGCATCTTTCTGGATCCTATTGCATTCCATCCCACTCCTATGACTGTGTAAATATGCATTATATCTTGAGGCCTGGATATCACTCTTTACTGCATCTGAAGAAGTGAGTTTATATCCACGAACGCTCATGCTAAGATAAAAAACAGTTAGTCTTAGAGGTGCTGCTATGTTCCTTTTTTGCCTCTCCCTCCCTTCCTCCTTTTTATGCTGCAAGAAATTAACAAGGCTACTTGTTTGAAAGCTACTACAAAATAATTACAAGTGGTATTGTAATGTCATAATTCTGAAGTATGAAGAAGACCTGGGTGGGGTATTGATCCAATCCAATATGTTTTCATATTACAATGTAAGAAAATAATAATTAATTTATGCATTTCCAATCTGCAAGGCCAAGCCTAGATATTTTGCTGCCTGAGGTGAAAGAAAGTATGTTCTCTCTCTCTCTCTCTCCCCCTCTCTCACGCACGTGCACCTACGGAAGCCAGCTAGACAGACAATTGAATCTTCCTTACACAGTGCTACCGGAAGACCATTCTCTACCTTATCTTAGGATGGCGAGCTACATTAGGCATGCCGGGCAAGTTTTCTAGAACATATTACTCTGTCCTGAAACAGAAGGGCAACCAGTGCTGCTCCTGTCTCTTCCACATCCCCCAGCATCCTCTTACTGAGGTGACCTCCTCACCGTGCTAGTGTGATACAAACACCTGAAAGGCATCCCTTTCCAAGCATACACATTAAGCAAAATATAAATGAAGTGGTGGGTTTGGTGTAAGGTATGAACCAATACACTGGTTTGCAAACAGTGAGAAAAACAAAATTAGAAACCATCTTGATGAGGTTTGATGTAATATACTCTGAAGTGATACCTAATAAACAAGCTACCATTACAATTCTCACTCCACCCCCAGAGCTACCTGTGCCAAGAAAACAGCAGTGAATTTATGCACCTGGGAACTAAAAGGGCAGAAAATGAAAGTGGGGATACAACCTTAGATGATGGTTTGCTTGCAATATGTCTGGAAGCTTAAACCATTGACTGGATTGTAAACTATTTATTTCCTTACTTATTGGATTTATATCCAGTTTTCTCCTCTTCTGAAAAATGGAAATCAAAGTGGCTAACAATAAAATCAAAATCAGTAAAAGCAACTATGGAATGAACTGATAACGGGGACAATGAGACATTAGAAAATGGATGCTCCTTAGCAAAGGGCCAGTGTTCATGAAAACATAACTTAGAGCTCAACCAGTACCAGTGAGCTATATTTAATGTCACTTTGGGCTGATTCTTCCTGTATCCATGCCACCAATCTTTAACAAAAAATAAAATGCATAAATCTCCTTATTAATTATTGTGCTGATAATTAATGTGTGCTCTCCCCCCACACACACATTCTCTACACAACAAAAGAGTTTCCCAGCACCCTAAACTGAACAGGGAATCCTGACGCTCTCCCCCCCATTCCCCCCCTCTCTCCTCCCCACAACCCCAGCTGTTTTGCAAAACAATGGGGAGAGATAGGGACAGTCTCTTCCCCTACCCTCTTTTCTCTATCCTCTTGCCATGTGGGCACAGGTTTGCTGCATGTGCACCTCCCCCCTCCACTGATGATCCAACTTAAAATATGCCATAGGGGAGTAAAGTTGTTGGTTTGCTGGGGGGGGGTTGGTTAAAAAAAACCCACCCTGTTGTGGTGGGGGCAAGGAGGAGGGAACCTGAAACTTCTTGGAATGACTACAGTAATGTGTTCCTTTGATCTCTGAAACAGAAGTAGTATTTACAGGAGTAAAAACCCCTGACAGTAAGAGCTGTTCAGCAGTGGAACGTGGTCTCCTTTGGAAGTTTTTAAACAAGTTGGATGGCCATCTGTTGGGAGTGCTTTGATTGGGTATTCCTGCAGGGCAGGGGGTTGGACTGGATGGCCCTTGTGGTCTCTTCCAACTCTGATTCTATGATGAGTCTATGATGAGTCTATGATGATGATCTCCTGATATATTTGGCCAGACAGGATGAGCTCTTAAGGCCTGCAGTTACCTCTCTTCCCCACTTTTAGTCTTTCCAAATGTACCTCCCAAAGGACAGCAGACACCTAACTGGTGGAAGAAGGTGGATAGATGATAAATAAAGAACTCCAAGTGGGTTTTACCAGCCCCTGGCACCTGGCACCCAGTCCTATTGGGAAACAAGGGTAAATTCTAGGTGCCCTAGATTGCATCAGAATTGCACAATGGGAGACTCTCTGTAACTTTGCTCCCGACCCTACAGTTTGCTCAAGATAAACATGACCCTGAACAGCAACATTTTATTATATAGCAGCAGCAGCACAGGAAAATAGCAGATTGCTGAAGGAGCAGACCTTTCAAATTCTAGAATTCAAGTTACTGAAGTAACCTTTCAAATTATGGAATTGCCAGAACCCCATAGTTGCACACATGGTCTAAATCCTATTCTTAATCCCAACTAGAGTAGGCCAACTGAATCAGTAGGATATACCTATTTGTTACAGAATCATAGAACTGTAGAGTTGGAAGAGACCACGAGGGCCATCCACTCCAACCCCCTGCCATGCAGGAATACACAATCAAAGCATCCCCGACAGATGGCAATCCAGCCTCTGTTTAAAGACCTCTAAGGAAGGAGACCCCACCACGCTCCGAGGGAGTGTGTTCCACTGCCGAACTGCTCTTACTGTCAAAACGTTCCTCCTAATGTTGAGGTGGAATCTCTGTTCCTGGAGCTTGCATCCTTTGCTCCGTGTTCCCGTCTCTGGAGCAGCAGAAAACAAGCTTGCTCCATCCTCAACGTGACACCCCTTCAAATACTTAAACAGGGCTATCATATCGCCTCTTAACCATCTTTTTTCCAGGCTAAACATACCTAGCTCCCTAAGTCTCTCCTCATAAGGCATGGTTTCCAGACCTTTCACCATTTTAGTCGCTCTTCTCTGGACCTGCTCCAATTTGTCAATATCCTTTTTGAATTGTGGTGCCCAGAACTGGATACAGTATTCTAGGTGAGGTTTGACCAAGGCAGAATAGAGTGGCACTATTACTTCCCTTGATCTAGACACTATACTTCTATTGATACAGCCCAAAATCGCATTGGCCTTTTTAGCTGCCGCATCACACTGTTGACTCATGTTCAATTTGTGGTCTACTAGGACTCTTAGATCCCTTTCACACGTAGTCTTGTTCAGCCAGGTCTCTCCCATCCTTTATCTATGCATTTCATTTTCCCGCCCTAAGTGCAGTACATTATATTTCTCCGTATTGAATTTCATTTTGTTAGCTTTGGCCCAGCTCTCCAGTCTATCCAGGTCATTCTGAATTTTGATCCTGTCCTCTAGGGTATTAGCTACTCCTCCTAATTTGGTATCATCTGCAAATTTGATAAGTATGTCCCTAATTCCGTCATCCAAGTCATTGATAAAGATATTGAATAGCACTGGGCCCAGGACAGAACCCTGTGGCACCCCACTGGTCATATCTTTCCAAGACGAAGAGGAGCCACTGCTGAGCACCCTTTGGGTTCAGCCGGTCAACCAATTACAAATCCATTGAACATTGTTGAGTCACCATTCAACAATTGATTCAATGGGTTTCAATGGGTCTATTTTAGTTCCCATTGTGGGGAAAAGGCAGGATATCAATCCAATAAATAAATAAAATAATTGGAAATGATCAATAAGATTCCAGCCAAGATCTGAAAAGATTCAAATACCTGAAAGCTCATTCACATTTGCTCATTCATGTTTGCTCATTTCAACATGTTGCCCTCTGCTTTGCTAACTGGCAGGTTCAATAAGATTCATGTCAAAATTTGTTGAGGACTTTGTCCTTGTGGAATAAGAAAAAACATAATCTCTCGACCATGTTCTTTTATATTGCCATTTGTACAGGTTTCTCAGAGACAGACTGATTCTCCCTTTGCTGAGAACTTCATCTGGATGACCCACCTACCCATCAAGGAATGACTCTCCATCCATTCTAATGAGAGGTTTTATCTTCAACAGAAACTGGGAGGAACCATCTTCTAGCTTCTTTGTTATGTCATGTTTTTATGATATATTAACATCTGACACTATGTTTTATAGAGCTCATTGTATTCACTGCTATTGGTCTGTGGCTGCAAGGAAGTATTCATCCCCACCAGATTAGTTAAGGGCCACCAACGGTATGAGCAAAATATTTGCTGTTCCTCTTCCTTCAGGGTCACTTTCCCCCACCATTGATCCTTTGGAGTGGCCCTCTCCTGTGATTAAAATCAACTTCAAGGCTCTAGCCCTCAACCTGAAGCTCTCACACTCTGATCCTATGGCCATGGCCATCCACTCAGATTTTGCACATTAAATGTGCAATTGCTTCTCGTTGGTTCATCACTCATCCTTCAAAGATCCAGTTCTATTGCAAGTTTTATTCAGGGCTGGCCTTCATTTTGGGAGACAAAGATAACCTTCCCTACCTCTGGTTTGCCTTGTAATATTAACTCAGTGGTTACCTGCACAGCAAAATCAGCAGACTGGAAGGAGACTGATGCCTAAGCCTCCCTCACTCACATCTTCTCCTTCACCACCTCTTCGCCTAGATATTTTTTTCTCAACAGGCTCTGAGAACAAAACAATCCTATCTAAAGCAGAAAAACCATAGGAGAGATGCTGGAGGGAAACACTAGCAGGCCAGAGGGAAACACTTCCTCCCTCACATTACCATTGATCAACAAACTTGTGTATTAGGTAACTTTTTCTGTGTGTGTGGCTAAGGTAACAAGCAGTTCCATCCTCTACACAATCATAATTTGAACTTGGATTCCTCTAGACTCTGATCAACAATAGCCCAGCCACACAAGGGGTCACTTGTTATAGAAAATTGTCAAAGGCTGCAGCCACACTGCAAGAAATAATGCAGTTTGACACCACTTTAACTATCCTGGCTCCATCCCATGGAACCCCTGGATTTGTAGTTTGTTGTGGCACCAGAGTGCTCTGTCAGAGAAGGCTGAATACCTCATAAAACTACAAATTCCAGAATTCCATAGCATTGAGTAGTGACAGTTAAAGCGGTGTTAAACTGCTTTATTTCTGCAGTGTGGCAGCAGTGCAAATCTCAATGGATGTAGCCAAGAGGTTGAGCAGAGGTTTTGCAAGAAATGGCCCTACCATGAGGGTGAGTGAGGCAGTCATCTCATGTTAGTAGGGCACTGAAGCAGGAAATTTGCCATGCTCTCTATTCCCCCCTCCACCTACTATTGTAAGGTTCTTGCTGAATTTCCCCTCCCTGCCTGAATTCCTGAAGGAGGAGGAGACAAAAGTTTCCCCATTGCACAACCCTATGACGCAGCTGTGTTGCACAGCGCCAGCTGCTTCCTGAGTGCCTGGTTCTGAGGGTCTTCAGAGCCAGGCCCTATGAGAGGGCTGAGTAAGAAAATCATCTGTGTTGTAGCACAGGTCATTTCCCAAGTCATTCTTACTTCTTCCACAAACCCTGACTCTGAGACTTCACAAAGTCAGTTCCAGTCGGATCCCCATATCTGTGGAACCAATAATACCCGCAGTTTCAGTTATCCACGGGACCCAAAACAGAACACATACCATAGAATCTTCCTAGAAAATGCCTAGAGATGCATCCTCTCTGGACATCCTCTAGCCCCTCCAATGCAACTCTATGGTATTTTTAACTGGAAGTCCCATTATTTTAATAGGGTTTGATGCTATCTGCAGTAAGTCCAGAAACCAAGCCCCCATGGATACAGAGGCCTGACTGTATTTTGGAAGCAGCTATCTCTATATAGAAGAGCCAGATCCTGCTGGGTATGTTTATGTGGGAACAGAATTTGCTGTTGCCTCCATCCCCTATTGCTGCTTCAGTGGGAATGACTCCCCTGTGTCTGCCATACCTGCCACCACATCCTCCTCCTCTTGGGTAGGCAAGGGCACAGGTGGGTCCTCCTCCCTGGGTGGGTGGAGTTGTTTGTGTCCCTGGTATTAATATTGTAAGTCAGTGGCCAGGTTTAGGTGGGGTGCAGCTGTCTTCTCCGTGCTTTTGGGAGCCCAAGCTGCATTCTTCCTCCTTGGGAGTGTATTGGTGCCAATGCAATGCGTGGGTGGGGGGCAGGCTTCACATCCAGCCTCAGGTGGTAGGAGAGCTTGGGCTGCCCCTGAGCTTTGCACAAAAAGTCTCAAATTGAGTCCCCAGCATCTCTGGGTTAGAACTAAAAAGATTCCTGTCCAAGACCCAAGAGAACCACTGCCACTCAATGTTGAGTAACAATAAAGAGCCAGACAGACCAAAGGTCTCATGACTTTGGCAGTAAGGCAGCTTATTACATCATCACGTTTACCTCACTCAGAATGATCAACATTCCAGCATCTCTCACATACCTTGATACCTGGCTTCCTTTCCTTGGAAATTGCAGGGGCTGAACCTGGGGCTTTTAATTTAAAGCATATTCCCTATACCAAGACTTGGACACATTTTTTTTGGGGGGGGGTCTATAACTTGCAGATTCCTTCAGCCAGCATAACCCCTGCCTACAGTTACAGTCCAAGAAGAAACTTCTCCAAATTCTGGGTTTATCACTGAGCTGTGGTTCCCATTACATTCACTTCTTACCAGAAAACAGCAATGTTACAAATCACAGAGGGACACATGGCTTGAGGGCAATACATGCAAAAAGGATCTAGGAGTCTTAGTGGGCCACAAGCTTAACATGAGTCAGCAGTGTGATGCAGCAGCCAAAAAAGCCAATACTATTCTAGGCGACATTAATAGGAGTATGGTGTCTAGATCAAGGGAAGTAATAGAGCCACTGTATTCTGCTTTGGTTAGACCTCACCTGGAATACTGTGTCCAGTTCTGGGCACCACAATTCAGGAAGGATATTGAGAAGGTGGAACATGTCCAGAGGAGGGCAACCAGGATGGAGGGAGGTCTGGAAGCCATGCCCTATGAGAAGCGGCTTAGGGAGCTGGGCATGTTTAGTCTGGAGAAGGTTGAGAGGTGACATGATAGTCATGTTTAAATATTTGAAGGGATGTCATACTGAGGATGGAGCAAGCTTGTTTTCTGCTGCTCCAGAGACTAGGACATGGAGCAATGGGTTCAAACTACAGGAAAAGAGATTCCATCTAAACATTAGGAGGAACTTTTTGACAGTAAGAGCTGTTTGGCAGTGGAACACACTCCCTTGGAGCGTGGTGGGGTCTCCTGAGGAGGTCTTTAAACAGAGGCTGGATGGCCATCTGTCAAGGATGCTGTGATCGTGATTTCCTGCGTGGCAGGGGGTTGGTTGGACTGGATAGCCCTTGGGGTCTCTTCCAGCTCTATGATTCTATTCTATTCTATTCTATTCTATTCTATTCTATTCTATGTAAGAAAAGTTGTGTCTGTGGATAGGGATGTTAGGAGATGAAATTATTAAAGAATGCTTTGAGAATTACTTGCTGTTTTAACCAGGTTTCATTAGGGTTTTATTTTTCTTGAGGTTTTCACATTTTCATTATAATTAGAGCATTGGGGAAAATATGCCTCAGGCTGCTGCCACACTGCAGAAATAATGAAGTTTGACACCATTTTAACTATCATGGCTCCATTCTATGGACTCCTGGGGTTTGTAGTTTGCTGTGGCATCAGAGCTTCTGACAAGGAAGGCTCAATATTTCACAGAACTACAAATCCCACAATTCCAAGGCACTGAGCCCTGGCAGTTAAAGTGGTGTCAAACTGCATTATTTCTACAGTGTGGCAGCAGCCTCAGTTATAAAAATATGGTTTTTAAAGTTATTATGGGCAATAAAATGTCCCCCTTATTTCACAACACACTGGAATTTCCTCCCTTCCTAAACCAACAGAATAAAGTAAATCTCAAGTAAATTTTAAACAACAGTAGTTAAAACATGAATGCCGGCACATCTCAGTAAAGCATCAAGTGAACCTGCAATCCAACATCATCTGGAGGGCTGCATGTTGGCAAGGGAAGTAATTAGGAGATCATATTTGACCATAGAGTGCCTTCCACTCACACCAAAACTGACTCTATACCTGTAGGGTTTGGGCAGGGGCTGACCTGAAACCAAGAAATCAAGAGCGCCCCCTTCTCCCACACACAACACACATGCATTATTACATGATTTTGAAAGGAGGACAGAGGCTTTGTCAATCATCTGTTCTGTGGTAGTTCAATGGAATCTCCAGGTGCAAAGGCATGAGGATGGTTACCTGCTGGGCCCTGTCTGTCATCTGTCACTGTTGAAGCCAGGATAGTGGCCTAGATGCCAAGCTTGGGAAAGTTACATCACAAAAAGTGCTTTTTTCCAAACACTGGCTAGAAGGATCTCTGATCTCAGCTAACAGGGGGACCTGGGACTGGAGAGGATTCTGGCGGTTGTAGTCCAAAGATATAAATTTTCTACGGCCTGGCTAAAAGGATTGCTGATCTGACCTTGCAGAGGCAGATCTTCTGAATGCTCATTCGCCAACAACTCCCTGGCCACTGTGGGCTACTACTAGCCTCGAGCGCCTATCTCAAGCCTTGCAAATGAGCTTGCTTCTTCCCTTCTTTCTCTTACCCCCCCCCCGCCTCCTTCCACAGTTTAAGCCTCGCTCAAGGGAGATGCCCAATTACCTCTTAGAATCATAGAATCATAGAACTGTAGAGTTGGAAGAGACCACGAGGGCCATCCAGTCCAACCCCCTGCCACGCAGGAAATCACGAACAAAGCATCCCTGACAGATGGCCATCCAGCCTCTGTTTAAAGGCCTCCAAGGAAGGAGACCCCACCACACTCTGAGGAAGTGTGTTCCACTGCCGAATAGCTCTTACTGTCAGAAAGTTCCTCCTAATGTGGAGGAGGAATCTCTGTTCCTGGATTTTGTATCCATTGCTCCGTGTTCTAGTTTCAGGAGCAGCAGAAAAGAAGCTTGCTCCATCCTCAATGTGACACCCCTTCAAATACTTAAACAGGGCTAACATATTGCCCTATAGCCATCTTTTTCCCAGGCTAAACATACCCAGCTTCCTCATAACTAAACATACCCAGCTCCCCAAGTCTTTCCTCATAACTAAACATACCCAGATCCCTAAGTCTTTCCTCATAACTAAACATACCCAGCTCCCCAAGTCTTTCCTCATAACTAATCATACCCAGCTCCCCAAGTCGTTCCTCATAACTAAACCTACCCAGCTCCCCAAGTCTTTCCTCATAACTAAACATACCCAGCTCCTCAAGTCTTTCCTCATAACTAAACATACCCAGTTCCCCAAGTCTTTCCTCATAACTAAACATACCCAGATCCCTAAGTCGTTCCTCATAACTAAACCTACCCAGCTCCCCAAGTCTTTCCTCATAACTAAACATACCCAGATCCCCAAGTCTTTCCTCATAACTAAACATACCCAGCTCCCCAAGTCTTTCCCCATAACTAAACATACCCAGCTCCTCAAGTCTTTCCTCATAACTAAACATACCCAGCTCCCCAAGTCTTTCCTCATAACTAAACATACCCAGGTCCCCAAGTCTTTCCTCATAACTAAACATACCCAGGTCCCCAAGTCTTTCCTCATAACTAAACATACCCAGCTCCTCAAGTCTTTCCTCATAACTAAACATACCCAGATCCCCAAGTCTTTCCTCATAACTAAACCAACCCAGCTCCCCAAGTCGTTCCTTATAACTAAACCTACCCAGCTCCCCAAGTCTTTCTTCATAACTAAACATACCCAGCTCCCCAAGTCTATTCTCATAACTAAACATACCCATCTCCCCAAGTCTTTCCTCATAAGTCAGCAACTAGAACACAGGTGAGAAAAGATCAGAATAAGGAGCAAATAAAAACAATTTAAAACCACCAGAGACCTCCACCGCCTCCTGCCTGTCGTGGTCCATGGCTGGGAAGGATGGGCGAGAGGGGACCCCCACCAGCACAACGGGGCTCAGCAGGCACACACACACACTCGCTTCGCCACAGATTTGGTCCGCGCTGGGAGGCAAGCAGAGGTGGAGCCGGGGGAGGTGGCACCTCGAAGCCTTGCCAGGCGGGGCGAACCATGCGTTACTTTCGTTTTCGTTTCCCCGCCTGAGTAGGGAGAGACCCGTTCTCCGGCTCAGGAGTGATGGCTTGCTTTGCAATAGCAGAGGAGAAAACATTTCCCTCAGGGAATTATGCCAAGAGAGGGGGAGAAACTGGAAGGGTGTGTGTTAAGCCTTCTTCCTCCCCAGGGCGCCCCCCTCCCATGTTAGACCCTGGGGTGTCTTGAAGGAAAAACAGATTTCTTTTTCTAGATATTTTTTAAATTGAGTTTTAACCATAGAAACAAACAAACAAATCAACTCATAAATACAGCACATCCAAGAGTGCTCATTATCAAATTCCAGAAATTTGCATCTTCTTATTCTTTTTATACATTTCTAATCACATCTTCCTCTGTTGTTGTTAGAATCACAGAATTGGAAGAGACCACAAGAGCCATCCAGTCCAACCCCCTGCCATGTAGGAATGCGCAATCAAAGCGTGCTGTTCTCCTTATGGGAGAAGACAGAGGCAAAGAAAGTGTTGAGTAGTTCTGCCTTTTCTCTGTCCCCTGTTAGCATTTGGCCATCTTCTCCATGCAGCAGCCCTACCATTTCTTTCTTCCTTTTGCTAGGGACCAAAAAGCCCTTTTTATTGTTTTTAGCCTCTCAAGCAAGCCTGAGTTCCATCAATGCTTTGGCTTTTCTGACTTTCCCTCTATATGAGCTGGCTATTTGTCTGAATCCCCCCTTTTTCCATTTCTAGTATATGTGCCTTTTAAGTCTTAGGTCAGGTGAAAGTTCTTTTGACATCCATCCTGGTTTCTTTAGCCATCTCCCATTTTTCCTCCTCATCAGAACTGTTTGAAATTGAGCCTTCAGTATCTCACTTTTAAGAAACTCCCATCCATCATGAACTCCCTTCTCTTTTAGTATTCCTGACCATGGGATGTTATTATTGTTATTGACTTCGACATCGTTATCTAACCTAGTAGAGCTTTATCTGCTAATTACATTGGCTTCGTGAAAATAATAAACATTAATATCATTTACTTATACACAAATTATTATAGCTCTTTCTTCTCTTTAGTCCCTCTGTTACGGGAATCCCAAAGGAAACCCGAACATATAGGGTCTGAGGACGGCGCAAGAAAGGAACAGAGCCAAAGTCCCGTAGTAGAAGTTGAGATTCTTTATTTTTTCCAGCTGGGGCGGACAGCTCCCTCTAGGGTAAAAAGACTGCCGCCTCTTCTCTTTGTTTCAGGAGTATTTTATTTCCTTCGGTCACTTTCTATGGCTATTTGAACTACCAATCATAATGCTACATATCTCTGGCCTTCAAAAATGTTACTAAGCAGAACTTCTCTTATCTAGTTGCCGGGGCAGGTTAGCTTTGCTCAAGCTCTTGTTAATTGGCTGGTTTGTGTTGCTGGACAGGCTTCACTGTCTGATCACGCGCTAACTACATGATATGTCTGCACAACTCTAATGTCTCTAGCTTGCACTATGCCAATTCCTTATCTACACCTTCCGAGCCTTGGGCCCCTTGGAGGCCTACGAGTAAGTGTAGTAAAATGGCCAAGGGAGCTATAGGGATTCAGCTAGACCTGTCCCTCTCATTCCCCCCTTTTTCTTGTAAGCGAAGAGACATAGTGGTTGGATTCATTAGTTTGCTTAAGTTCCTGATATGCGCTGCGAGCAAGCAGAATTTTTCTATCATGAGCAAGCATAGCCTCAAGCCTAGTACGTAAGCACCTAAACAAACAAGGTATACATGCGCATAGTAAAATGCTAATTAACACAGTTATCAAGCCAAATACAAACAATCCTTTTAACCATGAGAAATCAGGTAACCATGATGTGAGCCAGTCCCACAAATTCCAACCCTTTTCCATGTGTGGGACCTGTGCTACTTGCATGATTTGTTGTGCGTGTTGTTCTATATCTTGTTCATTATCTGGGACATAAATACAACATTCTTGGTGGATAAGTGTACATACACCACCTTGAGTTGCCAAC
This sequence comes from Gambelia wislizenii, assembly GCA_030847615.1. NCBI lineage: Eukaryota > Metazoa > Chordata > Lepidosauria > Squamata > Crotaphytidae > Gambelia > Gambelia wislizenii. The sequence continues at coordinate 265,307,930 of JAUMIR010000002.1, forward strand.
ATGGTGTCTAATGCCAACCGGTTTTGTAGTAACATCCGCCTAATCTGTCCTTGTTCTCTTGCCAAAGTGGTGAGAGCCTCGCTTGTCTCGTTTGCCATTATTTCTATAACAGCCTGTACCCTATACATGGCATTCAGCAGACTTCGGTGCCCTCCCCAATGGCGCAAAGGTTGATAGTCTTTTACAATTTGTTTGGATTCTTCCAGATCCCTATAGTTTCTTATTTTCCCCACAGGTAGGTTGTCTCGGATAGTTATAGCTGGAAAAATAGTGGCCACATAACAATTTCCGCTCCAGTTTTCAGGTAAAATAGCATAAGCTCGTTTGCCACACACAAAATAGTGGCCCCTTAGTGCAGAAAAAGGCTTCTTACATCTCTGTGTTATTGTCCAGGCGCTATAGTAGCCATCACCTGTTAAGTTGGCTAAAATATAATTATTCTCCCAGGTGCCATTTATATATGCGCCATTTATCCTTATTTTTATTTCACAGGTGCTAGAACCTACCCTAGGGCCATTAGTTTCATTACAGCTCCAGCACCACCTTCCCTTTTGTTTCCCAACCCGATAATATCCTCCAGTGGAGGGTTTTAAATGTGTCCAGTTGTACCCGGTATTATTGTCTGGCCTATAGGGTCTATTATATTCTATATCATTTAGTTGGTGTACTACAAAGGGCATTCCAGTATGAGAATCTGTAGGCATTTGATGACAGACCCAGCACTTACTGATATTAAAAGCTTTAACAATATGAGCGGAATAGACTATTAGAGAATTGCTTTCTAAGAACCCCTTGCATGGGAGAGGGAACAATAAAAGCCACAACAACACACCTATTACCCAAAGCCAGACTACAGTCTGCAAAGTAATACATGGCATGCGCATGACTGTGGGGCAAATGGGTGGGGGAACCCTCTTTTCCTCAGTCTGAGTCTGGGCATTCCTTCTCTGACATTCTTGAATATTGTCTTCCATGCGCTGTTCTATTTCATCTTCCCACTTGAAGCTCCCATCCGACATCTGGATCAGTATTGTTTCTTTCGCCATGACCCTCGGCTGGCCAAGGCTCCTTTGCTTCAAGGCGGTGCTTGGTCACCTGACCTCAGACAGGGGGCTCACGTTGCGATGCTGCCCTGTCTTCCCCGGACCGCTTGATCCGAAGCCGCAGAGGATTGGAATCGCTAGGTACCACTTGCCACTCCTTGGTATGATCTTTCTTCAGCCTGGTGTAGTGGATCCAGGGCTTGACTCCTTGTAGCTTCGCTGCAGTTGGGGTAGTCAGCAGTATCTCATAAGGACCCTTCCACTTTGGTCCCAAGGGATTAGATTTCCAGTCCTTCAACCATACTCTATCACCTGGTGAAAAAGGGTGAAGTGCAGTAACAGGGAACGGATATCTAATTGTCTTGACATATCGATGAAGCTGATTCAGACACTTGCCTAATGTTTGGACAGATTTTGCAATCTCTAACTTTCCCAGTTGTTCAACATCTCCCTCTAGCCTATGCACATTAAGAGGGGGCCTGCCAAAAACAATTTCGTATGGAGAAAGTCCCAACAAACTGTCTGGAGTACATCTGATTTTGAGAAGTGCCATTGGCAAAACAGTCACCCAATCCAGTCCCGTTTCCTGGCACATTTTGGACAGTGTCCCTTTTAAGGTTCTATTCATTCTTTCTACTTTTCCAGAAGATTGAGGCCTATATGCACAATGTAACTTCCAAGTGATACCTAATACAGAGGCTAAACCTTGTGTGACCTTGTGTACAAAAGACGGGCCATTGTCACTCGCGATATATAGGGGGATCCCACTTCGTGGCACCAAGTCTCGTAGCAAGGCCTTGACTACCTGTTCGGCCCGCTCATTAGTGGTAGGATATGCATCCACCCAATTGGAAAAGGTACAGACAAGGACAAGCAAATATTTAAACTTTTTACATGGTGGCATTTCAGTAAAGTCAACAACAATTGATTCCCATGGGGTGAATCCTACTGCCTGAACACCAGGGGGCTGTAAGGGACCAGTTCTAGGGTTAGTCTTTGCACATACTTCACACCTCAAGGCAGCTTGTCTAGCTAACGTAGGGATTCCCTCAAAGTATGCTTGTCTCTCTAAAAACTTAGACATAGCAGTGCTTCCCATGTGTGACTGTTTATGGACCTCTTGAACCACATGCCATGCCACAGCTTTGGGGATATATACTCTGTTGTCAGGGAAAACAAACAGCCCACATTGTTTCCTAGCGCCTTCAGCTATAGCCCAGGCCTCCTCCTCTTTTGTGTATTTTACCTCTTCTGGGAGAAAGCTGGCTAATTGTAAAGACAAAAGAGCCTCATCAGTTTCATGTAAACTTGTTACTTGCCTGGCCGCCTCCCTAGCGGCCTGATCAGCTTTTCGATTTCCCATAATTACGGGGTCATTGTCCAACTGATGACCCCTACAATGCATCACTGCTATCTCTTTGGGCCTCCACACTGCCTCTAGCAATTGGAGAATCTCAGTGGTATGTTTTAACATTTTTCCTCCTGATGTGCCTTTTTTTCTTTGGCACAATATGGCAGGAATGATCCCCTTGTGTCATTGCTAGCAATAAAGTCATCTGAATTTAACCTGGACTTTTGAGCTTCATTGTTTGTTACCCAGATAGACCTTAACACCTCCATCCTCTCACCCAAATGTTTATCTCATTATACAAGTTACATTTGATCCAGATCAATGTCCTTTGTGCATGTCTGGCTTCGGTATATCCAATAGTTCAGCTGCCCTTAATGCTTCCAAATGATATTTTATCAAAATTGTAATGTTTCACTACTTATATCCCATTTCTCAGATATTTTATCATAGGTTTCCAGTCTGAAGGAAAAACACTTTTCATACATAGTCCCTACCCTCCTCCAGAAACTTGGTTTGCCCCTTCACGGCCGCATTTGGCATCTGTGGTTGCTTCTCACCACCAGTGCCTTCTCGCCATCAGCACCACAGCAAGCCAGCATCCAACTGGTACAGTTTCCTGCTTGCCTGAACTCAGTGGTTAGAAAGCCATCCCTGTTCAATTATTTTATTTTATCTTATTTTATTTGAGTGGCTGGTTTTGTCTGGTGGGATTGTGGAAGGCACACGAGATGTCTATTTGCTTCTTTTTTTAACTTCTTCACCATCTCTAAACACATATTTATTCTGGCAAACATTTTAAACCTGGTTTTGTTTGTTTGCTTGGGGCATCTTATCCTCTGCTTCATCTGGTTTTAGCTGGCTTAATTTTCCCTTTATTTTAAAAAATGCTTGAATTTTATTGTTTTATATTGCTAGCCACAATGGGCATGTTCAGTTTGAGAGGCTGGGTTTTAAATTTACTAAAATAAATAAAAATAAATAGTATCTCTAAATACCTACACTGGATTCTAATCATCTTCCATATGAGCAATAGTGATGAACTTTGCACCTGCAGGGACACACTCCTCCTGTTAGTGCTTAGGCGAAGACCATCCACTAAGGTGACCATAGCAGTTTCAAGTCTGTCTCCTGCTCTGAAGCCAGTTTGAAATGGGTCTAGATAACTAGTATTATTCAAGACTGCCTGGAGTTGGGAGACAACTGCCCTCTTGATCACCTTGCCCAGAAAAAGGAGAATTGATATTGGTCTATAGTTGTTTAGGTCCCAGCGGGTCCAGGGAGGGCTTTTTTTTTTTTTTTTTAGAAGTGGTTGTACCACCACTTCTTTTAGACAAGATGGAAAACTTCCATGCCTAAGAGATGCATTAATAGTATATTGTAATTGGGATCTAATTGCATCTCCCTCCTGAATGACCAGCCAAGAAGGATAGGGATCAAGAGGACAAGTTGTCTTCCTTACTTGCCCCAGCAGCTTGTCCACATTGTTGGTACTCACCAACTGAAACTGATCCAGTATAATCCTACTCACAGAGTCACTGGACACCCCACTGTCAACTTCTGTTATAAGGATGGTATCTAAGTCAGCTTTTATCTGAGAGATTTTAACTGTGAAATGATTATTAAAAGCATCCCAGTGAACCTCTAAAGGCTCTAGAGTGGGATTCAGAGGGGAAGGTGCTTGAGTTAAACCAATCACCACCCTGGATAGTTCTGCTGGACAAGAATTCACAGATGCAATACATGCAGAGAAGAAGACTTTTTTCGCTGCATGTATTGCCACCTTATAGGAACAAAGATGTTTTTTATATCATGTCTTGTCGGATGTAAGTTGAGATTTCCTCCATCTGTGATCCAGTTGTTGTCCTTTACATTTCAGCTCCCTGAGGTGCCTTGTGTACCAAGGAGCCCAATTGGTAATGGATCAGAGAGGACATTTGGGAGCAATCATGTCAGTAGCCCTAGTCAGATCTTGATTCCAGGGCTACAACAGGATTGTCAGTGGTACCAGCCAGAAAACCCTCTGAGGCTTTCTGGAATCCTAGAGGATCCATTAGCTTTTGAGGGCGGACCATCTTAATAGGTCCACCACCCCTGCAGGGACAGATCGTAGCTGTGATACTAACTCTGACCAGAAAATGATCTGTCCATGACAACTCAGAGGGTATTAATCACCTCCGCCAACAGATCCGTATGCTCTGAACTGAAAAAGGTGTGGCCTGCTGAATGCATGGACCCTGAAACCAGTTGTGATAGGCCCATGTTTGTCGTGGATGCCATGAACCCTCGAGATGCACCTGACAGACTGGTCTCAATTGGGATGTTGAAACCACCCAAGAGCAAAAGTCTGGGTGACTCCAATACCAGTTCTGAGGCCAGTTCCATAAGCTGGGCCAGGGAGTCTGTTAGGCAGCGGGGTGGACGGTACACTAACAGAATCCCCAGTCTACCCCTACTCTTCAGGCTCAGAATATGAAGCTTGCTGGATATGAAGCCTGCTGGCCACATCTCTACAAAGGCAGGTGGAACTTGCTTGGAACAAGGTGTCTAGTCCCACAGGTAAGGCAGTTCTTCTTACCAACACCAACACGTTACCTTGGGCTTCTGCTGGATATGAAGCCTGGTGAACTGGTCCACCAAGTGCATTTCATGCGTACACTGCAAAGCCTTAGGGCCCTTTCCCACTACAAAATTATAGCACTACTAGCTGTACCCAGCATAACATAAGCTGTTATAGTAGATTTGAAAGAGTCACACAGTTCAGCTACACACTATTATTTTAGGAAAAAATATTGCATTGTTTTACATGTGAGTAGTGAGTGGCTGAAGATGTGAGAGGACGGACAGAGCCTTGTGAGGCTGAGGGGTGTAGATGCAGATTGAGTGGCAGGAGTGGATTTTGAGGTGGAGAGGGAATTTGCATGTGCGTGGTGATTGGCTGAGGGAGTGAGAGGAGGGAGGGGATTGGTTAGGCATGTTTCCTAAGTGGCCAATTAACACACTGGGAAAGGAAACATACCCAAGGGTTTTATAGAAAGAGATAGGTATACCTCAGTTAATGTAGATGTATTCCTGGGCATTACTTTTTAAACCAGGGGCAGAAATAACATGGAAAGAATATAGATTCCTACGTCACAAAAAAAGGGCAGCTTGAACATCTTTCAGCAGAAATTCAGAACTAAAGATATGCACATTTGAAATGAAACAGTGAGGTCAAGTAAGTCTTGCAGGAGTAAACAAAAACACTTGGAATCTTCAAGGCTTTGTCTATACTAGTGGGAAAAAACCCACCCACCCAGTTCTGGCCTGATAATGACACATGATGTGTGGCCTTACCCCCAGATCTGGTGTGATAATGCCACACGATGTACGGTCCCATCTGCACCAGATTCGGGATATGCCACCTAAATCCAGGTTTTAGAAAACTTGCAGTTTTTTCTGGAGTTTGCTGTGCTTGGTGCAGTCGCTCCTCCTGCCCTCAAATCAAGTGGCCGCACACTGGGAAAGCAGAACCATGCATGTGGTTGCTTGTTCTGAGAGAAGAGTGAGCAAGTGCGCCGGGCATAGCCACTCCTACCCTCAGAGTGAGCAGCCAAACACCAGAAAGGCAGAGCCCTTATGTGCTCACTCATTCTGGTGTCAGCAAGCGGTTGCACTGGGGATAAAAATCTAGATGAATCAGATTTGGTGTGTCTCTTAAATCTGGGCCAGAGTACTCCGAATTTCATCTGCCCGCAGCTCTGGTGCAGCTCTGGGCCAAAGTAGTCTAAATTTCAATCAGATTTTTACCCCCAGTGTAGACAAGCCCCTAGAAGCCACTTCAAGGCTTCTTCCAAAAGGCATCCAGGGAGAAAAAAATCTTTTACCAGCCTCAATTTTTCTAATAATTTCCATTTTGTTGACTAAACATATAGATCTATGCTTTTTAAAAACATTCTGGGGGAAACTGTTGAGGCTTATCTGTTCTTTCCTTTTTTCTCTGTTACTCTGTGCATGTATGCTCAGTAAGGGATTCCAAAAGCTGGAAGAAATGCCCTATGAGGAGTGGCTAAGAGAGCTGGGTATGTTTAGCCTGGAGAACAGAAGGAGGTTAAGAGGTGACATGATAGCTGTGTTCAAACATTTGAAAGGATGTCATATTGAAGATGGAGCAAACATGTCTTCTGCTGCTCCAGAAACTAGGACATGGAACAATGGATGCCTTTCCTCTTTCTTTTAGGGAAAGAGATTGCACCTAAACATTAGGAAGAACTTTCTGATGGCAAGAGCTGATTGACAGTGAAATACGCTGCACCAGAGTGTTGTGGGGTCTCTTTCTTTGGAGGTTTTTAAAAAGAGGCTGGATGGCCATCTGTCAGGAGTGCCTTAATTGTGTATTCCTGCATGGTAAGGGGTTGGACTGGATGGCCCTTGTGGTCTCTTCCAACTCTATGGTCCTGTCCAAACAGTGAAAATAATCCAAATGGCAATTGCATGGAAGGCGATTTGTCCAAACGGACATTCGCATAAATATGTCTCATTCAGAAGGGGGGCAGCCAAATCTACCTTAAAATCCTTCAGGAAAGCCTTTGGAGCTTTTCTCAGAGTTTTTAAAAAGCTGCATAGGGCATGCAAATGTGCAATTGTTAAGACAGTCACATTCGCGTTGCTGCAACCAGGCAGCATAATCTGATTGGCCAGATGAGAATAGGGGCAGGGCTAGCAAACAGGGGAAGAGCCTGCTGCCACTATGTTCGATTTTTGGCTAAGTGAGGGTCCAATAAGTCGGTAAAATGGCGATCTTTTATTCTCTCTCTCTTTTTTCCTTTTTGTACATACAAAATATTGCATGTGCACACCATGGTTGCTTAACATTTGCAAACTTTAGGCTTCCAAGATGTATATTCTGTGGCAATGCCCATAGTAACAGGCTTTCTTAAGAACAATGAAGAAAGTGATTCCATACCCAATAATGCTTTGTACAGAACAGCAATAGGGAAATTTCTGTACTTAGCTACTAACACAAGACGTGATATAGCTTCTACTGCAGGGATTCTGAGCAGGAAAGTTAGCACAGCCACAAAGAAGGATTAGACTGGAGTAAAAAGAGTTGCTAGGTACTTAAAAGGGACTATGGACTTTAAATTGAACCGACCAGCCAGCAGCAATCCACAGCTTATATGCAATAGTGATGCAGACTGGGCTGCAGATAATGCAGATTATTGATCTGTCAATGGTTTCCTATTTCTGCATGGCAATGGGCCCTTTTCTTGGGCCGCCCACAAATAAGAATTAGTACCCTCTCTTCCACAGAAGCAGAAGACATAGCTGCTCCAGAATCATGTGGAGAAAATGGAGAAAATGGCACGCAAAATGGAGGGCAGCAGGGTGAGGGAGGCTTTGATCAACATTTCTGATGAAGAGACTTTTTTTCCTGGTTCGTTCAGCTCCATGTCTACGCAGGGTAGCAAAACTTTTGACATTTTCAGAAGGACCCAACAATAGGGTTTCTGCACAAATCAGCTTGTTTGCCTGAGTCTTAGAGTTTTATCTCACGAGTGGAGGAAAGCAGTAGTAAAGCCTGAGAATAAAGCTCTCTTCCCTTTGCTCTGCTGGTTCTGATACTACTACAAGCTGGTTTCAATTCCACATCAAAACTTGGGCCTTCTGAGAAACTACCTCAAATGAATGTAGATTCATTAGCCTCTGGGCCTCCACTTATTTTTCATTTCCATGTGTGCTTCAGCTGTTCTTCCGTCCTGGTCCCATGGGAGACAGTGGTAAATATGAGGTTTTTTGCGAACTGGAAAAGTCTGCTAGCAAAAGGACTTGCCTTTACCACCGTCTCCCACAGGACGAAGGCGCTACTCTTGGGCTTTACTTCTGCTCCCCTTCCTCCGTGCAATATGCCCCTTAATCTGGTTTGTTACAGGTGATGTTCTTCCCTGGGGTAGATTAAGCCCTGTGGCACCTAAACAAGATTGAGCTAAATGTGAGCTGGGCAGGCTCTCGTTCACTTAGGCCAGAGAATCAGAGCACTCTCTGACCTGTGGGCAGCCAGCTGTAATGGCATCTCCTGCCTCATGAAATTGCCCCTCTTCCCTCCTCAAAACATATCCCTCCTGAGTGACTACCTCAAATGAACGTGGACCCACTTGCCTCTGGGCTTCCACTTTTGTTCATTCCTTAGTGTGTTGCTCTCTTGGCTGTTACCAGATCCACTCACCTACATGTCATTGGGGTAGATCTTTAGCTGCCTTGCTTTAATAATATGCCTGTCTTCATTTCTGTTCTGCTAGCAGTTCTGCTTGCATACTGCAATCCTTTGGATGAAGTAAATTCCCCCTGAGGGTAGCAGAGTTTTCCTCCTTCATCCCATCAGTCCCTGTGCTGGGCTCCCATCCAAACTTTACAAAGGTGTATTCCTGGGATCTGCAATAGCTGGGTAGGCATCAGACCCTGCTTTCCTGATATTGATCAACATTAGAATATTTTCAAGCTGTGGATGTTTGAATCCCTGGTGCAGAATCCGTGCATAGGCAGGACGAACTGTACATTGTAGTATTTATACTACAATGCCCTTGAGGGGAAGGATGAAGGAGGAGAGGAGGGGGATTTCTAATGACTGTAACTGAAAAAGAACATGGAACTCCTGATTCTGTGATTCCCATAATGAGCCTGGGGGAGGGGAGTTGCTGTTTAGCATATAAGCATTCTGCCTCTGGCTGTGATTTGTACCTTGTTAATAAGCACTTTGGGTGACCCCAGCATGGATCTGGACTCAGCCATTTTTAGGCAACTCTGCAGCTCACCCTTATAGATACTTAAAAGGGACTATAGACTTTAAATTGAAACTACCAGTCTGAAGCAATCCACAGCTTGTATGCTACAGTGATGCAGACTGGGCTGGAGATAAAGCAGATTATTCATCTGTCAATGGTTTGCTATTTCTGCATGGCAATGGGCTCATTTCTTGGACCAGCCACAAAAAGAAAAAGTAGCCCTGTCTTCCACAGAATCAGAAGACATAGCTGCACCAGAGGCATGTAGGGAATTGCTAGGGCTTGATCAACTATTGTCTAACTTTGGACTATATGAGCAAAAAACCAAAGCTGCATTAGGCTTTCTCAAACAGAGAAGATGATGTCATGGATCAAGCATATCGGGGGAAGATACCACAGAGTGTGTGAACTGAAAGAACAAGGAGTGATCAAGATGGTCAGCTGTCCAATGACCGAGATGACAGCTGTCATCTTGACCAAGCCTTTACAAAGAGACTGTTTTCAGAACCTATGGACCAAGATGGGGCTTCAAGGGTACATGCTCAGTTGAGAAGGGGTGTTGGAGAGAGCAACCTTGCATGCCTGAACTCTATAGCAGTTAGATTTGCATGCCTCTCTAGGAGTTTACAGGGAGGAAGATATTCTTCTATGACAATATTTGCTATAATTATATTAATAACAATTCAAACAACTACAGTATATGACTCATATAATTGTCTCTGTTATTCAAAATGTTACAATAAAGAACATTGTATCTCAATTAAGTCATACAGAATCATTCAAAATATTACAGTTTTTTAGTAAACAAAAGGAGTCATACATACAATTATACGAATTTCTTTTTGTATAAAGCAGTTATTACAGAGGATACTTTTGTAAGCCCAATCTCAATAGATCATGAAAGCAATTAACCAAGATATATTCCCAGGTTTTAACATAATGTTGAGGACTTAACAACATGTATATATATTATATTTTGCAGTGAGAAAATAAACCTTGATTGTTGGCATATAAAAGCCTTAAAAATCCTTGTTAACAATATATATCAAACGAGGTAAGCTGCTTTGTAATATCTATATATATAATTCTCTTAGGTATGTTGCCATTTCCAGTGTGCTGATTGGCTACTTATGAAACTGACCAACCAATCAAAGCTCTCTTGGGCAGCCAATCAGCACACTGGGGGCGAGACCATGTGGAAGTTTCACTCCTTTCTAAATATGGCAGAGGGTGTGTGAGTAGCGTGGTTGTGTGTGGCATGGTGTGTGTGCATGTGTGCGTGTGTGCGTTGTGTATGGGGTGCGGGGAGGGTGGTGCGAGTGCAGGGAGAGTGGCACAGAGCAGCATGTGGTATGGGGAGGGTAGTGTGAGTGCGGGGAGGGTGGCACAGGGCAGCATGGGGTGCAGAGAGGGCAGTGCAGTGTGGGCGGCATAGGGTGCGGGGAGGGCAGTGCGAGTGTGCGGAGGGCATCACAGGGTGGCATGGTGTATGGGGGGACAGTGCGTATGTGAGGAGGGCGTCACAGAGCAAAACGGGGTGTGGGGAGAGTGGTGCGAGTATGGGGAGGGCAGCACAGGGTGCAGAAAAGACAGCACATTGTGCCACCCTCCCCGTACTCACACCCCATGCTGCCGCAGGGTGCGGGGAGGGAGGCACAGGAATAGGGAGGGTGGAGCGAGCACAGGGAGTGCAGCACAGGGTACAGGGATGGTGGCACAGGAGGGGGAGAGGATGGCACAAGCGTGGGGAGGGTGGCATGGGGTGGCACAGGGCTTGGGGCGGGAGGCATGATCACAGGGAGTGCGGCATGGCGCTCAGGGAGTGCGGCGCGAGCATGGGGAGGGTGGCATGGGGCAGCACAGGGAGCGTGGCGCAGGTGCGGGGAGGGCAGCAAGAGCACAGGGAGGGCAGCATGGGGAGTGGCATGTGTACCGTTGGGGACGGTGTAGTGCACGGGGTGGTGGTGGTATATGTTACACCGGGTATAGCTAGTATGGATAATAACAGTAGTTAAAATTAATGCAGTTAACTTTAAATGACGTATTAATTATAATTTCAACACCTTAGATTTACTGAAGAAGGGACAGCCAAAAAATAGGTATGGAGCCGAAACAACATTTTGAAAGCTCTGGAGGAGTTGTCTGAAAACATCATTAGTGTCTCCCAGTTTCTTACACAAGATTCTTGGGTGATTTATAACTGCAGCAGACTTAACATCCTGGTCTGACAAAAAGAGTTGATTTATATGTTGCAAACCTGCGAATTTCTCTTGGTTTAGCCAATTTTAGGCATCTCTACAGTGGCTGTAGTGGAGTAGCAAGTGAGGTAGAGAGAGTGGTTGGAAGCAGGTCATCTTTTTAGTTAACGCTTTGAGAGTTAGAGATAGTTTTAGGTCCGTTTAGAAATAGTCTTAGGAGAACATTAGATAGTTAGAGCTCTTAGTCTTGTTTAGGTGTCAGTTGTATTTATCTGTTTTTATTTATTCATGTATTTATTTTAGTAAGTGTTGCTAAGATAGCTCTTAGTGTTACTTAAATAGCTGTAAGGAGGAATTGGACATGTTTGACTCAGTTGGAGGGTTAGTGGGGTATGAGTTTTTTGGGGTGATTTAGAGAGTGAGAGGGAGTGAAGGAGAACCAGCGAGAGAGAGCCAGCAAGTGATCTCCTGAAAGATGTGAGTCAGGTTTCCTTCTGCTTTTGCCACTTCTCTTCCAGTTCTCTTGCTATCTAGTATCCTTGCTGACCCTTGGGGACCCTCTCCCTCCCCAGCCACAGGCAGCTTCCCTCCTCAGGGCTGCATTGAGACCTTCATGGGAAAAGTTTGGCTCCATACCTGGCAAGGAAATGGAGGAGAGGCCCACTGGCATCCTTTGGACAGAGGAGGTTCTTTGAGGAGGAGGTCCTCTGTGGGTCCAAATCCAGGGCACTCAGTCGTCCTCTCCATCTGATCCCTGGAGTGGGCACCCCTCCACAAGGGTAAGTGAGGCATCCCCCTTGGATGGCACAAGTGGAGGAAGGGGGGTGATGGGCCAAGGCCCCACCCATTCACCATCTCTAGCTGCCCCTCCTGCTGCATGATCAGGAAGGATCTAAAAGATAGGGAGGGATGGTGTTGAGGGAAAGAAGGGGTCTGGAAGTAGGGTGGCCTCCTATCTGTGTCTGGAGATTTTTCTAAGATTTTTTCTTCTGAAGAGAACCAGGCTTCAAAACAGGGAAATTCTCCCCAAACGTCCTGTTAAAAAGACCTGATTCCAAGCTCCCCTACCTCTTGGGGAACGATTGGCTGGGGGAGATGGTCTCCCTTTGTTAGTGGGCACACAAAAGACCACTTTAGTTCATTCCATTTCTTGCAAGAGAGTTGCCTTAAACTGGGAGAGGTCTCCCAAAGAACCTGTACCTCTGAACATCCCTACCTGATGAGAAACTGCAACTCACATTGTCTGGAAGAGGGAACAAAATGGAAATTACACTAATGGTAATCCATTAACATGGGGGCAAAGTTGGGTGAGAGTTTGGCACAGCACAAATGTGGCCAGAGGTCAGTGCAAGAAGGAAGAGTGCATCCAGACATCACAGTTCTCACCTTCTCACTCTCCACCCCACCCAACTCCACATTCTAGGTTTGCAAAGCTGCAGTGTCTGTTTAGGAGGAAGAGCAGGCAAGCTGCCCCAGATCCATCTGGCCTCGGTGGTGATGGGACTCTGGGGAGGGAACCAAGGATCCAGGGAATGGGAGTGGAAGAGAGGTTTGGTGGGTGCTGCAACTGCAGCTGCCTAATTTGGAGGAGGTCTCAAGGGAAAGGAGCAGCATAATCCTTGGTTGGGGTTAGGACTGCGATGTCCATTTCTCTTGACTTGTGCAATATTCTTATGCCCTGTTTCATGAGCCTCCTCTCTTTAAAATCTGACAGGAACCTCTCCCTGAACATCAAAGTCATACAGAAAACGATCAAGACCATCAGGGCTAGAAAGCAGGTACACACACCTCCCCACCCCCAGAAGGAAGCTTGGGCTTCCACAGTCCCTTCCTGGACACGTCTTCACTTTATGGGACTCTCAGCTGCTTGACAGCTGTGTGACTAGGATGAGTCCCACTCGAATTCCCAACCAGGGGCCGGGGGGCTTGGATGATGGGACCTTCTAATTCCCTGTGGGACTCTCTTGTCTTGCAGCACATGTGCTCTACCAAAAACAAGGTAGACTCTCTCAGGACAGTGTCTGCCAGCTGTACAGTAGCCTTGAAGAAGGGACAGGGACTCCCTCTCAGGAAGGCTTAGCGAGCACGGGCCATTGTGGTGAGTGACACACAGCCCTTGAAACCCAGAGGGAGATGGGGGCAGGTGATGAGAAGCTCTAGATTTTGGCCTTGGGGAGGAGAAAGATCCATCTAGAGGGGCAGGGTAATGAGGTAATTTATCAGGACAATTTAGAGAGGGCCACCCAGTCATCCTTCCTTTCTGGTCCCTTGAGCAGGCACTGCTATAGGTCAGAGCCCCTGCTGGGCCAAGTGGGGCATTCTTTTTCAGGGTTTCCCTTTCCTTTGGGGGCAGACTAAAGGTTGAGGGGAACAGGCCTCTTCCTTTATATTTACTCCTACTCTCTCTCGCTGTCTCTCAGATCATCATGGAGACCTTCCCTGTTAAGCACACACTTATACCCCACTTCCAAGGCGCCCCACTTCTGGAATGCTAGCATTGGCCTGCACCCCATTTTTACAGGCCTCAACAACTGGCAGAATTTTGGTTCATTAATGTGGCCTTATAAAGGAAATAGGATGGTCTCAAAAGGTCATCTATGTCGTACCCTGGAAGCCTAAGGCAAGAGCCGAAAAGGACACATTCCACATAAAGGGGAAGATAATGGGTGGGTGAAACCCTTTGTATTTGCTTATTGTGAAATTTCCTCTCCTCAACTCCCAACCTTAAAGACAAGATTGCTCAAAGCTGTTAAAATTCAATCACTGGACATTAAGAAACACATTTAGCATTTTCTACACCTTTTGTTAAGGCCAGGAAACTCATTGTGCAATCCATGAAGGCTCATGGAATTCATTGTTTCAGCCCATGAAGCAACCAATCCCCTCAGGTGTATTTGGAGGTATAAATATCACCCCTAAAATATCCCTCATTGCGCACAGTCAGTAATAGGGGGAAACCCTGTTACTCTGCGTTAGCCAACCCAGGTTCCTCCATCCATTCTGCCAGATTGACTACAGGACAGATCTGTATCATCCCGACAAAATCCTCTTGCTACCCCCTATCCCAAGTTTTCCTACTGCTTTTCCTATAGCCTTGTGTGAATGCTTTTTCTGGGTGAATGTGTGTGTGTTTGGTGTTATTTTTGAACTCCTTAACCATACTTAATTTTACATGTTTATGTATTCCACCCAAACTATTACCGGTAGACAAAGGTTTAAAAGATTCCCTGGTTACCACCTTTTGCATAGTCAAAGTCGAGTTGCTGCTAATTTCCCCAACATATTAGAAATTCGATATTGTCTTAGAATTTTCCAAGGAGCATTTTGGGTAACAACCCTCCCTGTGGCTGCTGTGCCCTACCCTGTCCTTTCCTCTTGAATGCTTGCTCTCTCCCACCTCAGGTATGAAGACTCCTTTGGTGATAGTGGCATCTTTCCTGCCTGCCACCCCACCGTAGGTTTGCAGAGGAGGAGAGAGGGTGGAGATTTCTCTTCCTGCTCTTTGCCATGGGGAGGTCTGTCCTTTCCTTCTCTTGAGGGCTGTGAAATGCCAAATAGCCCCTGAGGTGCTTCTACAAAGTCACTCCATCAAAGGTTGTTGCGGTTACTTAAAGACTTATAAGTTGTGGGTTTGACTAGATGGCCCCTTGTGCCCCTTCCAGCCCTAAGATCCTAGGATTATAATCTTTTATCGATTGAAGCCCTCAGAAGAAATAGGTGTACACAGTAATCATCCTGGTGCCAGAAGAGTCCTCCTTCTAGTCCTGATGACCTTCAGTCCCTCTCATTTTCTTTCTTGTTCTTGATGATGGACTTGAGACTGCTTTTTAGCAAAGTAAATTGTGTTGACAGTCAGCATGAATTTTGTCTCCCATTACTGTCTAGAAAACAAATATGGAGAATGTAGCAGGCCAGTGTGGAAAAGCAGGCCAGGAACTGAGCACCTGGGTCTCCCACAAATCTTTAGCACTTCTTAAATGTTTCAAAAATTTAGATGGCCAGATTTCCTGGGAGGCCTGTGAAAAAGAGGGAGCTGTGGGTGGCTGCCTCCCATGTCCTCCTCCTGGGGGGATGAAGGACACACCCAGCCTCCCCTCTTCCCTCCATCTGACTGACTGCTTTTCCTTTTCTTCCCCCAGCAAGTTCCAGCCTGCCCTTGATCTTGAGGCTGAATCCCACATCCTGGCTCTCGATGGCGTCTTCACAGTGGGAAGCACAGGGGCCCACAGTCAGGTACATTTTGATTAAAGCCAACCCAACCTTGGTGTCTCTTGCCCTCCCCTTCTTTAATGGGGCACACAGACAGCCACTCCTCCTTCAGGAGCCCAATTCTCTTCCTCTCAGGATCTCTACGCTTCCTCTGCCACCACTCTGGAGCATCTGCTTAAGAGTCTGCTCATGGGGGACCCTGCTGTGGACCATCTCCTTTTCCTGTTGAAGGTAAGTATGCTAAAGAGTGTAGTCACACATGTAGCCACTTAGAGCTTCAGCATCCAAAGGAGACCCTCAGGGAATGTGGTTAGCAGTAGAGCCCTTTCCAAAAGAAAGAGGGCCTGGCCTTTATCTCTCCAGCCTCTGAAGAAGCCATTTTTTGGCAACATAGGCATCCGGAACAAGGCTTGGAGGAGCCACAACAGGTTCCTCCAGATGCCTTCCTGGTTCTGAGTGGCCTGCTTCTTTCCATAGCATATCAACTTCTGGCTGGGATCCAGCAGCGACTGGGAGCGAGCCAGGGCCCTGTCTTGCGGTGCAGGCTTACTCCGACATGTTGGCCATCTCCTAGGCCATGAGGGAGTCCTCACAGTTGCTGGCCTGGCTTGGAGGTTTCTCAGGGTCTCCTACTGAGGGCCCATGCTCCCCAAGCACTTGGTGGTGGGGGTGGGGGTTAAGAGGAATTCAAGAAAAGGGAGAATCTGACTGAGAGCCACAGAGCGGAGAGCTGTTTTGATTTCTTTTCTTCCAGGCAGAAAATGCAGAAGATGTGTGCATTTGTGAAGTACAGCCTCTCCATCTCCCAAGAGTTCCTTCATTCTCGCCTCCTGCCCTTGGAAATTTCCCCATTTGGAAGAGGCAGGTTTGCTGACCCTCTTCCTTTGGGCTTTGGGCTCAAAGCCAGAAAGGAAGGCTAAAATATATCTGAAACCGAGGAATCCCAACAATTGGACCTTCTCTTGCTTGACCAGAACAGTGGTAGGCTGGTAGGATGAAATGTCCCTTTTGCTTCTTTTCTCTTCTATCCAGATGAGGTGCAGCCGGAGGATTTAGAGACGTGAGACTCCTTGGCTGAAGACTCTGGAGGCTGCCATCTTGAGGAGAGCCTGAAGGACAGAGAATGAGAAGAATAACATAAGAAGACCAAGAAACTGAGCAGAGAGGGAGAAGAAGGAGGTACAAAGCTTGTGTCACAGCATGTCAAAAGCCAACCAACATTTCTAAAAGAGGCTGAGATTCAATAGTGTGATGACTTCTTTTCAAAAAAACAAACAAGAATTCTAGAATGTGTATCAGGCTGGTCTATTGTCTAGCAGATCCGTATTGATTCAAATAATGCAAAATTATTGAGAAAGAATCACTCCAGATTGTGTGGAAAGATTCTTTGGGAAATTTCCTTGACAAAAGGCAATGAGGAAGGAGAAGCTGCACAGAAATGGCACACTCTATTTCCTTATACAACAGAGGTTTGAATGTCATTCCTTCAAATTGGTAGTAACAAGACAAAAGTTCCTGACTTTGCCCACTCGGATATTCCTTAAAATCAAAACTTTTAAGAATGGGAGTATCAGGCGAGATTAAGAGGGTTTTTGGGACAAATTAGCCCTGCAGAATGATGTCTTCCTGTCTCAGGATAATCATCAGGTACATTACAGGATGGGGAAAAAAGAGTATGGGCAATTCATTCTGTCAGTATATTTGTTCTTTTGATGTAATATTGTTTCAGGAAACTTGAGTAATCAATACTATTGCCTTGAATGGCTTTGCTGCCCCTTAATTGAAAGCTATTCAGATTAATAAGAAAGGAAGTCCAGCAAATCCGGAATCCTGTCACCACATAACACTATGTAATCAAGATTAGAAAATGTGTACAAAAATTTAGTTAATAGATTAAAATATTTTTCACCCAATTTAATAAATGAAGGTCAATATGGATTCATAAAGGGAAGAGGTATCGAGGAACCTTTTAGGAATGTACTGAATGTGTTATACCATGCAAAACAAAATAAAAACAAACTAGCATTTATTAAATTAGATCCTTACAAGGCTTTCAGTTTGGTTAATCACAGTTATTATCTAGCATAGCAAGTGGTGAGGAATTCTGGGAAATGATGGTCAGTGACATCTGGAGGGATGCATATTTCCCACCCCTACCCTATGGTATTCCGCAAGACTCCAGGTCTGTTTAATGCATGAATTAAACTGCAGGGAAAAGTTGCCTCTGGATTTGTGGTTTAGTGCCACTGATATGGCATTGATGGGAGGTCTGGAAGCCATGCCTTATGAGGAGTGGCTTAAGGAGCTGGGTATGTTTAGCCTGGGGAAGAGAGGGTTAAGAGGGGACATGACAGCCATGTTTAAATATTTGAAGGGATGTCATATTGACGATGGAGCAAGCTTGTTTTCTGTGGCTCCAGGGACTACGACACAGAGCAATGGACTCAAACTACAGGAAGAGAGATTCCATCTAAACATTAGGAAGAACTTCCTGACAGTAAGAGCTGTTCAGAAGTAGAATGCACTGCCTTGGAGTGTGGTGAAGTCTCCTTCTTTGGAGGTTTTTAAGCAGAAGCTGGATGGCCATCTATTGGGAATGCTTTGATTGTTTATTCCTGCATGGCAGAAGGGGGTTGGACTGGATGGCCCTTGTGGTCTCTTTCAACTGTATGATTCTATGATTCTCTGATTTATATACAGTATGTAAGGAATATGGATTAGGGTCCCATTTCGGGGAAACAGTTAAAGAGTTATACAAAGATAATAAGGCACAGTGATAGTAAATGATAAAAAATAGAGATATATCAAAATATTAAATGAAAAAGCATTGCCTGCTATCTCCTTTATTATTTATAATGGCAATTGAGCTGGTAGTGAATGATATTAAAGATGAAAGAGGAATAATAGAATACAAGCTAGATGAAATGGACTAACAAAATTTAAAGATCTTAGAATCATAGAATCATAGAGTTGGAAGAGACCACAAGGGCCATTCAGTCCAACCCCCTGCCATGCAGGAAAACATAATCAAATCATTTCCAACAGATGGCCACCCAGCCTCTGTTTAAAAACCTCTAAAGAAGGAGCCTCCACCACACTCTCAGGCAGTGCATTCCACTGCCGAACAGCTCTTACTGTCAGGAAGTTCTTCCTAACAGTTCTTGACTGTTACTAATTATTGTAGACTTTTCCCGAAGGCCACATTTAGTGTTTTTCCTTCTCAAGTGCTCTGAAGCAGATTTACTGATGTCCCTTGCACTGCAAGATTATATATATAAGAGATGCCATTTTACTACACCATTGTATATAATGGGACTTGAGCATCCATGGACTTAGGTGTCCATGGGGGTCCTGGAACCAAACCCCAGGAGATACTAAGGGGCCACTGTATGATCAGTCCATTATTGGCTAATCTACTGGGATAATCAGCCCAATTTTAGGTCAAATTCTTATTACAAGAACGCCAGCATGATTTTGATCAGTTTGGTCTGAGGTTGTGAAGATCAGAGAGCAGTTAGTAACAGATGTTGAAATGAATTGTGCTTGTATGGCCTTTCAAGGGGGCTATGTTTCCTAATAGTCATTGTGACTATTTTACATGTCATTTTGATTGTGTTAAGTCTATAGACCATAAATAAAGAATTGTTGTTGCAAGGGCAGTTAATCAATAAACAAATATTTATGTGGGAAACTGTTCTCTTTGTCTCCCAACTTGTCTCCCCACCCCCACCTCCACCCTCTTCATCTTCCTGATTGTATTCAATGGAAATGGCACCCTCAGTTCTTGCTATCCCAGCAATCCACACAACAAACAAAGCCTCAGATGCAGGTGGACTGTGTCGGGGGCTCACTCGTGAGTTCCAAAGCAGCCTGCCAGGATTTAATTCCAACTCAGCCGTTTGTCCCTTAATCCACAAAGAAAAGACTAGAGATATTAAGGGTCTAAACTTTCATCAGCCACCAGTTTGCATGCCTGAGAAGGCTTACAATCTTCCCAAGTTTGCTTTCTGACTGACACTCAAAACATCCCATGGCTATTGAACCTCCTCAGCCTTCATTGGGCTATTTTCTTTAGCTTCAGGGGGGCACATTTTGAATATTTTCTGTACTTCTGTAAACTTTGGGGATTCTCTGATAATCTCCCTGTCGCATCTTGGTAATTCTGTTGACACTCACCACCTGAGTTTGCTATTAAGCGGGCGTGTTATTAATATTTCTATGGTTTTGTACAGCAAGGGTCAGAATTGTGTGTAGCCTTTTGTGTGTTCCTCAAAGCTTGTCTTTGCTGAGGGGGAAAATGCAAAAACCAAACCAAACCAAACCAGGAATCATGCCTCTTGTGTTTCATGCAGCTCTCATTATTAGTAAGACTCAAGCAGGAGTTATATAACAAAAACCAAGGAACTTTATTTAAATAAGTCTCTAGTCAGTCTCATTCCCCTCCAGTTGAGCCTCTCTCTACTGGTTATTGAGTCCCTATTGAGTAACAATTCCCTTCTCTGGTGTCTTCCCCTGTGTCACTACATGTCTCTTCCTGCCTGGTCTCTTAACCTTCCTACTTGGTTCCACATATATTGATGCATCTTTCCTTGTATAACATTAACAAAACAAATCAAAAACTAAAGACCAGAGGCTTACAGTAACTTTTAGAAGAAGTTTAAGCATGTGCAGTTAGAGTATTTGTTATGTGAGCCAGAGGAACAATGTAAAGTGTGGTGTGTAACAATAAACCCCTCCTCCTTCCCTGGATGCTGAGAAATTGGCTCAAAATGGAGGGTGGCTGGCGTGGGGGAAGGCTTTGATCAACATTTCTGATAAAGAGACATTTTTTTCCTGGTTGGTTCAGCTCCATGTCTACTTGGGATAGCTGTACTTTTGACATTTTCAGAAGGATTCGCTGAAGGATTAGCTAATTCAGAAGAATTAGCTAACACACATTGGAAACTGCTTAATGCAGTATAGATGTGTAAATAGCTATTGCTTAAAACAATTTGTAAACCGCTCTGATAGCCTTGTGGTTGAAGAGCGGGGTATACATAAATAAATAAAAAGGACCCAACAACAGGGTTTCTACACAAATCAGCCTGTTTGCCTGAGTCTTAGAGCTTTATCTCACGAGTGGAGGAAAGCGACAGTAACGCCTGAGAATAAAGCCTCTCTTCCTTTTGTCCTGCTGGTTCTGATATTACTACAAGCTGCTTTCAATTCCCCCTCAAAACATGGCCCTCCTGAGAAACTACCTCAAATGAATGTGGATTCATTAGCCTCTGGGCCTCCACTTATTTTTCATTTCCATGTGTGCTTCAGCTGTTCTTCCGTCCTGGTCTCATGGGAGACAGTGGTAAATACGAGGTTTTTTTGCAAACTGGAAAAGTCTGTTAGCAAAAGGACTTGCCTTTACCACCGTCTCCCACAGGACGAAGGCGCTACTCTTGGGCTTTACTTCTGCTCCCCTTCCCTCGTGCAATATGCCCCTTAATCTGGTTTGTTACAGGTGATGTTCTTCCCTGGGGTAGATTAAGTCCTGTGGCACCTAAACAAGATTGAGCTAAATGTGAGCTGGGCAGTCTCTCGTTCACTTAGGCCAGAGAATCAGAGTACTCTCTGACCTGTGGGCAGCCAGCTGTAATGGCATCTCCTGCCTCATGAAATTGCCCCTCTTCCCTCCTCAAAACATATCCCTCCTGAGTGACTACCTCAAATGAACGTGGACCCACTTGCCTCTGGGCTTCCACTTTTGTTCATTCCTTAGTGTGTGGCTCTCTTGGCTGTTACCAAATCCACTCACCTACATGTCATTGGGGTAAAGCTTAAGCTGGCTTGTTTTAATAATACGCCTGTCTTCATTTCTTTTCTGCTAGTGAGAGGGTCTGTCTGTTTTGATCACCCAAAAGTTTATGTTGGACCTGCTAAAAGACTTGAGTTTGCATTGCTTATTAGAATCAAGAAATAATTCAGTCAGGTTAGCAGCTGTGTTCCTGTGTTTGTTATTTTTTCTGGCATACTGCTCAGCTTGCTTGTTATACAGATTTATTACAGTCAAGACATAGAGCTGGGAAGAACTAGGGAGGAAAGATCGCTTGTTCAAAGGAATGACCAGTGCTAAGAAATACCTCACTTCTCAGCAGTTTTTCTCTTTGGGAAATTAGTTCTTTGGGAAATCGAAACGTACATGCGCAGTGCCTTCTTAGACTTTTAGGTTTCGTTCCTCTGTGATAAAAAGACTGTGTATGCCTTTAATTCTTTGACATAGTTTGGCAGGAATGATCCCCCTGTGTCGTTTTTGCTAGCAAATAAAGCCATCTGCAATTGAACTTTGGCCTTGAGATTTCCTTCTGATTACCCAGATAGACTTTAACACTAGTTCTGCTTACCTGCTGCAGTCCTCTGGATGAAATAAGTTTCCCCTGAGGGTAGCAGCATTTTTCTCCTTCATCCCATCAGTCCCTATACTGGGCTCCCATCCAAACTTTACGAAGGTTTGTGATCTGGGATAGCTAGGTAGGCATCAGACCATGCTTTCCTGACATTGGTCAAAATTAGAATATTTTCAAGCCATGGATGTTTGAATCCCTCAATTCAGAATCTGTACATTGTAGCATTTATATTACAATGCCTTTTAGGGGAAGGATGAAGGAGAAGGGGATTTCTAGTGACTGTAACTGAAAAAGAACATGGAACTCCTGATTCCCAAGATGAGTGTGGGGGGGAACTGCCATTTAGCATATAAGCACTTTCTCTGGGTGTGATTTTTACCATGTTAATAAGCACTTTGGGTGACCCCAGAATGGATCTGGATTCAGCCAATTTTAGGTAACTCTGCAGTGGTTGTAGTGGAGTAACAAGTGAGGTTGAGGTAGAGAGAGTGGTTGGAAGCAGGTCATCTTTTTAGTTAATGCTTTGAGAGTTAGAGATAGTTTTAGGTCCATTTAGAAACAAGTCTTAGGAGAAGGTTAGATAGTTAGAGGGGTATGAGTTTTTTGGGGTGATTTAGAGAGTGAGAGGGAATGAAGGAGAACCAGCGAGAGATAGCCAGCAAGTGATCTCCTGAAAGATGTGAGTCAGGTTTCCTTCTGCTTTTGCCACTTCTCTTCCAGTTCTCTTGCTATCTAGTATCCTTGCTGACCCCTGGGGACCCTCTCCCTCCCCAGCCACAGGCAGCTTCCCTCCTCAGGGCTGCATTGAGAGTTCCAAGCCAAACTGAAGAGGCTGCCTGTGCCTTTTTCCACCAAGGCAACAGTTGAGGCTAGGGACTTGGACTGAGGGCAGGGCTAAGGTTGTGAGGTTATATTTTGCTTGTGTCCTCCTTACCATCACCCAGCTCCAAGCCAAACTGGAGAGGCTGCCTGTGCCTTTCTTAACAACTTTGATTTATATTTTGGCCACGATTTAAGGAGTCTTGATAGATTGGCTTTCACCATATAAGGGGATTATAAAGTATTGGTGGGGATGGTGGTGTTCGTCCTGTGGTGCAGGCTGGTAAAGAACTTCTGTTTTCCTCTGGTTGACTCCCAGATTGACAAAGAGATCGATCACAGATTGGCAAAGGCATATAGCGCATTTGGAAGACTTCACAAAAGAGTCTGGAGTTATAAACACCTGAGGCAAAGCACAAAAATCCGTGTGTGTAGAGCCATTGTACTGTCTATTCTCCTTTATGGGTCTGAAACATGGGTCACCTATCGCCACCACCCATGACTCCTTGAACACTTTCATCAGCGCTGTATACACACAATCCTAAATATACACTGGACTGACTTTGTGACGAATGTTGCTGTCCTTGAGCAAGCAGGGGTCACCAACATTGAATCCATGATGTTCAAAGCACAGCTGGGCAGGGCATGGTTCTAGGATGGAGGACCATCGCCTCCCAAAAATAGTACTCTACTGTGAACTCGCCACGGGTCAATGTAAGAGGGGCGCTCCAAAAAAGCGATACAAGGACTCCCTGAAACAACATCTCAGGCTCGGCCAAATTGATCACCAACAATGGTCTACCCTGGCCTCATATCGGGAGGCATGGAGATGCACTATCCATAATGCTGCAGCCTTATTTGAGAACTCATGCCGAATAAGTCTTGAAGAGAAACGACAATGCAGAAAGAATCACAACCTGGAACTATCACCCAAGGAGACCTTCTGCTGTGCTTTCTGCAACTGGACTTGTTTATCTTGGATTGGCCTTTTTAGTCATCAGCGCGCTTGCAGAAAGCGCGGGATGAGTCCTTCCTGAATCTTCGTTTGCGAAGAAAAGCCAGAGAGAGAGAGAGAGAGAGAGAGAAAGAGAGAGAGAAGGTATTGGTGGGATGGAGGGTCTCGAGTTATATCAAGACATATGTCCATTAATAGACAGTTCTGGAAAGAAGTTGGACGTTTTCATTGGAGCGGCAATTCAAGTTGCGCAGAGCAATGGAAGATATGGCGTTAGCAGGGCGATAGGTTGTTACAGAGGAAGATGTAATAGATGCTTGATATCCATCTTACCTTCCATTCGCCCTGCTACCCTAAAAGATCTGTTGAGCATGCCTAACCAGCCACAGAACCTTTCTCTGCTCCTATGTAATGCCAGGTCAGTCAAGAGTAAGTCCCGTATTATCTATGACTTACTGATAGATCATAGTGCTGACCTGGAATGTATCACGGAGACCTGGCTGGGAGCAGATAGCGTTGTAACCTGGGCTCAGGCCTTTCCAGCCGGGTACTCCGTCAATGAGCAGGTAAGGGAAAGTAGGCGAGGGTGTGTGTGTAGCCATGGTCCATAAAAACAACCTTGCCTTAGCCAGGATACCTATCCATACATTAGACCACATTGAGTGCATTTACCTTAGCTTGAAGACAAGGGAGAGTCTGGGGATTCTGTTGCTTTACTGTCCACCTAATAACTTAACAGACTCCCTAGCCAAGCTGGTACAACTAGTCTTGGAGCTGGTGTTGGAGTCCCCTAGGCTATTAGTTCTGGGTGACCTCAACATCCCCCTTGAGGCTGCTTTGACTAATATTACTCATGCAGCTCGGGAGTTCATGATTTCCATGACAAACATGGGCCTCTGCCGGATAGTCTCTGAGCCCACACATTGTGCAGGTCATGCCCTCGATGTGTCTTCTGCAGGGATCAGGCACTTCTGTAGGCGGAGTTAGCATCTCCACATTGTCATGGATGGATCATTTCCTGGTTAAGGTTGGACAGAAGGCCACCATCCCTCCCTCTGGGGGTGGAGGACCGATTAGAATGGTTTGCCCTCAAAGGCTGATGGAACTCATTAGGTTCCAAGAAGCCCTAGGGGGTTCTATGGTTGGCAATGCCTTGGAGGTCTTCAAACAGAGCTGGATGGCCATCTGTCAGGGATGCTTTGATCGTGATTTCCTGCGTGGCAGGGGGTTGGACTGGATGGCCCTTGTGGTCTCTTCCAACTCTGCAATTCTATGATTCTATGATTCTGTTGAAGCTCTGGTTAATATGTGGAATAACAACCTTACCAGAGCTGTAGACACGATCGCTCGCAAGCGTCCTTTCCAACCCACAAAAAATCATAATCCATGGTTCACTGAAGATCTTAAACAAATGAAGTGGGTTGGACAATGACTAGAACACCGTTGGCTGAAATCTCAACTCTTATCCAACTAGACACTTCACTGGACTTTTCTTAGTCCTATCAAGTGGTGATAGATGCAGCTAAGAAATCTTTTTATTCTACATCTATCGCGTCTGTGAAATCCCGCCCAGCTGAGCTGTTCATGGTGGTGAGGAATTTAACTCAATTGCCTCCCACCCAGAACCCTCTATTAGAACCAAGTACAGCTTGCTGTGATGCTTTTAATGATTATTTCACAGATAAAATCTCTTGGATAAGAGCTGATTTGGACACCAACTTTAAGTCAGTAGCAACTAGAGAGGTATCCAGTGCCTCCGCCATTACTGTTAGACTGGATCAATTTGAGTCGGTAAGTACTGAGGATGTGGACAAGCTCCTTAGTAGTTTGAAAAAGACGACCTGCCCTCTCGACCCTTGCCCAACTTGGCTGGCAGTCTAGGGGGTGATACTATCAAGCAGATGCTGAAAAATGTAATTAATGCATCCTTCAGGGAGGGTTCCCAGCCCTCTTGTCTTAAGGAGCCAGTGGTTAGACCACTCTTTAAAAAAGCCCTCCCTGGACCCCCTGGACAGAAATAATTATAGCCCCATTTCGCTGCTGCCATTTTTGAGCAAGGTGATCAAGAGGGCAGTCACCAAACAACTACAAGTTGTCTTGGAGGAAACTGATTTTCTGGATCCATTTCAAACCGGATTCAGGACATGATACAGAGTTAAGATTGCCATGATCGCCTTAGTTGATGATCTCCGTCTGAGCATTGACAGGGGAAGTATGGCCGTGTTGGTGCTCTTGGAGGACCTCTCAGCGGCCTTCGATACCATTGACCATGGTATCCTTCTGGAACGCCTGAGAGAACTGGGTATCAGTGGCACTGCTTTGCAGTGGTTCCGGTCCTACCTCTCGGGTAGGTTCCAGATGGTGTCACTTGGGGACAGTTGTTTGGCCAAGAGGAAGCTCAAATCAGGCGTCCCTCAAGGTGCGATCCTGTCCCCAATGCTATTTAACATTTACATGAAGCCACTGGGTGAGATCATCCGGAGGCATGGGGTGGGGTGTTAGTATGCTGATGACAGCCAAATATATTTCTCTGTGTCTCAGACTGATGCAGTGACTAAGGATGGCATCTCTCGTCTGAATGCCTGTCTTGGGGTGGTAATGGACTGGATGAGGGAAAACCGACTCAGGCTGAATCCAGGTAAGACGGAGGTACTTGTCATAGGAAACCCAAACCCGGGAATTGAGTTATGTCAGCCAGTCCTCGATGGGGTCACTCTTCCCTTGAAGGACGGTCCACAGCTTGGGGGTGCTCCTTGACTCGTCACTTCACTTGATAGCTCAGGTAGATGAGACAGTCAGGAGCTCCTGTTATCAGCTTCGGCTGATACGCCAGCCGCGCCCCTTCCTGGCGCATGGAGACCTTGAAACTGTAGTACATGCACTGGTAACCTTTCGATTAGACTTTTGTAATGCGCTCTATATGGGGCTACCTTTGTGCCAAGTTCGGAAACTTCAGCTTGTACAAAATATGGCAGCCAGGTTGATTACTGGTACTTCCCATAATGACCATATAACACTGGCCCTGAAGTCCCTTCACTGGCTGCCAATTAGTTTTTGGGCAAATGTACAAGGTGTTGGTTATTACCTTTAAAACCCTACATGGCTTGGACCAGAATACTTAAAGGATCGCCTTCTTCCGTATTGTCCCGCACACTAAGGTCCTCAGGGAAGAACCTACTTCAGCCAAAAAAATCTAGGTGAACATCGGTGAGCCAGAGAGCCTTCTCCACTGCTGCTCCGAAACTGTGGAATGACCTGCCAGAGGAGATCTGTCACATCTCTACTCTTACAGCCTTTAAAAAGGCTCTTAAGATGGATTTCTTCCGGCAGGCCTTCCCAATTTAACTCCTCTCCCCGCACAAGGTGATCTATGTCGCTCTGTCCACCAATTATCTCCCTTTTTAAACTTTTGTATTCTTGTTTTTAAACTGTGTTGATTTAATTGTAATTTTAGTATTGGGTTTGGGGGGTTTGGGAAGGGACTAATTTTGAATTTTATCGTGTTCCATGTGTTTTTATTGGTTGTAACCCACCCAGATTCCTTGTGATTGGGCAGGCTATAAACAAATAATTTATTATTATTATTATTATTATTATTATTATGCATGGGAAAAGGTTGGCTCCTTACCTGGCAAGGGAATGGAGGAGATGCCCACTGTCATGCTTTGGACAGAGGAGGTTCTTTGAGGAGGTCCTCTGTGGGTCCAAATCCTGGACACTCATTTGTCCTCTCCATCTGGTCCTTGGAGTGGGCACCCCTCCACAAGTGTAAGTGAGGCATCCCCCTTGGATGGCACAAGTGGAGGAAGGGGGGTGATGGGCCAAGGCCCCACCCATTCACCATCTCCAGCTGCCCCTCCTGCTGCATGATCAGGAAGGATCTAAAATATAGGGAGGGATGGTGTTGAGGGAAAGAAGGGGTCTGGAAGGAGGGTGGCCTCCTATCTGTGTCTGGAGATATTTCTAAGATTCTTTCTTCTGAAGAGAACCAGGCTTCGAAACAGGGAAATTCTCCCCAAATGCCCTGTTAGAAAGACCTGATTCCAACCTCCCCTCCCTCTTGGGGAACGATTGGCTGGGGTCTCCCTTTGTTAGTGGGCACACAAAAGACCGCTTTAGCTCATCCCATTTCTTGCAAGAGAGTTTCCTTAAACTGGGAGAGGTCTCCCCAGAGAACCTGTACCTCTGAACACCCCTACCTGATGAGAAACTGCAACTCACATTGTCTGGAAGAGGGAACAAAATGGAAATTACACTAATGGTAATCCATTAACATGGGGGCAAAGTTGGGTGAGAGTTTGGCACAGCACAAATGTGGCCAGAGGTCAGTGCAAGAAGGAAGAGTGCATCCAGACATCACAGTTCTCACCTTCTCACTCTCCACCCCACCCCACTCCACATTCTAGGTTTGCAAAGCTGCAGTGTCTGTTTAGGAGGAAGAGCAGGCAAACTGCCCCAGATCCATCTGGCCTCGGTGGTGATGGGAAGGGGACCAGCACACCCCACCGCTGGTGGTGCTGCGAGGACTGCACAGTCTGCCCCATGATCTGTGAGTAGCCAAATAACAAGGGCTACCTGGATCCCCACTACATGAGCAAGAAACTCACGTAATCATGGAGGATAGAGCCAGTGCTTTGGGTGAGAAGCTATGCAGGGGTCCTTGGGAACTGTGGGGAGGGAACTGTTTTATGAGCAGACAGAAAGGAGTGTTCCTCACCCCTCCTCTCTTTACAATCTGAGGGGAACTTCTCCCTGAATGTCAGTCATCCAGAAAATGATGAAGACCATCAGAGCGAGAAAGCAGGTACACACATCTCCCCACCCCCAGAAGGAAGCTTGGGCTTCCACAATCCCTTCCTGGACACGTCTTCACTTTATGGGACTTTCAGCTATCTGACAGCTGTGGGGCTAGGATGGGTCCCACTCAAATTCCCACCAGGGGCCGGGGGGCTTGGATGATGGGACCTTCTAATTCCCTGTGAGACTCTCTTGTCTTGCAGCACACGTGCTCTACTAAAAACAAGGTGGACTTCCTCAGGGCATGTCATGCGGCCCCTCCACTCTGCTTCTCTGCGCATCCACACCAGCACAGAGTTGAGAGGAGAGGCTTGTGTGTTTGTACAATCTGAGACACACTCTCAAAGATTCCTCTAACCTAGAAGTCCCTTAGAACTATGTCTTTCTTCAGGTAGGCTGCTACCACTCACTGCTCATTTAAAAGCTGTCCAGTGAGAGACCTGGGAAGTTCACTGGTTAACCAGTGGAACTACTTGCTCTGTTAAAATATTACCAACCCCTCCTTCTCTATCCCCAGAGAAGAGCCAAGATAGCTATGACCAAAATAATCATAGAATCATAGAATTGTAGAGTTGGAAGAGACCACAAGGGCCATCCAGTCCAACACCCTGCCACGCAGGAAATCACAATCAAAGCATCTCAACAGATGGCCATCCAGCCTCTGTTTAAAGACCTCCAAGGAAGGAGACCTCACCACACTCCGAGGTTGTTCCTTCCTGAGGAGGCAACAACAGAGCAAGAGACAAACAGGTGTGGCCCATAGAGCACTACGCCATGGAAAATACAGTGTGTGTGTGTGTGTGTGTGTGTGATGTAGGCTTTAGTAGGAAAAAGATTTTAAAAAGTATTTTTTTAAAAAAAATCAAGCAAGCAAACCCATTCACAGTAATTATAACATGGGAAAAAAGGCATTTCTCTCCAGGTCAAATTTAGAGTTACATAGGATATAGTAAAGTTTAAGATTACATTCAGTCAAGGACTAAAAAGAAATCATAATCTAATACAATCTAACTAAATATATTTTCCTAACTCTAAGAAAAGTTCCATTCACATTTAGGAAGATTCATCTGAATCAGTCTGTTTTCCAATGGGGTAGGCCTCATTGCTGGGCCTACTCAGTCTCTGAGATGATGAAGACTCAGTGCAATGCATTAGGTCTCCTCCCTTCAGACCCCCATGACCATATGTCTTTGCCTAAACATGTCTGAATTCCATGTGCTTAGAACAAAGAATTTATAGTCCTTCTTTCAAACTGATCCCCTGGCCTTCTGATTGGCCACTTACTGTCTCTGGTGTTCTGATGTCATTGCTGAGGCTGACCTGGAGGTGTCACTTTTCCTCCAGAGCTCTAATTAAGCCTAAAGTCGTAAACCCTTTGTTACCTGGTCCTGAAGATCAGGGAATTGGTGACTACAGATACTGGGAAATGTAGTTCTGGCAGATGTGTTCTGGCTCCATGATGGGAGTTGCAATCACTCCAGGGCAGTGTTGGCCAGCTGCATGGTGGCCTTGAAGAAGGGGCAGGGACTCCCTCTCAGGAAGGCTTAGCGAGCATGGGCCATTGTGGTGAGTGACACACAGCTCTTGAAACCCAGAGGCAGATGGGGGCAGGTGATGAGAAGCCCTAGATTTTGGCCTTGGGGAAGAGAGAGATCCAGCTTGAAGGGTGGGTGATGGGGAAAGCCAGGAGGGCAATTTGGAGAGGACCACCCAGTCATCCTTCCTCTCTGGTCCCTTGAACAGGCACTGCTATAGGCCAGACCCACCACTGGGCCAAGTGGAGCATTCTTTTTCATGGTTTCCTTTTCCTTTGGGGGCAGACTGGAGGTTGAAGGGAACAGGCCTCTTCCTTTATATTTCCCCCTCTTCTCTCTCTCTCTCTCAGATCATCATGGAGACCTTCCCTGTGGCTGCTGTGCCCTCCCCTGTCCTTTCCTCTTCGATGATTAGGTATGAAGTCTCCTTTGGTGACAGTGGCATCTTTCCTGCCTGCAAGCCCACCATAGGTTTGCAGAGGAGGCGAGAGGGTGGAGATTTCTCTTCCTGCTCTTTGCCACAGGGAGGTCTGTCCTTTTCTTCTCTTGAGGGCCTTGAATAATAGCTCCTGAGGGGCTTCTCCTACAAAGTCACTCCATCAAGGAGCGTTGTGGTTCCTTAAAGACTTATA
Source organism: Gambelia wislizenii (assembly GCA_030847615.1). NCBI lineage: Eukaryota > Metazoa > Chordata > Lepidosauria > Squamata > Crotaphytidae > Gambelia > Gambelia wislizenii. Next base: position 265,338,604 of record JAUMIR010000002.1, read on the forward strand.
AGTTGTGGGTTTGACTAGATGGCCCCTTGTGGCCCCTTCCAGCCCTAAGATCCTAGGATTATAATCTTTTGTCGATTGAAGCCTTCAGAAGAAATAGATGTACACCGTAATCTTCCTGGTGCCAGAAGAGTCCTTCTTCTAGTCCTGATGACCTTCAGTCCCCCTCATTTTCTTTCTTGTTCTTGATGATGGACTTGAGACTGCTTTTTAGCAAAGTAAATTGTGTTGACAGTCAGCATGAATTTTGTCTCCTATTACCATCCAGAAAAGCAGTATTGAGAGAGTAGCAGACCAGTGTGGAAAAGCAGGCAAGAACCTGAGGACCACACACACACACACACACAGAGAGAGAGAGAGAGAGAGAGAGAGAGAGAGAGTATATTTCCACCTATTTAAACTCTTCTAGAATTTGTATGGGCAGATTTCCTGGGAGGCCTCTGCAAAAAGAGGGAGCTGTGGGTGGCTGCCTCCCATGTCCCACTCCCAACCTCCCCCCTTCCCTCCATCTGACCAAGTGCTTTTCCTTTTGTTCTCCCAGCAAGTTCCAGCCTTCCCTTGATCGTGAGGTTGAATCCCACATCCTACACTTGGGTATCCATAGCGTCCACATGATGGAAAGCACACGGGCCCACAGTCAGGTACATTTCAGTCAAAGCCAAGCCACTCTTGGTGTCTCTTGCCCTCCCCTTCTTTAAGGTGCCCCACAGACAGCCACTTCAGGAGCCCAATTTTCTTCCTCTCAGGATCTCTACACTTCCTCTGCCAACACACTGAAGCGTTTGCTGAAGGGCCTGCTCATGGGGGACCCCACTGTGGACTATCTCCTTTTCCTTGTGAAGGTAAGTGTGCTAAAGAGCTTAGCCACTCTCGTAGCCACTTAGTGCTTCAGTATCCAAACGAGACCCTTAGGGAACGTGGTTAGCAGGAGAGCCCTTCCAAAACAAACAGGGTCTGGTCCTTATCTCTGCAGGCTCTGAAGAAGCTGGGGTTTTGGTTTTTTTTTTTTTTTTTTGGCAACACAGGCATCCAGAGCAAGGCTTGGAAGAGTCCTGAGTAGCTGCTTCTTTCCACAGCATATCAACTTTTAGCTGGCATCCAGCAGAAACCTAGGAGATGCTGGCCATCTCCTAGGCTGTGAGGTGAGCCCCCCACTTGCTGGCCTGGCTTTGAGGTTCCTCAGGGTCTCCTACTGAGGGCCCATCCTCCCCAGGCACTTGGTGGTGGGGGAGGGGTTAAGAGGAATTCAAGACAAGGGAGAATCTGACAGAGCCACAGAGTAGAGAACTGTTTTGGTCTCTCATCTTCCAGGCATTGGAAGAGTAAATACCTGCACTGGGATGTCTGGTATCTGAATACGCTCTCCAGCTCATCTCAGAGGATCCAGGTGTGAGCCTCATACCAAGGAGGCTCTTGCTTGCCTCCATGATTTCTTCTAGCACCAGAGGGGTAAGTGAGCCAGAAAGGAGGCCCTCAGTACTCTCTTCACCACCAGAAAGAGGAGAGAGGACCCGGGCCATCCTGTGGGAAAGAGACAGGATGCTGAGAGATGCAAGCTCAGCGAGTTTCTTCTTTCTTCCTCTCTGGACTGAATGGGAATAAACTGGAAGACCTTCAGGAGGAAGAGGTGCAAGTGGCTGATGAAGGACCACGTCAACATCTGCAGGGTTGGGGAGGGAATGTGGGAGAGGGCTTCGTGGTGACAATAAAATGTCTTTGTGGCTACAATAAAAATAATTTGATAATGATGAGGCACAGAAAATTTGGGGCAGGGAAGTGGATGGCTTGAGTGTCTCACTTGTATGCCAGAGGTGGGCTTCCTGCACCCCACAAGGAGAATTTGGGAAGCAGGAGAGGGAAAAGGATGCCTTTGAATGTACTTCACAGAAGCCCCCACACACCTACCCACCTGAGAGACAGCAGTCAGGGCCTCTTGTGCTCCTGGCAAGCTCCCTCAATGATGAATGTATTCCTTGGGTTTAGGTGTTTCAGAACTGGAATATTCTGAGGGAAAGTGAAAGAAAAGATGGTTGCCCACAATTACTATCTAACAGAAAAAGAACTTAAGACTCCTGCATGGTCTGGTTGGCACATGGGGAATAACCCGATCAGAGGGGATTGCTCATCCAGCCATCCTAGAATTAGCATTCACTTGTATGTCCAACGTCTAATTTCTCTCTCAGCTTGGCTTCATTCCTCAGAATTGCTGGGTTTTGCAGCAGCTGAGTTTTGTTAGGTTTACAAAAGATTCATTCCTTTGGCAGATGGAAACCGATAGAACTGGCTTGTTGAAATGGATCCTACTTTCCTGGGTACTTTCTATCACCATTGTGAGGGGGGATGAGAAGGTGTGATCCTCAGACTTTTGGCTAAAATCAAGTGAGATGGTGCTGATGCTACTCGAAAATAGAGCCCTTCATCATTGATCAGGGTCTTGAGAGGCACAAGAACCATCCTTCGTGGAAGCCAGCTGCATGAAAGGGTGTCAGGGAACGAGAATGGATCATATCATGAAGAGTTTAATCTTCTAGCCTTCTCACCTCAGAAAGTTCTGAAGGTGCTTCTAGGGTATATATAGCTTGAGTACAGCTTGGCAAATCTGATGGGTTGCGTTTCTTTCCTTTGTAGCCAATGCAGGTGCAGAAGAGGGTAATTAAAACCCTCTATAGACTCTAGGAAGAGGAAGGAGATTCCTAGAGTCCTGCAGATCCTCTGCTAAGACCCAGCCCAAGGTGAGGACTCTGCAAGTTCCAGAATGCCTGAGATTTCTCCATAGAGTTGGACATAAGAATTGTTGGCTCTCTTTTATGTCCTGCAAGACATGCAGTGACCAATACTTTATCTTTATCTGTCCTGGAAACAGAGGGGTTCTGGTGCAGTGGGGAAGGAAGGGACTAAGACAGTGATGGGCAACCTTTTGAGCTTGGTGTGTCAAACTTCACCAAAAAACTGAGCATAACTCAGGTGGTGTGTCACTATGAGGAAAAATAGTTTCATGATATTTATTGTTTAAATAACATAAATGTATACAGTTGCCCCTCCACATTTGCAGCTTTCACTCTCTCACGGTTTTGATTATTCGTGGTTTGCTCAGCAAACAGCCCATTTAAATCAGCTTCTCTCCCTCCCACTCTAGGGACAGGAGCTGATTTAAATGGAGTGCTTGCTTAGCAAGCCAGGCACTCAACTCCCTGCTCTCCTGGGGCTTGGCTCTATGGGGGGGGGGAGAGCCAAGCTCTGGGAGAGCAGGGAGTTGACGAGAAAGGCACTTTTTAGCTCCCCTGCCCTCCCCAAAGCTGCTATTGAGCTTTCTAAGCCTTGTGGCTTTGGGAGGGTGGGGTGGCTGAAAAGCCTCTATACCACGCTCCCTCCAGCCCTCCCAACCTTCCCAAAGAGGCTATATGGAGGCTGTCAATCCACAGAGCCCCTTTGGGAAGCCCGGGGAGAGGCCGGCCAGACCCCCTCCTGCCCTCCCTTCGCCTTCTCCGGCCTTCCCGAGGCGGCTCTGGGGTTTCAAAGCCCCAGAGCCCCCTCAGGAATGCCGGGGAAAGGCTGGGCAGACTCTAGCCTGCCCGCTGTCTTCCCCGACCTCCTTGAGGCGGCTCCGGGCCTTCAAAGCCCTGGAGCCCCCTCGGGAAGGCTGGGGAGAGGCCGGGCAGAGTTCCTCCAGCCTGCCCGCTGCCTTCCCCGGCCTTTCCGAAGCAGCTCCGGAGCTTTGAACCCTCGGAGCCCCCTCAGGAAGGCCAGGGAGAGGCTGAGGAGACTCCCACCTGCCCACCGCTCTCCCCGGCCTTTCCGAGGCAGCTCCGGGGCTCCAACGCCTCGGAGCCCCCTCGGGAAGGCCGGGGAGAGGCCGGGCAGAATCCCTCCCTCCTTCCCACTGCTTTCCCTGGTCTCTCTGAGGTGTCTCCGGGGCTTCGAAGCCCTGGAGTCCCCTCGGGAAGGTCGGGGAGAGGCTGGGCAGACTGCCACTCACCCGCTGACTTACCCGGCCTTTCCAAGGTGGCTCCGGGGAAGCACGGCAGGCCTCAGGGCATGGCCAGGTGTGGGAGAGGCTCCACCCCCCGCCTCCCTAAAGTGGTGATCGGGGCTTCGTAGCCCCGCCTGCCACTTTCACCCACCCTCCCACCCTCCCTAAAGTAGCGACCGATCACCACTTTAGGTAGAGTGGTGAGGTTGCGGGGGGGGGGGGAGGAGGCCTATGGCCACGTGTCAACCCAAATGGCTATGCGTGTCAGTACTGACACGCGTGTCATAAGTTCGCCATCACTGGACTAAGAAGAGCCCTGTGGCTGGACCAGACCAAGGGCCCATCAAGCCCAGCCTCTTGCTTCCCAGAGTGGCTGAGCAACCCCTGTGCAGGACCCCCGGGGCCAGTGGTTCTCCCCCTCCTCCCATGTTAGCTCAGAGCCCATATATCTTGAGAGAAAGATGTGGGCAACACTAGGGAGAGGGCTGGGGCTGGGGGCTGCCCATTCTTGTACAGGAGGAGGATGAGTACTCCTGGAGGCTTCACTGAGTGACAATTCTCCTTTTTTGTCCCCAGTTTTTAATACAGGAGCCCAGGACCCCAAAAAAATGCGGGGGAAGCAACATCTTACCAGCATGTGATTTGCTCCCCTGACTTAGTAGGTCAAGAGGGACTTAATTATTAGTGGTTGAAACCTGGCTCAAATTAAGGCCGTGCATGTTCTGGAAAATGGCTGCAGGGTAGAGTGTGTGGGGCTCCTTAGCAGAAAAGTCTTGTTCTTTAACTACAAAGTCTAAAAAGGAAATACAGTAACATTTCCCCCTCAATCCTCTCTAATTCTAGAACATTTCAGATACAAACTTAAAATTCTGGCATTAGAGGAGTCATTGCTGTTAGCTTTTTTCAGCATGAAGAAACTACACCATCTGAAAACTTAGCCCTTCATTTCTCACTGCTGGTTAGAATAAAATAATAATGACAATCTGGTTCTAGTTTAGAAGTGTAATAATGAAAGACAGAATAAATAAACATCTAGCTCTCCCGATCTTTTTTTGAAAGGTTCTGCGGCGCCTGCGTCACCTTGGGTCTTGAATATCTTCATTCAAGTGAAATAATCTACAGGTACAATGTGTGTAGGGGTGCAGTTTAAGAACACAAGGCTGAAGGGTGAGAAAAGCATTTTCCTGCCTGTTTGAAATCAGATTCTGCCTGGATTGTATAAAGGCCAATAATCCCAAGAAGGAAGGCCCATTTTACCCCTCATGTTCTCTTTTCAAATTCTGGATCTTTCCTTCAGGGAAAAGGAATTGGCATGAGTCTGATAGTAGGATTTCTCCAGCTTTCCACAGAGCACTAGATTCTGCTGGGTGTATTTAGGAACCCTGGGTTTCTCTTCAAATCTCAATACTGATGCAGATGGGGAGAAGGAAATGTCTTTAACATACCTCTTCTCCTGTACTCCTCACCTCCCTTCTCAGTTTGCAGCTGTGCCCAGTCATCACCTAGAGAACCAACTGGTAGACTGTTTTGCAAAGATGAGACTCCATGGAAAAGATGCCCTTGCTCCTTGATAGGCCAATATACGTGGAAAGGGTAGGAAGCGTGGAAATCTTTTGTGCTAGAGCTGCTGTCCTGCCTGCAGGCCCGATGCTGGGCCCATTATATAGAACAGCAACGTGAAGGTGTCTCCACTGCTCCAAACACCGCAAGGAGCTCCTTTGTGGTCACCTTGGAGGCTTTTGGAATTGACTGTGTGGTTGTTCCATACCAGTAGCTTTTTCTCTCTTTACTTTAACCCAAAGCCTATGGGTTTGATTCTCTCCCAGAATGGATCACCTTGGAAGAAAGGAAAGCAAGGTCAGGTAGCTCCTGGGGAAAGAGTGGGGACTTCAAGTAAGGGCAGATTAACAGGGCATTTCCTTTTGGGTACATTGGCCAGAATTCAGGTACGGACATCCACAAGTGTAATGGCTCTTATGCGTGCGGATGCCCCTTTTCAGGCCCTACAGGTACATGCTGAGTGATGGATCCCATCCTCTCCCCACAGGACCTAATGCCCCCTCCCCCTCCCACAGCACCCACACAGCCCCCTAAAGCCCTGAATGGCTATGGCTATAGGGGCTATAGCCAGAAACCTCTTCAATCCTGCTTGTTTGCCATGGAGCACAGAATGGCCACATGAAGTGGCTTCAAACCTTAAAAGTACGTTGGGGGGTTGACAGTTGGGATGGGTCAGTGGGAGTGGTGGAGATGGAGCAAAACTGATGTTCATCCCAAAGAAGATGTAAAGTTGCATCTGATCAGGTGGCCTGGAGCCCACGACAGCTTGTGCTAGCCGTCTCTTTTCTCACTTAGGCCTTCTTTAGATGGGATGTTTAACCCGTCTTGCCCCCGTCTTGGAGTCCATACAACGCAAGTCATTTGCCCCAGTTTGCCCTCGGGCAGTCCTCACAACCTCCTGGGCAAAGATGGGGCCAAGATAGGATAAAGCCCATTAATCCATTTTTTTAAAAAATACCTGAGAAATCTGTCATTTTCCCACATCTCTCGAAGTTTCAAAAGCCAATCTTCAATGGGAAGGTTTTCCTTTTTCTTCCAGTTCTCTCCTATTATCAATCTCGCCACAGTTATCAAGTACAACAGTACTCTCCAATATTGCCGAATAAAATCCTTGGAAGAAAAGATGGAACATGAAAGAGAGTGTGTAATATAAGTACTACAGTAATATAAGGTTGGACTTAAATGACATAAAGGAATAAACAATAACAAGATAACAGTCAAAGGGACACTGAAGTTGGTAACAAATGCTTAAGCGAAAAATAAGCTGTAAAAACGGACAAAAATGATATATAAAAGAACAATAGGTAAAAGAGTGTAATGAGATTTGATATTGAGAAATTGGAGATAAAGAAAAAGAGGAAAGGATATCTTGAACGGGTGGGGACTAGAGGAAGTAAGAAGGTTGAATGGAAAGAAGAAGGGCATTGAAAGTGGGAAGGTACGAGTATGTGATGGGAAAGAAGTGGAAAGGATGGGTGAATGGAAGGATGGAAGATTGCGGAAGATGATGTGGGAGGTAGGGAAAAGGAGTTAAGAAAGATGGTGATAAATTGTCTATGGGGATTTTTTTTTTGAATGAACGTGTATATATGTGGGGAATGTAATGTATAAGGTTATATGTATGTTAATTTGTGTACTTAGTGAAACATTTATAAAAATAATAATAATAAAAGCAGAGTTCATTGAACCTTGAAAAAAAAATACCTGGGAAAATCCACCTGAGCCAAAATAAAATGGATCAGCCAAAATAAGCCCGTCTCTGCAGCTGCTATCTGCATTGCACTCTCCGAAGCCAGGAAGGAGGCCTGTAGCAGGTGATCAAAGTTGGTTTCATGTAAGGTGTCTTGGTCACATACTGTGGGCCTGCTTCCTGGCACCAGAATGTGATGTGGATGATGGCGGCAGGGAGTGCAGAGATGGACTGGCGTGGCCATATTGACTTCATCCTGTTTCATGCAGGTAACGGGGGAGGAACAGGCCAGATCCACAGCCAGAATACACTGGCAGGTATCTGGCATAGTCTGGACCATTTAGATGAGCCTCTTGACTCAAAGTTGTCACTACGGGATTCCTTTCTATGGTTTTGTGTTGAAAGAGATTGACCAGACAATGTCTTTGAATACTAGTACACTGGATGCTTCATCTGCCAGCCCTTGAATTTCCTCCAATTTGACAGGGATTGGCTTTGGGAAAAAAAACAGGACTTTGTGGCACCCCGAGCACCATGGCACCTGAGGTCTTTCTGCAGAAGGCATACACTAGATCCGTGGACTGGTGGAGCCTTGGCGTGATCCTCTATCAGCTGATGACTGGAAAGTTAAGTAGAACAGCATTCTTTTTTGATTCTCTGGATTCATGGGTTCAGATTCAAATTCAGATTCAGGTTCAGATTCAGAGACAGAGGCAGCAAAATTCAAACAAACAACTGACCCATGAATCCAGTGGAAGAATTTTTTAAACACTGAAAATGTTTTCCCTCAGAATGAGTGTTTCTAGCAATTTTAGTGCTATAGATGGACCCATGGCATTTTCTCCTTGCGTGTTCATTTTCTGACAGCCATCTTTGTTCTTCTTAAGAATTTCTGGTGAAAAAGCCAATGGTAGTGGGGGTGGGTTGATTGGAGTGGAACCAGCACACCTTTAGCTGTACCTGCAGCGGGTGCCTTCTGCTCTGAGTGGGGTCAGGCTGGCCATCTGGAACTAAAAAGCCACTGAAGCCTTTGCTCGGTTTGCTGAGTCTCCTAGGAACATCCCATGGTTACCTTGACTCAGAGTAGGGATGGATAGAATATTGTTAACTGTTTGCTCCCAGGTTGGAAAAGAGAGTTTACTGACAGCTGGAAAACTCTTCAGTAAGAAAAAGAGACAAACAAGTATTTTCCCCCAGTGTTTAAAAGTCCTGAAGGGTGGCTTGGGAATTCTTCTGCAGTGAAGAATGTGTTTTTCCACAAAACCCCTTTTTTCAACACAGAAAATGGGTTTCCTCTCTGTTTTTCTCTGCTGAATCATTCTTCCAGAACACTTTGGGATGTTCAAATATGGGGAGCATACTGCAGAGGAATATTCTTTTTCTCCTGCATTGGGGAGAAAAGTACTGTAATTCTTTTTTGTTGTGTCCATGAGTCACACAAATGGGTTTACTGTACCTGGGCAGTGCATTCTTTGGAAGCTTCTAGAGCTATTATGTAAACATTTTTTGGGGTAGCCCCTCCTCCTTTGCCACCTCCCCCTCCATAGAAGGACTTCCCTTTGGTCTCCAGGTCAAGAGTGGTGTGCTGTGGAGCTCCTTCTCTGGCCCAGGCCTCTCATTTGGTTGCTCACCATTCATGGGTACCTCTGCCTTAATTAGAAGAATTAGTTAGATGTTAGAGTATGGCAGCATCAGGGGATTTGTTAAAGAAAAAGAGGAAAAATCTAGAGGTAGATTAGGACAGGGAGGAACTCTGTGCCTCAGGGGAAACTCAGGTAAAAGCACTTCCATTGGGCCTTGCCTTGGCAACCAGGGTTTTTACCAAAGTGTTGGTTCTCATCATAGTTTTTTTCTGAGGCAGCAGGGAGTACAATTATTTTCCTATTTAGATGGTATCTTCCTGAAGGCTGGGTGCAGAAAGGAGCCAGAATTTAATCTCAAAACAACTTTGCGGTTTCTCCAAGATTATGCCTTTCTGATAAATTTGCAAAAAAGTCATCAACTAGTAGTAACAGAAAGGATTACCGTATATTCCGGCACATAAAACGACCTCCCCCCCCAATTTTTAAGTTAAAATATAGACTTTGCCCCCACCTAGCCAGCCAGCTCAGTGGCTGTAGATGATGGAATAGTCTGTGAAATTAAAGGACTGACTAAAAAAGCATGGGATACTTTGAAAAATCTCTGTGGTGTTCAATCTTTGGAAAGTAAGGTTTCATTAATAATGAAGTTGGTTAATATGAAGCTATCAAATCCCAAATTTTTGAATGAGCACATTAATGATTTTAGAGCCACATTGGCAGACTTGCAAACTCCTGGAGAGGAAATCCCCAAAACTATGCAAATGGAAATCTTCCTGGCAAGTTTACCAAAATACAATCCCTAAATGGAGGGCAATTTACACTTCAAAGACAAGGCAGTCATTCTCACAGCAGGGGAAAAGATCTGCTGGGCATACAAGACGACCCCCCACTTTTGAGGACATTTTCAAATGTTAAAAAATCAGTCTTATATGCAGGAATATACGGTACTTATCTGGAGCTGAGAGATACTGAAAAGGGTTGTGTGTTTCTATCAAAGGAAAGAAGACAGATAATAAAGGAAGAAAGCAAAAAAGAGTGGTGATCATGCATTTAGCCAAGGTTCTAGGAATGTTAGTGTCAACCATTCAGTTAGTGCCATGGGCAAGGTTTCATGTGAGACCTTTGCAGGTATTCATGAGACCTTACTGGAGGAAAATAATAAGGAAAAAAACATGTTGTAATAGTTCTGCCAAAGCATCAATGGAGGGATTTGCTATGGTGGTTGAGTTTGAGGAACTTTAGAGCAGGGAACATCTTTTGTTCCAAAGGACAAAATAATGATCACAATGGATGCCAGTCTGTATGGAGGGGGGCCCATTGTAGGTGTCAGGCAGTTTAGGGACTATGGTCAGAGTTAGAGAACGGGCTCAGCATAAATGTTCTGGAGACGAGGGCTTCCAGGTTGGCAGTGCTAAAGTTCACACACACAGGAACGTACAAGTGTGTATGTACAATATCTCTGTTAAGGCATATCTTTACAACCAGGGTGCAACAACACCGGTTGCTGAAGAGGTCATCCAAAATACAGGCATGGGTGGAGAAACATTTGTGAATCTGAACATCTGAATTTAGAGGTAGATTATTTGAACAGGAACAAAATTCATCCAGGGAAATGGAGCCTGAATCAACAGCTTGCAATACAAATATGGAACATTTGTAATGGACCTTTTTGCTTCTGAAAGGAATTATAAGTTAAAAAGATTTTTTCCCTCTAAGATGGAAGTATAAGTGCAGAGGGGCATGATGCTTTAGTACTGGACTAACCAAGAGGTCTATTATATCTGTTCCCCCATTACCAGTAGTGCAGAGAATAATAAGAAAAATCAGAGTACTGAAAGCAGAAGTAATTTTGATGGCACCTCACAGGCCACACATTGGTTTCCCATGTTATTGAACATGTCAGTGGAGACACCTTATCATCTACCTCATAGATCAGATCTATTGGCTCAAGGACCAATTTGTCATCCAAATTCACAGTGGTTCAGCCTCACTGCATAGAGGTTGAGTGGTAGTCTCTAAGGACTTTTTCAAACGGGGAATAAAACCCCCGTTGAGGTCGGGAGGAGGATGGTGCTGTCTCGCTTACAACTCTCTGTTTCCTATGATGCCATCCTCCTCCCGACCTTCCCCCATGCCGAGGGTAGGAGAAACACGCTGCTTTTATTAACAGAGAACCTCTGTCAATAAAAAGTGGCACATTTCTCTCTCCCCCGGCATGGAGGAAGCACAGGGGGAGATTGGGAGGAGGACGGAGTCATATGAAACAGAGTGCTGTAAGTGAGACAGTGCCGTCCTCCTCCCAACCTCAAAGGGGTTTTTATTCCCTGTTTGAAAAAGTCCTAAGAAGTCTGAGGTTCTCAGAGTCAGTGATGAATACTATTCTGGGTTCAAGGCACAAGCCAACACAACTTATATATGAAACAACAGTGGTGTGAACAGAATTCAGTGTCAATAGGTGAAGTATATGATCTTTTCTGTAAAGTGGAACTGATAAAGAATTGAGACCGAATACCTTGAAGAGACAAGTGGCAGCTTTGTCTTCAGTACTACCTATTGGCAGGAATCCTGTGTCAGCTCATGTCCATGTCAAGTATGTTTTGAGTGGAGCGACTTTGAAGGCATCACCAACTGTTCATAGGTTCTTTTCATGGGATGTACATTTAGCTTTCAATTCTTTAATAAGGCCACCTTTTGAAATTTTGAGAGAGACATCTTTGAGGGTTTTGACTTTTAAAGTCATTTGTCATTCTTAATGGGAATTAGTTCAGCAAGGCTGGTGTTGGAGATTGCTTCATTGTCAAAAAACCTGAACCTTTGTAAATTGGAAAAGGATAAGTTATTTTTGACCATATCTTTCAGACCAAAATCCTTGTCCAGTTTTTCAGCAGTGCCAACATTAGAGGGTCCGACATTTTGCTCTGACCTGTTGCATCCATTAGAGAAGAGACAGTGCTTGCTAGATGTAAGAAGGACTGTAAAGGTTTACATTAAGAGAACAAAAACTGTTAGACGTAGGGAAGCATTATTCGTATCTTTTAATCCAACAACATTTAAGGCATCTAAGTCAACTATTTCAAAATGATTGAAAGGATGGATTTATTTATGCTATGATTATGTGCACGTATGGAGACTGCAGAGAGTGTGGGCGCATTCTACATAGTTGATAGCAACAACAACAGTCTATAGTGTTACATCACTATTAGTGGATGTTTGTAAAGCAGCTGATTGGCAGGAGCCAGAAGAAGCAATCCACTCCCTCCCATGCCTGCATATATGTTTGGTTCTTAAAAACAAAACAAAACAACCTTCTGATTTGAGTTTAAAAAGTTTGTAAGTAGTTACAGCCAAGGCTATCTCTCCTCCTACTTCACCATTAAAGGATGTTTGTAAAGTGGTTGATTAGAAGGAGCTGTCAACATTCATTAGGCATTATAAAATTGATAGGCTTGGGTATGTCCCAGAAGTAGTTGTTTGCTTCTTTAGCCTCCCTGAGAATAAGAGGTTGATACATACCATGAATGGTCATTCTAGGAAGGCTGAAGGAGCAATCCACTACCTCCCATAGCTAGCTCTCTCTCTCTCTCCATATATCTATAGAGAGAGAGTTCTGATTTGGGTTTAAATAAGAGAGTTTGTAAATAGTTACAGTTGTCCTTTCCCTTTTGCGTATTTCCCTTTCACGGTTTTGTCTATTCAAGGAGTTGGAAGAGGGAGGTCGCACAGATGGAGGCAGGTCTGCCACCCCGAACCACAGTCCTTGCCACCCGAGATGGACTTGGAGAAGAGAGGAGAGAAGAGTGGCTAGCTCGCTTATTTGGCTGGGGTGGATTTGACTTTGGCCTCCCCCCCTCAAGGACAAGCAGCTTTGGGCTGAGCGTGGGAGTTTGGGCGGTCTGATTGCGGCCCAGCTTTTGGCCCTTGCGGGCAGTGATTCACTGGGGTTCCGGTGGGCCTTGGGGCTGGTTCAGATCAGCCGGGAGACCACGTGGTGAACCAGCCGTTGCGTTTTCAGATACCCCCCTAGGTGCTGGTGGCGGCCACCACAACCTCAGCAAACACCAGACGGGGGGGGGGGGAGAACAAAGTGTGTGCTTTCCCCCCTCATGTGCCTCCTCCCTTCCCTCCCCCCCAGTGGGAGCCCCCAGCAGGAGTGGGAGCTGAGCAGTCCCTTGGTGCATTCCACCACCACCCCCTGCAAACATTGGACCAAAGCAAACCCATGCCCTCCTCCTCCTCAGCTGCCAAGCCTGAGGCAGCTGCAGGAAGCCCAGGAGAAGGGGGAAGAGGAGGAGGATAGGATACCTGAGGAAGCCTTTGGCCTTCTCCTGGACTCTCTGGGTGGCCTGGTGGTGGCCGCTGCCACCTCAGCAAACCCCAGAAAAGGACGGTGGGGGTGGGAGAGAGAGAAAGAACAAGGCACACACTTTCCCACCCTCCTCGCCCCCTCCCCTCCCTCACCCCCAGCAGGAGCTGAGCAGGTCTTTTGGCACTGGCCACACACACACACACACACAGAGGTGCCAGGCCCACGTTCTTTGTATTCCCCCACCTCCAGCCGCCTGCTTCTCAAGCCTGAGGAGCCTTTCTGGGAACCTCCCTCCCCACCTCCACTGTAATGTAAGTACTGTGTTTGCAATTTTTTACTTTTGTGGGGGTCCTGCATCCCTAACCCCTGTGAATGTGCAGGAACAACTGTATAGGTGAGGCTATGTAATAATAATAATAATAATAAAAAAACCCGAAGGAGAGAAGGAAAGGAGCAACAATAGGATGTCGTCTCTTGCCTTGCTCAGCTGGCGTGAGCGGATACCCCAGAGGTAGCAGATTGCTCCTTCAGCCTAACTAGAATGACCATTCATGGTACCTATCAACCTCTCATTTTCTCCTGCACTGGAGAGAAAACTACTGTAAATATTTGTCCTTGCAGCTGAGGAGGACATAATCAAGGATTTTCATCCGTTTGTCAGAGGGTCTGTATCTTTCTTCCTGACTGATGCTTTGCTTTGCCTCCTTCATTGCAGGACCCTTTTCAAGGAGAGGATTGTACAATCCTAATGGGAAAGGTGCTCACCTCCCAAGTAATATATCCAGCCATGCTGTCCTCAGAGGCGGTCTCCATCTTGTCTCAGGTGAGATTAGTAGTCGTGTACTTTGGGGTGGATCAACAGAGCTTCCTCCACAGTATAGATGAGAGGTCAAGGATCTTCTCAGGCTTTTTTCAGAGATCCTCCCCTCTTCACTGGGATATGTGTTGCTTTGTTTTGGGCATGGGGCAGGAAAGGTTTGGTGGGCAGGTGGCCATTTCTGACCGTTGCCATGATGTTTTCTAGCTCATGACCAAAAAACCTGAGAGACGCCTTGGGAGTGGAGAACAGGGTGCTGACCAAGTTAAAGCTCACGTTTTCTTTAAGGTACGTGGTCAAGCATGAGTAAAGCATCCTCCTCCCAGCACTCTGGAGGCCTTGGCCTCTTCTGTGAGCTCCAGAAAGACTTTCCCAGCTGGCCTCTAAACTACTAGCACCTCTCTCTCCCTCTTTCTCCTTTTCAGTTCTTTTTGTCACACATCCTCACAGCTAAAACTCCAATGATCAGGGATCTCTTTCCCCCACTCTAAGCTCCTCAGTCACTTCCCAGTCTGGAGATGCCCCACCTTCTGAATCACAGCTTCCAGATTTCTAACATGTGATGCTTCTCTACTCTCTAGCATGCCTCTCCGTTTGTCTGTTCTCTGTGTGTCTCACTGATCTGTGTTTTCTAGGTTTTACTTCCTACTTGCATGCAGGGCTCACTTCACCCCTTGCTCAAAGATGTTTTAGTATTTTCCCACTCTTTTAGCCTGAAGCTAGAAGCCTAGAAGCCATCAGACATGAGGCACCTCTGCCTCCAGATGCCTTACATCTACTCATGAGAGTCAGCTTTGGGGACTCTTCTCTTCTACCTGTTAGATAGCTTTCTTCTATCTATTGATTTTTCTGTCTCAGATGGATTCTGTGCCACATTAAATATAAGTTTTGCTTTTTAACCTTACTGGAGCATCCTGCATGTTTCTATCCTGTTTTATACCAGAAGCTCATTGCACTGGGCTTACGCTGCCCTCTGCTTATTATAAACACCAATAATTTTCTAAATCTTTCACCCCTGCCAGGAGATTAACTGGGAAGAGCTTTTGCAGAGGAGGATGAGCTCTCCTCTCCTCTTCATTGTAGAAACACATCCCTTCGACACCGAGATATCCCAGGATAGCTTATTTCTCAGCCCTCTTGAGGGAAATGCCACAGAAGAACAGCATTTCGAGGGCTTCAGCTATGTAGCTGAGGGGGCTTTCTCCATCAGCCCCAACAGGTTAGAGGATCTCCTTTTTTAATACTCTCTTCCTCTGTTCTTTCTCATGGCTCTTCTGTCTGACTAACATTTTCTGGTCCAGCTTATCTTTCCTGTATTTACAAAACTGCCTCCATTTTGTTTTGCAGGGTGACGAATGGAAGTTCGGAAACATCTGGGAGCACCTGTTGCCAGCTTCCCCTTCCACCCTCCTCTGCTCTTTTCCACCTTCCCTCTCTCTCCCTCGCCTCGCCTTCCCCCTCTGTTTCCCCTGTCCAATACCTTTCCCTCCCTTCAGCCTCTCCTGGCCAGCTCTACCATCCAGCCCCAAGACACATTGCCTCTGCACCTTCCCTCCTAGAAGCCTCCATCCTCAGCTCCAGCATCAACCTGTCTGGGGAGAGGAGGAGGAGGAAGTGGAAGAACAAGAAGAAGAAAAGGAGAAGGAAGATGAGGAAGGGGAGGAGGAGAAGGTGGAGGAACAAAAAGAGGAAGAAAAGGAGGCAGAGGAAAAAGAGGTGGAGGAAGAAAAAGAGGAAGAACAGCAGGAAGAGGAGGAAGTGGGGGAACAAGAAGAGGAAGAACAGCAGGAGGAGAAAGAAGTGGAGGAACAAGAAGAGGACAAGGAGGAAGAGGGCTGAGTGGGAACCTATGAACCGAGTCTGCCAAGCAAGTGTATTTTAATTTCCCTTGAAATACCACCTCTATATGCTCCAGCAGTGTCACAAACAGACAGAAGAATTTAAGGACAACTTTTTAAATTCCTCTGTTTCTAAACCAGCCATGTTCTCCCCAGTGGGAGGTGCACCATTCCTGGAGACACTGCAATACCAGGTCAATGCATGGAGTGGATGGAGCAAGCTCCTATTCCATCTGCCAGCCCCCAAAATCCATTTAATACGTAGTCCTCAAATAGAGGACTTATAAGATATTAAACTGATAAGAACAGATTAATCGGTTTATTAGAGAATGTTTAACAATACAATTTGACATAGCACACATAGTAATACATAATAGATCCAAAGAATGCAATTGCAAAAAATTATAATAGGATAATAAATAATATAATAAATACATATATTATTGGACTTCTTTTAGTATGTTCTGTTTCCTTAAAATATATTTTAATACTATTAACCTATCCTAGGAATGAGATTTGTTTTATATCATACCATGCACTATACATCCTTTCTAATATAGAAAAGTTACATATAATCATTTTTTCCCCTCATCCCCTCTCTGCAAGAGCAGAAACTGACTCCTCGTACTGACGGTGACCTGAAATGTGCTCGATGTAGATGTCTCAGGACCATCTAATAGTATCTGATACCATTAGTCTGCACATAAGTGTGGCATAGTCCCTTCCCACCCCACAAACTCTCAGCACTTGCTCATTTGCAGGGTCCCAGCCACCCAGGGCCCCAACAAGCAACACATGGACAGAGACCTCGTTCCCCCCCTTTGTCTCAAAACATCAGCCAGAGGGGCATATTTTTGATGTTTACATTCTCTGGCCGTGTTGACAAACGGCAGCGTTTGTCATGGTTGCCAGATTTCACAGCACCGTTGAGAGGCACAATGTTCAGGCAAGCTCGATGGATAAATCACCAATTGGCGAAACGGGTGTAATCGCCACGCAGTATAAAATGGTTGCTTGAGTCCCATTGTGAGGTCACCTCGAAAACCTTGCCCTGATCAGGTTTGCTCAATAGAGCAGTGCTGTATTTCTCCCTTAAAATTGCTTTTAATTAATTTTCTAACTGGTCATCACCACCACATCCAAATTCGTTATCCAGTGATCCAGTGAGGTATGTTGCCAGGTGACTGTCAGCTGGAATCCTTGCAATACGCTTTTGGATGACTTCAAAGGCCGAGAATTGATACCAATCCCTCTCCGGGGTCCCTCCTTCTGCTGCCCTTCCAGGGTCCTGGGAGCTCTGCCGAGCAGCAGCAGCACACAGTCTCCCCGCCGGGGCTGCCCCTCAGCAACCACCCTCAAGAGACCCCCCAAGACACCCCTCTCCATTGCCAGGCATGGCAACTTCAGACCTGGACGGTCTCAGAATGGATTTTGAGCATTTTCTCCCCTGTGGCCATTTCCTCGCTTCCTTCGCTCTCCATTGGGGTGACATTTGCATGAGCCCACCTGTGATGCACCAATGATACACTCACATTAACCCAACAAGATTTCTTTATTGAGCAAGGTAATACATTCTGGTAACATGTCAAAGCCAGAACTAAGGCTAGCATACCAGGAGACAGTAGATAAACCCTTTAGTGTGAGAACAGCATGTGGGAGGAAGAGGGAGGGGGAAGAGGGAGATGAGCCCAGGTGGCGTGACCTTGGCTATTCAAGAGAAGAAACATTCCCAGACCAGAGGCTAGCTGCAATCCAGGACCGAGAGGTCCAAGCAGGGGAAATCAGTCCAGGAACCAACCTCTTGTCAATGCCTGAAACAAACTCATGTTGGGGCCTACCCTGGATTCTACTCTTACACCCAGAATCCAGGGGAGGGCATGACACCACCCACTTGCCCTCCCAAGGACAAGACCACCCTCAACACATAAGTCGCAACAACAAGTCCTGTTGGCTATTGCAATTGATCTCACTGAGGGGCACTACGGTGTCCTCCCCCAGTACAGAAGGGGGCTGAAGAGGCTTATTTGGGGAGGACCCGAAGGAGTCCAAGAGCCCTCCTTCCTTCCAGGAGCCTCGGAGGAGACCCACGGCACCCACCTTCCCTGTCCCAGGGGCTCCTTCCTTCCTCCTCATCCTTCTCCCAGGGGGTGTTTCCCTCCAGGCCCCCACCATCTCCAGGGCAGCCCAGGGGTGGGGTGGGGGTCTCAACGCCACCGGAGGGGCAGAGGGGAAGATTCGTGCCCATTCATCCGTCCATCCATCCGTCCCTCCTTCAGTCTCAAGGAGCCCCATGGCTTCGGTCCAGCCTCTCCCCAAGTGACCCCCCTTGCTCCAGGGAGGCTGCTCCCTTCTTCTCTCCTCTGGCACCCCAGAGGAGGAGGAGGCTCCCACCCGCTTGCCTGCCTGCCTTCCTTCCTGGGGGGGGGGAAGAAGAGGCTTCTCCCCTCCCTCCCTCCCTTCCTCCCTCCCTCGGAGATCATGGTGACCCTCCTTGAGGCCCAGCTGTGGGGCAGGGAAAGAGCCCCCCCGCCACCTGCAAAGCTCCTGCCCGGGATGCAGAGTGCCCTTGGCCAGGGAGGGTCGCCGGAGAGGCTGGTTGCCCCTTCACTGCTCCCCCTCTGAAGGACCCCCCGCCCCTCTTTGGGCCACAGAGAGTGGGGGAGAGTGGGCATCCTCTTGCAGTGACCCAGGCGCTCTCTCCTCCCCCTCCGCAGCCTGACTGCTCAGGGAGAAGATGCCCAAATTCCCAAAGCCAGAGGCTGCTCTGCCTTCAGGAGTTGAGGGGGGGGGGTCCTTGGTGGTCTCCCATCCAAGTACTAGTCAGGGTTGACCCTGCTTAGCTTCCAAGATCAGGGGGATCTGGTGGAAATTGCCAGATCTAACTGACTTGCAATCCCAGAGTGCCTGTCATTAAAATGGCAACTTGGCCAAAGTTTCTCTCTCTCCCCCCCACCCCCACATATCACTGTGGAAACTTGGGCTGAAGTTACACTACAGGGCATTACAGTATTTGAAGGACCACATCTCCTGGTTTAAGCCCAGTAGAGCTTTAAGATCATCTGGAGAGGCCCTTTGCTGGGTCCCATCCGCTTCATTCCCATAGTGGGGGGGCTGTTGCACCTTCAGTAGTACGGGGCAGGAAGAATCCAGAGATGGCGTTGCCAGTTTCTTCCTCTGAAATATAGCACCTGGGATTGCTTGACGGTCTCCTATCCAAGTACTAACCAGGGTTCACCTTAGCTTCGAAGATTAGATGGGATCTGGTGCTTCAGTCTGGGGAAGGAACCTCAGAGGAGTTGCCTATGAAGGTGTGGGAGACGGAGGCAGAAGCCAGCTGCTGGGCCTTCACCATCCCTTGTGGGAAGAGGAAGTCTGTAGCCTTCATCCCTCTTAGACATTCTTGTCTGCTGGCCCAGGCATCTCCAGAGTTGCTCCCTCAGCTGGAAGCAGGATCTGTGGTCATTTCAGGGTGTGGGGTGGTGGTGAAAGTAATCAAAGCAAAGGATCCACAATTTATTAATGCACCACTGGTGCATATGCCACAGTGTGTGTATATGTGCCCATAAGAGCACATGACATGTAGAAAGATTTTCAAAACCATTTTGTATTTAATATTCATATTCTTTAAGAAATACTACATGTAAGCAATTTAGAACTACATTTATTACATATTCTTTAAAAAACATTTTTATTAAACATTTTATTTCCCATCTAAAAACAACAAGGAATAACATAATACAAAACACACAAATCAACACAAATCCCCAAGCTAGCCCCCCTCTTATTCTAATCGCCCCTTACCCAGCTAAAGCTATCTTAGACAAGCAAGACTAACAGAAGACTAACAAAAACTAGAGGCGATTTGGCAATCTGTAGGTGGAAAACTGGCTGGAAACTCTGGAATAATGGTGGAATGCAAACAGGTCTGCAGAACGAGTGACCATCAAGAGGAATCCAGCAGCGCCTTTGCCATCTCGGGAGGCCTAAAAGAAGCAGTCCTGGAAATAAAGAGAAACATGTTTATGGAGTCATCTGTGATCTGCCACACCATGCAGGCCAGCTGTATTGGTGGGAACAAATTGTGGAGACAGAACAAGTTATAGAGGCAGGAAGGCATGTCTTCCCAACAATTTTAGCTCAGTCGTGTGACCCCCCCCTCACGTTCCCAACCCAGTTCTACTTTTCCCTTTTGCCCAGGAGCCAGAGTCAGTGGGGGTGTGATCCTGGGGGCAGAGGGGCACCTGGAGCCAACTTTCATGGGTCCTGATCAAGGAATCCAGCACAGTCCTTGGAAGAGCAGGAGCCTCATCCCTATCCTTCTCCAGCTGCTCCTGCTGCTACCTGACTAACCCTCACCTGCCACTTTTTGGGACCACCTCTGAGCAGCCAGGAGATAGACCAGACAGGGTAGAGGGAAGGAAGGAAGGAGCACTGTGGAGTCACAGCAAGGGAAGGGAAGGAAAGAGGACACAGTGCACAGGCCAGAGGGTTTTTGTCAGGATCATCCATGAATTCTGAGGCATAGGGTAGAGTTCATGGAGGATCCTGACAGTTTGATGGTTTGAGACTGATTCTGCCTTGGGCCTCTGGAATGTCTGGGAGATGTTGGTTACCATGGGAACGCTGATCATCCCGGGAGCTCAAGGCCTGCCAGATGGTCTGGCAATTCTCGCTCCTCCATAGTGTGCTTTGATGTGCTGCCCTCCCTTTTCTGCTTTCTCACGCTGGGTGTCTCTTATCTGTTTCCACTGTAAGTTTGATCTTTAGTTGCAGCTTTCTCACTGTTCCTTACACATGCTTCTATTCCAATAAAGAACTTTATTGAAGATATGTGAGTTTGTGTTCTGTGTACATCACAGTTTTCTTACACAGTGAGGGACAAAAGCAACTTGAGTCTGACCAGATTGCCTAACCCCACAATTCTCACTCACTCCTCCTGACTAGGCTGTTCTGGGAAACTGTCTTGCCTTTTTCTTGTAGATTAACAAGGAATACATGCTTCTGTCTGTCTGTGATACCACTAGAGCATACAGATTCCACTGGAGAGGGCATTTCAGGGGCAGAGGGAGGGAGACTGAAACATACAAAGTCTGTCTATTAAATAACAAGACTGTTTCTACCTTTCAGACAAATCAGGAAGAACTGATTGTGAACGCTTGAGTGGTGACCTTGAAAATGTCTGAACCTGCATGACAAACACCAACACTCTCAGCCATTCAATTAATTATCAGTAGTCGTTTAAAGCAGCTGTATTGGCTGTTTTGTGCTGGAAAAATGCTAAGTTTAAAAGTCAAGCAACGTGACATTCTGCAACAACTTGAGGTGGACCCCAACCCTTTTCAAAGAATCATCACTTGTGATGAAACCTGGATCTCCCAGTATGATCCTGAGACAAAGCAACAGTCAATACACTGGGAAACACCATCATCACCAAGAATGAAAAAAGCATGTCAAAGCAAGCCCACTTTCAAAACCATGCTTATTATTTGTTTGTTTGTTTTTTATATCAAGGGTGTAATTTTGGCAGAATGGATTCCAGAAGGCAGGACAGTGAACCAGCACTATTATAAGGACGTTTCGACAAAGCTGAGAGAAGGAATCAGAAAAAAAGGCCAGAACTATGGAACAATGATTTCATTCTTCATCAAGACTATGCACCTGCTCACAAAGGACTTTTTGTGAAGCAGTTTTTGGCCAATAAATGCATTACTACACTTGAACATCCTCCATATTTGTCAGATTTGGCACCATGAGGCTTTTCCCTAAAGTGCGGCTTTTCCATAAAGTGAAATTGGTGCTTCAAGGAACCAATTGCTTCAAGGCACCATGCGGCTTTTCCATAAAGTGAAATTGGTGCTTCAAGGAACACATTTTGAGTCAATTGATGCAGTAAAGAAGAAAATGGCAGATGTAGATTTTCCTTGTTTTTTTTTCTGGGCTGTGAGGCCGTGTTTTGGAATAGTTTCTTTCTGACATTTTGCCTGCATCTCTGGCTGGCATCCTCACATTCTCTGAGGATGCCAGCCACAGATGCAGGCAAAATGTCAGAAAGAAACTATTCCAGAACACGGCCTCACAGCCCGGAAAAACCCCAAGGAAAATCTATGGATGCCGGCCGTGAAAGCCTTCAACTTCACAGTGGCAGATGTGTCGAAACAGCTGACAGAAACTGATCTGCTCCATGCCTTTGACCAGTGGAAAACAAGACTGTATTGGTGTGTGAGTGGGAACAGGGAGTATATTGAAAGTGGCAAGCATTAGAACTGTAATACACATGAATAAAGATGGGCTATTGTATCAGTCTTGTTATTTAATAGACATACCTTGTACCTGTTTGGCAGACTGGTTGAATAAGTGCCCACACAGCACACACCCTCCTTTTCATCTTCCTCCTCCTCCTCCTCCCCCTCCTCTTTTTCTAGCTCCAGTTGTAACTCACACGTCAATTTTAATACCAAGTATACCCAAATCTCAACATTGATTTCCTTCTCCACTTCTAATTCCACTTCCATTTCAGTCTCAAGCTCGACCTCCATGTCTCCCTGCTTCTACACTTTCACTACTATTTATGCCTCCATCTCCATTTGCATTTCGTTCTCCTCCTCTTCTTCCTCTTCCTCTTCCTTCTGTTCTTCCTCCTCTACCTCCTTCTCCTCTTCTTCCTTTTCCTCCTCCCCACTGAGACCCCGTGAGGTTGACAATGTAGGTGTCTAAGTGGGGAAGTAGGGAGGCAACAGCTAAGGGGAGGGGAGGGGAGAGCTCATCCTCCTCTGTAAAAGGTTTGCCCAGTTGATCTTCTAGGGTGGTGGTGGAAGGGAACTTGTCAAGGCCAGAGTTCATTCATTTCACAAAAGTTTTCTTCCAGGATAATCTTATTAGAACATACTAGAGGGTAGACATGCATCACATAATAGAAATCTGGGAGCTATGATTCAGAAGGTGGGGCATTGCCAGACTGGGAAGTGACTGAGGAACTCAGGGTCGCAGGAAGAGATCCCTGATCATTGGAGTTTTAGCTGTGAGGGTGTGTGACAGAAAGAGAACTGAAAAGGAGAAAGAGGGAGAGAGAGGTGCTAGTAGTTTAGAGGCCAGCTGGGGAAGTCTTTCTGGAGCTCACAGAAGAAGCCAAGGCCTCTGGAGTGTAGGGAGGGAGATGCTTTACTCATGCCTGACCATGTACCTTAAAGAAAACATGAGCCTTTCACTCCCAAGGCATCTCCCAGGCTTTTAGTTCATGAGCTGGAAAACAGCATGGAAATGGTCAGAAAGGGATCCTGCCCACCATACTTTTCCTGTCTCATGGCCAAAGCAAAGCAACCCATATCCCACTGAAGAAGGGAGAGCCTCCTGGAAAAGGCATGAAAAGATCCTTGGGGAATGAATGCAAGAAAGAAAACCTCCATCTGAAATCTGGAGGAAGCTCTGTTGATCCACCCCAAAGTATATGACTGCTAATCTTTTCACTTAGGATGCGATCAAGACTGCCTCTGATGACAACATGGCTGGATAGGTGACTTTGGAAGTGATCACCTTGGCCATCATGGTTGTGGAATCCTCTCCATGGAAAGCTGACTCGCATGAGTAGATGTAAGGCATCTGGAGGCAGAGCTGCCTCATGTTTGATGGCTTCTAGGCTTCTAGCTTCAGGCTAAAAGAGTTGGAAAATACTAAAATATCTTTGAGCAAGGGGTGAAGTGACCCCTGCATGCAAGTAGGAAGTAAAACCTAGAAAACACAGATCAGTGAGACACACAGAGAACAGACAAACGGAGAGGCATGCTAGAGAGTAGAGAAGCATCACATGTTAGAAATCTGGAAGCTGTGATTCAGAAGGTGGGGCATCTCCAGACTGGGAAGTGACTGAGGAGCTTAGAGTGGGAGAAAGAGATCCTTGATCATTGGAGTTTTAGCTGTGAGGATGTGTGACAAAAAGAACTGAAAAGGAGAAAGAGGGAGAGAGAGGTGCTAGTAGTTTAGAGGCCAGTTGGGAAAGTCTTTCTGGAGCTCACAGAAGAGGCTAAGGCCTCCAGAGTGCTGGGAGGAGGATGCTTTACTCATGCTTGACCACGTACCTTAAAGAAAACGTGAGCCTTAACGTTTTCTGCACCCTGTTCTCCACTCCCAAGGCGTCTCTCAGGTTTTTTGGTCATGAGCTAGAAAACATCATGGCAATGATCAGAAAAGGCCACCTGCCCACCAAACCTTTCCTGCCCCATGCCCAAAACAAAGCAACCCATATCCCAGTGAAGAGGGGAGGATCTTTGAAAAAAGCCTGAGAAAATCCTTGGGGAGGTGAATGCGAGGAAGAAAACCTCCCATCTACACTGTGGAGGAAGCTCTGTTGGTCCACCCCAAAGTACATGACTACTAATCTCACCTGGGATAAGATGGAGACCGCCTCTGAGGAAAGCATGGCAGGATACATTACTTGGGAGGTGAGCACCTTGGCCATTAGGATTGTGCAATCCTCTCCTTGAAAAGGGTCCTGTAATGAAGAAGGAGGCAAAGGAAATCATCAGTCATTGAAGAAATATGCAGACCCTCTCATGAAGGGATGACAATCCTTGACTACTGTATGTCCTCCTTAGCTAAGAGGAAAATTATAACAGTAGTTTTCTCCACAGAGCGGGAGAAAATGAGAGGTTGAGACTTACCATGAATGGTTGTTCTAGGAAGGCTGAAGGAGCAACCCAATAACTCTGCGTTCTCCCCTCACTGCAGCTGATCAAGGCAGGAGAGATAGCCTTGACTGTAACTACTTACAAATTCTCTTATTTCAACTCAAATTAGAACTTCAAAAAATGCAGCTACAGGAGGCAGTTGCTTGATCCTTCAGCCTTCTTAGAATGACCACGGTATCAACCTCTCATTCAGGGAGGCTTAAGGAGCAAACCACTACCTCTGGGACATACCCAAGCCTATTATTTAGGGTGGGACTGGCTCCACTGACCCACCACCCACATTGACCCATACCAACTGTCACACATACTCTTACCTTCGTTGAAGTTGCTAAAATCCGTGATCCTTATGACTCCTTTGTTGTCAATCACAAGATTATCCAGCTTCAGATCCCTGAACAAAAAAAAACACAATGCAACACCCCCTCAGCACAGTGTAAATATCTGCATATGGACTGTACACTATCCTGAACCATATACCAACCCCCCCCCCCAACTTACTTTTAAGGCCTGAAGCCGCTTCATGTGGCCATTCTGTGCTCCATGGCAAACAAGCAGGATTGAAGAGGTTTCTGGTCATAGCCCCCATAGCCATAGCCATTTGGGGCTTTAGGGGCTGTGTGGGTGCTGTGGGAGGCTGAGGGGGCAGCAGAAAACAAGCTTGCTCTAGCCTCAATATGACATCCCTTCAAATATTTAAACATGGCTATCATGTTCCCTCTTAACCTTCTCTTCCCCAGGCTAAACATACCCAGCTCCCTAAGCCACTCCTCATAAGGTATGGCTTCCAGACCTCCCACCATTTTGGTCACCCTCCTGTGGACATGTTCCAGCTTCTCAATATCCTTCTGGAACTGTGGTGCCCAAAACTGGACACAGTATTCCAGGTGAGGTCTGACTAAAGCAGAATAGAGTGGCATTATTACTTCCCTTGATCTAGACTATGCTTCTATTGATGCAGTCTAGAATCACATTGGCTTTTTTAGCTGCCGCGTCACACTGTTGACTCATGTTCAGTTTGTGGTCCACTAAGACTCTTGGACCCCTTTTGCATGTACTGCCATCAAGCCAGGTGTCACCCATCCTGTATCTGTGCATTTCGTTTTTACTGCCAAGTGTAGTATCCTACATTTCTCCCTCTTAAAATTCATTTTGTTAGTTTTGGCCCAGCTTTCTAATCTGTTAAGGTCATTTTGAATTCTGATCCTGTCCTCTGGGGTATTAGCTACCCCTCCTAATTTGGTGTCATCTGCAAACTTGATAAGTATGCCCTCTATTCCCTTATCCAAGTCATTGATAAAGATGTTGAATAGCACTGGGCCCAGGACAGAACCCTGTGGCACCCCGATGGTCACTTCTCTCCAGGATATGGTTGAATGCAAGCCATCTCTCTCTGGCTTCTCTTCGCAAACGAAGATTCAGGAAGGACTCATCCTGCGCTTTCTGCAAGTGCGCTGATTACTAAAAAGGCCAATCCGAGATAAACAAGTCCGGTTGCAGAAAGCACAGCAGAAGGCCTCCTTGGGTGATGTTTCCGGGTTGTGATTTTTTCTGCGTTGTCATTTCTCTTCAAGACTTGTTTGGCGTGAGTTCTCAAATAAGGCTGCAGCATTGTGGATAGTGTGTCTCCATGCCTCCCAATGTGAGGCCAGGGCAGACCACTGTTGGTGATCAGTTTGGCCGAGCCTGAGGTGTTGTTTCAGGGAGTCCTTGTATCGCTTTTTTGGAGCGTCTCTCTTACGCTGACACGTGGTGAGTTCACCGTAGAATACTATTTTGGGGAGGTGATGGTCCTCCATCCTAGAAACATGCCCTGCCCAGCGCAGCTGTGTTCCCAATATCATGGCCTCAATGCTGGTGATCCCTGCTTGCTCAAGGACAGCAACATTCGTCACATAGTCAGTCCAGTGTATATTTAGCTAAGTATCTATAAAAAACACCCAGTTTTGCAATAACTTAAAGAAGGTATTCAAACAACTTCATGCTGAACAAAAGCTAAAAGCAATGAACCCTCTAATGCCAGAATTTTAAGAGTGTATATGAAATGTTCTAGAATTAGACAGGATTGCGGGGCGGGGGGGAATGATATTTCCTTTTTTGACTTTGTAGTTTTTGTGTGTCTTGGACCCCTGTATTTAAAAACTGGGGGCGAAAAAGGAGAATTGTCACTCACTGAAGCCTCCAGGAGTCCTCCTCCTCCTCCTCCTGTACAGGGATGGTCAGCCCCCAGCTCCGCCCCTGTTCCTTGTGTTGTCCACCTCTTTTTCTCAACGTATATAGACTCTCAGCTATGGTGGCTATGCACTGCCTTCAGCCTCACAGGCGCCATGGCTCCTGGGAAACGACGGGAGGAGGGCCACTGACCCTGGAGGTCATGCACAGGGGATGCTCAGCTGCTCTGGGAAACAAGAGATGGGCTCGACAGGCCCTTGGTCTGGTCCAGCCACAGGGCTCTTCTCAGTCCCTTCCTTCCCCACTGCAGTAGAACCCCTCTGTTTCCAGGACATCTGATACAGATGTGAGCCCTATTTGTCTGAGTTAGATAAAAGTCCGGGAGGCAAAACAGAGTATCATAAGCACATCATCTTTTCTTTTTAACCTGAGTTCCCTGAATTGATTACTTTGGGGCTTTACAGCTGGGTGCTTGGGTATGCTGTCAGAAGTGAGGGACACCTCCTTTTCCACAGCATTGTTGGGGCACGCTTGGGCACCCAGATACTGATGAATGTTGACCCCCAGAATCCCTGACCACTGGCCATGCTAGCTGAGGCTCATGTGATGTTAAATGCCCCAATTTCTGGGGTGCCAAGTTTGGGAAGCAGGGCACTATGGCCAAGCAAGGGGGTGGTTCAAAAGACACTCACATGGCCCATGGCTCAGGAAAAAGGGTTTTCTGATGGTAGCTCCACAGATCTCCACCAGAGGCGTACTCAACCACCATGCCGATGTGGGTGGGAGCCTGAAAGCATCCAAAAGTTTTATGACAAATGGGTGCTTTCTTTTCATATTCCTCTTGAGCACCAGCTTTTCTGTTTCCAGCCTGCAAATCCAAAAGCGGGAGAGAAGGGCAAATCAGTGACAGAGTAAGGAGAAGAGATTCAAGATCAAGTGTGGTCTCAGAGCTAAACCAAACTGAATCTCACCGAAGTCAGAAAGAACATCTGAAGCAGGGAGTGAAGGGAGCACCTTCCCACTGTCCAGACCTCCCTCCCTCCAAGTCAACTGGGCTTCTTCTGATCCCCACAGCCCCCACATTGCACTGACCTTGTAAAAGGTTAAAATAGTTTCCCCCAGGAGTGGGGCTGAGCCATGGGCCTTTCCACAGACAGGGGAAAGGGCTCCTCTGGCCAAACTTCTGGAAAACTTCCACTTACTGAGCGAGGTGATGAATTTCTGATTTTTTCATCGTCTTCACTGCCAGCAGCAACTTTTTTGCCTTGAATTCCGCTAGGTAGACCTGGAATTGATGGGGACCCTTAGTTTTTGGCTTCCACCATTTTATCTCCCTTCTGAAAGCATATCCTCCAGGGGTCCTAAAACTCATGAGAATGTCCCCGGGTATTTCTGAAGGTCCCAGAATACCATCTGCCCCGGCAGAATCCCAGATTCAGAACGCTAGCATGAGTTTTCCCCATCAACCAATGTTAAAACTACTGACAGTTTTCTCTAGGCCAACACATCCATCCATCAAAAAGTGATTGGAGTCAATCTTTGGGGAGGGGAATGTGAGTATCTTAAGAAAATCCAGAGTGTGAGAGCACTTGAAGATATTTATATGAAGGGAATAATGTGTGTGTGTGTGTGAGTGAGTGAGAGAGAGAGAGAGAGAGAGAGAGAGATGCATGCTTCACATAGAAATACAACATTACATTGATATATAGGGTTTTTTCTTTTTTCCTAAATTCATTACATAAATCCAGAGGGTTCTCTGCTTAAGGTATTACAAGTTTCTGTGTTCGTCCTTGTTAATAGATTTTGCAGTTGGCCACACCCTTTCAGTCACATCCTCATGTCATTCATCTAGAGCAGCCCTTACAGATTCACACAGGTGTCCCTGTTTTCATCTGAGAAATGTTGGGGGGGGGGGATATGTGCAACACTATGTAAAAAAGCATTACACTGTCTATGAGTTTGCAATCTGACTGTACACATGGTCAAAGGTTTGTCAGAATTTCTGTACCTGAATTTATTCCTGACTGGTACCCAATACAAGAAGCCTCCTAAATCTCAACTATGGATTTATTCATTTCTTTTTACATTTATTTTCCACCTTTCCCTGACAAAGGACACAAGCACGTTTTCAGTATAGATTGCAACAAAGTACAGATTAAAATACAATTCAGTAAGCTATCCCGCTAACTTAAAACGTTATCTCCATGGAGAGTAGCAGCAAGGCTCTTATAAACACTTCCGTTATTTTTTTTTTTTAAATTACAGAGGGCCCTTAGTATCTGCTGGGGTTTGGGTCTAGGACCTCCCATGGATACCAAACTCTGTGGATGCTCAAGTCCATTATATACAGTGGTGTAGAAAAATGGTGTCCCTTATATAAAATGAGAAAATCGAGGTTTGCTATTTGGATTTATTTATTTATTTATTTGGAATATTTTTGCAGCATGGTTGGTTGAATCTGTGGATGCAGAATCTGTGGATATAGAGGTCCTGCTGCATTTTATACAAGAGCTCTTTCAGAAATGCTCTCACCCTTTAAAGAGAGGTCAACAGTGATAGGTTTAAAGAGTGTTCAGTGACCCAGTTTCCTCATCTCTCTTAGACCTAGCCTAGTTTCTGGGATGTAAACTGATCATTTCTTCCTTTTCCCTTCCTGCCCCCTTATTCTCTCAATCTACTAAGGGCAAATCCACACTATACAAATAATCCAGTTTGAAACTGGACTATTTGCCATGGTTCCTTCCTATGGAAACTGGGGGATTATACTTTTACAAGGTCTTTAGTTATTTAGCCTTCTCTGCCAAAGAGTGTTGGTGGTTCACCAAACGCCAGTGCATGAACACCCCTAGAGACATCCTGTGTCACTTACCTTGCCAAAACTGTGTTTCCCAGCACTGACAGGAAACTGAAATCATGGGTCTGTAGTGCTGTCCTCTCTGTCCTAGAATACAGAAGGGAGCCAGTGAATGCCTAGGAAAACCTTGGCACCCTATTGATGACGGAGGGGCAGAACAATGTCTCCGCAGAAGCACCCCCAGTCCCTCCTACCTTCCTTCCATCTCCCTGTTTTCTGGGCCTGGACCTTTCAGAAAATAAAAAGAAGGCATCAGTTTTTCCTTGATGAAGCCCATATCTCAAAAGAAGGCACTTTCTCTGCCTTGAACCTTCCCTGTGTTCAGAAATGCAAGAGGAAGCCAAGTCCAAGGAAAAGCAATGAGGGCTCTGTTTCTGCCGCCCCCTGGAAATGCCATTGCAGGAGACCTGAAGAGCAACTTGGGACAAAAAGTAGGGAGGAGCAGTATGTCCCCAACTCCCTCCTCTTTCCCACAGCAGTGACCACTCCAGATAAGGTTTCCATCCCATTCTTTGTGCTTTGATTGAATGGAAATGTCTGAAGGAATTGTTGAACCTCAGAAACTTTGCAATAGATGTATTTCTTCCATCACTGTACAGCCGCAATATGCAGCCCTCCGGTGGGGGCTTCCCAGAGTCTGGTGAGATCTGCAACTTTCCCAGTCATGAATTCATTCCACGCATTCATTCCTCTGCAGCCAAAATGGCCACCACCACCCCTCCACACACAAGAGGAAGGTGTCAGCAGGCTGGGGGAAAGCTCTCTCTCTCACACCCTCACTCTCTCTCTCTCTCACACACATGCAAATCCATAGAAGCTGAGGAAAAAGCAGACCTGAAGAATTTGACTTACTATATGAATTTTCCTGATTTTTTTCCTTTCGTCTCTTCTGGCAACAACAAAAACAGCAGCAGCAGAAATATTTGCAGACAAACGTCCAGAATTTCATGTTGCTGGACCTAATGGAGAGATCAAGGGAAACAGTGGGACCTTTGCTCTGAGCCAAGACCATTTGGGATTCTTGATGTGATCAGGTCATATCATATGACAGTATCACATCTGGAGACACAAAGCTCTCCAGTCAAGATCCCTTTCAATGTGACAATGTTCAGACATAAAGTAGACATTGCTTCCTTTAATTGGTTTGGATTTTTTGATTCTGTAGAAGTTTCCACACATGAACCTTTTCAAAGGCAGAATGGACACTCAGGAACAATTTCTTTCAAAATGCCTTGCGCTATCGAGCCAGGATGGGCAAACGTGGCCCTGCAGATGTTGTTGGACTGCAACTCCCATGAGTGCTAGCTACCATTGCCAATGGTGAGGGATGGCAGGAATGGTAGTGCAACACCAGCCAGAGGGCCCAAATCCTGGCTAGCATTAATAACACATGATTTTTAGACTGGGACTGGGATCAAGTACACATTTCTCAGCAAGACTGAGGAATATACAGCTAGAAAGAATTTATTCAGCAGTAACTATCTAATACTATTCCGTTGCATGCCGGATTTTTCACTTCAATTGAAGATTATGAGTTTTAATATAACGTTTGGTCTGCTTCAGGAGCAAATGATTGAGAAAAGTAAGCTGCAGACCAATAGCCAATCCACATGATTTCTATGAGCATACACACAGCTCCTAACTATGTGTCAAACTGGAGCTCAGGAGCCAAAACACACTCTAGAGCCAGGGTGGGCAACTAGTGCTCCTCCTGCTGTTGTTGGACTGCAGCTCCCATGAGCCCTAGCCTACATAATAAGTGGGGAGGGATGGTAGGAACTGCAGTTCAACACCAGTTGGAGGTGGCATGACCGCCACCACAAGTGGCCCCACCATACCCCACAAGCCAAAACCTGGCCAGAGTTGAAACCCTGTAACCTAATGAAACACAGGCTCAAGCCATATATCATGGCAGTATACCCAGGGTTAGTTTAAGTCCCTTTCTGAAGGTGGGATTTGTTCCTACAGGTATGATAGGAGAGCTGAAGGAAAGCAAGATCACAGAGAAGCTGAACAAACAGTTTTCATCCATCTTCCCTGCTGAAGATAAGGGTTGTCCATATCTGTGGTTGAAAACAGATGTTTCCAGGTTGAGGGGACCAACAAGTGGCAGCAAGGAGTGATGACCATAAACAAGAATGTTCTAGGCCTGATTGAGTAATCATAGGCAAAGCCATCACCAGGTCAAAATAATATGGATCCAAGAGATCTTGGAAAGCTCAAATATGATATTCCTGAGCTGGTTGAAATATGCAATGTGCTCCTAAAAACAGCCTCTGTCTCAGAGGACTGGAGAGTTGCCACTGTAACATCCATTCATGTTTTTTGTGCCACTCAAATCATCTTCTATCTGTTTAGCCGTGCAAGCCATTTCACCTGCTGGCTTCTTGCTGTTTTTTCAGTTGCCTGTTAAAGGTGAGACTGATTGTCTCTAGCAAGACAAAATCTCTTTACATTCAGACAATCCTGAGTAAAGCAACGTAAAAGTCTCATACACCAAAGCAAAGGGACAGAAGCAGAGAGAAGTCACCTCTCACGCAAGCCAACTCCAACTTCCATGTTGAGAGAGAGAGAGAGAGAGAAAAGGAAGAGGAAGCGGAACCGGAACCTTCCTCCCTGGACAACGGGCTTGTTGTGGCAACAAGAACCATTTGGAACCCATTTCCAAAGGATGCTGGTGGGCTGCTATGCAATGGGAGTTCGCACCAGCCCTTTGTAAGTTAATGGATGCCCAAGGCCAAGCAGGATGGCTTCTGGATGGGGGTGGGGAGTTAACCTCTGTCTTGTGGACCCCATCCCAGTATGACTTGACTGCAAAAGTAATGAACTTTCCAAAGAGTAAATCACTAACATTACTTGGGACTGAAAAAAATATTTAATTAACCACTTAGCCCAATTGGAATGATTCCAACTTGGTTGGCTTACTTTAACATGAGGCCCATTCTAAGAGGATTGGGCCTCAATTTCCCGAAACATAAATCCATTGAATTAGTTGGGATAGACTAAAACACTAGGGGCTTGTCTATACGAGGCAAAAAAACCCAGAGTGCCTCACAGTAATAGCATTTTGCAGTAGCTGCAACTTGTCTTAGTTATTTTTGCTCCCATAAGCTTCACATGCAAGATGGCTGCAAGTGATCTACTCATGTTTGTACTTACCCCAAATTGCTGCTGCTTCAAGGTGTGATAGAGCAATTTTTGATTTAACAGAAAACCAAAAAACCCCACCCCGTTTTCTCACCTTAGCGCTCTATCGCTAAGGCAAAAATCCAACATGCCAGAGCTTTTGATGTTATTGCCCCCCCCCTCTTCCTAATATGCTGAAACGATGCGGAATGCCATTAAGACAGGTAGGATTCTCCTCGCATTCCCTTTGTAGTATTTTTGGTATTTAGACAACCCCCTAGAAGTGGTGAAGAAAACTTTTTGGCTTTGGTTTTGGAGCAGGAAAGCACCAGGTGTATATTTAACCCTTTCCTAACCACCAGATGATTTGCACAATTAGAATACGACTCAAAATATTCAAATTAGGTTGCTCCCATTTAGGAAAATGGAAGAGGAATACCTTAATTTATCAAGTACTTTCAATTTAATTAGCAATACATATTCAAGATGGTGATGATACTGAGGAGGATATAAATTCTATAATCACCATTCCTATTTTATTTCTTGTTGTTAACATAAATGCCCTTGTGTTTTCTATCTGCCTAACCCCTTTCCCCCTGCATCATCTATTTGGCTGTTAACCTGAGATTCTGATCTGAAGTCAACTGTGTAATCTCCAACGAAGAGCAGAAGGACACCACCTCAACTCAAGCCAACTCAAGGGAAGAGCCAGGAAGAGGAGGAGGAAGAAAAGGCAGCTGTGGAACCTTTGGCTCTGGGCAACGGGCTTGTTGTGGCAACAAGGGGTGTCTGGAACCCATTTCCAAAGGACACAGGTGGTCTGCTATGCAATGAGACTCCCACCAGCAATGCACAGGTTAATGGACCATTACATCCAAGTGGGTTGACTTTCTGACAGGGGTGGTGGTTATCCTCTATATTGTTGACCCCATCCAATAGGAGTGGTCTGCAAAATTCATAAACCTTCCAAATTGTAAACCACAGCAGGCACAGCTCTACCATGACTAGGCCCAGAAGCCAATGAAAGTCCCTCCCTCCATCCCAACTGCCACTGTCCTTGTAGGGAGAGAAGAAGAGGCAGGCACAGCTCCACAGTGCCTAGGCCCAGAAGCAGATGAAAGGCCTTCATCAGCTGTCCTCTGGGAAGTGAAGCTTATGGGGGCTGCTGGGGACAAAACCACCCTTAAGACAAGTTGCAGCTGCTATTACTATTGCTATTCCTATTCCTCTTACTGGGGGGGATATATCCCCCCTCATAGGGGCCCAAGAGACTTTTTGGAAAGGACCCAAAGGTTTCGAAGAGTTTTCTTTTCCAGAAGCCTTGGAGGAGACTCATATTAGAGCAAAGGATCCTCCTGGTTCCTCAATACACTCCCCCCATTGCACCCCTCTCGCCTCCCTTCCCTGACCCGGGGATTCCTTCCTCCTCCTCTCAGGGGTCATCTTCTTCCATCTTGGTTTCCTTCCACCCTTTCCAGGGCAGCCTGGGGGGGTCTCAAAGCCACAGGCGGGACAGACGGGAGAATTTCTGCCCATCCATCCATCCATTTGTCTAAAGGAGGCCAATGACTTTGGTCCAGGTTCTCCCCAAAGAACCCACGGGGAAAGCTTTTCCCTTCTTCCTTCCTGAGTCCTGCCAGTGATCGAGGCTCCTTTGGGCCAAGGGCCTTGACAGGGGCTGGTCCCACCTTCCTTCCTTCCTAACTCCCATGTCAATTCTAATACCAAGTATACCCAAATCCCAGCATCCATTTCCTTCTCCACTTCTAATTACACTTTGATTTCAATCTCAAGCTCGACCTCCATGTCTCCCTCCTTTTCCACTTTTTCTGCCTCCACCTCCATTTGCATTTCCTTGTCTTCCTCCTCATCTGCTCCCTCCTCCTCCTCCTCCTTCTGTTCTTCCTCTGCTTCTACCTCCATTCCCACTTCCTCTTCCACCACCTTCTGCATCTCCTTCTCCTCTTTCTCTTCCTCCTTCCTACAGACAGTCCTCCTGGAGTTCACACTGCAGCTGAGCAGTGGCGTAGCTGGGGGTGGGGGGCTGGAAATTCACTGCAGGTGGCACTTTCTGGGGGAAGGCACCAACCTGAAGCCTATTATCTGCTGAATCCTCTCACGTACTCCCTCCCCACCTGCCAGTTTTCCTTCACCCTTTTTCCTTCTCCTAAGCCCCCCTCCATTGATGAGGGCAGCACTTACAGTTTGGATCCTTTTGACCTTTTTGTTGTTGTTGTTGTTGTAAGTGGCTTTCCTCCTGTTGGAAGGAGCACCTGTTGGAATTCCCAGTTCTACACAACCATTAAAGGTACAGGAGTCTTCTCCAGTTCTTGCTCTGGCAACCTAGGGGTGAGGGCTCTACATAGGCAGACAGGTTATTACTAATTTTGCCTAGTTCCAAGTATTTGCAGGGGGAGGGCGTAACTTCCCCCTCCATTATCATTGGAACATTGAAACAATAGCATAGCAGGCTCTCACAAGCACAAGATACCCCCCATGTGTTCTGTGTAGCTTACATTCAAGTAAGTGTGCGAACGACAGATTCCAGACAGCCTTCATTATTCCCGTAAGGGCTCAGCAGCAATTGCTCTTTTAATATTTCTCAGTGTTCGATTATCTGGTATGTTTCTGACTGGTAACACCTGAGGAGGTTTCGCTACACAGAAGTAAGTCTTGGTGGCCCCCTTTTTCCAGATCATAGTGGGGAGGGGCAGGATCCCTGCCCTCACACTGATGTTCATGTCCACGGGGATTTTGTGCGAATGAAATGCACCTTGCTGAGAACCCTATGTTCAGAAGACCCTTGAAATAATAACAATAATAACAATAATTGTAAAGCACCAGGGTGAGTGGTGCATCCTCTGCCCCTGTCAGGGGAGGGTGAGGATTTGTCCCAGATAGACTCCAGTGTTACTGCTTCTCCTTATGGCTTCATGTACAGTAATAATCCCAGTGGGGTAGCTGGGACACAATATTATTTTTCAATGATTTAAACAAATATTGCATATCGCTGCATGTTTGTGGCATTTACAGTAATCAGGGAGCCACAGCAAAAATGCCTGCCAGTCTGACAAGTGGTAATGGTGACTAAGCCTTATACTGTTATAATTTGATCTCCTTAAGTGAGTGTAATATCTTTGTGATTTTTAAGCATCATTCTTTGTATTTCTGAGGTAAGTTACAGTATCACCATTTTTTTTAGGTGTGCAGGGTATACAAACTAACATTTTAAAAGGGATTTATTTATCCCTGTTATTTCTTATTTATTTAATTAATTTCCCGATGAACTTTTTCTACTATTTTTGCTGTATATTGAGGGGGACAGCAAAGACAGGGACTGCCCTGGGTGGCAAAAGCTCTAGCTATGCCAATGGAGCTGAGGGCTGAGGCTTCTAAGAGGGGAGGTGGGGAGGCAACCGTCATGCAGAGCTCATCCTCCTCTGTAAAAGGTCTTGTCAATTGATCTCCTGGGGGAAAGGGAATTTGTCAAGGCCAGAGTTCAGTGATTTCAACAAGGTTTCTTCCAGGCAAAAGTTATTAGAGCACTAAAGGCCAGAGATGGATCACATATTAGAAATCTGGAAGCTGATTCAGAAGGTGGGGCATTGCCAAACTGGGAAGTGACTGAGGAGCTTAGAGTGGGGGAAAGAGATCCCTGATCATTGGAGTTTTAGCTGTGAGGGTGTGTGACAGAAAGAGAACTGAAAAGGAGAAAGAGGGAGAGAAAAGTGCTAGTAGTTTAGAAGCCAGCTAGGAAAGTCTTTCTGGAGCTCATAGAAGAAACCAAGGCCTCTAGAGTGTAGGGAGGAAGATTTACTCATGCCTGACCAGGTACCTCAAAGAAAACGTGAGCCTTTACTTCATCAGCACCCCTTTCGGCATTCCCAAGGCGTCTCTCAAGAAACATCATGGAAATGGTCAAAAAGGGCCACCAGCCCCCCATACTTTCCCTGCCTCATGCCCAAAGCAAAGCAACTCATATCCCAGTGAAGAGGGGAGTGTGTCCTGGAAAAGGCCTGAGATGATCCTTGGGGGAGGGGTGAATGTGAGGGAAAAGACCTTCCATCTAAAGTCTGGATGCAGCTCTCTGATCCACCCCAAAGTACAAAAATACTAATTTTCTCATCTAGGATAAGATGGAGACTGCCTCTGAGGATAGCATGCCCAGATAGGTAACTTGAGAATTTATCACTTTGTCCACCAAACTCACAGAAGAAGAAAAGGTCTCCAGAGTGTAGGGAGGAGGATGCGCTACTTATGCCTGACCACGTACCTCAAAGAAAACATGAGCCTTTACTTCTTCTGCACCCTGTTCTTCACTCCCAAGACATTTCCCAGGCTTTTAGGTCATGCACTGGAAAACAGCATGGAAATGGTCAGAAAGGGACCCTGCCCACCATACTTTTCCTGTCTCATGGCCAAGGCAAAGCACCCCATGTCCCAGTGAAGAAGGGAGGGTCTCCTGGAAAAGGCCTGAGAAGATCCTTCGGGGAGGGTGAATGCGAGGAAGAAAACCTCCCGTCTACACTCTGGAGGAAGCTCTGTTGATCCACCCCAAAGTATATGACTGCTAATCTCACCTGGGATAAGATGGAGACTGCCTCTGGGGACAGCATGGCTGGATATGTGGCTTGGGAAGTGAGCACCTTGGCCATTAGGATAGTGCAGTCCTCTCCTTGAAAAGGGTCCTGAAATGAAGAAGGAGGTAAAGCAAAGCGTCAGTCAGGAAAGAAAGATGCAGACCCTCTCATGAAGGGATGCAAATCCTTGACTATGTCCTCAGCTGCAAGGACAAATAATGACAGTAGATTTCTCTCCAGTGAAGGAGAAAATGAGAATTTGAGAATTACCGTAAATGGTCATTCGAGGAAGGCTTGAAAAAGCAATCCACTACCTCTGGGTTATCCCCTCACGCCAGCTAAGCAATGTAGGAGGTAACATCCTAATTGATTACTACTGTAGCCACCTTCCCTATCTCCTTCCGTTTTTCCTTACATCACCTTGACTGTCACTACTTACAAATTCTCATATTTAAACTCAAATCAGATTTTTTTTTAAATACATACTCCCCAACTGCCACTCCCCTGGCCTCTGTGGAAGAAAAGAAGAGGCAGGAACAGCCCCACCATGCCTAGGCACAGAAGCAGATGAAAATCCCTCCCTCCATCCCACCTGACACTGCCCTGTCCTTGGAGGGAGGGAAGAAGAGGCAGGCACAGCTCCATTATGCCTAGGCCGAGAAGCAGATGAAAGGCCTTCCCTCCATCCCACCTGACACTGCCCTGTCCTTGGAGGGAGACAAGAAGAGGGAGGCACAGCTCCATTATGCCTAGGCCCAGAAGCAGAATAAAGGCCCTCCCTCCATTCCACCTGACACTGCCCTGTCCTTGGAGGGGGAGAAGAAGAGGCAGGCACAGCTCCATCATGCCTAGGCCCAGAAGCAGAGGAAAGGCCATCCCTCCATTTTAACTGCCACTGCCCTGTCCTTGGAGGGGGAGAAGAAAAGGCAAGCACAGCTC
The DNA here is from genome assembly GCA_030847615.1 of Gambelia wislizenii. Taxonomy (NCBI): domain Eukaryota; kingdom Metazoa; phylum Chordata; class Lepidosauria; order Squamata; family Crotaphytidae; genus Gambelia; species Gambelia wislizenii. The sequence continues at coordinate 265,376,714 of JAUMIR010000002.1, forward strand.
CATCAAGCCTAGGCCCAGAAGCAGAATAAAGGCCCTCCCTCCATTCCACCTGACACAGCCCTGTCCCTGGAGGAAGAGAAGAAAAGGCAGGCACAGCTCCATCATGCCTAGGCCCAGAAGCAGAGGAAAGGCCCTCCCTCCATTTTAACTGCCACTGCCCTGTCCTTGGAGGAAGTGAAGAAAAGGCAGGAATAGCTCCATCATGCCTAGGCCCAGAAGCAGAGGAAAGGCCCTCCCTCCATTTTAACTGCCACTGCCCTGTCCCTGGAGGAAGAGAAGAAAAGGCAGGAACAGCTCCATCATGCCTAGGCCCAAAAGCAGAGGAAAGGCCCTCCCTCCATTTTAACTGCCACTGCCCTGTCCTTGGAGGGGGAGAAGAAGAGGCAGGCACAGCTCCATCATGCCTAGGCCCAGAAGCAGAATAAAGGCCCTCCCTCCATTCCACCTGACACTGCCCTGTCCTTGGAGGGGGAGAAGAAGAGGCAGGCACAGCTCCATCATGCCTAGGCCCAGAAGCAGAATAAAGGCCCTCCCTCCATTTTAACTGCCACTGCCCTGTCCTTGGAGGAAGAGAAGAAAAGGCAGGCACAGCTCCATCAAGCCTAGGCCCAGAAGCAGAGGAAAGGCCCTCCCTCCATTTTAACTGCCACTGCCCTGTCCTTGGAGGGGGAGAAGAAAAGGCAGGCACAGCTCCATCATGCCTAGGCCCAGAAGCAGAGGAAAGGCCCTCCCTCCATTCCAACTGACACAGCCCTGTCCTTGGAGGAAGAGAAGAAAAGGCAGGAACAGTTCCATCATGCCTTGGCCCAGAAGCAGAGGAAAGACCCTCCCTCCATTTTAACTGCCACTGCCCTGTCCTTGGAGGGGGAGAAGAAGAGGCAGGCATAGCTCCACCATGCCTAGGCCCAGAAGCAGATGAAAGCCCCTCCCTCCATTTTAACTGCCACTGCCCTGTCCTTGGAGGGGGAGAAGAAAAGGCAAGCACAGCTCCATCAAGCCTAGGCCCAGAAGCAGAGGAAAGGCCCTCCCTCCATTTTAACTGCCACTGCCCTGTCCTTGGAGGAAGAGAAGAAAAGGCAGGCACAGCTCCATCATGCCTAGGCCCAGAAGCAGAATAAAGGCCCTCCCTCCATTCCACCTGACACAGCCCTGTCCTTGGAGGAAGAGAAGAAAAGGCAGGAACAGCTCCATCATGCCTAGGCCCAGAAGCAGAGAAAAGGCCCTCCCTCCATTTTAACTGCCACTGCCCTGTCCTTGGAGGAAGTGAAGAAAAGGCAGGAATAGCTCCATCATGCCTAGGCCCAGAAGCAGAGGAAAGGCCCTCCCTCCATTCCACCTGACACAGCCCTGTCCTTGGAGGGGGAGAAGAAAAGGCAAGCACAGCTCCATCAAGCCTAGGCCCAGAAGCAGAGGAAAGGCCCTCCTTCCATTTTAACTGCCACTGCCCTGTCCCTGGAGGAAGAGAAGAAAAGGCAGGAACAGCTCCATCATGCCTAGGGCCAAAAGCAGAGGAAAGGCCCTCCCTCCATTTTAACTGCCACTGCCCTGTCCTTGGAGGGGGAGAAGAAGAGGCAGGCATAGCTCCACCATGCCTAGGCCCAGAAGCAGATGAAAGCCCCTCCCTCCATTTTAACTGCCACTGCCCTGTCCTTGGATGGAGAGAAGAAGAAGCAGGAATAGCTCCATCATGCCTAGGCCCAGAAGCAGAATAAAGGCCCTCCCTCCATTCCACCTGACACTGCCCTGTCCTTGGAGGGGGAGAAGAAGAGGCAGGCACAGCTCCATCATGCCTAGGCCCAGAAGCAGAGGAAAGGCCCTCCCTCCATTCCACCTGACACTGCCCTGTCCTTGGAGGGAGAGAAGAAGAGGCAGGCATAGCTCCATCATGCCTAGGCCCAGAAGCAGAGGAAAGACCCTCCCTCCATTTTAACTGCCACTGCCCTGTCCTTGGAGGGGGAGAAGAAGAGGCAGGCATAGCTCCACCATGCCTAGGCCCAGAAGCAGATGAAAGCCCCTCCCTCCATTTTAACTGCCACTGCCCTGTACTTGGAGGGGGAGAAGAAGAGGCAGGCACAGCTCCATCATGCCTAGGCCCAGAAGCAGAGGAAAGGCCGTCCCTCCATTTTAACTGCCACTGCCCTGTCCTTGGAGGAAGTCAAGAAAAAGCAGGAACAGCTCCATCATGCCTAGGCCCAGAAGCAGAGGAAAGGCCCTCCCTCCATTCCACCTGACACTGCCCTGTCCTTGGAGGGAGAGAAGAAGAGGCAGGCATAGCTCCAGCATGCCTAGGCCCAGAAGCAGATGAAAGCCCCTCCCTCCATTCCACCTGACACAGCCCTGTCCTTGGAGGGGGAGAAGAAAAGGCAAGCACAGCTCCATCAAGCCTAGGCCCAGAAGCAGAGGAAAGGTCCTCCCTCCATTTTAACTGCCACTGCCCTGTCCCTGGAGGGGGAGAAGAAGAGGCAGGCACAGCTCCATCATGCCTAGGCCCAGAAGCAGAATAAAGGCCCTCCCTCCATTCCACCTGACACAGCCCTGTCCTTGGAGGAAGAGAAGAAAAGGCAGGCACAGCTCCATCATGCCTAGGCCCAGAAGCAGAGGAAAGCCCCTCCCTCCATTTTAACTGCCACTGCCCTGTCCTTGGAGGGGGAGAAGAAGAGGCAGGCACAGCTCCATCATGCCTAGGCCCAGAAGCAGAGGAAAGGCCCTCCCTCCATTTTAACTGCCACTGCCCTGTCCTTGGAGGGGGAGAAGAAGAGGCAAGCACAGCTCCATCATGCCTAGGCCCAGAAGCAGAGGAAAGGCCCTCCCTCCATTTTAACTGCCACTGCCCTGTCCTTGGAGGAAGAGAAGAAAAAGCAGGAACAGCTGCATCATGCCTAGGCCCAGAAGCAGAGGAAAGGCCCTCCCTCCATTTTAACTGCCACTGCCCTGTCCTTGGAGGAAGAGAAGAAAAAGCAGGAACAGCTCCATCATGCCTAGGCCCAGAAGCAGAGGAAAGCCCCTCCCTCCATTTTAACTGGCTCAGCCCTGTCCTTGGAGGAAGAGAAGAAAAAGCAGGAACAGCTCCATCATGCCTAGGCCCAGAAGCAGAGGAAAGGCCCTCCCTCCATTTTAACTGCCACTGCCCTGTCCTTGGAGGAAGAGAAGAAAAAGCAGGAACAGCTCCATCATGTCTAGGCCCAGAAGCAGAGGAAAGGCCCTCCCTCCATTCCACCTGACACTGCCCTGTCCTTGGAGGGAGAGAAGAAGAGGCAGGCATAGCTCCACCATGCCTAGGCCCAGAAGCAGATGAAAGCCCCTCCCTCCATTTTAACTGCCACTGCCCTGTCCTTGGAGGGGGAGAAGAAAAGGCAAGCACAGCTCCATCAAGCCTAGGCCCAGAAGCAGAGGAAAGGCCCTCCCTCCATTTTAACTGCCACTGCCCTGTCCTTGGAGGAAGAGAAGAAAAGGCAGGCACAGCTCCATCATGCCTAGGCCCAGAAGCAGAGGAAAGGCCCTCCCTCCATTCCACATGACACAGCCCTGTCCTTGGAGGGAGAGAAGAAGAGGCAGGCACAGCTCCACCATGCCTAGGCCGAGAAGCAGATGAAAGGCCTTCCCTCCATTCCACATGACACAGCCCTGTGCTTGGAGGGAGAGAAGAAGAGGTAGGCACAGCTCCACCATACCTAGGCCCAGAGGCAGATAAAAGGACTTCCCTCCATTGCAACTGCCACTGCGCTGTCCTTGGAGGGGGAGAACAAGAGGTAGGCACAGCTGCATCATGCCTAGGTCCAGAAGCAGATGAAAGCTCCCCCACCTCCATCCCAACTGCGGGACTATGGCCTAGTAAAGGGGTGGCTGAAAAGATATTCACAACAGCCATGGCTACGGAAAAATTATTGTTTTGTGGTAGCTCCACAAATCTCCACCTGATGCGTTTTCAACCACCATGCCGATGTGGGTGGGAGTCTGAAAGCACCCAAAAGTTTTATGACAAACGGGTGCTTTCTTTTCTTATTCCTCTCGAGCAGCGCTTTTCTGTTTCCAGCCTGCAAATCCAAAAGCAGGAGAGAAGGGCAAAAAGTGACAGAGGAAGGAGAAGAGATTCAAGATCAAGTGTGGTCTCAGTGCTAGAACCAAACTGATTCTCACTGAAGTCAGAAAGAAGATCTGAAGCAGGGAGTGAGGGGAGCACCTTCCCACTCTCCAGGCCTCCCTCTCTCCAAGTTGACTGGGCTTCTCCTGATCCCCATATACCCCACATTGCACTGGCCTTGTAAAAGGTTAAAATAATTCCCGCAGGAGTGGGGCTCAGCCATGACCCTTTCCAAAGACAGGGAAAAGGGCTTCTCTGGCCAAACTTCTGGAAAACTTCCACTTACTGAGTGAGGTGATTTATTTCTGATTTCTTCATCGTCTTGACTGCCAGCAGCAACTTTTCTGGCTTAAATTCAGCTAGGTAGACCTGGAATTGATGGGGGAGCCTTAGCTTTTGGCTTCCACCATTTCTATTTGCCTTCTTTTTCTTTTCTTTCTTTTTCTTTTTTTTTGACTTTTGAAAAACAATTTATTGCTTATTGCTTATACATTTCCTCCCCAGGTCTTGCTTGGGTCCTCTTATTCTAGGGCATACTGGGGCGACAGTCTTCTACGTCCCCTGAGTGGCTGCTGCTCTGCGACTGCCTCGTCCTCCTCCTCCTCCTGCTGCTGCTGCTCCCTCATACACGCTGCCTCACTGTTGAATGAGGTGCTACAGTGTGGGTTTTCCTCATTTGGCACTGTGTCTGCCTCCTCCTGCTCCTCCTGCATCTCCTGCTCCTCTTGCATCTCCTGCTCCTCCGGCTCCTCTGCTGCCTGGTCCCTCTTTTTTTTGTATTTTAGCCATAGCCAAATAAGGACATTCTGTATAATAAATACAATTATGGCCGCTGTTGACCCTATAGTGGCATTTCTAATGTCTTCAGACAGTGATCCATTGGTTGGCACTGTTGGTGGACAAACACAAATGCAGGGTGGCACAGTTACTGAAAATGGGGCCATGGCTGGCTGCACTTAATGCCCTATCCTGTTCCAACCTGGAAAATGGCTTGCCTGGATTTTCATGCATCTATTTGCCTTCTGAAAGCATACTCTCCAGGGGTCCTAAAACTCATGGGAATGTCCCTGCGTATCTCTGAAAGGTCCCAGAATACTGTCTGCCCCAGGCACAGCTCCATGATGCCTAAGTCCAGAAACAGATGAAAGGCCCTCCCTCCATTTTAACTGCCACTGCCCTGTACTTGGAGGGGGAGAAGACAAAGTAGGCACAGCTCCACCATGCCTAGGCCCAGAAGCAGATGAAAAGCCTTCCCTCCATCCTAACTGCCACTGCCCTGTCCTTGGAGGGAGAGAAGAAGAGGTAGGCACAGCTCCACCATGCCTAGGCCCAGAAACAGATGAAAGGCCCTCCCTCCATTTTAACTGCCACTGCCCTGTACTTGGAGGGGGAGAAGACAAAGTAGGCACAGCTCCACCATGCCTAGGCCCAGAAGCAGATGAAAAGCCTTCCCTCCATCCTAACTGCCACTGCCCTGTCCTTGGAGGGAGAGAAGAAGAGGTAGGCACAGCTCCACCATGCCTAGGCCCAGAAGCAGATGAAAGCCCCTCCCTCCATTTTAACTGCCACTGCCCTGTCCTTGGAGGGAGAGAAGAAGAGGCAGGCACAGCTCCATCATACCTAAGCCCAGAAGCAGATGAAAAGGCCTCCCTCCATCCTAACTCCCAATGCCCTGTCCTTGGAAGGAGAGAAGAAGAGGCAGGCACAGCTCCATCAAGCCTAGGCCCAGAGGCAGATGAAAGGCCCTCCCTCCATTCCACCTGACACTGCCCTTTGCTTGGAGGGAGAGAAGAAGAGGCAGGCACAGCTCCATCATACCTAAGCCCAGAAGCAGATGAAAAGGCCTCCCTCCATCCTAACTCCCAATGCCCTGTCCTTGGAAGGAGAGAAGAAGAGGCAGGCACAGCTCCATCAAGCCTAGGCCCAGAGGCAGATGAAAGGCCCTCTCTCCATTCCACCTGACACTGCCCTGTCCCTGGAGGGAGAGAAGAAGAGGCAGGCACAGCTCCATCATGTCTAGGTCCAGAAGCAGATGAAAGCCCCCCCTCCTGCTCCATCCCAACTGCGGGACTATGGCCTAGTAAAGGGGTGGCTGAAAAGATATCAACATCAGCCATGGCTCTGGAAAAATTATTGTTTTGTGGTAGCTCCACAAATCTCCACCTGGTGCATTTTTAACCACTTGCCGATGTGGGTGGGAGTCTGAAAGCACCTAACAGTTTTATGACAAACGGGTGCTTTCTTTTCATATTCCTCTCGAGCACCCGCTTTTCTGTTTCCAGCCTGCAAATCCAAAAGCAGGAGAGAAGGGCAAAAAGTGACAGAGTAAGGAGAAGAGATTCAAGATCAAGTGTGGTCTCAGTGCTAGAACCAAACTGATTCTCACTGAAGTCAGAAAGGAGATCTACAGAAGGGAGTGAGGGGAGCACCTTCCCACTCTCCAGGCCTCCCTCCTTCCAAGTCGACTGGGCTTCTCCTGATCCCGATATCTCCCACATTGCACTGGCCTTGTAAAATGTTAAAATAATTCCCGCAGGAGGGGGGCTCAGCTATGGCCCTTTCCAAAGACAGGGAAAAGGGGTCCTCTGGCCAAATAGCTGGTGGTGCAGTGATTAAATGCCAGTACTGCAAGCCACCACGTTGCAAGTTCGATTCCAGCAGGCTCCAAGGTTCACTCAGCCTTCCATCCTTTCCTAGGTCGGTAAATTGAGTACCCAGCTTGTGGGGGCAATTAGCTAACACACATTGGAAACTGTTTAACGCGGTGTAGATGTGTAAATAGCTGTTGCTTAAAACAATTTGTAAGCCGCTCTGATAGCCTTGTGGCTGAAGAGCGGGGTATAAATAAATAAATAAATAAAAATATCAGGAAAACTTCCACTTACTAAGCGAGGTGATTTATTTCTGATTTCTTCATCGTCTTGACTGCCAGCAGCAACTTTTCTGGCTTGAATTCAGCTAGGTAGACCTGGAATTGATGGGGGAGCCTTAGCTTTTGGCTTCCACTGTTTTTATTTGCCTTCTGAAAGCATACTCTCCAGGAGTCCTAAAACTCATGGGAATGTCCCTGCGTATCTCTGAAAGGTCCCAGAATACTGTCTGCCCCAGGCACAGCTCCATGATGCCTAAGTCCAGAAACAGATGAAAGGCCCTCCCTCCATTCCACCTGACACTGCCCTGTCCCTGGATGGAGAGAAGAAGAAGCAGGAATAGCTCCATCATGCCTAGGCCCAGAAGGAGATGAAAGTCCTTCCCTCCATTCCACCTGACACTGTCCTGTCCTTGGAGGGAGAGAAGAAGAGGCAGGCACAGTTCCATGATTTGAGGCCCAGAAGCAGATGAAAGGCCTTCCCTCCATTCCACCGGACACTGCCCTGTCCCTGGAGGGAGAGAAGAAGAGGCAGGAACAGCCCCACCATGCCTAGGCCCAGAAGCAGATGAAAGGCCTTCCCTCCATTCCACCTGACACTGCCCTGTCCCTGGAGGGAGAGAAGAAGAGGCATGCACAGTTCCATCATGCCTAGGCCCAGAAGTAGATGAAAGGCCATCCCTCCATTCCACCTGACACTGACCTGTCCTTGGAGGGAGAGAAGAAGAGGCAGGCACAGCTCCATGATGCTGAGGCCCAGAAGCAGATGAAAGGCCTTCCCTCCATTCCACCTGACACTGCCCTGTCCTTGGAGGGAGAGAGGAAGAGGCAGGCACAGCTGCACCATGCGTAGGCCCAGAAGCTGATGAAACGCTGTCCCCTTATACCAGCTGCCAATGCCTCCTTCTCCTCTTTAATTTCCTGTCCCTGCTGAGAGGCCTTCTGAAGTTGGGAATGGATGCTTCTAAGAGGGGAATGGGGAGGCAACAGCCAAGGGGAGGGGAGAGTTCATCCTTCTCTGTAAAAGGTCTTCCCAGTTTATCTCCTGAGGGGGAAAGGGAACTTTTCAAGGCCAGAGTTCACTCATTTCAACAAACTTTTCTTCCAGGCAAATGTTATAGAGCACTAAAAGCCAGAGATGCATCACAGGTTACATAATCTGGAAGCTATGATTCAGAAGGTGGGGCGTCTCCAGACTGGGAAGTGATTGAGGAGCTTAGAGTGGGAGAAAGAGATCCGTGATTTTTGGAGGTTTAGCTGTGAATATGTATGCCAAAAAAGAACTGAAAAGGAGAAGGAGGGAGAGAGAGGTGCTAGTAGTTTAGAGGCCAGCTGGGAAAGTCTTTCTGGAGCTCACAGAAGAGGCCAAGGCCTCCAGAGTGCTGGGAGGAGGATGCTTTACTCATGCTTGGCCACACACCTTAAAGAAAATATGAGCTTTTACCTCTTCAGCACCCTCTTCTACACTCCCAAGGCGTCTCTTGCGGTTTTTGGTCATGAGCTAGAAAACATCATGGCAATGATCAGAAAAGGCCAGCTGCCCACCAAACTTTTCCTGCCCCATGCCCAAAACAAAGCAACCCATATCCAAGTGAAGAGGGGAGGATCTCTGAAAAAAGTCTGAGAAGATTCTTGGGGAGGGTGAATGAGAGGAAGAAAACCTCCCATCTACACTCTGGAGGAAGCTCTCTTGATCCACACCAAAGTACACGACTACTAATCTCACCTGGGATAAAATGGAGACTGCGTCTGGGGACAGCATGGCTGGATACATTACTTGGGAAGTGAGCACCTTGGCCATTAGGATAGTGCAGTCCTCTCCTTGAAAAGGGTCCTGAAATGAAGAAGGAGGTAAAGCAAGGCATTAGTCAGGGAAGGCAGATGCAGACCCTCTGACAAAGGGATGAAAACCCCTGACTGTGTCCTTCTCAGCTGCAAGGACAAAATGATCACAGTAGTTTTTCCCCCGGTGTAGGAGAAAATGAGAGGTTGGGACTTACTGTGAATTGTCATTGCAGGAAAGCTGAAGGAGCAATCCACTACCTCTGGTTATCCTCTCATGCCAGCTGATCAAGACAGGAGAGATAGCCTCAACTGTAACTACTTACAAATTCTCTTATTTATACTCAAATCAGAACTTTAAAATAATTACGCAGCTACAGGAGGCAGTTGCTTGCTCCTTCAGTCTTCCCAGAAAACCTCTCATTCTCAGGGGGGCTTAAGGAGCAATCCACTACCTCTGGTATATACCTAAGCCTATCACGTTTGGGTGGGAGTGGCCCCACTGACCCACTACCCCCATTGACCCATACTAACTGTCACACATACCCTTACCTTCTTTGAAGTTGCTAAAATCTGTGATCCTTACGAACCCTTTGTTGTCAGTCACAAGATTATGCAGCTTCAGGTCCCTGAACAAAAAAGCAGAATAAAAGTGCATCAAATACAATGCAACACCCCGTCAGCACAGTGTAAATATCTGCATAGGGACCGTACAGTATCCTGAGCCATATACGCCCCCAACTTACTTTTAAGGCCTGAAACCACTTCACGTGGCCATTCTGTGTTCCATGGCAAACAAGCAAGATTGAAGACGTTTCTGGCTATAGCCGCCATAGCCATTTGGCACGTTAGGGTGTTGCGTGGGTGCTATGGGAGGAGGAGGGGGCATTGGGCCCCGTGTGGAGAAGATGGGAGCCATCACTCAGCATGTACCTGTAGGGCCTGAAAAGAGACACCCACACTCATAAGAGCCATTACATCTGTGGTTGTCCCTACCTCAATTCCGGTCAATGTATACAAAACAAAAGCGCTCTATTTTATTTATTTATTTATTTATATTTCAAAATTCACTGGTTACATAAACATTCACGTAATCTTTGCTTTTAACATATCACCTTATTTTTACTCAACAGATCTTATTCTGGTTTTCATATTATATACTTCTAAGATCTTCATTCCCCACCTCACCTTCCTGATTTAATGAGCTCTTGTATATTATATCCCCGTATCATCTAGTATTTCTTACATTTCTTTCTTACATTTGTTTCATGTTACTTTAACTCTTATGACACATTCTATTTCCTTTAATTATTTTTTAATAATACAGAGAAACCCAGTCTTATTTATGTGTTATCCGTAAATCTATTTCTACTATATTTTTCTCTAGTGGGATCTCAATTACTCTTATTAAAGTATCTTCTCTATTCCTTATTGACTCTTCTTGAGCCATTATTTTGAGTGTATCTCATTTTTTCTTTTATTTTAACTGTTTGTTTGTGTATCTTGTAATTGTCTCCAGCGTCTAAAAAATTCTGTCACGCTCATCTATTGTTGATCCAATTTGTCTAGTGTTTGGTCTTTTAACAGTAACATTAGTTTAACATTATCTCATTAACTTTTAGGAGCCACATTTCAGTTGTTGGTGATTCATTCAACTTCCAATTCTTTGCAAAAGTTATTCTTGCAGCTGTGATCATGTATAATATAATTCCAGCCTTGTATTCTTAAACTGCACCCTACACACATTGCACCTGTAGATTATTTCACTTGAATGAAGATATTCAAGTCCCAATGTGATGCAGGCTCTACAGAACCTTTAGAAAAAGATTGGGAGAGATTTTTAAAAAATTTATTCTGTCGTTCTTTATTATACTTCCAAACTACAACCAGATTATAATTATTTTTTTATTCTAACTAGCCAGCTTTGCAGATGACAACAAATTGTTCAGGGTGGTAGAAACCACAAGGCATGTGCAGAAATGCAACAGGCCATTTCCTTCTCGGGCAATAAGACTGATTTGGGAAACAGGGTTGAATGTAAGCCAAGTATCTATAAAACAACCTGAGTTTTGCAATAACTTAAGGTATTGAAGCAACTTCATGCTGCATAAAATCTAAAAGCAATGATGCTAGAAATGTAAGATTGTATATGACATGTTCTAGAATTAGAGAGGATTGGAAAGCGGGGATGTTATTTCCTTTTTAGACTTTGTATTTAACGGGCCCAACATTTCTGTCATGGAGATTTTCTTTCAACCTGAGCCCCACACAAACATAGCCTGCATCTTCTTTCTCAGAACATGCAGAGCCTTAATTATAAAGTCCCTCTTGACCTTCTAAATCAAGGGAGCAAATCACATGGCCTGCTGGAAAGAGGTTGCCTCCTAGACACGTTGGTGGGTCCTGGCCCCCTGTACTTAACAATTGGGGGCAAAAAAGGCAGAATGGTCACTCACTGAAGCCTCCAGGGGTACTCATCATCCTCTTGTACAAGAATGGGCAGCTCCCAGCCCCATCCTTCTCCCTTGTGGTGCCCACATCTTTCTCTCAACATACATGGGCTCTGAGCTATAGTAGTTATCCCAACTGCCTGTGCTCTGGCCTCAGAGCAGGAGAGATTTTTCCTTTTGCCAGAAGGGCTGTGATCCATGCATATGGAGGGGGCATTTCAGGGGCAGAGGGAGGGGGGCTGAAATGTACATGTTTGGCAGACTGGTTGCACGGGTGCCCAAACAGCACTCCTCCTCCTCCTTTTCCTACTCCATCTTCAGTTCTAACTCCAGTTCTAATTCCAACTCTACACTGTTCTCTACCTCTATTCCCTTCTCTCCCTCCCCCTCTTTCAACTTCCACTTTTATCTCCACTTCTTTGCCCTTGTTCACTTTCACCTCTATTTCTGCCTCCATCTTCACTTCCTTTTCTTCCTCACCTCCTTCTTCCTCTTCCTCCTCCTCCCCGCAAACAGGCCTCCTGAGGTTGACACTGGAGCTGAGGGCTGAGGCTTCTAAGAGGGGAGGTGGGGGGCAACAGCCAACAGAATGTGAGAGCTCATCCTTCTCTGGAAAAGGTCTTCCCAGCTGATCTGGGGACGGGGACTTGTCAAGGCCAGAGTTCACTCATTAGGGACTTATTTCATAGAGGAAGACCAATAACATTGGATCATATTAAAAACAAATTACAAGATGTAAATTGCATGTGGTTGCATGTGTATCAAGATGTAAATTACAAGATATAAATTGCATGTGTAAATTGCATGTGGTTGAATGCGTATCATTTATTTTTCCAACTATATATACAAGAAAGAAAGAATCTCTTGATCCCTTACATATTTTGAAGAATTATGTATCGTAGCAGATTTACAATCTAGGGGAGTTGTCTCAGCAACCTATAAAAACCTTATAGAGTTATCTCATGACATGCAATCAGGGCTGAAATTCTGATGGGAACACAAATTCAGTACCCAAATCTCTGAAACACAATGGGAAATGTTGTGGAAACTATCACTATTTAAATCCATATCAGCATTAATTAGGCAATATTTCTGTAAGTTGTTACATAGTTGGTAATTTACTTTGGTGAAACTCTCTCAGATGATCCATTCAGTCTCCCCACAGTGTTGGAGGAGCTGTGAAAGTAAAGGCAACCTGGTCTACGTGGCTACAATGTAGTAAGGTTAAAATAAATTTGGAATAATATTTTAAAATTCTTGTCAGATATGCTAAATCAAAAGGTACACTATTGTGAAGATGTCCTTGTCCTTTCCATTCTCAAAGGACCTAATTCATCCCTTAAATTTAAGATTTGATTTCAGTTCTTTTGACAGCAGCACAATTTAAAATTGCTAAACATTGAAAGCTTACAACAGACATCTCCTTTTCCTCTTGGATTAAGAGAGTTTGGTCCATTGCACTGGACTAACAGAGGGAGATCATTTTGCTTCAGTTTGGTATATGTTTATTATATACACAGTGTCTGGAACCATGTCATTTGATCTTCCAGAGCATCAGCTGAACTTTTGGTCTAACCCATTTTAATTATTTAAAAAATGAATATGCATCCTGGGCACCATTTACACGATGAAAATGTAGTGATATGAATTTGTGTGTTGTGTTGATCCTTGGTAGTTCACATGTCCTATGTGACGGTCTCGAGCTTTTCAGAAGGGGGGGCACCTTTTATCCCTCAACCTGCGGGACTTTCTGTCCCGTGGTTTGTTCCGTGTTTTTAAAAAAGTCATGTGAGGTTGCAGAAAATCAGATATGTGAACAGGTCAGGACAAGATATCTCGGGAGTAGGTGGTGGCCGGAAATTGAGGTGGACAGGGGCAGGCACATAGTCCTGAGAAGGAGGGGTCAGTCACCTTCCCTGTCCCTTGCTTTTTTTTTTAAAAAAATGGATTATCTCACTGGCCATCTTGGCCGAGGCTTGTGCTTTTCCTAAAGGCTTGTGTCCCTGTGCCAGCAATCTCCATTTAAAGGGACATGTTCTTTGCAAGTTCCTTCCTCTGAAATATAGCCTATAGCTCCCGGTATTCAAGAGTGATTCTTGTGGGTTGTTTAAGACAAAAGTTTTAACCTCTGTGGATAACCTCTGTGGATTTACAGCCAAGGCAAGCCCATCAGGTTTGTTTTTTTTAAAACAGGAATTGTGCAGAGGGGTTGCCTTCATCCTCCTTCTCTGACCCATGCAGACGCTTGAGCAAACATATGTGACAGTCAATAGCATCGCTCATGGTGGGAAACTCCACAGGAAATATGTCACCAAGGTTGTGAAAAGACGAGTAATCGCATCCTTGACTGACAGCTAAAAAAATATATCCTGGAACCTTTTCCCATGTAAACAAATAAACACACAGGATACTATGTCTCTGGATCTTGCTTGTGTCATGGAAAAGGTTGTTGTATAAGCAGCTATCCTGGGATATTGCTCATCCAGGAACAAATCGTTTTAACAACAAGGGACGAACTTGGGATCAGGAAATCCTGTTTCTCCCCGTGATAAAAACTGTTGTGTAACTGGCGCCCTAGATATTTGGACCTGCTAATAGTCAACTGGTATAGATCTTGCAATTTTGTTGAATTTTATATTTTTAATTTACTTTGCTTTTTGTTATTCTTAAAAAGTTGAAATATATTTTTGATTTTTTAAAAAAAAAAATAGAATTTTTTTACAACAACAAAAGAATGACCTGGACATTGGTGGATGAGAGGACTCTCTCTCCCTCAGTGCTTGCATAAACTAACACATTGTCCTTGCTGGAGGAGACAAAGAAATCAAGTTGCAACTATTTTAGCTCAGAACAGATTCTCTTTCTAGCTAGAAGCTGAGAAAGAAGGCCCAGTTTTCTCCTCACCAGTTTCCAGTTGCCAAATGAAATGGTATAAGTCTCTGGAAAGCAGAAAGGAGCGATCAGCCATAAGCATCTTTCCCCAACGTGGTTTTTGTAAGAATTTCTTAGGCTCATGATCATTGTCTGTCAGTGCTCCTTGGTTGTCTGGTTGGGGCTGATGGAAGTTCTAGTACAAAACTTGTAGGGTACCAGATTGATTAAGTCAGGCCTAAACTATCTGGTTTTGTGCAGCTCTTTGAGCTAGATGCAAGGAGCCGATGAACAAGAGATGTCTACAGCTGCATTGAGCTATACTTTTTTAAAGTGTTCTCTGTCTAAAATCTATGGGGATCTTTCCTCAGATTATGCTGAAGTTCAATAAATCTTTAAATAAACTGAAACTGTTTCTCTTGAGTTTCTCTTTGTGTGTCCATGTTGACTTTTAGTATAATTGTTCATCAGGAAGATGATTGGGATCATGGAGTAGGAGTAGGAGGAAACTGCTTTCTAACCAGTGGTAGTTCTGGGAAAAGGTTTGGGTTGAAAGCTGGCAGAAAGGATTTCAAGAAACCCAAGTCTTCTTGATGTATATGAAGCTGCTGAACTTGGAGGACGTTTAAAGGGAGGTTGACTGGGCCACCCACATCCAAATGACACCCACCCTCCCAAGAAAAATGGATCCTTCTGACCCTGCGTGAGGAGGGACTGTGCAGGATGAAGCATGGCAAGTGCCCAGACATAATGACATAGCAAAATGAAATATTTGGCCTGGCTCTTAAGATTCTGCCTGCTAGAAGCAGGACACTGTACCATGGTTGCTGTTGTTCTCTTTCCCTTATCCACCACAGAACAGTGATTCAAAAAATGCTTCACTCATTCTGGAATGCTGGGAACTGGGATTCAAAAGAAGAATTCTTCCTATGCCAGCAATGCGGTTCTTTCTGCTGCAGCATTTCCTCTGTGATTGGGGAGGATGTTCTCCACACAGTCCCAGTTCTGTTCTGTTTTTATAACAAAGGCAATAGTTCTTTCTAGGCTGTGCCTGTGCCTGACCCAGGTAATAGTACTAGAAGCACACATGGCCTTTCCCTCAAGCTATCTGGAAGGGCCTTCTGAGATCTCCACGGCAAAGCAGCCCAAACCCAGCTGCCAGCAAAGCCCCATCCTCTCCTTCCCCGGCCTACAGGCTCAATTTCTCTTCAGCAGAAGGTTCCAGGCATCCTGCCCCAAGTGGGCTTCAGAGACCCACTGTGTGCCCACCAGGCCACCTGCCAAGGCTTGACTAGGCTCCTGCCAAGGCCTGTGGCTGGCTCCCGGGGACTTGCGATCAACCACTTGGCTCCCACAGCAGCCTTGAGTATGTAACTGGGAAGCAGGAGCCAGCTTAAGTGGATTGCCTAGGAGCTTGCTGGCTTTGTAATGAGAGAAACTGGCTGTTTGTATTGCTAAGCAGCTTCCCCCCACCCCCGCTTTTGGCATTTGTCCATGGCAGTGACTGTTGTTTGTGGCAGTTCATAGCCCTCAGCTTGGCTACAAGGGTCTGAGACCCTGTGCCATGATGGTCTTCCCAGCAACAGTGTCTCTGGCAGGAAGTCTTGCTGGTGGTGAGTTGGTCTCTGCAGCTCTCTGGCTCAGGAACCCCTTTCTCTCCATGAACCTCTTAGACGTGGGAGAACTGGCCCAAGACCTTGTGGTGTTTGAGGGGACAGCAGATAGCACCCCTCCCTCCCCAACTTGAGGTGTATAAGTTCCCAAAGCCAGGCAAGTTATTTTGGAGACATAAAGCAGAAAATCCAACAATCCTCTCCTCTTGACCGGACAGTAAAACACTACGTGCCTTATAGCAATTTAAATCTCAGAACAACATTTGTCTTATTTTCTTCCAAGAAGTTCAAGATTGCATATACAGTGTCCTCCCTTCCTTTCAGCCTCACAACCTTGTGAGGTAGGCTTGGCTGAGAGCAGCGGCTGTCAGAACTAGGGAGCTTTGCGACTGTGTGCCTAGCAGTTCTTCCAAATCCCAAGCATGTACTTGAAATGCTCCACCCCTCCAGCTCTCTAATTTTAGCTTTAGATCTGAGCAGCAAAAAAATTACCTTTAGCTTGAACTTAAATGAAGCTGGCAAACAATGTATTAGCAGGTGTTGTTCAGAACTGACCCCGCTTAGTTTTCAAGGTCAGATGGGATTTGGTGCCTTTGCAGTATTTAGGCTAAAGGCTGTCTGCATTCTTATACTGGGGAGGGGATGCAGTGCCTGATAGAAATGGGTTATGTTAGCCCTGTGAATGAGTCCAGTGTTTTTGCTCTTATCTTGCGCACGCATAGGTGTGTGTTTGTGTGTGTATGAGAGAGAGAGAGAGAGAGAGAGAGAAATGTATGACACCCCTATGGTGTAGATCTTCGTGGTCTCTGTGAATCACACAGTTGGGTTATTCCTGCGCCTGCACAGAGCATACGGAACCTTCTGGTATCGCTAGGCAGAATGTGCATTGATACATTTTTGGCGGTAACTCCGCCCACACTAACTGTCCCTTAAAAGGTGCTCCAGCCTAATTCCCCTCAGTTCCTTTTTTACTGCCACGTTAGTAGTTTGAAGGAAACTTCGTTCTCTAGCTTACTCTCTTTCGCTTTTGGTTTTGACACGGATTGGAATTTTTTGACGACGATTCTATCTCTCTCCCCTGGATTCTGTCTCTACTGAGAATTTTTGGCTTGACTCGGACTTCTGATGACAATTTTCGCGCTCCTCTTGGCTTGGTTCTGATCTCTGATTTTGGCTTGACCCGGACTGTTTTTGACTACTACTCAATTGCCACGATGTCTACTATGGCTGCTAAAACTGGCTTTAAACATTGTGTCATCTGCCAGGCAAAACTGCCCAGATCTGATGGTCACTCATGTTGCTGTATCTGCCTGGGTGAGTCGCATAACGTGGATGCCTGTGTCCACTGCAAGGCCTTTACGCTTCAGGCACGGAAGCATCGATCCTCCCGGCTCAAGTCTTTTCTCTATGAGAAGGCTTTGATCCCTTCTGCGGCATCGACCCCCGCCATGGGATCTCCACAAAAAAGGGGACGGTCCCCCTCGCTGAAGTCCTCTCAAGCCAAGCGCCACAGGTCACACAGCCTTTCTCGGCACCATTCTGTAGCATCTGACCTAGAGGCTGTGCTCCATTCGCACAAACATGCCACCAGGCCAGCCCCGGCTGGAGACCGAGCCTCCTCGGATTCGTCAGCTGTCGGATCCAAGAACAAGCCTAGGGATCGATTGGGATCGAAGGATGCTGGCCGGGACCGGGAGTCTTCTACATCTTCAAAGGGCAAAGCCCCTAAGAAGAAGAAAGCGAAGCGCACTCATGCTGAGGACAGGCCGAAAGAGGCTAAACGGATCACTGAGCCCACTGCAACTTTTGTGCTGACTCCTGCTCCACCTGCACAGCAACCTGTTCCTGCTGCACTGCAGCCTCAGCCTTTGCCTTGGGACCGAGACGCTGGTACCGAACAGCCCTGTTCCAGAGCTGTCCGCCGACTCCCTCCTTGGAGATTGTGGAGGTTGAAGTGGGCGAGCCGTCGGGTGAGGAGACGGAGGTCTCTCCATGAGTTTGTGGCCTCTCACCTGCTTTATTGGTCTTCTGCTTGGAGTTGCTGCAGGACTCCTCTACTGCTCGGAGCCAGCACGATGAGCCTCAACTGTCCACCTCTCGGATCCAAGAGGATGTTCAGGCATACGGGACTTACAACCTGGCCAGGTCTGTCTTTATTGCGCCCTTGGCTAAGCTGTCAGGTGCTGATCTCACTACAGACCGTGTATTCTATCTCACGGAAGAAGCGGCTACCCGTCGTGTCTTGATGATGTCTCCACCCCGTCTCTCCTTTCAAGGGCTGGATAAGGCTTCATCTTCTCCAAAACATCCACCGAAGCCAATGCTAAAGGATACGGGCTGCCAAGTCTCTCCGTTCCACCCTCTTTCTCCACTGCCTCCAACTCCGCCGCCTCGTACATCCTCGCTGCTAGGCCACCACCGTAGCCCATCTCCATCGTCGGATTCGTCGGCCTCATCCAACTCTTTTGACGGATATCTTCATTATCTGCCATCCCCTCAGCCGGAATTACTGGACGAGGACTCGTCCTCCCCTACTGATGATGTCCGCTCCTTCTCAGAGCAGGTGGTGCGCATGTCGCATGCCCTAGAGCTCAAAGTCACCAAGAAGGAGTCTGACCCAGTTGACCCCATCTACCACCGGATCAAGTGGAAGGCTCCCCCGGCGGCCCGCGTTCCGGTCCTTCTGTCCCTTCTGAAGTTGATGCAGGGTTCATGGGAAAATCCATCTTTGAACCCGTCGACTTCGAAGAGGATTGACTGCCTTTATCGAGTAGATGGGGGTGGCTTCGAATGGCTGCAGGAGCATCTGAAACCCAAGTCTGTGGTCGCTGAGGCAGTGCAGCCTAGGAGGCAACGCCGGGCAGAGAGTCCACTCCTTCTGACCCTGAGGGAAGGAAACTGGAAATAATTGGCAAGAAGATATATTCAGCTGCTGGGCTCAGCTTCTGAATCGCCAATTACTCGGCATGTATGGGGACTTACCAGCAGGTCCTGTGGGAGAGGATGGCGCCCCTCATCCAGGACTTGCCAGAGGAGAGGAGAAGAATGGCTGAGGCTGTCCAGACAGAAGCCCAAATGCTTGCAGGGCAACAGATGAACTCAGCAAGGCACATTGCTGACTGTGCTGCCAAAACTGTGGCAGGTTCTGTTGCCTCATGTTGCCACGCCTGGCTTCGGTCGTCTGGACTACCCACACAAGCTGCTGCGACCATTGAAGATATGCCTTTAGAAAGCTCGGGCCTCTTCAATTGTTTGACAGATGAGAAACTTGAGTTCATGCAGAAGATAAGGAGCACTGCATGGAAGTACTGTATTCCATTGTCCTCATCTTCTGCCTACCGTCCCAGACACCAATCGGGCTGGCATGCCTCCTCCTATGGTCAACCCTTTAGATGGGGTAACATGCCTCAATCATCCAGGTACTCTAGGTTCCAGCAACCGATGTCATCTTCCTCATCGGTGAGGAACCAGGCATCCACCTCCCGCTACCGCCTTCCCTCCAAACAAAAATCAAAGGATCAAGGCAGGAGGAGATTTTGAGTTACCCTATATTTATTCTGATGTTTGCATTTTCTTTTAGATCCCCCTGTTTGGAGACCATCTGTCATTGTTCCAGGACGCCTGGTCCTCAATAACATCAGGCCACTCAATAACAGGGTACTTCAAATTGTATGACACAGTTACTGGATCGAATTCGACGAACTGCCTCCGACAGGTTGGGTCCGTTTCACGCTGCCCTCCCCTCCCTTCATTGAGGAGGTTCAGACACTGCTTCAAAAAGGGGGCATCGAACCCGTGGACGCCGAGCTCCGTCACCAATGCTTCTTCTCCAGATACTTTCTTGTTGCGAAGAAGGACGGTGGTCTCCGTCCCATCCTCGATCTCAGGGGAGTGAACTGGTACATCGCCCCAAAGAAGTTCAGGATGATCACCCTTGCTACCATCCTTCCTCTCCTTCAACAAAGGGACTGGTTCATGTCCATAGACCTCAAGGATGCTTATTTCCACATCGGGATCCACCCCACTCACAGGAGATTCCTAGCGTTCCAGATCGGAGACGAGGCCTACCAGTTCCGTGTCCTCCTGTTCAGACTCTCCACGGCCCCGAGGGTGTTCACAAAGTGTATGGCAGCTGTGGTGGCTTTCCTTCAACAGCACGGGGTAGTAGTCTTCCTCTACATAGATGATCGGCTGATTGCAGCAAGTTCCAAGCACCAAATCGATGTGGATATTGCTCTTACCCTAGATGTGTTAGACACCCTGGGATTTGTTGCGAACATGGAGAAGTTGCAGCTGACCCCTACTCAGTCGATCCAGTTCATAGGAGCTCGACTGGATTTGATCTCAGCAGCAGCGTACCTTCCTGAGGATTGCTTCGACACCCTTCAATCTCTAATTCACAACTGCCGTCGTTCCCGACAGGTTCGAGCACATGCCATCCAAGTCCTGTTGGGGCATATGGCAGCCACCATGTCAGTCACTCGCCTTGCCAGGCTTCGGTTTCAACCACTCCAACATTGGTTCCTTGGAGTCTTCGGCCATCTACGGGACTCCCCCGGGACACTCCTAATGATGCTCCGTTCCATCCACCATTCCCTGGACTGGTGTTTCGCACCGACCAATGTATTCTCCGGTCTTCCTTTCAACCCCCCCTCAACCGGATGTCTCCCTCACCATGGATGCATCTCTTTAGGGCTGGGGGGGCTCACCTAGGGTGCCACGAGATCCAGAGTCCCTGGAGAACCAAAGAAAGGGAGCTACACATCAACGTATTGGAGCTCCTTGCGGTTCAGAAGGTGCTTCGGGCCTTCAAAGTGTTGGTGCGGGTCAGGATGGTGCTTCTTCTCATGGACAACACTTCAGTGATGTATTACCTGAATGAACAGGGAGGTACCAGATCCCCCCAGCTTCTCGAGCTCACCCTCCAGATCTGGGACTGGTGTATCAAAAGGGACATCCTTCTTCAATCCATTCATCTGCCCGGAGAGGAGAATATTCTTGCAGATGGACTGAGCCGTTCCAACTCCACCGTCCATGAGTGCATGCTCCACTGACGTGTGGTGGCAGACCTTTTCCATCGATGGGTGTCTCTGCTTATAAACTTCTTCGCAACCGCTCAGAACAAGCAGTGCGACCAGTTCTGCCCCAGAGCACAGGACAGAGGCTCCAGAGGGGACGCTTTCCTGTTTCAATGGAACGGACTGCTCCTATACCTCTTTCCTCTGATCCCGTTGCTGACGAGGGTCGTTGCCAAGCTATGTCGGGACCGGTTGGATGCGATCCTCATCACTCCGTGGTGGCCCCGGCAACCGTGGTTCACACCGTTGCTGCTCCTGTCCAGACGGTGCTTCCTCCACCTTCCAGACCAAGCCGATCACCTCACCATTCAACAAGGGAAGGTCAGGCATCCCAACCTCGACACGCTTCACCTGACGGCTTGGCGAATCTGCCCGTGAGCCCCTGTCCATCTCATGCCATCTCTTCTTCCCCTCTACCTCGAGAGGTCCAGATGGTTATCGATGCTGCTAGGAAGCCTTCCACTTGGAAAGCCTACCTCTACAAGTGTAACTGTTTCGAAAAGTTCCTAGCTGACCGGGGATCGGACGCTCAATCTTGCTCGGTACCGATGATCCTCCAATTCCTCCTCCACTTATCTGAAGCAAAGCTCTCGGTTTCATCTCTCAGAGGCTATTTTGCGGCTATCTCTGTTGAATTCCAAGCTCGGGATCGACCGTCTCCCTTCCAGGACCCAGCAGTGAAGAAGTTCCTGAAAGGTTATGTCAATCTCCATCCTCCAGTGCTCGATCCCACTCCGACTTGGAGGCTCGGACTTGTCCTCTCCCAACTGGTGAGGTGACAGTTCAAACCCATGGCCTTCACCGACCTCCGGCTACTGACTTGGAAGACTGCTTTCCTAGTTGCCATCACCTCTGCTCGTCGAGCTGGAGAACTGTGTGCCTTATGGTCAAACCCTCCATATACCTGTTTCCACAAACATAAGGTGGTGTTGAGACTGGACATTTCCTTCCTTCCCAAGGTGGTCTCCAGTTTCCTCCTTAACCAACCCTTCATTCTGCCTGTTCTGATGCAGGACCCGAAGGATGAATTCGAGCATACCCTCCATTCCATGGACATCCGGAGGGTGCTCACATTCTACATACAATGGACTGTTCCATTCCATCAATCACCTCAGCTCTTCATCGCCTATGCTGACTCGAAGCGAGGTGCACCGATCTCATCGCAGCATCTTTCAAAGTGGGTGACGTCGACCATTGCTCTCTGCTATGAACTGGCCAAGAAGCCTTTGCATCCACGGGTTCGTGGACATTCTACAAGAGCTGTTTCCACTTCAACTGCATTCCTCTCTGGAGTGCCCCTAGAGGACGTCTGCAGTGCTGCGCCTTGGTCTTCACCATTGACATTCATCTCACATTACAGACTGGACACTCGTTCTAGGGATGAGGCTGCATTTGGGAGGGCAGTCCTTCTGTCCTCCATCTAATACGTGAATTTATTTCATGGTTGAACTATTGACTACTTAATTCATTGCTTAATTGATTAATACTTAAAGAATGTGCTGTCAATAAATCCCTTTCTTAGTTAACTTATGAGGGGTCCTCGTCTACTGATGTACAGGACATACCCTCCTCCAGTGGGGAAGCTTGCTAGTCTACCCAACTGTGTGAATCACAGAGACCACAAAGAAGACGGACAGGTTGCTTACCTGTAATCATAGATCTTCGAGTGGTCTTCTGTGAATTCTGTGTGGTGTCATTCAAGGAACTGAGGGGAATTAGGCGGGAACTCCTTTTAAGGGACCGTTAGTGTGGGCGGAGTTACTGCCAAAAATGTATCAATGCACATTCTGCCTAGTGATACTAGAAGGTTCCGTATGCTCTGCGCAGGCGCAGGAATAACCCAACTGTGTGAATTCACAGGAGACCACTCGAAGATCTATGGTTACAGGTTAGCAATCTGTCCTTTCCTTCTGGTGTGTTGGTGAGGGAATGGGAAGGTCTACAGTCTTGAACATCTTGAGATGATGGTGAAGATATTCCTTGTTTTCCTGCATTTGAGAAATTTTGCATTTGAGAAATTTTGGTCTCACTTGGAAGAAAGATTCGGAAGGGAAAACCTTAACCACCTGTCCTCAGTGACACTTCTACCATTGACTTCACAGCCCCTTGGCAAGTGCGTGTATTTCCCTTAAAAAAAATCAATTTCTAAACTCCCCCCAAACACATATACTAAGTACCAATCCCATTCCTGGGCTCAGATGTTCTTCAGACCTGCATGCATCCACATAAATTTGATCCTTTTGCTCCAGCAAAGAGGACAGGATCTTCCTTAGATAAGAGCAACAGTACATAAACGGAGCAGGGTCACTTTGTACTGCACACCTTTCCTACCCCAGCAGACAATCTCCAAGACTGCATGTGAATTTTTTCTGCCTCATAGAGCCAGCATGATGCAATGGTTTGAGCAAACTATGTCTCTGGAGACCAGGGTTCAAATCCTTGCTTGACGATGGAAACTCAAGGGTGACTTTGGGCAAGACATGCTCTCTCAGCCTCAGAGGAAGGCAAAGGCAAAGCTACTCTGAACAAATATTGCCAAGAAAATCCCATGATAGGCTAACACAATACAGAAATGACTTGAAGGGACACAACGACATTATAAAACCTTCATTTCTCTCTTCCCAGTATACAGGAGATGTTGGGATTTACAACCTTTAATACTGTGTTTGCTCAAGCATTTGAAAATGATGGTATCTATCAGATAAGTCTTTCAGATCAACAAGCAAATGTGGCTCAGGCACAGATGGATGAAACCAGCTTTGACTTATGGCATAAACACTTTGCACATTGTGATAAAAGGGCCATTCTTCAACTACAGGATCAGAATTTGGCCACAGGCATCAAGGTAAAGCCACAAGGCAATGACAGTGCTAGCAGGTGTGTAATTTGTGTTGAACAGAAAGCAGTCAGCCCTTCATTTCATACAATGATTGAATGGAGAACCACCAGGGTTCTAGATCTCATACACAGTGACTTATGTGGTCAATTTAATTTGCCTTCACTAGGAGGAAATAGATATACTTTAATCTTTGTGGATGATTTTTCAAGGTATTGTGTCACCTATATTCTGAAAGAGAAGAGTCACACCTTTGAGATGCTTCAGAAGTACATTGTGATGGTGAGAAACAAGTTTGAAAGGTTACCAAAGGCCATCAAAATGGATTGCGGGGGTGAGTACCTCTCAAATCGCACACAAGCTTTCTTGGAAGATCATGGCATTTAGAACAGGAGGAGTGTTCCTTACACACCTCAGAAGAATGGGATTTCCAAGAGAAAGCTGAGATCTCTCCTGGAGATGACAAAATGCATGTTGGTAGATGCTCCTCTTCCCAGCAGACTCTGGGGTGATGCCATCATGACTGCAGCATATCTCCAGAACAGATTGCCAACAAAAGGCACTACATAAACACCAGTTCAAATGTTGCATGGCAAGGGCCTCCGTCATCGGTCCCGCTCTGAATCGGTCTCGTCACCAGCCCCACGTTTCATCACTCCACGGCCTTGCACAAAATCTCAGTCTCGCTCTCGATCCAGGGACAGGGCTCAACGCGATTCACAGTCCCGCTCCCACACGACTTCTCGTTCTCAGTTGCTTTGACGGTCCTGTTCGCTTAGACAGTCTCGCACCCCTCAGCAGTACCGCCCTTTCGCTGGACTCGTACGCCTTGCCGGTCCCAATGATCTCGAACGCCTCATCAATCCTGCTCATCCTTGGTATTGGGCGCTTCCTACGTGTCGGACTTTGGTTCATTGTCGGAGGAGGAGTGGTACTGGGACCACTATAATAGAAACTACTATGATCGTCCCTCGAGATACCATCAATACCACAGGAACCCGTACGCCTGGGACAGGGACTCACGGTACTGCCTTTACGAGGACCCTTACTTACCACCCAAACTGTCACCACGGTCTCTCTCTCTCTCTCTGGCTTTTCTTCGCAAATGAAGTTTCAGGAAGGACTCATCCTGCTCTTTCTGCAAGCGTGCTGATGACTAAAAAAGCCAATCCAAGATAAACAAGTCTGGTTGCAGAAAGCACAGCAGAAGGTCTCCTTGGGTGATGTTTCCGGGTTGTGGTTCTTTCTGCATTGTCGTTTCTCTTCAAGACTTGTTCGGCATGAGTTCTCAAATAAGGCTGCAGCATTGTGGATAGTGTGCCTCCATGCCTCCCGATGTGAGGCCATAGCGGACCATTGTTGGTGATCAATTTGGCCAAGCCTGAGATGTTGTTTCAGGGTGATCCTTGTATCACTTTTTTGGAGCGCCCCTCTTATGCTGACCCTTGGCGAGTTCACCGTAGAGTACTGTTTTTGGGAGGTGATGGTCCTCCATCCTAGAAATGTGCCCTGCCCAGTGCAGCTGTGTTCTCAATATCCTGATCCGTGGCGAGTTCACTGTAGAGTACTATTTTTGGGAGGCGATGGGCCTCCCTCCGACAAACGTGCCTTGCCCAGTGCAGCTGTGTTCTCAGTATCATGTCACCACAGTACCACAGACACAAACGCACATGAGACCAGGCACGGGACTGTCGCACGGATCCAAGCAAGGTTAGAGAACGGGGTAATTCCGGTGATACTCACCATCATGATAACAAGACACAACGAAAGTCAACAGAGGAGGACACATCAAGGGACCAACATAAAAGGAAAGCTGTATCTTCCATTGCATCGGGTTCCAGGTCCCTGCCCCCTGACGCTTCACCTTCGCACAGGTCACCAACTCGCGTGTCGCCAAAGGACACACATGTCATGGCCGCATGTCAACCTGTGGACAAGAGATCCATGGAAAAGAAGTGAACAGACCCACTGACTTGGCTGAGGTGGTCTATCTTGTGAACCCCATCGAACCATCATCAGACATGGAGACACGGTCTCGGTTACCATCGCCTAAAGTCTCCCCGACACCAGGAGTAGCCCGTTCTGACCCACCATTGCCCACGGATGATGAAAAGGCTTTTGTGGACCTTATGCTATGCATGGCTGGTACCTTAGTCATTAAGACCACGCAAGCTGAGAAAGAGATCGATGATCCCATTTTTGAGTATTTGCAACATCGCTCCCCATCTATTCCTTCACTGTCCATCTCACCATATCTGCTGCAAGTACTTAAAACTGTGTGGGAACCCCATCCTCAGTGCCTCCCACATCGACTGGACCACTTGGGTCGCATCTGTACAGAATCCACTTCATGGTTGGCCTACTATCTAAAACCCAATTCCGTAGTGGTTGAGGCAGCCCAGATGAAATAGTCACAGAGATTGCAGTCCACACTGATGGACAAGGAGGGCAAGAAACTAGATGCAGTGGGTTGAAAATTCTATTCCCCAGTATGCCTTTTGACCAAAATGACCAAGTACACAGCATGCATGGGAGCCTACCAAAAATTCTTTTGGGACGCCCTTGCTCCCCACATTGCTAAGCTCTCTGAGCAGGACCAAAGGATTGTGAACTCATTTCAAGAAGAAGGTCTCTCATTGGTGGGATACCAGCATCATGTGGCAAAACATATGGCAGAATGCACTGGTAAGATTGTAGCCAAATTCCGCATGGTATGGCTCTCCTCCATCCTTCCCTTTCTAAGAAAAGGAGATTGGTTCGCCACTTTGGATCTCAAAGATGCATATTTTCACATCCCTATTGAAAAGCCACACAGACCTTTCCTCGCTTTTGCAGTGGGTCACACAGCCTTCCAATTCAAGGTACTCCCATTTGGACTTTGTACGGCACCAAGAGTATTCACTAAATGTGTAGCGGTGGTGGTTGCTTGGCTCAGACAAAAAGGCTTCATCATTTCCCCCTATTTGGACGACTGACTCTTTACCGCTCATTCGGCAAACAAACTCTCACGGGACATTTGCCTGGCCTTGACTTTAATAGAAGAACTAGGACTTGTGGTAAACCACGAGAAGTGTCACTGCAGCCTTCCCGGGTCGTCCACTTCATTGGGGTGATTATAGATTCCATCACAGGAAAAGCGTGCCTGCCAGATGACCGCTTCCACAAGCATCACACAGACATTGCTCGATGCATAAGAAGAAGGAGAGTCACAGAACGAACTCTCCAACAAACCCTAGGATACATGGCATCTACTATGGCTGTCACCTTGCTTGCAAGACTGCAAATGTGGCCCCTACAAAGTTGGTTCATTTCAACATTTCAACCGTTCATACACAGTCAACACAAACTCCTCACGCTCCCGCGCCCGCTGTTGAGTTCCCTGCATTGGTGGATGGACCCCCGATCATAGAATCATAGAATTGTAGAGCTGGAAGAGACCACAAGGGCCATCCAGTCCAACCCCCTGCTACACAGGAAATAACGATCAACGCATCCCTGATAGATGGCCATCCAGCCTCCATTTAAAGACCTCCAAGGAAGGAGACCCCACCACGCTCCGAGGGAGGGTGATCCACTGCCAAACAGCTCTTACTGTCAAAAAGTTCCTCCTAATGTTGAGGTGGAATCCCTGTTCCTGGAGCTTGCATCCATTGCTCCGTGTTCCAGTTTCTGGAGCAGCAGAAAACAAGCCTGCTCCATCCTCAACGTGACACCCCTTCAAATACTTAAACAGGGCTATCATATCACCTCTTAACTGTCTTTTTTCCAGGCTAAACATACCCAGCTCCCTAAGTCTCTCCTCATAAGGCATGGTTTCCAGACCTTTCACCATTTTAGTCACCCTTCTCTGGACATGCTCCAATTTCTCAATATCATTTTTGAATTGTGGTGCCCAGAACTGGACACAGTATTCTAGGTGAGGGCTGACCAAGGCAGAATGGAGCGGCACTATTACTTCCCTTGATCTAGACACTATACTTTTATTGATGCAGCCCAAAATCACATTGGCCTTTTTAGCTGCCGCATCACACTGTTGGCTCATGTTCAACTTGTAGTCTACTAGGACTCCTACATCTCTTTTGCATGTAGTCTCATTCAGCCAGGTCTCCTCCATCCTATATCTATGCATTTCATTTTTCTGCCCAAAGTGCAGTACTTTACATTTCTCCATATTGAATTTCATTTTATTAGCTTTGGCCCAGCTTTCTAATCTATTCAGGTCATTTTGAATTTTGATCCTGTCCTCTAGGGTATTAGCTACTCCTCCTAATTTGGTGTCATCTGCAAAATTGATAAGTATGCCCCTAATTCCCTCATCCAAGTCATTGATAAAGATATTGAATAGCACTGGGCCCAGGACAGAACCCTGTGGCACCCCACTGGTCACATCTTTCCAAGACGAAGATGAGCCACTGCTGAGCACCCTTTGGGTTCGGCCGGTCAACCAATTACAAATCCATTTAACAGTTAACTTGTTTAGCCCACATTTTACAAGCTTGTTTGCAAGAATGTCATGGGGAACTTTGTCAAAGGCCTTACTGAAATCAAGGTATGCGATATCCACAGCGTTCCCTTCATCTACCAAGCTGGTGATTTTATCAAAAAAAGAGAGATCTGATTAGTCTGGCATGACTTGTTTCTCTGAAACCCATGTTGACTTTTTGTGATTATGGCATTGCCTTCTAAATGTTCACAGACTCTCTGTTTAATGATCTGCTCTAGAATCTTCCCTGGTATTGATGTTAGACTAACTGGACAATTATTGTTGGGATCCTCTTTTTTCCCCTTTTTGAAAATGGGGGACAAAGTTTGCCCTCCTCTAGTCTGCTGGGACTTCCCCTGTTCTCCAGGAGTTCTCAAAGATTATTGCCAATGGCTCTGAGATTACATTTGCCAGCTCTTTTAATACTCTTGGATGTAGTTCATCCGGTCCTGGAGATTTAAATTCATTAAAAACACCGTTGTGGTGTTGTCTGAGGCAACTTGCACGATTAAGAAGTTATTCCTGTACTACCTCTGTGCTTATTCTGTGCAACAAGGGACCCAGTTTACACACCTGAGCTCCACGAGGTCCATCAAAACAGAGGCATCGTTGAATGGATGGGAAGCTCACTCGGGGGACCTGACCATCAAAGGGCACTGGTCGACCACAGAGAGAACGTACCACATCAATGTACTGGAGCTCCTAGTGGTCTTCAAGGCGCTGAAGGCCTTCAAACCATGCATGAGGGGACATGTCGTGCAAGTTGCCTCAGATAACACCACAACAGTGTTTTATGTCAACAAGCAAGGGAGCACACTCTCCAGGACGCTCCTAGAATTGACACTCCAAATTTGGGACTGGTGTGTGGCCTGCAACATCTCCCTTATGGCCATACATGTCCCAGGAGAACAGAACAGAGTGGCGGACAATCTCAGCAGAACAACCTCCAGCAATCACGAATAGTCGCTGGCCTACTGTGCCCTATAACAGCTCTTTGCAACTTGTGGGACACTGGAGATAGATCTATTTGCGACCAGGGAAAACGCCAAATGTTCCCATTTTTGCTCCAGGGACCCATGGACTCCGGAGAACCTAGGGGATGCCTTTCTCTGACACTGCCCCCCCTACTTTACGCATTTCCCCCTCTCCCGTTGTTACCCAGGGTGATATCCAAATTATAGCAGTCCAAGTGCATTCTCATAACGCCATGGTGGCCGCACCAACTTTGGTTCGCCACAGTGTACAGACTAGCACGCGGTTGTCACAAACGTCTGCCCATGCTATCAGATCTGTTATCCATGAGAGCTGGCCAGATTTATCATCCCGATCTGTCTTCTCTTCACCCAATGGCATGGCTGATTACTCCTTAACCAGGCTCTCCCAATCAGCCCGAACTATCCTGGACATGGCTCAGAGACCTTCGATGGTGAGAGCTTATGATTATAAGTGGAAAAAGTTTTGCAGGTTCCTAGATGAAAAAGGTGTTCCCCAATCTGAAGCCGACATAACTTTGCTTCTGGACTTTCTGGCTTCTCTCTCATCCCAGGGATTCTTGACCTCTTCGATCAGAGGTTATGTAGCTGCTGTATCCTGGCATTTTCAACAAATTGGCAAACCTTCTTGTTTCAAGGACCCACTGGTCAGGAACTTCATAAAAGGCTACACCAACCTCCACCCAGCCATGATTGGACCTACCCCGGCATGGAGCCTGGAGCTAGTCATGGCAGCCCTACCAAGGCCACCCTTTGAACCGATGGTAACATGCAACTTACAGCTCTTGTCATTAAAGACTGCATTCCTAGTGGCGATTACCTCGGCGCGTAGGGCTACTGAGTTGTGTGCCTTATGTATGGATCCGCCTTACATCTGTTTCCACCAGGACAAAGTGGTCCTGATGTTGCTTTCCTGTCTAAGGTTATTTCTTCATTCCACCTCAACCAGGACATCGTCTTGCCCTGCTTCTTCTGGAACCCTTCCACTGACCTAGAAAGGATGCTTCATACCCTCGATGTAAGATGGGCCTTAGCCTTTTATGTAGATAGAACTTCATTGTTCAGAAAATCCAACTGACTCTTTGTCTGTAACATGGGCCACTGGAAAGGTGAGCCCCTCTCATCCCAGCATTTCTCAAAATGGGTAGCGGCTACCATTAAGTTATCCTACCAAGTATTAGGAAAACAACTCCCAGCCGCCATCTGCAGTCATTCAACGAGAGATACCTCTATGTCAACGGCTATTCTCAGTGGGGTCCCCATTCAGGACATCTGCAGTGCAGCGACTTGGTCGACACCGCTGACATTTGTGAAGATGTACAAGGTGGATTCGGCAGCCCAAGCACATATGGCATTGGGATGAGCGGCGCTTCTCTCCTGCATTGCGAGGTGCTCTGCCTAGGGCAATTGTTCCTGTTTTCAAGTTAATGGTTTTCAAGTTAATTAAGGTATTTTTAAAAAAGAAATATATATCTCTATATATACATATTGAAATGAAGTGGTTTATATGACTATGCATAGTGTATTGTACTTATTTTGTCGCTTGGACACTCCCTCCCCCATGTAGTGAGCTAGCTAGTCTACCCTTAATGTGTGGATTCACAGAGACCACGAAGAAGAGCAGGTTGCTTACCTGTAACTGTTGTTCTTCAAGTGGTCATCTGTGAATTCACACAATCCCGCCCATCCTCCCCTCTGGTGTCCTAGGCTCTCTTCTTCACTACACATTTTTTTCAATGTATAAGCTGCATATCTCAGCTATTTGGAACTGAGGAGGCAGGATTGAGGAGAGCTTATATATCCTGGGGATGGTGGGCGGGGTTACTGCCAAAATTCAAACAAGACTCTAATGACTCTAACAACCTTCTGAATGCTCTGTGCAGGCACAGGATTAACTCTTAATGTGTGAATTCACAGATGACCACTCAAAGAACTACAGTTACAGGCAAGCAACCTGTTCATTTTATCTGCAAGCTCAAGAAAGGACTCCATGGACTTAAACAGACAGCACGAGCCTAGAATGAGAAATGCTGAAGCAATTAGACTCTGAACAAGGAGACGCAGACCCATAGCTATACACCACAACCAGAAATGGACATTCATCTTGACTTATGTTGATGACTTGAGAGACTTATGTTGAGCTACTCAGAGAGATGAAGATTACACAGAAATTGTACGTAATTTGAACAAAATGTTGAATTGAAGGAATTAGGAAATGCGACATATTAATGGAATTAGGAAGTGCTACATATTACTTAGGCATACAGATCCAAAGAGAAGACGGTTCTTTTCTACTAAGTCAAAGACAGAAGATTGTTGAAATTTTGGAAACTCTTGGAATGCAAGATGCATATACTGTTGCAGGCTCCAGCCTTTCTCTTGATCCCTTGAATTACTTGAGATAGATCAAAACACTAGAAGTGGTGAAGCAAACTTTTTGGCTTTGGTTTTGGAGCAGAAAACCACCAGGTATCTACTTTACCCTTTCCCAACCACCAGCTGACTTGCACTATCAGAAACTAATTAGAAATAATCTTCCCATCTCCCAATTCAAAAATCTATTTAATATACAGTCTTCCAATAGAAAAGGTATTACACATTAAACGGATAAACACAGAGCAATGTTTTTATTAGAAAACATAAGAAAATGCAACACTCGTCTATCTTTATACCAGTAATAACTTCCCCAGAGGGAGGTGCACCATTCCTGGAGGTACTGCAGTACCAGGTGGATGTGTGGAGTGGATGGAGCAAGCTCCTATTCCATCTCCCAGTCCCAAAAATCCATTTAATAAATAGTCCTTGAATGGAGTATGTACCAGATATTAAAGAACAGATTAAACCTTTTATTGCAGAATATTTATAATACAATTTAACATAACTACATAAAATAATGCATAATAAATCCAAAGAATGCAATTGCAAAAAAGAAAAGAAAAGAAAAGTACACTAGGATAATAGACAGTATAAACAATATATGTAAAGCAAATCTCATTCCTAGGATAAAATAATTTTTTAAAACATATTTTAAGAGAAAAGAACATACTAAAAGAGACCAATAATATATTTTGCCTTTAGATCACAATATGTGATCACTAACATATCCAACAGATGCATACCATACATAGACTATAAATAATTTCTCATATAGAAAAGCTTTCCCAATCTTATCACCCCCTCTCTCTCTGCAAGAGCAGGAACTGACTCCTCATACTGACGGTGGCCCAAAATTTGCTTGATGCAAATGTCTTGGGATCATCTAGTGGTATCCGCTATCATTAGCCTGCTCATAAGTTTAGCATAGTGCTTTCCCACCCCACAAACTCACAGTATAGGCTCATTTGCTGGCTCCCAGCCACCCAGGGCTCCAACAACTAATGCATGAACAGGGACCTGGTACCCCCTTTGTCTCAGTACATCAGCCAGAGGGGCATACTTTTGATGTTTACATTCTATAGCCTCCCTCATGGCTGGTTTCTTGTTTTCAAAGGGCATCATGATGTCCATGATGATGATCTTTTTCTGGCCTTTCTCCATAATAATGACATGAAGATACTTCAAAAGAAGGTAATATTCACCCTCTGCTTTCATCTGCAGGAACAGTATGTGGAAAGGCTCTGCAGCAGAACCAATATCAGCCACAGTCAGTAGAACGAGTAGGCCATGGCTTCAGCAAGCTGCCACAAATAGAAGTCCCACGTCTAATACTGAGAGCTATGTTACCATTTTTACCTGGACATTAAGGAGATCACATAATGTATGGTTTACACCTATAGAAGTGTTAAATGACATTTTAGAGGTATTGGGGGCTGAATAAGATAATTCAGGGGATATAAAACGCTCTTGTATGTATCCCATAAGACCTAAAAAGTCAAGAGGCATGGTGATCTTGCCTTGTATAGATAGCAACTAAGCTTGTTGCTTTTGGAGTCAATTTTACACATTTGAAGGAAGAGAAATTTCTTTCAAGTGGGGACTGCATTCTGATCTCTTAAAAACCAATGCTAAATTATATTTGAATCTATACACCCATAAGGTAGCAAATTCACAGAATGGAAATTATCATTTAATTTGCAGAGATGCCTCTTTGAAGAACTAACTTCTCTAAAGTCTGCTGATGATCTGTGCTCAAAAGGACTATCTGGAATGCAGAAACAATTAGAATCTGGGACAGCATCTTATCCTGTTGAAACTCTAAAAGTGACAGTCCCTGAGAAACCAGTTTCACTAACACTCTGTAACTGTAATACAAGGGACAGAAATGGCTCCCTCTTGGCTCCCACATACTGTTCCCTTAATCTTGGAAAATCAGCAGAATGTGAGCTGTGTGTGAGTGGTCAGCCTTCATTTTTCAACTGTCTTTTTAAAGGCTTGTGGAGGGGGGGCTTGAGTTTGTTTTTGGCCGTTTGCTCTCCCTGATCACATGGTCTGAGGGGACGAGCTTCTGCTGAGCCACTGACTTGTCTGGAGGAGGAGTTAGCAGCCACTAGCTCTATACAACTGCTGCTACAGTCTTTCCAGGTTAATTTGGAAAATCAGCAGAAGGTGAGCTGTGTGTGTGAAATGACGTTTGTACAAAGACTGATAGTTATTGTAGGTGTTTCAATGGGATAAAACTCCAGACTCTTCCAATTAGTTAATTATTTGGATAAAAACATTGGATGGAAAGTGGAGAAGTTCCACTGAAAGTGAAAGTTTGGAAAAGAGAATACATCATAGAACTGCATCATTGAGTTGAGTTAGAAGGACAGATTTAAGAGGAGGAGAAATCATGGTGACAGAGCAGAAAACAATGGAAGAGGCATCAGTAATTATAAAAAGACAATATATAAATTAAAATATATAGAAGAAAGCCTTGGCATTATACCATGGGATAAAGTGGATTTCTAAGCTTTCTTTGATTTAATTTATAGAAGGCTCATTTATTACTTACTGATGGTTTGTTTGTTTGGAAAGGAGGAGGGCTGGAATAAATTGGTAGAAGGTTAAAAGGGGATAACACATGAGCAGGAAATAAAGGGGAGAGAAAAGGAAGGTTGTTTTGTTTTGAGGAAGATAAAGGGTTAAACTGGAGGGCGTTTTCTTTTTCTTTCCTTTTTCTTGGATTCTGTATATGATATAATTTAATATATGAACTTTTGGTTGTTTTTTCCCCCTTGCCTTTATCATTCAGTAGCTAACAGTATATATTTCCAGTGTGCTTTTGGAGTCAATTTTACTGGGCAATATTTCTGTTATGCAAACATCACATTAGATCCATTTCAGGCAAATAATTATAGACATTTATAAACAAATATTCAGGCAAATAATTATAGACAATTATAGACATATTTTCCTCCAGCATTTTTACCTGTATGTTTCAAATTTGAATGGCAAAATGATATTTTTGGTTAATTCCTTAAAGGTCATTAAAAGTGAAGTGAAGGATAAAAAATAACTAAGGAACTTTTATTTCAAAACAAGTCAATTACTTTGCCATCATAAGCCTAATAATTATATTAAAAGTAGCATATATGTATGTCTTGCAGTTGCATAGATATAACTGAAAACATTTGCATGAGATGCGCAACCCTTGCTAGTTAGGAAAGGTAACCATGGTAAGTATCCATTGCTATGCTCACTGTTTAAAATCTGTGCGAGCAATGCAGATTTATAGGCCAATTAGCTCAGACTATCTCTCTATATAATTCTCTTGGGTATGTTGCTTTTTCCACTGTGGTGATTGGCTGCTTAGGGAACTGACCTACCAGTCACAGGCCTGTTGGGCAGCCAATTAGCACACTGGGTGTGGGACCATGTAGATTCCAAACATGGCCGCTGGAGAGGGACAGTGAGTAACATGGGGGTGGATGTGGTGTGTGCCTGTGTGTGCCAGAGTGCAGGGGGTGGGGGCAGAACTAGCTCGGGGGGGGCAGAACAAGCGGTGGGGTGGCAGCAGGGGGTAGAACGAGCAGTGGGGGTGGCAGGGGGCAGGACGAGCATTGGGGGCATCAGGGGGCAGAACGAGCGGTGGGGGTGGCAGGGAGCAGGACGAGCAGTGGGGGACATCAGGAGCAGAACAAGCATTGGGGCAGCAGGCAACAGATCAAGCGGTGGAGATTGGCAGGGGCAGGACAAGCATTGAGGGGCAGGAGGGGGCAGAACGAGCAGTGGGGGGGGCAGGGGCCAGGCCAAGCATTGGGGGGAAGCAGGGGGCAGGACGAGCAGTGGGGGACATCAGGAGCAGAACCAGCATTGGGGCAGCAGGGGACAGATCAAGCGGTGGAGATTGGCAGGGGCAGGACAAGCATTGAGGGGCAGGAGGGGGCAGAACGAGCGGTGGGGTGGCAGGTGGCAGGACAAGCGTTGGGGGGCAGCAGCGGGCATAATGAGTGGGACAAGCAGTGGGGGTGGCAGGGGGAAGGATGAGCGGTGGGGTTGGCAGGGGCAGGACAAACTGTGGGTGATGTCGGGGGAAGGACAAGTGGTGGGGGGTGGCAGGGGGAAGGATGAGCATTGGGGGCGGTAGGGGGCAGGATGAGCATTGGGGGAAGCAGGGGGCAGGACAAGCAGTGGGGGTGGCCGGGAGCAGGATGAGCATTGGGGGGCAGCAGGGGGCAGAATGAGTTGTGGGGAGGTCAGGGGGCAGGACAAAAGGTGTGGGGCAGCAGGGGGCAGGACAAGCGGTGGGGCTGGCAGGGGGCAGGATGAGCATTGAGGAGCGGCAGGGGACAGAAAAAGCGGAGGGGGGCAGCAGGCGTCAGAACGAACACAGAAGGAGTGGTGGGGGAAGAACAAGCAGCAGGGGGCTGAGTAAACCCACCAGCCTACCTCAAAGGGTTGTCATGACGTCTCATGGGCATTTTGGGGGGAGTTTTTAAATGGCGTATGGTACTCCGGGTCCAGCTAGTTTTATGTATATTGGTTTGAAATCTGCAAGTAGCAGTACAGTATTTGCTAAAGGCTCATGACATCTGGCTTCTTAATTTTTCTAACTGGCCTAGTTTTATGCAAATTAGTCTTCTGATTGCATTCAGATGTCTCTCCATTCTGATTACTGTTCTGAGCTGCAGGTTGAGATGCAGAGGTGGTTGACTGTTCAGACTGTGTGGGCCTTCTTTTCCTAACCACCCTCCTCACATTAGCATTTTGTGCAGTTAAAGCTGTTAACTGCTGTACCATTACTGACAGCAATGGTGTCTGCTCCTTCATATTACACTCAAGCATTTGTCTACTACGTTCATATATCAAATCCTCTTCTTTTTGCCTGTCTGCTGTAGCCTTTTCAAGTCTTTAAATTCTGCTGTCCTCTCTCTGTGAAAGCCTATCAAGGTGTGTGAGCATTTTGTCCATGAGCCTGCTTGAATGCTGCATTATTTCACAGAATCATAGAATTGTAGAGTTTTGTCCGGTATCAACTGTTCTTCATTCTTCTCTTCTCTTATGAATTTCTAGTCTTTCAGCAGGTGTCAAGGTAGCTAGCATATTTGAAGTTGAGGCTGCTGAGGAGAAAAACATATTATATCATATTCTTCATTAACAGTACGTTATCTTTACATACACATTTTACAACAGCATTGTTATATGTCACAGTTTTACCAGATTCAGTAAAGAAGCACAGAAGAATATTAAGTGCTGATGAAACTTCATAAAAAACATGCAGGTAATAAGAAAAAGTACACTTAATAAAGTATAACCACACCCCACTTTTTAAAATGTGGAAGTTAACAAATGTTTTTCAGTAGTTAAAACTCATGAGAATTGCCAATTTTCATGTGCTAAATGACAAGTACTTGTGCTCAAAATCTGCATTACAAACAAAGCAGCAACTGCAGGTGCATATTTCTTTTATAACAGAAATGTTTAACAGGAACAAAAGGGAAAACACTTAACCACAGAAAGGAACTGTGTTAGGAATTGAATAGCCTGTGGTCTCTTTATGGCATGCTTGGGCAGATCAAAGAAGAAAACGCCATTACTGTTATTGTTGCCCGCATGTAGAGACAACATCTCACTTTTTATTAGTAAATTTTAGCCCAAATTAACAATTTACTTAAATTGCAATTTACCAGTGTGTGTGTGTGTGTGTGTGTGTGTGTAAGGGAGTATACTTTTAATAAATTTAAAACAGAATCTTAAAAAAATCGCTCCAGAAAAATTGCGTCAAAGCGCAACTGTTGTCACTTAAAATATAAAATTATATCTTCCACATTAAATATCTACTGATAAGAAAAAATGTTAAATATGTCATTTTCAACACATACATCAATGTAATACATAAAATTTATATCCTATTTAATAAATATAAATGGGCTTACCTTCCACATTTTCAAATAACACTAGGGACTCCTGTTCAGATTCCTTGCTGTTATCCGTAGATGTGTTGATCCATCTTACTGATTTAAAGGGTCTCCGGGCAGCAGATGAACTTCTAGCTATCCTTTTTGGATGCATGCTGCACTCACCTCCTAATACAAAATGCAGTTCATCAAAAAAGGGCATAGTTACAGCATCGTATCCCCTCTTAGAATTATGGTCTACCACTTCGCGGTACCTCGCCCTCATAGTTTTATTTTTCATGCAGCATTCCTCCGCTGTCCTGTCGTGGCCTCTTTTTTGCATTTCCTTGGCAATTTTTTCAAAAAGGTCAATATTTCTATGGCAGCTGTGGAGCTGCTCCTGCACCTTCTGTTCGCCCCACAAGTTGAGCAAATCTAAAGTTTCACCATGGCCCCAGGCGGTGACCCTACCTCCCTTCTTTTGTCTCACCTTGGTAACGTTCACCATTGCAAGATGACCAGACCGTAAAAGCAGCTGTTTATTCTTGAGGATGTAAACAAGAAAGAAAGAGGGCGGGCGGATATTTTAAAAAACAGGCAACGGCAGGACAATCACTCCCACGTCATGCCCTTCACCACTGAAATTTCCGGTACATGAAAGATTTCGATTCAGAATCGGTAGGGTACTTCACATTATCGATACAGCTGTAATTTCCACTACTTTTTAAAAAAGTCACAAAAAGTTCTAAAATCCTTTATTATGCTACTAATGGGGTTTTGTGGCCCCCTCTTTCTGAAAGAGATGTCTTTGCGGCACAATGCGTGTAAACAATTAGGTATCATAGCGAATATTTCTTGGGTTTTTTTCCATCGTGTAACTGAGCCCACAGAGCAGTGTTCACACAGGTAGCAAACTAGCGCATGGTACTGGCTAATATGAGTGACAAGGGTGCTGTGCTTAGCACATTGTTTCTTTGGTACTTTACACACAGGACAGACAAAGTTGTTGGATGGCTATCGAAGGACAATCTACAAACAACATACAAGCAATAACATAATATAAAACACACAAACCAACACAAACCCCAACATAACCCCCTCTAATACTAACCCCCATCTTATACTAATCCCTCCTTATCCATCTCAAGTTACCTTAGACAAACAAGATTAACAGAAGACTAACAAACAGGAGGTGCTGTTTGGCAATCTGTAGGTGGAAAATTGGCTGGAAACTGTGGAATAATTCTGGAATGCAGAACGAGTGGACCATCAAGCGGAATCCAGCAGCACATTTGCCATCTCGGGAGGCCTAAAAGAAGAAGTCCTGGAAATAAAGAGAAACATGTTTATGTAGTCATCTGCAATCTGCCACACTATGCAGGCCAGCTGTATTGGTGGGAACAAATTATGGAGACAGAACAAGTCATGGAGGCAGACAAGCACGTCCTGCCGACAATTTTAGCTCCCAACCCAGTTCTACTTTTGCCTTTTGCCCAGGAGCCAGAGTCAGTGGGGGTGTGATCCTGGGGGCAGAGGGGCACCTGGAGGCAACTTTCATGGGTCCAGGCCAAGGAGTCCAGGCCAGTCCTTGGAAGAGCAGGAGCCTCATCCCTGTCCTTTCTGCTGGAAGGCTGATTCCTCAGCTGAACCTTCTACCCTTACCTTCCTCTGGGCCTTTTCCTTCTTCCCTCGCTGCTTCTGCTGTTGCTGCTACCTGACTAAACCTTACCTGCCACTTTCAGGACCACCTTTGAGCAGCCAGGAAATGGACCAGACAGGGGAGAGGGAGGGGGGAGGAAGGAAGAACCATAGTGGTGTCACAGTAAGAGAAGGGAGGGAAAGAGGGCATGGGAGGAGGTGCACAATCCAGAGGGTTTTCGTACACGATGAGGGACAAAAGCATCTTGAGTCTGACCTGGTTGCCCAACCCACAATTACTTCTTGCTCCCTCCTCCTGACTAGGCTGTTCTGGAAAATCTTGTCTTTTTCTTGTAGATTAACAAGGAATACATGCTTCTGTCTGATTGTGATCCCACTGGAGCATATAGATTCCACTGGAGCACATGGAAAGGGTATTTCAGGGAGAGGGGAGGGAGACAAAAACGTATCTGTTTGGCAGACTGGATGAACAGAGTGCTCACCCAGCACTCCTCCTCTTCCTACTCCTCATCTTCTTCCCGCTTCCTCCCCCTCCTGCTTCTCCTCCTGTTCTTCTAATTGTTGATCCTCCTCCTCTTGCTCTTCCTCCACCTGCTCTTCCCCTTCTTGTTCCTCCTCCTCCACTCCCTGTTGTTCTTTCTCTTCTTGTTCCGCCTTCTGCTCCTCTTCCCGCTGTTTTTGCTCTTTTTGTTCCTTCACCTCCTTCTCCTCCACCTCCTCCTGCTGCTGTTCTTCCTCTTCTTGTTCCTCCATTTCCTCCTCTTCCTCTTCTTGTTCCTCCTTCTCCTCTTCCTGCGTTTTTCCTTTTTGTTCCTCCACCTCCTTCTCCTCCAACTCCTCCTGCTGCTGTTCTTCCTCTTCTTGCTCCTCCATTTCCTCCTCTTCCTCTTCTTGTTCCTCCTTCTCCTCTTCCTGCGTTTTTCCTTTTTGTTCCTCCACCTCCTTCTCCTCCACCTTCTGCTGCTCTTCCTCCACCCGCTCTTCCTTCTCCTCCTCTTCTTCCTCTTGTTCCTCCTCCTGCTGCTGTTCATCCTCTTTTTGTTCCTCCACCTCCTCCTCTACCTCCTCCTCCTCTTCCTCCTCCTGCTCTTCCTCCTCCGCACCCCAGACAGGCCTCCTGAGGTTCATGCTGGAGCTGAGGATGGAGGCTTCTAGGAGGGAAGGTGCAGAGGCAATGTGTCTTGAGGCTGGATGGTAGAGCTGGCCAGGAGAGGCTGAAGGGAGGGAAAGGTATTGGACAGGGGAAACAGAGGGGGAAGGTGAGGCGAGGGAGAGAGAGGGAAGGTGGAAAAGAGCAGAGGAGGGTGGAAGGGGAAGCTGGCAACAGGTGCTCCCTGATGTTTCCGAACTTCCATTCGTCACCCTGCAAAACAAAATGGAGGCAGTTTTGTAAATACAGGAAAGATAAGCTGGACCAGAAAAGGCTAGTCAGCAAGAAGAGCCATGAGAAAGAACAGAGGAAGAGAGCATGAAATAAGGAGATCCTCTAACCTGTTGGGGCTGATGGAGAAAGCCCCCTCAGCTACATAACTGAAGCCCTCCAAGTGCTGTTCTTCTGCGGCATTTCCCTCAAGAGGGCTGAGAAATAAGCTGTCCTGGGATATCTCAGTGTCGAAGGGATGTGTTTCTACAATGAAGAGGAGAGGAGAGCTCATCCTCCTCTGCAAAAGCTCTTCCCAGTTGATCTCCTGGCAGGGGTGAAAGATTTAGGAAATTATTGGTGTTTATAATAAGCAGAGAAGAGCGTAAGCCCAGTGCAATGAGCTTCTGGTATAAAACAGGATAGAAACATGCAGGATGCTCCAGTAAGGTTAAAAAGCAAAACTTATATTTAATGTGGCACAGAATCCATCTGAGACAGAAAAATGGATAGATAGAAGAAAGCTATCTAACAGGTAGAAGAGAAGAGTCCCTAAAGCTGACTCTCATGAGTAGATGTAAGGCATCTGGAGGCAGAGGTGCCTCATGTCTGATGGCTTCTAGGCTTCTAGCTTCAGGCTAAAAGAGTGGGAAAATACTAAAACATCTTTGAGCAAGGGGTGAAGTGAGCCCTGCATGCAAGTAGGAAGTAAAACCTAGAAAACACAGATCAGTGAGACACACAGAGAACAGACAAAGGGAGAGGCATGCTAGAGAGTAGAGAAGCATCACATGTTAGAAATCTGGAAGCTGTGATTCAGAAGGTGGGGCATCTCCAGACTGGGAAGTGACTGAGGAGCTTAGAGTGGGAGAAAGAGATCCCTGATCACTGGAGTTTTAGCTGTGAGGATGTGTGACAAAAAGAACTGAAAAGGAGAAAGAGGGAGAGAGAGGTGCTATTAGTTTAGAGGCCAGCTGGGAAAGTCTTTTTGGAGCTCACAGAAGAGGCCAAGGCCTCCAGAGTGCTGGGAGGAGGATGCTTTACTCATGCTTGACCACGTACCTTAAAGAAAACGTGAGCCTTAACGTTTTCTGCACCCTGTTCTCCACTCCCAAGGCGTCTCTCAGGTTTTTTGGTCATGAGCTAGAAAACATCATGGCAACGGTCAGAAATGGCCACCTGCCCACCAAACTTTTCCTGCCCCATGCTCAAAACAAAGCAACCCATATCCCAGTGAAGAGGGGAGGATCTCTGAAAAAAGCCTGAGAAGATCCTTGACCTCTCATCTATACTGTGGAGGAAGCTCTGTTGATCCACCCCAAAGTACACGACTACTAATCTCACCTGGGACAAGATGGAGACCGCCTCTGAGGACAGCATGGCTGGGTACATTACTTGGGAGGTGAGCACCTTTCCCATTAGGATTGTACAATCCTCTCCTTGAAAAGGGTCCTACAATGAAGAAGGAGACAAAGCAAAGCATCAGTCAGGGAAGCCAGATACAGGCTCTCTCACAAAGGGATAACTGTGTCCTTGACTATGTCTTCCGCAGCTTCAAGGAAAATAATTACAGTAGTTTTCTCCCCAGAGCAGGAGAAAATGAGAGGTTGAGACATACCATGAATGGTCATTCTAGGAAGGCTGAAGGAGCAATCCACTACCTCTGGGTTATCCACTCATGCCAGCTAAGCAAGGCAGGAGGTGATATCCTAATCTGTTACGATATATATCGATGGGAGGGAGGGGATTGCTCCTTCAGCCTTCCTAGAATGACCATTCACAGTACGAGGTCTGTCTATTAAATAATGAGACAGTGTTTCTACTTTTCAGACAAATCAGGGAGAAATGATTATGAATGGTTGAGTGGTGACCTTGAACATTTCTGAACCTGCATAAGAAACATCAACACTGTTGGGCTTTCAGTTAATTGTCAGTCATCGTTTAAAGCAGCTGTGTTGTCTGTTGTGTGCTGGAAAAATGATAAGTATGAAAGTCGAGCAACGTGTCAATTTGACATTTTAGTATACTTGAACAGAACAACAACAGAATCTTTCAAATGCTTCCTGAGGCCTACGCGGAAAACTGCATGTCTTATGTGCATCTGTTTGAGTAGCACAAAAGATTCAGAGAAGGACATGAGAATGTGGAAGATGATGAATTCCCTGGATGACTTTCCACTTCAAGAACTGAAGAAATTGTGGAAAAAATCAACCAGATTGTTCAAGGAGACTGCCAACTCAGTGTCTGAATTATAGCTGAAGCCGTGAACATTGACAAAGACACTGCGTGGAAATTTTTGCATGAGGATCTCAACTTGAGAAATGTCTGTGCCAATGTGATCCCTAGGGTTTTCACACGGAAGCAAGAAGAATGCCACAAGGAAATTTGCACCGACTTTCTGTAGCAACTTGTGATGGACTCAAACCTTTTTCAAAAAAACATCACTTGTGATGAACCCTGGATCTTCCAGTATGATCCTGAAACAAAATGCACTGGAAAACACCATCATCATGAAGAATGAAAGAAGCATGTCAAAGCAAGTCCACTTTCAAAGACATGCTCATTGTTTATTTTTGATATCAAGGACGTAATTTTGAAAGAATGTGTTCCAGAAGGCAGAACAGTGAACC
Source organism: Gambelia wislizenii (assembly GCA_030847615.1). NCBI lineage: Eukaryota > Metazoa > Chordata > Lepidosauria > Squamata > Crotaphytidae > Gambelia > Gambelia wislizenii. The sequence continues at coordinate 265,419,676 of JAUMIR010000002.1, forward strand.
AGCATAATTATAAGGAAGTTTTGACAATGCTGAGAGAAAGAGTAAAAACAAACAAACAAACAAACAAAAAACACCAGAACGGTGGGGAAATTATTTCATTCTTCATCAAGACAGTGTACACACAGTATTTTCTGTGAAGCAGTTTTTTGCCAATGAACACATGACTACACTTGAACATCCTCCATATTTGCCAGATTTGGCACCATGCAACTTTTTTCTTTTTCCTTAAGTGAAATTGGTGCTTAAAGGAAAATGTTTTGAGTCAACTGATGCAATAAAGAAGAAAATGGCAGATGTGTTGAAAGAGCTGACAGAAACTGATCTGCTCCATGCCTTTGACCATTGGAAAACAAGACTGTATCGGTGTGTGAGTGTGAAAGGGGAGTACATTGAAGGGGACAAGCATTAGAATTGTAATACATATAAATAAACATGGGTTATTGTGTCAGTCTCATTATTCAATAGATAGACCTCATCCATATCGACCTCTCATTCTCAGGGAGGCTAAAGGAGCAATCGACGACCTCTGGGACATACACAAGCCTATTCTTTTAGGCGGGAGTGGCAGCTCGAATTTGGAATGGCGGTTTGTAAAACAGTATACCCGAAAGCCTCTTGACTCAATTTTAATCTATCCATTTTGTAATGCCCAATGAGTGTTGATGGCTCCTTACAATGTTGATGGCTTTACAAACATCCTCTAATGATTAAGTAACAATATAGGCTGTTGTGGTTGCCATCACCCATGTAGAATGCGCCCACACTCGGTCTGGGTACGTGTGCATAATCATAGCATAAATAAATTCATCCTTTCAACCATCTTGAAATAGTTGAAATAGTTGACTTAGTTGAAATAGTTGACTTAGATGCTTTAAAATAGTTGAAATAGTTGACTTAGATGCCATAAAACCTAATGTTGTTGGAGTAAAAGAAAGGACTAATGCTTCTGTACGTCTAAGCACTTTTCTTCTGTTAATGTAAATCTTTACAGACTTTCTTACATCTAACGAGTGCTGTCTCATCTCTAATTGATGCGATGGCTCAGGGCAAAATGTCGGACATTCTAATATTTGGCATTGCTGAAAAACTGGACAAGGATTTTGGTCTGAAAGATATGGTCAAAAATAACTTATCCTTTTCCAGTTTACAAACGTTCAGTTTTACGGACAACGTAGCAATCTCCAACACCTGCTTTGCTGAAGTAATTTCCACTAAGAATAACAAACGACTTTAAAAGTCAAAACTCTCAGAGATGTCTCTCTCAAAGTTTCAAAAGGTGGCCTTGATAGAGAATTGAAAGCTAAATGGTCATCCCATGAAGGAAACCTGTGTCAGTTGGTGGTGCCATCAAAATCACTCCTCTCAAAGCATGCTTGACATGGACATGAGCTGACACTGGCTTCCCACCAATAGGTAGTACTGAAGACAAAGTTGCCATGTATCTCTTCAAAGTATTCGGCCTCAACTCTTTATCAATTCCAGTTTCCAGAAAACACCATATACCTCACCCATCGACACTGAATTCTGTTCACACCATGGTTGAAATGCTCTCCACGTTGTTTCATATATACGTTGTGTTGACTTGCACCTTGAAGCCAGAATAGCATTCATCAATGACTCTAAGACCCCAGACTTCTTAGAGACTGCCACTCAACCTCTATGCAGTGAGGCTGAACCACTGTGAATTTGGATGACAAATTGGTCCTTGAGCCAATAGATCTGATCTCTGAGGTAGACAACAGGGTGTCTCCACTGACATGTTCATCTACATGGGAAACCAATGGTTTGTGTGGCCTGGGAGGTGCCATCAAAACTACTTCTGCTTTTTGTACTCTTCTTCTTATTCTCTGCACTACTGGTAATGGCAGGGGGGGGGGACAGATATAACAGACCTCTTGGGTAGTCCAGTACTAAAGCATCCGTGTCCCTCTGCACTTATGCTTCCATCTAAGGAAAAAATATATGTTTAACTTGTAATTACCCCCAGAAGCGAAAAACGTCCATTCCAAACGTTCCATATTTGTATTGCAAGCTGTTGATTCAGGCTCCATTTCCCTGGATGGATTTTGTTCCTGCTCAAATAATCTGCCTCTAAATTCAGAGTCACAGCTGTTTCTCCACCCATACCTATATTTTGGATGACCCCTTCAGGAACCAGTGTGATCTTGTTGTACCTTGGTTGCAAAGATACGCCTTAACAGAGATTTTGTCCACACACATTTGTACGTTCCTGTGCGTGTGAAGTTTAACACAGCCAACCTGGCAGCCTTTGTCTCCAGAACGTTAATGCTGAGTCCCTTCTCTCACTCTGACCATACTCCCTAAACTGCCTGACCCCTACAATGGGCCCCCCTCCATACAGACTGGCATCTGTTGTGATCACTATTTTGTCCTTTGGAACAAAAGGTGTTCCCTGCTCTAAAGTTCCTCAGACTCAACCACCATAGCAAATCCCTCCACTGATGCTTTGGCAGAACTATTGCAATATGCTTTTTTCCTTATTATTTTGCTCCAGTAAGGTCTCATGAATACCTGCAAAGGCCTCACGTGAAACCTGCCCATGGCACTAACTGAATAGTTGACACTAACATTCCTAGAACCTTAGCTAAATGCATGATCACCACTCTTTTTTGCTTTCTCGATGTCAATATTTCTTCCTTTATTTTCTGTCTTCTTTCCTTTGACAGAAACACACAGCCCCTTTGAGTATCTGCCTCTACTCCCAGATGAGTAATCCTTTCTGCTGCTACTAGTTGACTTTTTTTTTAATTTATCAGAAAGCCATAATCCTGGAGAAACCGGAAAGTTGTTTTGAGATGAAATTCTGCCTCCTTTCTGCACCCAGCCTTCAGGAAGATACCATCTAAATAGGAAAAGAATTGTACTCCCTGCTGCCTCAGAAAAGCACTATGATGAGAACCAACACTTTGGTTAAAACCCTGGGGGCCAAGGCAAGGCCCAACGGAAGTGCTTTGACCTGAGTTTCGCCTGAGGCACAGAGTTCCTCCCTGTCCTAATCTACCTCTAGATTTTTCCTCTTTTTCTTTAACAAATCCTCTGACGCTGCCATACTCTAACCTCCAACTAATTCTTCTAATGAACGCTAGATGACCACTGAACTAATTAAGGAGAGAGGGACGTTTCATCCAGCTGGCAAGGTAGGAGAAGAAGAATCTGAAGGAGAGAGGGAAAGGGGAAACTGTAGTAACAGATTAGAATGCCATCAAGATGGAGGCCCTTTTAGGGCTAGGGGGTTGTCTTGTCCAGCCATAACGGGATCAGGACAACAGCTGAGCATGCAGCGGGAAGCGGAACTTCCAGGCTCTAGTACACATTTTGTGCATACGCTCCAGCTGTTATCCAACTCCACGTTAATCAGGCCACCCTAATCAAAGAGAAGATCCTCTATTGTTGTCCTCGCTTGATAGAATAATCCAGATGAATGCAGCAACACATGCCTCCTCAGGATGACACTCCTGCCAATGTCTTCCCGCTCCAATCCACCACATGTCTTGCTGAATTGACTTATTGGGACGCTAAGCTATAGGCTTCCATTTGCAGAGCCCCCACTAACCGCTTGCTCTCTTATGGCAGAGATCGATACCAAGGCTTCCATCTCCTGTACCAATTCAACCAAAGGAGGGTGGATGGACCATTCCAATGTACAGGGCAGCAAAGATGGTGATTTTATGCTGTCTCTTCTCAGTCCTGTGCTCGGACGTCAAGGTGGAAGCCTTCAGACCAATAGACTGAGGTATACAAGATCAAGTCTCTGCATCAACAGACTGAACTGGTACTGAAACTGTCTGTGACTGAGCAGCAGAGTTGGAGGCCGGACACTTGTACCCAGCCCTACCCTTCTCTGGCCGAGCTCCAGAGTCCTGGACAGATCTCTTCACTGCTACGTGGACTGAGGAGCTGAAGACAGTTGGGGCTGAAGAGGATTGAGATGGTAGAGATTCATGGCCTAATTCATAGGGCTTGTCTGAGGCCCTCAGGGCTTGCTCACCCAAACCAAGCTGGAAGACAGAATCCAGACCGGGAGACCATAGGGATGGCCTTCTCTGGAGGGGTAGGTAGCAAAGGAGGGGGGGTACCCCAAAATCTACCTAACAGCTCTAGGAGCTTCCAAAGGATGCACTACACAGGTGCAGTGAACCCATTTGTGTGACTCACAGAGACCACGAAGAAGAATTACAGCACTTTTCTCCCCGATGTGGGAGAAAAAGAATATTCCTCTGCAGTATGCTCCCCATATTTGAACATCTCAGAGTGTTCTGGAGGAAAGATTCAGCAGAGAAAACAGAGAGGTAACCTTTTTTCTGTATAGAAAAAAAGGGTTTTGTGGAAAAACACATTCTTCACTACAGAAGAATTCCAAAGCAACCCTTCAGGACTTTCAAATACTGGGAGAAAATACTTGTTGGTCTCTTTTTTTCCTGAAGGGTTTCTCAGCTGTCAGGAAACTCATTCTTCCAACCTGGGAGCATATAGTTACCAATATTCTATCCATCCCTACTCTGACGTCCCTGGCCCAAAAAATCTGGGTCAAGGTAACCATGGGACATTCCTAGGAGACTCAACAAACCGAGCACAGTCTTCAGTGGCTTTTTAGTTCCAGGTAGCAAGCCGTACCCCACTCAGAGCAGAAGGCACCCGCTGCAGGTACAGCTAAAGATGTGCTGGTTCCACTCTATCCAACCCACCCCCACTCTCATTGGCTTTTTCACCAGATAAACAAAGATGGTTGTCAGAAAATGAGCATGCAAGGAAAAGATGGCCATGAGTCCATTCATAACATTAAAATTGCTAGAAACACCCATTCCAAGGAGAAATATTTTCAGTGTTCAAAAAAATTCTTCCACTGGATTCATGGGTCAGTTGTTTGCTTGAATTCTGCTGCCTCTCCGTCTCTGATTCTGTGTGAAAAAGAATGCTGTTCTACTTAACTTTCCAGTCATCAGCTGATAGAGGATCACGCCAAGGCTCCACCAGTCCACGGATCTAGTGTATGCCTTCTGCAGAAAGACCTCGGGTGCCATGGTGCTCGGGGTGCCACAAAAAGTCCTGGTTTTCTTCCCAAAGCCGATCCCTGAAACAGAGTCAAATTGGAGGAAATTCAAGGGCTGGCAGATGAAGCATCCAGTGTACTAGTATTCAAAGACATTGTCCGGTCAATCTCTTTCAGAACAAAACCATAGAAAGGAATCCTGTAGTGGCAACTTTGAGTCAAGAGGCTCATCTAAATGGGCCAGACTATGCCGGCTCCCTGCCGCTGTATTCTGGCCATGGATATGGCCCATTCCTCTCCCTTTACCTGCATCAAACAGGATAGAGTTCATATTGGTGCGCCATTCCGTCTCTGCACCCCCTGCCGGCGTCATCCACATCATATTCTGGAGCCAGAAAGCAGTCCCACAGTATGTGACCAAGGTGCCTTCCATGAAACCAGCTTTGATCACCTGCTATAGGCCTCCTTCCTGGCTTTGGAGAGTGCAACGCGGATAGCAGGTGCAGAGACGGGCTTATTTTAGCTGATCCATTTTATTTTGGCTCAGGTGGATTTTCCCAGGTATTTTTTTTTTAATGGATTGATGGGCTTTATCCTATCTTGGCCCCATCTTCTCCCAGGGGGCTGTGAGGACTGCCCAGGGGCAAATGACCTGGGTTGTATGGACTCCAAGACGGGGGCAAGACGGGGTAAACAGCCCATCTAGAGAAGGCCTAAGTGAGAAAAAGAGACGGCTAGCACAAGCTGTCGTGGGCTCCAGGCCACCTGATCAGATGCAACTTTACATCATTTTTGGGCTGAACATCAGTTTTGCTCCACCCCCACCACCCACACTGACCTTTCCCAACTGTCACACATCCCCTTACCTTCTTTGCATATCCCAAAATCTGTGATCTTTACAAATCACTTCTTGTCAATGACAAGATTTTGCAGCTTCAGGTCCCTGAATAAAAAAGCAGAATAGAAGTGCATCCAATACAATGCAACACCCCGTCAGCACAGTGTACATATCTGCAGATGGTCCATACACTATTCTGAACCATATACCAACCCCCTGACTTGTTTTTAAGGCTTGAAGCCACTTTATGTGGCCATTCTCTGCTCCATGGCAAACAAGTAGGATTGAAGAGGTTTCTGGCTATAGCCTCTATAGCCATAGCCATTCAGGGCTTTAGGGGGCTGTGTGGATGCTGTGAGGAGGGGGGGCATTAGGTCCTGTGGGGAGAGGATGTACCTGTAGGGCCTGAAAAGGGACATCTCCACACATAAGAGCCATTACACTTGTGGATGTCCGTACCTGAATTCTGGCCAATGTATCCAAAAGGAAATGCCCTGTTAATCTGCCCTTTCTTGAAGTCCCCACTCTTTCCCCATGAGCTACCTGACCTTACTTTCCTTTCTTCCAAGGCGATCCATTCTGGGAGAGAATCAAACCCATAGGCTTTGGGGCAAAGTAAAGAGAGAAAAGGCTACTGGTATGGAACAACCACACAGTCAATCCCAAAAGCCTCCAAGGTGACCAGAAAGGAGCTTCTTGGGGTGTTTGGAGCAGTGGAGACGTTGCTGTTCTATATAATGGGCCCAGCATCGGGCCTGCAGGCAGGACAGCAGCTCTAGCACAAAAGATTTCCACGCTTCCTACCCTTTCCACCTATATTTCCCTACTAAGGAACAAGGGCATCTTTTCTATGGAGTCACAGCTTTGCAAAAGAGTCTATCAGTTGGCTCTCTAGGGTCTGTCCCCCAGAGACAAAGAGGGTGATGACTGGGCACAGCTGCATACTGGAAAAGGAGGTGAGGCTTACAGGACAAGAAGTATTTGAAAGACATTTCCTTCTCCCCATCCACATCATTAAGGATATTTGTAGGGAAACCCAGGATTCCTAGATATACCCAGCAGAATCTAGTGCTCTGCGGAAAGCTGGAGAATTCCTACTATCAGACTCATGCCAATTCCTTTTCCCTGAAGGAAAGATCCAGAAGTTGAAAAGAGAACATGAGGGGTAAAATGGGCCTTCCTTCTTGGGATTATTGGCATTTCTACAATCCAGGCAGAATCTGATTTCAAACAGGCAGGAAAATGCTTTTCTCACCCTTCAGCCTTGTGTTCTTAAACTGCACCCCTACACACATTCTACCTGTAGATTATTTCATTTGAATGAAGATATTCAAGACCCAAGGTGACGCAGGCGCCGCAGAACCTTTCAAAAAAAGATCGGGAGAGCTAGATGTTTATTTATTCTGTCTTTCATTATTACACTTCTAAACTAGAACCAGATTGTCATTATTATTTTATTCTAAGTAGCAGTGAGAAATGAAGGGCTAAGTTTGCAGATGGCGTAGTTTCTTTAGTGCGCAATAAGACTGATTTGGGAAATAGGGCTGAATGTAAGGCAAGTATCCAGATGATGAAGATGATGATTTTATTCTAACCAGCAGTGAGTAATGAAGGGGTCAAGTTTGCAGATGACAACAAATTGTTCAGGATGGTAGAAACAACAAGGGCATAGAAAGAAATGCCATGGGTCATTTCTTTAGTGGGCAGTAGGACTGATTTGGGAAACAGGGTTGAATGGAAGCCAAGTATCTATAAAACAACCCGAGTTTTGCAATAACTTAAGATATTGAAACAACTTCATGCTGAACAAAGGCTAAAAGCAATGACCCCTCTAATGCCAGAATTTTAAGATTGTATCTGAAATGTTCTAGAATTAGACAGGATTGAGGGGGAAATGTTACTGTATTTCCTTTTTAGACTTTGTATTTAAAGAACAAGACTTTTCTGCTAAGGAGCCCCACACACTCTACCCTGCAGCCATTTTCCAGAACATGCACGGCCTTAATTTGAGCCAGGTTTCAACCACTAATAATTAAGCCCCTCTTGACCTACTAAGTCAGGGGAGCAAATCACATGCTGGTAAAATGTTGCTTCCCCCGCATTTTTCCGGGTCTTGGGCTCCTGTATTAAAAACTGGGGACAAAAAAGGAGAATTGTCACTCACTGAAGCCTCCAGGAGAACTCATCCTCCTCCTGTACAAGAATGGGCAGCCCCCAGCCCCATCCCTCTCCCTAGTGTTGCCCACATCTTTCTCTCAAGATATATGGGCTCTGAGCTATGATGGGAGGAGGGGGAGAACCACTGGCCCCGGGGGTCCTGCACAGGGGTTGCTCAGCCACTCTGGGAAGCAAGAGGCTGTGCTTGATGGGCCCTTGGTCTGGTCCAGCCACAGGGCTCTTCTTAGTCCCTTCCCTCCCCACTGAATCAGAACCCCTCTGTTTTCAGGACAGATAAAGATAAAGATGTGAGCCCTATTTGTCTGAGTTAGGGCTTGTCTACTGGAAGGGGGAAAAGTGGACTGCTCCACAGTAATAGCAAGTCACAACCTGTCTTAATGGTTTTACAACCACCATAAAGTTCACATGCCTGTAGCTGAAACAGCAGGTTGGGAGTGGATTACTTGCATTTTTAAATCTGCCACTGAACTTTTTTTAAATAAAAAACTATTTTATGGTGCACACAAGTAATATTCCACCTTTTCCAAAAAGCAATAGAGAAAGAAATATAGCACAAACCTTCATTTTATCACCTTAGCAATCACTCATTAAAGTGAAAAATCCAACATGGCGGCAGTGGCTGTTTGCCCTTTGCCCCACTCCCACACCCTGTACTAGTCCAGCCAATCAAGTTTGCACTCACTGCATTGGGAAGCAATTCATGTAGAATCGCTTGTCTTAACGAGCGAAAATGCACATATCACTGGCATTTTTTTTAAAAAAAATAGGGGAAAGCAGAAAATGCTTTTCTCACACAGCTTTTCCTCTTTTTGGCTCCACTTCTTCACAATACAATGAGACAATGCGGGATCCCATTAAGACAGCTCATTTTCTGAGCAAATTCGGTGAGGAGTAATTTCACCGTGTGGACAAGCCCTTAGATAAAAGTCTGGGAGGCAAACAGAGTGTCATAAGCACATCAACTTTTCTTTTTAACCTGAGGTCCCTGAGTTGATTACTTTGCGGCTTTACAGCTGGGTGCTTGGGTATGCTGTCAGGCGTGAGGGACACCTCCTTTTCCACAGCCCTGTTGGGGCATGTTTGGGCACCCAGATACTGATGAATGTTGACCCCCAGAATCCCCGACCACTGGTCATGCTGGCTGGGGCTCCTGCGATGTTAAATGCCCCAATTTCTGGGGAGCAAGGTTTGGGAAGCAGGGCACTATGGCCAAGCAAGGGGGTGGATCAAAAGACACTCACATGGCCCATGGCTCAGGAAAAAGGGTTTTCTGATGGTAGCTCCACAGATCTCCACCAGAGGCGTACTCAACCACCATGGCGATATGGGTGGGAGTCTGAAAGCACCCAAAAAGTTTGATGACGAATGGGTGCTTTCCTTTTGTATTTCTTTCAAGCACCCGCTTTTCTGTTTCCAGCCTGCAAATCCAAAAGGAGGAGAGAAGGGCAAATCAGTGACAGAGTAAGGAGAAGAGATTCAAGATCAAGTGTGGTTTCAGAGCTAAACCAAACTGAATCTCACCAAAGTCAGAAAGAAGATCTGAAGCAGGGGATGAAGGGAGCACCTTCCCACTGTCCAGGCCTTCCTCCCTCCAAGTCAACTGGGCTTCTTCTGATCCCCACAGACCCCACATTGCACTGACCTTGTAAAAGGTTAAAATAATTCCCCCAGGAGTGGGGCTGAGCCATGGGCCTTTCCACAGACAGGGGAAAGGGCTCCTCTGGCCAAACGTCTGGAAAACTTCTACTTACAGACCAAGGTGATTTATTTGTGATTTTTTCATCGTCTTTACAGCCAGAAGCAATTTTTCTGCCTTGAATTCTGCTAGGTAGACCTAGAATTGATATGGATCCTTAGTTTTTGGCTTCCACCATTTTATCTCCCTTCTGAAAGAGTATCCTCCAGGGGTCCTAAAACTCATGAGAATGTCGCTGGGCATTTCTGAAGGTCCCAGAATACCATCTGCCCTGGCAGAATCCCAGATTCAGAACACTAGCATGAGTTCTCCCCATCAACCAATGTTAAAACTACTGGCAGTTTTCTCTAGGCGAACCCATCCATCCATCAAAAAGTGATGGGAGTCAATCTTAGGGGAGGGGAATGTGAGTACCTTAAGAAAATCCAGAGAGTGAGAGCATTTGAAGATATTTGTATGAAGGGAAGAATGTGTGTGTGAGAGAGGGGGGAGTTAGGAGGGAGGGAGATGCATGCTTCACACACAAACACTACATTACATTGATATATAGGGTTTTTTTCCTTTCTAAATTCATTACATAAACCCAGAGGGTTCTCTGCTTAAAGTATGACAAGTTTCTGTGTTCTTCTTTGTTAGTAACGTTTGCATTTGGCCCCCCCTTTCAGCCGCATCCTCATGTCGCTCAGCCACAGCAGCCCTTACAGATTCGCATGGGTGTCCATGTCTTCATCTGTGAAATGGTGTGTGTGTGTGTGTGTGTGTGTGTGTGAAAACTACTCTTTAAAAGTGTTACACTGTTTATGAATATGCAACCTGCATGTACACATGGTCAAATATTTGTCAGAATTTCTGCAGCTGAGTTCATTCCTGAGTTGTACCCCAGTATAAGAACCCTCCTAAATCTCAACCATGGATTTATTCATTTGTTTTTAAAGTTATTTTCCACCTTTCCCTGACAAGGGATGCAAGGATGTTTTCAGTATAGATTACAACAAAGTACAGATTAAAGTACAATTCAGTAAGCTATCGAACTAAGTTAAAACGATGTTTCCATTGAGAAGAGCAGCAGGGCTTTTATGAACACTTCCTTTATGTTTTAAAATTACAGAGGGCCCTTAGTATCTGGTGGGGTTTGGGTCCAGGACCTCCCATGGATACCAGACTCTGTGGATATTCAAGTCCCGTTATATACAATGATGTAGAAAAATGGTGTCCCTTATATAAAATTTGCTCTTTGGATTATTTTTCAAGCATGGCTGGTAGAATCTGTGGATACAGAATCTGTGGATACGGAAGGCCAGCTGCATTTTTAAGAAGAGCTGTCTCAGAAACGCAACAACTCTCAGCCTTTAAAGAGTTAAAGAAGTCTTAGAGAGGTCAACACTGATCGGTTTAAAGAGTGTTCAGTGACCCAGTTTCCTCATCTCTCTTCCACCTAGTCTAACATCTCTGAGATATAAACTTATCATTTCCTCCATTTCCCTTCCTGCCCCCTTATTATCTCAATTTACTAATGGCAAATCCACATTATACAGACAATCCTGTTTTAAACTGGACTATTTGCAATGGTTCCTTCCTATGGAAACTGGTGGTTTATACTTTTCCAAGGCCGTTAGGCCTTTAGCCTTCTCTGCCAAAGAGTGCTGGTGGCTCACCAAACTCCAGTGCATGGACACCCCTAGAGACATCCTGTGTCACTTACCTTGCCAAAACTGCCATTTCCCAGCACTGACAAAAAACTGAAATCTTGGCTCTGCAGTGCCATCCTCTCTGTTCTGGAATACAGAAGAGAGCCAGTGAATGCGCAGGAAAACCTTGGCACCCTATTGATGACGGAGGGGGAGAATGATGCCTCCGCGGAAGCCTCCCCCCCCCAAGTCTCTCTTACCTTCCTTCCATGTCCCAGTTTTCCGGCCCTGGACCTTTCAGAAAATAAAAAGAAGGCATCAGTTTTTCCTTGATGAAACTCAAATCTCAAAAGAAGGGATTTTCTCTCCCTGGAAGCTTCCCTGTGTTCAGAAATGCAAGAGGCAGCCAAGTCCACGGAAAAGCACTGAAGGCTCTGTTTCTGCTTCCCCTTGGAAATGTCGTTACAGGAGACCTGAAGAGCAACTTGGGGCAAAAAGAAGGGAGTAGCAGTGTGTCCCCAACTCCCTCCTCTTTCCCACAGCAGTGACCTTCCCAGATAAGGCTTCCATCCCATTCTTTGCACTTTGATTGAATCGAAATGTCTGAAGGAATTGTTGAACCCCAGAAATCTCCTTGTAGATGTATTTTGTCCATCACTGTACAGCTGCAATACGCAGCCATCCAGTGGAGACTTCCTAGGATCTGGTGAGAGCTGCAACTTTCCCAGTCATGAATTTATTCCCCACATGCTAATTCCTCTGCATCCAAAATGGTCACCACCACCACCCTTCCACACACAAGAGGAAGGTGTCAGCAGGCTGGGGAAAGCTCTCTCTCTCACACACCCTCACTCTCTCTCTCAAGCACACACACAAATCCATAGAAGCCTCCTGGAGAGAAACACTTTCATATACAGCATTTTGTGCACATCTGACATGTCCAAAGGGACAGACCTGAGGACATAACAGACCTGAAGACTTTGACTTACTGTATGAATCCTCCTCATGTTTTTCCTTTTGCCTCTTCCGGCAACAACAAACACAGCAGCAGCATAAATATTTGCGGACGAACTTCCAAAATTTCATGTTGCTGGACCTAAAGGGGAGATCAAAGGAAACTTCAGTGGGACTGGATTATTCAAACTGGATTATTTCTGTACTGTGTACCAGACCCTAGGTCCTCCAATGTGATTCTACGGACATCTTCTGGCATTCATCTCATTGAAAATAACAGGGTTCCCTATTATCCATGGTTTCAGGTATCCACGGGGGTCTTGGGACTTATCTGCCCCAGATATGGGGGTAGGCCTGTAGGTCCCTAAGATCAGCCTCTGTTTCAAAGGGCTGGAGAATGGCCAATGTAGCACCAATTTGAAAGACGTGATCCACCAGAAATCTTAAATCCCAAAAAGAGGCAGATATCACCAAATAGGCCACTAGGAGGCAAGAGTCATGCCATCTATAAATCTCATGATTTCTTTTCAGAATGATGTTTCAATAAACACATTAATTAACCATAATAGAATAAATATAATCCCACCCCTCCTAACTTTCGCAATAACAAATTAATATACCTAAGCCTAATAATCAGAGTTAATGAATAAGTTCTTAAATATACGATCCCTAGCTCAGCTTTTAATTTCCCCCAGTTGAAAAGTAGCAACTGAATATTTTGGATTCTTTATGTGACCAGGTAATATAATTGAAATATTTCTTGAGACATGTTGCACTTGAATCTGACTGAAATCCCTTCCATAATCTCTCTATCTGTGTCATAATGTTTAAGAGGGTGTGTAACTGTACTGTTGTTCTTTAGATTGTGACCAAGTGCAAAATTGTCAGTAAAACTGGGGAATATACAACTAGAAAAATTTTATCCAGCAGTAACTATCTAGTACCATTCCCTTGTGTGCCAGATTTTTCACTTCAATTAAAGATCATGAGTTTTAATATGATGTTTGGTCTGCCTCAGCAGCAAATGACTGAGAAAAGTAAGCTGCAGATCAATGGCCGATCCATCTGATTTCTATGAGCTTACATACAGCACCTAATTCTGTGTCAAAGTGGATATCAGGAGCCAAGACACAAATGCTAGAACCAGGGTGAGCAACCTGTGCCCCTACTGCTGTTGTTGGACTGCAACTCCCATGATCACTAGCCCGTATAACAAGTGGTGAGGGATGGCAGGTACTGTAGCTCAACACCAGTTGGAGGTGACGTGACCAACACCACAAGTGGCCCAGTGGGGCCCTACAAGGAGCCAAAACCTGGCCAGAGTTGAAATCCTGTGACCTAATGAAACACAGACTCAAGCCACATATCATGGCAGTAAACCCAGGGTTAGTTTAAGTTCTGTTTCTGAAGGTTGAATATATTCCTTTAGGTTTGGCAGGACTGCTGAAGGAAAGCAAGATCACAGAGACTCATTGAACGGTTTTCATCCATCTTCCCTGCTGAAAGTAAGGGCTGTCCATATCTGTGGCTGAAAACAGATGTTTCCAAGTTGGGGGACCAACAAATGGTAGAAAGGAGAGATGAACACAAGCAAGAATGTTCTAGGCCTGATTGAGTAATCATAGGGAAAGCCATCACCAAGTCAAATGGTATGGAGCCAAGAAATCTTGGAAAGCTCAAATATGGCATTTCTGAGCAGGCTGAAATATGCAACACGCTCCTAAAAGCAGCCTCTGTCATAGAGGACTAGAGAGTTGCCAGTGTAACATCCATTTATGTTTTTCTGTCACTCAGATCATCTCCTATCTGTTTAACTCTGTAAACCATTTCACTGCTTGCTTGTTGCTGTTTTTTTCAATTGTCTGTTAAAGGTAAGACCAATTGTCTCTAGCAAGACCAAATCTCTTTACATGCAGACAATCCTGAGTAAGGCAATGTAAAAATCTCATACACCAAAGCAAAGGGACAGAAGCAGAGAGAAGTCACCTCTCGTTCAAGCCAATTCAAACTCCCATGTTGAGAAAAAGAGAGAGAGAGAGAGAGAAGGAAGAGGAAATGGAACCTTCCTCCCTGGACAACGGGCTTGTCGTGGCAACAAGGACCGTTTGGAACCCATTTCCAAAGGATGCTGGTGGGCTGCTATTCAATAGGAGTTCCCACCAGCCCTTTCCATGTTCATGGACCTCCAAGGCCAAGCAGGACGGCTTCTGGATGGGGGTGGGAAGTTAACCTCTGTCTTGTGGACTCCATCCCACTATGACTTGATTGTGAAAGTAATTAACGTTCCAAAGAGTAAATCTCTAAAATTACCTGGGACTGAAAGAAAATAGTTAATTAACCCCTTAGCCCAACTGGGATGATTCCAATTAGGTTGGCTTGTTTTAACATGAAGCCCATTCCAAGTGGATTGGGCTCCAATATTTCCAGGCATAAATCCATTGAATTACTTGGGATAAATTAAAACATTAGAACTGGTGAAGCAAACTTTTTGGCTTTGGATTTGTAGCAGGAAACCACCAGGTATCTATTTATTTAACCTTTCCCCAACCTTTCCCCTGATGATTTGCACAATTAGAATATATCACTTTCAAAATATCCAAATTTGGTTGCCCACATTTAGGAAAATGGAATATGGCTACCTTAACTTATCAAGTACCTCCAATTTAATAAGCAAAACATATTCAAGATGGTGGTGATGGGGATCATGATGCTGATGTTAATGTAAATTCTAGTATCACAATCCCCCTGGTATTTTTTGGCAGTTACAAAGATCCTTTTGAGATCTCCATCTGTTTAACCCCTTCTTACTCTTTCCCCTGCATTTTCCGGTTTGGCAATTCAGCAGAGACTCTGCTTTTTGTCTTGTAAAACTCAAAAGACAAGACCTTACGTTCTGATGATCTGCAGTCGACTGTGTGAAAGTCTGAAACGCTACGCCAAGAAATTTCAGCAAAGAGCCACGAGCAGAGACAAACCACCTCTGCTCACGCCAACTCCAACCGCCACAAAGGGAAGGGCGAGGAAGAGGAGGAGGAAGAAAAGGCAGCAGCGGAACCTTTGCCTCTGGCCGACAGGCTTGTCGTGGCAACAAGGGCTGTTTATAACCCATTTCCGAAGGATGCAGGCGGGTTGCTAAGCAACGGAGTTCCTACTAGCCCTGTGCAGGTTAAGGGACCACCAGGTCCAAGAGGGCTGATTACCTGATGGGGGGGGGGGGGTCTTAAGGGGACATGAAACTGAGGTAACCCTTGTGAGGGGGAACCCGTTTCCAGATGACTGAGCTGATTTTCCAAAGAGTAAATCCCCAAAATAACTTGGCACAGAAGGAAAACATGGAAATGGTGGCAACAACTTTGTGAGAGATGTTCCTCGGGGGGACTGTCTCCTTATGATGCTGCAGAAATCGGCCTCGGACATCAATGCTTCTCTGCCACAACTGGAAATCACCACATTCAGGGAATTAAAAGCCTACCTGCTCGTCCCCAGTGTGCGACCAAATCACTGGTGCAACTCAGTGAGGCAGTACTCTATGTCCACAGCTCAGTGGCAGTAATTAGCGTCATAAATGCAGTATTTCCCTTGTTGTTTTAATGATGTCTCCAAATGCAGGAGACTAGGTGGCCTGGGGAAGGAGGGTGTCTCCAGATGTCTATGTGCTAGGAGCCCCAATCCAGCCTGAGATTCCTAGTGATGTGAGCAACACAGGCTCATACCACCTCTTTCATTAGCATGTATGAGAAGTGGGAATTGTGTAGCCTTCCAGATGTTGTGGGATTGCAGCTCCCAGCAACTTCACACATCCCAAACAATGGTGAGGAATGCTGGGAGTTGCAGTCCAACCACGTCTGAAGGGCCACACAGTTCTCATCTCTGGTATAGATGTTTCCCAGAGCCAAGAAGGGTAAAACAGACTCTCTAGCTGTGATCATGGCCTTGAAATCATAACAGCTATCCTAGTGCCTGGGAGAAGAGCCAGACAGAGGTCTAATAACTTCTCCCTTATCATTCTCAGTCCTGACTATTGACAGTGTTAGAAGCACAGTATCTGCTCAGACTGAGGTTCCTGCACATTGCTTTCAGGTGGGGGCATCCAGACGCAAGAAAGCCAGCACAGGCAGGACGGCAGTTTGTTTCCTGTAGTATTTTCAGCTTTACTCCTGAGTGCTATAGCAGGCATAGACTCGAATCCTGTTTACTCCTTTAATTGTTTTGCATCCTACTTTCCTCCCAGTGATGGACTGCAGATGATTTACAGCCTAGATTAAAACAAAATACAGCTGAGATCCATCATAATGGTAAAAAAAATTAAAACAAACAATCACAGCAATACAGCACTGAATTAAACACAAATCCTTGGCATCATTTACATGATAAACATGTAGTGAGATGAATTCATTTTGATCCTTGGTAGTTCACACGTCCTGCGTAACGGTCTCGAGCTATTTGGGAGGGGGGGCACCTTTTATACCTCAACCTGTGGGACTTTCCATCCCAGGGTTTGTCCCATGTTTTTAAAAAAGTCACGGGAGGATGTGGAAAATCAGAAGTGTAAACAGGCGGGGACAAATATCTCAGGACTAGTGATACCCGGAAGTTGAGGTGGGCAGGGGCAGGTACTTTGGCCAGAGAGGGAGGGGTCAGTGCCCCTTTTAGTCTGATTTTTAAGTTGACGAGGTAATCCTCCTCCATTGTTCTCTTGCCCATCACTTGAGTGCTCATAGATATGGATGCCTCTGCTTGGTCTCTGCTTGGGAGGCCACGCCCCTGCACCTTTCCATGTCTGAACCATAAAGCAAAATAGTAAACAAAAGTAACTGACCAGCACAGCTGCGGAAAAGCTCTAAAGTGCAATTTGCCGCAATAAATCTGCCGTGTAAATGCAGCCTGTGACTCGTACACTAACTGAGCCTAACAACACCAGCTTCAGTGTTACCCACATAAACAACATCTCTAAAGTAGAAGTTCCTGAAATAGAAGCATTGTGGACCACTCTGCCTATCCAAAATGGTACAGAATTTGTCAACTTGGTAATAGAGGTTTGCTGGGCAGTGCATTGCTAAAGACTGCCTAAGATTAATGTTTTGTTTTTTTTAATTTCCTTTCCTAGTTGCTTCACTCAGCAACCCTGTTGCAACACTTTTGCCTGCTGAAAGACTCCAGTTGAACCACAGAAAAAGGAGATCTATTGAGACAGCTGAAATTATTTCCAACTCCAGAGAAATGATGGGACAATTCATTAAAAATATGAATAATAACTCAGACAGAATGGATCAGAGGTCTAAATCTTTGCAGGAATATCTTGAAAAATTCTATCAGCATGAAATACAAGGCAGCGGGAAAATGCTGGCTGCAATAGAAAAACAAAATGAAATGCTTGGTGAACTAATAGCCCACATTAAATCGCCTGATAACAACCCTCAAAGGGTTGTTGTAAGGAAAGTTAAAATAAAACTCTTGGTGGGGAATCTGATAAGGAGAACTCAGTGCCACAAGAAAATCAGCTACCTTCTTCGAGAAGCACATCTGCTGGAAGGCTGGGATTGATAGGCCAGTTAGAAAAATAAAGAAACCTGTTCCTCTTACTTTATAAAAAACCTACAGTTACTTAGCAACTTTCCAAATAGAAGTATTGTCCATGTAATTGGTTTTCTTATTCTTTCTACCTGGTCTGCCATTGCTAGGAAGCAACAGTTAAGTCATCATTACAATTGCTAGAAATACTTTCAATGTGAGACTGGAATAGGCAGTAATATGTAATGCAAACTTTGATTACCTATTTGGCTGAAAAATCTATCATTGTGTAAATGCATTCTCTAACCTTTCCTACCCTCAGTAAAACATATTACTTTACCTTTCTTTAACCATACACTTAATGGAACAATTACTATTCTATTAAAGAAAAGACATAACTACTAGATATTATGTTTATTTTTATTTTTACACACACACACAATTATTTACATCCCCTCCCAAACAAATTTGAACTGAAATACACATATGGCGTAACAAAAAGTATTAACTACAAAATATACATAGATACATAAATAACAATTTTTTCATACATAAAAATATTTAATATTTAATATTGATTCATGAATCCAATGTATTCCTTTAAAAAATTTAGAGGGTAATTAAGAACACCAAATATTAATACTTACAATTAACTTTATTCTAAAGAAATTTATCTGATGGTTGCAACTGTAGCTTATGCCGTCACAGCATTACATTCACAATTATTTGCAGATCCCGTTCCCGTGATACAGCTGCCAAAAGTATTCTTTTAAAGTGTCAGGAAAGCCTCACCCTCTGCTTTTTTATGTGCATCGTCATTAACCAAAGGTGCTCCTAGGGTGTCAAGCACGAACCTCTGTACCCATCTGTTTGGATCATCAAGAATTTGCTGTTTTGTTTTACATATATTATGGAGAATTACACATGCACATATAACTGAACACACATTTTCCTCTGCAACTTCAATACTATATCCCAATGATCTCCAGTGTCCCTTGAGATGCCCAAAACACCTCTCCATGGTAGAACAGACCTTGTTGCGATATCTGTTATGTAGTCTCTGTTTATTATTAGTGGACCCCCTATATGGTGTGAGGAGCCATTTCCTTATAGGGCACGCTCCATCAACAAGGGTAAGAGGAACGATTTGTTGACCCATTATAGTTATTGTGGGGTTCCATGGAATGAATATTCCTGCCTCCTTTGTTTAAAAAAAAAAAAACAGAGTTCCTAAGCATCCTGGCGTTGTGATTCTTGTCACTCCAACCGATCTCTGCATCAGTAAAAAAAAACAAAAAAACACCCTGTGATCACATGTCCCTTGAAGTATACATTGTACCTATTTTTCCTGTTAATATATTCATTTCCTTGGCACACTGGTGGAATAATATTTTTTTTTAAATATTTTTATTCGCATTTTCAAACATTAAAAACTTTCATACATTTCCACAGTTAATCATTAACACATGCATTTTCGTCAGGTTCTACAACACAACCTATTTGTATTTTACTTTGTAACATGTTATACATTCCATTTTTCCTTTTTACACACACAAAACACTTTACTTCCTTGTTTCCTATTTGACCATATTGTTTAATTTATGCCACACTTTCCCCCTTTTTTTTATCTTTCAATCTCAGCCCAGCTCTGTTTTCCTTCTTTCTGTCTCTAATTTTTCCTTCAAATCTCTTTTATATCCCATTCTATCCCCCATCTTTCTTTCCAGATAGGTTTTAGAATCTCCCACTCTTCTAAGCCTTTTTGGGTTTTCTTCTCATCTATCAGTATCGTGAGTCTATCCATTTCGAACATATCATGGAGTTTCTCTAGCCATACTTCTAACGCTGGTATCTCTTGTGATTTCCAATATTTAGCGTAAGTTATTCTTGCTGCTGTCATTATATATGATAATACTTTCCAGTATTTCATCTGTAGTTGTTTATCTATCTTATGGAATAGATTAAGTAGGTAAATCTCTGGGACTAATGGAAAATTTGTATCAAATATTTTTAGCACTGTTTTGTGCATTCTTCCCCAGAATTTAACTGCTTTATCACATTTCCACCACATGTGGATATATGTGCCTACAGCTTTCTGACATTTCCAGCATTGGTTCGTCATATTTTTATATATTGTTGCTAAATTTGCTGGTGTTAGATACCATCTCATCCACATCTTATACATATTTTCCCTTATGTTGTAACTTCTTATGAAAGTTAAGCCTTTCCCGCATAAACCTTCCCAATCTTCCAATGGAATCTCATAACCAAGATCTTGTGCCCATTTTTTCCTGTAATGTTTTGTGGTCTCTTTTTCTTGTTTTGAGTTTGTTAATAACTTGTATATTTTTGATAAGTTCTTTTTATTATCTCCCTGGATAATTTCGTCAAATTGTGTTACTTCTGTCTCTATACCCACCAGTTTTTGATCCATCTTAAATTTCTCAAGAAGTTGTTTATAAAGTAACCAATGGCATTCTTTGTTGTCCACTTTTAGTTCTTCCTGGGATTTCATTTCATATCTATTTCCTTCTTTTTTCAATAAATCTTTATATGTAAGCCAAGCTCCTTTATATATATCCTCTCTTTTATAAAACGCCTCATGATTCGACAGCCATAAGGGCATTTTCGTATATAATTTTCTCTTAAACTTTAACCAAGTTCTTAACATTGCTGCTCTAATATAATGATGTTTAAATTCACTGTGGACTATTATCTTATTATGCCACAGATAGGCGTGCCACCCAAACCTTGTGTTGAATCCTTCTAATGTTAACAGTCTGGTGTTTCCTAGTTTAATCCATTCTAACAGCCATGATAAGACACTAGCATGATAATACAATTGAAAATCCGGTAGTGTTAACCCCCCTTTTTCTTTTTTCTCAGTCAGTATATTCCATTTTATTCTAGGCTTTTTGCCTTTCCAGATAAACTTTGATATATCTTTTTTCCATACTTCCATCACCTTGTCATTCCTTACAGTTGGTAAGTTTTGGAACAGATATAACATCTTTGGTAAGACATTCATTTTGATTGATGATATTCTTCCCAATAACGATATGTCTAACTCTTCCCATTTCTTTAAATCTTTCTTAATCTCATTCCAAATTTTCCCATAATTATTCTCGAATAAATCTGAATTCTTATTTGTGATATTAATACCTAAATATCTAATTTTCCTCTCTATCTTAAATCCAGTTATTTTTTTCAAGTTCTTGTTCTTCTTGCTTTCTTAAATTCTTTGTTAACATCACCATTTTATCTCTGTTTATTTTTAATCCTGCCAGTTCTCCATATTCTTCTATCTCCGCCACCAGGCTCCTTATACTTTCTTTTGGATTGTCTAATATAAACACTAGATCGTCCGCGTATGCCTTATATTTGTACTCTTGTCCTTTCCATTTCCACCCCTTTATTTGTTGATCCATTCTTAATTTCCTATTCAGAACCTCTGGGATAATGATGAATAGTAAGGGGGATAACAGACAACCTTGACGTGTTCCTTTTTCTATTTTAATAGGTTTGATCTTCTCTCCGTTTATTATTACTTGGGCTTCTTGATTTCTATAGATCTTACTTATCCAATCATAGAAATTTTCTCCTATATTCATTTTCTTTAAAACTTCCAGCATGAATTCCCATTTGACATTGTCAAATGCCTTTTCAGCGTCCGCAAAGATCAATAACAATTTTTTCTCATTATGTTTTTCATAGAATTCTATCAAATCTAGAAGTACTCTTATATTATCTTTTGCCTGTCTGCCTGGAAGGAAACCGCTCTGATCTTCATATATCCAGTTATTTAAGACTTTCTTAACCCTTTCAGCCAATATATACGCAAATATCTTATAATCTATATTCAAAAGTGATATTGGCCTATAACTTCCAGGTAGTGATAAATCTTTCCCCTCTTTCGGTATTAATGATATATCTGCTTTGCCCCAGGTGTCTGGGCATTTTCCTCTATTTATATTATTTAGTAATTTACATAATGGGTCCAACAATTCTTCTTCAAATACCTTATAATAGAGTACTGAAAAGCCATCTGGGCCTGGAGCCTTGCCCGTTTTCATTTTCCTTATTGCTTCCCTGATTTCCAGTTTTGAAATTTGTTTATTCAAGTCCATTTTTTTGTTCTTCTGAGATTTCAGGTATTTTTTCTTTTTCCAGATATTCCTTTATCTTAATCTCATAATCTTTTATATTTCCATGTTTTTTGTATAATCTAGCATAGTATTGTTCGAATATTCTAATTATATCTTTCTGTTTAGTATACCTTCTCTGATCATCTCTTATTTCTGTTATTAACTTTCTCTCTTTCTCCTTCTTAAGCCTGTAAGATAGCCATTTACCTGGTCTATTTGCTTGTTCAAAGTATTTTTGGTGGGCGTATTTCATTTTATTCATAATTTCCATTAACATATTACTTTCTATTTGTTTTTTCAAAATTGTTAATTCCTTTCTTGTTTTCTCATCACTAGGTGTTCTTTTTAAAGCTTCTTCCTTTTTTTGGATTTCTTCTTTAAGTTTTCTTACATGTTTTTGTTTATTTTTTTTATATTCATAATCCAGTTTCATAAATTGCCCTCTTATGACAGCTTTCCCTGCATCCCACACAGTGTCTATCTTTGTGTCCTTGTCTAGATTTTCCACAAAAAAATTGCTTTATAGCTATTTTTAAACTTTCCACTATTTCTTCTTTTTTTAATAAAAAATCTTGAAGTCTCCAATTGTATTGTTTTTTCCTTAATCCCAATTCTAGGGTCACTGGGGCATGGTCAGAGATCAATTTCTGTTGAATTTCTATTTTTCTTATGTTTTTCAACATTGTGGTAGAGACCAAGAACATATCTAATCTGGACCATGTTTTAAATCTATCTGAATAGAATGTATAGTCTCGTTCCTGTCCATGTAATATTCTCCAACAATCTTTTAAAGATAATAACTCCATCATTTCATTAACTTCCTTTGGTAATTTCCCTTGTCCCCCCTTTTTCCCTGTTGTATCAGATCTATCCAATGTTAAGTCAAGGACACCATTCCAGTCCCCAGCAAGGATCAGATTATCATAATCATATTTCACCAGTTCCTTTCTAAGATTTTTATAAAACTCCCCCTTGTTATTTTGTGGACCATATACTCCTAACATCATGACTTTCTCATTTTGCATGTTTATTTCTACCCCTACAAAGTGGCCATTTATGTCGTTTATTATTTCTCTTGATTCATATCTTTTATTTACATATATTGCCACCCCTCGGTTCTTTTTGTTATATTTTGTCATATATAACTCTCCCAGAGCTTTATTTTCAAGTAGCTTCTTATCTTGATCTCTAATATGAGTCTCTTGTAAACACACGATCTCTGGTTTTTGTTTTATCAGATAATGTAGAACCACTCTTCTTTTATTCGGACTATTAAGTCCATTAACATTCCAGTTTATAATTTTCCCTTCCATTTTTGTTTGGTTTTATTTAAATTCTTGAATTAGTTCTTTCTAATATATTTCTTACTCCTCTTCCCCTTCTCCTGCTTCTCCTTTTCTTAGTCCTCCTACTGCACCTAGTAACTCTTCTTCCTCGGTTTCAAATTCATCCAAATCTTCTTCTCCTGACACCATCTCTTCTTCTTCTTCCTCTCCTTCTTCCCCTCTCTGCAATTCCTGGTCTATCATTCTTACGTTCCTCTCTGCTTCAGGGTTATCCTTTAAATGTACCTTATCTGTTGATTTTTTTGAATCCCTGGGCATCTGCTCTTTTTGTTTATTTCTCTCTTTTGTCTTCTCCTCCTCTTCTTTTCTCCAATTTGTTACTTGCTCTACCTTGTCTTGATCTATTTCTTCTTTTCTCCTATCTGGAACTTTCCCATCTGCTCTCTCCTTCTCCCCCCTCCTGCCTTTATTACCATTATCCATGCCTTTTTGTATCTTTTCCAATAAATTCTTTGCTTTATTTGTCGTATTTAGCAAATATGTTTTCATTTGATAGGTGACCGATAACCCTTCTATTTTGTTCCATTTATATCTTATTTGTCTTTCTCGCAAAATTCTTGTTAGGAAATTATATTCCTTTCTCTTTTTCAACACTTGAGTAGATATGTCCTTATAAATTTTAACTTCTTGACCTTCTATTATCAGGTTTTTTCTAATGCTTTGTTGAACTATGATATCCTTCACTCTCTCCCGTACTAAATATACTATTATATCTCGTGGTATTTTTTTGCTATCCAGGAATTTATTCTAAACAGTTTATCCACCTCTACATCAAGTTGCTCCTGGTCCCAATTTATAAATTCTGCTAGTGCTGGGATCACCCTCATTTCCAAATCTTCGTTGTTTATTTCTAATAGACCTCTGATTTTAATACATTTTGATCTTTTGTTACTTTCTTGTACTAATTTCTGTGAATCTTCTTGTTTACTTTTGTTTTCTAATGTTTTAGTTCTTTCTTCTAAATTATCCACCTTTACTTGTAGATCTTGTATTTCTTTGCTCATTTTATTTATGTCTTTCGTGACCATCTCTAACTGCACTCCAAATTTTTCCAATTGTTTCTGTAAATCTGTTTTTATTTCCCCCTTCAACTCTTTCATTTCCAATTTCAAATCTGAACTTAATTTTTTAAATTCTTGTAATAACAACATATTTGTATCTCCCACTCTGGCTTGGAGTTCAATCGATGCCCTTCTAACCTCTCGGGTTTGTGATCTTGTCTGGGCCATCGTTCTCTTTGAGATTGGCATTCCCTTTTTGTCTGTCCAACAGTCTAAGTTTCCCTGTATCTGAAATTAATTTTCCCAAGTTTTCCTTTATAACACCCAAAAGTTATATTCTTACAGAAATTCCTTATATTTTTTCTACCTACTATTCTCAAGTTCAATTAATTAAGTTAGCCAAGCTAGATCACATATCACTTTTCTAACATATACCACCTGTATATGTTTATTATACCCCTATCGACCTCTTTTACACACAATTTGTCGTTATCAAATATACCCCTATCAGCTTCTTTTACTTACAGTTATCAACATCAAATTAACAATTATACCATTTTATATTTTTAAATTCCAAAAATTAATTGATTTTCCCCTTTAACACTATTATTATATATATGCTCCTGTTCTCCCTTGCCAATCTCAATTACTATTCTGTTAACGATTCAGGTGGCTTATATAAATTCTCAGCTTAATTTCAAGATTTTCTTCAAAATCAATTCAAAATTAATTCAACTATTTAATTCAAGGAGTGAGTCCCAGATTCATTCAATATAATTTTCTCAAATTATTGGTTTTACTGATTTGACTACCCAACCACTTAATTCATTTATCTCCTCGAGAACCAATCTTAAATTAATTATTCAAACTGAAATTTCTCAAAGAAATCAAAATATTCAGTTAATTCTGTTGGTTGAAAACCTTTCTAATTACAGTTGTCCCTCCACATTCGCGAACTTGACATTCGCGGTTTTGGTTATTCGCGGTTTTGGGAGGGCCCCCCGGGCCCCCCCAAAACCACGACACAGGGCCTCCAGAGGCCCCGTGAAAGACCTGGAGGGCACGGGGAGGCCAGGGAGGCCTCCACGGGGCCCCCGGAGGCGCTCCGGAGGCCCCATGAAGGCCTGGGGAGGGGTGGGAGGCCTTCACGGGACGCACGGAGGCCCTCCGGAGGCACCGCGAAGGCCTGGGGAGGGGTGGGGAGGCCTTCGCGGGATGCCCGGAGGCCCTCCGGAGGCCCCGCGAAGGCCTCCGGAGGCCCCGCGAAGGCCTGGGGAGGGGTGGCGAGGCCTTCGCGGGACCCCTGGAGGCCCCGCGAAGGCCTGGGGAGGGGTGGCGTGGCCTTTGCGGGACCCCGGAGGCCCTCCGGAGGCCCCGCGAAGGCCTGGGGAGGGGTGGGGAGGCCTTTGCGGGACCCCAGGAGGCCCTCCGGAGGCCCCGCGAAGGCCTGGGGAGCGGGGGGAAGGCTTTCGTGGGACCCCCGGAGGGCCTCCGGAGGCCCCGCGAAGGCCTGGGGAGGGGTGGGGAGGCCTTCACGGGACCCCCGGAGGCCCTCCATAGGCCCTGCAAAGGCCGGGGAGGGAGGGAGGGCCGGGGAGACCTCCGCGGGGCCTAGCAAGGCCCCACGAAGGCCTGGGGAGGGAGGGAGGGAGGGCCAGGGAGACCTCCGCGGGGCTTAGCAAGGCCCCACGAAGGCCTGGGGAGGGAGGGGTGAGGGCCGGGGAGACCTCCGCGGGGACTAGCAAGGCCCCGTGAAGGCCTATGGAGGGAGGGAGGGAGGGCCAAGGAGACCTCCGCGGGGCCTAGCAAGGCCCTACGAAGGCCTGGGGAGGGAGGGAGGGCGGGGGAGACCTCTGCGGGGCCTACCAAGGCCCTGCAAAGGCCTGGGGAGGGAGGGAGGGAGGGAGGGCCGGGGAGACCTCCGCTGGGCCTAGCAAGGCCCCGCAAAGGCCTGGGGAGGGGGGGACGAGGGCCGGGGAGACCTCCGCGGGGCCTAGCAAGGCCCCACGAAGGCCTGGGGAGGGAGGGAGGGAGGGTCAGGGAGACCTCCGCGGGGCCTAGCAAGGCCCCGCGAAGGCCTGGGGAGGGAGGGACGAGGGCCAGGGAGACCTCCGTGGGGCCTAGCAAGGCCCCGCGAAGGCCTGGGGAGGGCGGGCCGAGGGCCGGGGAGATGTCCGCGGGGCCTAGCAAGGCCCCGCGAAGGTCTGGGGCGGGAGGGAGGGCCGGGGAGACCTCCATGGGGCCTAGCAAGGCCCCACGAAGGCCTGGGGAGGGAGGGAGGAAGGGCCGGGGAGACCTCCGCGGGGCCTAGCAAGGCCCCGCGAAGGCCTGGGGAGGGAGGGAGGAAGGGCAGGGGAGACTTCCGCGGGGCCTAGCAAGGCCCCGCAAAGGCCTGGGGAGGGAGGGAGGGAGGGCCGGGGAGACCTCTGCGGGGCCTAGCAAGGCCCTGCAAAGGCCTGGGGAGGGAGGGAGGGAGGGAGGGCCGGGGAGACCTCCGCTGGGCCTAGCAAGGCCCCGCAAAGGCCTGGGGAGGGGGGGACGAGGGCCGGGGAGACCTCCGCGGGGCCTAGCAAGGCCCCACGAAGGCCTGGGGAGGGAGGGAGGGAGGGTCAGGGAGACCTCCGCGGGGCCTAGCAAGGCCCCGCGAAGGCCTGGGGAGGGAGGGACGAGGGCCAGGGAGACCTCCGTGGGGCCTAGCAAGGCCCCGCGAAGGCCTGGGGAGGGCGGGCCGAGGGCCGGGGAGATGTCCGCGGGGCCTAGCAAGGCCCCGCGAAGGTCTGGGGCGGGAGGGAGGGCCGGGGAGACCTCCGTGGGGCCTAGCAAGGCCCCACGAAGGCCTGGGGAGGGAGGGAGGAAGGGCCGGGGAGACCTCCGCGGGGCCTAGCAAGGCCCCGCGAAGGCCTGGGGAGGGAGGGAGGAAGGGCAGGGGAGACTTCCGCGGGGCCTAGCAAGGCCCCGCAAAGGCCTGGGGAGGGAGGGAGGAAGGGCCGGGGAGACCTCCGCTGGGCCTAGCAAGGCCCCGCGAAGGCCTGGGGAGGGAGGGAGGAAGGGCTGGGGAGACCTCTGTGGGTCCTAGCAAGGCCCCACGAAGGCCTGGGGAGGGAGGGACAAGGGCCGGGGAGACCTCCGCGGGGCCTAGCAAGGCCCCGTAAAGGACTGAGGAGGGAGGGAGAGAGGGCCGGGGAGACCTCCGCGGGGCCTAGCAAGGCCCCACGAAGGCCTGTGGAAGGAGGGAGGGAGGGCCGGGGAGACCTCCGCGGGGGCTAGCGAGGCCCCGCGAAGGCCTGGGGAAGGAGGGAGGGAGGGCCGGGGAGACCTCCGCGAGGGCAAGCAATGCCCCGCGAAAGCCTGGGGAGGGAGGGACGAGGCCCGGGGAGACCTCCACGGGGCCTAGCAAGGCCCCGTGAAGGCCTGGGGAGGGAGGGACGAGGGCCGGGGAGACCTCCATGGGGCCTACCAAGGCCCCGCGAAGGCCTGGGGAGGGAGGGAGGGCCGGGGAGACCTCCGCGGGGCCTAGGAAGGCCCCGCGAAGCCCTGGGGAAGGAGGGAGGGAGGGCCAGGGAGACCTCCGCTGGGCCTAGCAAGGCCCCGCGAAGGCCTGGGGAGGGAGGGAGGAAGGGCCGGGGAGACCTCCGTGAGGCATAGCAAGGCCCCGCGAAGGCCTGGGGAGGGACGGATGAAGGGCTGGGGAGACCTCCGCGGGGCCTAGCAAGGCCCCGCGAAGGCCTGGACAGGGAGGGAGGAAGGGCCGGGGAGACCTCCGCGGGGCCTAGCAAGGCCCCGCGAAGGCCTGGGGAGGGAGGGAGGGAGGGCCGGGGAAACCTCCGTGGGGCCTAGCAAGGCCCCACGAAGGCCTGGGGAGGGAGGGAGGAAGGGCCGGGGAGACCTCCGCGAGGCATAGCAAGGCCCCGCGAAGGCCTGGGAAGGGAGGGACGAGGGCCGGGGAGACCTTCGCGGGGCCTAGCAAGGCCCCGCGAAGGCCTGGGCAGGGAGGGAGGAAGGGCCGGGGAGACCTCCGCAGGGCCTAGCAAGGCCCCGTGAAGGCCTGGGCAGGGAGGGAGGAAGGGCCGGGGAGACCTCCGTGGGGCCTAGCAAGGCCCCGCGAAGGCCTGTGGAGGGAGGGAGAGAGGGCCGGGGAAACCTCCGCAGGGCCTAGCAAGGCCCCGCGAAGGCCTGGGGAGGGAGGGAGGAAGGGCCGGGGAGACCTCCGCGGGGCCTAGCAAGGCCCCGCGAAGGCCTGGGGAGGGAGGGAGGAAGGGCCGGGGAGACCTCCGCGGGGCCTAGCAAGGCCCCGCGAAGGCCTGGGGAGGGAGGGAGGAAGGGCAGGGGAGACTTCCGCGGGGCCTAGGAAGGCCCCGCGAAGGCCTGGGGAGGGAGGGAGGAAGGGCCGGGGAGACCTCCGCTGGGCCTAGGAAGGCCCCGCGAAGGCCTGGGGAGGGAGGGAGGAAGGGCTGGGGAGACCTCTGTGGGTCCTAGCAAGGCCCCACAAAGGCCTGGGGAGGGAGGGCCGAGGGCCGGGGAGACCTCCGCGGGGCCTAGCAAGCCCCCGCAAAGGACTGAGGAGGGAGGGAGGGAGGGCCGGGGAGACCTCCGCGGGGCCTAGCAAGGCCCCGCAAAGGCCTGGGGAAGGAGGGAGGGAGGGCCGGGGAGACCTCCGCGGGGGCTAGCAAGGCCCCACGAAGGCCTGGGGAAGGAGGGAGGGAGGGCCGGGGAGACCTCCACGGGGGCTAGCAAGGCCCCGCGAAGGCTTGGGGAGGGAGGGACGAGGGCCGGGGAGACCTCCACGGGGCCTAGCAAGCCCCCGCAAAGGACTGAGGAGGGAGGGAGGGAGGGCCGGGGAGACCTCCGCGGGGCCTAGCAAGGCCCCGCAAAGGCCTGGGGAAGGAGGGAGGGAGGGCCGGGGAGACCTCCGCGGGGGCTAGCAAGGCCCCGCGAAGGCCTGGGGAAGGAGGGAGGGAGGGCCGTGGAGACCTCCACGGGGGCTAGCAAGGCCCCGCGAAGGCTTGGGGAGGGAGGGACGAGGGCCGGGGAGACCTCCACGGGGCCTAGCAAGGCCCCGTGAAGGCCTGGGGAGGGAGGGACGAGGGCCAGGGAGACCTCCATGGGCCCTAGCAAGGCCCCGCGAAGGCCTGGGGAGGGAGGGAGGGCCGGGGAGACCTCCGCGGGGCCTAGGAAGGCCCCGCGAAGCCGTGGGGAAGGAGGGAGGGAGGGCCAGGGAGACCTCCGCTGGGCCTAGCAAGGCCCTGCGAAGGCCTGGGGAGGGAGGGAGGAAGGGCCGGGGAGACCTCCGCGAGGCATAGCAAGGCCCAGCGAAGGCCTGGGGAGGGACGGAGGAAGGGCTGGGGAGACCTCTGCGGGGCCTAGCAAGGCCCCGCGAAGGCCTGGGGAGGGAGGGACGAGGGCCGGGGAGACCTCCGCGGGGCCTAGCAAGGCCCCGCGAAGGCCTGGGCAGGGAGGGAGGAAGGGCCGGGGAGACCTCCGCGGGGCCTAGCAAGGCCCCGCGAAGGCCTGGGCAGGGAGGGAGGAAGGGCCGGGGAGACCTCCGCGGGGCCTAGCAAGGCCCCGCGAAGGCCTGGGCAGGGAGGGAGGAAGGGCCGGGGAGACCTCCGCGGGGCCTAGCAAGGCCCCGCGAAGGCCTGGGCAGGGAGGGAGGAAGGGCCGGGGAGACCTCCGCGGGGCCTAGCAAGGCCCCGCGAAGGCCTGGGCAGGGAGGGAGGAAGGGCCGGGGAGACCTCCGCGGGGCCTAGCAAGGCTCCGCGAAGGCCTGGGCAGGGAGGGAGGAAGGGCCGGGGAGACCTCCGCAGGGCCTAGCAAGGCCCCGCGAAGGCCTGGGGAGGGAGGGAGGGAGGGCCGGGGAGACCTCCGCGGGGCCTAGCAAGGCCCCGCGAAGACCTGGGCAGGGAGGGAGGAAGGGCCGGGGAGACCTCCGCGGGGCCTAGCAAGGCCCCGCGAAGGCCTGGGGAGGGAGGGAGGAAGGGCCGGGGAGACCTCCGCGGGGCCTAGCAAGGCCCCGCGAAGGCCTGGGGAGGGAGGGAGGAAGGGCAGGGGAGACTTCCGCGGGGCCTAGTAAGGCCCCGCGAAGGCCTGGGGAGAGAGGGAGGAAGGGCCGGGGAGACCTCCGCTGGGCCTAGGAAGGCCCCGCGAAGGCCTGGGGAGGGAGGGAGGAAGGGCTGGGGAGACCTCTGTGGGTCCTAGCAAGGCCCCACGAAGGCCTGGGGAGGGAGGGACGAGGGCCGGGGAGACCTTCGCGGGGCCTAGCAAGGCCCCACAAAGGACTGAGGAGGGAGGTAGGGAGGGCCGGGGAGACCTCCGCGGGGCCTAGCAAGGCCCCGCGAAGGCCTGGGGAAGGAGGGAGGGAGGGCCGGGGAGACCTCCGCGGGGGCTAGCAAGGCCCCGCGAAGGCCTGGGGAAGGAGGGAGGGAGGGCCGGGGAGACCTCCGCGGGGGCTAGCAAGGCCCCGCGAAGGCTTGGGGTGGGAGGGACGAGGGCCGGGGAGACCTCCACGGGGCCTAGCAAGGCCCCGTGAAGGCCTGGGGAGGGAGGGACGAGGGCCAGGGAGACCTCCATGGGCCCTAGCAAGGCCCCGCGAAGGCCTGGGGAAGGAGGGAGGGAGGGCCGGGGAGACCTCCGCTGGGCCTAGCAAGGCCCCGCGAAGGCCTGGGGAGGGAGGGAGGAAGGGCCGGGGAGACCTCCACGAGGCATAGCAAGGCCCAGCGAAGGCCTGGGGAGGGACGGAGGAAGGGCTGGGGAGACCTCCGCGGGGCCTAGCAAGGCCCCGCGAAGGCCTGGGGAAGGAGGGAGGGGGGGCCGGGGAGAGCTCCACGGGGGCTAGCAAGGCCCCGCGAAGGCTTGGGGTGGGAGGGACGAGGGCCGGGGAGACCTCCACGGGGCCTAGCAAGGCCCCGTGAAGGCCTGGGGAGGGAGGGACGAGGGCCAGGGAGACCTCCATGGGCCCTAGCAAGGCCCCGCGAAGGCCTGGGGAAGGAGGGAGGGAGGGCCGGGGAGACCTCCGCTGGGCCTAGCAAGGCCCCGCGAAGGCCTGGGGAGGGAGGGAGGAAGGGCCGGGGAGACCTCCACGAGGCATAGCAAGGCCCAGCGAAGGCCTGGGGAGGGACGGAGGAAGGGCTGGGGAGACCTCCGCTGGGCCTAGCAAGGCCCCGCGAAGGCCTGGGGAGGGAGGGACGAGGGCCGGGGAGACCTCCGCGGGGCCTAGCAAGGCCCCGCGAAGGCCTGGGGAGGGAGGGAGGAAGGGCCGGGGAGACCTCCGCGGGGCCTAGCAAGGCCCCGCGAAGGCCTGGGGAGGGAGGGAGGAAGGGCCGGGGAGACCTCTGCGGGGCCTAGCAAGGCCCCGCGAAGGCCTGGGCAGGGAGGGAGGAAGGGCCGGGGAGACCTCCGCGGGGCCTAGCAAGGCCCCGCGAAGGCCTGGGGAGGGAGGGAGGGAGGGAGGGCCGGGGAAACCTCCGCGGGGCCTAGCAAGGCCCCGCGAAGGCCTGGGGAGGGAGGGAGGAAGGGCCGGGGAGACCTCCGCGGGGCCTAGCAAGGCCCCGCGAAGACCTGGGCAGGGAGGGAGGAAGGGCCGGGGAGACCTCCGCGGGGCCTAGCAAGGCCCCGCGAAGGCCTGGGGAGGGAGGGAGGGAGGGCCGGGGAAACCTCCGCGGGGCCTAGCAAGGCCCCGCGAAGGCCTGGGGAGGGAGGGAGGAAGGGCCGGGGAGACCTCCGCGGGGCCTAGCAAGGCCCCGCGAAGACCTGGGCAGGGAGGGAGGAAGGGCCGGGGAGACCTCCGCGGGGCCTAGCATGGCCCCGCGAAGGCCTGGGGAGGGAGGGAGGGAGGGCCGGGGAAACCTCCGCGGGGCCTAGCAAGGCCCCGCGAAGGCCTGGGCAGGGAGGGAGGAAGGGCCGGGGAGACCTCCGCGGGGCCTAGCAAGGCCCCGCGAAGGCCTGGGCAGGGAGGGAGGGAGGGCCGGGGAGACTTCCGCGGGGCCTAGCAAGGCCCCGCGAAGGCCTGGGGAGGGAGGGAGGAAGGGCCGGGGAGACCTCCGCTGGGCCTAGCAAGGCCCCGCGAAGGCCTGGGGAGGGAGGGAGGAAGGGCTGGGGAGACCTCTGTGGGTCCTAGCAAGGCCCCACGAAGGCCTGGGGAGGGAGGGACGAGGGCCGGGGAGACCTCCACGGGGCCTAGCAAGGCCCCGCAAAGGACTGAGGAGGGAGGGAGGGAGGGCTGGGGAGACCTCCGCGGGGCCTAGCAAGGCCCCGCGAAGGCCTGGGGAAGGAGGGAGGGGGGGCCGGGGAGAGCTCCACGGGGGCTAGCAAGGCCCCGCGAAGGCCTGGGGAAGGAGGGAGGGAGGGCCGGGGAGACCTCCGCGGGGGCTAGCAAGGCCCCGCGAAGGCCTGGGGAGGGAGGGACGAGGGCCGGGGAGACCTCCACGGGGCCTAGCAAGGCCCCGTGAAGGCCTGGGGAGAGAGGGATGAGGGCCGGGGAGACCTCCATGGGGCCTAGCAAGGCCCCGCGAAGGCCTGGGGAGGGAGGGAGGGCCGGGGAGACCTCCGCGGGGCCTAGGAAGGCCCCGCGAAGGCCTGGGGAGGGAGGGAGGAAGGGCCGGGGAGACCTCCGCGGGGCCTAGGAAGGCCCCGCGAAGGCCTGGGGAGGGAGGGAGGAAGGGCCAAGGAGACCTCCGCGGGGCCTAGCAAGGCCCCGTGAAGGCCTGGGGAGGGAGGGAGGAAGGGTCGGGGAGACCTCCGCGGGGCCTAGCAAGGCCCCACGAAGGCCTGGGCAGGGAGGGAGGAAGGCCCGGGGAGACCTCCGCGGGGCCTAGCAAGGCCCCGCGAAGGCCTGGGGAGGGAGGGAGGGAGGGCCGGGGAAACCTCCGCGGGGCCTAGCAAGGCCCCGCGAAGGCCTGGGGAGGGAGGGAGGAAGGGCCGGGGAGACCTCCGCGGGGCCTAGCAAGGCCCCGCGAAGGCCTGGGCAGGGAGGGAGGAAGGGCCGGGGAGACCTCCGCGGGGCCTAGCAAGGCCCCGCGAAGGCCTGGGCAGGGAGGGAGGAAGGGCCGGGGAGACGTCCGCGGGGCCTAGCAAGGCCCCGCGAAGGCCTGGGGAGGGAGGGAGGGAGGGCCGGGGAAACCTCCGCGGGGCCTAGCAAGGCCCCGCGAAGGCCTGGGGAGGGAGGGAGGAAGGGCCGGGGAGACCTCCGCGGGGCCTAGCAAGGCCCCGCGAAGGCCTGGGGAGGGAGGGAGGAAGGGCCGGGGAGACCTCCGTTGGGCCTAGGAAGGCCCCACGAAGGCCTGGGGAGGGAGGGGGAGGGGAGTAGTTATTCGCGGATTTTTCACATTTCCGGGGGTCCGCGGAACGGAACCCCCGCGAATGTGAAGGGACGACTGTATTTCAATTTGTATTCAGATTCACATTTCATTCATAGATTTTTATATACCATCAGCAACAAGTTGGAAAAATTCTCTAATATCTACTTTTTTTAAAATTTGCAATATATCTTCCAATTAATTTTGCTCTATATAATTCTTTAAAGAGTTATTACATACTTAATATTTTCATCAAACATAAACACAAACACTAAATTACCATGGAGTATTCAGATTTTCGTGCTTGCTCAGTCTCAGTAAAGATGAGTTTGGATTCCTCAAGCATCAAACATACGTCTTTCTCCTTCTCCTCCTTCTCTATCTTGCCCCTTTCTTTCACTTTCCCCACTTCTTCACCTGTTCTATAGCAATAATTTCCCACCGCGTCCTTTTGCTCTTCCTTTACTTCAACTCACACTCTTATCCCTGTTCTCCGTTGTTGAGTCCCCGTTGTTGCTTTCGTTCTCCGGTTCGCCCTGTCCTTCTTTCTGGCGCCTTCTTCTCCTCTGGTAATATTCTGTCCGTCTTAGTTATCCAACATCACTTATTCTACCTCTTACTTCTATTCTCCGCTTTCTGCTTTCTTACAAAACAATTAGTCCTGGAATTTAGTCTCTGGGCCAGTCTCTTTCAGTTCTCAAATCTCTTTTAGCTCCCCTTCTCTTAGCTAACGCGTTTGTCTGATTTCTTCTCTCTGGCTTCCTTGTTTCCACTCCGCCCACTCTTCTTAAGGTCGTACCTTAAGTTTCTCTTCCCAAACTGAGTTTGCTCACTCATTTGGATGTTCTTGCCTCTACTCGGAACCACAGAATTCAAATAAGGCGTTTTATATGGCAAAAAGAAAAACTTGCTTGAACCAAATTATATTTTCATATTCTGATTCTAAAACAATGGCGGCGGCGCTTCCACCTGAACTCAGGTAGCTCCACCTGGGCGGGTTAAAGCGATCCGACCTCCCCTGGTTTCTTCTGTGGGTACAGTTAACCTCCTTAACCCATGAAACCTGGCACAAAAACTGGTCTCTAGCCGCCTCCTCCGTTTGTCTGATTCCACAGACAAAATTTCCTTCCAAAAAGTTAGCAATAGGGAAGGTTTTACCCAGGTTTTGCAGTCAGTTCTTCAGAGCTCCTAAAGAACCAGCTTGTTCCGACGCCATCGCCACCAGAAGTCAGTCAAAGCAGTGTCCTTCAAAAACTGTCACTGGTGGAATAATATTGACATGACATCCATCCTGGCACGCAAATCCATTAATTACCTGTGTAAGAGAAAATACAGATAAAAAGGAAATGTTAACTTTGGGTCGGATGTTAGCCGGCTATTTGCCATATAATGTCCATTTGAAGTAGCCACCTCAAGCATAATCCTTTTTAGCTGTATCGTGTTACACAAATAAATTTAAAAAGTCAGTGTCCAAAACTCAACTGATGTGAGTACTCGCATTTTCAAATAATAAATTTTTAAAAAATTAACATCACCTTCCTATGATCTCCTAAGAACACAGTTCACTTCAGAAGTAGCTTCTCCATTGCAAGCACAACCTCGATGAAAATCTTGCACACTCTGGATCACCCAACACCGAACAGATGGCAAGCATAGGAGCATCGGTGGTCGGGAAGCCAAATAGCTATAGCTAGATGCTTCTCCACAGGAATAGCCCTCTTCATATTTGTGTCTGCTTTGGCTATCTCTGGACGGAGAATATCCACAAGTTTCATGAAAAGGAATCACAGCATTCTGAAGTACAGGATCCAGGGTTTGTCGGACCAGATGGATATGAAGAATTTCTCCCACCAGTCTTTACTTGTTGAATACACCAACCACCTCCATAAATGGGCATATGGGCGAACACACTGAAATAACAGAGGAGTATTGATGGTTTCAAAGTACATTAGATCACTACCGAATTTGCTGGATGACATACATTCAAAATTATATAGCAAAAGAAGGGGACAGAGCATCCTTCATTGGTGCTGATGACATCTCCACCTGTACAGCATTGAAAGGGATGTCCTCAGCAGTACAGAGGTACCCAGACAAGTTGCAATGTTCGACTCCATTATGAAAGTAATGGCAGGTCGTGCACTACTACAGCTTTGTAAGTACTCACCGATCAATGATGTTAATCTGTTCTGCCCCAGAAAGAGCCAATCAACAAGTACGTGGCAGGAAAGAGCACAAGAAACACGTCAGCACCTTTGTGAAACAATGAGTAATCACATCCTTGATTGACAGCAAAAAAAAAAATAAATCCCAAGATTTTAAATGCATGTAAACAAAAAACAAAACAAAATGAAAAAAGGGTTTAATTATGACTGAAAGGCTGTCACATCTCGCTACATGCTCCTGTGTAAACAAATATCCCGGGATATTCATGTGAGCGAAATAAATCATGTAAACACCTAGGGACGAAAGGTGAGGGTCCTCCTAGTTAGACAGGCCTCCAGCTTTTGACTGAGGGCTGGTGGTGGTAGAAGGATGTGCAAAGGATGTGCTGGTATTTTTTAAAATATGTAGTATGTACTTTATGTGTTTTTAATTGTTTTAAATTAGTATGTTACCAGCAGTTTTGATTGATTTTCCAACTTTTTTTCCGACCACATACTCCTTTAGCTTTTAAAACTTGTATTGTAAGCCTCTTTGGGTCCCATTTGGGGAAGAGGCAGGATATAGCTCAAGTAAGACCGTCTATCCTGTCAGTCCAGCCTTGCCCCTCAGCTACAAACATTCACTTGTGTTTAAAGTTTCCCATCTTACACAGCTCCATCTTTCAGAGTCCCTTGATAGCCATGGACTTATCACACAGGCAACAGGGTTTTCTCTTCTCTCCTGTATGGTGCCTCAAGGTTTGTACCAGTTTTGCAGCTAAATGTTTTTAGATGCCTGAGAAACTTTTGCTACTGTTGCTTCTCCTCTCATGGAATGAATGTATTTCGCTTGTATGTATGTTTCCTGCCACTCAAAACAGAGAATAAAAGCCTTTCTAAGCCAATGAGTCACAAGTATGACCTGCTGAACTCAGGGGGACCTTTTCCTCCGAGGAGATACCAAGAGGTTTGTTCTGCTCCAGTGG
The DNA here is from genome assembly GCA_030847615.1 of Gambelia wislizenii. Taxonomy (NCBI): domain Eukaryota; kingdom Metazoa; phylum Chordata; class Lepidosauria; order Squamata; family Crotaphytidae; genus Gambelia; species Gambelia wislizenii. Next base: position 265,456,404 of record JAUMIR010000002.1, read on the forward strand.
TTCTTAACCTGTGGTCCATGGACCCCCAGGGGTCTGCAATGTCCTCACAGGGGGTCTGCAGAGGCTTGAAGTTTGCTTGGCCCACCTCCTGCCTGCAGTGGAGTGGTCATGTGACAGGAGCCAAGGTAAAGGCTGGCTGGCTGGCTTGGCCTGCACATTGCCATTCAATCTGCTCCAGCCACAAACATGTAGGAAGAAGCAGAAGAAAAGTCTTCCCTCCCCGTCCAGTGCCTCTGAGGGAAGGCTTAATGATGGTGTAATTGGATGATGATGATGATGTATGATTGTTATTGATATTAGGGTTTTAAATCTTGAGTTAAGTCTTGAGTGTCCACAGCAACAAAAGTTACTTAAAAGGGGTCCTTGGTAAAGAGAAGGTTAAGAACCACTGTTCTACTTCTTTAGCAGGTGGGCTGTGAGGTGGGTTTCATAAATGAATTCTTATATATATGAGGGAAGCCACGAGGCACAGAGCCCAGGGAGTAGGGCCAAAAGGTCTGCAAGGAGCTTCCTGGCCTTCCTCCTCCTTCCTGAGCCACAGGGCCTCTTCCCCAGTGGCCCCACTATAGGCACAGGCTCTGCTCCCACCTCCCCCATCCTCTGGTGGGCGTGGCCTCTGGGAGAGGAGTAGGTGGTCCCCAGGCAGAGGGTGGAGCTAGGTGCTTCCCTTCCTGGCCAGCAGAGGGCAAGGGCAGGGCGGGGAGCTCTGGAGGGGGCGTTTGGCAGGCCAAGGAAGGGAAGCATGTTCCTGGCTTCCCCGCCTCCTCCACGCCTGGGAAGAGCGCCAGAGGGTGGCCATGGCCATGGCTGCCCATCCTCTGGAGCAGGCGAGAGATCTCCATCAGGGACAGATTCCTTTCTCTCCCCCTCCCCGACTCTCTGGGCACATGTAGAGTACCCAGAGTGCAGAAGCGAAGCAAGGGGACCAGTGAAGCGACTGGGGAGGATGTGGCCCTTCCTCCTGGGCTTGTCCTGGACAGATCCACCAACGACTGCAGGGCTGCCCCCTTTCTCCCCCTGACTTCACAATGGGAGCTCCTGGCAGGGGCTTTGCACATGCTCAGGGGCTGTCCTGTCCATGATCAGGTTGCAGGCTGTGCTGATGCTGAGAGGAAACCCTGGCTGATCATGGGAGTGACTGAAGCGGGCTTTCTGCCCAGGGGTATTGTGTGGAGTGCTTTGGGGCGAGGCTTTTCCTGAGCATCTGGAGGCAGCGGTGGCAGATTCTGGAAAGTCAAGACTCCCTGGCATGAAATGAGGGTTTTTTTCCAGTTCCCACTTGGGTCGAAGGCTCTCATTTGCCAGGCTTTTAAAATACTGATAAGAGGACAGTCAGAATTCATGCAGAATGGACCACTTTTCTGCCCATGACAATTCATGCTTGGCTTCTTTTTGACATCACCCTCAATGCACCATCGACGTATGTTACACCGGGTACAGCTAGTTGGAGCAGCGGGAGCAGCATCCCACCCTTGCTGCCACCCTTGCCATCACCACCTGCAGCTGCCATTCCTGCCACTGCTGCCATGGAGTGTGTGGTCTCTCTCAGAGCAGCAGCAGCTTGCCAGGCCAAATGCGGGGGGAGGTCTGGGCCCCACTGCTTCTGAGCGAACTACCCTGCCGCTGCAGCCATTTCCACTTCTCTGGGTTTGGTTTTACTCCATTTTCCTTTTATTTTCTATTTCTTTAACTTTTTTTAGATCTTATGGTTTTGCCATAATTGTGCAATCCTGGCAAAAGGAAAAGAAAAAAAATTGAAGGAGCACAATTGCAGAGAAGTGTGATAGTGATTGTTTTCCAACTGGTGTGTTCTCGTTTGCTTCCAGAATGCAATTGCTGTTGTGAGAAAAAAAAGGGTGGTGTGATAAAGTCCCTTGTGTGAAAGGGCCCCGGGAAGGAAGAAAGGGTTGGGAGAAATGGGTGTGGGGATGAATTAATTTGGAAAAAGGAAATTGAGTCAGGAGCAGCTTCTTCTCTCCCACCCTTAGAAGAATAATTGCCTAGAAAATCATCACACAGGAGTAAGAGGGGTGAGGATCTTTAATATGAATGAAAATATTCAGAGCAGGGGGATGGAAACAACCCAAAGGGGTGCAAAGGACCCGCATCCCACCCCTCTCATGGCAGCTTCAGTCCAGGCAAGTCAGCAACTATTGTATACACAGTACAGTCGTCCCTTCACGTTCATGGGGGTTAGGTTCCACGGACCCCTGCTAATGTGAAAAATCAGCGAATATTGATTGGCCCCCCTCCCTCGCCAAAGTGACCACGGGGCCTCTGGAGTCCCCATAGTCGCTTTCACCGGACTCCCCACTCCATCCCAAGGCCTTCATGGGGCCTCCGGAGACCCTCCTGAGGCCCCATGGAGGCCTCTGCGGCCCTCGCCCTCCCCCTCAGGGCCTTCACCGGGCCTCGCAAGGCCCTGTGTAGGCCTCCGCGGCCCGCCCTCTGAGGACCTTCACGAGGCCTTGCAAGGCTCTGTGGAGGCCTCCATGGCCCTCCCCCTCCCTCCCAGGGCCTTCATGGGGCCTTGCAAGGCCCCGTGGAGGCCTCCGTGGCCCTCCCCGCTCCCCCCAAGGCCTTCCCGGGGCCACGCAAGGCTCTGTGGAGGCCTCCCCAGCCCTCCCCCACAATGCCTTCACAGGGCCTCCAGAGGGTCTCTGAAGGCCCCGTGGAGGCCTCCCTGTCCCTTCCCGCTCCCTCCCAGGGCCTTCACGGGGCCTCCGGAGGCCCCGTGTCACGGTTTTGGGAGGGCAGGGGCCCTCCCAAAAGCACAAATAATCAAAACCACCAAGTTTGCGAATGTGGAGGGGCAACTGTACTACTATATGGAGAGAAGAAGAGGCAGGCAGATCTCCACCAGGCCTGGGCCCAGAGGCAGAGGAAAGGCCTCCCTTCATCCCAACTGCCATGGCTCTGGCCTTGGAAGGAGAGAAGAACCAGCCATAGCTGCTGGGTTTAACCCCTACCCTTACTGCCATTCCCTTTTCCTTATGTCTCACATCTTATTTAGATTGTAAGCCTGAGGGGCAATGAACTGTTAAATTAAGCTGCTCATTTGTAAGCTGCTCTGAGAGCCTTTGTGGCTGAAGGGTGGGGTATAAATACGCTTAAATACATAAATGCAAGCAAAACATATGAGGAAAAGTTGAGGGAGCAGGTCATGTTCTGCCAGATGAAGAGGCATTTGGGGGCAAAAAATTGTGATTGCTTTTAGGGTGAGGGGGCAGGTGTGGCCCTCCAAGCTCTCCTAGGCAGATGAGGCCCCCTAGCCTGCCACAGTTGCCCACCCCTTCCCTAGCTGGAGTTCCTCCTTCGATCAGGGGTTGGACTCAATGGTCCTCTTCCAACTGCATTGTTTTATGACTCTGTCTTCTTTTAAGGGGCTGCCAAAGGCCTCATGCTGAGTATCCTGGTCCTGTCCGTAACCTTCCTCCAAAGGGCTGTTGACGGGAGTATTTCCTGCTGTGATGACTCTGGGCAGCATGTGGGCTGGTGAGTCCCTTATGCCTTGTTTCTTTTTCATTTCATTTCAAATATTTATACACAAGCAGACTTTTCAGGTGTGATGTACCAAGAACACACGCACGCATTCACTCAATAAGAATTCTTTATTCGTAAGGAAAAGTGTATCAGGAACGTAGAACAAAGCCGAAACTAAACACAGACTAGCACAACCCCCCAGATAAACCCTTGCAGCATGAGAATGGCATTTGGGAGGAGAGTAAATGGCCCAGCCAGCACCTGGAGCTGCGACCTTGAGCTATTGTGGAGAACAGCCTTCCCAGGCCAACAGGGAGGGCTGGCACCCCTCCAAAGGCAGAGAGGCCCAAGCAAGGAAAACAGGCCAAAGCCAGCCTTATGTCAGGGTCCTCCATGAATTCCACTCTAAGTCCCAGAATTCAGGGATGAGACTGACATACTGCCCTCCCAAAAATCAAACTCCCCCCCCCTTTTATCCCGGCTTATCAGGAAAGCGAGCATGGAACTTTCATAATAAGCGCGGAGCATTTACATGTTCAACATTAACACATTCAGCATGGCCCAAAGGCAAATGTTTCCATTTCACCAGATACTGCAAACCGCCCCCTCCGTGCACGCAAGAGTCCAACACATCAGAAAACTCAAAATGTTGATCATTGTTCACCAGGATAGGATGGGGCGTTGGTTCAGGGTCTTGATGATGACGATCCAAAGGCACGCCGGCTTGAGTAAGCTAGAATGAAACACAGGGTGGACATTACGGTACAGCTTGGGCAATGACAGTTCAAAGGCCACAGGATTAACTTCCCTAACAATAGGGAAGGGACCAATGTACTTTAGCCCCAACTTTTTTGAAGGTTGTGGGCTCTTTAGGAACTTGGTGGATAAGAGCACCAAGTCCCCTACCGCATATTTCGGGGAAGGGTCACACTTCTTGTCTGCATGATGTTTATAACTTTTTACAAAGTCCAGGGTCGACACAACTTTCTTCCATGCCTCTAATTTTTTTACTCCACTGGGTCACCGAGACAGGGTCCCTTGAAGTCCCCTCCCTAAATGGTAGAGGGTCAAAATTCTGTCCTGAGACAATTTTAAAAGGGATGAGACCTGTGCTTTGGTGTGTGGTGTTGTTATACACTACCTGCGGAAAAGGCAAAAGGTCCACCCAATCAGATTGCTGGAAGTTGACATAACACCTTAAATACTGTTCCAAAACCTGATTCCTGCGTTCTCTCTGACCATCACTCAGTGGATGATGGGAGCTACTCAACCCCAATTCAACCCCCAGAAGTTTCGTGAACACCTTCCAGAACTGGGAGGTGAATTGAGCTCCCTGGTCGGAAACGATCTTAGCAGGGACCCCATGAAATCTGTAAATGTGGTGTAGAAACAATCTGGCTACCTGGGGGGCTGTCGGGAGCTTCTTACAGGCCACAAAGTGCGCCTGCCTGGAGAACAAGTCAGTCACAACCCAAATAACGGTCTTTTTCCTACTCTCTGGTAACTCGACAATGAAATCCATACTAATGACTTCCCAGGACTTAGTGGGGGTAGGCAAAGGTAGCAATAAGCCTTTCGGTTCCCCCCCTCTTTTTGCCATCACACACGTGGGACACCCCTTCACAAACTCATCCACCTCCCTCCTCATTTTGGGCCACCAAAACTGCCACCGTGTCAAATGTAATGTTTTCACATACCCAAAATGTCCCGCACTTTTCACGTCATGGCATTGTTTGAGGATGGAAGATCTCATGGCCTCTGGAACATACAGGTGCTCCCCTTTCCAAGCCAAGCCTTCCCAGAGGATGACTTCCCCTTGGTGAGCTAAAAACCATGGGTCCTTGGGGAGAGCCACCGCCATTTGGGCTCACCACCCCCCTTGTCCCCTGAGGGTGGGGAAGAGAGCTCCAAGGAAGGGGGAGACGGTGCCACACTGGGGCTTGTGGTAATTTGGGACGATTACCAAAAAGGCCCTCTGGGAGGTTGCAGACAGTCTAGATTTTTGTGGCTGAAGCAAATTCCTCCCAGAGGACTGGAGTGCACGGGGAGGATTGTATGGGAGGAGGTGGTTCCGGAGATAAGTTGGACCCAAGCCATTTAGGGCTTTAAAGGTAATAACCAACACCTTATACTGGGCCCGGAAACTGATAGGCAGCCAGTGGAGAGATTTTAATACTGGAGTTATATGGTCTCTCCGAGATGTTCCCGAGACCACTCTAGCTGCCATATTTTGTACCAACTGAAGTTTCAGGACCAAGCATGAGGGCAGCCCCATGTAGAGCACATTGCAGAAATCTAGACGAGAGGTTACCAGCGCGTGCGCCACAGTCTCGAGGTCCTTTACTTCCAGGAAATGGCGCAGCTGGCGTATCAGCCGAAGCTGATAACAGGCACTCCTGACTGTCGCATTCACCTGACTTGTCATCTGAAGCGATGAATCAAGGAGCACCCTCCAGACTGCGAACACCGGCCTATAGTTGTTCATGTCCAGGGGGTCAAGGGAAGATTTTTTCAGTAGTGGCCTAACGGCTGCTTCCTTTAAACAAGATGGAACACACCCTTCTCTGAGGGATGCATTGATGATGTCCTTAAGGAACACCATCAAGGCAGTCCCCCCCTGGATGGCCAGCCATGAAGGGTAAGGATTGAGAGGGCAAGTCGTCTTCTTCACCCTACCAAGTAGCTTGTCTATGTCCTCGGTACTCACGGATTGAAATTCATCCAGTAAACTTACATCAATGGAGTTGCTGAACACCTCGTCAATTATTTCTGTCAAATTACTGGCATCTAAGTTGGCTCTTATCCGAGAGATTTTATCTGCAAAGAAATTGTTAAATGCGTCACAGCAGGCTGTCGTTGGGTTAAGCAATGGGTTCTGCCAGGAATAACCTGCGTCATCTCCCTTACCACCCTAAACAGCTCTGCTGGACGGGACTCTGCAGACGCAATACGTGCAGAGGAGAAGGATCTCTGCGCTGCACGTATTGCTTCTCGATAGGACCCAAGAAAGTTCCTATGATGAGTCCTGTTGGATAAGAGTCGAGTTTTCCGTCAGTTGCGCTCTAGTCATTGTCCAACCTGCTTCATTTTCCTAAGCTCTGTTGTATACCATGACTTATGGTTTGGTACCTGCCGGTGGCTAACTAGCTCCTTTTCCCTCAGGTTCTCGTCCTGGCCCCAAAGAGGGGTCTGCGTTGGCCTCCTGACGTTTGGCCTTACTGCGTGTGAGAACTGCCAACCCCAAATGGGAGGGAGAGAAGACAGTGTCTATCACCTCCTTCCGTTTACTGTCATTTTGAGGGAGCCTGGACAAAGTGTCAGCTAAAAAAATCTTTTTTCCTGGGAGAAACTTTAGGGTGAAATTGAACCGGTAAAAGAAACTGGCCCACCGAATCTGTTTAGGGTTCAAAGAACATGGGGTTCTCAAAGCCTCCAAGGTTTTGTGATCTGTCCAAACCTCAAAAGGTTGGGAAGATCCTTCCAGTAGGTGGCACCAGGTCTCCAGAGCCAATTTGATTGCACCCACCTCCTTCTCCCACACAGGCAAATTTTGCTCAGACTCACTGATTTTTTTTGAGAGATATGCACAAGGCCTAAGCTCTCCCTCTTCATCCCGTTGTAACAAAACCCCTCCCATCGCCACGTCAGAAGTGTTTGCTTGAACTACAAAAGGTAGGGAGGGGTCTGGGTGCTTGAGAATCGGTTCGGAGGTGAAAAGCTTTTTCAGCTTGTCAAAGGCCCTTTGGCATTGGTCAGACCATACAATCTTTTGGGGAGGCTTTTCTGACTTTGCCTTCCCCGTCCGTTTCTTATCACCCACCCCCTTGGTTTTCAACAGGTTAGTCAGAGGAAGGGCTACTTCAGCAAAGTCAGGGATGAAGGACCGGTAAAAGTTAGCAAACTCTAGGAAGCTCTGCAGTTGCTTCCTGGTCCAGGGGCCCTCCCATTAAAGCACCCACTTTACCTTCTCTGGGTCCATTTCCACCCCCTTGTTCAAGATGCGGTACCCCAGGCAATCTAAACAGCTCTGATGGAATTCACACTTTGACATTTTGGCAGACAAATGGTTCTCCCCCAACCGAGTAAGCACCTTTTTAACCAATTTCACATGGGACGTATAGTCCTCTGAATAAATAAGTACATCATCCAAATACACCAGTACCCTCTTGTACAAAAATTCTCTCAGTAGATCATTAATTAAGTTCTGAAAAAATTCCTGGGGCTCCACTGAGTCCAAAAGACATTACAATGAATTTGAAAGCCCCCAATGGGCAATTAAAAGCAGTTTTCCATTCATCCCCTTCTTTGATCCGCACCCTGTAATAGGCCTCTCTCAAGTCCAGTTTGTTAAATATCTTCCCCTTGGCCAAATGGGCAAGTATGTCTTTCATTAAGGGGAGGGGATACTGATTAGACATGCTGATAGCGTTCAGGGATCTGTAGTCCTGGCAAAGAAAAAGGGTCCCATCTGCCTTACGCCTAAACAACACAGGGCCCCCCAAAGGGGAGGTTGAGGGTCTGATGAAACCCCGGGCCAAGTTTTTGTCTATGAACTCCCAGAGGGTGTCCATCTTGGCCAGCATCATGGAATAAATCCTGGGTTTGAGCAGCTTGGTCTCAGAGACTATCTCAATAGCACAGTCAAAACGTCAGTGGGGTGGTAAAAGGTCACATTCCTTCTCCTCAAATACATACTGCCACAGTTTATATTCCACCGGTAAACCTTTCAGCTCCCCTCGGACTAGAGCAGTTTTGCAGTTCCGTTAATTGAGGGATCCCCCCCAGGGAGGCCTCGCCCACCCTGTGCTCCTGCACACACATAGGATCTGCAAAAGTCACTGTCTCCTTCAACCAGTCTATAACGGGGTTGTGGAATTTTAGCCAGTTCAAGCCCACCACTGCAGCAGGAACTAGGCCTGGGGCTATTACAAATTGAAGTTCCTCCTGCTGATTCCCCATCCTCCTGTGTACTGGGCCAGTCATTCGCCTTGCAGGGCCCCCTTCATCATCCCTCCGTCCATCTGAGACAGCCACACTGGCTTGTCCAGCTTGATGCTACTAATTTCAAGTTCACTAACCAGGGAGGGGTAATTAGCACTTGGGTACATCCGCTATCAACCATTAACATTAATTTACGGTGACCCCACTGGTTGCAACCCCTATTTTAGCTTTTAGGGGAAAAGGGCCTTTCACCCCACTCACCACAGCATTTTTTTATATTTTATTTTATTTTATTTTATTTTATTTTATTTTATTTTATTTTATTTTATTTTATTTTATTTTATTTATTTATATCCCGCTCTTCAGCCACAAGTCTATCAGAGCGGCTTACAGATTGGTTTTAAGCAATAGCTATTTAGACATCTACACTGCATTAAACAGTTTCCAATGTGTTAGCTAATTGCCCCCACAAGCTGGGTACTCAGTTTACCGACCTACAAAAGGGTGGAAGGCTGAGTGAACCTTGGAGCCCTCTGGAATTGAACTTGCAACGTGGTGACTTGCAGTACTGGCATTTAACCACTGCGCCACCAGGGCTCCTTATACTTGGGTGCCCTTTGGGGTTAGCCTGCCCTTGGTTGCTTAATAGGGCAGGCTGGATCCGTTTCCCGCTGGCTCCGCGTCAGAAGAGGAGGACCCACTGTCATGTGGCTCCTCTGAAGATTCACCTGCCGCATGGGCTTGGGCTTGAACGGTGTCTTGGGTGCCGTCGATTTCCCCTCTCCCTCTTGGGCTTCTCTCCTGCCACCAGTTCTTGAGGGCTCTTCTCTGGGCAATCAGCTATGCGGTGGCCACCCTTCCCACAGTACAGGCACAGGCCTTATCTCATCCTTCACTCCCTCTCTGATTCCTCCGCTGTGCCCCCGCCTGGTCGGGCCGCCTTAACTTTCTTCCCTGTGAACCCAGTGGGCTTTCCCTCAGACCCCTGCCAGTGCTGAGCCAGCTTGATGCTCTGCCTCAGTGTCTCTACCTCTCCAGCTAGCCGCACCCACCCCAAAACGGTCTCGGCGTTCTCCTGGAACAAAGCCCACTCGAGGATGTTTGCGTTAAGGCCATCTTGGAAGTACTGTACCTTAATGGCTTCGGTCCAGTTGGGGACCTGGCTGGCCGTATGGTAGCTTTGCTGCATCTCCATCAAAGGTAGCCTTTAGATCTCGGTGCTTCAGCTCCCACGGTCTTTTCCGCGGCTCGACTGGGTCAGCTCCCCCAGGGGGTACTGGACCGGGAGCCTGTGGGCCAGGGGCCCCAGCAGGTATGGCGGTGTCCCCTCCCCCGTGTGCCGGGGCTGGCAACTGTGGGTCTTGGGGAGGTTGGCCTCCTCCTGGGGCAGCCGGTGGTTGAGGTAGTCTCTGCAGGATCTCTAGGAGGCTTGTCTGCATGACCTCCATCTGCTGCTTTAAATGCTGGACCTCAGCTTCCAATTCTGCGCGCAAAGAACGCATCCCAGGCTCCTGGTACCCCTCGGCTAGGGGTTTATCCCACCGGCGGGACTTGCGTTCTTCACAACCCCGTTCTTCTAGTCAGAGCCAACTGGCTCCCATGGCCATTCCAGCTCCACGCACTGGAGTCTCAGAGAAGGGTAGGCTGCCCCTCCCCAGGGCTTGCCTGACTTCCAGCTCCATCAGGTCAAGGGGATGTGTCAGCCTTCCAGCCCTCCAGCGAGCTTGGCTCCACTCTTCCTCAGGGACTTCTGTGCCCTCCCCTGATGCGCCTGCACCATCCCCCGGTGCACCTGCTCCCTGGCCACCGGCTGCGGCCAGGTCTTTCTCCGTCTGGGTTCCAACCTCCGCATCGTCCGACATCGCGGGTAGAATACCCAAAAGTAAGCAGGTTTTGTAAGTTTCAGGTTACTGTGATGTACCAAGAAAACACGCTCGCATTCATTCAATAAGAATTCTTTATTGGTAAGGAAATGTGTATCAGGAATGTAGAACAAAGCCGAAACTGAACACAGACTAGCACAACTCCCCAGATAAACCCTTGCAATGTGAGAATGGCATTTGGGAGGAGAGTAAATGGCCCAGCCAGCACCTGGAGCTGCGACCTTGAGCTACTGTGGAGAACACCCTTCCCAGGCCAACAGGGCGGGCTGGCACCCCTCCAAAGGCAGAGAGGCCCAAGCAAGGAAAACAGGCCAAAGCCAGCCTTATGCCAGTGTCCTCCATGAATTCCACTCTAAGTCCCAGAATTCAGGGATGAGCCTGACACCAGGATGGTTTACAGCGGGGTGGGGGGTGGGAGAACAGCTGGACCGCTTTTGAAACGCTTTAGAAGGATCCTTCCACCTCAATCCTGTTGTCTAACACATTTGCTGTTCGCTTCCAAGAAATGTGTCCCATGCTCAGGGGGGCGAGTCTTGTCTGCTGCTCTTAGGAAAAGCTTTAGAAGGCATAATCTGTGGCTCTGGTTACTAATAATTCTAGTAGGATTATTTAATTGGATCTGTAATGGCAGAATAATAACTTTTTTCTCTTTTTTAGTTTTCTCCTCATTACAGTTAGAATTGGGGAGAGGAGTCAGAGCCCTACTGTGTTTTAGCATATGTACTTTTTCTCTCCCCCCCCCCACTTTTTCTTTTCTTCTCATCATTTTTTTTTTGGTCATTTTGTCTGAATATATTTTTTGAGTGTATACTACTTTGATTTTGACTGTAAATTAGATTATTAGTCCCAGATATCAATCAATCAATCAATCAATCAATCAATGAATTTTTAAAAAGCAAGCCAAAAAAAACCTTTGGGGTAGGAGAAAGGCATATCTTGAAAAAAGTCTTTTGAAAAGCCTCTAAAAATACCCAAAATTACAGTTGTTCCTCCATATCCACTGAGTTGGTCTCCACAGATTTAAATATTCATGGCTTGAAAATGTTCTTTAAAAAATAATAATCCAAAAAGCAAATCTTGATTTTGCCATCTTATATAAAGGACACCATTTTGCTATGCCATTGCATATAATAGGACTTGAGTATTCACAGATTTTAGTATCCACGGGAGGGCCTGGAACCAAACCAGAGCGAATATGAAGGGACAACTGTGTTTTGAAACCATTATTTGTGACACCAGATAAGTATTTTTATTCCCACTCATTTTGAAATAACTTTTTGATGCCCTTCTTTTAAAATTAACTCGGCACAGAAAAACTGCATTATTTCCAAAACTCTTTATTTCCAAGTGGTGTCAGGGAAAAGAGAAACATGGGAGGAACAGACAAATAAATCCCTGTCCCTAAGACATGTGCCGCTTGCAGTGGGGTGGACAATCATGGCAGGTCCAAGGGCAGACAACCTGCTAACCTCCCCTCCCCTCGAAAAATGTCTCAAACGTCCACCTTTTGCTGTTTTTAGTCCAGGAAGCCCCTGCAATGTATTTAAGAAGGATTCCAGGAGAGGTTAATGCCCTGCTTTTGGTTAGGAAAAACAAAAACAAAGCAGAAGCCGGGGAATGCCTTGAATATAGCCTTGGGAGGGGCTACACTTGGCTCCAGGGCCACACTTTCTCCACCTCTGTGCATGTGCCAAACAACTCTGCTGGTCCTTTCCAGGTGGACAGGCTGTCCTTCGCCCGTTCCTGTGTGATATTCTCTTCAAGTGTGGCCTTCACACCCACAAAGAGTCAAACCTTCTTAAGAGTGGGGAGCTTTGTGTGCTTGGAGGGCTCCAGCCTTTCAGCTGAAATGGTCCCCTCTCCCTTCCCTGTCATTTCTGGGCCAGTTCTGGCACATCTGACTATTGCCTGCCTTTGTAGTTCAGATTCTGGGGAGAACTGTGGCCCAGCCAGCACACCTGACTTTCCCCACTGGGTCTCTTTGCTCCAGGGAAACAGCTGCTCTTCACTGAGCCTGAACTCTATTGGGTAGTTTATACGGTAATTGTTTACACAGCTATCTTTTGTGGCGTTCCCACAGCCAAATGTGGTGGGGGCATGGCCAAGCATTGGAGAGGGAAAGGAATGCCATAGGAATGCCTGCCCTGGCCCCAACTCTGTGCTGAACAGCTTAGAAAGTTTTATTCCTTGCTTGAAACAGCATTTTCTTCCAAATACAGGAAAGCCAGAGAGAGGGGCGGGGGAGAGCAGTTCAGCTTGCTACAGCCCTTTGTGAAATCATTTCTCTCCCTCCCCCATGCACAGGAAAAAAGTTGACGAACTGAGGTTTTACATACTTTTGAAACAGCAGAGAAGGTGAGAAGGAATGCTCCCTGAATGAAAATAGTTGGGAATCCTTTTTGTTTGCAAACTGGCTTGCAAAATAGCAGACAGGATTTTTGCAAGTTTCCTCTAAACGCTACAGTCTTTCCTCCCTCCCTGCCCCTCTTTTGAGCCCACCCCTGCATCATCAACCAATCACAATGCAGCTCTGCTTTAACCCTTAGCGGAATGCTAGTTTACACTGCAAATAAAGCACTACATTGCAAATATACCGGCAAAAATAGCGACATGCCCTGCCAAGCTATATTTGGGTGTTTTACCTTCCCCCCTTCTGAATGAGGCGATGCTGTGCTGCGATCCGTGGGAACTATGAGCTATCTTAGCGGTATATTTAGGGGAATATTTGCCCGTGTAAACCACCCCTATGATTGCCACGAAGAAGGTCCTTTTGCCCAGGATCTGCCTGCCTTGCTGAACACCTTGGAAGGGCGGCATGTCCAAAAGGAGCCATGGAACTCCAGTGTTCCGTCTGACATCCCTGGGGGACAAAGAATTTGTCAGCTTTGTCAAATTTTACTTCTTCAGTGATGGTAGGTGATGACTGGGGTAAGTGAAGTGGTGGACGCTATAAGGAAAGAAATAAGCCAACTTGCCATGTAAGAAAAGCAGCTTTCCCTCTCACATGTAGTAAACTTCATCAACAACTCTGAGACATACAGAACAAGTGGTGGATCTGGGTGATTTTAGAGTTTTTTTACGAAGCTCTTAAAGCAGTGTTTGGACCTACTTATCAGATCCAAAGCTCCTTATACAGTACAGATGATCAAACACTAATTACTGATAAATCCTCCATCCTGAATTGATGGGCTGAACATTTTCAAAGTCTCTTCAGTGCCAACCGAGTAGTCCAAGGCTCAGCTATCCAACATATGATGCAAAAACTGATGGAAAATGGACATAGTTCCCACTTTGGAAGAGACCCTTAAGGCCATACAGCAGATGAAAAACAGCAAGGCAGCTGGGATTGATGGAATCCCACCTGAAGTTTAGAAACACGAAGGTCATGTACTCCCATGTTAAATTCCACGAACTCCTTATGAATTGCTTTCTTGCTTTCTCCCCCTGAAGGAGCCTCATTGGCAAATGGCTCACTGGTTCCCCCCCCTACAAAAAGTGTAGAGGGCAGATTGTCCACAGCTGCCTCCCACCCAAAGAAACCCATGCTGTCCACTGCTGCCTCCCAATGGAAGACACTCCTCCCCATGGATCGAGCAGGACTGGGTCGTCTAGGGGGGGATTCTTTAGGAGGGAAGCAGGACTGTGTCCTCATGGGGGGGGAGTTACTATGGAAACCTCCCCATGGATCACTTAGTACTACTTTCCACCCAGAGAACCATCCACATGGATCCCCCAGTGCTTCCTCCCACCCAAAGAAATGCCCTTGTGGATCACTCCGTGTTGCTTCCCACTGAAAGATCCATCCTCGTATATCATCTTTTACTGTCTTCTACACAAAGAAAAGTGCCATAGATGACCCTGTGCTGCCTCCCAAAGTTCCCCTCTGTATATCACACAGTGCTGCTTACAACTCAAAAAGCACTGGGTTATCTATTTGTTGTTCTTAACTGCCATCAAGTTGATTTTGACCTTTGGCAACCCCATGGAGGGGGGACCTCCAAGTCACCCTATTATCAGCAACCTTGTTCAGGTCTTCCAGACTCAGAGTTGTGGCTTCCTTTATTGAGACTATTCATCTGGAATACATTCTTCCTCTATTCCCACTACAGCGGGCCTTAGGAATTTGCTGGAGTTTCGCTCCAGAACCCCCCATGATTACCAAAGTCTGTGGATGCTCAAGTACCATTATATACAACTAGCTGGACCTGACGAGTTGCTCTGTTGACCTGCCCCTGGTGCCACTGCTGCCACTGCCAATTAATTGCATGGGTCCTGTCGGAACGGCAGCAGCAGCGTCTCGCTGGCACCGCCAGTCCCGCCACAGCCGCCAGCTGACTGTGTGGGTCCGCAGTCAACTGGAAGCGGTGGCACCAGGGGAGGTCAACAGAGCAACTCACCCTCAATGCACCACCGACGTATGTTACACCGGGTTCAGCTAGTTGGAGCAGCGGGAGCAGCATCCCACCATTGCTGCCACCCCTGCCATCACCACCTGCAGCTGCCATTCCTGCCACCACTGCCACTGAGCGTGTGGTCTCTCTCAGAGCAGCAGCAGCTTGCCAGGCCAAATGCGGGGGGAGGTCTGGGCCCCACTGCTTCTGAGTGAACTACCCTGCCGCCGCAGCCATTTCCACTTCTCCTGCCAAGTTCACTCAGCAGCAACAGAGCCCTGACCTTCCACCCCACCTTCGGCCTAGGAAGGCCACAGCTCAGCAGCCATGGTGGTGGGGTCCTGACCTGTCCTCCTCATTTGGGTTGGCAAGGCCACAGCTTGGCAGCTGCGGTGGCAGAGCCCTGACCTTTTCCTCCTGTTCGGCCTAGGAAGGCTGCAGCTCGACAGCAGTGGGGCCATGACCACCACCACCCCATTCAGCCAGGCAAGGCCGCTGATGGCAGGGCAAGGACATCACCCCCTGTTCCACCAGGCAAGGCCGCAGTTCAGCAATGCTTGTAGGCTGAAGAGGTGCTGCTGAGAGCTGATTGGCTGGCCAAGGAGTGCCTAAGCAGCCAATCAGCACACTGCAAATGGCAACATACCCAAGAGAATTATATGTAGATGGCATAGTAAAATGGTGTCCCTTACATAAAGCAGCAAAACCAAGGCTTGCTTTTTGAAATTGAAAAAAAGTTTAAACGGTGGTTGTTTGAATCAGTGGATGCAGAATTTGTGGATTCAGAGGGCCAACTGTACCTTCTGCCTTACCAAGCATTATTGTCTTTTCTAGTGAGTCATGCCTTCTCATGATATGACCAAAGTACGACAGCCTCGGTTTAGTCATTTTGGCTCTAGGGATTGTTCAGGATTAGTTTGCTCTAGGACCCACTAATTTGTCTTTTTAGCAGCCCACAGTATCTGTAGAGCAATCCTCCAGCACCACATTTTAAATGAGTAGATTTTCTTCCTATCGGCTTTCGTCACCTTTCAAAACTACACATAGAAATGGGAGATATGGTGGCATGGACAGTCCTAATGATAGATCTTGACACTTCTGAATCTTGACTAGTTCCTTCATAGCTGCCCTTCCAAGTTCTACTGTGCTTCTGATTTCCTGACTGTAGTCTCCATCTGGGCCAACGTATGGAAAATCTTGAACAATTTCAATGTCTTCATTGTCTTCTTTACACTTGCATAAATCATCTGTGGTCATTATTTTTGTTTTCTTAATGTTCAGCAGTAAACCTGGCTTTGTACTTTCTTCCTTGACTTTCTTCAGTAATCGTTCCAAGTCTTTGCTATTTTCTGCTTGTAGTATGGTGTCATTTTAAATTGTTGATGTTCCTTCCTCCAAATTTCACACTTCCTTCCTCCGAGTCTATTCCTGCTTTACGTATGATATACAGCATACAGTAGGACACCTATATCTGCTGAGGTTGGTTCTGGGGCCCCCATGGATACCAAAAACCATGGATAAGAGCAAACACCATTGAAAATAATGGGACTTCCAGTTTAAAATACCGTAGAGTTGCCTTGGCAGACCTAGAAAATGGCTAGAGGGGACACATTTTCTAGGAAGACTCAATGGTAGGTGTGCTGTTTTGTGTCCTGTGCATAACTGAATCAGTGGATAATGAATCAGTGGATATGGGGGTCCTAACTGTATAGTTTAAACAGATAGGATGAGAAAATGCAGCCTTGCCCGACCCTTTTGCCAGTTGGAAACCTTTCTGTTTCTCCGTATTCTGTCCTGATGGTAGCCTCTTGTCCTGACTACAAGTTATGCATCAGGACAAACAAAGGTTGTGGCACACCCATTACTTCAAGGGTGATCCATAATTTGTACACTCAAAGGCTTTGCTATAATCCATAAAGCATAAACTGGTTGTCTTTTGAAATTCTTTGGTGTGTCCCATTAACCAATGTATGTTTACAATATGGTCCCTAATACTTCTCCTTTCCTGGAAGAAGCTTGGACATATGGTGTTGCATCTAGGGGAGGGTCTTCAGGTGGGACGCAGTACCAAGTGATCCTTGGGGAGGTTTCTCTCAGGAGACAGCAGCACTGAATGATCCATGGGAGAGTGGGGTTTCCTTGGGTCGGAAACAGCACTGCCTGATCCATGGGAGCCTTTCTTTGGGTTGGATAGCAGGATTGAGTGATCCTTGGGGGAAATTCTCTTGGTGGAGAGCAGCTGGGAAGCTACGTAGGATGATCCATGTGTGGAGTTCTTTCAGTGGAGTGCAGGATTAGGTGATATGTGGCTGGCTTTTGCATGATTAGCGATACCAGGTGATCTAATAGGCCAACACTAGATGATTTGTAGGGATGTTCTTTGGGTGGGAAGCAACAAATCTACAGGCTGTTTTCCTTTGGTGATACGCAGCATGAAGTGATCTGGTGGGAGTTTTCCTTGGGTGGGAATCACCTCCAGTTCATCTCCAGGGGGGGGGGATTACTTTGGGTGGCAAGCAGCACTGGATTTGCAGGGGGGCTCTTTGGGTGGGCAGCACAGGGTCATTTACAGAGGGGATTCCTTGGGCAAGAAACAGCATCAGTTTATCTCGAGGTGGGGGTATACTTTGGGTAGCAAGGAGTCCTGTGAAATCTATGGAGATGTTATTTGGGTGCCCTGAGTCATCTACAGGGGAGACTTTGGATGGGATGCAGCACTGTATGATCTATTGCAGGGAGGGGGGTTTCCTTGGACAGGAGAAAGCAGAGGGCCAAGTGTGGGGCCGTTTCCTTGTGTGGAAAGCAGCAACCCACACGGAGATTTCTTTGGGTGGGAGGCAGGAATGGGTGAGCTAGAAGGATGTTGTCCTTGGGTGGGAGACAGCAGAGGGCAATCTGAAGGTGAGGGGTCTTTTGGGGGAGGCAACAGTTGTTCTGCAGGAGGCAGCAGTGAGCAATTGGTTGGGAAGTGACCTTTGGTTGGGGTACAGCAGATGCTGATCTGGTGAGAAGGGGTGTTTCTGGGGAAGGCAGCAGTTGCTGATTTGCAGTGGAGCTTTCTTTGGATGGGACTCCAAGGGAAGGTGATCTAGTGGTTTCTTCAGTACAAGAGAGTAGAGGACTTTCTGTCTATTTTAGGGTTACCATATTTTGGAAAGCAACAAGAAAAGAAAAGAAAAGAAAAGAAAAGAAAAAGACACATTTTCTAACTGATAACTTCAAACCACAGATTGCTGTGACAACTTTCAGTTTAAACACTTCAACCATAAACTGTGGTGAGTTCTACTAGAAATCTACCTCTGTTTTTAACACATTTACAAGTTCTGTTTTTAACAAACTGGGGGGGGGGGTCAGCCCAGTTAACAGAGGTTTTGTTAAGCTCTGTTTTTTGTTAGCAACAGTATTCTAAACTCTACTCTGAACAGAAAGGTTTTGCCCCCATTCTGATTTTAACATTTCCCAAGCACTGCTTTTAACAATACCTTGGTGGGTGTTGTAGACCAGCCAAAGAAAGATTTCCAAGCAATAACCCATAGTTTTCCAAACTCTGCTTTTAATGGATTGTTCCCCTTAGTCAGTGTCCCTTAATGGCCACAGTTTATTTTTCCCCATCCAGTTGTGGAATCCTCCCTCATCTCCAGAATTATAATCATAACACTGCTAACAATCACCAAATATTTTGTCATGGTGGAGATGAGGATGAGGATAATGGAACCACAGGGCAGCAGAAACCAGCAGGGCAAACCTACTTATGTCTGCCTAGTCAGAAGGAAGCCGTATTGCGCTGAATGGGATTTAGTTTTAAAAAATGCTGAGAATGTAGCACATGTTCACATTATTGAACCATGGGATGTGTAGTTCTCTGTACTGTGCCTCCAGCACAGCTCTTTCTGTCCCCAAGGAACTGTCATAGGAGATTCTTGGGAGGATTTTTTTTTTAGGCAGTTCAGGGGGAGAGCAGAAGATTTTAAAGAAAAGAAATTCTTGGGATGCTATTCCTAACTTAGGACCTAAGGCCTTCTCTCTTTCTTTTCCTCTGTCTTACCTATACTGAACCACCCACGATCTGAGCATTTCTGTTTCTTCTTCATTCAATGGAAGGTGGGTATGATAATAGCATGGAGTTTAATGGTAAAAAAATAATAGAATCTGGAAGCCGACAAAATGATCCTGCTTTGAAATCTGCCACACACAGAATCCCTGAGCTGTTCCAGGGCCACAGTGGGTCTTCTAAATCTGAAGACATCAGGGTGCCAGTTACAAGGCAGTTTTTGTTGCGGGGTGTACTGTGACTTCCTGGTCCCGTATTCGTCCCGCGCTGTTTAAACTATTTTTGTCCCTCTTATGGAAATTCTGTAAGATCCCGTGATTGATATTTACACGACAAAAGTTCTGTTTCTTTTTATTGGTCTCACACTCTTATATCCCTTGCTTTTGCTGTTTACACATGTTTAGCATATTTGGATTTGGGGGGGGGCTGTCAATCAAGGATGCGATTACTCGTGTTTTCACAACCTTGGTGACGTACTTCCTTTAGAGTTCCGTGCCACAAGCGATGCTATTGGCTGGCTGGGGGGGGGAGGGGACAGATGCTTGCCGTTGTCCTGTCCCTTAAAATGTTAACCCTTTCAGCAGAGGCAGCTGTGGAGTGAGGTTTCAAGCCAGTGACACACAAGGCATTTTGAAAGACCCAGACACATTCATTTTAAAATTTTTTTACTGTGCCTTGTGGGGGTGGGGAATGAAAGTGTGTTCATTCGCTCAGATGCTGGAATATTTTACTGTGCCGGGGGGGGTGATGAATGTATGATTATCCGTTCAGACCCAGGGACGGGATCCAGGCAGGGAAGGAATGGGTGACCCTCTGCCCACCACGATCTCTTTGTAACATGCAGATGAGAAACAGGTTAAAGCTGAAGGGTTTGCAGTGTAGAAATCCATTGAACAGGGTGATTTACTACACACACACACACACACACAAACCTATGTGCAGCTGGAAGGGATGCCTTTGTTTTCAGCTGGTGAGGCTGGATCTGTAGAATGGGTGACTGACCCCTCCTTTTCTGGTCACTGATCTCTAAGCCTGCCCCCAGTCACCATTTCCGGTCATCCCCTAGTACCGAGATAGCTTGTCCCGGGCTGTTTACATTTCCGATTTTCCGAACCCTCCAGTGACTTTTTAAAAAATCTGCACAAACCACTGGATTGGAAGTCCCGCAGGTTGAGGGATAAAAGATGGCCCCCCTTCCGAAAATCATGTACCCGACCCGATGTACGTGTAAAAAACCAGGGTTCGACACGAATTCTTCCCACTACATTTTCATCGTGTAAACGGCACCCAGCATTCCAGGTGTTTGTAAGTGAAAATGGATTTCTCCACCCAACATTCTGCCTCCTGTTGCCTCAGAGAAAGGGATCTGTGGAGATAGTTGACAAAACAATGAGGATGCAACTAAAGAAGAGGGCAGATCCACACAAGATCCTCCTAGGGCACTGACCTTCTCTTTTCTCCTACAGCCCTGAGGGGAGCTCATGAGATTCTGTATCCAAACAACTGTGCCGTTATTCACACTAAAATTCCCTACACAGAACATTGGCCGAAAAAATCTGACTAAATGGCAAAATCTCAAATATAACAAACAAAAAAGAAGTAATGACTGTCATCACAGGATCAAATAATAGTATGTCTGGGAG
Source organism: Gambelia wislizenii (assembly GCA_030847615.1). Classification (NCBI taxonomy): domain Eukaryota; kingdom Metazoa; phylum Chordata; class Lepidosauria; order Squamata; family Crotaphytidae; genus Gambelia; species Gambelia wislizenii. Next base: position 265,476,796 of record JAUMIR010000002.1, read on the forward strand.
CAGGGATGGGCAACACATCCCCTTAACTGTCATCTCCTATACTTGTTAGAACATTGGTGAAAATAATCCTAACATTTTATTCCTAAAATCCCTACATTTTATTCCTAAACTGGCAGGTAGGAATTGTGTACCTTGATTTAAAAAGGAAAACTTCTGGGAAGCTAGATTCTGTTCTAAAACAAGCTGCACACACTCTCCCCACATATTGTTTTAGGATAAAAATGGCATATCTATGAAACCAGAAGTATTGTTAAAACGTATTTCTGATTGCCACATGTGACATTCCAGCACACTTCTTCAGGGGTTAGAGGCCATAAAAATCCTATGGTTTTGAGGATGGTGTCAGTTCCAGTTGGGACCCTTTGCAGGGAAAATAGTTAAAGCCCTCTTCCCACCATGCACAGTCCCAATCTGCATGGGTTATTATAAAAGAAAAGTCAACCATGCCATGTAACTTATATGGCAATCATCAAAACTAATTTGGTCCTGGATGTCAGGTATTTATTTACTTCATTTCTATGCTGCCTTTCTCCCTAGATGGGACCCAAAGCGACTTCCATAAAACAGATTAAAAATACAATATATACAGTTAAAATATTATAAAATCAGATTAAATCGTACTATAAACAAGATCAAAAACTGCAGCATAGAAAATAAAACAAGCCCTGCTGCTTACACATTAAAAGCTTGCTTAAAAAGAAAAGTATTTTCCTGCTGGCGAAAGGAGAACAGGGAGGGGGCCAGCCTAGCCTCCCATGGAAGGGCGTTCCAAATGGTGGGAGCAGCTACACCCATAAATTAGCAAATTCAAAGAATGGAAATTATCATTTAATTTGTAGAGATGCCTCTCTTTGAAGAACTAACTTCTCTAAAGTCTGCTGATGATCTGTGCTCAAAAGGACTATCTCACTCACGTCCCAAACTGGAAGTCCCTCCACACTTAATTCTTGCTCCCTCCTCCTGACTAGGCTGTTCTGGAAAATCTTCTTGTCTTTTTCTTGTAGATTAAGAAGGAATACATGCTTCTGTCTGACTGTGATCCCACTGGAGCATATAGATTCCACTGGAGCATATGGAGAGGGTATTTCAGGGAGAGGGGAGGGAGCATGGGGGAGTGGCCGGGGCAGGACGAGCATTGGGGGCGGCAGGGGATAGGACGAGCATTGGGGGCGGCAGGGGATAGGACGAGCATTGGGGGGAGGCAGGGGGCAGGATGAGCATTGGGGCGTAGCAGGGGGCAGGATGAGCATTGGGGGGTGGCAGGGGGCAGGACAAGCTTTGGCGGGTGGCAGGGGGCAGTACGAGCGGTGCGGGTGGCAGGTGGAAGGACGAGCATTGGGGGGAGGCAGGGGGCAGGACGAGCAGTGGGGGACAGCTGGGGCCAGGATGAGCATTGGGGGTCAGCAGGGGGCAGTACGAACATTGGGGGGAGGCAGGGGGCAGGATGAGCATTGGGGGCAGCAGGGGACAGAACGAGCATTGGGGGCGGCAGGGGGAAGGACGAAAATTGGGGGGAGGAAGGGGGCAGGATGAGCATTGTTGGGCGGCAGGGGGCAGTACGAACATTGGGGGGAGGAAGGGGGAAGGATGAGCATTGGCGGAGGCAGGGGGCAGGACGAGCATTGGGGGTTGGCAGGGGGCCATACGAGGATTAGGGCGTAGCAGGGGGGCTTACGAGTGATGGGGGTGGAAGGGAGCAGGATAAGCATTGGGGGGAGGCAGGGGGCCGGAGGAACACTGGGGGCAGCAGGAGACAGGATGAGCATTGTTGGGTGGCAGGGGCAGTACGAACATTAGGGAGAGGAAGGGGGAAGGACGAGCATTGGGGGGCGGCAGGGGGCAGTACGAACATTGGGGGAGGCAGGGGGCAGGATGAGCATTGGGGGCAGCAGGGGACAGAACGAGCATTGGGGGGAGGCAGGGGGCAGGATGAGCATTGGGGGCGGCAGGGGGAAGGATGAACACTGGGGGCGGCAGGAGACAGGATGAGCATTGTTGGGCGGCAGGGGGCAGTACGAACATTGGGGGGAGGCAGGGGGCAGGATGAGCATTGGGGGCAGCAGGGGACAGAACGAGCATTGGGGGCGGCAGGGGCAAGGATGAACACTGGGGGTGGCAGGAGACAGGATGAGCATTGTTGGGCGGCAGGGGGCAGTATGAACATTGGGGGGAGGAAGGGGGCAGTATGAGCATTGGGGGTCAACAGGGGGCAGTACGAGCGATGGGGGTGGAAGGGAGCAGGATGAGCATTGGGGGCAGCACGGGGGAGGATGAACAATGGGGGTGGCAGGAGACAGGATGAGCATTGTTGTGTGGCAGGGGGCAGTACGAACATTGGGGGGAGGAAGGGGCAGGACGAGCATTGGGGGGAGGCAGGGGGCAGTACGAACATTGGGGGAGGCAGGGGGCAGGATGAGCATTGGGGCAGCAGGGGACAGAACGAGCATTGGGGGGCGGCAGGGGGAAGGATGAACAATGGGAGTGGCAGGAGACAGGATGAGCATTGTTGGGTGGCAGGGGGCAGTACGAACATTGGGGGGAGGAAGGGGGCAGGACGAGCATTGGGGGGAGGCAGGGGGCAGTACAAACATTGGGGGAGGCAGGGGGCAGGATGAGCATTGGGGGCAGCAGGGGACAGAACGAGCATTGGGGGGCGGCAGGGGGAAGGATGAACAATGGGAGTGGCAGGAGACAGGATGAGCATTGTTGGGTGGCAGGGGGCAGTACGAACATTGGGGGGAGGAAGGGGGCAGGACGAGCATTGGGGGGAGGCAGGGGGAAGTACGAACATTGGGGGAGGCATGGGGCAGGATGAGCATTGGGGGCAGCAGGGGACAGAACGAGCATTGGGGGCGGCAGGGGGAAGGATGAACACTGGGGGTGGCAGGAGACAGGATGAGCATTCTTGGGTGGCAGGGGGCAGTACGAACATTGGGGGGAGGAAGGGGGCAGGATGAGCATTGGGGGTGGCAGGGGGCACGATGAACATTGATGGGGCTGCAGGGGCAGGACCAGCATTGGGGGGAAGCAGGGGGCAGAACGAGCAGTGGGGGGTGTCAGGGGACAGGACAACTTATTGGGGGAGCGGCAGGGGGCAGAAGGAGTGGTGGGAGGCAGCAGCAGACTGAACATGCAGGGGGGTGGCAGGGGGCAGAAGGAGCGGTGGGGAGGCAGCAGGGGGGAAAGAGCGGAGAATGAACAGCAGTGGCAGAACGAGCAGCGGGGGCTGAGTAAACCCACCAGCCTACCTCAAAGGGTTGTCATGAGGTCTCCTGGTCCTCATGACATCTCCAGAGGGGAGTTTTTAAATGGCGTATGGTACGCCAGGTCCAGCTAGTTTTATATATATTGGTTTGAAATCTGCAAGTAGCAGTATTTGCTAAAGGCTCATGACATCTGGCTTCTTAATATTTCTAACTGGCCTAGTTTTATGCAAATTAGACTTCTGATTGCATTCAGATGTCTCTCCATCCTGATTACTGTTCTGAGCTGCAGGTTGAGATGCAGAGGTGGTTGACGGTTCAGACTTTGTGGACCTTCTTTTCCTAACCACCCTCCAAAGTCGACCCTGTAAAACTCTCAAAGAGTAAGTCAGGAAATGCCAACGAAGGAGCAAAGAAAAACCACCTCTGCTCACACCATGCGGAGGAGGAGGAAGAGGAGGCGGCAACGGCAACAGTGGAACTGTTGGCTTGGGCCAAAGTGCTTGTTGTGGCAACAAGGACCATTTAGAACCCATTTCCAAAGGACGCCGGTGGGCTGCTATGCAATGGGAGCTCCTGCCAGCCTTGCGCAGGTTAATGGACCAACGAGGCCAAGCAGGTTGGCTATCAGATCGGGAAGGGGCTTAACCTCTGTCTTGTGGACCCCATCTCAGTGTGACTTGACTGCAAAAGTAATAAACTTTCCAAAGAGTAAATTACTAGAATTACTTGGGTTGGAAAGAAAATAGTTAATTAACAACTTAGTCCAATCGGAATGATTCCAACTAGGTTGGCTTAACGTAAAGCCCATTCCAAGAGGATTGGGCTCCAGCCTTTCTCTTGATCCCTTGAATTACTTGAGATAGATCAAAACACTAGAAGTGGTGAAGCAAACTTTTTGGCTTTGGTTTTGGAGCAGAAAACCACCAGGTATCTACTTTACCCCTTCCCAACCACCAGCTGACTTGCACTATCAGAAACTAATTAGAAATAATCTTTCCATCTCCCAATTCAAACATCTATTTAATATACAGTCTTCCAATAGAAAAGGTATTACACATTAAACGGATAAACACAGAGCAATGTTTTTATTAGAAAACATAAGAAAATGCAACACTCGTCTATCTTTATACCAGTAATAACTTCCCCAGAGGGAGGTGCACCATTCCTGGAGGTACTGCAATACCAGGTGGATGTGTGGAGTGGATGGAGCAAGCTCCTATTCCATCTCCCAGTCCCAAAAATCCATTTAATAAATAGTCCTTGAATGGAGTATGTACCAGATATTAAAGAACAGATTAAACCTTTTATTGCAGAATATTTATAATACAATTTAACATAACTACATAAAATAATGCATAATAAATCCAAAATATGCAATTGCAAAAAAAAGTACACTAGGATAATAGACAGTATAAACAATATATGTAAAGCAAATCTCATTCCTAGGATAAAATAATTTTTTAAAACATATTTTAAGAGAAAAGAACATACTAAAAGAGACCAATAATATATTTTGCCTTTAGATCACATTATCTGATCACTAACATGTCCAACAGATGCATACCATACATAGACAATAAATAATTTCTCATATAGAAAAGCTTTCCCAATCTTATCACCCCCTCCCTCTCTGCAAGAGCAGGAACTGACTCCTCATACTGACGGTGGCCCAAAATTTGCTCGATGCAAATGTCTTGGGATCATCTAGTGGTATCCGATATCATTAGCCTGCTCATAAGTTTAGCATAGTGCTTTCCCACCCCACAAACTCACAGTATAGGCGCATTTGCTGGCTCCCAGCCACCCAGGGCTCCAACAAGTAATGCATGAACAGGGACCTGGTACCCCCTTTGTCTCAGTACATCAGCCAGAGGGGCATACTTTTGATGTTTACATTCTATAGCCTCCCTCATGGCTGGTTTCTTATTTTCAAAGGGCATCATGATGTCCATGATGATGATCTTTTTCTGGCCTTTGTCCATAATAATGACATGAAGATACTTCAAAAGAAGGTAATATTCAGCCTCTGCTTTCATCTGCAGGAAGAGTATGTGGAAACGCTCTGCAGCAGAACCAATATCAGCCACAGTCAGTAGAACGAGTAGGCCATGGCTTCAGCAAGCTGCCACACATAGAAGTCCCACATCTAATACTGAGAGCTATGTTACCGTTTTTAACTGGACATTAAGGGGATAATATAATGCATGCTTTAGAAGTGTTAAATGACATTTTAGAGGTATTGGGGGCTGAATAAGATAATTCAGGGGATATAAAACGCTTTTGTATGTATCCCATAAGACCTAAAAAGTCAAGAGGCATGGTGATCTTGCCTTGTATAGATAGCAACTAAAATCATTCCTTTTGGAGTCAATTTTACACATTTGAAGGAAGAGAAATTTCTTTCAAGTGGGGCCTGCATTCTGATCTCTTAAAAACCAATGCTAAATTATATTTGAATCTATACACCCATAAGGTAGCAAATTCAAAGAATGGAAATTATCATTTAATTTGTAGAGATGCCTCTTTGAAGAACTAACTTCTCTAAAGTTTGCTGGTGATCTGTGCTCAAAAGGACTATCTGGAATGCAGAAACAATTAGAATCTGGGACAGCATCTTATCCTGTTGAAACTCTAAGGGGCCGTTTACACGATGAAAATGTCCTGGGAAGAATTCGTGTCTATCCCTGGCAGTTTACACGTACATCGGGTCGGATACGTGATTTTTGGAAGGGGGGGCCACCTTTTATCCCTCAACCTGCGGGACTTCCAGTCCCGCAGGTTGTGCCGGTTTTTAAAAAAGTCACTGGAGGATTCGGAAAATTGGAAATGTAAACAGCGTGGGACAAAAAGTCTCGGTACTGGGATGACCGGAAATGGTGACTGGGGGCAGGCTTAGAGCTCAGAGACCAGAAAAGGAGGGGTCAGTCACCCGTTCAACAGATCCAGCCTCACCAGCCGAAAACAAAGGCATCCCTTCCAGCTGCATGAAGGTTGATGTGTGTGTGTGTGCGCGCACGCGAATGTACTCAATCACCTTTTTAAATGGATTTCTACACTGCATGCTACAGAGAGATCGTGGTGGGCAGATCCTCCCTGGTTCTGAAGAGATCGTGGTGGACGGGCACAGTAAAATATTCCAGCCTCTGAGCGAATGAACATCTCTTAACTTCCCCCTCTCTGTGTCTGTGTGTTTCAAAACAGCCTGTTTGTAGCTGGTTTGAAGCATGAACTCTGCAGCTAATCTGTGTTGTAAGGGTTAACATTTTACAGAGGCAAGGGGAATACGATGGCTCCCCTCCCCCTCACTCGCTTGATTTCAAATGGAAAGCACTCTTCGTTCCTGCGTCTGAGCAAAAGATCTCAGTCTGGATCTTTAAAAATGCTTTCTGCCTCTTCTGAAGGGGTTAAAATGTTCAAGAAGCAAAGGGGGAATAACAAACCTCTGCCCCCCTCTCTCCCCCACCACCCCAGCCAGCCAATAGCATCGCTCGTGGCACGGAACTCTAAGGGAAGTGCGTCACCGAGGTTGTGAAAACACGAGTAATCGCATCTTTGATTGACAGCCAAAAAAAAAAAAAAATTAAAACCTAAACAAAACCGGAACTATGGACGTGTAAATATCAGTCACGGGACCACACGGGATATCCATATCAGAGACATAAATCGTATAAACAGCGAGGGACGGATTCGTTATCACTTTGTCCAGGTAGGCAACGCGACAATTTCTGTCGTGTGACTGGCACCTAAAAGTGCCAGTCCCTGAGAAATCGGTTTTACTAACACTCTGTAACTGTAATACAAGGGATAGAAATGGCTCCCTCTTGGCTCCCACATACAGTTCCCTCAATCTTGGAAAATCAGCAGGAGGTGAGCCGAGTGAGAGGGGTCAGCCTTAATTTTTCAACTGTCTTTTTAAAGGCTTGCGGAGGGGAGGCTTGAGTTTGTTTTTGGCCGTTTGCTCTCCCTGAGCACATGGTCTGAGGGGACGGGGGCTTCTGCTGAGCCACTGACCGGTCTGGAGGAGGAGTTAGCAGCCACTAGCTCTATACAACTGCTGCTACAGTCTTTCCAGGTTAATTTGGAAAATCAGCAAAAGGTGAGCTGTGTGTGTGAAATGACGTTTGTACAAAGACTGATAGTTATTGTAGGTGTTTCAATGGGATAAAACTCCAGACTCTTCCAGTTAGTTAATTATTTGAATAAAAACTTTGAATGGAAAGTGGAGAAGTTCCACTGAAAGTGAAAGTTTGGAGAAAAGAATACATTGTGGAACTGCAACATTGAGTTGAGTTAGAAGAACAAGATTTAAGAGGAGGAGGAGAAATCATGGTGACGGAGCAGAAAACAATGAAAGAGGCATCAGTAATTATAAAAAGACAATATATAAATTAAAATATATAGAAGAAAGCCTTGGCATTATACCATGGGATAAAGTGGATTTCTAAGCTTTCTTTGATTTAATTTATAGAAGGCTCATTTATTACTTACTGATGGTTTATTTGTTTGTTTGGAAAGGAGGAGGGCTGGAATAAATTGGTAGAAGGTTAAAAGGGGATAACACATGAGCAGGAAATAAAGGGAAGACAAAAGGAAGGTTGTGTTGTTTTGTGGCAGATAAAGAGTGAAACTGGAAGATAAAGGGCTAAACTGGAGGGTGTTTTCTTTTTCTTTCCTTTTTCTTGGATTCTATAGATGATATAATTTAATATAGTGGTATGAACTTTTGGTTGTTTTTTTTTCCTTGCCTTTATCATTCAGTAGCTAACAGTATATATTTCCAGTGTGCTACTGTCTTTTCCTCCAGCATTTTTACCTGTATGTTTCAAATTTGAATGACAAAATGATATTTTTGGTTAATTCCTTAAAGATCATTAAAAGTGAAGTGAAGGATAAAAAATAACTAAGGAACTTTTATTTCAAAACAACAAAGTCAATTACTTTGCCATCATAAGCCTAATAATTATATTAAAAGTAGCATATATGTATGTCTTGCAGTTGCACAGATATAACTGAAAACATTTGCTTGAGATGCGCAACCCTTGCTAGGTAGGAAAGGTAACCATGGTAAGTATCCATTGCTATGCTCACTGTTTAAAATCTGCGCGAGCAATGCAGATTTATAGGCCAATTAGCTCAGACTATATATATAATTCTCTTGGGTATGTTGCTTTTTCCACTGTGGTGATTGGCTGCTTAGGGAACTGACCTACCAATCAAAGGCCTGTTGGGCAGCCAATCAGCACACTGGGTGTGGGACCATATAGATTCCAAACATGGCCGCTGGAGAGGGACAGTGAGTAACATGGGGGTGGATATGCTGTGTGCCTCTGTGTGCCAGAGTGCAGGGGGTGGGGGCAGAACTGCCTCGGGGGGGTAGAACAAGCAGTGGGGTGGCAGCAGGGGGTAGAACGAGCAGTTGGGGTGGCAGGGGGCAGAACGAGCATTGGGGGGCAGCAGGGGGCAGAACGAGCGGTGGGGGACATCAGGAGCAGAACCAGCATTGGGGCAGCAGGGGACAGATCAAGCGGTGGAGATTGGCAGGGGCAGGACAAGCATTGGGGAGCAGCAGGGGGCACAATGAGCGGGACAAGCAGTGGGGCTTGCAGGGGGCAGGATGAGCGGTGGGGGTGGCAGGGGAAGAATGAGCATTCGGGGGTGGCAGGGGGCAGGACAAATGGTGTGGGGTGGCAGAGAGCAGGACGAGCAGTGGGAGGAAGCAGGGGGGACAAAGAGCATTGGGGAAAACAGGGGGCAGAACGAGGGGTGGGGATGGAAGGGGGAAGGATGAGTATTGGGGGCGGCAGGGGAAGGAAGAATGGTGTTGGGCGGCAGGGGGCAGAATGAGCGGTGGGGGTGGCAGGGGACAGGATGAGCTTTGTGGGGCGGCAGGGGGCAGGACGAGCATTGGGGAGTGGCAGGGGGCAGGACGAGCACTGGGGGACATCAGGAGCAGAACAAGCATTGGGGTAGCAGGGGACAGATCAAGCGGTGGAGATTGGCAGGGGCAAGACAAGCATTGAGGGGGAGGAGGGGGCAGAACGAGCGGTGGGGGTGGCAGGCGGCAGGACAAGCATTGGGGGGCAGCAGGGGTCACAATGAGCAGGACAAGCAGTGGGGGGGGCAGGGGGCAGGACAAACGGTGGGGTCTGTCGGGGGAAGGACAAGTGGTGGGGGGTGTCAGGGGGCTGGACGAGCATTGGGGGAAGCAGGGGGCAGGACAAGCAGTGGGGGGAAGCAGGGAACAGAACGAGCGGTGGGGGTGGCAGGGAGGAGGATGAGTATTGGAGGGCAGCAGGGGGCAGAATGAGTCGTGGGGATGTTAGGGGGCAGGACAAGCGGTGGGGGTGGAAGGACAAGCATTGGGGGAGGCAGGGGGCAGGACGAACAATGGGGAGTGGCAGAGGGCAGGACGAGCATTGGGGCCGCAGGGGACAGAACGAGCAGTGAGGGTCAGCAGGGGGCAGAACGAGCAGTGGGGGGGCAGGGGCCAGGCCAAGCATTGGGGGGAAGCAGGGGGCAGGACGAGCACTGGGGGACATCAGGAGCAGAACCAGCATTGGGGCAGCAGGGGACAGATCAAGCGGTGGAGATTGGCAGGGGCAGGACAAGCATTGAGGGGCAGGAGGGGGCAGAACGAGCGGTGGGGTGGTAGGCGGCAGTACAAGCATTGGAGGGCAGCAGGGGGCACAATGAGCAGGACAAGCAGTGGGGGTGGCAAGGGGCAGGATGAGCATTGGGGGGGCAGCAGGGGGCAGGATGAGCGGTGGGGTTGGCAGGGATCAGGACAAACTGTGGGGGCTGTCGGGGGAAGGACAAGTGGTGGGGGGTGTCAGGGGGAAGGATGAGCATTGGGGGAAGCAGGGGGCAGGAAAAGCAGTGGGGTGGCAGGGGCAGGATGAGCATTGGGCAGCGGCAGGGGGCAGAACAAGCGGAGGGGGGCAGCAGGGTTCAGAACGAACACAGAAAGAGTGGTGGGGGAAGAACGAGCAGCAGGGGGCTGAGTAAAGCCACCAGCCTACCTCAAATGTCTCATGGGCATTTTGGGGGGGGGTTTAAATGGCATATGGTACTCCGGGTCCAGCTAGTTTTAGGTATATTGGTTTGAAATCTGCAAGGAGCAGTATTTGCTAAAGGCTCATGACATCTGGCTTCTTAATTTTTCTAACTGGCCTAGTTTTATGCAAATTAGTCTTCTGATTGCATTCAGATGTCTCTCCATCCTGATTACTGTTCTGAGCTGCAGGTTGAGATGCAGAGGTGGTTGACTGTTCAGACTGTGTGGGCCTTCTTTTCCTAACCACCCTCCTCACATTAGCATTTTGTGCAGTTAAAGCTGTTAACTGCTGTACCATTACTGACAGCAATGCTGTCTGCTCCTTCATATTACACTCAAGCATTTGTCTACTACGTTCATATATCAAATCCTCTTCTTTTTGCCTGTCTGCTGTAACCTTTTCAAGTCTTTCAGTTCTGCTGTCCTCTCTCTGTGAAAGCCTATCATGGTGTGTGAGCATTTTGTCCATGAGCCTGCTTGAATGCTGCATTATTTCACAGAATCATAGAATTGTAGAGTTTTGTCCGGTATCAACTGTTCTTCATTCTTTTCTTCTCTTATTAATTTCTAGCCTTTCAGCAGGTGTCAAGGTAGCTAGCATATTTGAAGTTGAGGCTGCTGAGGAGAAAAACATATTATATCATATTCTTCATTAACAGTGCATTATCTTTACATGCACACTTTACAACAGCATTCTGATATGTCACAGTTTTACCAGATTCAGTAAAGAAGCACAGAAGAATATTAAGTGCTGATGAAACTTCATAAAAAACATGCAGGTAATAAGAAAAAGTACACTTAATAAAGTATAACCACACCCCACTTTTTAAAATGTGGAAGTTAGCAAATGTTTTTTCAGTAGTTAAAACACATGAGTATTGCCAATTTTCATGTGCTAAATGACAAGTGCTTGTGCTCAAAATCTGCATTACAAACAAAGCAGCAACTGCAGGTGCATATTTCTTTTATAACAGAAATGTTTAACAGGAACAAAAGGGAAAACACTTAACCACAGAAAGGAACTGTGTTAAGAATTGAATAGCCTGTGGTCTCTTTATGGCATGCTTGAGCAGATCAAAGAAGAAAATGCCATTACTGTTATTGTTGCCCGCATGTAGAGACAACATCTCACTTTTTATTAGTAAATTTTAGCCCAAATTAACAATTTACTTAAACTGCAATTTACGAGTATATGTGTGTGTGTGTGTGTGTGTGTGTAAGGGAGTATACTTTAATAAATTAAAAACAGAATCTTAAAAAAATCGCTCGAGAAAAATTGCGCCAAAGCGCAACTTTTGTCACTTAAAATATAAAATTATATCTTCCACATTAAATATCTACTGATAAGAAAAAATGTTAAATATGTCATTTTCAACACATACATCAATGTAATACATAAAATTTATATCCTATTTAATAAATATAAATGGGCTTACCTTCCACATTTTCAAATAACACTAGGGACTCCTGTTCAGATTCCTTGCTGTTATCCGTAGACGTGTTGATCCATCTTACTGATTTAAAGGGTCTCCGGGCAGCAGATGAACTTCTAGCTATCCTTTTTGGATGCATGCTGCACTCACCTCCTAATACAGAATGCAGTTCATCAAAAAAGGGCATAGTTACATCATCGTATCCCCTCTTAGAATTATGGTCTACCACTTCGCGGTACCTCGCCCTCATAGTTTTATTTTTCATGCAGCATTCCTCCGCTGTCCTGTCGTGGCCTCTTTTTTGCATTTCCTTGGCAATTTTTTCAAAAAGGTCAATATTTCTATGGCAGCTGTGGAGCTGCTCCTGCACCTTCTGTTCGCCCCACAAGTCGAGCAAATCTAAAGTTTTACCATGGCCCAAGGCAGTGACCCAGCCACCTTTCTTTTTTCTCACCTCTGTAACAGTTGCAATTGCAAAATAACCAGACCGTAAAAGAGCTGTTTATTCTTGAGGACGTAAACAAGAAAGAAGCAGGGCGGGTGGATATTTAAAAAAAACAGGCAAGGGCAGGACAACCACTCCCACGTCCCACCCTTCACCACCTGAAATTTCCGGTACATGAAAGATTTCGATTCAGAATCGGTAGGGTAGTTCACATTATCGATACAGCACTAACTTCCGCTACTTTTTTAAAAAGTCAGAAAAAGTTCCAAAATCCTTTATTACACTACTAATGAGTTTTTGTAGCCCCCTCCTTCTGAAAGAGATGTCTTTGCGGCACAACGCGTGTAAACAATTAGGTATCATAGAGAATTCTTCTCGGGTTTTTTTTTTCCATTGTGTAACTGAGCCCACAGAGCAGTGTTCACACAGGTAGCAAACTAGTGCATGGTACTGGCTAATATGAGTGGCAAGGGTGCTGTGCTTAGCACATTGTTTCTTTGGTACTTTACACACAGGACAGACAAAGTTGTTGGATGGCTATTGAAGGACAATCTACAAACAACATACAAGCAATAACATAATATAAAACACACAAACCAACATAAACCCAAAGATAACCCCCTCTTATACTAACCCCCTCTTATACTAATCCCTCCTTATCCATCTCAAGTTACCTTAGACAAACAAGATTAACAGAAGACTAACAAACAGGAGGTGCTGTTTGGCAATCTGTAGGTGGAAAATTGGCTGGAAACTGTGGAATAATTCTGGAATGCAGAACGAGTGGACCATCAAGCGGAATCCAGCAGCACGTTTGCCATCTCGGGAGGCCTAAAAGAAGAAGTCCTGGAAATAAAGAGAAACATGTTTAGAGTGTCATCTGCAATCTGCCACACTATGCAGGCCAGCTGTATTGGTAGGAAGAAATTATGGAGACAGAACAAGTCATGGAGGCAGACAAGCACGTCCTGCCGACAATTTTAGCTCCCAACCCAGTTCTACTTTTGCCTTTTGCCCAGGAGCCAGAGTCAGTGGGGGTGTGATCCTGGGGGCAGAGGGGCACCTGGAGGCAACTTTCATGGGTCCAGGCCAAGGAGTCCAGCACAGTCCTTGGAAGACAGGAGCCTCATCCCTGTCCTTTCCGCTGGAAGGCTGATTCCTCAGCTGAACCTTCTACCCTTACCTTCCTCTGGGCCTTTTCCTTCTTCCCTCACTGCTTCTGCTGTTGCTGCTACCTGACTAAACCTTACCTGCCACTTTCAGGACCACCTTTGAGCAGCCAGGAAATGGACCAGACAGGGGAGAGGGAGGGGGGAGGAAGGAAGAACCATAGTGGTGTCACAGTAAGAGAAGGGAGGGAAAGAGGGCATGGGAGGAGGTGCACAATCCAGAGGGTTTTCTTACATGATGAGGGACAAAAGCATCTTGAGTCTGACCAGGTTGCCCAACCCACAATTACTTCTTGCTCCCTCCTCCTGACTAGGCTGTTCTGGAAAATCTTGTCTTTTTCTTGTAGATAAATGAGGAATACATGCTTCTGTCTGATTGTGATCCCACTGGAGCATATAGATTCCACTGGAGCACATGGAAAGGGTATTTCAGGGAGAGGGGAGGGAGACAAAAACGTATCTGTTTGGCAGACTGGATGAACAGAGTGCTCACCCAGCACTCCTCCTCTTCCTACTCCTCATCTTCTTCCCGCTTCCTCCCCCTCCTGCTTCTCCTCCTGTTCTTCTAATTGTTGATCCTCCTCCTCTTGCTCTTCCTCCACCTGCTCTTCCCCTTCTTGTTCCTCCTCCTCCACTCCCTGTTGTTCTTTCTCTTCTTGATCCGCCTTCGGCTCCTCTTCCCGCTGTTTTTGCTCTTTTTGTTCCTTCACCTCCTTCTCCTCCACCTCCTCCTGCTGCTGTTCTTCCTCTTCTTGTTCCTCCATTTCCTCCTCTTCCTCTTCTTGTTCCTCCTTCTCCTCTTCCTGCGTTTTTCCTTTTTGTTCCTCCACCTCCTTCTCCTCCACCTTCTGCTGCTCTTCCTCCACCCGCTCTTCCTTCTCCTCCTCTTCTTCCTCTTGTTCCTCCTCCTGCTGCTGTTCATCCTCTTTTTGTTCCTCCACCTCCTCCTCTACCTCCTCCTCCTCTTCCTCCTCCTGCTCTTCCTCCTCCGCACCCCAGACAGGCCTCCTGAGGTTGATGCTGGAGCTGAGGATGGAGGCTTCTAGGAGGGAAGGTGCAGAGGCAATGTGTCTTGAGGCTGGATGGTAGAGCTGGCCAGGAGAGGCTGAAGGGAGGGAAAGGTATTGGACAGGGGAAACAGAGGGGGAAGGCGAGGCGAGGGAGAGAGAGGGAAGGTGGAAAAGAGCAGAGGAGGGTGGAAGGGGAAGCTGGCAACAGGTGCTCCCTGATGTTTCCGAACTTCCATTCGTCACCCTGCAAAACAAAATGGAGGCAGTTTTGTAAATACAGGAAAGATAAGCTGGACCAGAAAAGGCTAGTCAGACAGAAGAGCCATGAGAAAGAACAGAGGAAGAGAGCATGAAATAAGGAGATCCTCTAACCTGTTGGGGCTGATGGAGAAAGCCCCCTCAGCTACATAACTGAAGCCCTCCAAGTGCTGTTCTTCTGCGGCATTTCCCTCAAGAGGGCTGAGAAATAAGCTGTCCTGGGATATCTCAGTGTCGAAGGGATGTGTTTCTACAATGAAGAGGAGAGGAGAGCTCATCCTCCTCTGCAAAAGCTCTTCCCAGTTGATCTCCTGGCAGGGGTGAAAGATTTAGGAAATTATTGGTGTTTATAATAAGCAGAGAAGAGCGTAAGCCCAGTGCAATGAACTTCTGGTATAAAACAGGATAGAAACATGCAGGATGCTCCAGTAAGGTTAAAAAGCAAAACTTATATTTAATGTGGCACAGAATCCATCTGAGACAGAAAAATCAATAGATAGAAGAAAGCTATCTAACAGGTAGAAGAGAAGAGCCCCTAAAGCTGACTCTCATGAGTAGATGTAAGGCATCTGGAGGCAGAGGTGCCTCATGTCTGATGGCTTCTAGGCTTCTAGCTTCAGGCTAAAAGAGTGGGAAAATACTAAAACATCTTTGAGCAAGGGGTGAAGTGAGCCCTGCATGCAAGTAGGAAGTAAAACCTAGAAAACACAGATCAGTGAGACACACAGAGAACAGACAAAGGGAGAGGCATGCTAGAGAGTAGAGAAGCATCACATGTTAGAAATCTGGAAGCTGTGATTCAGAAGGTGGGGCATCTCCAGACTGGGAAGTGACTGAGGAGCTTAGAGTGGGGAAAAGAGATCATTGATCATTGGAGTTTTAGCTGTGAGGATGTGTGACAAAAAGAACTGAAAAGGAGAAAGAGGGAGAGAGAGGTGCTAGTAGTTTAGAGGCCAGCTGGGAAAGTCTTTCTGGAGCTCACAGAAGAGGCCAAGGCCTCCAGAGTGCTGGGAGGAGGATGCTTTACTCATGCTTGACCACGTACCTTAAAGAAAACGTGAGCCTTAACGTTTTCTGCACCCTGTTCTCCACTCCCAAGGCGTCTCTCAGGTTTTTTGGTCATGAGCTAGAAAACATCATGGCAACGGTCAGAAATGGCCACCTGCCCACCAAACTTTTCCTGCCCCATGCCCAAAACAAAGCAACCCATATCCCAGTGAAGAGGGGAGGATCTCTGAAAAAAGCCTGAGAAGATCCTTGACCTCTCATCTATACTGTGGAGGAAGCTCTGTTGATCCACCCCAAAGTACACGACTACTAATCTCACCTGGGACAAGATGGAGACCGCCTCTGAGGACAGCATGGCTGGGTACATTACTTGGGAGGTGAGCACCTTTCCCATTAGGATTGTACAATCCTCTCCTTGAAAAGGGTCCTACAATGAAGAAGGAGACAAAGCAAAGCATCAGTCAGGGAAGCCAGATACAGGCTCTCTCACAAAGGGATAACTGTGTCCTTGACTATGTCTTCCGCAGCTTCAAGGAAAATAATTACAGTAGTTTTCTCCCCAGAGCAGGAGAAAATGAGAGGTTGAGACATACCATGAATGGTCATTCTAGGAAGGCTGAAGGAGCAATCCACTACCTCTGGGTTATCCACTCATGCCAGCTAAGCAAGGCAGGAGGTGATATCCTAATCTGTTACGATATATATCGATGGGAGGGAGGGGATTGCTCCTTCAGCCTTCCTAGAATGACCATTCACAGTACGAGGTCTGTCTATTAAATAATGAGACAGTGTTTCTACTTTTCAGACAAATCAGGGAGAAATGATTATGAATGGTTGAGTGGTGACCTTGAACATTTCTGAACCTGCATAAGAAACATCAACACTGTTGGGCATTCAGTTAATTGTCAGTCATCGTTTAAAGCAGCTGTGTTGTCTGTTGTGTGCTGGAAAAATGATAAGTATGAAAGTCGAGCAACGTGTCAATTTGACATTTTAGTATACTTGAACAGAACAACAACAGAATCTTTCAAATGCTTCCTGAGGCCTACGCGGAAAACTGCATGTCTTATGTGCATCTGTTTGAGTAGCACAAAAGATTCAGAGAAGGACATGAGAATGTGGAAGATGATGAATTCCCTGGATGACTTTCCACTTCAAGAACTGAAGAAATTGTGGAAAAAATCAACCAGATTGTTCAAGGAGACTGCCAACTCAGTGTCTGAATTATAGCTGAAGCCGTGAACATTGACAAAGACACTGCGTGGAAATTTTTGCATGAGGATCTCAACTTGAGAAATGTCTGTGCCAATGTGATCCCTAGGGTTTTCACACGGAAGCAAGAAGAATGCCACAAGGAAATTTGCACCGACTTTCTGTAGCAACTTGTGATGGACTCAAACCTTTTTCAAAAAAACATCACTTGTGATGAACCCTGGATCTTCCAGTATGATCCTGAAACAAAATGCACTGGAAAACACCATCATCATGAAGAATGAAAGAAGCATGTCAAAGCAAGTCCACTTTCAAAGACATGCTCATTGTTTATTTTTGATATCAAGGACGTAATTTTGAAAGAATGTGTTCCAGAAGGCAGAACAGTGAACCAGCATAATTATAAGGAAGTTTTGACAATGCTGAGAGAAAGAGTAAAAACAAACAAACAAACAAACAAAAAACCCAGAACGGTGGGGAAATTATTTCATTCTTCATCAAGACAGTGTACACACAGTATTTTCTGTGAAGCAGTTTTTTGCCAATGAACACATGACTACACTTGAACATCCTCCATATTTGCCAGATTTGGCACCATGCAACTTTTTTCTTTTTCCTTAAGTGAAATTGGTGCTTAAAGGAAAATGTTTTGAGTCAACTGATGCAATAAAGAAGAAAATGGCAGATGTGTTGAAAGAGCTGACAGAAACTGATCTGCTCCATGCCTTTGACCATTGGAAAACAAGACTGTATCGGTGTGTGAGTGTGAACAGGGAGTACATTGAAAGTATTTTATTATTTTATTACATTGAAGGGGACAAGCATTAGAATTGTAATACATATAAATAAACATGGGTTATTGTGTCAGTCTCATTATTCAATAGATAGACCTCATCCATATCGACCTCTCATTCTCAGGGAGGCTAAAGGAGCAATCGACAACCTCTGGGACATACACAAGCCTATTCTTTTAGGCGGGAGTGGCAGCTCGAATCTGGAACGGCGGTTTGTAAAACAGTATACCCGAAAGCCTCTTGACTCAATTTTAATCTATCCATTTTGTAATGCCCAATGAGTGTTGATGGCTCCTTACAATGTTGATGGCTTTACAAACATCCTCTAATGATTAAGTAACAATATAGGCTGTTGTTGTTGCCATCACCCATGTAGAATGCGCCCACACTCGGTCTGGGTACGTGGGCATAATCATAACATAAATAAATTCATCCTTTCAACCATCTTGAAATAGTTGAAATAGTTGACTTAGTTGAAATAGTTGACTTAGATGCCTTAAAATAGTTGAAATAGTTGACTTAGATGCCATAAAACCTAATGTTGTTGGAGTAAAAGAAAGGACTAATGCTTCTGTACGTCTAAGCACTTTTCTTCTGTTAATGTAAATCTTTACAGACTTTCTTACATCTAACGAGTGCTGTCTCATCTCTAATTGATGCGATGGCTCAGGGCAAAATGTCGGACATTCTAATATTTGGCATTGCTGAAAAACTGGACAAGGATTTTGGTCTGAAAGATATGGTCAAAAATAACTTATCCTTTTCCAGTTTACAAACGTTCAGTTTTACGGACAACGTAGCAATCTCCAACACCTGCTTTGCTGAAGTAATTTCCACTAAGAATAACAAACGACTTTAAAAGTCAAAACTCTCAGAGATGTCTCTCTCAAAGTTTCAAAAGATGGCCTTGATAGAGAATTGAAAGCTAAATGGTCATCCCATGAAGGAAACCTGTGTCAGTTGGTGGTGCCATCAAAATCGCTCCTCTCAAAGCATGCTTGACATGGACATGAGCTGACACTGGCTTCCCACCAATAGGTAGTACTGAAGACAAAGTTGCCATGTATCTCTTCAAAGTATTCGGCCTCAACTCTTTATCAATTCCAGTTTCCAGAAAAGACCATATACCTCACCCATCGACACTGAATTCTGTTCACACCATGGTTGAAATGCTCTCCACGTTGTTTCATATATACGTTGTGTTGACTTGCACCTTGAAGCCAGAATAGCATTCATCAATGACTCTGAGACCCCAGACTTCTTAGAGACTGCCACTCAACCTCTATGCAGTGAGGCTGAACCACTGTGAATTTGGATGACAAATTGGTCCTTGAGCCAATAGATCTGATCTCTGAGGTAGACAACAAGGTGTCTCCACTGACATGTTCATCTACATGGGAAACCAATGGTTTGTGTGGCCTGGGAGGTGCCATCAAAACTACTTCTGCTTACTGTACTCTTCTTCTTATTCTCTGCACTACTGGTAATGGGGGGAACAGATATAACAGACCTCTTGGCTAGTCCAGTACTAAAGCATCCGTGTCCCTCTGCACTTATGCTTCCATCTAAGGAAAAAATATATTTTTAACTTGTAATTACCCCCAGAAGCGAAAAACGTCCATTCCAAACGTTCCATATTTGTATTGGAAGCTGTTGATTCAGGCTCCATTTCCCTGGATGGATTTTGTTCCTGCTCAAATAATCTGCCTCTAAATTCAGAGTCACAGCTGTTTCTCCACCCATGCCTATATTTTGGATGACCCCTTCAGGAACCAGTGTGATCTTGTTGTACCTTGGTTGCAAAGATACGCCTTAACAGAGATTTTGTCCACACACATTTGTACGTTCCTGTGCGTGTGAAGTTTAACACAGCCAACCTGGCAGCCTTTGTCTCCAGAACGTTAATGCTGAGTCCCTTCTCTCACTCTGACCATACTCCCTAAACTGCCTGACCCCTACAATGGGCCCCCGTCCATACAGACTGGCATCTGTTGTGATCACTACAGTTGTCCCTTCACATTCGCGGGGGTTAGGTTCCATAGACCCCCGCGAATGTGAAAATTCCGCGAATAATGGCAGCCCTCCACCCGCTCTCCCCAAGCGACCCGAGGCCTCCGAAGGCCTCGCGGTCGCTCTTCCCTGCCGCCCCCCGCCCTCCCCGAGCGACCCCCGAGGCCTCCGGAGGCCTCGCGGTCGCTCTTCCCTGCCGCCCCCCGCCCTCCCCGAGCGACCCCCGAGGCCTCCGGAGGCCTCGCGGTCGCTCTTCCCTGCCGCCCCCCGCCCTCCCCGAGCGACCCCCGAGGCCTCCGGAGGCCTCGCGGTCACTCTTCCCTGCCGCCCCCCGCCCTCCCCGAGCGACCCCCGAGGCCTCCGGAGGCCTCGCGGTCGCTCTTCCCTGCCGCCCCCCGCCCTCCCCGAGCGACCCCCGAGGCCTCCGGAGGCCTCGCGGTCGCTCTTCCCTGCCGCCCCCCGCCCTCCCCGAGCGACCCCCGAGGCCTCCGGAGGCCTCGCGGTCGCTCTTCCCTGCCACCCCCCGCTCTCCCCGAGCGACCCCCGAGGCCTCCGGAGGCCTCGCGGTCGCTCTTCCCTGCCGCCCCCCGCCCTCCCCGAGCGACCCCCGAGGCCTCCGAAGGCCTCGCGTCGCTCTTCTCTGCCGCCCCCCGCCCTCCCCGAGCGACCCCCGAGGCCTCCGGAGGCCTCGCGGTCGCTCTTCCCTGCCGCCCCCCGCCCTCCCCGAGCGACCCCCGAGGCCTCCGGAGGCCTCGCGGTCGCTCTTCCCTGCCGCCCCCCGCCCTCCCCGAGCGACCCCCGAGGCCTCCGGAGGCCTCGCGGTCGCTCTTCCCTGCCGCCCCCCGCCCTCCCCGAGCGACCCCCGAGGCCTCCGGAGACCTCGCGGTCGCTCTTCCCTGCCGCCCCCCGCCCTCCCCGAGCGACCCCCGAGGCCTCTGGAGGCCTCGCGGTCGCTCTTCCCTGCCGCCCCCCGCTCTCCCCGAGCGTCCCCCGAGGCCTCCGGAGGCCTCGCGGTCGCTCTTCCCTGCCGCCCCCCGCCCTCCCCGAGCGACCCCCGAGGCCTCCGAAGGCCTCGCGTCGCTCTTCTCTGCCGCCCCCCGCCCTCCCCGAGCGACCCCCGAGGCCTCCGGAGGCCTCGCGGTCGCTCTTCCCTGCCGCCCCCCGCCCTCCCCGAGCGACCCCCGAGGCCTCCGGAGGCCTCGCGGTCGCTCTTCCCTGCCGCCCCCCGCCCTCCCCGAGCGACCCCCGAAGCCTCCGGAGGCCTCGCGGTCGCTCTTCCCTGCCGCCCCCCGCCCTCCCCGAGCGACCCCCGAGGCCTCCGGAGGCCTCGCGGTCGCTCTTCCCTGCCACCCCCCGCCCTCCCCAAGCGTCCCCGAGGCCTCCGGAGGCCCCGTTGTCGCTCCCCTCGCCACTTTCCCTGGACTCCACTCGCCTCCCCGGCCCTCCCCACTCCCTCCTCAGGCCTTCATGGGGCCTCCGGAGCGCCTCCGGGGGCCCCGTGAAGGCCTCCCCAGCCCTCCCCACCCCCTCCCCAGGCTTTCATGGGGCCTCCGGAGCGCCTCCGGGGGTCCCTTGAAGGCCTCCCCAGCCCCTCCCAGGGCTTTCACGGGGCCTCAGGAGGCCCCCTGTCGTGGTTTTGGGGGGGCCCGCGGGGGCTCTCCCAAAACCACGAATAATCAAAACCGCGAATGTTAAGTTCGCGAAAGTGGAGGGACAACTATATTTTGTCCTTTGGAACAAAAGGTGTTCCCTGCTCTAAAGTTCCTCAGACTCAACCACCATAGCAAATCCCTCCACTGATGCTTTGGCAGAACTATAGCAATATGCTTTTTTCCTTATTATTTTGCTCCAGTAAGGTCTCATGAATACCTGCAAAGGCCTCACGTGAAACCTGCCCATGGCACTAACTGAATAGTTGACACTAACATTCCTAGAACCTTAGCTAAATGCATGATCACCACTCTTTTTTGCTTTCTCGATGTCAATATTTCTTCCTTTATTTTCTGTCTTCTTTCCTTTGACAGAAACACACAGCCCCTTTGAGTATCTGCCTCTGCTCCCAGATGAGTAATCCTTTCTGCCGCTACTAGTTGACTTTTTTTTTTTTAATTTATCAGAAAGCCATAATCCTGGAGAAACCGCAAAGTTGTTCTGAGATCAAATTCTGCCTCCTTTCTGCACCCAGCCTTCAGGAAGATACCATCTAAATAGGAAAAGAATTGTACTCCCTGCTGCCTCAGAAAAACACTATGATGAGAACCAACACTTTGGTAAAAACCCTGGGTGCCAAGGCAAGGCCCAACGGAAGTGCTTTGACCTGAGTTTCCCCTGAGGCACAGAGTTCCTCCCTGTCCTAATCTACCTCTAGATTTTTCCTCTTTTTCTTTAACAAATCCTCTGACGCTGCCATACTCTAACCTCCAACTAATTCTTCTAATGAACACTAGATGACCACTGAACTAATTCAGGAGAGAGGGACGTTTCATCCAGCTGGCAAGGTAGGAGAAGAAGAATCTGAAGGAGAGAGGGAAAGGGGAAACTGTAGTAACAGATTAGAATGCCATCAAGATGGAGGCCCTTTTAGGGCTAGGGGGTTGTCTTGTCCAGCCATAACGGGATCAGGACAGCAGCTGAGCATGCAGCGGGAAGCGGAACTTACAGGCTCTAGTACACATTTTGTGCATATGCGCCAGCTGTTATCCAACTCCATGTTAATCAGGCCACCCTAATCAAAGAGAAGATCCTCTATTGTTGTCCTCGCTTGATAGAATAATCCAGACGAATGCAGCAACACATGCCTCCTCAGGATGACAGCTCCTGCCAATGTCTTCCCGCTCCAATCCACCACATGTCTTGCTGAATTGACTTATTGGGCCACTAAGCTATAGGCTTCCATTTGCAGAGCCCCCACTAACCGCTTGCTCTCTTATGGCAGAGATCGATACCAAGGCTTCCATCTCCTGTACCAATTCAACCAAAGGAGGGTGGATGGACCATTCCAAGGTACAGGGCAGCAAAGATGGTGATTTTATGCTGTCTCTTCTCAGTCCTGTGCTCGGACGTCAAGGTGGAAGCCTTCAGACCAATAGACTGAGGTATACAAGATCAAGTCTCTGCATCAACAGACTGAACTGGTACTGAAACTGTCTGTGACTGAGCAGCAGAGTTGGAGGCCGGACACTTGTACCCAGCCCTACCCTTCTCTGGCCAAGCTCCAGAGTCCTGGACAGATCTCTTCACTGCTATGTGGACTGAGGAGCTGAAGGCAGTTGGGGCTGAAGAGGATTGAGATGGTAGAGATTCATGGCCTAATTCATAGGGCTTGTCTGAGGCCCTCAGGGCTTGCTCACCCAAACCAAGCTGGAAGACAGAATCCAGACCGGGAGACCATAGGGATGGCCTTCTCTGGAGGGGTAGGTAGCAAAGGAGGAGGGGTACCCCAAAATGTACCTAACAGCTCTAGGAGCTTCCAAAGGATGCACTACACAGGTGCAGTAAACCCATTTGTGTGACTCACAGAGACCACGAAGAAGAATTACAGCACTTTTCTCCCCAATGTGGGAGAAAAAGAATATTCCTCTGCAGTATGCTCCCCATATTTGAACATCTCAGAGTGTTCTGGAGGAAAGATTCAGCAGAGAAAACAGAGAGGTAACCTTTTTTCTGTATAGAAAAAAAGGGTTTTGTGGAAAAACACATTCTTCACTACAGAAGAATTCCAAAGCAACCCTTCAGGACTTTCAAATACTGGGAGAAAATACTTGTTGGTCTCTTTTTTTCCTGAAGAGTTTCTCAGCTGTCAGGAAACTCATTCTTCCAACCTGGGAGCATATAGTTACCAATATTCTATCCATCCCTACTCTGACGTCCCTGGCCCAAAAAATCTGGGTCAAGGTAACCATGGGACATTCCTAGGAGACTCAACAAACCGAGCACAGTCTTCAGTGGCTTTTTAGTTCCAGGTAGCAAGCCGTACCCCACTCAGAGCAGAAGGCACCCGCTGCAGGTACAGCTAAAGATGTGCTGGTTCCACTCTATCCAACCCACCCCCACTCTCATTGGCTTTTTCACCAGATAAACAAAGATGGTGGTCAGAAAATGAGCATGCAAGGAAAAGATGGCCATGAGTCCATTCATAACATTAAAATTGCTAGAAACACCCATTCCAAGGAGAAACATTTTCAGTGTTCAAAAAAATTCTTCCACTGGATTCATGGGTCAGTTGTTTGCTTGAATTCTGCTGCCTCTCCATCTCTGATTCTGTGTGAAAAAGAATGCTGTTCTACTTAACTTTCCAGTCATCAGCTGATAGAGGATCACGCCAAGGCTCCACCAGTCCACGGATCTAGTGTATGCCTTCTGCAGAAAGACCTCGGGTGCCATGGTGCTCGGGGTGCCACAAAAAGTCCTGGTTTTCTTCCCAAAGCCGATCCCTGAAACAGAGTCAAATTGGAGGAAATTCAAGGGCTGGCAGATGAAGCATCCAGTGTACTAGTATTCAAAGACATTGTCCGGTCAATCTCTTTCAGAACAAAACCATAGAAAGGAATCCTGTAGTGGCAACTTTGAGTCAAGAAGCTCATCTAAATGGGCCAGACTATGCCGGCTCCCTGCTGGTGTATTTTGGCCATGGATATGGCCCATTCCTCTCCCTTTACCTGCATCAAACAGGATAGAGTCCATATGGGCGCACCAGTCCATCTCTGCACCCCCTGCCGCCGTCATCCACATCGCATTCTGGTGCCAGGAAGCAGGCCCACAGTATGTGACCAAGGCGCCTTCCATGAAACCAGCTTTGATCACCTGCTATAGGCCTCCTTCCTGGCTTTGGAGAGTGCAACGCGGATAGCAGCTGCAGAGACGGGCTTATCTTAGCTGATCCATTTTATTTTGGCTCAGGTGGATTTTCCCAGGTATTTTTTTAAAAAATGGATTAATGGGCTTTATCCTATCTTGGCCCCATCTTCGCCCAGGGGGCCGTGAGGACTGCCCAGGGGCAAATGACCTGGGTTGTATGGACTCCAAGACAGGGGCAAGATGGGGTAAACAGCCCAACTAGAGAAGGCCTAAGTGAGAAAAAGAGACGGCTAGCACAAGCTGTCGTGGGCTCCCGGCCACCTGATCAGATGCAACTTTACATCTTTTTTGGGATGAACATTAGTTTTGCTCCACCCCACCACCCACACTGACCTTTCCCAACTGTCACACATACCCTTACCTTCTTTGCATATCCCAAAATCTGTGATCTTTACAAATCCCTTCTTGTCAATGACGAGATTTTGCAGCTTCAGGTCCCTGAATAAAAAGGCAGAATAGAAGTGCATCCAATACAATGCAACAACCCCTCACCACAGTGTAAATATCTACAGATGGTCCGTTCACTGTCCTGAACTATATACCAACCCTCCCAACTTATTTTTAAGGCTTGAATCCACTTTATGTGGCCATTCTCTGCTCCATGGCAAACAAGTAGGATTGAAGAGGTTTCTGGCTATAGCCTCTATAGCCATAGCCATTCAGGGCTTTAGGGGGCTGTGTGGATGCTGTGAGGAGGGGGGGCATTAGGTCCTGTGGGGAGAGGATGTACCTGTAGGGCCTGAAAAGGGACATCTCCACACATAAGAGCCATTACACTTGTGGATGTCCGTACCTGAATTCTGGCCAATGTACCCAAAAGGAAATGCCCTGTTAATCTGCCCTTACTTGAAGTCCCCACTCTTTCCCCAGGAGCTACCTGACCTTGCTTTCCTTTCTTCCAAGGCGATCCATTCTGGGGAGAATAAAGGCCATAGGCTTTGGGGCAAAGTAAAGAGAGAAAAGGCTGCTAGTATGGAACAACCACACAGTCAATCCCAAAAGCCTCCAAGGTGACCAGAAAGGAGCTTCTTGGGGTGTTTGGAGCAGTGGAGACGTTGCTGTTCTATATAATGGGCCCAGCATCCGGCCTGCAGGCAGGACAGCAGCTCTGGCACAAAAGATTTCCACGCTTCCTACCCTTTCCACCTATATTCGCCTACTAAGGAACAAGGGCATCTTTTCTATGGAGTCACAGCTTTGCAAAAGAGTCTATCAGTTGGCTCTCTAGGGTCTGTCCCCCAGAGACAAAGAGGGTGATGACTGGGCACAGCTGCATACTGAAAAAGGAGGTGAGGCTTACAGGACAAGAAGTATTTGAAAGACATTTCCTTCTCCCCATCCACATCATTAAGGATATTTGTATGGAAACCCAGGATTCCTAGATATACCCAGCAGAATCTAGTGCTCTGCGGAAAGCTGGAGAATTCCTACTATCAGACTCATGCCAATTCCTTTTCCCTGAAGGAAAGATCCAGAATTTGAAAAGAGAACATGAGGGGTAAAATGGGCCTTCCTTCTTGGGATTATTGGCATTTCTACAATCCAGGCAGAATCTGATTTCAAACAGGCAGGAAAATGCTTTTCTCACCCTTCAGCCTTGTGTTCTTAAACTGCACCCCTACACACATTGTACCTGTAGATTATTTCATTTGAATGAAGATATTCAAGACCCAAGGTGACGCAGGCTCCGCAGAACCTTTCAAAAAAAGATCGGGAGAGCTAGATGTTTATTTATTCTGTCTTTCATTATTACACTTCTAAACTAGAAACAGATTGTCATTATTATTTTATTCTAAGTAGCAGTGAGAAATGAAGGGCTAAGTTTGCAGATGGCGTAGTTTCTTTAGTGCGCAATAAGACTGATTTGGGAAATAGGGTTGAATGTAAGGCAAGTATCCAGGTGATGATGATGATGATTTTATTCTAACCAGCAGTGAGAATAAAAGGGGTCAAGTTTGCAGATGACAACAAATTGTTCAGGATGGTAGAAACAACAAGGGCATAGAAAGAAATGCCATGGGTCATTTCTTTAGTGGGCAGTAGGACTGATTTGGGAAACAGGGTTGAATGGAAGCCAAGTATCTATAAAACAACCCGAGTTTTGCAATAACTTAAGATATTGAAACAACTTCATGCTGAACAAAGGCTAAAAGCAATGACCCCTCTAATGCCAGAATTTTAAGATTGTATCTGAAATGTTCTAGAATTAGACAGGATTGAGGGGGAAATGTTACTGTATTTCCTTTTTAGACTTTGTAGTTAAAGAACAAGACTTTTCTGCTAAGGAGCCCCACACACTCTACCCTGCAGCCATTTTCCAGAACATGCACGGCCTTAATTTGAGCCAGGTTTCAACCACTAATAATTAAGCCCCTCTTGACCTACTAAGTCAGGGGAGCAAATCACATGCTGGTAAAATGTTGCTTCCCCCGCATTTTTGCGGGTCCTGGGCTCCTGTATTAAAAACTGGGGACAAAAACGGAGAATTGTCACTCACTGAAGCCTCCAGGAGAACTCATCCTCCTCCTGTACAAGAATGGGCAGCCCCCATCCCCATCCCTCTCCCTAGTGTTGCCCACATCTTTCTCTCAAGATATATGGGCTCTGAGCTAACATGGGAGGAGGGGGAGAACCACTGGCCCCGGGGGTCCTGCACAGGGGTTGCTCAGCCACTCTTGGAAGCAAGAGGCTGTGCTTGACGGGCCCTTGGTCTGGTCCAGCCACAGGGCTCTTCTTAGTCCCTTCCCTCCCCACTGAACCAGAACCCCTCTGTTTCCAGGACAGATAAAGATAAAGATGTGAGCCCTATTTGTCTGAGCTAGGGCTTGTCTACTGGAAGGGGGGAAAAGTGGACTGCTCCACAGTAAGAGCAAGTCACAACCTGTCTTAATGGTTTTACAACCACCATAAAGTTCACATGCCTGTAGCTGAAACAGCAGGTTGGGAGTGGATTACTTGCATTTTTAAATCTGCCACTGAACTTTTTTTAAATAAAAAACTATTTTATGGTGCACACAAGTAATATTCCACCTTTTCCAAAAAGCAATAGAGAAAGAAATATAGCACAAACCTTCATTTTATCGACTTAGCGATCACTCATTAAAGTGAAAAATCCAACATGGCGGCAGTGGCTGCTTACCCTTTACCCCCCGCACCCCCTGTGCTAGTCCAACCAATCAAGTTTGCACTCACTGCATTGGGAAGCAATTCATGTTGAATCGCTTGTCTTAACGAGCGAAAATGCGCATATCACTGGCATTTTTTAAAAAAAATAGGGGAAAGCCGCAAATGCTTTTCTCCCACAGTTTTTCCTCTTTTTGGCCCTGCTTCTTCACAATACAATGAGACAATGCGGGATCCCATTAAGACAGCTCATTTTCTGAGCAAATTCGGTGAGGAGTAATTTCACCGTGTGGACAAGCCCTTAGATAAAAGTCTGGGAGGCAAACAGAGTGTCATAAGCACATCAACTTTTCTTTTTAACCTGAGGTCCCTGAGTTGATTACTTTGCGGCTTTACAGCTGGGTGCTTGGGTATGCTGTCAGGCGTGAGGGACACCTCCTTTTCCACAGCCCTGTTGGGGCATGTTTGGGCACCCAGATACTGATGAATGTTGACCCCCAGAATCCCTGACCACTGGTCATGCTGGCTGGGGCTCCTGTGATGTTAAATGCCCCAATTTCTGGGGAGCAAGGTTTGGGAAGCAGGGCACTATGGCCAAGCAAGGGGGTGGTTCAAAAGACACTCACATGGCCCATGGCTCAGGAAAAAGGGTTTTCTGATGGTAGCTCCACAGATCTCCACCAGAGGCGTACTCAACCACCATGGCGATGTGGGTGGGAGTCTGAAAGCACCCAAAAAGTTTGATGACGAATGGGTGCTTTCCTTTTGTATTTCTTTCAAGCACCCGCTTTTCTGTTTCCAGCCTGCAAATCCAAAAGGAGGAGAGAAGGGCAAATCAGTGACAGAGTAAGGAGAAGAGATTCAGGATCATGTGTGGTCTCAGTGCTAAACCAAACTGAATCTCACCAAAGTCAGAAGGAAGATCTGAAGCAGGGGATGAAGGGAGCACCTTCCCACTGTCCAGGCCTCCCTCCCTCCAAGTCAACTGGGCTTCTTCTGATCCCCACAGACCCCACATTGCACTGACCTTGTAAAAGGTTAAAATAATTCCCCCAGGAGTGGGGCTGAGCCATGGGCCTTTCCACAGACAGGGGAAAGGGCTCCTCTGGCCAAACGTCTGGAAAACTTCTACTTACAGACCAAGGTGATTTATTTGTGATTTTTTCATCGTCTTTACAGCCAGAAGCAATTTTTCTGCCTTGAATTCTGCTAGGTAGACCTAGAATTGATATGGATCCTTAGTTTTTGGCTTCCACCATTTTATCTCCCTTCTGAAAGCGTATCCTCCAGGGGTCCTAAAACTCATGAGAATGTCCCTGGGCATTTCTGAAGGTCCCAGAATACCATCTGCCCCGGCAGAATCCCAGATTCAGAATGCTAGCATGAGTTCTCCCCATCAACCAATGTTAAAACTACTGGCAGTTTTCTCTAGGCCAACACATCCATCCATCAAAAAGTGATGGGAGTCAATCTTAGGGGAGGGGAATGTGAGTACCTTAAGAAAATCCAGAGAGTGAGAGCATTTGAAGATATTTGTATGAAGGGAAGAATGTGTGTGTGAGAGGGGGGGGGTGAGGAGGGAGGGAGAGAGATGCATGCTTCACACACAAACACTACATTACATTGATATATAGGGTTTTTTTCCTTTCTAAATTCATTACATAAACCCAGAGGGTTCTCTGCTTAAAGTATGACAAGTTTCTGTGTTCTTCTTTGTTAGTAACGTTTGCATTTGGCCCCCCCCTTTCTGTCGCATCCTCATGTCGCTCAGCCACAGCAGCCCTTACAGATTCACATGGGTGTCCATGTTTTCATATATGAAATGGTGTGTGTGTGTGTGTGTGTGTGAAAACTACTCTTTAAAAGTGTTACACTGTTTATGAATTTGCAACCTGCATGTACACATGGTCAAATATTTGTCAGAATTTCTGCACCTGAGTTCATTCCTGAGTTGTTTAGGGATTTTATTTGTATTGTATTTTAAATTCTGTAAGCCGCCCCGATTGTTTTAACAGAGGGGCGGGGTATAAATAAATTTTATTATTATTATTATTATTATTATTATTATTATAAGAACCCTCCTAAATCTCAACCATGGATTTATTCATTTGTTTTTAAATTTATTTTCCACCTTTCCCTGACAAGGGACGCAAGGATGTTTTCAGTATAGATTACAACAAAGTACAGATTAAAGTACAATTCAGTAAGCTATCCCACTAAGTTAAAACGGTGTTTCCATGGAGAAGAGCAGCAGGGCTTTTATGAACACTTCCTTTATGTTTTAAAATTACAGAGGGCCCTTAGTATCTGGTGGGGTTTGGGTCCAGGACCTCCCATGGATACCAGACTCTGTGGATACTCAAGTCCCGTTATATACAATGATGTAGAAAAATGGTGTCCCTTATATAAAATTTGCTTTTTGGATTTATTTATTTGGATTATTTTTGAAGCATGGCTGGTAGAATCTGTGGATACAGACTCTGTGGATACGGAAGGCCAGCTGCATTTTTTAGAAGAGCTGTCTCAGAAACGCAACAACTCTCAGCCTTTAAAGAGTTAAAGAAGTCTTAGAGAGGTCAACACTGATCGGTTTAAAGAGTGTTCAGTGACCCAGTTTCCTCATCTCTCTTCCACCTAGTCTAACATCTCTGAGATATAAACTTATCATTTCCTCCATTTCCCTTCCTGCCCCCTTATTATCTCAATTTACTAATGGCAAATCCACATTATAGAAACAATCCTGTTTGAAACTGGACTATTTGCAATGGTTCCTTCCTATGGAAATTGGTGGTTTATACTTTCCCAAGGCCTTAGCCTTCTCTGCCAAAGAGTGCTG
The DNA here is from genome assembly GCA_030847615.1 of Gambelia wislizenii. NCBI lineage: Eukaryota > Metazoa > Chordata > Lepidosauria > Squamata > Crotaphytidae > Gambelia > Gambelia wislizenii. The sequence continues at coordinate 265,507,211 of JAUMIR010000002.1, forward strand.
GTGGCTCACCAAACTCCAGTGCATGGACACCCCTAGAGACATCCTGTGTCACTTACCTTGCCAAAACTGCCGTTTCCCAGCACTGACAAAAAACTGAAATCTTGGCTCTGCAGTGCCATCCTCTCTGTTCTGGAATACAGAAGGGAGCCAATGAAGGTGCAGGAAAACCTTGGCACCCTATCGATGACGGAGGGGCAGAATGATGCCTCCGCAGAAGCGCCCCCCCCCAAGTCTCTCTTACCTTCCTTCCATGTCCCAGTTTTCCGACCCTGGACCTTTCAGAAAATAAAAAGAAGGCATCAGTTTTTCCTTGATGAAACCCAAATCTCAAAAGAAGGGACTTTCTCTCCCTGGAAGCTTCCCTGTGTTCAGAAATGCAAGAGGCAACCAAGTCCAAGGAAAAGCACTGAAGGCTCTGTTTCTGCTTCCCGTTGGAAATGTCATTGCAGGAAATCTGAAGAGCAGCTGGGGGCATAAAGAAGGGAGGAGCAGTATGTCCCCAACTCCCTCCTCTTTCCCACAGCAGTGACCTTCCCAGATAAGGCTTCCATCCCATTCTTTGCACTTTGATTGAATCTAAATGTCTGAAGGAAATGTTGGACCTGAGAAACCTCCTTGTAGATGTATTTTGTCCATCACTGTACAGCTGCAATATGCAGCCATCCAGTGGAGACTTCCTAGAATCTGGTGAGAGCTGCAACTTTCCCAGTCATGAATTCATTCCCCACATGCTAATTCCTCTGCATCCAAAATGGTCACCACCACCACCCTTCCACACACAAGAGGAAGGTGTCAGCAGGCTGGGGGAAAGCTCTCTCTCTCACACACCCTCACTCTCTCCATCAAGCACACACACACAAATCCATAGAAGCCTCCTGGAGAGAAACACTTTCATATACAGCATTTTGTGCACATCTCACATGTCCAAAGGGACAGACCTGAGGACATAACAGACCTGAAGACTTTGACTTACTGTATGAATCCTCATGTTTTTCCTTTTGCCTCTTCCGGCAACAACAAACACAGCAGCAGCATAAATATTTGCGGACGAACTTCCAAAATTTCATGTTGCTGGACCTAAAGGGGAGATCAAGGGAAACTTGAGTGGGACTGGATTATTCAAACTGGATTATTTGTGTACTGTGGATAAGACCCTAGGTCCTCCAATGTGATTCTACGGTCATCCTCTGGCATTCATCTCATTGAAAATAACAGGGTTGCCTATTATCCGTTGTTTCAAGTATCCACGGGGGTCTTGGGACTTATCTGCCCCAGATTTGGGGGTAGGCCTGTAGGTCCCTAAAATCAGCCTCTGTTTCAAATGCTGGAGAATGGCCAATGTAGCACCAATTTGAAAGACGTGATCCACCAGAAATCTTAAATCCCAAAAAGAGGCAGATATCACCAAATAGTCCACTAGGAGGCAAGAGTCATGCCATCTATAAATCTCATGATTTCTTTTCAGAATGATGTTTCAATAAACACATTAATTAACCATAATAGAATAAATACAATCCCACCCCTCCTAACTTTCGCAATAACAAATTAATTTACCTATGCCTAATAATCAAAATTAATGAATAAGTTCTTAAATATACGATCCCTAGCTCAGCTTTTAATTTCCCCCAGTTGAAAAGTAGCAACTGAATATTTTGGATTCTTTATGTGACCAGGTAATATAATTGAAATATTTCTTGAGACATGTTGCACTTGAATCTGACTGAAATCCCTTTCATAATCTCTCTATCTATCTGTGTCATAATGTTTAAGAGGGTGTGTAACCGTACTGTTGTTCTTTAGATTGTGACCAAGTGCAAAATTGTCAGTAAAACTGGGGAATATACAACTAGAAAGATTTTATCCAGCAGTAACTATCTAGTACCATTCCCTTGTGTGCCAGATTTTTCACTTCAATTAAAGATCATGTGTTTTACTATGATGTTTGGCCTGCCTCAGCAGCAAATGATTGAGAAAAGTAAGCTGCAGACCAATGGCTGATCCATCTGATTTCTATGAGCTTACATACAGCACCTAATTCTGTGTCAAACTGGATCTCAGGAGCCAAGACACAAATTCTAGAACCAGGGTGGGCAACCTGTGCCCCTACTGCTGTTGTTGGACTGCAACTCCCATGAGCCCTAGACCGTATAACAAGTGGTGGTGAGGAAACGGTTTTCATCCATCTTCCCTGCTGAAGATAAGGGTTAACCATATCTGTGTCTGAAAACAGATGTTTCCAAGTTGGGGAACCAACAAGTGGTAGAAAGGAGAGATGAACACAAGCAAGAATGTTCTAGGCCTGATTGAGTAATCATAGGGAAAGCCATCACCAGGTCAAATGGTATGGAGCCAAGAAATCTTGGAAAGCTCAAATATGACATTTCTGAGCTGGCTGGAATATGCAATGTGCTCCTAAAAGCAGCCTCTGTCATAGAGGACTAGAGAGTTGCCAGTGTAACATCCATTTATGTTTTTCTGCCACTCAGATCATCTCCTATATGTTTAACTCTGTAAACCATTTCACTGCTTGCTTGTTGCTGTTTTTTCAATTGTCTGTTAAAGGTAAGACCAATTGTCTCTAGCAAGACCAAATCTCTTTACATGCAGACAATCCTGAGTAAGGCAATGTAAAAGTCTCATACACCAAAGCAAAGGGACAGAAGCAGAGAGAAGTCACCTCTCGCTCAAGCCAACTCCAACTCCCATGTTGAGAGAGAGAGAGAGAGAAAAGGACTGACTATGTGAGGAATGTTGCTGTCCTTGAGCAAGCAGAGATCACCAGCATTGAAGCCATGATATTGAGAACACAGCTGCGCTGGGCAGGGCACATTTCTAGGATGGAGGACCATCGCCTCCCAAAAATAGTACTCTGCGGTGAACTCACTACAGGTCAGCATAAGAGGGGCACTCCAAAAAAGCGATAGAAGGACTCCCTGAAGCAACATCTCTGCTTTTTGTCGTGTAAAACTCAAAACACAACAATCTACTTACGTTCTGATGATCTGCAGTCGACTGTGTGAAAGTCTGAAACACTACGCCAAGAAATTTCAGCAAAGAGCCACGAGCAGAGAAAAACTACCTCTGCTCACGCCAACTCCAACCGCCACAAAGGGAAGGGCGAGGAAGAGGAGGAGGAAGAAAAGGCAGCAGCGGAACCTTTGCCTCTGGCCGACAGGCTTGTCGTGGCAACAAGGGCTGTTTATAACCCATTTCCGAAGGATGCAGGCGGGTTGCTAAGCAACGGAGTTCCTACTAGCCCTGTGCAGGTTAAGGGACCACCAGGTCCAAGAGGGCTGATTACCTGACGGGGGTCTTAAGGGGACATGAAACTGAGGTAACCCTTGTGGGGGACCTGTTTCCAGATGACTGAGCTGATTTTCCAAAGAGTAAATCCCCAAAATAACTTGGCACAGAAGGAAAACATGGAAATGGTGGCAACAACTTTGTGAGAGATGTTCCTCGGGGGGACTGTCTCCTTATGAGGCTGCAGAAATCAGCCTCAAACATCAATGGTTCTCTGCTTCCACAACTGGAAATCACCACATTCAGCGAATTAAAAGCACACCAGCTTGTCTCCAGTGTGCGACCAAATTACTCATGCAACTCAGCGGGGCAGTACTCTATGTCTACAGCTCAGTGGCAGTAATTAGCGTCATAAATGCAGTATTTCCCTTGTTGTTTTAATGATGTCTCCAAATGCAGGAGACTAGGTGGCCTGGGGAAGGAGGGTGTCTCCAGATGTCTATCTTCTAGGAGCCCCGATCCAGCCTGAGATTCCTAGTGATGTGAGGAACACAGGCACACACCACCTCTTTCATTAGCATGTATGAGAAGTGGGAATTGTGTAGCCTTCCAGATGTTGTGGGATTGCAGCTCCCAGCAACTTCACACATCCCAAACAATGGTGAGGAATGCTGGGAGTTGCAGTCCAACCACGTCTGAAGGGCCACACAGTTCTCATCTCTGGTATAGATGTTTCCCAGAGCCAAGAAGGGTAAAACAGACTCTCTAGCTGTGATCACGGCCTTGAAATCATAACAGCTATCCTAGTGCCTGGGAGAAGAGCCAGACAGAGGTCTAATAACTTCTCCCTTATCATTCTCAGTCCTGACTATTGACAGCGTTAGAAGCACAGTATCTGCTCAGACTGAGGTTCCTGCACATTGCTTTCAGGTGGGGGCATCCAGACACAAGAAAGCCAGCACAGGCAGGATGGCAGTTTGTTTCCTGTAGTATTTTCAGCTTTACTCCTGAGTGCTATAGCAGGCATGGACTCGAATCCTGTTTACTCCTTTAATTTAATTGTTTTGCATCCTACTTTCCTCCCAGTGACGGACTGCAGATGATTTACAGCCTAGATTAAAACAAAATACAGCTGAGATCCATCATAATGGTAAAAAAAATTAAAACAATCACAGCAATACAGCACTGAATTAAACACAAATCCTTGGCATCATTTACACGATAAACATGTATTGAGATGAATTCATTTTGATCCTTGGTAGTTCACACGTCCTGCGTGACGGTCTCGAGCTATTTGGGAGGGGGGCCATCTTTTATACCTCAACCTGTGGGACTTTCCATCCCAGGGTTTGTCCCATGTTTTTAAAAAAGTCACGGGAGGATGTGGAAAATCAGAAGTGTAAACAGGCCGGGACAAATATCTCAGGACTAGTGATGCCCGGAAGTTGAGGTGGGCAGGGGCAGGTACTTTGGCCAGAGAGGGAGGGGTCAGTGCCCCTTTTAGTCTGATTTTTAAGTTGACGAGGTAATCCTCCTCCATTGTTCTCTTACCCATCACTTGAGTGTTCATAGATATGGATGCCTCTGCTTGGTCTCTGCTTGGGAGGCCACGCCCCTGCACCTTTTTTTTTTTGCTTTCTCTGTACTTTTTTATTTATTTTCCATTCTCAAAAAACATCTTATATGCTTATTATAGCTCTCACAAAATCAAAGCTTTGCCTTACCATCTTACATTTCTATCAACATTTTTGTATACCATGTTTACATATCCATATCTTATATACATATTGTATCCAAGATGCTTAAACATGACTTCCATCATATGACCTTGGCAACTAAAGACTTATGATTGTACATACATTCTTTAAATGACTTCTGCTCCTTGACTTTTGGCATCTCTCTTATTATTTACTTTTTGACACTAGTTTGTTTTCCTATTTGTAATTTGTGAATACCCTTCTCAATTATTTTATATACTCATGGCTTTAACTGTTATTTAATTAATTGTAAAACTACCATCTTTGGGTGATTTATCCTTTCTTATAATATTCCACCACCTTGTAATTCACCCTTATTAACCCAAAAGTCTATCACCTGTTTCCATTCCTCTTTCCATTTGCTTTCTTTTCTGTTTCTTAGTTTGTTTGTTAATATATCTAATTCCAGCATCTCAATCAACCTACTTTTCCATCCATATACTGTCGGGTGCTCTTTCACTTTCCATTTTTTTGCTATAACCAATCTAGCAGCCGTTATCATGTAGAGTATTACCCTCCAGTGATTTTTTATTTTCTTTTCCTCAGGACTCTTAATGATATTTAATAAATACATCTCTGGGTTAAATTCCAAATTCATTTGCAAAATGTCTTTGATTAAATCGTGGATCTGTAGCCAGAATTTTTTAATCTTGGTACAATACCACCACATGTGCATCATAGTTCCTCGATGTTTCCCACATTTCCAGCAATTACTTGAAGTGGTCTTGTTCATTTTATTAATCCTCGATGGTGTGTAGTACCACCTATGAGTCATTTTAATGTAATTTTCTTTTAAATTTTGAGCCACAGTGAATGCAAATGATCTTTTTCTAGCTTTTTCCCATTCCTCTATACTTATAGGATTACCAATATCTTCCATCCACTTTAACATATAGTCTTTTATATATTCTTTTTTGGTAAGTCTCGTCAATATCAATCTATAAAATTTTGTAATTGCTTTCAAATTTTTATCATCCAGTAATAATCTGTCCAAGTCATTATACTCTCTTTCAAAACCCTCCTGTTTCAGGTCTACAGCGAAACTTTCTTTAAACTGTAAGTAAAGAAACCAATTCAATTTGTGCCTTTCCTGCAGTATTTCCTTTGTCTCTAGACTTAATACGTTGTCTCCTTCTAACCTCAAAATATCCTCATATTTCAACCATAAATCCCTCCTATCCCATCTAGACATGAAGGCTTCTTGGGGGGAAACCCATAGTGGAATCTTAAAATAGAATATCTCTTTGATTTTCTCCCATGCCTTCAACAGCCCTCTTCTCACACAATGCGTTGTAAACTCTTTGTTAGCCTTAACTTTCTCATAGAACAAATATGCATGCCAACCAAACCTGGCATCATGGCCTTCCAAATTCAGCAATTTTCTGTTGCCTAAATTAACCCACTCCTTAATCCAAACAAGTGCAGATGCCAAGTAATATATTCTTAAATCTGGCATGTCGCAACCACCTCTTAACTTTGTGTCAGTCAAGTAAGACCACTTAAGTCGCGCTTTCTTTGTACCCCATATAAATATCCACAAATCTTTTTTCCATTCCTCGAACACTTTATCACTTCTCAATATTGGTAAGTTTTGAAAGAGGTATAATATTTTAGGCAAAATGACCATTTTTAATGCAGATATCTTGCCTAATAACGATAGACCTAAGTTACTCCACCTCTTCAGATCCTGTTTAATTTCATCCCAAGTTTTTTTATAATTATTCTCAAACAGGTCAGCATTTCGTTTACTCAGCCATATGCCTAAGTATCTAGCATTTTTACTAATCTTACACTCAGATATCGCTATGAGCTTTTTCTCTTCTTGTATATTCATATTTTTTGTTAATATAGTTGTTTTTTCCTTATTAATTTTGAAGCCCGAGAATTCTCCAAACTCCTTCATGGTATATAGACATTCCCTGATTTGTTCTTTTGGGTCTTCCATAACTATAATCATGTCGTCTGCGAAAGCCCTAAGTTTATAAGTATAGCCTTTTATCTTTATGCCGGGAATTTTCTCGTTAGATCTTATGTTTTTGCACAATACCTCTAATACCAATATGAATAAGAGAGGGGATATTGGACACCCCTGTCTGGTTCCTTTCTGAATCAGGAACGTTGATGTTCTTTCTCCATTAACAATAATCTGGGTGGATTGTTCCATATATATTTTTGCTATTCTTTTACAGAATGTGTCGCCCAGTCCCGATCTCTTTAGCACTTCTAACATAAAATCCCAGCATATACTATCAAAGGGTTTTTCAGTGTCAATCAGCATCAGACCCATTTTTTTTCCACTATGGGCCTCATAGTATTCTAGGATGTCTAATACTATACGGATGTTGTCACTTTATCCTTCTGCCAGGAATAAAGCCGTTCTGATCTTCATTTACTATATCTGGTATCACCTCTTTCAATCTATTTGCCAATATCATAGTGTATACTTTGTAATCTAAATTCAAGAGCGATATCGGCCAGTAGTTTGCTATCTCTTTCCTATCTTTCCCTTCCTTTAATATTACTGATATGTTAGCATTTTTTCCACGTATCCGGGACACCATGTGTTTCAATCTCATTAAATGTTTTATAGAGTGGAATAGCTAATTCATTTTTGAATTTCTTATAAAATATGGCAGTGTAGCCGTCAGGGCCAGGGGCTTTGTTCATTTTCAGATCTTGTATGGCCTTTGATATTTCTACCATGGAGATTGTTGCATTTAACTTTTCCACTTGTTCTTTCTTAAGTTTCTGAAATTCTTGCCTATCCAAGTATTCTATCATTGCCTTTAAAGTTCCCTCTTCTCTTCTTTTTTGGCTAAACAGGTTACTATAAAATTCCTTAAAGATTTCTTTTATGTCTTCTTGTTTGGTTAGCATTCTCCCTTGTGATCTTATTTCCATTATCAATTTATTCTCAAGTTCTTTTCTTAACCTATACGCTAACCATTTACTTGCTTTATTTGAATGTTCAAAATTTATTTGGCGTGCCTTTTTTCATTTTCCTTTCTAGTTCAGTCATAGCGTCTATGTTTATTTGTGTCTGTATAAGTTTAATTTGTCTTAACAGTTTACCGTTGTTTGGGTTTTCTCTTAATTCTTCTTCTTTCTTTCTCAATTCCTTAATTAAAAAGTTATATCTAGCCGAATTCTGTTTTTTAACCTCAGATCCTCTTTTTATCAGTAACCCTCTGAAGACCGCTTTTGCGGCATCCCAGACAGTTTTCATTCGACATTCCTTATTGATGTTTTCTTTAAAGTATGGTGTAATTTCATTTCTGAATTTCTTGATGAATTCTTCATCCTTTAATAAGTATTCATTCAGCCTCCAGCTGAACAGTTTCTTATCTGTTTTTAATTCTAGTTTGATCGGATAGTGATCAGAGGTTATTTTAGGTAAGATTTCCATGTCCATAATTTGTTGCATTAAACTCTTGGAAACAAGAAACATATCGATTCGTGACATGGATTTAAATCTTTCTGAGAAAAAGGTAAAGCCTTTGGCTTTACCATATTTATTCGACCACACATCTTCATCCCTGCACCTTTCCATGTCTGAACCATAAAGCAAAATAGTAAACAAAAGTAACTGACCGGCACAGCTGCGGAAAAGCGCTAAAGCGCAATTTGCCGCAATAAATCTGCCGTGTAAATGCAACCTGTGACTCTTACACTAACTGAGCCCAACAACACCAGGTTCAGTGTTACCCACATAAACAACATCTCTGAAGTAGAAGTTCCTGAAATAGAAGCATTGTGGAAAACTCTGCCTATCCAAAATGGTACAGAATTAGTCAACTTGGTAATAGAGGTTTGTTGTGCAGTGCATTGCTAAAGACTGCCTAAGATTAATGTTTTTTTAAAAAATTTCCTTTCCTAGTTGCTTCACTCAGCAACCCTGTTGCAACACTTTTGCCTGCTGAAAGACTCCAGTTGAACCACAGAAATAGGAGATCTATTGAGACAGCTGAAATTATTTCCAACTCCAGAGAAATGATGGGACAATTCATTAAAAATATGAATAAAAACTCAGACAGAATGGATCAGAGGTCTAAATCTTTGCAGGAATATCTTGAAAAATTCTATCAGCATGAAATACAAGACAGCAGAAAAATGCTGGCTGCAATAGAAAAACAAAATGAAATGCTTGGTGAACTAATAGCCCACATTAAATCACCTGATAACAACCCTCAAAGGGTTGTTGTAAGGAAAGTTAAGATAAAAACCTTGGTGGGGAATCTGATAAGGAGAACTCACTGCCACAAGAAAATCAGCTACCTTCTTCGAGAAGCACATCTGCTGGAAGGCTGGGATTAAGTAGGCCAGTTAGAAAATAAAGAAACCTGTTCCTCTTACTTTATAAAAACCTACAGTTACTTAGCAACTTTCCAAATAGAAGTATTCTCCATGTAATTGGTTTTCTTATTCTTTCTACCTGGTCTGCCATTGCTAGGAAGCAACAGTTAAGTCATCATTACAATTGCTAGAAATACTTTCAATGTGAGACTGGAATAGGCAGTAATATGTAATGCAAACTTTGATTACCTGTTTGGCTGAAAAATCTATCATTGTGTAAATACATTCTCTAACCTTTCCTACTCTCAGTAAAACATATTACTTTACCTTTCTTTAACCATACACTTAATGGAACAATTACTATTCTATTAAAGAAATGACATAACTACTAGATATTATGTTTATTTTTATTTTTACACACACACACACACACAAAATTATTTACATCCCCTCCCAAACAAATTTGAACTGAAATACACATATGGCGTAACAAAAAGTATTAACTACAAAATATACATAGATACATAAATAACATTTTTTTAAACATAAAAATATTTAATATTTAATATTTAATATTGATTCATGAATCCAATGTATTCCTTTAAAAAATTTAGAGGGTAATTAAGAACACCAAATATTAATACTTACAATTAACTTTATTCTAAATAAATTTCTCTGATAGTTGCAACTGTAGCTTATGCCATCACAGCATTACATTCACAATTATTTGCAGATCCCATTCCCGTGATACAGCTGCCAAAAGTATTCTTTTAAAGTGTCAGGAAAGCCTCACCCTCTGCTTTTTTATGTGCATCGTCATTAACCAAAGGTGCTCCTAGGGTGTCAAGCACGAACCTCTGTACCCATCTGTTTGGATCATCAAGAATTTGCCGTTTTGTTTCACATATATTATGGAGAATTACACATGCACATATAACTGAACACACATTTTCCTCTGCAACTTCAATACTATATCCCAATGATCTCCAGTGTCCCTTGAGATGCCCAAAACACCTCTCCATGGTAGAACAGACCTTGTTGCGATCTCTGTTATGTAGTCTCTGTTTATTATTAGTGGACCCCCTATATGGTGTGAGGAGCCATTTCCTTATAGGGCACGCTCCATCAACAAGGGTAAGAGGAACGATTTGTTGACCCATTATAGTTATTGTGGGGTTCCCTGGAATGAATATTCCTGCCTCCTTTGTTTCAAAAAAAGCAGAGTTCCTAAGCATCCTGGCGTTGTGATTCTTGTCACTCCAACCGATCTCTGCATCATTAAAAAAAAAAAAAACCCTGTGACCACATGTCCCTTGAAGTAGTACATTGTAGCTATTTTTCCTGTTAATATATTCATTTCCTTGGCACACTGGTGGAATAATATTGACATGACATCCATCCTGACACGCAAATCCATTAATTACCTGTGTAAGAGAAAATACAGATAAAAAGGAAATGTTAACTTTGGGTCGGATGTTAGCTGGCTATTTTCCATATAATGTCTATTTGAAGTAGCCACCTCAAGCATAATCCTTATTAGCTGTATCGTGTTACACAAATAAATTTCAAAAGTCAGTGTCCAAAACTCAACTGATGTGAGTACTCGCATTTTCAAATAATATATTTTTTTAAAAAATAACATTACCTTCCTATGATCTCCTAAGAACACAGTTCGCTTCAGAAGTCGCTTCTCCATTGCAAGCACAACCTCGATCAAAATCTTGCACACTCTGGATCACCCAACACCGAACAGATGGCAAGCATAGGAGCATCGGTGGTCGGGAAGCCAAATAGCTATAGCTAGATGCTTCTCCACAGGAATAGCCCTCCTCATATTTGTGTCTGCTTTGGCTATCTCTGGACGGAGAATATCCACAAGTTTCATGAAAAGGAATCACAGCATTCTGAAGTACATGATCCAGGGTTCGTCGGACCAGATGGACATGAAGAATTTCTCCCACCAGTCCTTACTTGTTGAATACACCAACCACCTCCATAAATGGGCATATGGGCGAACACACTGAAATAACAGAGGAGTATTGTTGGTTCAAAATACATTAGATCACTACCGAATTTGCTGGATGACATACATTCAAAATTATATAGCAAAAGAAGGGGACAGAGCATCCTCCATTGGTGCTGATGACATCTCCACCTGTACAACTTTGAAAGGGATGTCCTCAGCAGTACAGAGGTACCCAGACAAGTTGCAATGTTCGACTCCATTATGAAAGTAATGGCAGGTCGTGCACTACTACAGGTTTGTAAGTACTCACTGATCAATTATGTTAATCTGTTCTGCCCCAGAAAGAGCCAATCAACAAGTACGTGGCAGGAAAGAGCACAAGAAACAAGTCAGCACCTTTGTGAAAAAACGAGTAATCGCATCCTTGATTGACAGCAAAAAAAATAAATCCCAAGATTTTAAATGCATGTAAACAAAAAACAAAACATAATAAAAAAGGGTTTAATTATGACTGAAAGGCTGTCACATCTCGCTACATGCTCCTGTGTAAACAAATATCCCGGGATATTCATGTGAGCGAAATAAATCATGTAATCACCTAGGGACGAACTCGGTATCAGGAAATCCTGGTTCTCCCTGTGATATTTATTGTCATCTAACTGGCACCATTATTCCTCAATCCTTGGCCTTCTGTGAGATTTGCCTACCAACGCACAGGGATTTTGTGTGTGTGTGTGCTGCATCTGCCTTGTCTCATGTCTTTTAGCCCGTGCCAGCCCCAGTTTTGCCTCTTACAGCCCTCTTGCATTGGTGCGCTCCACCCCTCAGCCATCCCCAGGCACCCTGAGGCTTTGCCTGGGGGCATATCAACACCCCTCCCTCCCTCAGATTGCTTAGGCAGCTATGCTCCAAAGAAGGAACTAGGGAGAACCAACTCTCTGGAGGCCCTGACTTCCCCACATGAGCCTGGCCCAGCCTTATGATCTTTGGGGGTGGCTTTCTCTCCCTTCCCATACCCTCCCTGGCACATCTGATGAGGACATGGGAAAGAGGTTTCTCGGAGGCTGCTCCTGGACTATGGAGCTCCCTCCTAAAGGTGAGGGTCCTCCTAGTTAGACAGGCCTCCAGCTTTTGACTGAGGGGTGGTGGTGGTAGAAGGATGTGCAAAGGAAGTGCTGGTATTTTTTAAAATATGTAGTATGTACTTTATGTGTTTTTAATTGTTTTAAATTAATATGTTACCAGCAGTTTTGATTGATTTTCCAACTTTTTTTCCGACCACATACTCCTTTAGCTTTTAAAACTTGTATTGTAAGCCTCTTTGGGTCCCATTTGGGGAAGAGGCAGGATATAGCTCAAGTAAGACAGTCTATCCTGTCAGTCCAGCCTTGCCCCTCAGCTACAAATATTCACTTGTGTTTAAAGTTTCCCATCTTACACAGCTCCATCTTTCAGAGTCCCTTGATAGACATGGACTTATCACACAGGCAACAGGGCTTTCTCTTCTCTCCTGTAAGGTGCCTCAAGGGTTGTACCAGTTTTGCAGCTAAATGTTTTTAGATGCCTGAGAAACTTTTGCTACTGTTGCTTCTCCTCTCATGGAATGAATGTACAGTCGTCCCTTCACATTCGCGGGGGTTCCGTTCCGCGGACCCCCGCGAATGTGAAAAATCTGCAAATAACTACACCCCTCCCCCTCCCTCCCCAGGCCTTCGCGGGGCCTTCTTAGGCCCTGCGGAGGCCTCACCGGGCCTCCCTCCCTTCCTCCCCGGCCCTTCGCGGGGCCTTCCTAGGCCCCACGGAGGCCTCACCGGGCCTCCCTCCCACCCTCCCCGGGCCTTCGTGGGGCCTTCCTAGGCCCCGCGGAGGCCTCACCGGCCCTCCCTCCCTCCCTCCCCGGGCCTTCGCGGGGCCTTCCTAGGCCCCGCGGAGGCCTCACCGGGCCTCCCTCGCACCCTCCCCGGGCCTCCCTCCCACCCTCCCCAGGCCTTCGCGGGGCCTTCTTAGGCCCCGCGGAGGCCTCACCGGGCCTCCCTCCCACCCTCCCCGGGCCTCCCACCCACCCTCCCCGGGCCTTCGCGGGGCCTTCCTAGACCCCGCGGAGGCCTCACCGGCCCTCCCTCCCACCCTCCCCGGGCCTTCGCGGGGCCTTCCTAGACCCCGCGGAGGCCTCACCGGCCCTCCCTCCCACCCTCCCCGGGCCTTCGCGGGGCCTTCCTAGGCCCCGCGGAGGCCTCACCGGCCCTCCCTCCCTCCCTCCCCGGGCCTTCGCGGGGCCTTCCTAGGCCCCGCGGAGGCCTCACCGGCCCTCCCTCCCACCCTCCCCGGGCCTTCGCGGGGCCTTCCTAGGCCCCGCGGAGGCCTCACCGGCCCTCCCTCCCACCCTCCCCGGGCCTTCGCGGGGCCTTCCTAGGCCCCGCGGAGGCCTCACCGGGCCTCCCTCCCACCCTCCCCGGGCCTTCGCGGGGCCTTCTTAGGCCCCGCGGAGGCCTCACCGGGCCTCCCTCCCACCCTCCCCGGGCCTTCGCGGGGCCTTCCTAGGCCCCGCGGAGGCCTCACCGGCCCTCCCTCCCACCCTCCCCGGGCCTTCGCGGGGCCTTCCTAGGCCCCGCGGAGGCCTCACCGGCCCTCCCTCCCACCCTCCCCGGGCCTTCGCGGGGCCTTCCTAGGCCCCGCGGAGGCCTCACCGGGCCTCCCTCCCACCCTCCCCGGGCCTTTGCGGGGCCTTCTTAGGCCCCGCGGAGGCCTCACCGGGCCTCCCTCCCACCCTCCCTGGGCCTTCGCGGGGCCTTCCTAGGCCCCGCGGAGGCCTCACCGGCCCTCCCTCCCACCCTCCCCGGGCCTTCGCGGGGCCTTCCTAGGCCCCGCGGAGGCCTCACCGGCCCTCCCTCCCACCCTCCCCGGGCCTCCCTCCCACCCTCCCCGGGCCTTCGCGGGGCCTTCCTAGGCCCCGCGGAGGCCTCACCGGCCCTCCCTCCCACCCTCCCCGGGCCTTCGCGGGGCCTTCTTAGGCCCCGCGGAGGCCTCACCGGCCCTCCCTCCCACCCTCCCCGGGCCTTCGCGGGGCCTTCCTAGGCCCCGCGGAGGCCTCACCGGCCCTCCCTCCCACTCTCCCCGGGCCTTCGCGGGGCCTTCCTAGGCCCCGCGGAGGCCTCACCGGGCCTCCCTCCCACCCTCCCCGGGCCTTTGCGGGGCCTTCTTAGGCCCCGTGGAGGCCTCACCGGCCCTCCCTCCCACCCTCCCCGGGCCTTCGCGGGGCCTTCCTAGGCCCCGCGGAGGCCTCACCGGCCCTCCCTCCCACCCTCTCCGGGCCTTTGCGGGGCCTTCCTAGGCCCCGCGGAGGCCTCACCGGCCCTCCCTCCCACCCTCCCCGGGCCTCCCTCCCACCCTCCCCGGGCCTTCACGGGGCCTTCCTAGGCCCCGCGGAGGCCTCACCGGCCCTCCCTCCCACCCTCCCCGGGCCTTCGCGGGGCCTTCTTAGGCCCCGCGGAGGCCTCACCGGGCCTCCCTCCCACCCTCCCCGGGCCTTCGCAGGGCCTTCCTAGGCACCGCGGAGGCCTCACCGGCTCTCCCTCCCACCCTCCCCGGGCCTCCCTCCCACCCTCCCCGGGCCTTCGCGGGGCCTTCCTAGGCCCCGCGGAGGCCTCCCCGGGCCTCCCTCCCACCCTCCCCGGGCCTTCGCGGGGCCTTCCTAGGCCCCGCGGAGGCCTCCCCGGGCCTCCCTCCCACCCTCCCCAGGCCTTCGCGGGGCCTCCGGAGGGCCTCCGGGCGTCCCGCGAAGGCCTCCCCACCCCTCCCCAGGTATTTCACGGGGCCTCTGGAGGCCCCGTGTCGCGGTTTTGGGGGGGGCCGGGGGGGCCCTCCCAAAACCGCGAATAACCGAAACCGCGAATGTCAAGTTCGCGAATGTGTAGGGACAACTGTATTTCGCTTGTATGTATGTTTCCTGTCATTTAAAACAGAGAATAAAAGCCTTTCTAAGCCAATGAGTCACAAGTATGACCTGTTGAACTCAGGGGGACCCTTTCCTCCGAGGAGATACGGAGAGGTTTGTTCTGCTCCAGTGGTTCTTAACCTGTGGTCCATGGACCCGCAGGGATCCACAGTGTCCTCACAGGGGGTCTGCAGAGGCTTGAAGTTTGCTTGGCCCACCTCCTGCCTGCAGTGGAGTGGTCATGTGACAGCAGCCAAGGTAAAGGCTGGCTGGCTGGCTTGGCCTGCACATTGCCATTCAATCTGCTCCAGCCACAAACATGCAGGAAGAAGCAGAAGAAAAGTCTTTCCTCCCCATCCAGAGCCTCTGAGGGAAGGCTTAATGATGGTGTAATTGGATGATGATGATGATGTATGATTGTTATTAATATTAGGGTTTTAAATCTTGAGTTAAGTCTTGAGTGTCCACAGCAACAAAAGTTACTTAAAAGGGGTCCTTGGTAAAGAGAAGGTTAAGAACCGCTGTTCTACTTCTTTAGCAGGTGGGCTGTGAGGTGGGTTTCATAAATGAATTCTTATATATGAGGGAAGCCACGAGGCACAGAGCCCAGGGAGTAGGGCCAAAAGGTCTGCAAGGAGCTTCCTGGCCTTCCTCCTCCTTCCTGAGCCACAGGGCCTCTTCCCCAGTGGCCCCACTATAGGCACAGGCTCTGCTCCCACCTCCCCCATCCTCTGGTGGGCGTGGCCTCTGGGAGAGGAGTAGGTGGTCCCCAGGCAGAGGGTGGAGCTAGGTGCTTCCCTTCCTGGCCAGCAGAGGGCAAGGGCAGGGCAGGGAGCTCGGGAGGGGGCGCTTAGCAAGGAAGGCAGGCCAAGGAAGGGAAGCACTTTCCTGGCTTCCCCGCCTCCTCCACGCCTGGGAAGAGCGCCAGAGGGTGGCCGTGGCCATGGCTGCCCATCCTCTGGAGCAGGCGAGAGATCTCCATCAGGGACAGATTCCTTTCTCTCCCCCTCCCCGACCCTCTGGGCACATGTAGAGTGCCCAGAGTGCAGAAGCGAAGCAAGGGGACCAGTGAAGCGACTGGGGAGGATGTGGCCCTTCCTCCTGGGCTTGTCCTGGACAGATCCCCCAACGACTGCAGGGCTGCCCCCTTTCTCCCCCTGAATTCACAGTGGGAGCTCCTGGCAGGGGCTGTGCACGTGCTCAGGGGCTGTCCTGTCCATGATCAGGTTGCAGGCTGTGCTGATGCTGAGAGGAAACTGTGGCTGATCACAGGATTGACTGAAGTGGGGTTTCTGCCCAGGGGTATTGTGTGGAGCACTTTGGGGCGAGGCTTTTCCTGGGCATCTGGAGGCAGTGGTGGCAGATTCTGGAAAGTCAAGACTCCCTGGCATGAAATGAGGGGGCTGGAAGTGGTTTTTTCCAGTTCCCACTTGGGTCGAAGGCTCTTATTTGCCAGGCTTTAAAAATACTGATAAGAGGACAGTCAGAATTCATGCAGAATGGACCCCTTTTCTGCCCGTGACAATTCATGCTTGGCTTCTTTTTGACATCAACTATCCCGAATCTGTTTTAATCCCAACATTACGATCTGTATTGACAGGGAGCTTCAGACTTGCTGCTGCAAACTGACCCCCTCTTTTCTCAAAATGCTCACACCCCCAGATACTGGGTTTTCGGTATCCCGTCCAGCCTATCTAAAAGGACATACTTTCCAGCCCTCAAGTAAGGGGCATCCTTTACAATAAGGAACTCCTGGTAATCCTTGGCTCATGGATGACTGCCTCCCCCCACCTGTACCTCACATGTTGCAGCAGCTGAGAGTAGTGGTTGGTGGTTGTGCTGTGAAGGAGCAGAACCACAGTGTAGTAGGGAAATTACTTTGGAACTGCAATTTACAGAATCCACAGTCAGAAGGACCACTGGCTGTGTTGGTTGGGGATGTTAACAGTTGTACTGTAGTTAAAAAAATTACTTTCCCCTTTTTGGGGAAAAACATTAAGACAGTCTTGTTGCAACAAGTTGGTGAGAAGGGTAATAACAAAGTAGTCTTGGGTTCTTACTGCTATCGTAAAGGGGGTAGATGATAAAAAGAATTGTAGCACTATGATCCCACTTCAACTGCCATGACTGCCTCCTATGAAATCCTGGGATTTGTAGTTTGGCAAGGTTATTAGAATGCTCTGGATGATCATTCTAAATCCCCTCTGTGAACTGTAAGCCATGGCTGTTAAAGAGGAATCATAACACTATACTATAATTACTTTGGACTTTATCACACCAGGCTGGTAAATGGCAATTGCAGCCAGGTAATGGTTTCTTTGGGTGGTCATTATCTCCTGACCTTGTGTTGGTCCATCACACCTTTTCACTGTCGAGAAAAACCATCAATGGCTCCCAATATCATGTGATTCTTCTCCCCCTGCCTCCCTCTTTCCACCTCGCTATTCCCAAGCAGGCTGGGGTTGGTTTTACTCCATTTTCCTTTTATTTTCTATTTCTTTACCTTTTTTTTAGACCTTATTGTTTTGCCATAATAATGCAATCCTGGCGAAATGAAAACAAAAAAATTGAAGGAGCACAATTACAGAGATGTGTGATAGTGATTGTTTTCCAACCGGTGTGTTCTCGTTTGCTTCCAGAATGCAATTGCTGTTGTGAGAGAAAAGGGTGGTATGATAAAATCCCTTGTGTGAAAGGGCCCCGGGAAGGAAGAAAGGGTTGGGAGAAATGGGCGTGGGGATAAATTAATTTGGAAAAATGAAATTGAGTCAGGAGCAGCTTCTTCTCTCCCACCCTTAGAAGAATAATTGCCTAGAAAATCATCACACAGGAGTAAGAGGGGTGAGGATCTTCAATATGAATGAAAGTATTCAGAGCAGGGGGATGGAAACAACGCAAAGGGGTGCAAAGGACCCGCATCCCACCCCTCTCATGGCAGCTTCAGTCCAGGCAAGTCAGCAACTATTGTATACACAGTACAGTCGTCCCTTCACATTCACGGGGGTTAGGTTCCATAGACCCCCGCGAATGTGAAAAATCAGCAAATATTGATTGCCCCCCCTCCCCCACCAAAGTGACCATGGGGCCTCTGGAGGCCCCATAGTCGCTTTCCCCAGACACCCCACTCCCTCCCAAGGCCTTCATGGGGCCTCCGGAGACCCTCCTGAGGCCCTGTGGATGCCTCCCCAGCCCTTCCCACTCCCACCCAGGGCCTTCATGGGGCCTACGGAGACGCTCCGTAGGCCCCATGGAGGCCTCCGTGGCCCTCCCCCCTCCCGCCCAGGGCCTTCATAGAGCCTACCGAGCATCTCTGTAGGCCACATGGAGGCCTCCGCGGCCCTCCCCCTCCCTCCCAGGACCTTCACGGGGCCTTGCACGGCCCCGTGTAGGCCTCCGCGGCCCTCCCCCTCCCTCCCAGGGCCTTCATGTGGGTGGTGATTGGCTGCTCCTGTCACTCCTTCAGCCAATCAGCACACTGGGAAAGGCAACATACTCAGGAGGCAACATACCTACATACCTAAGGCCATTGTGCACACCCAAAGGTTTTATATAGATAGATTACATCCTCTGGGGCACCACTAAGGCTGGTGTCACCTCTCCCCCCAACAGTGTCACCTGGGGCAGTTCGGTATCTCTGCACCCCGCTATTGCCACCACTGTACATCCCTACTTCTTTCTTAACAAAAAGACAATAGCTCAGCACCAGAAACCCTGCTCTAGACTCAGGAAGTCTAGGTTTTTAAAAAATGGCACCAAACATTTTTGTACTAACACATTATGTGGGCTAGGGCAAAAATGCACCCCAAATAGTAAAAATAAATACATAAATAAATAAAATAAAAATAAATCAGATTTGCTTGGGTGCTTTTTGTCCCAAACAGATTTTACTTGTCGAAAAAAGAAAAAAGAAAAAAGAACTCTGAATATGGCAAGTGACTACAATTCAGGAACTTTATTGAAAACCTTTCTGTATCAATGGCAAAGAAATGTCAACAGCAGAGGTGGGCTATTTTAGGCCTAGAAAAGGCCTTTTTCTAAAACAGGAAGTAAATAGGAAGTGACATCCAGTTACTTCCTATCAATAAAAAAGCATAATAATAATAATAATAATAATAATAATAATAATAAATGTATTTCTATCCCGCCCCTCTGCAACACAATTGGGGTGGATTACAATATAAAAACTCCATACCCAAGCGCGCCCACCCCTTAAAATAATATTAAATTAGAAAAGATTAAAAACATAAAACAATTTTAAAAAATTAAATTAGAAAAGATTAAAAACATACAATAATTTTTAAAAAATTCCAGTGGCATCTCAAAGGGAAAGGACAGCCGAGTCTGCAGGCCGGGTTAGTTATTCAGGAAAGGCCTGCCCAAAAAGATCCATCTTGGCAGCTTTTTTAAAATTTTAGCTTCTCCTGGACCTAAAATCCTGCAAGGAGGCAACCCTCCCCCAAAAAATCCATAGTGAAAATTCCTCTCACTTCACTGGAGGGTGTTTAGAGGATCTGAGGACCCAAAAAATGATTTGGGGGAGTGTACAACCCTCTGAGGTGTCCTGGATGGGCTAAAGTGGCCCCCTAGCCTCTCACAGTTTCCCACCCCTGACCTACAGAGAAGGTCTAGTTCTGTGTGGATTCTGCTATGAGACATAACTACATGTCCCATCCTGCTGCATGGAGGTTAGCTTATCTACACCAGTGGTTCTTAACCTGTGGTCTGGGGACCCCCAGGGTGCCATGATGTCCTCACAGGAGGATCCGTGAAGGCTTGAAGGCTGCTCAGCCCATGTGACAGGGGCCAAGACAAAATTTGGCTGGCTTGGCCTGCCCATTGCCATTGAATCCACTCCAGCCACAAACTTGCAGGAAGAAGCAGAAAAGTCTTATCTCCCCCTCCAGTGCCTCTGAAGGAAAGTTTAATGGATGGTGTAATTGTATTATTGTTGTTGTTATTGTTATTTTGTTATTATTATTAGGGTTTTAAATCTTGAGTTAAGTCTTGGGGATCTCCAGATGGCCTTTTTAGTCATCAGCACGCTTGCAGAAAGCACGGGATAAGTCCTTCCTGAATCTTCGTTTGCAAAGAAAAGCCAGAGAGATTATTATTACTGTATTATTTTGTTATTATTATTAGGGTTTTAAATCTAGAGTTAAGTCTTGGGGGTCCACAGCGACAAAAGATATCTAAAGTCCATTTTCACCCTCTACTTCCCCCACCCAAACATAGAATCATAGAATCATAGAACTGCAGAATTGGAAGAGACCACGAGGGCCATCCAGTCCAACCCCCATGCCACGCAGGAAATCTTGATCAAAGCATCCCCGACAGATGGCAATCCAGCCTCTGTTTAAAGACCTCCAAGGAAGGAGACCCCACCACGGTCCAAGGGAGTTTGTTCCACTGCCGAACAGCTCTTACTGTCAAAAAGTTCCTCCTCATGTTGAGGTGGAATCTCTGTTCCTGGAGCTTGCACCCATTGCTCTGTGTTCCAGTCTCAGGAGCAGCAGAAAACAAGCCTGCTCCATCCTCAGCGTGACATCCCTTCAAATACTTAAACAGGGCTATCATATCGCCTCTTAACCATCTTAAACCATCCCAAAACACTTGATTTCCTTCAATTTCTCTTTCAAAATGGCAACCAGAAGTGAAGTGACATCACTTTCTGTCACCATTTTTGAAGGAGAAATGGAAGGGAATCTGATATTTGAGATGAGGTGAGAGGTTCTGAGGGAGACTGGAGGGAGCTTTGGGTGCAATTTTCAGGCAATTTTTGCCTGAAAAAACTGGATGGAAAGTGTTGGGGAAGCTTCAGTGGATACAACAGTCAGGTCCAGGGGCCACAGTAGGATTGCAGCCTGGGAGGGGGCAAAAGGAGGACATTACCCCTAAATAAGAATTCTGCCCCCCCCTGAAATGTTCCATCAGTCCCCAAATTTCTAGCACTGCAGTTGACTTCAGTCTTCAGAATTCAGAAATAGTTGTAAATTATCTTTTGTAAAGATAGAGATATAAAGTGGAGTAGAAGGATAAGCAATTATCATCAGGAGGGCAGGGTGGGAAGTTTTATGAATCTACGGTGTGTTATATCGTTCTCATTGGTAGTAAGAATACATAGAAGTTTTACTGATTATTGAGAAATGTATACCCCGTGGAGGCCTCCGTGGCCCTCCCCCCTCCCCCCAAGGCCTTCCCGGGGCCACGCAAGGCTCTGTGGAGGCCTCCCCAGCCCTCCCCCACAATGCCTTCACAGGGCCTCCAGAGGGTCTCCAAAGGCCCCGTGGAGGCCTCCCCGTCCCTTCCTGCTCCCTCTCAGGGCCTTCACGGGGCCTCCGGAGGCCCCGTGTCGCGGTTTTGGGAGGGTGGGGGGCCCTCCCAAAAGCACAAATAATCAAAACCGCCGAGTTCGCGAATGTGGAGGGGCAACTGTACTAATATATGGAGAGAAGAAGAGGCAGGCAGATCTCCACCAGGCCTGGGCCCAGAGGCAGAGGCAAAGGCCTCCCTTCATCCCAGCTGCCATGGCTCTGGCCTTGGAAGGAGAGAAGAACCAGCAGTAGCTGCTGGGTTTAACCCCTACCCTCACTGCCATTCCCTTTTCCTTATGTCTCACGTCTTATTTAGATTGTAAGCCTGAGGGGCAGGGAACTGTTAAATTAACCATTTGTAAGCTGCTCTGAGAGCCTTTGTGGCTGAAGGGTGGGGTATAAATACGCTTAACAACATAAATGCAAGCAAAACATATGAGGAAAAGTTGAGGGAGCAGGTCATGTTCTGCCAGATGAAGAGGCATTTGGGGGCAAAAAATTGTGATTCCTTTTAGGGTGAGGGGGCAGGTGTGGCTCTCCAAGCTCTCCTAGGCAGATGAGGCCCCCTAGCCTGCCACAGTTGCCCACCCCTTCCCTAGCTGGAGTTCCTCCTTCGATCAGGGGTTGGACTCAATGGTCCTCTTCCAACTGCATTGTTTTATGACTCTGTCTTCTTTTAAGGGGCTGCCAAAGGCCTCATGCTGAGTATCCTGGTCCTGTCCGTAACCTTCCTCCAAAGGGCTGTTGACGGGAGTATTTCCTGCTGTGATGACTCTGGGCAGCCTGTGGGCTGGTGAGTCCCTTATGCCTGGTTTCTTTTTCGTTTCATTTCAAATATTTATACACAAGCAGACTTTCCAGGTGTGATGTACCAAGAACACATGCTCGCATTCACTCAATAAGAATTCTTTATTGGTAAGGAAACGTGTATCAGGAACGTAGAACAAAGCCGAAACTAAACACAGACTAGCACAACCCCCCAGATAAACCCTTGCAGCATGAGAATGGCATTTGGGAGGAGAGTAAATGGCCCAGCCAGCACCTGGAGCTGCGACCTTGAGCTATTGTGGAGAACAGCCTTCCCAGGCCAACAGGGAGGGCTGGCACCCCTCCAAAGGCAGAGAGGCCCAAGCAAGGAAAACAGGCCAAAGCCAGCCTTATGTCAGGGTCCTCCATGAATTCCACTCTAAGTCCCAGAATTCAGGGATGAGCCTGACATACTGCCCTCCCAAAAATCAAACTCCCCCCCACTTTCAGCCCGGCTTATCAGGAAAGCGAGCATGGAACTTTCATAATAAGCGCGGAGCATTTACATGTTCAACATTAACCCATTCAGCATGGCCGAAAGGCAAATGTTTCCATTTCACCAGATACTGCAACCCCCCCCCCCCGTGCACGCAAGAGTCCAACACATCAGAAAACTCAAAATGTTGATCATTGTCCACCAGGATAGGATGGGGCGTTGGTTCAGGGTCTTGATGATGATGATCCGAAGGCACGCCGGCTTGAGTAAGCTAGAATGAAACACAGGGTGGACATTATGGTACAGCTTGGGCAATGACAGTTCAAAAGCCACAGGATTAACTTCCCTAACAATAGGGAAGGGACCAATGTACTTTGGCCCCAACTTTTTTGAAGGTTGTGGGCTCTTTAGGAACTTGGTGGATAAGGCTAAACTGGAGGGTGTTTTCTTTTTCTTTCCTTTTTCTTGGATTCTATAGATGATATAATTTAATATAGTGGTATGAACTTTTGGTTATTGCTATATTGATTATCGATCACTGTTTGATTATTGATTATAGGGATAAAGTAGAGTGGGTTTTTTATTTACATTTGTTATACTATATTGGAATGAATTTGTGATAACAATTATTTTGATTATTGATTACTGACAATAGAAAAACCTTAGGAAAGGGAAGAGTCAGAATAGTACTAAAAATCAGAAGGATAGAGAGGGAAGTGAGAAAGAACTATTAGGATAAATCAAGTAATTCTGGTTAAGCTAAAAGGTAGGAAGTGTGATTTAATAGGTAAAAAAGAGGGGCATAGGTCTGGAACAATAGGCTTGGGTGTTAGGTTTCAAGAAGTCCTAAATAAATCACAAGTAAAGACTTAAATATAAATTAAGGATTCAAAAACAAATTAAGAACTTAATTTAGGGGATAGATAGATAGTCGCATATACTTATAATTAATACTAAATTCAAGTCAAAAATACATTTTCAGGTAGACTGTTACCAAGGATATATAAAGATATCTTCTGGAACAAGAAGTCAATCTGCGAGAGCCCAAGCACAATCACAGAGGAGACCATCTCTAGAACAATCCAAATTGCCTGAAATTTACCAAATACACTTGGATGAAATTAAGAAAATAAGAAGTGAACTGAAACAACTAATCAGTGAAAGATGATAGAAATCAGATTTGAACTAAGAATGGAATTAAGGGAGATATAGAAGAATCAATAAAGAAAACTAATACAGAACTTGAGCAAGTGAAACAAAAGTTAGGAAATTTAGAGAAGTTAAATTCAGGTACTCAAAAAAATGAAAGAAAAAAAGGGAAGCAAGATGAAGAAGCAGAGGAGAGAGCACTTTGGGAATTAAAATGGCGAGAAAAATGTGTTAAAATTTGTGGTATCTTGGAACAAAGAGAAGAAAACCTATATGAGAAATTATTATCAAAGATAGCAACATTTTTAGGACATAATATTCATTAACTTAATTTTGAAGTGGATAGGCAGTTTAGATTAAATTCTAAAGTTGCTGAACAAAAAAGGTTACCAAGGGATATAGTGATTTATTTTCTTAGGAAACAGACTGGATACCAGTTATTACAATTGCATCAAAAAACTCCATTTAAAATTGGTAATCAAGAAGTCCAATATCTTTAAACATATTCCCCTGAGGCTTTTGAGGGAAAGAAAGGAATACAGTCACCCTTCCTTTTGTGGTTTTGTGCATTCATGGAGTTGGAACCAATGGTGCACTGGGGGTACAGCATGCTGGGGGACAGGAGGAGGAGAGGGAGAGGAGAGGGTGAGGAGGCACCTCATTTGCAGCTCCATGGAGGGGGGCGCATCCAAAGCCAGGCTTAAGGGGGCGGCAGCAGCACCACCACCAGGATGAGCACCAGACAGGGGGTGGCAGTGGTGTCATGATGGAGAGGACAACGACCTCCCGCCGCTGCCCCATTGGACTGAGCCACTGCCGCCACCTCCTGGGGCCACCCCATCTCCCTTCCTCCCTTGCACTTGCCTCTCCTTTACTCCCTTAGAAGCCCACTCCGAAGCAGGCGGGCATGCCGGCAGTGGGGAGAGGCACCGATGGGGCTAGATGTCGGCTCCAGCAACTGGGCAGGAAGCTGAAAGTGCTCGCCTCACGAGGCCCCAAAAGAGCCACCCAGGGCTGAAGGCAGGCAGGAAGAGGGGGGGTGCCTGGAAAGGGGAGAAGACCTTGTCTGGGGATTGCCTTGCTGGTGCTGGCCAAAGAGGGGTGGGTGAGCACTGGAGGGTGATGAGCACCATGGTGGGGAAGGTGGTGGTGGTGTTGAAAAGCTGGTCCTCTGGCTGGCATTGGGGGGCAGCAGGAAGCAGTACGAGCGGTGGGGATGCAGGGGACAGGACGAGCATTGGGGGGATAGGGGGCACTTCGTGTGGTGGGGGTGGCAGTGGCAGTACAAGAATTCGGGGCATCAGGGGACAGGATGAGTATTGGGGCACAGCAGGGGGCAGGACTAGCATTGGGGGGAAGCAGGGGACAGTATGAGCAGTGGGGGTGACAGGGGCCAGGACGAGCATTGGGGGGTAGCAGGGTGCAGGAAAAGCATTGGGGGATAGCAGGGGGAAGGACGAGCATTGGGGGGCAGCAGGGGGAAGGACGAGCATTGGGGGGCAGGGGACAAGATGAACGTGGGGGGGCGTCAGGGGGCAGGATGAGCATTGGGGGGGAAGGGGGCAGTCGGTGCCATGGGGTGGCAGGGGCAGTACGAGCATTGGGGACACAGGAGACAGGATGAGCATTGGGGTTCAGCAGGTGTCAGTACAAACATTGGGGGGAGGCAGGGGGCAGTATGAGTGTTGGGGGTGGCAGGGGGCAGGATGAGCATTGGGGTCAGCAGAGAGCAGGATGAGCATTGGGGGACGGCAGGGGGCAGGAAGATCATTGGGGTAGCAGGGGGCAGGATGAGCACTGGTGGGTGGCAGGTGGCAGGACAAGCTTTGGGGTCAGCAGGGGGAAGTACGAACGGTGGGGTGTCAGGGGGTAGGACGAGCATTGGGGGAGGCAGGGGGCATTACGAGCAGTGGGGGTAACGGGGCAGGATGAGCATTGGGGGCGGCAGTGGGCAGTACGAGAGGTGGGGATGGCAGTGGGAAGGAGGAGCATTGGGGGCAGCAGGGGACAGGACAAGCATTAGGGGGCGGCAGGGGGTAGGACGAGCATTGGGGGGAGGCATGGGGCAGTAAGAGCAGTGGAGTGGCAGGGGGCAGGACGAGCATTGGGGTGGCAGAAGATAGGACAAGCATTGGGGGGTGGCAGGAGGCAGGATGAGCATTGGGGTGTAGCAGGGTACAGAATGACATTGGGGGCCGCAGGGGGCATGATGAGCTTTGGGGGTAGCAGCGGGCAGGATGACCTTGGGGTGCGGCAGGGGGCAGGGCGAGCATTGGGGGTGGCAAGGGGCAGGAAGAGCATTGGGGGGAAAGGGGGAAGTACGTGCGGTGGGGTGGCAGGGTTAGGGTTAGGTGGGGTGGCAGGGGGCAAGACAAGCATTGGGGGAGGCAGAAGATAGGACGAGCATTGGGGGGAGGCAGTGGGCAGTACAAAAATTGGGGGGAGGCAGGGGGCAGGACCACCATTGGTGGGTAGGAGGGGGTAGGATGACATTGGGGGGAGGCAGGGGGCATGATGAGCTTTGGGGGTAGCAGGGGGCAGGATGACCTGGGGTGCAGCAGGGGGAAGGACGAGGTTTGGGAGTGGCAGTGGGCAAGACGAGCATTGGGGGTGGCAGAAGATAGGACGAGCATTGGGAGGCGGCAGGAGGCAGGACGAGCATTGGGGTGTAGAAGGGGGCATGACGAGCTTTGGGGGTGGCAGGGGCAATACGAGCAGTGTGGGTGGCAGGGGGCAGGACGAGCATTGGGGGTGGCAGGGGGCAGGACGAACATTGGGGGGAGGCAGGGGGCAGGACGAGCATTGGGGCAGCAGGGGACAGAATGAGCATTGGGGGCAGCAGGGGGAAGGACAAACACTGGGGGCGGCAGGGGGCAGTATGAGCATTGGGGGGTAGCAGGGGGCAGGATGAGCATTGGGTATCGGCAGGGGGCAGTACGAGCGATGGGGTGGAAGGGGGCAGGATGAGCATTCGGGGGTTGCAGGGGGCAGGACGAACACTGGGGGCGGCAGGAGACAGGATGAGCATTGTTGGGCGGCAGGGGGCAGTACAAGCATTGGGGGGAGGAAGGGGGCAGGACGAGCATTGGGGGGCGGCAGGGGGTACGATGAACATTGATGGGGCTGCGGGGGCAGGACCAGCATTTGAAACAAGAAATCATATTCCTTTGTTTTCTTCAAAATTCTTTTTGGGATTTCCCTCATAATTAATAATTGTTTCTCTTCTACAATAACCGGTGATTTGTTATGTTCTTCCAAAACTCTTTCCTTAGTTGATTTCTTTGAAAATTGCACCACCACATCTCTGGGGTATTTATTCCGTTTCGCTAAAGCCGATTGTACTCTATACACCACATCAATCTCATTTTCCATAATTTCTCTCTCAGCCTCCATAAAGTCAGCCAAGATAGAAATCATCTTCTCTTTAATGTTTTCATCTTTATCCTCATTCAAACCCCTAATTCTTAGCCAAGAATCCATTTGTTTCTGTTCTATCAAAGCTACTCTGTCTAATTCCCTGTCGATCTCCTCAGAAGATTGATCTGATTTTTTTTCAAATCCAGTATTTCTTTTTTATTAGCTTCAATATCTTTTTTATTAACTTCCACCTGCATCTTAACCTGTTCTAACGATTCTTTCATCTCTCCCACCTGTAATTTTAACTCATTTATGTCCTGTTTCATTTCCCTCATAAACATTCTCATCTCCTCCATAAACTTTTTATGATCGTCAGGGGGTTCCTCCCAAGAATCCCTTCTTTGTTGGGTTACTGGTTCCATACCTCGTATTTCCCCGTCCTTAATTTTGACATACTTAAACAATAGATTTGTTTATCTATACTTTAATCAATCCCACCTCTTTAAAACTTTTCTAAATTAATTCAGTACTTCAAAATTAATTAATTCATTAATGATCCAATCCACTATCGAAAATAATTACAATCACAGAGACCACTCTTACCAAATTAGTCGCTTAACTATACAAATGAATTGTCCTCTGATCACCCCAAGTTAATCACGTTTGATCAATTAATCAATTAATTCATCAATCAGCCAAATCCATTAATCAATTAATCAATCAAACCCAATCAATTAATTAATCAATTCAATAATTAATCTCTTAAGGTGACCAATTAATTAATCAGTTATCAGATAATTAATTAAAGTATTGTTAATCACTTATTAAATTGGGGGATCTTAACTAATAAAACCAATTAATACATTCTAATTAGTACAGCAGGGGCAAAGTTCATATATATCTATAATAACAATAATAACCCTTGGGATATTAATAATAATTCATTCCATCCTCTCATATCCTATACCAATTCATTAATTAATCAACAACCAATTCATACACCAATTAATATACTCTTGATCTACTTCTAATACTTATAACCCAATATCCCCAAATTATTTGGTCTAAATTATATCACTACATTGTTCCATTACATCAAATCATATTCATCATAACCATCAAATTAGTACTCTTCCCCTCTTCCTTAGCCCCCACACTTCTGTCTCCTTTTCTCAGATTCTCCTTATTGTTCCAACCTCCTTTTGCTCTCCTTGTTTTTCTTTCTTGGGTTAAACGTTGCCTTGTCTTACTCCATATTCTTCTTTTCCCTCTCCTCCTCTCCTTTCTCTCTCTTCCTCTGTCGTCCTTTATTTATCTTCACTCCCTGCTTTACAAGTCTCTCTTTCCAAGCCTTTCTTTCTCTATGGCTCTCCGGAAGCACAGGGGGGCTCGTAAATTCTTTCTTAAAGCAAAATGTCTTAGGAAAAGGGGGTTTGTATCTCAGTCTATAACATTTAAAGTCTGAAATATATGATATTATTTTTCCAGCCCATTCACTCATACACCCATCCTTCCCATTGAACAAATCAATACTTCTATCTTAACAATGTAACAAAAGGACAAACGTCTCTCGCGGAGCTACTTCTTCCAAGGAACGCTGACTAGTTTTCCATGGTGTTCTTCCTCTTCTCCTCCACCCTGGGGCCTCCATTCCAGGATTTTCTCTCACAATTTCCTTGATAAAGGCTCCACGTTGCACCTCTTTCCAAGCTTTTACCCTCAGCTTGTTTTGCCTCGGAAGAGGTTCGGTGGTAGGGAATAGCGGTTGGGCGGTGCCCTTCCTCAGCTCGCTACAGTAGGTGCGCTGTTATAGCCGCGGCTGCCCGTCCCACTCCTCTCCGTGGACCCACCAACGCTGGTTGACAGCACTGGAACGGGGGCCTTTATCGCCAGCCTCTCTAGCTTCTCCCCTTTCTTTGGGGACCAAGACGAACTGCCCTCACCTCTATTACATGCAGTAACCCACCGTAGCGGTGACCTCACAGCGAAGCGTCGTGAACTCGTGTCTCCCTCACTCACGTCCCGAACTGGAAGTCCCTCCACACTTAATTCTTGCTCCCTCCTCCTGACTAGGCTGTTCTGGAAAATCTTCTTGTCTTTTTCTTGTAGATTAAGAAGGAATACATGCTTCTGTCTGACTGTGATCCCACTGGAGCATATAGATTCCACTGGAGCATATGGCGAGGGTATTTCAGGGAGAGGGAAGGGAGCATGGGGGAGTGGCCGGGGCAGGACGAGCATTGGGGGCAGCAGGGGATAGGATGAGCATTGGGGGCGGCAGGGGATAGGACGAGCATTGGGGGGAGGCAGGGGGCAGGATGAGCATTGGGGCGTAGCAGGGGGCAGGATGAGCATTGGGGGGTGGCAGGGGGCAGGACAAGCTTTGGCGGGTGGCAGGGGGCAGTACGAGCGGTGCGGGTGGCAGGTGGAAGGACGAGCATTGGGGGGAGGCAGGGGGCAGGACGAGCAGTGGGGGACTGCTGGGGCCAGGATGAGCATTGGGGGTCAGCAGGGGGCAGTACGAACATTGGGGGGAGGCAGGGGGCAGGATGAGCATTGGGGGCAGCAGGGGACAGAACGAGCATTGGGGCGGCAGGGGGAAGGACGAAAATTGGGGGGAGGAAGGGGGAAGGATGAGCATTGTTGGGTGGCAGGGGGCAGTACGAACATTGGGGGGAGGAAGGGGGAAGGATGAGCATTGGCAGAGGCAGGGGGCAGGACAAGCATTGGGGGTTGGCAGGGGGCCATACGAGGATTAGGGCGTAGCAGGGGGGCTTACGAGCGATGGGGGTGGAAGGGAGCAGGATGAGCATTGGTGGGAGGCAGGGGGCCGGAGGAACACTGGGGGCAGCAGGAGACAGGATGAGCATTGTTGGGTGGCAGGGGGCAGTACGAACATTAGGGGGAGGAAGGGGGAGGAATGAGCATTGGGGGGCAGCAGTGGGCAGTACGAACATTGGGGGGAGGCAGGGGGCAGGATGAGCATTGGGGGCAGCAGGGGACAGAACGAGCATTGGGGCGGCAGGAGGAAGGATGAACACTGGGGGTGGCAGGAGACAGGATGAGCATTGTTGGGCGGCAGGGGGCAGTATGAACATTGGGGGGAGGAAGGGGGCAGGACGAGCATTGGGGGTCAACAGGGGGCAGTACGAGCGATGGGGGTGGAAGGGAGCAGGATGAGCATTGGGGGCGGCAGGGGGAAGGATGAACAATGGGGGTGGCAGGAGACAGGATGAGCATTGTTGTGTGGCAGGGGGCAGTACGAACATTGGGGGGAGGAAGGGGCAGGACGAGCATTGGGGGGAGGCAGGGGGCAGTACGAACATTGGGGGAGGCAGGGGGCAGGATGAGCATTGGGGGCAGCAGGGGACAGAACGAGCATTGGGGGGCGGCAGGGGGAAGGATGAACAATGGGAGTGGCAGGAGACAGGATGAGCATTGTTGGGTGGCAGGGGGCAGTACGAACATTGGGGGGAGGAAGGAGGCAGGATGAGCATTGGGGGGAGGCAGGGGGAAGTACGAACATTGGGGGAGGCATGGGGCAGGATGAGCATTGGGGGCAGCAGGGGACAGAACGAGCATTGGGGGCGGCAGGGGGAAGGATGAACACTGGGGGTGGCAGGAGACAGGATGAGCATTCTTGGGTGGCAGGGGGCAGTACGAACATTGGGGGGAGGAAGGGGGCAGGACAAGCATTGGGGGTGGCAGGGGGCACGATGAACATTGATGGGGCTGCAGGGGCAGGACCAGCATTGGGGGGAAGCAGGGGGCAGAACGAGCAGTGGGGGGTGTCAGGGGACAGGACAACTTATTGGGGGAGCGGCAGGGGGCAGAAGGAGTGGTGGGAGGCAGCAGCAGACTGAACATGCAGGGGGGGTGGCAGGGGGCAGAAGGAGCGGTGGGGAGGCAGCAGGGGGGAAAGAGCGGAGAATGAACAGCAGTGGCAGAACGAGCAGCGGGGGCTGAGTAAACCCACCAGCCTACCTCAAAGGGTTGTCATGAGGTCTCCTGGTCCTCATGACATCTCCAGAGGGGAGTTTTTAAATGGCGTATGGTACGCCAGGTCCAGCTAGTTTTATATATATTGGTTTGAAATCTGCAAGTAGCAGTATTTGCTAAAGGCTAATGACATCTGGCTTCTTAATATTTCTAACTGGCCTAGTTTTATGCAAATTAGACTTCTGCTTGCATTCAGATGTCTCTCCATCCTGATTACTGTTCTGAGCTGCAGGTTGAGATGCAGAGGTGGTTGACGGTTCAGACTTTGTGGACCTTCTTTTCCTAACCACCCTCCAAAGTCGACCCTGTAAAACTCTCAAAGAGTAAGTCAGGAAATGCCAACGAAGGAGCAAAGAAAAACCACCTCTGCTCACACCATGCGGAGGAGGAGGAAGAGGAGGCGGCAACGGCAGCAGTGGAACTGTTGGCTTGGGCCAAAGTGCTTGTTGTGGCAACAAGGACCATTTAGAACCCATTTCCAAAGGACGCCGGTGGGCTGCTATGCAATGGGAGCTCCTGCCAGCCTTGCGCAGGTTAATGGACCAACGAGGTCAAGCAGGTTGGCTATCAGATGGGGAAGGGGCTTAACCTCTGTCTTGTGGACCCCATCTCAGTGTGACTTGACTGCAAAAGTAATAAACTTTCCAAAGAGTAAATTACTAGAATTACTTGGGTTGGAAAGAAAATAGTTAATTAACAACTTAGTCCAATCGGAATGATTCCAACTAGGTTGGCTTAACGTAAAGCCCATTCCAAGAGGATTGGGCTCCAGCCTTTCTCTTGATCCCTTGAATTACTTGAGATAGATTAAAACACTAGAAGTGGTGAAGCAAACTTTTTTGCTTTGGTTTTGGAGCAGAAAACCACCAGGTATCTACTTTACCCTTTCCCAACCACCAGCTGACTTGCACTATCAGAAACTAATTAGAAATAATCTTTCCATCTCCCAATTCAAAAATCTATTTAATATACAGTCTTCCAATAGAAAAGGTATTACACATTAAACGGATAAACACAGAGCAATGTTTTTATTAGAAAACATAAGAAAATGCAACACTCGTCTATCTTTATACCAGTAATAACTTCCCCAGAGGGAGGTGCACCATTCCTGGAGGTACTGCAATACCAGGTGGATGTGTGGAGTGGATGGAGCAAGCTCCTATTCCATCTCCCAGTCCCAAAAATCCGTTTAATAAATAGTCCTTGAATGGAGTATGTACCAGATATTAAAGAACAGATTAAACCTTTTATTGCAGAATATTTATAATACAATTTAACATAACTACATAAAATAATGCCTAATAAGTCCAAAGAATGCAATTGCAAAAAAAAAGTACACTAGGATAATAGACAGTATAAACAATATATGTAAAGCAAATCTCATTCCTAGGATAAAATAAATTTTTAAAACATATTTTAAGAGAAAAGAACATACTAAAAGAGACCAATAATATATTTTGCCTTTAGATCACAATATGTGATCACTAACATATCCAACAGATGCATACCATACATAGACTATAAATAATTTCTCATATAGAAAAGCTTTCCCAATCTTATCACCCCCTCCCTCTCTGCAAGAGCAGGAACTGACTCCTCATACTGACGGTGGCCCAAAATTTGCTCGATGCAAATGTCTTGGGATCATCTAGTGGTATCCGCTATCATTAGCCTGCTCATAAGTTTAGCATAGTGCTTTCCCACCCCACAAACTCACAGTATAGGCTCATTTGCTGGCTCCCAGCCACCCAGGGCTCCAACAAGTAATGCATGAACAGGGACCTGGTACCCCCTTTGTCTCAGTACATCAGCCAGAGGGGCATACTTTTGATGTTTACATTCTATAGCCTCCCTCATGGCTGGTTTCTTGTTTTCAAAGGGCATCATGATGTCCATGATGATGATCTTTTTCTGGCCTTTGTCCATAATAATGCCATGAAGATGCTTCAAAAGAAGGTAATATTCAGCCTCTGCTTTCATCTGCAGGAACAGTATGTGAAAAGGCTCTGCAGCAGAACCAATATCAGCCACAGTCAGTAGAATGAGTAGGCCATGGCTTCAGCAAGCTGCCACACATAGAAGTCCCACATCTAATACTGAGAGCTATGTTACCATTTTTACCTGGGCATTAAGGAGATCATATAATGTATGGTTTACACCTATAGAAGTATTAAATGATATTTTAGATGTATGGGAGCTGAATGGGATAATTCAGGGGATATAAAACGCTCTTGTATGTATCCCATAAGACCTAAAAAGTCAAGAGGCATGGTGATCTTGCCTTGTATAGATAGCAACTAAGATCATTGCTTTTGAAGTCAATTTTACAAATTTGAAGGAAGAGAAATTTCTTTCAAGTGGGGCCTGCATTCTGATCTCTTAAAAATCAATGCTAAATTATATTTGAATCTATACACCCATAAGGTAGCAAATTCAAAGAATGGAAATTATCATTTAATTTGTAGAGATGCCTCTTTGAAGAACTAACTTCTCTAAAGTCTGCTGGTGATCTGTGCTCAAAAGGACTATCTGGAATGCAGAAACAATTAGAATCTGGGACAGCATCTTATCCTGTTGAAACTCTCAAAGTGACAGTCCCTGAGAAACCCGTTCTTCTAACACTCTGTAACTGTAATAGAAGGGATAGAAATGGCCCCCTCTTGGCTCCCACATACAGTTCCCTCAATCTTGGAAAATCAGCAGGAGGTGAGCCGAGTGAGAGGGGTCAGCCTTCATTTTTCAACTGTCTTTTTAAAGGCTTGCGGAGGGGAGGCTTGAGTTTGTTTTTGGCCGTTTGCTCTCCCTGAGCACATGGTCTGAGGGGACGGGGGCTTCTGCTGAGCCACTGACCGGTCTGGAGGAGGAGTTAGCAGCCACTAGCTCTATACAACTGCTGCTACAGTCTTTCCAGGTTAATCTTGGAAAAGCAGCAGGAGGTGAGCTGTGTGTGAAATGACATTTGTGCAAAGATTGATAGTTATTGTAGGTGTTTCAATGGGATAAAACTCCAGACTCTTCCAGTTAGTTAATTATTTGAATAAAAACTTTGAATGGAAAGTGGAGAAGTTCCACTTGAAAGTGAAAGTTTGGAGAAAAGAATACATTGTGGAACTGCAACATTGAGTTGAGTTAGAAGAACAAGATTTAAGAGGAGGAGGAGAAATCATGGTGATGGAGCAGAAAACAATGGAAGAGGCATCAGTAATTATAAAAAGACAATATATAAATTAAAATATATAGAAGAAAGCCTTGGCATTATACCATGGGATAAAGTGGATTTCTAAGCTTTCTTTGATTTAATTTATAGAAGGCTCATTTATTACTTACTGATGGTTTATTTGTTTGTTTGGAAAGGAGGAGGGCTGGAATAAATTGGTAGAAGGTTAAAAGGGGATAACACATGAGCAGGAAATAAAGGGAAGACAAAAGGAAGGTTGTGTTGTTTTGTGGCAGATAAAGAGTGAAACTGGAAGATAAAGGGCTAAACTGGAGGGTGTTTTCTTTTTCTTTCCTTTTTCTTGGATTCTATAGATGATATAATTTAATATAGTGGTATGAACTTTTGGTTGTTTTTTTTCCTTGCCTTTATCATTCAGTAGCTAACAGTATATATTTCCAGTGTGCTACTGTCTTTTCCTCCAGCATTTTTACCTGTATGTTTCAAATTTGAATGACAAAATGATATTTTTGGTTAATTCCTTAAAGATCATTAAAAGTGAAGTGAAGGATAAAAAATAACTAAGGAACTTTTATTTCAAAACAACAAAGTCAATTACTTTGCCATCATAAGCCTAATAATTATATTAAAAGTAGCATATATGTATGTCTTGCAGTTGCACAGATATAACTGAAAACATTTGCTTGAGATGCGCAACCCTTGCTAGGTAGGAAAGGTAACCATGGTAAGTATCCATTGCTATGCTCACTGTTTAAAATCTGCGCGAGCAATGCAGATTTATAGGCCAATTAGCTCAGACTATATATATAATTCTCTTGGGTATGTTGCCTTTTCCACTGTGGTGATTGGCTGCTTAGGGAACTGACCTACCAATCAAAGGCCTGTTGGGCAGCCAATCAGCACACTGGGTGTGGGACCATATAGATTCCAAACATGGCCGCTGGAGAGGGACAGTGAGTAACATGGGGGTGGATATGCTGTGTGCCTCTGTGTGCCAGAGTGCAGGGGGTGGGGGCAGAACTGGCTCGGGGGGGGGGGGTAGAACAAGCAGTGGGGTGGCAGCAGGGGGTAGAATGAGCAGTTGGGGTGGCAGGGGGCAGAACGAGCATTGGGGGGCAGCAGGGGGCAGAACGAGCGGTGGGGATGGAAGGGGGAAGGATGAGTATTGGGGGCGGCAGGGGCAGGAAGAATGGTGTTGGGTGGCAGGGGACAGGATGAGCTTTGGGGGGTGGCAGGGGGAAGGACAAGCATTGGGGAGTGGCAAGGGGCAGGTCGAGCATTGGGGGGCAGCAGGGGGCAGGACAAGCATTGGGGCAGCAGGGGGCAGGACGAGCATTGGGGCCGCAGGGGACAGGACGAGCAGTGGGGGGTGGCAGGGGGAAGGCCAAGCATTGGGGGGCAACAGGGGGCAGGACGATCAGTGGGGGACATCAGGAGCAGAACCAGCATTGGGGCAGCAGGCAACAGATCAAGCGGTGGAGATTGGCAGGGGCAGGACAAGCATTGAGGGGCAGGAGGGGCCAGAACGAGCGGTGGGGGTGGCAGGCAGCAGGACAAGCATTGGGGGGCAGCAGGGGCCACAATGAGCGGGACAAGCAGTGGGGGTGGCAGGGCGCAGGATGAGCGGTGGGGGTGGCAGGGGCAGGACAAACGGTGGAGGCTGTCAGGGGGAAGGACAAGTGGTGGGGGTGGCAGGGGACAGGACAAATGGTGTGGGGTGGCAGAGAGCAGGACGAGCACTGGGAGGAAGCAGGGGGCACAATGAGCATTGGGGAAAACAGGGGGCAGAACGAGGGGTGGGGGTAGAAAGGGGAAGGATGAGCATTGGGGGCGGTAGGGGCAGGAAAAATGGTGTTGGGCGGCAGGGGGCAGAATGAGCAGTGGGGGTGGCAGGGCACAGGATGAGTTTGGGGGGTGGCAGGGGGCAGGACGAGCATTGGGGAGTGGCAGGGGGCAGGACAAGCATTGGGGGGCAGCAGGGGGAAGGACAAGCATTGGGGTGAGGCAGGGGGAAGGATGAACATTGGGGAGTGGCAGGGGGCAGGACGAGCATTGGGGCCGCAGGGGACAGGACGAGCAGTGGGGGACATCAGGAGCAGAACAAGCATTGGGGTAGCAGGGGACAGATCAAGCGGTGGAGATTGGCAGGGGCAAGACAAGCATTGAGGGGGAGGAGGGGGCAGAACGAGCGGTGGAGTGGCAGGCGGCAGGACAAGCATTGGTGGGCAGCAGGGGTCACAATGAGCGGGACAAGCAGTGGGGGTGGCAGGCGGTAGGATGAGCGGTGGGGGTGGCAGGGGGCAGGACAAACGGTGGGGGCTGTCGGGGGAAGGACAAGTGGTGGGGGCTGGAAGGGGGCAGGACGAGCATTGGGGAAGCAGGGAACAGAACGAGCAGTGGGGGTGGCAGGGAGGAGGATGAGTATTGGGGGAAGCAGGGGGCAGAATGAGTCGTGGGGATGTCAGGGGGCAGGACAAGCGGTGGGGGTGGAAGGACAAGCATTGGGGGAGGCAGGGGGCAGGACGAACAATGGGGAGTGGCAGAGGGCAGGACGAGCATTGGGGCCGCAGGGGACAGAACGAGCAGTGAGGGTCAGCAGGGGGCAGAACAAGAGGTGGGGGGGCAGGGGCCAGGCCAAGCATTGGGGGGAAGCAGGGGGCAGGACGAGCAGTGGGGGACATCAGGAGCAGAACCAGCATTGGGGCAGCAGGGGACAGATCAAGCGGTGGAGATTGGCAGGGGCAGGACAAGCATTGAGGGGCAGGAGGGGGCAGAACGAGCGGTGGGGGTGGCAGGCGGCAGTACAAGCATTGGGGGGAAGCAGGGGGCACAATGAGCAGGACAAGCAGTGGGGGTGGCAAGGGGCAGGATGAGCATTGGGGGGGCAGCAGGAGGCAGGATGAGCGATGGGGTTGGCAGGGATCAGGACAAACTGTAGGGGCTGTCGGGGGAAGGACAAGTGGTGGGGGGTGTCAGGGGGAAGGATGAGCACTGGGGGAAGCAGGGGGCAGGAAAAGCAGTGGGGGTGGCAGGGAGCACGATGAGCATTGGGGGGCAGCAGGGGGCAGAATGAGTTGTGGGGAGGTCAGGGGGCAGGACAAACGGTATGGGATAGTAGGGGGCAGGACAAGCGGTGGGGCTGGCAGGGGGCAGGACGAGCAGTGGGGGGAAGCAGGGGGCAGGACAAGCGGTGGGGGTGGCAGGGGGCAGGATGAACATTGGGCAGCGGCAGGGGGCAGAACAAGCGGAGGGGGGCAGCAGGGTTCAGAACGAACACAGAAAGAGTGGTGGGGGAAGAACGAGCAGCAGGGGGCTGAGTGAAGCCACCAGCCTACCTCAAATGTCTCATGGGCATTTTGGGGGGAGTTTTTAAATGGCGTATGGTACTCCGGGTCCAGCTAGTTTTAGGTATATTGGTTTGAAATCTGCAAGGAGCAGTACAGTATTTGCTAAAGGCTCATGACAACTGGCTTCTTAATTTTTCTAACTGGCCTAGTTTTATGCAAATTAGTCTTCTGATTGCATTCAGATGTCTCCCCATTCTGATTACTGTTCTGAGCTGCAGGTTGAGATGCAGAGGTGGTTGACTGTTCAGACTGTGTGGGCCTTCTTTTCCTAACCATCCTCCTCACATTAGCATTTTATGCAGTTAAAGCTGTTAACTGCTGTACCATTACTGACAGCAATGCTGTCTGCTCCTTCATATTACACTCAAGCATTTGTCTACTACGTTCATATATCAAATCCTCTTCTTTTTGCCTGTCTGCTGTAGCCTTTTCAAGTCTTTCAATTCTGCTGTCCTCTCTCTGTGAAAGCCTATCAAGGTGTGTGAGCATTTTGTCCATGAGCCTGCTTGAATGCTGCATTATTTCACAGAATCATAGAATTGTAGAGTTTTGTCCGGTTTCAACTGTTCTTCATTCTTTTCTTCTCTTATTAATTTCTAGCCTTTCAGCAGGTGTCAAGGTAGCTAGCATATTTGAAGTTGAGGCTGCTGAGGAGAAAAACATATTATATCATATTCTTCATTAACAGTGCATTATCTTACATGCACACGTAACAACAGCATTGTGATATGTCACAGTTTTACCAGATTCAGTAAAGAAGCACAGAAGAATATTAAGTGCTGATGAAACTTCATAAAAAAAATGCAGGTAATAAGAAAAAGTACACTTAATAAAGTATAACCACACCCCACTTTTTAAAATGTGGAAGTTAGCAAATGTTTTTTCAGTAGTTAAAACACATGAGTATTGCCAATTTTCATGTGCTAAATGACAAGTGCTTGTGCTCAAAATCTGCATTACAAACAAAGCAGCAACTGCAGGTGCATATTTCTTTTATAACAGAAATGTTTAACAGGAACAAAAGGGAAAACACTTAACCCCAGAAAGGAACTGTGTTAAGAATTGAATAGCCTGTGGTCTCTTTATGGCATGCTTGAGCAGATCAAAGAAGAAAATGCCATTACTGTTATTGTTGCCCGCATGTAGAGACAACATCTCACTTTTTATTAATAAATTTTAGCCCAAATTAACAATTTACTTAAACTGCAATTTACGAGTATATGTGTGTGTGTGTGTGTGTAAGGGAGTATACTTTAATAAATTAAAAACAGAATCTTAAAAAAATCGCTCGAGAAAAATTGCGTCAAAGTGCAACTGTTGTCTCTTAAAATATAAAATTATATCTTCCACATTAAATATCTACTGATAAGAAAAAATGTTAAATATGTCATTTTCAACACATACATCAATGTAATACATAAAATTTATATCCTATTTAATAAATATAAATGGGCTTACCTTCCACATTTTCAAATAACACTAGGGACTCCTGTTCAGATTCCTTGCTGTTATCCGTAGATGTGTTGATCCATCTTACTGATTTAAAGGGTCTCCGAGCAGCAGATGAACTTCTAGCTATCCTTTTTGGATGCATGCTGCACTCACCTCCTAATACAGAATGCAGTTCATCAAAAAAGGGCATAGTTACATCATCGTATCCCCTCTTAGAATTATGGTCTACCACTTCGCGGTACCTCGCCCTCATAGTTTTATTTTTCATGCAGCATTCCTCCGCTGTCCTGTCGTGGCCTCTTTTTTGCATTTCCTTGGCAATTTTTTCAAAAAGGTCAATATTTCTATGGCAGCTGTGGAGCTGCTCCTGCACCTTCTGTTCGCCCCACAAGTCGAGCAAATCTAAAGTTTCACCATGGCCCAAGGCAGTGACCCAGCCACCTTTCTTTTTTCTCACCTCTGTAACAGTTGCAATTGCAAAATAACCAGACCGTAAAAGAGCTGTTTATTCTTGAGGACGTAAACAAGAAAGAAGCAGGGCGGGTGGATATTTAAAAAAACAGGCAAGGGCAGGACAACCACTCCCACGTCCCACGCTTCACCACCTGAAATTTCCGGTACATGAAAGATTTCGATTCAGAATCGGTAGGGTAGTTCACATTATCGATACAGCACTAACTTCCGCTACTTTTTTTAAAAGTCAGAAAAAGTTCCAAAATCCTTTATTACACTACTAATGAGTTTTTGTAGCCCCCTCCTTCTGAAAGAGATGTCTTTGGGGCACAACGCGTGTAAACAATTAGGTATCATAGAGAATTCTTCTCGGGTTTTTTTTTTCCATTGTGTAACTGAGCCCACAGAGCAGTGTTCACACAGGTAGCAAACTAGTGCATGGTACTGGCTAATATGAGTGGCAAGGGTGCTGTGCTTAGCACATTGTTTCTTTGGTACTTTACACACAGGACAGACAAAGTTGTTGGATGGCTATTGAAGGACAATCTACAAACAACATACAAGCAATAACATAATATAAAACACACAAACCAACATAAACCCAAAGATAACCCCCTCTTATACTAACCCCCTCTTATACTAATCCCTCCTTATCCATCTCAAGTTACCTTAGACAAACAAGATTAACAGAAGACTAACAAACAGGAGGTGCTGTTTGGCAATCTGTAGGTGGAAAATTGGCTGGAAACTGTGTAATAATTCTGGAATGCAGAACGAGTGGACCATCAAGCGGAATCCAGCAGCACGTTTGCCATCTCGGGAGGCCTAAAAGAAGAAGTCCTGGAAATAAAGAGAAACATGTTTAGAGTGTCATCTGCAATCTGCCACACTATGCAGGCCAGCTGTATTGGTAGGAAGAAATTATGGAGACAGAACAAGTCATGGAGGCAGACAAGCACGTCCTGCCGACAATTTTAGCTCCCAACCCAGTTCTACTTTTGCCTTTTGCCCAGGAGCCAGAGTCAGTGGGGGTGTGATCCTGGGGGCAGAGGGGCACCTGGAGCCAACTTTCATGGGTCCAGGCCAAGGAGTCCAGGCCAGTCCTTGGAAGACAGGAGCCTCATCCCTGTCCTTTCCGCTGGAAGGCTGATTCCTCAGCTGAACCTTCTACCCTTACCTTCCTCTGGGCCTTTTCCTTCTTCCCTCACTGCTTCTGCTGTTGCTGCTACCTGACTAAACCTTACCTGCCACTTTCAGGACCACCTTTGAGCAGCCAGGAAATGGACCAGACAGGGGAGAGGGAGGGGGGAGGAAGGAAGAACCATAGTGGTGTCACAGTAAGAGAAGGGAGGGAAAGAGGGCATGGGAGGAGGTGCACAATCCAGAGGGTTTTCTTACACGATGAGGGACAAAAGCATCTTGAGTCTGACCAGGTTGCCCAACCCACAATTACTTCTTGCTCCCTCCTCCTGACTAGGCTGTTCTGGAAAATCTTGTCTTTTTCTTGTAGATTAACAAGGAATACATGCTTCTGTCTGATTGTGATCCCACTGGAGCATATAGATTCCACTGGAGCACATGGAAAGGGTATTTCAGGGAGAGGGGAGGGAGACAAAAACGTATCTGTTTGGCAGACTGGATGAACAGAGTGCTCACCCAGCACTCCTCCTCTTCCTACTCCTCATCTTCTTCCCGCTTCCTCCCCCTCCTGCTTCTCCTCCTGTTCTTCTAATTGTTGATCCTCCTCCTCTTGCTCTTCCTCCACCTGCTCTTCCCCTTCTTGTTCCTCCTCCTCCACTCCCTGTTGTTCTTTCTCTTCTTGATCCGCCTTCGGCTCCTCTTCCCGCTGTTTTTGCTCTTTTTGTTCCTTCACCTCCTTCTCCTCCACCTCCTCCTGCTGCTGTTCTTCCTCTTCTTGTTCCTCCATTTCCTCCTCTTCCTCTTCTTGTTCCTCCTTCTCCTCTTCCTGCGTTTTTCCTTTTTGTTCCTCCACCTCCTTCTCCTCCACCTTCTGCTGCTCTTCCTCCACCCGCTCTTCCTTCTTCTCCTCTTCTTCCTCTTGTTCCTCCTCTTGCTGCAGTTCTTTCTCTTCCTCCTCCTCCCCCCAGACAGGCCTCCTGAGGTTGATGCTGGAGCTGAGGATGGAGGCTTCTAGGAGGGAAGGTGCAGAGGCAATGTGTCTTGAGGCTGGATGGTAGAGCTGGCCAGGAGAGGCTGAAGGGAGGGAAAGGTATTGGACAGGGGAAACAGAGGGGGAAGGCGAGGCGAGGGAGAGAGAGGGAAGGTGGAAAAGAGCAGAGGAGGGTGGAAGGGGAAGCTGGCAACAGGTGCTCCCTGATGTTTCCGAACTTCCATTCGTCACCCTGCAAAACAAAATGGAGGCAGTTTTGTAAATACAGGAAAGATAAGCTGGACCAGAAAAGGCTAGTCAGACAGAAGAGCCATGAGAAAGAACAGAGGAAGAGAGCATGAAATAAGGAGATCCTCTAACCTGTTGGGGCTGATGGAGAAAGCCCCCTCAGCTACATAACTGAAGCCCTCCAAGTGCTGTTCTTCTGCGGCATTTCCCTCAAGAGGGCTGAGAAATAAGCTGTCCTGGGATATCTCAGTGTCGAAGGGATGTGTTTCTACAATGAAGAGGAGAGGAGAGCTCATCCTCCTCTGCAAAAGCTCTTCCCAGTTGATCTCCTGGCAGGGGTAAAAGATTTAGGAAATTATTGGTGTTTATAATAAGCAGAGAAGAGCGTAAGCCCAGTGCAATGAACTTCTGGTATAAAACAGGATAGAAACATGCAGGATGCTCCAGTAAGGTTAAAAAGCAAAACTTATATTTAATGTGGCACAGAATCCATCTGAGACAGAAAAATCAATAGATAGAAGAAAGCTATCTAACAGGTAGAAGAGAAGAGTCCCTAAAGCTGACTCTCATGAGTAGATGTAAGGCATCTGGAGGCAGAGGTGCCTCATGTCTGATGGCTTCTAGGCTTCTAGCTTCAGGCTAAAAGAGTGGGAAAATACTAAAACATCTTTGAGCAAGGGGTGAAGTGAGCCCTGCATGCAAGTAGGAAGTAAAACCTAGAAAACACAGATCAGTGAGACACACAGAGAACAGACAAAGGGAGAGGCATGCTAGAGAGTAGAGAAGCATCACATGTTAGAAATCTGGAAGCTGTGATTCAGAAGGTGGGGCATCTCCAGACTGGGAAGTGACTGAGGAGCTTAGAGTGGGGGAAAGAGATCATTGATCATTGGAGTTTTAGCTGTGAGGATGTGTGACAAAAAGAACTGAAAAGGAGAAAGAGGGAGAGAGAGGTGCTATTAGTTTAGAGGCCAGCTGGGAAAGTCTTTTTGGAGCTCACAGAAGAGGCCAAGGCCTCCAGAGTGCTGGGAGGAGGATGCTTTACTCATGCTTGACCACGTACCTTAAAGAAAACGTGAGCCTTAACATTTTCTGCACCCTGTTCTCCACTCCCAAGGCGTCTCTCAGGTTTTTTGGTCATGAGCTAGAAAACATCATGGCAACGGTCAGAAATGGCCACCTGCCCACCAAACATTTCCTGCCCCATGCCCAAAACAAAGCAACCCATATCCCAGTGAAGAGGGGAGGATCTCTGAAAAAAGCCTGAGAAGATCCTTGACCTCTCATCTATACTGTGGAGGAAGCTCTGTTGATCCACCCCAAAGTACACGACTACTAATCTCACCTGGGACAAGATGGAGACCGCCTCTGAGGACAGCATGGCTGGGTACATTACTTGGGAGGTGAGCACCTTTCCCATTAGGATTGTACAATCCTCTCCTTGAAAAGGGTCCTACAATGAAGAAGGAGACAAAGCAAAGCATCAGTCAGGGAAGCCAGATACAGGCTCTCTCACAAAGGGATAACTGTGTCCTTGACTATGTCTTCCGCAGCTTCAAGGAAAATAATTACAGTAGTTTTCTCCCCAGAGCAGGAGAAAATGAGAGGTTGAGACATACCATGAATGGTCATTCTAGGAAGGCTGAAGGAGCAATCCACTACCTCTGGGTTATCCACTCATGCCAGCTAAGCAAGGCAGGAGATGACATCCTAATCTGTTACGATATATATCGATGGGAGGGAGGGGATTGCTCCTTCAGCCTTCCTAGAATGACCATTCACAGTACGAGGTCTGTCTATTAAATAATGAGACAGTGTTTCTACTTTTCAGACAAATCAGGGAGAAATG
Source organism: Gambelia wislizenii (assembly GCA_030847615.1). Taxonomy (NCBI): domain Eukaryota; kingdom Metazoa; phylum Chordata; class Lepidosauria; order Squamata; family Crotaphytidae; genus Gambelia; species Gambelia wislizenii. The sequence continues at coordinate 265,551,101 of JAUMIR010000002.1, forward strand.
ATTATGAATGATTGAGTGGTGACTTTGAACATTTCTGAACCTGCATAAGAAACATCAACACTGTTGGGCATTCAGTTAATTGTCAGTCATCGTCTAAAGCAGCTGTGTTGTCTGTTGTGTGCTGGAAAAATGATAAGTATGAAAGTCGAGCAACGTGTCAATTTGACATTTTAGTATACTTGAACAGAACAACAACAGAATCTTTCAAATGCTTCCTGAGGCCTACGCGGAAAACTGCATGTCTTATGTGCATCTGTTTGAGTAGCACAAAAGATTCAGAGAAGGACATGAGAATGTGGAAGATGATGAATTCCCTGGATGACTTTCCACTTCAAGAACTGAAGAAATTGTGGAAAAAATCAACCAGATTGTTCAAGGAGACTGCCAACTCAGTGTCTGAATTATAGCTGAAGCCGTGAACATTGACAAAGACACTGCGTGGAAATTTTTGCATGAGGATCTCAACTTGAGAAATGTCTGTGCCAATGTGATCCCTAGGGTTTTCACACGGAAGCAAGAAGAATGCCACAAGGAAATTTGCACCGACTTTCTGTAGCAACTTGTGATGGACTCAAACCTTTTTCAAAAAAACATCACTTGTGATGAACCCTGGATCTTCCAGTATGATCCTGAAACAAAATGCACTGGAAAACACCATCATCATGAAGAATGAAAGAAGCATGTCAAAGCAAGTCCACTTTCAAAGACATGCTCATTGTTTATTTTTGATATCAAGGACGTAATTTTGAAAGAATGTGTTCCAGAAGGCAGAACAGTGAACCAGCATAATTATAAGGAAGTTTTGACAATGCTGAGAGAAAGAGTAAAAACAAACAAACAATCAAACAAAAAACACCAGAACGGTGGGGAAATTATTTCATTCTTCATCAAGACAGTGTACACACAGTATTTTCTGTGAAGCAGTTTTTTGCCAATGAACACATGACTACACTTGAACATCCTCCATATTTGCCAGATTTGGCACCATGCAACTTTTTTCTTTTTCCTTAAGTGAAATTGGTGCTTAAAGGAAAATGTTTTGAGTCAAGTGATGCAATAAAGAAGAAAATGGCAGATGTGTTGAAAGAGCTGACAGAAACTGATCTGCTCCATGCCTTTGACCATTGGAAAACAAGACTGTATCGGTGTGTGAGTGTGAACAGGGAGTACATTGAAAGTATTTTATTATTTTATTACATTGAAGGGGACAAGCATTAGAATTGTAATACATATAAATAAACATGGGTTATTGTGTCAGTCTCATTATTCAATAGATAGACCTCATCCATATCGACCTCTCATTCTCAGGGAGGCTAAAGGAGCAATCGACAACCTCTGGGACATACACAAGCCTATTCTTTTAGGCGGGAGTGGCAGCTCGAATCTGGAACGGCGGTTTGTAAAACAGTATACCCGAAAGCCTCTTGACTCAATTTTAATCTATCCATTTTGTAATGCCCAACGAGTGTTGATGGCTCCTTACAATGTTGATGGCTTTACAAACATCCTCTAATGATTAAGTAACAATATAGGCTGTTGTTGTTGCCATCACCCATGTAGAATGCGCCCACACTCGGTCTGGGTACGTGTGCATAATCATAGCATAAATAAATTCATCCTTTCAACCATCTTGAAATAGTTGAAATAGTTGACTTAGTTGAAATAGTTGACTTAGATGCCTTAAAATAGTTGAAATAGTTGACTTAGATGCCATAAAACCTAATGTTGTTGGAGTAAAAGAAAGGACTAATGCTTCTGTACGTCTAAGCACTTTTCTTCTGTTAATGTAAATCTTTACAGACTTTCTTACATCTAACGAGTGCTGTCTCATCTCTAATTGATGCGATGGCTCAGGGCAAAATGTCGGACATTCTAATATTTGGCATTGCTGAAAAACTGGACAAGGATTTTGGTCTGAAAGATATGGTCAAAAATAACTTATCCTTTTCCAGTTTACAAACGTTCAGTTTTACGGACAACGTAGCAATCTCCAACACCTGCTTTGCTGAAGTAATTTCCACTACGAATAACAAACGACTTTAAAAGTCAAAACTCTCAGAGATGTCTCTCTCAAAGTTTCAAAAGGTGGCCTTGATAGAGAATTGAAAGCTAAATGGTCATCCCATGAAGGAAACCTGTGTCAGTTGGTGGTGCCATCAAAATCGCTCCTCTCAAAGCATGCTTGACATGGACATGAGCTGACACTGGCTTCCCACCAATAGGTAGTACTGAAGACAAAGTTGCCATGTATCTCTTCAAAGTATTCGGCCTCAACTCTTTATCAATTCCAGTTTCCAGAAAACACCATATACCTCACCCATCGACACTGAATTCTGTTCACACCATGGTTGAAATGCTCTCCACGTTGTTTCATATATACGTTGTGTTGACTTGCACCTTGAAGCCAGAATAGCATTCATCAATGACTCTGAGACCCCAGACTTCTTAGAGACTGCCACTCAACCTCTATGCAGTGAGGCTGAACCACTGTGAATTTGGATGACAAATTGGTCCTTGAGCCAATAGATCTGATCTCTGAGGTAGACAACAGGGTGTCTCCACTGACATGTTCATCTACATGGGAAACCAATGGTTTGTGTGGCCTGGGAGGTGCCATCAAAACTACTTCTGCTTTCTGTACTCTTCTTCTTATTCTCTGCACTACTGGTAATGGCAGGGGGGGGGGACAGATATAACAGACCTCTTGGCTAGTCCAGTACTAAAGCATCCGTGTCCCTCTGCACTTATGCTTCCATCTAAGGAAAAAATATATGTTTAACTTGTAATTACCCCCAGAAGCGAAAAACGTCCATTCCAAACGTTCCATATTTGTATTGCAAGCTGTTGATTCAGGCTCCATTTCCCTGGATGGATTTTGTTCCTGCTCAAATAATCTGCCTCTAAATTCAGAGTCACAGCTGTTTCTCCGCCCATGCCTATATTTTGGATGACCCCTTCAGGAACCAGTGTGATCTTGTTGTACCTTGGTTGCAAAGATACGCCTTAACAGAGATTTTGTCCACACACATTTGTACGTTCCTGTGTGTGTGAAGTTTAACACAGCCAACCTGGCAGCCTTTGTCTCCAGAACGTTAATGCTGAGTCCCTTCTCTCACTCTGACCATACTCCCTAAACTGCCTGACCCCTACAATGGGCCCCCCTCCATACAGACTGGCATCTGTTGTGATCACTATTTTGTCCTTTGGAAGAAAAGGTGTTCCCTGCTCTAAAGTTCCTCAGACTCAACCACCATAGCAAATCCCTCCACTGATGCTTTGGCAGAACTATTGCAATATGCTTTTTTCCTTATTATTTTGCTCCAGTAAGGTCTAATGAATACCTGCAAAGGCCTCACGTGAAACCTGCCCATGGCACTAACTGAATAGTTGACACTAACATTCCTAGAACCTTAGCTAAATGCATGATCACCACTCTTTTTTGCTTTCTCAATGTCAATATTTCTTCCTTTATTTTCTGTCTTCTTTCCTTTGACAGAAACACACAGCCCCTTTGAGTATCTGCCTCTGCTCCCAGATGAGTAATCCTTTCTGCCGCTACTAGTTGACTTTTTTTTTTTTAATTTCTCAGAAAGCCATAATCCTGGAGAAACCGCAAAGTTGTTCTGAGATCAAATTCTGCCTCCTTTCTGCACCCAGCCTTCAGGAAGATACCATCTAAATAGGAAAAGAATTGTACTCCCTGCTGCCTCAGAAAAACACTATGATGAGAACCAACACTTTGGTAAAAACCCTGGGTGCCAAGGCAAGGCCCAACGGAAGTGCTTTGACCTTAGTTTCCCCTGAGGCACAGAGTTCCTCCCTGTCCTAATCTACCTCTAGATTTTTCCTCTTTTTCTTTAACAAATCCTCTGATGCTGCCATACTCTAACCTCCAACTAATTCTTCTAATGAACGCTAGATGACCACTGAACTAATTAAGGAGAGAGGGACGTTTCATCCAGCTGGCAAGGTAGGAGAAGAAGAATCTGAAGGAGAGAGGGAAAGGGGAAACTGTAATAACAGATTAGAATGCCATCAAGATGAAGGCCCTTTTAGGGCTAGGGGGTTGTCTTGTCCAGCCATAACGGGATCAGGACAGCAGCTGAGCACACAGCTGGAAGCAGAACTTACAGGCTCTAGTACACATTTTGTGCATATGCGCCAGCTGTTATCCAACTCCACGTTAATCAGACCACCCTAAACAAAGAGAAGATCCTCTATTGTTGTCCTCGCTTGATAGAATAATCCAGATGAACGCAGCAACACATGCCTCCTCAGGATGACACTCCTGCCAATGTCTTCCTGCTCCAATCCACCACATGTCTTGCTGAATTGACTTATTGGGCCACTAAGCTATAGGCTTCCATTTGCAGAGCCCCCACTAACCGCTTGCTCTCTTATGGCAGAGATCGATACCAAGGCTTCCATCTCCTGTACCAATTCAACCAAAGGAGGGTGGATGGACCATTCCAAGGTACAGGGCAGCAAAGATGGTGATTTTATGCTGTCTCTTCTCAGTCCTGTGCTCGGACGTCAAGGTGGAGGCCTTCAGACCAATAGACTGAGGTATACAAGATCAAGTCTCTGCATCAACAGACTGAACTGGTACTGAAACTGTCTGTGACTGAGCAGCAGAGTTGGAGGCCGGACACTTGTACCCGGCCCTACCCTTCTCTGGCCGAGCTCCAGAGTCCTGGACAGATCTCTTCACTGCTACGTGGACTGAGGAGCTGAAGACAGTTGGGGCTGAAGAGGATTGAGATGGTAGAGATTCATGGCCTAATTCATAGGGCTTGTCTGAGGCCCTCAGGGCTTGCTCACCCAAACCAAGCTGGAAGACAGAATCCAGACCGGGAGACCATAGGGATGGCCTTCTCTGGAGGGGTAGGTAGCAAAGGAGGAGGGGTACCCCAAAATGTACCTAAACAGCTCTAGGAGCTTCCAAAGGATGCACTACACAGGTGCAGTAAACCCATTTGTGTGACTCACAGAGACCACGAAGAAGAATTACAGCACTTTTCTCCCCAATGTGGGAGAAAAAGAATATTCCTCTGCAGTATGCTCCCCATATTTGAACATCTCAGAGTGTTCTGGAGGAAAGATTCAGCAGAGAAAACAGAGAGGTAACCTTTTTTTCTGTATAGAAAAAAAGGGTTTTGTGGAAAAACACATTCTTCACTACAGAAGAATTCCAAAGCAACCCTTCAGGACTTTCAAATACTGGGAGAAAATACTTGTTGGTCTCTTTTTTTCCTGAAGGGTTTCTCAACTGTCAGGAAACTCATTCTTCCAACCTGGGAGCATATAGTTACCAATATTCTATCCATCCCTACTCTGACGTCCCTGGCCCAAAAAATCTGGGTCAAGGTAACCATGGGACATTCCTAGGAGACTCAACAAACCGAGCACAGTCTTCAGTGGCTTTTTAGTTCCAGGTGGCAAGCCGTACCCCACTCAGAGCAGAAGGCACCCGCTGCAGGTACAGCTAAAGATGTGCTGGTTCCACTCTATCCAACCCACCCCCACTCTCATTGGCTTTTTCACCAGATAAACAAAGATGGTTGTCAGAAAATGAGCATGCAAGGAAAAGATGGCCATGAGTCCATTCATAACATTAAAATTGCTAGAAACACCCATTCCAAGGAGAAACATTTTCAGTGTTCAAAAAAATTCTTCCACTGGATTCATGGGTCAGTTGTTTGCTTGAATTCCGCTGCCTCTCCGTCTCTGATTCTGTGTGAAAAAGAATGCTGTTCTACTTAACTTTCCAGTCATCAGCTGATAGAGGATCACGCCAAGGCTCCACCAGTCCACGGATCTAGTGTATGCCTTCTGCAGAAAGACCTCGGGTGCCATGGTGCTCGGGGTGCCACAAAAAGTCCTGGTTTTCTTCCCAAAGCCGATCCCTGAAACAGAGTCAAATTGGAGGAAATTCAAGGGCTGGCAGATGAAGCATCCAGTGTACTAGTATTCAAAGACATTGTCCGGTCAATCTCTTTCAGAACAAAACCATAGAAAGGAATCCTGTAGTGGCAACTTTGAGTCAAGAAGTTCATCTAAATGGGCCAGACTATACCGGCTCCCTGCTGGTGTATTTTGGCCATGGATATGGCCCATTCCTCTCCCTTTACCTGCATCAAACAGGATAGAGTCCATATGGGCGCACCAGTCCATCTCTGCACCCCCTGCCGCCATCATCCACATCGCATTCTAGTGCCAGGAAGCAGGCCCACAGTATGTGACCAAAGCGCCTTCCATGAAACCAGCTTTGATCACCTGCTATAGGCCTCCTTCCTGGCTTTGGAGCGTGCAACGCGGATAGCAGCTGCAGAGACGAGCTTATCTTAGCTGATCCATTTTATTTTGGCTCAGGTGGATTTTCCCAGGTATTTTTTTAAAAAATGGATTAATGGGCTTTATCCTATCTTGGCCCCATCTTCGCCCAGGGGGCCGTGAGGACTGCCCAGGGGCAAATGACCTGGGTTGTATGGATTCCAAGACGGGGGCAAGACGGGGTAAACAGCCCATCTAGAGAAGGCCTAAGTGAGAAAAAGAGACGGCTAGCACAAGCTGTCGTGGGCTCCAGGCCACCTGATCAGATGCAACTTTACATCTTTTTTGGGATGAACATTAGTTTTGCTCCACCCCACCACCCACACTGACCTTTCCCAACTGTCACACATACCCTTACCTTCTTTGCATATCCCAAAATCTGTGATCTTTACAAATCCCTTCTTGTCAATGACGAGATTTTGCAGCTTCAGGTCCCTGAATAAAAAAGCAGAATAGAAGTGCATCCAATACAATGCAACACCCCCTCAGCACAGTGTAAATATCTGCAGATGGTCTGTTCACTATCCTGAACTATATATCAACCCTCCCAACTCATTTTTAAGGCTTGAATCCACTTTATGTGGCCATTCTCTGCTCCATGGCAAACAAGTAGGATTGAAGAGGTTTCTGGCTATAGCCTCTATAGCCATAGCCATTCAGGGCTTTAGGGGGCTGTGTGGATGCTGTGAGGGGGAGGGGGCATTAAGTCCTGTGGGGAGAGGATGGGATCCATCACTCAGAACGTACCTGTAGGGCCTGAAAAGGGACATCTCGACACATAAGAGCCATTACACTTGTGGATGTCCGTACCTGAATTCTGGCCATTGTATCCAAAAGGAAATGCCCTGTTAATCTGCCCTTACTTGAAGTCCCCACTCTTTCCCCAGGAGCTACCTGACCTTGCTTTCCTTTCTTCCAAGGTGATCCATTCTGGGAGAGAATCAAACCCATAGGCTTTGGGGCAAAGTAAAGAGAGAAAAGGCTACTGGTATGGAACAACCACACAGTCAATCCCAAAAGTCTCCAAGGTGACCAGAAAGGAGCTTCTTGGGGTGTTTGGAGCAGTGGAGACGTTGCTGTTCTATATAATGGGCCCAGCATTGTGCCTGCAGGCAGGACAGCAGCTCTAGCACAAAAGATTTCCACACTTCCTACCCTTTCCACCTATATTTCCCTACTAAGGAACAAGGGCATCTTTTCTATGGAGTCACAGCTTTGCAAAAGAGTCTATCAGTTGGCTCTCTAGGGTCTGTCCCCCAGAGACAAAGATGGTGATGACTGGGCACAGCTGCATACTGAAAAAGGAGGTGAGGCTTACAGGACAAGAAGTATTTAAAGACATTTCCTTCTCCCCATCCACATCATTAAGGATATTTGTAGGGAAACCCAGGATTCCTAGATATACCCAGCAGAATCTAGTGCTCTGCAGAAAGCTGGAGAATTCCTACTATCAGACTCATGCCAATTCCTTTTACCTGAAGGAAAGATCCAGAACTTGAAAACAGAACATGAGTGGTAACATGGGCCTTCCTTCTTGGGATTATTGGCATTTCTACAATCCAGGCAGAATCTGATTTCAAACAGGCAGGAAAATGCTTTTCTCACCCTTCAGCCTTGTGTTCTTAAACTGCACCCCTACACACATTGTACCTGTAGATTATTTCATTTGAATGAAGATATTCAAGACCCAAGGTGACGCAGGCTCCGCAGAACCTTTCAAAAAAAGATCGGGAGAGATTGATGTTTATTTATTCTGTCTTTCATTATTACACTTCTAAACTAGAACCAGATTGTCATTATTATTTTCTTCTAAGTAGCAGTGAGAAATGAAGAGCTAAGTTTGCAGATGGCGTAGTTTCTTTAGTGCGCAATAAGACTGATTTGGGAAATAGGGTTGGATGTAAGGCAAGTATCCAGGTGATGATGATGATGATTTTGTTCTAACCAGCAGTGAGTAATGAAGGGGTCAAGTTTGCAGATGACAACAAATTGTTCAGGATGGTAGAAACAACAAGGGTATAGAAAGAAATGCAATGGGTCATTTGTTTAATGGGCAGTAGGACTGATTTGGGAAACAGGGTTGAATGGAAGCCAAGTATCTATAAAACAACCCGAGTTTTGCAATAACTTAAGATATTGAAACAACTTCGTGCTGAACAAAGGCTAAAAGCAATGACCCCTCTAATGCCAGAATTTTAAGATTGTATCTGAAATGTTCTAGAATTAGACAGGATTGAGGGGGAAATGTTACTGTATTTCCTTTTTAGACTTTGTATTTAAAGAACAAGACTTTTCTGCTAAGGAGCCCCACACACTCTACCCTGCAGCCATTTTCCAGAACATGCAAGGCCTTAATTTGAGCCAAGTTTCAACCACTAATAATTAAGCCCCTCTTGACCTACTAAGTCAGGGGAGCAAATCACATGCTGGTAAAATGTTGCTTCCCCCGCATTTTTGTGGGTCCTGGGCTCCTGTATTTAAAAACTGGGCACAAAAAAGGAGAATTGTCACTCAGTGAGGCCTCCAGGAGTACTCATCCTCCTCCTGTACAAGAATGGGCAGCCCCCAGCCCCATCCCTCTCCCTAGTGTTGCCCACATCTTTCTCTCAAGATATATGGGCTCTGAGCTATGATGGGAGGAGGGGGAGAACCACTGGCCCCGGGGGTCCTGCACAGGGGTTGCTCAGCCACTCTGGGAAGCAAGAGGCTGGGCTTGATGGGCCCTTGGTCTGGTCCAGCCACAGGGCTCTTCTTAGTCCCTTCCCTCCCCACTGAATCAGAACCCCTCTGTTTTCAGGACAGATAAAGATAAAGATGTGAGCCCTATTTGTCTGAGTTAGGGCTTGTCTACTGGAAGGGGGAAAAGTGGACTGCTCCACAGTAATAGCAAGTCACAACCTGTCTTAATGGTTTTACAACCACCATAAAGTTCACATGCCTGTAGCTGAAACAGCAGGTTGGGAGTGGATTACTTGCATTTTTAAATCTGCCACTGAACTTCTTTTAAATAAAAAACTATTTTATGGTGCACACAAGTCATATTCCACCTTTTCCAAAAAGCAATAGAGAAAGAAATATAGCACAAACCTTTATCGCTTTAGTGATCACTCATTAAAGTGAAAAATCCAACATGGCGGCAGTGGCTGTTTGCCCTTTGCCCCACTCCCACACCCTGTGCTAGTCCAGCCAATCAAGTTTGCACTCACTGCATTGGGAAGGAATTCATGTTGAATCGCTTGTCTTAACAAGCGAAAATGCGCATATCACTGGCATTTTTTTAAAAAAATAGGGGAAAGCCACAAATGCTTTTCTCCCACAGTTTTTCCTCTTTTTGGCCCCGCTTCTTCACAATACAATGAGACAATGCGGGATCCCATTAAGACAGCTCATTTTCTGAGCAAATTCGGTGAGGAGTAATTTCACCGTGTGGACAAGCCCTTAGATAAAAGTCTGGGAGGCAAACAGAGTGTCATAAGCACATCAACTTTTCTTTTTAACCTGAGGTCCCTGAGTTGATTACTTTGCGGCTTTACAGCTGGGTGCTTGGGTATGCTGTCAGGCGTGAGGGACACCTCCTTTTCCACAGCCCTGTTGGGGCATGTTTGGGCACCCAGATACTGATGAATGTTGACTCCCAGAATCCCCGACCACTGGTCATGCTGGCTGGGGCTCCTGTGATGTTAAATGCCCCAATTTCTGGGGAGCAAGGTTTGGGAAGCAGGGCACTATGGCCAAGCAAGGGGGTGGTTCAAGAGACACTCACATGGCCCATGGCTCAGGAAAAAGGGTTTTCTGATGGTAGCTCCACAGATCTCCACCAGAGGCGTACTCAACCACCATGGCGATATGGGTGGGAGTCTGAAAGCACCCAAAAAGTTTGATGACAAATGGGTGCTTTCCTTTTGTATTTCTTTCAAGCACCCGCTTTTCTGTTTCCAGCCTGCAAATCCAAAAGGAGGAGAGAAGGGCAAATCAGTGACAGAGTAAGGAGAAGAGATTCAGGATCATGTGTGGTCTCAGTGCTAAACCAAACTGAATCTCACCAAAGTCAGAAAGAAGATCTGAAGCAGGGGATGAAGGGAGCACCTTCCCACTGTCCAGGCCTCCCTCCCTCCAAGTCAACTGGGCTTCTTCTGATCCCCACAGCCCCCACATTGCACTGACCTTGTAAAAGGTTAAAATAATTCCCCCAGGAGTGGGGCTGAGCCATGGGCCTTTCCACAGACAGGGGAGAGGGCTCCTCTGGCCAAACGTCTGGAAAACTTCTACTTACAGACCAAGGTGATTTATTTGTGATTTTTTCATTGTCTTTACAGCCAGAAGCAATTTTTCTGCCTTGAATTCTGCTAGGTAGACCTAGAATTGATATGGATCCTTAGTTTTTGGCTTCCACCATTTTATCTCCCTTCTGAAAGAGTATCTTCCTGGGGTCCTAAAACTCATGAGAAGGTCCCTGGGCATTTCTGAAGGTCCCAGAATACCATCTGCCCCGGCAGAATCCCAGATTCAGAACGCTAGCATGAGTTCTCCCCATCAACCAATGTTAAAACTACTGGCAGTTTTCTCTAGGCCAACCCATCCATCCATCAAAAAGTGATGGGAGTCAATCTTAGGGGAGGGGAATGTGAGTACCTTAAGAAAATCCAGAGTGTGAGAGCATTTGAAGATATTTGTATGAAGGGAAGAATGTGTGTGTGTGAGAGAGGGGGGGGCGAGGAGGGAGGGAGAGAGATGCATGCTTCACACACAAACACTACATTACATTGATATATAGGGTTTTTTTCTTTCTAAATTCATTACATAAACCCAGAGGGTTCTCTGCTTAAAGTATGACAAGTTTCTGTGTTCTTCTTTGTTAGTAACGTTTGCATTTGGCCCCCCCTTTCAGTCGCATCCTCATGTCGCTCAGCCACAGCAGCCCTTACGGATTCTCATGGGTGTCTATGTTTTCATATATGAAATGGTGTGTGTGTGTGTGTGAAAACTACTCTTTAAAAGTGTTACACTGTTTATGAATTTGCAACCTGCATGTACACATGGTGAAATATTTGTCAGAATTTCTGCACCTGAGTTCATTCCTGAGTTGTACCCCAGTATAAGAACCCTCCTAAATCTCAACCATGGATTTATTCATTTGTTTTTGAATTTATTTTCCACCTTTCCCTGACAAGGGACGCAAGGATGTTTTCAGTATAGATTACAACAAAGTACAGATTAAAGTACAATTCAGTAAGCTATCCAGCTAAGTTAAAAAGATGTTTCCATGGAGAAGAGCAGCAGGGCTTTTATGAACACTTCCTTTATGTTTTAAAATTACAGAGGGCCCTTAGTATCTGGTGGGGTTTGGGTCCAGGACCTCCCATGGATACCAGACTCTGTGGATACTCAAGTCTCATTATATACAATGATGTAGAAAAATGCTGTCCCTTATATAAAATTTGCTTTTTAGATTTATTTATTTGGATTATTTTTGAAGCATGGCTGGTAGAATCTGTGGATACAGACTCTGTGGATACGGAAGGCCAGCTGCATTTTTAAAAGAGCTGTCTCAGAAACGCAACAACTCTCAGCCTTTAAAGAGTTAAAGAAGTCTTAGAGAGGTCAACACTGATCGGTTTAAAGAGTGTTCAGTGACCTAGTTTCCTCATCTTTCTTCCACCTAGTCTAACATCTCTGAGATATAAACTTATGATTTCCTCCATTTCCCTTCTTGCCCCCTTATTATCTCAATTTACTAATGGCAAATCCACATTATACAAAGAATCTTGTATGAAACTGGACTATTTGCAATGGTTCCTTCCTATGGAAACTGGTGGTTTATACTTTCCCAAGGCCGTTAGGCCTTTCGCCTTCTCTGCCAAAGAGTGCTGGTGGCTCACCAAACTCCAGTGCATGGACACCCCTAGAGACATCCTGTGTCACTTACCTTGCCAAAACTGCCGTTTCCCAGCACTGACAAAAAACTGAAATCTTGGCTCTGCAGTGCCATCCTCTCTGTTCTGGAATGCAGAAGGGAGCCAGTGAATGCGCAGGAAAACCTTGGCACCCTATTGATGACGGAGGGGCAGAATGATGCCTCCGCAGAAGCCCACCCCCCCAAGTCTCTCTTACCTTCCTTCAATGTCCCAGTTTTCTGGCCCTGGCCCTTTCAGAAAATAAAAAGAAGGCATCAGTTTTTCCTTGATGAAACCCAAATCTCAAAAGAAGGGATTTTCTCTCCCTGGAAGCTTCCCTGTGTTCAGAAATGCAAGAGGCAGCCAAGTCCACGGAAAAGCACTGAAGGCTCTGTTTCTGCTTCCCCTTGGAAATGTTGTTACAGGAGACCTGAAGAGCAACTTGGGGCAAAAAGAAGGGAGTAGCAGTGTGTCCCCAACTCCCTCCTCTTTCCCACAGCAGTGACCTTCCCAGATAAGGCTTCCATCCCATTCTTTGCACTTTGATTGAATCTAAATGTCTGAAGGAATTGTTGAACCCCAGAAACCTCCTTGTAGATGTATTTTGCCCATCACTGTACAGCTGCAATACGCAGCCATCCAGTGGAGACTTCCTAGAATCTGGTGAGAGCTGCAACTTTCCCAGTCATGAATTCATTCCCCACATGCTAATTCCTCTGCATCCAAAATGGCCACCACCACCACCCCTCCACACACAAGAGGAAGGTGTCAGCAGGCTGGGGGAAAGCTCTCTCTCTCACACACCCTCACTCTCTCTCTCAAGCACACACACACAAATCCATAGAAGCCTCCTGGAGAGAAACACTTTCATATACAGCATTTTGTGCACATCTGACATGTCCAAAGGGACAGACCTGAGGACATAACAGACCTGAAGACTTTGACTTACTGTATGAATCCTCCTCATGTTTTTCCTTTTGCCTCTTCCGGCAACAACAAACACAGCAGCAGCATAAATATTTGCGGACGAACTTCCAAAATTTCATGTTGCTGGACCTAAAGGGGAGATCAAAGGAAACTTCAGTGGGACTGGATTATTCAAACTGGATTATTTGTGTACTGTGGATAAGACCCTAGGTCCTCCAATGTGATTCTACGGTCATCTTCTGGCATACATCTCATTGAAAATAACAGGGTTCCCTATTATCCATGGTTTCAGGTATCCACGGGGGTCTTGGGACTTATCTGCCCCAGATATGGGGGTAGGCCTGTAGGTCCCTAAAATCAGCCTCTGTTTCAAATGCTGGAGAATGGCCAATGTAGCACTAATTTGAAAGACGTGATCCACCAGGAATCTTAAATCCCAAAAAGAGGCAGATATCACCAAATAGGCCACTAGGAGGCAAGAGTCATGCCATCTATAAATCTCATGATTTCTTTTCAGAATGATGTTTCAATAAACACATTAATTAACCATAATAGAATAAATACAATCCCATCCCTCCTAACTTTCGCAATAACAAATTAATTTACCTAAGCCTAATAATCAGAATTAATGAATAAGTTCTTAAATATACGATCCCTAGCTCAGCTTTTAATTTCCCCCAGTTGAAAAGTAGCAACTGAATATTTTGGATTCTTTATGTAACCAGGTAATATAATTGAAATATTTCTTGAGACATGTTGCACTTGAATCTGACTGAAATCCCTTTCATAATCTCTCTATCTGTGTCATAATGTTTAAGAGGGTGTGTAACCGTACTGTTGTTCTTTAGATTGTGACCAAGTGCAAAATTGTCAGTAAAACTGGGGAATATACAACTAGAAAAATTTTATCCAGCAGTAACTATCTAGTACCATTCCCTTGTGTGCCAGATTTTTCACTTCAATTAAAGATCATGAATTTTAATATGATGTTTGGTCTGCCTCAGCAGCAAATGACTGAGAAAAGTAAGCTGCAGACCAATGGCTGATCCATCTGATTTCTATGAGCTTACATACAGCACCTAATTCTGTGTCAAACTGGATCTCAGGAGCCAAGACACAAATTCTAGAACCAGGGTGAGCAACCTGTGCCCCTACTGCTGTTGTTGGACTGCAACTCCCATGATCACTAGCCCGTATAACAAGTGGTGAGGGATGGCAGGTACTGTAGCTCAACACCAGTTGGAGGTGACGTGACCAACACCACAAGTGGCCCAGTGGGGCCCTACAAGGAGCCAAAACCTGGCCAGAGTTGAAATCCTGTGACCTAATGAAACACAGACTCAAGCCACATATCATGGCAGTAAACCCAGGGTTAGTTTAAGTTCTGTTTCTGAAGGTTGAATATATTCCTTTAGGTTTGGCAGGACTGCTGAAGGAAAGCAAGATCACAGAGACTCATTGAACGGTTTTCATCCATCTTCCCTGCTGAAAGTAAGGGCTGTCCATATCTGTGGCTGAAAACAGATGTTTCCAAGTTGGGGGACCAACAAGTGGTAGAAAGGAGAGATGAACACAAGCAAGAATGTTCTAGGCCTGATTGAGTAATCATAGGGAAAGCCATCACCAAGTCAAATGGTATGGAGCCAAGAAATCTTGGAAAGCTCAAATATGGCATTTCTGAGCAGGCTGAAATATGCAACACGCTCCTAAAAGCAGCCTCTGTCATAGAGGACTAGAGAGTTGCCAGTGTAACATCCATTTATGTTTTTCTGCCACTCAGATCATCTCCTATCTGCTTAACTCTGTAAACCATTTCACTGCTTGCTTGTTGCTGTTTTTTCAATTGTCTGTTAAAGGTAAGACCAATTGTCTCTAGCAAGACCAAATCTCTTTACATGCAGACAATCCTGAGTAAGGCAATGTAAGAGTTTCATACACCAAAGCAAAGGGACAGAAGCAGATAGAAGTCACCTCTCGTTCAAGCCAATTTCAACTCCCATGTTGAGAGAGAGAGAGAGAGAGAGAGAGAAGGAAGAGGAAATGGAACCTTCCTCCCTGGACAACGGGCTTGTCGTGGCAACAAGGACCGTTTGGAACCCATTTCCAAAGGATGCTGGTGGGCTGCTATTCAATAGGAGTTCCCACCAGCCCTTTCCATGTTCATGGACCTCCAAGGCCAAGCAGGACGGCTTCTGGATGGGGGTGGGAAGTTAACCTCTGTCTTGTGGACTCCATCCCACTATGACTTGATTGTGAAAGTAATTAACGTTCCAAAGAGTAAATCACTAAAATTACCTGGGACTGAAAGAAAATAGTTAATTAACCCCTTAGCCCAACTGGGATGATTCCAATTAGGTTGGCTTGTTTTAACATGAAGCCCATTCCAAGTGGATTGGGCTCCAATCTTTCCAGGCATAAATCCGTTGAATTTCTTGGGATAAATTAAAACATTAGAACTGGTGAAGCAAACTTTTTGGCTTTGGATTTGTAGCAGGAAGCCACCAGGTATCTATTTATTTAACCTTTCCCCAACCACCTGATGATTTGAACAATTAGAATATATCACTTTCAAAATATCCAAATTAGGTTGCCCACATTTAGGAAAATGGAATATGGCTACCTTAACTTATCAAGTACCTCCAATTTAATAAGCAAAACATATTCAAGATGGTGGTGATGGGGATCATGATGCTGATGCTAATGTAAATTCTAGTATCACAATCCCCCTGGTATTTTTTGGCAGTTACAAAGATCCTTTTGTGATCCCCATCTGTTTAACCCCTTCTTACTCTTTCCCCTGCATTTTCCAGTTTGTCAATTCAGCAGAGACTCTGCTTTTTGTCTTGTAAAACTCAAAAGACAAGACCTTACGTTCTGATGATCTGCAGTCGACTGTGTGAAAGTCTGAAACGCTACGCCAAGAAATTTCAGCAAAGAGCCACGAGCAGAGACAAACCACCTCTGCTCACTCCAACTCCAACCGCCACAAAGGGAAGGGCGAGGAAGAGGAGGAGGAAGAAAAGGCAGCAGCGGAACCTTTGGCTCTGGCCGACGGGCTTGTCGTGGCAACAAGGGCTGTTTAGAACCCATTTCCGAAGGATGCAGGCGGGTTGCTAAGCAACGGAGTTCCTACTAGCCCTGTGCAGGTTAAGGGACCACCAGGTCCAAGAGGGCTGATTACCTGACGGGGGGCTTAAGGGGACATGAAACTGAGGTAACCCTTGTGGGGGGAACCCGTTTCCAGATGACTGAGCTGATTTTCCAAAGAGTAAATCCCCAAAATAACTTGGCACAGAAGGAAAACATGGAAATGGTGGCAACAACTTTGTGAGATATATTCCTCGGGGGGACTGTCTCCTTATGATGCTGCAGAAATCGGCCTAGGACATCAATGGTTTTCTCCTTCCACAACTGGAAATCACCACATTCAGGAAATTAAAAGCCTACCTGCTTGTCCCCAGTGTGCGACCAAATCACTGATGCAACTCAGTGGGGCAGTACTCTATGTCCACAGCTCAGTGGCAGTAATTAGCGTCATAAATGCAGTATTTCCCTTGTTGTTTTAATGATGTCTCCAAATGCAGGAGACTAGGTGGCCTGGGGAAGGAGGGTGTCTCCAGATGCCTATCTGCTAGAAGCCCCGATCCATCACTGAGATTCCTAGTGATGTGAGCAACACAGGCTCATACCACCTCTTTCATTAGCATGTATGAGAAGTGGGAATTGTGTAGCCTTCCAGATGTTGTGGGATTGCAGCTCCCAGCAACTTCACACATCCCAAACAATGGTGAGGGATGCTGGGAGTTGCAGTCCAACCACGTCTGAAGGGCCACACAGTTCTCATCTCTGGTATAGATGTTTCCCAGAGCCAAGATGGGTAAAACAGACTCTCTAGCTGTGATCACGGCCTTGAAATCATAACAGCTATCCTAGTGCCTGGGAGAAGAGCCAGACAGAGGTCTAATAACTTCTCCCTTATCATTCTCAGTCCTGACTATTGATAGTGTTAGAAGCACAGTATCTGCTCAGACTGAGGTTCCTGCACATTGCTTTCAGGTGGGGGCATCCAGACACAAGAAAGCCAGCACAGGCAGGATGGCAGTTTGTTTCCTGTAGTATTTTCAGCTTTACTCCTGAGTGCTATAGCAGGCATAGACTCGAATCCTGTTTACTCCTTTAATTTAATTGATTTGCATCCTACTTTCCTCCCAGTGATGGACTGCAGATGATTTACAGCCTAGATTAAAACAAAATACAGCTGAGATCAATCATAATGGTAAAAAAAATTAAAACAATCACAGCAATACAGCACTGAATTAAACACAAATCCTTGGCATCATTTACACGATAAACATGTAGTGAGATGAATTCATTTTGATCCTTCGTAGTTCACACGTCCTGCGTGATGGTCTCGAGCTATTTGGGAGGGGGGGCACCTTTTATACCTCAACCTGTGGGACTTTCCATCCCAGGGTTTGTCCCATGTTTTTAAAAATGTCACGGGAGGATGTGGAAAATCAGAAGTGTAAACAGGCCGGGACAAATATCTCAGGACTAGTGATGCCTGGAAGTTGAGGTGGGCAGGGACAGGTACATTGGCCAGAGAGGGAGGGGTCAGTGCCCCTTTTAGTCTGATTTTTAAGTTGACAAGTTAATCCTCCTCCATTGTTCTCTTGCCTATCACTTGAGTGCTCATAGATATGGATGTCTCTGCTTGGTCTCTGCTTGGGAGGCCACGCCCCTGCACCTTTCCATGTCTGAACCATAAAGCAAAATAGTAAACAAAAGTAACTGACCGGCACAGCTGCGGAAAAGCGCTAAAGCGCAATTTGCCGCAATAAATCTGCCATGTAAATGCAGCCTGTGACTCTTACACTAACTGAGCCTAACAACACCAGCTTCAGTGTTACCCACATAAACAACATCTCTAAAGTAGAAGTTCCTGAAATAGAAGCATTGTGGACCACTCTGTCTATCCAAAATGGTACAGAATTTGTCAACTTGGTAATAGAGGTTTGCTGGGCAATGCATTGCTAAAGACTGCCTAAGACTAATGTTTTTTTTTTTAAATTTCCTTTCCTAGTTGCTTCACTCAGCAACCCTGTTGCAACACTTTTGCCTGCTGAAAGACTCCAGTTGAACCACAGAAAAAGGAGATCTATTGAGACAGCTGAAATTATTTCCAACTCCAGAAAAATGATGGGACAATTCATAAAAAATATGAATAATAACTCAGACAGAATGGATCAGAGGTCTAAATCTTTGCAGGAATATCTTGAAAAATTCTATCAGCATGAAATACAAGGCAGCGAGAAAATGCTGGCTGCAATAGAAAAACAAAATGTAATGCTTGGTGAACTAATAGCCCACATTAAATTGCCTGATATCAACCCTCAAAGGGTTGTTGTAAGGAAAGTTAAAATAAAAACCTTGGTGGGGAATGTGATAAGGAGAACTCACTGCCACAAGAAAATCAGCTACCTTCTTCGAGAAGCACATCTGCTGGAAGGCTGGAATTGAGTAGGCCAGTTAGAAAAATAAAGAAACCTGTTCCTCTTACTTTATAAAAAACCTACAGTTACTTAGCAACTTTCCAAATAGAAGTATTGTCCATGTAATTGGTTTTCTTATTCTTTCTACCTGGTCTGCCATTGCTAGGAAGCAACAGTTAAGTCATCATTACAATTGCTAGAAATACTTTCAATGTGAGACTGGAATAGGCAGTAATATGTAATGCAAACTTTGATTACCTATTTGGCTGAAAAATCTATCATTGTGTAAATGCATTCTCTAACCTTTCCTACTCTCAGTAAAACATATTACTTTACCTTTCTTTAACCATACACTTAATGGAACAATTACTATTCTATTAAAGAAAAGACATAACTACTAGATATTATGTTTATTTTTATATTTACACACACACACACACACACAATTATTTACATCCCCTCCCAAACAAATTTGAACTGAAATACACATATGGCGTAACAAAAAGTATTAACTACAAAATATACATAGATACATAAATAACAATTTTTCTCATACATAAAAATATTTAATATTTAATATTGATTCAAGAATCCAATGTATTCGTTTAAAAAATTTAGAGGGTAATTAAGAACAGCAAATATTAATACTTATAATTAACTTTATTCTAAAGAAATTTATCTGATGGTTGCAACTGTAGCTTATGCCATCACAGCATTACATTCACAATTATTTGCAGATCCCATTCCCGTGATACAGCTGCCAAAAGTATTCTTTTAAAGTGTCACGAAAGCCTCACCCTCTGCTTTTTTATGTGCATCGTCATTAACCAAAGGTGCTCCTAGAGTGTCAAGCACGAACCTCTGTACCCGTCTGTTTGGATCATGAAGAATTTGCCGTTTTGTTTCACATATATTATGGAGAATTACACATGCACATATAACTGAACAAACATTTTCCTCTGCAACTTCAATACTATATCTCAATGATCTCCAGCGTCCCTTGAGATGCCCCAAACACCTCTCCATGGTAGAACAGACCTTGTTGCGATATCTGTTATGTAGCCTCTGTTTATTATTAGTGGACCCCCTATATGGTGTGAGGAGCCATTTCCTTATAGGGCACGCTCCATCAACAAGGGTAAGAGGAACGATTTGTTGACCCATTATAGTTATTGTGGGGTTCCCTGGAATGAATATTCCTGCCTCCTTTGTTTCAAAAAAAAGCAGAGTTCCTAAGCATCCTGGCGTTGTGATTCTTGTCACTCCAACTGATCTCTGCATCAGTAAAAAAAAAAACCCTGTGATCATATGTCCCTTGAAGTAGTACATTGTACCTATTTTTCCTGTTAATATGTTCGTTTCCTTGGCACACTGGTGGAATAATATTGACATGACATCCATCCTGGCATGCAAATCCATTAATTACCTGTGTAAGAGAAAATACAGATAAAAAGGAAATGTTAACTTTGGGTCGGATGTTAGCCGTCTATTTGCCATATAATGTCTATTTCAAGTAGCCACCTCAAGCATAATCCTTATTAGCTGTATCGTGTTACACAAATAAATTTAAAAAGTCAGTGTCCAAAACTCAACTGATGTGAGTACTCGCATTTTCAAATAATATTTTTTTTAAAAAAAATAACATTACCTTCCTATGATCTCCTAAGAACACAGTTCACTTCAGAAGTCGCTTCTCCATTGCAAGCACAACCTCGATGAACATCTTGCACACCCTGGATCACCCAACACCGAACAGATGGCAAGCATAGGAGCATCGGTGGTCGGGAAGCCAAATAGCTATAGCTAGATGCTTCTCCACAGGAATAGCCCTCCTCATATTTGTGTCTGCTTTGGCTATCTCTGGACGGAGAATATCCACAAGTTTCATGAAAAGGAATCACAGCATTCTGAAGTACATGATCCAGGGTTCGTCGGACCAGATGGACAGGAAGAATTTCTCCCACCAGTCCTTACTTGTTGAATACACCAACCACCTCCATAAATGGGTATATGGGTGAACACACTGAAATAACAGAGGAGTATTGAGGGTTTCAAAGTACTGTACATTAGATCACTACCGAATATGCTGGATGACATACATTCAAAATTATATAGCAAAAGAAGGGGACAGAGCATCCTCCATTGGTGCTGATGACATCTCCACCTGTACAACATTGAAAGGGATGTCCTCAGCAGTACAGAGGTACCCAGACAAGTTGCAATGTTCGACTCCATTATGAAAGTAATGGCAGGTCGTGCACTACTACAGCTTTGTGAGTACTCACTGATCAATGATGTTAATCTGTTCTGCCCCAGAAAGAGCCAATCAACAAGTACGTGGCAGGAAAGAGCACAAGAAACACGTCAGCACCTTTGTGAAAAAACGAGTAATCGCATCCTTGATTGACAGCAAAAAAAATAAATCCCAAGATTTTAAATGCATGTAAACAAAAAACAAAACAAAATGAAAAAAGGGTTTAATTATGACCGAAAGGCTGTCACATCTTGCTACATGCTCCTGTGTAAGTTTTGCAGCTAAATGTTTTTAGATGCCTGAGAAACTTTTGCTACTGTTGCTTCTCCTCTCATGGAATGAATGTATTTCGCTTGTATGTATGTTTCCTGCCACTCAAAACAGAGAATAAAAGCCTTTCTAAGCCAATGAGTCACAAGTATGACCTGTTGAACTCAGGGGGACCTTTTCCTCCGAGGAGATACCGAGAGGTTTGTTCTGCTCCAGTGGTTCTTAACCTGTGGTCCGTGGACCCCCAGGGGTCCGCAATGTCCTCACAGGGGGTCTGCAGAGGCTTGAAGTTTGCTTGGCCCACCTCCTGCCTGCAGTGGAGTGGTCATGTGACAGGAGCCAAGGTAAAGGCTGGCTAGCTGGCTTGGCCTGCACATTGCCATTCAATCTGCTCCAGCCACAAACATGCAGGAAGAAGCAGAAGAAAAGTCGTCCCTCCCCATCCAGTGCCTCTGAGGGAAGGCTTAATGATGGTGTAATTGGATGATGATGATGTATGATTGTTATTAATATTAGGGTTTTAAATCTTGAGTTAAGTCTTGAGTGTCCACAGCAACAAAAGTTACTTAAAAGGGGTCCTTGTTAAAGAGAAGGTTAAGAACCGCTGTTCTACTTCTTTAGCAGGTGGGCTGTGAGGTGGGTTTCATAAATGAATTCTTATATATGAGGGAAGCCACGAGGCACAGAGCCCAGGGAGTAGGGCCAAAAGGTCTGCAAGGAGCTTCCTGGCCTTCCTCCTCCTTCCTGAGCCACAGGGCCTCTTCCCCAGTGGCCCCACTATAACCACAGGCTCTGCTCCCACCTCCCCCATCCTCTGGTGGGCGTGGCCTCTGGGAGAGGAGTAGGTGGGCCCCAGGGCAGAGGGTGGAGCTAGGTGCTTCCCTTCCTGGCCAGCAGAGGGCAAGGGCAGGGCGGGGAGCTCTGGAGGGGGCGCTTAGCAAGGAAGGCAGGCCAAGGAGGGGAAGCACTTTCCTGGCTTCCCCGCCTCCTGCACGCCTGGGAAGAGCGCCAGAGGGTGGCCGTGGCCATGGCTGCCCATCGTCTGGAGCAGGCGAGAGATCTCCATCAGGGACAGATTCCTTTCTCTCCCCCTCCCCGACCCTCTGGGCACATGCAGAGTGCCCAGAGTGCAGAAGCGAAGCAAGGGGACCAGTGAAGCGACTGGGGAGGATGTGGCCCTTCCTCCTGGGCTTGGCCTGGACAGATCCCCCAACGACTGCAGGGCTTCCCCCTTTCTCCCCCTGACTTCACAATGGGAGCTCCTGGCAGGGGCTTTGCACATGCTCAGGGGCTGTCCTGTCCATGATCAGGTTGCAGGCTGTGCTGATGCTGAGAGGAAACTGTGGCTGATCACGGGATTGACTGAAGTGGGGTTTCTGCCCAGGGGTATTGTGTGGAGCGCTTTGGGGCGAGGCTTTTCCTGGGCATCTGGAGGCAGTGGTGGCAGATTCTGGAAAGTCAAGACTCCCTGGCATGAAATGAGGGGGCTGGAAGTGGTTTTTTCCAGTTCCCACTTGGGTCGAAGGCTCTCATTTGCCAGGCTTTTAAAATACTGATAAGAGGACAGTCAGAATTCATGCAGAATGGACCCCTTTCCTGCCCGTGACAATTCATGCTTGGCTTCTTTTTGACATCAACTGTCCTGAATCTGTTTTAATCCCAACATTACGATCTGTATTGACAGGGAGCTTCAGACTTGCTGCTGCAAACTGACCCCCTCTTTTCTCAAAATGCTCACACCCCCAGATACTGGGTTTTCAGTATCCCGTCCAGCCTATCTAAAAGGACATACTTTCCAGCCCTCAAGTAAGGGGCATCCTTTACAATAAGGAACTCCTGATAATCCTTGGCTCATGGATGACTGCCTCCCCCCACCCGTACCTCACATGTTGCAGCAGCTGAGAGTAGTGGTTGGTGGTTGTGCTGTGAAGGAGCAGAACCACAGTGTAGTAGGGAAATTACTTTGGAACTGCAATTTACAGAATCCACAGTCAGAAGGACCACTGGCTGTGTTGGTTGGGGATGTTAACAGTTGTACTGTAGTTAAAAAAATTACTTTCCCCTTAGTGGGGAAAAACATTAAGACAGTCTTGTTGCAACAAGTTGGTGAGAAGGGTAATAACAAAGTAGTCTTGGGTTCTTACTGCTATCGTAAAGGGGGTAGATGATAAAAAGAATTGTAGCACTATGATCCCACTTCAACTGCCATGACTGCCTCCTATGAAATCCTGGGATTTGTAGTTTGGCAAGGTCATTAGAATGCTCTGGATGATCATTCTAAATCCCCTCTGTGAACTGTAAGCCATGGCTGTTAAAGAGGAATCATAACACTATACTATAATTACTTTGGACTTTATCACACCAGGCTGGTAAATGGCAATTGCAGCCAGGTAATGGTTTCTTTGGGTGGTCATTATCTCCTGACCTTGTGTTGGTCCATCACACCTTTTCACTGTCGAGAAAAACCATCAATGGCTCCCAATATCATGTGATTCTTCTCCCCCTGCCTCCCTCTTTCCACCTCGCTATTCCCAAGCAGGCTGGGGTTGGTTTTACTCCATTTTCCTTTTATTTTCTATTTCTTTACCTTTTTTTAGACCTTATTGTTTTGCCATAATTGTGCAATCCTGGCGAAATGAAAACAAAAAAATTGAAGGAGCACAATTACAGAGAAGTGTGATAGTGATTGTTTTCCAACCGGTGTGTTCTCGTTTGCTTCCAGAATGCAATTGCTGTTGTGAGAGAAAAGGGTGGTGTGATAAAATCCCTTGTGTGAAAGGGCACCGGGAAGGAAGAAAGGGTTGGGAGAAATGGGTGTGGGGATGAATTAATTTGGAAAAATGAAATTGAGTCAGGAGCAGCTTCTTCTCTCCCACCCTTAGAAGAATAATTGCCTAGAAAATCATCACACAGGAGTAAGAGGGGTGAGGATCTTTAATATGAATGAAAATATTCAGAGCAGGGGGATGGAAACAACCCAAAGGGGTGAAAAGGACCCGCATCCCACCCCTCTCATGGCAGCTTCTGTCCAGGCAAGTCAGCAACTATTGTATACACAGTACAGTCGTCCCTTCACATTCACGGGGGTTAGGTTCCACGGACCCCCGCGAATGTGAAAAATCAGCAAATATTGATTGCCCCCCCTCCCCCACCAAAGTGACCACGGGGCCTCTGGAGGCCCCATAGTCGCTTTCCCCGGACACCCCACTCCCTCCCAAGGCCTTCATGGGGTCTCCGGAGACCCTCCTGAGGCCCTGTGGATGCCTCCCCAGCCCTCCTCACTCCCACCCAGGGCCTTCATGGAGCCTACCGAGCATCTCTGTAGGCCACATGCAGGCCTCCGCGGCCCTCCCACTCCCTCCCAATACCTTCACGGGGCCTTGCAAGGCCCCGGGTAGGCTTCCGCGGCCCTCCCCCCAAGGTCTTCACGGGACCACACAAGGCTCCGTGGAGGCCTCCGTGGCCCTCCCCCTCCCTCCCAGGGCCTTCATGTGGGTGGTGATTGGCTGCTCCTGTCACTCCTTCAGCCAATCAGCACACTGGGAAAGGCAACATACTCAGGAGGCAACATACCTACATACCTAAGGCCATTGTGCACACCCAAAGGTTTTATATAGATAGATTACATCCTCTGGGGCACCACTAAGGCTGGTGTCACCTCTCCCCCCAACAGTGTCACCTGGGGCAGTTCGGTATCTCTGCACTCCCCTATTGCCACCACTGTACATCCCTACTTCTTTCTTAACAAAAAGACAATAGCTCAGCACCAGAAACCCTGCTCTAGACTCAGGAAGTCTAGGTTTTAAAAAATGGCACCAAACATTTTTGTACTAACACATTATGTGGGCTAGGGCAAAAATGCACCCCAAATAGTAAAAACAAATAAATAAATAAATAAAATAAAATAAAAATAAATCAGATTTGCTTGGGTGCTTTTTGTCCCAAACAGATTTTACTTGTTGAAAAAAGAAAAAAGAAAAAAGAACTCTGAATATGGCAAGTGACTAC
Organism: Gambelia wislizenii; assembly: GCA_030847615.1. Classification (NCBI taxonomy): domain Eukaryota; kingdom Metazoa; phylum Chordata; class Lepidosauria; order Squamata; family Crotaphytidae; genus Gambelia; species Gambelia wislizenii. The sequence continues at coordinate 265,576,279 of JAUMIR010000002.1, forward strand.
AATTCAGGAACTTTATTGAAAATCTTTCTGTATCAATGGCAAAGAAATGTCAACAGCAGAGGTGGGCTATTTTAGGCCTAGAAAAGGCCTTTTTCTAAAACAGGAAGTAAATAGGAAGTGACATCCAGTTAATTCCTATCAATAAAAAAGCATAATAATAATAATAATAATAATAATAATAATAAATGTATTTCTATCCCGCCCCTCTGCAACACAATTGGGGTGGATTACAATATAAAAACTCCATACCCAAACGCGCCCACCCCTTAAAATAATATTAAATTAGAAAAGATTAAAAACATAAAACAATTAAAAAAATTAAATTAGAAAAGATTAAAAACATACAATAATTTTTTAAAAATTCCAGTGGCATCTCAAAGGGAAAGGACAGCCGAGTCTGCAGGCCGGGTTAGTTATTCAGGAAAGGCCTGCCCAAAAAGATCCATCTTGGCAGCTTTTTTAAAATTTTAGCTTCTCCTGGACCTAAAATCCTGCAAGGAGGCAACCTGCCCCCAAAAAACCCATGGTGAAAATTCCTCTCACTTCCCTGGAGGGTGTTTAGAGGATCTGAGGACCCAAAAAATGATTTGGGGGAGTGTACAACCCTCTGAGGTGTCCTGGATGGGCTAAAGTGGCCCCCTAGCCTCTCACAGTTTCCCACCCCTGACCTACAGAGAAGGTCTAGTTCTGTGTGGATTCTGCTATGAGACATAACTACATGTCCCATCCTGCTGCATGGAGCTTAGGTTATCTACACCAGTGGTTCTTAACCTGTGGTCTGGGGACCCCCAGGGTGCCATATGTCCTCACAGGAGGATCCGCGAAGGCTTGAAGGCTGCTCAGCCCATGTGACAGGGGCTAAGACAAAATTTGGCTGGCTTGGCCTGCCCATTGCCATTGAATCCGCTCCAGCCACAAACTTGCAGGAAGAAGCAGAAAAGTCTTATCTCCCCCTCCAGTGCCTCTGAAGGAAAGTTTAATGGATGGTGTAATTGTATTATTATTGTTGTTATTGTTATTTGGTTATTATTATTAGGGTTTTAAATCTTGAGTTAAGTCTTGGGGATCTCCAGGTGGCCTTTTTGGTCATCAGCACGCTTGCAGAAAGCACGGGATAAGTCCTTCCTGAATCTTCGTTTGCAAAGAAAAGCCAGAGAGATTATTATTACTTTATTATTATTTTGTTATTATTATTAGGGTTTTAAATCTAGAGTTAAGTCTTGGGGGTCCACAGCAACAAAAGATATCTAAAGTCCATTTTCACCCTCTACTTCCCCCACCCAAACATAGAATCATAGAATTGCAGAGTTGGAAGAGACCACGAGGGCCATCCAGTCCAACCCCCCTACCACGCAGGAAATCTTGATCAAAGCATCCCCGACAGATGGCAATCCAGCCTCTGTTTAAAGACCTCCAAGGAAGGAGACCCGACCACGCTCCAAGGGAGTGTGTTCCACTGCCGAACAGCTCTTACTGTCAAAAAGTTCCTCCTCAAGTTGAGGTGGAATCTCTGTTCCTGGAGCTTGCACCCATTGCTCCGTGTTCCAGTCTCAGGAGCAGCAGAAAACAAGCCTGCTCCATCCTCAGCGTGACATCCCTTCAAATACTTAAACAGGGCTATCATATCGCCTCTTAACCATCTTAAACCATCCCAAAACACTTGATTTCCTTCAATTTCTCTTTCAAAATGGCAACCAGAAGTGAAGTGACATCACTTTCTGTCACCATTTTTGAAGGAGAAATGGAAGGGAATCTGATATTTGAGATGAGGTGAGAGGTTCTGAGGGAGACTGGAGGGAGCTTTGGGTGCAATTTTCAGGCAATTTTTGCCTGAAAAAACTGGATGGAAAGTGTTGGGGAAGCTTCAGTGGATACAACAGTCAGGTCCAGGGGCCACAGTAGGATTGCAGCCTGGGAGGGGGCAAAAGGAGGACATTACCCCTAAATAAGAATTCTGCCCCCCCCCTGAAATGTTCCATCAGTCCCCAAATTTCTAGCACTGCAGTTGACTTCAGTCTTCAGAATTCAGAAATAGATGTAAATTATCTTTTGTAAAGATAGAGATATAAAGTGGAGTAGAAGGATAAGCAATTATCATCAGGAGGGCAGGGTGGGAAGTTTTATGAATCTACGGTGTGTTATATCGTTCTCATTGGTAGTAAGAATACATAGAAGTTTTACTGATTATTGAGAAATGTATACCCCGTGGAGGCCTCCGTGGCTCTCCCCCCTCCCCCCCAAGGCCTTCCCGGGGCCACGCAAGGCTCTGTGGAGGCCTCCCCAGCCCTCCCCCACAATGCCTTCACAGGGCCTCCAGAGGGTCTCCAAAGGCCCCGTGGAGGCCTCCCCGTCCCTTCCCGCTCCCTCCCAGGGCCTTCATGGGGCCTCTGGAGGCCCCGTGTCGCGGTTTTGGGAGGGTGGGGGGCCCTCCCAAAAGCACAAATAATCAAAACCGCCAAGTTTGCGAATGTGGATGGGCAACTGTACTAATATATGGAGAGAAGGAGAGGCAGGCACATCTCCACCAGGCCTGGGCCCAGAGGCAGAGCAAAGGCCTCCCTTCATCCCAGCTGCCATGGCTCTGGCCTTGGAAGGAGAGAAGAACCAGCAGTAGCTGCTGGGTTTAACCCCTACCCTCACTGCCATTCCCTTTTCCTTATGTCTCACGTCTTATTTAGATTGTAAGCCTGAGGGGCAGGGAACTGTTAAATTAACCATTTGTAAGCTGCTCTGAGAGCCTTTGTGGCTGAAGGGTGGGGTATAAATACGCTTAAAAACATAAATACAAGCAAAACATATGAGGAAAAGTTGAGGGAGCAGGTCATGTTCTGCCAGATGAAGAGGCATTTGGGGGCAAAAAATTGTGATTGCTTTTAGGGTGAGGGGGCAGGTGTGGCCCTCCAAGCTCTCCTAGGCAGATGAGGCCCCCTAGCCTGCCACAGTTGCCCACCCCTTCCCTAGCTGGAGTTCCTCCTTCGATCAGGGGTTGGACTCAATGGTCCTCTTCCAACTGCATTGTTTTATGACTCTGTCTTCTTTTAAGGGGCTGCCAAAGGCCTCATGCTGAGTATCCTGGTCCTGTCCGTAACATTCCTCCAAAGGGCTGTTGACGGGAGTATTTCCTGCTGCGATGACTCTGGGCAGCATGTGGGCTGGTGAGTCCCTTATGCCTGGTTTCTTTTTCATTTCATTTCAAATATTTATACACAAGCAGACTTTCCAGGTGTGATGTACCAAGAACACACGCTCGCATTCACTCAATAAGAATTCTTTATTGGTAAGGAAACGTGTATCAGGAACGTAGAACAAAGCCGAAACTAAACACAGACTAGCACAACCCCCCAGATAAACCCTTGCAGCATGAGAATGGCATTTGGGAGGAGAGTAAATGGCCCAGCCAGCACCTGGAGCTGCGACCTTGAGCTATTGTGGAGAACAGCCTTCCCAGGCCAACAGGGCGGGCTGGCACCCCTCCAAAGGCAGAGAGGCCCAAGGAAGGAAAACAGGCCAAAGCCAGCCTTATGTCAGGGTCCTCCATGAATTCCACTCTAAGTCCCAGAATTCAGGGATGAGCCTGACATACTGCCCTCCCAAAAATCAAACTCCCCCCCCCTTTCAGCCCGGCTTATCAGGAAAGCGAGCATGGAACTTTCATAATAAGCGCGGAGCATTTACATGTTCAACATTAACCCATTCAGCATGGCCCAAAGGCAAATGTTTCCATTTCACCAGATACTGAAAACCCTCCCCCACCCGTGCACGCAAGAGTCCAACACATCAGAAAACTCAAAATGTTGATCATTGTCCACCAGGATAGGATGGGGCGTTGGTTCAGGGTCTTGATGATGACGATCCGAAGGCACGCCGGCTTGAGTAAGCTAGAATGAAACACAGGGTGGACATTACGGTACAGCTTGGGCAATGACAGTTCAAAAGCCACAGGATTAACTTCCCTGACAATAGGGAAGGGACCAATGTACTTTGGCCCCAACTTTTTTGAAGGTTGTGGGCTCTTTAGGAACTTGGTGGATAAGAGCACCAAGTCCCCTACCGCGTATTTCGTGGAAGGGTCACACTTCTTGTCTGCATGATGTTTATAACTTTTTACAAAGTCCAGGGTTGACACAACTTTCCGCCATGCCTCTAATTTTTTTACTCCACTGGGTCACCGAGACAGGGTCCTTTGAAGTCCCCTCCCCAAATGGTAGAGGGTCAAAATCCTGTCCTGAGACCATTTTAAAAGGGGAGAGACCCGTGCTTTGGTGTGTGGCATTGTTATACGCTACCTCCGGAAAAGGCAAAAGGTCCACCCAATCAGATTGCTGGAAGTTGACATAACACCTTAAATACTGTTCCAAAACCTGATTCCTGCATTCTCTCTGACCATCACTCTGTGGATGATGGGAGCTACTCAACCCCAATTCAACCCCCAAAAGTTTCGTGAACGCCTTCCAGAACTGGGAGGTGAATTGAGCTCCCTGGTCAGAAACGATCTTAGCAGGGACCCCATGAAATCTGTAAATGTGGTGTAGAAACAATCTGGCTAGCTGGGGGGCTGTCGGGAGCTTCTTACAGGCCACAAAGTGCGCCTGCTTGGAGAACACGTCAGTCACAACCCAAATAACGGTCTTTTTCCTACTCTCTGGTAACTCGACAATGAAATCCATACTAATGACTTCCCAGGACTTAGTGGGGGTAGGCAAAGGTAGCAATAAGCCTTTTGGTTCCCCCCTTCTTTTTGCCATCACACCCGTGGGACACCCCTTCACAAACTCATCCACCTCCCTCCTCATTTTGGGCCACCAAAACTGCCGCCGTGTCAAATGTAATGTTTTCACATACCCAAAATGTCCCACAATTTTCACGTCATGGCATTGTTTGAGGATGGAAGATCTCATGGCCTCTGGAACATACAGGTGCTCCCCTTTCCAAGCCAAGCCTTCCCAGAGGATGACTTCCCCTTGGTGAGCTAAAAACCATGGGTCCTTGGGGAGAGCCGCCGCCATTTGGGCTCGCCACCCCCCTTGTCCCCTGAGGGTTGGGAAGAGAGCTCCAAGAAAGGGGGAGTCGGTGCCACACTGGGGCTTGTGGTAATTTGGGGCGATTACTGAAAAGGCCCTCTGGGAGATTGCAGACAGCCTAGATTTTTGTGGCTGAAGCAAATTCCTCCCAGAGGACTGGAGTGCATGGGGAGAATTGTATGGGAGGAGGCGGTTCTGGAGATAAGTTGGCCCAAGCCATTTAGGGCTTTAAAGGTAATAACCAACACCTTATACTGGGCCTGGAAACTGATAGGCAGCCAGTGGAGAGATTTTAATACTGGAGTTATATGGTCTCTCCGAGATGTTCCCGAGACCACTCTGGCTGCCATATTTTGTACCAACTGGAGTTTCTGGACCAAGCATGAGGGCAGCCCCATGTAGAGTGCATTGCAGAACTCTAAACGAGAGGTTACCAGCGCGTGCACCACAGTCTCGAGGTCCTTTACTTCCAGGAAATGGCACAGTTGGCGTATCAGCCGAAGCTGATAACAGGCACTCCTGACTGTCGCATTCACCTGACTTGTCATCTGAAGCGATGAATCAAGGAGCACCCCCCAGACTGCGAACACAGTCCTTAACGGAGAGCGTGACCCCGTCCAGGACTGGAGATTGCAACCCAACTCCTGGTTTTGGGGTCGCTACCGTGAGCACCTCCATTTTGTCTGGATTTAATCTCAATCTGTTTTTCCTCATCCAGCCCATTACTGCTTTAAGACAGTCATTAAGAGGAGAGACACCATCGGAATTTGAGGCCAACGATCGGGACAAGGAGAAATTGATTGGGTGACATCAGCGTGCTGATAACACCCAGCCCCATAACTCTGAATAATCTCACCCAGCGGCTTCATATAGATGTTAAACAGCATCGGGGACAGGATGGCGCCCTGTGGAACGCCACAAGTAAGCTCCTTTCTGCTGGAGCAGGTGTCCCCGAGCAACACCCTCTGGGACCTGCCTGAGAGGAAGGACTGGTACCACTGGAGCGCAGTGCCTCCGATTCCTAACCCACTCAAGCGATCCAAGAGGATGCTTTGATCTATTGTATCGAAAGCTGCTGAGATGTCTAAAAGCACCAACAGGGTCACACTACGCCTGTCGATGCTCAGACGCAGGTCGTCGGTTAAGGCAACCATGGCAGTCTCAACTCCAAATCCCATCCTAAAGCCAGTTTGAAATGGGTCTAGATAATCGGTTTCATCCAAGACCACTTGAAGTTGAAGCACAACTGCCCTCTCGATCACTTTGGTCAAGAATGGTAACATAGAAACCAGCCTATAGTTGTTCATGTCCAGGGGGTCAAGGGAAGATTTTTTCAGGAGCGGCCTAACGGCTGCTTCCTTTAAACAAGATGGAACACACCCTTCTATGAGGGATGCATTGATGATGTCCTTAAGGAACACCATCAAGGCAGTCCCCCCCTGGATGGCCAGCCATGAGGGGCAAGGATTGAGAGGGCAAGTCGTCTTCTTCACCCTACCAAGTAGCTTGTCTACATCCTCGGTACTCACGGATTGAAATTCATCCAGTAAACTTACATCAGCGGAGTTGCTGGACACCTCGTCAATTATTTCTGTCAAATTACTGGCATCTAAGTTGGCTCTTATCCGAGAGATTTTATCTGCAAAGAAATTGTTAAACGCGTCACAGCAGGCTGTCGTTGGGTTAAGCAATGGGTTCTGCCAGGAATAACCTGCGTCATCTCCCTTACCACCCTAAACAGCTCTGCTGGATGGGACTCTGCAGATGCAATACGTGCAGAGGAGAAGGATCTCTGCGCTGCACGTATTGCCTCTCAATAGGACCAAAGAAAGTTCCTATGACGAGTGGTGTCAGATAAGAGTCGAATTTTCCGCCAGTTGCGCTCTAGTCATTGTCCAACCTTCTTCATTTTCCTAAGCTCTGTTGTATACCATGACTTATGGTTTGGTACCTGCTGGTGGCTAACCAGCTTCTTTTCCCTCAGGTTCTCGTCCTGGCCCCAAAGAGGGGTCTGCGTTGGCCTCCTGACGTTTGGCCTTACTGCATGTGAGAACTGCCAACCCCAAATGGGAGGGAGAGAAGACAGTGTCTATCACCTCCTTCCGTTTACTGTCATGGTGAGGGAGCCTGGACAAAGCGTCAGCTAAAAAACCCTTTTTTCCTGGGAGAAACTTTAGGGTGAAATTGAACCGGTAAAAGAAACTGGCCCACCGAATCTGTTTAGGGTTCAAAGAACATGGGGTTCTCAAAGCCTCCAAGATTTTGTGATCTGTCCAAACCTCAAAAGGTTGGGAAGATCCTTCCAGTAGGTGGCACCAGGTCTCCAGAGCCAATTTGATTGCACCTACCTCCTTCTCCCACACAGGCAAATTTCGCTCAGACTCACTGATTTTTTTTGAGAGAGAGATATGCACAAGGCCTAAGCTCTCCCTCTTCATCCCGTTGTAACAAAACCCTTCCCATCGCCACGTCAGAAGTGTCTGCTTGAACTACAAAAGGTAGGGAGGGGTCTGGGTGCTTGAGAATCAGTTCGGAGGTGAAAAGCTTTTTCAGCTTGTCAAAGGCCCTTTGGCATTGGTCAGACCATACAATCTTTTGGGGAGGCTTTTCTGACTTCGCCTTCCCCGTCCATTTCTTATCACCCACCCCCTTGGTTTTCAACAGGTTAGTCAGAGGAAGGGCTACTGCAGCAAAGTTAGGGATGAAGGACCGGTAAAAGTTAGCAAACCCTAGGAAGCTCTGCAGTTGCTTCCTGGTCCGGGGGCCCTCCCATGCAAGCACCCACTTTACCTTCTCTGGGTCCATTTCCACCCACTTGTTCAAGATGCGGTACCCCAGGTAATCTAAACAGCTCTGATGGAATTCACACTTTGACATTATGGCATACAAATGGTTCTCCCCCAACCGAGTAAGCACCTTTTTAACCAATTTCACATGGGACGTATAGTCCTCTGAATAAATAAGTACATCATCCAAATACACCAGTACCCCCTTGTACAAAAATTCTCCCAGTACATCATTAATTAAGTTCTGAAAAATTCCTGGGGCTCCACTGAGTCCAAAAGACATTACAATGAATTTGAAAGCCCCCAATGGGCAATTAAAAGCATTTTCCATTCATCCCCTTCTTTGATCCGCCTCTCTCAAGTCCAGTTTGAGAGTCCACATCAGGTCAAGTCCACATCAGGTCAAGGGGATGTGTCCTCAAGTAATAGGCCTCTCTCAAGTCCAGTTTGGTAAATATCTTCCCCTTGGCCAAATGGGCCAGTATGTCTTTCATTAAGGGGAGGGGATACTGATTAGACATGCTGATAGCGTTCAGGGATCTGTAGTCCTGGCAAAGACAAAGGGTCCCATCTGCCTTATGCCTAAACAACACAGGGGCCCCCAAAGGGGAGGTTGAGGGTCTGATGAAACCCCGGGCCAAGTTTTTGTCTGTGAACTCCCGGAGGGCGTCCATCTTGGCCAGCGTCATGGAAGAAATCCTGGGTTTGGGCAGCTTGGTCTCAGAGACTATCTCAATAGCACAGTCAAAAGGTCAGTGGGGCGGTAAAAGGTCACATTCCTTCTCCTCAAATACATACTGCCACAGTTTATATTCCACCGGTAACCCTTTCAGCTCCCCTCGGACTAGAGCAGTTTTGCAGTTCCGTGAATTGGCCTCTAGATGGATCCCCCCAGGGAGGCCTCGCCCACCCTGTGCTCCTGCACACACACAGGATCTGCAAAAGTCACTGTCTCCTTCAACCAGTCTATAACGGGGTTGTGGAATTTTAGCCAGTTCAAGCCCACCACTGCAGCAGGAACTAGGCCTGGGGCTATTACAAATTGAAGTTCCTCCTGCTGATTCCCCATCCTCCTGTGTACTGGGCCAGTCATTCGCCTTGCAGGGCCCCCTTCATCATCCCTCCGTCCATCTGAGACAGCCACACTGGCTTGTCCAGCTTGATGCTGCTAATTTCAAGTTCACTAACCAGGGAGGGGTGAATTAGCCCTTGGGTACATCCGCTATCAACCATTAACATTACTTTAAGGTGACCCCACTGGTTGCAACCCCTATTTTAGCTTTTAGGAAAAAAGGGCCTTTCACCCCACTCACCACAGCACTTTTTAAATTTTTATTTATTTATTTATTTATTTATTTCCCGCTCTTCAGCCACAAGTCTATCAGAGCGGCTTACATATTGGTTTTAAGCAATAGCTATTTAGACATCTACACTGCATTAAACAGTTTCCAATGTGTGTTAGCTAATTGCCCCCACAAGCTGGGTACTCAGTTTACCGACCTACGAAAGGGTGGAAGGCTGAGTGAACCTTGGAGCCCGCTAGAATTGAACTTGCAACGTGGTGACTTGCAGTACTGGCATTTAACCACTGCGCCACCAGGGCTCCTTATACTTGGGTGCCCTTCGGGGTTAGCCTGCCCTCGGTTGCTTAGTAGGGCAGGCTGGAGCCGTTTCCCGCTGGCTCCGTGTCAGAAGAGGAGGACCCGCTGTCATCTGGATCCTCTGAAGATTCACCTGCCGCATGGCCTGGTACCAAGGCGTGCACCGCTGCTTTGGGCTTGGGCTTGAACGTGCCGTCGATTTCCCCTCTGCCCTCTTGGGCTTCTCTCCTGCCACTGGTTCTTGAGGGCTCTTCTCTGGGCAATCAGCTATGCGGTGGCCACCCTTCCCACAGTACAGGCACAGGCCTTTCCTCATCCTTCGCTCCCTCTCCGACTCCCCCGCTGTGCCCCTGCCTGGTCGGGCCGCCTTAACTTTCTTCCCTGTGGACCCAGTGGGCTTTCCCTTGGAGCCCTGCCGGTGCCGAGCCAGCTTGATGCTCTGCCTCAGTGTCTCTACCTCTCCAGCTAGCCACACCCACCCTAAAAGGGTCTCGGGGTTCCCTTGGAACAATGCCCACTCGAGGATGTCTGCATTAAGGCCATCTTGAAAGTACTGTACCTTAATGGCTTCACTCCAGTCGGGGACCTGGCTGGCCAGGCGGCAGAATTCGGAGGCGTACTCAGCCACGGACCTCGAACCTTGCCTCAGTTGCTGGAGTTCTGTGCGGGCCCATCTCACCCTCAGCGGGGTCTTCAAATTGAGCCCGTAAGGCCATCATGAAGTCGTGGAAACTCCCTAATTCTGGAGCCCCCATGTCATAGAGCCCCACCAGCCATTGCGCTGCCTCTCCCTCCAGCTGGTTGGATACATACTGCACCTTCTCGGCCTCCGTCTGGAACTCCTCATCCCACTGGGAAATGAAACCCATCACCTGGGTTAGGACGTATGGTAGCTTTGCCGCATCTCCATCAAAGGTAGCCTTTAGATCTCGGTGCTTCAGCTCCCGCGGTCTTTCCCGCAGCTCAACTGGGCCAGCTCCCCCAGGGGGCACTGGACCGGGAGCCTACGGGCCAGGGGCCCCAGCAGGTATGGCGGTGTCCCCTCCCCCGTGTGCTGGGGCTGGCAACTGTGGGTCTTGTGGAGGTTGGCCTCCTCCCGGGGCAGACGGTGGTTGAGGTAGTCTCTGCAGGATCTCTAGGAGGCTTGTCTGCATGACCTCCATCTGCTGCTTTAACTGCTGGACCTCAACTTCCAATTCTGCGCGCAAAGAACGCATCCCAGGCTCCTGGTACCCCTCGGCTAGGGGTTTATCCCACCGGCGGGACCTGCGTTCTTCACAGCCCCGTTCTTCTGGTCAGAGCCAACTGGCTCCCATGGCCATTCCAGCTCCACGCACTGGAGTCTCAGAGAAGGGTAGGCTGCCCCTCCCCAGGGCTTGCCTGGCTCCCAGCTCCATCAGGTCAAGGGGATGGGTCAGCCTTCCAGCCCTCCAGCGAGCTCGGCTCCACTCTTCCTCAGGGACTTCTGTGCCCTCCCCTGACGCACCTGCACCATCCCCCGGTGCACCGGCTCCCTGGCCACCGGCTGCGGCCAGGTCTTTCTCCGTCTGGGTTCCAACCTCCGCATCATCCGACATCGCAGGTAGAATACCCAAAAGTAAGCAGGTTTTGTGAGTTTCGGCTTACTGTGATGTACCAAGAACACACGCTCGCATTCACTCAATAAGAATTCTTTATTGGTAAGGAAACGTGTATCAGGAATGTAGAACAAAGCCGAAACTGAACACAGACTAGCACAACCCCCCAGATAAACCCTTGCAGCATGAGAATGGCATTTGGGAGGAGAGTAAATGGCCCAGCCAGCACCTAGAGCTGTGACCTTGAGCTACTGTGGAAAACACCGTTCCCAGGCCAACAGGGCGGGCTGGCACCCCTCCAAAGGCAGAGAGGCCCAAGCAAGGAAAACAGGCCAAAGCCAGCCTTATGCCAGTGTCCTCCATGAATTCCACTCTAAGTCCCAGAATTCAGGGATGAGCCTGACACCAGGATGGTTTACAGCGGGGTGGGGGGTGGGAAAACAGCTGGACCGCTTTTGAAATGCTTTAGAAGGATCCTTCCACCTCAATCCTGTTGTCTAACACATTTGCTGTTCGCTTCCAAGAAATGTGTCCCATGCTCAGGGGGGCGAGTCTTGCCTGCTGCTCTTAGGAAAAGCTTTAGAAGGCATAATCTGTGGCTCTGGTTACTAATAATTCTAGTAGGATTATTTAATTGGATCTGTAATGGCAGAATAATAACTTTTTTCTCTTTTTTAGTTTTCTCCTCATTACAGTTAGAATTGGGGAGAGGAATCAGAGCCCTACTGTGTTTTAGCATATGTACTTTTTCTCTCTCTCCCCCCCCCCACTTTTTCTTTTCTTCTCATCATTTTTTTTTTTTTGGTCATTTTGTCTGAATATATTTTTTGAGTGTATACTACTTTGATTTTGACTGTAAATTAGATTATTAGTCCCAGATATCAATCAATCAATCAATGAATTTTAAAAAAACAAGCCAAAAAAAAAAAAAAACCCTTTGGGGTAGGAGAAAGGCATATCTTGAAAAAAGTCTTTTTGAAAAGCCTCTAAAAATACCCAAAATTACAGTTGTTCCTCCATATCCACGGAGTTGGTCTCCACAGATTTAAGTATTCATGGCTTGAAAATGTTCTTTAAAAAATAATAATCCAAAAAGCAAATCTTGATTTTGCCATCTTATATAAAGGACACCATTTTGCTATGCCATTGCATATAATAGGATTTGAGTATTCACAGATTTTAGTATCCACGGGAGGGCCTGGAACCAAACCAGAGTGAATATGAAGGGACAACTGTGTTTTGAAACCATTACTTGTGACACCAGAGAAGTATTTTTATTCCCACTCATTTTGAAATAACTTTTTGATGCCCTTCTTTTAAAATTAACTCGGCACAGGAAAACTGCATTATTTCCAAAACTCTTTACTTCCAAGTGGTGTCAGGGAAAAGAGAAACATGGGAGGAACAGACAAATAAATCTCTGTCCGTAAGACGTGTGCTGCTTGCAGTGGGGTGGACAATCATGGCAGGTCCAAGGGCAGACAACCTGCTAACCTCCCCTCCCCTCGAAAAATGTCTCAAACATCCACCTTTTGCTGTTTTTAGTCCAGGAAGCCCCTGCAATGTATTTAAGAAGGATTCCAGGAGAGGTTAATGCCCTGCTTTTGGCTAGGAAAAACAAAAACAAAGCAGAAGCCGGGGAATGCCTTGAATATAGCCTTGGGAGGGGCTACACTTGGCTCCAGGGCCACACTTTCTCCACCTCTGTGCATGTGCCAAACAACTCTGCTGGTCCTTTCCAGGTGGACAGGCTGTCCTTCGCCCGTTCCTGTGTGATATTCTCTTCAAGTGTGGCCTTCACACCCACAAAGAGTCAAACCTTCTTAAGACTGGGGAGCTTTGTGTGCTTGGAGGGCTCCAGCCTTTCAGCTGAAATGGTCCCCTCTCCCTTCCCTGTCATTTCTGGGCCAGTTCTGGCCCATTTGACTATTGCCTGCCTTTGTAGTTCAGATTCTGGGGAGAACTGTGGCCCAGCCAGCACACCTGACTTTCCCCACTGGGTCTCTTTGCTCCAGGGAAACAGCTGCTCTTCACTGAGCCTGAACTCTATGATTGCCATGAAGAAGGTCCTTTTGCCCAGGATCTGCCTGCCTTGCTGAACACCTTGGAAGGGCGTCATGTCCAAAAGGAGCCATGGAACTCCAGTGTTCCGTCTGACACCCTGGGGGACAAAGAATTTGTCAGCTTTGTCAAATTTTACTTCTTCAGTGATGGTAGGTGATGATTGGGGCAAGTGAAGTGGTGGACGCTATAGGGAAAGAAAAAAGCCAACTTGCCATGTAAGAAAAGCAGCTTTCCCTCTCACATGTAGTAAACTTCAACAAAAACTCTGAGACATACAGAACAAGTGGTGGATCAATATATCAGAAAAGACAGAATGCTGTGTAGATCTGGGTGATTTTAGAGTTTTTTACGAAGCTCTTAAAGCAGTGTTTGGACCTACCTATTAGATCCAAAGGTCCTTATACAGTACAGATGGTCAAACACTAATTACTGATAAAGCCTCCATCCTGAATTGATGGGCTGAACATTTTCAAAGTCTCTTCAGTGCCAACCGAGTAGTCCAAGGCTCAGCTATCCAACATATGATGCAAAAACTGATGGAAAATGGACATAGCTCCCACTTTGGAAGAGACCCTTAAGGCCATACAGCAGATGAAAAACGGCAAGGCAGCTGGGATTGATGGAATCCCACCTGAAGTTTAGAAACACGAAGGTCATGTACTCCCATGTTAAATTCCACGAACTCCTTGTGAATTGCTTTCTTGCTTTCTCCCCCTGAAGGAGCCTCATTGGCAAATGGCTCACTGGTTTCCCCCCCCCCTACAAAAAGTGTAGAGGGCAGATTGTCCACAGCTGCCTCCCACCCAAAGAAACCCATGCTGTCCACTGCTGCCTCCCAATGGAAGACACTCCTCCCCATGGATCAAGCAGGACTGGGTCATCTAGGGGGGGATTCTTTGGGAAGGGAAGCAGGACTATGTCCTCATGGGGGGAGAGTTACTATGGAAACCTCCCCATGGATCACCTAGTACTACTTTCCACCCAGAGAACCATCCGCAGTGCTTCCTCCCACCCAAAGAAATGCCCTTGTGGATCACTCCGTGTTGCTTCCCACTGAAAGATCCACCCTCGTATATCACCTTTTACTGCCTTCTACACAAAGAAAAGCGCCATAGATGACCCTGTGCTGCCTCCCAAAGTTCCCCTCTGTATATCACACAGTGCTGCTTACCACTCAAAAAGCAGTGGGTTATCTATTTGTTGTTCTTAACTGCCATCAAGTTGATTTTGACCTTTGGCAACCCCATGGAGGGGGGAACTCCAAGTCACCCTATTATCAGCAACCTTGTTCAGGTCTTCCAGACTCAGAGTTGTGGCTTCCTTTATTGAGACTATTCATCTGGAATGCATTCTTCCTCTATTCCCACTACAGTGGGCCTTAGGAATTTGCTGGAGTTTCGCTCCAGAACCCCCCATGATTACCAAAGTCTGTGGATGCTCAAGTACCATTATATACAACTAGCTGGACCTGACGAGTTGCTCTGTTGACCTGCCCCTGGTGCCACTGCTGCCACTGCCAATTAACTGCATGGCTCCTGTTGGAACGGCAGCAGCAGCGTCTCGCTGGCACCGCCAGTCCCGCCACAGCCGCCAGCTGACTGTGTGGGTCCGCAGTCAACTGGAAGCGGTGGCACCAGGGGAGGTCAACAGAGCAACTCACCCTCAGTGCACCACCGACATATGTTACACCGGGTACAGCTAGTTGGAGCAGCGGGAGCAGCATCCCACCATTGCTGCCACCCCTGCCATCACCACCTGCAGCTGCCATTCCTGCCACCACTGCCACTGAGCGTGTGGTCTCTCTCAGAGCAGCAGCAGCTTGCCAGGCCAAATGCGGGGGGAGGTCTGGGCCCCACTGCTTCTGAGTGAACTACCCTGCCGCCGCAGCCATTTCCACTTCTCCTGCCAAGTTCACTCAGCAGCAACAGAGCCCTGACCTTCCACCCCACCTTCGGCCTAGGAAGGCCACAGCTCAGCAGCCATGGTGGTGGGGTCCTGACCTGTCCTCCTCATTTGGGTTGGCAAGGCCACAGCTTGGCAGCTGCGGTGGCATAGCCCTGACCTTTCCCTCCTGTTCAGCCTAGGAAGGCTGCAGCTCGGCAGCAGTGGGGCCATGACCACCACCACCCCATTCAGCCAGGCAAGGCCACTGATGGCAGGGCAAGGACATCACCCCCTGTTCCACCAGGCAAGGCCACAGTTCAGCAATGCTTGTAGGCTGATGAGGTGCTGCTGGTAAGGTACCTTCTACCTTACCAAGCATTATTGTCTTTTCTAGTGAGTCATGCCTTCTCATGATATGACCAAAGTTCGACAGCCTCGGTTTAGTCATTTTGGCTCTAGGGATTGTTCAGGATTGGTTTGCTCTAGGACCCATTAATTTGTCTTTTTAGCAGCCCACAGTATCTGTAGAGCAATTCTCCAGCACCACATTTTTTAAATGAGTGGATTTTCTTCCTATTGGCTTTTGTCACCTTTCAAAACCACACATAGAAATGGGATATATTGTGGCATGGACAGTCCTAATGATATATCTTGACACTTCTGAATCTTGTCTAGTTCCTTCATTAGCTGCCCTTCCAAGTCCTAGTGTGCTTCTGATTTCCTGACTGTAGTCTCCATTCTGATTAATGACTGGGCCAAGGTATGGAAAATCTTGAACAATTTCAATGTCTTCATTGTCTTCTTTACACTTACGTAAATCATCTGTGGTCATTATTTTTGTTTTCTTAATGTTCAGCAGTAAACCTGGCTTTGCACTTTCTTCCTTGACTTTCTTCAGTAATCGTTCCAAGTCTTTGCTATTTTCTGCTTGTAGTATGGTGTCATTTTATTTTTTATTTTTTTTTTTAATTAGTTTTTATGCTGTTACATTTATCTTTGCATTTTGATATAACATTATCTTTCTGATGTCTGAATTTCAATGTAACTTTTTACAGGATAATAAAATAGGCGAAATTAATAGTCGTTAACTTATTACATAAAGAGTTTCCGCATCATATTACATGTATTCTTAGAGTACTCTACCATCTCTTATTTACCTTCTTTTCTGCACATAATTTTAGAATCCTTTACCCTTTATTCCTTTTCCCTTACCGATACCTCCCAGATCTTACAAACTTTTCCCTTTGAACTAATAATTACAGAATGCCTCTAACTTAAATTTCATCTGAGTTCTACTAATCTAATCAGAACCTTAGTGTTAACTTGGACCTGTACATTTCTAAGTTTGTGTTATTTACAAAACATTCCAGAGGTCCAAGTTGACCAGATTTTTCCATTTTATCTCCCAATATTTTTGCATCGGCAACCATTCTTTCTCTGTCTTCTCTGTCGGAGTATCTTTGAGCCTTGCAGTAAGCCAGTCCATTTCCATCATATCTCTCATTCTTATCAACCAGTCCTCTGTCGTGGGTATTTCCTTTCTTTTCCATTTTGCCGCGTAGAGAATTCTGG
Organism: Gambelia wislizenii; assembly: GCA_030847615.1. Taxonomy (NCBI): domain Eukaryota; kingdom Metazoa; phylum Chordata; class Lepidosauria; order Squamata; family Crotaphytidae; genus Gambelia; species Gambelia wislizenii. The sequence continues at coordinate 265,592,784 of JAUMIR010000002.1, forward strand.
CAGCTGATGTCATGTATAATATAACTCTCCAGTATTCCTTCACTATCTTTGGCTCAATTGGGTCCAACATATTCAGTAAGTACAACTGGGGCCTCATAGGAAATCTAATTCCAAAAATTTCATTAATCATTGTGTGAATTGTTTTCCAATATTCTTGTGCTTTTTGGCATGTCCACCATGTGTGATATAAGGTTCCCTTCGCTTGTTCACATTTCCAACATGTTTGTGGACATGTCTTGTAGATTTTATTCATCTTTACAGGTGTCAAGTACCATCTTGCAAATGTTTTTGTATAATTTTCTTTTAAGCTTTGGGCTGATGTAAATTTTTGAGTGTTTAACCAGGATTTTTCCCATTTTTCTAATTCAATGGTTTGTCCAATGTCTTGTGCCCATCTTATCATTTGATCTTTGATTATTTCGTCTTCCAGTTCTCTTTCAAGTAACATATTATAGTATTTTGATATATGCTTCTTACTATGACCAAAAATAATCTCGTCTATCTTATTTGTTTCTAATTCAAAGTTTTCTAATTTCATATCCATCTTAAATTTTTCATAAATTTGTTTATATTGGAACCAGTTTAATTTGACACCTTTTTCCGCTAACTGATCTTTGGATTTTATTTGTATAGACCCGTGTACATCTCTTTCTATAATATCTCTATATTTAAGCCAAGCTTCTCCCGTCTCTTTAGTTCTTCCAAAAAAAGCCTCTTCTGTTGAGGTCCACAATGGGATATTTTTATAGAATTTTTTCTTTATACTTATCCATGTATTCAGCAGAGCTTTCCTTATACAGTGTAGATCGAATTCTTTATTGTCTTTCCTTTTATTATAACATAAGTACGCGTGCCATCCATACCGCAGCGTTGTACCTTCCAAAGCTAACAGTCTTCTATTGCTCAGCGTGATCCAGTCTTCAATCCAGGTTAGCACGCACGCCTGGTAGTAAAGCTGTAAGTCTGGTAGCGCGCAACCGCCTCTTTCTTTCCTTTCCTTTAGTAATTTTATTGAGATTCTTGGTTTTTTACCTTGCCATAAGAATTTCAGTAACTCTTTTTCCCAATTTCTAAAGCACTTATTATTATGGATGATGGGGATGTTTTGGAACAAGTACATGAATCTTGGTAGAATGTTCATTTTGATTGCAGCAATTCTGCCGAAAAATGAAAGGTTAGTAGTATGGTGTCATTTTAAATTGTTGATGTTCCTTCCTCCAAATTTCACACTTCCTTCCTCCGAGTCTAATCCTGCTTTACGTATGATATACAGCATACAGTAGGACACCTATATCTGCTGAGGTTGGTTCTGGGGCCCCCATGGATACCAAAAAACGTGGATAAGAGCAAACACCATTGAAAATAATGGGACTTCCAGTTTAAAATACCGTAGAGTTGCCTTGGAGGACCTAGAAAATGGCTAGAGAGGACACATTTTCTAGGAAGACTCAATGGTAGGTGTGCTGTTTTGTGTCCTGTGCATAACTGAATCAGTGAATAATGAATCAGTGGATATGGGGGTCCTAACTGTATAGTTTAAACAGATAGGATGAAAAAATGCAGCCTTGCCCGACCCTTTTGCCAGTTGGAAACCTTTCTGTTTCTCCGTATTCTGTCCTGATGGTAGCCTCTTGTCCTGACTACAAGTTATGCATCAGGACAAACAAAGGTTGTGGCACACCCATTACTTCAAGGGTGATCCATAATTTTTCATCATTTGTACACTCAAAGGCTTTGCTATAATCCATAAAGCATAAACTGGTTGTCTTTTGAAATTCTTTGGTGTGTCCCATTAGCCAATGTATGTTTACAATATGGTCCCTAATACTTCTTCCTTTCCTGAAAGAAGCTTGGACATATGGTGTTGCATCTAGGGGAGGGTCTTCAGGTGGGATGCAGTACCAAGTGATCCTTGGGGAGATTTCTCTCAGGAGAGAGCAGCACTGAATGATCCATGGGAGAGTGGGGTTTCCTTGGGTCGGAAACAGCACTGCCTGATCCATGGGAGCCTTTCTTTGGGTTGGATAGCAGGATTGAGTGATCCTTGGGGGAAATTCTCTTGGTGGAGAGCAGCTGGGAAGCTATGTAGGATGATCCATGTGTGGAGTTCTTTCAGTGGAGTGCAGGATTAGGTGATATGTGGCTGGCTTTTGCATGATTAGCGATATCAGGTGATCTAATAGGCCAACACTAGATGATTTGTAGGGATGTTCTTTGGGTGGGAAGCAACAAATCTACAGGCTGTTTTCCTTTGGTGATATGCAGCATGAAGTGATCTGGTGGGAGTTTTCCTTGGGTGGGAATCACCACCAGTTCATCTCCAGGGGGGGATTACTTTGGGTGGCAAGCAGCACTGGATTTGCAGGGGGGCTCTTTGGGTGGGCAGCACAGGGTCATTTACGGAGGGGATTCCTTGGGCAAGAAACAGCATCAGTTTATCTCGAGGTGGGGGTATACTTTGGGTAGCAAGCAGTCCTGTGAAATCTATGGAGATGTTATTTGGGTGCCCTGAGTCATCTACAGGGGAGACTTTGGATGGGATGCAACACTGTATGATCTGTTGCAGGGAGCGGGGTTTCCTTGGACAGGAGAAAGCAGAGGGCCAAGTGTGGGGCCGTTTCCTTGTGTGGAAAGCAACAACTCACACGGAGATTTCTTTGGGTGGGAGGTAGCAATGGGTGAGCTAGAAGGGTGTTGTCCTTGGGTGGGAGACAGCAGAGGGCAATCTGAAGGTGAGGGGTCTTTTGGGGGAGGCAACAGTTGTTCTGCAGGAGGCAGCAGTGAACATTTGGTTGGGAAGTGATCTTTGGTTGGGGTACAGCAGATGCTGATCTGGTGGGAAGGGGTGTTTCTGGGGAAGGCAGCGGTGGCTGATTTGCAGTGGAGCTTTCTTTGGATGGGACTCCAAGGGAAGGTGATCTAGTGGTTTCTTAAGTACAAGAGAGTAGAGGACTACTCTGTCTATTTTAGGGTTACCATATATTGGAAAGCAACAAGAAAAGAAAAGAAAAAGACACATTTTCTAACTGATAACTTCAAACTATAGATTGCTGTGACAACTTTCAGTTTAAACACCTCAACCAGATAAACTGTGGTAAGTTCTACTAGAAATCTAGCTCTGTTTTTAACACCTTTACAATTTCTCTTTTTAATAAACTGGGGGGGGGGGTTAGCCACGGGACTCCAAGGGAAGGTGATCTAGTGGTTTCTTCACTACAAGCAGGGCCGGTTTAAGGAATTTTGGGGCCCCCTGCAGTGCTTTATTTTGGGGGCCCCATATGTTTATCTCAGGTCAATGTAACCTAACCTATTCACCGTACAGGATGTTCAGATCACAGTAGGGCCCCCGTATCCATGGATTCATTATCCATGGGACACAGAACAGCACACCTACCTTAGAGTCTTCCTAGTAAATGTGTCCTCCCTAGTGGTTTTCTAGGCCCTCCAAGGCAACTCTATGGTATTTTAAACCAGAAGTACCATTTTTTTCAATGGTGTTCACTATTATTCATGGTTTTCAGAATCCACCCCCCCCGAACCAATCCCCAGTGGATAAGAGGGGCCTACTGTATTACATAATTTGACACCAATAATTTAGTTTAAAAACTATATTATAGGCACTAACATAATATTTTTAGTTTATTAGCAATTAATGTAATGATGCAGATTTCCTCAAAGAAAAGAAAGAGTGGACTACAAGCTAAACATGAGTTAGCAGTGTGATGCAGCAGCAAAAAATGCCAATGCAATTCTAGGCTGCATTAATAGTGTCTAGATCAAGGGAAGTAATAGTATCACTCCATTCTGCTTTGGTCAGACCTCACCTGGAATATTGTTTCCAGTTCTGGGCACAACAATTCAAGAAAGATACCGAGAAGGATGTTGGGAGGTCTGGAAGCCATTATGCCCTATGAGGAACGGCTTAGGGAGCTGGGCATGTTTAGCCCAGAGAAGAGAAAGTTAGGAGGGGACATGATAGCCATGTTTAAATATTTGAAGGGGTGTCATACTGAGGAAGGAGCAAGCTTGTTTTCTGCTGCTCCAGAGACTAGGACACGGAGCAATGGACTCAAACTATAGGAAAAGAGATTCTACCTAAACATTAGGAAGAAGTTCCTGACAGTAAGAGCTGTAAGGCAGTGGAATACTCTGCTGCCTGGGAGTGTGGTGCACTCACCTTCTTTGGAGGTTTTTAAGGAGAGGTTGGATGGGCATTTGTCAGGAATGCTTGGATTGTGTGTTCCTGCAGGGCAGAAGCCAATCGGATGGGATGGCTGTTGGGGTCCCTTCCAGCCCTATGATTCTAGGCTGCATTCAGAGCCTGGGAAAGTTACTCTTGGATTACACCTCCCAGAATCCCCCTGCCAGCACCCTTCTCAAGATCTGGTTGCATTGTTCCTTTTCCAGCATTCTCTAGCCCAGTGGTTCTTAACTTGGGGTCCGCAATGTCCTCACAGGGGGTCCACAAAGGCTTGAAGACTGCTTGGCCCACCTCCTCCCTGTAGTGGAGTAGCCATGTGACAGGAACCAAGGCAAAGTCTGGCTGGCTTGGGCTGCACATTGCCATTCAATCCACTCCAGCCACAAACTTGCAGGAAGAAGCAAGAGTGTCTCTGAGGGAAAGTTTAATGGATGGTGTAATTGTATTGTTGTTGTTGTTAGCTATTATTATTAGGGTTTTAAATCTTGAGTTAAGTCTTGGGGCAACAAAAGATATTTAAAGGGGGTCCCTGGTAAAGAAAAGGTTAAGATCCACTGCTCTAGGCCAATGCCTCTCACATAACACTACTGGATATTGGTGTTTTAGTGACAACAATAAAACCATTGTTCCCAGTAATATTACTCCAAATTTTAATTTATATTCTTTATACAGTATTCTTCTGTTAAAAGAGTTAAGAGTGTTGTAAAAGTTTCAGCATTGCACTATGACTATGGAGACCAGGGTTTGAATCCTTACTCAGCCATGAATACCCCACTGGCTGACCTTGGGCAAGTCACACTCTCTCAGCCTCAAAGGAAGGCAAAGGCACACAGCCTTTGAACAAACCTTGCCTAGAAAACCCCATGGTAGGTTTGCCTTAGCCAGAAATGACTTGAAGGCACATAGGCAAACACACACAAATGCAGGCTGAACTCAGTTGGCAAGGGAAGGGAAGGGAAGGGAAGGGAAGGGAAAGAAAGAAAGAAAGGAGCCCTTTCCGAGACAACCCTCAAATTCCCTGTCTCTCTCATAAACACACACTCACCGTCTCCGCAGTAGCAGCAAACTCCCTCCAGCTTCTGCCACAGAGGGCTGCTGTTCTTTCACTTTCTCTTTAGTTTTGGAGACATTTTTTTGGAGGAGGGCGGGAATGTGGTAGAGTCTCCTTCTTTAGAGGTTTTTAAACAGAGGCTGGATAGCCATCTGTCTTGACTCCAGCAACAAGTTAAAAAGTAAAATAACCACCCCACTGTGCATGGCAGCCCCCCCCCCAAGATCCCCGCGGCCCCCTGAAGACAGTCCCTCACTCACACGACCAGCTGCTCTGCCTTTCCTCCTTCACAGCAATGCAGCCAGGGACTGTCTCCAAATTACAACTTCCCAAGAGCAAACCCTTTCTCTATCTCCCGCACTAGCTCAGTGCTATTGCCATGCCCTGCCTGAGGAGGGAGGGGGAAGGGGCTCCAAAGGAGCGGAGGAGCCGGCTGCTGGCTCCTGGCTGTCTCCTTCATCAGATAAGGGCAACACTCACCAGGGGGCCCCCTTAACCCCCGAGGCCCCCCGCCAATGCGGATCTGGCAGACAGGTTAAACCGGCCCTGACTACAAGAGAGTCCTCTGGCTTTTCTTCGTAAACAAAGATTCAGGAAGGACTCATCCCGCACTTTCTGCAAGCGCGCTGATGACTAAAAAGGCCAATCCGAGATAAACAAGTCCGGTTGCAAAAAGCACAGCAGAAGGTCTCCTTGGGTGATGTTTTTGGGTTGTCGTTTCTCTTCTCGTTTGGGATTCTTTCTGCGTTGTCGTTTCTCTTCAAGACTTGTTCGTCGTGAGTTCTCAAATAAGGCTGCAGCATTGTGGATAGTGCGTCTCCATGCCTCCCGATGTGAGGCCAGGGCGGACCAGTGTTGGTGATCAATTTGGCCAAGCCTGAGATGTTGTTTCAGGGAGTCTTTGTATCACTTTTTTGGAGCGCCCCTCTTATGCTGACCCGTGGCGAGTTCATCGTAGAGTAGTATTTTTGGGAAATACAAGAGAGTAGAGGACTGTCTATTTTAGGGTTACCATATATTGGAAAGCAACAAGAAAATAAAAGAAAAAGACACATTTTCTAGCTGATAACTTCAAAGCACAGATTGCTGTGACAACTTTCAGTTTAAACACTTCAACCAGATAAACTGTGGTAAGTTCTACAAGAAATCTAGCTCTGTTTTTTTTTCTAGTCCAACTTTTTATTAAGTTATCGACACGTATTAAAAAACACACACAGAATAACACAGAATAACAATATATACAAGCAATTTAACAACATATAACATCTACTTACACAATCACATAGGACGTTACTTGCTTTATCACTCCAAAAAATAACTCATACTCTCAGTCCTATGTTTCTCTCTTGTCACTACATAACTATCCTACATACAACAAAAACTAAGATTACTTCCAATCTCTATCTGATTTTTTTTTATTTTCGCTTGTTTGAACTTCCTTTCTATTTTATCCAGTTTTCCAAAGTATTATACAATTTGTATTAAATTGACTTTGTGTACAATGATTTAACGGTATATATCATTTGTCATATTATAACCATATATAACAATACATTTTAACAATACATATCACTTCACATAATTCAAAATTTCTCTTATTTTTATGTGTGTTCCTTATCCCTTAGTATTAGTTTTCTCACATTAGCTCTCATTTGTTGTCTCATGGGGTCACAATGCTTCACCCTAACAGTTTCTTTATCTATTTTTGTGTTGTTCCCTTTATCTGTCATCTTCCCTAATTAATTTGATATGTCTCTTTTCTTCACTTATCTCCATTTTTCTACCTTCTTCACCTTTCCTTTCTTTTCCTTTCCCTTACTCTAGATCTCTTATCCCATCCTTTCATTTGAACTCCTTACTTTTCTTCTTCCTTCCCCCCCATTTCTACCTCTCCCCTTTCCCATTCTGTCCTTGCTTTCCTTCTTCTATACTTGTTTATATCTTTTTCCTAGACCTTTTCCTTTTACTATTCTCTGTCATCTCCTCTTATTCACCCTTTTCCCTTCACCTTTCACTTTTCCCCTTCCACTTACCATCTTCAACCTTCTCTTACCTTCTCACATACTTCAATCTTCTTTTCTCAATCCTTCTTTCCTCTTGTCTTTATTCCTGAAGTTCCTTTCTTTCCTTCTTTCCCTTTTCTTTCTCTCCTTTTATAAGTACACTTTTCCACAAACTGTATAAAGAACTCTTTATCCATTTGGGAGCTCCATCAGTTCCCACTTCTTCTTACAATATTCTCTCACTAATTCCCAATCCGTTCCTTGTGTCTCCATTGATTTCTGCTTTAGTTCTAGGATTAGCTTATCCATACAGGCCGCGTCTAGAACTCTTTCCAACCATTCATCCACTGTTGGCACTGTTTTCTGCTTCCATTCTTGAGCTAACACTAGTCTTGCTATTGTCACCAAGTATAACATAGTTCTCCAGTTTACTTTCCAGGTCTCTTTTTTGTATATATGCGTCATATTCAGTAAATAGAATTCAGCTTCAGAGGAAATTGGATTTGAAAAATTTCTTCTATAGTCCTGTGAATTTCTTTCCAGTATTCTTTAACATGTCCACGTCTCCACCATATGTGAAACAATGAGCCAGGATCTGCTTGGCATTTCCAGCATTTCTTATTTGTATTTTTAAACATTTTCCCCAGCTTTACAGGAGAGTAATGCCATCTGTGAGCTGTTTTGAAATAATTTTCTCTCAAATTTTGACAAGCTGTGAATTTGATCGTGTTATTTCTGGCCTTTTCCCAATCTTCCAATTGTAAGTTATACCCAAAGTCTAAAGCCCACTTTATCATCGAGTCCTTGATCTCTTCCATTTCCAATTCCCTTAATAGTAGTAATTTATAAATTCTTGAAATCATATTTTTCTTTGGTCCTTGTATAATTTTGTCCAATTCATTTCTTTTTCTTCAAATCCAATCCTTTTCATGTCTTCCTTGAATCTTTGTTTCAGTTGTTCATAAGTAAACCAGTGAACATTTAGATCCTCCCTAGATTTGATGTTATATTCCTTTCCCATTTCTTTGTTAATTAAATCATTATATTTTAACCATTCCTTTGTATTTTTCCATCTGCCCATAAATGCTTCCTGAGGGGAAATCCAGAGAGGTAATTTGGTATAAAAAATTTTCTTTATGCTTTCCCACACCCTCAGTAATGGTTTCCTGATTATGTGGTGGTTGAAATCTTTGTCTATCCTTACTTTGTCATAGGCAACATAGGCATGCCAACCAAGTTTCAGATTAAATCCTTCCAAATTCAATATTTTAGAGTCCTGTAAATTTAACCAGTCTGCGATCCAAGTCATCGCACAGGCCTGAAAGTATGTCTTGAAATCCGGAAATTCTGCTCCTCCTCTGCTTTTCACATCTATCATCATCTTCCATTTGATTCTTGGCTTCCGGCCTCCTCAAATGAATTTACTCATTTCTTTTTTCCATTCGTTTAATGGTTGATCATTATTTACTATGGGAATATTCTGGAATAGATATAAGAATTTTAGAAGAACGGACATCTTGATTGCTGCTACCTTCCCCAATATTGATAAATTCAATTTTGCCCATTTCCTCAAGTCCAATTTCATCTGTTTCCATATTTTCTTATAATTGTTTTCATATAAGTCTGTATTTCTTTTTGTAATCCAAATTCTAAGATATCTGATTTTCTAGCCAATTTTACAGCCCGAGATATTTTCTACCTCTTTTTGTTCTGTTTTTGTTAGATTTTTGGTGAGTATTTGTGTTTTCTCCTTATTTATCTTAAAACCCACAGCTTCTCCAAATTCTTTGAAAGTTTCCATTAGTTCTTCAATGTGTTCTTTTGAGTTCTCCAAAAAGACAACAAGATTGTTTGCAAATGCTCTCAGTTTGTGGACGTCTCCTTTAATTCTTATTCCACCAATCTTCTTATTAGCTCTTATATTGCGATTTAGGACCTCCAGAACAGTTATAAAAAGCAATGGGGAAAGTGGACATCCCTGTCGGGGTTCCTTTTCTAATTTCAAATTTCTCTGATCTTTCTCCATTTATTATGATCTGGGCATTTTGTTGGTTATAAATTTCTCGAATCCATCCCAATGATTTGTCACCAATATTCATTCTTTTAAGTACCTCGATTAGAAAAGACCAATTCACATTATCAAAAGCTTTCTCCGCATCCACAAATAGCATCACTAACTTTTTTTCGTTGTGTTTTTCAAAATATTCAATGATGTCAATTACTGTCCTTATATTCTTTCTAATTTATCTTCCTGGAAGAAAGCCACTTTGATCTGTATGTATCATTTCATTCAAGATTCCTTTTAGTCTATCTGCAATTATTGAAGTGAAAATATTATAATCTAAATTTAACAGTGAGATGGGTCTGTAATTTTTGACATCCGTCGGGTCTTTTTCTTCTTTTGGAATTAGGACTATATTTGCACTGTTCCAAGAATCTGGTTTTCCATGACTGTGGATTTCATTAAGCATCTTTTGGAAAGGTAGAATGATTACATCTTCCATATATTTATAATAGACTGCTGAAAGTCCATCTGGTCCCGGGGCCTTCCCTCTTTTTAATTTGCTGATTGCTGTGGAAATCTCTGCAATTGTAAATTGTGCGTTTAGTTTAGTCCGATGTTCTTCTTTTAATTGCGGTATTATTTGCTTTCCCAAATATTCTTCCACCTTGCCTTGTTTGTTTTTGTAAGTGCTTTTCTCTCCATATAAGTCTTTATAGAAATTTAGGAATTCTTTTTGTATCTCTTGTTGTGTTGTGTATATTTTTCCTTTTTGTCTTATTTCGGAGATCAATTTCTTCTCCTTTTCTTTTTTCATTCTTAGGGCCAACCATTTACCTGCCTTGTTTGCGTGCTCAAAATATGTCTGGAGATTCCTAGTCAATTTTTGCTTTACTTCAGATGTGGTTTCCAGATTTAATTGATTTTGTAGAATTTTTATTTCCTTTGATATCTTCTTATCCTGTGTGTTTTCCCTCAAAAGATCTTCTTTTTCTTTTAGTTTCTCTAAAATACTTTGAATTACCCCTTGTTTCTGCTTCTTGACTTGAGATCCTCTTTGTATACAGAGCCCTCTAATTACTGCTTTACTGGTATCCCAGATTATTTTCATGGGCACTTCTCCTGGTTTGTTTTCCATAAAGAAATGTTTAAGTGTATTTTTCATTTTTTTCTTGGAATTCCTTATCTTCTAATAATGATTCGTTCAATCTCCAATTATAATCCTTCTTCCCAAATTTTAACATTAGTTGAATAGGATTGTGATCTGAAGTAATTTTTGGTAGAATTGACATATTTTGAATTTTCATCTTCAACTGTGATGATGCCAAGAATAAGTCTATTCTTGACATGGACTTGTGCCTATCCGAATAGAAGGTATATCCCTTTTCGTCTCGATATTTGTTTGTCCATACATCTGACAAATTCTTCTCTTTCATTAGCTCAAAGAATGTTGAGGGGAGTTTCCCCTTAAATTTCGATTTGTTCGTAGATCTGTCTTTTATTGGGTCTATGACTCCATTGAAATCTCCCATCAAAATTAAGTTATCTTGGTCTAGGCCCATTATGTCTTTGTGTAGTTTCTTATAAAATCTATCTTTTCTCTCCTGTGGTGAGTAAATTCCAATAATCATTATCTTCTGATTTGGTAGAGAGATTTCCAGTCCTATGTAGTGTCCTTCCTTATCATTAAAAACTTCTTTCACTGTATATTCCTTACTTACGTAAATTACTACTCCTTTTCTTTTATTGTTTGAAGATGAAATATAAGACTGGCCCAATTTTGGGTTTATCAAATATTTGGAGTCTTTATCTCTTATGCGTGTTTCCTGTAGACATACTATGTCATTTTTTGCTTTTTCCAGATAATGAAATATGTTCCTCCTTTTATACGCAGAGTTTAGTCCTTTCACATTCCATGATACTATTTTTAGCGACATTATTTGTGATTAGTATTGACCTTATATCCTTTATTTCTTTATTAGTTTCTTTTAAATGTCTTCTTCTTCTAATTCTTCTTCTGTTTCAGACACTTTCCCCCCTATTTCTTCTGGTAGTTGTATTTGTCTGCTCTTAGTTCCCATTTCTGCTCCGAGCTCCTCTTCCTGGTCACTTTTTTCCCTAGATCTTTCTCTAAGAGATTTCTCTCTTTTCTCTCTTTTGTCATTATTTCTGTTTTTATGTCGTCCTCTCCCTCCCCTATCTCCTTCTTCTTTATCCCTTTCTTCTTCTCGATTCCTTTCTTTCTCTCTGTCCTGGTCCTTGATTATCTTCCTGTAAAGTTCTTTGGCTTTATCAATTGATGTTATCCTGTATCTCTTCTGGTTATATAACAGGGATATCCCTTCTATTCTCTCCCATCTAAAATTGATTCCATAATTGTTCAATAACTGAGTCAGGAATTTGTAATCTTGACGTTTCTTCAATACTGCTGGTGGGATATCCTTGAAAATCTTTATTTCTGTTCCCTCTATTTCTAGTCTATTCTAGTAATTTTTCATCAAAATTCCGTCTCTCATCTTCTGTCTGATAAAGCATATTACCACATCTCTGTGTATTTTTTTTTCACGAGCCACCGTTGAGTTTATTCGAAAAATTTTCTCTGTCTCTCTTTCTACTTCTGCTTCGTCCACATTTAGGTATTCTGCAATTATCGATATTAAGTACTCTGTAAGATTTTCTTTTGTTTTCTCTGGGACCCCTCTCATCTTCAAACATCTTTCCCTGTATCTTAATTCTTGAATTAATATCATGTTCTCTTCTTGTTTCTGGATACCTTTCAATACTTCAATGTCCTTCTCTGTTTTTTGCACATTTTCAGATAAGAACTTTACTTCTCCTTTTACCAAATCTAGATCTTTTGTAATTGTTTGTATTTGTTTACTCAAGGTATCTGTTTCTTTTTTGATATCTTTCCTCAATTCTCTTCTTAGTTCTTTAAGATCTGTTTTCGCCTCTTTTTTAAAGTCTCTCAGTTCCTGAAGTATTTGCATTTGTATATCCGGAATCTTCGTAGCAAGCTCCGCAGATCCTCTTCTGGTTATCACTCCCTGTGATGCTGATTGACTTTGTGGTTGCATGTTGGATCTCTTGATTCCTGAGACCATGTTAGTTTATATATTCCTTTTCTAAGCCTCCCTTATTCCTCTTATTATCCTTTATTTTAAATCACCCTGTGTAGATTCCTATGGCTTGGGTTTTTGGTTTTTGGGTTTTTTTTGGCAAACTATGTCACCCCAACCAATAAGCTAACTTCCTTAGTTTATGCCTTCAAGGCAAAACTATAAGTTACCTTGTGTATCGCGGTCAAATCTCCTGAAATGTGTCTTCAATCCTCTGTGTCAAGGAAACCTCCCCAAAACCTTACACTTCCCCTCTCTCTCTCTCTCTCTCTTGATAGTTTCAGTTTCGATACTTCTATTCCTTTCCCTATGTGCAAAGAAAAAAGAAATAAAAGAGAAGAAAAAAAAGGAAACACTATAAAGTCTCCTGTCAAACTATTCTGTTCAGCAGTCTAACTATGTCAGATCTCACAATTTCTATTTAGTAGTCTACTATCCTCTTAATACCCTCAAATATATATTTATGTTTGGAGTAGTGTTTTCCCCTTAAAAATTCACAATCTAGTGAGTTGCTGTCTGTTCTTTCTTTCCTTTCAGCTTCCCCTACTTTTTGAAAATTTTAGCAATGAGAGTATCAAGTAGCACTCATCAGGTATTCTCACTCGACCTGCATCCCACACTTGACCAGAATTCTATCCAGAATTTGTAGATTAGCCTCTTTCCACCCTCCAACCCCTTCCCTTCCCCTCCCTTCCCTCCAACTACCTCCTCACCCACCCTCCCCTTTCTCTTGCAATGGGGTGTCTTCTACCTTCTTCTGCTGCTGCTCTCCTCTCCTCTTTCTTTATTCTTGTTCTTGTCCTATTTCTTCTTCTTCTTCTTCTTCTTCTGTTCTTCCATAATTCTTCAGCATCTATATCAATAAATCAATAAATCAATGACATTCCCCTTCCCAGCCCTTATTTCTATTAATTCTTTATAATATCACCACTTCAAGCCCTTATATATACTCCTTTTTATATTATTATTATTGTATATTATTGTTTATTATTTACCTCTATTCTTCCCTTGTATCTTTCAAACTACTGCCTTTGTTTCTGTATTTCTCCTTTCTGTATTCAAAAGTACACTGATATATTCAAGAATACAATTAGCAACCAATAATTAGATATTCAGGCTAGTGTTCTCAATATTCAAGGTCAGCACTCTTCAATCCCTTTAAACTCTCTCTGTGTTATTTTATCAGTTCAGACTAACAGAACTTTGTCCCTGTGAGTAGATCTGAGTTATAGCACAGCTGCTTGGTGTTAATGTTGTTGATGAACTTCCGGTGGTGAAACTGAGACGAATGGCAGTGTAGGAACAAGGCTCTGTTCCCATTGTCTGCAAACGCGGCTTTCCAGAGATCACAGAGGGGATTTCTGGCGTTCACTTTCTCCGGTAAGAGAAGAGACAAGTGGGGGCTTGCAGGGGGTCTGGAAATTCTCTCCTCTATACCTACAGGGACGGAGGTCTTTGTGGGTTGGAGTCGAGGGAATTGGACCGAAGAGCAGCCAGAGCCGCGGGATGGCAGCCAAAGCGGCACAGTCTCTTTAGCCAACTAAGATTCCTCAAGAAGAAGAGTTTTATACTCAAGTGAAGTTGGAAGTCCAGCTTTTTTCAGAGGCAAGAGCTACTTTGACAGCTATAGTGGATCCGACAAAGCAATTAAGTCATTAAGTTGTTAAGTAACACTTTGGGTGGAATTGCCTCTTCGGGGATTGTGTTGCAGATTAAGGTACTTGAAGAGAGAATGATCCTCTTCCCTAAAGGAATATTCACAGACTATTTGTAAACCTACAACATGCAAACACAACTCAGTGGACTTTGATTTGACTTTTTTTTTTCTTTCTTCAGCTTCAATTGGTCACTTGTGATACCTTTAACTTTCGGAGTTTTTTCTCCTTTCCCCCCCCTTTTTTTTCCTTTTCCCTTCTCTTTTTTATTGTGGGCTGATTCATTGCTAGTACCCTATTTGGACTTAATGGTGAACTTTTTTTTTTTTTTAAGGTTGGGACTGGCTTTTTTTAAGGACTGTTGATTCTTCAGTTTAACTGCTTTGCCATAAGGTGCAGGATTTCTTTGGAAGACTGGAAGTCATTGAAAAGGCTCCAGCTCTGTACTTCAAAAAAGACAAACCAGCAACAAAAGTCTATTAATACCTGAGAGACTTCACTTATTGATCTTGTTGACAACAGAAAACATGGAATAATTTTTTTCTTTACTTTTCTTTATTTTTTTCCCTTTTACTTTTAAAAGCAGGGGTACTAGCACGCTACAGTGCTTCAGCTTTTTCAAGGACACCAGCTCAGTCACTCCTACTCCCTTCCTGGGTCCGTGTTGCGAATCCTTTTCCCCCCCCCCTATTGTTCTCTCTCCTCCTCCTCTTTCTTTTCACTTCTTTCTCTTCTGCAAAAATAAGCTTATTTGTTTACTATTGAGCATTTCATTTCAACACTGCTGCCTTTGGTTACATTCTGATTTTCAATCCCTTAAAATTCAGTACCATAAAAAAAAAATCACTATTGCCAATTCTTTTTTTAAAATTTCTTTCTCTTCTTCTTCTGTTTTTTTCTATCTTGCTCTGCTTCACCCCTCCCACATTCTTTCTATTTTCTAACCATGATACTTTAATTTCCCGTTCTCCATGCTTTTCCCTTACCCCATGCTCCCCTGATCTCATACACACCCTTTCACATCTATCCCTCTCTATCTTGGCATGTGTGAAGAAAGTTCAGGGGTAAAGTGCAGGTGGTGTTTAAATAAGTGAACAATTGGTTCTTAGTAAAGAGGGGACAAAGGAGGGGGGAAGCAGCATAAGGGAAATCTAGCTCTCTTTTTAACACCTTTACAAGTTCTGTTTTCAACAAACTGGGGGGGGGGTCAGCCCAGCTAACAGAGGTTTTCTTAAGCTCTGTTTTTTTGTTAGCAACAGTATTCTAAACTCTACTCTGAACAGAAAGGTTTTGCCCACATTCTGATTTTAACATTTCCCAAGCACTGCTTTTAACAATACCTTGGTGGGTGTTGTAGACCAGCCAAAGAAAGATTTCCAAGCAATAACCCATAGTTTTCCAAACTCTGCTTTTAATGGATTGTTCCCCTTAGTCAGTGTCCCTTAATGGCCACAGTTTATTTTTCCCCATCCAGTTGTGGAATCCTCCCTCATCTCCAGAATTATAATCATAACACTGCTAACAATCACCAAATATTTTGTCATGGTGGAGATGAGGATGAGGATAATGGAACCACAGGGCAGCAGAAACCAGCAGGGCAAACCTACTTATATCTGCCTAGTCAGAAGGAAGCCCTATTGCGTTGAATGGGATTTAGTTTTAAAAAATGCTGAGAATGTAGCACATGTTCACATTATTGAACCATGGGATGTGCAGTTCTCTGTACTGTGCCTCCAGCACAGCTCTTTCTGTCCCCAAGGAACTGTCATAGGAGATTCTTAGGAGGATTTTTTTTTTTTTTAGGCAGTTCAGGGGGAGAGCAGAAGATTTAAAAAAAAAAAGAAATTCTTGGAATGCTATTCCTAACTTATGACCTAAGGTCTTCTCTCTTTCTTTTCCTCTGTCTTACCTATACTGAACCACCCACGATCTGAGCATTTCTGTTTCTTCTTCATTCAGTGGTAGGTGGGTATGACAATAGCATGGAGTGTAATGGTAAAAAAATAATAGAATCTGGAAGCCGACAAAATGATCCTGCTTTGAAATCTGCCACACACAGAATCCCTGAGCTGTTCCAGGGCCACAGTGGGTCTTCTAAATCTGAAGACATCAGGATGCCAGTTACACGGCAGTTTTTGTTGCGGGGCGTACCGTGACTTCCTGGTCCCATATTCGTCCCGCGCTGTTTAAACGATTTTTGTCCCTCTTATGGAAATTCTGGAAGATCCCGTGATTGATATTTACACGACAAAAGTTCTGTTTCTTTTTATTGGTCTCACACTCTTATATCCCGTGCTTTTGCTGTTTACACATGTTTAGCGTATCGGGATTTTTTGGGGGGGGGGCTGTCAATCAAGGATGCGATTACTCGTGTTTTCACAACCTCGGTGACGTACTTCCTTTAGAGTTCTGTGCCACGAGCGATGCTATTGGCTGGCTGGGGTTGGGGGAGAGGGGACGGATGCTTGCCGTTGTCCTGTCTCTTAAAATGTTAACCGTTTCAGCAGAGGCAGCTGTGGAGTGAGATTTCAAGCCAGTGACAGACAAGGCATTTTGAAAGACCCAGATGCATTCATTTAAACATTTTTTACTGTGCCTTGTGGGGGGCGGGGAGAATGAAAGTGTGTTCATTCGCTCAGACACTGGCACAATGCTGGAAGGAGACAGGAACGATTAAACCCTGTGCTTTCCTTTTGAAATCAAGCTGAGTGCGGGGGGGGGGAAGGCTTGCGATTGCCCTTGTCTATTTAAAATGTTAACCGTTAAAGCAGAGGCAGCTGTGGAGTGAAGGCATTTTGAAAGACCCAGACGCTGGCATTTTTTTACTGTGCCTTGTGGGGGGGGTGAATGAAAGTGTGTTCATTCGCTCATACGCTGGAATATTTTACTGTGCTGGGGGGGTGATGAATGTATGATTATCCGTTCAGACCCAGGGAGGGGATCCAGGCAGGGAATGAATGGGCAACCCTCTGCCTACCCAGATCTCTTTGTAACATGCAGTTGAGGAACAGGTTAAAGCTGAAGGGTTTGCAGTGTAGAAATCCATTGAACAGGGTGATTTACTACACGCACACACACAGAAACCTACGTGCAACTGGAAGGGATGCCTTTGTTTTCAGCTGGTGAGGCTGGATCTGTTGAATGGGTGACTGACCCCTCCTTTTCTGGTCGCTGATCTCTAAGCCTGCCCCCAGTCACCATTTCCGGTCATCCCCTAGTACCGAGATAGCTTGTCCCGGGCTGTTTACATTTCCGATTTTCCGAACCCTCCAGTGATTTTTTTAAAAATCGGCACAAACCACTGGACTGGAAGTCCCACAGGTTGAGGGATAAAAGGTGCCCCCCCTTCCTTCTGAAAATCATGTACCCGACCTGATGTACGTGTAAAAAACCAGGGTTCGACATGAATTCTTCCCACTACATTTTCATCATGTAAACGGCACCAAGCATTCCAGGTGTTTGTAAGTGAAAATGGATTTCTCCACCCAACATTCTGCCTCCTGTTGCCTCAGAGAAAGGGATCTGTGGAGATAGTTGACAAAACAATGAGGATGCAACTAAAGAAGAGGGCAGATCCACACAAGATCCTCCTAGGGCACTGACCTTCTCTTTTCTCCTACAGCCCTGAGGGGAGCTCATGAGATTCTGTATCCAAACAACTGTGCCATTATTCACACTAAAATTCCCTACACAGAACATTGGCCGAGAAAATCTGACTAAATGGCAAAATCTCAAATATAACAGACAAAAAAGAAGTAATGACTGTCATCACAGGGTCAAATAATAGTATGTCTGGGAGCAGGGATGGGCAACACATCCCCTTAACTGTCATCTCCTATACTTGTTAGAACATTGGTGAAAATAATCCCAACATTTTATTCCTAAAATCCCTACATTTTATTCCTAATTGTGTACCTTGATTTAAAAAGGAAAACTTCTGGGAAGCTAGATTCTATTCTAAAACAAGCTGCACACACTCTCCCCACATATTGTTTTAGAATGAAAATGGCATATCTATGAAACCAGAAGTATTGTTAAAACGTATTTCTGATTGCCACATGTGACATCCAGGCCACTTCTGCAGGGGTTAGAGGCCATAAAAATCCCATGGTTTTGAGGATGGTGTCAGTTCCAGTTGGGACCCTTTGCAGGGAAAATAGTTAAAGCCCTCTTCCCACCATGCACAGTCCCAATCTGCATGGGTTATTATAAAAGAAAAATCAACCATGCCATGTAACTTATATGACAATCATCAAAACTAATTTGGTCCTGGATGTCAGGTATTTATTTATTTCATTTATATGCTGCCTTTCTCCCTAGATGGGACCCAAAGCAACTTCCATAAAACAGATTAAAAATACAATATATACAGTTAAAATATTATAAAATCAGATTAAATCGTACTATAAACAAGATTAAAAACTGCAGCATAGAAAATAAAACAAGCCCTGCTGCTTACACATTAAAAGCTTGCTTAAAAAGAAAAGTCTTTTCCTGCTGGCGAAAGGAGATCAGGGAGGGGGCCAGCCTAGCCTCCCATAGAAGGGCGTTCCAAACGGTGGGAGCAGCTACACCCATAAATTAGCAAATTCAAAGAATGGAAATTATCATTTAATTTGTAGAGATGCCTCTCTTTGGAGAACTAACTGTTCCCTCAATCTTGGAAAATCAGCAGGAGATGAGCCGAGTGATAGGGGTCAGCCTTCATTTTTCAACTGTCTTTGTAAAGGCTTGCGGGGGGGGGTTGAGTTTGTTTTTGGCCATTTGCTCTCCCTGAGCACATGGTCTGAGGGGACGGGGGCTTCTGCGGAGCCACTGACTGGTCTGGAGGAGGAGTTAGCAGCCACTAGCTCTATACAACTGCTGCTACAGTCTTTCCAGGTTAATCTTGGAAAAGCTGCAGGAGGTGAGCTGTGTGTGAAATGACATTTGTGCAAAGATTGATAGTTATTGTAGGTGTTTCAATGGGATAAAACTCCAGACTCTTCCAGTTAGTTAATTATTTGAATAAAAACTTTGGATGGAAAGTGGAGAAGTTCCACTGAAAGTGGAAGTTTGGAGAAAAGAATACATTGTAGAACTGCAACATTGAGTTGAGTTAGAAGAACAAGATTTAAGAGGAGGAGGAGGTGACAGAGCAGAAAACAATGGAAGAGGCATCAGTAATTATAAAAAGACAATATATAAATTAAAATATATAAAAGAAAGCCTTGGCATTATACCATGGGATAAAGTGGATTTCTAAACTTTCTTTGATTTAATTTATAGAAGGCTCATTTATTACTTACTGATGGTTTATTTGTTTGTTTGGAAAGGAGGAGGGCTGGAATAAATTGGTAGAAGGTTAAAAGGGGATAACACATGAGCAGGAAATAAAGGGAAGACAAAAGGAAGGTTGTGTTGTTTTGTGGCAGATAAAGAGTGAAACTGGAAGATAAAGGGCTAAACTGGAAGGTGTTTTCTTTTTCTTTCCTTTTTCTTGGATTCTATAGATGATATAATTTAATATAGTGGTATGAACTTTTGGTTATTGCTATACTGATTATCGATCACTGCTTGATTATTGATTATAGGGATAAAGTAGAGTGGGTTTTCTATTTACATTTGTTATACTATATTGGAATGAATTTGTGATAACAATTATTTTGATTATTGATTACTGACAATAGAAAAACCTTAGGAAAGTGAAGAGTCAGACTAGTACTAAAAATCAGAAGGATAGAGAGGGAAGTGAGAAAGAACTATTAGGATAAATCAAGTAATTCTGGTTAAGCTAAAAGGTAGGAAGTGTGACAAATTAAGGACAATATGATTGTTTGGGCGAAAAATTTTGGACATACAATAGAATTAGAAAGATGGGAAAATATGTGGATCAAACAGATAAATTATACATTAAGTCAGAGCATAAGAGAAAACGTATACAAGATGTACTTCCGTTGGTACCTATCACCACACAAATTATCGTTAATGTATAAAGGAACACCAGATCTATGTTGGAAATGCAACGAAGAGAAAGGCACTTTTTATCATGTATGGTGGAGCTGTAAAAAAGCCATTAGCTACTGGAAACAAATCCACCAAACTATTGAAAGCATCCTAGACATTAAAATGCAAATGAAGCCTGAAACTTTTTTATTAGGTATGATAGAAAAGAACATTGAAAAGGAATATGGGAAAATAATCTTTACATGTTAACTACAGCGCGCATTACTTTTGCTAAATTGTGGAAAAACAATGATACCCCTACAGTAGACCAATGGGTGGAGAAACTTCAAGAAACATTACATATGGACAAATTGACACTGTTATTAAGAGGGAAAGATGTGAGAAAATGTACAGAAGATTGGCAAAAAATAACTGACTATCTGATGACAAGATGGGGAAAAAGAAAAGAATATGGAGAATCTTAGGATCTTCAATTAAAATGAATAAATACTGTAAGGCAAGTAACTTTAACAAAGATGAAAAAGGAAGTAGTTTATGGGAGAAACAATAGAAACCACAAGTAAATAAAAAGTATTTTTCGCGATACAGAAATCCACTTTAGGATCAGTAACATCAGATGACCTACAGGAAGGAAGTAATTAGATAAAACTTTTAAACTCAGCACAAATAAGACAAAGATAAAGATAATAATGTAAATTATTTAAGACATAAGTATGGTTTACTAATCAAAAAAGATATATTATGAAAAAAGGTTTAAATATATAATGTAAAATGCGGTAATGATATTGTAAAATATGCTGCAAGATATGACTGTGCTGGATGCAATTTTGTAAATATGTATTTTTATTTGTATGAAATTTAAAAATAAATTTAAAAAAAAATAAAAGGTAGGAAGTGTGATTTAATAGGTAAAAAAGAGGGGCATAGGTCTGGAACAATAGGCTTGGGTATTAGGTTTCAAGAAGTCATAAATAAATCACAATTAAATATTTAAATATAAATTAAGGATTCAAAAACAAATTAAGAACTTAATTTAGGAGATAGATAGATAGTCGCATATACTTATAATTAATACTAAATTCAAATCAAAAATACATTTTCAGGTAGACTGTTACCAAGGATATATAAAGATGTCTTCTGGAACAAGAAGTCAATCTGCGAGAGCCCAAGCGCAATCACAGAGGAGACCATCTCTAGAACAATCCAAATTGCCTGAAATTTACCAAATACACTTGGTTGAAATTAAGAAAATAAGAAGTGAACTGAAACAACTAATCAATGAAAGGTGAAAGAAATCAGACTTGAAATAAGAATGGAATTTAGGGAGATATAGAAGAATCAATAAAGAAAACTAATACAGAACTTGAGCAAGTGAAACTAAAGTTAGGAAATTTAGAGAAGTCAAATTCAGCTACTCAAAAAAATGAAAGAAAAAAGGGAAGCAAGATGAAGAAGCAGAGGAGAGAGCACTTTGGGAATTAAAATGGTGAGAAAAATCTGTTAAAATGTGTGGTGTCTTGGAACAAAGAGAAGAAAACCTATATGAGAAATTATTATCAAAGATAGCAAACTTTTAAGGACATGATTTTCATTAATTTAATTTTGAAGTGTATAAGATGTTTGGATTAAATTCCAAAGTTGCTGAACAAAAAAGATTACCAAGGGGTATAGTGATTTATTTTGTTAGGAAACAGACTGGAGACCAGTTATTACAATTGCATCAAAAAACTCCATTTAAAATTGATAGTCACGAAGTCCAAAATCTTTAAACATATTCCCCTGAGGCTTTTGAGGGGAAAAAAGGAATACAGACACCCTTCCTTGTTGTGGTTTTGTGCATTCGTGGAGTTGGAACCAATGGTGCACTGGGGGTACAGCATGCTGGGGGACAGGAGGAGGAGAGGGAGAGGAGAGGGTGAGGAGGCACCTCATTTGCAGCTCCATGGAGGGGGGCGCATCCAAAGCCAGGCTTAAGGGGGCGGCAGCAGCACCACCACCAGGATGAGCACCAGAGAGGGGGCGGCAGTGGTGTCATGATGGAGAGGACAACGACCTCCCGCCGCTGCCCCGTTGGACTGAGCCACTGCCGCCACCTCCTGGGGCCACCCCAGCTCCCTCCCTCCCTTGCACTTGCCTCTCCTTTACTCCCTTAGAAGCCCACTCTGAAGCAGGCATTGGGGCATTGCGGGTGGCAGAAGATAGGACGAGCATTGGGGGGTGACAGGAGGCAGGACGAGCATTTGGGTGTAGCAGGGGACAGGATGACATTGGGGGCGGCAGGGGGCATGACGAGCTTTGGGGGTGGCAGGGGCAATATGAGCAGTGCGGGTGGCAGGGGGCAGGACGAGCATTGGAGGGCGGCAGGGGCAGTACGAACATTGGGGGGAGGCAGGGGGCAGTATGAGTGTTGGGGGTGGCAGGGGGCAGGATGAGCATTGGGGTCAGCAGGGAACAGGATGAGCATTGGGGGACAGCAGGGGGCAGGAAGATTATTGGGGTAGAATGGGGCAGGATGAGCACTGGTGGGTGGCAGGTGGCAGGACAAGCTTTGGGGGCAGCAGGGGGAAGTACGAGTGGTGGGGTGTCAGGGGGCAGGACGAGCTTTGGGGGTGGCAGGGGCAATACGAGCAATGTGGGTGGCAGGGGGCAAGATGAGCATTGGGGGGTGGCAGGGGGCAGTACCAACATTGGGGGGAGGCAGGGGGCAGGACGAGCATTGGGGGCAGCAGGGGGCAGAATGAGCATTGGGGGGCAGCAGGGGGAAGGACAAACACTGGGGGCGGCAGGAGACAGGATGAACACTGGGGGCGGCAGGAGACAGGATGAGCATTGTTGAGTGGCAGGGGGCAGGACAAGCATTGGGGGGTAGCAGGGGGCAGGACGAGCGATGGGGGTGGAAGGGGGCAGGATGAGCATTCGGGGGTGGCAAGAGACAGGATGAGCATTGTTGGGTGGCAGGGGGCAGTACAAGCATTGGGGGGAGGAAGGGGGCAGGACGAGCATTGGGGGGCGGCAGGGGGCACAATGAACATTGATGGGGTGCGGGGGCAGGACCAGCATTTGAAACAAGAAATCATATTCCTTTCTTTTCTTCAAAATTCTTTTTGGGATTTCCCTCATAATTAATAATTGTTTCTCTTCTACAATAACCGGTGATTTGTTATGTTCTTCCAAAACTCTTTCCTTAGTTGATTTCTTTGAAAATTGCACCACCACATCTCTGGGGTATTTATTCGGTTTCGCTAAAGCCGATTGTGCTCTATACACCACATCAATCTCATTTTCCATAATTTCTCTCTCAGCTCCATAAAGTCAGCCAAGATAGAAATCATCTTCTCTTTAACTTTTTCATCTTTATCCTCATCCAAACCCCTAATTCTTAGCCAAGAATCCATTTGTTTCTGTTATATCAAAGCTACTCTGTCTAATTCCCTGTCGATCTCCTCAGAAGATTGATCTGATTTTTTTTTTCAAATCCAGTATTTCTTTTTTATTAGCCTCAATATCTTTTTTATTAACTTCCACCTCCATCTTAACCTGTTCTAACGATTCTTTCATCTCTCCCACCTGTAATTTTAACTCATTTATCTCCTGTTTAATTTCCCTCATAAACATTCTCATCTCCTCCATAAACTTTTTATGATCGTCAGGGGGTTCCTCCCAAGAATCCCTTCTTTGTTGGGTTACTGGTTCCATACCTCATATTTTCCCCATCCTTAATTTTGACATATTTAAACAATAGATTTGTTTATCTATACTTTAATCAATCCCACCTCTTTAAAACTTTTCTAAATTAATTCAGTACTTCAAAATTAATTAATTAATTAATGATCCAATCCACTATCGAAAATAATTACAATCACAGAGACCACCCTTACCAAATTAGTTGATTAACTATTCAAATGAATTGTCCTCTGATCACCCCAAGTTAATCAAGTTTGATCAATTAATCAATTAATCCATCAATCAGCCAAATCCATTAATCAATTAATCAATCAAACCCAATCAATTAATCAATTAATCAATTCAATAATTAATCTCTTAAGGTGACCAATTAATTAATCAGTTATCAGATAATTAATTAAAGTATTGTTAATCACTTATTAAATTGGGGGATCTTAACTAATAAAACCAATTAATACATTCTAATTAGTACAGCAGGGGCAAAGTTCATATATATCTATAATAACAATAATAACCCTTGGTATATTAATAATAATTCATTCCATCCTCTCATATCCTATACCAATTCATTAATTAATCAACAACCAATTCATACACCAATTAATATACTCTTGATCTACTTCTAATACTTATAACCCAATATCCCCAAATTATTTGGTCTAAATTATATCACTACATTGTTCCATTACATCAAATCATATTCATCATAACCATCAAATTAGTACTCTTCCCCTCTTCCTTAGCCCCCACACTTCTGTCTCCTTTTCTCAGATTCTCCTTATTGTTCCAACCTCCTTTTGCTCTCCTTGTTTTTCTTTCTTGGGTTAAACGTTGCCTTGTCTTACTCCATATTCTTCTTTTCTTTTCCCTCTCCTCCTCTCCTTTCTCAATCTTCCTCTGTCGTCCTTTATTTATCTTCACTCCCTGCTTTACAAGTCTCTCTTTCCAAGCCTTTCTTTCTCTATGGTTCTCCGGAAGCACAGGGGAGCTTGTAAATTCTTTCTTAAAGCAAAATGTCTTAGGAAAAGGGGGGGTTGTATCTCAGTCTATAACATTTAAAGTCTGAAATATATGATCTTATTTTTCCAGCCCATTCACTCATACACCCATCCTTCCCATTGAACAAATCAATACTTCTATCTTAACAATGTAACAAAAGGACAAACGTCTCTCGCGGAGCTACTTCTTCCAAGGAACACTGACTAGTTTTCCACGGTGTTCTTCCTCTTCTCCTCCACCCTGGGGCCTCCACTCCTGGATTTTCTCTCACAATTTCCTTGATAAAGGCTCCACGTTGCACCTCTTTCCAAGCTTTTACCCTCAGCTTGTTTTGCCTTGGAAGAGGTTTGGCAGTACGGAATAGCGGTTGGGCGGTGCCCTTCCTCAGCTCGCTACAGTAGGTGCGCTGTTATAGCCGCGGCTGCCCGTCCCACTCCTCTCCGTGGACCCACCAACGCTGGTTGACAGCACTGGAACGGGGGCCTTTATCGCCAGCCTCTCTAGCTTCTCCCCTTTCTTTGGGTACCAAGACAAACTGCCCTCACCTCTATTACATGCAGTAACCCACCGTAGCGGTGACCTCACAGCAAAGCGTCGTGAACTCGTGTCTCCCTCACTCACGTCCCGAACTGGAAGTCCCTCCACACTTAATTCTTGCTCCCTCCTCCTGACTAGGCTGTTCTGGAAAATCTTCTTGTCTTTTTCTTGTAGATTAAGAAGGAATACATGCTTCTGTCTGACTGTGATCCCACTGGAGCATATAGATTCCACTGGAGCATATGAAGAGGTTATTTCAGGGAGAGGGGAGGGAGCATGGGGGAGTGGCCGGGGCAGGACGAGCATTGGGGGCAGCAGGGGGAAGGATGAACACTGGGGGCGGCAGGAGACAGGATGAGCATTGTTGGGCGGCAGGGGGCAGTATGAACATTGGGGGGAGGAAGGGGGCAGGACGAGCATTGGGGGTCAACAGGGGGCAATACGAGCGATGGGGGTGGAAGGGAGCAGGATGAGCATTGGGGGCGGCAGGGGGAAGGATGAACAATGGGGGTGGCAGGAGACAGGATGAGCATTGTTGGGTGGCAGGGGGCAGTACGAACATTGGGGGGAGGAAGGGGGCAGGACAAGCATTGGGGGGAGGAAGGGGGCAGTACAAACATTGGGGGCGGCAGGGGGAAGGATGAACACTGGGGGTGGCAGGAGACAGGATGAGCATTGTTGGGTGGCAGGGGCAGTACGAACATTGGGGGAGGCAGGGGGCAGGATGAGCATTGGGGGCAGCAGGGGACAGAATGAGCATTGGGGGCGGCAGGGGGAAGGATGAGCATTGGGGGGAGGAAGGGGGCAGGATAAGCATTGGGGGTGGCAGGGGGCACGATGAACATTGATGGGGCTGCGGGGGCAGGACCAGCATTGGGGGGAAGCAGGGGGCAGAACGAGCAGTGGGGGGTGTCAGGGGACAGGACAACTTATTGGGGGGGCGGCAGGGGGCAGAAGGAGCGGTGGGGAGGCAGCAGGGGGGGAAAGAGCGGAGAATGAACGGCAGTGGCAGACCGAGCAGCGGGGGCTGAGTAAACCCACCAGCCTACCTCAAAGGGTTGTCATGAGGTCTCCTGGTCCTCATGACATCTCCAGAGGGGAGTTTTTAAATGGCGTATGGTACGCCAGGTCCAGCTAGTTTTATATATATTGGTTTGAAATCTGCAAGTAGCAGTATTTGCTAAAGGCTCATGACATCTGGCTTCTTAATATTTCTAACTGGCCTAGTTTTATGCAAATTAGACTTCTGATTGCATTCAGATGTCTCTCCATCCTGATTACTGTTCTGAGCTGCAGGTTGAGATGCAGAGGTGGTTGACGGTTCAGACTTTGTGGACCTTCTTTTCCTAACCACCCTCCAAAGTCAACCCTGTAAAACTCTCAAAGAGTAAGTCAGGAAATGCCAACGAAGGAGCAAAGAAAAACCACCTCTGCTCACACCATGCGGAGGAGGAGGAAGAGGAGGCGGCAATGGCAGCAGTGGAACTGTTGGCTTGGGCCAAAGTGCTTGTTGTGGCAACAAGGACCATTTAGAACCCATTTCCAAAGGACGCCGGTGGGCTGCTATGCAATGGGAGCTCCTGCCAGCCTTGCGCAGGTTAATGGACCAACGAGGCCAAGCAGGTTGGCTATCAGATCGGGAAGGGGCTTAACCTCTGTCTTGTGGACCCCATCTCAGTGTGACTTGACTGCAAAAGTAATAAACTTTCCAAAGAGTAAATTACTAGAATTACTTGGGTTGGAAAGAAAATAGTTAATTAACAACTTAGTCCAATCGGAATGATTCCAACTAGGTTGGCTTAACGTAAAGCCCATTCCAAGAGGATTGGGCTCCAGCCTTTCTCTTGATCCCTTGAATTACTTGAGATAGATTAAAACACTAGAAGTGGTGAAGCAAACTTTTTGGCTTTGGTTTTGGAGCAGAAAACCACCAGGTATCTACTTTACCCCTTCCCAACCACCAGCTGACTTGCACTATCAGAAACTAATTAGAAATAATCTTTCCATCTCCCAATTCAAAAATCTATTTAATATACAGTCTTCCAATAGAAAAGGTATTACACATTAAACGGATAAACACAGAGCAATGTTTTTATTAGAAAACATAAGAAAATGCAACACTCGTCTATCTTTATACCAGTAATAACTTCCCCAGAGGGAGGTGCACCATTCCTGGAGGTACTGCAATACCAGGTGGATGTGTGGAGTGGATGGAGCAAGCTCCTATTCCATCTCCCAGTCCCAAAAATCCATTTAATAAATAGTCCTCGAATGGAGTATGTACCAGATATTAAAGAACAGATTAAACCTTTTATTGCAGAATATTTATAATACAATTTAACATAACTACATAAAATAATGCATAATAAATGCAAAGAATGCAATTGCAAAAAAAAGTACAATAGGATAATAGACAGTATAAACAATATATGTAAAGCAAATCTCATTCCTAGGATAAAATAAATTTCTAAAACATATTTTAAGAGAAAAGAACATACTAAAAGAGACCAATAATATATTTTGCCTTTAGATCACAATATGTGATCACTAACATATCCAACAGATGCATACCATACATAGACTATAAATAATTTCTCATATAGAAAAGCTTTCCCAATCTTATCACCCCCTCCCTCTCTGCAAGAGCAGGAACTGACTCCTCATACTGACGGTGGCCCAAAATTTGCTCGATGCAAATGTCTCGGGATCATCTAGTGGTATCCGCTATCATTAGCCTGCTCATAAGTTTAGCATAGTGCTTTCCCACCCCACAAACTCACAGTATAGGCTCATTTGCTGGCTCCCAGCCACCCAGGGCTCCAACAAGTAATGCAGGAACAGGGACCTGGTACCCCCTTTGTCTCAGTACATCAGCCAGAGGGGCATACTTTTGGTGGTTATGTTCTCTAGCCTTCCTCATGGCTGGTTTCTCGTTTTCAAAGGGCATCATGATGTCCATGATGATGATCTTTTTCTGGCCTTTGTCCATAATAATGACATGAAGATACTTCAAAAGAAGGTAATATTCAGCCTCTGCTTTCATCTGCAGGAACAGTATGTGGAAAGGCTCTGCAGCAGAACCAATATCAGCCACAGTCAGTAGAACGAGCAGGCCATGGCTTCACCAAGCTGCCACACATAGAAGTCCCACATCTAATACTGAGAGCTATGTTACCATTTTTACCTGGATGTTAAGGAGATCATATAATGTATGGTTTACACCTATAGAAGTGTTAAATGTTATTTTAGATGTATGGGAGCTGAATGGGATAATTCAGGGGATATAAAATGCTCTTGTATGTATCCCATAAGACCTAAAAAGTCAAGAGGCATGGTGATCTTGCCTTGTATAGATAGCAACTAAGATCATTGCTTTTGAAGTCAATTTTACAAATTTGAAGGAAGAGAAATTTCTTTCAAGTGGGGCCTGCATTCTGATCTCTTAAAAATCAATGCTAAATTATATTCGAATCTATACACCCATAAGGTAGCAAATTCAAAGAATGGAAATTATCATTTAATTTGTAGAGATGCCTCTTTGAAGAACTAACTTCTCTAAAGTCTGCTGGTGATCTGTGCTCAAAAGGACTATCTGGAATGCAGAAACAATTAGAATCTGGGACAGCATCTTATCCTGTTGAAACTCTCAAAGTGACAGTCCCTGAGAAACCCGTTCTTCTAACACTCTGTAACTGTAATAGAAGGGATAGAAATGGCCCCCTCTTGGCTCCCACATACAGTTCCCTCAATCTTGGAAAATCAGCAGGAGGTGAGCCGAGTGAGAGGGGTCAGCCTTCATTTTTCAACTGTCTTTTTAAAGGCTTGCGGAGGGGAGGCTTGAGTTTGTTTTTGGCCGTTTGCTCTCCCTGAGCACATGGTCTGAGGGGACGGGGGCTTCTGCTGAGCCACTGACTTGTCTGGAGGAGGAGTTAGCAGCCACTAGCTATATACAACTGCTGCTACAGTCTTTCCAGGTTAATTTGGAAAATCAGCAAAAGGTGAGCTGTGTGTGTGAAATGACATTTGTGCAAAGATTGATAGTTATTGTAGGTGTTTCAATGGGATAAAACTCCAGACTCTTCCAGTTAGTTAATTATTTGAATAAAAACTTTGAATGGAAAGTGGAGAAGTTCCACTTGAAAGTGAAAGTTTGGAGAAAAGAATACATTGTGGAACTGCAACATTGAGTTGAGTTAGAAGAACAAGATTTAAGAGGAGGAGAAATCATGGTGATGGAGCAGAAAACAATGGAAGAGGCATCAGTAATTATAAAAAGACAATATATAAATTAAAATATATAGAAGAAAGCCTTGGCATTATACCATGGGATAAAGTGGATTTCTAAGCTTTCTTTGATTTAATTTATAGAAGGCTCATTTATTACTTACTGATGGTTTATTTGTTTGTTTGGAAAGGAGGAGGGCTGGAATAAATTGGTAGAAGGTTAAAAGGGGATAACACATGAGAAGGAAATAAAGGGAAGACAAAAGGAAGGTTGTGTTGTTTTGTGGCAGATAAAGAGTGAAACTGGAAGATAAAGGGCTAAACTGGAGGGTGTTTTCTTTTTCTTTCCTTTTTCTTGGATTCTATAGATGATATAATTTAATATAGTGGTATGAACTTTTGGTTGTTTTTTTTCCTTGCCTTTATCATTCAGTAGCTAACAGTATATATTTCCAGTGTGCTACTGTCTTTTCCTCCAGCATTTTTACCTGTATGTTTCAAATTTGAATGACAAAATGATATTTTTGGTTAATTCCTTAAAGATCATTAAAAGTGAAGTGAAGGATAAAAAATAACTAAGGAACTTTTATTTCAAAACAAGAAAGTCAATTACTTTGCCATCATAAGCCTAATAATTATATTAAAAGTAGCATATATGTATGTCTTGCAGTTGCATAGATATAACTGAAAACATTTGCTTGAGATGTGCAACCCTTGCTAGGTAGGAAAGGTAACCATGGTAAGTATCCATTGCTATGCTCACTGTTTAAAATCTGCGCGAGCAATGCAGATTTATAGGCCAATTAGCTCAGACTATATATATAATTCTCTTGGGTATGTTGCCTTTTCCACTGTGGTGATTGGCTGCTTAGGGAACTGACCTACCAATCAAAGTCCTGTTAGGCAGCCAATCAGCACACTGGGTGTGGGACCATATAGATTCCAAACATGGCCGCTGGAGAGGGACACTGAGTAACATGGGGGTGGATATGCTGTGTGCCTCTGTGTGCCAGAGTGCAGGGGGTGGGGGCAGAACTGGCTCGGGGGGGCAGAACAAGCAGTGGGGTGGCAGCAGGGGGTAGAACGAGCAGTTGGGGTGGCAGGGGGCAGAACGAGCATTGGGGGGCAGCAGGGGGCAGAACGAGCGGTGGGGATGGAAGGGGGAAGGATGAGTATTGGGGGCGGCAGGGGCAGGAAGAATGGTGTTGGGCGGCAGGGGGCAGAATGAGCGGTGGGGATGGCAGGGGACAGGATGAGCTTTGGGGGGCGGCAGGGGGAAGGACAAGCATTGGGGAGTGGCAGGGGGCAGGACGAGCATTGGGGGGAAGCAGGGGGCAGGACAAGCATTGGGGGGAGGCAGGGGGGAGGACGAACAATGGGGAGTGGCAGGGGGCAGGACGAGCATTGGGGGGCAGCAGGGGGCAGGACAAGCATTGGGGCGGCAGGGGGCAGGACGAGCATTGGGGCCGCAGGGGACAGGACGAGCAGTGGGGGGTGGCAGGGGGAAGGCCAAGCATTGGGGGGCAACAGGGGGCAGGACGATCAGTGGGGGACATCAGGAGCAGAACCAGCATTGGGGCAGCAGGCGACAGATCAAGTGGTGGAGATTGGCAGGGGCAGGACAAGCATTGAGGGGCAGGAGGGGGCAGAACGAGCGGTGGGGGTGGCAGGCGGCAGGACAAGCATTGGGGGGCAGCAGGGGCCACAATGAGCGGGACAAGCAGTGGGGGTGGCAGGGGCAGGACAAACGGTGGAGGCTGTCAGGGGGAAGGACAAGTGGTGGGGTGGCAGGGGGAATAATGAGCATTCGGGGGTGGCAGGGGACAGGACAAATGGTGTGGGGTGGCAGAGAGCAGGACGAGCACTGGGAGGAAGCAGGGGGCACAATGAGCATTGGGGAAAACGGGGCAGAACGAGGGGTGGGGGTGGAAGGGGGAAGGATGAGCATTGGGGGCGGTAGGGGCAGGAAAAATGGTGTTGGGCAGCAGGGGGAAGAATGAGCAGTGGGGGTGGCAGGGGACAGGATGAGCTTTGGGGGGCGGCAGGGGGAAGGACAAGCATTGGGGAGAGGCAGGGGGAAGGATGAACATTGGGGAGTGGCAGGCGGCAGGACAAGCATTGGGGGGCAGCAGGGGTCACAATGAGCGGGACAAGCAGTGGGGGTGGCAGGGGGCAGGATGAGCGGTGGGGGTGGCAGGGGGCAGGACAAACGGTGGGGGCTGTCGGGGGAAGGACAAGTGGTGGGGGCTGGAAGGGGGCAGGACGAGCATTGGGGAAGCAGGGAACAGAACGAGCAGTGGGAGTGGCAGGGAGGAGGATGAGTATTGGGGGGCAGCAGGGGGCAGAATGAGTCGTGGGGATGTCAGGGGGCAGGACAAGCGGTGGGGGTGGAAGGACAAGCATTGGGGGAGGCAGGGGGCAGGACGAACAATGGGGAGTGGCAGAGGGCAGGACGAGCATTGGGGCCGCAGGGGACAGAACGAGCAGTGAGGGTCAGCAGGGGGCAGAACGAGCGGTGGGGGGGCAGGGGCCAGGCCAAGCATTGGGGGGAAGCAGGGGGCAGGACGAGCAGTGGGGGACATCAGGAGCAGAACCAGCATTGGGGCAGCAGGGTGGAGATCAAGCGGTGGAGATTGGCAGGGGCAGGACAAGCATTGAGGGGCAGGAGGGGGCAGAACGAGTGGTGGGGTGGCAGGCGGCAGTACAAGCATTGGGGGGAAGCAGGGGGCACAATGAGCAGGACAAGCAGTGGGGGTGGCAAGGGGCAGGATGAGCATGGGGGGGCAGCAGGGGGCAGGATGAGCGATGGGGTTGGCAGGGATCAGGACAAACTGTGGGGGCTGTCGGGGGAAGGACAAGTGGTGGGGGGTGTCAGGGGGAAGGATGAGCATTGGGGGAAGCAGGGGGCAGGAAAAGCAGTGGGGGTGGCAGGGAGCAGGATGAGTTGTGGGGAGGTCAGGGGGCAAGACAAACGGTATGGGATAGTAGGGGGCAGGACAAGCGGTGGGGGGAAGCAGGGGGTAGGACAAGCGGTGGGGGTGGCAGGGGGCAGGATGAACATTGGGCAGCGGCAGGGGGCAGAACAAGCAGAGGGGGGCAGCAGGGTTCAGAACGAACACAGAAAGAGTGGTGGGGGAAGAACGAGCAGCAGGGGGATGAGTAAAGCCACCAGCCTACCTCAAATGTCTCATGGGCATTTTGGGGGGAGTTTTTAAATGGCGTATGGTACTCCGGGTCCAGCTAGTTTTAGGTATATTGGTTTGAAATCTGCTAGGAGCAGTATTTGCTAAAGGCTCATGACATCTGGCTTCTTAATTTTTTAACTGGCCTAGTTTTATGCAAATTAGTCTTCTGATTGCATTCAGATGTCTCCCCATTCTGATTACTGTTCTGAGCTGCAGGTTGAGATGCAGAGGTGGTTGACTGTTCAGACTGTGTGGGCCTTCTTTTCCTAACCACCCTCCTCACATTAGCATTTTATGCAGTTAAAGCTGTTAACTGCTGTACCATTACTGACAGCAATGCTGTCTGCTCCTTCATACTACACTCAAGCATTTGTCTACTACGTTCATATATCAAATCCTCTTCTTTTTGCCTGTCTGCTGTAGCCTTTTCAAGTCTTTAAATTCTGCTGTCCCCTCTCTGTGAAAGCCTATCAAGGTGTGTGAGCATTTTGTCCATGAGCCTGCTTGAATGCTGCATTATTTCACAGAATCATAGAATTGTAGAGTTTTGTCCGGTATCAACTGTTCTTCATTCTTTTCTTCTCTTATTAATTTCTAGCCTTTCAGCAGGTGTCAAGGTAGCTAGCATATTTGAAGTTGAGGCTGCTGAGGAGAAAAACATATTTATATCATATTCTTCATTAACAGTGCATTATCTTTACATGCACACTTTACAACAGCATTCTGATATGTCACAGTTTTACCAGATTCAGTAAAGAAGCACAGAAGAATATTAAGTGCTGATGAAACTTCATAAAAAATATGCAGGTAATAAGAAAAAGTACACTTAATAAAGTATAACCACACCCCACTTTTTAAAATGTGGAAGTTAGCAAATGTTTTTTCAGTAGTTAAAACACATGAGTATTGCCAATTTTCATGTGCTAAATGACAAGTGCTTGTGCTCAAAATCTGCATTACAAACAAAGCAGCAACTGCAGGTGCATATTTCTTTTATAACAGAAATGTTTAACAGGAACAAAAGGGAAAACACTTAACCACAGAAAGGAACTGTGTTAATAATTGAATAGCCTGTGGTCTCTTTATGGCATGCTTGAGCAGATCAAAGAAGAAAATGCCATTACTGTCATTGTTGCCCGCATGTAGAGACAACATCTCACTTTTTATTAGTAAATTTTAGCCCAAATTAACAATTTACTTAAACTGCAATTTACGAGTATATGTGTGTGTGTGTGTGTGTAAGGGAGTATACTTTAATAAATTAAAAACAGAATCTTAAAAAAATCGCTCGAGAAAAATTGCGTCAAAGTGCAACTGTTGTCTCTTAAAATATAAAATTATATCTTCCACATTAAATATCTACTGATAAGAAAAAATGTTAAATATGTCATTTTCAACACATACATCAATGTAATACATAAAATTTATATCCTATTTAATAAATATAAATGGGCTTACCTTCCACATTTTCAAATAACACTAGGGAGTCCTGTTCAGATTCCTTGCTGTTATCCGTAGACGTGTTGATCCATCTTACTGATTTAAAGGGTCTCCGAGCAGCAGATGAACTTCTAGCTATCCTTTTTGGATGCATGCTGCACTCACCTCCTAATACAAAATGCAGTTCATCAAAAAAGGGCATAGTTACAGCATCGTATCCCCTCTTAGAATTATGGTCTACCACTTTGCGGTACCTCGCCCTCATAGTTTTATTTTTCATGCAGCATTCCTCCGCTATCCTGTCGTGGCCTCTTTTTTGCATTTCCTTGGCAATTTTTTCAAAAAGGTCAATATTTCTATGGCAGCTGTGGAGCTGCTCCTGCACCTTCTGTTCGCCCCACAAGTCGAGCAAATCTAAAGTTTCATCATGGTCCCAGGCAATGCCCCTGCCACCTTTCTTTTTTCTCACCTCTGTAACAGTTGCAATTGCAAAATAACCAGACCGTAAAAGAGCTGTTTATTCTTGAGGACGTAAACAAGAAAGAAGCAGGGCGGGTGGATATTTAAAAAAACAGGCAAGGGCAGGACAACCACTCCCACGTCCCACCCTTCACCACCTGAAATTTCCGGTACATGAAAGATTTCGATTCAGAATCGGTAGGGTAGTTCACATTATCGATACAGCACTAACTTCCGCTACTTTTTTTAAAAGTCAGAAAAAGTTCCAAAATCCTTTATTACACTACTAATGAGTTTTTGTAGCCCCCTCCTTCTGAAAGAGATGTCTTTGGGGCACAACGCGTGTAAACAATTAGGTATCATAGAGAATTCTTCTCGGGTTTTTTTCCATTGTGTAACTGAGCCCACAGAGCAGTGTTCACACAGGTAGCAAACTAGCGCATGGTACTGGCTAATATGAGTGGCAAGGGTGCTGTGCTTAGCACATTGTTTCTTTGGTACTTTACACACAGAACAGACAAAGTTGTTGGATGGCTATTGAAGGACAATCTACAAACAACATACAAGCAATAACATAATATAAAACACACAAACCAACATAAACCCCAACATAACCCCCTCTTATACTAACCCCCTCTTATACTAATCCCTCCTTATCCATCTCAAGTTACCTTAGACAAACAAGATTAACAGAAGACTAACAAACAGGAGGTGCTGTTTGGCAATCTGTAGGTGGAAAATTGGCTGGAAACTGTGGAATAATTCTGGAATGCAGAACGAGTGGACCATCAAGTGGAATCCAGCAGCACATTTGCCATCTCGGGAGGCCTAAAAGAAGAAGTCCTGGAAATAAAGAGAAACATGTTTAGAGTGTCATCTGCAATCTGCCACACTATGCAGGCCAGCTGTATTGGTGGGAACAAATTATGGAGACAGAACAAGTCATGGAGGCAGACAAGCACATCCTGCTGACAATTTTAGCTCCCAACCCAGTTCTACTTTTGCCTTTTGCCCAGGAGCCAGAGTCAGTGGGGGTGTTATCCTGGGGGCAGAGGGGCACCTGGAGTCAATTTTCATGGGTCCAGGCCAAGGAGTCCAGGCCAGTCCTTGGAAGAGAAGGAGCCTCATCCCTGTCCTTTCTGCTGGAAGGCTGATTCCTCAGCTGAACCTTCTACCCTTACCTTCCTCTGGGCCTTTTCCTTCTTCCCTCGCTGCTTCTGCTGTTGCTGCTACCTGACTAAACCTTACCTGCCACTTTCAGGACCACCTTTGAGCAGCCAGGAAATG
This sequence comes from Gambelia wislizenii, assembly GCA_030847615.1. NCBI lineage: Eukaryota > Metazoa > Chordata > Lepidosauria > Squamata > Crotaphytidae > Gambelia > Gambelia wislizenii. Next base: position 265,628,576 of record JAUMIR010000002.1, read on the forward strand.
GACCAGACAAGGGAGAGGGAGGGGGAGGAAGGAAGAACCATAGTGGTGTCACAGTAAGAGAAGGGAGGGAAAGAGGGCATGGGAGGAGGTGCACAATTCAGAGGGTTTTCGTACACGATGAGGGACAAAAGCATCTTGAGTCTGACCAGGTTGCCCAACCCACAATTACTTCTTGCTCCCTCCTTCTGACTAGGCTGTTCTGGAAAATCTTGTCTTTTTCTTATAGATTAAGAAGGAATACATGCTTCTGTCTGATTGTGATCCCACTGGAGCATAGAGATTCCACTGGAGCACATGGAAAGGGTATTTCAGGGAGAGGGGAGGGAGACAAAAACGTATCTGTTTGGCAGACTGGATGAACAGAGTGCTCACCCAGCACTCCTCCTCTTCCTACTCCTCATCTTCTTCCCGCTTCCTCCCCCTCCTGCTTCTCCTCCTGTTCTTCTAATTGTTGATCCTCCTCCTCTTGCTCTTCCTCCACCTGCTCTTCCCCTTCTTGTTCCTCCTCCTCCACTCCCTGTTGTTCTTTCTCTTCTTGTCCCGCCTTCTGCTCCTCTTCCCGCTGTTCTTGCTCTTTTTGTTCCTTCACCTCCTTCTGATCCACCTCCTCCTGCTGCTGTTCTTCCTCTTCTTGTTCCTCCATTTCCTCCTCTTCCTCTTCTTGTTCCTCCTTCTCCTCTTCCTGCGTTTTTCCTTTTTGTTCCTCCACCTCCTTCTCCTCCACCTTCTGCTGCTCTTCCTCCACCCGCTCTTCCTTCTCCTCCTCTTCTTCCTCTTGTTCCTCCTCCTCCTGCTGTTCATCCTCTTTTTGTTCCTCCACCTCCTCCTCTACCTCCTCCTCCTCTTCCTCCTCCTGCTCTTCCTCCTCCGCACCCCAGACAGGCCTCCTGAGGTTGATGCTGGAGCTGAGGATGGAGGCTTCTAGGAGGGAAGGTGCAGAGGCAATGTGTCTTGAGGCTGGATGGTAGAGCTGGCCAGGAGAGGCTGAAGGGAGGGAAAGGTATTGGACAGGGGAAACAGAGGGGGAAGGCGAGGCGAGGGAGAGAGAGGGAAGGTGGAAAAGAGCAGAGGAGGGTGGAAGGGGAAGCTGGCAACAGGTGCTCCCAGATGTTTCCGAACTTCCATTCGTCACCCTGCAAAACAAAATGGAGGCAGTTTTGTAAATACAGGAAAGATAAGCTGGACCAGAAAAGGCTAGTCAGACAGAAGAGCCATGAGAAAGAACAGAGGAAGAGAGCATGAAATAAGGAGATCCTCTAACCTGTTGGGGCTGATGGAGAAAGCCCCCTCAGCTACATAACTGAAGCCCTCCAAGTGCTGTTCTTCTGCGGCATTTCCCTCAAGAGGGCTGAGAAATAAGCTGTCCTGGGATATCTCAGTGTCGAAGGGATGTGTTTCTACAATGAAGAGGAGAGGAGAGCTCATCCTCCTCTGCAAAAGCTCTTCCCAGTTGATCTCCTGGCAGGGGTGAAAGATTTAGGAAATTATTGGTGTTTATAATAAGCAGAGAACAGCGTAAGCCCAGTGCAATGAACTTCTGGTATAAAACAGGATAGAAACATGCAGGATGCTCCAGTAAGGTTAAAAAGCAAAACTTAGATTTAATGTGGCACAGAATCCATCTGAGACAGAAAAATCAATAGATAGAAGAAAGCTATCTAACAGGTAGAAGCGAAGAGTCCCCAAAGCTGACTCTCATGAGTAGATGTAAGGCATCTGGAGGCAGAGGTGCCTCATGGCTTCTAGGCTTCTAGCTTCAGGCTAAAAGAGTGGGAAAATACTAAAACATCTTTGAGCAAGGGGTGAAGTGAGCCCTGCATGCAAGTAGGAAGTAAAACCTAGAAAACACAGATCAGTGAGACACACAGAGAACAGACAAAGGGAGAGGCATGCTAGAGAGTAGAGAAGCATCACATGTTAGAAATCTGGAAGCTGTGATTCAGAAGGTGGGGCATCTCCAGACTGGGAAGTGACTGAGGAGCTTAGAGTGGGGGAAAGAGATCATTGATCATTGGAGTTTTAGCTGTGAGGATGTGTGACAAAAAGAACTGAAAAGGAGAAAGAGGGAGAGAGAGGTGCTAGTAGTTTAGAGGCCAGTTGGGAAAGTCTTTCTGGAGCTCACAGAAGAGGCCAAGGCCTCCAGAGTGCTGGGAGGAGGATGCTTTACTCATGCTTGACCACGTACCTTAAAGAAAACGTGAGCCTTAACGTTTTCTGCACCCTGTTCTCCACTCCCAAGGCGTCTCTCAGGTTTTTTGGTCATGAGCTAGAAAACATCATGGCAACGGTCAGAAATGGCCACCTGCCCACCAAACTTTTCCTGCCCCATGCCCAAAACAAAGCAACACATATCCCAGTGAAGAGGGGAGGATCTCTGAAAAAAGCCTGAGAAGATCCTTGACCTCTCATCTATACTGTGGAGGAAGCTCTGTTGATCCACCCCAAAGTACACGACTACTAATCTCACCTGGGACAAGATGGAGACCGCCTCTGAGGACAGCATGGCTGGATATATTACTTGGGAGGTGAGCACCTTGGCCATTAGGATTGTACAATCCTCTCCTTGAAAAGGGTCCTACAATGAAGAAGGAGACAAAGCAAAGCATCAGTCAGGGAAGCCAGATACAGGCTCTCTCACAAAGGGATAACTGTGTCCTTGACTATGTCTTCCGCAGCTTCAAGGACAATAATTACAGTAGTTTTCTCCCCAGAGCAGGAGAAAATGAGAGGTTGAGACATACCATGAATGGTCATTCTAGGAAGGCTGAAGGAGCAATCCACTACCTCTGGGTTATCCACTCATGCCAGCTAAGCAAGGCAGGAGATGACATCCTAATCTGTTACGATATATATCGATGGGAGGGAGGGGATTGCTCCTTCAGCCTTCCTAGAATGACCATTCACAGTACGAGGTCTGTCTATTAAATAATGAGACAGTGTTTCTACTTTTCAGACAAATCAGGGAGAAATGATTATGAATGGTTGAGTGGTGACCTTGAACATTTCTGAACCTGCATAAGAAACATCAACACTGTTGGGCATTCAGTTAATTGTCAGTCATCGTCTAAAGCAGCTGTGTTGTCTGTTGTGTGCTGGAAAAATGATAAGTATGAAAGTCGAGCAACGTGTCAATTTGACATTTTAGTATACTTGAACAGAACAACAACAGAATCTTTCAAATGCTTCCTGAGGCCTACGCGGAAAACTGCATGTCTTATGTGCATCTGTTTGAGTAGCACAAAAGATTCAGAGAAGGACATGAGAATGTGGAAGATGATGAATTCCCTGGATGACTTTCCACTTCAAGAACTGAAGAAATTGTGGAAAAAATCAACCAGATTGTTCAAGGAGACTGCCAACTCAGTGTCTGAATTATAGCTGAAGCCGTGAACATTGACAAAGACACTGCGTGGAAATTTTTGCATGAGGATCTCAACTTGAGAAATGTCTGTGCCAATGTGATCCCTAGGGTTTTCACACGGAAGCAAGAAGAATGCCACAAGGAAATTTGCACCGACTTTCTGTAGCAACTTGTGATGGACTCAAACCTTTTTCAAAAAAACATCACTTGTGATGAACCCTGGATCTTCCAGTATGATCCTGAAACAAAATGCACTGGAAAACACCATCATCATGAAGAATGAAAGAAGCATGTCAAAGCAAGTCCACTTTCAAAGACATGCTCATTGTTTATTTTTGATATCAAGGACGTAATTTTGAAAGAATGTGTTCCAGAAGGCAGAACAGTGAACCAGCATAATTATAAGGAAGTTTTGACAATGCTGAGAGAAAGAGTAAAAACAAACAAACAAACAAAAAACACCAGAACGGTGGGGAAATTATTTCATTCTTCATCAAGACAGTGTACACACAGTATTTTCTGTGAAGCAGTTTTTTGCCAATGAACACATGACTACACTTGAACATCCTCCATATTTGCCAGATTTGGCACCATGCAACTTTTTTCTTTTTCCTTAAGTGAAATTGGTGCTTAAAGGAAAATGTTTTGAGTCAACTGATGCAATAAAGAAGAAAATGGCAGATGTGTTGAAAGAGCTGACAGAAACTGATCTGCTCCATGCCTTTGACCATTGGAAAACAAGACTGTATCTGTGTGCGAGTGTGAAAGGGGAGTACATTGAAAGTATTTTATTATTTTATTACATTGAAGGGGACAAGCATTAGAATTGTAATACATATAAATAAACATGGGTTATTGTGTCAGTCTCATTATTCAATAGATAGACCTCATCCATATCGACCTCTCATTCTCAGGGAGGCTAAAGGAGCAATCGACAACCTCTGGGACATACACAAGCCTATTCTTTTAGGCGGGAGTGGCAGCTCGAATCTGGAACGGCGGTTTGTAAAACAGTATACCCGAAAGCCTCTTGACTCAATTTTAATCTATCCATTTTGTAATGCCCAACGAGTGTTGATGGCTCCTTACAATGTTGATGGCTTTACAAACATCCTCTAATGATTAAGTAACAATATAGGCTGTTGTTGTTGCCATCACCCATGTAGAATGCGCCCACACTCGGTCTGGGTACGTGTGCATAATCATAGCATAAATAAATTCATCCTTTCAACCATCTTGAAATAGTTGAAATAGTTGACTTAGTTGAAATAGTTGACTTAGATGCCTTAAAATAGTTGAAATAGTTGACTTAGATGCCATAAAACCTAATGTTGTTGGAGTAAAAGAAAGGACTAATGCTTCTGTACGTCTAAGCACTTTTCTTCTGTTAATGTAAATCTTTACAGACTTTCTTACATCTAACGAGTGCTGTCTCATCTCTAACTGATGCGATGGCTCAGGGCAAAATGTCGGACATTCTAATATTTGGCATTGCTGAAAAACTGGACAAGGATTTTGGTCTGAAAGATATGGTCAAAAATAACTTATCCTTTTCCAGTTTACAAACGTTCAGTTTTACGGACAACGTAGCAATCTCCAACACCTGCTTTGCTGAAGTAATTTCCACTAAGAATAACAAACGACTTTAAAAGTCAAAACTCTCAGAGATGTCTCTCTCAAAGTTTCAAAAGGTGGCCTTGATAGAGAATTGAAAGCTAAATGGTCATCCCATGAAGGAAACCTGTGTCAGTTGGTGGTGCCATCAAAATCGCTCCTCTCAAAGCATGCTTGACATGGACATGAGCTGACACTGGCTTCCCACCAATAGGTAGTACTGAAGACAAAGTTGCCATGTATCTCTTCAAAGTATTCGGCCTCAACTCTTTATCAATTCCAGTTTCCAGAAAACACCATATACCTCACCCATCGACACTGAATTCTGTTCACACCATGGTTGAAATGCTCTCCACGTTGTTTCATATATACGTTGTGTTGACTTGCACCTTGAAGCCAGAATAGCATTCATCAATGACTCTGAGACCCCAGACTTCTTAGAGACTGCCACTCAACCTCTATGCAGTGAGGCTGAACCACTGTGAATTTGGATGACAAATTGGTCCTTGAGCCAATAGATCTGATCTCTGAGGTAGACAACAGGGTGTCTCCACTGACATGTTCATCTACATGGGAAACCAATGGTTTGTGTGGCCTGGGAGGTGCCATCAAAACTACTTCTGCTTACTGTACTCTTCTTTTTATTCTCTGCACTACTGGTAATGGCGGGGGGGGGACAGATATAACAGACCTCTTGGCTAGTCCAGTACTAAAGCATCCGTGTCCCTCTGCACTTATGCTTCCATCTAAGGAAAAAATATATGTTTAACTTGTAATTACCCCCAGAAGCGAAAAACGTCCATTCCAAACGTTCCATATTTGTATTGCAAGCTGTTGATTCAGGCTCCATTTCCCTGGATGGATTTTGTTCCTGCTCAAATAATCTGCCTCTAAATTCAGAGTCACAGCTGTTTCTCCACCCATGCCTATATTTTGGATGACCCCTTCAGGAACCAGTGTGATCTTGTTGTACCTTGGTTGCAAAGATACGCCTTAACAGAGATTTTGTCCACACACATTTGTACGTTCCTGTGTGTGTGAAGTTTAACACAGCCAACCTGGCAGCCTTTGTCTCCAGAACGTTAATGCTGAGTCCCTTCTCTCACTCTGACCATACTCCCTAAACTGCCTGACCCCTACAATGGGCCCCCCTCCATACAGACTGGCATCTGTTGTGATCACTATTTTGTCCTTTGGAACAAAAGGTGTTCCCTGCTCTAAAGTTCCTCAGACTCAACCACCATAGCAAATCCCTCCACTGATGCTTTGGCAGAACTATTGCAATATGCTTTTTTCCTTATTATTTTGCTCCAGTAAGGTCTCATGAATACCTGCAAAGGCCTCACGTGAAACCTGCCCATGGCACTAACTGAATAGTTGACACTAACATTCCTAGAACCTTAGCTAAATGCATGATCACCACTCTTTTTTGCTTTCTCAATGTCAATATTTCTTCCTTTATTTTCTGTCTTCTTTCCTTTGACAGAAACTCACAGCCCCTTTGAGTATCTGCCTCTGCTCCCAGATGAGTAATCCTTTCTGCCGCTACTAGTTGACTTTTTTTTTTTAATTTATCAGAAAGCCATAATCCTGGAGAGACCGCAAAGTTGTTCTGAGATCAAATTCTGCCTCCTTTCTGCACCCAGCCTTCAGGAAGATACCATCTAAATAGGAAAATAATTGTACTCCCTGCTGCCTCAGAAAAACACTATGATGAGAACCAACACTTTGGTAAAAACCCTGGGGCCCAAGGCAAGGCCCAACAGAAGTGCTTTGACCTGAGTTTCGCCTGAGGCAAAGCATTCCTCTCTGTCCTAATCTACCTCTAAATTTTTCCTCTTTTTCTTGAACATATCCTCTGACGCTGCCATACTCTAACCTCCAACTAATTCTTCTAATGAACACTAGATGACCACTGAACTAATTAAGGAGAGAGGGACGTTTCATCCAGCTGGCAAGGTAGGAGAAGAAAAAACTGAAGGAGAGAGGGAAAGGGGAAACTGTAATAACAGATTAGAATGCCATCAAGATGAAGGCCCTTTTAGGGCTAGGGGGTTGTCTTGTCCAGCCATAACGGGATCAGGACAGCAGCTGAGCACACAGCTAGAAGCAGAAGTTACAGGCTCTAGTACACATTTTGTGCATATGCGCCAGCTGTTATCCAACTCCACGTTAATCAGACCACCCTAAACAAAGAGAAGATCCTCTATTGTTGTCCTCGCTTGATAGAATAATCCAGATGAACGCAGCAACACATGCCTCCTCAGGATGACACTCCTGCCAATGTCTTCCTGCTCCAATCCACCACATGTCTTGCTGAATTGACTTATTGGGCCACTAAGCTATAGGCTTCCATTTGCAGAGCCCCCACTAACCGCTTGCTCTCTTATGGCAGAGATCGATACCAAGGCTTCCATCTCCTGTACCAATTCAACCAAAGGAGGGTGGATGGACCATTCCAAGGTACAGGGCAGCAAAGATGGTGATTTTATGCTGTCTCTTCTCAGTCCTGTGCTCGGACGTCAAGGTGGAGGCCTTCAGACCAATAGACTGAGGTATACAAGATCAAGTCTCTGCATCAACAGACTGAACTGGTACTGAAACTGTCTGTGACTGAGCAGCAGAGTTGGAGGCCGGACACTTGTACCCGGCCCTACCCTTCTCTGGCCGAGCTCCAGAGTCCTGGACAGATCTCTTCACTGCTACGTGGACTGAGGAGCTGAAGACAGTTGGGGCTGAAGAGGATTGAGATGGTAGAGATTCATGGCCTAATTCATAGGGCTTGTCTGAGGCCCTCAGGGCTTGCTCACCCAAACCAAGCTGGAAGACAGAATCCAGACCGGGAGACCATAGGGATGGCCTTCTCTGGAGGGGTAGGTAGCAAAGGAGGAGGGGTACCCCAAAATGTACCTAAACAGCTCTAGGAGCTTCCAAAGGATGCACTACACAGGTGCAGTAAACCCATTTGTGTGACTCACAGAGACCACGAAGAAGAATTACAGCACTTTTCTCCCCAATGTGGGAGAAAAAGAATATTCCTCTGCAGTATGCTCCCCATATTTGAACATCTCAGAGTGTTCTGGAGGAAAGATTCAGCAGAGAAAACAGAGAGGTAAACTTTTTTCTGTATAGAAAAAAAGGGTTTTGTGGAAAAAACACATTCTTCACTACAGAAGAATTCCAAAGCAACCCTTCAGGACTTTCAAATACTGGGAGAAAATACTTGTTGGTCTCTTTTTTTCCTGAAGGGTTTCTCAGCTGTCAGGAAACTCATTCTTCCAACCTGGGAGCATATAGTTACCAATATTCTATCCATCCCTACTCTGACGTCCCTGGCCCAAAAAATCTGGGTCAAGGTAACCATGGGACATTCCTAGGAGACTCAACAAACCGAGCACAGTCTTCAGTGGCTTTTTAGTTCCAGGTGGCAAGCCGTACCCCACTCAGAGCAGAAGGCACCCGCTGCAGGTACAGCTAAAGATGTGCTGGTTCCACTCTATCCAACCCACCCCCACTCTCATTGGCTTTTTCACCAGATAAACAAAGATGGTGGTCAGAAAATGAGCATGCAAGGAAAAGATGGCCATGAGTCCATTCATAACATTAAAATTGCTAGAAACACCCATTCCAAGGAGAAACATTTTCAGTGTTCAAAAAAATTCTTCCACTGGATTCATGGGTCAGTTGTTTGCTTGAATTCCGCTGCCTCTCCGTCTCTGATTCTGTGTGAAAAAGAATGCTGTTCTACTTAACTTTCCAGTCATCAGCTGATAGAGGATCACGCCAAGGCTCCACCAGTCCACGGATCTAGTGTATGCCTTCTGCAGAAAGACCTCGGGTGCCATGGTGCTCGGGGTGCCACAAAAAGTCCTGGTTTTCTTCCCAAAGCCGATCCCTGAAACAGAGTCAAATTGGAGGAAATTCAAGGGCTGGCAGATGAAGCATCCAGTGTACTAGTATTCAAAGACATTGTCGGGTCAATCTCTTTCAGAACAAAACCATAGAAAGGAATCCTGTAGTGGCAACTTTGAGTCAAGAAGCTCATCTAAATGGGCCAGACTATGCCGGCTCCCTGCTGGTGTATTTTGGCCATGGATATGGCCCATTCCTCTCCCTTTACCTGCATCAAACAGGATAGAGTCCATATGGGCACACCAGTCCATCTCTGCACCCCCTGCCGCCGTCATCCACATCGCATTCTGGTGCCAGGAAGCAGGCCCACAGTATGTGACCAAGGCGCCTTCCATGAAACCAGCTTTGATCACCTGCTATAGGCCTCCTTCCTGGCTTTGGAGCGTGCAACGCGGATAGCAGCTGCAGAGACGAGCTTATCTTAGCTGATCCATTTTATTTTGGCTCAGGTGGATTTTCCCAGGTATTTTTTTAAAAAATGGATTAATGGGCTTTATCCTATCTTGGCCCCATCTTCGCCCAGGGGGCCGTGAGGACTGCCCAGGGGCAAATGACCTGGGTTGTATGGACTCCAAGACAGGGGCAAGATGGGGTAAACAGCCCAACTAGAGAAGGCCTCAGTGAGAAAAAGAGACGGCTAGCACAAGCTGTCGTGGGCTCCAGGCCACCTGATCAGATGCAACTTTACATCTTTTTTGGGATGAACATTAGTTTTGCTCCACCCCACCACCCACACTGACCTTTCCCAAGTGTCACACATCCCCTTACCTTCTTTGCATATCCCAAAATCTGTGATCTTTACAAATCCCTTCTTGTCAATGACAAGATTTTGCAGCTTCAGGTCCCTGAATAAAAAAGCAGAATAGAAGTGCATCCAATACAATGCAACACCCCCTCAGCACAGTGTACATATCTGCAGACAGTCCGGTCACTATCCTGAACTATATACCAACCCTCCCAACTTATTTTTAAGGCTTGAAGCCACTTTATGTGGCCATTCTCTGCTCCATGGCAAACAAGTAGGATTGAAGAGGTTTCTGGCTATAGCCTCTATAGCCATAGCCATTCAGGGCTTTAGGGGGCTGTGTGGATGCTGTGAGGGGGAGGGGGCATTAGGTCCTGTGGGGAGAGGATGGGATCCATCACTCAGAATGTACCTGTAGGGCCTGAAAAGGGATATCTCCACACATAAGAGCCATTACTCTTGTGGATGTCCGTACTTGAATTCTGGCCAATGTAACCAAAAGGAAATGCCCTGTTAATCTGCCCTTACTTGAAGTCCCCACTCTTTCCCCAGGAGCTACCTGACCTTGCTTTCCTTTCTTCCAAGGTGATCCATTCTGGGAGAGAATCAAACCCATAGGCTTTGGGGCAAAGTAAAGAGAGAAAAGGCTACTGGTATGGAACAACCACACAGTCAATCCCAAAAGTCTCCAAGGTGACCAGAAAGGAGCTTCTTGGGGTGTTTGGAGCAGTGGAGACGTTGCTGTTCTATATAATGGGCCCAGCATTGTGCCTGCAGGCAGGACAGCAGCTCTAGCACAAAAGATTTCCACACTTCCTACCCTTTCCACCTATATTTCCCTACTAAGGAACAAGGGCATATATTCTATGGAGTTACAGCTTTGCAAAAGAGTCTATCAGTTGGCTCTCTAGGGTCTGTCCCCCAGAGACAAAGAGGGTGATGACTGGGCACAGCTGCATACTGAAAAAGGAGGTGAGGCTTACAGGACAAGAAGTATTTGAAAGACATTTCCTTCTCCCCATCCACATCATTAAGGATATTTGTAGGGAAACCCAGGATTCCTAGATATACCCAGCAGAATCTAGTGCTCTGCGGAAAGCTGGAGAATTCCTACTATCAGACTCATGCCAATTCCTTTTCCCTGAAGGAAAGATCCAGAATTTGAAAAGAGAACATGAGTGGTAAAATGGGCCTTCCTTCTTGGGATTATTGGCATTTCTACAATCCAGGCAGAATCTGATTTCAAACAGGCAGGAAAATGCTTTTCTCACCCTTCAGCCTTGTGTTCTTAAACTGCACCCCTACACACATTGTACCTGTAGATTATTTCACTTGAATGAAGATATTCAAGACCCAAGGTGACGCAGGCGCCGCAGAACCTTTCAAAAAAAGATCGGGAGAGCTAGATGTTTATTTATTCTGTCTTTCATTATTACACTTCTAAACTAGAACCAGATTGTCATTATTATTTTATTCTAACTAGCAGTGAGAAATGAAGGGCTAAGTTTGCAGATGGCGTAGTTTCTTTAGTGCGCAATAAGACTGATTTGGGAAATAGGGCTGAATGTAAGGCAAGTATCCAGGTGATGATGATGATGATGATTTTATTCTAACCAGCAGTGAGTAATGAAGGGGTCAAGTTTGCAGATGACAACAAATTGTTCAGGATGGTAGAAACAACAAGGGCATAGAAAGAAATGCCATGGGTCATTTCTTTAATGGGCAGTAGGACTGATTTGGGAAACAGGGTTGAATGGAAGCCAAGTATCTATAAAACAACCCGAGTTTTGCAATAACTTAAGATATTGAAACAACTTCATGCTGAACAAAGGCTAAAAGCAATGACCCCTCTAATGCCAGAATTTTAAGACTGTATCTGAAATGTTCTAGAATTAGACAGGATTGAGGGGGAAATGTTACTGTATTTCCTTTTTAGACTTTGTATTTAAAGAACAAGACTTTTCTGCTAAGGAGCCCCACACACTCTACCCTGCAGCCATTTTCCAGAACACGCAAGGCCTTAATTTGAGCCAGGTTTCAACCACTAATAATTAAGCCCCTCTTGACCTACTAAGTCAGGGGAGCAAATCATATGCTGGTAAGATGTTGCTTCCCCCGCATTTTTGCGGGTCCTGGGCTCCTGTATTAAAAACTGGGGACAAAAAAGGACAATTGTCACTCACTGAAGCCTCCAGGAGAACTCATCCTCCTCCTGTACAAGAATGGGCAGCCCCCAGCCCCATCCCTCTCCCTAGTGTTGCCCACATCTTTCTCTCAAGATATATGGGCTCTGAGCTATGATGGGAGGAGGGGGAGAACCACTGGCCCCGGGGGTCCTGCACAGGGGTTGCTCAGCCACTCTGGGAAGCAAGAGGCTGTGCTTGACGGGCCCTTGGTCTGGTCCAGCCACAGGGCTCTTCTTAGTCCCTTCCCTCCCCACTGAATCAGAACCCCTCTGTTTCCAGGACAGATAAAGATGAAGATGTGAGCCCTATTTGTCTGAGCTAGGGCTTGTCTACTGGAAGGGGGAAAAGTGGACTGCTCCACAGTAAGAGCAAGTCACAACCTGTCTTAATGGTTTTACAACCACCATAAAGTTCACATGCCTGTAGCTGAAACAGCAGGTTGGGAGTGAATTACTTGCATTTTTAAATCTGCCACTGAACTTTTTTTAAATAAAAAGCTATGTTATGGTGCACACAAGTAATTTTCCACCTTTTCCAAAAAGCAATAGAGAAAGAAATATAGCACAAACCTTTATCGCCTTAGCGATCACTCATTAAAGTGAAAAATCCAACATGGCGGCAGTGGCTGTTTGCCCTTTGCCCCACTCCCACACCCTGTGCTAGTCCAGCCAATCAAGTTTGCACTCACTGCATTGGGAAGGAATTCATGTTGAATCGCTTGTCTTAACGAGCGAAAATGCGCACATCACTGGCATTTTTTTTAAAAAATAGGGGAAATCAGCAAATGCTTTTCTTGCACAGTTTTTCCTCTTTTTGGCTCCGTTTCTTCACAATACAATGAGACAATGCGGGATTCCACTAAGACAGCTCATTTTCTGAGCAAATTTGGTGAGGAGTATTTTCACCATGTGGACAACCCCTTAGATAAAATCTGGGAGGCAAACAGTGTGTCATAAGCACATCAACTTTTCTTTTTAACCTGAGGTCCCTGAGTTGATTACTTTGCGGCTTTATAGCTGGGTGCTTGGGTATGCTGTCAGACATGAGGGACACCTCCTTTTCCACAGCCCTGTTGGGGCATGTTTGGGCACCCAGATACTGATGAATGTTGACCCCCAGAACCCCCGACCACTGGTCATGCTGGCTGGGGCTCCTGTGATGTTAAATGCCCCAATTTCTGGGGAGCAAGGTTTGGGAAGCAGGGCACTATGGCCAAGCAAGGGGGTGGTTCAAAAGACACTCACATGGCCCATGGCTCAGGAAAAAGGGTTTTCTGATGGTAGCTCCATAGATCTCCACCAGAGGCGTACTCAACCACCATGGCGATATGGGTGGGAGTCTGAAAGCACCCAAAAAGTTTGATGACGAATGGGTGCTTTCCTTTTGTATTTCTTTCAAGCACCCGCTTTTCTGTTTCCAGCCTGCAAATCCAAAAGGAGGAGAGAAGGGCAAATCAGTGACAGAGTAAGGAGAAGAGATTCAGGATCATGTGTGGTCTCAGTGCTAAACCAAACTGAATCTCACCAAAGTCAGAAAGAAGATCTGAAGCAGGGGATGAAGGGAGCACCTTCCCACTGTCCAGGCCTCCCTCCCTCCAAGTCAACTGGGCTTCTTCTGATCCCCACAGCCCCCACATTGCACTGACCTTGTAAAAGGTTAAAATAATTCCCCCAGGAGTGGGGCTGAGCCATGGGCCTTTCCACAGACAGGGGAAAGGGCTCCTCTGGCCAAACGTCTGGAAAACTTCTACTTACAGACCAAGGTGATTTATTTGTGATTTTTTCATCGTCTTTACTGCTAGAAGCAAATTTTCTGCCTTGAATTCTGCTAGGTAGACCTGGAATTGATATGGATCCTTAGTTTTTGGCTTCCACCATTTTATCTCCCTTCTGAAAACATATCCTCCAGGGGTCCTAAAACTCATGAGAATGTCCCCGGGTATTTCTGAAGGTCCCAGAATACCATCTGCCCCGGCAGAATCCCAGATTCAGAACGCTAGCATGAGTTCTCCCCATCAACCAATGTTAAAACTACTGGCAGTTTTCTCTAGGCCAACACATCCATCCATCAAAAAGTGATGGGAGTCAATCTTAGGGGAGGGGAATGTGAGTACCTTAAGAAAATCCAGAGTGTGAGAGCATTTGAAGATATTTGTATGAAGGGAAGAATGTGTGTGTTAGAGAGGGGGGGCGAGGAGGGGGGGAGAGAGATGCATGCTTCACACACAAACACTACATTACATTGATATATAGGGTTTTTTTCCTTTCTAAATTCATTGCATAAACCCAGAGGGTTCTCTGCTTAAAGTATGACAAGTTTCTGTGTTCTTCTTTGTTAGTAATGTTTGCATTTGGCCCCTCCTTTCAGTCGCATCCTCATGTCGCTCAGCCACAGCAGCCCTTATAGATTCGCATGGGTGTCCATGTTTTCATCTGTGAAATGGTGTGTGTGAGTTTGTGTGTGAAATCTACTCTTTAAAAGTGTAACACTGTTTATGAATTTTCAACCTGCATGTACACATGGTCAAATATTTGTCAGAATTTCTGCACCTGAGTTTATTCCTGAGTTGTACCCCAGTATAAGAACCCTCCTAAATCTCAACCATGGATTTATTCATTTGTTTTTAAATTTATTTTCCACCTTTCCCTGACAAGGGACACAAGGATGTTTTCAGTATAGATTACAACAAAGTACAGATTAAAGTACAATTCAGTAAGCTATCCAACTAAGTTAAAATGATATTTCCATGGAGAAGAGCAGCAGGGCTTTTATGAACACTTCCTTTATGTTTTAAAATTACAGAGGGCCCTTAGTATCTGGTGGGGTTTGGGTCCAGGACCTCCCATGGATACCAGACTCTGTGGATACTCAAGTCCCGTTATATACAATGATGTAGAAAAATGGTGTCCCTTATATAAAATTTGCTTTTTGGATTTATTTATTTGGATTATTTTTGAAGCATGGCTGGTAGAATCTGTGGATACAGAATCTGTGGATACGGAAGGCCAGCTGCATTTTTTAGAAGAGGTGTCTCAGAAACGCAACAACTCTCGGCCTTTAAAGAGTTAAAGAAGTCTTAGAGAGGTCAACACTGATCGGTTTAAAGAGTGTTCAGTGACCCAGTTTCCTCATCTCTCTTCCACCTAGTCTAACATCTCTGAGATATAAACTTATCATTTCCTCCATTTCCCTTCCTGCCCCCGTATTATCTCAATTTACTAATGCAAATCCACATTATACAAAGAATTCTGTTTGAAACTGGACTATTTGCAATGGTTCCTTCCTATGGAAACTGGTGGTTTATACTTTCCCAAGGCCGTTAGGCCTTTAGCCTTCTCTGCCGAAGAGTGCTGGTGGCTCACCAAACTCCAGTGCATGGACACCCCTAGAGACATCCTGTGTCACTTACCTTGCCAAAACTGCCGTTTCCCAGCACTGACAAAAAACTGAAATCTTGGCTCTGCAGTGCCATCCTCTCTGTTCTGGAATACAGAAGGGAGCCAGTGAATGCGCAGGAAAACCTTGGCACCCTATTGATGATGGAGGGTCAGAACTATGACTCTACGGAAGCGCCCCCCCCCCAAGTCTCTCTTACCTTCCTTCCATGTCCCAGTTTTCCGGCCCTGGACCTTTCAGAAAATAAAAAGAAGGCATCAGTTTTTCCTTGATGAAACCCAAATCTCAAAAGAAGGGACTTGCTCTCCCTGGAACCTTCCCTGTGTTCAGAAATGCAAGAGGCAGCCAAGTCCACGGAAAAGCACTGAAGGCTCTGTTTCTGCTTCCCCTTGGAAATGTTGTTACAGGAGACCTGAAGAGCAACTTGGGGCAAAAAGAAGGGAGTAGCAGTGTGTCCCCAACTCCCTCCTCTTTCCCACAGCAGTGACCTTCCCAGATAAGGCTTCCATCCCATTCTTTGCACTTTGATTGAATCGAAATGTCTGAAGGTATTGTTGAACCCCAGAAACCTCCTTGTAGATGTATATTGCCCATCCCTGTACCGCTGCAATATGCAGCCATCCAGTGGGGACTTCCTAGAATCTGGTGAGATCTGCAACTTTCCCAGTCATGAATTCATTCCCCACATGCTAATTCCTCTGCATCCAAAATGGCCACCACCACCACCCCTCCACACACAAGAGGAAGGTGTCAGCAGGCTGGGGGAAAGCTCTCTCTCTCACACACCCTCACTCTCTCTCTCAAGCACACACACACGCAAATCCATAGAAGCCTCCTGGAGAGAAACACTTTCATATACAGCATTTTGTGCACATCTGACATGTCCAAAGGGACAGACCTGAGGACATAACAGACCGGAAGACTTTGACTTACTGTATGAATCCTCCTCATGTTTTTCCTTTTGCCTCTTCCGGCAACAACAAACACAGCAGCAGCATAAATATTTGCGGACGAACTTCCAAAATTTCATGTTGCTGGACCTAAAGGGGAGATCAAGGGAAACTTGAGTGGGACTGGATTATTCAAACTGGATTATTTGTGTAGTGTGTACCAGACCCTGGGTCCTCCAATGTGATTCTACGGTCATCTTCTGGCATTCATCTCATTGAAAATAACAGGGTTCCCTATTATCCATGGTTTCAGGTATCCATGGGGGTCTTGGGACTTATCTGCCCCAGATATGGGGGTAGTCCTGTAGGTCCCTAAAATCAGCCTCTGTTTCAAATGCTGGAGAATGGCCAATGTAGCACCAATTGGAAAGACGTGATCCACCAGGAATCTTAAATCCCCAAAAGAGGCAGATATCACCAAATAGGCCACTAGGAGGCAAGAGTCATGCCATCTATAAATCTCATGATTTCTTTTCAGAATGATGTTTCAATAAACACAGAATAAATACAATCCCACCCCTCCTAACTTTCGCAATAACAAATTAATTTACCTATGCCTAACAATAAAAATTAATGAATAAGTTCTTACATATAAAATCCCTAGCTCAGCTTTTAATTTCCCCCAGTAGAAAAGTAGCAACTGAATATTTTGGATTCTTTATGTGACCAGGTAATATAATTGAAATATTACTTGAGACATGTTGCACTTGAATCTGACTGAAATCCCTTTCATAATCTCTCTATCTATCTGTGTCATAATGTTTAAGAGGGTGTGTAACCGTACTGTTGTTCTTTAGATTGTGACCAAGTGCAAAATTGTCAGTAAAACTGGGGTATATACAACTAGAAAGATTTTATCCAGCAGTAACTATCTAGTACCATTTTCTTGTGTGCCGGATTTTTCACTTCAATTAAAGATCATGAGTTTTAATATGATGTTTGGTCTGCCACAGCAGCAAATGATTGAGAAAAGTAAGCTGCAGACCAATGGCCGATCCATCTGATTTCTATGAGCTTACATACAGCACCTAATTCTGTGTCAAACTTGGATCTCAGGAGCCAAGACACAAATTCTAGAACCAGGGTGAGCAACCTGTGCCCCTACTGCTGTTGTTGGACTGCAACTCCCATGATCCCTAGCCCGTATAACAAGTGGTGAGGGATGGCAGGTACTGTAGCTCAACACCAGTTGGAGGTGACATGACCAACACCACAAGTGGCCCTGTGGGGCCCTACAAGGAGCCAAAACCTGGCCAGAGTTGAAATCCTGTGACCTAATGAAACACAGACTCAAGCCACATAACATGGCAGTAAACCCAGGGTTAGTTTAAGTTCTGTTTCTGAAGGTTGAATATATTCCTTTAGGTTTAGCAGGACTGCTGAAGGAAAGCAAGATCACAGAGTCTCATTGAACGGTTTTCATCCATCTTCCCCAATGCTGTCCCCGATGCTATTTAACATTTATATGAAGCCGCTGGGAGAGATCATCCGGAGGCATGGAGCTCGGTGTCATCAGTACGCCGATGACATTCAGATATATTTCTCCATGACCAGGTCGTCGGCTCAGACTTCAGATGGTGTCTCTCCTCTCAATGACTGTCTTAGAGCGGTAATGGATTCGATGAGGAAAAACAGATTGAGACTAAATCCAGACAAAATGGAGGTACTGACAGTCACAGGCCCAAAACCAGGTCTGGGAATACAACTTCCAGTCCTGGATGGACTCACACTCTCCTCTAAGGACTGTGTTCGTAGTCTGGGGGTACTCCTGGATTCATCGCTTCACATGACTAGTCAGGTGAATGCGACGGCCAGAAGTGCCTGTTATCAGCTTCGGCTGATACGCCAACTGCGCCCTTACCTGGATACAAGGGATCTGGAAACTGTGGTACATGCTTTGGTAACCTCACGTTTGGATTACTGTAATGCACTCTACATGGGGCTACCCTTATGCCTAACCCGGAAACTTCAACTGGTACAAAATATGGCAGCCAGGTTAATTACAGGTACATCTAGGAGAGAGCATATAACACCTGTGCTTAAATCTCTCCATTGGCTGCCGATTAGTTTCCGGGTGCAGTACAAGGTGTTGGTTTTAACCTTTAAAGCCCTACATGGCTTCGGTCCATCTTATCTCCGGGACCGCCTCATCCCATATGATCCCCCCCGCACACTTCGGTCCTCTGGGAGGAACCTGTTGCAACCTATGAAAACTAGGCTGTTGCAGACCTCCCAGAGGACCTTCTCTTCTACGGCTCCCAGACTTTGGAATGGCCTGCCGGATGAGATCCATCTTATCACTACTCTTGATAGCTTCAAGAAAGTGCTAAAGACGGATCTCTTCCGGCAGGCCTTCCCGGAATAACTTCCCGGTTCCAGTGGACTGATTGCTACCCACCCCCTTGCCATCGTTGCCATTATTTATTTATTTATTTATTTATCATATTTTATTCTTGTTTTAACTCTTCATTAGTTTAATTTAGTTTTAAGGGGTGGGAGGGTTAGGATAGGGAGGGATTGTTTTAACTTGATGCTTTAATCTCATTGTACGCCGCCCTGGTTGTTGAGCAGAGGGGCGGGTTAAAAATAAAAATTTATTATTATTATTATTATTATTATTATTATTATTATTCCCTGCTGAAGGTAAGGGCTGTCCATATCTGTGGCTGAAAACAGGTGTTTCCAAGTTGGGGGACCAAGAAGTGGTAGAAAGGAGAGATGAACACAAGCAAGAATGTTCTAGGCCTGATTGAGTAATCATAGGGAAAGCCATCACCAGGTCAAATGGTATGGAGCCAAGAGATCTTGGAAAGCTCAAATATGGCATTTCTGAGCTGGCTGAAATATGCAACACGCTCCTAAAAGCAGCCTCTGTCATAGAGGACTAGAGAGTTGCCAGTGTAACATCCATTTATGTTTTTCTGCCACTCAGATCATCTCCTTTCTGTTTAACTCTGTAAACCATTTCACTGCTTGCTTGTTGCTGTTTTTTCAATTGTCTGTTAAAGGTAAGACCAATTGTCTCTAGCAAGACCAAATCTCTTTACATGCAGACAATCCTGAGTAAGGCAATGTAAAAGTCTCATACACCAAAGCAAAGGGACAGAAGCCGAGAGAAGTCACCTCTTGTTCAAGCCAATTCCAACTCCCATTTTGAGAAAGAGAGAGAGAGAGAAGGAAGGAAGAGGAAATGGAACCTTCCTCCCTGGACAACGGGCTTGTCGTGGCAACAAGGACCGTTTGGAAGCCATTTCCAAAGGATGCTGGTGGGCTGCTGTTCAATAGGAGTTCCCACCAGCCCTTTCCAGGTTCATGGACCCCCAAGGCCAAGCAGGACAGCTTCTGGATGGGGTGGGAAGTTAACCTCTGTCTTGTGGACTCCATCCCATTATGACTTGATTGTGAAAGTAATTAACATTCCAAAGAGTAAATCACTAAAATTACTTGGGACTTGAAAGAAAATAGTTAATTAACCCCTTAGCCCAACTGGGATGATTCCAACTAGGTTGGCTTGTTTTAACATGAAGCCCATTCCAAGCGGATTGGGCTCCAATCTTTCCAGGCATAAATCCATTGAATTACTTGGGATAAATTAAAACATTAGAACTGGTGAAGCAAACTTTTTGGCTTTGAATTTGTAGCAGGAAACCACCAGGTATCTATTTATTTAACCTTTCCCCAAGCACCTGATGATTTGCACAATTAGAATATATCACTTTCAAAATATCCAAATTAGGTTGCCCACATTTAGGAAAATGGAATATGGCTACCTTAACTTAT
This sequence comes from Gambelia wislizenii, assembly GCA_030847615.1. Lineage (NCBI taxonomy): Eukaryota > Metazoa > Chordata > Lepidosauria > Squamata > Crotaphytidae > Gambelia > Gambelia wislizenii. The sequence goes on from JAUMIR010000002.1 coordinate 265,648,520, forward strand.
CAAGTACCTCCAATTTAATAAGCAAAACACATTCAAGATGGTGGTGATGGGGATCATGATGCTGATGTTAATGTAAATTCTAGTATCACAATCCCCCTGGTATTTTTTGGCAGTTACAAAGATCCTTTTGTGATCCCCATCTGTTTAACCCCTTCATATTCTTTCCCCTGCATTTTCTGGTTTGGCAATTCAGCAGAGACTCTGCTTTTTGTCTTGTAAAACTCAAAAGACAAGACCTTACGTTCTGATGATCTGCAGTCGACTATGTGAAAGTCTGAAATGCTACGCCAAGAAATTTCAGCAAAGAGCCACGAGCAGAGACAAACCACCTCTGCTCACGCCAACTCCAACCGCCACAAAGGGAAGGGCGAGGAAGAGGAGGAGGAAGAAAAGGCAGCAGCGGAACCTTTGCCTCTGGCCGACAGGCTTGTCGTGGCAACAAGGGCTGTTTAGAACCCATTTCCGAAGGATGCAGGCGGGTTGCTAAGCAACGGAGTTCCTACTAGCCCTGTGCAGGTTAAGGGACCACCAGGTCCAAGAGGGCTGATTACCTGACGGGGGGCTTAAGGGGACATGAAACTGAGGTAACCCTTGTGGGGGGGAACCCGTTTCCAGATGACTGAGCTGATTTTCCAAAGAGTAAATCCCCAAAATAACTTGGCATAGAAGGGAAGCATGGAAATGGTGGCAACAACTTTGTGAGAGATGTTCCTCGGGGGGACTGTCTCCTTATGATGCTGCAGAAATCGGCCTCGGACATCAATGGTTCTCTGCTTCCACAACTGGAAATCACCACATTCAGGGAATTAAAAGCCTACCTGCTCGTCCCCAGTGTGCGACCAAATCACTGATGCAACTCAGTGGAGCAGTATTCTATGTCCACAGCTCAGTGGCAGTAATTAGCGTCATAAATGCAGTATTTCCCTTGTTGTTTTAATGATGTCTCCAAATGCAGGAGACTAGGTGGCCTGGGGAAGGAGGGTGTCTCCAGATGTCTATCTGCTAGAAGCCCCGATCCAGCCTGAGATTCCTACTGATGTGAGAACACAGGCACACACCACCTCTTTCATTAGCATGTATGAGAAGTGGGAATTGTGTAGCCTTCCAGATGTTGTGGGATTGCAGCTCCCAGCAACTTCACACATCCCAAACAATGGTGAGGAATGCTGGGAGTTGCAGTCCAGCCACATCTGAAGGGCCACACAGTTCTCATCTCTGGTATAGATGTTTCCCAGAGCCAAAAAGGGTAAAACAGACTCTCTAGCTGTGATCACGGCCTTGAAATCATAACAGCTATCCTAGTGCCTGGGAGAAGAGCCAGACAGAGGTCTAAAAACTTCTCCCTTATCATTCTCAGTCCTGACTATTGACAGTGTTAGAAGCACAGTATCTGCTCAGACTGAGGTTCCTGCACATTGCTTTCAGGTGGGGGCATCCAGACACAAGAAAGTCAGCACAGGCAGGATGGCAGTTTGTTTCCTGTAGTATTTTCAGCTTTACTCCTGAGTGCTATAGCAGGCATAGACTCGAATCCTGTTTACTCCTTTAATTTAATTGATTTGCATCCTACTTTCCTCCCAGTGACGGACTGCAGATGATTTACAGCCTAGATTAAAACAAAATACAGCTGAGATCCATCATAACCCAAAGGGTGCTCAGCAGTGGCTCCTCTTCGTCTTGGAAAGATGTGACCAGTGGGGTGCCACAGGGTTCTGTCCTGGGCCCAGTGCTATTCAACATCTTTATCAATGACTTGGATGAGGGAATTAGGGGCATACTTATCAAATTTGCAGATGACACTAAATTAGGAGGAGTAGCTAATACCCTAGAGGACAGGATCAAAATTCAGAATGACCTGGATAGACTGGAGAGCTGGGCCAAAGCTAACAAAATGAAATTCAATACGGAGAAATGTAAAGTACAGTCGTCCCTTCACATTCGCGGGGGTTACGTTCCACGGACCCCCGCGAATGTGAAAAAACCGCGAATACTGTTTGCCCCCCCTCCCCTGCCATAGCGACCATGGGGCCTCCGGAGGCCCCATAGTCGCTTTCCCCCGCCTCCCCAGGGCCTTCGCGGGGCCTCCGGAGGGTCTCCGGAGGCCCCGCGGAGGCCTTCCCGGCCCTCCACAATCCACCCCCGGGGCCTTCGCAGGGCCTCCGCAGGCCCTCCGGAGGACTTCCCTGCCCTCCCCACTCCCCCACAGGGCCTTAGCGGGGCCTCCGGAGACCCTCCAGAGGTCCCGCGGAGGCCTTCCCTGCCCTCCCAATTCCACCCCCAGGGCCTTCGCGTGGCCTCCGGAGGCCCCGCGGAGGCCTTCCCAGCCCTCCCCACTCCCCCACAGGGCCTTCGCGTGGCCTCCGGAGCGTCTCCGGAGGCCCCGCGGAGGCCTTCCCAGCCCTCCCCACTCCCCCACAGGGAATTCGCGGGGCCTCCGGAGCGTCTCCGGAGGCCCCGCGGAGGCCTTCCCTGCCCTCCCCACTCCCCCACAGGGCCTTCACGGGGCCTCTGGAGGCTCTCCGGAGGACCTGCGGAGCCCTTTCCTGCCCTCCCCGCTCCCCCACAGGGTCTTCGCGGGGCCTCCGGAGGCTCTCCGGAGGCCACACGGAGGCCTTCCCTGCCCTCCCCAATCTACCCCAGGGCCTTCGCAGGGCCTCCGGAGGCTCTCCGGTGGCCCCGCGGAGGCCTACTCTGCCCTCCCCACTCCCCCCACAGGGCCTTCACGGGGCCTCTGGAGGCTCTCCGGAGGCCCCGCGGAGCCCTTTCCTGCCCTCCCCACTCCCCCACAGGGCCTTCGCGGGGCCTCCGGAGGCTCTCCGGAGGCCCCACGGAGGCCTTCCCTGCCCTCCCCAATCTACCCCAGGGCCTTCGCGGGGCCTCCGGAGGCTCTCCGGAGGCCTCGCGGAGGTCTTCCCGGCCCTCCCCACTCCCCCCACAGGGCCTTTGCGGGGCCTCCGGAGGGTCTCCGGAGGCCCCGCGGAGGCCTTCCCTGCCCTCCCCAATCCACCCCCAGGGCCTTCGCAGGGCCTCCGGAGACCCTCCGGAGGCCCCGCGGAGGCCTTCGCAGCCCTCCCCACTCCCCCACAGGGCCTTTGCGGGGACTCCGGATGGTCTCCGGAGGCCCCGCGGAGGCCTTCCCTGCCCTCCCCACTCCCCCCACAGGGCCTTCGCGGGGCCTCCGGAGGGTCTCCGGTGGCCCCGCGGAGGCCTTCCCTGCCCTCCCCAATCCACCCCAGGGCCTTCGCGGGGCCTCCGGAGGCTCTCCAGAGGCCCCGCGGAGGCCTTCCATGCCCTCCCCCCTCCCCCCACAGGGCCTTCGCGGGGCCTCCGGAGGGTCTCCGGTGGCCCCGCGGAGGCCCTCCGTGCCCTCCCCACTCCCCCACAGGGCCTTCGCGGGGCCTCCGGAGGCCCCGTGGAGGCCTTCCCTGCCCTCCCCAATCCACCCCAGGGCCTTCGCGGGGCCTCCGGTGGGTCTCCGGAGGCCCCGCGTTGGCCTTCCCTGCCCTCCCCACTCCCCCACAGGGCCTTCGTGGGGCCTCGGGAGAGTCTCCAGAGGCCCGGCGGAGGCCTTCCCTTCCCTCCCAGGGCTTTCACGGGGCCTCCGGAGGCCCTGTGTCGCGGTTTTAGGGGGGCCCTGGGGGGGCCCTCCCAAAACCGCGAATACTCGAAACCGCGAATGTCGAGTTCGCGAATGTGGAGGGACAACTGTACTGCATTTAGGGCAGAAAAATGAAATGCATAAATATAGGATGGGAGAGACCTGGCTGAATGAGACTACGTGCGAAAGGGATCTAGGAGTCCGAGTAGACCACAAGTTGAACATGAGCCAACAGTGTGATGTGGCAGCTAAAAAGGCCAATGCGATTTTGGGCTGTATCAATAGAAGTATAGTGTCTAGATCAAGGGAAGTAATAGTGCCACTCTATTCTGCCTTGGTCTGGAAATGATGCCTTATGAGGAGAGTCTTAGGGAGCTGGGTATGTTTAGCCTGGAAAAAAAACAGTTAAGAGGTGATATGATAGCCCTGTTTAAGTATTTGAAGGGGTGTCACGTTGAGGATGGAGCAGGCTTGTTTTCTGCTGCTCCAGAGACTGGAACATGGAGCAATGGATGCAAGCTCCAGGAACAGAGATTCCACCTCAACATTTGGAGGAACGTTTTGAGAGTAAGGCCTGTTCGGCAGTGGAACGCACTCCCTCGGAGCGTTGTGGGGTCTCCTTCCTTGGAGGTCTTTAAACAGAGGCTGGATGGCCATCTGTCGGGGATGCTTTGATCGTGATTTCCTGCATGGCAGGGGGTTGGACTGGATGGCCCTCGTGGTCTCTTCCAACTCTGCAATTCTATGATTCTATAATGGTAAAAAAATTAAAACAATCACAGCAATACAGCACTGAATTAAACACAAATCCTTGGCATTATTTACACGATAAACATGTAGTGAGATGAATTCATTTTGATCCTTGGTAGTTCACACGTCCTGCGTGACGGTCTCGAGCTATTTGGGAGCGGGGGCACCTTTTATACCTCAACCTGTGGGACTTTCCATCCCAGGGTTTGTCCCATGTTTTTAAAAAAGTCACGGGAGGATGTGGAAAATCAGAAGTGTAAACAGGCCGGGACAAATATCTCAGGCCTAGTGATGCCCGGAAGTTGAGGTGGGCAGGGGCAGGTTCATTGGCCAGAGAGGGAGGGGTCAGTGCCCCTTTTAGTCTGATTTTTAAGTTGACGAGGTAATCCTCCTCCATTGTTCTCTTGCCCATCACTTGAGTGTTCATAGATATGGATGCCTCTGCTTGGTCTCTGCTTGGGAGGACATGCCCCTGGACCTTTCCATGTCTGAACCATAAAGCAAAATAGTAAACAAAAGTAACTGACCGGCACAGCTGCAGAAAAGCGCTAAAGCGCAATTTGCCGCAATAAATCTGCCGTGTAAATGCAGCCTGTGACTCGTACACTAACTGAGCCTAACAACACCAGCTTCAGTGTTACCCACATAAACAACATCTCTAAAGTAGAAGTTCCTGAAATAGAAGCATTGTGGACCACTCTGCCTATCCAAAATGGTACAGAATTTGTCAACTTGGTAATAGAGGTTTGCTGGGCAGTGCATTGCTAAAGACTGCCTAAGACTAATGTTTTTTTTTTTTAATTTCCTTTCCTAGTTGCTTCACTCAGCAACCCTGTTGCAACACTTTTGCCTGCTGAAAGACTCCAGTTGAACCACAGAAAAAGGAGATCTATTGAGACAGCTGAAATTATTTCCAACTCCAGAGAAATGATGGGACAATTCATTAAAAATATGAATAATAACTCAGACAAAATGGATCAGAGGTCTAAATCTTTGCAGGAATATCTTGAAAAATTCTATCAGCATGAAATACAAGACAGCAGAAAAATGCTGGCTGCAATAGAAAAACAAAATGAAATGCTTGGTGAATTAATAGCCCACATTAAATCGCCTGATAACAACCCTCAAAGGGTTGTTGTAAGGAAAGTTAAAATAAAAACCTTGGTGGGGAATCTGATAAGGAGAACTCACTGCCACAAGAAAATCAGCTACCTTCTTCGAGAAGCACATCTGCTGGAAGGCTGGGATTGAGTAGGCCAGTTAGAAAAATAAAGAAACCTGTTCCTCTTACTTTATAAAAACCTACAGTTACTTAGCAACTTTCCAAATAGAAGTATTCTCCATGTAATTGGTTTTCTTATTCTTTCTACCTGGTCTGCCATTGCTAGGAAGCAACAGTTAAGTCATCATTACAATTGCTAGAAATACTTTCAATGTGAGACTGGAATAGGCAGTAATATGTAATGCAAACTTTGATTACCTATTTGGCTGAAAAATCTATCATTGTGTAAATGCAGTCTCTAACCTTTCCTACTCTCAGTAAAACATATTACTTTACCTTTCTTTAACCATACACTTAATGGAACAATTACTATTCTATTAAAGAAAAGACACAACTAGTAGATATTATGTTTATTTTTATATTTACACACACACACACACACACAAAATTATTTACATCCCCTCCCAAACAAATTTGAACTGAAATACACATATGGCATAACAAAAAGTATTAACTACAAAATATACATAGATACATAAATAACAATTTTTCTCATACATAAAAATATTTAATATTTAATATTTAATATTGATTCATGAATCCAATGTATTCCTTTAAAAAATTTAGAGGGTAATTAAGAACAGCAAATATTAATACTTACAATTAACTTTATTCTAAAGAAATTTATCTGATAGTTGCAACTGTAGCTTATGCCATCACAGCATTACATTCACAATTATTTGCAGATCCCGTTCCTGTGATACAGCTGCCAAAAGTATCCTTTTAAAGTGTCAGGAAAGCCTCACCCTCTGCTTTTTTTTGTGCATCGTCATTAACCAAAGGTGCTCCTAAAGTGTCAAGCACGAACCTCTGTACCCGTCTGTTTGGATCATCAAGAATTTGCCGTTTTGTTTCACATATATTATGGAGAATTACACATGCACATATAACTGAACACACATTTTCCTCTGCAACTTCAGTACTATATCTCAATGATCTCCAGTGTCCCTTGAGATGCCCAAAACACCTCTCCATGGTAGAACAGACCTTGTTGCGATATCTGTTATGTAGTCTCTGTTTATTATTAGTGGACCCCCTATATGGTGTGAGGAGCCATTTCCTTATAGGGCACGCTCCATCAACAAGGGTAAGAGGAACAATTTGTTGACCCATTATAGTTATTGTGGGGTTCCGTGGAATGAATATTCCTGCCTCCTTTGTTTCAAAAAAAGCAGAGTTCCTAAGCATCCCGCCGTTGTGATTCTTGTCACTCCAACCGATCTCTGCATCAGTAAAACAAAAAAAACCCTGTGATCACATGTCCCTTGAAGTAGTACATTGTACCTATTTTTCCTGTTAATATATTTGTTTCCTTGGCACACTGGTGGAATAATATTGACATGACATCCATCCTGGCACGCAAATCCATTAATTACCTGTGTAAGAGAAAATACAGATAAAAAGGAAATGTCAACTTTGGGTCGGATGTTAGCCGGCTATTTGCCATATAATGTCTATCTGAAGTAGCCACCTCAAGCATAATCCTTATTAGCTGTATTGTGTTACACAAATAAATTTCAAAAGTCAGTGTCCAAAACTCAACTGATGTGAGTACTCGCATTTTCAAATAATAATTTTTTTTAAAAATTAACATTACCTTCCTATGATCTCCTAAGAACACAGTTTACTTCAGAACTCGCTTCTCCATTGCAAGCACAACCTCGATGAAAATCTTGCATACTCTGGATCACCCAGCACCGAACAGATGGCAAGCATAGGAGCATCGGTGGTCGGGAAGCCAAATAGCTATAGCTAGATGCTTCTCCACAGGAATAGCCCTCCTCATATTTGTGTCTGCTTTGGCTATCTCTGGACGGAGAATATCCACAAGTTTCATGAAAAGGAATCACAGCATTCTGAAGTACATGATCCAGGGTTCGTCGGACCAGATGGACATGAAGAATTTCTCCCACCAGTCCTTACTTGTTGAATACACCAACCACCTCCATAAATGGGCATATGGGCGAACACACTGAAATAACAGAGGAGTATTGATGGTTTCAAAGTACATTAGATCACTACCGAATTTGCTGGATGACATACATTCAAAATTATATAGCAAAAGAAGGGGACAGAGCATCCTTCATTGGTGCTGATGACATCTCCACCTGTACAACTTTGAAAGGGATGTCCTCAGCAGTACAGAGGTACCCAGACAAGTTGCAATGTTCGACTCCATTATGAAAGTAATGGCAGGTCGTGCACTACTACAGCTTTGTAAGTACTCACTGATCAATGATGTTAATCTGTTCTGCCCCAGAAAGAGCCAATCAACAAGTACGTGGCAGGAAAGAGCACAAGAAACACGTCAGCACCTTTGTGAAAAAACGGGAAATCGCATCCTTGATTGACAGCAAAAAGAAATAAATCCCAAGATTTTAAATGCATGTAAACAAAAAACAAAACAAAATGAAAAAAGGGTTTAATTATGACAGAAAGGCTGCCACATCTCGCTACATGCTCCTGTGTAAACAAATATCCCGGGATATTCATGTGAGCAAAATAAATCATGTAAACACCTAGGGACGAAAGGTGAGGGTCCTCCCAGTTAGACAGGCCTCCAGCTTTTGACTGAGGGCTGGTGGTGGTAGAAGGATGTGCAAAGGATGTGCTGGTATTTTTTAAAATATGTAGTATGTACTTTATGTGTTTTTAATTGTTTTAAATTAGTATGTTACCAGCAGTTTTGATTGATTTTCCAACTTTTTTTCCGACCACATACTCCTTCAGCTTTTAAAACTTGTATTGTAAGCCTCTTTGGGTCCCATTTGGGGAAGAGGCAGGATATAGCTCAAGTAAGACCGTCTATCCTGTCAGTCCAGCCTTGCCCCTCAGCTACAAACATTCACTTGTGTTTAAAGTTTCCCATCTTACACAGCTCCATCTTTCAGAGTCCCTTGATAGCCATGGACTTATCACACAGGCAACAGGGTTTTCTCTTCTGTCCTGTAAGGTGCCTCAAGGTTTGTACCAGTTTTGCAGCTAAATGTTTTTAGATGCCTGAGAAACTTTTGCTACTGTTGCTTCTCCTCTCATGGAATGAATGTATTTTGCTTGTATGTATGTTTCCTGCCACTCAAAACAGAGAATAAAAGCCTTTCTAAGCCAATGAGTCACAAGTATGACCTGTTGAACTCAGGGGGACCTGTTCCTCCAAGGAGATACCGAGAGGTTTGTTCTGCTCCAGTGGTTCTTAACCTGTGGTCCATGGACCCCCAGGGGTCTGCAATGTCCTCACAGGGGGTCTGCAGAGGCTTGAAGTTTGCTTGGCCCACCTCCTGCCTGCAGTGGAGTGGTCATGTGACAGGAGCCAAGGTAAAGGCTGGCTGGCTGGCTTGGCCTGCACATTGCCATTCAATCTGCTCCAGCCACAAACATGCAGGAAGAAGCAGAAGAAAAGTCTTCCCTCCCCGTCCAGTGCCTCTGAGGGAAGGCTTAATGATGGTGTAATTGGATGATGATGATGATGTATGATTGTTATTGATATTAGGGTTTTAAATCTTGAGTTAAGTCTTGAGTGTCCACAGCAACAAAAGTTACTTAAAAGGGGTCCTTGGTAAAGAGAAGGTTAAGAACCACTGTTCTACTTCTTTACCAGGTGGGCTGTGAGGTGGGTTTCATAAACGAATTCTTATATATGAGGGAAGCCACGAGGCACAGAGCCCAGGGAGTAGGGCCAAAACGTCTGCAAGGAGCTTCCTGGCCTTCCTCCTCCTTCCTGAGCCACAGGGCCTCTTCCCCAGTGGCCCCACTATAGCCATAGGCTCTGCTCCCACCTCCCCCATCCCCTGGTGGGCGTGGCCTCTTGGAGAGGAGTAGGTGGGCCCCAGGCAGAGGGTGGAGCTAGGTGCTTCCCTTCCTGGCCAGCAGAGGGCAAGGGCAGGGCGGGGAGCTCTGGAGGGGGCGCTTGGCAGGCCAAGGAAGGGAAGCATGTTCCTGGCTTCCCCGCCTCCTCCACGCCTGGGAAGAGCGCCAGAGGGTGGCCATGGCCATGACTGCCCATCCTCTGGAGCAGGCAAGAGATCTCCATCAGGGACAGATTCCTTTCTCTCCCCCTCCCCGACCCTCTGGGCACATGTAGAGTGCCCAGAGTGCAGAAGCGAAGCAAGGGGACCAGTGAAGCGACTGGGGAGGATGTGGCCCTTCCTCCTGGGCTTGGCCTGGACAGATCCACCAACGACTGCAGGGCTTCCCCCTTTCTCCCCCTGAATTCACAATGGGAGCTCCTGGCAGGGGCTTTGCACATGCTCAGGGGCTGTCCTGTCCATGATCAGGTTGCAGGCTGTGCTGATGCTGAGAGGAAACCCTGGCTGATCATGGGAGTGACTGAAGCGGGCTTTCTGCCCAGGGGTATTGTGTGGAGCACTTTGGGGCAAGGCTTTTCCTGGGCATCTGGAGGCAGCGGTGGCAGATTCTGGAAAGTCAAGACTCCCTGGCATGAAATGAGTTTTTTTTTTCCTGTTCCCACTTGGGTCGAAGGCTCTTATTTGCCAGGCTTTTAAAATACTGATAAGAGGACAGTCAGAATTCATGCAGAATGGACCACTTTTCTGCCCATGACAATTCATGCTTGGCTTCTTTTTGACATCACCCTCAATGCACCATCGACGTATGTTACACCGGGTACAGCTAGTTGGAGCAGCGGGAGCAGCATCCCACCCTTGCTGCCACCCCTGCCATTACCACCTGCAGCTGCCATTCCTGCCACTGCTGCCACGGAGTGTGTGGTCTCTCTCAGAGCAGCAGCAGCTTGCCAGGCCAAATGCGGGGGGAGGTCTGGGCCCCACTGCTTCTGAGCGAACTACCCTGCCGCTGCAGCCATTTCCACTTCTCTGGGTTTGGTTTTACTCCATTTTCCTTTTATTTTCTATTTCTTTAACTTTTTTAAGATCTTATTGTTTTGCCATAATTGTGCAATCCTGGCAAAATGAAAAGAAAAAAATTGAAGGAGCACAATTGCAGAGAAGTGTGATAGTGATTGTTTTCCAACTGGTGTGTTCTCATTTGCTTCCAGAATGCAATTGCTGTTGTGAGAGAAAAGGGTGGTGTGATAAAGTCCCTTGTGTGAAAGGGCCCCGGGAAGGAAGAAAGGGTTGGGAGAAATGGGTGTGGGGATGAATTAATTTGGAAAAAGGAAATTGAGTCAGGAGCAGCTTCTTCTCTCCCACCCTTAGAAGAATAATTGCCTAGAAAATCATCACACAGGAGTAAGAGGGGTGAGGATCTTTAATATGAATGAAAATATTCAGAGCAGGGGGATGGAAACAACCCAAAGGGGTGCAAAGGACCCGCATCCCACCCCTCTCATGGCAGCTTCAGTCCAGGCAAGTCAGCAACTATTGTATACACAGTACAGTCGTCCCTTCACGTTCATGGGGGTTAGGTTCCACGGACCCCCGCGAATGTGAAAAATCAGCGAATATTGATTGGCCCCCCTCCCCCGCCAAAGTGACCACGGGGCCTCTGGAGTCCCCATAGTCACTTTCACCAGACTCCCCACTCCATCCCAAGGCCTTCATGGGGCCTCCGGAGACCCTCCTGAGGCCCCATGGAGGCCTCTGCAGCCCTCGCCCTCCCTCTCAGGGCCTTCACCGGGCCTCGCAAGGCCCTGTGTAGGCCTCCGCGGCCCGCCCTCCGAGGACCTTCACGGGGCCTTGCAAGGCTCTGTGGAGGCCTCCATGGCCCTCCCCCTCCCTCCCAGGGCCTTCATGGGGCCTTGCAAGGCCCCATGGAGGCCTCCGTGGCCCTCCCCCCTCCCCCCAAGGCCTTCCCAGGGCCACGCAAGGCTCTGTGGAGGCCTCCCCAGCCCTCCCCCACAATGCCTTCACAGGGCCTCCAGAGGGTCTCCGAAGGCCCCGTGGAGGCCTCCCTGTCCCTTCCCGCTCCCTCCCAGGGCCTTCACGGGGCCTCCAGAGGCCCCGTGTCACGGTTTTGGGAGGGCAGGGGCCCTCCCAAAAGCACAAATAATCAAAACCACCAAGTTTGCGAATGTGGAGGGGCAACTGTACTACTATATGGAGAGAAGAAGAGGCAGGCAGATCTCCACCAGGCCTGGGCCCAGAGGCAGAGGAAAGGCCTCCCTTCATCCCAACTGCCATGGCTCTGGCCTTGGAAGGAGAGAAGAACCAGCCATAGCTGCTGGGTTTAACCCCTACCCTTACTGCCATTCCCTTTTCCTTATGTCTCACATCTTATTTAGATTGTAAGCCTGAGGGGCAATGAACTGTTAAATTAAGCTGCTCATTTGTAAGCTGCTCTGAGAGCCTTTGTGGCTGAAGGGTGGGGTGTAAATACGCTTAACAACATAAATGCAAGCAAAACATATGAGGAAAAGTTGAGGGAGCAGGTCATGTTCTGCCAGATGAAGAGGCATTTGGGGGCAAAAAATTGTGATTGCTTTTAGGGTGAGGGGGCAGGTGTGGCCCTCCAAGCTCTCCTAGGCAGATGAGGCCCCCTAGCCTGCCACAGTTGCCCACCCCTTCCCTAGCTGGAGTTCCTCCTTCGATCAGGGGTTGGACTCAATGGTCCTCTTCCAACTGCATTGTTTTATGACTCTGTCTTCTTTTAAGGGGCTGCCAAAGGCCTCATGCTGAGTATCCTGGTCCTGTCCGTAACCTTCCTCCAAAGGGCTGTTGACGGGAGTATTTCCTGCTGTGATGACTCTGGGCAGCATGTGGGCTGGTGAGTCCCTTATGCCTTGTTTCTTTTTCATTTCATTTCAAATATTTATACACAAGCAGACTTTTCAGGTGTGATGTACCAAGAACACACGCACGCATTCACTCAATAAGAATTCTTTATTCATAAGGAAACGTGTATCAGGAACGTAGAACAAAGCCGAAACTAAACACAGACTAGCACAACCCCCCAGATAAACCCTTGCAGCATGAGAATGGCATTTGGGAGGAGAGTAAATGGCCCAGCCAGCACCTGGAGCTGCGACCTTGAGCTATTGTGGAGAACAGCCTTCCCAGGCCAACAGGGCGGGCTGGCACCCCTCCAAAGGCAGAGAGGCCCAAGCAAGGAAAACAGGCCAAAGCCAGCCTTATGTCAGGGTCCTCCATGAATTCCACTCTAAGTCCCAGAATTCAGGGATGAGCCTGACATACTGCCCTCCCAAAAATCAAACTCCCCCCCCTTTTATCCCGGCTTATCAGGAAAGCGAGCATGGAACTTTCAAAATAAGCGCGGAGCATTTACATGTTCAACATTAACACATTCAGCATGGCCCAAAGGCAAATGTTTCCATTTCACCAGATACTGCAAACCGCCGCCCTGTGCACGCAAGAGTCCAACACATCAGAAAACTCAAAATGTTGATCATTGTTCACCAGGATAGGATGGGGCGTTGGTTCAGGGTCTTGATGATGACGATCCAAAGGCACGCCGGCTTGAGTAAGCTAGAATGAAACACAGGGTGGACATTACGGTACAGCTTGGGCAATGACAGTTCAAAGGCCACAGGATTAACTTCCCTAACAATAGGGAAGGGACCAATGTACTTTAGCCCCAACTTTTTTGAAGGTTGTGGGCTCTTTAGGAACTTGGTGGATAAGAGCACCAAGTCCCCTACCGCATATTTCGGGGAAGGGTCACACTTCTTGTCTGCATGATGTTTATAACTTTTTACAAAGTCCAGGGTCGACACAACTTTCTTCCATGCCTCTAATTTTTTTACTCCACTGGGTCACCGAGACAGGGTCCCTTGAAGTCCCCTCCCCAAATGGTAGAGGGTCAAAATTCTGTCCTGAGACAATTTTAAAAGGGATGAGACCTGTGCTTTGGTGTGTGGTGTTGTTATACACTACCTCCGGAAAAGGCCAAAGGTCCACCCAATCAGATTGCTGGAAGTTGACATAACATCTTAAATACTGTTCCAAAACCTGATTCCTGCGTTCTCTCTGACCATCACTCGGTGGATGATGGGAGCTACTCAACCCCAATTCAACCCCCAGAAGTTTCGTGAACACCTTCCAGAACTGGGAGGTGAATTGAGCTCCCTGGTCGGAAACGATCTTAGCAGGGACCCCATGAAATCTGTAAATGTGGTGTAGAAACAATCTGGCTACCTGGGGGGCTGTCGGGAGCTTCTTACAGGCCACAAAGTGTGCCTGCCTGGAGAACAAGTCAGTCACAACCCAAATAACGGTCTTTTTCCTACTCTCTGGTAACTCGACAATGAAATCCATCCTAATGACTTCCCAGGACTTAGAGGGGGTAGGCAAAGGTAGCAATAAGCCTTTCGATTCCCCCCCTCTTTTTGCCATCACACACGTGGGACACCCCTTCACAAACTCATCCACCTCCCTCCTCATTTTGGGCCACCAAAACTGCCACCGTGTCAAATGTAATGTTTTCACATACCCAAAATGTACCACACTTTTCACGTCATGGCATTGTTTGAGGATGGAAGATCTCATGGCCTCTGGAACATACAGGTGCTCCCCTTTCCAAGCCAAGCCTTCCCAGAGGATGACTTCCCCTTGGTGAGCTAAAAACCATGGGTCCTTGGGGAGAGCCGCCGCCATTTGGGCTCACCACCCCCCTTGTCCCCTGAGGGTGGGGAAGAGAGCTCCAAGGAAGGGGGAGATGGTGCCACACTGGGGCTTGTGGTAATTTGGGACGATTACCAAAAAGGCCCTCTGGGAGGTTGCAGACAGTCTAGATTTTTGTGGCTGAAGCAAATTCCTCCCAGAGGACTGGAGTGCACGGGGAGGATTGTATGGGAGGAGGTGGTTCCGGAGATAAGTTGGACCCAAGCCATTTAGGGCTTTAAAGGTAATAACCAACACCTTATACTGGGCCCGGAAACTGATAGGCAGCCAGTGGAGAGATTTTAATACTGGAGTTATATGGTCTCTCCGAGATGTTCCCGAGACCACTCTAGCTGCCATATTTTGTACCAACTGAAGTTTCAGGACCAAGCATGAGGGCAGCCCCATGTAGAGCACATTGCAGAAATCTAGACGAGAGGTTACCAGCGCGTGCGCCACAGTCTCGAGGTCCTTTACTTCCAGGAAATGGCGCAGCTGGCGTATCAGCCGAAGCTGATAACAGGCACTCCTGACTGTCGCATTCACCTGACTTGTCATCTGAAGCGATGAATCAAGGAGCACCCTCCAGACTGCGAACACCGGCCTATAGTTGTTCATGTCCAGGGGGTCAAGGGAAGATTTTTTCAGTAGTGGCCTAACGGCTGCTTCCTTTAAACAAGATGGAACACACCCTTCTCTGAGGGATGCATTGATGATGTCCTTAAGGAACACCATCAAGGCAGTCCCCCCCCTGGATGGCCAGCCATGAAGGGTAAGGATCGAGAGGGCAAGTCGTCTTCTTCACCCTACCAAGTAGCTTGTCTATGTCCTCGGTACTCACGGATTGAAATTCATCCAGTAAACTTACATCAATGGAGTTGCTGAACACCTCGTCAATTATTTCTGTCAAATTACTGGCATCTAAGTTGGCTCTTATCCGAGAGATTTTATCTGCAAAGAAATTGTTAAATGCGTCACAGCAGGCTGTCGTTGGGTTAAGCAATGGGTTCTGCCAGGAATAACCTGCGTCATCTCCCTTACCACCCTAAACAGCTCTGCTGGACGGGACTCTGCAGACGCAATACGTGCAGAGGAGAAGGATCTCTGCGCTGCACGTATTGCTTCTCGATAGGACCCAAGAAAGTTCCTATGATGAGTCCTGTTGGATAAGAGTCGAGTTTTCCGTCAGTTGCGCTCTAGTCATTGTCCAACCTGCTTCATTTTCCTAAGCTCTGTTGTATACCATGACTTATGGTTTGGTACCTGCCGGTGGCTAACTAGCTCCTTTTCCCTCAGGTTCTCGTCCTGGCCCCAAAGAGGGGTCTGCGTTGGCCTCCTGACGTTTGGCCTTACTGCGTGTGAGAACTGCCAACCCCAAATGGGAGGGAGAGAAGACAGTGTCTATCACCTCCTTCCGTTTACTGTCATTTTGAGGGAGCCTGGACAAAGTGTCAGCTAAAAAAATCTTTTTTCCTGGGAGAAACTTTAGGGTGAAATTGAACCGGTAAAAGAAACTGGCCCACCGAATCTGTTTAGGGTTCAAAGAACATGGGGTTCTCAAAGCCTCCAAGGTTTTGTGATCTGTCCAAACCTCAAAAGGTTGGGAAGATCCTTCCAGTAGGTGGCACCAGGTCTCCAGAGCCAATTTGATTGCACCCACCTCCTTCTCCCACACAGGCAAATTTTGCTCAGACTCACTGATTTTTTTTGAGAGATATGCACAAGGCCTAAGCTCTCCCTCTTCATCCCGTTGTAACAAAACCCCTCCCATCGCCACGTCAGAAGTGTTTGCTTGAACTACAAAAGGTAGGGAGGGGTCTGGGTGCTTGAGAATCGGTTCGGAGGTGAAAAGCTTTTTCAGCTTGTCAAAGGCCCTTTGGCATTGGTCAGACCATACAATCTTTTGGGGAGGCTTTTCTGACTTTGCCTTCCCCGTCCGTTTCTTATCACCCACCCCCTTGGTTTTCAACAGGTTAGTCAGAGGAAGGGCTACTTCAGCAAAGTCAGGGATGAAGGACCGGTAAAAGTTAGCAAACTCTAGGAAGCTCTGCAGTTGCTTCCTGGTCCAGGGGCCCTCCCATTAAAGCACCCACTTTACCTTCTCTGGGTCCATTTCCACCCCCTTGTTCAAGATGCGGTACCCCAGGCAATCTAAACAGCTCTGATGGAATTCACACTTTGACATTTTGGCAGACAAATGGTTCTCCCCCAACCGAGTAAGCACCTTTTTCACCAATTTCACATGGGACGTATAGTCCTCTGAATAAATAAGTACATCATCCAAATACACCAGTACCCCCTTGTACAAAAATTCTCTCAGTAGATCATTAATTAAGTTCTGAAAAATTCCTGGGGCTCCACTGAGTCCAAAAGACATTACAATGAATTTGAAAGCCCCCAATGGGCAATTAAAAGCAGTTTTCCATTCATCCCCTTCTTTGATCCGCACCCTGTAATAGGCCTCTCTCAAGTCCAGTTTGTTAAATATCTTCCCCTTGGCCAAGTGGGCAAGTATGTCTTTCATTAAGGGGAGGGGATACTGATTAGACATGCTGATAGCGTTCAGGGATCTGTAGTCCTGGCAAAGAAAAAGGGTCCCATCTGCCTTACGCCTAAACAACACAGGACCCCCCCAAAGGGGAGGTTGAGGGTCTGATGAAACCCTGGGCCAAGTTTTTGTCTGTGAACTCCCGGAGGGCGTCCATCTTGGCCAGCGTCATGGAAGAAATCCTGGGTTTGGGCAGCTTGGTCTCAGAGACTATCTCAATAGCACAGTCAAAACGTCAGTGGGGTGGTAAAAGGTCACATTCCTTCTCCTCAAATACATACTGCCACAGTTTATATTCCACCGGTAAACCTTTCAGCTCCCCTCGGACTAGAGCAGTTTTGCAGTTCCGTTAATTGAGGGATCCCCCCCAGGGAGGCCTCGCCCACCCTGTGCTCCTGCACACACATAGGATCTGCAAAAGTCACTGTCTCCTTCAACCAGTCTATAACGGGGTTGTGGAATTTTAGCCAGTTCAAGCCCACCACTGCAGCAGGAACTAGGCCTGGGGCTATTACAAATTGAAGTTCCTCCTGCTGATTCCCCATCCTCCTGTGTACTGGGCCAGTCATTCGCCTTGCAGGGCCCCTTTCATCATCCCTCCGTCCATCTGAGACAGCCACACTGGCTTGTCCAGCTTGATGCTACTAATTTCAAGTTCACTAACCAGGGAGGGGTGAATTAGCCCTTGGGTACATCCGCTATCAACCATTAACATTAATTTACGGTGACCCCACTGGTTGCAACCCCTATTTTAGCTTTTAGGGGAAAAGGGCCTTTCACCCCACTCACCACAGCATTTTTTTATATTTTATTTTATTTTATTTTATTTTATTTTATTTTATTTTATTTTTTTATTTATTTATACCCTGCTCTTCAGCCACAAGTCTATCAGAGCGGCTTACAGATTGGTTTTAAGCAATAGCTATTTAGACATCTACACTGCATTAAACAGTTTCCAATGTGTTAGCTAATTGCCCCCACAAGCTGGGTACTCAGTTTACCGACCTACAAAAGGGTGGAAGGTTGAGTGAACCTTGGAGCCCTCTGGAATTGAACTTGCAACGTGGTGACTTGCAGTACTGGCATTTAACCACTGCGCCACCAGGGCTCCTTATACTTGGGTGCCCTTTGGGGTTAGCCTGCCCTCGGTTGCTTAATAGGGCAGGCTGGATCCGTTTCCCGCTGGCTCCGCATCAGAAGAGGAGGACCCGCTGTCATCTGGCTCCTCTGAAGATTCACCTGCCGCATGGGCTTGGGCTTGAACGGTGTCTTGGGTGCCGTCGATTTCCCCTCTCCCTCTTGGGCTTCTCTCCTGCCACCAGTCCTTGAGGGCTCTTCCCTGGTCAATGAGCTATGCGGTGGCCACCCTTCCCACAGTACAGGCACAGGCCTTATCTCATCCTTCACTCCCTCTCTGATTCCTCCGCTGTGCCCCCGCCTGGTCGGGCCGCCTTAACTTTCTTCCCTGTGAACCCAGTGGGCTTTCCCTCAGACCCCTGCCAGTGCTGAGCCAGCTTGATGCTCTGCCTCAGTGTCTCTACCTCTCCAGCTAGCCGCACCCACCCCAAAACGGTCTCGGCGTTCTCCTGGAACAAAGCCCACTCGAGGATGTTTGCGTTAAGGCCATCTTGGAAGTACTGTACCTTAATGGCTTCGGTCCAGTTGGGGACCTGGCTGGCCGTATGGTAGCTTTGCTGCATCTCCATCAAAGGTAGCCTTTAGATCTCGGTGCTTCAGCTCCCACGGTCTTTCCCGTGGCTCGACTGGGTCAGCTCCCCCAGGGGGTACTGGACCGGGAGCCTGCGGGCCAGGGGCCCCAGCAGGTATGGCGGTGTCCCCTCCCCCGTGTGCCGGGGCTGGCAACTGTGGGTCTTGGGGAGGTTGGCCTCCTCCTGGGGCAGCCGGTGGTTGAGGTAGTCCCTGCAGGATCTCTAGGAGGCTTGTCTGCATGACCTCCATCTGCTGCTTTAAATGCTGGACCTCAGCTTCCAATTCTGCGTGCAAAGAACGCATCCCAGGCTCCTGGTACCCCTCGGCTAGGGGTTTATCCCACCGGCGGGACTTGCGTTCTTCACAACCCCGTTCTTCTAGTCAGAGCCAACTGGCTCCCATGGCCATTCCAGCTCCACGCACTGGAGTCTCAGAGAAGGGTAGGCTGCCCCTCCCCAGGGCTTGCCTGACTTCCAGCTCCATCAGGTCAAGGGGATGTGTCAGCCTTCCAGCCCTCCAGCGAGCTTGGCTCCACTCTTCCTCAGGGACTTCTGTGCCCTCCCCTGACGCGCCTGCACCATCCCCCGGTGCACCTGCTCCCTGGCCACCGGCTGCGGCCAGGTCTTTCTCCGTCTGGGTTCCAACCTCTGCATCGTCCGACATCGCGGGTAGAATACCCAAAAGTAAGCAGGTTTTGTAAGTTTCAGGTTACTGTGATGTACCAAGAAAACACGCTCGCATTCATTCAATAAGAATTCTTTATTGGTAAGGAAATGTGTATCAGGAATGTAGAACAAAGCCGAAACTGAACACAGACTAGCACAACTCCCCAGATAAACCCTTGCAATGTGAGAATGGCATTTGGGAGGAGAGTAAATGGCCCAGCCAGCACCTGGAGCTGCGACCTTGAGCTACTGTGGAGAACACCCTTCCCAGGCCAACAGGGCGGGCTGGCACCCCTCCAAAGGCAGAGAGGCCCAAGCAAGGAAAACAGGCCAAAGCCAGCCTTATGCCAGTGTCCTCCATGAATTCCACTCTAAGTCCCAGAATTCAGGGATGAGCCTGACACCAGGATGGTTTACAGCGGGGTGGGGGGTGGGAGAACAGCTGGACCGCTTTTGAAACGCTTTAGAAGGATCCTTCCACCTCAATCCTGTTGTCTAACACATTTGCTGTTCGCTTCCAAGAAATGTGTCCCATGCTCAGGGGGGCGAGTCTTGTCTGCTGCTCTTAGGAAAAGCTTTAGAAGGCATAATCTGTGGCTCTGGTTACTAATAATTCTAGTAGGATTATTTAATTGGATCTGTAATGGCAGAATAATAACTTTTTTCTCTTTTTTAGTTTTCTCCTCATTACAGTTAGAATTGGGGAGAGGAGTCAGAGCCCTAATGTGTTTTAGCATATGTACTTTTTCTCTCCCCCCCACTTTTTCTTTTCTTCTCATCATTTTTTTTTTGGTCATTTTGTCTGAATATATTTTTTGAGTGTATACTACTTTGATTTTGACTGTAAATTAGATTATTAGTCCCAGATATCAATCAATCAATCAATCAATCAATGAATTTTTAAAAAGCAAGCCAAAAAAAACCTTTGGGGTAGGAGAAAGGCATATCTTGAAAAAAGTCTTTTGAAAAGCCTCTAAAAATACCCAAAATTACAGTTGTTCCTCCATATCCACTGAGTTGGTCTCCACAGATTTAAATATTCATGGCTTGAAAATGTTCTTTAAAAAATAATAATCCAAAAAGCAAATCTTGATTTTGCCATCTTATATAAAGGACACCATTTTGCTATGCCATTGCATATAATAGGACTTGAGTATTCACAGATTTTAGTATCCACGGGAGGGCCTGGAACCAAACTAGAGCGAATATGAAGGGACAACTGTGTTTTGAAACCATTATTTGTGACACCAGATAAGTATTTTTATTCCCACTCATTTTGAAATAACTTTTTGATACCCTTCTTTTAAAATTAACTCAGCACAGAAAAACTGCATTATTTCCAAAACTCTTTATTTCCAAGTGGTGTCAGGGAAAAGAGAAACATGGGAGGAACAGACAAATAAATCCCTGTCCCTAAGACATGTGCCGCTTGCAGTGGGGTGGACAATCATGGCAGGTCCAAGGGCAGACAACCTGCTAACCTCCCCTCCCCTCGAAAAATGTCTCAAACGTCCACCTTTTGCTGTTTTTAGTCCAGGAAGCCCCTGCAATGTATTTAAGAAGGATTCCAGGAGAGGTTAATGCCCTGCTTTTGGTTAGGAAAAACAAAAACAAAGCAGAAGCCGGGGAATGCCTTGAATATAGCCTTGGGAGGGGCTACACTTGGCTCCAGGGCCACACTTTCTCCACCTCTGTGCATGTGCCAAACAACTCTGCTGGTCCTTTCCAGGTGGACAGGCTGTCCTTCTCCCGTTCCTGTGTGATATTCTCTTCAAGTGTGGCCTTCACACCCACAAAGAGTCAAACCTTCTTAAGAGTGGGGAGCTTTGTGTGCTTGGAGGGCTCCAGCCTTTCAGCTGAAATGGTCCCCTCTCCCTTCCCTGTCATTTCTGGGCCAGTTCTGGCACATCTGACTATTGCCTGCCTTTGTAGTTCAGATTCTGGGGAGAACTGTGGCCCAGCCAGCACACCTGACTTTCCCCACTGGGTCTCTTTGCTCCAGGGAAACAGCTGCTCTTCACTGAGCCTGAACTCTATTGGGTAGTTTATACGGTAATTGTTTACACAGCTATCTTTTGTGGCGTTCCCACAGCCAAATGTGGTGGGGGCATGGCCAAGCATTGGAGAGGGAAAGGAATGCCATAGGAATGCCTGCCCTGGCCCCAACTCCGTGCTGAACAGCTTAGAAAGTTTTATTACTTGCTTGAAACAGCATTTTCTTCCAAATACAGGAAAGCCAGAGAGAGGGGCGGGGGAGAGCAGTTCAGCTTGCTACAGCCCTTTGTGAAATCATTTCTCTCCCTCCCCCATGCACAGGAAAAAAGTTGACGAACTGAGGTTTTACATACTTTTGAAACAGCAGAGAAGGTGAGAAGGAATGCTCCCTGAATGAAAATAGTTGGGAATCCTTTTTGTTTGCAAACTGGCTTGCAAAATAGCAGACAGGATTTTTGCAAGTTTCCTCTAAACGCTACAGTCTTTCCTCCCTCCCTGCCCCTCTTTTGAGCCCACCCCTGCATCATCAACCAATCACAATGCAGCTCTGCTTTAACCCTTAGCGGAATGCTAGTTTACACTGCAAATAAAGCACTACATTGCAAATATACCGGCAAAAATAGCGACATGCCCTGCCACGCTATATTTGGGTGTTTTACCTTCCCCCCTTCTGAATGAGGCGATGCTGTGCTGCGATCCGTGGGAACTATGAGCTATCTTAGCGGTATATTTAGGGGAATATTTGCCCGTGTAAACCACCCCTATGATTGCCACGAAGAAGGTCCTTTTGCCCAGGATCTGCCTGCCTTGCTGAACACCTTGGAAGGGCGGCATGTCCAAAAGGAGCCATGGAACTCCAGTGTTCCGTCTGACATCCCTGGGGGACAAAGAATTTGTCAGCTTTGTCAAATTTTACTTCTTCAGTGATGGTAGGTGATGATTGGGGTAAGTGAAGTGGTGGACGCTATAAGGAAAGAAATAAGCCAACTTGCCATGTAAGAAAAGCAGCTTTCCCTCTCACATGTAGTAAACTTCATCAACAACTCTGAGACATACAGAACAAGTGGTGGATCTGGGTGATTTTAGAGTTTTTTTACGAAGCTCTTAAAGCAGTGTTTGGACCTACTTATCAGATCCAAAGCTCCTTATACAGTACAGATGATCAAACACTAATTACTGATAAATCCTCCATCCTGAATTGATGGGCTGAACATTTTCAAAGTCTCTTCAGTGCCAACCGAGTAGTCCAAGGCTCAGCTATCCAACATATGATGCAAAAACTGATGGAAAATGGACATAGTTCCCACTTTGGAAGAGACCCTTAAGGCCATACAGCAGATGAAAAACAGCAAGGCAGCTGGGATTGATGGAATCCCACCTGAAGTTTAGAAACACGAAGGTCATGTACTCCCATGTTAAATTCCACGAACTCCTTATGAATTGCTTTCTTGCTTTCTCCCCCTGAAGGAGCCTCATTGGCAAATGGCTCACTGGTTCCCCCCCCTACAAAAAGTGTAGAGGGCAGATTGTCCACAGCTGCCTCCCACCCAAAGAAACCCATGCTGTCCACTGCTGCCTCCCAATGGAAGACACTCCTCCCCATGGATCGAGCAGGACTGGGTCGTCTAGGGGGGGATTCTTTAGGAGGGAAGCAGGACTGTGTCCTCATGGGGGGGGGAGTTACTATGGAAACCTCCCCATGGATCACTTAGTACTACTTTCCACCCAGAGAACCATCCACATGGATCCCCCAGTGCTTCCTCCCACCCAAAGAAATGCCCTTGTGGATCACTCCGTGTTGCTTCCCACTGAAAGATCCATCCTCGTATATCATCTTTTACTGTCTTCTACACAAAGAAAAGTGCCATAGATGACCCTGTGCTGCCTCCCAAAGTTCCCCTCTGTATATCACACAGTGCTGCTTACAACTCAAAAAGCACTGGGTTATCTATTTGTTGTTCTTAACTGCCATCAAGTTGATTTTGACCTTTGGCAACCCCATGGAGGGGGGACCTCCAAGTCACCCTATTATCAGCAACCTTGTTCAGGTCTTCCAGACTCAGAGTTGTGGCTTCCTTTATTGAGACTATTCATCTGGAATACATTCTTCCTCTATTCCCACTACAGCGGGCCTTAGGAATTTGCTGGAGTTTCGCTCCCGAACCCCCCATGATTACCAAAGTCTGTGGATGCTCAAGTACCATTATATACAACTAGCTGGACCTGACGAGTTGCTCTGTTGACCTGCCCCTGGTGCCACTGCTGCCACTGCCAATTAACTGCATGGCTCCTGTCGGAACGGCAGCAGCTGCGTCTCGCTGGCACCGCCAGTCCCGCCACAGCCGCCCGCTGACTGTGTGGGTCCGCAGTCAACTGGAAGCGGTGGCACCAGGGGAGGTCAACAGAGCAACTCACCCTCAATGCACCACCGACATATGTTACACCGGGTACAGCTAGTTGGAGCAGCGGGAGCAGCATCCCACCATTGCTGCCACCCCTGCCATCACCACCTGCAGCTGCCATTCCTGCCACCACTGCCACTGAGCGTGTGGTCTCTCTCAGAGCAGCAGCAGCTTGCCAGGCCAAATGCGGGGGGAGGTCTGGGCCCCACTGCTTCTGAGTGAACTACCCTGCCGCCGCAGCCATTTCCACTTCTCCTGCCAAGTTCACTCAGCAGCAACAGAGCCCTGACCTTCCACCCCACCTTCGGCCTAGGAAGGCCACAGCTCAGCAGCCATGGTGGTGGGGTCCTGACCTGTCCTCCTCATTTGGGTTGGCAAGGCCACAGCTTGGCAGCTGCGGTGGCAGAGCCCTGACCTTTTCCTCCTGTTCGGCCTAGGAAGGCTGCAGCTCGACAGCAGTGGGGCCATGACCACCACCACCCCATTCAGCCAGGCAAGGCCGCTGATGGCAGGGCAAGGACATCACCCCCTGTTCCACCAGGCAAGGCCGCAGTTCAGCAATGCTTGTAGGCTGAAGAGGTGCTGCTGAGAGCTGATTGGCTGGCCAAGGAGTGCCTAAGCAGCCAATCAGCACACTGCAAATGGCAACATACCCAAGAGAATTATATGTAGATGGCATAGTAAAATGGTGTCCCTTACATAAAGCAGCAAAACCAAGGCTTGCTTTTTGGAATTAAAAAAAAAGTTTAAACGGTGGTTGTTTGAGTCAGTGCATGCAGAATTTGTGGATTCAGAGGGCCAACTGTACCTTCTACCTTACCAAGTATTATTGTCTTTTCTAGTGAGTCATGCCTTCTCATGATATGACCAAAGTTCGACAGCCTCGGTTTAGTCATTTTGGCTCTAGGGATTGTTCAGGATTGGTTTGCTCTAGGACCCATTAATTTGTCTTTTTAGCAGCCCACAGTATCTGTAGAGCAATTCTCCAGCACCACATTTTAAATGAGTGGATTTTCTTCCTATCGGCTTTCGTCACTTTTCAAAACCACACATAGAAATAGGAGATATGGTGGCATGGACAGTCCTAATGATATATCTTGACACTTCTGAATCTTGTCTAGTTCCTTCATTAGCTGCCCTTCCAAGTCCTAGTGTGCTTCTGATTTCCTGACTGTAGTCTCCATTCTGATTAATGACTGGGCCAAGGTATGGAAAATCTTGAACAATTTCAATGTCTTCATTGTCTTCTTTACACTTACGTAAATCATCTGTGGTCATTATTTTTGTTTTCTTAATGTTCAGCAGTAAACCTGGCTTTGCACTTTCTTCCTTGACTGTCTTCAGTAATCGTTCCAAGTCTTTGCTGTTTTCTGCTTTTAGTATGGTGTCATTTTAAATTGTTGATGTTCCTTCCTCCAAATTTCACACTTCCTTCCTCTGAGACTAATCCTGCTTTACGTA
This sequence comes from Gambelia wislizenii, assembly GCA_030847615.1. Taxonomy (NCBI): domain Eukaryota; kingdom Metazoa; phylum Chordata; class Lepidosauria; order Squamata; family Crotaphytidae; genus Gambelia; species Gambelia wislizenii. Next base: position 265,673,465 of record JAUMIR010000002.1, read on the forward strand.
TGATATACAGCATACAGTAGGACACCTATATCTGCTGAAGCTGGTTCTGGGGGCCCCCATGGATACCAAAAACCGTGGATAATAGCAAACACCATTGAAAATAATGGGACTTCCAGTTTAAAATACCATAGAGTTGCCTTTGGGACTTAGAAAATGGCTAGAGGGGACACATTTTCTAGGAAGACTCAATGGTAGGTGTGCTGTTTTGTGTCCTGTGCATAACTGAATCAGTGGATAATGAATCAGTGGATATGGGGGTCCTAACTGTATAGTTTAAACAGATAGGATGAGAAAATGCAGCCTTGCCCGACCCTTTTGCCAGTTGGAAACCTTTCTGTTTCTCCGTATTCTGTCCTGATGGTAGCCTCTTGTCCTGACTACAAGTTATGCATCAGGACAAACAAAGGTTGTGGCACACCCATTACTTCAAGGGTGATCCATAATTTTTCATCATTTGTACACTCAAAGGCTTTGCTATAATCCATAAAGCATAAACTGGTTGTCTTTTGAAATTCTTTGGTGTGTCCCATTAGCCAATATATGTTTACAATATGGTCCCTAATACTTCTTCCTTTCCTGAAAGAAGCTTGGACATATGGTTTTGCATCTAGGGGAGGGTCTTCAGGTGGGACGCAGTACCAAGTGATCCTTGGGGAGGTTTCTCTCAGGAGAGAGCAGCACTGAATGATCCATGGGAGAGTGGGGTTTCCTTGGGTCGGAAACAGCACTGCCTGATCCATGGGAGCCTTTCTTTGGGTTGGATAGCAGGATTGAGTGATCCTTGGGGGAAATTCTCTTGGTGGAGAGCAGCTGGGAAGCTACGTAGGATGATCCATGTGTGGAGTTCTTTCAGTGGAGTGCAGGATTAGGTGATATGTGGCTGGCTTTTGCATGATTAGCGATACCAGGTGATCTAATAGGCCAACACTAGATGATTTGTAGGGATGTTCTTTGGGTGGGAAGCAACAAATCTACAGGCTGTTTTCCTTTGGTGATACGCAGCATGAAGTGATCTGGTGGGAGTTTTCCTTGGGTGGGAATCACCACCAGTTCATCTCCAGGGGGGATTACTTTGGGTGGCAAGCAGCACTGGATTTGCAGGGGGGCTCTTTGGGTGGGCAGCACAGGGTCATTTACGGAGGGGATTCCTTGGGCAAGAAACAGCATCAGTTTATCTCGAGGTGGGGGTATACTTTGGGTAGCAAGCAGTCCTGTGAAATCTATGGAGATGTTATTTGGGTGCACTGAGTCATCTACAGGGGAGACTTTGGATGGGATGCAGCACTGTATGATCTGTTGCAGGGAGGGGGGTTTCCTTGGACAGGAGAAAGCAGAGGGCCAAGTGTGGGGCCGTTTCCTTGTGTGGAAAGCAACAACCCGCAAGGAGATTTCTTTGGGTGGGAAGTAGCAATGGGTGAGCTAGAAGGATGTTGTCCTTGAGTGGGAGACAGCAGAGGGCAATCTGAAGGTGAGGGGTCTTTCGGGGGAGGCAACAGTTGTTCTGCAGGAGGCAGCAGTGAGCAATTGGTTGGGAAGTGACCTTTGGTTGGGGTACAGCAGATGCTGATCTGGTGAGAAGGGGTGTTTCTGGGGAAGGCAGCAGTGGCTGATTTGCAGTGGAGCTTTCTTTGGATGGGACCCCAAGGGAAGGTGATCTAGTGGTTTCTTCAGTACAAGAGAGTAGAGGACTTTCTGTCTATTTTAGGGTTACCACATTTTGGAAAGCAACAAGAAAAGAAAAGAAAAGGACACATTTTCTAACTGATAACTTCAAACCACAGATTGCTGTGACAACTTTCAGTTTAAACACTTCAACCAGATAAACTGTGGTGAGTTCTACTAGAAATCTACCTCTGTTTTTAACACATTTACAAGTTCTGTTTTTAACAAACTGGGGGGGGGGGTCAGCCCAGCTAACAGAGGTTTTGTTAAGCTCTGTTTTTTGTTAGCAACAGTATTCTAAATTCTACTCTGAACAGAAAGGTTTTGCCCCCATTCTGATTTTAACATTTCCCAAGCACTGCTTTTAACAATACCTTGGTGGGTGTTGTAGACCAGCCAAAGAAAGATTTCCAAGCAATAACCCATAGTTTTCCAAACTCTGCTTTTAATGGATTGTTCCCCTTAGTCAGTGTCCCTTAATGGCCACAGTTTCTTTTTCCCCATCCAGTTGTGGAATCCTCCCTCATCTCCAGAATTATAATCATAACACTGCTAACAATCACCAAATATTTTGTCATGGTGGAGATGAGGATGAGGATAATGGAACCACAGGGCAGCAGAAACCAGCAGGGCAAACCTACTTATGTCTGCCTAGTGAGCAGGAAGCCCTATTGTGTTGAATGGGATTTAGTTTTAAAAAAAGCTGAGAATGTAGCACATGTTCACATTATTGAACCATGGGATGTGTAGTTCTCTGTACTGTGCCTGCAGCACAGCTCTTTCTGTCCCCAAGGAACTGTCATAGGAGATTCTTAGGAGGATTTTTTTTTTTTTTAGGCAGTTCAGGGGGAGGGCAGAAGATTTTAAAGAAAATAAATTCTTGGGATGCTATTCCTAACTTAGGACCTAAGGTCTTCTCTCTTTCTTTTCCTCTGTCTTACCTATACTGAACCACCCACGATCTGAGCATTTCTGTTTCTTCTTCATTCAATGATAGGAGGGTATGATAATAGCATGGAGTGTAATGGTAAAAAAATAATAGAATCTGGAAGCCGACAAAATGATCCTGCTTTGAAATCTGCCACACACAGAATCCCTGAGCTGTTCCAGGGCCACAGTGGGTCTTCTAAATCTGAAGACATCAGGGTGCCAGTTACACGGCAGTTTTTGTTGCGGGGTGTACCGTGACTTCCTGGTCCCGTATTCGTCCCGCGCTGTTTAAACTATTTTTGTCCCTCTTATGGAAATTCTGGAAGATCCCGTGATTGATATTTACACAACAAAAGTTCTGTTTCTTTTTATTGGTCTCACACTCTTATATCCCGTGCTTTTGCTGTTTACACATGTTTAGCGTACCGGGATTTTGGGGGGGGGGCTGTCAATCAAGGATGTGATTACTCGTGTTTTCACAACCTCGGTGACGTACTTCCTTTAGAGTTCTGTGCCACGAGCGATGCTATTGGCTGGCTGGGGTGGGGGGAGAGGGGACAGATGCTTGCCGTTGTCCTGTCTCTTAAAATGTTAACCCTTTCAGCAGAGGCAGCTGTGGAGTGAGGTTTCAAGCCAGTGACACACAAGGCATTTTGAAAGACCCAGATGCATTCATTTAAAAATTTTTTTACTGTGCCTTGTGGGGGGTGGGGAGAATGAAAGTGTGTTCATTCGCTCAGACGCTGGCACAATGCTGGAAGGAGGCATGAACGATTAAACCCTGTGCTTTCCTTTTGAAATCAAGCTGAGTGCAGGGGGGGGAGAGGCTTGCTATTGCCCTTGTCTCTTTAAAATGTTAACCGTTAAAGCAGAGGCAGCTGTGGAGTGAAGGCATTTTGAAAGACCCAGACGCTGGCATTTTTTTTACTGTGCCTTGTGGGGGGGTGAATGAAAGTGTGTTCATTCGCTCATACGCTGGAATATTTTACTGTGCTGGGGGTGTGTGTGATGAATGTATGATTATCCGTTCAGACCCAGGGAAGGTATCCAGGCAGGGAATGAATGGGCGACCCTCTGCCTACCCCGATCTCTTTGTAACATGCAGTTGAGGAACAGGTTAAAGCTGAAGGGTTTGCAGTGTAGAAATCCATTGAACAGGGTGATTTACTACACGCACACACACACAAACCTACGTGCAACTGGAAGGGATGCCTTTGTTTTCAGCTGGTGAGGCTGGATCTGTTGAATGGGTGACTGACCCCTCCTTTTCTGGTCGCTGATCTCTAAGCCTGCCCCCAGTCACCATTTCCGGTCATCCCCTAGTACCGAGATAGCTTGTCCCGGGCTGTTTACATTTCCGATTTTCCGAACCCTCCAGTGATTTTTTTAAAAATCTGCACAAACCACTGGACTGGAAGTCCCGCAGGTTGAGGGATAAAAGGTGGCCCCCCCCTTCCTTCTGAAAATCACGTACCCGACCTGATGTACGTGTAAAAAGTAGGGTTCGACACGAATTCTTCCCACTACATTTTCATCGTGTAAATGGCACCAAGCATTCCAGGTGTTTGTAAGTGAAAATGGATTTCTCCACCCAACATTCTGCCTCCTGTTGCCTCAGAGAAAGGGATCTGTGGAGATAGTTGACAAAACAATGAGGATGCAACTAAAGAAGAGGGCAGATCCACACAAGATCCTCCTAGGGCACTGACCTTCTCTTTTCTCCTACAGCCCTGAGGGGAGCTCATGAGATTCTGTATCCAAACAACTGTGCCGTTATTCACACTAAAATTCCCTACACAGAACATTGGCCGAGAAAATCTGACTAAATGGCAAAATCTCAAATATAACAAACAAAAAAGAAGTAATGACTGTCATCACAGGATCAAATAATAATATGTCTGGAGCAGAGATGGGCAACACATCCCCTTAACTGTCATCTCCTATACTTGTTAGAACATTGGTGAAAATAATCCCAACATTTTATTCCTAAAATCCCTACATTTTATTCCTAAACTGGCAGGTAGGAATTGTGTACCTTGATTTAAAAAGGAAAACTTCTGGGAAGCTAGATTCTGTTCTAAAACAAGATGCACACACTCTCCCCACATATTGTTTTAGGATAAAAATGGCATATCTATGAAACCAGAAGTATTGTTAAAACGTATTTCTGATTGCCACATGTGACATTCCAGCACACTTCTTCAGGGGTTAGAGGCCATAAAAATCCTATGGTTTTGAGGATGGTATCAGTTCCAGTTGGGACCCTTTGCAGGGAAAATAGTTAAAGCCCTCTTCCCACCATGCACAGTCCCAATCTGCATGGGTTATTATAAAAGAAAAGTCAACCATGCCATGTAACTTATATGACAATCATCAAAACTAATTTGGTCCTGGATGTCAGGTATTTATTTATTTCATTTCTATGCTGCCTTTCTCCCTAGATGGGACCCAAAGCGACTTCCATAAAACAGATTAAAAATACAATATATACAGTTAAAAGATTATAAAATCAGATTAAATCGTACTATAAACAAGATCAAAAACTGCAGCATAGAAAATAAAACAAGCCCTGCTGCTTACACATTAAAAGCTTGCTTAAAAAGAAAAGTCTTTTCCTGCTGGCGAAAGGAGATCAGGGAGGGGGCCAGCCTAGCCTCCCATGGAAGGGCGTTCCAAATGGTGGGAGCAGCTACACCCATAAATTAGCAAATTCAAAGAATGGAAATTATCATTTAATTTGTAGAGATGCCTCTCTTTGAAGAACTAACTTCTCTAAAGTCTGCTGATGATCTGTGCTCAAAAGGACTATCTGGAATGCAGAAACAATTCAAATCTGGGACAGCATCTTATCCTGTTGAAACTCTAAAAGTGCCAATCCCTGAGAAACCAGTTTTACTAACTCTCTGTAACTGTAATACAAGGGATAGAAATGGCTCCCTCTTGGCTCCCACATACAGTTCCTTCAATCTTGGAAAATCAGCAGGAGGTGAGCCGAGTGAGAGGGGTCAGCCTTCATTTTTCAACTGTCTTTTTAAAGGCTTGCGGAGGAGGGGTTGAGTTTGTTTTTGGCTGTTTGCTCTCCCTGCGCACATGGTCTGAGGGGACGGGGGCTTCTGCGGAGGAGTTAGCAGCCACTAGCTCTATACAACTGCTGCTACAGTCTTTCCAGGTTAATCTTGGAAAAGCAGCAGGAGGTGAGCTGTGTGTGAAATGACATTTGTGCAAAGATTGATAGTTATTGTAGGTGTTTCAATGGGATAAAACTCCAGACTCTTCCAATTAGTTAATTATTTGGATAAAAACTTTGAATGGAAAGTGGAGAAGTTCCACTGAAAGTGAAAGTTTGGAGAAAAGAATACATTGTGGAACTGCAACATTGAGTTGAGTTAGAAGAACAAGATTTAAGAGGAGGAGGAGAAATCATGGTGACGGAGCAGAAAACAATGGAAGAGGCATCCGTAATTATAAAAAGACAATATATAAATTAAAATATATAGAAGAAAGCCTTGGCATTATACCATGGGATAAAGTGGATTTCTAAGCTTTCTTTGATTTAATTTATAGAAGGCTCATTTATTACTTACTGATGGTTTATTTGTTTGTTTGGAAAGGAGGAGGACTGGAATAAATTGGTAGAAGGTTAAAAGGGGATAACACATGAGCAGGAAATAAAGGGGAGAGAAAAGGAAGGTTGTGTTGTTTTGTGGCAGATAAAGAGTGAAACTGGAAGATAAAGGGCTAAACTGGAGGGTGTTTTCTTTTTCTTTCCTTTTTCTTGGATTCTATAGATGATATAATTTAATATAGTGGTATGAACTTTTGGTTATTGGCTATATTGATTATCGATCACTGTTTGATTATTGATTATAGGGATAAAGTAGAGTAGTTTTTTTATTTACATTTGTTATACTATATTGGAATGAATTTGTGATAACAATTATTTTGATGATTGATTACTGATAATAGAAAAACCTTAGGAAAGGGAAGAGTCAGAATAGTACTAAAAATCAGAAGGATAGAGAGGGAAGTGAGAAAGAACTATTAGGATAAATCAAGTAATTCTGGTTAAGCTAAAAGGTAGGAAGTGTGATTTAATAGGTAAAAAAGAGGGGCATAGGTCTGGAACAATAGGCTTGGGTGTTAGGTTTCAAGAAGTCCTAAATAAATCACAAGTAAAGACTTAAATATAAATTAAGGATTCAAAAACAAATTAAGAACTTAATTTAGGGGATAGATAGATAGTCGCATATACTTATAATTAATACTAAATTCAAGTCAAAAATACATTTTCAGGTAGACTGTTACCAAGGATATATAAAGATATCTTCTGGAACAAGAAGTCAATCTGCGAGAGCCCAAGCACAATCACAGAGGAGACCATCTCTAGAACAATCCAAATTGCCTGAAATTTACCAAATACACTTGGATGAAATTAAGAAAATAAGAAGTGAACTGAAACAACTAATCAATGAAAGGTGATAGAAATCAGATTTGAACTAAGAATGGAATTAAGGGAGATATAGAAGAATCAATAAAGAAAACTAATACAGAACTTGAGCAAGTGAAACAAAAGTTAGGAAATTTAGAGAAGTTAAATTCAGGTACTCAAAAAAATGAAAGAAAAAAAGGGAAGCAAGATGAAGAAGCAGAGGAGAGAGCACTTTGGGAATTAAAATGGCGAGAAAAATGTGTTAAAATTTGTGGTATCTTGGAACAAAGAGAAGAAAACCTATATGAGAAATTATTATCAAAGATAGCAACATTTTTAGGACATAATATTCATTAACTTAATTTTGAAGTGGATAGGCAGTTTAGATTAAATTCCAAAGTTGCTGAACAAAAAAGGTTACCAAGGGATATAGTGATTTATTTTCTTAGGAAACAGACTGGATACCAGTTATTACAATTGCATCAAAAAACTCCATTTAAAATTGGTAATCAAGAAGTCCAAAATCTTTAAACATATTCCCCTGAGGCTTTTGAGGGAAAGAAAGGAATACAGTCACCCTTCCTTTTGTGGTTTTGTGCATTCATGGAGTTGGAACCAATGGTGCACTGGGGGTACAGCATGCTGGGGGACAGGAGGAGGAGAGGGAGAGGAGAGGGTGAGGAGGCACCTCATTTGCAGCTCCATGGAGGGGGGCGCATCCAAAGCCAGGCTTAAGGGGGCGGCAGCAGCAGCACCACCAGGATGAGCACCAGAGAGGGGGTGGCAGTGGTGTCATGATGGAGAGGACAACGACCTCCCGCCGCTGCCCCATTGGACTGAGCCACTGCCGCCACCTCCTGGGGCCACCCCAGCTCCCTCCCTCCCTTGCACTTGCCTCTCCTTTACTCCCTTAGAAGCCCACTCCGAAGCAGGCGGGCATGCCGGCAGTGGGGAGAGGCACCGATGGGGCTAGATGTCGGCTCCAGCAACAGGGCGGGAAGCTGAAAGTGCTCGCCTCACGAGGCCCCAAAAGAGCCACCCAGGGCTGAAGGCAGGCAGGAAGAGGGGGGGTGCCTGGAAAGGGGAGAAGACCTTGTCTGGGGATCGCCTTGCTTGTGCTGGCCAAAGAGGGGTGGGTGAGCACTGGAGGGTGATGAGCACCATGGTGGGGAAGGTGGTGGTGGTGTTGAAAAGCTGGTCCTCTGGCTGGCATTGGGGGGCAGCAGGAAGCAGTACGAGTGGTGGGGGTGCAGGGGACAGGACGAGCATTGGGGGGATAGGGGGCACTTCGTGTGGTGGGGGTGGCAGTGGCAGTACAAGAATTCGGGGCATCAGGGGACAGGATGAGTATTGGGGCACAGCAGGGGGCAGGACTAGCATTGGGGGGAAGCAGGGGACAGTATGAGCAGTGGGGGTGACAGGGGCCAGGACGAGCATTGGGGGGTAGCAGGGTGCAGGAAAAGCATTGGGGGATAGCAGGGGGAAGGACAAGCATTGGGGGGCAGCAGGGGGAAGGACGAGCATTGGGGGGCAGGGGACAAGATGAACATGGGGGGGCGTCAGGGGGCAGGATGAGCATTGGGGGGGAAGGGGGCAGTCGGTGCCATGGGGTGGCAGGGGCAGTACGAGCATTGGGGACACAGGAGACAGGATGAGCATTGGGGTTCAGCAGGTGTCAGTACAAACATTGGGGGGAGGCAGGGGGCAGTATGAGTGTTGGGGGTGGCAGGGGGCAGGATGAGCATTGGGGTCAGCAGAGAGCAGGATGAGCATTGGGGGACGGCAGGGGGCAGGAAGATCATTGGGGTAGCAGGGGGCAGGATGAGCACTGGTGGGTGGCAGGTGGCAGGACAAGCTTTGGGGTCAGCAGGGGGAAGTACGAGCGGTGGGGTGTCAGGGGGTAGGACGAGCATTGGGGGAGGCAGGGGGCATTATGAGCAGTGGGGGTAACGGGGCAGGATGAGCATTGGGGGCGGCAGTGGGCAGTACGAGAGGTGGGGATGGCAGTGGGAAGGAGGAGCATTGGGGGCAGCAGGGGACAGGACAAGCATTAGGGGGCGGCAGGGGGTAGGACGAGCATTGGGGGGAGGCATGGGGCAGTAAGAGCAGTGGGGTGGCAGGGGGCAGGACGAGCATTGGGGTGGCAGAAGATAGGACGAGCATTGGGGGGTGGCAGGAGGCAGGATGAGCATTGGGGTGTAGCAGGGTACAGAATGACATTGGGGGCCGCAGGGGGCATGATGAGCTTTGGGGGTAGCAGCGGGCAGGATGACCTTGGGGTGCGGCAGGGGGCAGGGCGAGCATTGGGGGTGGCAAGGGGCAGGAAGAGCATTGGGGGGAAAGGGGGAAGTATGTGCGGTGGGGTGGCAGGGTTAGGGTTAGGTGGGGTGGCAGGGGGCAAGACAAGCATTGGGGGAGGCAGAAGATAGGACGAGCATTGGGGGGAGGCAGTGGGCAGTACAAAAATTGGGGGGAGGCAGGGGGCAGGACCACCATTGGTGGGTAGGAGGGGGTAGGATGACATTGGGGGGAGGCAGGGGGCATGATGAGCTTTGGGGGTAGCAGGGGGCAGGATGACCTGGGGTGCAGCAGGGGGAAGGACGAGGTTTGGGAGTGGCAGTGGGCAAGACGAGCATTGGGGGTGGCAGAAGATAGGACGAGCATTGGGGGGCGGCAGGAGGCAGGACGAGCATTGGGGTGTAGAAGGGGGCATGACGAGCTTTGGGGGTGGCAGGGGCAATACAAGCAGTGTGGGTGGCAGGGGTCAGGACGAGCATTGGGGGTGGCAGGGGGCAGTACGAACATTGGGGGGAGGCAGGGGGCAAGACGAGCATTGGGGCAGCAGGGGACAGAATGAGCATTGGGGGCAGCAGGGGGAAGGACAAACACTGGGGGCGGCAGGGGGCAGTATGAGCATTGGGGGGTAGCAGGGGGCAGGACGAGCATTGGGTGTCGGCAGGGGGCAGTACGAGCGATGGGGTGGAAGGGGGCAGGATGAGCATTCGGGGGTTGCAGGGGGCAGGACGAACACTGGGGGCGGCAGGAGACAGGATGAGCATTGTTGGGCGGCAGGGGGCAGTACAAGCATTGGGGGGAGGAAGGGGGCAGGACGAGCATTGGGGGGCGGCAGGGGGTACGATGAACATTGATGGGGCTGCGGGGGCAGGACCAGCATTTGAAACAAGAAATCATATTCCTTTGTTTTCTTCAAAATTCTTTTTGGGATTTCCCTCATAATTAATAATTGTTTCTCTTCTACAATAACCGGTGATTTGTTATGTTCTTCCAAAACTCTTTCCTTAGTTGATTTCTTTGAAAATTGCACCACCACATCTCTGGGGTATTTATTCCGTTTCGCTAAAGCCGATTGTACTCTATACACCACATCAATCTCATTTTCCATAATTTCTCTCTCAGCCTCCATAAAGTCAGCCAAGATAGAAATCATCTTCTCTTTAATGTTTTCATCTTTATCCTCATCCAAACCCCTAATTCTTAGCCAAGAATCCATTTGTTTCTGTTCTATCAAAGCTACTCTGTCTAATTCCCTGTCGATCTCCTCAGAAGATTGATCTGATTTTTTTTCAAATCCAGTATTTCTTTTTTATTAGCTTCAATATCTTTTTTATTAACTTCCACCTGCATCTTAACCTGTTCTAACGATTCTTTCATCTCTCCCACCTGTAATTTTAACTCATTTATGTCCTGTTTCATTTCCCTCATAAACATTCTCATCTCCTCCATAAACTTTTTATGATCGTCAGGGGGTTCCTCCCAAGAATCCCTTCTTTGTTGGGTTACTGGTTCCATACCTCGTATTTCCCCGTCCTTAATTTTGACATACTTAAACAATAGATTTGTTTATCTATACTTTAATCAATCCCACCTCTTTAAAACTTTTCTAAATTAATTCAGTACTTCAAAATTAATTAATTCATTAATGATCCAATCCACTATCGAAAATAATTACAATCACAGAGACCACCCTTACCAAATTAGTCGCTTACCTATACAAATGAATTGTCCTCTGATCACCCCAAGTTAATCACGTTTGATCAATTAATCAATTAATTCATCAATCAGCCAAATCCATTAATCAATTAATCAATCAAACCCAATCAATTAATCAATTAATTAATCAATAATTAATCTCTTAAGGTGACCAATTAATTAATCAGTTATCAGATAATTAATTAAAGTATTGTTAATCACTTATTAAATTGGGGGATCTTAACTAATAAAACCAATTAATACATTCTAATTAGTACAGCAGGGGCAAAGTTCATATATATCTATAATAACAATAATAACCCTTGGGATATTAATAATAATTCATTCCATCCTCTCATATCCTATACCAATTCATTAATTAATCAACAACCAATTCATACACCAATTAATATACTCTTGATCTACTTCTAATACTTATAACCCAATATCCCCAAATTATTTGGTCTAAATTATATCACTACATTGTTCCATTACATCAAATCATATTCATCATAACCATCAAATTAGTACTCTCCCCCTCTTCCTTAGCCCCCACACTTCTGTCTCCTTTTCTCAGATTCTCCGTATTGTTCCAACCTCCTTTGCTCTCCTTGTTTTTCTTTCTTGGGTTAAACGTTGCCTTGTCTTACTCCATATTCTTCTTTTCTTTTCCCTCTCCTCCTCTCCTTTCTCTCTCTTCCTCTGTCGTCCTTTATTTATCTTCACTCCCTGCTTTACAAGTCTCTCTTTCCAAGCCTTTCTTTCTCTATGGTTCTCCGGAAGCACAGGGGGGCTCGTAAATTCTTTCTTAAAGCAAAATGTCTTAGGAAAAGGGGGTTTGTATCTCAGTCTATAACATTTAAAGTCTGAAATATATGATATTATTTTTCCAGCCCATTCACTCATACACCCATCCTTCCCATTGAACAAATCAATACTTCTATCTTAACAATGTAACAAAAGGACAAACGTCTCTCGCGGAGCTACTTCTTCCAAGGAATGCTGACTAGTTTTCCACGGTGTTCTTCCTCTTCTCCTCCACCCTGGGGCCTCCATTCCAGGATTTTCTCTCACAATTTCCTTGATAAAGGCTCCACGTTGCACCTCTTTCCAAGCTTTTACCCTCAGCTTGTTTTGCTCGGAAGAGGTTTGGCAGTAGGGAATAGCGGTTGGGCGGTGCCCTTCCTCAGCTCGCTACAGTAGGTGCGCTGTTATAGCCGCGGCTGCCCGTCCCACTCCTCTCCGTGGACCCACCAATGCTGGTTGACAGCACTGGAGCAGGGGCCTTTATTGCCAGCCTCTCTAGCTTCTCCCCTTTCTTTGGGTACCAAGACGAACTGCCCTCACCTCTATTACATGCAGTAACCCACCGTAGCGGTGACCTCACAGCGAAGCGTCGTGAACTCGTGTCTCCCTCACTCACGTCCCGAACTGGAAGTCCCTCCACACTTAATTCTTGCTCCCTCCTCCTGACTAGGCTGTTCTGGAAAATCTTCTTGTCTTTTTCTTGTAGATTAAGAAGGAATACATGCTTCTGTCTGACTGTGATCCCACTGGAGCATATAGATTCCACTGGAGCATATGGAGAGGGTATTTCAGGGAGAGGGGAGGGAGCATGGGGGAGTGGCCAGGGCAGGACGAGCATTGGGGGCAGCAGGGGATAGGATGAGCATTGGGGGGAGGCAGGGGGCAGGATGAGCATTGGGGCGTAGCAGGGGGCAGGATGAGCATTGGGGGGTGGCAGGGGGCAGGACAAGCTTTGGCGGGTGGCAGGGGGCAGTATGAGCGGTGTGGGTGGCAGGTGGAAGGACGAGCATTGGGGGGCGGCAGGGGGCAGGACGAGCAGTGGGGGACAACTGGGGCCAGGATGACCATTGGGGGCGGCAGGGGGAAGTATGAACATTGGAGGGAGGCAGGGGGCAGGATGAGCATTGGGGGCAGCAGGGGACAGAACGAGCATTGGGGGCGGCAGGGGATAGGACGAGCATTGGGGGTGGCAGGAGGCAGGACAAGCATTGGGCTGTAGCTGGGGGCAGGATGAGCATTGGGGGGTGGCAGGGGGCAGTACGAGCGGTGCGGGTGGCAGGTGGAAGGACGAGTATTGGGGGGCGGCAGGGGGCAGGACAAGCAGTGGGGGACAGCTGGGGCCAGGATGAGCATTGGGGGTCAGCAGGGGGCAGTACGAACATTGGGGGGAGGCAGGGGGCAGGATGAGCATTGGGGGCAGCAGGGGACAGAACGAGCATTGGGGGCGGCAGGGGGAAAGACGAACATTGGGGGGAGGAAGGGGGAAAGGATGAGCATTGGGGGGAGGCAGGGGGCAGGACGAGCATTGGGGGTTGGCAGGGGGCCATACGAGGATTAGGGCGTAGCAGGGGGGCTTACGAGCGATGGGGGTGGAAGGGAGCAGGATGAGCATTGGGGGGAGGCAGGGGGCCGGAGGAACACTGGGGGCAGCAGGAGACAGGATGAGCATTGTTGGGTGGCAGGGGGCAGTACGAACATTAGGGGGAGGAAGGGGGAAGGACGAGCATTGGGGGGAGGCAGGGGGCAGTACGAACATTGGGGGAGGCAGGGGGCAGGATGAGCATTGGGGGCAGCAGGGGACAGAACGAGCATTGGGGGGAGGCAGGGGGCAGGATGAGCATTGGGGGCGGCAGGGGGAAGGATGAACACTGGGGGCGGCAGGAGACAGGATGAGCATTGTTGGGTGGCAGGGGGCAGTACGAACATTGGGGGGAGGCAGGGGGCAGGATGAGCATTGGGGGCAGCAGGGGACAGAACGAGCATTGGGGGCGGCAGGGGGAAGGATGAACAATGGGGGTGGCAGGAGACAGGATGAGCATTGTTGGGTGGCAGGGGGCAGTACGAACATTGGGGGGAGGAAGGGGGCAGGACAAACATTGGGGGGAGGCAGGGGGCAGTACGAACATTGGGGGAGGCAGGGGGCAGGATGAGCATTGGGGGCAGCAGGGGACAGAACGAGCATTGGGGGCGGCAGGGGGAAGGATGAACACTGGGGGTGGCAGGAGACAGGATGAGCATTGTTGGGTGGCAGGGGGCAGTACGAACATTGGGGGGAGGAAGGGGGCAGGACGAGCATTGGGGGGAGGCAGGGGGCAGTACGAACATTGGGGGAGGCAGGGGGCAGGATGAGCATTGGGGGCAGCAGGGGACAGAACGAGCATTGGGGGAGGCAGGGGGAAGGATGAACACTGGGGGTGGCAGGAGACAGGATGAGCATTCTTGGGTGGCAGGGGGCAGTACGAACATTGGGGGGAGGAAGGGGGCAGGACAAACATTGGGGGGAGGCAGGGGGCAGTACGAACATTGGGGGAGGCAGGGGCAGGATGAGCATTGGGGGCAGCAGGGGACAGAACGAGCATTGGGGGCGGCAGGGGGAAGGATGAACACTGGGGGTGGCAGGAGACAGGATGAGCATTGTTGGGTGGCAGGGGGGAGTACGAACATTGGGGGGAGGAAGGGGGCAGGACGAGCATTGGGGGGAGGCAGGGGGCAGTACGAACATTGGGGGAGGCAGGGGGCAGGATGAGCATTGGGGGCAGCAGGGGACAGAACGAGCATTGGGGGAGGCAGGGGGAAGGATGAACACTGGGGGTGGCAGGAGACAGGATGAGCATTCTTGGGTGGCAGGGGGCAGTACGAACATTGGGGGGAGGAAGGGGGCAGGATGAGCATTGGGTGTGGCAGGGGGCACGATGAACATTGATGGGGCTGCAGGGGCAGGACCAGCATTGGGGGGAAGCAGGGGGCAGAACGAGCAGTGGGGGGTGTCAGGGGACAGGACAACTTATTGGGGGAGCGGCAGGGGGCAGAAGGAGTGGTGGGAGGCAGCAGCAGACTGAACATGCAGGGGGGGTGGCAGGGGGCAGAAGGAGCGGTGGGGAGGCAGCAGGGGGCGAAAGAGCGGAGAATGAACAGCAGTGGCAGAACGAGCAGCGGGGGCTGAGTAAACCCACCAGCCTACCTCAAAGGGTTGTCATGAGGTCTCCTGGCCCTCATGACATCTCCAGAGGGGAGTTTTTAAATGGCGTATGGTACGCCAGGTCCAGCTAGTTTTATATATATAGGTTTGAAATCTGCACGTAGCAGTATTTGCTAAAGGCTCATGACATCTGGCTTCTTAATATTTCTAACTGGCCTAGTTTTATGCAAATTAGACTTCTGATTGCATTCAGATGTCTCTCCATCCTGATTACTGTTCTGAGCTGCAGGTAGAGATGCAGAGGTGGTTGACTGTTCAGACTTTGTGGACCTTCTTTTCCTAACCACCCTCCAAGTCGACCCTGTAAAACTCTCAAAGAGTAAGTCAGGAAGGAGCAAAGAAAAACCACCTCTGCTCACACCATGCGGAGGAGGAGGAATTGGAGGCGGCAACGGCAGCAGTGGAACTGTTGGCTTGGGCCAAAGTGCTTGTTGTGGCAACAAGGACCATTTAGAACCCATTTCCAAAGGACGCCGGTGGGCTGCTATGCAATGGGAGCTCCTGCCAGCCTTGTGCAGGTTAATGGACCAACGAGGCCAAGCAGGTTGGCTATCAGATGGGGAAGGGGCTTAACCTCTGTCTTGTGGACCCCATCTCAGTGTGACTTGACTGCAAAAGTAATAAACTTTCCAAAGAGTAAATTACTACAATTACTTGGGTTGGAAAGAAAATAGTTAATTAACAACTTAGTCCAATCGGAATGATTCCAACTAGGTTGGCTTAACATAAAGCCCATTCCAAGAGGATTGGGCTCCAGCCTTTCTCTTGATCCCTTGAATTACTTGAGATAGATTAAAACACTAGAAGTGGTGAAGCAAACTTTTTGGCTTTGGTTTTGGAGCAGAAAACCACCAGGTATCTACTTTACCCCTTCCCAACCACCAGCTGACTTGCACTATCAGAAACTAATTAGAAATAATCTTTCCATCTCCCAATTCAAAAATCTATTTAATATACAGTCTTCCAATAGAAAAGGTATTACACATTAAACGGATAAACACAGAGCAATGTTTTTATTAGAAAACATAAGAAAATGCAACACTCGTCTATCTTTATACCAGTAATAACTTCCCCAGAGGGAGGTGCACCATTCCTGGAGGTACTGCAATACCAGGTGGATGTGTGGAGTGGATGGAGCAAGCTCCTATTCCATCTCCCAGTCCCAAAAATCCATTTAATAAATAGTCCTTGAATGGAGTATGTACCAGATATTAAAGAACAGATTAAACCTTTTATTGCAGAATATTTATAATACAATTTAACATAACTACATAAAATAATGCATAATAAGTCCAAAGAATGCAATTGCAAAAAAAAGTACACTAGGATAATAGACAGTATAAACAATATATGTAAAGCAAATCTCATTCCTAGGATAAAATAAATTTTTAAAACATATTTTAAGAGAAAAGAACATACTAAAAGAGACCAATAATATATTTTGCCTTTAGATCACAATATGTGATCACTAACATATCCAACAGATAAATACCATACATAGACTATAAATAATTTCTCATATAGAAAAGCTTTCCCAATCTTATCACCCCCTCCCTCTCTGCAAGAGCAGGAACTGACTCCTCATACTGATGGTGGCCCAAAATTTGCTGGATGCAAATGTCTTGGGATCATCTAGTGGTATCCGCTATCATTAGCCTGCTCATAAGTTTAGCATAGTGCTTTCCCACCCCACAAACTCACAGTATAGGCTCATTTGCTGGCTCCCAGCCACCCAGGGCTCCAACAAGTAATGCATGAACAGGGACCTGGTACCCCCTTTGTCTCAGTACATCAGCCAGAGGGGCATACTTTTGATGTTTACATTCTATAGCCTCCCTCATGGCTGGTTTCTTATTTTCAAAGGGCATCATGATGTCCATGATGATGATCTTTTTCTGGCCTTTGTCCATAATAATGACATGAAGATACTTCAAAAGAAGGTAATATTCAGCCTCTGCTTTCATCTGCAGGAACAGTATGTGGAAAGGCTCTGCAGCAGAACCAATATTAGCCACAGTCAGTAGAACGAGCAGGCCATGGCTTCAGCAAGCTGCCACACATAGAAGTCCCACGTCTAATACTGAGAGCTATGTTACCATTTTTACCTGGATGTTAAGGAGATCATATAATGTATGGTTTACACCTATAGAAGTGTTAAATGTTATTTTAGATGTATGGGAGCTGAATGGGATAATTCAGGGGATATAAAACGCTCTTGTATGTATCCCATAAGACCTAAAAAGTCAAGAGGCATGGTGATCTTGCCTTGTATAGATAGCAACTAAGATCATTGCTTTTGAAGTCAATTTTACAAATTTGAAGGAAGAGAAATTTCTTTCAAGTGGGGACTGCATTCTGATCTCTTAAAAACCAATGCTAAATTATATTTGAATCTATACACCCATAAGGTAGCAAATTCGAAGAATGGAAATTATCATTTAATTTGCAGAGATGCCTCTTTGAAGAACTAACTTCTCTAAAGTCTGCTGGTGATCTGTGCTCAAAAGGACTATCTGGAATGCAGAAACAATTAGAATCTGGGACAGCATCTTATCCTGTTGAAACTCTAAAAGTGCCAGTCCCTGAGAAATCGGTTTTACTAACACTCTGTAACTGTAATACAAGGGATAGAAATGGCTCCCTCTTGGCTCCCACATACAGTTCCCTCAATCTTGGAAAATCAGCAGGAGGTGAGCCGAGTGAGAGGGGTCAGCCTTCATTTTTCAACGGTCTTTTTAAAGGCTTGCGGAGGGGAGGCTTGAGTTTGTTTTTGGCCGTTTGCTCTCCCTGAGCACATGGTCTGAGGGGACGGGGGCTTCTGCTGAGCCACTGACCAGTCTGGAGGAGGAGTTAGCAGCCACTAGCTCTATACAACTGCTGCTACAGTCTTTCCAGGTTAATCTTGGAAAAGCAGCAGGAGGTGAGCTGTGTGTGAAATGACATTTGTGCAAAGATTGATAGTTATTGTAGGTGTTTCAATGGGATAAAACTCCAGACTCTTCCAGTTAGTTAATTATTTGAATAAAAACTTTGAATGGAAAGTGGAGAAGTTCCACTTGAAAGTGAAAGTTTGGAGAAAAGAATACATTGTGGAACTGCAACATTGAGTTGAGTTAGAAGAACAAGATTTAAGAGGAGGAGGAGGTGACAGAGCAGAAAACCAAGGTGACAGAGCGGAAAACAATGGAAGAGGCATCAGTAATTATAAAAAGACAATATATAAATTAAAATATATAGAAGAAAGCCTTGGCATTATACCATGGGATAAAGTGGATTTCTAAGCTTTCTTTGATTTAATTTATAGAAGGCTCATTTATTACTTACTGATGGTTTATTTGTTTGTTTGGAAAGGAGGAGGGCTGGAATAAATTGGTAGAAGGTTAAAAGGGGATAACACATGAGCAGGAAATAAAGGGGAGAGAAAAGGAAGGTTGTGTTGTTTTGTGGCAGATAAAGAGTGAAACTGGAAGATAAAGGGCTAAACTGGAGGGTGTTTTCTTTTTCTTTCCTTTTTCTTGGATTCTATAGATGATATAATTTAATACAGTGGTATGAACTTTTGGTTGTTTTTTTCCCCTTGCCTTTATCATTCAGTAGCTAACAGTGTATATTTCCAGTGTGCTACTGTCTTTTCCTCCAGCATTTTTACCTGTATGTTTCAAATTTGAATGACAAAATGATATTTTTGGTTAATTCCTTAAAGATCATTAAAAGTGAAGTGAAGGATAAAAAATAACTAAGGAACTTTTATTTCAAAACAACAAAGTCAGTTACTTTGCCATCATAAGCCTAATAATTATATTAAAAGTAGCATATATGTATGTCTTGCAGTTGCATAGATATAACTGAAAACATATGCTTGAGATGCGCAACCCTTGCTAGGTAGGAAAGGTAACCATGGTAAGTATCCATTGCTATGCTCACTGTTTAAAATCTGCGCGAGCAATGCAGATTTATAGGCCAATTAGCTCAGACTATATATATAATTCTCTTGGGTATGTTGCCTTTTCCACTGTGGTGATTGGCTGCTTAGGGAACTGACCTACCAATCAAAGGCCTGTTGGGCAGCCAATCAGCACACTGGGTGTGGGACCATATAGATTCCAAACATGGCCGCTGGAGAGGGACAGTGAGTAACATGGGGGTGGATGTGGTGTGTGCCTGTGTGTGCCAGAGTGCAGGGGGTGGGGGCAGAACTGGCTCGGGGGGGGCAGAACAAGCGGTGGGGTGTCAGCAGGGGGTAGAATGAGCAGTGGGGGTAGCAGGGGGCAGGACGAGCATTGGGGGGAAGCAGGGGGCAGAACGAGAGGTGGGGGTGGCAGGGAGCAGGACAAGCATTGAGGGGCAGTGGTGGCACAATGAGCGGGACAAGCAGTGGGGGTGGCAGGGGGCAGGACAAACGGTGGGGGCTGTCGGGGGAAGGAGAAGTGGTGGGGGCTGGAAGGGGGCAGGACGAGCATTGGGGGAAAGCAGGGAACAGAACGAGCAGTGGGGGTGGCAGGGAGGAGGATGAGTATTGGGGGCAGCAGGGGGCAGAATGAGTCGTGGGGATGTCAGGGGGCAGGACAAGCGGTGGGGGTGGAAGGACAAGCATTGGGGGAGGCAGGGGGCAGGACGAAAAATGGGGAGTGGCAGAGGGCAGGACAAGCATTGGGGCCGCAGGGGACAGGACGAGCAGTGAGGGTCAGCAGGGGGCAGAACGAGCGGTGGGGGCTGGCAGGGGGCAGGGCGAGCAGTGGGGGCAGCAGGGGGCACAATGAGCAGGACAAGCAGTGGGGGTGGCAAGGGGCAGGATGA
This sequence comes from Gambelia wislizenii, assembly GCA_030847615.1. Lineage (NCBI taxonomy): Eukaryota > Metazoa > Chordata > Lepidosauria > Squamata > Crotaphytidae > Gambelia > Gambelia wislizenii. The sequence goes on from JAUMIR010000002.1 coordinate 265,693,279, forward strand.
GCAGTGGGGGTGGCAGGGGGCAGGATGAGCGGTGGGGTTGGCAGGGATCAGGACAAACTGTGGGGGCTGTCGGGGGAAGGACAAGCACTGGGGGCAGCAGGGCGCAGGATGAGCGGTGGGGGGTGGCAGGGGGAAGGATGAGCATTGGGGGAAGCAGGGGGCAGAATGAGTCATGGGGATGTCAGGGGGCAGGACAAGCGGTGGGGGTGGCAGGGGGCAGGATGAGCATTGGGGGAGGCAGGGGGCAGGACGAACAATGGGGAGTGGCAGAGGGCAGGACGAGCATTGGGGCCGCAGGGGACAGGACGAGCAGTGAGGGTCAGCAGGGGGCAGAACGATCGGTGGGGGGTGGCAGGGGGCAGGATGAGCATTGGGGGAAATCAGGAGCAGAACAAGCATTGGGGCAGCAGGGGACAGATCAAGCGGTGGAGACTGGCAGGGGCAGGACAAGCATTGAGGGGCAGGAGGGGGCAGAACGAGCAGTGGGGGTGGCAGGGATCAGGACAAACTGTGGGGGCTGTCGGGGGAAGGACAAGTGGTGGGGGTGGCAGGGGGCAGGATGAGCATTGGGGGAAGCAGGGGGCAGGAAAAGCAGTGGGGGTGTCAGGGAGCAGGATGAGCATTGGGGGGCAGCAGGGGGCAGAATGAGTTGTGGGGAGGTCAGGGGGCAGGACAAATGGTATGGGATAGCAGGTGGCAGGACAAGCAGTGGGGGTGGCAGGGGGCAGGATGAGCATTGGGCAGCAGCAGGGGGCAGAACAAGCGGAGGGGGGCAGCAGGGTTCAGAACGAACACAGAAGGAGTGGTGGGGGAAGAACAAGCAGCAGGGGGCTGAGTAAACCCACCAGCCTACCTCAAAGGGTTGTCATGATGTCTCCTGGGCATTCTGGGGGGAGTTTTTAAATGACGTATGGTACTCCGGGTCCAGCTAGTTTTAGGTATATTGGTTTGAAATCTGCAAGGAGCAGTATTTGCTAAAGGCTCATGACATCTGGCTTCTTAATTTTTTAACTGGCCTAGTTTTATGCAAATTAGTCTTCTGATTGCATTCAGATGTCTCCCCATTCTGATTACTTGTTCTGAGCTGCAGGTTGAGATGCAGAGGTGGTTGACTGTTCAGACTGTGTGGGCCTTCTTTTCCTAACCACCCTCCTCACATTAGCATTTTGTGCAGTTAAAGCTGTTAACTGCTGTACCATTACTGACAGCAATGCTGTCTGCTCCTTCATATTACACTCAAGCATTTGTCTACTACGTTCATATATCAAATCCTCTTCTTTTTGCCTGTCTGCTGTAGCCTTTTCAAGTCTTTCAATTCTGCTGTCCTCTCTCTGTGAAAGCCTATCAAGGTGTGTGAGCATTTTGTCCATGAGCCTGCTTGAATGCTGCATTATTTCACAGAATCATAGAATTGTAGAGTTTTGTCTGGTATCAAATGTTCTTCATTCTTTTCTTCTCTTATTAATTTCTAGTCTTTCAGCAGGTGTCAAGGTAGCTAGCATATTTGAAGTTGAGGCTGCTGAGGAGAAAAACATATTATATCATATTCTTCAATAACAGTGCATTATCTTACATGCACACTTAACAACAGCATTGTGATATGTCACAGTTTTACCAGATTCAGTAAAGAAGCACAGAAGAATATTAAGTGCTGATGAAACTTCATAAAAAAAATGCAGGTAATAAGAAAAAGTACACTTAATAAAGTATAACCACACCCCACTTTTTAAAATGTGGAAGTTAGCAAATGTTTTTTCAGTAGTTAAAACACATGAGTATTGCCAATTTTCATGTGCTAAATGACAAGTGCTTGTGCTCAAAATCTGCATTACAAACAAAGCAGCAACTGCAGGTGCATATTTCTTTTATAACAGAAATGTTTAACAGGAACAAAAGGGAAAACACTTAACCACAGAAAGGAACTGTGTTAAGAATTGAATAGCCTGTGGTCTCTTTATGGCATGCTTGAGCAGATCAAAGAAGAAAATGCCATTACTGTTATTGTTGCCTGGATGTAGAGACAACATCTCACTTTTTATTAGTAAATTTTAGCCCAAATTAACAATTTACTTAAACTGCAATTTACGAGTATATGTGTGTGTGTGTGTGTGTGTAAGGGAGTATACTTTAATAAATTAAAAACAGAATCTTAAAAAAATCGCTCGAGAAAAATTGCGCCAAAGCGCAACTTTTGTCACTTAAAATATAAAATTATATCTTCCACATTAAATATCTACTGATAAGAAAAAATGTTGAATATGTCATTTTCAACACATACATCAATGTAATACATAAAATTTATATCCTATTTAATAAATATAAATGGGCTTACCTTCCACATTTTCAAATAACACTAGGGAGTCCTGTTCAGATTCCTTGCTGTTATCCGTAGATGCGTTGATCCATCTTACTGATTTAAAGGGTCTCCGGGCAGCAGATGAACTTCTAGCTATCCTTTTTGGATGCATGCTGCACTCACCTCCTAATACAGAATGCAGTTCATCAAAAAAGGGCATAGTTACAGCATCGTAACCCCTCTTAGAATTAGAGTCTACCACTTCGCGGTACCTCGCCCTCATAGTTTTATTTTTCATGCAGCATTCCTCCGCTGTCCTGTCGTGGCCTCTTTTTTGCATTTCCTTGGCAATTTTTTCAAAAAGGTCAATATTTCTATGGCAGCTGTGGAGCTGCTCCTGCACCTTCTGTTCGCCCCACAAGTCGAGCAAATCTAAAGTTTCACCACGGCCCAAGGCAGTGACCCAGCCACCTTTCTTTTTTCTCACCTCTGTAACAGTTGCAATTGCAAAATAACCAGACCGTAAAAGAGCTGTTTATTCTTGAGGACGTAAACAAGAAAGAAGCAGGGCGGGTGGATATTTAAAAAAAACAGGCAAGGGCAGGACAACCACTCCCACGTCCCACCCTTCACCACCTGAAATTTCCGGTACATGAAAGATTTCGATTCAGAATCGGTAGGGTAGTTCACATTATCGATACAGCACTAACTTCCGCTATTTTTTTTTAAAGTCAGAAAAAGTTCCAAAATCCTTTATTACACTACTAATGAGTTTTTGTAGCCCCCTCCTTCTGAAAGAGATGTCTTTGGGGCACAACGCGTGTAAACAATTAGGTATCATAGAGAATTCTTCTCGGTTTTTTTCCCCATTGTGTAACTGAGTCCACAGAGCAGTGTTCACACAGGTAGCAAACTAGTGCATGGTACTGGCTAATATGAGTGACAAGGGTGCTGTGCTTAGCACATTGTTTCTTTGGTACTTTACACACAGGACAGACAAAGTTGTTGGATGGCTATTGAAGGACAATCTACAAACAACATACAAGCAATAACATAATATAAAACACACAAACCAATATAAACCCCAACATAACCCCCTCTTATACTAACCCCCTCTTATACTAATCCCTCCTTATCCATCTCAAGTTACCTTAGACAAACAAGATTAACAGAAGACTAACAAACAGGAGGTGCTGTTTGGCAATCTGTAGGTGGAAAATTGGCTGGAAACTGTGGAATAATTCTGGAATGCAGAACGAGTGGACCATCAAGCGGAATCCAGCAGCACATTTGCCATCTCGGGAGGCCTAAAAGAAGAAGTCCTGGAAATAAAGAGAAACATGTTTAGAGTGTCATCTGCAATCTGCCACACTATGCAGGCCAGCTGTATTGGTGGGAACAAATTATGGAGACAGAACAAGTCATGGAGGCAGACAAGCACGTCCTGCTGACAATTTTAGCTCCCAACCCAGTTCTACTTTTGCCTTTTGCCCAGGAGCCAGAGTCAGTGGGGGTGTGATCCTGGGGGCAGAGGGGCACCTGGAGCCAACTTTCATGTGTCCAGGCCAAGGAGTCCAGGCCAGTCCTTGGAAGAGCAGGAGCCTCATCCCTGTCCTTTCCGCTGGAAGGCTGATTCCTCAGCTGAACCTTCTACCCTTACCTTCCTCTGGGCCTTTTCCTTCTTCCCTCGCTGCTTCTGCTGTTGCTGCTACCTGACTAAACCTTACCTGCCACTTTCAGGACCACCTTTGAGCAGCCAGGAAATGGACCAGACAGGGGAGAGGGAGGGGGAGGAAGGAAGAACCATAGTGGTGTCACAGTAAGAGAAGGGAGGGAAAGAGGGCATGGGAGGAGCTGCACAATCCAGAGGGTTTTCTTACACGATGAGGGACAAAAGCATCTTGAGTCTGACCAGGTTGCCCAACCCACAATTACTTCTTGCTCCCTCCTCCTGACTAGGCTGTTCTGGAAAATCTTGTCTTTTTCTTGTAGATTAACAAGGAATACATGCTTCTGTCTGATTGTGATCCCACCGGAGCATATAGATTCCACTGGAGCATATGGAGAGGGTATTTCAGGGAGAGGGGAGGGAGACAAAAACGTATCTGTTTGGCAGACTGGATGAACAGAGTGCTCACCCAGCACTCCTCCTCTTCCTACTCCTCATCTTCTTCCCGCTTCCTCCCCCTCCTGCTTCTCCTCCTGTTCTTCTAATTGTTGATCCTCCTCCTCTTGCTCTTCCTCCACCTGCTCTTCCCCTTCTTGTTCCACCTTCTGCTCCTCTTCCCGCTGTTCTTGCTCTTTTTGTTCCTTCACCTCCTTCTCCTCCACCTCCTCCTGCTGCTGTTCTTCCTCTTCTTGTTCCTCCATTTCCTCCTCTTCCTCTTCTTGTTCCTCCTTCTCCTCTTCCTGTGTTTTTTCTTTTTGTTCCTCCACCTCCTTCTCCTCCACCTTCTGCTGCTCTTCCTCCACCCGCTCTTCCTTCTTCTCCTCTTCTTCCTCTTGTTCCTCCTCTTGCTGCAGTTCTTTCTCTTCCTCCTCCTCCCCCCAGACAGGCCTCCTGAGGTTGATGCTGGAGCTGAGGATGGAGGCTTCTAGGAGGGAAGGTGCAGAGGCAATGTGTCTTGAGGCTGGATGGTAGAGCTGGCCAGGAGAGGCTGAAGGGAGGGAAAGGTATTGGACAGGGGAAACAGAGGGGGAAGGCGAGGCGAGGGCGAGAGAGGGAAGGTGGAAAAGAGCAGAGGAGGGTGGAAGGGGAAGCTGGCAACAGGTGCTCCCTGATGTATCCGAACTTCCATTCGTCACCCTGCAAAACAAAATGGAGGCAGTTTTGTAAATACAGGAAAGATAAGCTGGACCAGAAAAGGCTAGTCAGACAGAAGAGCCATGAGAAAGAACAGAGGAAGAGAGCATGAAATAAGGAGATCCTCTAACCTGTTGGGGCTGATGGAGAAAGCTCCCTCAGCTACATAACTGAAGCCCTCCAAGTGCTGTTCTTCTGCGGCATTTCCCTCAAGAGGGCTGAGAAATAAGCTGTCCTGGGATATCTCAGTGTCGAAGGGATGTGTTTCTACAATGAAGAGGAGAGGAGAGCTCATCCTCCTCTGCAAAAGCTCTTCCCAGTTGATCTCCTGGCAGGGGTGAAAGATTTAGGAAATTATTGGTGTTTATAATAAGCAGAGAAGAGCGTAAGCCCAGTGCAATGAACTTCTGGTATAAAACAGGATAGAAACATGCAGGATGCTCCAGTAAGGTTAAAAAGCAAAACTTATATTTAATGTGGCACAGAATCCATCTGAGACAGAAAAATCAATAGATAGAAGAAAGCTATCTAACAGGTAGAAGAGAAGAGTCCCTAAAGCTGACTCTCATGAGTAGATGTAAGGCATCTGGAGGCAGAGGTGCCTCATGTCTGATGGCTTCTAGGCTTCTAGCTTCAGGCTAAAAGAGTGGGAAAATACTAAAACATCTTTGAGCAAGGGGTGAAGTGACCCCTGCATGCAAGTAGGAAGTAAAACCTAGAAAACACAGATCAGTGAGACACACAGAGAACAGACAAAGGGAGAGGCATGCTAGAGAGTAGAGAAGCATCACATGTTAGAAATCTGGAAGCTGTGATTCAGAAGGTGGGGCATCTCCAGACTGGGAAGTGACTGAGGAGCTTAGAGTGGGGGAAAGAGATCCTTGATCATTGGAGTTTTAGCTGTGAGGATGTGTGACAAAAAGAACTGAAAAGGAGAAAGAGGAAGAGAGAGGTGCTATTAGTTTAGAGGCCAGTTGGGAAAGTCTTTTTGGAGATCACAGAAGAGGCCAAGGCCTCCAGAGTGCTGGGAGGAGGATGCTTTACTCATGCCTGACCACGTACCTTAAAGAAAACGTGAGCCTTAACGTTTTCTGCACCCTGTTCTCCACTCCCAAGGCGTCTCTCAGGTTTTTTGGTCATGAGCTAGAAAACATCATGGCAACGGTCAGAAATGGCCACCTGCCCACCAAACTTTTCCTGCCCCATGCCCAAAACAAAGCAACCCATATCCCAGTGAAGAGGGGAGGATCTCTGAAAAAAGCCTGAGAAGATCCTTGACCTCTCATCTATACTGTGGAGGAAGCTCTGTTGATCCACCCCAAAGTACACGACTACTAATCTCACCTGGGACAAGATGGAGACCGCCTCTGAGGACAGCATGGCTGGGTACATTACTTGGGAGGTGAGCACCTTTCCCATTAGGATTGTACAATCCTCTCCTTGAAAAGGGTCCTACAATGAAGAAGGAGACAAAGCAAAGCATCAGTCAGGGAAGCCAGATACAGGCTCTCTCACAAAGGGATAACTGTGTCCTTGACTATGTCTTCCACAGCTTCAAGGAAAATAATTACAGTAGTTTTCTCCCCAGAGCAGGAGAAAATGAGAGGTTGAGACATACCATGAATGGTCATTCTAGGAAGGCTGAAGGAGCAATCCACTACCTCTGGGTTATCCACTCATGCCAGCTAAGCAAGGCAGGAGGTGACATCCTAATCTGTTATGATATATATCGATGGGAGGGAGGGGATTGCTCCTTCAGCCTTCCTAGAATGACCATTCACAGTACGAGGTCTGTCTATTAAATAATGAGACAGTGTTTCTACTTTTCAGACAAATCAGGGAGAAATTATTATGAATGGTTGAGTGGTGACCTTGAACATGTCTGAACCTGCATAAGAAACATCAACACTGTTTGGGCATTCAGTTAATTGTCAGTCATCATTTAAACAGCTGTGTTGTCTGTTGTGTGCTGGAAAAATGATAAGTATGAAAGTTGAGCAACGTGTCAATTTGAAATTTTAGTATACTTGAACAGAACAACAGAATCTTTCAAATGCTTCCTGAGGCCTACGCGGAAAACTGCATGTCTTATGTGCATCTGTTTGAGTAGCACAAAAGATTCAGAGAAGGACATGAGAATGTGGAAGATGATGAATTCCCTGGATGACTTTCCACTTCAAGAACTGAAGAAATTGTGGAAAAAATCAACCAGATTGTTCAAGGAGACTGCCAACTCAGTGTCTGAATTATAGCTGAAGCCGTGAACATTGACAAAGACACTGCGTGGAAATTTTTGCATGAGGATCTCAACTTGAGAAATGTCTGTGCCAATGTGATCCCTAGGGTTTTCACACGGAAGCAAGAAGAATGCCACAAGGAAATTTGCACCGACTTTCTGTAGCAACTTGTGATGGACTCAAACCTTTTTCAAAAAAACATCACTTGTGATGAACCCTGGATCTTCCAGTATGATCCTGAAACAAAATGCACTGGAAAACACCATCATCATGAAGAATGAAAGAAGCATGTCAAAGCAAGTCCACTTTCAAAGACATGCTCATTGTTTATTTTTGATATCAAGGACGTAATTTTGAAAGAATGTGTTCCAGAAGGCAGAACAGTGAACCAGCATAATTATAAGGAAGTTTTGACAATGCTGAGAGAAAGAGTAAAAACAAACAAACAAACAAAAAACACCAGAACGGTGGGGAAATTATTTCATTCTTCATCAAGACAGTGTACACACAGTATTTTCTGTGAAGCAGTTTTTTGCCAATGAACACATGACTACACTTGAACATCCTCCATATTTGCCAGATTTGGCACCATGCAACTTTTTTCTTTTTCCTTAAGTGAAATTGGTGCTTAAAGGAAAATGTTTTGAGTCAACTGATGCAATAAAGAAGAAAATGGCAGATGTGTTGAAAGAGCTGACAGAAACTGATCTGCTCCATGCCTTTGACCATTGGAAAACAAGACTGTATCTGTGTGCGAGTGTGAAAGGGGAGTACATTGAAGGGGACAAGCATTAGAATTGTAATACATATAAATAAACATGGGTTATTGTGTCAGTCTCATTATTCAATAGATAGACCTCATCCATATCGACCTCTCATTCTCAGGGAGGCTAAAGGAGCAATCGACAACCTCTGGGACATACACAAGCCTATTCTTTTAGGCGGGAGTGGCAGCTCGAATTTGGAATGGCGGTTTGTAAAACAGTATACCCGAAAGCCTCTTGACTCGATTTAAATCTATCCATTTTGTAATGCCCAATGAGTGTCGATGGCTCCTTACAATGTTGATGGCTTTACAAACATCCTCTAATGATTAAGTAACAATATAGGCTGTTGTTGTTGCCATCACCCATGTAGAATGCGCCCACACTCGGTCTGGGTACGTGTGCATAATCATAGCATAAATAAATTCATCCTTTCAACCATCTTGAAATAGTTGAAATAGTTGACTTAGTTGAAATAGTTGACTTAGATGCTTTAAAATAGTTGAAATAGTTGACTTAGATGCCATAAAACCTAATGTTGTTGGAGTAAAAGAAAGGACTAATGCTTCTGTACGTCTAAGCACTTTTCTTCTGTTAATGTAAATCTTTACAGACTTTATTACATCTAACGAGTGCTGTCTCATCTCTAATTGATGCGATGGCTCAGGGCAAAATGTCGGACATTCTAATATTTGGCATTGCTGAAAAACTGGACAAGGATTTTGGTCTGAAAGATATGGTCAAAAATAACTTATCCTTTTCCAGTTTACAAACGTTCAGTTTTACGGACAACGTAGCAATCTCCAACACCTGCTTTGCTGAAGTAATTTCCACTAAGAATAACAAACGACTTTAAAAGTCAAAACTCTCTTAGAGATGTCTCTCTCAAAGTTTCAAAAGCTGGCCTTGATAGAGAATTGAAAGCTAAATGGTCATCCCATGAAGGAAACCTGTGTCAGTTGGTGGTGCCATCAAAATCGCTCCTCTCAAAGCATGCTTGACATGGACATGAGCTGACACAGGCTTCCCACCAATAGGTAGTACTGAAGACAAAGTTGCCATGTATCTCTTCAAAGTATTCGGCCTCAACTCTTTATCAATTCCAGTTTCCAGAAAACACCATATACCTCACCCATCGACACTGAATTCTGTTCACACCATGGTTGAAATGCTCTCCACGTTGTTTCATATATACGTTGTGTTGACTTGCACCTTGAAGCCAGAATAGCATTCATCAATGACTCTGAGACCCCAGACTTCTTAGAGACTGCCACTCAACCTCTATGCAGTGAGGCTGAACCACTGTGAATTTGGATGACAAATTGGTCCTTGAGCAAATAGATCTGATCTCTGAGGTAGACAACAGGGTGTCTCCACTGACATGTTCATCTACATGGGAAACCAATGGTTTGTGTGGCCTGGGAGGTGCCATCAAAACTACTTCTGCTTACTGTACTCTTCTTCTTATTCTCTGCACTACTGGTAATGGCAGGGGGGGGGACAGATATAACAGACCTCTTGGCTAGTCCAGTGCTAAAGCATCCGTGTCCCTCTGCACTTAGGCTTCCATCTAAGGAAAAAATATATGTTTAACTTGTAATTACCCCCAGAAGCGAAAAACGTCCATTCCAAACGTTCCATATTTGTATTGCAAGCTGTTGATTCAGGCTCCATTTCCCTGGATGGATTTTGTTCCTGCTCAAATAATCTGCCTCTAAATTCAGAGTCACAGCTGTTTCTCCACCCATGCCTATATTTTGGATGACCCCTTCAGGAACCAGTGTGATCTTGTTGTACCTTGGTTGCAAAGATACGCCTTGGTTGCAAAGATACGCCTTTTGTCCACACACATTTGTACGTTCCTGTGCGTGTGAAGTTTAACACAGCCAACCTGGCAGCCTTTGTCTCCAGAACGTTAATGCTGAGTCCCTTCTCTCACTCTGACCATACTCCCTAAACTGCCTGACCCCTACAATGGGCCCCCCTCCATACAGACTGGCATCTGTTGTGATCACTATTTTGTCCTTTGGAACAAAAGGTGTTCCCTGCTCTAAAGTTCCTCAGACTCAACCACCATAGCAAATCCCTCCACTGATGCTTTGGCAGAACTATAGCAATATGCTTTTTTCCTTATTATTTTGCTCCAGTAAGGTCTAATGAATACCTGCAAAGGCCTCACGTGAAACCTGCCCATGGCACTAACTGAATAGTTGACACTAACATTCCTAGAACCTTAGCTAAATGCATGATCACCACTCTTTTTTGCTTTCTCGATGTCAATATTTCTTCCTTTATTTTCTGTCTTCTTTCCTTTGACAGAAACACACAGCCCCTTTGAGTATCTGCCTCTGCTCCCAGGTGAGTAATCCTTTCTGCCGCTACTAGTTGACTTTTTTTTTTTTTAATTTATCAGAAAGCCATAATCCTGGAGAAACCGCAAAGTTGTTCTGAGATCAAATTCTGCCTCCTTTCTGCACCCAGCCTTCAGGAAGATACCATCTAAATAGGAAAAGAATTGTACTCCCTGCTGCCTCAGAAAAACACTATGATGAGAACCAACACTTTGGTAAAAACCCTGGGTGCCAAGGCAAGGCCCAACGGAAGTGCTTTGACCTGAGTTTCGCCTGAGGCACAGAGTTCCTCCCTGTCCTAATCTACCTCTAGATTTTTCCTCTTTTTCTTTAACAAATCCTCTGACGCTGCCATACTCTAACCTCCAACTAATTCTTCTAATGAACGCTAGATGACCACTGAACTAATTAAGGAGAGAGGGACGTTTCATCCAGCTGGCAAGGTAGGAGAAGAAGAATCTGAAGGAGAGAGGGAAAGGGGAAACTGTAATAACAGATTAGAATGCCATCAAGATGAAGGCCCTTTTAGGGCTAGGGGGTTGTCTTGTCCAGCCATAACGGGATCAGGACAGCAGCTGAGCACACAGCTGGAAGCGGAACTTCCAGGCTCTAGTACACATTTTGTGCATATGCGCCAGCTGTTATCCAACTCCATGTTAATCAGGCCACCCTAATCAAAGAGAAGATCCTCTATTGTTGTCCTCGCTTGATAGAATAATCCAGACGAATGCAGCAACACATGCCTCCTCAGGATGACACTCCTGCCAATGTCTTCCTGCTCCAATCCACCACATGTCTTGCTGAATTGACTTATTGGGCCACTAAGCTATAGGCTTCCATTTGCAGAGCCCCCACTAACCGCTTGCTCTCTTATGGCAGAGATCGATACCAAGGCTTCCATCTCCTGTACCAATTCAACCAAAGGAGGGTGGATGGACCATTCCAAGGTACAGGGCAGCAAAGATGGTGATTTTATGCTGTCTCTTCTCAGTCCTGTGCTCGGACGTCAAGGTGGAAGCCTTCAGACCAATAGACTGAGGTATACAAGATCAAGTCTCTGCATCAACAGACTGAACTGGTACTGAAACTGTCTGTGACTGAGCAGCAGAGTTGGAGGCTGGACACTTGTACCCGGCCCTACCCTTCTCTGGCCGAGCTCCAGAGTCCTGGACAGATCTCTTCACTGCTACGTGGACTGAGGAGCTGAAGACAGTTGGGGCTGAAGAGGATTGAGATGGTAGAGATTCATGGCCTAATTCATAGGGCTTGTCTGAGGCCCTCAGGGCTTGCTCACCCAAACCAAGCTGGAAGACAGAATCCAGACCGGGAGACCATAGGGATGGCCTTCTCTGGAGGGGTAGGTAGCAAAGGAGGAGGGGTACCCCAAAATGTACCTAACAGCTCTAGGAGCTTCCAAAGGATGCACTACACAGGTGCAGTAAACCCATTTGTGTGACTCACAGAGACCACGAAGAAGAATTACAGCACTTTTCTCCCCAATGTGGGAGAAAAAGAATATTCCTCTGCAGTATGCTCCCCATATTTGAACATCTCAGAGTGTTCTGGAGGAAAGATTCAGCAGAGAAAACAGAGAGGTAACCTTTTTTCTGTATAGAAAAAAAGGGTTTTGTGGAAAAACACATTCTTCACAACAGAAGAAAAAGGGTTTTGTGGAAAAACACATTCTTCACTACAGAAGAATTCCAAAGCAACCCTTCAGGACTTTCAAATAATGGGAGAAAATACTTGTTGGTCTCTTTTTTTCCTGAAGGGTTTCTCAGCTGTCAGGAAACTCATTCTTCCAACCTGGGAGCATATAGTTACCAATATTCTATCCATCCCTACTCTGACGTCCCTGGCCCAAAAAATCTGGGTCAAGGTAACCATGGGACATTCCTAGGAGACTCAACAAACCGAGCACAGTCTTCAGTGGCTTTTTAGTTCCAGGTAGCAAGCCGTACCCCACTCAGAGCAGAAGGCACCCGCTGCAGGTACAGCTAAAGATGTGCTGGTTCCACTCTATCCAACCCACCCCCACTCTCATTGGCTTTTTCACCAGATAAACAAAGATGGTTGTCAGAAAATGAGCATGCAAGGAAAAGATGGCCATGAGTCCATTCATAACATTTAAATTGCTAGAAACACCCATTCCAAGGAGAAACATTTTCAGTGTTCAAAAAAATTCTTCCACTGGATTCATGGGTCAGTTGTTTGCTTGAATTCCGCTGCCTCTCCGTCTCTGATTCTGTGTGAAAAAGAATGCTGTTCTACTTAACTTTCCAGTCATCAGCTGATAGAGGATCACGCCAAGGCTCCACCAGTCCACGGATCTAGTGTATGCCTTCTGCAGAAAGACCTCGGGTGCCATGGTGCTCGGGGTGCCACAAAAAGTCCTGGTTTTCTTCCCAAAGCCGATCCCTGAAACAGAGTCAAATTGGAGGAAATTCAAGGGCTGGCAGATGAAGCATCCAGTGTACTAGTATTCAAAGACATTGTCCGGTCAATCTCTTTCAGAACAAAACCATAGAAAGGAATCCTGTAGTGGCAACTTTGAGTCAAGAAGCTCATCTAAATGGGCCAGACTATGCCGGCTCCCTGCTGGTGTATTTTGGCCATGGATATGGCCCATTCCTCTCCCTTTACCTGCATCAAACAGGATAGAGTCCATATGGGCGCACCAGTCCATCTCTGCACCCCCTGCCGCCGTCATCCACATCGCATTCTGGTGCCAGGAAGCAGGCCCACAGTATGTGACCAAAGCGCCTTCCATGAAACCAGCTTTGATCACCTGCTATAGGCCTCCTTCCTGGCTTTGGAGAGTGCAACGTGGATAGCAGCTGCAGAGACGAGCTTATCTTAGCTGATCCATTTTATTTTGGCTCAGGTGGATTTTCCCAGGTATTTTTTTTAAAAATGGATTAATGGGCTTTATCCTATCTTGGCCCCATCTTCGCCCAGGGGGCCGTGAGGACTGCCCAGGGGCAAATGACCTGGGTTGTATGGACTCCAAGACAGGGGCAAGATGGGGTAAACAGCCCAACTAGAGAAGGCCTAAGTGAGAAAAAGAGACGGCTAGCACAAGCTGTCATGGGCTCCAGGCCACCTGATCAGATGCAACTTTACATCTTTTTTGGGATGAACATCAGTTTTGCTCCACCCCACCACCCACACTGACCTTTCCCAACTGTCACACATACCCTTACCTTCTTTGCATATCCCAAAATCTGTGATCTTTACAAATCCCTTCTTGTCAATGACGAGATTTTGCAGCTTCAGGTCCCTGAATAAAAAAGCAGAATAGAAGTGCATCCAATACAATGCAACACCCCCTCAGCACAGTGTAAATATCTGCAGACGGTCCGTTCACTATCCTGAACCATATACCAACCCCCCCAACTTATTTTTAAGGCTTGAAGCCACTTTATGTGGCCATTCTCTGCTCCATGGCAAACAAGTAGGATTGAAGAGGTTTCTGGCTATAGCCTCTATAGCCATAGCCATTCAGGGCTTTAGGGGGCTGTGTGGATGCTGTGAGGGGGAGGGGGCATTAGGTCCTGTGGGGAGAGGATGGTATCCATCACTCAGCACATACCTGTAGGGCCTGAAAAGGGACATCTCCACACATAAGAGCCATTACTCTTGTGGATGTCCGCACCTGAATTCTGGCCAATGTACCCAAAAGGAAATGCCCTGTTAATCTGCCCTTACTTAAAGTCCCCACTCTTTCCCCAGGAGCTACCTGACCTTGCTTTCCTTTCTTCCAAGGTGATCCATGCTGGGAGAGAATCAAACCCATAGGCTTTGGGGCAAAGTAAAGAGAGAAAAGGCTACTGGTATGGAACAACCACACAGTCAATCCCAAAAGCCTCCAAGGTGACCAGAAAGGAGCTTCTTGGGGTGTTTGGAGCAGTGGAGACGTTGCTGTTCTATATAATGGGCCCAGCATCCGGCCTGCAGGCAGAACAGCAGCTCTGGCACAAAAGATTTCCACGCTTCCTACCCTTTCCACCTATATTTCCCTACTAAGGAACAAGGGCATCTTTTCTATGGAGTCACAGCTTTGCAAAAGAGTCTATCAGTTGGCTCTCTAGGGTCTGTCCCCCAGAGACAAAGAGGGTGATGACTGGGCACAGCTGCATACTGAAAAAGGAGGTGAGGCTTACAGGACAAGAAGTATTTGAAAGACATTTCCTTCTCCCCATCCACATCATTAAGGATATTTGTAGGGAAACCCAGGATTCCTAGATATACCCAGCAGAATCTAGTGCTCTGCGGAAAGCTGTAGAACTCCTAGTATCAGACTCATGCCAATTCCTTTTACCTGAAGGAAAGATCCAGAACTTGAAAAGAGAACATGAGTGGTAAAATGGGCCTTCCTTCTTGGGATTATTGGCATTTCTACAATCCAGGCAGAATCTGATTTCAAACAGGCAGGAAAATGCTTTTCTCACCCTTCAGCCTTGTGTTCTTAAACTGCACCCCTACACACATTGTACCTGTAGATTATTTCATTTGAATGAAGATATTCAAGACCCAAGGTGACGCAGGCTCCGCAGAACCTTTCAAAAAAAGATCGGGAGAGCTAGATGTTTATTTATTCTGTCTTTCATTATTACACTTCTAAACTAGAAACAGATTGTCATTATTATTTTCTTCTAAGTAGCAGTGAGAAATGAAGGGCTAAGTTTGCAGATGGCGTAGTTTCTTTAGTGCGCAATAAGACTGATTTGGGAAATAGGGTTGAATGTAAGGCAAGTATCCAGGTGATGAAGATGATGATTTTATTCTAACCAGCAGTGAGTAATGAAGGGGTCAAGTTTGCAGATGACAACAAATTGTTCAGGATGGTAGAAACAACAAGGGCATAGAAAGAAATGCCATGGGTCATTTCTTTAATGGGCAGTAGGACTGATTTGGGAAACAGGGTTGAATGGAAGCCAAGTATCTATAAAACAACCCGAGTTTTGCAATAACTTAAGATATTGAAACAACTTCATGCTGAACAAAGGCTAAAAGCAATGACCCCTCTAATGCCAGAATTTTAAGATTGTATCTGAAATGTTCTAGAATTAGACAGGATTGAGGGGGAAATGTTACTGTATTTCCTTTTTAGACTTTGTATTTAAAGAACAAGACTTTTCTGCTAAGGAGCCCCACACACTCTACCCTGCAGCCATTTTCCAGAACATGCACGGCCTTAATTTGAGCCAGGTTTCAACCACTAATAATTAAGCCCCTCTTGACCTACTAAGTCAGGGGAGCAAATCACATGCTGGTAAAATGTTGCTTCCCCCGCATTTTTGTGGGTCCTGGGCTCCTGTATTTAAAAACTGGGGACAAAAAAGGAGAATTGTCACTCAGTGAAGCCTCCAGGAGAACTCATCCTCCTCCTGTACAAGAATGGGCAGCCCCCAGCCCCATCCCTCTCCCTAGTGTTGCCCACATCTTTCTCTCAAGATATATGGGCTCTGAGCTAACATGGGAGGAGGAGGAGAACCACTGGCCCCGGGGGTCCTGCACAGGGGTTGCTCAGCCACTCTTGGAAGCAAGAGGCTGTGCTTGACGGGCCCTTGGTCTGGTCCAGCCACAGGGCTCTTCTTAGTCCCTTCCCTCCCCACTGAATCAGAACCCCTCTGTTTCCAGGACAGATAAAGATAACGATGTGAGCCCTATTTGTCTGAGTTAGGGCTTGTCTACTGGAAGGGGGAAAAGTGGACTGCTCCACAGTAAGAGCAAGTCACAACCTGTCTTAATGGTTTTACAACCACCATAAAGTTCACATGCCTGTAGCTGAAACAGCAGGTTGGGAGTGGATTACTTGCATTTTTAAATCTGCCACTGAACTTTTTTTAAATAAAAAACTATTTTATGGTGCACACAAGTAATATTCCACCTTTTCCAAAAAGCAATAGAGAAAGAAATATAGCACAAACCTTCATTTTATCACCTTAGCAATCACTCATTAAAGTGAAAAATCCAACATGGCGGCAGTGGCTGTTTGCCCTTTGCCCCACTCCCACACCCTGTGCTAGTCCAGCCAATCAAGTTTGCACTCACTGCATTGGGAAGCAATTCATGTTGAATCGCTTGTCTTAACGAGCGAAAATGCGCATATCACTGGCATTTTTTAAAAAAATAGGGGAAAGCCGCAAATGCTTTTCTCCCACAGTTTTTCCTCTTTTTGGCCCTGCTTCTTCACAATACAATGAGACAATGCGGGATCCCATTGAGACAGCTCATTTTCTGAGCAAATTCGGTGAGGAGTATTTTCACCGTGTGGACAAGCCCTTAGATAAAAGTCTGGGAGGCAAACAGAGTGTCATAAGCACATCATCTTTTCTTTTTAACCTGAGGTCCCTGAGTTGATTACTTTGGGGCTTTACAGCTGGGTGCTTGGGTATGCTGTCAGGCGTGAGGGACACCTCCTTTTCCACAGCCCTGTTGGGGCATGTTTGGGCACCCAGATACTGATGAATGTTGACCCCCAGAATCCCTGACCACTGGTCATGCTGGCTGGGGCTCCTGTGATGTTAAATGCCCCAATTTCTGGGGAGCAAGGTTTGGGAAGCAGGGCACTATGGCCAAGCAAGGGGGTGGTTCAAAAGACACTCACATGGCCCATGGCTCAGGAAAAAGGGTTTTTTGATGGTAGCTCCACAGATCTCCACCAGAGGCGTACTCAACCACCATGGCGATATGGGTGGGAGTCTGAAAGCACCCAAAAAGTTTGATGACGAATGGGTGCTTTCCTTTTGTATTTCTTTCAAGCACCCGCTTTTCTGTTTCCAGCCTGCAAATCCAAAAGGAGGAGAGAAGGGCAAATCAGTGACAGAGTAAGGAGAAGAGATTCAGGATCATGTGTGGTCTCAGTGCTAAACCAAACTGAATCTCACCGAAGTCAGAAAGAAGATCTGAAGCAGGGGATGAAGGGAGCACCTTCCCACTGTCCAGGCCTCCCTCCCTCCAAGTCAACTGGGCTTCTTCTGATCCCCACAGACCCCACATTGCACTGACCTTGTAAAAGGTTAAAATAATTCCCCCAGGAGTGGGGCTGAGCCATGGGCCTTTCCAGAGACAGGGGAAAGGGCTCCTCTGGCCAAACGTCTGGAAAACTTCTACTTACAGACCAAGGTGATTTATTTGTGATTTTTTCATCGTCTTTACAGCCAGAAGCAATTTTTCTGCTTTGAATTCTGCTAGGTAGACCTAGAATTGATATGGATCCTTAGTTTTTGGCTTCCACCATTTTATCTCCCTTCTGAAAGAGTATCCTCCAGGGGTCCTAAAACTCATGAGAATGTCCCTGGGCCTTTCTGAAGGTCCCAGAATACCATCTGCCCCGGCAGAATCCCAGATTCAGAACACTAGCATGAGTTCTCCCCATCAACCAATGTTAAAACTACTGGCAGTTTTCTCTAGGCCAACCCATCCATCCATCAAAAAGTGATGGGAGTCAATCTTAGGGGAGGGGAATGTGAGTACCTTAAGAAAATCCAGAGTGTGAGAGCATTTGAAGATATTTGTATGAAGGGAAGAATGTGTGTGTTAGTGAGGGGGGGGGGCGAGGAGGGAGGGAGAGAGATGCATGCTTCACACACAAACACTACATTACATTGATATATAGGGGTTTTTTTCTTTCTAAATTCATTACATAAACCCAGAGGGTTCTCTGCTTAAAGTATGACAAGTTTCTGTGTTCTTCTTTGTTAGTAACATTTGCATTTGGCCCCCCTTTCAGCCGCATCCTCATGTCCCTCAGCCACAGCAGCCCTTACAGATTCGCATGGGTGTCCATGTCTTCATCCGTGAAATGGTGTGTGTGTGAAAACTACTCTTTAAAAGTATTACACTGTTTATGAATTTGCAACCTGCATGTACACATGGTGAAATATTTGTCAGAATTTCTGCACCTGAGTTCATTCCTGAGTTGTACCCCAGTATAAGAACCCTCCTAAATCTCAACCATGGATTTATTCATTTGTTTTTAAATTTATTTTCCACCTTTCCCTGACAAGGGACGCAAGGATGTTTTCAGTATAGATTACAACAAAGTACAGATTAAAGTACAATTCAGTAAGCTATCCAACTAAGTTAAAACGATGTTTCCATGGAGAAGAGCAGCAGGGCTTTTATGAACACTTCCTTTATGGTGAAAGGTCTGGAAACGATGCCTTATGAGGAGAGACTTAGGGAGCTGGGTATGTTTAGCCTGGAAAAAAGACGGTTAAGAGGCAATATGATAGCCCTGTTTAAGTATTTGAAGGGATGTCACGCTGAGGATGGAGCAGGCTTGTTTTCTGCTGCTCCAGAGACTGGAACACGGAGCAATGGGTGCAAGCTCCAGGAACAGAGATTCCACCTCAACATGAGGAGGAACTTTTTGACAGTAAGAGCTGTTCGGCAGTGGAAGACACTCCCTCAGAGCGTGGTGGGGTCTCCTTCCTTGGAGGTCTTTAAACAGAGGCTGGATGGCCATCTGTCGGGGATGCTTTGATCGAGATTTCCTTCGTGCCAGGGGGGTTGGACTGGATGGCCCTCGTGGTCTCTTCCAACTCTGCAATTCTATGATTCTATGTTTTAAAATTACAGAGGGACCTTAGTATCTGGTGGGATTTGGGTCCAGGACCTCCCATGGATACCAGACTCTGTGGATACTCAAGTCCCTTTATATACAATGATGTAGAAAAATGGTGTCCCTTATATAAAATTTGCTTTTTGGATTTATTTATTTGGATTATTTTTGAAGCATGGCTGGTAGAATCTGTGGATACAGACTCTGTGGATACGGAAGGCCAGCTGCATTTTTTAGAAGAGCTGTCTCAGAAACACAACAACTCTCAGCCTTTAAAGAGTTAAAGAAGTCTTAGAGAGGTCAACACTGATCGGTTTAAAGAGTGTTCAGTGACCCACTTTCCTCATCTCTCTTCCACCTAGTCTAACATCTCTGAGATATAAACTTATCATTTCCTCCATTTCCCTTCCTGCCCCCTTATTATCTCAATTTACTAATGGCAAATCCACATTATACAAAGAATCCTGTTTGAAACTGGACTATTTGCAATGGTTCCTTCCTATGGAAACTGGTGGTTTATACTTTTCCAAGGCCGTTAGGCCTTTAGCCTTCTCTGCCAAAGAGTGCTGGTGGCTCACCAAACTCCAGTGCATGGACACCCCTAGAGACATCCTGTGTCACTTACCTTGCCAAAACTGCCGTTTCCCAGCACTGACAAAAAACTGAAATCTTGGCTCTGCAGTGCCATCCTCTCTGTTCTGGAATACAGAAGGGAGCCAGTGAATGCGCAGGATAACCTTGGCACCCTATCGATGACGGAGGGGCAGAATGATGCCTCTACAGAAGCCCCCCCCCCCAGTCTCTCTTACCTTCCTTCCATGTCCCAGTTTTCCGGCCCTGGACCTTTCAGAAAATAAAAAGAAGGCATCAGTTTTTCCTTGATAAAACCCAAATCTCAAAAGAAGGGATTTTCTCTCCCTGGAAGCTTCCCTGTGTTCAGAAATGCAAGAGGCAGCCAAGTCCACGGAAAAGCACTGAAGGCTCTGTTTCTGCTTCCCCTTGGAAATGTCGTTACAGGAGACCTGAAGAGCAACTTGGGGCAAAAAGAAGGGAGGAGCAGTGTGTCCCCAACTCCCTCCTCTTTCCCACAGCAGTGACCTTCCCAGATAAGGCTTCCATCCCATTCTTTGCACTTTGATTGAATCGAAATGTCTGAAGGAATTGTTGAACCCCAGAAACCTCCTTGTAGATGTATTTTGCCCATCCCTGTACCGCTGCAATATGCAGCCATCCAGTGGGGACTTCCTAGAATCTGGTGAGATCTGCAACTTTCCCAGTCATGAATTCATTCCCCACATGCTAATTCCTCTGCATCCAAAATGGCCACCACCACCACCCCTCCACACACAAGAGGAAGGTGTCAGCAGGCTGGGGGAAAGCTCTCTCTCTCACACACCCTCACTCTCTCTCTCAAGCACACACACACAAATCCATAGAAGCCTCCTGGAGAGAAACACTTTCATATACAGCATTTTGTGCACATCTGAAATGTCCAAAGGGACAGACCTGAGGACATAACAGACCTGAAGACTTTGACTTACTGTATGAATCCTCCTCATGTTTTTCCTTTTGCCTCTTCCGGCAACAACAAACACAGCAGCAGCATAAATATTTGCGGACGAACTTCCAAAATTTCATGTTGCTGGACCTAAAGGGGAGATCAAAGGAAACTTCAGTGGGACTGGATTATTCAAACTGGATTATTTGTGTAGTGTGTACCAGACCCTAGGTCCTCCAATGTGATTCTACGGTCATCTTCTGGCATACATCTCATTGAAAATAACAGGGTTCCCTATTATCCATGGTTTCAGGTATCCACGGGGGTCTTGGGACTTATCTGCCCCAGATATGGGGGTAGGCCTGTAGGTCCCTAAGATCAGCCTCTGTTTCAAAGGGCTGGAGAATGGCCAATGTAGCACCAATTGGAAAGACGTGATCCACCACGAATCTTAAATCCCAAAAAGAGGCAGATATCACCAAATAGGCCACTAGGAGGCAAGAGTCATGCCATCTATAAATCTCATGATTTATTTTCAGAATGATGTTTCAATAAACACATTAATTAACCATAATAGAATAAATACAATCCCACCCCTCCTAACTTTCGCAATAACAAATTAATTTACCTAAGCGTAATAATCAGAATTAATGAATAAGTTCTTAAATATACGATCCCTAGCTCAGCTTTTAATTTCCCCCAGTTGAAAAGTAGCAACTGAATATTTTGGATTCTTTATGTGACCAGGTAATATAATTGAAATATTTCTTGAGACATGTTGCACTTGAATCTGACTGAAATCCCTTTCATAATCTCTCTATCTGTGTCATAATGTTTAAGAGGGTGTGTAACCGTACTGTTGTTCTTTAGATTGTGACCAAGGGCAAAATTGTCAGTAAAACGGGAATATACAACTAGAAAAATTTTATCCAGCAGTAACTATCTAGTACCATTCCCTTGTGTGCCAGATTTTTCACTTCAATTAAAGATCATGAGTTTTAATATGATGTTTGGTCTGCCTCAGCAGCAAATGATTGAGAAAAGTAAGCTGCAGATCAATGGCCGATCCATCTGATTTCTATGAGCTTACATACAGCACCTAATTCTGTGTCAAAGTGGATATCAGGAGCCAAGACACAAATGCTAGAACCAGGGTGAGCAACCTGTGCCCCTACTGCTGTTGTTGGACTGCAACTCCCATGATCACTAGCCCGTATAACAAGTGGTGAGGGATGGCAGGTACTGTAGCTCAACACCAGTTGGAGGTGACGTGAGCAACACCACAAGTGGCCCAGTGGGGCCCTACAAGGAGCCAAAACCTGGCCAGAGTTGAAATCCTGTGACCTACTGAAACACAGACTCAAGCCACATATCATGGCAGTAAACCCAGGGTTAGTTTAAGTTCTGTTTCTGAAGGTTGAATATATTCCTTTAGGTTTGGCAGGACTGCTGAAGGAAAGCAAGATCACAGAGACTCATTGAACGGTTTTCATCCATCTTCCCTGCTGAAGGTAAGGGCTGTCCATATCTGTGGCTGAAAACAGATGTTTCCAAGTTGGGGGACCAACAAGTGGTAGAAAGGAGAGATGAACACAAGCAAGAATGTTCTAGGCCTGATTGAGTAATCATAGGGAAAGCCATCACCAAGTCAAATGGTATGGAGCCAAGAAATCTTGGAAAGCTCAAATATGGCATTTCTGAGCAGGCTGAAATATGCAACACGCTCCTAAAAGCAGCCTCTGTCATAGAGGACTAGAGAGTTGCCAGTGTAACATCCATTTATGTTTTTCTGTCACTCAGATCATCTCCTATCTGTTTAACTCTGTAAACCATTTCACTGCTTGCTTGTTGCTGTTTTTTCAATTGTCTGTTAAAGGTAAGACCAATTGTCTCTAGCAAGACCAAATCTCTTTACATGCAGACAATCCTGAGTAAGGCAATGTAAAAGTCTCATACACCAAAGCAAAGGGACAGAAGCAGAGAGAAGTCACCTCTCGTTCAAGCCAATTCCAACTCCCATGTTGAGAAAGAGAGAGAGAGAGAGAGAGAGAGAGAGAGAGAGAGAAGGAAGAGGAAATGGAACCTTCCTCCCTGGACAACGGGCTTGTCGTGGCAACAAGGACTGTTTGGAACCCATTTCCAAAGGATGCTGGTGGGCTGCTATTCAATAGGAGTTCCCACCAGCCCTTTCCAGGTTCATGGACCTCCAAGGCCAAGCAGGACAGCTTCTGGATGGGGGTGGGAAGTTAACCTCTTTCTTGTGGACTCCATCCCACTATGACTTGATTGTGAAAGTAATTAACGTTCCAAAGAGTAAATCACTAAAATTACCTGGGACTGAAAGAAAATAGTTAATTAACCCCTTAGCCCAACTGGGATGATTCCAATTAGGTTGGCTTGTTTTAACATGAAGCCCATTCCAAGTGGATTGGGCTCCAATATTTCCAGGCATAAATCCATTGAATTACTTGGGATAAATTAAAACATTAGAACTGGTGAAGCAAACTTTTTGGCTTTGGATTTGTAGCAGGAAACCACCAGGTATCTATTTATTTAACCTTTCCCCAACCACCTGATGATTTGCACAATTAGAATATATCACTTTCAAAATATCCAAATTTGGTTGCCCACATTTAGGAAAATGGAATATGGCTACCTTAACTTATCAAGTACCTCCAGTTTAATAAGCAAAACATATTCAAGATAGCGGTGATGGGGATCATGATGCTGATGTTAATGTAAATTCTAGTATCACAATCCCCCTGGTATTTTTTGGCAGTTACAAAGATCCTTTTGAGATCCCCATCTGTTTAACCCCTTCTTACTCTTTCCCCTGCATTTTCCGGTTTGGCAATTCAGCAGAGACTCTGCTTTTTGTCTTGTAAAACTCAAAAGACAAGACCTTACGTTCTGATGATCTGCAGTCGACTGTGTGAAAGTCTGAAACGCTACGCCAAGAAATTTCAGCAAAGAGCCACGAGCAGAGACAAACCACCTCTGCTCACTCCAACTCCAACCGCCACAAAGGGAAGGGCGAGGAAGTGGAGGAGGAAGAAAAGGCAGCAGCGGAACCTTTGCCTCTGGCCGACAGGCTTGTCGTGGCAACAAGGGTTGTTTAGAACCCATTTCCGAAGGATGCAGGTGGGTTGCTAAGCAACGGAGTTCCTACTAGCCCTGTGCAGGTTAAGGGACCACCAGCTCCAAGAAGGCTGATTACCTGACAGGGGGCTTAAGGGAACATGAAACTGAGGTAACCCTTGTGGGGGGAACCCGTTTCCAGATGACTGAGCTGATTTTCCAAAGAGTAAATCCCCAAAATAACTTGGCACAGAAGGAAAACATGGAAATGGTGGCAACAACTTTGTGAGAGATGTTCCTCGGGGGGACTGTCTCCTTATGATGCTGCAGAAATCAGCCTCGGACATCAATGGTTCTCTGCTTCCACTGGAAATCACCACATTCAGGGAATTAAAAGCCTACCTGCTCGTCCCCAGTGTGCGACCAAATCACTGATGCAACTCAGTGGGGCAGTACTCTATGTCCACAGCTCAGTGGCAGTAATTAGCGTCATAAATGCAGTATTTCCCTTGTTGTTTTAATGATGTCTCCAAATGCAGGAGACTAGGTGGCCTGGGGAAGGAGGGTGTCTCCAGATGTCTATCTGCTAGGAGCCCCAATCCAGCCTGAGATTCCTAGTGATGTCAGCAACACAGGCTCATACCACCACTTTCATTAGCATGTATGAGAAGTGGGAATTGTGTAGCCTTCCAGATGTTGTGGGATTGCATCTCCCAGCAACTTCACACATTCCAAACAATGGTGAGGAATGCTGGGAGTTGCAGTCCAACCACATCTGAAGGGCCACACAGTTCTCATCTCTGGTATAGATGTTTCCCAGAGCCAAGAAGGGTAAAACAGACTCTCCAGCTGTGATCATGGCCTTGAAATCATAACAGCTATCCTAGTGCCTGGGAGAAGAGCCAGACAGAGGTCTAATAACTTCTCCCTTATCATTCTCAGTCCTGACTATTGACAGTGTTAGAAGCACAGTATCTGCTCAGACTGAGGTTCCTGCACATTGCTTTCAGGTGGGGGCATCCAGACACAAGAAAGCCAGCACAGGCAGGATGGCAGTTTGTTTCCTGTAGTATTTTCAGCTTTACTCCTGAGTGCTATAGCAGGCATAGACTCGAATCCTGTTTACTCCTTTAATTGTTTTGCATCCTACTTTCCTCCCAGTGATGGACTGCAGATGATTTACAGCCTAGATTAAAACAAAATACAGCTGAGATCCATCATAATGGTTAAAAAAATTAAAACAATCACAGCAATACAGCACTGAATTAAACACAAATCCTTGGCATCATTTACACGATAAACATGTAGTGAGATGAATTCATTTTGATCCTTGGTAGTTCACACGTCCTGCGTGACGGTCTCGAGCTATTTGGGAGGGGGGCCACCTTTTATGCCTCAACCTGTGGGACTTTCCATCCCAGGGTTTGTCCCATGTTTTTAAAAAAGTCACGGGAGGATGTGGAAAATCAGAAGTGTAAACAGGCCGGGACAAATATCTCAGGACTAGTGATACCCGGAAATTAAGGTGGGTAGGGGCAGGTACATAGGCCAGAGAGGGAGGGGTCAGTGCCCCTTTTAGTCTGATTTTTAAGTTGATAAGGTAATCCTCCTCCATTGTTCTCTTGCCTATCACTTGAGTGCTCATAGATATGGATGCCTCTGCTTGGTCTCTGCTTGGGAGGCCACGCCCCTGCACCTTTCCATGTCTGAACCATAAAGCAAAATAGTAAACAAAAGTAACTGACCGGCACAGCTGCGGAAAAGCACTAAAGCGCAATTTGCCGCAATAAATCTGCCGTGTAAATGCAGCCTGTGACTCGTACACTAACTGAGCCTAACAACACCAGCTTCAGTGTTACCCACATAAACAACATCTCTAAAGTAGAAGTTCCTGAAATAGAAGCATTGTGGACCACTCTGCCTATCCAAAATGGTACAGAATTTGTCAACTTGGTAATAGAGGTTTGCTGGGCAGTGCATTGCTAAAGACTGCCTAAGACTAATGTTTTTTTTTTAATTTCCTTTCCTAGTTGCTTCACTCAGCAACCCTGTTGCAACACTTTTGCCTGCTGAAAGACTCCTGTTGAACCACAGAAATAGGAGATCTATTGAGACAGCTGAAATTATTTCCAACTCCAGAGAAATGATGGGACAATTCATTAAAAATATGAATAATAACTCAGACAGAATGGATCAGAGGTCTAAATCTTTGCAGGAATATCTTGAAAAATTCTATCAGCATGAAATACAAGGCAGCGGGAAAATGCTGGCTGCAATAGAAAAACAAAATGAAATGCTTGGTGAACTAATAGCCCACATTAAATCGCCTGATAACAACCCTCAAAGGGTTGTTGTAAGGAAAGTTAAAATAAAACTCTTGGTGGGGAATCTGATAAGGAGAACTCACTGCCACAAGAAAATCAGCTACCTTCTTCGAGAAGCACATCTGCTGGAAGGCTGGGATTAAGTAGGCCAGTTAGAAAATAAAGAAACCTGTTCCTCTTACTTTATAAAAACCTACAGTTACTTAGCAACTTTCCAAATAGAAGTATTCTCCATGTAATTGGTTTTCTTATTCTTTCTACCTGGTCTGCCATTGCTAGGAAGCAACAGTTAAGTCATCATTACAATTGCTAGAAATACTTTCAATGTGAGACTGGAATAGGCAGTAATATGTAATGCAAACTTTGATTACCTGTTTGGCTGAAAAATCTATCATTGTGTAAATGCATTCTCTAACCTTTCCTACTCTCAGTAAAACATATTACTTTACCTTTCTTTAACCATACACTTAATGGAACAATTACTATTCTATTAAAGAAAAGACATAACTACTAGATATTATGTTTATTTTTATATTTACACACACACACAATTATTTACATCCCCTCCCAAACAAATTTGAACTGAAATACACATATGGCGTAACAAAAAGTATTAACTACAAAATATACATAGATATATAAATAACAATTTTTTCATACATAAAAATATTTAATATTTAATATTGATTCATGAATCCAATGTATTCCTTTAAAAAATTTAGAGGGTAATTAAGAACAGCAAATATTAATACTTACAATTAACTTTATTCTAAATAAATTTATCTGATAGTTGCAACTGTAGCTTATGCCATCACAGCATTACATTCACAATTATTTGCAGATCCCATTCCTGTGATACAGCTGCCAAAATATTCTTTTAAAGTGTCACGAAAGCCTCACCCTCTGCTTTTTTATGTGCATCGTCATTAACCAAAGGTGCTCCTAGAGTGTCAAGCACGAACCTCTGTACCCGTCTGTTTGGATCATCAAGAATTTGCCGTTTTGTTTCACATATATTATGGAGAATTACACATGCACATATAACTGAACAAACATTTTCCTCTGCAACTTCAATACTATATCTCAATGATCTCCAGCGTCCCTTGAGATGCCCAAAACACCTCTCCATGGTAGAACAGACCTTGTTTCGATATCTGTTATGTAGTCTCTGTTTATTATTAGTGGACCCCCTATATGGTGTGAGGAGCCATTTCCTTATAGGGCACACTCCATCAACAAGGGTAGGAGGAACGATTTGTTGACCCATTATAGTTATTGTGGGGTTTCGTGGAATGAATATTCCTGCCTCCTTTGTTTCAAAAACAAAAAACAAAAAAAACAGAGTTCCTAAGCATCCTGGCGTTGTGATTCTTGTCTCTGCATCAGTAAAAAAACAAAACAAAAAAACACCCTGTGATCACATGTCCCTTGAAGTATACATTGTACCTATTTTTCCTGTTAATATATTCATTTCCTTGGCACACTGGTGGAATAATATTTTTTTTTAAATATTTTTATTCGCATTTTCAAACATTAAAAACTTTCATACATTTCCACAGTTAATCATTAACACATGCATTTTCGTCAGGTTCTACAACACAACCTATTTGTATTTTACTTTGTAACATGTTATACATTCCATTTTTCCTTTTTACACACACAAAACACTTTACTTCCTTGTTTCCTATCTGTCCATATTGTTTAATTTATGCCACACTTTCCCCCCCTTTTTTTATCTTTCAATCTCAGCCCAGCTCTGTTTTCCTTCTTTCTGTCTCTAATTTTTCCTTCAAATCTCTTTTATATCCCATTCTATCCCCCATCTTTCTTTCCAGATGGGTTTTAGAATCTCCCACTCTTCTAAGCCTTTTTGGGTTTTCTTCTCATCTATCAGTATCGTGAGTCTATCCATTTCGAACATATCATGGAGTTTCTCTAGCCATACTTCTAACGCTGGTATCTCTTGTGATTTCTAATATTTAGCGTAAGTTATTCTTGCTGCTGTCATTATATATGATAATACCTTCCAGTATTTCATCTGTAGTTGTTTATCTATCTTATGGAATAGATTAAGTAGGTAAATCTCTGGGACTAATGGAAAATTTGTATCAAATATTTTTAGCACTGTTTTGTGGATTCTTCCCCAGAATTTAACTGCTTTATCACATTTCCACCACATGTGGATATATGTGCCTACAGCTTTCTGACATTTCCAGCATTGGTTCGTCATATTTTTATATATTTTTGCTAAATTTGCTGGTGTTAGATACCATCTCATCCACATCTTATACATATTTTCCCTTATGTTGTAACTTCTTGTGAAAGTTAAGCCTTTCCCCCATAAACCTTCCCAATCTTCCAATGGAATCTCATAACCAAGATCTTGTGCCCATTTTTTCCTGTAATGTTTTGTGTTCTCTTTTTCTTGTTTTGAGTTCGTTAATAACTTGTATATTTTTGATAAGTTCTTTTTATTATCTCCCTGGATAATTTCGTCAAATTGTGTTACTTCTGTCTCTATACCCACCAGTTTTTGATCCATCTTAAATTTCTCAAGAAGTTGTTTATAAAGTAACCAATGGCATTCTTTGTTGTCCGCTTTTAGTTCTTCCTGGGATTTCATTTCATATCTATTTCCTTCTTTTTTCAATAAATCTTTATATGTAAGCCAAGCTCCTTTATATATATCCTCTCTTTTATAAAACGCCTCATGATTCGACAGCCATAAGGGCATTTTCGTATATAATTTTCTCTTAAACTTTAACCAAGTTCTTAACATTGCTGCTCTAATATAATGATGTTTAAATTCACTGTGGACTATTATCTTATTATGCCACAGATAGGCGTGCCACCCAAACCTTGTGTTGAATCCTTCTAATGTTAACAGTCTGGTGTTTCCTAGTTTAATCCATTCTAACAGCCATGATAAGACACTAGCATGATAATACAATTGAAAATCCGGTAGTGTTAACCCCCCTTTTTCTTTTTTCTCAGTCAGTATATTCCATTTTATTCTAGGCTTTTTGCCTTTCCAGATAAACTTTAATATATCTTTTTTCCATACTTCCATCACCTTGTCATTCCTTACAATTGGTAAGTTTTGGAATAGATATAACATCTTTGGTAACATTTTGATTGATGATATTCTTCCCAATAACGATATGTCTAACTCTTCCCATTTCTTTAAATCTTTCTTAATCTCATTCCAAATTTTCCCATAATTATTCTTGAATAAATCTAAATTCTTATTTGTGATATTAATACCTAAATATCTAATTTTCCTCTCTATCTTAAATCCAGTTATTTTTTCAAGTTCTTGTTCTTCTTGCTTTCTTAAATTCTTTGTTAACATCACCGTTTTATCTCTGTTTATTTTTAATCCTGCCAGTTCTCCATATTCTTCTATCTCCGCCACCAGGCTCCTTATACTTTCTTTTGGATTGTCTAATATAAACACTAGATTGTCCGCGTATGCCTTATATTTGTACTCTTGTCCTTTCCATTTCCACCCCTTTATTTGTTGATCCGTTCTTAATTTCCTATTCAGAACCTCTAGGATAATGATGAATAGTAAGGGGGATAACGGACAACCTTGACGTGTTCCTTTTTCTATTTTAATAGGTTTGGTCTTCTCTCCGTTTATTATTACTTGGGCTTCTTGATTTCTATAGATCTTACTTATCCAATCATAGAAGTTTTCTCCTATATTCATTTTCTTTAAAACTTCCAGCATGAATTCCCATTTGACATTGTCGAATGCCTTTTCAGCGTCCGCAAAGATCAATAACAATTTTTTCTCATTATGTTTTTCATAGAATTCTATCAAATCTAGAAGTACTCTTATATTATCTTCTGCCTGTCTGCCTGGAAGGAAACCGCTCTGATCTTCATATATCCAGTTATTTAAGACTTTCTTAACCCTTTCAGCCAATATATACGCAAATATCTTATAATCTATATTCAAAAGTGATATTGGCCTATAACTTCCAGGTAGTGATAAATCTTTCCCCTCTTTCAGTATTAATGATATATCTGCTTTGCCCCAGGTGTCTGGGCATTTTCCTCTATTTATATTATTTAGTAATTTACATAATGGGTCCAAAAATTCTTCTTCAAATACCTTATAATAGAGTACTGAAAAGCCATCTGGGCCTGGAGCCTTGCCCGTTTTCATTTTCCTTATTGCTTCCCTGATTTCCAGTTTTGAAATTTGTTTATTCAAGTCCATTTTTTTGTTCTTCTGAGATTTCAGGTATTTTTTCTTTTTCCAGATATTCCTTTATCTTAATCTCATAATCTTTTATATTTCCATGTTTTTTGTATAATCTAGCATAGTATTGTTCGAATATTCTAATTATATCTTTCTGTTTAGTATAACTTCTCTGATCATCTCTTATTTCTATTATTAACTTTCTCTCTTTCTCCTTCTTAAGCCTGTAAGATAGCCATTTACCTGGTCTATTTGCTTGTTCAAAGTATTTTTGGTGGGCGTATTTCATTTTATTCATAATTTCCATTAACATATTACTTTCTATTTGTTTTTTCAAAATTTTTAATTCCTTTCTTGTTTTCTCATCACTCGGTGTTCTTTTTAAAGCTTCTTCCTTTTTTTGGATTTCTTCTTTAAGTTTTCTTACATGTTTTTGCTTATTTTTTTAATATTCATATTCCAGTTTCATAAATTGCCCTCTTATGACAGCTTTCCCTGCATCCCACACAGTGTCTATCTTTGTGTCCTTGTCTAGATTTTCCACAAAAAAATTGCTTTATAGCTATTTTTAAACTTTCCACTATTTCTTCTTTTTTTAATAAAAAATCTTGAAGTCTCCAATTGTATTGTTTTTTCCTTAATCCCAATTCTAGGGTCACTGGGGCATGGTCAGAGATCAATTTCTGTTGAATTTCTATTTTTCTTATGTTTTTCAACATTGTGGTAGAGACCAAGAACATATCTAATCTGGACCATGTTTTAAATCTATCTGAATAGAATGTATAGTCTCGTTCCTGTCCATGTAATATTCTCCAACAATCTTTTAAAGATAATAACGCCATCTTTTCATTAACTTCCTTTGGTAATTTCCCTTGTCCCCCTTTTTTCCCTGTTGTATCAGATCTATCCAATGTTAAGTCAAGGACACCATTCCAGTCCCCAGCAAGGATCAGATTATCATAATCATATTTCACCAGTTCCTTTCTAAGATTTTTATAAAACTCCCCCTTGTTATTTTGTGGACCATATACTCCTAACATCATGACTTTCTCATTTTGCATGTTTATTTCTACCCCTACAAAGTGGTCATTTATGTCGTTTATTATTTCTCTTGATTCATATCTTTTATTTACATATATTGCCACCCCTCGGTTCTTTTTGTTATAGTTTGTCATATATAACTCTCCCAGAGCTTTATTTTCAAGTAGCTTCTTATCTTGATCTCTAATATGAGTCGCTTGTAAACACACGATCTCTGGTTTTTGTTTTATCAGATAATGTAGAACCACTCTTCTTTTATTCGGACTATTAAGTCCATTAACATTCCAGTTTATAATTTTCCCTTCCATTTTTGTTTGGTTTTATTTAAATTCTTGAATTAGTTCTTTCTAATATATTTCTTACTCCTCTTCCCCTTCTCCTGCTTCTCCTTTTCTTAGTCCTCCTACTGCACCTAGTAACTCTTCTTCCTCGGTTTCAAATTCATCCAAATCTTCTTCTCCTGACACCATCTCTTCTTCTTCTTCCTCTCCTTCCCCTCTCCGCAATTCCTGGTCTATCATTCTTACGTTCCTCTCTGCTTCAGGGTTATCCTTTAAATGTACCTTATCTGTTGATTTTTTTTGAATCCCTGGGCATCTGCTCTTTTAGTTTATTTCTCTCTTTTGTCTCCTCCTCTTCTTTTCTCCAATTTGTTACTTGCTCTACCTTGTCTTGATCTATTTCTTCTTTTCTCCTATCTGGAACTTTCCCATCTGCTCTCTCCTTCTCCCCCCTCCTGCCTTTATTACCATTATCCATGCCTTTTTGTATCTTTTCCAATAAATTCTTTGCTTTATTTGTCGTATTTATCAAATATGTTTTCATTTGATAGGTGACCGATAACCCTTCTCTTTTGTTCCATTTATATCCTATTTGTCTTTCTCGCAAAATTCTTGTTAGGAAATTATATTCCTTTCTCTTTTTCAACACTTGAGTAGGTATGTCCTTATAAATTTTAACTTCTTGACCTTCTATTATCAGGTTTTTTCTAATGCTTTGTTGAACTATGATATCCTTCACTCTCTCCCGTACTAAATATACTATTATATCTCGTGGTAAATTATTATTTTTTTGCTATCCAGGAATTTATTCTAAACAGTTTATCCACCTCTACATCAAGTTGCTCCTGGTCCCAATTTATAAATTCTGCTAGTGCTGGGATCACCCTCATTTCCAAATCTTCGTTGTTTATTTCTAATAGACCTCTGATTTTAATACATTTTGATCTTTTGTTACTTTCTTGTACTAATTTCTGTGAATCTTCTTGTTTACTTTTGTTTTCTAATGTTTTAGTTCTTTCTTCTAAATTATCCACCTTTACTTGTAGATCTTGTATTTCTTTGCTCATTTTATTTATGTCTTTCGTGACCATCTCTAACTGCACTCCAAATTTTTCCAATTGTTTCTGTAAATCTGTTTTTATTTCCCCCTTCAACTCTTTCATTTCCAATTTCAAATCTGAACTTAATTTTTTAAATTCTTGTAATAACAACATATTTGTATCTCCCACTCTGGCTTGGAATTCAATCGATGCCCTTCTAACCTCTCGGGTTTGTGATCTTGTCTGGGCCATCGTTCTCTTTGAGATTGGCATTCCCTTTTTGTCTGTCTAACAGTCTAAGTTTCCCTGTATCTGAAATTAATTTTCCCAAGTTTTCCTTTATAACACCCAAAAGTTATATTCTTACAGAAATTCCTTATATTTTTTCTACCTACTATTCTCAAGTTCAATTAATTAAGTTAGCCAAGCTAGATCACATAACATATCACTTTTCTAACATATACCACCTGTATATGTTTATTATACCCCTATCGACCTCTTTTACACACAATTTGTCGTTATCAAATATACCCCTATCAGCTTCTTTTACTTACAGTTATCAACATCAAATTAACAATTATACCATTTTATATTTTTAAATTCCAAAAATTAATTGATTTTCCCCTTTAACACTATTATTATATATATGCTTCTGTTCTCCCTTGCCAATCTCAATTACTATTCTGTTAATGATTCAGGTGGCTTATATAAATTCTCAGCTTAATTTCAAGATTTTCTTCAAAATCAATTCAAAATTAATTCAACTATTTAATTCAAGGAGTGAGTCCCAGATTCATTCAATATAATTTTCTCAAATTATTGGTTTTACTGATTTTACTACCCAACCACTTAATTCATTTATCTCCTCGAGAACCAATCTTAAATTAATTATTCAAACTGAAATTTCTCAAAGAAATCAAAATATTCAGTTAATTCTGTTGGTTGAAAACCTTTCTAATTATTTCAATTTGTATTCAGATTCACATTTCATTCATAGATTTTTATATACCATCAGCAACAAGTTGGAAAAATTCTCTAATATCTACTTTTTTTAAAATTTGCAATATATCTTCCAATTAATTTTGCTCTATATAATTCTTTAAAGAGTTATTACATACTTAATATTTTCATCAAACATAAACACAAACACTAAATTACCATGGAGTATTCAGATTTTCGTGCTTGCTCAGTCTCAGTAAAGATGAGTGTGGATTCCTCAAGCATCAAACATACGTCTTTCTCCTTCTCCTCCTTCTCTATCTTGCCCCTTTCTTTCACTTTCCCCACTTCTTCACCTGTTCTATAGCGATAATTTCCCACCGCGTCCTTTTGCTCTTCCTTTACTTCAACTCACACTCTTATCCCTGTTCTCCGTTGTTGAGTCCCCGTTGTTGCTTTCGTTCTCCGGTTCGCCCTGTCCTTCTTTCGGGCGCCTTCTTCTCCTCTGGTTATATTCTGTCCGTCTTAGTTATCCAACATCACTTATTCTACCTCTTACTTCTATTCTCCGCTTTCTGCTTTCTTACAAAACAATTAGTCCTGGAATTTAGTCTCTGGGCCAGTCTCTTTCAGTTCTCAAATCTCTTTTAGCTCCCCTTCTCTTAGCTAACGCGTTTGTCTGATTTCTTCTCTCTGGCTTCCTTGTTTCCACTCCACCCACTGTTCTTAAGGTCGTACCTTAAGTTTCTCTTCCCAAACTGAGTTTGCTCACTCGTTTGGATGTTCTTGCCTCTACTCGGAACCACAGAATTCAAATAAGGCATTTTATATGGCAAAAAGGAAAACTTGCTTGAACCAAATTATATTTTCATATTCTGATTCTAAAACAATGGCGGCGGCGCTTCCACCTGAACTCAGGTAGCTCCACCTGGGCGGGTTAAGGCGATCCGACCTCCCCTGATTTCTTCTGTGGGTAGAGTTAACCTCCTTAACCCATGAAACCTGGCACAAAAACTGGTCTCTAGCCGCCTCCTCCATTTGTCTGATTACACAGACAAAATTTCCTTCCAAAAAGTTAGCAATAGGGAAGGTTTTACCCAGGTTTTGCAGTCAGTTCTTCAGAGCTCCTAAAGAACCAGCTTGTTCCGATGCCATCGCCACCAGAAGTCAGTCAAAGCAGTGTCCTTCAAAAACTGTCACTGGTGGAATAATATTGACATGACATCCATTCTGGCACGCAAATCCATTAATTACCTGTGTAAGAGAAAATACAGATAAAAAGGAAATGTTAACCTTTGGTCGGATGTTAGCTGGCTATTTGCCATATAATGTCTATTTGAAGTAGCCACCTCAAGCATAATCCTTATTAGCTGTATCGTGTTACACAAATAAATTTCAAAAGTCAGTGTCAAAAACTCAACTGATGTGAGTACTCGCATTTTCAAATAATAATTTTTTTAAAAAAATAACATTACCTTCCTATGATCTCCTAAGAACACAGTTCACTTCAGAAGTAGCTTCTCCATTGCAAGCACAACCTCGATGAAAATCTTGCACACTCTGGATCACCCAACACCGAACAGATGGCAAGCATAGGAGCATCGGTGGTCGGGAAGCCAAATAGCTATAGCTAGATGCTTCTCCACAGGAATAGCCCTCTTCATATTTGTGTCTGCTTTGGCTATCTCTGGATGGAGAATATCCACAAGTTTCATGAAAAGGAATCACAGCATTCTGAAGTACAGGATCCAGGGTTTGTCGGACCAGATGGACATGAAGAATTTCTCCCACCAGTCTTTACTTGTTGAATACACCAACCACCTCCATAAATGGGCATATGGGCGAACACACTGAAATAACAGAGGAGTATTGATGGTTTCAAAGTACATTAGATCACTACCGAATTTGCTGGATGACATACATTCAAAATTATATAGCAAAAGAAGGGGACAGAGCATCCTTCATTGGTGCTGATGACATCTCCACCTGTACAGCATTGAAAGGGATGTCCTCAGCAGTACAGAGGTACCTAGACAAGTTGCAATGTTCAACTCCATTATGAAAGTAATGGCAGTTCGTGCACTACTACAGCTTTGTAAGTACTCACCGATCAATGATATTAATCTGTTCTGCCCCAGAAAGAGCCAATCAACAAGTACGTGGCAGGAAAGAGCACAAGAAACACGTCAGCACCTTTGTGAAAAAATGAGTAATCGCATCCTTGATTGACAGCAAAAAAAAATAAATCCCAAGATTTTAAATGCATGTAAACAAAAAACAAAACATAATGAAAAAAGGGTTTAATTATGACTGAAAGGCTGTCACATCTCGCTACATGCTCCTGTGTAAACAAATATCCCGGGATATTCATGTGAGCAAAATAAATCATGTAAACACCTAGGGATGAACTCGGTATCAGGAAATCCTGGTTCTCCCTGTGATATTTATTGTCATCTAACTGGCACCATTGTTCCTCAATCCTTGGCCTTCTGTGAGATTTGCCTACCAACGCACAGGGATTTTGTGTGTGTGTGTGTGTGCTGCATCTGCCTTGTCTCATGTCTTTTAGCCCATGCCAGCCCCAGTTTTGCCTCTTACAGCCCTCTTGCATTGGTGCGCTCCACCCCTCAGCCATCCCCATGCACCCTGAGGCTTTGCCTGGGGGCATATCAACACCCCTCCCTCCTTCAGATTGCTTAGGCAGTTATGCTCCAAAGAAGGAACTAGGGAGGAGGAACCAACTCTCTGGAGGCCCTGACTTCCCCACATGAGTCTGGCTCAGCCTTATGATCTTTGGGGGTGGCTTTCTCTCCCTTCCCATACCCTCCCTGGCACATCTGATGAGGACACGGGAAAGAGGTTTCTCGGAGGCTGCTCCTGGACTATGGAGCTCCCTCCTAAAGGTGATGGTCCTCCTAGTTAGACAGGCCTCCAGCTTTTGACTGAGGGGTGGTGGTGGTAGAAGGATGTGCAAAGGATGTGCTGGTATTTTTTAAAATATGTAGTATGTACTTTATGTGTTTTTAATTGTTTTAAATTAATATGTTACCAGCAGTTTTGATTGATTTTCCAACTTTTTTTCCGACCACATACTCTAGCTTTTAAAACTTGTATTGTAAGCCTCTTTGGGTCCCATTTGGGGAAGAGGCAGGATATAGCTCAAGTAAGACAGTCTATCCTGTCAGTCCAGCCTTGCCCCTCAACTACAAACATTCACTTGTGTTTAAACTTTCCCATCTTACACAGCTCCATCTTTCAGAGTCCCTTGATAGACATGGACTTATCACACAGGCAACAGGGTTTTCTCTTCTGTCCTGTAACGTGCCTCAAGGTTTGTACCAGTTTTGCAGCTAAATGTTTTTAGATGCCTGAGAAACTTTTGCTACTGTTGCTTCTCCTCTCATGGAATGAATGTATTTCGCTTGTATGTATGTTTCCTGCCACTCAAAACAGAGAACAAAAGCCTTTCTAAGCCAATGAGTCACAAGTATGACCTGCTGAACTCAGGGGGACCTTTTCCTCCGAGGAGATACCAAGAGGTTTGTTCTGCTCCAGTGGTTCTTAACCTGTGGTCCATGGACCCCCAGGGATCCGCAATGTCCTCACAGGGGGTCTGCAGAGGCTTGAAGTTTGCTTGGCCCACCTCCTGCCTGCAGTGGAGTGGTCATGTGACAGCAGCCAAGGTAAAGGCTGGCTGGCTGGCTTGGCCTGCACATTGCCATTCAATCTGCTCCAGCCACAAACATGCAGGAAGAAGCAGAAGAAAAGTCTTCCCTCCCCGTCCAGTGCCTCTGAGGGAAGGCTTAATGATGGTGTAATTGGATGATGATGATGATGTATGATTGTTATTGATATTAGGGTTTTAAATCTTGAGTTAAGTCTTGAGTGTCCACAGCAACAAAAGTTACTTAAAAGGGGTCCTTGGTAAAGAGAAGGTTAAGAACCACTGTTCTACTTCTTTAGCAGGTGGGCTGTGAGGTGGGTTTCATAAATGAATTCTTATATATGAGGGAAGCCACGAGGCACAGAGCCCAGGGAGGAGGGCCAAAAGGTTTGCAAGGAGCTTCCTGGCCTTCCTCCTCCTTCCTGAGCCACAGGGCCTCTTCCCCAGTGGCCCCACTATAACCACAGGCTCTGCTCCCACCTCCCCGATCCTCTGGTGGGCGTGGCCTCTGGGAGAGGAGTAGGTGGGCCCCAGGGCAGAGGGTGGAGCTAGGTGCTTCCCTTCCTGGCCAGCAGAGGGCAAGGCAGGGCGGGGAGCTCTGGAGGGGGCGCTTAGCAAGGAAGGCAGGCCAAGGAAGGGAAGCACGTTCCTGGCTTCCCCACCTC
The DNA here is from genome assembly GCA_030847615.1 of Gambelia wislizenii. Lineage (NCBI taxonomy): Eukaryota > Metazoa > Chordata > Lepidosauria > Squamata > Crotaphytidae > Gambelia > Gambelia wislizenii. The sequence continues at coordinate 265,731,042 of JAUMIR010000002.1, forward strand.
CTCCACGCCTGGGAAGAGCGCCAGAGGGTGGCCATGGCCATGGCTGCCCATCCTCTGGAGCAGGCGAGAGATCTCCATCAGGGACAAATTCCTTTCTCTCCCCCTCCCCGACCCTCTGGGCACATGTAGAGTGCCCAGAGTGCAGAAGCGAAGCAAGGGGACCAGTGAAGCGACTGGGGAGGATGTGGCCCTTCCTCCTGGGCTTGGCCTGAACAGATCACCCAATGACTGCAGGGCTGCCCCCTTTCTCCCCCTGAATTCACAGTGGCAGCTCCTGGCAGGTGCTTTGCACATGCTCAGGGGCTGTCCTGTCCATGATCAGGTTGCAGGCTGTGCTGATGCTGAGAGGAAACTGTGGCTGATCACGGGATTGACTGAAGTGGGGATTCTGCCCAGGGGTATTGTGTGGAGCACTTTGGGGCGAGGCTTTTCCTGGGCATCTGGAGGCAGTGGTGGCAGATTCTGGAAAGTCAAGACTCCCTGGCATGAAATGAGGAGGCTGGAAGTGGTTTTTTCCAGTTCCCACTTGGGTCGAAGGCTCTTATTTGCCAGGCTTTTAAAATACTGATAAGAGGACAGTCAGAATTCATGCAGAATGGACCCCTTTTCTGCCCGTGACAATTCATGCTTGGCTTCTTTTTGACATCAACTATCCTGAATCTGTTTTAATCCCAACATTACGATCTGTATTGACAGGGAGCTTCAGACTTGCTGCTGCAAACTGACCCCCTCTTTTCTCAAAATGCTTACACCCCCAGATACTGGGTTTTCGGTATCCCGTCCAGCCTATCTAAAAGGACATACTTTCCAGCCCTCAAGTAAGGGGCATCCTTTACAATAAGGAACTCCTGATAATCCTTGGCTCATGGATGACTGCCTCCCCCCACCTGTACCTCACATGTTGCAGCAGCTGAGAGTAGTGGTTGGTGGTTGTGCTGTGAAGGAGCAGAACCACAGTGTAGTAGGGAAATTACTTTGGAACTGCAATTTACAGAATCCACAGTCAGAAGGACCACTGGCTGTGTTGGTTGGGGATGTTAACAGTTGTACTGTAGTTAAAAAATTTACTTTCCCCTTTTTGGGGAAAAACATTAAGACAGTCTTGTTGCAACAAGTTGGTGAGAAGGGTAATAACAAAGTAGTCTTGGGTTCTTACTGCTATCGTAAAGGGGGTAGATGATAAAAAGAATTGTAGCACTATGATCCCACTTCAACTGCCATGACTGCCTCCTATGAAATCCTGGGATTTGTAGTTTGGCAAGGTTATTAGAATGCTCTGGATGATCATTCTAAATCCCCTCTGTGAACTGTAAGCCATGGCTGTTAAAGAGGAATCATAACACTATACTATAATTACTTTGGACTTTATCACACCAGGCTGGTAAATGGCAATTGCAGCCAGGTAATGGTTTCTTTGGGTGGTCATTATCTCCTGACCTTGTGTTGGTCCATCACACCTTTTCACTGTTGAGAAAAACCATTAATGGCTCCCAATATCATGTGATTCTTCTCCCCCTGCCTCCCTCTTTCCACCTCGCTATTCCCAAGCAGGCTGGGGTTGGTTTTACTCCATTTTCCTTTTATTTTCTATTTCTTTACCTTTTTTTTAGACCTTATTGTTTTGCCATAATAATGCAATCCTGGCGAAATGAAAACAAAAAAATTGAAGGAGCACAATTACAGAGAAGTGTGATAGTGATTGTTTTCCAACTGGTGTGTTCTCGTTTGCTTCCAGAATGCAATTGCTGTTGTGAGAGAAAAGGGTGGTATGATAAAATCCCTTGTGTGAAAGGGCCCCGGGAAGGAAGAAAGGGTTGGGAGAAAAGGGTGTGGGGATAAATTAATTTGGAAAAATGAAATTGAGTCAGGAGCAGCTTCTTCTCTCCCACCCTTAGAAGAATAATTGCCTAGAAAATCATCACACAGGAGAGTAAGAGGGGTGAGGATCTTTAATATGAATGAAAGTATTCAGAGCAGGGGGATGGAAACAACGCAAAGGGGTGCAAAGGACCCGCATCCCACCCCTCTCATGGCAGCTTCTGTCCAGGCAAGTCAGCAACTATTGTATACACAGTACAGTCGTCCCTTCACATTCACGGGGGTTAGGTTCCACGGACCCCCGCGAATGTGAAAAATCAGCAAATATTGATTGCCCCCCTCCCCCACCAAAGTGACCATGGGGCCTCTGGAGGCCCCATAGTCGCTTTCCCCGGACTCCCCACTCCCTCCCAAGGCCTTCATGGGGCCTCCGGAGACCCTCCTGAGGCCCTGTGGATGCCTCCCCAGCCCTCCCCACTCCCACCCAGGGCCTTCATGGGGCCTACGGAGACGCTCCGTAGGCCCCATGGAGGCCTCCGTGGCCCTCCCCCCTCCCGCCCAGGGCCTTCATAGAGCCTACCGAGCATCTCTGTAGGCCACATGGAGGCCTCCGCGGCCCTCCCCCTCCCTACCAGGGCCTTCACATGGGTGGTGATTGGCTGCTCCTGTCACTCCTTCAGCCAATCAGCACACTGGGAAAGGCAACATACCTAAACCCATTGTACATACTCAGGAGGCAACATACCTACATACCTAAGGCCATTGTGCACACCCAAAGGTTTTATATAGATAGATTACATCCTCTGGGGCACCACTAAGGCTGGTGTCACCTCTCCCCCCAACAGTGTCACCTGGGGCAGTTCGGTATCTCTGCACCCCCCTATTGCCACCACTGTACATCCCTACTTCTTTCTTAACAAAAAGACAATAGCTCAGCACCAGAAACCCTGCTCTAGACTCAGGAAGTCTAGGTTTTTAAAAAATGGCACCAAACATTTTTGTACTAACACATTATGTGGGCTAGGGCAAAAATGCACCCCAAATAGTAAAAATAAATAAATAAATAAATAAAATAAAAATAAATCAGATTTGCTTGGGTGCTTTTTGCCCCAAACAGATTTTACTTGTCGAAAAAAGAAAAAAGAACTCTGAATATGGCAAGTGACTACAATTCAGGAACTTTATTGAAAACCTTTCTGTATCAATGGCAAAGAAATGTCAACAGCAGAGGTGGGCTATTTTAGGCCTAGAAAAGGCCTTTTTCTAAAATAGGAAGTAAATAGGAAGTGACATCCAGATACTTCCTATCAATAAAAAAGCATAATAATAATAATAATAATAATAATAATAAATGTATTTCTATCCTGCCCCTCTGCAACGCAATTGGGGCAGATTACAATATAAAAACTCCATACCCAAGCGTGCCCACCCCTTAAAATAATGTTAAATTAGAAAAGATTAAAAACATAAAACAATTTTTAAAAATTAAATTAGAAAAGATTAAAAACATACAATATTTTTTTAAAAATTCCAGTGGCATCTCAAAGGGAAAGGACAGCCGAGTCTGCAGGCCGGGTTAGTTATTCAGGAAAGGCCTGCCCCAAAAGATCCATCTTGGCAGCTTTTTTTAAATTTTAGCTTCTCCTGGACCTAAAATCCTGCAAGGAGGCAACCCTCCCCAAAAAAATCCATGGTGAAAATTCCTCTCACTTCCCTGGAGGGTGTTTAGAGGATCTGAGGACCCTAAAAATGATTTGGGGGAGTGTACAACCCTCTGAGGTGTCCTGGATGGGCTAAAGTGGCCCCCTAGCCTCTCACAGTTTCCCACCCCTGACCTACAGAGAAGGTCTAGTTCTGTGTGGATTCTGCTATGAGACATAACTACATGTCCCATCCTGCTGCATGGAGGTTAGGTTATCTACACCAGTGGTTCTTAACCTGTGGTCTGGGGACCCCCAGGGTGCCATGATGTCCTCACAGGAGGATCCGCGAAGGCTTGAAGGCTGCTCAGCCCATGTGACAGGGGCCAAGACAAAATTTGGCTGGCTTGGCCTGCCCATTGCCATTGAATCCGCTCCAGCCACAAACTTGCAGGAAGAAGCAGAAAAGTCTTATCTCCCCCTCCAGTGCCTCTGAAGGAAAGTTTAATGGATGGTGTAATTGTATTATTATTGTTGTTATTGTTATTTTGTTATTATTATTAGGGTTTTAAATCTTGAGTTAAGTCTTGGGGATCTCCAGATGGCCTTTTTAGTCATCAGCACGCTTGCAGAAAGCACGGGATAAGTCCTTCCTGAATCTTCATTTGCAAAGAAAAGCCAGAGAGATTATTATTACTGTATTATTATTTTGTTATTATTATTAGGGTTTTAAATCTAGAGTTAAGTCTTGGGGGTCCACAGCAACAAAAGATATCTAAAGTCCATTTTCACCCTCTACTTCCCCCACCCAAACATAGAATCATAGAATCATAGAATTGCAGAGTTGGAAGAGACCACGAGGGCCATCCAGTCCAACCCCCCTGCCACGCAGGAAATCTTGATCAAAGCATCCCTGACAGATGGCAATCCAGCCTCTGTTTAAAGACCTCCAAGGAAGGAGACCCCACCACGCTCCGAGGGAGTGTGTTCCACTGCCGAACAGCTCTTACTGTCAAAAAGTTCCTCCTCATGTTGAGGTGGAATCTCTGTTCCTGGAGCTTGCACCCATTGCTCCGTGTTCCAGTCTCAGGAGCAGCAGAAAACAAGCCTGCTCCATCCTCAGCGTGACATCCCTTCAAATACTTAAACAGGGCTATCATATCGCCTCTTAACCATCTTAAACCATCCCAAAACACTTGATTTCCTTCAATTTCTCTTTCAAAATGGCAACCAGAAGTGAAGTGACATCACTTTCTGTCACCATTTTTGAAGGAGAAATGGAAGGGAATCTGATATTTGAGATGAGGTGAGAGGTTCTGAGGGAGACTGGAGGGAGCTTTGGGTGCAATTTTCAGGCAATTTTTGCCTGAAAAAACTGGATGGAAAGTGTTGGGGAAGCTTCAGTGGATACAACAGTCAGGTCCAGGGGCCACAGTAGGATTGCAGCCTGGGAGGGGGCAAAAGGAGGACATTACCCCTAAATAAGAATTCTGCCCCCCCCTGAAATGTTCCATCAGTCCCCAAATTTCTAGCACTGCAGTTGACTTCAGTCTTCAGAATTCAGAAATAGATGTAAATTATCTTTTGTAAAGATAGAGATATAAAGTGGAGTAGAAGGATAAGCAATTATCATCAGGAGGGCAGGGTGGGAAGTTTTATGAATCTACGGTGTGTTATATCGTTCTCATTGGTAGTAAGAATACATAGAAGTTTTACTGATTATTGAGAAATGTATACCCCGTGGAGGCCTCCGTGGCTCTCCCCCCTCCCCCCAAGGCCTTCCCGGGGCCACGCAAGGCTCTGTGGAGGCCTCCCCAGCCCTCCCCCACAATGCCTTCACAGGGCCTCCAGAGGGTCTCCAAAGGCCCCGTGGAGGCCTCCCCGTCCCTTCCTGCTCCCTCCCAGGGCCTTCACTGGGCCTCCGGAGGCCCCGTGTCGCGGTTTTGGGAGGGTGGGGGGCCCTCCCAAAAGCACAAATAATCAAAACCGCCGAGTTCGCGAATGTGGAGGGGCAACTGTACTACTATATGGAGAGAAGAAGAGGCAGGCAGATCTCCACCAGGCCGGGGCCCAGAGGCAGTGGAAAGGCCTCCCTTCATCCCAGCTGCCATGGCTCTGGCCTTGGAAGGAGAGAAGAACCAGCAGTAGCTGCTGGGTTTAACCCCTACCCTCACTGCCATTCCCTTTTCCTTATGTCTCACGTCTTATTTAGATTGTAAGCCTGAGGGGCAGGGAACTGTTAAATTAACCATTTGTCAGCTGCTCTGAGAGCCTTTGTGGCTGAAGGGTGGGGTATAAATACGCTTAAATACCTAAATGCAAGCAAAACATATGAGGAAAAGTTGAGGGAGCAGGTCATGTTCTGCCAGATGAAGAGGCATTTGGGGGCAAAAAAATGTGATTCCTTTTAGGGTGAGGGGGCAGGTGTGGCTCTCCAAGCTCTCCTAGGCAGATGAGGCCCCCTAGCCTGCCACAGTTGCCCACCCCTTCCCTAGCTGGAGTTCCTCCTTCGATCAGGGGTTGGACTCAATGGTCCTCTTCCAACTGCATTGTTTTATGACTCTGTCTTCTTTTAAGGGGCTGCCAAAGGCCTCATGCTGAGTATCCTGGTCCTGTCCGTAACCTTCCTCCAAAGGGCTGTTGACGGGAGTATTTCCTGCTGTGATGACTCTGGGCAGCCTGTGGGCTGGTGAGTCCCTTATGCCTGGTTTCTTTTTCGTTTCATTTCAAATATTTATACACAAGCAGACTTTCCAGGTGTGATGTACCAAGAACACATGCTCGCATTCACTCAATAAGAATTCTTTATTGGTAAGGAAACGTGTATCAGGAACGTAGAACAAAGCCGAAACTAAACACAGACTAGCACAACCCCCCAGATAAACCCTTGCAGCATGAGAATGGCATTTGGGAGGAGAGTAAATGGCCCAGCCAGCACCTGGAGCTGCGACCTTGAGCTATTGTGGAGAACAGCCTTCCCAGGCCAACAGGGAGGGCTGGCACCCCTCCAAAGGCAGAGAGGCCCAAGCAAGGAAAACAGGCCAAAGCCAGCCTTATGTCAGGGTCCTCCATGAATTCCACTCTAAGTCCCAGAATTCAGGGATGAGCCTGACATACTGCCCTCCCAAAAATCAAACTCCCCCCCCCCTTTCAGCCCGGCTTATCAGGAAAGTGAGCATGGAACTTTCATAATAAGCGCGGAGCATTTACATGTTCAACATTAACCCATTCAGCATGGCCCAAAGGCAAATGTTTCCATTTCACGAGATATTGCAACCCCCCCCCCCGTGCACGCAAGAGTCCAACACATCAGAAAACTCAAAATGTTGATCATTGTCCACCAGGATAGGATGGGGCGTTGGTTCAGGGTCTTGATGATGATGATCCGAAGGCACGCTGGCTTGAGTAAGCTAGAATGAAACACAGGGTGGACATTATGGTACAGCTTGGGCAATGACAGTTCAAAAGCCACAGGATTAACTTCCCTAACAATAGGGAAGGGACCAATGTACTTTGGCCCCAACTTTTTTGAAGGTTGTGGGCTCTTTAGGAACTTGGTGGATAAGAGCACCAAGTCCCCTACCGTGTATTTCGGGGAAGAGTCACACTTCTTGTCTGCATGATGTTTATAACTTTTTACAAAGTCCAGGGTTGACACAACTTTCCGCCATGCCTCTAATTTTTTTACTCCACTGGGTCACCGAGACAGGGTCCTTTGAAGTCCCCTCCCCAAATGGTAGAGGGTCAAAATCCTGTCCTGAGACCATTTTAAAAGGGGAGAGACCCGTGCTTTGGTGTGTGGCATTGTTATACGCTACCTCCGGAAAAGGCAAAAGGTCCACCCAATCAGATTGCTGGAAGTTGACATAACACCTTAAATACTGTTCCAAAACCTGATTCCTGCGTTCTCTCTGACCATCACTCTGTGGACGATGGGAGCTACTCAACCCCAATTCAACCCCCAAAAGTTTCGTGAACGCCTTCCAGAACTGGGAGGTGAATTGAGCTCCCTGGTCGGAAACGATCTTAGCAGGGACCCCATGAAATCTGTAAATGTGGTGTAGAAACAATCTGGCTAGCTGGGGGGCTGTCAGGAGCTTCTTACAGGCCACAAAGTGCGCCTGCTTGGAGAACACGTCAGTCACAACCCAAATAACGGTCTTTTTCCTACTCTCTGGTAACTCGACAATGAAATCCATACTAATGACTTCCCAGGACTTAGTGGGGGTAGGCAAAGGTAGCAATAAGCCTTTTGGTTCCCCCCTTCTTTTTGCCATCACACGCCTGGGACACCCCTTCACAAACTCATCCACCTCCCTCCTCATTTTGGGCCACCAAAACTGCCACCGTGTCAAATGTAATGTTTTCACATACCCAAAATGTCCCGCACTTTTCACGTCATGGCATTGTTTGAGGATGGAAGATCTCATGGCCTCTGGAACATACAGGTGCTCCCCTTTCCAAGCCAAGCCTTCCCAGAGGATGACTTCCCCTTGGTGAGCTAAAAACCATGGGTCCTTGGGGAGAGCCACCACCATTTGGGCTCACCACCCCCCTTGTCCCCTGAGGGTGGGGAAGAGAGCTCCAAGGAAGGGGGAGTCGGTGCCACACTGGGGCTTGTGGTAATTTGGGACGATTACCAAAAAGGCCCTCTGGGAGGTTGCAGACAGTCTAGATTTTTGTGGCTGGAGCAAATTCCTCCCAGAGGACTGGAGTGCACGGGGAGGATTGTATGGGAGGAGGCGGTTCTGGAGATAAATTGGCCCAAGCTATTTAGGGCTTTAAAGGTAATAACCAACACCTTATACTGGGCCCGGAAACTGATAGGCAGCCAGTGGAGAGATTTTAATACTGGAGTTATATGGTCTCTCCGAGATGTTCCCGAGACCACTCTGGCTGCCATATTTTGTACCAACTGAAGTTTCAGGACCAAGCATGAGGGCAGCCCCACGTAGAGTGCATTGCAGAACTCTAAATGAGAGGTTACCAGCGCGTGCACCACAGTCTCGAGGTCCTTTACTTCCAGGAAATGGCACAGTTGGCGTATCAGCCGAAGCTGATAACAGGTGCTCCTGACTGTCGCATTCACCTGACTTGTCATCTGAAGTGATGAATCAAGGAGCACCCCCCAGACTGCGAACACAGTCCTTAATGGAGAGCGTGACCCTGTCCAGGACTGGAGGTTGCCACCCAACTCCTGGTTTTGGGGTCGCTACCGTGAGCACCTCCGTTTTGTCTGGATTTAATCTCAATCTGTTTTTCCTCATCCAGCCCATTACTGCTTTAAGACAGTCATTAAGAGGAGAGACACCATCGGAATTTGAGGCCAACGATCGGGACAAGGGGAAATAGATCTGGGTGTCATCAGCGTGCTGATAACACCCAGCCCCATAACTCTGAATAATCTCACCCAGCGGCTTCATATAGATGTTAAACAGCATCGGGGACAGGATGGCGCCCTGCGGAACGCCACAAGTAAGCTCCTTTCTGCTGGAGCAGCTGTCCCCGAGCAACACCCTCTGGGACCTGCCCGAGAGGAAGGACCGGAACCACTGGAGCGCAGTGCCTCCGATTCCTAACCCACTCAAGCGATCCAAGAGGATGCTTTGATCTTTTGTATCGAAAGCCGCTGAGAGCACCAACATGGTCACACTACGCCTGTCGATGCTCAGACGCAGGTCGTCGGTTAAGGCAACTATGGCAGTCTCAACTCCAAATCCCATCCTAAAGCTAGTTTGAAATGGGTCTAGATAATCGGTTTCATCCAAGACCACTTGAAGTTGAAGCACAACTGCCCTCTCGATCACTTTGCTCAAGAATGGTAACATAGAAACCGGCCTATAGTTGTTCATGTCCAGGGGGTCAAGGGAAGATTTTTTCAGGAGCAGCCTAACGGCTGCTTCCTTTAAACAAGATGGAACACACCCTTCTATGAGGGGTGCATTGATGATGTCCTTAAGGAACACCATCAAGGCAGTCCCCCCCCCGAATGGCCAGCCATGAAGGGCAAGGATCGAGAGGGCAAGTCGTCTTCTTCAGCCTACCAAGTAGCTTGTCTACGTCCTCGGTACTCACGGATTGAAATTCATCCAGTAAACTTACATCAATGGAGTTGCTAGACACCTCGTCAATTATTTCTGTCAAATTACTGGCATCTAAGTTGGCTCTTATCCAAGAGATGTTATCTGCAAAGAAATTGTTAAACGCGTCACAGCAGGCCGTCGTTGGGTTAAGCAATGGGTTCTGCCAGGAATAACCTCTGTCATCTCCCTTACCACCCTAAACAGCTCTGCTGGACAGGACTCTGCAGACGCAATACGTGCAGAGGAGAAGGATCTCTGCGCTGCACGTATTGCCTCTCGATAGGACCAAAGAAAGTTCCTATGACGGGTGCTGTCAGATAAGAGTCGAGTTTTCCGCCAGTTGCGCTCTAGTCATTGTCCAACCTGCTTCATTTTCCTAAGCTCTGTTGTATACCATGACTTATGATTTGGTACCTGCCGGTGGCTAACCAGCTTCTTTTCCCTCAGGTTCTTGTCCTGGCCCCAAAGAGGGGTCTGCGTTGGCCTCCTGACGTTTGGCCTTACTGCATGTGAGAACTGCCAACCCCAAATGGGAGGGAGAGAAGACAGTGTCTATCACCTCCTTCTGTTTACTGTCATGTTGAGGGAGCCTGGACAAAGCGTCAGCTAAAAAAAACTTTTTTCCTGGGAGAAACTTTAGGGTGAAATTGAACCGGTAAAAGAAACTGGCCCACCAAATCTGTTTAGGGTTCAAAGAACATGGGGTTCTCAAAGCCTCCAAGGTTTTGTGATCTGTCCAAACCTCAAAAGGTTGGGAAGATCCTTCCAGTAGGTGGCACCAGGTCTCCAGAGCTAATTTGATTGCACCCACCTCCTTCTCCCACACAGGCCAATTTTGCTCAGACTCACTGATTTTTTTTGAGAGAGAGAGATGCACAAGGCCTAAGCTCTCCCTCTTCATCCTGTTGTAACAAAACCCTTCCCATCGCCACGTCAGAAATGTCTGCTTGAACTACAAAAGGTAGGGAGGGGTCTGGGTGCTTGAGAATCGGTTCGGAGGTGAAAAGATTTTTCAGCTTGTCAAAGGCCCTTTGGCATTGGTCAGACCATACAATCTTTTGGGGAGGCTTTTCTGACTTCGCCTTCCCCGTCCATTTCTTATCACCCACCCCCTTGGTTTTCAACAGGTTAGTCAGAGGAAGGGCTACCGCAGCAAAGTTAGGGATGAAGGACTGGTAAAAGTTAGCAAATCCTAGGAAGCTCTGCAGTTACTTCCTGGTCCGGGGGCCCTCCCATGCAAGCACCCACTTTACCTTCTCTGGGTCCATTTCCACCCCCTTGTTCAAGATGCGGTATCCCAGGTAATTTAAACAGCTCTGATGGAATTCACACTTTGACATTATGGCATAAAAATGGTTCTCCCCCAACCGAGTAAGCACCTTTTTAACCAATTTCACATGGGACGTATAGTCCTCTGAATAAATAAGTACATCATCCAAATACACCAGTACCCCCTTGTAGAAAAATTCTCTCAGGACATCATTAATTAAGTTCTGAAAAATTCCTGGGGCTCCACTGAGTCCAAAAGACATTACAATGAATTTGAAAGCCCCAATGGGCAATTAAAAGCAGTTTTCCATTCATCCCCTTCTTTGATCTGCACTCTGTAATAGGCCTCTCTCAAGTCCAGTTTGGTAAATATCTTCCCCTTGGCCAAATGGGCCAGTATGTCTTTCATTAAGGGGAGGGGATACTGATTAGACATGCTGATAGCGTTCAGGGATCTGTAGTCCTAGGAAAGACACAGGGCCCCATCTGCCTTATGCCTAAACAACACAGGGTCCCCCAAAGGGGAGGTTGAGGGTCTGATGAAACCCTGGGCCAAGTTTTTGTCTGTGAACTCCCGGAGGGCGTCCATCTTGGCCAGCGTCATGGAATAAATCCTGGGTTTGGGCAGCTTGGTCTCAGAGACTATCTCAATAGCACAGTCAAAAGGTCAGTGGGGTGGTAAAAGGTCACATTCCTTCTCCTCAAACACATACTGCCACAGATTATATTCCACCGGTAAACCTTTCAGCTCCCCTCGGACTAGAGCAGTTTTGCAGTTCCGTGAATTGGCCTCTAGAGGGATCCCCCCCAGGGAGGCCTCGCCCACCCTGTGCTCCTGCACACACACAGGATCTGCAAAAGTCACTGTCTCCTTCAACCAGTCTATAACGGGGTTGTGGAATTTTAGCCAGTTCAAGCCCACCACTGCAGCAGGAACTAGGCCTGGGGCTATTACAAATTGAAGTTCCTCCTGATGATTCCCCATCCTCATGTGTACTGGGCCAGTCATTCGCCTTGCAGGGCCCCCCTTCATCATCCCTCTGTCCATCTGAGACAGCCACACTGGCTTGTCCAGCTTGATGCTGCTAATTTCAAGTTCACTAACCAGGGAGGGGTGAATTAGCCCTTGGGTACATCCGCTATCAACCATTAACATTACTTTACGGTGACCCCACTGGTTGCAACCCCTATTTTAGCTTTTAGGAAAAAAGGGCCTTTCACCCCACTCACCACAGCACTTTTTAAAATTTTATTTATTTATTTATTTCCCGCTCTTCAGCCACAAGTCTATCAGAGCGGCTTACAGATTGGTTTTAAGCAATAGCTATTTAAACATCTACACTGCATTAAACAGTTTCCAATGTGTGTTAGCTAATTGCCCCCACAAGCTGGGTACTCAGTTTACCGACCTACGAAAGGGTGGAAGGCTGAGTGAACCTTGGAGCCCGCTGGAATTGAACTTGCAACGTGGTGACTTGCAGTACTGGCATTTAACCACTGCGCCACCAGGGCTCCTTATACTTGGGTGCCCTTCGGGGTTAGCCTGCCCTCGGTTGCTTAGTAGGGCAGGCTGGAGCCGTTTCCCGCTGGCTCCGCATCAGAAGAGGAGGACCTGCTGTCATCTGGCTCCTCTGAAGATTCACCTGCCGCATGGCCTGGTACCAAGGCGTGCACCGCTGCTTTGGGCTTGGGCTTGAATGGTGTCTTGGGTGCCGTCGATTTCCCCTCTGCCCTCTTGGGCTTCTCTCCTGCCACCGGTCCTTGAGGGCTCTTCCCTGGTCAATGAGCTATGCGGTGGCCACCCTTCCCACAGTACAGGCACAGGCCTTTCCTCATCCTTCACTCCCTCTCCGACTCCCCCGCTGTGCCCCCACCTGGTCGGGCCGCCTTAACTTTCTTCCCTGTGGACCCAGTGGGCTTTCCCTCGGAGCCCTGCCGGTGCCGAGCCAGCTTGATGCTCTGCCTCAGTGTCTCTACCTCTCCAGCTAGCCACACCCACCCCAAAAGGGTCTCGGGGTTCCCTTGGAACAATGCCCACTCGAGGATGTCTGCATTAAGGCCATCTTGAAAGTACTGTACCTTAATGGCTTCTCTCCAGTTGGGGACCTGGCTGGCCAGGCGGCAGAATTCGGAGGCGTACTCAGCCATGGATCTTGAATCTTGCCTCAGTTGCTGGAGTTCTGTGCGGGCCCGTCTCACCCTCAGGGGGGTCTTCAAATTGAGCCCGTAAGGCCATCATGAAGTCGTGGAAACTCCTTAATTCTGGAGCCCCCATGTCATAGAGCCCCACCAGCCATTGCGCTGCCTCTCCCTCCAGCTGGTTGGATACATACTGCACCTTCTCGGCCTCCGTCTGGAACTCCTCATCCCACTGGGACATGAACCCCATCACCTGGGTTAGGACGTATGGTAGCTTTGCCGCATCTCCATCAAAGGTAGCCTTTAGATCTCGGTGCTTCAGCTCCCACGGTCTTTCCCGCGGCTCAACTGGGCCAGCTCCCCCAGGGGGTACTGGACCGGGAGCCTGCGGGCCAGGGGCCCCAGCAGGTATGGCAGTGTCCCCTCCCCCGTGTGCCGGGGCTGGCAACTGTGGGTCTTGTGGAGGTTGGCCTCCTCCCGGAGCAGACGGTGGTTGAGGTAGTCTCTGCAGGATCTCTAGGAGGCTTGTCTGCATGACCTCCATCTGCTGCTTTAACTGCTGGACCTCAACTTCCAATTCTGCGTGCAAAGAACGCATCCCAGGCTCCTGGTACCCCTCAGCTAAGGGTTTATCCCACCGGCAAGACCTGCGTTCTTCACAGCCCCATTCTTCTGGTCAGAGCCAACTGGCTCCCATGGCCATTCCAGCTCCACGCACTGGAGTCTCAGAGAAGGGTAGGCTGCCCTCCCCAGGGCTTGCCTGGCTCCCAGCTCCATCAGGTCAAGGGGATGTGTCAGCCTTCCAGCCCTCCGGCAAGCTCGGCTCCACTCTTCATCAGGGACTTCTGTGCCCTCCCCTGACGTGCCTGCACCATCCCCCGGTGCACCGGCTCCCTGGCCACCGGCTGCGGCCAGGTCTTTCTCCGTCTGGGTTCCAACCTCCACATCATCCGACATCGCGGGTAGAATACCCCAAAGTAAGCAGGTTTTGTGAGTTTCGGCTTACTGTGATGTACCAAGAACACACGCTCACATTCACTCAATAAGAATTCTTTATTGGTAAGGAAACGTGTATCAGGAATGTAGAACAAAGCCGAAATTGAACACAGACTAGCACAACTCCCCAGATAAACCCTTGCAGCATGAGAATGGCATTTGGGAGGAGAGTAAATGGTCCAGCCAGCACCTGGAGCTGTGACCTTGAGCTACTGTGGAAAACAGCGTTCCCAGGCCAACAGGGCGGGCTGGCACCCCTCCAAAGGCAGAGAGGCCCAAGCAAGGAAAACAGGCCAAAGCCAGCCTTATGCCAGTGTCCTCCATGAATTCCACTCTAAGTCCCAGAATTCAGGGATGAGCCTGACACCAGGATGGTTTCAGCGGGGTGGGGGGTGGGAGAACAGCTGGACCGCTTTTGAAACGCTTTAGAAGGATCCTTCCACCTCAATCCTGTTGTCTAACACATTTGCTGTTCGCTTCCGAGAAATGTGTCCCATGCTCAGGGGGGCGAGTCTTGCCTGCTGCTCTTAGGAAAAGCTTTAGAAGGCATAATCTGTGGCTCTGGTTACTAATAATTCTAGTAGGATTATTTAATTGGATCTGTAATGGCAGAATAATAACTTTTTTCTCTTTTTTAGTTTTCTCCTCATTACAGTTAGAATTGGGGAGAGGAATCAGAGCCCTACTGTGTTTTCGCATATGTACTTTTTCTCTCCCCCCCCTTTTTTTTTTCTTTTCTTCTCATCATTTTTTTTTTTGGTCATTTTGTCTGAATATATTTTTTGAGTGTATACTACTTTGATTTTGACTGTAAATTAGATTATTAGTCCCAGATATCAATCAATCAATCAATGAATTTTAAAAAAACAAGCCAAAAAAAAACCTTTGGGGTAGGAGAAAGGTATATCTTGAAAAAAGTCTTTTTGAAAAGCCTCTAAAAATACCCAAAATTACAGTTGTTCCTCCATATCCACGGAGTTGGTCTCCACAGATTTAAGTATTCATGGCTTGAAAATGTTCTTTAAAAAATAATAATCCAAAAAGCAAATCTTGATTTTGCCATCTTATATAAAGGACACCATTTTGCTATGCCATTACATATAATAGGACTTGAGTATTCACAGATTTTAGTATCCACGGGAGGGCCTGGAACCAAACCAGAGCGAATATGAAGGGACAACTGTGTTTTGAAACCATTACTTGTGACACCAGAGAAGTATTTTTATTCCCACTCATTTTGAAATAACTTTTTGATGCCCTTCTTTTAAAATTAACTCGGCACAGGAAAACTGCATTATTTCCAAAACTCTTTACTTCCAAGTGGTGTCAGGGAAAAGAGAAACATGGGAGGAACAGACAAATAAATCCCTGTCCCTAAGACTGTGCCGCTTGCAGTGGGGTGGACAATCATGGCAGGTCCAAGGGCAGACAACCTGCTAACCTCCCCTCCCCTCGAAAAATGTCTCAAACGTCCACCTTTTGCTGTTTTTAGTCCAGGAAGCCCCTGCAATGTATTTAAGAAGGATTCCAGGAGAGGTTAATGCCCTGCTTTTGGCTAGGAAAAACAAAAACAAAGCAGAAGCCGGGGAATGCCTTGAATATAGCCTTGGGAGGGGCTACACTTGGCTCCAGGGCCACACTTTCTCCACCTCTGTGCATGTGCCAAACAACTCTGCTGGTCCTTTCCAGGTGGACAGGCTGTCCTTCACCCGTTCCTGTGTGATATTCTCTACAAGTGTGGCCTTCACACCCACAAAGAGTCAAACCTTCTTAAGACTGGGGAGCTTTGTGTGCTTGGAGGGCTCCAGCCTTTCAGCTAAAATGGTCCCCTCTCCCTTCCCTGTCATTTCTGGGCCAGTTCTGGCACATCTGACTATTGCCTGCCTTTGTAGTTCAGATTCTGGGGAGAACTGTGGCCCAGCCAGCACACCTGACTTTCCCCACTGGGTCTCTTTGCTCCAGGGAAACAGCTGCTCTTCACTGAGCCTGAACTCTATGATTGCCACGAAGAAGGTCCTTTTGCCCAGGATCTGCCTGCCTTGCTGAACACCTTGGAAGGGCGGCATGTCCAAAAGGAGCCATTGGAACTCCAGTGTTCCGTCTGGAGAGGAGGTAAGGAAGTGGAAGAAAAAATAGATAGGAAGAACAGATTTAGAGAGGAAGAGGGGATGGAGATGGAGGAAGAAGAAGAAGAATTAATAGATTCAGAAGAGGAAATTGAAGGAGATAATGAAGAACAGGAAGAGATAGGAAGTGTAGATATAGCTGAAGAAGATTAAAATAAATCGAGTAATCAAAAGGTATATAAATTAATAATTAAGGATAGAAATGGGTATTAATCTAATCTTATGGAATGTCAGAGGGATGAACTCCCCATATAAAAGGAAACAGATATTTCACCACCTTGAGAGAATGAAGGCAGATGTGATATGCATACAGGAGACGCATATAAAAAGGAAAAAGGAAAACCTATTAAAAAACAGAAAATTAGGACAAGCGTTTATAAATTCAATTGATAAGAAGAAAAAAGGAATTGTATTGTATGTAAAGGCTAGTTGGTCTGCAAAAGAAATAATAAAAGATACAAAGGGAAGATATATTGGTGTGGTAGTGACATTATTGGGTAAAAAAACTTTGATATTAGGAATATATGCACCATCAGAACAGAAAGATAAATTCTATCAAAACCTGTTGAATACTCTATTAGAAATAGATTATGACAATTTAATATGTCTCGGGGATTGGAATGGGGTATTGGACCCACTGAAAGATAGGACTTCAAAGAAAAAAATACAGGATAAGCAAGGGAAACTACCTAAATCCTTTACAACCTTTGTGGATAATCTGTCATTAATAGAGGTATGGAGACATTTATATGGTGATGTAAAAGATTTTACATATTTCTCAGATTGACACAAATCTTTTTCTCGTATAGACATGTTCCTAATATCGAAAAGCATTATGGGTCATGTCAAATCAATGGAGATCATGCCAAGAACAATCTCTGACCACAACCTGATAAAACTGACATTTAAAAGTTATGAAAGAACTTATAGTTGGAGAATTAAGGAAAGTATGTTACAAGATGAAAAGGTTCAAAGTAGAATAAGAGAAACTTTAAAAAATTATTTTAAAGAAAATAAAGAGGATGAAGTAACTTTACAGAATATTTGGGATGCAAGCAAGGCTGTTGTCAGAGGTGTATGTATGCAAATAAGTTGTGAACTGAATAAAAAGACAAGAAAAAAACAACAAGATTTGTATATTGCTTTACAACAAAAAGAATTAGAATTAAAAGAAGACCCGTCTAACAAGGAAATAATACAAACATTACAGATTTTAAGAGATCAATTAAAAATGGAAACTGCACAAGAAATTGAGAAAAAAGTGCGATATGCCAAACAAAGATATTATGAACAAGGAAATAAAGTTGGTAAATGGTTAGCATATAGAATGAGGAAAGAGTTAGAGAAACAACAAATATTGGAAATAAAGGTAAAGGGAAAGACAGTGACAAATCAGGAGAGAAAAGAATTTCAAAAATTTTATAAAGGATTGTTTAAGGAAGTACCATCAAATGTACGACAAGAAGAAAAGTTAAGACAATATTTGGATAAGCAAAGGATCCCGAAAATAAATCAAAATCAAAAAGAAGGACTGAATAGGAGCATAACAATAACAGAAGTTGAAGGAGCAATAAGAGCATTAAAGAATGGGAAAACTCCAGGACCAGATGGTTTCTCAGCTAATTATTATAAGGTATTTGAGGCAGAATTGAAAGAACCCTTATGGAAAATGTTTAATAATATAATAGTAAAAGGTGAGATCCCAGTATCATGGAAGAACGCAAATATTGCCCTAATTTTGAAAGAGAATAGAGAAGCTGAAGAAATGAGAAATTATAGGCCTATAGCATTACTTAATACAGATTACAAGATATTTACAACAATTTTGGCCGAAAGGCTGAAAAATGTACTAAAGGAATGGATTAATGACGACCAAACAGGCTTCTTACCAAAAAGACAATTAAGGAATAATATTAGGAAGATCATAAATCTCATACAATATTTTGATAAGCATTCTGAGAAGAAATTGGCCTTAATTTTCTTAGATGCCGAAAAGGCTTTTGACAGCGTTAAATGGACATTTATGACTGAAGTAATGAATAGACTGGATTTGGGCGACAATTTTATAAATGGAGTGAAAGCGATATATAAACATCAAACAGCCCAAATAATAATAAATGGGCAGAAAACATCAGATATAGAAGTGGAAAAGGGAGTGAGACAAGGGTGCCCCTTATCACCATTGCTGTTTATCATGGTACTGGAGATTCTATGTAACATTATTAGAGAAGAACAAAAATTAAAAGGAGTAAGGATAAAAAAGCACATTTTTAAAGTCTCTGCATTTGCAGACGACTTGGCTGTATCCCTAGAAGATCCGGCAAGATCGATAAATAAATTGCAAGAAATACTAGAAGAATTCGGAAAGGCATTTGGTATAAAAATAAATAAAGAAAAAACAGTAATATTAGCCAAAAACCTGACAAAAAAAGAAGAGGAGGATCTAGAAGAAATATCGAAATTTAAAATAGGAAAAAAGATTAGATACTTGGGGATAACTCTAACTAAAAATAATTTGGAATTAGTAGATAACAATTATAAAAAGGTTTGGTGTGAGATCAAAAAAGACATGGAGAAATGGGGAAAGTTAAACTTATCTCTCCTAGGGAGAATTGCGGCAGTAAAAATGATAATATTGCCAAAAATGCTCTTTTTGTTTCAGAACTTACCCATATTAGGCAATGATAAGTTACTCAGACAATGGGAAAAAGACATATCTAAATTTATTTGGCAAAACAAAAAACCCAGAATTAGATGGAAAGTACTACAAGAAGAAAGAGAGAGAGGAGGTCTTGGCCTTCCCAACCTGAGGATGTATTATCACTCTTGTGTGTTGATTTGGTTAGAGGATTGGTTTAGATTGAAAGACGACAAAATATTAACAATAGAAGGAGTAGATGCCAGGTATGGGTTACATGCATACTTGTGGTACGATAAAGATAAAATTGATAAAAATTTTAGAAACCACGTTATCAGAAATACAATGCTTAAAATATGGAAGAGCATAAAAAGGAAATTATATACCAGCTTGCCATTGTGGGTTTCACCTCAGGAAGCCTTTAGGAGAACTGAGATGACAAATTTAGATGAATGGATAACATATAAAGATATTTTGAAATATAAAGATCTCCTCAAAAAATTGAAGAATTTTTGGGAAAGTACAGTAAAGATTTAAAAATGGAAGAAAAGAAAACGCAGGCAGAAAAATCACAAGTAGAAGGAGCTGAAGGAGGAGAGTTGGCAGCGGAAGAAGAAGAAGAAGGAGAGGTAGAGGAAGAGGAAATAGAGGATATACAGAAAGAGGAAGAAGAAGAGCAAGGGGAAGAAGAAGATCTGTCTGGAAGATAAAGTAAAGGGGAATAAAGAAAAAATCAGTTAAGGAAAAACATATAACGGAAGGATGACTATGACGATATTGACTTGGAACATCAAAGGTCTTAATTCCCCAGAGAAAAGAAAGAAAATATTTCATATGTTAAATAGGAAAAAATGCGACATAATCTGTCTTCAAGAAACACATATTAAATCTGGTGATGAACATTTATTAAAAAATAAAAAAAACTTGGAAAAGGTTATGTTTCAGCGACAAAGAATAAGAAAAAAGGAGTAGTGATTTATATTAATCATAGAATACAATCTGAAGAACTGTATAGTGATCCAGAAGGCCAATTTTTGATTGTGGAAGTTACCATACAAAATAAAAAAAATATTAATCCTGGGTTTATATGGCCCCTTAGATGGGAAAAGCAGTTTCTATCATAAATTGTTAAACCATTTGATGCAGTACTATCATGATAATCTTATTCTCTGTGGGGACTGGAATGGTGTAATTTCGCCTGTACTGAATAGGCAATCAACAAAAAAAATTCCGGAAAACCAAGGCAAATTACCCAAGAGCTTTGAAAGACTGGTGGGAAACCTCTCCTTGGTGGATGCATGGCGATTTAAATACAACGAGGCTAAAGACTTCACTTTCTATTCTGAAAGACACCACTCGTTTTCTAGAATAGATTTTTTTATGCTTTCTCATAGCATATGTAACTCCATTCATAAAATCAACATTTTATCCAGAACTTGTTCCGACCATAACCCGGTGATGCTTGATTTGAAGTTTGGAAGGAAGATAGAGTTTAATTGGAGACTTAATGACAACCTGCTTCAGAGGGAAGAAACCTTACAAAAAGTGAAGCAAGAAATAAAATGGTATTTTGAGGAAAATCTTAATAATGGTACATATAGTGCAACAGTTTGGGACTCTTTCAAGGCAGTCATGAGAGGGTTTTTCATTCAACAAAATAGTATTCTGAGGAAGAAGGAAAAATAGAAAAAATACAAGAAGAAATTAGAATAAGAGAGAAAAAACTGCAATTAAATCCATATGATGAATCAACATGTAGAGAGTTAAAAATCCTTCGAGGACAAGCAGAGCAGAACGTGATGGATGAAATCAGAATAAAACTCCAATACTTAAAACAAAAGAACTTTGAATTCTCCAATAAACCGGGGAAATGGTTGGCATATCAGCTAAGGAAAACTAGAGAAAGGAATAATATAAGTAAAGTGAAGCAAGGAGACTGTACATATACAGACCAAATAAAAATAAAACAGATATTTAAGAATTACTATGATCTGCTTTATCAGAAAAGAGGCAAAAGTGGAAGGAGTTTAGAAGCCTTCCTTAATGATCAACTCAAAAATTTCCACATTCCAGAGCTTACTGAGCAACAAAGAGACAAGTTAAACCAACCAATAAGGGTCGTGGAGATTATAGAAAAGATTCAAAAATTAAAATCTGGAAAAGCCCCTGGCCCGGATGGATTTACTCCTAAATTTTATAAGACTTTAGGAGACCAATTCTTAACTCCTCTTAAACAGACCATGGATGCGATAATCAATGGTTCCTACCCAACGTCATGGGGAGAAGCATACATTACTTTGATCCATAAAGAAGGTAGAGACCCTCAAGATGCTAAGAATTATCGTCCAATATCTCTTCTAAATGTGGACTATAAAATCTTTGCCTCAATTTTGGCCGATAGATTGAAAAAAGTTTTAAGCGAGTGGATAGGTGAAGATCAGCGAGGCTTTCTACCGGATAGACTTTTGAAAGATAATATTAGGCACATTATAAATTTGATTGAATATCATGAAAAGTACAAGGACAAAAAACTGGCATTAATATTTCTTGATATAGAGAAGGCATTTGACAACGTTGATTGGACCACAATGATTGGAATTTTAAATCAGATAAAAGTAGGGGAGAACTTTATCAAATGGACTAAAGCCATATATCAAAACCAGACTGCCAAATAGTTTATAAATGGGGAGAAAACAGATAAGTTTCCAATTCAGAAAGGGACACGACAAGGATGTCCCCTCTCGCCTTTCTTGTTTATAATTGTTATGGAAATGTTGAGTATAAGAATAAATCAAGGGGAAGAAATAAAAGGAGTTAAAATACAAAAGTCAAGATTCAAGATAAGGATGTTTGCAGATGACTTAGTAATCTCCCTAAGCGATCCTCAAGAAGAGATACTGGGGTTGATTAACATCTTGAAGGATTTTGGAGATCTAACAGGACTGAAGATAAATAAAGAGAAAACAATGATGCTAACTAAAAACCTCAGCAAGAATGAAGAAAGTGATTTGGTAGAACAATCAGGTTTTAAGATAGTTAAAGTAGTAAAGTATCTGGGCATAAACATTATGAGTAACAACCAAGAACTTTTCAATAACAATTATAAAAAACTATGGGTGCAAATGCCCAGGATCTGCCTGCCTTGCTGAACACCTTGGAAGGGCAGCATGTCCAAAAGGAGCCATGGAACTCCAGTGTTCCGTCTGACATCCCTGGGGGACAAAGAATTTGTCAGCTTTGTCAAATTTTACTTCTTCAGTGATGTTAGGTGATGATTGGGGTAAGTGAAGTGGTGGACGCTATAGGGAAAGAAATAAGCCAACTTGCCATGTAAGAAAAGCAGCTTTCCCTCTCATATGTAGTAAACTTCATCAAAAACTCTGAGACATACAGAACAAGTGGTGGATCAATATATCAGAAAAGACAGAATGCTGTGTAGATCTGGTTGATTTTAGAGTTTTTTACGAAGCTCTTAAAGCAGTGTTTGGACCTACCTATTAGATCCAAAGGTCCTTATACAGTACAGATGGTCAAACACTAATTACTGATAAAGCCTCCATCCTGAATTGATGGACTGAACATTTTCAAAGTCTCTTCAGTGCCAACCGAGTAGTCCAAGGCTCAGCTATCCAACATTGTTTTTAATTTATATTTCTTTAATTTTTTTTATGGGGTAGGGTGGGAGTGGGGGTGTTTAGGGATTTTATTTGTATTGTATTTTAAATTTTGTAAGCCTCCCTGATTGTTTTAACAGAGGGGCGGGGTATAAATAAATTTTATTATTATTATTTTTATATGATGCAAAAACTGATGGAAAATGGACATAGCTCCCACTTTGGAAGAGACCCTTAAGGCCATACAGCAGATGAAAAATGGCAAGGCAGCTGGGATTGATGGAATCCCACCTGAAGTTTAGAAACACAAAGGTCATGTACTCCCATGTTAAATTCCACAAACTCCTTGTGAATTGCTTTCTTGCTTTCTCCCCCTGAAGGAGCCTCATTGGCAAATGACTCACTGGTTCCCCCCCCCTACAAAAAGTGTAGAGGGCAGATTGTCCACAGCTGCCTCCCACCCAAAGAAACCCATGCTGTCCACTGCTGCCTCCCAATGGAAGACACTCCTCCCCATGGATCGAGCAGGACTGGGTCATCTAGGGAGGGATTCTTTGGGAGGGAAGCAGGACTGTGTCCTCATGGGGGGGAGTTACTATGGAAACATCTCCATGGATCACCTAGTACTACTTTCCACCCAGACAACCATCCGCATGGATCCGCCAGTGCTTCCTCACCCAAAGAAGTGCCCTTGTGGATCACTCCATGTTGCTTCCCACTGAAAGATCCACCCTCGTATATCATCTTTACTACCTTCTACACAAAGAAAAGCGCCATAGATGACCCTGTGCTGCCTCCCAAAGTTCCCCTCTGTATATCACACAGTGCTGCTTACCACTCAAAAAGCAGTGGGTTATCTATTTGTTGTTCTTAACTGCCATCAAGTTGATTTTGACCTTTGGCAACCCCATGGAGGGGGGACCTCCAAGTCACCCTATTATCAGCAACCTTGTTCAGGTCTTCCAGACTCAGAGTTGTGGCTTCCTTTATTGAGACTATTCATCTGGAATACATTCTTCCTCTATTTCCACTACAGTGGGCCTTAGGAATTTGCTGGAGTTTCGCTCCAGAACCCCCCATGATTACCAAAATCTGTGGATGCTCAAGTACCATTATATACAACTAGCTGGACCTGACGAGTTGCTCTGTTGACCTGCCCCTGGTGCCACTGCTGCCACTGCCAATTAATTGCATGGGTCCTGTCGGAACGGCAGCAGCAGCGTCTCGCTGGCACCGCCAGTCCCGCCACAGCCGCCAGCTGACTGTGTGGGTCCGCAGTCAACTGGAAGCGGTGGCACCAGGGGAGGTCAACAGAGCAACTCACCCTCAATGCACCACCGACGTATGTTACACCGGGTTCAGCTAGTTGGAGCAGCGGGAGCAGCATCCCACCATTGCTGCCACCCCTGCCATCACCACCTGCAGCTGCCATTCCTGCCACCACTGCCACTGAGCGTGTGGTCTCTCTCAGAGCAGCAGCAGCAGCTTGCCAGGCCAAATGCGGGGGGAGGTCTGGGCCCCACTGCTTCTGAGTGAACTACCCCGCCGCAGCAGCCATTTCCACTTCTCCTGCCAAGTTCACTCAGCAGCAACAGAGCCCTGACCTTCCACCCCACCTTCGGCCTAGGAAGGCCACAGCTCAGCAGCCATGGTGGTGGGGTCCTGACCTGTCCTCCTTATTTGGGTTGGCAAGGCCACAGCTTGGCAGCTGCAGTGGCAGAGCCCTGACCTTTCCCTCCCGTTCGGCCTAGGAAGGCTGCAGCTCCGCATCAGTGGGGCCATGACCACCACCACCCCATTCAGCCAGGCAAGGCCGCTGATGGCAGGGCAAGGACATCACCCCCTGTTCCACCAGGCAAGGCCGCAGTTCAGCAATGCTTGTAGGCTGATGAGGTGCTGCTGAGAGCTGATTGGCTGGCCAAGGAGTGCCTAAGCAGCCAATCAGCACACTGCAAATGGCAACATACCCAAGAGAATTATATGTAGATGGCATAGTAAAATGGTGTCCCTTACATAAAGCAGCAAAACCAAGGCTTGCTATTTGGAATTTTAAAAAAAAGTTTAAATGGTGGTTGTTTGAGTCAGTGGATGCAGAATTTGTGGATTCAGAGGGCCAACTGTACCTTCTACCTTACCAAGTATTATTGTCTTTTCTAGTGAGTCATGCCTTCTCATGATATGACCAAAGTTCGACAGCCTCGGTTTAGTCATTTTGGCTCTAGGGATTGTTCAGGATTGGTTTGCTCTAGGACCCATTAATTTGTCTTTTTAGCAGCCCACAGTATCTGTAGAGCAATTCTCCAGCACCACATTTTAAATGAGTGGATTTTCTTCCTATCGGCTTTCGTCACCTTTCAAAACCACACATAGAAATGGGGATATGGTGGCATGGACAGTCCTAATGATATATCTTGACACTTCTGAATCTTGACTAGTTCCTTCATAGCTGCCCTTCCAAGTTCTACTGTGCTTCTGATTTCCTGACTGTAGTCTCCATCTGGGCCAACGTATGGAAAATCTTGAACAATTTCAATGTCTTCATTGTCTTCTTTACACTTACATAAATCATCTGTGGTCATTATTTTTGTTTTCTTAATGTTCAGCAGTAAACCTGGCTTTGCACTTTCTTCCTTGACTTTCTTCAGTAATCGTTCCAAGTCTTTGCTATTTTCTGCTTGTAGTATGGTGTCATTTTAAATTGTTGATGTTCCTTCCTCCAAATTTCACACTTCCTTCCTCCGAGTCTAATCCTGCTTTACGTATCATATACAGCATACAGTAGGACACCTATATCTGCTGAGGTTGGTTCTGGGGCCCCCATGGATACCAAAAACCGTGGATAAGAGCAAAAACCATTGAAAATAATGGGATTCCAGTTTAAAATACCGTAGAGTTGTCTTTGGGGACTTAGAAAATGGCTAGAGGGGACACATTTTCTAGGAAGACTCAATGGTAGGTGTGCTGTTTTGTGTCCTGTGCATAACTGAATCAGTGGATAATGAATCAGTGGATATGGGGGTCCTAACTGTATAGTTTAAACAGATAGGATGAGAAAATGCAGCCTTGCCCGACCCTTTTGCCAGTTGGAAACCTTTCTGTTTCTCCGTATTCTGTCCTGATGGTAGCCTCTTGTCCTGACTACAAGTTATGCATCAGGACAAACAAAGGTTGTGGCACACCCATTACTTCAAGGGTGATCCATAATTTTTCATCATTTGTACACTCAAAGGCTTTGCTATAATCCATAAAGCATAAACTGGTTGTCTTTTGAAATTCTTTGGTGTGTCCCATTAGCCAATGTATGTTTACAATATGCTCCCTAATACTTCTTCCTTTCCTGAAAGAAGCTTGGACATATGGTGTTGCATCTAGGGGAGGGTCTTCAGGTGGGACGCAGTACCAAGTGATCCTTGGGGAGGTTTCTCTCAGGAGAGAGCAGCACTGAATGATCCATGGGAGAGTGGGGTTTCCTTGGGTCGGAAACAGCACTGCCTGATCCATGGGAGCCTTTCTTTGGGTTGGATAGCAGGATTGAGTGATCCTTGGGGGAAATTCTCTTGGTGGAGAGCAGCTGGGAAGCTACGTAGGATGATCCATGTGTGGAGTTCTTTCAGTGGAGTGCAGGATTAGGTGATATGTGGCTGGCTTTTGCATGATTAGCGATATCAGGTGATCTAATAGGCCAACACTAGATGATTTGTAGGGATGTTCTTTGGGTGGGAAGCAACAAATCTACAGGCTGTTTTCCTTTGGTGATATGCAGCATGAAGTGATCTGGTGGGAGTTTTCCTTGGGTGGGAATCACCACCAGTTCATCTCCAGGGGGGGATTACTTTGGGTGGCAAGCAGCACTGGATTTGCAGGGGGGCTCTTTGGGTGGGCAGCACAGGGTCATTTACAGAGGGGATTCCTTGGGCAAGAAACAGCATCAGTTTATCTCGAGGTGGGGGTATACTTTGGGTAGCAAGCAGTCCTGTGAAATCTATGGAGATGTTATTTGGGTGCACTGAGTCATCTACAGGGGAGACTTTGGATGGGATGCAACACTGTATGATCTGTTGCAGGGAGGGGGGTTTCCTTGGACAGGAGAAAGCAGAGGGCCAAGTGTGGGGCCGTTTCCTTGTGTGGAAAGCAACAACCCACACGGAGATTTCTTTAGGTGGGAGGTAGCAATGGGTGAGCTAGAAGGATGTTGTCATTGGGTGGGAGACAGCAGAGGGCAATCTGAAGGTGAGGGGTCTTTCGGGGGAGGCAACAGTTGTTCTGCAGGAGGCAGCAGTGAGCAATTGGTTGGGAAGTGACCTTTGGTTGGGGTACAGCATATGCTGATCTGGTGAGAAGGGGTGTTTCTGGGGAAGGCAGCGGTGGCTGATTTGCAGTGGAGCTTTCTTTGGATGGGACCCCAAGGGAAGGTGATCTAGTGGTTTCTTCAGTACAAGAAAGTAGAGGACTTTCTGTCTATTTTAGGGTTACCATATATTGGAAAGCAACAAGAAAAGAAAAGTAAAGTAAAGTAAAGTAAAGAAAAGAAAAGAAAAGAAAAGAAAAGAAAAGAAAAGAAAAGAAAAAGACACATTTTTTAACTGATAACTTCAAACCACAGATTGCTGTGACAACTTTCAGTTTAAACACTTCAACCAGATAAACTGTGGTAAGTTCTACTAGAAATCTACCTCTGTTTTTAACACATTTACAAGTTCTGTTTTTAACAAACTGGGGGGGAGGGGTCAGCCCAGCTAACAGAGGTTTTGTTAAGCTCTGTTTTTTGTTAGCAACAGTATTCTAAACTCTACTCTGAACAGAAAGGTTTTGCCCCCATTCTGATTTTAACATTTCCCAAGCACTGCTTTTAACAATACCTTGGTGGGTGTTGTAGACCAGCCAAAAAAAGATTTCCAAGCAATAACCCATAGTTTTCCAAACTCTGCTTTTAATGGATTGTTCCCCTTAGTCAGTGTCTCTTAATGGCCACAGTTTCTTTTTCCCCATCCAATTGTGGAATCCTCCCTCATCTCCAGAATTATAATCATAACACTGCTAACAATCACCAAATATTTTGTCATGGTGGAGATGAGGATGAGGATAATGGAACCACAGGGCAGCAGAAACCAGCAGGGCAAACCTACTTATGTCTGCCTAGTCAGAAGGAAGCCCTATTGCGTTGAATGGGATTTAGTTTTAAAAAATGCTGAGAATGTAGCACATTTTCACATTATTGAACCATGGGATGTGTAGTTCTCTGTACTGTGCCTCCAGCACAGCTCTTTCTGTCCCCAAGGAACTGTCATAGGAGATTCTTAGGAGGATTTTTTTTTTTTTAGGCAGTTCAGGGGGAGAGCAGAAGATTTTAAAGAAAATAAATTCTTGGGATGCTATTCCTAACTTATGACCTAAGGTCTTCTCTCTTTCTTTTCCTCTGTCTTACCTATACTGAACCACCCACGATCTGAGCATTTCTGTTTCTTCTTCATTCAGTGGTAGGTGGGTATGATAATAGCATGGAGTGTAATGGTAAAAAAATAATAGAATCTGGAAGCAGACAAAATGATCCTGCTTTGAAATCTGCCACACACAGAATCCCTGAGCTGTTCCAGGGCCACAGTGGGTCTTCTAAATCTGAAGACATGACGATGCCAGTTACACGGCAGTTTTTGTTGCGGGGCGTACCGTGACTTCCTGGTCCCGTATTCGTCCCGCGCTGTTTAAACGATTTTTGTCCCTCTTATGGAAATTCTGGAAGATCCCGTGATTGATATTTACACGACAAAAGTTCTGTTTCTTTTTATTGGTCTCACACTCTTATATCCCGTGCTTTTGCTGTTTACACATGTTTAGCGTATCGGGATTTTTTTGGGGGGGGGCTCTCAATCAAGGATGTGATTACTCATGTTTTCACAACCTCGGTGACGTACTTCCTTTAGAGTTCTGTGCCACGAGCGATGCTATTGGCTGGCTGGGGTGGGGGGAGAGGGGACAGATGCTTGCCGTTGTCCTGTCTCTTAAAATGTTAACCCTTTCAGCAGAGGCAGCTGTGGAGTGAGGTTTCAAGCCAGTGACACAAAAGGCATTTTGAAAGACCCAGATGCCTTCATTTAAAAAAATTTTTCTGTGCCTTGTGGGGGGAAAGCTACACGCATACACACACAAACCTACGTGCAACTGGAAGGGATGCCTTTGTTTTCAGCTGGTGAGGCTGGATCTGTTGAATGGGTGACTGACCCCTCCTTTTCTGGTCGCTGATCTCTAAGCCTGCCCCAGTCACCATTTCCGGTCATCCCCTAGTACCGAGATAGCTTGTCCCGGGCTGTTTACATTTCCGATTTTCCGAACCCTCCAGTGATTTTTTAAAAAATCTGCACGAACCACTGGACTGGAAGTCCCGCAGGTTGAGGGATAAAAGGTGCCCCCCCCTTCCTTCTGAAAATCATGTACCCGACCTGATGTACGTGTAAAAAACTAGGGTTCGACACGAATTCTTCCCACTACATTTTCATCGTGTAAATGGCACCAAGCATTCCAGGTGTTTGTAAGTGAAAATGGATTTCTCCACCCAACATTCTGCCTCCTGTTGCCTCAGAGAAAGGGATCTGTGGAGATAGTTGACAAAACAATGAGGATGCAATTAAAGAAGAGGGCAGATTCACACAAGATCCTCCCAGGGCACTGACCTTCTCTTTTCTCCTACAGCCCTGAGGGGAGCTCATGAGATTCTGTATCCAAACAACTGTGCCGTTATTCACACTAAAATTCCCTACACAGAACATTGGCCGAGAAAATCTGACTAAATGGCAAAATCTCAAATATAACAAACAAAAAAGAAGTAATGATTGTCATCACAGTATCAAATAATAGTATGTCTAGGAGCAGGGATGGGCAACACATCCCCTTAACTGTCATCTCCTATACTTGTTAGAACATTGGTGAAAATAATCCCAACATTTTATTCCTAAAATCCCTACATTTTATTCCTAAACTGGCAGGTAGGAATTGTGTACCTTGATTTAAAAAGGAAAACTTCTGGGAAGCTAGATTCTATTCTAAAACAAGATGCACACACTCTCCCCACATATTGTTTTAGGATAAAAATGGCATATCTATGAAACCAGGGTGCCGTTTACACGATGAAAATGTCCTGGGAAGAATTCGTGTCGATCCCCGGCAGTTTACACGTACATCGGGTCAGACACGTGATTTTCGGAAGGGGGGCCACCTTTTGTCGCTCAACCTGCGGGACTTTCAATCCCGCGGGTTGTGCCGAATTTTAAAAAAAGCTCGGGGGGAAGCGGAAAATCGAATATGTAAACAGCCAGTGACAATTTATCTCGGGTACAGGAGATGCTCGGAAATTGCCCTACCCGTGGGCGGGCTCTGAGCAGTTAGTAGGTGGTGTACCTGCCCCCTTTTTGGCCATCCCTAAAATTTCAAGTTGATGCTTCTCCATTTTGCTGCTGCACGTTTACCTGTTAGCAGTTGCGGCAATGGACGGCGAAAGCGCACCTCGTCCCAGAAAAGGTGGTCGTGGGATCTCGTGGTCCTACAATGAAACAGTTGATCTTTTGGCTATATGGGGCGAAGAAAAGGTGCAGGAGCAGCTGAGGGGATCACACAGAAATATAGATTTGTTTGAAAAGATTGCTGAGGAAATGAAAAAGAAAGGGCATGACCGTACCGCAGAAGAGTGCCGCACGAAGACGAAACTGATGCGTAAAAATTACCGCCAGGTAACTGACCACAATTCAAAAAGTGGAAACAACGCGGCTACAATGCCCTTTTATAAAGAACTGCATGCTATTCTTGGCGGGGATGCCAACTACCACCCGAAGCGGCTAGGAAGCACCACCGACATTGTGCGGGTTCCGCGAGGGTCAGCAGTTCCACATCACGCCCCCATCATCTCTGAAGAAGAGGGATTCCCTCCATCCTCCCAAGAGATGCTACAGGGTTTCTCTGAGGAACTGTTTTCGCAACCCCTGGGTGAGTTTTTTTTCTCTATGTACAATGCATGTGAAAAATCGATTAATCTATTACGCGAATTTCATATCTGTGCAATTTATTTATTTTTTTCAAACTGGGCAATGCAAACCTGATGCTGCTATCCCCTTTTTGGGCCTCTAATATGCAGCCCGAGTATTTCAGTGCTGGTTTTTCAATGTAAAACTGATTGGTGAGGTTTGGGAATAAATGTGCAAACACGGCTGCTTAATTGTTCGATTAAACATCTTCTAACAAATACTTGTTTAATGTTTCTTGCTACTTTGATTAACAGTACCTGTACATATTTTTATGTTAGCAAACGTAACCTTACTTCTCCATGTTTACAACATTGAGTTTCGGATGTGCTGTGTTGTGGTTTCAACTTTGTGTTATGCTAATGAGGGCTGTAAAAGCCAAATGGCGCTCTTTTGTTTCTGTGCCCTGGGACTAAAAAGGGATGCGTGCACCTTTGCACGTTTGCAATGGCGCCTCCAGTACTTGACATAAAGAAGGATGTAATCTATCTGTCCCCCTCTTACACTGTGGCATACCCACAGCTACATGTTATCTACACAGCATAACTGCATCAATAGGAATAACGCAGTTTTTTTTTCTGTGTTCTACTTTTAAACCAGAAATATCTCCCACCCAGAACTCTGAAGATGCAACTGTGGCTCTAACCCTAACTGAGGAGGGAGAGGAAAACGGGGTGGTAAATGAAACCCAGGAAAACACTACTGTTGTTGTGGAGGAAATTGACACTGTGTGGTCAACAACACCTGCAAGAAACGGTACGTGTCCAAGCAGTATTGGGCTGGGAATTACGTACACCTTCCACTGCTGTGGCCCCAAAAAATACAATGACTTAATTTTTTCTGTTTTCCAACAGCCGCGGACTTGAGTAACCCGACTGCCACTTTATCCCCCGCTGAGAGATTGGCATTATTTCGGAGAAAAAAACGTTCTTCAGATGTTGAACAGATGATGGCGAATACAAGATCTGTGGCAGATTTGTTTGCTTCCCGGATAGAAAAAGTTTCCAAAGAGCAAACACAGTCTATGCATGGTTACCTACAAAAATTTTATGAGCATTCTGTTGATGAATCAGAGAGGATGTTAAAAGAAATTCAACGACAGAATGACCTTTTTGGTGAATTGGTATCTCATATTAGATCATTTGGTAGTGTGAAGAAACGTGCCGTTGAAAGGAGAAATAACACCACTAACAATGTTTCTGATGCTGAAAAGGAAAATTCTGTTGTAGAAAAGGGTGATACACCCACAAACAAAAAAATTCCTAGTACTTTAAATGCGCTCAGACCGACAAGGGTGATTAAGAAAAAAATTCCCTTGTCACTGTAGGGGCACTATTAAACAATAAGATATGTCTGGAAGTTTTGAGTTGGAGGGAATGCACGGTTTTAATAATTAGTTTTAAGTTTAACAGCAGTTATCTACCTCAAAAATGAAAGTATTTTTACAATAATTATTTTCCTTGATTGTTCTAACTCTGTGTTAATGTGTAGTTTACGGTAATAGATACAAAAAAACAGGTTTTATGTTGTGCAAAAAATAAACAGTTTATGTTTTTCAATAAACTTTTTTTTTTACTATTTACACACACACACACACACACACATATATATATATACATTATTTACAGTTTGAAGGGATGTTCATCAAGGAAAGGGCATATTTACAAGGTTGCGGGTATTTAAATACTTTACAGTGGAATAGGGCTATGTACAATGATAATATCTACAATATTTACATCATCAAAACATTAATACATGTTGTTTGTCAACCATATTTACAATACTACAATTTACAATATTTACATTATTTACAGTGCAAGCCTTTCCTTGATCGCTTGCACCCTCCTTCCAAGGTCCCTTATCTCCTCCCTTAGTGTGCGCCCTGCAATGTTAAAGAAAGGTAATGTATTAGTGTGCTGCAACAGAATTATGTGAATACTAATTAGCTTCATTTTTCACTAAATAAGAACTATTTACCTAGTTCCTCAATTCTTGCGATAATATTGAGGCCTGCCAGCTGAGCAGCTGACTCCTGCACATCTTGGGGACCTTTAAAGACAATGCAGCAGCACTTAAAATCACACAGATATAGACTGTCCTACACATTATTCACATTACATTATTAGTAGGGCAGTTTTTTATTTCTGCAAACGTTACCTTGGGGGGGTGCAACAGGTGCCGGGCCTGCCTGCTCCTCTCCTGAGGATGACTCCGATACAGGCTCCCCAGCGGCCCGTCTCTGGATCCGAACCGCTGTATAAACATGTAGAAAGGGAAGTTATTACTTTAGCATAACAAGAACTAACACCCATACACACACATACCCATTATTGCAATTTATGTCTGGGATGTGCTTACCTCTGGGGAGCCTGTCGCGCCAGCTTGGCCACCCTGCACGGACCCACATGTCATGCAGGACGGCATAAAACGGCGGGCGCCTACGGGGGGGTGGGCTACCGTCACTGGCCTCCAATGCCGCAAAGAACTTGCCCTTAAGGGTCTTAAATTTTGAGCGGCATTGGAGGCCAGTACGCAAGTAGCCCCTCGACCGGAGGAACCGCACTGCCTCTAAAAAGAAGTTGCGGTTCCTCCGGTTTGAGGACCGCATCAGCCGGCCCGGCGCACCGACCTGCTGGGCCAGGGACTCCAACATCAAGTTGGTCTCCCTGGTGCCCCAGTAGGCGATGCGCCCTTCCGGCTGGATACGTCCTCTCCCCCCTTCGGCCATCGTAACGCCATGTGGTGGGGTGCGAAAACTCGAGTTTATAACTTACCGCGTTGACCGTTACATTTCTGCCATAAGCCTATAGAGTTTTGAGCTTTCAAACCCGTTCAAAATTTAAGTAGTTTGTGCTAATCGATTGGTTTATTTGCGGAGGATACTCTTTGAGGCTATAAGGCAGTGTCTGGATCCTTTACCAGAAAGAGTAATCCCTTCCAAAAGCCCGCCAATTCCTTCAACCGCCGAAGCCGCAACAATGTATCAGTTCTGGTTGCTTGCCTAACAATTCATTTGTATCAAGTTTGGCCTACTTTTCAGAGACAATTTCCACTCCTATTGTCTTGCATGCTCTATATATTCCATAACAGAAACCTGCAAAGGCAATGCCTTTTCAGCTTTTAAAAAGGGTATTAAGAACATGCTGCCATGCAAAGAAAAAGCAGGAACATAAAATGATGAATTAACTTTATTGGTCATAACAAGAAGTTATCAATTACATGTAGCAAATTGAGAATCATGCATACACTTACTCCCCGTCCACACTGTGATTTTCCCGCCAAAAATATTCTTTTAAAGCGTTACGTACCGCCTCCCCCCGCTCCTTCTCCCTAGCATCATTATTTACCATTGGGGCTCCAAGCGTGTCAAGGACAAACCTCTGCACACGCCGGTTAGGATCGTCTAGTATACTGCCCTTGGTTTCACATATATTGTGTAGAATAACGCATGCACATATTACAGAACATACATTCTCCTCTGCAACCTCAATACAGTATTTCAATGCTCTCCATCTCGCCTTCAAACGGCCGAAACTTCTCTCCACCGTTGATCTTATCTTGTTATGGTACTTATTGTACAGTCTCTGTTTGGGATTTGTAGTCCCCCTATACGGTGTCAACAGCCAATTTCTTATTGGATATGCCCCATCTACAAGAGTAAGTGGTACAACCCGCTTCCCCATAATTGTCAGAGTTGGATTCCCAGGTACAAATATCCCTGCTTCCATAGCCTCAAAAAACCCAGAGTTCCTTAACATTCGGGCATCGTGATTCTTCCCGCTCCAACCGATCTCCGCGTCAATAAATACCCCACGGTGGTCACAAGTCCCTTGAAGAAGAACGCTGTACCTATTCTTTCTGTTTATAAATTCGTCCCCTTGGCGTATTGGGGGGATTATATTAACATGGCACCCATCCAGGCAAGCAACAACTTGAGGATATCCCATTGCTGCAAAGGAATCCATAACCTAAGGAAAGAACAAATAACAGAAATTAAGATGGTGAAAATTCGGAATAAGGATTTTTTGAATAAACATTACTGTTAAGGGAAAAAAAATTCCTTTATGTTTTTCCATAGTATACATGTCAAGTGCATAATCACTATGGGTGAACCTTCAAGAACTTACATTACAGTATTATACATGGGTACTCCCTAATAATTACTTTGAAATTATTACAGAAAAACCGATTAAACGATTACTCATTAAAAAAAATTACCTTTCGGTGGTCTCCAAGGAACACTGTTCGCTTAAGAAGTAACTTCTCCATTGCAAGCACGACCTCCACAAAAATCTTGCACACAGTAGATCTCCCAATCCCAAACAACTGGGAAACTGCTCCATACGAGCATCGGTGGGCGAGAAGAAAAACAGCAACAGCGAATCGCTTCTCCACAGTAATGGCTTTTCTCATGTTAGTGTCCGACTTTGCTATCTCAGGATGTAGTAGCTCGGCAAGGCGCATAAATAGGAACCTTGGCATCCTGAAGTACAGTATCCAACGTTCATCCGACCAGATGTTCATCACAAATTTCTCCCACCACTCATCCGTTGTCGGGTACACCCACCAACGTCGCTTCCTCCGGTCTGGGCGAACAAATCTCAAAACCTCTGGGGAATCGATGGCAGCAAAGTACATGACCTGTGGCCTTGAAAGTGTTACTTCCATAGCTTGGGAATGGAGAAGAAGAAGGAAAATAAGGACCATCCTTCTTCTATGCATGAGGATTACACGCCTCTTAAGAGCTAAAAGAGATAAGCGCAAACGGGCAGCGGTAGACAGAGCTGCCGAAGTTGCCACCTCCATGTTGTCATTCAGGAATGATGAGGTGCATGAAAAGCGCATGTGACGTCATTCTTTGTTTAAAGTTTGGCCAATCGCTGCATCCGTGGAGGGAAAAGGGAACGGAAACACGTGGGCCAAATTTTGAAAAAACGAGTAATCGCATCTTTGATTGACAGACAAAAAAAAAAATCACGGGACATCCAGTACGTGTAAACAATAAAATCACGGGATAAACCATCTCGAAATATAAAATTAAAAACGGAACCTTGTACGTGTAAATATCAGTCACGGGACCAAACGGGATATCCTTATCAGTGACAAAAATCGTATAAACAGCGAGGGACGGATTCGGGATCACTTTGTCCCGGTAGGCAACGCGACAATTTCTGTCGTGTGACTGGCACCCAGAAGTATTGTTAAAACGTATTTCTGATTGCCACATGTGACATTCCAGCACACTTCTTCAGGGGTTAGAGGCCATAAAAATCCTATGGTTTTGAGGATGGTGTCAGTTCCAGTTGGGACCCTTGGCAGGGAAAATAGTTAAAGCCCTCTTCCCACCATGCACAGTCCCAATCTGCATGGGTTATTATAAAAGAAAAGTCAACCATGCCATGTAACTTATATGACAATCATCAAAACTAATTTGGTCCTGGATGTCAGGTATTTATTTATTTCATTTCTATGCTGCCTTTCTCCCTACATGGGACCCAAAGTGTCTTCCGTAAAACAGATTAAAAATACAATATATACAGTTAAAATATTATAAAACCAGATTAAATCATACTATAAACAAGATTAAATACTGCAGCATAGAAAATAAAACAAGCCCTGCTGCTTACACATTAAAAGCTTGCTTAAAAAGAAAAGTCTTTTCCTGCTGGCGAAAGGAGATCAGGGAGGGGACCAGCCTAGCCTCCCATGGAAGGGCGTTCCAAACGGTGGGAGCAGCTACACCCATAAATTAGCAAATTCAAAGAATGGAAATTATCATTTAATTTGTAGAGATGCCTCTCTTTGGAGAACTAACTTCTCTAAAGTCTGCTGATGATCTGTGCTCAAAAGGACTATCTGGAATGCAGAAACAATTAGAATCTGGGACAGCATCTTATCCTGTTGAAACTCTAAAAGTGCCAATCCCTGAGAAACCAGTTTTACTAACACTCTGTAACTGTAATACAAGGGATAGAAATGGCTCCCTCTTGGCTCCCACCTACAGTTCCCTCAATCTTGGAAAATCAGCAGGAGGTGAGCCGAGTGAGAGGGGTCAGCCTTAATTTTTCAACTGTCTTTTTAAAGGCTTGCGGAGGAGGGGTTGAGTTTGTTTTTGGCCGTTTGCTCTCCCTGAGCACATGGTCTGAGGGGACGGGGGCTTCTGCGGAGCCACTGACCAGTCTGGAGGAGGAGTTAGCAGCCACTACCTATATACAACTGCTGCTACAGTCTTTCCAGGTTAATCTTGGAAAAGCAGCAGGAGGTGAGCTGTGTGTGAAATGACATTTGTGCAAAGATTGATAGTTATTGTAGGTGTTTCAATGGGATAAAACTCCAGACTCTTCCAATTAGTTAATTATTTGGATAAAAACTTTGAATGGAAAGTGGAGAAGTTCCACTGAAAGTGAAAGTTTGGAGAAAAGAATACATTGTGGAACTGCAACATTGAGTTGAGTTAGAAGAACAAGATTTAAGAGGAGGAGGAGAAATCATGGTGACGGAGCAGAAAACAATGGAAGAGGCATCAGTAATTATAAAAAGACAATATATAAATTAAAATATATAGAAGAAAGCCTTGGCATTATACCATGGGATAAAGTGGATTTCTAAGCTTTCTTTGATTTAATTTATAGAAGGCTCATTTATTACTTACTGATGGTTTATTTGTTTGTTTGGAAAGGAGGAGGGCTGGAATAAATTGGTAGAAGGTTAAAAGGGGATAACACATGAGCAGGAAATAAAGGGAAGACAAAAGGAAGGTTGTGTTGTTTTGTGGCAGATAAAGAGTGAAACTGGAAGATAAAGGGCTAAACTGGAGGGTGTTTTCTTTTTCTTTCCTTTTTCTTGGATTCTATAGATGATATAATTTAATATAGTGGTATGAACTTTTGGTTATTGCTATATTGATTATCGATCACTGTTTGATTATTGATTATAGGGATAAAGTAGAGTGGGTTTTTTAGTTACATTTGTTATACTATATTGGAATGAATTTGTGATAACAATTATTTTGATTATTGATTACTGACAATAGAAAAACCTTAGGAAAGGGAAGAGTCAGAATAGTACTAAAAATCAGAAGGATAGAGAGGGAAGTGAGAAAGAACTATTAGGATAAATCAAGTAATTCTGGTTAAGCTAAAAGGTAGGAAGTGTGATTTAATAGGTAAAAAAGAGGGGCATAGGTCTGGAACAATAGGCTTGGGTGTTAGGTTTCAAGAAGTCCTAAATAAATCACAAGTAAAGACTTAAATATAAATTAAGGATTCAAAAACAAATTAAGAACTTAATTTAGGAGATAGATAGATAGTCGCATAAACTTATAATTAATACTAAATTCAAGTCAAAAATACATTTTCAGGTAGACTGTTACCAAGGATATATAAAGATGTCTTCTGGAACAAGAAGTCAATCTGCGAGAGCCCAAGCACAATCACAGAGGAGACCATCTCTAGAACAATCCAAATTGCCTGAAATTTACCAAATACACTTGGATGAAATTAAGAAAATAAGAAGTGAACTGAAACAACTAATCAGTGAAAGATGATAGAAATCAGACTTGAACTAAGAATGGAATTAAGGGAGATATAGAAGAATCAATAAAGAAAACTAATACAGAACTTGAGCAAGTGAAACAAAAGTTAGGAAATTTAGAGAAGTTAAATTCAGGTACTCAAAAAAATGAAAGAAAAAAAGGGAAGCAAGATGAAGAAGTAGAGGAGAGAGCACTTTGGGAATTAAAATGGCGAGAAAAATGTGTTAAAATTTGTGGTATCTTGGAACAAAGAGAAGAAAACCTATATGAGAAATTATTATCAAAGATAGCAACATTTTTAGGACATAATATTCATTAACTTAATTTTGAAGTGGATAGGCAGTTTAGATTAAATTCCAAAGTTGCTGAACAAAAAAGATTACCAAGGGATATAGTGATTTATTTTCTTAGGAAACAGACTGGATACCAGTTATTACAATTGCATCAAAAAACTCCATTTAAAATTGGTAATCAAGAAGTCCAAAATCTTTAAACATATTCCCCTGAGGCTTTTGAGGGAAAGAAAGGAATACAGTCACCCTTCCTTTTTGTGGTTTTGTGCATTCGTGGAGTTGGAACCAATGGTGCGCTGGGGGTACAGCATGCTGGGGGACAGGAGGAGGAGAGGGAGAGGAGAGGGTGAGGAGGCACCTCATTTGCAGCTCCATGGAGGGGGGCGCATCCAAAGCCAGGCTTAAGGGGGCGGCAGCAGCACCACCACCAGGATGAGCACCAGAGAGGGGGTGGCAGTGGTGTCATGATGGAGAGGACAACGACCTCCCGCCACTGCCCCATTGGACTGAGCCACTGCTGCCACCTCCTGGGGCCACCCCAGCTCCCTTCCTCCCTTGCACTTGCCTCTCCTTTACTCCCTTAGAAGCCCACTCCGAAGCAGGCGGGCATGCCGGCAGTGGGGAGAGGCACCGATGGGGCTAGAGGTAGGCTCCAGCAACAGGGCGGGAAGCTGAAGGTGCTTGCCTCACGAGGCCCCAAAAGAGCCACCCAGGGCTGAAGGCAGGCAGGCAGAAAGAGGGGGGCCGCCTGGAAAGGGGAGAAGACCTTGTCTGGGGATCGCCTTGCTGGTGCTGGCCAAAGAGGGGTGGGTGAGCACTGGAGGGTGATGAGCACCATGGTGGGGAAGGCTGTGGTAGTGTTGAAAAGCTGGTCCTCTAGCTGGCATTGGGGGGCAGCAGGAAGCAGTACGAGCAGTGGGGGTGCAGGGGACAGGACGAGCATTGGGGGGGATAGGGGGCACTTCGTGTGGTGGGGGTGGCAGTGGCAGTACAAGAATTCGGGGCAGCAGGGGACAGGATGAGTATTGGGGGGTAGCAGGGTGCAGGAAAGCATTGGGGGATAGCAGGGGGAAGGACAAGCATTGGGGGGCAGCAGGGGGAAGGACGAGCATTGGGGGGCAGGGGACAAGATGAACATGGGGGGGCGTCAGGGGGCAGGATGAGCATTGGGGGGGAAGGGGACAGTCGGTGCCATGGGGTGGCAGGGGCAGTACGAGCATTGGGGACACAGGAGACAGGATGAGCATTGGGGTTCAGCAGGTGTCAGTACAAACATTGGGGGGAGGCAGGGGGCAGTATGAGTGTTGGGGGTGGCAGGGGGCAGGATGAGCATTGGGGTCAGCAGAGAACAGAATGAGCATTGGGGGACGGCAGGGGGCAGGAAGATCATTGGGGTAGCAGGGGGCAGGATGAGCACTGGTGGGTGGCAGGTGGCAGGACAAGCTTTGGGGTCAGCAGGGGGTAGTACGAGCGGTGGGGTGTCAGGGGGCAGGACGAGCATTGGGGGAGGCAGGGGGCAGTACGAGCAGTGGGGGTAACAGGGGGCAGGATAAGCATTGGGGGCGGCAGTGGGCAGTACGAGAGGTGGGGATGGCAGTGGGAAGGAGGAGCATTGGGGGCAGCAGGGGACAGGATAAGCATTAGGGGGCGGCAGGGGGTAGGACGAGCATTGGGGGGAGGCATGGGGCAGTAAGAGCAGTGGGGTGGCAGGGGGCAGGACGAGCATTGGGGTGGCAGAAGATAGGACGAGCATTGGGGGGCGGCATGAGGCAGGATGAGCATTGGGGTGTAGCAGGGTACAGGATGACATTGGGGGCCACAGGGGGCATGATGAGCTTTGGGGGTAGCAGCGGGCAGGATGACCTTGGGGTGCGGCAGGGGGCAGGGCGAGCATTGGGTGTGGCAGGGAGCAGGAAGAGCATTGGGGGGAAAGGGGGAAGTACGTGCGGTGGGGTGGCAGAGTTAGGGTTAGGTGGGGTGGCAGGGGGCAAGACAAGCATTGGGGGAGGCAGAAGATAGGACGAGCATTGGGGGGAGGCAGTGGGCAGTACAAAAAATTGGGGGGAGGCAGGGGGCAGGACCACCATTGGTGGGTAGGAGGGGGTAGGATGACATTGGGGGGCGGCAGGGGGCATGATGAGCTTTGGGGGTAGCAGGGGGCAGGATGACCTTGGGGTGCAGCAGGGGGAAGGACAAGGTTTGGGAGTGGCAGTGGGCAAGACGAGCATTGGGGGTGTCAGAAGATAGGACGAGCATTGGGGGGAGGCAGGAGGCAGGACGAGCATTGGGGTGTAGAAGGGGGCAGGATGACATTGGGGGTAGCAGGGGGCATGACGAGCTTTGGGGGTGGCAGGGGCAATACGAGCAGTGTGGGTGGCAGGGGGCAGGACGAGCATTGGGGGGTGGCAGGGGGCAGTACGAACATTGGGGGGAGGCAGGGGGCAGGACGAGCATTGGGGGCAGCAGGGGACAGAATGAGCATTGGGGGCAGCAGGGGGAAGGACAAACACTGGGGGCGGCAGGGGGCAGTACGAGCATTGGGGGGTAGCAGGGGGCAGGACGAGCATTGGTTGTCGGCAAGGGGCAGTACGAGCGATGGGGTGGAAGGGGGCAGGATGAGCATTCAGGGGTTGCAGGGGGCAGGACGAACACTGGGGGCGGCAGGAGACATGATGAGCATTGTTGGGCGGCAGGGGCCGTACAAGCATTGGGGGGAGGAAGGGGGCAGGACAAGCATTGGGGGGCGGCAGGGGGCACAATGAACATTGATGGGGTGCGGGGGCAGGACCAGCATTTGAAACAAGAAATCATATTCCTTTGTTTTCTTCAAAATTCTTTTTGGGATTTCCCTCATAATTAATAATTGTTTCTCTTCTACAATAACCGGTGATTTGTTATGTTCTTCCAAAACTCTTTCCTTAGTTGATTTCTTTGAAAATTGCACCACCACATCTCTGGGGTATTTATTCCGTTTCGCTAAAGCCGATTGTACTGTATACACCACATCAATCTCATTTTCCATAATTTCTCTCTCAGCCTCCATAAAGTCAGCCAAGATAGAAATCATCTTCTCTTTAACGTTTTCATCTTTATCCTCATCCAAACCCCTAATTCTT
This sequence comes from Gambelia wislizenii, assembly GCA_030847615.1. Lineage (NCBI taxonomy): Eukaryota > Metazoa > Chordata > Lepidosauria > Squamata > Crotaphytidae > Gambelia > Gambelia wislizenii. Next base: position 265,772,317 of record JAUMIR010000002.1, read on the forward strand.
AGCCAAGAATCCATTTGTTTCTGTTCTATCAAAGCTACTCTGTCTAATTCCCTGTCGATCTCCTCAGAAGATTGGTCTGATTTTTTTTCAAATCCAGTATTTCTTTTTTATTAGCTTCAATATCTTTTTTTATTAACTTCCACCTGCATCTTAACCTGTTCTAACGATTCTTTCATCTCTCCCACCTGTAATTTTAACTCATTTATGTCCTGTTTCATTTCCCTCATAAACATTCTCATCTCCTCCATAAACTTTTTATGATCGTCAGGGGGTTCCTCCCAAGAATCCCTTCTTTGTTGGGTTACTGGTTCCATACCTCGTATTTCCCCGTCCTTAATTTTGACATACTTAAACAATAGATTTGTTTATCTATACTTTAATCAATCCCACCTCTTTAAAACTTTTCTAAATTAATTCAGTACTTCAAAATTAATTAATTCATTAATGATCCAATCCACTATCGAAAATAATTACAATCACAGAGACCACCCTTACCAAATTAGTCGCTTAACTATACAAATGAATTGTCCTCTGATCACCCCAAGTTACTCACGTTTGATCAATTAATCAATTAATTCATCAATCAGCCAAATCCATTAATCAATTAATCAATCAAACCCAATCAATTAATCAATTAATCAATTCAATAATTAATCTCTTAAGGTGACCAATTAATTAATCAGTTATCAGATAATTAATTAAAGTATTGTTAATCACTTATTAAATTGGGGGATCTTAACTAATAAAACCAATTAATACATTCTAATTAGTACAGCAGGGGCAAAGTTCATATATATCTATAATAACAATAATAACCCTTGGTATATTAATAATAATTCATTCCATCCTCTCATATCCTATACCAATTCATTAATTAATCAACAACCAATTCATACACCAATTAATATACTCTTGATCTACTTCTAATACTTATAACCCAATATCCCCAAATTATTTGGTCTAAATTATATCACTACATTGTTCCATTACATCAAATCATATTCATCATAACCATCAAATTAGTACTCTTCCCCTCTTCCTTAGCCCCCACACTTCTGTCTCCTTTTCTCAGATTCTCCTTATTGTTCCAACCTCCTTTTGCTCTCCTTGTTTTTCTTTCTTGGGTTAAACGTTGCCTTGTCTTACTCCATATTCTTCTTTTCTTTTCCCTCTCCTCCTCTCCTTTCTCTCTCTTCCTCTGTCGTCCTTTATTTATCTTCACTCCCTGCTTTACAAGTCTCTCTTTCCAAGCCTTTCTTTCTCTATGGTTCTCCGGAAGCACAGGGGAGCTCGTAAATTCTTTCTTAAAGCAAAATGTCTTAGGAAAAGGGGGGTTTGTATCTCAGTCTATAACATTTAAAGTCTGAAATATATGATCTTATTTTTCCAGCCCATTCACTCATACACCCATCCTTCCCATTGAACAAATCAATACTTCTATCTTAACAATGTAACAAAAGGACAAACGTCTCTCGCGGAGCTACTTCTTCCAAGGAACGCTGACTAGTTTTCCACGGTGTTCTTCCTCTTCTCCTCCACCCTGGGGCCTCCATTCCAGGATTTTCTCTCACAATTTCCTTGATAAAGGCTCCACGTTGCACCTCTTTCCAAGCTTTTACCCTCAGCTTGTTTTGCTCGGAAGAGGTTTGGCAGTAGGGAATAGCGGTTGGGCGGTGCCCTTCCTCAGCTCGCTACAGTAGGTGCGCTGTTATAGCCGCGGCTGCCCGTCCCACTCCTCTCCGTGGACCCACCAATGCTGGTCGACAGCACTGGAGCAGGGGCCTTTATTGCCAGCCTCTCTAGCTTCTCCCCTTTCTTTGGGTACCAAGACGAACTGCCCTCACCTCTATTACATGCAGTAACCCACCGTAGCGGTGACCTCACAGCGAAGCGTCGTGAACTCGTGTCTCCCTCACTCATGTCCCGAACTGGAAGTCCCTCCACACTTAATTCTTGCTCCCTCCTCCTGACTAGGCTGTTCTGGAAAATCTTCTTGTCTTTTTCTTGTAGATTAAGAAGGAATACATGCTTCTGTCTGACTGTGATCCCACTGGAGCATATAGATTCCACTGGAGCATATGGAGAGGGTATTTCAGGGAGAGGGGAGGGAGCATGGGGGAGTGGCCGGGGCAGGACGAGCATTGGGGGCGGCAGGGGATAGGACGAGCATTGGGGGCGGCAGGGGATAGGACGAGCATTGGGGGGAGGCAGGGGGCAGGATGAGCATTGGGGCGTAGCAGGGGGCAGGATGAGCATTGGGGGGTGGCAGGGGGCAGGACAAGCTTTGGCGGGTGGCAGGGGGCAGTACGAGCGGTGCGGGTGGCAGGTGGAAGGACGAGCATTGGGGGGCGGCAGGGGCAGGACGAGCAGTGGGGGACAGCTGGGGCCAGGATGAGCATTGGGGGTCAGCAGGGGGCAGTACGAACATTGGGGGGAGGCAGGGGGCAGGATGAGCATTGGGGGCAGCAGGGGACAGAACGAGCATTGGGGGCGGCAGGGGGAAGGACGAAAATTGGGGGGAGGAAGGGGGAAGGATGAGCATTGTTGGGTGGCAGGGGGCAGTACGAACATTGGGGGGAGGAAGGGGGAAGGATGAGCATTGGCGGAGGCAGGGGGCAGGACAAGCATTGGGGGTTGGCAGGGGGCCATACGAGGATTAGGGCGTAGCAGGGGGGTAAGCGATGGGGGTGGAAGGGAGCAGGATGAGCATTGGGGGGAGGCAGGGGGCCGGAGGAACACTGGGGGCAGCAGGAGACAGGATGAGCATTGTTGGGTGGCAGGGGGCAGTACGAACATTAGGGGGAGGAAGGGGGAGGAACGAGCATTGGGGGTCAGCAGTGGGCAGTACGAACATTGGGGGGAGGCAGGGGGTAGGATGAGCATTGGGGGCAGCAGGGGACAGAACGAGCATTGGGGGCGGCAGGGGGAAGGATGAACACTGGGGGTGGCAGGAGACAGGATGAGCATTGTTGGGCGGCAGGGGGCAGTATGAACATTGGGGGGAGGAAGGGGGCAGGACGAGCATTGGGGGTCAACAGGGGGCAGTACGAGCGATGGGGGTGGAAAGGAGCAGGATGAGCATTGGGGGCGGCAGGGGGAAGGATCAACAATGGGGGTGGCAGGAGACAGGATGAGCATTGTTGTGTGGCAGGGGGCAGTACGAACATTGGGGGGAGGAAGGGGGCAGGACGAGCATTGGGGGGAGGCAGGGGGCAGGACGAACATTGGGGGAGGCAGGGGGCAGGATGAGCATTGGGGGCAGCAGGGGACAGAACCAGCATTGGGGGCGGCAGGGGGAAGGATGAATACTGGGTGTGGCAGGAGACAGGATGAGCATTCTTGGGTGGCAGGGGGCAGTACGAACATTGGGGGGAGGAAGGGGGCAGGACAAGCATTGGGGGTGGCAGGGGGCACAATGAACATTGATGGGGCTGCAGGGGCAGGACCAGCATTGGGGGGAAGCAGGGGGCAGAACGAGCAGTGGGGGGTGTCAGGGGACAGGACAACTTATTGGGGGAGCGGCAGGGGGCAGAAGGAGTGGTGGGAGGCAGCAGCAGACTGAACATGCAGGGGGGTGGCAGGGGGCAGAAGGAGCGGTGGGGAGGCAGCAGGGGGGAAAGAGCGGAGAATGAACAGCAGTGGCAGAACGAGCAGCGGGGGCTGAGTAAACCCACCAGCCTACCTCAAAGGGTTGTCATGAGGTCTCCTGGTCCTCATGACATCTCCAGAGGGGAGTTTTTAAATGGCGTATGGTACGCCAGGTCCAGCTAGTTTTATATATATTGGTTTGAAATCTGCAAGTAGCAGTATTTGCTAAAGGCTCATGACATCTGGCTTCTTAATATTTCTAACTGGCCTAGTTTTATGCAAATTAGACTTCTGATTGCATTCAGATGTCTCTTCATCCTGATTACTGTTCTGAGCTGCAGGTTGAGATGCAGAGGTGGTTGACGGTTCAGACTTTGTGGACCTTCTTTTCCTAACCACCCTCCAAAGTCGACCCTGTAAAACTCTCAAAGAGTAAGTCAGGAAATGCCAACGAAGGAGCAAAGAAAAACCACCTCTGCTCACACCATGCGGAGGAGGAGGAAGAGGAGGCGGCAACGGCAACAGTGGAACTGTTGGCTTGGGCCAAAGTGCTTGTTGTGGCAACAAGGACCATTTAGAACCCATTTCCAAAGGACGCCGGTGGGCTGCTATGCAATGGGAGCTCCTGCCAGCCTTGTGCAGGTTAATGGACCAACGAGGCCAAGCAGGTTGGCTATCAGATGGGGAAGGGGCTTAACCTCTGTCTTGTGGACCCCATCTCAGTGTGACTTGACTGCAAAAGTAATAAACTTTCCAAAGAGTAAATTACTAGAATTACTTGGGTTGGAAAGAAAATAGTTAATTAACAACTTAGTCCAATCGGAATGATTCCAACTAGGTTGGCTTAACGTAAAGCCTATTCCAAGAGGATTGGGCTCCAGCCTTTCTCTTGGTCCCTTGAATTACTTGAGATAGATTAAAACACTAGAAGTGGTGAAGCAAACTTTTTGGCTTTGGTTTTGGAGCAGAAAACCACCAGGTATCTACTTTACCCCTTCCCAACCACCAGCTGACTTGCACTATCAGAAACTAATTAGAAATAATCTTTCCATCTCCCAATTCAAAAATCTATTTAATATACAGTCTTCCAATAGAAAAGGTATTACACATTAAACGGATAAACACAGAGCAATGTTTTTATTAGAAAACATAAGAAAATGCAACACTCGTCTATCTTTATACCAGTAATAACTTCCCCAGAGGGAGGTGCACCATTCCTGGAGGTACTGCAATACCAGGTGGATGTGTGGAGTGGATGGAGCAAGCTCCTATTCCATCTCCCAGTCCCAAAAATCCATTTAATAAATAGTCCTTGAATGGAGTATGTACCCGATATTAAAGAACAGATTAAACCTTTTATTGCAGAATATTTATAATACAATTTAACATAACTACATAAAATAATGCATAATAAATCCAAAGAATGCAATTGCAAAAAAAAAGTACACTAGGATAATAGACAGTATAAACAATATATGTAAAGCAAATCTCATTCCTAGGATAAAATAATTTTTTAAAACATATTTTAAGAGAAAAGAACATACTAAAAGAGACCAATAATATATTTTGCCTTTAGATCACAATATGTGATCACTAACATATCCAACAGATGCATACCATACATAGACTATAAATAATTTCTCATATAGAAAAACTTTCCCAATCTTATCACCCCCTCCCTCTCTGCAAGAGCAGGAACTGACTCCTCATACTGACGGTGGCCCAAAATTTGCTCGATGCAAATGTCTTGGGATCATCTAGTGGTATCCGATATCATTAGCCTGCTCATAAGTTTAGCATAGTGCTTTCCCACCCCACAAACTCACAGTATAGGCTCATTTGCTGGCTCCCAGCCACCCAGGGCTCCAACAAGTAATGCATGAACAGGGACCTGGTACCCCCTTTGTCTCAGTACATCAGCCAGAGGGGCATACTTTTGATGTTTACATTCTATAGCCTCCCTCATGGCTGGTTTCTTGTTTTCAAAGGGCATCATGATGTCCATGATGATGATCTTTTTCTGGCCTTTGTCCATAATAATGACATGAAGATACTTCAAAAGAAGGTAATATTCAGCCTCTGCTTTCATCTGCAGGAAGAGTATGTGGAAACGCTCTGCAGCATAACCAATATCAGCCACAGTCAGTAGAATGAGTAGGCCATGGCTTCAGCAAGCTGCCACACATAGAAGTCCCACATCTAATACTGAGAGCTATGTTACCGTTTTTAACTGGACATTAAGGGGATAATATAATGCATGCTTTAGAAGTGTTAAATGACATTTTAGAGGTATTGGGGGCTGAATAAGATAATTCAGGGGATATAAAACGCTTTTGTATGTATCCCGTAAGACCTAAAAAGTCAAGAGGCATGGTGATCTTGCCTTGTATAGCAACTAAAATCATTCCTTTTGGAGTCAATTTTACACATTTGAAGGAAGAGAAATTTCTTTCAAGTGGGGCCTGCATTCTGATCTCTTAAAAACCAATGCTAAATTATATTTGAATCTATACACCCATAAGGTAGCAAATTCAAAGAATGGAAATTATCATTTAATTTGTAGAGATGCCTCTTTGAAGAACTAACTTCTCTAAAGTTTGCTGGTGATCTGTGCTCAAAAGGACTATCTGGAATGCAGAAACAATTAGAATCTGGGACAGCATCTTATTGTGATGTACTCAGAACACAAACTCAGGGTTCTTCAATAAAACTCTTTATTGGAAGAGTAGCTTGTGTAAGGAACCATTGCAAAGCTGCTACTGAAGTAAATGTAAACTATCCAGAGATAATAAGGCATCAAGCGTGAGAACAGACACGGGGGAGTAAAAGTAGCTGGGGAGCGTGGCCTTGAGTTCCCGGTAGGACTTGCGTTACCATGCCAACCAGGAGGCCTGGCTCACTTCTCAGGCATTCCAAAATCCTGAGAAAATACTAGCTACATGTCAGGGCCTCCATGAATTCCACTCCAATGCCCAGAATTCAGGGATGAGCCTGACATACTGCCCCCCTGAAGACCAACCCTCCCCCTTTCTCAGCCCGGCTTATCGGGAAAGCGGGCATGAAACTTTCGCAATAAGCGTTTGGCATTGACATGCTCAGAAGCAACCCACTCTGCATGGCCCAAAGGCAGGTGTTTCCACTTTACCAAATACTGTAACCCTCCCCGGTGAAGTCTAGAGTCCAGAATCTCAGAAATTTCAAAATGTTGGTCTTGATCCACCAGGATCGGCTGAGGAGCAGGTTCTGGAGCCGGGTGGTGTTTGTCCGGAGGGCTCACGGGCTTGAGCAGGCTGGAATGAAACACAGGATGTACATGACGGTACAACTTAGGCAAAGACAGTTCAAAAGCCACAGGATTTATCATCCTAACAACACGAAAAGGTCCGATGTATTTGGCTCCCAACTTTTTTGAGGGTTGGGGACACTTAAGGAATTTGGTGGACAAATAAACCATATCTCCCACTGCATATCTGGGGGAAGGGTCCCGTTTCTGATCAGCATAATGTTTGTAGCGTGCTTTGGCAAAGTCCAAGGCCGAGATTACATGAGGCCACGCATCCCTGACCTTTTGACTCCACTGGGAGACCGAAACGGGGTCAGAGTTGGGAGACCCCTCCAACAAGGGGAGGGGACCGAAATCATGCCCAGACACAACCTTGAACGGCGAGAGCCCAGTGCTCTGGTGAGTGGCATTATTGTAGGCCACTTCAGCAAAAGGTAGAAGATCAACCCAATCAGATTGTTGGAAATTCACATAGCACCTTAGGTATTGTTCCAGAGTCTGGTTCGTTCGTTCCGATTGTCCATCCGATTGGGGATGATGGGAGCTGCTGAGACCAAGCTCCACCCCTAGAAGGTTTGTGAAAGCCTTCCAAAACTGCGAAGTAAATTGTGCCCCCCGATCCGACACAATCTTGGCCGGAATGCCATGAATCCGATAAATATGCTGAATGAACAATTTGGCTAGTTGGGAGGCTGTGGGGAGCTTCTTACAGGCCACAAAATGCGCTTGCTTGGAAAACAAATCAGTCACAACCCAAATAACCGTCTTTTTCCTACTCTCTGGCAAATCCACAATAAAATCCATGCTAATGACCTCCCAGGGCTTGTTTGGGGTAGGTAGAGGGTGGAGCAAACCCTTGGGCTTCCCTGACCCCCCTTTTGACACTGCACAAGTGGTACACCCCTTTACATAATCCTCCACCTCCTTCCTCATGCGGGGCCACCAAAATTGTCTGCGGGCCAAATGTAAAGTTTTGAGATACCCAAAATGTCCCGCACTCTTGACATCATGGCACTGTTTGAGAATACTCGCTCTCAAGACCTCAGGAACATACAGGCGATCCCCTTTCCAGGCCACCCCCTCCTTCACAGTTACCTCATTGGGGTGAGCCAGGAACCACTGGTCCCGGGGCAGTTCCGAGGCCAATTGAGCATGCCACCCTCCTTCCTCCCCTTGAGAAACATTGGGCGTGGCAGAGCCATCTGCCGTAGGGGTCACCCCCTGGGTCCCCGGATCGGGGGAAGGCGGGTCGGGGTTCAAGGGCTGTGGCACCGGTCCCTGCGCCAAGGGTGAATCACCGCCACTTTCAGTAGGACCCGGCACCTGAGCAGGGCTATCAGTGGATTTCTGTTCTTTGGCTTTGCTCCGAGTGAGGACGGCTAGTCCCAAGTGGGAAGGAGAAAAAACGGTATCAACGACCTCCTTGCGCTTACTCTCATGCTGTGGTAGCCTGGACAAAGCGTCAGCCAGAAAATTCCTTTTCCCCGGGATAAATTTCAAGGTGAAATTAAATCGGTAAAAGAAACTGGCCCACCTGACCTGCTTGGGGCTCAAACGCCTAGGGGTAGCCAATACTTCCAAATTTTTATGATCAGTCCAAACTTCAAACGGTTTGGGTGAGCCCTCCAGTAGGTGGCGCCATGTCTCTAGTGCCAACTTGATAGCACCTGCCTCTTTCTCCCACACTGGCCAATTTCGTTCCGTGTCATTGAACTTTCTGGATAAATAGGCACATGGCCTCAAATCCCCGTCCTCCCCCTTTTGCAACAACACCCCACCCATAGCCACATCAGATGCGTCCACTTGGACCACGAAAGGTTGGGAGGGGTCGGGGTGTTTGAGAATAGGTTCAGAAGTGAAAAGGGATTTCAATTTGTCAAATGCTTGTTGGCACTGTGGTGACCACACAATTTTTTGGGGAGGTTTGTTCCCTTTACCGTGCTTGGAATCTTTGGTTTTCCCTTCTTTGGTTTTTAACAAATCTGTCAGGGGGAGGGCTACCGACGCAAAGTCAGGGATGAAGGACCGATAAAAATTAGCAAACCCCAGGAAGCTCTGCAACTGTTTCCTGGTTCTAGGGGCTTCCCATGCCAAGACCCCCTTAACCTTTTCTGGGTCCATTTCAATCCCTTTGTTTGAGATGCGGTACCCTAGATAATCTAGACGGCTTTGGTGGAACTCACACTTGGACATTTTCGCATACAGATGATTTTCCCCCAACCTGGTAAGCACCTTTTTCACCAGTTTCACATGGGACGTGTAGTCCTCCGAATAAATCAACACATCATCAAGGTACACCAACACCCCTTTGTACAAAAATTCACGTAACACATCATTAATCAAGTTCTGAAAGATGCCAGGGGCCCCTTTGAGGCCGAAAGGCATGACGAGGAACTCAAAAGCCCCTAGGGGGCAATTAAATGCAGTCTTCCACTCGTCCCCCTCCCGAATCCGTACTCTGTAGTAGGCCTCTCGTAGATCCAGCTTCGTGAAAATCTTCCCTTTGGAGAGATGGGCTAATATGTCCTTCATCAAGGGCAGGGGGTACTGGTTGGAGACACTAATAGCGTTTAGCCCTCTGTAATCCTGAATCAAACGAAGCCCGCCATCAGCCTTGCGCCTAAACATCACCGGGGCCCCCACAGGCGAGGTTGAGGGCCTAATGAACCCTCGGGCTAAGTTCTTATCTATGAACTCTCGGAGCGCCTCCATTTCAGCTGGTGTCATAGAATAAATGCGAGGTTTGGGCAGGCTGGACTCCGAGAGTATCTCAATGGCACAGTCAAAAGGCCGGTGGGGTGGCAAAATGTCACATTCCTTCTCCTCAAACACATATTGCCACGCCTTGTACTCCACTGGCAACCCTTTCAGCTCCCCTTTTACTAAGGCAGTTGTGTAATTCTGCGGCTTATCCACCAGGGGGCCCCCGTCCCCTGGGGATCCTCCCCCCGCCCCGTGCTCCTTGATACACAACGGGTCTGCAAAAGTCAGTGTTTCTTTTATCCAGTCTATGGAGGGGTTGTGGTACTTTAGCCAGTTCAGACCCACAACTGCCGCAGGGACTAATCCTGGAGCAATCACAAACTGCAGTTCCTCCTGGTGGTTGCCCATCCTCATGTGCATGGGACCAGTTATGCGCCGGGCGGGGCCCCCCTTCATCATCCCCCCATCCATCTGAGACAGCCACACGGGCTTGTCCAGCTTAACAGTATCAACGTTTAGTTCACTGACTAAGGAGGGATGAATAAGTACTTGGGTACAACCAGAGTCAATCATTAACATAACTTTGCGGGTGGGGCCCTCCCCTCCAACCCCCACTCGAGCTTTGATAAAGAACGGGCCCTTCACTCCACTCACCACGGCATCCGGGCGCCCTTCCGGATTAGCCCGCCCTCGGGCGCTCAGTAGGGCGGGCTGGGCCCGTTTCCCGCCGGCTCAGCGTCGGAGGAGTAGGACCCACTATCCTCGGGATCATCTGAGGACTCCCCTGCCGCCTGGCCCGCTGCCAGGGCCCTGGCCGTCGCCCTGGTCTTGGGTTTGGAGGGCGTCTTGGAGGACCCGGATCTCCCCTCGCTCCGCGCTGGCTTGGCGGCGGCGGGTTGCTCCCGTGGGCTCCTCTCTGGGCACTCCGCTATGCGGTGTCCGCTCCTCCCACAATGCAGGCACAGACCCTTTCTCATCCTTCGCTCACGTTCGGTCTCTCCGGTGGTGCCTCCCCCCGAGCGTGCCGTCTTGGTCTTCTTCCCGGGGGCCCCAGCGGATTTCCCCTCCGTCCCAGCCTGGCGGCGCAACATCTTAATGCTGGCCTTCACCGACTCCACTTCCCCAGCCAGCCGTATCCACCCCATGAGGGTTTCGGGGTCTCCCTGGAACTTGGCCCACTCTAGAATGTCAGGGTTCAGGCCCTCCTGGAAAAACTGCACCTTGACCTCCTCTGGCCACTCCGGTACTTGGCTGGCTAGGCGGCGGAACTCAGCTGCGTACTCGGCCACGGGCATCGTGCCTTGCTTCAGGCTCCTAAGCTTGCTTCGAGCCCGCTTCCCTCTTAAGGGATCGTCAAACTGGGCCCTGAGAGCCATCAGGAACTCTTGGTAATTACCCAGTTCAGGGGCTCCCATATCATACAGACCCACCAACCACTGAGCCGCCTCTCCCTCCAGTTGGTTGGACACATACTGCACTTTCTCAGCCTCAGACTGGAACTCCCCTTCCCACTGGGTCATGTAACTCACCACTTGAGTCATGAAGTAGGGTAGTTTTGCTGGATCCCCATCGAACTTCGCCTTCAGGTGCCGGTGTTTCCAGCCCCGGGGTCGCTCCTGCGGCTCAACCGGGCCAGCCCCCACCGGGGGAGCCGGTCCAGGAGCCGGCAGGCCAGGTACAGCTGGGGGCTGAGCGGGGACTCCATCCCCGGGCGCCTGGGCAGCCGCAGGTGGCGCTGGGGGAGGCTGGGCCCCTCCGGGTGCTGGTGGAGCTGGAGGGGTTCTGTGCAGGAGTTCTAGGAGCACCTCCCGTATCTCACCCATTTGCTGTTTCAGTTGAAGAACCTCGGTTCCAACTTCTGCCAAGGAAAACTTCGCTTCTGGCTCTCTAGGCCCCTCACCCTGGGGTCTGTCCCACCGGGACCGGCGGTCTTCTCGGCGTCCGGCCCCTGCCCATGGCCAGGCAGGGCCTAAAACCTCTCGCACTGGAGTGCCGAAGCTTGGCAGGCTGCCCCTCCCTGGAGCCAGCTCCATCCCCAGCTCCCAGGGCTCAGTGGAGGGTCGAAATACTGCAGCCCTCCGGCGGTCTCGGTCCCGGCTGGTGCCTTCAGCTGCGGCAGCTACAGCACCCCCCTCTGCCCCGGCCTCCTGCTTCGAGGCCTCGGCTTCTCTGGCGCTGGCTGCAATCAGATCTTGGTCCGTCTGTGTGCCAGTCTCTGCGTCGTCAGACATTGCAGGCAAAGGCTCCACAGTTTCAGGACAGAGGAAAAAAAAAATAAAAGTAAGGAGTAGCAGCTTTCTGTGATGTACTCAGAACACAAACTCAGGGTTCTTCAATAAAACTCTTTATTGGAAGAGTAGCTTGTGTAAGGAACCATTGCAAAGCTGCTACTGAAGTAAATGTAAACTATCCAGAGATAATAAGGCATCAAGCGTGAGAACAGACACGGGGGAGTAAAAGTAGCTGGGGAGCGTGGCCTTGAGTTCCCGGTAGGACTTGCGTTACCATGCCAACCAGGAGGCCTGGCTCACTTCTCAGGCATTCCAAAATCCTGAGAAAATACTAGCTACATGTCAGGGCCTCCATGAATTCCACTCCAATGCCCAGAATTCAGGGATGAGCCTGACACTTATCCTGTTGAAACTCTAAGGGGCCATTTACACGATGAAAATGTCCTGGGAAGAATTCGTGTCTATCCCTGGCAGTTTACACGTACATCGGGTCGGATACGTGATTTTCGGAAGGGGGGCCACCTTTTATCCCGGTTTTTAAAAAAGTCACTGGAGGATTCGGAAAATCGGAAATGTAAACAGCGTGGGACAAAACGTCTCGGTACTGGGATGACCGGAAATGGTGACTGGGGGCGGGCTTAGAGCTCAGAGACCAGAAAAGGAGGGGTCAGTCACCCGTTCAACAGATCCAGCCTCACCAGCCGAAAACAAAGGCATCCCTTCCAGCTGCATGAAGGTTGATGTGTGTGTGTGCGCGCACGCGAATATACTCAATCGCCTTTTTAAATGGATTTCTACACTGCATGTTACAGAGAGATCGTGGTGGGCAGATCCTCCCTGGTTCTGAACAGAGAGATCGTGGTGGACGGGCACAGTAAAATATTCCAGCCTCTGAGCGAATGAACATCTCTTAACTTCCCCCTCTCTGTGTCTGTGTGTTTCAAAACAGCCTGTTTGTAGCTGGTTTGAAGCATGAACTCTGCAGCTAATCTGTGTTGTAAGGGTTAACATTTTACAGAGGCAAGGGGAATATGATGCCTCCCTTCCCCCCCCATCCCCCTCACTCGGCTTGATTTCAAATGGAAAGCACTCTTTTCCTGCGTCTGAGCGAAAGATCTCAGTCTGGATCTTTAAAAATGCTTTCTGCCTCTTCTGAAGGGGTTAAAATGTTCAAGAAGCAAAGGGGGAATAACAAACCTCTGCCCCCCTCTCTCCCCCACCACCCCAGCCAGCCAATAGCATCGCTCGTGGCACGGAACTCTAAGGGAAGTGCGTCACCGAGGTTGTGAAAACACGAGTAATCGCATCTTTGATTGACAGCCAAAAAAAAAAAAAATTAAAACCTAAACAAAACCGGAACTATGGACGTGTAAATATCAGTCACGGGACCACACGGGATATCCATATCAGAGACATAAATCGTATAAACAGCGAGGGACGGATTCGTTATCACTTTGTCCCGGTAGGCAACGCGACAATTTCTGTCGTGTGACTGGCACCTAAAAGTGCCAGTCCCTGAGAAATCGGTTTTACTAACACTCTGTAACTGTAATACAAGGGATAGAAATGGCTCCCTCTTGGCTCCCACATACAGTTCCCTCAATCTTGGAAAATCAGCAGGAGGTGAGCCGAGTGAGAGGGGTCAGCCTTCATTTTTCAACTGTCTTTTTAAAGGCTTGCGGAGGGGAGGCTTGAGTTTGTTTTTGGCCGTTTGCTCTCCCTGAGCACATGGTCTGAGGGGACGGGGGCTTCTGCTGAGCCACTGACCGGTCTGGAGGAGGAGTTAGCAGCCACTAGCTCTATACAACTGCTGCTACAGTCTTTCCAGGTTAATTTGGAAAATCAGCAAAAGGTGAGCTGTGTGTATGAAATGACGTTTGTACAAAGACTGATAGTTATTGTAGGTGTTTCACTGGGATAAAACTCCAGACTCTTCCAATTAGTTAATTATTTGGATAAAAACTTTGAATGGAAAGTGGAGAAGTTCCACTGAAAGTGAAAGTTTGGAGAAAAGAATACATTGTGGAACTGCAACATTGAGTTGAGTTAGAAGAACAAGATTTAAGAGGAGGAGGAGAAATCATGGTGACGGAGCAGAAAACAATGGAAGAGGCATCAGTAATTATAAAAAGACAATATATAAATTAAAATATATAGAAGAAAGCCTTGGCATTATACCATGGGATAAAGTGGATTTCTAAGCTTTCTTTGATTTAATTTATAGAAGGCTCATTTATTACTTACTGATGGTTTATTTGTTTGTTTGGAAAGGAGGAGGGCTGGAATAAATTGGTAGAAGGTTAAAAGGGGATAACACATGAGCAGGAAATAAAGGGAAGACAAAAGGAAGGTTGTGTTGTTTTGTGGCAGATAAAGAGTGAAACTGGAAGATAAAGGGCTAAACTGGAGGGTGTTTTCTTTTTCTTTCCTTTTTCTTGGATTCTATAGATGATATAATTTAATACAGTGGTATGAACTTTTGGTTGTTTTTTTCCCCTTGCCTTTATCATTCAGTAGCTAACAGTATATATTTCCAGTGTGCTACTGTCTTTTCCTCCAGCATTTTTACCTGTATGTTTCAAATTTGAATGACAAAATGATATTTTTGGTTAATTCCTTAAAGATCATTAAAAGTGAAGTGAAGGATAAAAAATAACTAAGGAACTTTTATTTCAAAACAACAAAGTCAATTACTTTGCCATCATAAGCCTAATAATTATATTAAAAGTAGCATATATGTATGTCTTGCTGTTGCATAGATATAACTGAAAACATTTGCTTGAGATGCGCAACCCTTGCTAGGTAGGAAAGGTAACCATGGTAGTATCCATTGCTATGCTCACTGTTTAAAATCTGCACGAGCAATGCAGATTTATAGGCCAATTAGCTCAGACTATATATATAATTCTCTTGGGTATGTTGCCTTTTCCACTGTGGTGATTGGCTGCTTAGGGAACTGACCTACCAATCAAAGGCCTGTTGGGCAGCCAATCAGCACACTGGGTGTGGGACCATATAGATTCCAAACATGGCCGCTGGAGAGGGACAGTGAGTAACATGGGGGTGGATATGCTGTGTGCCTCTGTGTGCCAGAGTGCAGGGGGTGGGGGCAGAACTGGCTCGGGGGGGTAGAACAAGCAGTGGGGTGGCAGCAGGGGGTAGAATGAGCAGTTGGGGTGGCAGGGGGCAGAACGAGCATTGGGGGGCAGCAGGGGGCAGAACGAGTGGTGGGGGACATCAGGAGCAGAACCAGCATTGGGGCAGCAGGGGACAGATCAAGCGGTGGAGATTGGCAGGGGCAGGACAAGCATTGAGGGGCAGGAGGGGGAAGAATGAGCAGTGGGGGTGGCAGGCGGCAGGACAAGCATTGGGGAGCAGCAGGGGGCTCAATGAGCGGGACAAGCAGTGGGGCTGGCAGGGGGCAGGATGAGCGGTGGGTGTGGCAGGGGGAAGAATGAGCATTCGGAGGTGGTAGGGGGCAGGAAAAATGGTGTGGGGTGGCAGAGAGCAGGACGAGCACTGGGAGGAAGCAGGGGGCACAATGAGCATTGGGGAAAACAGGGGGCAGAACGAGGGGTGGGGATGGAAGGGGGAAGGATGAGTATTGGGGGCGGCAGGGGAAGGAAGAATGGTGTTGGGCGGCAGGGCCAGAATGAGCGGTGGGGGTGGCAGGGGACAGGATGAGCTTTGTGGGGCGGCAGGGGGAAGGACAAGCATTGGGGAGTGGCAGGGGGCAGGACGAGCATTGGGGGGCAGCAGGGGGCAGGACAAGCATTGGGGCGGCAGGGGGCAGGACGAGCATTGGGGCCGCAGGGGACAGGACGAGCAGTGGGAGACCGTTGGGGGCAGGACAAGCAGTGAGGGTCAGCAGGGGGCAGAACGTTCAGTGGGGGGAAACAGGGGGCAGGACAATCAGTGGGGGACATCAGGAGCAGAACCAGCATTGGGGCAGCAGGCGACAGATCAAGCGGTGGAGATTGGCAGGGGCAGGACAAGCATTGAGGGGCAGGAGGGGGCAGAACGAGCGGTGGGGGTGGCAAGGGGAAGGATGAGCAGTGGGGGGCGGTAGGGGACAGGACAAGCATTGGGGGGCAGCAGGGGGCAGAATGAGTTGTGGGGAGGTTAGGGGGCAGGACATGCGATGGGGGTGGCAGGCGGCAGGACAAACGTTGTTGGGCAGCAGGGGGCACAATGAGCGGGACAAGCAGTGGGGGTGGCAGGGGGCAGGATGAGCGGTGGGGGTGGCAGGGGCAGGACAAACGGTGGGGGCTGTCAGAGGGAAGGACAAGTGGTGGGGGTGGCAGGGGGAAGAATGAGCATTGGGGGGCAGCAGGGGGCAGAACGAGCGGTGGGGGACATCAGGAGCAGAACCAGCATTGGGGCAGCAGGGGACAGATCAAGCGGTGGAGATTGGCAGGGGCAGGACAAGCATTGAGGGGCAGGAGGGGGAAGAACGAGCAGTGGGGGTGGCAGGCGGCAGGACAAGCATTGGGGGGCAGCAGGGGGCTCAATGAGCGGGACAAGCAGTGGGGGTGGCAGGGGGCAGGATGAGCGGTGGGTGTGGCAGGGGGAAGAATGAGCATTCGGGGTGGCAGGGGGCAGGACAAATGGTGTGGGGTGGCAGAGAGCAGGACGAGCAGTGGGAGGAAGCAGGGGGCACAGTGAGCATTGGGGGAAGCGGGGCAGAATGAGGGGTGGGGATGGAAGGGGGAAGTATGAGTATTGGGGGCGGCAGGGGCAGGAACAATGGTGTTGGGTGGCAGTGGGCAGAATGAGCGGTGGGGGTGGCAGGGGACAGGATGAGCTTTGGGGGGCGGCAGGGGGCAGGACGAGCGGGACAAGCAGTGGGGGTGGCAGGGGGCAGGATGAGCGGTGGGGGTGGCAGGGGCAGGACAAACGGTGGAGGCTGTCAGGGGGAAGGACAAGTGGTGGGGGTGGCAGGGGGAAGAATGAGCATTCGGGGGTGGCAGGGGGCAGGACAAATGGTGTGGGGTGGCAGAGAGCAGGACGAGCACTGGGAGGAAGCAGGGGGCACAATGAGCATTGGGGAAAACAGGGGGCAGAACGAGGGGTGGGGGTGGAAGGGGGAAGGATGAGCATTGGGGGCGGTAGGGGCAGGAAAAATGGTGTTGGGCGGCAGGGGGCAGAATGAGCAGTGGGGGTGGCAGGGGACTGCATGAGCTTTGTGGGGCGGCAGGGGGAAGGACGAGCATTGGGGAGTGGCAGGGGGCAGGACAAGCACTGGGGGACATCAGGAGCAGAACAAGCATTGGGGTAGCAGGGGACAGATCAAGCGGTGGAGATTGGCAGGGGCAAGACAAGCATTGAGGGGGAGGAGGGGGCAGAACGAGCGGTGGGGGTGGCAGGCGGCAGGACAAGCATTGGGGGGCAGCAGGGGTCACAATGAGCGGGACAAGCAGTGGGGGTGGCAGGGGGCAGGACAAACGGTGGGGGCTGTCGGGGGAAGGACAAGTGGTGGGGGCTGGAAGGGGGCAGGATGAGCATTGGGGAAGCAGGGGGCAGGACAAGCAGTAGGGGGAAGCAGGGAACAGAACGAGCGGTGGGGGTGGCAGGGAGGAGGATGAGTATTGGAGGGCAGCAGGGGGCAGAATGAGTCGTGGGGATGTTAGGGGGCAGGACAAGCGGTGGGGGTGGAAGGACAAGCATTGGGGGAGGCACGGGGCAGGACGAACAATGGGGAGTGGCAGAGGGCAGGACGAGCATTGGGGCCGCAGGGGACAGGACGAGCAGTGAGGGTCAGCAGGGGGCAGAACGAGCAGTGGGGGGGCAGGGGCCAGGCCAAGCATTGGGGGGAAGCAGGGGGCAGGACGAGCACTGGGGGACATCAGGAGCAGAACCAGCATTGGGGCAGCAGGGGACAGATCAAGCGGTGGAGATTGGCAGGGGCAGGACAAGCATTGAGGGGCAGGAGGGGGCAGAACGAGCGGTGGGGTGGTAGGCGGCAGTACAAGCATTGGAGGGCAGCAGGGGGCACAATGAGCAGGACAAGCAGTGGGGGTGGCAAGGGGCAGGATGAGCATTGGGGGGGCAGCAGGGGGCAGGATGAGCGGTGGGGTTGGCAGGGATCAGGACAAACTGTGGGGGCTGTCGGGGGAAGGACAAGTGGTGGGGGGTGTCAGGGGGAAGGATGAGCATTGGGGGAAGCAGGGGGCAGGAAAAGCAGTGGGGGTGGCAGGGGGCAGGATGAGCATTGGGCAGCGGCAAGGGGCAGAACAAGCAGAGGGGGGCAGCAGGGTTCAGAACGAACACAGAAGGAGTGGTGGGGGCAGAACGAGCAGCAGGGGCTGAGTAAACCCACCAGCCTACCTCAAAGGGTTGTCATGATGTCTCCTGGGCATTCTGGGGGGAGTTTTTAAATGACGTATGGTACTCCGGGTCCAGCTAGTTTTATGTATATTGGTTTGAAATCTGCAAGGAGCAGTATTTGCTAAAGGCTCATGACATCTGGCTTCTTAATTTTTCTAACTGGCCTAGTTTTATGCAAATTAGTCTTCTGATTGCATTCAGATGTCTCTCCATTCTGATTACTGTTCTGAGCTGCAGGTTGATATGCAGAGGTGGTTGACTGTTCAGACTGTGTGGGCCTTCTTTTCCTAACCACCCTCCACACATTAGCATTTTGTGCAGTTAAAGCTGTTAACTGCTGTACCATTACTGACAGCAATGGTGTCTGCTCCTTCATATTACACTCAAGCATTTGTCTACTACGTTCATATATCAAATCCTCTTCTTTTTGCCTGTCTGCTGTAGCCTTTTCAAGTCTTTAAATTCTGCTGTCCTCTCTCTGTGAAAGCCTATCAAGGTGTGTGAGCATTTTGTCCATGAGCCTGCTTGAATGCTGCATTATTTCACAGAATCATAGAATTGTAGAATTTTGTCCGGTATCAACTGTTCTTCATTCTTTTCTTCTCTTATTAATTTCTAGCCTTTCAGCAGGTGTCAAGGTAGCTAGCATATTTGAAGTTGAGGCTGCTGAGGAGAAAAACATATTATATCATATTCTTCATTAACAGTGCATTATCTTACATGCACACTTAACAACAGCATTCTGATATGTCACAGTTTTACCAGATTCAGTAAAGAAGCACAGAAGAATATTAAGTGCTGATGAAACTTCATAAAAAACATGCAGGTAATAAGAAAAAGTACACTTAATAAAGTATAACCACACCCCACTTTTTAAAATGTGGAAGTTAGCAAATGTTTTTTCAGTAGTTAAAACACATGAGTATTGCCAATTTTCATGTGCTAAATGACAAGTGCTTGTGCTCAAAATCTGCATTACAAACAAAGCAGCAACTGCAGGTGCATATTTCTTTTATAACAGAAATGTTTAACAGGAACAAAAGGGAAAACACTTAACCACAGAAAGGAACTGTGTTAAGAATTGAATAGCCTGTGGTCTCTTTATGGCATGCTTGAGCAGATCAAAGAAGAAAATGCCATTACTGTTATTGTTGCCCGCATGTAGAGACAACATCTCACTTTTTATTAGTAAATTTTAGCCCAAATTAACAATTTACTTAAACTGCAATTTACGAGTATATATGTGTGTGTGTGTGTGTGTGTAAGGGAGTATACTTTAATAAATTAAAAACAGAATCTTAAAAAAATCGCTCGAGAAAAATTGCGCCAAAGCGCAACTTTTGTCACTTAAAATATAAAATTATATCTTCCACATTAAATATCTACTGATAAGAAAAAATGTTAAATATGTCATTTTCAACACATACATCAATGTAATACATAAAATTTATATCCTATTTAATAAATATAAATGGGCTTACCTTCCACATTTTCAAATAACACTAGGGACTCCTGTTCAGATTCCTTGCTGTTATCCGTAGACGTGTTGATCCATCTTACTGATTTAAAGGGTCTCCGGGCAGCAGATGAACTTCTAGCTATCCTTTTTGGATGCATGCTGCACTCACCTCCTAATACAGAATGCAGTTCATCAAAAAAGGGCATAGTTACAGCATCGTATCCACTCTTAGAATTAGAGTCTACCACTTCGCGGTACCTTGCCCTCATAGTTTTATTTTTCATGCAGCATTCCTCCGCTGTCCTGTCGTGGCCTCTTTTTTGCATTTCCTTGGCAATTTTTTCAAAAAGGTCAATATTTCTATGGCAGCTGCGGAGCTGCTCCTGCACCTTCTGTTCGCCCCACAAGTCGAGCAAATCTAAAGTTTCACCATGGCCCAAGGCAGTGACCCAGCCACCTTTCTTTTTTCTCACCTCTGTAACAGTTGCAATTGCAAAATAACCAGACCATAAAAGAGCTGTTTATTCTTGAGGACGTAAACAAGAAAGAAGCAGGGCGGGTGGATATTTAAAAAAACAGGCAAGGGCAGGACAACCACTCCCACGTCCCACCCTTCACCACCTGAAATTTCCGGTACATGAAAGATTTCGATTCAGAATCGGTAGGGTAGTTCACATTATCGATACAGCACTAACTTCCGCTACTTTTTTAAAAAGTCAGAAAAAGTTCCAAAATCCTTTATTACACTACTAATGAGTTTTTGTAGCCCCCTCCTTCTGAAAGAGATGTCTTTGGGGCACAACGCGTGTAAACAATTAGGTATCATAGAGAATTCTTCTCGGGTTTTTTTCCCACTGTGTAACTGAGCCCACAGAGCAGTGTTCACATAGGTAGCAAACTAGCGCATGGTACTGGCTAATATGAGTGGCAAGGGTGCTGTGCTTAGCACATTGTTTCTTTGGTACTTTACACACAGGACAGACAAAGTTGTTGGATGGCTATTGAAGGACAATCTACAAACAACATACAAGCAATAACATAATATAAAACACACAAACCAACATAAACCCAAAGATAACCCCCTCTTATACTAATCCCTCCTTATCCATCTCAAGTTACCTTAGACAAACAAGATTAACAGAAGACTAACAAACAGGAGGTGCTGTTTGGCAATCTGTAGGTGGAAAATTGGCTGGAAACTGTGGAATAATTCTGGAATGCAGAACGAGTGGACCATCAAGCGGAATCCAGCAGCACATTTGCCATCTCGGGAGGCCTAAAAGAAGAAGTCCTGGAAATAAAGAGAAACATGTTTAGAGTGTCATCTGCAATCTGCCACACTATGCAGGCCAGCTGTATTGGTAGGAAGAAATTATGGAGACAGAACAAGTCATGGAGGCAGACAAGCACGTCCTGCTGACAATTTTAGCTCCCAACCCAGTTCTACTTTTGCCTTTTGCCCAGGAGCCAGAGACAGTGGGGGTGTGATCCTGGGGGCAGAGGGGCACCTGGAGCCAACTTTCATGGGTCCAGGCCAAGGAGTCCAGGCCAGTCCTTGGAAGACAGGAGCCTCATCCCTGTCCTTTCTGCTGGAAGGCTGATTCCTCAGCTGAACCTTCTACCCTTACCTTCCTCTGGGCCTTTTCCTTCTTCCCTCACTGCTTCTGCTGTTGCTGCTACCTGACTAAACCTTACCTGCCACTTTCAGGACCACCTTTGAGCAGCCAGGAAATGGACCAGACAGGGGAGAGGGAGGGGGGAGGAAGGAAGAACCATAGTGGTGTCACAGTAAGAGAAGGGAGGGAAAGAGGGCATGGGAGGAGGTGCACAATCCAGAGGGTTTTCGTACACGATGAGGGACAAAAGCATCTTGAGTCTGACCTGGTTGCCCAACCCACAATTACTTCTTGCTCCCTCCTCCTGACTAGGCTGTTCTGGAAAATCTTGTCTTTTTCTTGTAGATTAACAAGGAATACATGCTTCTGTCTGATTGTGATCCCACTGGAGCATATAGATTCCACTGGAGCACATGGAAAGGGTATTTCAGGGAGAGGGGAGGGAGACAAAAACGTATCTGTTTGGCAGACTGGATGAACAGAGTGCTCACCCAGCACTCCTCCTCTTCCTACTCCTCATCTTCTTTCCGCTTCCTCCCCCTCCTGCTTCTCCTCCTGTTCTTCTAAATGTTGATCCTCCTCCTCTTGCTCTTCCTCCACCTGCTCTTCCCCTTCTTGTTCCTCCTCCTCCACTCCCTGTTGTTCTTTCTCTTCTTGTTCCGCCTTCTGCTCCTCTTCCCGCTGTTTTTGCTCTTTTTGTTCCTTCACCTCCTTCTCCTCCACCTCCTCCTGCTGCTGTTCTTCCTCTTCTTGTTCCTCCATTTCCTCCTCTTCCTCTTCTTGTTCCTCCTTCTCCTCTTCCTGCGTTTTTCCTTTTTGTTCCTCCACCTCCTTCTCCT
Organism: Gambelia wislizenii; assembly: GCA_030847615.1. NCBI lineage: Eukaryota > Metazoa > Chordata > Lepidosauria > Squamata > Crotaphytidae > Gambelia > Gambelia wislizenii. Next base: position 265,794,363 of record JAUMIR010000002.1, read on the forward strand.
CCAACTCCTCCTGCTGCTGTTCTTCCTCTTCTTGCTCCTCCATTTCCTCCTCTTCCTCTTCTTGTTCCTCCTTCTCCTCTTCCTGTGTTTTTCCTTTTTGTTCCTCCACCTCCTTCTCCTCCACCTTCTGCTGCTCTTCCTCCACCCGCTCTTCCTTCTCCTCCTCTTCTTCCTCTTGTTCCTCCTCCTGCTGCTGTTCATCCTCTTTTTGTTCCTCCACCTCCTCCTCTACCTCCTCCTCCTCTTCCTCCTCCTGCTCTTCCTCCTCCGCACCCCAGACAGGCCTCCTGAGGTTCATGCTGGAGCTGAGGATGGAGGCTTCTAGGAGGGAAGGTGCAGAGGCAATGTGTCTTGAGGCTGGATGGTAGAACTGGCCAGGAGAGGCTGAAGGGAGGGAAAGGTATTGGACAGGGGAAACAGAGGGGGAAGGCGAGGCGAGGGCGAGAGAGGGAAGGTGGAAAAGAGCAGAGGAGGGTGGAAGAGGAAGCTGGCAACAGGTGCTCCCTGATGTTTCCGAACTTCCATTCGTCACCCTGCAAAACAAAATGGAGGCAGTTTTGTAAATACAGGAAAGATAAGCTGGACCAGAAAAGGCTAGTCAGACAGAAGAGCCATGAGAAAGAACAGAGGAAGAGAGCATGAAATAAGGAGATCCTCTAACCTGTTGGGGCTGATGGAGAAAGCCCCCTCAGCTACATAACTGAAGCCCTCCAAGTGCTGTTCTTCTGCGGCATTTCCCTCAAGAGGGCTGAGAAATAAGCTGTCCTGGGATATCTCAGTGTCGAAGGGATGTGTTTCTACAATGAAGAGGAGAGGAGAGCTCATCCTCCTCTGCAAAAGCTCTTCCCAGTTGATCTCCTGGCAGGGGTGAAAGATTTAGGAAATTATTGGTGTTTATAATAAGCAGAGAAGAGCGTAAGCCCAGTGCAATGAACTTCTGGTATAAAACAGGATAGAAACATGCAGGATGCTCCAGTAAGGTTAAAAAGCAAAACTTATATTTAATGTGGCACAGAATCCATCTGAGACAGAAAAATCAATAGATAGAAGAAAGCTATCTAACAGGTAGAAGAGAAGAGTCCCTAAAGCTGACTCTCATGAGTAGATGTAAGGCATCTGGAGGCAGAGGTGCCTCATGTCTGATGGCTTCTAGGCTTCTAGCTTCAGGCTAAAAGAGTGGGAAAATACTAAAACATCTTTGAGCAAGGGGTGAAGTGACCCCTGCATGCAAGTAGGAAGTAAAACCTAGAAAACACAGATCAGTGAGACACACAGAGAACAGACAAAGGGAGAGGCATGCTAGAGAGTAGAGAAGCATCACATGTTAGAAATCTGGAAGCTGTGATTCAGAAGGTGGGGCATCTCCAGACTGGGAAGTGACTGAGGAGCTTAGAGTGGGGGAAAGAGATCCTTGATCATTGGAGTTTTAGCTGTGAGGATGTGTGACAAAAAGAACTGAAAAGGAGAAAGAGGGAGAGAGAGGTGCTATTAGTTTAGAGGCCAGTTGGGAAAGTCTTTCTGGAGCTCACAGAAGAGGCCAAGGCCTCCAGAGTGCTGGGAGGAGGATGCTTTACTCATGCTTGACCACGTACCTTAAAGAAAACGTGAGCCTTAACGTTTTCTGCACCCTGTTCTCCACTCCCAAGGCGTCTCTCAGGTTTTTTGGTCATGAGCTAGAAAACATCATGGCAACGGTCAGAAATGGCCACCTGCCCACCAAACTTTTCCTGCCCCATGCCCAAAACAAAGCAACCCATATCCCAGTGAAGAGGGGAGGATCTCTGAAAAAAGCCTGAGAAGATCCTTGACCTCTCATCTATACTGTGGAGGAAGCTCTGTTGATCCACCCCAAAGTACACGACTACTAATCTCACCTGGGACAAGATGGAGACCGCCTCTGAGGACAGCATGGCTGGGTACATTACTTGGGAGGTGAGCACCTTTCCCATTAGGATTGTACAATCCTCTCCTTGAAAAGGGTCCTACAATGAAGAAGGAGACAAAGCAAAGCATCAGTCAGGGAAGCCAGATACAGGCTCTCTCACAAAGGGATAACTGTGTCCTTGACTATGTCTTCCGCAGCTTCAAGGAAAATAATTACAGTAGTTTTCTCCCCAGAGCAGGAGAAAATGAGAGGTTGAGACATACCATGAATGGTCATTCTAGGAAGGCTGAAGGAGCAATCCACTACCTCTGGGTTATCCACTCATGCCAGCTAAGCAAGGCAGGAGATGACATCCTAATCTGTTACGATATATATCGATGGGAGGGAGGGGATTGCTCCTTCAGCCTTCCTAGAATGACCATTCACAGTACGAGGTCTGTCTATTAAATAATGAGACAGTGTTTCTACTTTTCAGACAAATCAGGGAGAAATGATTATGAATGGTTGAGTGGTGACCTTGAACATTTCTGAACCTGCATAAGAAACATCAACACTGTTGGGCATTCAGTTAATTGTCAGTCATCGTTTAAAGCAGCTGTGTTGTCTGTTGTGTGCTGGAAAAATGATAAGTATGAAAGTCGAGCAACGTGTCAATTTGACATTTTAGTATACTTGAACAGAACAACAACAGAATCTTTCAAATGCTTCCTGAGGCCTACGCGGAAAACTGCATGTCTTATGTGCATCTGTTTGAGTAGCACAAAAGATTCAGAGAAGGACATGAGAATGTGGAAGATGATGAATTCCCTGGATGACTTTCCACTTCAAGAACTGAAGAAATTGTGGAAAAAATCAACCAGATTGTTCAAGGAGACTGCCAACTCAGTGTCTGAATTATAGCTGAAGCCGTGAACATTGACAAAGACACTGCGTGGAAATTTTTGCATGAGGATCTCAACTTGAGAAATGTCTGTGCCAATGTGATCCCTAGGGTTTTCACACGGAAGCAAGAAGAATGCCACAAGGAAATTTGCACCGACTTTCTGTAGCAACTTGTGATGGACTCAAACCTTTTTCAAAAAAACATCACTTGTGATGAACCCTGGATCTTCCAGTATGATCCTGAAACAAAATGCACTGGAAAACACCATCATCATGAAGAATGAAAGAAGCATGTCAAAGCAAGTCCACTTTCAAAGACATGCTCATTGTTTATTTTTGATATCAAGGACGTAATTTTGAAAGAATGTGTTCCAGAAGGCAGAACAGTGAACCAGCATAATTATAAGGAAGTTTTGACAATGCTGAGAGAAAGAGTAAAAACAAACAAACAAACAAACAAACAAACAAAAACCCAGAACGGTGGGGAAATTATTTCATTCTTCATCAAGACAGTGTACACACAGTATTTTCTGTGAAGCAGTTTTTTGCCAATGAACACATGACTACACTTGAACATCCTCCATATTTGCCAGATTTGGCACCATGCAACTTTTTTCTTTTTCCTTAAGTGAAATTGGTGCTTAAAGGAAAATGTTTTGAGTCAACTGATGCAATAAAGAAGAAAATGGCAGATGTGTTGAAAGAGCTGACAGAAACTGATCTGCTCCATGCCTTTGACCATTGGAAAACAAGACTGTATCGGTGTGTGAGTGTGAACAGGCAGTACATTGAAAGTATTTTATTATTTTATTACATTGAAGGGGACAAGCATTAGAATTGTAATACATATAAATAAACATGGGTTATTGTGTCAGTCTCATTATTCAATAGATAGACCTCATCCATATCGACCTCTCATTCTCAGGGAGGCTAAAGGAGCAATCGACAACCTCTGGGACATACACAAGCCTATTCTTTTAGGCGGGAGTGGCAGCTCGAATTTGGAATGGCGGTTTGTAAAACAGTATACCCGAAAGCCTCTTGACTCAATTTTAATCTATCCATTTTGTAATGCCCAATGAGTGTTGATGGCTCCTTACAATGTTGATGGCTTTACAAACATCCTCTAATGATTAAGTAACAATATAGGCTGTTGTTGTTGCCATCACCCATGTAGAATGCGCCCACACTCGGTCTGGGTACGTGTGCATAATCATAGCATAAATAAATTCATCCTTTCAACCATCTTGAAATAGTTGAAATAGTTGACTTAGTTGAAATAGTTGACTTAGATGCTTTAAAATAGTTGAAATAGTTGACTTAGATGCCATAAAACCTAATGTTGTTGGAGTAAAAGAAAGGACTAATGCTTCTGTACGTCTAAGCACTTTTCTTCTGTTAATGTAAATCTTTACAGACTTTCTTACATCTAACGAGTGCTGTCTCATCTCTAATTGATGCGATGGCTCAGGGCAAAATGTCGGACATTCTAATATTTGGCATTGCTGAAAAACTGGACAAGGATTTTGGTCTGAAAGATATGGTCAAAAATAACTTATCCTTTTCCAGTTTACAAACGTTCAGTTTTACGGACAACGTAGCAATCTCCAACACCTGCTTTGCTGAAGTAATTTCCACTAAGAATAACAAACGACTTTAAAAGTCAAAACTCTCAGAGATGTCTCTCTCAAAGTTTCAAAAGGTGGCCTTGATAGAGAATTGAAAGCTAAATGGTCATCCCATGAAGGAAACCTGTGTCAGTTGGTGGTGCCATCAAAATCGCTCCTCTCAAAGCATGCTTGACATGGACATGAGCTGACACTGGCTTCCCACCAATAGGTAGTACTGAAGACAAAGTTGCCATGTATCTCTTCAAAGTATTCGGCCTCAACTCTTTATCAATTCCAGTTTCCAGAAAAGACCATATACCTCACCCATCGACACTGAATTCTGTTCACACCATGGTTGAAATGCTCTCCACGTTGTTTCATATATACGTTGTGTTGACTTGCACCTTGAAGCCAGAATAGCATTCATCAATGACTCTGAGACCCCAGACTTCTTAGAGACTGCCACTCAAACTCTATGCAGTGAGGCTGAACCACTGTGAATTTGGATGACAAATTGGTCCTTGAGCCAATAGATCTGATCTCTGAGGTAGACAACAGGGTGTCTCCACTGACATGTTCATCTACATGGGAAACCAATGGTTTGTGTGGCCTGGGAGGTGCCATCAAAACTACTTCTGCTTACTGTACTCTTCTTCTTATTCTCTGCACTACTGGTAATGGCAGGGGGGGGGACACAGATATAACAGACCTCTTGGGTAGTCCAGTACTAAAGCATCTGTGTCCCTCTGCACTTATGCTTCCATCTAAGGAAAAAATATATGTTTAACTTGTAATTACCCCCAGAAGCGAAAAACGTCCATTCCAAACGTTCCATATTTGTATTGCAAGCTGTTGATTCAGGCTCCATTTCCCTGGATGGATTTTGTTCCTGCTCAAATAATCTGCCTCTAAATTCAGAGTCACAGCTGTTTCTCCACCCATGCCTATATTTTGGATGACCCCTTCAGGAACCAGTGTGATCTTGTTGTACCTTGGTTGCAAAGATACGCCTTGGTTGCAAAGATACGCCTTTTGTCCACACACATTTGTACGTTCCTGTGCGTGTGAAGTTTAACACAGCCAACCTGGCAGCCTTTGTCTCCAGAACGTTAATGCTGAGTCCCTTCTCTCACTCTGACCATACTCCCTAAACTGCCTGACCCCTACAATGGGCCCCCCTCCATACAGACTGGCATCTGTTGTGATCACTATTTTGTCCTTTGGAACAAAAGGTGTTCCCTGCTCTAAAGTTCCTCAGACTCAACCACCATAGCAAATCCCTCCACTGATGCTTTGGCAGAACTATAGCAATATGCTTTTTTCCTTATTATTTTGCTCCAGTAAGGTCTAATGAATACCTGCAAAGGCCTCACGTGAAACCTGCCCATGGCACTAACTGAATAGTTGACACTAACATTCCTAGAACCTTAGCTAAATGCATGATCACCACTCTTTTTTGCTTTCTCGATGTCAATATTCCTTCCTTTATTTTCTGTCTTCTTTCCTTTGACAGAAACACACAGCCCCTTTGAGTATCTGCCTCTGCTCCCAGGTGAGTAATCCTTTCTGCCGCTACTAGTTGACTTTTTTTTTTTTAATTTATCAGAAAGCCATAATCCTGGAGAAACCGCAAAGTTGTTCTGAGATCAAATTCTGCCTCCTTTCTGCACCCAGCCTTCAGGAAGATACCATCTAAATAGGAAAAGAATTGTACTCCCTGCTGCCTCAGAAAAACACTATGATGAGAACCAACACTTTGGTAAAAACCCTGGGTGCCAAGGCAAGGCCCAACGGAAGTGCTTTGACCTGAGTTTCGCCTGAGGCACAGAGTTCCTCCCTGTCCTAATCTACCTCTAGATTTTTCCTCTTTTTCTTTAACAAATCCTCTGACGCTGCCATACTCTAACCTCCAACTAATTCTTCTAATGAACGCTAGATGACCACTGAACTAATTAAGGAGAGAGGGACGTTTCATCCAGCTGGCAAGGTAGGAGAAGAAGAATCTGAAGGAGAGAGGGAAAGGGGAAACTGTAATAACAGATTAGAATGCCATCAAGATGAAGGCCCTTTTAGGGCTAGGGGGTTGTCTTGTCCAGCCATAACGGGATCAGGACAGCAACTAAGCATGCAGCTGGAAGCGGAACTTACAGGCTCTAGTACACATTTTGTGCATATGCGCCAGCTGTTATCCAACTCCATGTTAATCAGGCCACCCTAATCAAAGAGAAGATCCTCTATTGTTGTCCTCGCTTGATAGAATAATCCAGACGAATGCAGCAACACATGCCTCCTCAGGATGACAGCTCCTGCCAATGTCTTCCTGCTCCAATCCACCACATGTCTTGCTGAATTGACTTATTGGGCCACTAAGCTATAGGCTTCCATTTGCAGAGCCCCCACTAACTGCTTGCTCTCTTATGGCAGAGATCGATACCAAGGCTTCCATCTCCTGTACCAATTCAACCAAAGGAGGGTGGATGGACCATTCCAAGGTACAGGGCAGCAAAGATGGTGATTTTATGCTGTCTCTTCTCAGTCCTGTGCTCGGACGTCAAGGTGGAAGCCTTCAGACCAATAGACTGAGGTATACAAGATCAAGTCTCTGCATCAACAGACTGAACTGGTACTGAAACTGTCTGTGACTGAGCAGCAGAGTTGGAGGCCGGACACTTGTACCCGGCCCTACCCTTCTCTGGCCGAGCTCCAGAGTCCTGGACAGATCTCTTCACTGCTACGTGGACTGAGGAGCTGAAGACAGTTGGGGCTGAAGAGGATTGAGATGGTAGAGATTCATGGCCTAATTCATAGGGCTTGTCTGAGGCCCTCAGGGCTTGCTCACCCAAACCAAGCTGGAAGACAGAATCCAGACCGGGAGACCATAGGGATGGCCTTCTCTGGAGGGGTAGGTAGCAAAGGAGGAGGGGTACCCCAAAATGTACCTAACAGCTCTAGGAGCTTCCAAAGGATGCACTACACAGGTGCAGTAAACCCATTTGTGTGACTCACAGAGACCACGAAGAAGAATTACAGCACTTTTCTCCCCAATGTGGGAGAAAAAGAATATTCCTCTGCAGTATGCTCCCCATATTTGAACATCTCAGAGTGTTCTGGAGGAAAGATTCAGCAGAGAAAACAGAGAGGTAACCTTTTTTCTGTATAGAAAAAAAGGGTTTTGTGGAAAAACACATTCTTCACTACAGAAGAATTCCAAAGCAACCCTTCAGGACTTTCAAATACTGGGAGAAAATACTTGTTGGTCTCTTTTTTTCCTGAAGGGTTTCTCAGCTGTCAGGAAACTCATTCTTCCAACCTGGGAGCATATAGTTACCAATATTCTATCCATCCCTACTCTGACGTCCCTGGCCCAAAAAATCTGGGTCAAGGTAACCATGGGACATTCCTAGGAGACTCAACAAACCGAGCACAGTCTTCAGTGGCTTTTTAGTTCCAGGTAGCAAGCCGTACCCCACTCAGAGCAGAAGGCACCCGCTGCAGGTACAGCTAAAGATGTGCTGGTTCCACTCTATCCAACCCACCCCCACTCTCATTGGCTTTTTCACCAGATAAACAAAGATGGTTGTCAGAAAATGAGCATGCAAGGAAAAGATGGCCATGAGTCCATTCATAACATTAAAATTGGTAGAAACACCCATTCCAAGGAGAAACATTTTCAGTGTTTAAAAAATTCTTCCACTGGATTCATGGGTCAGTTGTTTGCTTGAATTCTGCTGCCTCTCCGTCTCTGATTCTGTGTGAAAAAGAATGCTGTTCTACTTAACTTTCCAGTCATCAGCTGATAGAGGATCACGCCAAGGCTCCACCAGTCCACGGATCTAGTGTATGCCTTCTGCAGAAAGACCTCGGGTGCCATGGTGCTCGGGGTGCCACAAAAAGTCCTGGTTTTCTTCCCAAAGCCGATCCCTGAAACAGAGTCAAATTGGAGGAAATTCAAGGGCTGGCAGATGAAGCATCCAGTGTACTAGTATTCAAAGACATTGTCGGGTCAATCTCTTTCAGAACAAAACCATAGAAAGGAATCCTGTAGTGGCAACTTTGAGTCAAGAAGCTCATCTAAATGGGCCAGACTATGCCGGCTCCCTGCTGGTGTATTTTGGCCATGGATATGGCCCATTCCTCTCCCTTTACCTGCATCAAACAGGATAGAGTCCATATGGGCGCACCAGTCCATCTCTGCACCCCCTGCTGCCGTCATCCACATCGCATTCTGGTGCCAGGAAGCAGGCCCACAGTATGTGACCAAGGCGCCTTCCATGAAACCAGCTTTGATCACCTGCTATAGGCCTCCTTCCTGGCTTTGGAGAGTGCAACGCGGATAGCAACTGCAGAGACGAGCTTATCTTAGCTGATCCATTTTATTTTGGCTCAGGTGGATTTTCCCAGGTATTTTTTTTAAAAATGGATTAATGGGCTTTATCCTATCTTGGCCCCATCTTCGCCCAGGGGGCCGTGAGGACTGCCCAGGGGCAAATGACCTGGGTTGTATGGACTCCAAGACAGGGGCAAGATGGGGTAAACAGCCCAACTAGAGAAGGCCTAAGTGAGAAAAAGAGACGGCTAGCACAAGCTGTCGTGGGCTCCCGGCCACCTGATCAGATGCAACTTTACATCTTTTTTGGGATGAACATTAGTTTTGCTCCACCCCACCACCCACACTGACCTTTCCCAACTGTCACACATACCCTTACCTTCTTTGCATATCCCAAAATCTGTGATCTTTACAAATCCCTTCTTGTCAATGACGAGATTTTGCAGCTTCAGGTCCCTGAATAAAAAAGCAGAATAGAAGTGCATCCAATACAATGCAACAACCCCTCACCACAGTGTAAATATCTACAGATGGTCCGTTCACTGTCCTGAACTATATACCAACCCTCCCAACTTATTTTTAAGGCTTGAATCCACTTTATGTGGCCATTCTCTGCTCCATGGCAAACAAGTAGGATTGAAGAGGTTTCTGGCTATAGCCTCTATAGCCATAGCCATTCAGGGCTTTAGGGGGCTGTGTGGATGCTGTGAGGAGGGGGGGCATTAGGTCCTGTGGGGAGAGGATGTACCTGTAGGGCCTGAAAAGGGACATCTCCACACATAAGAGCCATTACACTTGTGGATGTCCGTACCTGAATTCTGGCCAATGTACCCAAAAGGAAATGCCCTGTTAATCTGCCCTTACTTGAAGTCCCCACTCTTTCCCCAGGAGCTACCTGACCTTGCTTTCCTTTCTTCCAAGGCGACCCATTCTGGGGAGAATAAAGGCCATAGGCTTTGGGGCAAAGTAAAGAGAGAAAAGGCTGCTGGTATGGAACAACCACACAGTCAATCCCAAAAGCCTCCAAGGTGACCAGAAAGGAGCTTCTTGGGGTGTTTGGAGCAGTGGAGACGTTGCTGTTCTATATAATGGGCCCAGCATCCGGCCTGCAGGCAGGACAGCAGCTCTGGCACAAAAGATTCCCACACTTCCTACCCTTTCCACCTATATTTCCCTACTAAGGAACAAGGGCATCTTTTCTATGGAGTCACAGCTTTGCAAAAGAGTCAGTTGGCTCTCTAGGGTCTGTCCCCCAGAGACAAAGAGGGTGATGACTGGGCACAGCTGCATACTGAAAAAGGAGGTGAGGCTTACAGGACAAGAAGTATTTGAAAGACATTTCCTTCTCCCCATCCACATCATTAAGGATATTTGTAGGGAAACCCAGGATTCCTAGATATACCCAGCAGAATCTAGTGCTCTGCAGAAAGCTGGAGAATTCCTACTATCAGACTCATGCCAATTCCTTTTCCCTGAAGGAAAGATCCAGAAGTTGAAAAGAGAACATGAGGGGTAAAATGGGCCTTCCTTCTTGGGATTATTGGCATTTCTACAATCCAGGCAGAATCTGATTTCAAACAGGCAGGAAAATGCTTTTCTCACCCTTCAGCCTTGTGTTCTTAAACTGCACCCCTACACACATTGTACCTGTAGATTATTTCATTTGAATGAAGATATTCAAGACCCAAGGTGACGCAGGCGCCGCAGAACCTTTCAAAAAAAGATCGGGAGAGCTAGATGTTTATTTATTCTGTCTTTCATTATTACACTTCTAAACTAGAACCAGATTGTCATTATTATTTTATTCTAAGTAGCAGTGAGAAATGAAGGGCTAAGTTTGCAGATGGCGTAGTTTCTTCAGTGCGCGATAAGACTGATTTGGGAAATAGGGTTGAATGTAAGGCAAGTATCCAGGTGATGATGATGATGATTTTATTCTAACCAGCAGTGAGTAATGAAGGGGTCAAGTTTGCAGATGACAACAAATTGTTCAGGATGGTAGAAACAACAAGGGCATAGAAAGAAATGCCATGGGTCATTTCTTTAATGGGCAGTAGGACTGATTTGGGAAACAGGGTTGAATGGAAGCCAAGTATCTATAAAACAACCCGAGTTTTGCAATAACTTAAGATATTGAAACAACTTCGTGCTGAACAAAGGCTAAAAGCAATGACCCCTCTAATGCCAGAATTTTAAGATTGTATCTGAAATGTTCTAGAATTAGACAGGATTGAGGGGGAAATGTTACTATATTTCCTTTTTAGACTTTGTATTTAAAGAACAAGACTTTTCTGCTAAGGAGCCCCACACACTCTACCCTGCAGCCATTTTCCAGAACATGCACGGCCTTAATTTGAGCCAGGTTTCAACCACTAATAATTAAGCCCCTCTTGACCTACTAAGTCAGGGGAGCAAATCACATGCTGGTAAAATGTTGCTTCCCCCGCATTTTTGTGGGTCCTGGGCTCCTGTATTTAAAAACTGGGGACAAAAAAGGAGAATTGTCACTCACTGAAGCCTCCAGGAGAACTCATCCTCCTCCTGTACAAGAATGGGCAGCCCCCAGCCCCATCCCTCTCCCTAGTGTTGCCCACATCTTTCTCTCAAGATATATGGGCTCTGAGCTAACATGGGAGGAGGGGGAGAACCACTGCCCCCGGGGGTCCTGCACAGGGGTTGCTCAGCCACTCTGGGAAGCAAGAGGCTGTGCTTGACGGGCCCTTGGTCTGGTCCAGCCACAGGGCTCTTCTTAGTCCCTTCCCTCCCCACTGAATCAGAACCCCTCTGTTTCCAGGACAGATAATGATAACGATGTGAGCCCTATTTGTCTGAGTTAGGGCTTGTCTACTGGAAGGGGGAAAAGTGGACTGCTCCACAGTAAGAGCAAGTCACAACCTGTCTTAATGGTTTTACAACCACCATAAAGTTCACATGCCTGTAGCTGAAACAGCAGGTTGGGAGTGGATTACTTGCATTTTTAAATCTGCCACTGAACTTTTTTTAAATAAAAAACTATTTTATGGTGCACACAAGTAATATTGTACCTTTTCCAAAAAGCAATAGAGAAAGAAATATAGTAAAAACCTTCATTTTATCGACTTAGCGATCACTCATTAAAGTGAAAAATCCAACATGGTGGCAGTGGCTGTTTACCCTTTGCCCCACTCCCACCCCCTGTGCTAGTCCAGCCAATCAAGTTTGCACTCACTGCATTGGGAAGCAATTCATGTTGAATCGCTTGTCTTAATGAGCGAAAATGCACATATCACTGGCATTTTTTAAAAAAATAGGGGAAAGCCGCAAATGCTTTTCTCCCACAGTTTTTCCTCTTTTTGGCCCTGCTTCTTCACAATACAATGAGACAATGCGGGATCCCATTGAGACAGCTCATTTTCTGAGCAAATTCGGTGAGGAGTAATTTCACCGTGTGGACAACCCATTAGATAAAAGTCTGGGAGGCAAACAGGGTGTCATAAGCACATCATCTTTTCTTTTTAACCTGAGGTCCCTGAGTTGATTACTTTGCGGCTTTACAGCTGGGTGCTTGGGTATGCTGTCAGACATGAGAGACACCTCCTTTTCCACAGCCCTGTTGGGGCATGTTTGGGCACCCAGATACTGATGAATGTTGACCCCCAGAATCCCCGACCACTGGTCATGCTGGCTGGGGCTCCTGTGATGTTAAATGCCCCAATTTCTGGGGAGCAAGGTTTGGGAAGCAGGGCACTATGGCCAAGCAAGGGGGTGGTTCAAAAGACACTCACATGGCCCATGGCTCAGGAAAAAGGGTTTTCTGATGGTAGCTCCACAGATCTCCACCAGAGGCGTACTCAACCACCATGGCGATATGGGTGGGAGTCTGAAAGCACCCAAAAAGTTTGATGACGAATGGGTGCTTTCCTTTTGTATTTCTTTCAAGCACCCGCTTTTCTGTTTCCAGCCTGCAAATCCAAAAGGAGGAGAGAAGGGCAAATCAGTGACAGAGTAAGGAGAAGAGATTCAGGATCATGTGTGGTCTCAGTGCTAAACCAAACTGAATCTCACCAAAGTCAGAAAGAAGATCTGAAGCAGGGGATGAAGGGAGCACCTTCCCACTGTCCAGGCCTCCCTCCCTCCAAGTCAACTGGGCTTCTTCTGATCCCCACAGACCCCACATTGCACTGACCTTGTAAAAGGTTAAAATAATCCCCCCAGGAGTGGGGCTGAGCAATGGGCCTTTCCACAGACAGGGGAAAGGGCTCCTCTGGCCAAACGTCTGGAAAACTTCTACTTACAGACCAAGGTGATTTATTTGTGATTTTTTCATCGTCTTTACAGCCAGAAGCAATTTTTCTGCCTTGAATTCTGCTAGGTAGACCTAGAATTGATATGGATCCTTAGTTTTTGGCTTCCACCATTTTATCTCCCTTCTGAAAGAGTATCTTCCAGGGGTCCTAAAACTCATGAGAATGTCCCTGGGCATTTCTGAAGGTCCCAGAATACCATCTGCCCCGGCAGAATCCCAGATTCAGAACACTAGCATGAGTTCTCCCCATCAACCAATGTTAAAACTACTGGCAGTTTTCTCTACGCCAAACAATCCATCCATCAAAAAGTGATGGGAGTCAATCTTAGGGGAGGGGAATGTGAGTACCTTAAGAAAATCCAGAGTGTGAGAGCATTTGAAGATATTTGTATGAAGGGAAGAATGTGTGTGTGAGAGGGGGGGGTGAGGAGGGAGGGAGAGAGATGCATGCTTCACACACAAACACTACATTACATTGATATATAGGGGTTTTTTTCTTTCTAAATTCATTACATAAACCCAGAGGGTTCTCTGCTTAAAGTATGACAAGTTTCTGTGTTCTTCCTTGTTAGTAACGTTTGCATTTGGCCCCCCCCTTTCAGCCGCATCCTCATGTCGCTCAGCCACAGCAGCCCTTACAGATTCGCATGGGTGTCCATGTTTTCATATATGAAATGGTGTGTGTGTGTGTGTGTGTGTGAAAACTACTCTTTAAAAGTGTTACACTGTTTATGAATTTGCAACCTGCATGTACACATGGTCAAATATTTGTCAGAATTTCTGCACCTGAGTTCATTCCTGAGTTGTACCCCAGTATAAGAACCCTCCTAAATCTCAACCATGGATTTATTCATTTGTTTTTAAATTTATTTTCCACCTTTCCCTGACAAGGGACGCAAGGATGTTTTCAGTATAGATTACAACAAAGTACAGATTAAAGTACAATTCAGTAAGCTATCCAACTAAGTTAAAACGGTGTTTCCATGGAGAAGAGCAGCAGGGCTTTTATGAACACTTCCTTTATGTTTTAAAATTACAGAGGGCCCTTAGTATCTGGTGGGGTTTGGGTCCAGGACCTCCCATGGATACCAGACTCTGTGGATACTCAAGTCCCGTTATATACAATGATGTAGAAAAATGGTGTCCCTTATATAAAATTTGCTTTTTGGATTTATTTATTTGGATTATATTTGAAGCATGGCTGGTAGAATCCGTGGATACAGAATCTTTGGATACGGAAGGCCAGCTGCATTTTTTAGAAGAGCTGTCTCAGAAACGCAACAACTCTCAGCCTTTAAAGAGTTAAAGACGTCTTAGAGAGGTCAACACTGATCGGTTTAAAGAGTGTTCAGTGACCCAGATTCCTCATCTCTCTTCCACCTAGTCTAACATCTCTGAGATATAAACTTATCATTTCCTCCATTTCCCTTCCTGCCCCCTTATTATCTCAATTTACTAATGGCAAATCCACATTATAGAAACAATCCTGTTTTAAACTGGACTATTTGCAATGGTTCCTTCCTATGGAAACTGGTGGTTTATACTTTCCCAAGGCCGTTAGGCCTTTAGCCTTCTCTGCCAAAGAGTGCTGGTGGCTCACCAAACTCCAGTGCATGGACACCCCTAGAGACATCCTGTGTCACTTACCTTGCCAAAACTGCCGTTTCCCAGCACTGACAAAAAACTGAAATCTTGGCTCTGCAGTGCCATCCTCTCTGTTCTGGAATACAGAAGGGAGCCAGTGAAGGTGCAGGAAAACCTTGGCACCCTATTGATGACGGAGGGGCAGAATGATGCCTCCGCAGAAGCCCCCCCCCAAGTCTCTCTTACCTTCCTTCCATGTCCCAGTTTTCCAGCCCTGGACCTTTCAGAAAATAAAAAGAAGGCATCAGTTTTTCCTTGATGAAACCCAAATCTCAAAAGAAGGGACTTTCTCTCCCTTGAACCTTCCCTGTGTTCAGAAATGCAAGAGGCAGCCAAGTCCAAGGAAAAGCACTGAAGGGTCTGTTTCTGCTTCCCCTTGGAAATGTCGTTACAGGAGACCTGAAGAGAAACGGGGCAAAAAGAAGGGAGGAGCAGTGTGTCCCCAACTCCCTCCTCTTTCCCACAGCAGTGACCTTCCCAGATAAGGCTTCCATCCCATTCTTTGTACTTTGATTGAATCTAAATGTCTGAAGGAAATGTTGGACCTGAGAAACCTCCTTGTAGATGTATTTTGTCCATCACTGTACAGCTGCAATATGCAGCCATCCAGTGGAGACTTCCTAGAATCTGGTGAGATCTGCAACTTTCCGAGTCATGAATTCATTCCCCACATGCTAATTCCTCTGCATCCAAAATGCTCACCACCACCACCCTTCCACACACAAGAGGAAGGTGTCAGCAGGCTGGGGGAAAGCTCTCTCTCTCACACACCCTCACTCTCTCTCTCAAGCACACACACACAAATCCATAGAAGCCTCCTGGAGAGAAACACTTTCATATACAGCATTTTGTGCACATCTGACATGTCCAAAGGGACAGACCTGAGGACATAACAGACCTGAAGACTTTGACTTACTGTATGAATCCTCCTCATGTTTTTCCTTTTGCCTCTTCCGGCAACAACAAACACAGCAGCAGCATAAATATTTGCGGACGAACTTCCAAAATTTCATGTTGCTGGACCTAAAGGGGAGATCAAAGGAAACTTCAGTGGGACTGGATTATTCAAACTGGATTATTTCTGTACTGTGTACCAGACCCTAGGTCCTCCAATGTGATTCTACGGACATCTTCTGGCATTCATCTCATTGAAAATAACAGGGTTCCCTATTATCCATGGTTTCAGGTATCCACAGGGGTCTTGGGACTTATCTGCCCCAGATATGGGGGTAGTCCTGTAGGTCCCTAAAATCAGCCTCTGTTTCAAATGCTGGAGAATGGCCAATGTAGCACCAATTTGAAAGATGTGATCCACCAGGAATCTTAAATCCCCCAAAGAGGCAGATATCACCAAATAGGCCACTAGGAGGCAAGAGTCATGCCATCTATAAATCTTATGATTTCTTTTCAGAATGATGTTTCAATAAACACATTAATTAACCATAATAGAATAAATACAATCCCACCCCTCCTAACTTTCGCAATAACATATTAATTTGCCTATGCCTAATAATCAAAATTAATGAATAAGTTCTTAAATATATGATCCCCAGCTTTTAATTTCCCCTAGTTGAAAAGTAGCAACTGAATATTTTGGATTCTTTATGTGACCAGGTAATATAATTGAAATATTTCTTGAGACATGTTGCACTTGAATCTGACTGAAATCCCTTTCATAATCTCTCTATCTATCTGTGTTATAATGTTTAAGAGGGTATGTAACCGTACTGTTGTTCTTTAGATTGTCACCAAGGGCAAAATTGTCAGTAAAACTGGGGAATATACAACTAGAAAAATTTTATCCAGCAGTAACTATCTAGTACCATTCCCTTGTGTGCCGGATTTTTCACTTCAATTAAAGATCATGAGTTTTAATATGATGTTTGGCCTGCCTCAGCAGCAAATGATTGAGAAAAGTAAGCTGCAGATCAATGGCTGATCCATCTGATTTCTATGAGCTTACATACAGCACCTAATTCTGTGTCAAAGTGGATATCAGGAGCCAAGACACAAATGCTAGAACCAGGGTGAGCAACCTGTGCCCCTACTGCTGTTGTTGGACTGCAACTCCCATGATCACTAGCCCGTATAACAAGTGGTGAGGGATGGCAGGTACTGTAGCTCAACACCAGTTGGAGGTGACATGACCAACACCACAAGTGGCCCAGTCCGGCCCTACAAGGCCCAAAACCTGGCCAGAGTTGAAATCCTGTGACCTAATGAAACACAGACTCAAGCCACATATCATGGCAGTAAACCCAGGGTTAGTTTAAGTTCTGTTTCTGAAGGTTGAATATATTCCTTTAGGTTTGGCAGGACTGCTGAAAGAAAACAAGATCACAGAGACTCATTGGACGGTTTTCATCCATCTTCCCTGCTGAAAGTAAGGGCTGTCCATATCTGTGGCTGAAAACAGATGTTTCCAAGTTGGGGGACCAACAAGTGGTAGAAAGGAGAGATGAACACAAGCAAGAATGTTCTAGGCCTGATTGAGTAATCATAGGGAAAGCCATCACCAAGTCAAATGGTATGGAGCCAAGAGATCTTGGAAAGCTCAAATATGGCATTTCTGAGCTGGCTGAAATATGCAACATGCTCCTAAAAGCAGCCTCTGTCATAGAGGACTAGAGAGTTGCCAGTGTAACATCCATTTATGTTTTTCTATCACTCAAATCATCTCCTATCTGTTTAACTCTGTAAACCATTTCACTGCTTGCTTGTTGCTGTTTTTTCAATTGTCTGTTAAAGGTAAGACCAATTGTCTCTAGCAAGACCAAATCTCTTTACATGCAGACAATCCTGAGTAAGGCAATGTAAAAGTCTCATACACCAAAGCAAAGGGACAGAAGCAGAGAGAAGTCACCTCTCGTTCAAGCCAATTCCAACTCCCATGTTGAGAAAGAGAGAGAGAGAGAGAGAGAGAGAGAGAGAGAAGGAACCTTCCTCCCTGGACAACGGGCTTGTTGTGGCAACAAGGACCCGTTTGGAACCCATTTCCAAAGGATGCTGGTGGGCTGCTATTCAATAGGAGTTCCCACCAGCCCTTTCCAGGTTCATGGACCCCCAAGGCCAAGCAGGACAGCTTCTGGATGGGGGTGGGAAGTTAACCTCTGTCTTGTGGACTCCATCCCAGTATGACTTGATTGTGAAAGTAATTAACGTTCCAAAGAGTAAATCACTAAAATTACCTGGGACTGAAAGAAAATAGTTAATTAACCCCTTAGCCCAACTGGGATGATTCCAATTCGGTTGGCTTGTTTTAACATGAAGCCCATTCCAAGTGGATTGGGCTCCAATATTTCCAGGCATATAAATCCATTGAATTACTTGGGATAAATTAAAACATTAGAACTGGTGAAGCAAACTTTTTGGCTTTGGATTTGTAGCAGGAAATCACCAGGTATCTATTTATTTAACCTTTTCCCAACCACCTGATGATTTGCACAATTAGAATATATCATTTTCAAAATATCCAAATTTGGTTGCCCACATTTAGGAAAATGGAATATGGCTACCTTAACTTATCAAGTACCTCCAATTTAATAAGCAAAACATATTCAAGATGGTGGTGATGGGGATCATGATGCTGATGTTAATGTAAATTCTAGTATCACAATCCCCCTGGTATTTTTTGGCAGTTACAAAGATCCTTTTGTGATCCCCATCTGTTTAACCCCTTCTTACTCTTTCCCCTGCATTTTCTGGTTTGGCAATTCAGCAGAGACTCTGCTTTTTGTCTTGTAAAACTCAAAAGACAAGACCTTACGTTCTGATGATCTGCAGTCGACTGTGTGAAAGTCTGAAACGCTACGCCAAGAAATTTCAGCAAAGAGCCACGAGCAGAGACAAACCACCTCTGCTCACGCCAACTCCAACCGCCACAAAGGGAAGGGCGAGGAAGAGGAGGAGGAAGAAAAGGCAGCAGCGGAACCTTTGCCTCTGGCCGACAGGCTTGTCGTGGCAACAAGGGCTGTTTAGAACCCATTTCTGAAGGATGCAGGAGGGTTGCTAAGCAACGGAGTTCCTACTAGCCCTGTGCAGGTTAAGGGACCACCAGGTCCAAGAGAGCTGATTACCTGACGGGGGGCTTAAGGGGACATGAAACTGAGGTAACCCTTGTGGGGGGGAACCCGTTTCCAGATGACTGAGCTGATTTTCCAAAGAGTAAATCCCCAAAATAACTTGGCACAGAAGGAAAACATGGAAATGGTGGCAACAACTTTGTGAGAGATGTTCCTCGGGGGGACTGTCTCCTTATGATGCTGCAGAAATCAGCCTCGGACATCAATGGTTTTCTCCTTCCACAACTGGAAATCACCACATTCAGGGAATTAAAAGCCTACCTGCTCGTCCCCAGTGTGCGACCAAATCACTGATGCAACTCAGTGAGGCAGTACTCTATGTCTACAGCTCAGTGGCAGTAATTAGCGTCATAAATGCAGTATTTCCCTTGTTGTTTTAATGATGTCTCCAAATGCAGGAGACTAGGTGGCCTGGGGAAGGAAGGTGTCTCCAGATGTCTATCTTCTAGGAGCCCCGATCCAGCCTGAGATTCCTAGTGATGTGAGGAACACAGGCACACACCACCTCTTTCATTAGCATGTATGAGAAGTGGGAATTGTGTAGCCTTCCAGATGTTGTGGGATTGCAGCTGCCAGCAACTTCACACATCCCAAACAATGGTGAGGAATGCTGGGAGTTGCAGTCCAACCACGTCTGAAGGGCCACACAGTTCTCATCTCTGGTATAGATGTTTCCCAGAGCCAAGAAGGGTAAAACAGACTCTCTAGCTGTGATCACGGCCTTGAAATCATAACAGCTATCCTAGTGCCTGGGAGAAGAGCCAGACACAGGTCTAATAACTTCTCCCTTATCATTCTCAGTCCTGACTATTGACAGTGTTAGAAGCACAGTATCTGATCACACTGAGGTTCCTGCACATTGCTTTCAGGTGGGGGCATCCAGACACAAGAAAGCCAGCACAGGCAGGATGGCTGTTCATTTTCCATAGGATTTTCTGCCTGACTCCTGAGATGTCTCAAGTGCTTAGCAGGCAGAGGCTTGGATCCTATTTACTCCTTTCATTTAATTGATTTGCATCCCACTGTCCTCCCAGTAATGGACTGCAGATGATTTACAGCCTAGATTAAAGGGCAAACGTTGTTCCCATCTTCAAAAAGGGGAAAAAAGAGGATCCCAACAATTATCGTCCAGTTAGTCTGACATCAATACCAGGGAAGATTCTAGCACAGATCATTAAACAGAGAGTCTGTGAACATTTAGAAGGCAATGCCATAATCACAAAAAGTCAACATGGGTTTCAGAGAAACAAGTCATGCCAGACTAATCTGATCTCTTTTTTTTGATAAAGTTACCAGCTTGGTAGATGAAGGGAATGCTGTGGACATTGCATACCTTGATTTCAGTAAGGCCTTTGACAAGGTTCCCCATGACATTCTTGCAAACAAGCTTGTAGAATGTGGGCTAGACAAGTTAACTGTTCAATGGATTTGTAATTGGTTGACCGGCCGAACCCAAAGGGTGCTCAGCAGTGGCTCCTCTTCGTCTTGGAAAGATGTGACCAGTGGGGTGCCACAGGGTTCTGTCCTGGGCCCAGTGCTATTCAACATCTTTATCAATGACTTAGATGAGGGAATTAGGGGCATACTTATCAAATTTGCAGATGACACCAAATTGGGAGGAGTAGCTAATACCCTAGAGGACAGGATCAAAATTCAGAATGACCTGGATAGACTGGAGAGCTGGGCCAAAGCTAACAAAATGAAATTCAATACGGAGAAATGTAAAGTACTGCATTTAGGGCGGAAAAATGAAATGCATAAATATAGGATGGGAGAGACCTGGCTGAATGAGACTACGTGCGAAAGGGATCTAGGAGTCCTAGTAGACCACAAGTTGAACATGAGCCAACAGTGTGATGCGGCAGCTAAAAAGGCCAATGCAATTTTGGGCTGTATCAATAGAAGTATAGTGTCTAGATCAAGGGAAGTAATAGTGCCACTCTATTCTGCCTTGGTCAGACCTCACTTAGAATACTGTGTCCAGTTCTGGGCACCACAATTCAGAAAGGATATTGACAAATTGGATCGTGTCCAGAGAAGGGCAACTAAAATGGTGAAAGGTCTGGAAACGATGCCTTATGAGGAGAGACTTAGGGAGCTGGGTATGTTTAGCCTGGAAAAAAGACGGTTAAGAGGCGATATGATAGCCCTGTTTAAGTATTTGAAGGGATGTCACGCTGAGGATAGAGCAGGCTTGTTTTCTGCTGCTCCAGAGACTGGAACACGGAGCAATGGGTGCAAGCTCCAGGAACAGAGATTCCACCTCAACATGAGGAGGAACTTTTTGACAGTAAGAGCTGTTCGGCAGTGGAACACTCTCCCTCGGAGCGTGGTGGGGTCTCCTTCCTTGGAGGTCTTTAAACAGAGGCTGGATGGCCATCTGTCGGGGATGCTTTGATCAAGATTTCCTGCGTGGCAGGGGGGTTGGACTGGATGGCCCTCGTGGTCTCTTCCAACTTTGCAATTCTATGATTCTATGATTCTATGATTCTATGAAAATACGGCTGAGATCAATCATAATGGCAAAAACATTAAAACAAACTATCACATCAAAACAGCACTGAATTACACAAATCCTTGTTCCTCAATCCTTGGCCTTCTGTGAGATTTGCCTACCACCGCACAGGGATTTGTGTGTGTGTGTGCTGCATCTGCCCTGTCTCATGTCTTTTAGCCCATGCCAGCCCCAGTTTTGCCTCTTACTGTCCTCTTCCATTGGTGCGCTCCACCCCCTCCTCCTCCAGACTGCTCAGGCAGCTGAAGGAACTCGGGAGGAGGAACCAACTCTCTGGAGGCCTGGACTTCCCCACATGAGCCTGCCCCAGCCTTATGTTCATTGGGGATGGCTTTCTCTCCCTTCCCATACCCTCCCTGGCACATCTGATGAGGACACGGGAAAGAGCCTTCTCGGTGGCTGCTGCTGGGCTATGGAGCTCCCTCCCAAAGTGAGGGTCCTCCTAGTTAGACAGGTCTCCAGCTTTTGACTGAAGGGGAGGAGGTAGAAGGATGTGCAAAGGATGTGCTGTTTTTTAAAAAATATGTAGTCTGTACTTTAGGTGTTTTTAATTGTTTTAAATCAATATGTTACCAGCAGTTTTGATTGACTTTCCAACTTTTGTTCCTACCACATATTATAATTATAGTCCTAATGATATATCTTGACACTTCTGAATCTTGTCTACTTCCTTCATAGCTGCCCTTCCAAGTCCTAGTGTGCTTCTGATCTCCTGACTGTAGTCTCCATTCTGATTAATGACTGGGCCAAGGTAAGGAAAATCTTGAACAATTTCAATGTCTTCATTGTCTTCTTTACAGTTACGTAAATCATCTGTGGTCATTATTTTTGTTTTCTTAATGTTCAGCAGTAAACCTGGCTTTGCACTTTCTTCCTTGACTTTCTTCAGTAATCGTTCCAAGTCTTTGCTATTATCTGCTTGTAGTATGGTGTCATTTTAAATTGTTGATGTTCCTTCCTCCAAATTCATGCCTCCTTTCTCCGAGTCTAATTCTGCTTTACATATGATTTACAGCATACAGTAGGACCCCCATATCTGCTGGGGATTGGTTTGGGTGGCGGCATGGATACTGAAAACCACGAGCTGGGATACAGTAGAGCTTTTTTTGAAAATAATGGGACTTCCAGTTTAAAATACCATAGAGTTGCCTTGGAGGACCTAGAAAATGGCTAGAGGGGACACATTTTCTAGGAAGACTCAATGGTAGGTGTGCTGTTTTGTGTCCTGTGCATAACTGAATCAGTGGATAATGAATCAGTGGATACGGGGGTCCTAACTGTATAGTTTAAACAGATAGGATGAGAAAATGCAGCCTTGCCCGACCCTTTTGCCAGTTGGAAACCTTTCTGTTTCTCCGTATTCTGTCCTGATGGTAGCCTCTTGTCCTGACTACAAGTTATGCATCAGGACAAACAAAGGTTGTGGCACACCCATTACTTCAAGGGTGATCCGTAATTTTTCATCATTTGTACACTCAAAGGCTTTGCTATAATCCATAAAGCATAAACTGGTTGTCTTTTGAAATTCTTTGGTGTGTCCCATTAGCCAATGTATGTTTACAATACAGTCCCTAATACTTCTTCCTTTCCTGAACCAAGCTTGGATATCTAGTATTGCATCTAGGGGAAGGTCTTTGGGTGGGAAGCAGTACCAAGTGATCCTTGGGGAGGTTTCTCTCAGGAGAGAGCAGCACTGAATGGGAGAGTGGGGTTTCCTTGGGTCAGAAACAGCACTGCCTGATCCATGGGAGCATTTCTTTGGGTGGGAAGCAGTATTGAGTGATCCTTGGGGAAATTCTCTTGGTGGAGAGCAGCTGGAAAGCTTTATAGGGTGATCCATGTGCAGGGTTCTTCAGTGGAGAGCAGGATTGGGTGATATGTGGGTGGCTTTGGGATGGTTAGCAGTACTAGGTGATCTAATGGGCCAACACTAGGTGATTTGTAGGGATGTTCTTTGGGTGGGAAGCAAGAAATCTACAGGCTGTTTTCCTTTGGTGATAAGCAGCATCATGTGATCTGGTGGGAGTTTTCCTTGGGTGGGAATCACCACCAGTTCATCTCCAGGGGCGATTACTTTGGGTGGCAAGCAGCACTGGATTTGCAGGAGGGCTCTTTGGGTGGGCAGCACAGGGTCATTTACAGAGGGGATTCCTTGGGCAAGAAACAGCATCAGTTTATCTCGAGGTGGGGGTATATTTTGGGTAGCAAGGAGTCCTGTGAAATCTATGGAGATGTTATTTGGGTGCACTGAGTCATCTACAGGGGAGACTTTGGATGGGATGCAGCACTGTATGATCTGTTGCAGGGAGGGGGGTTTCCTTGGACAGGAGAAAGCAGAGGGCCAAGTGTGGGGCCGTTTCCTTGTGTGGAAAGCAACAACCCGCAAGGAGATTTCTTTGGGTGGGAAGTAGCAATGGGTGAGCTAGAAGGATGTTGTCATTGGGTGGGAGACAGCAGAGGGCAATCTGAAGGTGAGGGGTCTTTCGGGGGAGGCAACAGTTGTTCTGCAGGAGGCAGCAGTGAGCAATTGGTTGGGAAGTGACCTTTGGTTGGGGTACAGCAGATGCTGATCTGGTGAGAAGGGGTGTTTCTGGGGAAGGCAGTGGTGGCTGATTTGCAATGGAGCTTTCTTTGGATGGGACTCCAAGGGAAGGTGATCTAGTGGTTTCTTCAGTACAAGAGAGTAGAGGACTGTCTATTTTAGGGTTACCATATTTTGAAAAGCAAATAAATAAATAAATAAATAAAATATCTAACTGATAACTTCAAACCACAGATTGCTGTGACAACTTCCAGTTTAAACACCTCAACCAGATAAACTGTGGTAAGTTCTTCCACCCCTTCTTCCACCCTGAAGCTTCAAGAACTGCTTGCCTGCCAGAGTCAAGACCTTGGCTGGGCTGGGTGAGTGTTTGCTGGGGAGCTGTGCCCCTTCTTCCACCCTGAAGCTTCAAGAACTGCTTGCCTGCCAGAGTCAAGACCTTGGCTGGGCTGGGTGAGCTTCTGCTTGGGAGCCACGCCACTTCTTCCACCCTGAAGCTATAAAGAACTGCTTGCCTGCTAAGAGTCAAGACCTTGGCTGGGCTGGGTGAGCTGTTGCTGGGGAACCATGCCCTCTTCTTCCACAACGAAGCTACAAGAACTGCTTACACTGATCACTTATCAATACCACCATGTAATGGAGCCGGGAGTGGTCTGGGCACAGGAATTGAGGTTGTGTGGGGGAAGGGAAGGTATGGCGGCAACAGAGTGAAGAAATGTTACAAAAGAAGAAGGGATCGATGCTTAATATCTATCCCTTCTTCAGTTCACTCTGTTTCCCAGAATAATTTGGAGAGCATACCATCCTTTCCACAGCCCCTTACTCTGCTCCTTTGCAATGCCAGGTCGGTTAAAAATAAGACTCATATTATACATGACCTCTTAGTGGATGAGGCCGCCGATCTGGCATGCTTTACCGAGACCTGGCTGGGAGATGCCAGCACTGCAACATGGGTGCAGGCTCTCCCGGTCGGGTATACAGTCAGCGAGCAGATAAGGGAAAGTGGGCGGGGGGCGGCGGCGTGGCCTTGGTTCATAGAAACAACTTAAACTTTACCAGGAAGCCTATCCGGAAAACAGCTTGCATCGAGTGCATGTACCTTAGCCTGAAAACCAGGGATAGTTTGGGGATTCTGTTGGTATACCGGCCACCCTGTTGCTTAACAGACTCCCTAACCGAGCTGACCCAGCTGATCTCTGAGTTGTTGTTGGAGTCGCCCAGACTTTTGGTTCTGGGCGATTTCTTTTTTTTTTTTTCACTTTTATTTTTATTTGATTTTTCAATTATACTTTAACATGTTAGTACCTTTGTACATTTAATGTATTCTTACTGTAGCTATATGCAATCTTGACTTAAAATTTAAATAACAAAATTTACAATATCCATAGCAAATTATATAACAAACTTCCACATATAGAAACAAGTATTGCATTCTTAATAATTCGATTCTCTTGCATCTTCTCAGTTTGTGGTAGGACTTCCTTTAACTATCTCGAAGTTAACTTCTTTTTCTTGTCATCTTCTTGTCTTCTCGCTCCTCGTATTTAACTTACTTTTAATAGTCTAAATTTGCATCTCTTCTCTCAATTTCTTATTGGTATGTGCTTCTTCTTATTTCCTTTTCTCCTCTAAGTATACTACTTATTATTCCCAATTTTCAATTGCTGTTACAACCAATAGTATATTGCATGCACATCTCTTTACTATATTTTTCTCAATATTTATTTATATAATCTTATCCTATATATTACTGAAACCGTGAACCTTCATCTAAACTATTAAAGTCAAACATAGTACTAGACCTATTATCCGTATTATATACATTTTATAGGTTTCATATGTTTTGATATACCCCCTTTGTATCTATCCAATATTTTATTAATGCAAACCAATTCTTCTTCGTATAGCCGTTGTCTTTATTCCTCATTCTGTTTGTCAATTCATCTAACTCTATCAGGTCTAGGAGTTTATCTTTCCATTCCTCGACTGTCGGTATTTCCTTTAATTTCCATTTTTTAGCTAACACCAGTCTTGCTGATGTTGTCATGTATAATATGATCTTCCAATATGAATTTTCCTCATGTCTTTTTAAACCTTTTATTACATTTAGCAAATATAGTTCGGGGTTAAATTCTAGATTGACTTTCAGGATCTGTTTTATAGTATCGTGCACTTTTTCCCAGTATTTCTTAATTAGCCTACAGTTCCACCACATGTGGATTAGTGAACCGCGCTCTTTCCCACATTTCCAGCATAATACATTCATCTTACTGTTCATCTTACTTAATCTCACCGGGGTGTAATACCACCTATGGGAGATCTTTATGTAATTCTCTTTCAATTTCTGGCACGCTGTGAATGACATAGATCTTTTCCTGGCTAACTCCCAATCTTCTAAAGGTATGTTATGGCCCAGATCATTGGCCCACTTCCCCATGTAATCCTTTACATTATCCAACTCTAGCTTCCTAGAAAGTAGTAGCTCATAAAGTTTTGACATCAACTTTTTCTTCCTTGGGTTCCCAAGTAATTTATCTAGATCATTTAGTTCCATTTGTATCCCTTCCTTATTTAAGTCCTCTTTATATCTTTCATTTAATTGATAATATGTAAACCAGTTGACATTATGTTTTCTTTGTAAGTATTCTCTGGATTTTAATTTTAGATTTTTATCTATATCCTCCCCCTCTTCTATTATATCAGAATATCTTAGCCATATTTCTGTATTCTTCCCTCTAAGCATAAATGCCTCTTGAGGAGAGGTCCAAATTGGGATTTTGTAGTAATATCTATCTTTAACCCTTTTCCAAACCCTTAAGAGGCCCCTTCTTATACAATGATTTAGAAAGTCCCTGTTTACTTTTTCTTTATTGTATATCAAGTACGCATGCCATCCGTATCTTGCATCATGACCTTCTACATTCAATGTACTTTCGTTGTCTAGGTTGATCCAATCTTTCAGCCAGGTTAATGCCGCCGCTTCATAATAAGTTCTTATGTCAGGCAGTCCACAGCCTCCCCTTTCTTTTTTATCTATCAAATAATACCACTTAATTCTTGATTTTTTCTTTTCCCAAATAAATCGCTTCATCTCTTTCTCCCAGTTTTCAAAAATCTTCTCGTTATTTATTATTGGGAGGTTTTGGAAAAGGAAAAGTAATTTTGGCAAGATTATCATTTTTATTGCCGCTATCTTACCTGAAAAAGATAGACCTAATGTACTCCATCTTTCCATGTCTTTTCTTATTTCCTTCCACACTTTACTATAATTGTTATCAAATAAGTCCCCATTTCTTTTGGAAACCCATATGCCTAGATATCTGGTTTTATTTCTTATTTGGCATTCTGGTTTATACTCCAGGTCTTTTTCTTCTATTTTAGTCATATTCTTTGTCAAAATTGTTGTTTTTTCCTTGTTTAGCTTAAACCCCGATAGCTCTCCAAATTGTGATATTGATTTTAGAACTTCTGTTATCTGATCCGTTGGATTTTCCATTATTATAACCAGATCGTCAGCGAAAGCTTTCAGTTTGTACTCATAACCTTTTATTTTAACCCCTGGTATTTTTCTGTTTGTTCTTATGTTATTGTTCAACACTTCTAAAACTATTATAAATAGAAGTGGTGACAGGGGGCAACCTTGTCTTGTCCCTTTCTTAATGTTGAAACTCTCGGTTTTTTCGCCATTAATGATAAGTTGGGCAGTTTGTTCTTCATATAACCATTGGATCCTGTTCCTAAATTTCTCGCCCATCCCCATCCTTTTTAAGACCTCCATCATGAAATCCCAGTTGACATTGTCGAACGCTTTTTCCGCATCAATGAACATCAACCCCAGTTTTTTTTCATTATGTGCTTCAAAATATTCTAGCAAATCCAATATAAATCTTGTGTTCTGACTTAGTTGTCTATCCGGTAGAAATCCTTTTTGGTCTTCGTGAATTGCTTCTTTCAGTACCTTCTTTAGTCTCTCTGCCAGAATTGTTGTATGCATCTTATAATCTAAATTAAGCAATGAAATAGGGCGATAGTTTGATACATCTAATCTATCTTTCCCTTCTTTAGGTATTATTGTTATATTTGCGTTCGTCCATGATTTGGGGATCCCGTTTTTGTCGATATCATTAAAGGTGCGATAGAGGGGCATACTCAGTTCGTCTTCCAATTTTTTATAAAATAGAGCAGTATATCCATCCGGACCTGGTGCTTTATTCATCTTTAATCTCTTAATGGCTAATATGATTTCTTGCATAGAGATTGGTGCGTCCAGAGTCTTCCTCTGCTCTTCATTAACTTTTGAAAATGATTGTTTATCTAAGTATTCCTTCATTTTCACTGTGAAGCATTCTTTCGTTACGTCTTGGTTATATAAATTAACATAGAAGTCTTTAAATACTTGTTTTATTTCTTCTTGTTTCGTTATTATTTCTTCTTTCTTTCTGATTTCTGTGACTAGTTTCTTTTCGGTTTCTTTCTTAAGTCTGAAAGACATCCATCTACCTATTTTGTTTGCATTTTCGAAGGTTGATTGTCTCATCCTTTTCAGATTCCTTTCTATATGCGGCATATTTTCCAAATTTATTTGTGTTTGGATCAATTTTATCTGTTGTATTGTCTTAGTATTCTGTGGATTTTCCCTAAGTTCTTGTTCTCTTTCCCTTAATTCCTTATTTAGAAAGTGAAACCTTTCTGTGTACTGTTTTTTCTTCTCCTTTCCTCTTTTGATTAATAGACCTCTAAACACCGCTTTTCCTGCGTCCCAAACCGTCCTGGTCTGACACTCCCCTGTATCGTTTTCTAGAAAGTATTGTTTCACCTCATTTTTCAAGTCTTTTACAAAGTCTTCATCTTTCAGGAGGTTTTCGTTTAGTCTCCAATTAAACGTTCTCTTCCTTGTCTTTAGGGAAATTTTGATTGGGTTGTGGTCCGATGTTATTCTTGCTAAAACCTCCATGTCTTCAATTTGAGTGATTAAATTCTTGGATGCTAAACACATATCAATACGGGACATGGACTTATATCTTTCCGAGTAAAATGTATAGCCAGTTTCATTTCTGTGTTTAACTCTCCAGACATCTTCTAATACGAATTCTTCCATCATGTTGAAAAAGCTTGTTGGTAATTTCCCCTGCCCTTTTCTTTTCCCTTTTCCTGATCTATCCCTTATTGTATTTATCACTCCATTGAAGTCACCTAGGAAAATCAAGTTTTCATTCTCATAATCTCCTATTAGATCTTTCAAGTTTTTATAGAACTTTTCTTGTCTCTGGTTTGGTGCGTAAATCCCCACTATTATTATCTTCAATTCTTGTAGATTCACCTCTACACCTATTATCTGACCATCTTTATCCTTAAATAATTCTTTAGCAATGTATTTTGAGTTTATATAAAGGGCTATCCCTCTCTTCTTCTTTTCATGTGCTGAGTAGAATAGTTGACCTAATTGCTTGTTTTTCAAAAATCTCACATCATCTTGTTTTATTTTGGTCTCTTGTAAACACACAATATCTTTCCTTAGTTTCCCTAGATGGTGAAATACCTGTTTCCTTTTGTACACAGAGTTTAGTCCTTTAACATTCCAGGAGATGATATCACATGTCATTTTCTGTCGTTATTATATTTCTTTCTAGTTCTTCTTCGTCTGCTGGTTCTCTCTCTTTATCCGATTGAGTCTCTTCCTCTGGTTCAATTAATTCCAGCACTTCTTCTGAAACTCCTTCTGCCCTTTCTGTCCCCTCGCCTTCCCTTTGTCTATCTGTTTTCCGTGATAATTCCTCTTTTTTTGTGGCCTTTCTTCTCCTTATATCTCTTGCTTCTTCACCTTTTGCTCTATCCTTGTATTCTTCTTTCCCTTCCCGATCCCTCCTAGATTCCTCTTTTTCAAATCTATTACAAAATTCTCTTGCTTTCTCGGTTGAATCTACTTTATGTCTTTTCCTCTTGTAAGTAAATGAAATCCCTTCTATCCTCTCCCATTTATAATTAATCCCGTTTTTCTTTAGTAGTTCAGTGATTTCTTTATATTCTTGTCTTTTTTTCAGTATAGGTATAGGAATATCTTTAAATATTTTAATTTCTTCCTCTTCAATTTTTAAACTTTCTTCATAGCTTCTTTGCAGAATCTTATCTCTGATTTTCAATTTATTAAAGGAGATGACTATATCTCTAGGAAGATTCCTTTCTCTAGCTATCCTAGAGTTAACTCGAAAAATTCTTTCCGTCTCCTCTTCCACATAATCATCAGGTAAGTCTGCAAATTCTGCTAATGCTGGGATCACTCTTTCAAATAGATTCTCATCAAGTTTTTCCGATAAACCTCTAAGTTTTAAACATTTATCTCTATATCTTAATTCTTGATTTAAAATTGTTATTTCTCCTCTTTGTTGTTGTATCTTGATCTTATTGGTCATATCTTCTGTTTCCTTAGATTTATCTTTTAACTTGTCTATCTCTGTCTTCATTCCTTCTAAATCTTTGTTTAACTTATCTATCTTTTTCCCCAGTATTTCTGCTTCTTTTCTGTAATCCTGTTTGATTTCTTTTCTTAAGTCTTTCAATTCCGTTCTTATTTCCTGTTTGAAATTTCTAAGTTCTGTTTTGAATTCCTCCAATATCAAACCATGTATTTCTGGAAATTTTGGGGTTTCTAAAGATCCTCTTCTGGAGGTAGAAATTTGCACCTGATGGGATGCCGTGGCCTTTCTTGTACTATAAGCCATCTTTGTTCTGTCTTTTTGTTTCTGGGTATATATATCTTTTTATCTTTCAAGTTGTTATCTCTCTCTTCCCCCCCTTTTTCTCTCTATTTATTCATTTGATAGTTTATTTATCGTTTATTTATTGTTCTCTAAATTGCTATCGTTCCCCCCTACGGTGCTTATATTCCTTGTAATCCTTCTGTCTTTCCTTGTATCTTTCACTCCTCCTAACCCCTTTTATAAGTATTTCAAGCCACCAGCAAAGCAATGCAGTTCAATTACAATATGCTTAAATACCTTTAACAAAGCAAATCGATTTGTAGTATGCTTATGTGTTTTGACTATTCGGTCCCGTTATATTATGCTTGTGTACTCTATATATTTTCCCCAAAATATCACAGTACCATATATCTTAAAATCTTAATATATAATATAATATCTTAATATAGTGTAAAATGTATAATATACCTCCAATATACTATATAACATCTGTTATAATACCTAATAGTTATTCAAGGAGGAGATAAAAAAGAAAGAGAGATATACTATATTATTCACTTGTATTGCCTCAATTGTTATCTTTTACTCTAATCTCTTTTCTTTCCCCCCTTTTTTTTCCCTTATTTTGTCTTTTATTTATTTTGTCCCTTTACGCTTTTTTTTTCCTCCCCTCTTAACCCTATCTTTCTTTATTTCCAATGCATTTCATTCCATATAGTTGTATTTCAACTAGTTCTTTTTCATTCTTGGTCTCTCTCTCCCTTTATCTCCCTCCCTTTTATTTTCCCTCTCCTTTCTTTCCTTCTTCTACAGTGCTATTACTATTAACACAAAGGTTTCCTCTTGTTCCTTTCCCCTTATGTACTTCTAGCCGGCTCCTAGTTAACTCAGCTTCTTCCTCGTCTCTCAACTGAAGTGAGCCCGGTGACCGTAGCCACTCCCAGCCTTCTAGGTGTTCTCCAATTGTTCTCCAAATTAATCTTGATTATATTTCAAATTTCCTCAGTTTGCTTTCACTTCACTTCGCTTCTGAGTGAGGGGTCTTT
The DNA here is from genome assembly GCA_030847615.1 of Gambelia wislizenii. Taxonomy (NCBI): domain Eukaryota; kingdom Metazoa; phylum Chordata; class Lepidosauria; order Squamata; family Crotaphytidae; genus Gambelia; species Gambelia wislizenii. Next base: position 265,825,879 of record JAUMIR010000002.1, read on the forward strand.
GTTTGAGTAAGAGACCTTGTTTTCTTGTTATATTTTCCTTGCTTTCTCCTATTTTGTTTTATTCTGAAAGTATCTTGGCCTCAATACAACAGTTCAAAGTAAAGAGTGCAGGTCTATTGGGAATTCTAAGTTGAAAAAAAGAACAAAAAAATTGCCAATTTTGACTTTTTATATCTTTCTAGTACGTTCCTTCAGTTTGTGAAGCACGCGTAATGCAGAGAAGAAAAAAAAATCGTTCAAAGTTAACTCCAACGCTGTCCGTTCAGGCTCCTCTTTTAACACATCTCCCAAAACAAACGTCTATTCCACCAACACTATAACTTATAGCTCTTCTTTATTTACTTTATTTACTTCCTCTGCTTGTCTCAAGACTCTCGGTCTCAAAATTCTCCTGTTTAAAGTCCTTCCGTCTGCTTTAACTCCACCCGGTTTACACTCCCCGCTTCTCCTTCTCTCTCTCTCTCTCTCTCTCCTCTTCCTCTTTCCCTCTCCTTACTCCGTTTGAGACTTCGAATATTAAGAGGGCCCGTATCTGTTCTTTTCTACTAATTTTCTCCAATTCTTCTCCTCAATTATCTTCTTATTTAGTTATTCTCTCATTGATTCTGGAGTTACCTCTATAGGTTGGGCGGGTAGGCTATTGCCCTTACGGCTCTCTTGCGGCGAGTGGGAATGCCCTTCGCGGATGTCCCGTCCCATCCGTTCCAGAAACCTCCGTTTCTCTCCGTACCGAGTTGGACAACCACTTCTTCGGGCCACCTAGCCCCAGCTCTTCCCAGAACTTGGGTCCCCCAATTGGACCGGAGGTATCCCCGCCGCATTCGACCGCCGCCAGCGCTGGTTCGTACAGAGCTCCCGCGCCTAGCGTCCGGCGCCTCCCGCTCTCAACCGGAAGTCAGTTCTGGGCGATTTCAACATTTCACTAGAGACCAGCGTATCGAATCTAACCGGTGCGGCTCGGGAGTTCATGGAAACCATGGCAAACATGGGCCTATCCCAATAGGTTAATGGGCCCACACATTGTGCAGGTCATACCCTCGATGCAATCTTCAGTACGGAACAGGAATATCCGTGGGTGGAGGTTATAAAAACCTCCGCATTGTCATGGACGGATCACTTCCTGGTCAAGATGGAACTAAGAGCCACTGTCTGCCCATCTGGGGGTGGTGGACCCATTAGAATGGTCCACCCTCAAAGGCTAATGGAACCAATTGGCTTCCAGAAAGCCCTAGAGGGTTTCATGGTTGGTAACGCCAGTGATTCTGTAGAGGCTTTGGTCAGCATCTGGAACACTGATCTTACCAAGGCTATCGACACAATCGCTCCCAAGCGTCCTTTCCAGCCCACCTCTAATTGTAAGCCCTGGTACACAGAGGAGCTTAGGAGGATGAAGCGAACTGGACAACGGCTAGAGTGCAAGTGGCGGAAGACTCGACTCTTATCCGACAGAACTCGCCATAGGAGGCATCTTGATTCCTATCGGGAGGCAATACATGCAGCACAGAGATCCTTCTGCTCTTCACGTATTGCATCTGCAGAGTCCCATCCAGCAGAGTTGTTTAAGGTGGTGGGGGAGCTGACACAGGTTCCTCCTGCGCCAAATCCCCTACTTAACCCGACAACAGCATGCTGTGATGCATTTAATATCCACTTTGCAGATAAAATCTCTCGGATAAGAGCCGACTTGGATGCCAATGTTCTGCCAGAATCCATAGATGAGGCATCCAACAACTCCATTGATGGCACTTTACTGGATCAGTTTCAATCGGTGAGTACCGATGACGTGGACAAGCTCCTTGGAAGAGTGAGGAAGACGACTTGCCCTCTTGATCCCTGTCCATCTTGGCTGGTCGTCCGGGAGGGACGCATTGAGAGTATTCCTACAGGACACAATCAACGCATCCTTCAGGGAAGGTATTGTATCATCTTGTTTAAAGGAGGCGGCGGTTAAGCCACTCCTGAAAAAACCCTCCCTGGACCTCCTGGACAAGAACAATTACAGACCAGTGTCCTTGCTACCTTTTTTAAGCAAGGTGATCGAGAGGGCAGTTGCTTCCCAACTCCAAGCCATCTTGGATGAAACTGATTATCTTGATCCATTTCAAACCGGCTTCAGGACAGGATATGGAGTTGAGACTGCCATGGTCGCTCTAACCGATGACCTCCGCCTGAGCATCGACAGGGGTAATGTGACCCTGCTGGTGCTCTTGGACCTCTCAGCAGCCTTTGACACTATAGATCATTCCATCCTCTTGGATCGCCTGAGAGGGTTAGGAATTGGAGGCACTGCTCTGCGATGGTTCCATTCCTTTCTCTCGGGCAGATCCCAGAGGGTGAGGCTCGGGGACAGCTGCTCCTCCAGAATTGAGCTCAACTGTGGCATCCCTCAGGGTGCCATTCTGTCCCCGATGCTATTTAACATTTATATGAAGCCGCTGGGAGAGATCATCCGGAGGCATGGAGCTCGGTGTCATCAATACGCCGATGACACTCAGATATATTTCTCCATGACCAGGTCGTCGGCTCAGACTTCAGATGGTGTCTCTCCTCTCAATGACTATCTTAGAGTGGTAATGGATTGGATGAGGAAAAACAGATTGAGACTAAATCCAGACAAAACGGAGGTACTGACAGTCACAGGCCCGAAACCAGGTCTGGGAATACAATTTCCAGTCCTGGAGGGACTCACTCTCCTCTAAGGACTGTGTTCGCAGTCTGGGGGTACTCCTGGATTCATCACTTCACATGACTAGTCAGGTGAATGTGACGGCCAGAAGTGCCTGTTATCAGCTTCGGCTGATACGCCAACTGCGCCCTTACCTGGATACAAGGGATCTGGAAACTGTGGTACATGCTTTGGTAACCTCACGTTTGGATTACTGTAATGCACTCTACATGGGCCTACCCTTGTGCCTAACCCGGAAACTTCAACTGGTACAAAATATGGCAGCCAGGTTAATTACGGGTACATCTAGGAGAGAGCATATAACACCTATGCTTAAATCTCTCCATTGGCTGCCGATTAGTTTCCGGGTGCAGTACAAGGTGTTGGTTTTAACCTTTAAAGCCCTACATGGCTTGGGTCCATCTTATCTCTGGGACTGCCTCATCCCATATGATCCCCCTCGCGCACTTCAGTCCTCTGGGAGGAACCTGCTGCAACCTATGAAAACTACTAGGCTGTCGCAGACCTCCCAGAGGACCTTCTCTTCTACGGCTCCCAGACTTTGGAATGGCCTGCCGGATGAGATCCGTCTTATCACTACTCTTGATAGCTTCAAGAAGGTGCTAAAGACGGATCTCTTCCGGCAGGCCTTCCCGGAATAACTTCCCGGTTCCAGTGGACTGATTGCTACCCACTCCCTTGCCATCGTTGCCGTTATCTATTTATTTATTTATTTATTTATCATATTTTATTCTTGTTTTAACTCTTCATTAGTTTAATTTAGTTTTAAGGGGTGGGAGGGTTAGGATGGGGAGGGATTGTTTTAACTTGATGTTTTAATCTTGTTGTACACCGCCCCGGTTGCTGAGCAGAGGGGTGGGTTAAAAATTAAAAAATATTATTATTATTATTATTATTATTATTATTCTACTAGAAATCTAGCTCTGTTTTTAACACATTTACAAGTTCTGTTTTTAATAAACTGGGGGGGGGGTGTTAGTCCAGCTAACAGAGCTTTTGTTAAGCTCTGTTTTTTGTTACTCCAGCTAGCAACAGTATTCTAAGCTCTACTCTGAACAGAAAGGTTTTGCACCCATTCTGATTTTAACATTTCCCAAGCACTGCTTATAACAGCACCTTGGATGTTGTAGACCAGCAAATGAAAGATTTCCAAGCAATAACCCATAGTTTTCCAAACTCTGCTTTTAATGGATTGTTCCCCTTAGTCAGTGCCCCTTAATGGCCACAGTTTCTTTTTCCCCATCCAGTTGTGGAATCCTTCCTCATCTCCAGAATTATAATCATAATACTGCTAACAATCACCAAATATTTTGTCGTGGTGGAGATGATGATGAATTAGGAGGAGAAGGGGGATGACGATGATGATGGAACCACAGGGCAGCAGAAACCAGCAGTCAGAAGGAAGCCCTATTGAGTTGAATGGGATTTAGTATTATAAAATGCTGAGAATGTACTACATGCTCACATTATTCAACCATGGGATGTGTAGTTCTCTATAATGTGCCTGCAGCACAGCTCTTTCTGTCCCCAAGGAACTGTCATAGGAGATTCTTAGGAAGATCTTTTTTTTAAAGGCAATTCAGGGGGAAAGCAGAAGATTTCAAAGAAAAGAAATACTTGAGATACTATTCCCATCTAATACCTGACGTCTTCTCTCTCTCTTTTCGTCTGTCTTACCTATACTGAAATAGTCACCATCTGAGCATTTCTGTTTCTTCTTCATTCAATAGTACGTGGGTAGGATAATAGCATGGAGTGTAATGGGGGAGAGATCCAAACAACTGTGCCACTATTCACACTAAAATTCCCCACACAGAACATTGGCCGAGAAGATCTGACTAAATAGCAAAATCTCAAATATGAGAGAACGAAAAGAAGCAATGACTGTCATCACAGGATCCAATAATAGTATGGCTGAGGGCAGGGATGGGCAACACATCCCCTTAACTGTCATCTCCTATACTTGTTAGAACATTGGTGAAAATAATCCCAACATTTTATTCCTAAAATGGCAGGTAGGAAATGTGTACCTTGTTTTAAAAAGGGAAACCTCTGGGATGCTAGATTCTGTTCTAAAAGAAGATGCACACTCTCCCTACATATTGTTTTAGGATAAAAATGGCATATCTATGAAACCAGAAGTATTGTTGAAACTTATTTCTGATTGCCACATGTGAATTATCACCACATTTCTGCAGGGGTCAGAGGCCATAAAAAATCCCATGGTTTTGAGGATGATGTCAGTTCCAGTTGGGACCCTTTGCAGGGAGAATATTTAAAGCCTTCTCCCCACCATGGCACAGTCCCAATCTGCACTGGTTATTATTAAAGAAAAGTCAACCATGCCATGTAACTTATTTGACAATCTTCAGAACTAATTTGGTCCTGGATGTCAGGTATTTATTTATTTATTTATTTATTTTTATTTCATTTATATGCTGTCTTTCTCCCTAGATGGGACCCAAGACAACTTCCATAAAACAGATTAAAAATACAATATATACAGTTAAAATATTATAAAATCAGATTAAAACGTATTATAAACCAGATTAAAAACTAAAACATACAAAATAAAACAAGCCCTGCTGCTTACACATTAAAAGCCTGCTTAAAAAGAAAAGTTTTTTCCTGCTGGCGAAAGGAGAACAGGGAGAGGGCCAGCCTAGCATCCCATGGGAAGGCGCTCCAAAGGATGGGAGCAGCTACAGAGAAGGTGTTATGCCGGCAGCACCTCCCTGGCTTGGGCAGCCCTGCTGGTTTGAGATATGAAACAGGCGGAATGACCACACAGCAGTTCTGGGCTTGAAAAGCAGGCTACTTTATTAAGCATAGCAGATAGAAAAGCAAACAGACATTCTCGGTAATCAATATAGACACAGAAAAGCAAAAGTATATGCACCTACCCCACAGAGCTGCATACACTGAGAGGCAACCCCCCCATGTCTGCTGCTCACCTTATATGGATAAAAGCCTTACAAACATAGTGGGTGAGAAACAAAACTTTCTCAGGGCAATTACTGCGACAGATGCGGGAAGGTCCAAAAACATCCTTATCTTCTAGGCTGGGGGATAATGTGCTCGTTCCCTCACACCGCCTCCAGCTGTGAGTAGAAACCTCTCCTTGACCCATTCTATTGCAGGGAAACAAGGCCTAGCACTTCCCCTGCAGCCTGAACCAATCTTAGTGCTAGGCCCTGCACTCAGGGCCCAAAAGAAGGACTCTCTCTCGAGTCCTCACCAAGCAAACTTGTGAGGGAGGTGGGACCGAGAGAAAGCCTCCTGATGACCTTGGGGCTCTGGCAGCATCATATTGGGAGATCTGGTCTTTCAAATAGTCTGGACCCAAGCCGTTTAGGGCTTTATAAGTCATACCCAGCACTTTGAATTGTGCCCATAAATGAACCAGTAGCCACCGAAGCTCTTTTAACAAGGGAGTTATATGCGCCCTGAGATACAAGTTTGCTTTGCTTACTATTACATTTTATTAATGACAGTACACAACAGCTGTTATGAAGCTAAAGGGGGCAACAGCCTCTTGGGCTGGATATAGAGCAAGGGAGCTGAGTGAAGCTGTGGACATGGTTGGCTGATGAACCAGCCATGCATGAAACGGAAGACCAGAGCCGACAGCAAGGTCAGAAGCAGGGCCTTGGCTAATGCCCACAGCAGGCTCCAAGCTGCCTGCAGAGTTGGACGCGGAAGGCACCTGCAAAATAGAGGGAAAGAATGACCTATAAGTTCAATTACAATCACAGCGGGGGGGGGACAAGCACAAAGATTGCTGGGTGGGTTAGTACAGTTCTCAGCAATTTTCAAATTTTCTCTCTTAAGGGAAGTTTTTGCATAGCACTTTGTCAGCTAAAGATCTCCTGCCCATTTCAGAGGATTATGAAGAATTTTCTAAAGGTGTAGAGAAAGTTGTCCTGGAATGCTGGCCAACTCCCATTATCATCCCAAATACATAACAGGGTTAGAACACATTCAGCACTCCTGTGGTAGACAGTAATGTATGGTCAACATGTCTTTCAAGGAAGCTGAAAGTTTCATTACCCATTTTCTTGTTAGGGAAATTCTGAAGTTTCCAAGAATCTAGTATCCCCTGGGATACATCCTTACAATCTCCTCCATCAGCACACAATGCCCGTGGCTCCCTCTATCTGCCATCTTCACACTGATCCACTTTTGCTCTTCCCAGTCTACAGTATCTGAATCTATTCTCTCTCATATTGCACCCCCTCCAGCTATCCTGATTTGGCAGGGACATCCTCAATTGATCCTCTGTCGTCCCACTTTCTCAGCTACTTTTAAATTGTCCCAGTTTCTCTCTCCTCCACCAACTTGTGTGTTCATTCATACTGATAACTATTGCCATCTTGACTATACTTTGATGTTGCTTTAGCCACACATGTCCCAGTTTTCATCTTTCAGATGTTGGAGGGAATGATACTGCATTAGGTAACTTACATAGGAGGGAGGAGCTTGTCTTTGAAATGGATTCTCTCTAGTTCCAGGTATGGAAGTCTTTTCTAGGAGAACAAAAAAAAAAAAAGCACAAATGTGATATTCAAGTGATGGCAACCGTGCAGCTTTCTTTCATTTCAAAAGAAGTAAGGGAGAAATGGGTCAAGGCTAAACACTAAAGTCTGGGTTCAGTTGCTTGAAGTTTGAAAAGATCGTGTTTGGAATGCCCGTGAGCACGGCATGCTTTCCCCAGAAGGATCTTGGCTTGTTTTCCTGAGATCTTTTACTTTAACCATACAGCCTCCCCAGCCCCAAACCACCTACCCGCTGCACCTTGCCCAAATCTTTCATGCCCCTCATACCATCTGGTCACATGCTCGTTCCTCCCACAGAATGCTGGCTGGAGTTCTTGCCTGTCCAGAAAGCACTTCTTTCTGGAAACTGAAAGCATAGCATTAACTCTCTACAGGGGAGGTGGTGTTCTTCCAGCTTACATGCCAGAAGCAAATAAATAAATAAATAAATAATATGACAGCAGAGAACACAGCTCAAAGACCAGAATGTAGTGTGGGCCCCCTCTTGATAATAACTTTTTTCTCTTTTGGTCCCTTTTGACCCTTTGGGAAAATGCTAGATTGACTCCCAGATTTTCAAAGCTGTAGGTTTACCCAAGCTTGACTTGCTTTTAAAAATACCCCCACAGAGAGAGAGAGAGTTACAACTACTGCCTGATTTTTTTCATTTTTCAATAAGAGCACACAATCCTCTGAAATACATGAGGACGACAGTGCTTTTGTTTGATTGATTTCCAGATTAATATTCCCAGAGTCTGTTAGAGTCAGCATGGTGTAGTGGTTTAGGTGTTGGACTAGGACTCTGAAGACCAGGGTTCAAATCCCTGCTCAGTCCTTGAAATCCACAGGGTGGCCTTGGGCCAGTCACTTTTTCAACCTCAAAAGAAGGCAATGGTAAACCCCCTCTGAACAGATCTTGTCAAGAAAACCCCATGATAAATTTGCCTTCGGATTACCTAAAATCAGAAATGACTTGAAGGCACACAACAACCACCACCAATTCCCAGTGTTCATTTCATTGAACAACACTCTGGGGTGTGTGTACTAATTTTACACACTTTACAAATGAGGAACTGGATTCAAAAGGTTCTAACTGTCCTCTATAGGCCAGTGTTTGAATCCACCCTTCTAACCAACATGCTGACTACTAAATTGTTCATTTGTATGAGGTCAGATTGCCCCTCTGCTTTATCACAACCAACCAGGAGAATTTATGGCGTCACCCATACAGTGCTGCTTCCTGCTGAGCTTCCACCACATGGTCTTCCAAGAGGGTGATGCTTCTGTGCAGCTCCTTCATCATTCGTGTTTAAGAAACAGAGAAGAAGAAGAAGAAATAACAATCCAGCTTTAGGAATATCCCACTACCCATACCAAGTTCACCCAGGCTATAGGCTCTACAAAAACATGAAAGGGAGATAGATGTATGCCTGGTCCTTACAAGTCTGGGTTGGGAGGCATTATTTGCTATTTGGAAGCATAATATTCTGCAATCAAAGAGGAAATAATGTTCTCTTAGGTTAGAAAAATCGGAACAATTCCTCAGGCCCAGGGCCAACTGGAATTGTCCCCCACTCAGTCCTATTATTTGCATCCATCATGAAACAGAGTATCATATAAGAGTGTCAGCTAAGTAGGAAACCCAGTACCAGACTACAAGTAACATTATTCACATTTTTTTAAGTGTATTTAGATTGACTAGTTATCAAAATGATAACTATTGCTCATTAGAGATAACAGGTCTACCATTTGAAGTCTGAACTACTGTAACCTCTCAGGGCCCATCTAAACCCTCATGGAATTCACTGGGAATCCTACCAGTCTAAACAGGATCCAGCACCAATCCACACTATTTGGAAGGAGGAGGGCAAAAAATGGTAAAAACAATGGGGGTAAAAGCCTTCGTAGATTTCCCCTACTTTTTCACAAACCGCGAGGTGGGTGCACAGTTTTGCTCATTTGGACTATAGAACAATAAAAAAAACTCAAAGGGAAGCACAAAGCTGATTGGTTGGGTGAGAGCGGGGGTGGGGCTTGTCAAGGTTAGCACGCACTGAGTATTTCTGAACAAGACAAGAGGTCCAGGGAGTAAAAAGTTGTAGCAGAGTATTGTTCCTCCAGGCATAAGAATAATCACACAGACACAGGCTTGTGTCTAAAATCAACTTCTCTGTACTGTAGCATAATAAAGACTATTTACAGTAATTTACAAGATTCAGTAGAAAAAATATCTTCACACAGCGAGGTCTAAAACAGAACTGCTCAGACACAAGATCTGAAATACAATTGTACAGGATAGCTAAATACCTAGCTCAGCAGAGTTCACAGCAGCCTTCTCAGACAGTATGGCACCAGAGCTGTTAGCTCATCAAAAATGACAGATCAGCTAGCTTCTGCAAACTAGCTTGCACTGCTGCACCCTGCAGATTGTTACATCTCATCTCTTTACAGAATAAATCTATTTTAACTGCATGTCCCAATATCCATGACAGGGTTTGCTAGGAGGGCAAGCACCTGTTGCCACCATGTTGGATTTTCGCCTTAGCGATCACTCACTAATGTGATAAAAAGGATAATATTTTCTGTTTTGCTTTGGAGACTCATTCTATCACACCAGCGTGCCTTGGGATGACTTTTTTTAAAAAGTGAGGGTGGTGAAGAACTAACACAAGTAAATCACTCACGGCCATCATCAGGAATACAGGAATGCAGATTGTTACATCTCAGCTTTTTACGGAATAAATCTACTTTAACTGGGCTATTCAACATCTTTATCAATGACTTGGATGAGGGAATAGAGGGTATGCTTATCAAGTTTGCAGATGACATCAAATTAGGAGGGGTAGCTAATACCCCAGGGGACAGAATCAGAATCCAAAATGACTTCAACAGATTAGAAAGCTGGGCCAATATTAACAAAATGAATTCCAACAGGGAGAAATGTAGCATACTACAGTTGGGAACTAAAAAATGAAATGTACAGATATAGGATGGGTGACACATGGCTTGAGGGCAGTACATGTGAAAAGGATCTAGGAGTCTTAGTGGACCACAAGCTGAACACAAGTCAGCAGTGTGATGCAGCAGCTAAACAAGCCAATGCAATTCTAGACTGCATTAATAGGAGTATAGTATCTAGATCAAGGGAAGTAATAGTGCCACTGTATTCTGCTTTGGTCAGACCTCACCTGGAATACTGTGTCCAGTTCTGGGCACCACAATCCAGGAAGGACATTGAGAAGCTGGAACATGTCCAGAGGAGGATGACCAGGATGGTGGGAGGTCTGGAGGCCATGCCCTATGAGAAGTGGTTTAGGGAGCTGGGCATGTTTAGTCTGGAGAAGAGAAGGTTGAGGGGGACATGATAGCCATATTTAAATATTTGAAGGGATGTCATACTGAAGATGGAGCAAGCTTGTTTTCTGAGGCTCCAGAGACTAGGACACCGAGCAATGGGTTCAAGCTACAGGAAAAGAAATTCCATCTAAACATTAGGAAGAACTTCCTGATAGTAAGAGCTGTTTGGAAGTGGAATACACTGCATCATAGTGTGGTAGAGTCCCCTTCTTTGGAGGTTTTTAAACAGAGGCTGGATGGCCATCTGTTGGGAATGATTTGATTGTGTATTCCTGCATGGCAGGGGGTTGGACTGGATGGCCGTTGAGGTCTCTTCCAACTCTATGATTCTATGATTCTATGAACTGCATGTCTCAATATCCATGATCGGGTTTGCTAGGAGGGCAAGCACCCGTTGCCACCACGTTGGATTTTCGCCTTATCACTCACTAATGTTTGCTTTGGAGAATCACTCTATCACACCAGCACACCTTGGGATGACTTTGTGTTCTTTTAAAAAAAACATGGCGGTGGTGAAAAACTAATGCAAGTAAATCAGTCATGGTCACCATCAAGAATGCAAGGCTTATGGGGGCTTCAGAGGCCAGAAAAATCATTTGGACATGTTGCTGCAGCTACAAGATGCCAATACTAAGAGGCATTTGGATTTACACCCTCCCTCATGTAGATGGGCACTCAGTAATTTCTTTTTCCTTAAATTTATTACAGTTGTCCCTCCACATTCGCCCCGTGAAAGCCCTGGGAGGGAGCAGGGAGGGCCGGGGAGGCCTCCACAGGGCCTTCGGAGACCCTCTGAAGGCCCCGCGAAGGCCAGGGGGAGGGCTGGGAAGGCCTCTGCGGGGCCTTCGGAGACCCTCTGGAGTCCCCGCAAAGGCCTTGGGAGGAAGGGGGGAGGGCTGGGGAGGCCTCCGTGGGGCCTTGTGAGGCCCCGCGAAGGCCTTGGGGAGCACCGGGGAGGCCTCCGCGGGGCCCTGCGAAGGCCTTGGGAGGGAGCGGGGAGGGCTGGAAAGCCTCTGCGGGGCCTTCAGAGACCCTCCGGAGGCCCCACGAAGGCCGTGGGAGGGAGGGTGGAGGGCCGGGGAGGCCTCCGCAGGGCCTTGTGAGGTCCCGCGAAAGCCTTGGGGAGCACCGGGGAGGCCTCCGCGGGGCCCTGAGAAGGCCTTGGGAGGGAGGGGGCTGGGAAGGCCTCCACGGGGCCTTCAGAGACCCTCCGGAGGCCCCACGAAGGCCTTGGTAGGGAGGGGGGAGGGCCGGGGAGGCCTTCACGGGGGCCCCGGAGACGCTCTGGAGGCCCCATGAAGGCCTGGGGAAGGGGTGCGGAGGGCCGGGGAGGCGATCATGGGGCCTCCGGAGATGCTCCGGAGGCCCCAGGAAGGCCTGAGGAAGGGGTGGGGAGGGGTGGAGAGGCGATCATGGGGCCTCTGGAGACGCTCCGGAGGCCCCATGAAGGCCTGGGGAAGGGGTGGGGAGGGCTGGGGAGGCGATCATGGGGCCTCTGGAGACGCTCCGGAGGCCCCATGAAGGCCTGGGGAAGGGGTGGGGAGGGCTGGGGAGGCCCCATGAAGGCCTGGGGAAGGGGTGGGGAGGGCTGGGGAGGCGATCATGGGGCCTCCAGAGATGCTCCGGAGGCCCCATGAAGGCCTGGGGAAGGGGTGGGGAGGGCTGGGGAGGCGATCATGGGGCCTCCAGAGATGCTCCGGAGGCCCCATGAAGGCCTGGGGAAGGGGTGGGGAGGGCTGGGGAGGCCCCATGAAGGCCTGGGGAAGGGGTGGGGAGGGCTGGGGAGGCGATCATGGGGCCTCCGGAGGTGCTCCGGAGGCACCATGAAGGCCTGGGGAAGGGGTGGGGAGGACTGGGGAGACGATCATGGGGCCTCCAGAGACGCTCCGGACGCCTCATGAAGGCCTGGGGAGGGAGGGGGAGGCAGGGGAAAGCGACTATAGGGCCTCCAGAGGTCCTGTGGTTGCTTTGGCAGGGGAGGGGGAGGGCAATTGTTATTCGTGGATTTTTCACATTCGCGGGGGTCTGGGGAACCTAACCTCCGCGAATGTGAAGGGATGACTTTTTATTCTGAAGATAAAGCAACCACAAGACCTCAGTGTGGGACATTTTTCTCCTTGAGATTGAAGCCTGTACCAGTTTCCTCCTGAAAATCACCTTTTCCTTGCTATTTGCTCAAGTAATATCCTCTCAGAATAATATTTACTAAAATGCAAAATAGCTGCTGAGATACCTGGTTTTTAAATAATATTTCCAAGACTGCATAACTTACCGTCAACTGAATTCTCATTCTATGGATAAATTAGTTTGTAATCCTGTACCCATCTACTTAGGAGTAAATAGTGAGGATGGAGCAGGCTTGTGTTTTGCTGATCCAGAGGCTAGGACACGGAGCAATGGGTTCAAACTACAAGAAAAGAGATTCCACCTAAACATTAGGAAGAACTTCCTGAGAGTAAGAGCTGTTCAGAAGTAGAATACACTGCCTCGTAGTGTAGTGGAGTTTCCTTCTTTGGAAGTTTTTAAACAGAGGCTGGATGACTGTCTGTTGGGCGTGCTTTGATTGTGTATTCCTACATGGCAGGGGGTTGGACTGGATGGCCCTTGAGGTCTCTTCCAACTCTGATTCTATGAAATATGAAATACAGTAGCACCACCACATCCGCTGCTTCGCCAACCGCTGATTCAATTATCCACGGTTGGTGATGGTGAGAGGAAGGGAGAGTGGAGGAGGGATCTCACCTACCCTGTCCCTTCCCCTGGGAGGGCTCCTGTGGCCGCAGCGGCAATTTCGGGGCCAAAAGGGAGGGGGAGGGGCAACCTGGCCTTGTCCCTTCCCCCTCATGATCGTCCCTGCAGCCAAGCCATGGGTGAAGGGGGCAGAGAAGTGATCTGGCCTCGTCCCCTTCCCCCTTCTCCCTTGTGATTGCTGCTGCCGCCGCGGAGCTATGAGCGAAGGAGGTGGAGGAGCAAATTCTCCCCCTTTCCCTGGATGCCCCCCCGATGGTGTTTAGTATTATTCATGGATTTTGCCATCCATGGGTGGCGGGCAGAACCAATCCCCTGTGGATACGGGGGTGCTACTGTAGTCCCTCTGAAAGTCAACAGCAACACACAGGGAAATGGGAGATTTTCAACGGGAAGAAAGACATGCAGACAATCCAGATCAGGAGCATGTTCTGATTAAGGATCCTGTAATTACATTGTTTATCTTCAGAATAAAAATTGCCAGTTTATGGATGCTTTTCCAAAAGCATAAAATTATAGTCTGACTCCCAGGGCTCAGCTAGACGGGAAAATTAATTGCAGAAAATAGTTCATTAACTCACTATCGCAGCAGTGTTCTTTTGTCCCCATGATGCAATTGCACGATCACTGGCATGGAAAGCTATCCAAGTTTGAAGTTCACACAGAGCACGCGCACGAGAAAAGATGGTGGCCATGAGTGAATTACCTGCATTATTATTCCCTGCATTTCCCTTTTTTTTTTTTACCTTGTTAAATGAGAGACACAAAAGAGTGAGCTTATGCTTTAAAAACTTTTTTTTTTTGCTCTGCCACTTGAAAACAGAGCAGGATTGCTTCTGTGAAAGACAACAATGGTGGCTTCAGCCACTTTGTCACCAGCAAGCCCACAGAGAATGGATTCTCTGAGGATGCCAGCCACAGATGCAGACAAAACATCAGAAAGAAACTATTCCAGAACACGGCCTCACACCTGGGGAAAAAAACAAGGAAAATCAATTTTTCAACATTTAAAAATGCTGGTCCTGCTTTAAAATGGGACAGGGAGGTTAAATGTGCATTCAACTCAATACATGTACATACTGTATATCATAATGCACAGGGAGAGGGTCACTGTCTACTGAATCAGTGGTTGACCTCCTGGCCAGTACCAGTACACTTTTCAAACGGCTTGGACAAACAAAGAAAAGCCACGTGCTTGCTAAGGAAAAAGAAGAAGAACTCTGATTTCTAGGTCTCCTTGTATGCATGGCACTCAAATTCAGCTGCTGAAGTTGGCCTTTGTTTCATAGTGTTAGAAGTGCAGCAATGCTTAGTACTGAAGAGTCAAGGATGCCTCGCCTCAGAGTGGGCAGTAGTAATTGGGTCAGATAGTCTGAGTGACCCAAAGTGTCCTCCCTCCTCGCCTGCCTATCCTGACCCCTCTGTAATGTCAACTGATGCTCTTACAGATGTTTTTCTCTTCTCTTCACGCCAGTCCTCTCTCAGCTCTTCCTTAGAATGAAACTAGATTAGATTAGCACCTTGAGTAACTTTCCTATCTTAGAATGGAGTTCCCATAAAAAAGCCTTTAGTTTGGGGAAATCCACACGACACAAATAATCCAGTTTGAAACTTGATTATTTGCCATGGCTCCTTCCTAAGAAATCCAAGGATTTGTGGTTTTACAAGGTCTTTAGCCTTCTCTGACAAAAAGTGCTGGTGCCTCACCAAACTACAAATCCCAGAATTCCATAGGAAGGAGGCATGCAAATAATCTAGTTTCAACCTGGATTATTTCTCTAGTGTGGATGTCCCTATAGTTTCTCCAATCCATTGGTGTCTTTGCTCCTTAAATCAGGATCTCTACCCCCTGCACGCACTCTACCTACTCGCTGCACATTGTCTGGACCTTTAAAATGTGTGTGTGTGTGCTTTGTGCAACTTTAAGCATACGTATCTTGTTTTTATTTTTGAATTTCCCATGCAACAAAACCACATGAGATTTTGAGCGAGGAAGTGAACAGGGCTCCGTTCACTTCCCCTTTATTGCCAGGGAGCCTTTGCCGGGAAAGGGGCTAAATGCAGGGCGGGGAACGTTCTTTTGCCAGCATAGAAATGGAAGGTTTTAAAACTTGTCTGATAAAGTCCCTGGCCTGACACATGTGGCCACAGTGACTCATGGGGAAAAAGCTGGATGGGTGGACAGGACATACCTGGCTCCTCAGAGAGAGTCCTTGGATGGTGGTGCTCAGTTTCTCAATTTGGTGCTGTTTCTGAAAATCAAACAGAACAACAGCCCCCTGCTAAGAGATAACCCAGTTGCGTTCTTGGTTCCCTCCAACTCAGAGGGTGTCCAGACCTATGACCCCTAGCACTAATAGCCCATTGCTCTTTTGCTCTAAGTTGCAACCAGAACTGCAGTTGACACTCCACACTATTGAGAAACATTATGCATTTCCTTTGTGTACATCCAACTGTGATCCATCTGCACTACTTTTCTTACTGCTATGTCTCTGTCTTTCATTTAAAGGGGTGTTGCTCTCAATGTAGGTGCTTACTTATGGGGCAGCTAAACTGGGCACAGTTCAGTGCACATTCATTATATCCTTTTGTGATGGACACCATTTTAACCACCCATCTATGTTTTT
Source organism: Gambelia wislizenii (assembly GCA_030847615.1). Taxonomy (NCBI): domain Eukaryota; kingdom Metazoa; phylum Chordata; class Lepidosauria; order Squamata; family Crotaphytidae; genus Gambelia; species Gambelia wislizenii. Next base: position 265,841,832 of record JAUMIR010000002.1, read on the forward strand.
TAATTCATCTTATAAGTAATCCTAAAATACTTTCCCAGCTTTGAGAGAGGGAGAGCAAAATCCCATTTAAATGAATGTTAAAGCACTATATGCTTAAAATGCAATCATCCATTTTTAAAATCACCTTTCTAGTTACTGTCATTTAGCAAAGCAGTTATAAGAGGGTCTCAAATAGTTTTTTTTTAAATTATTTTTAATATTAGCTTTGTAGGGCTATATTACCTTTTCTTCAACAAAGCATAATATTAATATACCTTGTAAAGCTAATTTTACAAAAAAAATTAAAAAACGGCCTTTCCCATTACCTCCATTAACCATCTTGCTAAAATAACAGTATTTGGAAATAGTTATTTCCTTTCTTCAGCTCCACAATTAAAGAAACCTCTGAACTGGTAGTAACATAGCAGGAAACTGGGAAAGGCCATTTCCCCATCTCCATGTTCCTTCCTGCCTGCCTGCTGGCGCCTAACAGAGGTGCCCCCTCTCATATAACACATGTACACTCCTCGTTCAGGCATCACCTTGAAGAAACTGATAGGCACATATCCTGGACAGTAGCTTGTTTGGTAGTTTATTCATTCACGGATACAATAAGGCGTAGGTGTACTTTCCTTTTGTACTGCTGTACCATCTGTTCCAATACTGTATGTGTTGAATCATTTTTAAAGCCTGCAAAACCTGAGACGTCAGAATTACAATGTGATATTATCTACACTGCAGGCAACAATAATAATGTCTGGGGCTTTATCATTTCCAGAAAAAGGGGGCATGACAGAGATGTATAAAATGATGCATGATGTGCAGCAGGTGAATAGAGAGGGGCTTTTCAAACCCTCTTATACTAGAATCTGTGGCCATGCTATGAAGCTGAATAGTGAGAAATTCAGGATAAATGCTATAGTTAAATTATAGAATTTGCTGCCACAAGATGTAGTGATGATCACTCATCAGACAGTTCTAAAGGGGGGGTTGACTAATTCATGGATATTAAATCTATCTACTAATCATGATGGTTATATGCTATCTTCAGGATTAGAGGTGGTAAGGCTGTCAATACCTGTTGTTGGGAAACGTAAGTGGGAAAGAGCTACTACCCTTGAGCCCTGTTTGTGGGCTTTGCATAGGGTTCTGATTGGTCAATGTGGGATCAAAACACTGGACTAGATAGGCTGGTAGTCTCATTCAGCAAGGCTTTTCTTGTGTTCATATGTTCAGAGCCTCTATTGTACCCCCTTTGATACTCTGAACAAACTGTATCCACCCTTAAATACTGCCTTCAAGCTAGTCTTCCTTTGCAACATGTCCAGGAGGTGTTAGCAACCGAGGGATTACAGAACTTCAGTGCAAATTAACATTCATGCAATCTTGGCACAAATTAATTAATACGATGTAGGTTGTATTGCTGAAGCTTGTTGCAAAATAACCTTCTATCTTGACTCCCCTTTGACCCAAAGACAAAAAATTGACTAATTTTGCCATCAGTACCCTAAGTACATTTACACCACAAATGCATCTGAGTTTACCTGTTTGATCCTGTCATTCTTTGCCTGCCATTTGGACTCCCATTCAGACAAGTGCCTCTGTAGAGTGGGGAAGAAAGAGAAAATGTTTGCAATCATTTGAATGCTGATGCCCAGTCATAAACCTTCTCAGCTGTCATCTAATTCTAGAGCCTACTTCTGTTCCTGAGTTGGGATACAACCTTGGGATCTTAGGGCCCATCTAAATGGTGAAAATACCCCTCATGGAATTTGCTGGGAATCTCTCTCTCTCTCTCCCCCTCTCTTCTCTTCTCTGGCTTTTCTTCACAAACCCTGAAACAACATCTCAGGCTCGGCCAAATTGATCACCAACAGTGGTCCGCCCTGGCCTCACTGTCCACAATGCTGCAGCCTTATTTGAGAACTCACGCCGAACAAGTCTTGAAGAGAAACGACAACGCAGAAAGAATCACAACCCAAAAACATCACTACCTGTCTAAACAGGATCCAGTGCACATCCACACTGTTTGGAAGGAAGGGGGCCCAAAACAGGAAAAACAGAAGGGTAAAAGCTTTTGCAAATTTCCCTGTACTTTTTCACAAACTATGAGGCGGGTGTGCATTTTTCTCATTAGGACTACAGAACAATTAAAAAAAAACTTGAAGAGAAGCACAAAGCTGATTGGCCGGGCAAGAGCAGGGGCAGGGCTTGCTAGGAGGGCAAGTACCCACTGCTGCCACGTTGGATTTTTGCCTTTGTGATCGCTCACTAAGGCAATAAAAAGGATCAATATTTTCTGTTTTGCTTTCTTAGAAAATTGGAGAATTGCTCCATCGCACCAGCATACGTTGGGATGACTTTTTAGAAAAACCTGGCAGCAGTGAAAAACTAATGTGAGTAAATCACTTGCAGCTGCCATCAGGAATGCAAGGCTTACGGGGGGCTTCCGAGGCCAGAAAACCCATGTAGATATGTTACTGCTGCTGTGAGATGCCAATACTACGAGGTATTTTAGATTTTTTTCCTCATGTAGATGGGACCTTAGTTTCAATTCTTCATCTTTTTCCTACACAACTGTACAGGGCAGGGAAGAGCCCTGTGCTCCAAGAGCTGCAAGCAAGAGATGAAAAGAGGGTCCACTTTGTGTAGTTCCAACAACTCTACTGCTACTCTAAGTTGCCAAAGCAAACTCTCCATCACCTTAACACATTGCTGAATGACCCTCTTAACCTGTTGTAACTCTACAAATGATCATCTTGCACAAATTAAAAAGCAAGGAGAGCTGTGTTCCTTTTGTTACAGACATTATAGGAAAGGCATTTAAGACAGAAACAATCTTGCCTCTGGTGGGCGCAGCTGCCATACTCAAGGATTTTCCATAGGTTCCCTAGGGCCCTTGATTTCTGCTTTCTGTGCCGGTGTACTATTAGGGGGAAGAGCATTCAGCTTCTCTTGCTACTAGTTATCCATGCTTTGAAGCACAGATGACTTGCATTGATGTGCTAGAAAGATCTAGATGGAGTTGCTGGAGGAACAAAGAGTCTTCTCATTATCCCAGCAGATCACTATACCCAGTGACTACATGCATGTGACTTGTAGATGTGGTGCTGGCTGGATTAATGCACTATTCACAGTGGAAATTGGAATCCTCTTGACTAAATAATGCCCCCAAAGTTATCTGCTTCAAAATAAACCTATCAGCTATAGCATGTGACATGGTAACAATATGCACACATATACTAGAGACAAGATCCTTCCAACTCCAATGACAGAGACCTAGCTTCTAAAGGCCTAAGGAAGGGGCAGAAATTCAAAGAACAGCAAAGTCTAGCAACTAACACTGAAACAGTGCTTTCAGGTGGAGGGTTTCTATAGCTACCCATCAAAAAAATATTGCCTTGTTGTTCTGTCTTGCCCTACTTAACAGGGTTTATTTTTGGTAGAAAGAAAAAGATGGAGGAACAGTGGAAAACAAATGGAAGTCAAGGAAGTCTGGACCACTGCCTCTCTGCTCCATACAATTCCCTTAAACAAGGCAGGGCCATTGCCCAAGAAAAACCTTAACCGGGAACAGCAATGATTTTAACAGATGGTATTTGGAAAATTGCCCCAGAAGACAAAATAGGGGCTGTGGTTGATCAGGGATAGTTACTAGAAAAATCAAGATTGTTTCTAAATAAATGCATCAGTGTACACATGGCTGCCTATTCCATCACACTGATCACATCCGGAGGAGTACTTTGGTGCTAGATTCTATCATTATTTGTAGATTTCCCTTTGTTTGGTTTCTCTAGCAGCTGTTCCTTATACTGTACACAGGTACATAAAAAGTATGAATCTCACCTCACCTTCAGTTCATTGCCTTCCGATCTCAGCTCCTTCAGAATGTCCTTGTTTGACTTCTCCTCCAACTGTTGTTTGAAGACCTATGTGGAATAATAATAGGAACAAAGGTTTTAATGAATGGATACCTGGAAGGGGGCAGTCCTGGAGAATACTCTTAAAAATCTGGACCAGCAATAATTTTGTGGTAATTGTAGTAAAACCTGCACATTGTTAAGTAAAGATCTTGTTCTTGTTCTGTACTTCAGGCTCATATAGTATCATTTTACTGAAGCTGTTGGAGCAAATATTAATCTGAGTATATGTCCTAGATATGTTCACTACTGAATTACAAAAGCTCTCGCCTAACTAGAACCACTTAGACAAAGCTCTAAGACATTTGGCAGAAGCAAAGACTGTCCCTTTCCAGGTCCTTGGCAGAGAGAGCAATGACTCCTTGGAGCCGTTTATATGATGAAAATGTCCCGGGAAGAATTCGTGTCGATCCCTGGCAGTTTACACGTACATCGGGTCGGGTATGTGATTTTCGGAAGGGGGGGCACCTTTTGTCCCTCAACCTGCGGGACTTCCAGTCCCACAGTTTGTTGCGGTTTTTAAAAAAGTCACGGGAGGATTCGGAAAATCGGATATGTAAACACCGTGGGACAAAATGTCTCGGTACTGGGATGGCCGGAAATGGTGACTGGGGGCGGGCTTAGAGTTCAGCGACCAGAAAAGGAGGGGGCAGTCACCCGTTCAATAGATCCAGCCTCACCAGCCGAAAACAAAGGCATCCCTTCCAGCTGCATGAAGGTTGATGTCTGTGCGCGCACACGCGCGCGTGTACTCAATCACCTTTTTAAATGGATTTCTACACTGCAAACCCTTCAGCTTTACCTTTTCCTCTACTGCATGTTACAGAGAGATCGTGATGGGCAGAGGGTGGCCCATTAATCCCCTGCTTTGGTCACCTCCCAGGGTCTGGGCACAGTAAAATATTCCAGCCTCTGAGTGAATGAACACCCTTTAATTCCCCCTCTCTGTCTCTGTGCCTGTAGCTTGCTTGTAATCTGAACTCTGTAGCTAAATCTGCTGCAAGGGTTAATATTTTAAAGAGGAAAGGGGAAAGGGGCTTGATTTCAAAAGGGAAGCACTCTGCTTGATTTCAAATGGAAAGCACTCCTTCATTCCTGCGTCTAAGCTAAAGATCTCAGTCTGGATCTTTCAAAATGCTTTCTGCCTCTTCTGAAAGGGTTAAAATTTTAAAGAAGCAAGGGGGAATAACAAACCTCTGCCCCCCTCTCCCCCCCCCCAGCCAGGCAATAGCATCACTCGTGGCACGGAACTGTAAAGGAAGTGCGTCAGCGAGGTTGTGAAAACATGACTAATCGCATCCTTGATTGACAGCCAAAAAAAAAAACCCTAAAAAAAACACGGAACTTTGGACGTGTAAATATCAGTCACAGGACCACCTGGGATATCCAGATCAGTGACATAAATCGTATAAACAGCGAGGGATGGATTCATGATCAGAAAGTCACGGTAAGCACTGCGACAATTTCTGTCGTGTAACTGGCACCCTTGGCAGCCAAAATTGAGCTTTGACTTCTTCACCAAAAATATCATCATCTTGTTAGTTTTTTGGCCTATCCACCCCAATTGAGCTTTGACAAATCTGTGTAGCAATCTTTCTGCAGCTATTCTTTATGATAGCTAAATGAAGCTCCCATGCTAGATCCATATTTGTAGACAACTAAATGCAATCCCACTGATTTCAATGGCCCTGTAGATATTGTTGGAATGCTACTCTCATTAGCCTTAACCTGCATAGCCAATACTGAGGAATGCTTTGAGTTCTGGTATGCCAATATGTAGAAGGCCACATGATTCCCATTTATGGTCTAGGCTAGCATGACCAGCCTTATCTGGCATATGGAGCGTGGTGGGGTCTCCTTCCTTGGAGGTCTTTAAACAGAGGCTGGATTGCCATCTGTCCGGGATGCTTTGATCAAGATTTCCTGCGTGGCAGGGGGTTGGACTGGATGGCCCTCGTGGTCTCTTCCAACTCTGCAATTCTATGATTCTATGATTCTATGTCTCTCAATTCGAAAACATTCTTGGGACAAGAAATTGGAGAGATTGCCTGCATGTCCCACTTATTGGATTAACATAGGCATCCAGGCTATTGGATTGGATGCATTCATGTTTGGATCATGTATCTTACATCTTTCAGCCTGTTTCCTGAAAGGATGATGTTCAACATCAACCCTATAATGCTTCATGCCATATTTTTATTCTTTTTTTAAACTTTTATTTACTTATTTACCAATATTTGTAGACTACTTAGATGTGGAGATTTCAAAACAGTGTGCAGTAATTAAACACAACAACGTAATACAAGAGTTACATTATCCATAAAAATAGATGTTTCGCTGGACTAAATAAGAAAAGCTTGCAAAAATAAGTACTTTTATAGACTGTTGGAGCATTTCGGAAAGAAAAGTATCACACATTAAATGCCTTGCTCCTAGCAATTACAGAGCAGACCTTGGGACATGCATGAAGTACTACTAGGAGTACCTCTGGCAAACGACCTTAACAACTTCAAGGGTATAAGAGGAAGAAGAGGGGGAGACCCTATATCTGTACTGTAACAACCCCAGAAACAACAAGGGGAAAATAACACTTTGGGGACTCAGGCTTACCACACTCCACTTTCCTGCTGCCTTACCTCATGGCACTGGTGTTCTTCTGGCATTCTTTTGTTCTGGCCCCATGGGGGACCAAGGTAAAATTGTGTCTTTTTGCAAATGTGTTTTTCTGCTTAGCAAAAAGACACAGTTTTACCTCTATCCCCCACAGAACTGGAACGAAAGAACACCAACGTCATGTGGTAAGGCAGCAGGAAAGACAGAACATTCCTGCTGCTTTGCCACTTTTCTTCAGAGTGCGGTCTCTGGCTTTTCATCGCAAACGAAGATTCAGGAAGGACTCATCCCACGCTTTCTGAAAGCGCGATGATGACTAAAAAGGCCAATCCGAGATAAACATGTCCAGTTGCAGAAAGCACAGCAGAAGGTCTCCTTGGGTGATGTTTCCGGGTTGTGATTCTTTCTGTGTTGTCGTTTCTCTTCAAGACTTGTTCGGAGTGAGTTCTCAAATAAGGCTGCAGCATTGTGGATAGTGAGTCTCCATGCCTCCCGATGTGAGGCCAGGGCGGACCATTGTGGTGATCAATGTGGCCGAGCCTGAGATGTTGTTTCAGGGAGTCCTTGTATCACTTTTTTGGAGCACCCCTCACTGACCCGTGGCGAGTTCACCGTAGAGTACTATTTTTGGGAGGAAATGGTCCTCCATCCTAGAAATGTGCCCTGCCCAGCGCAACTGTGTTCTCAATATCATGGCCTCAATGCTGGTGATCCCTGCTTGCTCAAGGACAGCAACATTCGTCACATAGTCAGTCCAGTGTATATTTAGGGTTGTGCGTATGCAGCACTGATGAAAGTGTTCGAGGACTCGTAAGTGGTGGCGATAGGTGACCCATGTTTCAGACCCATAAAGGAGAATAGACAGTACAATGGCTCTATACACACTGATTTTTGTGGTCCGCCTCAGGTGTTTATTACTTCAGACTCTTTCGTGAAGTCTTCCAAATGAGCTATATGCCTTTGCTAATCTGTGATCAATCTCTTTGTCAATCTTGGCATCTGAGGAGATGATGCTTCCCAGGTAGGTGAACTGCTGAACGGACTTAAGCACCGATTTGCCGACGGCAATGTGGGGATGGTGGTGTTCGTCCTGTGGTGCAGGCTGGTAAAGAACTTCTGTTTTCTTCAGGTTGACTTCCAGCCCAAAGAGCTCAGCAGCTGTTGCGAAGCAGGATGTTAGGCACTGCAGAGCTGCTTTTGTGTGAGCAACAAGGGCAGCAGCAGCAGCGAAGAGCAGCTCACGGACTAGATAGTTTAGAGTCTTAGTGCGAGCCCTCAGATGGCTTAAGTTAAACAAGCTACCATCAATACGGTAACGTATATAGATGCCATCTTCTTCTTCGAGCTCTGCCATAGCCTTTTGGAGCCTAATGCTGAAGAAGATTGTAAATAAAGTTGGAGTAAGAACACAACCTTGCTTCACTCCATTAGTTATTAGAAAGGGCTCTGAAAGAGCATCGCCATATCTGACTTGACCGTGCTGGCCCTCATGCAGCAAGATAATCATTTTAAGGAATTTGGGGGGACATCCTAGTCTTTCTAGGATCTGCCACAGACTTTTCTACTCACAGTGTTGAAGGCTTTGGTGAGGTCGACAAATGTTACATAGAAACCCTTGTTCTGCTCTTTACATTTCTCTTGCAGTTGTCTAAGGGCAAATACCGTATCTGTAGTACTCCTATTGGCTCTGAAGCCACATTGGCTTTCAGGGAGAAGTTCTTCTGCAATAGCAGGAACGAATCTGTTCAGGAGTATCCTGGCAAGGATTTTTCCAGCAATAGAGAGCAGTGTTATGCCTTGATAGTTTGAGCAATTGGATTTTGCTCCTTTTTTCTTGTACAGGGTGATGATGGCTGCATCTCGGAGATCTGATGGCAGTTCCCCTTTCTCCCAGCAATTCACAAGGAGTTCATGGAATTTAACATGGAGTACATGACCTCCGTGTTTCCAAACTTCAGGTGGGATTCCATCAATCCCAGCTGTCTTGCCGTTTTTCATCTGCTGTATGGCCTTAAGTGTCTCATCCAAAGTGGGAGCTATGTTCAATTCATTTTTCATCGGTTTTTGTATCATATGTTGGATAGCTGAGCCTTGGACTACTCGGTTGGCGCTAAAGAGACTTTGAAAATGTTCAGCCCATCGATTCAGGATGGAGGCTTTATCAGTAATTAATGTTTGACCATCTGTACTGTATAAGGAGCTTTGGACCTGATAAGTAGGCCAAACACTGCTTTAAGAGCTTCATAAAACCCTCTAAGATCACCCAGATCTGCACAGCATTGTGTCTTTTCTGCTATATTGATCCACCACATGTTTTGCAGTAGCACACTGAGAAAAGGTACTGCACCCAATTGTTTTTATTTTAATTTCCAGAGTGAGTGTCGAATGAACATAATTCTGTTAAAGTTGGAGATATAGCCTGGATTGATCAACAGAAGGTTTGTGTCACAGCAGTTCTAAATTAGAAAACGTAAGGACCTGGACATGAACAACCTCTTGAAATGAAACATTTCTACCATCCGATTCCCCCCTCAGTTGGTCAGCTACAACTTTGTCTAATCTGCAACACTCACCTTTTTTTCCAGTTCTTTAACTGTCTCAGCCATTCTCTGATTTTCCTTTTCCTGTAATTGAATGAGGAGAAGAAATAATCTACATCTTTCTCCCCAGTTTTTTCCTTTTTTTTTAACACTTCTTTTTTTTTTAACACTTTTTAACAAATCAGATTTGGCCTAGATAGCCCAAACAGAGGATTGTCTTAAAAAAAGAAGACTCTCCTCTGACAGCTCTTTAAATATAAGACAAATGGACCTAAATCCTCTTTTTAATTCTAATTTAATTTAAGCCCTGGTGGCGCAGTGGTTAAATGCCAGTACTACAAGCCACCACGTTGCAAGTTCGATTCCAGTGGGCTCCAAGGTTCACTCAGCCTTCCATCCTTTTGTAGGTCGATAAAATGAGGACCCAGCTTGTGGGGGCAATTAGCTAACACATTGGAAACTGTTTAATGCAGTGTAGATGTGTAAATAGCTATTGCTTAAAACAATTTGTAAGCCGCTCTGATAGCCTTGTGGCTGAAGAGCGGGGTATAAATAACTAACGAAATCATCTTTTTTAATTCTAATTAGGCTACAGCCACTGAATCAATTGGATTTACCTATGTGTTAACTCACCATTCAACAATTGATTCAATGGATGTACAGTTGCCCCTCTAACATTCGCAAATTTAGCATTTGCGGTTTTGAATATTCGTAGTTTTCGGAGGGCTTCCCCCCCCACCCTCCCAAAAGCAGCGACAGGGCTTTAGAAGTCCTGTGGCCGCTTCTGGGAGGGAGAGAAGCAAGCCAGGCGGGGGGTGGAAAAGGCAGTGAGGGAGCTTTCTGATGCCCCCTCACCACCATAGGAAGCCGGGCGGGGGTGGGAGAGGCAGCGAGGGAGCCTTCCGGGGTCCCCTCGCCATCATAGGAGGCTGGGTGGGGGTGGGAGAGGCGGCGAGGGACCCTTCCGAGGCTCCCTCACCACCATAGGTGGCCGGGTGGGGTGGGAGAGGCGGCGAGGGGGCCTTGGGAGGGAGTGGGGAGGCCTGGGGAGGCGGCCACTGGGCCTCCGGATGGCCTCCGGAGGCCCCGTGAAGGCTTTGGGGGGGAGGGGGGAGGGCTGGGGTGGTGACCACAGGGTCTCTGGAGGGCCTCCGGAGGCCCTGTGAAGGCCTTGGGAGGGAGAGGGAAGGCTGGGGAGGCAACCATGGGGCCTCCGGAGGCCCTGTGGTGGCATGGGGAGGGAGGGGGAGGCGGGGGAAGCGACTATGGGGCCTCCGGAGACCCTGTGGTCGCTTTGGCGGGGGAGAGGGAGGGCAGTCATTATTCACGGAATTTTCACATTCGTGGGGGTCTGTGGAACCTAACCCCTGCGAATGTGAAGGGATGACTGTACTCTAGTTGGGGCTAACCAACAGGATGCCAGCCATGCTCGCTCTAGATGTTTAAAGAACAGAGCAGGAGAAGGGGAGATAGCAACAACAAATATGTAAAGCGTCTAGTAGTTCGATGGTCGCTGTGCCAGGGTAGTGTTTTCTGTAGCATTGATCCCAAATTGATAATGATGAGTCAGTCAGTTCCTAACATTTTGTGGTTAATGGTGACAATCAAGTCAAAATTTTAATAGGTGGCACTACAACACTGAGGTGGGTATGGATATACAGTATGTTCACATATGGGGTTGCAAGCTTTCTGTTCCTGTTGAGAGCCATTCTATTCAAGGGTAATCTGTCTGCAGCCATGTGACAGCTAGGACTTTATCAGACATGGTTTCTATGCTGGCAAAAGAACATTTTAAATCTTATAGTCTGATAAAGTCCGGGGGGGGGTGCTGACACCAATGGCCAGAGCCAAAATTAGGCAAAGCTAGCACTTTTCCTCTCTCTCTTTCTGCCACCATCTTCTCTCTTTCTCTGCCATTCACTTCTTTCTCACTCTTTTAATTTTCTCCTCACCTAAAATGCCTTTTCCACATGCTCCTGCAAAGGTCTGATATTATCACCTGCTGTGGGCTTTTTACATTCAATCAAGCAGCTCATTACATTAGGCCAAGGGACACGTGTTGCCCATCACTGCAAGAGCAGGAAAAGGATTTTGTGAATGCTCAGTGAACTAAGAGGAGGCATCTGTCCTATCAGTCCTTGGAACCAGTCCAGTGCAAGCTTCCCCACTCTGAGCACAATTTTTCAGGACTCTCTGGAAGACCATGCCATATAACTGCTCTTCGCATTTCCCTATGTGAAGAAATAGCTGGAAAGTGTGCGTGGTGTGCATGCGTTGTGTGTGTGGAGAATGGAGGACTCTGAAATATTTCCCTCTAAGAGGCTCACTTGCTTATGGATGTGTTGTTGGCGCTGACGGCTTTGATTCTGACACTCCCGCAGGACCTCCTGGGCTTCTTCCAGCTCCTCCTGCAGTGCTCGGGTCTTCTTCTCCAGAGGCTTAAAACTACAGAGGGAGAGAGTTAGCTGTGGCCTATGGTCTACTTCACCAAGGACATAATGGCAAGTTCTTTCCTTACCTAGAAGTACCCTGCCCTTCCTACCACAGATGGGCTTCTTGTGCTTCATGATTTTCTGGCACATTGAACTACCCACATATGTACTCTTCACATAACTTGAGACACAGAGACCAAACCCCTTGCAGTATTGCACATTTTGTTTTAAAACATTTTAACCACAATGGGAAAATGGCCTAAAATTGGCTAACAATCCATAGATAACAACCAGAAGCATGGGTGCTGCTGCTGCTCCCTGTCAGCCGTCTAACATACTGGCCAAAAAACAAATCTTTACTGGAAGCCTACATGCAATTTCTTCTGCAAATCCAGGGCAGCTACTGGATGGCTCTAGGATGGGGTCTCATGCCTTGCCTTCAACTTTAGGTACCGGCTTTCTCTCCAGCCCCAAGGGAGGGGCAGTACTGAAGCAATGCTGTAGCAATTCCTATGAGAGGCTCACCTCTTGGCCTGAAGCAAGGAGCAGAGCTGGGCCCGATGCTGCAACAGGGCCTCATATTGTTTCTGCCAAACTTCACCATGGGCAAGTTCTTCATGGATCCACTCCTGCAGCCAAGCATTCTCTTCTTCAAAGTTCCTAGATTTAGACATTTTAGAAGTGATTGAGGAATGAACATTTAGATGGATAGCTGCTCTAACTTTAAGTCTGACTTATTAGTGGCTCTTTGGGCCAAACAAAATGTGACATTATTACAAACTTTACTCCTTGCATGGCTGGTTTAAAAAGTTGGAATGAGGGGACTGTGAATACTGGGGAGAAGAGGGGGCTTGATTAGGACCATGGTGTGGCAAAAGTTGGCTTCAATGCCTCTTTCTCTATCATCACTGTCCCAATTGGAATTATCCCTTTTCAGAAACTGAAATTGTAGGAAACCTTCAGTGGTCCAACTCAGGCTGTGACAAAGGGCAAAACCCTTCTGTTGCCATGCTATAGCTCCAACTTGGTTCTTCACCCCACTACCTATTACGTACTTAAAAAAAAAAAAAAAGCCAAGCAAGACATGAGTCACTTCTAGTCTGACCCCCACTGCTCTACATTAAATAATGGCTGCCTGCTTTCTAGAACACATTTCTCATTGTCTGTCCAAACCCTTTGCTCATAGTCATCTCTCTGAAAACAGAAAGATTTGAGAAGCACACCTATAAAATTACATCACAAACAATTTCTTTATTATAAGAGTCAGAACTACTATCTTTTTTTCATCATAGAAATGAATTTATTTCTCATAAAAGTTTTGTCTATATGAGGGGGGGAATATGAACACATCCAAAAAGGCAGGCATTGCAACAATGTGATCTACCTACACAGCCAAAAGAGCCCCCCTAAACTCCTCATGACCCCGTAGCCAGCTGGTGGCCGCAAGTGATTTACTCGTGATTTTAAATCTGCCACCACCAATTAAAAAAAAAAAGTTTCCCAGGGTGTGCACAAGCAACACTTATTTACAAATAAATGAAATGAAATTAAAAAGTATAAAATCTCATTTGATCGAGTTACCAGATGCTTGCTTAGCTGAAAATCCAACATGGTGGCCGCAGCCACTTTTCCTATTTCCTAGCCCCGCCCCCTGTGGTCATCCAGCCAATCAGATTGCACTGCCTATTCGTATCTCTGCAAGCATGAGTTTTCAAATGGCTGCACATTTGGAAGTTGTACAGAGCTTTTCAGAAAAGCCATATAAAGCCCCAAACACAGTGCATACGGACTTTGCAGTGGATTTGGCTGCCCTCCTTCCGAATGACACATATTTGTGTGAACGGCTGTTTGAACAGATCACCGATCTTTCACATCTTGTTCATATTATTTTGACCATATAGACAGAACCAATGTCTCCTTCTTTGGAGGTTTTTAAACAGAGGCTGGATGGCCATCTGTCGGAAACGCTTTGATTATATATTTTTGTAGGGCAGGGGGTTGGAGTCTAGATGGCCCTTGTGGTCTCTTCCTGCTCTATTATTCTATGAAAGAATTGATTTTTTATTTATGTCTGACATAAAGTTTAGAGATCACATATAACTGGAATAGCTTAAATGTGCTGTCATTTTCTCAGTGGAGAGATACGAGTCTGGAACATCATGCTAATGGGAAAATTAACTGAAATTGTAAGGGCTTCTAGAGAAACCAAGATCACTCCAAATTCTATGCTACAAATTTATTCATTACACAAATGAAAATGCTAGTCTTTTCTCTTCCCCCTCCCTTCCTCACATGTTGATTTTTTGAAAGATACTCTATTATAATCATGCTTTCTGGACATTTTTTTAGCTGGATAGTCAAGAAAGACAAAGAATGCACCTCATTGTACTGGATCTCAGATGTATTGTTTGCTGGTAATGTTTGTTCCTGTAAAATCTTTAAAATTCTGTTTTTTTAAAAAAAAGAGAGAGAGAGAGAGAAACACACCCAGGACCTCTTTGCTTCTGCTTGTTGCCTTGACCATGTGGCACATCCATGTCTATTCTTCAGTAGGCCACTTCTTCTTCTAGTGCAAAATCAACACATATGCCAACCTGGACTGTGGAGACCCTGGACAAGAGTTTGAAGATCAGCCTCTTTGGGGTAGGGAGGGGAAGTAGCTGGAAAAAGGAAGAGAGAAATCACTACATTATAGTATACCCAAGGACACATCAAGAGCCACGTGAACAAAATAGTGCATACTTCACAAACAAAAAGCTATATTTGTTGGTGTGATGGCTAAACAAAGAAGAAAAAGCCATTTACCCAATTTCTGTCAGTTGGGGGCCAGTCAGACAGCAAAGTGTGACCACCAAGTAGTCTATCCTAAAGATCTTCTGGGATGCACCACCTAAGCCTAGTTGCTAACACAGAGTCACAAGTTGCTCAGCAACCACTTTAACTCTACTCTTGGAGACATTTGTGACTTACTGCCCTTCCTGGGATGAAAATTGAACCAGCTATTTCTTCTTGGCTATTTTGTCTGTGGGGCAAAAGTTTATGAAACAAGAACACAGATACATTATCGGTAATTATTCTAGAGTTGTGGAACTCCTTGGAAATTTACATTTTTAGTATCTTCTGGAAGCAGTGTAACGTTTCCATGTGTTATGCTTTTAAAGCAGGAGGTAAAGCTGCTACTTTACAGAAATTGGATCTATTGAGGATTTTGAACAATTACATTTTTGAGTTTGCTGAATTTGTGGAGATGCTAATATTTTAGGTGTGTATTTCTAATAATTTGCTTACTTTTATAAACTGTTGGTGAGGGTTTTATTCTACTATATCTTTTAATAAATAAGGAATTTCATGAAAGGCAAAGCCAGTAACCAAGTATTTTGTAGACTGAGGGCTTGTCTATATGAGAGGTGAATAATATGTACTGGTTTGAAAAGGCAGGCATTTGCATGCATACGAACAGCCTACATGGCTAGAAGTCCCCCCTAAACTCCGCATGACCCTCTAGCCAACTGGCCACCACGAGTGATTTACTTGCCATTTTTAAATCTCCCACCACCTATTTAAAAAAAAAAAAAAAAAAACACCTTCCTGTGGTGCGCACAGGCAGCATTTCGTTTTTACAATACTACAAAAAAGAAAAAACAGTAAAAATCGCCATTTCACAGACTTACAGGATGCTTGCTTAGCCAGAAATCCAACATGGCAACCGCTGCCGATTCCCCTCTGTCCTAGCCCCGCCCCCTGTGTTCATCCAGCCAATCAGATTCCCCTGCCTGGCCGTATCTGTGCAAACGTGAGTGGTCAAACTATCGGTCCTTCAAAAGTCGTATGGATCATTTTCTGACATTTGAATGAGTCCTTGGATGCTGAACGAACGGACTTTGCGGGCAATTTTCTGTCCCTCCCTTTCTGAATGACATGCATTTGTGTGCATGTCCATTTGAACGGTTCATCAATCTTTCAAACACCGTTTATATTATTTTTGCTGTGTAGACAGAACCTGAGTATTACTCAGGGGAGCCAGATGCCAAAAGAAAGGGACCCTGCTCCTTTAATAGTAGTATAGAAGATGGAGTTTCATGTCGCTTGCCATGCAGTGATGTTTCCTCTTCTACACAGCTATTTTTTTTAAATTTTATTTTTTATCCCGGTTACATACATTAACCTTATCAGAGACATTGTAATGCGCATATTTTCTTATAGTACATGCAACCTCCATTGTTACATTCCTAAAAGAAATTAAGCGACAAATTAATCAGAAAAAAATAATAAAAAAAAATAATAAAAAATAATAAAAAAATAAAATAAAAAAATAAAAAATTACATTATTATGGAACTTGTCTTCTCATATCACCTATTTTTCCATCAATCTTCTACACAGCTATTAAAAGTGCAGAAGTCTTTTCTTCTTTTGCATCTGGCCAACCCAGTACTACTGCAGATATAAATAAATAATAATGCATTTCAAGAATGCTACAGCCCTTCCCAACTTCAAAAGGGAAGCTTGTTTTGCTGAGTTTGTTTTTTAGGCAATTAGGACAGCAACACACATGCTTAAAATAACTTTTTAACAGTACATATGTTCCTTTCTGTTTACCACATTATTCTGGAACATGAACCAACATCCAAATTCTGAAATTTCCTTTTTTTTTTTTTTTTTTTTTGGTCCACCCACAGGATAGTAACAGAAGCCCAATATCATTTTTTAAAAAGGCAAACAACAGACTAAACCAAAATAAGGTAACCTGGTGCTCTCCAGAAGTTTTTTTAAAATATATTATTTATTTAATTTATATGCCCGAGTGGGACACAGGGCAGCTTCTACTCCCAAGTCCCAGATGAAAAGCATCATATTAACTTAACTTACATGGTGTAGATAGTTGTTCCATAAATCTAATTTTCACTGAAATGGTAAACCTGGACTGTACTACTTCAGGTGATAGGTGGGGGCTCACAATGTTGACTTAGCATTCTCCCTAACATGTTATATACACTGTCATTCTGTGTGCAAGATTTTTCTGTGCCTACCTGTATATGTGCACATTTGGTATGGACACAATTGTGAGAGCCCTTGCAGGCCACCCAAAGGCCTACCTGTGTGAAAACTAAGACTTACTAGATTTTCAGACAACAGTGTAACAGTGTTACTATTCCACTATATTTGCTATAGCTGCCTCCTGTTGAATCCTGGGATTTGCAGTTTAGGGAGGGGCAATTGTAACTCTCAGCCAGAGAGCTCTTAGGCCTCACTAAACTACAAACCCCAGAATTCCACAGCAGGAAGCCAGAGCAGTTAAAGTGGAATAGTAACACTATAACAGTGTAGTCTGAAAATCTCCAAAGTATATGTGAAAGCTACTTGAAGCCAAATTTGCCTTTGGATAGGAGACACCTTCAAGGTAGCATTCTCCCAAATGCATCTTGTTCCTCAAGCTGTACCAGGAATCTAGGCAGAGCTGTAGGATCTTAATGCGTATAAATGATGGAAGAATTAGAAACAAATGAGATTAAGAATTTCATTTGGTTCATTTTTTGAACGTACTAAAATCCACACATTTCTTCATTAATAGGACAGAAAAAACTTGAGACTCAAAATAAAAATGGAATGTGAAAATAAAATTATATATTTGTCCTTTCAGTCATTTGAGAGCTCAGCTTCTTGAAGTCTGCTTTATTTCTCAGGTATTCAAAACAAGTTTATGGTGTTGAAGCAGGTCCCCTTCCCCGCCCCCCCCTGCCAAAATTTCCTAATATTTAACACCTATGTGGCAGGCAAACACAAGATAGACCTTTCCATGCTGGGAATACCTGTATCTATTGAATTTAGCCAGTGCAGATGGTTGAAAATTTCATTCCCATATTTTTGTTAGGCTCTTACCATAGTCTGCAATTTTCCTCATAAACAAACAGAAATTATTTGAAACAGAAAGCAAAACTGACAGAGGTATTCTTCCCCAGATTATGGAGTAGGGCAGTGGTCCCCAACCTTTTTGGCTCCAGGGACCAATTTCGTGGAAGACAATTTTTCCATGGACCTGGGGCAGGGAGGGCAATCAAAAAATGTGGGCCCTTCAGAAGGATCCAAGAGCTCCTTTATATGAAAAACCCTTTCTATCCCAATTTTTCTCTTGCACTCCATTTAAAGTTTACCCACCATATACTGAATAGATTCTAGAACTATTTATTTATTTGTTTATTGCATTTATATGCCACCTTTCTCCTGGTGTGGGACCCAAGGTGGCTCGCAAACAATAAAACATTTTAAAAGCGTAGCAATAACATTAAAATACAATTAAAATATTGCCATTTTCAAAATCATACATTAAACAATATAAAATCATTTAAAAACAGCACAGAAAAATTAAAACTAGAGTACCCACCAACATAAGAAGGCTCCCTGCAAGGGAACCTCTTTCAGCCTAAAGGCAAAATTCAATTTCAATGAATTTTTTGTGGGCCACACTTCACTGATAGACAGAGGGAGGAATCTTCTCTCCCTTTTCGTAGTGGCCTTCCAGCTGCTTGCTTGCTAAAATCCACTATGGATGGTAAAGGAAAGGCAGTACCACCAGGTGAGCTGCTTTGAAAAGGGAAGGGGGAATCCCAGCCAGCTCTTACTTTCCCTTTGCAGCTGGCATTGGAACCAGAGGCTGCCACCGGGAGGGATAAAGGTTTTTCAAACCTAATATCCAAATGAGTCCTTCTCAGATAAAAACAATGGGGATGTCTTTACATACAAAAAGATCACTGCACTTACTGGAGGGAGGCTGGAGCGAGCAGCTACTGCCTGGCATAGAAGAGAAGGTAGCTTGCTGTGTCTTCTCTTCTCTGTCCCTTCAAGCAGCAACCAGGCTGCCAGGCTGAGAGAGAGACTGCTGTAGCTTCTCACCAAGCCAGCCTCATGACACATACATGATGGGTTTTTGCAAACTCTGCAAGGCTTTTTACAAGCTTTTTGCCAGCACTGTTCACTCCCTTTCAAACACTGCTGCTTGAAGGGAAGCGAACAAAGTTTGCAAAAAGAAGCAGCCAGGCTCAGGCTGACTGTCAAGTGGATACCTAGTGCAGCGCAGTCCCTAACAGACCACGAACCAGCACTGGTCCATGGACTGGTAGTTGGGGACCCCTGGAGTAGGGCATAATTCCTTTACGGACTGTCTTGCACAATCAGAAATTTCAGCAGCTGTGGCTTGCATGACACACGACCTCTACTGAAATGTCTTCCTCTACACAACTATTCAAGATGCAGGAACCTTGACCACCCTATTTGAAAAGGGAAAATGTTTTGATATTTAAAAAAAAAACCAAATTGGGGCCCCAATTTAATAACCAGATTTAGGAGATTATCACACCAGCCCCATGTCTCACTTCAGTTACGTTAGTAAAGGAAATGGGAACACACCAGTCCCACAACGTTCATTATCACTCCTCTCTTTCATTCGTGCATCTGTGTCCATTTGGCAACCCCTGTTGCTGCCCCTGGTGCAATAGTCTTCTGTTCAGTCCCAGAATGAGTACAGTCATGTGGCATGATGGGTCCTTATTCTCCTCCCTCCAAATCACTTTTCCAAAGCAACACAGTGTCAGCCTGCTTTGGAATAGCCAGCAGGAGGGGGAGAAAAAGAAAATCAGGACCCCTCATGCCACATGACTGCACTCATCCCAGAACTGAACTGGGAGACCTATTGCATTGGAGAAGCAGCAGATCATAGTGATATTGGCAGTTGTTGATGAGGTTTGCCCATCAGTGAATACCTTGCTCCAATGATGAGTTGAATACAAGCTGGCAACAGGATGGAGACAACATCATGTGATAAGGTATAGCCATAAATGTTGTTGATACAGCTGTAATCATGCTGCACAACCCTCATGTGATAATGTCCTTAGCAATTGTAGAAAACTAAGCAGGCAGCTTTTAAACTGTAAAATGCAGGAGACACTATGGAGATTTTCACACGGGCTATATATCCCGTGGCAGGAACAGAACAGGATCGGGAAAGGTTTTCCCTTTCGGACGACGTTGACCCCGTTCTGTCCTTCATCTATCCTACTCCCGTGACTGTTCCAGAACAATGTAATCACGATTTTTCATCGTGAATAGACCTCCCGTTCCGTCACTATCACGGAATCACAGGTGTGCGAACAGGAGCCCCGTTCCTGTTCCAAAATGACAGCCGTGGAGGGGAGGTCCGTTCCGAGCACTTCCTGGTACGATCTGGACATCGAGGTAAGTGGCACCCTTTATTTTACCCTCCCTGTTTTGATTATGTGATTTAAAGAGTGCTTTTGTGCTTGGTGAACTGATTTTATGTTTGGGGAAGTTTTATTTTTTAAATTTACTATCCGGCGTTATCACGTGATAACGTGATAACGTTTCAGATGGCCGGTCGTAAAAGCAGCCTTACGACGGCTGCATTTACGGCCAGCCAGCAAGGGGAGGGGGAGCCCGTTCCTGCTGCGGAATTAAGGTGAGTGTGCGAAAGATTTATGTTATTCCGTGGCAGGAACGGGAGAGGAGCTAGCGGGGCAGTAACGGGACATTTTGGCCCTGTGTGAAAATCTCCTATGTGGCAAACAAGTGAAAACTACCAACAAGGGAAAGGACTGCCATTACCTGAGGTACAAGGTGAAATTGTGGCTTTGGTTTGGCTCCTACTGGAACCACGGCTTGCAGCTTTGTATCAGAGGATATGGGATACACTTGCATACGTTATAGTTGAGAGCCTAACTACATATTAAGCAGGACTTTGAGTACTTAAACAGTATCACTTTTGTTCTGAAGGAAAAGTAGCTAAGGTCCCCAATTCAACCTCATTTCCGTACTGGAATAGGCTTCACGCTGTTCACACTTCATATGTGCTGTTTACAGCACTACCAGCAGGTCAGATTGAGATAATTCAAGGTTGTGGGGGATATTCAAGGTAAAAACAGCCATAGCATTTTTGAAGTGAGATGAGGACACATTCAGCAAATCTATTGTGGCTCTTTGCACTCCTGAGGGAAGAGAGAAAGATAGTGCTGCCTCCATGCAAAGAATCAGCTGTCTTTCAGCAAGAAGGAATGAATATCACTACTAAGAACTTGGTCAATCTAAGTGTCTATTGAAGGGAACTGAACTGAGTTAACTTGAAGGGGGGGGGTGAAGGTCCTCTGGCAGCACTCTAAGCATATATAATATGTCATGGTGTCTTGAAAGAGGCTGGTGTTATTAATCCCTAACAAAGTTGTTCTGTTACTCTACTGACAGGAGGACTCAATTAGCACATTAAATGTTGTTGTTGTTGTTGTTGTTGTTGTTTGCCTTCACATAATTTCCAGTTTATGGTGAACCTATCATGGGGTTTTCTTGGCAAGACTCGTTCAGAGAGGGTTTGCCTTTGCCTTCTTCTGAGGCTGAGAGAGTGACTTGCCCAAGGTCACCCAGTGGACTTCCATGGCAGAGCAGATTCAAACCCTGGTCTCCAGAATCATAGGAGATTTTCAGACCTGCCAAAATGCCTGTTTGCCGCGCGAGCAGCCTCCCGAGACTGCTGCGCGGCAAGGGTCTACTTCGGACGACGCTGTGCCTCTCGCGAAACCGTCCGTGTCACTTCCGTGAAGCTTCGGACGGCTCAGCGCCATATTTCAATCACGGAGGTTGCCCGAGACTGAAATATGGCGCTGAGTCGTCCAAAGCTTCACGGAAGTGACACGGACGGTTTCGCGAGAGGCACAGCGTCGTCCGAAGTAGACCCTTGCCGCGCAGCAGTGTCGGGAGGCTGCTCGCGCGGCAAACAGGCATTTTGGCAGGTCTGAAAATCTCCATAGTCCAACACTCAAACCACTACACCACGCTGGCTCTCACATTAAATATATCTCTTAGCAAACAGCACTTTGGAGCCTCCAGGCTCGTCTGTAGCATAATCCCTCTTCTATTCTGATAATGAGTAATTTTCCTATTTGGAAAATGATCCATGTTTATTTAATGAATATGGCCTCCATGTGTCTTTTTTTTTAATGATAGTTCCCAGTTTTGTCTTTTGAAGAGGGCTTTCAAAGATATTGCCAGTATTAGTTGGCCTTCTGATTTTAGTCCCTTTATACTTTATCATTAGAAGAGAAGTCTGGGGCAGGACAGATCTACCTTGTCTTTGGCATACATGTATATAAACATAAGTGGATGAACATGTAGTGGTGTGTGAAACCTGAGGTTGGGAACATCAGGTAAGGTTCACCTTGAACTGTAAATTATTTTCTGTTATAGCTTTAGCCTAAAATAACAAATAAAGAACAAAACACCTCTTATGTTTTTGCAAAGCAAACCAATAGCAGAGAGGAGAAAAGAAAGAGCATTTGCCAATACAGTACAGTTGGCCCTCCACATTCACTGGGGTTAGGGGTGCAGGACCCTCGTGAAAGTGGGAAAAACGCAAATATCTCTAGGGACATTTTCAGACACGTCTTACCATGCTAGAAGCTTTCGGGAGAGCTTCGGTGCTGCCACGCGGCAGGGACTCCATTTCGGACAATGTCGTCCCTCTGGCAAAATCATCCATGTCACTTCCGTGTAGGATTGGAGCTGGCCGTGCCATATTTCGCCAGATTTTATTCACAAAAGTTGTCCATGAATAAAATATGGTGCGGCCAGCTCCAATCCTACATGGAGGTGACACGGACGATTTCACCAGAGGGACGGCGTCATCCGAAATGGAGTCCCTGCCACGCAGCAGCGCCAAAGCTCTCCTGAAAGCTTCTAGCACGGTAAGACTTGTCTGAAAATGTCCTTGGTCCCCCAAACACACAAAGAAGTTTGACCCATGCATTCAACCACCGTGGACATCTTCAAGGTTGTGGGGTTCCTTCAGAAGGCAAAAGTGGGTGAGTGGTGGGGCTTGCCTCTGCTGGTGCCCTATGTCATTTTTAATAGGGACTTACAAGTTTCACCACATGTTTGCAGTCTCTCTCAGTCTCGTGATGCTTGCAACCCTGTTAAAGATGGACAGGGCAGCAGTGGAGGTTGCAGCAAATAATCTGTGAATAATTAAATCCACAAAATGTTAAACCTGCAAACATGGAGGGCCGACTGTATGTGGTGGTTAACACAAAAACGAGGTGTTACAGGCATACAAGTACATCCCTATTGCTCCCTTCAGAACAGCGGAGGGTACAACACTCTACATGTACTCTCCATACCTTTATTTTTTAGGACAATAAGACCAGGAGAGA
Organism: Gambelia wislizenii; assembly: GCA_030847615.1. Taxonomy (NCBI): domain Eukaryota; kingdom Metazoa; phylum Chordata; class Lepidosauria; order Squamata; family Crotaphytidae; genus Gambelia; species Gambelia wislizenii. Next base: position 265,864,521 of record JAUMIR010000002.1, read on the forward strand.
GAATACTGCTGAGCTGTTCCATTACCTCATGCAAATTCTTTGAGTACTAGAGAGTAAAGCCATGACCCCACTTTATAGTATCTGAACAAGTAAATTTTAGAACATTTGCAGTATTTTCATAATGAAATGCATGAAGGAACGAACACTTTAGACAACTTTGTTTAATACAGGAAGTTATATTCCTGGGCTGTAGAGGACACTATCACACCAATGTCTAATTACACCCAGGCCATGTCAAAGATCCTGCTAGACCCAACTGCCTCAGCTTAAGTGTTGCTTTAATCTCCACCTTCCTTGGACTCTAACCCAAAACATTCTTAGTAGGCTACACATTTTGAAGGTACTGAAGACAGTGGCCTGTCTGGATGGTGACATGGTCGGGGGGGGGGAAAGAAGAAGGTGGCTCCTGAGAAATGGAAGGCAATACCACTGAGAACTAGGAAACAACCAGAGAAGATATTGGCAAGGTGTCCGAATTTCTTTTTGAAAACATGATCAGTTCTCTTCAAGTGTGGTTCTTTTTTAAAATAAGGGCACAGTAAAGAATATGGATGTACATTTGGGATTCTAACAGCCTTCAGTGAGGTACTCTCATGTCTAATATCAACCCTAATGCCACTGCTGACATGGAAGCCCTGTCTTATTTCTGGAAAATCAATGCAAACACAAGAGACCACAAGGAAACAAATCCTTACATTCCCACCACCTTCCCCTCCCCTCCCCATACATCTTTTCCTGCTCTCTGGAGCCTCCTCTTTACTCAGAATAGTCAGTCCATAGTTCCATCTCAGTTATGTGTGTCTCTTCAAGTGCAGGGAAAGGTGGTCTGAGCGGGAGAAAGCACGCTGGCAGAGATGACACTTGAATGGGCGTTGCCCAGTGTGTTTGCGATAATGGCGGGTCAGCTCATCTGACCGGGCAAATTTCCATCCACATCCTTCCCATGTGCAGTGATAGGGCTTCTCACCTGCAAAAACAAAACAAACAAAACCCCCAACAAGTATTGTTGTATCCATGAGCTATGGGTTTGTGTGTCTGCTATAGCTCTATATCTGTGGTTGGAATTCTTTGGGGCGAAAGTACAAAGTGAGAACTCGCCATTTAGGATTCTTCTACCCTCAACCTTGTCAATGAGCCCAGATCACTACCAGAGTCTGAGAATGTTACTTTTGGGGGGGGGGACTATAATTCCCAGACTCTTTCAGACAGGGTCATGCTGGCTGGGGCAGCCTAGAAGCACTGGTCCCAAAAAAGTAACTTTTACAAGCTGTAGTCACCACACAATACTACATCCCACACATTGGTGTTGAGCATGGGAATCCAGCATGGGAAACTGATTACAGTTGTCTCTTCATATTCACTGGGGTTTGGTTCCAGGACCCAGCGTGAATACCAAACTCCGTGAATACTCAAGTCCCATTATATGCAGTGGCATAGCAAAATGGTGTCCCTTATATAAGATGGCAAAATCAAGGTTTGCTTTTTGGATTATTATTTTTTAAAGAATATTTTCAAGCCGTGAATACTTAAATCTGTGGATACAAAATCTGTGGACACAGAGGGACAATTGTACAGTTGTCCCTCCACTTTCGCGAACTTAACATTCGCGGTTTTGATTATTCGCGGTTTTGGGAGAGCCCCCGCGGGCCCCCCCAAAACCGCGACAGGGGCCTCCGGAGGCCCCGTGAAAACCCTGGGAAGGGGGTGGGGAGGGCTGGGGAGGCCTTCATGGGGCCCCCGGAGGCGCTCCGGAGGCCCCATGAAGGCCCGAGGAGGGAGTGGGGAGGGCCAGGGAGGCGGGGAGTCCAGGGAAAGTGGTGAGGGGAGCGACAACGGGGCCTCCGGAGGCCTCGGGGTCGCTTGGGGAGGGCGGGGGGTGGCAGGGAGAAGCGACCGCGAGGCCTCCGGAGGCCTCGGGGGTCGCTTGGGGAGGGCGGGGGCGGCAGGGAGAAGCGACCGCGAGGCCTCCGGAGGCCTCGGGGGTCGCTTGGGGAGGGCGGGGGGCGGCAGGGAAAAGCGACCTCGAGGCCTCCGGAGGCCTCGGGGGTCGCTTGGGGAGGGCGGGGGGCGGCAGGCAGAAGCGACCGCGAGGCCTCCGGAGGCCTCGGGGGTCGCTTGGGGAGGGCGGGGGGCGGCAGGGAAAAGCGACCGCGAGGCCTCCGGAGGCCTCGGGGGTCGCTTGGGGAGGGCGGGGGGCGGCAGGCAGAAGCGACCGCGAGGCCTCCGGAGGCCTCGGGGGGGGCGCTTGGGGAGGGCGGGGGGCGGCAGGGAGACGCGACAGCGAGGCCTCCGGAGGCCTCGGGGGTCGCTTGGGGAGGGCGGGGGGCGGCAGGGAAAAGCGACCTCGAGGCCTCCGGAGGCCTCGGGGGTCGCTTGGGGAGGGCGGGGGGCGGCAGGGAGAAGCGACCGCGAGGCCTCCGGAGGCCTCGGGGGTCGCTTGGGGAGGGCGGGGGGCGGCAGGGAAAAGCGACCGCGAGGCCTCCGGAGGCCTCGGGGGTCGCTTGGGGAGGGCGGGGGGCGGCAGGCAGAAGCGACCGCGAGGCCTCCGGAGGCCTCGGGGGGGCGCTTGGGGAGGGCGGGGGGCGGCAGGGAGACGCGACAGCGAGGCCTCCGGAGGCCTCGGGGTCGCTTGGGGAGGGCGGGGGGCGGCAGGGAGAAGCGACCGCGAGGCCTCCGGAGGCCTCGGGGGTCGCTTGGGGAGGGCGGGAGGCGGCAGGCAGAAGCGACCGCGAGGCCTCCGGAGGCCTCGGGGGTCGCTTGGGGAGGGCGGGGGGCGGCAGGGAGAAGCGACCGCGAGGCCTCCGGAGGCCTCGGGGTCGCTTGGGGAGGGCGGGGGGCGGCAGGGAGAAGCGACCGCGAGGCCTCCGGAGGCCTCGGGGGTCGCTTGGGGAGGGCGGGAGGCGGCAGGCAGAAGCGACCGCGAGGCCTCCGGAGGCCTCGGGGTCGCTTGGGGAGGGCGGGGGGCGGCAGGGAGAAGCGACCGCGAGGCCTCCGGAGGCCTCGGGGGTCGCTTGGGGAGGGCGGGAGGCGGCAGGCAGAAGCGACCGCGAGGCCTCCGGAGGCCTCGGGGGTCGCTTGGGGAGGGCGGGGGGCGGCAGGGAGAAGCGACCGCGAGGCCTCCGGAGGCCTCGGGGGTCGCTTGGGGAGGGCGGGGGGCGGCAGGGAGAAGCGACCGCGAGGCCTCCGGAGGCCTCGGGGGTCGCTTGGGGAGGGCGGGGGGCGGCAGGGAGAAGCGACCGCGAGGCCTCCGGAGGCCTCGGGGGTCGCTTGGGGAGGGCGGGAGGCGGCAGGCAGAAGCGACCGCGAGGCCTCCGGAGGCCTCGGGGGTCGCTTGGGGAGGGCGGGGGGCGGCAGGGAGAAGCGACCGCGAGGCCTCCGGAGGCCTCAGGGTTGCTTGGGGAGGGTGGGGGCGGCAGGGAAAAGCGACTGCGAGGCCTCCGGAGGCCTCGGGGTTGCTTGGGGAGGGCGGGTGGAGGGCTGTCATTATTCGCGGAATTTTCACATTCGCGGGGGTCTGCGGAACCTAACCCCCGCGAATGTGAAGGGACAACTGTACTTGCACCCAGAGTACTGGTGGAATCCCTGACCAAGAGAGCTAGGGTGACAACTGCAGTAGATTCCCTTGAAGGCAGCATCCCTTAAGGGCCTCTTCCCTATAGTACAATGGGCCCTCAGTATCTGCTGGGGTTTGGTTCCAGGAACCCCTGTGGATACCAAAATCCGTGGATACTCCAGTTCCATTATATACATTGGCATAGTAAAATGTTGTCCCTTATATAAAACAGCAAAATCAAGGTTTGGAATTTATTGGGGGGGGCTGTATTTTCAAGCCATGGATGGTGGAATCTGTGGATACCAAATCCATGGATACAGAGGGCCGATTGTACACAGCTCCCAATGGAAAACCAGCCCAGAAGATGAATATAGAGATTTTCACACTACACTGTTATAGTGTTACTATTCCACTTTAACTGCTCTGCCTTCCTCCTGTGGTATTCTGGGGTTTGTAGTTTAGTGAGGCCTAAGAGCTCTCTGGCTGAGAGTTGTAAATGCCCCTCCCTAAACTGCAAATCCCAGGATTCCACAGGAGGCAGCCAGAGCAAATAAAGTGGAATAGTAACACTATAACAGTGTAATGTGAAAATCTCCATAGTCTTCCTTCCAGAGTATGGAAAACTTTTTTTTTTCCCCCACAACTCCCTAACCCCCTACTGTCAGGGGGTTTCTGGGAACTGCTGTCCAAAAATAATTTCTCCATCCTCTGTTGGTGTTCTGCTTTTTTGTTTACCTGTGTGAGTGCGGAGATGGGCCTTTAGGTGGGAGCTTTTGGTGTAGGTCTTGCCACAGCTGGGATGACTGCAGGTGTGGCTGGCAGGTCGCTTGCGTGGCCAAGACTTTTGCCCCTTCTTAGACTTTGTTGCTGATTCCCTGGCAGGCAAGGGAGGTGTCAGGAGGTCCAATATGGGCAAAGTGGGCAGTGCTTGATCTGCTTGGTATAGTTGGACTCGGGCTTGGCATTGGCTGTAGTAGTAAGGATGGTAGCCTCTCAGAAGACCATAATGCTGTGGCTGGGACTGTACCGGTGGTAGGTGACTATAAGCGGCATGCTTGCCCATCAGAGGGGTACCAGGGCGCACATAAGCTTCATAGGTCATCTGGTAATACTGCCCATGAGCTCTATACTTTGGCTCCCCATGATACTGCTGCCCCACTGGAGCAGTAGTCCAATAGTCTGTCTGGGCAAGGAATTGCTGCAGCTGACTGCAGCATATATTTGGATCTGTCACCTCCTGGGCACAGTTGTGCATGGTAGGAACATAGTCCACAGAATTCTCTCCTGGTAGAAGTTTGGTGTCTAAGTTTTGGGCTGCAGGAACACCCAGAACCTTGTTGCTTTCGGGGAACCACTGTCTCATCTCCTCCTCCTGAATAGTTACTTTTGGGCAGATAGCAGACACTGAAGGCTGTTCATCCTGTCCCCCATGAGGAGCAATGGCATCTTGCTCTGAGACAGAGAAGTTTCTCAGGAGGACGTCAAGGTCCCAACAGGCTTCGTCACACTCTTGCTTGATTTGCTGAGCTCCCTTGGATTGGGTCACATCCAAGAACCCCAGAGATGAAGGGTCTGGAGAATCTTCTGCTTTCCACCACTAGAATGTAAGTGAACAGTAGAGTATATATAAGAACTTGGCATCTATGTGGTACATCAGAGGCTGAAAAGCCAAAACTGGCTTCAGAACTGTTTCTGAAAATCCTTCAGCTAGAAGACAGAGGCAAGTTTCACAAAACTTGTACACTAATGTACTTCAGAGGCTTGGATGGACACAGCCTAGAGCCTGACATTAAGGTAAAGATAAGGAGCCTATTATCAGCATCCTACACAAGCTTCCTTTCTGCATCAGGGGTAGGCAGGATCCTAGTTATCTTAACAGGCAGCCCAAATGTTCACTAAAAGTCTTTTGAGGCTGGAGTTAACACCACTTGTTATTGACATTTGTCGCTTCTGAAGCAGCCTTGGAGAAGTTACTTTTTTGGACTACAATGCCAAATCTCCTGAACAACAACTACAACTCCCAGGACAACCAGACAACAACTGACTGTGATGCTCAGGGGGATTCTGGGAGCTGTAGTCCAAAAAATAAACTTCTCCAAGTTCTGTTCTGAACACAACCCTGTTCATTCCTCCTCTTTCTACCACATAAGCCCTTTTGGCCCAGAGGGACATTCCCGTGACACAATTTGGAGACAGAAGTACCCATTCTGAAATGTCCATATTGTTTAGTATTTGTTTAGCGCTCAGCCAAAACATTTACTGCCCAAGGCAAAGCTGCAAGTAGCTGATGGCTCCCCTTCAGCAGTTAAGGGGTATAGTACTTAAGTCTGAGGGCAAGTTATTTTGGTATCTGAGGCAGAAAATCCCACAATTTCTTCCCATGTCTTGGCAGTAAAACCATAACAATTAATTAAATAACAAAGAAATTGCTCTCCTGGACTCAGCTGTCTCCATCAGGACTGGTAGGGTAGTGAACAGAATGGAATTTTTATGGACCTAGGTGTTTGCGGTCTTTTTACCCAAACCTTCCCATGCACATGGTTTTAAATCATTTCTAACTATTATAACTAGCTTAATCTGTCTTGTTTAACTTGTTAAATTGTTTAAAATGTTTTTACCCTTTTAAGATCTTTTTTATTGTTTACATTGTTTTAAACGCTCCCATCCTGAGATCTTTAGACAGCGGGTGGGATATAAAGAGAGAGAGAGAGAGAGAGAGAGAGAGAGAGAGAGAGAGAGAGAGAGAGAGAGAGAGATGGTTTTCTCATTTGTCCCCTCTTAAAATGGAACTGCCTCTTAACATTTATCATCTAACTGAACTATCTACCTTGTTGGTTCAGCCATCTTCCATGCTACCATACTTGGTTCTTTACTTGGGTGGGTGGATATGGCCTCTCTCACTAGCAGGCAGGCACTCCCCCCATTTGCCCTGATGGGACAGCCTCCACTGCCTGAAAAGATACTTAAAATCAACACCTGGGGCAGCCACCTGGTTGGACCAGCCCTGCCTTTACTTATAGTATTCAAAAGGTTTCACATGCATTACTTCAACAGCCCTGTATGTTGGTTCACTAATACTATTCCTGCATTGCTGGCAGGCAAGGGAGTTAAGGGAATGAGACTCAGAAATAGCACCCTGTTTCACACCACTCAACAAAACAATGACTAAGGGGAGGAACTGAACCATGAGTTTTCATCTACACTAATTCTCTACCTTCCTTCTCCCACTTTCTGTCAATAATGTTTCTCCAAATCACAGTTAAGAGCCAAAAGACTCGCTGTGGTAATTTATTTATAACACAGGCAAGCAGAAGAGATTATACAAGTTCCTCCTTCTGCATAATGTGTTCCAATTGTAAAATTCAGGAGCAGTGATCAGAAGACACAGTTGGGTGTTTTTAAGAAGGCACATATTTTAAAGTTGAGCTAGAATGAGACAGAGAGAGAAACAGACAGAATATATTGTGCAGAAAAGAAAAAAAATGCTTTTTTGCCCACTTTGCCCAAGTAACAGGAATAAAGTTCACATGTATCCTGCTACAAGAATTTAGAAAATACAGGAATTCTATGCACCCACTTTTTAAAAAAGCTCTAATATACCCGCTAATCAATTCTCCCCCCTACATCTGAAGAGTCTCTTCACTTCTCAGCAACTTTTGTAAAATAGCAAACTGCTACACCTGCTAAGGAAAGACATCTTGCTTTGCTAAGTGGTATCCTGGGTTTTGTCATAAACACCACTTAAGAGACCCATTTATAGCCCTATCCTAAAGGAGTTTTAAATTCAGAGCCCTGGCTAGGTCCAAGCAAAGACACACAGTCTATCTTCAGCCAGCATGACTAATACACACACGCTTCTCACCTGCATGACTTCAGACTGCACATCCTGGAAGTGGTTGAACCCTGCCAGTATGCCAACTGAGGGCAACACCGTCTCCACAAATGCCATGGCCTACAAATACCAAAACCACTAGAACAAAAGAGAAGAAAGCATGCATTGGATAGTGACAGGTTAACACCAGATCTGTTAAAGCTATGGTAAAACCAAATTTTTTCATTCCATTGTTTTGGTTCACAGGCAGACCTTGCTTCTTTTCTCTCACCTAAACAACAACATGCTTTCTCCCCTGAGCAAAACTTTGTACTTTAAGTCTTACCGTTAACAATTCCCCACTTTTAATTCTTTCACTCATTTGCCAGTTTGTAGGGGTGGAGAAGAATAAATGGAGCCAACTGCACCAATCAGAATGAGGGAGGGTGTGGCTGCCTAAACAACTTGGTGGATTAGGATTAATTATATTTAGCAATTTTGCAACACATTTATTAGTGATTTTCTGTAAACATTCAAGTGAAAGAGGTGAAAAACACCATCCAGCTCTAACCATTTTAACTCAGAAGTAAATATAATTGTTTCCAATTGGAATTCTTTCCTAATAATTGTGCTTAGAATCATACCCTTACCAACTGAAACCCTTTAAAGTGAGAATATTTGGATGGGAAATGATGTTCTGTTGTTGCATGCCTTCAAGTTGTTTCTGAGTTGTGGTGACCCTAAGGCAATCCTGTCACTTGGCAAGATTTTAACAGAGGGGGTTTGCCATTCCCTTCCTCTGAAGCTGAGAGAGTGTCACTTGTCCAAGGTCACCAGTGGGTTTAATCAAGTTTAATTCATTGAGGGCCAATTAGTTTTAAATTCAATATATTCAACACAAGATATTGTGGTCTCAAATGTACAATAATCAAATTACAAGTTTTCTTGTCCCATTGGAAAATGCAAGGACTAACCAAAGGCATTTGAAACAAGTAAAGAGTTTTCTGGCACTTTACAATCTAGGAAAGTTATTGTCATCCAAACTCTCATGGACTAAAGCCCACTTGTGCAATAAATTGGAGATTCAGTTGAGCATCTCTCTCACTGTTTCTGAACTGGAAATCCTCATCCAAAACACCCAGGGACTAATCCTGCAAGTTTGTATATATCTAAATGGAGTTTACTCCCCGGTAAATGGTTATACAATTGCAGATTCAACCTTCATGGGAGCCAATGTGCATGCTTCTGAATTTAAAAGTTTTAAAGGATATTCTTATGCATATATACTCATATATATACAGAGAGAGAGAGACATAGAGACATATATAAATACATACACTGGAGTGGAGGGAATCCTTATCAAATATGTCCATAATACAAAACTGGGAGGGGTGGCTAACAAGTTGGAGGTTATGAACAGAATTCAAAAGGACCTTCATAAACTAGAAAACTGGGCTGAAATTAATAAAATGAAATTTAACAAAGACGAATGCAAAAGTCTGCATTTAGGCCACAAAACACAAATGCACAGGAATAGGATAAGTGATACTGGGCTCAGAAGTCCTACATGTGAGAAGGATCTTGGGATTATTGTAGATCATTGTAGATTGAACATGAGCCAGCAGTATGATGCTGCAGCAAGGAAGGCAAATATTATCTTACCATACATTAATAGAAGCATATAATTTCCAAATCAAGGGAAATAATAGTCCCCCATATTCTGCACTGGTCAGGCCTCATCTGAAATACTGTGTTCAATTCTGGGCACCTCATTTTAAGGATATAGACATGTTGGAGTGAGTTCAGAGAAGGGCAACAAAGACGATAAAAGGCATGGAGAACAAAACATATAAGGAGAGATTGAAGGAGCTGGTCATGTTCAGCTTGGTGAAGAGTAGATTGAGGGATGACGTGATTGCACTCTTTAAATACTTCAAGGGCTGTCACAGATGGAAAGGGGTAGGCCTGTTCTCTGTCGCCCCAGTGGGTAGAACCACGTCTAACGTTTTTTAATTACAGGAGGATAGGTTTCAATTGAATGTTAGAAGGAACTTCTTAATAGTGAGAGCAGTCCAGCAATGGAACAAATTGCATAGAGCTTGTCTATACAAGGCTAAAAAATGTAGATTAATGTGTACTAATGCCAATTCACAGCAGCTTTCATTTGTCTCCAGAGTTTTGTTTTTTCAAGATGGCAGGCATGCAAAGCTATCCATGTTCATTGTTCAAACAGGCATGCCTGCGAATCAAGATGGCGGGCACGCATGAATTGCTCACATTTTTATTGTTACCAGTTGCCACCATCGAACAATATATATATTTTAAAAAGCATAGCCAAGGTGCGGAAGTGCAATATTCCACCTAAATAAATAGGAAAAGAAGAAGAAAAAAGGCGGTTTCATCACCTCAGCACATGGTTGCTATGGCAAAAATTGAACATGGTGGTTCAGGGCACTTGCCTTGCCAGCAAGCTCTACACCCTGTGCACGTCCAACCAATCGGCTTTCCACTTTGCTCTTATTGGGAATGCACAGCAAAGCAAATCGGTAATCCCAACAAGCAGGAATACACATTCCCCACTGAGTTTTTTATAAACTTCAGGAAGGCTTTTCCTGCATAGTTTTTTGAGGTTTTGCCCCACCTCCTTCCAAATACAGCAGATTGATGTGGGATCTCTTTAAGACAAATCATAATTTCCTTGAATTCTATGAGGAGTATTTTCACCATATAGACAACTCCCTAGAGAGCTCTTTCTCTGGATGTCTTCAACAGGAGATTGGACAGCTACCTGCTGGGAATGCTCTAACTGGAGATCCTACACTGAGCAACACGTTGGACCTGATGGCCCATGAGGCATCTTCCAACTCTAGGATTCTATGATTATATGAAATACCATGGGTTTGTTTGCATAGGATTGCAGCCCCAGGATGCCAAGGCGAATAAGGAAATCCAAACATAATTCTGGGGTTCAAACTGGCAACTAGATTCAATAAATGTAATTCTACTCTAAATTCCAAAATTTCCAATATTCTGAATTTCTTTTTAAACATTAAGAAATCTCCCATTTTAGAGAAAAGTTATGTAGGCTAATAATAACAAGAATAATCTTGAGACAGTTTTGACTGTAACTGCATCTCCTAACCATGGCTTGTGTCCAACCTATCTTCGGGACTGCCTCCTTCCATATACTCCTCCCTGTGCACTCAGGTCCTCTGGGAGGAATCTACTACAACCTTTAAAAACTAGGCTCTCCTCGACCTCCCAGGGGACCTTTTCGGCTATTGCTCCCAGATTATGGAATGACCTGCCAGATGAGATCTGTCATATTACCACCCTAAATAGCTTTTAAAAACCTCTTAAGACGGATCTCTTCCAGCAGGCCTTTCCTGAATAGATACCCGGCCATCAGAAAGAAAAATCTAATTTAACCCGATCCTGATACAGCTATCTTTATTGTTTGTTTTTAGTATTTATTAAGTATGTTTTCATTTTTTTAATTATTTAACTGTATCTTAAGGGGGGTGGGAGGCAGGGTTTTGAATGTATATTTTAAGTGCTGTAAGCCACCCCAATTGCATTTTGTAGAGGGGCAGGATACAAATTATTATTATTATTATTATTATTACCAGCATGGACATCTTTGAATCCTTCAAATGGGATTTTCTTAATTAGCTGCAGCTCGGAGAGCTTAAATTAATATCAGGGGTCTAGTCCTGCTAGTCCTGTATTATATGTTCAGTGTACAAGTTAAACAAATAGAATGATAAAATGCAGCCTTGCCTGAGCCCCTTGCCAATTGGAAACCATTCTGTTTCTCCATATTCTGTCCTAACAGTAGCCTCTTGTCCTGAATACACGTTATGCACGCCAGGATGATCAAATGTTGTGGCACACCCATTTCTTTAAAAGCAATCCATTGTTTTTCATGATTGTACAGTAGGACCCCTGTATCCACTGATTTATTAGCCACTTATTCAGTTATCCACAGGACACAAAACATCACACCTACCATAGAGTCTTCCTAGAAAATGTGTCCTCTCTAGCCATTTTCTAGGTCGTCTGAGGCAACTCTATGGTATTTTAAACCCAAAGTCCCATTATTTTCAATGGCATTCGCTATTATCCATGATTTCCAGTATCTACGTCCCCCCCCCCCTGAACCAATCCCCAGCGGATACGGGGCCCTACTGTATGCCAATTGTTTGGAGTTTGCACTCTCTCATCAAGTCCACTTACCTACACTTCTTGCTATCATTCCTTATAGCAAAGTTATTTCCAAAGTTTGTTTACCATTTGTAACATACAAAAATATTTTTTTTCCTTTATTTCATTAACCCTTACGAGCAATTGCCCTGATAGGTTTGGTGGTTGTAATCCCTGCTTTACAGATAGGCAATGGTGAGTGAGATAGTGTCCGTAACTAAGTACACATGTTGAAAAAGTCTGCCTCAGCACTCTCAACACATTATTCGCTGGGCCACAGTGGACCTAAAAACCAAACTGGGCCAAAGAGATATGTGCAGAGAAATTTGGTTGTTTGGACTCCTAGGTTCCACTGTAACAGCCCAAGATTTCCCTGTCTCTTTCACTTTACTTCTTCAAACAGATGTGCCTCCAGATAATATTTTGTGGTTGTCTTGTGGTGGAATTGAACTCTACAGACAACTAAGATCAGCCGACTAATTTCAGAGTTGGCAGGGAGGGGGAGAAGAGTACAAGCATGGAGATTACCAGCTTGCTCTAAGTTTATATCAGGATGCCTCAGAGTGGCCTGGCAGTCTGTGCCTGTTGTGATACACTAGTGTCAAGAGTGAGAAGTTCTTACCCCTGGGTGGAGATAAACCTTAAAAACAGCAGTGCTGGCTTTAGCATTGTGAAAACTAAGAATATCTTAAAAGCTTAGTAAATAGAGCTGGACAGGATAGCAGGGTTATCTTTTTTTCTCCTCTGTTTCTCCTGGACCTTCAGACCAAGGATAGGAATTATTTCATAGTTGTGGTTCTGTTTAAAAAAAAAAAATATGTCCGTGGTCTTTGGAGATCCTGAAGAGGTACCTCCCAGAGCAGAAGAAGGCAATCTTGTCTTGGCATTAATATAATGAGGCAGGGATTGTTTATTGCCAGAAACATACAGATGGAGAATGGTTTTGTTGCCCCCTGCCTGACAGAAGCTCTGTCCCTTTGACTTGTACATGACATAAATAAAATCAACAAGTGACATTCTGCATCCAATTGTTGTCTTTCCATGATGGCAAAAGCTGTACTTGTTAAAATTTCCACCTGTCATGGGACATGGTTCAAAGTACAGAGGGGGGATGAAAAACAGATGGTCATTCCTTCAGTGTAGCGAGTGTTTACCCAGCCATCTCCTCAGGTTGAACCTGATCTCTGCCAGGTGGCCAGGCTATGAGAAAAAGAGAAATCTTCACAGAGAATCCAGAATCAATACAGTAGAGACCATTTTTTGTCGATGCCTTGGGGTTGGCTGAAAGCCACAAGCCCAGTTCTTGCATACCATGAGCAGAAGTGGCAATGCTAGTGGAATTAATAACACTTGGGAGTTAATTACTCTTCAGAGTGTGTCACTGTGTTGACTCCTTGCATTCTGTGTATGTACAATCTATTTACAGAGACGGATCTGTAAACTCATACACTTAGTAATACACATCAGCTAACATATACTGTACGGTCAAAGGACACTGTGTACATTTTCCTCTGTAATACAGACATTCACATGTAGTATATTGTACATACATTCAAACATAGATCTCTCGATCTTTTTGCTCACTGAGGAGAATTCCTTTGCCTGGCAGAGCGTGTGAGAGAACACTGTCCTGATTAACAAACAGCAGAAATAAATATTTTTTTGCATCTTGTTTAAATGTATTTCTTTTTTTAAAAAGATCATAAAAGTTTTGCTAAACAGAAGTAAAATCCTAGTGCTTTTCTGAGGTCTGCAGAGGACTCTGCCCTCTGGAAAATTTACTAGCTGCACCTAAACCATTGAAAAATCAGTAGTCCTGTTGTGTATAGTTTTTTTTAAAAAAAAATGTGTTATGTAACTGTCAAAATACTGCTATACGTTGATTCTCCTTTATCCAGAATTCCAAAATCAGAAATATTCCAAAATCCAAAATTGTCCACAGTGGTGGCTAAGATAGTGACACCTTTGCTTTCTGATGGTTTAAAGTACACAAACTTTGTTGCCTGCACAAAACTATTAAAAATATTGTGTATAAAATTACCTTCAGGCTATGTGTATAAGTTAAATGAATTATGAATAAGATAGATAAATTCTGGGTTCAGATTTGGGTCCCATCTACAAGATATCTCATTATGTATATGCAAGTATTCCAAAATCCAAAATATTCCCAAATCCAAAATACTTCTGGTCCCAAGCATTTTGGATAAAGGAGACTCAAGCTGTATGAAACTTGAACACTAAATAAAAATGGTAATGCCAGCTGTGGATTCTTGGAGCTGTAGTTCAAAAAGGTAACTTTGAAGAATATTTGGCAATACAGTAGCACCCCCCATATTCACTGATTTGCCATCCGCTGATTCGGTTATCTGCAGTTGGCGATGGTGGAAGGTGGACAGGGAAGGGAGAGGAGGAGAGCTTGCCTCCCTTCTCCCAACCCCTCAGGGGGTTCTGCCAGCAGCGGCCTGGGCCATGAGCAGCAGAAGGATTACCACTGCCTCCTCGATTGCTCTCGCTGCCTCTGCCACCATCGCCTGGCAGGACTGCAGCCAATCCAGGATGGCAAGGGCAGAAGCCACGTGGGGCTGGGCAGGCTGGGCTGGGTGACAGGCGGACAAACAAGGGGCTCTGGGCAGGTGGTTGAGTGCTTGGGGCGGCACTGCCACCTTTTGCCTCTTGTTTGCCCTAGGTCAGTCTGGGGGCCATAGAGAGAGATGGGAGGGCGGGTGGCTTGAGGGGGTGGCCAAGAAGGGAGGGAGAGCAGGGGGCGAAGGCACGCTGGGCCAAGAAGTTGCCCAAGCTCAGCTCCAAGGGGCCAGCTGGGCTGGGCTGGGCTGGGCTGGGCTGGGCTTGGTGGGTGAACTGGAGGAGTCCCACTCCTACTCCCTTCCTCTTTCTGCCTGCCTGCCTCCCTTCCTCCTCCTCCAGGGTGTTCGCTATTATCTGCAGATTTCAGTATCTGTGGGGTGGGGAGTGCTGGAACAAATCCCCTGTGTATACAGGGGTCCTACTGTACTGATGTATTCTGTACAGCTAACAAATGCAATAGGAACAGTTCAAATAAAACAATTCTGAAGTTGGTTTTTGTTTCTTCATTTTCATGAATCTTCAGAACACAGTTAATACAGTTAAATAAGCTATCTGCTACTAACTATTTGGATTTATCATCTCAGGTCTGACTGCTGGTACAGAATCCTGAATCTGTAGCTGTTAAAAAGGTGTACCTTTACCTGTTCACTCTGGTTGAAAAGTAGCTACTGTGTGAAGATACAGTTCTACAGTTCTTTCCTCTACTATCTTTTCAAGTTGGTGCTTTTTATTCACTCTCCCTGTGACAGTCTACTCTCAGAATTACCCCAGAGAAAACCCTCCTCCCAACTCTTCTATGGTAATTCCTTAGGGTCAAAAAGGATTGTATTGTATTCCCAGCATTCTGCAAGGGGCTACACTTTGGACATTATCAGACTAGCATGTAAAAATGCTGTAATTCCGCAAGTGAGGAAAGCTGAAACATAGTGGCATTATTACACTTAGGAGGTTATCAGACACTCTAAATATCATGTGATACCGACGGCAGGAGATCGCTAAAGGGCTTCCCTTTCACATGACGTCGTTCACAGGTCATCATACTCCCATGCTGATTCCAGTCCCCCTGTGCTTCTTTTAATTCATGGGCTAAGCCGTGAATAGATTGCCAGTTCCATTCCTGTCACGGAATGACGGGCGAGTGAAAAGGTGCCCCGTTATGCTGGCACAATGCCAGTGTCAGTGGGAGGTCCATTCCAGAACACTTCTGGGTGCGATCGGGACATCCAGGTAAGTTACACCCTTTTCTGTACTCTTCCCAGGTTACTTGGTATTTTTTTAAGAGTGTTTTTGTGCTTACTGTCACTTTTAAAAGTGTATTTTTCTTTAAACTTTGAATTACCCACACACTTGTCCTCTCACGAGAATGGCCCTGGATTTCAAAACGAGGAAGTGAATGCCGCTCCGAGAGAGCGGCATTCACTCCTGGGCTGCCAAGGGAGATGGAATGTTGCATGATCAAGGTAGAGTGAAACTGTGTGTGTGTCGGAACGGGGATGGGAGGGGCAGGAGAGGAGATAGCGAGACAGGGATGCTATTTTTGCCCCCCATCTCCTTACTATTGCACATCACTGTAATCACACAAAAGAACTGCCACAGAATTATTGCATGGCAACCACTAGTGCTTTAACAAGAGTTTAGTTCTGCGATTTAGCATGTGCAAGATTTCGGCAGTTCTCACGAGAAGACGTGAGCACACTTAAAACTCCAAAAGCACCTTAATTAACAAAGTAAATGAACACACAAGCACTGAAACAAACCTAAAAACACACAAAGTAAATGGGATAGTTAATAAAAAGAGCGTCCTGTGCTTTGTTTTTGCCTGGACGTTTTCTCACTGAGCACTGCCCATTCACATTGTAATCTCACGATTACAACTGGACGTGTTTTCACATGCCCTCAATACCACAAAAAAAGCGATATTGATGATCTATTGATGGCTTGTCCCGTCAATTAAAAGCAACAACTTATTCATAGCTGGGGCACAGAGCAACCACGCGAAGACAATGATGTCATGCAATAGACACATCTGTTTGCACTACCATGATGTCGTAACACTGCAATTTTTGCCATTTCTGATAAAGTCCTTTGTTGTTCTTGTGTGACTTCAAGTTGTTTCTGATTTATGGTGACACTAAGGGTGAACCTATCACGGGGTTTTCTTGGCAAGATTTGTCCAGAGGGGAGTTGCCTTTGCCTTCCTCTGAGGCTGAGAGTGTGTGACTTGCCCAAGGTCACCCAGTGGGTTTCCATGGCTGAGTGGGGATTCAATCTCTGGCCTCCAGAGTTGTAGTCCAGTGCTCAAACCATTATAAGCACACTGGGTCTTCTCAGCTACACTTTACATTGTTACAGAAAGTTAAAAATCTTTCATCAATTTATCCAGCCATATGAGCATTCAAGCAACTTGGATTACCATATCCGTGAAGTTTAACTTTAATTAATTACAATTCTGGCACTGTGTACAACATCGTATACATGAACTGAGGCTGGAAGCTATTAGAGGGAGATACGTGATTTTCTCGATAGCATGTACATTCCAACATTACATAGATGACAACATGGACATGTGTGGCCAAGCAACATCAGAGCACAGTCAAGATGGCAAAACCTTAATGAGGAAGATCAGACATGTTGAGAGAAGCTGAATTTACTTTTGCCTGAGCCTACTGGGAAGGGCAAGATCCCTTTCCTCTCCCTTTGTTAAGTCCATGCAAACTACTTTTGCACTTTGAACTCAGCAGCAATTGAAGTAAACTGAGGACAAAGGGGGGAGTGGGAGGAGAGAGAAACTGGGATATTTTAAAAGCAGCTGAAAAAGTGGGATGACAGAGGATTAATTAGGATTGTTGGAGGGTATGATAGCACAGACACAAAACAAGGTCTCAACAAAAGTAGTTAGTGCACATTAATTAACCCAGGTGTATCCCAGATTCCTTTGCAATGTTACAGAAGATGTGTACAGAAGATGTGTACTTGTGACAAGAAGAAAAGTTGGAACCTTTTCTTCTTGGGCTCAGTTTAAACGGTATAAAAAAACTGTGAAGAATTCGCTAAGAGTTCTAATTGTTTACATGTTTTGCGACTCTAAATCGCCTCTTTCAGAAGGAGGGGTGGGAAAAAACCCATCTGTAGCGTATTTTAGGACTTCGTATTTTTCCCGTCTTTTTTAAAAAGAACCGAAAAGTATCGCTTAACCGATGATGTGAACTACCTTTGCGTTTTTAAATCGATTCCTTAAAAAGTACTGGGGGGCCGGTTCCACGACAGGAAAAAGTTCGCCAGATTCCGGATTACCATCCTTTCGTATCAGGAGCGCATAAATCACACGGTGCCTGCCAGTTTCGAATGATCCAGACACTTTCTGTTTTGCTTAATTCACACAGGCAAAGGTGGGGGGGAATCGCCTCCAGATGATTAAAGTCAGGCAGGAGGCGGGGAGGGAGCAAGGAGGGGGTCATGGAGACCATAAATAATGAGAGGAAAGGAAAAGGACAAACAAACAAGCAATCGAAAGAGCGATCTGACAAACTCCCCCGTCTTCCCCAGCCCTGAAAGGCTTTTGTAAAGAAAGGAGTCAATGAAAGCACGAACAAGCAAAAGCATAGTGGAGCAGATTCTCTTCATGCACGCATGCACACACAAACACACACCACAGAACTAGGGCTTGCCTCATTTGGTTTCCCTCCCTCCGAAGGCTTGAATAAAGGCAAGTGAATGGAAGGACAAACAAACAAAAGAACGAACATGCAATCGGTTGTTTTCCAGCACACACACACACACACACACACACACACACCCCAGCGAAGCAGCGAAGCATCTTCCCACCCCTCCACCCCCCAAAAGATAGACAGGAAGGGCTCCGTTTTCCAAAGTGAGTTGCAAGCAGAAGGAGGGTGAATTTCTTCTCTCCAACCCTTCAGTCTATTCGGATAAAGCACTCCAACCAATCAGGATTCAGCTCTGCTCACAGTAATTCGAAAAGGCAGATGCCAGTTTACACGATGGTTAGTTCCCATGACAAATTATGCGCATTTTCGCGAACTTAATCAAAAAAGTGCGGAAAACTAGCGAAAGCTGATACTGCGCAACTTATGGGTTTTTTGCACCCCCTCCTTTTGAAAAGGGCGCTGTTGCTTCGAGATGCGTGGGAACTATCAGGCTTCTTGTCGCATTCTTTGAGGATTTATTTTGCCGTGGAAACGACCCCTGGAACCGCAGAGCTTTGCCATGATTGGTTGAACTCACCAGGGAGGGGTTTGGACAAGGAGGGGATGGAGGAAAGATCCATCCACTGTTGTTTCCAGCCATGGAAAAGACTGTGAGAGCTGTGTGTGTGTGTGTCTTTCCTCCCTCACTCCTTGGTCTCTTCGAGCTTGTCTGCAGCCAGCTGAAGAATTCCTTTCGTCTCTGTGTGAATGTTCTTCATCTCCCCTTCCTCCCTCCTCCCTCTCTCTCCCTGTATGCTCCACCAGCTGATCTATCGACAGATCGTTGTTTTGTGTGTGCATGTTTGAGTCGCAGTACTGGCATGAGAGAGGGAGAAAAAACAGTCTACTGACATTGGAGAAATGCACAGCAGAGAATTCTTTTCCTACCATCCTCTGTCATTAATCCTTCCCACTTCCTGGTCTCCCTGCTTTTTAGTTGCTTTCTGGTTTTCTCGCTGAGATCAAACTGTGAAAGGTGATACTTTGCTTTGTATACAAATCCCTTCTGAGGAACGCCTGCAATTAAAGCCCTTTCAGAGGAACTATTCCCCCCAACAAGCCCCTCCTGCTTCAACTGTGTGTGTTTTCAGTGAGTGGCTTTAAGAGGCAGGCAGGCACGCCCCCTGCACCTTTGCCATCTGAACTGAGAAGCGAAAAAATAAACAACACAACAGATCCCCTATAACTCATATGAACTATCCGTCACTGCTGCGGAAAAAGCGCTAAACCGCAAATTGCCGCATTAAAAACTGTCGTTTAACTGACCCCCAGGTGTATCCCAGATTCCTTTGCAATGTTACAGAAGATGTGTACAGAAGATGTGTACTTGTGACAAGAAGAAAAGTTGGAACCTTTTCTTCCCTTGCAGCCTCTTCCATGGGAATTTGAAGATAATCTAGTCAGAGAAACTGTGCTAGGTTGCTGTTCACCTTGGTTAAGCAGATAACCTGGGTGAGATGACCATTTCAGGAGATATTCATATGTTATAAAAATTTAACAGAACTATCATTGTGGGTTCCATAGTGGGAGAAAGACATTATAAATAAATTAAATGATTTAAAAATCAAGTGTAGAGGCCTATAACATTTAAAGTTCACAAGATCATGTCTGATCTTAGAAGCTAAGCAGGATCAGCCCTGATTAGTACTTGGATGGAAGACCACCAACAAATACCAGGTGCTTCAGGTTATATTTTAGAGCAGTGGTGCACAACCTGTGGCCCTCCAGATGTTTTGGCCTCCAACTCTCATTATTCCTAATCAGTGGACCAGCTGGCTCAGGCTTCTGGGAGTTGGAGGCCAAAACACCTGGAGGGCCACAGGTTGTGCACCACTGTTCTAAAGGAAGGAACTGAGGAAACCATCTCTGAGTATTCTTGCCTTTAAAATACCCTATGAAATTCATGGGGTTGTCATAAGTCAACAGGTGACTTACACGTGCCTTCAAGTCACCTGTTAACTTATTGTGACCGCATGGATTTCATAGGGTTTTCTTAGGCAAGGAATTATCAAAGATAGTTTGACATTGCCTTCCTCTGAATGTTGGCCAGGGCATCCCTTCCAAGCATTGACCTGGCCTGAACCTTCTTAGCTTCCAAAATCGGATAGTTTCGTTTAGTTTATTACAGTCAAAGACCAGCAAATCAAAACAACTATATAGACAATGACTGAAAAACAAACTACCCAATTAAAAACAGAGCAACAAGAATGGCTAAGTAACAAATTAAAATAACTACATTTACATCTACTATAAAATAATTCAAACAAGGTAAGGGAGCAAAAATCACATTTAAGGAAAAAAGTGAAGGGGTTTATCATAATTTTTCTGCAGGTGGTAGCAGATGTGCAGAATTGTGCAACACTATATGTGATCTGTGAGTTCTGATTTGATAATAAATATTTTAGATAGAAAACTTCAGGTCTCCCTGGTTTTATTAAAAGAATTGGGGTAATCAAATCTTTATGGGAGTCATGATAAAGGGGGCAGTAAAGTAGCACATGGGCAACTGTTTCTACACTTCCCATGCCACAAGGACATAATCGCTCCTGTGTAGGGAACTTATTACCTGGCTAGCGTAAAAGCTTTCCTATATTTGGGAACTGATAGATTTGACATATAATTTGGCATTGTTAATGTTTCTACATAGTTCCAATAGTTAGGATAGCATGCAGTCAGACTCAGATGGCTTTGGAATTCAATGTCTCTGATTCGCTGAGTAATAGCCGCTCTAGATTTGGTGTAACCCAGAGTCTGAAGGGCATCGGCTGGAAGGCTCAGATGCTGCAGTTTGGTCAACAGTGTACTTTTCCATTTGGACTGAAATGAATCAGTCAGAGTCAACAGGGCAAGACCCATAAGGGAAAAAGTCAATTTTAGCCAAAAGTTCACTGTATGCATCAACATTTGTGCCTCCATGTGAATTTGTCCTGTCTCAAGCCATAAAATTACATTAGGCACACAGGGGGGAATTGCCAAAATTGCTCTTAGAAATTTTGTCTGTGCAACCTCAAAAGAGCCATAATCATTGATGGTACATATGTAACAGCCATACAACATCTGAGAGATTACTTTAGCAGTAAAGACTTGCATGGCAGCAGGGATATATTGGCCACCTTTAGTATAGAAGAAAGAGTGGAGTGCTCTAGTGCATCTTTGAGTGTTTGCAATGGCATACTTGGTTTGAGATTTCCAAGAGCCTGATGACTGAAAGGTTACACCCAAATACTTGTAGGGGGTAACCTGCTCAATTTGATGTCCATTGATCTGCCATCAGTGCTTGGTGTTCTTTCTGTTAAAAATCAAGACCTTTGTTTTAGTGTAATTTATTGTCAGCAGTTCATCTTTATAATAGGAGGCTAGAGTACTTAATAGGTGCCTCAGGCCTATTCTTGTCTGTGACATAAGCACAGCATCATCTGCATATAAAAGCACTGACAGGGGTCTATTTGCCAATCTGGGTG
Organism: Gambelia wislizenii; assembly: GCA_030847615.1. Taxonomy (NCBI): domain Eukaryota; kingdom Metazoa; phylum Chordata; class Lepidosauria; order Squamata; family Crotaphytidae; genus Gambelia; species Gambelia wislizenii. Next base: position 265,885,842 of record JAUMIR010000002.1, read on the forward strand.
GATGTGAATTTATGGGTTTCAAGAAGTGAACAAGAGAATTGATATAAAAATTGAACAGGGTAGGGGCTAAAATACAGGCCTGTCTTACTCCAACATAGGTAGGTATTACTCCTGTTAAACAGCCTGCAAAGCTGCATCTGACCTTCAAAAATGTATTTTCATACAGCTTCCGTATAAGTATAAGCAATCCTCTGTCGATGTTAGAAGCCTCAAACTTTTCCCAAAGCTTTTCTCTAGAGATCGAATCAAAAGCTGATTTGAAGTCAATAAATGCAACTTGCAGGCCTTCATTGGTTGATGCATACTTTTCAGAAAGATGTTGTAAGATTAGCCCTTGATCAACTGCAGATCTCCCCACTCTGAAGCTGGCTTGTTCATCTGTAAGGATATTTTCTAATTCTAGCCAGTGTAACAGTTTCTCATGCAGATGAGAAGCATATAGTTTGCTGATTATGCTCAGCAGACTAATTGGCCTGTAATTTGCCAGGTCATAGCTTTCACCTTTTTAATAAATTGGAATGATGGTGGCTAGGCCCCACTCCTCAGGAATGCATGCCATATGATCAATGCATGTAAACAGACTTGTTACTATGGGGGCCCACCAGTCTATGGGGCCGTTTACATGGCAAAATAAATCCTCAAAGAATGCGACAAGAAGCCTGATAGTTCCCACGCATTTCGAAGCCACAGCGCCCTTTTCAGAAGGAGGGGGTGCGAAAAATCCATAAGTTGCGCAGTATCAGCTTTTGTTAGTTTTCCCGACTTTTTGATAAAGTTTGTGAAAATGCGCACAATTGGTCGTGTGAACTTACCATTCACAAATGTCTGTGTGAACTTACAGTGACCTTTTCAAATTAGCATGAGCAGAGCTAAATCCTGATTGGTTGGAGTGACCATTGTGACTTCTCCAAATAGATGGAGGGGTTGGAGAGAAATCCACCAAGCCTGACATTTGCCCCGTCTTCTGCTTGCAGCCAACTTTCAGAAATCTGCTCTGAGTCCTTCTGTCTGTTTCAAAGGAAGGCTTTGGGGGCAGGGAAGACGATCGAGAATGGGGCTAGCCCCTGCTTGGGTGGTGTGGTGTGTGTATGTGTGTGTGCGTTCATGCGTGCGGCCGATCGCACCGTCGTGCTTTTGTTTGTGCTTCCCTTCAGTCCCTTGTCTTTATTCAAGGCTTTCGGGGCAGCAGAACTTAATCCTGATTGATTCAACTGACCAAGGAGGGAGGGGTTTGACTTGCAAGAGATGAGTCTGAAATAAAAACATTGATCTAGACGGCTTGCTTTCTAACTACTGTTCCTCCCTCCCTCCCTCTCTCTCTCTCTCTCTCTCTGTGTGTGTGTGTGTGTGAGAGAGAGAGATCAACCGGCTGATTGATCAATTGTCCTTTTGTGTGTGTGTGCGTGCACACGTGCGCGCTCTGGCAGGGATCTCCTTTCGGCTGCTTTCCTTCCCTCCGGCTGCTTCTTTTCTGTGTGTGTGCACATGTGCTGGCAGGGATCTCCCCCCTCCCATGAGAGGGCGAGAGACAGGCTTCAGCTGCATTCCAGAGAAAAAGGAATCTCAGCAGATCCTTCTTTTGTGTGTGTTTGTGCTTTCCTCCCTCTGCCATTATTTACGGTCTTTTTTCCCCTCGCCCCTCCTTGTTTCCTCCCCGTCTCCTGCCTGGATTTATGATCTGAGGCCATGCCATGTAAACTACGAAATCCGAAACTCACCGCATCTTCCAACTTAGCAAAACTTCATGTGAACTGGGCACTGCTGATGCAAAAGGACGATAATCCGGAATTTCCTGCACTTTATCCTCCCGTGTAACTGGCCCCATAGTTTTCCTTTAATAATTCAGGGGGTATGTTGTCACATCGTGGAGCTTTGCCTGATTTTAATTTAGATATCAGATGTTGAATTTCTTGAGAAACTTGGGGGCCAGTTTGGTAGATTGCTTGTGTCAATACTAGGTGATGGCTGGTAAATTTCTCCTGATGCAAAGATGGTGCTGAAATATGCTTCCCAGCAGTTTGGGGAGGTGAAATAATCCACGCTTACTGTTGTTTTTGGCCAAGTGCCTGAGACCACTTGTCAGACAGTTGCAAAAGCCTTTCAATCTCACTGTGTTTATTAAGGTTTGCCATGTGGATCTTATGTCCTGCATTTTAAAAATTTTGATTAGTTTTTTATAACTCTTTTTTAATGTAAACCATTCTGGAGGTAATGTTGGCCGATTTTGCTCTCTATACTGCTGGTATTGTTTTATTAGAGATTGTTTCATAATAACACATTCATGATCAAACCAGTGCTTAGATTTTTTTAATATAGGGTTTTGATGAAGCATTGGGTTTCAAGCAGTCTTACAAATTCTGGATTATTTCTTGAAACAAGATAAAAACTGTTGTAGGTGTAGCTGCAACCTATATTGCTGAGTACATTAACCATGAATCCTGGATTTCCTCCTTGTTTGGGGAAATTGCTATTTTTTTCCTCTATCATACTTCCTTCCTCTGGTATCTGGTATGAATTTGTAATGTTGGTTGGACCTTTTTTCTTACTTATTTTTTTCTTACATGCCTTCTGAGAAGGCTTGTTTAAATCCAAATTTGAGTTTGAATTTACTTATGTGTCTAGCAATTTACTCAGCCTCTTTAACTCCCTTGACCAACAGCAATGCTCTTTCTTCACTTCTTTCTTATATTTTTGATGTTTTTACTTTTGTTCTGCTTTTTATGTTCTCCCTTATATGTTCCTTTGTTAATATCTTTAGAATAATTCCTTGCAGTACTCTTTGTCTCCAGCTGCTTTTGTGTGAGATTTTTTTATCAGCTCCTACTAATCCTAAACTCAACTCTTGGGTTATATAGTTCTCAACCAGTATTGTTAACAATCCATGGTGCTGTTTACATGATGAAAATGTAGTGGGAAGAATTCATGTCGAACCCTGGTTGTTTACACGTACATCGGGTCGGACATGTGATTTTCGGAAGGGGGGGCACCTTTTATCCCTCAACCTGAGGGACTTCCAGTCCTGTGGCTTGTGCTGGTTTTTAAAAAAGTCACTGGAGGATTCGGAAAATCGGAAATGTAAACAGTCCGGGACAAGCTATCTCGGTACTAGGTGATGACCGGAAATGGTGACCGGGGGCGGGCTCAGAGATCAGCTACCAGAAAAGGAGGGGTCAGTCACCTGTTCAACAGATTCAGCCTTACCAGCTGAAAACAAAGGCATCCCTTCCAGCTGCACAAAGGTTTGTGTGTGTGTGTATTAAATCACCCTGTTCAATGGATTTCTACACTGCAAACCCTTCAGCTTTAGCCTGTTCCTCTACTGCATGCTGGGTTTAAATTTTAAAGAGAGAGAAAATTATAAAGAGATTGGGGGCGGAGGATCGCCCATTCATTCCCTGCCTGGATCCCCTCCCTGGGTCTGAACGGATAATCAAACATTCACCCACCCCTGCAAGGCACAATAAAAAAAATGCCAGCATCTGAGCGAATGATCACACATTCATTCATCCCCCTCCCTCAAGGCACAGTAAAAAATGCCAGCGTCTGGGTCTTTCAAAATGCCTTGTGTGTCACTGGCTTGAAATCTTCACTCCACAGCTGCCTCTGCTTAAAGGGTTAACATTTTAAAGAGACAAGACAACGGCAAGCCTCTGCCCCCTTCACTCCGCTTGTACTAGCTTGGGCTTGTGTGTGTGTGCGCACGCGTGCGTGCCGGCTCTGCTTTTGATCTCTCTCATACTCCCCAGCACCAACTGATCGTTCTCCCCCCCCCCAGTTTAGCTGTCTTTAAATGGTGATCTTTCATTTCTAAAGGAAAAGCACAGCGTTTAGCCACTGATCGCTCCCCCTCATCCCCAATGCAGAAGCTTTAACAAACATTTGAGCCAGCCAATAGCATCGCTCGTGGCACAGAACTCTAAAGGAAGTACGTCACTGAGGTTGCAAAAAACCGAGTAATCGCATCCTTGATTGACAGCTAAAAAAAATATCCCGGTACCATAAACTCGTGTAAACAAAAAAAACCCGGGATAGTATATAGTGGGAGAAGGTACATATCACGGGACGTGATGCCATGTAAACAATGATCCCGGGATCTCCTGGGACATCCAGTTCAGAGACAAAAATCGTGTAAACAGGGAGGGACAAATACGGGGTCAAGAAATCCCAGGACGCCCCGTGACAAAAATTGCCATGTAACTGGCACCCATTACTTTCTCAGAGAATTTTTTTGATAAGGGCTAATTTGTTACTGATCATAAGCAATTGTCCTTGGGTTTGAAGATTGCTTAGTTCTGTTTCTTCCGTTTAAATCGAAAATAGATTTATATTTTGAGGTTGCTCCCTTATCAGACAGCATCTGGTGCCTTCAGGGGATTTAGCCATACAACATATATACATGGCAAATATGTGGTTTGAACTTTTAGTACTTGTATAAGTACATCTGGTAAGAATCTACGCTTGATATGCTGTTCCCAAATATGAGTGCTCGCATGTATGGCAATGGATTGGGGTGGCAGGATCTTCACTGTTTCCATGATTTATTATTTCGCATTCAATTGCTCTTAACAATGGGGAGTGGAAGCAGGGCAACTACTCCCTATTTTGGGGTTGGGTGCATTCATATGCTTAGCAAATGCTCACCCTTCCACATAGACATCTTGATGGCTGCATGGTGCCTTTTCCTCCCCTGCCCCCCACCCTTCCTGCTCTGACCACAGAAAGGGTCAATGCTGGGTCCTTCCCTTTGCTGGAAGTTGTGAAAGATCAGAAAACCTGTGCAGGGTAGCACTTAATCGTTATGGCAAACACTGCAAAAAAGGGACACAATCACACTATTGTGGTGTAATTGGCTGGGAGTTTTCCATTGAAATGGGTGTGTACTCCCTTTGCAATGGAACACTCCCAGCCAAGGACACCAAAGCTGAACCACCCAGTGGCCCTGTTCTGCAATGTTGGCCATAATGGTTAACCTCCTGCTGCTCTGCACCTGACCTAAGCTTTTTTGAAACTATTTCCGGTGCAGTATGTGGCAATTGTTTCTATAATTTGAGGATTTAAATCCTAGAAGAAACAACAGAAAGTTATCCTTCTTTCTGCTTTGGGAAAGCAACATTCAAGTAGCATCAGTGAGAAAGGTAATCAAAATAGTTGCCAACCCTACTCACTATCGATGCTTTGAGAGTTTTACTTAACATGGATTTCCTCCTCCATCTATCTATAACACTTCTTATCCTAAACCCGTTCAGCCCAAACTGGGGTCACTATAGGTCGGTAGGCAATTTGAAGGTGTGGGTGTGTGCATGCCAGTGGGGGTGTGGGGGTGGGGGTAGGACAGCTGGTGTCATCCATCAGAAGGAGGGATGACACCAGCTTTAGTAATGCCACAGGGGCACACTCACACAAGGCTCAAAGTAACATCTGAGTACAGTACTGTATGTATTAACTATTTAATCCTAGGCAGAATAATTCTATGGTTGGTTAAAGCCTTAGAAACTTTGGAAACCAACAAATTGACTGATATTATTTGAAAAAGAAATGGAGTTATTTAGTATCATAAGCAGATATTTGGGCATTTTTTTGTTGGAACGTTCAGTGTAACTTAATTATATGGGATTAAATGTATCTGAAGAAATCTAGTTCTAACATCACCATCATCTTTATTATCTGGTCTACAATCCCACTCTAATATCAGTGTGGTCACACCAAAAAGAAGACAAGGCTCCTGTGCCTTTAACTGTTCTGTGTTATCTATTGTCCCTTACGGGTCTGAAACATGGGTCACCTATCACCAACGCTTACGACTCCTCTAACGCTTTCATCAGCGCTGTATACATACAATCCTAAATATACACTGGACTGACTATGTGACGAAGGTTACTGTCCTTGAGCAAGCAGGGATCACCAGCATTGAGGCCATGATATTGAGAACAGGGCCGGTTTAACCTGTCTGCCAAATCGGCATTGGCAGGGGGCCCCAAGGTCAAGAGGGGGCCCCGAGGTCAAGAGAGGGCCCCGTGTTGGCCTCCTTAATATGAAAATAATGGGATTTCTGGTTTAAAATACCATAGAGTTGCCTTGGAAGGCCTAGAAAAGGGCTAGGGAAGACACATTTTCTAGGAAGACTCTATGGTAGGTGTGTTGTTTTGTGTCCCATGGATAATGAATCCAGGGATACGGGGGTCCTACTATAATCTGAACATCCTGTACGGTGAATAGGTTAGGTTACATTGATCTGAGATAAACATATGGGGGCCCCAAAGTAAAGCATTGCAGGGGGCCCCAAAATTCCTTAAACCGGTCCTGATTGAGAACACAGTTGCGCTGGGCAGGGCACATTTCTAGGATGGAGGATGGCAGATATATTGATACAGCTGACAGAAACTGATCTGTTCCACGCCTTTGACCAGTGGAAAACAAGATTGCATCAGTATGTAAATGTGAACAGGGAGTACAGTTGCCCCTCCACATTCGCGAACTCAGCATTCGCGGTTTTGGATATTCGCGGTTTTGGGAGCCCCCCCCCCGCCCTCCCAAAACCGCAACACGGGGCCTCCTGAGGCCCCGTGAAGGCCTAGGAAGGGACTGGGGAGTCTGGAGAAAGTGACTATGGGGCCTCTGGAGGCCCCATGGTCGCTTTGGCGGGGGAGGGGGAGGGCAATCATTATTCGTGGATTTTTCACATTCACAGGGGTCTGGGGAACCTAACCCCCGAGAATGTGAAGGGACAACTGTATATTGAAGGGGACAAGCCTTAGAATTGTAATACACATGAATAAAGATGGGTTATTGTATCAGTCTCGTTATTTAATAGACAGACCCCGTATTGTTTTTTTCTAGAATGATGGGGCAATCTCAACTGTATGCAATACAAGTTGACCCCCATATCCACAGATTTTGTATCCATGGTCTTACTTATCCACATCCGAAAGAAATATGTTCTCTCTAGCCATTTCTAGGTCCTCCAGTGTGATTCTATGGTCAACGTCTGGTGTTCATCCCATTGAAAATAATAGGATTCCCTGTTATCCACAGTTTCGGGTATCCATGGGGATGTTTAATGTATTCCCCATGGATATAGGGGTCAACCTGTATTTAAAATGCAGCAGCCATATTTTTTATAGAGAGTTGTTCCTACAGGCATGGGCTAGTGTGCCCACACATTGTTGGACAGCAGTTCCTATCAATCCCAGTTATATGGTGAAGATTACAGTAAATGCAGCCAAACAACATCAGAAAGGACACATCACATTTCACTGCATTATACATTTGATATAAAGCCAAGAATTTTTTTTTTAAAAAAATTATTACCGACCTTTCCCCTAGGCTTGAGGTGTGGTACAACATAGATTAAAATACAATATATAGCTAAAACACATAAAACCATTTAACGCTTTGGTTAAAACATATAAACATGAGATTAAAACAACCATTAGGCATTGAAACCATCCATACATAAGTATGTTTTGCAATGTTTATTCCTATTTTTCTAGCAACTTCATTAAACCCACTCCCGCACCCACAAATTATGTAACTTTCCAAAGGGGGGCATTCTAACCAGAATGAATGGGTTTATACCTGTGTTTATGTGCCTTCAAATTGCCTGTTGTCCTATAGCGACCCCATGAATTTCACAGGGTTTTCTTAGGCAAGGAATATCTATATAGCAACTTATTTGAAAAGTAGGTCTTCTTTGACAGAAGAGACAATTTACATATAGAGATTTCATACACTGTTTTAAGTGGATGTCTAAAACCTGAATACAGGTCTCTCCCTAAAGAAAATACAGGCAGGTGCTCAGAGACCCTTCCCCCTTACACCTTTGAGGGGAAAAAATAACAGTTCTGAGGAGGCACTCAGTTTACACTGCTGGATTTTGTTTAAATCACAGAACTACACAATCATATATAAAAATATATACAGTACATATTTCCAAAAAAGCACAGTCGCACAGTAGAAGCTCACCAAGAAACAGTGCATTCTCTTAATCTGTTTTGTACTTGAAGATAAACAAAAACAATTGTAAAAATAAAGGTGTGAACATAGAAAAGTTATGGAAAAAATAAAAATACAAAAAATTAAAATGCTGCCAAGGTAAGGAAAAGAAAAAGATGCAGCTACTATCTCAGCGAATAATATTAAAAAGAGACAGAGCTGCCTACTCCCAGAAAAATACTTCCATGTCAGTAGTTTCCTTGCAAAGAAGGCTAAACAAGTTTGTTGTGTGTATGTGCCTTCAAGTCGCCTGTCAATTTATGGTGACCCCATGAATTTCATAGGTTTTTTTAAAAAAATTTAAGCAAGGAATATCCAGAGGTGGTTTTGCCAGTTCCTTCCTCAATCTAAACTATAGCCTACAGCAGTGGTTCGTAATGTATGGATTGAAAGTTGCTTGGCCCACGTCCTGCCTGTAGTGGAGTGGCCACATGATAGCAGCCAAGGCAAAGGCTGGCTGGCTCAGCTTGCGCATTGCCATTCAATCTGCTCCAGCAACAAACTTGCAGGAAGAAGCAGCAGAAAAGTCTTCCCTCCCCCTCCAGTTCCTCTTAGGGAAGGTTTAATGGATGGTGTAATTGTGTTGTTGTTGTTAGGATTTTAAAGCTTGACTTAAGCTTTGGGAGATCTGCAGCAACAACAGATATTTAAAGGGGGTCCCTGGTAAAGAAAAGGTTAAGAACCAATGGCCTACATTTTATCACACTACACTGTTATAGCACTGTTATTCCACTTTAAATAGTATGGTTGCCTCCTGTGGAATCCTGGGATTTGTAGTTTAGTGAGGACTAAGATCTCTCTGGCTGAGAGTTCTAAATGCCCCTCCCTAAACTGCAAATCCCAGGATTCCACAGGAGGCAGCCAGAGCAAATAAAGTAGAATAATTACACTATAACAATGTAGAATCATAGAATTGTAAGAGACCATGAGGGCCATCCAGTCCAACCCCCTGCCATGCAGGAATACACAATCTAAAGCACTCCCGACAGATGGCCATCCAGCCTGTTTAAAGACCTCCAAAGTGTGATTATTATTATTTTTATTTTCCAAATATGCATAATTGTAATGTGTAACTTCTAAATTTAGTATAAAGGTGTAAATATAATGTTTATTGGGGGGAAAGAGAGTGATTATAGTGTATTTAGATTAAGAGGGAAAATGTATTAGTGTTAGGATAGATAGTTTTACAGTATTTTTGTATTAGTAAATAAAGAGAAGGGGGATTTATTTTATTTTATTTTATTTTACTGCTTTATTGTTACGGCCTTTTGCGGTTGGGTGTATTATTTTGTAGAATTTTTTTTCCAATTAAAAAATCCCTAAAGCCCCCAAAATTCCGAAGTGTGATTAACTTCAGAGTTTGGAGCTTATTCCTTGGACTGCAACTCCCAGAGCCACGCAGAGAGTGCCACAATGGAGGGTGGCATTCTGGGAACTGTAGAATAACTGAGTCAAAAATGTCCAGGCTGTGGGCTTGAGTATTTTGGTTGGAGTCCTTCGCGTGTACAAGTTGTTCCTCTGTATCCACAGATTTGGTATCCACGGATTTAAGTATTCAGGGCTTGAATATATTCTTTAAAAAATAATAAACCAAAAAGCTAATCTTGCTTTTGCCATCTTGTATAGAGGACACCTTTTTGCTTTGCCATTGCATATAATGGGACTTGAGTATCCACGGATTTTGGTATCCACTGGGGGGGGGTCCTGGAACCAAACCCGAGTGAATATGAAGGGACAACTGTATCAATGTCCCTCCTTCAGCCCCGACCTGCCAAAGCGGGCAAAGGCTATGCGGAGGGGGGGAGACTGGGGAGCGCACGCCCACCTCTGCTCGACCAATGGAGGAGAAGCAGCAGCAGCGCCGCCTCCTCCTCCTCGTCCAGCAGCCAGGAAGGCCGGGCGGCGCGAGGCTCTTGCTGCTCCGGGTGGAAGCAGGTGTGGAGACCGGGCCTGCTTATGCAAGCTCAGCGGAAGCACCTCTGAGCAGGCTGGGAAGAAGGGAGGGCCGCGCCAGCGTCGGAGGATAGCCGCTGCTCCCCTTGGAGCCGTACAGGTAGGTGGGTGCCATTCGTAGTGTGGCTCCTCTCCATTTCTGCCTCTCGCTCACGAAGTGGAAATCATAGAGTTGGAAGAGACCACAAGGGCCATCTAGTCCAGCCCCCTGCCATGCCCCTTTCTCCAGGAGCGTTTGTGCAAACCACTAGGCAGGACCAGTTTAAGGAATTTTGGGGGGCCCTGCAATGCTTTATTTGGGGGGGGGGCATATGTTTATCTCAGGTCAATGTAACCTAACTCAACCTAAGCTATTCACAGCACATGATATTAAGATTATTACTAATCATGTTTTTGCAGGAGGGGGGTTACGATGGGTCCCCCCCCCACCAGGACCAGTTTAAGGAATTTTTGGGGGCCCATATATTTATCTCAGGTCAGTCTAACCTAACTCAGCCTAAGCTATTCACAGCACAGGATATTCAGATTATTACTAATAACGTTTTTGGAGGAGGAGGGTTACTACGCCCTCCCCACAATGATGGAGGCCCCTGCGGGGGCTGACGCCACAGGTGCCTTAAACCGGCCCTGTCACTAGGCATCACTGCCTTCAACCCACAGGTTGCATGGTGTGCTCCAAAGCCATCTCTCATTTCCCTCACTCTTTTACCCTGTTGGCCTAATGTGATGTGGATTGGGATAGGTCCAGTTTTTCCCCCTCACCAGTTCCTGATTGTTGCCTCTATATGGAGTAAATCTGTCCAAGCTAATGATGTTTCTTTAGCTTAGTATCTGCATCTTTTTCTTTTCTTTTCCTTGGCAGCATTTTAAATGTATTTTTTTTAATTTTTATTTTCAGACTACAGGAAAAGAGATTCCACCTAAACATTAGGAAGAACTTCCTGACAGTAAGAGCTGTTCAGAAGTGGAATCCACTGCCTCATACTGTGGTGGGGTCTCCTTCTTTGGAGGTTTTTAAACAGGCTGGATGGCCATCTGTCAGGGGTGCTTTGATTTGAGTATTCCTGCATGGCAGAGGGTTGGACTGGATGGCCTTTGTGGTCTCTTCCAACTCTAAGATTCTATGTTTGACAGAAATATAACTTTACCTGTAAACTGATTTACAATCATCATGGCCTGTTTCAAGTGTTTTAATGTGATTAGGGTAGTGGCCTTAGAAGGAAGTTTTAGTGATCAGCGAGGTCTGGGTCCCCTCTGAAGGTTATGACTGTGATTTTATGCATTCTTTGTTATTGACCACTTACAGGAACCATCCTAATGGCACTAAGATTACCCACCAGGAGGCTCCTGCAGTGCAGCCGCTGTGTGTTAGGTCCTGGTGATATCCGGGCACAGGGTACAAGTGCAGCTGTGCAAAAGGGTGAGTAGGCAACTTCTCCTAAAATGAATGGGGTGGCTGGTAGAGCCACTGTTGGGGAGAGATGTTTGGGTGGTATTATTTATTCCTTTGATTTATATGTTTTGATTTTGCCAAGGGGTTGGTATTGGGAGAGAGATAGAATGTGTGCTCTCTTGCCTGTTTTCACCTTGTACCTTTCTCCCTTTCAAAATAAAGAATAAAAAAAAAAAATAAGAGGCTGGCACCCAACCCGCTTTTTCTGTCTTGCATTTTGCTCAAAAGGCAAGCTGGACAGAGAAGCTGAGGACCAACAGAAACATATTTTGAAGATGGTGGCTTTTGTGCTTGGTTGCATGGTGTGAGGAGTCAGGGAAAGTTTGCCCCATGCTGTTAGTTTACTAAATCAGGAGAACATAGAAAACTGCTTTATTCCATATTAGACTTTACCAGGTTGGGTCATCTACAGAACATTTATACTGGCTAGCAGCATCTCTTTAAGGTCTTAAATGATCAAGTTTTCATGGCTCTGCAAGCTCTGAGCTTACCTGGGGATGCCTGGGATAGATACAGGAAGGAGTGGGGTGGAGGTGACTAGCAGGAAAATTACATAATGTTTTTCATTTGTGTTGCAGAAAAAGAAGTGCTGCCATCAGGGAAGGAAGCGAAAGGTAAGCAGGCCTCTTTTGCTTGTGGAATATGATGACCTTTGATTTTTGAGCTTCATGTTTGGGCTCCCAGCCATCATGTTACTTGCAGTGGATTCCTTTTTCATAGATCTCTTCCTTTATTAAAGATTTGGGAAGCTGGGTTCCTCCTGCTTCCATTGCTGCATCTATTTGCTAATTTAATTGTCTCTGTTTTGGTGGTGGTGGGGATCTAGTTGAAGACATAATGGCTTTCAAAAAAGATAAATGCTTAAATCCCCTGGAAACCAAAGCTGTGATTTAGGAAATTGTTAAAAGGCTGTTTGTTTTGGGCTATTGTTAATCCCTTGTATCCTCTCCTTATAAGTAATCCTTTGCTGTTTTTGAAGAGGCAATGAATTACCAGATATTACCCTTATTAACAACTGTCATTAGTTGTTTTTAGTTTTACAGCACAAACCTAGACATGTCCAACTTAGAAGTAGGCCCTGTTGAATTAAATGAGACTTCCCATCAAATAAATGTGTATGGGATTGGACATTCCACAAATTAAGAAGGAAAATAAATAGGTTGCTGTTGTGTGCTTTCAAGTAATTTTTGACTTAAAGTGACCATAAGGTGAACTTGCCATGGGGTTTTCGTGGCAAGATTTGTTCAGAGGGGGCTTCCCTTGCCTTCCTCTGAGGTTGAGAGAATGAGACTTACCTAAGGTCACCCAGTCAGTTTCCATGGCTGAACAGGGATTTGAACCCTGGTCTCCAGACTCATAGTTCAACACTCAAACCACTACACCATGCTGGCTGTTTAATCTAGAGATTCAGGAACTGTTTCACAATACAGTTAAATCACTATGATTTCCCTTTAGCTGCCCTGGTTCCATTCTGTGTAATCCTGGGGTTTGTAATTTGGCCAGAGGCACCAGAGGAACTCCCTGACTGAGAATTTGAAAAGGCCCCTCCCTAAACTCCACATCCCAGGATTCCATAGGACAGAACCATTGAAGTTTCAAAGGGGAATCATAGTGCTATAATTGTGTAGTCTGAAACAGCCCCAAGTGTGTCAGCGATTAAACCAAGTAGGTAAAATAGGACAAATGTAGTTTTACAGAAATGTAAGAGCAACCTGTCATCTGTGGAAGGTTGTTCTTTTCAATATGACTATTTCCTCTTTGGTCATTACATCCATCTCTTAAAGAAAGCACTTTTTGCACGTACAGTCGTCCCTTCACATTCGCGGGGGTTAGGTTCCCCAGACCCCCGCGAATGTGAAAATTCCGCGAATAATTATTGCCCTCCCCCACCAAAGCGACCACGGGGCCTCCGGAGGCCCCATAGTCGCTTTCCCCCACCTCCCACCTCCCTCCCAAGGCCTTAACGGGGCCTCCGGAGACCCTCCTGAGGCCCTGCGTCGGCCTCCCCGGCCCCCCCAAGGCCTTCACGGAGCCTCAGAAGGCTCCGTGGAGGCCTCCCCGGCCCTCCCCCCTCCCACCCAGGGCCTTCACTTGTCGCCATTTTGGGAGGGAGGGGGGCCCTCCCAAAACCACGAATATGCAAAACCGTGAATGCCAAGTTCGCGAATGTGGAGGGGCAACTGTAATTCCATGGTTATTTGTAGTATCTAATTTGATGCTACAAATAACAGTTGAGTCCCTGCTATTCCCCTGCCAGTTAATGTATATTTTTTAAGTGGCTGCTGAATTTGTGGTCTTTGTATGTTGTTAACTGGCTGCAGAAGCAGACTGGCCAGGGTGTCAGCTTGCCTGATGGCAAGTGGGTCCCTGATGAAGTGGGCCCCCTTAAACAGCCTCAGGGGGTGGAAACTTTCTAGTGGAAAGGCATGCTAGCTAGCCTTTGCTAGCCATTTGGAGAGGGAGGGGGAGCTTCTAGCATGAACTTGGAGCACTGTTATGGATTCCAGTTGCAACAAGTGTAAAATTTGTCATACTTGCCTGTCCTGTGTACTAAAAATTCTGGCATCCAACAGACTTCATGACAAGGCATATGATAACCTTTATGGACTCTATAAAGTCATCTGCATACTATCAGTTACTCAAGTCTGATGTGAGAGGACATTTTCAAAGCTAAAGATTATAAAGACAAGGCTAAGAAACTTGGAACTTGGAATCATACATGTTGCTATCCATTGAAAAGGAATTGTTAGATGAATTGGATTCAGAAGCAATTATTGAGAGATTCACACAATCATCTAGTGAATTCAAACGATTGCTCTTAATATAGTGGACTGCATGAAATACACATTTGAACTACTTGTTAATGTGTAAAATATTCAGTACAAGCAAACTATTTCATATGTATTTTTTTAAAAAAATTATTTCTTATAAAAATTAAATGATAGCCTTGTAGTTGTGGGTAGGCCCCCTTTGTCTCCTGGCAACCAATATTTAGACTTAGTCCGCCACTGACTGGCTGTTACTTTTCATTCTGCTGAGTGAAGGTTTCTACATAACATGAAAGTATACTTTTGCCAGTTGAGCTAGTCTTGCAGTGGTGCATCTCACTGTCTGCAGGTTAGGGTAAAGGCAGTTGGAGGTGTGCATTTAATAACATTGCTGCAGCATAATCTTTATTTGTTTTCTAAATAATATTGTTTATTAGATACATACCTTTTTACAATCTAAAAAAGGGGGGGGGGGGAAACCAAGCATCAAAAGACAAAGGAGCCCTGGTGACGCAGTAGTTAAATGCCAGTACTGCAAGTCACCAGTTGCAAGTTCCATTCCAGAGGGCTCCAAGGTTCACTCAGCCTTCCAGCCTTTCGTAGGTCGGTAAAATGAGTACCCAGCTTGTGGGGGCAATTAGCTAACACACTAGAAACTGCTTAATGTGGTGTAGATGTGTAAATTGCTATTGCTTAAAACAATTTGTAAGCTGCTCTGATAGCCTTGTGGTTGAAGAGCAGGGTATAAATAACTAATAAATAAATGAAAATAAAAAAATAAGCAATGCACACTAAAAGTTCAAACACAAATAAAACACAACTCCCTCCACCCTTGCCTATTCTAAATTCCCCTATTCTACCCCAAAACCACACAACAACAACAAAAAAAAAACAAGCTACATTAATAAAAAACAAATTATATAGGTTCAAGCATAATGTTTATTTGTTGTGATAGTCTCCTCTCTGGGGTTACAGGGATTGCAGATAGGCTCAACAGTGAAAAGAATTTGGCCAAAGGTGTTTCTTATTGGTGCCCCTCATAGTGGTGGGGGAAATTGTGTATCAAATTCTTAATGTTTTATGCAGATTCTGTCTTTGTTCTCCCAGTCCCCAGAGCCCAGTTTGACTGGCGAGATGCCTTACAGCTGGAGAGGCTCCTTACTCAGGAGGAAATAATGATTCGGGATTCATTTCGCACCTATTGCCAAGAAAAGCTGATGCCCAGGATCCTTATGGCCAATCGAAATGAAGGTACCACTTTTTCTAGCCTACTGCATATTTCTAAGCATTCCGTGTTGTGTCCTGTGTGTTGGTGCTAAGTACTGTCCAGTCCCTGTGTGATGTCTTGTTTCTTCTTTGATGCTGGCCAGTGCTTTAATAGTTAGTCATACTGAGTTACTAATTAATGGTCTGCTTCTGTGGGACATGGAACAAATCTGTGATTTTTGCTTTGTCATGGATCAAAACCAAAAAAGGAATCCAAAAAAAATCTGTTTCACAATTTTCTTGAATTTTTATTAGTTGGTTGTGTTTTTTAAAGTCCATCTATCAGAGTCAGGTGCAAAACAGAAGCAGAGGAAAGGACATATTCCATGCCGACAATTAAGGAACAAGGTAGCTTTTTGTTTCCACTGCCAAAACTGAATTCACTGTTCTTTCACAGACAAATGTGTAGCTCAGGTTTTTCCATTTTAGTAGTGCTGGAAAGGATTGTGGTTGCTTTTGTTAAAACAGTGGGGAATCAGCAACCATTGCTGATCTACTGCAGATTCTCCCCAGATCCTGATCTACCTTTGACCTCACCTTGCTTTAAGTGCTGCTTTAATCTTAACATAAAGAAATATAAATCAAATACTTCCTCAGCTTTGGGGACACAGTGGTACTTGTGTGTATTAATGGGTTGTTACACAGGTGTGTGAATGTCCTGGGACTTTGGATTGGGTAATAAGTTGCCCTCAATGCTGTGGTCTCCTCTCATGGCTCCCACACTTCATAGGCATGAGACTGGCCACACTCATGGGATAATGATCCTTCAAATGTTGGTAGCTTTTTTTGGGGGGGGGGGGGAAGCAACTCTAAAGCATCGCTGCCATGTTGCTATGGAACAGAAGGGAGGCTTTGATGCATAAGAAATCACATTAAATTTTGCCTATGTTGTTATCTACATAGCTGTTCTTCCCTTTCTCCACTTTGCAGTCTTTCACCGGGAAATTGTGTCAGAAATGGGGGAGCTGGGCGTCCTAGGCCCAACCATCAAAGGTAATAATGTAGTATTTATTCTTTATTTCCAGGATAATGAGTCAGCTCACTGCTTCATTAATCAGAAGTGTACGGAAGAAGATGGCCATAGCACTCTTGAGAATATGATTTATTTATTTGAGCAAATTTGCATTTGTAGTGTTACTGTGGGTGGGATGGGGGCGCTACCTTTAATATATAAAAAATGTTTTTCTAAGACTGGCTGAAGGTGTAACAATTGTTCTGTATTGTTTGGATGGCATTTTAGAAGCATGGCCATTTAGCTCATGTATAGATTTTTAAAGTGCTAGAAAAAGATATTTGTTGGTTGATAATTTGTGGCATTAAGCTTCAAAACCAATTAATAATCAGTCCTCTTCCCTTTCTTCCCTACATCTTGGGTGGGGGTCTTGTTATCTGGAGGGACTCATGGCTCTTTTTTTTTTTTTTTTTGGTTCTTTATTTTTTCCAGCTATTTTAAAATCATCCATACATCACTAAACACATAACTATTCACACATTCCTACATAAATAAACAAAATAACAAATACAATACAATAACAAATAGAGATAAAATAATACTAGCTAACTATAAAGAAGAAAAATTCTAAAATTAAAAATATAAAAGATGAAAAGAACATTACAAAAACAAGGAAAAAACATAAACTAACAAACACATTTTTCTAACTTGCTGGACTTTTTTTTTTTTTTTTTTTGCTGTTAACCTACGAAACTGGTCCTTCTTCATCATATTCTCATAATCTTATATACCAACTATATCTCATAGTTATATTTCTCTATTCAATAAATGCCCATTGAGAATATTTACCTCATTCAATCAAGCTTTATCTTTTTCATAGCTTTTTCTCCCCATTCCTTCTGTAAGTAATTTAGTAAGGGGCCCCATTCCATATTAAATTTTTGACAAGATTTTTCTTTTAACTTATATGTCAATTTATCTATTTCCATAAAATCATATAGTTTCAACAACCACTCACTTGCACTTGGACATTCTTCCTTTTCCCATTTATACACACATATTGCACTCGGGCAACTGTAGTCATGTGAAAAAAAATCAGTTTACCATATTTCTTCTCTATCTCTTCATCCTTGACTATCCCCAAGAGGAACATTTCAAGATCAAGATTTTGTTTAATATTAATTATTGCAGTAACTAACTCATGGATTTGTTTCTAATATTTTTGGCCCATTTGCAGGACCACTAAAGATGGTAGAAGGTACCTAATTCCTTGTTGCACTTCCATCATTTGTTGTTTGTATTTTTTTCCCCCATTTTGGCCAGTTTATATGGCGTAAGGTACCATCTATACTACATTTTATTTAGATTTTCTCTAAATTATAACGTGAAGTATACTTTACTTTCTTTGTCCATGTTTTTCCCCACTGCATTAATTCAATATTCTGTTTCATTTCCCAAGTCTCTACTTCCATTTCTCTTAGGTTACGGTTGTGCCGGAACCACCTATGTGGCTTATGGACTCCTGGCAAGAGAGATTGAAAGGGTGGACAGCAGCTACCGTTCAGTCATGAGTGTTCAGTCATCTTTGGTCATGCATCCTATATATGCCTATGGGACAGAGGAACAGAAACAGAAATATTTGCCACGTCTGGGTGAGTGAATAGGTGGAGAATATTGAATGTGGGGTTCAGTTGAATCTCTAGGTTGGAGCCTCTGTCTCCTGTGTCATAGGCAGCTAAGTCACACTAACTGATAACATGAAATCCAGGAACAGATGAATTTACTGTTGTTCACTCTTCTTTAAAATAAAATTTATTATAATTTATCTGTATTCTATTTTTTTGCCCATCCTGGAACTTAAGTTGTGGTACACTAAGGGTGGCTTTCTATTAGTGGTGTACGCACCCTAAGAATGGTTTACACACATGGCTAGGATGCAGGAGCTGTTCTCTAGGCCTTTGCCCTCCATCCAGAACCTCCCACGCAGCTTTCAAGCCCTGAGAGGGGCCTTTGCTTTCTGCTACCTACTAATGAGGAGGGAAGGGAATAGAAGGGAGAGGAAATCCAGACAGTGAAGGTGCAGCTGCTCTTGGCCTGAAGAAACAAGGGTGCACCTGTAAGTGCACCCTTGTCCCCCCAACCAAGGTGAGACCAGCTGGTTCATTATTTGAATTTCCTCTTCTCCTCCCTACTGGTAAGCCACAGCAGGGGTCCCTCCTGGGGTTTGATAATTGCTGGGATGCAGGGAGAACATAGAACTGCATGGGGAAAGCATTATGCTTTCCTGGATTTTGGCCAGGGTTCCCAGATAGCCTCCCATTCTTAGAATTGACCAGGCTTGCTTAACTTCAGCAGCCAGGCTGTGGTGTGTACCTTAAACCATGGCCAGTGTATTAACAAAACAAAGCAAAAAGCTACTAATCTCATGAAGAGTGAAGTGATACAATGTAGCTCGTGTCTTAAATCTGTACATTTTGCAGTGTGAGCACCTGATGAACAGTATCTCATCCACTGTTCTGAAAACAAGTAAAGTAATTCCTTTTGAGACTTCTCTCTACCTCTCTCAGTTTAAACTTACAGTATCTTAACTTATTTCCTGCTTTTCCCAGTCTCTTCTTCTGATTCAAATTGCATTTTCAGATATTTTCCTTTCATTCTGATAGATCCTTGACTATTCCCTTTTTTTGTGTCTCCCCCCCCCCCGTCCTTTCATCCACTCTTTATTGCTCAGTCTCATGTTGTTCATTTGTTCCATTTAGACACCTTTCTTGTTTCCCACTCCTTTACATCTGTATTTTGCTTTGGCTCTCCAGTTTTTATATCTTTCTTTCAAACCAGCTCTAGTGCCTTTCAATCTGTCTTTCTCCCCTGTCCCTGGTATCATTTTCTGATCATTTGGAAATTTCCAACTCTTTTAACTCATGAATCTCTTTTGAAATGGTAAATGAGGAACTATGAAAGACCCAGAAGGGTTGGGTGTGGTCCTTAAAATAAAATCTGTGAGGCTTTAGGTCAGCTAGAAGCTATCAGAACAGTATTTCAGTGAAATGATGAGGCTTGACTGCAGGGAGAGGGAAGGGTTGCTTTGGGTGGAGCAGTAGCTCATCATCTTTTTTCTTTCCCCCTACAGCCAAGGGAGAGATGCTGGGCTGTTTTGGTCTTACAGAGCCCAACCACGGGAGTGACCCTGGTAGTATGGAGACCCGAGCCAAGTACAACCCCTCCAGAAAGACCTACACACTCAACGGCACCAAGACATGGTGAGATCTGCAGTTGTCTTGGTACCCAGGAACAGGGACAAGGGAGTGGCCCAAGGCATGTAGTAGCTTGCAGACAACAGCAAGAGACAAGTGCTTATGACATAGGCAAAGACAGATTTGAAGGAATATTACTTTAGGTAGCAATATAGATAGCTTAGATGCCTCTAAACTGAAGTTCTTTTCTGAAGGGTCCTGGTATCAGCCCCAGGTCAGCTCAACCACCCATCTATAGGTATTTCACATATCTTAATCTAATGCTGAGCAGTGCCTTTTGCCTTCCTGGGTTCAGGTTTAACATTTGACTAATATCTTGACATTTTGAGCAGTATGCCAAACATCTGACTTCTCCTTATTGTTCTGTCAGGATCACAAATGCACCAATGGCAGACCTATGTGTGGTGTGGGCTGTGTGTGAAGACGGCAAAGTGCGGGGTTTCCTTTTGGAGCGAGGAATGAAAGGTCTCTCCACTCCAAAGATTGAGGGCAAGTTTTCACTGCGGGCCTCTATCACTGGGATGCTTATTATGGAGGATGTGGAGATCCCTGAAGAGAATCTTTTGCCCAATGTGTCTGGACTTGCTGTAAGTTCCCTCCCAAATTGCATATAGCTAGATGGTGGACACTAGTTGGTCACTAAGCAGCAGCATGAAGGCAGGGTGTTGTTATTTGAATTCAAGTTTTTTCATCTCTAGCTCTGTCTAGTCCTAGCATCTGCCTCTCCCTCCAAGTGGAAGTGTGAAATTTGCATCCCAGCGGTAAATGATAACTTGATCCTTAGTTATTTCCCTATAAATGATCATGGATAACCAATCTTTTTAATTAAGTTAATGACTAATTATTAGGGCCAATCTTTGAAATCACTGCTAGGACACAATTTACAGGTTGCTCCCTGTATCTGTGGTGAATATATTCCCAGACTTATCACGGATATGTGAAACCATGTATAAAAATGAACTGACATAGAATGCCATAGAATCGTTCTGGAGGACCTAGAAAATGCCTAGAAAGGACACCTCTCTAAGCATCTGGCACAGCTCTATGGTCAACTTCCAGTGACCACTTCTAGCATGACTCTATGGTCCTTCAGATGCCTACAGAAGCCTTTTCCCCCTGACCACTGGTAAGTGAACTGGGGGTACCAATTCCATGTAAACAGGGGCCAACCTGTATTTAAGTATGGCTCTGTAAATTGTAAACATTTCTCCTATCAGTTTTTTTTTCAGAGCCTATATTTGTTATGTCTACATTATTACATATAAAAACTATAGAGAGGCACATTACAGGCATTAAAACTTCTGGACATCAAAATTGACATAATTTTCAGTGGGGGGGATGGTTGGTTCTAGAGCCAGTGCGGTGTAGTGGTTTGAGTATCGGACTAGGACTCTGGGAGACCAGGGTGCAAATCGCCACAAG
The DNA here is from genome assembly GCA_030847615.1 of Gambelia wislizenii. Classification (NCBI taxonomy): domain Eukaryota; kingdom Metazoa; phylum Chordata; class Lepidosauria; order Squamata; family Crotaphytidae; genus Gambelia; species Gambelia wislizenii. Next base: position 265,906,902 of record JAUMIR010000002.1, read on the forward strand.
AGCATGGAAACACTGCATGACCTTGGGCAAGTCACTTTCTCGCAGCCTGAAAGGAAGGCAATGGCAAACCTCCTTTGAATAAAAATTGCCAAGAAAACCCCATGATAGGTTCACCTTGAAGGCACACAACAATGGTTGGTTCTGTACTAAAGTGATGCATTATATCAGACAGCCCAGTGCATTTAGCAAATTACTAGAGCCAACCCAGACAGCTAGAATAAAATTGGAAAACTGCGGGATATGTTCATTTGATCTCTGTGATAAACATACTGAAATCCCCCCAAGACAATTCAACTAGGTGAAAACTGTCACTTGGAAAATGTCTCGATATATCCTGCTAATGTGAAATAACAGTTTTTAGCTAAGCAGTTAAGTCATATCTGAAACTTAATGAAACAAAGTATTGTTGTACTAAAGAAGGTTAGACGATCTGAGAGAACTTGGGCAAGCGTGCCAAAGAACTAAAATTAGGATTACAGTTGCCCCTCCACATTCGCGAAGTTGACATTCGCGGTTCTGATTATTCGCGGTTTTCGGAGGGCCCCCCTGGGGCCCCCCAAAACTGCGACACGGGGCCTCCGGAGGCCCCGTGAAAGCCCTGGGAGGGAGCGGGGAGGGCGGGGAGGCCTCCACGGGGCCTTCGGAGACCCTCTGGAGGCCCCGCGAAGGCCTTGGGAGGGAGGCTGGAGGGCTGGGGAGGCTTCCGCGGGGCTTTGCGAGGCCCTGCGAAGGCCTTGGGCAGCACCGGGGAGGCCTCCGTGGGGCCCTGCGAAGGCCTTGGGAGGGAGGGGAAGGGCTGGGAAGGCCTCCGCGGGGCCTTCGGAGACCCTCCAGAGGCCCCGCGAAGGCCTTGGGAGGGAGGGTGGAGGGCCGGGGAGGCCTCCGCAGAGCCTTGTGAGGCCCCGCGAAGGCCTTGGGGAGCACCGGAGAGGCCTCCGCAGGGCCCTGCGAGGCCCAGCGAAAGCCTTGGGAAGGAGCGGGGAGGGCAGGGAAGGCCTCCGCGGGGCCTTTGGAGACCCTCCGGAGGCCCCGCGAAGGCCTTGGGAGGGAGGGGGAGGGCCTGGGAGGCCTTCACGGGGCCCCCGGAGACGCTCTGGAGGCCCCATGAAGGCCTGGGGAAGGGGTGGGGAGGGCTGGGGAGGCGATCATGGGGCCTCCGAAGACGCTCCGAAGGCCCCATGAGGGTGTGGGGGAGGGCTGGGGAGGCCTTCACGGGGCCCCCGGAGACGCTCCGGAGGCCCCATGGAGGCCTGGAGAAGGGGTGGGGAGGGCTGGGGAGGCGATCCTGGGGAGGGCTGGGGAGGCCTTCACAGGGCCTCCGGAGACGCTCCGGAGGCCCCGTGAAGGCCTGGGGAAGGGGTGGGGAGGGCTGGGGACGCGATCCTGGGGCCTCCGGAGATGCTCCGGAGGCTCCATGAAGGCCTGGGGAAGGGGTGGGGAGGGCTGGGGAGGCCTTCACGGGGCCTCCGGAGGCCCCATGAAGGCCTGGGGAGGGAAGGGGAGGCGGGGGAAAGCGACTATAGGGCCTCCGGAGGCCCTGTGGTTGCTTTGGTGGGGGAGGGCAATTTTTATTCGCGGTTTTTTCACATTCGCGGGGGTCTGGGGAACCTAACCCCCGCGAATGTGAAGGAATGACTGTACTTTCTATGCATTCTCACAGATACAATGGGAACATAATGTAGTAGACATGAGAAACTGTCACACGGAGAAATTGTAATGATTGTAAACACTGTCCACAGGACATTTTTTTAATACAGTAGGACCCCCGTATCTGTGGGGGATTGGGTCCAGGCCCCACCGCGGATAGTGAAATCCGTGAATAGGAAATGCCCTCACTACCTTCACTGAACCCCCTCCCCCGGCAGAGAATGGAGAAAGGAGGTGAGCTTGTGTCCTCCTTCCCTCACCCACCCACCCACCCCCACCAGTTCAGCTGTGCCACCAGAACCTGCACCACTGGAACCATCCCGGGGAAGGGGGGGAGGCGAGATTGCCTCCCCCTGCCCATCGCCCACCAGCTCCACCGTGCCACTGGACCCTCCCCCCCCCCATGGAGAAGGGAGAAAGGAGGTGAACTCACCTCCCCCTCCCACCCCCCTGCCATCGCAGCGGATGGCGAATCAGTGGATGCAGGGGTACTACTTTATAGCTTGTAACATATATTGCAGGCTTATCCTACACAGAGAAAAGTCAATACAGCAGCAAGAATGCGCTGACTCACCCAACAGCTGAGTCTTCTAGAGTTAATAGCCACTTCTGGCTAAAATCACACAGTTTTAGCTGAGAACAAGTGGGATTGTTTCCCCTCCACTTTTTTTCCCTGAGGAAAAGTGGGGTTATATTTTCCTATAGCTATTATGCTTCTCCTTTTGGAGAGCATCTAGAGCACAGATGGGTGGAAATTATGTGGCTCTCCACAGATCCTTTCACACTACATAAATATAGCTCTATGATTCCACTTTAATTGTGATGGTTCCATCCTATAGAGCCTGGGATTTGCAGTTTAGGGAGGGGTCTTTCTAATTCTCAAGTCAGGAAGTTCCTCTGGTGTCTCTGACCAAACTACAAGTTCCAGGATTCCATAGGATACAGCTATGGCAGTGAAAGGGGAATCACAGTGCTATACCTGTGTACCATGAAAGGGCTGCTTAAGTTGCTAGACTACAGCTGCTAGCAATACTTGGTTTTAGCTATGTTGGGTATGGCTTCTGGAGGTTGTTGGTCAATAACATCTGGAGGGCTGAGCAACTCCCACCCCAGGTCTTGTCTTCATCTAGAAGAATCAGAAAGCCATACAGAAACTGTCCGGGCAAAGAACAGTATGCCTAGGGAATATGTGCAACCTCATCACAGCATGGAAGCCTCGTGTTAGGGCTTGGCGGAATAGGCTTTTTTCTACAATAAAATGTCCTGCACCCACTATTTATCAGTAAATATTCTTTTGTGCCGGGAACTTTGCCTCATGCCGATCACCCTCAAATCTGTTTGCTATGGGGCCCTGATCAGGCCTCCAGGTTCATATACATACCCTATAATTTTCCAGCTTTATCTAGGTCAGATGCTGATTTCATTAAACTAAAGAGGAGAGGAAGCCTATTAAAAAATGGACACTCCTCAGTATGGATGTTTTGTACCTGCACACCATCCACAAGTTCTTGTTTCTACCTTGTCAGTTGTGGTCTGTGTAGAGATGTAAAATTTCTGGAAGCCATGGGAAAAAACTGTTTTTGGCGTTGCGGGGGAAAGGGCTGAGAAAAAAATGAAATTTGGGGGGGGAATTGGACAAATGCAACATTAGCATTTTTTACAGATTGAAAGTCACTCTGTTACTTTAGGAACATAAACTATGACTATGTACAGTTTGATTTGGCATAAAATTATCACAATTGATATATTAAAAATACAGTATAGTCAAACAATGGAATTCACTTTTATTTTATTTTATTTTATTTTTAATGTTTATTTCTAACAAATGGAGCAACAATATCCTGAACTGTACGTAACCTCTTTCATTTTGCTAGTTTATGTGGAGCAGCCAAAAAAATAAAAAAATAAAAAAAAACCAGAAGAAACCATCAACAATACTAACAAAGTATATTATATTTTCTCTCCACAGTATGAAACAGACAGAAAGCACCCCTTCCCATAAAAAGAATTGAGATGGGGAAAGTGTGTGGAAGGGAGGAAGGAGGGACTAAGATTCAATGAATATAGTTGTCCCCCCATATTCATGGATTTGGCATTCATGGATTTAAGTATTCACGGCTTGAAAATATTCTTTAAAAAATAATAATCTAAAAAGCAAACTTTGATTTTGCCATCTTATATAAGGGACACCATTTTGCTATGCCATTGCATATAATGGGACTAGAGTATTCACGGATTTGGGTATTCATGGGGGGTCCTGGAACCAAACCCCAGCAAATGTGAAGGGACAACTGTATTCAATGATTTGGAGGCTATATGAACACCTTGTCTTAAAAATTTTATTCCTCATGCTAAAATAAAACATTCCATAATCGATTTTCTTCATTTTTTCAATTTTTGGGGAAAAAATGTGGGGAAAGATCTCTAGTCTTATAGCAGTTATAAGGTCACACATCTAAGATGATTAAAAGAACAAACAATCACCTGCCTTCCCATGTGGGCCATACCCTACATGAAGCTGTTTGTAATTGTAATTTCAGGTCTCCAAGGTAGTGGGACTGGTAGTTTCTCTTTCATAGGGAAACTAAGGGAAGCTCAGACAATTTATTAGTTGAATCTTCAGTTGTTTCCTCTTCCCCCAGGGTCCCTTTGGCTGCTTGAACAATGCTCGCTATGGCATTGCGTGGGGAGCCCTGGGAGCTGCTGAATTCTGTATGCAGACTGCCCGGCAGTACACCCTGGACAGGTAAGGTCTCATGCAGGAGGGGGTGGGAGTGGATTTGGAGGTGAATGCCCAACAAGGAAGAGTACATAGTTGTAATAATATATGTATACCACTTCTTAAGTTCTCACTATTTTACATGCATTGCCATGGTGATCTTGACCTAAGCCAGTGTGGCATGCTATACATTTTCTTTTGAGGATATGGAGAGCAGGGAGATGATAAAAGTAGCCTATATGCTTCTGTATAATCTGGTAGGAACATTTAATTCCTTGGTATAGGAGACATTGGCTAGAATCCCATTTGACTCAGTATAGCATAGTAGTCCCAAACATGGAGGTACACTACAACTGGCCATTCACTACCTTCTGGACTTACTGTAGAGCTATTGCAGCCCCTCACCCCATCTAGCCATTCCTTGCCCTATTGGGATCTGGAGGGAAGAGGAATAGAGAAGGGTCTCTGTGTCCCTATAGCCAGCGCAAAACAATTACACAAGTCTGTTGAGGTCTGCAGGATGTCTTAGCAAATGATGCAGTCATTTCACATCTGTATATCCAGATGCTTTTCTGATTCCACCACCACCACCATACACACACACACTCCATTGGCCATGGTGGGGACTGCAGCAGCTCTATGTTAAGTCTGGGCTGCTTTTTGGTTGTTGCAGAGGGAGGAAGGGAATACCATCCTCTGCATTGACCAAAAAGACACATGAAGGAATAAGACTGACTTATGCTTTCATATGCCACTAAGGGGATGCCAGCCACTATGCAGAACATTTAATTTTCCATTTTTTTTGTGTATGGAGCCATGCCTAAAGCTGATGGAATCTGTATCTGTGTGTGTGTGAGAGAGAGAGAGAGCACATTCCAATTTCTGAGTCTGCTTTTCCCTTCCTCCTGTGTCTGTAAGATGTATCTTACTGATACATCTTTAGCTTGCATGCAGGGGACTTGCCTGACAAACTTCTCGGACATCATCTCAACCATATTATAGCTCTCTTCCCAATCTTAACTGCACTGTTGAATCCCATAGCCAATGAAGATAGCTAGCAAGGCCCATCATCCCTCAAGTATTGATTTTTCATACATCTCTTCCTTGTATTTTCCCCTAGACCAGAGCTAGGGAATGGATAGCCCTTCAGATGTTGCTGAACTCCAGTACCTATCAGTCCTATCCTACCTGGCCAATGGTGTGGAATGATAGGAGTAGTAGTCCATCAACATTTGGAAGACTAGTCAATCCACACTCATACAGCCTCACTAGGAATATGAAAGGCATTACTCAGAGCCTGCAACTATAATTCAAGGATGAGGTGATGGTGCACGAGTGGGCTCAGAGAGGACACCCTTTCTTCATTGGCCCATATGTATGTACACCCAAGCTGTATGATATAATTCAACTGGCTGAAGTTCCCCATCAGTTTACAGTGGCTTATGTTGCTTTTTCTCAACAACCAATAATATCTTCTAGGACCCAGTTTAAAGTCCCACTGGCAAGAAACCAACTGATCCAGAAGAAGCTGGCTGACATGCTCACTGAGATCACCATTGGCTTACAAGCTTGTCTACAGTTGGGCCGCTTGAAAGATGAAGACAAGTAAGTATGTGTTTGTACATGAGAGTAATGGCATATCAGTGCTTCTTGCAGCAGTGAGAGTCCAGAGGGCTTGAATTGCACCGAAGGGCAAATGACTTTTCTCCTCCCAAACATCAGTGTGAGCCTCAGTCAAAGGGTTGATAATTGAATAAGGGGCAGTGGTTATATTTCAAAATATGTGCAGAACAACTTTGTATTTGCAGGGGGGATGTGATAAAGGATCAAGTTATAGTGATCTGAGGGAGTAAGAACTAGCAGCACTATTTCAAATTGCATATGGAGAGCATGCTGAAAACCCAACCACTCCCTGCTGCTAAAGTCACTAGCGTGATGCGGCAGATAAAAAAGCCAATGCAATTCTAGGCTGCGTCAATAGGAATATAGTGTCTAGATCAAGGGAAGTAATAGTGCCACTCTATTCTGCTTTGGTCACACCTCACCTGAAATACTGTGTCCAGTTCTGGGTGCCACAATTCAGAAAGGATATTGATAAGATGGAGTGTGCCCGGAAGAGGGCGACCAAGATGGTGGGAGGTCTGGAAGCCATGCCCTATGAGGAGTGGCTTAGGGAGCTGGGTATGTTTAGCCTGGAGAAGAGAAGGTTAAGAGGTGACATGATAGCAGTGTTCAAATATTTGAAGGGATGTCATACTGAGGATAGAGCAAGCTTGTTTTCTATGGCTCCAGAGACTAGGACATGGAGCAATAGACTCAAACTATAGGAAAAGAGATTCCACCTAAACATTAGGAAGAACGTCCTGACAATAAGAGGTATTTGACAGCTTCTCCTTCTTTGGAGGTTTTCCTCCAAGATCTCCTTCTTTGGAGGTTTTTAAACAGGGGTGGATGGCCATCTGTCAGGAATTCTTTGATTCCCAACAGGGTTGGACTAGATGGCCCTTGTGGTCTCTTCCAACTCTATGATTCTGTGATTCTATAATCAAACACAGCTGGGAGAGAATTGGGTTAGAAACTTTCCTTTGGTATACTAGTTCCTTACCTGCAGAGTTGCATACTTTTAATCCCCACCACCACCTTCAGTCTCTAAAATACTACAGTCCATTCTTTTACTCATCCTGCTGCATTGACTCTTTGCTCCAACTAGTACAAATTCTGAGCCAAACTAGAATTGATGCTAGATATGTCACTAGTGATCATGTTACTGCTTTAAAGCAAATTTAATATTGGAGAGGTTGGGTTGCTGGGACCACAATTTGCAGGGAGGTCAGATCTAAACTTCTCTGTTCTGTTCTTGTCCCAATGAAAATTGTCTCCCTGCACCAGCTGTTGGCCCCTGAAGGAAAACTTCTGTTGTTCCCCATGAGAACTTTATTCCCAAAACTAGTATCAAGAATGGGGCCAGATTTTTGTCTGAGCTGCAGTGGGGGACGAAAGGGTTGATGCTCAGTTGCTTGTGTGTTGTGGCTCTGATGGAATACCTACCTGGCTTCCTGTTTTGGTTTTTTTAAAACTTAGGTATGATACCTAAAAATGTATTTTGTTGGGCCTTCTCTCCTTGCATTTCCATATAAATGGAAAACTCCTGCTCCAGTCTAGTGTCTGTTTTGTGTTCCCAGGGCAACCCCTGAGATGATCTCCATGTTGAAACGGAATTCCTGTGGGAAAGCGCTGGAGATTGCCCGGCAAGCTCGTGACATGCTGGGAGGCAATGGAATTGCTGACGAGTACCATGTTATCAGGCACGTCATGAACCTGGAGGCTGTCAACACCTATGAAGGTAAAATGGTGCCTTCATTGCTTCTGGGAAATACAAATCTGTGTTTTGGTAACTTCCAGAGGGGATCATGAAATGAATAGCAAGGGCTTGAAAAAAAAAATACTACAAATTTATAACCTTAAGGTAGCAATTTCTTCTTTTTGATAAATGCTTTAAAATACTAAAATGCTCTTGCTTTATTCAGTGCACCTGAACCTACCCAGACCATACCTCAGCACAATCATCTGCTCCATATAACCAATTTGGTAGTTGTTGTTATGGCCAAAAACAGTCCAGAATGACTCAAAGCATCCACCACAGGGAATTTGCCTATGCATGCCGCAAAACTCTCTCCAAAAAACCCTACACCCTTTCAAAAAAATCAAAATCACACATCCCCCATTGTCTGTAAACAAAAAAAATTCTGTAAACAAAACTGGAAGTGATGTGATATCACATCCACTTGCATTGGGAGGGGGGGAAATGACCCTCTGCAGTTTCCCACCCCTGGCACTAGAGTAATGTCAGATGCTGCAGACCACATGGTATGAGTCCATGATAGAGCTCTTCTCTATTTGTTTTACCGTGTTTGGAGTCAAACATTGCCAAGTGTGGGAAGGAGCCACATTGTGGACTTCCATCTTCAATACCTGGCATAGCCATAACATCATGGGGAAAAAATAACAGCTCCCACATCTCAGAACAGAGCTTAGGCTTGAAAATGTAGACAGGCAAAAGAGTGCTATTGCACAACGTTTTGTTTCCTGACTGATCAGGAATGGCCAAAAAATAAGGTCCATATAGTTTTATCACGTTTTAATATTTTGAATGCTTTAAATATTTTAACTATAAATTATTTAATTTGTTTTTAAATATCATATTTATAATTTTAATATGTGTGTATTGTTTTAATTTGCATTGTTTTAAACCCATGTTAGCTTCCTTCAATCCCTATATTGAGAGAAAGATGGAATATAAATAAATGAAAGATGGGATATAAATAAATAAAAGAATAAGAATATAAGAACTCCTGGTGTCCCTAGACTTATATTCTCAGGGAGCTGCTTTTTATTATTATGCAGCTGTCTAGGCCTTGAATGGTATTTGGTGGCAAAATGTTGTTGAAACACTTGATTAGTAGTTCTCAGGGTTCAGTCCAGAGCCATTAACAGTAATGGGAGATCTGACAATGCAGGGGTGGGCACCCATAGCGAGTTCATCTCCTTCCCCATTTTCATCCCTTTTCAATGGAATTCTGCTGCCTTTTTTTATGAAGGTCACTTCATAAGGTCATCAGTTTTGTAAAAAGTGGTTTGGATATACGTGAGGTGGGGTGGTGGGAAAAATTGCGTTGGAATAGGGAATTGTCACCCCAAGAGGCCTCTGGAGGTATGAGTCTTCATTTTTGGCCGTTTTCCTTCCAAGTGATGGGGGCAGGAGCTTGGGAGGGGGGGAATGACCTGCACAGTTCTCACCCTTTACAGTCATCCCTTCACATTCACAGGGGTTAGGGGCAAACAACCCCCGTGATTGTGAAAAAAACGCAAATAAGAAATGAGCCTGCGGGCGAGTGGCTTTCCACCCCAGTCTCTTCCCATGGCAGCGACGGGCTTCGTGAGAAGCCCCTTGCTGCCTTGGGAATGGAGTGAGGTGGAGAGCGAGCGTGCCATCGGCTTTCCTCCCTGCCTTGGGAAGGGAGTGGGGTGGAGAGCGAGCGTGCCAGCGACTTTCCTCCCTGCCTTGGGAAGGGAGTGGGGTGGAGAGCGAGCGTGCCAGTGGCTTTCCTCCTGCCTTGGGAAGGGAGTGGGGTGGAGAGCGAGCGTGCCAGCGGCTTTCCTCCTGCCTTGGGAAGGGAGTGGGGTGGAGAGCGAGCGTGCCAGCGGCTTTCCACCCTGCCTTCCCAAGGCAGTGACGGGCTAAGCCCTTCTCTGCCTTGGGAAGGGACGGGGTGGAGAGCGGGGGGGCTGGCAGCTTTCCGCGAATAATCGAAACCACGAATGTGAAAGTTGCGAATATGGAGGGGCAACTGTACTTAATGGAGTGAGGGTTTCTCATCAAATCTTACATGCAAATAAGATGCCTTGGTGTCTGTCTCACAATTTTAGTCATAGCTGGTATTTTCAGCTCTAGCAGAAATAATACATGATTTATCAATTGATATGTATATCACAATGTGTGCTGGTTGGGTGGAGAATTGATTTTATACATATTTATCTATGCATTAAATAAATAAAACAAAGACATTTAATTCTAATAATAATTTCCCCATTGGTTTTTACCCTTAGGGACCCATGACATCCATGCGCTCATCCTAGGCAGAGCTATCACTGGACTTCAGGCTTTCACTGTTGGCAAATGAATACTTTTCTCCAGAAATCAGCTTTACTGCTCCAGTGTGGGAAGATCAGTGGAGACTGTTTCACGTGTCACTGTGGTTTTATAAGTGGAGCATGACTGCTGCTACTGACCAGGCTCTGGTCAAATGTATTTCCTCAGCTCAGTTATTTGTAATTAATTTGAAGCAGTACCAAAATCAGGTGTTTAAGAAATCTCCACATGAAAAGAAGAAAGAGAGAAGCATGGAAATGGTGCAGTATGGCAAAAGGGCACATCATTATTGCTGTCGAGTGTCCTTGCACTGGGTGGTGGGAAAGGTGAGGTTAGGGAGCAGGGATGGCAAGCAAAGCAAACAATGGTGAAGGGCAATGCAAAGCTCAGAAATTGCCAAATTGGCTGTGGGGCAATCTGGTTGGTTATATAACTTGGTTACATTTAACGCTTTATAGCAAAAGTTTATGAAAAATCCTCTGCCACAACATGATGCAATCAGAACAAGAGTCTTGGCTTTTGTTGGATTTATACCTGTATGCATAATGACCATCTAGTATTTATTTGTTTGTTTTTTTAAATTAAAATTCCAGGGCTCAAGTGTTGAGTAAGTGGTTTAACTGGGGTCCTGTGACACTATAAAGTACTGTGGCTGAACATCAGAACTTACTGTCCATCCTGCCATACAGCCTTGAACAAACTGCTGCATATCAGTGTCCTTGTTGCCCCTGTTTGTTAAAATAGGACTGTGCATCCTATTTGAGCTTCTGAGTAGATCTTCTGAGGGATTGCTGTCTCATCTAAGCTCTTTTGAATGTATGTTCCTCTCTGTTTCTGAGAGAATAAATTGAACATAATATGTTTTCCACAGCAGATAGTTATCTATGTGACCAGGTGAAGACCAGGCCTACTAACATGATTGGTTCAGAATATGATCCACTAACATTGTGTTCCAAAGAGGAAATGCTGTAACCTACATACCAAAGATTTTGTCTCCAAAAACCCTATCTCCACCACATTTCTGGTCTCTCTCTCTCTCCCCTGAGCTTCTCTACAGTTCACCTGAACTGGCCCAATGTTTACTCAGAGCTCTGTGCTCATCAGTCCCCTTCAACTTGGAAAGAATATTAGCAAGAATTATCACCAGACTTACAGGAAAAGTAGCAATAGTTTAAAGATGCTCTCAATGTAATTTTAGAAAATCAGGAAGTTTATGTTTTCCCTTTTAGGATAACAGTCATTTTAAGTACCTCCTGTGCTTGTTCTTCCCCTTAAAGGTGATGTTAAAACACTACCTTAGCAGAGGGTGATTTGATTTTCTCTGAGCCGTTCCCACACAGTTCAGGTACCATTAAAATGACTTCAATCTCATGGGCAGGCATGAGGCATGGGGATCCCAACCACAAAAACAGCAGCCCATTGGAAGGGGGGTTGTCCCAATTGGAAGGGGGCTTGTCCCAATGGCTGCCCATGTGGTGAGTCATGTGTAAAATAATACCTTTAGTCACAGCAGTGCAATGCCACTTGCAAGTTTTGAGTGTTACATATCTGTTGATGTGGCTGGGAATCCAGAAAATGGATGGAGAATATTTGGTGGCAGATTTGAGTACCTGGACTCCAGAGCCACAGTGCAGTATATGGGTGTGGCTTGGAAGCAGATGTAAAATGCTTTCATACTAGTGTGCCAAGACATTTTCTGTATCAGCCAGCAATGGAATTAAAACTTGTATTTCCACGTAGTAGTTGATAAACCAGTATCCAGCAGTGCCTGTCCGCATAGCAAATAGCCTTGTATAATTTTTACTCAAAGAATGTACTGCTCAGCAAATCTCTCCAACTCACTTTTTGTGTATACTTTCTGTTCAGCATAATAGCATTACTGAGGAAGAGATCCCTTATTGATCCTTTACTATTTCCTGTTTCCTGAGGGCTGTGATCTTTAATTGTTTCTTTTCAGCACTCAGAGAAACAGTAATTAATCTTCCCACCATGAGAAGAGGACCTGATTGAATAAGAAGCAGTTAAAAGGTGAGTTCATCAGTAATGCCACTACAGTTATAAGCAAGAAATACTAGTTAAAAGTGCAGAAGTAGCAAGAAAGCCTCTAATAAAAGGCAGAGAGGTCTTTTGCCAGTCTGTAACTGGAAGCAAATCACTAAAAGTCAGGTCTGAAGAAAGGAATACAACATAGAAAGTAGTACAATAAGCAAACACGTCATTTGCATTCATTGAAGTCTGCAAGCTGCTAATGCAGATACATTCTTAAGCTGTTGAGGTTTGATTTTGTGTGGTTTTACTGTTTTAATTGGATTATTTGTACTGTGAGCACCTTTGGATATTTCTAATAGAGCAGTGGCATATTTTTAAATAAATTAATTTTATAAAGCAGGTTTCAGGACAGTCACAGCAGGCTGATGATAACAAGCAGCATGATTTATAAGACCACTCACTACTCAGAACAACTCTGCTGAATGGAGCTTTCCCAGGTAGATACACATTTATGTATATTAGTGGTTGCTGCTATTGCAGCATAGTTGTTACCACATAGTTATACTGTAGAACAATGGTTTATACTCTCAGTTCATCTGCTTTAGATAGTAAAATATCTAAGCTCTACTCTTCTTGTTGGTTGGTCATTAAAGAATCAAGTCTAGGAATGTATGTGGAACCAGTTGTTTTGAACAGTCCTGTAATTATTGATCAAATCAAGTTAGCAAGTTCACTGTCCAGCAGTGATTCTTAATAATGCAAACACACTTCCAAGACCTTGAAGATCCATAGCTAAGGAATCTATTGTGAATGGAACACCCACCAATAGCATCCCCACTCTATCATAAACATTTAACTGCTGAAACAATGTTCCCAGCATGTTACTTGATGAAGTTTGTTGTTAAGTGTCCTATGGAAGTTCTCTGAATACTTGAATGTTTGCCAGATCACAGTTTGATAGCATTTTATATAATATTTGATTTACATTATTTTACTATTTGGGACATCTGTTAAGTTTACAGATAAAAATATTTAATATTTGTTGCCTGCCAAAATCAATGAATGCTGACAAATTTAGACATTCAAGGTGTTGAAGTAACTGAAAGTAATTGAAATTTTATATTCAAAACTAGAAACATTTACTAAATTTCAAGTAGTTCGGAATATTTATTTTCATTTTAAATAAACATATGTTGCAAGTTAGATGAGTTAGCTCTGGATATCTTACGTATTCTAAAAGTTGTGTCGTTTATTTGCTAGGTGACACACTAATTCAGATGTTTTCACTTTTAGTATCTTCTTTCCCCGCCTTCTTTCTCCCTTTTTCTGTATGTATAATCATAGTTCAGCCTGACCACACAGATCTTTATACAACATCTCCACAGTGTGACAGACTTGTCTGAGCTCAGTTTCAGTCTGCCTGATCCTCTCCATAATATCAGAAAACTCTTGGAGTTTATCCTGAATGAGCTTGCTATTATGGTCATAAACAGAAAACACCCTTTCTTCCAACTTTTCTGCCAAGCTTGAAACCTTTGAGAAGAAAGAGAAGAAGTACCAGGAGTTAAAGTGAACTAGAGATTTCTAAGAATTCCTTCATAATGAGCTTGACCTAAGTTTAAAAAAAAACCCTGACTATTTTACAGTGGTCCCTCAATTGCTGGGATTTGATTCCAGGACTCCCCATGGGTACTCAAGTCCCATTATATACAAACAATGCCATAGTAAAATGGTGTCCCTGATATAAATGATAAACAGCAAGGTGTGCTTTTTTGCATTCCTCCCCCCCCCACAATATTTTCAAGCCGTGGTTAGTTGAATCGATGGATGCAGAACCTGTGGATATGGGGGGCTGCCTGTACATCTTAACACTTGCAAATATGTCCACATATGACCATCTAAGGATTTAGTATCTGTTTTGAGTAGACATTAAATGACATGAGACAATGTGTCTTATTAGAAAAGATGATGAGGCTTGTTAAAGTGGAAGGTAGTAGGAAAAGAAGGAGACACCACTACAGGTAGTTTGATTCAATCAAGGAAGTTACAACCCTGTATGGTTCTTGAAAATGTCTCATTCATGGGGTCACCAAACTCGAGGTCGACTTGAAGACAAATAACAATACTTTGAGTAGTTATGATCACACATCAGTGGAATGGCAGAATAAGGAATAGCAGTTTCTAAGTTAAAGTGCAGAAACATTTGCAATTACTAACAATGAGCATGTTGCACTTGCATTTAATGCTCTTGTGCTGATGTGTGGCTGTCTGGGTATAGGATAGTGACTAGCTTACACTGGGGCAAACATAGATTGAGCAAGGAGCAGTTTTGCTGCATCATAGTCAGAAATCTACCAACCAAATGTTAAAAACCAACAATCTAAAACACTAGATAGATAGACAGACAGATAAATCTATAACTACCTATCAAACCACTGTTAAAACCCAACTATCTATAAAGTCCTTTGAAACAGTGCAAAGTTGATATTTGTCGTGTTAGCAGCTCCTGCTTTGTTTTATAACATTCAGGTGCTATCAGGCAAAAAGAAAGCAAATTAAGCAGTGACTTGGAAGGGGGAATACTAATACAAATATCATAAAGGCAACATTTGAACCTTCCTTCACAGTAAAAGAGTCAAATTACATTAAAAAACAAACTAGAAATAGAGAACATACTGGTGGACACAGAGAAGGAGATTTTCAGTTTGGAAAATGGGAAAGGGAAAGATGGAAGTGTGTCTGGATTTTGGGAATGATGTTATATGAGAGGATTAAAAAAAATGCTGATGGCTATTTTTTTCCAGGACACTGGAGTCACTAATTTTTGGACACTGGTTAAATGCAGCAGGCAAGCTGGCAACACTGGGGGATGTGGAGCATTACTTTAATGATTCTTCCCTGCTTCCCAAAATTCCAGCTTTTGCATTATAACCTGATAAATTTACCTTCATCAAAAGATTTTCTCTGAAATTATTCATGAACTCATGATCTTTCTTCCGGTTTTCATTAATTTTATCAATCAGTTGCTGAGTTCTTTGTTCCATATTTTCAATAGTTGAATCCAGGGCCATAAAAAAACTTGAAGATTTGCTGTCTGACCCTCCGGTTGTGAGTGAACTAGGAAGAGGTATGTTGGAAGATTCTTTTCTGTGTTGGAAAAAAAATGTAAAAATGACATTTGACTTCATTTTTTTTTTCTTGGAACTACATTCAAAAGTAGCACAAATACTACATTATTTCCTAATGCAGAGGTGGCTTTTAAAATCCCAATATTTCTGTCTCAACAGATAAAGTCACTTCCTAGTTGCTTGCAAGTTGTCATGAAATATGTGAATATGGTCTGTGTGTACTTGGCTAAGAACCCAAGATGTGATTTCTTCCCTTTCACCAGTTCTGTATTGTCTAGGTAGATGAACTTATGCTGTCATGAGAGGAAAAAATCACAACCAAAGGAATTAGTTTAAAAGGAATTATGCAGCATGGAACCCAGTGGAGTCCACTGGACTCTCTTAACACATTAAACCTGAAACCAGCCCACATCCTAGTTCTCAATTAGGAGGTTTCAAAGTACAGTTGTCCCTCCACATTCACGGATTTGGCATTCACAGTTTTAAGTATTCATGGCTTGAAAATATTCTTTAAAAATAATAATCCAAAAAGCAAACCTTGATTTTGCCATCTTATATAAGGGACACCATTTTGCTATGCCATTACATATAATGGGACTTGAGTATTCACGGATTTGGGTATTCACAGGGGGTCCTGGAACCAAACTCCAGCAAATGTGAAGGGACAACTATAGTGGCCATCTCATTTGCCATGACATCACATTTTTAAGTAATGGAGACACCATTAATGCCCATCTCCTAACACATTCTGGCCTGAATGAAGGGTGTCAACTGTGCTATCTTTCACTGCCACCGTGATCTGTACTTGCTTTAGTTTTTTTGGCTTTCCAGTCTTATAGTAGCACAAATACATGAGATGGACTTTAAAGCACTTTGAATTTTTCACATTCAGTGCAGCATTCTTGCTGTGTTTAACTGCATTTTGCATTCCCTTATCTTAGTAATAACCAGAACTGTGAAGTAGGATTAGATTTAATTTAACAAAGTGATTTGGTGAACTGGATTTGTGTCAGGCAAAATGGCACAAACTTACTACAAAAACATTTTTGGATAAAGAAAATCTGGCATTGAAAGTGACGGCAAGATTTCTGAATGTTAACCAAATTCTGAAGAGATTAGTTTTTAAAAGACTATAATAGTAACAAGCAAGAAAGGTGATTGATAGACTGCAGGCAGTAACAATAATATTTGAAACAATGTATCATTCTTCACTCCCTTTTTGCTTTTTATTATTAAGTACTTAAAGGCTATTTTCTGTTTAGAATTAAAGTTTGAAAATCATTCCCTTCCATCTTCATGATCAGAGTTATTTTAATAAAATCTTTGTAGACTAAACCTATGTATGTTTACATGGATGTAAATTCAACTATTTGGGCTTATTTGTTAAGTGTGCCTAGGATCACAGCCTTATGTCTTCCTACTTGCTGGAAAAGAGAACTTTAAATATTTTCAGTTTGTTTCTACAATATGTTTTCCTTGCCTTAGGAAAAAGGAAAAATACTAGCTCCCATTCACACACCTTCAGAAGATTTCAGGTTTTCTTCAGATCAATATCACTGTTGCTGACAAAATTCCCAGGGCTCTTTTTAGTTCTTCTAACACACTGGCTGCGGCTCATGTTCTGAACATGATTTATTTACCATATCTGTTGCAGAACCCACCTTCATGGAACTCAGGGTAATGTTTAGAGATTTGTCTGTCCTATTTCATCCTCAACCACCCTGGATAGAGATGAGACCCAAAGCTACCCATTCAGTTTAATGACTAAGGCTGCTGCTACCACACTGCAGAAATAATGCAGTTTGACAGCACTTTAACTGTCATGACTCAATGCTATGGAATTCTGGGATGTGCAATTTTATGAGATATTTAGCCTTCTTTCTCAGAGAGCTCTGGTGCCACAACAAACTATAAATCCCAGGATTTCATAGGATGCAGCCATGATAGTTAAAATGGTTTCAAATTGCATTATTTCTGCAGTGTTAGCTGCCTGAGTTGTGATTAGAACCCAAGTCCAAATCCAATACTTTTAAAAATATCTCATCATACTACCTTGAGTGAGACTCTTCTCATTCCATATTCCAGTTAGAATCACTGGAAAACCGGATGCCATTGGGGATCATATGAATATCACTGGGTAAGAGCCACAACTCAAGGGTGTAATACATGCTTTGTAGGCAACAGAGCTCAAATTCAGTCCTTCACACATCACCAGAACAGATGATGAAAGACTGCTGCTAGAACCTCTTGAGAGGTGCTGCCATTCCATACATGCAAACAATACTGCACTATATATGGATTACATAATGTGGCAGCTTCCCATATCACAATGGATATGGCCCTAATGTGCACACTGTACGTATACATCCAGATGCAAGCACAGAATCTCAGTGAGATCTCATCTCTAGACTATATGGGCAAGAATATCCTATATGTCATACTTTGGGCCAGGTGGAACTTTTGTTGTTGTTCTGTGCCTTCAAGTTGTTTCTGGCTTATTGCAACCCTCAGGCAAACCTATCACAGGGTTTTCTTGGCAAGATTTGCTCAGAGAGGATTTCCCATTGCCTTCCTCTGAGGCTGAGAGCGTGTGACTTGCCCAAGGTCAGCCAGTGGGTTTCCACGGCCGAATGAGGATTCGAATGCTAGTCTCCAGAGTCATAGTCTTAATGTTCGAACCACTACATCACACTGGCTCTCAGTGGAGCTGTAGCTGCTCCTAATTATTCCTGAACTAGGAATGAGAGAGCCACTTGTAAAAATCATGACTAACAGTCTATCTGTAACATTTCTTGGGTCCTGATTTACTCAAGTGCCAGCTTAATCAGGTTTGAGGGTGTAACAAAATGACATGAAGTCATAGGTACGATAAAATAATGGTTTATTGATTACACAAAGATGTTAAAAGGGTTTCAGCAATAAAACCTAAAGAGAGCAGTCACATCCTTTAGTTGATCAAAAACTGACTTCTGTCTAAGGTTTGCAGGTGTCCTGTTTTATATGGGACATTCTGTCTAGGCCAGGGTTATACACAATAATTCAAATCCCAATTTTTTCCATCTGATATGAGAAGGAAGAGTGGGCACCAGTCATGCTCATAACAGACTTACTCCCAAATATTTGGCACACAGGCAAATGGCCTCAAATAACCTACCAAATGATGCAAGAAACTGCCTGCTGTGAGTAAAGCTAGTGTCTGCTGTTCCTACAGTCAGTTCTCCAGGCCCAGACAACTAAAGCCAGTGGCCCAGGCCCATCTCATGTGATCCAGCTGGTCTTGAGGTAGCATTGGCAACTGAATGGATTGTCCCATATTCCTATTGGGAAAACCTAGGAACCCTACTTTTGTCACAGCTGCCGTTCACTGGGGTACACATGATGAACCAGATGTTGCAGTATGAGCCAAGTTCCTCAGCTGAATTATGGCCAAATGCATCCCCTCAGGACTCAGTACTGCCCTGAGTGACCTTTAAATATTATGTCATTCTGAAAAATGTTGATACTTTCATAGGCCAAAGTACAAAATCACCCCACTCTAAGAAATGAACAGTTTTTCATGTATTCTAGGGCATAACGTCCAAATGTGTTACAGCATGAATTGACACAGCATAGCTTGACTACAACTACTGGAAAGTATTGTGAATATTATTGTTAATATATTGTGCTTGATTAACTAGCAAATACCACCTATTGGGTTATACATTCCTTAAGCATATAAATCCCATATATAAAGTGAATGCGATAGCTAACTACCATTCCTTGCTACTTTTCAGAAATCTTTCCTTCTACAGAACCTTACTAATGTTCTCTTTATGTTCAGAATGGTTCAGCTTATCACATTTGTTAAATATTCAGAAGTCAAATGTACTTTAATTTTATGTTGATTAAAACAACCTGAATCTTACCTTAATGGATCATCACTTAATGCATTTCTTTGTACATTAGTGAAAAATGGGCTATTTGATTTATCTTCTTCAGACTGCTCAGACACTTGGAGCTGAAATTCCTGATTAGCCATAGGCTTTAAAAGTTGAGAGAGAGAAAGAGAAAGAGAGAGAGAGAACTTTCAGGGTATGACAACACAAACCAATTCTTTTTCATCTCTGTTATTTTTCTATTTGAATCACTGGTTTATACAAAATCCAGAAATAATCCCAGTAAAATATGGACAGCATAATCCATTTATAGACAGTTTAAAACTGGTTATAATATGAGCTTAAACACAGTGGGCCCAATTTAGAAATTCCAATATGTATATTGAACTTAAAGAATACAAGGCTCTTTATTAAAAGGAAATAAATTAATTTGAATCAAATTAAACATTTATATATAATTTGTGGTGAATAAAAGGATGAAAATAGAAAACCCATCTAGATCTTAGTACTATTAGATGCTATTTAGAAAGAATTATTTACTTTAAAGAATAAAAGTGAATTTGATAAAGGAGACTCTTGTATAAAAGTTAATCATAACACTGTGGGTGGGGGGACACCAAAATATAATTCTTGAATGTTTGTAGTGTAAAATGACAAAAAAATAGATATCATCACAACCCAGCATGCAACAAGCACAGCTACATTTTATGGCTACAGTTAACAGAGCATGCTCAGAACAGCTGTTATTAATCCACTAATCCAATCTGCTGTGGATTATGAAAAATATTAAAACCCTAGTCTACATGTCAGTGATTTAATTGGTTTTCTAGAGTAAGACATAACATCCTAATCTACTTCCAAACAAAATCCCAATTTAGTATTCAATAACTAATAATAGTTTGTGTTTTTCTCCTCCTCCTGTTTTTGGAAGCACAATTGGATATAGCAACGTACCGGTAAATCAAAAAGAACTTTTACACTGATAGGAGGTATTACAAGCAAAGCACAAACCTTTTTTCCCTTCATTTTATGGACAGCTTTAGGCTATGAACTATTTCAAAACAGTTTACAGTGAAGTGTATGTGACTCCTGGATGGGCGATAATGTTATACATGTGGCTAGGACAAATTCCTTATTCTGGATCATGGCTATCATGAGGAATAGTGGTTAACCGAAACCACCATATGATAAGGTTAGGGCAATCATCAATCATTTTATTTATAGCCTGCCTTTTCTCCAAGAATGGGACTCGAGGCAGTTTACAGAGTCAAAAGAAATACAAGTAAAAAAGCAAACAAAAAGTTAAGATTAAAATAACATTAAACTGTCTATAGAATTAAAACTATATAAAACATTAGTTTAAAAACATAGATTAAAAACAGTACAGCACTAAAACAATCAGTTCCTGCCAGAATTGAAAAATCTTCACTTGATGGCAAAAGGACAGCAAGGAGGAAGCCAACCGAGTCTCCCTAGTAAGGGAGTTCCAGAGTGTAGGAGCAGCCACAAAGAAGGCCCTCTGCTGTATTGGCAGGTACCCACCCCGCTCTCTTTCTTGGAAGATGTGTGATTAGTTAGCCTAACCTCTTTTTGATTCCTTTGTTTTTAATTTTGCAAAGAAAGCTCTACATGGAGAGAAGGTTTAACCCTTTCCCTAAGTGCAATTTCATCATTCTTAATATATCCTCTTCTTCCTGGAGCTGCTCTTAGCTCTGCTGTAACCACAAGGAAATAGATGCCATGGATGTCATGTGGCTTGTTTTGTCTCCTAGCATCTTTTTCCAGAAGTACCTGTTTGGTCACACTTGTAAAAAGATCCAGGACCTGACACATTCTAGTACTGCAATAAGAAATGGAACCTAGCTCTTGGATGTGTATATGTAATTAAAGGTTTTCTGTTCTCGGTTCCTCCCATTCAGTTATAGTGGAATTATAGTCTAGGACAGTGGTTCTTAACATTTTCTTTACTAGGAATCCCTTTAAATATCTTTTGTTGCCACAGACCCCCAAGACTTATGATTTAAAACCCTAACAACAACAACAACACAGTTACACCATCCATTAACCCTTCCCTCAGAGGCACTGGAGAGAGAGAAGACTTTTCTCCTGCTTCTTTCTGCAAGTTTGGATGGAATGGCAATGTGCAGGCCAAGCCAGCCATCCTTTGCCTTGGCTCCTGTCACATGGGCCAAGCAGCCTTCAAGCCTTCATGGACCCCCTGTGAGGATATTGCAGCCCCATGGGGATCCACAGACCACAGGTTAAGAACCACTGGCTTAGGACAGTGTACCTCAAGCTATCTGATGTGGGGCACCAGCCATTCTCCCCCCTCCCATGTGTTTTGGACCTGTACCATATTTATGTCAAATGACTACTATACAACCATTTCTTTTCTGGAAACTCATCAGGCTGATTGCTTGTTGGGCCAGCACTGGTCCATGGACCACCACTGAGTGGCACTGCCCTAGGACAAAGTAAATGGGCTGCAATTTGGGACCTTATTGAAAGGGGACAAACCCTGATAAGTGTTTCCTCTGAATGAATCTCCCCACTGAATGCATCCCTTTACTCTCTCCCATATAAAGAAATATTAGTGACATTTACACCTACTACAAACACTGTGACTATGAATTGTAGGAAGGGCTACTGTCTGGATTTACCATAGAGCAATTAAATGTCTTGATTTTTAAAACTGACTGAAACAGAGGACTTGTAGAACACAATGGACATATATTAAGAAGAGATACTATGGTAGGACCCCCATATCCACTGATTCATTATCCACTGATTCAATTATCCACAGGACACAAAGCAGCACATCACAGAGTCTTCCTAGCAAATGTGTCTTCTCTAGCCATTTTCCAGGTCCTCCAAGCAACTCTGTGGTATTTTAAACCAGAAGTCCCATTATTTTCAATGGTGTTCGCTATTACCCACGGTTTTTGGTATCCACGGGCCCCCCTGGAACCAATCCCCAGTGGATAAGGAGATATTGTATATTGTAAAAAAAGTTTGCCATAGAAAATAAATAATTATGTTACCTGCCTTCTGCTTCCACCCCACCCACCCATACCAAAAAAAGATATTTGGAAGAGGGTCGTGGAGAGGAAGTGGTATCTGAGCTCACAACTGTGTAGAAACAAGAGAAGAGTTACGGTTTACCTCCATCTTCTCACTCTTCCCTCTTCTAAACCAAATTATTGGTTTCTGAGGGAAACTTCCTCCCTTCCCTCACAGCAGCCCAAGGGGGGACCTGTGGGGGGGGGAGAAGTACATTCCTAACAGCCAATCAGCAGATAGCAGCACTCTCTCTCTTCCAATCAGTGAGACATTGGCAGGGAGGGGGTGGAGCCTATCTGGGACATGGATGAGGATCTTCCAGTGCTGACATGAGGCAGGCTCGCAATGGGGCCTTGCCTACACCATTCTTTTTATTGACCATGCACTGTAGGGGCATGGGCAATTTATGGCTCTAAAGATGTTTGTATGCCTCAGTTCCCATCAGCCCTAGCTGCCTTTTGTAATGGGATGATGGGAGTTGTAGCCCAACAACATCTAATAATTATTATTTATTTATTTATATCCTGCCCTTCTACAAAATGCAAGCGGGGCAGCTTACAACATTTAAAATCTACATTCAGGACCCTCCATCCCACCCCCTTTTAAAATACAATTAAATAATTCAAAAAAAAATTAAAACATACTTTAAAATACTAAAAATAAGCAATAAACAGTGGCTGCATCAGGATCAGGCTAAATTAGATTTTCCTTTCTGGTGGCCGGGTATCTATTCAGGAAAGGCCCACTGGAAGAGATCCATCTTAAGTGCTTTTAAAAAGCTATTTAAGGTGTTAATATGACAGATCTCATCTGGTAGGCCGTTCCATAATCTGGGAGCAATAGCTGAAAAGGTCCTCTAGAAACCACTGGGGCAAGGGTATTGTTCTCTGACTCCTTTTCAAAGGTCAAATATCATTCCCCTGAACAGGATATAAAAGGAGGTGACTGGGACAGACATGACATTCTTCTCATTTGGGAAGAGGGCAATATCCAGGACCCTCCAGAAAGGGTTACTAGAGTGAAAACTGTAGGTGCCTCCTATCCCTTTAATGGTTGTGTGAAAGAAGAAATTTCAGCAGGTGTTGCTTGTTACCTGGTTGTGTGATGGGCAATACTTGCTGAAATTCCTCTGTTACACAGCCATGAGGCATCTCCAGTTTTCACTCTAGTAACCTGAAGGGTCCCAGATATTCCCCTCCTCCCAAATAAGAAGAATAAATGTCATGTCTGTCTCAGTCACCTCCTTTTATATCCCGTTCTGGGATATACATCTGTTCCAAATGTACAGTATATGTATTGGGGAACCAACCAGTAAGAACTCTTCTATCCCTATTGGGAAAATTGAGGTCAGTTGTCTTCTAAAATGTATGTAAGATACTTCGTGGTTACAAAGCAAGTATATATTTCTCCCCCTGACCTGCCAACATTTGCAATATATTGTACAGAAAATCTCTGTGATTGTCTATTTGGGGCTTACTAAGTTCAAAGAACTTTACTTCCAGGAAAATGTACAACCACAGTCTCATTCCATGGTGAATTAATCCACTTATCAATTCTTTCATTCAACCATATTATATTGTTTGAAAATACTCCTAGATATATACTGCTTGCATGCAACCAACTGGCAGCAAAAGTTCAGGGTCTCCCCACATCCCCCCTCCCAACACCTGTGATTCTTGCTGTATCTCAAAGTCATTCAGGCGTTATTATCTCTTTCTAGACTGTCATTTTGAAATGCTGAAAAGACTGAATGACAAACTTTTAACAAATCTCTGGTCCACCAGCCTTTGACAGGGCTTTCATAATATTTTCCCTTGAATTATGGTGACTGGCAAAAGGTGAATGTGTTCTGACACTCGCTGCTCTGTTTTGATCTCACAGCACTAGCTGCCAAGCCCGACTTTGAACTTCTGTATCAATTGTTCACCAGCACGAGAGAACTTGCGGCCAGGCGTAAGATGCAGAGCTCAAGAACAGTCATTTTCAAACTTTCCACCTCTAGGGAACCTTTTCCACACCAATTCACCCTCTTGTCTCTGAGAAGATGCAATGTGTGTCCCCTGAGAGATTGCAAAAGATTCTGGGGAGTTTTCTAAGGTGAATTCTTAATTCATAGAATCATAGAATCATAGAATTGCAGAGTTGGAAGAGACCACGAGGGCCATCCAGTCCAACCCCCCTGCCACGCAGGAAATCACAATCAAAGCATCCCCGACAGATGGCCATCCAGCCTCTGTTTAAAGACCTCCAAGGAAGGAGACCCCACCACGCTCCGAGGGAGTGCGTTCCACTGCCGAACAGCTCTTACTGTCAAAAAGTTCCTCCTCATGTTGAGGTGGAATCTCTGTTCCTGGAGCTTGCACCCATTGCTCCGTGTTCCAGTCTCTGGAGCAGCAGAAAACAAGCCTGCTCCATCCTCAGCGTGACATCCCTTCATGGTTTTTTGGCAAGTCTGCTGGCATGCAAAGTTATCCATGTTTGAATTTCACATGGAGGCATGACTGCAAATCAAGATGGTGGCAGTTAATTACTCACGTTATTATTGTTCACAAGTTGCAGCCGCTGCACAGTTAGGGTTTTTTTATCATTAAATCTAAGATGCAGAAGTGCCATCTTCTGCTTTAAAAAAGCTGCTTGGTCAGCTTACCCCTGCAGAAATGTGCATGATCGCTACTGCAAAACTCAAAAATGGCAGTTCTGGCAACTTTGTTGCCAGGAAGCCTGCCCTTCATGTGTGTCCGACCAATCAGCTTCAGACTCCTGGAATGCACTGCACTGCGAATCACTTGTTCAAATGGGCGATAATGCGCATTTCCATATTTATTTATTTATTGAACTTCAGGAAAAGCTGCAAAGGCTTTTCTCACACAGATTTTGGGGCCCCCTCCTACCAAAAATGGCGAATAATGGGGGGATCTCATTAGGACAAAAGGTGTTCTTGAATTCTATGAGGAGTTTGCCCACTGTCTAGACAACACCTAGGAGACTGGGGTTTGAATCTCTGCTTGGCCATAGAAACCAACTGGGTGACTTGGGGAAGTCACATTCTCTCAGCCTCAGGGAAAGGCAATGGTAAATCTCCTCTGAACTAATTCTGCCAAGAAAACTCTGTGATAGGTTCAACTTAGGGCGACCTTAAGTCAGAAATGACTTGAAGGCACACCAAAACAAGAACAACAGTTGATACAATAAACTCCCTTTGAAATTTTACTGCCTCTTTCCTGGAATATTATGGGAGGTCCAGCGACATCCTCAAGGTGTAACCCTCCTGAGTTGTCCCATTGTTTTTTTTTTCCTTTTTTTTTTTTTTAATTTGAGCTGCAGATATGCATTGTCTTTTACTTGTGGGCACCAGGATCCCTCAGTCTGGAAGCATTCTCCAGTAGTATGAGCAGTAGAGGAGCTATAAGAATTTTCCTCTGGTTTACCTCAACTGTTTATTCCTATGCTCATGCCAAGACACAGACAAATGCTAGTGAACAGCTGAGGTGCTGAAAGGTTCTGCCAAAGGGGTTAACAGTAATGGATTAAATAATTCTTTGGGTGTTTCTTGGCTCGTGTCAGGGTGAAAAGCCAGCCATCACAGGATTTTCAGAAACCCTTTGCTCAGTACAAAATAAGGCACCTGATACCACAGTGTAGATATTAGTTATACCTCAGAGGTATTTTGTTTGATACATACAAATCTTCTTTATTTTTAATATTATTTTATTTTTGTTTAATATTTAAAAGATTTTTGTGCGTGTGGGAGTTGGTGGAAGATAGAAGGAGAGGGGAAATGTGGATTGTTTGTTTATGCAGCCCCACAGACCTTTACAGTATAATTCAATTATTTCTCTTCATTAATATCTGTTGTTTTGCAAAGACAATTAAAAAATAAATAAATAAGAGGGTTGTGATTCATGATTCAGCACAACCACAGAAGACAGTAATGAAGCAACTTTTTAAAATCTCATAAGATCTCAGGAAGGAGAAAAACAGTGAACTTTGGAGATACTGTACTATAAACATCTTCTGTGATTCCACAATCAGTAAGGATTTGTGATTTGTCCTGGATTTGGGTGATACCAGATAAAAAAATCTGCCAGCCAGTGTATTTTTACTATCGTAATCCATGTACAGACAGCACCAGAATAGAATCTCCCACCTTAAAAAACGGGACACAGCTCCCTGCTGCCTTGGCTAATGGGATTAGTTGAAGCCACTTTATTGTGAGCCAAGAACAATATTTTGAAACTGATCTAAAAAGAAACACAGCAGCAGGTTGTAAAAGTAAGCTGGGTAGGAAACAAGTGATTGTGCAGAGGAGGAGACTCAACTGCGTAAGCGAAGAAACACTTTTGATAAGATGATGTATTGTAGTGTGTATGATTCAAACTCATTTGTTAAGCCCAGAGATGTGCAAATATCTCAGGGAAGTCATTTTATTATGCTATTTGTGGACTAGTTAGAAAGCTACTTTGATAAATCAAAATACTGTCATGTATTTCTAGTTGAATTCAGGTTGCAATGCAAACCTTAGAAATGTGATTGTCCTGTTCTTACTGTGAGGTACCGTACAGAAATCACTGTAGGAGACCAATGGTAGAAAACAACCTCTATTGGTATCTGATGAACAAAGTTACTTCTGTCCCATGATTTTTAAATCAGTAAGTCAATCAAATTGACATTTTCTGTTATATTTAAAAATGAAAAACAGGAAATACTTAATAAAGACAAATTACTGATTGACAATGGATGTCAATGCTTGTTTCCAAACATGATTAAATATGCCTCCATTTTAAAAATATTTCCCTTACAGACAATTAGAATGTCACGAAGAAGGCTTCAAACAAGTTAATGTGGGCTTAGGTGGCTATATATAAAGGAACACAGGGCTTCATAAGCCACTAATGCCAGTACAGATAACTGAATTTTGATGGGAGAGGTGAATAAAAGCTGCACTTGGTGAAATCACATTTCCATACATCTTTTACTTATTTAAATTATTTTTATCTTCAGCCAGGAGGATTTTTATAGTAGCTTATTTGCTCTTGTTTATCCTGTTGCCGTGCCAAAGCCAGCTCATATTTTAGGGACAGGAATATTCTAATACTGCATGAACATTGCAACATCACTGTTTTTAAAGTGGAAGGTAATGCCAATCCTAAAGTCAGGCAGAGTGAAGCTACTGACTCAGCTATCTGATTTGGGTTGTCATTAAATTGTAATTTAATGGTTTAATATTGGCAGTGTAATTTAATTGTTTAATACTGTGTTTTACTACCAAGCAAGAACAGAGGTAGGATTCTTGTAGGATTTTCTGCTTCACATACCAAAACAAATTGGCTGCTTGCTTTGGGCCCTGTGTAGGATTGGGGTGTAATTTACTGCCCCAACAATGTCTTGGCCCAGCCCTGGACCCATTTCAGTATGGTTTTAGGCTAGGCTATGGCACTGAAACAATGTTCATTACTCTAACTAATGATGGTCTTTGTTGTTGTTGTGTGCCCTCAAGTAATTTTACTACTCTGGGTGAAAGACAGAGGGAGTACTACCCTGTTGATGTTTTTAGACCACTCAGCAACTTTTGATACCATTGATCATGGTATCTTATTTGACCATCTCTGTTGGATGAGAATAAGAGGCACAATGTTCCAGTGGTTCTGCTCCTAACCAGAGGGCTAGTTCCAAAGAGTAATATTCAGGGATTCCTGTCCAGCCCCATTAAGCTGTGGGGTGCTTGCGGGGTTCATCTTGCTGTCCTATATCTGTATGAAGCCACTGAATGAGGTCATAAGGAGATTAGGGGGTAGAGTACCATTAATATGCAGATGACATTCAGCTCTATTTCTTGTAATCAGAGTTAGAGCTGTGCAGTTACTGGGCAAGTATCTTTGCTGCAATGGACTGGATGAGGACCAGTAAACTGCAGATGAATCCTGATAAGATGGAGGCTGTTTGGATGGGTGGTTCTGGAGTCTGGGAACTGGATAAGCTATCTGCTCTAGACGGGGTTGCACTTCCCCTGAAGGAACAGGTGTGTAGTTGAGGGTACTCCAGAATCTATCCCTGTTACAAGAGATGCAAGGAGGCTCTGGGGCTTGTCTACACATGGAGCAAAAACTCCAAATGGAATTCTGCCCACATGCCCCTGCATTCACCTTGAAGCCCGGCACATTATTATTCTCCACAGGGACATGGGGTCCCTTGTCTTCACTCTCCCTGTGGAGTTTCATTCATCTCTGCCACTGCCACTTCTACCTCATCCATAATTTAAAGCTCCAGAAGCAGTTCCTGACAGAAGGGAGAGGTTTCCTCCCCACCCTCCTGGCTCAGCAGCACTGCCTCTGCCCTCTCTCCCATCATAGGAAGAGGTGCTTGAGGAAAGCAGTGGAAGCGCTTGAAGGAAGCAACGGGAGAGCAGAGAGCAGGCGGAGGCAGTGCTGCCAAGCCAGGGGAAGGGAGAAAACCTCTTCCTTCGGCTGGGAATGGTCTCCTGCATTTTAAAATAGTTGTGGTCACAGTGGCGGCAGGCAGAAATGTGGAGAAAACCCTGAATTGTCAAAACTCTGCATCTAGGTAAAATACCCCAGAATGCCTGAATCTGGGTCATGCGACATGTGTGTGGCATGATTGCCCCAGATTCGGGGAAAGGCCATATGACATGTGGCCTGATTGCTGCAGCTTTGGAGGAATTTGCAGGGGGGTTCAGGGTTTTTAATAGCCCCTGGTGTGAATTCAAGGTAACCTATCGCCACCACTTACGACTCCTCGAACGCTTCCATCAGCGCTGTTTATGCACAATCCTAAATATACACTGGACTGACTATGTGACGAATGTTGCTGTCCTTGAGCAAGCAGGGATCACCAGCATTGAGGCCATGATATTGAGAACACAGCTGCACTGGGCGGGGCACGTTTCTAGGATGGAGGACCATCGCCTCCTCAAACTAGTACTCTACGGTGAACTCGCCACGGGTCAGTGTAAGAGGGGCGCTCCAAAAAAGCGATACAAGGACTCCCTCAAACAACACCTCAGGCTTGGCCAAAGTGATCACCAACAATGGTCCGCCCTGGCCTCACATCGGGAGGCATGGAGACACACTATCCACAATGCTGCAGCCTTATTTGAGAACTCACACCAAACAAGTCTTGAAGAGAAATGACAACGCAGAAAGAATCACAACCCAAAAACATCACCCAAAGAGACCTTCTGCTGTGCTTTCTGCAACC
This sequence comes from Gambelia wislizenii, assembly GCA_030847615.1. NCBI lineage: Eukaryota > Metazoa > Chordata > Lepidosauria > Squamata > Crotaphytidae > Gambelia > Gambelia wislizenii. The sequence goes on from JAUMIR010000002.1 coordinate 265,936,185, forward strand.
GGACTTGTCTATCTCGGATTGGCCTTTTTAGTCATCAGCGCGCTTGCAGAAAGTGCGGGATGAGTCCTTCCTGAATCTTCGTTTGCGAAGAGAAGCGAGAGAGAGAGAGAGAGAGAGAGAGAGAATTCAAGGTGCTGATGAAGGCACATTAATAATAATAATAATAATTATTATTATTATTATTATTATTATTTTTAACCCGCCCCTCTGCTTGGCAACCGGGGCAGTGTACAACAAGATTAAAACAACAGCAAGTTAAAACAATCCTTCCCAATCCTAACCCTCCCACCCCTTAAAACTAAATTAAATTAGTGAAGAATTGAAACAACATAAAATACAATACAATATACAAATTACAACAAAAATGGCGATAGTGGTGGCGGGGAGGGTAGGCAATGTATACAGAAGAGGGTCTTCTCTGCATCCCATCAGTGGGGGCAATAGAGTGTGTTAATACATGGGAGAGGGAAGTATTGGCTGTTGCACCGCAGTTGTGGAATGCCTGCCCCTTGAAGATCCAGTTGGCACCAACATTACTTTCTTTCCTGCACCAAGTAAAGACTTAGTTTTGATTAATGCCTTTGGCATTTAATTAACTTTAAGAGCAAAAGTACATGACCTTTAATTTAAAACAGACTTTTCAGCTGTATTACCTTGTTCTGTTTCATTTGTTTTTATCCTTTTTCACCTATCTTATTGTTTTAATCTGGAGTTGTTTAAAACTGTTTTAACTGTAGTTGTTGTTGTGTGCCTTCAAGTCATTTCTGACTTATGGTGACTTTAAAGTGGACCTATCAGGGAGTGTTTTTCGCAGAATTTATTCAGAGGGAGTTTGCCTTTGCCTTCCTCTGAGGCTGAGAGAGTGTGATTTGCCCAAGATCACCCACTGAGTTTCCATGGCAGAGCAGGGATTATGAACCCTAGTCTCCCAATGTCCTAGTCCACACTCAAACCACTACATTAAGCTAGCTGTCTTAACTCTAGGCTGCCCTTAAAGGCTAGGCTGATAAAGAGCAGGATATAAGCAAGTTAATAAATGCATTAAATAAATAAATAAATGCAGTGAAACTGTTACATCCAATTCAAATAATTCAACTTTCACCCTGCAGAATCATAGAATCATAAGAGTTGGAAGAGACCACAAGGGCCATCTAGTCCAACCCCATCTGGAAGCAAAGCATTCCTGACAGATGGCCATCCAGCCTCTGTTTAAAAACCTCCAAAGAAGGAGAGTCCACCACACTCCGAGGCAATACATTCCACTGCTGAACAGCTCTTACTGTCAAGTTCTTCCTAATGTTTAGGTGGAATCTCTTTTCCTGTAGTCCCCTCTTAACCTTCTCTTCTCCAGGCTAAACATACCCAGCTCCCTAAGCCGCTCCTCATAGGGCATGGCCTCCAGACCTCCCACCATCCTGGTCGTCCTCCTCTGGACATGTTCCAGCTTCTCAATATCCTTCCTGAATTGTGGTGCCCAGAACTGGACACAGTACTCAAGGTGAGGTCTGACCAAAGCAAAACAGAGTGGCACTATTACTTCCCTTGATCTAGACACTATACTCCTGTTGATGCAGCCTAGATTTGCATTTGCTTATTTAGCTGTCGCATCACACAGTGGTCCACTAAGACTCCTAGATCCCTTTCATGTGTACAGTTTTCCCTCCATATCCACAAATTTAAGTATTCACAGCTTGAAAATATTCTTAAAAAAATAATAATCCAAAAAGCAAACCTTGATTTTGCCATCTTATATAAGGGACGCCATTTTGCTATGCCATTGCATATAATGGGATTTAGGCATTCACAGATTTTGGTATCTACGGTGGGGTCCTGGAACCAAACCCCAGCAAATATGAAGGGACAACTGTACTGCCATGAAGCCAGGTGTCACCCATCCTATATCTGTCCATTTCATTTTTACTGCCCAAGTGTAGTATCCTACATTTCTCCCTGTTGAAATTCACTTTGTTAGTGGCAAGTGCATCACTGAGCAGTGAAATCTCCTCTGTGGAGCCCTGTTGGCGCAGTGGTTAAATGCCAGTACTGCAAAGTCACCACGTTGCAAGTTGGATTCCAGCGGGCTCCAAGGTTCACTCAGCCTTCCATCCTTTCGTAGGTCGGTAAAATGAGGACCCAGCTTGTGGGGGGCAATTAGCTAACACACATTGGAAACTGCTTAACGCAGTGTAGATGTGTAAATAGCTATTGCTTAAAAGCAATTTGTAAGCCGCTCTGATAGCCTTGAGGCTGAAGAGCAGGGTATAAATAAATACACACACACACACACACACACACACACACAGAGTTGTCCCTCTGTATCCACGGATTTAAGTATTCACGGCTTGAAAATATTCTTTAAAAAATAATATTCCAAAAAGCAAACCTTGATTTTGCCAGCTTATATAAGGGACACCACTTTGCTATGCCATTGCATATAATGGGACTTGAGTATTTATGGATTTTGGTATCCACGTGTGTGGGGGCCGGCCTGGAAACAAACTCCAGCGAATATGAAGGGACAACTGCATATATATATATATATATATATATATATATATATATATATAAAAACCCATAACGATTTTCTAACGCCTGATGCTCTAAGACATTGTTTCCCAACCAAGGTTCCCTGGAATCCTAGGGTTCCCCAAGAGGTTGCTAGGGGTTTCCCAGGGGTTCCCTGAGACCTGAACATTATTTCAAGGGTTCCTCCAGCATAGAAAGGCTGCCCCAAGAGCACCCCTTTCCCCTCCGTGGGCCAAAAGGGATCCAATCAAAGGGGAAACCCTTCAGTGACGTCACGGGGTGGGCGGAGCTTCCCCTAGGTTTCCCCCGCACGTGCTCTGCGATCCTTTCAAAGGCGCCGCCGGGGGCAGAGCCGGCAGCCGGAGAGAGAAGGAAGCTGTTGGCTGCGCTGGTTTGGCGGGGTCGGCAGAGAGGCCCCGAGTCTCCCTTGTGGCTGTAGGGTGGCAGACCTGGCAAAAGAGAAGCAGATGCTCCTGCAGGGACGGGGAGGACACAGCCCACGCCACCCAGGTAGGTGAGAGGGAGAAAGAGGGACTGGCACTGGGATAGATCGTCTCTTGCGGGGCGCCTTCACCCCTTGCAGGGCAAGTCGGTTTAGTTGCAGCCACTTTCTTGTGAGCCAAGAACAATATTCTGAAACTGATCTAAAAAGAAACACAGCAGCAGGTTGTAAAAGTAAGCTGGGGTATGAAAGAGTAGTTATGCAGAGGAGGAGACTCAACTGCCTAAGCGAAGAAACACTTTTGATAAGATGATATAGTGTAGTGTGTGTGGTTCAAATTCATTTGTTCAGTCCAGAAATGTGCAAATATCTCCGGAAATTCATTTTACAGTTATCCCTCCGTATCCACGGATTTGGTATTCACGGATTTAAGTATTCACGGCTTGAAAATATTCTTTTCAAAAATCCAAAAAGCAAAGCTTGATTTTGCCATCTTATACCTGTATAAGGGACACCCTTTTGCTATGCCATTGCATATGATGGGACTTGAATATTCACGGATTTGGGGGGTCCTGGAACCAAACCCCAGCGAATGTGAAGGGACAACTGTATTATGTTAATGATGGACTAGTTACAAAGCTACTCTGATCAATCAAAATAATGTCCTGTATTTCTAGTTGAATTCAGGTTGCAATGCAAACCTTAGAAATGTGATTGTCCTGTTCTTACTGTGAGGTACCATACAGAAATCACTGTAGGAGGCCAATGGTAGAGAACGACCTCTATTGGTATCTGATGAACAAAGTTACCACTAACTTCTGTCCCATGATTTTTAAATCAGTAAGTCAATCAAATTGACATTTTCTGTTATATTTAAAAATGAAAAACAGGAAATAATTAAAATAATGATTATAAATAAAAAAGTTGGACTTGCTCAGCAGAACGACCTGCCTTTGGCACAACCGGCGCCCACCCGCACTCTTCTGGATGCTTGGCCGGGGTGGTCGTGGGGATGCAGGCTGAGCGGGGAGGGAGGGGGCTCATCCTTCCCCTGGAAGATAGGAATTCCTTATTGCCTGTTTTTTTTTTTCCTCCTGGCAGGGATGTATCTCATTTTAGGAATTACCTCTGGGGTTAACGCCCACTTTTTCTCCTATGCCTGGGCAGGGCTGGTTTAAAGCACCGGCGGCTTCAGCATCCGCAGGGGGGCCCATCATTGTGGGGGGGCCCTAGTAACCCTCCTCTTGCAAAAACATTATTAATAATAATCTGAATATCCTGTACTGTGAATAGCTCAGGTTGAGTTAGGTGACATTGACCTGAGATAAACATATGCCCCCCCCCCAAAATAAAGCATTGCAGGGCCCCCCAAAATTCCTTAAACCGGTCCGGGGGGGGCATCGTAACCCTCCTCCTGCAAAGACATTATTAGGGATAATCTGAACATCCTGTACTGTGAATAGCTTAGGTTGAGTTAGGTGACATTGACCTGAGATAAACGTATGGGCCCCCAAAAATAAAGCATTGCAAGCCCCCACCCCCAAATTCCTTAAACCGGTCCTGTGCCTGGGTTTTGTTGAGGAGGGCAGAGCGTGGTCTAACAGGGGCTGAGGCCAAAGCTGCCTCCCCTGGTGAGCTTTCACTTCCCTCCCCCTCCCTCCCCACTTAACGGAAGCCTCGTTTGTAACGATCATGGATAAGTTGGGGTTAGGAGTCCCAGCGCCCTTGGTAACAGACATCCCAAGTTGAATTTCGTGCCTGTCTAAATCATTCCTGCAGAGGTGAGCAGTGGGGAAAACAAACAAAAGGGCATTTATTTTAAGCTTTGTAAATCTTCATAAGTTCCTGTACGCCAAAGGCTTAGGGGCACCTAACAGGATTCCACAAAGCCTTTGCTCTTTGCTCAGCAACCCTCCCTGGAATTAGCTGAGAGGGCTGGGAGGAGGCGGCTTTCCCACAAATTAATTTATTGTTTTTAATTTGTACAGTACAGTCTGTTCTGAGTGGGGTCATTTTACTTTTGTTAGGGAGATGGAAGAACAAAAGAAACAAGGAGTTGGTGGGATCAAAAACTAAAGGGAACCATCACAGTGCTCATGAGAAACTGTGGAGGAATAGCAGCCAGTCTTCTCAATCTGAAATGTACTGAATAGGAAGTGTAAAAAAAAAATATTGTGGTTTCTTTGTAAGCCATCCCTAATGCACAAAACATACACTGTATTTATTTACATTAACATCTTTCTCCCAATATGCGACCCAAAGCAGAAGTGTCAAGACTTAAACACCTTTGAGACAGAGGTTTCCCTGAAGTTTTTTGTTTTTAATTATGCTGTTCTGTGACCTAGAAATCATGATATGTCTAGTGGAAGGTAAAATGATGGGAAGTAAACAGTCCTTTTGGCCAAGATGGACATGAACACAGCCAGGAATAATACTATTCTCTGGCACCAGGGCTTAAATTTGGGGTGAGGATCACCAAGGGTCAGTCCTGACATTTTATCAGTGCTCAGTCATGGAACATAACAATGCTCACACATTCAGGATTGGGAGAGGGCACTTCCAAACAAAGGAGGGTGTTTAAAATGTACCAAATTTTTATTACCTTTTTTTTCTGGGAATTAAATGGACCTGAGCAGGGCTGTTGACTATAGGGTGACATGGAGGTCTCTCATTCATAGGGTTGCTGTAAATTGGTCGGCTTGATTGCAGTTAACAACAACAAATTGACAAGAGCTTTGGGAAAAGCCACTTCTTGATTTACAACTTCAATAATTGCTCAATCACCTATGCTGGTTAGCAGATTCTAAGAGCTATAGTCCAAAGAAGTAACTTTTTCTAGCTCTGCATTATACACCACTGGAAGAGGAAGCAAACTGTTTTAATTCCATACACACAACCATGTTGGGCTACTGTATCAAAAATGAGTTATGTGGCAAAAAGCATTTAAGAGTAGCCACTGAAGGTTTGTTGCTGTTGTTAACTCTCATCAAGTCAACTTCAATTTATGGCAATCCCATAAATAATAGACCTCCAAGTTACCTTATCATCAATAGGCCTGCTCAGGTCTTACAGACGCAGAAACATGGCTTCTTTGATTGAGTCTGTCCATCTGGAATGCAGTCTTCCTCTTTTTGTACTGCCTTCTACCTTACCAAGCGTTGCTGTTGTTTCTAGTGTCTTCTCATGATGACCAAAGTTCGACAGTCTCTATTTAATCATCTTGGCTTTTAAGGAGAGTTCAGGATTTATTTGCTCTTGGACCCAATTATTTCTTTCTAGCAGCCCATGGTATCACAGTATCCGTATAACTCTTCTCCAGCACCACATTTCAAATAGGTTGATTTTCTTCCTATCAGTTTTCTTCACTGTCCAGCTTCCACAACCATACATACAAATGGGAAACGTGATGGCATGGACAATCCTAACTTTAGGATTCAATGATATATCTTGACACTTCAGGATCTTGTCTAGTTCCTTCATAGCTACCCTTTCAAGTCCTAGTCTTCTGATTTCTTGACTGCAGTCTCCATTCTGACTGAGCCAAGATATGGAAAATCTTGAACTATTTCAATGTTTTCATTTAAAGTAGACAACTAAAGTAAACTTTAAAGTTATGTAAGTCATCTGTGATAATTATTTTTGTTTTCTTAATGTTCCAACTGTACACCTGCCTTTGCACTTTCTTCCTTGACTTTCTTCAGTAATCTGTCCAAGTCTTTGCTATTTTCTGCTAGTAGTATGGTGTCATCTACATATCTTACATTGCTGATTTTCCTTCCTTCAGTTTTTATGCCTCCTTCCTCCAAGTCTAATCATGCTTTATGTTTTAGTATACTGGTTACTCTTTGAAGTTCCACAGGACTTCTTCTTGGCAACTGACCGTACCAGGTGGAAAAGACCTGGATAAAATCCCTACTAGGATTAGAAAAATGATTTCCTCCCCTTCCCGTTTCCTACTCAGGCCGGTTTAAGGGGCCTGCAACACCTGCAGTTACAGGGGGCCCATCATTGTGGGGACCCCCATCATAACCCTCCTCCTGCAAAAATATTAGTAATAATCTGAATATCCTGTACTGTGAATAGGCTAGGTTACATTGACCTGAGATAAATATATGGGCCCCCAAAAGTCCTTAAACCGGCCCTCTTCCTACTCTTCATAATGCAGATGTTATCCTTTTTCTGGGATGTGTGATCTTGTAAGGAGCTTGGTGGTATATGTTATGCTATACATGTTATGCAAAGAGATGCTTCCTTTACTTTTATAGTATAGCTGTACAGTTCTGGTTCATCAGGCTAGTGTGGAGATGGACGATTCTGCACTGAGGCTCAGGTACCCTTCATAGCTGTGTGGATGACTTTGAAAAACATCTTTTCTTTGAATTTCACTGCTAGCCACACCTGCCTATGTGCAAGTAGCCATTAAAGTAAAAAGTCCCTTAAGGGAAGCAAAAATAATCCAATTCTTACTGATGTGTTCATCATAACCTTTGTTGTTTGCATATCCTCAGTCCTATTCATGCCTACTGCTACAGGCACAGGTACTGCTTCCCTAGGACAATGTTTCACACCACTGCAGTATGTCTGGGATCACCCAGGCCTAGGGCTTCAATAGCTAGTCCTGCTGCATAAGCTGCCTCGATTACTCTGCTGTGTTAGTGATGGCTTGAAGAGAAATTACAGGGTTTTTTTTATACTTTTACACTCTCACTCAACTGTTGCCATTTTCTGCAAATTGGCTAGAAGTCCTCTTGTGGGAGCCCATGCCACTGTATTGTGCGGCAAAGCATTGCTTTATTTACCAAGCACTTGAGAGTCATGAAAACCGCTTTCTAGAAAGTTGAGCACAACTCATCAAGAGCCATGTAAATAGGGTACATTGGTACCCACCAGCTTTCAGCAAAAGAGATCCTTCATTTTTTTATAGAAAAGGGAGCTTTTTATGATGTTATACCACTCCAGCAAAAAAAGTTATACCTTCCAAACATATAGAACAATTTTTAAGTGTCACCATCACTATTACTGAGTAGCAATTATCAAACCACAGTTGCAGGTCCACAAAGAGTCAGTGGGGCATTTTGAGTTCAGATATCTTGAGGGAGACAACGGATTTAGCAATGTTTAGATTAATTGAAGTTTTCATCATGATTTAGTTCACCTGGTTTCAGATTGGTCACCACACAGGACCCTTGCAAAGATAAGGACAGGAAGGTAGGGTTGGGAATGCATCTTTTGTGATATGCCAAGCGCCATCAAGGGAAACTGAAATCTGGTGCCAATGAGCTTGACTAGACACTGGGGGTCTGATTCTACTTCATGTACTCTGACTCTCAGATATTTCTTCTCTCTCTCTCTCTCTCTCTGGGTTTTTTTTCCTTTTTTTTGGGGGGGGGAGTTCTCCTGGGCAACCTCAGGTTATCTTTTTCAATTCACCCCATCCTCTGATCTGGCATTCTGCAAGCTGGTGCCCCCCAGATGTGTTGGACCATGGCTTCCACCGGTCCCATTTAGTGTTGTCCAGCATATCTGGAGGCTGTCAACTTAGGGAAGGGTAGCTGCTATTCACTCTGGCATTATTAGCCAAGTTATTTTTTATTTTTCAGAGATCCTGCCCAGCTTTGGGATGCCACGGCCTAGTTTAACAATGCCATTTCAAGCATGTGGCAAGAAAGCTAGGCAGCCAAAATGACTTCCCATCAAGTTCTCTCTCACATACACCTGAATACCACGTTCCTTTTTATAAAGAGGTAGTTGAAATTACCATGACTTCAGTTTTGTTTTGAGATTTAACAGCAAAAAAAAAAAAAAAGAGGTTGGGAGAGTAGCATTCCTTTCTATAGAATGAAATTATTCCTATAAAGAATATAAGTAGCCTCTGGTAGTGAGTAGGATAGAATTCCTCCCTCCCCCATGCAACAACCAATTTTCTGTGTGCAGATAATGTCTGTTTGGAGAAGTATTTAATCACATGAACCCACACTTATGAACTGGCATAGCTAAGATGCACGCTTTCTGTCTCTAGCCCTAGCTATGCTTCCGCTGAGAAAAAAAGACGACATTTCTGTTCCTTTCTAAATTCCAGAGGATTGTCATCTGCTTTAAACTACTTCTGCACTCCTCAGGGCATTTCCCCCACTCAGAACTGTTTTAATTCTAAACCAGCCATTTTGACTACTAGTCAAAAAGTGGGGTTTGGAAAGCCTATAGGACATGCAGATCAATGGCTACAAACACTCTGTGGGAAGACAACTGTTTTTATGCACAATCAGATTTATGTTTACATTTTATACTCAAACAGGTTTACACATGAATGAATTACTTTGGTTTTCACAAACGATGTCAGGCTATGGGTCATTGCAACTCCCTACCAACAAAAGTGTTTTTTGTGTTGCTTGTTTCAGACTTTCCCTGCCCCTGCAGATACCTGTCCATCAAGCAGCCAGGTTCCACACTTCCAGGGCATGGAGCTTGCCTCTCAAACATGGCCAGTGAACATGAGTGCTCCAAACCGCACAGAGACCTTGGCACTACTGTCTCAACACGCCCCTCCTTCCTCCAATGAGAGCCCTCTTTACAGCGACTACCAACCACCTCACTTTGACCTTCTTCCTATACCCAAGGCTGTGCTTTACATGCTCATGGCTGCTGCTGTGGTGGTGAGCGTGGCCTATGCCATTGTTGGTCACTTGATCAAGGACCTGGCACATGACCTGGCAGGTAAGTCTGGCAAGGGACAGACAATAAGCTGTGCCTTCTGTTCTAATTGGCCATAGAAGAAATACAGATTCAGTGCCAAAGAAAGCTTAATGTGTGAAATAGTGAATTTCCACTATATTGCCCAATATATTTTTTATTATAGAAATGGGCAAGGTGCTGAGCAAGGCACCAAAGCTCCATCCATGAATAAAAGGTACTCAGTCCTATCTTTAGGTTTCTTTCAACAAGCGTTGCCCACACCCTTTTAAATATAATTTCACAGTCATGTAAGGGCTAGAAACTTGCTTTTTAAAAGAGTTGAAATTGTTAGCATATTTGGGATTTTGTCCTGTGCCCATGTTGAATCACAATATGTATATGTATAGAAACCAGCCTTTAAGGAGTTCACTCATGACCTTTTCCAGTGCAGCTCAACTGTGTTGTGTTTGATACCTGTGTGTCGCACTATTTGGTGCACAAGATTTATTTTCCAACAACTCTGAACATCTGTAGTTAACTGCGGATCTCTGGTATAAGCTTCAGTTATGACCAATTAACAGTATTTTCAGATGTAAACAAAACTAGTAGAAAATTATCTATCCTAATACGTTAGTGATGGAAAGGGGAACATACTAGGATAGATAATCCTAGATAAGGGGATATTCAGTTTTTACAGGAACAAGAGAAGAGGTGGGGGCTTCTGAGAGATGTCTAATACTGTGAATGCATGGATGCTTCCACCACCTTCCCTCCAAGTTGTTTCTGGTTTAGGTTTTGCCTTAGGTCACTCGATCATGGGGTTTTCTTGGCAAGATTTGTTCAGAGGGAGGTTGTCATTGCCTCCTTTCTAAGGTGGAGAGGGTGTGACTTATCCAAGGTCACCCAGTGGGTTTCTATGGGGGAACAAGGATTTGAACACTGGTTTCCTAGATTCATAGTCCAATGTCCAGACAGCTATAACACACTGGCTCTCTCCTCCTACAGCCTTCTTCTTTTAGTTGTTGGAATATGTTTGGTTTCTTCCATCCCATTTCCCCATTAATCTATGGGTATGTTAAATATGCACTAGAATTAATTTAACATGCATTTTATAATAAAATGTGCACTTTATAGTACATTTTTAAAGTAAGCTGCCTCACAACATTTGAAGATGAGCAGAAACAAAAGGATAATTGCATTTTTGGTTCATTAATTTGTTTGGAAGGTGCAGTGTAGGACAGCTGGCTTCCTGATTGTGAACTGAATGAAATCCTCAAGCATGCTTAGCCACTGGGAGTCACAATGGGCAACTCCTTGGCTCTCAGCATGACCTACCAATGACTATTTTGAAGATGAACAGGATATAGCAGCAGAAACACAACTCTGTAGAATAATTATGGGAATTATATGCAAATGAGTTAAAACTATACAAAATTCAGCCAGCACTCACATGAAAACAGGAGACAGCTAAAACTCCCTCCTGCAAGTACTCACAACAGGTAAGTCACACACCTTGGCAACTGTGCCCCAGCCCCTACAGTTAAACTATCCAGAAATGAATCTTGGTTACCCTGCCTGTATTGCCAGAGAATTTAAACACCTAGGAATTTAAACACCTATTCAACTATATTAATTTGTCCTCTCCTTCCATTATATTATATGCTCTACTAAAATTGAGCTGAATTTGTGTATGGCTCTAGAACAAGGTAATCATGTGCTGTGAAACTAAACACAAAGGGAGACCCATCTATCACACCAAATTAATCTTACTGCCTCTATTCATTTGCCCAACCAACCCAACCATCATCATTATCATTAAATACAGAAAAGCCTTTGCTTCCCTTTGACTCTCACAGAAAGAATGAGTTGGTACTTATCATGAAGGCTCATTCTTGGATGGCATGTTGTTCCCCGTGTACCAGCATACATAACAGAAGTCCCAAAGTCCAAGAGGTTGCCCTTTGAAGGGCACATAGGCCAAATTCATCCATGACTTCTAGACAGTTTCCCAGTGTTGAAGCCAGTGACCTCCTAGCTACAGTCATAGCTGTTATATTTTAGGCTGCAAATGCTGCAGAATCATGCCCTACATCAGCTATAAATTGTAGGGCCTTTTAAATCCTTTCAAATGCCCTATAAAAATTGCATGCTATGTCCTAACCTTCCAAAATCTCTTGTGACCATAATATTGTCACTCTAACAAACACAGAAGTCACAACAGAAAATCAATTTGCCAATGTGGAGGCTTCATGTGCACTTTTAAGTGCTGCCTCAATTCTACAGTTGTCTGTATCCCTAAGGCCTGTGTTTTCCTCCTTAGGGACTATTGCATGAGACACCAAAGCAGAAATTAGTCCATCGTTCAATGGGACCTTAAGATAGAATCATAGAATTGTAGAGTCGGAAGAGACCACAAGGGCCATCCAGTCCAACCCCCTGCCATGCAGGAAATCACAATCAAAGCATCCCCGAGAGATGGCCATCCAGCCTCTTTAAAGACCGCAAAGGAAGGAGACCCCTCCATGCTCCGAGGGAGTGTGTTCCACTGCCAAACAGCTCTTACTGTCAAAAAGTTCCTCCTAATGTTGAGGTGGAATCTCTGTTCCTGGAGCTTGCATCCATTGCTCCATGTTCTAGTCTCTGGAGCAGCAGAAAACAAGCCTGCTCCATCCTTAATGTGACACCCCTTCAAATACTTAAACAGGGCTATCATATCACCCCTTAACCCTCTTTATTCCAGGCTAAACATACCCAGCTCCCTAAATCTCTCCTCATAAGGCATGGTTTCCAGACCTTTCACCATTTTAGCCACCCTTCTCTAGACACACTCGAATTTGTCAATATCCTTTTCGAATTGTACTCCATGTCCTTCTTTCCATACACATACAGCTTCTGACTACATCCTAGAAGTCTTCTTGTATTCAGTGGAGACTCCCACTGTAAACCAATTAACTCTTTGAACATGCCAGGAAAAGGAATGTCAGTCCCTTTGCTGCTGGTTTTTTATTACCGTTGCTGCTCCTTTCCCTTACTTCCTTTTCCTTTATTACGCTGCACCTCTTCCTATCTTCCAAGTCTAATGTCTGCAACACTTTTTAACATGCGCTTAAAATTGTCTACTTTGAATAATCTATTTCAAGTTATTTCTTTTTCTATTTCAATCTTTGAAGACTCCTCTTCTTCAGTAAAACTGTCTATTTCTCCCAGACATCTGAGTGGATTTCCACATCTGCATTTGTGCTGTCTCTTTCTAAGTGTTTAGATTTTGAAATGCATTTTCCACTTAAATGGTACTTCCTAATTCCTCAACTCCCTACTGTTCCCTTTGTTTCCCTTAATGTTAGTCTTATTGCATACTACACCGTTCCACCCTATCACCACGTGAATTATTTGTGCTATTTAATTGATGGTAATCACTAGATAATAAATTCATTGCATTTAAATTTTGCCTCTGCGTTAGGTTCATTAGATTTGATTATAAAAATTCATTAAATTTCCTTCTAATATTTAAAACATGCAAATTCATTATGTTATTAATTTCCCTATTTACCAACAGTGCTTCAATTTGCTGAAGTTGAAGCATGTGGAGGAACATGCACTGACTCATTCATCACCCCTTGTTTTTTCCACCAGCATGCTTCACAAATAAGATAGGAAGGAAGGGTGCTGTTTCCTTTGTTTACAAAGGGTCTGTCCATCACACTCTGCATCTGCATTCCAGCCTCCCTCTGTTGCTTAGAAATGCTGTGTGATTCAGCCCTGCCCCCTGTTGTGGAATGTCTGTTTCCCAACACTGTGGCCCAAAGTGACATTTGGTGATTTCTCCACCTGAGACTGCAGAGTTCCAGACCTCTTCTGATGAGATAACTCCGCTTTCTTAGTCTTAGCCCCAATTTTAACTTTTTCTACCTTTTAAAATGTGACCGCAGAGCAATCAATTTTTTTTTCTGCTTCACCACTTGGGTTTTGGGCTTCTTCAGAGGTACCTCAGCTGAACACTCCGAATCACTTTCACTGGTCATAATAAAAATTCTTTTTAATGATTTCTCATTAACCCCCTCAGAGGCACACTGGTCTGCAGCCATCTGGATCTTTCCCATGTATTTATTGTCTGCAGCTGTGATCTGCAGAGAGCACTCAGAGTGCCATCTCTCTCGCCCTATCTTCTATGCTTTCTTTTCTTTTCCATTGGAGGAGTCTCCTCAATATTAACTGCCTCCTCCTCTAAATCTTTCCTCCTCATATTAATATTTTCCATTGATAAACTGACTAAACCTGACTCCTGCTACTTATGCTGGTAAACAGGGAATAACCCAACTATTATGGATTGCTCCTCCATGTCATCCAGAGAATGCATCAGGAAGACGCCTAACAACTGAAGGCATCTACTTTGCTAAAAATGAGCAGATGCATTTCAGGTTACACCAAATAAGAGGGGGAGGTTGCATCTCAAGATGACTGCACCAGCCCTTTTTCTGGATGTGCTCAGACTCTTCCTCTGGTAATGCCAAAGTGTTTTTCCCACAAAAGGAAGCATAACTTCAACAAGATTTCCTGACTGCCAGATGATATGGACAGCCAACTCCCAGTATTTCTCACCACTGACTATGTTTACTAGAGCTGATGGGAGCTCCAGTCCTACAACACTCACCTGTTTTAGAGGACAGACTACACAGCCCGTTAGCATATCTCTTGCATGCACACACAGTCCCAGATTCAATCCTTGGAACTGAATTGAACCTGCCACATACCATTGATACTACTGGGCTAAAGGCGGCCAAGAGAAGCGCTTTGGTACGAGGCAGCTTTGTAATACACTTTTATGTTTCCTTCTAGATTGCTTGCTGGGGCCGCAGCCTGAGGAGCCAGACAAGGAAGAGCCAGCGCCCCCACCTCTTTCAGGCTTTCAGCCCTCCATCCTGGCCAAGACTCGCACATGTACCTGCTCAACACATCATGCTGAAGAAGTGCATATAACCCTAGAGGAGGTGCCACAGACTACATAGGGGCTATGCAACAGCAAGCAAGACTGCTTCGCAGCAAAGGAAGTGGTAGGTTTGAGTTCTTGTCTTCCTGGGCTGAGTGGGAAGGAACAAGCACAACAGTCAGGCAGAAGGAGCCAGCCAAGCATGGCAAGGAGCAAGAGACTGTTGTGAGGAAGCTGCCCCATGTTCTCCTGTCAGCCACTGTCTAGTTGCTGCTGCTCTGGGACTCTGCTTCTCACACGCTGTTAATTCAGGTTCCACGAGCCTTTGCTTTAGTTTATAGCCAGGGGGCACAGAGCCTTGGTCCAAACAGCTCCAGCTTCCTTCTTGATGCTACCAAGAATGGAGGGAGAGTTCTTGGACATCTACCTGCTGACTAGGGCCCATGAACTAGCCTACTGCCTTGAAGCTACATGGCTTTTATTGACTAGGCCATGTGAAAGACTAAGCTCAAACCCAGGACAAGGCAAAGCCTAAGAAACAAGAATGAGCAAGCCACTTAGCTGTCAGAATACAGCTTCAGCTGGAGAGTCTTTATTCTGGCAGGTGGAACAACTACGGTTTGAGGAGTACAAATGTGACTCCTGTAGCCCTGCAATCTTAAAACAAGGGACATTTTTGATACAATAAAAATCCGCTATTCACTTTACTGTAATGTCTTTCTTTGTTGCTGAACATTACAGCCACTGACACTAGTTATCCTTCCTTCTGACACCCGTCTGACTAACGAGTTTGCTCCTTTTTGACAGAGTGAGTACTGATCATTGTGAAGCCCACACCACCTCAGCTCATATTCATTCTGCCCTCTAGCCCAGACTTTGCTCTACTGGAGCTCTGGTCATAGAGAAAGCACAGTAATCATAAGAGCAGTGCCAGAATGCCTTTTGATCCCTTTCCAAAATCAGTTCACACTTGCTGAACCAAGAATGCATCCTTTATGCCCAGATATTCCTCTAAACTACATTTTGAAAAAAGAAAGGTCTTGTCTGTAGGCCTCCTATTTAGGAAGCCACAGAGGGACTAGAGGCAGGGAGGAGAGATTATATACTAATTTACAAAACAAAATATGATAGTGCAGAAGAGAAATTCAGAGGAAGAAATTAGAGGATAGAGTTGTAGAAACAACAAGAGATGGGGAAACAGCACACAGACATAGGCAAATTGTTTTCTCTGTCTCCACAGAGGGCAGGTGAGAGTCTCTCCTGGCCCATCCACTCATTCTGAAACTCAGGTATTCAAGAAGGGATGACAGAAGACAATGAAAGGTGCAGACGTTTATGTTACTCTTCAGGAGGACATGGTAACAAAGTTGCCTACCTACACTGCAAGAGCATCAGTTAACTAAAGCAGGAACCAATTCTGCTTGTGATCTTGCATTGTTACAGTAGACTCTAGACTGAAACATGTTTAATTTAACCTTGGGTTGCAAGTTGAGAGAGACCAATCCTCCAAAATGATAGAAGGTCCACACAGTCTAGGCTTTTCAGCTACTTTCTCCCTGCCATCCAGAATTGTGAACAGTCCCAGTGTTCCAGCAAGGAATAGTGGTAATAAATAGATCTGAAGAAAGAGGAAGGTATCTGCAATCTAGGCATCCAAGCGGCAGAGCGGACTGTCGTATACCATCTGCAGATTGACTTTGTGACCAACCAACTCTCGGATATTATTTATGCCGTACTTGATCATGGTGGGACTGGAAAAGAAGGAAGAGAAGTCTCAGCAGCAATTTCTTGGAAATGATTTATAACTTTCACAAAAAATGCTGGAGACAATATGAAAAAATTGTTAAAATAAAAAAATGCCCCTAGTAGTTACATATTAGACCACAGGAGAAATGCAAGGAAGAGAGCAACTCCCTACAAACAGAGCTGTACCTTGAGGTTCTCTGAGCAGCCGAACAGTGTATCTCTCCTCCTGTACCTACTATGATAATGTAGTCGACACACCTTTGCCCAGCATCAGTGCATAGCGCTGTTGATGCTTCACCAGTTTGATCCAGCAGAATAACCTGCTGACTGTATTCCAGGTCAGGAGGTGGGTGAGGTCTAATCCTCCAGAGGTGAGGAGGACACATGGCTTGGGTCATCTAGTCTCACGGCAGAGATTAGAGCCTTGGAGAAACAAGGTGTCAACTGCAGACTGAGGTTTATTAAGATTAGTTTCAGCTCCTGCTTACTTAAGAGTCTTAGAAGGGTGCAATGTGAGTTAAGGAGGTGTTGCGTCCCTGTCACAAAGACATCCCCCAGCCTAGGAGTTTTCTGGCAGGACACAATACCAAAAGGTCATTTAAAATTGGGTTGAAAGGGTTAGCCCCTCTTCCCAGGATTCAAAGATACTTACCGTTCCAGAGATAGTCCCCAAGCAATGACAGACACCCCATCTGGCAAGCCCATAGGCAGCAGCATCTCTGGGCGGAAGACCCCTGAGTTGCCCACTTCCACCCACTTCTTCAATCCTACAAGAGAGTGAAAAGTTTGCTGTACTGTTAAGGTAGGGAAGTGGGGCCAAGCAGACAGCTTAGCCAAAGGTCTTGGATAGTATCAGGATCCCATTCCTCAGCAAGCTTCAAGCTTATTGGAGGAATCCAATCTGCACAAACCCCTGGAACTTGAGGCAAATGACCTGTGAGAATCTCCTGCACAAGGCTGGCTACTAAGAAGGACTAGACAGAGATGGGGAGGATCATGTAATATATTTATATGAAAGGAGTACAGAAGGAAATGCCACGAAGCACAGTATTTTCATAGCTTAAATCAAGAGAAAATAGCAATGTTGTAGTTTGGCCAGTCCCACAGCTATCATGGAGCATCGATGGAGGGGTAAGGCACAAGGCAAGAAGAGCACACTGACTGGTTCAAATGGCTATACAAGCCAATTCAAGCATTGGATTTTGAAATCTTGGGTTCTGTATGAGAGACAAGCAGGATATAATACAGAAATGGGTGCAACATTCTCTCCCTCTCCCTCTTTCCACACACATGAGGACACACTGGTATTTTAATTGCTGTGCCCCAGTTCTAGAGCCACTGTTATCTTGAAGCCCAAGAAAGTTTAAAACATTGGAAGAACAACCAATGTGGAAAGGAGGGGGTGGACACTTTTTAGCACATGTTTACACAAAACTTCCATTCTCTTGGATTCTCCTTTCTCTCAAACAGGAAATAAAAACATGACTTCCACTTTCCTATTGCCTTTAAAAAATATTTTGGGAAGTTCTGTCATATTCTATACAGGATTTTTTAAAATATGACTAAAATCTGAAAGAGATTATATGTCTTGATTTTAGGCAGATGTAAAGTCATGAGCCTTGTATTTAATGAAAAGAGCTGGGATGTTGCTCTGGAAAAACATGGGACATGTCCTTTAAATATCAGGACAGCTGGGACTTATGGAAATAGGAATTCCTACAAATGGGTGACAAGGCAACATGTCAGAGTATGCTGACAGTGGAAAAGCATCCTAATTTATGCTGTCTTATCAGGATGACCAGTTTATGCAACAGTATGAGTCATAAGGGGATTATCAAAGGCTAAATTGGGGACAGTCAGAATTCCTTCCTTAGGCAGTTAGCGTGCAGCTGCCCTCTGAGCTGAGGCGGAAAGCTAAAACCTGTCATAGGTAAGAATCTGAGTAGAGATCAGAGTTTTCAGATAGCTTGTTCTGTTTCCTGAAAAACATGACAGCCGCAATTTAGAATGACTGGCCTCTGCAAACCAGCTTATTTACTGGAAAATTTGTTTCAGTTCCCAACAAATGAAGCAGAGAAGATATAAGAGAAGGGAGAAACAGGCAATATTACATTTCTTCAAACTGCATCTACCAATTTACCAGCACTCACCCTGGTGATAGCTGAAAATCTCCATGCTGGGCTCTGTATAAGGATTGTACGCAGGCTTGAAGCGCAGCTGAGTGATTCCTGTCAGAGAGATAAAAGGTGATTCCTGAAAACAGAGACAGGCAGCCCCCCAAGCCTTTCTCCTAGATTGCTGCCAATCCCTGATCTGCCCCTTGACATCTCCCTCCATTTCATCATTCAGCAACCCTTACCCAGCTTGGTGAAAAACTCCTTCAGGACACCCATTAGATCTCCCAGGGTCAAGCCATAATCAGTCACTACCCCTTCGATCTGATGGAACTCTGCCAAGTGCGTAGCATCCAATGTCTCATTTCTGAAGACACGATCAATGGAAAAGTATTTGGCAGGGGTGAATTTTTCCTGTAGGAGAAGGATTTGTCATCAGTCTATATTTTGGCTTGATTCAGACATTTCAATCTCAGCAGATGGAACACCCAGACTTAGGTGAACCCTGCCCTACCAGCTTTAGATGAGTCCCACTGTTACTTTGTAGTTGGGGTAGGCAATGCTGGCTCCACAATAGTTGTACTATAGCCCATAAACCTCTGGAGGGCCACATTTGCCCACTCCTGCATTTACTGTGAAGTCCTTCCTTCATTTTTGTTCCATCGTTCACATAGCCAAGATAGTGCAAAATAGGAAAGTGTATTACTGAGTAGCTACCTGCTGTGCTAACTGATAGAGCATCCGGGCACTGACAGCAGTTGTGTGCGTCCTAAGGAGGTTCTTCCGAGCCTCCTCCAGTTTCCAGTCATATTTGTACCTGCGAGGGTAAGAGTGGGAAGAGATTACATAAAAGGAATGTGGGATGTGACTCCAAAAGTTAATATCTGATGTATAGGACAGAAGAACGAGCCAGTATAAGCACTATTGCTCTCAGAAGGTAAAAGAAAAAAAAAATTACTTACTGGACCTCATTTTAAAGAAATCATCCATTTCCATTTTATAGCATGATTTGGGATTTTGCTCCCTTACACATCACAATGCCCATTGTCAACTCTATATGCCACTGCAAAGTAATATAGTTCAAGCTATGACTTCCAAGAGTGCAATGACTCTAGCAAACATAGGAGACTAAATTCCACAAGGGAGCCTTGTGTCTCCACTTCTTTCATGCTTGTGGCACAAGTAACACTAACAAAGATGCCCTTACAATTCTCAGAAACTGGAGAAAGACCCTTCTATTGCAAGCAGTAACAATTAGCCCTGCAGTCAGCTGGGCAAGGCATCACACAAGTTTGACATACACATGTTTTTCACCAGTATCGTCTGTTGTTTTACATCGCCAAGCCCAACCATAGGGCAAAAATGTTTCCTGAATCTCACCCCTGCGAGCCATAACCTCCTTGGGAGTGAACCCTCTTTACCCTCTTCAGATAATCCATGGGAAACTCAATGGCTTCAGCAGGATCTGGAAGAAAGGAAACAACGCAAGTGATGTGAGCATGTAGGAACTCCATGCAAATCCATCCAGTGCATTGGTGAAATGAGAGGAAAAGCTTGGAGTAAGTGCTTCCATTGCTCTCTAGGTCCAGGGGAAGATAAGCTTCCAGAAAATGAGATCATGTTGATAGACAACCAGACCAGAGTTATATGTGAAGTTGAAGGCTTCACAGTCGACATCCATACGTTTTCTGTGGGTTTTTCCCCGGCTATAAGGCCATGTTCCAGCAGACAATGGACCATTAGCCAAACAGACACTAATCCTCCTTGCATATCTCTCCCCAGGAACTAGCCATTCAAATACGTAAATTTACATATCCTCTCCAACAAGGGTTTACAGTATATAACACACACACACACACACACTCCTACCCAACCATTCTCTGAAGATGCCAGCCACAGATGCAGGTAAAACGTCAGGAATAAACTCTTCCAGAACACAGCCTCACAGCCCAGAAAAACAGCCCACAGAGAGACCAGAGTTACTTTACTTTCTGTAACAGAATGGAGACTCTTCTCACTTAAATCCAGCCTAAAAAGGACACTTGCAAGAGGGCCCAATCTTGGGGCGGGATTAGGTATGGGCACATTAAGAATTGTGGGAAAGTGACACAAACACCACCATGAAATGGCTGCTATGCGGAACCACGCCTAGCTGTGGGCATACCTAGTCACAGCACCAGTGGGTCATGATCTGAGCAGGGGAAAGGACCCACCCTATCACAGGATGAAGTGACCTCCCAGATCCTTCCATGAACTACTGGTTGTTACAAAATGGCAAGAAGTAAAGGGAATAGTAAATCAAAAACAGATCATCATAAATTTTCATTTTTAAAAAACATGGGATCCTTCCAAAAACCACTACTTCAGTAAAATGGATCTTGATATCTTAAGACTGCAAAGCAAAAGTCAAAATCTAATGCTTGCAAGCACTGCCATGGCACAAAAACATAACATATTTTCATTATTCTACATGGAATGACAACAAAATGACCATAAAATCATAGAACACATCAGTGTACACAAAGAGGGACTATGATTTTATGGTGGTATGTGAGGCAAGAAAGAATATGTTGTTAAAATGATGTGCATTCATGAGAATCTGTGCTTTGGATCTAGGCCTTGTGCTTTAGTAGCATTGGTGAGGATAGAGCTATGATTTTGACTTTGCAATTTGTAAACACCAATGTAAAATTGAATGAGATGGTAGTTTGGGGTACAGTAGAATGCTACATGAAAATCATCCACATCTAAGACTTCAATTCTACTGGATCAAAATTTGATACCTTAGAAAATCAAACACATGCACACATGCTTTGGTTGTGCTTACATACACTCCTATCTGTATAGTTGAGTGTGTGTGCTTTCTCTACATGACTATGTGCATTGCTCTTCTGCATGTCCCCCCACCAACACCTCCTGTTTACTCTGTTCAGTTCAAACCTCTGTGCTCACCTCCTGTCTTTCCCTTGATACTGAAAAGTCTCTGTCTCTCTCATGCCCCCTCCCCATCCATTTTTGTACAATCAACAATGCTTTTTTTTAAAGCCTCTTGGAAGCCTCTTGCTGCAGATGGGAGTTGTTTTAGATGCTTACAAAAACGTTTCTTGATACAGAACAATGCATGAGAAGAGGGATTTAAAATGGGAGCTGTCTGGCAATGATGGCAGCCAAGTTGCAGGTTGCTTGCATGTGGCACATTGGAAATTTGCATCCTAATGACTCAGGCCTCTACTGTGATCAGCCCCTAAAGGGAGAAATCCTTAGGTCTTGATATCCTAGCTATGAAAAGGCAGCAGTGGGAGGTCAGGTGAATGCAAGCTAACTGACCTTTTATGAAGAAAGTGTCATGCTGGTCCCGTGCTGGATGCTGCTGTGGTTGGAAGAGGGCATCAAAGTTCCAGAAGGAGCTCTCAATGAAATTATTGGTGGGCATTTCTGTAAAACTTAAGAGAGAAACACTTGGTCAACAAGACAGCTATGAAGGAGGCAATCACAGGAGTAGCTTCTGATAAAATATAGGACTACAGCTCCAATCAGCACAGAAGAAGACATCACGGATCTTTTCAGAGCTAGAAAAGAAGGGGAGAGGAAGTTTGCTCCAATAAAAGTATTTTGCCAGCACTGCCTTCCTTGTTGGTGGTGGTTGGGGATTAAAATCAAAATCCAGGTTGGCTGAGCTCTCAAATGCACATGTTATGGGAAAACAAATTTTGTCCTTCCACATTTTGTCCTCCCAAAATCCAGCCCCACCAGGATTCTGTAGATAAAGAAATACGTACCCCATTTCAAGGAAGATCTGCCGGAACTGGCTGCGGACTTTTAGCAGCGGATGGAGATGCCCACTTTCAGGCATGATGCCCAGTGCCTCAAAGTTGTACGCCTTGAAATTCAAGTCTCTCCAAGAACCACTGCAAGTTTGCGGGAGGGGTGTGTGAGAGTAAGGGGAAAGAGTTAATTTTGTAATAAGCTATGGTTCCTTTCATATCACTTTTCACTCAGCTGTAGAAATGTTGCTTATAAAAAAGGCAGCTACTAGCATATCCCAGGAAGCAGGGAGGTGAAGAATTCTGCCAAAAGGGTCTGCAAAGGTAATAGGAACTAAGAAAATCCTTTTCACTATTTCATAATAGTTGAGGGGATGTTGCAGAATAACTG
Organism: Gambelia wislizenii; assembly: GCA_030847615.1. Classification (NCBI taxonomy): domain Eukaryota; kingdom Metazoa; phylum Chordata; class Lepidosauria; order Squamata; family Crotaphytidae; genus Gambelia; species Gambelia wislizenii. Next base: position 265,958,767 of record JAUMIR010000002.1, read on the forward strand.
TGAAAGCAAAAATTCTGCAGCCAAGGTTCAAACTGAGGACATAAAAGCAAATTCTGGTAGGTAACCACAAGATGGGAACACTAACCGAAGTATGACCACAATGGTTCCTCACCTGGCAATCATCTCTGGAGTGAGGTCTGTTTCTTGCTTGGCAACACTTGTACTGAAGGCATTTCCTTTTTTGATCCAGTATGACTTCAGAGTCCTGAAAGCAAACAGTTTTTGCTGCTTCTTCTGTTGGACAGAAGCACGTCTGAATTTCTGTTGAAAGGTTTGCACACCAAAAGATACATTTCTGCACAACAGTTGAAAAGACCCCAATCCTAACAGCCCCCATCTTTGCAGAAATGAATCTGAGAAACAGAGATCATATGGAGTGGAGTGATGAAATCTAAACTCACACTTCTGCCAGGAGTTTCCGCTTTTTCAGTTCATTCTTGTCCTTCTCCTCAAGGCTATCGGCCTCCCCTTGCTGTACCTGGAACAGCTTCTCCCTCACCGAGTCCTGTACAGCCTCTACCTAGGAGAGAAGAAAAGCCCTTTGACGAAAGAGCCCTGATGCTCTTGTTCCCATCCCATTATCCTTGGATTCCACTAGTTAAAATTAAACCAGCTTTTCTGTTGTCCAGAAAAGCCCTACTTTTCAAACACTTTGGGCACAAACCAACATACTGGTCTGCAAAAACAAATACATAAGATTGATGGAGAGCTGCAGTGACCTACCGCCCGGAAGATCCGAGGGCCGCCTTCAGAGTTCTTGTCTAGCCGGATCCACTTGTTGGACATTGCTTTGCTGAATCCCACCTTTCCACTTGGCAGCTTCTACAGCAAAACAAAACAAAACAAACATCAGCCCACAGGTGCACAATCAAATGCCACAAAAGAAAATATCCATTCAGCAGGTGTGGTAATGGTACAATTCTCCAGATGTTGTTGATCTGCCACTCTCAGAAGTCCTAGTCAACAGACAATGGTGAGTAATACTACTTTTTTCTCTTCAATAATATCTGGAGGAGTGCCTGACTTTCACCTGCCTTATGAGAAGGACACCCCCAGAAGGGAAAGGGGAGGAAAAACTGAGGCTGCATGAAACATTGCAGCTGGTCTACTATTTCTTCAGTTACACTCTAGTTTAATTAGTGCAAGGGAAGGAATGTTACCATCAGCTCACTCTGGACCAGACCCTCAGAAGGGATGCTGTTAAACACTCGGACTTCATGGCTTCCTTCTTGCACAATTTCTTGGCCCTCAGGGGTCAGCTCCCACTTCTTGGATGTGCGCTGCTCTGCCTCAATCACCTAAAGAAAACATTGAGAACCTTTTCAAAGGTGGAAGTCACCTAAAAGAAAATGGGTGGGGCTGGAGTTTGAGAGAGGATGGGGAGGGAGAAAAAAGAGAGGAATGAGATAGCATTTGAAAGAAAAAAGTAATACCTGTGGTCCTACGCAAGAGCCCCCAAATATCTCCCAGCCTTCCCCCTACCTGCTGTCCATCCATGTTGATGGAAGCATTGTACTTCCCACATAAAACTAGTAATCCTGGGCAAACCACTTTCATCTACAGCTAGAGATTCATATGGCCAAATCATCTTCTATACTTTTATAGCCCAATGTTCATGGAATCACAGAGTTGGAAGAGACCACAAGGGCCATCTAGTCCAACCCCCTGCAATGCAGGAATACCCAATCAAAGCATTCCCAACAGATGGCCATCCAACCTCTGTTTAAAAACCTTCAAAGAAGGAGACTCCACCACACTCCGAGGCAATGTATTCCAGTTCCGAACAGCTCTTACTGTCAGGAAGTTCTTCCTAATGTTTAGGTGGAACATCTTTCTCTGTAGTTTGAACCCATTGCTCCGTGTCCTAGTCTCTGGAGCAGCAGAAAACAAGCTTGCTCCATCCTCAGAATGACATCCCTTCAAATATTTAAACATGGCTATCATACACTTCTTAACCTTCTCTTCTCCAGGCTAAACATACCCAGCTCCCTAAGCTGTTTCTCATAGGGCATGGCTTCCAGGCCTCCCACCATTTTGGTCACCCTCCTGTGGACACATTCCAGCCTTAATTATTTTCTATGTGCAGGAATATCTCTATTCACATTCCATCATGTGAACCCTCACCTGCAGTATGAAGCAACACAGGCTCACCACCTCAGTGGAAACTAGGGCACCACTGTGTGCAGGGAGACCTGATGATCCTTTGGAAGCCAGGACCAATTAGTAACATTTCTTACAATTGTTCATTCGGAAGACATCTTTACTGCAATCTCTTCTGAGTTAAGTACTCTCTAGTTAGAATGGATCTGACCTTGCACTAACATATCACAGTGGCATAGAAGTACATTGCTGCCACCACTTAATATACTAAATCCTTCTCCTTCAGAGCCCAGCCCACACAGGGCATGATTTGGAAGGGGTAGAATATGGCTCTTAGATATTTGTTAGTGTGTTTAACCTGTTTGATATTGAGCATATTAGCTGACACTGTGTATTCTTTGTTTTGATTTTCCTTGAGGGGGGAGGCACCAGGAAACAGTAGTTTAAAGGCTGGGTCAAAAGGACTGTATGACTGGGTGAATATGTATGGAGAGGTTGCCATCATTGCCAAACAGCCACAAAGAACCAGCAATATGTCTGTAAAACACAAATGAAACTGGAGAAACAAGTAGCAACTTGTTGACACAGGAGTTAGATGAAAACACATTCAGAAGAAAGGAAACACCACTTTGTACAAACATCCCAGAATATAAGAGAATGCAAAGAAATACAAAATGATGGCACGTGTGCTCTCAGATCTTTGCAACTCTGCCAGGAACTGAGGGGGCCATTTTATTTTCCTTCGTTTTGTCCTTACAAGAATCCTACAAAGTAGGTTAGTCTAAAAAATTGCTATTTGCCCAGAATTGCCCTATGGCTGTTTTCTTTAAAAAAAAAAAACCTTGACTCGCTGCATTTAAAGTCTTTGCCACTATTCCAAACTGTCTCACTAGGACTGACTTTACACAGTAACTGCTGGAGGCCAAATACAAATCAGCCACTGCTGCTAGATCTACAAGATCTTGCATCCAGCCTTGCCTGTAGCTTAATTGGTGCAAGGTATGAGAGCTCCTCACAGATTTAGAAAATGGACAGAGAGAACCACCTCACTGCCTAGATCAGGGTTGGGAATAATGTGGCCTTCCAGGTGCTGTTTAACTCACAACTGGCTATGCTGGCTATGGCTACTCATCTGGAAGGCTACCAGCTGCCCACCCCCGTCTTAACATACTCCCACTGAAAAGCCATTTTTAAATGTCTGTGAGGCAGAAGCAAATCAATGTTGAAAACTTGTTTTCTTAGCTGTTACTGGACATATGTGTATCCACCTTAAACAACTAGTTACAGCAAAGACAGAGAAGCACCCCAAGTCTTAGTCCATGCAAAATCAAAATTTAATTTGAAGTCGAAGGCTTTCATGACTGGCATCCATAGGTTTTTTGTGGGTTTTTTCCCTGGGCTGTGAGGCCATGTTCTAGAAGAGTTTATTCCTGACGTTTCACCTGCATCTGTGACTGGCATCTTAGATGCCAGCCACAGATGCAGGCGAAACATCAGGAATAAACTCTTCTAGAACACAGCCTTACAGCCTGGGGAAAAACCCACAAAAAATGAAATATTTAATTTTTTTCAACATTAAAAAATAATCCCATCACGATTAAAAAAAAAGATTAAAAACAAGGAGAAAACTACAATAACAAATAAAATAGCAATGGGACATGTCTAAAATTACAATGTAGCTTACTAGATCAAGGTTACAATATCAGCCAAAAATACTGGTCACAAGAACTCTACAGTCTAGTTTGCAATACTGATATAAATTACAGGCATAACTGAGTCTGACTTATGTTAACAAACAGAATTCTCTTCCCTTCTTCCAAACAGTCAATTGGCTTCATTTCCCCCCTTCAAATCCCCTTCCTAGTCAAATACTCAACTGTACACTGTAACTTATTTGACTGACAAACGGTTAGCATGTTTAATTGTTCAGAAATCTACTCCAAATAAATAAATAAAATCACACAAAACATAATCAGGGACGATCACATGCTGCCAGTACTATATAGCACAATATGAAGACAGCATGGAAAACTTTTTTTTTTAATAAAAACTTTTTAATTTGTGTTAACTTCTAAGTTGGGTAAAAGGTAATTTATAATTAATTTCTAGCTGATACCTTGATATATGGGAAGTGATTATTCTGATTAATGAATTATACAAATTATATAAAATGTGTTAATATTGTATGTTCTATGTAACAAAGGGGGAGGGGAGGGAAAAGAGAATATTCGTTAAATGTATATGATGTTAGTCTCTCTGGCTTTTCTTCTCAAATGAAGATTCAGGAAGGAGTCATCCCGCGCTTTCTGCAAGCGCGCTAATGACTAAAAAGGCCAATCTGAGAGAAACAAGTCCGGTTGCAGAAAGCACAGCAGAAGGTCTCCCTGGGTGAGGTTTCTGGGTTGTGATTCTTTATGCGTTGTCGTTTCTCTTCAAGACTTGTAATTGTTTGTTTGACTGGTCTGTCTGCTATGCTTAATTATGTGTAGTTATGTGTAAAACTGTAATAAAAATATTAGCAAATACATATATATATATATATATATATATATACACATATATATATGAAAACAGCATACATTCGCAATTGTCCTCTGGATTTTGGGGGGATTTTGAAACATCATTTGCAGACCTTTGGAAAAGTAATGGTTTGAGACTACAACTCTGGCTATACTGGATGGAGGATTCTGGGAATTGTAGTCCAAAACCTGCTAGGGGATTCTGACAGCTGAAAAACCATCAGCTTTTCAAGCTCTACCTTTAAAGGTCACCACTGAAACGCCTCCGCACATCTATCCCTGGGTCTGCAGGAGCTTTCCTCTTCTTTGCCACGTGGCCTCGATTTCCTCCCCCCCCCTTTCCGCACAGGTGTCACCTGGGGCCGAAAACTCTCCCAGCCAATCAAAGGACCGAAGGGGCGGGGCCAGGCCTTCCGTTGGCCGGCGTCCTCGAGACCCTTTCCTCCCGGGGCGTGGCCAGGAGCAGGCCCCGCCCCTCGGCCGTCTCACCTCCCCCAGCGCCTGCAGGCTCTTCACAGCCCCGACCAGCACTTGGTGCTCCAGGCCCAGCGCCGCCGCCGCCTCCAGGCTACAAATTCCGGTCTCGCCCCGGGTTCCCGCCGCCTCAAGCTTCTGTAAGAGCATCTCCGCCGCCGACTCCGAGGTGGCAGCCGCTGCTGCCACGGTAGGAGACATCTTCCCGGCAACTCCTGGCAAGCTGTTCCGGCCCTCGACGGGAAGCGGAAATGACGACTAAGAGTCTTTGGCACATAGAGAGGGACAGACCGGAAATGGGCCTGGATGGGAGCCAGACGCCGCTCAAGGCCACGCGCATTCCCTAGATAAACTCCGGTTCCTTCATACAGGCTGAGGGTCCCGCCATGTAAGTGGCAAAATTCGTGATGGAGATGTACAGGAATCTCGCTTTAAAAGTTCAAGGCGATCAGCATTAGCCTTATACAAGTTGTCCCATCATATTCGCTGGGATTTGGTTCCAGGACCCCCCGTGGATACAAAAATCCGTGGATACTCAAGTCCCATTCTATGCAATGACATAGCAAAAGGGTGTCCCTTATCTAAGATGGCAAAAAAATCAAGGTTTGCTTTTTGGATTATTATTTTTAAAAGAATATTTTCAAGCCGTGAATACTGAAATTGTGCATACCAAATCCGTGGATACGGGGGGACATACAAACTTTCATCATAGTCTTATGAACTACAGTACAGTTGTCCCTCCATATCCACGAATTTAAGTATTCAAGTGCCCAAGTGTGGTATCCTACATTTCTCCCTGTTGAAATTCACTTTTGTTAGTGGCAAGTGCATCACTGAGCAGTGAAATCTCCGTAGCTGAAACATTGAGAGCATATATATATACACACACACAGAGAGAGAGAGAGAGAGTTGTCCCTCCGTATCCATGGATTTGGTATTCACGGCTTGAAAATATTCTTTAAAAAATAATAATCCAAAAAGCAAACCTTGATTTTGCTATCTTATACAAGGGACACCATGTTGATATGCCACTGCATATAATGGGACTTGAGACTTGAGCATTCAGATTTTGGTATCCATGGGGGGTTCTGGAACCAAACGCCAGCGAATATGAAGGGACAAGTGTATAACGATCATACAAAACAAAAGCTAGCAAAAGTGACTGTTTCCCCTCTGGAAGCATTCACATAGCTGACAGGTGCAATCCTAGGGAAGTCTTGCCTAATTGAGTTTTTCTCTGTCATCTCTGATTTTCAGACATCCTTGGTTTTTTTTAAATGGAGGTTTAACTATTTCAAATCCATCCCAGTAAGCATTTATTCTACCTATCAGTTACAGCATTTTCCTTATTAGGACTCAGCTTCAAACCTCTGGCCAAATTCCTTGCACTTCCATCCTTTTTCTTCCATTTTTGAACCCAAATACCCTAAAGGCACCAGATCCCCTCTGATATTGGAAACTAAGCAGGTTCTGTCCTGGTTAGTTCTTGGACAGGAGACCCCCAATGAGTACCAGGTTCTGTAGGCTATATATTTCAGAGGAAGAAACTGGCAAAAAAAAAACACCTCTGAGTAGTCCTTGCCTAAGAAAACCCTGTGAAATTTTTGGGTTGCTGTAAATCAACAGGTGAATTGAAGGCGCATACATACAAACACCCTATCATAAGGAATCAAAAGCTTGCACACCAGTGTGGAATTTTACATGGTCCTTAAAAGGTAGTGTCCGCCTCTGGATTTTGGATTCTATTTTTTACTTGTCACCTATGTTTCAAAGGCATAGAGTGGAAATATCACACTACACTGTTATAGTGCTGTTATTCCACTTTAACTGCTCTAGCTGCCTCCTGTGGAATCCTGAGATGTGTAGTTTCAGGAGGGGCATTTTGCATTCCCAGCTGCAGAGCTCTTTGGCCTCAGTAAACTATAAAACCCGGAAGTCCACAGGAGGCAGCCAGATTAGTTAAAGTGGAATAGTAGCACTATAAAGTTAAGTGGAAGGAGATTATCAGACGTGCCAAATAAAGCGGAACAGGGACTCCAGAGTATCAGGAAAGGCTTTCCTTTTCACACGATGTTCTCCCTGCCCGTTCTGTTCTCGTTCTGCTCCAGTGCTGCCCCCGTTTTTTTTTAATTCACGGCTTAAGCCGTCAATAGATCCCTCATTCCGTAGCTGTAATGGCCCAAGCTATTTAGGGCTTTAAAGGTAATAACCAACACCTTATACTGGGCCCGGAAACTGATAGGCAGCCAGTGGAGAGATTTTAATACTGGAGTTATATGGTCTCTCCGAGATGTTCCCGAGACCACTCTGGCTGCCATATTTTGTACCAACTGAAGTTTCTGGACCAAGCATGAGGGTAGCCCCATGTAGAGCACATTGCAGAACTCTAGACGAAAGGTTACTAGTGCGTGCACCACAGTCTTGAGGTCCTTTACTTCCAGGAAATGGTGCAGCTGGTGTATCAGCCAAAGCTGATAACAGGCGCTCCTGACTGTCGCATTCACCTGACTAGTCATTTGAAGCGATGAATCAAAGAGCACCCCCCAGACTGCGAACACAGACCTTAACGGACAGCGTGACCCCGTCCAGGACTGGAGGTTGCAACCCAACTCCTGGTTTTGGGGCCACTACCGTGAGCACCTCCATTTTGTCTGGATTTAATCTCAATCTGTTTTTCCTCATCCAGCCCATTACTGCTTTAAGACAGTCATTAAGAGGAGAGACACCATCAGAATTCGAGGCCGACGATCGGGACAAGGAGAAATAGATCTGGGTGTCATCAGTGTACTGATAACACCCAGCCCCATAACTCCGAATAATCTCACCCAGCGGCTTCATATAGATGTTAAACAGCATCGGGGACAGGATGGCACCCTGCGGAACACCACAAGTAAGCTCCTTTCTGCTGGAGCAGCTGTCCCTGAGCAACACCCTCTGGGACCTGCCCGAGAGGAAGCACCGGAACCACTGGAGCACAGTGCCTCTGATGCCTAACCCTCTCAGGCGATCCAAGAGGATGCTATGATCTATCGTATCGAAAGCCGCTGAGATGTCTAAAAGCACCAACAGGGTCACACTACCCCTGTTGATGCTCAGACGCAGGTCGTCCATTAAGGCAACCATGGCAGTCTCAACTCCAAATCCCATCCTAAAGCCAGTTTGAAATGGGTCTAGATAATCGGTTTCATCCAAGACCACTTCAACAACTGCCCTCTTGATCACTTTGCTCAAGAATGGTAACATAGAAACCGGCCTATAGTTGTTCATGTCCAGGGGCTCAAGGGAAGATTTTTTCAGGAGTGGCCTAACGGCTGCTTCCTTTAAATAAGATGGAACACACCCTTCTCTAATGGATGCATTGATGATGTCCTTAAGGAACACCATCAAGGCAGTCCCCCCCTGGATGGCCAGCCATGAAGGGCAAGGATCGAGAGGGCAGGTCGTCTTCTTCACCCTACCAAGTAGCTTGTCCACGTCCTCGGTACTCACGGATTGAAATTCATCTAGTAAATTTACATCAACGGAGTTGCTGGACACCTCGTCAATTGTTTCTGTCAAATTACTGGCATCTAAGTTGGCTCTTATCCGAGCGATTTTATCTGCAAAGAAATTGTTAAAAGCGTCACAGCAGGCTGTCGTTGGGTTAAGCAACGGGTTCTGCGCAGGAATAACCTGCGTCATCTCCCTTACCACCCTAAACAGCTCTGCTGGACGGGACTCTGCAGACATAATACGTGCAGAGGAAAAGGATCTCTTCGCTGCACGTATTGCCTCTCGATAGGACCAAAGAAAGTTCCTATGATGAGTCCTGTTGGATAAGAGTCGAGTTTTCTGCCAGTTGCTCTCTAGTCGTTGTCCAACCCGCTTCATTTTCCTAAGCTCTGTTGTATACCATGGCTTACGGTTTGGAGCGGGTTGGAAAGGACGCTTGGGAGTGATCGTGTCGATAGCCTTGGTAAGGTCGGTGTTCCAGGTATTAACCAAAGCTTTGACAGGGTCACCGGCGTTACCAACCATTAACCCCTCCAAGGCTTTCTGGAAGCCTATTGGTTCCATTAGCCTTCGGGCACGGACCATTCTAACGGGTCCACCCCCCCCCCGGTGGGGCGGGAAGAGACTCTAAGTTCAGTCTTGACAAGGAAATGATCCGTCCATGACAATGCGGTGGTTTTTATAACCTCCGCCCACGGATATTCCTGCTCCGTACTGAAGACCGCATCAAGGGTATGACCCGCACAATGTGTGGGCCTGATGACCATTTGGGATAGGCCCATGTTTGTCATGGTTTCCATGAACTCCCGAGTCGCACCAGTCAGATTTGTCAAGCTGATCTCGAGTGGAATGTTGAAGTCGCCCAAAACTAAAAGTCTGGGTGACTCCAACAGCAGCTCTGAGACCAGAGGACTGCAAGGACTGCAAGCCTTCCTAATTCATATGGCTTCCAGATACTGTATTTTAAATTACAAAGCACCAAGTGCTTTAGCAATGCTAAAGACTGGATAATAAGCTGAAGTTCAGTGGATGCATTCCTAACAGAGTTAGGTAACAAATACTTTTTGGAGGTTTATAAAGACTTTTTAAAACATCCTCGATGGAAGTGAAATGCAACATTTAATCTCATACCAGTGCATAGTAAGGAAATCTTGGTGTATGCATCTTTTGTATAAAATAGCTTGGTTTCTTTATTCCCAAATTGCTCAATATGTCAACTTTTTTTCTTTCCTTCATATCCTCCAGAGTTTCAGTCCAGTTGCACCACCAGCAAGCACAATTTATTCAATGCATTTCAATGAAATCTAGGTCTCTAATCCTGTCCCATTTTAATTAAATTACATTTTACGCTTAGGAGTTAGAACCAAATATGTGTATGATAAGATGTATCTGCTGAAATTCCTTGTTTTGGGAAACTCTTAAAACTTCAGGAACCCTGCTCCTCTTCTGAATCTGACCATATTTACCTTGGTTTTTTAGAAAGAGGGTTCATGCAGTGTCATGTTTTGCATGGCAAAATGGGCAAAGAGATTGCCTTGAACAGATTGGATTACAGTGCCATCTACTGACCAAATGAAATGCTGAGAAAGGCCTCTCTAACGGTTCCTTGCTTAACAGTTCCTTTTTTCTATGTACTGTACAGCATAATTACACTTTCAGCTTGCTGGTACAATTTCAAATAACATTTTCTTAAACAAACAAAATAATGTCAGATTGGATTGATTTGGATTAGATAAGTGGAGGGTTGAGTGTGCATATAAAACAAGCTAGACTGATCCTTACTGCAAATAAACACCACCTTTCCCAATAATAATAATAATAATGATGATAATGATAATGATAATAAAATAAAACAAGCTAGACTGATCCTTACTGCAAATAAACACCATACTGCAAAAAAAAACACCCTTTAGTATAGCTAATTAATTAGGGCTACTGACTAACGAGAACATTAAATTTTTGGCAAGTTGTCAGAACTGGAGAGTGTGAAATCATATGTTGGGTAGCATTTCTTACTCCTAGCATGCATGCATATGTGATATCTAATGTCATAGGAGAGGGCACTTTGTAAATGTGAAAGCAAGAGTTTATTCTGCCCCTTAATGACAAAGGGAAGAAGACGCTGGCCGCTTTTTGATGGCTCTGTGCATGGAATGTCTGTACATCCATTTCCCAGCTATTGCTAAGCTGATGAACCAGCAAGTCCAGAACAGTGTCTTATCTCAATCCTTTCTTCAAGTGATCGTCTGTTGCCTTTTCCATGCCACTTCCACTGTAAAGTAAACAAGAAAACAGATTCCATTACATAGTCAGGAGACAGAAATAAAAACTCCTTTCCCCTAACAATCTAGGCGCCTTACACAAGCTCAAAGGCACTAACACATTCTGCCAGTTTATAACATCTAGCAGCAAATAAATGTGCTTTTCCTTCCCCTCTAAACTTGAAAACTCTCTCTCTCTGGCTTTTCTTCGCAAACGAAGATTCAGGAAGGACTCATCCCGCGCTTTCTGCAAGCGCGCTGATGACTAAAAAGGCCAATCCGAGATAAACAAGTCCGGTTGCAAAAAGCACAGCAGAAGGTCTCCTTGGGTGATGTTTTTGGGTTGTGATTCTTTCTGCGTTGTCGTTTCTCTTCAAGACTTGTTCGTCGTGAGTTCTCAAATAAGGCTGCAGCATTGTGGATAGTGCGTCTCCATGCCTCCCGATGTGAGGCCAGGGCGGACCACTGTTGGTGATCAATTTGGCCAAGCCTGAGATGTTGTTTCAGGGAGTCTTTGTATTGCTTTTTTGGAGCGCCCCTCTTACGCTGACCCGTGGCGAGTTCACCGTAGAGTAGTATTTTTGGGAGGCGATGGTCCTCCATCCTAGAAACGTGCCCTGCCCAGCGCAGCTGTGTTCTCAATATCATGGCCTCAATGCTGGTGATCCCTGCTTGCTCAAGGACAGCAACATTCGTCACATAGTCAGTCCTATGTGACTGACTATGTGACGAATACTACTGAAACTACTGGGTCAGTATCAAAGCTGTACATTATACTGACTCCTCCTGTGATTCACATCAGAAACCGTGTTAAGATGAGACTGCATTTCTCTGGAGGGCCTCTTGGCAGCTCTTGTGTTATTTCCCTCTGCATGGCCTTCACACACTTCGGACAATTAAATGAAAGGGGAAAGGTCCTGCAGAGGGAGGAAAGTAAGAAGAGAGGAAGACTGAAAGAGCACTGGACCAAATAAAAGGTCAATAAGAATGGGTGCAGGTCAAAGAGAGGGCGGGATAACACTGGGATAGTGGTGCTAAGGCAGGATGAGATGGGTGCTTCTGCTAATAACAAGAAAGGGTTTGTCAAGCCTTTCTTTTGTCCTTTTAAAAACCATATTATATAGTAGCCTTCCCCAACCACAGTAGCCCTCTAGATCAGTGGTTCCCAAACTTATTTGGCCTACCGGACCCTTTCCAGAAAAAATATTACTCAGCGCCCCCTGGAAAATAATTTTTAACTTTTTTTAATAGCAATTAAACAGAAGGATATATGTATTAATGTTTCTACCTTTTTCGTAAAATATAGTAAAGAAAGGTGTAAACTTTTTTATTGAACTCAGAATAGAAAGGTAATACAAAAAAAGTTAAAACATTCAAAATCATCTTAATGAAAAGGATGAACCTGGTATGCTGCTACCAATTTAGTAATCCTCAGCTCTATTTTTGTCAGCAGTAATCTTAAATCACCACGATTGACTATTTACAATCAGTTTCTTTTGTTGTTGTTGTTGTTGTTAATAAATTGGTTACCGCACTGAATCCACATTCCACTAAATATGATGAAGGAAATGCAATTAAGAACTTTTGAACTACAGCCCATATTTCAGGATAAGCTGTAGGGATCTCCTTTTGCAGCCAGAATTGTTGGTAGCCGCTTTAGAATTTAAATTTCAGTTCATCATTTGTAGTTACTTCCATCAGTTCTTCTTGTAACTGTGGAGATTCTTCTATGTTTGCACTTGAAAAAGGATACAAAATCCAATCAGGTATGTTCATTTTCAAAATATCATCAAATTGTTGATTAAAATCTGAATGGAGAGCATCCAAGTGCTCACAATTTTTTCTGCTCCTGATAAATTTGGGAACTGGCTGAATTCCCCTTGTCCAAAATTTCGTTTGTACAGAAGAAGTTTTGTCACAAATGCAGAAATAACAGATTTTGTTTTTATTAAATTCAGTTCATCACCTTGAAGCTGAAGATTGCTTTCATTAAATTTTTGAAACAAGTAGGTCAAGTAAGCAATATCACTTTTGGATTGAATTAAATTGGATCGTAAAGCATCATTTTTATCTTTCAAGAACTCCAGCGCCGAGTTAAACAGCTCGGAGGGAGTTAGGCATCGAAGGCACTGCTTTGCAGTGGTTCCGGTCCTTCCTCTTGGGCAGGACCCAGAGAGTGCTGCTCGGGGACAGTAGCTCCAGTAAAAGGGAGCTTACCTGTGGAGTACCACAGGGTGCTATTCTGTACCAACTGTAACATCTATATGAAACCGCTGGGTGAGATTATCTGGAGTTATGGAGATGGGTATTATCAGTACGCTGATGACAATCAGATATATTTCTCCATATCTCGTTCGTCGGTTTCGAACTCTGATGGCATCTCTTCTCTCAATGAATGTCTTCAGGCAGTAATGGGCTGGATGAGGAAAAACAGATTGAGACTGAATCCAGACAAGATGGAGGTGCTCACGGTAGCAGCCCCGAAACCAAGAATTGGGTTGCAATCTCCAGTCCTGGATGGGGTCACACTCTCCTCCAGTGACTGTGTTCGCAGTCTAGGGGTGCTCCTTAACTCGTCGCTCCTGATGACAAATCAGGTAAATGCGACAGTCAGGAGCGCTTGTTATCAGCTTCGGCTGATACGCCAGCTGCGCCCTTTTCTGGAAGTAAGGGATCTTGAGACCGTTGTGCATGCGCTGGTAACCTCACATCTTGATTTCTGTAATGCACTCTACATGGGGCTACCCTTGTGCTTGGTTCAGAAATTACAGCTGATACAAAATATGGCAGCCAGGCTTATCTCTGGAACATCTAGGAGGGACCACATTACTCCGGTTTTGAGGTCCCTCCACTGGCTGCCTATCAGCTTCCGGGACCAGTACAAGGTGTTGGTTATCACCTTTAAAGCCCTAAGTGGCTTGGGTCCAAGCTATCTCAGGGACCGCCTTCTCCCTTATAATCCTCCCCGCACTTTCCGGTCCTCTGGGAGGAATTTGTTGCAGCCACAAAGATCTAGGCTTGCGACCACCTCCCAGAGGGCTGTCTCGGCTGTCGCCCCCAAATTGTGGAAGGGCCTGCTGGATGAGATCCACCTATTGACATCGCTAGATAGCTTTAAAAAGGCTGTCAAGGCAGATCTCTTCAGGCAGGCTTTTCCAGAATAGCTAATCCCGGCCTCAGGAACCCCCTTTGGAAGTTGATTCTGGAGCTCCTAACTGTTGCTGCTCGCTAGGAAGGGTTTTTAATAACAATTCTATCCCGCCCCTCTGCAACGCAATCGGGGCGGCTTACAATATAAAAACTCCATAGTCCCAGTACCCTAGCCCACCCCCCCTTAAAATAATATTAAACTATAAAAGATTAAAAACATACAGTAAATTAAAAATATATAAATTAGAAAAATATTAAAACATACAATAGTTTTTTTTAATTGTATTATATGTTGATTTTAACCTGTATTGATTTAATAATGTTTTAAGGGGGGGAAGGGATTTTGAGTTGTTTTATATTATGTATTATTTTACTGTTGTAAGCCGCCCCGATTGTTCGCAGAGGGGCAGGATATAAATAAATTTTATTATTATTATTATTATTATTATTTATTATATAATGCTATTCCTCCTCCTTTCCTGTTTGGCCTGTTTCTCTTATAAAGGTTATAGCCCTCTATTCTTACATTCCAGTCATGAGACTCATCCCACCAGGTTTCAGTAATGCCTATTATATCATATTTACTTTGTTGTGCTAGGAGTTCAAGTTCATCTTGCTTATTTCCCATGCTCTGCGCATAAGTGTAGAGACATCTAAGACCATGTGTTCCCTTTACTTGCTGCCTGTGCAAGTTTTTTTGCCTCCCACTGTTGGGTCCTTGCACTGTTTGCCTTGTTCCCTCTATGACAGTTTGACTATTTTCTCCAGCCCTTTTGCCTGCCAGAATACTGTCTCCCTCTCCCATATGACTCAGTTTAAAGCCTTCCTGATCAAATTCTTGAGACTATTGGCAAAAACATTTCTGCCAACTTACGTGAGATGCACCCCATCCCTTGACAGAAGTCCCCCCTCATGGAACCACAGCCCATGATCCAAGAATCCAAATCGTTCTTGGCAACACCATCTATGAAGCCAGTTGTTTACATTGGCTATCTTCCTCTCTCTTCCTGGAGCATGCCCTTCAACTGGCAGAAGAGACAAGATGACAACCTGTGCATCCATTTCTTTCAGCTTCCTCCTCAGAGCCTCATAATCTCTTCTGATATTTGGAAAGCTGTGCCTTGCAGTATCATTGGTTCCCACATGGACCAAAAGGACCAAAAGGAAGGGGTGTTGATTAGTAGGATTGACCAGTCTTGTCAGCCTCTCTGTCACATCACAGACCCAGGAAGACAACACACCTCCCGAGACATCTTGTCACTGCTTCTGTACCCCTCAGCAAGGAGTCCCACCACCACACACCTCTGTCAAGGCTTAGCAGTGGCTGTTCCTTGCAGTGGTACTCTCAGGGTCCCCTGCTCTGCCCCTGAAGTCTGTCCATGCTGCTCTTCCTCGTTGTCCTTGATAAGGGAGAGAGCTTCAAATCGATTCTGTAGCTGTAAGCTGCCAGAACAATCCCTGGTTTTTCTTCTTCTGTGTGTGACATTCCTCCAGCTGTCTTCCTCCTGTGTATGTGAAGTGACCCTCTCCTCCCCAGCAACTTCCATCCAAGACTGTGTGTTCTGTCCAGCAAAACCTCCTGCTCACAGGAAAACCTCTTACTCACGAATATGGAGAAGTGTAGCTACCCGGGTCTGCAGCTGCTGGACTTTCTCCTCCAAGAGGGCTACCAACTTGCACTTGGTGCATGTGAAGTTCCCCACACCTGTAGACAAGACAAACATCCCACAAGTGTTACAGGTGTCTGCAGCAATTCCTTCAGTGTCCATGCTGAGAAGTCTTAAGTAATCAGTGAAACAGGACTGTGGGCTTCCTTCTCAAAAAATCCTCCGGTATTCACCAATCTCTACCAGTGAGCTCAATCTACTGGTAATATAACTTTATAGAGATCTCCCCTGCTGCTTATTCTGTACTTTTGCTTGGTTGATAAAATTCGCGGGCTGGTAGGCGGGCGCCTCTGGAAGGAGTTATATAGATCTAGGCTCCTAGCTCCACCCTCTAGTGACTCACAGATGTGACTCACAGAAGCTCCATCCCCTCAGCAACAAGCACACTCCCCCAAGAGTTTTTTAAACATTCAAACTCACCCACTCAAAATGGCTGCACAGAAGCTGCTCTCCTTCTTCTCCCTGGCAGGAAACTGGCCTGGAAAGCCTCTGTTTTATAGTGGCTTCCTTCCTTCCTTTAGGGGCAAACCCCAAAGATGGACTCCTGTTCAGCCCCTTGGACATTGGCCTGTGGGGCTCTCTGGGCTCAGTTCTTTTCTCCATGCTATTTAACATACACATGAAGCCACTGGGAGAGGTTGTCTGGAGTTTTGGGATGACAGCCAACTCTACTATTTCTTTCCACCAGAGTCCAGGAAAGTTGTTTCTGTGCTACCCCAGGGTCTGCTGTCAGTAATGTACTGGATGAGGATGAACAAACTGAAAATTCAGACAAGACAGAGGTACTCCTAATCAGGAAAAAAGCAGAGAGGGAATAGGAATTCAGCCTGTACTGGATGGCGTTACAGTCCCCCTAAAGACACAGGTCCACATCTTGGGTGTGCTCCTGGATTCAACCCTGAGCCTGGAAGCCCAGGTTTCAGTGGTGGCCAGGAGTGCATTTGCACAGTTAAAGGCTTGTGTGCCAGCTGTGCCCATTACTTCAAATGTCATATCTATCCACAGTGACACATGCGTTTATTACATCCCGGTTGGATTACTGAAGCATGCTGTAAGTGGGGCTGCCTTTGAAGAGTGTTCAGAAACTTCAGCTGGTTCAAAGAGCTGCAGCCAGATTGCTAACTGTGACTGGCTACAGGGAGCACACAACTTCCTTGTTGCAACACCTCCACTAGCTGCTAGTCCATTCCCAAACACAATTCTAACTGCTAGTTTTCACCTATAAATCCCCATATGGCTCATGTCCAGGTTATTTGAAGGACCATATTCTCCCTTGCAAACCTGCCCATGTTTTGAGATGAGTCAGGGAGACCCTTTTCTCTGTCCCACCACCTGCACAGGTACATCTGGTGCAAAAATGGGAGAGGGCCTTCTCAGTGGCTGCCCCCAGGCTCTGGAACTCCCTTCCCAGAGAAGTTAGACAGACACCCTTCCTACTCTCTTTCTGCAAAAGAATGAAGATCTTTCTGTTTTGACAACCCTTTGAGGACTGGTTGTTTAGGTGGGATGAACCTTGTACAATGTGCTGGATTTTCTATTTTTATCATGCTATTGCGTTTTTTTTGTGGTTTATGGTTTTAACTACAGTTGTCCCTCCATAGCTACAGATTTGGTATCCTGGATTTAAATATTCACAGCTTGAAAATATTCTTTAAAAAATAATAATCCAAAAAGCAAGCCTTGATTTTGCCATCTTATATAAGGGACACCATTTTGCTATGCCATTGCATATAATGAGACTTGAGTATTCATGGATTTTGGTTTCCATGGGGGGTCCTGGAACCAAACCCCAGGAGATACCAAGGGCCCACTGTAGTTTTAATTTTTTTATAGCTTTATAACTTTTAAACTTGTCTATTTTGTGATTTTTAACTATATTTTTAATCTGTTGTAAGCTGCCTTGAGTCTTAAACTGGGGAAAAGGCAGGATATAAATAACAACAACAATATTAATTCATGCTTACCAGAGAATAAACTCCAGTTAATGTAGTGACCTTACTTCTGAGTAAACATGCATAGGATTGCAATGTAAAATTAACTGATAGTGCCAGTCTATACATGTTTTCACTCAGAGATAAGTCTCACTGAGTACTCTGAAATTGTCTCCAGATCAGGTATCTACCCTATGAAATTCATGGGGTTGCCATAAGTTGACAGGCCACTTGAAGGTGCATATACACACAGGATTCTAACCTAAAATATTCTTATTGAATAATGCATATTTTCAGAGATAATTGCCTACTTCAGCAAGTGCTAAAAACAAGCAGTGCAAAAATCTAACAACAGTGAATTAGTATCACTCATGTACAGGCAGTTTTAAATGCAGGCACAATAAATGTACACAATAAGAGTACATCACAATATATTTTAGAAGAATGAATACAGTATAAGCAAAACAAGCTACCACATCAATCTAAAACTGTCTCCTGATTATTCTGATGCTTTCAGAAGCTATAATACCCAAATTACTATCTTCAAAGCAACAGCTGAAGCAACAACTTTATAAGTTACAAATTAAGTTGTGTATTTTTGTATCTTCAGTATCTCAGAGGGTTGTTCATGATTATCTAAGACATCTTTAAAATAGGGCTCCCAACTCACCAGGAAAGAAAACAGCAACTAGTATTTTGTCTTGTAAACAATAACTTGATTTCCAGAAATCAATAAGTGAACCATTGCATGCCATGGAGATAGCAATGACCACTAGCTAATGCAGGAATGGATAAAGTGTATCTCTGGGGCTGCATGCATCCCCAAGGCTGTTTTTGTTGCCCTCAATCCCCCAGAGAACTCTCCCAGTACACCCTTTTCCAGGTCTTTTTTTAAAAAGTCAATTTCTGGCCACTTCCAGTTATGTTGTCTTATGTTTTGACAGTTCATACACTGCCGGGAGGCTCCACTAGCTGAAAACTGGGCCCTGGCCCAACCCAAAGAGTCATTTACATGGCAATAATAATAATAATAATAATAATAATAATAATCCTTAACTGATTCACTCAGAATCCTAATGGTCCCCACACATTTTGGGCCAATGTTGCCATATTCAAATGGAGGGGGACCAAAGTATCCGTGAGATGCACGATATAAGCTTTTGCTATTTTTTCCAACTTTTTTGAAAAGTTCCATAAAGTTGTGCACTATTGGCTGTGTGATCTACCAGCAATCTTCCTGAAGCAGGGGCTCATAGCAGAGCTGAGCTGTGATTGGTCAGACCTCGGAGGGGGTGGACTTGCAAGATTTGAATTAATCAAGAAAGGGCACTGGGAGGGCTTGTGTTCAAGATCTGTGTATAATCATAAACATTAAAAAAAGCAAAAATACTGCAAATCCAATTGTATGTGCAACCACTAACTGAAGTCTCTGTAGCAACAAGGATAAGAGGTATGCATTCCCCCTTCCCCATTCGCCAGCTGTGGGGGCGGAGAGACTGGCCTACAGGACTGTCAGTCACGGAGGCCACGCCCCCCCTTTGTGAACTGCAAAATTGCAGCTTTATCAGAATCTTTCAGAAGAACCAAAACAGTGTACACAGCTCGGCATGGAGAGAAAGGAAGTTGGCATTTTCTGCATTAAAAATGGTCGTGTAACCGACCCCCAAGTTCTCTGCACTTGAACTAATGTCTGCAGATTCAGTTATTGTTAAGGAAACAGTCAGACCCAAATGGGCAATTAGGAGGGGCAGGAGAAAGGCAGCTAAAAAAGAACCTTTGGGAAGTTCAGAAATCCAAGCCATGAGGAAACATTATGTTAGGTGATATAAAAAGTGACAGATAACATTTAAAAAGTAAATTAAATAGTCCAGACCCCTCCTTGAACCCCAAATCTTGATCACACATAGATGTTTCTCTTCACCCTGCCAAAGACACAGCCCCCATGATTCCTCTGCTACTCTACAGAGTAGTCACAGATGCTGAGTTAAAATTAAGAAAACAATTATAGAATGGAGGAGACCCTTTCCATGTGAAGACTCATGTGAAGTTGTTATATCATGATGTTATTATGATCATGGTAATGCCAGAAATATCCAATATAATATTTTTAACATTTGTTAAACAAAATATTTGGGCCTGAATGTGCAGAATTAACATCACAGTGCAGAATTACTGGATTAGAGCTTTAAAAAGAACAAAATGTTGTATACAGACTTAACATAATGAGAGCTGTGTATTGACCTCAAGGAGCCATTTAGGAAGTGCAAGTTCTCAGATTTCCAGGATCTCTGGAGATAGAAACAAGCTCTTTGTACGGTAGTTAAAGGCCAGACATAACCCAGAAATACGACCACTTTGAGTCCATGATCTGGGGGGAGCACTTTACCCCATAGTTGCTGAATCTCCCCTGTTCCAGCTATGGCCACTTGTCTTCCCTCACCCCCAGTGATTTCTCATGCAAACAGGGAAACATGAAACTGCCTTATACAGTTGCCCCTTGACATTTGCGGCTTTCACATTCGCGGTTTTGATTATTTGCGGTTTAGCCCCAGCCCCTTAGGGAAGGCTGCCGAGAGGCGGGGCAACCTCCTGCCTGCACCTTCTCCAGCCTTCCAGAGGCAGCTCTGGGGCTTCAAAGACCCAGAGTCTGCTCAGGAAGGCCGGGGGGTGGGGCGGGCAGCCTCCCTCCCTCCGCCTTTCCTGGCCTTCCTAAAGGGACTCCGAGGCTTCTAAGACGTGGAGTCCCCTTAGGAAGGCTGGGGAGAGGCCAGGCAGCTTCCCTCCCGCCCACCTGCTGCCTTCCCCGGCCTTTCTAAGCGGGCTCAGGGGCTCCAAAGCCCCGGAGTCTGCTCAGAAAGCCTCCTCCCTGCCCGCCCACTGCCTTCCCCAGCCTTCCTGAGGGGACTCCAAGGCTTCTAAGCCCCGGAGTCCACTCAGGACGGCCGGGGAGAGGAAGATAGCCGCCCGCCCGTTGCCGTCCCCGGCCTTCCGAAGCGGGCGCCAGGGCTCCAAAGCCCTGGCACCCACTTCGGAAGGCCAGGGAGAGGCAGCACAGCCTCCTCCCTGCCCGCCCGCTCACCCGCTGCCGTCCCCGGCCTTTCGAAGCGGGCGCCGGGGCTCCAAAGCCCTGGCGCCTGCTTCGGAAGGCCGGGGAGAGGCAGCACAGCCTCCTCCCCGCCCGCCCGCCCACTTCGGAAGGCCGGGGAGAGGCAGCACAGCCCCCTCCCCGCCTGCCCACCCGCTCACCTGCCCACCCGCTGCCGTCCCTGGCATTCCAAAGCGGGCTCCGGGGCTCCAAAGCCCCGGCGCCCGCTTCGGAAGGCTGGGGGGAGGCAGCACAGCCTCCTCCCCACCCGCCCGCCAGCTGCAGTCCCCGGGCTTCCGAAGCGGGTGCCAGGGTCCAAAGCCCCGCCGCCCGCTTCAGAAGGCTGGGTGGAGGCAGCACAGCCTCCTCCCCACCCGCCCGCCCGCTCACCCGCCTGCCGCCGTCCCCAGCCTTCCTAAGCGGGCTCCGGGTATTCTAAGGCCTGGAGTCCCCTCAGGAAGGCTTGCGGAGAGGCCAGCCAGGCTGGCCAGACACCCTCCCGCCGCCTCCCTCCCTCTGGGGGGGGGGTTGCGGGAGCAGTTGTTATTCGCGGTTTTTCCACATTTGCGGGGGTCTCAAGAACATAACCCCCGCAAATGTGGAGGGACAACTGTACTTCTGAATCAGACTGTTGGTCCATACAGATCAGCTGTGTCTACACAGATTTTGTGCCATCTCTCCAGAGTTTCAGGCTGGGGCCACTCCATGCCCAACCTAGCAATGCCAAGAACAGAATCTATAACCTTCTGTATGTGAAACATATGCTCTCCCAACTGAGCTGTAGTGCAGTGTTCTGTCACTGAACTTGGCTTTAACATGCAGGGGGTTGGACTGGATGGCCCTTGGGGTCTCTTCCAGCTCTATGATTCTATGTCTATGTGTCCAACCACTGAACAAATATACTTTTCCTATCTGCATGTATATATTGCACGCCAGGTTTTATGAAGTTTCTTGAAAAAAGGGGTCTCCGAATGCTAACACAGTTAGTTTCTAATAGAACATGCTTGCCACTTTTTCAAAGATAATCTCTACTGTTATTTTTTTTATTGTACATCAGACAAAATAAAACCAGAAAAGAAAAACCAGAATATGGAATATGCATCATTTGAAAACATTATCAGTAAGAATAAAAGAAAATCACCATATAAGATTATATGGAGATGGTATTTAACCCCAGTAAGATTGAATCAAATAGATAAAAAGTATTCAGCACAGTGTTGGAGGGGATGTCAAGAACTGGGGACGTATATTCATATGTGGTGGAATTGAAAATATGTGCAGAGATTTTGGAAAATAGTAATGAAGGAAATAAGTGAGATAATGGAGATAAATATACCTTTATGTCCTGAAATAGCATTATTATCTATTGTGAAAAAAATACAAGAATCTCAAATTGTTAAGGAATTATTAACAAATCTGCTGACAGCAGCAAGGTTAATAGTAGCAAAGAAATGGAAAACACAAGGTGAATACCAAATAGAAGAATGGTATAATGAAGTATGGAATATAGCTATAAATTAGAAATTAACAAATATGGTTAAAGAAAAAAAAGGAGGGCTAAATAAGAATGTTTTTGGTGAAAATGGAGTAAATTCTTAGAATTTGTATTAATAAAGGGGAGAGGAAGCAAACCTGAGTTGGAAACAATGGCATTTTGGAAAGAGGGATGAATGTAAAGGGAAGTCCCTGGGTGGAGGGAATCACTGTTATATGTGTTTGTTAAGTTGTGTGTATAAATTGTATGTTGTTTAATTTTAAAAATTAAAAACAAAACAAAACCAGAAAGTATTCATTTAACGTCATGTTCTAAATAAACATGCTTCTCATCATATTATACAGAATCTTCTATTCTTTATGACTTCCCATTGTTCCATCTACTAGACATTTCTGTCTTCATTTTTATCTCTTTTGTACTTCAGTAAATTTTTGTTTTTAATTTTTGTTTTTACCTTTTGATTGTGTTCTTAATAATGAAGCTCAGAGAATTATACTAACCTGCCGTATATTCTGGCGTATAAGATTACTTTTTTTTAATTATTTTTATTAAGTTTGCATATTCAATTCCATAACAGACTAAGGATACAGAAATATTGGGGGTAACCTACTCCTTCCCCCCCCCCTTTCATTATTCCCTTGTCTTAGCTTATCCATATGATTTTCATTAAATGAGTTAAAATTAAAAACCATGACTTCCATCGTAGTAAATATCCCTAAGAGTTTTTTTTTCTTTCCCTCCTTCCACCCGTCCTTCTTAACACACATTTTTCCTCTATTTATTTCATAGTAGATTCAAGCCGTATTTTAACGCTATTTCATTACATTTGTCCCACCCTGGTTCTTATGATTTCTCTCATTTCCTCTGTATCTCTCTCCTTTTTCTTATTACTATTCTCCCGAATTCTAAATATATTCCTGAACTGTTGAACCATAATTGATTCTCTTATTAAAGATCAATGTCATCCACTATATTCCACCTTTTTCTACAATATTTAAACACAGGTAGCCATTCCGCTTCAGTTTTCTCCACCGATTTATGATTTAATATAGCAGTTAGCTTGTCATTGTCTCTCATTTCGTTTATCTTATTAAACCAATCATCCATTTTTGGTTCTTCAGTACTTTTCCATTTAGCAGCTAATAGTAAACGTGCTGCTGTACAGAGGTAAAGGATAACCCTTCCAAATTGTTTTTTGATTTCTTTTGTTAAAACTGTTGTGATGTTTAGCAGATACAGTTTTGGGTTAAGATCTATCTCTATATCGAACATTTTTTGAATGGCATTATGAATCTTAATCCAGAATTTACGTATCTTCGGGCACGTCCACCACATGTGTAATGATGTTCCTGTTGATTTCCCACAATTCCAGCAATTCTTATCTTTTATTCCGAATATTTTATTCATTCTTGAAGGTGTTAGATACCACCTGTTACAAATTTTAAAGTGATTTTCCTTTAGGGATTGACATGCCGTAAATTTTTTAGTTGTGGTCCATGCATCTTGCCATTCGTCTATTGTAATATTCTCTCCTAGATCTCTAGACCACTTAATCATTGAATCTCTCACCAGCTCTTCCTCCGATTGCCTTAGATTAAGGATTTTATATATTCTCCCAATTTTCTTTTTCTTATTGTCCAATATTATTTTTTCTGTTAAAAAGATTACTTTTTAACCTTCTCAATATCTTTTCAAAATTAAGGTGTTGTCTTATACGCCGGAATAGGGCTCCCCATCACAGCTTCGGAAGGAGAGGTGGTGGCTGGCTGGCTGGGGAGAAGCTTGCCTGCACCCGCCCCTCCCAAAGCCGCGATGGGGAGCCCTATAAGACAAAAACCCCACCCAGCCAGCCACCCCTTCATCCTCCCCCCGAAGCCGTGATTGGTACCCCAATCGCGGCTTCAGGAAGATTGGGTGAGGGCTGGAAAGGCCCCCCTCCAGCCACCACCCAACTGCCCTTCATCAAGCTGTGATCGGGGTCCCGATTGTGGCTTCGTGAAAGGCGGTGGGGGCTGGAAAGCCCCCCTCCAGCCTCCACCCACCCGCCCTTCAAGAAGCTGCAATCGGGACCCCAGTCACAGCTTCGTGAAGGGCGGGTGGGTGGTGGCTGGAGGGGTGAGGCTGGAGGGGGGGAGTTTGGGATATACTCGCCGTATAAGAGAAGGAGGGGTAGTCTTATACAGCGAGTATATCCCAAACTCTATATTTTAACTTAAAAATTGGGGGGTCGTCTTATACACCCAGTCGTCTTATACGCCGGAATATATGATATTCTTTCTTCTTTCTATATATTGATAATTTATACCTTTATATGTTTGTGTGTATATATGTTTGTGTCTGTATTTTGTTGTGCATATTTATTATCTATCTTTTTATTTCTGTTTTGTTGCATTTTTATTTTATCTACTTATTTTTTCCCTCTTTCTTCTTTAGATTTCCTTATTGTAATAATTCTTCATTCAGGTCCTATTTCTTCCCCCAGTATTTTGTAACTGGGAGCCATTCATTTTCCATCTTGTTCGGGTCTTTGTCATTTATCAAATGGGTTAATTTGTCCATCTCCTTCATGTCGTTTAATTTGATTAACCATTCTTCAATTGTTGGAGGTTCTTTTTACTTCCATTTCTGTGCTAGTACTACTTTTGCTGCAGTTACAGTGTACAAGAATATTCTCCAGTATTTCTTCGCAATTTCTTTATCTAAAATATTTGTTATATTCAACAGGTATAAGTCCAGTTTCATAGGGTAGTTAATTTGTAACATTTCTTGAGTTATCATATGGATCTTTGCCCAGTACTTTTTTTATTATTGGACAGTTCCACCACACATGTATTGAAGTATCTATTGCTTCGTGACATTTCCAACATTAGTTGTTTCCTGTCTGGTAGATTTCACCTAGTTTAGCCAGAGTATAATACCATCTATGTGTTATTTTAAGATGATTTTCCTTAAGATCTTGTGATGCTGTGAACTTATTTGTTTTCTCCCAAGCATTTCCCCAGCTATCTAATTTGATTTGGTGGTTGAGATCTTGTGCCCATTTTATCATTGTTTCTTTAATAGAGTCTTGTTCTAAGTCTCTGGTCAGCAATAACATATATATATTTGCTATCTTTTTTTTACTCTGTACTCCATAATATCTTGTCTAGATCATTTTCTTTTAGTCTTCAAAACCTATTTTTTCATTATCCTCTTTAAATCTATTTTTAAGTTGCAAATATGTAAACCAATGTAGTTTTAGACCTTTTTCTTTCTCTTCCACTGATTTCAGTTTGAATTCATCTCGTTGATTTTTTTAAAAAAGTATATCTTTGTATCTCAACCATTTTCAGTTGTTTTCCATCTAGCTGAGACTGCCTTTTGAGGTGATATCCAAAGTGGTAATTTATTATAAAACATATTTTTACATTTTAGCCAAATTTTCAATAGAGCTCTTCTAATAAAATGGTTTTCAATTCTTTATTAATTTGTGTTCTTCCATACCATGTATATGCATACCAGCCATAATGTAAGGTAAATCCTTCTCAGGTTAGTAATTTTTCATTTTCAAGTTTCAAGCACTCTATTGTCTAAATCAAACCACAAGCATGATAATATAGTTTTAAATTTGGTATTCCACATCCTGGTCTATCTTTACTGTCTAATAATGTTTTCCATTTTATCCTTGGTTTTCTTCCTCTCCACATAAATGTTTTCAGTTCGTTTTCCCATTTGTAGAAGATTTTTTTCTTTAAAAATAACTGGAAGGTTTTGAAATAAAAAGAGCATTCTGGGTAAGATATTAATCTTCACTGCCAAAATCTTTCTGATAATGAAAGTTTTAATCTTGACCATCTTTCAGGGTCCTTTTTAATTTCATGCCAAGTTTTCTTGTAGTTATTTTCACACG
Organism: Gambelia wislizenii; assembly: GCA_030847615.1. Taxonomy (NCBI): domain Eukaryota; kingdom Metazoa; phylum Chordata; class Lepidosauria; order Squamata; family Crotaphytidae; genus Gambelia; species Gambelia wislizenii. The sequence goes on from JAUMIR010000002.1 coordinate 265,984,830, forward strand.
TGTCAGCATTTCTTTTGGTTATCCAAACATCTAGATATTTTACCTTCTTTCTACTTTGCAACCAGATTTATGCATTAGTTCATTTTCCTCCACCTTTGTCATGTTTTGGTTAAGATTATTGTTTTTTCTTTATTTATTTTGAATCCAGAGATTTTGCCAAATTCTTTCATCATTTTCATCAGTTCTATAGAGTTTATGGAATCTTCTACGAAAATTACTAGCTCGTCTGCAAATGCTTTTACTTTATATTCTTGGCCTTTGAGTTCAACCCCTTGTATTTTTTTATTTGCTCTAATTGCTTTACTTAGAATTTCAAGCATTATTATAAATAGTAGAGGAGAGAGTGGGTAGCCTTGTCTGGTTCCTTTTTTTATTTAGAATATTTCTGATCTTTCACCATTTATAATTAATTGTGCTTTCTGGTCCTTGTAAATGTTTTCCACTTTTTAAATGAAATTTACACCCATTTCCATCCTTTTCATATTTCTGTTATTGAAATCCATTTCACATTATTGAAAATAACTCTATGATTCCAACTCTATGATTCTATGATTCTATATTGTATATTCCTGCATGGCAAGGGGTTGGACTGGATGGCCCTTGAGGTCTCTTCCAACTCTATGATTCTATGAAAGCTTTCTCCGCATCCATAAAGACCATCACCATTTTCTTCTCATTGTATTTTTCATAATATTCAATTATGTCTAGCATGGTCCTTATATTATCTTTTAGATATCTTCCACTTTGGTCTTCATGTATTAATTCATTTAATATTATTTTTAATCTTTCCATCAAAATTGAAGTAAATATTGTATAATTGGTGTTTAAGAGTGATATTGGCCTGTAATTTCTGATTTCTTTTTTATTCTTACCTTCCTTGGGTATCAATGATATGTTCACATAATTCTATGTTTCTGGCTTCCCTTGGGTGGTTATTTCATTTATAGTATTTAATAATAGTATAGTTAATTCTTCTTTGAATTTTTTATAGTATATGGAGATTTTCACATGGACAATTTGTCCCGTTACTGGCACGGAACAGGATCACTGAAAGATTTTCCTTTCAGACACATTCACCCTGTTCCGTGCCCAAAGTGTCACTATTCTGTTTTCTCCCCGTGATATAGTATTCATGGGGAGAAGTCGTTATTAAGCACCCAGTTCCATTTCTGTAATGGAACATGGGTGTGCGAATCAGATCCCTGATCCCTGAACTGGAATGACATGGATGGGGGAGGAGCTCTGTGGCAGGCACTTCCTGCCATGATCAGGACATCCAGGTAAGTGCCACCCTTCTCCCCCCCCCGGTTCCTTGTTTTATTTTTAATTTATTTTTATATTTATTTTCTTTCTTTGACAGTTGGGGGAGTTGTTTTTGAATTTCCCTCCCACTCATTCTCTTGCGAGAACGAGCGGGATTTCCCCCGGCCGGTTGTAAAGGCAGCCTTACGACGGCTGCATTTATGGCCGGCCGGCAAGGATAGAGGAGGCCCATTCCTGCAGCAGAATGGAGGTAAATGTGTGAACATTTACCTCCATTCCATTGCAGGAACGGGAGAAGAGGTGGCAGGACAGAACTGGGGCTTTTGGCCCTGGTGTGAAAATCTCCTATGTCTCTGAATCCATCTATTCCTGGTGTTTTCCTAGGTTTCATGTTTTTTATTGCTGTGGAAATATCTGTTTTTGTTATTGGTGCATTTAAAGCTAAATTATTTTGTTCATCTGTTAGTTTGTCTATATTAGCTTTATCTAAGTAGTTTCTTATTTTTTCTAAGTCTTCTTATAAAGTTTCTTTTTCTTCATATAATTCCTCACCTAGAATCCTGTGTCCAGTTCTGGGCACCACAATTCAAAAAGGATATTGACAAATTGGAGCGTATCCAGAGGAGGGCCATCCAGTCCAACCTCCTGCCATACAGAAAATCACAATCAAACCATCCCTGACAGATGACCATCCAGCCTCTGTTTAAAGACCTCCAAGGAAGGAGACCCCACCATGCTCCGAGGAAGTGCGTTCCACTGCCGAACAGCTCTTGCTGTAAAAAAGTTCCTCCTAATGTTGAGCTGGAATCTCTGTTCCTGGAGCTTGCATCCATTGCTCCGTGTTCTAGTCTCTGGAGCAGCAGAAAACAAGCCTGCTCCATCCTCAGCGTGACACCCCTTCATATACTTAAACAGGGCTATCATATCGCCTCTTAACCATCTTTTTTCCAGGCTAAACATACCCAGCTCCCTAAGTCTCTCCTCATAAGGCATGGTTTCCAGACCTTTCACCATTTTAGTTGCCCTTCTCTGGACCTTTTCAAGACCTTCTCTGGACTTTTCAATGATCTCTACTGTTATTAACAGCACCTGACATTATGAAGTATTTTTCTTGGATTCAAAAGGTATGTATTTTTCCCTAAGTTCCCAGGCTGGACCTAGATTTTTGGTTAAAGTAATAATGCCCAGAAACACACCTACGTTGTGAACTGAGGTGTGCTTGTAGAGCATCAGCAAGCAAGGGACCTCTTCCCACAATTGTGAAGTTGTTTCTCTTAATGTAATCTTCCTCTTAATGTAATCTCAGGGGGGTTTTTTCCACAAAAAAAATAACTTTTTGTTAGCCAGGTCATGGTATTCTTCTGTTTGGGGTTTTGTTTTGTTTTTTACTGGTGCACAAGATCCCTTTCATAAGTGTCCTGACTTAGGGCTCTCATCTACATGGGTCAGATGAAGCCCGTTCGTTCCCCATTACCTGGATGAAATGTGCTGTAGTCCAGACAGGCATGCCAGCCTATCTCTACAGCTGCTGCTGCTTCCACCTGTATCCCACTCTCTAGATCAGGCAGGAGGCCCACAGTATGTGAACAGGGCCCCCTGCATGTGACTAGCCTTGTCACATGGTGCAGGGCCCTTTCCTGAATCCAGAAGAGCAAGGCAGCCGGCAGCTACAGCAATGGGCCAGCATGCTGGAATGGGTTCCTCCAGTCACATGGGGCCCGATCTGTTTTTCCTGGCAGGAGCGGTTTTTCCCGGGGATTTTCTTAAAACATTTTATTTGACCCTACCCTGTCTTTGTCCTGGGGGTTGTGAGGACTGCCTGGGGGCAAAGTGGGGCAAAAGCCCTGCATTGTTAGGACTGCAGGGCAGCAAGATGGGGTAAATTGCCTGTGTAGACAAGCCCTCAGAGATGAGATGGAAGCATTTGGAGCAAGTAGGTGTGGTTGCCCAGGGTTTTCCCTGGCCCTTCCCTTCCCATTATTTCCATTACAGAAAATTGAAGGAAGGACTGGATACACCATGACTGAAGTCTTCAGTGGAGATTGTCAGTTTCCCCCAATTCCTTCTCTTTATTTTTTTGTAATCTGAGCATTGGACTATGACTCTGGAGATCAGGGTATGAATCCTTGCTTGGCAATGGAAATCCACTGAGTGACCTTGGGCAAGTCACACACTCTCAGCCCTCAGAAAACCCTGTGATAGGTTTGCATTAGGGTTGCCATAAATCAGAAATTACTTGAAGGCACACAAAACAACAAAGGCACAGGGGTTTATTGGCAAGATTTGTTCAGAAGGGGTTATCTTTGCCATTCTTTGAGGTTGAGAGAATGCGAGTTGCTCAAGGTCCCCCAATAGGTTACCATGCTAAGTGGAGATATGAACCCTGTTATCTAGGGTTGTAGTCCAGCGCTCAAACCACTGACTGAACTAGGGGATTCCCTCCCCAAAATAATTTGGGAGCATCCTTTGGCACCTGTAAAATTCTATTATTGAGGCAGCACAACTTCAAGCAAAAATCTCATCTTGATGGGCTGCTTGTCAGGAAATATTTTGGCTGCTACTGTGGAAGGAGAATTAGGACCGCTAATGTAAGTTGGCTGGGATGTTCTAAGTTATTAGGACACATTAAGTTTGATGCAGCAAGTGGTCCCAAGACAGCACATACCCCTTCCTCTAGTATACAAGACCTGTTTTTTTTTTCTTTAAAAAACATTGACTCATGGAACTGGAGCTTGGAAGAGACTTCAGGGGCTAGGTCCCTGCCATGCAAGAATACACAACTGAAGCATGCACAAAAGATGCCCATCCAGCTTCCATTTAATGGACTCCAAAGAAGAAAGCCCACCACACGCTGAGGCAGTCTGTTCCACTGAAGTGTGTTTCATTTCATGGCCATGTCTCTGTTTCTTCCTATAAAACAAATGCCAGCTTGGAGGAGAGAAATTAGGAAAATAGCACAGGAAGGGAAAGTTAACTCTCAGCAGCCCAGACACAGTTTGATACAGGGTCTCTGCAGTTGCCTGTGACTTAAAATGGAGATGATTCTGATCACTTATCTTCTGTGTCATGTCTAGTTGAGCTCTTCCGAATTAGTAGATGCATATGCAGTGTTCTGGTAGCTGGCAACCTTAGGCACCAATTTTTGAACCAGAAGTTCCCTTAACAGTCATTAATTAGTCAGTAGAGGCACTGTTTTGCTCCATGCCATGAAAAGTTTCTTCCAGCCACACCTGGTAGATACAGGCCTGGCTGGTTGTCGGTTCTGGCTTACTATTAATGCTTGATTGATATTTTCTTTGCACTGAACATGCAGGACCTAGGACTGGTGTTTCACTTTGTGCTTCCTCATTGCCAGTAAATTCACTGCAATCCCAGTTCCCAGACTTTGTAATACACAACAAATTGTTGGAAAACTCTGTCTTTCAGTATGATGAAAGACAATTAAGAAGGGAGGGGGGAGATTTTGCCTTCTTAGGCTATGCTCCTGTGTTGAGTATTGTGCCTTCAAGTTGTGTGTCAACTTATGGTGACCCCATGAATTTCAAATATTCAGAGGTGGTTTTGCCAGTTCCTTCCTCTGAAATATAGCCAACAGCACCTGGTATTCATTGGTGGTCTCCCATTCAAGTACTAGCTAGAGTTGATCCTGCTTAGCTTCCATGATCAGATGGGATTGGGTGCCTTTAGGGTATTTAGGCCCACTTAGCCTCCTAGTGCTTATTAACTCCTAGTACTTATTAACAATTTATTTGTAAGTGACAAATGGAATTGTAGGGTTTTCATGCTATTCAGCAATACTGTACATTTTCTGTGTGTGCATCCTACTTGTATTCCATCCACACTTTTCATTCCCCCCCCCCCGTGTGTGTGTGTGTGTGTGTGTGTGTGTGTTGGGAGGGAAAAATCACATTTGTAGTCACTCTTATTTTAGCAAGTTGATTAACACTAGTAACTGCAAATGGTTTAACTTTTAAAATGGCATTATGCAGGGGTATAGTGCTAAACCCCCATAATGCTATAATAATTTTTCTTTTAAAATAGCATTATACAGGTATACTGCCATAGCCTTACAATGCCAATGTGTGTTTTTTAAAACCATTAAAACTTTTAAAGTAAGTGCTATTAACTACTTTGCTAAAATGATGGTGATTAGAACGGGGAATTTTTATTGGTGTCTGTGTATGTGCATATCTATATCTATCTATCTATCTATATCTATCTATATATATATGGAGAGAGAGAGAGAGAGAGACTCACAGACATATAGCACTAGAACACTTTCCTTTAAGTGCCATGCCAGTTTATTTTTATGTTTAACAATTAGCCTGGAAAGTGCTTCAGTGGGTTTTTTAAAAAGATGGATTAGAAATAATAAATGAACAATTAATAGTGGTGTTTAATGCAAAGGTCCTTCTCTCCAGAGTTCAAGGCAGCCATACCCTTTCCTAGGAAACTTCTTTTCTCCCACGCTTTCAGGTTTCACTCCCCCTTGAAGACACTTAGCATTCTATAGCTACCCTCACTGGGCTCTTTTCATTCCCTTCCCATCTAAAGTTTCTGTACTTCTGTAAAGCTTGAGGTTTCTCCAAATGTTATTATATTTCCCTCTTGTATATGAATGGGAGGTACCCGTTCTGGCTAAAGGTCCAAACTCAGTTTCCAGTATCATGGCCAGTTTAAGGAATTTTTGGGTCCCCTGGAATGCTTTATTTTGGAGGGCCCACATGTTTATCTCAGGTCAATGTAACATACTCAACCTAAGCTATTCACAGTACAGGATATTCAGATTATTACTATAATGTTTTTGCAGGAGGAGGGTTACTATGAGAGGGGCCACAATGATGGGACCCCCTGCGGATGCTGACGCCGCTGGTGCCTTAAACCAGCCCTGTCCAGCATATTCTGCTGCTTCTCCTAGCTTGTGTATTCTTCCTCATTAATAACTTTTGCCATCTTGACCACACTCTCACATTGTGGGCACCACAATTCAGGAAGGATATTTAGAAGGTGGAACATGACCAGAGGAGGGCAACCAAAATGGTGGGAGGTCTGGAAGCAATTACGCCCTTTGAAGAGCAGCTTAGGGAGCTGGGTATGTTTAGTCTGGAGAAGAGAAGGTTGAGGGGTGATATGAGTGCTGTGTTTAAATATTTGAAGGGATGTCATTCTGAGGATGGAGCAAGCTTGTTTTCTGCTGCTCCAGAGACTAGGACATGGAGCAATGGGTTCAAACTACAGGAAAAGAGATTCCACCTAAATATTAGGAAGAACCTGATGGTAAGAGATGTTCAGAAGTGGAATACACTGCCTTGGAGTGTGGAGCAGTCTCCTTCTTTGGAGGTTTTTAAGCAGAGGCTGGATGGCCATCTGTCAGGAATGCTTTGATTGTGTGTTCCTGCAGGGCAGAAGCCAATTGGATGGGGTGGCTGTTGGGGTCCCTTCCAGCCCTATGATTCTAGGCTGCATTCAGAGCCTGGGAAAGTTACTTTTGGATTACACCTCGCAGAATCCCCCTGTCAGCACCCTTTTCAAGGTCTGGTTGCTATTTCCATTTTTCCAGCATTCTCTAGCCCAGTGGTTCTTAACCTGGGGTCCGCAATGTCCTCACAGGGGGTCTTCAAAGGCTTGAAGGCAGCTTGACCCACCTCCTCCCTGCAGTGGAGCAGCCACATGACAGGAACGAAGGCAAAGGCTGGCTGGCTTGGCCTGCACATTGCTATTCAGTCCAGTCCAACCACAAACTTGCAGGAAGAAGCAAGAATGCCTCTGAGGGAAAGTTTAATGGATGCTGTAATTGTATTATTGTTGTTGTTGTTAGCTATTATTAATAGGGTTATAAATCTTGAGTTAAGTCTTGGGGCAACAAAAGGTATTTAAAGGGGGGTCCTGGTAAAAAAATAAAGGACCACTGCCTAGCTCAATGGCTCTCACATAACACTTAATGGGATACTGGTGTGTTTAGTGACAACAATAAAACCATTGTTCCCAGTAATATTACTCCAAATTTGTATTTATATTCTTTATATTCTTCTGTTAAAAGAGTCAGAGTGTTGTAGAAGTTTTAGCATTGCACTATGACTGTGGAGACCAGGCTTTGAATCCTTACTCAGCCATGAATGCCCACTGGATGACCTTGGGCAAGTGACACTCTCTCAGCCTCAAAGGTAGCCAAAGGCACATCCCCTTTGAACAAATCTTGCCTAGAAAACCCAATGATAGGTTCACCTTAGTCAGAAATGACCTGAAGGTGCATAGGCAAACACACAAATTCCTTTTGCAGGTTGAACTCAGTTGGCAGCAAGGGGAGGAAGCTGAAGACCAAGGGGAAAAGGGAGGGAGGGGAGAAAACCCAGGACATGTTAAGAGCAGCTGGAAAGATGGGCTGGAGGGGATCTATGTGGAACGAAGGAAAGAAAGAAAGATGGAAGGAGAGAGAGAGAGAGACAAAAAGTCAGAAAGAAGGATGGCAAAGAAAGAAGGAAGGGAGGGGGAGATAAAAAGTGAGATAGTAGGGAGGGAGAGAGAAAGAATCCCTTTCTGAAGAGAGAGCAGGAGAGAAAAAAAGGGAAAGAGATGACCCTCCACCTTCCCTCCCCTCGCCCCCCCTCTCTCTCACACACACACTCATCCCTCTCCGACACACCTGGCTGGCTTGCCTTTTGAGGATCCTGGGAGGAGGAGGCGAGGGAGCAGCAAACTCCCTCCAGCTTCAACCACACAAAGAAAGCTCTGTCTTTCTCTTTCGCTTTCTAGTTTGGGAGACACTGTTTTGTTTTGTTTTTCAAGACAGCAGGAGATTTTTGCAGGTGGAGGGTTAAGATGGGGTCGGGGTGGGGCCCTCTGGCTGTGTGAGCCCCCCCCCCCCGCAGATGCTGATTTGGCAGTATGGTTAAGCCAGCCCTGGAGATGTCCCAAGGCATTTTCCAATGGAGGGCTCCTTGCTTCGCAATTAGAAGACACAAAGGAAACCCATTCCAACTTTGTTTTACATACTAAATTTTATTTGGTAAGGGGAAAAAAAAGATGGAAGCAGCAGTGAGAAAACAAGGGGGGATTAAAGTTGAAGACTACAGTAGAATCTATAGAACAGCATATTCTGAGCCTTTCCTGAATCTGCTTCAGTTTAATTTTGATCCAAGTCAACTCTTTGACTGATACACTAGTGTTTTGAGTCTGACTCTTAACTAGTCTTGTGAGCCACATAGATTGGGTTTCAAGTGTAAAATTTGATCCAAGTCAACTCTTTGACTGATACACTAGTGTTTTGAGTCTGACTCTTAACTAGTCTTGTGAGCCACATAGATTGGGTTTCAAGTGTAAAATTACAGGGGAGGGAGGATGTGCCAGCTGTGAGTGCAGGAAAAAATGAGGAATGGGCTCAGAAATTAGCAAATGCCATGTGTTGCCACAGGTGTAGAAAGGAGGTTGAAAATCAGGTCCATGTAGATTAGACTGATATTATATGGAACCTCCTGTGAAATTCAATAATTCAGTAGCAGAATAAAAGCGTCATCTAGAATCATTCTTAAAGAATGGCTTCTTTTGGGATTTCCAGCAATGCTACCTGTATGTCCAACTTCATGCTGATGGCTGCAGCATTTTACCTGGAGCACTAATTTGCAATACCTAATTAAGAACAACTGCCTTTTAAATTTGTAGCATGACAACTTCCATTTAAAGAAAAAGGTCATGTTTTTAGAATATGAAAATGACTAGTTAAACATATAATGGATATGTCATGAAAAGACATAATTTACTAGAAAAGACAATAATGCTTGGTAATAGAAAGCAGTAGGAAAAGAGGAAGACTGCATTCCAGATGGATAGATTCAATCAAAGAAGCCACTGCCCTGAGTCTGCAAGACCTGGGCAGGGCTGTTGAGGGTGCCTCGGAGGTCTCTAATTTAACAGCTGGGGGGTCGTTTACATGGCAAAAATAATCCTCAAAGAATTCACCAAGAAGCCTTATAGTTCCCACGTGTTCTGCATCTCCAGCGACCTTTTCAGAAGGAGGGGGTCTGAAAAACCCCTAAGTGGCACATTTAATGACACCGCTGATTTTCCGACTCTTTTTAAAAAGTGCCGCATATTTGCGCATTAACGCATTTGTGAACTATCCGACACTTTGAAGTTCGGAAGATCCACCATCCACAGAAGTGGGTGGTTCAGTAACGTGACGCCACAGAAACCCGGCCACACATCCGTCGTACCTTTCCAGTAAACATCTGCTTTGAAGCATCCTCTTAAAACATCTTTTGTTTTCCTAATGGAGGCAGTTCAGAGAACAAAGAAGGGTGGCAGGGGAATAGCTTGGAGCCATGCCGAGACTCTTGATTTACTGGATCTTTGGGGGGAACAGAAAGTACAAGAGCAGTTACATTTATGTCACCGGAATATTGATGTGTTTGAAAAAATTGCCACAGAAATCTAGCATAGCTAACACCCCCATGGCTGCTACAATAAATAAATAAAAATAAATAAATTTTTATTTATTTTTATTTTATATTGTAAATAGGGAAAACCGACTGTCCGCAAAGCAGGAACCTTAAAAAAAAAAAGCGGCAGGAGATTTTAAACCTCCGCTTGCTCGCTCCAGCCAGCTTGGGGAAGAGGGAGTCATACGGAGTTTAGGGGGGTAAAAATCATGTGGGCGGTTCATATGCATACAAACGACAGCCTATTCATATTTTTTACCCCCAGAACGGATTTTTTTTATGATCATATAGACGCACCCAAAGTTGAGTTACCACTATTGAAAGAGCAAAGACCATAAATGATGGCGAGAAGCTCAATCAGAACTCAATGAGGGGGGGAAACAGCTGACCAATGGGAGAACGAGTGGCGGGAATTCCTGAAGGAAGTACGTTGGAAAGGAATGATGTACTTCGTTGATTGACAGGTAAGATCATTAAAATATGCAGAATATCGATGTCGTGGAAACTAGAATAGTTCGAGGTAAAGAACCTCGCATCTTATTTAAATGCACATTATAATCACAACTGAACTACATTGCGGAACTAAGTAGGATCCGAAATAATATCGTGGGAACTTTGCGACACTAAATCGAAACTGTGCTAATGCGATAAATACCGCAACAAAAATAGCCGTGGAACCGGCCCCAAGGTTTTTTAAAAATCAGTGGCAGCTGCTGTTTCCTTCCCTCTCTCTCTCTCTCTCTCTCTCTCTCTCTCTCTCTCTCTCTCTGACAGTGTTATTATGTCTTGAGTACAACATATTCAGCATTGATTTGTTTATTATATCTATTTACCAACAGGAAAATGCCCTTGGTGTGATTTAAAAATTTTAAAATGCAAATCAGTCAATTAAATAAAACCTACAACAAGCAAGTCAGCTGATTCCAGTATTAAATGGTCAAAATATTTAATTGTCAGCAAGAAACTGATAACTACAGCAGGAAATTAAAGATTAAATGCTTGCCAGAAGAGGAAGGTCTGAGCCTAATGTCTAAATGTATGTGGTGAGGATGCCAGAGTGAATCTCATGTGACAGGGATGCATTATTGAGAAGGCTCTTTCTGTGCTAGCCACCATTGTAAGCATCAGCATTTAGGGAAGGTTCTCCAAAGACTGTATTTACAGGTAGGACCATATGGGGTAAGTGATTTGCCCAGTTCTAGCACCCAAGATACTCCCTTTTCACAATCATTTATCATGCTTAAATTATGCTGGGTAGCGGTGGTCCCTTTTAGACTGCAATCCACACTCATCTGGAAATAAATCCCATTTAGTTCAATGATCCTTCTAGTAGATGCTCATAGGATATTTCATACTGCAAATTGTATCCCTTTGTTTTCATTCTTGAGCAATAAATAGGCACTTCAATAAAAGTATGTATTTACAATGGCAGTCTAAAAGCTGGGCAGCATTTAAAAGTGTACTTTGATGGCAACGGGTGGGAGGAGGCAACTACTTAGAACCCAGTGCCAACATGGATTATAACAGTCCAGTGAGTATTTTGTTTTTAAATTATTCAGAGAAAATTTAATCCTGATTAACCCTGGGCAGGAATTTGTGGGTAGTTGATGACTGAAACTAACAATTGAAATGCTTCTGTTAGTTTAATCTGTGAATATGACTTAATTATAATTGAATCCTCAAGGTAGGAGCAATGAATTATATCGGGATTAAAATTCTAGTCCTGCATCATACATTCCATACCCTTCTGTCAGTTTAGAAGACACAAGCCTGCTGTTACGATAATCTTAATGTTGCATTTTTTTAAAAAAACAACAACTCTGTACTTAGTCCATCACCCATATGCTCTTGTAACATTTTTCTAAAATATAGAATGTAAAAAGCAACTGGTGATGGAACTGAAATTTGAACTGTATCCAAACTTCAAGGCAAGAAAGTGCTTCATATATTAAAAATTGAACTGCTAGATTTACCTCTTGCCACCTGCCCCTCTGCAGCCTAACCCTAACCCTAACCCATTGTTGCTTTCCCCTTCCTGGCCTGCTCTGCGGGCTAGGAAGGGGCGCCAAACTGAGCACCAATCAGGGTGGGCCATCCCCGCCCTGACTGGTTGCTCCGGAGGGAGGTGGGGCACTGCTGCCTTTTGCAGCAGTTTTACTATGGTTTTACAGCAATTTTGTGACATTTTGCAACAGTCATTTGCAACTGCTGCTTTACGGCATTGGGTATATAACATGGCCTCAGTGCTGAATTGTTCAGTGGCTCTTTGAGAGCCAAAACCCACCCTCCCTGCCTTTAATTTTGTTGTAGGCTTGTAAGTTATTTGTTGCACGTATTCTTTCTGTGTCACAACTTTGGGGGCGGTTGGCATGGGTATTGATCCAAGGTCATTGGTAATAGGAGGGGGGGTTCCATCAAGATCAAGTTCCTTTTCAAGTGGATGGTGAATAAGAGGAGGGCGAGGGGTTGTCAGGCATGCGGAGCCTGGCCAGGACTCCTCCCCCATCCCCCAATTTGGCTGGGGGGCTGGGAGAGCCTTGCCAGCTGATCCAGCCGCTACATTCGCCCCTCTCGTCCACCTTCGGTTGCTCCCCAAAGGGGGTGAAGGCAGAGGAGGGGGCCGAATGAACCCGGTTTGCCTCGGCCACCACCCATTCCCTCTGTCTTCATTCCCTTTGCGAAGGGAAGGAAGACGGAGGGAATGGGCAGCCACCAAGGCAAACCGTGGCATTCGTCCCTCTCTTCCACCTTCCAGGAAGGTGGACGAAAGGGGCGAAAATACCCGGTTTGCCTCATCCACCCCCCTCCCTCCATCTTCATTCACTTTGGAAGGGAATGAAGATGCGGAGAATGGGCAGCGGCCGTGGCAAACCGCAAGATTTGCCCCTTTCTTCCACCTTCTAGGAAGGTGGAAGAAAGGAGCAAACATACCCGGTTTGCCTCCGCCGCTGTAAGGGTAGCTCGAGGGGGGGCTTTCCAGCCACCCACCCCCCTCCCCAAGGCTGCGATCAGGAGTCCAATCACACCTTCGGGGAGGGTGGAAGGGTGGCTCAAGGGGGGCTTTCCAGCCAACCCACCCCCCTCCCCAAGGCCACGATCGGGAGCCCAATTGCGCCTTTGGGGAGGGCGGAAGGGTGGCTGAAGTGGGGAGCTTTCCAGCAAACCCACCCCTCTGCGAGGCCTTGATTGGGAGCCCAGTCGCGCCTTCAGGGAGGCTGGAAGGGTGGCTCGAGATATGAAGACAGAGGGAATGGGCAGTGGCCGTTGCAAACCACGGGATTCCCCCCTTTCTTCCAGGAAGGTGGAGGAAAGGGGCGAAAATGCCCAGTTTGCCTCATCTGTCCCCCTCCCTCCGTCTTCATTCTCTTTGGAAGGGAATAAAGACGGGGGAAGCTGGGGCGGCCGCTGCAAACCGCTAGATTCGCTCTTTCTTCCACCTTCCAGGAAGGTGGAAGGAAGGAGCAAACGTACCTGCTTTGCCTCAGCTGCTGCTCGATTTCCTGTGTGTTTGTTCCCTTTGGGATGTTCGCCCCTCCTCCTCTGTCTTTGGTTGCTCCCCAAAGGGGGAAAGGCAGAGGAGGGGGGTGAATGAACCGGTAAACATTTTGCCCCCCCCCGCCCGAACTCCTGCCTCTTTGCTCCGTTTGCGAAGGGAGCGAAGAGGCAGGAGATCGGTCGGCAGGTGAAGCAAAGTATATCCAGGCGTATAAGACGACCCCCGATTTTGGAGGATATTTTTCAGGGCTCAAAGGTCGTCTTATACGCTGGAATATACGGTATATAATGTGTCTGTCTTTATTTAGGGAAAAGGGGAGAGGGGAAGAATGTTCAGCCTGGGCACACAATATATACAATAGAACTACAGTTCACTGTAAACTTTTTACAATGGTTTCCTGGTCGAATTACAGTTTTCAAATCCCTTTAAACTTATGCACAAACACTTTGTTTCGAAGCAACTTTCAATCAATCTATTATTTCAGTTATGAGACTGTTTTCCCTTTGTTGTTGATAAAATACACTTCATTACTGTTTGTGTTATGATCCAGTGAAAAGTATTGAATCTTAATTATTTAACTCTTCAAGAAGAAAATAACCCATTCATAATGGAATCCAGCTGAAAATAGCCAAACAGCTTTCCAGTCTTTATCGCATCTCTGTCAACGAATCTCCCAAATGCATCTCAGAAGTGATGCCAACTTTTATGTCCAGATGCTGCAATTAAGGGCAAAATCACTGAAGAGAGGGAGGACACTTCCCAATTAAAGTTTGTGGGAAACAGAGAGTAGATGTAGAAGAACCATGGAGAACAACTGGCAGAGGATGACACCTATGGTAATAATCTTTTGCTGAAAACCTCTAAACTTTAGAGATATAGCTACAAGACCTGGATGACACAATAGTCACAGAATACAGCCCTTTGTAAAGGTAATACAGAAATCTTCTTCATGGTCTCTGTGAATACACACAGTGGGTAATTCCTGCACCTGTGCAGAGCACTCGGAACCTTCTGGAATCGCTAGGCAGAATAGTTTTTGATACATTTTGGTGGTAACTCTGCCCACCCCAACAGTCTCTGAGGCACTCTCACCTAATTCCCCTCAGTTCCTTTTCATCTGCTGTGCGAACAGCACATAGGAACCCTTTGTTCGCTAGAGCTTCTTTCGCTTTCTATTTTGCTTCACGGATTGACTCGGACTACAGTACTTATTGACTTTGTTATTTTGGCTTTTCCTTTTGATTCTTGTTGTGATTTCTGGCCCTTTCATCTTTTGGACTTTTTTTGGCTTCTCTCTCTCGTTTGACCTTGGATTCGGATTCGGACTCCGACTCGGTACAACTTCGGACTGGTTTGACTCTTCTTTCATCTTTTCCCTGTTTCTGTGATTATGGCCTCAATTCTGCTGCCTTCAAACAGTGCTCCATTTGTCAGGCGAAGCTTCCTACCTCTGACAAGCGCTCAAAGTGCTTCATCTGCCTGGGTGAAGCCCACTATGTGGATGCTTGTATACATTGTCAGAACTTCACCCCTCAGGCAGGTAAACATTGATCTTCGAGGCTGAAGTCCCTTTTCTATGAGGAGGTGCTGTTCCCACCCTCTGCTTCTACCCCAAGTGCTCAGGTTGGGGTTCCGCCGCCACAGAAGAGAGGTTGCTCTCTGTCGACCAGTCCATCAGCGAAGAGAAGGCATGGGCCTTTGAGTCTGTCCCATAGTCATTCGTTGGTGTCCGATCCGGAGGCCATGCATCAATCCCATAAGCATACTGCCGCTTCGGGATCGAGTAAAGGCCATGGCTCTTCGAAACCTTCTACCTCGACTCAGGACCATCTGGGTCCAGTCGAGACCGTGATTCCTCTGCCTCCTCTGGGCCAGGACTAAGAAGAAGAAAAAGAAGACCAAGCACTCTTCTCCAAGACCAACAGTGTGCCCCTTATCCACTGCACTACTTTGGTGCAGGAGCCCGAGGAGCAACAAGATCCGGCTACTGCCACTATGGCACAGAATGCCCTTTGTCCACTGCGGTGGCTACTTTGAAGCAGGAGCCTGAGGAGCAACAACAGCCAGCTACTGCCACTACGGCTGTTTTGGATCCGAACTAGACGTCAGTACCGGTTCCTCCTACAGAAACCGGAGATGTCACCACTGTCCACAATCCATCGCGAGAGGTGACTCCTACTCTTTCCTTGGTGATTGTTCAAACCGGAGAATGAGAGATCTCTGAAAGGGTAAGGGCTTCCTCCCCTGTGGTTCAGGCTCGATCCCCTGTGCTCCTGATCTCCCAAGATGAGCTCCTCAGTACAGATGCTTTTATGGTCAACGTCGAAACTACATCACAGGAGGCAACAAGGAAGGCTCCTTCTTCGACTCCGTCACATCGAATCTTGGACATCAAGCATTCATATGGAGCTTATGATGTGGCCCGATCGGCCTTCGACCTTCATTTCCTCTCTCTTCCTGGAGCCATGGCCTGACTTTTGCACAGCGGCCTCAGTTCCATTTTGCTGACAGCACTGGTCGTGGGGGTTATTACTGTCCCCCTCACCTTTCCCTCCACAGGATTGAACGGGCTCATCTAGAGGAGATCCGTCTGGCCGAACCCATACTGAGGGACCCTGGCAGTCAGTCTCACCTGAGCGTCAAGATCCTCGCTGTCTCCTCTGCCTCCTGTGCATGTGACTTCTCTACACCAAGATTGGCACAGCCCTTTGCCTCTGGGCTGTAGCCCCTCGCCTTCGTCATCCTCTTTGGTATTGTCGGACTCTTCTGTATCATACATACCGAGAGCTCCCTCTCCACCACCGGATTTTATCAATGATGAGTTCTTGTCTGCAACGGATGACATTCGAGCATTTTCAGAGCAGATGGTCCAGATGGCCCACGCCTTGGACTTGAAGATCACTGAGAGGGAGTCTGAGCCTATGGATCCAATAATTGTAGAATCAATTCAAACACTCCTCCCACTGCTGTCATACCAGTGCTACCTTCACTATTGAAGCTCATTCAAGGTTCATGGGAAAATCCATCATCTATTCCATCAACCTCAAAGAGGATAGATCAGCACTGTCGTGTTTCGGGGGATGGTATCAACTGACTCCGAGAATGCCCTCACCCGAATTCGGTGGTGGTAGAGGCTTCTCAGCAATGGCTTGCAGCGAAAACAGTGGCCAGTTCTGTGGAACTTTGCAGCATGCATGGTTCTGTTCGTCTGGCCTTGGTCCGCGGGCTTCCTTGACTATCAAGGATATGCCATTTGACCATTCCAGCCTCTTCAATAGCTTTACTGATGGAGTGCTTGAATTCATGCAGAAGGTGAGGTATGCCGTCATCTTCATTTTCTGTGTACTGATCAAGGGGTCGATCTGGGTGGCACTCCTCCTCTTACACCCAGTCCTTTCTGAGGGGATACACTCCACAATCCTCCAGGCGCTCATGGTACCAGCAACCTGCTTCATCCACCTTTTAGGTGGGGAGCCAGACCTCCACCTCCTGGTACTGGCTACCGACAAAGCAAAGTGCTAAAAGAACAGGGCAGAAGGAGATTTTAAACTGCCCTCACTCTCAATCCACTCATTCCTTCAGGAGGCCAGAAACTATGAATGCATACCTGGAAAAGTTTTACATTTTAACCCTCAAGGAACAAACTAGTTTATTGGCTACCTTGGCTACATCACATCAGCTGAAAGAAATGAAAAGAGGGTGGTAGTTAGGAGAGTTTAAAAAAATGTGCAAAGGGGTGTAGAGCAGGAGAACTCCTCACCACCACAGGCTTCTGAGCAGCCCACTACCTCATTGGTTGCCTAAATAGACCAGTAAAGAAAAGGGAAAAAAAAAAACCATTCCTCTGACACTATAAATGGTAGGTTTAGGGCACATACACCTTCAGAAGTATGTGTGTAACAAATATATGGAGTATAAGTAGTTTCCCCTTTTAACAGCAGTATGACAATCTCATTCATAATACGTGCCATACCTGTTACTCATTCTCCTAACTGCAGTGCTTCCTTTGTTATCTTTGTAATGATAATGAACACAAAGAAGAGTTGGGACTGTCACTACAGCTCTGATATGTACGCCTGCAACTTTTTTTGTTTGTTTGTAAAACAAAAAACAGCACCTCACTGCATTAATGTCGAATTCTAGGTCCCATTAAGTACCGGTATTCCTTTGGTTTTACAGCACAGAAATTCATGCCTTTGGAAATTTGATAGAATGGTTCTAAATCATCTGATTTGGCTAATGGTTGCTGCAGTGTGTTTGGATTGACATCTGTAAGGACAAACCACTGCTAGCAAGTTTTGGAATTTAGTACATGTCAATGATCACATGGTGCTTAGAAATCACTTTAGTTTTAGACATTCCATAGTTGATTAGAAGTACATTACAGAAACACGTGAGCATGGAAACAGCAAACCTTTATTATGTATTTTTGCCATTGTCAATGAGTAACGTGGGAAATTTATCCCCCCTTTGTTTTTTGTTTTTTAAAATACTAGTTTTACTTTTTATCTTGACTAAGTTTTCCACAGTTATTGCCAAAGACAAAATGAATATTTTTTATTGGAAAAATTTTGGCAATGTACCATGTGATGGATATGGTTTTGGCAATATTATGTGCTAACTTTATGCTATCCGCCCATTTACTATTTTTAAACAAAACAATCTGCACCTAGATCTAGCATTTAAAAAAAGGAAAACTCAACACCTCTGTATTTGAATATAAAAATAAAATGTTTACTTTACACTTTTTTAAACTGACCAATATTTACAAAGTAGTAAGTGGAAATATAATATCAACCTTTCATTTTTAAAACTGTACAATATTTACAAGAATGCATCTTTTTTAAAAAAATAAAATTAGGGTGCAAGGGAGTGGGAAGCAGCTGTACATAGGTGTTTGGAGAAAGGTTAGGAAAAATAGGGGGAAACATCTTAACTAATACTTAGTTAAATAATACAATGCTATAATAAATAATTAAAATAAATTAAAATTAACGTAATGAGAATATTCTTCATGGGCTTGTCAGCCTTTCCTCTATCCTCTGGATGCATCCTTCCAGCTGCGAAAAACAGACATCAATAGTCCCAGCTGGAAAAAAAGAGGGGGGAGTGTTAAAAGATAAATTCCAGTTATGTAAGTTTTCTTAATGCCCCCCCCCAACTCTGATGTTCTTTACACTACCTAGAGCCTCCATCCGAGCTATTATGTCCATGCTGGCTAACTGAGATGCTGCCTGCTGAATCTCAACTTGAGCTAAAACATGACAAGATGACTACATTAGAGAGCACATTCCCACATACATCACGATGTCTTATATTAATTACATAAGTGATATTCAGTTCAATTATATCTTACCGGGGGGGTGCAGGGGCAGCAGCAGCAGGACCAGGAGCAGGAACATCAGCAGCAGCAGCAGGGCCGTCATCCTCTTCAGAGGACGATTCGGATGGGGCTGCTCCAGCCTCCCTCCTCCTTCTCCTAACCCCTATTTTAATTTTTTTTTATTTTTAAAAAAGAGGGAATGGCTTAAATCTTTCTATCAAAGAACTCAAACTATTAACACAAACCAGTGGATATTAAAACTATGGTGGTGTCTTACCGCGGGGTAGGCGATCCCTCCAGCTGGGTCACCCTGCACGGACCCACATATCATGCAGGACATGATAGAAGGGCGGCCTTCTTCTTGTGGGAGGGGCCTTCCATTATTGGCCTCCAGTGCCTGGTAGAAGTGGCCCTTCAATGTTTTGAACTTGGACCGGCACTGGAGGCCCATCCTGATGAAGCCCCTTTCCCGGAGGAACCTCAGCAAAGAAGTTGCGGTTCCTCCAGTTAGAGGAACACATAAGGTGGTCCGGCACACCAACCTCTCTTCAGAAGCAGGTTTGTCTCACGGGTCCCCCAGTAGGCAATGCGCCGTGCCACCTGTCCACATCCTCCAACCCCCTTAGCGATCGTAATGCCATGAAGCAGTTTGTGGAAACACAAGTATTTGTATTTTCAGAAAGACCGTTAGAATCTGTCCCAACCTATAAGATTCTGCCACTTAACTTTTTAAATTTTAAAACCATGTCTTACCAACAATTGGTGTTCCAGCGGAGTTAGCCACTATCCTGCACCTCGCCATCTCATGGACCCATTTTTTATGTTTGGGCTGGGAAAAGTCCCCTTTCTATTTCTTAGAAATATCAATGCAACAATGTAGCTGCTTTGGTGTTCATAAACTGTATCGGTTCAAAGAAGGTTATGAACATGAGCTGGTTACTTTAAGGAAGCTCAGTACTAAAGGAGAGCAGACAGAGGACATTCCTACCCTTACTGTGTAATTCATTTGCTAAAAGTAGGTTTTTTGTGGCTAACAACACAATGGTGCTAAAATGTTGGAAGTAACTGAATGGTAGGCTTTTTTTTTTGACACCGTTTAATGTGAAAGGAAACTATTTTGTACAGTACAGATTATCCAGTTCTTAGATATTACTGCAGAATACATTACAAAGCTTAACACGGGAGTTAAATGATTCTATTTAGTTTTGATTATTTAAAAGCCAAAAATACTCCTTTAGAGCATCATGAACAGCCTCACCCTCTTCTTTCTTTCTTGCCTTGTTATTCACAAGTGGAGCGCCTAGTGTGTTAAGGACATACCTGTGTACACTGTGGTGTTTATCCTCCAATATTTTTCCCTTAGTTTCACAAATATTATGTAGTATAACACAAGCACATATTACAGAGCATATGTTATCCTCCACAACTTCCAGAGAAGAAGTTAAACAATGCCACCTGCTCTTCAGTCTCCCAAACAATCTCTCGATTATACTTCAAACCTTATTGTGGTGTTTGTTGTACAGTCTCTGCTTTTCATTTGTCGTACCTCTGTAGGGTGTCAGTAGCCACTTTCATATTGGGTAAGCACCATCCACCAGAATCAGTGGTCCAATCTGCTTCCCAAAAATTGTTATTGTTGGGTTGCCCAGTACAAAGATCCCTGCCTTCATTGTTTTTTAAAAAGCTGAATTATGAAGCATATGAGCATCATGTATTTTCCTGCTCCACCCAGTCTCCATGTCTATGAAAAGACCCCTGTGATCACATGTCCCTTGAAGCAGTACACTGAAACTATTTTTTCTGTTAATGTATTCATTTCCCTGGTGCACATGTGGAATGATAGTTACATGGCATCCATCTAATACAGCAATAACTTGAGGTAATCCAAGTTGAGCAAAGCCATCCATTATATGTTTGAAAATAAAAATGAGACAGAGGAGAGACGTAAGCAGCCATTGATGAAACACATGCTTTTTAGGTGAATTATGAACAGACAATGGTTGCGATTTTTTGTGTTTTCACAAAGATAACTTGGGAAAGTATTAAAAATATATGGCTTTGCTCATTCTAACCAACATACACCCACGGTCACAACACTTATTAGACTTGAGTTTCCGTTCAAGAGGGAACATCATGGTAGAATCGTAACATACATGTCTATACTATTTGTGATTTTACATATTTTCACAACTATAATAGTTATGAATGAATCCACTACTTAGACCAACTAGGTAAACTATGTTACTGTATAAAGGTACACAAAATTCTTACCCGTCTATGGTCACGAAGGAAGATAGTATGCCACAGAAGAAGCTTCTCCATTACAAGCACCACCTCTATAAAGATCTTGCACACTGTGGACCATCCAATGCCAAAAAGATTGCAAGCTGTTGCATATGAGCCTCAGTGAGCTAGTAGCCATAGAGTTATTGCAACATGTTTCTCTACAGAGATTGCTTTTCACATGTTAGTGTCCACCCTTGCTATCTCTGGCCATATAATGTCCACCAATTTCATGAAAAGATCCTGAGGTATTCTGAAGAACATATACCACCATTTACTGGACCAAGCCGACATAACAAAGGTGTCCCACCACTCTTCTGTGGTTGGATAAACCCACCGATGGCGATAACGTGGGTAAGGGCAAAAGCACTGATACAGCATTGGTTTGAGAATGGTATCAATTCCACATAACAAGCTCCTTCATAAGTCGGAGAAATTGTCTCACATCAGTTGCACGAGAAGAAGGAGACGTACCAGTCTGACATGCTGCTGATGTTTCCTTCTGGCAATCATTTTCATGGTACATTGTATGAGAACGGTGATAGCCATACAGCAAGCTATAGAACTATTCATGATGAACCCTATAGGAAAGTTATGGAGGATCACAGTCACTATCGACCTGGCAAATGTTCTCTGACCAATGTGGAAGCTTGTTCGAACATTTTGTGTAGCCAATAGCATCGCTCATGCTGAGAAACTCCACAGGAAATACATCACCAAAGATGTGAAAATATGAGTAATCACATTATTGACTGACAGCTAAAAAAATATCCTGGAAAATTTTCCAGTGTAAACAAACAAACAAAAAAACCACGGGATAATATGTCTCAGGATCTAGTTTTTGTCATGCAACAGGTTGCCGTGTAAACAACAAACCCGGGATATTGTTCTTCCCAGGACAAATCGCGTAAACAATACTAGCCAATCCGGGGATGAGGATATCATGATTCTACCCAGGGAAAACTCAGCCATTTAAAAGAGCCCTTGGTTTGGGCTGCCAGGAGCCATACAGAGGTTCCGCTCCATAGGGCAGCTCATGCAAGCCACAAAAGCCAGTCCCGTCCCATCACCTTTCCTCCATGGCAATCACTTTCCCCTCTGTCACCTCCTTCCCATCTTGACCATTTCTGCAGCATTACCCTGGGCAAGAGAAACTGATGCTCATAGGATATTGCTGTTGGCACAGCATGGAAAACTCATTTGTTTGGGACTACACCTCCCAGAATGCACTTGCAGCATGGCCTGTGCCTATACCTATACTGGCTGAGGGATCTGGGGACTTATAGCCCCCCAAAAGTAACCTTCACAAGCTCTCTCATTCATCACTATGAAGAAATGTGCTGAGGATTGTAGCCAAAATGCAGTAGGGAAATTTTTCATTATATTCCTAAGTTTCTGAACTTAACGGTTTCTGATGCTAATGCTTTACAGACACTAAAATACACGTAGATACTTGGGCTTGGTGCGAGGGCTAAAGAGTTTCTGCTGGTTTTGAGGAAACCACTGAGTGTGGGTTTTGAAGAAATGTTTCATCTTGCCTGTGGGCTAGCAGTTAGAGGTCACTGTTGAGCTGGCCCTAGTGGTGGAGCTTCTCTTTGTAGAACACTGCAACTGCCAAGGAGAGAGGGGGCCCATTAGCAATCTTCATCAAGAGTAAACCTAAAACTAGGAGCTGACATATCCCCACCCCACCCCCCATTTCTTTTTTTCTCACTAAAGGCATCAGCTGCTCAATGGCTGGTTTGCTGTCATTGTGGGAAGAAAGGCTGACTGTGACTGATCAGCTTTGGCTGATATGCCAGCTGCGCCCTTTCTTGGAAGTAAGGGACCTTGAGACTGGTGCACGCGCTGGTAACCTCTCGTCTAGATTTCTGCAATGCGCTCTACATGGGGCTACCCTCATGCTTGGTCTGGAAACTTCAGTTGGTACAAAATATGGCAGCCAGAGTGGTCTCGGGAACATCTCGGAGAGGCCATATAACTCCAGTATTAAAATCTCTCCACTGGCTGCCTATCAGTTTCCGGGCCCAATATAAGGTGTTGGTTATGACCTTTAAAGCCCTAAATGGCTTGGGTCCAACTTATTTCCGGAACCGCCTCCTCCCATACAATCCTCCCCCGCACTCTGGTCCTCTGGGAGGAATCTGCTTCAGCCACAAAAATCTAGGCTGTCTGCAACCTCCCAGAGGGCCTTTTCGGTAATCGCCCCCAAATTATGGAATGGCCTGCCGAATGAGATCTGTCAGTTGACAAGCTTGAGTAGCTTTTAAAAAGCACTAAAGACGGATCTCTTTCGCCAGGCCTTTCCTGATTAGATCCCGGCCTCAGGAGCTCAGTCTCCTGGCTTTTTAAAATTTATGTATATATTGGTTTTAATGTGTTTTTAGTTAGAAGGTTTTAATTTCATAGTGGGGTGGGTGGTGTTTTTAGTCTTTATTATAATATTTTAATTGTTGGAAGCTGCCCCGATTGTTTTTAGCAGAGGGGCGGGGTATAAATAAATTTTATTATTATTATTATCATTATTATTATTATTATTATAAAGTAGCCCCTAGATATTCTCTCCTTTGAGCAGGGGTGAGCAGAGTGTGGCCCATGGGGTGCATTTGGGTTCTGGATCCCATTTTTGTGACCCCTGAAGCCTGTCATACACACACTACCCCAAAGCCCTACAAGCCCCAATTTGTAAATTTTTGGCTTGATTTTCAGGCACTTTTTGCCCCTGAACCATGCAGCAACCCTGAACACAAGTGAAAACATGTTCCCCTCACACCTCACCCCCAAGCACCCTGTAACTTTGTACTACTCCCCCCCAAATAGCTCCATATTAATCTGCCAGAAATTGGTGTCATATCATTTTCTGTTGTCATTTTCAAAATGCATGCAGAGGCAAACCAAGGTATTTTGGCTTGCTGGAGGGTGTGTGTGCCCACACAGGGTGCTAGGGTGGAATTGGCCCCTGCCCCATGCAGTTATTCCCCCCTCCTGTAGAGGAAAACCGGCTATATCATGAGGCAGAGTACGATGGCTGCATCAGACAGTTGATCTGGAATGTCGTGAAAGGGCAGCAATTTGTGAGGTATTTAATTAGTATTCTTGTATATTTACTGCCCCTTACTGCCAGAGAAGGGAAGCGCTTGATTAATATTTTGTTCTTTGCCAAAATAATTTGGTGTGCTTTGTGTCAGAAAACAGTCTTGGGGGTTGACCCTGATAGAGAGGGATGTGAAACAGGGTGCCAGTTACATGACAGAAATTGTCGCGGTGCTTACCGTGACTTAGTGATCACGAATCCGCCCCTTGCTGTTTATAGGATTTATGTCACTGATCTGGATATCCCAGGTGGTCCCGTGACTGATATTTACACGTCCATAGTTCCGGTTTTGTTTAAGTTTTAATTTATTTATTTATTGCTGTCAATCAAAGATGCGATTACTCGTGTTTTCACAACCTCGGTGACGCACTTCCTTTAAAGTTCCGCGCCACGAGCGATGCTATTGGCTGGCTGAGGGGGGGGGAGAGGGGGGCAGAGGTTTGTTTTTCCCCCTTGCTTCTTTAAAATTTTAACCCTTTCAGAAGAGGCAGAAAGCGTTTTGAAAGATCCAGACAGATCTTTCGCTCAGACACAGGGCTTTCCTTTTGAAATCAAGCTGAGTGCTTTGAAATCAAGCCGAGTGCTTTCCTTTTGAAATCAAGCCGCTTGGGTTTCCCCTTGCCTCTTTAAAATATTAACCCCTACAGCAGGCTGCAGAGATTTCAAGCGGCTATATGCAGGCGTTTTGAAAGACACAAACACAGAGAGGGGGAATTAAAGGGTGCTAATTCGCTCAGAGGCTTGAATATTTTAATGTGCCAGGGAGGTGACCAAGGCAGGGGATGAATTGACGACGATCTCTCTGTAACATGCAATTGAGGAAAAGGTAAAGCTGAAGGGTTTGCAGTGTAGAAATCCATTTAAAAAGGTGATTGAGCACACATACGCACGCACACACACGCATCAACCTTTGTGCAGCTGGAAGGGATGCCTTTGTTTTCGGCTGGTGAGGCTGGATCTGTTGAACGGGTGACTGACCCCTCCTTTTCTGGTCTCTGATCTCTAAGCCCGCCCCCAGTCACCATTTCCAGTCATCCCAGTACCGAGACATTTTGTCCCAGGCTGTTTACATTTCCAGTTTTCCGAATCCTCCCGTGATTTTTTTAAAAACCAGCACAAACCACGGGACTGGAAGTCCCGCAGGCTGAGGGATAAAAGGTGGCCCCCCTTCCAAAAATCATGTACCCGACCCGATGTACGTGTAAACTGCCAGGGATTGACACGAATTCTTCCCAGGACATTTTCATCATGTAAACGGCCCCCAGGTGTTAGTCTATGAAATGGTAAAAGGCATCACTGAGGAGCCAGTGTAGTGTAATGGTGAAACAGTTGGACTGGGACTTGAGAGATCTTGATTTACCTCACTAGGCTGTTGTTGTGAAGATAAAGTGATGAAAAACACAGCCATATACCTCACCTTGAGCTCACTGGAGTTGGAGTAGGATTGAAATGCAGTAAGAGTGAGTGAGTGAATGAAGGAATGACTATACTATAGTACAAGGAGTGGGAAACTTATGGTGAATCTTGAACACAGCAGAGATGGGGCCTATCTATATGAGGGGGCGGGAAATGAAATACCTCGTAGTAATGGCATTTTGCAGCAGCAGCGAAATGTCTTAATGGTGTTTTTGGCCCCAGAAGCTTCCAGAATCTTCACATGCCATATGGCGTCCATAAGTGATTTACTCTTGTTAGTTCTTTGCTGTCACCAAAACTTTTTTTTTAATTGTCTAAGGTGCGCTGGAGTGATAGTGACTTTTCAAATTAAAAGGAAAGCAAATAAAAAAACCACACCCTGTTTATCACCTTAGTGATTACTCACTAAGGTGAAAATCCAAAATGGCAGGCACTTGCCCTGTTAGCAAGCCCCGCCCTCTGTGCTCACCCAGACAATCAGCTTTACACTTCCTCTCCTATGGGAAAGCGATTCAAAGCAAATTGCTTGTCCTAACAAGCAGGAATGCACACCCCCTCGCTGTTTTTTAAAAAAAACTATGGAAAAAGCTGCAAAGGCTTTTCCAGTGTTGTTTTTGCCATTTTGGGTCCCACTCCTTCCGAATACTGTGGATTGATGCAAGATCCCATTTAGACATCTTATATTGCCAGCAAATTCCATGAGGGGTATTTTCAATGTTTGGACAACCCCATAGTCAAATTAGACAAGATACCATTCTTGACATTTGCATCAGCATGAAGTAAAATAACAGGTTTAAGTTCCTCAGTTGGATTGGGGCCCTTGCATCAGGGATGGGAACCATTAACTATACAGTCCAGATCCAGATTTCGGGCAAGCGGAAGTGCTATTACCTGTATTTGCATTGGAAGACAAGATTCAGTTGGCGTGAATGGTTGCTTTTACAGTATTTTAGTGCATGTAGTAACACTGGGAGACACAAATCTAGATTATTGTCATGCTCAGCAGGCAATGTTTTAAATTGCACGTGTCTCTTACAGTGGACTGAATCAGGCCTCCTATGTTCATGCAGTTTTTAACTATATGATGTCATATTGTCTAATTTGGGCCTTACATCTTCCCTCCTAATAGAGGACTCACCTGCGTAATCCTCAGAGACATTTGCTAGATACGGTGCAAGCAGACTGCCAAACTAGACATGGTGTTAAATCAGCATTGTATGTCTTGTGGGGTTTCCACTCTCTTTCTTAAAATAGCAACTGAAGGGGAGGGATGAGGAAGAATGTCAAATGAGATCCTTAGATGCTGAACTATGGGCACAGGCTGAACCTCAAATGTAATTGGCTCATGCTATCACTTTTGGCTGGATGAATTTGCTTCATCAAATGATGATGCTGATAGACTGATGCCCACAGGGTCTGTTTCACATGATATCATTTATCACACTTTGATACCACTTTAGCTGCCACAGGTACAATCTATGGATTCCTGGGATTTGTAGTTTTGTGAAGTGTGTAGAATTCACTGCAGGATAATTCCAACTACACATCCCAGGATTCTGCAAGAGGTTGCGATGGCAGTTAAAGTGGTGTGAAGGAACCCCTCTCCAGACTGGCCCCGTAGTTCCAACCCTTGGGCTCTTGTAATTCACCTTGTCCTTTTACCCTTAGGATCTCTCCCTGGATCTGGTACTCAGGGCTCAAGGTGAATACAATACTGGACAAGTGGCTGTGTTGACAAGTGGGTTTACATGAGACAGCATGACTGAATCCTCCTTATCTCTTCTTAAATGAAGGCATTCAGACAGAGCTGTAGAGAATAGAGCTAGTAAAGGTTTGTAGAGGCTAGTGTGGTGAAGTAGTTTGCATGTTGGTCTAGAACTCTGGGAGATCAGGGTTTGAATCCCCACTCAACCGTAAAAACCCACTGGGTGACCTTGGGCAAGTCACACTCTCTCAGCCTCAGAGGAAGGTAAAGGGAAACCCCCTCTGAACAAATCTTGCCAAGAAAACCCCATGATAGGTTCTCATCATAATTCTGAAATGACCTAAAAGGGCACAACAACAATCAACAAGTATTCATTTTATAAAAAGCAGGTTAAACATGAAATCCCTCAGCTCTTTCCACACTCTCAGCTCCCCAAACCCTTTTCAGATCTGGCCTTAACTGACTAGGGGTGTTTTTTTAGACCAGTCTCTATTCCTTTCCTCCCTCTACCCCATAAGCCCCCTCCAAGCAGTGATTGGATGGCTCACTTTATAAGTGGTATCAAAGTACTTTTACTGTGTAGTACAAAAGAAACCCAGTACCTCCACAATCAATGTCTACCCTGTTGAGTCAAGGCAAGTTGTGAGAGCTTGGATCATTTCATAAGGTGTTTCACTGCAGGAAGGACTAATGGGATCTCTGCTTAAGGAGGCAATTATCAGACTCCTCATTAAAAATCCAAAGCTTTCTGCCTGGATAACCCCTTTGCCCCCAGCGCCCATCTGGAAGTGTTGACTGGTTCTACAGTCATTTCAGGTATCCCTTTATCTGTTTTAATCTGATTTCCAGCCAGTATTCAAGACAGCTTTGCAACGCCTGAATCTATGTAATTTAATTTAATTAGGTACTTATACCCCGCACTTCAGCCACAAAGGCTACCAGAGCGGCTTACAAATTGGTAAGCAATAGCAATTTACACATCTACGCTGCATTAAGCAGTTTCCAATGTGTATTAGCTGATTGGCCCCACAAGCTGGGTACTCATTTTACCGACCTAGGAACGGATGGAAGGCTGAGTGAACCTTGGAGCCATCTGGAATCGAATTTGCAATTTGCAATGTGGCGACTTGCAGTACTGGCATTTAACTACTGCACCACCAAGGCTCCCTGGTGTAGTTATGCCTGTGCCCACTGAAATTGGATCATGTGTTCTTGTTGTTGTTGTTTTACTTGTTTTAAGTCATAACAACACAGAAGACCTGATGTGGTTTCAGATAAGGCTTTCATTATAGGAAATTCATAGCATTTTATTGGCAATCCAGAAACAAATTCCATTTGTATCCCTTTTGTGTTTCCCAATGGTTAAAGAAAATCTGCTATTAGTTAAATAAAAGAGAGAATAGATGCATGGTATCTTCTGAATGGCAGGGCTAAGAACTGCCCCCACTCTTAATAAGCAATACTAAGCATAGATCAGCAACACAGAATAAAATACAACATTTAAAGGCCAATTATCCACATGATTTTTTTTACACAATACTGTATACATTTTTTTTAAAAAAATCAGAAAAAGTAACAAAGAGTCAGTTGTAGCTCCTGAAAGGCTAAATATTTTTTATTTGGACTAAGCCCACTGTAATCCCTCAAAGTTTATGCTAAATAAAATATATTAGTCTTTAAGGTATTACAGTATAAAAGTTGTTCTGGCTGCAACAGACTAACATGGCCACTCCACATTTTAAATCAATGAGTTTCTGAGAGAAATAAAAATGCATTACATTTCACAAACTCCTCCCTAATCTTCTTGGCTCTCTCTAGGATGTAATCACTTTTCTTATACATATATTGTGCTTGTATGGTGGCCTACTGAAGGACTGCCATCTTATCCCACTATGAGCACTGAATACGGGAATACAATCTGGGCACCATTACACAAAGGCACCAAAGCTGCTACCTTACACCTTGCAGATATGTGTCTGTCAGGAGGTTTGTGGTGTCCAGTATGATAACACTGGCCATACTGGGTGCTGCCATCCATTCAGCTGCCACGTGCCTACAGAATGCTCTGCCAGAAGCAATAGTACTTCTGCCTCACTGAAAGTGTCAGCAGAGCTCAGAAAAGTTACCTTTTTACACTACAATTACCAGAACCTCCAGCTGGCATGATCAGAGGCAGGGCATTCTGGGAATTATAGTTCATAAAAGTCACTTTCTAGTCTCTGGATGCCAGACTGATCCCTCCAACTGTCCCAGTTTGGCAGAAACAGTCTTGATTGACCCTCTGCTATCCCACCTTTCCACTGCTTTTACAATGTCCCAGTTTTTCTCTCTTCCTCCTATTTCCCCCTTTACTTCAGTTGCAGCAAACTGAGTTCAAAGTACAGAAGTAATTTGCACTCAGTTAACAGCCAAGGGGGGTGGAGGACAGGAGCAGCCAGAATCTTGCCTTTCCCAAAGGACTTAGGCAAAAGTAAATTGTTGCAAATAGACTTAGGCAAAACTTATGCATTCTTCCTCATGTATAATGTTTGCCATCTTGACCACACTCTGTGCATGGCCACACATGTCCCAGTTTTCATCTGTAAGATGCTGGAGGCCTTGAAATCTAACCCAAAAGTATGTTGCTGACTAAGGGCCTACGTACACGGGCTAAATACCCTGGCTTGTCCCCCAATCTCAGAGCCCTGTAGTCCAAATGACACAGGGCATTTGTTCTGTTCTGCCCTCAGGCAGTCCTCATCACCCCTGGGGCAGATACGGGTGCAAGCTGGAGTAGGGCCCAATACAGTGTTATTACAAAATACCATTTTAAATATGTTACCACTGGCCAAACACTGGATTGGGCCCCATGTGTTCCTCGCTACTTCCGCCAGCTCCCTGGCTCTCCCAGAAGCCAGGCAGGGATCCTGCAGCATTTGACCAAGGCTGGTCACATGCAAGGGGCCTTCAGTACATGTTGTGGGCCCCTTCCTGGCTTCCAAGATAGCAAAGAAAATGGCAGTGGTGGCTGCTGCAGGGATGGGATGATATTCCTGTGTAGACTCTAGCCCGTTTCTTTCAGGTAACAGGGGCAGAACCGGCCACCTCTGCAACCAGAATATACCGGTGGGGAGCCCGCGTATCCTGGCTGGTGTAGATGAGTCCTGAGATCAAGAAGCAAATGCTTCATTCTCCCTAATGTTAGGTCTTGCCCAAACACCAGTTCTCTTTCCACATTTAGTGATGTTCCGAGGTGAATGCAGGGAGGCTGTCATCAAACTCCTGCATGAGCCATAGTAGTCTTGGGAGAGTGGCTGCTTGGTAGAAAGCATGTTTTGGCCACATCATCCAGAAACATTCTTCTAGCTAGCAAGCTAGGCAAAATCTTATCTGAGTGAGGGGGATAGATTGTGTGGCTCAGTCGAAATCGTCCGTTAACCTGTGTGTCACAAACAGTGTCTCCATTCATATCTGCTTTCAAGGACTAGGCAGGCCTTTGAACTGATATAGTTTGAACTCCAAGTCAACTACAATAGAAAAGTGAGTTATAATCCCCCAAAAGTAACATTTCCAAGTAGGCCCAGATTGGAACTTGAGTACTGTAAGTGCTGCAATGCTTTTTTTTTTTTTAATTCTCACTCCATGTTTCAGTTCAGAAGAACAAATACAGGCAGGGAGAAAAATCCCTGAAGAACTGCCATATCCTGTTGCCTAACCACTTCTTCAGTTTTAGTGGCTTAACAGTTTCTGGCTGATTGTCTTCAAGAACAGTGTTAAGGACTTACACACCCAATGTGTGTGTGTTTTAATTTTGGTGCACTTTTTAAGAAGGAAGGTCTTAACAAACTCTTGAAAATTATTTTTCTCCTCTTTCCTGCTGTGTTGAGGCACTTGTTCTTAACAATTTCAAGTAATCATGAATAATAGATGTAGAGAATCTAGCAGTAATAGAAGTGATACCAGCCTCTTCCCTCAATAAGGAGGCTGGAACACTAAGAGGATGGGTCAAAAGCTTCCCCCAAAATAGAATTTTGTAGAGTTTCAACTGTGGTCAATTAACTATGACCTCAAGTTCCAGACCTATAAACCATGAAGGGAAGATTCTGCCTCAGATTGTTTTATGACTGGATTTACTAGATGGCCGTGTTTCTTCTGTGTTCTATGGGTCTGTCTTATCACCTTTGTTGAACATATGAAGCACATGTATTATATGCAGAAAGCCACTGAGAGAAATTTCTGGAGATTTAGCATTCAGTGCTGTCTGTATATTGCTGAAATCCAGCCTCATGTTTTGTTGTTCAGCTGGGGCTGACTAAAAATAAATCCTCATGCTGCAGATTTTAGGTGTAATGAAAGGGTAGGAAACCATTAATTATTTAATTTGTTAATATTGTATTTTTACTATTGGAGATGAGGAGACATGATTGAGAACTTCTCTGTGCTGATGTGACCCGGCTGACATGTGTAATGATGCAGTTTAATTTGAATGGGTTGGGGGTGGCACCATATGCTACCCTACCTCAGGCAGCAAAATATCTTGGGATATCTCTGTGCTCAGCTGAAATGATTCTGGGTGCCAGTTACACAACAGAAATTGCCGCGGTGCTTACCGTGACTTAGTGATCATGAATCCGCCCCTCGCTGTTTATACGATTTATGTCACTGATCTGGATATCCCGTGTGGTCCCGTGACTGATATTTACACGTCCAAAGTTCTGGTTTTGTTTAGGTTTTAATTTATTTATTTTTTTTGGCTGTCAATCAAAGATGCAGTTATTCGTGTTTTCACAACCTCGGTGACGCACTTCCTTTAGAGTTCCGCGCCACGAGCGATGCTATTGGCTGGAGGGGGGGGAGAGAGAGGGGGCAGAGGTTTGTTACTCCCCCGTGCTTCTTTAAAATTTTAACCCTTTCAGAAGAGGCAGAAAGCATTTTGAAAGATCCAGACAGATCTTTCGCTCAGACGCAGGGCTTTCCTTTTGAAATCAAGCTGAGTGCTTTGAAATCAAGCTGAGTGCTTTCCTTTTGAAATCAAGCCTTGGGTTTCCCCTTGCCTCTTTAAACTATTAACCCCTACAGCAGGCTGCAGAGATTTCAAAACTGGCTATAGGCAGGCGTTTTAAAAGACACAAACACAGAGAGGGGGAATTAAAGGGTGCTAATTCACTCAGACGCTTGAATATTTTAATGTGCCTGTTCTGACTAAGGCAGGGGATGAATGGGCGATGACGATCTCTCTGTAACATGCAGTTGAGGAAAAGGTAAAGCTGAAGGGTTTGCAGTGTAGAAATCCATTTAAAAAGGTGATTGAGTACACGCGCGCGTGCAGACACACACACATCAACCTTTGTGCAGCTGGAAGGGATGCCTTTGTTTTTGGCTGGTGAGGCTGGATCTGTTGAACGGGTGACTGACCCCTCCTTTTCTGGTCTCTGATCTCTAAGCCCGCCCCCAGTCACCATTTCCGGTCATCCCAGTACCGAGACATTTTGTCCCAGGCTGTTTACATTTCCGATTTTCCAAATCCTCCCGTGACTTTTTTAAAAACCGGCACAACCTGCGGGACTGGAAGTCCCGCAGTTTGAGGGATAAAAGGTGGCCCCCCTTCCGAAAATCACATACTCGACCCGATGTACGTGTAAACTGCCAGGGATCGACACGAATTCTTCCCAGGACATTTTCATCGTGTAAATGGCCCCCAGGACTCATTATGTTAATTCTGAGCCATTGTTTTGGTTAGGTCCTAGCTGATTAGATGCAATGGAACAGTCTGAATCCAAATGGAAAGGAAAGTGTTGGAAACCAAGTGTTCCAGGAAAGATCAGGAGACTGCTATATCCATTTTGAAAATCTGGTAGTACAACCTTAGGAATGATTATTTGGAAGTAAGCACCATGGTATTCTGTGGGGTTAATTCTCAAGTGTGCATAGGGTCGTACTTGCTTATTTTATTTATTTATTTCATTTGTAAGCCACCTTTCTCCCAAAATGGGACCCAAGGTGGCTTCCATAAAACAACAGATTAAAAATACAATATATAAACTAAAATGTATAAAATCCGTTTAAAACATATAAAATCTAAACCATACCAGACTGTAGTCTTAGTGTTGGAAAAATCAAGACACAAAGTCACACACACACACACAAACTGTGAAGGTGGCATTACTCCATGTAGTCCTGAAAATCCAGATCGCTAGCTTCAGGGTAGTTCTGGATCTAGCACTATTTCTGCAATCACAGGTAGTTTCATAAGCCAGGAATGTGTTTTATCAGTTACACTGTGTGGGCCTCTTTTGGGAAATGGGGAACCTACTTGCCGTCATCATAAACGTGTTCATTACCTCAGCAATTGTTATATGTTTCATGTAAGACTGCCCTTGAAGCCTGTTCAGAAGTTTCTGTAATATGAAATGTCATTCCCTCACTCTTTTTAGGGGGGGGGTAAATATTAACATATTCAACTAGTACTGTGCCAGTTGTACTGGCTGACCGTTCAGTATGTTCTTCTGATCTTGAACACTTTAATTTATAGAACCAATGAATACACTCCATATTCTAAGAATGCAGTGCTTACACACTTACTTGGAATAAGTCCATTGCTTATGTGGCATCATTCTGTTAGAGAGCACCTTTTGCCCTCTCATTAAGATCAGCTGGAAAGAAGGTCTTGTTTAGAGTCTCCTCTGTCTGAAAATGGCTTGGAGATAGTGTAGAGTCTTTATTCTGCTGGCCCCATCATTATGGAAACTGCCTCTTGATTATCACAAAAGAAGATCAAGTCTGCTTTGAGAAAATCCAGTAAAAAAGTTCTTAATCTGATAGGCTTTAAATGAGATCATGGTGTCAACTAATTTTCAACATCTTATCTGAAGGAATTCCATCAATACTGATTGTGTGCCTATCGACTGGTTTCTGTGTGAATCATAGCACAGGCAATACATTATGTAACAGGGCTGGGGAATCTGTGGAGGAGGAGAGAGTAAAACAAGGAGGGAGAGAAACAAAAGAAATTAAGAGAACCAAAGGAGCGTCCTTGTTGGCTGAGACTGCCAAATTAACACATACTCATAAGCAGTCTCAGGATGTGAACACACTCAATGAATTGATTAAAAAAAGAGCAGAAATAGAGGAATTAGACTTTTAAAAGATTCAGATCCCATTGCAATTCACAAAAGTTACTACTCTTAACTCCATCCTTAATGAACCTGTAACAGAGAAGGACACTGAATCAGCAATGAGGAACTTAAAACCAGGTAAATCCCCAGGTCTGGATGGACTATCAGGAGACGTCTACAAACTCTTGAAGAAGATCTGGCTCCACATATGGCCAATTTATACAATGAGTTAATAGGCCAGGCTCTACTGCCAGTTAGCTAGAAAACCTCATGTACTGTACCCACAGCCAAAACCATGGAAGATAACCCATTTATAAAATCCTTAGACCTATTGCTCTCATTAACCCGGATGCAAAACTTATGACCTCTGTCTTAGCTATCAGAATTAATTCTTTTATAATCAAGTATGCCGGGGCACAGACTGGTGGATGCAATTAGGAGAGCACTCAGTGTAATACACCATTCCAGCCTCTCAAACTCCTTGACTGTACTAGTTTATCTTGATGTGTTGAAGACGTAGGTTGGAGTAGAAGTACTTATTTAGTATTTTAGAGGGAATGAATTTTGGAGACAGATTTATTGGTCTTCTCAAAAAATTATTGGTCTTCTCAAAAAAAATTTCAGAACCTACACAGCTATATGAAGATATAGCTACATGAAGCTATTCAGAAGCTAGTAGGAAAGACTCTGCACCAATTAAGCTGAATAGAGATACCAAACAAGGGTGCCCTCTCTCACTGCTGCTATTCGCCTTAGCAATAGAACCATTGGTGAAGTCCATTAGAAG
Organism: Gambelia wislizenii; assembly: GCA_030847615.1. Taxonomy (NCBI): domain Eukaryota; kingdom Metazoa; phylum Chordata; class Lepidosauria; order Squamata; family Crotaphytidae; genus Gambelia; species Gambelia wislizenii. Next base: position 266,019,726 of record JAUMIR010000002.1, read on the forward strand.
GAACCCAAGGATTATGGGACCTGTGATTAATCACCATGAACAAAAGATTAGCCTGTATGCATATGATACACTAGTTTTCCTCAGAGACCCAGAAACCTCATTTCCAGCACTTGAGAAAACACTGCATACCTTTGACATGACAGCTGGCTTCTGTGTCAGTCTACAGAAATAAAAAAGACTCTGTTTAAACACACCTCTAAATTATCAAAAGTATTGGCAGAAGGTAACTAAATTTCAATTGCAACCTTCTGGTTTTGAATATCTTGGTATTCTAATAATGAAAGATCTAACCCAGATGATACTATGTAATTATAAACCATTTACCAAATGGATGAATACAATAAAGGAAACTTGAAAATAATTCAAACTCAAAATAAATCTCCCTACTTGGCAAGATTGCCTTGTTCAAAATGTTTTTATTCCCATAACTGCTGATTTTATTTCAGTCCATACACCTGCCCCCCAACACACCATGTATTTCAAATCTTGGCAAACAATAACTAATAATTTCATATATATCAGTAAGAGATCCAGGTTTTCGAAAGCCATTAGATATATTAACTCCCAGAATGGTGGACACACCAAACCAAATATAGAATATTATTTTGTGGCCTTCCAGATAGATCAACTCACACAGATAATAAGCAAATATACTTCCAAAAACTGGGTAAACCTTGAATTTTGAAGTAAGACACCTAGAATTTGTCTAATTGCTGTGTTGGCATTCCTTTGTGACCTGTGCCTGTCCCTTTACTTTGGATGCCTAAACTGTATTTCTAAATGCTAAACTGAGGGGGCATCCACACTAGAGAAATAATCCAGGTTGGAACTGGATTATTTGCATTGCTCCTTCATATGGAATCATGGGATTTGTAGTTTTAAGTTACTGCAATGCTAGAATTGTGGGGAATGAAGGAAAATTTAAGAAGGGGAAGAATTCTTATTTAGGGGGTATCAATGCTGTCATCCCCCCACCAGGAGTGACACCCTTCCTGTTCCCACTCTTTGCCCTTTCTGTTCACTTTGTGCAGGTAGAGGGAGACTGCAAAAGGGGCTTCTTAGATATCGAAGAATCAAGCATCCTTCCCCCAGAATGAATGGTTGAGAAGGACATAATGAGGAAGGGAGACTCAAGTCTGAAGGAAAGGGAGCAGGGGCTGACAGAACACTTTGCTTGCCTCTCTGCTCCTTTGGGAGAAGAGAGCTGATCTATGCTAAACAGGCAGGAGCAGCAGTGGAATGGGTTCTTTGGGATTGTTGACTCTGCTAGGTATCAAAAAAGAAGCCCTTGAGGGCAGCTGTAAGCCTTTTGGATCTGTTGCCTATCCTTAAGTTACACGTGGGCTTCTCCTACTACAGCTCCTACTGAGCTGTCTGTTTCTACAGTACTTGTGCAATGATCTGTCATGCTAGGGAAATGGAGTTGCATTTAATTGAGGCCTTTCCGATTAGGAGGGTTGCTTCAACTAGTTTTGCAGCCTGCATTATTGCTTGTTGGAAGCAGTTGTTTCTTTAGTCTTACCTCGCTGCCTTTGCCCCCAGTCATTTTTGTTGGCTGTGTTTTTGTCCATGTTGTGCCATAGCTGCTGTGCTCTGTGCATTGCAGCCCTTTGCTGAGTTAACTGCTTTGAATAACTAATGCTGCATTCAGAAACAGTAGCTCTCAAAGAGAGCTTGCAAAAAATTATTTTTGGATGACATTTTGCAGAATCTCCAAGCCTTTCTAACTGAAGGATTCTGTGGTATGCAATCCAGAAGGGAGCTGCTGGACTCACCCACTTGCCGCTGGCGGCTCTATTTGCAGGTCTGGTCCAGCTCCCTCTAAAGCCCCTCTTACTGCACGGGGGCTGCCATGTTTGAAAGAGAACCAATCAGGGCAGGTCAGCCCTGCCCTGGTTGGTTGATTGGAAGGGAGGGAGGACACTGCTGCTTTTGTAGCAGTTTTGCAGCAGTTTTGCTGCAGTTTGCTTTATGGTGCGGCGGTCAGGTATAAATCCCCAGCTGCTGCGCTGGACTGGCCAGTGGCTCTCCAGGAGCCAAAACCCACCCACCCTCCCTTTATCACTTGTTTGTAGGTTATTCTGTTCAATGTATTTACTTTTGTCACAACTTTGGGGGTGGTTGGCATGGGTCCTGATTCAAGGTCATCAGTAATGGGAGGGGGTCTCCATCAAGGTCAAGGTCACAGAGACCCCCACCTTCACAATGATTGGTGGGAAGGGGAAGGGGGAGGGATTGGCAGGCATTCTGGGGCCTGTCCAAGACTCTTCCCCCTTCATCAGTGGTGAGTGTCGGTGGTGGGACCGACAGTGGCTCATCGACCAGCATGCAGGTTGGTTGATATCTGGATCCAGACCCGTGTGATGTGAGCCAATCATTGCAACTGTTATCAATAAAGTTGTGGCCTTCATTGCCAATATACATATCATCATGTTACCAATATATCTTTCTAATTCATATAAATGTGTCTGTTTTTAATTGGGGAAAAGGGGTAGGGGGGGAGAACATCTGGCCTGGACATGGAAAAACTAACGTTTCCAAGCTTTGTTTTAAAACATGGGCCACATTTGTTCTCTTTTTACTGCAGCACAAGGGAGGTTCTCTAAACCATCTTTTTTCTCCATGGAACCAATATTTCAGTTTTCATGGAATTGTTTCAGAACAGAAGTATTCATCATAGAAACAGAATCAGTAGATGATGCAAACATGGACAGGTAGATAGTCTCCATCTCCCCATCCAATAAGTACTGTACCTGATCTAAAGCCTTTAAAGATGGTGGTTTTCCTTTTCAACTGAGGATTTATTTATTACTTCACTATAGCCAGGGTGCATGACCTGTGGCCCTCCAAATGTTGTTGGATTCCCATTGACCTGTGCCAGAGGTTTGGTGATCCACTTTGGGTTTATTCCAGGCTTTAAAAGAGCTACAAAAAGTGCTGAACCCTATCCCCAAAATGAATCCTTCACTTTGAATGTTTTCTTTAAAATCTGGAAATAAAACCCAGAGTGGTTTCACTGCTCCCTCAATGTCAATGCCACTGGCCATTACTCTTTCCCTCGCTCCGCCCCCTCTGCAATGGGTGTACTGGTCAGAGTTGAGGGAATTTCAGCCCAGCAGTCTCTGGAGGACCACAAACTGCTCACCCCCCTGCTATATACTGAACATATGGAGTGTATATTGGCCATGGCTGCCAACACTTCTGCCATGGGAGATTATCAGATGCGTCCAAAAAGTACAAGAGCAGAAGGCCAGGACGACGTTTCTGTCCCATAAATGGGACCCGGTTTCAGACATCCTTGTCCTCTTTGCATTCTTCTCCTGTGCTGCAACAGTTAGTAAGGCAGCACTTTTAATTGACAGGGAGGTCAGTGAAAAGCCACATCTTACTAATGGCTGCAGCACAGGAGCAAAATGTGATGAGGACAACATTGTCTGAAACCGGGTCCTGCTCACGGAACAGAAACAGCATCCTGGCATTCTGCTCTTGTACTTTTTGCTGCATCTGATAATCTCCATAGTCTCTCCCAAAGAATCTTGGACATTGTTGTCTGTTGAAGATGCTCAGAACCCTTTCTTAGAGATCCCTACGAGCCTTAACACTCCATCCCTGGTGTCGTGAAGGGTGATGGGAGGAGAGCACAGCTATTTGTTCATTTATTTATTTGCTTTATACCCTGCCTTTCTCCCAAAATTGGACTCAAGGTGGCTAGCTAGCTCTGGACATTTTTTCTAGAGCAGGAGGAACAATGTTATCTCCTGGAGTATATTTTAATTTGTTTACTGTGTACAGTTGGCTCTCCATATCCATGGATTCTGCATCCATGGATTCAACCATACATGGCTTGAAAATATTCCCCCCACCCCCCATTGCAAACCTTTATTTTGCCATTTTATATAAGGGATCACATTTTACTGCACCATTGTATATAATGGGACTTGAGCATTCATGGATTTTGGTATCCACGGGAGATCCTGGAACCAAACCTCAGCAGATACCAAGGGCCCACTGTATTTTGTGTATTCCAGATATCTAAGAGGTGGGCTGTGTCTGTCAACAAATCAATGGCTATGTTAGTCAGAGAGCAAATGTATTGATCACATCCGTTGTAGTTGTGTGCCTTCAAGTTGGTTCCGACTTATGGCGACTCTGTCACAAGATTTTCTTGGCACAATTTGTGTTCCATTAACTTGTCCTTTGGAAAACCATGTTTCCTTACGAACTGTCACTGGAACCTGTGCTATTATCTTTCAGCTGTGTGAGGACAAGAACCCTTTGTGTATTGTGTCCATGGTATGATTTATGATGGTTGTGTATTGTTTTAAAGTTTTCATGTCTAAGTGAATAGTTTATTTATTTATTTGCATGGTGGGTCTGAATTCTGAAAGCCTCTCCTTATATCACTTTGCATATGACAGGGTTTGGGGGTTTTGTTTTGCTGGTTTGGCAGGCTTGAGTAGGGGGCCATATTGCAATTGTCCTCCATGACGTTTAACCTCTTATCTTTTCCTGCTTCACAATTTCATTCATTATAATAAGTGGGAATCATGCAGTTTTCACGCCTCATCGTGCAGTGCTTGGGAATATCTATGTGGCCCTTAGTTCCCCCTACCTAGATGCCCCATTGTCCTCAAACCTCCAAGAATGTTTAAAATGGCTGGAAAATGTCTATTTTTGGTCAAAGAGTAGTTTATAAGACATAGTTTTACCCACTGTCCCAAAACAGATATAAGATAATGGCCATGGTGTTGCCCACATTTGGTCAGAGGAGGCTGAAAATAGTCTATAACCTTTAATGTGTTCATATCTGCCCAACATTTCACAGATTAAAACTGGGATACATATGGCCAAGTGACATCAGAGGAGATTTTCAGATGGGGCTTTTTCTGTGGGGCGGAACAGAACAAGGTTGAGAAAGGGGCTGTCGTTCAGACAACTTCGACCCCTTCCGTCCTGCCCCGTGCTGCTCCTGGGATATTCTATTCACAACAAAAAATCGTGAATAGAACACCCCTTTGATGCCTGTCACGTTGCTGTTCCACGATGACAGGCACAGGGGAGGAGCTCCATGGGACAGCCAGGTAAGTGCCACCCTTCTCCCCCCCTCCCCAGGTTCCTTTTTTATTTTAAATTTATTTTTTTAATTTTATTTTATGTTTTGACAGCTGGGGGGGTTTCAATTTGAATTTCCCTCCCGCTCGTTCTCTTGCGAGAACAAGCAGCATCACCCCTGGCCGATCATAAAGGCAGCCTTACGATGGCTGCATTTACAGACGGACGGCCAAAGATGGAGGACAGGATGCCCATTCCTGGAGCAGAATGGAGGTAAGTGCAGAACATTTACCTCCATTCCATTGCAGGAACGGGAGAGGAGGTGGTGGGGCAGCAACGGGGCATTTTGACCTCATCTGAAAATCTCCAGAGTGTGGTCAAGATGGCTTAAGTTATTAATGAGGAAAAACATGCAAACAAGTTTTTGCTTTTGCCTGAGTCTACTGGGAAGGGTAAGATTTTGCCCCACTCCTCCTGGGGCAGTTGAGTGAGAAGTACTTTTGCACTTTGAACCCAGTTTGCAGTAATTGCAATAAGCCAGAGGACAAAGCAGGAAAAAGAGAAATTGGCACATTTCAAAAGTAGCTGGAAAAGTGAGATATCGAACTGAACATATTGGCAGTTAGTGGATAATATCTTGGGATGTCTACAATGTAACCTGCTCAAACTAAATTTGTTCAGGAATGCTATCTTTTCTACTGGTGTGTGCATTTTCCTCCTCCTTGGTTGGGCACATGTTGGCTATGGCAGCATTCTTCTGGCATAATGGCCATGTATTTCGGGTCTGAAAGCAATGTGAATATTGGATTGCTTTGCCCATGTCCAGGGCCAGTTTAAGGCACCAGTGGTGTCAGCATCCGCAGGGGGCCCCATCATTGGGGGGCACGTAGTAACCCTCCTCCTGCAAAAACATTATTAGGAATAATCTGAGTATCCTATACTGTGAATAGCTTAGGTTGAGTTAGGTTACATTGACCTAAGATAAATATATGGGCCCCCCAAAATAAAGCACTGCAGGGGACCTCAAAATTCCTTAAACCGGTCCTGCCCATGTCTTTGAGGTACACCACACAAGAGTTTTTTTCTGTCATTATAGCGCTTTCCTTTTGTTTGCAATTGCCGCAGCCTGCACAATGCTGTTGGTATTCAGTGTTCCCTCCATGTCCATTTAAATTCTATCTTGCAACAACTCATTGTCGATTTCTGCCCGTCAATGGGCCTTAATTGCGAAATTATCCCGTGAGTATATATGGATGTATGTTTGAGGAATATTCCTAATTGTTGCTGAAATAAAAAACAAGGATGGGATGGAAGAGACACATGGTGCTCTCTCAGTTTCTGTAGTTTCATTATAATCTTTTGGTATCAGAGGACTTTCTTGGCATGCCAGCCCAAGAGTGCATGGACTCTTTCTCATTCTTCAACAATAGCAGCTTTGGGACAATCCCAGCTGGCTGGACACTTTGGAAAGCTGCACCCACCAGTCAGAATTAGCTGGTGCTGGGATAGGCAGAGCAGTAACCTGACTTTGTGTGAGGCAAAGTCACCTTTTCACATGGAGCAGAGGTGGGAGTCAGCCCTCCAGATGTTGTTGGACTGCAACTCCCATTTGCCCAGGTCAGCACATGGGAAGGGATGCTGGGAGTTACTGCCTAACCACATCTGGAAAGCCACATGATGCCCACTCCTGATAAGAGACTGTTTAAACTGCTTGGAGGGCTGGAACAAATCCTGCTCAAGGGCTGGCAGCAGATGCAACCTGGAAACACTGTTCACCTATTCTTGCTTCCCACCTCCCACAGACTTGATGTGGCTGCTAAAAAAGCCAATGCGATTCTAGGCTGCATTAATAGGAATATAGTGTCCAGATCAAGGGAAGTAATAGTGCCACTCTATTCTGCTTTGGTCATATCTCAGCTGAAATACTGTGTCCAGTCCTGGGCACCACAATTCAGGAAGGATATTGAGAAGCTGGAACATGTCCAGAGGAGGGCAACCAGGATGGTGGGAGGTCTGGAAGCCATGCCCTATGAGGAGCGGCTTAGGGAGCTGGACATGTTTAGTCTGGAGAAGAGAAGGTTGACATGATGGCCCTGTTTAAATATTTGAAGGGATGTAATACTGAGGATGGAGCAAGCTTTTTTTTTTCTGCAGCTCCAGAGACTAGGACAAGGAGCAATGGGTTCAAACTACAGGAAAAGAGATTCCACCTAAACATGAGGAAGAACTTCCTGACAGTAAGAGCTGTTTGGAAGGGGAATACACTGCCTCGGAGTGTGGTGGGGTCTCCTTCTTTGGAGGTTTTTAAACAGAAGCTGGATGGCCATTTGCCAGGAATGATTTGATTGTGTATTCCTGCATGGCAGAAGGGGGTTGAACTAGATGGCCTTTGTGGTCTCTTCCAACTCTATGATTGTTTGAGTCTTCTCTTTCCCCCAACGCACTGCTGTGCAAAAGCAACACTTCTTTAGGAGAGCAACACGTGCCTCCTTCGGGCTTCCACGCTAAGCCCGAGGCAGGAGGGGATCAGGGCAGCCAACCTGTCCCTGTCCCTTTAAAGCCCAGGGAGCTCACGCGGGGTTGTGCAAAAAAGAAAGGATGACGCGCACAGGGTGATGGGGAGGGGGGCGTCTCCCCCCGAACGCGTGGTCGTGCCTCATTGGCCAAGCCCAGCATCCAATAAGAAGCGGCCATCTGGGACGCCAACGTTCGGGGGAGCTGCCCAACCCGCCGTGCTGCCGGCCGGCCAATCACAGCGACCATCCGGCTCGATGCGAGCAATCAGAACGCGGCGAGGGCGGGCGTTCGACTCAACCCGCTATAAAAGAGCAGCGAGAGCCCCTCGCGGGCTGCAGTCGGGCGTCCTTGTCAGATTGGTCTCGGGAGCTTGCGCGAATTAAGCGGGCCAGGCGCCTCTCGCCACCGGGAGAAAAAAAAAATATGGGTCCCTTTTTAGCCCTCTGCTCCATGCTGGCTGTGGTGTCGGCTGGGCCTGCCCAGCACTTCAGGGAGGAATTCGGGGATGGAGGTGAGGGGCCTCGTGGGGGAGTTGGGCGCAGGGGGGGGCAGCGTTGTTGGGATTAGTCGCAGGCCGCGGGTTAGACTGGAGGGAGCTTCCCGAAGGGGTCTGGGTTGGCCCATTCATTATGGGGGCCCGAGGGAAAGAGGGAGGGGTAGTGGTGGCGGTGGCAGCATATTTTTGGAGTCATTGAACATAAGTGTTGTTAGGGGGATAAAATAAGCCCGGTGGGCCCTTGCATAGGTTTATAATCTGAGTGCAGGAGAGGCTTTGTGTGTGTGGGGGGGGGGTACAGTTGTCCCTCCGTATCCACGGATTTAAGTATTCACGGCTTGAATATATTCTTTAAAAAATAATAATCCAAAAAGCAAACCTTGATTTTGCTATGCCAATCATGCTATGACACCATTTTGCTATGCCATTGCATAAAATAGGACTTGAGTATTCATGGGTTTTGGTATCCACGGGGGGATATGAATATGCATATGAAGGGACAACTGTATCAGGTTGAATGGGTTTGACGACGACTGAATGTTGGTTTCTCCCAATCCCCCCACCCCCGCCCAGCCACCCCCGCCATTTTAGGTTGGCGATATGCATATGGCTCGTGGAAGGCTGGGTTTTCCCCTAGTTTTTTGAAGAACAGATGTAGAGTGTGATCATGTAACATTTTAATTTTCCATATATAAAATCTCAGCAATTCTATTCGCCTTGTTATCTTAGGTGATGAAGTTCTATGCTGAGAGATGGGATTTGTGTATGGTAATCCACTCAGACTGGCCCAGACCTCTGGCATTAGTATGGTTTAAAATTTTGGAGAGGTACTCACAGAATTGCTGTAGTACATAGGATTACTCAAAGAGCTGTTGCAGGTAAAGAGTGGCTAAAAAATCTGGGCATCCGGCCAAGCACTGGTTTACTGTCAGGTGTAAAATGACAGGAAAAATACAAAAGAGCAACCAACTGAGTGCTTAATTTGGGGGGCAGAACTTAATTTGAAAAAGGGCTGTGTCTTGAAGGAGGAACATGGGAAGTTCCAGCTCTGATCCTGTCGTGGTCATCCTGTTTTTTCCCCCTCTAAAGTAGTGACTCATGGTGTTTGTTGTATTTATTGACTTAAAACACCTTTTTAAGAGAACAGGAAACTTGGTTGTATGTGTGTAAGAGAAAGACTGTTGTGTCTAGTTTAGTCCAAGGATGCACTAGGGAGTTGATAATTACACCATAATCAATGAGGACCATGGGGACTTAGAATGTGGGCTAAATAGTTCACTGTGGGATATCTCTAGAACACACATACCGCCCATTGCTGAAGTATCAAGAGTGACAAGTGTACGGTCCTGCAGTGTGGGTAACGTAATGGCGGTAGGACTACACTGTCTCTTTATAATGTATAAAAAGATTATGGTTGTGACCTGTCAAGTATTGGTGTACCTTTTACTGTACACCAATAAAAGGTACACCACGATTAAGCCAAATCTGTCAGAGGGACCTCTGATAGATTTGGCTGAATTGTGGATACTGTGGCAAAGCCAGCTTCCTTATTGTAAAAATTTCCAAATCTTTTGTCCATATTGATTCTAGCTAGGATGGAGCACAGTAGTAAAATAAAACAAAACAAAAAATAGTCTTCTGGTTTCTGTCTATAGAGTTCACTTAAGCTAAATTCTCTACTCATTTGCACTGGAATAAATTCTGGATGTGTCTGAATAAACGTATACATAGAATTGTGTTAAGCCCTTCCCTTATGCATCAGAATATTTCATTACTTACATGTTTTATTAGATGGTGTGTAATACCCTGACCTAGGTGATAGCTGTGTTTTTTCTTCTTTGGGGGGGCTACGAAGAGGTTAAAGAGTAAGTTTGGCTGATGCTTTTCTTTTGTGTAAGAATACGATAACAAATATCTAGTGCTATTTCTAACTAGTATGGCCTAGCATTATAAGATGCTGGATAGAGTGTTATAATGTAGTTGGCTATCCTGTGATCTGATCAAGTCACTTTTTTCATTATGTTTTTGTTTATAGTTTGATTAGAAGTCCTTATCTTACTAGTTGAGGCAAGATAATTGAAATTCTAGATTACAATTAGACTGTTTTAAACATGGACGTGTTCACAATAGATGCACTTGCTACTCTTCAGTTCTCATCCTCTAATAAGGTTTGGCCATTGTGCATGGTAGTTGCCTGTTTTATATTCAACAATCCTGTGCAGTAGGGTGTGCTAAGAGGAGTGGAGAAGGAACCACAAAAATGGAGACCGATTTAGTATAAAGCCCCAATACGGTAACAAATGAACCATATGCAAAGTATATATCTTGTCATGAACTGTATTACTGAATACAGTGGGTGCAAAGTGCTGGAGTTCATTTAAAAAAAATCCTTGAAGTCCTCCCATTTGTATTTGTACAGTGGCAACTATCTGTTTCGTGTCATTGTAAATAGCATTTGATGAGACACTAATATCCATCCATGAATTGTACTGTACTTTGAGGTTAGTCAGATATTGTGACTTGTCTTTTGACCCCTAAGTGTCATGGTTGAGCAAGGATCTGGATTCAGGCCATGCTTGGTAGTCAAGAAATATCCACTGCATCAGCCTCCACCAACCTTCATGCTTTCACTTTAGCTTGCTGTGAATAGTAACCATTAATAAATCAAAAGTTTAATGGCAACAAATTCAGTGTCTCCCAGAACATAAAATAACAACAAAGATTTTTTTTTTTTAAATAGCGAACTTGTTGCAAAAATGCTTTGTAACTAAAGAGAACAAAAATAGCTGGTCACATGTTGTCTTAGGAAGAATTGATTTGGTCTGTAATCTTGTAGTGAAGCAGAATTCTGTACAGTGTTTAAAACCAAATGTTAACTGAATAATGCATAGTGGCTCAATGGTGGTTTCTTTTATTTTTTTTAGATGGTTGGATGAGCCGTTGGGTAGAATCCAAGCACAAATCAGATTATGGGAAATTCATACTTTCGTCTGGCAAATTTTATGGAGATGCAGAGAAAGACAAAGGTGAGAGAATGTGGTGGAGGGTGTGTCCTCTTAATTCAGTGACAAGTGGAATCCTAAAACTGAAAATGCTGACTGTAATGCTATGGTAGTCTGACAAAGCACCACTGACATCAGTGGATTGAAGCAGCCTAATAGCATATGGTGTCTTTTATTTCTGAATATTGGTTGGTGAAGATTGTATTGCTATGATCAGGCTTGCTTCATTAATTTGTAGTGTATTTGGGTGGAAATCCCTTGGTCAAGTAGTTCAAAATGGCTCACTGATGCACTTTTGGCTTCTAATACGACAGAGGTGAGCAACTTGGGATCCTCCAGATGTAAATGAGCTGTTTCTTCCATCATCATTCTTCCATTCCTCCCCAGACAGGCGCATGATGAAGTCATTAACTATGTGTTCCATTTTCCCAGGACTTCAGACAAGCCAGGATGCTCGTTTCTATGCTATCTCCGCTGCTTTTGAGCCATTCAGCAACAAGGACAAGACCCTCGTGGTGCAGTTTACAGTGAAACATGAACAAAATATTGACTGTGGAGGTGGCTATGTGAAACTCTTCCCTTCAAGCCTGAACCAAGAAGACATGCATGGGGACTCTGAATACAACATCATGTTTGGTTAGTGCTTCCTTGGAAAAGAGATTTGTGTGATTGCTTGGCATTTAGCTGCAGGACAGTCTTAACAGAAAACAGTGGCTAATGAGCTTTGTCTGTATTACATTGGAGATTGCTGCTGCCTTTTCCTAGATACTCCTGTCTTTGTCTGTCTGCCTGACTACTATGGAGGGGTGATATTGGGCTTGCATAGGTATCGTGTTAACTGTTGGACACCACTTTATATTAATTATTTACTCTGAGCCTCCGCATTGTACCTAATCGTTGTCTCCTTGCTAACTTTTTATACAGTAGTGAACCTCTTGCCTTGGGGTGGGAACACCACCTAAGAATGCATTTCCATGGGAGTCAGTTGTTAGGTTGCATGCCAACTGCAACCTAACCAGTGATAGGTGGATCAGTGATAGGTGTGGTCAGATCTGATGATGGGTGAGGTCAAAATTTATCTGCTACCTGTTCATTCTCTTTCTTACCCACTCATGTACCCCATGCATTTGTTGATACTTGTGCATGTGTGCACCACATCCATCCTCCCGTGCTCATTCCATTTGATGTCTCCCATAAATCCCAATCCCACGTGACACCAGTGAGGTTTTTTCCTGAAGCAGAATTACTGTGCATGTTGGAGAAGAGGGGACAGTTGCAGCATACCTTGCCATCTAAAGCTGCAGTCCTGAAAGCTGATCACGTGTGATAGTTGGATAGAAATTAAAAATTACCTACTTCCCATGAATGGGCTCATTTTGAAGCCTGATTGCTTCATGTGAGCAGGGGTTGCCATGAGGGGAAATAGTTCTGTTGGTTTCTTACACAGTGGGCTTTCCTGAAGTTTTGGTTTTTTTTTTTAATGTAGGTCCAGATATCTGTGGTCCTGGTACCAAGAAAGTTCATGTTATTTTCAACTACAAAGGCAAAAATGTCTTGATCAATAAAGACATCCGTTGTAAAGTGAGTACCTAGTGATGTAATTTATTTCATTTGTTCTATCTCTACCCAGCATAACCTACGCCATTTAAAAACTCCCAAAAAAACACCCGGTAGACCTCCCTACAACCCTGTAACGTAGGTTGGTGGATTTTAAGTTCCTCCTCCCCCTTCTCAGCATTCTACACTTTTCCCAGAGTTGCTGAGGGAGACTCCCTCTGTTGCCCTGCTGCTGCCAGCTGACTGCCTGGGTCCTGTCACAGGCAGCCCGCCGCTGCCAGTTGACTATCTGGGTCCCAATCTGGGCCACAGATTGAATGGCAGGAGTGGATTGTGAGGTGGAGAGGGAATTTGCACGTGGGTGGTGATTGGTTAGTTGTGTTTCCTCAGCAGCCAATCTGCACACTGGGAAAGGCAACATACCCAAGAGAATTATATACAGTTGTTCCTCCATATCCACGGATTTAAGTATTCACGACTTGAAAATATTCTTTAAAAAATAATAATCCAAAAAGCAAACCTAGTTTTGCCATCTTATATAAGGGACGCCATTTTGCTATGCCATTGCATATAATGGGACTTGAATATTCATGGATTTTGGTATCCACGAGGGGTCCTCGAGCCAAACCCCAGTGAATATGAAGGGACAACTGTATATAAATGCTGCCTTTCTCCCACGATGGGATCCAAGGCAACTTCCATAAGGTGGGTGGTATATTACAGCACTTAGACGTTTACAAATATTAACGAACTGGAACATTTCCAGAGGAAGATGAAAGACATACTGTAGATAATTCCTGTGGGAAAGGCTTCTAAACTGGAAAAGAGGCTATTAGGAGACAATATGAAATCCCTCCTTACCACATACATGATGAACATTCTGGTGAACATGGCTGTAGCAAAGCAAGCATATATGTTAAAAATTGATCTGGCTGGATAAAAAGGAATGTGTTGTCTTTCAATATAATTTCTCTTGACAGGATGATGAGTTCACCCATCTCTATACCCTCATTGTTCGACCTGATAACACTTACGAGGTAAAGATTGACAACAACAAAGTCGAATCTGGCAGCTTGGAGGATGACTGGGATTTCCTGCCTCCTAAAAAAATTAAGGATCCAGAGGCAAAAAAACCTGATGACTGGGATGAAAGGGCTAAGATAGATGATCCTGAAGACACAAAACCCGAGGTCAGTGGATGCTAACACTGTTCCAGAAACATCTGCATATGTCACTTAAGAGCAACACCTGTATACGACATTTGAGAATAATATGAGCAAAACAACAGGTTGTGCCCTAAATAGCTTACATGGTAAGCTTATACAACTGGGGAAACAACTGTAAGTTCAGGAAAGAGATTATGATCTTTGTAGACAATGTAAGAAGAGATGTAATACTGAGATTGCAGTTGATGGCTATGTTGAAGACCGATGGGAGTCAGTATTTAGATCTGAGGAAATCCTGCCTAACAGTCTGGATTTGTCTTAATTCCTCTTACAGGACTGGGACAAACCAGAGCACATTCCTGATCCTGATGCCAAGAAGCCTGAGGACTGGGACGAAGAGATGGATGGGGAGTGGGAGCCACCAGTAATCCAGAACCCAGAATATAAGGTAAGAGTAATGAGGGTTGCAATGTTTGATTGGTTTATTTAAAAGCCCCTTTAATTCAATGTGTAAAAGAGAATAGTTTTAAAGGTATCATCCTTCTTTTGTATGAAGCAGAGTGCTGCTTCCAAGGTGATGTTCATGGTAGATTAGTGTTCCAGAGAAATACAGTACTCTTTTTTGGGGGGGGGGATATTTTTGGTGTGGGGGAAATAAATTCAGACATAGACTGAATTTCTTCCATCTCATGGTCCTAATGATGCCTGTGAATATCTAATTTAGTTTGGGTTTTTTTGCTGATGTGAACATTGTTGTCTATTATAAACACATCACCACCTAAAAATCTTTATAGCTATAGAGCTGTAGATTATGGTATATTGCTGAAATTGGGTTTCAACCTCTTGGTGAAATATGGCCTTGCTGCTTGGATATGATCTAGGTGCACAGATCAAACTGGTTCCTGAGTGTTTTGCATAAAAAAGGGATACGGAAATATTGGCATTCTTTCCCCCACCACCCAAGACTGCTGAAATAAGATGTGTAATGATGTCTATAGTTTGACCAAGAATGATGAATTCAGACTGGAGCATGCAAAGAGAAAATAAATTGAAATTTACTGGGAATAGAGAGTTTGTATGTGCCTTCCCCTTTGAAGGACTACATTTCATACAGTTCAGGTTTAGCCCTGAACTTGGATGCACAGCTTTGGCAGAGTGTGTTTTCACCAGCTGGGCCCATTTGTGGAAATCCCCACTCTATGTGTGCTGTCTTTGAAGTATTCAGAAAGTTCAGCTGGGTTTGGGGGGATAGGGAGAGGCTGTGTGGTAGCAGGGTTCATTCTGGGTCAGCTGAATGACAGAGAAGCTTCTACTGTACCTGAACACTGGCCCGCAGAAGGATGAGCAGGTATTGCACGAAGCTTCATTGTGAATATAGCTTCACTACCTACTGGTCTGTTACAGGCACAGTTGTGAAAGTAATGTTTGTGGTCTATGTACTTCTCTATGAGTTGGCACTCTATGAATGTTTTCTCCTGCAAGCCTGCTGTATGGTAAACTCTTTGGAGGAACACCTCCTCTTGGTCTTGCCACCATCAGAGGCAGAGAAGCAACAATCTCAGGAACAGAGAAAAGTTAATATATCATTCTACATGTTGGAGGAATGTATAAATTGTCCATTACCAGGTTCAAAATGTGAAGAGCTTGCAACAGGAGTAAGGAATGTCTCCAGACATTGTTGGATTTAAATGCCCATCACCTGTAACCAGTATAGCAGTTACAATTGCAACAACATCTGGAGGGCCACAAGTTGCACACCCCAGATTAGAATTAGGATATCCTGATAATGTGATGGGTGATTTACCACACTTTCAAACCCATTATTTAAGGAAACATTTAATGAAAGTGGTAAATAGTTCACAGTTCTTTCTTCAAGTGCTTTGCATGAAATAAGGATATGTACCAGTTCTTGGATTTCCTGTTTCAATACACTTGTTTTCTAGGGAGAGTGGAAACCTCGTCAAATTGACAATCCTAACTACAAAGGGAAATGGATTCATCCTGAGATAGATAATCCTGAGTACACACCTGATCCTAACCTATATTCCTATGAGAATTTTGGTATCATTGGCTTGGACTTGTGGCAGGTGAGTTGTTGTCTTCTGTTTCCTGACACTTCATATAAAAGAGAGAGTCAGTAAAAAAAACCCTGTTCGCTTATCACCAGATATCAATAGAAAGATAAAAAGAGGTGAAATGTGTATATAAAAACTTAAAATCCTACGCTTTCATAGTCTTTACAGTAGATAGAGGTGTAAATAAGTCATGATCAACCTCATTGATTTTAGTGGGTCTGTTCATAAGCATGATTAAATTCAGATCCCCCTTAGTAGAAATAAAACAATACCTTGCCAATACAAACGAAGTATAATGTCATAAGAATTTTACATATTTAGATTATAAACTGTTTTGAGAGTTTTTAAAGAAAAGGTGGATAAATTTCAAGTAATACTAGATGACATTAATAGAAGCAGCATAAAACAAAAAACTTATACAGGCCTAGATTCCAAATTAGAGGAAAAACATAATGGAGGATATAAAAATATCTTGTTATATGTAATGAAAGCTGAGAATTCAAAGATACAGTTATTTTAGTCTGAATCAGTATGCAAAGGGATCTTGTAGCACTTTTGAAACTGAGAAAGAAGTTGGTCATATAAGCTTTCCAGAATGATGGTTTCCTTCTCATTCTGTTAATGTTCTTACTGCCCCTGATTGTGTACTTGTTTGGACTAAAGCATGGGGGAGGCATGAAATGCAAGAAAACTCCCTACCCTTATTTTAGCCTAGAAACTGAAAGTAAGCTGCTTCCTTACATCATTTTTAGCCTGACTGAAGAAAGGCTTATTCAAGTGCTGCTATTAGCTGTGCAATTCTCATTGCACAGAATGAAATGAGGAAAATGTAGGAAACGTGCTCTTCTGATGTGGCACTGCACTGCTTCTTTCCTCATGTTCTGGCCTGCTCAATTACATGCTTTCTGGAAAGTTTTCTGTAGCTTTGAAGATCATAATAAAGAATTCTATTTAATGCTGCTGTGATTGACCATTCTTTTAATGCTACTTCATTTGTCATCTTGTAGCATTGGGTGCTTTATGCTAGAAAAGGGGGGGGGGTGGTCAAAGAAATTTTGGGTTGGCAGCCAGTGATGGTGGTGAAACAAAAGCTTGCATTCTCCCATAGAAGCCTGCCCAAGTTTTAAGATTGCGTGGTGGTAATTTTTGGTATTGTCACCATTGGATGAACATTTTATGGGGATATAAAAGAGTGACTACTTCTCAGGCTTTACGATAGGGAAGGTAGGTTGGCTCCGTGTTGGCCTTAGCCCAGCAGGCAAGTATTTGTAGTAAAACAGGCCTTCGGCGTGTAAATTGGTCTGTGTTAAAGGCAATTTCAGTGATTGGGTGCTGGTTGTGTATTGTGTTTGTAATTTGTTTTTAGGTCACATTTTAATCAAGATTTTGTTTTTATAAGTTTCATTGTTGCTGGCTACAATTTTTGGTAGAATGGTGGGAGAACAGCTTAATAAAAAAATAACAAACTTCCAGTGCTTTCTTGACTGATTCTCTTCACTGCTTCACAGATATCAAGACACCTGCTGAGTTATGTTGGAAAATTCAAGCTCATTGTTTTTCCTGTTTATTTCAGGTCAAGTCTGGCACAATCTTTGACAATTTCCTGATCACTGATGATGAAAAGTTTGCTGAAGAATTTGGCAATGAAACTTGGGGTGCCACTAAGGTGAGTCATTTTACTTGCCTGATGGATAAGAGTCAGCACTACTTTAGCTCTCCTTGTATTACCTAGCTTTGTAAAATTTATAAATTAAATCTTCATCTTGGTCTCATCTTGCCAGTTACACATTGAAAACTGTTGTGGACAAAGTTGAGGTACTTATGGGATGGGTTTGGTCAAAATCCTTTTCTTTGAAGTCACGTGACTTGGGAGAGAGGCACTTGATACTCTGAAGGCTAAATCCAATTTTTGTGTGGTCTTCAAAAACCTTCTGCCATTCATTCCTGCTTTTGTAGGTTATGGCAGATGGTGTTAATTATAGAGTTGCCCTGGATATGTATCTCACCAAATGGTGTAATATGAATAAATCAGTATCTTGAATAAGGTTGTGAAGTCTAGTCATCACCCTGCTGCGTGGCTCTCAAAACATTCAAAGAGAATACTAAGATGGATTCAGCTGTTCGTTCACAGGGTGTCAGAGAAGTATATGAACTAAAAATGGAGGTTCACCAAATAGAATGAACTATATAAATCCCAGCATTCTTCACCTTTACCTGGGCTGGATAAGGCTGCTGGAGGCAGGGGGGGTTGGACTGGATGGCCCTTGCAGTCTCTTCCAACTCTATGATTCTGTGATGGCCCCCACAAGTAACCTTTCTCAGTTCATATGTTTCCCTTTAAATTGCCAATAGGATGCTGAAAAGAAAATGAAAGAGCAACAGGATGAGGACCAACGAAAGAAGCAGGAAGAGGAGGACAAGAAGAAGAAAGAGGAGGAGGGAGAGGATGACGCTGAGGGTGAAGATAATGAGGAGGAGGAAGATGAGGAGGAGGAGGAAGAAGAAAAGGAAGAGGAGGAGGAAACAGAGGGCCCACTGAAGGATGAGCTGTGATTGAGGGTTGTTGGGTGTGCTTGTTGGCTGAGCCTCACCCCGGACCTGTACCATGCAGTCCGCTTGGTTGAACCCAACTAAGGAGAGGGGATAACAGTAATGTCTCTATGAGACACAAGAACTTTCTTTTTTTATTGGTGTGTTTGTTTGTCTTAACCCCCTTCCCAAATACCCTCAAATTATTCATTCATGTCAGTAGATGGGAACTAGCACCTGCAGCCTAAGAAGGCTAATTCGTATGAATTATAACTCCTTGAAATGGGGGAAGATACCATTGACCCTTCTTTTTTAAAAAAGGTAGCCACTTTTTCACAGAATGTTTGTCTCTGGTGGCCCTCCATAAATGGATTTCCAAAAAGCAGAATTCCTTTTCCCTTCCTGAGGTTTGCCCTTACCTTTGATGGTGCAGGGAACTTAAAATAGTAGTTTCTTCCTTGCAAGAGTGGGTGGACATGCTTGGGTGAGAAGGTGTTAAGGCTTCCATGTCAAGTTGGGGCAACTAGTATTGTACATCATTCTAGGGAGAACATGGGTAGGAGTAACAGTCCTTTGTGTATCAGACAAATCAATCTGATGCTTTTTTAAAGCATCAAATGTAATGAGCCTATTTTTACCCTAGCATGTTCACCTATTTAGGTTTTATCCTGTTCCCATGGTGTGAGGTAGGGCCAAGTATTGCAGAGCTTTAGCTGAAGGATCAGTTGTGGTGCGGAATAACCTGCTTTGTGTTCAAAAGATGCATCTTCATAATAGGATCAAAGAATGAAGTTGGGGGGGCTTCTGGAGGCAGAGACTAACACCAGAGGGGGTCATCTCACTTGTTCACACTTGAATGTATGAAAGATTGAAGACAATTTCTATTAAATTAAACTTCTGTCTGGCCCATAAATCATTTGTGTTGTCTTAATTGATTAAGTTTGGGTGGGAGATGCAATGAAGTCCAGATGTCCAACAAACTTGTCATTTGTATAGTGATGGGATCTTGCTTATATAGCTAGGCTGACAGCAGAAAATCGCTTAAGCTGTATTTTCTTTTTTATAATGCCTACTTACAGCCCATGCTAATTACTTCAATCAGATAGTTTTAAATTAATTCAGCTGAATCAAAATAAGTGTACTGCTCTGCCCCACTTGGACCTATAGTACTTGGTAATAGGTTTTGTGGAATGGGGAAATGAGTGGTGGAGGCCTGGCTTCATACAGGAACAGGAGAACTTTGGCAACAGCATCTGGAACAGTTGGAGGTGGGCATGAAGTGGTACAGGCTCGCCTAAAGTAAAAGACCTTGGACAGCATTGGGCAAGTATAATTTCAGTTGGATGTATGATAACACTACAAGTTGGAATGGGTGGAAAGCAAATCCTGTTAGGAAAATGAGGGAAGTCTTTATCAATTTAAGATGGAATATGTATCACATGAAATGTCCACTACATGAGCTGGCTGCAGTGTGGAATAGGTAAATGTGTTATTTGGCTGTTCCTGCTTCTGATAGTGCCAGCTTTAAAACACAACTAAATCAAAGCAATTGGGAATTAACTTGCAATTAAGCAGTTTTATTCCCCCACCTACAGTACCGTATAAACAATACATGGTGAAAATAGCTATGATTTGGTAATACTGTGCAGTATTTTCTCAGAACAGAAAGATGCCAATTTGTGCCATCTGTTTTTTGGTCCAAAAAAACTCCCAGAGCAAATGTGAATACAGTGGGCCCTCAGTATGCACTAGGGTTTGGTTACTGGACCCTGCAGATAAGCTTAAGTCCCATATGCAATGGTGTAGTAAAATGGCATCCATTATATAAAATGACAAACAGCAAGGTTTACTTTTTTGGAATTTCCCATCACATATTTTTGAGTGGTGGTTGGTTGAACCTGTGGATGCAAATATGGATGGCCTGCTGTAAATAATTTAGGGGGGCGGTGGTATGGGTACAGAGGGCCAACTATATATGACTAATTGTCCTCCCTGGTGATAAGCGCTGGAGAGGCCGTGAGGCTTCCATTACAGTCCTACTGAGTCTCCTATTGAACACCCACCCAGATCTTAAAATTTTCACTTGTATAAGAGTTCAAGGGAATTCTAGTACGTGTAACCTAAATATGCTTTAGGTAGACAACATTACTCAAAGGGGTGGCCCATGCTGTTCTAGGAACCATTAGATACAGCCCCTGGCAAGTTTCCAAGAAAGAATTACATGTGAATACTGCATAGTGCCGGTCCTTGGCCCACAAAACAAAATTGTAGCCTGCCCTCTCCATCATGTAATAGCCTGAGAAGCTCTGGTTCAGGACGAATGTATTCCCAGACAAACCAAACCTAGTGAAGTCGAAGGCTTTCACAGCCGGCATCCATAGATTTTCCTTGGGTTTTTTTTTCTGGGCTGTGAGGCCGTGTTCTGGAAGAGTTTACTTCAGATGTTTCCCCTGCATCTGTGGCTGGCATCTTCAGAGAATGGCTGGGTAGGAGTGTGTGTGGAGTTTATATGCTGTGAACCCCCCTTGGGGAGGATATGTAAATTTGTGTATTTGAATGGCTAGTTTTTGGGTATAGAAATGCAAGGAGGATTAGTGTATGGCTAATGGTTGGTTGATGGGCCATTATCTGCTGGGAATCCTCCTGTCCCTGGGTGGAATTCCTTTGTAAGTGTTGAGTTTTGATTCTATTGTTTTTCAAAACTGGCAGCCAGATTTTGTTTACTTTTAGGGTTTCTTCTTTCCTGTTGAAGTTGTCCAGGTGTTTGTGGATTTCAATAGCTTCCCTATGCATTCTGACATAATAGTTGTTGGCCTGGTCTAGGATTTCTGTTTCCAAACAGCATTTTGTGTCCAGGTTGGTTTATAACATTAGCCAAACAGATACTAACAAGCCTTGCATTTCTATACCAGAAACTAACCGCTCAGTTACACAAATTTACACTTACTTCCCAACAGGGGTTCACAGTATATAAACCCCACAGACACTCCTACTCAACCATTCTCTGAAGATGCCAGCCACAGATGCAGGGGAAACGTCAGAAATAAGCTCTTCCAGAACACGCCCTCACAGCCTGAAAAAAACCAAGGAAAATCTATAAACAAAAACTCCTACGCTGCTGCTACTGCTGCCGCCCAAATTATTCCGCTCCAAGCGTCCCCTCTATCGCGCCCCCCGGTCCCGGTTAAAAGGCAACTGAATGGACGGAGTCCGCCCACGGTGGCGGCCGACACGCCTGTTTCCTTCCCTCCCTCCCTCAGAGCAGGGAACAGAAACCACAGCAAGCGGTCCCTCTAGTCCTCCGACTCTATGGTCGTTTTCTTCCGGTCACGTGGGAAGGGCCTGGTCGCGAGCGGAAGTGGCGCCCAGGGGCGATTAAAATGGCGGCGGCGTGAAGTTGCATGTTGTTGTGGGGGCCCCCGCCGAGTCCGTTGGGAGGAGGAACCGCCCGTTGTCGCCACTCCGCTCCCGCCGCCATGGCGGTGACCGTCACCCTGAAGACCCTGCAGCAGCAGACCTTCAAGATCCGAATGGAGCCCGACGAGACGGTGAGCGGCGGCGGCGGCGGCTCCCTCGCCTTCCTTCCCTCCCTCCTCGCGTGGGACCCCCTGCCCGTGGCTGGCTTCTCCTCCGCCCCGGCTTCGTTGCCTTTGTGCCTGGAGTCACCTTTCTCATTACAGTTGTCCCTTCACATTCGCTGGGGTTTGGCTCCAGGACCCCCCGTGGATACCAAAATCCGTGAATACTCAAGTCCCGTTATATGCAATGGCATAGCAAAATGATGGCCCTTATATGTGATGGGCAAATCAAGGTTTGCGTTTTGGATTTTTTTTTTAAGAATGTTTTCAAGCCCGGAATACTTAAATCCGTGGATAACAAATCCGTGGATACGGAGGGACAACTGTAGTTCAAAATTAGTATTTCTAATTTGTGTATCTCTTGCTCCCCACTCTCTCTTGTTGCTAATAATTCCCTGTGTGTGGGGTGGGTGGGTTATTCTTGCACAGAATCCTTCAACTTTTCCAGCCCTGAAGTTAACCTTTAAGCCAACTCCCTGCCATGAGTCTCATTTTTATTGACTTCCTTCCTAACCTAAACTGTATAAAGGTAAAGTTAGAAAGGTGATGTTCTGTGCCTTCTTTTCATTCCCCCCCCCTCTCATGGCTAGGCACAGCTCTTGCTACTTTATCATTGCTAGTATACCTCTGTTGCTTATTTCTATTTTTACTTATATATTTATTTATATCCTGCTCTTCAGCCACAAGGCTATCAGAGCTGCTTACAAATTGTTTTAAGCAATAGCAATGTACATACCTACACTGCATTAAGCAGTTTCCAATGTGTGTTAGCTAATTGCCCCCACAAGCTGGGTACAAGTTTATTGTTGTGTGTCTGCGCCCCAAACTAAAGCCTTCATGCTGGGTGTGACATACTAATTTTTTCCTGTGGGCCCATTCCTGTAATCTGCTACTATTGTGATCCATGTAATTGGTCTGATGAAGCATGTTTTTCTTAGGTGTGAAAGCAGTTTCAAAGAGTAATGCCACATGATTTCCTCTTCCCATCCTCTGAGCAATCTTTTCCTTTTTGAAGCAGAAATTTAGCAAATAGTTCCTCTTGAGAAGCTCAACAAACTGTATTCTAAATTCCAGCTAGAGTAGACTTCTGAGTCAATTAGGTAAGAAAGATAAGTCAATATGTGTGTAAGTTCCAGTGGGCCTATTCTAGTTCAAACTAACAATTACATTTAGGGTTGTAATTCTTGTGGCTGAAAGAAACAAATGCCCTAACAGCCGAAGGTAAGACCAATCTTTTCAAGTGCAGAGACCTATAGAGGAAATAGTTTGAGGGGTATCATGCAAGAGGAACAACCACACACTGTAAACTGGGAGAAAATTGTCTAGCTCTCCATTTGTTGTTGGACTGTAGCTCCCAGCAGCTCCAGGTGGCATAACCACTAGTGAGGAATACTGGGGTATATATACTGTAGTCCAAACAGCATAAAGAAGGCTGTATGAGTCCCACTCGTGCTATATACCATATCAGTTCCCTTTACTGTAACTCACTATTCAGTCTGTCCTTGAGAAGTTTCTCGCAAACTCCAGTCAGAACTACAGTGCCATATTGCTGATGATTCTCCTAGGCAAACTTGGTCTTTTCTCTATCTGGTTTTTTAAAAAAACAAACAAACTTCAAGGCTTCATTTGGATTTTTAAACCTGGCTGCCTACATTTGGGAGGAATTGAGCCCCAGCTTCTTAGATTGTGATAGTTTTGTGTAAAATTTAAGTTGCTGCTAAGTGCCATACAGTCATAAATTTCTCTTGAGCTGGCGTTTAGCTACATGTGTAGGAATATTTATTATTTTATTTATTAGTTATACAGTATTCCCTCCGTATCCATGGATTTAAGCATTCACGGATTTAAGCATTCACGGCATGAAAATATTCTTTAAAAAATAATAATCCAAAAAGCAAACCTTGATTTTTTGCCATCTTATATAAGGGACACCATTTTGCTACGCCATTGCATATATTGGGACTTGAGTATTCATGGATTTTGGTATCCACAGGCTCTCCTGGAACCAAACCCCAGCGAATATGAAGAGACAACTGTATTTCTATTCTCTCACCCCTGCTCCATGAGCTCAAGGCAGCATTTGTAGCCTTCAGCTACAACAACCCTGTGTGGTAGTTCATTCTGAGAGAGTGACTAGCCCAAGATCACCCAGTAAGTTTCATAGTTTTATGGTGGATAGAACCGATATCTCCTGTGGGAGAGCATGGGTTCTCATTGGGTATTGTCATGAAAATGGGCATTCTCTTGAAAGAAGAAAGGATTGCTTACTCTATACCTAATAATGGTGGGGGTAGTTTCCTTTGGCTGTATGAGCAAAAGAAATGTAATATATGTGCATGTCCACCTTTGCAGGGCAGCAAGTTCTGTTTCCTACAGATTTCTAGAAGCCAAGGCCATTCTAAACCTATTTCTTATCAGTTAGGAATGAATACAGCTCTTATGCATTAGTTGTGGGTAATGGCTGCCTTGCTGAAGATTGTAGCTGGAAGCGACTTTTCAAAGATCCGCATTTTAGTACTGCTTGGAGTAAAAAAATGTTGCCTCTCTGGCCTTCAGTAGAGGGCTTATGGTTGGACCAGGTTACTTTTGGCTTGCAGGTCCGAGTTCTTAAGGAGAAGATTGAAGCTGAAAAGGGCAGGGAAGCTTTTCCAGTGTCGGGCCAGAAGCTTATTTATGCTGGCAAGATTCTGAGTGATGATGTCCCCATCAAGGAGTACAAGATTGACGAAAAGAACTTTGTGGTGGTGATGGTTACCAAGGTATGCTTCATATGTATTGTTTCTCTTGTGGCAGACAGTTGTTTCTGCTTCAGCAGTCTCCACTTACAGTGGTGGTGTGCTGGAAAAACAAAACCATGTTTCTGCTAGTGCAGGTATTAGCTAGTTCATTGTTTCACAATTGAAATGGAGGGTCCAAGAAGGGTAATTATAGACACTGAAAATGCCATGGCATCTTGCTACTGGTTCCGAGAGGGGGTTCTCTAGCTCACTCACCCATGATCTGAAGGGCAGTTTCACATCATGGGTTTAGCTTATTCTGCAAATTGTGGTGGTGTAGAACTGCTGTATCTCCTCTCCTAAATCATCTTTTGATTTTCTGTTAAGAACAAAGCAGGCTCAGGAGCTCCTGCTCCCTCACCCAGTGATGCAGCACCCACTTCAGAGCCTGCACCATCTTCTGGGCAGACACTGCTGCCTACAGTAGCAGCTGTTTCACCCCCACCAGCTGCTCCATCAAGTGAAGAAAAGCCTCCAGAAGAGTCAGTGACAGTTTCCCCACAGGAATCCACAGTTAGGTAAGTTCAGCTTCTCCTGCCACTGACAACAATTCTGAAGTTGTTTTGTGGGTAACTTTGAATCTCATGGACTGAGCAATTTTAGACTTAGAAAGACATGATGCAGCACTATTTGTATTTTGAGGCTTCTGAGGAAATAAAGTTTGCTTGCCTATAGAGACCAGATGATACTGGAATGGAGAAACAGAACAGTTAGAAGTCAGTATGTTCCTCTGGCTGTTAGATTTTTGTTCTACATTTTCCCTTTGGGAAACATGGGAGACCTTAACATGGAAACCCTTCTCCCAGATGTAGGTGGGTTTGAAATCATGGCTGCAAGTCAACACGGACAACACACCAAAAGTGGCTCATGTCTCTCCCCTGAGAGAGAAAAAGGGAGACGAGGGTCTATGACATCTGATAGGGTTTCAAGGTACAGCCATGGTTGGTAACTGACTTTGTCAGATAAATGTAAAGAGGGCACATGGAACGATGCAACAAGATCACATGTCCCATAGCTTGATGCATGGAGATTACGACTTGTCATGCCTCTCTGGAGGGATATCTTTGAGCTTTGACAGTTTCATTAGGAACAACAGCTACCTGTTGATTGTCAGTGGTGGGGGTATGTGAGAGATGGGAAATTTGTAGGGAAACCAGCAGTTCTATTGTTTAATGGATTGTCTGCTCTTCAATTTTCTTGTCCAGTTATCTGGAAGGACCCAGCTACTATTTCTCTCTCTTAAATTTGCAGCTCTGTTCCCTCTTCAGGTAGCTTGGGCCGTGAAGATGACGCAGCTTCCACATTAGGTAGGTGAGCACCTTTGCTTTGTTTGCTACATGGGACAACTCTCGGCTGTTTGGCTGCAGGTTGCTCTTTATGATTGAGACTATGCTATTCCTTTTCCTGTACTTTGGTAAATTTCTAGTGTCCAAGATGCATAGTTAGTTTCTTGCGCACAAGGCTTTGTTTATTAGGTGCTGCCCTCTGATGGCCACAACTGGTTAAAACATCTTTCTTTCAGTAGAGACAGAAATAGAGATCAGTCATGCAATAAAACAAGCGTCTTTATCCTAGTTGCGAGAATTAAAATGTGGTTTATAATCAGGCAAGGAAGAAGGAAGCAGGCCCTGTGCCGCTGGTTGAGGTTAAAGGTGGATTTTGTGTCTGGAAAGACTGAAGACACCTGCTGTAGGTGAAGCTTCTGTGGGTAGTTTGCTTCATCAGTGGAAGCCTCTCAATGGGTTTCATTCAAGATCCTAAACTCTGCTGTCAGTTACGGATATCTTGGAATATATCCAAGACATCAGTGATGTATTTCCTGCAACAGATGATCAACCTGCAATTTAGCCTGTTTGGCCATTTTGTGGTTTTTGTAGACAGAACAGGAGCTGATTTGGAGCTATGCCTTTGGAAACTAGGATGTCTAAGTCCTGCCACTGTTTCTGGAAGAGGACTTGTGATTAAAACCTGGAGGTTTTTGATTACTTGCTCTCCATCTCAGGTTGATTTCCCAGAGGTTGGAGGAGAGAGAGAGAGACTTGAATCTTAATATTGTTTGTAGCCATCAAAAGTGTTGTGGATCTAGAAATGGAAACTCAGTTTGGGGTGGCTGAAATACAAGACTTGCCACTTTTCATTTCTTGGTGTGAATTGCTCATGGCATAGTGCTAGAATTGCTCATGGCATAGTGGCTGGTAATGGGAAAGTGGCCTGTTGCCTTTTAGACCAACATTCCCTTCTGCTGTTCTCCCCATATTCAGAGCTGTGATAGTAACATATCTTCCTGTAATGCAAAACTCTCTTCTTATTCTGCTTCCAGTTACTGGCTCAGAGTATGAGACAATGCTGACAGAAATCATGTCGATGGGCTACGAGCGAGAGCGGGTAGTGGCAGCACTCCGGGCCAGCTACAACAACCCTCACCGGGCTGTGGAGTATCTACTAACGGTGAGGAGAATGACTGGGCATATCCTACCAAGCCCACCAAGGTGGTTTTGCTTTCCTCCTGTTTTTCAAAGGGAATGTGGTTTTATGGGTCCTGCCTTCCTTCCCTTCATGTCACTGGCTGTCATTATTTTCCACACTCTGCTGCCACATCTCTTATTCCTTGCCTGGACAGTGTGAAATGGGCACCCCACAAGGCTTTCTGCACCATGGCAGGCATATCCTCTTGAAGGGTGACTGCATAATGGATGTCTGTCTTTGTGCATGACACTCACTCTTAGGTTTATGCTGCTGGTAAAACACAGAGGAGGACTGTAGGGTGTCAACCCATGAAAGAACTTGCCTTTCGAAAGAGATGTTTGGTTAGTTCACCAATGTGCAAAGGGCTGGATAGTGGTTTGCATGAGAGAGATTGTCTGCATCAGGATGGTATCTCTGATTGAGTTGCAAAGAGAAACTGTCATGTTGGGCCCCAGAAGACCTTGGAGGGCCACATTTCCTGCCTTAACCCTCTGAATCTTTTAATGTATGGGGAACAATTTCACCACTTTTTTCTTCTGCTGCATTACTTTAGGCCTGAGTTGGACAAACTTTGAGTGTTAGGGAGATTCATTGGCCCTGTGTACACACCCCTCAGATTATGTTTTCTCCTCAGATACTCCTAATGCCTGCAGGGTGCTTGAGGAGCAAGTTTCACCAAGTTTTTGGCCCAGGAGAGGCCTTCCCCACAATAATTTTTTAGTAAAACAGCAATAACAAAAGGAAAAGGGAAAAAAAATCTGTTCATTCATATAGAAAATTGTGAAGGCTTACGAAATGCGTAATAACTAGTTATGTGACCCCCGAGCAAGAAAATCTAGCTTGTCCCGCCCTCGCTATGGCCACTGTCCGTTGTTTATTTTTATTTTTTGTATTTTGTTTTAAAGTATGTTTTAATTCCTGTATTATTTAATTGTATTTTAAGGGGTGGGTGGGATTATGGGTCCAGGATGTATATTTTAATTGCTGTAAGCCGCCCCAATTGCGTTTCGTAGAGGGGCGAGAACAATAATAATAATAACAACAATAATAATAAAAATAATAGTAGTAGTAGTAAATAAAATAAACAATGTTCCATTAACCTGTTTTCCTCTTTTATGCATTTTTTCCTGTATAATTACAGTTACTTGTTCAAGGTATTTAACTGAATCTTCTGATCTTTTTTTTAACTTCCATTTGTTACCTCAGCAAGCAGGATATCTTACATATTCCATCTATGTCAATAAACATATCTTTTTCTATGTTTGCTGTACATATTCATTTAAAAGTCATTACAGTTAACTTAATGATGTTCACAGCTTTTACCCTTACGTTTACAGCTATTCAGTCCCTCTCTCTAGGAGAGGCCTTTTTGTGAACAAGAAGTGACCTAAGTGTAGAAGCCCACACTTTCCCCAACCTTCTTTTAGGCCCAAGAGAGGTCTTTCATTTAAAGAGAAGTCAACCAAAAGTCATTTTCTGGTTGCCTTGGCCTTCCTCTGTGCCTGAGAGAGTGTGACTTGTCCAAGGTTGCCCGGAGATTTCCGTAGCTGGGTGGGGATTCAAACCCTGGTTTCCAGAGTCGTCCAATGCTCAAACCAGTACACCGTACTGGCTCTCAAAAAAAACCCAAAACTGTACAACACAATATAAAACAGATTATCCAGATCTAATCCAAAATAACAATACAATGAAAGTAAGGCAAAGTGGCAAATGGGCAAATGCATTGTGACAGATCCCCTTTCCAGGCTGGCCCTGCAGTTCCAACCCTTGGAATCCTGTCACTCACTCTGCCCTTGTTTCCCATTTAATTCCTTCCTGGATTGGGTACTTGGGCATCAGGGTGACCCTCTTAACATGTGGCCCGGTGACTTTGTTGTGGTGGGTTTACTGTGGTTAGCATGACTAGCCCTCCATCAAACTTAATATGAACAGAAGAAGATGGGGTTGGAACAGGTAAAAGTTTATTAAGCCACATGTGATTAATATATTAAGCCTTGAACTCTCAATCAGTCCCAGCTCACTAAACTCCCACCCAGTTCTACTAGCTCTCTGACTGATCTGTCTCTATACCATCTGTTCCTTATCTCTCTCAAATCGAAACCCTATCTGTTTCAGCTTTCCTCTATCCGGCTTCTGCCAGAAACCAGCCTCAGCTTTGTCAACATTTCTTTTCCTCACAAGTCTTCAGCCAGTCTTGACCAGCTTCTCCTTCACATGCATATTCAAAATATACAGGATGATAAAACAATATTAAACTAAAACTCCAAAAGCTTTAGAAAACACAAAAGTTCTTAATTGGGATTTAAAAATAACAGGGGAAGGATCAGTCTGCAAATGTTCAGGGAAGTAATTCCAGAAATATGGAGCAGCAAGTAAGAGAGGACGAAACTGAGCCAAGGAAGAAGAAACCCTTGGTTGACTGAGAAACCTAGAGTTCCTAGAATGCAGAACCTGAGCAGGCTGTTAAGCAGAGATGAAAGATGGGGTGGAGGAGGGAAACTAAGTCATATAGTGGTTTAAAAGTTAAAACAAGAAACTTGTACTGAATCCTAGAAGGAATAGGCAGCCAGTGAAGTGATGCCAGAAGTGGTGTAACATGATCAAAATGATGGGACAAAAAATAATCTTAACAGCAGAATGTTGAATGGAAATCAGTGAGCTAAGATGGGATAATGGAAGACCGGTCAAAATAAGATTATAGTAATCAAGGTGGGAAGTGACCAAGGTAGGAACTAAGGTCTTATCAGAGGGAGCAGAAAGAAAAGGTCTAATTTTAGCAATATTATAAAAAGGGAGGGGGGATGATATGACTTTGCTACAGCCTCAATGTGAGGAACAAAAGACAAAGAAAACTCAAAAATAAAACCAAGACTATGTGTTTCCTTCACAGGATAAAGGGGAACGTTTATTCTGTTTTTATCATTTTTTGCTTGGTCCTCATATATTGGCAAAAGAGGTTCCTTGTAGTTCAAGACCTTGTAACAAAACTAAAATAATATAATTTCCATTTGTAATTATTTTCTAAATAAACTATACTTTTAAAATACAAAATATGATGATTTAATGCCCAACAAGGTTATGCCTAATGCATTTTATGTTGTCAAAGTAACATAATTATGTTTAAACTGTAAAAGGTACTCATATTACCTTTCTTAATACCCCCCCCCCAATTTCTATTTTTCTTTCCAAAAAATGCCAATGAAAAGGGCCCCCCACCCATCTTCAGAATTTCTGGAAAATTTATGTCTGTGTTTTCTAACATTTGTTCAAGTTGATTCATGGATAGAAATTGGAAAAGAAAAGTATGGAAACCAAAACCTTAGTAAACAAGAGAAAAATCTCCTTGATCAAATAATATTTTCCAGTGATGCCTTTTTTGACACAGAAATGTTGGCTTCTTGCACTCTGGAAACCTGAAGACCCATTCAGCCACAGCTTCTTTGGGAGGAGCTGTTCTCCCAAGGAAGCTGTGATGGTGCTTGCTTCAGACTATAGGCCATCATCATTCTTTATTCCAAATAAAGTATCTATATTTGCAGAAATTGATTGTTTGTTGTTCTTGGGTACAGTAGTTGCAAATATGGAAATATCCTGGAGAAAATAATCCTGGAAATGAAATACAGTAGGACCCCCATACCCGCGGGCGATTGGTTCCAGGGCTCCCCACGGATAATGAAATCCACAGATAATAGTGAACGCCCCACCGTCGCTATTCCTGCCACAGGAGCGATCCTGGCGGAGAAGAGAGGAAGATCTACTCCTCCCCTCCCTTTGCCCCCACGTTGCCATTCTCACCACAGGAGTGATCTCAGGGGGGCAGTCCTGGGGGCAAAGAGAGGCAGATCTACTTGCCATTCTAGCCATGGGAGCGATCCCGGGGGCAAAGGGAGAAGGGAGGTGAGAACTACTCCTCTTCTTCTTCCCCCATCCACTCCCACTGCTGTTGCCATACGCGGATAATTGGGTCAGCGGATGGCGAATCAGCAGATGCGGGGGTGCCACTGTACCGAGGGGTGAGCAGATGGAGAAGTATTGGAGCGAAGAGAGAAAGAACTCAAGGAGCTTGATTGGGCAATAGATGGGACAATAACTTGGGATTAGAGAGAAAGGCAGGGTGTGTGTGCAGAACAAAACTGGTCTATCTTTTCACACTGGTAGCTTTATCCAGAAGATGTCTAACTTATGAGTCAGTAGGAGAAACTGGTCCCTTTTTAACCTTGATGAATTTCTACAGTTTCCATTCATCCCCACACTTCAACAGTATATGTGAGATCAGTAGTCTCGAGACCTGGGCATGATTGCATGCACATTTACAGTCTCACAGTTGCACTTGAAGCTTCTACCAGTTGTAATTTATGCTAGAGATGTAGTTTAGAAAAAATCTGGAAGTAGTTCCACCTAACTCTTTGCTTCCGTTTTCTTTGAACTTTTTCAGGGCATTCCTGGTAGCCCAGAACCAGAGAGAGCTCCCATCCAGGAGAGCCAGCCCCAAGAGCAATCAGCACCAGAAGGTGGGTTGCCTTTCCCCGACTTCCACTGGGATAAATTCCAGGAGTGGGTGGCCTTTGGAAAGTAACTGGGGTGGATAACTAGATCCTAGATATTGCTGCTGGCATGGTGGGAGAATGCCAGGTGTTGCAGAAGAGTTAATGGTGCGGCTGCTTCTGCATTCTTCTCCACTTACCCCAAGTCTCTCTCTTCTGTTTGGTACCTTTCTGGTGGATGAACAGCATTAACATCTCTTGGGCTTACAGGAGAAAATCCTTTGGAATTTCTGCGAGACCAGCCCCAGTTCCAGAACATGCGACAAGTGATCCAGCAGAACCCAGCCCTTCTCCCAGCCTTGCTTCAGCAGTTAGGCCAAGAGAACCCTCAG
Source organism: Gambelia wislizenii (assembly GCA_030847615.1). Lineage (NCBI taxonomy): Eukaryota > Metazoa > Chordata > Lepidosauria > Squamata > Crotaphytidae > Gambelia > Gambelia wislizenii. The sequence goes on from JAUMIR010000002.1 coordinate 266,051,817, forward strand.
CTGCTGCAGGTAAGAGAAGTGGAGGGTCTTTCTTTCTTTTGGGGGGAAGAACTGCAGCAACCACAACAACTGGTCTGAGAGAGAAGCCTGGCTTTGTCTCCATCCTGAGGAAAGGGGTACCACAGGTGACAGCTATGGAACACATGCCTCCCATATCGTCTCTGGGGTTTTTTGTTAGTGTCTCAACAGAACCAAAAGACATGCTGAAGCATGTCTGCCTCCCCTATTCTTAACTAGACAGTACCAGCTGTGCCTGCCAATTCATGATGGCTTTGGCCATTATAACTGTGCCCTGGTTTTTGGATGGGTGTTTGATTCCCTGGAGTTCTTCCATTAAAGGGATGGGTAACTGTGACAGGTCTAGTGGCCAATTTTTACCCCAGGAATATCTACTATTTAAATAGGTGATCGAAACAAAAAACAAAAGCTGGAGACTGGAAATAAACTTCTGTTTTGAAAAAAAAAATTGTGGGGGGTTAAACAATGTACAGGGGACTGCAACCTATTTGAAATTCCTGCTTCTGGGGACTTCCAGGAGTGGCAATTCACTTTCTTTTCAAAAGGAGGGTAGTCTGGAGGGCAGAGGGCTGCAAAAGCAGACTGCACTCTGCCTACCCAGCCTTACAGGGTAGTACCTACCATCTTGGTTCAGCTTCTTTGTTCCATGAATTTGTACACCTAAGGTCTTGACTGAGGATGGGCACTGATGGCTCCACTACCTGCCTTCACTTTCTCTTAAATATAGATGGGTAAACTGAAATAGTGGGTATGGTGGGACTAAAGAAGAGGATCCTGAGGGCAGCATACCTGAGAATATAGTGGAGAACTCAAATGTAGGAAGAGTGAGTTGCAACTTGAGAGTCCCTCAAGTTGTCTCCTCAACTTTTCTCCACATTGGAGGCTATCCTTGGAATGGTCCTGTTGTGGAGTTTGACATTCCAGTAGCCCCAAGACAGTGAGGAGTGTATGTGTACACGGTGTTTGATAACAGTTGACTGTTTATCTTCCAGCAAATCAGCCAGCATCAGGAGCAGTTCATTCAGATGCTCAATGAACCCCTGGGTGAAATGGGTGACATCGCAGATATTGAAGGGGAGATGGGTGCTATTGGAGAAGAAGCTCCTCAGATGAATTACATCCAAGTCACACCTCAGGAAAAAGAAGCCATAGAAAGGGTAAAATTGCTTGATTGAGGAATAGTGATCTGGGGCATGGACAAGAAGGGAGATACCCCAGGGAGTTTCTTGCTCTCTGAGCTGGAGCTTCTTGTCATAGCATTTGCTTCTGGAGGATTTGCTCCTTTTTGAGGTCTAGTGTTGGATTTTAATTAAAAGACCACTATTCAGAGGTGATCATGAGGGGGGTGTTAGAAGGTACTGAGCTAACGACCACTGATCTGAGATCCAAAAACCTTTATATACCAAGAAAAGTAACAAAGGAAAGATAAAAGATGATAGATGATTAGATCACCAATCACACCAAGACATAGTAATTACTTATAAAACATTGCCAGGAATAGGGATTGTCAGGGATAGTGAGTTGCCTCTTAGACTCATACATGATATTTCACAAGTTTCAGAGACATGGTTTCATCAGATAGCACCTAATTGATTTTTAAAGGTGTTTAGTGTGACTCCTATAATCAATAGTATAATTATATTAATTATACCAGTATCTAAATAGTCAGGCTAGAATCTAACCAATTATTGTGTTTTTTATTTCAAGTAAGGCCTCTCATGTGTGCCCATCCTGTTAGGAAGGACAATACTTTCCCTCTGTGGTTAGTTTTTGCAAGGGTTGCAGTAACTCTTAGCAAAGTCTTGGTCATCACTTTTGTCTTTTTTGAGATGTCTGTCTCTGAGCTGTCACAAAACAACTTTTTCTAGCTTCCTCAATCCTTTCTGTCTTGAACTTTGGCACAATTTTTCTCTTATTGCCAGCTCAAAAATAGAAGACACAAGGACTGTAAATACAGACCAGAGGCTCTTGATTTAGTTTAACAGAAGGCTTTATAAATAAGCAAGTCATCTAATTAAAAAAGGAGAGCAGCTCTCTTTAATGTCTTCAAATGTCAGTGCTGCTGCTTGCTTTAGTTTGTTTAAAATGGTGCTTCCCAAACATGGGTCTGCAGATGCTGTTTGATTCCACCTGTGGGAGTTCCCTGGCCACTGGTCATGCTGGCTGGGTATTCTGATGATTGTACCCCAGCATCTGGGAACCTGTATTTGGAAACCACTGCTGTAGAATGATGTGCTGGTTAGAGTGGAAGGGATATGCCTTGTAGTTTAACTTCTGAATGGTGTCTAGTGTTAAAGCCTAATCCAGGAGTTCTTATCTTTTGGGGGGTCATGGTCTCCTTTGAAAATCGGATGAAAGCTTTGGAAGCCTTCCCCAGAAAAAAAATGCACATAAACATAATTTTCAAAGTAACAGGAAGGAAATCAGTGGGGGTGGGATTTTTGCACCTAGTTCATAGACCCCTTGAAAACCATCCATGGATTCTCTAGGGTTCCATGAATCGCAGAATAAGAACCCTGGGATCAGTCCCTGTCATTTTTTATGTACACACTAGAGGAGGGATAGGGAACACATATTCCTCTAGACTCTGATCTGTACCTTCCTCCAGCCCTAGACAGCATAGCTAATGGTGAGTGTTGATGGGCTTCACTTTCCCCAGCTCTGTACTAGAGCCTGATGACAACAAGAGGGGTTTTTTTTTAGTAGGAAGTAGTTGCTTTCTGGAAGTATGCTGATTGGAACGTGAGTCTTGAAATGTTCATTGCTGCTTTCTATTCATCTTAAGAGAAGGTCATCATAAGTAGAGTTTTGGATCCTGTGTCCTTCCTGTACACCCACCCCACCTCAAATCACCTGTTACAGTGTGACTGCTTTTATAGAAGACAACAGCACCCACCTTTGGTGATTCTAGAACTGGATTGTCCATAATTATTCTTCTGTACTTGAAATATATATCGTTAAAATCAAGATAAATATGCAGACATACTTATTTGCATAACTTGGATCAGTAGCATACTTCTAAATTTATTTATTTATTTATTTATTTCACTTATACCCCTCCTTTCTCCCAATCATGGGACTCAAGGTGATTAACAACATTTTTAAAAATACAGATTAAAACAATTCAAAGTAATTAATAAAAAACATAAAAATCCATTTAAAAGGCCATATACGAAGGCCTTAAAAACAGCACTGCACCTTATTTAAATCTCACCCCTGGAAAACCCTGATGGCATAAAAATGTTTTGACTTATTGATAGAAAGAAGAGTGAGGATGAGGCCATCCTGGCCTCCCTAGGGAGGGAGTTCCATGTCCTGGGAGTAGCCACCAACCAACAAGGCCCTCTTCTTTGTTCTCACCAAATGGGCCTAGGAAGTTGGTGGGATAGGGGGAAGGGTCTCTCCAGATGATCCAGATAAGGGCTCATGAAGGGAAATAGAGTCCTTCAAATAACGTGGAGCCAAGCCACATAGTTGCTGTGAGTGTCAAGGAAAAGTGAGCCAAGTACAGCTAGTCTGGCTTCTTAGGAGGCTGAGCGAAAGGGACAGGCTGCTAAGTACCTGACCCACGATGATGGAAGTGCTGTGTGCCCCGTTTCAGAAGAAATCTTACATTTAAAATAAACAAAGACCAGCGTGGTTGGAATTCCAATTCTGATCCACATACCACCTTTAAAATGTTTGTAAAATCATGGGAAACAGATGCTTATGTTAAACCCACAGGTAACAATGACATCTGCCTGCTCCGTGCCTGGTGGTGAGAAAAGCTGTGGAGTGCTTCTGATCCTTATTTCTCTTGCCCCAGCTTAGACCAAAGCATTCTAGAAGGAAAGCCTTAGTTTTTTCTTTGAAAAAGTACTGATAATTGAATCATTAAAGAATAGCTGGAATTGTAGGACATGTGGAATTAAGTGTTATCAGTCAGAATGTTTCTTTCAAGTTGCAGTTTCAGGTGTGTGAACAACTTTTTTCCCAGTGTGCTGAACAGCTAAATCCTGTATTTTCCAAAACATTTTAAAAATCACACTGTTGTATTGGTAGAAAACATGGTCATTGGGAAATTTTTATTTTGACAAAAGTGGAGATTGTTAATTGGAATGTTGTTTTTAATATTTTTGCCCTCTTCTCTTTCTCTCCCCCTCCCCCCAGTTAAAGGCCCTAGGCTTCCCTGAGAGCCTGGTGATCCAGGCGTATTTTGCCTGCGAGAAGAATGAGAATCTGGCAGCCAACTTCCTGTTGAGTCAGAACTTTGATGATGAGTGACAAAGGAAAAGTTTTATATAAAATTCTCTATATAAATATTCGTTTATTTAAAGGGGCACTACTTGGGCTGGGAATGGTATGATTTTAGAATGTCCCAGATGAATTGCTGGCTGGAGGAAAATACTCTACCTTGGAAACTGGGCAGTGGAAAAAAGCAGAATAAATGGACCTTCTCTTCCTTCTCCCCTTAACCCCCCCCCCAACGGCTATATTTGAGCCCAGCTGCATCCCACAACAGTGCCTGGACTGGCAGGCAGAATGTTCAGGGAAAGGTTGACACAGCAGATGGGTTCTATTGGACCTTCTCCCATCTGAGTTGATTGCGTGTGTGCAAACAGATTGCTCTTTTGTTTGCAAATCTCCCCCCGCCAGTGCACAGTACTACAAAACCAAAATACGTCTATGCCTGTCAGCTAATTCTTTCCACCCCTGGCCCTTGGAAGTATGTCCAGTTGTCCATCTCTGTTCCAAAGGGCTGTGTGTCCTAGGTGGCTGACTTGCCTTCAGATGATATTTTTGAGAGCTGTGCCTGCATTGAAGCAGCTCTGCATGATGGAGAAATAGCTTGTGATGTTGCACACAAACACAGCACATTTCCCTATGCTGGTTCTGTTTCTGTCCTCTGTTAGGCAAATCTCCACCTTGTACCTGCAGCTCCCTGACACTGTCTTTCAGTTTATTCTCACAAGAAACCCTGGGAATCTTCAATTTTCCCCCTCTTTCTGTGGCAGCATAGGTTCTTGGCCAGCTGCTCTGCACTACCAGAGATATGGTTCAACCACCTTTGAAATCTGTCTTCTGGAGTTGCCTAAGCAGGTTAAACATTCATGTAATTTATTGGTCTATATAGTTTGATCTTTGTCATTTAACATTAAGCTTTTGAAACTTGCAGATCTAGCACAGTAGCAAAAGCAAAAGGAGGAATACATTTTTACAAAGCCCTATAGTTGCTGAATCTCTTAAAGTGGCTTTTTTGGAGCAGATATATATTGAATGAAACCCATTTCTCACATTTTCTGTGTTGTGGAAGTTTTAAGGAAACAAAATATTTTCTAGTATTAACTTGATTTTCTGTTGTTGAAATCATTCTTGTATTTTTAAAGACCTTTCCCCCCTAAAGAAACTCCATTTGTAGTTTGGGATACAAAATCTGTGTTTTAAACATTTGGGAGGAGTTAACTTTTTTAATTTTGGGAAAAAAACAAATTGCCATTTTCAAAGATATACTTTATAGGAAAATATGTAAAAAGAAATATCCTGTTTTAATGTACCTTTTTGAAACTTGAGTTTGGCTACATATGAACATATCGTGAATTAACTCACCAAAAATCTGGTTTAATTTTTGGCCTTTTCAATCCCTGCTGTCCAGTGAAATTGACACTTAACTGTTAACATGGGCAGATACAAAACTGCAGAGTCTTTCCCCATTTAGATCATCCTACACCTTTATGTGGGGATGTTGGTCAAAGTTGTTTCTGGTTTGAGCATCAATAAAACTGTCAGTTACCACCTGTTAAACCCCTGTTTGCTTTGATAAATTATGACATTGACTGTTGCCTTTCTTTCCCCCGCCCCATAACAACACTATCTGGAAGTCCAACTCAGCACATGCCCATTGCAAACAGCCAGAGTATTGCCTCTATGCCTCAAAAATAAATTCTGAAGCCATACGTTTCTCCTAAATTGTGTGATATTGTTGTGTGGCAATGATTGACAGTATGCAATATGTTCTGAGTAAGCTAAATTAATTCGATTTTAAGGATGGTGGGGGAAGGCATGGAGGAGACAGAAAATACTAATCCTTAAGCCTGAAAAGGTGTCGATTGATTAGAGATTCCCTATAGGAAAAGCCCAACGGGGATTGGACTACCTGGTTGGAGAAGCAAAGTTGCTTTCTTGACTGTGCTAAAGTAAACCCAGATCAGCTCAGCTATTAGCTGAACAGCCTTTTCTAAGCAGCAGCAGATCCCAGCATATTAGATGCAGTTGATGTCTGGATGCTGTTCAGAAGCCTCCTGAAGAGTCTATCCCTCTTGACTTTGTGGCTTGTCTTAGACATCCATAGTGAAGTCTTTGGGTGCTAAGGAAACCTGAGGTGCTGCTGGTTACTGTAGAAAACACATTTTTCCCCTAAGAGAGTGAGATGCATCTCTGTGTATTTGTGGCCCAAATTGCTTGCTCCAGTTGAAGAAGAATGCTGCAGCTGCTGTTGCCTTCTGACTCTCTTCAGAGTAGGGGTACTTGAGTGCTGGGGTACAGTGATGAGATGCTGAGTGGGGTCAGAATGCTGAAGTCTGTGCCTAAGATCCTGGAATTTAGCAAGAGGAGGCAGCAATGTGTAGCGCCTTGCCTCTTCCCACACATAACGAAATAATAGAATAATAACAAGCAGATACAGACAAGCTTGGTTAACTTGAAAAATGTGTATGCGTAATAGAATTCACCTTCTTGGCACAGAATTTTCTCTCACATACATACAATCAATCTGTCAGTCTCCAGGGTCTTGGATCCTGGTGAGAAAAACTGCAGCTGCACATTTTGTCAGATATGGGTGAAGAGAAGTAGAGTGGAAAAGGAGTTAGCTTGCAAAGAAAACTTGATCAGTTCTGCTTGCTAGGTCTGAAATGGTCAGTGATTTCCAAAGCCTGGCGAAAGGGCTCCCAATCGGGCCCCATTCAGGAAGTGGGATAATGAGATCCTACGGTTGAGTTTGGAGGTTTTTGAAGGGTTATTGTTCTGCTTCCCCTCTAGTTTGGATTGGCTTGGAGAGCTTCTCCTCTATGCCTTCTTACTGTCTCAGGTTGAAATGTTCTAGGCACTGTGAATGAGGTGTGAAATAAACAAGTTGCTGAGGCCACATAGTGGCAGGAAAGAGTGTGGATCTCTTGAACTTGTCTCATTCTTTATTTCCCAGGGGATAGGGAGGGTTTGGATGATAAATGCTCTGAGCAAGAGATGAAAAGAAGTTGAAAGATTTCTGTTCAGAAAAACCTGGAAATATACTGGCTACGTAGTAATATAGTTCGACTCTCTGATTGGTCATTGAGCAATTTATCTGTTAGGCCTACTATTGCAGGTCACACAAGGGGAATCGAGGCTGAAAGACGCAGACTTGCTTTGAACCATGCAATAATAGGGTTGAGCTACACTGGGCTGGGGGTTCAGGTTGATCAGCCCAGATTATCATAGGTGTCTTATCGGTTCCAGAAGCTACTTCCCTTTCTACTGCCACAAAACAGTAGGAGCCTGACTTATCCATCCTGAAATGTTGTGCCTCCTGCCCTCTGGAGCCACTCTTTTCAGGATGATAGTGTCCATATAATATCCCCCTTTAGTTAGTACCAGCTGGTGCCTTTGCTCAGCAATGCAGAGATAGCTCATGTTGGTCTGGATGCTGCTCTGTCTCCTCCGGCAGGCCTCCTGTGTGCACCATGTGTAGGACTGGCTCATTGAAATGGGTGTTTTTGGTGCCCAGAGAAACTTGGCTGGGAGGTAGGTTCTCACTTGAGGGGGGGGGGTTGCTCTGACCCTTCCAAGCAAGATGATGATTAATGGCAGGTGTTCTGTGAATAGCAATTCAGGTCCAACTCGCTCATTTCTACTCAGAGCTTCATGTGGGAGAGAGAGGCGTTTGCATGCACATACACATCAGCTGTCTTTTGGCTGCTTCTCCCCAAATTGGCTAATTACTTGAGATTAATGCTTAGAAGCAGCAGCTTCCTCTCCCCTCCTGCCATCTGCTCTTTTCTGTATGCGGCCTCTTATTATTTGCCAGTGCCTGGATTCTGTTTTCTAAGTTTGACCCCAGCTTTGTAGCTTTAACCTCTGGGGACTGTAGCTTGATCCAAATACAGGGGCAGATGCTAGAAGTTCACCGAAAGAAGGTGGAGCCAACAGAAGTTTGGTTTTTTTCCAGAAAGGACTTGCCTCTTGTGACTTCTGAGAAGTCGCCTTTTTCTTTTTAAAGAGTCATGCTTCTAGTTCTCAAGGACATAAACCATTTGAAAGATGTTCCTACTGCTCAAAGGATGGAACATTCATAATTCTCTCTGGATTTGTTGGGTTGATTTTTTGTTTGGGTTTCTTTTTTGTCTCCTAGCCCTGCCTCTTCCTTTCCACACCTGCTGTTCTCATTGCCCAGAAAGTAGTTTCCAATGAACGGAAGTGTGAAATTGAACAAGTTCAGTTGCAAAAATAGTGTATTTGAATACCTTCTGTTTACCTGGTTTTGTGCCTCCTCTTGTGCCTCTGTTATCATACAGAGGACAAACATAGTATGACATCAGCTGTAGGCATAGTCAGTTGCAGCCATTTAATTGGATTTCCTGTGCACACAACCCACTTGATGTGAACATACACATGCTGCTTATATGCAGAGGGTAGAAATAATGGATGAAGTAAGTGTCTTGTGCTAGAAGTATCTGATATTCAAGGAATACTTTACTGATAATCCTGAGTCACTAGTCGTAGGGGTATATCCTTACCCAGTCTCTCACTTCCATGAAGAAACTCCTGAGCATCTAGAGAGTTTCAGCAAGAATTATGTAAGCAAATGCTCTTAAAATGTGCCTTTTGCTTCCCTGGGCTATGAAGGTTGGTTGGTCAGCTGGCTGGTATTTTTTTTAAAAAAAAGTTATTTCATAAAGAGTATCTGTAAGTGCCCATAGACTAACAAAATATTTATTTATAAAATTTCTACTCTGTCTTGTATCAAAAAGATATCAGGGTGACTTACAAGTATAATTAAAGCAAAATGTTTAAAACAATAAATAATGCCAATAAACTAAACACATATAAATAATAAACTAAAACACATCATTTAATGAGTTAAAACAGATTTAAACAAAACAGTTAAAAACTATGTACATCAGTATTTGAGAGAAAGCAGTGGGGCTAAAGGCTTTGATGAACATTCAAGTTTTTTCTTGAATGAAATCAAACCAAGGGAAGGGTGTTCCACAAATGGGGTGCCACAGCTAAGAGGTCCTTCTCCCATGTCCCCACACAGTGTATTGACCTTGTTGGTGGGGCACAGAGAAAGATGCCCCCCCAGTTGAACTCGGTCCTTGGGAAGGTACATACAGGGAGAGGCACTCCCTCAAATATTGAGATCCCAAGCTGGTTAGGGCTTTAAATGCCATCACAAGCACCTTGAATTCACACTGGAAGCATATTGGCAGCCATTGCAATTCTTTTAAGACTGGCATTATAGGCTTTTTACAAATGACTAAACTGATGTGTATGATTTATTAAAATATTTATACCCTGCCCTGTATCAAAGATGTGCCTTGGACTATCAGAAACTGCATAAGGAGAAGCTGTGATCACTTGATAGGGGGAACACTGATATGTGCTATCCTCAGCTACTTCCAAAGTCATAGCCAGTGCCAATGGGATCTGTTTCCATTCTTGGCATATTGCAACTAAATGCAGAGTGTGTGTTGATTAAATGGAGCCGGAGGTTGATTCAAGTATACCAGTACCCGTACTGTACATTATAAAAGCACGAGCTCTTCACGATGCAGAGAGCCAAAGCAGATAGGGTGCTTTATTTAAAAAAAAAAAGTCACAGTGCAAGGTGAGTAATGGGCAGAAGGGGAATATAGCTGCCCAAGTGCAAAAAGCTTTATTCCATGCTTTCAAAAGTCTAAACTGCTGGACTGTGCATAGCACAGAAAAGGTACCCTCTCAGAAGGTTGGCTATGTGAGGCCCATATCTCTAGTCAGTAGCCTGTAAAAGAAAAAGAAAGAAAAAAAGGCAAACTGAGGGCCCTGGGTGGTATCTGCTTGCTGACTAGGCCAAGCAGATGAGTAATGAGAGGCAGACTGTCTCATGGCACAGGTCCCTTGGGGAGGGATGGCAGGCAGGAGGCACACACCCCTGGCATATTGTCATGTGGCTGTGTGTTCCTGGTTGCTAAGGAACCACCTCTTGAGGCACAGCTGGTGCCAACCGCTCAGAGACCAGACTGCTGCTGTGAGGATAGAACGACAAAGAGGACCTTGGCTATGGTGAAAATGCCATGGCAGGAGCATGAAACAATTTAACTACCAACCCTTGAGGTAACACTGGTTAACATCTGACTGAAATCCTAATGTTGAAATTAAATCCATTCCCCCTCCCCTCCCCAGGTGGGGAACAGCAGCTAGCCACCTGTTCTGCACCATATGGGGCTTGCTTCATTTCTGGCCGATGATCTGTGTGCTTTTTTCACTTTTTAAAAAAAATATAAAAATGGCTCGTCTTTGAAGATCTTGTGAATAAATGAGACCTGGATGCTGACAGAAGAAAGCTTTCATTCTAAAACCAAAGGGAAAACTAGAGGCAGCTGCTTGAAATGCACTCAGTATTTACTGCAATACAGTCCAGCACACTGTAACTCCTAACATTGCCTGAAGGTGGTAAAATTTATTCAGGAGGGGGGTGCAGCTTATTCTGCATTGTTAACAGAGTCTACATTTGGAAGGAGAGGGGGAGAATGGAGCTGAGGCAAATAAGCAAACCTTGCATATTTGTGAAGAATTTTTTAGTTTCACAATTCAACTATCAGTGAGGAATTTTAAGCACGATTCAGATTTGTGTTTTGAGGCTGAAATGTTCAACTAAACGAACGTTTTAGATTGGTTGGCACATCTTGATATGTGACTGGCCTCACAGCAGTGAAATACTAATTGTACATTATCAAATGCAATGATTTTTCAAAGCACCTTTTAGTCATAAATGCTATCATTTTCAATACATAAAATGACTTAACCCATAGTCCTCTGCAAAGCATAGGATAGACACTGATGTGGAAGTTTTCCCCTGAAGATCTTTTGTTGTTGCGTGCTTTCATGTCAATTCTGACTTATGGCAATTGTTTCCTAGGATTTTCTTGGCAAGATTTATTCAGAGGAGGTTTGCCATTGCTTTACTTTGAGGCTGAGAGTGTGTGACTTGCCCAGGGTCACCCAGTGGATTTCCATGGCTCAGGGGGGGTTCAAACCCTGGTATCCCAGTCCAATATTCAAACCACTACACTAAACTGGCTCTCTGTAGGTAGGTAGGTTTTTAAAAGCCCTTTGCTTTTTGTAGTAGACATCAGTATAATACTGAAAGCCATTTAATGTCATCAGTTAAATATTGCAAAATATCAATTTGCATGTATCACATTTTAAAATAAAGTGCAGTATCACTGGGTTTGAAATAAAATTTGCTATTCAGTTCAGATAGGTATAAAATATCTGGACCACATCGAGAATTTCTGAGCAGCAAAATAACATCTAGCGAAGAATTAGAAAATTTACAAAAGAGAATCGAGGGGAGAAAAAATTATTATTGGAGCTATCTCAGCTGTTCCTGGTATAAAAGATTTTCTTTTCATTTTTGTATGTCTGTGTATGAAGAGAGAATGTGTGCAAAATAATATTCTTTATATTTTTCCTTATAGAAATAAGGCTGCCAATTTTGATCCACATTTATTTATTTAAAATAGCTTTATGATGCCTTTCAGGGCAAAGCCCTCTGGGATGGCTTAGAAAACATAATTAGCTTGACATACAAATGAAAATTTAGCTTTCTATACCTAGTGGGGCTATTATGCTTCCAAATTATTTGGAATTCAGTCCAACTGCAATGCTTCCATCCCAGGCCTCAGTGAGCTTCCTTTTGGCCACCCATCACAAATTTATTTTTGCTGTGCTGTCCACCAAGGTTGCTCCCAGTTGTTATACCTTCTCTCACTCTAGCTCTGCCTCTGTTCTTGGGTGTCCAGTGTCTCAATTTCTGAAACTGGAAAGATTTTGAAATTTTAAGTAGTGGACCAGTGCTTCTCAAGCTATCAGATGTTGGGGCCAATAATTTCTGCCATTGGATACAATTGTTTCTTTTCTGAAAGTCACTGTGGACTGGCTGCCAATGGTTTGTTCATTGTGTACCAGTCCATGGAGCACCATTTGAGTAACACTGATCTGGACCACTGATTTCTAACTTGGGGGTCCCTAAATACTGGGCTATAATACACAGGAACCCCAGCCACTGGTGAGATATGTCAGGAATCGTAGTCCAATGCATACATGGCCCCACAGTTTGGTAGCCACTGGTTTAGACAGATCTTTCTTCTTCAGTTCTCTAAAGCTCATCACACCTCTGTAAATTGTAGCAAAGAAGCACATCATGGAACTGAATCTAAGCAGAGCAGGGAGGCTTCAAGCAATGGTAGCTCTGAGATAGAGTTGGATCCAGGTCAGGGATGTAACTTCTTGCTTATTTCATTCTTACAAGAATAAATAATTTCTAAAGTTTTCTCTGCTGGGTGAGATCATACATGATTTTTGAAAAAAAATGTGCAGAAAGGGTATTTTGTTCAAAACGCATGGTTTTCTGTGCAAAAATGGCTAGGTTTTATGGGGGGAATTAACACTTTTTTTTTTTGCAAAAATGTCCTGAAATTGGAAAAAATACTTTTATTTTTTCTATAGTCTTTCACTTCTAAGTCACTAGTCAAATTTCACAGCTGAACTCCATTTTATCTAAGACTTTCTTATTTGTAATGTTCTGTTTCTAGTATCCAGCTACTTTATGCATATGTGATTCTGTGGCTTCTGAATCTGTGAAACACCAGAGGTTTCATAACTGCTCAGTAGCACACCTCACTCAGATTCTTACAAAATAAAATGACATGAGATTGAAAAATTATGTAATTCCATTGACAAAAACATTTAATGCTCAAAATTCTTTGGAAATGTTCAGCCCCTGATTGTTTTAGGTGAAGCCCAATACAGGAAGTGCAGTGGAGTAGCATTATATGTCAAGGATGTGTACACCTATGAACAGATCCATGATTTAAATCCTAGGAGCCAGGTTGAGAGCATCTAGGTAAAAATTAAGGGAGAGAGAAACAGCAGGGATGTTGTTATGGGGGGTCTACTACAGACCTCCAAGCCAAACCGAGGACTTGGATGATGGCTTCCTGGAACAGATGACTGCACATTCAGAAAGGAGAGATGTAGTAGTAATGGGGAAATTTCAACTATCTTGATATTTATTGGAAGTCCAACTCTGCCAGGAATTTAAGGTCCAACAAATTCATCGTTTGCCTTGCAGACAATGTCATTGTCCAGAATGTGGAAGAGGCAACAAGGAGATCGGTTGTTTTAGATCTGATCCTAACTAATGGGGATGACCTGGTTAATGGTGTGGAAGTGGCGGGGTCCTTAGGGGGGAGTGACCATGTTCTTCTGGAGTTTGTTATACAGAGGAAAGGGGAGGCCAAGCATAGTCAGACATGCATTCTAGACTTTAAGAAAGCTGATTTCAGAAAACTTAGGGAATAACTGAGTCTGATCCCATGGTCAGGAATACTAAAAGAGAAGGGAGTTCATGAGGGATGGGAGTTTTTTAAAAGTAAGATATTGAAGGCACAACTTCAAACAGTTCCAATGAGGAGGAAAAAGGGGAGGTGTCTAAAGAAACCAGGATAGATGTCAAAAGAACTCTCAACTGAGCTAAAACTTAAAAAGGGACATGTATAAGTAATGGGAAAAGGGGGAAATCGCCAAAGAAGAATTCAAACGATTAGCCAGATAATGTATAGGGGGGAAGTCAGAAAAGCTAAAGCACAGATAGAGCTCAGGCTTACTAGAGAGGTTAAAAACAGCAAAAGAAAGAACAAGGAAATGGTAGGCGTGGAGAAGATGGTGAAATGCTAACGGGACAGAGAAAAGGTAGAACTACTCAACACCTTCTTTGCCTCAGTCTTCTCTCAAAAGGAGAACAGTGCTCAACCTGGGGGAAATGGAGCAGATGATGCAGTGGGAGAAATACAGCACAGAATTGGTAAAAAGGTAGTTCAGGAATACCTGGCCAGTATAAATGAGTTCAAGTCTCCAGGGCCAGATGAACTACATTCAAGGGTATTAAAAGAACTGGCAGAAGTAATCTCAGAACCACGGTCAATAGTTTTTGAGAATTCCTGGAGAGGTCTCAGCAGACTGGACGAGGGCAAATGTTGTTCCTAACTTTAAAAAAAAAAGGGGGGGAGGGGGAGACCCAAATAATTACTGCCCAGTCAGCCTGACATCAATACTGGGAAAGATTCTAGGGGAGATCATTAAACAGACAGTCTGTAAGCACTTAGAAAGGAATGCTGTGATCACTAAAAATCAACATGGGTTTCTCAAAAAGAAGTCATGCCAGACTAAGCTTATCTCTTTTTTTGATAGCGTTACAAACTTGGCAGATGAAGGGAATGCTGTGGATGTTGTGTATCTTGATTTCAGTAAGGCCTTTGACAAGGTTCCCCATGATATTCTTGCAAAAAGGTTAGTAACATGCGGTCTAGACAATGCTACTATTAGGTGGATTTGCAATTGGTTGACTGACCAAACCCAAAGGGTAGTCACCAATGGTTCATCTTCATCCTGGAGAGAAGTGACTAGTGGGGTGCCACAGGGTTCTGTCCTGGGCCCAGCACTATTCAACATCTTTGTTAATGACTTGGATGAGGGAATAGAGGGCATTCTTATCAAATTTGCAGATGACACCAAATTAGGAAGGGTGGTTATTACCCCAGAGGACTGGATCAGAATTCAAAATGACCTTAACAGATTAGAAAGCTGGGCCAAAACTAACAAAATGAATTTCAACAGGGAGAAATGTAGGATACTACACTTGGGCAGTAATGAAATGCACAGATACAGGATGAGTGACACCTGGCTTGATAGCAGTACATGCGAAAGGGACCTAGAAGTCTTAGTGGACCACAAGCTGAACATGTCAGCTCTGTGATTCGGCAGCTAAAAAAGCTAATGCGATTCTAGGCTGCATCAATAGGAGTATAGCGTCTAGATCAAGGGAAGTAATAGTGCCACTCTATTTGGCTTTGGTCAGACCTCACTTGGAATACTGTATCCAGTTCTGGCACTACAATTCATGAAGGATATGGACAAGCTGGAACATGTCCACAGGAGGGTGACCAAAATGGTGGGAGGTATGGAAGCCATGAACTATGAGGAGCGGATTAGGGACCTGGGTATGTTTAGCCTGGGGAAGAGAAGGTTAAGAGGGGACATGGTAGCCATGTTTAAATACTTGAAAAGAGGGAAAGCTTGTTTTCTGCTGCTCCAGAGACTAGGACACAGAGCAACTGTTAGGTGGATTAGGTGGTTAAGAGGTGACATGACAGCCATGTTTAAATATTTTGATGGGGTATCATACTGAGAATGGAGCAAGCTTGTTTTCTGCTGCTCCAGAGATTGGGATATGGAGCAATGGGTTCAAACTAGAAGGAAAAGAGATTCCACCTAAACATTAGGAAGAACTTCCTGACAGTAAGAGGTGTTCGGAAGTGGAATGCACTGCCTCGGAGTGTCATGGAGTCTCCTTCTTTTGGCAGTTCTTAAACAGAGGCTGGATAGCCATCTGTCGGGAATGATTTCATTGTGTATTCCTGCATGGCAGGGGGTTGGACTGGATGGCCCTTGTGGTCTCTTCCAGCTCTGATTCTACGAGTCTGTGATTGTGGTCCCTGAGGCAGAGCAGCAAATACTGCTTACCCATCAAGATGTTTAGCATCCAAAGCTAGCTCAATTACTTCGCCTGTTGAGGCAGAAAAATCCACAAGTGCTCTCCTGAATCCCTCACAGTAAAAAAATACAACACTCATGTAAATGAATAATTGCATTCAAGACAGGCAAGATCTATCTAGCTGCCTCACACTGCCTAATGGCATCAATAACCTGAGAAGGAGGAAAAGAAAAATGAGTTTGGTAAGTGGAATGGCTGAACTTGGCCAACTTAGTTCTTGATGCCACTCTTCACTGCTGTATATTGGACTCCTTTTGTATTCCAGTACCACTGCTCTGCCCATGACAGCCAGCATAGTGTAGTTGTTTGAACATTGGACTAGGACTTGGGAGTCAAATCCCCACTCAGCCATGGAAGCCCACTGAGGGACCTTGTGCAAATCACTTTCAGGACTTTATCACATAATAGGCTTGTTGCACAATTGTACTGATTTAGTTCCATGTTTGAGCTTTCCTCATCACATGACAACATGACGCTCCCATTGTTGCATAGCATTTCCATTGTTACCGGATCACATCTATTTACTGAAGGGGAAAAACCTGCTAATGACTCCAATGTTGGTGCTGTTCAACCATTGTTTCTGGAGCAATTGTTGTGTTTCACTGCAGTTTTGATATTCCAGCAGTCATATGGTTGAAGTGGGTGTGTTTCTCATCTTCTGTCCCTCCCCATCACCAAGCACAGTTATGTCACATTGTTTTTACTCCATTTCCCAGTTTTTAAAAAATTGTTTTGCTGTAATTGTGCTGTTGGTGGATCTCCTGCATACTGCAATTACCTAATTATGGCAGCACCTTCCATTTGTGAGAAGTGTCAAAATTGCACAATTGCAGCATAAAAAAGAAAAAAAATTACACAGTGTGCATGTGCTACGTAGAGCAGACACAAGTAGGAAGGTGGGGTCAAGTGAGGCAGTGTGGAAAACTGATTGCAGGAATGTGCATCACTGAAGTGGTTGTTTCCATACCCGCATGTTTCTGTTTGCTTAAACAACAGGCAGTGAGAAAACAGGCTGGTGTAATAAAGCCCTCAGCCTTAGAGGAAGTCAGTGGCAAACCTCCTCTGGGCAAGAAAACCCTATGATAGGGTTGGCATAAGACAGAAGTGACTTGAAGGCATATAACAAGAACTACCATTGATCTAGAAAGTCAAGTTAACACCCGTTTGACATTTTAAAGCTGACATTCTTAAAACGGTTACCTACCTGCTTAAAATAGCTGTTGCCCCGTGGGCTTCCCCTTACTACATGCCCATTCTCCAAGGTACTAGTTGTTTCCAAAAAGCCGGTTTGGCCACCTTTAGTGCAGAACAGATCAAGGAGAGAGAATAAAGGCACCTTGTTCCCTGTGCCAGATAGCCCGTGAAGGGACCTTTCTGCTTTTACAAATGCATCTCATGGAAGCTTTAGAGACTGTTACTTTATTTCTTTTGGCCAGGTCAAATCAAGCACTCACTGACAACACTTCATCAAAACAAAACAAAACAAAACCAGGTCATATTGAGTTATCAGGACTGTTCCTGATTAGTTACATCTCCATCTATCTGACCATAGCAACACAGGAAATGTGTGGTAGAGGAAGCAACTCAAGTCAAATTTGTGGTCCTACTACCAACACTATGCCTTTCCCTCAGCATACTAAAAACCCTCTATTAGCATGAGACAATATGGCCCTCCAGATGTTGTAAGAATGTATGTGCCATCAGTATAGCCAAATGTGAGGGATGATGGGAGCTTACAGTCCCACAACATTTGGAGTGCTGCATGTTCCCCATCTCTAACCTTTTGTGGTTATTGCATGTCTTCAAGTTTTTTCTGGCTTATGGCCACCCTAAAGTGAACCTATCACGAGGTTTTCTTGACAAGGTTTGTTCACAGAAGATTTGCCATTCCTTCCTCTGGGAGTGTGTGGTTGACCCAAAGCCACCCAGAGGGCTTCCACAGCTGAGAGAAGATTCAAACTCTGATCTCCCAGAGCCTTAGTCAAACACACAAATCACTACCCCACACACAGATTTGTGTGTGTGTGTGTGTGTGTGTGCAAATAATGGTACAGATGTACCAACCAGACCTTATGTCCACTCACAGATAGAACTGTGCCTCTCCTTTCACTCTGTGTTTTCCCAGTTCTTTGTTTCACTTGTCTCTGCTCACATCTACCTTAGGCTGACACCTCCAGATGTGGTTGAATTCCATATATGATGCTGTTCCCATCAGTTCCAGTAAGACTGGCCAGTAATGAAGGATGCGGAGAGTAACAGTTCTTTAATATCAGAAGTTTGCCTCCCTTGGTATTCCAGTGGGCCTTGGCACTTGGGAGAGAATACCCCAGGCACTGTTCTTGGATCAAACTGTCCAGGTTCTTGGAATAATGAAGGATATCTTCGTTCTCATTGCAAAACCCAGATTTGGGGAAGAACTATAGGGTCTGTCTGAGCTGGTCTACCTTGGACCCTTGAGATTCTACAAGCTAAAAACTAAACTGTGAAAAGCAAAACTCCTTGGTTTAAATCTCAGTTCTTGCCACAAAGTAAGCGGTAGCCTACCCGTTTTTCTTTCAACCTCAGTTCTGCTATCTGCAATTTTGAGGAGAATAGAACTGGCCTACCTTACCAGAGCGTTGTAGAGCCTAACCCACGTCAAAGAGGGGAAGTGCTCTGAGCAGGCCGCCTGCGGGGTCTCTAGAATAAGCCTCCTAAGCTGTGGTGCGTTCCTGAGGCGGGCATGGAGTCGCCCACCACTCTCCCTTCCCGGGCAGCACCCCTCTGTCCCTGAAAGACCCGGAGGGCAGCAAGCAGAGCCGGGAGGCCGGCGGCGAAACTGGAGCTCCTGGTAGGGCACAGGCGCTGCCGTCGGAGGAGCCGCTCCTGTTGAATATCGGCCTGTCCGGCAGGAGCCCCTCCCAGAAAAAATGAGCAATGGAGCTATTTCAAAAAAGGAGAGGAGGGGGCGTCTCGCGGGGACCCACCCTGGCTGCTTGCTTTGGGTCTGGCTGAGGCGAGGCTCCGGCCCTGTGGTGTCGTGGGCCGGGGGCGGGGTGTGTGGAGGGGCGGGAGTCGGTGTCAGCTCGGCAGCCCAGGTGGGGCGGGAAGCGATACCTGCTGGGCGGAGCCCCACCAGCCCCACCAGCCCGCCCCGCTTCGCCTGCGTGTCGCCGCGCATTCCTCGGGCTCCGGCGCTGCAGCCACAACTCCTTGCTCCGCCGCTGGTTGCGGGCTGGGGTGGGGGGCTCCCAGCATGGCTCTGGAAGGTGGGAAAGGCGGCGGCGGCGGCGGCAGGAGGTAAGCCAGGCAGGGAGCTCGGACAGACCTGCGACACGCCGGCAGCAGGCAGCCCTCGCCCTTCTTTTCCTACTGTCCCCTTCTTCTCTTCTCTCCCACCCTCTCCTTCTTCCTTCCCGCCGAGGGAGAGTTGAGGTTCTTCCACTCCAGGTATCTGCAATGCAGCGTCGGTCTGAGGCGAGCAGGCAGGTTGGGAGAGGAGCTGGGGGAAAGGGCAGCTTAGCATGGGGACACCCCCACCGCACCCCAGTTCCTCTGCTTTGGGCACAAAAGGGTGAGGGGGGGGTTCCGGGTTTCAGCCCCTCAAGATGCCTTCCCCGACCCAAGACGGGCACACTCCCCCCGCCCCGCCCGGGCTCTCCTTCTGAACGGGACGAGGCCTCCGCTGCCCGGATGGCAACTAGTAAATGAAGCCTCCCTGCCCTCAGGCCAAAGCAAAATGGCTAGGAGGACCCAAGGCCTGTCAAGTTGCTTTGGCGCCTCAACTTACAAATCCCACAAGTGCCTTTCTCCATCCCTAGCAGGAAGGAAAATCAAAGCCACAAGGGGAATAAGCTGCATGACTGACTAACCGCTTGCTGCCCTTTTCTGGACACCCCATAGTGGCTGGCAGCTGCCTCACTCTGCCTAATGGTAGGGCAGGCCAGGTGGTTGCTTAGTGGTGGATCCACTCTGGAGATGGCAAAGAGTGCCTCCAAGTCCTACTTGAGTGGAGTTTAATTCTGTGTGTATTTGGTGGTGGGAAGACAGGGTTATGACTTGAGAGATGTGGGGTGTTTGGGAAGTCTTTTCCTCAGTGAGTGATGGCGCCTAGTCTTCTGGGGTTGTTGGAAAGGCCTGCTTGGCCCTTGGCTTTAGGGGAATGCTACTCAGGGCTGGTTTAAGGGCCCTGCAGCACCTGCAGCCACAGGGGACCCCATCATTGTGGGGGGCCCATCATAACCCTCCTCCTGCAAAAACATTATTAGTAATAATCTGAATATCCTGTACTGTGAGTAGCTTAGGTTGAGTTGGGTTACATTGACCTGAGAGAAACCTATGGGCCCCCCAAAATAAAGCATTGCAGCCCCCCCCCAAACCAGTCCTGATGCTACTTGATCGTAACCTTAAAACTGCTCACAGTTCAGTCCCTCTCCCTTCTCTTTCCTGTCCTTCCCAACTCTGAAGAAGAGAAAGCTGGAATGGGAGCCATTGACTAACCCTGACTGGGGAGGAAGGATGTTGACCACAGCTGCAATAAAACTTCAAGCAATTCTTGAATTACAGTTCTGTAGCATAGCTTCAAAATTTGTGAGGCTTTAACTCAAAGGCTAAGAAACATGTTGCCTTCAGATCTTTTGGGGCTGCCATCAGCTTCTGACAGCACACTCAGTGTTGATGCATGATGGGTAATGCATTCCAACAACACTTGGAGGTTTGATCACACAGGTCCTCCAGCCCTGTTATATCTGATGACCAACAGCTGGGAATCTAATTGATAGAGCATACCAAGTGACAGTCCTCATCCATTGTTCCCTCTCATGATCTTGTAAAACGCCTTGTTCTTGGGGTTAGTATCCCCCCATTACAAGAGGTCTTATGTACAATAGGCAGAAAGTTCTTTCTGTGCCTCTGTTTCTGAGCACTGGTGCTGGGTAACCTTTCATATCAGCACGGCTTCTATGGGTCTTTTGACATGGATCAAAACCTATGCCTTCATGGTGTTCACATGGCAAAGTTCGTGCCTAGACCGTGTTGGGTTAAGTCCAAGGATGTAGGATTGTTATTCATTGGTTATTGATCACTCTGACTTCTTACATTTAGATCAGGAAGTTCCTGGTTAGGTAGGTATGTTGAGCTGCCTTGTACTGCAAAACCATGGTTTGCAATGATTAATATTGTGACTGATAGAAACTCTCTAAGGCAGAGATGGGGAACATGTAGCCCTCCAAATGCTGTTTGTCTACATTTCCTACAATCCCTCATCATTGGCTATGCTGGCCAGGGTGGGAGGGAACTGCAGGGCAGCAGTATCTGGAATGTCACATACTCCTCACTTGGTTCCAAGATCTCTGACAGATGCCTTTCTCAAGCACTGTTACCTAGGATCAGGGCCAGACCAAGAACTGGGGGAGAGCTGCAGAGGATACAGACATCAGGTTGTGGGTTGTTCGGCAGATTAAGAGTGTTTGTCACCCTTTACTTCAGATGCTTTAAATTAGAGGTGGGAATCATGCAGCCCTCCAGATGTTGCTGAACAGGAGCCCTTGTCAGCCTAACTCAATGGTGACAGGTGCTGGAAGCTGAAGTCTCAGGACCACATGATTTCCACTTCTCCTTCAGCTGGATCTCTCTTAACTCTAAGGGGAAGGGCACATCAGAAAAAGAGGTGGGGCTGAGGAAAAGCTTCCTGTTTCAAGGGCTGTCACTAGTCAACATAGATCAGTCATGGGCAAAGTGCAGCCTTCCAAATGT
Organism: Gambelia wislizenii; assembly: GCA_030847615.1. Lineage (NCBI taxonomy): Eukaryota > Metazoa > Chordata > Lepidosauria > Squamata > Crotaphytidae > Gambelia > Gambelia wislizenii. The sequence continues at coordinate 266,073,397 of JAUMIR010000002.1, forward strand.
TTTTGGACTGCAAGTCCCAACATTCCTCACCACTGGCTGTGCTGTCTAGTGTTCATGATAGTTGCAGCCCAATAACACCTAAAGGGCCAAATTTTGCCCAATTCTAACACTAATGAAGGATGGATAATGTATAGCTCTCCCATTAGCTCCAGCCAGCATAGTGGGGGATATTGGGAGTTGCATTCCAACAACATATATGTTGCCTACCCTGGCATTGCCAATCCCGAGTTAGACAGATTGGTGGCCTCACTCAGCCAACATCCTGTGTTCCTATAGTAAGCCGGGAACTGAACCTGGGTCCACTGGGGGGAAAAAACCTAATTCAAGAATTTGGGAATTATTTTGGATTACAGTAATTATTTTGGACTACAACTCCCAGGTTTGGGCCATGCTGCCTGGGAGATTCTGGGAGTTGTAGGCTGAAGGAGAGAAAGAAGTAACGTTTCCAAGTGTCACTATTCCCAGCTCAGTATTTTTTGGGACCTAGAACAGAAGCGCATCTGAAGTGCCGGCAAGGGAAGATCACCTTCTGGCCTGTCCATTGAGGAGCACCCAGTCCTGTTTGAAAAGGGTGGGGTAGATGTGGTGGCAAAGGCCTTGCCAAGCCTGTGTTTGCTTAGTGTTCACCTCCTTGGGAACCCTGTGCTTGCTGGAAGAGCTGAGGTGAGCAAGCATAGGAGATAACCAACCAGCAGGTTACTTTGACAGACATTCAGGGCCTTCCCTTTTTGCCTCAGCAGGAAGTAGAATGAAGGAGTATAAGACCTCAGGTGTTTCCCTGATAGTATGAGATACCGATCCAGGGGAGAGGTTCATAGTTTTAGGTCATTGAGCAAATTTCTCTTTTCCTGTAAATATAGTTAATTCTTGGCAGAATACCTCAAAAGAGTTGAGAATTACTCTTCACCAATTACTTACTAACTTAATTCTTTCTTGAAAACAAATGCAAAAAGCTTACAGCCAGAGTCTATAAACCAAGGGCAGGGTGGGGTTATGTTAATGTTGATTGAGGAAATGGTCTTTGGCACAGAATGTGCTGTTGTAAATTATTTGTGTCCAAGGAAAGGGCATAAAACCCAAAGCTTCAATGAATGCAAATATGCCCAAGTTAACAAAGCCTCTGACAAAGAAGCATCTTTTTACAAAGTCTTTTGCACCCCATCCTCCTTTCCTCTCTCTAGTGGGAAGTTTTTTTAGCACATTGATAGCAGAATGGTGGTGATGGAGGGGGCAGGAGAAACAAACACTTTCAGTGTTGGGGGGTGGTCAGCAGTGTGTCAACAGTGTGCCTGCAGTAAACAATGCAGTATGGTCTGAGTTGGGAAAGAATGGGATTCTGCTCTAGCCAACCCAACTGTACCTGTGTATGTCTGCCTACATCAGGCAAGGTAAACAGCAGCTGCCTCAAGAATCCCAAACTGAGCACATGTGAACAAGCCTACCTCATCAGTTAACCCTAATATGTTTTTTAAAAATCTTTAAATTTGGCCACCAAAATAGAAATCATAAGAAAATTGGGGGTCTGTGGAAGAGAAATCATCCCTGGACACATTTTGGAAGAATCATTCCAAGTGGCCTTTAAAATGTTAAAAATACTTTTGTTTACTTACACAAAGCGTACCTAACCTGGTTGTTTCATTTCACATGTGCATATTGTTAGTCTTGTATAAAAGGTTTGTTAAAACACATTGAGCTGCTTTTGTAGTGTAGGAACCTATTTCTATTCTGTCTTTGTTACTCCTGCCTATAGTAACAAATTTTCTGATAATGAAGTACTGTAATGCCAAAGAACACATCTACTTCATTAACTGAGATATAACTGCATTGCTTTGTAACACAAAACTCCCAAATTGACACAAGATGAACATTATTTTTTACCAGGTAAAATTATTTTTTTTCCTTACACTATGCTAGAGAAGACATTGTTTCTCTGTCCAGTGAAGGCAACTTGTGAAACAGAATGTGGTGTGCTCTATCCCAAAATTATAAGCACGAGGGATTGGGGAGGCTAAAGTAAAATCTATAATGTTTCCCAAGTCACCTAATAATAATAATACATAATAATAAAATGTTATTTATATCCCGCCCCTCTGCAAACAGTCGGGGCGGCTTACAGCAGTAAAATAGTACATGGTATAAAACAATTCAAAATCCCTCCCCCCCCTTAAAACACTATTAAATCAATACAAATTAAAATCAACATATAATACAATTGTTATTAAAAACCCTTCCTAGCGAGCAGCATCAGTTAGGAGCTCCAGAATCAACCTCCAGAGGGGGTTCCTGAGGCCAGGGTTAGCTATTCCAATAATAACCTGCCATCCATCATTACTTTAATCTTATTTGGATTCAACTTTGGTAGACTTGCCAGTGTAGAACTTGCTTAAACCCAGATGCTAAGTAACTACTGAGGCAGCTTGACCTGGATCCTACAGATCTAAGAGCACAGGGGAGGATTGTGTAGTCTTCCAGATGTTGCTGAGTTTTCAACTCCTGGCCACTGTTGCCAGCATTGCCAATGGTGAAGTATGCTGGGAGTTGCAGTCCAGCACCATATGGGGAGCAGCATGGTTCCCAAACCTGGCATCAAGACTGTCTCCATTTTTCTGTTCCAATAGGTTACAGAAACAAGGTCCAAGTATTGTATTGGGGAGGAGGCAGTACACCCTTGAAATATCCCTCCACCCCTGTATATCATTTCTCTATCCCATATGGTTTTGTTATTAGCATTTTTAGCCACTGTTATATATTTTTGTGCCTGGAATTCTTACCACATAGGCCCAAATACCTGGAATGAGCCAGGTCTCATCTGATCTTGAAGCTAAGCAGGGTTGGCCCTGGTTAGGAGTTGGATGGAGACTGCCAACAAATACCAGATGCTGTAGGCTATATTTCAAAGGAAGGAACTAGCAAAACCACCTCTGAGTATTCCTTGCCTAAGAAAACCCTGTGAAATGCATGGGGTCACCATAAGTCTACAGGTGGCTTGAAGGCACATACACACACAGTTCCTACCAGAAGCATTGTCTCTCACTATTTGTCAGATTAGTGTCCCTGATAATTATTGTGTGTTCTCCTGCTAGCTGATATTCTCAGTTCTCTTTCTTTGTAGTACAAGGAACTCTGGGATTGGTTGTTGTTGTTAACTACTGTCAAGTTCACTTCGACTTATGGCAACCCTATAAATGAGAGACCTCTAAGTCACCCTATTATCAACAGTCATGCTCAGGTCTGCAGATTTAGTGGCTCCTTGATTGAGTGTATCCATCTGGAGTGCTGTCTTCCTCTTTTCCTACTGCCTTCTACCTTACCGATCATTATTGCCTTTTTAAGTAACTCATATCTTCTCATGATATGTCCAAAGTACAATATCTCAGTTTAGACATCTTGGCTTCTAGGGAGAGTTCCAGCTTGATTTGCTCTAGGACCCAATCAGTCTTTTTAGCAGCCCACAGTATCTGTAGAACTCTTCTCCAGCACCAAACTTCAAATGAGTTGATTTTCTTCTTATTCTTCAATGTCTGTGCCACAACCTGCTCCTGCTCTTGTTTTTGCAGAGAGAATGGAGCTTCTCCATCTTCTGATTATGTCATCTATTTGATTTTTATATTGGCCATTAGGTGATGGTCCATGTATATAGTTGCCTCTTGGGTTTCTTGAAGAATGTGTTTGTGATGAACAAACTGTTGTTCACAAAATTCAGTCAGTCACTCTCCTGCTTCATTTCCTGTTCTGGGCCAACAGTCATTAATTCTGCTCTGTTTCCTGCTTTTGCATTCCAATTGCTTATGATTAACGAGAAGTCCTATTTTGGTGTGTGGTCAATTTTCTCTTGGACTCCAGCATAGAATTTTCTATTTCTTCTTCTTCTACTTCTATAGCTGGAGCATAAACTTGGATTATGCAACCATTGTATTGATGGGTTTTCCCTAAAGTCTTATTGATATGATTCAGTCAGACTTTGCATTGTATCCCGTAACTGCTTTTGCTGTATCTCTCCTCGCTATAAATGCCATTCCATTTCTTCTTAGATTTTAATATCCTGAGTAAAACACTGTGTAATTATCTCAGTCAAAATGTCCTATTCTTGTCCACTTTAGCTTGCTCACCCCAAGTATTATAATGTTTATATGTTCCATTTCTTGTTTTACTATGTCTAGCTTCCCCTGATTCATGCTTCTCACATGAGAAGCATGTTTGTATATGTGTTGTGCAGTTTCAGACTCTTCTTTTGCTGCTGACCACTTCAAAGGCTGAATGGTCTTTCAGCTTGAATCCAGTTGCATCGTTTGTCATGCTACTCACAATGGTCCCTCTGCTGTACTCCAGTAGCTTGTTGAGTGCCTTCAGACCTGGGAGTGTCATCTTCTGGCACTATCTCTTGTTTCACTTTGGGCTGTTTCATCATAGGGCTTTCGTGGTAAAAGATATTCAAAAAGCATTTACCGTGCCTCCTTCTGCACGGTACTAACAAGTATTAGCTATGGTCCCATTGCCGTTGTCTCTGAGAGACCCTTTGCCAGTGACATTCCCCACTACTGTTGCTGCCCAGTAGCTGTTTGGAAGATTTAGTCTGGCTCCTCAGCAAAAGCCTGCCTGACATGGGAGATCTCTACCAGAAGCACTGCTACCGCCAGCATAGCCTCTTACCTCACAGGATCATGCAATCCTACCAGCATGGATTTCCATTGGTGGGTTGGGATTGGTAGTTCATGAGAAAAGTATGTCCTGTAGAGTAGCACAGATCTGTCTCACCAAGTTCTGCTTTAACTATACAAGCATCCTGTCTGTGTTCCAGAGAACTGCCTCAGCCAGCAGATTGTTGTTCAGAGTGGTGCTTCTTGTGTTATGCTTCTGATTGGGTCCAATATGCATCCAATTCTGATTTAGGCAATAGGCACATAGATACAGGGAAATAAGCTTGTAGAATATCCATAATATGATCTACACTTTAGTCTCAGTCTTTTTAACGCTATTAGGGTTGCAGCCTGGGTCAGTTTTGGTAAAGTGCACTCCCCTATTCTCTTGTTTGGTTTTGGACAGAAGATCATTCACAAATATCCTACAGACTGTGTGTCACCTATACATTGACTGTCTGTTTTGGCCACGGTAGGGTGGTCAAAAACGGGATACAAGAGGGCAACAATTTGCATAAAATGGTATGTGCTAATTTACTATGAGGAGATGCAAAATGAGAAATGATTCTTAAACATAATCTAAATAGAATTCATAGAATCATAGAATTGTAGAGTTGGAAGAGACCATGATGGCCATCCAGTCCAACCCCTGCCATGCAGGAAATCACGATCAAAGCATCCCCGACAGATGGCCATCCAGCCTCTGTTTAAAGACCTCCAAGGAAGGAGATCCTACCACGCTCCGAGGGAGTGTGTTCCACTGCCAAACAGCTCTTACTGTCAGAAAGTTCCTCCTAATGTTGAGGTGGAATCTCTGTTCCTTGAGCTTGCATCCATTGCTCCGTGTTCTAGTCTCTGGAGCAGCAGAAAACAAGCTTGCTCCAGCCTCAATGTGACACCCCTTCAGATACTTAAACAGGGCTATCATATCGCCCCTTAACCATCTTTTCTCCAGGTTAAACATACCCAGCTCCTTAAGTCTTTCCTCATAAGGCATGGTTTCCAGACCTTTCACCATTTTAGTTGCCCTCCTCTGGACACACTCCAATTTGTCAATATCCTTTTTGAATTGTGGTGCCCAGAACTGGACACAGGATTCTAGGTGAGGCCTGACCAAGGCAGAATGGAGTGGCACTATTACTTCCCTTGATCTAGACACTATACTTCTATTGATGCAGCCCAAAATCGCATTGGCCTTTTTAGCTGCCGCATCACACTGTTGACTCATGTTCAGCTTATGGTCTACTAGGACTCCTAGATCCCTTCCTCACATAGTCTCGTTCAGCCAGGTCTCCCCCATCCTATATCTATGCTTTTCGTTTTTCCGCCCTAAGTTGTGTACCTTACATTTCTCTGTATTGAATTTCATTTTGTTAGCTTTGGCCCAGCTTTCTGGTCTATTCAGGCCATTTTGAATCTTGATCCTGTCCTTTGGGGTATTAGCTACTCCTCCTAATTTGGTGTCATCTGCAAATTTGATAAGTATGCCCCTAATTCCGTCATCCAAGTCATTGATAAAGATGTTGAATAGCACTGGGCCCAGGACAGACCAGTGGCACCCCACTGGTCACATCTTTCCAAGACGAAGAGGAGCCACTGCTGAGCACCTACAATTATAGTACTGTACATATCTCACACAAATAGGGAAATCAGTGACACAGGGACCCACTGATCATGGGAACATTAGATACCAAGTGTTGATGGTCAAACTTCAAGGAGCTTTGATGTTCCCTCTGTCTGGTTCTTTATCTTTAAATGAGCTAGACGACGCTTTAAATAGAGGACAACTTCAAAAAGAAGACAGACCCTGGCAGACTTTCAGACAGAACACTGTCTTCTGTAAAAGCGGACATGTTGGCATCCTGATAAAGCTGTTTCCCTAGAGGTTCTCTTCCTCTGGAGATTCTCAAACCTCTCTCTCTGAGCAATTTCTCTGCTAGATGACTACAGTAGAGTGAATTTTTAAAAAGTAGAATAATTCATATTTCATACTATCATGAGTATCTAAAATTGATGGAACTAAAATGTTGTTACCTGATTTTGGACCTTGGAAGTGGAAATGCAATTTTGACCTTTTTTGCCCAAGTTCTTTCTCTCCAGTAGGTACCCTCCCATTAATGTTTTGATGGCTGGCTACTTTGACATTGCTTTTATCTGGCAAGGTCTGGAAAAATCCCTTTCCTTGGACTGTAAATCCTAGCTTCCCCCAGACAGCGTGGCCTTTAGCTATGCTGCAGGGGGAATTCTTGAATAGTCCAAAAAAGTGATTTCTCCAAGGTTTGCTGTGTAGCAGCTAGATCTTCCAAGAGGCCTTGGAGACCCATGCCTCATTTATGCTAACCCAGTTCTTTCTTTCTGTCCTGTCCATCTTTGCAGCAGCAACCTGGAGATCGCATTGGCTGAGTGCGCAGCGGCACTGAACTGCTTCCTGCGTAACCAGTTCAATGAGAGCATGGAGATGCTGCAACCCAGGTGAGTGGAAGAAGCCCCCAGTCTGATCACCATGGACAAAATGGTCAGACCTAGGACATTGCCCTTCCACCCCCCGCCACTCCTTCCAATAGCCATGTTCCATATAGGTGCTCTATGTTTAAACTCTCTTCCACTCTCTCTAGAAGCCAAAATGACTAGACTGAGGTTATTGTACTGTGCACATATCATGAGATGATGTGTCTAATGGGGGAGGAATAGTGCTTGGTACAGTGGGAGGCAATAGGAAAAGAGAAAGCACAACACATGTGGATAGATTCAATAAAGGAAGCCACAGCCCTGAGTCTGCAAGATGTGACCAGGACTGTTGATGATAGGTTTACTTGGAGGTCTCTCATTCATAGGGTTGCCATAAGTTAAGGCTGACTTGATGGCACATAACAACAAATTGTATGGCCACAGATTTGCAAGTGAGGCATCTCTGTGGGAATGAAAGCTTGTGTTTTTCCAGTCATCTGTCACCATCTTCTCAATGTGGATGCCGCTAAAAGACCACCAACTTCTAGCTAGACAAAGGGCAAGGAGGAGAGGAGGACTGGGCAGGCATACAAAGTTTTTGTAAAAGGAAGCTTTCTTCTCTGAGGCATTGTTAACTGAGGTTTGCCTGTATATATATGTGCACATTAGGATAACACACAGCCCCCTGTTAGAAAATAATTTAAAGCTCTGAACTTCCCTTGTCAATGGTTGCTCCTGCCTTTGCTAGCAAAAGCAGAGGTCAAGAAAAAAAGAAGAAAAGGGTGCATAAGTGGGAAGAGAAAAGATGAAAGGAGAATTCTGTTTTTCTTAACAAGAACAGAATATTGTTGCTATGGTCCTTTCCTCTGTTATAAAAGCACTCTTCTTGCCTTTCCCTTGAGAGGCAGGCTTTTGATGCCTGGAAAAATGTGATTTGTAATTAAATTAAGTGATAGTATGTGAATTTCAGTCATGGGTTTAACTTTGCAAACATATTTTATTCTCAGTATTTTTACTTCCTGGCAAGGGGGTTACAGCCCAGTATTATGTACCTCCCCATTCTCTTGCTTGGATCTGTGCCATGGACAGGGAGGACATGGGGGGGGGGTTGAGCCCCCCCCCAGTTCAGTTAGAAGTGTCCTTGTTTATAGCCATCTTGGCATTCACTTAATTTTTTGTTGTTGTGTGCCTTCAAGTCTTTTCTGACTTATGGTGGCCCTAAGGTGAACCTATCATGGGGTTTTCTTGGTAAGATTTGTTTGGGGAGTGGGGAGGTTGCCTTTGCCTTTCTCAGAGGCTGAGAAAGTATGACTTGCCCATGATCAGCCAATGGTTTCCCATGGTCGAGTGGGGATTTGAACCTTGGTCTCCAGAGCCATAATCCAATGTTAAAACCACTATGCCACGCTGGCTCTAATTTGCTTAATAGAGTCCTATATATTTTCCCCCTTCCTTGATATATTAGTTAATGCTTTAAACAATTTTATATAACTAGCTGTACCCGATGTAGCATACGTCAGCGGTTTGTTGAGGGTGAGTTGACTGCCTGGGTTTTCTTGCAGTGGCAGCAGCGGTGTCCTGCTGCCACCGCTAGTCCCACTGCTGCTGCTGTTGCAGAGGCAGCGGCAGTGGGAGAGTGATCATGTGACGCCCCCCCCCCCCGGGTGGCTGGGCAAGGCCGCAGCTCAGTGGGCAATGAGGAGGTGCTGCTGAGAAATGCCCTCGAGCTGCTGATTGGCTGGCCAAGGACAGGATTGGTTTGGAATGTTTCCTAAGCGGCCAGTCAGCACACTGGAAACGGCAACATACCTAAGAGTTTTATATATATAGTTGTCATTTATTATTTTGCCATTGTCTTAATGGTAATCTTCTAGGATGTAAAGGCCTATGAGTGAACATCTAAATTCACTCACAATCACAGTTTTGATGTGACTTTGGACAATGACATCTGTGCATTAGTGCTCAGATTCAAATAAACATATAACATTTGTTTTATATTCCAATCAGTACTATGACAGTGGGACCTGGGAACTGGAAGATGCTTTTAGATGTGAACTTCACAAGTATCCTACAGATCTTTCTGATAATTTTCTCTGTGGACATTTGCAACTGAGAAACAAGTTAGGTGAACTTTTGGAAACTAACATGAGCTATCTACATATATATTAAATAAAATTTTCAAGAAAAAGAACACTGCAATTAATTTTTAGGAAAAGTGCACAGTCCTACCATACAGTGCCAGTGACTGTGTGGCAGAAGCTGAAAGATGTTTCTGCAGACTAGCATTCATTAAGATTTACAGGTGTATACAATGGGGCAGGAATGGTTAAACCACCTAGGTTTCTTGTCTACTGTGTGTGAATGTGCAAGAGAAATTGAGTTGGGGGAAGGGCTAATTCATTATTTTGCAATGAAAAGGACCAGAAAAATAAAGCTTCAAAGTTAATTAGCCTAATGTTTGAGGACATGTTCACCCATTAAAATAAAATAAAATAAAATAAAATAAGACATTGACAGGATAATTCATTTATTACAAAATACTGTAGTTAACAAAATTGTAGGATTCTTGGGCTGGCTTCTATTATTACAGATGTAGCAAAGCAGGTGTTTTCCAGAAATGTAGACTATCCATGCCTTCCAGCAGTCCCGATCTGATAGAGACAGTCTTGATTAATCTTCTGTTGTCCCATTTTACAGCTGTTTTTAAAATGTCCCACTTTCTCTCTTTGTCCTTGGCTTACTTCAGTTGCTGCAGACAGTTCAAAGTGCAAAAGTAGTTTACACTCAGTTAACTCAGCAGAAAGGAGAGGAGAGAAGGCGAGACAGAGTGTTTAGGCTCAGGCAAAAGCAAATTGCTGCACTCTCTCCTAGCTTGTGTGCTCTTCTTCATTAATAGTTTTTGCCATCTTGACCACAGTCTCAAGTTGATTGCCCAAATGTGTCCCAGTTTTCATCTAACTAGCTATACCTGGTGTAACATACACTGTTCCCCCCGACACGCTACACCCCCTCCTAGCGGTACATGCGCTGCTCCCCCATGCTACCCCAATGCCCCTCCCTGTGCCACCCCCCATGCCCGCGCTGCCCTCCCTGCATTCCCTGCGCTCTCCCCACTCCCATGCCGCCCTTGCACCCCCCGTGCCACCCTCCCCGCGTTCCCCTGTGCCCACGCCACCCTCACGCTGCCCCCCGTGCCCATGCCACCCTCCCTGCGCTGCTCTCCCCACATTCCCCCATGTCCTCCCCACACCTGCGCCACCCTCACACTGCCCTCCTGTGCCTTCCTCCCTGCGTTCACCTGCATCCATGCAGCCCCCTCGTGCCCTGCACTGCCCTCCCTGCATTCCCCTGCAGCCCTCCCCGTGTTCCCCACACCATCCCTGTGCCTACGTTACCCCCTGTGCCACCCTCGCCGCATTCCCCTGTGGCCTCCCCACGCCTGTGCTGCCCTCGTGCTACCCACTCCCCACGCCCATGGCACCCTCCCTGAGCTGCCATCTCCACATTCCCCCACGCCCTCATCAAACCTGTGCCACCCTCGCTCCACCTTCCACACCCGTGCTGCCCTCCCTGAATTTCCCCACCCCCATGCTGTCCCCTGTGCCTGCATCACCACCACCTGCACCCCTGCTGCCTTCCCCATGCACTGCCCTCCCCACACCCCATGCCGCCCTCCCCCCTGCGCACACACGCACACCCATGTTTCTCACACCTCCTCTGTCGTAAAGGTCCACATGTTCCAGCCCCCAGTATGCTGATTGGTTGCCCAATCAAGCTTTGATTGGTTGGTCAGTTTCCTAAGCAGCCAATCAGCACACTGGAAATGGCAACATGCCCAAGAGAATTATATATATATAGATGTTGGAGTATATAACAGTAATTTCAGAGTTAAAGCTTTCCCATGGCTCCTGAGAGTGTATGCGAAGAATGAGAGGTAGTGGTATTCTATGGTAAAGGGCTGTCTATAAAAAGTCTGCTCTGGGCCTGCAGAAGTGATGCTTGGGCTCCACACTAGTTATTAATTAATCCATTGCTATGAGGAATGTTACATTGATTTCTTTGTTTATTGTAAAGCTGGCAATTGATTCTTGAGTAAATGGAGATGAAGTTCCTTGGGGGTGGAGTGCAGCAAGAATGGGTGTTGGACCCAGATTTTGTTGGACCTCCACCATTGGTTATGCTAGCTAGGAGAGATGGAAGATATAAGATTAAAAAAAAACCCAAACAAACTGTGAGAGCTAGAATTGGCCATTCTCAGTAGGGGAGAAAGAGCAAGAGAAGCCACCCTACTGCTGTCACCCCAGCTAAAAGGCTTTATTGCCTGGAGCTATTTCTTTATTTTCCCCCTTTGCTTTCTTTTGGCAGGTCCCGGGAGAGCATGTATCATGCCTTAATCTATGCCACTATCCTGGAGATGCAAGCCACAATGACCTTTGAGCATGATGACCTTGTCCATGCTGGGCAGATGATGAAGGAGGCACAGGAGATCTGCCAGAGGTAGGAACTGTGTAGGGTAGCTAGTTGGGTCAGAGAGCAGAGTGAGGAATCAGGATCTGCTTCTATATCTATATCTTTAGTGTGTTTGTGTTGGGGGGGAATTCCTGCCAAGAGGATGGCAGATTGTTTATGACAGCAAATGGTGTGTTGGCTGCGCCACTTGTGGACAGGTATTTATTCTCTCCTTCAGAACCAAGTTTGAGGATTAACATTTGGGATTTAAAAGAACGGAAGAAAATCTTCCATCTACCCACTCCCTCTTCTGAGTGTTTTTTTTTTAAATTTAAAACAACATGACCTTTGCCTCGGTTGGAAGGTGAGAACAAAAAAGTTGCTGTGAAAAGTAGGGCATGTGGCTTTGATGAATATGGCCTGTGATGGAAAAAGGAGCTGTCAGTGGGGTACAAAGAGAGAATGCCCTACTTTGTTGTATGTGTGTGGTGGGGGGAGCACATGTTGGGACAGAAGATACGGAAGGTCAGCAGCCTAACTTAGCATCTGTTCTTGGTTCCCCTGCTAGGTTTCGAAGGAAAACCACTGTGGGCAGCTCCTTCTCCAGTCGGCAAGGTGGAGATGCCTGTACTGAGGGTGAGAAGGGTTAAATCTGGGGGTGCTGAAAATAATTGAGTTCTTTTTCAATCCATGATGGGATGGGGATGTGGTGTTTGTGAATTTCACAGAAGCATCTAACCAGCTGTTGGAAGCAAATATTGGACTACATGGGGGTGAGCCATGTGCAGGCTGTCAGATGTTGTTGGACTGCCACTCTCATCATCCCTCACCATTGGCTAGAGACTGGGGCTGATGGGAGTTGCTGTCTGGCAGCTTTTGCAGTTTTGTATGTTCTGTGCTCTCAAACTACATGGCTCATGGTCCCATCTAGCATGGAAGTCCTTACCTTCCCATCTTTCCTCTGCTTTGATGTGGGTACAGTTTGGTTTGTGGGAGGGAGAAGGGAGAATTTGGTGAGGCTTTCACTAAGTGGGAGATGGCCCTCATCCACCTTCCAGGACATTTCCCCTTGTCACTGCTGTTTTCCATATGGACTCAGGGTGAATGTGAGTGCACGTCAGGGATGAATGGCAAAGACATGGCAAGCGTGGTTAGAAATTATATGTACCTCCTCCTTACCACCACCACTACCAGGCCTCCCTGGTATCCTGTTTTGGATGGGGTGTCCAATGTTTGGGGGGCTTAAAATCTGGTCATATATTGAGGTAATACAAGAGGCTACAAACTCTGTATCTCTTGAACCGGGGAGTAGATACTGTACTAGCAGGACTCACACCAGACTGACTCGCAGAATTGTGTGCATGCAGCATACTGCCCTGTTACATACCAAATGCTGGGGATCCATCTGCTGTGATTGTAGCTGGCCTGATGTGGGTCCCTGCTCTTCTTCCTCTCTGGCAGAGCCAAGCAGCACAGTTAACCAGAAACCTCATGAGACTTGAGGAGGCCTTATATCGGCCTACCTCACATTTTCCCTACTAGTTTTGATGTTTGATCTGGAAAATGGGAGGAGATGTCCTGTAATTGCTATTTGGAAAACCTGGCAAACCTATCCTGCACTGAACCCAGCCTTTCCTGTTACAGAGGAGCTGCATGCTGAAGTGTGCTATGCAGAATGCCTGTTGCACCGGGCAGCCCTTACCTTCCTCCAGGTAAGAAGAGCTCTCCTCCCTTGGAGTGCACAAGAAGTGAGTTCAGTCACATTATGGCAGCCTTCCCTAAACTGGTGTTTTGGGCTCCCAAGTCCCACCAGCCCCAATGCGCAGAAAAGCTTGGGGCTGAACTCTGAAACATTTGTAGGTTGCAGTTCAAAACTCCTGGAGGCTGGTCTAAGTCAAGGCATTAGTGCGGGGCAGAACCTCATAGGAGAAGGTGCAAAGGTACAGAGTTCCATACCTTGCAGAGCTACAGCATTTTCTTTTCAGCTATCCAGGAAAGAGATTTAATATAGTAGCCACAGGAGCTGCAGGGAACTCTGGTTCTCTTGCCTCTTTCCCAGACCAGCTAGTTTTAGAAAGGGCTACCTTCTAGTTCCTATTCTAGTCCTTTTGTAACAGTGGGGGGAAGTGGGGGAATCAGTGGCCCACTCCACATGTATAGCTACAGGCAAGGACTCTGTATGCTGGGCCTGTTGGAAAAATAGCAGCCATTGGGCTGGGAATTTCAAGGAGTCTTGATTTCAAAAACTCTGAGAGACAATGCTTGATGGGAAGCATAGGCAACAAGAGAACAATGCTCCCGGGATTATTTTTCATTTCACATGCCCCTTGTTGCAGATAGTGGAAGTGGGGACCACCATCCCCAGTGTTTCCCAAGTATGGAACGGACGCTTTCTGACACCCGCATTTGATTTGTGTTGGCAGTGGCCATCTGTATGGATGGTTGTATTAAACTCTCCTCCATCCATAGTAGCATCACTTTATTAGATGCATCAGACCCAGGAAGAGACTCACACTCGACACTTTTTAACTCACTCTTTTTTCCCCCAGGATGAAAATATGGTGAATTTCATAAAAGGGGGAATCAAGGTGCGTAGCAGCTACCTCATCTACAGGTGAGTTGGGCTAGCAGCTGGGAAAATGAAGCCATAACTCAGAAGCTCCAGAATTGAGAGGTAGAAGCAGTGAAGGGCATGAGAGGAAGAGGAGACAGGATGCTATGCCAGGATCTGGAATGGGAAAATCTGTGGGGTAGTCTGTGCCTGAATATACATTCAGACATTACAGTGTTCCTAAGAACATACAGTTTCAAGATGCAGGATAGGGAAACATAACACTGAGATCTTATCGCACATATTCCCACTTCCATTGTCTGGAGTACTAGCATGTAGATGGTCACATGACTGGTTAGTTTTCTGTATTCTGAGCATTATTCATACATTTACATTGGGGGAACATTGAAACATGCGGTCTCCATTTTTCTCTATTTTAGTGTGAAATACTACGATTCCAGGAAAAGTGTAAAATATGGTTTATATTATGAATTGTAGATTGTCACTAAGGGTCAAAGAGAAATGTCAGTGTTTTAAAAGTGTTCCACAAAGGATATCTGAAAAGCACTTTCCTGTTTTGGAGAGTGCATATAAATTTACTTCCAAAAGTGGTGATAAGTGCGAGAAGAATCATAGAATCATAGAATTGCAGAGCTGGAAGAGACCACAAGGGCCATCCAGTCCAACCCCCTTCTGCCACGCAGGAAATCACGATCAAAGCATCCCTGACAGATGGCCATCCAGCCTCTGTTTAAAGTCCTCCAAGGAAGGAGACCCCACCATGCTCCGAGGGAGTGCGTTCCACTGCTGAACAGCCCTTACTGTCAGAAAGTTCCTCCTCATGTTGAGGTGGAATCTCTGTTCCTGGAGCTTGCATCCATTGCTCCGTGTTCGAATCTCTGGAGCAGCAGAAAACAAGCTTGCTCCATCCTCAGCATGACACCCCTTCAAATACTTAAACAGGGCTATCATATCGCCCCTTAACCGTCTTTTTTCCAGGCTAAACATACCCAGCTCCCCAAGTCTCTCCTCATAAGGCATTGTTTCCAGACCTTTCACCATTTTAGTTGCCCTTCTCTGGACACGCTCCAATTTGTCAATATCCTTTCTGAATAGCTTATTAAAAGAAAACAAGCCAGGAAGGCAATAAAGGCAGAGCTCTGTATACATATTTGTTGCTGTTGTTGTGTGCATTCAAGTAGTTTCCGACTTATGGCAACTCTAAGGCAACCTATCACGGGGCAAGATTTGCACAGAGGGGGCTTAGCATTGCTTTCCTCTGAGGCTGAGAGAGAGTGACTTGGCCCAAGGTGGGTTTTTGTATCCAAGCGGGGATTCGAACCTTAGTCTCCAAGAGCTGTAGCCCAGTGCTCAAACCACTATACTACACTACCAGGAAACAAAATTCCTAAAAATGGCAATTTCCATTAAAGGCATGTAATGAGAGTAAGAAAATGCTGAGAGTAGGAAGAAATGCTGATTATTTCTTATGCACTTGGGTCAGATTCCTATTTTAGAAACGGTTAGTTTGGGCTTGCACAACCTGTGGTGTTGAGCTGGAAGGGATCCCTAAGTGCCATCTAGTCCAGCCCTTATTACAGAGGAAGTCTCCACCTGACCAGTATGATTTTGACCCTCCCCAGGCCCTGGGATGCTCAGGAGAGGCCTTTCTTCCAGCCTTACCACCTTCACGGGCATTTTTAGTAGCCTTCCCGGTGGTTGCCCCCAGACTCTGCTTTCCTTCCATCAGTAGAAGAAATGGCCACTACTCCATTTACACCAGGCCTCCTTCCAGGATAGGCATTTGACTTTTTCTGGAATGGCAGCTTCTGAAACATAATTGGAAGTTTGAATATAGAAGTGGGTATATCTCGGCTTTGAAAGTATGGTACTCAGTGTCTTAGCAAGGGAATATTTTGTGGGAAGGTAATGAGTCTAAAAAATAAAATTCCAGGATCTAGTCCTTTTAAAAACAACAAGAATTATTTCTTTAAAAAGAGTTAAAATCATTCATTCACTTTTGACTTCATGTTCATGCAAAGTGCGCTTAGGAATGCAGACTTGTAAGCTCAATTATCATTTAAAAGAAAAGTGTATTCAGAGGTCTGGGATCCCCCAGTTAAATTAGACTCATTACAAAACAAAGGAGTCAGTTTAAAATGCAAATCAAAGTTTACTGAAGGTATATCAATCTCAATCTACATACTAAAACAAACTTAAAAAGAGGTCCCTAACTAAAGGTATTTAGGTAAGAAAACTCACCAGCCTACAACGGTAGAAGGCTGCATGGTGAAACATCATGGCATTGTTACAGATGGCTTAAGATGGCTAAGATGGCTCCAGCCTCATGGAGACTCAAACTTAAAAGAGAGGTTACACAAAAGTAATAAAATTTAAATTAGGTCATGTGTAGAATGACCCAGCACTCCAGTTGGCTGGAACTGCCCAGTGAAATAAGAGAAAGGGAACTTGGGATAAACAAAGGCATGCAGGGAAAAACCCTAGACTTATCTTAGGATGTGAATGAGGTACACAAGATTGCTTTTACATTACAATGATTATTTCCCCACATACTACACATTTCCTGCACACCAAAGCCCTATTCAGATGTTTCTTCAGTACACAAGCAGACAGAACCCTGCTCTCTCCACTTTCTCTTTCTCTATGGACTTTTTCAAATGGGGGGAAAAAACCTGAGGAGGTCAGGAGAAGAACGGGGCTATTGTGCGTACGGTGCCTCATTTCAGATGCCACCGTCCTCCTCCCAACCTTCCCCCATGCTTCTTCCCTGCTGCGGGCACCGCTTTTTATTGATGGAAAACCTCAGTCAATAAAAAGTGGTGCCCGCAGCACGGAGGAAGCATGGCGGAAGGTCAGGAGGAGGACAGAGGAGGATGGCGGCATCTGAAACAGGGCACTGTAAATGCGACAGCCCCATTTTTCTCCCGACCTCCTCAGGGTTCCCCCCCCCCATTTGAAATAGTCCTATGTTGCTGGGGGAAGGAGCTGTAACCAAGTGTGGCTGAATAAGTCATGGCTTCCATTAGCATGGAGATCTGTAGCTGAGTTTACTTGAACATGGGTACAGCTCCTTTTTAGACCTTTCTCAGTGACATGAGAAAGAAGGGCTTTGGTTGGAGTGCATGGTCTCAGCTCTCTCTCCTTGTGTAGAGCGCTTTTGAATAGGGATCTTGCCATAGCAATAGCTTATATGTATTTTTTTTTTTTAAAGCAAAGGAATCCGTAGTTGGCCAGTAGCTTTATTGGGGCAACCAAAATGACACAGATGTGTGCAAGGTTGTGAGTTCTTCAGAACTGTTTGATGTTACAAAAAAAAATGTAGGGTGTTGGCTTGTTGAGTGGCCTAGTGGTCAGATGGCCTGTGAACCAGGGTAGACCCTTAGGTTTTGTGTTATAGCCCCTGAAAGTTGAAGATACAGTGGGATTCTCTAAACCTTCTTATGTTTGCAGAGAACTCAGCAATTTCATCCAACCCAATCAGTTGCCAACAAGCTCTTCTCGTGTGCATCTGGAGGGGGGAATTGCCCTGGGCATTGGTGCTTTCAACTTGGTGAGTTATAGTGTGCTTCCATGACAACCTAGAGGCATAAGAACAAAAACTGAGTTATAAGAAGCAAGCTGTTGCCAGTCTTAATTTGTTTGAGTTTTTTTTTTGTCCCTGTAACTCAATTTAATTTAACTTCATTTGGCTTTTGCAACTTGTCCCTGCAACTCAAATGCAGGGCAGAAATACAGTTTCCTGAGTCATTTTTTCCTGGAGAGACAAATACAGGAGCCTTATACTAAGCCTGTGAATATCTTGAATTTGCCCTTAAATAGTAATCATTATTATTATTTTTTATTTGTTAAACAGCGCAGGGGGACCATGTGGCCTAATCAAATTGTGAATTGTTGCTCTAGGAGGCTTCCAGGGGAGTCATTTGCCCTACTTCTTTTGCCAGAAAAAAGTGTAGTTCATAGAAGTTGGGGAGGGTCAAGTCCAGAAAAACAGCCTTGGGACCACATGTACCTTACCCCAAGCCACACTTTGCTCTTCTCTGCTTTAAAAAAGCATGATACGAGGCCTGAGATTGTCCTAGCTTTTGAAAAAGCTTCTGTGTCCAGCTTCTGACAGCAAAATGAAAGCTCGCATGACCTGCTGGACCTGAGGCCTTTGGGGCCTGCTTCTTAGAACAGCAGTACGCAATGAGGGGAATAGCAGGAGGCATTCCATGCCACCTTTCCCTGGTGAAAGTACCAGGAAGAGGGGCTTTTCCATGGCTAGCAGGTTAGGAGGTAAGAGAAGGGTTTCCAGATCTCAGGGCCCTTCTTTTTCAGTCCTTCAGGGAGTTGGGGAGGAATCTCAGGATGAGAGTGATGCCTTGAAAAGTCATTTGGTGTTTTTTACTTGAATGGCATAGTCTGTGAAACTATGGTGGATGCTTAATGTATCATGCTTAATTAAATCACCAGGGCTGCCCCTTGTAACATCACCAGGACTTGCCCTCTGTGACATTCCAAGAGGGCATCCCTCAGGTTTGATCCTGAAATTTCTGGGCCTGGGATAGTCTTGATCTTGCCAACTCTAGCTAGGAAGACTCTACCATCCTAAGTCAATTATCAGAGTTTGTGAGGATTCTTCTCATCTTAGAATCCAGGGTTGATAGGACTTGAGGGACAAAATGGCCTTGTATATTTAGTGCTTTGGGCCAAATGGGAAACCTCCATAGCACAGGCTGAGTTAGGCCTTTGGGCTGGAGGCTTTCTTCTCCTAGACCAAAACCTCCCTTGATAGGGGAATTCTGTCACTTGTGGCTTCTGATACCACTATAGCATTAACATGACAATTAGGCCCAAAAAGTAAATATGGATGGGGTTGGTCTCAGGAGTAACCATCTCATACTGATTTGAACTAACCTAGTTCTTTGACTGCAGGCTTTTAGTTTGCTTAGTTTTGCTTGTCTCCATCTTGTGCTGAAATTCACAATGTTGTAGTACTTTTCAAGGTTTTTACAACAAATTCTTTATCTGAACTCCAGCAAGCTGCTTGAGTAGATTGCCCAACAGCTTTGTGTATCTATGGCCAGCTGAAACTAGTCTGGGGGCTCATTGTGGTCACAGGAATGTGGCTTCTCAAGGTGTGTTCATGCTAGCAATCCTCTATCTCCTCATTTATTTAAGAATTTCTTTTAACCTAAGCTCTACTCCGTTGCTAAAAGGGAAAAAAATTGCCATGCATTGATAATTGTCAGCAGTATTTAATTTCAAGACCTTCTGCTTCACTCTTCTTCTCAATGCAAGGAATTGTCTTACAGTGCTTGTGACAAGAGGCAGCCTATAAATTTGAGAACTAAATTAAATAATCTCTTAGCTAGTGTAGTTCTTGCAGTCAGTGTTTCTCGTTCATTTGTGTCCCACAGTAAACTATTCAGGAGAGCATTTTAAACAGCTGTGAAAACATTCCACATTAGTTTTAAATGGTTTCCAGCCCATACACTGGACAAGGTCCTGCCTTCCAGGAGATAAAAGTAGTTCAGATTCCTTTTCTTCTTTGCCCCAATACCAGCCATTCACATGGGAAAGCACAATTCTCTGGATTTTTATGGGCAAGGCTGCCTCAGTTGAAGGAGCTGGGCTTGTTCAGCTTGATGAAGAGAAGACTACAGGGTGACATGATTGTACTCTTCAAATACCCCAAGGGCTGTCACATGGCTTGTCTACATTGGCAGGAAACCCTGCACTTACCTCATAGCTGTGGCAGATTTCTTTGCTCTGCAGCAGCCCTGTAAAATGCCACACATGCTGGGCTTGTCTGATTGTAGAACAGAGTATCCTGCCACATTGTAATCCATGTTGGAGTAAAAGGGCAGTCCTACGTTGACCATGTGTCCTATTCATCATACTATTTCTGGCCATCGGCTGGGGCTGCTCCGTTTCCCCCCGCTCTTCACTCGTGCAGGCAAATAAGCAAATATACATGGTCCCAGAGTACTGTATTACTGAATACGTGGAGATACATTTATCCAGATATGCACACAATAAAAAAGTAAACATAAAATAAAACTTTAAAAAGCACCAGAAAGGAGTCCTGTCCACTGGAAGTCCCACCATGGCTTTGCTCCAAAGCTAATCCTTGGTTGCCACATGGCCAAAAATCTGGGTTTCTCCTCCAAATGTGGAGCAAATCATGAATCATACAGATGTGGAGTTTCCTGCAGAAACCCCAGTGACAATGTGCATCATTGAAAACGTCATGTGTCAACTGTGCCACTAATACAGGATGAGTATTGGGGCGGGGGTTTCTGTGTAGATAAGTCCACAGAAAGGCAGGGGCAGGCCTGTTCTCTACTGCCTCAGAAGGTAGGATCGGGTCTAGTGTTTTGAAGTTACAGGAGAGTAGAAGGAACTTTATGACAGTAGGAGCAGTTCAGCAATGGAACCATTTGCCTAGAGAGGTGATGGAGTCTCCTTCTCTGGTTGTCTTAAGAAAGAGGCTGGACAGCTACCTACTGGGACTGCTTTAGCTGGAGATCCTATACTGAGCAGAGGATTGGACTCAATGGCCCATGAGGCCCCTTCCAACTTTTTGATTACCTCCCCAGCTCAGAAAAGGTGGGGTAGCCAGAGTGAGAATTCCTTCACATTGCCTCTGTTTCTCTGAGGCGCCAAGTGAGAATGAAAGTGCTGTTGTTGGGACAGTAGGGCCTTTGCTATCTGGAAAAGAGCTTGGTACTTTTTTGGACTTCAGCTCCTAGGACAGCAATGGACAACCTTTTGAGCTTAGTGTGTCAGACTTCGCCAAAAAACTGAGCATAACTCGGATGGTGTGTCACTTTGAGGAAAAAACATTATTTTGTGATATTTATAGTTTAAATAACATAAATGTGTCATTGTTATATATAATTGTATTTAATAAACCAAAAACTAATTATTATCTAATAGGGGAGGATGAAACATTTGCAACTAGAGTCTTAGGACATTTTCAGACACAAAAAAGTCATCCTGAGGGCTCGGGAGAGGTACGTGCCTGTTTTGTGGCAGGGGGCCAGTTTCTGACGACGACGTCCTTCTCACTTTACCTTCCATGTTGCATGGCAGGAAAAGGCGCCACTTTTTACTCATGGAAGTTCTTCGTGAATAAAAAGTGGTGCCTTTTCCTTCCATGTGACATGGAAGGAACACTGAGGATAACGCGAGAGGGATGGCATCATCAGAAACTGGCCCCCTGCCGCTAAACAGGCACATACCTCTCCCGAGCCCTCAGGATGACTTTTTTGTGTCTGAAAATGTCCTTAGAGTTAGACTCTAACTCCAAGACTCTAGTTGCAAATGTTTCATCCTCAGAGCAGCAAATGTTTCATCCTCGGCTGCTGCACTTGGCTGTGCAGGAGTCGAGGATGAAACATCCTTCTCGGCATGCGGCCGCTTCAGCAGCCTCGTGTCATCAGAAATGGCTACACGTGTCAGTGCTGACACGCGTGTCATAGGTTCACCATCACTGTCCTAGGATCTCTAGTGGCCATACTGCCTAAAGGCTTTTGGGAAGTATAGTCCAAAAGATATCTTTCTCAAGAGATGGGAAATTTGAAGGGGTGGAAACTTCACATTGCCCACTGGAGCAGACCCTCCTTGTGGGGATAGTATATGAGCAGTCAAGGCTAGCCTTGGATAAAGCTGCCTTTCGGGGGCCCACTGAGGAAGAAAGAGCTGAGCTGGCCCAGGTGTTGTTGATGGCTGGATGTTCAAACATCCCCAGCCGTTGGGATCTCATTATGGAAAGCAGCACAGGGAAAATAAACAGGAAGATGTGATTGTCCTCTACACATAATCAGACACAACTTACTGTTGAATGAACTAATCTAGCAGTGCAGTATAGGGACACAATCAGGTCGCTTTGTTTGCTTTTGCTTTGTTTATATGATCGAAAACATGACGTGTGTTATTTAACTTTGACTAGTGAACCTCCAGGCAGCCAAGACCTGTCTTTTTCTTTCCTTCCATTTTTAAATGTTGGACCTAGTGAGAACTATGTAACTTTATGAAAAATATCAGATCGGTGTAACAATAACATAAAGAAAGTACATCTGTTAGACAGAGTAACTATATATTACTAGGATGGAAGTTACAGAATGAGAAGAAGGGAATGGTAGAACCTTCTGTCCTCAGTGTATAGGATGTTTTGAATGCACGGTTCTGAATGTGCTCAAGCATTATTCCAGCTCATCCTAGAAAAGAGTGCCACTGTTGAATTATTGCTTATTGGCCAAGCTGCTAAAGCAGGGTTGGGCACCCTGAGTTTGCATGGCACCGCCAGGTTCTTCTTGCAGCTCTCAACCCATTGAGATTCTCCAAATTTCCCTTTTTTTTTTTGGCACACACACCCACAAAAATGAGAACTGTCTTTCCTGAAAGCCTCCAAGAATAGCAATTCACCTCTTAAATAGGTTGGAGGGGGTTCCTATACTGCTCAAATCTTTTTAAAAAAACATTTAAGACTAAGAAATGGACTTCTGGCCACTTTGGTGTGTGTGCGTGTGCATGCGTGTGTGCGTGCATGCATGCATGCTTTTTTGACAGTCTGTGCAGCTTCCAGAGGGCCCTAGCTCCCCTCCCACCTGCGCTCATGCTTTTGCTTAAGGCAAGTAGCTTGAGGCTGACGTTCTCTCTTGGCTCATAAACCTGGGTTGGACTGTAGGCAAGGACTCCCATGGCAGAAGGACAGATTGTTTTTCAAAAATCCCTTTTGAGAGGAAACTAACCTGATAAGGAAAATGTTAAGCTAGTAGCCTCCCTGGCATGCTGGTTTTCTGTGTGAAGAGTTTTGGTTGGTTGGTTGGTTGGTTTCTTCCTTCCTTCCTTCCTTCCTTCCTTCCTTATCTATATATATAATTCTCTTGGGTATGTTGCCGTTTCCAGTGTGCTGATTGGCTGCTTAGGGAACTGACCAACCAATCACAGGTCTGTTGGGCAGCCAATCAGCACACTGGGGGTGGGACCATGTAGATCTCAAACATGGCGGCTGGAGCGTGAGTAACATGGGGGTGGATGTGGTGTGTGCACGTGGATTCTGGAGTGCAGGGGGTGGGGTGGGAGGTGCAGAACGAGTGGGGGGAGGGGCAGAATGAGTGGTGAGGGGGTAGAATGAGCAGAAGGGTAGAACGAGTGGGGGAGGGCCAGAATGAGTGGGGGAGGGGCAGAATGAGCGGTGGGGGGCAGCAGGGGGCAGAACTAGCGGTGGGGGTGGCAAGGGGCAGAACGAGCGGTGGGTGGGTGAGTTAAACCCACCAGCCTACCTCAAAGGGTTGTCATGAATTCTCCTGGGCATTTTGGGGGGAGTCTTTTAATGGCGTAAGGTACGCCGGGTCCAGCTAGTGTAGAAGAATATTCAATTACTTAAACTCCCACTTATATTCCAAAGTGGTATAGCCTTGGTATTTGCTACCTTCGGGAGAACTAGGCCAGAATCTCTTTGGCAGCAGGAGGCAACTACATCGGAGAAGACAACAATATTGCAACAATAAAGGAAATGTTTCATAATGGCAGACTGACTTTTTTATGCCCCTGAGTGAGACCAATATACTTGATTGTGTTTTCCCACAGTTCCCTAGAAAGGAAATAAGAGAGAGCCTCCTCCTCTTCCTGGATAAAAGAGCAATTGAGACACAACAGAGGTGCACAGCAATAGTGTACTGGGGTCCTTCACACTACACAATTATAGCACTATGACTCTGCTTTAGCTGCCATGGTTCCATTCTATGGAATTCTGGGATTTACTGTTTAAAGAGGGGTATTTGAATTTCTGTGCCAGAGAGCTCATCTAGTGCTTCCTTAAATACCAGTTCCAGCCTTCTATAAGATGTTGTGGCAGTTAACGTTATAAAATCATAGTGTTATAATTGTGGCAGTTAAAGTTATAAAATCATAGTGTTATAATTGTGTAGTGTGAGAGGGCCCTTGCACTGATTGTAGTCAGTACAGAAGACAGGCTTTGAGACAACAGCTGCATGTTGGTAATTAGAGTTGTCCCCTTTACTGGAAAAGTCCACTGATAATAATACAAGGGTCCATTGCTCCTACATTCATCATAGCATGTTTTACTTTGATCATAAGAACCTGCTTCTGCATGTTTACACTCTTTTCTTCTGTGAGTAGTGGTGAAGATCTTTCAAATTACTCTGAGGAGGTTGACTGCCAGTGAAAGGAATATAATGGGATGGTGTTGTTGCTCTTAGAGCCATGGGTTTCAACCCATGGCTTTGTTTTATTTTATTATTATTACAGTAAGTACCTACCTCAACGCCAAATCTACTAACAAACGAGCAGTTTGTAATATATTGTTTTTTACAGTTATATAATCAGATACAACATATCATTTGAAGTTAACAAAAGTAACAATTGATGTCCAAATATTTTCCATTGTAACAGGTCAACACAATGATTTACAGTAATTCAAAATAGCAAAAATAATATTTCCTTCTTCCAATGTTTCTCAAAAAAGTCAACAAAACAATGTGCAGTAATTCAAGACAACAAGACTGTAAAAAACAATATACTGTATTACAAACTGCTAATTTGTTAGTAGATTTGTTTTATTTTAGGCAGGGAAAGGGTGGAGTGGAATAAGGACAGATGTCTTGGAAGCGGGTGGCTTTCACCCCAAGAGAAGTGTTAAACCCAAGCTGAGGACTGTGCTTGCAAGCTTCTCCAATGTTTTCATGCTGATGTCTTTCTTTCACAGACACTTTCCCTTTTTCCACCCCGTATCCTGAAACTCCTGGAGTTTGCTGGTTTTTCAGGGGACAAGGTATGTGTATCTATGTGTTGGGGAAGCAGGATATGGTGTGGTGGTCTATATTTACCTAATAGGGAATCACACCATTGGTCCATACTTCCAGCAGTTTCTACTCTCACGTATCGGCCCAAAGCCTGAGGCAAAGCAAAGTCTGTTCCAGCCTGGCTACCTGAGTTGGAGATGTTGTGGAATCATTAATGGGCATTCTGCATTTAAAATGTCTGCTTTTGCTCTTCACTAGTGGTTCTTCCAATTTTAATGCATTCATTTAAATTTAAATATCTTAATACATATGACATTCATAGAATCGCTCCTAGGGCTCAGGGCAACTGACCATCTTCGTTTTCTCCATCCATCCATCCAAAGTTTAGAACCAAAAGAAACCTACTAGGTGGGCAGTCTAGTGTGACCCAAGCAGTTCCAATATTTTTAGAGGCATATGGTCTGGGGGCCACCTTTAGGCTCATGTTATACAGTTACCAGTTATTTTGGGGTGGCAAAATGTCTTGAGATGGCTATAGAAGCAATGCAGTCCATACAGAATGATTATCTAACTGATGGTGGTCTCTGCTTCTGGAATTGCTGTCCACAGGGCCTCCAATAGTCTTCTGCATATTAACTCTGAGAGGCATTGTTGTGGAAGTCCAAATAGGTAAACAAAAAGGGTATGATGTCTTCGCTGTCTCAAAGGGGAGCAGAAAGGATCCTGTTTTAGAGAGCACTGTCTATTCACAATTCTTGAATACTGAATGGGAATAGCTCAGGAAGCAAGACTTGGATCAAGTTCATGGTCTGATAAATAGCAGCTAGATCTGACAATCCACAGGTTGATTTGGTCACCTCTTCCTTAGCCTTTAAGATATCCTGCTACTTCTAGTTCACAAGAGAATATGGGTGCCAAAGGGTTCATTGTGGTAAATCCTGCAAATATTTGATTCTAGGATTAGATGAGGTTTTGAAATATTTTTCTTTTCCAGGTGAGATTGGATTCCTCATCAAGAGCTCTATGCTCTTTGGATCGCACTTGGCTACAAGGATCATTGTGGGAATTTGAGTTGCCTACAATTGGCCACACTGCTTTGGCTTTTGGAAAGATCTTTACAGACAGGGCTATGACGTGTCTATAATGGCCCAGCTTAATTTGCTTGGCTTATGTCTCCTAAAACCACCAAATTTTTTCTTAGCATGTTTTGCCATTCCTTAGCTTGTTTTGCCAACCTGCGCTGTGCCCTCAAAGAGAGCTAGCATCCCTCAGAAGAGTCAGCTTCTGTAAGCAGAATAGGGGCAAAGGGAATACTATTTTGTACTTCATCTCCAGCAGCAGAACACTTTGGCTTGACTCAGCCTTTAAATATATAAGGTTCAGATAACTAACTTATTTTTTCTGCTTTATGCAGAGCTTACTTGCAAATAAATGTTACTTCTCTCCCACCTCCCACTCTAGCTTCTTTGAATAATTTTAATGTTTTTCTTCCTTCCCCACTAGGAATATGGTCTGCAACAGCTGCACCAGGGGGCCACCACATGCAACTTGAGGGCATTGCTTTGCACAATGCTGCTTCTCTGCTACTATACCTTCCTTACCTTCATCTTAGGTAAAAGCACGGGAGTGCCTCCCCTCCAACTTAGACAGCAGGGTGGGACTGAGAGAGGGCTTGGTAGTATTGCAGATGGAAGATCTGGGCTCCTTTCCGATAGTTGGGTGCCTTCTCTCTTTTGTCCTGCTTAGGATCAAGGTTTCTCCACAAAGAGGACACATGGCATCATCAACCAAAACTGTTTCATCCCTATTTATTTGGATCTATACAACTTATTCTAAACACAGGAATCTAGGGGAATGAGGAGGAATTATTTGGAGAATTGCATGAGCGGCTTTGGAGGGGAAAGTGGAGAGTGAGAGAGTCCAAAATTCTAATCCTTCTGCTTCAGGTTGAATGGGAAAAAGAGAAAATGAGGGCTGGAGCAATTTGGTAGATAAGTACGAGTTGAGAAGTCCTAAAGGATCATTAAACAGAGAGTCTGTGAACATTTAGAAGGCAATGCCATAACCACAAAAAGTCAACATGGGTTTCAGAGAAACAAGTCATGCTAGACTAATTGATCTATTTTTTTGATAAAATTACCAGCTTGGTAGATGAAGGGAACGCTGTAGATATTGCATACCTTGATTTTAGTAAGGCCTTTGACAAGGTTTTCCATGACATTCTTGCAAACAAGCTTGTAAAATGTGGGCTAGACAAGTTAACTGTTCAATGGATTTGTAATTGGTTGACTGGCCAAACCCAAAGGGTGCTCAGCAGTGGCTCCTCTTCGTCTTGGAAAGATGTGACCAGTGGGGTGCCACTGGTCTGTCCTGGGCCCAGTGCTATTCAACATCTTTATCAATGACTTGGATGACAGAATTAGGGCATACTTATCAAATTTGCAGATGACACCAAATTAGGAGGAGTAGCTAATACCCTAGAGGACAGGATCAAGATACAAAATGACCTGAATAGACTAGAAAGTTGGGCCAAAGCTAACAAAATGAAATTCAATACGGAGAAATGTAAGGTACTGCACTTAGGGTGGAAAAATGAAAAGCATAGATATAGGATGGGAGAGACCTGGTTGAACGAGACTACGTGCGAAAGGGATCTAGGAGTCCTAGTAGACCACAAGTTGAACATGAGTCAACAGTGTGATGCGGCAGCTAAAAAGGCCAATGCGATTTTGGGCTGCATCAGTAGAAGTCTACTGTGTAGATCAAGGGAAGTAATAGTGCCACTCTATTCTGCCTTGGTCAGGCCTCACCTAGAATCCTGTGTCCAGTTCTGGGCACCACAATTCAAAAAAGATATTGACAAATTGGAGCGTGTCCAGAGGAAGGCAACTAAAATGGTGAAAGGTCTGGAAACCATGCCTTATTAGGAAAGACTTAAGGAGCTGGGTATGTTTAGCCTGGAAAAAAGACAGTTAAGGGGTGATATGTTAGCCCTGTTTAAGTATTTGAAGGGGTGTCACATTGAGGCTGGAGCAAGCTTGTTTTCTGCTGCTCAAGAGACTAGAACATGAAGCAATGGATGCAAGCTCCAGGAACAGAGATTCCACCTCAACATTAGGAGGAATTTTCTGACAGTAAGAGCTGTTTGGCAGTGGAACACACTCCCTCGGAGCGTGGTGGGGTCTCCTTCCTTGGAGGTCTTTAAACAGAGGCTGGATGGCCATCTGTCAGGGATGCTTTGATTGTGATTTCCTGCGTGGCAGGGGATTGGACTGGATGGCCCTTGTGGTCTCTTCCAACTCCGCAATTCTATGATTCTATGGAAGGTTCTAGCTTTTCTGTAGATATGAATCTATGTACTGGCCTTCAGCTAGACAGCAAGCTCTCCTTCTTTCTAATATAAAGATAGTAAGACTGGCCTATCTTTATGGCTGGCTTTAAGGATTATTGGGATAGTATTTTCATCCACATCATCTCAGTAATCCATAATGGCACTCATAAAGATAAACTTGTCTTGTTTTTTCCTTGTTAGAAAGAGGGAGTGCATAAAATGTGCTGTATAAATGATAATCAAAAAGACTTCTCCACAACTTGGAGAGAAAAGATCTTCAATGCAAGTTGGGTGTCAGTCTTTGTTCTAACCTGGGTTGATGAATTGAATTGAATGATGTCCTTAACAGTTCAAAGGAATGAGGAAGGCAATATTTTCAGGGCTGAACACAAAGCTGTGAGCTGTCCAAATGATGTCACCAGCATCCCTTAAGGCAGTAATTCCTAAACTTTGGTCCTCCAGGCATTTTGGACTTCATCACCCAGAAGCCCTAGCCACCTTGGTCAACAGTCAAGAATTCTGGGAGATGAAATCCAAAACATCTGGAGGACCAAAGTTTGGGAAACACTGCCTTAAGGGCAAGGATATTGCTGGACTGTAGTTTCCAGAAGCCGTAGCTAGCACAGCCAATGGAGAGAAATGCTGGCAGCATCTGGAGGGCCACACTTTGTTCACCCTTGCCTGAAGGCATTGCCAGGAATCAGGTGGTAAACCTTCTGGATTGCAGTGTGTGTGTTACCTTTTGGCCCAGCAAGCTCTTCCAGTCTTCTGCTTAGGGGAAGATGCTGCCTTTTGGGAGGCACTTTAATCCTCTTCTGCTTCTGTACTCCCTCCCTCCAGGTATTGGTGAAGATGATTTCACAGAAGCTGAGGCCCTGCTGAGTCCTTACCTCTCCCGTTACCCTCAGGTAAGAGAGCTGGGGGAAGCTGCAGGCCTTCTAGTTTCCTGCCCCAAGCACCTGCTGTGTTTTGTTTTGCCTAGAGTAATCACTGGTAGGACTGTCTGCCTCATTATCTCAGGAGGGACCAATTACAACTTTTCTTTTCTGCTTAGAGGCTTCATTACAGTGCTTGGAATACAGAGGGACCTAAGAAGATGTGTGCTCTTATGCATGTACACACATACTGTTTTGTCAGTCCCCCCACCGCCACCTGCCTACCTCACTGCTCTTTTAGAACACAAGTGGATTCTATTAAGAGATCCCCTGCCTCCTCCCAGCTTGGATTAGAGCACTGATGCCACACCCACATTGTAGCCCCAGTAGGAGCTGGATGCTTCACCACACCATTTCAGGGGACTTGCTTCACTCTCTGATAGGAACATGGGCCACTCCTGATTGCTTCAGTTCAGAATTTTCACAATATTAAGGCTGTGCTCTCTTTCCTGCCTCTTTCTTCTCTGTGCCTCTGGGGGGTTGTCTGTACAGTGAAAATACTCCTCACAGAATTCGCTCAGAAAACGAGCTGTCTTAATGGGATCCCACATTGTCTCGTTGTATGATGAAGTGGGGGCGAGGGAGAAGAAAACTATGTGAGAAAAGCATTCATCACTTTTCCTGACCTTTTAAAAAGCTCCTGTGATGTGCGCATTTTCATTCGTTAAAACAAGCGATTTGACATGAATCGCTTCCCATATATGACAAAGTGCAAACCTGATTGGCTGGACGAGGGGGCAGGGCTGGGTTACAGGGCAAGCACCTGCTGCCATCCTGTTAGATTTTCACCTTAGCGAGTGATCGCTAAGGTGATAAAACGGGAATTTGTGCTCTCTCTCTCTCTCTCTCTCTTTTAGAAAGCTGGAATATCTCTTCTACGCACCATAGAAATAGTGTGTGTTTTTTTTTAAAAAAAAAGCGGAGGCAGCAGATTTTAAAATGCAAATAATCCACTTGCAGCTGCTGTCTCAGCTACAGGCATGCAAAGTTTATGGGGGCTGTAAAGCTATTAAGACAGGTCCGCAGCTGCTGCGACTTGCAATCCGGGCTATTACTGTGGAGCAATCCAGGTTTTTTTCCTTTGTGTAGACAATCCCTAGGTTTGTTTTTGAGTTTTGGTCAAGATTTAGACTGAATCTGCATACTCAATGGAATTAAGTGGCAAAATGGATAGTACCATTTTGGACTCCAGGTGAGAGATCACATTTTTCAAAATTTTCCTTTTTGTAAACACAAATCTAGCACACCAGTGAAAAGCAGAGCAAACTAGAAATAACTTTTCTTCCTGTTGTGCTGGTTTTATTCTTGAGAGGAGGCTTTTGTTTTTGTTTTCTTTTTTCATGTGAGAGAGCATTTACACATGGCTGCCCATAGTCTGAAGGAGCCACTTTTTTACTTCAAGACTCTACCACATCATTCTGCTGCAAACCGAGACTTACATCATCCATTGAGAGGGAAGATTTGTCGAGTGTTTCTTCCCTTGGTTGGAGGCTTGGAAGGTGTTTCAGTGTCCAGCTTTCCCCCCCATTTGAAATTACATGATGTGAAATTGATATGACTGGTATGGTGGCTTTTGTTAGAATTGGATAATCTTTCACTGTCTTTCAAAATCTTTTGAGCATGGAATTAGGCCATCAGACACATGGTTGAAAATACCTAGCAGATTTCCTCATCCCTTTGTAGTGTCTCTGTTATGGATGGGGTTGTATGGTAGCCTTTATCTGTCAAAGCTGGTCTCAGTTTTTTCATCTTAAGTTCATTCCATTTCATTTTTGTATCAGTTTCCTCCTTTTAAAATAGTTTCATAAAAGAATGTATGCAATTTGGGCGGCGGGGGGGGGTGCATTTTCCATAACAGATGCATTTGTGATACACTCTGTTTCTTTGGAGACTGGCATTGCAAAATTCTGAAAAGTACACATCTACAAAGATGACTACTGTAATTCATATCAATTTGGGGAGTATGAATTTGCTATGTTCTTCTTGAAATATCAACCAAGAAAAGTTCTGCCCCCAGTCTAGTGGGGCCTTGGGAATTCAAAGCCAGCCCCCCCCCCACAACAACTACTCACAACAGATGCCCACCCAGACTGAGAGCTGCTTTAGGTACATACTTACTGTCTGTTTACATGGTACCTGCTGCTTTTCTACTTGTCTCATGCAGGGAGACAGTGCTAGGAAAATGGGTCAACAACAAGAGTATCAAAACTAGGTGATCTAGATTTTGACTAGTTATTCAGGAAAACTTAGAAATGAGTGAAAAAATTCCTTTGAAATAAGACATCTTGAAATGTATTGGGAACAATAGATTGGTGTGGTCATTTTTTTTTTGTTTATTTTTGGACAAATGGGGCCCCAACTCTACCACACTGTGTGTTGGTTAAGGGATCTGAGTATCATATTCCTGCTAGGTGCTCTTCTTCATCTAGGCCTCTTCTCCTTCGATTTTGCAGAGTGCCATTTTCTTGTTCTTTGCTGGGAGGATAGAAGAGATCAAAGGAAACATAAGTGAGGTAAGCAGCAGAGGGAAGGAGCTGTGAAAGTATACAGTGGGGTTTGATTCCAGGACCTCCAGTGGATACCAAAATCTGTGGGTGCTCAAGTCCCATTATGTACAATGGCATAGTAAAATGGTGTCCCTTATATAAAATGGCAAAATCAAGGTTTGCTTTTTGGATTATTTTTTTTTTAATATTTTCAAGCCATGGGTAGTTGAATCCATGGATGGGGAGGGCTGACTGTACTTTCTCACATCTTGGAGGCTGCCTATGTACCTGAGCCACTGTCAGTTAATGATTTGTGTTTTCTGTTGTGTTAGCTGGGCTTGAGACATGCACCTGGAACACTTTGTCCTTGCCTTAGGCATTGTGTCTGCCCTCGACCACCTTGTTTTCGTCGGATTCTGCATTTTGTCCACATACTGAGAATCAACTATTTAATTTTATATAGGTACACGTACTTGTACCTACATGTCTGTCAAGAGATGTCTAAAAACAAGTGGAACATGCCTACCAAGAGCTCAGAGTGTGTGTTTTCTACAACTCATCAATGTCCATGTGTTTTGGACTACAGCTCCTATCATCCATAGCAAGCATGGCCTTGGTTGTGCTGGCTGTGGGTGCTGGGAACTGTAGCCCAAAGCATATTTAGAGGGCACCAGGTTGAGGAGGCTGGGTCCATGTCTTCCCTGATCACAACTGTCTTCCTCGAACCCCCTGTTATCTTTCTTATCCATCATTTGGCTAGCTCCACTGCTTTTTGCCAAGGTGGAGAAAGACATAGTGATGCCATTCCAAAGTTTAGAAAATACCAAGGCATACCATGATCATAATAAAACTTTAAATTGTCTTTAAATTAGGTGTTGGAGCATACATTTCATGGTAAATGTTAATAATGTAATTGCCACTGTCATTACCTTCTGCATTTAATTTCCCCCCAGCCACACTCTCTACTGCATCACATGTACAGTATCTATACCTGAGCTTCTGGATAATGCTTCATGCATCTGGTGAAGTAGGTTCTATTCTACAAAAGCTCATGTTATAATAAACACGTTCATGTTTAAGGGGCCACAGGGCTCTTTGTTGTTTTTGGAGCCTGAGAAGGACATGCATTTAATGTGTATTGGTTTGCATTACTCATTCTCTGCATTCAGAATAACATTGTCATGATGTACCTGCAACCACTGGAACTTTGATTAAGCAATCTTTGAGAGATTTCAGAAGGCTTTCCCCACTGATTTGCAAGAATTTTACAGCAATAGCAACTCTTTTTAAAAAAGAAAAGAAGGAACAGCACAGTTCTTAGGAACCTAAATTCTTTGTGCATCCCACTCCGCACTTTCATGAGAATTCTGCTTCCAAAGATAATCTCTACCCCATGCTTGCTAGTACTGAAGTGTTAAGATGTCTCATTCACCACTTCCATTGACCTCTTCATCTCTACCCAGGCCATTAAGAAGTTTGAAGAAGGCTGCTCAGTCCAACAAGCCTGGAAGCAGTTTCACCACATGTGCTACTGGGAGCTGATGTGGTGCTTTGCTTACAAAGGGATGTGGAAGATGGCCTACTTCTATGCAGATCTTCTGAGCAAGGAAAACCGCTGGTCCAAGGTGGGGAACATGCTGCCAGTGGGTCAATGGGCAACAGGTGTGGGTCTGAGCAGGCAGATGTTGTGAAGGCATTAAAACATGAATAGCAAGGTTCTCTTGGAACCTAGAATATGGAGGCCTGTCCCTGCTCAAAAAGGAGCCAGAGAGCACCTAGGCCAGCTCATACCCTATAGTGGTCATGGCAGGTGAGGGGATTCTTGGAGTTTTAGTCCCCAAAAGTAACTTTTCCCAAGCTCTGCTTGAGATGCTTCAATTCGCAATCCAAAGGACTCTAGGCATCTATGCAGTTAGAGCATTGGAACTTCTGCCAGCTTCAAGAGCTGACATTTCAGGGAGACTCAGGAAACACATCACTGATGTCAAGTGTTACCTCGGGACATTTTCCCCCAAGAGGTTTTGCAGCTGTGCCTATGCCATGGGCCTGGGGTTGTATGGTAGCATCCTCTACACCATGGCAAAGGATCTGGGGTGATTCCCCACTTCACTTTGCTAAAATGGTTGCTAGCACAAGTGAGTACCTGCCTTACTTGTGCAGCCATGCTAGTCCTGCTATTTTGTGGACAGGCAACTGAAGCTGAAAAATCAAATTACCACTCAGCCTCAGCCTCTGTAAACCAACACTCTGCTTTCTTAGACCATGTGTAACATCAGAATTCCCCACCCCTGCTTTGGAGGGCAGCACTTGTGCACATATGCAGAGTGCTCCCACATCTGTCTCTAAATCCAGATCCTGCTCATGTAGCTTCCAGGCATTTTTGACCACTGGGGTGTCCCTCCACCCTTTCACTTGCTACATGTCTTCCCGCTCCCTCCTCCCAACTACTGAGTCTCACTGAACACTCAGTTTGTCAGTGCCCCATACTGGCTTATGCCTAGACCTTTCCATTTTGTATTGCTCTATCTCTGCCCCGGCTGACTTCCAGGCACTGGAATTGCCAGGCTGCTAAAGGCCCCAAGAAAACCAGCTCTTACTGTCCTTTCCTTTTTTTTGTCTCCCATTGGACTTTTATCCACCTAGACAAACTTCTCAGAACATGGAATTAACCTGTTATAAGTACTAGTATTACCTGTTAACATGTTGCTGGCAGGGGGTAACGAAGGGGCAATGTCAGTATTTTTAAGAAGTAACACAACTGAGAATATCACTACCCTGTTGAAGTATAATGAGTAATATTTGCTCTTTACCCAAACTGTTGGTGGGAGGGATAATTTTGGGTGTACATATAATAAACATAGATACATGTATGTATAGTGTATTTTAAATACTTTGAGAACATAGCTAAAAAGCAGAACATTGGCAAGATGCCACCCTATTAATAATGAGTACCGTAATAACAGCAAAGGGGGGGGGAGTAAAGAGTAATGAATTATGAGTTACTTTTTCAAAATAACAATCTAAGCTCAGATACCTGTTCCCTCCCTCCAGGCAATGTATGTGTACATGAAAGCTGCCTTCCTTAGCATGCTGCCCCCAGAGGAGCCTAGACCTTTTGGTGAGGAAGAGGTTGAGCTCTTTAGGTAAGAGCCCTATGAGAAACTGTAAAAGTTTGGAAACAACGTAAATGAAGGCCTTGGCCTAGGGAAAGGACAAAGTGAGGCTCTGGCCTGCTGCCTTGTCCCAGTTTAATGGATCCTGGAGCACTCCTGAACAAGAACTCCTTAGTTTTCCAAACATTCTGCCACAAGGTTTGCTATGCAGAAACATAACAAATTGGCTGCAAGACATGTGTTGCTAGATGACTGAAGTGTGAATGATGTCTATCCAGAATGGCTGCAAGTTGCAGTTTGAATGGTGCAGCTGCCACTATTTGGATGAGTCTTAAGGAGTCCCTGCAAACTGTATTAAGTTCTTCTGGGGACACAAAGTCTCGTCAGCTCCCAAGAGGCTTACATATATGTTGAAAAAGAGGCTTTCCACCTGTCTTTACTTTGCAGGCAGGTTTCTTCCTTCAAGCAGAAGATTGCAGGAAAGTCTCCACCCACAGAGAAATTTGCCATCCGCAAAGCAAGACGCTACAAATCCAGCGAGTATGTCCCCTTGCCTGTGCCAGCCCTGGTAAGGATGGGAAACAGGGATCCAGCTCTGCCCCTGTCTCTATGGATGAGGTGCCCTGGTCTTAAGCAAGAACCATGTTATGTTGCCACATGTTGAAATGAAGATGTGTTTTCCTCTTCATAAAGCCATTCAGCTAGGATATTTGCACAACTACTCATGTCTGAAAGACATACCACCAATCGCATTCTCTGCCTTTTGTGTACATTCAGTTATATGCCAGAGGTCTGTGTACGAGCCTCAAGGGAAGCCAATGTGATGTGAGTGGTTAGAGTGTTGGATTAGAATTAAGAGATCCAGGTTCAAGTCCTCATTCAGCCATGAAACTCCCTGGAAGACCTTGGGATCTGTCACTCTCTCCTTCATCCTGACTTACCTTAAATGGTTGTTGTTATAATAAAGGGGTGGGGTGGGGTGCGGGTGGCCACATGCACTGCCTTGAATTCATTGAAGGAAATATAACTAAGATCTAAAGAAACCTCTGTTTCCCCTCCCTGGCAGAGAAACAATAGTATGGCCAGAAGTATGGCTAAAGAGGAGAGAGGATTTGCTGGGAAACCCTGTGCCAGTTGCAGAAGTGAGCCATGCCCCCTGTGGCCTGGCCCTGACAGTAGCTTGACAGCAGCTCCAAAGCTTCTTTTGCAGGGAGATGGGGGCTTTTACTGCCCACCATGTGGAGGCAAGGCAAAAGGGTTTGTGGGTCAAAATGATTTAGAAGAGGGAAATGTTCCATTAGACAGAGGTGTTCCATCCTTAGCATGGCTTATCTTGAGCTCTGTTTTGAAAGCAGGGGCTGAGCTGTGGAACGGGTGGGTGAAGGGGATGGAAAGAGTTAGCTAACACACATTGGAAACTGCTTAATGCAGTGTAGATGTGTAAATAGCTATTGCTTAAAACAATTTGTAAGCCGCTCTGATAGCCTTAGAATCATAGAATCATAGAATCATAGAATTGCAGAGTTGGAAGAGACCATGAGGGCCATTCAGTCCAACTCCCTGCCACGCAGGAAATCTTGATCAAAGCATCCCCGACAGATGGCAATCCAGCCTCTGTTTAAAGACCTCCAAGGAAGGAGACCCCACCACGCTCCGAGGGAGTGTGTTCCACTGCTGACCTGCTCTTACTGTCAAAAAGTTGCTCCTAATGTTGAGGTGGAATCTCTGTTCCTGGAGCTTGCATCCATTGCTCCGTGTTCCAATCCTTGTGGCTGAAGAATGGGGTACAAATAAATAAATAATGATAATAAAAATAATAATAATCTGAAGTACTTGCAGAGTACCTTTATCTGAATATAGAGCAATTCCAGTTGGCCCTTAGGCAGTCCAGAATTCATATAAAGCTTTCTTGGGTCAGAAAGTGTAGTTCCAGGCCAGCTGTTGGTTTGTTTGTTTGTTAGTTTGCAGCTGTGTGGGACCGTGTAGAGATTTCCTGCCCAAAATATCCACAGCTGTTGTTTGCTTTTGAAGGTGCTAGTTTCACATACCCGTCAACATTTCACAGATGAAAACCAGTAGATGTGTGGCCAAGCAACATCAGAGTGTGGTCAAGGTGGTAAAAATAATTAATGAGGAAGAACATGCAAGCTAGGGGAGGCTGCAGTAGTTTGTTTTTGCCCGAGCCTACTGGGAAGGACAAACTTTCACCCCCTCCTCTCATCTCCCCCTGCTGAGTTAACTAAGTGCAAACTACTTAGGCAAGGCAATTAGTTTGTGCCAATTAAAGTTAGCTGAGGAGAAAAATGGGAGGAAGAGAGAGAAACTAGGACATTTTAAAAGCAGCTGAAAAAATGGAATGGCAGAGTATTAACTGGGACAGACCCTGACAAATCAGGACAGTTGGAGGATATGCCATCACCCTTTGGTGGCGGGGGGGGGGAGGGTAGCAGGGGGCTGGTGAGAAGCTTAAAGTGGGCCCAGTTTAGATGGTATAGTTGCCTTTTCTTCATCAAATGGCCAGCTTAAGAACTTTGTTAATATATGTATATTGCAGAGATGAGGAAAGGACATAATATAATTTGGCCTTGGGGAGTCAGGATTTTATTCCTTGATGTATTGCAGCAGTTCCTTCTCCCCAGTGATTGTCATCAGTATGATTCCTTTGCTGTGTTTCCTCCACTTCAGGAAATGATGTATATGTGGAATGGATTCACAGTCCTGGGCAAGCGGAAGGAGCTGCTAGAAGGGACTCTGGACACCCTGACACAGGCTGAGAAGCGACTGCAAGAGGCACCAGGTAACAGGCTGATTCCATAGACATTATAGAGGAGGAGGGCAGGTGACAAATACACGTACAGACTAAATAAATCCCCAGTACACTTCTTGCAATACGCATATCCTTCTGCCCAGCATAAATCACATGTGCTGCAGTCTATTCAGAGAAAGGCAGAACTGGAGCCGCAATAGTTCTGCTGGTCCAAGCAGACAGAGATTAAAAACTACGATAAAAGCCTTGGATATTTTTCCTAGCCAAACCCCTCTTAGTTTTCAAGTCCTTGGCAGAGACAGCAGTGATAGTTTGAGAAGAATGTCTTTCCAACTGTAAGATATAGAAACCTTACTCCTTTATCTTAAATCAACAGCACACACCTGTCACTCAACTGATAATTAAAATATTGTCATACTAGGACAGAATTATAACTCAGATCCCTTCATCCCTGAATACAAGATCTGGGGCTTTTTGTATAAGGTCTGTTGGTTCTCCCTCACAACCACCTTTGGGGCATGTTGTGAGTGGAGAGGGACACCTTTGCTTCCCCTTTTACCTGCAGTATTAAAGAAGGAATGATGTACTGGTGGCCATCGTCCCAGTGGTTAGGACTAATGAGAGTTGGAAGGCCATGGGTTCTTCTCCACAGGTTTAGAGCAAGAGAGCAACTGCTACATCAGTGGCCTGAATAACACCTTAAGTAGCAGTGGAGTAAGGCTTTATCTGCTTCACTTGGTTCACCTCTCTCTTGTGCTCTTTTCCTCCTCTTCCCCACTCCCGCAATACTCTCAGCCAGTGAGTACCAGGTAGATGACCAGTGTCTGGTGCTTCTCCTTAAAGGCCTCGTGCTCAAGCACTTGCACAGTTCGGCTGAGGCTGAGGCCTGCTTCAGTGCTGTCCATGGCAGGTGAGCTACTCTAAAGCTTCCCATCTCTTGGGAGGGGAATAGTAGGGTTGCGGGAAGAAGATATGGGGTGATCCAGTTTCTGTAATATTTTCCCACTGAAAATGTGGAAGTGATAAAGGCACAGAGAGGATGGTGGAGAAGAGAGAGGGCACTATACTGATTTGTTGTTCCTATAGAAGTCCCATAATTGCTTGCCTCTTCTGTCTAAAAAAGTCATGAAGGGATTAAATCTTTGGTTACAAGACGGAAAACTGGAGAGGGCTGTACCTTGAATGGTTGTCTAGAAGAGGGAGTTTCACCAAGCGTTGCTTGTTAAGCAACCAGGTAATAAGCTATATCTGCTGAAACTTCCCTTTTTTGCACAACCATTGAAGGTACAGGAACCCTCTCGTTTTCACTCCAGCAACTCAATTTAAACCCTAAATAGTTGAAGCCAGGAACATCTTGCAATATGGAGAAAACTCTTACCCCTCACATTCTTCAACTACTCCAGTAGTTGGTTCAGTGTGGTCTGGACACCACTGCTTTATAAAATCCTTTATGTACTTCACTGTTTATTTATGTTCTTTTGCAAGCAACTCAAATATGATTTCTTATGTATTCTACTTCATAATTTTCTCCTCTTCGCCTCTGCCTCAGCTCCTCTATTTACTGCATTTCCAATGTGAATGCCAGTAGCCTCCAACCAAAAAGCAGGCTCTCTTTACCTTAATGTCTGATTATCTGCCTACAGTGAGAAGAGGATCCGGTATGATCATTACTTGGTGCCCAATGCACTATTAGAGTTGAGCCTGCTGTGTGTGGCACAGGGCCGGAACGAAGAAGCTGTGCAGCTGCTCCGTAAGGCCAAGTAAGTGAACAGACTACATATCCCATAATACTCTGCCCTGTGGAAGTGGGGGAGGTTATACAGAAGCTCTTGCTACCCAAGAGTGTAATAGCATGCTAACCTGATGAAGCATGGGTATGAAGTTTGCCTGTCTGCCAAACAGGCAGCCATTATTTTCCTGATCCAGCTAGTAAGCTCTAAGAACAAATAAGCTTGAAGCTGCCTTAGAACAGTGGCCTATACCCAGTACTGTTTACTTTGTACAACTTTTAAAAGTTACTATGATGGACAAAAACTCTGAGAATCAATAGTGGGGCAAGAACTAACCAGTGGGAAGATCAGGACACCCTCAGAGAGACACTATGTTTAAATCCCGTTTCAGGATAAAATAGGAATTTGAGTTTTGCCCCAAATAGTATGACATTAAGAAACAATGGATAAGTAACAGACAGATGATTAAGGATTGGTGGAGTCTATGAAATAGCCAAGTAAGGCACAAAAGTTCCATTCTTGAACGCCATAACCTTCTACAGACTCTGCCAGCATTGCTTAATAACTAGAGGAATTTTGCAACTATGAGGGCTAGAAGCTTACATGTACAGTTGCCCCTCCACATTCGCGAACTTGACATTCGTGGTTTTGGTTATTCGCGGTTTTGGGAGGGCCCCCCCGGGCCCCCCCAAAACCGTGACACGGGGCCTCCAGAGGCCCCGTGAAAGACCTGGAGGGAGCAGGGAGGCGCGGAGAGGCCTCCACGGGGCCCCCAGAGGCGCTCCGGAGGCCCCATGAAGGCCTGGGGAGGGGGTGGGGAGGGGTGGCAAGGCCTTCACAGGACCCCCGGAGGCCCTCCGGAGGCCCCGCGAAGGCC
Organism: Gambelia wislizenii; assembly: GCA_030847615.1. NCBI lineage: Eukaryota > Metazoa > Chordata > Lepidosauria > Squamata > Crotaphytidae > Gambelia > Gambelia wislizenii. Next base: position 266,113,496 of record JAUMIR010000002.1, read on the forward strand.
TGGGGAGGGGTGGCGAGGCCTTCGCGGGACCCCCGGAGGCCCTCCGGAGACCCCCTGAAGGCCTGGGGAGGGGTGGGGAGGCCTTCGCGGGACCCCCGGAGGCCCTCCGGAGGCGCCGCGAAGGCCTGGGGAGGGGTGGGGAGGCCTTCGCGGGACCCCCGGAGGCCCTCCGGAGGCGCCGCGAAGGCCTGGGGAGGGGTGGGGAGGCCTTCGCGGGACCCCCAAAGGCCCTCCGGAGGCGCCGCGAAGGCCTGGGGAGGGGTGGCGAGGCCTTCGCGGGACCCCCCGAGGCCCTCCGGAGGCGCCGCGAAGGCCTGGGGAGGTGTGGCGAGGCCTTCGCGGGACCCCCAGAGGCCCTCCGGAGGCCCCGCGAAGGCCTGGGGAGGGAGGGAGGAAGGGCCGGGGAGGCCTCCGCGGGGCCTTGCTAGGCCCCACGAAGGCCTGGGGAGGGAGGGGGGAGGGGAGTCGTTATTCGCGGATTTTTCACATTCGCGGGGGTCCGCGGAACGGAACCCCCACGAATGTGAAGGGACGACTGTAGTAAACAAATATTTTGAATCCTGTGGACTCATATTCTGATTTAACTATGATTCTCTAGTTTTCTGTTTCTGGGAAACTGCAGAAAACATACAGCCCTATTAATAAGTGATCTTCTGTGTGTAAGAAAAGCTATTTTGAAGCTTTAGACAGTTCTGTAAAGCCAAACTAAGGAGATTTTCACATGGGGGCTAAAAGCCCCGATTCTGTCCCTCCACCTCCTCTCCTGTTTCTGCAATGGAATGGAGGTAAATGTTCGCACGCTTACCTCCATTCTGGAACAGGAACGGTCCTCCTCCACCTTGCCCAGCCAGCTGTAAATGCAGCTGTCGTAATGCTGCTTTTACGACCAGCTGGGGGAACTCCCGCTCGTTCTCGCGAGAGAACAAACGGGAGGGAAATTCAAATTAAAAAACCCCCAGCTGTCAAAAGAAAGAATAAAAATAAAAAACAAATTGTTTTAAATACAAGTAACCCAGGAAGGGGGGTGGGAAGGGTGGCACTTACCTGGCTGTCCACATCGTGGCAGGAAGTGCCTGCCATGGAGCTCCTCCCCCGTCATTCCAGAACAGCGACGGGATCCGATTCACACACCTGTGATTCCGTAACAGTAATGGAACCAGCTGCTTATTAATGACTTCTCCCCGTGATTACTATATCACGGGGAGAAAACAGAAGAGGCACAACATAGGAACGGAACAGGGTGGACGTCGTCCAAAAGGGAAAACCTTTCCCGACCCTGTTCCGTTCCTGCCACGGGATATATAGCCCATGTGAAAATCTCCTGAGTATACTTTGCAGTCTGCCTAATAAAAGACAAGCAAAGTTGTTTGATTTTGCAAATTTTCTACAGCGTGCATGACTTTGGTTTTCTTGGAGCACCGCTGAGGTTACTTCAATGCAAATTTTGAACTTAAAAAAAAATTAGTATCAAATACACACTGTTCTTGTTTGTGTGTGTGTGTGTGTGTGTGTGTAATATGACAGCTATCGAGTGCTTCTCTCAACAGGAACCATTACAAGAACTACTCAATGGAATCACGAACACTCTTCAGGATCCATGCTGTATTGTCTAAACTAAAGGCCAGCCAGGAAGAAAATGGTGCAGATGGAGCCAGCCCTTCCTAGGGAATCAGACAGACTGGTGTTCTTAGGAGTATCTGGACCAAAGAGAGAATCTGCCAAAGTACAAGGGCTTGGGATGCTGTCTCTTTCCATGGATGGATCCATTTGGAGGCCTGTGTATTGTCATCAGTTGTGCTACTTGACTATCAATCTACTGTTTGATACTTGGTATGTGAGAAAGGATGGTCTTTACCTATCTGGATTCCAGCTCTCAAAACTAGGGAGCAGCTGAGGAAATATTGCTTGGTAATTAATGAAGTTGAAAGGAACTGTCTGTCTTCATTAATCAATCTCTTCTCTCAGGGTCCTACAAATGAGGGCTAAGTCCTCTTCCAGTCTCGTGAGAATTTGGGAATAGACTGAAGATACAGTGCTCCCCATGTACCTTTTCTCTTTAGTATTTGTTAGCCATCCCTATTCTGCCTTCCTTCCTAATCTCTACTTCATCACTTGAGAAGTCCCACACTATACCAAGATGGCCCTTTACATTGTATTGGTGTTGAACTTAAAGAGTGTCAGTATCATAGCCATGAATCTCACCTTCGACTGGAAACTGTGTTTATCTCAAGTACTGGAAACTCTACTCTGTTGTGGCCTTCTCTTTTTAAATGTGCAGGGAGGGGTTGTTTTTAAAGAAAACTCACTGGATCAATAGCCGTTTAGAGGACATTTTTTAATATCAGAAAAGGGAAAACAAGCTGTTTACTGGCCCTTAAACTTTACAGGCTCATGCTCTTAAAGCAGAAAACAACTAATGGTTGTTGTACACACAGATAAGTGAATAGTTTAAAGACTTGATCCTGTGTGTAGATCATCCTAAAACAACTGGTGGACTTCTTATCTGAATTGTGTACCATTCAATCAGTTTATTGCATCAGCCTGTAGGAGTGAATTCTACAGATTCGCCAGGGCATTCAAACACCATGCATGCACATTTGATCTATGTTAGTATCCTTCCTACAGTGCGACAGATCTTGTGCATGCATTGGAAACGATTTGCCATATATTTTACTCAGGGGTGCTGATTAGATATGTATTGAAACCCATGTGAGAGAACCTCAATTGGCTCCAGGCAATTTTAGAATTGCACATTTTGAAAACTTTTAGGTTTTAAATTTCTTCATAAAGTTGCATGCATAGTAGCAGAGCAGGAAGGCATGAAAGGGATAAAGTTTCATGCACCCCTTATTCCCTTGTTCAGTCACTGCACACTGAAGTCTGATCCTTGTCGTTTCTGAAAGTGCCCTTTAGAAAATCCCTTGCTGTGGAAGGAAGCAATGGTATTCTGAAACCTCTCTTTCTTGCTGCTTTCATTGGCTCTTTTCTTTTTCCCTACTCTTGACCTTGGTTGTTTTCCAAGCAAATATTTTCAGGGAGCAAGTGAAATATATTCACTCAAATGGCAATTTGACTAGGTCACGTTGCAGCAGCACTTAACCTGATAGTATGAAAGTGCAGGCCTTTCATTTATGAGCTGGATGAGGGTGGAGTGAGGCTCTAAGACAAGATAAGGATTAATTGCCGTTGACTCATGATCACTGCAGCTTGTCTTCCCTGGCTCTTTTTAACATAAGGCTTGTTCTCTGTATGCAACCTGCCTTGCCACTGTTACTTTTGAAGGCTTTTGGAGTACTCTTGAATTGTTTACTTTTTGCTAATCCATGTGAACTCATTCACAAGTGTCTGCCCAATGGTCATCCTGATTTCTTGCATGTCCTCCACAATTTGACCCATCTAAAAGCTCATTTCAAATGGATAAATAACATTCATGCATCATGTCTTGATGCTCATTTGGAATCCCTAATTCAACAAATGGAGCTTTGGCATAACCTGGAGCAGGACAAGCCTAGCCCCAACTGTGGCACCTCAAGGTTTGACACAACAGGGATAGTGGCATTTCATCTGAGGCAGTCATCATTGGGCTTCTGTCCTTGAAAGCTTGTCAGATCTTAATCATTAAGGTGACACAAGATACTTTTGTTCTTTTGACTGCAACAGACAACACAGCTATCCCTTATGAGGTTTATGACAGGGGCATCTAGACTATACTCTGCTATACATAAACCTTATTGTAATTGCCACAAGAGAAAAGAAGGGGAGGGGTGCAAACAATGTAGTCCTTGTGAGAATTTCAGAATAGGTGTTAGAAGGAAGTTGGCAGTACGCTGTGAGAGACAGGATAATGTGTTGAGTCAAAATGCCAGAATGACTCAATTTAAATGAAACAATTCTACCTCACTGGTGTTGTAAACTGCTAATACAGTGACATGCCCAGCCTTAGCATAGCTATTCTGTTTTGTATAGCACTCCGAACTGCTTGTAATTTAATTCCCATGCATGCACTTCTATCCCTTCTCTTCGGGCAGTGTCATGAACTGTAACTTGGTCCAGAAAGTGCCTCTTTCCCCTGCTTGAAGCTACTCTCACAATCAACAACAAAATTCCACTGGGGCATGGTTCTGAACTACTCCAAAAAGAGCAATCCAGGATTTTTAACTCAGCACCTGCAAAACTTTAAAGGGGGGGAGGGGTTATAGGTTTCTTGTTTCTCATATTGTTGCTTTCCTGACAAAAATTGCCCCACCTTTCATTAGTTACATGTAGATTGCGGTAAATCCCTACTGTTTGTACAATATTGTATGTATTCTGGGAGAAGAACTCAGTCTTTTGTGTATATGAGGAAATGTGTTGTTTTGCAATGTGAGATTAAGGAGTTATCACATCATCAAAGTGATAACACCATCCAGCTGTCACTCATCAGGGGGTTTTGCTGCCCCCCCAGTGCAAGATGATTATTAAACTGAAATGGTTGAAACTCTTGCATAGGGTCACACTGGAAACTAACTTGCATGTCCTGCCAGATTAGCAAGGAGCAGCTCTCTGCTACAGATTAACAGCTCAAGTACACCTTACAAAGGAAAAATCAGATAAACATAAAATACTGTTGCTGCTACCACCAAAAAAAGGATATAAGGTTCTAGCTGGGGGGAAAAAATCAGTAATTGAATCATTTTTATCTTTTAGCTGTTGAGAAAAATCCTTGTTCCAACACTAGCTGATTTTAATTATGACAAATGTATGTAAAATAAAAATAATTTATAGAAAGGCTTGGTTTCATTTAACAAAAGTTGAAGATTTGGGGGTAAAAGGTGTTTGTTTTATTTGTCCCATCTACAAAAAAGGGATGACTTTACAGCTTGCCAGGAAAGAGATGGTACAGAGAGGCTAGTTCACCCCTTGTGGTTGTAGCCACATGGTAACTGCTGCAGCTGGAAGGATGACCAAATGCACTGTATGACTAGCTTATATTGTCACTACAAAGATAGAACAGAGAATAGCAGGGTTTAATTTGTGCCCTCCTCTCCCATCAACTTAGCTGTTTTTAAGGTAAACAGTGGTGGTACAAGAACAAGGGTTGGTTTCTTTCAAATAATTTAATTGACTCCCCCCCCACCTTTCCATTCTCACTAGGATCAATTGAAGATTGCTTTTAGATAGAAATCCAATAGTCCCTGTGAAGCTTTACAGTTGTGCCACTAGAGGGAGACCAATTACCATGTTACAAGTTCTTCTGAGCCCACCATTGTGAAAACAGAACCAGCACACAGACTTTTCCAGCTGAACAGTCTGAAGCAGAGAGGGCAACACATAACCTGCTTTTGGCAGGATGCCATACTGAACACAGGCCTTTGCTGTGGCTACAGCAGTACAGTGATAGTTGCAGCTAGTAGGCTGGGATGCATGTAAAGAGAGCAGCATTTGCTTCCAACTTGCTGCTTAAGGGAAGGCGGCTGGTCAGCAGCATCATTCCCCAGCAGCTGAAGATTTTAAAACATGCAAGTATCTGCTGGGAGGGGGGTGATTTTCAAACCAGAGCCACAGCTGCTTGTGTCTGGCTGAAGGTAATTTGGCTAGCTGAGAGAGCTGTCCCAGCTGCATAGAATGGTGCAGGAATCATGCCAGCATTTAGTCCAGCTTCCCCTACCTGCTATCAGTCTACATGGTGGAAGGTGCTGGCATCAATATAGACAACAAAGAGGGGAAGATGTGCCAGAGCTCAGCCACACAACACTACTAACAGCAGAATTCTTTTGGAGTAGCATACATTTCTGCTGAACTCCTACTCACAACTCTACAGCTGCAAAGTCAAAATTGATTAAGTCAAAAATAGAGTGTGAAGAAAATAGTTTTATCACTTCAGCCCACTTGAAGGGTTCCCAGTTAGACTGCCAGACTCAGTAACAAGCTGTATTCCTCTGCTTTAAATAGCTGCGCAGAAAGAATAATGTCAGGAGCCAGTTTCTCCCACCACTGTGCTACAATGATTGAAACTCTGGCTCTACAGATGCCTCCTCCTGTGCAACCATTAGACACACAAAACATTGTGTTCCAAGTTGAATTTGGTAATGTTACTTTAGTAAATGCACCATGTAAAGTTTTACCAGGGAGCCCCGGTGGCGCAGTGGTTAATGCCAGTCCTGCAAGTCACCAGTTGCAAGTTTGATCCCAGAGGGCTCCAAGGTTCACTCAGCCTTCCATCCTTTCGTAGGTTGGTAAAATGAGTACCCGGCTTGTGGGGGCAATTAGCAAACACACATTGGAAACTGCTTAATGCAGTGTAGATGTGTAAATTGCTATTGCTTAAAACAGTTTGTAAGCCGCTCTGATAGCCTTGTGGCCGAACAGCGGGCTATAAATAACTAAATTTAAAAAAAATACTGAGCAGGACCTCTTAAAGATGTATTCTTTTGGCCTGGGAACTGCCTAAATGTTGTGATTTAAGTAATAGGAGTTATTTTTAAAATCCCAGAAAGCCAAGGTTAATACACCAGGTATGTTTATTAAACCGTATACAACACATTGGCCAGCTAGTCAGTGCACTCAAAGGTAGAGTACTTCACAGGGACAGCAGCAGCTGTTATTATCAATCGTCCTCAGAATCCACTGGCAGAAAAGACAAAGCATCCAATGTTATTAGCAGGGATGGTGTTAGAATTCAAAACCTTTATTTGGTCAGTGATGGATAGTCAAAAGATCCAGAATATATTCTATGTCAATGGGACCCACACTTGCAGATCTGGAAGCTGGCCTGAAGCCAGTGTCAGATTTTGCAGTAAATACACAGGCCTCTGGGAATCATGGGGCTGTTAGCTAAAGTCACTGCCTGGAGGCTGCATTTATTTCAGGAAGATTCAGCACTCTGTGTAACCCGGTGGTGCAAGACCTCTGTAGTAGCAACCTGCTCATGTTTGTCTGAGCCAGAGGCAACAGCTGCTCCTTCTATCGCTTTTTTGGCCAAAATCTCCTCTCTACGCTGCTTCTTCAGCAGTTTCTGCTCCTTCCGTCTAGCCTTCTCCATCTCTTGCATCATTTCTTGGAACTCGGGGCTGCGGTGGTCCAAGTTGTAGCCAAATCGTTCACGGGCTTCAGCCAGTAGGCGCTGCCGCCGCTCTTTTTCTTCAAGCTCCTTTGCTTTGCGCAGAGCCTTCTCCTGCTGCCACTCTGCTATCATCTGGGGCATTTTGGCCATTTTAGCAGCAATGAGCTCCTCTCTGTAAGGGAGAAACAACAGAATGTCAGAAACCTCTGGATTCCCCAAAGCAGAGGACAAGACAGAGGATGCTTCCTGACATATTGCATTTTATTTAGGTATTCTCACCTTGGTAGCTTCCAGATTTGTTGACTAACTCTAATCATCACCAGCCAGGGCCATGAGAGTTGTAATCCCAGATTTCTGGAGAGGCTAATTTACCCAAGAGAAGCAATACATCTGCCATAAAGAATTAAAATGTGCAATATGCCCACAAGCAGTGGTCTGAAAGTTTTGGCTTGGCTTGCTAACAATCCAAAAGTTACAGTTGCCACATTCTTCCCCACTCCTGGCTTGATAGAGGCAAATGCCTTCACCCATCAGCAAAGGAGGCTACCCTAAATACTACTTGTGGTAAAGGCAACCTGCGAACAAAGGCTTGCTGGTTTAGCCCTGCACGGCTAAAGCATTCTAGGAGAAACCCCTCACAACACTTGTGGCTAGGGGGATATGTGGGGATTGTTACAAAGCTACTGGGACAACCCGTGGCCACTTCTGCAGCTTCAGAGTTGGAAGGAAAGTTTGCTTTTCATCATGCACAAGTAGATCTGCTGTCTACATTTATAATGGAAGAAAGTGTTGCCACCCTATGCCATTGGTAATAGAGAAAGCACCTATGTAAGTTAGCCACAATAAACGACTTGAGTTTTACTCCCCTTAATTTGTGTATTTCATTCCACACAATGGTCCATTTTCCCATGTATAATTGTTAGATTAGTTTCAAAGCACAAGATAAAAAGCTTCATTGAACAGTTCCACCATTTGGTTATACAGTACTATTTCATCAACAGCTGGCTTAAAATAGCTTTTTCCCTTCAACATGTTTCACTTCTCTAGGATCACCATGGTCACTTCTGACAGGGATCTGGAGTGAGCTGGCTATGAAACGTGTGACCAAATTCCCTTTCCAATACTAGGAAGAATATCTCTGTGTTAGCATTCTCCAAAACAGTTTAAATAATCCCGGTTATAAAGACTGCAGGACAGGTAACTTATTACACTAAATCTAGAAACACTTGTCTAAATAAGCAAAATGCTTCCAGGTTTCAAGCTTTTCTCCTAGTCCTGAAATACACTACACAGATGCCGCAAACACTTCTTTCGCCACATCCCTGCTGGTAACCAGCAGTCCATTCACACCACACAATTAGAGCACTATTATTCCACTTTATTTGCTATGGCTGCCTCCTATGGAATCCTGGGATTTGCAGTTTAGGGAGGGGCATTTACAACTCTCAGCCAGAGAGCTCTTAGGCCTCACTAAATTAGAGCATGTCCAGAGGAGGGCAAGTAAAATGGTGAAAGGTCTGGAAACCATGCCTTATGAGGAAAGACTTAGGGAGCTGGGTATGTTTAGCCTGGAAAAAAGATGGTTAAGGGGCGATACGATAGCCCTGTTTAAGTATCTGAAGGGGTGTCACATTGAAGATGGAGCAAGCTTGTTTTCTGCTGCTCCAGAGACTAGAACACGGAGCAATGGATGCAAGCTCCAGGAACGGAGATTCCACCTCAACATTAGGAGGAACTTTCTGACAGTAAGAGCTGTTTGGCAGTGGAACACACTCCCTCGGAGCGTGGTGGGGTCTCCTTCCTTGGAGGTCTTTAAACAGAGGCTGGATGGCCATCTGTCAGGGATGCTTTGATCGTGATTTCCTGCATGGCAGGGGGTTGGACTGGATGGCCCTCAGGGTCTCTTCCAACTCATAGTTTCTATGATAAACTACAAACCCCAGAATTCCACAGGAGGAAGTCAGAGCAGTTGAAGTGGAATAGTAACACTATAACAGTGTAGTGTGAAAATCTCCATAGTCTTCAACTCAGACACTCAAAAAATGAGGGGTGCTTTCCCCACCCTGCTCGCCACACCACGGGCCACTGAGGGTCCTCCCTCCCCTTCAGTGGACAGGGCTCTTCACTGCTTGCTGCAATCTCGGTTGATTTATTCGACAATTTTCTGTTCAGCGCTACAGATATCAAGTGCCTTGGTAACAGTGACAAATATGCAACACACAACACCAATGAGAGAAGTACAGAACGAGGGCTTCCAGCCCGGTTTTAAGCACATTTACCCAGAAGTAAAAGGGTGCTCTGGATAGCAGCTTAAAACAAAACAAAACAAAACAGAGTCAAGTCAAAGGCTTTAATGGCCAGCATCCATAGATTTTCCTTGGGGTTTTTTTTTCTGTGCTGTGGGGCCGTGTTTTGGAATAGTTTCTTTCTGACGTTTCACCTGCATCTGTGGCTGGCATTTTCAGAGAATGGTTGGGTAGAAGTGTGTGTGGAGTTTGTATGCTGTGAACCCCTGTTGGGGAGGATATGTAAATTTGTGTATTTGAATGGCTAGTTTCTGGGTGGAGATATGCAAGGAGGATTAGTGTCTGACACCACAACTATCATGTCAGAATGCACAGAGAAGCTATTGAAATCCACAAACACTTGGACAACTTCAACAGGAAAGAAGAAACCCTAAAAGTAAACAATATCTGGCTCCCAGTTTTGAAGAACAATACTGTAGAATCAAAACTCAACACTTACAAAGGAATTCCACCCAGGGACAGGGGGATTTCCAGCAGATAATGGCCCATCAACCAACCATTAGCCAGACACTTAAGGAGCCTTGCATTTCCATACCCAGAAACTAACCATTCAGTTACACAAAGGTACATATACTCCCCAAGAGGGGTTCACAATATATAAACCCCCACACCCACTCCTACCCAACCATTCTCTAAAGGTGCCAGCCACAGATGCAGGTGAAACGTCAGAAAGAAACTCTTCCAGAACACAGCCTCACAGCCCAGAAAAAAACCAAGGAAAACCAGGGGAGGTGATGCTTCCCGCCTTTTCCTTCCAGCCCCACTTCAGCGGTCACAGTTGCAGCCTTAGGCAAGGCGGCTTAGTTGGAGCAAATCCCACTGAAGGTCGGAGGGTATGTGTGTTACTTTTCTCCACAAAAAAGGGACAGGCAGTATTTTTATTAGGAAAGGTGAAACAAAACAATAAGCACTGTCCCAAGTCAACTCTGCGGCCCAGGTTCTTCCTCTCACTCACCTCTGCCGCGCCTTGGCTTCAGCCTCCTGCTCTTTCGCCTGGAGGGCCTTCTCCATTTCCCTCAGCGACGGGCACCATGTCCTCTCCTCCTCTTCAATCTCTTTAAGCTGCTCGGGTGTGGGCCAGAGTTTGCTCGGATTAACCCCGGAGGCCGCCCCATAGCGCCCGAACAGCTTGGCCTCGAAGGCGGCTGTCAACTGCCATTCCGGCGTCCGCGGGTTAGACGGGTCCGGCCGATACACTCCACCCAGCTGCCGCTTCAGCGGCCTCGCGTTGTAAAAACGGACTCCCCCGATCACTAGCCGGCTTCCACGAGCCGCCATCTTGAAATAGGCTTCACAGCCACCCAGAACGGTGAAAGCCGCCATCTTGGATAGAGTGCCTCCGCCCAGTAGGCGGGGCCATCTTGGATCTACTCGGTGTGCACGCCGCCATTTTGGAGTCGTTTGCTCGCCGCGTCCAAAAAGATGGACGCCTCCATTTTGGAGCCTTACGTCACCGCATAGGGGCTGACCATAGACTGTGAGGGAGTTTGGTCATAGAGATAAAAAGGTCAAGAGCGATGCGGTCGGGTTGAATTTTTAGCTGAAAGTTTAGTTTTACACTCTTAGAGGAAAAAAGACAGAAAAATATACAGAAAGCACTATACAGTTGTCCCTTCGTATTCGCTGGGGTTTGGTTCCAGAACCCCCCCGTGGATACCAAAATCCGTGAATACTCAAGTCCAATTCTATGCAATGGCATAGCAAAATGGTGAGCCTTATATAAGATGGCACAATCAAGGTTTGCTTTTTTGAATTATTATTTTTAAAGAATATTTTCAAGCCGTGAATACTTAAATCCGTGGATACCAAATCCGTGGATACGGAGGGACAACTGTAATTCTACATTGCTTTTGAACAGAGCACAGTCACGCGGGCATTCAACTGAATACTGCTAATTGGGTCTGGTTTTAAAAGGTACCAATTGAACGATATTTAGTTTTCCTGACCTGTTGTGTGTTTGCTTTGTGTACCTTTTCTTTTGCTGTGCTGCAAGTGCCGGCGAAACATCAGATGTTGTGGGACTGCAACACCTATCAGTCCTAACCAGTGTAGACAATGATCACGCATGATGGGAGTTGTAATTTATCAATTTCTGGAGACCTCAGATTGATTCCTCATCTGTATTGTACTTCTTGATTACAGCATGACTGTAATATGTTAAATTGATTTAGGCTTATATGTTCTCCGCAGTTATAGCACCTTGATATTAGTTTAACTGCCCTGGTTCCATCCTACCAAACCCTGAAATTTGTGTGGTTTTTTTTTGTTTTCATTTTCGTTTTTGTTTTGTTCTGTTTTGTTTTGGTACTCAGGAGATTATCAGACAGGAACGCAAAAAGTGTTCCTGCCCCACAATCTCCAGAGTCATCCCTGTCCCAGCACAATAACCATCCCCATCAGACTTACCTTCTCTTGCAGCCAAAGGCAGCCCAGGCATTTCCTGGACTGAAATCCTGCCCGTTCTTCCAAGATGCAAGTGCAGAAAATTCAAAAAGAAAAAGAAAAACACACACACAAAAGTTCACAAAAGCACATGCACACACTAACCAAAAAAAAAAAAAAAAAAGTAACCCAGGGAGGGTACAAAAAAGAGGGTAGCCTACCTGGTTCTTGTGATCCCACCTGGAAGTGTTCTAGCAGGAGCGCCCATCAACGCTGTATTCACAAGTCAAAAACGGTGTGAGGTTTCAGATACCAGCAATGCCAGCACCAAAACGGGATGGGTGATCCATTAACAGCTCTGGCCCATCAATAAAAAGAAATGCCACAAGAACGGCAGCAGAACGCAAAAGGACGCTGGCATCTTTTTGGTGAGCTGTTCTCAGTACTTCAGCAAAGGGTTCTCAGTACTTCACCAAACTGCAAATTCCAGGCTTCTGTGTGGGGTGAAACCATGGCAATTAACATAGTTACTGGTTATCAAACTGATACACCTGAGTGGTCTCTCTCAGCCTAAGTGCTGACTGTCCTAGCTGGTTGACTGGCAGTACTCACTCACACTCCTGTTTTTCATTACCTCAGACTCGCTATGTTTTGGACTACTCTGTTACTCCTTGCTGGTTTGTGTATCTGGACTTCTGACCTGCTGATACGACTTCTGGAGGATGTCAATTACTCTTGTGTTTTTAATCTCAGTCAGATAATACATGACTGACCTGGACTGGACTGACTACCTGACAGCTCCTACACACCAACCACTTGCTTCCTTGGGCACTGGCTGACTCATATCCAGGACGATATCACACCAAGGCCCATTGCCTCTCTACATCTACAGAGAAAGCAAATATCTCAGTTTAAAGAACCCTGAGTCAGAAAATGTGTGCTTGTATGGGTACCACCCAGACCCCTCTGGCAAATTAGGGTAAGATATTCAGCTATATTTAGAAATGGTTGCGAATAGAGGCCTTTTCCAATAATTTAACTAGTAAACAATACAGTTAGGTGATACCCCCAACTTTCATTAAGCTTCCTTGGTCTTGTTTGACTTATAATACTCCTTGAAGGAGAATTTCTAACTTTTGACAATATAGGTTTATATGTGTGAGAGGTACACAGTGATTAAGGCAGTGCATTTCTCCTCAGTCTGACCTGCACTCTTTCCCTAAAGGAGATCATTGCTACTTAAGAGTTAGAAATGAGATTTTCTTAGGCTGCAGCAGGTCTCACTTAAAAGGAAGCAGGGGGACATTCCTGGCTACTAAAGACTTAACCTCTCATACCCAACCCAACCCCACAAAGCTCCCATTCTAAATCCATACTTTGTTTTTAAACAGGCATATAATCAAGAGGCAACTTCCTTTTCCCAATTCAACCTGGAGACTATTGGAGTTCAGTGTCAGAGGTTTTAAACTACAGTAATGGCATAATGTGTGACATGATGGTTTGGGTGTTGGGCTAGGACTTTGGAGATCAGATGTCAAATCCCTGTTTGGTCATGGAAACCTACTGGGTGACCTTGGGCAAGTCACAGGTATATAGAGGCACCTGTGTGCCCGCTTGACAAGATGATCAGGAAATGTGCTGTCTCCTGGCACACACATTCAGGATGTCACTGACAACATGCAAAAACTGATCAAGAACACAGATCAGCACCCCTTTCTCCTTATTCATGTTGGAACCAATGGCATGGGTAAAAACACTTTTGAGCAGGTCACCTCTGACTATGAAGCTTTGATCAGGAAGCTGAAGGGGTTTGAGGCACAGGTGATATTCTGGTCAATTCTGCCAGTGAAAGATAGAGGACTACACAGGAACACGAAGATACTAAAATGAATTACTGGCTATGTAGATGGTGGAGGTTCTGGGGCCACAGTCTTCACTTATTAGAGAGAAGACTACCGGCTACAGATGGGCTACACCTCACAAAGACTGAGAATAATGTCTTTGGTAGTAGTATGGCAAGTCTGATCAAGAGGGCTTTAAACTAAGTTGTTGGGGACTGGAGAGGATAACACGAACATCAGTCCAAAGGCAAACTCTAAATACAAGGATGTGAATTCTAGAGGAGAAGCTGATGGAGAGAATGGGAATCCACAGAAAAACTGTCAGTAAACTAATAGGTGAGAACAAACAAAGCTTCAAACATCTATATACCAACACACAGAGTTTGGGAAACAAACAAGCTGAGCTTGAAGTACTAGTGCAGCCAGGTAAATATAACTTTCAAGGCATAACAGAGACCTGGTGAGATGACTCCCATGATTGGAATATTACAATTGAAGAATCTCTTTCTTTCTCTGGCTTTTGCTTTCTGCAAGTGCGCTGATGACTAAAAAGGCCAATCCGAGATAAACATGTCCGGTTGCAGAAAGCACAGCAGAAGGTCTCCTTGGGTGATGATTCCAGGTTGTGATTCTTTCTGCGTTGTCGTTTCTCTTCAAGACTTGTTCGGCGTGAGTTCTCAAATAAGGCTGCAGCATTGTGGATAGTGCATCTCCATGCCTCCTGATGTGAGACCAGGGCGGACCATTGTTGGTGATCAATTTGGCCAAGCCTGAGATGTTGCTTCAGGGAGTCCTTGTATAGCTTTTTTGGAGTGCCCCTCTTACGCTGACCCGTGGCGAGTTCACCGTAGAGTAGTATTTTTGGGAGGCGATGGCCCTCCATCCTAGAAACGTGCCCTGCCCAGCGCAGCTGTGTTCTCAATATCATGGCCTCAATGCTGGTGATCCCTGCTTGCTCAAGGACAGCAACATTCGTCACATAGTCAGTCCAGTGTATATTTAGGATTGTGCATAGACAGCGCTGATGAAAGCGTTCGAGGAGTCATAGGTGGTGGCGATAGGTGACCCATGTTTCAGATCCATAAAGGAGGATAGACAGTACAATGGCTAGATGTATGTGAAAAGGAGGGGAGTAGCATTATATGTCAGACAAATTCATTTGTACAGAAATCCATGAGAGTGATCAGAGTGGACCAGTTAAGAGCATTTGAGTTAAAAATAAATAGAGAAATAAATAAATAAATGCAACATTGTGGTAGGAGTTTATTACAGGCCACCAAACCAAAAAGAGGTGATGGACAATGCTTTTCAGAAATAAATATCAGAAATCTCAAAGATGCAAGAATTAGTAGTTATGGGGGACTTCAATTATCCTGATATTTGCTGGGAGACTAACTTTGCTAAGCATAGGCTCTCTGACAAATTCCTGATGTCCCTTGCACATAATTTCTTATTTCAAAAGGTAGAGGAAGGAACAAGGGGATCGGCAATCCTGGACTTGATCCTAACCAATAGGGAGGAATTGGTCACTGGGATCAAAGTAGCTGGTACTTTAGAGGGAAGTAGTTGTGTAATGCTAGAATTCGCAATTGTGGGAGAGGACAAAGAAGAATACGGTCAAATATAGACCTTGGATTTAAGGAAAGCTGATATAACAAATTCAGGGAATTACTAGGTGGAATCCCATGGCTAGACATGCTAAGGGGAAAAAAACACCCAGCAAGGGCGGGGGTTCTTGAAGAATGAGTTGCAAAAAGCACAAGCAGAAACAATCCCATGAAAGAAAGAAAAATGGGAAACATCTGAAAAAGCCAATGTAGCTACACAGCAAACCCAAGGAGAAAGTGAAAAGAAAAAGGAGAATGTGTATAGGATGGAAGGAAGGACAAATCACTAAGGAAGAGTACAGATGTGTAGTCCAAGCTTGCAGGAATAGTATAAGGAAAGCTAAAGCTCAAAATGAGCTGAGACTGGCCAGGCAAGCAAAGAGAAACAAAAAGTTCCCCCCCGCCCAGATATATTCAAAGCAAGAGAATGACCAAGAAGACAGTGAGGCTGCTGTTCAATAAGGACAGCAGAATGCTAACAGGTCACAATGAAAAGGCAAAATTGCTCAATACCTATTTTGCTTCAGTTTCCCCCCAAAAAAGAGAACTGTATGCTTCCATGCATCATCAGAGATCTTGGCAAGAGATCTGGATTGCAAATCAAGATTGATAGGGAGTTAGTCAGATATCATCTAGTTAAACTAAATGAGTTCAAATCTGCAGAGCCAGATGAATTGCATCCCAGAATACTGAATAACTTGCTTGATGTACTCTCTGAAGCCCTTGCCATAATTTTTGAGAAATCTTGCAGAACAGATGAGGTACTAAAGGAATGAAGAAGGGCAAACATTTTCCCTTTTCCAAAAAAGGCAAAAAAGAAAACCCAGGAAACTACAAAACAGTCAGGCCAACCTCAATACCAGGAAAAATATTATAATGGATTACATAGGAGTTGGTCTGCAAGTATCTTGATAACAATGCAGTGATCAGTAAGAGCCAACATGGATTTGAACAAATCCTGCCAAACTAATTTTATATCTTTTTTTGATCAGGTCACTTGTTTAGTAATTGGTGGGAATGCTGTGGGTGTCATTTATCTGGATTTCACTGAAGCATTTGATAAAGTCCCACATAATATTTTGATTCCTAAACTGTGGAATAAGTGGGAACACTGTCAGATGGAGCCTGTTACCATGCCTTACACCCACTCCTGCTAATATTTCATAATTCAGCAATATTAAGATGCTCCATGTGGTCTAGTAGATCAGGGAAGACCATAGGAGGTCAATTGGAGGTTGCCAGGATCTAAGGGAGGCATTGCGGAAAAGTACTAGCACGCCCAAGATAGGATTATGTGGAACCCCCTGGTAAATAAAGCTATCCAGGTGGAATGTATTAATCCCTCTTGGACACTCTTGGCAATGAGTCATCTATCACAAACAAACAGTGACTGTAACCTCCATTATCCCCAGAAAGCCTTTCCTTGCATCTTTCGTATCCCACAATAAGGAGGTTGTCATATACCCTTCAACTCTAATATCTCAGCCATTAACAATCATTAACCAAATTGTGGTTTCCTTTGTTTTAACTGTGGGAGATCCATCTAAACATTGCTCTAGATTCAAACACACCTTCAGGATATGAAATTGGGTATAAATATTAGCCCCAAATAATAGTCAAGTGTGCAAAGTAGTACTGAC
This sequence comes from Gambelia wislizenii, assembly GCA_030847615.1. NCBI lineage: Eukaryota > Metazoa > Chordata > Lepidosauria > Squamata > Crotaphytidae > Gambelia > Gambelia wislizenii. The sequence goes on from JAUMIR010000002.1 coordinate 266,130,314, forward strand.
ACCATCACTATGCCAGATTTCTGTGACACCCTCAAATTCGCATCTGAGTCTTCTTTGTTGCATGAACCTCTGCTCTTCAGGACTGGTAAATATCGCCCATACATCCCCAAATCTATTCCTCTATCCTACTTTTCTGCCTTAACTCATTGTTAGCCTTGTGTGGTTCTTGTGAGTGTGAATGCATTTGTAAATGCTTCTGTGTTTATTTTCCAATAAAAACCATTTTATTTCACTTTAACCTGGAGTCTTGGCAGTTAGTACTGGTATACACAGGAGTAAATACAGTTGTCCCTTCATCATCGCTGAGGTTTGGTTCCAGGAGCCCCATGGATACCAAAATCTGTGAATACTCAAGTCCCATTATGTGCAATGGCATAGTAAAATGGTGTCCCTTATATAAGATGGCAAAATCAAGGTTTCCTTTTTGGATTATTATTTTTTAAAGAATATTTTCAAGCTGTGAATACTTAAATCTGTGGATACCAAATCCGTGGATACGGAGGGACAACTGTATCTCCCAAGTTACCTGACCTCTTGCAGCCATTCATTTAAACTAATAATAATTCCCCCAAATAATATAATTTTAGTGTCACAAGTGGATCCCCCACGGATCCCACCAATTTGAGTAACAAGCCATAGCTGGTTGGAAAACTGTGTTCAAAGAATCATCATCAATGGCTGCATTTCATGCTGGAAGCAGGTCTTGAGCGGAGGGCCTCATGGTTTTATCCTAGGGGCCATTATTCTTTAACATATTTATCAATGACTTAGATGATGGGGTGAAAGGAATCCTTGTCAGGTTTGCAGGTGACATAAAATTTGAAAGTTGATCGTGAGTAAAAATCGCCGAAATATAACACTCAAATGTCCCTGCGGTACCGCAACAGTACCGGAAGGGACGGGCGTCATCCGAAAGGGATGCCCTGCAGCGCAGCAGCCTCGCAACGTGGCGAGGCTGCTTCCGTTGCATTTTAGATGTCCGAAAAAGTCCTTAGAGTCATTTGACAATGGAATCAATTGCTTAGAGACCTGCTTTGGTGATGGAATCAATTGCTTAAAGAGGTGGTGGGGTCTCCTTCTTTGGGCATCTTTAAAAAGAGGCTGGACAGCTACAGTAACTGCTTAGGATGGTTTAGGCAGAGATCCTGCATTGAGCAGGGAGTTGGACTAGATGCCCCATAAGACCCCTTTCAACTCTATGATTCTATGACTCTATAACATTCTCTCAGCTTCAGAGGAAGGCAATTACACACCTCCTCTGAACAAATCTTGCCAAGAAGGCTCCATGATAGTTTCACCTCACAAGTCAGAAATGACTTGAAGGCCAACAACAACAACAACAACAACAACAGGATTGTTTGGCTGAAAGGTAAGGGTAAAGCTCAAAGTTGGAATTGGAATTGGTCAGTGTGTCACAAATAGATGTAGAGCTATGGAAATGAACACAATGTCCTTCATGAGCCACCTGCAATATGTCCTCCATCTGTGGCATCATCATGTATACTCTTATTGACTTTTTAGGGCTGAATCTGAATCAGAGTTGTATAAATGTGACTCTTAGGAATACAGTAGAGAGAAAGCCTTTTGACTGAATGTTGTGTCAAACTTTCACCTCAACTGCTCACATTTTTAAAAGTTTTTTTAAAAAGTCTTTTGAGGAAGGTTCTCTATTGCATCTTACTCTGTTGTAGAAGGTTAACAATGGAACAATTGATCAGCATCTCTATCTCAACACACATACATTCACTCACCTTGTTCTGAACATTCAGAAACCAGGCTGTTGTTTTACGAGATAGTTTTATGTATGTTTTGGGCTGCGAGAATAATTATTTCTCCCTATTAAAATGAAAAATACATGCAATGGTTTGTTTGCTTTAAACCTGATGGCTTTTAATGAGATATCAGGATTGCTGTACTGGAAAAATTGCTCATTTCAATGGGAGAGTAATGATCCCTGTGCAAAGCAAAAAATGTCAGCACCCCCACTGACCTGTAATGATGGTGTTATTTCTACATAGCCCCTCCAAGGCAATCTTAGCTCAAGATTACGGTAAATTTTCTCTCTCTCTCTTTCCGCTTAGGCTAGCTTTAGCTCCAGGAACAATCCGGGGGCACTTGCAGTCATTAAATATCCTTGATTTAACTTTCCCCAAGAGCCAGGGTGTTAACCTGCTTCCTGGCTGGACTCCGGTTTCATTAATTACTGTATATTCCTTACTTCTGAATTTCCTTCCCCTTCTTCTACTTTATGTTACTTATAAAAATCACTTTTCTAGCCTATCCTCACAATCCCTGCAAAATTTCTACATGTCAGTGCTTTGTACGTACAGTACCACATATTCTGTGTGCAGCATGTGACAACTGGATGAAGCTTAGTTTGAAGTTCAAAATGTAAAGATAATAAAGTGATATATTTTTTCCATTGACAAATATAAAATGTATATTTTTCTCTAACAAATATTTGAATGGCATTTTTTAAAAACAATCTGCAATTGTTGGGGCATGGTGTCTCCCTTTCTTCTTCCCTGAATTTGAGTCTTAGGCTGATTGAGTCCCCCAAGTGTGCAGAGCAAAAGTCATCTACACCCACTGCAAAAATTGCTCAGCTACCAAGACATATGCTGGCTCCAACTTCTTGCAATGAACCTAACTTTTGGATTGGTTTATATTGCAGTAACAGTCCCATAATTTGTTTCCCCTCTAGGCTTTTTCAGCACATAAAGCAGAAATGAAATGACAGAAGATGCAAGGGCTGCTTCCACATCAGTAATTTTCTCTGGTATTAATATCATTTCTATATTCCATTATGACAGAAAGACCAGAGGCTGTCACTGCCGAACTATTGCATCCTAGTGCATTTTGTCTTCTTTGAAGACCTGGGGTACTTCAAAACAGGCTCTTCACTACTGCTGAAGCTTTGCTGTTCTACAGGTATTTCACAAGAGAATGAAAATTATGCTTCCACACAGGCACCATTTAATATGATACTTCCTCATGGGCAAGATTTAAAGTATGTTTACAGAGATACTAGATCTCTCTTCCTCCCCTCCCCCCGTCCCCCGCTAATAGTGTGTTTCAGATTGCAGCTTTCAACCATCAGATGTCTCCCTAGTTTTTTAAGGTGCAGTCCTATGGTCCCTAACAAGGTTTTCTTGGGATAACGCAGACTCCTCTCTCTGTGGGCAGAGTGGAAGGTCCATGGGTAAAGGAAGAGATCTGTTGTTGGAAGTCTTTATCTTTCCAGTGTCTGAAAGTTCTCCTGCTATCTGCTATCTTCCACTGTTGATGCTGTGATAGTGGTAGGGGATAAGGTCTGTGTGTGTGCGTGCGCGCGGGCGTGCACGCATGTTAGAACTGGACTGAGAGAGGGTTTTGATGCTGTGCCCAATAAGGGACGAAAACCCTGGCAGCCCTGGATCTACCATAGTTATTTCCTCTCTAACTGGAAACAGTGGGTGGAAAAATTAAAAAAGGTAATCCATGGCCAACAAACTAAAAAAGAAGGAAAGAAAGCCAGCTCCCCCACTTTCTCCTCTGGCCAACGTAAGCCTAATAGGGCTTTGGATTGTGGGTCTGCAATGGATTCCTCTCCTCCAACCCTCATAGAGTTGTTCTGTCCAATTATTTGGTTCTTGTTCACTCTCTGCCTCAGCAGTATGGGATCAGCCCTTCATTAATTCCTGGTCTTGGAGACAGATCTTAAATTATACACTTCCTCTGAATGCAAAGAGAAAATAAGTTATTAAAACTGCTCGTTCATGACTTTGGAACTGGCCAATTATGGGCTGATTTGTTATTGCTAACAAATCAGCCCAAATCAGAACAGGAAACAACTAATTCATAGTGCCAGTATCTTGGTAAGTGCTTTGTGAGTCCTCACATGCAATCCTGTTGCTTCTGAGTGCAAATCAAAGTTGGAGTTTGTTCATAGGTGGTGTGTGCCTTTGAAATAAATGAATAGTGATACTCTATCTCCTTTTCTTTTTGTTCTGAAGTGCAAGTGCATTGATAAAAATGGCATTCAAAAATAAACAAGATGAAATTGCTCTAGCTATAAATTGCAAACTGCTGATTAAAGAGCTGATTTCAGTACAGTACTCTTATTTATTTATTTGAGGGATTTCTTTAGTGCCTCCTAGCACACAAGGTCACCACATCCTGGATGAGAAGATTTCCCCCCCCTCACTGAATGCTGAAGTTCTAAGCACATTTTCTAGAACTTAATGGTAATTATTTATGAGTAAATATTATGGAAAGAGATTGCCCATGGGACACACATTGCTGTATAATACAGCATTATGTTAACTGCCACAGTTCTAATTCTATTTCCAGTTCCATTATGGGAAAAGTTGCACCTTTGCAGCATTAAAGGTATCCAGTGTACAAAAGACCAAGGTGCTAATTCCTTCAAGCAGGACTTTAACCTCCAGTTGCTTTCATACTGACTTGCTCAGGTTGCATAGAGACTTGCCATCAAGTTGACTTTAATATATGGGTGGCCTGATGATTGAGAGGCTTCCAAGAGCCCTGGCCATCAACTGCCCTGCTCAAGTCTTGCAAACTCAGGGCTGTGCTTCCTTGATTCAATCAGCCCATCTGTACTGCAGCCTTCCTCCTTTGCTATGCCTTCCAGTTTGTAAGCATTATCAGTGAGTCACATAATCTCATGATATGTCCAAAGTATGACAGTCTCAGTTTAGTTATCTCCACTTCTAGTGAAAATTCAGGCCAGCTTTGGTCTAGGACCCATTTATTTGTCCATGGTATCTGTAGAACTCTCCTCCAGCATCACATTTCAAATGTGTTGAGTTTCTTATTGTCAGCTTTCTTTACTATCCAACATTTACATTCATACGTTGAAATGTTACCCTAAGAGCGTCTCCTGGAAACTGGGGGAATTATAGCTCAAAAGGAGGCCTGCGAGAGGACTGTAACTTTGGGGAATCTTTTCACCTATGTATACCAGTACTAACTGTAGAGAGCACTCCAATTGAAATTTAAAAAAGAATTGTATTTGAATTAACACAAGAGATAAACTATGGTACAAGAACATACACTCTTAAGAACCATACAAGGCTGTTGAAGAGTAAGGCAGGAAGGTTTGGATAGAGAGAAGTCAGGGGTGGAAGGGCGATAGTTACCATCTTGGAGAAAGAGGTCTGTGCAGCAGAGAGACTCAGACAGTATCTGAGGGTGGCATAGGGGATCCAGTCCACTGAGAGAAAGAGTTACAAGGTGACACACAGAATGGTGGATCCGGTCTGTGGCACACGTGGTTGGGGTCTGAGATAGAATATTTATACCCTATTTCGTACCCTGGATGGGTGTGTTGGTTATGACAAAACCTGGATGGCCTTCCCATGGATCAGACAAAAGAGTCTGAAACTGAGCTGATTGCCTCAGCTGCAGAGAGACAAAACTTTGATGGGCTCTGCAACAACCTCTTAATAATAATAATAATAATAAAATTTATTTATACCCTGCCCCTCTGTTAAAACAATGTTTGTTCAGGTAGGGTGTATCTATCTGGGTTTTCCCACCATTATGATTCTGGACACAGCTCAGTCAGCTTGACCTCAAACTGTGTCCATTGTGTGCAGTTGTGAGACCTTGTGGGGAGTGGTAATAGAGTATGCTAACAGAAATTGGAAATACAACGGATTGGATGATTCTGACTTTGGTGTCTACTGATATACCTTTACACTAGAGAATCTTGTCTAGTTCCTTCATAGCTGCCCTTCTTCTCATTCCTTGACTACAATATCCATTTTGATGAATGGCTGAATCGAGATATACAGAATATTTAGCTATTGTGATGTCTATATTACTCACTGTAATGTTATGTAAATCAGCTGTAGTCATTGTTTTTGTTTTCTTAATATTTAGTTGTAATCCTGCTTTTGTGCTTCCTTCCTTAACTTTCATTAATAGGCATTCCAAGAGTGTGTTATTTTCCAGCAAGTAATATATTTCAAGTAAGCAATATGGTTTAGTATGAATTAAGATGACCTTTTGGCTAATTGTTTTATTCTAATGTTTCCCATTTTGTGTTTTCTCAGCATAGAATTTGTGGTTACAGTAGGACCCCCATTTCCACTGATTCATTATCCACTGATTAAGGAGATTTTCAGACAGGCAAAAATCGCCCCTTGCCGCGCGAGCAGCCTCCCGAAACTGCTGCGCGGCAAGGGTCTTTTTCGGACGACGCTGTGCCTCTAGCGAAGCCGTCCGTGTCACTTCCGTGAAGCTTGGGACGGCTCCGCGTCATATTTCAAGCACGGAGGCTGCCCGTGATTGAAATATGACGCGGAGCCGTCCCAAGCTTCACGGAAGTGACACGGACGGCTTCGCTAGAGGCACAGCGTCGTCCGAAAAAGACCCTTGCCGCGCAGCAGTTTCGGGAGGCTGCTCGCGCGGCAAGGGGCGATTTTTGCCTGTCTGAAAATCTCCTCAGTTATCCACAGGACACAAAACTGCACACCTACCATAGAGTCTTTCTAGAAATTGTGTCCTCTCTAGCCATTTTCTAGGTCATCCAAGGCAACTCTATGGTATTTTAAGCTGGACGTCTCATTATTTTCAATGGTGTTTGCTATTATCCATGGTTTTCAGTATCCACCCCCAATCCACAGTGGATATGGGGGTCCAAGTGTATTATTTAAACCTTAAAATGCATTTGCAGTGCCAGCCTGTCTAGTGCAGACTCTGTAAGTACTATGGAAATTTCTTATGGTGATCTTCTCTTCAGAGCCAGCATGATGTAGGGGTTTGAGTGTAGGCCTAGGACTCTGCAGACCAGGGTTTGAATCCCCACTTGGCCATGGAAATTCACTGGGTAACCTTGGGCAAGTCAACACTCTCAGCTTCAAAGGAAGGCAAGAGCAAACCCCCTCTGAACAAATCTTGCCAAGAAAACCCTGTGATAGGTTTACCTTAGAGTTGCCATAAGTCAGAAATGACTTGAAGGCACACTACAACTACCACAACAACAACGATCCTCTCTTCACATTGTCATTTCTTCCATTGCACACTCTTTTAGAAGCAGCTTCCACTTCTCACTGGACCTTCAATTAATCGTTTCCTTTTATTTGTGGCCCTGGCCTTCCAGGGTTGTCCCTTTAGTTTAAAGCTGGGGAATATGTGTCCCTCCAAATATTTCTGAACTGCAACTGCTATCAGCCCTAGCAGCCAGCATTGCTAGTTGTAAGGGACGATGGGAGTTGCAGTCCAATAACATCAGGAGCATTACACAATTTGCATCCCTGGGAATGTGTCAGCCTTCCCCCATACCCTCCCACTGTCCTAATTTGGCAGTAATAGTCCTGATTGATCCTCTCTTATACTGCTCTTTTAGTTGCTTTTAAAATGTCCCAGGAGATTTTCACACAGGAACGAAAAAAGCATTCCTGTCTCAGAATCTCCACTCCTGTCTCAGTCCCATCCCTGTCATGCCACCATCACCCTCCCCACTGCACTTACCTGCTCTCCCATCATTCCGGCAGCCCAGGAGTGAACAGAGCTCTAATGGAGTTCCATTCACTTCCTTGATTGAAATCCCGTGGATTCTCACAAGAAGACACAAGTGCGGGAAATTCAAAAATAAAAATAAAAAGAACACACATACACACACACACAAAATGACAGCAAGAACAAAAACACACTTTAAAAGCTTGAAGTAACCAGGGGAGGATCATAAAAAGTGTGTCACTTACCTGGATGTCCCGCTCTCACTTGGAAGTGTTCTGGCAGGGACCTCCCATGGATGCTGGCATCTTGCCAACATAACGGGGGCACCTTTTCGCTCGCAAGAACATCTGTGCCAGAAACGGAACAGAGGATCTATTGACGGCTTATCCTGTCAATAAAAAGCAGCGCCAGCAGAATGGCAGCAGAATGGGTGCATAACGAGGGGGAATAATGTTGTTTGCGATCTCCTGGTGTTTGTGTAACAACTCTTTTAACACGGCTGATAATCTCCCCAGTTTCTCTTGCCTCTTCCCACTCCTCCCCCACTTTGTCCTCAGCTTACATCATTTGTTGCAAACTAAGTTCAAAGTGTAAAAGTAGTTAGCACTCAATTAACTAAACAGGGAGGAGAGGAGAAAAGGGAGCAGAATCTTGTCCTTCACAGGATGCTCAGGCAAAAGCAAACTGCTGCAGCCTCATCTAGCTTGTCTGTATTTCCTCCTTAATAACATTTGCCATCTTGGCCACACTCTGATGTTGCTTGGCCATGCATGTCCTTGTTTTCATCTGTGAAATGTTAGAGGATATGCCCCTCCCATTCCATTAGACCCTTTATTTACTCATTTCCTTTTTGTAGCAGGTAAATTGCTCATTCATTTTATTTTATTGCAATTGTGCAAGAAGAAAAGGAGTCTCCGTTTCTAAGATTGATTGAGAATGTCCTCATGAAAGTATGATGTGTGCTCCATGGAATCAGACATATAAAGAACCACTAGAAAACTTCAGGGAGGGTGCTCCCTAACTGCTAGGTAATAGATTTATTTTTCTTTCCTATTTTGACAAGAAAGCAATCAAGTAATCATTAGCACATGGATTGTTATCTCCATGATCAAAAAGATACACCATAAACACTGTAGGTCTAGTTTAAGATCCACTGATGTTATGTCACTGGTGGTGTTAAGGAGGTTCTGGATTCAAAGTAGGCAGTTCGATAAAGACAGCTCTGTCAGGGTTAGTAAACATTTAATTTGGCAGTTGCCTGGTGCCCCTTATAGTGAACTGCTAAGGATGCAAAGTAGAGAAAGAAGAGCAGTATTATGCTTCCAAGTCTTAGCAAACATTGTGGGTGGGTGGAGGGACCTTTGGTCCTTTAGAATGTTTTGCTGTACAACTCACATTAGTCTCACTAGGTAAGGGATGATGGGAGTTTTAGTTCAAAGGATCAAGGGACCTAAATGTTCCCCACCCCTGGCTGCATCTGTCCCTCTCCAGGCAGACTGATTTCTAACAAATAATTCCAACTGACTAATGGAATTATTACAGTTTCCATCTAATGAGGGGTGGGTGAAACCAGGCAGTTCTGCCTTTCTGCCTTTAACAGTAGTTTGATGGGTAAAAAACAGCAGGTGAAGCTTTGTGTGGCATAGAGATGAACATCTCCAGTGCTAATATTTGCAGGTCAAAACTGCAATTCAAGGGACAGGAACACGGGCTGGCTGAGAAGGTGGGAACTCTACCAGAGGCTGTGAATACTTCTAGATTAAGTGTGGATCTTTGCGTGGAGAATAACCAAACTCTGGTTTTGTCAGTGTGACGCTTTACTACCATCTAGCTGTCCCTGCTGGTTTAATCTTCCAGTGTCCTCGCCCACTTGTTGCCTTCCTGGGCTGCCAGCCTGCTTCTCTGATGCTTCATCCCCACATCCTTGCTTCAGCACCCTTTGACCTGATTTGTTACCTTAGACCTTGTCCCACTACAGCATACCCTCCAATATTTAACAAGTGAAAACCAGGACACGTGTGGCAAAACAACATCAACATGTGGTCAAGATGGCAAATGTTACTTATGAGGAAGAACACAAGAGTTAGCAGTGGCTGCAGCAGTTTGCTTTTGCCTGAGCCTGCTGGGAAAGACCAAATTCCACCCCATTTTCCCCTCTCCCACCGGCCTAGTTAACTGAGTACAAACTATTTTGAACCCAGTTTGCAGCAATTGAGGTAAGCTGAGGACAAAGGGGGAAGTAGGAGGAGAAGAGAGAATCTAGGGCATTTTAAAAGCTGCTGAAAAATGAGATGGCAGAGGATTGATCAGGACTGTGCCTGCCAAATTGGCACAGTTGGAGAGTACATATGCTACACTCAGGGTCGTTGCCTTTCCATTGCCTTCCTGTGCCACCTTGGGGCTTCTGCCCTCAACCGAAGCCACTGCTCCATCCGAAACATCTTCCTAATATTGCTGGGATTCATACTTTCTGCCATCTGTATGCTTGCTGCTGCCTATGGCCCAGCCTGGCCTTGGGCTACCTGAGACTTCTTGTTCCACCACCAAATGGGGGCTCCAAAGATGACGAATCAAGCATGCTGCCATTTTTGTATGTAGCCTTCATCCTGTTTGGTTTCTCATCACTCCGTATCTAATGTTTCTTTCTGCTGACAGCCTCTGGCAGCGCTTCTCTTACCAACCAGGACCTGGAGTCTAAAAACCAGCAGCTCTCTGAATAGTGTTTGCCAACTTTAAACTGCCTTTTACTTAATTGTTTAGCTGGCGACCCCTTCCTCTGTCCCCTGGAGAGGGAGCAAGTCAGGGAAGCTTAAGAGCCTGCTAATAACATCGTGTTCCCTGGTGAGCTGCATGTGGCAGAGGAAAAAGGAGGACAAATTGCTTCTCTCAACTTCTTTGCCATTCCCAAGCTTGCACTATCCTCCCTGTACCTCCCATCCTCAACACCCCCAGAGTCAATCCAAGCTAGTCTACTTTGAGGAGAACTCAACTTTCCTTTTTTCAAGCTAATTAAACGCTTCAGTTTGGATGAACACATTTGTCATCAGCAAGCACAACCACCAGCTGGGACTGTTGTCTCTCAATCTCCTTTCCCCATTTTTCCATTCTCTCGCTTTTGTCCTCTTTAAGACTATTTGTTTCTTGTCAGCACCTCTCTTTGGAGACTCTCTCCTCCTCACTTTCTTCAGCCTCTTAATGGTTTCTGGCACCAGTAGACAGGGAACAGACTCAGATGGACCTCTTTGCCTCCAGGCTTTGCATTCCTCGCTTGACAAGAGCTTCTTCTTTTCTTTTTTTAAAATATATTTTTATTCAGAATTTCCCACAAAAAATACATAAAACCAAAACATTTCATACATTACATTACATAATGTAATTCCTCTATACATCTTGTTCTTTTATTTCTTAACATTCTTAACTATTCATTCTTTCACCATTCTCCAACATATTTACTTTTCATCATTTATCCATTCTTGCTACTCTCTTCCAAACTTACATACATATCACATGACCTCCTTGTTTCTTTTCAAACCATATTGCTCAATTCATGCTACTCTACCCCTTTTACTTAATAATCCCTAATTTCTCTGTTTTCCGTTTCCATTATATTGACGCTCTATTTATTTACATTCTAAATTAAATTATTATCTCCCATTCTCTTCCCCATTTCCCTTTCCATAAAGGATTCAGAACTTCCCATACTGTCAAGTCTTTTATTGTTTTTTTCTCATCTATCAGAATCGTAGGTTTGTCCATATCACACATCTCTTGAAGTTTACCCAACCATTCTTCAATCGTTGGTATGTTTGCTGTTTTCCAATATTTTACATAAAGTATTCTAGCCGCAGTCATCATATAAGCTAAGATCCTCCAATATCTTTTCTGCAATCTTTCATCTATTTTATGAAACATATTTAATAGGTAGATCTCTGGATCACGTGGATAATTTATATTAAATATTTTTAGTATTATTCTGTGAATTTTATCCCAAAATTTCCCAGCGTTCTCGCGCTTCCACCATATATGAAAATAAGTACCTGAAGCTTTCTGGCATTTCCAACATTGGTCTGGCATATTTTTGTATATTTTAGGTAATCTCACCATCTCATCATTACCTTATATATATTTTCCTTTATATTATAACTTCTAGTGAAAGATATATTCTTTCCCCACAGTCTTTCCCAGTATTCCAATAGTATTTCATGGTCCAGATCTTGCACCCATTTTATCATAAATGGCTTAATAGTTTCCTGTTCTAGTTTTAAATTCAATTTTATTTTATACACCTTTGATAGCATCTTCTTCTTACAACTTAGTATTAAATCATCAAATTGCGACGTTTCTGTTTCTATTCCTACAAGTTTTTGATCTATTTTAAATTTTCCCATTAATTGTTTGTATAATAGCTAGTGACATTCCTTATTTTCCAATTGTAGGTCTTCTTGAGTTTTCATTTTATAAGTGTCTCCTTCCTTTTTTAATATGTCTCTGTATATCAACCATGCCCCTTTATGTATATCTTCTTTTTTATAATAAGCTTCATGGTTAGATAACCATAATAGTATTTTCATATATAACTTCCCTTTGTATTTTGTCCAGGTTCTCAATAATGAAGCTCTAATATAATGATGTTTAAATTCCTTATGGACAGTTGCTTTATCATGCCATAAATAGGCATGCCAGCCAAACCTTGCATTGAATCCTTCTAGTATTAATAATCTAGAGTTTTCTAATTTTATCCACTCCATCAACCAAGTAATTGCACTGGCATGGTAGTATACTTGTAGATCTGGTAGGGCTAAGCCTCCCCTCTCTTTGGAGTCTGTCAATATATCCCATTTTATTCTAGCTTTCTGCATGTATTTTATTAGGTCTTTTTTCATGTATCCATTACTTTATCACTCTTTATGATTGGTAGATTCTGAAATAAATAGATCATTCTCTATCATTCTCTAAGAGCTTCAATTGTACCCCATGAACCCCTGCTGGCATTGGCTCCCCTCCAGCCCTTCCGCAACTCCATTTGGTGTGGAAGAATTGGATTAAGTATATTTGGGCTGGTGCAAAGCAGCCAGCCTGGCAAAAGTCCACCAGCCTCTTGTACCCAGGCCCAACTGTCCTGGGCTTTTCACGGAACTCTTCTAAATCATCCATTGGTGCTGTGATGTTGCATTGACTTTACTATAAGATTTGTGGATCTCTGGACACCAAAAATTAAGGGAGAGGCTGCTGGCTGTCTTCTCAAGGGGTGTATATCCTAAAAGCACCAGGTCCTGTCTGATCTTGGAAGGTAAGCAGTGACAACCCTGGTTAGTACTTGAATGGGAGACCACCACCAAATAGCAGGTGCTGTAGGCTTTATTTCAGAGGAAGGAACTGGCAAAACCACCTCTAAGTATTCCTGGTCTAAGAAAATCCTATGGAATTCATGGTGTCATCATAAGTCGACTAGAAGGCACAGACACACACAGCACAGATCAACATTCTGTGTAATTTCAGTATCTTGGGGTAAGGGGCGTGTGTTTGTATATGTGTACATGTATGTGTAAGTGTGCATATATTTTATATTCAGTGCATTGCTAATTTATTTGTAAAGTTCTATTGGTTAAACACTCTTAATACATACATATTTTAAGTGACTAACTGCATACTTCTGGGCTCCAGAACAAACATGTTAGAGGGGATTTTGCTTGTTTGTTCATTTTATATACTAAAGCAACTTGCAACCATTTTTGATCCAGTTATCTTCTTTCAAGTATCCCATCTTGTTTAAGTGCCTTCCAAGCTAGTGTTTTAAGCTTCCACCTTGGATATAACTGACTTTTCTTTTGAGCAGCTAAAGAAGGCAGAAGCAGAAATGTTTTGCCAAATATAAAGTTCTGTTTGTTAATCACTGTCTTTACATATGCAGGCATATTTTAATTATATTAGTAATGTTCACAATTTCTGGGGAGACTTTCAAGTGTTTAAAGCTTTTCACACATATTACACCTGTAATTCTTTACAGCAACCCTGCAGGGTAGGCCAGTGTTACTGCTGTTCCCATGTTGCAGACTGGGGCAAGGGAGGGAACAGAAGGCTTAAGGCCACCCAGGGAATTTGGGGCTCAAACAAATCAGGCCCTTCCCTACTCATGCTGCCCAAGTCACTGCTGGGCAAATGAAATATGAGCCAACATGCATTATATGAGGAAATATAATAACAGTTAATGAATCTTGGCCATTCACTTGCATCTCCAAGGTACTTAACAGGAAATGTGTAATTTGCTTTGCGTTTTAGTGTTGTTATACATATGCAGAAGTTATATACCACCCTAAAGGGGTTCTCCCTCTTCCCCTCTCATTCTCATTCGAGAGAGCGCGTGTGTGTGTGTTTGTGTGTGTGTGTGTGTGTTCTCCAGTGGCTTTGGCAAGGATGATGCTGAGTGGGAGCTGCTAACTCTGCCATGTGGAGAGCAGGCCCAGGCATGGCAGATGGTGAAGTCTGGCATGCTAGCCAGGCCATTTGGTAATGTTGCTGTTTGCAGGCTTTGCTGCTGCACGCACGCACACACATCTCCTTGTCCTCATGTCCTCCAGCCATGCAGAAGAGCAGCAGTTTTTTAGCCCCATCCAGCTGCCACTAGCTAGACTGTCAGGGGATGTCCTGAGGGATGAAAGAAAAACTGCTCCACCTCCAGGGAAGGAGGGGCACCTCTAAAGGGCCTGTCTTTCACTGCTTGGAGTGCCTACATCGGAAGAGGGGACAGGGAGGTGTCTGGTGGAACTTTGGCCACCTCCCAGCCTGGAGCTGGCCAAGGCTAGTTACACATCCAGAGCCAAAAGGCACGAGGTTGCAGCTGAGGCTCAGCTCCTAGGTTCAGATCTCATGAAGAAATGGTCCTCATCTTCTCAGTGTGATGGTGACAATTCCAGGCTCTGTTGCATTCGGTGCCATTTAAAATGCTCTCTGTTACCTAGGACACCCTGTGGACTCCTCCTCTGCCAACAGAAAGTGATCCTATGAAAACAGAGTGACTTACCTATTTTGTTTCTCCCTGACAGAATGGAAAGGGAATATCTTTTTAGCAACAGAGAGAGGAATATTGTTTCTTAATGCTGTTTTGAAAATGCAGCCTTGGCTTATATGTATAAACCTTGAGCACTGCTATCTCTGTAGCTGAAAATTCATTTTCTTACAGTACAGGTTTATGCTGGGTTAAGGACAGGTGAAGGCATTTTGGGAGCTGGAGGTAGATAATCCAAATGGCTGGCCCCACACCTATTGGTTAACATGGGGCACAATCAGGTAAGGAAATTCTCCTAGGTAAGACCCACCAAAAAGAATGGGTCATTGAGAAGGTAGCAGTCATTTCAAAAGGTTTGTGCAGGAGAACTTCCTGGTGGATTGGACCTAAGGGATCAAGTCCATCTGCCTCCTAATTTGAAACCACCTTTAGTGACAGTGAAAAAAACTGAGCTCTCTTTCTCTTCCCTCATGGTAAGGCCCCCAAATCAGCCGTTGCTGAGACTGTTGGTGTTCTCGGCTGTAAGACTACGGTAGTTTGATCAGCAAGCCATCAAGCTGATAATATCAAGGACTTGGTGTAGGTCTGGAGCATGTGGTGGCCTCCCAGCTCCACAGGTTTCTGGATGAAATGGATTATCTAAATCCTGGCTATTTTCTTGGTTATGGGATGGAAAACAGAACCTTGAGGGACCCTGCAGGCCAACGGCATCTCCCAGCACCACCTTCTGAGTTTGCCCCTCCATGAAAGACTGGAACCACTGCAATAACAGTGCCCCAAAGTCCCATCCCAGAGAGGCAGCCCAGAAGAATACCACGTTGATGGTATTGAAAGCTACTGAGAGGTCCAGCAGAACCAACAGGGGCACAGTCCCCCTGTCCAGGTCTCTCACCAAGACGACCAAAGCTGTTGGAAAAAAATCTCCTCTGAAAGCAGCCTATCAGTCAGCAGCAAGCAGACCGTGAAATAATACAAAATAATAAATTGCATGAGCAATAGCTTCTGAACACTGAATTGACCAAGGTAGTTTTGACCTACCTTGAGGTAGCAGTTGAAAATACACAAATGTGACCCATTTCTCAGAGGTGAGAAAATTTACTTTTTATTTATGGCAGCCCATAGAATCTCCTAGCCAGAGTGTTCAATAACTTTTTCTAAGCTTTGGATCTGAAGTTTAGAATTAGACCTTTGGATTTCATGAATCTGGAATAATGTAGACTGAAATTGCATCAGAGATTCATTTAGGCTCAGCCTGGGCCCCTGATATCTTGAATGAGAAGACCAAACAAAACAGAGTTGGATTCCTTAGGCAGTTGTTGGTCTTTCTGGATGACCATCTACTTCCATGCAGAGCATGGAATTTAGATGTGTATGTATGTTGGGAGGAGAGATAATGTATTCAGGACACAATGACAATTTCCTTGCCACATTAACAATCACTGTCCTTGCCTCTGATGTATCTGCTCATCTTTGTCAAAAGTAGATAAATCTTTCCACACATAGAATCAATGTCACTGTTCCCAGTCTGGCTCTTGAGCAGGATATAAGACCATTTGGGCCACCTGTGAGCTTCCATTCCCACCATTTGCTGACTTTGCAATGAGTGCAGTAAATGTGGATCATTCCGTATGCCTGCATGCGTAACTATGAACACCTCCCATTCCATGGGTTCCTGTTCTTGTTAGTCAGAGGTCAAGAGGCCTCCAAACAGAGATGGCTGTAGCTGCAGGTCACTGAGGAAGCTCTGCATAGTGTGGGAACAAGCCAGCAGGCTTGGTCACAAGAGAAATGTGAGATGGGTCACTGAGGCACCTACAAAAGCAGCCTAGGGTGGGAGATACAGGTGTACCTCAGTTAACAAAGTAAATGTCATCTGTGGCATTACTGTACTTCTTTAACAAAAACATTTGGTAACAGAGGTAGAAATAAAATGGAAACGACAGGGATAGGTTCCTACACCACAAAAAAGGAGAGCAGCTCAACATGTTTCAGCAAACTTTTTAGTCAAAACTAAGAATGTGTGAACTGCATATGTGAACTGAAAAACCAGATTAGGTGAACCTCACATATGTTAGACAAAAACATTTTGAACCATCTAGACACTATTTAAATCTTCTTCCAAAATGCATCCAGGGTTATTTCTTCCTTTTATCAGTCTCCACTTTTCTTGTGATTTCCATTTTGGTGTCCAATCACAGAGATCTAGGTTTTCTCCTTTACTCTCTGTTCTGCTCCTTATGCATGCTTAGAAAGGAATACTAGAGGCACCTGCTCTGTACTTTGCCTTTTGTAAGCAGACACACACTACTACAATAGCATCAGCTAGAGTAGAATCTCATCCTTTCCTAATTCGTAGTTTGGTCATTAGCTTTATTGCATTGTGTACTGCAGATATACTGCGGCAATCCAGCACTAAAAGTTTATTTTTCTTCAGCTCTCCCTTATCATCTTCCAAATACCAATGTTACTTTTTCAGAGAACAAGGAGGAAAAGAGCTGGGGCTGGGCAGGCATAGAAAGACTTTGTAAAAAGAAGCTGTTTGTCAGTGGCTCTGGCTGAATCCACACCTGCAAAATAATTCAGCTCTAGTGCACAGTTTCTTCCCCGTTTGACCCCATTAACGCTACACTCGGCCATTTAAATCTGAACTCAAATTACACGCAGAATTGGAAACAAGAGACTGTTCCAGCAATAGAAGAATAGATAGTTGTTGAAGCTCTATGATATGGCTGAAATGGATACATTTAACAACTTTGTTAAATGATAAAACTATTGGTGAATTTTAAAAGGTGTGGAAGTCTACAATAGAATTCCTGAAGGAATACAATGAAAATAATGATTTTTGATAATTTTTGAATGAAATTATGAGCAGGTGTCTGAACAAATATGTGAAGTCGAAGGCTTTCATGGCTGGCATCCATAGGTTTTTTTGTGGTTTTTTTCTGGGTTGTGAGGCCATGTTCTAAAAGAGTTTATTCCTGACGTTTTGACTGCATCTGCATTCAGAGAAAGATGCCAGCCACAGATGCAGGCGAAACTCTTCTAGAACACGGCCGCACAACCCAGAAAAAACCCACAAAAAATCCTCTGAAGAAGTAGTTTGCAACCATTTTAATTCTGGTCATTGTTCTGTTCCTCTCTTCTATCTCAGACAAAGCTTTTGTTCCCTTTCATCTTGCAATTATACTGCATGCATGTCTATTACTACTATTTTTCACTCCTCTCACCAGAAGATACCTTGTTTCTCTTCATTCCCAACCTGCTATGCAGAGAGATTCCCCACAGCTACAACTTTTATTCCTTTTTCCTTGACCCCAGAAAACTGTGACAACTCACTGGTTGGCTGTCTGGACTGACTAAAATCCTCCCCAAGGAACATTGTATATCACAAACAAAATAGTAAGCAATAGGAACAGGAGTGCAGGCACAAGCCCATGTTGACCTGGAAGTAACTGGCCAGGAACTACAGTACAAAACAGATCTCCTCCTGCTACCTGCCTTGAAAGTCGTTAAAATGTGCAGGCAGGCCTAAAACACAGTAACAGCCAAGCAACAAGCTTCAATAACAGCAATAGGGAGGAGAGGTATGCAGGTCAGTAATATAGCAGCGGTACTTGCTACAAAGCAAAAACGGAGACTCTAAATCAGCCTTTCTCAACCCTTTTATCATGGAGGAACCCTTGAAATAATTTTCAGGTCTCAGGGAACCCCTCCATAAACATTATTCTATATACTACTATTGTCCCCCCCCACCACCACCACACAATTACCGTCTCTTGAGGAATCCCTGGCAACCTCTTGGGAAACCCTGGTTGAGAAACACTGCTCTAAAGCCACGGAAACAGATTTCAAGTACCAACATAGACATGTGGGCCATTATCATGAAGACATGAACATGTTCTCTCTTTCTAGCCTGTAAGACAACTTTGTTTTGCTGTAGTAAGAAGCAGAGGAAGAAACAGGGGAGAACATAACTGGAAAACATCCAAATAAGTAATATTGCGACTCTATTCTGCCTTGGTCAGGCCTCGCCTAGAATACTGTGTCCAGTTCTGGGCACCACAATTCAAAAAGGATATTGACAAATTGGAGCATGTCCAGAGGAGGGCGACTAAAATGGTGAAAGGTCTGGAAACCATGCCTTATGAAGAAAGACTTAGGGAGCTGGGTATGTTTAGCCTGGAAAAAAGATGGTTAAGGGGCAATATGATAGCCCTGTTTAAGTATTTGAAGGGGTGTCACATTGAGGATGGAGCAAGCTTGTTTTCTGCTGCTCTAGAGACTAGAACACGGAGCAATGGATGCAAGCCCCAGGAACAGAGATTCCACCTCAACATTAGGAGGAACTTTTTGACAGTAAGAGCTGTTCGGCAGTGGAACACACTCCCTTGAAGCGTGGTGGGGTCTCCTTCCTTGGAGGTCTTTAAACAGAGGCTGGATGGCCATCTGTCAGGGATGCTTTGATCGTGATTTCCTGCATGGCAAGGGGTTGGACTGGATGGCCCTTGTGGTCTCTTCCAACTCTACAATTCTATGATTCTATGAGTCTATGAAAGAGTAGATTATCATGGTCTGACAGTATAGGCATCTCTCTCTCTGGCTTTTCTTCATAAATGAAGAGTTAGAAAGGACTCATCCCGCGCTTTCTGCCCTTTGGAGCATCATGCTCAAGAAGATTGTAAATAAAGTTGGAGGTAGAACACAACCTTGCTTCACTCCATTAGTTATTAGAAAGGGTTCTGAAAGAGCATCGCCATATCTGATACTTCAGTTAATAAAGGCTGGATGCATACCTGTAAAATAATTCATCCTTACCTCAACCCCGGTGTTGTTTGAACACATGATGTTCCTACAGTTTCAAAGAGAAAGGACTACTTTCCCACACCTGAGGGCTTTAAGGTCATTTTAAAAACCTTTTTTTCTCCACAGTTTCTAGGGGGGGGGAAAGCTTTTTTAAACGTGGGCACGTCTGGCTTCCGTTTCAGAAGCCGTGCGAGTTTTCAGACATTCAAATATGTGGATATTCAAATTTGGGGGAGTGGGTGGCTGAAGGTTAGGAAAGAAAAGCTGAAGACTCCCACTTCATAACCTCCAGCCCCATCCCTTTGAATGTCCGCCTATTCGAATGTTCAAGGCTCGCAGGGCTTCTGACATGGAGGCGTCCCTTTGGACATTCAAATACACTGAACTAAAAAAATTGTGATGCCATACTCACTGGACAAGGATGCCAAGCTTGGGACACTTTACCCACCTCCCACCTGCCAGGCTCAAGTTATAAACAATCAGGGATCAATCCCGTACCTGAAGGACCCCCGGCAATGCTTCTGCCCTGCTCCTTCCAGTATTAAAGAATTAAATTCACATTCTCATACTCTCCAACTGTCCCAGTTTGGCAGAGACAGTCTCAATTAATGCTCTGCAGTCCAAGTTTTTCTACTGGTAGACAAAGATCATTTTACTGAGGCAAGGTTTTGGCTGTTAAGTTGGGGTGTGCTGGAAGGAGGCTTCAGCTGGCGGGTCCTGCTTCCCCGCCTTTTTTTCCTGATGTCTTAATTAGTACTTTTAATTGGTTTTATGTTTTCAACAGTATTTGTTTGATTATAATGCTGTCAGCTCCAAAATGTCAGCTGAATAAGGCGTTTAATTCTCCCAGGCAAGTGAACCTGGTGAGGAAGCCATCCAATGGGGAGTGCAGGTGGGCATTAAGAATGACAGGAAAACAAGAAAGGCTATTGGTTGATTTGGCTATGCAGGCCAGGGAGGGAAAAAATGCAGCCACTGTGACTTCAGGTGGGGGCTTTCCAGACTTATTTGAGTTTGGAATTAAAAATAAATAAATTATTAAATATCTAATTTCTATCTAAAAACAACACACAAGAATAAAGATAAGAAAAAGACAAACACAAACAGTAACACCCCATCTAATCTAACCCCCTCTCCCCCCTAAAACTAATCTAAACAAGACAAAACAAAAAATTTAAAAACTGACACTAAAAAGGACAATTAGATTCCAGCATACCAGCTAACAGAAAACAATACCTTAAAAATCCCTTAAGCAATAAACCTTATTGAATCCTAGTAAAATTATTATTTTTCTTAACAATATATAGTAACCAAGATATATATTTTTATCTACAACCTCTTTCTGTTAATTTTTAATTCAAATATACTATTTGATTATATCAACCTAAAGGGACCTTGTAAGATTCTAAGCCCCACTTTTTGTAATTGTAATGCTGCCTTGAAGTGACAATAATTTCTAATCCTTTTTATTCACATTAGAATGGATTGCTTCAAAAAATATTTCTTTTGATTTTGATGAAACAGTGAAATAAATAAAGACTGACAAAACTTCAATGTGTAAAAAAAAAAAGCATTTTATTCAAAATGTTACTTTATATACAAGTTACTTTATTTGAAGGTAGACTAAGGACTTTATCAGACCACCCTCCTAAACCCCATTCTTTTGCTGGCATAACTTTGCCATTTTTATGCTGGCAAAAGAACTCCCCATGCCACACATTTCCCTGTAATCCTGGCAAAAGGCTTCCAGGCAATGAACGAGGAGTGAATGGAGCTGCGTTCACTTCCTTGTTCAAAATCCCATGTATTCTTGTGAGAATACATAGCATGAAAATTTTAAAAAAATAATAATAACAGAGAAAAGGTTTTAAAAAGCACAAAACACACTTTAAAACTTCCAAGTAAACCAGGGAAGGTCATAAAAAGTGCATCACCTATCTGGATGTCGTGATTTCACCTGGAAGTGTTCTCACTGGACCGGCCATTGACGCTGCATTCACGTGAGTACAATGGCATGAAGTTTCAAACGCTGGCAATGCTGGCACAAAAGTGCCACAGGGATCAATTTTTTTAACCGGAGATGACCGTGAAAGGGTATGCACACCCTTTCACAATCATTAGGCGTCCTTATGATGCCTTATTTGCCTTATCTGGTAACATCCTAAAAATATAAAAGGCATTCCATCCCATACTTTTAGAGGAAGCAAGGGAAACCTGAAATTAATATTTTAAACCTATGCAGTCTAATTGGAATAAATATCACTGAGTTCACTGGGACTTGCTCCCAAGTGAGGGCTCATTCAGACTGGCCAAATGTTTGAGACACGATGGTTTTCATTACTGTAGCTATCACTTTTATTTTAAAGATCCAAATGATAGTTCTGTTGTTGTGATTGTTGTTGTTGTTTGCCTTCAAGTTATTTCCAATTTATGGTGACCCTAAGGGGAACCTGTCACAGGATTCTCTGAGAGTGTGTGACTTGGCCAAGGTCACCCAATGGGTTTTCATGGCCAAGTGAGGATTCAGACCCTGGTATCCAGAGTCGTAGTTTATTGCTCAGATAATGCTGGGCACTGGATAATTAAGTGAAAAGATTCCCTTTTTTTATTTCCAAGCACCCCCCCTCCATTTTCTCCTCTCTTCTTTTCTCTACTGCCTATGCCCACTCCCCCTCATTCTACTTTGCATCTGCCTCCTTCTTCCGTGGGTCATACACATTCCCACTGCTTGTTCTGAAAACTAACAATTTAACTAATGACTTAAGCAATAGAATCTGATAAATAATTTCATCTAATAATACTGATGGCAATTAATTAATCTTCCAGTTTCTAATGGTCAATATCTTCTTCTGCTAACTTTTCCTACTGAAAACCTAGAATAGGAAAACTACGGTAATAGGAGATTGTAGCTTTTGAACATACTGGAATGAAGAGACCCAGTGACTCTGTGAGCAAGTAAGTACACATCTTTAAATGGAAGATGTGATAGGCATTAATTAAGAAAGCTGAGGACCTGTAAACCAATGTGATTCTTTCCCTGCCAGAGTTTGGAAACTGGCCCTCAGTTTAGAAAATAAATCAGTTATAATTATATTTCCAAGGCCTTCCCCACAAGTAGTTAGTTGCCATTGTAGCTGCACATTTTCAGAGTAACTCTGAAGTTCTCCATTTCTCAAAGCAGGCATTTCTCAATAGGGATTTTAAAAACCTTGAAGGTTACAGTCACTCACTGGTCTGTTTTCTTCCTCCTCCTCATCTCAATATCCACAACAAAGCATGAGACAGCAGCCCTTGAACCTTGAAATATTCCTCTTCCAGTATTTAGATAAGCCACATGTCTGTAACTGTAAAAGCAACAAAAATGTTACAGTTACACCAAAAAGAGAGCAAAGTTATCTCTTGTTAAGTTACGATTGTAATTTTAACTAGTTATGCTTTAGTTACTGAAAATAAAACCAGGATTACATGCAATTAATTATTTGTTGAGATAGAGTGGTGTAGTGGTTAGAGGGTTGGGCTAGGCATTCAGAAGACCAGGGTTCAAATCACTGCTCAGCCATGGAAACCCACTGGGTAACCTTGGGTAAGTCATGCTCTCTCAAGCCTTTGAGGAAGGTAAGGGCATACCTCTTCTGAACAAATCTTGCCAAGATTTGATAGGGTTTGATAGGTTGCCATTGGAGTCAATGTGAAGGTACATAACAACAAATATATGCTACTTCCAGACTCTAGGTATAATAGGCTGAGAAAGGATACATCTCTTTATTTATAAAGATAGAAAATAGTTGTTTCCTTTTGGGAGTTTATGTGCTAATGGTTGTTTGTATGGTACAAAAAGAGAGAATTCCAAAGCACTACAGGACTGAATTTGATTACAATGGCAATTATGCTTGCTTTTTCCTTTAGTTTAATCAAGAACAGAGGCTTGGGAAGTTTCTTTAAAGAAATATAAAACTGGGTGTTACTTTACCTCTCTGTGGCCATTTGCTTGAACTCCTTCCACCCACTACCATGATGACTCTGATACTAGATGCTGGGTATAAATGAGCAGCTTCACAATATGAGATTAGGTGAGGTGTGGTTAGTTCTCCTCACGTTCCCTTTCGTGTAAAAACTACATCTATCCTTCTTACACATGAGTGGGGACGACTCTATATAAATACAGTAATGGAATGTGAATGCCCTGTCATGTCTACTTGGTGCAAGGTGCGTCTGTCATGAGAGCATCATGTGGAGGTGTGGCTGGCATTAACATCTGTTCAGGTCACACACATACACCCATATCCATGGAACCAATCTCTGTGGTTTCAGTTACCCATGGCTTAAACAATAGGGACATATACCATAAAGTCATGCTGGAAAATGCCTAGAGAGGTATCCCCACTAGGTCCTCCAACACAACTCTATGGTACGTTTGTATTGGAAGTCCTTTACTTTAACAGGCTTTGCTGTTCTCCATGGTTTCATTTATAGGCGGTAATTCCAGAATGTATCCCTTGCGGATATCAGGGGCAACCTGTATTTGTTTTAGCACCAGACGGAAACCTACTTGTTTGCCTCAGCTTTTTAAATTGGTTTATGAAGGTGTCTGGTGTTGCTGCCTGTTTTCTGCATCTTCAGCCTCCCTCCTTTTACTGCAGTTTATGGTTTTATTGGGATTTTAAAATGTTACTACATTGTCTGATGTGTAGTTTTTATTAATTTTTTCAAAAAGGTACCACTTGATGCAGAGCGCTATATAAATATTTTCAAGCAAAGCAATAAACAAAGGTATCTATATAAATGTGAGAGTCATGCCTGCTCTGTACCATTTTTACCCTTACTCCCAAGTACACACATTTTACATTTTAAACATATACTTGAAACCTCATGTCATAGACCTATTTAGATATTCCATTATTCAGTTTAAATCCAAACATGAGAAGGGAGAGTACACTAACTCCACCTTCTTTTGCCATCCCCAAATCTGAAGGTGAGTGCCTGCCCTACCTGTGGAGGGTCTATGTGTGACCTGGGATCCTTCTCAGGATCATGTGGTGAGCCTCCACCTATAGCAGAGGCTCTCCTCTTCTGCCAGTTGCTCTCCGGGTGAGAAGAGTAACAGAGGGTGCAAATCTAGCATGTTTCCTTCCTCCAGTGTTGATTTAAACAGGCTTTGAGACCCTGCCAGAATACCTGGATATCCAGAGCTGAACTATCTTGATGATGTTGTAATGGTTCACCTTGGGGGCAAAAGAAGCAGGCACAGGGTCATGAACTGTGGAAAGGTGGGGACTGTGATACCTACCCAGGAATATTTTATTGTGTGAAGGTTTAAAATTTCTCTTTGACCTGAACAGTGAAGCTAAACTGCAAATAATAATAATAATAATACTAATAGCCAAAACACAAAAACAGGCAGACAGCATCCCCCCCCCTTCAAGGCTTTGCACCTCTCCTCAGACCAAATCCACACAGCCTTTATTAATTTTTCTGGGCCCAATTGTGTTTTGTTTCCCTACACGTGGGCAAATGTTGTAACTTTTGACTCCTGAGTTAAGTTTATCAGAGAGTGGTATGCTTGCTTTGTGGAAGATGGATCCTTCTGCACCATTTCAGCAGGGAGGGGAGAGCAATCATACATGACAGGCGCTTGCCAGCTGTTCAGAGACCTCCTTCTATAAATGCATGTGGCCTGGAAGGACTGGAGCCAAATACTGAGTGGAGGAGGCCTTTCGTTTTGTGATGCATTTGGGGAGTGGGAGCTCGTCCTGTTGGCACAGGAGCTGCAGAAGAAGAAGGGAACAGCCGTAGCAAAGGCCAAGGGGAATAAGAGAGGCTTTTAGAGGCTTTTAAAAAGGCTCCAAGGATAGTAGCTGGGAGGGAGGGGGCTCTGCTTAAAAGCCCCAGTGTTGTTGCTGGAACACATGCAACTGCCCTTTGCACTTAGGAGTGGCAGATGCTGAAGCCTTGCAACTGCCAAGGCAGGAGAGAATTTCTAGGGCCCTGGAAACGTGGCATATTCCCAGACTCCTCTGAGCTGGTGTGTGTGTGTATGTGTGTGTATTAATTTCCCCATGCCCTTCTGCTCCCTGTTGCCAGCACATGCTGCTCCACAGTCTGGAGCAGGAGATGCCAGACGGAAACAGTAGAAGTAGGTCTACCCCACCCCCTCCCCAATGCCACCACCTCCAAAATCCATATCTGCAAAGAGATGTGTGATCCCAGTTAGTTTCCCTTGCTATCCCAGGCTGTGTTGTAAATATATTTTCTCCTTTGGAGTCCATTCCAGCAGGGCATGATGATCCAGTGCCAGATCTCCTCTGTTTCTGATAGTGGAAGTGGGGTGGGGGGAGTCTAGTTTCACCCAGAGCCCCCTCCCCAAATCAGGTCCAAGGCCTTCTCTGTAATCCAAGTGAGGGAACAGATGGGAGGAATCCTGTCTCTGTCTGCCACCATGGCAGATGGCAGAAGCTGGCACTCAGTCACCTGGGCACTTCGATCTCGTCCTACAGTGTGGTTTGTCCTTAAGTCAGGCTTGACTGCAGTGGGCTTTCATGGCCCATCCAAGCTGCTTTTGTGTTCACCCAAGGGTGCTGGCTGGCCCCTGCTGTTGAAGGCAGCAGTGGGAGGGAGAACTGAAGGGAGGGGGAGAAGGCTGATATGATTTGGAAATGTATTTTTACATCTTCTCAGGAGTACATCTTCTCAGGAGTTCACTTTTGTGTTCTCTCTCCCTCCCTCTCTCTCTCTCTTAGCAATACTGCCCAGCATTTAGATTTTCATTTTCATTCTGACGTTTCAGACCAAACTTCACTATACAACCCTACAGGGATGTAAATCTTCATAAATTTCCACTTTGGCATGAAATTCCATTTCTGCACAGAAGACAAGATTCTGCACACAAAATAACATAAAATATTAATTTTTGTGCCAAAAATGTTGTTTTCTATGCAGGGAACTTCTTTTCTTCACAAAAACAAAAAAACAAAAAAACCGCCAAAACCATGTCCAGTTTTTATGTTGAATACCATCAGTCCTGACTTGGGAAGATTCTCAGCTGTTTAGGATTGTCACCATCAGTTTCCCAACACTCTAAAAACACATTTTTGACCATTTTTGGGACTATTTTTGAATATTTTTTCCATCAGTACAACCTTCTCAGATTTCACTGCTTAGCCAAATGCAGTATGTTGCACACTTCTATATTCTTCTCAACAGCAAAGCCAGGGTGATGATATTTAATTCTGCACTGCCACCCCAAGCTCTGTTTTTTCATATCCAGCAGTTTACTACAACAGGGCCCAATCTTGTCACTGTACCTCATGGTGCCTATTA
Organism: Gambelia wislizenii; assembly: GCA_030847615.1. Classification (NCBI taxonomy): domain Eukaryota; kingdom Metazoa; phylum Chordata; class Lepidosauria; order Squamata; family Crotaphytidae; genus Gambelia; species Gambelia wislizenii. The sequence continues at coordinate 266,156,907 of JAUMIR010000002.1, forward strand.
TTTCTGCTACTCACTTAAAGTCAATTTCCCACTGTAGTGCTATGGCCTTCCTGTCCATCTGATCCATCTGAACTGACAAACTCTTTCCTGTAGTGGCTGTCTAGCCAAATGCTTCCATGAAGACCATTAGCAGAACCTAAAGACGGAAGTTACCCTCATCTGCTTATACTCCTTGCCACAACTAGTATCAAGGGATATACTGCCTTTGACCATGGAAGTTCCCTTCAGCTATCATGGTGAATACTGCCTGACAGACCTGCCCTCTCCTATGAATTCATCTAATCACCTTTGAAAACCACCTGTCAAGTGGGAATATCAATGAATTATGCACTGTTTGAGGAAGTGCTTTATTTTATCTGTCCTGTATCTCCTTCCCATTTGCTCCTTGGGGTGACCCTGGGCAGTGGTGGCACTAGGGGGTTGCAGAGAGGTCGAACCACACTAGGTGACACCATTGCGGGGAGGGGTGGCACCAGCCTTAGTGATGCCACAGACCCTGAGTTCAATGTGATGAAGGCAGAGAGAAATCTCTGTCCAAGCCTTCCTTCCTTCTCATTGCCAACTTTATTTAAAAAAACAAAAAAAAAAAACTGAAACATTCCAGTGCTTCATAGAAAATACTCTAACCAGTACTTTCCACCCTTGGGGCTTTCCAGATGTTTGGGACATTAATTCCCAAAATTCTTGACTGTTAACCATGCTGGCTGGGTCTTCTGGATGTTGAGACTCAAAACATCTGGAAGACCAATGGTTGAGAAACATTGCTCTAGCTAATGCCTTGATCATTTTGGTTATTCCCTCATCCTATATCTATATCTATAGCTATATAACTTAAAGTGATCTCCCATTTCATACTAGCTGACTGTGTTGATTCCTATTGAGTTGCAGCAACAAGTGCACCAGACCACCCAATAGTAACAGGAATGTGGAACTTCTGGCTCTCTGGATGCCTTGGACTTCAGTTCCCAGCATAGCTAACAGTAAATGATTGTGGGAGTTATAGTTGTTCCCATCCCATCCCTGCACTGTACATTATATTCCACTTTAATTGCCATGGCAACATCTTGTGGAATTCTGGGGTTTGTAGTTTAGTGAGGCCCAAGTACTCTCTGGCTGAGAATTCTAAATTCCCCTCCCTAAACTGCAAATCCCAGGATTCCATAGGGTGTTGCCACGCGGTTAAAGTAGAATAATAGCTACATCCTATGGAATCCTGGGATTTGCAGTTACTTACTAAAGAAAGACAAAGAACAAAGTGCAAAAGCAGGCTTATTCCTGAACATTAAGAAAACAACAACCAAAAATAACCACAGAGGATTTGCACAAATTCAAAATAGACGAAAAGGAAACTGAAATAGTGAACTAAATCCCATTCCTTGAATCAATCATAGTCAGTGCAGCCAGGAAATCAGAGGAAGACTGGGACTGGGAAGGGCAGCTATGAAAGAATGCTAAGATATAAAATGCTAAGATATAAAACTGAGCACTAAAGTCAGGATCATTCCAACTATCATATTTCCCATCATCATGTATGGATGTGAGAGGTGGACAATGAAGAAAGCTGATAGGAAGAAAACCAACTCATTTGAGATGTGGTGTCAGAGAAAAGTGCTGAGGATCCCGTGGATAGCCAAAAAGACAAACAAATGGGTCTTAGAACAGATCAAGCCCAAACTCTCATTAGAAGCCAAGATGACCAAACTGAGGCTGTCTCACAAGAAAAGGCAATAATACTAGGAAAGGTGGAGGGAAAAAAAGAGAGGAAGACCACACACTAGATGGTTAGACTCAAGCAAGCAAGCAAGCAAGCCACAAGCCTGAACTTGCAGGACCTCAGTAGGGCAGTTGAGGGCAGGGGGTCTTGGAGATGTCTCATCCACAGGGAAGAACGTTACCAACAAGAGCTGCAGAGCTCTACAACCTGTCAAGGTTTGGCATGAAAAACAACCCCCCCCCCATAAATCTCACTTAAGATGTGAAGTTGCAAAGAAAAATGACCAAGTAAGAAAAAGAAACAAAACTGAAGATTAGCCTCTCACACTGAGAAAACAAAAGAAAGAAGAGAACCTTTCGTAGCCATGTGTCTTCAAGTCAACTTCCTAAGGTTTTCTTGGCACAATTTGTTCAGCAGGGGGTGAAGGATGCTGTTGCTTTCTTCTAAGGCTGAGAGTATATGACCTGCACAGGGTCACCCAGTGGGTTTCCATGGCTGAGTAAAGATTTGAATACTGGCCTCCCAGAGCCCTAGTCCAAGACTCAAATCACTACACCACACTGGATCTTAAAGAGGACCTCACCTGACTGGAAATATCAGGCAATCCCCATTCAGATGAAGTAAGAGGCCTACCATCCCATGTGATTTTACCTGTGTGTTGGACCTGTGGAACATATATAATGAAAAAATGTAACCAAACTGCAAGCATGAATGGTGGTGGATGAAGAGATGGGATGATACACTGAACAGAAATGGTAAAACCAAGGAAAGAGACAGTGATTTTTATTTTATAGACTAGAACTTACCACCTTTCAGTGTTGTTGCCAAATGACCCCTCAGTTAGTCTTGAGAAGCTATATGACTGTAAAGAAGACCAGAAAGTCCTAGACTTTGTTCCTGTCCCTTTTTATTTTATTTTGGAGATTATTTTGGAGATTTTATTTGATTTTGGGGATTATTTTGGAGATTTTATTTGATTTTGGAGATTATTTTGGAGATTTTATTTGATTTTGGAGATTATTTTATTTTGGAGACTGCAGAAAGCGCGGGATGAGTCCTTCCTGAATCTTCATTTGTGAAGAGAAGCCAGAGAGAGAGAGAGAGAGAGAGAGAGAGAGAGGAGATTGATGCATGGTGTCAGTTACATGGCAAAATAAATCCACTAGGAATTTGGCAAGAGTCCTAATTGTTCCCAACTCTTTCAGAGCAAAGTCGGCATATTCAGAAGGGGGGGGCAAAAAACCCCCCATAAGTTACAGCTTTCACAGTGTTTCCCGAATTTATAAAAAAATTTTGGAAGGTTGTGCAGTATTGGCTGTGTGAATTACCAGCAACAATTGCGAAGCAGGGTCTCACAGCAGAGCTGAGATGCCATTGGTCGGTGGTCAGGGGGTCAGGCTTGCAAGGGATGCCTTGCAAAATTTGATCTGCCATTTTTAAGATTACAAACTGGGCAACCCCAGCACTCTCCCTTTCCCCATTCACAGGCTGCAGGGATGGATAGATGGGCCTACGGGACAGACAGTAGGACCCCAAAGGCCCCAGGAAGTGGGCACAGCAGTTCACACAGCCACGCCGTCCCGAGGCCTGCAAGGCCAGCGCCTTCAGTGTATGTGTGGGTGGCAGGAGGCCCAATGACAGCCCTGGGCGTAGCCCTGGGCACTGTTGGGTTTCAGCCTCACCCCACACACACCAACCCCAGAGTTCAAACAGCCACGCTACTCCCGAGGCCTCCAAGGCCAGCGCCTTCAGTGTGTGTGTGTGTGGTGGCTGGAGGCCCAATGACAGTCTCGGGTGCAGGGCAGCACCATTGCTGTCATTGAGTCTCAGCCTCCCCGCCCCCATACCACAGACACCGACCCCAGAGGCCCTGGGAAACAGCGTAGCGGTGCAAACAGCCATGCCGCTTCAAGGCCTCCAAGGCCAGCAGCTTCAGTGTGGGAGAAGAGGCTGCAGTGACAGAGAGTCCTCCTGTGGCCTCTTCGTCCCTTCCCCCCTTCACCGTTCGCTGGCTGCAGCGACCAACGGGGGAGGGGGGGAAACACAGAGGACGAGGCTGCAGCAATGGACAGGCAAGCAATGTGATTGTCAGTCCCATTGCCCACCTGTCTCCACCTGCTGCAGCCTCTTCCTGGGACTTCTGGAGCACGGGGTGAGGGCACGGCCGAGACCCAATGATAGCAATGGCGCTGTGCTGTGCCTGGGGCTCTTGTTGGGCCTCCTGCCACCCCCCACCCCCCACCGAATACACTGGCCTTGGAGGCCTTGGGAGCGACGTGGCTTTTTGAACCCGGGGCCTCTGGGGTCGGTGTCCACGGCGCGCCCCAATGACAGCAATGGCACTGCGCTGCGCCCGGGGCTATCTTTGGGCCTCTGGCTGTTAAGGTCTGTCTGGGTAATCATAAGGAAATCTCAAAGCCAAGGTTCAATTGTATTCAGATGACTTTTATTCTCTGCTAGCAAAGAGTAACACAGGGCATAAACCGCCATGCTGTGTTCCCCAAAACAAGACACACATATCTTTTTATTACAGAGAAACAAAACCAAAAAATCTAAGGCACTGCGCATGTGTATTATAGTACTCACCAAACAGACCTTTTTTGGAACAGAAATAATTTCTTAGCTCTCTGTTTCTAGCTCCTATTTTTGATACCTCAAGGCAGCCGAACTGGGCAGTGCGCCCAGAAGAAGATAACACTTGCCTAGGCTGAATGACCCATTGTTTTTGATATTAAGAAACAAGACAAACCAATTTTTTTAAGCACAGCATACTATAGCAAGCATTGGTTATTAATCAATATAAACTATATTAGAATCTTCACTAAATTTCATTTCTCCAAATGCACATCATTTCTTATAACTGACTTAATATACTTTATATATAATGTCTCTAGCTCTGCACTTTAGACTTGTAAATGAGCTCTTTGTTCTACAGACATAGCATCTTATCTATGTGTCTGGGCTTCTGGCCAAGCTGGAGCAAGTACAGTTACATCTCTCAGCTTTCTCTGACACAGATATATTTTAGCAGACTAGGTCTTTTGCTCTACAGACTCAATATAACAAAATTTTGGGAAATCAATACAGACAGACCCTCTCATGGCCGCCACCCCCACACCATAGGCACCCTTTCTGCCCCAGCGAGAGATAGGCCTCCGTGACCATCAGTCACGGAGACCACCCCCCCCCCCACACACACATGTGAACTTGCAAGTTCAGAAAACTTTTGGATGTTATCAGAGAAACGACTTTCTGGAGAAAATCATGTAAACTGCTTGGCACTGGTTCAAAAAAGAGGTAAGCTGGTATTTTCTGAATTAAAAACTGTTGTGTAACTGACCCCCATGTTTTGCTTATCCCAGAATATTTTCTGTCAGATCCCGCGATGATCAGAGACTTATTATACAAGCTCCCCAGGTTGGTTTATTATAATCCTGTTTACAATCAGAAAATGCAGGAACAAAATCTGGGACTTTTCAGTTCCACCCAACTGTTGCATTTCTCCCTATTCTCAATCCTCCCACCCACCCTCCTTTTAAAGGTGCTGGATTATAGTAGGGTTGTGTTATTTTAAAAAAGAGTTTTCTGGTACAACAGTAGTACAAAGCTTTCAGGTGGGAACTGACACCGTTCTATTGTCTCTTCTGGTATAGAGGAGTGTATTGAATTTGCATTTAACAATGAAGGGGGTGAGTTTTCATTATCTTTTTTTTTTTTTTTTTTTGCAGCTGAGAATAGTTAAGGAAAATATGAATTACCTTTTCATTCTGCCTTGTAAGGCCCTTTGTAGCAATTTTAAAGCACAAAGGTAGCCTAGTCTCTTGCCAATAAAATAAAATAAAACCTAGCCGACAAAAATATCACCCTTTCTGTTGCATAGTGGTTCCTTGCCAGGATCCATATTTTTTTAAACTATTCAGAGCTCAACCACACCTCGCTCAGCTGAGAAGGCTACCCTCTTTCCCCTTCTTGCTCCTCAATGGTCCTATAGAAGCCATTCCTGAAAGTAGGCAACATTCAGCAGCCATACTGGCAAGTGTTGTTGGTCTGCATTTGTGCAGTGCTGCTGCCCCCCCCCCGTGATTATTCCATGGAGAGACTGTGGCTGCCTTGTGATTAAGGGAGTTGGCCACTGGATGTCACCTGGGAGCCGTGGGTTGATGGCACAACATGCAAAAGAAGAGAGAGCCAGGACCAGGATGCCATCCATAGGTTGTTTCAGGACGCTAGTAGTAGCCAGCTGTTTCCACTGTAGATCTTAAAAATGCTGCTGTGAGAAGGCTGCTGCTAGAACAGTGGCCAGATTTCCCAGGGATGCATTTGTTTTAAGAGACCGATGCTGCAGCAGAGGGAGTGAAACCAACAAAAGAGTTGTTCTTGTTGTTGATATACATGTATGTATGTATGTATGTATATCCCCGTTTTTTCCAGTTTGGGACCCAAGGCAGCTGAGAATAGTTAATGCAAACATCATTTTTTAAAAAGCATACAAAAGCTTAAAAGAAATTAACAAAATTAAACCATCAATAAAAGTGAAACCAGCTTAAATACATTAAAACAACAACAAATCAAAGTTCAGCACATTATATAAGGCCTGCTTCCCCTGAAAAATCAATTCTCAAAGGCTTTTACCTGAGTTCCCAGCAAAGGAGACCCACTTGTTTTTAAAAGGGGTGGGTGGTTGCTTTTTAATGGACTTCACTGACTCCCCAAAGCATGCAACAGAATTTAGGAGCTCTGTCCCTGGCAGCTCAAGGCCCCGAGTCTTATTTTCACTCCTAGATCTGAAGATTATTTTTAAATCAGGGCATGGTACTAAAGCATCCCTGCATTAATCCTTTTCCTTATTCTCCCGCCTGTCTTGGCCGCCACTCTCTAAAGATCTGGCTAGAAGATAAATCCATATTTACAAGCAATCTGTTTGCACCCATCTGGTGAAGCAGTAGACCTTCCTTTTTAACTTGCTTGGCTTTCCCCTTCCTACAGACATGAGATTCAGGTGCCTAAATACCCAAAACCCATCTGACTTTGTAATAATCAGCCAACGGTTTCTTCTTCTCCCCTTCCCCTCCAACAATAGACCTTGCCTGCTTCTATTCAGTTCCAAATGCAGCACCCATCAGTGATCGTTAATTCTTCCAGAGCACCCTTTGTCTAGTCTGGGAACCTCCAAGAAACATTGTATTCCACTCAAAATTCTATTGCTTCAGGGGAATTATTTCTTATAAATATCACCCTAAAACACCACCCATGTGTGCAAGCTTTTCGACTCCACATCAGTCAACTCCCCTGCTTTTTGACTCCACATTAGTCCATGTCACCATTCTGCCAGCCAGACCTCCTCTCTGCCAGTTTACTTAGAGATCTCAGCTCTGCAGGATCAGTAAAGTATAACCTGCAACCCCCATACTCTATACAAATACGTCCTACTATCTTCAATAGCCTTATTAGAGGGTCCCCACGGACCCCACACAATTCGAGTAACAGCAGTTATTTTTTTTTTAATTATTTTATTTTGAAAGGTTTCACAATCATACATTAGATCAATAAATCATTTAGTCGTACCTTTCCATTTCTTTCAATTCATTTACATCCCATCAAACATTTTCCATCTCATATCTTCCTTCTCCCATTTTCTCTTCTTCCCCCTTTCTTTCCCTGACTTCCATCCCCCGCCCACTTCCACTTTCATCCTTTCCCATATTTCATTTCATTCTTCCATCCTCCCTTCTGACTTCCGTATTTCCATCCCCTGTATCGATTTCCTTATACCTATCCTCTTTTTCCTTACCCTCCCTTGACCATGTTCCCTTGAATTTTCTCTCGACCTTCTGTTCTGTTTATACTGCCTATTCTTCTCCTCTTTCCTTTTTATCTAGTGGTTTATGCTTTCTTATTCGGTTCCTCTCCTTTAATTTTACCCCATATTTATTATTCTTCCAAATAAAAGTAAACCGTGTCTCTTCCATCTTTTATTCTATCCTTCTATTCCATCTTTCCCTCCAAAATTCTCGAAACGGAGTCCATTCTTCCTCCATTTTGGTTGTATTTACTTTATTTAAAATGTATGTTAATTTGTCATTTTCTTGCATTTCTATTAACTTCATTAGCCATTCTTCTGTCTGTGGGATATCTTTATTTTTCCATTTTGCCGCTACCAATAATCTTGCCGCTGTCACTGCATATAACAGCGTCCTCCAATGTTGTTTTTTAAAGTCAGATTCTAATTCCGAAGTCATGTTCAACAAATATAACTTTGGAGACATAATAAATTGAGCTTTGTAAATTTTTTGAATTGTCTTGTGTATTTTTGTCCAGAATCTCTGTATTCTAGGACATCCCCACCACATATGATACAATGTACCAATATCTCTTCCGCAGCGCCAACACTGATTATTCTTAGTCCTATACATTTTACAGATCTTCGTCGGTGTTAAGTACCATCTATTAGTTATTTTAAAATGATTTTCCTTCAGTGCGAGGCACGCGGTAAACTTATTAGTGTCTTTCCATGCTGTCTCCCATTCTTCCAACGTTATTGTTTCTCTTAAATCCTGTGCCCATTTAATCATAGATTCCGTAATCTTTTCATTTTCTAATTCTCTTTCTTGTAATACTTTGTAAAATTTTGCTATTTTCTTATCTTCTCTATTCCAAATTACCTTATCTATTTCCATGTCTGTCATTTCAAAGTCATATTTCTCTTTATCACTGTAGAATCTGCTTTTTATCTGGAGGTATTTAAACCAGTTCATTTCAATGCCTCTATGTTCTAAATCGTCTCGAGCTAATAGTTGGATGCCTTCTCCTTTTTTCCATGCCTTGAAATCAATTAGGTCTTTATATTTTAACCAGCTCTTTGTAGTTTCCCATCTCCCCAGGAACGCTTCGTGGGGGGATAACCAGGTCGGAAGTTTGAAATAAAATTGGTTCCTGACCTTTCGCCAAATCCTAAGCAAGGCTCTCCTTATTATATGATTTTCAAAGTCTCTATGTACTTGAGTTTTCTCATATCCCAAGTAGGCATGCCACCCATATCTTAGTCCATATCCTTCCAGGTTCAATATTTTCTCATTTTCCAATTTAATCCAGTCCGTTATCCAGCAAAGGCCACAAGCTATGTAATATGATTTCAAATTAGGTAAGGAGGTTCCTCCGACGTCCCTGTGAGCTGTTAATGTTGACCATTTTATTCTGGCCTTCCTTCCTCTCCAGATGAATTTATTCAGGTCAAATGTCCATTGTTTCAGCGTTTTGTCATTTTGTAAAATCGGTAGGTTTTGGAACATAAACATACATTTTGGTAATACGCTCATCTTTATCGCGTTTACCCTTCCAAATAATGATAAATCCAGTTTCTCCCATTTCTTCAAGTCTACTTTAATTTCTTCCCATAGTTTTTTATAATTGTTCTGGTACAAATCAATACTTCTCTTACTTAACCAGATTCCTAAATATTTTACTTTCTTTTCAATCCTGCAACCCGATATTTCTTTTAGTTGCTTTTCCTCATTGCCTGTTAAATTCTTCGTAATCATCACCGTTTTTTCCTTATTCAATTTAAATCCCGCCAAGTCTCCAAATTTTTTAATTTGCTCCAGTAGATTATTGATATTCTCCATCGGATTTTCTAATATTATTGCCAAGTCATCAGCAAATGCTTTTATTTTGTATTCCTGGCCTTTGATTCTTAAACCTGGTATTTGTTTATCGTTTCTTAGTTTGTTGTTCAGACTTTCCAGGACTAATATAAAAAGTAACGGGGATAGGGGGCAGCCCTGTCGAGTTCCTTTATATATATTAAAAGGTTCTGTTCTTTCTCCATTAATTATTATTTGTGCTTTTTGTGTTTCATACGTCGCTTTGATACCTTCAATTATAACATCTCCCAATTCAAGTTTTTCCAAGACTCTCTTCATAAATGTCCAATTTATATTATCGAAGGCCTTTTCCGCATCTATAAATATTAGAGCTGCCTTCCTATTATTTGCTTTCTCATAGTATTCTAAAGCATCCACCATTGTCCTTATATTTTCCTGCATGTGTCTTCCCTTTACAAATCCCGTTTGATCCTCGTGTATAACCTCTCTAATTATTTTATTTAGCCTGTTTGCCAATACTGTAGCATAAATTTTGTAATCAGTATTCAAAAGTGATATAGGTCGGTAATTTGCTGGATTCGTTGTATCTTTACCTTCTTTCGGGATCAGGACAATATTAGCATTTTGCCAGGAGTCTGGGATACCGTCTTTTGGAATATGATTTATAACTTGTTGGAGTGGCAATACTAATTCGTCTTGAAATTGTTTGTAAAATTCTAAAATGTATCCATCCTGTCCTGGAGATTTCCCCGTCTTCATTTGCTTAATTGCTTGACAAATTTCCTCTCTGGTTACCGGTTCCGCTAATTCCTTTTTCCTTTCTGCCGTTATTGTTAATTTCAGGTTTTCTTCTATATATGCGATTATTTTGTTTTCTTGCTCTGTTGTTTGTTGTGGTTTATCATAAAATGATTTGTAATACTCTAAAAAGACGTTTTTTATTTCTTTTTGTGTGTTACATTTCTTATCACCACTTTTTATTTCTGTAATTATTTTCTTTTCTTTTTCTTTCTTCAATCTGTATGCGAGCCATCTACCCGCTTTATTTGCGCTTTCGAAGCATCGTTGTTTTGTTCGTTTCAATTTTTTTGCAATTGCGTCAGATAGTTCTAACCTCAGTTCGTCTTGTATTAATTTTATGTCTCTCTGAGTATTTCTGTTCTTAGGGTTCTTCCTCAGTTCTTCTTCTTTCTTTTTCAATTCTTGCGATAGTTTCTTATATTTCTCTTCTCTGATTCTTCTTAATTCGGCTCCCTTTTGTAAAAAGATGCCCCTTATTGTAGCTTTGAAAGCATCCCATCTAGTTTTATGTAAGGTTTCTGACTCTTTGTTTAATTCAAAAAATTGTGTTATTTCCTTCTTTAATCTGTCGACAAATTTCCTTTCTTTCAGTATGCTCCCTTGTAACCTCCATGTATATTGTCTGTCCCACATCATTAATTTGATTTCTATCGGGTTGTGATCTGATAACAGTCTCTCATTTACTTCCATTTCTTGAATTTTTGTTGTCAAATTAGAAGAGACCCAAAACATGTCTATCCTAGACATTGATTTATATACTTCTGAGTAAAAGGTGTAACCTTTTTTATCTCTGTATTTTGTGGACCAGACATCTCTCAAGTTATAGTCTTGCATTATATTTTTGCATACTTTCGGGAGGTTTCCACTAGTATTTTTTAAAGAGGCGGGTGACCTGTCCCTTGTTGCATTTAACACTCCATTGAAGTCTCCTACTATTATCATTTCGTTTCCTGTCTGTTCTTCTAGTTTCTCAAGTTCTTGATATATCTTCCTGTAAAATTTTTCTTTATTTTGATTTGGAGCATAGATTACCATTAAGGTTATTTTCTTATTCATCAAATTTAACTCTATACCAACGTAGTGACCTTCCCCATCATTCACAATTTCTGTAGCTTCAATTCTGTTATTAACATAGATTGCAACTCCTTTCTTCTTTTTATCTGAACTGGAGAAAAAACCTTGACCTAATTTATGTCTATTCAAAAATCTGTTATCCTTTTTTCTTATTCTTGTTTCTTGTAGACATATAATTTCCGCTTTGCTTTTCTCCAATATTTGAAATATCTGATTTCTTTTCTGCTGACCATTTAATCCTTTAACATTCCACGATCTTATCCTTATAACCATCCTTGAATCTTAAATTCTTTAGTTTCCTCTTTTCACTTACTGCTTTATAGTTCTTCGTCTGCTACCTCTTCCTCTTGACTTTGTACTTCCGTGTCTTCTTCAGTATCCTTTTCCTCTTCTCGTTCTTCGTCTTCTTGTTCAACCTCTTCTTCTTGATCTATGGCATCCTCGTCTGCTTGTTTTCCTTCCTTCGACTCACTCAAATGTCCTTCTCGTTGAGATCTCTTTTTTCTGAATCTAGATTCTGCTTTTTTCTTCTCTTCCTCTTCCAATCTATTCAAAAATTCTTCCATCTTTTCCGTCGTATTTATATTGTATCTTCTTTGTTGATATGAGAAGGAGAGGCCTTCCAGTCGTTCCCATCTGTATGCAATGCTTCTTTTCCTAAGCTGCCGGGTCAGCTGTTGATAATCTTGTCTTTTCCTCAATACTTCATTCGGTATATCCTTAAAGATCTGGATATCCTTTCCCTCAATTTTGAGTTTATCGGAGTAGCTAGCTTGTATTATTTTGTCTTTCATTCTAGTATGTGTAAACACTACTACCACATCTCTCGGTAGCTTCTTCTCTCTTGCCATCACAGAATTTATTCGAAACAATTTATCCACAAATTGTTCAAATGTCTCTTGAGTAACAGCAGTTAAAGCAGTGTCAAAGTGCATTATTTCTGCAGTGTGGCAGCAGCCACTGTCTTCTGAGAATAAGCACTCTAGCCTTCCTGGGGGATTTGTAACACTACCTTCCATGATCTTCCATGCTGAATCTACACAGAAGGGCAAGATTCATGACCTTCCATGGTATCGTCCATGATCTCCTATGGTACATGAAAAGAACTGGAGGTGTGTGTGTGTGTGTGGACTTATGTCTGAAAGGAGAAAAAGCAGCATCCAAACAGTTAAGTGGTAGATTCTTTCTTTCTAGCCATTCACCATATGCAATACTTTGGCCTAATGTTCCCAAATCTCAGGGCCTGGACTCTTTTCTCTTGGTCTTAGAAATAGCGGAGAAAACTCAGAGCAAGAGCACTGTCCTAAAACTATGTGCTGCTGGGCCCTGTTGTTGCAGACTGTTGGAGTGGCTGCTATAGACTCTCCAGAGACCTCATCTCTGCCCCTCCCTCTTTTGGCAGGTTTTTTCATTTGATTGACATGCTTTGAGCAACTGTTATTGATGCTTAATGTATCATGTTTAGTGATCTCACCAGCCCCCGCTCCCTGTGCCATCACTAGGCACTGCAGCTGGGTCTCAGTTTTTGCCATGAAATCTCAGGGCCTGTAATGTTCCTGATCTGGCAACCCTATTTTGGCTGGAATGGTAGCCATTACACATTTTCCAGGATTGCACAGCAGTGATGGTGAGGGAAGGCAGACAAAAATGTGGCAGCTCCAAGTAGCCTGTTTCTTCAGTGCCCTTGCTTTCTTTGTGGCTGCAGGTTTCTTTCACTTACTACCACTGCACTACACTAGCGTAGTGCACCAACAGGAGTTCAGCATAGTATCCCAGTGAAGAGCATAGTACAGTTGTCTCTCCACATTCACAGATTTGGCATTCACGGTTTTAAGTATTCATGGCTTGAAAATATTCTTTAAAAAATAATCCAAAAAGCAAACCTTGATTTTGCCATCTTATATAAGGGACACCATTTTGCTATGCCATTGCATATAGTGGGACTTGAGTATTCACAGATTTGGGTATTCACAGGGGGTCCTGGAACCAAACCCCAGCAAAGGAACAACTGTAATGCTACTTCTCTGGACTCCAGGGCCCAGAACCCTCCAGCCAGCATGAATGGCATGAATTCTACACATTCTGGCAAGGGAGTCTCTTTCCAAATAAGGTAACCTGTCCATCACCATTTTAACCAACCACAAAAGATCTTGCATTTCCCTCTTAACTGATTTGCTCCGGTTTTTAAAATTCCACTTTCCTGGTACCTTTCACCTGGATTTGTCAAAGGGGTCGGTTCCACGGCAACTTTTGCTGCGCAAAGTATTGCATTAGCGTACTTTCGATTTTGCATTGCGGAGTTCCCACAGCAAAATTTCGGTACCTGTTTAGTTCCGCGATGTAGTTCCGATGTGCTTATAATGTGGAGTATATTAATGTGCGAATTTCTACACATCGAAATATTTCAGTTCCCACAACATCGATATTCCGCATACTTTGACAACCCTACCTGTCAATCAATGAAGTACGTCATTCGTTCTAGACGTACTTCCTTCGGGAATTCCCGCCACCCGTACTCCCATTGGTCATCCACTTCCCCCCTCTTGGGCTTCTGACTGGGCATCTTGTCATCTTTTATGGTCTTTGTTCTCTTCAATGGTGCCAATTAAATTGTTGCAGCCATGGAGGTTTTAGCTATGCTCATTTCCTGCCTGTATTTGACTATTAGAGTTATGATCTCTAATTTCCCTGTATTTCTGATGCATCATTTTCAATTTCATGCGGCATTCTTTCAGGGTTCGGTTGTGTCCACGCTTTTGCATTTCTGCGGCTATTTTTTCAAAGACATCGATATTCCGGTGACATAGACGTAGCTGCTCCTGTACTTTCTCTTCACCCCAAAGATCCAGTAAATCAAGAGTTTCAGCATGACTCCAAGCTATTCCCCTGCCCCCCTTCTTTGTTCTCTGAACTGACTCCATTAGGAAAACGATAGATGTTTACAGGAATGCTTCAAAGCAGATAGGAAAGCCGGATGTGTAGGCGGGTTTCTGTGGCGTCACTATAAAAAACCACCCACATCCCTAATTTTAAACATTGCGAATTTAAAAATGACAGACAGTTCCCAAATGCGATAATGCGCAAACTTGCGGCACTTTTTAAAAAAAGGCGGAAAATCAGCAGTGTCATTAAGTGCGCCACTTACGGGTGTTTTAGACCCCCTCCTTCCAAAAATGGCGATGCAGTTGTGGAACACGTGGGAACTATAAGAATTCTAGGCAAATTCTTTGAGGATTATTTTTGCCGTGTAAACGACCCCAAGGAGAAATCTCTGCTGACAAACTGATCACACCAATAGAGGCCAGCCCATTCTTCCTACTACCAAACCTATAGGGCAGCCCTCTAGTAGGTGTAGTTATTACCTTCCCTGCAAGATTTCACTGGTGTGAACAGATTAGGCTGAGGTCAGAAAGAGAAGTGCAACCCAGTCATAGGACTTTTTCGGACAAAGAAAAATAACTCAAGCAGCCTCTCCAGTTTGCGAGGCTGCTGCGCTGCAAAGCGCCCCTTTCGTATGACGCTCGCCCCTGCTGGTACTGTTGCAGTACCGCAGGGAGAGCTGAATGTCATATTTCGTTGATTTTTACTCACGATCAACTTTTGTGAGTAAAAAATCAACGAAATATGACACTCAGCTCTCCCTGCGGTACCGCAACAGTACCAGCAGGGGTGAGCGTCATACGAAAGGGGCGCTTTGCAGTGCAGCAGCCTCGCAAGCTGGAGAGGCTGCTTGCGTTATTTTTCTTCATCCGAAAAAGTCCATAGAATCTGATATTATTTCCTATGTAATTACTACATGGGGTGGGATAAAGACCTGCATGGGGAATATATATAATGAAGAGTATCTCCAATGCCTCAACAGCTATTACCATCTTTTGGCCACAGATACTGGTCCTGCTAACTTCTGAACCAACTTTAAAGAATCTCCTCCAATGGGTTTTGCATACCCTCCAACTGTCCCAGTTTGGCAGACACAGGCTAATTAATTCTTTGCCATCCCACTTTTTCAAAGTAGGATTTCAAAATGTCCTAGTTTCTCTCTCCTTCTCAACATTTCTCCCTTGGTCCTCAGCTTACTTCAGCTACTACTAGCTGAATTCAAAGTGCAAAAGTAGTTTGCGCCAGTTAACTCAGCACGGGGGGAGAGGAGAGGAGGAGGCTAGATCTTGCCCTTCCCTGTAGCCTCAGACAAAAGCAAACTTCTAGAGCGTCTCCTAGCTTGTGTGTTCTCATTCATAACTTTTGCCATCTTGACCATACTCTGATGTTGCTTGGGCACACATGTCCCAGTTTTCATCTGGGAAACGTTGGAGGGTATGGCTTTGGGTCTTGCCCCTTTCTGATTAGGAAATGGTGTTCATTCTATAAGAGCTCTGGGTATGGGAAGAGGGGAAGCAGTGGTCACCATGTGCAGAACATCATCTTAGCTTCTCATGCAAACTGATAAATAAACAAAAGCAGTGACATTCCTGTAATTTTGAAATATCTGGGTCCTGATTCCCAAATTTGGGTGGCCATTTAAAAATCTACCCGGTTTCAAGAATATCATTTGCACTGCTCCTTCCAACTATAGACGACATCACCTCCACCCTCTCTTGGCCCTGTTTGTCCAAAGATCCCCAAACTGTGGGCCAGGGCACACAAATATTCTCTGAGAGAACAGCAAGTATGCCATAACAAGACATAAATAATCTGGCACAGTCCAAAATACACATTTTTCAGAGATCATTACCTCCTCTTTATCTTTGCATCTTTCCACCAGTGGCCTGTGGTCTAAATGGGGAGAGGCTTATCCCACAGTGGTAGCATGAGGCATCCTTCTCCCCGACTTAGGCCACAGATTGCCTGTTTCTGTTCCTCTGCAAATGGGTGAATGATTGCTGAAGATCTATGATAGATGGCAAAACTAAGAAGTATCTTCTTGGCTTCCAAACTTGGCAGGATTTAATAAGTACATATTTTCTCTGACTAGGGCAGTGCGTGAGTTTTATGGGTTTTAGTGTGAATTTCTGTTTTTCTGTCACTGGCCCAGTAGGTGGTAAGAGTCTGTGTTAATACTACATGGTTTATTTTTCTTTTTTTCCTTTTAGGCAGGAAGGGCTAATGCAGTTCTTCTGTAAAGAAACCAGTGGCAGCCTAACTTGCTGCAACATTCCACCTCCTTTTCCAAGAAATGTATTTTTTCTAGTTCTGCTCTTGGTTCAGCATCCTGGAAATGTTGTTTTTCTTGCCTGACTGAGTCATAATTTGTGTTAGCTTTTAGTGCTGCCTGTTCATATTTTGTAAAATGTCCCCCACCCCAAAACATTTGAGGTGGTTGGAAACTATTACTGCTGTTCATGGTGCATGTTTTTATCCTAGTTTCACCTCTGATTATGAGGTTTTGTAGGTTTCTGCAGGACTGCATAAACGTGCAACATTTGTCTGACAATAGGACAGCAGAAATATAGGAGTAGTGAGATGCTCCTCTTAAACCTCTGTTTACTCTTTTAAAATATTACCTATCTCCAACCCCCCTCCCCAAAACAATTCAAAGTATTGTGATCATCCCAAATTATTTGTGGGCATTTTTGATTTTATCATGTTAGCCCAGAGGTTGTCACAGGGTAATATATCCCCACCCTACCCCAGACTGATGAGGAAGTATGCTATTTTATTGCATTTTTTAAAAAGTGATGAACATGCCCATGGAAAAAGCAGTACAGTAAAAATTCCTGAAATGGTGGAGCAGCAGTGATTGGGTTGGAGGAAGGAAGGAGAATTGCTGGGGTTTGAATTTTGGTTTCACTACTGCTTTGCTGCATTTTTGTAGTACCGTTGATTCTTTCTACAAAAATCCATCATTCACTGAGACTACATTTTTCAGCTAATACTCAGCACCCTCTTTAAGAAGCTTAATATGTGCATGGAAACATGACTGTTGCTGGCATGCTTGATCTATTTATTCATATGCCACTGTATAACAAAGGGTAATCAGGGCAGGTTACACAAGGAAGTGGGTTAAAAACAGCAATGAATCATAGAATAAATATTTAAGAGGCCTTGGGAATGTGAAATAACAGTAATGAAAATCTGAAATGCCTGGTACAAAAGAAATATCTTCCCGTTATACTGAAATTATTATAATAGTATGGGTAGTAGATAAGCTTGTTTGTGGAAGGCATTCCATATCTGGGCTGCCACAGCTGTGAAGGCCCTCTCTGTCTTGTAGGCATTCACCTCACCTCCTCTGGTAGGGGCATCCAGAAGAGGGCCTTTGAAGATGACCAGTGGGTACAAATAGGAAGAGACTTCCAGAAATAGTCTGGCCCAACACCACTGAGGGCTTTAAAGTTCAGCCACAACACTTGGGCTTAGAAGAGGCCTGAAAGCCAGTGCATTGGTGTCACATGTCTGTGTCACCCAGCCCAAATAATAATCTAGGAGCTCTGTGTAGGGTTCATTGTTGTTTCCCTTCTCATGTGGTTGGCATATATGCCTAGTGTGCCCATGCTCTTTGATTCCTACAATGTCCTGTATTTCCTTGCTCTTCAAAAGCATTGTAGGGTCTGATGAAACTGCTTTCCGAAGATGCCTTTTCTTTAAAATATGTGCACAATTATTTTGCACCACCATCACCATTGTTTCTTTATGCCACTGAGTACATCCAGTAACTTGCATCAGTTAGCAATCAGTCAGATGCTTGGCACTGAGGAGCTGTCATAGTTATTGATTTCTAAGATGCCCATGATGGTCAATGACCTTAGTAAATAGCATCATGTGTGCCTAAAAAGCCAGTTTCCAGCTGCAAGAATTGCAATAGTACACACTGAGACTCAAACAAAATTTATTTAGGGGAAGTGCAGACTTATAATGTGGACTCTGTTCCCCCATTAGAGATTATTATGCTGCCCTGATTATTATGGTGATTATCTGGTCCACCCCATCCTCCTAGCACCCTGCTTCCAGTCAGCTGCCCAACCTCCTCTGTAGGAAGTGCCAGAAGGTGCTAAAATCTCTGGGGCATGGAGTGCTTAAGGTCTCCTCTGGAGAGGGAAGATATGTTAGGAGGTTGCAGAATTTGTTGCTGTAGTTCTTGTTTAAAAAATAAAAATAAAACACCCCAATGGAAGTCTGATGAGACAGAAGAAGGAGAGCTTTTGATTTTGGGGGTTGAGATTTATTGTTTGGCTGTGCTGTTTGGATGCTTGTGTGTGTGTGTTTGCGCATTTTGGACCATGTATTCTCCATGACCACATGATCTAAGGCAGGGGTGGGCAAAGTATGGGCCTGTGCAATTTTTGTGATCCCCTGGGCTCCCCAGGGGTTAAATATATATATATATATATATATATATATATATTTGCTTTCAAATGCCCTTGAGGGACTCAAAAAGGCCCCAAAACATGCTCCCATGCCCACTAGAGGGTGTTTGGGAGCATTTGGGGGCAGGTGTGGGGGCATGTGCAACCTCCAAGGTCTGCTGGAGGGCTAATATGCCCCCTTAGTCTTCCACAGTTGCCCACCCCTGGTCTAAGTCTGCAAAGTCACTGACTTGGTTGGGGACAGAGCTAGCAGCCACTAGCTCTATATAGTCACTGCCTCAGTCTCTAGAGCTTAGCAAACAGGAAGAGGAAGATAGGTATTTTGTATGGGCGTTTTGTGGGAGACTTTGAGGGGAGACCTCAAAGGAGCTGTGCTCCTGACAAACATGGATGGTGGCCATGTTTGTTTTCTTTCCAGAGGATGTGAGGGGGAAGTGAGAGCTGGTTGTGTTGCTGGAAGAGAAGGTGTGGCAACTTGAGGCTTGTGTTATCTTCACTTCAACTTATCAAGGAGGATTAAACTTTTTGGGAAAGAGTGGAACTGACTCTTCTGGAAGAGCAAGACACAGGGAGTGCCTCTAAGAGGGGGAGAATTTCCAAGCACAGAAAGCAGAGACTTGGAAGAATGTGACACACAGAAGCAAAACTATCAAGAACCATGCTCCAGGTTTGGAGCTGTAAAACTGATTCCAAGCTCTATCCTTACTCATCAATTATGAGGCACAGGAACAGAGAAAACAGCCTATCGCTCAGAAACCATGGAGGTGACCATGGAGGGATCTGTGTACGGAAGGGTTCCTTCCAGTTCCCAGAGGAAGAAGAAACTTGTAGTGGTGGTAGATGATTTCCTCTTGAGAGAAACAGAAGTAGTTGTATGCAGGCCTGATGAGAGGTGTGCTGTCTTTCATGATGTAACAGGAAAGCTGAAAAGACTAATCAAGCCCAGTGACCATTATCCTTTCCTTCTGATCCATGTTAGAACATTTGATACTGTAAGATATAGCCTTCAATATATTGCAAGGTACTATGAGGCTCAGGTTGTTATTTCATTGCTCCTTCCTGTTGAAGAACATAGCCCAGAAAGAACGAGAAGAATATTGGAAGTGAACAAATGGCTCTGCAGGTAGTGCTGTTAGGAAAGATTTGAGGTTTTGGATCATGGTTTGTTTTTGTCCTGGAGGACCTTTTGCAAGAGATGGGTTGTACCTCACAGTAGTTGGTAAGAACATATTTGTCAGAAGTCTCACAAATCTGATCAGGCCACAAATCTGAATTTAAATTGGTCTACATGCACAAGGGAGACATATTCCAGAGTGCAGGGGGACACCCGCATACTGGGAAGAGTAGCCTAAATGATACAAGGGGAATTGAGCCAATAGTACAACAGCAGCAGCAGCAACAACAACAAATTTCATAGAATCATAGAATTGTAGAGTTGGAAGACACCACAAGGGCCATCCAGTCCAGCCCCCTGCCACGCAGGAAATCAGAATCAAAGCATCCCTGACAGATGGCCATCCAGCCTCTGTTTAAAGACCTCCAAGGAAGGAGACCCCACCACGCTCCGAGGGAGTGTGTTCCACTGCCAAACAGCTCTTACTGTCAGAAAGTTCCTCCTAATGTTGAGGTGGAATCTCCGTTCCTGGAGCTTGCATCCATTGCTCCGAGTTCTAGTCTCTGGAGCAGCAGAAAACAAGCTTGTTCCATCCTCAATGTGACACCCCTTCAAATACTTAAACAGGGCTATCATATCACCCCTTAACCATCTTTTTTTCTGGCTAAACATACCCAGCTCCTTAAGTCTTTCCTCATAAGGCATGGTTTCCAGACCTTTCACCATTTTAGTTGCCCTCCTCTGGACACGCTCCAATTTGTCAATATCCTTTTTGAATTGTGGCACCCAGAACTGGACAGAGTATTCTAGCTGAGGCCTGACCAAGGCAGAATAGAGTGGCACTATGACTTCCCTTGATCTAAACACTATAGTTCTATTGATGCAGCCCAAAATCGCATTGGCCTTTTTAGCTGCCGCATCACACTGTTGACTCATGTTCAACTTGTGGTCTACTAGGACTCCTAGATCCCTTTCTCACGTAGTCTTGTTCAGCCAGGTCTCCCCCATCCTGTATCTATGTATTTCATTTTTCCTCACATTTCTCCGTATTGAATTTCATTTTGTTAGCTTTGGCAAGCTCTCCAGTCTATCCAGGTCATTTTGAATTTTGATCTTGTCTTCTAGGGTATTAGCTACTCCTCCTAATTTGGTGTTATCTGCAAATTTGATAAGCATGCCCCTAATTCCCTCATCAAAGTCATTGATAAAGCTGTTAAATAGCACTGGGCCCAGGACAGAACCCTGTGGCACCCCACTGGTCACATCTTTCCAAGAAGAGGAGCCACTGCTGAGCACCCTTTGGGATTTCTTACCCACAGAAAAAAACAACAAGGAAGCAGCTGGAGAGAATGACTCATGGTCTTAGATAGTTCTGGACTAATACACAAGGAATGGAAAACAAACATGATGAATGTGAACTCTTAACATAGGAAGGCATATATGATTTAATAGCTATTACTGAAACTTCACATATTGATAAACTGAAACATGTCCAGAGGCGGGAAACCAAGATGATCAAAGGTCTGGAAACCAAGCCCTACGAGGAACAACCTAGGAAGCTGTTTAGCTTGGAGAAGAGACAACTGAGACATGAAATGATAACCATTATTAAATATCTGAAGGGTTGTCATGAGAAGGTGGAGTAATCTTGCTTTCTGCTGCTTCAGAGACTAAAACATGAACCAATTAATTACAATTACTTAAACATTAAAAACTTGAACTGTTCAGCATTAGAATAAGTTGCCTTGGAGATGGTAGACCCTCCTTTGAAGGTTTTCAAAGTTTGGATGGCCATCTCTCAGGAGTGCTTTATATGTTTATTCCTGTATGGCAGGGGACTGGATTAGTGGGCCCTTGTGGGCCCTTCAAACTCTATGATAGTATGTTTCTACATGACATTTCTAAGATAGTCCTGGGCTATTTTCTGGCAATCCCTGGCACCAGCTGCAACATTTTATTCCCAACTCTGCATGGATTTATTTTTATTTCCAAGACATATGGGTGGGTATCTTTCACTCCTTTCTCCCTCTCTCTTTTAAAGTTATAGTGAATCAGTGGAAAGGCAATTTTGCTCTATAGCATTACAACTCTTAAATAAGTAATAAAAAAAATCAAAGAAATAAAATTTGCGCTTCAAACTATAGGCTCATCTCAGCAAACCATGTCACACAGAGTCCATTAAAAAAAAAAAAAGAACAGCCTTGGTGCAGATATAAAAAAATTGCTATAGGAAACAACCACCACCAAAGAATGAAATGAGTGGACACAGAGACAACTACAACTGGCAAAACTCAAGGATATATAATAGAATCATAGAATCAAAGAGTTGAAAGAGACCAAAAAGGGCCATCCAGTCCAGCCCCCTGCCATGCAGGAATACACAATCAAATCATTCCCAACAGATGGCCATCCAGCCTCTGTTTAAAAACCTCCAAGGAAGGAGACTCCACCACATTACGAGGCAGTGTATTCCACTTCTGAACAGCTCTTACTGTCAGGAAGTTCTTCCTAATGTTTAGGTGGAATCTCTTTTCCTGTAGTTTGAACCCATTGCTCCGTGTCCTAGTCTCTGGAGCAGCAGAAAACAAGCTTGCTCCATCCTCAGTATGACATCCCTTCAAATATTTAAACATGGCTATCATGTCCCCTCTTAACCTTCTCTTCTCCAGACTAAACATGCCCAGCTCCCTAAGCCACTCCTCATAGGGCATGGCCTCCAGACTTCCCATCATCCTGGTTGCCCTCCTCTGGACGCATTCTAGCTTCTCAATATCCTTCCTGAATCCTAATCCTCCTAATAAGAAGACACGGTTCATTAAACCAATCTGGAAGAGGCCTCAGAATATCATTTCTTCCAAAATAAAGACTCTTTACCCCTTCCCCCACTCCTCCATTACTAAGGGGAGGGTCTGAGGCAACAACTTACTATTCAGGATGTTACATGTTCAATTCTGTTCTAACAATACTTCTGATTGTTAGAAGTATTCCAGTTATTTTATTTTATTGTGTGGGTGTGTGTGGGGGTGTTTCAGTATTTATTAAGTATTTTTAAATGTTTGATTATTTAATTATATTTTAAGGGGTGGGTGGGATGGAGGATTTTATATGTATATATTTTAAATGTTATAAGCCGCCCCAATTGCATTTTGTAGAGGGGCGGGATATAAATAAATGTCATTATTTTTATGATGATGATGATGATGATGATGATTGGCTCCAGCAAAATCCACAAGTTGGCCTGGTCAGCCTACATAGATAGAGAAAAGTAAGTTGGCATGAGCATCTTCAAGCACAGCACGACCTCTGAATAGGTGGGCAGGGATCTTGGCTTTCCTGGAAATCTAGTAACTTTTTACCCCCTTTTCCCCATCAACTGATTCTTGGGCTCATGGTGTAATTCTGTGAGGAACAATGTGGTTAACATAAATACAAAGGAGTAGTTTCCGCTAGTGAGTCCACTTGTTTCCACTAGTAAGTCCACAGCTTTTGAGGACTTTGGACAAAAAGAAAAGAAAACAAATTTGCAGCATGGTGGGGATTCTGTTAGTTAGTTAGTTGTCCACATCACTCATGAAGCTACATTTACAGCCCTCAGCAGGGATGGAGACAGCTTGACTTCTGTGAGAGAGTGTTTCACAGTTGAGGTGGAGCTGCTCAGACTTGCACAAATCAGTATTGAGAATAGATATGATTTGGATTTCTAAATTATTAGCAAATGCAGTAGGAAAGGCGGAAATCTTAATCTTAAATAGAACCTTCTCTGGCCACAATCCAGTAATGATGACAATAAAAAGGAAAAATAATACACCAGGTTGGAGATTAAATGAGTTGCTAAATCCTTAAAGATTGTAAGGCAAAAATCAAAGAATATTTTGAATTAAATTTTAATAAAGGAACTACAAATATCACAGTTTGGGATGCAAGTAAAGCAGTCATTAGAGGTTTCTTTACTCAGAAAAATATTGAATATAGAAAAAAGAAAAAAGAGAAATTGAATAAAATAATGGCAGAAGTTAAGCAAAAGGAGGAGGAATTAGTTAATTTTCCATCTAATAGAAGGATTTAAAAACAGATAAAAATATGCCGAGATGAAAGCAGAAGGGTTATCAAATTCCTGTAATTAATACAGGAAAATACAATCTAGGCTGAGGTCCTCCCCCCACCCCAGTTTGGAAGGTTCCATTTTCCTTTCTTTCTTTCTCCCCCAGCCCACCCCTTTTATCTTGGAAGAGCAATGAAAAATGCCTTCAGAGCAGCAATTTCTATGATTCTATGATTCTATTGCAGGATCAGATAACACAATTAATGTCAGAGGAATTGAAGACTAAATTAGACTTCCTAAAACAAAGGAATTTTGAATCTGCCAACAAGCCGGGGAGGTGGTTAGCTGCCAGACTAAGGAGGGAGAGGATAAAAAATATGATCTTGTGCATGAAGGAAGGGGAAAGAACTATAATGAAGGGAAAAGAAATATGTAAATTATTCTATAACTATTTTAAAGAATTATATAAAAAATGAGAAGTCCCAGAAACTTATGAGTAGGCACTTGCAGGAAAGGGTAGTGGTAAAACTATCAGACATCCAAAAAGTTAAACTGAATGAGAAGATATCAGTTGATCAGATTGTAGAGGCAATTAAAAGATTGAAGAGAGGAAAGGCACCAGGTCCAGATGGATTAACAGCATTATATTATAAAAGCTTTAGTGAATATTTAGTGGGACCATTGCAAACTGTTATTATGAATGGTATCCTCCAAAATCAAACTATGCCAGAAAGTTGGAAGGACGCAATTATTATTTTGTTACCCAAAGAAGAATGTAATACATAATTAGTGAGTAGTTATAGGCCAATCTCATTACTGAATGAAGATTATAAAATATTTGCTGCAATTTTAGCAAGCAGACTAAAAATATTTTTGCAGGAGTACATTCATGAAGGCCAGAATGGTTTTCTCCTCAGGAGGCAAATTAGAAATAATGTTAGAACAATAATTGATATATTAGAATATTTAAATTATTGCAATGAAGTTAAAAGGGGCCATGATTTTTTAGATGCAGAAAAAGCATTTGACAATTTAAATTGGTTTTTTTTTAGAAATTAAAAGTAGTAAAATAAATGAACTTTGGGGAGAACTTTTATAATTGGATTCAGGCAATCTACTCCTCACAAAAGGCAAAGATAAAAATAAATGGAAATACTACTGACTATATATCTATAGAGAAAGGAACTTGTGCCCTTTTTCCTCACTACTCTTTATTTTGATTCTACAAATTTTGAATAGAGACATAAGTGGGGAGAAAAAGATAAAAGGAATTAAGGTGTGAAAGGAAGAGATCAAATTGGGAAATTTTATCATCACTAAAGTACTCTTTGGATTCCCACAGTTCTTTCCACTAAAAGAAAATGGTTAAGGTGATGCTGACAAAGGATTTGATAATGGTTTTATTAGGAAGTTCAAAAACCCATTGAGCTTCCTACAGTAGATCCAGTATTTTTTACGTATTGCCCCAAAAACCCAGGAAGCCAATTGTTTGGATTAAATTTCTGAAAGGTATAATACACAACTATCTTTGAGAACTGATCATTTTTGTGAAGAGGGGATAAGATGAGAAATCCCCTGCTTCCCTTCTCCCATTCCCCTTATCTATATGGACCAAAGAGCAGTATCATTGATAAGAGAGGACAGAACTGGCTTATTACACACTGAATTAAAGCGGCAGAGTAGATGGAAGGTTCTTCTTCCATGTTGCCCTACTGCATGATGTTGTTCTTCTGTTCTAGTCCTGTGGGGCACTGAGGTAAAACATCTTTTGCTAACCAGAAGAACCTGTTAGCAAACAGACGTGGTTTTAGCTTGGTCTCCCATGGGGCCCAAATGGTAGAACACTGGAAGAACAATGTCATACGGTAGGGCAGAATGGAAAGCAGAACCTTCTGTCTGCCCTGCCGCTTTAATTCACCATGTGATAAGCCTCGAGTCTAAGACACCATGCATAGCAATACCATATACAGTTGTCCCTCCGTATTCACGGATTTGGTATCCACAGATTTAAGTATTCACGGCTTGAAAATATTATTAAAAAATAATAATCCAAAAAGGAAACCTTGATTTTGCCATCTTATATAAGGGACACCATTTTGCTATGCCATTGCATATAATGGGACTTGAATATTCATGGATTTTGGTATCCCCGGGGGTCTCCTCAGCGAATATGAAGGGACAACTGTACTGTTTTATTTCTGAATATGAATAATACACCAAGGATAAAGTTTGTCCTGGACTCTGGACAGAATAGCCTGCTCTCCCGTTTTGTCCAAGATGCCTGGCAATGCGTAATGTCACCACAGGTGAGGTGGATGGGTGGCTCTGTTTGGACCATGAGCCATGCTCTGGGATCATTTGCTCTGTCTTGCATCGTCCCACAACTGTTTGGAACAGCAGCTGATGAGACTGTTTGATCCATTAATCTCCCTGAGTGCTGGCTTTGAACTCTCCTAAAAATAGAAGAGGCCAGGGAAATGAAATACTGCTCCTGATCCTGTCACATCCTTTATCTGCGTGTGCATCTGTGTGTTGCATATAATGGCATATATTTAGAGGCAGTCTAGAATGCCTTTGGGAACCTAGGGAGGGAAGCATCAAGTCTTTCATCACACCATGCTGGTGGTTCAACAGCACCTCATCTCCTCCTCTGACCTGAATTTCCGTTGACATACACTTAATGGTGCAGTGATCAACAAAGGCAAGCGCATATGAGCACAATGGTGTGCTCAGCCACTTCGTGTGCAGAGTGTATATGTATGTTTTTGGAGTTCCTTTTCCATGTACGTATTGCACATGGCAATGTTCAGCCTCAGGGTCTGCTGGGTGGTTGCCAGATAAATTGCCACAGACCGTTCTGCTGATGAATATGTTGCTGTGGTATGGAGATACTCTTGATGTGAAGCTTGTCTATTGGCTTACGTGTGTGTGCATGCATGGCACCTACAAATCATGTATCAATTTAATGGCAACCCCATGAATTTTCATAGGGTTTTCTTAGGTAAGGAATACTCAGAGGTGGTTTTGCCAGTTCCTTCCTCTGAAATAAAACCTACAGCACCTGGTATTCGTTGGTGGTCTTCCATCGAAGTACTAACCAGGGCCAATCCTGCTTAGCTTCCAAGATCAGATGGGATCTTATGCCTTAAGGGTATTTAGGCATAGCCTAAATATTTACTTACAAACTTATGGGGACAGCAATTCTATACTCCAAATTATACTGGGGTAGGAGAGGTGGAATAGTTTGCTCTTAGCTACACTAGCAGAATGCAACCATTATATAAACAGCATGGTTGGCATTAACATTTATTAACTTTAAAAATGTAATATGCTGAAGGTCTGAGGACTCTTCCAGATGGGTCTAAAACAGTGTAGGTTCTTGCAATATAACTCTATGGTTTTTGCTGGTTGTTGTTGCCTCTGCATCTACTATTTCTGTTCTCCTTGGTGGCTTTTTAGTGATTTGTTGGACTTGCTCTAGGGTTATTCCAAGGTTTTATTAAACCAGGGTATGGTTTGCAGAGGTGGTCTTATGGTTGGAAGATCAAATTTTCACCTCTTTGAATTAAAGAAAGGCTAGTTATAGTTATATTACTGCAAAAGTACTATTTCACTTATGCAGTATACCATTATAATTTGGGGGAGGATTAAAAGAGGAGAGGAGAAGAGAATACATTCTTCAGAAATGTCTCAGAATTAAAAGAAATCACCCAAGGGTGGGAATAAAATGTTGCAGCTGGTGCTGGGAATAGCCACCTGTCTGGGGCAATAGAAATGTCATGAATGAATCCACACCTGCAAAACAATTCCATTCCAGTGCGCAGTATCCTGGTTTGACCCCGTTAATTCACCCATTTTAGTCCAAACTCAAATTGCTCTTCAAAGCCACACATTTCCTCCACTGGAAGTCACATCAGTACTGTAGAGGAATTAAGAGTTGCCCTGTATTAGAAATTCTGTGAAGTTAAATGCTGTTAACTTCTCTCTAGCAGAGTAGCATCTCTGCTGTGCTGGGGAGGTGGGAGGAAAAGGGTAAAAAGAGAGGAGGGTTAAAATCCTGCCATAGGCATTGCCCTGCTGTGCTGAGACAGCAGGAGAAAAGAGCATGCAGGGTGTGTGCAGAGAGGCAGATTGCAGTTGGGATCGGACCGCTCCGTGTTGGCAAACCCCGGCCACCAGTTCTTTGTGCATCCCGGCTGGAGGATGTTTTGCTCTAACCCCCCTCAAGCTCTGACACTTTTCTGTTGATTTTGTTGGGCAAACTGAATTTTAACTCCAATGTCTTTACCAGAACCCGGGATTAAATTCCCATGGAATTTAATAAAATGTAACACACACACCAGCGAACAAAGAATCTCTGACGTTCAAATAGTCACATATGCAGTTATATGCATACATACACTGAATGTAAATGGGTTTAATAGCAATAGCAATCACACTTCTATTTCTATACCGCTTATCAGTGCCAAAGCACTCCCTAAGCAGTTTACAATGTGTTAGCTAATTGCCCCCAACAATCTGGGTACTCATTTTACCAACCTATGGAAGGCTGAGTCAACCTTGGAGCCCTGAAGGATCGAACTCACAGCGTTGTGGCTACAGTACCAGCATTTAACCACTTCACCACCAGGGCTCCCTTGCACAACCTGATGCAAGATGCCTTTACCAGAACCCAGGCTTACATTTCCTTTGAGTTTAATAAAATGTAATATCCATACCCCAGTGAGCAGAGAATCTCAGACCTTCAGATATTTTAATATATGCTTATCCACATACATACATTGAACATAAAAACTATGGTGACACCATGTTTGCTGGACGAGCATGCCAAGGTAACCACCCACTAACCTGTCCCACCCACCCATCCCCCCTCCCCGATTTCACCTTAATTTGGATTTGAGGTGAAGGACACATGTTGGAAAAAACTTTTTTCCTAGGGCTGTCAGACAGGAGAATTAGTTGTGGAAAATAGTGTATTACATCACTATCGTAGCAGTGTTCCTTTGTCCCCATGATTCATTTGCAAGATCACTGGCATGGAAAGCTATCCAAGTCTGAAGTTCACACGGAGCATGCCCACAAGAAAAGATGGTGGCCACAAGTGAATTACCTGCCTTATTATTCCCCAAAAGCTCCCTCCATTTCCCCCCCTCCTTTTTTTGCCTCGTTAAATGAGAGGTGTGGAAGAGCGATCTTCTGCTTACAAAACATTTTTTTCTTGCTCTGTCACTTGAAAATAACACTCAGTCATGTCTGCAAAAAAAAACCAATGGAGGCTCTGGCCACTTCATCACCAGCAAGCCTGCCTCCACACACACCCAAACAATCATGTTTTGACTTCCTGGATGTGCCCCAATTCGAATTGGTTGTTCAGATGGGCTGTTATGTGCATTTTTGCATATTTAAAAAAAAGACTGTGAGAAACAGCAAAAGCTATAATTGTGAACTACTTGGAGTTTTCAGCTCCCCTCCTTCCCAATATGGCGAATCCCAGCAGGAGCTCATCTGGACAAAAAGTATTTTGCTCGCATTCCCTAAGGATTTTCTGATTGTCTAAACAACCCCCTAGAAACTGTGAAGCAAAAAAGACTTATTTTTTTAAATAAAAAAATGCATTAAAGCCCTCAGGCATCAAAAAGAAGTGATTTCACTTTGAAACTGGAGAAAGTGGTATATTCCAACAGGACTGGGATCAAGGAAAGGACAGATTATTTTGCAGGTGTGGATTCAGCCTTAGAGATTTTAGGAAAAACCCTGAGAACTACAGCTGCAAATTTTGCAACCTCCTGAACTATTTGCCAAATATGTGGGAACCCTGAAAAATAATAATAGGGTGGGTTGTGATTTTTTTGGGTTGTGTTCTTTCTGTATTTTTAGAGGACTTGAAACTTTTATTTGTGAAACTTGAACAAATAGGAAATGGAGATTATCAGACAGGAACACAAAAAGCGTTCCTGTCCCACAATCTCCACACCCACCCCTGTCCAAAAACAATCACACCCCCCCCACTGCACTTACCTTCTCTCACCTCCACAATGCAGCACAGGCATAAACGGAACTCTAACAGAGCTCTGTTCACTTCCTGGAGTGAAATCCCGCCCGTTCGTGCAAGAAGATGTGAACGTGTAAATTCAAATATAAAAAGAAAAAGAACACAGTAAAAGTGACACCAAGCACAAAAACACACTTTAAAATTTACAAGTAACCCAGGGACGGTACAAAGAAGAGGGTAGCTTACCTGGATATCCTGCTCTCACCCTGAAGTGTTCTGGCAGGACTGCCCATTGATGCTGGAATCTCGCTAGCAAAACGGGGCACTTTGTTGCACATAGGCAAATCAGGAACAGAAATGGAATGGTAGATAAATTGCCAGCTTCTCCCTGTCAATTAAAAAAAAAAAACAGCTTCAGAACAGCAGCAGAACACTTGGGAGACGATGGGGGATGCTGTTGTCTGGTAATGAAGCCCTTTTGCGACCTCCTAGAAATGTTATAACACCATTTTTGATGTGTCTGATAATCTCCATAGAATCAAGTAGAGATCCAGCCTGTCTTCATAAAGCAGCATGGCCAAGAGAAAGTTAGAAGGGAAAGACTAAAGACTTTATCAGATGCAGTAAATATGGTATCATAATGATGCCTAATGAACCTGAAAGGGCGCGCATATCAGATGACGGCGCCCTTTTGCATTAATATCTTGCCAATAAGGCATACTTTTTATTGTCGGGCCAAGCCATCAATTGACCTCCCGTGGAACTTTTTTGCCGACATTGCCAGCATTTGAAACTTCACGCCATTGTGCTCACGTGAATACAGCATCAATAGGCAGAACACATCCGGGTGAGATTGCGACAGCCAGGTACAGTACGTTCTTTTTACAAACCTCCCTGGTTCACTTTTTAGTTGTAAAGTGTGTGAGAGAGTCGGTGAACTCTCGATCCTAGAAGTGAACGGAGCTCTGTTGGTGCTCTATTCACACTGAGGGGCTGCCTATTGATGAAAGTAAAGGTAGGTCTGGTGGGGGGGGGGTTCTTCTGCTGGCAGGAAAATGTTTTTAAATATGTTGGCAAAAGAACAATTTTAGAGGCTTGACTGATAAAGTCCTCAGTTAAGTGAGCAGCATTTCAAATTTGGTTCTTTACTCATTTGAACTCCTTAAGATTTGTATGTGATTTATATAGATCTATATGTGTTTAAATCAAATACAGGGGGCATGCAATTTAACAGGACATTGCATTATGGAAGCAACTGGTAGACATAATTTGCCTTTGCATTAATTCCTTCACCATGAGTTGTTTTAGAGCAGGAGTGAGGAATTGTGGTCCTCCAGACATTTTCATACAGAAGCTTCCATGATCTCTTACGATTGGTTATGATGACTCTGCTGGCGAACAATGATGGGAGTTGTGGGGGGGGGATCTGGAGGGCCACAGTTGTTCCTCTTACCAAACTCTGTAATAAAACTCTAATTGTTATAATACAGTCATCCCTCTGTATCCATAGATTAGGCATCCACGGATTCCACCATCCACCACTTGAAAATATAAATAAATAAATAAATTCCAAGAAGTAAACTTTGATTTTTCCATTTTACATAGGGGACACCATTTTACTATGTCATTATATATAATGGGACTTGAGCATCTACGGATTTTGATATCCATTGGGGTTATGGAACCAAACCCCAGTAGATACCAATGGCCCACTGTATATAGAAAGCAATTTGAAAATAGAGTGTGGTTGTATAACCAAATGCCACAAAAATATCATACAACAATTTTTGAATATTTTAAAGATTCCAAAGGAAGACAGTTTTGGCTCCCACAGAGGAACCTGTATCAACTAAAAGGTGCCGTGCTCTGCAAAAGCCAAAATGGTGTTTACATACCAACCCAACCCAACCAAGATTAAAATTAGCATATCCTTCCTATTTGATTAGTAAGCTCTAGTTATTTTCTTTGTTGAATGGAAAGCAGCATTTAAGTTTTTGAGATTTTTACCTGGTAAAGTACTTTTTCTTATCTTACTGATCTGTGAATTCTCTATTTTTGTTTTGCTTCTTATTCAACAAGAACTCCAAAGTACTTCTGATATTGTACTTGTTGTATTTCTTGTATGTATGTATGTATAGCATATGGTTAATTCAGAACTTTTAAATTAGCTGGAATAAACTGAGAATTTGCATATGATGCAATAGTTGAACCCACTTACATCCCTCATCACCTGCTATTTTCCCACTCACCCCTACTACAGATCTTCCATCTGTGTTCACAAAACAAACATAGATCCAATGGTCCTTTGGGACACGGGAGCACAATGTAGAAACATGTGAATTCAAAAAACACACAGCAGTTTACTTATGTAGAAAATAACATTTCTTCCCTTTGGCCAATTTTGCTTACATGTGAGGAAAAAAAGGTGATGAACAAAGTGATACAGAGGACTCACACAGCCAGTTACCACTCATCAGGTAACCATTGCTGAATTCATGCTCCAGACACCTCAAGCCATCCTCCAAACATCAGCATGAAAGGGGTAAACTGGGACCAGCCTGTGATGTTTTCTCCTGTTTTGAGAGCAAGAGGTATCTTTGATACTCACCTCTTAATGATATCCTGCTAAGCGTCAGAACTGTAAAGTACAATGTCTCTCCAATACAGTACAGTACTCTCTCCAGAAAGCTCTTCCCAGTGCTGATAGTCAGGGGACAAGGCACAGATATATTTATATGGCCAGGCCCAAATCCACAGTACACAAATAACCCAGTTTGAAACTGGATTATTTGCCATGGCTTCCTATGGAATCCTGGGATCTGTAATTTGGTGAGGCACCAACACTCTTTGGCAGAGAAGGGACCGTGTAAAACTACAAATCCCAGGATTCAAAAGGAAAGAGCCATGGCAAATAATCCAGTTTCAAACTGGATTGTTTGTGTAATGTGGATTTGGCCCAGGGGATAGTTACATTTTGTATTGTTTATCCATTTTGTATGGTTTTGTGTGTCTGTTTCAGTAGCTTGTATTTCTAATTTTGTTTTTAAAGAGTGTTAGAATTTTAAAATTCAAAGATTTTTTTTTAATCCTGTGTGTGCATATTTTAAGCCATTTTGGGGCCAGAAACTTGACTGCAGAGAAGAGGTGGGGCCATGCCTCATGTGGTAGAGCTTCTTCTTTGTCTACAGAAGGTCCCCAAACCAGCCCCCAATATCTCTAGTAAAAGGAGTAGCAAGATTGGAAGAGGCCTCCCTCTGTCCCAAAGGATTGGCAAATGGCTGCCAGTCAGTCCATAAAGGCAGCAGCACTGGTCAGATGGATCTTCATTCATTAGGCAGCAAGCATCATATGTGAATCTAGTCAGCTGTTTGGAAGAAAGATAAAGATCCGTATAATAGCTCAGAGTTCTCAATGCGCAGCAAAGCACTGGAGCATAGCCTACCATAGTTAAATTGTAATGACTCATATAGGCATGGTGATTTTAAAAGTTACAAATAAAAATCCTGAATAAATGTAAAAACCTGGCATATATTTTCTGGCCTGATGGCCTTGCTTAGTGTTTCCTGTTTGCAAAGAGGTCTTAGGTCTTTGCAGAGCTTTTTGACCTCATCATTTACCTTCTTAGGTCTCTTCCATAGATTCATAGAGTTAGAAGAGACCATAAGGGCCATCCAGTCCAACCCCCTGCCCTGCAGGAATACATAGTCAAAGCACTCCAGATAGATGGCCATCCAGCCTCTGATTAAAAACCTCCAAAGAAGAATATTCCACCACACTCTGAGGCAGCATAATGCACTGTCAAACACCTCTTACAGTCAGTAAGTTCTTCCTAATGTTTAGGTGGAATCTCTTTTTCTGTAGTTTGAGTCCATTGCTCCATGTCCTAGGAGATTATGAGACACATCAAAAATGGTGTTATAACAACACCAGGAGATTGCAAAAGGGCTTAATTATCAGACAACGATGTCTCCCATCATCTCCCAAGTGTTCTGCTGCTGTTCTGAGGCTGTTCTTTTTTATTGATGGGGAGAAGCCAGCAATTGATCTCCCATGGCGTTTGTGTCCTGGATTGTCTGTGTGTGAGAAGATGCCCCATTTTGCTAACAAGATTCTAGCAGCAATGGGCAGTCCTGCCAGAACACTTCTGAGTGAGACAGGAACATCCAGGTAAGTTTCACTGTTTTTGTACCTTCCCCGGGTTACTTGTAAATTTTAAAGAGTGTTTTTGTGCTTGGTGTCACTTTTACTGTCTTATTTTTATTTTTATATTTTAATTTCCTGTGCTCGTGTCTTCTCACAAGAACGGGCATGATTTCACTACAGGAAGTGAATGGAGCTCTGTTAACTCCTGGGCTGCCCTGTGGACACAAGAGAAGGGAAGTGCGGTAGGGAGGGTTATTGTGGCAGGACAGGGGTAGGAGTGGAGATTCTGGGACAGGAACAGTTTTTATGTTCCTGTCTGATAATCTCCATAGTCTCTGGAGCAGCAGAAAACAAGCTTGCTTCCGTTTCAATTCTTCCAGATTGATCTAAAGAAGCATGAGTTTTTGCACTAGCTCTTTGGGTTTTGCCATGCTTTGCCAGTTGTTATTGCCTCTGCATCCACTTGTTCGGTTCTTTGAGGGCAGCTGTTCATAGTGATTTCTTGGATGTGCACTAGGGCTCTTTCAGATTTTTTTTTTTTTTGAATAGGGGGCTATGATTTGCTGAGATGGTCCTATGTTTCCAAGGATGAATGTTCTCTCAATTTTATTTTTTCTTTTCAGTTATAGTATTATAATGCAAAAGTGACATTTCACTGATACACTATAACCCTAAGTTTTTTTTTTAAAAAAAGAGAGAGAGCAAAAGAAGGAGAAGAGGAGATTTTGTTGTTGCTGTTGTTCCAGTGTGTCGCAGAATTAACAAGAAAGCTATTAGACAATAGGAGGAAAGTATTGTAGCTCGTGCCAGGAATAGCCAGAAAATAGTCCAAGACAACAAAAAACCAGTTTTTGGAGTTAAAAACAAAACAAACTTGAGAACTACAGCAACAAATACTGCAGTCTCCTGCCACATTTGCCCTGTCTGGAGGAATGCTTAGCATTGTGCAGATGAGAACCAGCTTGTTCTTGTGTTGGAAACTGTGTATTGTTCAAGAGGCCAGTGCCTTCATAATTGTGCAAATAGGCAATTTGTTCAAACGTTATTGCTCTGCTTTCTCAATGTCCTTGGGTGCACCATACAAAGGGAAGAGTACATCTAGATTTTGACAGGAAATACATTTAAAGGTATACTAGTTTAATGTGCAGGATGTTGCTTTTTGGTTTGTTTGTATTAAAGACATGTGACACATTTTATGGAGTGTTTGATTCTGGCTGTAGAACTCAACTAGGTGACTATTAATTCTTCCCAATTCTATGCAATTGCTTTTTAATGTACTGATTGGACTTCTCTACACGCACACACACACACCACAAAGCGGAATGGCTGTCTCCAATATCCCACATAAACTGTGGTTCCCGCTTTGAATCCTTTTTGTCCTAGCTTCCTTCTTCATTTATCCCACCAGTTCTAGCCTGTGGCCTTGGAAGTCCTCCATGACTGAGCCTCTCTCTTGCTCTCTCTCTGTCCTGCCTCTGAAGTGGCCAGATAATGACTACTTTGGGGGAAGCAAAAAACCGGAGTGGGGTGTAAGTATTGTGATGGGAGGGGAACGGGAGATGGTGATGCTAGGGAGGGATGCAGGTGGCATTGAAGCTGGCACGGTGGCAGCTAATCAGGTTTGCCAGCACCATCTGTCAGAATGTGAGCATCTGGGATTCAAGGTGACCCTGTCACCCTTCGTTAGAATTACGAGTTTGGCATCTGTATTAAACCACAACCAGCCACAGATGCGGTGAGGATGCCCGGCCAGGGACAAGCACCGCTTGCGAGCAGTATCTCAGCTGGGTGAGTTGATAAATGGAACTAATTTGATCTTAATAATTCACTGATTCACGACTGCCAAAGGTTCCTCTCTTACCTCTTTTCATACGTTCAGCCTCTCTCTCTCTCTCCCTCCCCCTCCCCGTGTGGCCAAATCATGGCTCCAGATTATTTTTTGAGGGAGTGCGGTGTACTTTGCTTATCCCTCCCAGCACAGATGGTGTTTCTCTTGTGCTTTGTGAGATTTTTGTTACTGCCTCTCCCCCACTCAAAACACAAACATACACTGATATTTTTTTCCTCCTGTGTGCATGTGTGGAGGAGTGGAAGGGGAAGCAGCAGGTGTGCACCTGGGTTAGATTTTAGTAGAGAGAGGTAAGCTGCCTTGGCTGTAGCAAATTCCTTTCCCTGAGAGATCAAAGGGGGATTTTAAAATTGCATGTTGGTCCATCAGCTTGGTGTCTCTGACTGGGTCCATTAGTGTGTGTGGGGGAGAGTGGACAGAGAGAGAACAGGAGCATGTTTGGGCCACTTCCATAGATTTTTCCCTTCTTCTTCCATCCATTACATGCAGTGAATGCAACACTATCACTCAAGTGCTTCCCACAAACAGTTGATTAACAAGGATGGAGAGGCCTTAGATGGATTGCAAAGGCCCCTACTAGCTTTTATCCCTTGCTGAGGAACAGCCCTGATTCAAATCAAGTTCTTTCTTTATCTTTGCCCAGTCTTGTAGGCTGAGGTTTTCCAGGCACAAAATCTGAACAGTTTCACCCTCAAAGAATATTTTGGCCTCTTTGTATGCCTCGGTCTCTCCATGGTAGGCCTGCCTCTTCATTTCTGGAAGGGGCACAATGGAGTTGGCCTCTGGTGGATATTGTTCCAAAGATGCCCCCATCCTCCTCATTCTTCTGACCACTCAGAGGTGGCAACTATTAAAATAAATAAGCCAAAGCTCATGAAGAATGAACTTGCTCACACAGTTTCTCTTCCTCCCTGCAAGGAACGATTACTCCCATAATTTCAGCTCCTTATTTTCTGGTCACTTGACATTGTCAAACCAGCATCCAGAATGGTCCCAAGGTGCATTGCATATGGCAGGCACATAAAGAGATGATTCTCCCAAGCTACTACTTGTAGGTGTCCCAGGCTGTTTCTAGATCAACACTAAATCTGGGTATGTTGCAGTGAGATATCAGGATAAGCTTGCTATTGCACTTGTCCTGATGTGAAACAAAAGGTAAGTAAGTCCATAGCTCCTTGATATTTAAGAGCCCTTTGTTCAGTTTCTGATTAACTCCTTGAATATACAAACAGCTGAAGCAAAACTCAAGGGTATCTCTGAAGAATCTCAACACCCATCTTATCTCTGAAGAACTCATTAGTTCCTGCAGAAAGTAGACTAACCTAAAGCAGCAGGGAAAAGAGAGGGTTTTTTAAAAAGTTTTCCCATTAACAAGAATTTTAATCCTGCCCACAAAATAAGCATGAATCTATACAGTGGATAGATTAAATTAATAATGATACCCTTGTGTTTACAGACTTTGAAAATGAAGACCAACAGTATTGCATCCCAGTCCAGCAGTGTGCCACACATAGTCCAGCCAGGATGATATTCCAGGACACAGTTTCAGCAAACATTCTTCCAAAAATAAGCATGCTGGGCCGGTAGACCTCCAATCAAAGCATCTTTGTTCACAGAGTCAATAAATGGAAACCATATTTCAATGAAGAGGTAGAGAGGAGAGATGGTGCGTTGTTGTTGTTGTTTTAGGGAGAAATTCTATACTCACTTTAACGCCTGTGGAGAGGGTGCAGATGAGGCTTTAAAGCACCCTGATAATTGGCAGTGGTGTTGAGCTGCCCAGATAGTGGCTTGTCAAATAGTATAGCTAGTGAGTCGATTCAGTCCTGATGAAATTGACAGTTTTCCTAGACTTAAATCATAGTTGACATAGGCATACCTCACCTTGTCCACAGTACAATTACAAGATGAAATATACCCTTTTACTGCAAGTTAATTTGGAAGTGAATACCACTCCTGACTCCATTCTCATTAGTGAATTAGAATCTCCCTTTGCTCTGTGATACTTTTCAGGCACTCTTACAATTAGTCTAAAAGGATGGTTAAACACTTTTAAGGGGTCCTAACAATGATGAGCTCTCAGCTATGTGTCTCTTGAGACTGAGAAGAGGTTACAATAAGAGTATCTTGTCTAGTTCAAAAGAAGTAATAGTATAATTCCATTCTGCTTTGGTCAGACCTCACCTGGAATACTGTGTCCAATTTCAGGCACCACAATTCAGGAAGAATATATTGATAAGCTGGAATGTGTCCAGAGGAGGGTGACCAAAATGGTGAAAGGTCTGGAAACAACACCCTATGAGGATCAGCTTACAGAGTTGGGTATGCTTAGCCTGGAGAAAAAAAGGTTAAGTGGTAACATAATAGTCATGTTTAGATATTTGAAAGGATGTCATATTGAAGAGTGAGCAAGCTTGTTTTCTGCTGCTCCAGAGACTAAGACATGGAGCAACGGACTCTAACTACAGGAAAAGAAATTTCACCTAAAAATTAAGAACTTCCTGACAGTAAGAGCTGTTCGGAAGTGAAATATTGCTGTCTTGGAGTGTGGTGGTGTCTCCTTCTTTGGAGGTTTTTAAGCAGGCTGGATGGCCATCTGTTGGGAGTGCTTTGATGGTGTGTTCCTGCATGGCAGGGGTGTGGACTGGATGGCCCTTGAGGTCTCTTCCTGCTCTATGGTTCTATGATTCTACCTGCCTCTGAACAACTAGTTCTGGTTGCTCAACTGTTTGTGCTATTTCTTGACATCTGGCCTAATTTTTTTTGCCTGCAATAGATAGTTGAGTGAAGCACTTCTTCCTGAAGGGAAGAAAAGGTCTCCAAAGCCTAAACTAGACATGGGACAACTGTATACAGGGCTGAACCAAGACATTTTTCTGACCCAGCAAGCTGATAGGTATTACCTGAGGGGCACTCTACAAGCCCTCGCAGTGTTTGTTGCTGCTATTTGCCATCAAATTGACTTTGACTTACAGCAACCCTATGAATGAGAAACCGGCAAGATCCTGGGTCATCAACTGCCC
Source organism: Gambelia wislizenii (assembly GCA_030847615.1). Classification (NCBI taxonomy): domain Eukaryota; kingdom Metazoa; phylum Chordata; class Lepidosauria; order Squamata; family Crotaphytidae; genus Gambelia; species Gambelia wislizenii. The sequence goes on from JAUMIR010000002.1 coordinate 266,195,564, forward strand.
TGCTCAGGTCTTGCAAACTCGGGGCTATGGTTTCTTTTTTTTAGTCAATCCACCTGTAATGTGTTCTTCCTCTTTTACTACTACCTCCCAGTTTGCACAGCATTGTCCTCTTTACCAGTGAGTTACAACATCTCATGATATGGCCAAAGTATGACAGCTACAGTTTAGTCATCTTGGCTTCTAGGGAGAGTTCTGTTTATTTGCCTTTTTAGCAGTCGATTGTATCCCATGGTATCCCTTGCCTCATTTGGAGCACAAATCTTGGGTCTCATGTCTAAAGATATGTTTCCCAGTGGAGGCTATGTTGCCAAAGAGAATGACAATAGTGGAAAGGTGGGCACCTCTGGGGCAATTCATGTCTTTCTTTGAGGTATCAGGCTACATCAGATTTCACTTTTGCTCCCATCACTCCTTACAATTTTGGGACCCTTGTATAGCAGATTTGCCAGGTCCCCTGTTCAAAACATAGGCCTCAAGAGGCTAGTGGTGATTTTGGGGGCTTCCAAAATATTCTTCTATATCCTCCCATATGTATATTTCTTTTGCCCACTTCCTGTGAGCTCAGCTCCTTTATACTACAGGGAAAATTTAATAACCACTGAAACAACAATGCCGATGATAATAAGCCATACTAAAACTACTACATACCAATAATTTCTTACTAATAACAGAGCTAAAACTTAGTAACTGAGCACTGGCCAGGAATAAAAGAGAGAGGGAAAGCTAAGTATTATCCTTCTTTTATATGTCATTCCAGCATTTCTTTCCTTTCTGTTCCTTTTTCTTTCTTTTCCGTGATTTATTATAGTACTCTCATTCTGTGACTTAGTGGTCTTTTCTCTTCTTCCTTGCCAAGGAAGTACAAATTAGGATAGAGTGTGAGTGTGTCAGTCAGGAGAGGGGAAGGGAGGGAGGAGTATCCTTTCTCCATTATAAAAATCCCTCCCTCTCTGTGTTACCTATACTTTGCTGTCTCTTCTCCAGATATGCACGCCAGGGGGTGCCATTGCACAGTAGTTTGGGCTGTAGATTCCAGGGTCTGAAACATTCTGTTTCCAGGAAAAGAAGAACACAATTATTTTCTCAGCTGGGATGGATGGGAGACAATGGTGGTGTCATGGGTACACATTACTCAACAGAACCCTGCAAACCAATGCCATCACCCAGGTATTATGGCATAAATATAGCATACAACTGGAGTGAAGAAAGTGCTCTATGCTGGCACTGCCCAGGTGGCTCAAACAAATGAGTCAAGTCATAGAATATAGAGGAGTAACAAAAGCTTAAGTGACTTGATTACCATCTAGATCAGGGTTCTCAAACTTTGGTCCTCCGTATGGTTTGGACATCAACTGCCAGAATCTCCAGCCACTATGGCCAGCCCATAGGAATTCTGGACCTTGAAATCACAAACATCTGGATGACCAAAGGTTGAGAACCACTGATCTAGATGACCTTCCCCGTCTCTAGTGTGGTAAAGTCTGAGCTTGAAGGCAGGCCCAGTGTCAAGTGCATCGTATCTTTATCTCCAGTAGCTGTGGGACCAAGTCCGAACTCACGTCTAGTGCCTACCCTTATGGATCACAGAACAGCGGGCAGAGGAGCTTGAGCCTCCCCCCACCACAAGCCTAGGCCTGAAATCCCCTGAAATACTCAGGCACCAAGGGACAGGACCAACAAGACTCCTATGTAGTTGAGTACCCTCTGAGGAACTACCAGTCAAATACCAGGTGCTCTTGGCTATATTTCAGAGGAAGGAACTGGCAAAGCCACCTCTGAGCATTCCTTGCCTAAGAAAACCCAATGAAATTCATGGGGTCACCGTAAGTTGATGAGTGACTTGAAGGCGCGTGCACACACCTGGGAAGAGCAAGATACTGCCCCCTCCTCATCTCCCCCCCCCAATTAGTTAATTGAATGTAAACTATTTTTTGCACTTTGAATTCTATTTGCAGCAATTGAATCATAGAATCATAGAGTTGGAAGAGACCTCAAGGGCCATCCAGTCCAACCCCCTGCCATGCAGGAATGCACAATCAAATCATTCCCAACAGATAGCCATCCAGCCTCTGTTTTAAAAAACCCAAAGAAGGAGACTCCACCACGCTCCGACAGAGTGCGTTCCACTTCCAAACAGCTCTTACTGTCAGGAAGTTCTTCCTAATGTTTAGGTGGAATCTTTTTTCCTGTAGTTTCAACCCATTGCTCCATGTCCTAGTCTCTGGAGCAGCAGAAAACAAGCTTGCTGCATCCTCAGAATGACATCCCTTCAAATATTTAAACATGACTATCGTGAAGTAAGCCAAGACAAAGTGGGAAAGTGGGGGAGAGAGAGAAACTGGACACTTTAAATGCAGCTGAAAAAAAGGGGTATCAGAATATTAACCTGGACTGTTCCCGCCAAATCCAGACACATGGAGGGTATGTAAAGGTTCATCTAGAGCATGGCTTTTCAACCAGGGTTCCCTGGAACCCTAGGGTTCCACAAGAGGTTTCTAGGGGTTCCATGAGATATTGTGATTGGGAAGAAAAAGTTTTTTTTAAAGCTGTGGATATAAAGTTCTTTACCAGCCTGCACCACAGGACGAACACCACCATCCCCACGTTGCCGTTGGCAAATCTGTACTCAAGTCCGTTCAGCAGTTCACCTACCTGGGAAGCATCATCTCCTCAGATGCCAAGATTGACAAAGAGATCGATCCTAGATTAGCAAAGGCATATAGTGCATTTGGAAGACTTCACAAAAGAGTCTGGAGCAATAAACACCTGAGGCAAAGCACAAAAATCAGTGTGTATAGAGCCATCGTACTGTCTATCCTCCTTTATGGATCTGAAACATGGGTCACCTATCGCCACCACCTACGACTCCTCGAACACTTTCATCAGCGCTGTTTACGCACAATCCTAAATATACACTGGACTGACTATGTGACAAATGTTGCTGTCCTTGAGCAAGCAGGGATCACCAGCATTGAGGCCATGATATTGAGAACACAGCTGCGCTGGGCAGGGCACGTTTCTAGGATGGAGGACCATCGCCTCCCCAAAATAGTACTCTACGGTGAACTCGCCACGGGTCAGCGTAAGAGGGGCGCTCCAAAAAAGCGATACAAAGACTCCCTGAAACAACATCTCAGGCTCGGCCAAATTGACCACCAAGAGTGGTCCGCCCTGGCCTCACATCGGGAGGCATGGAGATGCACTATCCACAATGCTGCAGCCTTATTTGAGAACTTATGCCGAACAAGTCTTGAAGAGAAACGACAACATAGAAAGAATCACAACCCAAAAACATCACCCAAGGAGACCTTCTGCTGTGCTTTTTGCAACCGGACTTGTTTATCTCGGATTGGCCTTTTTAGTCATCAGCGCGCTTATAGAAAGCGCGGGATGAGTCCTTCCTGAATCTTCGTTTGCGAAGAAAAGCCAGAGAGAGAGGATATAATAATTTTTAGGCAGGGGTTCCCTGAGACCTGAACATTGTTTCAAGGGTTCCACCAGGGTAAAAAGGTTGAGAAAGTCCCAGAAGTGTACTGAATCATGGGCATTCATTTCCTACAGCCTGCACTTCAACCTAGGGGGGTTCTCTCCCAAGGCCAGCCCCACCAGAAGACAGAGTGAGGCACAGCCTCAGGAGGCGGTTGTTGTAGGCTGAGAATGGCAATCCCTTCCTCTCAACAAGCCATTTGCCCAGGGCATTCCGCACTCAAGAAGACCAGAACTCTGTGCCCAACATAGCCTAACCATCACTTGTGGTGGTACACAATTATCCCTCTGCCAGTCTTAAAACCAGAGTGTGAGTGGGGTGGCTTTGGCCCTGTGAATGTTTTGGACTATAACTCCCATCAGTCCTACCTAGCATGGACAATAGTGGGAGTTGTAGCCCAAAATATCCACAAGGCCAAAGGTTCCCCACCCCTGTGGTGGAGAAAGATTCAACTGCCAGTCAGTTGGCTTCTGTGGAAAGAAGGAAGTGAGGGAGCCATCTTATCCTTTGACTCAGACATCCAAAACGTCTTGGCCCAGCCTTACTCTCTGCACCACCCACAGTGCTGACTTTATGCAAGTATGGGACAAGTGCAACATAGTGGTGGAGTCTGCTCAGCCAGACTAGCGGTATAATATTTGCAAGTAGATCTTGGACGTGATTACCACCTGGTTGATATTGACACACAACTATAATACCTAAGCAAACACCCATCGGTCCACAGCAACAGAAATTAGATAGATTCCTCCCTTAATAATGATATTGTCTTCCCATGTGGTTGTTGCGTTTAAAAGGATAAGATCCAGGAATTGAAAAAAATATGCACAAACCGAAAACGGGTGAGCAAAATTTGTACTCTTTTCCTTTTGCCAAACTATACATTACAGGGAGCTCTGTGTAACTTGTACTTAATTTTAAAAGGAAACATGGAGGCTGAAAACATGACTAGAAGAGAGTGTGCATAGGGATTACATGCTTAACCCTTTACCTTTTGGCTGTTCCTTTTAGTTAAAAAAATGTCTGCCCAGCTGCATTTCTCCTCACAGAGAAAATATACAGAGACCTACAGACGGTATTGGTGGGGAAGAACCTTGCAATTTATGTTTGATTTGGAGCAAATAAACAGCAGGAAGGTAAAGGGTAAAGCACTGTTACTTACCATACCTAAATGCGGTGACTGCTTTTCAGGGGAGGGGCAGCCAGAGGAAAGTGTAGTTTTGTTCAAAGAAAGAAGGCAGTATCCTTGGATGGGGGAGATGGTAGGCAGAGTCAAGCAGTCAGAGCTTGGAAAAATTACTTTAGACTACAACTTCCAATAGCTGTACTTATTAGGGGATTCTGAGAACTGTAGTCCAAGAGTACAAGTCAAGTCTTTTATCTGCAGGGGATACATTCCAAGACCACCACTACCCCCTATTATTTTCAATGAGAACAATGCCAGAAGTTGGCCATAGAATCACACTGGAGGACCTAGAAATGTCTAGAGAAAACATATATTTTCAGATGTGGATAAGTGAAACCGTGGATACCGAATCCATGGATACGGGGGTCAACCTATACTTTTTCAAAGTTCTTGTTACATTGTAATAATCTACAAAGAAAGTAGATTTATAGGAGAAGCTGGTGAAAATATTCCATTTTTTCCAAACACTTCCAGGTCCTTGTTTCATTTTTTGAAGAGCAGCGGGAACCACTTACTACGGGTTCTTCCTCCAAGCACTTGATTTTCAAAAAAGAGTGGTCAGTGTGGTTGTGGCTATGTGCCTGGCAAACACTAGTCAAGGACAGGGGTAGCTGGTTTAGTAATAATCTGGGTTATGTTTGAGCCAGAGGGCCACAGCTAATTTACATAGTTTAGTTGAGTGCAACCAACCATTGTGGCATGTCGTTTTCCGTGAATAAAAGCAACTGGTGTGCCAAGCTGTAGTTCATGCCTTAACTTACTGAGAGTGCCAAATACTTGGCAGCCTACTCAGGACCATAACTCCACAGGAGGGTTGAGACTCCACAGATTTGTGGCTCTGGGCACAGATATCAGGTTCCTCTGTAAGAATTTCAACTCTTTCCCCTCCTCCCCCATTTTTTTGGAAAAGCAAGATTCTTGTCCTTAGGGAGACAAAGATTTTCTTGAAAGGGTGTAGCCAAATATCCTGGATTTCACAGGACAGAGTGGTAGCTAAACATGATTTCTAGTACGGTATCTTACATTGCTCCTTTGCTCTGAAGAGCAAAAATGTTTGGCAAAATTTAGTCAGCAAAAGTATTCAGCAACTGACTAGCTGTTAAGGAAATGCCTTTTAATGGGTGGGTACTGTATTTTTAAATTTTTAGAAATATAGCTACTGTGTTTTAAAATTTTAAAAAATTGATTGTGTTTTAATCTTATGAATATTTAATACTGTTTAAATATGATAACTTATTGTAATTCTATTTGTGCCTCTTTTTAAATATATTGTGAAAACACTGGATCCCAGGTCTGGGAGAAAGGTGGGATAAAAGCCAAACACATACACTTTAAAAAGCAACAGGCTATGTGTATACAAGGTCTGTCTATTAAATAATGAGATTGTGTTTCTACCTTTCAGACAAATCAGGAAGAACTGATTGTGAATGCTTGAGTGGTGACTTTGAAGATGTCTGAACCTGCATGTCAAACATCAACACTCTCAGATGTTCAGTTAATTGTCAGTCATTGTTTAAAGCAGCTATGTTGTCTGTTGCGTGCTGGAAAAATGCGAAGTTTAAAAGTCAAGCAACATGACATTCTGTAGCTACTTGAGGCGGACCCAAACCTTTTTCAAAAAATAATCGCTTAGGATGAAACCTAGATCTTCCAGTATCATCCTGAGACAAAACAACAGTCAATGCACTAGAAAACACCATCATCACCAAGAATGAAGAAAGCATGACAAAGCAAGTCCACATTTAAAGCCATGCTCATTGTTGTTGTTTTTACATCACGGACATAATTTTGGCAGAATGGGTTCCAGAAGGCACAACAGTGAACCAGCATTATTATAAGGAAGTTTTGACAAAGTTGAGAGAAAGAGTCAGGAAAAAAAAAAGGCCAGAACTGTGGAAAATTGGTTTCAGTCTTCATCCAGACAACGCACCTGCTCACACAGCACTTTCTATGAAGCTGTTTTTGGCCAATAAATGCATTACTACACTTTTTCCATGTTCATCTTCCATATTCACCAGATTTGGCACCATGCAACTTTTTTCTTTTCCCTAAAGTGAGACCAGTGCTTAAAGGAACAAGTTTTGGGTCAATTGATGCAGTAAAGAAGAAAACGGCTGATGTGGTGAAACAACTGACAGAAACTCATCTGTTCCACGCCTTTAACCAGTAGAAAACAAGACTGAATCAGTGTGTGAGTATGAACGGGGAGTATATTGGAGGGGACAAGCATTAGAATTGTAATACAGTTGTCCCTTCACATTTGCTGGGGTTTGGTTCCAGGACCCCCCGTGAATACCCAAATCCATGACTACTCAAATCCCATTATATGCAATGGCATAGCAAAATGGTGTCCCTTATATAAGATGGCAAAACCAAGGTTTGCTTTTTGGATTATTATTTTTTAAAAAATATTTTCAAGCCATGAATACTTAAATCCATGAATGCCAAATCCGTGAATGTGGAGGGACAACTGTACATATAAATAAAGATGGGTTATTGTATCAGTCTCGTTATTTAATACACAGACCTTGTATTCATAATTTGGATTGTCTTAGCACATACTCCCCCCCCCCCGGCTTTGCACACAAACCTGCCCCATAATGGGCTGGCCACTAGCCACAATGGAGCCCCACTAGCCTAGCTGGCACTCAAGAACATAAGTCTCTCTACTGCAAAAGTTACTAGTTTCAGGCCCTCTGTGTGTTGTGTGTGTCAGTGTGTCAGACTGTAGGAGATGCAAGTGTTACTTTGGTGGCTTTACTTGGCTAGGGATGCCTTCATATTCAAACAGACCCAGCACCCTCTACAACATTGTGAAGGCTACTAAGTAACACCAAAATATGTGTCATGTCTTGGTCCTTTGCACCACTTGGGTGGTACAATCCTGGAGCAGCATTCTTAGACTGGTCTTGCCTTTAACTGATGCCCTCTTCCCATACTATTTATTTATTTAATTTACATCCCACTTTTCTCCCATAAGGGACCCAAAGCAGCTCATATCGTATGTTTAAAAAATTCAGCTGAAAACACTCTGGAATACAATAATCTAAAAAGGTTTTTAAATGCAATTTTCTTAAAAGAAACATTAAAACAACAGCTACTGCTTTGTATTGTGTTCCTTCAAGCCTTTTTTGTAGGAAGGTAATGAGTCTAAAAATAAAATTGCAGGATCTAGTCCTTTAAAAACAACAAGAATTATCTCCTTTTTAAAAAAGTAAAATCATTCAGTCACATTTGACTTCACGCTTTATGCAGAGTGCGATTAAGAAGCAGACTTAAGCTCAATTATCATTTAAAAGTGTATTCAGAGATCTGGGATCCCCCAGTTAAATTAGACTCATTACAAAACAAAGAAGTCAGTTTAAAATGCAAAACAAAGTTTACTGAAGGTATATCAGTCTCAATCTACATACTAAAACAAACTTAAGAAAAGGTCCCTAACTTACTAAGAATGGGTAAGAGAGACTCACCAGCCGTGGGCTGGGTTCCGATGCATCATGGCATGGTTACAGGAAAGCTTAAGATGCCTCCATTCTCATGGAGAGTCAGATTCAGAAGAGAAGGAAGTTACACAAAAGCAATAAAATTCAAATTAGGTCATGTGTCCAATCACTCAGCACTTCCAGTTGGCTAGAAGTGCTCAGTGAAGTAAGAGAAGGGAATTTTGGGAGAACAAAATGCATGCAGGGAAAAAAACCCTAGACTTATCTAAGATTGTGAATGAGGTACACAAGATTGCTTTTACATTACAATGATTATTTCCCCACATACAACAATCTCCAACTTATGGCAACTCTAAGACGAACCTATGACAGGGTTTTCTTGGCAAGATTTGTTCCAGGGGGGTGTGTGCCTCTGCTTCCCTCTGAGGCTGAGAGAGTGTGACTTGTCCAAGTTCACCCAGTGGGTTTCCATGGCTGAGCAGGGATTTAAACCCTGGCCTCCAGAGTCAAAGTCCAGTGTTCAAACCACAATGCCATGCTGCTTCTCACTGCTACTACTACTTCTTCACTGGATTTATACTGCGCCTTTCTCCCAAAGCAACTTACAAATTAAACTAATTATAGTATAGTTAAAAACATATAAAAGGTCAACATAAAATAGAATTGAACTGTTTACAAAACAATTTCAAACCTATACTTAAAAAGAATGTTAAAAAGTTAAAAACAGTATAATTAAAACAATACAGCACCCTCTTAAAAGCTCCTTTCTTTAAAACCTTCCATTCTAAAAGCCTGTTGGAATAAAAAAAGTCTTTGGCTGGAGGGGACCTTCTCTCCCTTGAGCCTAGGGACAGCCACCCAGAAGGCCCTCTTGAGTCACCACCTGCGGTACCTGTGAAGGTAATGGGACTGAAAAAAGGGCTTCTCCTAAGGATCTCAGGGCCTGTCCAGGGAGCCTGAACCTAAGCTGTATCAGGCTTTATAGGTCATAAACAGCACTTTGAATTGGGTTGAGAAATCCCAAAACTCGAGCTGCTGCAACAGGGGAGTTGTATGTTCCCTGTAGCCAGACCTGGTTAACAATCTGGCTGCAGCTCTTTGTGCCAACTTGTTTCCAAACACACTTCAAACAGGCCCACATAGAGCATGTTACAGTAATTCAAATGGGTATGTTTCACTGAGGACAGATCAGTCATCTTGAGAACCAGCATGAGCCAATGTGTTGGACCTCTATAGTGGAATCCTGGATTCAAATCCTCACTTGGCCAGTAAATGAACTCTGTGACCTTGGGCCATTTACTCTCTCTCTCTCAGCCTAACCTACCTTGCAGGGGTTTTGTGAAAATAACAAATGTCTTGTAGTGACAAGGCAGGGATACAACTTTTTTCAAAAATAAGCAAACCTTACAGCTCTAGTGGAGGAGGAAATCTGGTAAATGAGCCTTAGATACAAACATAGGGTTGCAATACTGAATCTTTTAATCTTAGCAACCAATACACATCAATAGTCAGATTTTGAACAGTGGTCTAAAACAGGCACACATACCAGATTGAAAGTAACAAGCCTACCTTTTACCTTTTAAATCAATGAGAAAATGTCTGGAGAGTATAATATAAGAGATGGGTAGCAGTTTATCTCTGACCTCACACTGGGCTTTGCTTTGGAGGCACTTGGGAAGAGCAAGTCTTCTCCCTCCTTCAGAATGCCTCCAAGGCTCAGTATGACTGCAGGCCGAAGGCCAAGCTCTCATCTGCAACCTCTGGAAAGGGCTGGCCAGACTTCTGAACATCTCCTAAACCCATTGACGTTACCAGAGGATGGTCAGGGCTGGTGGCAACCACTGATTTTGGATTATTACCAATACCAGACAAAAATAGATAGGCAGGAGATGAAAACGGAGGACAGAATCCAATATTCCCTGCTCTTTGCAACTTCACTTGTCAAGGCAACAATATCACCCTCCTCTCTGTCTGAAAGAGTAGCCACTGATGACACAGCCACCTCCTCTAACCCCCATCACAGCTTTTTGTAAAAAGACAACTGCAACAGCTCAAAGGGCTGCGATCTACTGGCATGGTTGTCCTAAGGCATGTCCCTGACTGGGGCAAAGATCAAGATGGCAGCTCTTCCCATTCCACATTCAAAAGCTGACTAGACGTGCAGTATAATCTTTCTTCAACATTGTTGATGGAAGTGTGTCTTCTCTGGTGCTGCTGAAAGTAGAAAACTAGTCCTAGGGACATGGTGCTCTCTCCTCCAACATTTTGCTTTTGCCTCCTAGGACCTGTAGCCCAAGGCCACTGCATACCCTCCAAGATTCCACAGATGGCAGAACACGTGTGGCCAAGCAACATCAGAGTATGGTCAAGATGGCAAAAGGTATTAATGAGGAAGGAGACACAAACCAGAAGGGACTGCAGCAGTTTGCTTTTGCCTGAGCCTACTCAGAAGAGCAAGATTTTGCCCCTCCCCCCTGCTGAGTTAACTGAGCATGAACTACTTTTGCGCTGTAAACTCATTTTGCAGCCTTTGAAGGAAGCCATTTTGCAGCATTTGAAGTAAAAGGGGGAAGGCAGGAGGAGGGGTAAGAAACAGGGACATTTTAAAAACACCTGAAAAGGTGAGAGGACAGAAAACTAATCAGGACTGTCCCTGCCAAACTGGGACAGCTGGAGGGTATACCATTGCTTCCCTTTGCTTGATAGCAGGGCTGGCCCTGTCTGCTGGGGCAATTTAACCCCTGGCTGCTCTCAGTTGCCAGTTTTCAGCAGTTCATCTTGGTATCAAATGCCCCCACGTGCTAGTAATTGTCAAAAGAGGGCAAGTGGAGATGCCTTGGCTAGTATTTTCTGAGAGGCCACATCACAAAGACAGGGCTCCTTTAAAGCTGTTTATTTGTTGGAGGCCTGGCTTCCTTGTGACTCTCCACTACACCTGCACTGGCTGGAACTGGACTACTGCCTGACTTGCCCACCATGACACCCCTACAAAAGAACTGCTGCCTACCCCCCCCCCCCACACACACATGGCTGAGAAGACAAGGCTGTGCCATCCCCAGGTCTGCATAGTGTGGCTGAATGTGAGCTTATTCCTCCTAATAACCTGCAGTTTGGGAAAGCTCTGAAACAATAATAAGTCAGCGTAATGGTTTCCATGCCTCATTCCTGGGCAAGCCAGGAGCAAAATCCGGTTTTAATTAAAGAAAGGGAGAAGAGAAAAAAGAAAGTCAGGGAAGGGCGGGGGGGGGGGGAAGAGAGAAAATAGGAGGGAAAGGGTGAGCGGCTGTTAGCAGACATGATTAGTAGATGAGAGGACATTATAAGAATAGTCTTTACCCTCACCCCCTCCCCATCTGAAATGTGGTTCAGTTGAAATGCTAACTATAACGGATACAATTCCTTAGGAATTTCTGTACAAGTACTGCTGAAACAAATAGGAGACATGTAATGTGATGGGGGGGGGGTTGAATGTAGCAAGGCTAATGCTAAAGCCAACAGTGTAATGGAGCCAGGGCTCCCAGGGTGGAAGCACTGAGACATTTTGATTGACAAGAACAATGATGCCATCCATCACCTGCCAGCCCACAGAAAGCTTCCCTGCCCTCTCCCCCAAGTTTAGCCTGCAGTCTTCACAAAGGCTGGTGGGGGGAAGAATGACTTTCCCCTGTAACAAGACCCAGTTGAATGCTATCAAATCTTTTGTGACGGACTTCTCAGGTCCTGAAGACCAATTAGTTTTACAAAATACCTGCTCCTGTAGGAGGTGAAAACAGCTAGAATGGGTGTTAAAATGGATCAACCTAACTGCATTTTTGGATGCTCCTTGGAGACATGCCACTGTGAGGAGCATTTCCACTTTAAAAATTAGCCCTTCTGCTTTAAATCTGTTTGTCAAGGAGTCCAATTTCTCCTCCCTCTCAGCCATTCCACTCTCACTATTCTGTTCTGAAGTCAGTTTGTTCATTTTTAATGACAGTATTTCTAAATTACCTTTCAACCTCTCCACCTGGCAAAAAATATCCATAAGACTACATATACAATGAACATTTCAAACTAGTTAAAATGTTTTTTTAAGCCTTCCATTTTAAACTAAACAAAACAGCTAAAACATGTTGTAGCCAGAATGTTAACTCTCAAATGCCCAGCGAATTTAACAACAACAACAACAACAAAAATGTTTTCATTTGTTTATTAAAAAATAAAGTCTACAAAGATGACAAGCAGGACACTTGTGCAACTCCATCTCCTCCCATACTGCAGTTGCCACAGCAGTGGATCTGGATCCAAACAACAGAAGCTTCACACTCAAGAAGGATGTGGTTTCTGTGAAGGGCGTATTGCAGGCATGGGTACACTCTGGAGACGGGAAGGCCTTACTGAATCATTTCAGCCTCCTTTGGAGCGATGGGTGTCTGTGTGTGTGTCTGTGAGTGTGCATGCACATACCAAACCACCATTTTAGCGGGCTGGAAATGATGGCATATCACTTCTGATCACTTTTGGGTCATTTTTCAGGGGTCGGGGGGTTGCTTCTATTTTGGTAGGAAGGATTGCTGTGAAGCCTTTAAAACTACATTACAATTGTCTCTTGCTTAATGAATAAGATGTCTTCCTGGGCATTACTTCTTTAACAAAAAATTGGGTATAAGAGGTAGAAGTAGCATGGAAAGAAGAGAGAGAGGTTCCTGCACCACAAAAGAAGAAGAGTTCAACATGTTTCAGCAAACTTTTCATTCAAAACTAACAATATGAACATGTGAAATGAAATTACCAGGTTAGGTAAGCCTTGCCTTAGTAAACGAAAATATTTTGAATCTACTAGAGATTGCTTAAAATCTTTTTCCAAAATGCATCCAGGGATGACTTTTTTTTCACCAGCCTTTTCTTATGATTTCCATTTTTATGGCTGAACTTATAGAGTTATGTTTTGGGGGGGTTTTAAAACATGCTGGGAGTAGCTGGTGAAGCAGACTTATCTGCCCTCCCCTTTCTCTGTTTTGTTCTTCATACATGCTCAGTAAAGGATTCTGGAGGTAGCTGCTGTTTACCTTGCCAGATTTGGGTTCCCCCCATCCTTTTACCAGCCTCCACTTTGGTGTCCAAATGTAGAAATCTAGGTTTCCCCTTTTCTCTCTGTTTTGCTCTTCATAGGTCCTCATTAAGGGATTCTGTGAGTGAAAAACAGCGCGGCCGCCTCCAATCCTAGCCGCAACACTCACGGACAACGCCGAGAGAGAAACGGCGTCGTCCAAAATGGACCCCTTGCCGCGCAGTAGCCTCCTTACTGCTCCGGAGGCTGCTTGCGCAGCAAGACGCTGAAAGAGGCGTCTGAAAATCTCCTATGTCTCTCCAGCCCACTTTCACCATTCTTCAGGTGTGGTTAAAAACTTCCTGCTAGATTGAGGATAAGAAGGAAAAGGGGGTGCTAGACAAGTGTTAACTAACTTTGTAAAAAGGAGCACCTTTGCCAAAGGCTTTGTTAACAGAGGTATGCATGTCATTTTTTATGGCTTATTATTTAGTGGGGGGGAGTTGGCCACAAATTTTTTTTCAGCCCAAAATCACTTTGGCAGCTGCTGGGGCTCCTTGTGGGGGGGGGGGTCAGTGTTGGGGGGGCATAATTTCCATACCTCTTTACTGGCTTATTGTGAGGCTCAAGAGCATTATATGAGTGAAGACAGTCTCCCAAGTAGTTGGGACCAAACAATTTAGGACTTTAAAGATAAAAGCCAATGCCTTGAATTGAGCCTGGAAACAAATTTATGACTAACAGGAGATATTTCAAGTAACAGTGTTGTAAGTACCGTAACAACATGGAAGTAGACCTTCTCAGTTTATGGATCAGTGCCAGCACTGGCTTCATGTCAGGGTCAAGTAAAACATGGCTGTTTATTAAGGCCTTTGGGGCCCAACTGATTTATTCCAAAATGTCTATAACCATGCCTGTAAACTGCTTTAACCTTTTAACCCTGTGTTTAGCTCATTAAATTGTTTAATATGCTTTTAATTTGTTATTGTTTTAATCTACTTAAATTGATTTTACTGGTATGCCACCTTTGAATAGGGCAGGACAGAAATATTTGAATGCATACATAAATAAATAAAGTTCTCACTTACTTAGGCAGATCAACACATAGGCAGTAATATCCTATGACATCAGATTTTTCTGCACCAGCTTCAAGGGATGCCCCAGAAATGGCAAACTATAATTTGTACTAATTTTTCTAAGGGTGAAGACACACAAGGTCAAGGTGGTTTGGAAGTGCTTTCACTGCCTGGAAAACATACATGTCTATTTAAGTCCTGGTGTAGACTCTGAAGGAGGAAAAAAATATTCTGCAAGTTGCCAGCCCATTAGAGCAAAGTCAGCTGTGATGGTCACCTCTTGGCTAGTGCCTGTGCTGTCACCAACACACCATCATTAGTACGAATAAAAGGCAGGCAGCCTCCTTGAAACAGGAGCAGGATGGACAAGACCCAGCAACCCATCTGCACAAAGCTATGTGTCCACAGCAAGGAGAACAGCCCCATTCACATTGTGGGTGACAACAAGCTTTCTTTGACTGCTGTTAGGTTTCACCCTAAAGCTCATGATCACCAGCACTGAGGCCATGATATTGAGAACACAGCTGCACAGGGCAGGGCACGTTTCTAGGATGGAGGACCATCGCCTCCCCAAAATAGTACTCTATGCTGAACTTGCCACAGGTCAGCGTAAGAGGGGCGCTCCAAAAAAAGTGATACAAGGACTCCCTGAAGCAACATCTCAGTCTCGGCCAAATTGATCACCAGCAATGGTCTGCCATGGCCTCACATCGGGAGGCATGGAGATGCACTATCCACAATGCTGCAGCCTTATTTGAGAACTCACGCCGAACTAGTCTTGAAAAGAAATGACAACGCAGAAAGACTCACAACCCGGAAACATCACCCAAGGAGACCTTCTGCTGTGCTTTCTGCAACCGGACTTGTTTATCCCAGATTGTCCCCTTTTTAGTCATCAGCGCGCTTGCAGAAAGCGCGGGACGAGTCCTTCCTGAATCTTCGTTTGCGAAGAAAAGCCAGAGAGAGAGAGAGAGAGATTTCCATATTGGAAACCACTTGGGAGACCAACTACACATGGCTACTTTTGACAGTAAGCTCCAGAAATTACATTCTCTTTCTAGAAGAAACCAGGTCATGGAGGCCCTGGGTACCTCTCCTCTACCTAATCTTGTTCATCAGTCCTCATCTGCTGAACCAGCAGCTGTCTCCTCCTGGAGGGTACTCCTTGCCTCTCCTGCTGCTACTGCTGATTATTCAGTCCTGATCCTGGGCTTTGATGCTGCCAGTGTCATCCTTGCCCATTGTCTAGCCCTTCTTTGTCTTCCTCAGGCATAGGAGGAGCGGGGGCAACCTGTGGTCCTCAGCCCTGTCTTCATGTCATACAGAGTAATTTCAAAAGACCCCACAAGCAACCATTCCATACCTCTGCAATAGCCCCCCTCTCTTCCCTAGCACCTTCTCTAGGTGGGGAAGAGAGAGAGAGAGATCAGGGATGGCAGAGGAAGGTGGCAGAAACAGAGGGGTGTGAGCTTATATATTTTGGCTTTGCTCACTGCCAACATGCACCCCCACTTTGAGGGGATGCAGTTTCTGGCCTAAGAAAAGAAAAATGTTGCCTGCCTGTCATCTGTAAGGTCCAGCAGAGACAACTCAGGACTGTTTGCTGCCTAAGGTCAAACAGCGAATCACCTCACACTCACTAAGATCCAGGTGCAGGCTACCCAAAGCACTGAGGCAGAAAATTCCCCAAGCACCTCTACCCCTCCCTAGCAGGGGAAAAACACACCAATAACAAAATAAATAACTACTGTCTATCTGTGTATCTATCCATCCATCCACATTGCCTTTTCCTGACATATGTTTCTAGAAGCCACCACTTCACCCTGTCTAATGACAGGGCCGGGCTATGTTTGACAACTTGAAATTCGGAGTTCCCTCTTTGCCATTAAACCTGGTCTGCCATCCAGAGCTTGGACTTTTTTTGGGAAACATCCTTTCCCCCACTTCCCCAGACAGGACAAAAGTGGCTATGGTAGCTGGGGGATTTTGGGACTTGAAGTCCAAATAAGCAATTTTCCAATGCTTTGCCACTACCAATGTTACTTCTTTTTCCTCATCCCACCATTCTCCTTTTCCCACACATGTCGTAACAAGCACAATCTGTTTAAGCCTGCAAGTGGAGTTCATTCACATGATGGAATGCTTCTTCCACTGCCAGGGTTGCCAGAGTGAAAACTGCAGTGGGGCTTCGGTACCTTCAAGGGTTGTGCAAAAGAGGAAATTTCAGCAGATGTACCTGGTTGCATGAGAAGCAGCACCTGCTAAAATTCCCTCTTTGGAGCCCTCCCCAGTTTCCACTTTGGCAACCCTATCCACCACCACACATTCACACATATTTAAAACAAAACAATGGCATCAGAAAGAAAAATAGGCCTGAATCCCCTTTCCCATGACAGGCTAGTTTTTAACATGCAAGGAAGTCTTTGATTTTTTTAAAAAAATGCTATGATGGATCACGTTAGCCTCCCCCACCTCCAGTATGAAGTGGTACAACCTACAGCTTTGCAAGAACCAGTTTCAGGTGTGTATGTGCTGTAGGGTAAAGCAGGAAAGGGGCACATATATACTGAAACTACAACTACCATTGGATTCTGGGAACTGTAGTCCATGAAAGGACCGCGCACTCCGGTCCTCTGGGAGGAATTTGCTTCAGCCACAAAAATCTAGGCTGTCTGCAACCTCCCAGAGGGCCTTTTCGGTAATCGCCCCCAAATTGTGGAATGACCTGCCGAACGAGATCCGTCAGATAACAAGCCTGAGTAGCTTTAAAAAAGCACTAAAGAGGGATCTCTTTTGGCAGGCCTTTCCTAATTAGATCCCGGCCTCAGGAGATCCTGGCTTCTTTTAGTCTGCTGGTCACTTATTGTATTTATTGTTTTTAAATGTGATTTTAGATCATAGAATCATAGAATTGCAGAGTTGGAAGAGACCACGAGGGCCATCCAGTCCAACCCCCCTGCCACGCAGGAAATCTTGATCAAAGCATCCCCGACAGATGGCCATCCAGCTTCTGTTTAAAGACCTCCAAGGAAGGAGACCCCACCACGCTCCGAGGGAGTGTGTTCCACTGCCGAACAGCTCTTACTGTCAAAAAGTTCCTCCTCATGTTGAGGTGGAATCTCTGTTCCTGGAGCTTGCACCCATTGCTCCGTGTTCCAGTCTCTGGAGCAGCAGAAAACAAGCCTGCTCCATCCTCAGCGTGACATCCCTTCAAATACTTAAACAGGGCTATCATATCGCCTCTTAACCGTCTTTTTTCCAGGCTAAACATACCCAGCTCCCTAAGTCTCTCCTCATAAGGCATCGTTTCCAGACCTTTCACCATTTTAGTTGCCCTTCTCTGGACACGCTCCAATTTGTCAATATCCTTTCTGAATTGTGGTGCCCAGAACTGGACACAGTATTCTAAGTGAGGTCTGACCAAGGCAGAATAGAGTGGCACTATTACTTCCCTTGATCTAGACACTATACTTCTATTGATACAGCCCAAAATCGCATTGGCCTTTTTAGCTGCCGCATCACACTGTTGGCTCATGTTCAACTTGTGGTCTACTAGGACTCCTAGATCCCTTTCGCACGTAGTCTCATTCAGCCAGGTCTCTCCCATCCTATATGTATGCATTTCATTTTTCCGCCCTAAATGCAGTACTTTACATTTCTCCGTATTGAATTTCATTTTGTTAGCTTTGGCCCAGCTCTCCAGTCTATCCAGGTCATTCTGAATTTTGATCCTGTCCTCTAGGGTATTAGCTACTCCTCCCAATTTGGTGTCATCTGCAAATTTGATAAGTATGCCCCTAATTCCCTCATCTAAGTCATTGATAAAGATGTTGAATAGCACTGGGCCCAGGACAGAACCCTGTGGCACCCCACTGGTCACATCTTTCCAAGACGAAGAGGAGCCACTGCTGAGCACCCTTTGGGTTCGGCTGGTCAACCAATTACAAATCCATTGAACAGTTAACTTGTCTAGCCCACATTCTACAAGCTTGTTTGCAAGAATGTCATGGGGAACCTTGTCAAAGGCCTTACTGAAATCAAGGTATGCAATGTCCACAGCATTCCCTTCATCTACCAAGCTGGTAACTTTATCAAAAAAAGAGATCAGATTAGTCTGGCATGACTTGTTTCTCTGAAACCCATGTTGACTTTTTGTGATTATGGCATTGCCTTCTAAATGTTCACAGACTCTCTGTTTAATGATCTGTTCTAGAATCTTCCCTGGTATTGATGTCAGACTAACTGGACGATAATTGTTGGGATCCTCTTTTTTCCCCTTTTTGAAGATGGGAACAACGTTTGCCCTCCTCCAGTCTGCAGTTGGTTTTAATTTATAATTGTTTAATATTTTTTTATGGGGGAGGGTGGGGGTGGGGGGCGTTTGGGGATTTTATCTATATTGTATTTTAATTTTTGTAAGCTGCCCCGATTGTTTTAACAGAGGGGCGGGGTATAAATAAATAAATATTATTATTATTATTATTATAACTTTGCCAACCTTTGGCCACCACATTGCAAACCAGATATTTTTACTTTATTTTTATTTATTTTTTTATTTATTTATTTATACCCCGCTCTTCAGCCACAAGGCTATCAGAGCGGCTTACAAATTGTTTTAAGCAATAGCTATTTACACATCTACACTGCATTAAACAGTTTCCAATGTGTGTTAGCTTGTGTGTTACCTTTAAATCTGCTACTAGACCTGAAGGAAAAGTCTCCACTGCTGCTTCTCTGACCCATTTCCTCCTTGATTTGCCCCTTTCCTGCTTTAGAATCTTCTCCAAGCTTTGTCCGATGCCCAGTTTCCTAGTCTCCCCACCACCACCCTGCTGCCAGTGCTGCCATGGAGCCTAAATACCCTAAAGCAGTGTTTCTCAGCCTTTCTATGCTGAAGGAAGCCTTGAAACAATTTTCAGGTCTCAGTGAACCTCTGCATAAAAAATATAAGACACTGGGAACTCCTTCATAAACATTTCTCTCTCTCTCTCTCTCTGGCTTTTCTTTGCAAACGAAGACTTTCTGCAAGTGCGCTGATGACTAAAAAGGCCAATCTGAGATAAACAAGTCCGGTTGAAGATGCCACCCCTCTTAGGTTTGAACTTAAGATGAGGATTTAATTAATACATCTACAACACAAATAAATGTCTCTCCCCTCCTCCAACACAATCTCCCTTGGAACCCCTTGCAAACTCTCATGGAACCATAGGGCTCCAGGGAACCCTGGTTGAGAAACCCTGCCCGAAAGGCACCAGATCTTGTCTGATCTTGGAAGCTACGCAGGGTCAGCTCTGGTTAGTATTTGGATGGGAGACCACCAGGAAATACCAGGTGCGGGAGGCTCTATTTCAGAGGAAGGAAGTGGCAAAACCTCTTGAGTATTCCTTGCCTAAGAAAACCCTATGAAATCAATGGGGCGGACAGGCGACTTAAAGGCGCGCACACACACACACAAACGGACGGGGTTGGGGGGGCTTGGAGGTATCCTCCTCTGCCCAGGGTTGCCTAGTGGTTACAGTAGGGCTTTTCTTAGAGCGCTGCAAAGCCGGATCTGTCCTTGGCTACGGTGCCTGCCGCCCCCCCCCGCAGCCCCCTGAACTCTTGTTCTGTTAAGTAATAGCAATGCCACATGGACGCACGTACGCGCGCACACACTTTTTCCCCCCCAAAGTGGAAACACACGTTCCCTTCCAGCAGCCCCCGTCCATTCCTGCACACCCAACCTCCGCACTGGGCCTTGAGCCAAAAACACCTTCCAACCTCGCTTCCCCCTCCCCGATTGCGCCGTTTTGGCGGCGCCCACCGTGAGGAGCCGGCTTCAATGGGGAGCCGTCGGAAGACCTTGGCTCAGCCTTGCTTCTTTCAAGCAACGGGGGCTGCTGGAGACCCAAAGGACCCCGGGGCCGGGTGGGGGGGGGGTGAGAGAGAGGCTTCAGGAACCTCCAAGCTGCCTCCAAGTTAGCTCTCCCTTCTCCAACCCAACCCGCCCCGTCGGTTTTTCTTCGGCGAAGGAAGACGTGATGGCTTGCAAGCAGCCCGAGCCCCGCGCGAGCTAATTGCAGTTTTCCATCCCCTCTCCCAACTTCAGGCGGCTCCCTCTCGCAAAGCCTGGCCCCTCCCTCCTCCCATCACAGTCCATAAATCCATTTGGCTTTGGCAATTCCCCTCCCCGCTTTATGGTCCAATTGCTCTTCTCTCCCTCTCCCCCCCCTCCCGCCTTTCCCCCTTCCCTATTTTGTTTCAGTCTTTCTTCTCCTTTTCTTTGTTCTTAACTTTTGCCAATATTTTTAACAGCACATTTCTGCAAATTGCTTCCAAAAGTCTGCAGTTGTAGAAAATCTATCACGGGGGGCTCGGGGTTTGATTCAAAGTTCAACATGGGGTTTTTTTTTGTTTTTTTTATATCCTCCCTTCTAATATCTATTTGAACACGTCCATTGGCCAAAAGAGAAAGTTGGTTTTGGCTGGGCTTCTCAGGCTGAGGCTTTCAGAGGTTTTAGGATCTATTTGCATTTTGCTTTCCCAAATGTCAGGAGCGCTTTAACCCTTCGCTTTGGAGAAGAGCTGGTTGTAGCCTGTGGGGGTGGGTCAGATTAGGGGCCTTGATATCTCACCCCACCCCTTGGAACAAGAGACCCCCATGGTTCCAATTCCCAACTGAACCAAAACTTGACTATTTCCACCTTTTCCCTCCAATCCAATGTTTTCCTGGCTTGGATCCAAAGTTCATGGTTGGCAGAGAATGCTCCTAGGTATTTACAGCTCTGGTTCTCATCCACACGGTTTCATTTGCAGCCTCCTCGACTTCAGTCTTCATTCTTTTGCCTGCCTATTGCACTTCTTTCTGATCATCTCAGCTTTTCTTCTTCCTTTGTCTCAATCCTGCTTCCTTTGATTTTTTACCCATTTCAGGCCAGCTCTTGACTCTGCATTGGGTGAAAAGCCCTTGCTGGACCAGTAGGTGGAAATCCGTGCAAGGGGTAATAATTCTTTAGTTTAGGGCTTTCTATGGCCCTCCTTTGTTGTTATTTGACCTCAAGTTAGCTTTGACCTATGGTGACCCTATAAATGAGAGACAGTGTGGCCTTATGATTTGAGTGTTGGACTTGGACACTGGGGAGATTTTCAGATGATCCTTGCCGTGCAAGGATCGTCAGGGACAGTTTCGTTGCAGCAGCGCGGCAGGGGGTCAATTTCGGACGCCACCGTCGCTGCTGCGAGATCGTCGTTCCCTCTCGCACTAAGGCTTGGAGCCTGCCGATCTTGGTGAATATAGCGCGGCAGGCTCCAAGCCTTAGCGCGAGAGGGAATGATGATTTCGCAGCAGCGATGGCGTCGTCCGAAATTGACCCCCTGCCGTGCTGCTGCGTGGCAAGGATCGTCTGAAAATCTCCTGGGAGACCAGGGTTCAAATTCCCGCTCGGCTATGAATACCTACTTGGTGACCTCAGGCAGATCACACACTCAGCCTCAGAGGAAGGCAAGGGCAAACCCCCTCTGAACTAATTCTGTTAAGAAAACCCCAAGATAAGTTTGCCTTAATGTTGCCATAAGCAAGAAATGACTTGAAGGTACACAACAACAACAACATCAACATAAATGAGAGACCTCCAAGACACCCTGTCCTGCCTTGATCCATAGGGAGAGGTGGGGAAGAAGAAGAAAAAAAAAGATTTATTGTCATCATCAACTGCCCTGCTCATGTCTTGCAAGCTTCCTTGATTTCTGTGGCCTTTAAAACATGGTTCGCTGTTATTTATTTTGTTAATTGTGACACCACAGACTTTCATCCTCTGCCTGCTTATCATGGTTAGATTTGGAGAAATTAAGCACTTCCTGTCTTCCTTTTCTGTTCTGTTTTCTCCCTTCAGCAGATGAGGTATATCTTTCTTGCCATTATAATGATTTATTTTTCTTGTTTGTTTTATTTTCATCTCTATATTGCATTTGTAACTTGTAACCTTATTTTAAAAAATAGTTGTTCGTTTTCGTTTATGTTGGGAGCCATCTTAGATCATTTGTTAGGAGAAAGGTGAGATATAAATTAAATAGTAACACGGGAGGGGGAGGGGGAAGCGATGACTACAGGAATCCATGACATGTTTGCACAGGGTTGGTGTTCATTATGTTTTAGAGACAGGTTCAAGGTGGGACCCCCCCCCCACTGTCCATAACCCCTTGTGGGTCAGAATGCAAAGAACTTAACTTCAGAGGTCCTCTGCTTCTTTAGACAAGTCCTTATCTAAAGTAGCCATTGCTACATTTTCCTGCTTTTTCTTTTTGGATAGCTTAAAAAACAACCCATTTTCTCCCCCCCCTTTTTTTTTTTCCCCTTTTTTCATATAACCCAGTTTAAAGTGATACATAATGTGAAGCTGAAGAGAGCTGGTTGATTCTGAGGAGAGCTGGAATTCTCTGGGCCAGCGGGCTGCCAGAGAGGAAGGACTACTGATGGCACTCCCATCCTGCTTTGAATGGGCATTGCGACATTTATAGCTCTGTTCCATAGCTCCTGGGAATGGAGGAGAGCAGCTCAGGTGGAAGAACTGGGAGGATGTTGCCTACCCCCATCTGCTGTCTGAGGTAGTTGCTGCACTGTGCTTGATTGTAGACTGCCCTAAGCATTACTGCTCTAATTCTTGACAGGTGCCTTGAAGAATACTGAGTCTGTGATTCTCCAGGGAGAAAAGACTGGGCTAATAAAGGTCATGACTTGATGGGGGGGGGCATGACTTCTAATGTCCCCAGGAAGACAAGTAGAAACATGTTCTTGTTGCTTTGGCACATGGTGGATCTCACGTGTTGTGATGTGACTTCAGATTGACTCTGACTTATGGTGCTCCTCTCATATAGTTTTCTTTGCAAGATTTATTCAGAGAGGGTTTGTCATTGCCTTTCTCTAAGGCTACAACTCTGGAGACCAGGGTTCAAATCCCCTCTCAGCCTCAGAGGAAGGCAAAGGCAAACCCCTTTTGAACAAATTTTGCCAAGAAAATACCATGATAGGGTCACCATAAGTCGGGAACAACTTGAAGGTACAAAATATACAACAAGGCTGAGAGAGTGTGACTTGCCCACGGTCACCCAGTATGTTTCCATGGCTGAGTGGGGATTTGAACCCTGGTCTCCTGCAGTCATGTTTCAACCCTCAAGCTGTTACATCATGCTGGCCCACACAGGATCCTAAACATCCTTTGGTGTCTACAACACAGCATGAAGGAAAAAAAAATGTTACTGGAATTTCCAGACCTGCCTTATTGGGAATATTGGTTAAGGAACTGTGAAAGCTATAGTCCAAAAATTAACTTTCCAAGCTCAAGTCCACATTTATTTCTTTTCTCTGTTTGTGTTGTTTCAGATCAATCAGATTTTTGCATCGTCACAAAAACTTGCTATCTAGAGATGATTGATTTGCGGCATCAATATGCACAGTCAATTATGCCTCTTCCAGGCCCCTTTCACTATTTTGGATGAACCACTTTTTGTTTTCAGCCACGGTCATTAATTGCAAAATTTGGGAAATGTTACTGTTTGGACGACAACTTCCAGAATCCACCAGTCATTTTGGGGGAGCGGGTCTGAGAGTTGTAATCCCAAAAGGCATTCCCCTCCCCAAGGTCTGCCCATTGCATCAGCTTTCAGATGCCACCTGCCTTCACCTGCAATGACATAGCACACAAGAAAGACAACAAATCTGGTGGGCATAATGTGGCACTGCATATATTTGGTGACATGTGTTTGAAAACTTTTGGGGCCATTCTGCAGAGGGAGAAAGTGTGTTCCCTAAATCTCAGTCTCCCCATATGTTATGGGTTGTTGCTGGCAGGGCTGTGGCATGCAGAGGCTTGGGCACATATTTTTGGCCGCTGGTGTACACACAATGGTTTTTGTTTTCTGTAATGTAAATGGAACAAAAGACCACAGTGAAACCTCAAAACGCAAATCACCAGCCCTGGAAGTTGCAAGACCAGCGCATGAGCATTTGCAGCCTTCTGATCCTATTCTGTTGATGTTAAAGCAAGAGTATGGAACTGATTAAAGTTTAATTTGGAACTTAAGGCAGCTGCTTTCACCTGAGCAATGAGCTCCATAGAGATGGCTTGAAACTCAGTCTGTGTAGCAGCTGCTCTTTTTGTGTACCAAAAAGGCAACGGGAATGCCTTCCGGATCAGTTGCTGCTGCCATGTGATTTGTTCCATGTTGCCCCCTAGACATTGTTGCCTGCAGTGAGTGGTGGTGGGCAGAAAATCATGTTTTGGCAGCTAATCGGCATGGCAATACAGGGAGCACAGTGGTTAGTGCATTGAGCTAGTACTAGGAAGACTCTGATTAGCCATGGTATTTATTGGATGGCCTTTGGTCAGTCGCTCTCAGGGTGCATCTACACTCTAGAAATAATGCAGTTTGACACCACTTTAAATGCTGTAGCTCCATCTGATGGAATCCTGGGATTTGTAGTTTTACAGGTTCTTTAGCCTTCCCTGCCAAAGAGTGCTGGTGCCTCAAAAAATTACAAATCCCAGGATTCTGTATGGTGGAGCCGTAGTAGTTAAAGTGGTGTCAGACTGCATTATTTCTGCCACGTAGATCCACCCTCAGTTTAACCTTCCTCACAAGGTGGTTAGGAGGATAAAATAGGTGGGAGAAAGTAACTGTTATTTGGTCATTGTGATCCATTACTTAATTACATGCTGTGCTACAATTTAGAAGCTTACAGTTAGGGCAAAATGCAGTGCACAGACTGCTGTCTGGTAGATGCATATATCACCTTTCTTATGGCAACTGCATTGGCTTCCAGTTTGCTTCTTTGTTCAGTTCAAGGTACTGATTTTGATTAACGAAGCACTAAATGGCTTGGGGCCAAGACATCTGAAGCACCACCCTCCTCCCATTTGAACCTGCCCAGAATTTGAGATCTTTCCATGGAGGCCCTGTTGCATTTTGAGTCCATGAGACAGGGCTTTTTCTTTAGGAACACCCCCAATGTGGGGCTCCCACCCAAGGGAAGTGACTCTTCCTCCATCTCTATTGATCTTTGGGCACAAAGCTAAAGCTACATTATTTCAACAGAGCTTTTCATGACGTGACATAGACATCTGCTAATGACTGCAGACTGAGCTGCAGCTGAAGGTGCAGAAGCAGGGGTTGATAAAAAGTTGGAAACTTTGTCTTTTGCCTAAACCTATGTTGGGAGTAGACAACTTTTGGAAACTGAACTTGATCTACCCTCTCAATGCACCAGGAGACACACCTGCTGCCATCACTCTGCCAGTTTGGTTGAGGGATTCTGCAGCTTTGGCTTAAACTTCTCTCTGGAGACTAAGGCTTTCACCGGCATCCATAGATTTTCCTTGGTTTTTTCCCAGGCTGTGAGGCTGTCTTCTGGAATAGTTTCTTTCTGACGTTTCACCTACATCTGTGGCTGGCATCTTCAGAGAATGGTTGGGTAGGAGTGTATGTGGAGTTTATACTCCTAATCACCTTCATCTGGCCTTGGCCAAGGATAGTCCCCATTCTCCATGTATTTGCCCAGTCTTCTCTTAGAGATGTCCAGGTTGGCAGCCATTCCTACAGCTTAACTGTGAGCTGTGTGAAAAAGCACTTCCTTTTATCTGTTCTGAATTTTCCACCATGTAGCTTCAGTGAGTGGTCCCTGGTTCTAGTATTATGAACTGTTCACACTGTCTGTATATCTTTTTCATGCTCTTGTTTACTCATCTTTTTTCTAAACTCAGTGTTTAGCAACCAAGCCTACATTTTTTAAAAAAACGCAAAACTCAAAAGAATACTAGGTGTAGTTTTCCCCTCCCAATTTAACTGGGATTCCAGCGCAAAAGAAAGTTTCAATCATTCCTTCCCTATCTTTTATTCCAGCAATCCAAATGGTAATTAGGTGTAGCCCAGGAGAGGGAATAATGCAACCCTCTAGATGTTGTTAGCAGTACAACTCCTAGCAGCCCTAGCTATCACAGCCAATGGTGTGGCATGCTGGGAGCTGGAGTCCAGCAACATCTTAGTCCAGTAGCATTATATCCACCTCTGTTTTAGGAAACAAACAAACAAATGAACCAACACCTATCCCACTGGTGTTAATGGGAGCAACATTACCTATTATTGCATAGGTATGTGAAAATCACTTCTTCCACTGCCTGTTAGGAAACTTTTAAAAACCCATCAGCAACAGGCATTGTTGCTAGTGAGGCAATTCAAGTAATGTCTAGTTTAGTCCCAGTATTTTAGCTTTTCCTTGTAGGAGAGTTCTGCTTGACTTAGGATGCCCTTTTGTGTACCTTTCCCAGCCTTGGTGCAATATTCCTTTGGTGATACTGTAGAACATATTCTACTAAGCATGTGTTGTGACTATAGGACTATAGAGATAGTAGGATTCCTAAAGAGGAAAGCAAATATGCATTCAGGTGACTGCACGTGTGTGTGCATGTGCGCACATGCACACTAATCACAGTGGCACAGCCAGGTCACCAAGTGACTTGGAGAGGATTACCAGATGCAAGGCAGGACAGGAGTCTTGTGTACAGCAGTGGATTTCAGCACAGGCAGCTTTGCTAATATTTCCTCTTGTGTACAAATACAAAAGTTATAGGAGCCCTACTGGGCCTTCCTTTGCATCTGGTTGCCATAGCCCAGGAGCATGCCTGCTTATCATAACCATAAATGCCTTTAATAGCCGGCTTTAGTTGATATGCATGTTTTAATTTAATTTAATTTTTAAAAATATTCTGTAACTGAAGGCTCCCTGGGGTTTGCGGATAAGAGCCAAGAACTGTTCTGTTTCTTGAATATCATTCACATACATTGACATTTGCATGAAAGTGCTATAAATAATAATACTTCCTAACCATTGTTTAGAATGTAATTTCAAATTTTCATAATAACCATAAACTCTCTTGGAGTTGTGTTGTAATTAGACTAAGTTGCTCCATTCTTTAGTAACACCCTCCCCCTGAAGAAGAAAAAAGGCACTGTTTAAAATGCTTGCTCATTATTGTTGGACCATATTTGGGGAAAGCTGCACTTCACATCATATATATTATTAGCACTTGCATGAATTGTTTTTTAAAAAAGCAAATCAATTTACCCCATCTGTCCCACCATTAGGATTGTGGTGGTGGAAAGAGGGGCTTAACCCTTTGATCCCACCATAATAACCATGATCTAGATTGGTGTGTGTGTCCTTTTATGTGCTGTTTGCATCAGGAAGAAGTTGCCATTGGAGCCATTTGGACTTGAGTTAGTTGACTTTTTTATTTCTATTATTTAGAGGCTGATTAATGATGTAGTTCTAAGCTCAGAACTTAAACAGAAAGAGATGCAGGGATCCAAGTCAACTCTGCGCTTATAAGCACCATAGAATCGCAGAGGCCATGTGGCCAGAAAGGAGCTGCCACATACTACCAAGAAACAACAAAGCTGTTTCCAGTCATGCAAGTTGATATAATTGGGTGTAACAGGCTCACTAGTAAAGGCTAGGCAATGCTAGTAAAGCCACTCACAACCCACAGATATAGCTGTCAAGTATAGTCCTGAGGCAGAGGCCAAGAACAGAGCCAGGGTCAAAATAGTTTGGTAAACCACGAAGAGAAGAACCAACAGCAAAAAGCAATCCAGGATGTACTGAGTCCAATCTAGAGCAGCAAGCAGTGAGGGATATTACAAAAGTCAAAGTCAAAACACAGTCCAATCAGTCTGGACTGATTAGCAGATCAGTCATAGCAAGAATCACAAGCTACAAGGGCTGCCATTACACCAGACAAGATTTGGAGCTCAAAAACAGCACTGATCTTTGGCCAATGAGTTTTACATGCTGCTTTTCAGAAGTCACACCCAAGACTCAGGTATAGGACATTCTGCCTTAGGTCTCCTTGAGAGCAGAGGCATAGTCATAAAGAGCCTTCATTCTCCCAAAGAGGCCACTACAATGAGGAGACCTTCCTTGGGTCTGAGCACCTTACTTCTGTGGACTGGGAGGGCATCTAGCCTCCTCCTCCAAATCTGGGGTCATGCTGTCTCTGTCTAGGACTGGAGTCTCCTGTACTCTTAAATGACTGAAGGACACTAGTTCCTCTCCATCCTCAAACTTGGAGGAGTTCTGGAGGACTCCTCCAGTGAGGATGTGACAAACAAGAGTGGTTGCACCCTCCAGCCAATCGCTTCTATGTTTCTCAGCCAACCATAGCACTCACTGAGCACAACAAAGCATAGAAGAAAGGACTGTATGTTTGCCAGAATCCCACCGTGGGTAGGGATTGGGAATGGATTGAGGAAAGGGGGGTGGGGGAGAGAGAGAGGCAGAATCTTGACTGATGCTGGAACCAAGGCAACTGACTGTGTTTAGATGGATTGCCTTATGCTCCTGTACCTGGCATGTGGGAAAGTGGAGACTGGTGGGTTAATGGGGTTTCCCGGCTCATTCTCTTATCCCTTCATTCCCTGTTCCCAGTTCTGCCAGCCTTGAACTTCCACCGCCCCATCTCCCTATGACATGAACACATACTTCTGGATGTTGTGGGTTGTGTTGTTTCAGCCCTCGACTCTTCCCCCATGGCCTGATGGGCCAGAGCTAGTCCCGCTCACCTCTCTTCCTATGGAGAACATGTTGTGCCAGTGCCACAACCATGACCTTCCAGGCCCACATCACTACTCCATTCATGGCAACCTCACTGATAGATGATGACTACTTGAATGGTATCCCATGGTTAGTCATGTTCATGAAGTTGAACCTTATGGCTCCTTTTCTCAATCTCTCTCTTTTCATGAGTCTCTCTGCTGCCATTCCACCTTGCTCACCTTTCTGTTCAGAGGGTATGGGAGCCTCACAGACCAGAGCCCAAGAAGAGGGCTCACTGAACACAGGTGGAACTCTTTGGTGCCTCCATTCTCTTTGGGGGCTGTTGCTCTCTTATGTGCTTCCCTGGGTAAGCCACACTCAAACGGCTTTGGCCTCAAGATCTCCCTCCTAGAAGATGGGGAATGTTTCCAGCAAGGGGATAAAAAAGGGCCAGAAAAGATTTCCCAGGTACATGTTGGCACCTTCCAGGTGTAACTTTCTAAAGGCCAGTACCTGTCTGGGACTTTACATCTTCACTCTCATGAGCACTATTTCTTCCACTTGGTGGCATGGGGTGTGGTCTGTGTTTGAACTTGGTGTGTGGTACTGTGTGGTCTTTCAATGTACTGCTTTGCATTGTGAAAGTGAGTCTTTTTGCACTTCTCTCAAACCTACCACCTTCACAGGCATCTTTGGCAGGAATGCAGGAGAGGGCCTTCTTTGTGGCTGCTCCTTCCTAGAGAGGTTAGACTGGAACCCTCCTTCCTGTTGTTTCATTGGCAGGTAAAGACCTTTCTATTCCAGTGGGTGTTTGGGACATGACTCTTTTACTTGTAAAGAGCTTTCTGTTGCAGTGTACTGTACTACTATTATGTTATGCTTTTTATCATTTAAATAGTTTTGATTCTACAAGCAGTTTAATATTATTTTAATCTCGATTATTTTGGTATGTTGCTAGCTACATTTGTTTTCACTTGTGTTTCTTTTTATCTGTAAGCTAAAGTATTGGTTTTGGGGGAAAGACAGGGTATACATAAGGTAAGTATGGAATTAATAGCTTGATGGATGAGCAGCCACATATAAAGAGATGGGTGGCAGTAGAAACAAAGAATGGTTGGTCTGGTGTCCCCTGCATCAATGTGGGAGATGCCACATGCCTGAACTCCATGGAGTCTGCTCAGTTCATGCTCTCATGCATTCTATGAGGCCTGACTATTCAGCTGCTCCAGGCCTGGGCCTTTGATTTCCACTGTGTAAGGAGAGAGATGAATCCCTTCACATCACAGTGGACACAACTGGTAGGCTTTGCCTCTGTTTCACTAGACTTCACTCTCAGATTTGCCAAGCCCAACCATTTTGCACCCCACCCCACCCCTTACACCTAAGATCTGAAACGTGGAAGACCTGACAAGCCTACAAAACAAGAAATGGGGAAAATAAGACAAAGGGATTGGACTGGTGATATAGGAATCCCTCTTTTTTTTGTGCTGAAAAATTTGAAGGAAATGCATTCCTAAGACAAGAAGATATTGCTTGCACTTTGCAAGAATAGACTAGAAAGCTGGGCCAAAGCTAACAAAATGAAATTCAATACAGAGAAATGTAAGGTACTGCACTTAGGGCGGAAAAACGAAATGCATAGATATAGGATGGGGGAGACCTGGCTGAACGAGACTACGTGCAAAAAGGATCTAGGAGTCCTAGTAGACCACAAGTTGAACTTGAGTCTACAGTGTGATGCAGCAGCTAAAAAGGCCAATGCGATTTTGGGCTTCATCAATAGAAGTATAGTGTCTAGATCAAGGGAAGTAATAGTGCCATTCTATTCTGCCTTGGTCAGGCCTCACCTAGAATACTGTGTCCAGTTCTGGGCACCACAATTCAAAAAAGGATATTGACAAATTGGAGCGTGTCCAGAGGAGGGTGACTAAAATGGTGAAAGGTCTGGAAACCATGTCTTATGAGGAAAGACTTAGGTAGCTGGGTATGTTTAGCCTGGAAAAAAGATGGTTAAGGGCGATATGATAGCCCTGTTTAAGTATTTGAAGGGGTGTCACATTGAGGATGGAGCAGGCTTGTTTTCTTCTGCTCCAGAGACTAGAACACGGAACAATGGATGCAAGCTCCTGGAACAGAGATTCCACCTCAACATTAGGAGGAACTTTCTGACAGGAAGAGCTGTTTGGCAATGGAACGCACTCCCTCGGAGCATGGTGAGGTCTCCTTCCTTGGAGGTCTTTAAACAGAGGCTGGATGGCCATCTGTCAGGGATGCTTTGATCGTGATTTCCTCCATGGCAGGGGGTTGGACTGGATGGCCCTTGTAGTCTCTCCAACTCTACAATTCTATGATTCTATGATATTGCTTGCACTAATACAGGTAAGCTAGATAGTTAAATCACCTAAGGGCTCACATGTGAGAGACCAAAGCAAATGTAGTATGTGTTGTTGTGGTGGTGGTGGTGGTGATGTACCTTCAAGTTGCTTCTGACTTATGGTGACCCTATCATGGGATTTCCTTGGCAAGATTTGTTCAGAGAGGGGTTGCCATTGACTTCCTCTGAGGCTGAGAGAGTGTGACTTGTCCAAGGTCACCCAGTGGGCTTCCATGGCTCAGCAGGGATTAAACTTGCTCTCATGGAGTCCTACTCCAACTTTCAAGTCACTACACCATACTGGCTCTTAACACATGTGCAGGAGGCAAATACTTCTCAATACCAGTCACTGTTGAAGATGACTGGAGTAGGCCAGTAATTCCCAAACCTGGGTCCTCAAATGTTCTTGGATAACTCCCAGAAACTGCAGTCAGCATGGCCAATGGTCAAAGATGCTGACAGTTATAATGTAACAACATCTGAAGATCTAACTTTGGGAATCCCTGATCTGGACCGTTGGCTTTATAAAACAAAACAAAACAAAATAATTAGAACTGTTATAAATGTAACGAGCAGCATAGAAGTATGGGTGACGTGTGTTTCTGGTGGTAAACTGCCACTGGTACCTCTGTAAAAGATTTAGAAGGAGTGGACTGTGTATTGAATTCACAAATGATGTAGAATCAAGAAAGACTGCAGACACTCTAGGTAGGAGATAAGTAAATATACAAAATAATCTTAATAAATGAGTTGGGCAGACAGGCAGAAACAATGAAGTTTAACAGATAAAAATGTAAAATGTTTCAGACAGTTAAGAAGAACCATCAGCGTAAGCAACAAAAGCTATGTTCAACCTGTTAACAGTCTGCAGCTTTGTTGTTTCTCGGTGTCTTTTCATATTTGGATGGAAGTGACTCATCATCCCAGGTTATTAAAGTGTAGTATGAAAAGAGGCCTGTATTGCAACAGAATGATGATTTAAGGGGCAGGCCTTTTTCTTATTTTACTTTCTTTCTACACTCCCAGCTAGGTTAGGCTCAGTCCTTGGGATGTCAGCCATTGTTTAGGCTCAGTCCTTGGGATGTCAGCCATTGTGATTTCATGACCCAATTCACACACAAAAATGCCCTGGGCATGGATTTGAGAGGAGGTCATCGTAAAGAATGATTGATAAAGGATCTCATCTGTGCTCCAGGGATGCACTCATATCACACAATCAGTGCTGCTGCCACTGGGGGAGATGTTGAGCTGTTTTCTAGCCAAAAATGGCATGGGGGCAGGGGACTCCAGTGTCCTGCCTAGGGCAACACTGGAAGCCTGTGGCAGAGTCAGGAACTGTGCCAGATTTTCTGATTCTCCTAGTCCAGCATTACAGTCTTTTTTTTAAAAAAAACAAACTCCCCTTTCTCTCACATAAACAATGGAGATCATGGAAGCATTTGATTGGCCATCTCTGAACAGTCTGGGTTGAACCCAAAATGCCTGGATCTGTCCCAACCAAGTGTTTATCCTTCATTAGCTGGTTTTTCTTCCCTAGAACCAAGAGCAAAGAGGAGGAGGAGGAGTGCTCACATGCTGCTGAAAACTCTCTTTTAAGGCTTTTAATTGCCTCTGCAAATCCTGAGCGGATGGCATCAAAAATGCCCTGAAACGCTTTCTATTGTGGATGTGGGGTGGGGTGGCGGGAGGGGAGGGTACTCAGGGAGGAATCAAAGGGAACTTATTTAACTCCTCAACCTGTGCAGAGACTGCAGATTTCTTGCCTCGGAGCCCAGCACAGTTGGAATGATATTTTCGCTCAGGATGAGTGTGTGTGTGTTTTAATTCATTTCCCAAAGAAGATGTAATGTCTTCACAGAGCACTTGACTCCTACATCTGTGTCTGCAATATGGCGTCCTGGCACATCTGTTGGAGCTGAGGCTTGTACTACAAATACAGCCGGCTCTAGCCATCTGGAGTGCAGTTTCTCCCGCTACACACACATATGTATGTGCGTGCACACACACACCTCCTCTTCTTGCCCGGTGGGTCTCAGGAAGAAGAGACAGATCTGTCCCTGGGATAACTGAAGGCATATGGATGTTACTTAAGAGGAGCTCCTGATGCCAGCAGCCATGGGCTGTTGCGAGAAGCATTCAGCAGGTTGCTTCTCCACAGCAAGTGCACGTGGGCCTGTGCATGAAAACACATGGACTCAGGTGGTATGCTTATAGTCATTTGTGTGTACATTGCTCCACAAATGGTCTGTGCACCTGTGTGCTGGAATGGAAAAAAAAGTGTGTGTGTATTTGAGTGTGTACACGCTAATGAAGTTAAGAATTATAAATCATAAGAAAGCCTGTGCTGGGCATCTGAGGAAGACGCATAAGACAATTAACCCCTTTATTACCTGTTCTTAGTGCCTGTTCTTAGTAATGTATACTCATGCCAAACAAGTCTTGAAGAGAAACGACAACGCAGAAAGAATCACAACCCAAAAACATCACCCAAGGAGACCTTCTGCTGTGCTTTTTGCAACCGGACTTGTTTATCTCGGATTGGCCTTTTTAGTCATCAGCGCGCTTGCAGAAAGCGCGGGATGAGTCCTTCCTGAATCTTCGTTTGCAAAGAAAAGCCAGAGAGAGAGAGAGAGAGAGTAATGAATGAAACAAACATCTGCCCTGCCCACTAGTGGACGTCCCCCCATCCCCGCTAGTGAACTTTGGGTGGAAAATAATATAAGAATAATACTCATTTTTCTAAAAAGCACAACAATTAATAGAGCCACTTTTGTGCATTTGTGGAAATAAAAAAAATTTCTTTTCCTTTCTCTTTTATTTGCATCTCTTCCATCATAGAATATTAGAACCATAGAATTGGAAGGGGCCTCATGGGCCATTGAGTCCAACTCCCTGCTCAATGGAGGAACTCCAGCTAGAGCATCCCCAGCAGGTAACTGTCCAGCCTCTTTTTGAAGACATCAAGGGAGACCCCACCACCTATCTAGGCGACTGCTTCCATTGCTGAACTGCTCTTATTGTCAAGTTGTTCCTCCTAATGTTCAATCAAAATCTACCCTCTTGTAACTTCAGACCATTAGGCCTGGTTCTGCCCCCTGGAGCAGCAGAAAACAAACCTGCCCATTCCTCTATGTGACAGCGCTTGAGGCAGCTAAAGAGTGCAATCATGTCATCTGTTAGTCTTCTCTTCACCAAGCTAAACATGCCCAGCTCTCTCACATGTTTTATTCTTTATACCTTGTATCATCCACATTGCCTTTCTCTGAACCTGCTCCAACTTGTCTATATCCTTCTAAAATGAGGTGCCCAGCACTGAATGCAATACTCCAGATGAAACCTGACTAATGCAGAATTCAGTGGGACTGTTACTTTCCTTGTCTAGGAAACTATGGCTCTATTAAGGCAGTCTAAAATATTATTTGTCTTTTCTGCTGCAGCATCACATTATGTTCAACTTATAATCAACAATAATTCTAAAGTCCTTTTAATATATACTACTGCTAAGCCAGGTACCCCCCTCCCATTCTATATCTGTGCATTTGATTTTTGTGGGCTAAATATAGAATTTTGCATTTGTCTTTGTTGAATTTCATTCTATTAGTTTCAGAGCAATTTTCTACTTCATCAAAGTCCTTTGACTT
Source organism: Gambelia wislizenii (assembly GCA_030847615.1). Classification (NCBI taxonomy): domain Eukaryota; kingdom Metazoa; phylum Chordata; class Lepidosauria; order Squamata; family Crotaphytidae; genus Gambelia; species Gambelia wislizenii. The sequence continues at coordinate 266,230,363 of JAUMIR010000002.1, forward strand.
GTGTTCCTATCTTCCAATATCATCTATCACTTTTAAACAAGGTGTAATGTTTTCCTCAGGCATATACAGTTGTCCCTCCACATTCGCAAACTTAGCATTTGAGGTTTTGCATATTTGCGGTTTTGGGAGGGCCCCCGCCCTCCCAAAACCGTGACAAGGGGCCTCTGGAGGCCCCGTGAAAGCCCTGGGTGGGAGTCGGGAGGGCCGGGGAGGCCTCCACGGAGACTTCGAAGGGTCCGTGAAGGCCTAGGAGGGAGGGGGGAGGGCCGGGAAGGCCTCCATGGAGCCTTTGAAGGCCCCGTGAAGGCCCTGGGGGGGAGGGGGAGCGCCGGGGAGGCCTCCACGGAGCCTTCGAAGACCCGGTGAAGGCCCTAGGTAGGAGGGAGGAGCACCAGGGAGGCCTCCATGGAGTCTTCAAAGGCCCCGGGAAGGCCCTGGATGGGAGGGGGAGTACCGGGGAGGCCTCCATGGAGCCTTCGAAGGCCCCGTGATGGCCCTAGGTAGGAGGGGGGAGAGCTGGAGAGGCCTCCACGGAGCCTTTGAAGGCTCCGTGAAGGCCCTGGGAGGGAGGGGGAGGGCTGGGGAGGCCTCCACGGAGCCTTCGCAGGCCCCGTGAAGGCCCTAGGTAGGAGGGGGAGCGCTGGGGAGGCCTCCACAGAGCCTTCGAAGGCTCAGTGAAGGCCCTGGAAGGGAGGGGGAGCATCGGGGAGGCCTCCACGGAGCCTTCGAAGGCCCCGTGAAGGCCCTAGGTAGGAGGGGGAGCGCTGCGGAGGCCTCCACGGAGCCTTCGAAGGCCCCGTGAAGGCCCTAGGTAGGAGGGGGAGCGCTGCGGAGGCCTCCACGGAGCCTTTGAAGGCTCAGTGAAGGCCCTGGAAGGGAAGGGGGAGCACCGGGGAGGCCTCCACGGAGCCTTCGAAGGTCCCGTGAAGGCCCTGGGTGAGAGGGGAAGCACCGGGGAGGCCTCCACGGAGCCTTCAAAGGCCCCATGTGTAGCATGTGGGGAAATAATCCTTTTTTAAAGGAAGTGTGTAGCATGTGGGGAAATAATCCTTTTTTAAAGGAAATAATTCTTGTTGTTTTTAAAAGGACTAGATCTTGGAATTTTTAAATACGGTTTTATTTTTTAGACTCATTACTCCTACATGGAAGGGTTATGGGCCCAGATTTGAAGACTTAAAAGCTCAATTTGATTTTTGTTTTTGCAAAAGTTTTGTTTTTCTTGCTATCTGATTACCTCAGAGTCGCTGCTTTTGGTCTCTCTCGGCTTGAAGACAAAGGCCATAAAGCAATAAAGCAATTATGGCTGCTGAAACAGCTAGCCTCTCTGCCTTTTTAAGCATGGAGAAGCTGAATGGGCTGAATGATAGAAGATGGTCTTTTTCTTTTGAAACATACATGAAGGCCATGGGACTTATTGATGTTTTACAAAATCCCAGACCTCCTCAGGGAAGAGAGAGGAATGATTTTGATAGAAACGGTCAAAAAGTATTAGCATTCATAATTTTAACAACTGATGAAGGATTAGTTTGTGAAATCAAAGATAAGAGAACAGCAAAAGCTGCTTGGGACACTTTGAAAGATTTATGTGATGTTCCATCCATGGGAAATACTATTACATTGATGATGAAATTTGTGAACATGAAATTATCAGATCCAAGATGTCTAGATGAACACATTAATGATTTCAGAGCTACATTAGCAGAATTGCAATCTCCTGGAGAAGAGATTCCAAACGCTATGCAAGTTGGGATTTTCTTAGCAAGCTTACCAAACTTTTACAATCCCATCATAAATACTTTGCAATTAAAAAATGATTTAACCCTACCAGAAGCCTATATTCAAATAAGAGAATTTCAACATAGGCAAAATTTGATGCAAAATGACAAGGTTGAATTCAGAAATTCTAACTTTAACCAGCAAGTAAATTTGGCTGGAAAAGAAAAGAAACATTTTAAAGGGAATGCTACCCACTCCAAGCCCCCCTCCTCTTCTGAGCCAAATGGGGTGCAATTTAAGGCTTCAAATGAAAAGAGACAGTCATTCTCACAGCAAGGGATGACTGGCCAGAAGCAAGAGAATGCAAAAGGCCATAGAGATAGAGAAGCTGATGCTAAACAGAAATTTCACATTGGATTAGCTTATGAAAAAGTGATGCAAGCTTCTGGAAATGAATATAAAGATGCCTTCATCGTAGATTCCTGAGCTAGCAACACATTTATCAATAAAAGGGAATATTTCCAAGATTTTAATGAAGAAGTAAAATTCCCTGTGTTTCTTGCCAATGGAGATTCTGTTATAGTGCAAGGAATTGGGACTGTGTATCTTCCTATGAAATTTGGAGCTAGGACAGAGATATTGAAAATTATAGATGCTGTCTATGCCCCCGAGCTCAAGAGCTCCCTCTATTCAGTCAAAATGAGCACATCTAGAGGCAACAGAATAGTTTTCAAAAAGAATACATGTTATGGCCTTCATGGCAAACATTTGATTTTTAAAGGCACTCTAAAGGATGATGGCCTTTATCACATGGAGATCAGTGACTCAAATGTCAATGTTGCCACTCAGTGTAAACACAAAGGCTGCATAAATTTATGGCATAAAAGGTTTGCTCATCGAAATGTTGAATGCATAAAGAAATTGGCTAATCAAGAGCTAGCAAAAGACTTTCATTTCAAGAACTGTTGTGTGAATGAAAGGTGTGTGGAATGCATTAAAGTTAAGGCTACTGCACCTTCACACAAGCCTCTTACACAGAGACAATCTACTAAACCTCTTGAATTGATACACTCTGATCTCTGTGGGCCATTTAGACAGAAATCAGTTGGTGGAAACCTCTATTTCTTCACACTCACAGATGATTTCAGCAGGTACACCCATTGCTACCTCCTAAGGGAGAAAAGTCAAGCTTTTGAAAAGTTCAAAGAGTACTTTAATTATGTCACTAATAAATTCAATTATAAAATTCAAAATTTGAAGACGGATAATGGGTCTGAATTTGTCAATACTCAATTTGATGAGTTCTTAAAGGAACGTGGCATCAGACACATGACTACTGAATTTTATACTCCTCAACAAAATGGTTTATCGGAGAGAATGAACTGCACCTTAAAGGAAATGGCAGTTGCAATGCTTTTGCAGGCTAACATGTCTAAAGCTTATTGGTCTGAGGCAATTCTCACAGCCACATACTTATACACTAGACTTCCAACCAGATCCAGAGATGTTACTCCATTTGAATTGTGGCATGGTGTGAAACGCAGACTCAACCATCTCAGGGTTTTTGGATCAAAAGCTTATACATACATTCCCAAACAGAAAAGAGACAAACTGGACTGTAGAAGTGAAGAGGGAATTTTTATTGGTTATGCCAAAGGTGCTTACAAAATCCTAAACCCTGATGGACGCACAATGAGAATAACAAGTGCTGTTTATGTTGATGAAAGACCTCAATTTAATTCTAATCCAAACAAAGATTTCTATTCAGATGTGTTTGCAGTGGAAGAAGACCCGGACCCTGATTCTCAGCAGCAGCCACAGCGTGTGCAGCTCTTTCACCCTCCTGCAAGTGCTTCACATCCAGAAGGGGCTCCCTTAGCCCACGACTTACCAGAGGACGGAGGACCAGACGGCGCACCACGAGCAGAGCCAGGAATTCAAGTCCAGGTGAGACAATCTGCGAGGGGTAACAGGGGAGTGCCTCCTTTGAGATTCTCCTACCTAGCCACAGGGGAAAGCCTTCTGGAACCCTCTGACTGGCAGAAGATCAAGGGACTGCCAAAGTCTGATTCTGAGAAATGGGTGAAAGCAGCAATAGAGGAAATGGAATCTTTATATAAAAATAAAACTTGGACTTTGACAGAATTGCCAAAAGACAAGAAGGCAATTGGCTGCAGATGGGTCTTTACAACAAAGCAAAATGCAAACGGGGAGATTGAAAGATATAAAGCCAGACTTGTAGCTAAAGGTTACAATCAGCAATTTGGAGAAGATTTTCATGAGACTTTCTCCCCAGTTGTTACACACACAGCTATTAGAACCTTATTGGCTGTTGCAGCTTCCAAGAAAATGCATGTACAACATCTAGATGTGAAAACAGCATTTCTTTATGGAGATCTAGATGAGGAACTGTACATGGAACAGCCTTCGGGATTTGTAGTACCTGCAAAGGAGCATCTAGTGTGTACACTTGAGAAAAGCTTGTATGGATTAAAACAAGCAGCCAAGAAATGGCACGAAAAGTTAAATCAGCTCCTTATCAAAGAAGGGTTTACTCCAGGCACTGTTGACCAATGTGTTTACAAAAGATTCAGAAACAATAGATGGACTTACATTGCAAGTTATGTTGATGATTTGATTCTGTGCAGTCAAGACAAAGCAGATAGTCAAAAGATACTCCTGAATCTCCAGAAAGAAATAGATATTAAAAGTTTGGGAGATATCTCACACTATCTTGGAGTACAAATTGAAAGAGACCGTGATGGAAGCTTCTTTCTTAATCAAAAGCAAAAGATTATAGATCTTTTGGACTGTCTTGGTTTAAGAGATGCAAAGGATGTTCAAACTCCAATGGAAGTAGGTTTCTTAAAGAACAATGAGGCATCTGAACCTTTGAGAGACAGTGAAAAGTACAGAACTGCAATTGGAAAACTTCTGTACATAGCGAATTTCACTAGACCTGATATTGCAAATGCTGTTGGCATCTTATGTAGAATGGTTAATTCTCCTACTCTTCGTGATTTTAACACAGTGAAGCGAATTGCAAGATATTTAAAAGCGACTGCTGACTTCAAACTGATGCTGCCAGCATGTGACAAGCCACGACTGATTGCCTATGCAGATGCCGATTGGGGCAGTGATTTGGTGGAGAGAAAATCAACCAGTGGAAACATCATCTTCTACGGTGGTGGAGCAGTAAGTTGGACAAGTCGGAAGCAGAGTACAGTGGCGGATAGTTCCACAGGTGCCGAGTGCGTCTCAGCGAAAACAGCTTGTGATGAAGTGAAATGGCTGCAGATCTTGGGATAGAGGAACCCAAGCCAACCATTTTGATGCAAGACTATCAAAGCTGAATCAAGATTTCTCAGAGTGACAAGCCTCTGAAGAACATAGACATTGCTTTCCACAAGGTGAGAGAAATGTGCCAGAGTCAACTTGTTCAACTGGAGTACTGCAACTCAGAAGAAATGATAGCTGATATTTTAACCAAGCCTCTTTCTAAGGACAGTTTCCTTAGACTACGAGAAGAAATGAAGATTGTTCCTGACGTACCCCGCGATTGAGAAGGGGAATGTTGTATGTGGGGAAATAATTATTGTAATGTAAAAGCAATCTTGTGTACCTCATTCACATCCTTAGAAAAGTCTAGGGTTTTTTCCCTGCATGCCTTTTGTTCTCCCAAGTTCCCTTTCTCTTATTTCACTGGGCACTTCCAGCCAACTGGAGTGCTGGGTCATTCCACATATGACCTAATTTAAATTTTATTGCTCTGTGTAAGTTTTCTTTTAAGTTTGAGTCTCTATGAGGCTGGAGCCATCTTTAGCCATCTTTATGCCATCTTCATCTTAAGCCATCTTTATGCCATCTTCATCTTAAGCCAACCATGCTATGATGTTTCACCATGCAGCCTTCTACCGCTGTAGGCTGGTGAGTTTTCCTACCCTAAATACCATTAGTCAGTTAGGAACCTCTTTTTAAAGTTTGTTTTACAATGTAGATTGAGATTGATATACCTTCAGTAAATTTTGATTTGCATTTTAAAGTGACTCCTTTGTTTTGTAATGAGTCTAATTTAACTGAATGATTTCAGACCTCTGAATACAGTGTTTAAATGTTAATTGAGCTTAAGTAAGCATTCTTAAGTGCACGATGCATGAAGTTAAAGTAAATGAATGATTTTTAACTCCCTTTTTTAAAGGAAATAATTCTTGTTGTTTTTAAAAGGACTAGATCCTGGAATTTTTTAATACAGTTTTATTTTTTAGACTCATTACTCCTACACCGTGAAGGCCCTGAATGGGAGGGGGGAGCACCGGGGAGGCCTCCAAGGAGCCTTCGAAGGCTCCGTGAAGGCCCTGGGAGGGAGGGGGGCCGGGGAGGCCTCCACGGACCCTTCGAAGGCCCCGTGAAGGCCCTGGGTGGGAGGGGTGAGCGCCGGGGAGGCCTCCACGGACCCTTTGAAGGTCCCGTGAAGGCCCTGGGTAGGAGGGGGGAGCACCGGGGAGGCCTCCATGGAACCTTCGAAGGCCCCGTAAAGGCCCTGGATGGAAGGAGGGAGCGCTGGGGAGGCCTCCACGGACCCTTCGAAGACCCCGTGAAGGCCCTGGGTGGGAGGGGGGAGGGCCGGGGAGGCCTCCACGGAACCTTCAAAAGCCCCGTGAAGGCCCTGGGTAGGAGGGGGAGGGCCGGGAAGGCCTCCACAGACCCTTCAAAGGCCCTGTGAAGGCCCTAGGTGGAAGGGGGAGCGCCGGGGAGGCCTCCACGGACCCTTCGAAGGCTCCATGAAGGCCCTGGGTGGGAGGGGGGAGGGCCGGGGAGGCCTCCACGGAACCTTCAAAAGCCCCGTGAAGGCCCTGGGTAGGAGGGGGAGGGCCGGGAAGGCCTCCACAGAGCCTTCGAAGGCCCCGTGAAGGCCCTAGGTGGAAGGGGGAGCGCCGGGGAGGCCTCCACGGACCCTTCGAAGGCTCCATGAAGGCCCTGGAAGGGAGGGGGAATGCCGGGGAGGCCTCCACAGACCCTTCAAAGGCCCTGTGAAGGCCCTGGGAGGGAGGGTGGAGCACCGGGGAGGCCTCCACGGAGCCTTCGAAGGCCCCGTGAAGGCCCTGGGTGGGAGGGGGAGGGCCGGGGAGGCCTCCACGGAGCCTTCGAAAGCCCCATGAAGGCCTGGGTAGGAGGGGGGAGGGCTGGGAATGCCTCCACAGAGCCTTCGAAGGCCCTGTGAAGGTCCTAGGTGGAAGGGGGAGTGCCGGGGAGGCCTCCACAGAGGCTTCAAAGGCTCTGTGAAGGCCCTGGAAGGGAGGGGGAATGCTGGGGAGCCCCCCGCGGAACCTTCGAAGGCCCCGTGAAGGCTCTGGATGGGAGGGGGAGGGCCGGGGAGGCCTCCACGGAGCCTTTGAAGGCCCTGTGAAGGCCCTGAGTGGGAGGGGGAGCACCGGGGAGGCCTCCACGGACCCTTCGAAGGCTCCATGAAGGCCCTGGGTGGTAGGGGGTCCGGGGAGGCATCCACGGAGCCTTCAAAGGCCCCGTGAAGGCCTTGGGAGGGAGGGGGAGGGCAGGGGAGGCATCCATGGCGCCTTGGGAGGGTCTCCGGAGGCCCTGTGAAGGCCTTGGAAGGGAGGAGGGAGGCGGGAGAAAGTGACTATGGGGCCCCGGAGGCCCCATGGCCGCTTTGGTGGGGGAGGGGGGCAGTCATTATTCACGGATTTTTCACATTCGCGGGGGTCTGGGGAACCTATCCCCCACGAATGTGAAGGGACGACTGTATGTACATATTTTCTCAAATTTCAAGGGCAAGAGATCTTTCCCACTTGGCCACAGATTCTGTTGAGACAAGGCAATCAGGCATCCTGAGGATGCTGTCTCTTCGGAAGAGCGAAAATCTGGTACAAGCGGATTATTTGGAAGATTTCACTGGCATGCCTACTTGCCACAGTACTTCGGACCTTCTTCCTGCTCCAGATTCATGCTCGTTGGGACCCTTATCTAATTGTACACAGTTGTGGGAACATATTTAAAAACAACAGCAGCATACAGTATGAGGTGGCTTTGCATGTGATATGGTACTTGGGACAAGAGGTACCATTAGAACAGAATATGGAGAAACAGAATGGTTCCCAATCAGAAAGGGGGTCAGGCAAGGCTGCATGTTATCACCCTATTTGTTCAACTTGTATGCAAAAAATATCACACGCAGAACAGGTTTAAGACCTGGAGGAACATGGAGTGAAGATCAGAGGAAAGAATATCAAGAATCTAAGATCTGCTAATGACACCATAATACTAGCAGAAAATAAAGTCAAATAAGAAAGTGCTAAGACAGGCTTAATGTTGAACAGTAAGAAAACAAAAATAATGACCATGGAGGATTTACATAAATTCAGTGTAAATAACAAGGACATTGAAATTGTTATAGATTTCCTATACCTTGGATCAGTCATTGATCAGAAGGGAGACTGCAGTCAAGAAATCAGAAGAAGACTAAGACTGGGAAGGGCAGCTATGAAAGAACTAGATAAGATCCTGAAGTGCAAAGATATACAACTAAACACTAAAGTTAAAATTGTCCATGTAATCATATTTCCCATTACTATGTATGGGTGTGAGAGCAGGATGGTAAAGAAAGCTGGTAGAAAGAAAATAAGTTCTTTTGAGATGTGGTGCTGCAGAAGAGTTCTGTGAATACCGTGGACAGCTAAAAAGACAAACAAATGTGTCTTAGAACAGATCACGCCTGAACTCTCCCAAGAAGCCAAGATGACTAAACTGAGGTTGTTGTACTTCAGCCACATCATGAGAAGGCATGACTCACTAGAAAAGACAATAGTGCTTGGCAAGGTAGAAGGCAGTAGGAAGGGAGGAAGGCCGCACACCAGATGGATAGACTCAATCAAGGAAGCCATGGCCCTGAGCCTGAAGTACCTGAGCAGAGCGGTTGAGGAGAGGGTGTCTTGGAGGTGTCTCATTCACGGGGTCGCCATCAGTCAAAGTTGACTTGAAGGCCGTTAACAACAACAACAACAATGGGACTATGTACTTATATCAAAAAGACTACACTTTTGCAAACACATCTCGTATATATATGGACACACAACCACGTCAGATTGAGCAGATTCAGCCATATAGTCTCCTTCTCCCTGCCATGCATTTTATCCATTCTGTTACTGCCTGCTCAGTCTGCAAGTCCCTTTCTTGTTTTCAGCCTTACCCTGGAAGCTGCAGCCCTTTGTTTTACTGCTGATGGGGACAGCAGATGTGGCCTCTGGCAAAGTGGTGTGGAGCTCCCAGCAGAACTGGTAGAAAGGACCAAAAAAACCGTCAAGAGGCATGAGTCACTGACATGTTGGCTTCTTGGTGCACTCTGCTGTGTGAGAAACTTATTTCCATTAAGAAATAACAACTTGAGAATTTCCTGATGTGATCAGTTTATGTGGCTATACAGATTAAGGTGTTCCTTTTTAAGGTCTGTCCTAAACCAGGTGTTTAGATTTGCATAGTTTTGTTTACTCCAGTTCCAGCTCTGAGGGAAATCCTCTTCCATTTATGTTGAAAGGAGGAGCCAAGGAACTCAGACTGGGCAACATCATAGGGCCCAAGCACACACCATACGCACTACACCACTAGGGCAACTCTGAGAGGGGGCCACAGTCTCGCTCTGTGCAGCGCCATAGCACCAGCATAGAACCATAGAATTATAGAGTTGGAAAAGACCTCAAGGGCCATCCAGTCCAACCCCCTGCCATGCAGTAATACATAAGCAAATCATTCCCAACAGATGGCCATCCAGCTGCTGTTTAAAAACCTCCAAAGAAGGAGACTCCACCACACTCTGAGGCAGTACATTCCACTTCTAAACAGCTCTTACTGTCAGGAAGTTTTTCCTAATGTTTAGGTGGATTCTCTTTTCCTGTAGTTTGAACCCATTGCTCCATGTCCTAGTCTCTGGAGCAGCAGAAGACAAGCTTGCCCCATCCTCAGTATGACATCCCTTCAAATATTTAAACATGGCTATTGTGTCCTCTCTCAACCTTCTCTTCTCCAGACTAAACATGCCCAGCTCCCTAAGCCGATCCTCATAGGGCATGGCTTCCAGACCACCCACCATCCTGGTCGCCCTCCTCTGGACACATTCCAGCTTCTCAATATCCTTCCTAAATTGTGGTGCCCAGAACTGGACACAGTATTCCAGGTTGAGGTCTCACCAAAGCAGAATAGAGTGGCACTATTACTTCCCTTAATCTACCGGTAGATACTATATTCCTATCAATGCAGCCTAGAATTGAATTGGCTGTTTTAGCTGCTGCATCATACTGCTGACTCATGTTCAGCTTGTGGTCCACTAAAACTCCTAAATCTCTTTTGCATGTACTGCCATCAAGCCAAGTGTCACCCATTCTGTATCTGTGTATTTCATTTTTACTGCCCAATTGTAGTATCCTACATTTCCCCCTGTTGAAATTAATTTTGTTAGTTTTGGCCTAGCTTTCTAATCTGTTGAGGTCATTTTGGATTCTGATCTTGTCCTCTGGGGTATTAGCTACCCCTCCTAATTTGGTGTTATCTGCAGACTTGATAAGCATAACCTCTATTTCCTCATCCAAATCATTGATAAAGATGTTGAATAGCACTGGGCACAGGACAGAACCCTATGGCACCCCACTAGTCACTTCCCTCCAGGATGAAGAGGAGTCATTGGAGACTACCCTTTGTATTGGTCAGTCAACCAATTACAAATCCACCTAACAGTTGCATTGTCTAGCCCACAGGTTACTAACTTTTTTGCAAGAATATCATGGAGGACTTTATCAAAAGCCTTACTGAAATCAAGATACACTACATCCACAGCATTTCCTTCATCTACCAAATTTGTGACTCTATTAAAAAAAAAAAAAAAAAAGAGAGAGAGAGAGAGAGAGAGAGAGAGAGAAGATTAGTCTGGCACAACTTGTTTTTGAGACATCCATGTTGACTTTTAGTGATCACAGCATTCCTTTCCAAGTGCTTACAGACTATCTTTTTAATGATCTGCTCTAGAATTTTCCCCAGTATTGATGTCAGGCTGACTGGGCAGTAATTATTTGGGTTGTCTTTCCCCCACCCCTTTTAAAGTTGGGGACAATATTTGCCCTCCTCCAGTCTGCTAGGACTTCTCCTGTTCTCCAGGAATTCTCAAAGATTATTGACGGTGGTTCCGCCACCGTACTTCTGTTCCGTACTTCTGCCAGTTCTTTTAAAACCCCTGGATAAAGCTCATCTGGCCCTGGAGACTTGAACTCATTTATACTGGCCAGGTATTCCTGAACGACCACCATTGGCCAGAAGGGGTACTGCGGCTACCAGTTTGGCAAGGATCTGGGGCTTGTCTATAAGAGCCAAAAAACGTGGATTGGTGCACAGTTATGCCAATTTGCAGCAGCTTTCATTTGTCTCCGCTTTTTTTTTTCCCCAGGATCGCAGGCATGCAAAGCCGTATGCAGTTGTTGTTCAAATTGGCACATTTGTGAATCAAGATGGCAAGTGCGAGTGAATTACTTGCATTTTTATTATCACCAGTTGCTACTGTGGAACAGTATTTAAAAACAAAAACAAATCCAATGTGCAGAACTGTGATCTTCAGCTTAAATAAATAAACAGGATTCCCCCCCCCCAAAAAAAGGCTGTTTTATCACCTTGGTGCACAGTCGCTACAGCAAAAATCCAACATGGTGGTTCTGGGTGCTTGCCTTGCCAGCAAGCTCTGCCCCCTGCAAACGTCTGGCCAATCAGCTTTCCACTTCCGCTCTTATCAGTAAAGCACAGCAAAGTGAATCAGTTGTCCCAATGAGCAGAAATGTGCATTTCCTTCAGAGTTATTGTAAAAGTTGGGGAAAGCCATGAAGGCTTTTTCCTATGGAGTATTTGGCGTTTTTCATCCTCTTTGTTCCGAATACGGCAAAATGATACAGGATCCCATTTGGACAAAAAGTATCTCTTAAAAATAACCATAAATATAAGTAACACAAGGGACCAGTAAGGAGCTTTGTTGTTGTTGAGGCTGAGAGAATGTGACTTCCCCAAGGTCACCTAGTGGGTTTCAAACCCTGGCCTCCAGAGTCATAGTCCAATGCACAAACCACTACACCACACTGCCCACCTAGTCTTTATAAAGCTACAGAATCTGGCTTAGCTTCTCAGTCTGAGCAATGTTGTGCTCCCAGGCTTGCCATGTATCTCACTTAAGATCAGTGTGAAAAAACCTCTGGCAAATTTACATTTCCCCACAATGCCCACATGTAGAATTGTACTGAGGTACTATGTTGTTGTTGTTGTTGTTGTGTGCCTTCAAGTCATTTCCGACTTATGGTGACCCTAAGGCGAACCTTTCATGGGGTTTATAGGAAATAGCAACTGAATCCAGAAAGCTGGCTGATGTTTGCTGTTTCCAGCTAAGGCCTTGCCCAGATGGGCAGGTAGGTGAGATCAGCATCAGCACAGGTGAGTTCTACCAGAGCACTTGGGCCCTGGAAGCAGCTTGAGAGTGACAGACCCCTAGCCTTGACACTCATTTGTTTTTGCAAGGAGATCAGGCTAGGCCCAATGGAGTCTGGTGTCTCTGATGTCAGTGAAGCAGGAAATTTCCTCCAGTTTTTGGTCTGAATTTTAAAGGAGCTTTCCAAATGCCAAATCTCATCATCAACATAGATTTGAGGGAAAATCTGGGTTATCCCTTTTAAAGGTTAGACTAAAACCTAGAGTAGATTCTACACACACACACCTGCGATATCACAGCCATCAGACTCCATTAAGAGTCATCCATCATTACCAGAATGCCATTCTTTATAAAAAGGCATTGTCCGGCACCCTTTGGTTCTCTTGTGGCTTATGTGTTTTTTGAAGGCCACCTCATTTTTAGTGCAGTTTTAACAACCTGGTGCCATGGCATTGTGACAAAGGGTTAGAGAGCATCTCTTAGAGAGTGGAGTACAGCCTGTGAATGAAACTGTTTGTGGATGCTCTTTGTCTCACAGTCTTGCGAACTGCTGTGCAGCCAAAGCTATGACAGCAGTTCTACTGTGGCATCAACTCCACTGAAGTGCAGGATTAGGAATGGCAGCTGTCATCATTCAGGAATGGCTAATCAGAGTGCTTTATCTGCTTAGAGTCAGAGAGAGGATGGGGCTGTTTGCCAGCTACGCAATGTGGCATCACAAAGGGAAAGGTGATGCCCTTTCTTCAGGGCTCAACACAGCAATTTCATTGGATGTGGAGATCCCAGCATGCCCACTTTCTCCATGTCTGGCAGAGCCGGAAGCAGCTTTGGCTGGCCATGTGCTTTGTGCTGGAAGTAGAGACATGTGTGACTATACTTGCACAAGTGACTATGGACTCTTCCAGATTGGTTTAAAGAAGTGGAGGAGCCCTGTGTCTCCTGAGGGGGGCACAGAAGTAGAAGTATTGCTGCCTTATCTGCTCCTTCCCTGTAACACTTCCTTCCTTCCTTCCTTACCCATAGGCTCAGCTGGTCCAGCTTGACTTCACATTCTCCTACACACTTCCTTTCTCTTTCTTACGGCCCATCTAAATAGTGAAAACACCCCTCATGGAATTGCTGGGAATCCTACCTGTCTAAATAGGATCCAGCGTCAATCTACACTATTCAGAGGGAGGGGGCCCTAAACGGCAAAAACAACAGGGTAAAAGCATTCGCAGAGTTCTCCGTACTTTTTCACAAACTGCGAGGCAGACATACATTTTTGCTTGTTTGGACTATTGAACAATAAAAAAAAAATCAAAGGGAAGCACAAAGCTGATTGGCAGGACAAGAGTGGGGGCAGGGCTTGCTAGGAGGGCAAGCGCCCGCTGCCGCCATATCGGATTTTTGCATTAGAGATCACTTGCTAAGGCTATAAAATGGATCAGTATTTTCTGTTTTGCTTTGGAGAATCGCTCTATCGTACCAGCACACCTCGGGACAAGTTTTAAAAAATAAACCAGGGGCAGTGAAGAACTAACGCGAGTAAATCACTCGCAGCTGCCATCAGGAATGCGAGGCTTATGGGGTCTTCCGAGGCCAGAAAAACTGTTTGGATATGTTGCTGCTGCCAATACTACGAGGTATTTGGGATTTTTTTTCCCTCGTGCAGATGGGCCCTTAGTCATGTAGCTATAGATAGCATACCTCCATCTTTCCTCTCTTACAAATATCTAGAAAGCTTCCATATAGGCCAAGGGTGGAGAGCTTCTTTCAGCTCAAGTGTGAGATTAATTCAGTTCCAGAGAAGGTTTTTTGGAGGGTGCAATTCAGAGATGGATGGGATCAAAGACAAAAGGATGTGACCAAAAATAGCATATTTTAGCTTAAAGCTCTCACTGTTCATACCTAACCCGTAGGAGAGGCATTTCAAACTTCCTCAATGAAGAAAAAAAATCTTATACAAAAGAATTAATGAGAGAACATGGTTGGCATGTGAAACTGCAAGAGGACTAGATTTTAGCCTAGTCCTCTGTGAAAAGAATCTAGGCTTCTTAGTAGACCACAAGCTAAACATAAGTCAATAGCGTGATGCATCAGTCAAAAAAAGTTAATGCACTTCTAGGCTGCATCAAGAAGAGTATAATCTCCAGAACAATGAAAGTAGTCATGACATTCTATTCTGCTTTGGTCTGATTTCACCTGGAATGCCTGGTTAAAATCTATAAAGCAGTTTGAGTGCTGGACTACAACTCTGGAGAACAGGGTTTGAATCCCAGCTTCGCTATGGAAACTTTCGACAAACCACACTCTCAGCTGCAGACAAGGGCAAAGGCAAATCCCATTTGAACAAATCTTGCCAAGAAAACCTCATGATACGTTCTTCTTAGGATTGCTATAAGTCAGAAACAACTTGAAGGCATACAACAACAACAACAACAACAACAACAGCATTTGTTAGTCTTAGCTAATGTTTAGAATTACTTGGTTGCCCCTGATAATTCCAGCAAGGGTACCCACTTTTTACCATCTCAGCTGATTGGTGATATCCCCCACCCAACCCCTGGCACAGCAAGCTTTAATTTTCTTTTCCACTCACCTACACTTTCTCTGGCCAGAGCAAGTGACTGATACGTGTTCCCTGTTACTCTTCTGTGAACACTTTTTGAATACAATGTGTGCTGTCTTTTTGTTAAAAAAAGAAGAATGTGGAAACATTATTAACTGGGAAATTGTGCCTAAAACTTAACAACTTAGGTCAGCCTTGGAAAAAGTAACAAATGGCATGTACAAAGGGCTGTCTTTGATCCAGAACTGCTAAATGTCTTAAATTAAAGTGATCTAACTGGTAATTATCAATGCAATGCCATCTCAAAATGGCCAGTGCCAATGTAGTTAGTGCCAGGCAAAGATCAGACAGCTAAAACTGAGGCAAAGTTCAGTGGTACAATAAAACCTATTGTCCATGGTATATGCTTATCAAGTTGGCAGGTGACACCAAATTAGGAGGGGTAGCTAATACCCCTGAGGACAGGATCAGAATTCAAAAGTCTGACTTTAACAGATTAGAAAGCTGGGCCAAAACTAACAAAATGAATTTCAACAGGGTGAAATGTAGGATACTACACTTGGGCAGTAAAAATGAAAAGCACAGATATAGGATGGGTGACACCTACCTTGCTGCAAAAGGAGTCTAAGAGTCTTAGTGGACCACAAACTGAACATGAGTCAGCAGTGTGACGCAGCAGCCAGAAAAGCCAGTGTGATTCTAGGTTGCATCAATAAGAATATAGTGTCTAGATCAAGGAAAGTAATAGTGCCACTCTATTCTGCTTTGGTGAGACCTCACCTGGAATACTGTGTCCAGTTGTGGGCACCAGAAGGACACTGAGAAGCTGGAACGTGTCCAGAGGCAACCAGGATGGTGGGAGGTCTGGAAGCCATGTCCTATGAGGAGCGGCTTAGGGAGCTGGGCATGTTTAGTCTGGAGAAGGTTGAGAGGAGACACAATAGCCATGTTTAAATATTTGAAGGAATGTCATACTGAGGATGGGGCAAGCTTGTCCACTGCTGCTCCAGAGACTAGGACATGGAGGAATTGGTTCAAACTACAGGAAAAGAGATTCCACCTAAATATTAGGAGGAACTTCCTGACTGAGTTGTTCGGCAGTGGAACGCGCTGCCTTGTAGTACTGTGGAGTCTCCTTCTTTGGAAGTTTTTAAATAGCGGCTGGATGGCCATCTGTTGGGGGTGCTTTGATTGTGTATTCCTCTATGGAGGGGGTTGGACTAGATGGCCCTTGTGGTCTCTTCCAACTTTATGATTCTATGCTTGCTTTTGCTGGTCTCATTATTGTCCCTGGACAAACAGTTTTTGCAGGGTTTTCCAGGTCTATCAAAAGCCTGAAAACCTGACCAAACAACAGAGCAGGGGTGAATAGCTACAAGTAGGAGACAGCATTGTTCTCTAACAGGGCCATGGAGGTCCACATTGTCATCTCCCATGCTCCTCACCTCCCAGGTTTTGGAAAGATTGAAAAGAAGTATTATTATTGTTGCTTGTGTGTTGTCCTATGGTGACCCCATGAATTTCATAGGGTTTTCTTAGGCAAGGAATACTCAAGAGGTGGTTTTGTCAGTTCCTTCCTCTGAAATATAGTCTACAGCACCTGGTATTCATTGGTGGTCTCCCATTCAAGTAGTAACCAGGGCTAACCCTACTTATCTTCCAGGATCAGATGGGATCTTTGCTACCTAATTGTCAACAACATCCGCCAAGATGCACTAGTAGCCATGTTGCTACGTTTTCAGGTGTTGCAGGGGCGGGCGGTGTCACCTTTTTTGGTCTGTTCAGACCTTTTGTTCATTTCCTGATTTTTTTAAAAAAAAAGACCCATACAGGCCTTTAAAAATGTATAAGGGCAAAAATGCCCCCAAATGCGGTGTAATGACCAGTACTCCTCTGACACTTAGGGGTTCCATATTGGAGACAAAATATTTTTTTCAGAACCCCTGAGATTTAGAGGAGAGCCCTTAGGATAGGAGGGCACAAAAATGGTCTTGAGGCTGTATGCCACAGGCTGCGCTTTGCCAACCCTTTAAAAGAGGAATTGGAATGCACACAATGCGCAATGTTGGTTCTGCCCTATCTCTATGCAGGAGTTCTATCTCAGCCAGTAGTTTGAAGCGTGATGTAGCTGAGGAACCAAGGTTCATCCAGGATATTTTAGAAAATGGTACCCTATTCACCATTAATCCATGGGAGTGTCCTTGTACAGGCCTCACTGAAATGGAGTGCTTTTGTGCAACTCATTCATTCACGTAGGGCCTAGGCAGAACAGAATCCCTATGGATTCTGCTTCGTAAGATGCACTCTGTCACCTTAAGACAGAGGTGAGCAAAGAGTGGAGTGCCATCCACTGTAACTTCCCAGACCTCCTTCAATCCCCAGGGGGAAAATGCCTTCCCAAATGCCAAGGGTTCCCCCAATTCATACCTGTATGTGTTGCAAAATTACAAGATAAACTTTAAGTGAGGTTTGCAGCTCTGTGCTTCAACACTGAGAGCAGTGCATTGCTGCACAAGGATGACAATTTGAACACTTTACATGAAATTGTAGTTTAAAGTGGAATTTGTAATTCTGACTAAATCATTCTTATAATATTTATTCATTAATATAAATGTATTTACTTAGCCTTCAAATAATCACCATAGCTACTATTAGCTGTTAAAAGGGCATATACATTACCTGTATATGTATATATGTGTGTGTGTGTGTGTACAGAGTTAGCACTCAAATTTCCTGGGGGTTAGGGGTGCAGCTGCCCTGTGAAAATGGAAAAACATGAATATAGGCCCAGTATTATTTATTTATTTATTTATTTGCCCGAGAGACCACTTCTCTAGGCATTTGAAGATCTTCCAGCTCAATTTTATGTTCAACTTCTGGTGGAAGTTGACCATAGAATTGTTCTGGACGAACATCAAATACCTAGACAGCACATATTAATCCAGTCCACAAACAATCAGATCCATGAATGCTTAACCAGAAAATGTGGAAGGATAACTATGTCTGTTGTTGTTGTTGTTGTTGTTGTTGTGTGTCTTCAAGTTGTTTCTGACTTATGGTGACCCTAAGGTGAACCTATCATGGGGTTTTCTTGGCATGTATTTTATATAATTCAAACAAGCCACCCTATACTAAGGGCCAAGGCAGGTGAGGCATGGATGGAAGAGATTATGTTTCTTCTAGCCCCAGGCTCCTGCCCTGATCCAGTCCTACCCAATCCCCATGGTTTCTTTTAAGCTTTGAAAAAGGATATCAGGAGCTCTTCTTTTTATTTTTACCTCATGTTACCAACAATTGGGAGTCTCCCACCAATTGAATATCTGAACTACTGTACTACACAAACGGAACACGCTGCCTTAGACTGTAGTGGATTCTCCTTCTTTGGAGATTTTTAAACAGAGGCTGGATGGCCATCTGTCGAGAATGCTTTGATTGGGTATTCCTGCATGGTGGGAGGTTGGACTGGATGGCCCTTGTGGTCTCTTCCAACTGTATGATTCTAAGCATCTTTTTCTAAAACCGCTGTTCATGTGTCTTTTTGATTTCCCCCAGGTAATACTTTTACCACTCTCTCCCTTGGATTTGAACATTAATGTTTGTGCTGAACTAAGATTCATTAACAACTTTTGGTCCTTATGTGACCAGAAAGAGGGGACCCATCATCCTTCCTGCTCTTACCGCACTCTTGCTTTTCCTCTCTTACTGGGAGAAAGAGCACTAGAGAAGATCCAGAATGGTCTCTTGTTCCAGGCACTGGGCCTTATGTTGATGCTTTAATTTTCTTTTTAACTCTAGTAAGGGAAAGAAAAGGTGGTGGCTGCAGCAGCTTTATAAGGGAAAGTGAAGATGAAGGAAAGGACATACACCCCCCCAACCTATTCTAACTGGTGATGTTATAGGAAGCTAATTAGTTCATTTCCATGCAGTGTCCTCACTAGGGTTGGTGTCACCCAGTGCGGTAATTCCTAGTGTCACCTCCATGGACCTTCTCCCATACCAGACCATTGGACTGAACACTGAGGAGATAACATAATTTAAAACCTAAATCTAGAGAATGAAAATGACAGGACCAAGTTTCAAGACCCAAGTTCCATCTCAGTATTTTGCTCCTTGTATTGTGTGTGCGTTCCTGAAATGACATCTTGCACAAATTATTTTAAAAGCAAGATGGATTACAAAGGAGGCTGTGGAAGCTACATTTCTCAGCAATCTACACAATTTGCACATGACTTTGAGGGTCACTGAAAACCTACACATAGGAGAGGAACAAGCAGGAAGGCTTGCCTGGCTGGACATGGCACCAGGGATATTTTTTTATATTAAAAAATATAGTGCTGAAACACTCCACATTTTTTCCCCAGTCATTTTGGTGTCACCCCCTCTGATGCTGTCACCTGGTGCAGTCTGCACCCCTCTAGTGATGCCACTGTTTCCATCACATTTATTTATTTTGTGTGTTACAGAAGTAAACCAACTGTTGTGTGTGTGTTAGATGGATGATAGGTGGTTTGGTTAGGTTAAGATAGCAGTGGGGCTTGCAACAAAATGTTGCAGTTTAGAATGCTTTCCATTCATTATTCCTGTCAATCAACCATGCTTTCCTCCACAATATTCCACTTCATTCCCCCTACCTAGAGCCTTTCCACTCTATAGAATTATAGTGCTATGATTTCCTTTAACTGCCATGGTTACGTCCTGTGGACTCTTGGGCCTGGCAGTTTGGTGAGACTCTAGACCTCTGTGCTGAGGAGTCTAACTTCACCTCACCAAACTGCAAATCCTAGGATTCCATAGGGTGGAATGATGGCATTTAAAGAGGAATCATAGCACTATAATTCTGTAGTGTGAAAGGGCCCCTAGTTTTCTCCCCAGCAGTCAGCCAGCATTCTGTTCCTACTTATCATGCCTTGTTTTCATTGGACAGTTTTGGGTTCCCACTGATAGGATTTTCCCCCTCCTAAATCTTTTTGTACTTATATAACCTTTGGGAATCCTCCAAGTCTTCTGACACCTATCTCTTTGTGTGTGGCTGGTGCTATTTTGGCTACACAAGCAATGGCACTCATGCCTGAAAGTTGGAAATAGATGGAATGATAACCAGGGCTCAGGAAGAAAATGTTGCGGGGCAAAGGTCTTCTGGTCAGGGTTCCAGCCACTCCAGGCTTTTTCTCCATTCTGGTTTGTCCCCCTACGTCCATTTGGAGATTTTCTGTGGGATGTGGGGTGGACAGACTTATGCCTAATTACAGATACACAGAAGTCTTTACTTTCTCCTTTTATCAGTAGTTCTCATTCCCGTCCCAGGGACATTGTAAAATAGCTTCTTTGTATGAACCAGCAAATGGCTTACCCAGCCAATGGAGCAGTTCTGTCTACTCTTTTTTTTTTTTTTTGCCTCTGTGTGTCTCTTCTTCCCTTCTCCTTGTCTAGCCATTCTGTTCTGCTTTATCTGTGCCTCAGTCAACTCAATTCCATTCCAACACCCATCCGCTTGGCAGTTGCTTTTTGTCCTTTCAGTCTGTCTGTCAAGAGTTCAGGCCATTGTATTATCATTGGGCTCTTTGGCTTACCCACTCAGCATTCTTTTTCTTATAGTCCCCCCACACACACAGAAAACTTTGAGGTTGCCCTCAATTTGCTGGTTCTTCCTCTCATCCACGAATAGAATGGTTTTGGCTACATTCACAAGAAAAGCACAGGGGAAAATTCTATTGGTATTAGATGGAACAGAGAAGCCTAAATAGTGCTATCAGTACATATGTTGCTTTACATCAGCCATCAGCAGCATGGTGCCCTCCAGGTGTATTGGATTACCCAGCCATCCTGGCCATGAGGGTTGTGGTCCAACATATCTGCATGACAAACAGATGGGAGGGGGGGCGCAGTTTTACAGGGCAACATACAGCAAGAACTAAAATAAAATCCAAACCAGACAACAACAAAAACAACAGACCTTGGGGATCTTTTTACCACAACTCCCAGAATCTTCCTGCCAGTGTCATCTCTGATCGTGCTGGCTGGGGTATCTTAGGAATTGTACTCCAAAAAGAGGATGTTTCCTAGCTCTGAAAAAAGTAATCCTTGTCCTATGGAGCTTAATATCTAAACTTTAACATAGGGGAGACAATATGGAGAGGAAGGGGAAGAAAAGAGAGAGGCAGGTAGGGGTGTGTATATATGTATGTATGTGTACTTTCAAGTCGTTTGTTGAGCTATGGTGACCTCATTACACTCACAGGGTTTTTTTAGGCAAGGAACTCTCAAAAGTGGTTTTGGCAATTCCTTCCTCTGAAATGTACCCTACATCACCTGGTATTCCTTGGCAGTCTCTCATCCAAGTACTAACCAGAGCTGACCTTGCTTAGTTTCCAAGATCAGATGGGATCTGGTGCCTTTAGGATATTGGGTAGCAAGGTCCAAATGGGAGCGAAAGGTGCTTTCAAGAACATAGGCTGTGTTTCAGTTAAGGGTGAGGATTGAGGCTGGAATTAGATATTACAGCACACGAGGCTGCAGCCAAGAGCAACAGCCCTGCTTCTCCTCCACTTTCCCTCATAAGGTCTAATAATAAAAAACATGTGACATGATGTCAGTGTGCTGCAACTATCCCTGCCCCCTGATGCTAGGCAGTGATGCTAGTGTGTGTGTGTGTGTGTGTAGGGTTGAAAGTAGCAGGACAACTTGCAATGAGACAGCATGAGATCACATCACATCTTTTGTATTACAACATTATTAGGGGAGAAGGAGAGGCAAGAGAGAGCCAATATGATGTAGTAGTTTGCGTGTTGAACTATGATTCTGGGAGACCACAGTTTGAATCACCACTCGGCCATGGAAACCCATTGAGTGACCCTGGGCAAGTCACACACTTTCAGCTTTAGGACAAAGGCAGTGACTAAGCCCCTCTGAACAAACTTTGCCAAGAAACCCTCCATGACAGGTTTGCTTTAAGGTCAGAAACAACGTGAAGGCACACAACAATAACAGAGGAGAGGCAAGGCTGAGACTTTGTGGCAGCTCTGTGTGTGCTATAACATCTCGTTTGGGCATAAAGAAGAATCCAGACATGTTCCAGATATGTGTAACGCAACTCCCCAAAAAGGTAGATTGGATTTGAGGCAATATCCTGCTGAGGTAGTTGTGGTCTAGGAAAGTGCAACAGCCACAATTTGCCCCTTCTGGAAGAAAGTAGGAGTTCCTCAAGAAGCATGTATCATGTACCACTGCAGAGGTGAAAATTAACCATTTAAAAGAGAGAGAGTGGAAGAAAGAAAGAAAGAAAAGGAGAAAGAAAACAGAAAAGGACCTTAGTAACGAAGGGAGAAAGGCAGCACAGTTCAGTCCAGGTCAGTTCTAGGAAGGCTCATATCTCTTTGTACAACAAGCTTTTTCATATAAATACAGAAAAGTGGAGAGCAACAATGGCTCATGCAGCTTACTCTAATAGATTGATACTGTGATAGATTGGGTATTTAAAATCACATTGGCCTTATGCAGCATTGTGCAGTTGGCTCATGTTGTTTTCCTGTCCTCCACAACCCTTGCACCCCCACATTGCTCCTAATACTGCCAGTGTATTTGGTTCTTCCTCCCTACACATACTCTTTACATTTGTCCTTGTCAATTCATTCTGATACTGCCTAGCCAGCTTAAGACCATTTTGAATGCTTAAGGTTTTAATCCTTCCCAATTTTGAATCAACTGCAGATCTGAGAGGTGTACTTTTTCATCCAAATCTGTTATGAAGATATTAAATTACAATTGCAACATAAACCCAAATGGTACTGGGTGGCCGATTCAATTTTATGTTGGTGGGGTAAGTGTACAGTGGTGTCATATGCAATGTCTAGGAGGTTTGTGAAAATGGAAGCAACACAATGGAAAGAAATGGAAGGTGAGGAGGAAAGGTTAGAAGGAACAGTTGTCATTTCACATGCAATCCATTGGTTGGAGATGAACATCAATGCATGTTTTGCTGTGCTCTTCTACTGCAGAAAGAAGATAATAATGTCTACCTGAGACCTAGGAGGGTTATATCCTGTCACAGCAGTACTGTGCTTGATCAGAGCTCAGAAGGAATGAGCAAGAGTACAAAGTTGTTGTGTGCCTTCAAGTTGTTTCTGACTTATGGACTCTATCATGGCAAGATTTGTTCAGAGGGGGTTTGCCTTTGCCCTCCTCGGAGGCTGAGAGAGTATGACTTCCCCAAGGTCGTCAAGTGGGTTTCAATAGCTGAGCAGGGATTTGACCTCTGGTCTCCAAAGTCATACAGTAGTTCAATGCTCAAACCACTACACCATGCTGGCTCTCAAGTTACAAAGTACAAATTAATTTTAATTATTTCCTTTTCTCAGTAATGAAGATCTACAGCAGGGCCTCCCAATCTGTGGACTCCCAATCTGCAGTTTCAACTGCCTGCAGATTGTCACATCTCATACTTAAAATGTAGGTGATGTGAATGCGGATGTGTTAATGTGTGCACATACATATCACCACCATTTAATAATATTGGACGTGACCCTCCATTGTTTTGTTGGTCACGAGGAGGGGGGCACCCAAACCCCCACAGATCCTGAGGGCCCACTGTAACTACATTATATAACAATTGTAACTTAATAAGTGATAAGTTCATTTCTTTTGCAGTATATCTCTTATCATTTATGTTCCTTTTATAGTTATTGGGGTGCAGCATCACTAAATGGTGGAGGAAGATCCCATGATTCAAGTACTGGCTTGTGTTCTGTTGTGGGTTGGTGAGATTAACAACGAAGTGGATGGGAAGACAGCATGCTTTGTCCCACAGGCCACTGATTTGTATCTTTCATATTTTTAAAAACGAAGGTTATCTAAAGATAACATACAGAAAAGTACATGTAGTCTGAGTATATATACAGTATAAATTAAAGGATCTGTATAACAGGAGAATACCGAAAACTAGGGAGCAGATTAAAGAAAAATTGTTGGGAGTTACTTTAAGTTGGTTTCAACTACAGCAAATGAATTGTTTAAATTTCAAAAACAATGACCTATAACCAGATTCTGAGAGTTGGAAGTCACAGCTGGAAAGGTTAAATACATGGCATTGATATGAATATCCAATATGACAAAAAATGTCCAACACATGTGGGAGCAGGACCCAAAATAACAATAATATCAACATTATGGGACAAACTGCAGAGTATGGCTTCTTTATGGTCAGTCTCAGCCAAAGTCTGGGAGAATACCTTGTTTTAGGATTGTTGGTACCTAACACCACTAAAGATGAGCTACTATATGCGGGCACCATATGTTGGTGAGGAAGTGAATGTGGAGGCACTTATTTACACACATAGTTGTGGTCATGCCTGCACACATTAGAATCTTGGTCAGAAGCCTTCCAGGTAGCAAGTAAAATTACAAAGCAACAAAATAATAATGCTGCCAGAATTGGGCTTACGATCACTATATATGGGGGGTGGGAGTAGGAGTAGGAATTATACCATCAAAATGTATTCTCCTTTTGCTGGACAGCAGCCCAACAAAGTGGTCACAGCCTGGAAATCAACTAAAAGATTTTCAGTCAGCAAATGGTGGAACAGACTATAGTTGGTGGGAACCATGGATTTATTAATGAACAAGAGCCAATAGACTAGAGAAACAGACCTTTTATTTTTTATGACCAGTGGCTCCCATTTATTAAATTATGAGTTGCAAAGAAAATGGCATATATCTTCCAGATACACATAGTATCTTGTTGGTGGCATTTACCAGGCTAACTGGTAAAATGATGAATATGGAGGGCACTGATTATATTATATCACATATTGGCTCATAAACACTGCATCTTGATGCATAGTTGTTCTCCTGTGTCAATTGTTGATTGCCGATTTGCAATTGTGCAATTCCTTTTTAATTGCTATTACAGTATTTTAAAATTTTAATTCTAAACAAGGGGGAAAGTAACTAAGAGTGACCACTGTAATTAGTTTTGAGAAGCAAAACACAACAACAAATAATAACTTTTATTCAGTTTCACTACAACAGCAATGAATTAATTTTGGAGGGCTTGGGAACCCTGTTATATGCAACTTCCCAGTTCTTGCCTGCTTTCCACCTTCCTATTTTAATTCAGAGTGTGTTTATATATAGTGTCACATCAGTTACTACGTTCCTACCAGGGCAGGATATGTCTCAAGAAACATATTTACTGGTAAGGTGTTTTAGAACAAGGATGAGTTACACACTTATGATACCACTGATCCAGTTCACCTCTGCTGCTCCCCAATGTCAGAATGAAATTCCTACTTGAATTCTCCTAGATGTCAGCTGTTGGAGCCCAGCCAACCATCGGCCTCAAGCAAGCTTTTCTCAGGCTGTTTTTACCAGCAAAGCCTTTAGTTCCGGGGTGGGGGGTTCCCCATCGTCCCCTACCTCTCTTTGAGCTCAAAGGCATCTGAGAGGGGTATAAAGGGTATGAAAATGGAATACTCTATAGACTCACCATACTTTAAATATTGACCAGAAGGAATTCATGAAAGGCATGTTGGGACAGCATACGGGAAAGATGGAAGAAATGGCTTAGCAAAACATTACGGGGGACAATGCAGGTTCCAACGTACTCTTGATTGCTTATGAAACATTACCATAGCTGCCAGAGAGCCAGCTTGCCCTTATCTACTTATATTGTACCAGTTAGCCAACCGGTTTCATCCAGCTGCTGCTGAGAAAGGCAAAATTATTTCCCAAGTTAGGGTTAGGGGACCCCAAGATATCTATATATGGGGAACCAAGGTGAAGAAATAGGAATCATTAGGGGAAATTCTTACGTATCTGGGAAATACTCTGGGAGGCCACAGTGTGTGCTTTTGTTCAAAAAATGTATTTGTAGTCCAGACAGAAGTACTGTAGAAGGCATTTGCTATTTAATGTAGCCTTGGCATTAACAAAATCTGGATTTGCTGAGACCCCTCTTCTCCTCCACCCCCACCCCAGGTGGCATAACCCAAATGAGAGGCCTATTTCTCAAGAAGCAATCAGGACCTGTTTACTCTGGAGAGCCAACCACAAAAGCAAGCTTTCTGATGTACAAATATTGCTGTGTGTGTTTCTTCTGAACCAGTGGATGGATCAGTTCCTGGAAACTCTGGAGGGTGTGCTGGTGATGTAGACCTTGGAAAGAATCATGGATCTGCATCTGGATGTATAAATTTACACAGAAAAAATTAATAATGTTGTACTGGAGCAAGCCCAACCCCTTTCTCTTTTCATTAACTTGATGGAGTTTAATAGGGCTGTCAGTGGTCTCTCATTTCATAGAAGCGTCCTTTCTGACACTTGTATTCACTAAGAGATGTTTGTTGTTCACTGTGAACCACAAGTGAATCCATCGCTTTTAAAAGGTGACATCGCAATAGTTCCCAAGAGATGCCAAACAGTTCCCCTGAGGCACCCAGAGCTGGTACCTCATGTGTTGGTGGAATACAGAACAGCTTTCTGTGAACAGCTTTCTGTGAAGTTTTGGTCTGGATTGCAGGTAGGTGTTGAAAAAGTCAGGCTGGGTCTGGTTTTGCTGGTTGTCTTATCTGAGGATTCAGGCAGATTCTTTCAGGATCAGCCTGGCTTATGTGAGCTGTTAAATATTCCATCCTCAATCTGTAAATGTTATCATAGCCACATTCCACTGACCCTTTTTCGCCACTCTCCCTTTGTCAATAGAAGCTGATCTTCCAAAGGCTTCACTGCTACACAACTAGACAGTACCAGAGGCACCAGTGAAGGTATTCACATGTATCACCTGAGGAAACAACAGAGCATTGAAGAGCAGGCAAAGATGGGATGAGGTGTGGTGATGAAGGTGAGAGGCAGGGAGGAAAATTTAGTTTTCTGCTTTGACTAGTAGTCACTCCCTGAATGGCAACACTTATACTCTTTAAGGCTTGATCTCACTGATCATTTTTTGCCCTAATGAAATGAAGATGTATATCTTGATGTATATCTTGGGACAACTTATTAGATTCTTTTTTGCCTTTCCCAACCTAGACTTGGCCATGTGGCTATTTTAGAACTAAGGCAGCATTTTCTGAGGCTCTCTGACATTAGGCACTCATAAGTGATATAGCATCTGCCTGTGGGACTAGGAGTGGCTCTGGGTCAGAGCTTGGAAAAGTTACTTATTCAGACTACAACTCTGAGAATAACCAACCAAGCTCACTGGAGAAATGCTGGAATCTATAGTGCTTTGGATTTTAGAAGCATCAAGTGGGTGAATAAGTGCCCTATTTGTTCTCCTTTTGCAGCTCAAAAACATTTTTAAAAAGCCATTCTGGATCCATCCAAAGGCCTATCTAGCACAGCATGCTTTCCCCACTGAAGTCAGGTGAAGTTTGTGGGAAGCCCACTAAAAGGCCACCGGTGCTACAGCACTTTCCCATCCACACTCACCACCCCTGATACTATCAGGCAACCTACTGCCCCCAATAGTGGAAATAATACATAGCCATCATGACCAGTAGCCAGCCACTGATAGCTGCATTGTCCATGAATTTGTTGAGCCTTCACTTTAAGTCATCCCAGTTGCTCAGCACTACATCTTGCAGCAAATTGTAGAATTTAATTCATAGAATTTAACCTATGTCAGGGGTGGGGAAAGTGCAGCCCACAGGCTGCATGCAGCTCCCCTCCGGGCCCAAAATATTTGATTTTGCATTATATACATAATGTTTTTTCTCCACAATGCCCCCAAATGCTCTTTAGCTGCACGTTTGGAAGCCTCCTGCTTCCCAGGAGTCAAAAACATTTTGGCAAAAAAAAAAAAAAAAAGGTTTTGCCCCAGAATATCCACTGGTGTGTAGGATGCATTTCTTCCACATTTTGTAGGGCCCCTAGGGCAATTCAGGCCCAGGAGAGACCTTCTTTGAAACCCAAAAATGCCCCCACACCCCCTAAAGACATTTTGGCACTTTGGGGGGGGGAGGACCAGCCTTCCAAGGTCTCCTAAGGGCCTAATGTGGCCCCTAGCCTTCCACACTTGCCAGCCCCTAGCCTATGGGAAGAAATATTTCTGTCCACTATCTTCCACCATTCAGCTTCAGTGGATAACCATGAGATGGTAAAAAGCTTCTCTGTCTTCATTGTCTGTATCCTGTTTCTACATCATGTGTAAACACTCCTGCCATGTTTTCCCGTATTTCCAGCCTGCTGGTCATTTTTGTTGCACCTTCCCAGGTCTCTTTCACACTACTCAGGAACCTGCCAGAAAGGAAGAAAGTCTCCAGAAGTATCAAGATCAAGTATCAGTTCTTTTTGTTTCCATTTGTTTTCCTTTTGACCTGCATATTTCCAGGTCTCTTTCTTGAAATGGTCTAGGTTTCCCTGCCTCCTCCCTGCCTTGTGTTCTTCCTCCTCCCTCTTCCACTGATCACATATCACAACCAGACTCATATATTTCAGAGGTTAATTTTCAGCATTTTCTACAGAGCCTTCTTTATTATTGTTCAGGAGTTTTAGGAGATTTTCACACAGGGCCAAAATGCCCCGTTACTGCCCCACCACCTCCTCTCCCGTTCCTGCCATGGAATAACATAAATCTTTCACACACTTACCTTAATTCCGCAGCATGAATGGGCTCCACCTCCCCTCGCTGGCTGGCCGTAAATGCAGCTGTCGTAAGGCTGATTTTATGACCGGCCGTCTGAAATGTTATCACGTGATAACGACCGGGCGGTAAATTTAAAAAATAAAACTCCCCCAAACATAAAATCAGTTCACCAAGCACAAAAACACACTTTAAATCACACAATCAAAACAAGGAAGGTAAAATAAAGGGTGCCACTTACCTGGATGTCCAGATCGTACCAGGAAGTGCTCGGAACGGACCTCCCCTCCATGGCTGACATTTCGGAACAGGAATGGGGCTCCTGTTCACACACCCGTGATTGTGTGATAGCTATGGAATAGGAGGTCTATTCACGATGAACAATCGTGATTGCATTGTTCTGGAACAGTCATGGGAGCAGGAGGGATGCAGGACAGAACAGGGTCAACATTGTCCGAAAGGGAAAACCTTTCCCGACCCTGTTCTGTTCCTGCCACAGGATATATAGCCCATGTGAAAATCTCCATAGTCAAAATGCTAACACTGTTTAGCAACATGAAAGTAGTTAAGCATGGGAATAAATTTGTTTTAATGCTGGCATTCCTCTTTCCTTTGCTTGATCTCTGCTGAATCTGCGTCCTGGAAACAATAGCTGTGTTTTTACTGGCAGCAGCCATTTTAGTTAGTTCTGGAATAATACAAGCAGACTGCCAAGTAAAGATACAATTCATTTCAGAAAACACTGGGTTAATTAAAGCTGACCTCGGATGCAGTAATGAAAAATCCTTGATAATGTTGGGAGTTCCTTTGGGATGAAGAAAATGTCACGAGTATCTCCAAAATAAAATTGGTTTGTATAGGAATAAAACCTGGGTCTTTCAGAGTTGCAGCACTGTGATTCCACTTTAATTGACACGGCTGTATTGTACAGTATCCTAGGATTTGCAATTTGGTGAGGTATGTTACCCAAAGAGGTGGGGGTGCTTTAGAGCCCCCACATGTGATGCCAACAACTATATTAATATTTGGGGAAATTATTATTAACTCAAACGGAAGGCTGCGAGAGGCAGGAAACTTCAGGACCTTCTCACCTATGTATACCAGTACTAACTGCAGAGAACTCCAGTTTAAAGTGAAATAAAATGTTTTATTGGAAATATTACAAAAAGCATTCACACACTCACAACACAAGAACCATACAAGGCTATTGAAGAGTTACAGCAGAAAGGCTGGGTAGAGGAATAGATTTGGGAAATAAGGCACTGGAAGTTCCGATCTGGAGAAACACCAACAGAGAAAGTGGCCGGGTCTCATCCACAGTGGCACACTTTGCTATTGTTTGGGGTTAATATTTATACCCTGCTTCATATCCTGAAGGAGGTACTTTGGTAGGAATAAAGCTTAGATGGGTTTCCCACTGTGTAAACAAAGGAAACTGAAACTTAGCTAATTGTTGTTAATGGCTTGGAGATAGGCATTGATGGGTTTATGACAACCTAACATTATAGGACAGGAGGAGGTTCCAAGGGATATTTCCTGGGGATTTGGGTTGTATAGGTCACTTGATTGTTTAGGAGCCCAAGAAGAAATTAGCACATACCTCCTTAATGGTTTTGTTTACTAAGGGGTTTCTGCTCAATCATAGCTTGGGTGTGCTTACTAAAATATTTGTAAGACATCTTCCCAGGTCCGTGTTGTCAGGAGTTAGAGACTGAACTCCATTATAAAATGGCCAAACAACTGCAGAACCATGCTGAGTCATAATGGCTGACTGCATGAACTACCAAGTCATGCCTAGTCAGGCCACTAGGGGGCAATGTCCTGTAGATGTATATATGGGAGAGCTCAGAACAGAGCTCACTTCCTTCTCTTCCTGTGAATGCTGAGGCCTGGTGAAGCAGTTTCTCCTTCAATTGTAAATATTTGTACATATTGCAACTGTTTGACTTTGAAGATAAAAGTGCCTCCTGCTTATTTGGACGTCAAACACTCTGTGTGTGAGTATTCTTGGGAGCGGGTTGCTACTGAGTCTGCTGAGATAATTTTTTGGCTTCTGCTGGGGATTGAGTGTCTTATCATCCCCTGACAGTGGTTATGACCCAGTTGATTGATCTCAGATTTGATAAGGTGCACCCAAAAACTTCCCAGAAACTCTGTTTTGAAAGTTTTTGGCTAGCTGGCTGAGAAACAGTTAAGTTTCAGCCAGGCCCTGTAATATCTTCAAGTAACCTTGAAGTCCTGCCAGCTGCCAGCTGTTTGTGTTTCATAGCTGGAGAACTGTTGACTCAATCAGCAGAATGGCAGATAATAGTCTCGTCCGCTCTGAAAAGCTGGCTGATGGAAATTATTCAGCATGGAGTGTATACATGGCTTTATTAAGTAAGGACAATTTGTGGCATGTTTTGGAGAATGAAAGTGTGATCCCAGAGGATTCAGAAGATGAAATAGGAGCGTTCAGGCTAGCAGACCAGAAGGCTAGAGCTGCAATTCTCTTATCGCTCAGCCTCTCCCAGTTAATACACATGGCCCCAGAAAAGACAGCTTTTCAGCTTTGGACAGCTTTGAAAACAGTTCATCAGAATTCATCCTGCCTCTCAAAGATGATATGGACTAAGAGACTTTATAACACAAAGCTGTCTACTGGAGGCTGTGTGAAAGCCCATTTGGAGGAAATGAAGCAGCTTTTTCAAGAGGTGGCCAAAAGTGGGGTGGACATTCCAGAAGCCCACAAGTGTTTTATTTTATTGGGCAGTTTGCCAAAGGAATGGGATTTCCTAATGTACAGTCTGCAGACCACCAAGGAGAGTGATTTGTCTGTAGACCTGGCAGCTGGGCGTATTCTGGAAAAGGTCCAATGCAAGCAATTTGATTCCCAGATGGAGGGGAATAAACAGCCACAAATTACCAGATGCAATCAGGAGAGCACTGAAACAGAGGCACCTGTGAAGGAGGGAGCCTGCAGCTATGTGAAACGTTGTTTCAGATGCAAAAAGCCTGGACATTTTAAGAAGGACTGTAAGATGCCTGCACCAGATAAGAGAGGTGCATCCTCTCAGGCTGCAAGCCATGCCTTCATAGCACAGCACCATCCTAATGGTACTGAGGGAAAAAATTGGTTACTTGATAGTGGGGCCACACACAATATGGTTAATCATTTACAGTTGTTAAGCAATGTTAAAAATGCTTCAATAACCAATAATACCCTTGCAGATGGTGCTCCCAGCAAGGTGCAGAAAATGGGCACTGCATATGTGCCCTCTTTTGGTAAAGATTTTGAAAATACGTTATGTATTAACAAACTAGACAATTGTATATTAAGAGTGTCCCAAATGACTACTGATGGTTATAAAGTGATATTTGAGGGGGAACACTGTACAGTAACAGAAATGCATAACATGAATAATGTCTGTACAAAAGGGATAAAGAAACATGGGTTGTATTACATGTTGCCTAAAGGGAAGGTGGCAAATGTGAACCCTGCAGACAATGTACCCCTACTACCACAGGCTAATGGGCCATGCTAGTTACAAAGGGTTAAAGGAGCTAGCAAAAGTGTTCCCTGGTTTAAGCATGAAACACTGCCCAAGATTCTTAGAATGTGCAGTGTGCAGGAAATTTAAGGTGAAGGCTTTCCCTATTGCCAAAAAGACCCAATGTGTCACCAAGAGACCCTTTGAAGTTGTCCATGCTGATTTAGCAGGCCCCTATAAGCCCAATGAAGAGGGTAACCACTATTTATTTGTGATAGTGGACAGACACACTAGGTACACCTATGTATACTTATTGAAGGAGAAAAATCAGGCTGCAGACAGGTTCCGTGAGTGGGTGAATGCGGTGGAACGTGAATTTCCTTCTCATAAGGTTTCCAGTCTAGTGACGGATAGGGGAGGGGAATTCTTATCCAACAGTCTGCAGACCTGGATGCGTAGGAGGGGCTTTTAGACACAAGACCACAAACCCAGCGTCTCCAGGGGAGGATGGGCTTGCAGAAAGGAAAAGTGGGATGTTGAACTGCATGATGGAGTGCATGATGGAAGATGCACAAACTCCAGCTGGGGTGTGGGGGGAGGCAGTGAAGACTGCTGCTTACCATTTAAATAGACTGTGGACGTCTAGCATCAACAGGGCCGGTTTAACCAGTCTGCCAAATCAGCATTGGCAGGGGCCCCCAAGGTCAAGCCCCCCCCTGCTGACCTCCTTATCTGACAAAGGAGACAGCCAGGAAACAGCCGGAAGGAGCTGCTGCTTTGTAGCCCCTTCCTACCTTCCTCCTCCAAAAACTTCCTGCTAGCTTTTTTTAAAACAAACAAACAAACAAAAAACCAGCGTCTCCCAAACTAGAAAGAGAAAGAGAAAGAAGCAGGAGCCCTCCATGGAAGAAGCTGGAGGGAGTTTGCTGCTGCAAAAGGAAGCCAGTCAGGCATGTTGGAGAGGGGTGAGTGTGTGTGTATGAGAGAGGGGGGGAATTTGAGGATTGGTTTCTTTCTTTCTTTCTTTCCTTCTTTCTTTCCTTCTTTCTTCCTTCCTTACCTTTCCTTCCTTCCACATAAATCCCCTCCAGTCCATCCTTCCTGCTGCTCTTAACATGTCCTGGTTCCTCTCCCCTCCCTTTTCCCCTTGGTCTTCTTCAGCTTCCTCCCCTTGCTACCAACTGAGTTCAGCCTGCAAAAGAAATTTGTGTGTGTTTGCCTATGTGCCTTCAAGTCATTTTTGACTAAGGCAAACCTACCATGGAGTTTTCTAGGCAAGGTTTGTTCAAAGAGGGTGTGTCTTTGCCTTCCTTTGAGGCTGAGAGAGTGTGACTTGCCCAAGGTCAGCCAGTGGGTATTCATGGCTGAGTAAGGATTCAGACCCTGGTCTCCATAGTCATAGTTCAATGCTAAACTTCTACAACACTCTAGCTCTTTTAACAGAAGAATATAAAGAATATACATTAAAATTTGGAGTAATATTACTGGGAACAATGGTTTTATTGTTGTCACTAAAACACCAGTATCCCATTAGTGTTTTGTGAGAGACATTGGCCTAGAGCAGTGGTTCTTAACCTTTTCTTTACCAGGGACCCCCTTTAAATATCTTTTGTTGCCCCAAGATTTAACTCAAGATTCAAAACCCTAATAATAATAGCTAATAATAATTTTTTAAAATAATAATAGCTAACAACAACAATACAATTACACCATACATTAAATTTCCCTCAGATGCACTCTTGCTGCTTCCTGCAAGTTTGTGGCTGGAGTGGATTGAATGAAAATGTGCAGGCCAAGCCAGCCAGCCTTTGCCTTGGTTCCTGTCACGTGGTTGCTCCTCTACAGGGAGGAGGTGGGCCAAGGAGCCTTCAAGCCTTTGTGGATCCCCTGTGAGGACATTGCAGACCCCAAGTTAAGAACCACTGGGCTAGAGAATGCTGGAAAAGGAACAATGCAACCAGACCTTGAGAAGAGTTCTGGCAGGGGGATTCTGGAAGGTGTAATCCAAGAGTAACTTTCCCAGGCTCTGAATGCAGCCTAGAATCATAGAATCATCGGGCTGGAAGGGATCTCAACAGCCATCCCATCTGATCGGCTTCTGCCCTGCAGGAACACACAATCCAAGCATTCCTGGCAGATGGCCATCCAACCTATGTTTAAAAAAAGTCAAAGAAGGATACTCCACCACACTCCAAGGCAGTGTATTCCACTTCCGAACAGCTCATACTGGCAGGAGGTTCTTCCTAATATTCAGGTGGAATCTCTTTTCCTGTAGTTTGAACCCATAGCTCCATGTCCTTGTCTCTGGAGCAGCAGAAAACAAACTTGCTCCTTCCTCAGTATGACATCCCTTCAAATATTTAAACATGGCTATCACGTCACCTCTCAACCTTCTTTTCTCCAGGCTAAGCATGCCCAGCTCCCTAAGCCGTTCCTCATATGTAAATTATTTAATACAGTAGGCCCCTCTTATCCACTGGGGATTGGTTCGGGGGGGGGGCATGGATTCTGAAAACCATGAATAATAGTGAACACCATTGAAAATAATGGGACGTCTGGTTTAAAATACCATAGAGTTGCCTTGGAGGGCCTAGAAAATGGCTAGGGAGGACACATTTTCTAGGAAGACTCTATGGTAGATGTGCTGTTTTGTGTCCCATGGATAATGAATCCATGGATACGGGGTTCCTACTGTAATCTGAGCATCCTGTATGGTGAATAGGTTAGGTTACATTGACCTGAGATAAACATATGGGGCCCCCAAAATAAAGCATTGCAGGGGGCCCCAAAATTCCTTAAACCGGACCTGAGCGTCAACCAAACCCCATATTGTCTATTGTATGATAGAGCACCAAACCTCAAGCACCTGAGGGTTCGTTTCCTAGGCTATGAGGGTAATAAGTACGTGTTTTCTCTCCATCCTGGAAAGGTGGTGTTCTCCAGGAATGCAAACTTTGAAATGCACTCAGGGTGGGACAGATTGCATTGCAATCAGGAGGTGTTTGTTCCCTTGGGGAGGGATGTGCCAACAATTCCCCAAAGTCCCACAAATGGAGGGGTGGTAATGCCTGACACTTGACACGCCACTCCAACACACACACCACCACAAACAACACAAGGCCTGACATCAGTTTTGCAGTTGGGGTGCTCAGCAGAGGTCTCCAAGCCAAGGAGGGTGGATTGGGAAGCCCTGAAGAGGGTCGATAGATTTCTCAAGGGGATCAAGGATATGCGTTTGAAGCTGACATGAAGTCAGGTGACCCTGGAGTGCTATGTGGACAGCTCTTTCGCTGCCAAGACTTCAGACAGGAAGTCAGTGACCGGGTTGGTGGTCAGGTATGCAGAGAGCCCCATAGTGTGGAGATCAAGAAAGCAGAACTGTGTGGCCATTAGTACCACTGAAGCTGAATTCACAGCCTTGTCTGAGATGGCAAGTGAGGTACAATGGGTAAGGCAGATGCTTGCAGATCTTGGGGAGCCGTGCCAAATGCCTGTTGAGGTGCACAAGGACTCACAAGCCTGCATAGCTATGGCAAAAGTGCCTCCTGCTTATTTGGACATCAAACACTCTGTGTGTGAGTATTCTTGGGAAAGGGTTGCTACTGAGTCTACTGAGATAATTTTTTGGCTTCTGCTGGGGATTGAGTGTCCTATCATCCTGACATTTGTGACCTCCATCTGACCTCACTTTGGATCACTCCAGTCTACTTGACCCCTTTGAAGTGTCCAATATTTCTCATTATGAGATATTATATGGAGGGGGTAGTAGTACTAGAGGAGCTTTCTGGCTGAGAATGCCAATTTCTTCACCCCAGGATTCCATAGGATGGAGTGACGGCAGTTAAAGTGGTATCTAAGTGCTATAATTATGTAGTGTGAACAAGAACCACTGGAAAAGGTACAGAAAAGGACTCTATATGATCCTTCTGAAGTATAGCGACCTGAACTGTACATAACTGTACAGTAACAACTGTACTTTGTAAAGAAGAGGGAGCCAAGGGACTGGGTCTTTGGAGTTTCTACCTCCAACAAAGGTAAAGCTTTTTTATTGGAACTGAATTTGGTGAATTTTACCTATACAGCACCTAAAAGATTTTTCCAGATGCAGAGGCTTATTGAGAAATTCTCTGCCTAAGGAAGGGGTGAGTAGTCTCACCCAGGACAGAAGGGGCCTGGATCTCAAGGGAAGTTACTTTTTTTGTTGCTAATGGAGTTGAAATTTTATTGCCTAGATTTTATGAATCTCTGTCTTCCAGTGCCCAAATGGCCAAAGAGGGGAGTGACCTCTGCCTCATTGATAGTCCTCCAGACCATCTGATCAGACAACAACAAAAGCAACATCTTGACAAACTGTAGGCCTGTGACTCTAACACTGACATTTTTTTCTTCTTCTCCTGTATGATTTTTAACACCTTTGCCTGATGAAAAAGCCAGTGGAGCTTTGATTTTGTGCATTTTGGTTGGCCCAATAAAGGTATCTCTGTGTTCTGGATTTTGGATGTTATTGTAGTGAATAATACATCGTATTCCAAGTATCTCTACACCATTGATTTGTATTATGGGATTACACTATCAGAAGTGTTGTTTTTAATTCCTTTTCTAATAATCCCTAATACAGATTTTGCCTATATCACAAGATTAGCTTCCAATACTAACTGCACAACCCTATCTTCATCACCTTGTCTTCACGGTAATGTCTGACAAGGAACTGGAGATGCTTCAGTCCTTGTGATGCCTGCAGTTTGCATTCCTCCCTCCTGGATGAGTTCCCCTTTAGATATTCCAGAAAAAATGCAGATGCTAAAGACACATACGCATTGCTTGCTGGACTTTCTCATAATGTCTGAATCTGCTCTAGAACTTGAGTAACTGGAGAAAGGCAGTAGTGTGGTGGTGAATTTTGAGATGCCAGAACTATTGTGAGAATCCCCTATAGCCACACTCCCAAAGAGGATCCAAAAAAGACAGGCAGCTGTGTCAAGTCATACCTATCACCCAGTTCTACCAGTTTTCATCCCCAGAAAGAACAGGCTTTTTGTAAAGCTGATAGTTCTCAATTGCCCATTCAAACACCAAGCAACCTCAAAATAGTCTGGATTCCAACAATGACAGCAAGGCATAACAATGCCTTGTTGCTGGGAAGATCCAGTTCTCCCTAGGCTACTGTGAGGACTGCAGCTAAGCTAAGTGAAGGCAGGGAAGCTTGAGGGTGGTCATGATGGCAGATGATGCCATTGTCCTTGCTAATCCCTGGTTCCACTATGCCATTGGGAACAGAGGACTGCAAGCTGGCAGAGGGCAGGCAGTGCCTGCACCCATATTCCTGGCTTCTGTTCACAGCTGTGCTGCCATTCAAAGCACCCTACATATGGACAAGCACAGAAGCAGACTCCATACTTAACTATTTACACCACTGGCTTACACTCTTCTGCAATCGGAATCTGTCCCTGTTGGAAGCTCTTAATAATAAATCTCACGCCAAACATATGGCCCATCACGATTGTTCAGTCATTAACTGCCCTCCTAGCCGGACACAATTTCTGCTAATGAATCGCTAATAAATGAGTGTGCTGATTGTTTTACCTGTTACTGCCGCTATTATGAAAATGAAAAGGCCCCTGTGATTTTGAGGGTGAATTTATACATCTGGTAAAAGTTGTTGCAGTAGGAAAAGCTCACGCCTGGGTGAAATTGGAGGGTGTTTTTGCACCACTCAGCCAAGGCATGGGGTAGCTTTTCTCTACCATGAGGTGGGCAGATGGAGGGAGGGGAAAAACATCCAGGCCCAGAGAAAATTCTATGTTTCATAAAGCTTCACTGACCTGCAAAGTAAAGGCAGGTGTCATTCTATTTCCCTTTTTGCTGTGTGCCCATTTTAATCTACGACTGTTAGAAACAAAGCAAAACTGTTTTTTGATGTTGAAGGGAAAGATGTTTTCTGCCATGTTGAAGAGGAATAAAAGGGGCAGCAATTCAAATCTGCCCTCCCCTGCCACTGAAAAATAAGCCCTGAGCACCTGGAAACCTAGGAGAATCATTGTGGTGCATGAGGCAGAAAACCCACCCACCCCCCACGCCAATCATTACCATCAGAATATAATCCACAGGAGATTTATGTCATGCAAAATGCAATGAAATTAACAGGAACTACCCAGGAACGTGCTCCAGTTCATTTCAGCAGGACTCACTTGGAAAGGTTCCTTGGGGAAACATGCTTTCCCTGGTTCATTTTGCCTCCCACATTGCTACCTTTAATAGTGCCCCAAACCCAGCAACTGAGGAGGCAGTCTTACCCTCCTTCATCGTAGGCTGTTCTAGGTCCACAACTTTGTGATAGTAAAGCCACCTGGAGTACTGGTTCCAGAAGCTTCCGAGGGTCCTGTTCCCTTCTGTAAGAAAGAGGAGAAGCTCTGAAAAGAAAGGCGGCCATTTGAAGGAACAGTAGCTCATGTGGCAATGGTGGTGGGGATCTAGTGCTGAGGAAGCCAAGATTCTTGGGTTTGGATAGCCAGCTCTGGGAAAGACTAGATGCATCTTTCTCTGTTTACAGATGTTTGTGAGCCCCAGCTGGAAACAACCAAAGGTTGATTCCAGATCAGCAGATGTTTTCAAGGAAAGAAAGGGACAGATTCTTATCTTGGGCCCATTGTGGATCAACACAGGTCAGGCATCCCCTCAACATCCTGACTCATTCCTGGCTAGGCCTTGGTGAATAACCTAGGGCTGGGTGCAGGAATGAAATAGGCCTCAAGCATGTGTATGCACACGCATGCACACACACATGCAGGCTTGCGTGCACGCGCGCGCACACACACACAGTTCAGTGAACAGCCACAGATTGGGGGGGAGAAGCAAGGGGGGTTAGAACTGGAAGCAGATGGTCACTTTGGCAGGACGCCGGAAAAAAGAATCTGTTCCATACATCGCACACAGCAGTCTCGGCAGAGGCCTTTGCCAGGAAAAACAGAATTACCTCTCTGATTACAGCAAGCGGGCGCAAGCGCTCTTCCTGTAACATTGGGCTTTGTGAGCCAGCCAGGCCAAATATGGGCTGCTGGGTTTTTTAAAAGTACAAAATAAAGCAATGCCGTCACACAGCTCAAGCACAGCCTGTAGAAGGGAGATGGTTTTTTCCTCTCTTGCCCTTCTTTTCAAGGCAGCTCCTTTTTTATTTAAAAAAGCATGGGGGGAAAGAAAAAGGGGCCAGGGAGAGTAAAGAACCGGGAAACTTTCAGTAGAAAATAGTTGGAGCCAGCTCTAGCCCCTCCTTGTCTCCTCTTCAGTACTGCTACACAGTTTTGTCTTTTGAACAACAAGTCCCATTATTTATTTTTTTTAAAAATCTGTCCACCAGAGTATCCTTCAGCCTTCCCAACCTGTTGGCCTCCAGATGTGTTAGACCAGTGCTACTCAAAGTGATGGTCAGCAGTACCCCATCTGTGAGCCATCAGCAGCCAGTCTACAGCCAGTTTCTAGGAAAGAAAGGAACAGTTGTAGGCAATTGACACAAATATGATACCGTATCCTAGCACATTTTTTTTTAGAAAAATGGAGGCTCAACATAATGTAGCCTAAGAAGCACTGTATTAAACTCTCCTCATCCTCATCCTGGTTATAGACGTGGGATTTGTGGTCCCACACATTTGAAGGCTATTAACAGTTGAGGAAGGCTTGTTTTGTAACTTGCTGTTATAAAAATATAATAAAGAGATGGTTTATTATTTAATCCCACTAGCAACTCTACAGCCCACACCTAAGTACTTTAATTGGGTGTAAACTCTGGTTTGTTCAGCAGGGACAAGATGCTAGTATAGGATCGCTGTTTCCCAGACTTGGTGTTACCAATATGCAGCAGGATCTAGTTAGCGTAGCCAAGTTTTAAAAATAACAATAAGGGACCATTAAAATTCACGACATGCAGTGTTGACAATCCAGATGTAGTTATTAGCAAGTTTGTACTCTACCTAAATGCCAAACGAAAGTGTTGCTTTTCACTTCACAGGTTCTCTGTAAAGTTAACATACTGTTCACAAAAATTTGATGGTGCACACATAAAAGGGCCCACACCCAAAATACATAATTTTGGGGGCATATTGATCAGTCTATATACAGGGAAAACTTTCCAATCCTCAAATAAGGGACAGTCCTTATAATAAGGGATACCTGCCAACCCTAGAAGGGAGAAGCTTTCTAACTTTCAAATAAGGGACATTCTTTAGAATAAGGAACTAACAGCTACATTAGTTCTAGCTAAAAACTTGAGGTTATCTAGATGGTGAAAATACTCCTCATAAAATTCGAGGAGAATACCTTTTGTCCCAACAGGAACTGCAGGAGATTCGCAGTATTCAGAAGAAGGAGGCAAAAAACTTCAAAAATTACATGGGAAAAGCCTTTTTGGCTTTTCCCGAAGTTTTTAAAATAATGCATGGGAATGTGCATTAGCGCTCGTTGGGACAACTGATTTGCATTGCTGCAGATTCTCAGAGAGAGTGGAACTGGAGACCAGATTGGTCGGATTTGCACGGGGCGGACTTTCTGGCAAGGAAGTGGCCGGAAGTGCCATTTTGGATTTTCACCTTAGTGACTGTATGCTTTTTTGCTGCACTGTCCACCCTGGCCTCACATTGGGAGGCATGGAGACACACTATCCACAATGCTGCAGCCTTATTTGAGAACTCACGGTGAAGAAGTCTTGAAGAGAAACGACAACGCAGAAAGAATCACAATCCAGAAACATCACCCAAGGAGACCTTCTGCTGTTCTTTCTGCAACCGGACTTGTTTATCTCGGATTGGCCTTTTCAGTCATCAGCACGCTTGCAAAAAGTGCAGGGTGAGTCCTTCCTGAATCTTCGTTTGCGAAGAAAAGCCAGAGAGAGAGAGAGAGAGAGAGAGAGAGAGAGAGAGAGAGGCATCCAAATAACTTTTTTAAACAGAAGGTTGCGTTTGTGCACCTTTGCTTTAAAGTTTTTTTAAAAATTACTGTGCAGTGGTGGCGACGTTTGGAGAATAATAACATGCTAATTTACTCAGCCACCATCTTGATTTGCAGGCATTTGTACTTCAAACGCAGATAGCTTCGCATACTATGGTTTTTGCCAAAAGACCATGGAGACAAAAGAACACTGCTGCAAATTTGCAATAATGCACAGGAATTAGCATTATATCCTCTTGTCTAGACAAGCCCCTTGTTAATGGTTGATAGGATAATTGTTAGTAGCTACAAGGAAACAAATAAAAATACACTTTCCACCATAGTTCAGGAGTATAAGTATTAGATCCCCCCCCCCAATTGTTTTGGCTAACCCCCACCCCCAGCTAAGTCTGATAGAATATGCAAACTTTTTGTTTATGAGCTTCACAGTAGGAAGTAGGTGGTAAGTACTTGAAATAAATAACTGATGGAACTTAAAAGTGTATAACTTTGCAGAATTGTGTATGTATTTGTAATGGTCAAAATTAAGTACCGTACTTTCTGAACTGTGAAAACTCATATATGCAGTATGGAATTTCCTATGCCATTTATTTATCTGATGTCATTTGAATTCCCCCCACACACACTTTCCATGCAGAAATCTAGCACAACTAACAACCTCCACACAAAAAAAACCACTTACAATTATACCTCCAAAATGACAGATCCACAATTTTTTTTAGAAAACACCAACAGTACAAACATCCTATAAAACAAAACACCTGTATCATGCTGTGAGTACCTATACAAATATATGTTTTTAATTGATACATGAATGGCAAAAGCATAGAAGACAACTCCGACTTATTGGAAGTGTCCACAGGTGAGGTGTCACCATAAATTTACAACTTAATCTTTGTTCACCCACTCTTTTTCTTGCTCTTTCATTCTAATCTTCTCCCTCTGCAGACTGGGAGGGAACACTGAACATTGTTAATACTGTATATTAGTGATGGGCAGCCTTCGAACTTAACGGGTTCTCCTCTCATTTTTACTATACTGTTGAGATCCACCAACTGGAGTTCGATGCAAAAAGACATACACTTAAAGACATGTCCAGTTAAAGAACTTCACACGGATGAATTTACTTGACTAGAGTATCAAAACTGAAGGGAGGTCACAGTCCTTCCAAACAAAATTTACCCCTGGTAATCCAAAGCTTTTAAAAATTTCACCAGTATGAATGTGAGGAAAGGGCCATTTTGTTGCTGTCATTCTGAGTCAGATATCCTTGGTGATCTTCTACAAATCACCTAGCGATGTAGCAGCAGATTTTTCCACCCAGTCCTTAAGTAAGATAATAATAATAATAATTAAAAAAAAACACTAAACTCTAAAATCCAATATCTTGCATAGGTTATCGTTAAGATGCAGAGTTCTATGAAAGTTTAACAACAATGTGGTCTGCTGTGGTTAAAGAAAAATCAAAACCTTTAATTCTGATAACCAATCTCTCATTTAAAACAAAACATTATAGTAAGCTTCAGAATACAGTTTGTGCATAGTTAACGAGGCAGGGGAGACCCAGTTAAGTTAAAGTAACTGTTCAGACTTATCAGAACAGATAATTGTAAGACTTGGTCTGTTTTTTGTCAAATCTAAAGGTTTAATTAATTTATTTTAAATAGAACCAACTTGTTGCAAATTCCCTTCATTTATTTATTTGTCCATTTATATATTAAAATATTTCTATCCTGCCCTACATTAAAAGATCACAGGGTGGGTACAAGTAAAATCAATGGAATCAAATTAAAGCAATAAAAATAATTTGAATGGATTAAAACACATACTAAATATGACTAACAAGTTAAAACAGGTTTAAAAGATTAAATCAGTTTTAAAACCATGGGCATTAGCATTTTGAGATATAAAAGTGAGGCCCAAAGGCTTTTTAAAACAGCCCTGTTTTTACTTGGTGCCTAAATGAAACCAGTTTTGGCCCCAGCGGGGTGTCCAAGGGGAGGGTATACCACAATCGGGATGCCATAGCTGAGAAGGCCTTCTCCCACATCCTCCCACAATGTATAGACCTGGATGATGGGGACACACAAAAGACGGCGCCACCTGGCAAAGCCATCTTGCAGAACTTAAGCCCTAAAGGAGAGGCTTATTTTCTCTTTTCAGTTGCTGAATTTCCACCTCATGGTGGCATTTATTACAAAAAAATATTAATATACTTCTATCATGCCCTATGTCAAAACATCTCAGGAGGGCATGATGGTATTGATGTGAATCCAAATTCCTGGCAGCTCCAATCCTCTTGCATGCCTCCCATGTTGATGATGATGACGATAACAACGACAATGATAATTTATATCCTCTCTTTCCCCCAATCTGGGACTCAGAATGGCTTACAAAACTTAAAACAGATAGAGCTACAAAATACTAATAATAAAATAAATTGTTGTACAAAAGTTAAAAAAATATAATTAAATTATCAGTACAATTAAAATCAGTTAAAAACAAACCATTAAAGCATCTGTTCTTTGCTGTATCAGTGTACCATCACCACTTCTTTCTAGCTCAAAGGAAATGTGGAAAGAAAGCAGGTGGTCATGCCTAGGCCTCAGCAGCAAGAGTCCGTTATCAGAATTAAGAAATGTTTTAATGTTTGGACCACAGTTCCCAGAATAGCCAAGCCAGCATAGCCTATGGAGTTACATCCCCCAAAAGTAATATTTGCAAGCTCTATGAGAGCATATTTCCTATCCTGATTTGTCTAGCCTCAGCCCCAGGAAACACGTGTGCTTTTCTTCCTCCATAAACATTTCCATTACAGAGACTTTCCAGTTAGTCTCTTTTCAGCCCAGAGGAAGACTGTGGAGGCATCTCAGCCTGTAAGAAATGTCAGATTTTCTCTCAACCAAATAATGTTAAGATGGTTTTAAAACCTATTGTAAGCAACACTGCATATTTATATACAGTATATGTAAAGGGAAAGGCTGAATATAAATCTATTAAACAAAACAAAATAAAATAAATAC
The DNA here is from genome assembly GCA_030847615.1 of Gambelia wislizenii. Lineage (NCBI taxonomy): Eukaryota > Metazoa > Chordata > Lepidosauria > Squamata > Crotaphytidae > Gambelia > Gambelia wislizenii. Next base: position 266,274,098 of record JAUMIR010000002.1, read on the forward strand.
AATCATGCAGGATTATGGTAAAAGTGATGTTTGCTTATGCCACAACTTAATTGTCAGCTTAGCTGAATTCTCTTCCAGTCACACCTAGATTCAAGAGGCTAGCAGCGTGATTAAATAATTATACCTACATTGTCCATGACAATGACCAAGACCGAGTTACTGATTGGAAATGTTCTTTGGATACAACTGAATCTTATGTTGCTGAACCAATCGCTAAACATGTTCTCCAGGGTCAAACTACTCAATATTGTTTAATTTTATTTTAAGTATTTCTTTATCGCTTCTTAAACCACAAGGGCTCCTAGGATGATGAACAAATAAAAACCAATCAAACAATACCAAGATAAAAATGTTTTTAAAACATATTAAAATATATTTTCCAATTTTTTTTGTAGAGGTGCTCCCCCCAATAGCGAAATATATCTGCTTGCCATAGCACATGATTTTGCTCATCTGCTGTATTTTGCATTTAGATGCTTTGTTTGTTGATTAATCACTGGAAGGTCAACATGTACTTAATTTGGGAGTCAGTCAGCCAGCCACTCACTGTATTTGTACCCCACTTTTCCCCAAGACTAGGGTTTAAGGCAATTTACAGACAAAAAGAAATATAAACAGAACCACATATAGCTAAAAAAACAAAAACAAAAAACCCAACAAATCGGGATTAGATTAAATAAGATTAAACTGCCTGTAAAATTAAAACCATTTAAACATTAAAAGCATAGAATAAAAGTAGCGCAGGACACTAACATAGAAAGCCCTTTCATGTAAACCAGTCCATTCCCAAAGGTTGGCTGGAACCTGTTGATGAAAAGACAGCAAAGAAGGAGCCAAGCAAGTCCCCTGGAGCCTTGGAGCAGTCACAGAGAAGGCCCTCTTCCATGTTCCCCCCAAACATGCCTCCGAAGGTGATGGGAGGTAGAAAAGTGCCTCTTTGAAAGGTACTTTGAAAGGTTTCTTAGAGCTTGGGCAGCCTCATAAGGAAAGTTATGGTCCTTCAGATAATCTGAACCCAAGACATATCGTTCTATATGTCATAACCAGCACTGTGCTCAGAAACAGGCTGCGAACAACCCCTGTTAATCTGGTTGCAGCTCTTTGGGCCAGCTGAATATTTGTCAAAGTTATCCCCAATCAGAGCATTTTACAATAATCCAAGCAGATTGCTGAGGCCTGCATCTCTGAGGAAATTCCATTGTGTAGGGAGAAATGCATTAAATTTAGGGAATACATATGTGTAGCTTGGCCTCAGAGGCATTATGTGGAGATGAAAATGGTGGACTGGCTCAGCAGGCAGGTTGAAGGCATACCGAGCGGCTGAAGCTGCTAATTTCAGTAGCACGAACTCTTAATAATACTTTAAACATTTGCAAGTTTTTTTCATGAATCCTGAAAACAGGTACAGTCTACTTTGATGTGAGTTCCTTTGAAGTCAATGCCTTCTATATGCTACTAACAAAGCTAACAAAGAACCATTAAGTTACTGGTTTTGTCCACAGATTTTTTTTACCACCACCACCCCCAATTCACTGCAAACAATATATTGCCCTATTGTTGTCTTGTGTCCTCTGCCACTGCAGAAAAAGAACCAATATTCTAAATATCAAATTAATTATTAACTTTCATCTGGATACACAACCATTGTTTGTATATCAATTACAGCAGGATGATCCAAGTAAAGCTACAGGGCTTTATTTATTTATTTATTGGATTTATATCCCACTTTTCTCCCAAAATGGGATTCAAATTGACTTACAATAATTTATAAAAGATACAATTAAAATATTAATTACAAAAGTAAAAAAGAATTAAATATTACCATTGGAACTTGGAAAGATATAATATTTTTTTAAAAATAATAATTACAGTTGTCCCTCCGTATCCACAGATTTGGTATCCACGGATTTAAGTATTCACAGCTTGAAAATATTCTTTAAAAAATGAAAATCCAAAAAGCAAACCTTGATTTTGCCATCTTATATAAGGGATACCGTTTCTGCTATGCCATTGCATATAATGGGACTTGAGTATTCATGGATTTTAGTATCCACGGGGGTCCTGGAACCAAACCCCAGTGAATATGAAGGGACAACTGTAGTTGCCATTGTAGTTCGACCCAGTAGCCTGCAATGGGGTAGTTATTGTTATAGTTACTATATTTTTAAAAATTGCCTTGTTTTCGTTCTTCAAAAGTAACGAACACACATACCAGTACTTCTAAGCTACTTGGAAAAGAACATCTTAACCTACCTGTGGTACAATAGTTCTCCTCTCACACCCACAGCACAGTGTAAATCAGCAGCATGGGGCACAGCAGATGTAAGCATTTGAACCAGGTGGTATCCCTCTTCTACCATTTACTGAGACCATATAACTCTAAAAGTAAATTACAGTATAGCTGCACTGTAAAGGAAATGAAGTTATCTGCTGCTGAGTTACAATTGTAAGCTAATGCAGTTATTCCTTCATTGCTGACAAAGGGAATTACAAAGAACTCCTTATTTGTAACCAGTTACATCCAAGCTCAGAATTTCCCAAACCTGCAATATATGAATGTGAACTTTTGTTGTGTTTGCAAACAGCACATTAGAATAACACAAACAAAGTGTTTTGTACTTCTCTTTGTCCTTCTAGAGCTCTGCAGGTTCTAATTTGTGACTTCACCATTTTAAGTTGTTACTCTAAATTGATAGGCCGTGGGCCATTACAGTCAATGTAATTCTATGGAAGTCTCAAAATAACAAATTGCAAAGTCACACAATATAAACAGTGGAGTAATGAATAATGAACTGAGAAAACTTGAATAATCAACCCCAAAGAAGGACTCAAACTGTCAGAGGAAGTACAAAGCAGTCGTCTAGGAAGGTAACACTGTTGTTAAGATTTATAAAACAGAAAAAAGTGTCAGGAGAGAGAATAGATAGAAAATTTCCTTCCTTCTTCTCAATGCTAGAACTCAAGGGTCACAGGGTTAAGTTAATTAGCAGCGGGTGGAGGAGGACAGACAAAAGAAAGTACTTCTTTACACAACACATAATTAACATATGGAGTTCACTACCACAAGATGTAGTGATCGCCAATAGCTTAAGGCCAAAGTAGATGTTAGTGATTCTGGACTGGTGATTGAGATCAGAGCAGTTGTGGGGTAAGGGATGGGGGGGGTAGATGCAGCACTTAACTCTTTCCCCACCTGCTGTTTCCTCAGACTAAATCTGCTTCTTCAAGCACTTCTCCCCTCTACCCACCCCTATGAGAGTTGAAATAAATGCTACCCCTTGACACTCCCTGTGTATTTAAAAAAACTGTGGGAAAGAATGCCTTCAGGAACTAACTTAGCCTGAAGAAATTATCTAACACACATTGGAAACTGCTTAATGTGGTGTAGATGTGTAAAGTGTTGTTGCTTAACAATTTGTAAACTGCTCTGAGAGCCTTTGTGGCTGAAGAGGGGCGGGGGGGGGGTATAAAACACCTAAAAATAAAAATAAAATGGTGGGTGGAGAAAGGATTAAGTGCTCCTTCTCTGCTCTCAGTCCCTCCTGCTCCTGAAATAGGTTATCAGGCAAACGGTCTATTTTGAGGGCTAACATGAAATAACATTTGCTTATAATAGTCATTAAGCCCATAGATGGCTTTCATGGAAAATATATTTATCCTTGGCAATTAACTATGGTTACAAAATGGAGCATCCATGTCCACTGGCTTTACACCTTTGCCATCACCCGCAGATCTTGCTTGTGAGCTTCCAGGAGGCAAAAACTTGACTAATCCAGGAGTGTGGCTACAGGGGAGGGGTTTAGGACATTGCCCCTCCAAATAAGAATTCTGCTGCCCTCCCTTGTAAAGTTTTCTTTCAGTTCCCACATTTCTAGCACTGCAGAGAATGAGACATTGTGAATCATTCACACCTAGAACTCTTGTATCTGCTGTGTTCACACTCCCTTGGACACTTTGTTTGCCCCTTTTCTTTGGATTCCTACACTATATTCCTAAATACTCCACTGAAACTATGAGTTACTGTTATGTTAGAAATGTGAGAAGAAAAATTTAAAGGAGATGGGACAGAATTCTGATTTGAGGGACAATGGCTCAATTTGCCCCCTCCTCATGCTACACCTCTAGTAATCTCTTATACAGAATGTAGCACTAGATAGACATTTGGTGCAATTTGGAAGAGTTTTTAATTCAGATCTGTTATATCTCTAAGCCAGGTGTAGCCACCTAAGAGCCAGCCTAAATACACTAAAGGCACAAGAGAGTGTCTGATTTTGGAAGCTAAGCAGGGACTGCCTGGGTTAGTACTTGGACGGGAGACCACCAAGGAATACGAGGTGCTGTTGGCTATATTTCTGAGGAAGGAACTGGCAAAACCACCTCTGGATATTCCTTGCCTAAGAAAACCCTATGTAATTTATGGAGTTTCCATAAGTTGACAAGCAACTTGAAGGTGTGCGTACACACACATGCATAAGTAAATAGACAAGTTTCTCTCTCACACACACACAGAGGCAACCTAAGCCCTTCTCCCACTTAGGAGTCAGACAGACAAGTAGATTTATTTTACTGCCGAAAGTTGGCAGAACAGTAGCCTAAAATTGGCACTTTTAGTTTTAAAAACACATTTTTCTCTTTAAATAGGGTGCATTTTCCCTATATGCTTGTTTACAGTGTCACCCTACTGGGTGGATTTGTGGAGAATGAATCTACTTGTAATCAAGCAATGAGGTAAACATTTAAAACTTGTTTTAAAATCAAGTGGCATTTTAAAACACGGCACTGATATTTTCTACCACTCCACTGTGAAATTTTGGGAGCAAAATCAGCAATGCCACAGAGCATCCCTCCACATGGTTCCAAGGCTGGAGGAATGGCTTTGGGGCCTGCAGAAGTTCTCCAGCCCTGCTATAAACATGCTAGAATGTGCTTATGCACCTAAAACTACACTTTTCACAATGCTTCTGTCTGGTTTGTAGCTTTAAAAAATCCATACAAGACTGCTGTTATTAAGGAAAAGTGCTCACTGAAATGCATATGTAAGAGGAAATTATGCTCAAAGCGTACTGTATTATGGGGAAAATGTTTGCAAAAAACACTCATTTACAAAAATTAATTTTAAAATCTGGTGCAAATTTGTTGGAGGAATTTGCCAACTGATGCAAATGCAAACTGAAACAAACATGCACGTATTTAGTGAAATCAAAATTTGCAGATTCTGGATACAGTATTAATGTTCACAAAGATATCTCTCACATGGTAAAATAAATCTTGACTCAATCTAGTGCTTGGATTACAAAGACGTCCTGATGCTCCCCGCGCCCCCCCCCTTGTTAAGTTTTTAAATAAAAGTCCAAGAGTGGCAACATTTGGATACTGAGTCGGACAGTCAGGAGAGATAACAGCCCTTCCACCTCCTGGTCCTCCTAATTTGGGCACTAACGGTCACCCAAATACAACAAAGACCTTGAAATAGCGAAGCTAATGGTGCTCAGCCTCTGAGCAAAAATACACATAATTAAAATTAATATTCACCCTTGTTTTGTCTACCTCCTTCAGGGGCCTGTCATTTGAAATATGGCATTCAAATTAATAACATTCTTTGCAGCTTCCTATGGGATGTTACTCAGCTGCAATGTTCACTGAATAAAAGGCAGCTTACCAAAGATGGGGGTTTAAACTTTCTTTACTTTTGTTCTTGCGTTACAGAAGTTTCCTAAGGTGCTACCAGGTGATTAAAAAAAAAAAAGTATAATCATCCTGCCTCAAAAATGATTTTTATTGCGATATGGTACTGGGCCAAAAAAAAACCCCAACATCATCAACTTGTCAGCCTCCATTTTTTGCCGTTGTTTCTGCCATATTCCCCCCCCCCATTAAACTGCTGTCAAGGAAGGAAAAAAAGAGTGGAACAATTTCTTGTGGCTGGTTGCACAAGGGCCTATTCATCTGGAAGCAACTCTAACATCCCATGACCTACGACTTATGGTTACCCTATGGATTAGAGACCTCCAAGAGCCTCAGTCATCAGCAGCCCTGTTCAAGTCATGAAAGTTATGTCCATTTCTTGATTGAATCAATCCATGTGTAGCTGGCCTTCTTTTCCTACTGCCTCCCACTTTTCCCAGGGTTATCACCTTTTCCAGCAAGACAAGTCATCTCATAATATGACCAAAGGATGAGAGCCTCAGTTGAGTCATTTTGACTTTTAGGAGAGTTCAAGTTTGACATGCTCCAGGACCCATTAATTTGTCTTTTGAATTTGTCCACTGAATTTGCAGAACCATTGAATTTGCAGAACTCTCTTCCAGCACCACATTTCTCTTCCTCTCAACTTTCTTTATGGTCCAGCTTTTAAAAATACTAAAGTGAGCCAAGCACACTTATGCAGAAGCTGTATGAAAACACATTTTTGAAAGTCAGATGCAGCTACGTTGGCCATTTAACAGGACTAATACCTACTTATATTGGAGTAAGACAAGGCTGTATTTTAGCCCCTACCCTGTTCAACCTTTACATCAATTCCCTTGTTCTCTTCCTGAAACTGATAAACTCATTTCCACCCAGATTGGCAAATAGACCCCTGTCAGTGCTCTTATATGCAGATGATGCCATGCTTATGTCACAGACAATAAATAGGTTTGAGGCATCTTCTAAACACTTTCGCTTTCTATTGTAAAGATGAATTGTTGACAATAAATTATACTAAAACTAAGATCTTGATCTTTAACGTAAAGAAGATTAAATATCGTTGGAAGATTAATGAACATCAAATTGAGCAGGTTACTTCCTACAAGTATTTGGGTGTAACCTTTCAGTCCTCAGGCTCGTGGAAATCTGAAATGAAGTATGCCACTGCAAACACCCAAAGCAGCACTAGAGCACTCCTCTCTTTCTTCTATACTAAAGGCGGCCAATATATCCCTGCCACCATGCATGTCTTCACTGTAAAGTAATTTCTCAGATGCTATATGACTGCCAGATAGGTACGATTGATGACTGTGGCCCTTTTGAGGTTTCGCAAACAAAATTTCTAAGAGCAATTTCAGGAATTCCCTCCTGCATGCCCAACGCAATCTTACAACTTGAGACAGGACAAATTCGCATGGAGGCACAACTGCTGATGTATACAAAGAACTTTTGGTTAAAATTGACGTTCACCCTTGAGTGTCTTGCTCCATTGACTTTGACTGATTCATTTCCGTCCAAATGGAAAAGGACATTGCTAACAAAACTGCAGCATCTGGACTTTTCAGCGGATGCCCTACAGACTCTGGGTTACACCAAAGCTAGAACAGCTACTGTATTACTCAGCGAATCAGAGACACTGAACTCTAAAACCATCTGAGTCTGACAGCACACTATACTAATTATCAGGAATATGTAGAAGCATTCACAGTGTCATATTAATTATATGTCAAATCTATCAGTCCCTAAATATAGGAAAGCTTTTACGCTATCCAGGTTAAATGTCTTACCCTCTGCACTCCTGGAAGGTAGATACAGTAAGATCCTTAAACAGAAACGATTATGTCCTTATGGCATGGGAAGTATGGAAACTGTTTCCCATGTTCTATTTTACTGCCCTTTTTTATCATGATTCTCATGAAGATTTGATTACTCCAATTTTTTAAAGAAAACCAGGGAAATGTGAAAAGTTTTATCTAAAATATTTATTACCAAATCGGAATTCACAGATTACATATAGTGTAGCACAATTTTGTGCTTCTGCTATCACCTGCAGAAAAATTATGATAAATCAAGGATAGCAGGCTATGTTGAAATATTTTACTATTATGTTATCAGCTCTCCTTTATTCTCTTTATTCTTTTGAATGTGTCTTTTGTTCCCCTATTTTTAAAAATTATTTTTATAGTAGATGTAAATGTAGTTATTTTAACTTTTCAGTCAGTAACTTTTGTTGCCCTGCTTTTCTTTAATTGGGCAGTTTGTCCTATTCGCTGTCTCTGCAGTTGTTTTAATTTGCTGGTCTTTGACCGTAATAAACTTGAGAAAGTGAGCCATACTGGAAGCTTAGCAGCTATATCTATGGCTGCTTTTTGAACAGGTTGATTTTACTGCTTTCTCATGGCTACCAAAGGAATCTACAGGTTTATCCCCTTACTAGTCACCATTTAAAATGGGGGGGGGAGAAACATTTGACATGTGTAGCCCTCCCCTGTTCTCTTTTTTATTACAAGCACCACATTGTCTCTATCTGGTGCTCTTACTTGTTGGAGACATTGCTCCTAATATCAGCATCACTATAGATTTTAACCTTGCTTATTCTGAGGGATGGGGACATAACCAACAAAGAATTTAAAAGTTCCTTTTGAGTATATTTAGCCCAGATATTTCCCCATGATCAGCTTTTAATGCAATAAGTGCCATATTGTCCAGTTTAATATTTAACTCCAATACTGTAATCTTTCTTCACGTAGGTTGTGCTTTCCTTTGTGGAAATGTGTCACATTTTCTGTGCATTCATCTAGAGAAGGGGAATTTTCACCATGTAGCATTGCTGCTGGCATTGCTATGTATGGATGTGTGACATGATCAGTGCCATAACTTTCTCTTTTCCATGATTGCCCCTTATTCTATTATTATTATTATTATTATTATTGGCATTTCCCTGGCACAAGGGGCTATCTGATCCTTTGCTGCACAACCCCATTGTGAGATAACTGTTATTAAAATGTCCAAAGGGATAACTACATTAGTTTAGGGCAGCAAAAACAACAGGGTCCTGCAGCATCTTAAGGAGTAACCATTTTTATAGTATTTATTGGTCTTAAAGGTGTCATAGGACTTCTTGTTACATTTTCTCTACAAAAAGCAGATAAGAGGGCCCCTTTCCTTAATCTACCATGTCTATTTGGAAATGTTTGTGTGTTTCTTTTCAAATTTCCTTCTTACCTGCTTGCTTCCCATTTTTAAACATTATAACTAGCATTTACTGAAGATTTTGTTACACGATAGGTTGTGAATGCAAACTGGAGAGGGAATGAAAGAAAACTGTGGAGCTGAAGAGCAGAAAACAGACAGATAGGCAAAGTGGAGACTGTCACTGAGCTTCCTATTTCTTTAAGAGAAGTTTTGAATAGGAGTGGGTTTCAAAGACAGTTGGGGGCACCCTTCTTCCAACCACACAGAAAGGCTCTCAACCCCCCCCCCTTTCAAGACAGAATCATGACCTCACCATTCATCAGGGCATTTGGATTACCCTCCCATATATGAAACATCTTTTATTATTAATACAGGGCTTTAGAGAGCTCTTAAAGGTCATTACAGGCCTTTAGAAGAGCTCTTAAGATGCACTTGTTTCCTTTGGCTCTTTTTTAGGTTTTTATGGGCTATTGAGTTGAGATGGGTTTAGCTACTGTTGTTTAAATATTTATTAGAGTTTTGCATTTTATTAGACAATATGCTTTAGAGTTTTGCTTGTTTTATTCATGGTTAATTTTCTGCGTAAATGTATTGTTTCATTACTGTGTTTAGATGAGGTTTTGTTTTCGAAGCAGCCTAAGGCGACTTTCTACCCTTAAAAGGCATCATACACATCCCTCTAAAAATGCACACACATACACAGAAAAACAAATTTAAGGAAGCTTTTCATAGTTTTCAGAAAGCAATCTTTTCTTCATACAGAGAAGACTCCTTATCCCCATGCCACTGTTCAGGCATTCTTAAAATGGGTACATGTAAGTAAAATGCTGGGTATCAGATTGTGTACCTGTATATGAAACATAGGCAAATGCAGCTTGGATTTGTGTAGCCTCTGTGCAGAAATGGATGACTGAAAAGTGAAAGTCATGACGCAGTGGGGAAGGACAGGGCCACTGGGTACAATTGACTCTCCCTCCAAGTACACACTATGTACAGTATATCTATTAATCTATTAATATCTATTAATTGATTAATGTCTGAATGTGGATAACTCTGTATTGCAGGGTTTAGGCAAGGTTAGTATACCAACCATGTTCTGCTGCAGCTAAGATTCAGTACCCTTTTTGATTTATGTATCACCACCAATGTACATAGTACTTTACAGTGTGTAATAAAACAAATTCTGCTGATGAGTTTTTAGAGTCAAAGTAGTTGTCTAAATGGTGGAAATACTCACAGAATGCAAGGGGAATACAATCTGTCCCAATGGGACCCTGCATCTAATCACCGTATTGTGAAGGAGGGGGCCCCAAAACACCATATATTCCATGGGAAAAGCCTTTGCATTTTTCCCGTATTTTTTAAAAAAAAAAAAAACCAGCAAGGGTGATGCGGATTCCTGCTTGTTGGGACAAGCAACTGAATTGATTCACTATCCTAATGTGAGCAGATGATTTGTTGGACATGTGCAGGGGGACGGAGCTTGCTAACAAGGCAAGCACCTGGAGCCACCATGTTGGATTTTGCTAAGGCAAGCTTTTTTGTTTGTTTGTTTGCTTTATTGTTAAAGTGACAGATCACTCTTTTGCACCTTGGATAGGGTTTGGAAAAAATATTGTCTGACTGTAGCAAATTGAGGTAAGTAAAAATGTGAATAATTCACTCTCAGCCAACACCTTGATCCGCGGGCATGCCTGTTTGTACAGCAAACACAAATAGCTTTGCATGCCTGCAATCTTCCAAAAAAAATATTTATTATTATTATTTATTTATTTTTAGGTATTTATACCCCGCTCTTCAGCCACAAAGGCTATCAGAGTGGCTTTACAAATTATTTTAAGCAATAGCAATTTACACATCTATGCTGCATTAAGCAATTTCCAATGTGTGTTAGCTAATTGCCCCCACAAGCCAGGTACTCATTTTACCTACCTACGAAAGGATGGAAGGCTGAGTGAACCTTGGAGCCCTCTGGAATCGAACTTGCAACATGGTGACTTACAGTACTGGCATTTAACCACTGCACCACCAGGGCTCCCTTAAAAACCATTAAGAAAAATAGCAGCTGCTGCAAATTGCCATTACTGCAGAGCAATCCACGTTTGTTTGTTTGTTTGTTTGCCTTGTATAGACAAGCCCTAAATTTTGGCCTGGGAAGATAAAGAGAAGATCAGAAAGGAAAGAAGGAGGAACATGGAATAGATCTCGGAATATTTCGTTACACTTATGCATCCCATTAGGAGTTGTGTGTATGTGCTCAGTTCTAGTCAGCCTCCTAGGGGCTAACTAAACATTAAAAACAAGGTCATGTAAATAAACTGCCACAGTACCACCCTTTACCCCTTTCTAAAAGTCTGCGTTGGGAGGGACAATTCGGAACAGAGAAACAGTAGGGGGTAAAGTGTTAAGCACCCCCTCCCTGGTGCAGCTTTTCCTGAAAAACAGGGGAAAGGGAAGGTCCCCAAGAGTTTGCCTTCAGGTATTTGTCTTGAACATCCCCATGGTCCCTGAGGGTTCAGAAAGATCTGGCCTAGTGACAGGGGTTCCATCCTTCTTTTTTCAAATAATAGCACTGGTAAGAACTTTCCAATCTGCCTCACAATCTGCCATTTTCCCGCTGAAAATCAGCTTTCCCCTGAAAGCCCTCATTTGCTTGTGAAACTGCACAGTGAAATGTCAGAAAGCAGAGAATCATGGAGGAGGTATCAAGGAAGAAGAGATTTGCGGACAGTACTTTGGAAACTCAAAACATCCTAAGTATCACAAAAGGCTGCTCCAAGCCTTTTTCATCCATTGAACCAACAGTAAAGATGCTCTGTTGTTGCTGTGTGCCCTCAAGTCGTTTCTGACTTATGGCAACCCTAAGGCAAACCTATCACAGGGTTTTCTTGGCAAGATTTGTCCAGAGGGGTTTTTGCCATTGCCTTCCTCTGAGGCTGAGAGAGTGTGATTTGCCCAAGATCACCCAGTGGGTTTCCATGGTTGAGTGGGGATTTGAACCCTGGTCTCCAGAGTCGTAGTTCAATGCTCAAACCACTACACAAAGCAAGGTTCCCTACAGTGCCAAAACTGGAACTGGCAGAATCATTGAAAAAGAAAGTGAACAGTAGAGGACCCCCGTATCCACTGATTCATACCCACTGATTCAATTATCCACGGGACATAAAACAGCACATCTACCATAGAGTCTTCCTAGAAAATGTGTCCTCTCTAGCTATTCTCTAAGCCCTCCAAGGCAACTCTATGGTATTTTAAACCAGACGTCCTATTATTTTCAATGGTGTTTGCTATTATCCATGGTTTTCAGTATCCACGGCCCCCTGAACCAATCCCCAGCGGATACAGGGGTCCTACTGTATTTTATTTTTTTGCAGCAATTGGTTTGTATTTTGATTCAAACATTATTTTTCAAATTAAATTCCAAGATTCTTGCAATGTTATGTTTCTAATTTAACCTTTTAACATGTTTATGTTGTTGATCTATTTTATTCCTAATTTGTTTTAATGCCCACAAATTTATATTTCTCATTAACTTTTTATTCAGTATTTGATACATTGTTAATTTAGTATTTTGATACTATAAATCCACCAACTGTGTTGCCTTTGCATATGGATGGCTTTTCCTTCTACAAAGCACAATATTTGATTGGACGGACAACTTTTGAATGTTGAATTTCTTTCTTTCAAAAAATCAAATGACAAAAATTAAACCCTTTTAATGTATTTAATGGAGCCTCATCTTTGATTATCAAGGAATAACATACAGTAGAATGCTGGTAAAAGAAGGTTTCTCTCTTTCTTTCTGTAGGTGCTTAGAATGGCGATAATAACATCACTAAATGTTATAAATTAAAGAAGAGAAGGAAAAGGGTAGGCTATTAAAAGAGGAAAATGATAATGTAATTTACCATCATTTTTAAAATAAAAATAGTGCATGAATATAATTTTAACATTTAAAATTGGGGGATTTTGAAGGTGGATGCTTAAGAAAACATAGCTGTTACAATTAATCAATAACTACTCTTACATGCCCATTTCAGATATTATCCGTGATTATTATTGTTAGCTGCCAGGGGGCATGTTTTCAATAAAATGACTCATTTTTGTTTCTCTGGCCTCTAACAAGGTCAAACTATTTTCTATATGGGAATCTTTACAGAATTAGAAATACAGAACTAAAAACACTAAAGGCGAACTTTAAAAGGTGACATTAGAGCTGCAATTCTGTACTGTACATACTTACTTGGGAGTAGATGTGTCATTTAGAAATGCATAGGATTGTATTGTAAAACTGCAACTTGATTCACGTTTAACCAAGAATAAGTCCCTCTAAACTCAGTGTAACTTAATTCTGAGTAGATATGCTGTGATACAAATTAGATAGATCTAAAGCATCTACCACCTAAGGTATGTTGTTCTTGCTATTGTGTGCCTTTTCCAACTTATCAGCAAACCTGTCTTGGCAAGATTTGTTCAGAGGGGGTTTGCCTTTGCCTCCCTCTGAGGTTCAGAGAATGCCTTGCCCAAGATTATCCAGTGGGTTTCCATGTCCAAGTGGGGATTCGAACCCTGGTCTTCAGAGTTGTAGTCTAACATTCAAACCCCTACACCACACTGACTCCTACCTAAAGCATCTGTCACCACATTAGATAGCTCTAAGGCATCTACCATCTATCACCTCCTCTTACAAAATCTTTTTTTCAAAATAATTTATAAATATAGAATTAAGGATGTTAGATTTTATAATGATTTTACTACTTCTATGCTATACATAATTCATATTCTTGATTTTTTTAAGCAATGTCAGTTATTGCTCCTGAGTTATATAGACAAAATGTGATCTTACAGTTTTTGTTACTCATAAAGTGCAGTTGAGAGTAACAGCACATAACGTATATAACTTGTCCCAGATCTTCAAAGCATGTCCCATGCATTATCTCAATATCCTTACAATGGCCTTCTCCAACATGGTGCCTACCCCCAAATGTTCTGGACTGTGTAGGGAGTCTTGGGAGTTGTAGTCCAACACATCTGAAGGGTGCTAGGTTAGGGAAGGCTGTCTTACAACAACCCAGCCAGGTAAGCCAGAACAATTCCTGTTTAAGTGATGGGTAGATTCAGATTATGTGAAGGCCTAAGGCATTTTTGAAAGTTTGTTGGCAATATGACATTTAGATCAGGGACACCCTCAATTTTGAACATCTCAGATCCACATTTCTGTTTACTGGACTGATCAAGGAGTGATGACTAGACAATTTCTTTGAGTAGATTTAAAAACGGCAAGCCATACAAATTGGTACTTAATTTCCTACTCAGAAAGCAGGAAAAACAGTTTTGAGAGGGATTTTATTTTGTAAAGCTAAATTTCTGTTTTTCTGTATACATTTCTGAATACATGACAGTTTCCTACACAGTCACAGAACTTAGCGCCAAGAAAAACAGAGGGGGGGGATGTACCCTTGCATTTACCATCGTGTGTGGAGATTGCATGACTGCGTCTTTTGTTATGTTTGCAAAGAGGCTGACAGCAGAGAAAGTGGCTCCTCTTGGGTAATCATACCTGGAGAGATTTTCACACATGAAGGTGAACATGGGTGTACACTAACACACTCATTTTCTAACACTGAGGTTAACTTTATAAAGATAATAACAATAGGGTGTGAAGCAGTCCTTAAAATTGCTCCAGGGTTGGGATAAGACATTTTGCTGCCTGAGGAAACGTGCCATCTCTACACCTGTAGCAGACCTGCCTATAGTGCCCTTGGAGGCAGGTGTTCCATAAAGTTCCACTCCACATTTCTAGCAATAGAAAAATAACATCAATACATTAAATAGCTAGTAATATTTCACGATACCCAAAATCTGCTGCTAAGTACAGCATTTATTCTCTAATATCTAGGTGCTTTTTCAGGCAAGTCTGCTAGAGAAGACACCAGAGAAATAGTACTGAGCTCCTCTTTCAGTATAAATGGGGGGCCCGCTGTTGTTAGTGAATGGATTGTTCTGTTTTTGGACAAAGGTAGAACCACATCTTTGATCCCGTAGAAGTTATCAAAATGCCCTTTCCTGCAGATGCTCTTAATAACATGGCCCCACTCCAAGACTTCTTTTGTGGACCTTAATAATAATAATAATAATAATAATAATTTTAAAAATTATTTATATCCCGCTCCTCTACAAAATGCAACCGGGGCGGCTTACAACGTTTAAAATATACATCCCACCCTGAATCCCACCCCCCTTAAAATACGATTAAATAGTTCAAAAATTAAAACATACTTTAAAAAATATCAAAAATAAACAATAGATGGTGGCTGTAGCGACGTTGGGACAAATTAGATTTTCTTTTTGATGGCCGGGCATCTATTCAGGAAAGACCTGCTGGAAGTTGTTGTTGTTTTTTGGGGGGGGGGGGCATTACGATGAGCGACTTTTATTTTTGACATCTTTTCTAATGACAACTCACAGCAAGGAATACATACCTGTATAGCAGACACCCCTGTATAGCAGACAAGAGACATTTTTCTCCTGTGCAGAGGAGTTGCTTCTTTCTTCAGCATGGTTAGGCCTTCCTTTCCTCTGTTGCTATTTCTCCCTGTCAAACAGATAGGCTCAGGAGGGACTATCTCTGGGCCCTATGGTAATGGGAAATTGGAAACAGGAATCCTCAGCAAGGAGCCAAGTGGAAGTTTGTGAGGTTAGGCAGGGATACTATAAGCAGATGGTCTGAGGTAGCAGATTCGGGTGGACCCTTCAAGAACAGAAATAGTTGACTCTTTATTCTTAAATGTCTACCACTACTGGGGACAGAGTATGTGTCTATCATCACATGTGTCTCTTGGGGTGCATCACTATGTCATTATTTTTTCAGCCTCAGCAAGGCATTAGAATGTCTTGGGCCATCTCTTTGCTGAGGGGTTTCTCATTTGACTGAGGCCTATTCAGCTAGGCCTTTACAGCAGAGAGCTGTGTGACAAACAGGAGATATCTGGGGAGAGGGGTGTCTGGAGTTCTGACTGATGGAGGGGGGCTATTTTGGGCTCAGGGTAGGATCTCCCCTCAGCCGCCTCTCATGTCCTGAAATTCCAGTTTCAAGGGGTAGAACTTTGAACAAAGCCTCAATTGATGAGGTGCCCGCTGGTGCCATGGCAACGCCGGCTCTGTCTTGCATGGGCAGAGTGTGCCAAGAAGGTGCCATGGTGACGCTCGAGAGGCGCGCGGAAACCTGTGAAATCCCTGCAGCCAAGGAGGAGGGCAATTGTCTACCCTGGGCACTCTCCTTAAAGAAGCCACATCCCTTTCCCCACCCCATGCCCCTGGGTAGGGATGGTTTGGCAGAGGTTTCCTCTCCTAAGCCGTCTCCATGCAGCTGTTATTTGGGGAGAGGCAAGCTCAATAGGGTGCCCCCCTCAGTTGGCACAGGCTGTGTGCTGGGCCATTGTTATGCTCTATACCAGCCTGCTGAATAGGGGGTGGCATCTGTTTTCTTCCAGCGATGGGAACTTCATCTCCAAAGCCCTGGCATCAGATTAGGGGGTGATTGGGTTGCGGGGGGAGAGCACTTTATTGTCCGAAGGGGGCATTACATTTCTATCACTAATGCAGCTCACACAGAGAAGGCAGAGACTTGATGCCAACAGCCATGACCCAGTCTGCCCCTGGCTGGCAGCTTTGCCAGTCTCCCTGTGCCACCCTTTCCCTTCTAGCCATGCCAACATGCCCAACCCACCCCCTCCTGGATATGCTTTCCATGGAGGGAGACTGCTAGCAGACAGCAGAGCAGACCAAACAAGAAAAGCAAATCTTCAGATTTGAAACTGGTGAAAGAAAAAAAAGGCATGTGGAGGAGGAGGAGGAGGAGGAGGAGGAGGAGGAGGGAAGGGGAACAGACACCAGCATTCCTGGGTCCCTTCCCCCCCCCCCGCCCCACCTAATTCTAGAAAGGCAGCAGAGTCCTCCGGGTTTAATAGGCAGTGAAGTAGAGAACTAGGACAGCTGAGTCATTACTAGAAAAGCAGCAGCCTTGCTGTATCCTATACTGCGCTTTCTCTGCGTATTAGTAGTGCAACTAGTGCAGGAATTGTGAGGTTTTAAAAACGCCACAAGCATACGTTTTACAATCAGCTACAGAGTGCAACATTTGCCTAAGAATTATTTTTTAAATGTGGTTATTTTATTTATTAAAAGAATGCATAAATCACTTTCCTTAACTCCTACACACCCAAAGTGAAATATAATAATGCAAGCTACTTTTGCACATTGCAGCAGCTGAAGCAAGCTGAGGACAACACACATTTTGTCAGCCATGGTATGTAACATTTGCCTAATGATTATTAAAAATATAGTTATTTTAATCATTAAAAGTATGTATAAATCTCTTTCTTGCTCACCTGCACCCCAAGGTGAAATATAATAAAATATAAAAATAAAAGACCACACACACACACTTTATAGTCAACTACAGAGTGCAACATTCTGTAGGATTATTAAAAATATAAAAGTATGTACCGATCATTTTCCTGCCCACCCACACTCCCAAAATGAAATATAATAAAATGCAAAAACAAAACAAGAACAAAATAGTCTTTAAAAAGAGATTTAAATTTAAAAACAAACTAAGGTGCAATTGAATAATACACTTTTCACTCTATACATTAACACTGTACCACAGTTATGTTATATTACAGATCAAACTAATATCTCCAATAAAGGGATATACCTGCCGTGCCACACAGAGGATGGAAATAACCCACTTCACAAGGGACAAACGTGCTGGCTGATATGGCCATTTGTATAGCAGGATCTAGATTTGTTTGGGGTTATGGCAATGATCAAGTAAAATGTGGAGTTTTCCAGAAACAGGAGACACAATTCCTCCTCCTTCAAATTTGGGAAGTTGTTTCAAATTAATGGGGCAAGGGGTGAGGGTAAGGCATTGAATATGAATCTACACAAAGCTATTTTATTTTCTCAAGTTGGTAGAGGGAGTTGGGAGTAGGAAGCAAACATGATAGAGAAGTGTATGCACAACCGAAGGAAACAAGATCACACGAATGCTAAGGCCATCTCTGTATAGAAGGAGATACACATGGTTTCTAACCCAGACAGGCTAGGTAGAAGACACTGCTTTCCCCCATTATTTAACATGTTCAAGTAGAAATGGTGACTCTGAAAAGACTCCCCAAACCCTGCTAGGTGATATACCAGGTACAACCTCACAACTTAGTTTGACTACACTGGGATTCTTTAAAAGGGCTAAAGAGACTACTACATCTCTGGTGCCTCCACCTTATGGACAATGGTTCTTGTGTAACAAACACACACAACCAATCCTGGAGTGGGTCTTTAGCGATCCGTTGGTGATTTTTGTGAAAGGCTCTCCATCTGCACAGAAGTGGGAGATTACACAACTGTGTTTGTGACATTAATTTTCTTCCGCATGATGACATTCATGATAGATAACACTTCCCTCAATTCCATTACTAGTATATTTTGCTTCATCTGTCTTGTTGTTATATTATAAGATATAAACAGTTACATATGTACAGTTACATATGTACAGGGCTTGTATTTTAATGCTGAGCTTCAAGGATGGAGTCACAAGCAGTAATGAATGGAATGAACCCTGTCTATGGACTCTACCCCCTCAAAGTGTAAGTTGGTGTACATATTTGTGTGACTCACTGAATTATGTCTTGTACAAAAAAAAATCTATATGTGGAAAAACTATACAGTATGTGGAAAATATGGAGGGAAAGGGGAAAATAAGAAAATTGTATTTCATCCGTCTCTCTTTTCTTCTGACTTTTCTCTCTCTCCGTGTGTGTGTGTGTGAATTAATGAAATTTAGTTATCTAACTCGCTCCCATGGACGCTGTCCCCCCCTCCAGTGTCACAGTCCAAACACAGGTTTACTACTACCTCCTCTGCCATTTCTGAGAGGGGATCTAGATGTGACCCAGCAGCTACATTTGTTCACATTGCTGCCTCCAGTGATATTTGTAAGTGGTAGGTTGCTGAATTAATATACAAATAATTCAGGGTGTGGGGAGTGTCTAATTTAAACATAAAAAATAGGTTACAAGTGAGGGAAACTGAGACTCAGTTGCTTCATGGATTTTGTCCAGGGCATCTCACTTCCAGCACTGCTGGTAGGAGACACTGAAATCCTGAGGTGAAAAAACAGGGTAAGGTAAGTTGTGTGGTAGAATACAGACTTCAGCTCCTCTCACTAAAGAATAAGACTTAAAAAAAAAATCAAACCTCCAGCCATCTCTTTCTTTATTAATAGCAAAGAGAGGTGAACAACAAATGAAACTGCCTTTAAGGGTCCCAAGAAGTAGGCCTCATCCCTTCCCATGTCTCGTTGACAGAATTGCTCTAATCTGCAGCATAACTGTATTCAGAGAAGTGAAAATGCTGCCTGCTTGCTGACACTCACTCATATACAATTAAGTAAGAAAGCCTCTCTACCTCCTGGCAACACAATTGATTTTGTAAGAAGCATTACTACTACATTGGAACATTTGCAAAGCTCTTCCAGACAACTGCTTACTCCAGTAATGTTCGCAAGTGACAGGTTGCTGAATTAACATACCTGACACACACTGAAGACATACCTGGACAATGCTTATCGCTGCTGGTTCTTTAATCAAAAAAATTAACTGAAACATCACAGGTGGCAGCACCAAACATCTCTGCTGTTGCCTCTTTAGGGGATGGCTGCCTTATAAACTATGCCCTGTAGCTTTTAACTCTATCTTGGGACCTTTCACACTACTCGGTTATAGCACTATGATTCCATTTTAACTGTCAATAGTTCTATCCTCTGGAATCCTGGGATTTGGAGGTGGTTGTTGTTGTGTGCCTTCAAGTAATTTCTGACTTATGGCGACCCTATCATGGTGTTTTCTTGGCAAGATTTGTTCAGAGGGAGTTTACTGTGGCCTTCCTTTGAGGCTGAGAGCGTGTGATTTGCCCAAGGCCACCCATTGAGTTTCCATGGCTGAGCAGGGATTCGAACTCTGGTGTCCAGAATCATATAGTCTGGCCACACTGGCTCTCCATATTTGCTGTTTAGGGAGGGGCATTTAGATTTCTTAGCCAGAGAGCTCTAGTACCTCATCAAACCACAAATTCCAGGATTTCATAAGATGGAACCATGCAATTAAAGAGGAAGCATTGTGCTATAATTGGATAGTTTGAAAGGGTCCTTGGGACTTTATCAGATGCGGCAAATATGGTGTCATAACGACGCCTAATGATTGCGAAAGGGTGCGCATACCATACAACATCATTCTTTTGCAATCATGTACTGTCAAAAAGCATTTGAATCCTTACACCATTGTGCTCACATGAATATGGCATCAATGACAGAACATGTCCAGGTGATATAGCAACTGCTAGATGCTCTTTTTATGGAAACCCCCCTCCCGGTTTACTTGTAATTTTAAAAGTGTATTTCTGTGCTTGTGTCTACGTTTTATGTATTTGTCTTGCTTAACTTTTTAAATTTGCCGTGCTTGCATCTTCTCGCAATAATTGTTGAGATCTCAACCTGGGAAGTAAGCGGAGCTCCGTTCATGCTCCGTTTCTGGCAGGGATGCCTCATTGCTGCTGCTCAAGGTCGGGGGAGGTCTTTTGCCAGCATAAAAATACCACAAAATATGAAGAGCATTACTGGGGGGGGGGGGTAATCTGATAAAGTCCTTGGTCTGTCTGTACAGTTGTCCCTCTGTATCCACGGATTTAAGTATTCACGTCTTAAAAATATTCTTTAAAAAATAATAATCCAAAAAAGCAAATCTTGATTTCGTCATCTTATATAAGGGACACCATTTTGCTGTGCCACTGCATATAATGGGACTTGAATATTCACAGAATTTGGTATCTATGTGGGGTCCTGGAACCAAACCCCAGCGAATATGAAGGGACAACTGTATATTGTTGTGGTGGTGGTGGTATGCCTTCAAATTGTTTCCAACTTTTGGTGAACCTATCACAGGGTTTTCTCTGCTAGGTCACCCAGTGGGTTTTCATGGGATTTGAACCCTGGTCTCCAGAGTCCTAGTCCAGCACCCAAACCACTATGCCACACTGAGTCCATGTACATTAGCTGGTGATAATGCACCTTTCATTCATGATCAGAGAAGCTCCACTTGCTCTTGCTAAAAGCAGAAGAGCAGCCCACACCACCTCTTTCCTGCTTATCTGGCAAGCTTATCCTTCCGCCTGGAAGCAAAGGCACCTTGTGGAAAAGGAATCCTTCTCCCACCATTTGGGGGTGAATCATCCCCTTTCTTGCTCAGTCGACAATCCACCACTGCATAGAATTCTTTTTCCAAATGATATCTATTAAACTTGCTAGATTGCTGCCACTACTCAATTGGTTTATGGAGCCTTTGCTGTCTGGAAGCTCCCGTAAAGAAAGTACAAAATATACATGTTCAAAGTGCCTCTGCAAAATTCTAGAATAACATTTAATGGATAATGTAATTTGAAATGGGAGGAAAGGTAAGGAAACTTCAGTAGTAAACAATGTTACACAGTTTACAAGCAAATCAAGCAGATCAAGAATTTAAAAGACCTGTGAAATCAAAGGATTAACTGTTTTAACACATTATTTGAAAATAGTATAAAATATTATAGTTTAAAAGTATTGTTGTATTTATGGATATTTTCCCTTTCATGCATCTCAGTAATGAAAGTAAAATGTTTTATGTTCACTTTACAGTAGAAGTGGAAAATAAATACAGTGCTTTTACTCAAGCACAGACCCTTTGTATTCAATTGCATTTTGGAAACTGACTGGTCGTGGAAGAAGGTTTTTAATGGATGGGTGATTTGTATTGCATTTAATTATTTTTAATATTATAATTTGTGTAATAGGGTTTTATTTTTTCATTGTTTTTACATGTACCTTTTAAACACTAATTTTGTTGAATTGTCTTGTTTTCCATTTTGAGGAGAAAGGTGGGGTATCAATCAATCAAATAAATGAACAAACGTAGCAATCAATATCTACTTATTTTTGCACCAAATTGTGGCTGTATCTTACTTTGCATCTCTAGTCCACGCTGAACACTATTTCAGTGTTCTGGGCATGTTTACCCTACAGGTGGCCTCTTCATTGTGGTGCAGCTGGCTCCAATTGCTTATAATTTACTTATCATCTATATTTTGTCTGCTCCTAAATAAGGCCCATGTGAGTTTATAGCCACATTGTCACATATTTTAAGAGTTACGTTGAAATAAACTGGGCTACCCTGTGAACGTACAGGCAGGTTTTGCACGTCTGCCATGCTATGTTGTTCTTTATAAGAAAAATAAAATTAAGGAAAATTTACAGTTGTGCAAACCCACTTTCTTTGCACTGAAACTATGCAGAGAATTTGCACAGCTATGTAAGAGACTGACAAGAAAGCAAAAGCCCTCCGGGGAAAGCACTCATTAACAGAACTCAGAAAAGTTACTTTTAGGGCTATGCTGTGCAGAATTCTATATCAGCATGGCCAGTGGTGAAACTGGCTGGAGGATTATGGAATTTGTCATCCAATTTTTCCAAACTTTTGCTGTGGAATATAAACACATGCTGCTACAGAAAGGAGAAATGGAATACAAGACAACTAAAGTCAACTGCTTGGCTTTCAATGAGGATACAATTGCTGCATTTGGCTGTCCCTTAAGAGTCATGTCGTTTAATGTCAAATACATTTATTTTTCACTGGGAATATTTTTCCCTGGAAAGAGGCTCAGGACTGCAGTATAGCATATGCAGTCCTGATGCAGAATAGTTGACAAGTACATTCTATGCAGGGTTTCTGATTAAAATTGCCCCTTTCCATCCTTGAAGGCTATTTGGTACAGGAACTGCAACTCAAATTCAGCTCAGCATTGACCCCAAAGGGAGACCAACATATGGCAACAAGCTTAAGATTTAAAATGAGTTGTGTGGTCCAGACAATTGTTACAGTGGCTGCTGACACATTGCAGAAATAATTCAGTTTGACCCTGCTTTAACTACCATGGCTCCATCCTATGGAATCCTGGGATTTGTAGTTCATTGTGGCACCAGAGCTCACTGACTGAGAAGACTAAATATCGCACAAAACTACAAATCCCAGAATTCCGTAGCATTGAGCTATGGCAGTTAAAGTGTTGTCAAGCTAGATGATTTCTGCAGTGTGTCAGCAGCCAGAGTGGCTGTTCACACATAGCCAAGCTAAGATAGTTTACTGCATAACTGAGACAAGAATTCCACATGGCCTCTCTACTAATTGCCATGCAAAACTTGGAGAATGCACCAGCTAGGAAGCTCAACAGGACCTTTACTGTCTTCCCAGCAAGAACAGAGAAGTAACAAGAAGCTCCACTCTGTCCCAATACAGTAGGACCCCCATATTCACTGATTCATTATCCACTGATTCAGTTATCCATGGCTTCAGTTTCAGCACAGCTACCATAGAGTCTTTCTAGAAAATGCATCCTCTCTAGCCATTTTCTAGGTCCTCCAAGGCAACTGTATGGTATTTTAAACCAGAAGTCCCATTATTTTCAATGGCGGTTGCTATTATCCACGGATTTCGTTATCCAAGGATTTTGTTATCCACGATGGGGCCTGGAACCTATCCCCAGTGGATATGGGGGTCCTTACTGTATAGCTAAGTCTAATGCCACCTAGAGATTAAATTACAGTATATAATGATACTATCCATACTAATTCACCTGTAAATTTTCCTGTGCTGGTCTGATTGCTCCCTAATACAGTTCACATGAGGACTTGCTCATGGTTCAAGCTCTCTTACTGCCCAATACTAACTATAAAAGCCCTAATGCCTACTGCCTTCCCTCACACATACACACAGTGTGATTTCTGGTGGTAGGCAGCTGCAGCAGCACCAGAATTTTCAATTAGGAATTTTAAGGCATTCTACAACCTAAAAACTGAGCCAGTGGGAAGGAAAGTGCTAACTGGTCTGCCCAATCTGGTGCAAGCATCAAAACCATGAGCCTTCTACTGCTAAGCTTGTAGAGAAGTATGGTGAATTGCTTTGTGTGGGTTGGATCTCCACATCCCTCAGTCTGCTGCCATCAGTGGTGCACTATATCACTGCCCATGCTGGCTGAGGAGCAGGGATCCAGGGAGCTGTTCTTTAAAAAAAAAAAAGGCTCCAAACCAATGCCTAAAATGGCTGCCTTGCCATGCGAGAGTGACCATTTTCCTTCAACAATCCAGTTTTGCTGAACTGACATTCTAGTGCTTCTGAAGCTGAGACATTTTCCTGCCTGTGAACAGAAATCAAAGAGCTCTTCAGCCATTTGTTTTGCCTATCTGCAGCTCCTGGTTAGAGAACTTGCATTAGTGCCAGGGTCCACCAAAGCCAAGACTGTGTCTGGCAAGGTATGCAGTGGGTTGCCATGGGTTGTCATTGCCATATGGCATTGTCTGGGGAGAGTATGGCAGCACAGCACTTTTGTAGCTTTTGCAATCCACCCTCTAGATCAAGAGTGAGATAAGTCACTGTCTCTCTCAAATGGAGGAGGAATAACCTACCTCACAGGATGACTAATGGAATGAAGACAGAATTTGAGGCATTTTACCTGAGGAAAATCAGCAGTCACTCTAACCTCTTTTCTTTGTTTGAAATGAATCTCATGGACAAACCAGAGGCAAAACAGTTATTATAAATTACTGATCAATTTTACCTCTCTCTCTTTGTTTTGTGTGCAGTCCAACCCTCTGCCATGCAGGAATACACAATCAAAGCATTTCTGACAGATAGCCATCCAGCCTGTGTTTAAAAACCTCCAAAGGAGGAGACTCTACCACACTCCAAGGCAGTGTATTCCATTGCCAAACAGCTCTTACTGTCAGGAAATTCTTCCTAATGTTTAGATGGAATCTCTTTTCCTGTAATTTGAACCGATTGCTCCGTGCCCTAATCTCTGGAGCAGCAGAAAACAAGCCTGCTCCATGCTCAGTATGACATCCCTTCAAATATTTAAACATGGCTATCATGTCCCCTCTCAACCTTCTCTTCTCCAGACTGAACATGCCCAGCTCCCTAAGCTGCCCCTCATAGGGCATGGCTTCCAGACCTCCCACCATCCTGGTCACCCTCCTCTGGGTACATTCCAGCTTCTCAATATCCTTCCTGAATTGTGGTGCCCAGAACTGGACACAGTATTCCAGGTGAGGTCTGACCAAAGCGGAACAGAGTGGCACTATTACTTCCCTTGATCTAGACACTATACTCCTATTAATGCAGCCTAGAATTGCATTGGCTTTTTTAGCTGCTGCATCACACTGCTGACTCATGTTCTGCTTGTGGTCCACTAAGATTCCTAGATCCTTTTCACATGTACTGCCCTCAAGCCATGTATCACCCATCCTATATCTGTGCATTTCATAATAGCTCCCCCCCCCCTTTTTAAAGATGGGGACAACATTTGCCCTCCTCCAGTCTGCTGGGACCTCTCCTGTTCTCCAGGAATTCTCATAGATTATTGACTAGTGGTTCTGAGATTACTTCTGCCAGTTCTTTTAATACTCTTGGATGAAGTTCATCTGGCCCTGGAGACTTGAACTCATTTATACTGGCCAGGTATTCCTGATTACTTCTTTACCAGTTCTGTGCTGTATTTCCCATACTGCATCATCTGCTCCATCTCCCCCAGGTTGAGCACTGTTCCCCCTTTGGGAGAAGACTGAAGCAAAGAAGGTGTTAAGTAGTTCTGCCTTTTCTCTGTCCCCTGTTAGCCTTTTGACATCTTCTCCATGCAGTGGCCCTACTATTTCCTTGTCTTTTGCCACTGACATAACCAAACAAACCCTTTTTGTTGTTTTTAACCTCTCTAGGAAGGCTGAGCTCCAACTGTGCTTTAGCTTTTCTGACTCCCCCCCCCCACATGAGCTGGCTATTTGTCTGAATTCTCCTTTGGCAATCCCCCCCCACACACCTTTTCCATTTCTTGTATATGTCCTTTCAAATTTCAGCTCAGTTGAAAGTTCATTCAACATCCATCCTGGTTTCTTTAGACACCACCCATTTTTCCTCCTCATTGGAACTGTTTGAAGTTGTGCCTTCAATATCTCACTTTTAAGAAACTCCCATCTTTCATGAACTCCTTTATCTTTTAGTATTTCTGACCATGGGATCACCCCTGGTAATTCCCTGTTTTCTGAAATCTGCTTTCTTAAAGTCTAGAATGCATGTCTGACTTTATGTTTTTTATGCTAAAACAAACCTACACAGTTGCCTCTTATCTACAATAATCCACATCAGAAATCATCTCACAATTAATCCTATTCAGATTATTGTGCTAAACACATCAAATTTTAAGTGCCAGCATAAATTTCCTTCCTCAAGGCAGGCAAAGAAAAACTGACTATGCAAGATACAAACAGGGATAGGTGGGGTAGTCCCCATTATACCCCTTAACTCTGGGATTGCTCCTGCAACACCTGTAAGGATTTGTAACAGGTGGATTCCTGCACTTCTAACCCCCAGTCTGTCACCACTTCCAGGATTTTTAACACTAATGCTAAGACCTGGGAACATTACAAAATGTACAGCAATCAGTTTCTATCATACCATCCTGAATGACCATTTGGATGCATGTTGGCTTAGAGGCCCCTGATTCTCACAACTGATCCCCTAGCCCTCATTCTGTCCCAACACACACACATACTCCTCGGGTCATATCATTTGAGCTAAAGAACAACATAGCCCTGTCACTTTTAGAGCCATTGTAGACAATGTTATTTTTACTATTTTTATTATATGCATGTTCTGCCCTTCTCCCAAGGTGGGACCTTAGGTGGCATTAAAACAGAACACAGCTACAATCAATCATAATATTAAAAAAAAAAATAATGAACCATCATATTATTAAAAGCAGTTTTAAAATGTTTGAAAACACAGCAAATGAGGAGAAAAAGTACCCCCATTAAAATCTGTTTCTGCAGCAACTGGGGCCAAAAGCCTGCCTAGACAAGAAGGTCTTTCCCTGCCGCCAGAAAGAAAACAGAGAGGGGGCCAAACTAGCCTCCAGTGAGAGGGGATTCCACAAATTTGGAGCAGCTGCGGAGAAGAAAGGCTCTTACCTGTATCCCCACCAAATTTACCTGTGAAAGTGGTAGGACTGAGAGAGAACTTTCCACCATCTCAGAACTCTAGCAAGCTATAAAGGGATAGATGATCCTAAGCCATATACTATTACTGTACAGAGGTAATAGCTCTGAGCTTCCTGGCTTCTATTTTTTAAACATGAACTACAATCTCACAGTGTGGTTTTGGGCAAGCCACTGTCATTTAGTCTCAGCCTCACCTGTGCAAAATGGATTTAACAATAGTGCTTTACTTTACATGGCTGTTGTAATGAGTGTAGAGATATTATATGTCAAGCACTTTAAACACCTGGAATGACCTGTGCAAATTCTATGTATCAGTAGAGAGCCAGTGTGGTGTAGTGGTTTGAGCATTGGCCAACAACTCTGGAGACCAGGGTTCAAATCCCTGCTCAGCCATGAGAACCCACTGGGTGACCTTGGGCAAGTCACACTATCTGAGCCTCAGAGAAAGGCAAAGGCCCTTCTGAACAAATCTTGCCAAGAAAATCCTGCCTTAGGGTCACCATAAGTCAGAAACAAATTGAAGGCACACAACAACAACAACATTAGTTTTAATAATGTCGATGGCTACCTCCTCCTGTATGCATATCCCTGTGTGAGCCATCCAACATCTGATGCTTTGTTCTGGGGTACCCCTGCCAAATGGAGGATGACAGGACCTTTTCAGGTGGTGGTACCAGCTTTATAGAATCTACCTGACAGGGAGGCTTGGCCGGGCCCAGCACTGAGTATCCAGGCAAAAGCCTAGTTTTGTGTGTTTTTTTTAAAAACAGCCTCCAGGAATAGTACATTCACTATTTTTCTACTTTGCTGGAATGGAAGGAGTTTGTCCCCTTTATTAAATATTGCTGTTCCTATGTTGCTGGTCATTTTGGTCTGTTGCTGATGTGATGTCATGCTTAGCAAATGAGGCCCACCTCCCACTCTCAGATCCCTGTTGTTTACCTTTGTCTGAAGACCAGGAAAGTGGTAGTTACAGATACTAGGAAATGTAGTTCTGGCAGATGTATTCTGGCTCCGTGATGGGAGTTGCAGTCACTCCATCATAACAGGTTTATTGACCTGTAGCTCCTGTTTCTTCTTTGAAGTATTTATCGTAAGACACTTTAAAGGTTTTGACAATGAATCATCATCATCATCATCATCATCATCATCATCTTCTGGTGGATAAATTTCCTTGCCAGCTTGTGCGGCTCATTGTTCTGTACACTGCCTTGTGCATTTGAGATAGCACATGCTGGGAACTCTTCACTTGGGTGATTAGAGAGGAGAAAGTGAAAGAGAGAAGGGCTCAGGGCCACTTCTCACCTACTTACCACCATAAAAGGATATCATGAGGGGAGCAGGGTTACAGAGCCATCCCTATCATTAGGCAGAGAAAGGCAGTGCTTTAGGCTGAGACAGAATGAAAAGGTGGGAAAGTCTTCATTATTAATCTATTACTGTTTTAGTATTTTTTTCCAAGGGAGGGGCAAAGTGCTAGTGGGACTGTCTGCCTTAGTTGCCAAAAAACTTCATTGGCCTTGGGTATGAGGTACCATGACTTGTCAGGCTGCACACCTAGGGGTATAAGCCTGGAGCAGAATGGCCTAGCAGAGACAATGAACATGACTTTGTATGAAGGAGCACTGTTTGCTATTCTTCCTCAGGCAGCAAAATATCTTTGGTCAGTCCAGTGGGACATACCATTAGGCAGTACAAGGCAGCTTTCCTCAGGTTGGATTTAGGAGTGCCATGAAAAGGGAGCAAGTTTACAATGATTTAATTGGCCACTACATGTTTACCAGTGGAGGAGGGGGTGGGAGCAGACCTGATTCTCTCCCCACTAGCACCAACATTTGTTTTAGATTGTTTCTGCTCTTATCACTGCAAGATAGGAAACTGCATGCTCATCATTAATGCAGGCATCTTTTTTCTCCTTGTTTACAAAATGGCATTGTGGAGTATGTGGGAGACATGCAGTTTCCCTTCTTTTCTGTCCTGTGTGTGAGGCAGCCTGGAAATCACCTGTAGAAATTCCATGGCAAAGATAAAGGACAGCATTCTTAGCTCCAGATATGTGTGTGTCGGGGGGGGGGGAGACTGAGGGGGCAGGGCCATTTTCCTAATCCAAGCCAATATAACTGTTTTTGTGAAAAGTATAGAATCATAGAATCATAGAATTGCAGAGTTGGAAGAGATCACGAGGGCCATCCAGTCTAACCCCCTGCCATGCAGGAAATCACGATCAAAGCATCCCCGACAGATGGCCATCCAGCCTCTGTTTAAAGACTTCCAAGGAAGGAGACCCCACCATGCTCCAAGGGAGTGTGTTCCACTGCCAAACAGCTCTTACTGTCAAAAAGTTCCTCCTCATGTTGAGGTGGAATCTCTGTTCCTGGAGCTTGCATCCATTGCTCCGTGTTCCAGTCTCTGGAGCAGCAGAAAACAAGCCTGCTCCATCCTCAACATGACACCCCTTCAAATACTTGAACCGGGCTATCATATCACCTCTTAACCGTCTTTTTTCCAGGCTAAACATACCCAGCTCCCTAAGTCTCTCCTCATAAGGCATCATTTCCAGACCTTTCACCATTTTAGTCACCCTCCTCTGGACACGCTCCAATTTGTCAATATCCTTTTTGAATTGTGCCCAGAACTGGACACAGTTCTGGACACAGTATTCTAGGTGAGGCCTGACCAAGGCAGAATAGAGTGGCACTATTACTTCTTTTTATCTAGACACTATACTTCTATTGATGAAGCCCAAAATCGCATTGGCCTTTTTAGCTGCTGCATCACACTGTAGACTCATGTTCAACTTGTGGTCTACTAGGACTCCTAGATCCTTTTCGCACATAGTCTCGTTCAGCCAGGTCTCCCCCATCCTATATCTATTCATTTCGTTTTTCTGCCCTAAGTGCAGTACCTTACATTTCTCCATGTTGAATTTCATTTTGTTAGCTTTGGCCCAGCTCTCCAGTCTATCTAGGTCATTTTGAATTTTGATCCTGTCCTTTAGGGTATTAGCTACTCCTCCTAATTTGGTGTCACCTGCAAATTTGATAAGTAGGCCCCTAATTCCCTCATCCAAGTCATTGATAAAGATGCTGAATAGCACTGGGCCCAGGACAGAACCCTGTGGCACCCCACTGGTCACATCTTTCCAAGACGAAGAGGAGCCACTGCTGAGCACCGTTTGGGTTCGGCCGGTCAACCAATTACATATCCATTGAACAGTTAACTTGTCTAGCCCACATTTTACAAGCTTGTTTGCAAGAATGTCATGGGGAACTCCCAATGGCCTTTCCCAAGTAGGGAGCCTTCCCACAAAGATGACTTGCTCTCTCTTTCTGTGTGCTGTGGAGGTCCAACATTCAAAACATTAGCAGTTTCTGTTCCCCTCTCTCCCAGACGTATGCCACTGGGGTAGAACAGAGATTGTGGAGTAGCCTTCCACCCCAGCCCAATTGCTCCCTTTCACCTCACTCCCACCACCATCCAGACACAGCAACACAGACAGTCGGCCTGTTCTCTGCCCTGCCTGTTTTTGCATTGACACCAGCTGACTCTCTTTTAATACTATATCCCCACTTTAACATTGTGTGTGTGTGCACGCGCGCACGCGCACTATTAGCCACCTTGGCCATCTCATGAAGTAAAAAGAAAGACAGGGTCTAAATATTTTGCTGAATATGTCAACAAATAAATACCCAGCCAGCCACCCCATCCCCTTACACTGGCCCTGGTACCTACCTATCTACTGCCTTGGCCTGGTGGTCCCTTCCTGCCCTTGCAAACGTCTGCAGCAGTCAGAAGCCAGACAAATCTGCCTTATGGAAGGGCTGCCAAGCCAGCATCAGTTCCAACAGCCCTCCCCTTGTCCCACCCTGCTGCTGCCAATGCCAGCCCCTCTCCTCCCTTGGCAGGGCATCACACTACTGAAACTCTTCTTTCCTGGACGGATGGAAAATCAACTTTCAGAGGCTCCGTAATCCCTTTCTACCCCACCCCCTACGCCTTGTTCCCCTCTGTTGCTGAAGCTGCCATGCTTCTCAGCGGCTGCCAGACAGGGACCACAGCTGCCCGCCCCCATCCCCACTCTTGTCTTACTGCCTCCTAAGTGTCTGTTTGTCCTGAAGCCATCCCATCTGCCGACCCAGAGGGGCTGCTCACCAGTTGCCAGTCACTACTCCTGCTGTTCTCCTGGCTCTTCCTTAGGCCAGGCAGCAGCAATCACTACTGAAGAATTGCCCCCCACCACAGCAGCCAGAACCTGAGATCCTGCTGGGGCTTTTCCACCTTTGCCTCAGTCTCTCTGCCAGGCCTAATTGCTGGGTGGCTCATGCTTTGGGCTCAGCAGGAGAGGGGCATGTTTTGAATGGCAGACCAAGGGGGGGGTCTGTAGTATAAAAGGGTTCTTGCAACTTGGGAAAGGCCACTGGGAGTTGCCACTGATTAGAACAGTTTGGGAAAGTCCATTTGTGGGACTACAACTTCCAGAATCCCCCAGCCAGCAGGCTGCAGGACTCTGGGAGTTGTAGTCCCACAAATTAACTTTGCTCAACATCGGTTCAGAGTAAGCTAGATGCAACTAGACACAGCTTTCTACATGCCTCCATTCTGTCATCAAAAAGGGGCAAACTGCACCCCCAAAATGAAGTGGCACACATTCAGAGACAGCTAACATCTTTTTCAGTGGTGCTGCCTTTCCGGACTTAAGCTTGCAGGGTCTTCCGGCTCCCCAAGCTTGTGGTTCTTGCCACAAACTGTGTGTAGCTGAATCAAGGATGCTACGTTCTTAGGCCAGGCTGAGACTTCCTGCCTCAAGAAACAGGGATTTGGGGTCCTGTTAAAGGCAGAGCTTGGGGAAGTTTCATTTTGGGACTGCAGGTTCCAGAATACCTCCAGACAGTGCAAGGTTTCTGGGAGCTGTGCTCCATTTCTGCAAGTTCTGGAAGATAAAGCTACATCTCTGATAATTACTTTATTTTGATTATTTACTATCATTAAAGGTGCTATTTGGAGACAGCCAAATTATTGGCAATCCAAGAGGTCCAGAAGGAGGTCCTCTGATGCCTGCTTTAAAGTTTGGACAAAGGGGGAGGGTTCAAGATGGCAGTGAGAGGAGATGGGTGCTTAAACCTCCTCCTGTCCCGTTTCTGTTTCACCCACCTTCAAGCGTCCAATATGTTTACTGGAAGGGAGGAAATGTGCAGTAGGTACTTTGGATCTGTAGTATGTGGGGAAATAATCATTGTAATGTAAAAGCAATCTTGTGTACCTCATTCACATCCTAAAAGAAGTCTAGGGTTTTTTCCTGCATGCCTTTGTTTATCCCAAGTTCCCTTTCTCTTATTTCACTGGGCACTTCCAGCCAACTGGAGTGCTGGGTCATTCAACACATGACCTAATTTAAATTTTATTACTTTTGTGTAACCTCTCTTTTAAGTTTGAGTCTCCATGAGGCTGGAGCCATCTTAGCCATCTTAAGCTATATTTGCCATCTTAAGCCATCTGTAACAATGCCATGATGTTTCACCATGCAGCCTTCTACCCTTGTAGGCTGGTGAGTTTTCTTACCTAAATACCTTTAGTTAGGGACCTCTTTTTAAGTTTGTATTAGTATGTAGATTGAGATTGATATACCTTCAGTAAACTTTGATTTGCATTTTAAACTGACTCCTTTGTTTTGTAATGAGTCTAATTTAACTGGGGGATCCCAGACCTCTGAATACACTTTTCTTTTAAATGATAATTGAGCTTACAAGTCTGCATTCCTAAGCGCACTTTGCATGAACATGAAGTCAAAAGTGAATGAATGATTTAAACTCTTTTTAAAGAAATAATTCTTGTTGTTTTTAAAAGGACTAGATCCTGGAATTTTTAATACAATTTTATTTTTAGACTCATTACCTTCCCACAGGATCCCCCCCTCCCTGTGAAACTCATTGATTTTGGGACTGTGCCTCTATAAATGGTGCTTGGGGGAGAGGTCATTGCCTCCCCAAAGTTGCCTTCCTTGACCATTTTATACACCAGCCCATGCTGACAAGCATACACATACCCCTATATTGCCACAGCTACGTTAAAGCTTTTCTGATCTGGAGTCTCTTACATGTAGTTTGGTCCTTGGCCACCACATTCTCCTGGGCACTTCTTTTTAGCTGAAACATAATGGATGAATGAGGGAACAGAGTTTGGAAAAAGCTGTGTTTTTGGACTACAGATCCCAGCATCCTCCAGCCAGCATGGCTTTAAAAACAAAAATTTTCCAAGCTCTGCCACTACCCTGATCCACACCAGAAGAATCTGGATCTCCGTGCTAGGCTGGGTGCTTTGATCCACTATGCTATGCCCATGCTACAGTCTTCTCCACCATCAAAACCCAAACCAGGGATGCCAGTGGGAAAGAGCTGTCCCTTCTCTTGCCCTCTCTTTGCCCCATACCTAGAGGCGGATGCCTTCCAGCAGAGGATGAAGTCATTTCCCTTCCTTAACCTCATTGAACAAAAAGATCTTGAGAAAAGGAAGCTATTTTGGTCTCTCCTAGGTTTATTTATAGGCCCTTTCAGCGCCTGAAAGGGAAAGTGATTCATCTCCCCACTGCATATTTGTTGAGCTGCCTTCTCTCCCCCCTCTCTTCCCCCTTCACATCCCCCTCTGCTCTGGCCTTTATGCTTGGTCGGTAATAACACAGTTCCTAACCTCAGCACTGTGTGATCATCACAGCACCTTTTTGCCTCATTACCAGGGAGTGGGTCCCATTTGAGATTTAGTCCCTGCCAGCTTGTTAATACATTACAAGCCCCAGCCCTCCTCCCAGCAACAGCCATTGAGAGAGATGTGGAAGAGGGAGGGAGTCTCTGAAGAGATTATCAGACAGGAGCAAAAGGCTTTCCTGTCCCATAATCTCCAATCCTGTCCCTGTCCTGGCACAATAACCCTCCTCATCAGACTTACCTTCTCTTCTATCCAAAAGCAGCCCAGGCATGAATGGAACGCTAACAGAGCTCCGTTTGCTTCCTGGATCAAAATCCCTCCTGTTCTCACGAGAAGACACAAGCGCAGGACATTCAAAAAGAAAAAGGGAAATAACAAGAAAAAAGTTACACCAAGCACAGAAACACACTAAAAAAACACACCAAGTAACCCAGGGAGGTTCCTCAAAAGAGGGTAGCTTACTTTGTTTTCACAATCCGACCCGGAAGTGTTCTGACAGGATCGCCCATTGACACTGTATTCATGGCAGGACAATGGCGCGAGGTTTCAAATGCTGGCAATACTGGCACAGAAACAGAACAGGTGATCTATTGATGGCTCGGCCCGTCAATTAAATAGAACAACATAGTAATGCCAGCAGAATGCAAAAGGACATCGTTGTCTGATATTGGTGTCCTTTTGCATTCCACTGGGCATCATTATGGTGCCACATTAGATGCGTCTGATAATCTCTCTCTCTCTCTCTCTCTCTCTCTCTCTCTCTCATACACACACACACACACACACACACATGCAAACACACCCTCAAGAGGGCAAAGAGAGCCCTATCACAAAGCAAGGAGATGTAAATGCCTAAGTAATATATACACATATATTTAAAGTATGTATGTGTGTGTGTGTATATATATATATATATATATATATACACACACACACACACACACACACACACACACACACTCCCTGCCCCAAGGAGCTTACAGTATAAACTCCAACATGGGAAAAAGAGGATGCAATGAGAGGGAAAGAAGTTGGGCCAAAATTCATCCAGAAGTTCTCGTGGGCAATTAAATGAGCAGAAGCCAAGACAGTTGTCATTAGGCTTTTCTGACTCAAGAACCATGTCTTTGGCAGAGCTTGGAAAAGTTACTTCCAGAATCCCCCAGCCAGTAGGGTCAGTATGTGAGGAGCTATAGTGCAGAAGTAACATTTTCAAGCTCTGGCGTTAAACCCAGTGATGGCACTAGGGGGGTGTAGAGAGGCTGAACTGCACTAGGTGACACCAGCCATAGTAACGCCACAAGTTAGGTCAGCTATGGTTTTGCATTGTGTTTATTTTATTTACTTAATTAATTTATACCCCATCTTTATCCAAATATGAAACCCAAGGTGGCTTTGAACATAAACTAAAACAAAATACAGTACAACTAAAAACCCATACCCTCCAACATTTCACAGAGGAAAATTGAGATCGAGCAACATCAGAGGGTGGTCAAGATGGCAAAAGATATTCATGAGGAAGAACAAACAAACTAAAAGAGGCTACAGCAGTATATTTTGCCTGAGATGCCTGGGAAGGGCAAGATTCCTCTCCTCTCCCTCCTGCTGACTTAATTGAGTGTAAACTACTTTTGCACTTTCAACTCAGTTTGCAGGCAGCCCCGGAAGTAAGCTGAAGACAAAGGGGCGAAATGGGAGGAGAGAGAAACAGAGACATTTCAAAAGCAGCTGAAAAAGTGGAATGACAGAGGATAGCTCAGGACTGTCCATGCCAAATCAGGACTGTTGCAGGATATGAAAACGTAATAATTAAAAAATTAGAAAAACAAGTAAACAATCCTATTGAAACACTAATTTAAACAATTTAAAACACATTCAAAACATACTTAAGAAGTTAAAAGTACAGCACACTGTTGGAGATACAGTATTCTTCCTGCACCCCCCTTGCTAACTAAAAGAGTTAAGCAAGTTATTAGAAAGATTTAGGGATCTCCTTTGCATGTTAAAAGTTCCTCCCCTTCTCCTCACACTACCTCAGTGATTTGTGGGCTTGGCTAGTAGCTTTGATTCAGCCAAGCCAAATGGAGTGGAGTGACCACTGAGTCATTCATCACATGACCTCATGATTTAAAAAGTTTATGACTCTTTGTTCTCACATGCAGTCTCTCTCTCACACCAAGCACGCCTCTCTTGCAGCACACACAAAGATGGGAGCCATGCTCTCACTCATTTGCATTCATTCTCTATGAAGAAAGAAACATGGATGCTGCCTGCATGCAAAACGTAGGGACATCCTGCCTTGTTTTCTCCTTCTCTTACCTGACCTCACTGGATGGGCGAGTTCTACCCTAAACTCTTAGTCAGTTAGGATGTTAGCTTCCCTGTGCATATGTAGATTGCAAGAGCTATTAGTAAATCTTTAAGTATTTCTTTTCAAAGAAGAAATTGTTGTATCTTTCTGATGTTTAAGCAGTGTTAATGACTGAGTGCTTTACAGTACTTTGCTAATTGAGTCTGTCCCATCTCTCTCTGCTAACTCTGCTATACTAAAAGTTTTATTTTTATTTGCAGCTACTGAGCAGATGCAATCTCTATATAAAATAAGGCATGGACTTTGACAGAATGCCAAAAGACAAAAGGGCAATTAGCTGCAGATGGGTCTTTACAACAAAGCAAAATGCAGAAGGGGAAACTGAAAGATACAAAACCAGACTTGTAGCTAAAGGTTACAGTCAGAAATATGGAGAGGATTACAATGAAGCCTTCTCCCCTGTAGTCACACATATACAACCACTAGAACTTTACTGGCAGTTGCAGCTTCCAAGAAAATGCATGTACAACATCTAGATGTAAAGACTGCCTTTCTCTATTGGGACCTAGATGAAGAACTGTACATGGAACAGCCTTCAGGATTTCAAGTTCCTGGGAAAGAGCATCTAGTATGCAAAGTTGAAAAGGGTGTCTATGGGCTTAAACAGGCCATGAAACAATGTAGCGAAAAACTAAACCAACTCCTTATCAAAGAAGGATTCACTCCAGACACTGTTGACAAATGTGTCTACAAGAGATTCAGAAATAATAAATGGACTTATATTACAAGTTATGTTGATGGTTTGATCCTGTGCAGTCAAGACAAAGTAGATAGTGAATAAATAGTCCAGAATAGATCTGCTTGACTGACTTGGCTTAAAAGATGCTAAAGAGAAGCCAGCTCCAATGGAAGTAGGTTTCTTAAAGAACAATGAGGCATCTGAACCCTTAAGAGATGGTGAAAAGTACAGAACTACAGTTGGAAAAGTTCTGTACATAGCTAATTTCACCAGACCTGATGTTACAAATACTGTTGGCATTTTATGCAGAATGGTTAACACTCCTCCTGTCAAAGATCTTGTTGCAGTGAAGAGAGTTACAAGGTACCTAACAGGAACTGCAGACTTCAAACTGAAGTTGCCAGTGTGTGACCAGCCACAACTGATTGCCTTTGCTGATGCTGACTGGGCTGCCAATTTGAGAGACAGGAAGTCAACCAGAGGAAACATCGTCTTTTATGGTGGAGGAACGGTAAGTTGGACAAGTAAGTACAGTGGCAGATAGTTCCACAGGTGCAGAGTGTATCTCAGCGAAGACAGCTTGTAATGAAATCAAATGGCTGCAGAATTTACTTCTGGATTTTGAAATAACAGAACCCAAGCCAACCATTTTGATGCAAGATAATCAAAGCTATATCAAGATTTCTCAGAGCAACAAGCCACTCAAGAAGGATATTGACATTACCTTCTACAAGGTGAGAGAGATGTGTCAAAATCAACTTGTTTAACTTCAATACTGCAGCACTGAACAGATGATTGCTGATATCTTGACTAAATGTCATCCAAAGGACAGTTTCCAGAAACTATGAGAAGAAATAAGAATTCTCCGCAAGGAGAATGAGAGGGGGACTTGTTGGAGATATAACATTCTTCCTGCACCCCCCACTTGCTAGCTAACAGAATTAAGCAAGTTATTAGAAAGATTTAGGGATCTCCTTTGCATGTTAAAAGTTCCTCCCCTTCTCACACTACCTCAGTGATTTGTGGGTTTGGCTAATCGCTTTGATTCAGCCAAGCCAAATGGAGTGGAGTGACCACTGAGTCATTCATCACATGACTTCATGATTTAAAAAGTTTATGACTCTTTGTTCTCACATGCAGTCTCTCTCTCACACCAAGCACGCCTCTCTTGAAGCACACATGAAGATGGGAGCCATGCTCTCACTCACTTGCATTCATTCGCTATGAAGAAAGAAACATGGATGCTGCCTGCGTGCAAAACGTAGATTGCGAGAGCTATTAGTAAACCTTTAAGTATTTCTTTTCAAAGAAGTTGTTTAGTTTTTCTTTTGTTTAAGCGGTGTTAATGATTGAGTGCTTCACATTACTTTGCTAATTGAGTCTGTCCCGTTTCTGTCTCTGCTAACTCTGCTATACTAAAAGTTTTATTTTTCTCAAGAAGATATTCCCAAAGGGCTTGCTCCCTGGAATCTTTAATGAATTTTTAATTTTTATGCTCATACACTCCAAAACATACCCTATTAAAAGACCCTTCTGCCAAAATCAGCTGAGAACCAAAGGCCTATCTAAATGAAAAGGATTTTCTCTGCTGGCAAAAAGTGGTCAGAGAGGGGTCAACTGAACCTCCTGTGAGAGGCAGTTCCACACCCTGGAGGCAGCGTCTGAGAAGGCTCTCTTCCATATCCCTATCAAATGCATTTGTGACATAAGATCTTAACATTCAGACAGGTTCCTATAAGGAGATTGGTCTTTCAGACAGTCTGGACCCACGCTGTATATACCAGTACTTTTAATTCCGCCCAGAAACAGACTGATAGCCAATGACGCTGCTGCACCAAGGGAGTTGTACATGCACCCTGTAACCAGCCATTGCCAGCAGTCTGGCTGCACCATTTGGGGCCCACTGGAGTTTCCAAACAGTTTCCAAAGGCAACCCCACACAAAAAACATTAACAACCACGTGGGAAGTGGTCAAGGTATGTGCCACTGCTGCTGGATCTGCCGTCTCCAAGAATGGGCCCAGCTGGTGCACCAACTTTAACAGTGCCAGCAACACTCCTGGCCACCATCAAAACCTGGTCCTCTAGGTTCAGGGCTAAGTCCAGGAGGATGCCCAAGCTATGAAACTGTCTCCTGTGGGATTGTACAAGGTCTGTCTATTAAATAACGAGACGGATAAATAACCCATCTTTATTGATATGTATTACAATTCTAATGCTTGTCCCCTTCAATATATTCCCTGTTCACACTCACACACTGATGCAATCTTGTTTTCCACTCGTCGAAGGTGTGGAGCAGATCAGTTTCTGTCAGCTGTTTTAACACATCTGCCATTTTCTTCTTACTGCATCAATTGACCCAAAACGTGTTCCTTTAAGCACCAATTTCACTCTAGGGAAAAGAAAAAAAGTCACATGGTGCCAAATCTGGCAAATATGGAGGATGTTCAAGTGTAGTAATGTATTTATTGGCCAAAAGTTGCTTCACAGAAAGTGCTGTGTGAGCAGGCACATTGTCTTGATGAAGAATGAAACCATTTTTCCACAGTTCTGGCTGCTTTTTCCCCCTGACTCTCTCAGCTTTGTCAAAACTTTCTTATAATAATGCTGGTTCACTGTTCTGACTTCTGGAACCCGTTCTGCCAAAATTATGCCCTTGATGTAAACAAAAACCCTGCAATGAGCATGGTTTTGAATGTAGACTTGCTCTGATGTGCTTATTTCATTCTTGGTGATGATGGTGTTTTCTAGTGTATCGATTGTCATTTTGTTTCAGGATCATACTGGAAGATCCAGGTTTCATCACAAGTGATGATTTTTTGAAAAAGGTTTGGGCCCACCTCAAGTTGCTGCAGAATGTCAGTTCAAATTTCCTTGCAGCACTCTTTTTGCTCTGGTGTGAGAACCCTAGGGACCATCTTGGCACAAATTTTTCTCATGTTGACATCCTCATGCAAAATTTTCCATGCAGTGTCTTTGTCAATATGCATGGCTTCAGCTATCATTCGGAAACTGAGTCAGTTTAGGCCATCAATTGATCCCCTGTGGTGCTTTATGGTGGCATTGCCAGCATGTGAAACCTCGCACCATTGTACTCACGTGAATGCAGCGTCAATAGCCGGTCCAGCCAGAAAACTTCTGGGTGAGATCGCAAAAACCAGGTAGGGGAACTCTCTTTTTATTAACCTCCCTGGGTTACTTGTACTTTTTAAGGTGTGTTTATGTGCTTGTGTAAACTTTTTCTGTTTTTATTTTTCTTTATTTTTTTAATTTGCCGCGCTTGCGTCTTCTCATGAGAATCAGCAAGATCTCTAACCAGGAAGTGAATGGAGCTCCGCTAGTGCTCCATTCATGCCTGGGCTGCTTTTTAACACTGCCAGAGGTAAGTCTGATATTTTGGGTTATTGTGCCAGGACAGGAACGGGTTTGCTAATAGTGGGAATTAGAAAGAAGTGATTAGAGTTAAGAGTTGCAGTTCTATTCTGCTCCAGTGATTACATTTTCTGTTTTCTTTTTGCCTCAGTGTTTCTCCCCGACTGTTTCCTGTCTTTCTTCACACTGAGAATGGCCCTTTGAAAACTACTGCAGAGTGACAGCTAAACTATGGGTGATGTTCTGTTATATATTGTTTGCCCCTGGCTTCTTGTTCTAGAAAACACAGCTATGGAGACTGCAAACTAAAGCAGAAGTCTATCACATGGGAGGATTATTTTTTCCTGGTCCATCTCAAGCCACTTTTGTGTGTGTGCGTGTAAAGTAAGAAACAGCTGGGAACATTTTAACAGAAACAATAGCTGGTGTTCTGCTTTAGTCAGACTGTCATGTATTAGTTTGCCTTTGAGTGAAGTTTCTTTTTCCAACACATTCCCAAGGACCCTGGAACATTATAGCAGTTAGATAGTGAGATATTTCATAGCAGGCGTGTGTTGTCATTCTGATGGGGTTTATTTCTGTTATGACAAGGATGGGAAATGCATGGCCTTCCAGGTACCATAACTCCCATCAGCATTGGCTAGCATAGCCTAGCCAGCATTGTCAGGGATGATGGGAGTTGCAATCCAATAACCCCTAGAGGGCCATATATCCCCCACCTCATCTGCTTTTGTTGCTGCACATGATTTTGACCCCAGGTCATCATGCCACTGACACCATAGCTTTTAAGGGCTTTTATTTTATTTATTTTTAAAGCATACTCTCTGGTGGTACAGGCAAACTAAGGAACATACTCACCCAGTGGTTTAAAAAGAGCAGGGTCCTTTGGGAATTCATCAGGGTTCCACAATGAGATGACCATTTAGTTCCCCTGAAAGGCAATTTTCTTCACTGCTACTGTGCTTCCCTGGCAATGCACAGCCTTTGCTGGCATTTTGCAGCATATGTTCTTATTGTATGTGTAGTAATGTTGGGATCCAATATCACCTATCATAAGAACATAAGAAGAGCTCTGCTAGATCAGATCCAAGGCCCATCTAGTCCGGCATTCTGTTTAGAGAGCATGGCCAACCAGTTGCCTCTGAAAAGCCCACAAGCCAGACATGAGAACAACGCAACCCTTCTGCCTGTGTTTCCCAGCAACTGACACTGCAAGGCATATCACTTTGATACTGGCCATCATGACTGATAGCCATTGGTTGCCTTATCTGACATGTTTCTTTGATTTTTTAAATCTCCTTTCAAAGCTAGCCCTCACAACAACATCTTGCAGTAGAAAATCCCACTGTTTTAACTACATGCCAGGTGCAGAAGCTCTTCCTTTAACTTGTCCTTCTATCTGTCACCATCAGCTTCAGCGGATGACGCTGAAGTCTAATATTATGGAAGAGGGAGAAAAACCTAGTGGTCTGTGACAATGACTGGTGTGAGCAGCCTGTACCTTGCAACATGCCCCAGATATGCACATTTTTCCTCAGGGGTAGAAGGCACAGAAAGCAAGGCAAGTATTAGCAGATCCAGAGCCCCTTCCAGAGTGAATGCCAGACAATCTCACACTTTCAAAGAGAGTGCTTGGTTTGCCATGATGAGCAAGGGTTTAGGACTGGCCACTCAGTGCTTTTGTGGAAGAATCAGTAGAGGGCAGCACAGATACATCAGTGGTGCTGGCTGGGTGCCTGCCTTGGGATACACTAAAGCACAAGTGCTGGGACTGGGAACTTTCTTGGCCCTCAAGCAGGGACAGACCAGTGTTGGAGCAATAGGAGGTCATCCAACCTGCTGTGACCCCGCATGGGACATGGGGCAGCAGCTGGCAACCCCATCCCATTTCAAGTGACTCTGTTGGTTTGTGGATGGCCATTCCAAGAAGTGCAGAAAAGCTTTTGCTGTGCCCTCACCACTCCAGAATGATACTGGTAGAGGGTCAAGAAGGAGTATTTAGCACTCTGTTCTATTCTCTTCATTCCTTTGGACCTCCTCTTCTTCATCAGAACTGGGAAATGGAGAATCTAAGGGCTCCTGCTAACTCTAACCAACATTTATTCCAGATTTTTAAAAGAAAGAAAGCACCCAGTGTGGCCCAGCTGTTATTCTCCACTCTTCCACCAGCTCTTGCCTCCTCAGACATGAGAGCGAGAGAGAGTAAAATCTTACCTTGTGGAAATTGTTAGATATATTCTAGTGCCAGAGAGAACCTTTGTGCATTGTTAGGGTGCATAGTACTTAAAATGTCTCCCATCCATAGGAGTGTTTGTGTGTGCAAATTGAAGCATAACCCATTCAAATGCCCAGAGCCAGAATAGACATAGTGGAAGTGAAATCAACTCAATACAAACAAACAGCTGAGATCCTGGTTGTTGCTGTGTGCCTTCAAATTGTTTCCAGTTTATGGCAACCCTAAAGCAAACTTATCATGGGATTTTCCTGCCA
This sequence comes from Gambelia wislizenii, assembly GCA_030847615.1. Lineage (NCBI taxonomy): Eukaryota > Metazoa > Chordata > Lepidosauria > Squamata > Crotaphytidae > Gambelia > Gambelia wislizenii. The sequence goes on from JAUMIR010000002.1 coordinate 266,316,727, forward strand.
AGGTTTGTTCACAGGGGGGTTGCCCTTGCCTTCCTCTGAGGCTGAGAGAGTGCGTGACTTACCCAAGGTCACCCAGTGGTTTTCCATGGCTAAGCGGAGATTCAAACCCTCATCTCCATAGTCCAACACGCGAGCTGCTACACCATGCTGGTTCATTGAGATCCTGGACTGGGAGACAAATTGTAGTCTAGAAAAGGCTAGACTTACACGTATGCTACCAACGTCTTTCTCTCTGTTAGCCTCAAAGGTACTACAAGATCCCTTTGCATGCTTAACTACAATATGTTCCCCATCCAACCCCTCCCGACCCACCTTTTTTCTGTGGCAGCCCCCAACCCCACATAACCATTTTTTATTTTTTTTTTGCAGTGGAGAGAGGGCGGGAGTGGTGTAGAAATAGCCAGCCATTTTCCTGTACCGGGATGCATAGCAATAGCATCATCCTCTGGGATCTACAGAGGACCCTGAGGCGGTCCTAGAGAGTACAGTACTTGCCACTGTGTGTCCAGCTATAGGAACATAACTGGGTACTTTTTTTGCTCCCTCCCCCCCCCTGCTCTCCACCAGCCAGGAAAGGGCTGGGGTGGGGTGGGTGGGGGCTAAAGAAAGGAAAACATGTTTGGGGAGGATTTTGTGACTGTATGGTCGGTATCAAATTCTGATCTCTCGAACAACAACAACAAAAAAACACCCAAGTTATGATGGTGTATGTTGGGCTTACAACGTTGTAATTCACTAACAAGATGCCAGCTTAACATCTCTTAACGTGTGGATTATTTTCTTATCCCACTGAATTCCTGGGGAGGGGAAATACATTTCCCCTGAATGGGGCCAACCTATTTATAATCAGAGCATGTCACTTTGGCTTGGTACCATCACAGTTTGCTGATGGGGACATTTTTCCTCCATACATTATATTGGTTTGGACAAAAAAAAAAAAAAATATCCACTGACAGAAATCAATAAATTTGTTTAGCCTTTTTTTTTAAAGCCTAGCTGCTTTTTGTTTGCAGTAAAAAATAATAATTAAAAAAACCTCCCAGTACACAGCAAGCACTTGGGGCTCTTGTTTATAACCACTCAGGTGACAATGTCACAAAATGCCTTCATTATAGGTCTAGTACTCTGTAGATTCTGCAACAGATGGGACTCTAAGGGACGGGCATGTCTTCACTTAATGCTTGAGAATGTTAAAAAATTATTCTGGTATTGTTTTTGTTGTTGTAAATACAAGTTACATGAGAATCTCAAGAGAGGAATAGAGCTGCCATTTTCCCAAAGAACCAAAGTTGTCTGTTTCTCCCTATCACCAGCTTGAAGTGAAAAGCTGAAAGAGCCCAACTGCATTTGGCTGTGGTAAGGGTGCTGGCAATCCTTGGACTTGGGTGTGGAAGTCCTGTTGATGCGGGATCCCATTGGGCCAAATCGTATTCACCTCAAATTCTATGAGGAGCATTTTCGCTATTTAGACCACCCCGTAGTTTGGGACAGCTGTGCCCCCATGTGCAAAGGCAGAGCTGCAGAAGTGAACTATGAGGAAGAAAAAGGTCATATCCAGTTGGAATGAAGATTATCATCATACGGATCTAATGTGTATGTGAATGGGAAGGGAGGAAAATGAGTACATGTTGATTTATAAGAGCTGTGGCATTATTGGAAACCATAAAAGGTAGTAAAGGTGAGAATTCTGGAGGTAAACCACGCTTTAATTCTAAGGCTGCATCTACACTGCAGAAATAATCCAGTTTGACACCACTTTAACTACCACGGCTCTATCCTATGGAATCCTGGGATTTGTAGTTTGTTGTGGCACTGGTGCTTTCTGATGGAGAAGGCTAAATATCTCACAAAACCTAGAATTCCATAACATTGAGCCATGGCAGTTAAAGCTGTGTCAAACTGGATGATTTTTGCAGTGCAGATGCAGACTTAGGGGTTATCCAAATGGTGAAAAAACTCTTCACAGGATGGGAGGAGAATCCTACTTGTCCTAATGGCATTCCATGTAATTTCACTGCATTGTGAAGGAGGGGGTCAATAAAGGCCAAAAACCTCACCAGAAAAGCCTTTGTGGCTCTTCCCATCTTTCTAAAAAAAACAATGAGGGGGTGCGCATTTCTGCTCATTCAAACAAGTGAGTCGATCTGATTTGCTTGCCCAAATGAGAGGAAGTAAAAATCTGATTGGCCAGACAAGTGCAGGGGGGCAGGCTTGCTAGCAAGGAAAGTGCCCACTGCACAACGTTGGATTTTTGCCTTAGTGGATGAGTGCTAAGGTGAGAAAATGGTGTGTTGGGGGTTTTGTTTGTTTGTTTTTTGTTTTTTGCTTTTGCTTTTGTGTTCAAGTGAAAAATTGCTCAATTGTACCTAGGACATTGGTTTTTTTTAAAAAAAAAATGAGGTCAACCATGGCAAACTGAGGTAAGTGCACACACGAGTAAATCACTCATGGCTGCCATGTTTCCTAGCAGGCATGCAAAGCTTATGGGAGCAAAAAAAAAACCATTAGGACAGGTCGCAGCTGCTGCAAAATGTCATTAATACGAGGGGCTCCATTTTTTATGGGCTCGTATAGACAAGCCCCTGGACTGCTAGCTGTCCTGTGAATATCCATATTCCAGTGCCTTTCAATCCAAGCCAAATCCAATTTTCTATTTAGTGTTATGGTTGTTCTAACCAGACTCTGTCTGATGGCCCAAGTGGTTGCTTCAGTTGTCTATGTTAAAGGACACCAACAAAACAGAGCAGAGCTAGCTCCATTATTATGTACAGTGAAGCAGCTGCTTCGGGCAGCAGATGTAGGGTGTCATGAAAGGACATTATTTAATTTATTATGGATATATTTTTTACTGTGAGGAAGGAGATTGATGACTTTTGGGACTTTTTTCCTTCAGCTACTATTTGCCTTAAGTTGGAAGGAGGTGGACTTCATTTCTACTCTTCCCCAGGAAGCAAAATGACTTGATCCATCCCCGTCCCAACAGAGGACTAAACCCAGTTATTTGTCCTATTGAATCAATGGGAACTTGGTAATTCAATACTTAGGTAGTAAGTTGAGTTCAGTGGGTCTACTCCCATTGGACTAATCATTGGACTTTGTCTGATGTGCCACCTGAGAGGTGTGTTCTTGGATCCTATTCACATTTGATAGCATCCTGTTGGATTGTGGGCATTTTACAGACTTAAAAATAGACTTCAAAGTGGTATCCTGAAATTCTCTGTGACCTAGCAAGGGATCCTGGGACTGCATGCTTGAAAGTGCTGCACAATGGGATCTCTCAGTCTCTAATCCATTTTTAAGGAATTTCAGATCCTGGGAAAGCCATTTTTTTGGACACCTCCCCAAACACCCCCATACTAACTGGAAAATTCTCTAGGAGTTGAACTGCAAAACACCAGCTTCTCGGGGCTGTGGAAATTGAAGGGCAGTGTATAAATACTCTTAAAAATAAAGGAAGAAACATCCATGTCTGAACTCTACAGGACTGGGATGATTCAACCTCTAAATCGTTTGTAAAGGATTTCTACAAATATGTCACAATCTAGTGCATGAATTGGCACAATGGGATCCCTTGCTCAACCACTGCCGAAGTTATTGGCATTATCCAACAGGAGCATTTCAAGGTGTACTCACAATAGCAATTATGCGATCTGGGGGTGGATTCATTTGCCCAGAATCTCTATAAAAGTCATTAATTTCATGCCACATCATCCCCACCCTCAATTTTGATCTCAAGGATTTCCTACAGCAAATGAGTAACAAATTGGGCTTTTATGACAGTATAAATGGATGATCTGACAAGACTCTTAGTGAAGAGGGGGTGTTGGATTGGGACAGAATACCCTGCAGGACATTGTTAATAGTGAGAGCTGTTGGAGTAGGCACGAATCCTGGAACAGGGCAGCATGGGCTTGAGTCCTCCCCTAAGACTAGGCTGGAGGGAGGCTGGGACCCCTGGAAATGATCAAACACAAAGGATTAGGACCAGCAGGACTCCTGTGTAGTTGAACCCACAAAAGAATTACCAATCAGAAGTGTCCTCTATTAAAGTTGTATTTGCATTCACTTATTAGGGTGCTATATATTTCTCACTTTCCTTGACATATTAATTTTACACTTTAAACAATTTAATAATATTTCATACATTATGTTGTTATTGCCTTCATGATAATCACATTGTTAACTAGTTTGCTTGTTTTAGTTGTTGCTTTTCATTCACTGTATTCTCTGTTTTTACTGTTTTCTTAAAAGCATACATGCAAGTGCACAATATTCACAATGACCTTCCAGTTGGTGCTGAGCCCCCTTAAAAACAACAACAACAACAACAACAACAACAACAACAACAACAAAACAGGTTTCCTGGGATTGGAGTAGAGTTGTTGAACTAACCTGGTTTTCTCTCTCTTTTTCTCTCCAATTAACAAATACAATTTGCTTCCCTGTCTGAAGAATTGTAGTCCAATTCTTGTACAACAAATACGGTAACTTTTCCAAGCTCTGAAGCAAACATCTATGTTTTCTGTGATTCTACTTTGACAAATAAGAAGCATAAACCAGAGTTTTGTGGTGGATAAGTTTTCTCCCAACTGTCATATGCAGTGGTACAGTTAGGCAATGGACTTAATATATGGAGGTCAATCCCTGAATGGCAATTTGTATTACTTCCCTTACTTCAGAATGTGGGGAGCCAGCCCTGCTTCATACACAGGCTGTCATGCTTCTTTTGCTCATCAGGTCCTAGACTGTTACCCAAAAGTTTTACCTTGGAGGCACCACTGGTTAAATGCCTGAGCCTCCCTCCCTTCCCAAATTTTCCTTGGGATATCAGAAATCAGTTTCTCACCATCAGTGGGAGTCATGGGTGGATCTAATAACAAAGACAAAACCGAGAGCAGGTATAGGGAGTAGATAAAACGGGGAGACCTGGATTCAAACCTGTTGGTTGACTTTGGCCAAGATCCTACATCACAGGAAATGTATGCTGTGCTTGCAGTACATATGGAACCTATACTGAATACTGTCATAGGTCAATATATCATGAATGCATATAACTATGAGTTCATGTGCAGTGTGCAGTGTATAGAGGCAGTATGTAGAATTCAGTGCACAATGCACATTGACACATTATTATAGGTGCATTATTGCACATCGGCAATGGTTCTGCATGCAGAGCTCTTCTTCGACTACCATCAGCTGGATATGTCCATTCTGCATTGTTCAAAGAAAAACACACCATTCTACATGCCCAGCACAGTTTTCAGCTGCATATGTCACTAACCAGATTCTGACCCTTAGGTCAATCACTGCTTTATTAGCATCTCTGCTTTTCCTACCTTTCATACTTATTGCAGGTAGGAAGCCCTTCAGTGAGTGCTTTCCTGTAATCCTGGCTGCATTTTAGCATGACCGCTATTAACATGAGAGTCATCACATATCAAAGCAAGAGGAACACAAGAGGGACATTATCATGGGACAGATATCTGTTATGATTTGCCAATGAGAATAATGTGCTTGTTGCATTTTGTGCTCTGCACCTTTGAAAAGTAAATTGTCGGTGTGTAAATTACCTGCATGGGACCTCACAGAGCCCATATCCCCTGGAATGAATATCTTTTGATCTTCTGTATTAGGAGAGCATGCCCTCCAACATGTCACAGATGAAAGCTGGGACACATGTGGCGAAACAACATCAGAGTGTTGTCAAAATGGCAAAAGTTATTAATGAAGAAGATAAAAGCTAGGAGATACTACAGCAGTTCACTTTTGTCTGAGCCTACTGGGAAGGCAAGTTTCCATTCCTCCTCTTCTCCCTTCTGCTAAGTTAACTGAGTGCATAATACTTTTCCACTTTGAACTCACTTTGCAGAAAATGAAGTGCTTCTGGAAGCCTCCAAGAAGTGCAATTCTCCTTTAAAGCAAGGTGCATTGCCTTGCTTTACCCCCCAAAAGTGTGATGGGGAGATAGGAGAAGAAAAACATGTCAATGTGGAGATTTAAATCCATAAATGAGTTTTTGGTTACTTCTGATTTAAACATATACACACCAAAAATGAAAAAATTCTGGTTACTGTGTAGCCAAGAGGATGATGAAAAATGTCCACTTGACCCACCAGAATTGCACACCCCTGGATCAGAGAAACAGGCCCGTTCCAAATCTTGGGTTAACTAAGCTCGTTGGCAAAGCCAGTAATTATTACCTTATAATGAGTGGCTCCTGCCAAGTGATAAGGAGTGTTCACAGCAGAAGAAATTATATGACTAGTCCTATAACTGGTTCTCTGGTCATAGTTGGCTTCAGGATATGTTGGTTCTTCAAGAGGGCTGCTGCTCCTCTAGATTCTCTTCCATGTTTCTTCCATGGCTGGCCTGGAGAGCTGTATCCTCCTAGCATCCCTCATTGCTCTGGATCCATATCACTGGAATCTCTAATCCTATCTGCTCCTTCAAGCAGTTGTTTGGACTGCCTGTGTAAGCAGGCCAGGTGGCTGTACAACCCATTCAAATGGATGGCGTACCCTTGTCAATGGGATTGAATGGAGCAGAGGAAGTCCTCTGGGAATATACTTTGAATTCATTTTTTTTCATACCTGCTAATTCTGGAAGTAGAAAAAAAAAACCCCAAGGGGAAAGTGTTTCCCTTGTTTGTGCTCACTCCCACTCACCCCATGTTGCTACTACATGACCTATATTGAAACAAGGAACATATTAGAAAGAAATACATTTACATTCATTTTGATAATAATTTGAAAGCTGTGCAATCAAAGACATCCTATTTGTTTTCTGTTACCATATTTTTAGCTAAACCACTGATTCTAACGTTTCCAATGGTTAGGCATCTCTTTTGAGGTCTATTTACAAGACCTTACATCCACACTACCAAACAGCTTGGATTTAGACATCACACATTTTAATTAATTGCTAGTAATTAATTGCTTATAGGTCTCCTACCCGATTCAGAGGGACCATCAGTGTGGGTTGTGCTGAAGCAATATCTGGTCTGCCTGCACCTTAGACTTGTGCTGCCATTATGGGTTTCCTTGAGAGCTACCATGATCTTAGAGTGCTGAGGATTATTCACTAGGATTGCCCCTCTAGCCAAGGTGGGAGAGGACTGGAGGTGCCTGCCCACATGGCCGGCTGCAGTTTGAACAAGACAGAGACATGAAGAGGAAGTGCTTCTAGACAAACAGCTCCTATATTTTCAATGAGGAGGAGTGTTAGAGCTTTGAAATGTTCATGTTGAGGGGGGGATTGCAACTTCTAGACACCATCCGCATGCTTCATGGCTTGAAAAAATTACAACAACTCAGCTAATATGGTCATTTTGATGTACATTCTGAGAGTTGTAGTCCAAAGAAATAACCTTTTCTGAGCTCTGGGCTTTGCACAGCTTTTCTGTCTTAACAGCTTTTCTTTCCTTAACAGCATTTTTTGTCATGAAAACAGAGATGAAAGAAGCTATGGGGAAAGAGGAGAGGATCACAAATGAAAGATGATATCATCTGCATATCTTCTAAACTATACCCTCCAATTTTCCTGATTTTGCAGGGGACAGTCCAATTAATCTTCTGGCATCCTGCTTTTTCAGCTGCTTTTAAAATGTCCCAGTTCCTCTTCCCACTTTTCACCTTTATCCTCAGCTTACTATAATTGCTGCAAAATGAGTTCAAAGTGCAAACTCTGCAGTGGGGAAATAGAATAGAATAGAATCTTTATTACGGTCATAGACCAGCACAGCAGTGGGGAAAGGAAAGAAGGGGATGGAATCTGGCCCTTCCCAGTAGGCTCAGGCAAAAGCAAACTGCTGCAACTTCTCCTAGCTTGTGCAATCTTCCTCATTAATAACATTTGCTGTCTTGACCACACTCTGGTAATGTTTGGCTGCATATATCCCAGTTTTCATCTGTGAAACGTTGCAGGGTACACATCAAGGAATTTTAGTTCTCTTTCCATGCTGCTTCCCCCTTTCAGAGAGAAACTTCTCCATCAGATTTGTTGTGAGGATAAATTGAAAAGGAGGAGGAGTATTATCATCTTGGATTTTTTGGAGGTTAAAAGGAGGACTAATAACAGCAGCAAAATGTCTGAGTATGTCAAGTTGAAGGCTTTCATGGCTGGCATCCATAGGCTTTCCATGGGCTTTTTCCGGGCTGTGAGGCCATGTTCTGGAAGAGTTAATTCCTGATGTTTCGCCTGCATCTGGGGCTGGCATCTTCAGAGAAAGATCTTCTCTGAAGATGCCAGCCACAGATTCTCTGAAGATGCCAGCCACAGATGCAGGCGAAACGTCAGGAATAAACTCTTCCAGAACACGGCCTCAAAGCCCAGGAAAAAACCAAAGAAAACCTATCTCTGAGTATGGTTTGGGCTGGCTTGCTGCTATTAGCATTGCCATGGCTATAACCATCTCACTCTTGCTGTCATGAATGTGTTCACTGATTTCTTTTCCCATTGCCAAATGGTTTATGGAGCTCAAATTGCTGAGGTTCTGAAAGATGTGAGTTGACAACAACACAGCAATGTCAGTGCTGATGTAGTTCCCTTCATGTGTAAAGCCCAGAGCGATTTTTCCCCTGTGCCCTTTCTTAGAATGGCCCTGCCGCTGGATTTGAACAAATGAAGTGGGCCAGGCCTTCCTGTTCACCTCCTGTCCTTTGACCTTCCTCTCTGGATTACCCACAGACCTCTACATCTGTTAATCCTCATTGTCCTAACTCCAGCCTGTAGCCATATGACTCCCTTTGGGCCCAGGCCTGTAAGCATCCTGCCCCATTGGAATTTTAGCACCACTTTCACCCTCCCCTTCTTTTCCTCTGCTATATAATTGCAGCCAGCCTTAGTTGGTTCCCACACTAGAAATCACTGCCTGGCCAGCAGCATCTTATCTGGACAGAGGCTTCTGAGCTTTCTATTATTAGGTGCTGTCAAGGAGATACAGGGCTAATGCATAGGTTCTTTTAGCCTGGATCAGGGCCTTCCCTTCAGGAGGAGTGGAACAGAACACCTACTTGTTTTCTCACAGGGGGAAGCTGAGGATTGCCGCTTCCCCCAGGGTGTGAGGCTTGTGGTAACACATAGGTTGCCACAGCAGAGTAACATGGAAGCCCTGGAAACCAGCCCAGGACTCTTTCCTCAAGAGCTTATCTGATGCCTAGGAGCCAGAGGAGAGTCATTAAGAGTACATGGCTGTTCTTGATGAAAGCAGAACCCCTGCACAGCGTGTTCTTTCTTGGCCTCTGGGCCTCTTCCCCCACAGCTCTGCGTAATGCTCAAAACAGAGGAGTTGGCAACCAGAGACACCTCTCAAAGGTAACTGGATTGTCTGGGTCATACTCAGACTGAGATCCACCAGAAAGTCTCCCCATAGTAACTGCCATTCTGAAGATTCAGTTCTGGGTCTCTGGAAGCAAGCTGGAATCCCCTCCATGCCAGCAAACGCACTTACAACACGAAATCACCGTGTCTATTAACAACCATGCTTTGCATGGCCAACTATGTCATCAGGCAAAATGGAACTGCTGCCTTAGCTAGGGAGGGCACAGCAAAGTGTTGGAGGAAAGAGCAGTGCAAACTATCCACCTTTCTCTGCCCTCCTCTCTCCCACCTTGCTTGCAGCCTTCATATGAAGAAGGGAACACTTTCCCATCACAAGTGTTGAATAAAGAGTCAACTGCTAATCCAGCTCACTTCTTTCTACATGGAAATGAGTGGGAGGGAATCTCATTTTTTGCCCCAAGCAAAAAAAAAAAAAAAAAAAATCTTGAGGAAACCCTGATGCTATGAAATGATATAAAAATACTAAGAATGTGTTTTAAAGTGCCATATGCATGCTCCTGTTTATTCCAGGATTACACAGGTAAATCACAGTTAAAGTAGATGCAATCTTCAATGTTACTTCTTTCACAGAAAATGAGGTGCCAGAGGCAGAAAGAATAGGGATAAATCCTACAGCACATGCAAAAAAAGAACAGTTCAACATGTTTCGGCATACCTTTTATCCAAAATTAACAATATGCACATGTGAAATGAAACAATCAGGTTTACCTTGAACAAGTAAACGAAAACATTTTGAGCCTTTAGAGACCACATGAATGCTTCTTCCATAATGAATCCAGGGATGATTTTTTATTTCTTTCACCAGCCTCTACTTTTCTTGGGTGGCCAAATGTTTATATCTATGCTGCTTTAACATGGGGCAGGGAGCAGTTGGTGAGGTAGGCTTATCTACTCTTTCCTTTTCTCTCTGTTTTGTTGCTCACATATGCTTAAGTAAGGGATTCTGGAGGCAGCTGCTGTTTACTTTGCCTGTTGTAGGTAGTGTTGGAATATAGTGGCAATCTAACATGTTGGGTTGTTTTCTGTTAGAAACAGTTGGGCTGAATGCATCAGAGAGGCTTAGGTAATTTCCTGTTGTAACCTGAGATGTTTGCAATGTGTCTTCCAGAAGAGGGAGGTTCCTTAAATTCCTTTGTCTGGAAGACACAATGCTCAGTCGCCATTGAGATCTCCTGAGGGCAACATGCCTCAGTGGGACCTCCTACATATTTTTATCTTAGAGATGTAGCAATCAATGTATAAATTTTCCTTGGTTTTTTTCTGGCTGTGAGGTCGTGTTCTGGTAGAATTTATTTCTGATGTTTCGCCTGCATCAGAGAAGATGCCAGCCACAGATGCAGGCAAAACATCAGAAATAAACTCTTCCAAAACACGACCTCACAGGCCAGAAAAAAACCAAGGAAAATCTGTGAATGCCAGCCATGAAAGCCTTTGACTTCACAAAACAATGTATATTTTTGTTATCCCTGCCTATCTTCAGGTCCTGCACCTGTGTACTGAAGAATTACACATTATGTTCGTGAGTAAAGCTGTTTTAATATACTTTTTAAAGGACTGTGAAGTACTTTCTTTGTTTTGGCTAGACACTGTGTGGAAAGGGGGGCAATAGGGTTGGGTGGCTGTTAATTGTCTGTGTGTCTGGAATTGCTATGCTTTGCTGTGTGTTTTAAACAGAGACTCTGCTAATTTTGTTTACTAACACGACTGAGGAGATTACCGTCAACCATTTCTTCGGCACCAATTTTAAAGACACCCCATTAGTTCCATTAGGTTATTGAGGCCCAGATTTTGGTTCCAGATTAGTGTTTTGATAAAAGACAATAATTGAAGCTATATTTTTGGTGTGGTTTGTTATTTTCAGTGAGTTTAAAGCATTTATTTTTCCACCCTCCCCACTTGCATCTAGCTGGTTTTTTAAAAGGGCTGTTTTTTCCCTGCTCGAGTTGAGCCTCAGTTTGAATAATGAAGAGAGCCATAATGGCCACGCTTGAGCCACAGATGCAGAAAAGGCTTATCTTCTTGACTCAAGACAATTACAATTTGTGGAAAAAGACGGTTCAAACCAGATTTAAACCTAATACAGTTAGAGATTGCTTGGAAAAGCAACCACCAGTAGATCCTGATGCAAGGAGAAGTTGGGAACAAAAAGATGCCTTAGTATAAGAAATAAGTTTTCAAAGTTTACAAGAGGAGCAATTAGCTCAATGTAACTCGTCTAAGGAAATCTTGGAGAAATTGAGTCAAATCTATAAGATTAATTGTGCCAAGTCTCAATCAATTGCAATTCACCGAAATGATGAAATTAAGATTGCATTCAAGAAAGGACAGTGAATCTCACATAAGGAAATTTATGACCGTACTTGAGAGGCTAATTGCCCAAGGTCTTGTTGTTACTGAAGTACAAAAGATTGCATTCTTTACTGGTGCCCTAGGAGATAATTTTAATGCTTTCATTAAAATAATAGATAGTCTGGCTAATTTGAATATTGGTGACGTTATATAGCACTTTAGAGTGGAATGTTTGGATCACAGAGCTTTGCAACCCAAGAGAGATTTAGCAAATTTTTATTTGCTAAAAATTACATGGCTGAAAGAGCAGAGAGAAAGACTCCTCCCACCAACCAATCACAGGTTCGCAGTTTTACTTGCAATAGGAGGGGTCACATTGCTAAGAATTGTAAACTCCCCAAAGGGGCTGCAACCAGTGGTAGCTCACCAAGACAGACTCAGCCTGCAGTGACCAGAGGGAGCAGAGGTCTCCTCAAGCTGATTCTAAAAGCCAGTTTCAGGATAAGAAAAATCTCTTAGTACACAATCAGGTTTTGTATTCCAGTGATACCTCAGCAGTGGATTATGGAACTGAGAAATATGATGTGGATAATTGATTCTGGATGTTCCACTCATAGCTCATACAATGCTGCAATTTTATTGAAATGGGGGCACTCCAAAAAAGCAATACAAAGACTCCCTGAAACAACAACTCAGTCTTGGCCAAATTGATCACAAAAAATGGTCTGCCCTGGCCTCACATCAGGAGGCATGGAGACGCACTATCCACAATGCTGCAGCCTTATTTGAGAACTCACGCCGAACAAATCCTGAAGAGAAATGACAACGTAGAAAGAATCACAACCTGGAAACATCACCCAAGGACACCTTCTGTTGTGCTTTCTGCAACCAGACTTGTTTATCTTGGATTGGCCTTTTTAGTCATCAGTACGCTTGCAGAAAGCGCAGGATGAGTCCTTCCTGAATCTTCATTTGCGAAGAAAAGCCAGAGAGAGAGAGATTGAAATGGACACTAATAAGCATGGCAGAATTCAAATTACGGATGGACATTTTCTTGACATAAAGAAAGTGTACAATGCATTTTAAATTGCACACTGCCTGATGCAAATGTGCAGCATGTGGCTGAGGAAGTCCAGTTTATTCCCAATTGCATTGTAATATGATAAGTGTGTCTGTGTTAGACAACAAAGGATTTTCAGTACTTTTTGAGAAAGGCATGTGCAAAATATATGATGAAAATATTGTTTATGCGGAAGCATATCAGAATAATGGTGTCTATGAGTTAAGTCTTTCAGGTCAACAAGCATACATGGCTCAAGCTGAGGTGCAGGCAGCCAGAGTGAATGAAGAGAGCATTGACCTGTGGCATAGACACTTGGGCCATTGTGACAAAAAGGCCATACTTCAGCTTCAAAACCAGAGTTTGGGAACTGACATTAAGGTAAAACCACAAAGTAATGAGAATGCAAGCAGGTGTGTAATATGTGTTAAGCAAAAGGCAACAAGACCTTCATTTTATACAAGAACTGAAAAAAGGTCTAGCAGAGTTCTAGATCTGATTCACAGTGACCTGTGCAGATCCTCTAAAGTCCCATCTGTTGGAGGTAATAGATATGCTCTAATATTTGTGGATGATTTTTCAAGGTACTGTGTCACCTATCTACTGAAGGAGAAGAGTCAGGTGCATGACATGCTACACAAGTATGCTGCCATGGTGAGAAACAGATTTGAGAGATACCCCAAAGTTCTTTCTTCTGATGGTGCTGGTAAGTACATTGCACATCACACACAAGCCTTTCTGGAAGAGGTTGGCATACAACATTTAAAAACTCTGAGCTACATGCCAGAGATGAATTCTGTGGCAGAACACAAAATGAGATCTCTAGTTGAAATGACAAAATGTATGTTGGCTGAAGCCAATTTACCCAGTCGACTGTGGGGCGATGCATTTGCAACACCAACTTATTTGCAGAATAGATTGCCAACCAAAGGCACTGAGAAAACTCCTTTTGAGACCTGGCATGGCAGGGTGGCATCCACAAAACACATCAAGACTTTTGGATGCCTAGCTTATGCTTACATTCCTAAGCAGAAGCGAAGTAAGCTAGATCCCAGATCAGAACAGGCCATTGTGATTGGCTATGAGACTTCTATCAGAAATTATAAAGTGATGAACTTAAAGACTGGTAAAGTGACTGCTAGACATGTTGTGTACTTTGATAAAATTAGCAGAATTGACAAAAGAGGAACTGTGATAGACTTTCTAGAAAATGATGTTGATTTTGACATTTTGCTGAAGACGTAGATAATATGTCTAAAGTTCTAGAAACAGGGAGTGAATCACCTATGTTAATGTCAATAAATGAGTTTGATGTTACAGCAGGCAAGATGGACACAGAATGGCACACCTACAAATGAAGATGGAGATGACCTGAATAGATTGGACGGTGATGCTGAAGCTGAAGAAATTCACCATGATCCACAATAGGCTCCTCCCAGATACCAACTGAGACCAAACCATGGAGTGCCTCCTGACAGACTGTCCTACCTGGTAAGGTTGGCATTACCCAATAAATCAACAGAAGAGGAAGACAGTGAGCAGATGCCTACACATGAGGCAGCTCACGATGTCAAATCTAGTACCATGAAACTGTAGCTAAGCTTAGCCGCTTTTAAGCAAACGAGTGTCAGGCATGTTAATGTGAAAAATGAGGAATTAGACATATTAAAGGATTTAGGCTTCAGACAAGGAGAAGCAGACACACATTTGTATACCGGATTCAAAGATGAACTGTTTACCTACATTCTGACTAACGTTGATGATTTGATTATAGCAGCTCAGAGAGATGATGACTACGAAGAACTTGTGAGAAACCTGATGCTGAAATGAAAGAACTAGGAGATGCTATGCATTGCTTAGGCATATAGATTCAAAGAAAAGAAGGTGGTTCTTTCCTGCTACATCAAAGCCAAATAATTATTTAACTTTTAGAGACTCTAGGAATGCAAGATGCACACAATGTGGCTACACCTATGGTAATAGACTTTGCTAAAGTTAATGAGTATAGTGAACTTTTACCAAACAAGAAGATGTACAAAACAGCTATTGGAAAGCTGCACTACTTAGCCACAACCTCTAGACCTGATATAGCCTACGCTTATTGGAGTTCTCAGCAAGAGAGTTGATGCACCAAGTAAAAGAGATTAAAATGCAGTAAAAAGAGTCAAAAGATATTTAAAAGGGACTATAGATTTACAGTTGAAGTTGCCAGTTAATGCAAACCCAAATCTTGTTTGTTTTACAGATACTGATTGGGCTGGTTCCAGCAGTGATTCATGTTCAACCAGTGGTTACCTGTTCCTTTATGGAAATGGGCCTATTTCTTGGTCCAGCTATAAACAGAATGTTGTGGTGCATTCCTCTACTGAAGCAGAATACATTTCTGTGGCACAGGCCTGTAATGAATTGCAATTGCTTGATAAATTGTTGATTTTTGTATTCCAGGGCAGAAACCTACCCTAGTGTTTGAGGACAACCAGAATTGCATTAAGTTGTCTGAAAGTGGTAAAAGAGTGACGCCACTGAACAAGCATATTAAGACTGAGTATCACATTGTTCATGAGCTGGTGACAGATGGCATGGTAAAGATGATATACTGTCCAACAAGTGAGATGACAGCTGATATTTTGACAAAACCATTGCGAAGAGACATGTTCCAGAGACGATGTGTCAAGATGGGGATAATGGGATGCATGTTAGATTGAAAGGGGGTGTTGGAATATAGTGGCAATCTAACATGCTGGGTTGTTTACTGTTATAAACAATTAGGTTGAATGCATCAGAAAGGCTTAGGTAATTTCCTGTTGTAACCTGAGATGTTTACAATGTGTCTTCCAGAAGAAGGAAGTTCCTTAAATTCCTTTGTCTAGAAGACACAATGCCCAGTCGCCATTGAGATCTCCTGAGGGCAATATGCCTCAGTGGCACCTCCTACATATTTTTATCTTAGAGATGTAGCAATCAATGTATATTTTTGTTATTCCTGCCTATCTTCAAGTCATGCACCTGTGTACTGAAGAATTACACATGATGTTCATGAGTAAAGCTGTTTTAATATACTTTTAAAAGGACTGTGAAGTACTGTACTTTCTTTGTTTTGGCTAGACACAGTGTGGAAAGGGTGGCAATAGGGTTGGGTAGCTGTTAATTGTCTGTGTGTCTGGAATCACTACATTTTGCTGTGTGTTTTAAACAGAGACCCTGCTAATTTTGCTTACTAACACAACTAAGGAGATTACAATCAACCGTTTCTTTAGTGCCAATTTTAAAGATTCTCCATTAGTTCCATTAGGTAGGCACACATAGATACAGTATGATTGCCTAGAGTAGAATCCCATTCTTCCCCTGCAGGTGGGTGTAAAAAGACTTTATAGAAAGGAGCTTTTTGTCAGAGACTGTGTTAATGGAGGTATCCCTATATTGAACAGCCTCAAAAAAGACACTGGGCACAAAGGCTGGCATTATGAGAACCTTGGTTCTCATTTAAAATTTTGAAATGTATGGTTGTGTCAATTTAAAAGTACATGATTAATGCCTAACGAAATCTCAACTGCCAGGGTGGGGCAAGCTAAATATGATCCAAAATATGACCTTGCACAACCCTTTGCCCTTCCCTTCTGCAAAACTAACTAAAGAAACAAAAGTATGCACAGATGGTGATATTTTCTTCTTTTTTTAACAGATTATTTCTAACACAGAATTCTCCTTTTTCTGATGGAGACTTCAAGTTTTCCTGTCCCAGAGATCTCACAGTATAATTCTGTAGTATTTACAGTATTAACATTTTGGGGGGCAAATTGTCTTAAATTCATCTTCACAACAGTTAATTAAGGTTGCCATTTTCCCTGTGGGGAACTGGCACTAAAAGCAGAGTCCTTCCCCTGCCCACTCAGAGGCATCAATGAGTTCATGGGGGCTAGCTCCCAGCAGAGAGAGCCACAGTCATTTCCACCATTGAATGATTGCAGAAGCAGGGGTGGGGGTGAGGATGAGGGGGATGGGGGTTGGGGTGGGAGAGATGCGGCTGACCTGTGCAAACTGGTCCATTAGAGCTGCAGATGTTAGATGCCACATTTGCACCAAGAAACTGCGGATAAATGAAACTCCCTCTGGTATAGTTGTAATGGATTTATTTTATTTCATTTTTCTTGCCATATTGGTTTTAGATTATGAGAGATGCAAAATAGCTGCAGCAAAGGACTGAAACTTATGACCCCAACAAAAGCCAAAGCTAGGGCTGGAATAAAGATCTCAGCATCTTCTTCTTGGCCCAGAGAAACAATTTCAAGGAACTCTTTGATGTGCTAACCTTTTTGTGATTCAGATTTCATCCTTTTAGGAGTTCCTCTGAGTTGTAAATCATGAGATTCCTCATACAATCATAAAGTTAACTTTCAAAATATTTAATAACTTTTAGCCTTTGTGGTTGCTGAGTAATAAGCCTCCTCCACTATGCTCAAAGAGGCAAAAAGAGAGAGGAAGGGAGAGATTTCAATGCGTTATTTTGTAAAGAACTTGTTATCATATTACTGATTTAGGGATGGAAATTGTGTTATTTAAGCATTAAAATATGGTCTTAAGACTTTCTGCTCGAGCAAATAAGCATTTAGAAGCAGGATGCCACTTAGGGTTACATGCAAATGTTTAAAATCATGTACCCAAGTCTATGTGGAAGCAAGTTACGGTCCTGAGCAACATTTCTGTTCCAGAGGACAGACATACTCTCTCACAGAAATGTTTAGTCTGTTTTTTTTTTTTTAAAGCCTTCCCTTCTTTTTCTATTTTAGACCCTGGTCACATTGGAGCCAGAAGTCTACATTGGGAAATCACCATGACAAAAGGGACCAAAACTAGCATTTGAGCCCATCCCATCTGCTGTGATGGTGTCCTCAATCATCTCTCACTGACTGATCACGAGCAGCAGTACAGTGGTAAACCCTGAAGTGCAAGCACTCATCTTGACTGTCCCTGCAGGCAGTCCTCTCAAGTTTCCATGTGCACACTGTGCAAAGTATTATGATTAGGGTATTTCTCATAACATCTTGTTGAAAAACAACCCCCCCTCCAAAAGATTTCAGTTAAGTTGAGTGAGTCCTGAAAAATTAAGGGACAGTTATTTATTTGTTTGTTTGTTTGTTTGTTTGTATCCCACTGTCTTCCCACATCTATAGCAGCAAATGATGCCATTCTCCCTGTTATTCGAAAAGACTTCCTCCCTCAACCCTGAGAATCCAGGGGCACTTTCACATTCATTAATTACAACATATGATTCCCTTTTAACTGCCATGGCTCCATCCTATGGAATCCTTGGATTTATAGACTGGTGAGCCACTAGAGGAGCTTTCTGGCTGATCATTCTAAATGTCCCTTCCTAAAATGCCAGTCCCAGGATTCCACTGGAAGGAATCTATAGGGGTGTATGAGCATTAAAATTAAAAATGTATTAAAGATTCCAGGGAGCAAGCCCTGAAAAGTAAATGTTTAATGTAGAGCAGAGTTAGGCAGAGACACAAAGCGAATCAGAATCAATTAGCGTTGGTAAGTGCTGTAAATCACTCATTCATTAAAGCCACTAAAAAAAATAAAGACAATGAAAACTTTGCTTTAAAAAGAATATCAAAGCATTTACTAACAGGTTTTGCAATCTACATATTCAAAGGCAAAGGTAGCATATTGATTTAACTAACTGAAGGATTTCAGGGTAGAACTCACCCAATCCAGTGAAGTTCAGGTTAGGATAGGATAAACAAGGCAGGATTCCCTAATCTTAGCTAGTGGAGGGGGGGTGCAGGAAGAATGCTATATCTCCAACAGAATCAAAGCAGTTAAAGTGGAATAATGGGGATATAATTGTATAGTGCATAAAGGTTCCTGGCTCAGCCACTCCAGCGATCATAAGCAGAGGGTAAGAAACTTATGAGCAAATGGCTTGTGTCACCTCTTGCATTACAGGGAAAGTGGAGGGGGTGTGGGAGGGAACACCTGGGGCCATGAACTGACAAGATTTGTAAGGAAATTCCTTCCTACCCCCAGATGTGATATTCACTGGGGACATCGCTGTGAAGGAATGCCATGAATTGACTCATTTCACTGAACCCCACCCCATGCCAGTACCATTCCTTGAGACTCCTCCTGCCACACAAGGAAGTGGATTAAGATTCACAAAACTAAGGACTTGTCTAAATTGGGGTGTGTGTGAATTAATGTGCATGAACACCAATTTGAAGCAGCTTCGATTTGTCTTAACATTATTTTTTTTTTGCAAAGTAACAGGCGTGTCCCAAAAGGCATGCCTGTGAATCAAGATGGCAGGTGCGAGTGAATTACTCACATTTTTATTGTGTCAAGTTGCCAGCACCGAATGGTATTTTTTAAAAAAAAGTGTATCTAGTGTGCAAAAGTGCAATATTCCGCCTAAATAAATTTTTAAAAAGAAAAGAAAAAGGCTGTTTCACTGTTTAAATACACAATTGCTAAGGTGAAAATCCAAGATGGTGGTTCTCAGCGCTTGCCTTGTTAGCAAGATCCACCCCCTGCCCACATCCGACCAGTCAGCTTTCAACTTCCGCTCATATGGGGAATGTGAATGAATGCAAACTGGTTGTCCCAACGAGCAGGAATGTGCATTCCCCATGGAGATTTTAAAAACTCTGGGGAAAGTTGTAAAGGCTTTTCCTTCAGACTGATGGATTTGGCCCCCCTCCTTCCAAATATGGTGGATTGATGTGGGATGGCATTCAGACAAATTGTATTCTCCTCAAATTCTATGAGGAGTATTTTTGGCATTTAGACAACCCGTCTATGAGAGTAGAGGAAGATGACCCTTGATTGAATGATTGAAAAGAAGCATCATCCAATCAAAATGCACAGGAAGGACAAAGAAAGCAGACACCGGAAATGTTATGCTATTGGGCTACAACTTTTTGAATATTCTGTCTAGCTTGGCCAGTGGAGAATTCTGGGAGTCATCTTCCAAAAGAGTAACACTGTCATGTTCTGTGAAAGACTAGTCCTGTTTAGTCACTGGAGGGATTTTGCACATGGGAACCAAAGGATTTGGGGAGTTCTACTCCAAAAAAGCAATACTGTATTTCTAAGCTCTGAAAGAGAGGAAGTGTTTTAGGCAAAGGTGTGTGTCCTCCACAGACTCAAAGTCAAGTCTAGGAAAAAAGGGGAGGCTGTAGGACAGGCCAATGGCATCATCTCCCCCACACTGTAAATGGGCAAAGCTTGGGGAAGTAGACTTTTGAAGAAGAACTCCCAGAAACCCACAGTGACCCTGCTAGACAGAAGATTCTGGAAGCCTGTCCACAAGGATGTGTTCCCAAGCTATGTAAACCAATGGGTGTGGCTGAGAAATAGTGATAACCAGGACTAGCATGAAGCAAAGAACAAGATGGCTTCTCCTTCCCCATTCATTGCTCACAAGCACACTGGACAAGCAAACTTTTTCTACAACATACTGGTAATAGGACAGTGCCCTCCACCACCCCTGAAGACTGCAGGATAGTTGAGGGGGTGCTATTCTGCCAAGTGGCAGAGGGTCTTTAAGATTCAAACAAGAAAATTAGTATATCAGTCTACCCTTCCCTTCCCTTCCCTTCCCTTCCCTTCCTAGATCTATTCAGGGGAGAAGGGATGAACAAAAGACAACTTATTCCTCTTCAACTGCTGGAAACCCCTCCAGCAATATAAAAACTGTGATATGTGGGAAAATCATTATTGTAATGCAATGCAATCTTGTGAATCCCATGTTAAGTTCAGTTTAGGAATTTTCCCTGCATGCATCAGTTCTTTCACACACCCCTTCTCCTTTCACCAAGCAATTTCAGCCAACTGGAGCAATGGGTCATTCATCACATGACCTTATTTAAATATTATTACACTTTGTCTAAGTTCCTTTTAAGTTTTGTCTCCATGTGGCTAGAGCCGTCTTAGAAGTTCTTAGAATCTTAGTTCTTAAGCCACCTGTGTTCCTTTTAGTCGAGTCACCATGTAGCCCACACCACTTAAGGCTGCGTGAGTCTTTTCCTACCCTAAATCCTCTTAGTCAGTTAGGGACCTTTTAAGTTTGTTTTAATATGTAGATTAAGATTGATATACCTTCAGTAAACTTTTGATATGTTTTTAAACTGACTTCTTTGTTGTTTTAATGAGTCTAATTGACTGGGTGATCAGACCACACATTTAAATGTTAATTGAGCTGTGTCTGCATTCCGGATGCTTTACTCTGCTTAATTTGAAAGGAAAATGTTTTTACTTTTAAAGAAGATATTTTTTATTTTTAAAAGGGCTAGATCCCTGGAATTTTTAATACATTTTTAATTTTAGACTCATACCTCCCAATAAATTATGGTTATGGGCCCAGTTGAAAACTTAAAAGCTCAATTTAATTTTTGTTTTGCAAAAGTATTGTTTTTCCTTTTTACCTGATCACTCAGTCTCTCTCAGCTCCCCTGGAGACAAAGACAGTAAAGCAATTATGGCCGAAGTGCATGCTCCTGGCTTGAATTCTATTCTCAGTCTGGAGAAACTGAATGGCCCAAACTATTAAAAAAAATGGGCTTTTTCTTTTGAAACATATCTCAAAGCCATGGGACTAATTCATGTTTTACATGATCAGAGACCGGCTCAAGGGAGAGCGCAGACTGATTTTGATAAAGATGACCAAAAGGTTTTGGCTTTTATCATTTTTGCTGTGGATGATGGACTAGTTTCTGAAATCAAGGATGAGAGAACAGCAAAAGCTGCTTGGGACACTGAAAAATCTCTATGATGTTCCATCTATGGGAAATAAAGTTGCATTAATGATGAAGCTAGTAAACATGAAGCTAGCTAATCCTAAATTTTTGGAAGAGCACATTAATGATTTTAGAGCTACATTAGCAGAATTACAATCTCCTGGAGAGGAGATCCCAAAGGCTATGCAAATTGGGGTGTTCTTGACAAGTTTACCAAAGTTTTACAATCCCATAATAAATACCTTGCAATTAAAGAATGATTTAACTCTACCAGAAGCCTATATTCAGATAAGAGAATTTCAACATAGACAAAATTTGATGCAAAATGACAAGTTTGAATCCAGAAATTCTAACTTTAACCAGCAAGTTAATTTGGCTGAAAGGGAAAAGCAGCATTTTAAACGAAATGGTACTCACTCCAACCCCTCTTCCTTCTCTTCTGAGCCAAATGGAGGGCAATTTAGAGCTTCAAAGGGAAAGTCATTCTCACAGCGGGGGCAAGAGGCAAGAAAGTGCAAAAGGCCAGAGAGATAGAGAAGTCAATAGTAAACAGAATTTTAACATTGGATTGGCATATGGAAAAGTAATGCAAGCTTCTGGAAATGAATATAAAGATTCTTTCCTCATAGACAGTGGAGGTAGTAATCACTTCATTAATAAAAGGGAGTATTTCCAAGATTTTAATGAAGAAGTAAATTTCCCTGTGTTTCTTGCAAATGGAGATTCTGTTATAGTGCAAGGAACTGGAACTGTGTGTTTACCTATGCAATTCGGAGCTAGGACAGAGATATTAAAAATTATGGACGCTCTTTACACCCCAAAGTAAAGAGCTCCCTCTGCTCTGTAAAAATGAGTACATCAAAAAGCAACAGAGTAATTTTTAAGAAGAATTCATGTTATGGTCTTCATGGCAAACAGTTGATTTTTAAAGGCACTCTAAAGGATGATGGCCTTTATCACATGGAGATCAATGATTCAAATGCCAATGTTGCCACTCAGTGTAAACACAAAGACTGCATAAATTTATGGCATAAAAGGTTTGCTCATCAAAATGTTGAATGCATAAAGATATTGGCTAATCAAGAGCTAGCAAGAGATTTTCAATTCAAGAACTGTTGTGTGAATGAAGTGTGTGGAATGCATTAAAGTAAAATGTACTGCACCTACACACAAGCCTCTCACAGAAAGACAATCTACTAAACCACTTGAATTAATACATTCTGATCTCTGTGGACGATTTAATCAGAAATCAGTTGGTGGAAACCTCTATTTCATGACTCTCACAGATGATTTCAGCAGGTTACATCCATTGCTACTTCCTAAGGGAGAAAAGTCAAGCTTTTGAAAAGTTCAAAGAGTACTTTAATTACATCACTAATAAATTTAAATATAAAATTCAAAATCTGAGAACGGATAATGGTACAGAATTTGTCAATACTCAATTTGATGAGTTCTTAAAGCAACATGGCATTAAAACACCAGACTACCAGAATTTATAGTCCTCAACAAAATGGCTTAGTGGAGAGAATGAACCGAACCTTAAAGGAAATGGCAGTTGCAATGCTTTTAGAAGCTAACATGTCTAAAGCTTATTGGTCTGAGGCAATTCTCACAGCCACATACTTATACAATAGACTTCCAACCAGATCTAGAAATGTTACTCTATTTGAATTGTGGCATAGTGTGAAATCCAGACTGAACCATCTCAGGGTTTTTAGATCTAAAGCTTATACATACATTCCCAAACAGAAAAGAGAAAAACTGGACTGTAGAAGTGAAGAGGGAATTTTTATTGGTTATGCCAAAAGTGCTTACAAAATCCTAAACCCTGATGGACGCACAAGGAAAATAACAAATGCTGTTTATGTTGATGAAAGACCTCAATTTAATTCTAATCCAAACAAAGAATTCTATTCAGATGTGTTCACCGTTGAAGAAGATCCTGATTCCCACCAGCGGCCACAGCGTGTGCAGCTCTTTCACCCTCCTACAAGTGCTTCGCATCCAGAAGGGGCTCCCTCAGCCCAGGACTTACCCAGCCCAGGAGGACGGAGGACTGGACGACACACCATAGGCAGAGCCAGGAACTCAAGTCCAGGTGAGACAGTCTGCAAGTGGTAACAGGGGAGTGCCTCCTTTGAGATTCTCCTACCTAGCCACAGGGGAAAGTCTTCTGGAACCCTCTGACTAGCAGAAGATGAAAGGACTGCCAAAGTCTGATTCTGAGAAATGGGTGAAAGCAGCAATGGCGGAAATGGAATCTTTATATAAAAATAAAACTTGGACTTTGACAGAATTGCCAAAAGGCAAGAAGGCAATTGGCTGCAGATGGGTCTTTACAACAAAACAAAATGCAAATGGGGAGATTGAAAGATATAAAGCCAGACTTGTAGCTAAAGGTTACAATCAGCAATTTGGAGAAGATTTTCATGAGACTTTCTCCCCAGTAGTTGCACACACCACTATTAGAACCTCATTGGCTGTTGCAGCTTCCAAGAAAATGCATGTACAACATCTAAATGTGAAAACAGCATTTCTTTATGGAGATCTAGATGAGGAACTGTACATGGAACAGCCTTCGGGATTTGTAGTACCTGCAAAGGAGCATCTAGTATGTAAACTTGAGAAAAGCTTGTATGGATTAAAACAAGCAGCCAAGAAATGGCACGAAAAGTTAAATCAGCTCCTTATCAAAGAAGGATTTACTCCAGGCACTGTTGACCGATGTGTTTACAAAAGATTCAGAAACAATAGATGGACTTACATTGCAAGTTATGTTGATGATTTGATTCTGTGCAGTCAAGACAAAGCAGATAGTCAAGAGATACTCCTGAATCTCCAGAAAGAAATAGATATTAAAAGTTTGGGAGACATCTCACACTATCTTGGAGTATAAATTGAAAGAGACCGTGATGGAAGCTTCTTTCTTAATCAAAAGCAAAAGATTATAGATCTTCTGGACTGTCTTGGCTTAAAAGATGCAAAGGATGCTCAAACGCCAATGGAAGTAGGTTTCTTAAAGAGCAATGAGGCATCTGAACCTTTGAGAGACAGTGAAAAGTACAGAACTACAATTGGAAAACTTCTGTACATAGCTAATTTCACTAGACCTGATATTGCAAATGCTGTTGGCATCTTATGTAGAATGGTTAACTCTCCTACTCTCAAAGATTTTGTTGCAGTGAAAAGAATTTCAAGATATCTAAAATCAACTGCTGACTTCAAACTGATGCTGCCAGCATGTGACCAGCCACGACTGATTGCCTCTGTAGATGTGGATTGTGGATCCAATCCAGTGGAGAGAAAATCAACCAGTGGAAACATCATCTTTTACAGTGGTGGAGCAGTAAGTTGGACAAGTCGAAAGCAGAGTACAGTAGCAGAAAGTTCCACCGGTGCCGAGTGTGTCTCAGCGAAAACAGCTTGTGATGAAATCAAATGGCTGCAGAATTTGCTTCTAGATCTTGGGATAAAAGAACCCAAGCCAACCATTCTGATGCAAGACAATCAAAGCTGTATCAAAATTTCTCAGAGTGACAAGACTCTGAAGAAGAACATAGACATTGCTTTCCACAAGGTGAGAGAGATGTGCCAGAGTCAACTTGTTCAGCTGGAGTACTGCAACTCAGAAAAATGATAGCTGATATTTTAACTAAGCCCCTTCCTGAGGACAGTTTCCTGAGACTACGAGAAGAAATGAAGATTGTTCATAGAATCTACATCGATTGAGAAGGGGAATGTAGTATGTGGGGAAATCATTATTGTAATGCAATGCAATCTTGTGAATCCCATGTTAAGTTCAGTTTAGGAATTTTCCCTGCATACATCAGTTCTTTCACACACCCCTTCTCCTTTCACCAAGCAATTTCAGCCAACTGGAGCAATGGGTCATTCATTCATCAATGGGTCATTCATCACATGACCTTATTTAAATATTATTACACTTTGTCTAAGTTCCTTTTAAGTTTTGTCTCCATGTGGCTAGAGCCGTCTTAGAAGTTCTTAGAATCTTAGTTCTTAAGCCACCTGTGTTCCTTTTAGTCGAGTCACCGACTAAAGCATCCGGAATGCAGACACAGCTCAATTAACATTTAAATGTGTGGTCTGATCACCCAGTCAATTAGACTCATTAAAACAACAAAGAAGTCAGTTTAAAAACATATCAAAAGTTTACTGAAGGTATATCAATCTTAATCTACATATTAAAAGGGCTAGATCCCTGGAATTTTTAATACATTTTTAATTTTAGACTCATACCTCCCAACAAAAATCCTTTTGACCAAGTTCTGTGTCATCTTGGGCACTTCTGACCTCTAGTGAAGTTCACTAGACAGGGAACTCTTGGGCTTGTGTACATTTTCAGTACATTAACTGCAAGGTAGGGCTTGACTACACTGGCCAAACACCCCAGCTTGCCCCACTTTTTTAACCCTGCAGTCCAAATGATGCAGGGCATTTACCCCAATCTGCTCCCAGGCAATCCAGATGACCCCTGGGGCAAATACAGGGCTGGAATGGGGACAAGCCAGGATAGGACCCTTTACCAGGTTTTAAGAAAATACCCGGTTTAATCTAGTATTGCCAGATTGGGCCCTGCATGTCCATGGGAGCCCATCCCAGAAGCTGCTCCTCGCTGCTGTGGCCAGCTCCCTAGCTCCCCCGGAAGCCAGGCAGGAGTTCTGCAGCATGGGACTAAGGCTGGTCACATGCAGGAAGCCTAAAGTCACATGTTGTGGGATACCTGCCTGGCGTATGCGTTAGTGAGAAAAGAGTAGCAGCAGCTTCAGTGATGGGCCAGTGTCCTGTGTAGACTCCAGTCCATTTTCTCTATCTAACCAGGATGAGCCACCTATGCAGCAAGGATATGCTGATGGGGATCTGGCATATCCTGCCTGGTGTAGATGAGCCCATAGACTCCTGAGGCTGAGTGGCTCATATTCTCTGGCTTCAAACATCTGATCTAACGCCTCAAACTCCATGAATCCCTGTACAAAGGCAAAAGATACATCAAAGACATATGAAGATAGAAGGCTTATTGTGTGTATCAATTCTTAACCTCAATCATGTTAATCCAATCATTTTTATGGGAATGGGCTCCCCACTACAGGAACAGAACTACGTACATACAGCTTTCTCCTGCCAGTATCTTGCTGCCACTGCCCAGTATTTTCTGCTTGATAAGATGGCCTTGCTCTGTCTGATGGTGGCTTCCCAAAGCCTTGGTAGCTTCTCCCAGGCCACCCTGTGACTTCATGACAGAGAGAACTGAAGAACCAGGGACTTCTTCATTCATGCCTTAGCTGCTACACTACTAGAACCCTGGCTCAGGTCAGACTCAGCTGCCCTGGAAATTCTGTCTGTCTCAGGATGTTAACGAAGCAACTATAAGGCTAGTGTGGGCTCTGAACAGCCTTCATGGGCAGACATGTTAGGCATGTTGCAGGATCCCAGTAAACATGGGCAGTCTGCAAAGATGACTTTTTGTTCATGGCAAACCTTACTCAGAGCACAAAGATGCCCATCAGATACTATCCCAAATGTCTCTCTCCCAGTACAGTTCCAATTCCAAATCTTCCCCCAAAGCAGGAAATGATGATGTGGCTGGATTTTCCTGTCCATTCAAGGAAGAAAGCTGCGGGGGGGGGGGGCGCAGGAGAGAAACAGAACATAGAGTTAAACGTATTACACATGAAGAATTTATCACACATTTGGAATCTGTTGTGCATCACTTCAGATCAGTAGCATAAAAATAGACGTCTGTTCGCAAAATTATGTACAAACCCACACATTTTCTTTCCAAGGAAACAAATGATATTTGTGAAATTCTATTTGGCCAAATGCCTGGTTACCTGACTGCAATTTTTAATTATGAAATGTATATAGAAGAGTTCCTGGTCCAGAAATGCCAATGTGAAATTAAAAATGAACTAAGGGATGCACATGAACACAGCCTACACAAGCAGCTCCAGCAAATTCCAGGAATTGCAACACTGTTTTGAATTTCTCAATAGCTTGCCTGGTTCGTGTGTTATTAAACACTCCCCTTCCCCCCAGCTCTATCTGGTAGGTCTATCATCCAATTTAATTATAGTAATGCTAGTGTGAGACTGGGATACTTGGGTTTGTGCATAGTGTCAGATATCATAGAGAGTCTTAAGTGAAAATTTAATGAAATATAATATCCACAAAACACTTTGAGAGGTAGATTTAAAATGGCATAACTGAGGAAGCTCAGTAAGTAGCTGTAAATGAACTCAAATTAACCTCAAATTACTATGTGCTGGAAAAGATAATTGGAATGAACAAGGGGTTGGATTGTCTTTTATATGCAGAAAGTATTTTTTTAAGTTTTGATTAGAGGTAGCCCTCGAGCTGTTGTAGGACTGCAACCCCCATCATCCATAGTCAGTATGGCTGATGGTGAGGGATGATAGGAGTTGTAGTCCAATAACATTTGGAGGGCCATAATTGTTTGCTCCTGGTTTAGATAAAATACGACAAAGCAGGGTGAGGAAGGAGACATCACAGGGTCTTTACCTGTGAATGAAGTGGAAGGAGGGAACTATCTTTCAGTATTTTATGGCTATGTTGAAGGGGTTCGTGTGAGAGTTGTAGTCCAGAACAGTAATATTGCCAAGCTTTAGCTACAGCATCACTTATATCTGAAAAGAAGTCATGAATATCTATTGAACTCCATCACCATATCTTGCCCTGGAACCTCCCCTGGCTATTATCTGAAAACCAGTTGCAATAAAACAGAGTTGATTCCAAATAAGCACGAAACCTCTCATGCAGGAAGCTCATTGGCATCAACATGGAAACATCATTCACTATCAGCAATGTACTAGAGTTTGCCTAATTTGGGATGACCCTGCTTAGCTTCCAAGATCAGGCAGGATCTGGTGCCTTTTAGAGTATTTAGGGCCTTTTGTTTACTGAAGAGACCCTTAAGGCCATACAGCAGATGAAAAACGGCAAGGCAGCTGGGATTGATGGAATACCACCTGAAGTTTGGAAACACGGAGGTCATGTACTCCATGTTAAATTCCACAAACTCCTTGTGAATTGCTGGGGAAAATGGGAACTGCCATCAGATCTCCGAGATGCAGTTATCATCACCTTGTACAAGAAAAAAGGAGCAAAATCCGATTGCTCAAACTATCAAGGTATAAAACTGCTCTCTATTGCTGGAAAAATCCTTGCAAGGATACTCCTGAACAGATTAGTTACTGCTATTGCAGAAGAACTTCTTCCTGAAAGCCAATGTGGCTTCAGAACCAATAGAGTACTACAGATATGGTATTTGCCCTTAAACAACTGCAAGAGAAATGTAGAGAGCAGAACAAGGGACTCTATGTAACATTTGCCGACCTCACCAAAGCCTTCAACACTGTGAGTAGAAAAGGTCTGTGGCAGATCCTGGAAAGACTAGGATGTCCCCCCAAATTCTTCAAAATGATTATCTTGCTACATGAGGGCCAGCACGGTCAAGTCAGATATGGCGATGCTCTTTCAGAGCCCTTTCTAATAACTAATGGGGTGAAGCAAGGTTGTGTTCTTGCTCCAACTTTATTTACAATCTTCTACAGTATGATGCTCCAAAGGGCTATGGCAGAGCTCGAAGAAGAAGACGGCATCTATATATGTTACCGTATTGATGGTAGCTTGTTTAACTTAAGCCGTCTGAGGGCTCGCACTAAGATTCTAAACTATCTAGTCCGTGAGCTGTTCTCTGCTGATGATGCTGCCCTTGTTGCTCACAGAAGCAGCTCTGCAACGTCTAACATCCTGCTTTGCAACAGCTGCAGAGCTATTTGGGCTGGAAGTCAACCTGAAAAAAACGGAAGTTCTGTAGTATATGGGGAAATAATCATTATAATGTAAAAGCAATCTTGTGTACCTCATTCACATCCTTAGATAAGTCTAGGGTTTTTCCCTGCATGCATTTGTTCTCCCAAAATTCCCTTTCTCTTATTTCTCTGGGCACTTCCAGCCAACTGGAGTGCTGGGTCATTCAACACATGACCTACTTTAAATTTTATTGCTGTGTGTAAGTTCTCTTTTAAGTTTGAGTCTCCATGAGGCTGGAGCCATCTTTAGCCATCTTGGACATCTTTAGACATCTTAAGCTTTCTTTCCTGTAACCATGCAATGATGTTTACCATGCAGCCTGTAGGCTGGGTGAGTTTTTCCTACCCTAAATACCATTAGTTAGTTAGGAACCTCTTTTTAAAGTTTGTTTTAGTATGTAGATTGAGATTGATATACCTTCAGTAAACTTTGATTTGCATTTTAAACTGACTCCTTTGTTTTGTAATGAGTCTAATTTAACTGAGTGATCTCAGACCTCTGAATACACTTTTTAAATGTTAATTGAGCTTAAGTCGGCATTCTTAAGTGCACTCTGCATGAAGTTAAAAGTAAATGAATGATTTTTTAAACTCTCTTTTTAAAGGAGATAATTCTTGTTGCTTTTTAAAAAGGACTAGATCCTGGAATTTTTAATACAATTTTATTTTTTAGAGTCATTACTCCTACAAGTTCTCTACCAGCCTGCACCACAGGACGAATACCACCATCCCCACATTGCCGTAGGTAAATCTGTGCTTAAGTCCATTCAGCAATTCACCTATCTGGGAAGCATCATCTCCTCAGATGCCAAGATTGACAAAGAGATTGATCACAGATTAGCAAAGGCATATAGCGCATTTGGAAGACTTTACAAAAGAGTCTGGAGTAACAAACACCTGAGGCGAAGCACAAAAATCACTGTGTATAGAGCCATTGTACTGTCTATTCTCCTTTACAGGTCTGAAATATGGGTCACCTATCGCCAACACTTACGACTCCTCGAACGTTTTCATCAGCGCTGTATACGTACAATCCTAAATATACACTGGACTGACTATGTGACGAATGTTGTTGTCCTTGATCAAGCAGGGATCACCAGCACTGAGGCCATGATATTGAGAACACTGCTGCGCTGGGCAGGGCACATTTCTAGGATGGAGGACCATTACCTCTCCAAAATAGTACTTTATGGTGAACTCGCCATGGGTCAGCGTAAGAGGGGCGCTCCAAAAAAGCGATACAAGGACTCCCTGAAACAACATCTCAGGCTTGGCCAAATTGATCACCAACAATGGACTGCCCTGGCTTCACATCAGGAAGCATGGAGACACACTATCCACAATGCTGCAGCCTTATTTGAGAACTCACGCTGAACAAGTCTTGAAGAGAAATGACAACGCAGAAAGAATCACAACCCAGAAACGTCACCAAGGAGACCCTCTGCTGTGCTTTCTGCAACCTGACTTGTTTATCTTGGATTGGTCTTTTCAGTCATCAGCACGCTTGTAGAAAGCGTGGAATGAGTCCTTCCTGAATTTTCATTTGCGAAGAAAAGCCAGAGAGAGAGAGACAGAGACATCTTAATATCACTAATAGCAAACCTAGCTTTTCAGCAAGCTTTTCCAGGTCCATCTCACATTATATTTTTAGGCATATAGCTAAAACATAATATGTATTTGCCATGAGCATTCAGTGTAAAAGGACACATACACACAACCCTCCCATATGTTGAAAAGAGGTGGTTCTTGGAGGGCTGCCCCCACCCACCATCAGAATTGTGTACCAACTCTTTCTTCTTTGAATGTCCCTGATGAGCTTTGATAAGAAAAGATCTCCACGTATAGAGAGGGTAAAATGGAGAACTCCTCAGCACAGGAAGACAACTTCCCTCCTTGAGCATCAGAAGATGTTCCTATAAACCCCTCTTTTGTGCTAGTTACATTTCCATGCATCTGAGGAAGTAGACCAAGTCTACAAAAGCTTATGCTACAACTTCTTTCTCTCATTTAGTCTCAAAGGTGCTACAAGATCCCTTTTTGCAACTAGTTACATTTTTATTAAGTTGACAGCATGGCAAACCTGGCATTCTTAAGATAGCGGTGTATCCCTAATGCCATTATCATTCAACTTACCTTTGTATGGTTTCTGCTGAATTTTTTAAAATCTTCTTAATATCATTTGATATTCAGGCTGAATTTGGGCAACCAATCAGAATGGTCCTAAATATCCCTGACTTACATGGTGGTAATTGTATTCCCATTTGAATGAACTCTGCAGTCCATAATGATCCTGTTAGCCCTTAATACTAGCAGTGACCATTACAGGGGTTCTCATAGTCCGAAGAGGGTAGCACAGAAAGTGATGTTCATGGCTTCCCTTTGCTGCAAATTTCCAAGTCTGAAGGAAGACAACAGCTCAAATATCTTTTCAGCCAGTAGCAACCAACTGACCCCTAGTTGCACTAGTCTTCTCATGCCAGGAGAATGACAGGCTGTGATGCAAATGTCCCACCTAGCTAGGGTTGCCATAATTCCCTGCCACAAAACTAGGACAGAGCACCTGTGGGGGGGGAGCCCTCTTCTCTCCCCCTTCCCTGCAAAGAGGGCACCCAGAGCATCCTCAGGGGGGAGGAGGGGGGAGCCCTCTTCTCTCCCCCTTCCTGTGGGCAGAGCACCCATGGGGGTGAAGGAGGGCACCCAAAGTCCCACAGGAACTCTGTGGGAAGCAAGTGAGCAGGCAAGGGCATGTAGGCATGTGGGGAAGGAAGCCAGTGGGCAGGGGAATGAAGCAGGAGGGAGTGCCATCCCCCAAAAACTGCCGCCTGGGGAGGACTGCACCCTGTCCCCCCTCCCTCACTATGCCAACCCATCAGGCTGGGCTGCTTGAAGCAGCAGATCCTGGATTCCTCCAGCTCTGGAGGGAAGATATAGACTCTGCCTTCCAGAGCTGGAGGAATCCAGGATCTGCTGCTTTAAGCAGTCTAGCCAGACAGGATAATTTTAAATCTGTTTAACCTGGGATTTTCCCAGATTTCCGGGATGTATGGCAACCCTACACCGAGCAGTGCCTACAGTTTCTTCTTCTGACCTGGTGGTACAGAAAACCAGGGTCTGATCCATAGGGCTCCTGGTCTGAGCCAGTGGCATTTAACAACACCAGTTATGAACCAAGGAGCAGTTGTTTTGATACAAAAAGACATTTTGGAAATTTTACTTATTTGGACTTCATGCAGACCTTGTAGCTGAAGGATTATCCGAGTAGTCAAAAAACAAAAACAAAAATAATTTTCAAAATCTCCAAAAAGGCCTTCATGTGCTGACAAACCAGCCAGAGAAGTTTACCTTTCTGGGGAATTCAACATGTGAATGCCACAACTGAAAAAGCCCTTCTCCTCCTTTCATCTGGAATGAAGAGGAGGTCCAGCAGTCCAGATCCATTTGTCCCAGCACTGAAAGTTGGGATGCCATTGTGATAATACAAAACTTTATTTCCCATTATCTGCCAGCTCATCAATCAGGTAAACAAAGGGTTAATTAGGGTATAGAGAAAGGTGACGCCTTTTAGGGTCTGCATCATCACAGATGTCTTAGGTCACAAGGGACACTGACCAATCAAAGATTCCAGAGTAGCAAACCTTCAGGATGCTTCGAAGACAAGGTAATAAATACTGCCTCGGGCCACGAGGCAGGGAGAAGAACAAAGGAGTCCTGAGGTGGGGAGGACCTCCTGTTGGCTGGAGAAAAGTTGTTCAAGACTGGTCTGAAAACAGACATGTGGCTCACAGCATCCGCTGAATCCAGCAAACTGAACTTCATGGGCAGTAAGTAGATCAGGAAATGTATTAGCTAGATGCGTAAGGGAATTATGTTTATTTTTCCCACTTGGCTGGATGTTTAACTGTATCTGAAACTTCTAAGAGTATACCTGGAAAGGGAGAGCCTTTCCATGAGAATTATCTGCATGTATGAGCTCTGCTTAGAATAAATAAGTTTTTCTAATCTTTCTCAGCTAATGCATACATGTGCCTGTTGCTCAGTTGTTTCTCTCTTCCCTTGGGAAAAGAAGGGAGGGATGGTAACATATCTGCAGGGGTCAGGGAGTAGAGTAGGAAACTCCATACAGTCTCCCTTTGGACTGTGTGAAAGGGGAGGGTAGATTTCAAAGGGTGGTGGCAGTGATGCCAAATGGGGGCCCAATTTAAGGGAAATCCCAGGCAGATTGAATTCCCAAGATTGCATCTCAAAAGGGCAGCTTAGGGGTTCTCAGGCAGAAGAAACCCCCCTCAAGCTGTATCACAGCTGTGGAGAAAGAAAATAATTCTAGTCATAGTTTAAAAGTGAAAATATGGATGACAGAAACAATTTCAGTTATGCGTTTAGCACTGTTCACTGACAGGGTGGGGTTGGCACGCTAGAGTAGTACTCTTGTACTTTTCATAGCATCTTGACTTGAAGAGATAAAAAGAAAAGCTTTTAACATCATGTTTTCACTGCTAATTCCTTATTGCTAAAGGCACAGAGCAGTGGACCAGCTGAAAAGATGGCAACTTTCACTGCTGTGTGAGGAGGACAAATGAAGAGGCTGCTGGTGGTACTCCTACATTTTCCCATAAAAGTGGGATGGGCAGATCAAGGCACAGGAAGGAGGCCCCATGCTTTGCTTGAAACTTCTGCTCCCCAGAAGACAAGAGGGTTCTTGTTACTCCAGTAGAGTGCTCCTGCTCAAAATGCTTCTACACAGTATACATACACAGTAGCCTACTAGCTGATTTGGTCCAGTGTCATACATCTTTTCTCTTTCTTATGCCCACTGATAGTACTCAGCCAGTGAGTGTGCTA
This sequence comes from Gambelia wislizenii, assembly GCA_030847615.1. NCBI lineage: Eukaryota > Metazoa > Chordata > Lepidosauria > Squamata > Crotaphytidae > Gambelia > Gambelia wislizenii. The sequence continues at coordinate 266,350,845 of JAUMIR010000002.1, forward strand.
TATTGGCTTAGAGTAAAGACTCAGGGCCATTGAGATGTTGCAGCAGCCCTGCTTCACTTGGTTTCACCTCATAGTGCCTCGGCCTCAGGGGAAGGCAAAGGCAACCCCCTCTGACCAAATTGCCAAGAAAATCCCATGATAGGTTCACCTTAGGATCGCCATAAGTCAGAAACAACTTGAAGGACACAGCAACCACAATGCTGGCATCAGGGTTTTTAATTTACAGTATTGAAAATCTGCTCAGTGATTAACTGAAAATGGGCTGCAGCCTAAAATTACATTGAAAAGAACAGAGTGCATACTTTGTTATTATTCGAATAGCTGTCTCTATATTGTAGGAGAATGTTTGGCATGGCTGTGTAGGTTGTGCCTTGGGCCTAATTGCACCTCTTGGGAAATTTCCTGCCATAGTCAGATTTTCTGCTCCCTGTTCTGCTGCCTGTTTATCCCCTTCACCGGGTCTTTAAAAGATATTGAGAGCAAACAATTCAGTAGGAAAGGATTCCCTCAAAATGTTATTTTTCTACCTTGTGGAAAGCTTCATCTATAGATTTTCTAGAAGCATTCTGGCTTGAAATGCTTGTCCTTTTAGGCCAGAAACATGGTGACCTTATCTATCTGTTTTATAGGCACCCTTTGTAATGGTTTGCAATGCAATCTTGTACTCACTCATCTGGGAATCAGGCCTAATAACCTCAGTGTGTAACAGTTCACTGATAGTGTAGACTAGGGGTAAACACACACATGCCCCATTTTGAACTGCAGCTCCCAGAAGCCACAGGCTGTATGACCAATAGCAGAGGATTATGGGAGCTATAGTCCAAAATTTCTGAACAGCCAAAAGTCCCCATTCCTGGTGTAGATTTTATATATATATATATATATATATATATGATGCAGCCCATTTACAATCTTTACATGCTGTTCCAATTCTGGTTCCTTGTTTATTCCTGAATTGCCAGTGCAAAGAGGGCATTCTAAATAAATGCTAATCAGTGGGCATGAAGGTTTTAACCAATGAAACATAGTGCTCTTACACAACTCCTATTAATGTCAAGGGGACTGTGTAGGAAAAAATCCAAGTGGAATTGGACATATGGAGATTATACACTAAGTAATAATAGAAAGCTTCCTCAGCCATCAGGCTCTCAACCAAAAACCCAGCACCATTCTCTCTTTGCAAACTGGGCCAAAGCAATGTTGGGCCAACGAATACAGCATCGCTGCTGTCCATTAAGTCTGATCAAGAAGCAGAGCTTGGGGAAATTATTCTTTTGGACTATTGCTCCCAGAATTCCCCAAACAGCATGGTCACTGGCATCTAAAAAATAAAATATACAGCAGTTTTAAAACTTGATAAATAACAACAACCCATAATGTAAAAGCAACACTTCCCCAGGACCTCAGAACAAATTATAGGGAGAGCAGAAATATTCTCAAGTTGATACTTTAAAGTTGATTGGCAGCCTTCACATCAGACTCCTGAGAATAGAGAAATGCCTTAACCTGTTATAGAAAACAGTGATAAAATTGGGCTTAGTCTCATGTGGCATACCTTACAGGGTTGCTGTGAAGAGAAAAGGGCATGGGCCTGAGCTCATTTGCAGAAGAACATGATTGATACATGTTTTCACTCATGGGTTTTAGCTAGGTGTGTGTGAGTTTGTGTGTGTGTGTATGTGAAACTGAGTTTTATGTCTGAAAAACCAAAATGTTCCCATGCTCAAGGCAATTCTCAGATTTCTCATCTCCCTGGTCCTGGCCTCACAAGTGCTCTGTAGTTTGGCTCACAGTTCTCAAGCCCCCAGCCTGTTCCAGCTCATTACCAGCACCCACCAGAGCTGTATCTATGGGGTGGGGGGAAAGATGGCTTTCCCTGCCAAATTAGAATTCTGCCCTCTCTTCCCCTGCAATTTTCCTCCAATCACCAAATTCCTAGCTTTGTCAAGAGTAAGAGACTGAAAATCCTTCTCACCTTGAACTCCTACATTTGCTGTGTTTGCATTTCTTTGGTCGCTTTGCCTGCTCCATTTTTTTGGATGCTTTAAACTGTCTTTCTAAAAACACTGGACTGAAATTTGAAGTTACTGCAATGCTGGAGATTTGGGAACTGGAGGAAAATTTCATTTGTAGGGGCAGGATTCTTATTTGGAGTGAGGGGACAGTTCCCTCAATTGGACCTCTTCTAGCAGCACCCCCTAAGCTTGAAAACGAGGGGCGCCTGGCTCTCCCTTTTCCAGGCCAGACTGAAGTTAGGCTAGCAATAGCAGGGGCGACGGGAGGAGCCGAACCTGGCCTGCTCTTCCCTTCCAAAGGAGCGGCCAGGCCTTTGGGCGCTGGGCAAAGCTGCTTTTCAAAAACAGAAGCCAGAGCGGGTGCGCTTTGGAGCCATCGAGTGGCAGCCTGCATCTGCAAAGCGGGGCCCCGTGCCAGCTTGGACCGCGGGGAGGGGTCCCTTGGTAGTCGGGGTGGGGGGGGGGGGAGAGAGGCCAGGTGGCTCAAGTACTGCCGAGTGACCAGCTGGGGCCGTCCTCATGGCCTCCCCAACCCCCCAGGGTTATCCTCGTATTGACTTGCCCTAGTTGAGCAATAGATGGAAGGCGCCGAGGGTTGGTGGTCGGGCTCGGAGGAGTTGCGAGGGTGCAGCGGCTGGGAGAGCCTCGGCTCCTTTCGTGAGCCAGGGGTCCTTTTAGGGGGAGGGGGCGTCCGGCCTCAGTCTTCGCAACCGAGCTGGCAAATGGGTCGATTCGAAATCCCTGAGCTAAAGAGAGCGCACGCAGGAGGGAGTTGTCCTTCCTGTTTTAAAAGCGATGTCCTGATAGATAGGGATGAATTTTGCCATTTAAAACCGATCGATGTATTTTTTTTTTTAAAGCAACAATTTAAGAAAATAAAACGATAGGCTGGATGGGTTTCTTCCCTCGATTCTCCCAAGCATTATCCTTTTCAAAACCGACTTTCTAGCCATGGCCTCTTCCGTTCGTTTCCCCCTTTTTTTCTTTTCCACTTTCTTTCCACTTCATTTCCCCTTCCTTCTTCTTTGCCATTCCAGAGACAAAATTCTTGGTGTCTCATTTATTTATTTTTTCTTTTACCATGTGTATTTTTAAGAGAGCGTTGTTGATTTTGAAAAGCCAATAAAGGAACGGAGGAAACAAACAAACAAACAAACAAACAAACCAAAACCAAACAGGTTGGTGACCAAAAGGGGAATCCCGTTTCATCCTCGGTTTCATCCTGAGACGTTGGGTTTGGGCTTTTTAGAATCGGAGCGTCCAAATCCCAGATAACATTTCGCTGCGTTTCCTGGGGCAGAAAAACCTTTCCAAAGGCATGAAAGAGGTTTTGCAGCATAAATGCCTTGGATGCTTTACTCGGGAGTCAATCCCACCGACATCGGTGGGATTCACTCCCAGGTCGGGGAGCGCCCACGACTGCGCCCCTGGCCACGCCATGCCTCTCATTTTGTCGATTTGATCAGGAAAAGATCGATTTCGTTTTGCACAGAAATGCCAGCACTCTAGTAAAGAAACGGGAGGCATTGATTTCAAGCAAAGCTCTGGGCAAAAATCAAAGGCGGAAGACAGAAGGGGTCGGGAGAGACCCGCCTTTACGTTGAAAGTTAAATTAACGTGGACGTTGTAGTTTTGTGCAAATCCCATGCCAGGTTCGCCGCCTTTGCTTGGAAGGGGGAGAGGGGGAGAAATGTCATTATTTGTCCCATGAAGGGGTGGCGTTTCGGTGGCTCGGAAGGGAGAGGATTTCCTCAATTCTATCTAACGATTCTCTCGATGATTTTTCCCTTCATAAGTGTCTTTGGTGGCCGTGTTTTCTTAGGGGATGGAGGGAAAGTATTGCTATTAAAGTATTGCAACCAACGGGCAGCGCCGTGTCAGGTGTTTCCTGGTGAAGTTGGGAAGAGTTGAAGAAGGAACATTGAAGAGACGCCAGGAATAAATTAAAATCCGATAAACTTGTGGCTGGAAACGGCTGAGGGTTTTTTTGTCTGAGGTTTTTATTTTTGGAAGGGGGAAGAGTTGCTTGCATGAAGAAGAGGCAAAAACACCCCCTCGGAAGGCCCGCGGTCTTCATTTCGTAGAATTTGGGAGTTTAACTCTTTGTTGCGCGAAGTAAAGTGTTAACACGGGTCAGAGCTAGCCTGCCATTATTTTTGGCTCCGGGTCACTATTATTTTTAAAACTCTGTGTGGCCGGTTGTACCTTTGAAAGTTGTTTGATCGACTTGGTTTTCATGCACGCTCTCTTGTTTCGTAAGGCAGTTCTTTTCAGCAGAATCCTGTCATTTAATTATTAATCTCTCAGAAATAAATCTCACCACCTAAAGGGGCTTTACTCCTTAGGTAGAGTTGTTAGGGTTGCAGCCTTACAAGGCAAACCCTTCTCCTCAGATGTAAGCCTACCTGAATTTAATGGGACTTACTTCCAATTTACAGAATTACACCATAAAAGCAGAATACGGGGCACAGCGCAGCAGAAAGATCTCCTGCGCAATCCCACCTGAAAGGTTGCAAGAGCCCTTGGACATTGCCTCGCTTTCCCTCAGCTGCTTTGCTTTGCATTAGCAGGACTCGGGTCCCTGTTGCATTTGTTCCCTGCGGGGATTTATTATTTTTTTAAAATGTATTTCCCTTTATTATTAGCGTCTCTGAAGGATTTCTTTGTTCCAAAATGTTCAGTGGTAAAGATCGAGCCAAACCGAAACTTTTATTAGCCTCACGGTTGATTGCAACGAGGAAAGGCAAACACCCACCACTGCTTAAATCCTCCCACCGTAATTAAATGGGTCTAGGAAGTTGCAATCCTGAAGATGCGAAGCAACCACTGAACACCGCCGAAGTAACTTCCAGTAAGGATAGGATCGCGCCGTTAAGCGCATCATCCATCAGTCGGCATCATTCTCAGCCTATTGGCATTATCCGGGGAAGTTAGCGGAGATGTTTGGTGTGAGTTTCTTGTGCCATCCTATCACGCTCTCCCCCACCCACTCTCTCTCTCAACCACACGCAGGGTCTCCTTGGCCAACCCGGGAAAATTCAGGCACTTAATCGCCAATCTTCCAGGATTTCAGTGGGTCCCCTTGCTAGGAAGAAGCACGGGGGTGGGGATAGAAGGAATCCACCCGATCCATAATAACCCTGCTCGGGAATAAACCAATTAACAAAATAGCTTTTTTAAAAAAACACCAAAGTATTTGTGAAACCACTATTTAAGACGCCTCTCCAAGAGGTTTCTAAGAAGGCAGGCACGGAAGCAGGGCCGGGCGGGCAGCGGGCTCGCCTTGTCCCAGGGAAAGAAGCGGCGCAGAAGGGCCCTAAGCTTGCTGGATGGGGCTGCCTGGGGGCATCCAGACGTGTGTGCGCCGGGCCTCCTCGCTCGGGGCCTGTGGGGAGCGGGCGAGGGCGGCCACGCGCGGGAGTGGGGAGGCTCCCTCGCTCCCCCTCGCCGCTCCCCCGCGGCGCCATCTTCTGCCTTCGAAGCTGGGAAGCTGGGAGGGACTGGGGGATAAAAAGAAGCATATTATTATTATTATCATTATTATTATTATTATTATTTTACTATGGTAGTGGATTTCTGGTTAAGACGCGATACAGCCCATTTACTTCGCAATTCCCAGCGGTTGCTGAGGGGAAGGGCAAGGCAAGGCTCCGGGCCTGGGGCTCTCTCTGCCGCCGAGGGGAAAGCCCCCTACCCCGGAGCCCCTCCGGCCCGGCCGCCACCAGGGCGAGTCCCCCTCGGGCACCCACTCGCGGGCAGCGCCGGGCCTTGGGGGCCGCCGACGAGCACCGGGGGGCTGGCTCTCCCTTGGCGGCGCCCCTCCGCCGTTGGGGGGGGGGGCTGGTACCAGGAGGGAGGCTGGGAGCCTAACAGCCGTCGGGGGGAAAGAAGGACGCCGCCTGTCCTCTCGATCGGACTGACGCCAGGGGTTGGTTTTGCAAGGCCCATGCCAAGGGGACCGGCCACCAGGCGCGGGCGCGGGCGGGTCGTCCACGGGAAAGCCTTTCCAAACGCCTGGAAGTGTCGCTTGTATTGAGGAGTCCTCCGTTTCCACACACGCGCCTTCCCTGGCTCCCGATTCCGCCCCCTCTAACGCTAAGGCTAAGGCTAAGGCGGAGGCCAGGCGAGAGGCCGGCTGCTCGGGGGAGTCAGGCCCACGACGTCCTTACGGAACGCGGGAGAATTAATTAGCAGCTCCACGGCGCAGTCGTGGCACCGCTAGCGTGGCGCCATCCTCCCAAAATCCCGGGATATGTAGTTTGGGGAGGTACTTAGCATTCCGTGCCAGAGAGCTAGAAATGGTCCCAGCTCGGGAGAGTGCGTGCACTACAGCTCTCCGAGTCACCTCTCCCCCCCGCCACGAAACTACCAATCCCAGGGTATTCTAATACGGAGCCTAGCAGCGCGGGTAGCTCTCAAACTTCCGTTCACCGTGTGATGTATAGTTCCCCAGAGGCGGCCCTTGCGCCGGCAGGGCAGGCGCCCGAATGGGAGGAGGGAGGCCCTTGGGCTTTGCCTCTTTGGCCGGGGCCCCCTCTCCCGCCTCTCTCGCGGGCTGCGAAGGCCGCGCCACCCACTCGCGGCCATTCCCACGAACGGGGGAGGCGGAGGAGGCAAACCCAGCTGAGCTTCCTCTGGCCGCCCCCCTCCTCCTCTTCCTCCTCTTCCTCCCCACCCATGAGCCACCTGCCTCCATTGGCATAACCTCCACACGTGACGGGCCCACAGGCGCTTCCTCGGGCGGCGGGCGAAGCGGCGCCTGCGCCTTCGGGACGGGGAAGCGGGGCGAGCGGTGGGTGGGTGGGAAGGAAGGGGGAGGGGCTGCCCCCACCCCGAGGGGCCCCGCCACCCTCCGGGCCTCTGTAACCCCCACGCCCTTCGCCTGCGTGGACCCCAGCCCTGCCACCCGAGACACTCGCCCACAGCCAGCCACGCACCCCTTCCGACCCGGGGAAAAGCCGACGGCCTCGACGACCCCCCCCGACTCTCCCTCGCCAGGGGGTGCTCCGGGACCACCAGGCCGAGAAAGCCCCCAGAAGGAGAAGGCAGGAGGGTTGGGGCGCCTTTGCTTCGGAAGGGGGGCGCAAAGACAAGCAGGGGGGCTTCGCCTCCTGCCGGGAGGGGGGCCCGAGCCTCTCCCACTCCCGATGTGTCTTTGGGAGGGGGGGTTGATTTGGTTCCTTCGAAGAGCGAATGTTGTTAAAAGAAATCTGGAGACCCCCACCCCTCCCCTTATTATAAGGCAGGAGAGAAAGCGGGGCGGGGGGGGGAAGAGTCTTCCATAAAAACAAAAGCTAGAGCCGCATCTCCCCCTCCCCATTTGTTTCTATGGGGAGGGCAGGGGGGCCGAGGAGGGCGATGGAGGGCAAGGCAGCCGGGGCAGGGCGCGTGGATGGCCGCCCCTTCCCAGCGTCTCCTCCCTGCTTCGTTTTCGTTCGGCTCGAACTTTCTGACAGACGCCATCAGGGTCAAATCCCACCCTACGAGTGTGGGGGGGGGAGGCAGAAAAAACGAGGGAAGTTGGGGTGCCTGCCGTTCTTTGGAGAGGGAGTCTGTGAATCCAGGCCTGGGATCGGGACCTCTAGGCATCCCCCCCCCGTCTCTCTCTCTCACACACACACAGCCCGGTGGCCTTCCTTCTCCTCGGCGGCGGGAGGCGCTGCCCTGCCCGGGCCCTTCCGTCGCGTGTCCCCCTTCGCTTCGCTTCGCTTCGCCTCCCCTCGAGGGCAACTCCGTCCCCTTTCGCTCCCACCCCCAGCCCTCCCTTTCCCCCTTGCGGGATCCGACTCTCTCCGCCGACCGAGGCCGCCTTCTCCCTCTCCCGCCGGGGGAGACAGACCCGTCGCCAGCCTTCGTCGCCCGGCCGGTCCGGCATGAACCGCGACGTCGGCGGAGGGTGGCCGAGCCCCTCTGGGCGGCCCTCTTTAGGGAAGGGGGGTTCCCCCTCTCTTTCTCCCTCTCCCAGTCCTGCGGGCCGAGGAGTGTGGAGCGGGGGGGGGCGAAAGGGGGCGGGAGGGGCGCGGGGATGGCGGAGAGGAAGGGGAAGCCCACGGGAGCCCCCTCGACTCACGGCGCGGCTCCACTCGCGGCTCTCTCCCTCCCTCCCTCCCACTCACTCCAGCGCCGCGCTCTCCAGCTTGCAAGGCTTGCACCCCGGGCGGCGCAGGCGGCGGCCTCACCCCCCCCCCGGCCGCCCCCCAGCGCCTTCCCTCGGCTGAGTCCCGCCGCCGCTCCGAGGCCCAGCGGGCGAGGGGAGAGCGCCCAGGCCAGGCGCGCCGGAGCACCGGGGCCCGCCGCCCGCCCGCCCTCCCTCCCTCCCGGCGCCCGGGGGCTGCCTCTCCTCTTCGTCGGGGGCCCCGCTTGCGCCGCACCACGCCGGACTCTGCGGGAGCCGCCGCCGCCGCCGCCTCCCGGCCCTCCCGCTCAGCTGCAGAGGCAAGAAGGCGAAGGGTCGGGGACAGAGGGTCGCGGGGGTCCGCCGGCTCTCGGGGGGGGGCGTGGGGCTTGCCGCTGCTCCCCCTCCCTCCCTCCCACCTTTCTTTTTTTGTCTGAGGAAAAAAAAAGGGGGGGGGTTCTGATGTGTGGCCAACTTCTCCCTTCACCGTCATGGTACGTGCCGTGGAAATCAATAATTTCCTCTCTGATTAATACTTTCCCTCCGAAGCCGCGGCGGCGGCGGCGGCGGACAATCCCGCCTTTGTGCGGGGCCGGCCGGGGGTTCCCGCACGCCTCCGGGTTGGCGAGGAGACCGGCGAGGCCACAGACGGGCCGGGCAGGAGGAGCGCCTTTAGACACGGGGGGGGGGAATGATGATAACGATAATAATAATAATAATAATAGTAATAATAGTGATAATAATAATAATAATAATAATGTCAGTAGTAGTAGAAGAGGGTGAGGGTTGTAACCGGGTGGAAGGGGCGACTGCTCTCTTTGACAAGGAGGGCGCCCCTTCGAAACGGGGCAAGCGATGCTTTTGGGGTGGGGGAGTCGGGTCCCCAAGCAATGGCCCCCTCGCCTTCCCGCCCTTCTGCCCCGCTTCTTTCTCCCTTCTGCCTCACATGTCTCGGGGGTTGGCAGCCCCGGGCCGAGGCGCAGAGGCTATGCCGGCTTCTCGCCCCCATGCTGACCCCCGCCCTGGGGTGCCTCGGAGCAAGAGGACCCCCGGAGGAGGAGCTGGAGCCCGGGAAGAGGCCGCCCGGGAAGGTTTCGGATGGGGGCAGCCCTCGTGTGGGAAGTCGGCAAGGGCTAGGTCATCATCCTCATCACCTCTGTCATATCATCATCATCATCATCATCATCATCATATTAGGTTTAGGATTACTATTATTTCTTTCACTCAACCCAGCGCTTGACAGACTCGTGGAAGGGGGGGGGGGAAGAGAGAGGCCCCTGCCCCGAGGAGTTTACAAATCTCGCTGCCGCCGGCAGACGGGGAGACAAAGGAAAGGGAGGGCTGGGCCTGAAGGGGGCGGGGGAGTGCTCGGGGAGAGTGGGGTGGGGGTTGTGCACAAGCGCTCTTCCAGGTCAGCTCCAGCACTTTTCAGCCAGCATTGGGGGGGGGGGAGAAGAGAGATTTCGTAGCCATTTTATCCCAAACGATTCGATCATCTGGGATTAGCGTCGCCATCCCCCCCCAACACACACACACCCGGCCCCCGTCTCCTCAAGTCCTGAACCCAAGCATCCCGCCTGAACTTGGCAGAGGGGCTGCCTTTCTGGAAGTTGATCTCCTCTTTCCTCTTTCTTTTCTCTCTTTTTCTCTCTCTCTCTCTCCTCTCTTGCACCCACTCCCCACACCCCTTCTCTCTCTTTCTCTTTTCTCTCTGGCCAGCCCCGTTGCCAACACACACACACACCATCCCGGTCACCGCAGCAGCACAAGAGGCCACGCGAAGCGGGGAAGAGAAAAAGTCCAGAGTTCTCCCGTGGGACGGTGCCAAGCTTTTTTTTTTTTTTTTTAATTTCCAACTGTTTCCGCGTATCTCTCTGCACTGAATGAAAAGTAACGACCTCTTTAAAATGAATGCGGGGAGAGGAAAGAGGAAGGTGTATGTGTAGGGGGACCGACAGACTGGCATCTGTACGAGCGCTACAAATTGGAGGGGGACATAATCCACACGGCACAAATAATCCAGTTTGAAACTGGATTACAGTACTGTATTTGCATAGCTCCTTCCGATGGAGTCCTGTTGTTTGTAGTTTCTCTGACAAAGAGTGCTAGTGCCTCACCAAACTACACATCCCAGGATTCCATAGGAAGGAGTCATGCAAATAATCCAGTTTCGACCAGGATTATTTCTCTAGTGTGGATGCCCCCTGGAGGCGCAAAATGTGTGGGCTTGCAAGCAATTGCAGAAGGAGCAAGGACCCCGATCTCTTAGGAGAAATTCACTGGGACCAGAAATTGCCGGGGAAGTTCTCTTGCAGGGAAGGGGAGGCCACCAAACGCCGGGGGAGGCGGAGGAGACCTTCCTGGGTTGACGCCTTGCCCAAAGGTGCGGAATGCGCTGCACTTTTTCCGCAAACGTTGCCTTTGGTCCTCTGGCCTTGCCGGCTGCCAGCTCCTTCTGCTCTGCAAAACCAGTGTTTTATTGCACAAGGTTTTTAAAAACCATTCTTTAGAGGGCTGTTTTTTCTGGGGTGGAGACTGGAAGGGAGAAATTTGACTTTTCTTTAAAAAGCAGACACCCACTCTTTTGACTCTTAACTCTTCTGCAAAACTACCTTGCAGCTTTCCTTTCTGGGGATATTTATTTATTTATTGCTGCAGGGTTTTGGTTTTCATTTCCCTCCTGCTGCTTTAAGGTGTGTTCCTTTCAGGTCAGACTGAGAGGGCTGTGGGAGGCCCAAAGTTCTGCCTGTCTCAGAGAGAAGGCAAAGAGTGTTTAGGCCTGTTGGAACAGCTGAACAAAATCTTCTGTCCACTCTACTTGGAGGAACAAATTTCCTCCCAGCCTTAATGGAAGATTGGGGAAGAGAGAAAGTGTAGGTCAGAAGAGATTTATATGGGTGAGTGTATTGGGGGGAGCAGATTATACCTCTGAGTGGAGAAGGGACTACCCTTACTTTGATTTTACATTACCTCTAGAAAGTGCAAGCTATTTGACGTGGGTTTTAAATGCAAAATTTCCTAAGCCTCACTCAGTTGTTTCAGGGCCAAGGTGCCTGGTTGGAGGACTCTGCTTGTCCTCAGAGGGAAGCCATCACGCAGTGTGAGTTGGCCAGCTTTGTAGCAGTTGGACAGGAGGTGTCTTTTGAAAGTGGCAGTGGCAGCATTAGGGGGGCTGCGGAGAGGCCGAACCGCAACAGGTGACACCTTCTGAGGGAGTGGCCTTTGTAATGCCACAGGCAAGCAGTCACTTGTTGCATGCATAAGCAAAAACAGTTGGGCAATTGGGTCCTCCAGCATCCATGCTGTGCTTTATTATGTCAAAAAGAAGAGAAATGGGGGAAATGTTAACATAGGAATTCAGGGTAGACACATTTGCCCAACTGAGTTTTACTCTTGTAGAAGAGGTTTTATGCTACAGATGGGTGCTGCTCATGGACATCATCTGCAGAGAATAGGAATGGACAACTTAAGTTCCTCCAGACATTGTTGGACTCCAGCTCCCACCATCCCTCACTGTTGGCTGTGCTGGCTAGAGCTGAAATCCAACAACATGAAGAGGGCCACAAGTTGCCCACTCCTGCTGTAGTGTGATGGCTGATAATACTTTCCCCCAAATGGCAGTCACCTTCTGGGAGATGTGAAAAATGCCCCAGGAAAAAGTCCTGGGTCACCTGAAAAAGGTCTGCAGCAAGCTAGTGGCCTTGGCCATGCCTCAACCTCCTCCATTACTTATGATTGCTCCTTTTGGAGAGAAGATTAGAAAGTGATACAGAAACCAAGCATGCTAGGAGGAGAGCAGGGAGGTGACCTAGCAGTAGAGCAAGTCTGGTGGCTTCCTGCCGTCAGTTTGTTGCTTATGCTACAAATGTCCACTTGTACAACAGAATGGATTGGCCCTATTTTGGCCTACCGGAGCTACCTGCTGACTTGTGGCTGAGGCCTATGAAATGTAGTAGATTGGCAAACAAAATCTAGTGAGGTTATGTGGGAAATCACAATTATTATTAATAATAATTAATAATTCATCATAACATTGTCTCTGCAGCTGTAAGCTGGGGCACTGACTGAGAACAGTATTTTTTGCATGCATCTGTTTGCAACATCTTCATTAGCATTATTAATCAACGTCTTGATCTATTAATTACTGTTTGTTGGTGGAAATCCATAGCTAAGTAGCACAGGCCTAGCTGCTAACAAATGCATTGCCACATCTGCTGTTGATTTTGGTGGTGGGGAGCCAATAAAACACAGTACAACTGTGTGAATTGCAGAAGGGCTTGTTTGAAGCTCCACACCAGTTGGTGCAAAAATGGTAGACACTGACTCACTTTGATGGGTGTCGGTAAATGCAAAACGACAGCAAACTTGCAGCTGAGTTGGATTTCTATTTTGGGAATAAATGACTTACATGAAATCTGTGGTGTGTCCTATAAGCTTTAACCCCGAGGAAACAGCTCTTCGATTTAGCAGAGGGGGGAGAGGAGGAAACAAGCTGTCATTCAGGCTGTGATGTATGTCCTATCATCAGCTCTGAAATCATGCCAGAACAAAACCTTCCTGAACTTTCCCATCTCTCTTCCAAGTTTGTTGAATGAGGGCATCAGTGAGGTTTAGATGGAGCTCTCAGCCTGGATTTTAGGCAGAATAGTAACTGGCTTTTGCTAGTCTCAGACTCATCCAGAATTGGTGGGTGTGAGCATGAGGGTAACATCTTTTATTTTAATGCTTGCTTTAAAAAAACAACAACAAACGAGGATACAAGTCCTTAGAAAGAGCTGGAGAGACTCACAGGAAGAGTGGGTGTGCCTGTATATCCATCCTGTATCTATAGCTGTGCAGTTGAAAAGGGTTAGGGTGTGTATAAATTGTGCAGTATCACTGTCTCTAGTGATATGCTGCATGCTTGCATCCTGTTGTTGTGTGCCTTCAAGTAGTTTCCCACTTATGGCAACCCTAAGGCAAACCAATCATGGTTTTCTTGGCAAGCTTTGCTCAACCTCTGAGGTTGTGAATGGGCAACATTTCCCCTTGTGACTTCAGGATGAGCCTCTCCCCCCACTTCAGCCACAAGCCATCCCTGCCTTCACTAAGATTGGTGTCCTCCAGTGGCTGCTTTTCCTGTTAAACCCCCACTCCATAGGGATAATGTTCATGCCTCTCACATAATGTCATTTGGCCTTACTGTGCTCTAGGTCTGAATGCTTAGGCTGCCAGAGCTCTTACTGGTTTTAGCTATCCCCTTAACTGGGATGTCTCCTGCATTCACTTGCTTGGACACGATTTCACCAATGTTCAGGATGAATGGCTGTTGAATATTTTTGCTGTCAGTAGCCCAATTAGCAGTCATGAATGGAACCTGCTTGCAAAAGCAGAGAGTAGCATAACAGCAGATGTTGGCCTGCAGGTTTGGGATCTTGACCCTGCAATCTGAATATTTCTCTTTTTATAAGTTATCTCTTTGATCCTGTGCCTGCTTATTTGGAAGTAAGCATGGCCAGCATGACTCCTGGGAAGACAGAGAGAACCACCTCAGGCAACAGGTTTTGGGGTATCATGAAAAGCCAGCTAATTGTTAGTTGCTTCTTTACTTCTTATATTTTAGGTTTTGTGGGGGGGGGGGTTAGTGCCAGGGACAGGAAGAGATGCTTGTGGCACTTTCTACTCTTCTGGGTCAAAATAACTTGTCTGGCTTTGGTTACTGTACACCTTGAATTGCAGGGAATTTGGGGAGGAAAGGAGGACTGAGGTTGTAACATGGCTTTAGTTTACCGTGGAATTATGGGTAAATCCCCACTAGGGTTTAGGACAACAGAAAAGATATTACAGGTAAACACTGGCTTTTGTCCCAGTGAGGACCTGAAAGATCCTCATCCCTTTTACACTATCCAATTATAGCACTATTATTCCACTTTAATTGCCATGGCTGCAGCCTATAAAATACTGGGATGTGTAGTTTGACAAGGTACTAGAGCTCTCCGGCGGAAAATTTTAAGCCCCTTGCTATACTGCAAATCCCAGGATTCCGTTGCATGGAACCATGGCCATTGAAGTTGAATCATAGAGCTATAATTGTGTGGTGTGAAAAGGCCCACTCTCTGCAGCAGCGGCCTAGACTTCCGAGCAATTGCACAAAAGCTTTTTTGCACGTTTACTCCAAGTCAGAGCTGTGCCCCATGAAACTGAATGGGGATTACTCTATAGTAGTCAGTGTGGATTTTGGCTGGCGTGACACACATGTGTGCTCTTAATGGGTGTGTGGGGATTGGCTTGGGAAGTGAGTACATTTCATGGCGAGTGCTGGGAAAAGGCAGACCTGAGTCAGTGGATACTGTCCCGAAAGCCAAGAATTTTCATTTTAAAACTGGAATATCTGAATTCAGCTCTGCCTTTGAACCAACCCCATATGTCTGTTCCTGTGTGTGAGTTGGGGAACTGGATACAGAGAGAGAAAAGCTTTTTCCAGCTGAGCAGAATTGTTGAGACTTTCCTTAGCTTCCTCTTGCCCGTTTTCATGGACTCCCTCCACCCAATTTAACACTGACAGGAGGCTTCACAGCGAGGCACCTAAAATCACACACAAGCAAAGCATGACACATTATTTTTCTTTTGCTCCCTTTCTCCTTTGGCAGCAATAAGTAGGTCTGAATGAAGCAAAGTTCAAGAATGTTGCTGCCACAGTCTGAATGAATTGCAGAAAGCGTGCAGGGGAAAGGACCTTTCAAAATAGACCTGGCTTTAAAAAAAATACTCCAGAAGAAGACAAGTTGCCATTTCTCATATTTTAAAAGGGGGTGCTGATGGTAGTGTTGTGAGAATATTTAACCCTCCTGGAGAAAGGTCAGCTGGGCAGTTGCTGGGCAGAAATTTGTAGGCTGGCCTGGAGGAAGAGAAGGGACATGTTTGTACCTGGCTGGGCAAAGATGAGAGGAAAGTGTTTGCTCCCTTGTGCTCATGGACCTAGAGTGGACCTCCAGAGACTAAATCTGATGGATTGTCCCCTTGACTCACTAGTCACTGTAACATCAGGGCAAGTCTCCATTGTAAGGGAGCTATGGAAGCCTTTGAAAAGTTACTTTTGGGGGATGCCAACTCCCAGAATCCCCCAGCCAGCATTGTAAGTGGATGGTTCTGGGGCTTATAGTGCAAAAACTAACCCTTCCAAGCTCTGGTTAGAAATAGGCTTTCAAATAACCACTACCATCTCTCCATCATCACTTGCAATTAAAGTCTTGGCTGCCATAGGTCAGTCAAATCACTTCAGACCTGAGAAGCTCAGCCTTTTACACAGCTGTGTAGTTATTGGGCCAGACTCAGATAAACATCTAAAACATACTCCCCAAACATTTCACAGATGAAAACTGGGTTGTGTAGGCAGGCAACATCAGAATGTGGTCTAGATGAAAAGTTATTAATAAGGAAGGACACACAAACTAGGAGAGGCTGCACCAGTTTGCTTTTGCCTGAGCTCTCTAAGAAAGCCATGATTCCATCCCCTCCTCTCCCCTCCCTCCTGCTGAGTTACTGGAGTGCAGACTACTTTTGCACTTTGAACTCAGTTTGTTGCTTTTGAAGTAAGCTGAGGACAAAGGGGGAAGGTTGGAGGAGAGAAACAAACATTTTAAAAGCAGCTGGCGGGGGGGGGAGGGGAATGAGACAACAGAGGATTAATGGGGGCTATCCCTGCCAAATCCAGACATGGGAGAGTATATCTGAAGCCTGATGGGTGGACAGGTAATATAATTGTCCCCTGTTCCTTTTGCTTCCCCACCATTTTTAGGAAAAGTCAGCAGCCACAGTCATCCAGCTGCCCAAGAGGAGGTGCTCCAACCTTGAAATTGGGTGTTTTGGGGAAGAGAGACTGTTTTCCAGGCAGATTTGGAAAGAGCAGTGATTGGAACATGGCATACTCCCCCTCCACCCTGTTGTTCTCTTATTTTATGGGTCTCTTTAAAAACAAGCAAGCACCCTTGTTTCTTGTGTGTTAATTTTATGTGATTGTAAGCTCCTTTTGAGCTTGTGTCAGGCAGGAAGGTGAGATATTGTAAAATATTGTAAAATAAATAAATAGTGTATGAAAAATAAAGGAAATGGAAGCAAACTAAAAGACCTAGCAATTTGGAACAACCATCAGCTGCTGGTTCTGTAACAGTAATCTCTTTACTGGATTTGAATCTCCACTTTAACCTAGATGATTGTGTTGAAAGGGTGGGTTATATTATATTGCATTACATTCACTATTATATATTTTTTGTATAATGTAATACAACAATTATATACTATACTAATATAGTATGGTATTAAATATAAACATATTCATGCAATATATTTGGTATTATCCATTTAGGGTTTTGTTCTTTTCAGTTCTGGAGGCTTTCGGTGGGTTCCAGTAAATTTTGATACAAACAGAAACAATTGGAACTACCACTAAAGCTGTCTATATTTTTTGTATTCTTTTTTTAATGAGCATGCTTTTAATTGTTTTTAATTCTGTCGATGGTTATTTTAATTTTTGTATGATGTATGGTTTTAGCTGTAGCTTGTAATAACTTTTGTAAGCCTTCTTATGTCCCAGGGGAAAGGCAGGATTTGTTCATATCTATCTATCTAACTATATCTCTCTCACACACACACATATAATAGAAGCAGGCCTTTGTTAAATATTTTACCCCTCTCCTCCTACCACCTCCTCTGGCTCTTCTCTCCGGGATACAAGTTCAGATCAAATGTAGCAGGCTCCCCAGTTGCAAATATGCCCCCCAAACCCTCCTTCAGTTGCAAATATGCCCCCAAAGCCTTCCTACCATTTTGTCTCTCAAGCTTCCAAACCCCATGACAAGTTTCTCTACGTAGATGGCATAATAAATGGACACCTGCTCCCCACCTTTCCGGGCCTTCCCTGATATCTTATATCCCACACTGTACACACCATGCCAGCTTTGCTACCCTGACGATAGGACTATAGGGATGCATTGGGGCTGTAAGTAATCCATGCCAAAGGGTTGTGCATTTTGTTAGTCCTTTCAACAGTCCTCTTCTCCCCTTGTTCACCACCATCCTTTGCCATGGTCACTGCCTTCATATCTGCGGCATTATTGTTCCTAGTATGAGGCCTGTGATGTGGAGCATGAGTGGGGAGAGGAAAGATGATAGCCATACTCAAAAAGCAAACGGCTTGGTAAGGGACATGCTTGTGAGGTCCACTTGTTAACCATGATACAAACAGTGCCAAATAAAATATTATTTCCTCTGATAGGAAGTTACATGACATTTTGCATCATCAGCTTCTTCAGAATTCTGGCTGTTCTTAGAGTAACTCCTTAATGGATTTAAGTTAAGTTTTGGCCTTTGCTTTTGTCACCCATCTGAATTGTTTTTTAAGACATGACCCCGATTTTCTGCAGAAAAACTGATTTTGTATTTGCACATCATAATTAATTAACACAGTGAAATAGTAAACAGAGGCACCTTGTCCCCCTTAAGAGAGAGAAACAATTCTGTTTCCAGTAGATATGTTTGGTATTATCCTGGGTATTAGATCTAACAAGAGCTAGCATGGTGTAGTGGTTTGAGTGTTGGACTATGTCTCTGGGGACCAGAGTTCGAATCCCTGCTCAGCCGTAAAACCCCACTGAATGACCTTGGGCAAATTTCACTCTCTCACCCTCAGAGAAAGACAATGGCAAACCTGCTCTGAACAAATCTTGCCTAGAAAATCCTGTGATAGGCTCACCTGAGGTTTACCATAAGTTGGAAACAACTTGAAGGCAGACAACAACAAAAATAAGATCTAGCAAAGGCTCTCGGATCAGGATGCTGGGTAGATGAATGTGGGTTTCATAACGGAAGAGGCAAGTTGTTCAAGAGTGAAGATTATATAAGAAATATTAGTTTGGGCTCAGTTGGTTTCCCATAAGACTATTGAGTGAGTGAGCACTTGCCTATGTATTTTCGGTACTGAATTTCATGAGGACTCCCCCCCCTCTTTTTTTTGCTTGCTGTGCATGAAACACCTCAAAGGTCTTTTCAGAGACTGGGACATTTAACACAGTGGAAAGCCTCCTCTTCTCTCTCCCCCCACCCTTACTGGCACTTGGCAATATTTTAGCAACCAGCAGTTTGGAGAATACCAGCGACTTTTTGCGTAGCAGCTTCTGGATAGAAACAGCTTCCAGCAAATCCAGTCTTTGTTTTTGAACCATAACAGTGTGCTGGTGGAGTCAGCTTGGGAAAGAGGACTCCTTTTGGCTCTGGTAAGAGAAGGTAGTAAATTTTTTCTTTTCTTTTTTTAAAAAATAGCCAAAATTATAAATGTTAAGAGATTGTTCCTGGCCAGGAAAAGCATTATCTTTGATTTACAGGAGGGGAAATGCCATTACTTTAGATGAGGGTTACCTGGCTAATGTTATTTTGTGAAAGTGAATAAAGTTCCCGGTTTTAATCTTATTGATATATTGAATTTCACTTGGAATATCAATATCTATATAGTGATTTAGAACTGAAACCTATTTCTAAAATACTTCAGTGTTAAATGAATATTTTTAAAAATAATTTCTGCAGTTTGCTACTAAAGTTGAACATGATAACCTGTAATTATCCCCCACTTTACATCTTCAGATTTTAAATGTTACAAATGAAATGTCTTCTTCTTCTAAACTGTTTCCCTGCCCCCCACTTCACTGTGAAATTTCAGGTTTTATGGAGTATATTTTTTAAACTGGTAATATCTCAGCTTTAACATACTTACTGTTTCAGTTCCCTATGCATTTTATGTAGATTTATTCTCAGTTGTTGAATAGCTCTGTTGGGGGGTGGGGCTGTTAAAAAAGTTTTGCAGTTGTAGAGAAAAGAAATCATGTATAAAGAATATTTAAAGACTCTAAAATAAGAGGAAAATGACAAAGAACCTAAGGGCACCATCCACCAGGAAGCTGCCTTGTGCCAGACTTGTGGAAATGAAGGGGAAATTGGCAAAGGCTGACTGAGCCCTTGCACAGTTCGCATTCATTTCAAGGTTGGCACAAGGCTTCACTTCCCAGTGAATTTTGTGGTAAGATTTTTGCCTTTAAAAAAACTGTGTGACTTTAAGAAGAAAAAGAAATTTAATAATTTTGGAAGGGAAGCAGACAGTCTTAAACATAAGAAATCCGAAAACTAACCACAGTTGCTGGTTGAAATATTGATATGAATTATTGGATGGAATGATGTGAAGTGATGAAACTTCTATGTAAGCATGTTATTTGAAGAAAAATACATTTTTTAAAAAATAAAAATAAATAAAAGCCCTAATAAAATGAAATCTCTCAGCTGAGTTCCATGGTAGTGGCTTGGAGGATTTCTGGAGGAAAAGAAAATTCAAGAGGACGAAAAAGTCTGCATTAATTTTGGGTAGACGGGAGCCATGATCCCAGTGGAGCAAGAACAGCAAAGTACTAAATACTTAAAAGAAATTATCTTGCTATCTTTTTATGTAATCTCAGGATTGTCTGAGATGGGCAACTATTGTGCAAACTGGAAAGCAAAGACAGAGCTCTTGATTGAGGTAATTTTGTGGGAAGATGTATATGAATCTAGACAGGGACCTAAGTACTGCTGTCCATGAGTTTTCAGTTGGGTCTAAAAGTACATGGCCAGCATAATCTGACCGCCATATAATTGAACTTGAATTGTTTGGCATTTTTTTCGTCTCACTCCTCCTTTTGGAGAACAGAAATATCCACTGCAAGCTATCCAGAAATTTCCAAACCCTGGCTGTAAATGCAAACCTGAAAAACAAACATACGCTTGTTCTTTTTCAATATTTCTGGATTCATTAAATAGAAACCAGCAGTCTCGAGGCGAGAGTAGGAGAGGACAGTGGTTTCAACAAACCTGATCATAGGCAAATATTGTTCCAAAAGTATTTGGGCAGCAGGCCTCATAGAGTATGAGGCCAATTGCCACACATTATTTGAAGCTCCTAATAATAACTTGCCCCCTTTCTTGCTCGCAAGATCCATAGCCTGATGCCGTGGCTGAAACTGCAGCTTCTGTTCTCTGCTGCAAGTCAAAGGCAGGTGAATGACAGGAGACATCAGCCTGAGGTGTGGAGAGAGGAGAGGAATTGGACCTACAGAATTTTTAGCTAAAGAGCACCCTTTGGAACTGGAGGCTGGGCTTGCAAACTCTCCTATGCCAAAATTAAAAGAAGTATTACTGATCAGCACTCTGGTTTTCCCATCATAGTGATTTACTAGGAATTTACTACATCCAGCGTTTCTGATTTTTCAGGCAGCTAGCAGACGTTTGAACAAAGGTGCTTCAGAAGCCAGCATGCTAACTAATTATCATTTAATTATAAATCTATAGTTTAATTATACTACTTCCCAAGCCATCTGAGGCCTTATTAAGAAAAATGAAATTAAAATAAATAGTTCCTGGTTCACAAAGTGAAAAATATATGAAAAATGTTTCTTTCAAAAACCAAGAAATATATCAATGATTAGATGGAAGGTCAGTTTTGTACAGAAAAATATGTTGGATGAACAATCTAGCCTAAATCATGTGCTTTTATGTCTTTCTGATTGTTGGTAAGAGAGTATTAAGTGCTAATGTCTTTCCCTTTGAAAACAGTGACATTTAAAAGCACTAAATTGATTGGATCATTCATGAGTCTTAAAAGTCGTGTGACAAAAACTGGAATCCTAATACCTGTCTCCAGTCTTCTGGGAGAGAAACTATAATTTGTAACTTGAGCATTTTTTGAAATTTTTTTGATTAATTTCACTTCAGATGGATAGCATTGCAGAAGGTGTGCAAATACTAGGAAAACAAAACCTTACTTATCCAATTCTTTCTGAAAGAAGTAAGAGGTTCAAGGATCACTTGTGGAAAATTCCATTATATACAGTTTGGCGTTGTACTGAAATAATAGTTCTATTCTAGAAAGAACCTCATATCAATATCCCGTAACAGGAGGGGACAACAATTGAAGGTCTAGGTTCTTAATTCCGGAGTATATATATACTCTGGCCTTCATATTCATCAATCAGTACATAGTTTAAATGGATTCCTTTCTGCATAAAATGTCTAATTTGCATTTCAGCTTGATATTTTAACTTGACAATTTTTGTGGTCTCTCCTGCCTCCACTGAAGAAACAACATAATGCCAAGTAAGAAATGAAATGGGGATATCCAGGCAAAAAAATTAGGAAGAAGGGGCAAGTGGTCATGAAGGTCATGGAAAATTCACCCATGGAGCACTGTGGACAAGGACTTCAGGCACAATATTCATAACCACGAGGACTAGAAACATGTCCTTTAAAAAGGAAGCAACTCAGGTCCAGGAATACAAATTGTGTCCCTGGCCCTTTTAAAACTGTGTGCCTGGAATCACACAAGACAAAAGGTCTGGCTTGGGCTTGAGTAGGTGGGGAGTGAGTGGAGAGACAGAGTAATGTTCACAATGGAAACTGTTTTTGGCAAAATCAGTACCCATCCGAGGGTGGACTGGATCCAAACTTAGAGAGAAGGAGATGGGAAGAAGAAATACTGTACTAGCAAAAGGCAATTGTTTGGTGTTGTTTTCAGGAGCCCCAAAGACTTTGTCACTCCCCTCAGCTGAGTTTTGTAAATCAAGGGATGGGTTGCAGAATCCCTTATAACAGGTGCATTTGTGTTTGGATCATGCCTGATCTAAAAGATAGAGGTGGTGTGATGCTTCATCAGCATTTCTTGGGTTGTTTGTGCAGTTAGGCTGGCCTAGTCAACATCTCTGTACAACAGGCAAGGATGAGTGAGGCTCATATTTCAGCTGTTTTACAAAATAAGAATCCAGCTTAAGTCACACATTTCTTCAGATTTGGAACATGAGGAACGTAAGATTTTGAAAAGTATGAATGTGAAACTATGAATGTGAATGAGAAACTAAAACTGGTAGATCAAGTCCATCCAGAGGTTTGGATACTTCATGGAGAGGCTCTCCATTTCTAATTGCAACCAGATACATCCTGATCCTCCTCATGCTGTGAGAAAGGTTGCATTTGGCTGGTGCAAATAGGTGAGGATTTGGTGTCAGCTAATTTTTGACTAATTTACCAAAATTTGCAAATTTATTCATATTTCCCAATGGAAAGAATTTGAGGTTTAAGAACTTCAAATGCAGGAGAAAACAAAACAGAACATTTTCCCAGCCCTATCAACAAGACCTCCTTGTCTCACTTGTGTGAGCCGCAGAGTAATCCCTGTGACAACATTCATTTATGTCCAAGCAGTCTCAAAACATTTCACTTCCACAAATGCCCAGGCAGGTATCACACTTTGAAAAATTGCCTTTGGAAGGTGTCTTTTAAGGTAATACACAAATATGCAAAGCTTGCATGTTGATCCTACTGTGGGTCCACCATTCAACTTTTTTTTGGCCACATGTTGGCCCAACCACTTCTTTCTATTTCTAGCACAAGCTGGCTGTGTAGAGTGCTGATTTGTTAGCCTTTGTGACAATTATAACCGCCCCCCCCCATCAGCTGTGTTTCAAGTTTTTTAGAGGACTTTTTAAAGGCCCCAGAACATTCCAGCCACCTGGAAACTTAGGTGTGTGTTCAGCATGGATGTGGTTTGTGTGACAATCTGTGCTGGATTTAGAGCCCGGGCTGTATGTCAGAAATTCAAAGATGGGGGGAAGTTTATGGATACATTTGGTACATTGTACGCATCCACAAACAAAAAGTACTAAAACAGATCTCTTGTTAAAAGAATCCCTGCTCACCCCATCGAACCAAGCCTTTGTTAAAAGAACCAGTCTTGCTTTGCTTTCAGAGAATAACTTGTACTCAGACTTGGTTTGACCTCTGTGGGAAACATACCGGTACTCCAAAGCTGAAGCCACGTTTTTCTTTGTGGCCCTCTCCATTTTTGCTAGAAACACACAGGACTCTTTTTTTCTTCTTCAAAAGATTCCTCTCAGGTGACTAAGTGTGAAAATGAGACACAGATTAGATTTTCTCTAAAGTACACATCCAGACTTCTGGAAGCAGTTTAAAGAACATCCAGCAAACACAGTCTTGGAGATTGGGCTTGGACATATACTGTATAGGTAACCAGTGCAGAGGCTGGTGTAGTCACAGCCTCAAAATGCAGGTTTCAGAATCTCTGAGCCAGCATAGCTGCTAGGAGGTGTAGTCTAAAAAGGAAATTTTCCAAATGCTGCCCATTCTCTTGGAGGCAATTCACTAAATTTTCAACCAGGGCAGCCTGAGAACATTCTTCCAAGGCAATCTGTAAAGTCTTATAGTTCTCAGATCAGAAACATGGGTAGTTAGATTCCTAGCCTTTAGTCTGGGGTGGAGAACCAATAACTCTTCTGATGTGGGCCTCTGGCTCCTGTCACCCCAGTCTGCATGTCCTGCGGTTGGGTGATGGGAATTGTTGTCCAGCAATATTTGTGTAACCATCGGTTCAAAAATCCAAACTGAAGGGTTCTGCCAAAAAATAACCAGGATAAACCAATCCCACTTCCAATTATAAAAGAGCAACAATATGAAGAAATAAAAGAATAACTAAACCCTGGAACAGAGAATCCAATAAAATTAAATTTCTGAAAGGGTAAAAATACCCCACTAGAAAGTTTACAAATGCTACAAATAAGTATCTAAAGATAATAAAAATACCAAAAATCAAGCCAAAAAAACCTGACCCCTGAAGTAGATGAGTCAGTAAAATTACTAAAAGGGTGACAATACCCCACTGAAAAGTATGCAAATGCTAAAAATAAAATATTATAATAATAGTAAATAATAAAAACTCAAGGCCAGATGCATTTCGACAACAGTCTTCCTCAGTGGCCTACAAGCATTCAATATATATATATATATATATATATATATCAATGTGACTATACTCAATTCAAAAGCAACAAGGTACTTCTGCTCACCAAGTCTCTTATATAATCAGCTGAACTGGTGATGGGAACTTCAGGGGTCAGGTTTTTTTGGCCTTGATTTTTGGTATTTCTATTATCTTTAGATACTTATTTGTAGCATTTGTAAACTTTCTAGTGGGGTATTTTTACCCTTTCAGAAATTTAATTTTATTGGATTCTCTGCTCCAGGGTTTAGTTATCCTTTTATTTCTTCATATTGTTGCTCTTTTATAATTGGAAGTGGGATTGGTTTATCCTGGTTATTTTTTGGCAGAACCCTTCAGTTTGGATTTTTGATCATATGTCTTGGGTGTTCTGGCTGTAGTAACCATAGGTTCTCCATCTCAGCCTCAGTCTATGTACCACTGTTTCAGTTTGCCACAAGGGAGGAATATTTTGTCCTGTGTTTGCTATATGCTGCTCCTAGATACTGGCTGTCCAGCTAATAGGAAGAAGAAATTGCAGCCCGCTCTCTCTGAGAGGCCTAGCTGCCTCAGCAGCTTGTCACGTTACACAAGGGACCAAAGACGTTTCACCTTGTTCTATAAATTCTCAGATTTCTCTTTGGCTCTTTAGTCTGAGCCCTGGGATGAGCTGCTGTGTAACAATCCATGCTTCTTGTCTACACTTCCGTTTCCCTGCCCCATTGCCTATTACACGTTGGATGCACCTTCAGCCAGGGATCCTGGAACTGTTTTTAAAGTGGAGGGCCCCTCAGTATTGGCAGGTGGGGTATTATTAATTTTGCCTACTTGCAGGAAGAGGGCAAGTTATTTTCCCCATTGTTATCGTTGATTGAATGAGCACAATTTGTACTTACAAGTGCCATCCATGTGTTTAGTGTCACTTACTCCCAAGTAAGGGTGCATTGGATAAACTGCGTGCAGTCTTTATTACTCCTGGGAGGACTCAATGTAGATCTCTGATGTAATATTTCTTAGTGGTTCATCATTTAGTATACTTCTGAATCATAATTCCTGAGAAGGTCCATAGGCGTCTGGGTGGCCCAATTTTTGCCAGATCATGGGAGTGGGGTGGGATTTACATGCCCCCTTGTTCCAGAGTCCGTGCCTTCAACCTGCCTGCCGTTTCTTCTGATAACTCCCTATTTCTAATAGAGAGTACGGTGTGCTGATGGCAAGAAAAGAATACAAAGGTGAAGAGGACATGAATGGTAGCTTTTATTTCTAAATTTTAAATGCAGAATTTGCAACTTTTTTACAAGACCTGAGCAGTAGCATACATGGGATGTGGCAACGCTGGTGCTGGATTGAGATTGGTGTGGACTGAATGCTAAAAAGATGCTGTATGCTGTAGGAATCCGACTGGCATTGTCATTGGTTTCATTCTGGCACCAAATTAAAACATGGATTTTTATTAAAGCCTTTGGGGCCTAATTCGCTTTGCCTCCCCCTAAAAAAGGTATATATTCATGGTTTTAAACAGTTTCAAGCTGTTTTAACTTGCTGAAAAGTTCCTTTAGTCTGTTTGAGTTATTTTTATTGTTTTAAATTCTGGATTGTATTAAGACTGTTTGATTTTACTTTGTAAGCCAGCTTGATGATATGGGATGTGATAAAAATATTCAAATAAATAAATATAGTTGTAACTATCATCATCTCTCTGTTTATGATCAGACTTGCTGTATGCACTCATTGGGTGGTCTTGAGAAAGATGCCATTATTAGGGGGTTTCCATTTTCCAATAATATTAATAATAAATAAAATAAATTGATATAGATAGGATCACAATAGCACATTTATTTAAAAAGTGACATCAGATTATCTGATGGTACCCTACTGAATCAATGATGGTCCTAAACTCCGGTCGGTAACATCTGGCAGACTGTATAACCAGGAATAATTCCATTTTTAGCAACAACAACAACGTGCTCAAGGCCATCCAGTGAGTGCAGTGCATATAGTACATACAGCCAATTTGTGATCCTAAACAGGGAGCTCATTCTATAAATGCCCACCACTGGTTGTCCCAAGCCCCATTTCCCCCCCCCTTCCTTTGATGTGCCGTACTTGCAGAGAGTCACACAACAGGAGAGAGGTGTCCACTCACGCTCAAGAGAAACTCCTACACAAAGGTATCTCAAGGCACGTTGCTGCATAAGCTGCTTGCCCTGTGATTTCTGCTATGAGAACTCTTGCAAACAAGTCTAGAAGGTCCAGAGCTGCAGCCTTTTCTCACTGTCATTTTTCACTGATAAAATACTGCCTCTTGTAAGGGATCCCAAGAAGTAGGGCTGCATGAAGATACGGGTTTTGCTATGTTAGATTTAGGTAGCTCTGTGAAGTTACCCCAAAAATGTGTGTTATGTACAACTTGAATTTTTAATGTGTTTTTTTGGGGGGGTCTTTTGTCTTTGTAATATTATAATATGACTCGCTAAATCAGAGGTGGTAATTGTGCATCTCTTCAGTTGCTGTCAAACTGCAGCTCCCAGTATTCCTCACTATTGGCTGTGCTAGCTAAGGCTGATGGGAACTGCAGTTCAACATTTGCAGGTGGCAAAATTCCAAACCCTGCTCTGAACTCTAGCTTTCTTAGCTAGCTTCTGCATAAAGCCAGCATTGCTGAGAACATATTACCGTACTCAAATTCTGTGCCGTTTAGGTTGCTTGTGTAGTTTGGCTGATACTGCTCCCAGCCATACCTTCTGAGATGGCTTCCTGGTGTGCAACTTGTTCCTTTGCCTAGTGATTTCTCTCTTGACCTTTTCCCTTTCACCATAAGCATGGTAGAATCCTACCTCATTCTTCTCTTACATTGCTGGAGGAGATCAATTTGCTAAGGCTGTCTTTTCTTCCTTTGTTTGGTCATTTCTTGCCATAAGCTGGGATTATTTCTATGCTCTTTCCATCTAGCATGTGTGTATGTGTGTGTATACACACACACACACACCGATATATTGAAGGGGAGCAGGGGGAAGGAGTAGGGCTGGAATATTTTCCATATGTTGGCCGTGGGATGAGTCTGAATCAGGTTTTCTTTTCATTCCAGTATAGAATCTGGCAGGAACACAATCCTCCTTTGGTGCCAAGTGATATACTATAAACTTGTGAATTGATGCTGTCTTTTAACATTTGAAACAGCAGTGATGTGTTCCATAATGCAGGAGGTGTCCACGTACGCATATGCAGGAGAGAGGTATTTTTCCCCCTCCTCTGGTTCACCATTTGCGTCACTCATCCTCACACAAAGGGGCCCTTGCCATCATCTCTTGGTTTCTTCCTGGTGGGTGATGCAAGGGTGTGTGTGTGATGTAGGGAAGGGGAAGTTGAAAATTATTGGACCTCAAAATATTGAGGGAGGGGAGGCCATTACTCCCCACGCAGCTGAAAATTATACCCGACCCTTCGGTTATGAGCACTCCCTCGGAGGAGAAGGATGTATGGGTTGTTTATGACCCTACTTACTAACCTGTTTTGTGGGGCAGTGACAGGAGCCATCATGTGAATCCATGCCTCTCAGGAGACCTCCAGCACATGGGATCTTTTCTCAAGACTTTATCACATGAAGCAGAAATCATCCAATTATGCTGGTATAGTAGCGGTAATGGCTTCCCATTATCACACAATGTCATCTTTATACTGTGGCTGGTGAGTGCTCCAACCGTTACTGTGGTGTACCGTTGCATTCACAGGCAAAACCTGTGAATAGCTGTCAATATCGCTGTTTTCCGGGTATTGACAAGTGTGTGATAAATCAGTTCCACTGTAGTTCTGATATTATGGTGTAAGTGGGTGTTCCTCCATCTTTTCACCTCCCCATTCCCAATGCGAACACATAATTCAACTTCCGGTGGAAAGCATGAAGAGGACCTCCATGACAGCCTTTAATGAGCCGTCACCTTTTCTCAGTACAGTACTTTTTAAAATTTGTTTAATGGTTAATTTGTTAATTTCTTTGTTTGTTTGTGTTTTGTTTGTTTAATTGAAGTGGCATCTTCTTGCGATAATGGCTCAAATCACATTCTTGCAAAATCGTGGAAGGAAGAGAAATTTTTTTTAAAGGTACATGCATGAGCTATCTCGAAGTGGCAATGCAGTGCTATTCCAACACAATGCAAAAACAAGTGTTACAGCAGTGCAAGCTTCAATCCTGTTCTTAAACCCCTAGTAGATGATCGTGCGATATTCTGTTAGCGGTAGTGTTGTGCAGTTACGACAAAGTGTGAAAATTAATGTAATCATGCTGCTATGTTTCCAGTTTCTTCATTTGCGGAATTATAGCATTTATACACGCTTGTGTGATAGTGTCCTTTGGCCCAAGGCTGCAAGCGTTGCATCTTTGCACCATCTTAGGTACATTACAAAGAATCCTCTGGAGGCTTGTAAGGTCAGGTCTTGAACATTTTTGGAAGTAGAACATATTTGTCTGAACTGGCTTTTCAGTGGCAGCACTGGGAAAGGGATGCTCTGTGCTACCACTATTGTGTTTCAATTTGATCCCCCCTCCCCAAACACTTAAACTGGCTTTTTGGATACTGTCATGTATCCAGAGCCTTAGAGATCAGTCAAGCAAAGGGGTGTGTGGAAGGGGGAAGTCAGACAGAAAGAAAAGGTCCTTATTAGCATTTTGAACAGTTTTTGGTTTTGCACAAAAAATTAGATGATGAATACGGTGGGGAAGTTGGCAACTCCTAGCCATAATAGCCAAGAAAGCGAATTCTATGTTGTGAGCCTGCAGCTATAGTAAAATTGCTCCCCTGTTTCTCCTCTGCAGATTTTGATGCCAAATATTAACTGGCTAGTCTCTGAATATTAGCAGAAAATTAATCAAATACCTGTACTTGCAGAGATGCAATTAGGTAATTCTAGACTTTGAATTTAGTGGTCTTACAGCCACCCCTTCTTCTGATGGTAAAGTATATTACTTGACTTCCTTCAAAGTGTGGTAAGCAAGTCTTGCTGAGTCGAGGAAGCTGCTTCTCATTCTGTCGAGGACAGGCCTGGACATCTTCCCCCAAATCTTGCTGTGACAGCACTATATAATATTTGAGCCGTATTAGGTATCCATCGACTGGCGAGTGGAGACAGAGCTAAACAAATGCAAAAGTAAGGGTGGTCTGTTACAAGAAACACCTTAGAGATAGGAGATTATCAGATGGGGACCAAAAAAGTGTCTCTGTCTCACTATATAATATTCCACCCCACTCCCATCCCCTTCCCAGCATGATAACCCCCGTTTTGCACTTACCTTGTTTGCATGACTGCCCCCTCCCCTCGGCAGCCAGAAATGGATGGAGCTCGAGCAGAGCCCCATTCACTTCCTGGTTTGAGTTCCCGGCTGTTCTTGCAAGAAAACAAGCATGCGGGAAATTCAAAAAGAAAAAAGAAAATACAAGGTTAAAAAAGCAAGCAAGCACTAAAACTAACTTTTAAAATCCCAAGAAACCTGGGGGGGGGGAGGCTGCAGCTTACCTCCTTGTCCCGATCGCACCTGGAAGTGTTTGGCAGGGACCTCCCACTGTGGCTGGCATCACACCAGCAGAATGGGGCTCCTTATCGCTCGCAGGAATGGAACGGGCGATCTATTCACAGCTTAGCTGTAAATACGAAGAAATGGTGGCAAAATGGGGGGACGAGGAGGACAATGTCTGATCAGTGAGCCCTTTGGCTATCTTCTGGCGATCTGGCGATCTCCTGGCATTCGTGTAATGCCATATTAAGGGCGTCTGATAATCTCCTTAGTGTGAGTGCCTGACCTGGAATCATTTATAGGACTGAAGGAGTATCACACATCCAACTCGGCCCTAATACTGTTATGAGGTTTCCATGGAACTTTGGCTGGTTTTCTTGCAGTTTCTTCATGTGGCCAAGGCTGGATTGGAGAGATGTCTCGGGGTGGTATATTAGCCAAATCCTTTTTGAAGTTCCTCAGTTCAGGATGCACTGTGAGCTTGAACTTTCCCAACCCTTTCCCAAAAGAACGCCAGCTCCAGTTTTTCAGGGTGTGACCCATAGAAGGCTTTCAGGCAATATAGCTGGGATATAGTTATTGCCTACCGGTTACCAAGAATATTCCCTGGCTCTGTCCTCCCTGGTCTTGATACACTGCAGTTGGCTTTTGGAAATATGGGAAGTGACTAAAAAGCTCATCTTGGCTATGTCCTATAACAAGTGGTGAAGACTGATGAGGAGGAGTGTGTGTGTGTGTGTGTGTGTGTATGCCTTTGTTGACTTATGGTGACCCCATAAATTTCATAGGGCTTTCTTAGGCAAGGAATACTCTGAGGTAGTTTTGCCAGTTCCTTCCTCTGAAATATAGCCTACAAGACCTGATATTCATTGGTGGTCTCCCATCCAAGTACTAACCAGAGTTGACCATGCTTAGTTTCCAAGATCAGATGGGATCTGGTGTCTTTAAGGTAGTCAGGCATCCAAGGATGATGATATCCTTGTACAATATCAAAGAAAAAGTAGGAGAATGCTGGACATATATAGAGCTTTTGGGAGGCACATATTATCAGCAATAACTATTGATTTGATGGTTAATGATATATAAGCTGAAGCATTGGTGACCTAACTTAATGCTAGGTGGTCCCACACTTGGTAGCCCCTAGAGGGCTTTGGGGGGGATTGTTAATTTTTTTGTGTGTGAGAGCAGGTGCAGTGGAGAGGTATGGCTTTTCAAGATCTCCTGAGGGGGCTAAAGTACCCCCTAGCCTTCTCAAACTGCCCAATGTGGGAGTTTACCTCTTAACCCACTGCTTTTCGACTACTGCCACCAAATGTGAAGACTTCCATAAATCTCACTGTTAACCACTAAAACTGAGGACTTCCCCTTGCTCTTACCTCTGCCACCAATGTAAGATGTCCTAATGTTGTTGCCACTAACTGTGGGGACCTCCTAGATGACCTCAATGTATATGTGTGAGATATTAGGCAACTTATATCCCCATCAGACATCACCCCCTCTATTTACTGCTGTCACCACAGATACCAAGCCCTATCATATATAGCATTCCTGGACACCAAAAATGTATAAATACAAAAACAATGCATTATTAACAGAAGTGAACACAATAAAAAAATAAATATATTTAGAACACAGCTCACATTATCTCATGCATTCCACTCTTAGCTAATTCAGACTCTGAAACATCACTCATTAATTCCCAAACCTGACTGATTGACTCTCTTAACCCTAACCCTCACTGCATTCACTCTTCTTTCCAACTAACTACCCTAACTGACTATCAACTGTCATCCCAACTGTCATTCACCAGCCTTATTCAAATCCCCTCAGACATTCCACCCATTATCATTCACTCTCAACATTCCATTCTCTCCCTCCCTTCCAATAGTTCCCTATTACCTTTAATGCACATAAACAAATTACGTTAGTATGCAAGTCATCCCCCGTGTCTGCAGGAGATACATTTCCAGACTTACCATTTATACATGTATCCATGGATAATAGTGAACCCTATTAAAATAAAGGACTTTTGGTACAAACATACCATAGAGTTGTGTTGGAGGACCTAGCCATTCCTAGAGAGGACACCTCTCAAGGAATTTTCCAGCACAACTATGGTATGTGTCTCTGTTTTTTTCAGCCGTGGATAACTGAAGCCATGGATATTGGTTCCGCAAATATTGGGGTGTGTGTGTGACCTGTATGTATTAAATTAAACAAAATTTTGCACCAAAAGTCCATGACATCACGCCCACCTTGGAAATATAGCAATTGTGATGTTTTTTTGGGTTTTACGACACATATCCTGCTCCATTCCACTTCATATTTGAACTATACTTTGAAGATGTTTGCTTCGCTAGCTAACCATCAAGGGGTCTTTCAAGGTAGGGAAGTGCACACAGTCATATTGACAGGAGTCCAAAGTTACTTTTTTGGACTACAGTTCCCAGAATTGCCCAGACTGAGTTGATGTGTATTCACTGCACAGGTTCATATTGTACCCACAGTTGCAGAATGCTTATTCAAGCAGCTGGAACAATTTGGAGGGGGAAGTACCTGTGCTAGATTGTTGCAACAAAAACAACAAGTATCCTGTGGCACTTCAAAGACTTAACATAGTTATTACAGCATAGACTTTAGTGGGCTACAGCTCACTACAGCTGAAGGACCTGGGCTATGATTCCCCAAAAAAAGCTCACACTATAATAAATTTGTTAGTCTTTAAGGTGCTATGGGACCCTCAATGTGTTTTTTTCAAGCAGTTGTGCCACTTTTTCTTACCATTGAAGAGCCACTTCTGTACTTCAGTGTGTAACCAGCCTGTGCATGTGATCACACATCAAGCCATGATGGCTCAAATTGGCTTATCAGATAACCAAGCAACTTGGCTTATTTTTGGAGGGGGAGGCACAGTCAAAGTATTGGCCAATTAGTTTTGATCCCAGACTCACATTTTAATCAAAGCTGAAATGATGGGGATGCTACAGAAGAGAATGGAGAAGATGAAAGCTTGTATGTGACTCCAGGCCTCTATTTTGCAGCCTGAAAAATCCCAAGAAGATTCCCATTAAAAAAAAAAAAGTTCAGCCATTTTTTCTGTCAGGATATGCCCCCTCCCAACACCCAAACGTGCTTAGATCCTCTTGCCCCCTCACTATCCCACCCACCCCCAAATACCCACAAAGGTGGGAGGACAGCCTTTTTTGGCTGACACAGGAAGTCTGATTAAATCACTTCTGGCCATGCCAGGAGTGATGCTGGATCCTGCAGGAGGGCCATGGTGGAGGAGGGGAAGCTCTCACCCTTTCTCAATGGCCCATCCCTGCTGTAGAAGGATTGCAGAGCCCCCTAGATAATGTTATTCTTTTGGATGTCAGGCGCCCAGAATCTCCTAACTATAGCCCATGCTGTAACTTTTTCAAGTTCTAATTTAAGGAGTGCAAGTGCAAGATTTAGGAGGAGAGACATTTATTTAGCTGGAGAAGCAGAGAGGCATACGACCAGGAAACAGCACTAAGAGGCCCAGGTGCTAATGGAGCCAAGCTCTGGAGCAGGCAGACTTCAAGTCTGCAGAATCCAGTCTGTTTTTACTTGAACCCTATAAACCACTAACACAGGTCTGGTGCAAAAGACATGCACTATGAATTAGAGAATTCTGATTGCAGGGATTTAATCAGAGAAGTTTAAGGGATCTCAAGAGTCCATGCGGAAAAAGATTGACTCATCATTTACATATTTTCCTCCTTTTAGCAGTGTAACTGGAGTGGGGGTAGAGTGGTTTTATTGCTGCTGTTATCGAACAACTGGGAGTCAAACAGAAATTCTTCCCTCCCTACTGCAAGAGCCCCAAACCTGCCTTTTGCCTATACCTGACCCAAGGGGTGGAACCTTGAGGGAGCAGAGCTAAAAGAATGAGATTAGAACAGAGAAAGAGCAGGGATGGAAGCACTGATAGAACAAGGCAGGGAGTTGTAGAAAGAAGCCACCAAGAGAACAGGAGGTTCACAGAATCTGTTTACTATGGGTTTAAGGAGTTGTGCTGGATCATATCCATGACTCCTCTGGTATGCTCTCCAACATTTCACAGCTGAAAAACAGGACAAGTGTGACCAAGCAACATCAGAGTGTGGTCAAAATGGCAAAAAGAGGAAAAATACACAAACTAGGAGAGGCTGCAGCACTTTGCTTTTTGCCTGAACCTACTGAAAAGAGCACGATCTCACCCCTTCCTCTCATCTGTCCTCCCAATGAGTTAATTGAGTACAAACTACTTTTGCACTTTGATGTCCGTTTGCAGCAACTGAAGTAAGATGGGGACAAAGGGGGTAGGTAGGTAAGTGGGAGCAGGAGAGAAAAAAACTGGGACTTTTTAAAAGCAGCTGAAAAAACGGGACAAAGAAGGATTAATCAGGACTCTCCCTGCCAAATCATGATAGTTGGAGGGTATGCAAATCCAGACAGTTGGAAAGTATGCCCTGGGGCAGACTGTACAATTCTCTCTGGCTTTTCTTTGCAAATGAAGATTCAGGAAGGACTCATCCCGCGCTTTCTGCAAGTGCGCTGATGACTAAAAAGGCCAATCCATGGAGACTGTACAATTATAGCACTGTGATTCCCCCCATTAACTGCCAATGGCTGCATCCTATGGGAATTTTGGGCTTTGTAGTTCTCCAGCTGGGAATTCTAAATCTCCCTCCTTAAACTGCAAATCTCATGATTCTGTAGGATGATGCTATGGCAGTTACAATGTTAGTTAGTTATAGTTTATTGATTAGTCAGTTGACCATATCAAAACAATTAGCATTGAACATTATAAAACACCATGAAATAAAGTAGATAAAATACAATATATATAGTAAACTAAGTTAGACTGCGTTGAAATAGGATATAATGAGATGCAATGAAATGAAATAAAATTAAATTAAAAGTTAAAAAAATAAATTTAAAAAGCAAGGTAAGGTTTATGAAATAATAAAATATAAAATAATAAATTATCATCTTATAATAGAATAGAAGATGATAAAATACAACAGTGATATATGTTATATGTTTAAGCAAGTTCATCAGCCTTGCATAAACCCCAATGTGTTCAATAAAACATGTTCTCAGTTGTACAGCCCTAACTGTAAACTTAACCATTCTAATGACTATATTTGCATTTGTGCTCTGAAGGAAGTAAGATAACCGTTTATTACGGTCCCAATATATATACATTCTGTCAAGTAGTGTCTGTAAGTACTGGGCCCTTACTGGAGCATATAGTTGACAGTTGAAATAGGACATGCACAACATCTTCTATTTCAGGTGCTCCACAAACACGTATTCATTCAGTGTATAGTACTTGATGAAATCATCTGTATTTAACCATGGAGTCTAGCTGCTCAAATCTTGCTCTAGTTCGAGCTATCCTATGGTATTGAGTCAAACCCATTTTCAGATAGTTTTCACAGTTACAGTGGAATCATAGCATTGTAACTATGTAGTATGAAAAGGCCCCTAGTTTAGCATTTATTTCCAGAATGTCCAAGCAGATGGCTATGGGAAACTTGCAAAAATCCTAGGGCTGTCACTATTTTTAAAAAAAGAGTCTTACTTTCCCATTCAAAAATCAATTTGAGCTTTCATCTTTCTCCCCCTCATCCCACCTGCTTTTGGGATGGATGGAGCTGTGAGTTCTTGATTGGAATGCAGTAGACAAGGAACGGGAATTTTGGAGGCATTCCCGATGGGGCAGTGAAGAATAGGTAAGGAGCTCAGAACTGGATTTCATACATGGGTTTAAACTGAACCAAACTTCTTTAGTAGCAGATAACCATAACTGGAAAATTTCTTTTTCACAAAGCATTTTCTTTTAATTTTATTCATTTATTTATTGCACTTACCTGCCAGGAGAGATGCCATGATCATATTGACTATACTTTTAAACTTCTCAATAACCAACAGGTTTTAAGCAGTGTACATGTGTGTGTGTGTAAAATGCAAATTAAAGAGTTAACTAGAGACAGCATGTAATTAAAAAAAAATCAAGTTTTTCTAATAAAAGCAGCAACAAAAATTAAAACACTGAAGGAGATAAAATCAAAGTAAAACCCGCAGCAAAGTAGAATTAATTACATGTTGTGGGAAGAAGTGTGGTTTTTTTTCCTGCTCAATGGATAGTTCATGCATTTTAGTATCAGGGCTGCTGAGAGATGGCACTGGGCCCAGGACAGAAGCATAATCAGCCCCCCATCCCTAAATCATCCTACAACACAAATTTTAATTTGCAAACTGTAGGAAATGGGTGTTGAGCAAATATGAACGGGCCCTAGTAGTTCTGTGCACTGCGGCCTAGTAGTCCTGGGACTTTATCAGATATTTCCTTTAAAGTGTTCTTTTGCTGGCATTAAAAAAAAAATCCATTTTTTTGTCAGCAAAAGACAGTCCCCACCCCCGCACTTACCTCTAATCCCAGCAAAGGCAGCTCCAGCAATGAAAGAGGAAGTGAATGAAGCTCCATTCATTTCCTCCTTTGAAATCCTGCGAAATATTGTGAAACTTAATCGCGCAGGAAATTTTAAAAACACAAAAAATAACACTAAAAATGTTTTTTAAAGCACAAAAACACACCTAAAAACTTACAAGTAATCCAGGGAGGGTCATAAAAAGTGCTTCACTTACTTGGATGTTGCGATCTCACCTGGAAATGTTTGTGCCGGACTGGCCACTAATGAGGTAAGTACAGGGGAAAAGGACACAAGGTTGCACATGCTGGCTATGCTGGCAAAAAAATGGCAGGGGGATCAATCGACGGCTTAAATTGTCAAGTAAAAAGTATGGATTTTGGCAGGGACGTAACCAGGAAAGGGCAACATTGTCTGATATGTGCACCCTTTCATGGTTATGTGGCATCATTATGATGCCATATTTAATGTGTCTGATAAAGTCCCTGGTCTCAGGCCATTCCTTGCCATATATGAACCATATTAAATAAATGCTGGTATTTAGAGGAGACTTGGGGCTTATCTACACAGGCAGCCTCCCACCCAACCACCCACCCCAAAAAACATACCCTGTATTCACAGTTCATTTGCCATATGTTTTAGACAATTAGCATCTTCACTGGGGTTTCTACAGGATATTCCAGATCTGAAAGATTCGCGGTTTGTTCCACATTTGAGGGGGAAACCCGGATTATTGGTTGTGTGGAGGCCACGGATTGACTTCGGTGTGATGCTGGGGGTGGGACTTCTGGTGGATGGGACTCCGTTTAGGCGCTTAATTCCCCCCCCCCCAATTGTGCACATATCTGGATAAGCATATCTCCACTTATCCAGTAATACAATACTCTGGGACATTGTGTATTTGCATATTCGCATGCATGAGTGAACAGAAAAAAAAACCCTGGAGCATCCCCATCCATGTGACTGGAAATAGCACAACGTATAGGACATATGATCAAAGTAGGACTGCCCTTTGCTCTGATGTGGGTTAGAGTGTGGCTGGATACTCTGATCTACCATTGGATAAGTCCCGGTGAGTGTGGCGTTTACAGGGCCACTGTGAATCAAAAAACACCTACAAGGTCTGTGTGAGGTTTCCCACCAGTTTTAGACAAGCCTTTGGATATGCTGAGATTTAACGACCAGCATTATAGGTGCTATCTTGGCCTAATACCAAGATTTATTTTGTAATGTTTTCTTTCTTTCATGCTAGGTTACTAGAGGCCTGATCCCTCCACATGCCCCCCATCCCCCTCTCCTCAGCCCTGTAAACATTACAAGAAGGCAGGGAAAACCATTGCTAAGGGAGCTGGGCATGTTTAGTCTGGAGAAGAGAAGGCTGAGAGGGGACATGATAGCCATGTTTAAATATCTGAAGGGATGTCATACTGAGGATGGAGTAAGCTTGTTTTCTGTTGTTCCAGAGACTAGGGACATTTTCAGACGCGTAAAATTACCTTCTTGCCACGCAAGCAGCCTCCGGAACAGTATTGAGGCTGCTGCGCGGCAAGGGTCCATTTTGGACAATGCCGTTTCTCTCTTGGCGGCGTCCATGACTGTTGCGGCCAGCATTGGAGGCGGCCGTGCTATTTTTTACTCACGGACAACTTTCGTGAGATTCCACCTAAACTTTAGGAAGAACTTCCTGACAGTAAGAGCTGTTTGGAAGTGGAATGCACTGCCTCAAAGTGTGGTGGAGTCTCCTTCTTTGGAGGTTTTTAAACAGAGGCTGGATGGCTATCTGTTGGGAATGCTTTGATTGTGCATGGCAGGGGGTTGGACTGGGTGGCCCTTGAGGTCTCTTCCAACTCTATGATTCTTTGATTCTACCTTTGAGACATTTTGCTGCCCAAATGACTCCCCTGTCCGCTGATCTGGGTTGACACCTCCAATAACATTTAAACCCCAATGTCTCCCTTCCTGTATGCCCCCTGAAGCAGGCTGCTGCATGAGTGGCTGCTTCCACTTCTCTTTCTACTTCATAATGTTTATACTGTTCTAAATCTTTCTTGAGCCCATGCCATCGCACCTTTTCTCTAAGTGAAAACAAATCCCAATGAAAACAAAACCCAAGCTAAATAAAAGGTCCTCAACCCCAATCTGGTTGCTCTTTTTGGACACGAGCTCCACAATCTTGTTTTAAATTAGGTGGCTGGAACCTTAGACAGTATTCCAGGTATGGCTATGCTATAGATTTATGTTTTAAGTCCTCTCCTAATTATTCCTACTAACATGGACATTAAAGAGCCAGCATAGTGTAGTAGTTTGAGCTTTGGACTATAGCTCTGGAGAACAGGGTGTGAATCCCCAACTGAACTATGAAAACCCACTGGGTGACCTTGGGTAAGTCACATTCTCTCAGCCTCAGAAGAAAGCAAAGGCAAACCCCCTCTGAACAAATCTTGCCAAGAAAACCCTGTAATAGGGTCGTCCTAAGTTGGAAATAACTTGAAGGCACATGACAACAAAGCACGGGCTTTACTTTTTTCTCTCCACTACAACCCCAAAAATTGTTTCCTAGATAGCCTCAGTGTGAAATTAGATACTGTGGTTGAGAGGAAAAAGAGAGCATGGTGAAGTGGCACTGTCTTCTCTGCCCGTCAAAGCCAGTTAGTCCTAGGCCAGTCTCAGGACTTGTCTACATGGGCAAAAAAAAAACCAAAAACAAAACATGTCCACCCCATATTCATGGCACAGTTGCCACATGACATTTTTGACAATTCACATCTTCATCAGGGTATCTGCAGGAAACTCCGGGTCTGAAAAATTCATGGTTTGCTCCATGTTTCAGGGGGAAATCCAGGTTATTGGCCATGTGGCAGGTGCGGATTGGCTTAGGTACAAAGCTGGGTGCAGGACTTCCAGTGGACAGGACTCCATTCTGGCACTTTTAAAATATTTTATTTTATTTTTCAATTATGCACATATCTGGATAAATGTATCTCTGTTTATCCAGTAATACACTACTCTGGGACAACATATATTCACATATTCGCATGCATGAGCAAACAGGAAAAAAAACCAGAGCAACCCTGACCATGTGGCTGGAAATAATACAACATACAGGACACATGATCAGCATAGGACTGCCCTTTTATTCAGACACGGATTACCGTGTGGTGGGATATCGGACAAACCCTGGTGAGTGTGGTGTTTACAGGGACACTGTGGATCACAAACATCTGCTACAGCTACAGTGTAGTCAATCCCTCAGATCTGTTTTTCATGGTCAAGATGATAGTGTGTCAGTGGCCAGGCAACTTCAGGCTCTCTTGGCTGAAACTAATTACTCTGAGCAATTCTAATCTCATTACTAATTTGGTTTTGGTTTGGGGACAGAAGCTTACTTATTTGTTCCATTTGTATCCCACCTTTACTCTGTTGAGCCAAGACAACACTCACAGCTCTCCTCCTCTTCAGTTTACCCTCACAGCAACCCTGTAACATAGGTGAGGCTAAGAGTGTGTGGTTGGTTATCCTGTGAGTTTCATGGCTCAGTGGGAACTAGAACTGATCCAGTAATTTAACGACGGCACCACCCTGACTCTCAGCCACTAGCCTTGGTTGTACTGCTGAATTATTTTTGCTGGGAGCATAGATATGATGAATGTGAAATGTTCAAGCCTCCCGCTATATTCAAGGGCTCCTGAGACCACCAACTCTTGGGTATCCTTCTGCACATTGTCAGCCTTGACCATTGACCATGCTGGCATTGGCTGATGGGAGTTGAGATTTCAACAACCACAGCTTCTCCACTCCGGTCCTAAATACTCTGGGCCTTGAAACAGAATCATAGATTCATAGAGCTGGAAGAGACCTCAAGGGCCATCCAGTCCAACCCCCTGCCATGCAGGAATACATAAAGCATTCCCGACAGATGGCCATGCAGCTTCTGTTTAAAAACCTCCAAAGAAGGAGACTCCATCACACTCCAAGGCACCACACTTCCACTGCCAAACAGCTCTTACTGTCAGGAAATTCTTCCTAATGTTTAGATGGAATCTCTTTTCCTGTAATTTGAACCCATTGCTCTGTGTCCTAGTCTCTGGAGCAGCAGAAAACAAGCTTGCTCCATCCTCAATATGACATCCCTTCAAATATTTAAACATGGCTATCATGTCACCTCTCAACCTTCTCTTCTCCAGACTAAACATGCCCAGCTCCTTATAGGGCTTGACTTCCAGACCTCCCACCATCCTGGTCGCCCTCCTGTGGACATGTTCCAGCTTCTCAATATTCTTTGCGAATTATGGTGCCCAGAACACCATAGACAGATGAGGTCTGACCAAAGCAGAACAGAGTGGCACTATTACTTCCCTTGATCTAGACACTATACTATTAATGCAGCCTAGAATCGCATTGGCTTTTTTAGCTGCTGCATCACACTGCTGACTCATGTTCAGTGTGTGGTCCACTAAGACTCCTAGATCATTTTCGCATGTTGGGTGACACTCAAGCCATGTGTCACCCAACCTATATTTGTACATTTCCTTTTTTACTGCCCAAGTATAGTATCCTACATTTCTCCCTGTTGAAATTCATTTTGTTAATATTGGCCCAGCTTTCTAATCTGTTGAGGTCATTTTGGATTCTGATCCTGTCCTCTGGGGTATTAGCTACACCTCCTAATTTGGTGTCATCTGCAAACTTGATAAGCATACCCTCTATTCCCTCATCCAAGTCATTGATAAAGATGTTGAATAGCACTGGGCCCAGGACAGAACCCTGTGGTACCCCACTGGTCACTTCTCTCCAGAATGAAGAGGAGCCATTGGTGACTACCCTTTGGGTTTGGTCAGTCAACCAATTACATATCCACCTAACAGTTGCATTGTCTAGCTCACAGGTTACTAACTTTTTTGCAAGAATATCATGGGGAATCTTGTCAAAAACCTTACTGAAATAAAGATACACTACATCCACTGCGTTCTCTTCATCTATCAAGTTTGTAACTCTATCAAAAAAAAAGAGATATTAGTCTGTCATGACTTGTTTTTGAGAAACCCATGTTGACTTTTAGTGATCATGGCATTCCTTTCTAATTGCTTACAGACTGTCTGTTTAATGATCTGCTCTAGAATCTTTCATAGTATTGATGTCAGGCTGACTGGGTGGTAATTATTTGGGTCTTCTCCCCACCCCTTTTTAAAGATAGGGACAACATTTGCCCTCTTCCAGTCTGCTGGGATGTCTCCTGTTCTCTAGGAATTCTCAAAGATTATTGACAGAGTTTCTGAGATTACGTCTGCCAGTTCTTTTAATACCCTTTGATGAAGTTCATCTGGCCCTGGAGACTTGAACTCATTTATACTGGCCAGGTATTCCTGAACTACCTCTTTACCAATTCTGTGTTGTATTTCCCGTACTGCACCATCTGCTCCATTTCCCCCAGGTTGAGCACTGTTCCTCCTTTGAGAGAAGACTGAAGCAAAGAAGGTGTTAAGTAGTTCTGCCTTTTCTCTGTCCCCTGTTAGCCTTTTGACATCTTCTCCATGCCTACCATTTCCTTGTTCTTCCTTTTGCCACTGACATAACCAAACAACCCTTTTTGTTGTTTTTAACCTCTCTAGGAAGCCTGAGCTCCAACTGTGTTTTAGCTTTTCTGACTCCCCCCCCCCCACATGAGCTGGCTATTTGTCTGAATTCTCCTTTGGCAATCCCCTCCTTTGGTAATCCATTTCTTGTATATGTCCTTTCAAGTTTTAGCTCAGTTGAAAGTTCTTTCGACATCCATCCTGGTTTCTTTAGACACCACCCATTTTTCCTCCTCATTGGAACTGTTTGAAGTTGTGCCTTCAATATCTCACTTTTAAGAAACTCCCATCCCTCATAAACTCCCTTCTCTTTTTGTATTCCTGACCATGGTATCACCCCCAGTAATGCCCTAAGTTTTCTGAAATCAGCTTTCTTAAAGTCTAGAATGCATGTCTGACTATGGTTGGCTTCTCCTTTCCTCTGTATAACAAACTCCAGGAGAACATGGTCACTCCTGCTTAGGGATCCCGCCACTTCCACACCATTAACCAGGTCATCCCCATTGGTTAGGATCAGATCTAAAGTAGCTGATCCCCTTGTTGCCTCTTTCACCTTCTGGACAATGAAATTGTTT
The DNA here is from genome assembly GCA_030847615.1 of Gambelia wislizenii. Lineage (NCBI taxonomy): Eukaryota > Metazoa > Chordata > Lepidosauria > Squamata > Crotaphytidae > Gambelia > Gambelia wislizenii. The sequence continues at coordinate 266,392,895 of JAUMIR010000002.1, forward strand.
GCAAGGCAAGTGAGAAATTTGTTGGACCTTAAATTCTTGGCAGAGTTGGACTTCCAATAAATATCAGGATAGTTGAAATCCCCCATTACTACTACATCTCTCCTTTCTAGATGTACGGTCATCTGTTCCAGGAAGGCATCATCCAAGTCCTTGGTTTGGCTTGAAGGTCTGTAGTAAACCCCCACAACAACATCCCTCTGTTTTTCTCTCTCTTAATTTTTACCCAGATGCTCTCAACCTGGCTCCCAGGATTTAAAGCATGGATCTGTTCGCAGGTGTACACATCCTTAACATATAATGCTACTCCACCACCCTTCCTGTTTGGTCTATTTTTCTAAACTAGACCATACCGCTCTATTAGTACATTCCAATCATGAGACATCCCACCAAGTTTCAGTGATGCCTATTATATCATATTTGCTTTGCTGTGCTAAGAGTTCAAGTTCATCCTATTTATTTCCCATGCTCTGTGCATTCGTATAGGGACATCTAAGACCATGGGCCATTTCCCCTATCTGCCTTTTAAAGGGTTTATTCCTCCTATTGTTGGGTTGTTGTGCTATTTGCCTTGTTCTCTGTATAACATTTGGGCTATTATCTGTAGCACTCGATGAACTCCTGCCTTCAAGAGTACTGTCTCCCTCCTCAACACAACTCAGTTTAAAGCCCTCCTGATCAGATCTTTCAGACTCTTAGCAAAAACATACCTGCCAACTGCTGTGAGGTGCAACCCATCCCTTGCCAGAAGCCCACCTCCCTGAAACCATACCCCATGGTCCAGGAAGCCAAATTGTTCCTGGTGGCACCATCTGCGTAGCCAGTTGTTCACCTCCACTATTCTTCTCTCCCTTCCTGGGCCATTCCCTTTCACTGGAAGGACAGACAAAATGACTATCTGTGCATCCATGTTCTTCAGCTTCCTACCCAAAGCCTCTTCTGGAGGCTATGCCTTGCAGTATCATATGTGGACCAAAAGGAAGGGATAATGGTCAGAAGGCTTGATGAGTCTTGTCAGCCTCTGTTACATTTTGAATTTTTGCCTCAGTGAGACAGCATACCTCCTGAGGCAGCTTGTCAGGCCTGCAGACTACTGCTTCTGTTCCTTGTAGCAGTACCTTGCCTTGTTTGGTGTTGTATGCCCGCACATACTGTAAATTTCAAATGTTCTGGGGAAGCATTGCTCTGAGTTCCCTCTTCTATGGAAATGCAGGTACTAACTCATGGGTGTTCCTGGTGGTGGCTGTGGTTGTCCTTCCACAAAGAAATATATCTGGCCAGTTCTTAATTGGACTGTTCAGGAACACTAACAACCTATTTTATTAATTCAGAGGAAAGCTTTGCTAGTCTGTGGGAAAACTTACTGGCTGGCTGTTTTTATTTGAATGGTGCAGGTTTTAGTTATAGTAGAGGCTGTGGAATGGTATTATTATACATATGATATGAAATCCTAGAGGTGTGTGAACCTGGCTGTTTATCTGCAACATATATGCTGCATCCTGGTGCACTGGGATGTTTTAAGTGCTGTCAGTCTTCTGTGTAATGTCGAAGGAACTGCTTTTTCACTTCTAATGTGAGTGTTAGTTTCAAGACTGGACTTTGGAGCTTCCTCACCTTACTAGCCTCTGCCCCCACCAGAATTTATGCTGCCATCAGTGGTATGGCTCAAGGGCATTTGGTCTTGTCTGATCTGTGAGATCATAGAAAATTCTGGGGAGACCAGACTTATGTGGTATTTCTACTATAGCAGAAGCAGAGCTTGAAAAATTACCTTTTGGACTACATCTCACCAAATGCCTCGCCAGCCAGTGGCCATGTTGGCTGGGCACTCTGCGAGTTGTAATCCCAAAAAAGCAATTTGAATGTTACCATTCTAGATAGCTGTTGTTAACTCAGCAGTAGAGCAGATGTTTTATATGGAGAAGGACCCAGGTTCAATACCCAGTATCTTCAGAGTGGAAAGGAAAACATTCCTGTCTGATTGAAACCCTGGAGAACCACTGCCCATCGATAGGGATCCTACTTAGCTAGATGGACCAGTGGTCTGACTTGATTTGTACAAAGCAGTTTTCTATGTTTCTGTATGGTTACCATGTTTTTCCCCAGGGTTTTTAATCAAGGACACTGTGTGTACTTGGTGGCTGCAAGTTAAAGCTGAGAATGAACATTTCATGAAGGAAAATGAGAGATTCTTAACACCAGTATCTACAAATGCATTACTACTAACATAGTGTTTTTGCTTTCATTTTACTGTTGGATCTGTCACAGAAGTGCCCTATATTATGCTAGATATGTGTCCTAAAGCTATTTCAAGCTGTTCTGCTGGAGGGGTATGTGGTTCTATCTCCAATATGCCAAACATCGTAGATTACTTTTGGATAATTCATTTTGGTTTCTCTAGTTTTCACTGGTCATGGCAAGGAGATATGCAGGGCAAGGAAACATGACCCCTAGCTATCTTCTACAGACATGCTTCTACCTTCTGAAGCTTCAGAAGCTGGAGACACTTTCAAACATATGATTAAGGGCTAGATACTTGGTATTTGTTTTTTAAAGCTGAAATTCTTAGAAACCTATTTTCTTTATCCAATACAGTATCACATTCTTGGATGAAAGGAGTATACTGTACAATGTAATGCCCTCCACAAGTTTTGGACTGCAACTCCTGTAGCCCCTGACTAGACCATGTTGGTCAGAATTTTTAGGAGTTAAAAGTCTAAAACATCTGGAAAGTACTAGGTTGCTCATGAATTTAGAACATTATCCTTTCTCAACCACATTTTTGTCATATACATTAAACTTCACTTGTTCCTAGATGCATTCTGATATGCTATCTACATGTTTTTTTAAAAAAATGTAGATTTACTTGTGGGCTTGGTATAGGAATCTGTTAATTTCTTATTTATATGTTCTAGATGTATATGCTAGTGAATCTAAATTCTCTGCAAAATAAAGGTTTATGGAAAATGACATACATACATGAAAGACAGCCAATAATCCATGGTGTATGTGTAGATGCCAAAGAAGCAAAGGGTTCACAACTAGAAGCAGTCACTCCTGAAATGAAGGAAGTGTCTTCCAAGATGGCCTGATTAAATTCAAGGCCAAGCCCCAACATGTAAGAGAAAGGAAGGGCAGGAAAGGATGATGTGGGAGCTGGCAAGAAACCATGTGTGAACATGGGGCAGTTCAGAGCTTAGCCAGGGGCTTTTAAGATTCCTCTTTCATTGTAATAATTATAAGATATAAATCTTAGCGCATGCTGGAGTTTAACATGCAGAACTGGCTGCCAAAAGAGAAGAGAAAGGAATCAAAAGTAAAGGGAGATGGAGTCAGCTTTAACATATGACCTGTTCACCAGCTCCTTCATTGCATAAGTGTTCATTTGTGTCATTAGCTAAATCTGGTTCAAAGATAGCCAGTCCGAGGGAAGGGGACAGGAGGGGAGGAAGAGAGGCAAAGAGGGCATTGAGGCACAGAGGAAGGGTGTTGCTCCATGGGTGACCCCTTTGGGTGAAAATAGGGGTAATGTAAAATGAATGAGTATAATGGAACTCGGTGCTTCTGCAACTGAGAATTGTATTTTATTGTGCTTCTTTGGGGCTCTAAGATATTATAGCATGATGCGGGCGTCAGTTTTATAGTAAAATCATTGCAGCTCTGAAAAATAAAATAAGTACTATTTCCAGTAAGAGTAGTAGTAACAGCACCACTTGTTCAGATTTGCAAGAACTGGAAACTCTACTGCTATACGACTGGAAATACTTCTACTTGTAGTAAATATAAATGATTATAATAATTACTGATTATTAGTACAGTACTTATATAATGTAACACCTATATGAAAAAGCTGGAACTTGGAATTATTGTTTGTCATTACCAAAGTGAAAATTCTGATCACCCTAGATTTTTAAAATGTGGGAATGGGGTGTAAAACATTGTGCTGGGGCTCTTCCAGGTACAGGCAAATATGTTAAGAGGTTGCAGTATTTGTTGCTGTAGTTCTTGGAGGTTTTAAAACTATCAAAACAATGTTTTTGTTGTCTCAGACTGTTTTCTGGAAATTCCCAGCACTGGTTGCAACATTTTATTCCCTACTGTTGTTTTTTTCCCATTCTGAGACATATGGGAACAACCTGTTTCCTTTTCCTCCTTTAAAAAAAGAATTATAGTGCTATAGTGCATCAGTGAAATAAGATTCTTGCACTATAATGCTAAAAAGAATATTAACATTTGAGAGGAGAAAAATTGCCCTTCAACCCATAGGATCACACCAGCAAAATCATATTCCAGATTTTTTTAAAAAAACTTGAAGAATTCTAGTGCAAATCCAAGAAATCAATACAAACAGATCCCCTAAGGAACAGAACAAATGGACACAGAGGTGACAACAACCAGCAAAACCCAATGAACTATATATCATAGGAACTCACACTTCTTTAGACCAATCTGAGGAGAGGAAGGCTTTCTTTTATCTCCCTGCCTCAACAAACTTCAAAAGGGATAGTACTCAGACATCTACCATTGTAAATCTAAAAGTAGATTCTGTTTTTTTTAAAAAAAACTGAAAACATTTCAGCTTTGAAAACTAAGACAAACACATCATCTCTCTGTCTTCTCATCTCATCTCTCTTCCAGACTGGTCTGAGGAAAGATGAGCTCTCCCAGTAGAACACCATTGTTTCTGCTGGGTATTGCTGGTTCTTATCACCTCCATGTGCACTTCTCTGTCACTGGGCTCGTTTCTGCTATTTTGGAGGAGAAGGCTGTATTTGTTGGACATAGTGATTTCTTGGATTCTCACTAGCAGTTTTTTTTTAACTGGACTATAGTTTGCTCAGCTTGGGGTATATTCCTGTTTTTGAAATGGATTTTTTTTTTTGTTATTTTTCTTAGAGTCATACTACATTAGTGAAAGAGTGAAACAGCATTTCAGCGCAAAAAAAAATTAAATTGAGAAATATGGGTAGAAGAGGGTGAAATAATTGCCTTTTCCTTTCTCACCGTCCATCTTGAAACCACTTTAGCTTACCTCACAATAAATATCACCAGGGGGTGGGCACCCCCCCCAAAAAAAAACCCACAACACCATGGCATGAACTATAACAATAGATGCACATGTGCCCCTTGGAATGTTTTTGAGCAGATATGCCTTAGAATAATAATTATTCATTTATATCCTGATTTCTCCCATCCCTGATACTGAGACTCAAGATGTCTTACAAATTACTAAAGCCAGTGCAGACTAAAAGCATGCAAAACATCAGTAATATATGTATGTGTGTGATGTTTTGTAAGTTGTGTGTGTACATGTGTATAAATTATTACCGTATATAGAGAGTGAAAACCATATAAAGTTCAGTAAGACAGAAGTGGGGGGGAAATCAGCAAAACAGCACATCATTAAAAGCCCATCACAATACATTCCTAATAGCCTGACGGAATTTCTGGAAACAGGGAAGGAGCCATCCTGGGTTCCCTAGGGAGGGAGTTTTTCAGAGCAGCCACCAAGAAAGTTTTCTTCTTTGTTCCCAATAAATGTTCCTGGGAAGGTAGAGGGACAGACAGAAATGCCTCTCCCAAAGACCTTAGAGCTTTAACAGGCTTACCGGTATATAGAGAACTACATCTACAAATACCGCAAACTCCAACAACAATTGCCCTATTTTCTTTCTAGGTCAGGGCTAAATAACCTTTTTTGTCCAGAGGGAGAAATTTCTATTTGAGAGGAGACTTGGGAGCCACATTCTAGCAGTAGATGGGGCCAAGGGCATGGGGGCATGGCCTGGGCAGGAGTAAAATTCTTACAGATTTGGACATTTTCCCACCTGGTTCAATTCTGTGTACATTTCCTCAAAAGTAAGCCCCAACTCCACAGCTTTCAGACATGCAAAGTATAGCTCAAGTCTATGCATGTCTACTTAGGAATAAAAGCACAAGGCAATACTTTCCTGGATTGTTCAGTTCCATGCAACAGTCTAACCAGTACTGTACAAAAGAAACAGTTCCATGCACCTTGAAATTAGCCCAGAAGACAAAAGGAGTTAAGCGCTGGGGCAATGTACCAATTAATTTTGCAGTAACTGAAGCATCAACAAGGGCAGATCCACACTGTGTATGTACATTATTTGTACATAATTTGGCAGTAGGTTGATGTGGATGACCCTCCAGCTTTGTAATAGTTATGGGTGTTGCTGCCATGTTTCCTTCCTTTGTTTCCAGAGCCCTCACAAAGACACTGAGCTTTGTCTAAAACAAAAAGATGTAAGCTCTGCTGTTAGCCTAGAAACCTTTTATTTATTTATTTATTTATTTATTTATTTATTTAAATATTTGTAACTATTTATTTAAATATTTTTAGCTTTTCCAAGATCTCTGGGCAACATACAATAAAATCTAATTATAACTTAATTACAGCAAGATGCATGGGGCAGAGGATTTTTAAATTGGCATTTAAAAACACTAATGGCAAGAGCTAGAGAGATATCAGAAAGTAAAGCTCCAAGGGCAGTGAAGAAGAATGGTAGGAGCCGGAAATGGAAGAGGAGGTCTTGGGGTGATGGATGACAAAAGGCACCAGAGGAACTAAGGAGATTATCATATGCATCAAAAACAGCATTATAACACGCCATGAAATCACAGGGCTTCCTTATCAGATGACGTTGTGTCCCAGCATTATGCAAGCGTTCTGCTCCTATTATGAGGGAGTTCTTTTTTATTGATGGGGGAAGTTGAGAATTGATCTCCCATAGTGTTTGTGTTCCGGATTTCAGTGTGTGCAACAAGACGCCCCGTTATGCTCGTGTGATTCCAGCATACAAGCGGGAAAACTAGGTACCATACGCTCTTTTTATGAACCTCTCCGTCTTGCTTGCAAGTTTCTGAATGTGTATCTGTGCTTTTCTGAACATTTTCTTTTTTAATTTTGGTGTTTGGGGGCTTTTTAGTGTGCTCATGTCTTCTTGCAAGACACGCCAAAATCACGTTTACAGAGAAACACGGAAGTAAGGAGTGCAAGTGCTCATATTGCCAGATTCTTTGGGCGATTCTGTATCGTTATCATAGCAGTGTGTGAAAAATTGTGTCATTGTGTCAGAACACAAACACTGTAAAATACAGTGCCATAAGAATGTTTTTAGGCACTCGTCTAATAATCTCCAAAGAGAGTGAAAAAACACTGGGAGAAAGAAGAGTGCATAGAAAGATTGAAGCAAGAGAATGAAAACACTGAACAACCAAGAGAGGAATTTTTAAAACAAAATATGGGGGGAAAGAGAGGGCCCATACAGAGGACAGAAAAGGTGAGTAACATGGTCAGAGTGATGAGGGGAAAAGATGACAGGGACTGAAAAAAACAAGCCAAAATGAGAGAGGTTTGAAAGAAGAGGCAGCAGTGCCAAGCAACAGAAGACTGCAGCTGGGAAGGTGCAAGAGATCAGAGCTTGGAAAAGTTACTTTTGAGACTATAAATCTCCAAATCCCCCAGCCAGCATGCTGGGGGATTTTGGGAGTTGTGGCCCAAGGAAGTAAATTTCCCAAGCTCCGCAAGGGTTCATGGGAGTGCAAATGAATCTGTAGGTACATCAAAAGGATAAATGTTAGAGATCTTACAAAGATGAAAAGTGACAAGATTTTAAACAACTGAATGGGGGAGAAAAAAATAATAATAAAGGAATTTGACAAACCTACTCTGAGGCTAATCTTTGGAGAGAAGGAAAGTGGAAGTAACCATAGGCTGGTCTATTTTTATATATTATTCTTTTATCAGCACTGTTTATATACTATTGAGTATGGGGGGAAAATCTGTGGTTTGCATTCAAATGTATACTTAATACAGTATGAAAACAATAAAAAGCAACTAAAAGTAATTAAAATAAACAATTAAAAAAAAACCCATTAACTACTTTCTAAAGCAGAGTTGTTTTTACTGGCCAGAAAAAGCAGCTAATGTTCCAGCTGGTGGGTGCCACCAATGAGCAGGCTTTCCTTGGTGATATTGAGCCTCTGACATTCAGTTCACTGTAGAACCAGCAATAATGCCTCATTGGGGGATCTCAGGATTGAACTGGAAATGCCTAGAGGAAACTGCTCTGCTAGTTCAAAAAGGATGAGAATAAGATGGTGGGAAGGTGGAGGGCTTTTAGCAGGAGTTTGGTTTTAAGAAATTAAAACTTATTAACCAGAACAAGCATTGGAAGTCTTTACTAAGATATAGTACAAGTCAAAGAACAGTGGAGATAAAGGACTTCAGCACAGAAATTATACTGAACACCAAAGGAACAAATGAGAGAATAATTTATCTCTGCCTAAGCTCTCCACTGTGGTGCCTTTCAGCTCTATAAGGCCAGTCTTCAGTCTTCAGCCTCCATCATCCACAGCTAGCATTGTCAGTGGGCATACTGATTGGAGAATGATAGGCACTGTAGTCTAACAGTTTCTGAAAGGCCCTTGGTTGGGAAAGACTGGTCAAAGCAAGGCCCCAGGAAGACAGAGCCTCAAGGAATTTATTATTTATTTATTTATTTATCTTAGGTATTTATACCCCACTCTTCAGCCATAAAGTCTCTTAGAGCGGCTTACAAATTGTTAAGCAATAGCAATTTACACATCTACACTGCATTAAGCAGTCTCCAATGTGTGTTAGCTAATGCCAACAGATGGTAAGAAAAAGATAAAGACAATTACCCATTGCTTCTTAATGAACCATTAAGAACTATATGTATCAGCACTACCTAAAGTTCCAGTGACAGTCCAAAGACAATCAAGAACAAAGATTTTTGTGTAGTCACCATTGTCACCACGATTGCAGCTGCAGCATAGGAGATTATCAGATGTGGGGGAACGTGCCAAAAAATCACATTCCCTACCACGCCAGAAGATTGCTAGAAGAACAGAAAGGGTGACCTTACCAGACCCCCATGTACTTCTGCTGTTCCGGGGGCATAGCACTGCTGCAGATGAGGCTTTCCTTTTCTATTGACAGGGACAAGCTGCCAATAAAAAGGGACGCCTTACTGACGGCTGCGCTACGCCCTCAGATCACTGGAGAATGTTGTCGTCTGATAATGGAGCCCATTTCTGTTCTTCTAGTGATCTTTTGATGTGGTTTTTGCCGCATCTGATAATCTCCATAGTCTTTTCTGAAGGATGGATGGCATGATTGGCTGGCTCCAAGACAGATCCAGTACCTCCTGGTGTCTACATCAGAAATAGACCACCCCGGCTGTCCTGCCATCCTGACAGGAACACAGAATCATAGGGACACTGGGGTGGGTAATCTTTGTCTTCTGAAAGTAATGTTCTGTGGTTGTGACAATACAGTAATTTCAACACCCTTAATAATACACCAAGAGCCAGCATGGCTTAGTGATTTGAGCTTGCCCTGCAACTCTGGAGACAAAGATTCGAATCCCCACTCAGTCATGGAAACCCACTGGGTGACCTTAGGCAAGTCACACTCTTTCAGCTTCAGAAAAGGGCAAAGACAAAACCCCTCTGAACCAATCTTGCCAAGAGAGCCCCATGATACGTTCACCTTTGGGTTGCCATAAATCAGGAACAACTTTAAGGCACACAGCAATAATACATCAGACCCAACACTTGTCCACCCACCTCCTTCATTGTCATGGAAGCCAAAATGTTCTGCCCTGACCCAAAAGGTTGAGATGGTAGGCACGCTGAAGTTGCCAAGTCTGAAAGGCCTGTAACACCTCAACCCTTAATGCTGCTAGGGAGTCTCCTGTGCATGTTTCACCAACCCTGGAAACACATTATTATTTGGATACTGGAAATTTTGGATAAGAAAGACTACCTTGACAGATAAAAGTGACATATCTACATAACCTGTTCTAATCCTTCTCTGACTGCTGCTGTATCATGTACCTAACAGATCAGGGCCGGTTTAAGGAATTTTGGGGGCCCCTGCAATGCTTTACTTTGGGGCCCCCATATGTTTATCTCAGATCAATGTAACCTAACCTATTCACCATACAGGATATTCAGATTATAGTAGGACCCCTGTATCCATGGATTCATTATCCATGGGACACAAAACAGCACACCTACCATAGAGTCTTCCTAGAAAATGTGTCTTCCCTAGCCCTTTTCTAGGCCCTCCAAGGCAACTCTATGGTATTTTAAACCAGAAGTCCCATTATTTTCAATGGCGTTCACTATTATTCATGGTTTTCAGAATCCACGCCCCCGCCTGAACCAATCCCCAGTGGATAAGAGGGGCCTACTATATTACATAATTTGCCACCAATAATTTAGTTTAAAAACTATATTATAGGCACTAACATAATATTTTTTGTTTATTAGCAATTAATGTAATGGTGTAGATTTCCTCAAAGAAAATAAAGAGTAGACTACAAGCTAAACATGAGTTAGCAGTGTGATGCAGCAGCAAAAAATGCCAATGCAATTCTAGGCTGCATTAATAGAAGTAGTGTCTAGATCAAGGGAAAGTAATAGTATCACTCCATTCTGCTTTGGTCAGACCTCACCTGGAATACCGTTTCCAATTCTGGGCACAACAATTCAAGAAAGATACTGAGAAGGATGGTGGGAGGTCTGGAAGCCATTACGCCCTATGAGGAATGGCTTAGGGAGCTGGGTATGCTTAGCCTGGAGAAGAGAAGGTTGAGAGGTGACGTGATAGCCATGTTTAGGTATTTGAAGGGATGTCATACTGAGGATGGAGCAAGCTTGTTTTCTGCTGCTCCAGAGACAAGGACATGGAGCAATCAACTCAGACTACAGGAAAAGAGAATCCACCTAAACATTAGGAAGAACTTCCTGACAGTAAGAGCTGTTTGGAAGTGGAATACACTGCCTTGGAGTGTGGTGGAGTCTCCTTCTCTGGGTTTTTCTAAACATAGGTTGGATGGCCATCTGTCAGGAATGCTTGAATTGTGTGTTCCTGCAGGGCAGAAGCCGATTGGATGGGGTGGCTGTTGGGGTCCCTTCCAGCCCTATGATTCTATGATTCTAGGCTGCATTTAGAGCCTGGGGAAGTTACTCTTGGATTACACCTCCCAGAATCCTCCTGCCAGCACCCTTCTCAAGGTCTGGTTGCATTGTTCCTTTTCCAGCATTCTCTAGCCCAGTGGTTCTTAACTTGGGGTCCACAATGTTCTCACAGGGTCCACAGAGGCTTGAAGGCTCCTTGACCCACCTCCTCCCTGTAGTGGAGCAGCCACGTGACAGGAACGAAGGCAAAGGCTGGCTGGCTTGGCCTGCACATTGCCATTCAATCCACTCCAGCCACAAACTTGCAGGAAGAAGCAAGAGTGTCTCTGAGGGAAAGTTTAATGGATGGTGTAATTGTATTGTTGTTGTTAGCTATTATTATTAGCTATTATTATTAGGGTTTTAAATCTTGAGTTAAGTCTTGGGGCAACAAAAGATATTTAAAGGGGGTCCCTGGTAAAGAAAAGGTTAAGAACCACTGCTCTAGGCTAATGCCTCTCACATACCACTAATGCGATACTGGTGTTTTAGTGACAACAATAAAACCATTGTTCCCAGTAACATTGCTCCAAATTTTTCTTTATATTCTTTATATTCTTCTGTTAAAAGAGCTAGAGTGTTGTAGAAGTTTCAGCATTGCCCTATGACTGTGGATACCAGGGTTTGAATCCTTTACTCAGCCATGAATACCCACTGGCTGACCTTGGGCAAGTCACACTTTCTCAGCCTCAAAGGAAGTCAAAGGCAGACCCCCTTTGAACAAACCTTCCCTAGAAAACCCCATGGTAGGTTGGCCTTACTCAGAAATGACTTGAAGGCACATAGGCAAACACACACAAATTTCTTTTGCAGGCTGAACTCAGTTGGCAGCAAGGGGAGGAAGCTGAAGAAGACCAAGGGGGAAAGGGAGGGGAGAGGAACCAAGACATGTTAAAAGCAGCTGGAAAGATGGGCTGGAGGGGATCTATGTGCAAGGAAGGAAAGGAAAGAAAGAAAGAAAGAAAGAAGCCCTTTCTGAGGGAGACAACCCTCAAATTCCCTGTCTCTCTCTCACACACACACTCACCCTCTCCGACGTGCCTCTCCCTCCAGCTTCTGCCATGGAGGGCTGCTGTTTCTTTCTCTTTCTTTTTAGTTTTGGAGAGGCTGTTTTGTTTGTTTTTTTTAAAAAAGCCAGCAGGAAGTTTTTGGAGGAGGAGGGTAAGAGGGGGCTCCTCCCGGCTGTCTCCTTCGTCAGATTAAGGAGGCCAACAGGGGGCCCTCTCTTGACCTTGGGGCCCCTTCTTGACCTCGGGGCCCCCTGCCAATGCTGATTTGGCAGACAGGTTAAACCAGTCCTGTAACAGATAATTTTGGCTTTGTTGTCCACAGTTACATTATAGTCAGGATCTGAATTGGCCAACTAAAATGTCTGCATTGAGATCCCTCTAGAACAACTGAACTACAACAGAAACAACAACTGATACAAAATGTAGACCGGTAACTCTATCATCATCACTTTTCTTCTCCTGTATGATTTTCTAGCATCTTTTGCCTGGTGAAGAAGCCAGTGTAGCTTTGAAAGATTGCATGGTATGTTTTGTGTATTTTGGTTGGCCAAAAAGGGTATTGCTCTTTTGTGGGTTTTGTGTTTTGTTGTATTTTGCTGGATTGCCAACGCAGATACCCTTTTATGTTTCCTTTATTATATTCAGTGGCAACTGTAAAAGATCATAGAAAATTATGGAAAGATCATAGAAGCAATAGAATTAAAGAATAAATTGTTAACATTACTGTTATTTTACTCCTGAGGAAATACAGAATCAGGCTATAAAACTCTGACAGGTATTGGAGGGCTGCTCTCCATCGTATCTGCTTGGCATTTCCGTGAAAGTAGCTGGCACAGCCAAACCAAAAAATTATTCAGCCTGAAACAGAGCAGCAAATGGTGCTCCCTGCCCCACCAAAATAATAAAAAAAAATCCCACAAACACCATTCTTCTTCTCTGGCAGTAAAAAATAAAATAAAAATTAAAAATAGATGAAATAATTAATAGGCCACTAGCCTTTTATGACACCCCAAATCTCCCCCAAGGCAGATGCTTCACTTTCCTTACCCCTGCAGCAGCCATTAAGTGACTAGCCATCCCCACCATCAGCCATTTTGTGGCTGATCCTTTCTATCTCACCCACTACATTATGCATACCTTCCAGCTGTCCTGAATTGTCAGTGACAGTCCAAATTACTCCTCTGCTGTCCCACTTTCCAGCTGCTTTTCAAATGTCCCAGGTTTTCTCTCCTCCTCCTAAGTTTCGCCTTTGCCCTCAGATTAATTCCATTGGTGCAGACCAAGTTCAAAGTGTAAAAGTAATCACACTCAATTAATTCAGCAGGTAGAAGAGGAGAGGAAGGTGTGGAATCATGTTTTTTGCAGTAGGCTAAGGCAAAAGCAAACTGCTGAAATGTCTTCTGATGTTCTTTCTCATTGATAACTTTTTCCCACTTCACTACACTCTGATGTTCCTTGGCCACATGTGTCCTGGTTTTCACTTATGAAATGTTGGAGGGTATGCATCAAGAGTATTTATTTATTTATTTATTTATTTATTTATACCCCGCCCTTAAGCCACAAAGGCTATCAGAGCAGCTTACAAATGGTCAATTTAACAGTTCCCTGCCCTCAAGCTTACAACCTAAATAAGACATGACACATAAGGAAAAGGGAATGGTAGTGGGGGTAGGGATTAGATCCAGCAGATACTGCTGGTTTCTCTTTCTTCCAAGGGCAGGGCTGGAGGGAGGGCCTTTCACATGGTTCTGGGCCCAGGCCTGATGGAGTTCTGCCTGCCTCTTCTTCTGTCCCTCCAAAGGCAGGGTGGTGGCAGTTGGGCTGGAGGTTCTTTTTTAGTTCTCTTTCCCAGGCTCTTCTACCTTTCAGAGGGGAAAAATACCCGTCCATATTAAGAACTTCTCCTAACAGTGATAGGACTTTTTCGGATGCTGAAAAATAACGCAAGCAGCCTCGTCAGCTTGCGAGGCTGCTGCGCTGCAAAGCGTCCATTTCGTATGACGCTCACCCCTGCCGGTACTGTTGCGGTACCACGGGGAGAGTTGAGCGTCATATTTCCTTGATTTTTACTCACGAAAGTTGATCGTGAATAAAAATCAAGGAAATATGATGCTCAACTCTCCCCGCGGTACGTGAGTAAAAATCAAGGAAATATGACGCTCAACTCTCCCCGCGGTACCGCAACAGTACCGGCAGGGGCGAGCGTCATACGAAACGGACGCTTTGCAGCGCAGCAGCCTCGCAAGCTGACGAGGCTGCTTGCGTTATTTTTTAAACGTCCGAAAAAGTCCTTAATGTGAATCCTTTTAATACAAGATGCCAGGCATTCCCAATCATCTCACAGAACCTAGTTAGCATTAAAATGATGGGTGTGCAAAGGCCTGTAGTCATGACTGCCAGGGCCACTAATCATGTATCTTCTGCAGGCTTCACCTGCCTTCCTCAAAGAGGATGTCTGCCTGAGCCAGGAAAAATTATTTATGGAGAATAGTTCCCAGAGTCCTCCAGCATGAATAGCTAGTAATATGCTGACTGAGAAGTTGTAGCCATAATCCAAAATGTAATTTTTCCAAGGTTTATTCCAGGCCCTGGTCAAGACACACCCCTATCTGAGGTATACTTGAGTTTGAACATGGAGAAAAATGTAATTATCCAGCCAATACTTTGGGTACCTTATGTGATCAAAGATTTGTAATACCACAGAGATTTGTAGTCCCTCCTTTGAGGTGCCACAGAGGATACAAGTGAACAGTTCTCAGTTTATACATAAAGAGTCCTCCATGGCCACTGGACATAGCAATGTCCGTGCAACCTTTGTAAATCACCAATGGGTTGAATGCAATTCTGAAGCTTCCTGTCCATCCCCCGCTCCCCATCCTGGCATCTCCTAAGCACCATTTCCACTGCCTGCCTGCAGAAAGGCCCATGGAAGGAAGGGGAAAGGCCCTCTTATGTCCTATCCAGGTAATTTCACATCCGAAGTCTTCCATGACAAAGGCAGGCACAACCATTCTGTACCTCAGGCTGGGCAGGCTGCCTCCTCATTATTTTTAAATTCCCTGTAACTGGAGACATGGCTGCTTGCTTCTTCCTACCTCATGTGGTGAGGAAGTGGTAGCCATGTTCTGTGCCATGGGGAGTTTTTGTTGGAGCCAGCACCAAAGCAGAATGAACCATCTTTTCCCTCCACACCCTCCAGCAGCGCTTGCCAGCAATTCTGCTGCGGCAACATCTTCCCCCCACCCAAGCCTCCAATTTGGCTCTGGCCCTCTCCTGTTTCCTATGTGGCCGGGCTTTGCTAAAATGGCTTCCCTTTTAGGGAGGCTCACTTTGTGTTGTGAGTGGTGGAGAATGGGGAAAGAAGAGAGAAGAGGTCAAGGGCTGGAACAGTGTGGGAAGGGAGGGTGGAGACACGATATGGCTCCGGACTGAGGCAAGTTGGCAAAGATGTGCATGTCTGAGACTACACCGACTCCAGCCCTTGCCAAATTTGCTTTCACGTGAGCTTTCAATTCATCCACCAAACCGAATAAAAAAAAGATTAAATAAATGAAAGGTCCAAGGCCCCTCCTGCTGCAGTGAAGCCGTGTTCAGGGAGTGGGGCGGAGATATGGCTCCGGCAGCGTCTGGGAGTGCAGCTTGGAGCTGGCGGGTCCAGGGACAATGAAGCAGACCTTGGCATCAGAGGTTTGGCAGAGAAGTGAGATTGGGTGGGGAAAGGGGGGGTTGCACAGATGGTCTTGCCTTTATTTCACCCCAAAGGGAAAGAGAATGTTGAGGTGGGGAGAGAGAAGGACTTGGAAAGAGGTTCCTGGGCTCCAGATGCACCCCATGCTATTAAGGGGAGGCTCTTACCACTGACCCTTCTATTTTGGAAGCCAGGGTGTTTGTGGAGAGAAAAGCTGGATGCACAGCCTAGGAAAGGCAAGAGCAGGGAGGAAGCCAAGTGCCCACCCTGGCTTCAGGAACGCTGCCTGGCATCGTTGGGTGCGAGGGTCTCAGGGGGCCCTGGGAACAGCTGCCCTGTTTAGGGGAAGCCAAGCAGCTGTAACAACCAGGGACTTTGGTTTGTGGTGGAAAAACACCACAAGGAAAAACATTGGGGGGGGGCTCTTCCCTTTCTATTCCCCCTTCCCCCCTTTTTTTGGTTGGCTGATTTGGCATTTCAGAGAAGAGTCTCAGTTGCCGGAGGTGAATGGGAAGTGGGTGAATGTTGCACACCACATGTAGCCAGGAATCAAGATAGCTGCTGTTTCAGAGAAGAGCTGTGGAATCAACACTCCACCCCCCAATATCTCATCCCCACAGAGCTTTTGTGCAAGAGGACCACCGCTTAGCCAAGAATTTTAGGTTAGAATTTCAACCGCTTTGAAGAGACTAGATTTTTTTACTATTTATTATTTTGTAAAAGGCCCCAGCAAACTACCCTTCCAATCGTTTGCTTCCTTGTTTGCATGCTTGTCCTGTGCAGGTGATATGAAGCTGCCTCTCTACAGCTGGCAGACGTAATGAAGTCCTACTTCCTCTGTAGCAAGCAGTTGGATATTATGGGGCACCAGAAGGGGGAAACGCAAGCCACCAATCTGCAGTTTCTTTCCATTTGCCAACAAAGCAAAGCATTCTCCAAACTGCCACAGGCGTTGTACTTATGGAAATTGGAGGGAATTGAGGCTTGCTCCCAACCCCCCCCCCCATCTGTAATATAGGTCCTGGAATGATTGGGGTAAATGTGTGAGTGGGAAATCTGGCCCTCCAGAAGGTTCGGCCAACAACTCCCATGATCCCCTTACTGTTGCCCATACTGGCCAAAACATCCAAAGGGTCAAGGTTTCCTCACTGTTGCTTTAAGCAATGGACCCTGCCTCACAGACCTTGAGTTTGGGAGGCTGGCAGCAAAACCATTAACTTTTAGAACCCACATGCAAACCCCTATTGGCCCTTGGCTAATCATGGGAATAATTTTTAGCACTTAGCAATAGCACTTATATTTCTATACCGCTTTATAGTGCCAAGCACTCCCTAAGCGGTTTACAATGTCTTAGCTAATTGCCCCCAACAGGCTGGGTACTCATTTTACTAACCTACAGCAGGATGGAAGGCTGAGTGAACCCGGAGCCCAGCAGAATTGAACTCACAACATTGTGGCCACAGTACTGAACACATTGTAAAGCACTTACAGAGTGCTTAGCACTATAAAGTGGTATAGAAATGCTATTGCTATTGCTAATTTTTAAGAGCTGAGTTTCAGTGTTTGTTTTTAAGCACCCATTTCCCCTCAGGAGGAGGGTTCTGGCCTGATTTGTAAGTGCCATCAAATGCCATGGAAAAGTACATAGCAATTATGGCATTCTGTGCAGGGCACCTGATCAGGTGAATCTGGGATCTGGATGTTTGTACTTGTACTAGGAACTAGTGGGAATTCTGCAGATCTAACATCCTTCCCACCCCACACCCCTTTTACCAAATTTGATTAAGCTAATCTTGGATGCATTGTGACCTCACCCACCTACCAGGCTTGAAGTCCTAGAGTGACCTGAACAATCATTCTGAAGCTGCTTTACAGGAACAACTAAGGATTTCATGGCAGCTATATGACCACTTTGAGATAATCTCCATGTGGCATTGGCCCAACATGTAGCAGGTCACACTCCCGACCAGCCCCTCTCAGGCCTGTCTCGCTGCAGATTTCTTCCTATTTATGTACAGGGACAGGAGGGGGAGGCCTGTGTCAAATCTCTACCCTGGGAGAGCATTGGATTTGGTGGGATTCTTTGAGCCCTTGGGGAAATTCTTGTTATCAGGGTTTGTGCTCTTTTAGGAGCCCTAGTCACTTTATGGGATGAGGTGATGACTCAGGGCGTTAGCTGTACACTGAAGTGCTATCTTCTGCTGAATTAAGCCCATTTAGCTGCTTGGTTTACTGGGCAATTTGGGATGATGAATAAGTTAGGAAATCTTTGGCCCTCTGGATATTTTCACGTGTAACTCCCCATCTTCCCCACCCAGTGTGGACAGTGGTAAAGGATGCTAGGAGCTATAATACCAAACTTCTGTAGGGCTAAAAGTCTCCCAGTCCTGAGTGGTAGAAAAAGTTCGAGTCCAGTTGAATGGAGGTATGTAAAAGCTTATCAGGTGCTGACTTCTTAGCCTTGATGGTGGTGAAGAAACAATCCTTCTCCACGGAATCCTTGCAATGCCATCCAGTGGAACTTTTCTGAGTAGATTTTTAGGCCTAGTCCAATTTAGACTCCATAAGTGTGCCCTTACAAAGGTTACATAAGAAACTTTTTCACTCATTTCACAGATATGTCAATCCTCAAGGTTTTCTGTATGTTTGCCCACCAAAAGGTGAATTAAGACAAAAAAGGGAGCCGAAGAAGCAATAGAGGGATTTCTTGATCCTTGCTCTGGGACCCAGCTTGAAAAATCTGTTTTCACACTATTACTCCCAGAATCCCCTAGGTCACATGGCTTGTGTGGCTCTACTGGCTAGGGATTTGGGGAACTTTATTATAGCCCCCCCCCCACACACACACACACCACAGCTTTTCTAAGTTCTGTGCTAGGACAGCCAAAGGCAACTGTTTTCTGCTGAATCAAGCCCAGGTGTTGGACTACAACTGCCATGGTGACTGGGGATGGTGGCAACTATAATCTGAGACATATTGTGGACACCCACCTGAAGAAAAAATGATGATCCTAGTATGGGGTGTTTATTCCTGTCAAAGGTGTCAAGGCCGAGGGAAAAGGCCAGTGCTTAAACTCTTGTGTTGGGTCTGGGCAACTTTTTCTCAAAGATGAAAATGAGGAAGGGCGGGGGAAGGGGAACAAGAAGGAATAAAGCAGCACCTTTAAGACTAACAGGTTTTTATTTTAGCATGAACTTTTGTGGATATAAACGACTCCTTCAGATGCAATATAGAATGATATCCAGGCCTCAGGATATAATGCATATTTACAGTTGTGGGAGTGGGATGGAATGTAACAATATCCAGAAAGATGCAAATCATGACACTTGCCCTAAATTTTCAAAGGACTGCGTAAGGTGACACAGGTCATTCAGGTCTTTACAGTGGTCAGTTAGTGTTGATGTGTGAAAGCAATACATCTGCTTCCCAAAAACTCGGTTTTCCTTGAGTTCAAAAGCTTCTTTGAGAAATTCCTTTTGTTACATGTGCAGTAGCAAGGACTCTTTCATTAATACATGTAGTGTGCCGTGAAGCCATTGTCTTTGTTCATACCTCTGCTAATGGACTGGAATTTGTGAATATAATTCAATTCAGTGGTTTCTCTTTTTAGTCTTCTTTCGTAATTTCCTTGTTCAAGGACTGCGACCTTTAAATCCTGTACTGTATCCAGGGAGGTTGCAATGTTCTGCAATTGGTTTTGGAGTATTGCCACCTCTAATGTCTGATTTGTATCCATTTATCCTCTTGCATGGAGACTGTCCTGTTTGTCCAATGTAGAGTGTAGAGGGGCATTGCTGGCATAGGAGGGCATATATCATGTTGGAGGAAGAACAAGTGAAAATACCTCCAATGTTGTGGGTGATGTAATTGGCCCCTGTAATATTGCTCCCAGTGTAGATGTGGGGACAGAGCTGGCATCTGGGTTTGTGACTAGGGACTTTATCAGACACTGCCCTGAAAACATACTTTTGCCAGCATTAAAAAACCCATTTTTATGCCGGCAAAAGAACGCTCTCCCCTGCACTTACCTCCTTTCCCGGCAAAGGCAGCTCCAGCAATAAAGAGGAAGTAAATGGAGCCCTGTTCACTTCCTCGCATGAAATCCCATGAGACTTCATCACACGGGAAATTCAAAATTAAAAACAAAAATAAAAAATCATAGAATTGTAGAGTTAGAAGAGACCACAAGGGCCATCCAGTCCAACCCCCTGCCACGCAGGAACTCACGATCAAAGCATCCCTGACAGATGGCCATCCAGCCTCCGTTTAAAGACCTCCAAGGAAGGAGACCCCACCGTGCTCCGAGGGAGTGTGTTCCACTGCCGAACAGTTCTTACTGTCAGAAAGTTCCTCCTAATGTTGAGGTGGAATCTTTGTTCCTGGAGGCATTTAAAGCATAAAAAGCATTCAAAGTTTTAAAAAGCACACACACACACACACTTTAAAAGATCCAAGTAACCCAGGGAGGGTCATAAAAAGAGCAAAACTTACCTGAATGTCCCAGTCTCACCCAGAAGTGTTCACGCTGGACCAGCTGTTGCTAGAGTAAGTACGAGAGTTTAATGGCCTGAGGTGTCGCACGCTGGCAACGCCAGCACAAAAGCGGCAGGGATCTATTGACGGCTTAAGCAATCAATTAAAAGGTATGTGTTTTGAGCTGTTTTTAACCACAAAAGGGTGACATTGTCTGATCCACACGCCCTTTCGCAGTTATGTGGGATCATTATGATGATGTATTTTGAGTGTCTGATAAAGTCCATGGTCTAATTCCTGTATTACCACTCATGATATGGATCTTCTTGTAATGTTTTCTCAAACATTTATCCTTACCAGTTAAGAAGGGAAATGCCTACAGACTATAGCCAAAATTAATATTAACAGATAACTACAAATTTATTCAAATTTTCATTTTGAATGCAGATTTTCATATTGAAAATTCTATTTTGAGAATGAAATGGTTTCACTGTGATTGATTCACTGGTATTCCTTAACCGTCTCATGTTTGGCAGGCATCATATATGGAGTCACACACGCTTTAACTAAACTTGGAAAGTTGTTTTTAAAAAGAATGAATATAATGATATGCTGAAGGCATTCATAACAGAGCAGCAGGTAGGATGATACTCTAGGATCCAGCACCTTATCCTATCACTGTTGAGTTACGAATAGCATCGGCCTGACATTAATTCTTCATTCTAAGGTACCACACACTCTCAAAACAGATGGGGTGGTATGTCAGTTATTAAATGTACTGTATTTAATACAGCCAAGTACTTAATACTATTGTCTTCAAGCTGTGAACTATGGTAAAATATCAATGGTCAAATATCAGCTATGAAAGCCAAAACTGGAAATAACATTGTAACCGGATGGCAAATACCAGTATCAAATGTTGATAGACATTTGACCTTGTGACTTTTAAGCATCAAAATTCACAGATGATAAATCTGGAGAATAAATTCATTTCATTTTTCACCCAGAGATGACAGATAGACAAATCAAGTTTGGGCTGTACTACTTCAGAATGTGCATTTTTCATGTCTAGGTGCTTTTCTATATCAAAGCATCAATGTATGAAAAATATCTGCACACTTAAAAATTTGCACATTGGAGGGAAATTCTGTTGTTGCTTGGAGCTACCTTCAGTTATGTGAGCTCACCCCAGCAGTCTGAAGTGGCACAACCTAAACACTGCCCTATCACTTGAATAAGAACTAGACAATAGATTCCTGCTGGGGAAAGACATTTATGCAGCAGAGGTGTAGCTACAGGGAGACAAAATGAGGGCATTGTTCGCCCAAATGAGAATTCTGTCCCCAATTAATTTTTTCTTCAGTCCTCAGATTCCTAACATCGCAGAGTGTGAGACACTGAAAATTGTTCACACTTAGAATTCATATTTTGTTGTGTGCCTTCAAGTCATTTTGGACTTATGGTGACCCTATCAAAGTGTATTCTTGGCAAGATTTGTTCAGAGGGGGGTTGCCTTTGCTTTCCTCTGAGGCTGAGAAAGTGTGACTTTCCCAAGATCCCCCAGTGGATTTCCATGGCCAAGTAAGGATTCAAATCCTGGTCTCAAGAGTCTTAATTCTGCTTTACTCCCCCATAGCTACACCCCTGGTGTGGAGGTTTCATCTTCTTTTATCACTCTGGGCTTTTTCACACTTCACAATTATAGCAGTATGATTCCCCTTTAACCACCAAGGCTGCATCTTATGGATTCCTCGGGTTTGGTCAGAGGCACCAGAGGAGTGTTGGGACCTACACTCAGAATACATCCTGCTAAAACATGCTTTACACACGGAAGTACCAAATACAACGCTAGAAGGGTCCAGCGAAGTAAAGAAATGAGAGCAGGGTGGGCACCTTGTCCTCTAGATGTTGTTGTATACAGCTCCCATCAGCCCTCACCAGGGGTAAGGAATTCTGGAAGTTGCAGTCCAACAACATCAGGGAGGCCACATTGTGCCTACTGCTGAGTGAGAGCAGCAGATTAGATCTGGGGAAATGGGTACAAATTCCTACCAGCCATGGACCTCACTGGGTGAGCAGTTTTCTCAACCTCAGCCTAACCTGCTTCACAGGGATGTTGTGAGCATCAGATGTGAGGGAAGAACCAGGTATGCTCTCTTGAGTTCCTTGAAAGAAAGGCTGGGAATAAAGAAAAAGCAGCCTCTAGCAGCAAGACTGAGTAAAACATGGCTGCAGGATTCTGAAGATTGTGGTTCACAAAAGTAACTTGCATCCCAGCCAGGCAAGAAAGGCTGTATCTAATTCTAATTAACTAACTGACTCACAGTGAGGGCAACAGCGGTCTGACAGTATAAACAGATGAAATAGTAATTTCCACCATCATATGGAAGGTGACTCCTGTGAAAGCAGCTGAGTTCTGAAAAATATGCCCCAGAATGCCTTGCAGCATTGCAGAGGATGCTGAGCTTGGATTAGCTCCTGGCTGTACGGCCTTGCAAGCCAGCAAAGGCCTAACACTTGGATCCAGTGGGACAACCCCAAGAGAAGAAGAGGGCAAAGAGCTCTGCCTTGGTTGGGTGGCTCTGTTCTTGTGAAATGTTGTTGCCTACTCCTCCCCCTGGTTTTTTGCTGGACTACAACTCTCATCATCGTCTCCAGCAAGCATAGCCAATGGCCCTATTCTGACCTAATATTACACTCTTTATGCTACACCAGAGTTTGGAAAAGTTATTTTTGTAGACTGCAGCTCTAAGAATGCCTTAACCAGCACGGCCAATGACTGGTTAGTTAGGCAAACTGTATGTCCAAAAGAGATAACAGGCTGACCCTGTGAACTAGGGTGATTTGGACCTGTACCACCTGGACTGAATATTTTGTCTGCTGAAATGGTGAACAGAGAATATATTAGAACACTTGTCACAAATTGTCACGTACTTATGTGAGGCTCTAGATGTTTGGAGTAAAAGCAAATTGCAGGTTGATAGATAAGGCTGAAGGAGGGAGGGAAGGAGGGAGCCTAGCCCTTATTGTGGCAGTCTATTGGGCTGAGAGTTAGAATTGGCCACTCTGCCCTCTCTCTGGCAGCCGGTCTTTGAGTAGTTATTATTCACTGGATCATCTCATTGTGAGGTGAGGAGCAGGGGGGAGGATTGTTCAGAGCCCATTCTGTGGAGAGTGGGGAAGAGATATCAGTGATGCCTTGAATAGGAGACTGTGCATTTCATAGACCAACTTGGAGCTGAGCCCTAGAGGGTCTGTGTTGCACCTGATGGTGATTGATGGCTCCCAATAATGGAGTGGTAGGCACTTGGAGGTTGTGTGGGGCTGGAGCTGCGGCTGCCATCCACCTGGCAAGAGAGAAACTCAAGGGTATCCTGTGGCCCATTGTGTTCACTGGAAAGAACTGAGTTTGTATCTTCCTTGCTGGCTTTATGGCTTTTTTTTACCTTTCGCACCAGTGACCTGAAGCATGATTCTTCTGGCATGACTTTGAACAGGGATGTAATTCTTTTCTAATTCCATTCTTTGAAAGAAGCAAGGGGAAATGTTAACAATTTTCTTCCCTCTATGACAAAGTTTTGAAAAACGGCGAAGTTTTCATAGACAATTCACAGTTTGGGACTTATTTTGCATAAAATTCACATGTAGGTTTTGTGTGTGTCTGAGAGAGAGAGTGAGTGAGTGTGTGTGAGAGAGAGAGTAAAACAGCATTCTATGCACAAGAAAATCTTCTACTCAGAAAACAATATTTCAATACAGAATGCTGTTTTCTACACAGAACACCATATGTAAATGTTGTGCAGAATAAGTCTCAAATTGCAAAGGTTCTCACCAGTCCAGGATTGCTTTCCTGATTACTCGTGAAATATGTTTTCCAACCATTTTCAAAGTATTTTCGAGTATTCTTTCCATCTCTAGTTTTGAGGCATTTGAAGGCTGATTAGGGAGAAGCCAAGTGCATGGCGCTCCTTACAGTCTATGTTATTTGTAAGGGGATACTGTGGATATGATTCCATACTAATGAATGCTGGACCCTTTCGGTTCCCCTGCACATTTTAGGGGATACTCATTTTCTCCTCACCATTGTGGTGTGGAGGTGTGTGGCTCCCTCCCTTGTTAATATTATAATGCAGATCTTGGTATTCAGAAGTTGAAGAAAGTTGCTTCCTTTGGACTACGTTTTCCAGAATTCTCCAGCCACTATAGCTAGTACTTACATTCAAAAAGTTGAAAAAAAGTAACTTCTCCAGGCTCTTCAGAGTTTGACATGCTTGTGGTTTTTTTTTTAAAAAAAGATGTCCCCACTCTGCTCATGTTGTGTAGGTACACAGTAGGAACGTGTGTCAAAGGATTCCCCAGAAGGCTGGGATCCAGTGGACCCATACTGTGAAGGTTCTGTAGAAGATTGCTTTGTGTTGAAAGAAATGCCCCCATGATCTTCCTAGAAGGCAATGTACCTGAACCTCATACTGCTGTACTTAACTGAAGTTGATGGATGAGACACAAAGTAATTCATCACTTCTTACCAACATAACGCTGCCCAACTGGAGGAATTTCCATTTCAGTCTGCAGATGTGAGTTTACATAACCAAATGTCATTCATATACACACATATTGTCTGCATATAGAAAACAAGCATATCAGAGGGAAGGCTATATCAGAATCTTTCTGCTCATTTCTGAAGGCAGAACTTGGGGAGAAGTTGCAGGAGGGGAGAGTATGGAGTAATATACAGTCAAGCCATGGCAGCTGGTGGCTTTTGCATCAGTGGCCAATGGACCTGCTCCAGGATTTAGTACAAACTTTATTGGAACTGTCTAAGATGCTGAACCGATTTGAGGGATAGTGTTCAGTACCTTGGGTGGCTCTGTTAAATTATGGACTCATACCTAGAACAGATTCACTGCCCCCCTGACACAGGGAGCCCTCTGCCTCATTAAACAGTTTTGCATTTTCCGACCTATCATTTCTTAAAATCTCCCGTTCTTCCCATCTGGTAACATATAAAGACATTTGCAAATTCTGGTAAATTGTTACCAAAACTAAACTGAAGTGAAATTCCATCTCTACCTAGCACCAGCTGAGAACCAGTTGATACCTAGTGCTATTAATGAGGCCATCAGATGGACAAAGGGCAGCAGCAAGATGCCCATCATGATGGGACTCAGATCCAGTTGAGAATACCTCCCCCACTTCCTGCCATTTTGCATTGTATTTTACTTGCTATGCAATGTTTTCGTTTGCTAATTCTTAGCTTAAAAAATAAACAGAATAAAAACAGTAGAAACAAACCATCAGTCATGTGAGCCCCATGAAAAGGTACAGCCTAGCGTTAGAGCTTAGAAAAGTTTTTTGGGGGGGGAAGGAGAATTATAACTCCCAGTATCCCCCATTCAGCTGGCAATGCTTGCTGGGGAATTCTAGGAGTTACAGTACAAAATAACTTTTTTATGATCTGGACCAGAGATAGATTTACCACTGGAAATTTACCATTTACCAGTAAACCTGTACTGCTTAAGTTCCTTTGTGTGGCAGGGGGATGTGTGTAACCTAACCTTTAAGGCAGGAATGTGGAACTTGAGGCCCTCCGGGTGTTGTTGAACTGCAACTGCAATTACCTCTGACCCTGTGGCCTTGCTGGCTAGGGAGGTGACAGTCCACGCATGAAGTGTGGCAAGTATGTTTCATGTATATGTACTGTACATGAAAATGCCCTGATCAGAAGATTGGCTATAGCTCCCTGTCAATTGTATACTCAGTGAAAAACATGGCCTTGCTGCTGAACTGGTCATGACAAGAAAGCATACAAATGTCCTATCATAGTACAGTAGTGTACTACAGAGCTTGGAAAAGTTACTTTTAGGACCATAGCTCCCAGAAACCTAAGTCTGTATATTCAATGGCCACTGTAGTCCAAAAAAGGAGCTCTTCCAAGCTTGGTCTACTTTCAGTCTTTTCCTTATTGTCTGTGTTGGACTGAAAGCCATAATTTCAGAACAACCCTATAAGAATGGACTTTTCCTGGTTGGGGCATGAGAATTTGGACCATGGTAATATGCAACTTCCACAGACAAAATGGTGTTATATGGGAGAGCCTGTGCTGTAAACACTGAAAATTGAAAACAGACATACAGCTGGCCCTCTGTATCCACAGATTTAGCATCCATGGATTCCACCACCCACACTTGAAAATATTCCACAAAAAAATAAATTCTAAGAAGCAAACCCTAATTTTGCCATTTTATATAAGAGACACCATTTTACTATGCCATTGTATATAATGGAGCTTGAGCATCCACAGATTTTGGCATCCATAGGGGATCCTGGAACAAACCCCAGTGGATACCAAGGGCCCACTGTATCTATGTGAAAGAGCCAGTGTTTAGACCAGAGCTGGGAAATCTGTGGTCCTCCAGAGGCTGTAGAACTCCAGTTCCCAGCAGCCCCAACCAGCTTGGCCAGTGCTGTGACATGATAGGAGTAGTAGTTCATGATTATCAGTAGGCCCACAGGTTCTCCATCCCCCGCCTGAGACAGAGCAAGGCAACCCCAGGCCTGTCCTCTCATGCTTTTCTCTTTTCTGTGCCATCTCTTTCTACCCAGTTGTGACAGATGGAACAATTTAGAACCAGACCCACATGGCTCTACCCAGACATTGGTGAGAGTAGTGGGAGGTTTGAATTAAAGATAAAGCAGCCTCCCCAGAAGGTTTGTAACAGCAGCAATGAGCTAAATAAATAAAGGCCTGCAAAGCCGACAAGGCGGCACTGACTGTACAAACAGCAATGGGACTTGGCACTGTCAAAGCATCTGCTGCTGTGTGAACAGCTGGACTGCCTGCCACGTGGATGAGCAGCAGAGCCTCTCACCAGAGATGTTCTGAAGAAGCCAAGGTGCCAATGGGTATACTGGTGGGCCCACATGGTTCTTTCTTCACAGGCACTCATCAACCCTGGCAGGATAGCCCAGCTTCTGAGAAGAGACTTTCCAGGCAGTGGTAGGTGGCCCCAATCTGCTCTCTTGGAAGGGAGTTGGAATGAGGGTCTTGGTTGTGCCTTAGGTTGGATACAGCCAACCACACAAGCTGCTTTGTTGTTTAACTGCTTCCATCCTTGCTTGCTAGGATGGAAGACAAGGGCAGGATAGGGAAAAGGAATGTGAGCTCCTCCAAATGTTGTTGGGTGGCCTAGCCCACCAGTCACAGCCTGAACAGACAATGGTGAGGGATGTTGGGGATTGCAATCCAACAACATCCAAAGGGCTGTTCCTTCCCCATACCTGAGGTATTGGCTATCAACCCACTCCACCACACCAATCTTACTAGAAGGATGGGGTGACTAGAAGCCCAGGGAGTGGGAAGGGACCGCATACCCTAGATATCCCATATCAGGTCCTCAACATACCCTTGAATCCTACAGTGACATTCATCTATCCACTGTTACTATAGTTCAGCCACTTTCCTCTAAGTCAGGGATTCTTAGCCTAGGGACCACAAACCACTAAGGTGTTGGTGGATAGATTTCAGGGGAATATGAACTTGGATGGTGGGGGGGGGGAACTACATCTTTATTTTTATGAACCTCTCAAACTGAAATTTAGCATTTCCTTCAATTATGAATGTAGGCAACAAACCACAGTTTTATTAGCAGTATCTGTGATTGTATTACCAGTAGAAGTCACAAATATTTTCATATCACAATACAGTTGTTGCAGATACAGTAACACCCCCGCATCTGCTGATTCGTCATCCGCTGATTCAATTATCCGTGGATGGCAACAGCATGGGTGGTGGATGGGGGAGGGAGGGGAGGACAAAGAGATCTTCTCCCTTCAGCCCTGGGATCACTCCCATGGTGGGAATGGTGATGGGGGCGTTCCTATTATCTGCAGATTTCATTATCCACATGGGACCCTGGAACCAATCCCCGTAGATGTGGGGGTCCTACTGTATATCAACATACAGTTTATATTCAGCATGACAGGTCACACACACCCATATCTGCAGAACCAATATCTGTGGTTTCAGTTATCCATGGCTGAAAACAATAGCGGCAAATACTGTACAGTAGCACTGGAAAATGCCCAGGGAGGTGTCATCTCTAGGAATCACCAGGTCCTCCAACACAACTCTATAATATGTTTGTACTGGAAGTCCTTTATTTTATCCTTGGTTTCATTTATAAATGTTAAGTCCAGGAACATATGCCCCATGGATACAGAGGGCAACCTGTACTTCAGTTATTACTGTAGTTATTCAACTTGCCACTAGAGAAGGGGTGAAGCCTATGGACCAACCACTATTCTGAGAAAGAGTCCATAGCCTTCACCAGACTGCCAAAGAGGTCCGTGGAATAAAAGAAGTTTAAGAACCCATACCCTCCAACACAGCTAAAAATTGGGACACATGTGGCCAAGCTACTTGAAGAGTGTGGTCAAGATGGCAAAAGTTACATATGAGAAGGAACGTACTAGCTAGGAGAGTCTGCAGCAGTTCACTTTTGCCTGAGCCTCCAGGGAAAGGAAAGATTCCTTCCCTTCCTTTCCTATCTTCCCACTGAGTTAATTGAGGGCAAACTATTTTTGCACTTTGAACTCATTTTACAGTAATGAAAGTAAGCCAAGGACAAAGGAGGGGAAAGGGAGAAAGAGGAGAAAGCAAAGTGCACATTTTAAAAGTGGCTGAAAATGTGAAAGGGCAAAGGATTAATCAGGACTGTGGCTGACTAACGGACAGTTGGAGGATATGAGAACCCCTGCTCTGAGTGGGGGAGGCCCAGGGGAAAAGCTGTTTAACCCTTTTTCCTGCACAATGAAAAGCAAGAAGCTTCAGAGGTGACTCCTGTTTAGATCTGAAATTTTGGGAAAGTTACATTCTTGTCCTACAACTGCCAGACTCCCCCGGCCAGCATGACCATTGGTATTGGTGATAAGGGAGATTCAAGGACTTGTCATCCAAAGAAGTAACTTCCCCTCTGTTTTTAAACAAGAGGCTGGATGGCCGTCTGTTGGGCGTGATTTGATGGTGTGTTCCTGCATGGCAAGGGGTTGGACTAGATGCCCTTATGGTCTCTTCTAACTCTATGATTCTTTATCACTTGGCTTTTCATCCCCATGCACAAAACAAGGTTACTAAAGAACAGGTGCTTCTTCCTTGTGGTCTCTGTGACTCTTGCAAATGGGTTTTGTACCCATGCACGGCCTTGTTCAGAACCATCTAGAGATGAGTAGCTTTTTGGCAGGAACCCCATCCCCATCCTCTATTGCACATATTCCAAGCTACTTCCCTTAGTTCTCCTTTGTCTGCCACATGAGCAACACCAATTGAAATCTTTGCACTCTGTTTTTTGAAGGCTTATGGGAGTAGCAGTCCAGTAACATCTGGAGCTATGGACTTTGCTCGTCCTGGTCTGTATAAAGAGTTAGCAGTTTGTTTCAATGAAACAAATCTGTGCTCCTCCATATGATGTAAATCAAGCTACCAAAATAAGGTTCTGGTTAATGGCATAGCAATGGAAAAAAGGTGGGTCTAATTCCATAGAAACAGCCATCTTAGTTGAGAAAATGTCTGTATTTAAAGAATGGAGAATCCAAATGAAATATGAGTGACAGGCTTTTTTAACGTCTATTTTTAGTAAGGTGGATATCACTAAAGAAATATCCTCCTTGCATGTCTTCCGCCAGGAACTAGCCATCCAAATACATAAAGGTACATCTCTTCTCCAACAGGGACTTGCAGTATTTAAACCCCACACACACCCTAAGCCACCATTCTCTGAAGATGCCAGCCACAGATGCAGGCAAAATGTCAGGAATAAACTCTTCCAGAACACGGCCTCACAGCCTGGAAAAAAAAACAAGAAAAACCTACTAAAGAGATTGCAATAGAAGGGAGCTAGCTGTAGTTGGGTCAGAACTAGGGAATGCAGCCTTTATGCAAAATACTGGATAGCTTCCTGCCCACTTAGCACCCTTCTTCCCTCCCTCGCTTCCTTCTTTGATGTGTTTTTAAAAAGTTTGTATGCTAATTCTCTCCATGCTGCCAATGATACATTGTTGCTTCCAGTGCAAAGGTCATTAAAAAGTTACTTTTAAAAAAATCATACATCCTAGAATCAGTGCCCCATGCTGGCTGAAGAATTCTGAGAGTTGCAGTCCAAGATGCAGGGCCGGTTTAACCTGTCTGCCAAATCAGCATTGGCAGGGGGCCCCGAGGTCAAGAGGGGGGCCCGAGGTCAAGAGAGGGCCCTGTGTTGGCCTCCTTAATCTGACGAAGGAGACAGCCGGGAGGAGCCCCTCTTACCCTCCTCCTCCAAAAACTTCCTGCTGGCTTTTTAAAAACAAACAAACAAAACAGCCTCTCCAAAACTAAAGAGAAAGAGAAAGAGAAAGAAACAGCAGCCCTCCATGGCAGAAGCTGGAGGGAGAGGCACGTTGGAGAGGGTGAGTGTGTGTGAGAGAGAGAGAGGGAATTTGAGGGTTGTCTCCCTCAGAAAGGGCTTCTTTCTTTCTTTCTTTCTTTCTTTCTTTCTTTCTTTCTTGCCCATGTGCCTTCAAGTCATATGGGGGCCCCAAAGTAAAGCATTGCAGGGGGGCCCCAAATTCCTTAAACCGGCCCTGCCAAGATGGTAACTATTCAGTCCCTGAACTCAGGGGGGAGGGGTGGAATAATAATGGTTTACCACAGAGTTTGGCTGTGCTGGCTGGGGGATTCTGGGAATCATAGTCAAAAAAGTAATGTTTGTGTTCTTGCTATGTGTCCCTCTATGTTTGAAGAGTGGGATCTTCTCTCAGACAACCCCCAATGTAGCCAACTCTCTTTACCCCACCCTACTGCCTACTGTTGAGTAACTGAACCCAGCTTCTAAAAAGGGTATGTGGCAGGCTCCCAAGGCTATTCAACCAAGCCAAATGACTCACAGGGACACTAGCATTCACACTTCATGGTGTCTAAAGGTCACTTGGGCAGCTCAGGTAAGAAGTAGATCAGAAATCTGTCCCATTTCAAACTTGGTTTATTCTTCATTTCACTGCTGAACTCTGTGTGATAGGTAGTTGTATGTAATCCACAGCCCATTTTAAATAGGAAATGTGACTCTAGGAGGTTGCTATCTTCAGTGAAAGAGCAGCCAAAGTGGAGAAAAAATGCTTAACCCTTTCCTTTTAGAGATTCTCTCCTTGCTTTCCAAGGAAGTTCAAACAGGTTTTCACTCCACAGGTGGACCATTATGAAGACTAAGGGAAATGGGTTAAGCTGTTCCTCTCCATTGACAGGTCTTCCACTCAAGACTGAAGCCTCCTGCTGTTTTCATTTTTTAAAAAAATTGTCAAGTGAAACATTACTGAAAGGGCTATGCAGCGCATACGGTGGTCTGGCCTAAAGTCCTAGAAACTTAACTCGTTTGTAAGATTCCATGCAAATGCTTCTATATTCCACTTGACATATGAGGAGAATATTGTTTCATGGGGGGGGGGGTTGCATGATTAATGCCTTTCTTAGGCTGTAAATTTTTGCACTGAATTCTGGGTGGGGGGATTTTTGTGGGATTGGGGGTTTGTTTTTTGGAAGCCTGACCAGCGCTGACTCAAGTGGAACAGTGATTTCCTGTTTCTTGGTTACATCCAAAATTTTATTTGCCTTCTTATTTTGAATTATTTTTATTTTATTTTGTGGATGAGCATCAAGCTTCTGGCTCACCATCAGCTCCCATAGCAAATCTTTTCCACTTTCAGGTCCTTCTTAATAGTGAGATCACCTAGCCTTTCATGCACTATTTTGTATTTCTATTTTGTTCCTGCCAAGTTATCCCAATTTATCATGGCCACTTTGCATTCTAATCCTGTCCTCAAAGGAGTTCACAATTCTTCCTAATTCTGAGTTGCATCCCTGTGACTGTCCATAGAGATGGGTCATT
The DNA here is from genome assembly GCA_030847615.1 of Gambelia wislizenii. Taxonomy (NCBI): domain Eukaryota; kingdom Metazoa; phylum Chordata; class Lepidosauria; order Squamata; family Crotaphytidae; genus Gambelia; species Gambelia wislizenii. Next base: position 266,424,986 of record JAUMIR010000002.1, read on the forward strand.
GGTGGAAATATTCATTAGCATGAGCATCAAAATAGCCAGTCTTTTCACCTGTTACTTCTTCCCAGTTTGATAGCAAACCTTAACGGAGTCCTTGCAATCTGGATTTGAATAGGTCTCTTTCCACCAACTGTTTATTCAGTTTAGCTTGTTTTGAATGCAGGTTCTTATTAAGTGCTTATGCACAGAGATGCCATTTTAGGGTTCAGTGGGGAGCAGAGGGCTCAAGTTTTTAAGGTTATGATATATTCACAATTAAAGCAGCAATCCTACACAGATTTGTGCCAAACTCAGTGGGACAGGTGTGTGCAAGTAAAGCAGTGCCTGCCAATAGGGTTTTGTTGTAGTAGTAGTAGTAGTAGTAGTAGTAGTAGTAGTTTCTTAACTAGTTCATGATAACCAGAAGCGGGGATGATCTGGATGAATAATCAATTATCCCGCCTGTCGGAAACGACCATTCTCTTTTTCCTTGGCTCTTCTCTCAATCCTGATTAGAATTTGAAACACTGTCCCCTAGAGGCAGATCCCTGTATCCCAGGCCTTTGTCCCCAGCACCGGTCGGTCCTAGGGATGCGGTGGAACGGTTTCTTTCCGGCTGAGAGAGGCTCTCCCTAGATAAAATGCGGAGCCCCAACCAACATGCGAATCTCGGGCAGAAATCCCGGGGCACAAACACAGACGATAGTTTGGACGCACAAAATGGAGAGCTGTTACTAGGGTGGGTGGAGGTTGAGGGAAAGGAGGCAGGTCCCCCCCCCACTCCAGTCACTTGGCACTCATTCTAATCATGGAGGGAGGGGAGCATTTGTGTTCTTCTAGGTCTGTTGCTGGTATGATGAACCCCTTCTTTATGCCACCCTTTGCCGGCAGAGTTTCCTTCCTTGGAGGTCTTTAAACAGAGGCTGGAGGGCCATCTGTCGGGAATGCATTGATCGTGTATTCCTGCATGGCAGGGGGTTGGACTGGATGGCCCTTGAGGTCCCTTCCAACTCCATGGGATTCTATGAGAGCGGTTGGGGGAGAGACTCATTGAGGTCGGGAGGGTAGCCTGTGCCATGAGAAATGCGCAGATCTGCAGCGTGCCACTGGGCTCTTCGGAACTCAGCCATTCCCAAGAATCAGGAGCCCGGTTTTCTGCACCTGCATGGAGACCCCCCCCCGAACCCTGCCTCTCTGCCCAACAAAGCCGTCGCCCGCAAGTTACCAGCGCCGCCCCCTCCTCGGTATCGGTGGCTTTGGGGCTCTGGCGTTTGTTGTTCTGATAACCTCCCGTTGGAAGGTCGCTTAAAAAGGAGGAGGGGGAGGGGAGCCATTGGGGGCCCCTTTGCTCCCCCAGACTCTGCTTCGCGCCCTCTCCTGGGCTAGGAGGAGGGCCTCCCCTGCTCCTCGCCTTCTAGCCCTAGGCGGCCGGTCTCCCCACCCCAAAGCCAAACTGGTTGCCAGGAGTAGGGTTCCACTCAGAGACTCCGAGTTCTGAGTAGGTTTGAGAGCTTAGACTTGCTACTCCTCACCGGTATTAAAAGCGATACCCCGCTGGCAAGCGTAGCCTGGGCCCTCGAGGGCAGGTCTTTCGCCCTCAACAGGTGGAAGGCTGGGGGCCGAAGAAAGCAACGGCGCAGGAGGGGAAGAGAAAGGCTTCTCTCTGGCTTTCCTCCTGCCCCGCTCGCCCTCCACGGTCTGCTCTCACCTCGGGGCGAGCGACGGGGCGCCCGGAGCGCAAGGCCTGGCTTGGGGCAAGCGAAGGGGGGGAGCAGTGGGGCTGCCCTAGGGCGCGGGGCTTTCACTGGGGCGCGGAGAGAGCGCCGGGGGAGTCATGCAGGGAGGCCTCCCGTCCTGCCGGACCCCCCGGCTCTCTTTCCCCCAGCCTGGAGGGCGGCAGGGAATTGAGGGGAGGCTGGGGCGAAAGGGCGGGAGTCGGGGGAGACGAGCACCCGGGCCCTGGGCCTCGCTCTCCTCCGGGGGGCCTTCCAGAAAGGGTTCTTCCAGAAAGGGGGGACCGCACTTCGGGGAGGCCGGGTGGGAGCGCCTTGGCTGCGCCGGCGCTTGGCGCCCCCCGTCTCGGCTTCCTCCCCGCCCCGGCCTTTCCCCCCCGACCCCACTTTGCGCGGGCGCCTCTTGCCCAGAAAGAGCCCTGGCCACCCGCACTCGGGGCCTGGCATGGCAGAGCGACCCCGCCGCCGGGGAAGGGGCAGGTTTCCTTGAGGGGGCAAAGGCGGGCCTTCTAGACGGGCTCTCCGAGGTGAAGCCTCGCTTCCCTCAGGGCCACTTCCGACGCCCCTCTCCTCCTCCTCCTCCCGGGTCGTGCGGGCGGGGTGGCGAAGTTGGGCCTGTCGCAGCCGAGGGAGGGAGAGAGGGGCTCGTGGGGGGCGCCCCACAGGAGGGAGGGCGCGGGATTCCCCCCCCCCGAGGACTTGCCGCCCCGGGGTCGCGCCCTCTCCTGCTCAGCCGCGCTCCAGGCCGCTGCGTCCTTGCGGGCTGGCCCAAAGGGGGAAAGGCCGGCCAGGGTCTTCCGCCCCGACCCTCCTCTTTGCCCCATTGCCCAGCCAGGGGCTTCTTGGGCGCTCCCTGGCGCGGAGCCCTCGCGCCGGCCTCTCCGCCCCCCTCTTTGACCTCGACAGGCCACAGGGGGCTCAGGACCCCCAAGCCGCCGCCCCTCATCCTCGAACCCCGCTCCGTCGGGCGCCGGGTTGCGGGTTGGCTCTCCGCCGTCGGAGGGAGGAGAGGCGCTGCGCCCTCGAGGCCTCCTCCCGCCGGCTCCCTGACGGGCTCCTAACGGGGAGGGATGCGGGCGATCGGGCGACCCCCCGCTCCAGAGGCCTCCCCAGTCAGAGCCCCCTTAAAGGTCGGGGGAAGGATTGCTTCCCCCCCCCTCGGACGGGGCTGCGCGGGAGGACGGCTCTCCCCTTGCCCTTCTCTCCCCCTTGGGAGGCCAAGGAGCCCCGAGGGGGCTGACACCCGGGCCGCGCTCAGCAGCCCTCCCCCTCGCCCCCCGGAGCTGTCGGGGTTTCTTTCGGGTATCCGCTGAAGATCATCCAGACCCTCCCGCCCCGGCCTCCCGACTCCGCCGTCCCTGGTGCGGGCCCGGGAGCTTCCTCTCTATCCGCTCCCCGCCCCCCCCCCCAGCAACCCATACACGTTTCAGTCTCAAGCCCAGGCTCCCAAACGGAGTGGTTGGGGGAGCGGGCGAGAGAGAGACTCTGGCTAGGTAGCTGGCCTGCTGCTGCTGCTTCTTCTTGGTGGAGATCATTAATATCAGCTTCAAAGGAATCTCAAACTTCCTCGAAGCAGGAGGGAGGGGGGGCTGAATGCAACGTGTGTGTGTGTGTGTGTGGTGCGTGTGCCGGGGCGGGAGGGGGGAGGCCGAGTGGGAGGGAGCTCAAAGGCTGAACTCTTCCCCCCCCCCCGCTTCTTCCAAGGCAAAAGTGTTCTCGGTTCCAAACTTTGTCTAAACTTTCACTTTCAGAGCTCCAAGGCGGGGTTACAGACCAGCATGGAGTAAGAGAGAGCCGGAGCCAGAGCGAGGAGCGCAGCGAGAAGGAGACGCCGCCGCCGCCGCCGCCGCCCGAGCTATGCAGCCGCTGCTTGCCTGCTGAACACCCCACCAGGCCCGCAAAAAAATTGGTTTGCAAAAACAAACAAAAAAGCCAAGTCCAAAAGTAACCAACCATGTACTCCCCATACTGCCTGACCCAGGTAACCAGCCAGCCCTGCTTGGCGATTGATTGGGGGGGGGAGGGAGGGAAGGAGGCGGGGGTCGGGCGGGGGGCTCCGCGTCTTTCCCGCGGTGGCGGTGACTGCGCCGCGCTTCCTTTCTGGGACGGGGCGAGGCGAGGCTGGTGCGGCTGCAGTGCACGCGCGGGGTGTGTGTGTGTGTTTGTGTGTGTGCCTCCCTCCCCCCTCCAGCCCCACTTCCTCCTCAACCCCCCCACCCCACTTCCCAGCCCCGGCCCCCCTTTCTCGCTCTGCACCCCCCTCTCCCGCCCCGTGGTGCCGCCGCCGGCGCGAGGGTTTATTTCTGTCTTCTTGCGTGGTTTTGCTCGGGAAGAAAGAATTCCTCCCGCCGCCGCCGCCTTTTCCCCTCAGCGAAGAAAAGAGGGGCGAGAGAGAGAGAGAGAGAGAGAGATGGCATCTTTCCAAGCTCTTTGTTATATTCACTGCACATGGGTTTAGGAGTTCAGAAAATGGCGCTTCTCCCAAATTTATTTCGAAAATTTAAAGAAGGAGGCCCGCGGGTGTGTGTGTGTGTGTAGGGAGCGGGCGGGAAAGGCGAGGGAAGAGAAAACCAGGCTGGGCGCTGCTGGTGGTGGCGGCGGAGGAGACCCGAGTGGGTCGGAGGGGAGGGGGAGAAGCGGCCCGGAGTGGCGGAGAGGTGGCTGTGATAAAATAAAAAAAGGGGGGGATTGTGCGGGGTGGGGGGCGGAATGCGAGAGCGAGGTGGGGAGAGAAGTTTCCCAAGTTCAGGCGTGGTGGCGGCGGGGCTTGGAAGCTTTGGCTCCTTTCCGTCCCGCGCGGAGCTGCGGTGGCACATCCGAGGTTGCCCGGGGTGGCCATGCGGGGGTGGGGTGGGGTGGGGGGAGGGAGGGAGGGGGTCCCGCTCTCCTCTGGGAGGGGATTCCAGGCAAAGGCGGCGCGCTGGCCCGCCAGGCGAGGCTGGGCGAGTGAGCGGGGGCGGAGAGTGAGAGACAGCCAGGGAGAATCTTCCTTATTTTGGCGGCAATCGGTTTTCGCCCCAACCTGGACTTTTGGGTCTCGCCCTTTCCCCGCCCCCCCCCCGGGCCGAGGAGCCCCAGGAAAATCTGAGATTTTACTTTCTTTTCTGGAGGTCCACATTTAGGTTTGGAATTTTGAGGGTTGGTTTAAAAAAAACAAAAACCCGACCCCCCCCCAGTCCCCAAACTTTCCTCTTGATCAGAGGCAGGTCAAGGACGCCGATTCCCTTGAGCATAGACAGCTTCGATACATTTTTGCCTTGGGAATATACATATCAAGCAGCGCTTCCAGGAATGTAGTTGGAGCGCAACAAGAGGAACGAGGTGTGTGTGGTGGGGTGGTGGTAGATACCGTTCTAGGAAGGAGGGACCCGTTTTTGCCTTGCATTTTTTAAAGGCCACGAGTGAGAGAATTGGCGCCTTTCGGAAACGCAGCCCCGAGGTGGGAGCAGCCAAGCCTCCTCTCCGCTCTTTTTCCCTGCCCTCCCCATCCCCGTGGCATTAAGTTGTCTCTTTGTGTGTGTGGGGGTAAGGTCAGACGACCCCCCCCCCGTGCCCTCTAAGCACCGCCAAAACCGTTGGGATTGGGGGAAAAGGAAATAAATAAAGAAAAGCGCCCCGTGGCCGTTGGGAGGCCGGTCCATTTCTGAGGCGCTAAGCGGGAGCTGAAGGGGGCGAATAATCCCTCGCCCGCTTGGCCCGTCGAGGTTCTCGAGCCCCGAAGAGGCCGGAGTTCAGGGGAAGGGAGGGAAGGAGATTTGGGAACAGGACTGAGAGAAATCTCTCCTCAGAGGTCGGCTAGGCGGAGGAGGAGGAGGCCGCTTCCCTCAGAGGCACAGACTGTCCTGGCCCGGCCCTGAAGCTCAGCGCAGGGGGCGTGAGGAAAGAGATTCACACACGTACACACACGGGACGGAGACGGTTGCCACTAAGCCACGCTAGTGTGTGTTATGGGGGGAGGTCGTGGGGAAGGTGAGGAAGAAAAAGAAGAGGGCCCAGGACTGGGTTTCGGCTAGAGTGTGAGGGGGGAGACGCGCGTGGGTGCGCAGAGAGCGGGCGACTCCTGGGTGTCTCTCCGGGGAGGGAAAAGGACAGGGCCAGGGGCTGAGGAGAGTGGCACACCCGGCCTCCGCTGCCGCCTTTCCCCTCTCAGCCCGACCCCGAGACCCCGGAAGCCTGTGGAGCCCGGCTCCTCTCTTCTACCCACGCTCGCAAGTCACTGGACACCCGTCCTTTCCCTAGGCCGCAGCTCCACGTCTCAGCAGCCCCCTTTCCCCAAAGCCACCGATTCTCCAGACTCTTAAGGAAGCCCCTCCTCTCTCCCTGGGCTTGCCATTCGGATTGTTGCGGCGGGGTCTTTGCTGTCCCCCGGCCTTCGCGCGGCTGTCCAGTCCCCCCCCCGGCTGCTATCGGGGGTCGGGCGCAGATAGGGAGGGCGGCCAGGGGGAGCGGGGGGGGGAGGCTGGAGCTAAGCCTGGAGCCCCCCCCCATTCCCTTCGGCCTCTCCTGCCCCGGCGAAGCTTTGCGCGCGAATCCCTGGCTGCGCCCCCCTTCCAAACTAAACCGGAGCAAAAGCGCTCCCTTTCTTCGAGTAAAGCTGTGGTGCGCTTGTGTGCGTGCCTGTGTGTGTGTGTTCCAAAACTTAGAGGGAGGCTCACAGTTTGGAGTTCATTGAGAGGTGCCGTCCCACCCCACCCCACCCTTATAGACCAGGGGCCTGTTCATTTTGTGCACCGTTACCTTTCCCGTTGGCGTTCAATAACTGAAGTCCCGCAGGCCTGGCAATTATACTGAGGGTCGGGCCGTGGTTTGGGCTCCGAAAGGGCCGGGCTGTCCCTCCCTTGCCCTTTGTTAGCGGGGGCAACCGAGGCGAGCGAAACGCCAGCCGCGGCACCCCGGGGAGACGGAGCGGACTGATCCTCAGGCCACGCACCCCACCACCGTCCGGCCCCCTCTCGCCTGGACCCGGGGGGCCGCCACAGAAGGACGGTCCCGCTCTCAAGGCGCCCTCAGGGGCGGAGGACCAGACGCTGTGGCAGCCAGAATAGCCAAACGGCCAGAAGATGGGGGGGGGGGTATGGAGAGAAATTTAGGAGGAGGCGGTGGTGGGAGTTAGGACCTTTTCTGCAAGGCTGATCACTTCTACCCAGGCCATTTTATCCATTTGTATTATTGGCTGGGGGTTAGGCCTTAAAAGCCACTTAGGAGCCCTGTGCATTTCAAAAGGGGCTGAGGCTGGGTGTTGTTCGCAATCTTATTTTGCTAGGGGAAAGAAAAGTTATTTGGGCGGGTGGCAGTGACTAGCAGGCCCGCCGTTTTGAAAGGTTCCTCATCCCTTCATGTGGATAACATTACTTAAGATTTGAACAGTACTCATGGCAGATTGTTGTAAAAAAAAAAGCCTTACAAAATACAGAAAATATACTAGCTTTTGTGGAACTGAGTTATGCATAAGCATGAACCACTGCTCTTGCTTTTGGATGTTGTCAGCATTCATGGCTTGTCAGCCCTGTACATGTCTAAGATGTTCATAATACATAGCGCTGGATTGATTGAAATATTTGTATAATGTTCCCATATTCTTTTAAGCGCAAACCCATAAATATGCACACATATGCACAACTGTATGCTATTTTGTTAGATGTATGGTGGAGAAATTGCACATATTTTAATACTCCATTTTGATAAGGGATTACATTACATTAATTATTGCCTATTACAAATAGTGGCCACTTTTTTTCCTTTGCCCTTAAGATTATTTCTAATGATAACACTAAAGTTGTGATGTTCCCTCTTTCAATGCCTCAAAAGCAGTGTCTGAATAATTAGAAAAGAATGGTAAACCCAACAAAGCAAGAATAAAATATTATAAAACAGGCACAAAATCAAAGTATGTAGATTAAAAACTTACTGGAAGAGATTTGAGTTTAAAAATGGATATGAATGGTGTTTAATATAAAATATTTTTGCTCCTCCCTTTTGCAAGCTAAAAAATCTTTCTTGAGTAAGATGAGAGCACATTTCTGAGCATTGGGGTTGAGGTTTTTTGAACTACACTGTAAGACTGGTTCATATTTTTCCTATCCTCCCCATAAATGACTACCTGCCTTTTGTTCATTTTAGGCTTAAAAAACCAAATCAGTGCCATATTATTTTGCCCTGGCCTGCCCATCCAGTTATAAAGATCCTGGGCAGATTACAAAACATTAAAACTTATAGTATACCCATAATGAGTCAAACGTATATGGAAATATTCAAGTGGGAGTCAATTGAAGGGGGGTGGGAATACTAATTGTTAGTATGAGCAGCGTGTGTATATATTTGTGTAGTTGAAAGGCCTTCAGACTGTGATATTAATGCAATGTAAGCTCTTGTGTTATTATTTAGCTTGTTATCTGTTTTGAAGTAGCCCAATATCTACCTCTCTGCCTGTCTATCTTGCAAGGCCTGTGTTCTGAGAGAATTTAAGGAGGCGTTTTTTGAAAAGAGGATTCCTTGTGTTGCTCGGGTGTTAGGTTCTTTGCTTTTTGTCTTGCCCTTGGGTCATTGCCAAGGCAGAGAGTCCCATTTCATTTCTGCTTCTGGGAAGGAAAACCTTGTGCTCCTTTAAAGAGTTGCCCTTTATTTGTGCCCGGTGAATTAAACAAACCTGGCTTGATCCATGGCAAATGCCCTCAGTAGATAAGAGAGGCTTTTTCCGTCTCCCTCTTTGAACTTAATTTCTTTTGTTAAGATTCTTAGGCCTAGTATTCTGTTTCCCTTGTGGATATTCATGACTACCATCCAAATCGCCCGTCCCATTCTCAGCCCTCTGTGGCACCCACTTTTCCCAGGCGGCATTACACTGGCTCACATGATGCTTCTCAAAGCAAAAAGGGTTTACTGGGAGCCTGATCCTGCCCACTCAGGTTGACCAGAGTTGCATAGTTTCTGCCTCTGCCTGTGAAATGGGAGTTTTGCTGGTTCAGTCCCTGACTTGCATTGGGGTGTCAGGCAGCCAAGCTTTGCCCAAGTTGCAGGAGTGCTGTACACAGGGCTGAAATGTTTCTTGTTGCATCTTCCAGATCATGGAAACGTTGTGTTTATTCTGGGTGGAACACTGGACACTTTCACACCTCCACTGTGCTCCTTCATTAAACCTGGTTCCTCTTCTCTTCATTCCAGAAGATTGTTGTCAGGCAGATGAAACAGATGAGATTTTAGTTTTGCAGGGATCACAAAGCAGGCTGTTAATAGTCATCTTAATTTATTGTTTGTAACTGTGGACACAGAAACAAGTATTTGCAAATACAGTACATATTAACCTAGTTGTAAAATTCAGCCTAACTTTCACAAACCAGCTACAACAACAGAATTTAGACTACATAACTAGAGAGGCACTAGCGAGCTTCCCCCGCCCCCAAGCTCTTCCAAATCTTCTTTGCCACAGCAGCATAAAGAGCTACAGTTGTTGTTACTACAGAATCAACATGCAGCATGTAGAATACTTTTTCCCTCACCTTCATCCCGGGGGTGGGCAGTGGGTTGAGGTTATAAGCAAAGGATGTGAATGTACAAGAAGCAAGGCTGCAAATTTTGTATGTTTTTAAGATACATTTAAATTTTTAGTACATGATTCTTTGTTGCTACTGACTGGGCCCACATGACTGCCACATCTAACATTATGGAATGTGGAGACCACATTAAATAAAAAGATGCCATTGGCCATCTTAAATAAATCTGTATGAGCCTGAAGGTTTTGATAATGGTTATAGTATATGTTAAGTTGCCTTCATATTATGTCTAGGTAGACCTGCAGCTACAACATATGCATAGATATCTTGTAAAGAAAACTCATAATTGTGAGTATTGTGATGGCAGACTATATATAGCATAGCAAAATATTTATTGTTCTGCTGGCCCAGACCTTTTGCCACACAAAACAGCTATGCTGTCCAATCTGAATAGCATGCTCTATCAGCTCTTGCAACATTGCAGACAGTGTGAATCTCTCAGCTGCCCTGGCATAGTTGGCAACGATGCAAGGAATATTGGGGGGCATACTTTTTAGATGGTGTGTCGATTGTACAACTAAGACAGAGTACATTATATCTGTCTTGCAGCCCTGAGAATTATTGCTGTCCTCTATGGTTTCTTGTGCTACTGGTGTGGCGCTGACATTCTTTTTCTGTGCTTAAATACACAAACCTCTCTCCTTTGGACATAAAAACTAGCATTGTCATAGAGCTGTGTGTAAGACACATATCCATGTATATTGCACATTTATTTCATATACTTCAGGCACAACTTTAAGAAGTGATCGGCCAGTGTTCGTTGTCCATTATGAAAGGTAGGCCTCTGTGTGTCAATTTCTAGGAAGATGGGAGTATAATGCATTTTTGTATCATCTTAATATCTTGTGTGTGCATTTGTTTTTATTCTATTCATGTGTATATAAGAACACATCAGTTATATGCACATTATTTTTAAAATGTAGGTATCAATTGCAAGTGATCATAGGAATAGGTAGCTGTAAGGCTGACTGAAGCAATTGCAAGAAATACAATTGCAAAACAGAACAGATTGTACAATTGCAAAACAGAACAGAATTGTAGGTCATCTGTATCCATTTTTATTATCTTTCAATATTTGCTGGATGTTTAATCAACCTTGAAAGTTATATTTCATTTTTTTAAGGCTTCAATGGTTACAGTTCTATGTTCAAACTGGAGTGTAAGCCTCACTGGAATGAACAGGACTTACTTTTGAATAGTCATGTATGCTACTGCATTATTATTAGCATATCTAATTCATGCAATATTGAAGATTCAGGCCATGTACACTGCAGTTAAAAGAACATAGAAAATTGATCAAAACCAGAAAGGGTAAACACAATATTTGCTAGAGTTTCGCCATCCCTACCTTGACACTTGGCCAGTAAAAGTAGCGAAAATCTCACACAGTGGACTTCTTCTTCTACTTCTTTCTCTCTTTTTTAAAAGCTTTGATATTAAAAGACAAAACTTGGGAAAATGACATTGTTCACCAACAAGGGACTTGAACTGCAAAAACAAATGAGCTAATGCTGTCCGGCCTATCGCTTCCCTTGGCTCTGTTTCAAGTGATTGCAATAGAAAAATATAAGATACTCTGGCAGCGCTGAAGAGAATTCTCTCTCTTTATTGAACTCTCCTCTGTGGGATATGGCAGTACCCTGCACCAGATTCCTGTAGCACATTTAGGAGAGTTCTCCTGAATTCCACAGCTTGTTGATTGCTCCCTATAGCAGCACAACTGATTCTGTGGTTGCTTTCGTTCCCTTTCCCTTTCTTATTTCTGTGATTCTCACTGGAAGGACCCCTGCTTGTGAGTGACCACTTTTAAAATCCTTGACAAAGCTTAGCTGGTACATTGTGTTCTGGAGCCCCCTGATCAAAGTGATAAAATGTTCATAAAACTTTCTCTAACATGTATGTTTTTCCCCCCTTGTCTTTACTTTTTTTTTAGTTCCATATGTTTCTAAGGATAATTGTATACAGTTTTAATAAACCACACAATTTCACTTGACTTTTCAAGAGTAATTTTACTAGACATTCTTGATGGGCGGGGTGTGTGTGACTGAAATTCTGCCATAAAATATGAAATATGAAAACAAAATTGTGTGTGTGTTGTGACCTGGAAGGGAGAATTCCCAACTATGGGAAGACTGGGAAGTATTAAGATAATATGCAAACACAAAGCAAAAAGAACAATGCACTGAACAATAAAGGAGTCTGGAATTAGTGAGCCTATAAATAAACATTTATGCAGTGTTGAGACACACATTCAGGTGAGTTTACAAACAATTCATTAAGATATTTATAAACTTTCACAGTTTGGGGTTATCAATAGAAACTTAATTGCAAACTGTAAACAACTTTTCATCTGAATGATGAACTGAAGCTTAATAAATGGACCACTGCATAGTTGTTTTTTTGTGGGTTTTAAACATTTTTTGGTACAATGAACACCAGAAGCTTTAGATGACTATTTCTGCTGAACTGATCTCCACGCTTGTTCCCTCTCACTGTTAAGGGATGTCCCCACCCCCTTTTAAAAGTTTGTGGGATATTTCAAAAATAGTTATTTATAGCATTAGGATACATTTTTTAAAAAATTATGTAAGGGACAAGAGTGAATAGCTTAGGGCAGCAGATGCATTTGCTACATCACCAATAAATAGTCAATAAATCAATGAGCAGTTAATATTGCAATATGTGTGCTTCAGGAGCAATGGATGTGTAATTAATAAAGAGGATGAAGTATACACAGATATATAGGACTGTTGTGTTATGTTGCAAGCCTCATTCTGTTCAACCTTTGGGAGAAAAACAGATGCAGAAGCCCAACGAACCTGCGTTTGTTAGTTGTGTGGCTGCTATAGCAGAATGTTCCCCCCCCTCTCTGTGTGTGTGTGTGTACAATATAATAGGCCCTGCTGGCTCTATTCTTCTCATGTGTTTCTGCTATTTAGGACAACATAAATAAGAACTGTCACAGTCTGCCATGCAACAGCTTTAGAAATGCTCAATGTTTTTTTCCATAGGGCAACTCTAGAGAAGGGTGTGTAGATTGGAATCACGGGTAAGGAACTTGTATGCCTATACATGTGTGCACAACAATATGCCTATAAAGTGAATATCTACTGGCACACGTTCCCCATTTTGCATATACACAGAGACATATGAGGCAAACTGCAAATATGAGTGCAAATGTACGTACAATCTTTCTGAGATACACATCTTGTGCAGTTATGTAGATTGAAATATGTGACTGCAGGGAACCAATATGAACATGTGCTCAGTGGTTGCTTATATGCCTATCTTTCTATGGAGGATCCTTTCTTTTCTACTGGTTGCAGGCTGGGTGCATGTGGAGCTTTGCACACTTTTGTATAGACGGATCCTGATTTTTTGAGTGGTTTCCACAAACTTCTGTTGGATCTGACAGACAGAATGCCAGCCCATATGCCTAAAATCTATGCATGGAGCCTTGTTTATTCGAGCTCTTACTCTCCAAATAACTCATTTATCCAGAATGAGGTCATGTTCCCAAGTGTACAGCAAATATGGCAAGAAGCATTCAGCTTAGCCCGGCCCCTGCTCATCTTCATTAAATCCATGTCCCTTAATTTTGTTTAGCTAACAATTGCTTTGCCTCACAGTGACAGTCAGTGGGATGTGGCTTTGTCTCCTCAACCCTCCAACATTTACAGTATATTTCAGATTTCTCACATGCATGTCTCCCTCTCCCTTTCCCAAACTTACTTTATGAAACACGGGAGTTAAGTGATGTCCAGCCATAATCAGAGAATATTTTTTGATGGCCTTTGAGTTGGGGGGGGCAGCTTGTGAGGCTTGTAGTTGTGCTGGGGATGGGTAAGGAGTTGGTTTGTTTTCCTCCCTCTGGTCTAAACTGTACTGGTGTCTGCCAAGTGACAATGTTCCTGGATACATTAGGGGAAGGAGGAAGTCACCCTGAAGTCTGCAGCCTTCATCCATTATACATAGCTTTTTCCATATGTCAACTAAGGCTGTTGTCACTGCTGGGATGACAAGGACTACCCATTTTGGAGGGTTTGCATCTCAAGCACCAAGGCAAGGTATAAATCAGGCCCTTGAAAGAAACTTGCAGCTTGGAAAATCTTAATCACTGTTTTAGATTCTTCTGATTCTTGCCCCTCATTAGGCGCCTTTTGAGAATAGGACGTGAACAATGAGGCCTCTCTGACCCCCCAGCGAGCAAGTTAGGGGCACAGAATTAATGATAAGGCATGACCTCATTCATCCAAAGGGCCCAGGCAACGTCTGATGCTGCACTTTGGGTAAACGGAGGAACTACTTATATCAGATTACAGTTCGGTTTCAGCTCGCTGGGTGTTTTGGATAACGGAGGCTGGGGGATAATGGATGGGGTCGGCTTTGTTACCCCACCCCAACCACGGAATCCTTTTGTGGCATTATAAGGTGGTTATGACTCCTTTAGCGGTTGCCGTGGATTCTCAAAGTGTGACTGTGTGTGTGTTATGGGGGATGGGTGGCATTTTTCTTTGCTGGGGGGTGTTATACAGTGCTGATCAAAAGAAAGAGTGAGAAAAGGCAAATATGGAGGAGCATAACAAAAGCACAATCTTTTGAAGACAGTCATTAATTAAAAATGAAACTAACACCCATCCATTTGAAAAGCCATATTTGTACAGTCTCAAAGCACTGTGTTTTATACCAAGAATGCTTATTTTGAGTCAGATTCCTGTTTAAAATTGGGTACTGCTTACTCCCCCCCCCCCCACAGATGATATTGTGCTAAAGAAGTAGTGCTCTGATATCCCTGTTATGCCCTAGCTACTCTAGGAAAAGTTCTGATGGTTTTTTGTGGACTCTGTAAAGCTGCCTTAGGTTATACCAGACCCTTGGCCCATCTAGCCCAGTATTGTCTGCACTGACTGGCGGCAGCTCTCCAATATTACAGACAGGGGCCTTTCTCAACTCTACCTGGAGATGGGAGGGGACCGAAACTGAGACCAAAGGATGTACTAGGATATATCTCCCCTGATGACAGTCCATGCCATGGCTTGTTGGGAGCCATTTGCTTGGATGTCTGTGAAAGCACTGTTCTGGCGACACAAACTCTCTTTTGCTAACTATAGAATTACAGGTTCTATCTAGTGCTAAGTGGTAAGCATGAGTATGCAGATGTACCTCATTTAATAAAATAGATGTGTTCCTGGGCATTACTTTTATAACATAAAATTTGGTACCAGAGGCAGAAATAATGTGGGAAAAATAAGGATAGGACCCTAAACCACACACACACACACAAACACAAAGGAAGAAGAAGAAGAAGAGCATTTCAACGTGTTTCAGCAAACCTTTTTTATTCAAAACCAACAATATGCATATATGAAATAAAATACCAGGTCAGGCAATCCTTTTATAAGTAAACAACATTTTGAACCTTCTAGAGACCACTTGAAGACTTCTTCCAAAATGCATCCAGGGATGATTATTTTATTTATATGTCACCTTTCACCAGCCTCTACTTTTCTTATGATTTCCATTTTGGCAGCCAAAATGTGTAGATATATGATCTTATGATATGCTGGAGATAGCTGGTGAGACAGGTCTATCTGTCCCGCCACCTTCTCTCTGTTTTGCTGTTCATGCATGCTCAGTAAGGGATTCTGGAGGCAACTGCTGTTGTACCTTGTCTGTTGTACACAGGAACATACAGCTATGGTAGGATTGGCTAAAGCAGAATCCCACCCTTTCGGAAGTCAAGCTTTGTTTACTGTGGGTATGCTGCGGCAACCTGACATTGAAAGTCTATGTTTCTCTAGCCCTCCTTCATACCATCCTTCCAATCCTGATGATGCTAAAAAAATGTCCAGCTAGACAGAAGAGAGGGAGCTAGGTAGATGTAAAAAGACTTTGTAAAAAGGAGCTTAGTTTTCTAAGGCTTTGTCAACTGAGGTATGCCTGTATAACAGAAGAGCTTAAATGTCAGACTTCATTGGTAGAACAATGGCTTTCTGCAAAACCATCCTGTGGCCATTGGAGTGGAAGTCATGGTTTTAATTTTGACTTTCCATGCCAAGAAATCTTCTTTGCACCCCCTTACTGCAAAGACATCAGGGTCCCACATGGGAGAGCAGGCATCTTCCCGTCAAAAGTTCTGTTCATTCACATATGTATTTGTAAATGCCATACTGGGTTTTTACAAAATTATTTTTTAAAAAGCTGGTTAAATTATTGAAAAAGAGTGGCATTACAAAGGGGCTTCAAGAAGAAAAAAGTGTGGGTGGTGTTGGTGTTGGGTAAGAGAAAGTGAGGGCTTACTTAATAATTGATGGGGAGCAAAAGCTTTCTGGGAAAAAACATTTGATCCAACAAAATTCCTTCTGGAGAAAGGGGGATTTTGCCCAGCTTGTTAGGCTTTATTCTTCCTCCACCCCATCCCACCCCATAACTCCTCCTTGGCAAGTATTAAAAATGCATAGGGCACTAAATGGAAGAAAAATCCAAAAGTGTCAAGCAGTGGATTGCTATAAATTTATAATCTGCACCAACTGGAATTTGCATCCTGCAAATTGACTGTACGCTTGCGAGAATAACTTTAGTCACTTTACCCATGTGGAGCCAGCGGGGGCATCAGATTCAGCAGTCCTTCCTTCCTTCTTTTTTGGGGGGAGTGGCAGATAAGCCCCAACAGGAGATAAAACAGATTGGAGAACAAAGGAGGTAAGTGGCAGTTGCCCCCATCAGCATGGAAGAATGTTCCCCTGCCAGTCACCAAATCAGCTGATTGAGACAAGTCTGTTAACAGCAGACGTTTGCCCCAAAAATGTCTCAGATTCTTCATGGTGCTCAGGCAGCTTAACTCAGGGTCTAGCAAGATGAAAATGATTCATTGCTTAGATTTTGGATCCCAGTGGCATTCTGTAAAATCATGTATTGGCTTAGCATATACCTGTACAAAGTACCAGGGAAGTCTCCCTTCTCACTCAGAATACAGGAAATTTTTGTCCATTTTGTTCCAACAAGAGACTATGTATGTCTGCACTCCAACAGAATCTCATCGGCTTGATTTCATCAGATAAAGCACCTTTTAGGTTCAGCAAGGATACAGTCCTCAAGGAACATAGATTAAAACCAATCACTTTGGAAAGGATCACTGTGTAAGGATTTATTTCCTGAATTGTACATCAAATCTTATCTCTGTAGTAGTAATTAATTTTAATTGTTGCATTTTTAGGTATCCTATTTAAATCTTGGTTGAGCTGTCTTTTCTGTCTGCCTCCTTCCCTCTCTAGATATAACAACCTGGCAAATTCATGAAACATTACCTAATAAATTAGGTTGATTTGAGGAGTAAAAATATTTTCAGAAGAACTAAGGTTTTCTTAATCCTTTTTACACACCAGCAGTTTTGTCAAAGGATGCCACAGCATGGTGGTACCAAAAATGTGACTAAATATAAGACAGTATGGATAATTTGGAAATGGAAAGCCTTTTGTGTTAATATTTCTGCTCACTGATACGGGCTTGAATCAGCCTTTGGATCTACATAGTGAAGTGTCCTACTACATTTTGTCAAGCGTGGCTTTTGGGAACATCCTGTGTGTTTTGATTATATGTTTGTATGCATATTCACAAGGAAGCTCTTCTGAGCAATCTCCATTGCAATGAATGAGAGGCATACAAGAGCACAATACTATTCTGAGCCTCTGTCAGGATTTATATCTCTTCTTTGTCCATTGTAGGAGAAGAAATATATTCCTATAAACACTTGTGGAAGGCTAGAGTGATGTGCATGTGCTTATGTCTGAAGCTGATGGAAAAAAAGAAAAGAAAAGAAATGCCATGGTGGTTTTTAGTGCTGGCAAACTTAAGGACAAGGGATGTGTCAATGTGGGTGAGAGAGCACTGTTGGGAATCAATTTACAGCAGACACTAAGCATGTGGACTCATCATTTGGACAGTGCGGCACATGGGCTTTATTGGGAAAATGATCTCGTCATCTCCTATGTAGTTACAGCACCTATGGTGTGCTGCACAGATGGTCAAAAAGGGGCAAGCAGGATAAAATCTCTCCTGTACTTCATTTATTCAAAATGTACTACAGCCTACCCTTTTTCTAGGGTAGAAACGGGCTGAAGTAAGTGGCTCTGCTCAAAGCCACTGGAATCCAGATATCCTAAACCCACCAGGCTTCCATTGTCTACTTTCTGGGTCATGGTGTGATATTGAATTGGGAGCCACCACTCTCCTCATACCCTTTCCTCTTGCTCTCAAGCTTTCTTTACTAATTGATTTTATGAGGGGAAGGTTAACTGTATGACGGGCCCTCATACCCTTTCCTCTTGTTCTCAAGCTTTCTTTACTAATTGATTTTATGAGGGGAAGGTTAACTGTATGATGGGCCCTTCCAGCTCTTGAGCTGGGATTGAAGCCTCTTAACTTCAGGTCCAAAAGCCCTTGAATACAAAGGAAGAGAGTCATTATATCTGCAGAGCAGGGCTTGGTGACACTGGGCTCAAGAGCTAAATAGCCTTTGCTTACATGGAAAGGGGTCAGTAGGGCAAAGAGATGTTTTGTGTGTCTGTGGGAGTGGACCGCTGGACAAGGGCAAGGGAGTAACCCAGTAGTTCAACCATCTTGAGTATCAGGCCTAGTCTTACTGCTGGGTCACATTCCCTTGTGATGGTTTGTTCTCTCTCTAAGACTTTAGCAGGGAGGCCAATTTTCTCTCTTTAGGACATATTATTATTCCTGCCTGGTGCTCTTAATTCCAAGGATGTTTCAGAGGCCAGACTTCACTGGTCATCTTGATATATAGTGGGGATGATGGTGTGTGGTTGTGTGGGGGATTGGACTGCTTACTTGTCTGCAAGATCCTTTGAATGGAGCTATGAGCTGAGGCAGACTGGCTGGGCAGGATGGCTTGTTCCCCCAGTTTTGCCTAGTCCAGTGGCACCCTGCCCAGAAGCATACATGGGATCTCCGGCCAGATGGCCACAGACAGCAAAACACAGCTTTGCTGGCATTAAGTTTATCCAGGGGGTGCCAGGAACACCCCAGAGAAAGGGGAGAGCCCATACATCCCAATCCCTTGGCACCACATCAATTGTCAGTATCCGACAGTCAGATTGGTGAGTACTGTGTGAGGGTTTACGGCAGTGTCTGACTGGGCCTAACAGGGTGTGCATATGTTTCTGAAAGAGAATTTGGCTTCTTGTTGGGCAGAGTGTTGCATATATGTGTAGTGGGTTGATTGTGTGTCTTTGTGAGCATTTGAGACCCTGAATTCAGCAAGGACAATGGCCTAGCAGGAGTCACTGAACTGAAAAATAGTGGCCAGGAGAATAAAACAATAGGCGAGTTCTGTAGAAGGAGAAAGCTTTAGGAAAACAGAGTGGCAATTTAGTTGCTGTGTTCCTTCTCTAGAAAGAGAAGAGGTTCCTCCTTTGCTGCTCAGCATCCTGGCAGGAACTCTGCTCATATTGGAACTTGATGACCACTGGGTTTGGAGATGACTCTGGCTCCAAAATGCAACAAGCTTCCCACATAAGTTTCCCAACAACCTGAGCTGAAGGGTAGTGCCTAGTGGGCTGAAACTTAGATCTCTTTGTTCTATCACAGGGCACATCCAGACTGATTAAAAAGTGCCAGATTTTGATCCTGTTACTTATGATTTTATACTGGATTAAAATATACCACCCTGGGGTGCTGGTATAAAAAGTCTCTGATTGTACCAGGAGATGACAGAAAATATTCTGGGATAAACAACAACAACAACAACAACAACAAAACATGTATGGATTTCCAATAAATAAATAAATAAATAAATAAATAAATAAATGGAAAGAACAGGAACAAATTCTGAGAACTTCTGGCCTTTTTAATCAGTCTGGATGCACCCAGTGTCTTAAGAAACTGGATTTTTATAGCTTATGCTTGGTTGGCAAAGCTTTGCTCTGAGTTCCTTGTCTTTGGGAGAATTAAAAAAAAAACACTGATGCTGCTTTCTCAGCTCTAAAGCTTGTTCACTATTTCAGTGGGGATAATAATGGTACTGTCTATAATTTGGATTTGGGATCCCCCCCCCCATATCCAGCACCTTGTGGCCTTTGCTTTTGGTTTTCTCAACAGTTACACTGTTTCTCTAAAACTCTCCTATATCAAGTCTTTTGGTTGATATATTTAAATCCTTTCTGTCTACTGTTATTGCTTTAATAGTCCTATGACATTAAGGGATGAGGGTTATTTGTAACAGTGAATATTTTGATTTTTGAATTGTTCTTCATCAAGTTGAATATAAGAGTGGAAAAGATGGCATAGAAAAAAAATGTAAAAACAGAAATTATTACTTAATGATCACAAGCGCTTGTGGACTGGGCAAAAAGAAATTAGGTTGTTCCAGTTCTGTCAAAATGCACAGCCTATGAAAAAGTCATACAACTTTGCATTACAAAGGGGAAAGGTTACATTGTGATCCTATACGCAGTTACGCAGGAACAAGTTGAACTGAACACAACGAGGGCTGCGTAAACAGGCACTGGTTTATTTTACTGAGTGATTGAATTTATTGAAATCAGTAAGCCCCTTTCCTAGAGAAAACACAACCCAAGGTGCCCTACCCTAATCAATCAATCAATCAATCAATCAACAAAGAAGCTTAAAATAGTGAAAATCAGGTTTTTTTACACACACCCAAGACGGGCTTTTTTGAAAGCCTAATTTTAAAAAATAGAATAAAAACAATTAAGTCTTTATTTTTACTGAATATTTTAAAGATTCGTTTTTTTTCTTTTCAAATATTCATTTTGAGCTTATTTCAGTTTGGGCTTCTTTTTTAAAAAATCAGGATTTATTTTTTTTAATTAAGCCACATTTTTGCTTTTGACAATTTAAATTATTTTTCTGGTTTTAGCTATGTCTTTCTTTAATACATTGGTTTGTTTGTTTGTTTGTTTGAAAATGATTAGATGGTCTGTTTTGATTGAAAAACTAGTTTCTAGGTTACTTTTTTTGTGGACTCTTGGAGAGGAGGCATCTCACATACATACAAGCGCGTGTGTGTGTGCGCGCACGCACACACACACACACCCCATATATGTCACTGTGCATTGTGACAGGATTTTGGAGAGTCATCCCTGCTTGTTAATGTGTTGCCTTGAGGAGCTGCCCTCAGTAGCAGTGGGCAGAGATCATATTTAGCGTCAGAGGAAACGGGTTGGATTTCTTGACCCTTCCCTGGCCTGCAGCTATCCTGCTGTGATGCCCAGGAGGTATCATTTCACTTGTGTCTGGGACAGGGGCCTTTGGGGGCAGAGACAGAGTCAGACGCCCAGCCAGCATATTTATATAACTCTTTTCCACAAGCATATTGTGCTCAAAGCTGATCAGAGAAAATGAAACGACAAGTGGAATACAATAACAGCACATATCACTCCCTGCAATAGTCAGAGAATATAAACCCAGTCATGTCCAGGCTTCTCATCTGAGAAGAGGTGAAAGACGCACAGAGCTCTCTCCCTTTGCCTTTAACTTGGTGTTGAATGCTGGCATCCTCATAAGGATTTCCTCTCCTGCCTTAGCATGCCAGGGCTTCTGCAATGGTTAAACACAAGGTTACATGTGAGGAAGCTGGAGTCATTTAAGGCCAGCAAGTCCTAGTAGCTCAGGCACTAGATGGAATAATTGGTCTTCTGTCTGGAAGATCACCCTCCAACACAGACAGAGAAAGAGAAAGCAGGGAGGCCACAATGCTGAGGGCCAAAACAGAGCGATGGGCCTATCCCCTTTTCTGCCCCTCTCCCCAAAGAAAAGCACAAACAACCTCAAAGTACATCTACACAATAAATGGGGCTTCTTTGTGCCCAGTGGCAGGCAGAGAGCTCAGAAGCAGGGTTTAAAAACATTTGTATCAGCACACAGTGAAGGAACTCTGCAACTGAGGCAACACAAAATGGGATCTGAGTAGAGCAGGATCTGCCAAATAGCCCACATCTGCTCCACCAAGTTTGCCTTGTGAAAGGGGCTGAAGGAGGAGGAAGAAGATGGGCCCAGGCTGTTTATGTTGAGCTGCAACAGGCCTCTGCTGACACCTTGGCATCTTTTTGTGGTTTTCCTCCCATTCTGAGTCTGGATCTCCCTCCCTTTTTTAACACACACACACGCACACATGCACGCACACACACACACACACTGCTCCCTAGAAGTGGCAGTTTGCACCCGCACAGAGAAAGCTGCCGCTTTTTCTCTTCTTTTCTTTCTCTTTCCTCTGTTCTGCTGCCGACCACTTTTTTTTGGCTCCGGATGAATATCTCCCTCTCTGCTCCCACCCTCTTATTTTGGCTCCAGCTTTGGCTGTGTTCACTTAGAGCCAATCTCCTGACCTCGAGGGGAAACCACTTTGCAGCAAACTTTGTCATTCTTCTTTTGGGGGGGGGGTGCAGGCAAGGGGGGGGGAGGAAATTAAGTGCCTATTCTTTGTAGAAAATGAAGCAATATTGGGGAGGGTGTTGGCAGAAGTGTGGGTTTGGAGAGGAGCTGCTTTGAGCTTCCAACCTGCAGTCAGAACTGTTCTAAGTGGCTCAAACCAGAGGGGGTGGCAGGGAAGTTGGGGAGCTATAAGGGTGTCTGCAAGATGAGATGGGCATCCTCTCAGAAGGGGCAGGGGGTTGCAGTGGGGGGGTATGGTATCTGGGAGGGGCAGAACATCCTTCTTTCATTTTCTGCTGGGGTTCTGGCTCTCTGCCGGACGGCTACAGCTGTGGATTCGGCAATGTGGCTCCAGCTAATGCTGCAGTGTGAGACAGCAATGCGGACCATGGGAGCCAATCAGGAAGCAGAGTTGAGCCGGGAACTTTGCCCATATGGTTGTGGATGGAGGCCTCCTTGTTCTAACCATGCATTTGGTCTGCAAGGGGTAGCAGAGACACAGGCTGCCCTGCCTCCAGGGCAAGGCTGGGGACGACAGGCTCCGAGTTCTGTGGGGGTGGGCCAAGCTGTGCCTGCTCTATTTTTGTGGTGTACACAGCACATTCACCCTGAGTTCACTGTGGTAGACCCATTTCTGGTGAATTCATGCATGATGTTGTCAGTGGTTACCCTGCCAGTTGGGATATGTGGTGGGAGACAGGGGTTCGGCCCCTAAACATATTGCCATAGGCAGGTGTCTCTGCACTGACACAGCATCCTGAATGAGCACAGGGTGAGGTAGGGTGGATTGCTTTACTAAGCCCTCACAATATGTGCCCACCCAAACTCAATCAGATTCTGGGCATGTGACCCAAGATTGCTGACTTTTTAGTGTGTATAGATGTAGAAAAAATAGTTTCAAGCTGGGCATTATTGAGGATGGAGGTTTAGAAAGGGTAGCAGCTGAATGGATGATGCTGTGAAGAAAGTGGGCTGTGGAGGGCACTAAAGGTGGGCAGGGCACCTTTTCTGAAGCCAATGCCTTAGGGGATCTCTAGCAAAGAGTTTGTGCTTGGCCTCATTACTCTTGCACTTCTGGCAGACAGGAAGGAGGAGAAGTCAGAGCTGAGCGGGTCGGTTTGGAAGTAAAATGTCGGTTGTGAAAGCCAAGACCTCCACAATTCCACTCTTTCCTTTATTATCCTATAGGCAGCTTTTTATTATCTACTTCTCCTCCCATATTGGGCTGTAATGGTGACACTTTGTCTATTCCATCTTTGTTAAAAGAGGATATTTGTTTTAGATAAACCTTAAAATGACAATAAAATCCATGGTTCCTTCCAGGAAAAATCCAGCAGGTTTTTTTTAAAAAAAGATTCCTCTGTTTTTTGGTGTCCCCCTACCAAAGAGGGTTCTTTGTATATCCAGCTTTGGTTTCAGTTTCATTCCTGGCATTACTAGTCATGACTAGCTTGGCTTATACAGAGCTGGTGTTGAGAGAACAAAACATTTTCATATTGCATGCTTTTCTGCAAAGAAATATAGCTGCACCAAAACCAGTGCTTCCATGGGAAATAATTTATTCTGAGGAACACATTTCAATTTTCTGGCAACTCATGTCCAAATAAAACCTTCTGTTTTAAATCCACATTTCACAGCAAAATGACCTTGTGTTTTGGTTTGGTTTTGATTATCAAATGCCATTTGGCTTAAAACAAACAACAATTTCTGCTGAAATACTGATTTGAGTTGAGGATGTTTTTTGAAAGAAAGAATTTCTTTCTTTCTTTCTTTCTTTCTTTCTTTCTTTCTTTCTTTCTTTCTTTCTTTCTTTCTTTCTACAATTCAGAGGATGAAACTTTTAAGGTTTTTCTGTGTAGCCAGCTGCTGGTTTTGCTCATCAGTCGAGTTGTTGAGTGTTCTTCCACTCAACCATGCTGGCTGGTTGTGGACCTTGGCAGCTAAAATATGGGTTGTCCCATTGTCCTTACTGTTTGGTGTCCCAGATGTCCAGGAAATTTTCCTCCCAGTTGTCTCCCATATGCTGGATCCAGTGTTCGATAACTGCATGCAATAGAAACCTCTGTTTTGCTTCACCGGCATCTGTCTTTTGGTCTCTGCTTTGCGTTTCCTCTGAGGATTGCCAAGTACGCTGTAAAGGTGAGCTCCATTTTAAGGGGGGAGAAAACCAGGCAGAGAGAAAATGGAGTTCTTTGGCCCATCTCCCAATGTGAGCAACTGCCAGAGCGGGGAAACACAGCCCGGGAAGCTGAGCGCAGGAGCCTCTTACTCAAAGTCATGGGCCTTGGGTACTGCCTTTTCGACTGGAGGCCAGTCCTTTCCCTGGCTGGCTTTGACAAGGCAACCCCCAAAATCTGTAGCCTGCCTTTACCTGGGGGACAGCTGCGGGGCACCTGGAGTTGTGGGTGGAAAAGGCAGCGAGCCAGAGCAGCAGTGTTATCTCCGCTGGAGCACTCTCCCAGCTGACCACAAGTCAGGGCTGACCATTTTTTAACAAGCTGCGGGCAGCTTCCTTTTAATCTAATTACTCATCCATTACTTCATCCCTGTGGCTGCCCCTGAACTGCTTTTCTTCCCTTTCCCTTTTCATTTTCTTCCCTTCTTAAAGTTGTAGCAACCCAAAACCAGCTGCCTGCTGTACAAAGATCTCCTTGCAAACGTGCACACACATTTGTTTTAAAAACACAAAGTTTTGCACAAGTGTTCACACTGTTTCCACAAGAGTATTTAAGTAATAATGGTCTTTCTCTTTCTTTCCCTCCCTCCCTTCCGTTCTCAATGCATTGAATCGATGATACTAAATTTAGGGGCCATCCATACTAGAGAAATAATCCAGGTTGAAACTGAATTATTTGCATGGCTCTTTCCTATGTAATCCTGGGATCTGTAGTTTGGTGAGGCAGCAGCACTTTTTGTCAGAGGAGGCTAAAGACCTTGTAAAACTACACATTCCAGGATTTCGTAGGAACTATGCAAATAATCTACTTTCAAACTGGATTATCTGTGTTGTGTGGATTCTCCCTTAGGGTGCATCTACACTGTAGAAATAATGCAGTTTGATACCACTTTAACTACCATGGCTCTATCCTACAGAATCCTGGGATTTGTAGTTTTGTGAGGCAGCAACACTCTTGGGCAGAGAAGGCTAGAGACCTTATAAAACTACAAATCCCAGGATTCCATAGGCTGGAGCTACAGCACTTAAAGTGGTGTTAAACTGTATTATTTCTACAGTGCAGATGCACCCTTAGGGCTTATCTACACAACCCAGCATATGCCGGCTCCCTGCCACCATATCCTGGCTGTGGATCAGGCCCATTGTTCCCCTGTTACCATCTCCATACAGTCTGGAGTCCTGATGGGCATGCCGGCCTGTTGCTCCAGCCACCGCTGCCGCCATCTTCCTTGCTCTCCCAGCAGCAAGGAACCTGGCCTGCAACATGTTAGCCACATGCTGTGGGGCTTCTTCTTGCCTTCCAGGAGAGCAAGGCAGACTGGCAGCAGCAGTGAGGGTTGCCCTACTGGGACAGGCTCCTGTGGTCTCACAAGGCTCAATCCATTGCTTCCCAGTGGGAACAAATTAAAAGAGGTATTGTTTTAAACATTGTATCGGGCCCTATCTTGTCTTAGCTCCATCTGAGCCCCATATCTGCTCCTGGGGGTGCGTGGTGACTGCCCAGGGCAGAATGGGGCAATGCCCTGTGTTGTCAGGACTGCAGGGCTCTAAGATAGCAGCAAGATGGGGTATATTTCCCCTTTAGACAAGCCCATAGTCTCATAGCTTACGCCTGCTTTGTTTATCCAGATAGGTTGGTCTTGTCTTCATCAGGGATGGGTTGTAAGGAGAGACTGGGGAGATTATCAGATGTGGTAGAACACAGCAAAACAAATGCACTCCAAACCACTTCAGAAGAATGGGAGAGAAAAGAAAGGGCAACATTATCAGACACCGTTCCTAGGGTATAGCACTGCTGCAGATAAGGCTTCACTTTTTTATTGACGGGGACAAGCCTCCAATAAAAAGGATGCCTTACTCACAGCTGCACTACGTCCCTGGGATCCTGAAGGATGACCTCATCTGATAATCTCACCTGTTCCTATTCTCCTTGCCATCTTCTGATGCGGTTTTTGCCACATCTGATAATCTCCTGGGACAGAGTGCAGGGGGAACCCAGTACATTAGCTTTGCCCAACCTGGTGTCCTTCAGATTCTTTGAACTACAACTCCCCTCAGCTTTAGCTTTCTCTTTTTCTGCCTTTCTCCTTGGACTGAGGCTCAAGGTGGCTCACAACATGTTAAAAGGTACAGGTTAAAAAAGTACAATGTTTAAAAAAACATACCAGAATGCTATACAGTAATACCAAAATACAATTCAATAGAACACTTTAAAAACATTGAAGAAAAAGATACAATAAAAAATTTAATTCAAAACATCTGGAGGATAGCAGGTTGGGGAAGGTTGCTGTACAGAGTTAGGAATAGAAATGAGAAGTCAGAACATATTCTCACACCTCTTGGGCACATGGGGTTGCTAGACACTGCTGGCCCATGTCGTTGCCTTGCCACTTTCAAGCCATGGCAAGCCATGAAGTCACTGCTGCATGTAACACTCAGGCCTTAGACTGCCCTTGCCCAGTGCTGCAAAAGCTGCATCATGCCTTTTGAGGGCTCATTGAATGACCAGCAGCTTGCTTTGGGCTGGGGAATCAATACTGACAGCCTTTGCTTGCGGCCACATAGACTGAACAGCAGTGAGGATGTCAAAATGCAGCCTGAATATCCTGCCTGCCCCCTTAATTGTCCAGTAGTGGCTGCCAATGACAGGAATTTTAGACTTAAGTGACCTCCATCATAAATTCTGTGGAGGCATGAACTCACTTGATGGCCATGGACAAGAAAATTAAGCTCTCCTCCTTAATCCCCTATCCTTAAAATGAGAAGAATATTGATCGATGTCATGGATAAATAATAATAAAAGATGTTAATAGTTCAGAGCCTTTGGGTTCAAACCAAAGGTAAGAATAACAAACAGACCTCCACTCTGGAACTTGGATCTGTCATACCCCTTTGACTAACTTATGTTCCTATCTGAGCACATGGAGCAGATTGCAAGAGTTTCACATTTTACTGCACATGAAATAGCATTCTCCTACTGCCTCTGTTTTCCCCCCCAAGAGTGGATGTTTTTCAGGGTGAAGGGGTCTTTTGGTGGCCAGACCCATTCCCACAAAGTAAAGTATACTGCTAATATAAATCTGAGGGTGGCAAGGAGTCCTTTCTGTTTTGGAAGCCCTGCTACCTATGGTTTTGCTTTTCATTTGACAACACTTTCTGTATGGGCATTTGAATTCACTCTCAGGGTGGCTCCATGGGCCCTCAGATCTTGCTGCCTTTGGGAAGGTCGTTGATTTGACTGATGGTGGGATGCTGTCAAGGGACAATTGGACTATATCTAATAGGATTACTGCCCGAGCTTCATGTCAGCTTTGCTCAGCACAATAGGAGTTAAACTGGGTGGGGGGATCAAATCCCCAAGGCTTCAGGCATATGGACACTGTGAGGAAGAAGAGAGATAGGATGCTAAGCTACAGATCCATTCAAAGTAGGTGAGGAAAGATGAGAGAGTGACAGCTACACAAGAGCTTCTGTGACCTCCAAGGATCCAGCACATCTAGGGATACAATATGTGGTGTGTGAAGGGGAATGTTGTGACAAAATGTAGTTCTACAGGGTTGTTGTTGTGTGCCTTCAAGTTGTTTCTGACTTACGGTGACTCTAAGGCAACCCTGTTATGGGGTTTGCTTGCTAAGATTTGTTCAGAGCGGGTTTGCCTTTGCCTTCCTCTGAGGTTGAGAGAGTGACATGCCCAAGGTAATCCAGCAGGTTTCCATGGCTGAGAGGGAATTCGAACCCTGGTCTCAAGAGTTGTAGTCCTAAACTCAAACCACAACACCACACTGGCTCTCTCCTCTACAGGCATACCTAATTTCTTTCCACCATCTTGTCTTCTGTTGTCTGATATAGTCGTCGCGGTCAGGAAGAGAAGCAAGCCATTTTTACTCCTCCATATTGACAATCAACACTGCCATGCAGGAGGCTGCAAGGCTAGTCCTACAATTAGGCAATCAAATTTGGCAGTAGATGCTGGGAGATGACAGCAGGGCTTAGGTGGAAGAGCTTGTATCCCATGCAGACTGTCTTTGCCTCCTGAGCTCATCTGTTGCCTGCAGTTTTCATGATGAACACTCTGCTGAATAAAACTTCAGCTGTCTGTCTGGGTGGCTTTTGTACACATTGTGGGAAGGAGACCATTGTTAGTCTTTGCCTCAGGGAACAAAATACTTTGGGCTGCCCATAGAAGGTTACCTGGGTTTCTCTGGTCCCTTTTTTTGCTTACCCTAGAATGATGAATGTGTATCATTATGCACTTCTGGTGTAACAATACAAAGATTAAGGTGTTCTTTGGTGAAATCACCTTTGTTGGAGCAGCAATGGGGGGGATAATAATTACGAGAATGATTCTTATTTATTATTTCTATTGCATTTTTAAAATTCAGCAGCCCTCCCTCCCACCCAAATGATACTCTCAGGTAGCATTTTGTTAGTTTGGCTAGAGTAGGGTGGCACAGTGTGAAATACATGAATTTGAGAACACAGCCAAGGAACTTCACTGCAGGAGTTGCAGGCCCAAATATCATTTAATGAGCAGGACAGCTTTGGAAGAGATTTTGCTATACCCAGGAGAGTCCCAAAGCTATACCCAGGACAGTTCATTTGAGTTCCTTATTACCCACCCAATAAAATGCATGCCTTACTTTGCAGGCATGGGAATGGCTCATGGAAGCCTTTCTGTGTATGAGGGGGCAGATCTTTGAGGTGGTACAGAAAATTTCATGAATGATGTCTGAGTAGCTTCCCCTTTTCCCTCCCTCCACTTAACAGATGCAGGATAAGTTGCAGCAGCTACTAACCTTGGAGATGCCTATCTTGTCCAGCACTTCAGACAGGGCTAGCTGCAGATTTGGGGTGATGTGCAGAATGGGCAAAATACTCTCTGGTAAGCCCTAAGGAGTTTTGCTAGCTGTGGTGATAGCATTTCAAGCAGCATGGGGGGGGACTGAGTCTAGCCACCTTTACATGTTCCACAATACGCTAGGGCTGGTCTGAGGGGCAGATTCCAGGCCTCCCCTGGCTCCAAGGACCAATGAAGAGAGCTGTGGGACGTCAGAGGGCAGGACCTTCCTCTTGACGTCACCCACTCCATTTTGCCTTTTAAGTTCTATTTTCTCTCAGCACAGAAAAAGACACTTGCTGACTACTCCTTGTCCTAATTGGGATGAAAATGAACTTTGGGACTTGGGACTATTCACTCTGCTGTGAATAATGGAGCTTCCTCTCCAGGCACCAACTGAATCACTTGGGACTTCACTGTTCCTTCACATTAATTATTCCACATCTTCCCCAACCTTGGACTTTATCTGATCAGGGAAGGCAACTAAACTAAGTCCACTGTAGCATTGAGGAGGATGGGTCCTCCAGGCTATGGCTGAATTGTAAGCCAGTTTAATTTCCCCCTCCCCTCCCTCAGTCAGAGAAAACTTGCTCTCTCCCCCCATCTCCTCCTGAAGGAGAGGGAATTCATGACCTGAGTCTCTGTGGTCCAGATGGTCCAAAGCAGTGGGCCAAATCCAGAGGTTACCCATCCTTGCTTAAGAACAACAGTAGGCCTGCAATACTGTGGGAAATTTAAAGAGTAGCTTGACCTAGCTGCCTGGTGCTGGTTAGAGTGTTGGGCCAAAAGAAATAATAATAAAATTAAATTAAGTTTAGGAATCAGGAGAGGCCCTTCCCAAAGGATCAGGGCCCTGGCAGCTTCTCAGGAATGTCTTGTGCTCAGTGCTGGCCCTGACATGTTTACCCATCACAATGCAAACTGCTAGATTTATGGTTTTAAAATACAGTAGGACCCCCTTATCCACTGATTCATTATCCACTGATTCAATTATCCATGGGACACAAAACAGCACACCTGCCATAGAGTCTTCCTAGAAAATGTGTCCTCTCCAGCCATTTTCTAGGTTCTCCAAGGCAACTCTGTGGTATTTTAAACCAGAAGTCCCATTATTTTCAATGGTGTTTGCTATTATCCATGGTTTTCGGTATCCATGTCCCCCCAAAACCAATCCCCAGCAAATACGGGGGTTATACTATATTGTTTTAATTTGTAATATTATTTTTAATTTGCTTTGTATATTTTGATGGTTAAAAAACATCTAATATATTTAGAGCAGAAGAAATAGTTCAGTGTTTCAGTGCATCTGAGGGCCTACTCAGTAGCCTTTAGTAAATCAATGAATTCAGGCATAGCTGTGCATGGGCTGCACCCAGGCCTTGGTTTGGCTATGGGTTGCTATAGGTCAATAAAATGTGAATGAACTCTGAAAAGATGGTATTCTCAGGCAGAGAAAAACAGTGTTCAGCCTTTGTTTTCAGATGTCGATTGAACTCTCTCAGAACGAACAGGTTCAAACCTTACAATTGCTCCCAACCCAACTCTGTCACTAGAGGCACCACTGGTACATTTTGGCAGCTTTGGCGGGTCTACCAGCTACATCCATTTCTGGTCAGGGATATCTGGCTGTAGTGATCCATGCTTGGGTGACCTTCCAGTGGAATTACTACAATTTGTTATACTTGGGAGCTGCCCTTGAAGACAACTTGGAAGTTCCAGTTAGAGTACTGGAGTACAAAAACACCATCCTGAGTGTTTTTGGTGTCATTCACATTCACAGTGGTTCTTCTTCATGATGTCTGTGACACACAAATGGGATTATCTGTGCCTGCACAGTGCATCATTTGGAACCTTCTAGAACTATTATGTAAGTGTTTTGGCAGTAGCCCCTCCTCCATGTGACCAGCTTGGTTCCTGCTCAGTCTCTCAGTTTCTATTCTTCCACTACCACAGTAGCAGCAGAGGAACTGTTCGTGAGCCTATTTGGTTAGTCTTATGGTTATGGTGTTTTTCGGCTTGGATTTCTTTTGACTTCCCTTTGAGTTGTGTTTTGTCTGGGTTTTGGACTCTGATTTATGGCTTGACTTACGGACTGCTTTGGACTTCAGTAATGGGCTTTGTTTGGCTTTGGTGGTTCTGGTTAGCAGTGTTGCCTCAGAATGGCTTTGTCAGCTTCTTTGAAAAAGTGTACATCTTGTGAGGTCAAGATCCCTGAGAAAGGTGGTCTTTTGTGTTGCCTGTTATGTCTGGAGGAGGGTCATAATGTGAGGGCCTGCTCTCATTGTCAGGCATTCACCCCACAGGTGCTCTGAAAATGCTCTTTGAGACTCAAATCTCTCCTATGGGAGAACACTTTGAGGGCCACTGACAAACTGACAGAAAACAGGCTGCTCAACATAGCCTTTGATGTGGCGCATCAGGCCATTTGTGAGTACCATCTTGATCCTCTCCAGCCCGGGTAGTCTCTTCAAGAGTCTGCATTCTGCTCTTAAAAGGCCAAGGGTACCACTAATCATCCCAGCTTGGAGTCTGCCACTCAATTCAGGGTACCCTTGACACCAGATAACTCGATCAATGTGGAGGCTTCTACATTGATTTCAAAACACTGTGCGGAGAAGAAGTGCCATAAGAAAAGAAGAGGGTGAAGGACGCTGAGGGAACCTGGTCTCACCATCCCGACGGACTGAGCAATTCCCCTTTTCAGTTTCAAGAAAGGGAACCTTTGATACTGGTCTCTGTTGAGTCCAGGAGTTCATCTATCCACATCAAACCTCCTACATGTGAACTGGTGTGAAAAGATTCTCCACAGGTTGTTCATGTCGGTACTGTGTCCAAAGGCAACATCACTGAGTCTTCACCAAGGCTGCTGCAGAAATAATCACCTTCAGATAGCACGAGGCGGTCGCTTCCATCTTCGTCAGTGAAAGATCTCTCTCCTCCTCCATCATCTTATCTACCCACTCGACATCATTGCTGGAGGTCCAGCTCAGAATATGGCAGCTCCTGAGGACTGGGGTCATCTCCATCAAGACCCCCTCGTCCTTGGTCAAGATCTCTGCCACACCACCAATACTGTTATGACTCCAAGTGATGTTGGTATTGATGTGATTTCAGGCATTACAACCGTAGGGATCTGGAGAGATACAGAGCCTATAGGATTCAGTCTCTGTCCTATCGGTATGGATGCTCTCCATCCCTGGAGTTTGATTATGAGGAGTTTGAGGAGGACTGGTATAATTCCAAGGAATTTGATCTTCGCTACCATCACTGTGGTATCATAGATCAGAACCTGCCTCGGTACTGTCTGTCTCAGTACTGAGTAGGCCACAGTCTCTGTCTCCACCTCTGGAATAGCATTACCTAGAGTCGGGTTTGGCAGAAGCCGAGCCTCCTGCCCATCACTCAGTACCATCTCCAGGGCATAGCATGAACCAATTCCTTCTGCTTCACTGGTCCATATGAGTGAGAGGTTCATGAGGGAGTCATCGGAGTCTGAGGAATTGGACTCGGAGTCTTCATCTGCCTCTTCTGAGCTCCCACAGATGCACTCTCCTCCAACAGTTCTGGGTGAGCATGACCCAGCCTCACCAACCAATGATGTCAAGGCCTCCACAGACCAGCTGCTGAGGATCGCAAAGTGAGGCAGCAAGTGACTGAGCCATTTGATCCTGTATAGAGACAGATTCAAAGGTATCAATGTCAGCATCGATTCCTTTGCTCCCGTTACTTCTGAAAGTAGCATGGAAGTCCTGAGCCTCACTGTCATCAATGCAGTCCACCACTAAGAGAACAGTCAAGCTGCACTGTGTTGTTGAAGAGGGATTAGATTGGCTCTCACATCATCCTAAGCCCAATTTGATCATTGTAGAGGCAGCCTAGTACAAGTTCCTTCAGAAGAGGCACACAACACCTGCAGAGAGGGCAAGAAACTTGATGCTGTGGTGTATAAGTTCTATTTGACTCCTGCCCTCTCATTTAGGAAGCTTACCAGCAGATCCTATAGGGAAAAATGTCCCCATTTTTGACAGGTTTCCTGAGGAGGACAGGCGGCTAGCTGCAATTCTTTAGGCTGAGGCCCATAGCTTGGTGGCCCAGGAGATAAATATCATGAGGCATGCTGTCAAGTGCAGTGACAAGATGTTGGCAGGAGCCATTGCGTTGCAGAGGCATGCATGGCTCACCTGGACTTTCCCACCAGGCCAGATCAACTATTGTGGAGCTTCCATTCAACAAAGGCAGCCTCTTTAATACTGACACAGACAACAACCTCCAGCCCATGCATAAGTTGCATACTACAGTTCATAAGTTCAGCTTCCAACTGCATGCTCAGCTGTCCCAATCTTGTTATGGTTGGTCAAGGCAGTAATCTGGGTCCAAGAGGTCCTATAGTCTAGTACCATCTCCACAATCCAAAGC
Source organism: Gambelia wislizenii (assembly GCA_030847615.1). Lineage (NCBI taxonomy): Eukaryota > Metazoa > Chordata > Lepidosauria > Squamata > Crotaphytidae > Gambelia > Gambelia wislizenii. The sequence goes on from JAUMIR010000002.1 coordinate 266,458,082, forward strand.
AGCTGCTCTCCCCTCCTTGTCCTCTTGGAAGGCTTCCTCATCTGCAGTCTTACAAGAAAAGACCTCAAGACCAAGTCAAGTAGCACCTTTGACTTCTCTGCCGGCTCTCCTCTCATGTCCACTCCACTCTTCCACAAGAAGCTCCAGAGTTACTGTCACACCTGGGTTGCTATAACAACAGACTCCTGGGTTCTCAACATAATGTGGAGGGGGTATGCACTGGGATTTTGGAAGTATCCTCCATTGGGGTTAATTTGCATCACTCCCCCCTCCGATGCTCTCAACAAGGAAGTCAACACTCTTCTCTTCTTCTCAAGGGCACCATAGAACCTGTCCCTATAACATCGATCTGGGTGTGTGTGTCTTCTTCCACTACTTCATTGTGTCCAAGAAAGACTGAGGACTCCACCCCATCTTGGATCCTTGGGACATCAACTTCTCCAAAGAGCCCATATGTTTCAAAATGGTCACTCTTGGATCCATTCTGCCACTGTTGCAGGAGGAGGACTGGTTTGTGATGCTGGATTTAAAGGACACATATGAGGTCTGTCTAAATAACAAGACTGTGTTTCTACCTTCCAGACAAGTCAGGGAGAATTGATTGTGAACCCTTGAGTAGTGACCCTGAACATGTCTGAACCTGCATGACAAACATCAACACTCTCGACCATTCAGTTAATTCTCAGTCGTTGTTTAAAGCAGCTGTGTTGTCTGTTGTGTGCTGGGAAAATACTAAGTTTAAAAGTTGGGCAACATGTCAATATGAATTTTTTAGTAAAATTGAACAAAACTCCAACATAATCTTTTCAAATACTTACTGAGGCCCACAGGGAAGACTGCATGTCTTGTGCGTGTATGTTTGAGTGGCACAAAAGATTCAGAGAAGGATGTGAGAATGTAGAAGATGATGAATGCCCTGGATGACCTTCCACTTCAAGAACTGAAGAAATTGTGGGGGGAAAATCAGCCAGATTGTTCGAGGAGACCACCGACTCAATGTCCAAACGATAGCTGAAGCCGTAAACATTGCAAGAGGCACTGTGTGGAAAATTCTGCATGAGGATCTCAATGTGAGAAAAGTTTGTGCCAAGGTGGTCCCTAGGGTTCTCATACCAGAGCAAAGAGTGCCACAAGGAAATTTGCGCTAACATTCTGCAGCAACTTGAGGAAGACCCAAACTTTTTCTTAAAAAATTACCACTTGTGATGAAACCTGGATCTTCCAGTATGATCCTGAGACAAAATGACAGTCAATGCATTAGAAAACACCATCATCGCCAAGAATGAAAAATGAAAAAAAATCACATCAAAGCAAGTCCACATTGAAAGCCATGCTCATTTTTTATTTTACATCAAGGGCATAATTTTGGCAGAATGAGTTCCAGAATGCAGAACAGTGAACCAGCATTATTATGGAGATTTTCACTGGGGGGAAATAACCCCTGCGGTGATCAGGAGACAAATGGGACTATTCCGTGCCAGCACTCCGTTTTTCATGGTCCCTTCCTTCTTCCGATCTCCCATTGTCCTCCCTCCATCCTGCTTCCATTTCCCTTCTGATATTTTTTACTAATGAAAGTTCTTCATTAGTAAAAAATAGTGGAAAATATTGGAAGGGAAATGGAAGCAGGACGGAGGGAGGATGACAGGAGATCAGGAGAAGGAAGGGGGCATGCAAATGGAGCGCTAGCAGCAGAACAGCCCCGTTTCTCTCCTGAGCTCCGCGGGGGTTATTTCCCCGGTGTGAAAATCTCCTATAAGGAAGTTTTGACAAAGCTGAGAGAAAGAATCAGGAAAAAAAGAGGCCAGAACTGTGGAGAAATGGTTTCATTCTTCAAGACAATGCACCTGTTCACACAGTGAAATTGGTGCTTAAAGGAACATGTTTTGAGTCAACTGATGCAGTAAAGAAGAAAATGGCAGATGTGTTGAGACAGATGACAGAAACTGATCTGATCCATGCCTTCAACGAGTGGAAAACAAGACTGCATCGGTGTGTGAGTGTGAACGGGGAGTAATATTGAAGGGGACAAGCATTAGAATTGTAATACAAATATATAAATATGGGTTATTGTATCAATATCCTTATTTAATAGACAGACCTCGTACTTTCACGTGGCAATCTGGCTATTACACAGGCCTTTCCTTTGCTTTGCTGTGGAAAAATGGGCCTATTACTTTCAAATCCTCCCATTTAGGACATTGGCAGCATGGCTCAGGCAGCAAGGGATCATTTTTTCCCTGTATGTACATCAATGACTGGCTTCATAGTTGTCCACTCTTGGGCCCAGTTTGTTGACAACATCCATCTCACGCTTCACCTTTTGGACTTATTGGTTTTCATTGCCAATTCTGAGAAGTCTCATCTGGAACCACCACAGCAGGTGAGGTTTATTAGAGCCCTTCTGGACTCTGGCATTCATGCAGTCTTTCTCCCCAATACTAGGTACCAGGTGCTTCTGAGAGTCACACTGAGGCCCCAGGGTGTGTGCAAGAGATGTCCAAGTGCTCCTTGAATTCATGGCTTCCATGATGTTGGTGATGTTGTGAGACTCATGATGAGGCTTCTGCAGGCTTAGTTCCTCTCCTTTTTCAATCCTCTTGTCAACTCTCCCCATTGATCTCTTTCCATCCCAAGGAATGTCCATCAGTCACTGGTGTGGTGGACGGATGCCATGAATATACAAGCCAGTATGCTGTTTCTTTGTCCACAAGCCATGGTGGTAGTCATGTTGGATGCTTCCATGGAAGAATGGGGAGCTAATTCAGAAGGCTTCTTCATGAAGGGCATTGGGTGCCCAAAGAGAGCATTCTCTACCTCAGTGCGCTCAAGGTACTGGCAGTGGAAAGGGGTTTTCAGGCATTTGAGCTTCTTCTGTGTGGCAAGGTTGTTCAGGTAGTCTCTGACAACATCACGGTGGTGTACTACCTGAACTAGCAGGGTGGAATGAAATTGAACACCCTGCTGCATCTTATGCTCTGTCTGTGGGACTGGTACATCAGCAGAGGCATCTCCATCTCAGTGATCCATCTTCCAGGAGAGGAGAATGTCTTAACAGATGCTCTCAGCAGGATGTCAGTCTCTTGCCACAAGTGGAAGCTGAATCTGTGCATGCTCTGGAAGGTCTTCAAGAAATTGAACACTCCAGAAGTGGACCTCTTTGCTTTGGCCCAGAGCAACCAGTGCTGGACTTTCTGCTCCAGGGCTTGTTGGGGGAAAGGCTTGTGTGATAACACCTTTCTGTTTATTGGGGAGGCCCCATCATATACGCTTTCCCTCCATTTCCTCTTATCATCAGTGATAGCCAAAATCCAGAGGGACAAGGCAAAGTGCATCTTGATCACACTGTGTGGCCCAGGCTCTCTGTTCCTGCACTTGTGTTGGGGCAACCATCTCAAGTTGCTGTATCATTCAGACCTCTTCACAATTCATGACAGACAAGTAAGACACCCAGACTTGGACACTCTCAGGCTGCCTGCCTGAAGGGTGTTTCTCTAGGCTCTCTACCTGATGCTATTCAGTACATCATTACTGCTATGCACAGGCCTGCCATTCAGCACTCCCATGTATGCAAATGGAAGAAGTTCCTTTCCTTTTTGTCAACAAAAAGGTTCCCTCTGGTTCAGGCACAAATCAATTATGTGGTGGAGTTTCTCCTTTCTCTGTCTGTTAGAGGTCTCTCTCTCTCTCTCTTTTCCATCAAGTGTTACTTGGTGGCAATCTCAGCTAACTTCCAGATCATTGGTAAGCCTGTTTCCAGAAACTAGTGGTTAAAGGCTCTTCATGGGTTACAAGAACCTTCTCTCTCCAGTGTTGGGGCCAACACCTTAATGGAGTTTGGAGTGAATCCTCCCACACCTCTCCAGGAAACCCTTTGAGCCAGTACTGCAAGCCACCACGTCGCAAGTTCGATTCCAGCCGGCTCCAAGGTTCACTCAGCCTTCCATCCTTTCGTAGGTTGGTAAAATGAGTACCCGGCTTGTGGGGGCAATTAGCTAACACACATTGGAAACTGTTTAATTCAGTTAGATGTGTAAATAGCTATTGCTTAAAACAATTTGTAAGCCGTTCTGATAGCCTTGTGGCTGAAGAGCGGGATATAAATAAATAAATAAATAAATAAATAATGGTGTCTTGTGATATCCATTTACTTACTTGGAAGACAGCCTTCTTGATGGCTATTACATCAGCCAGAAGGGCTGGAGAACTATGTGCCCTTAGGGTAGATCTGCCTTACCAGCTGTTTTACAGGGGACAAGGTAGTTCTTAGACTGGACATTTCCTTTGTGACATTTCCCATGTGAAAGTGGTGACAGCCTTGACATGAATCAGGACATTGTATTATTTGCATTAATGCAGAAACCTAACTTGATGCAGAAATGCAGTTGCATTTCTGATTACTTGATGCAGTAATGCAGAAACCTAACTTAAACTTGCTTGATGGGCACTTGCATTTTATGTGGACAGAACTGTGGCCTTCTGCAGGTCCCAGATACTTTTCTCATGTTATTCCTCCAAGAAAATATATTTGGGGTAGTCATGTTGGCCATGCAGCAGTTACCATAACATCCAAAATCCACAAAAAGCAATACCTTTGTTGGGCCAACTAAAAATGCATAAAATACCTGATGCAAACCAAATTTCTACAGGCTTCTTCATCAGGCAAAGGTGTTAAAAATCATACTAGAGAAGAAGAAAAATTATGATGTTAGAGTCACAGGCCTATATTTTGTCAAGATGTTGTTTTTGTTGTTGTCAGTTAAGATGGTCTGGAGGGATCTCCATGTAGGTAGAGGCCACTCCTCTTGTTGGCCAGGGGGACTCTGGGAGACAAAGAGTCGTAAAGTCCAGGAAATAAAATTTCAGCTCCATTAGCGACAGATTTTCCTTTGAGATCCAGTCTGTTTCTGTCCTGTGTAAGGCTACTTGTCCTTTTCTTAGGTACAGAACATTGAATTTCTCAAGAAGTGTCTGGAAAATCTTTAGGTGCTATATAGGTGAAACTGGCCAAATGCAGTCCCATTTTTTTTTTAAAAAAGTTTTATGTTAGTTGGAGGTAGAAACTTCAAAAAGCTGAGCCCCAGTACCTTGGCTTCCCTCTGAGAAGAAAGGACTGCCAGTCTCTTCCCAGAGATTCTCGAAGTGGGTTGTTTCTACCCTCCACTTAGCCTATGAACTTGCAAAACAAGTTCCAGCTCACACGTGCAGCCGCCAAAGCTATGGCTATGTCATCTGTCTTTCTGAGGGGTGTTCCATTAGAGGATGCTTGCTGAGCACCTACATGGTCACAGCCTTTGACCTTCATATCCCACTACAGAATGGATGCATAGTCCAGGGATAAAGCTTCATTCAGGAGAGCTGTGCAATTTTTTTTTTGTCTTAAAACACTACCACCTCCTATGGTGAGTAGCTTGCTAGTCCCCAATTTGTATGAGTCACAGAGACCACAAAGAAAAACAGGCTGCTTACCTGTAACCATAGTTCTTTGAATGATAATCTCAAACTCACACAATACCTGCTCTTCCTCCTCTCTGTTTGTCCTGGTCTCCCTAGCTCCTTGGCTGCTGCTTCAGTGTCCATGAAACTAAGTGACTGGGAACCATGCTGGTCACATGTACCAGTGGCGGAGGGGCTACGGCCAAAACACTTACATAATAGTTCTAGAAGGTTCCGAACAATGCACTGTACAGGCCCAGATAACCTCATTTGTGTGAGTTCACAGATGAGAACTTGAAGAACCATGGTTACAGATAACCAACCTGTTCTTACAACACTGATCATGATGAATAAATTAAATCACATTGGTTCCAATACAGAAACTTGAAGGAAGTACACAATTTACTTCGCTCCATTGTCATGCAAATGTAGAACATGCATGGGCTGTGTGGTATTGTGATTTGTATAATAAATGCCTCCCTTCCTCTTTTTCTTCCATATTAACAATGATCATACTTTAAACATAAATGTGAGAGATTTCATCTTGTGTAAGAATAGTTCTGTGAGACTGCAATCCATGTACACTTCCTTCGAAGTCAGATCCATGATACAGCAACAGTATTTTCTTCCGTGCTGCCACATCTGTCTGTGGTTTCTCCTGCTCATACCTCAAAAAGTGTGGTGTATATACACACCCCACCCAATTCTCTGGAAAAATGGGATTATGTAGTCTTCTCCCTCCCACATACCAGGGAAACAGGCCCCTGCTCTCCCAGTTCTAGGGGTGCTGACATTTTTTAATTGACTGAGGTTTGAGAAGGAACTCAGCATTTTAGGAATTACAGACAGTTTTGCTCTTTGAGAAGCTCACCTGGTTAACATATGCGTGGCTCTTGGAGCTGATGAGCTTTCAGGATGCATTGGTTTGTTATACCGCTGACTTATAGTTCTTGTCTATACAAGGGGGGGAAATACGAACACGTACAAAAAAGCAGGCATTCACAGCAATGCGACCTGTCTTCATGATGAAAAGAGTCCCCCTAAACTCCGCATGGCCCCCTAGCCAAGATGGTGGCCGCGAGTGTTTTACTCACCATTTTAAATCTGCTGCTGTCAATTTTTTTTTAAAAAAAGCACAGTTTCCCATGGTGTGCACAAGTGATAGTTTGTATTTACAAAAGAAAAAAGAAAAAAAGACTGTAAGACTGCTGTGCTATCGACTTACCAGACCCTTGCTTAGCCGAAAATTCAACATGGCAGCTGGAGGCACTTTCCCTGTTTCCTAGCCCTGCCCCCCCATGCTCATCCAGCCAATCAGATTACACTGCCTGTTCATATCTGTGTGAATGCGAGTGTTCAAACGATTGCACATTCGCATGATGTACAGAGCTTTTAAAAATCCAAATGCTGGCATGTCCACTGGCCCCCTGTATCCAGGCAAAACCTCTTTCAAACTAACACTGAATACACAGATATAGGGAAGACATCACCCACCATCTCCTCATTTAGTATGTATGCATGTATTTGAAGAAGTCTCTATACCTCTATAGTGATACAGACATATTTGTATCCACTCACATCCACTTTTCATGGACTTTGAGCAGTAACCCGTATATTATACAACTGGCATTTTGGGAACTACTGTATATACCCTTCAGCATTTCACATATGAAAACTGGGACACTTGTGGCCAGACAACACCTGAGTGTGGTCAAGATGGCAAAATCCATTAATGGGGAAGAACAGACAAGCTAAGGGAGGCTGCAGCAGTTTGCTTTTGCCTGAGCCTACTGGGAAGGCAAGATTCTGCCCCCTACTCTCTTTCTCCCCCCTGCTGAGTTAAATGAGTGCAAACTCCTTTTGTACTTTGGACTCAGTTTCTAGCTATTGAAGTAAGCTGTTGGCAAAGAGGGAAAGGAAGAGGAAGAGAGAGAAACTGGGGCTGCTGACACACTGCAGAAATACCTCAGCAAACAAGTCAGTTTAAAAACCAAAAAACCCTGTCTGAATAAAAATGCCTGCCTTATGGCAGGACAACAGACATGGATATAGCTTGGCCTTCAGACCATACAACTCTAAGAAAGATTATAGCAAGGGTACGCTTCATTGGTGTATCTAAATATATTGCACCATTTAGACCAGCCCTGCCTAGCAAGCAACAATAAATATTTCCAGGCAGGGAAATTATGAGCCTTTTCCTGTGTTTCAAAAATCTTTTCCTTCTTTGAAACGCAGCCACCCCAAACTCCTGATGTACTGTCCTACCCACCTGCCTAGCTTCTTCACTGGGGCTTTGCATTGCTGCAATTACTCCTCCAAAGTAGTGGTGGTGCTATGCTGTAGAAATAGCATTATTGATAGAGAACTGGAAAACTGGGGAAGAGAGGTTCTAGCAGGGCTGCCTTATCCATTAGGAACTTTAGGCACAGTGCCTAGGGCCTATGGAAATTTTAGGGCCTACAAAAACAGGATTTTTAAAAAAATTACAGGAATTGGGAAGGAAAACAAAAGGACAGATTTTGGAATGATGCCTTTCAGTCCCTAGTGGTACATCGAGGAGAGGTGAGGAGTCGAATACAAGAGTGCCTAAGGCTGACGAAAACCTTAATGCAGCCCTGTAAACTGGTCAGTGTATCTGAAGGATAAACCAGTGAATGAAGTTGAAAAGATGTGAAGTGAGCTGGACTATACCGGCAAAGACAGGAACAGTCTTCCTATTTTGGTGAGGAAACTGGTTTAGTATTTCATCCTCAGGGAGGCTCTTGATTGCTCTGGCTTGTACCTAAGTGGATGTCAGGGATGTCATGACTGCTTATTTACCTCAGTTTCCTTTGGGGAAAATGAGGATATATGGTTGTAATTGGGCTACTACTGCCCACTACTATTGCTGCTAAAATGACCTTGGAAAGGAAGATAGATTATTACTACTAAACATTTATTCAGCTCCAGAATCACAGGGAGCAACAAAAATTTTTAAAAAACAACACACACACTGCTCTTTGTGTAGCTCCACTCTAGGGGGCTTTGCTGTAAATAAAGAAGTAATTTAAACTTCAGAAAGGCCAGGGAGACCGGCAGCTGCAGCAAGGGCTGGCCTGCTGAGATGGGCTCCTCTGGACACCTGGGGCCTGATCCATTCCTTCCTGACAGGAATGGATTAAAAGAGGTTTGTTTTTGTTTTTTTAAACCACAATGTTTTATTGGGCCCTACCCTGTCTTCCCCCAGTCTGAGCCCTGTATCTGCTCTGGGGTGTTGAGAACTGCCCATGGCAGAAGGGGGCAAAAGCCCTTCAACTTCAGGACTCCAGGGCTCTACCAAGACCGAATATTGCCCATGTAGACAAGCCTATAGATAGAAGCTAGGCAAGGAAGATACCAGTGGCAAAAGGCAAAGGTTTTGAGAACAATTTCAAGTTCCATCTGTACTTGTGTTAGACCTGCTGCTGAGGTTGCCTGTACCTAGACCCATCATAATAACAACAGCAACCCTAGTTAGACAGTAGACCCCAGCTGGCTTTTTTGTTCTAGACCAGTGGCTCTTAACCTTTTCTTTACCAGGGACCCCCTTTAAATATCTTTTGTTGACAAGGACCCCCAAGACATAACTCAAGATTTAAAACCCTAACAACAACAACACAATTACACCATCCGTTAACCCTTTCCTCAGAGGCACTGGAGAGGAGGGAAGACTTTTCTCCTGCTTACTCCTGCAAATTTGTGACTGGAGCAGATTGAAGAGCAATGTGCAGGCCAAGCCAGCCAGCCTTTGCCTTGGCTCCTGTGACGTGGGCTGAACCGCCTTCAAGCCTGCGCGGACCCCCTGTGAGGGCATTAAGGACCCCTGGGGCTCCACAGACCACAGATTAATAACCACTGTCCTAGACACTCTTTCACCTATTGTAGCAGATGATACTCCTCATGATGATAATGATGATTAACACTTTAAAGCATTATTATTGTTGTTGTTATTATTCTGAACTAGCAATGGAGCTAAGCATTTATCTTCCTTTCAGAGGTTATTTGTGCATTTGGAATTTGTTGGCTAGATTTGTTGGGAGGGAGGGAAGTTCAACTAGCACTACCTACTTAGAAAATGACAGATGCTTTCATCTATTTATATCCTAAATTGACAAAAATCCTCCAAATTATCTATCAAAACTCATCCCACAAAAACAGAGAAATGCAAGCAAATCCAGAAAATATTATTGGCAGTTCTGGAAATATTATTTCTTCTTCTATGAGCCAATTTGGTTTTTTTTTTTTTGTTTTTTTTTTAGGAGCCAGCATCAGCTCTATGCAAGCTAAATAAATATTTCACCTTGCAACATGCCAGTTTCACATTTTTGTATCTTTCTCCCCCAAGTCCAGATTTTTGGTGCAGGAACATTTGTGTTTTTTGTTCACTTTTGATTTTGTGGCTAAGTGTATCATCATGGTTTTTCTGCATTGACCAACTGAATGGTATCAATACAGTTCTGGTTCAACATATTAATAACTTTTTCTTCAGTATCTTCTTAATTTTCTCCATCTGAAAATTTGCATTAGCTGTAATTGTGTTAGGCAATGCAGAAAATAATGCTGGCAGTCATTGAATTGTGGGGTTTGTAATGAAGTCAGCCATGCTGTGCTATGCAAACTGAAGCATTTGCTATAACTCAGCATTATAAATCTATCACATCTGTGGCCCACATCCTATTGTTTGCTCATCTAGAATAGATTCACTGAATCAATGAATCAGTGGTAACTTGGTTAGTAACACTTATGTAAGTTTCATTGTTTCAGTGGGTCTGCTTTATTTGGGACCAGTGATTTAGGCCTCTGATTCCCAACAGTTATCACACAGGATTTGCTGGCTTTTCCCTCAGTTTCTGCTACAAAAACAAACAAAACAACCTCATAAATCAACTAATATATAACAAATATGTCTCTCTGTTTAAAGGCACTAGTTCTCAAGATACATTTGTTCCATGTTATCTACTACTTTGGGCTTGTCTACACTGGCAAAAATACCCCGAATCCAGCACTGGCAGTCCAGACAAAGTGCAGCTACTTCCGGGGAGGATCCATATTTTTTTTTTTTTTTTTTTTTGCCCTTAACCTGACTTTTCTCAAACTCAGCAAAGTTGGGGAAAACTTCAGGGTTTCCTGGAAACTCTGGAGTGACCTTAGGGTCTTTTACTGTCTGGACAGCTGGATCAGGTCCAGTTTGGCCTAATCTTTTAAAGGATCCCTGCTCTCTCTTGCTCAGTAGTAGATTTGAAGGGAAGTAAAATGGATCAAGGCAGAAATCAGCCTTCTTTCTTATTCACATTTGTTTTTATAATAAAGGAATGTATTTTTGGAAAATGTGGGAAGCTGAATGGGGGAGTGGGGAGACAAGATTTCAAACTGTACCTCAATTCATCCAGCCACTGTTAAAATCATTAAAGGAAAGGTCATATTCTGTAAAATTTTATTTTTTGCTATTTAATGTTGATAAATATGTGTCTTTTAGAACATCTAAATTTCTCGTCAATGCCTTACAGCTGTATAATGGAGTTTTTAAAAGCTGTACACAAAATTACCAAACATGGGAAGTCCATGGGAAGAGTTTTAAATTGTATAATACTATAATTATTTTTTTTTTGTTAGTTTTAACTGTGCATAATGGTAAATTGCTAAATTACAATACACTTCTTTCTTTCTTTCTTGCTTGCTTGCTGCACCTCAGTTCAGGCCCCTGTTTCTCAGTCTCAGACCTCTTCTAACCATACCCTCACACTTCCATTTTCATGACCTCCATGTCATAGAGACAGTAATGCTGCTCTGCTTGTAATGGGAGAGCATATGAATATGGAAAGTGGTGCTTCCTGAGAACTGCCTTCTGAATGGATGAAAACAGATCAAACTAGTGTGGTACTCTCTGTGGCAGATGTTCCTGAGAATCTTGCAAGCAGGGTGTGATGCAGATAGCCATCACATGTTTATCCTCTGATAGGGCCAGGTTCCTATATCAGTCTTAAGCACTAGGCGGGTAGCCATAAATAATGAGGAATCACATGGAAGCAAGTGAGCAGATTGGTGAAGGAGCGAGGGATGCTCCACTCTTCTGCACCTAGTATAGTAATGTAGCAATTTGCCCTTTTCTTGCCAGTGCTCAGGAGGCTAGTAATTATTCCCTCAGGTGAGTATGTCTTGTGGACTTATTTGCTAGGTTGTTCTATATGCTAATGGCAGAATCCTATGTTTGTCTGTGAAATGGGACTTTCAGTTTCTCCCCCTCCTTGACAGCCCCCTACCCCTCAGATCTGCTTTGGAGGGTTCCCTGATCCTGTGGAGCAGGGTCCACAGGGAGCTTTATGGAGAAAGGAAATTCTTCTGCTCCTCACTCCATTGACAATAACTGTTCTATCAGGAGGAGTTCACTGGACACCACCTTAATGGTGAACACATTCTTTGAGTGTGGATCTTTATATAGGAGATTATCAGACATGGCAAAAACCGCATCAGAAGATCACTAGGAGAACAGGAAGGGGCGACATTATCAGATGACATTGTCCTCCAACATCCTGGGGGTGTAGCATGGGCGTGAGTAAGGCATCCCTTTTTATTGGCAGTTTGTCCCAGTCAATGAAAAAGGGAAGCCTCATCCGCGGCAGCGCTACACCCTGGGAACAGTTGAAGGACGCGGAAATACGGTAATGTCATCCTTTCTGTTCTTAGTGATCTTCTGAGGTTTTTTGCTGTGTTCCCCTGCATCTGATAATCTCCATAGTCAAAATGTTACCCATCACACACAGGAGGAGGCTTGAGGAAATCCAAATAATCTTTAAGGAAAACAATCTTTAAGGAGAAAACTATGGACAGGTCCCCTTCTATCTTCAGCAGCATGGTTTCTGTGGGTGGGTGGGAAAGAATGGAAAACCAGGGGAGAGGAGCTGGGATGGAGTATCCTGAAAAGAGGATATGATTATCAGACTGAAAATCTGAACATAAACATTCTACAGTGCAACATTTAGTTGCATGACCCACTTCCGTGACTCCTAAATATGATTATCTGTGTATTTTTACTATTTTGTAGACAGAAAACTGACTATTCCTGTCTTAGGAGATTTTCACACGGAGCCAAAATGCCCCGTTACTGCCCCACCACCTCCTCTCCCATTCCTGCCATGGAATAACATAAATCTTTCACACACTTACCTTAATTCCACAGCAGGAACGGGCTCCCCCTCCCCTCGCTGACCGACCATAAATGCAGCTGTCGTAAGGCTGCTTTTACGACCGGCTGTATGAAATGTTATCACGTCATCACGTGATAACGGCCGGGCGGTAAATTTAAAAAATAAAACTCCCCCAAACATAAAATCAGTTCACCAAGCACAAAAACACACTTTAAATCACATAATCAAAACAGGGAGGGTAAAATAAAGGGTGCCACTTACCTGGATGTCCAGATCGTACCAGGAAGTGCTCGGAATGGACCTCCCCTCCGCGGCTGTCATTTCAGAACAGGAATGGGGCTCCTGTTCGCACACCCGTGATAGCGATGGAACAGGAGGTCTATTCACAATGAAAAATCGTGATTATATTGTTCCAGAACAGTCACGGGAGCAGGATGGATGCCGGACAGAATGGGGTCCACGTCGTCCGAAAGGGAAAACCTTTCCCAACCCTGTTCTGGTCCCGTCACGGGATATATAGCCCGTGTGAAAATCTCCTTATAATCAGAAAACTGAAATAGTTTCCTTCTGTCTCTCTTTGTGGGACTTCCTCTGGGATTTCCCCTCAAAAGATTTAAAAAAACCAACAACCCTCATGTTTTAGTGTGCAGGTGAAGGGGACCTACAAATAGATCTACAGTTTGTTTTCTTGTTTCTGAAATGGCTTCATTTCTTTTTGCTTCCCTGGCCCCCGCTTCTTTTTACAGGTTGACACACAAAAGCTACAATAAATCTGCCACAAAACTAATTTTTGTCCTTTCTCTCCAGATGATTATGGGCTTTATGTAGCACACATGGCTTGATTGGTGGCTTTCAATTTGGCATTGTCATTCTTTATAGCTTTAATGACCTCCTAATAAAGTTAGAAAGTTAGCTTTAGGTTAACTTTTCATTCCTATTTCAAAGCTCTATTTTTGTACTAGAGTGCATGTATATATCCTAGGTAGTGTATAAACCAGGCAGAGGGCATCTCTGGCCCACAGTCATGATACTGTCCATGTGGGTTCCTGTTTGGCCTGTGAACTTCCTCTCCAGGCTCTACTCCCTCTCTCCACTGTTGATACCTGTTCTACTACCACTCATGCCTGTTCCAGTCTCATAGCACCCCACCTGATGGATGCCTCTGAGTTATGATAATAAACTCCACGGGTGGCGGCGTCTTTGAGCTCATTACTCAAATGACACAGTCCTCTGGTGAAGCTCTTTTTACATAGATGTTGCTTTCTTGAACAGAAATTGCACATTATTAATGTCAAAATGCATTGGGTTTGGTTTGTGCCTACATGTGCATGCTGTGAACACAGTGATGGCAAGGGTGAGGGACAGGGAATACAACTATGCAGTGGGTGGGGTGGGGGACATATTCCTGTGAATGATGGGAGCAGCCAGCTGTGCTCCGTGGTTGTGTGGCTTTTTCAGGCTTTGTCTGCACTGGTTTTGCTGCGTATTAATTCTTATTCCATGTTGGCTGCTCTGAAAGACAGCTGGGAGTTGGCACTAGTGGGGCATTACCACATTGAGAATTGAAGACAGACAAATGTCCCTGTTTCAGCTGGCTGCACAGCGAGATTATATGTGGATGAAAATCCTGCAAATTGGAGCCAGTTGTGTCCTCCTGCTCTTCCTTTTCTGATTAGCATTTCTTCTTCCCTTTCTTGCTCTCTGTGGCTTGCACATTCCTGGTATTGTGCAGTCTTGCGGTAGTTGACAATTATAACATATTTTAGAGAAATAAAATCACGTTCAATGTAGCAGTGGAAAAGCAAAATCCACCTACAGGAAGGTGAAGGGCAGCCAAGGCATAATCAGCCTGTGTGCAAGGACTGTATGAAAAGAAAAAGAACTTGTACTCGATATAAGAGTCGGGAAGGATTAGACAGACAAATGCAAATGTAAGCAGCATGAACCAAGCAGCCTAAATGTGACGGTTGAGTAGCATGTTGAATCTCAGTCTCTTCTGTTTAAACGCTATACTACATTCACTCCCTTTCTCTCCACTTTCTGATTAATTCATTGATTAATTTTAGAGAGAGTGGGGGTGGTAGCATTTTGGTTCCTCCATAGCTGCTGCAATGGAGATTTTTAGGCTGGAAACGATATGGATGTTTTCTGCTGTGCTGCTGTTGGGGCTAAACTGTTCTCAGGCCAGATCTGAATTTTTAAAAAGTACTAATAGAATTACCTGGACTTGAGTTGAGGCAGATTTTGCAGTTCTGTTGCTCCTCATCATCTACACAGGTCCAAAAGGAAACTGTTGCCCTGGCCACACAGACCTTCTGCAATGGCAGTCTCTTGTCATGTATTTAATTCTATGGCAGTCTTCAGGTTGTGAACATGTGGTGGCCACAGAAGAACCTCATCTTCTTAGATTCATCAATATGTGTTTTTAATCCAGTTATTGTAATTACCTTCACCACCTTTTGTGGCATTGAGTGCCACAGGCTAACTGTGTGAAGAAAATAATTGCAATTGTCCTCAAGTTCTTGTATTTGGAGAGGATTGGTAGTACTTCCCTATTGTTTGCTGTTCATGATCTTTTGTACCCATGTCTTTTTATTCCTTTTGTCTCCATGCTTGCCATTGTGTATAGAAAGAGTAATTTTGTTAACAGCAGGTTTGGCATGTGTATCTGTGTGAAAGAATGTGTGAATGTATGTCTGTAGGGTGGAGATGGATTTAGCATCCAGAAAAAGCAAGCACTCTTCAGTCATTCATGTACTCTTCTTATATGTTACTTTTAAACAAAACAAAGTAGAAATGACCTAAAATGTTTGTTGCAGCTGGGTTGGCATCTACCCAGACCCCGTCCATGGAAACTTGTGTTTGTGGTTGTAAGATACACAGTCTCTATTTCTTCTCTATTAAAAATGTTAACAATAGAAGCTCACTTACACATGTAGTCATAGAAAATGAATGTTAAAGAGAAGCCTCATTGGGTTTAGGTTGTACTTCCATCTCTACACTAACTAGGTCAGGTCACTACTGCTATGTTAATTTCCACGTTCACGATTTGATTAATAATCGGGCACATGTGTGTTCAGCTGCCCTTATCTTGTTTTATGTGGTCATTCGATAAGGGTGTGAAAACTGTGCCACTGAAGACAAAGCAATAGCTCCATCTGTGGTCAGTTAAACACAAAAAAGTGCCATGCACATCCCTGTGTTTTAATGCTGTTCAATTAATTGTTATGAATCTGATTGTTGCCTGATAATCTCTTAATCTTATTGCACCTAGAAATGGCTGGTAGAGGGGCCTTCATGGATGATGCACAGAGATCATAATGTAGAAGTGCTGTGAGAGGAGGCAACTAAGACTGTGCGTTTATGAACTATTCTCACATCAGCTGCTGCTGATATTCCCGGAACAAGAGGAGCTTTCTTTGGAATATCTTATGTTCCATCGCTGGTTGATTTTGGGCTCATCAGACTGATTAAAAAGTCCAGAAATAAAAAGATTTTCTTCCTTTTCTTTCCAATTTTATTTTGGAGAGCCGTACACATTTTATTTATCCTAAAATATTTTCTTTCAGCTGCCGATATGATCAGACTTTTTATATTAGTTTCCCAGGTTGGTTTATTTTAATCCAGTATAAAACCAGAAAGATCAGGAGCAAAATCTGGCAGTTTTCAATAAGTCTGGATGCACCCTTTATTTGTTTATTAGTTAGATTCAAATCCTGCCTTTCCTCTAAGGGTCTCCAGATGGTGTACCTGACTCCTACCATCACCACATTATCCTTATAGTGCCATGAGGGAAGACAGGCTAAGAGAGAGAGGGGGGGGGGGTTCTCCAAGGTCATCTAGTAAGTTTCATGGCTTAGTGGAGACTTGAACTGAATCTCCCCAACATGTTAACTATAATACCATATTGACACTCCACTTTTGGTCCTTCTTCCACAGTAGTCTCCCCCCCCCCCCATATAGCAGTGCAAGGCTTTATTGGTGATGACTAAAGTCTTGGGGGAGCCAGCATGGTGTAGTGGTTTGAGTGTTGGAGAACAGCGTTTGAGTCCCTGCTCGGTCATGGAAACCAACTGGGTGACCTTGGGCAAACCACACTCTCTCAGCCTCAGAGGAAGGCAAATGCAAACAACACCCCCCCCCCGTACAAATCTTGCCAAGAAAACCCTATGATAGGGGTTGCCAAGAATAGCCCATGAAGCCTTAGGGTTGCCATAAGTTGGAAACAACTTGAAGTCACACAACAACAACAACAACAAAATCTTGCATTCTCCCTTTCTGATCATTGTTCTCTCCTTCTTCTCTCACCCTTGTTTGGGTGCATTACCATTATTGCAGCTGTTCCCACATCTGTCTTGTTACCTTACTGAGTTGTCAGCATCCGTAAGCTAAAAGCCTAGCTGTTTCATGATCCCCCCCCCGAATTATTTCACAGTCCCTTGAAAAGGACTACCTCATGATTTCGCACAGTGTTGCTGCCTCTATTTTCAGCATTTTGCATTGTATTTATACCCATATGAGTAAGGGGATGCTTAGGTGAATGGGTGCAATTATTTAAGGTCAGTGTTTATTAAAGAAATAAATATGTGCTGTCAAGCATGTAACTCCATGAATAGGAAGTTTTTGTGTATGTGAAATGTGTGGAGATGATTTTCAGAATAGCAGTGAACATAGTGAATGAAATTTGATGAGTACTTATGCCAGTATAGCTACAAAAGCAGTAATCAGCAGTCACTTTTTCATATATATGTTTATATAGAATGCACACGTTTGATGTGTGGGAAACCAGTGGGAAACACCTGAAGATGAATATATGGCTTATAACTTATGGAAGATGCAAGCTTGACTATTTACCAGTGTTTAACCTGCTTCTCAGATCTTTACTGAAGATCTCTCTCTCCTCTCTCTCTCTCTCTCTCTCTTGTTTTAAAGACCCGTGTATGTAGTTATTTTCCTACTATTTCTCTGTTCTGATCTTTAGAAGGACTAAGAGCTGCCACACTAATGTACACACTCAAGATAGTTCAGTGGAGCTTATCCACAGGTAACTGAGTGCAGGATTTCTGTCTAAAGGGTTCCCCCCACCCTTTTTGTATAATATAAATGCCATACTACCATAAATGAGAGAGGACATGATAGCCATATTTAAATATCTGAAGGAATGTCATGCCAAAGATGGAGCAAACATGTTTCTGCTGCTCCAGAGACTAGAACATGAACAGTGGACTGAAATTATAAGAAAGTGGACTAGAACAGTGGATTCAAATTACAGTACAAGAAAAGAGATTCCACCTAAACATTAGTAAGAACTTCTTAACACAAAGAGCTGTTTGACAGTGGAATAGAGTTCCTTAGGGAGGGAGGGACTCTTCTTCTTTGGAGTTCTTTAAGCATGGAAATCTGTCAGGAATGCTGTACTTGTATATTCCTGCATGGCAGGGGGTTGGACTAGATAGCCCCCGTGGTCCCTTCCAGCTCTAAGGTTGTATGATTCTTAGGAAATAAAATTTCCAAGCAAAAGCTAAAAGCTATTATTAACCCGTAGTAGCCCAGTGCTTCCTAAATGCTTTGGATTTGACCTCCCATGATTTCTCACTGTTGTCATATTAGCTGGGGCTGATGAGAGTTGCACTCCAAAACATCTAGCAAGCATCAGATTAGGGAAGGCAAGTATATAGAAACCCTTTTTTGCTCTTTTGTTCTCACTCCACCCCTACTCTGGTCCTGTTTCGTTTAATTTAATTCATGACAGTGGTCCCTGTCCCTGTATTTGGGTCCCCATATGTTGAATTATAACTCCAAGAAGGCCTGACCATTCAATATGGCAGTTAGGGCTTCTGGGTATTGTCCAACAATATTTGGGGACCCAAGTTTAGGAACCACTGCTTTATTGTTTGCTCGTCCTTAGCAACATCATTCTTCTGCCCAACCTTTGTTTCTTCCAGCACCATTTCAATTAGGAGGGAAAATGTATTTCATCATTTCGGCCAACCATTGTTTAGCTGCTTTCTAGCATGGATTGGACCATTTTGAAACAAACAATGGAAACGGTTTCTGTTACTGTTTTTACATAAATTTACCCCTGCCGGAGTTGGGCCACTTCTAGAACACTGAAGTGGTACAATCTACTAGTGCAGATGCTGCTCTGTTTCATTTCTCTCCCATGATGCTAGAGAAGCTTTGAAACAAAGATTATAGTGACTGTCAGGGAACATAATCCAGGGATAAGAATAGGTGACTGACTGCACATTCCCAAAACATGGGAGTAAAAAAACCCACAAAACCCAAACACTCTACAGCCTGAAGCTTGAGAGATAGGCTGGTGCATGCCTTCCTTTGTGATTTGCTCTCTCAAAAACTGGAATCTCCCATCGTTCTATAGCTCCTGTGGGAGGAACTAATGGGATGTAGTAGCAGATTGGCAGCAGGAGAGAGGGATAAGCATGGTAACAATCAAGGTCATTTTATTCTGGGAGCACTGGGAACCAGTGCTACTGATAGGAGTTAGAGGTACATAGCATGACCGATTGCATGAGTTAGGCCTCTACTCAATACTTTTCTCCTGGGGATGAGGACCTGTGCCATACAAACCAATCCTATACATATTTATTTAGAGACCCTTATGCAACACCAGTTCTCATACTATTGTTTGCAATCTGTCTTGGTGGTCTTTCCAACTGGCTAATGAGTGTCATCCAGGGTTGGAAAAAAAACAGTTTAAAAAAATCCCCCAAACCCTGCTTTTTGTTATTGTTTAAACCTTTTTTTTTTGGCATTAAAACCAGTGTAGGACTAAATCAGAAAATTAAGTAGCAAAATGCAATTCAGATATTATGGCCACTAGCTTAAATAATAATTGTTCTTTAAAAAGTGCTATTTTAAAGCAAGTTGTTTTTGTTGAACTTATATTGATTGAAGGAAAAGAAAAGAGATTAAAAAGAAGCAGCTACCACTGGATACTGGTCTAACAATGAACCACTGCCAATAAACTGTTAACGTTAAAATGTTTAAATTCAAACAGTCATTGTTGTTCTAGTAAGAGGGTTGGAAAACTATAATAGTAGCCAGACTTTTAAAAATACATATGAATAATCAATTTTAAAAAGGAGTGTTTTTAAAAAGTCATTTGGTTCAAACCTGGGGCTTGTCTATACAAGCCCATAAAAAATGGAGTCCATCACACTAATGACATTTTGCAGAAGCGGCGACCTGTCCTAATGGGTTTTTTTTGCCCCCATAAGCTTTGCATGCTGGATAGTAAACATGGCAGCCATGAGTGATGTATTGCACTTGCCTCAATTTGCTGCCTGTGACCTTATTATTTTTAAACAATGTCTAAGGTGTGCTTGAGCAATTTTTCACTTGAACACAAAAGAAAAGAAAAAAACAACCCAACACCCCGTTTTCTCACCTTAGCACTTGCCTGCTAAGGCAAAAATCCAACATGGCGTTAACGGGCACTTGCCTTGTTAGCAAGTCCTGCCTGCTGCACTTGTCTGGCCAATAAGATTTGCACTTCTTCTTGTTTGGGCAAATGAATCAGATCGACTTGCTTGTCCTAACAAGCAGAAATGTGCACCCCCTTGTTTTTTTAAAAAGACGGGGAAAGCTGCGAAGGCTTTTCTTGTGAGGTTTTTGCCCTTTTTTGCCCCCCTCCTTTATAATATGGCAAAATCACATGGAATGCCATTAGGACAGGTAGGATTCTCCTAGCATTCTTTGAGTTTTTTCACCGTTTGGACAACTCCCAAGGTTTAAACCAGCCAATCCTGATGACATCCCATAATGCAGGAGGTGGGGAGAGGAAATATTATATAACATGGCTAGTGACTGGTCCTTCAGAATGTTCTGCAAATGCATGTCCTATTGGAATAGAAGCTGCTGGTTTTTAAAGACAGTTTAGCAAAATCTGTTTTGTGGTGGAAGAGGGCCTTTTTTGCTTCTCCCTTGAAGATCTACAGTGCTAATATCTTTCTAGAGTCAAGGATGAGAGCCCCTTGTTTGTCTTCCTCTCATGCAAGTCAAAGTCATAGAGCTCCTCCTCCTGCCTTACTCCCTTTGACTTGGAGGATGAATTTGCAGACTGGCCACTGACTCTACACTAACACGTTGAGCTTCCTACCTGATCCCTGCTATCTGACATTGTGTCCCTGCAGAAGGAAGCAGAAGCATTCTATTCACAGAGCTTGATAAACAGGACATTTCCTTCCCTTCTTGCCAGTCATTTTATTTTTGCTTTTACAGTCTGGTGTTGGGAGGGGGAAATCAAGGCAACATTGGAGATTTTCACACAACACTGTTATAGTGTTACTATTCCACTTTATTTGCTATGGCTGCCACCTCTTGAATCCTGGGATTTGCAGTTTAGGGAGGGGCATTTACAACTCTCAGCCAGAGAGCTCTTAGGCCTCACTAAACTACAAAACCCAGAATTCCACAGGAGGCAGCCAGAGTAGCTAAAGTGGAATAGTAACACCATAACAGTGTAGTCTGAAAATCTCCTTACTCTGCTGTGCTTGTTGTGGGTTAATGGCTCCCTGAAGGTCCACTATGAAAATAAAAGACAAATATTTGTCGTTTGATAGAACATATATATTGTTCTGGTCTACACATACTATGGACTGAATCATGTTGGTTAATCACAGCTGAAGGAGACCCATTGAACCAATTACCAAGCAGGTAGATCCCACGCAGTTAGTGGACGTGCTCTAGTTCATGCTAACTATAGGATCCAGCTCACAATTATATTTGTGCAACAGCTAGGTAGATAAGTGCACTTCTTGTGTGTGTGTTTGTTTGTTTGTTTTAAAAAAACTGCTAAGTGTAATGTCTTCTGCATCAGTTTGTTAAAGAGTCAAAGTACTAAATCTTATTTGGATGTGACAAATTGAGGCTTGGAGTGACTGACAGAGCTGTTCTGATTTTTTTCCCTCCTTCTTGGCTGCCTATGCTGGAGATAGGCTATGAGGTTTTAATTCATTTGTCTGCTTACATGCTTTATGTGAAAAACTACAGGGTTATAAAAGTACCGTTATCCTTTCACTTTACGGGTTAGCCATGTTTATGAGCACTTCAAACAATGGTTTCTTTAAAATTTCTTTTTCCTCTCCGGGAGAGAAAGGAAGCTGACTGAAAGGTGACTTTTTGGTGTCTGAAGCAGAAAAAAGTAACAATACCCCCTCTACACATCAAGGATGTGTTGCCCTTTAATGGGATTTCCTAACCTGTCATCTCACCCAGTGGTGGCTTTGAGTTAGTATCTCTGTGTCCGTTGGAATTCCTTTGCTATTTAAAATGCAAATCATGCTCGTGATGTTCCACGGACTTCCTTGGTTTCCATTATTTCTCCACTAATGACTCTGTTTAAAGTCAGTAGAGATTGTGCTATAGTGTTAATGGATGCAGTCATTCTATGACAGTGTCAATGGAACTTCAATCAGCCAGATCCTGGCTTTCTGTAGGAGCACGAGATGCATGCAAAATTGTTTTCCCTTCTGCTTAGAAGAGATAAGTAGGCAGTGGGATACAGAAGGACAATTAAACCAAGAAGTGAGCAGAAGCTAGCATGGACTTCTATGTGTCATGGGATGAACCTTCGAGATCTTGCAGGTTGCAAGTAGAACCTGATGGGTCTAGGATCAGTAGTACCTCCTTCCACCTCAACTTTCCCAAACTGCCATTTCTCATGTATACTGGATTTTCAGATATCAGTTTTATTCATATGTCAGGTAGCACTTTTACTGTTGCCTTCAGTTGGCAATCCTAGTTCAGGGCAAGGTTTTTAATTAAATCTCTGAGAAGTCAAATTTGCCCTTCATATGTTTGAGTTTTCATCCTCCTGCTTTTAAAAATGCCAAAGTACAGTTGCTGATGCTGCTGAGTTGACATGGCCAAAATGTCTTGGGATCCTTTCATGTCCTAGTTAATGTGAATAACAAGGCCTAAAATTAAACATATGTTTTGGTGTGTGTGTGTGAAAATAAGAGCATGGAGGGCAGGGGTTAAGAATAGTCTCCATCAAGAGGGGGCACTCAGTGGTAACAGGGTTGCGGTAATGGCCATTATGCAACTTCATTGTGTGACCTGGTATCTTGACATACTTCGTTTTGCTTTCCCACTATCAGAAACTGCCCTGAAAGGTAGTATACGGAAATGAAGAATTAAATCTGAACAGGTTATCTTTTTTTAAAAGCACATAAAAACCCAGAGCTTATCATTACTATGGAGCTGGATCTTCCATATATTAATTATACAGTAGGCCAGGGCACAAAAATATTAACTGAATGATATAATGTGGTATAGACCATTGTATTAAAAAAAAAAAGAGGTAGGAATCTAAAGTTCATTTTCCCATCTCCTAATATCTGGACCAATGTGCTTAGCCTTGTGTAAGATTTGGGTATTGAAAATAACCTTCTTAAACTAAAGAGGTGAATTACTTGGACAGATAAATGTGCAGGGGTGTGGGCAAGGTCACAGCCTTAGCTGTTTCATGACTTAATTCTAAACATTTGTGTGACGCAATAACAAACCTGGATCCCAGTTGCTCCTCTCTTGATATAAGGGCTGGTTTCTGCCAACTCTTCTCCCACCTCATTCCCATTGTTTCTCCACATCCCAGGTGCAGATTTTGAGAGTGTGCAGCGAGTAAGAGAAAGGAGGGAGAGATGAGAAAAAGCCCTGCTCTCTGCACAAATTCTGTTCACAGAAAACAAGTTGGGATCCAGGCCAGGCTCTGTATGTGATATTGGCAAAATAGTCAGTGTAACATTGTGCGTGAAGGCATTGTTTTATGTGAGGGTGGTTTTTTTTGGGCCAATTTATAATCTTGCAAGTCTGACCATAAGTCTTCTTCACACAGCCTTTTCTACCACCTGTGAAAGTCCTGGGTTATCCCTATCTTTAGTGGTAGCCCAGCATTTTAATGATGGATCGAGCAATTGCTACTTTTTCTTCCAGGCATCTCCAATCATTTTTGGCCACAGAGTTTACCGTAAAAGAAGACAGTTAGGAATATAGAATGGAAAAATTGATTAAAGTGTGTGTGTGTGTGTATTTGGTCACACACGCACACGCACGTGCGTGCACACGCACACACACACATACATATCTTGGTTTAATTAATGTTGTGTAAATTCATTCCAGGAAGCATGTTTTTCTTTTATTTTTCAGTGTCACCATTACAGGGCAATCTAGTGCAGACACAGAGACATGAAATATGATTAAAGAGATCAGTATTTATCTTTTTTCCTGTGAAATCTCCCTTCTTGCAAGAATTTGGAGCTGCACATTGATTTCCTTTCTCTCACCACCTAGGAATCTGGCATCTGTTTGAGGGTTCCCAGTTTCCTCTCTCTCTCCTTGTTCCACCTCCCTTTTTTTCCCCCTGTGTGTGAGGAATTTTTTTTTTAAATTTCAGTAAGAAGCAAGTACCTTATAGCATCTAGTTTTTAAATTTCTGTTTATGCCTTTCATTTGGATATTTGGCTGCATTTAGAGGGGAATGGGGAAAGAAACAGGAAAGGCTTTTCAGGCAGAAACCTGCAGGTCTTGGTTCCAGAAGCTGAACTGTGCCCTAAAGCAAAAGGATATGAGGATTAAATTAAATGAGAATAATTAATTTTTGTTGTTTCTGTTGCTGCCTTTTACACAGGGTTTGAATCTATCCAAGAAGCCTTGCCACAGGCAAATATGTGGGTCTCTTTCACAAGAGGCACAGTAGTTTGAATTTTATTTTGTTTTGGTTAGTGAAAGGTGGTTTTAAAAGGAAGGCTGGTAAACAGGAACATATGCTTTCAGAGTAGAACACAAGGAAATCTTGGGCCCCACAGCTCAGATGCTTCTTTGGCTTCAGACCGAATGGCGAGGAATCTCGAAATTTTGGGGAGAGCCTTATTCTTTGCTTTCTGGGAAATGTGTTATTCTTTTGAAGTCTTAATATCAGGAAGGTAGGATTTAATCTCTACTAAACAGGTAGGGAGGTATGAGGAATAAAGCTGCCTAGGCTGAGATGGTTTCGACACTCTGTCAAGCTATCCCCACAGAGAGAGGTTCCTTCTGTAAATGTCTGAGTACCAGGGAGAAACCTATCCTGAATTTTTCTCTCCTATGTCTGACTTCCTGCAAAAGCCTTCAGATATGCTTTGATGAGCGAACATTCCTCTGCTTGCATACCAGTTTCTAGGATACTAATGCCAACTAGTTAGGCTGCTTGACTTCTTTCAGTATCTTCCTAATTCTTCTAGCCTTCTTTTGCATTCTCGTTTTGTTTTTCTACACCTTCTCTAAATTTTTTCACCTTAAAGTTTTTTTTTAACTACTCTTGCTCTTAGTGGGCTTTCTCTCTGTCGCTCAAGAGTGCACTATTTGTTTCGAGAGGACTTTCTGAGTACAGTATTAGCATCAGATCCAACAGTCAAGAGGGATCATTGAGAAGATGAGACTTGCTTTAGAAAAGGTTTAGAAGTAGGAAAGATTTTTTTTAATGGTACGACGCACCTGGCATATTGTTTTCAGAGAAGAAAGGTGGCATTGTAGTGCAATGGAAACAATACTAGGTTGGTATGGGAGAGTCCCATTTGAAATTACTGCTCAGCAGGGAAGCATCAAACAAAGTTACCTAGGTGATTAATGAGCAGGATCTCCAACTGCTACTGCTACTACTAATACCTCCTCCTCCTCCATGGGTATTTAAAGCAGAAATTTAAGCTTTTTCTCTTGTGCCATTCCTCTACTGAAATCACTTGCATATCTTTGCCTTTATGGGGGAAATTATTCAGATTTCAGTGTGTGGCGCCTATGTATGTTCCCCTGTGAGAAGGAATTTAAACCAGCAAAACAGCGATCAAGGAAAAGGTTAATTTACTCCCCAGTGGGCTGCAGTCCAAAATGGCTTGATTTTTTTAAAAAAAACTGGGAGACCCTATTCATAAGTCATGTCTAATTTGCCCCTCAGTGGTTTTGATGGATAAGAAACAGAAACTCTGCCACCTAATTACTATGCCATCTTTCACTGTAGGACTGTTTCTCAGTCTGGGAAAGGTTGTTGCAAACCAGGAGCCAGTCTAAGTGATGGAGTTGCTAATTTTTGAACCTGAGTAGATTTTTTTTTTTAAACAGCGGTTTGATCTGTAGGCTGTCTTCAGATGTTTGTCAGCAGCATCATAAATCACGGTTTGTGAAGTCATCACCATGCACTCATCCATCGCCCTTCTTTTTTCCTCCCGTCATGTACCAGCTTCAATATGGGGATCATGGCTCAAATTAAGCCCAAGGTCCCTCTTAGATCAGTCCAGGAAATTCTGGTTTAATGTCAGTTTAAAAATCTTGATAGCATACCTTGCAGTTGTCCTGATTTGGCAGGGATAGTCCTGACATCCCACTTTTTCAGTGACTTTTAGAATGCCCCAGTTTTTCTCTCTCCCTGCCATGTTCCCCCTTTGACCTCAGCTTACTTCAGTTGCTACAAACTGAGTTCAAAGTATAAAAGTAGCCTGTGCCCAATTAACTCAGTGGGGAAGTGGGAGGAGAGGATGGAATCTTACCTTTCCCAGTAGGCTCAGGCAAAAGCACACTGCTGCAGCCTCTCCTAGCTTGTGTATTCCTTCTCGTTAATACCTTTTGCCATCTTGATCACACTCTGATGTTGCTTGGCCACATATGTCCCAGTTTTCACCTGTGAAATGTTGAGGAGTATGTGAAAATAAGCCATTATTATCTTCATATTAAGCCATTATAAGCGCTTATTCTTAGCTTGGTATACAGTTGTCCCTCCGTATCCATGGATTTGATATCCACGGATTTAAGTATTAATGGCTTGAAAATATTCTTAAAAAATAATAATCCCAAAAGCAAACCTTGATTTTGCCATCTTATATAAGGGACACCATTTTGCTATGCCATTGCATATAATGGCACTTGAGGATTCATGGATTTTGGTATCCACGGGGGGTCCTGGAACCAAACCCCAGCAAATTTGAAGGGACAACCGTATTTTGGTTTGTGGTGGCTGGATGTATGTCTGAATGATATTTACTTACACCTGATTTTTTTGTATATCAAATGTCTATCAAAGGCCTAAATGAGCCCATATTATAGGGGAATCCTGAGGCCTAGTTCCCAATCCTGTTTGCTGGAGCCCTGTATGTGCTGCCATTCTACCCACTTGCTGTGCTGCCCAAACCCCTTGTGACTTTCTTTTCTGACTGAAGCTGTCCTACTTCTATCAAAGGAGAGAGCCTGGTTTTTGCCCATCTAGGCACTCCATAGCATGTAGACAGTTTACTGAAGAGCACTCACCTGTAGACCGAAACACAGGTGCTTACCGCACTCCAAAGAAAAGCAGCAGTGGAGCAGGAGGGTTCCGTCTTCCATGCTGCCCTACCGCACATCATCATTGTTCTTTGTTCCAGTCCCGTGGGGGACCAAGGTAAAACCGCGCCTTTTTGCTAACCGGAAAAACCTGTTAGCAAAAAGACAATTTTACCTTGGTTCCCCCACAGGACCAGAACACCAGATGAATGATGACTTTATGCTCCAAGGTTCACTCAGCCTTCCATCCTTTCCTAGGTTGGTAAAATGAGTACCCAGTTTGTGGGGGCAATTAATTAGCTAACACACATTGGAAACTGTTTAATGCAGTGTAGATGTGTAAATAGCTATTGCTTAAAACAATTTGTAAGCCGCTCTGATAGCCTTGTGGCTGAAGAGCGGGGTATAAATAAATAAGTAAATTAAAAAAAATATGCAGTAAGGCAGCATGGAAGACACTGCCACTTTTCTTTGGAGTGTGTTAAGCCCCAAAGCAAAGTAGGGAAAGGCCTTAGGTAGCTCTCCCCAAGTCTATCCCCAAAGCAGACAGTCTTGAGAGCATTTTTCCAAATAGGGCCTAACCTCAGCCTGGCTTGATGTCGCTGGCTTCTGCAGCTGGGTGACAATCATGGAAGGCCTATGTCATCAAAGGTGATACAGGGTGGGGCCTAGAATTTATTAAGTACCTAGCAACATTTCTTTATGCTGTTAAGGCCCCCTCCACAAGCTAATTGGCAACTATACATAACTGGGAAGCAACAGTACTAAACACAGTCCCAGTGTAATGTGCGAAAATATTCCTTTTTGGAAGTAAATGCAAAGGAACTGCTAAATATACCATCCACTTAGTTTCTGGCTAGTAAAGATGCTTGCTTAACATGTTTGCAAGAGTGACAGTTGCTGGTAAACTCAAACCCCTTTCCTTACTTGATGTAGGGATTCCAACTTATTCTAGTTCTATATTTATCCTCCTTCTCATTCATATCCTCCCAACAATAAGACTCATGGTGGCTAACAAAATATCTAAAACAATACAGATTAAAAACTATACAACATTTTTGATAAAAGTATAAAGTATAAATATAAAAGTTATCTAAAAAGCAGTTAAACAATTTATAATATTAAAACATTAAACATTAAAAACATTAAAATTCATTAAAATATTATATTATTATTGTTTGGTTACTGCATTCATTTATAGCTCACCTTTCTCCTGACAATGGGACTCAAGGCGGCTAGCAACATCTTTAAAACTATACAAGTAAAAAAACAATACAAAAGTAAAAATAACAGTATAAATATAAAATTTTAAAAAGCATTAAACATTTTCTAAATTAAAAACATTAAACATTACAATATTAAAATGCATTAAAAAAAAACTCAGACCCTCAAAAATCTTTAAAACTGCATAGCTTTAAAAGCCCAGTCCTTGTCAGTTTGTAAAAACCTGGCGGTGCAAAAATGTTTTAACCTGCCAGTGGAAGGAAGACAAGGATGGGGCTATCCTGGCTTCTCTGGGGAGAGAGTTCCAAAGTCTGGGAGCAGCCACCGAGAAGGCTCTATCCCTTGTTGTCACCAAACGAACCTGAGAAAGTGGTGGGACAGAGAGAAGGACTTCTCCAGATGATTTTAAAGCTCTGCTGGGCCCATACAGGGAGATACAGTCCTTCCAATAACTTGGACCCAAGCTGTATAGGTCATCACTAGCTCTTTGAACTGTTCCCAGAAACAGACCAGCAGGCAATGGAGCTGTTGCAACAAGGGAGTTGGGTGCTCCCAGTAGCTAGCCCCAGTTAACAACCTGGCTGCAGCTTTGAGCCAACTGAAGTTTCTGAGCACTTTTCAAAGGCAGTCCCACATAGAACACATTACAGTAGTCCAAATGGGATGTAACCAAGGGTATGTATCACTGTGGCCATATCTGACTTCTCCAGGAACGGGCACAATTGGCACAGTAGCTTTAACTGTGCAAAGCACTCTTGGTCACTGCTGACACCTGGGCCTCCAGGCTCAGAGCTGAATACAGGAGTACCCCCAAACTGTAAACCTGCATTTTCAGGGGGAGTGTAACACAGACTGAATCCCTATCCCCAGATTTGTGTTTTGACTGACCAGGAGCACCTCTGTCTTATCTAAATTTAGCTTCAATTTGTTTGCCCTCATCCAGTCCATAACAGCTGCCAGGCATCAGTTTAGCCCAGGAACAGCTTCCTTGAAATTAGGTGGAAAGGAGTAATAGAACTGGGTATCATCAGCATACTGGTGACACCTGACCCCAAAACTACAGACAACCTCTCCCAGAGGTATCATGTAGATGTTGAATAGCATAGGCGATAAGACTGAACTCTGAGGGACTCTACAGGCCAGTGGCCAAGGAGTAGAACAGGAACCCCCCCCCCCAGCACCACCCCCTGAGAGCACCCCTCCAGGAAAGAGTGGCGCCACTGTAGAACAGTATCTCCAAGCCCCATCCCAGAGAAGCAACTCAGAATGGTTGATGATATTGAAAGCCATTGAGTGGTCCAGCAGAACCAACAGGGATACACTCCCCCTGTCCAGTTCTCTGCACAGGTCATCCACCAAGACAACCAAAGCTGTCTCTGTCCCACAACCAGACCTGAAACTAGACTGAAATGGATCGAGATAACCCACCTCATCCAGGAACCCTTGGAGTTGTACAGACCATAAAACATAAAAAAGTATAGCACATCATTAAGAGCCCACTCCATTCAATTTCCAAATGTCTAGTGGCACAGGAATGTTTTTAGTTGCTGATGGAAGGAGAGCAAGGAGGGAGCTGTCCTGGTTTCCCTAGTGAGGGAGTCCCAAAGACTGGGAGCAGCCACCAAGAAGGCCCTCTCCCTTGTTCCTACCAAACAAGCCTAAGAAAGAAGGTGGTGGGACAGATGGAAGTACTGGGCTCATACAGGGAGATACAGTCCTTCAAATAACCTGGACCCAAGCCGTATCTGGCTGCTGCTCTTTGGGCCAACTGAAATTTCTGAGCACTTTTCAAAGGCAGCCCCACATAGAGCACATTACAGTAGTCCAAATGGGATGTAACCAAGGAATGTAAACACTGTGGCCAGATCCAACTCCCCTCTTTATCTTTTATTTATTCCTTCTTTCTCCTATACTGGACCCAAGGTGGTGTACAGTGTAAACAATGCTATATCAAATAACCGAGGACCTAAGCACCACTACAGCCAGTAATGTAGAACCAATCTGCAGGGGGTGGATGCAGTCAGACTAGCTGAATTTATGAGGCAAAATACAGAACATCTTTTAGGCTTATTTAGGGAGTGTAAAGACAATAAGCAGAATGATAGCATACTAAGTACTTTTTCTGATACTGTGGTGTAATTCAGCTGGTTTGTGCTGGTTTCTCTGAACTAGTTGTTAAAATTTGTCAGGTTCACTGAACTGCTTGTTGTGGGAACAGAAAATGAAAAATCACAGTTAATTCTTGCAAGATTGCTGAATATTTTACAGTGTAAGTGAAATGAAAATAAAAATATAATTATTATAGGGGTCATAATCGTGATTCATTGAAGATTACATGACTTATGTGTAATTATTTGAAAATACTGTAGTCAGTTGCAATGGAAGCCAGTGGGACCTGAGCTGAATACCATGTCTCCATGGCTAGTGTGGGATTGTTTCAACTTCAGCACCGGGGTCCAGATCCCCTGCTGCTGTCACTATAGTCTGGCCCATAAATGTGGAGGAGGAGGGGACATAATCAGTTGTTAATTATTTTGTATGATACCACTGCTTAGATATTAAAAGCTGCTGAACAGTCTACAGATTTAATAATCCCTAAGGGGCTAGAAATCAATTTCCATTGTGTTATGTTTGTTTATTGCATTTATAAACCACTGTACAATGGAGATTTTGGATCAAGCGTACACTAGATTAAATCAAGCAAATACAGTAGGACCCCCATATCCACTGATACATTATCCACGGATTCAATTATCCGCAGGACACAAAACAGCACATCTGCCATAGAGTCTTCCTAGAAAATGTGACCTCTCTAGCCATTTTCTAGGTCCTCCAAGGCAACTCTATGGGATTTTAAACCGGAAGTCCCATTATTTTCAATGGTGTTCGCTATTATCCATGGTTTTCGGTATCAACGGTCCCCCCAGAACTAATCCCCACTGGATAAGAGGGTCCTACTGTACAAAAGCTATAATAGACACAAACACATTAATTTTAAAAAGCGTCTGGCATTGCTTAGTCGGGAAAGGCTTGCCTTTACAACAAAGGGACTCAATAGAGACTGAAAACAGAGAAGTGTAGGTGTGTACCTGACCTCATTTCAAAATGGATTCTGTAGGATGAGAGTGATACATTAAAGACCTTCCTTGTGATGAACTCCAAGTGGATCTCAGGCCTACATGGAATAACCTCTGCTCAGAGGACTTGATAGATTGGGAGGATAAAGAGTTCAGAGGGTAAGGCTAGCTTTATATACTACTCCAGGGTGTCAGTTAGACGGTAGTTTTTGTCGCAGGGCGTCCTGGGACTTCTTGATCCCGTATTCATCCCTCCCTGTTTACACGATTTTTGTCTCTGAACTGGATATCCTGGGAGATCCCGGGATCATTGTTTACATGGCATCCCGTCCTGTGATATGTATCTTCTCCCATTATATACTACCCCATTTTTTTTGTTTGTTTGTTTACATGAGTTTACGGTCCCGGGATTATTATTATTTTAGCTGTCAATCAAGGATGCGATTACTCATTTTTTCACAACCTCAGTGACGTACTTCCTTTAGAGTTCTGCGCCACGAGCGATGCTATTGGCCGGCTCAAATGTTTATTCAAGCTTCTGCATTGGGGATGAGGGGATGAATGAGTGTTGCGTTGGGGATGAGGTACTGAGGGGATGAGGGGAGGAATGAGCAATCAGTGACCTCACGTGGGGAGGAAGGAGCGATCAGTGGCTAAACCCTGTGCTTTCCTTTCAAATTGAAAGAACACAATTTAAAGCAAGCTAAACTGGGGAGGAAGGAGTGATCAGTTGGTGCTGGGGAGTGTGAGAGAGGTCAAAAGCAGAGCGGACTGGAGCCCCGGCACGCATGTACACACACAAGCCCAAGCCAGTATGCTTTCAGCCAGGAAGCCGAGTGCAGTGGCCCAGAGGTGTGCAGTTGTCCTGTCTCTTTAAAATGTTAACCCTTTAAGCAGAGGCAGCGTGGAGTGAAGTTTTCAAGTCAGTGCAGGGAATCATAAGGGGAGGACACACAAGATATTTTAATAGACAAACCTCGGTGCCCAGATGCTGGCATTTTTTACTGTGCCTTGGGGGTGGTGGTGGATGAATGTGTGATCATCCGCTCAGACACTGGCATTTTTTACTGTGCCTTTAAACCCATGGAGGGGGATGCAGGCAGGGGATGAATGGGCGATCCTCTGCCCACAATCTCTTTATAATTTACTCTCTCTTTAAAATTTAAACCCAGCATCCCACTCACCCACCCCCTGTCACCATTTCCGGTCATCACCTAGTACCGAGATATCTTGTCCCCGGCTGTTTACATTTCCGATTTTCCGAATCCTCCTGTGACTTTTTTAAAAACCGCCACAAACCGCAGGACTGGAAGTCCCGCAGGTTGTGGGAGAAAAGGTGGCCCCCCTTCAGAAAATTACATGTCCGACCCAATGTACGTGTAAACAACCAGGGTTCGACACGAATTCTTCCCACTACTTTTTCATCATGTAAACGGCATCCAGCAGTGACTGGTCATACCAAGAAGGTAAAAGACCCTGGAAACTTATGACCAACCAAAGTGTTCCACCACTCAGTGCATGCACCAATCCTGTATTGATAGTTTAAAAAGCTCTTTGGCCTTGCAGTATACTTGGAATTTCAAAAATAGGGGAGCTGTTAAACATTCATTGGGCCATGGTACATGGCTACTGGGCTGCATTCAGCATAGTGGTCAGCATCTGTTGTGAAATTAGATGTGCCTTCCCCCGCTTTTGTCTCAGATAGCAAAATGTCATAGTATGGCCTATCAGTGCTGGTTTTAGACTGGTTAAGACTGTCTTGAGCACCAAAGGCAACACTGATTTAAATTGTATGGAGCAGTGAAAACTGGCTTTCACATGTTCTATGAATGCAACATATTTGAACATAGATGTTCTCACGGGTTGCCCCAGAGTTCTGGGACTCCCATCCTGTTGAGGTACAATCAAGCAATTTTTGGAAGTGTTGCAATGCCTTCTTATTTTATTTGGCTTTCTGGGGGCAGGATGAACTTTTATGGCTATGGGATTTTAGGATGTTTTTACAGATGTGACCTTGGAAAGAGGCTGGCCACATAGTACATTTAAAATTTTATATCTGCAATGACAAGGGCTAGAAATACAGTTGTATCTTAGCTGAGATTCTTATGATTCCAACAAAATTCCACCCTACAAATTTTATACCTAGAGCCTGGCCTGCAGTTGTCCCTTTAAAGTATTATTGATTCAAGTCTCTCTTGAATACGAAGCCATCCCCCCATCTTGTTTGGCTGTTGGGTCTTTGATAGCAGTGGGCAAAGTCTGCAAGGCTGAAGCTATTGGACAGACACTTCCAGGCCACATGTCAAAGGTTTTTAAATTACTTTTTAAAAAGGTGAAACTAGATTGGTTTTTTTAAAATTGTATGTTTAAATATTATTAACAAATACAGTCTCTTTCCACTCATGATTAACAATAAAATACTTCCTACTCAAACTTGATTGATTAGTGTTTGGAAATACTAATTTTATGAATAATACATCTCACTCATTATTAAGAAATAAAATCTCCCTCTCATTCTTGTTAATAATTAGATTTATATTTAATTAAATATGAATGTAATTAATTAATTAACAACTTTAATTAATATTTACTTCAATGATGGGAAGTTGTGTACACATACACTTAATTAAAAATTTCCTTTTCCTATAGACTATAGTGGATTTAGCTCCTTTTCTCAATTGCTGGAATGCATGTATCATTTTGCCACAGAAATTGCAAACCATAATGTTAATTAAAAAAAAAATCAGGGGATGGGGCACAAGAAAAGATTTGAGTAGCTGTGTGTGGTCTGCTGGCAGCACTTTGCCCATTCCTGGACTACAGTAAGAGAACCAACTTTTATTCCTAAATTCATATGTGTCTTCAAGTTGGCTCTGAATTATGGCAACCCTCTTATAAGATTTTCTTGGGAAGGATTGTTCATTGCTTTCCTCTTAGGCTAAGAGAATACGACTTTCCCAAGGTCACCCAGTGAGTTTTCATGGCTGAGCCAAAGACTGAAACCTTTGTCTCCCAGAATTCTAGTCCAACACTCAAACCACTATACCCAAGCTGACTCTCCTTACTCCTAGTACTTTGTGAAAAAATTATGCAAAGCTTTCCTGTAGCATTCACAGCATTTTCAAAGTTAACGCAGGACTCTTCAATAAAGCTTACTTTTGTAACTTGGTGGTGGGATACACACACATGTCTTTGCGCCCAAAGCTGAGCTATTTTGTGAATGTTCCTCCCAATACTTCTGTAGACAGCAGCTGAAATCTTAGGAGTGAGGAAGATCATTCTGGACACCAGAAAATGACAGAGCTATAAGAGGACAAGAGGAAGACAGAAGCCAATAATCCTAGGAGATATATTTGAAGTCTGACTGTAATGTGTGTGTGAGAAGGAACACCAAGGAGGTGAGACACAGGAAATAGGGAGCAGGGAAGAGACTGGAGAAGCAAACCAATGGGGGGTGGGGAGAGAGACAGATAAAGATAGCAACAGGTGTTATAGTGATGGAACAAGTGCATGAAATAATAATTGTTTTTTATGTGTTGTGAGCTGCATTGGGTCCCAATCTGGGAGAAAGGCAGCATAGAAATCAAACAAATAAAATATGAAAGGAGCCCAAGGGTGAGCAGGAGGGAAACAACAGGGGAGAGGAAAGGTGGGTTGGTAGTAGAGACAGGTAAGCCCAGACAAAAGAGACTGGATAGGGGGACATGCAGAAGAGCACTTGAAGCTTCTTGAAGAGTGCAAGGCAGCTGAAGCTGGTCACACCTTACCCTGGAATAATACTTAGCAGTATCAAGCTGCTTAGGCTGCCTCTGATATTTCTTTGTACTGTCTTCTGGGTCAAAGCAGCCAATGACTGGCCTGCTTATTTTACCCTCCGTAGGCTGACACCCTCAGCCTCTCAAGAAGCCCATTTCTCCCCAGCACTAAGAAGAAAAACCTGTCCCCAAGTTCTTTATTTTGAGTTAAAGCAATAGTCACCAATGAAGTTGAGTGAGGAGTCATAAATCATCATTAAAAAAACATCCAAAGTGGCCTGGCACCCCTGTTGTGCCAAACACTACGAAAAGTCTGGGTCTGAAGTGCCCCTACCCTCAATCCAGACTTCTTAGAAAATACTCTCCTGGGATGTCTCTGGAGTGCAGGAACACTCACGGGGGCCTTTTAGAAAAGTTAACAGCACCAAGGCCGTATCTTTCTCCTATACAGCACCATTACAGCAGAGCCTTGCCAATTCATGAAATGTTCGTTTTTCATTGTGTTTTATTTTTATTTTGTTAGTCTATGTACATCCCCTCTCCAATAGTGTTTTCCATGTTCTCTTGCTGTTTTTTCTTTAAGTGCTAAAAAGAGTACAGCTGTCTCCCTGTAATAGGGCTTCTTGTGCTTGCTTCCTTATCCCACTGTAGTTGAGAAAGCTTTATTAAAAACCCTGGTATTAAAACATATGCCTGCACAACAATATACCTGTATTTTAAATTGACCTTAGAGAAAGAACACAGGAGGAGAAAGAAGGAAATAGCAACATGTTATGTTCCTGCTTTGGGAATTTTTCTAAGTTTAGTAATATTTCATCATAACATTCAGAATAGAAGAAGCAATATGGATGCTACAGGGTGCAGCTAAACAGTTTTTCAAAATAGCAAAATATTGAGATAGAGCTAACTACTAATGGAGAGCCCAAATGCTTAGCTGTTCTGTAGCAGGCATTCTTATGTGGGCAGAAATCCAAAACAGAACATCCCTCTGATAGGTTCCACTAGGAGACTGGCTTCTCCTAGTATTATCCCATCATTGTTGTTCTGTGGTAAGCAGCTTCATGTACAATTGTAACATGCTTTCCATCCTTTGGGGGTATAGCACTTTTTGTGTATGCATTTACCTGTGTTCCATCCATACAGGTGGAGGAGGGACAAATTACCTAAGTGTGCCATTTTATATCCATTAAGACTTTAAAAATGTGCTATAAGTCCTTTTTAATTTAAATTTTATTGTATGATTAACGTTTTTAAAAAGGTAGGCTAACAGGTATTTTAGCAATAATCAAATGATGGAGGACATGCTGATAAAATGGCACTGGTCAGGGTGATCTTTTGTTTAAACCCTTTAATTACTTTTAAAACTCTTTTTAAGTGCTCTTGCACAAATACTTTATCAATTGCTAAAATATAGGCAGAAAGATTACTGCAATAAACACTCTGATCCCAGATGCTGACTGGGAAGGTATACTGAGGTATAGTTGCATGGTAATAGGTTCATCTACCCAGTTATATGCCTGAAACAACAACAGGAAGATTGTAGGATAGTGCTAAGGTGATGTATACCTGGCAGACTGCTACTCTTTCAGTCCTTTTTTTATTAAAGGTAGTTGAATTTTCAGCACTTTGAGTGGGTGGGGGGACTGGAGGGAAAACACAGCAGCATAAAAATTTAATGCTGTTATGCAGATGCTCTGTAAAAAGTGAGTAATCACTTATGTGAGAGCTGCAGAGTAAACACCCATTTTGGAAACTTTCCTGAAGGTACTGCAGTTGTCTATCTACGTTTGACTGACACATAGAAATCTCTTGGCTGACTGTCCCTAGTGAAATATTGTAGTTGAGTTGACACTAAACCCCTCTCCAATCAACAACAACAAAAACAACAACAACAACAACAACAACAACAACAACAACACCTCTTTTAAGTATAGTGGACAGACAAGGAGAAGTGTGCTCAACCTCCCTCTCCCGTGCAAATTGACAGGCAAAGTCTAAAGAAGAATTGTAACCACATTTGGCTGAACGTGGCTATAGTCCTCTGGTAGATTGGGATACCTGAGCAATGATTTTACATCCGAGCTGTGACCACATTTATTTCATAGCATTTCCCACTAATTTTGGTAGATGTTACTGTGCATGTGTAACCTGAGTTCAGGTTCAAGTATTTTTGTGTAAGGTTGCAGGCAGTTTTCATCCTAATTCGTTGTGTTGATTAACCTGTACCTGAACTTCATGCCTTCAGATAGCATCTGAGCACTCCCGTGCTTGAATCCTCCTCTGTACAAAATAATTGTATCAGCTAATTTCAGGTAGAAGTTTAGCCTTCCTAATATGCTAGTCTTCTGTAATAGAGGATTTTCTTTTATAAAGCAAGTATTCAGCCATGAAAGCCTATAGTCTGAAGTTGTCTAGCCAGAGACAGGTTTACTATCTTAGTGAAAATTAGGCCTTATACTTTATCAGAGAAAAATGTATTGGGCTGTGCATTTTATTTTTGTCTTGAAATTTAGGAGGAGCTGTTTTTTTTAAAGATAATTTTATTTTCAAGTTTGCCATGAAAACTCCACACGATGCTACACGAAAATCTCACACAACTCCGAACCTCCACATTTCTTCAAGTTTCAGTTTTTAAACTTAACTTTTACCATCTCTACAGCCAAAATAGGATGCATTTTCAACTGTATTCATAGAGCACTGTGAAAAATGTTTCAAACGTTGCAAGATTTTTTTGTTAAAAGGTCCAGTGAGTCTAGAATAATAAACAAAATACTGTACTCCGAGTTTTCACCAGGGCGTCTGGTCAGACCTTGAGCTGTATTCCTTGCTCCGTGCGGTGCCTTTTAAATGCCTTTTAAGGGGGAGTTTATAATTTCAACAAAGACTTTCTTTACCCTGCAAACCTGACTGAGCTAAGCTGCCAACCTCTCTGCCTTGTTGACGATGCTGATCTGCAGTCTTCACTTTGAATACTTTCAACTAGAAATTTCCCAGTTGCCTTGATCAGTTATGTTGTTTGTTGGTCTGAGTTATTATCTATTTTTATAATACATGGACAAATACTTTCCCTACCATTGGCTTTCCTAATTTTGGAAAACAAGAAGGTTTTGAAGAACAAGAAGGAAGTAGAGATGACAGTGAAAATGCATGGCTAGAGGGGGGAATGTTCTTTAAATGAAGGTTTTTTTCATCCTGGTGTTTCTCTATACTTTTAAATTTGCCTCTGAGCAATGGGTAAATGTTCTCATTTTTAATATTTTTAAAAACACAGATTTTTATTTAGAATATATTTTAAACCTACAGTATTTACAATTATTTGAATTCATGGTTTTTAGTTGCTGAAGAAACCAAGGAATCTCATTACACAATTTTTTTCCATTAATTCTGCTTTGATGTTGACAAATGTTTTCTTGTTGAGCCATATGAGGTAGCGAGTTGTGTTACAAGGGCAATTTTTTTGTGTAGTGAAAATGTCAGTAACTTTTGAATTTACAGAACAGTAATTTTGCATAGAGTAGTTGGACCCCTGGTCCATACTGTTGAAGCAAAATGTATTTTAAGTGTTTCAGGCCAGAGACCATACGCAAGGCTCCTGTTTACTTTCATTTGCAAGAAAGATATAGAAATTCCACAGGAGCAGCTGTGTCACCCTGTCGCACCAAAACCAACAAAGAGTCCTATGTTAACTTAAAATAACAACAGATTTCTCAGCTTTTGTATATTGTCATGTGTGTAATGAAGTGTATATTAATTATACATACAAGTGTGTATATTCATTATACATACTTCTCATCACTGTTTAAATACTTTAGTTCTCTTCTTTGAGAATGCTATACTCTTGCTGTCATGATTTTAATTTTGAGACCTTTGAGACTTTGTTATATTACTTTTATTTATTTATTAATGTGTGTGCATTTTGTGTGGTTTCACCTTTCAATATACCTTTTGTAGTTTTATATCACTCAAGTATCTTCTTCCTTCAAAAACAAGCAAACAAAAAACCCCACATCTCAAGTTCTTGCAGAAAGTGCTGTAACAAGTGGGAGTATCGTGTTCTTCCTTTTTGCTCCCTTTTAATGGAATTGATAATTGGAATAAAAGATAGATGTGACACCTGTCCCAGTCACCCTTTCTGCACACAGTCTGTGTACTGACTTGAGATTTCCAGAGAACTGGAGGTGGCATTTCCAGAACTATCATCACCCGTCATAGACATGATCATTTTCAGTATTCTTTTTTGTTTTGCTTACTTTCTCCTCTCACATTAGTTTTGTTCCTTTCTATAGCTGTACCCTACAAAAAGTTGAGTCCCCAGAATTGTTGTATGACTGTCACAGATGCCAGCTGGATAGAGCCTGTGACGATTAACTTTCCCTCTCTCCCCACATTTGAAGTGCTTTTAAAATTCTTTTTTTAAAGGTGTTTTGAAATATATTAGCTCCTTTTTGTGTGTGAGAGGGTAGGTAGTATTTACATATATGCTTATGTAACGCTTTGAAATTCTTAGGAATTTAACTAGCTCAAAAGTGTGTTATCTTGTCTAGCCAATTAGTGATGACTGTGTTTAGATGAATGATAAACTATGATTTATTGCCATGTGAGGAAATGTTAGGCTATTCTTTTCCCCATCTTCCTCCCATGATGTTACAAAGGTGGAGATCAGAAGTTTTTGCCACCATTTAGTGTTATGTCCTAAACTGTGGTTAATTTTAAATATGGCTTGTTGAAAGAAATTGGCATTGTTACCCCTCAGTTTGAAGGGGACATGTTTTAGTAAACCTTTATTGACTAAATACAGATTCTTCATGTTCAGTGAGAATAGTGATCTGTGGTTAGTTATCAACACAAATGAAAGCTATGCTGAAGAAGAAAGAGCAGAGTTCTGATAGTTAATTCGTGCCCTGATTAAGGTTATGTCTGATGCGTAAAATCTATGGCACTAGGATAGCAGCTGCAATTAGATATTAGAAATTAATCCTTTTCCTTGCCGGATCCCCCCCTCCCACGGTGCTATACCAGCAGCCCCCATAGATCCATCCAGGACACTTTCCCAGGCACTGCTTGAAGACCTGTTTGCTTTGAAGGCAGCATGCCAAAGGGTAGAACCTAAAGGTGCCTCCTGTTTGAAGATTAGTAAGAGATTGCTAGGGTGAGAGTCTCAGAGCTGAAAACTTCACATTGGGAAAGTGATTGATTTAGGAGGATGGTGTGCTCTTTATGTAGACATAGGAATGTGATTCAGGGAAGAGCAGAAGAAGAAAGATTGTGGGATGCTTTTCTGTTTAATACAATTTTGTTTTTTGCTTTCTATGTTTAAATTAATGGTAAAAGCTTAGAGCCTGAGGAACTTCTAGGTCAAAACCCCCAAACCAATCTGTCAGTTAATATATTATGTCTAATATTACAATATCAAACTGTCAGCTATGTAAGTTTTATGGATGAAAATTAAAAAATATTAAATAAATGAACCAGTGTTTTTGCTACAATAGCAGTTAGAGAAAAATAGATGTTACTGCTTCAGAGGAATAATTGTCTTCTCACAGTACGAGTATATCTCTTGAACCACAAATATTTCTAAAATGTCATGGGTAAATGATCCCATGTATTGTTTTCCTAAACCGTGTAATAACAGCATCAAAGATACTACAGTAACCATTCACATTGTTTTATGTGCTTTCCTGAAACAAATCTTACTTTGTGTGGTGAAATAAATAAGACACAATTAGCCCATCAACAGTCCTGCCAAAGAGGGAATTTGCCTTCTTTTTGTCCATTAAGCATCATGTTGACCCACCTCCCACATTCATGAAGGGCTACCCGCCGCCCGCCCCCCGCCCCGTCTTCAGTGGGGTCCATAGTTTCCATCCCATCTTAAGCCAGTCCTGCAGCATTATGCAGTAATCAACCCTCATCTTGGGTTTGTCTTTCTCTTTGTTTTATTGATGGCACTCCTCATTGCCAGAGCAATGGCTCTAAGTCTTTCCACCCTTTTACAGAGGTCATGCCTATCATATTGGCATTGAGAACAAGGTCTATCAGATGTCTTAGGGCCTGAAAGAAGTGTGTAATTGTACAAATATTTCCAGCAAAGTCCATCCGCTAGTTCAATTTTAATCATAGCTGTAGGTTCTGGTGTCTGAAAAAAGTGGTTGTGGTGTCCAAGCCAATCTGTGCCACAAAAACAAAACAAACTCTGTAATTTCACAGAACATGTATTTACACAATGGCACTATTTTAGGCATTATAGGAAGCCACTTTCTTACAATGGGAAGTGAATCTGAATCAGCTGTACTTGAGAGTAACCAATGAATGGGGGTGTATGGCAGATTGGGGAACATCCACCTGTTTAATTAAGATATTTTGTCCTGTAAAATAAATGGCAAACATTAAAGCTGGGTAGATGGAGTGATGCATATTTTTCACTTGTGTGTGCAAACATCTTTCTTGCTAGATTGCTTGCACATTTTCTGTGCAGTACAATTGGGCTCAGTTCCTCGCTTCATTTGGTGTGATTTTATTTCAACCTAGATTGGGATTGAAAATAGTGTAACATAAAGTGTGTTGGCCATATTTTATCTGAAAGTCTGGATTATTTTACAACCAGCAGAAATATTTAGGATTGTGATGCCACTGAATTTGGTTTGCAGGTTTGAAGCTGGTTTAAAACACCTCCTTCCTAGAGCAACTAGTGTCTAGATCATAATGTATCATAAGTAGATCTTTATAAGATGTCCTTCTGTTGAACAGAGAGTGTAGTCCTCCTAGCTAAAGGGCACCAGCGCTGCTAGAAGTCTGAGCACTTTTCTTCAGTCAGTTTGTAATCAAAGAGTCTCTCAATCTTGCTGTCTGAATCCAGGTGTTGAGTAGAGGTCTGGTTACACACAGAAGGCAGAATTGGATTAATTGCCTGGGGGTCACATTTTTGGCTACTCTTTGTCCCTGTTATTTAGAAATGTAGAAATGGGAAAGGAGTCACCAATACATTTTCTTTACTCCTACTGTTTCTTCCTTTAATTCCAAATACTTAGTTTAATGTTATATTATGGAGTCATTCTGAAACTTTCATTAAAATCTTTTGTCTTGTTTATCCCTGCTGCTGCAAAGCATGGAAGGTAAAATATTAAAATAAGCTGTACTTAGCATTTTTTATAATGTGTTCTTGCACAGATTTATCCACTGGTGTTTTCCCTCCATTCTGTGCATTGTTTATTTTCCCTGCTCAGACAGGGGAAAAAATATTTGAATGCAACGTCCCCCCACCTTTTTTTTTTTTTTTTGGAAATAGAAAATTGAAAAGGCTAGTGAACCATGATTCAAGAGGCTGAGAGGGAGCTTCTTTCTTTCCTAGCATTAATTAACTCAAGTTCGTTAGGACGTTTAGTCTGCCGCACAGTTTTCTCTTGTTTGTGCTAAATCAGGTCAGAGAGGGAAAAACTTTTCAGGCAGACGCTTGTGTTAGCCGAGAAGAATGAAGAGGAGAATCAAACTGATATAACTATTACATCAAATTATATTGGTCTGTGGGTTTTATTGTGTAATACATAAAGGGGGGATGGGAGACGCGAGTGAATAAATATTTCCTCTGCTTGCAAAAACAGATTCTGTCTAATGTTGGAAGGACTTCAACAAGAGGTCGTTTCTTGCTTTGGGCTGAATTGGGCCGACATTCTGAGCAGGAGAAGCTGTGCTGGAAAGGAGTGCAACATAAAAATCACATTTAAAAA
Organism: Gambelia wislizenii; assembly: GCA_030847615.1. Classification (NCBI taxonomy): domain Eukaryota; kingdom Metazoa; phylum Chordata; class Lepidosauria; order Squamata; family Crotaphytidae; genus Gambelia; species Gambelia wislizenii. The sequence goes on from JAUMIR010000002.1 coordinate 266,500,771, forward strand.
AAATAAAGAGTCTATAATCGGAGCCTATTCTCTCTATTTATGGCAACAACGATAAGGATTCTAATTGCCCTAACCCACGACTGAGGCAGTTGTTTGCTTCTAGTGAATTTGTTTTCTTGAAAGCTCTGTTGTGGTTGGGTGTGTGTTTATAGAACTCTACTTTCGGTACTTAAAGCATGGCGTGTGTTGCGAAATCCTGTGTTTCATAACTCCTTATAATAATGGAAAGGCAAGATTCATCCCACTCAGTTTCTGTACCCCATATTACAGTCTCTGGATCGAAGCCAAACCAGACATAAAATCCCACTGACTCATTGTTAGCTAAAGCTTTCTCATTTCAACACTCTAGGGGGGAAAAACCGGCAGGGGCAAGCCACAGGCTAATATGTTGTAGGTCTCGCTAGCCCTGTGGAGAGTGGAAATTTATGTGCTATTCATTCACTGGAGAAGTAGTTTGCCAGGGTGCTACTGACTGTTTCTATGACAACCCCAAGAAAGCTTTATGTGTTGCTCCTGTTGCTGAAAAAGAGTGAAAGTGAGAAGCGGGAATGAGAGACAAACAAAATGACACCAATGAATAAATAAATAAATAAAATAGAAATACACCAAAAGTTGGAAAGTTTTTACTTGGAAGTACAGTAATCAGACCTGCAGTCCCATACACAGCTGAGAGCAAGCCCTATTAAATTGGATAGGACTTACGTCTGAGTAAACATGGCTAGGATTGCACTATAAACCATGCCAAATTTTGGGGAGGAATGCCCCTCCCTCTTCTATAGAAATATGCTGTGAACAAGAGGGGGGAAAAGCCTGTCTGATGTTCTTGAGAACTTCACCTGTGTAGCACCATTCTTAGTTAATGCATTTGGAATTAATTAAAAGAGAAATGGGACTTTATACTGTAAGAGCAAAGAAGTTGTTGTTTTATTGGTGTACATTTGCAACCCTCAGTGAATTACAACAGAGAGATTCATGTCTGGGGAATTTTCTTTTTCATTTCACTCTGGTATGGCTCACAGCTCTATCCTTCTTGAACTTACCCTTCATCCTCAACAAATTCCAATATACTATTTACCTTCCCATTTCTTTGCTCTTTTTTCTCCATGGGCTTCTTTTTTCCTACATTGTTTATATCCATGTGTTCTATTTTGTTCTTCTTCCTTCCACTTTCGCTTTCTCTTTCGGCTGGTCTGTTGTTTTATCAGAGAGAGCATGCAAGAGAGGCTTTCCTAAAATGCTGTTCATTCCATTTCATTTGCACATAATACTAACCTATAATATAGGAATCAATCAAAGTGAATTTCCTTATTAACGTCAACCAGAGCTTGGAAACATTTTTGCAAAAGCAAGCTTGTTAATATTACTTGTTTTAAAAAGTGAGTTGTTACTTGTGAATAATTAGAAGGATACTTGCTTAAAATTAGGTGCTTCTGGTTTTTTTTTAAGTTTAAAAACATAGAAAAGGCCCAAATGGCCAAAAAGTTTACAACATGACCTCCACAGTAACATTTTGAAAAGACAAATAAATATTTCTTGTCCTATTACACACACACATACACACACACACACACACACACACACACATATATAAAACAAAGCTAGTACTGTAGTAATTATGTTATTTTTCAAAGTAGTATCGCAGGGTGTTGTCACTCCAAAAAGTAAAACTGTAATTTGTAATTCATTGTTTCTAAGCTCTGGCCCCTACAGGAAATACAGTTGTTCCTTCATATTCATTGGGGTTTGGTTCCAGGACCACCATCACCACTCCCGTAGATACCAAAATCCATGAATACTGAAGTCCCCTTATTCACAATGGCATAGCAAAATGGTGTCCCTTATATAAGATGGCAAAATCAAGGTTTGCTTTTTGGAATATTATTTTTTTAAGAATATTTTCAAGCCGTGAATACTTAAATCTGTGGATATGGAGGGACAACTGTACTTTCTAGATGCACAAATTGTAATATTTAAAATGGAAGCCAGATGACACAGGCTTCATTGAAATGAACAGAGATCACATGGTAACTGTGTATGATGGAGTAAGCTCATTATGAGCGGAATCTTAGAAAAGGGAACTGATCTGCTAAAATTGATGTCTACCATGTTTTTGCAACATTGTGAATTTGCCTTCCATGGCTGCCCTGAAGTGTACATTCTCCAAAATATCTGTTGTGAAAACCCCTGAACTAGAATCATTGTTTCCTGGTGCTGGATGCTCAACAGCTCCCACTGTAATCACCCACAGTGAGTTTTGATGCTTGTGTTGTTCCAATCGCAATCCTTCCACACTATCATTCCTATTACATAGCATGTACCTCCAGCAGTATTCCTACTAAACTTTTATATGAACGCATATTTAAAAATTAATTAAATCTGTCTTGTATACTTCTCTGTCTACTGTAGAATTCCTTTTCCAGTTTTTCTGTGATAGCATCACATAATTACAGAACTATCATGGGTAAGATGGAAAACATCATATACATCACACACAGCACCTTATATGCTAATTGAATGTGTTTGTCAAGAATGCACAAAGAAATAGACTAGCTTTTTTTAAAATTAAAGTTGTGACTTTTTAATTGTTGTTGTGTGCCTTCAAGTTGTTTCTGACTTATGGCCACCCTAAGATGACCCTATCACAGGGTTGGTTTTCTTGGCAGAATTTGTCTAGAGGGGATTCGCTCTTGCCTTCCTCTGAGGCTTAGAAGTATGATTTGCCCAAGGTCATTCAGTGGCTTTCCATGGCCGAGCAGGAATTCAAACCCTAGTCTCCAGAGGCATAGTCCACGACTCAAACCACTACACCACACGGGCTCTTTTTTACTACACATATTAAATGACAAGAATTATAGAACAAACAACAGTATAAATAATAACAACTAACTTTAATGGATGGGCATGCCATAAGATCGTATAGTTTCATGTTCATTTAAAATTGTGACTGGCATATTATTTTAATGTTGGCTAATATTGCCTAGGCCTGCCTCAATACACAAACTATCCCAGTGGTTGCTTAGGGGGACAACATGATCAGGGAAATCAGTGTGTTGTGGCAGTGCAAGAAATGTACCCTAAAAATCCTTGCATTGTCTTGGAGGATGCTGGGGACTAAACTGGAATGGACAGTGCAGCTGCTTCCACAGTCCTGAAGGTGTGTCTAAAACTGCTGCTACTGTTCTAAGAAAAAAGACTATGGGTGGTAGTGCTGGGAGGACACCTCTGAAGTGGCTAGCATGGTAGCACTATGCTGCTGTTGGTTTTATTGTTTGTTGTTGTGGAATATATATAAATATTAGTATTTTATTAAACCCTAGCTTTGCACATTAGATTAGTGCCATTGACCTCAGACTAAGACGGGTTTCATACATCTGTTTTGTTCTGTGCTGAATGTCTAATCTGTCCAGTTCTAGGAAAGAGATGATGAAGCTGGGGATAGGAGAAATTGATTTTGTTTTGTTTTGTTCTTCATTTTGTTTTATCATAATCTAGACTGTGCTGCTGCTTATGTGTATGTCTATAAAGTTAGTGTTAATTAAATTAATTGTAGTATGCTACAATATCTTTTACATAGGAAGTTTTTCAGGAATTTAAAGGCTCCTATCATATTGTATTTTAGGTTTTTTTTAATGCAAATATTGTTAGTTGCTTGGAAATCTGAAAGGAAATGCAGTATAGCCTTTTAAAAGAAGAATCCTATGCCTATAAGAACCTGGGAAGCTTTACATTCCCAGGTAACAAGGAAATGAGCAGTTTAAATGAAGTTTAAATTTCAGCGACTTCAAAAATGTTTGGGGGGGGGGAGGAGAGGAGGAGAAGGGCAGGAGTTCATTTTTCCTTTTATCTTCTTTATTCTCCTCTCTGGTGCTTCAGCTTACCCACTCTTTCCTGCTCCTGCCCCCCAAATATAGAAAAATAATCTCCAAGCTTTTGTGTCTGGGTGGAACTCTTCCACCTCAGCTGCCTGCCTGCACACCCAGCTTTAATCTGCCTGATGGAGAGGAAGGGGCAGGCTCAGGTATTACCTAACACTGCTGTGGACAGATCACCTTTGTCTGCATTTCTCTGAGGGTTTGTCGCTAAGGTCACGGAGAGGTGTGGGGAGGCCTGCATTTTTCCCAAGCAGACAACATATTTATGAGTGGCAAGAGCTCTGAGGACCTGTAGCCTCCTTTTAATGTGGCTTAGGCTAGCTGGTGCCAGATTTGTGAGGTTGAGGGGTGGGGTGAGGAGAGGGGAAACAGCCACCCTGTCACCTCTAACCGTAGGAGTGATGGTGGGGGAAGCCTCCACCCTTCGATTTGGGAGCTTAAATCCAGGAGCTCTGATTTAGCTGCCTGCTTAGTTGCTGGAAATCTGACAGCAAGGCCTGGAGCTGGCTCTGGGCAATAGGGAAAGGCTCAGCGAACGACCGTATTTTATGCCATCTCCACAGAGTACGCCCCTACCCCTTGCTGGAGTGTTTGGCTTGTCAAGGGCTGCAGCCAGGCAAGTGTAGTCAAGGCTAGAGGTACTCAGAGGCTATAGTGATACAAGGACAAGTACCGTATGTGTGTCTCTGTCTTCAACTCGCCTGTTGACTTATGGTGGCTCCATGAATTTCACAGGGTTTTCTTAGGCAAGGAATAATCGGAGGTGGTTTTGCCAGTTTTAAAGAGCTTCTTTTTCTTTCCAGGGACTAGAACCCTGGTTTGCTTGTAAATTCACCCTCTCTTCAACTACACCTCTCTGTTGTCTCTGCCGTGTGACACTGGGAGATCCCGAGTGGTAATGCGCTGTTTACATGGATGGGCAGGATTAGAGAAAGCAAGCAGGCAAAGGAAGTGCTGTCCTAATAAAGCAACTGCGTTCAGTTATTGTTGCCTTCACAGCCTCTCAGACGCCCAAACACTTAGGGATAACAGTTAGAAAATTGGGTAGAAAGTGCCTAAAGGCCACAATCTTTCTCTATCCCCTAACTTTAGCTTTCTGTTTTTTCCCCTCTCCTTCCTTTTCCTCTTTTTAAAAACTCCTCCTCCATTTTAACATTTTCCTTTTCTCTTCCATTTCTTTCTCTTGCCTTTTTGGGGATTGTATGTTGAATTTGCCTGCCTCATACTGTTATTCTCCCCCCCAACCTTTATGCCTTTATTTCAAATTAATTACTCTATTTTTCTCCCCTGGTTGAATTTTTGGATTCCCTTTTCATTAAAGCATGTGGCATGAGCAATAATAACCAGGCAACAAAAAGAAGGGAGCGCTGGGATGGTAGATCTTAAAATAGCTGCTCTGCACTGTGTGACTTTCAAAATAGTTAACATCTTCGCAATACATTTTGTTTTTCATTTTAAATTTGTAGTAGTGGGGTGTGTGTGTTAAGGATTTCAGTATAAGGGAAATGTCCCTATGTGGGATGTGAGGCTAGTTACTCTAATATTCCAGTGGTATTCTTACAAATCAAAGCAAATGGCAAATTTCAGGATGGAAATAGTAGAAGACTGGGAGAAAGGACAGAGGTACCTAGTGTTGACCAATAACCTCAGCTTAATAAGAATAAGATACTTTCTGTAATAGACCATGCCAGGAACTTTGAGAAATAATACCTTTATGCGTGTGGGTGCAGACAGACTTTGAATGAACACTGTTTGGATCGAGAAAAAAGTAGGATAGTGAAATCTTAATTCTAGAAGTGGTGTTATAATTGGAAGGAAATATTTTCCCCCCTGCCTTTTCTTTTTATACAAATAGTTGAGGGTAGAAAGACAACAGAAAGAGAATGAGACGGAGAGAGAAGACAGAACAGCTGCTTTTTCTGAGGCCTTGTGGGACTGTCTTTGCGGGGTGGGGTGGGGTGGAATAGAAGGGTGGATGCTAGGATATTTATTTGTTTAAAATATTTTGCCAGTCACCTCCTTGCCAAAATCTGCCGGCCAATAAAAATTTCATTGCGGCTGGACTTGGTTTCTTCATTAGATATGAACTTGTCGATTTGGCAAATTGTTTTCAATCTCTTAACTGCACAATCTCTCTCTCTCTCTCAATCTCTCTCTCTCTCTCTGCCACCCCCTCCCTGATTCCTTCTCTGCCAACCTCCCCCCTTCCACCTCCCTTTCCCTTTGATGCAGCCATTGGCTGCTCCACAATGTGTCTCCTTGCCAAATAGGTGGATCCTTCCCTCCCCCCCCCTTCTCACTCTTTTTTTTTCTGCTGGCATTGGCACAGGCAAATGGTTGGGGACTGAGCATGAAAGGAGAAAGCAAGCAAGCAAGAGAGTTTAAGAGGAAAAAGGGAAAGGAAAAAAAAAGGGGGAAACAACAACAACAACCAAATCCCCCATACCCCAGCAGTTGGGTTTTGCCAGCAGCCGATCACAGCTGATTCCAGAGCGGAGTCTGTCCCTTTTCCCCTAGACCTGCGATCACCCCTGTTCTCAGGCGGAGGGAACCACATCTAAGTTGCATCTTTGCCTTTTTGCCAACGGAACGAGCTTCTTTTCCCTCCTCTCAGCTCCCCCTCCTGATCAGTTGCTGTTGTTCCCTCCCTTGTTTTTATTTTTCTCTATTATTACTATTACTATTACTATCATTATTATTATTATTATTATTACAACCATCACCACCTTCAGTATTATTCTTTTGTTCTTTGGCATTTTTTATCCTATTTTGTCTCTGTGGCGCAGGCGAGGTGATGTTGATTTATTTCTGTCCTTTGCTGATGTTTCCATTCCTAACTTGCTTTCTTCAATTTTTAATGCTTTTTTTGCTCTCCTACTCTTCTTATTGAATAAGACTTGAACAGTCTGGTTAAGGGTTTGCAGTGAAGAATGCAGCCAACAATTGCTTTCCACCTATTTTAAGAAACATCTTTCTCTCTTCTGTGCACTGTGCACTTCCTTCTTACATTTTTTTACTTTTCTCCTTGTTCTCCCCTCCTCCCTCTTCCACCTTACAGCCCCAAAATCCTCCCCCCCCCCACACACACTCTGCAATTCTGAGCCCAGAATTTCTGAATCGGGGGCTTAGCTTCGCCGGGATGAGCCAGAGCAATGGTAATTATTTCCATTTTTGACCCCCTCCTCCATGGATGCTTTTTAGCTGTAGGAAAATATTTATTTTTTTAGAAAAAAATAAATTCAGACAGATCCCTAAAATTATTTGATTATATAGAAATTATTTAGGGCATTGTTTTTGGCAAGAGGGGACATAATCAATTTTGTCTTTGATCCCAACATTGACAAATAAACTTTATTACTTTTATTTTTAAAGAAAGCCAAAATTTACATCCATGGTTTTATGCTTATTTTAAAAGAAATGTCCTTGTGGCATTACAGAAATGACATTATTCCCCAGTACCCGCCCTCCACCCTTCATGTCCCTGCTTGGCATCCCTCTTTTGATGCGGTTTATCACATTGTTGGTTTGTTGCTGATCAAATTAATTTTTCCTCAGTTTGCAATTGTTTATGGCATCATAAAAATTTCAGTGGTAAGAGTGATTTCCCCCTACTTCTGTTTTCTTATTCTAATGAGTTTTTTCTCTTGTTTTCCACCCTTTCTTCTTATCCTATTCTCCTCAGGATGAATTCCACCCCTTCATTGAAGCTCTCCTTCCTCACGTCCGTGCCTTTTCCTACACATGGTTCAACCTGCAAGCTCGGAAACGAAAGTACTTTAAGAAGCATGAGAAGCGGATGTCAAAGGATGAGGAACGCGCTGTGAAGGATGAATTACTGGGTGAAAAGCCTGAGATCAAGCAGAAATGGGCATCCCGGCTGCTGGCCAAGCTACGCAAGGACATCCGCCCAGAGTTTCGCGAGGACTTTGTCTTGACCATCACGGGCAAGAAAGCACCGTGTTGTGTCCTCTCCAACCCAGATCAGAAGGGCAAAATCCGCAGGATTGACTGCCTGAGGCAAGCTGACAAGGTTTGGAGGCTGGACCTAGTTATGGTCATCTTGTTCAAAGGGATCCCTCTTGAAAGTACTGACGGGGAGCGGCTGTACAAGTCGCCGCAGTGCTCAAACCCGGGCCTTTGTGTCCAGCCACACCACATTGGAGTCACAATTAAAGAACTGGATCTTTACTTGGCGTATTTTGTTCACACTCCTGGTAGGTCAGACAAATATCACAGTTGTTGTCTTTTTTTTTTTAATTGTTCTTGGTGTGTGTGTGTGTTTAAGTTTAAAGGCAGTTGCTTTTTATCCGAGTTATTTGTTTTCTCTCTGTATATTTCTTTCATTCATAATGAACAAATTGCTAACTTCAGAAATGTACTAGGATGGATCCCATCCTACTCAGTCTTTTTTTGGGGGGGAAGTCACAGTGGGTAAATGGCCTTTCTTGACTTCCTGTTTCTTTCCTGCCTGTGATGTCTGGAACTTCCCATGGTGAGGAAAATTCCTTTTCCTACAAGCAGGTGGTGGGTGGGATCCAGAATAAGAATATGTTTTATTAGGATTTGGAATTAGGAAGCACTTATCTCAAAGTGAGGCTTTTGTTTCCCTTGCTTGATTTTTCTCCCCCTCTCCTTCCAAAATTCTCAGTGTTGGCATGATTTAACATATCACTGTGCCCCCATGGGTTGCAAACCACAAACATACAGACAAGCACTTACGGACATTTTTATGCAGTGTATGGCAGCATTCGAGCAATAAAATTTTCTCTGTCTGCTGTCCCATGTAGGAATAAGTTTCTTAAGGGAGAGGGAGCTTTTTACAAGCTGGTTTGGAGCCCTTTTCTTTGTTTCCATGGTCTCTTCATATTTTCACCCAAGCCCTACTCTATATGTGTGTCTGTGTGAATTTGTGCATGCGTGCCATTATTTAATTTTGTTTTCTTTTTAGATTTCAGATTTCTTTTTGTTTTCTTTTCTTTTCAGTTGAAACAGAAAATGCTGGTTAATTTTTAGCCTTTGCCCAGATACACCTAATTTGTTGCAGACTTTGAGATCTGAATGGGCTGGCAGTGGGGTGATTTGTGTGTTTACCTTTTGCTACACTGAATTGTATTTTAAAAAAAAAAACCTACCCATTTATGTTCCCCTCCTCCTTTTTGTTGTTACTTTCCTATTTCTTCCTTCATTTGTTCCCCCTTTTTTTCATTTTAATAGCCAAAGACCCAATAATCCAGCCTCTTTCCTAGATACTCTTCCTTTCTACTTGCACTTTTTCTTTCCTAACTGCAAATCTTTGCTGTGTTAAATCAAGTAGGCTACCTTCTTATCATCTCCTATTCCCCAACACAGTTTTGTATTTCATTAGTTTCAGTCTAATAATATTGTCAGGAGTCTTTTCTCCTTTTTTAGAGTATGTCCACCCAGTGTGTGTACAGCAGCCTCTGGACAATGTCAGGAGGTTCATCTCAGCGCCTACGGATGGCATTACTGGCACACTCATATCATCTATTCTGCACAGCTCAGGGCACTTCCCGGCTTGGCAAGTAATGAACAGTGTTTCTCTGTACCTCTTCTACAAGTTCTTTTCTTTCCCCTTTCCTCACCTTATAAAAGTAAAGACAAAACTAGGCCCCCATTGCCTTCCCAGACAATTTAACACATACCCATTCTTAACCTAGAAATATCCCCTCCCCTCCTTCTGCTTGGCACAGGATCTCATCACATGTAAAAACATACGGAATTAGAGCACGGATGTATAAACATTCTAATTCATCTTCACTCTATCAAGTATCACCCAAACTTCAGAAATCTATCAGATATCACCCAAACTACATTTCTACATATATAGGCACATATAGGCTAAACCAAGTATGGACCTACGAGTTTACTCATTATCTGCTTATTAGATTTTTTTTTACCCTGATGTTCAGCCCATAATGTGCTTAGAAGGCAGCTTACAAAATTGTGATCAAGTGGCCTTAAGTTTTATGTTATAACTGTAACTGAATGTTTTACCACAGTAAAATATGGCCTACCTCCTAAAGATTTATCAGTCAGATCCCAGATTAAGCATGCAAATTGCTATGTAAATGTGTGTGTGTGTGTGTGTGTGTGTGTGTGTGCGTGTGTATTCGTATAACATAAATAAATATTATAATGGGCTAAGGTAGCTTTTGTAGCTGACAAGCAAAGCAACTAAAAAGTTAAAAGTGTGTTTTGATCCCTGAACTGTCCCATCACCATCATGTTTATTTTTATATGTAGGCTCTCACGGATGCATGCTCACATGCACATAGTGGGACTGTCCAGGCCATATCTCTCCTCCTCCCCACTATTATAAACATTAGGGAGGCTATCTACCTGGACCTAAGCCTTCCTTTAGGCTTAGAAGTACTGTACTTGTGTAAGATTCCTTCCCTTCCCAAATTTGTTTTGAACATGTAAGGATTTAATAGCAGGTTTGTTGCCAGAGTGGAAAAATAGCAAGGAAACAGGGCAGAAAGGCCCCACAGATGAGAGAGCAGGGCCAAAGTCACATGAAATATATTTCCAGGTAATTTTTGTTTTGTTCCGTTTTGTCATAACAGAGAGCAAATCACCAGCATTGTGATGGTAAAGATGTGTCACAAAAGCCAATATTTTTTCCATTAACAGAGGATCCTGTTCAGAAAATACCATTTCATTTGTAAGGCGTCCTTTAATCTCTGCACCAGGAATTAAAAACTATGTTGAGAAATCCAGTGGTTATCTGAACTTCGACAGAAGTATGGCTGACGTGCCACGGCCTTGTTTTTGCAGGCCGAGACGTTGCATAGTCCACAAAGCTGCTATTCTGTTCGCTTTAATTTTACCAGAAACACCTTAGATATCTTGTTTAGTGCCAGACCTAGGGTGAAAGTAACAAAGTGGGTGAAAAAGTGTGGTGAGGTAGAAAATTGAATTTACCCAAAGGTTCTCCACAGGGGCAGGACAAGAAGGGGACTGGTTGGCTAGGAGAAGAGGCTTCAGCTGGGTTTTACATTCAAAAATTCATCTTGCATGTAGGCCTTGAAAACAGTCCAGGTTAAATAAATCCTGAATGGCACTGGGCTGCTTTGTTTGTAAGTTCCTGCCCTAGCTCGTAGGAGAAGACGGAAGTGGAGAATGTAGTTGTCATAATCTAGGTAGTTGCTGACTTTAAGCGTAGGATTACATATTTTGAGGAAAGCAGCATTGCTAACTTTCTCCATAATCTGTTTCATTTATTTTAAAAAAATACACATTTTTCTGTTTTGTTTTTTTTAAAGCCAAGCTTGTTGATCAGTCAAATGTGGGAATTTGGGGTCAGGAGGCTTGCAGAAAAAAAGCAATGTGCGTGTATATGCTTGTTACCGAACCTTTACCTGCCTGTTCATTTTGTCCATCACTTACTGACCCCCCGCAAAATTATTTTCCGTTCATTTTCAGCAACCAGATCCCCAATGTAGAAATAAATCCACTGATTGTGGTGGTAGTGGGTAGTTTGGGGCCATATATGTTATATTTCAACAATACTGTTGTTGGCAAAACTGCATTAACCATGGGTTTGCTGCTAGGCCAGGTTTCAGATTCTACTATTAACCAGTAAGGCACAAAATAACTTGGGACCAAAATACCTTCTCCTGTGTAGATCTGCTCATCTGCTGTGATCATCATCTGACACTTTTCTTTTTATGCTACATCCTGCACATATCCATCTAATGACAATCAGCATCAGGGCTTTGTGTGTGTGTGTGTGTGTGTGTGGTGCCCACTCGTGGAACATCCTCCCCAATGAAATAAAAACATAAGCCAACTCTGATGTAGTTCAGGCATGTGTTGAAAACTTTTTTATTCAGCCCATTGTTTGATAACTCACAGTGCATGTTATAATTTTTAGTTTCTTACTACTGATAAGGCTATATCATTTTTGATGTTTGTTATGATTCAATTTTGTATGGACGTTTTTATTGGTGTGCAGTGCCTGGATATGTTACACTTGAGGGACAGTACAGAAATGTTTTTTAAATGCATTAAAGTGATTTTTAAAGTTGTGGGTGTTGCATAAGTTTTAAAGACTGATCCCTGTCTTCTTTCCTTTGGCTCTCTTCTGTGACTGATCTGCACTTACATTATTGTAGCAGATTTAAGTGTGGGGACACATGTTTGCCAAGATGGCGTGAAGTTCATCTCTAAAAGGTGGCAGTATTCTCTTTAACAACAAGGGGGGGGGGAATCAAATCTGATGCTTTTTTTTGCCCTAACAGCTTCCAGTATAAGCAATAAGGATTGCAGTGTGAAATTTGTAGAAGAATAATATGTAGATGACAGCCTGACAAAAATGCTAACTGTCATAACTTCATCACTAGTCTTTAGTTTGTCTCATCTCCTCTGTAAAAATAATGCAGGTTTTTAGCTCTTGTGGGACTAGGATAAAAGGCTTTATGCAAATCTCTCTGCATACCCACCCCTTCCCAGAGGAAATAGCGCTAGGAGTGAAGGACAATTTGAATTGGGGAAAATTGTATGGGGAAGAGTTACAACTCCCTCCTACAGTGCTAGGGACCTAGTGTTGCTGTTCAGTTCTTAAAAAGCCACGAAAAATCCTTACCATAGACCTCCTGTACCAGAACTAGTTTGGCCACTAGGCTGTGTACGGATGATGATTCCGGTTGAGGCAATGGGAAGAAGTGCCCCCTTCCTTGTGACTTGTGTACTAGGCCTGGTCCTGCTTTTGTGGTTTGCAAACTGAATAGAGGACAGGATAAGCACAGAGCATTCCTGGAGTTGGGGACCCCATATGTAGTCAGTTTCCTGATTCTTAATTGCATCTGCACAGTCTATGAAGTAGTGTTCTCTACTAGAACTATTTGCAATTTGCTTTTAATTAAGTTAATTTACTTCTAGGAGAAACTTTGCACTACTTAAAAAAGAACTACTTGAAAGTATATTTGGATGTCTCCCACCACGTACTGAACCAAAACTTATAAAACCCTTTAAAACTGTTCCCAAAGTATTCCTAATCACAGAGGTGATCATATGGGAGTCCATGGCAATCACACCAGTAGGTTCTCTTGTCTCTTGCAACAAGGAGCTTTGTTCTGGAGGGAAACTGCTTGAAAACTGGCAGAATCAGTTTGACCAGAGCCCCCACTATTGTGATCTCTCTCTCTCTCTCTCTCTCTCTCTCTCTCTCTCTCTCACACACACACACACACACACACATACTGCTGTGAATGACAGATTTGCAGCTCTCCAAAAAGGTATCTTTTCAGCCTTATAGTTTAGATAACTTAAAGGCAAATAACATGAATTTTAGTTTCCTGTTACTTAAAAACAAACAGTAGTTGAGTGAGTCTTGGTATGTGTTTGTTTCTTAAAAAAAATAATTCTGATAAAAGCAAAGGACTGTCGCTCATAATGGCTTCATTGCTGAAGGTCTGTGCTGTAATGCCATTTTAGGAACATTCCTTATTGCCTCCTTCCAGAATGTCCAGAACTGTAAAAAGACCAAGGCATCTGCTGTTAATAGAGGCACGCTTTGTAAACAGGCAAAGGCTTCTGTCTGGATTCAGACCCTGCCAACCCTTCCCATAAACAACATCAGTCATGTGTCCTATTGTTTCTGTCATACTGATGCCTTCACTTATTCTCTCTCATTTATTTATTTATTTATCCATTCATTATAATGGTTTATTTGTATTGTGACTATAGCAGGTCTTCCCTCAAAAAGAGTAGAAGTTTCCATCTATTTCTTATCATATGCATTGAGACTATGGAATGATTCTTGAATGCAAAGATACCATAGTTAACAGCTTCCAATGCTTAGTATGAAGATCGAACACCATAAAGTGTGCCTGTCATTTTCCCTATAGCTTTTGTCCCTTAGGTCCTGTTACTTAAGAATTTATTATTTGGTTAGACTATTTCTGTCATGCTTTACAAATTCAGTAGGACAACAGGTCTAGTTACTGTGTCATGGTTTAGGAAGCAGTTACATGTTGTCTTGTAAAGCTGAGATTTTAGAAGTGACACATTGAATTTAGTGTTCCAACATTTGTCAAATTACAAATCTCCACCTTTCCAGTTGTCGTATGGTAGGATATATAGACTATTGGCTACACTGCACCAGGTGTGTGGTGTCTGCTCTCAGTAGGGAATTTCTTCAAATAGGAAGAAACTTGAGGCCTTCTCATCATTAAAAGGGGCTCATGCTCTATTTTAGCTTTTGCAAGTTAGTCCAGCAAGTTTTGACTCAGTTGGAAGAACCCCAGTCAGAAAGACTGTGTAATGTATGTGTAATGTAATTTAGGGTGGGGTGGTATAGACTTGTTATGCAAGGTGTAACATGGGTGCTGTTGGCCAGTGTCTCTGTGTCTTGCAAAAGAAACAATAATCAACAGCTTCCATAATATCGTTTTCAGGGAAATGTGAGAATCCAGTGTATGGAAGAAGATGGGCAGTGAAGTTATCCAATATAATTAAATCATGAGTGATTCCCACCCCCTTTCACTCCAGGTGGAGCTATGTACAGTGATATAATTATCATCTGCTTTAATGACAGGCAAAGCAATTTGTTCTCTCAAAGTTGTAATGGAGGGAACAATGTACGCTCTGGCCACTTGGGTCTCTCCTTTCTCACCTTCCATGAGATGGAGAACTTTCTACTTTAGTATAATAAGATGGTGTTTTGGATAGTTTTCACCAAAATGTGTATTTTAAAAAATGACTGAACAGTGATGGGAATGGCTTTCCCTTTACTTTACCCTCTTGTCTGAGCCGTGGGCCAGCACTGGTAACCAGAAATCCATACAACATAACTGGAGAATAGGGGAGTCAGCCTACTACCTGGTTTACAAATTCTAATCCAACCAATTTTCTTCGGGAAGGGAAATATTCTTGGATGGTGGGATGTTGCTGACGTACATCTGATGGTACACAAGTAGATGGGCACTTGAAGCAGTGATAGGATGGTGAATGACAGGCTCTTGGATTAAGCTTTAGCTGGGGAGTGGGGTTCCTGAGCCAGAGGAGGAATACGAGTGTAGAATTAGATCTGCTGAATGGTGTGGTTCCTCAGCTTAGTGGGCTTTTTTTTAACCAGCACCAATAGAGAAAACTCAGGCGAATGTGTTGGGACTCATAATTTCCGGCTTTCTTCCCCACCCCATAAAGCTGCTGACTATCAGCCTGCCTGATCCTTTTTGAAATCACTAGGCAATGTGTTATTTCGAACTAGAGTCTTAATTTTGTTCCCTGTTTTAAAAATGTTTGCCCATGGTAAGTTGTTAGGAGTTCCTCAGGTGCAAGAAGTCACTTTCCTTTCCTACGGCAGGCAAAAGAAGACAGATCAGCAAAATTACTTGGCCATCTTTCCCATTCCTCCTGCTCTGGGCACATTTTTCTCTCTGCCCCACCTGCTTTCCCGGGTGCCAGTTCCTGAAAATGCTGCAGCTTGTATGCCTCCTCCCAGGGATCTTGTTTTCTACCAGGTTGAGGCTTGTGAACTTCCATCCTGTTGGTTGTGACGGGCATCAGGTGCAAGATGTCGCCACTGATGATCTCTATACACCCTGCAGCGTTGTTAAGAAGATCAGGAAATCTCCTGGCTTTTCATATCTTTATTTTTTTTTCTTGCACAGAGATTGCTCTTTGCAGATTGGTGGGTTGTGGAAAAAGTTACTTGCCCACCTGAACTCTGTCTGAAATGTATGAGACATGATTGACTGAAGCCAAGGTGTTAAAAATGGAGGGAAGAAGACCCAAATACACTGTGGGTGGAATCCTTCTATTTACAGGTGACACAGAAAGTTGAATTATGGTGGTAAATCCATCTCCCTGCATGACCACCAATCAGTTGAATAAATAAATAAATAAATAAATAAATAAATAACCTTTATAAGTTATTTCTGTCTTAATGGAGGCTTGGCAATGGTGGAAGTGAAGCTCGGAAGCACTTTAAATGGCATGTGTGGAGTGACTCTTTCCCAGCACATCTATCCCTAGTCGCTCAAACTCTACATAAGAGGAACGGTACAGTAGGATCCTCGTATCTGCTGGGGATTGGTTCAGGGAGGCGTGGATAATGAAAACCGTGGATAATAGCAAACACCATTGAAAATAATAGGACTTCTGGTTTAAAATACCATAGAGTTGCCTTGGAGGACCTAGAAAATGGCTAGAGAGGACACATTTTCTAGGAAGACTCTATGGTAGGTGTGCTGTTTTGTGTCCTGTGGATAATTGAATCAATGGATAATGACTCAGTGGATACAGGGGTCCTACTGTACTCTGTTCCCCCAAAATTATATTCTCCCACACAATTGGCTCCCTTAATTCCCTACCCATCTTGTATCTCTCTAAAAGATTTGAACAGACTTAGACATTTTGGAGTGTGTTCTCTCTCTATTATTAATAAACTCAGTTAAATTTTGCTAGTGTCTTAATGTGGCCCACATTTGGACCGTGTTCCTGACACAATAGGAAATTTGGACTGAATAGACTTTCAGTTTTCCCAGGAACTATTATGAAGTGACTCTGACTCAGTACCAACACTGATGAAAGCAATGTATATGGCCTTCAAGGAGTAACTCATATTTCTGATGAGCTGGGTGTGAAGCACAATCTATGATGGGTTGGCTTTCTTCTACCTTTCCACTGAACTGTGCTGCCATTTAGGAGCTACTTGAGAACTACAGCATCAGACAGGGTCAAATATGAGGGGAGGGGGAAAAAAAATCTGACATCTGGTGTGTAAACTGTCAGAGCCTGCTGCCCAGTGAGTTTTCACTTGTTTCTCCACTTTGGTGTCCAATTTGAAAGATCCTTTCACTGGACCCAGCAGTGTCAACACAACGCCACAAAAGCCTTATTTTAGTTCTTGTTTGCTTTCATTTTCCAAGGCAGTGGCAGGGGGGTGGAGTGGCTAACTGTGTGTGAAGTCAGCTTTGCAGAGCCAGTGTAGCAAGAGGAGATGATGGGGCCTCCCATTTAGGAACCTAGCTTTCTCCCTTTCTCCATAGGGTGGAATCTAGCCCTTTTGGGTTGAGGAGGAGGAGGAGGAGGAGGGGATGTGGGGTCAGGGAGTTAACTGTCTCATTCCTGGCTGCTTCCTCCCTGCTTCCCCAGGCCCATTCTGAGTTGACACAGGATGACTTACAAACATCCATACAGGCTGTGTCTCCTGGCCTCTGCTTTTTTCCTGGTCTCCCAGTCAGGTCAAAGGGAAGAGAAGAATAGTTTTCAGAAAGGCAGCAGTTATTACTGCCTTTGCGGATTGTGTGGCTTAGAGGTATGAGGATGACAGCAGCTGTTTTGTTGCTCCACCCCTCTAATGTCCTTTTAGATTAGAATACATCTATCTGAAATCTGCAATTTGGGGGTTAGGAAGGAAGGGTGGGGACCTGAATGACAAAAACCAGGCTAACAATGCAATTTGTGAAATGAGTTAATTAATTAGATGCTTTACTACTCTGGTTGTCTTAAAATGGCAATTGTTATCATTTATGATTCTTATTTATTTAAGGAGCCAGGGTAGTGAAGAGTTCCTTCTGAAGCATTTAAAATCAGTCCTTTTGAAATCTATGGGAACTGAAGACAAGCCATAATACTGGAGTTCAATACTGGTATGGACTCTTCCAATTTAAAAACTAACATACTGGGTTTCTCATCCATGATCTACCATAGGCTCCAGTGGTTGCCTTCAATCTCCTAATATCAAGCTGTTTATTTTTTAGTTAATGTTGGGTATGCATGATAATATGAGGGAAACAGGAACGATTGTATGATGGTTCTAAGTGGGCACAGAAGTCTTCATAAATGCAAAAAATTGTGGTGCCAACTGCCAAGGCATGTTAGAGAGCTATGGCATGATAACATTTTTACCAGAGAAACAGAGAACAGGTTACTGGGTGAGAGACACTTAGCTGGTTACCTTGCTAACCTGAAAACAAGTCTGGTTTATTCTCATTTGCAGCTCACATTAGGGTTGCCATATGTTGGAAATGATTTGAAGGCATACAGCAACAAACATAGCCCTTAATTGTAGCCAACTGCATTTGTCACCTATTCAGCATCAGGGACACAGCATTTCAGTAGGAGCAATCTCTTGGCAGCTCCAGAGTCTGAGGGTCCTTTCACAATTTTATTTTATTACTTATTGTTTATGATTCCCCTTTAAGTGCCATCATTCCATCCTGTGGAATCCTGGGATTTGCAGTTTAGAGAGGGATATTTAGAATTCTTAGCCAGAGAGCACTAGTACCTCACTAAACTACACATCTCAGGATGCCATAGGATGCAGCCATGGGAGCTAAAGTGGAGTCATAATGCTGCAATTGGGTAATCTGAAAGGACCCTTAGAGCCAAAGTAAATACAACAGTGTCAAGCCTGTTTCTTTTTATATGTCCACTCCATTCACTGATATCAAGGTACATCTTACTTTAAGTCAGGGTACATCTTACTTTAGGAGTCAAAGGAGCACACTGAAGAAGGGCACTGAGCCCTCCTTCCTCCCATGCCTTACTTACTTCACTTGGCTACAGTTCTCCACCTGCTTTTCCCATTCCTAGTTGACACTGCATCTGTGCGTAGAGAATAATGCATGAAACAAATCAAATGTAAGGTGGCAAGATGTAGGAGGGGAGTGGATTCAGTAACACCTATTACCACTTTCACCCACATGCAGTCTGCCTGTTACAGAAAAACATGCCTGCATACCCCACCCCTCGTAAAAATGTGAATGTTGCAAACTGCTGACTCTAAGCATGGTCAGCTCTAGTTGGCCCTTGTTAACCTTCTGATCTTCCATGAGACTTTACTGAGTTTCCAGTTGCCTTAAAAATAGCATATGGGTTGACCACACATTTCACAAGCACAAGGTTTCAGGTTCAGTCCCTGATATTTTTTAATTTAATTTATTTAGGTATTTATACCGCGCTCTTCAGCCACAAAGGCTATCAGAGCAGCTTACAAATTGTTAAGCAATAGCAATTTACACATCTACACTGCATTAAGCAGTTTCCAATGTGTATTAGCTAATTGCCCCCACAAACTGGGTACTCAAGATATTTCCAGTTTGAAAGCAATCAGGTACTAGTGTCAGCCTGAGAATTTAGAGCAGCCTTCACCAATCAGGCACTTTCCAGATGAGTTAGACTACATCCTCTGTCACCCTCAGCCAGAATGCTTAAGGAACCGTGATTAATTTGGTATATACTTGTTTTGTCTAAGTGTTTTGACTTGGTATGAAATAGCTTCATATGAAATACAGGTTGAGTATCTCTTATCTGAAATACCTGGGACCAGAAGTGTTCCATATTTTGGATTTTTTAATTTTCTTTTGGATTTTGGAATACAGTTGTCCCTCCACATTCACAGATTTGGCATTCATGGATTTAAGTATTCATGGCTTGAAAATATTCTTAAAAAAATAATAATCCAAAAAGCAAACTTTGATTTTGCCATCTTATATAAGGGACACCATTTTGCTCTGCCATTGCATATAATGGGACTTGAGTATTCACGGATTTGGGTATTCATGGGGGGTCCTGGAACCAAACCCCAGCGAATGTGAAGGGACAATTGTACTTGCATATACATAATGAGATATCTTAGAGATGGAACCCAAGTCTAAACGTGGAATTCATTTATGATTCACATACGCCTTATATACATAGCCTGAAGGTAATTTTATACACAATAGTTGTAATAAATTTGTGCATGAAATAACGTTTTTGTACATTGAAGCGTCAGAAAGCAAAGGTGTCACTATCTCAGCCCCCCATGTGGACAATTTTGGATTTTGAACTACTTTGGATTTTGGAATTCCAGATAAGGAATTCTCAGTCTGCAATAGCAAACAATGAACTACCAAGTACATTGCTTTATAGATGTTTGACAGTGGTTAGACTAGATAGGAATACTCTTCTAATGTCCTGTGTTGTCGCTTTAATTTCTGTCAAGGCATTTGCAATGGGCGCAGAGTGAATTGTGCACTTTCTGCTTTTCACTGAAGAAGTAAGACCCAGAAATTATATGTAATATAATTATATCTATATCTTATGCATTATATAGAGAGCAAGCGTGGTGTAGTGGTTTGAGCGTTGGCCTACGACTCTGGAGACCAGGGTTTGAATGCCCACTCAGCCATGGAAACCCACTGGGTGACCTTAAGCAAATCGCACACTTTCAGCCTCAGAGGAAGGCAAAGGCAAACCCCCTCTGAACAAATCTTGCCAAGAAAACTTGTGATAGGTTCACCTTAGGGTCGCCATAAGTTGGAAATGACTTGAAGACACACAATGACAACAGCAAATGCATTGCGTCCATTCATATTGATACTGTACAAAGGAGTTTATTGGTCTTAAAGCTTGCACACACTACTAGTTTGTAGAGCATTGCAAGTTCTTAGAATCATAGAATCATAGAATTGCAGAATTGGAAGAGACCACGAGGGCCATCCAGTCCAACCCCCTGCCATGCAGGAAATCACGATCAAAGCATCCCCGACAGATGGCCATCCAGCCTCTGTTTAAAGACCTCCAAGGAAGGAGACCCCACCACACTCCAAAGGAGTGCGTTCCACTGCCGAACAGCACTTACTGTCAAAAAGTTCCTCCTAATGTTGAGGTGGAATCTCTGTTCCTGGAGCTTGCACCCATTGCTCCGTGTTCCAGTCTCTGGAGCAGCAGAAAACAAGCCTGCTCCATCCTCAGCGTGACATCCCTTCAAATACTTAAACAGGGCTATCATATCGCCTCTTAACCATCCTTTTTCCAGGCTAAACATACCCAGCTCCCTAAGTCTCTCCTCATAAGGCATGGTTTCCAGACCTTTCACCATTTTAGTTGCCCTTCTCTGGACACGCTCCAATTTGTCAATATCCTTTTTTAATTGTGGTGCCCAGAACTGGACACAGTATTCTAAGTGAGGTCTGACCAAGGCAGAATAGAGTGGCACTATTACTTCCCTTGATCTAGACACTATACTTCTATTGATACAGCCCAAAATCGCATTGGCCTTTTTAGCTGCCGCATCGCACTGTTGGCTCATGTTCAACTTGTGGTCTACTAGGACTCCTAGATCCCTTTCGCACATGGTCTCATTCAGCCAGGTCTCTCCCATCCTATATTTATGCATTTCATTTTTCCGCCCTAAATGCAGTACCTTACATTTCTCCATATTGAATTTCATTTTGTTAGCTTTGGCCCAGCTCTCCAGTCTATCCAGGTCATTCTGAATTTTGATCCTGTCCTCTAGGGTATTAGCTACTCCTCCTAATTTGGTGTCATCTGCAAATTTGATAAGTATGCCCCTAATTCCCTCATCCAAGTCATTGATAAAGATGTTGAATAGCACTGGGCCCAGGACAGAACCCTGTGGCACCCCACTGGTCACATCTTTCCAAGACGAAGAGGAGCCACTGCTGAGCACCCTTTGGGTTCGGTCAGTCAACCAATTACAAATCCATTGAACAGTTAACTTGTCTAGCCCACATTTTACAAGTTTGTTTGCAAGAATGTCATGGGGAACCTTGTCAAAGGCCTTACTGAAATCAAGGTATGCGATGTCCACAGCATTCCCTTCATCTACCAAGCTGGTAACTTTATCAAAAAAAGAGATCAGATTAGTCTGGCATGACTTGTTTCTCTGAAACCCATGTTGACTTTTTGTGATTATGGCATTGCCTTCTAAATGTTCACAGACTCTCTGTTTAATGATCTGCTCTAGAATCTTCCCTGGTATTGATGTCAGACTAACTGGACGATAATTGTTGGGATCCTCTTTTTTCCCCTTTTTGAAGATTCGAACAATGTTTGCCCTCCTCCAGTCTGCTGGGACTTCTCCTGTTCTCCAGGAGTTCTCAAAGATTATTTCTGCCTAGAAATCTACTAGAAAAAAAGGGATGGACATACGTTCCTTTAACTCTCAAGGAAATACTAGCAAGCAGTGTTTGTGCTGTGTATATCCCTAATGCAGACACCCATAGTAGGTCTTTCCTCAACTGTGATGGAAGCATAACAATTAAAACTGAGGCATTTGTTAACATTTTCTGTGCCTTGATAATTTCCCAGAAAATGTTTCTTGTCCAAAATAAATTTATTTCCAACACAAACACAAGGCCTATAAACATTTTACTTGAGATCAAAGGGGGTGGGAACCTTGTCTCCAGAATAATTTGCTAAATTTGTTTTGTCTTTTCAATAATTAGGTATGATTAAGATCCCGAATGAAACTTTACTGTAACTCAATGTTGTTATTACAAATTCATATTAATTTATATCCCTCTTTTTCCCAGCCCTGGAATTCAAGGTGACTTACAGTAATTAAAATCGGTATTGCTAAAAGGTCATAGCATACAAAAGTTAAAATATAAGGAAAGTATCATTAGAATTAAAAGCAATTTAAATGCACACCCATTAAAAAAGAAACAAAGCATAGACAGACAATACAGCACATTATTAAAAATTCTTTCTCTGTGAATAACCAGGTCTCAAAGGCCTGTTGAAAGAAAGACATCTTTGCCTGCCTACAGAAGGGAGAGAGAGGAGGGTGCCAGGCTAAACTTTCTAAGAAGGGAGTTCCAGAGCCTAGGAGCAGCCACTGAGAAGGCTCTGCCCTGTGTTTCCACCAGGTATACCTGTGTGTTTGTGTGTGGAGAGAACAGCCTTCCTGAAGACCTCCAAACATGGGCAGTTTCTTATGGGACAATATGGTAAATAACCTAGACCTATACCATATAGAGCTTTATAGGTAATAACCAGATATAGATTGTTTTGGGTCTCTCACAATGAAAATAGTTGACCCATACTTTTGATCTCCAGCTTAAAAGTACAGTTAGCCCTCTGTATCCACGGATTCTTCATTCACAGATTCAACCATCCAGTTTAAAAATATTCCCCACCCCTCAAAAAAATCCAGAAAGCAAACCTTGATTTTGCCATTTTATATAAGGGACACCATTGTATAAAATGGGACTTGAGCATCCATAGGTTTTGGTGTCCAAGGAGAGGGATGTCCTGGAACCAAATCCCAGCAGATGCCAAGAGCCCATGGTAGTTGTTGCAAGAATGAAAATTGTGTGCTGTAGTATGTTGTGTAAGTTTTAAAATACGCCACCAAAGACACAGTTATGTGTCAGAACATGAGTGGGCTTCTGTTTCAGTACAGTGAGGAAATGTGGTAGAGCAGCAAACCACAGTGGGTATGACGGCACTCTTTATTTTAAACTTGAAAATAGATCATTTTGGTGGAAGAATTATGTGAAATTTGTTCCTTTCATCCATATAAAGGTCAATTGGACTGGAGCAAAATATTGAGATTTGATGTCTGGATGGATAGATTAAGCAGAAGGCTCAATTTAACAACCGTCTTTTTGATTCATATATAGATATATACCTTTTGGCATCGGACATCTTGAGTGCAAAAATCAGCAGGCCTTGGAAAAGTCAGTGCCACCATTTTGTGATTCCTGCAGAAAAGCAACTGCCATGGAATTATTGCTTCAGTAAACTCGTCTTTAGAATCCAAATTCCAAAAAGACTTTTTTCCTTTCTGATCCCCACCCCCTTTAAATCTTGGCACTGTTACAGGAGAAAAATAAGTTTTGACTTGGCTGCTCACTTCTAGACAGCTGTTTTGCATAGAGCCTGGAAAAATACTGAAATCCTCTTACGCTTGAATTAAAATAATGCCATTTCTTTTTAAAAACAAAACAAAACCCCACAAACCTGCTTTTCAGTCACCCCCCCCCATCTTCATGAAAGGGCAATATCCTGGGGCTGGAATAACTAGTCCCCCTGTGACAGTGACAGTTATTATTTCATGGGGTGGTTTCTGTGAAGAATGCATTATAGATGCAGTGGAACTGTACCTTCAGTTTATAACATGATAATCATTGAGAATTTGGTTTTTCTGCTATTGGAGAAGAAACAATGTGAATATGGAAGAGGGAGGTTTTTGGTAAAAACATAAAAATAATTGTGGTAACTTTGAGCAAGAGGTCTTTGAAAAGCAAATGCATCAGCCAATTAAACTATGGACTTAATAATAATAATAATAATAATAATAATAATAATAAATTTTTATTTTTAACCTGCCCCTCTGCTCAGCAACCGGGGCGGCATACAACAAGATTAAAACACACCAGTCTGCTGTATGGAAACAATCACTTTCACATCTTCTCTCCAATAAGGTGACACTTCGGTGATGCATGTTCCTGCAATCAGTCTTCCACATTGCCTTGCTTGATCCCACCTTCCTACCCATGTCTGCTCTATGTGTCGCACGTGAGCTGTTTAATTTTTTCTTTTTTTATGCTGCAATTGTGCAATTGCACAGTTTCAATGGTTCACACAAATGGAGGGTGCTGACGTAATTGCGGCATGCTGACGACCTGCCACAACAGCTCAATTGTTAATTTATTATTTTTTTCTTTGCTTTTTTACATATGTCATAGAGAAGTCTCTTGTGAAAACAAATCTATTAGACTTTCAGACAACTTCTGCTATTCTGGAGAGGAGGAGTAGGAGGAATCTTTTCTCATTGATTGACAGGGAGAAAATTTCCTTTCTGCATATATCATACTGTATTCTAGTATTGATCTTTTCTTATGTTTTCAAATTCCTTATATGCCTCAGTTCCCTATATGCCTCCATGGTGAGGTGCAATGGAAATAAGTATACTGGGAAACTGAAGTTCTTTTGTTTTGCTTGCCATAATTGCATAATTGCATCATGTTGGCAACCCACCACCACAACACAAATATGGCAAAACACATTAAAAAATAAAATGAAATAAATCCTGGGGAACTGAGTAAAAGCAACATTGTTCTTGTACACCATGATATCTTCTTTGTCCAGACACCAGAATCACAGAATCATAGAGTTGGGCTTCTAGTTCAACCTCCTGCCATGCAGGAATACATAATCAAAGCAGTCCCAACAGATGGCCATCCAGCCCCCGTTTAAAACTTTCAAAGAAGGCGATTCCACCATGGTAGTGCATTCCACTGCTGAACCACTCTTACCGTAAGGAACTTCTTCCTAATGTTTAGGTGCTGTAGTTTAAGTCCATTGCTCCATGTTCTAGTCTCTGGAGCAGCAGAAAACAAGCTTGCTCCATTCTCAGTTTGACATCCCTTCAAATATTTAAACGTGGCTATCATGTCATTTCTTAACCTTCTCTTCTCCAGACTGAACATGTCCAGCTCCCTAAGCTGCTCCTCTCAGGGCATGGCTTCCAGACCTCCCACCATCCTGGTCACCCTCCTCTGGACACATTCCAGCTTGTCAACATCCTTTTTGAATTGTGATGCCCAGAACTGGATGCAGTATTCCAGATGAAGCCTGACCCAAGGAAAACAGAGTGGCACTATTATTTCCCTTGCTCTAGATCCCCTGCTTGGTGGTAGGGAGGGGGAGAAGAGGGGAACCACGCCAAGAGTACCCGGCTTGTGGGGGCAATTAGCTAAGACACTTTGGAAACTGCTTAATGCAGTGTAGATATGTAAATTGCTATTGCTTAAAACAAATTGTAAGCTGCTCTGATAGCCTTGTGGCTGAAGAGCAGGATATAAATAACTAATTTAAAAAAAAGTCAAAACATATAAGTGCCAGAATATCAAAACTGCAGTGGAATGGAAAGTTTGCACCAGCAGCCGTATTTGAACAGAAGTGATATTGGAGCCATTAACAGTTTTTTCCTGTCAATGAAAAAATGTAATCCAATAACGAGGGAAATCAGTGCAACAATGGGAGAGTCATGATGTTGTGCGATAAGAAAAAATCAAACACAGAACTAAGCCAATGCAATTGTGCAACAAACGTATTGTGTGATAAAAGTCCTGTGTCTTGAAAGCTTGTTTGTTTGACTTTTAGCTTTAGACAGGAGTGTGGTGTAGATCAGGAACCCTCTATGCCATCATTTATTTCATCACAAATAGACTTCTGTTTTCCCTTCCTTTTTGTTTATTGAGGGATGCTGTTCCACTCCTCTGGAGAAGACTCATGAGGTTTAGAAGAATAGTTTTGAGACTTTTCAGAGAAAGGCTTTAGCAAACAATTGTGCCTCCACCCCAATAGATGCATTGAGGACATGAAGGGCTTCCTGACTCTTTACAAACTGGCCCAAAGATATACTAGAGGTGTCTTCTGGCATTTCATGCAGTATGAAGTATGAAGGAAGGATGAGAGCCAAACTGGATGTTAAATACAGACCTGCTTAATTTTTTTCTGGTGTCCTTTTTAAACAGGACAAGCTGCCTCTGGAGTGATGATCAGGACTGGAGAAACTGCAGGTCCTTCCAAATGTGCATCTGGAATATGGGAGGGAATAGGGGGATGGTAGGGAAAGGGCAAAACACCTGCAAACACTGCAAACCGACTTCTCCAGTCTTGAGCACACCTTTGAAAGAGGCCTTTCCTTTTGACAAAGGGCCCTCATGGTAATATTGTGGGTTTTCTTGTGTAAAGTCTAATGTCTTGCTGACAGGTGACAAATGTGCACTGGGCATGAGTCAGGGATCCAGGATGAACTGGAACTCCTGAGTTTGTGTTTGTTGTGTATCTCAGAATTTTTTTTGGGGGGGGTGTCTCTCTTCTTCACGCCCTAGAGCGCTGCGAAAAATGAATTATGGCTATCAGTTGCTGAATTTTGCTTCACAAGCAGAATCTATCCATTGTCTATACATATTTTTTAGCTATCAAGGAATGTCACCCCAGGTCAAACAGAGAAGTGATACAGGAAGGAGGCTCTATCATGTGGAGTTATCAGCTCTGCAGGCACTTGATGGATTAAAGCTGTCTGTAGGACAATGCAGTCTGGGTTAAGTGTGGGAAAGTGATGATAGAGCTTGAAGCTGGGATCTGATGACTTTGGGATTCTTCTGGTTCCATGGTTCTGTAGTTCTGTAGTCCATTTAAACACATGCACCCATTTTTATGAGAGAGAATAGTGGATTCTTCTCTGTTCCATAATACAGATGATGGTGGTACAGAAGACTCTTTCTGACCCACCTAGCAAACTACTATCTAGACAAGCATGAGATAAGTTTTACTTGTAAAGTGCTACAGTGGGAGGTAGGGCAGCTGATTATTTCAACTTGCATCTCAGAATGAAGAATCATTTTATTAGGTAAAAGTACAGTTGGTGCAAACACATCCAAACTCTCTGAAAAATATCACATACATAAAGCATATTAAAACCATTTTGTTATTCCAGTATAATTTTGGATCTTCAAGAGAAAGATGTTGGGAGCTCTGAGAAATAATACAGCCTATTAAAACCAAAGCTAGTTATCATTTCTAATTAATTGATAATCATTTAGCTCAGCTTTGGATATGGTGTTAGAAACAATAAGGAAATTATTGTTACTTCCAATATTTACATGCAGATTTAAAATCTGTGCTGTTTCTCTAAATTGTAATATTTATTCCAATCGCTTTATTTTAGGACCTATTCAGAAAAATCAATGGTTAAATGACTGGTATAGATCAGTGGCTCTTAACCTTTTCTTTACCAGGGACCTTCTTTAAATATCTTTTGTTGCTGTGGACCCTCAAGACTTAGCTCAAGATTTAAAACAACAACAACAACAATACCTGATGATAATAATACAATTACACCTTCCATTAAACTTTCCCTCAGAGGCACTGAAGGGGGAGGGCAGACTTTTCTCCTGTTTCTTCCTGCAAGTTTGTGGCTGGAGCAGATTGAATGGCAATGTGCATGCCAAGCCAGCCAGCCTTTGTCGTGGCTCCTGTTATGTGGCTGCTCCACTGTGGGGAGGAAGTGTGCCAAGCAGCCTTCAAGCCTTTGCAGACTCCCTGTGAGGACTTCACAGCCCCCTGGGGTCTGCGAACACAGGTTAAGAACAACTGGTATAGATAATTTTAGCATTCTTTCAATAAACCCAGAAGACTACTTCATAGAAATAGCATTTTATCCAAACTATGTGTGTGTGTGTTACTGGATTGTTAGATATACTCTTGTGCTATAGGGAGCACACAATCTCTCAATGTAAAATAAAACTGAACAGTCACCACTTTTCAGCTGCTTTTTAAATGTCCTAGTTTCTCTATCCTCCTGCTCCCACTTTCCCCCTTGGTCCTCAGCTTACTTCAGATGCTGCAGACTCAGTTCAAAGGCAAGAGTACAGTTGTTCCTCCGTATCCGCGGATTTGGTATACACAGATTTAAGTATTCACGGCTTGAAAGTATTCTTTAAAAAATAATAATTCAAAAAGCAAACCTTGATTTTGCCATCTTAAATATAAGAGACACCATTTTGCTGTGCCATTGCATATAATGGGACTTGAGTATTCATGGATTTTGGTATCCACGGTGGGTCCTGGAACCAAACCCCAGCAAATATGAAGGGACAACTGTACTATATAGATTGTACTCAGCCCAGCAGAGGGGAGAGCAGAGGCGGGGGTGGAATCATTGCATTATCACCTAAACAATGTTATTGTTTCTGGCATAGTCTCAGTATAATAATCTTAGGTATAGTAACAGTCGGTAAATACCTGTATATATGTTACTTTCATATATGAAGCTAAGAATATCTGGAATGAGCCACTTGTGAAACATTTTCAGATTGGAATGTTAGCTTTAAATCATACATATTTCCTAGGAATGTAAGTGTCCATTAAAATTTCATACAGGGCAAATGCCCCCCTCCCCCCAAAAACCCATAAGAAATTTATTGTGGAAACTGCTTAGCACTATCAATCCATTAAGGCTGCTGTGATTAAAATTCTGTTTTCTTTGCATCCATAACTTTTAATCTAGCCATTCTTTGGTGTGTATCTTTGTTTCCTTTAGAAAACTGCAACTGAGCTGAACTGATACAAATGTTAAATATGGTTGGCCTTCAACTTTCATGGATTTACTTCCGCGAATTTGATTATTTGCACTTTTTGGGGGGCGTTTTGCAGCCTGAGCCTTGCCTGACTTGAACCCACTTAACAGTTTATGTATAAGAACTCTCCTGTACCTCCACAGCTTGGCTGAGCAGTCTCAGGGCAACAGTGGAGGCGGTGGCAAGTCCTGGCTGCCAGGCATGAATTCTTCATGGTCCCCCCGCCTCCAGGGAGCATGCAAGCCACCCACTTCTGCCTTTGGAGGGCTCCCCAGAGCACTAAAAATAAACGCCTGGTGGCTGGGCCTTGTCACTACTCCCATGGCTGACCTATGCCATATTATTACAGTACTGTACTGTAATAGGGACTCGTATTTGAAGCCTCATGTTAATTCACGTCTCTCTCCTCTGCCTTCGGAGAGCCCGCTAGCCACCTACTTCACACACCCGGTTGGACTAGATCTCAGGTATGGTATTTTTATTTATTGGGGCGTGGTGATTGGCGGGGGGTGGGTGGGCTAGAGATATTTTTGCACCCATAACCTGTGCAAAAACTGAAGGCCGACAGTACATCCAGAAATAGGGGTAGGGGAAGAAAATAAACTGATGTAGTAAATGACAAACAACAACAGCTGAAGTCAGGAGTAGAAATTGTGGAATATGGTGAAGGGTGTTTGTTACTTTTGTTTCAATTTTATTTGTTTATTTTTTATTTATTGGATTTATATCCCACCTTTTTTCCAAAATGGGATTCTAGTAAATAATGTACACACAAGAATGTAAAGAGAGAACGACAGCTACGGCTGAGAGGGAATAGCATGTTCTATATTATTTATAATGAAGATTTAGTTTTAACCTTTCAGTATATCTCTTAACTTTGAAGAGAAAAGTTGTAAACATGTTGTCTTCCAAGGAGCAGAGAGAAAGATCAAATCCCTTGGAAATTAGAAAAGGAGGATGTAAATGGAAGGACTTGGTAACAAGGGTGGATTAAAATGTGATCTTTTGGGTTTCCCTCCTTTATGCTCTGCTGCATGATCTTGGTGCAATTAGGCATGGCAACCCTAATATAATTACATCCTGAATTTTGAAGAGAAAGACATGATGATTAAATGGATAAGGTGTGTATATTTTGAGATGCATAAAGTCCCAAGTGTAATCTGTGGTATCACCAGGAGTATACCTAAGTGGGGGGAGGGGGGCATTGCCTCACCAAATAAGAAGTTTATCCACTCTCATGAAATGTTCCTTCAGTCTCCAAAATTGCTATCATTGTGGAGAATGATATGCAGTAGGACCCCCGTATCCGCTGGGGATTGGTTCCGGGCTCCACTATGGATAACAAAATCTGTGGATAGTAGCGAACACCATTGAAAATAATGGGACTTCTAGTTTAAAATACCATAGAGTTGCCTTGGAGGACCTAGAAAATGGTTAGAGAGGATGCATTTTCTAGGAAGGTTCTATGGTAGCTGTGCTCAAACTGAAACCGTGGATAACTGAATCAGTGGATAATGAATCAGTGGATATGGGGGTCCTACTGTACTTATGTTTGCTGTCTTCGCATCTCCTTAAGTCACTTTGCCTGCCTCTTTGGATGCCTAAGCTGTGCTTTTATGTGCTCAAGTGAAGTTACATTGATACTAGAAATCTGGGAACTGAAGGAGATTTTAATTGAGGGAGCAGAATTCTTATTTGGAACAACCTTCTTGTTATTGTTGTTTATTTATTTGTTCCTTCTTTTTCTTCTTCTTCTTCTTCATCATCATCATTATCCTGCCTTTTCCCCCCAGTCTGGGGAACGGTTAAACATAGTTAAAAATTAACAGCATATAAACATTAAAAAGCAATTAAACCATCATAAAATTGAATTTGCCCCTACCCTGGTAGCTATACCCCTGAGCATCACCATTTTAAATTAGTCAGGACAGTAATGATGAAAACCTCTGCCTAAAACCCTAGAATGCTGTTGCCAATCCTTGTACATACTGGGATAGCAACTGGCCTAAAAGGGGGCTTCATGTGTTATCAGAGAGATCAAGCTCTATCCTGTGGTGAACTTTCCATGGAGTAAGTTGCCCTCAGTCTTGCCTAAATACCCTGAAGGCACCAGATCCTATCTGATCTTGGAAGCTAAGTAGGGTCAGCCCTGGTTAGTACTTGGATGGGAGACCACCAACACATACCATGTGCTGTGGGCTATATTTCAGAGGAAGGAACTGGCAAAATTACCTCTGAAGATTCCTTGCCTAAGAAAACTATAATTCATGGGGCCACCACAAGTCAGCAGGCAACTTGAAGGCCCATATACACACAAGTTGTCCTCAAATAGAGGCAAGCTTTTCTTTGAGCCTTGTACTTGAGAATAGAACATATAGTCTTATGCATTAGGCACTCTCCTGGTTGCTGTGGTTTCAGAGACTTGGTTCTTTGCTAGCAGGCTGCTCAGTTTTTGTGAATTAGAAGGGGGTGCCAACGTGCCATGAATGACTAACATAAGGATGTGCTAGCCAATGGGCTAGTAAAAAGAAAACTATAATTGTTGGCTAGTAGGCTTAGTTGCAAAGCCAGGGAAACTGAATTTCAGAACATGAAACAACTGTGGAAAAGAAAGGCATCCTCTCTGTATTGTTTGGGTTTTAGGAAGCAGGAAGGTCATGCAACTTAGAATAATAGAATCATAGAGTTGGAAGAGACCACAAGGGCTATCCAGTCCAACCCCCTGCCATGCAGAAATACACAGTCAAAACATTCCCAACAGATGCCCATCCAGCCTCTGTTTAAAAACCTCCAAAGGAGGAGAGTCCACCATACTCCAAGGCAGTGTATTCCACTCGTACTGTAAGGAAGTTCTTCTTCATGTTTAGGTGGAATCTCTTTTCCTGTAGTTTGTGTGGGAAGGTAATGAGTCTAAAAAATAAAATTGTATTAAAAAATTCCAGGTTCTAGTCCTTTTAAAAACAACAAGAAATATCTTCATTTAAAAAGGGAGTTAAAAATCATTCACTTTAACTTCATGTTCATGCTTCATGCAGAGTGCGCTTAGGATTGCAGACTTAAGCTCTATTATCATTTAAAAGAAAAGTGTATTCACATCTGGGATCCCCCCAGTTAAATTAGACTCATTACAAAACAAAGGAGTCAGTTTAAAATGCAAATCAAAGTTTACTGAAAGTATATCAATCTCAATCTACATACTAAAACATACTTTAAAAAGAGGTCCCTAACTAAAGGTATTTAGGTAATAAAACTCACTCAGCCTACAGCAGTAGGAGGCAGACTTCGATGCATCATGGCATGGTTTCAGACGGCTTAAGATGGCTAAGAAAGCTCCATCCTCATGGAGAGACACAAACTTAGAAGGAGAAAGTTACACAAAAGCAATAAAATTCAAATTAGGTCATGTGTTGAATGACCCAGCACTTCCAGTTGGCTGGAAATGCCCAGTGAAATAAGAGAAAGGGAATTTTGGGAGAACAAATGCATGTAGGGAAAAACCCTAGACTTATTTTAGATTGTGAATGAGGTACACAAGATTACTTTTACATTACAATGATTATTTCCCCACATACTACAGTTTGAACCCATTGCTACCTTTCCATTTAAAGGTTGGGTTCTGCATGTGGCTTTCTTTTCCTCATCTTCTCTTCGGGTATGACAATTCAAATATTCAAGCAACAGCGCTTCCTCATTACCTTGCTTGGATGATGGAATTAGGGGCATACTTACCAAATTTGCAGATGACACCAAATTAGGAGTAGCTAATACTCTAGAGGACAGGATCAAAATTCAAAATGACCTGGATAGACTGGAGAGCTGGGCCAAAGCTAACAAAATGAAATTCAATACGGAGAAACGTAAGGTACTGCACTTAGGGCAGAAAAATGAAATGCATAGATACAGGATGGAGGAGACCTGGCTGAATGAGACTACATGTGAAAGAGATCTAGGAGTTCTAGTAGACCACAAGTTGAACGTGAGTCAACAGTGTGATGCGGCAGCTAAAAAGGCCAATGCGATTTTGGGCTGCATCAATAGATGTATAGAGTCTCGATCAAGGGAAGTAATAGTGCCACTCTGTTCTGCCTTGGTCAGGCCTCACCTAGAATACTGTGTCCAGTTCTGGGCACCACAATTCAAAAAGGATATTGACAAATTGGAGCATGTCCAGAGGAGGGCGACTAAAATGTTGAAAGGTCTGGAAACCTTGCCTTATGAGGAAAGACTTAGGGAGCTGGGTATGTTTAGCCTGGAAAAAAGATGGTTAAGGGGCAATATGATAGCCCTGTTTAAGTATTTGAAGGGGTGTCATATTGAGGATGGAGCAAGCTTGTTTTTCTGCTGTTCCAGAGACTAGAACATGGAGCAATGGATGCAAGCTCCAGGAACAGAGATTCCACCTCAACATTAGGAGGAACTTTCTGACAGTAAGAGCTATTCAGCAGTGGAACGCACTCCCTCGGAGCATAGTGGGGTCTCCTTCCTTGGAAGTCTTTTAACAGAGGCTGGATGGCCATCTGTCAGGGATGCTTTGATTGTGTATTCCTGCATGGCAAGGGGTTGGGCTGGATGGCCCTTGTGGTCTCTTCCAACTCTACAATTCTATGATTCTAAGAAAGCTCGCAGCCTAATATTGCCTTCTTCAGTCTGGAGGCTCTGTTCAGCACTGGAGAGGATGACGTGTCAGGGGGTGGCACGGGATGATGTGCCAGCTTTCAGTTGCACTGTGATGCTGCTTTTGCTACTGGCATTGAGGCGTTTTTGGTTGGGCATTCCCCTTCCCCATTTGTTTGGTTTATGTTTTCCTCTTCTTTAGAAATAAAAATACAGTAATAGTTTCTTTGCCAACTGTATGACAAAGCTCTGCATCAACCTTTTCCCCCTGTGCTCTTTCTCCTCTGGGAGAAAGGATCATACTGTTTGCCTCTTTTTGAGACGTACAGCAGACAAAGGGATTTTTAGACTACTTTACAGCAGTCACTCCAGAGTCAGGTTCGGCCGCTAAGAAGCTGCTTCTGATTTTTCAACCAGTCAGGGCTGCTCCAGATTTCAGGGCCTTTTGGCAAAATGCCCCTGCTGGACGTCCTACAAGGATTAAATACTGTAGAAAAGTGGAGGAGAGCAGGGAGCTACCTTCTAGCATGGCGGAGTGACTGGCTTTTCTTTTTTTCTGAAAGAAATAGGTGGGAAAACTCCTTAGAGAAATTTTCTCCCATCTATCATTTTGTTTTCTCACTGTGTGTTTGCCCAGTGAAACATCCGGGGCAGCATAGAAAAAACAAAATTACACCCACCAACAGAATTGTAGGAACGGAGCATGAGTCTTAGAGGTGGGGTTGGTGGGGGGCAGAGGCTCCAGTAGTGCAGGGATTTTGAGGTATGTCATTAGGCCTCATACCATTCTATAGTGCATTGGTATAATGTTGGATTTCCAGAAAGGACAATGTATTTGTCACTTGGGACTTCTTCAAATGTAGGGGGGAAAACCCAAGGAGGTTGGGAGAAGAACAGCGCTGTCCCACTTACAGTGTTCCCTTTCAGACGGCACCGTCCTTCCTCCATGCTGCAGGTGCCTCTTTTTATTGACAGGGGGTTTCCGTCAATAAAAGCAGCGCGTTTCTCATGCCTACAGCATGGAGGAAGCATGGGGGAAGGTCGGGAGAAGGACGGCATCGTCCAAAATGGAGTGCTGTAAGCAAAACAGTGCTGTTCTTCTCCCAACCTCCTTGTGGGGTGTGTGTCCCCCGTTTGAAAAATTCCTTAGTAAGCATAAGAAGTAAAGAAGTGAGGGATTTTTGTCCTTCGAGCCTGTGCAATGGATTTTTCTGGTGGAGCGCAGCGTGCACAGAACTGGCCTCACCCTTTAAACCAGAGATTCATCTGCCGTGGCCTTGCAAGCATGGACGGTAGCAGTGAGGTCCTTGGGTCGTAGGTTTGATTAGAGTTTCCTTCTCTTAGATTGTTGACCTAACAGGGTTGGACGAGAACCATCTGCCCGGGTTTGGGATTAGAGTTTTCCTTCTCCTAGGACGGTTGCCACAAGGCTAGAGAGCCCATCCTGCCCTTTGACGCTCTTTGTCAGACCCTTCGGTTTTGACCTATCTGGCATGGGAGACCCTACCGGTGGCTATTATGCCACCGCCAGCATAGCTCAAAACATCATTAGGGTACGCAAGCCTCTCTCCCACGACAAGGGGGCGTCAGAAGTGAGGACAGCATAGGAAACAGAATAGGGATGTGTATTGTATGATTTTTCTCTGTGTTTGTCCATCTGTGTAGTATATATTTTGTCATTTTTAGGGGGAAATGTTTGTTTGTTTAATATGCTGCCTTTCTCCCTACATGGAACCAAAGGTGGCATACAGCATAGATTAAAACAAAGTACAGCTAAACCAGTGATTATTATATAAAAAGTTATATATTAAACTAGCCTATTAAAAACTGCACTAATTCAAAACAGTTTAAAAGCATTTGTTTAAAAGTATTTGAATAGTTTAAATGTATTTTAAGAATTTAAAAATATTTTAAATGTTTGTTTATCCCTAGATGTTAAAAAGAGAAGACAACTAGCTAATAAGTATTAAAGAGAATCTATATATATAATTCTCTTGGGTATGTTGCCATTTCCAGTGTGCTGATTGGCTGCTTAGGAACCTGACCAACCAATCATAGGTCTGTTGGGCAGTCCATCAGCACACTGGGGGCGGGACCATGTAGATTCAAAACATGGCCGCTGGAGAAGGAGAGGGAGTAGTATGGGGGTGAATCTAGTGTGTGCTGGGGTGCAGGGGGTGGGGGCCAAGGGGCAGAACAAGCGGAGGGGATTGGCAGGGGGCAGAACAAGCAGAGGGGGGTGGCAGGGGGCAGAACAAGCGGAGGGGGTGGCAGGGGGGCAAGAACAAACAGAGGGGGTGGCAGGGTGGCAGAACAAGTGGAGAGGGGTGGCAGGGGGCAGAACAAGCAGAGGGGGTGGCAGGGGGCAGAACAAGTCAGGAGTGCCTGTTATCACGGTCAGGAGTGCCTGTTATCAACTTCGGCTGATACGCCAGCTGCGCCCTTTCCTGGAAACTAGGGACCTCGAAACTGTGGTACATGCACTGGTAACCTCCGTCTGGATTTCTGTAATGCGCTCTAGATGGGGCTACCCTTGTGCTTGACTCGGAAACTTCAACTAGTCCAGAACATGGCAGCCCGGTTGATTTCTGGCGTTTCCAGAAGAGAGCATATAACACCTGTGCTAAAAGCTCTCCACTGGCACAGTACAAGGTGTTGTACTGGCACAGTACAAGGTGTTAGTTTCCGGGCACAGTACAAGGTGTTGGTTATGACCTTTAAAGCCCTACATGGCTTGGGTCCAACTTACCTCCGGGACCGCCTCCTTCCGTACGACCCTCCCCGCACACTTCGGTCCCCTGGGAGGAATCTGCTACAGCCTATGAAAACAAGGCTGTCGGTGACCTCCCAGAGGGCCTTCTCTGCTGCTGCTCCCAGATTATGGAATGGCCTGCTGGACGAGATCCGTCTTATTACCAACTTAGACAGCTTTAAAAAAGCTGTCAAGACGGATCTTTTCCGGCAGGCCTTTCCTGAATAATTTTCCCGGCCCAAGACTCAGCTGCCCTTTCTAGGCTATGATTGTATGTTTTAATTTTTTCTTCTAATTTATATATATTTTTAATTATTGTCTGTTTTAATCCATCATAATTTAATATTATTTTAAGGGGTGGGTGGGCTAGGGTATTGTGATTATGGAGTTTTTATATTATAAACTGCCCCGATTGCGTTGCAGAGGGGCGGGATATAAATAAAATTTTATTATTATTATTATTATTATTATTATTATAAGCAGAGGGGGTGGCAGGGGGCAGAACAAGCAGAGGGGGGTGGCAGGGGACAGAACAAGCAGAGCGGGGTGCCAAGGTGGCAGAACAAGCAGAGGGGGGTGGCAGGGTGGCAGAACAAGCAGAGGGGGTGGCAGGGGGCAGAACAAGCAGAGGGGGGTGGCAGGGGGCAGAACAAGCGAGGGGTTGGCAGGGAGCAGAACAAGCAGAGGGGGTAGCAGGGGGGCAGAACAAGCGGAAGGGGTGGCAGTTTGGCAGAACAAACAGAGGGGGGTGGCAGAACAAGCAGAGGGGGGTGGCAGGGAGCAGAACAAGCAGAGGGGGTGGCAGGGGGCAGAACAAGCGAGGGAAGGGGCAGAACAAGCAGAGGGGGTGGCAGGGTGGCAGAACAAGCGGAGGGGGTGGCAGGGTGGCAGAACAAGCGGAGGGGGTGGCAGGGTGGCAGAACAAGCGGAGGGGGTGGCAGGGGGCAGAACAAGCGGAGTGGGGTGCCAGGGGGCAGAACAAGCGAGGGGGGTGGCAGGGGACAGAACAAACAGAGGGGGGTGGCAGGGGGGCAGAACAAACAGAGGGGGGTGGCAGGGGGGCAGAACAAACGGAGGGGGTGGCGGGGCAGAACGAGCAGAGGGGGGTGGCAGGGGGCAGAACAAGCAGAGGGGGTGGCAGGGGGCAGAACAAGCAGAGGGGGGTGGCAGGGGGCAGAACAAGCGAGGGGGTGGCAGGGGGAAGAACAAGCAGAGGGGGTGGCAGGGGCAGAACAAGTGAGGGGGTGGCAGGGGGCAGAACAAACAGAGGGGGTGGCAGGGGGGAAGAAGAAGCAGAGGGGGGTGGCAGGAGGCAGAACAAGCAGAGGGGGGGGCAGGGGGCAGAACAAGCAGAGGGGGTGGCAGGGGGGAAGAACAAGCAGAGGGGGGTGGCAGGGGGCAGAACAAGCGGAGGGGGGTGCCAGGGGCAGAACAAGTGAGGGGGGTGGCAGGGGGCAGAACAAGCGGAGGGGGTGGCAGGGAGTAGAACAAGCAGAGGGGGTGGCAGGGGGCAGAACAAGCGAGGGGGGTGGCAGGGTGGCAGAACAAGCGGAGGGGGTGGCAGGGGGCAGAACAAGCAGAGGGGGTGGCAGGGTGGCAGAACAAGCGGAGGGGGTGGCAGGGTGGCAGAACAAGTGGAGGGGGTGGCAGGGAGCAGAACAAACGGAGGGGGTGGCAGGGTGGCAGAACAAGCGGAGGGGCGTGGTAGGGGCCAGAACAAGCGGAGGGGGTGGCAGGGAGCAGAACAAGAAGAGGGGGCGGCAGGGAACAGAACAAGCAAAGGGGGTGGTAGGGGGCAGAATGAGCGGAGGGGGGTGGCAGGGAGCAGAACAAACGGAGGGGGGAGGCAGGGGGCAGAACAAGCAGAGGGGGTGGCAGGGGGCAGAACAAGCGAGGGGGGTGGCAGGGTGGCAGAACAAGTGGAGGGGGTGGCAGGGAGCAGAACAAACGGAGGGGCGTGGTAGGGGCCAGAACAAGCGGAGGGGGTGGCAGGGAGCAGAACAAGAAGAGGGGGAGGCAGGGAACAGAACAAGCAAAGGGGGTGGTAGGGGGCAGAATGAGCGGAGGGGGGTGGCAGGGAGCAGAACAAGCGGAGGGGGGAGGCAGGGGGCAGAACAAGCGGAGGGTGTGGCAGGGGACAGAACAAGCGGACGGGGTGGCAGGGTGGCAGAACAAGCAGAGGGGTGTGGCAGGGGGCAGAAAAAGCGGAGGGGGGTGCCAGGGGGCAGAACAAGCGAGGGGGGTGGCAGGGGGGCAGAACAAGCAGAGGGGGTGGCAGGGGGGAAGAACAAGCGGAGAGGGTGGCAGGGGGGCAGAACAAACGGCGGGGGTGGCAGGGGGCAGAACAAGTGGAGGGGGGGTAGGGGGCAGAACAAGCAGAGGGGGTGGCAGGGGGGCAGAACAAGCAGAGGGGGTGGCAGGGGGCAGAACAAGCAGAGGGGGTGGCAGGGAGGCAGAACAAGCGGAGGGGGTGGCAGGGGGGCAGAACAAGCAGAGGGGGTGGCAGGGAGGAAGAACAAGCGGAGGGGGTGGCAGGGTGGCAGAACAAGCAAGGGGGGTGGCAGGGGGCAGAACAAGCGGGCGTGGTGGCAGGGGGCAGAACAAGTGGAGGGGCCAGAAAGACCAGAGAGGGAAGCAGGTGGACAAAATAAGCAGAGATGGGTGGCAGGAGGGCAGAACAACCGGAGAAGGGGCAGAAAGAGCAGAGGGGGTGGCAGGGGGGCAGAATGAGTGGCAGGGGCAGAACAAGTGGCAGGGGGTAAGTTAACCCCCCCCCCAGCCTACCTCAAAGGGTTCTCATGAGGTCTCCTGGGCATTTTGTGGAGAGTTTTTTAATGGTGTATGGTACACCAGGTCTAGCTAGTTTCATAGAATCATAAGAGTTGGAAGAGACCACAAGGGCCATTTAGTCCAACCCCCTGCCATGCAAGAATACCAAATCAAAGCATTCCTGACAGATAGACATCCAGCCTCTGTTTAAAAATCTCCAAAGAAGGAGACTCCACCACACTCCGAAGCAGTGTATTCCACTTCTGAACAGCTCTTACTGTTAGGAAGTTCTTCCTAATTGTTAGGTGGGAATCTCTTTTCCTTTAGTTTGAACCCATTGCTCTGTGTCCTAGTCTCTGGAGCCACAGAAAACAAGCTTGCTCCATCCTCAATATGACATCCCTTCAAATATTTAAACATGGTATCATGTCTCCTCTCAACCTTCTCTTCCCCAGGCTAAACATACCAGCTCCCTAAGGTGCTCCTCATAGGGCATGACTTCCAGATCTCGCACCAGTTTCGTGGCTCTCTTCAAGAAACCATAAAACACATAACATGCAAGAAACCAAGAATATGTTGGTCATATATTGAGATATGGAAAAAAAAATTGTTACAGTTGATAATTCAAGGCAAAATAAATGGGAAAGAAAGTGCAAGAAGAACTCTGGCTGAAAAATGGTAGAAAATGGTTTGAATGCAAAGCTTTAGAGCAGCCACATCCAAAGACAATTTAGCCATGATACTATCCATCCTCCAGTAGGAGAGGAAGGAGAAGTCAACATTGATAACAGCATTGGCCATAGTAACAGCATTTCTCCCTCACCTCAACTGAAATAACTCAAAATATGGAAAACCTCTGATGTTATGGCAAACTTACAGTGAAATTTACTTCAGATAGCACGCCTAGGATAATAGCCCAAGATTTTATTTATTTCTTAAAATATTGATATCCCTCTCTATATCAAAATATCTTAAGGAGGGGTTCTGAAAGCATAATAACAGTTTAAAACAGCCTGAAACGATTTACAA
Source organism: Gambelia wislizenii (assembly GCA_030847615.1). Taxonomy (NCBI): domain Eukaryota; kingdom Metazoa; phylum Chordata; class Lepidosauria; order Squamata; family Crotaphytidae; genus Gambelia; species Gambelia wislizenii. The sequence continues at coordinate 266,540,667 of JAUMIR010000002.1, forward strand.
CAGTGTATATAGTATGCACTATATCAAAGCTATACAACAATGATAGGCTGCATGCTGCTGTTTGCAGGGGGAGGGCAGTATGGACCTTAGAACCCACCCCAATTTCCCTAAACCTTGGCATCTCCTCTCTCTCTCTCTCTCTCTCTCTCTCTCTCTCTTTGAAGCAGAGTTACATTGAAGGTTTGGTTTGAAGTCTATCTTTAAACTTGGTATAGGCATGAAAACTAAAGCATGATTTGTCCACTGCAAAGAGGCTTCATGGTAGCATCCAGATTCCCTTCCTTAGTTCCTCGTAGGGATGTAAAGACTATTCAAAAATATTTTTAAAATGGTCAGCAGTAGGTTTCAAAAGTGTCAAAAGCCAAATCCACACTACATAAATAATCTACTTTGAAACTGGATTATTTGCCATGGCTCCTTCCTATGGAATCCTGGGATTTGTGGTTTTGCAAAGCCTTCTCTGCCAAAGAGTGCTGGTGCCTCACCAAACTACAAATCCCAGGATTCCATAGGAAGGAGCCATGGCAAATAATCCAGTTTCACACTGGATTATTCCTGTGGTGTGGATTTGGCCAAAGAGAATCCTAGACAAGTTAGAATTATTGACAATGAGAAGCTTCATAGTTCAGGACCTGCTCTGTGTGAAAAATGCATGGGGGTTTAGACCCAAAAATGTGAAAGAAAAAAATGACAATTTTTGCACAGAAAATAACATACCTGTGCAGAAAATGATGTTATCTATGTAGAAAACTTGTTTTATGTGTGGAAATTTCTTTGCTGCCTGGAAAATACTATTTTTGAGCATTTTTTTGGCACAGAATAATTCTTGAATTGCAAATAGTCTTCAAAACTGCAAAGTTTTCAGTGATTTTCTTGTAGTGAGGAGAAAAAAGGTAAAATAATTTATTTAGAGACTGTGAGAATGACATTATTAAGTTTTACATTTTTGGGTTCCTAATTTGTGCAAAACCATAATTCGTCTCTAGATCAGAACTGGAAATTGATTAGGATCTCATAGCAAAAAGTAGTTTGATGAACCAAGAATTGAGGGAGGGAATTGGGAGTATTTAAATGAAGAGGGTTTCCATAGGCAGGGATCCTGTTTATGATGGTCCAACCACAGTTCAGCCATTATACCTGACCTAGGCCATAGACAGACACTGCATGTATGTGTGTATCATTTCCACAGATGAGAGCTTCTTACAGCATAGAATGACTTCATATTCACAGACTTAGAAGAAGCCTTAGAGTTCATGTGGTCCGATTTATCCAGTCTTCTCTGAAAGCTTGCCAGATTTGGGGCAGAGGGAGAAAATGTTGGTCTGTGGAACAGCACTTGGAGACACACTGAGCAGGGTACTGGTATGTGAGAGTCTGCTGTCACTCACCTAAGCCACTTGTGGCCACAGCTGATGGAGATTGCAATGTTATTTTTTTCAGATTAGCACTTGCTATCTGATCAGGGAGATCTGAATGTTAAAAAAGCAACTGAGGTGATGCTTGTAATGAGCTGGATACTGCCTTTGCCAGGTGTTCCTAACATTTAGTGTTAATACATTGCAATGTTTTTCTTAATTGCTTGTATTTTTAGGCTTTAAAAAGTGTATTGTACAGTTTTATGTGACTCCTCTCAAGAGGTCCTTCAGCCAGAAGGGCAGGATAGACATTTAAAATAACCACATAAGGATATTGGATTGGTCATGCTTGTGGGTATTCCTAGCTAAGTGCACCTGCTAAGGACCATTCAGCAAGGGTGGGGCATCTCTTTTAGTCTGCGTACCACATTCAGTTCTAGAGAAGCTCTCAGAGGCTGCATTCCAGCTGTGGGCTGGACTGAAGGCAGAAGGATAAGACCCCAAATACCAACATGTTTTAGCTTAAAGCCATTACTGCCAGGAAGTAGGCATCGCACAACACTGTGATAGCACTATCATTCTACTTTATCGGCTATGGCTGCCTTCTGTGGAATTCTGGGGTTTGTAGTTTAATGAGGCCTAAGAGCTCTCTGGTTGAGAAGGTTAAATGCTCCTCCTGAAACTGCAAATCCCAGGATTCCACAGGAGGCAGCCAGAGCAGTTAAGGTGGAATAATAGTGCTATCACAGTGTAGTGTGATAAGGCTCTTTTAGAATGGGAAAAGCTGAAAAACATGATGTCACTTCCTGTTGTGATTTTGAGAAGGACTAAAGACAAAAGTGGAGGTATTTGGACTAGCTTGGCAGCAGGCAGAGGAAAAATTGGCCACTTGCCCCCATGCAGTTGCCCAAATCTGAAATATATATTTTAGGTATCAAGAATGTTCTTGTATACCTGGCAAAGACAGATAATGTTTCAAAATATAGGTATGTTGTTGCTAGGATGAAGTAATGAAAATAAAAATGTATCTGTTTGGGTCCTTAGTCACATGATTTGTGCAGTACGTAAATCACAATATTTGGGTTGTGGGCTCAGAACATGTGGCACAAATAGTGAGAGCGGAGGGGAGCCGCAGAAGAAAAGGAACTAGAGTGCTACATCCAGGACTGTTCTGATGGCCCAGCTGTATTTCTCCCAGTATAACATTGTCTGACATTTTATGCCACACAGCATGAACACATGAACCCAGATATCTGTGAATGTGGGAGGAGCTATTTACTAGGAACAAAAAGTTTCAATGATTACAGATAGGAAGCATTGTACACTTCTTCACAACACGAACAGATTTCCCCCCCCCCCAGAAGGGGAGCATATATGTGTGTTATTTGGGGGTAGGGGCCACAGTTAGTGGTTGAACACTTACTTCATATACAGAAGGTATCAGGTTCAGTCTCCAGCATTTGTCATGAAGTGAGGCTACTGATGACAAGTTGTGTATAGAAAAGACTTGGGTTTGTTTGTTTTTTATTGGAAGCATTGGAAACTGGGATGTGGGTGGGGACTGAAAACAATCTTCCTCAACATTCTCTGTTTTCAAATGGTGACTCAAATATTTTAAATAGCATTTTAAAGCCTGAGAGAGAGAAAAATGCACTACTGCAAAGCCCCTAGGTTCAAATTTCAAGGGCAGCAGTGTAAATGATGATGGCATTTACTCAACAAACAATACCCTTAAGACCTGATGTGTGAAAAGTGCTTCCAAAATTTACAGAACAGTTAGGGCCTTCAATCATTTGGTCCAGTCCACACTTGAAGTCTGCTTACTGCTTGAGCAGTCTGGTGACTTTAAAAAGCAAAAAGTCTCTATTGCTTCCCCAACAAATGAAAAATGGATGAGAGTGTGTCCAAAAGCAGCTGTGCTTCTCATTTTGGGAGACAGGGGGAGGCTACCCTTTCATTGAGGAATAATGGGGCAGGGGCCTTTGAGATGATCTCTGTTTCCAGATGGGGATAGAAGCAGAATGTGACTCTCACTCTCTTCTTTTGGGCCATCCAGCTTCTGTCCCAGAGATAAACTCCACACCTAATACATGCTACATACTATTCCTTTTACTGTTGAGCCAGCTTTGCTGGGGTCTCCTTGGTCCTTGCCTGGGCAACAAGCAGGGATGAGGTGTCAGAAAAATGAGTGCTGCCCTTCAAGGTCCCCCAGGGGCTGATGTGACTCCCGAGGCACTAAAAGTTGCCCACTGCTTGTCTACAAGCTTTATTTAGGTCCCCAAGCTCTATTTGCAGCCTTTTCTCTTCCTTTTTATTAATAGCTGGTTTATTGGGAATAAATTGCTAACAAAAGAACTCTCCCATCTTTACAAAAGACTCTTGTTTGAGGTATTACATGGGGCCTAACTGTCACTGTGCCGTAACTTACCTGTCGTGAACTAAATGACTGAGGAATAGACTTGTCAGACCAAAAGTGTGGCAGTGCCACGTGTCATCTAGTAATCTCTATCACAACTGGAAACTGAGAGCTTGCCTCACATACACTATTCAAAGCAGCAGCTGAAGGTGAAAGATGGTTCCACAAAGGGCCCACCAAGCATGAGAAAATGGAGGGAAAATAGGAACCAGATTGGCTCATGAGCCATAAGTCAGCTATTGCGTTTCTCTGAATCCCACCTACAAATGCCTTTTTCCTAATTTGCATGTTTATTTGGACAATTTAGCTAATTTACGCAACTTTTCTCCATTGACCAAATTGTTCTTCTGTGTAATTCTTGCACCCATGTACAGTCCTTCACATTTTAAAATAAGTGCCTTGTTTTGTGCACACATTGTTTCTTGGGATTATCCTGTAAACCTCACAAATGTGTAAATGCTTGAAGTGCAGTGCACCTTTTCTCACAAGAAGACTCAAGAAGTGCAAAAATGAGGCTTTTGTTGAGACTGTCAGTTCAACAAAATTTCTTTCCATCTGTACCAGAGCTGTTTCAAGACCAGTCACTATGAATTCTGATTTAAGCAAAGATATTTTGTCAATTTACAATTCTTTTAATCTGAATGCACTTGCAGATCTTTGTTATTTTATCAGATGATTGCTTATGGAGCTGTTTTGTTTTTAAGTTATTCGGTTTTTATTTTGAATAGGCAACATTAACATTTAAAAGACAAATGCATATCTTAGATGTAGCGTACTCTAAAGTGTTTGCATCGCAAAAAGTATGAGTAGAACTATATAAAGTAGACGTTTTTTCTGTAACATCAGAACATCGTAATAGTTCTTCATACAAGTCGGCCCCTGGATCCACAAGGGATACGTTCCCAGACTTATTGCAGGTACCTGAAACTGCATATAATAGTGAACCACCATGAATACCATAGAATCTCTCTGGAGGACCTAGAAAATCTAGGGCAACTCTATGGTCAACTTCCAGCAAACGTTGACCATTGAGTCTCACTGGAGGACCTTCTGAGGCCTAGAGAGACCACCTACAGCCTGTTCTCAGACCTTCTGAAGCTCATGCATAGCCCCAGATTAAGAATCCCTGGCCTCAAGGAGTGTAGTACATTAATGACAGAGGCACTTCTAGGGTTGTGGCTCAGTGACATTCAATGTAATCCAAAACATATTTATATAAGAGGTGTTTTACTCAAACTTCCAATAGAATTTATTTCCATGTAACCATGCATGGTACTGCAATTTTACAGTGCAGTCTGATGCATTTTCTCTTAAGTAAGTCCTACTGATTTCAAGGGCTCTTATTCCCAGGTAAGTGTGTCTAGGATTGTACAGTAATAGTTACCATCAAAAGCATGAGCAAACTGCTGCTTGTATAGTATTTTTCTTTCTTTCTATGCCCTGTGGCCTACTACACTGTGCTTTCACTCTGGAAAGTGTCATAATCCTCTAGGATTTGGGGAGGGACGAAGAGGGAATGATCTCTTTCCCATTCTGTTGGAAGAAATTTATTTATTTATTTATTTATCCATCCCACCTTTCTCCCAGTATAGGGCCCAAGGTGGTGTACAACATTTTAAAAGTACAATACAATTAAGACATTGAACTGATTAAATTCCATTGAACCGGCCATTGGTGAAAGGGTGCTGGTTGCAAAGACAAGTGTGGGGGGACCGCTAGCCATTGTACAGCAACATTGTAGAACAACATATTTATTAAAAAAAATAACAAAGTTTTAATTAATTTCTGTTCTTGTTCTCCCACTTTTCCCGGTTTTATTGACTTTGATATTCTTTGTACCTATTTTATTCATGTTAGATCAGTGTAAGAATATCTTAGTATGTCTTAATAATTTCATTTTTCTTTCTGAGCTCCGTATGCCTGCACCACCATCACTTGGGAGATTTTTGAGTATAAAAGTGGTTCAGGAGTATTTGAAACACATTTTAAGAATGAGTATTGTGCTCTGTCAGCGCGATGCTGCAAGGGGCCATGCTTGCTAGAACACAGCCTGCATGCCATGAGCCAGATGAAAAAACATTATTGCAAATGAGTGCTGAGCTATGCATGCAGTTCCTCCTGATCTGATCTGGGACTGCAGGGCTAGAGTCCTCTTGGAAAATTGGCAGTATTGGGGAAAAGAAGTTTGTGTGTGAAGGGGTTAAATTTAGTTCTCCCCAATTCATTCTTCCATGTGATTCTTTCTTTATTAACAGAAATAATTGTCAGATGCATATTATGCATAAGGACTGATGACGCCTCCCCAAAGACCATATGCTGAAGATCAGAAAGAGAGCTGGAAAAAAACTAGGGCCTGAACACTAGAATTTTGACATTTTTCTTTAGATCTGGTATTTCTTTTGCATTAAACCCATACCTCCCAACTGTTCCAGTTTGGCAGGGACAATGCCAATTAATCCTCTGTCATCCCATTTTTTTCAGCTGCTTATAAAAAGTTCCAGTTTTTCCCTCAGTTTCCCACTTTTCCCTTCTCCTTGTTTCGGTTGCTACAAAATGAGTTCAAAGTGCAAATGTAGTTTGCACTCCCTTAACTGAGCAGTTGGGAGAGGAGAGGAGCTGGCTGAATCATGCCCATCTCAGGAAGCTTGGGCAGAAGCAAACTGCTGCAGCCTCTCCTAGCTTGTGTGTTCTTCATTAATAATATTTGCCATTTTGACCACACTCTGATGTCGCTTGGCCACATACATCCCAGTTTTCATCTGAGAAATGTTGGAGGGTATGTAAAACTTCTGTCTGCTTCTTCTTCATTGTATCCATGTTTAGGCCTTTCATAATGTGCTCCTAAATCACCCCTTCTTGCTATACATAGCCCTCCCTGCATATATTACAAGGGTTGAATGGCACCTTGCTCTGACTCTGGGCCAAGTCTCTCCATCTGTGCCCTCATGTCATCTTGCATTAGGCAGATGGCAAATTCAAGTGTGGCCCCAACACTGTTTCCCCCCATTTCTTGTGATCCCCTCCATATTTAGACATACTTAAATATGCATATACAAGGTGGCCCATAATTCATGTTAACTGAAGTATGGTGTTCTCAAAGCAGGTACAAGGCGTATGACAGATGTTGAGCTGTGAAAAACAGCAGGCTTTTGAATAATTGTATGTGCTTCTGCGTATCTATGGGGCCAGATTTTCTGTTATATACAGTCTCATTCACTGTTACCCCAAAGATGGAGATGGAGTTGCTTCCCGAGGACTGCTTGAGTTTGGAGAAGTAGCAGAGGAATATTTAACCTCCACTCCCCACTTGCCATTTTCATGTTCCAGACACCCCTTTCAAGTACCTTTTCTCCCTATGAGGTCAAAATGTGTGTTTACCTTTGCAGGCAACAATTTCAAACTAAGCAGGCCCGGGTAGGGGGCACAACTGTGTGATTTGGAGCAGGGAATGGTGGCAGTAAAAGGAGCACCAACTTTCCACCCCCCACTGCTTCTCCATTCCTGATAGTCACACCAAAAGTGGCTGTTTGTTTTAGGCAGGCTGTGAGGGTTCCACATGTCTGCAGTGAAATGTCTAATTTGGACTGTAAGTTTCCAACCTTCCATAAGCACTAGATTTTCCTTCCCTTTTTTTGGTGTGTGCGTGCGTGCACATGTGCATGCACACACTCTTCTGTGCTTGGAAAGGTGACAGCTTTCCTCCCAAGAATCTTTCTGGCTGTTAGCAGGTGTTCATTGCAGCTCTTTAATGGCAGTTCCCTTTCTCAGGGTTTGTTGGCTGCCAGTTGAGGTGTGAGGCGAGAAGGAAGCCCCAGGAGAGTTCATAGGCGAGCAGCTGCCCCTTCCCCCTCCCCACGCACACCTGATGCACTGTCTGCTGTCTATGAGTCTGTAATGGGATGGGCAGTGCTCCACCAGAACTCCTCTGGGAAACCTGGAGAACCCAGGCACTGCACCATGCAACAGAATGGCTGCTGTGGGATCTGGGCAGAGTGTGGGGTGTGGAGCAATCAGATTTTCTGCTGCTTTCACTCTTGCAAAAAATTGCACAGAACACTGGAAGGGACAGACAGGGTGGTGAACAGAAGGGATTTCTATGTTCACATGAGCTTCTCTGAACACATGTTAACACATAACCAAGGGCGCTGTGACAATTTCTGCGGGATTTTAACAGTATGTCACTTGATTTGATTTTCTTGCTGCTTTGCTTTCTGTTTTGTTTTCTTTTTTGTTGGCTTTGGTACCTGCTTTCAAGCATTTGGGTTGGGGAAAACCATAAAATCATGTGTAGGTGATAACTGTGTAGGGAGACTTAAGAGTCTGGTTCTTTGTGGCTAATTTCTACTTCTCAGAACTCTTAAGAAGTTAGATTTTTTAGTCATCCTCTTCAACTTTAGAGGATAAAGGTTGTTTGTCAATAAGTACCCTCAGAACTACAGAGCACAGAGGACACCACCTGCCTACCAGGAGAAGTCTCACAATCATTTCTCCATGTTCAGGAGGAACAAACTGTCTAGGGATAGAAATACAGATGAGCATAGCCTGAAATAGCTTACCTTTTTGGACTGCAACTTCCTTGGTCATGCTGGGTGGGGATTCTTGGATTTATTGTCCAAAAAAGTAACTTTCCCAAGGCTTCTGATGTATACTCAGAGAAACATGGCTACTCCTGTCCTGTTTAATGTACATGCAGCAAATACTTGTGTGTATCTGCACTGCAGAATTATGGGAGCTTGACACCACTTTAACTGCCATAACTCTGTCCTATGGAATCTTGGGGTTTGTAGTTTGTTGTGGCACCAGAGCTCTCTGACAAAGAAAATATCCCACAAAACTACAAATTCCAGAATTCCATAGCATTGAGTCATGGCAGTTAATGTGGTGTCTAACTGCTATAATCCTCAGGATCCTAGAATCATAGAATTGTAGAGTTGGAAGAGACCACAAAGGCCATCCAGTCCAACCCCCTGCCACACAGGAAATCACGATCAAAGCATCCCTGACAGATGGCCATCCAGCCTCTGTTAAAAGACTTCCAAGGAAGGAGACCCCACTATGCTCCGAGGGAGTGCGTTCCACTGCTGAATAGCTCTTACTGTCAGAAAGTTCCTCCTAATGTTGAGGTGGAATCTCTGTTCCTGGAGCTTGCATCCATTGCTCCATGTTCTAGTCTCTGGAACAGCAGAAAAACAAGCTTGCTCCATCCTTAATATGACACCCCTTCAAATACTTAAACAGGGCTATCATATTGCCCCTTAACTGTCTTTTTTCCAGGCTAAACATACCCAGCTCCCTAAGTCTTTCCTCATAAGGCATGGTTTCCAGACCTTTCACCATTTTAGTCGCCCTCCTCTGGACACGCTCCAATTTGTCAATATCCTTTTTGAATTGTGGTGCCCAGAACTGGACACAGTATTCTAAGTGAGGCCTGACAAAGGCAGAATAGAGTGGCAATATTACTTCCCTTGATCCAGACACTATACATCTATTGATGCAGCCCAAAATCGCATTGGCCTTTTTAGCTGCCACATCACACTGTTGACTCATGTTCAACTTGTGGTCTGTTAGGACTCCTAGATCCCTTTCGCACGTAGTCTCGTTCAGCCAGGTCTCCCCCATCCTGTATCTATGCATTTTGTTTTTTCGGCCTAAGTGCAGTACCTTACATTTCTCCGTATTGAATTTCGTTTTGTTAGCTTTGGCCCAGCTCTCCAGTCTATCCTGGTCAGTTTGAATTTTGATCCTGTCCTGTCGGGTATTAGCTACTCCTCCTAATTTGGTGTCATCTGCAAATTTGATAAGTATGCCCCTAATTCCCTCATCCAAGTCATTGATAAAGATGTTGAATAGCACTGGGCCCTGGACAGAACCCTGTGGCACCCCACTGGTCACATCTTTCCAAGACGAAGAGGAGCCACTGCTGAGCACCCTTTGGGTTCGGCCGGTCAACCAATTACAAATCCATTTAACAGTTAACTTGTCTAGCCCACATTTTACAAGCTTGTTTGCAAGAATGTCATGGGATATATCCACATGTGGGTTTTTTTTTAGCTACTCTGGCTGTTCAGGCATTGGGCGGCTGCTTCAGAAGTATGTGGAGGTACTAAAGAGGACCTCTTCCATGGGTACTGGGCAGCAAGTGATTTCACAAATGGGTATAAGACTATGGACATTCCCCAGCAGATGTGTCCCTGCCACTGCCAGTGCGATTCGTGTCTTACTTTCAAACTCTTAAGAAGCTTTAATTGTTTTCGCTTAGTCCCACCACCTTTGCAAGCATGGCTGGTGAGGAGTCCCGAGAGTGGCTGCTTGCTGGGAGTGCCTGCTCCCAGGCTATGGAACTCTCTTCTAAGGGAGGTTTGGTTCTCCTGCCGGCAGGCCAAGACCTTCCTATTTGAACACTTCATTTTTTAATCTGGTTAAGGCAGTGCAAATGGTAAGTTTTAAAGTATGTTTAATTGTTTTAAATTAAGGTTTTATTTTAGAGGGATTGTACAGTATTGAATGCTTTTTTATTTTTTGTATTCCTGATTGTTTTTAGCTGTATTGTTTTAACATATGATGTGAGCTGCTTTGGGTCCCATATGGGAGAAAAGTGGGATATAAATAAATAAATAAACAAATACATTCAATAAATAAATTATCCCAGGATGGAGATATGACTGGGACAAATATGTATACAACTGATACCTGTCTGTGATCGGTTGCAGTCCTACTGAAGGTATCCTCAGTGGCACGTCTGAATCTGTCCCTTTATAGTGGCTGTAAGAAAGAACATTCTGATTACTCAGGACAAATCACTTTCTTGATGAATAGCTCTTATAATTAGGGTATTTTTCCTAACCTAAATCTGTTTTCCACATGTTTTGGTATCCTTAGTGCAGAGATGAGCTCTTCACTCCTCCCCCTTTTCTCATGTCGTCAGCATATTTCTCTCCCCTCCCCACTTTTCTTGATTTTATTCTGTGTTGGCTATGTTTAGTGAGTTCTTGCAATCTTCCTTATGTTGGATTCCATCTTTATAACTCTGAAGTTATCAGTATCTTTTTTGACTTGTGATTTGCAGAACTGCATAGTGTACTCCAAATGAGACCTCAGGAACAGCGATTGGGGTGCAGTACAACTATGGATCTGAGGAAGTACCATAATCAAGCTGATATGACAGCAGTTGTTAGCCCTGTTAACACAACATATCTGGGGTAGCGATGTGAAGGCCTGGGGAAGAAATGGAAAATGGTGTGTGTGTGACTTTTTTGGGTGTTATTTCTTAAAACTTATTTTTCAGTAAAAATTTGGGGAAAATAGATAATGGAATATTTTCTTTTCTCTGTTTTAAAAAAAGTATTAATATATTTATTCCCTGCACATTGTTTCTAAAAACTACAGTAGGACCCGCCATATCCACTGCGGATTGGTTCTGGGGGTCCCCAAGGATACAGAAAACCATGGATAATAGCGAACGCCATTGAAAAGAATGGGACTTCTGGTTTAAAATACCATAGAGTTGCCTTGGAGGACCCACAAAATGGCTAGAGGAGATACATTTTCTAGGAAGACTCTATGGTAGGTGTGCTGTTTTGTGTCCTGTGGATAATTGAATCAGTGAATAATGAATCAGTGGATACAGGGGTCTTACTGTATGTACCAGGTAGACTATTCAAAGTGAGTGCCTGTAGACTGCTACTATCATGTGAGCCATCTGCTCCCACCTTGTGGCATGTTTCCAGGGGAATAAAAGAGTTGTAGCCAATGGGCACATATATGGTACTGGTTCCTTACACAAATACTGGTCCCCACATAATATAAAAGAAACATTGATGTACAGTATTACATAATTATAATTCCTGTTCTTGGTCTCCATTTCTCAGTTCTTTTTATGGGAATGAGTGTTTTACATCTGGTGGACACTTCTAGTTGTGTGCCTTCAGGTTGTTTCCAACTCATAGCAACCCTAAGGTGAAACTATCACAAGGTTTTCTTGGCAAGATTTGTACAGAGGGGGTCGCCTTTGCCTTTCTTTGAGGATGAACGTGACTTGCCCATGGTCACCCAGTAGGTTTCCATGGACAAGCGAAATTTGAACCCAGTCTCCAGAGTTGTAGTCCAACACTCAAAGCACTACACCACACTGCTCTTCTGGTGGGTAGTATAGAGGCCGAAAGGAGACAAAATACAGGCATACCTCAGTTAACAAAGCCTCTGAGAATAAAAATTCTTTTTACAAAGTCTTTTTATGCCTTCTCAGACCCTGTTCCTCCTTGCCCTCTGTCTAGCTGGAAGGTGGTTGTTGTTTTGCAGCATCAGCTCTGGGAAGATGGTGGACGTGACTGGATAAACACAGCAGCAGCATGTCTGCGGTAAACTATACCCTACACTTTGAGATGGGAAACAGTGGGATTCTGGTCTAACAGATCCTACTGTAGTTGTAAATGTTGATGCACGGCAGGCCAGGCAAACAGTAGCTGCTTCTAGACTCCCTTATTGAGCATGTGTGAATAGCAAAACAGATAAAAAAAAGGGGATTGCTGATATGGCTGCCTCCCCAACTGCTCCCAACACATTAAAAAAGGATAGATTAGTAAGTCTGGCCAATCATAAGAAAAGCTGAGATTAGTGAAAGAAACAATCATTCCTGGATGCATTTTGGAAGAAGCCTTGGTCTTTAAAAGTTCATAGTGTTTTTGTTTATTTATGCAAGGCTTACTGACCTGTTGGTTTTGTTTCACATCTTTAGTTTTGAATAAAATGTCTGCTGAAGCATATTCAAGCTGCTCTTTTTTCAAATGTAGAAACCTATCACTATTCTTTCCATGTTACTTTTGCCTCTGGTATTTCTGTTAAAGAAGTAATGACCAGTTAACAAATCTGCTTTGTTAACCGAGGTATACCTGTATTTTTTATTTGTTTGTATAATGTGGAAGGTCTCTTCCATCTTACTGTTTTTTTCCTTGATACTCATAAACTGGCAAAGTTAAACATGTTCCTTACAGTCCAGGTGTTCCTTACAGTTTAGGAACTTGTAGCTCCATTTGTAAGAAAATCTAAAATTTACAAAATAACTGTAATTTGTAATGATTCTATGGATAAACTCTACTTTCAATATACTAAACATAATAGTTTTGTCCCAAACCAAGTTATACATAATGCATATTATGTTCCTAAAAAACAAAGTGACTTTCAGGATGCAGCTATACGAGCCAGAAAAACCCTGGGGCTCGTTTACATGACAAACATGTCCTGGGAAGAATTTGTGATGAACCCAAGTTGTTCACACATACATCGTGATGATCTCGCACTTTTCAAAAGGGGGGGCACCTTATAACCTTCAAGAAGTCGGACTTTCTGTCCTGCTGTTTGTCCTGTGTTTTTTAAAAAGTCACAGATGGTTGCGAAAAATCAGATATGTGAACAGGTTGGGACAATTGTCCCACTGTTTTCCTGTGCCTTCACCTGAGAGGATAGTGGTATAGATGCCGAAAACAGTACACGGGCAAGGAAAGGTGGACATGACTTCCCATGTGGAGACAATAGACTTGCTCACTATTTGGGGTGAACAGAAGATAAAGGAGCAGCTGGGAGAATGCTACAGAAAAATAGACATTTTATAAAAAAATAGCTGCGGAAATGAGGCACAAGGGGCATGATCGGATCGCTGAAGAATGCCGGTGGCTTCCGTTATTGGCCTCCAGTGCCTGGTAGAACTGGCCCTTAAGATTTTTTCAACTTGGACCGGCACTGGAGGCCCATCCTGATGAAGTCCCTTTCCCGGAGGAACTGCGCTGCCTCCAAAAAAAGTTGTAGTTCCTCCGGTTGGAGGATCGCAATGAGGTGGCCAGACGCACCAGCCTGCTGGGATAGACTCTCCAGAAGGAGGTAGGTCTCATTGGTTCCCCAGTAGGTGATGCGCCAAGCCACCCAATCACGTGCTCTAACCCCCTCAGCCATCATAACACCATGAGGCAGTTTGCAGAAACTCGAGTTTTTATATTTTCGTAAAGACCATTAGAATCTGTCCTTACCTATAGGATCTTGCAACTTAACTTTTAAGATTTTTAAAGTCTGTGCCTTGTAAACAATTGGTGTTCTAGCAGAGTTAGCTACTTTCCTGCACTTCGCCGCCTCATGGACCCATTTTTTAAAATTTTTAGGTCAGTTAAAGTCCCCTTTCTGTTAATTACAAACTTCAATTCAACAATGTAGCCACTTAGGTGTTCATAAACTGTATCGGTTCAAACAAGGTTATGAACATGAGCTGCGCTCCTTCTAAATAACATGTAAAAGCAGTCGCAACACTTTAGAATTCAATAGTTCAGTATTAAACATCACGGTAGAATCGTAATATCCTTTTGGTTTTGTGATTTTACATATTTTCACAACTAGAATAAGATTTAAAAAATCACAGCTATGTTAATACATAATGTAATGCATTATGTTAATGCATTATGTTAATGCATAATGTTAATGTTAATGCATTAACGTAATGCTATGTTAATGCATAAAGGGTGAAAGCACTGATACAGCATAGGTGTGTTAATTGTATCAATTCCACATAACATCCTACTTCATAAGTTGGAGGAGTACTGTTGCATCTGTTGCATGAGAAGGAGACATAACAGTCTGACATGCTGCCGATGTCTCTTTATGGCAAGCAGTTTCATGGTACCATGAATGAGGACAGCGATAGCCATACAGCAGGCTATTTAACTTTCCATGATTAAACCTATATGAAAGTTATGGTGGATCACAGTCACTATCGACCTGGTAAATGTTCACTGACCAATGCAGAAGATTGAGCAAACATTTGTGGCAGCCAATAGCATTATTCGTGGTGGGAAACTCCACAGGAAGTACGTCACTAAGATTGTGAAAAAACGAGTACAGTCGTCCCTTCACATGCACGAGAGTTAGGTCCCCCAGATTCCTGCGAATGTGAAAAATCCGCGAATAATGATTGCACTCCCCCTCCCCGCCAAAGCGACCATGGGGCCTCCGGAGGCCCCATAGTTGCTTTCTCCGGACTCCCCAGTCCCTCCCTAGGCCTTCACAGGGCCTCAGGACACCCTCCCGAGGCCCCGTGGAGGCCTCCATGGCCTTCCCCCTCGCTCCCAAGGCCTTCATGGGGCCTCGCAAGGCCCCGTGGAGGCCTCCCCGGCCCTACCCCCTCCCTCCCAAGGCCTTCACAGGGCATCACAAGGCCCCGTGGAGGCCTCCCTGGCCCTACCCCCTCCCTCCCAAGGCCTTCACAGGGCGTCGCAAAGCCCCGGTGGAGGCCTCCCCGGCCCTACCCCCTCCCTCCCAAGGCCTTCACAGGGCCTTGCAAGGCCCCGTGGAGGCCTCCCTGGCCATCCGCCCTCCCTCCCAAAGCCTTCACGGGGCCTCGCAAGGCCCCGTGCAGGCCTCCCCGGCCCTACCCCCTTCCTTCCAGGGCCTTCACGGGGCCTCCGGAGGGTCTCCGAAGGCCCAGTGGAGGCCTCTCCGGCCATCCCCCCTCCCTCCCCGGGCCTTCACAGGGCCTCCGGAGGCCCCGTGTCGCAGTTTTGGGAGGGCGTGGGGGGCCCTCCCAAAACCATGAATATCCAAAACCGCGAATGCTGAGTTCGCGAATGTAGAGGGGCAACTGTAATTGCATCCTTGTCTCTCTCTGTGGCTTTTCTTCGCAAATGAAGATTCAGGAAGGACTCATCCCGCGCTTTCTGCAAGCGCGCTGATGACTAAAAAGGCCAATCCAAGATAAACAAGTCCGGTTGCAGAAAGCACAGCAGAAGGTCTCCTTGGGGGATGTTTCCGGGTTGTGATTCTTTCTGTGTTGTTGTTTCTCTTCAAGACTTGTTTGGCATGAGTTCAGGGAGTATTTGTATCGCTTTTTTGGAGTGCCCCTCTTATGCTGACCCTTGGTGAGTTCACCGTAGAGTACTATTTTTTGGAGCGCCCCTCTTACGCTGACCCATGGTGAGTTCACCGTAGAGTACTATTTTGGGGAGGTGATGGTCCTCCATCCTAGAAATGTGCCCTGCCCAGCGCAGCTGTGTTCTCAATATCATGGCCTCAATGCTGGTGATCCCTGCTTGCTCAGGGACAGCAACATTTGTCAGATAGTCAGTCCATCCTTGACTGACAGCTAAAAAAATATATTATGGAACCTTTTCCCATGTAAACAAAAACAAAACAACAACAACAAAAAACCACAGGATACTATGTCTCAGGATCTTGCTTTTGTCATGAGAGAAGTTGTCGTGTAAACAACGATCCCAGGATATTGTTCATCCCGGGACAAATTGTGTAAACAATAAGAGACGAACTCAGGATAAGGATATCTTGCTTCTTCCCGGGATAAAAACTGCCATGTAACTGATCCCCTGGATTGCTCTGCAGTTATGGCAAATCACAGCAGCTGCAATTTGTCTTAATGGTTTTCTGGCCCCCAAAAGCTTCCCATGTCCGCCAGTCAAGATGGCAGCTGTGAGTTAATTATTCGCATTTTAAATTACCGGCGTATAAGACGACTGGGCATATAAGACGACCCCCCCCATTTTCCAACCAAAAATCTAGGCTTAGGCATATATTCGCCATATAAGACCACCACCCCCCCAATTTGGCTGGCTGGCAAAGAGGATCAGCTGGGGGAGCCTTGCCAGCTGATCCTCTTTGTTTGCCAACTCACGAGGATCTCCTTGTGAGTTGGGAAAGTGAACAGGACCAGCTGGCAGGACTCTCCCAGCCAGCCAGCCAGCTGCAACATTCTCCCCTCTCTTCAACCTTCCAGTCAAACTAGACTCGAAGGTGGAGGAAAGGGGTGAAAATGCCCAGTTTGCCTCAGCAGCCCCCTTTCCTCCGTCTTGGCTCTTCCGAAGGGGACCAAGGCGGGGAAAATGGGGGCAGCTGCGGCAAACCCCTAGATTTGCCCCCTCTCCCCACCTTCAAGGAAGGTGGGGAGAAAGGGCGAAGATGCCCCATTTGGCTCCGCCGCCCCGATCTCTCCTTCTGGGCTCCCTTCGGAAGGGCGCCCAGAAGGAGGACACAGGGCTGCGGAGCCAAACCCCTAGATTTGCCCCCTCTTGAAGGTGGGGAGAGGGGGAAAATCTAGGGGTTTGGCTCCGCAGCCCCGATCTTTCCTTCTGGGCTCCCTTCGGAAGGAAGCCCAGAAGGAGGGATAGGGGCTGCGAAGCCAAACGGGGAATCTTCGCTCCTTTTCCCCACCTTCCTTGAAGGTGGGGAGAGGGAGCGAATCTAGCGGTTTGGCTCAGCGGCCCTGCTTGCCCTGCCTTGGCTCCCTTTGGAAGGGAGCCCAGAAGGAGGGATCAGGGCCGCGGAGGAAAACGCGGCATTTTTGCCCTTTCCCCCCACCTTCAAGGAAGGTGGGGGAAAAGGGCGAATCTAGCGGTTTGCCTCGGCCTCTGCAGAGGCAATCGAGCGGCGGTCGCGGCAAACCGCAACGTTCGCCCCCCTCCTCTGTCTTCCGTTGCTCCCCAAAGGGGGAGAAGGCAGAGGAGGGGAGCGAATGAACTGCTAAACACTTTGCTTCACCCCCCTGCTCCAACTCCTGCCTCTTCGCTCCGTTTGCGAAGAGGCAGGAGATAGGTAGGCAGGCGAAGCAAAAGTATATCTGGCGTATAAGACGACCCTCAATTTTGGAGGGCATTTTCGAGTGCTCAAAAGTTGTCTTATACGCCGGAATATACGGTACCTGAATTTGTTGCCAAACTTAAAAAAAAAAGTGTGATAAAGCAATATTTTGGCTTTACTAAAAAGAAAAAAAACCACCCTATTTTATTGCCTTAGTGCTTGTTCGCTAAGGTGAAAATCCAACATGATTGCTTCAGGCGCTTGACTTATTTAGCAAGCCTCCACACTGCTCATCTGGCCAATCAGATTTGCACTTCCACTCATATGGGAAAGTGAATTGCTTGTCCCAATGAACAGGAATACACATTCCACTTGCTGTTTTTTAAAAACTCTGGGGAAAGCTGCGAAAGCCTTTCCTTTGGAGTTTTTGACGTTTTTGGCCCGCCTCCTTCTGAATACAGCATAATGATGTGGGATCCCATTACGACAGGTAGGATTCTCCTCACATTCCATGAGGAGTATTTTCACCATTTAGACAGGCCCTCAATCTATAAAGTGGGCTAATATTGTGTTCTTTTCATTTGTCCATTTTTTCTCTTCCCCTCCCCCACTGAAAAAAAAACCTGGATGAAAGGTGTCTTTCCCTTGCTTCAAAATTTCCAAAAACATTACATCTGTAATCTGGGGGTATGAATGTATGGATGGAGAAAAGGGGACTATAGCTGCTGCTTTCAACCGTAGCCTCCAGGCACTCATATGAAGCTATAAATGGAGCACATGTGTAGTGTCATCTTCTTCCCCCATGCAACATACTGTATTCATATCCCCAGATGTGTCATATGGACAGAATGTTTGATGTCCCTGAATTATGTCACTGATAAAGTTTATCACAGGACCTGTTGAATGGCAGTGCTTGCATATATCTTCCTGCCCACCCCCGTTCTCTGTGTATGTGTCTTCAAGTTATGGCGACCTCATTAATTTCATAGGGTTTTCTTAGGCAAAGAATACTCAGAAGTGGTTTTGCCAGTTTCTTCATCTGAAATATAACCTACAGCACCTGGTATTCATTGGCAGTCTCCCATCTAAGTACTAACCAGGGCTGACCCTGCTTAGCTTCCAACAGGATCTGGTGCTTACTTGTCAATAAATGAGAGTGAGATTATAATAATTTAATCTCAAGAGTTTGCATTATTCTAGGTAAAGAATCCTGTTTAGTGCAAAATTATATGGAAAGGGCTGGTTCACATGGGCGGATTCCTCTGCACAGTCATGTAGGTATAGATACCCAAGTGCACAAGCTAACATAAACTAGGCTGCATGACTGGGAGTTGGCAGCCATTTTTGTAATTGTAGCTGTAGTTGTCCAGCAAAAATGGCTGCTCTTTCCTCAGGGTGTAGCCTGGCTCATGGATAACCTTCTTACAAATGGACGTGTATATGTATTGGCGGTCACATAGAAGAATTCAGCTGTAAAAACCAGCTCAGAATCTGAATATTTTCAGGAAATGTGCTTCTGCTGTTGGTTTCTTCGATAACTATTTTTGGCCAATCTGGTGTCCACTATACAGCTGTTCTAAAAATGGAGAATGTATTTCATGAACAGTGGTAACACATGAAAATCAATTTGGGGCTCAGAATTTTTCTAAAAAATTGCAGTGTTGAGAAATAAAAAATAATATAAAATAGATTGTTACTTTATTTTTCTTAGGGCATACTAACCTGAATGAAGAGTTGTACATTTTAGAAAAAATAAAATTATAATCAGGAAAGTATCTTCTTGTTTATAGATTTTCCTTGGGTTTTTTCCGGGCTGTGAAGCCGTGTTCTGGAATAGTTTCTTTATGACGTTTCGCCTGCATCTGTGGCTGGCATTGTTTCCCGAACCCTAACCCTAGAAAACTGGAAATGCTATATCCAGTTGTGTTTAGGATATTGGACAAGGGCTTAGAAAACTTCATGTTCAAGTCTCTCTTTAGCCATGAGACTCACTTCCAGCCCATTACTCTTCCTTAGCTTGAATGACCTCACAGGGTTGTTAAGAGGGTAAAGGTGGGGTGTCAGAAGAGCCATGTATAGTACCTTGAACTCATAGGAGGAAACTATAATAGTAACAAATAAATAAATAAAACAGGGTTGAGACTACCTCATATACCCTTGTGCATTGTTGTGTTGCAATTTAATTTACAGCATTTAATCTCTCTAGGACCCTGATATTTGCAAGGAACTGTACCTGTGTGATACTCTTAATACAATTTCAGGTGCTCCAGTGTGTGTTAAGTGGTAGGAATAAAAACCAATTATTAACTATAATGAGTCAATGAGGATGGGGCAACAGTAAATGGCTGACTTGCCTGTATTCTTTGCCTGTGTTCCTGTGCATGCATTTGTTCTTTAGAAAACTGAAGGGGCCACCCAGGTATTCCCTCTCTCTGATTTAAAATGAAACAGGGAAGAAAATCTGTGAAACTGAATTAGAGAAACTAGATTTATCATGGTAACATTAGTACAGTGTGAAATCTGCAGCAATAAAACATGGCTGATACTAAATCCTGTACATGAAACTCAGCGTTACCGCAGTATGAGCTCAGTCCCATAATCAGCACATAGTAGAAAGTAGATAATTTAAATAGTGTAATTTAAATTGTGTTCACTAAAATGCTCATATTTACAATGCTACTACATAATAACTCTATAAAAGTATTTAAATATGACTAAACTGAGGGCTTGTCTATACGAGGCAATAAAATATGGATTGATGAGCACTAATGCCAATTCTCACAGCAGCTTTCATTTGTCTTAACATTTCCCCTCCCAAGAATGCAGGCATGCAAAGCTATCCATGTTAGTTGTTCCAATGGGCATGCCTGCAAATCAAGATGGTGGGCGTGACTGAATTACTCACATTTTTATTGTTTTTGTTTTTGTTTTTACAAAAAGCATATCCAAGGTGCGGAAGTGTGATATTCTGCTGTGTAGATGCTCCCCTAGTGTTGGACCAGCACTTTTACCTCCTTGTTTGTAGTGAGGATATGCCATGTGCGCTAGGTGTGTCTTTTGTCATCTTCCTCTTTGCTTACTTTAATGTTGGTTTTTTCATAAACCCACTGAGACTGTAATCTACCTGTTAAATAGAATACTGTGGCAAAGTAATTACAAGGTGATGTTATTCTGAAGACCCATGAGGCTGGCTACATGAGAAGGAGAGAGGTGCTGAAAGAAACCACCAGTCAAACTGAAAGTGGTTATTACGAGCCTTGTGTTTCGTTGTGGCTGAGGGACGGTGCTCTGCTCTGTAAGCAACGTGGCGATTAAAATGTACAGCCAGGCAGTTCTCAACCAAAGCCAAATTCCTCTTTGTGCTGTCCTCCAAATTTCCTATGTAAGATTTTGTATGCGGGGGTGGGGGGTGTTGGAACAATAGGCTAGATTCAGGTTATTTGTAGTTAGTTTTGACTCATTAAAATTGGTGTGCACGTTCTGAAGTATGGTTAAGTCTGCAGCTACCTCAGTGGGCCAGATTAAAAATTAGTTCCACCTAGAAGAGGGATTGTTAGTGTCAACTGAAGTTCCATTTGATTTAGTCCAATACATTTACAAGGGCACAGTTCTATTACTTAAGTCTCAATGCTCTGCCCCCGTGATCCTTGGCTCAGCTACACCACTAGTCCTATTTCCACTTCAGTTTGCCATATATTTTTATTCAGTTTTCAGTAAAAGACTAAACAAGAATTCACATGCATATTTGTTAATGCTCTCCCCCTGCAATTCTTCTTTTATTGAGTTTTTGCCAGTAGAGATAATAAACACTTAACAGAAACAAGAAAACAAATTTAATGTATGCTTCATGGAATTCACAGAAATATGCAAATTGAAGAATAATAATTTTGCAATTTGTGTATTAATGCGGGAAATACATATAAGGTTGGTTTGTTTTAAAACAGAAGCAACGTTAATTTTTCTACCTTTCCTATTAACTCCTGGGGCTCAGCTAGATGGAAGAATTAATAGCGAAAAATGGCGCCTTACCTCCCTATTGCAGCAGTGTTCATTTGTGCCCATGACTCATTCGCAAGATCACTGACATGGAAACTTGGCCATGTTTGCAGTTTACACAGAGCATGCCCCTGAAAAAAGATGGTGGCCGCGAGTGAATTGTCTGCCGAAAATCTCCCTCCATTCTCCCCCTCCCGTTTCCCCCCTTAAATGACAGATGCAAAAGAGCTATTTTCTGCTTTTAATTTTTTTTCCTTTGCTTTGCTGCTTGAACGATCGTGCACACAATCTTTTAGCTGGCAAAAAAACCCCAACAAAACCCAATGGCGATTCCAACCGCTTCATCCCTTGTAAGCCCACCTCTGCCAAGGTCTGACCAATCACGTTTGAGTTCTTCTATTTGTCCCTATTCAAATTGGTTGTTCATACGGCCAGTTATGTTCATTTTCGTGCACTATTTTAAAAAGATCGTGAGAGACAGCGAAAGCCCCCTTCCTTCCCAATATGGTGAATCCCGGCAGGAGCTCATCTAAACAAAAGGTATTCTGCCTGCATTCTTTGTGGATTTTTTTTTTTTTTGCCATCTAAACAACCCCCAGGTTTTCTTCTAAAGGGCATTTAGTGGGTTGTGTCCTTTGGACATGGATGCTGGGAGAAGGATTGAAATTCAGGAATGAGAAGGAACACAAGCTAGTCTTCATATCTGCTTCTTCTCTACCCATGTGCAAAAGCAAAGACCAAGGGTATTTGACCAATCTGGGGAGGGAAAGGTTACAAAACTAATATTGTAACGTTGAACTCACAATCACCTTTTACCTAGAGTTTATAGGATGAAAACTTATTCTTGCCAGAGAATAACAAGAGTTGCTGGAGGAATTTACTTGGGTTCTCCAGAGTTTAATGGTCTGAGCAAGGAGCATCTTATCTCACTACAGTGGAAAATGGGGTTGCTCAGCTCAGTTATGCTTCAGTTGTGCCAGATTTTTTAGCCCATTTTGTGTGTGTATTCTAGGATTGCCAGAAATTTCCTCTATTTGATGACTGGAAAGCTGCTCCTTTCATATAGTCTGAAAGCCCCCCCCCATCCCATTTTTTAAAAAAGTGTATAATCTTCATAAAGACAGAAATGTGTGCATTGTGTAATTTATGAATGTGGACAATATATTAATTTTTCAGAGAAACATATGGCTACGTTAACTGAAATCAGTACCTTTATTTGGTAATTAGTTAGAGCAGAAAACTTGTTAATAGCTGCTTCCTGATTGTCATGAATTTTGACTGTCCCTTATTGCTGTTTTGAAAACCTGGCAACACTAGTGCACCTGTGTAGGGAGGATATAATGCACTTCCCACCTCCCAATTCACCCAGTGTTGGTGGTTTTCTTCCCCATCTACTGGTACGGTTTGTCCAGAATTTTGCTGCACTTTATCTTATTTGCTTAGGGTTTCCTTTTCACTGGAATGGTCATTGGATTATCAATCCTATTGGAACTGGTTATGTGCTTGCATCAGAGTGGATAGGGAAAGCTGACTGAGAGCAGCGCTCTTGGTCTGGGAATGAAATGTGTCACCATAGCAATCAGGTAGTAAATGAAATCAATTCAGGATCCTGAATATATAAACATTCTTTTCACCATGGTCCCTTAAAAATTACTGAGTGTGTGTTGTGTGTCTTTAGGCTTGTCTCGATGGGTAATTTACCCTGGGTCCCCCACCCCCGTGTCGGAGCCCTGCAGTCCAAACAACACCTCTAGAAAGTCCTGACAACATCCAGGGCAAAATGGGTGGGGGGAGCTGGGGCAAACCCAATTACAACAGTTTAAAAAAAAAAAAACACCCAGGAAAGCCCGTGTCATGTGGGAAAACCCAGATGGGTCCAGTGCAGGAACACAGGGTTCATACCTGCACACTGAGCTGAATCTCTGGACCATGTCACCATTGCTGGTGTTGCTCTGCAGCCAGGAAGGAGGCCCCCAGCACGTGATCAAGGTGCCCTGCATGCGCCTAGCCTTGATCGCATGCCGAGGGCCTCCTTCCTGGCTTCAGAGAGTGCAACACGTGATAGCAGCGGAAGCGTCTGCTGATACAGGCTGGCATGTGTATGTGGACTTCCACCTGTTTTGTCACAGTAATGGAGGATCCAGGCCAGCTCTGGAATGGGAATACACCAGCCGGAAGGTGGTGTATTCTGGCCAGTGCAGACAAGCACTTTGTCTTCCACTTCGGGTGGAAATTTTCAGAGCCATTCAGGTCACGAACTGCTATTCAATTCAGCCTGTATTCCTAGCTGGGACTGCCTGTTCAGTTGGCTTTAGTTATCTGGAAAGGATCTACCAAAATCTGGAAAGGATTCCTCAAAAATTGATCCTAATTGTACCTTTCCTTAGAAAGCAGCACCTCCAAGCTATTAGAGCTCCTTGTGCAGCTGTCCCTTTGAGCTGCTCTATGCTCTATGCTAGGCATTGTAAGCCATTGCAGCAAGTGAAGGGTTCAGTGTGTTACAGTTTGGGCTTGGTGGTTCTGAAAGGAGGTTGCAGTTGGCTGCCCAGCCCTTGCCTTTGTCACTTGCAGAGGAAAATTTTTGCCTTGTTAGCAAGCTGTCTTCTGTCGAAAAGCCGGTAGGGTCTTAGCTGTGTCATCCTGCTTGGAAGTAGGCCAAGACCAAGGGGATCACTCACATTTACAAGCAGCCTTGCCCATACGAGAATTATTGCCTCTACACATAACTCTGTGTAGGCTAAGAGGTAAGGCTTTGTATATATACACTCAATTTTACACACACACACACATATGCACACACAAGTGCATATGTGTGTGCTCTTATGCAAGTGTTCATGAATCATCTTAATTGTTAGTTGAGAAAAAGATGCTGTCGATATTGAACCCAAAGCTAAAAAAGTAATTCATTGTCATTACTTCTTAACAGAGTTTAATAGGTTATTTCCTGTTGTTATTCATTGCAGCATCAAGGCATTTATCTCATTGTGTTTGTTCTCACATTACTTGAGTCTTTTTGTTATTTTCCATGGGGCAAAAGAAAAAAAATGCTATTCTCTAAGCAAACCTAAAACTTGGGGCGGGGCGGGGGGAAATAGTTTCTTTAAAACTGCCCCAAAATAGTATTCGCATTCCCAGTTATTATGTTGCTTTTGGAATACAACTTTGCTGTGTCCCCAATTAAAGAAAAACAAATCATTGTTACAGATAGTTACAATACTGTACTTATATTTTTTTTGTTTCCAAGCTTTCATTAAGGTCAATATGGGCAGACAGCGTTTGAATCTATTGCTCTGTGTCCTAGCCTCTGGAGCAGCAGAAAACAAGCTGGATGGAATGGACCGGAGTCCAGACAGGCACATTGGCCACCACCACCGGCTCCCTCGCTCTCTCTGAAGCCAGGAAGTTAGCCCCAAAAATGTGACAATGTGACCAGCATTGGTCACATGATGCAGAGCTGCTCCCTGCTGCGGAACAGCGACAGCAGAAGGCAGCTGAAGCGATGGGTCACGCAGGACCTGATCCGTTTTTCCCCCAGTGGCAGCAGATTATTTTAAAATTCTGTAACAAGCCTTAGCCTGTCTTCTCCTCATCTTAACCCCATCTTTGCCCCGGGGATCATGAGGACTGCCTGGAGGAAGAACAGGGCAAAAGCCCTGCATTGTCAGAAGTGCAGGTCTCCAAGACAGGGATAAGATAGGGTATATTGCCCATGTAGATAATGAATTGTTTCATTTTTAGTGAGGTAGTTCCAGAGTATATCTGAGTTTTGGTTCTAGGGGCATTGGTGTGTGTGTGTGTGTGTGTGTGTGTGCGCGCGCACGCATGTGTGTGTGAGGGGTTAGTGTAACCTCATCTTCCTGTGCCAATCACCTCTCCTCAAATTTGCTGTTTGTAGGGGGGGCAGGGGAAGTATTTTAACTCCACTGGGGCAAACAGTATCTGAGGATGTTTTTTGATTATGAAAATAGCCTTGAGGGATTGTCCCACACTACCATTGCTTTGATCTGATTTGGAACATTCCTGCTGCCTGCTTTTTTTAAAAAAAGTAAAAATCAATCCATCAGCCACTCTGATTGTGAAATTGCCCGTGTCATTTGTACTTTGGCCTTCATTAAGAGCAGCCAGTAAATTAATTGGTTGTGTTTAGTTGCTGTATGCTTTCTTGAAGCAGGTGTTCCTGTTCCTGCATGCTTAAATCAATTCCTTTTCAGAACTGGCAGATTGTAATTCTGACATCAGGCATTACATTGACAGTGGAGGTATATACTTGTGTAAAAAAGAGTGGGAGTTTACTGTCTGCATTGATTCCAGGTGACTCTTTCCGGTTGCATTTCGTATAGTGTGGGGTTCCTCATAGCCTGGCTCTGTAGCACATTCCCATCTTCTGTTCAGCAGCGCAAAGGTTACTTAAGGCCTTACACATTTTATTGCACAGACATTCTCTCCTCACTCTTCCCCACATTCCCACTCCTGCTTCCCTGATCTCCACATGCTCCTCTGCTTTGCCAAACCCCCAAGCAGCAGCTGTTGGGCTCAGCCAACGGCCATCTGTGAGCCTGGTGACTCCAAAGAGGATGACAACAGCAAAGGCTGCTTATGCAGGGAGGGGCAGTGCCGCATCCTTGGCACTGATCTCTGTACAGATGGAGGTGGCTAAGGATCCCAGATGCATCACCCTGTGGAGATGGAGCAGCTCTGAGCTCACTGGCAGGTGCCACTGCCTCCAACGAAAGCATTTGTATGCCGTCATCACCAAGAACAAAAAACGCTACAGGGGCATTAACGGAGAGGATGCTAAATGGTGCTAAGTGAGGGATGAGGTAGATTTTAAGGAGGACTGTAAAAGTGTCTCTCAAATAACAAAGAGGAAGATATAGGCACCATGCTTCCTCCTTCAGTTAAACCTCTACTGAACACACATACATGCACACATGCACCTGTCCAAATTTCTGGATTGAGTTTTCAAAGCGGCATATAAAGATATGGGCATTTACTAGGAGAGGGTGAGTGTTATTTTGGATTGGTTCTCAGGACAGCTCTGATGCATGCCTTGATAAAATTAGGAGGCTGTGTTGATATGATAGAGACATGAGCGAAATGCATATATCAGTCCCATTTCTTCCCAAATTGCATCAAAGACATAGTGGGGAAGACTCAGATGAGAAGGACTACAGGGAGAAACCCACGCACAAAGTGACTGTTTTCTTAGGCTGGGGATGGGGTCACTTGCCAATACACCAATCCCATCTTCCTCCTAAGGGTAATTTACAAAATCTATGTCATTCCATCCCAGCACTGACAAAGAGTCCAGTGTTCCTAAATCAAAATGTTGCTTAGTAACTAACAGGACACACTCTTACCTGTTCTGAGGGAAGATGTTTTCAAGATTTTTTTTAAAAATAATATTTTTTATTGAATTTATACCATGCCAGGATCTCAAGGCAAAACGTTTCCTTCTGTTTGGTAGAAAGCAACAAGATGAATAAAGCCAGACTATAAAACTACTATACAGGTATTATAAATCTGATTTTCCCAGGGCTATCATCTCTGATGCTTATCTGGAGTTTAGGTTGTTCTACAGCATATGTTAAATGGTTTGACCAATTAATACTTAACAATATACTAATGAATGAGAAAATGAAGACAGAAAAATCCTGGCTGGGAGAATTCTGGAAATGTTAACTCCTCTAAAGTAACTTTTCCAAGCTCTAATTCAAGGGCTGGGAGGACAGTTGCTATCTCTCTCTCTCTCTCTCTCTCTCTCTCTGTGGCTTTTCTTCGCAAATGAAGATTCAGGAAGGACTCATCCCGCGCTTTCTGTAAGCGCGCTGATGACTAAAAAGGCCAATCCGAGATAAACAAGTCCGGTTGCAGAAAGCACAGCAGAAGGTCTCCTTGGGGGATGTTTCCGGGTTGTGAGTCTTTCTGCGTTGTCATTTCTCTTCAAGACTTGTTCGGCGTGAGTTCTCAAATAAGGCTGCAGCATTGTGGATAGTGCGTCTCCATGCCTCCTGATGTGAGGCCAGGGAGGACCATTGTTGGTGATCAATTTGGCCGAGCCTGAGATGTTGTTTCAGGGAGTCCTTTTATCGCTTTTTTGGAGCGCCCCTCTTACACTGACCCATGGCGAGTTCACCATAGAGTACTATTTTTGGGAGACAATGGTCCTCCATCCTAGAAATGTGCCCTGCCCAGCACAGCTGTGTTCTCAATATCATGGCCTCAATGCTGGTGATCCCTGCTTGCTCAAGGACAGCAACATTCGTCACATAGTCAGTCCAGTGTATATTTAGGATTGTGCATATACAGCGCTGATGAAAGCGTTCGAGGAGTCGTAAGTGTTGGCGATAGGTGACCCATGTTTCAGACCCATAAAGGAGACTAGACAGTACAATGGCTCTATACTCACTGATTTTTGTGCTTTGCCTCAGGTGTTTATTGCTCCAGACTCTTTTGTAAAGTCTTCCAAATGCGCTATATGCCTTTGCTCATCTGTGGTTGATGTCTTTGTCAATCTTGGCATCTGAGGAGATGATGCTTCCCAGGCAGGTGAACTGCTGAAAGGACTTAAGCACAGATTTGCTAATGGCAATGTGGGGATGATGGTGTTCGTCCTGTGGTGCAGGCTGGAAGAGAACGTCCGTTTTCTTCAGGTTGACTTCCCGCCCAAACAGCTCTGTAGCTGTTGCAAAGCAGGATGTTAGGCGCTGCAGAGCTGCTTCTGTGTGGGCAACAAGGGCATCATCATCAGCGAAGAGCAGCTCACGGACTAGATAGTTTAGAGTCTTAGTGCGAGCCCTCAGACGGCTTAAGTTAAATAAGCTACCATCAGTACGGTAACGTATATAGATGCCGTCTTCTTCTTCAAGCTCTGCCATAGCCCTTTGGAGCATTATGCTGAAGAAGATTGTAAATAAAGTTGGAGCAAGAACACAACCATGCTTCACTCCATTAGTTATTAGAAAGGGCTCTGAAAGAGCATTGCCATATCTGACTTGACCACGCTGTCCCTCGTGTAGCAAGATAATCATTTTAAGGAATTTGGGGGGACATCCTAGTCTTTCCAGGATCTGCCACAGACCTTTTCTACTTACAGTGTCAAAGGCTTTGGTGAGGTCGACAAATGTTACATAGAGACCCTTGTTCTGCTCTCTGCATTTCTCTTGCAGTTGTCTAAGGGCAAATGCCATATCTGTAGTACTCCTATTGGCTCTGAAGCCACATTGGCTTTCAGGAAGAAGTTCTTCTGCAATAGCAGGAACTAATCTGTTCAGGAGTATCCTTGCAAGGATTTTTCCAGCAATAGAGAGCAGTGTTATGCCTCGATAGTTTGAGCAATCGGATTTTGCTCCTTTTTTCTTGTACAGGGTGATGATGACTGCATCTTGGAGATCTGATGGCAGTTCCCCTTTTTCCCAGAAATTCACAAGGAGTTCGTGGAATTTATCATGGAGTACATGACCTCCATGTTTTCAAACTTCAGGTGGGATTCCATCAATCCCAGCTGCCTTGCCATTTTTCATCTACTGTATGGCCTTAAGGGTCTCTTCCAGAGTGGGAGCTATGTCCAATTCATTTTTCATTGGTTTTTGTATCATATGTTGGATAGCTGAGCACTAAAGAGACTTTGAAAATGTCCAGCCCATTGATTCAGGATGGAGGCTTTATCAGTAATTAATGTTTGACCATTTGTACTGTATAAGGAGCTTTGGACCTGATAAGTAGGTCCAAACACTGCTTTAAGAGCTTCATAAAATCCTCTAAGATCACCCAGATCTGCACAGTGTTGTGTCTTTTCTGTTATATTGATCCACCACTTGTTCTGCATGTCTCAGAGTTTTTGTTGAAGTTTACTACATGTGAGACGGAAAGCTGCTTTTCTTACATGGCAAGTTGGCTGGGTGAGATATGCCTGGTGAGCAGTTCTCTTCTTTGCCAACAGCTCCTGGATCTCTTGGTTGTTTTCATCAAACCAGTCTTGATTTTTCTTGTGGGAGAACCCGAGGGATTCTTCCACAGACTGGAAGATACTGGTTTTGATATGTTGCCAAAGCACTGTAGGAGAAGGATCTGTAGGATGGGCTTCAAGTTTTGTTTGCAGATTTGCCTGGAAGTTGTCTCTCATGGTAGCTTGTTATGCAGTTGCTCTGCATATTTGACATATTAGGAAGAAAATTCTGAGCAATAACCAGCAGACCTGTCCTTCCAAATGTACCTGAGAGAGGGATGAATTTAGGAATGGACTGCTGTATTTTCCAGAGGTTTCATTGAAAAATGGGGATAAACAAATTCAACAAGACAGGAAATCTGCTTGTTGTATAAGGGAGATGAGATATGGGACAAATGAGGCAGTGGTTTGAGGAAAAGGGGGCCAAAGAAGAGTTGAAGCAAGATATCTAGTCACCTGCCAGTTCAGCTATAGCCCATCTTTAGACTGCCATTTCCACTTGCACTCCCCACCCTCCTTAATTCGAAGCAACTTGTGAGCATCACGCTAATAACAGCAGAAAGTGCCGCTGTACGGGATGTGTGTATGTTTGCTTCATAGCACATTTAGCATTGCAAATAGTCCTTTTCTGCCTCCAGGTCTGGCAAAAAATGAGACTGCCAGCTGAGCCATCAGCTTATGTATTGTTATGAGTTTGGCTGCTTGGTTAGCATGAAAACCTATGCTGTGGTTTTGCCTGACAAATTTGATGGGCAATCAGGGACATAGCAAAAAAGGGCAGAATGTTCCCCATGGCTCTCTTGGCCTCAGAATGCCAGCATTTTGCAGAAGGGAGAGGCAGCTAGGAGAAGATTTGTTGAAATTTAAATTTGTCCAAAGACAGAGTGTCCAAACTAGTGGGTGTATTTATTGAATACACATATACATACATACATACAAGTGTGTGAATGCTTGCTGTAATATCAAACTTGTCTGCCACTGCTTCCCCTGCTTTAACTTTGCCATACTTGGGTGCTTTCAGCTGTTTCTCCTCATCCTTTTACACTGCCAATATGATGCTCCTATGGCGAAATTAGCTCTAAGCATTGGAACACAGTGGGGAAGGGGTTTCTTGACTGCCCTCATTTTGAAATATAAAGTTAGTCTTCACCCCCTGCTTTGTAGACAGGCATGTGTTTGTTTAATTTACATGAACATGTTTGGTTTGGCCCAGAGAGAATGGGAGAAAGCTCTCAACAGGCTCAAACTAAGACATCCAACCTGAGATATCGTTGTGATCTTTGGACCGGAGATTTGGGGGTTATGTCACTTGCCTGGCCTGCTCCTAAAGTACTCTGACCCTATGCTTGTTTAAAAAATGAAAATTACAAAGAGACCACAAATCTCCAATGCTGTCTTATTAGAAAGAAATGACACGTGTCTATAGGGAATAACTTCCCTAAACATAATAGGAAAGTGGATGCCCCTTCCCTGCATTCTTTTCCTCCCCCCCCCCGTTTTCCTTTCCCATTTTTTAAAATCAGACTTCTCAGCCACAGATTTTATCCATTGAACTCTGCTGAATTTTCAGCTACAGGTCGAGCCCTTGGTCATAAATCTTTTTCAAAACATGCACTTTGGATGGCATGCATATTTAGGATATGATAAACAACAAATAAATAAAGATTTTGAAAACCACATAATAAGAAAATCCCTCCAAAGAACCTGGCAAAAAATTAGAAAGCAATTCTACACCAAGCTACCAACATGGATTTCTCCACAAGAGGCATTTCTAGGAAGGTGGGAGAAGGAGGAGCAATGGTTAAAATATGATGACTTGATCAATCAAGAGAAATGGAAAAAAGGAGAAGATATTAGTATGTACACAAGAGAAGAATTAGAGACAAGAGGTATACATATGAATTGGTTCAAATTCCTGCAAATTAAAGATAGATTTCAAGAAGACAATTGCAAATATGGGTTTGAAACATCCAAAACAGAAATTGACAAACTGATCTGGGGAGAGAAAGAACATAAAATATCCCAATATTACAAACTATTACTAGAAAGAAATCTGGAGAATGAAATAATATCAGAAACAATGATTAAATGGGCACAAGATCTTAGAGAAACTATAACCCTGGAAGAGTGGGAGAAGGGATGGAAAAAAACTAATAAATTTACGGCATGCTTAGTTTCAAAAGAAAACCACCTTAAGATAGTAAATAGATGGTACTTAGCACCTGCGAGACTCAGTAAAATTTATAAAATCCAAAATAACAAGTGCTGGCATTGTGAAAAAGATATAGGGGCAATGTACCATATGTGGTGGGGATGTCCAATAATACAAAAAATCTGGATAAAAGGGCATAAAACAATTCAAAAAATCTTTAATGTTCGATTTGCTATGGACCCCCAACAATATCTATTGAATATAACATTGAACCTAGAGAAGGAATTCGTCTGGCAATATTGGAGAATACTGCTGTATTTAACAACTGCAGCGAGACTGATAATAGGAGCTAATTGGAAGAAAAAGGGAAACCTCCTGATTGAAGACTGGCTGTTGAAACTTTGGGAGATATTGGAAAATGATAGTCTTACAACATATTATAAATAAGGGAAAGAGGACTAAACTTGAGGAAGAATGGTCTCCTGTCTGTGAATATTGGAAGAAAAGATGGAATATGAAAGAGAGCATATAAAATAAATAAAAATATATAAGTAATACATTAACATAAGGATGGACCTAAGTGATATAAAGGAATAAAATAATAACATAATAGTTAAAAGGAAACTGAAATGGGAAGCAAATGCATCAGTGGGAAAACAAGATATAAAGTGGAAGAAAGTGTTAAGCAAATAAATAAGAAGGGAGGAAAATGAGACTAGATTTTTAGAAATTGAAGAAAAGCATGTTACCCAAAATGCTCCTTGGAAAATTCCAAGAAAATATCGAGTTTCTAATATGTTGGGGAAATTAGCAGCAACTCGACTTAGCTATGCAAAGAGGGGGTAACAACAGAATCTGAAAAACCACTTATACCAGTACTAGTCTGGATGGAATACTTAGTACACATTTAAAATTAAGTATGGATTTTTTATTAAGGAGTTCAAAAATAACACCAAACACACACCCATTCACCCAGAAGAAGCATTCGCTCAAGGCTATAGAAAGAAACAGTAGGAAAACTTGGATAGGGGGTAAGCAAGAGGATCTTGAGGTGATACAGACCTGTCCTGTAGTCAGTCTGGCAGAGTAGATGGAGGAAACTGGATGTGGCAACACATAGCAACAGAGTGTCCCTCTGTTACTGGCTGTGCGCAAAGAGGCATATTTTGGGGGTCTTTTATACCTCCAATAAACACCTCAGGGGATTGGTTGCTTCATGAGTTAAACAATGAATTCCATGAGCCTTCATGGATTGCACAATGAGTTTCCTGGTCTTGATAAAAGGTGAAGAAGATGTTAATGTGTTTCTTCATGTTCAGTGATTGAATTTTAACAGCTCTGAGCAACTTCTTTTAGGTTGGGAGCTGAGGAGAGGAAATTTCACAATCAGCAAGTACAAAAGGGTTTCTCCATCCATTAACCTCCCATTCATGTGGAATGTGTCTTTTGGCTTCTTAGCCCCAGGCCTCACTTTCCAGGGAAAAGCCAAAAATGACCTTTTCTGAGACCATCCTGTCTTTTCCCTTGTAAAATGCCACAATAATGAACCAAGTTAGCCAGTTTCTGAGGCCTATAGCCGATGCTAACATTCCAGAAGTGGGGTGCCTTGGAAGTAGGATGCAAGCTTGCTTACAAGGAGATAAAGAAAAAGAGAAAAGGATATCTCGAACGGGTGGGCACTAAAGGAAGTAAGAAGGATGGACGGAAAGAAGAAGGGTATTGTAAGTGAGAAGGTGAGAGCAAGTCTAGGGAAAGAAGTGGATGGGATGGGTGGGATGGATGTGTGGAAGAAGAAGAAGGGAGTTTAAGTGGAAGATTGTGGGAGAATGGATGGGAAGATATGAGAAAGGAAGAGTTAAGAGGGGTAATGAAAGAGTAAAAGATGGTTGTAAATTGAATGAATGTATAAATATAAATGTAATGTAACTTAATTAAAAGTTGTGTATATTTTTGAAGCATCAATAAAAATATATATGAAAAAAAAACAAAAAAACATACACTTCACCACAAAACTGAAATATTAATATGGCGAAGGTAGTGTTTTTACAGAATCCTATACCATCTGATGGGGAGAACCCATCAGAAAGCTGTAACCTGTGCAGCAAAGGGCTGGATGGGATCCTCCCTCAAAGGGTTGGTTTTTTGGAATAGATCAAGCCCAGAAGAACTGGCTTAGAAATACATTCCACCCCCTTCTTTTTCCATCTGAATTTAATTTAAATAGGTGCTTGTGACGTTGTAGGGCTTTTGTTGTGTTAATATAGGCAAAAAAATTAGGGAACAGTTGCAGTCAGGTGGAAAGAGTTGAGGAAATGAGATGAGAACTGGGGATGTTCCCTTTCCTATTCTGGCCTCAGCATCAGCTATACCTCTGTTTCGAAGTGAAGTGACTGCTGCTCTTTGCCTTCATGATATGCTAAAGGCTTTCAGGTAATTAAAAAATAGGAAAGCATCATCTGGCCTAAGAGACAGTGGGATTCATCCTCTGAGTTGAGGCTCATGTGGGTGAGTTAGAGGAAATATGGTGAGAGAAGTACCCGTGGCTGAGAGCAGAGAGGCTGCAGGAATGAGAGAGGCTTTGGTGCAAAAGGTCCTGGAGAGAGCGACATATGTCTTCTTCAGCATGATGCTCCAAAGGGCTACGGCAGAGCTTGAAGAAGAAAACGGCATCTATATACGTTACCGTACTGATGGTAGCTTGTTTAACTTAAGCCGTCTGACGGCTCGCACTAAGTCTCTAAACTATCTAGTCCATGAGCTACTCTTCGCTGATGCTGCTGCCCTTGTTGCCCACACAGAAGCAGCTCTGCAGCGCCTAACATCCTGCTTTGCAACAGCTGCAGAGCTGTTTGGGCTGGAAGTCAACCTTAAGAAAACGGAAGCTCTTTACCAGCCTGTACCACAGGATGAACACCATCATCCCTACATTGCTGTCGGCAAATTTGTGCTCAAGTCCGTTCAGCAGTTCACCTACCTGGGAAGTATCATCTCCTCAGATGCCAAGATTGACAAAGAGATCGATCACAGATTAGCAAAGCCATATAGAACATTTGGAAGACTTTACAAAAGAGTCTGGAGTAATAAACACCTGAGGTGAAGGACAAAAATCAGTGTGTATAGAGCCATTGTACTGTCTATTCTCCTTTATGGGTCTGAAACATGGGTCACCTATCGCCAACACTTACAACTCCTCGAACACTTTAATCAGCGCTGTATACGCACAATCCTAAATATACACTGGACTGACTATGTGACGAATGTTGCTGTCCTTGAGCAAGCAGGGATCACCAGCATTGAGGCCATGATATTGAGAACACA
Source organism: Gambelia wislizenii (assembly GCA_030847615.1). Classification (NCBI taxonomy): domain Eukaryota; kingdom Metazoa; phylum Chordata; class Lepidosauria; order Squamata; family Crotaphytidae; genus Gambelia; species Gambelia wislizenii. The sequence continues at coordinate 266,575,415 of JAUMIR010000002.1, forward strand.
GCTGCGCTGGGCAGGGCACGTTTCTAGGATGGAGGACCATCGCAAAAATATTACTCTACGGTGAACTTGCCACAGGTCAGCATAAGAGGGGCGCTCCAAAAAAGCGATACAAGGACTCCCTGAAACACCATCTCAGGCTTGACCAAATTGATCACCAACAATGGTCCACCCTCGCCACACATTGGGAGGCATGGAGATGCACTATCCACAATGCTGCAGCCTTATTTGAGAACTCACGCCAAACAAGTCTTGAATACAAACAACAACGTAGAAAGACTCACAACCCGGAAACATCCCCCAAGGAGACCTTCTGCTGTGCTTTCTGCAACCAGTCTTGTTTATCTCAGATTGGCCTTTTTAGTCATCAGCACGCTTGCAGAAAGCGCGGGATGAGTCCTTCCTGAATCTTCATTTGTGAAGAAAAGCCAGAGGTAGAACTGGTGAGATTTTTGTATAAAGCAGGGGTGGGCAAATTCATGGGAGCCAAGGACCAATTTCCCTCCCAGCCCCCCCTCCCCATGGCCTGCACATCCTTCTCCCACAGCAAGCCCAAATACCTTCATTTCCTCTGCAGTCCCTCTCAAAATGGTGACAGGAAGTAACTGCAGAGGTAAACTGAGGTATTTGTGGAAGTAGTATGAGGTTTTAGGGTGCTAGTGGGAGTAGGCAGGGTTATTTTTGCACATTTTCATCCATTTGGTGGGCTTTCTATGTGGCTGAGGGAAAAAGTTGCTCTAAAATTCTGCCATTTTTTAAAAAAATTGGGAGACTGAGTAGCTTTGGGGATTGGCAAGGTGCTTCAGGGCTACAAAAGTGGGGTCCAAGGGCCACATGTGGCTCACAGTCTGCACTTTTCCCACACAGGTATATGGAGATCTTATCTCTGAGAAGGGAAAAATGAGAAGTTGTAGTCCCTGGGCTAATCCTGGGGACATTGGTCAGAAAGTCCCCTTAACCATCCACTGTCTTTCAAATCACCTGCCACCCTTATCACTTTTATTAAAATCACTTTTATTAAAATTATCATTAAGATCACACTGCTTTTAATGATCGTGTTGTAAGGCAAAGGGTGGGAGTGAAGAGAGCCTTTGCTTCTGCTTGAGCAAAATGTGTGGCAGACTTGAGTGTTGTTGTTGTTGTTGGGGATATATTTATTCAGGAAATTCCCTGGGAGATGTCAAGTCAACACTTATGGAGGCCCTGAGGGGTGATGATGTGTGCTAGGCTGACAGCATTCCCTGGGCTTTAATGAAGTGAAGGCAGATGAGAGGACAAGGCCTGCTGGATCTTGGTGGCTTTCTGGGGTCCTGAACTCAAAGGGTGTGTATGGTGGAGGAGGGAAGGGGCTTGTGACAGGATTTATTTTTCTCTACTGTATTCCCTTGAGAAATAAGGGTGAGAGAAACTAGAGGAATGACGACCAAGGGATGCTTTCTTTGAACACTGGCAAGTTTTGGCTGCCCATATGAAATTGTTAGATGAGCTACATTTAAACTGCTCAACTTGAAAGCTAAAATGTGAGGCAGGGGGCAGGGAAAGGGTGATGTTAACAACAAGCTGGACAATGCCAGCTCTTTTCCACCAGACATAGGTGGTTCTCCAGGTGATGTTGGCCTGTGGCTTCTATCATCCCTTACCATTATGTTAGCTAATGCTGATGGGCACTGCAGTCCAACAGGTTCATTCTGTTGTACACATTACTATTAGATACTAGAAAATACACAAAATTAAGGCAGACCCTTGCTAAATTCAGAACTCGGCAGCACAAACAATGGATAGGTTGCTTCTGCAATATAATCCTTCTGTGATTCTGATGTGTTGCTCCACATAGTACACTACTTAATATAACTTAAGATATTATCTAGCAATGCCTTCACTATGGCCAAGGTCTTTATGTAGTATTCGTTAAGATATTATCTAGTAATGCCTTCACTACGGCCAAGGTCCTTATGTAGTATTCATTCACAAGGAAGGCTCATTCAGCAAAGGTGCTTTCCAGTGATAATTAAAAATTTTGTACTTGCAGTTCGTTGCCATTTGATACCACTGTTAATTAAAAGTTTCCTGTTTGCTGTTCTGTCCCGTTTTATTGATTCCACCAGGATAAAATAGGTTGCTTCAGGCAGCAAAACTGGTGGGATTAGATAAGCCAGGAGTTTGTCTGAATGGTGCAGAGAGACTTTAAAGTATTTATCCCAGCAAAGGGAATGTGTTGGTGCTATACATATTGATTTGCATTCTGCTCCTGTTGTCAACTATTACTTGTGGCAGTTAATCTCTTAATTTCTCCATATCAAGTTTCTGTCCCGTGGAGAATGGAAATGTCTTAATTAACAATTTCTGCTAATAATATTTTTTATTTTTCTTTTATTAAAAAAAGAAGCAAAATAGAGCTGTTCTGCTGTAAATTTTGCTATTTTTAAGGCAAAGAAACCAGTCTTTCCCACCCATCAAGAGCCCAAAACCTGGAAGCAATAAAAGTGGCAATGTCTGCAAACAGGAATTTTTAAATTAAAGATATAAGAGCCATCAAACGCCTAAAAATCTTCTTCCTGTTTACTATGAACAGCTTCTTGCTGCATTATGGTCTCACATTGGAAGAAAAGAAAGATGTAAATCAAATAATGAAAAAACACAAATAAATAAATGTTGGTGTTATGCTGCTGAAAAGGTTGATCACAGATCATTTCTGAAAAGACATAGGAGGACAACATAGACAACATTGAACTGTAAAAAGTTGTTAATGGTGTCTTGGATCCTCTGTAAAAAAAAAAAAACCCTGAGTGAATGAAGGATGACAAATATAAAGGAAAAGGCTTTTGTACAGCAGGCAACCACAATGTGAGGGAGGGGAGAGTGAAACCTAATTTCATTTCATTTGCAGAGAAAATTTTGCCCACCTCTGTCTATCACAGGTGGACTTCAAATAGGATGGAGAGATGGGAGAGTTCAAAGAGCCATGCTTCTGAGAATGCCTGGGTCAGAGGCCTCACTCCCCCTGAATTTGGGACTCAGTGTTAGTTGCGGCTGGGAAAATGTGGCCTTCCAAATATTGTTGGACTCTACCTACCATCAGCCCTAGCCACCCTGACCAGTAGTCATGGGTGATGGAAGCTGTAGTCCAACGGTACCTGAAGGGCTACCACCTCCCTACCCCTGCTCTAACTAATTCTAGTACAGACTGAAGAAACTAGGGTGAATGATCCATCTGGTGTTTGTTTGCATAGTTTTGACTTCCACAGTTGGAAAGAAAGCACCAGGGCTTCAGACATTCTGGGTCAAAATTTCTGTTCAGAAACAGTTGCCTTTATGTACTCAGAGCCTGGAGTGTTTATGGAGGATGGGGCTCTGTCTTGCTTATGGGGAAAGGCCTATCTATGTACATCCCACCCTCCTTAAGCTTTTGGTTCCTAATTATGCAGCAGAGGCTCTGTTCTTTGAGTATATGTGCATGTAAGGAGTGCCCTTTCCTGCTTTTATCGAAGATTTGTGCAGAAAAAAGGAAGCCTCACCAGGTCTTAGCATGGAAATGGAACATGTGGAAGCATTTAAGAAGAGAGCTTTGGGGAGACTATGTACGTTGGGTTTGGGAGCGGGGAGAGGAGAGAGGGATTTTGTTGTTTCTTCCCCCCTCTAGTTTATAAGGAAGCTGCCAACTTTGTATTTTCATAGAAAAATGAATGGCGCAAGCTCAGCCTCCACCTCCCCACCCGCTCTTCTCCATCTCCCTGCAGCTTAGAATAATACTTCCCATTGTGCCTGAGGTTAGGAGCTGATGGGGGAAAGAAATTGTGATGTAAAGCTGGAGCTTGAATTCTTTACCATAAGTAATATGTGTTTAAGGGCAAGGTGTGAAAGCTCTGGGACAGCAACCAATTGTGGTTGAAGTAGTTGGGTGGCAGAGCCCAGGTTTGCAGAGACAGAGGGAGGCAGAGAGAGAAAGAGGAGGATGGAACCTGCAGTGAATTGAACCAGAGTTGCATGGGAATGCCAAAAAAGAGAAAATGCTCCAAAAATAACTGTGATTGTATTTGGGGACTGCCTTTTAACTGGAGTAACCATAGGGTGAGTACTGCAGCACAAGATGAATGAACATCTGTGGAATTTGGAAAGCATTACTTTGAGGACGGAAGAAGCAATTTGGAACCTCAGGTTAGCCTGCAAGCCTATGGCAGATATTCGAGCTGCAGTGCTTTGGAGAGTGGGGAGGCCATATCCTGGTCATTGGCGGCGGGGGGGGGATAGGGGAGTGGAATATTAAGCATTCTAGAAATGTGGCTGATTTATTTTAAGCTCTATGTAGAATCACTTGCTGCTTCTGAATTCCTTGCATCTTGGCCACAGACTTCCTTGCCTGTATTCTCTCTGCCTTCTACCAATTCACTATCCAGTGGTCTTTGGAGATATTGGACTTTATCAGACATGACAAAAAACGCGCCAGAAGAACACAATGATAACAGAAACGGGCGAAATTATCAGACAACGTCATCCTTCAGCCATTCTGGGGGCATAGTGCTGGCGTGAATAAGGCATCCCTTTTTATTGATGGTTTAGCCTGCCAGTAAAAAAAGGATGCCTCGTCCGTGTTGGCGCTATGCCCCAGGAATGGCTGAGGACACGGGCGTCTGGTAATGCCGCCCTTTCTGTTATCATCAACATTCTTCTGATGTGGCTTGGGATATGTTTTTTTGCCACATTTCCCCACGTCTGTTAAAGTCCTTGGATAGTAAATAAACTCCAGGTTTTAGCCTGAATTTTAAAGGAACTATCCAAGATGTTGAACCTGTTTGGGGAATAGGGTTTCTGCCTTGGAGAGATACTTTAAAGTTTGGACTGAAACTCAGATTCACTGCCCCACTGACATGGAAGCCATTGGCTACTGCTGTCATATCCCTTCTGGACATGTGATTTCTGGTGTGTGTGTGCATGCAAGACTGTTTCTCAGTAAGAAGTGCTTTCTTCTGCTCCTTCTTTCCACCCTTTCCCCATCTCCCTGCCGTCTTCACACATCTTTCACTTACGTTTTTGCCTCATTCTGGTTTCTTTCAGCACCCAAACTTTGGGCATCCTGTCTGTCATCTCCTGAGCTCCCTTTCCATCGCCTCCCTTGCTCTCAGATTTTGCCCACGCCCACCACTGCCACCTTCTGCAAATAGTACGTGGCTCTTCTCCTCATGAGCACCTAGAGCCATATGTTTTCCCAATCTAAGCACACTTTTCACTTCTCTCACAGAAATTGCACTCATTTTCATTTGAACTTTATATTAAGAAAGTACTATATTTCAAAAGGCAAGTAACATTACAGTTAGAAGGTACTTTATTATATACGGAAAATATAAGACGAATGTTACAAACAAGAAATGATATATCAGACACCAGTCATTGCATGGAATAGTTTCCTTGAGGTCTGGTAAGGAAGGCAGACTATACTACTATTACTACTACTACTACTACTACTACTACTAGTAAGCCTGGTCTGCAGGCAGGTTCTCCATACCCTTGCTTTTCACAGACGTCTCATCTTAAAGGATACACAGGAAGCAACTCCAGGGCTCAGAAAAAGAAGAACCTGAGCAGCTGTGTTATGCAGCAAAGAAAGTTGATTTCATGTGCATGCGGGGTAGGGGGTACTGACCAGTTTAGTCAGTTCAACTGCACATGCTGGCTCAATACTGCCAATGCTGGCACAAGGGTCTGTCCAACCTTAAATCAACAAGACACAGAAGTGCTGTTCTGGAAACACATCCCAGATGGAGGAGGAGAAGGGCACAGAGGTAACTTACAATGCTGGGGTTCCCCTTTACCAGCTCATTTGTTTAATATTAATTTCTTGTCAACCTGACAATGAAAGCAAGGTCATCTGCTTGTGTTCTAGTTTCAGTAAATGTTTGTCAGCTGTTACACATTTTTTTCTTCCCCTCCTCCCCAACTCTCTGCCATGGTATGTTGTCAATAACCATACTCTGGTATGTGCACTTGTTCTCTCTTAATTGCTGATTTCATGCATCGTTATTACTAACTGCACTGCAAACAAACAGTTGAAGCCTGCTATGAAATGTACAGAATTAAGTAGTGGAAAGGTTACAGGGAAGGTGCTTGAGTGCAGAATGTAATGGGGAGAGAGTCAAAGGAACAGAAGAAGCAGAAAGGTACATTTTCTAAATGGCAGAAATTGTAGCTGGTAAATTCACAATGTTTATGACATAAAAAAGAATAATGATCTGGGGAGGAGAGGAAAGGATGAAATCAGTATAGTAATAAGCACTCAAGGTACTTCCGGACACAAGGTGCTTGCTTCCAGAGTGATTGCTCCTACTGCTAATAAGCTGTTCCTGTTCCTGCTGTAAACTACAGGTGGCATGATGGCTTTGCCCAACAGTGGAGAATTGTATACATTTGCTGTGCTTATACACCGCTCCCCGTGTTCTATCCCCCATCACTGTCCTTGGTCCACAATCTTGACATCCATCCATGAAGTCCTTGCCATGTTTTTCCAATGCTGTTTCTTTTTTTCTGATTGCACAAAGTCCAACCTTTTGAGAAAGGTAATGCATAGGTGTAGATGCCATTAGTGTTCCTCTTCTGTCTTTTTTTCCTGAGGTTTTTTTTTTAATGTGGCCAGTGATCAACAGCTGGTAAATAAAGGGGAATGAAAAAGAGAAGCAAAAGAAGGGCAGTGCAAGGAGGTGCTATCTGAGTCCTAAAGTCAGAGCTCAGCCATAGCCTACAAACACTGGTTGAGAATGCCAGTGTTGGTTCTCTAGCCTCTTCCTTTTGCAGGACATTGGAAGGAGAAGAGAAACACTCTAAGCTGGTATACTTGCTGAGTGCAGGCCCAGCTTGGCTCACCATTTTCCCTTCCCATTAGGTGCATGAAGGAATTTCTGCTGTTATCTCATATTAGTTATTATATTCTTCTCCCAGACAGCCTACAAGGCAGGGCTTAACCAAGAGTTTCCATAGGCTGGATTCTGGTCCACCATTGGACCAAGTTAATGGGGCCAGATTCCTCTCCCCTTCATTAATCCAGTGCAACCAGTGAACTGTGCAACTGTGCAAGTTCAGTGCAATATTACTTTATGTACATCTAGTCACTTGTACACATAGCCATCATAAACATAAAACATAAAGAGACAATGTATATGGTGCTAGACATTACATCAAATCAGAACCAAGGTTTTATCAGAACCTAGTTCAAAATGTATTATTCTTTTCATGTTCCTGTGTATATTGCTTTAGGGGCTTTATTAGGAGACAGATCATTAGTCCATCTATCATGCCACCATTGACTGCCAACAGTGGAAGTTTGATGTTTCTCACAGCTCTGCTACTTAAGATCTTTTCATGTGTAGATTAGATTCCAGGAAGCTTCTATTTGCAAAGTGTAGGAAGGTAATGAGTCTAAAAATAAAATTGCAGGATCTAGTCCTTTAAAAAAAACAACAAGAATTATCTCCTTTTTAAAAAGGTAAAATCATTCAGTCACATTTGACTTCACGCTTTATGCAGAGTGCGATTAAGAAGAAGACTTAAGCTCTATTATCATTTGAAAGTGTATTCAGAGATCTGGGATCACCCAGTTAAATTAGACTCATTACAAAACAAAGGAGTCAGTTTAAAATGCAAAACAAAGTTTACTGAAGGTATATCAATCTCAATCTACATACTAAAACAAACATAAGAAAAGGTCCCTAAACTGACTAAGAATGGGTAGGAAAGACTCACCAGCCTTGGCTGGGTTCCGATGCATCATGGCATGGTTACAAGAAAGCTTAAGATGCCTCCATTCTCAAGGAGAGTCAGATGCAGAAGAAGGAAGCAAGTTACACAAAAGCAATAAAATTCAAATTAGGTCATGTGTGAATCATCCAGCACTTCTAGTTGGCTAGAAGTGCCCAGTGAAGTAAGAGAAGGGAATTTTGGGAGAACAAAATGCATACAGGGAAAAAACCCTAGACTTATCTAAGATTGTGAATGAGGTACACAAGATTGCTTTTACATTACAATGATTATTTCCCCACATACAACACAAAGGGTGTCCTGTGTGTCACAAAGTTACATCTTTCCAACAGGACTTAAGTGATTTAAATAACAACTCATTATTCATGATGTATGGAGCAGGGGATGATGGGCTTGGTGGTAGCTAGGTACAAGCAAGGCTGTACTTAATTTTGCCATCCTGCTTGCTTTCTGCTCAGTAAACTGCCTATTGTGTTCTGTGAGGTCACTAATCAAAGAATAATCAATCATGGAATGTCAGTTCATTTGCTGTTCTGCAGCATAGTGTAATGGGTTCCCTCCAATACCACAATTTTTTTTTAAAAAATGAAGCAGTTATGGATGTTCCAATTAAAAAAAAAATCTGTATTTTTTTCATGTAGTCTATAATGAGATCATTTAAATGGTAACAGAATTTGTCTTCAAGTAGGCTGTGGCTTGTGGTGACCCTGGAAAGATTTAGTCAAAGGAGAGTTGTCATTGTTTTCCTTTGGGACTGAGAGAGTGTGACTTGTTCAAGGTCACCCAGTGAATTTCCATGGCTGAGTGGGGATTCAAACCTTGTTCTCTTGAAGGAGTCCAGTACTCAAACCACAACATCACACTGACTCCCTGATACTGACATTAAATTATAGATTTCAAGTAAAATATTTCCCCTCTCCCCAGGTCAGATGAAGTATAAATTGGAGATAATAATAATATTGGTATATCAGTAGAAGAGTAAAAACAAACACGTGTTCAGCAGAAGGTTTCTATAGATCAGCAACTAAGCCAAGTCTGGCATCCCCTCCCTTCACACAGTCTAGCAGACAAGAAAGCAAGCTTCAGTTTTCTTAAAGTATATAAAAAGTAGTTTACTTACAGTAAATATCTTGTGCATGAATACACAGGTACATCAACTTGAGATATGCAATCAGGGAAGTAAAAAAAATAGGAGTTCTATATCCTATGGACTCATAGTAAGAGAAAGTGTGTGTGTGCCCGCATGGACATCTCATAAGGAATGGCGGCAGAGCTAGAGCTCAAACAAAAGATCAAAGCATTTGCTACTGCAGCAGGATGATAGGCCATAAAACTCTAACAAACAACTCTAACAAACAGGAAGTTTGCCATAAACACCCTTTACATGCACTTTAACTCTTTAACTACCATGGCCCATGCATGCTAGGTTGCCATATCCCAACAGTGTAGGGTTCAATTTTATCACTTTGGCCACTTCAGAATAGAATGAAGAGGTCCTAGGTCTTCAGATACAACCTTAAACTTTTTTCTTTCTTTCTCCAGTCATGTTTAGAAAGTTGATTTGTCTTCATGATGAAGCAGAATTTAGTGAGCCAAACATTAACTGAGGGTGGGGCCACATTCTTCCAGTGCCTAGCCAAAACAGTCCTGGCTTCCAATAACAAATTCCCCTTAAGATCTCAGTGTTTGCACTGAACTGCATCTCTAAGATATCCTAATAACAGGACTAATAAGGTAAGAGTGATTCTTATAACTATGTTTTTCATGTTTTTATATAAGGATCTTATTTTCTGGTACATCTGTCATTTATGTATAAAATCTTCACATTGGATCAGAATACCAGCATTTTTTTGCTGTTAAGTTTCCAGAGTTAGATACAATTTAATAGAAATTTGTCTTTAAGCTTAAGAAGAGTCTCGACAAAGATTAGACATATATATATGTGTGTGTGTGTGTGTGTATGTATGAGAGAGAGAGAGAGAGAGAGAGAGTCTAATTTGAATTTTAGCGGCTCTACCTCAAGCACCTGAGGTCTGTAGTGTCATGTTAAACGATAAAGCCTTTAAAAATATTATAATTCTGTCTTCATGCTCCCCTACCCCTGGTAACAAAAACCAATCTGAAAGTTACTCTTTTGCTATCAACAAGTCTTGGCGGGGGGGGGGGTCATATCTGTATCAAAATATTGCACAGTTTTTACAATGTGTCCTCAAACTTTGTTGGTCTGCTGCACCAGATTATCCCCTAAAGACAATGTTTAAATTGTTAAAAGTTGCATTTATGAAAAATAGTAATAAAAAATAACATGAAGAGTCCTGCTGGATTAAACCCGTCCTGTTTCTAACCATGGCCTGCCTGCCAATTGCCTGCTAGAAACCTATAATCAGGGACCCACATGCAGGTTCCCAACCCCACAGTTTATTTCCCAACTATTTGTATTCAGAGATACAATTGCCATTGGTTTAATATAAACAAGGCTCACAGGGTTAGACTGCAGGGATTTTATGATTAGTGAGGAAATTGTCCTCTGCCGCCTCACTCAGTCTTCACTGCTCCTTTTGGGGTATCTGCAATCCTCACAGCAACTAAGAGGAGTGAAGAACAGGGTTTCCCAGCACCAATATACAGTTCTGACGTTTTCTGATTATTGTGCAGAGAATCGGTGGGTGGGTGGGATCTTGCTCTTTATTGAGCAAGTAAGACCCATTAGCTTTGCAAAAGGTGTGCTCGTGGTAGAGATGGATCAAACACAGCTCTCTGCATTTTTTGACTCCCCATGGCTATGGAGACTGTTGCTATGAGCAGCACTTCAACATTTTTGGTACACCATTGTGCACTACCTCTGAATCTGGAACTTCTGTTAAGCCATCATGGCTAATAACTGATGAAATAAACTTGCCCTCTACCATGGATTTGTCCAGTCCCCTTTTGTCATTTTTGAATTTACCAGCTAATCCAATAATTTAATCTGTCGCATCTATTTAATTTAATTCTGTAGTGGCTCTTCATTGGAGAGAAAGTAGATCAGACATGGTTTTCTGTCCATCTCCAGTAAAGACTGACATAAATAATTTCACTGCAGTTTCCTGAACCTCCTTCAGTAACCCTTCCATTCATTTATTTTTGATTAATCTTGCCATCTCCATACTTGGTTTCTCACTTCAGATGCATGTAAAGAAGTCTTCATGGTTAGTCTTAATCTGTTTAAATAATATGTTCCCCAAATTCCATTTTTGCTTAACTTGTTAGCGACTTACATTTGTCTTTCTAGAGTTTATACTCTTCCTTAATGTTCCTTTTTTTTCTTCCACTGGTTAAAGAAGCTTTTAAAAAATGTTTCATAGCTTCTTTGACTCAGCTCATTAACCATATTGACATCCTCTAGGATTTGCTTTTAAATTTCCTATCTGTAATATAAATTTACATCTCTTATTTTTTAAAAAAATGGAGGAATTGCCCTTAACACATTCTTCTTTCTTGCTATTCTCTTGAATTATTAGAATTTCATTTACAAGAACAGCCACTACTTACTTTCTCCTGGTTTAGAAAGATATTTTGAAAGAAATAAGCAGGGTGGCTGATCAGGTTCTGATTTGCTATCTAATTGGGGATCCATTACATTTTCCATTCCATTATATCCAGCCTGAATGATCTCACCCCAAAATCAAAGTATGATCAACACTAACTTATCATAAAAGTTCTTCTTGTGCTGGTTTAGTCCATCAATAGATTGTTAGTACAGGTAAACCATAGTTAACAAAGTACAATAGATACTTTCTGAGCATTACTTCTTTCATGGAAAATTTGGTACCAGAGGCAGAACTAACATGGAAAGAATAGGTCAATAGGTCCGTAAAATGAATACCCAGTTTGTGGGGGTGACTAGCTAACACATTGTAAAACTGCTTAAAGAGTGCCTAGTGCTATAAAGCAGTGTAGAAGTGTAAGTGCTATTGCTAAAACAATTTGTAAGCTGCTCTGAGAGTTTTTTTGTGGCTGAAGAGCATGGTATAAATAAAAATAAAATAAAATAAAATAAAATAAAATAAAATGAGTGTGGGAGCCGAGAAGAAGTACATCTTTATATGAAGAAAGGAAGTGTCCTAGGTCACATGGTCTTATTGCTTGGTTGCAAACTATTTACAACCATGCACTTCAAAGGTAGAACAAACAAGTTCTGAATGAAAGAAAGAGAAAGATTTTTAACACACAGGAGATTCTGTCCTACCTAGGACCCAGTTGCCCTAATGGCAAGAGAGTGGGGATGGGGAGAGAATGCTTGATTTTCCCAACATCTTCGGCCTTCCTTTACTATCCTGCTTAAAAAAAATATGTATCACAGGATAAGAAGGAGACAGGGAGCTGGGAGGGTGTAAAAAGACTTCACAGAAAGCAGCTTCTTTGTCAGAGGCTTGGTTAACTGGGTTATTCCTGTATAATTAACATGATACCTTTGTAACATGATATCTTTAAAATGGGATACCTTTTATCCTCATGAGCAAGAGGGTAACTCTTTTTTAACGTAATAATAGATTCCTATAATCACTGTTGTTGATTTTATGTTAGCTTCTGCACAACAGTGCTTATTTATGAATATTCCAGGCATTTTGCAGCTTTTTATTTAATATTGTTTTGTGTGTGCATGATTAAGTGTGCTTATTTGCAGAACAAATCAATAATGCAGCAAGAACACAAAAGCAGTAACAGCCATGATCCTGCAGGAAATTATCATGGGCAGGCCCTGTTTATGGGATAATACTTAAGTGTCATGAAACACTTAAGAATGTGGTTAACTTGCAAATTGAGATGAACAGGACTTTTTTTTAAAAAAATTAAATTTAAACATCTAAATTTTACAATCTAAAAAACATACAAGGGAAAATAATAAATAATAAAATAATAAAATAAATAATAAAATAATAAAACACTGAACAATAATCCCCCCATTCTATCCCCTCCCTTCTAAAGTATCCCTTACCCCAAATTCCAAAAAAACTACCACACTAGACAGGTAAATAACATTCCAATTTATCGGCCAAAAGGGTATAACCCAAAATCCAAATGTCCCCTTAAAATTCTTATCAAATTTTGTATTATTATACCATTTTTCTATACCATAAATGAACTCTTAACCTATTATCTATTAAAATAAACAATTACATATTGTCAAATCTAAAGATAAATAGAATCTCCTTCAAAACCTGCTTATTTTCTCATTCAAATATTAGCACATATGATTATCTCTATGTTATTATTACTTTTCCTCAAAAAATTAATTGTAGTCTTCCTTGTCTTTTTAAAATCATCACAATTATTGGAGCAGGATGTCTGGTTGTTACAAGCAAACTATTATAATATTATACACTTAACTGGTAGCTAGCACACTCTTATTGCAGACTATCACATTAATTTCACTCACAAATGATATACTCAAAACATATAAACAATATTTTGAAGTAATTACATGCAAAATGTATTTACAATTTGCTATAAACATACATTACTTACAAACCACAAAAATACAATGAATAACTTCCAATTTAACAACAATGAAATAATTTTTATATACAGTAGTTTTTTCAGGACCATACCCTTAATATATCAATCAACAATATACAATTCTTGGTATGTACACAAAGAATAATGTGTCTTGTTTGCGTTCTCAATATCAACACAGATTCTTGGTGAGTCAATCTGAAATTATGTATCTTGTTTCTGTTCTTGATACACAAACAACTGGCTCTAGAGAATCCCTGCGTTGTTTTGTCTTCATCAGTGTGTATCTACAACACTTATGACTATATTAATATCACAAGCTTTTTATTTTGCTGTTTAAATTATAATATTTTTTATTGCTTACCTCAATTATAGCAATTGCTTAACTTGTATCAAGTGATTATCACTGCTATTATATACTGAAATAAAAATATACTGTCTAAATTATTGGTGTATATATATGTGTGTGTGTGTGTGTGTGTGTGTATATATATAATTTTTATATATTTCTTTCCAGAATTATTTATACTGTGAACTCACCCCTGTGTTTTTATCTTCAATGTAATTTCCAAATCCAAATTTTCTTTGTAAATTTCTAAAAACATAATTTGGAAATATTGAATATCTTATAATCCCATCTTTTAGTATACTATAGAAAAACAATTGGTAACTTACCACTCACTGCCTTGATCTTTTTTCTAACCTACTTTTTATTTTTTAACTGAATGATCCTCCAGGTGTATTTAATCCTTGTGTGCTACCAGAGAGTTGCCTAAGAGCAACCTTTAACACAAAAACTCAGTACATCCAGGGTTAATTATAAAAATACCTAATTGTGGTTGGATTGGGACCTGATGTCTATTTTCAAAAACGAACTTGCATATTCAGCTATACCGTAGTTCCTTTTGTCATTCCATGAGACTGAATCATGAAATGAAACAATAAATTATTCCATTTATTTCCTTATCCATGGACTTGACTGCGCTCTCTCTCTCTCTCTCTCTCTCTCTCTATATATATATATATATGTACACACACACACAAACTTCATTCTGCTTGAATTAGTTCCTTCTTTAATCTACCAAGAACATCTTGAGCTTTCTGCATCAGAGTGCCTGTTTGATTATCATTACTAGTAGTCTTAAAACAATACCCATCTTGTACCTCTTAACTTTTCATCCAGCTCACCATTAGCAGTCTGTGATTAATTATTTAATGATTATCTTATGTAATAGCTCTAGTAATGAAGGTAAGTTATTAGGGTGATCTTTGGTACCTTTTAAAACAGGGTTGGGATTGGTGTAGCCATCCAGAGATTGTAGAATTGCAACTCCCATCAGCCCAAGGCATCATAGCCAGTGTTGAGGAAGGCTGTGAGCAAACCAGCATCTGGAGGGCCACACCATTCCCACCTCATTTCAAAAGTTAAAATGAAAACATTTTAAGACCAAAATATTTTCTTTTCAACTTGTGATATTTCTGATTATTTCTTCCTTAAATTCAGTCAAAATACTTTCCTGAGATGCTGGGGGTTTTTTTGTTTGTTTTTTTAAGTCATATCAGCAGGTTTATCTGCTGACCTCTTAGCAGATTTGGTCACCATTTTATAGGAATAAAATATTCTTGAGTGGGTTGTTTGTAATTTTACTCCTGATTGTACATGTTTTAGATTATGGATTTCCCCTCCTTTATGTTCACTGCCCAGTAATAATGGTTATTTTCTAGTGGCTGAATAGAGCTGACCTCTGTGGTAGGATTGCCAGATGTCTGGGTCTGGCCCTGAGTTTCCAGTTTTCATGGGTCTTTTCCAGGCAGCAGATGAGGGTGCAAATTCTCTAGTTTTGGTGGGCTCAGCTCCATGCAAGAGAAAGGAATTCTGTGCAAATTTCCAGCTCAGCTAGTAGATGAGGAGCTTCCTACAGTTTCCAAGGCTTAATTGATTTGTTGTTGCAACTTGCAAAGATTCTCCAGGTGATCTATATATTTACTTATTTAACTTCTTCATTTCCTCCCAGTCATTGTGGTACCAGGGACTCATCTCTACAACCACCTTCTGACTAGAAGCAAATAGAATAGATTAAATATTTCTTATCCCATCTCCTTAAGTGAGAAGGAATAATCTCATTTCACTGTGATATGGAAAACCCCCATTTAGTTAAAATTTCTGTCTTGCCCTCTCAACAGGAAAATCTCTCCCTCTTCCCCTCTCTGAATGATAAGCTGTGAGCAACTGTGGTTGGTACTTAATGCATAACACTTAATGACACCAGGGACCATTCCTAGGTCTCAGGTTTTGGCTTGGAAACCTCAAGGCCTGGGATGATTCTGAACTGGCAACCCTACTCTGTGGCTTGTAGAAATAGAGTCCTGGCAAAAGGGCAGGGTTTGTGTAGTAAAATTTGAGGTCCCAGAGTGTTAGCCCTTTTTTTGGGGGGGGGAAATGTCTTAAAAGTTAAAACTGTCAGGAATTAACTTTATTGTAGCAGAGCAGAGCTGGAAGTGTGGATGCAACAGTACAGTGCTTTGACCCAACTGCAAGAACAAAGAGGCAGGCAGCTTCTTGTTGAAAAAACAACTTAAGCTTTATTAATGTCTTTAAATCTACATATGCATTGGAGCCTACATCCTAGATAACTAATGAATAGGTTTTAGATAAGAAAGAGGTTCATCTTCACTCACCATTCAGTAAGATGGAAGGCATTCTTGCAGAGCAATATGGAGAGGCAGCTTGCTGCTTTCAAGGCAAGAAGAAAGAGTAATAAAAGATCTAAGACCATAAGGCAAATTAACCTAGGTCACGTGATCTTGTAGTTTGGTTGTGTACTCTTTACACCGATGCTCATTAAAGATAGGATGAGAGGAAGGCATGCAGGAGACCCTAGGCTATTACTTACTTGCTCTGATAACAAGAAAGTGGGGGGAGAGAGAAAGAATGCTGGATTTTTCCAACAGTTTATCCCTCTAAAAGGTCAATAAAAGGGTGCTGCAGAACCTACAGGGAAGACCAGGAAAGTGAAAGTTCTCCTCTTGGCCCAGACATGAGAAAATGATTTCATAATTGGGAAGGGAGCCAGAGGGATTCAGAGAATTGCCCTTCTGCTTGCCACACCTCTACCATACAGCTTGCGTTGACCAGTTTGGGGAGGCTTGGCTATGTCTCCCTGCTGATTTGGCCCTCTTCCCTAAAGTCCTGTTTGTGTTGCTCTCCCTTCACCTCCCAGATCTTCATTTTCCCTTCTCCAGCAACCAGAACTTCCAAAAGTTCAAGTTCTCTTATACCTTCCCTGAGTTAACTGTTCAAAGAAAGCATCTGCTTCCTGAATGCTATGACAGTTTTCCAGTGCAGTATGCACAAATTAACTGTCTGTTGAGCTGCTGGGTGCAAAAACATGTCATCCCCCTATCCTTCACTTGCAAGCTTAAGAGGTTTGTTTGCTGAGAGTTATATCCTCCCTTTCAAAGAAACTTTCCCAGAACAACAGTTGACCATTCCTGTTACACAATGGCACTCCTCATTTAAATGAGTTTGTTGTATGAAGAAAAATTCTGTAACAGGCTCCACTTAGTCCATAAATGAGCATTTCATCCGCTTAGTCAAAGGCATTGCCTAGTGTAGAGGTGTATGAGCATAAAAATTAAGAAATCATTAAAGATTCCAGGGAGCAATCCCTTTGGGAATGTCTTCATGTAAAAATAAAACTTCTAGTATAGTAGAGTTAGCAGATATAGAAACAAACGGGACAGACTCAATTAGTAAAGTACTGTAAATCACTCAGTCATTAACACTGCTTAAACAAAAGAAAGACAAAAAAAATCTTTAAAAGAATACTTAAGCATTTACTAATAGCTCTTGTAATCTATATATTCATGGGAAACTAACATCCTAACTGACTAAAAGGATTTAGGGTAAACCTCACCCATTTAGTGAGATCAGGAAAGATAGGGAAAACAAGGCAGGACATCCCTATGTCTGCATGCAAACAACGTCCATGTTTCTTCTTCAGAGACAGTGAGTGCAAGTATATGTGAGTGAGAACATGTGCATCTTCAATCTGTGTGTGTGTCTCTCTCTGAGAGAACAGAGACATAAACTTTTAAAATCATGAGGTCAGAAGACCTGGGTCATGAGATGAATGACACGATGGTCATTCCATTTGGTTTGGCTGAGTCAGAGCTACTAGCCATGCCCACTCATCACTAGGGTAGTGTGAGGAGAAGGGGATGAACTTTTACATGCAAGGAGGTTCCTAAAACTTCCTAAGAACTTGCTTTGCTCTATCAGCAAGCAAGCAGGGGGTGGTGCAGGAAGAATGCTGCATCTCCAACACCTAGTCTATGCATTTGCTGGAAGTGTTGCCAATATTTAGGTTACAAAATCAATGGGACTTTTGCTGTTAGTTTTAATAGTAGCAGGATTTTGCCTGCAATATAACCAGTGTTGCTGGATTCTTTAATTTGGCAGTACCTTGTTTGTTTGTTTTTAAAAAATGAGGGATTGTATTGCCCATTTCATTGTGTTGGCCAAAGAAGGGGTAACCCACAAGTTACATGCCAGCCCTTGCAAGCTTTCTGTACCGTTTGCACAGATGTCCAAGTTGCCCCCTCATGCTAAATTCCCACCAGAGCTGATGGGGAGGAAGGTGTGAAGGGAAAGTCATACCCATCACAACTTCCTTGCTCTGTAAATTGAGCACCCCCAGACAGCTAAAGAGCATCCCCTACCCATCTCTCCCTGACAGAGTGAGAGACGCTCTGTCCCAGCTGAGAGACTTTTTGAAAGCCAAGATCATGTTGAAACTCAGTAGAGGCACATGGGAGTGGGGTGCGTGCACGGAGAGGCCCAACTGCACTGGCACCGGGTGACTATTGGAATTTTAAAACATTTGAGATTTGGTGATCTCAGTAACAGAGTTAAAATTGTGCTTAGCAGAAGTTTTGGGAACAGATTAAGCCAGCCACCTCCTCCCCACACACAATATATGAGAACTAAAACAAGCTTAGTCTTCTTTAAAAGTATAAAAAGATAGTTTACTTACAAAATCGGATGTGCATAATCAATGCACAGGTTCAGCATCTTCAGGCAGGTAGGAGGAAGAAATATGAAGGTCTACATACTGTTCATAACTTAGAAGCATCTTTCTCTAGAGAGCTACTTTAAAACCACATGCTTAATGGAGGAAGGTTAGTAAAAAGAAGTGTGCCTGCTTGAGGCTTGTTCCCCAGAGAACAAAAGGTGCCTATGTGGTAGGAAGAGGACAGGTATGTAAACAAGCAAACAGGAAATTAACCATAAACATGCTTTGCATAAACTCCTAGAGAGAACACGTACTTTAACTACCATGGAGTCCATGCATGCAAAGGTTGTTAATCCCAACAATGACGCCGTGGGAGGGAGGGGTGACACCAGCCTTAGTGACGCACAGCTGGAACTATGAGGGAAGATTTAGACACCCTCTCCTCCTCATCTCTGCATACTGAGAGTGTGTGAATAGGTATTTCTGCACCTGTCTTTGTGTGTGCCTGTCTGAGTGTTTGTATACAGCACCTGAAAATTGGGGCCAAGTTGCAGGATAAGGCTTTGCTTGTGCACTGTGCCAGCCCAACCCATTTATACTGCTCCTTACCCAGTTCGCTTTTCACATGGGAGCCTTTAGGGAAAGAAAAGGTTTCCCATCCCATTTAGGAAAAAGTACTGCCCATTTCCATGAAAGATACAACATTTTTATTCATTATTTTTGCCATTGTTATTCATTATATTTTTATCTAGTCCTTCCTTTGTGGAATTTTGGATAGTATAAATGCATATCATTTTTATCTTCATAACAGCCCTGTAAGGTAGGCTTGGGAAAAGAGGGAGGGGGAGAGAGAGAGAGAGAGAGAGAGAGAGAGAGAGAGGGGGGGGTTTTTAAGATGCCTAGTAAAGATTTATGGCTAAGAATTTGAACCCATATCTTCCCACTTAAGTCCAAAGTGCTATCCACTATTCCAGTGCTACTCAAAGTAATGGTCCATAGATCAGGGTTTGTTTGCAAGCTATTGGCTGCCAGTCCAACTGAGTTTCCAGGAAAGAAACAGTTGTACTCAGTGGACACAAATATAGCGCTTGGCACATGGGGGGGGGAGATCCCCCTGCTTGGCCCCCATGTTAGGTAGCTTAAAAGCATTGCACTGTGCCACTGTTTGGGGTTTTACAAGCACTGCCCAACTGCATGCCTGTTCAGTATTCCACACAGGACACTTGCAACAGCATTTGTAAGCTGCATAATAGCATTTCTCATTTGGGTGCTAGGAAGTTGTGACATGTCCTATAAAAGAGCTGCTTTTGATCTAAAAGTCTGTGTTAACAGCTCTTCTGTTGTACTGTATGTGGAAAGAACAATTGCAAAGGCTGCAAGTAGCTCCATAAAAGTGTGTTGGATCCGCTGTTATTGGGGAGCATTCCCCTTCTTCCCCCTGAGCAATGCTGCTTGATGGTGGGGGCAGGAGATGCCTTTGGGTGGCCAGGCGGCATGTCCCTGGAAAGCCAGGGCCCAGCATCCCTCTGCTCTGGCTGCTCCTTCCTCCTGCTCCCTAGTCTCGCCAGTCCCCCTCGGTCTCCCCCCCTTGCTGCTTTGCCACGTGCCTCATTATTGCTAGAGTTGTTGAGGTTGTGACCCCTGGCTCGTTCTCTATTGACCCCTGACCTCCCGAGACTAATCTGTGTCAACAGGCCCCCAGGGATGGAGAAACAGCCGCTCTGCAGGTGGAGAGGGAAGGAGGGGGAGGGAAGGAGGCCAGCGCCTCCTCCAGCTCCAGGAATTTGG
The DNA here is from genome assembly GCA_030847615.1 of Gambelia wislizenii. Lineage (NCBI taxonomy): Eukaryota > Metazoa > Chordata > Lepidosauria > Squamata > Crotaphytidae > Gambelia > Gambelia wislizenii. Next base: position 266,595,454 of record JAUMIR010000002.1, read on the forward strand.
TGGAGGAGGCGAAGACACAGGATGATAAAGGGCAATCCAAGACAAGTGGATGCATTGTAATCAGGTTGATTTAATCCCTTCTCCCAGCAACCTGCTGGTCCCTGTTTTCTGCTTTTGTCTCCCTCCTCTTCCTGACCTGTCTCTTCACAGCCATTTGCCCTTGCCTTTTGTCTTTTCCTCTCTCTCCTTCTGAACTGGGTTTGCTGCTGCATCCTTTCCCTGATCTGTCAATGTCTCTATGCCACCTCTCCTCTGTGAAAGGGCAGAGAGTGCCCCCTTGTGGCAGGATAATTTTGCTAGTGGCTATAGCAATTCCCAGGAGGGCCCCAAAGGGCAAGGAAATACCCTGCTGTGTCATCCCTTAATAATCGATATCTCACACAAAAGTAGAGGTGGTAGTTCTTGCTAGCAGGAGCCATTAGTAGACCCATCCATCCATTCATGGTGGAAGTGAAAACAAAAATACTAAAAGATGGACTAACTTGCAAGTTGCTTGCAATTAGGAAGAATGTTCTTGTTCAACAGTGGAATAGGGTGCCTCAGAGAATGGTGGATCTTTGGAGATCTTTAAACAGAGATTGGATGCGCATCTTTCTGGAGTGCTGTAATTGTATATTCTTTCATGGCAGGGGGATTGGACTAGATGGCCCTTGTGGCCTCTTCCAAATCTAAGATTCAATGACTGCATGATTCGAATTCAGTGTGGGATTGGAGAATTCTAGAGTGGGGCATTGGAATAATTCAATGTAACCCACAAAAGTTATTTGTCCTCTTATGGGTTAGTAGCAACATTTCCATTGCTCCAAAAGATGCAATCCAAGTATGGGGCCTTAATCTGCCCTGAAATGAATCAAGAGTAAGTTTCTTGATACCAGTCTGATCCAAAGTAGAACAAAATTCCTTGGGCATAGGGATTTCCCAGACAAATTCCATTTACTGAGTGACATCTGAGAGCTTTATTACTGGGGAAGGGAGGATTTCAAAATGTGGAAAGAAACTGTTAATCTGCCTTCCATGGGACAATGACTGTATTGAAGAGAGACACGTTTCAGGATGGATGTATTGCTGTGAACTGAAAAAATGACTAGAGACGAAGGATCATTTGAAGCACCTTGAATCTTGAGATAGCTGCCTCTCTGTCCCCTTTCCCCTCTTGTTGCTTGATTATTAGGCAAGAAGCACTTACCTTAATATTATTTTAAGGGGTGGGTGGGCTAGGGTATTGTGATTCTGGAGTTTTTATATTGTAAGCCGCCTCGATTGCGTTGCAGAGGGGCGGGATAGAAATAAAATTTTATTATTATATTATTATATTATTACCTTGTGTGCTGGTCCTTTTATCTGCTGTTTTCAGAAAGCTGTGAAAGCCACAATATGTTGAAACCAAGGGAAGTCTGAAGTGGCACTTGTGGAGTTAATTCAGGAATCCCCTAACTTTTGTCCTTAATTTTAGGACATTGTGCATTCTTGTGCGTGTATGTTCCCCCCATATGTGGAGGAGTATATTTGCCTGCCACCACCTTTTCTAACCACCACTTCCTGGCCCAGACTCCCCTTCTCAAGTTGCCCTGTGGTAGAAAATGGCTCACATTGTCCTGTGGCTTTGTCCTGTGCATCATTAGATGACTTGAGCCTGAGGCATATGGTAGCATTGTTGGCAAGTGTTGGGGTGTATGAGCATAAAAATTAAAACTTTATTAAAGATTCCAGGGAACAAGCACTTTAGAAATATCTTCTTGAGAAAAAATAAATAAAAGTTTTACTGTAGCGGAGTTAGCAGAGACACAAAGCGAACCAGGCTCAATTAGCATTGGTAAGTACTGTACTGTAAATCACTCAGTCATCAAAGCCACTTAAACAAAATAAAGACAAAAACAACTTCTTTGAAAGGATACTTAAGCATTTACTAATAGGTCTTGCAATCTACATATTCAAGGCAAAGCTAGTCTTTAACTAACTAAAGGATTTTGGGGTAGTGAGCTCACCAGGCCAGTGAATTCAGGTAAGATAAGGTAAACAAGGCTGGATTTCCCTAAGTTTTACTTGCAGTAGCATCCATATTTCTTTGTTCTTCAGAAAGGGTGAAAGCATAGCTCCCATCTTCATGCGTGTAGAGTTAGGGGTGTGTGTGCCTCGTGTGAGACTTCTCTCAGAAGAGAAAAGGACAAAGAGAAATAAAACATTTAAATCATGAGGTCATGTGATATGTGACTCAACAGTCACCCCATATCATTTAGCTTGCATGAGCTACAAAATGACTAAGGTAGTTTGAGGAGAAGGGGAGGAAAATTTAGCATGCAAAGGAGTTCCCTAATCTTAGCAAGTGGGGTGTGCGTGCAGGAAGGATGTTATATCTCCAACAATAAGCAAGTGTCTTTAAGAAAAACACTGGCTATGTTGGGTGATAATGTGAAATGTGAGTGTGTGAGAGAGGAGAAGAGTTAATGGGGGAGTTTTGTCACATTAGTACACTAAACCTCTGAGCATATTAAGAGGTCTAGGCAACAAAGAATTTGTAGCAGAGTCTTGTTTCTTCAGGCAAAAGAATAAAGAGACAGACACAACTTTTGTGACGAAGAAACTATTTCACTTTACTAAAGCATAAATGAAGAAAAATCTTCAATAGTACAGAACACATCTTCATAGTACAGAGATTCAAAACAGAACTGAACATACATTCACAGAGCAGCATAGGATATCCAATACTTTTAGCATTATAGAGAAAGATAAACATTCCCTCATACCAAAGAGAAATAACAATCCCCAGACATCAGGACTCCTAGCTCAAGCTATGAAGGTCATACTTGACAAGTCATAAATCTCAATATACAAGCTAATTCTAACAAGCTTTTACACTCCTTTCTGCACCCTATAGGAAGTTATATTATACCACAGCTCTTAACAGCGTAAATCTACTAACTGCATGTCCCATTATCCATGACACCCCTCTATATTTACACTTAAAGAGCTGTATTCACACACATTGTATCATATCAGATTTGGAACACAAATATTGCAATTTAACTGGACCCAGTGCTTTTGTAAATAAGTCAGCTAGGTTTTCTTGTGATGGACAATAAGTCAAGGTGATTAATCCTGCTTGAATCTAATCATGCACATTTTGATATTTAACAGCAACATGTTTGGTCCTTGATTTAACCCCTTCAGCTGTAGCCATTTGAATACTGACCTGAGAATGCTCAAAGATTTCAACAGGTTCCTGAATTGGTATTCCCAGATCAATAAACAGTTGATTGATCCAAACCACTTCTGAAATCAAATCAGATAAAGCCCCAAACTCAGCCTCTGTAGAAGACAAGGACACAGTGGACTGCCTTCTTGTTTTTCAAAACACTGGTGAATTTGCATATTTGACAATCATTCCAGATGTGGACTTTTTGTCCAAAATATTCTGTGCAAAATTACTGTCAACATAACATTGCAATTTGTGACATCCTTGGGATGAAATCTGTATCCCATAATCCATGGTACCTTTTAGGTATCTTAATACTCTTTTTAAGCCCTGCCGATCATTTTGCGTAGGTTGTGATACTTTTCTAGACAAGACATTCACTGCATAGGCTATGTCAGGGCATGTCCAGTTGAACAGATAAAGCAAACATCCAATAGCAGAATGATATAGCCCAGCATTCTGAAACAATGTTTCCTCAGTATTGCTCACAAAATCAGTTACCATGGGTGATTGAACACTTTTGCAGTGAGGCATATTATAGTCACTCAGCAATTTAACTATTTTCTGCTTTTGGCTTAGGAGAAAACTACCATCTTCCAGTCTTTTGATGTTAACACCCAAATATGGTTGCACTCCACCCAGATCCTTAATTTGAAATTTGTAGCAAGTCCTTGAGCAAATTTTGCTACTTGTTCCTGTGTTTGGTGATCAGACACAGATCATCCACAAACACAATCTGAATTCCATAGCTTTCATTATTTCTTCTTGTATGCATGCAAGGATTGGCTTTGCTTTGTTGAAAACCATTATTTAACAACATATCTCTTAAGTATTCAAACCAGCATCTTGTGCTTTGTTTTAATCCGTAGATGGCCTTTTAAAATTTATACACTTGATTTCGGTTATCATTTTGATATCCAGGTGCCTGCTCCATATAAAGTTTCCTTCAAATTAGCATTTAATTATGCAGTTCCAATATCAAAATGCTCTGCTTTTAAATCATGCAAACTAGCCACAGACAGTGCAATTTTAATACTCTGTCTTTTGGCGGTGGGGGTAAAAGTTTTGGCATAACTAGTGTGTCTTATCTGTTGTTGCCCCTCTGGCAAATCAGTCAATTCAAAGACATCATGTTTATTCATAGAACATACCTCATTGTCCATTGCATTATACCACTTCACCTGCTCTTCTTGGGGTAATTGCAACCTTTCTCTAAAACTGTTGGGTTCACATGTAACCTGACACACCCTGATAGTACTTTGCACTACAAATCTTTCAGGTGGTATTCCTTTTGTCTCACAATTAGACCTTCTGGATGTAAGAAATTGTGTCACATCATGATTCTCATCATTGCTTTCTGCCTGCTTCGGACTGTGCCATTGTTGCAATTCAGTTTTAACTTAAACAGGACTCTCAGCACTATCACCAGGTGAAACTGACTCTGGCATTTGCTGAAGCTCCTGTTCATTCATTTTCATTTAAAAGCAGAAGCACCTCAGGATCTGAGTGAACTTGGCGCCAGTTGCCATGTTCCTCAAATTGAGCATTTCTGGAAGTCAACACTTTACTATTTGCAAGTGCAAATCTGTAAGCTTTTGAGCTTACAGTTTGATATCCCAGAAATCTCAGTCTCTGTGCTTTAGGAGATCCTTTTCTTCTTAAAATCTGCTTTTGTTCCTCCCTTTGCTGTTTTCTTCTATCTTGTTCCTGGAGTAAACAGCCACTGCTAAGATTTATTTTGAGCTCTCTTTCCAGGATTGCTTCTGTACTGTTTATCAGAGCATCAAAACTTGAGTCCAAACTGTTCAAAATTATATAGACCTTCTCTGCCTCCTCATAATTGAGCCCAGCTTGATGCAGCTGCGCAAATAGAGAACAAAGATATGGCAAATGATGACTTACATCATCGCCAGGTCATAGCTGTGCCTTATATAGCCTTCTCGTGAGTAGGATTTTTGATTCAGCTGTCTCACTAACATAAGTAGCTTGTAAAGCTTCCTGGCATTCCTTGGCACTGTCCAAATCACGAATGCAAGTCAATTGGGTATTGTCCAGCCCCCAAACAATGGAAGCATGTGCCTTTTCTTCTATTTTTTTCTCAGCTACATTTGGACCTATAACAGTATGGAGGATTGGGTCCCAAAGCACTTCTCTTCTCAAAAATATCTACATTTTCAATCTCCAGTCCAAATAGTTGCATTCAGTAAGCCTTTCTAAAGGTAATCCACTCATAACTTGCGCAGATGCCATCACAGTGATTCATCAAACTATCAAGCCCTTCTAACAGCCTTGCTTCTCACCAACAGATTAGCGTTCTCAGCCAGGAACCTTCAGGTAGCTCACCACAGCTTGCAGGCACCCAGAGGTCACAGTAGATTGGCGCAGACTGGTGCTACTCTGGCCCATACTGGTCTAAACCGGCACAGACTGGGCCCATAACCTGTCACGTTAGCGCACTAAACCTCTGAGTATATTAATAGAGGTCTAGTCAGCACAGAATTTGTAGCAGAGTCTTGCTTCTTCAGGCAGAAGAATAAAGAGACAGACACAGCTTTTGTGACGAAGAAACTATTTCACTTCACTAAAGCATAAATAAAGAAAAATCTTCAATAGTACAGAACACATCTTCATAGTACAGAGATTCAAAACAGAGCTGAACATACATTCACAGAGCAGCATAGGATATCCAATACTTTTAGCTTTATAGAGAAAGATAAACATTCCCTCAAACCAAAGAGAGATAACAATCCCCAGACTTCAGGACTCCTAGCTCAAGCTATGAAGGTCATACTTTACAATATATATAATATCAATATATACAAGCTAATTCTAACAAGCTTTTACACTCCTTTCTGCACCCTATAGGCAATTATATTATATTGCAGCTCTTAACAGCATAAATCTACTAACTGCATGTCCCATCATCCATGACAGTTTTATAGCAAATAGAGAGCACTATATTAGCCTCACGTGATTCCATTTGTTTCAGAAAGGACTATCTTGAAATGGTCCTTTTTACATTTACCATTTTATCTAGGTCTCTTTCTCACTCTGCAATTATAGGACTTTGATACTGCTTTAACTGGCATGGCTGTGTCATACAGAATCATGGGATTTACAGCTTGGTGAGACACTAAGCTCTAATAGTGAATTCTAAGTACCTCACAGAATTATAATTCACAGGATTCCAGAGGACAGAGCCATGGCAGTGGTATCAAAGTGTTATAAATTGGTTTGTAAAAGAGTCCATGCTAGAAAGGTAGCAGTTACTCCAAGGCATAAGTGGGTGTCAGCTTCCACTCACCTTCCCCCTCTTGTGGAAAAGCTATGGTGACTTGTGAGTAAGTGATGAAAGTGTGCATGAATATATTTTAAAGTACTATGAAGACTAAAGATGGAGGTGGGGGACAGGAACAGAGGAAAGAGAAAGCCATTCAGAGTGAACACATATATTGGTTATTTAGCTTTAACACATTTAAGGTTTAATTCATTTTATTAAGAGCAATGTGGGCAAGTCAAGAATTCCATTCTTTCATTTTTCTCTCCAGCTGGATTGGTTCTCAATGGTTCTGCTTTACCGTGTCCACTTCTAAGTACAATTACAACCTCCAAAATGTTTTTTTTCCATTTTGGGAGATGAGTATCTGAAAGACTGTGGATAATTTTCTAGTAATGATGAGTATTGTTTCAGCAAATCAAAATGGAGGGGGGGGATCAAGGAACTTCATTCACAAAGACTGTACTGGACTTGAGTAAAGGCTGCTGCATAAACCACAGCTTTCCAAGCCAAAACCACAACATACCATTAATGTTTCCACAATCTCTGCCAGTAACCTAGCCAGGAATTCTCCCCACCACCACCAATTTCTCCTGTATATAATCAGTTAGAACAGGTTTTGCTCTGTGCCTATTTACACCAGGTATTTGCCTGTTCTTGGTTCAGCAGTTTTAGCACTAAACCAGAAATTTCCAAAACATTTCTTGAAATACAGGTATACAACTTTGGAGAAGACTGCGGTGATATTGCATGTTGGCTTAGGATGTCAGTGTAACTTAGGTTGTCCTCACTGCAGTCTGTGTTAGTTTAGTCAATGCCGATCTTGCAATAATTACTTTTTTGGACTACAGCTCTTACCCAGCATGGCCACTTATAGTCTGAAAAAATAACTTTTCCAAGCTGTGACAATTGTTGCTGAGTTTCATATACACTCCTTGAAAAGTACCCCCAAAAGGCAATCTCTGCCTTGGAAAATGAGAGAAGACCACAGTTCTGAACGTTTTCATTATAATGAGTTGAAATGGCAGGCAACCAGTTCCTGGATAAATATTTGGCCTACTTTTACACATTACCTTTGTGGTTTGCTTCCTCACCGCATTGGTAAGACACAAATGTTCCACATCATATGGTTCTGTTGAATTATGTGGGTGCTTCCCATACCAGTGTCAGCCTCACTGTTTCAACCAGCCCACATGATATGAACTTCAGACTTTACCAGTGTGACATAGGAAACAACCAAAGGAAGACAGCTACCGTTCCACAAAAACATTCTGCACATTGGTCCTTTCTTGAGTTACTTTGTTAGCTGGTTTAAATAAGTATAGCAACAAGCTGACAGTAAGATACTTGGGATCTGTAATTAATGCAGTAAAAGAGAAAGTGTGTAGTATAGTGCTTTGAGTTTTGGATTAAGACTCTGGAAAACTAGAGTTCAAATCCCCACTCAGCCATGGAGACCCACTTAGGAACCTAAGACAAGTCACACAAGGTGGATTTTTATCTCAGCTTTGTAGGAGAAATAAGTCTAAAAATAAAAATGTATTAAAAATTCCAGGAATCTAGTCCTTTAAAAAAGCAATAAAAATATCTTCTTTAAAAAAGGAGTTAAAATCAATTACTTTCAAATTCATGCAGAGTGCCACTTAAGAATGCAGACAAGCTCAATTAACATTTAAAAGTGTATTCTGAGGTCTGTGGTCTGATCTGATCACCCATTGAATTAGACTCATTACAAAAACAAAGGAGTCAGTTTAAAAATGCAAATCAAAAGTTTACTGAAGGTATATCAATCTCAATCTACATAATAAAGCAAACTTTTAAAATGGTGTTCCTAACTAACTAGGAGGATTTAGGGTAGAAAGACTCACCAAGCCTTTAGCGGTAGAAGGCTACATGGTGGTTTGAAAAGCAAACATCATGGCATGGCTTCATAGCAGCAGCATGGTTACATAAGATGGCATAAGACAAAGAAAGACAAACATGGCTACAGCTGCATGGAGACTCTAACTTAAAAGAGTCTCACAAAGAGCAATAAAATTTAAATTAGGTCATGTGTTGAATGACCCAGCACTCCAGTTGGCTGGAAGTGCCCAGTGAAATAAGAGAAAGGGAGTTTTGGGAGAACAGAAGCATGCAGGGAAAAATCCTAGACTTATCTTAGGATGTGAATGGGGTACACAAGATTGCTTTTACATTACAATAATTATTTCCCCACATACTACAAGCTTAAGAGGAAGGCAATGGCAAACCCCCTCTGATTAAACCTTGCCAAGGAAACCCTGTAAGAGGGTTGCCATAAGTCAAGGTCAAATTGGAAGTCACATAACAAGAAAATACTTATTTTTACTTTCATTCCTTTTGCATATACTGTAAAATCTTCACTCTCACTCTGCACAGCCTTTCTTAAATAATTAATTATCATTTTTTATTGGCCAGAATAGTTGAAACCAGATGGGAGACAGTCTCCATTTGTGCCTAGCATGTATCAATGAGTATCCAAAGTACATTTTCACCCAGGAGTGAATTCACCCAACTAAATCCTCCTCCCTAGTTTCCTCTTCCACTACAAGGTGGATTTTTATCACAAATCAGAAATCTCAATTCCTGTGGGAGCTAGGCATGTCTCTTCAGAATTTACCAGAGCACTTTAAGCTCATACATGGGATGGAGGAGCAGGTGTTCCTGAGATGGCATTAGTAGAGGAAGCTTGTGTGGTTGATATGGCAAAAAAATAAAATAATAAAAAAAAGTCTCAGTGGAGCTAAAAGCTTCACCTCTGACATGTGCTTGTGTTTCTCAGACCAGCTGGAGACTTTTCACTAGTTACACTGTCGTCCCCAGCAAATACAGCCACGTTTATTTGGGGTCTGCCTGCTTGCCACTACCTGCTGGGATTTCTCCTGCAGGAGGCCAAGGAGGTAAGACCTGTCTTTTTTTGGGGGGGGGGATCATGAAGTTTTAAGGCTCCTTTTTTATTGGCTAATCAGTAATGGCAAAGCAGGTTGCTCTGGGTCAGAAGTCAGGGATGGCTTCCTTTAGCGCTTTACACGCTGCCGTTCCTCGCCTGTCAGTTACTAACCCTGTCATTAGCACAGTGGAAGAATGAAGCAGAGCTGGCTGTTTCAGCGGACTTCTTTTTCCTCCTGCTGCATTAGGTTGTCTCTCAGCACTTTATGCCCCTTGCCTTTTCTTTACATCATTTTGGCAGAATGCAAGGAACCATGCCACTACTCATGTCTGGGAAAGGTGGATGGTGGGGAAGGGACATACATAAGGGGATATGACAACCTGGTGGTACGCTGAAGAAGATAACCCAGAGTACCAAATACCAGAGGTATCTTTCAGGAGTGCTTTAGTTGTGTATTCCTGCATGGTGGGGGTTGGACTAGATTGCCCTTCTGGTCCCTTCCAGCTCTAAGATTGTATGATTGTACCTTCCCTTCACATGGAGAATGTGCCAGAACCACTGCTTTTCTTCACCCTTCTTCAAAATCTGTGGATCTTGCCATAAGCCTTTCCACCCTTTCACCACTGTGAGGGGTGGGTGGCATGGAAGCCCTTTCCTACACTCTGGCAGTTCTGATGTGGGTTAAAGCTACTCGCTGGAGGATGCCCCACCAGATAGCAGGAGTTCAGTCTGAACACCAGGCTCTGCTTCTTTGCTCCTTAGAAAGAGATCTGAAGGGCCTTCTGGTGACTTGCAAACAAGGGACAAGTGGGTCCTTGAAAACCCTGCTCTGCATCAGAACTGCTCACCTAGGTAGGAGCAATTATTTGTATCCTGTTTCTCAGTCCTTAAAGCAACTCACTTTCTCCCCCTCCCCTCGACCATTTAATTATACACTCATTACAATATAATTATGGGGTAAATATACATGATTATGTCCTTTAAACCAGAGGGCAGGTTACATGATAATTAGCACTGGATGTAAGGAAGGTGCTAATTGTACTTCCCCAAACTCTGCTTCTTTGGATGGCTAAAGCCAAGCCCTGCAAGAATTCCCCCACTGTTCTTCTGTGTAGCCTGTGCTTTCTTCCCTGGGGAATGACATCCTAACAGCTACCTGAGGCTGCTCAGATCGGTAAGCAAGGCAAGGCTCTTGGAGGAGTCTTAGGAAAGCAGTCTATTTTCTGAAGACTTCAGCAGTTTATTATGGGGTGGGGTGGGGTATGGGAGATCATGGGGACAAGTAAACATGCCCATGCTTTCCTCCTTCAGAGAAGAATTCTCTGGTTTTAGGACTGTCACTAAATGCTTTAGCAGGGTGCCAGAATTGTTTTGACAGTAATAAAAAAATACCCACAGCATGTGCTTAGAATAATGTGTGTGTGTTTGTGTGCCCATCCATCTCAGTTGGAGGAGAGAGGGGAGAGATCAGATTTCCTGTGCTTAGGTGTTTCATACATGACAGCTTCATCCTGGGCTGCCTTTCCTTCCTCAGAATTTGAGACTCAAGGGGGCTTCCTTGGGTGTAGAATCTATTAGAGTTTTAAAAACATTTGAGATTTAGTGAACTCAGTAGCAGAGTTAAAATTGCACTTAGCAAAAGTTTTGGGAACAGATTAAGCCAGCCACCTTCTCCCCCCACGCAATATATCTAGCTGAGAAATAAAACAAGCTTAGTCTTCTTTAAAACTATAAAAGATAATTTACTTTCAAAATAGGATGTGCATAATCAATACACAGGTTCAGCATCTTCAGGCAGATAGGAGGAAGAAATATGAAGGTCTACATGCTGTTCAGAACTTAGAAGCACCTTTCTCTAGAGAGCTACTTTAAAACCACATGTTTAATGTAGGAAGGTTAGTAAAAAGTGTGCTTGCTTGGGGCTTGTTCCCCAGAGAACACAAGGTGCCTGTGTGGAAGGAAGAGGAATGTAAATAAGCAAATAGGAAATTAGCCATAAACATGCTTTGCATAAACTCCTAGAGAGAGCATGCACTTTAACTGTCATGGAGTTCATACATGCAAAGGTTGTTAATCTCAACAGAATCATAGAGTTGGAAGGGACCATAAGGCCTGTCTGTTTGGGCTCAGGGCCAGATGTGATGTGATATGGAAGAGCTATATTAGGGTAGAACGTACCCATCCAGTGAGGTCAAGTAAGATAAGGAGAAAACAAGGCAGGATGTCCCTACATTTTGAATGCAGGCAGCATCCATGTTTCTTTCTTCAGAGAGAGTGAATGCAAGTGAGTGAGAGCATGGCTCCCATGGTTGTCTCTGTGCGAGACTCCATGTGTGCTTGGAGAGAGCCTCATGCTTGGTGCTTGGTGTGTAAGAGAACAAAGAGTCATAAACTTTTAAAATCATGAGGTCATGTGATGAATGACTCGATGGTCACTCCACTTCATTTGGCTTGGCTGAGCAAAGCTACTAGCCAAGCCCACAAAACACTAAGGTAGTGTGAGGAGAAGGGGAGGAACTTTCAACATGCAAGGAGATCCCTAAAATCTTTTCTAAGAACTTGCTTAACTCTACTAGTCAGCAAGTGGGTGGGGGGTTGTAAGAAGAATGCTATATCTCCAATAAGATCACATACCTTTTTCCTTCCACAACTACTAGCAGCTTTTTGCCTCTGTGTGTGTGCGTGCATGTGTGTACGTGCATACATGTGTGAATGGCATGTTGGTCTTTGTGTGCATATATGAAGGAAAGAAAGAGATTCTGTTGTTGTAAAAAGAAGAGGTTGATGATTCATTTCCCCAACACCACAGTTCTCATCAAAATAGCCCCCATTTATCTACTTTTAAGATTGAAAGAATACACCAGCAAATTTAGCCTCTCTTCTCATGTCAGTTTTTGCCTGCAGGCCCTTAGAAAACACTAGCATTGTGTGGAAGGCCAGAAAACTGCTAAAAGGGAATTCTGCTGGATCTTCCTGTGTAATAGAATGGGATGGCAGAGAGAGTCCAGAACTGTAGATTTTCCTTGGTTTTTTTCCGGGCTGTGAGGCCGTGTTCTGGAATAGTTTCTTTCTGACATTTCGCCTGCATCTGTGGCTGGCATCCTCAGAAAGAACGTCAGGAAGAAACTATTCTAGAACACGGCCTCACAGCCCAGAAAAAAACCAAGGAAAATCTATGGATGCTGGCCGTGAAAGTCTTCGACTTGACAGTCCAGAACAGGTTTACTGAATCAACTCCATATTAGGTGGGTGTTGCCATTGTTGAATGTTCACCCATGTAACAAACTTACTATTGAACGAGGAAGGGGAGAATTCCTAAAATGAACACATCAGAGAAAAGGTTTCTCTCACAGCCACCCCCCTCCTCTACTTTTCTACTTACACCCAGATGTGAGCAACTGTGGGATGTGTAGTGACTAATTTTTGCCTCTTCCAGCCCACAGTGGGCTACATTGTCCAGTCTTCAGGCAAAAATTGTACCCAGAAGTGACCAAAAGTCATGTTCTGGTCATGACTTCCAAGTATTTCAGGGTATTTGGGGAACTGAGTGCTTCAAGCAAAGGTGCCATTCCAGGCAATTGACAGCTTTTGATTGTTTGAGAAATTTTCACCTGGAAAAAAGTCACAAAGGGAGTTTGGGATATGTGTGGTTGCTTTTTTAAAAAATGGGCAAGCATTCAAAATGTGAAATCACATTTTTAGTCTGGAATGAGAAAATGTATTCTGCCATATCAGGGTTCTGTCATCTCATTTGACTGACTCTGTTAATCAGACCTTAGTTACCCATGCTCCGAGGGTCAAAAAATAAGGCACACTGCAGATTGTTTCTATTCAGTACAGCTGTAGTTGTCATTACTGATTCATGAATGCCCTGCTTCCCTTTTGGAGCAGGTCGACAATATGCTCCTTTTTTTGCAGATTACAGTTGTCCCTCCACATTCACAGATTTGGCATTCACGGTTTTAAGTATTCACAGTTTGAAAATATTCTTTAAAAAATAATAATCCAAAAAGCAAACCTTGATTTTGCCATCTTATATAAGGGACACCATTTTGCTTTGCCATTGCATATAGTGGGACCTGAGTATTCACGGATTTGGGTATTCATGGGGGGTCCTGGAAGCAAACCCCAGCAAATGTGAAGGGACAACTATAATTTGGATATGTTTGTGAGCATATTTTTGCATTTTGCTGTGAATCTCCTTTGAAAGCACATCATCTCATCTGCTGAAATCTGAAATGATAGAATTATAGCTAACGAGAAATAAGGTATTCAATCTCAAGTAGTTTCAGTCAGAGTGGAGCACTGCTAGAGAGTGTCCATACGGGCTCAGCCTTCGTTTTGATGTTCTGTGTCTCCACAAACCCTCCTGAATTTCACAATGCCACTTGCCTTTTGCCTAAAAATGAAACCCTCCTCACCCACCCAAGGAGAGCATGCTTTGGTAATCCAGAATCCATTATTGTGCCACCACCATGGAAGCAGGAAGCAGTGGAAGAAACAAGAATTTCTGTAGAAAATGTAACATTCTTCTTGCACCCCTGCTTAGTAAGTTTAGGAAATTCCTTGCGTGCTTAAGTTCCTACCCCCCTTCTCATCTCAGGCTATCTTAGCCATTTGGAACTTAAATGTTTTATGATTCTTTGTGTCCCTTCTTGGGGTGTGCAGTTTCTCCATGAGGCTCTTCACTTCCCTTTTTCTCCCCTTCCTTCTATGCATCTGACCTCCAAACATGAAGAGGAGAGATGAGTTCTCGCTTACCTACAATCACCTCTTTTTCTGAGGAAATATGGATGTTACTGCTGTAACACTTAGAAACTTCTGATTTGATTATCCTAACCTGAACCTCCCAAGATTGGGTGAGTTTACTACTCTGAACTGTAATCCTCTTAGTTAAGGACCTAGATTTGTTTTGAATATGTAGATTAAGATTGCTATACCTTCAGTACATGTTTTGATATGCATTTTTAAGCAAACATCTTTATTGTCCTTGATTTGTCTGCTTGACATTAATGACTGGGTGATTCAGAACACATACAAATGCAAATTGAGCTTGGTCAGTCATCCCTAGGCTAACTCTGCTTACTTTTAAAAGGAACTTTTCTCAAGAAGTTATTCCTAAAGGGCTTGCTCCCTGGAAGCTTTAATAAATTTTTAATTTTTATGCTCACAAACTCCAATAATTTCTCGCCTCTGAGAGAAAATAATTTAGGAATTAATTCATGTTCAAGGAGAGGCAGGCAGGGCTGGTGGTGGTGGCAGTGGAGATACAGGTGGCCTTTGGTATCTGCTGGGGTTTGGATACCAAAATCTGTGGATGCTCAAGTCCCATTATATACAATGGCCTAGTAAAATGATGTCCCTTACATAAAATGGTGAAATCAAGGTTTGCTTCTTGGAATTTACAGGGTGGGGGTTGGAATATTTTCAAGCTGTGGATAATGAATCCATGGATGCAAAATTCGTAGATACAGAGGGCCAACTATACACTGGTTAGGGAAAGAACCCTGTCTTTGCACCACTGTAAGGATATTGGGATGTTGGGCATTTCTGAAGTTGTGTTGAGGGAGATATCACTCTCTCCATATAACAGATGGATCTCACAACTCACAAAACCCAATTCTTTGCCTGGAAAAGAAGAGGTTGTGGGAATTTGTCTTCCCCATCTTAGCACCTAGTATAGGCTTGCCACAGGCATGTATCTATCTAATGGGTGTGGGAGAGGTCATTCCCCCCCCCCCACACACACAGTTCTGCCCCTCTCCATGAGAAGGAAATGATCCTTCTGTACCTAAATTTCTAGTATTGCAGTAAGTTAAAGAAAAGGAGCAAGCAAACTGTGGAAGGGATTGCAAACACAGCAAATGTAAGAATTATAGGTGTGGATGATTTTCATTGTTCCACTCCCTGTAATGCTTGAAATTTGAGGAAAATTTGAACATTAGAATCATAGAATTGTAAGAGACCACAAGGGCCATCCAGTCCAACCTCCTGCCATGCAGGAATGCACAATCAAATCATTCCCGACAGATAGCCATCCAGCCTCTGTTTAAAAACCTGCAAAGGAGGTTCCACCACACTCCGAGGCAGTGTATTCCACTTCCGAACAGCTCTTATTGTCAGGAAGTTCTTCCTAATGTTAAGGTGAATCTCTTTTCCTGTAGTTTGAACCCATTGCCCCATGTCCTATTCACTGGAACGGCATAAAACAAGCTTGCCCCATCCTCAGTATGACATCCCTTCAAATATTTAAACATGGCTATCATGTCACCTCTCAACCTTCTCTTCTCCAGACTAAACATGCCCAGCTCCCTAAGCCACTCCTCATAGGTTATGCCTTCCAGACCTCCCACCATCCGGGTCGTCCTCCTCTGGACACGTTCCAGCTTCCCAGTATCCTTCCTGAATTGTGGTGCCCAGAACTGGATACAGTATTCCAGGTGAGATCTGATCATAGCAGAATAGAGTGGCACTATTACTTTCCTTGATCTAGACACTATACTCGTATTAATGTAGCCTAGAATCGCATTGGCTTTTTTTAGCTATGGAAGGGACACTGTCCTCATCCCCAGCTTGCTAATACATCTCTATTACCTTAAGCGGCTTCTGCCTTGAAAGTCTGGGTTTCAAAGTAAGCTTCCAAATATCCTCTTCTATTTCTGCCCCACTCTGTTGAAGCCCACATCTCCAGGTTTTGGTGAGGTTTTTCCTGGTTGTAGCCATTCAGGGAGAAGTGAAATCCTTCTTTGCATGGACCTGGAATGGCCCATATTAGACTATTAAAGGTGGCCAATCAGGGATGCATTCAGATTAAAAAGGGCAGGGGATGTGTGTTAGAGGAGAATTGAGGAGGTGGGTTTCAGGGGTTGTATGTGTGTGGGATGGGTCTTTATGAAAAGTCCTAATGTAAGTATATACTGGGAATGGACTTTTCATGCCTCCACTCCTCAGTGTGCTTAGTTTTCCCTAATTTCAGATGGAGGATAAGGGCATGAATAAAGGTGTGGGGAGGGAGGAAGGGGAGAATATCTCCATGTCTTTAACAGCAGTATAGCAAATTGAGCCATGGTGCCTTTAAAAAGTTCTCCAGCTCCTTGGCTGGGCCTTCCCTGTTCTAGCCCAGGGCCCCCAGATGTCTTGCATTGCACACATCTGTTTGACAGCTTATTTTCTGTGGTGAATAAAACGGCTGTGGCTATGGGTTTGGGGAGGGAATCTGTCTGCTAGGAGAGGGAGAGCGAAAACAATTGTGGGGAGAAGGGTGGGTGAGCCAGCTCATGGGATAGGTTTGTGGTCGGGGGAAGGAGGAGTAGGGTACAGTCTAGAGGTGTCTGGGGTTTGGGTCAGGCCTGCAGGAGAGGAAAACATTATGTAGAAGTGTCTATAGGCGGGCAGATCCTGCTGTTTTATTCTGCTATAGACATGACTAAAGATTAGCTATGAAAGAGAGAGAGAGAGAAAGAGGAAGGAAGGAAGGAAGGAAGGAAGGAAGGAAGGAAGGAAGGAAGGAAGGAAATGACAAGAAAGAAAGGAAGGAAGGAAGGAAATGACAAGAAAGAGAAAGAAAGAAAGAAAGAAAGAAAGAAAGAAAGAAAATAAATGTAGGGGATGCAGGAAAGTATCTTATTTCAGGGGGTGAGTTTTGGGGGAGGGTAGTTTGGTCCTCTTCCCTGAAGGAGCCTATGTTGTTGGGCTTGGGAAGCTGCCCTGTGCTGTATGCTCCTCATGGTACCTCCTGGGATCCAATATAAACAATAAAGTCTTTGTTACTTTGACCTGCTGGCAAAGAGCCGAGCAAATTCTTTGCGTATTTCCTCTGCTCCATTCCCTCCCTCTCTGCTTCTCCCAACCCCCCTCCTGCACTCCTCCAGGCTCTTCCAAATCTGTTCCTGAGCACATAAGGAAAGGCAATGTGTGCCTGCAGCCAGAGATGCATCCCAAGCCACCCCTCCACAGCTTCCCAGTGCCTCCCCAGCGTCTTGGCTGCCCACCAACTCTCACTTCCAATCCAAGCTGATTCCATCTTTTAGGTGAGGAAGCTGTAGCAGAAAGGCCAGTCTTGAAGTGTGAGTGGGGAGGGGGAGAAGGGTCAGCGGGGTTCTCTCAAGGGGGGAGCCGGGGTGGCAACAGATTGCTGAGGGTGAAGGCTATGAAAGGGCTGGGCCCTGGGAAACCCGAGCTGCAGTGAGCTTTGCATAGGGTTGCAGGTGCAGGGTGAGGGCAGGTAGGGAAGCCTTCCTTTGTGCAGGGGCTCTCCTTGCTCTCCCTTGCCATTTGTTTTCAGTGTGAGCTCTCAGTTCAGGAATGTGTACAGTGCCTGAGAGAGTGTCCTTGAGCATGTGGAGAGTCCCTTTCTCTTGGGGCTGTACAGCTCTCATCAGTCCCCTCCTCAGTGAAGAAAGCATGGGTGGATGCTTTAATAGGTGCAGGGACCCCAGACCTGGAGGTAGGAGGAGGAGAGAGCAGGAAATCCTCAGGTAATTTTTTCTGCACTGGACTAAGGCATTCCAGTAGTGGTGCCTTATGAAACAAAGAGGCAGAAATATGTATTTATCAAGGGATGTGTCAAGGGATAAAAATGGCTCAAGTATTGTTACTATCATTGATATCCTGCCTTTTCCCCAGTTCAGGACTTAAGGCAGCTTACAAAAATTAAAACAAATACATTTAAAAGGTTTATCGTACAAAAGTTTAAAAAGTGTAATTAAACTATCATTGAAATTAAAATCACTTAAAAAACATAACCATTAAAAAGAAGACAAGAAATAGACAATGCACTGTATTATGCAAGGCCCTTTCCCATTCAGCAATGTGTCCTCAAAGGCCTGCTGAAACAAGAAAAGTCTTCATCTGCCTATAGAAAAACAGCAAGGAGGGTGTCAGTCTGACCTCTCTGGGAAGGGTGTTCAAGAGCCTGGGAGCAGCCACCAAGAAGGCCCTCTTCTGTGTTTGCACCAGATGTACTTGCGGAGGGGGGGAGGCAGAGAGAAGGGCATTCCGAGAAGATCTCAAAGCATGGGCAAGCTCATATGGCAGAATACTGGAGAGTATCCTGTGATACCCAGGGGTAAAAGAAGCAAGAAATGTTGGGTGCAGTTTTAATGCTGCAAGAAGGAACTCTCTCTCTCATGCCATAGGAGAGGTAGCAAGGAGACAGAGCTAAAACCTAGAAGATGGTGCAACAGCCTGTTTCAACCTGACACACATTCTGAGTGTGTTGGACTGGAACTTCCAGCATCCCTAGCCAGTGTGGCACCGTGGTGGCTGCATATGCTGGGTGAGACTGTGGGTGAGACTATGATAAGGAACATAAACAGTCAGGGTTCTAGTCTTGCTAGGGAAACTGGCAGAATGGCCTGGAAAGGTATGATAGTAAAAGATAATTTTAAAAATAGGCAGGAAGAGTCATTGATTGATTTTATTGTTGTATTGGAATACAATACAATCCGTGCAAACTAACAAGAACATAAAAGGAATTCTCCCAGTTGGTTACAAAATTTCCAAAGCTTATCTCAGTACTATGTAATTGTAAGTAATGTCTTGAATGGAGCCAGCATGACATAGTGGTTTGTTTGTTGAACTACAAGTTTGGAGACCAGGGTTAGAATCCCCACTTGGCGATGAATGCCCACTGGGTGACCTTGGGCAAGTCACATACTCTCAGCCTCAGAAAACCCCATGATTTCCCAAGCCTTAGGGTTACCATAACTTGAAAATAACTTGAAAGCACAGAACAACAACAAATGTCTTGAATTGGGTCTCTGTGTATAAAAGATCGTAGTCTCCATTTCTTTTGTGCAGTGAAGTTTTGCTTGCCTGTAAACCTTTAGCCCAGCCACAGTTCAAAAGTCAACAATGGCTGAAATTAGCTCTTGTGTAAAATTGTCACAACAATAATCTTTTAACAAATGATGCCTGAACTTTCTCTCAGGACACCAACAACACCAGCAGCCCCTTTGGCTGCCTTTCTGCTGGCTTTCGGGCAGAGGCTGTCAACAAGGGTATGGGGTTGGCTGCAAGGCTCAGAACCTCCAAATGTGTGTGTTCGCATGCACATGTACCTGCCTGCCTTCGAGTCTCCTGTCAACTTATGGTGACCCCATGAATTTTGTAGGTTTTTCTTAGGCAAGGAATGCTCAGAGGTGGTTTTGCCAGTTCCTTCCTCTGAAATATAGCCCACAGCACCTGGTATTCATTGCCGATCTTCCATCCAAGTGCTAACCAGGGCTGATCCTGCTTAGCTTCCAAGAGCGGAGGGGATTGGATGCCTTTAGGCTATTTTGGCCCCTCCAAACATGCCTCCAAGCAAATAGGAAGGAATCTAGTGCTTGCTTTGGGGGCCAGAATTGAAGTACAAGCTCTCCTGCTTGAGACATCCTGAAAAAAGTGATAGGATGGGGTTGCCTGTGGTGAGAAGGGAAGGTGTGGTGATGGCAAGGAAAGTGTTTCTCAGCAGCCTGCGGATACCTTTGTGCTGAGTTCAGTTGCAGGGGAGGGGAGAGGAGAGGAATGGGACACAGCAGGGAAATGGGGAGAAGGGAAGTGGGAGATGAAAAATGATGGGTGAGCCCAGGGAATCTAATAAGAAAATTGCTTCCAGTCCCATAGTCTGCAATTGTGGGTTAAAATTACAACCATTCCCCAAACTGCATCTCCTCATAAATCTCCACCTCTCGTCCCATTCACCCCGACAACAGGAAAAGCAAAGCCACTGTCTGGGGAGATGCTATTTATTTATGTGAGTAGAAATGTAGGGAAAGGGTTGTCAGGCAGGGGGCTGGTGTGTGTGTGTGTGTGTGTAAAAATAGCAAGAATTATTTCATCAGGCCAGAAAGACAAACTATTAGCAAGAAGTAGGAATTCCTCATAGTCTTCTGGAATTGTTCTTTCCTGAGTCAGTTGCTTTCCTTCCTTATTCTCTCCCAGTATTAGAGTGCCCACAAAAAGTGAAGTTAGCAATGTGTGAGATAAATAAATCTATACAGAAACATGAGTTGAGAAATGTAGCTTTAATATCCCTTTGTGGCCACAAAATGATGTTGCGCAAACATGAGCTACTCATCACAACTCATTAGAAAGAGATGTGATTTATGCCCTGTCCATTTTAAAAGTGGCTAGGTGTGTTTGGGAGGTGGAGCAAAGGCCAAGACCATCCAGCACCTTTCTATATCCTATATTCATATGTTTAGCAACCTCTGTTCTCTGTATGGCAGCTCTGTTATCTGCTTTGTTCTACTGCACTTTCATGCTCTTTTTCCTTGCTGAATGAAAAGAACTCTGGCTTTGTTGCACATTTTCATCAGATTGAGTAGGTGGGCTATAGGAAGGCCATAAGGCACTGATCTGGGTATCTCTTCTTTTCCGTACCAAGATTGATCCAAGACGGAACTTGATATGGCAAGAATAATTTGGGATAGGACTTCCAAATTCTGTCCCAGTTCCCGGCCTAAGGGTCACAACCCAGTGAGAGAACATAGCGTAACTTTGCTGAAGTCAAGAGGGAAAGGAGAGAGAGACTGCTGTGCCACGGAAATTATTGCCTAGGATGCCAGGGGAGGTGGCAAAGCCATTTTTGCTTACTTAATTAAGAGCAAACAACAATTTGAGTCTGTCACCCTCCTATTAGCTATTCTAAGGGCTGTTATCTGGGAGCTCTCAGCTCACCAAGGGCTGGGAGTTCTTTGCCTCCTTTTTGCTTTCATGCATTAGTGCATTCAGGAGAGAGGTACACCAGAGGCAACTTCATTCTTTTCCCTTCTAGTCTTTCCAGAGCAGAAGAGCATGGAGCCTAATATGATCCTGCTTGCTCTTCTGCTACCGCCACCCGACTTGTTTTACATTCTTGTGGAATTCAGAAGCAGCAGCCTACATCTGGATAGGAGGCAAAATAATGAACAAGAATGACTCTCAGTACATTTAGCAGGGAAGGGAAAGGAATGCTGATTATTCTGAAAGGGAAAGAGAAGGGGGAAACTTGCAGATTTTTACTCCTGGATGCAGGAAAATGGCTCTAACAGGGATGAAGGACTTTTGAAAACAGTGACTTTCAAACAGTTATTTCAAACAGAAGAAGAGGAGGAGGAGGAGGAGGAAGAAGAAGAAGACGAAGAGGAAATCATGCAACTTCTTCCAGACTTTCTTGCCAAGCGGCTGGTGGCAACTTCTTTTCCCAAGCTTTCCACCTACCTTTGGCCCAAAGTATTCCATGCATCTGCTGTTTCTACATGAGGCCCCACTCACCTGAATCCCAAGGGCTTTTACAGGCTTATAAAAATAATCCTATCTCCTTGGCTGGCTTCCCAGAACATCAGCACCAGTGATTCTTGCAGGACGTACTGTAACTAGGGAGTCAAACCCCCCCCCCCAGAAATCAAGTGCTCCAGTCAGTTTGTAATGTTTATGGGTGCTCTCTTCCCTCCCCCTACACAACTTCTTTTTCCAATTGAAATACAATATTATTTTTGCAGCTTTTACACAGTGACCATCCTCCAGCCCAGAAATCATACTTAAGAATGCTTTGGGGATCAGAATGTTAAGGTATGCCTGTACTGGCATTGTCCATACTTATTTGTTCTATTTCTGTATTTCTGTTTAAAGCACACAAATTTGCTTTGACGTTTTGCACATACAGTATACATGCATTCATAGTTCGCATGGTGAAGAAACAAGAGGAGGATACTGCTGTTGAATTCTGAAGACTGAAATCAGAAATAGCACCCTTCTCCCTCACCTTCAGTCAGCAGAAGTAATTAGCAAGGTTCAGTCGAAAAGGAGTGTGTGGTTTGATTTGTTCCTTGTCTGCTAATTTAAAGACTGGTGTCAGGCCCAGATTTTGGGAAAGAGGTCCTGCAGGAAGGCAGGGGGAATAGCTATTGGGTATGTGTGCAAACTGAGTGCATTGCCTCCTCAAATATAAATTCTGCCCCCTGTTGAATTTTCCTTTAGTTCCCAAATTTTTAGAGAGGAAGACATTGAAAATGCTGTTTGCTGTGTTCATGCTCCTTGGTAACTTTGCTTGCCCCTTTTCTTTGGATATCAAAACTGTATTTCTAAATGGTCAACTGAAGTTTTCAGTAATTACAATGCTAGAAATGTGGGAGTGAAGGAAAATTTCACTGAGGGGAAAACATTCTTATTTGGGGGAGCAACATTCTCAGCCCCCATAGGCACACCCCTGCAGAAAAGACCCTAAATGTGGCATGGCTGGCTGGCTGGCCTACAGCATTTTAAAGTAAATGAAATAATGCTCATCACCATCTAGGAATTGAGGAGAAGTCCATTAGCATTAGAGTCTAACACTAAGTTCCCCACTAAATTTTAAAAGGGGGAGAAGGATCCAGGGATGAAGAAGGAGGGTCTGGACAATGACCAGAATGAGGGACATTGGGAAACACTGTCCAGTCTAATTGCAGGCTTAGTATTTCTTGAATGAGGAAATAATGTGGATGCAAAGAAAGCCAGTGATAGCTTATAAGAGACCATCAGGATCAGATCATGGGATAAAGAATGTATTCCACTAGGGGCAGGGCCTATTTGCACAGGTATGGGACAGATCTTGGAAAAATGAACTGGTGCAGCTGTAGCCTAAGCACTGTGTAAGCCTTTTGTGTTTGTGACACCATCTGCCCCCTGAAGGCTCTGTAGAACTCAGCTTTTGCTTATAGTCTAGTGGTTAAAATAAAATGAGATGCATATGGGGACCTTTATGTGTATAAATTTCTCAACAGCTTTTAGATATGATTGCTAAATGGAACTTGAGTGTTCAGAGTTAGTATACCTCTTAAGTAAGAATAGGTACTGGGGACAATTGGCAGGGGATGTTGACTTCTTACCCTGCTTGTGGACTTCCTGGTAGCATCTGTCTAGCTGCTGCTAGAAGCAGGATGGTGGGGTAGCCTGAGCCTTAGTCTGACCCAGCAGGGCTCTTTATAGGTTAATGCATGGATGATAATGATGAGCCTAAGCACCATTCATTTCTTCTACAACCTTCTGAACTAGAAGAAAGGAAGAAAAGGGCAGGTGCTTGCTTGCGCACATCCACAGAAACCTCCTTCCATCCATGCAGAAGGTTTTCCTGCTGTCTTGCTGTCTTCTCCTTTCTGGAAAACCCATATGTGTGCAATTCAATATTAATTAGCACATGAACTCTTAAAGGCTTGAAGTTCGTCTGTGTACATAGGTGGAGCTACTTGTTGTACACCTTATAGAGGCTGTGTAAACTTTAGCACCACCATTATTGTTGGATTCCCAGAATGGCTGTGGAGCTGTACTTCTAGTGTTTTCAGGTTTTCAAAATAGCAAGGACATGCAGGGTTGACACATTTGTGTCCTACCTAAATACCAAATGAAAGTACTGGTTTGAGTTAACTTAGCCACGTTTTTCTCAGTAAAATTAACATGTTGGACTTTATCACACTACACGGTTATAGCGTTATTATTGCACTTTAACTGCTCTGCCTTCCTCCTGTGGAATTCTGGGGTTTGTAGTTTAGTGAGGCCTAAGAGCTCTCTGGCTAAGAAGGCTAAATGCCCCTCCCTAAACTGCAAATCCCAGGATTCCACAGGAGGCTGCCATAGCAGTTAAAGTGGAATCATAGTACTATAACTGTGTAGTGTGATAATCTCCATTGTCCATGTTCATTAATTACACAGTGCACTCATTTATGTTTTTATGAAGGATCTATACTCAAAAATATAGGGGGGGGGTCTCACTCAGTCTATATGAGAGGGAAAGCTTTCCAACCCTCACATAGGGGACAGCTCTTATAATAAGGGGCATCTGCCACTTGAATAAGGGACAAGTTTTATGGCCTTCAAATAAGGCACATCTGTTATAATAAGGGATACCCTGCAACCCTAATACCCTCTTTCAGATCTGTCACCTTTTCCACTTCCTTCATCCCATTGCTCCACTTGACCATGGGCACTAAGTGTAATCCTATCAATAAAGTGCCTTTCTTTTTGTCTGTCTATTTTAACACCCTCCATATGGTGCAAACTCCCCATCTTGTCTTGAACAAGCCCTTTTCAACCTCGGCTTACATCTCAGGGACATTGCAATGGCAAAGGTAGAAGGAAGAAACATTTCTTAATTATTTCATTTTTCATTGTATCTTAGAGATTGGGAGAGAGCAGAGCAGTTAGGTTAGACTATCAGGAAATGTCAGTCGCAGTTTGACCAGAGACATGCATTGACTTGCCATTGAGAACTTGGTGTTTGTTTCTTCCTCTGCTGCAAGACTAGGAATAAGAGAGTCTTCTTTTAATAACATGCACTTATATGCACACATTTGTAAAGTGCTGGATAAATTATAACTGAATAACTTGGATCTTTAGTGAAACTATAGAATAAAAACTACTTGGCCTCTTCTGTGTATAGAATCACTAAAATCTGTGCAAAACATACAAAAACCAGTTTCACTCTCCTGCCTATCTGGAGGCGCTGCAAATAGAATTGACATCTTCCCAAGGAGCCTCCACTGCATTGAAGTCCCAGGACCCTTGCTGCTCTCAGTGCTGCTGGTTATTCGTGCGTTTTTACTGTGACCTGACTAACAGCAACTCTCTAAATTTATGTACCCCATTTGAAAACATTTATAATTCCATTGTTTATGTGAAACTGAAGACGTTTTGAAAAGATTTAACTTACTAAACTTTCAACTGAGTACAGTATAGCTACATGAAAACTAGTATAGGGGGGTGGGATGAAAGCACCGTACAACATTTGGATTTAATTGAAGGTTAAACAGTTTTAATAGCTTTCTAGAACAGGAACTTCTTGCAAGTTTTCTTCAGGATGGGCAGAGATGGGCTCAGGGAGGCTTCTGCAGAGAGGATGTTCCATAAGGAAAGAATCACCACTTCATAGATTTTCCTTGGTTTTTTTCCGGGCTGTGAGGCCATGTTCTGGAATAGTTTCTTTCTGACATTTCTCCTGCATCTGTGGCTGGCATCTTCAGAGAATGGTTGGGTAGGGGTGTGTCTGGGGCTTATATGCTGTGAACGCCTGTAGGGGAGTATATGTAAATTTGGTTGTCCCATCAACCAACCATCAGCCAAACAGACCCTAACGAGCCTTGCATTTCTATACCCAGAAACTAACTATTCTCAATTACACAAATTTACATATACTCCCCAGCAGGGATTCACAGTATATAAACTCCTATTTCAAGAAAGAGGCTGGATGCAACTTGTGAATAAGCAGGTACAATCAAGACAAAAAAGAATTGGAAGCTCTTTGTGCTTCCAGAGTCTAGTTTTCCCTTCTGTGATTTAAAGACAGAGAAAGCCATCCTTTGTAACCCAACTTTTTTGGCAGGGTGGGGTACATGGTCTGTATAACCTATGCAAATCGAGCAGATTTCTCTCATTTTCCATTGTTTTATTCTGCTGTTATTCCTAAATGGCACAAGTTTCTTTTTGCTTGTCATGGGACCTGCAAAGCAACTGAAGCCCTGCCCCTTGATGCTCAGAGTCTTATATAACAACTCTTTCCGCTTCTAAGATTTCACCAGGTATTCCTGGCACACTTTCAAGCATATTGATGCAACCACAAGGGCTGGAAATATGTGCTTTTTCTAAAAAGAAAAAGAAGAGAGCTGATATTCTTGGGGAACTTCACGTTATTTTGCAACTTTTCTGTGCTTCTGCAGCATCATGCTACATATTCCAGACTATTCTTTTCAATAGTTTCACTCAAATTTAGAGTCGAGCATGTCTTTCTGACATTTTGGTAATCATTTGAATGCCTATTTTGAGCCATCCAGTGGGGGTGTGTGCAGGCTAGCAAGATGGGATTTGTCTGTTGTAATATTATTCTGTTGACGATGGGATGAGACAACATCATGTACCAGGCAGGATCTGTTCCTGTTTCGCCTCTGCTTCCTGATATTTTCACATGAAAAGCCCATATCTCATTTTTAAGACGTACAGGCCATTGTCTGGCTGAGTTTTGGTTCTTGTCCTGTCCTGGCTCGGTTACTGAAGCTCACTCTTCGGGTCTCCTTTGGGACTGGCAAGTTGCAGCGGGGGCCTGTCCACCATTATAACGTCACATAGGCCATCAGCTTCATCGTGCCACACATGTGCTGTTGCAATTACCTTTTAGACTGGCAGTGTACAGCATCCCCTCTAACTGTACCAATTTGGCAGGCACAGTCCCTATTAATCCTCCATTGCCCTACTTTTTCAGGTGCTTTTAAATGTCCCAGTTTCTCTCTCCTCCTGCTGCTTTCCCCCTTTATCCTCAACTTACTTCCGTTACTGCAAACTGAGTTCAAAATTCAAAAGTAGTTTGTGCTCAGTTAATTCAGTCGCGGGGAGGGGATGGGAGAGGAGAGGAGGGGGGCAGAATCTTGCCCCTCCCAGGAGACTCAATCAAGAGCAAATTGCTGCAGACTCTCTCCTAGCCTTGTGTGTTCTTCCTCATTAATAACTTTTGCCATCTTGGCTACCCTCTGATGTTTGGCCACAGGTGTCCTACTTTTGTTCTGCAAAATATTGGAGGATATGTTACAGCTAGAGCTTGGGAATGTTGCTTTCTTTAACATGACAATTCCCAGAATCCCCCTGCTAGTATGGGAATTCTGGGAGCTGTAGTTTTGTTTTGTTTTTAAATCACTTTTCTAGCATCTGGACACAGTTGCAGCAACTGTTTAAGCACAAAGCCTACCGGTGCTGTGCTCAACCCGAAAGCCCCTCCAGGGTGCCACAATGCTGCCATGGTGGTGCAGCTGTTTCATTCTGTTTCAGCACTTCCCCAGTCTTTGGAACTGCTTTGCTAAAGGAGAGGAGCATGGAGAATGAATCCTAAAATTCTTGATTGAAGGGGTAATACCTTTCTTGAATCCTGGTAACCCTTCAGTGTTGAAATTTCCCATCAAATTTCTCCCTTTTCCTCATTAGGCTAATATTCCACACACTACAAATAAATGTTCATATATGAAAACTTGGTCTATAATAAAAGTAGTTACACTTTAAGATGCCGCAATTCTCCCCTGCCTTTTTGCTTCACCAGCAGATTAATGGGGCTGCTCTTGGTACTCAAAACTGGACAGCCTAGAATCCAGTATTAAACAGTGCCAACACTCCTGAAGCAGAAAATTCAAATATTGTGTTAGGAATACATAATGAAAAGCAGGCAGTTTTAATATATTGCTTACATTTATTTTGGTTGTGCACGTTAATCTGACTTGTTAGATTGCATTTTGTTCATTTTTTAAAAATGGATAAGGATTAATGATTTGTTGTCATAATAGCACAAAAAGTGTAGAAACTTAGGAATTGTGCAAAGATTCGCCCTCTGACTTCCAGAATCTCATTTATATGCTACCTAGGTTCTGGCCTTTTAGAAAAAAATATCTGTAATTTCCTAGTACTTGGAAATCAAAACTATGAACTTGCTACTTTCACACAAGAAGGCTCTGATTCTCAGTGTTCTGCAGCAGCTATGAATTAGAGGGCAACTTTCTGTAGGCTATTTTTCAGAGGGAGGAACTGGCAAAGCCACTTCTTAATATTCCTTGCCCAAGAAAACTATGAAATTCATAGGATCACCTTTAGTCAACAGGCAACTTGAAGGCACATACACACACATATTCTGTGACTCACAGCATGACTGTAGCTGTGATAGTTTCTAGATCCCTATGTAACTATCCACTTACATTTCCAGTTCTGCTTTGTTTTCTGTCCTCTAGCCTTACCCCCAAACCACCCATAGTTTTACAGCTACAGGACTGCTGCGTAACTGCCTTTTCTCCACCTGTTCCAAGTAAAAAGAGAAGAAACAATACTGAAAATAACATCAGTCCCATAAGTGGTACAAGTCCTGATGATGTCACTTAGGATATGGGGGGAGGAAAAGGAATCTGGGAAGTTTCTTCCCGCATAATTGAATTAGTAGGGAAATGTTTTGGCAGAACATTGTGTATCCACAGCATTTTGTCACCCGGACAACATCTTAGTGGGAAATTTCAGGCAGCTGCCTATGCTGGGTGTGGACATGGGAGCCCATCTCACACTTTTAACTCCTTCACATGGAGCTAAAGAAAACACTTCTGTCTACATTGCCCTGGGCCTAGAAGACACCGTCAATGAACTGGACACATGACAGGCTTAAGGCCTATTACATCTGTGGAACTCTCTTCTACCACAAGGGCTGTAAGTAAAACTCAGCGCAGAACAGGGCTGGACAAATCTGTAGGAACCAGAAAGTTCAACGGCCATTAGACAGAATGCTCAGAATCTTCATAAACAAGTTTAAGACAAATGGCAGGGCTTGATTTCACAGTAAGTTGTGGGGTGTAAGTAAACCTGTCAGACACAACCATTTTCATCACACAAAACACTTTGAGGTGCTTTCCAAAGTTATTTAAGTTCCCAAGCTCTATGAACAATGTCTGGTACGATCCTATTCAGCATCTCCAAGACCTGCCTTTTCCTCCTGGCCCTTCCCGATCCATGCTGTAGTCATCTGATCTAGATTATTGCATGTTCCATTGTACTGATCTTCCTGTCATCCTTTATGAATTTATAAAGGCTTTTGGTCAGCTCATCCTCTTTCATTTCTATAATATTTTCTCTCCTTGTCCTTAAGTCCCCACACTGACTCTCCTTTGCTTTTTACACTAAATTTAAGCTCCAAGTTCATACATATAATGCCCTGTGCCTATGTGCACTTTTGTTTTTCTTTGCCTGCCTCGCTCCCCCTGCCCCCCCCCCGTGTTGCTGATGCCTTTTTCTTCCTTTCTCCTCCCATCATTTCATATGTTCCACTATGCTACCCTTTTCTGGCTGGAACATGTCTTCTTCATTCAGATCCTTGCAATCAGTGTACCTTTCCAATCCTTTTCTGAAGGTTAATGCTACCACTTAAGCCACCCACCCACAGCTTCATAATCACAATCACATAATCAAACCCAGCATCCACCCACTGAGGCTACTAAACAAGCTCCAAGCCCCTTTGCTGTTTTAAACAAAATCCAAAATGCACATTGTGATGATACTTTTACTAGGCCAACCAAAAGGCACAAAAGCATACTAGTTTTCAAACCTCACTGGCTTCATACAGAGGAAGGTGTTGGACTTAGGGGTCTGCTTCTTATTTTAGTTGGTGTTTAAGGTGGTCATGTGGGAAGGATGGTAAAGGTAGAGGCCCTACTGCTTTTTGGCCATGTGGGGACTGAAGACAAAGGCAGTAAAGACTAAGTACAGTCAGACCCCCATATCCGTGGATAATAATACAGGACTTAAAATACAGGACTTCCAGTGAAAACATATCATAGAGTTACATTGGAGGACCTAGAAGATGCCTCTCTAGGTGTTTCCCAGCACGACTCAATGGTATATGTCCCTATTTTGTGTCCTGCGGATAACTGAAACTGCAGATATTGGTTCTGAGGATATGGGGGTCCAACTGTAATAAAAATTGGTTCCATTAACAGCAATAAAGTGACTTCCTTTGAGATCTAGGTTGTCTCTGTCCTGTGTGAGACTGCAAGTCACTTTGTAGGCAGAGTACAGTGAGTCTCCCAAGAAGCATCTGCACTGTCACATAAGCTTATGTGTTGTAGCAGGTAAAATGTGTTCATGATAACCAAATTCAGATTGCTATATCTTTGTTGGATGTAAAAACCTCAGAGAATAAGTCTGGGACTTTTAATCAAAAGGTGCAAAATACGTTATGCTAGCTTTGAAAGTTCACTGGTATCTTCACCAGGAAAAGATATTAACAATCATATAGGAGATAAAAAGTAGCTGTGTTGGAATCATGGGCCTGCATCTTGTTGGACTCATTTGTTGAAGCTGATGTTTAAGGTGGTCTTGAATGCAGGTATTTCAGCATGGTGACCTTAAATGTAGCAACTCTCTCTCTCTCTCTCTCTCTCTCTGGCTTTTCTTCGCAAACGAAGATTCAGGAAGGACTCATCCAGCGCTTACTGCAACCGCGCCGATGACTAAAAAGGCCAATCCGAGATAAACAAGTCCGGTTGCAGAAAGCACAGCAGAAGGTCTCCTTGGGTGATGTTTTTGGGTTGTGATTCTTTCTGCGTTGTCGTTTCTCTTCAAGACTTGTTCGGCGTGAGTTCTCAAATAAGGCTGCAGCATTGTGGATGGTGCGTCTCCATGCCTCCCGATGTGAGGCCAGGGCAGACCATTGTTGGTGATCAATTTGGCCAAGCCTGAGATGTTGTTTCAGGGAGTCTTTGTATCACTTTTTTGGAGTGCCCCTCTTACGCTAACCCATGGCGAGTTCACTTTAGATTATTTTTTTGGGAGATGATGGTCCTCCATCCTAGAAACGTGCCCTGCCCAGCGCAGCTGTGTTCTCAATATCATGGCCTCAATGC
Organism: Gambelia wislizenii; assembly: GCA_030847615.1. NCBI lineage: Eukaryota > Metazoa > Chordata > Lepidosauria > Squamata > Crotaphytidae > Gambelia > Gambelia wislizenii. Next base: position 266,626,179 of record JAUMIR010000002.1, read on the forward strand.
TGGTGATCTCTGCTTGCTCAAGGACAGCAACATTCGTCACATAGTCAGTCCAGTGTATATTTAGGAAAGCGTTCGAGGAGTCGTAAGTGGTGGCGATAGGTGACCCATGTTTCAGACCCATAAAGGAGAATAGACAGTACAATGGCTCTATACACACTGATTTTTGTGCTTTGCCTCAGGTGTTTATTACTCCAGACTCTTTTGTAAAGTCTTCCAACTTTCTATATACTGCCTGAGAAAAACTGCCTTCAAATACAAATTTTTATTTCATCCAGGAAAGAACAAGGGAGGCTACCTTAAAATGGGCTACTCTTAAAGCAACACATAATGAGTTACTTGTTAGAATGCAACAGCTCAAGTGTTCCTTTAAACTCTAGGTACAACAGGGCAGGGGTCCTATACACAATGCACAAAAGTCAAATACAGTGGCTCCATGGGAGCTTGGTAAGGCAGCACTTATGTGAGCTGCATGGATTTAATAGGTCTACTCTGGGGCTAATTATATTTAGGCCACTGTGGGGACACTTTAATGTCCAGTTTTGTACATTAAAGTGTACAAAATTTAAATTTTGTTAAATTTTGTTAAATTTAAATTTTGTTAAATTTTGTTAAATTTAAATTTTGTTAAATTTTGTTAAATTTAAATTTTGCTTAAATTTACAAATTTATATAATATGTGAACTCAAGATTGTACTGTGTTAGGGTCAAAACTGGATCAAAAGATTTCTGCCTCTTTTCTCTTTTGTAAACTTTGAATTTGTTTTCTCTGGTTATCCATTAGTGGTATGTACACTGCTATGGAGCCAGCATGGTGTAGTGGTTTGAGTGTTGGACTACAACTCTGCAGACCAGGGTTTATCCTTGCTTGGCCGTGAAAACCAATTGGGTGACCTTGGGTAAGTCACACTCCCTCAGCCTTAGAGAACCATGTGATAGGGTCACCTTTGGGTCGCCATGAGGCGGAAGTGACTTGAAGGCACACAACAACAACAACAACAACAACAACAACACTATCCTTTCCTACCTCCCTTGCCAACAGAAAGGCTGTAGCAGTCATCTACACAACTTTGTCTCTCAGATGCTTCTCAGTTCTATCTGGGACTATTCTGGTGGTTTTGCTGAGGTCAGCAGAAGTGGCTAAACCAGGTTCCAACCTTCCACAAGGGAAGATGAATCCTTTTCTTCAGGCACCAGATTGAGAGAAGTGGTGGATTGTGCCCTCAGTCTACCAATGGACTGCCTATAGGCCACCTCCCTGCTCTGCTCCCTAATGCCTGCTCTATGCACAAGAAAGAGATGGTTGGAGATGACTCCTAAGAGTGCCTGAGGCTGTCAGCTGGTGGCTACTGCCTAGGAGCATCTCTCTCCCCTTCGTTGCAGTGGCCAAAGTTCTGTTTAAAAACTTACATTATTTCAGAAGCATGGTGGCCCTCTTGTGGCCCTCTTGTGGCTCTCTCAGCCTCTTGTCCCAATGTCTCACATTGAAAAAGGACCCTGTCTCACAATGCAGAGTCCTTCCTCAGAGTGGGGGATTGAGACAGTATGGTGAAATTAGCCCAGACATTTTGTAAATTGCAATACTAGGAAGGGGAAAAGATGTACTGGCTGGGGTCTTAGGTCGTTTTTCTGATCAACCTCAGGCAAGAGAATGCCTTGGGCCACCCCTGAGAATGGGAATGGGAGAAAGAGAGCTTGGAGACATGGGGGTAACAGCAGTGGCTTGAAGAAATTGCTGCAGGAATTGTAATGGCACTGTTCTCTCTCATGCACAAGCTTCTTGTGTGATCCTTCTCTGATTTAAGGGCCTGCTTTTTGCCTGGATCTGGAGTTTGGGCTCCCAAGTGTGTTTGCTCAAAACTTGTGGCCCTACTTTCCTGGATGATGGCCTCCTTTACACACAAGCTCTCCATCAGGGCTGCTCACAGCTGTTTGTTTTGCTGTTCATTAAAACAACAACAACACATTTTCCTCTTTTGGCAGCCATCTAAAACCATCTCCCACCCTGACTCTGTGGGCTCCCCACACATGCATACGGTGTGTCTCTTCCAAGAACCTGGAACTCTCATTAACTTTAGAAGTGCTCAAACTGCACTTTCTTATTCTGAGCTAATGGAGATTCAATATAATTCTCACAGATAGAGGAGATAGGTTCCAAACTCTGCTGCAAGCACACCCCAGTTTGGAAGCTCTGGACATTTAGCAGAGAAAGGGAAAGAGGAGATGACTGTTTTATTTAAAAAGCAGGATGTTGGGGTCATTTACAGCCCAATTCCATGCCCAAACACTTACAACAGGACTTAGTGGCAAGTGAGGCTCACCTTGGGCAAATAAATGAAAACACATGGGATTCATTGGCCTGGAAAAGGCCACAACTTTATTGGTTACCACCAGAGACTTAGCCTCAGCATCCATCTGGATCCAGGCATCAAATGACCTGCCTGCCAACCAATAGAAATCAACCTGCCCAGCCCACCTGTTGAGTTGAACTGGAATGCCAGGTGCAGGATTCACAGAATCATAGAGTTGGAAGAGACCACAAGGGCCATCCAGTCCAACCCCCTGTCATGCAGGAATGCGCAATCAAATCATTCCTGACAGATGGCCATCCAGCCTCTGTTTAAAAATCTCCAAAGAAGGAGACTCCACCACACTACGAGGCAGTGGATTTCACTTCTGAACAGCTCTTACTGTCAGCAAGTTCTTCCTAATGTTTAGGTGGAATCTCTTTTCCTGTAGTTTGAACCCATTGTTCCATGTCCTAGTCTCTGGAGCAACAGAAAACAAGTTTGCTCCATCCTCAGTATGACATCCCTTCAAATGTTTAAACATGGCTATCATGTCCCCTCTCAACCTTCTCTTCTCCAGACTAAACATGCCCAGCTCCCTAAGCCACTTCTCATAGGGCACATCCTCCAGACCTCCCACCATCCTGGTCGTCCTCCTCTGGACACATTCCAGCTTCTCAATATCCTTCCTGAATTCTGGTGCCCAGAACTGGACACAGTGTTCCAGGTGAGGCCTGATCAAAGCAGAATAGAGTGGCTCTATTACTTCCCTTGATCTAGACACTATACTCCTATTTATGCAGCCTAGAATCGCATTGGCTTTTTTAGCTGCTGCATCACACTGCTGACTCATGTTTAGCTTGTGGTCCACTAAGATTCCTAGACCCCTTTTGCATGTACTACCATCAAGCCATGTGTCACCCATCCTATATCTGTGCATTTCACTTTTACCGCTCAAGTGTAGTATCCTACATTTCTCCCTGTTGAAATTCATGTTGTTAGTTTTGGCCCAGCTTTCTAATCTGTTGAGGTCCATTTGGATTCTGATCCAGCCCTCTGGAGTATTAGCTATATCTCCTAATTTGGTGTAATCTGCAAACTTGATAAGCATACCCTTTATTCCCTCATCCAAGTCATTGATAAAGACATTGAATAGCACTGGGCCCAGGACAGAACCCTGTGGCACCCCACTGGTCACTTTTCTCCAGGATGAAGAGGAACCAGTGGTGACTACCCTTTGGGCTCATACTGTATGGTTCTCCTACCACCTGGGAGTAGGGTGTAAGAGGACCCCCCCTCACTGTGTCTGATGGGTGTACAGGCCACATCTCCCACTAACTAGATCTGGACCCCATACTGGACATGCTAAAGCTGCCTAAAGTTGCGACAAAGTGAATGATAAAACAATTAACTACAGTAAACACAAAACCACATACAAAAAAGGAGTGAAAGTGGCCTAAGTTCAAAATCTGAAGAAGAACAGAGCAGATGAAAATTTTCATCATCCCTCTTCCTCTTCCATCAACAGTGTCCACATACTAAAGATCAGAGGGTTATTTTGACACCTCCTGTCCCTCAGCAGGCTGTACCAATTGTGTTGGCAGAAACCCTCAGTGATGTTTCTGGAACATGGAGGCACATCTGATCATTTTAAATATTTTGTTTTTTGGATTTTTGGGGGGGGGCAGGTGGGGGAGCACAAAAACAGTGGGCCAATCTACACACACACAGTTTGCTGACTTCCATGTCAACCCCTCATTTCTTTCTGTTCGCATGGCTTAAAATTTTTGTTCCAAGTTTTTTTCTCTTTTTCCTACGTAACCCAGGGTTTTTTTTGGGGGGGGGTCCTTTTTACGTGTGGTCTATGCCTTGGTTTAGTCCCTGGCTTTGATTCTGCATAAGGGATGGGCAGGGGGGTGAGTTGATGTTTTTCTTTTTTCGTGGGAACCATCATTCTCTTTCTTTCAAGCCCAGGAGCATGTGCAGATAGGCACCATTGCATAGCATTTGCCTCACTGGGGCAGAGTGGGATGAGGGGTGCATGGCCCTTAGTAAGGACAAATGGGGGCAGGTGCAAAGGTGCTGCTGCTTTGGAATGGTCATCGGGGACTGGTGGCTGGCTGTCTGGCTGTCTGGGGGGATATCCTTTGCTGTTGTTGCTGCTTCCTGCAAGTTGGACCCTCAGCCTTCCACTGCAACACTTTGCAAGGATCTGGAGGTCTTTGCCATGGCTGTTTCCCACATCCAGTGTTTGAGAGGTAAGCAAGGGCCAGAGAGTCTCAGCAGGCTCCCTCACACTATTGAGCTGCTGAAAGAAAATTGAGCACTACCCTCCTTTTCTTTCCTCATGAGAGTGAAAGGAGGACTGGAGAGAGAGCCTTGAGCAGGCCATATTTCCATGTAGGCACATGTAGGATTGTATGGGGGTAAAGCAAAGATAATCCAGAGAAGTACGTGAGAATGAGGCAGGGAGAAAGTGGTACTGCAAATACTAATAAACACATTACAAATTTGACAAGATATACACATCACATATATGCCTGGAGTGTATGTGTGCACGCCTGTGTGCCTTCAAGTCATTTCCAACTTATGGCAACCCCAAAGCAAACCTGTCACAGGGTTTTCTTGGCAAGATTTGTTCAGAGGGGGTTTGCCTTTGCTTTCCTTTGAGGCTGAGAGAGTGTGACTTGCCCAAGGTCAGCCAGTGGCTTCCTATGGTTGAGTGGGAATTCGACTCCTGGTCTCCAGAGTTGTAGTCCAACTCTCAAACCACTACACCATACTGGCTCTCACATCTATACATAGAATCATAGAATCTGAGACTTGGAAAGGGCCCTATGGGCAACCAGGTCTAACCCCCTGCTCAATGCAGGATCTCCAACTAGAGCATACCCAGCAAGTAGCTATCCAGTCTCTTTTTGAAGAAGTCCAGAAAAGGAGACCCCACCACCTCTCTAGGCAAGTGGTTCAATTGCTGAACTGTTCTCACTGTTCTTCTAATTTTCAATTGAAATCTACCCTTGTGTAACTTAAAAACCATTAGATCTAGTTCTAACCTCCTCTTTGTGGCAGCCCATGAGGTGTTTAAAAGAGTATGATCATGTCACCCCTCAATCTTTTCTTCATCAAATTGAACATACCCAACTCCTTCAACCTCTTTTCATATATTTAAAGACAAAATTTATGAAGACAAATTTTAAAACATCCTGGAAAAAATGCACATTTTATAAAGACACATTTTTAAATGTCAAGGAAAAATGCCTGATCCATGCTGCCAAGGCAGTAGTGGATTTCATGCTAATGAGAGGCCCTCATGCAGACTGCTGGCACACACCCTTACTCAGATTTTACACTTGCATGTGGCTTGCAATTCAGAGTTAGACTCAAAGCACTAGTGTGGCATGGCAGGCACTGACCTGGATAAAAAATAAACTAAAGCAGACCCAGGAAAGACTCAGAACTTGTTATCACATAGAATCTACCAGTGTTTACTGACCAAACTTCACCCCCAAAGGCTATTTTTATCCAAAATAAGTGTTTGGGGGTTGAGTTGGGTTCAAGGGGGCAAGACAGCATAGGAAACCTCCCTCCTGGGCTACATTCAGTCTATGGCCTGTAAGATTCCCACCTATGATCTACTACTTTGGGGCTATAAATTTATTTCTCCTAAAACAATGCCTCCTATTTAAAGGAAGGGCGGATTTGAGTTCCATTGCACATCCTTGTGTATCATGTGTAATTATGTCCATGAAGCCTGATCAGATGCACATTTACTCAAAAGGAAGTGCCCCCCCTATGTTTTGATAGGATTAGTATCAAGCCAGTGTTCATAGGATTTCAGCTGTTGGCCAAAAATCAGGATCTACTACACATTTTCTAATCTGAGGCAAGAGTAGCTCTCAAAGGCAAATGCATGGTAGCTTTAGAAAGGGACCAGGACATCATTACCAAAAGCTTTCCCTTTTTTCTTGGCTTGATGTTAGGCCTTGATTTCAAATCATGCTTCATTTTGTACAAGCCAGTTGTCTATAATGTATGGGATGGTGAGATCTGTCTGCAAATGGTCTTGCTTCTGTTTTCCAAGGCCTGCAAGGACCTTAAGTGCCTCAACTCTAGAAGAAGAAAATGTAGTCTCCTGTCGTGACAGAGGACACTGTGCAAGGATTCTTATCTTCTCCACTTGACAGTATCTGAATTGACGAAGGAATCAAAATCACAGGATAGATCCATGCAAATGCATTTTCTAAGGAACCAGTGACCCATGGGAACTTTCCACAGTACTGTATTTAAGTAAGATGGGGAAACACCAGCAGTTATCTGTGTACACTTATCTGTGTAATATGTTTTCCTCTCGTATCCTGCTTCATTTACCATAGGGGAAGCTACCACTTTCCCAAACCTATTGATCAGTGGGTTTTTATTTCTTGGTCCAAGAGAAGGAAAGGAAAAGGCTGACTAGAGAAGATTTTGGCATCTCTTATTTACTTGAAAGTCTGGATCTTATGAATTTGGTCGTGAATTCTTGGAATTTGGAAGACTGGGCCTTGCAAATTTGCATTGGGGATTAGAAAGGTGATCAAAATCCCAGAATTCTGTTCCTAGATTTGGAAGGACTCTAATGGGGAGAGGCAGGTAAGTAAGTGTGGGTATAGGTGTTCAGTGACTGCTATATAGAATTCCTGGGTACTTTCCTCATCAACACTGCCACTTTTTCTCTCCCTTCCACATTTGGGATTTTCCTAGCTGTAAAGTGCCTGGAAATACTTTGGTTTGTGGAGCCAAGTATACTTGGGCAACTGTAGCTACACCCTCTTGCATTAGTTGGGCCTTGCATGTGCCATGAGCTCACTGGAATCCCAAGCCATTGCTGCCTGGCCAAGCATGGAGTGTGTTGCTGATTATGGCCTCCGTTGTGGCAAGAGCAGCCGGGACCCTGTTTGTGGCTTCCTGCTCTGTTACTAAGACAGAAAGTAGGTCATTGCCGGGAAAGTAAATGGGAAAAAGCTGTGAGGGTGGCATGGGGCAGCTGGCTGGGCTAGGCTGGGGTGGGCTAGGCTAGGCTGCTCTCCCTCCCCTCCCTCCCTCTCTAGCTGGGCAACTCTTAATAATGACTCTAATGTGGAACAGAAGGTCAGGCTTGATTTTGAGGTTACCTCGGATAACCTCCCCAAGGCAGACAAAAGCGCCTTTCAGCCGGCACAGGCCTCCTGAGCCTCCATACTGAGCCTCCCTTGCTCTCTCCTTCCTCCCTCCCATTCACTGCTCCCCTTCCCTCTGCCAGTTGTAGAACTGGACTGTTGCATGGTGTGTGTGTAGAGTTTTCCAAAATAGCTGTCACTGGATTCATTCTGGGGTGAAAACAAATGCAAAAGGAGCAGTTTGTCACAGAGATATGAGAGGGAAAGAAGATGGTCTTGAAACTCCAATTTCTCCTTGTAGAAGGTGTGGGTGCTTGCTTTTCACAAGGGCTGTCCTGACATTACATCCTCATGTTGTTGTTGCCATTTGTTGTCAAGTCATCTTCATCTTACAGCAGCACAATGAATGAGAGACCGCCTACTCCCATGCTTTGAAAATTCATTGTGGGTAGGCCAGCATGGCGTAGTGGTCTGAGCACTGGACTATGACTCTAGAAACCAGGATTCAAACCTCCTGCTCAGCCATGGAAACCCACACTTTTGACAAGTCACACTTTCTCAGTCTCAGAGGAAGGCAAAGGCAAATCCCCTCTGAACAAATCTTGCCAAGAAAACCCTGTGATAGGGTTGCCTTAGGGTTGCCATAAGTCAGAAACAACATGACGGCGCACAACAACAAGAAGTCAGGAAGTGGCCAAAGAGTCACATTGTTGCAGTGTCAAGAAGATAAGCTGCATGTGGAAATGGCACATCCCACTTGAGAGGTTGCTTGGACATGCTCCAGGGTTTGTGTCACATACATTTGTGCCTGACCATCCAGATATTACCAAGGTGTCTGCAGCATTGGGCTACTTCAAAATGCACACAGGTCTGAAGTGGTGCTGTGGAAGTACACGCACACACCCAAAAGCACATCCCCACTTCTCAGTTCTCAAAGTGGAAATTGGTCCAGGTAGTAGAAGAAGTAGAAGAAGAGGAAATCTGGCTGGCATTTTCAAAGCAGAGAGTGGGGAGGGGGGAGGAAGCCTGAAGTGCAAGTGGGAGGGGGGAAGGGATGACAAAGCCACCTCTTACTATTGGTTCTTGCCTCTCCCCTTCTTCTCTCAGCACAAAGTAAATTGTATACCCCAGCAGTGTTCAGTGTATGTATGTGTGCTGCTGGTGGTGGTGGTGGGGAATAGTGCTCCCTCTCCCTCTCCCACTTCCCTCCCCTCCAAGAGCTGGTTTTCAGAGCTGTCTGCAGGAATAGGCCCCTCCTGTGCTCAGAGTAACCTTAGCCCCTCTGGGCTCCTGCCAAACAGATGCAGGGGACTGGAACAGGCCCAAGCAGAGCTCAGCGCTTGTGAGTATTTTAGGAAAGCTCAGCTCTGTGTGTGTGTGTATTTAAAGGGACACTTCTCTCTTTTCTTTATGTTAATTTTCTTTTTCTTTGTGGTTTCCTTCATTCCCTTTTTCTTTCCATCAGACTTTTAACCTCCCTCCCTGTGTCCGTTTGTTCTTTCTTTCTTTTTCTTTCTTTCTTTCCAGGCACTTTCAGGTCATCAGGGAGTACACAGTAGGCATTAGAGAAACAAATTTCCTGGATTGTTCAAAATCTTTCCTTTTAATGCCCTTTCTTGATGTGGCCCTCTCCTTCCTCCCTCACCCTCACCTGCCCCCTCCCTGCCTCCAGTCCAAGGCGCAAGCTCATATTTCTGTTTGTTGATTGATTCATTTTCTGAGAGAAACCACATTTTAAAATAACTTTTATTAAAAGCTGAGAGACAAAGAAGGAGACGCTGTCCAAAGCCCAGCACAATTGGCAGCCTCAGTGCTTTAAGGGGCCCAGCTGGGGTAGTCGAAGCTCTGCAGCTTTGTCCATACAGTGCAGCAGCTCTTTGCTCCACACATGATATGTGAGGAGGCCTCCCGGTAACATGTCCAGTTGTGAAAATCTCCTTGCAGATACTACATCTGTGATAGGATAGTGGTATGTTAGCTTTGGGACAGGACTGAACTGAAGACATGTCTGCCGTGCAACCCATACACTTGAAAACATTACTTTTTGGACTATGAATCCCAGAATTCCCCAGCCAGCACAGGTGCTGTACAATTGCCATGCTGGCTGGGGATTGTGGGAGCTGTAGTAAGAAAGGAATTTTCCCAAGCCCTGTGTGGGTTTGGCCCTTCCATCCTGAATAACATAGAATAAAACAGATCTCCCCTCCAAAAATAGTTAGGGTGCCCAATGTTGTTTAAGCCATACATAGGAAAGGCCTAAAAGTGTAATATAAAGAACAGTTGAGTAAAACTAAGCTGAGACCAGACAGTGCAGAGAGTGTGAATGCAAACCAGTTACGGTACTCACTCTTGGGAATCTTGAGGAGACCAGAGTAGCAAGCAGAAGAGAGCAGAGTTTCACCCACTGCACACTTAAAGCTATTAGACTAAGTGCTGTTGTGATACCCAGAAAGATAAATGTGGTGTTGGGCAGCAGGGGTAGAGTGTTAATTAATTTGTAGGAAATTAGCCCACTATTGGCTATTAGTCAAGATAGTCACAGCACACAGCTGCATTTTGAGGTCTCACTAAATGTCTGTAAGTGACAGAGGAATGGGATGGACAGATAACTCTGGAACCATTCTTGGATGAAGCTGGAGCTAGAATAATGGGCCAAGTGGGTTACTGGCTTGGTTGCTATGACCCATTTCTTGACAGCTGTTCTAATATACATATCTCTTCACTTTGCTTTCCAAAAAAGACCAATAAAGACCCTGTGGTTAGAATGTGAAGGCATGTCAAGTAAAGTCCACTACAGTTTGGTGTTTTTGCCTACAGTTGTGATTGTGATTGTGCATTTCGTGAGAAAACCCCTTAATAAAACCTAGGACCAAGGTTGAAGGCTGCCAGTTGCTCCCTTCCTGCAAAATCCAGTTAGCACAATATATAAGCAAACCTGGCTCAGTCAAACAGAAAGGGCATACAGGAAATCACCAGCATTATAACCAGAGAGAATGGCATGTGTTTGAAAACAAAGGATAGACAGGAGGGGTGTAATTTGTAGGGACTGTTTTATTTTGCAGAATTAAAATTTGTTAAGCTTTTTGTGGTTTGGAGATGCTGCTACAATAAATCTACATTATATTTATAGAGTTATGGTGGCATTGTGTTCACTACATACAGACTCCATGTAACCAAATTAATATGCAGTGCACTGGAAGTATATTAATATTAATATGCAGTGCACTTGGAAATAGTTGTGTTTTAAGAGCATATGTTCATCTAGGTATTTGTGTTGCTCCAAAACTACCACTTAACATGCACACACAATTTCTTGTGCTCAACTTCTCCTCCTTGTTACTTGTTTGCTGGTTGTGTAGTCTGTTTGACTTTAACTTCATGAGATATCCCAATCTTGGCTTGCAAATCCTGTGGTGGATATGAACCTGTATTAGTGCTTGGAACAGAACTGGATTTCAGTGTAGTCCCAATGTGCACATATTCTCTAGATTCTCCCCCAACCCACGCGAATACTCTTTCTTCTGAACACCTGAATATAACAGCCTTCCTATCTAGCAAACATGTGTTTGGGCATAGACGTTGTGGATACTGAGGCACAAACATCCCAACATTCATTCTCTGAAAGTTGGGCTCTTTCCAAGTGACCAATTTGAGAATTCAGAAGAAGCTTAAAGGAACCTTCTGCTACTATCCCCTTGCCTTCCCAACCAGGCATCCAGAAATTCACCTGCAGTAGTGATTACTTCTAGAGTCCTGGGCCTTTCAGATCAAGCATCGACAGGAGGCAAACTGATAATTTCTGCTAGGGATTCTGGAACTATGAGACTCCCCTCCTTATTGGGAGAAGATGCTCTGCTAGATTTTTGGAAGTGCCTGAAGCTGTCCCCTGCCTCTTTCCCATGGCTCAAGGCAAATTACTAGCCACAGAGAAAAAGGAGGGACAAAGGCAGTGGCACTCTCAGTGGAAAGGTGAGCAGAGCCCTCTTGACCTGCTTGGCTCAATACTGCTTGCTTGCATTTAAACAGAGGCACCTAGCCTTCTTTGGTGGGTATCCATATGTGTGGGGAGAAAATTAGAGGTCCCAGGGTGTTAGCCCTTTTTTGGGAACATCTTAAAAGTTAAAACTGTCAGGAATTAACTTTTTTGTAGCAGAGTAGAGCAGAGATGGGAGCGGGACTCAATTAGTACAGTGCTTTGACCCCCAACCGCTGGAACAAAAGAGGCAGGCAATCTTCTTGATAAAAGAAATACTTAAGCTTTACTAATAGCTTTAAATCTCCATATACATTGGAGGCTACATCCTAACTAACTAGGGAATAGATTTCAGGTAGAGTAGAAGTCCTTAACTCACCAGTTCAGTGAGATGGTAAGGGCATTTCTATGGAGTAAGCAGGATAGGCAACATGTGTCTCTGAAGGCTTGAAACAAAGAGTTGTAAAAGATCTAAGATCATGAGGTTAGTAAACCCAGGTCACATGACCTTATAGCTTGGTTGTGTCTGTTTACAATCATACCCATTAAAGACAGGATGAGGAGAAGGGGGAAGGACTCTTGGCATGCAGGAAACCCTGACCTCTCTAAGACTTACTTGCTCTAGTAACAAGCAAGTGCGGGGGAGGAGGAATGCTGGATTTTCCAACAATATGTGAATGCTGGAGGCATCACTGGTTCAACCATGGACTGTGAAGATTCCCTGAAAGATGGGGAATATATAGTTTTCTGTGTGTATGAGTGCTTGCAAAGCACCACACACTGCTGCAGTGGAGTATAATATTTGATGTGGATAGAGTCTTTCAGGATTGGTTCTGGATATTGCTCAATACCTACAAATTATACTGAACAACTTCCCTGTTGAGTCTAATCCTATGCATATTTACTCAGAAGGAACTCCGACTGAAATTCAGTGGGGTATTCTCAAGCAAAATGTATATAGCAGAGAAGAATTAATATCTGAATCATTATTTATTTTATTTATACCTCACCTGGAATGCTGGAATTCCTTAGATGTTCATGGGTTTTTTTTAGTGAGTATAAGAACTGGTATGATATAATGGTTAGAAGGTCGGAATAGGACTCAGGAGACCCAGATTCAAATTACTCCTTCTCCATTAGGTTACTTGGATGAGCTACAGCCAGTCACTCTCCCTCATCCTAACCTACCTCCAAGGGATGCTGTGTGGATGTGGATCAAATGAGAGAGGGGTATCCATGTACATTGCCTTCAGTTTCTTGGGGGAAAGGCAGAATAAAAACGTACAGATTTATGCGAAGGGATCTTGTAGCTCCTTTGAGACTAAATGAGAGAAAGAAGTTATAGCATAAGCTTTCGTAGACTTGGTCGACCTCCACAGATGCATGGAGATGCATGGAGTAGGCAATAGCAACAGTGACAGTTCACCCTGCACTGTACAGCTGTATGTACTGCTTATATGCTCTCTATTCATGCAAGGCAGAGGGGAGACCAAGCATCTCTAGACAGCATTTTGTGTGAATCAAGCGTATGCCCAAGAACATACCACACACACACGCACACACACACCATTCACACCAGTCCTCTGCAATGTGCCAGGGTTCCTTAGTAGATGAGAAGGATTCCCTACTGGTAGGAGGCTGGAAAATCACTGCAAGGCAGAAAGAAGCAATGTGTTGTCTAACATTAGATGTATTTTCTGCTCTGTGTAGTTATTTGATTTGGTTTATAAACACAGGAAATTCCAGGTTTAGAATCCTGTATGAAAGCATCTCTAAGTACGCTGAGGGCTACCAGCCTCTTCAGGACCAGTGTTGTCCAGCCTAGTGCTGCTGCAAGAACAGGAGCCAGTGGCTGGCTATCTCCAAGGAAGGCCAAGCGCTCTTTCAGATTCCTCACTACCCAAAGGCAAAAAGTGAGGCTGAGATGTTATATATTTCTACACTGGAGTGCCCCCAAACCTTATGAGGAGAGATTTAACTCCCTGCCTGTATATTTGAACTCTCTGTTCTCTCCTTTTACCTCTACTCATCTGTTGAACCTGTTTTGTCTTTTGTATCAATTGATGTGTCTGTCTATACATCTATTGAGAATGCACTTCTTATTTCTGCTATCCAGTAGAAGAAAATGGTCTTTCAGCGGCTGGGGCCTTGTTACCCTGTTGCTACACCGCCATTTTAGGGGAGCGCAGGGTTGGTGGTGTGTTCCCATCTCACTCCTGATTCTGTCTCCTTTGCCTTCATCAAATGGCTGCAGCAAGCACAGGCTGCTCATAAAAACCTGGCTGCCAACAGGCACCCGGGCAGTGCCAAGTCTCCTCTTAAAGAGACAAACACCTTTTTCTCCCTGTGGGATAAACTGTCCAGCTACAGTTAGACAGCACAGAGGGCTCGGCTGTACTGTGAAGGCACCTTTTATACCACCCATGTAACCAATCCTATTCTGTCTGCATTTTGTTTTTCTCTCCCTCTTCCTTGTGGCATATTTAGATTTCCAAAGGGCATGTTAGGGGGATCTGTTTTCTGGTTTCTGTTTATGTCTTGTCCTCACATCATTGCGTATTATTCCTTTATCATTATTATCCCTACCATTAGTCTCATTTCTTTTCTTATTCATGTTCTTCTTGTTATTTAATCAATAGTAATACAGTCGGTCCTCCGTATCCCCAGATTCTGTACCCACAGTTTCAAGCATCCATAGCTTGAAAATATTCCCCAAAAAATAAAATCCAAAAAGCAAACTTTGATTTTGCCATTTTATATATGGGACAATATTTTACTACATCATTGTAGCTAATGGGACTTGAGCATCCACAGATTTTTGTATCCGGGGGGGGGGGGTCCTGGAACCAAAGCCCAGCGGATACCAAGGGCCCACTGAACAGCATGGCTAAACCTAGAAGCTTCCTGCATTTCTAGCCCTTGCTGCGGAGACCACCACCCATCCCATCCAGTTGCATTGCCAGAGTTTCTCATGAGTAAGGTCTGTGCTCTCTGAGCTTGAACTTTAGGCTGTGAGATAATTTCATTTCAAATCTTGGACAGTTGTGTTTGAGCAATGGATGTGCACTTTTCTGAACTCAACAATAATCCATGTAATTTCAGAACATGGCCTCACAGCCCTGAAAAAACCCAAGGAAAATCTATGGATACCGGCCATGAACGCCTTCGACTTCACAATCCATATAATATTTTAAGTGATTCAGTCAGTTAGCTACCAAAGAGAATTTCTGCAGCAGAATTTTGAATGTCAGGTCACCAAATCAAAGCTATATCTCCCACACTTGTTTTTCATCTTAGGGTCATCGTCCCCCCACGGTGTTGTTGGAGCCAGGACAGTAAGCAAGGCTTTGATCCCGTCTTTGATTATAGCAATGGTACCATTCTGATTCTTTCCCGGAACAGAAATTGGTTGATTCTTCTTCTGACTTGGACCATATTTCTGTTAAGTGACTCTCCTGCCATGGAGTAGTGCCATCTAGTGGCAGGAGTGTGTACTGCACCACAACTTGGCCCTTGGCCTAACACAATAGCTGTTTACAATGGTTGCCCCTTGGTACTTCCTGCTTTCCATCAATCTTATTTCCCCTCTGGTTATAATATCACCCCTCCTTCTTTTCTTTCCAGGTTGGATTGATTCTGTATTTGAAATCCTAGCTCTCCGAATATCCCTGTTAGGAGTTTTATGCATTCTGAATATCTACATCATTTCAATCTCAATTCTCCGTTCCAGCTACTGTTATTTGATGCCTCCCTGTCCTGTCTCCATATGAATTGCCCATGCTCTTGACCTTCTATAGAAAAGCATTTATCCCAGCCACCCTGTTTGAGTCTCCTCGGTGCCTAAATACACCCCATCCTTATTCTTTTTCTTTTCTTTACCTACCCCTTTGGAGTTTCTGGCTCCTCCCCTCATGGCATCTTTGCCATCTTTTCAGTTGCCATACCTTTCCTTCCAGGGGCTGCCATCCTCTGGCTCAGAGAGCTTGACCAAGCTCTGCACCAGCAAGCAAGAGCTGCCCCTCTAGCTTTGGAGAGGCTGCTAGGCAGGAAATTGTGCCAGCATTGTCTGGAGAGCACACATATCCCTCCGCCTTTTCCCCTGTCCCCTTGCCAATCGGAGGCCTCCGATTGTTGGTGCCACAACCAGAAGGATTAGGCAGGCACAAAGTGCCAGCAGCTTCCCTTGGCTACAAGCTGTAGAAGAGCAGGCCCAGGGCCAATGCAGGCGTTGCTGTCTTTTCTTGTTCCTTCTGCGTCCTGAAAAAGATGGGGAGAGGGAATTCAGCAAGGAGAGTTTTCCTTTTGTACAAGATCTTTTTCATCCAGAACCTAATGAAAGAAAGTTTAGGTCTGAAAGATGGGCACAGAACCAAGGGTGTGGTGATTTTTCTCTGTAGAAGGGCTTTCCTGATTCTACAGGATCAGAGCACAAATAAAGAGACAAAATGTTGATGGTAACAGGAACCACAGTTACCAAATGGGACACTAGTGATCACCTACTACTGAAAGAAAAAGGTCCCAAAGTTCTCCCCAATGGCTCCATGTCCTATACAGATCTCATTAGGTGATGCTCTAGTGGTGGGTAACTGCATGGGGACCAGGGGCCAATCCCCCCATACCCTCTGTAGGCTGCACCTCTCCCATCAACAAGACCAAATACCTCTTTCGTCCTCTGCAATCCTTCTCAAAATGGTGGCCTCACATCAGTTTCTGTCACCATTTTGCAGAGGACTGCAAAAGACAATGCTGGTACTTGGGAGTTGCACAGGCTTCTGGAGTGCTTGTGAAGATGAGGGTATTTTTGCATATTTTCAGTTGCCCAAAATTGCACCTAACATAGGGGTTTCATGCTACCTGATCCTCGGTATCCGATGCAGGTAAGCCCCACTACCTCTTTCCATACTTCACCAATGATTTTCTACTTGCTTTTGGGGCACCAGGACTCTGCAGCTTCTCCAAAGGACAAAAGATGTTTCCTCAGATCTTGCCTTTGTCTCTACTCCCTGGGCAACTGAAGCAGTACCACTGGCAAACCCAAGTACCTTCAGGATTGTAAGAGGAGAATTAAACAGCAATTCCATATTAAAAAAATAGGTCTAAATTTTGATAACAGATTCTTGTCACTGTGCATGTGTTATGTCACTCCAGGATGTGGACCAACAATTTTGTGAATGGACAGTGATAGTAGTGTGATTGTTGTTGACAGTACTGTCTGCCTTTAATTTCCCACTGTCTACAGTTATACCTCCAACCCCATGTACAATGTGGGAGTGGGTATGGGTGTGTGCATGTCCCTAAATTCTGCGTAACACTCCGTGCATATGATGAAGTGGCTAATTTCCACAAAAACCCATATTATAATAAATGGGTTAGTCTTTTAAAGTCCCACAGGACACTTTGTTGTTTGTGCTACAACAGACTAACAGGGTCTTCTGGGATGTTATACCTTTTTGTAGAAAACAAGAGGGAAAACAATTAATTAGAATGCCTTCAGAGTAAAATACAACAGCAGGTACAATTGACACCAAAGCAAATGTCAAGTGGAAGAAACAGATTTGGACAAAAAGACAGCAACAGGGCAAGAGTGTCCCTCCAGGCCAAATGCTACAGTACACTCATTGAATATTGCAGGGTTGTACCTTATGACCCTGTTGCTTCATCTTAGTCTGCTATGGTGGGACATTGGCCCTTGTGTTTATGCTCATTATTCAGCCTATTTCTGACCTTGGTTTGTTACTGTAGGGGCTCCTGTGTGCTCTAGCTTGTATGTGAAAGTTTTTGGTATTGGGAAGTTTCATTGGGTTATGCACTCTGAGGGCTCATCTACACTAGTGGGGGGAAACCCAGAGTACCTCACAGTAATGGCATCTCGCAGCAGCAGCAGCGACATGTCTTAATGGTTTTTCTGGCCTCGGAAGCCCCATAAGTCTTGCATTTCAGATGGCGGGTGTGAGTGATTTACTCATGTTAGTTCTTAGCCCCCACCGTGTTTTTTTTTTAAGCCGTTCAAGGTATGCTGGAGCGATAGAGTGATTTTTCAATTTTATAAGAAAGTAAAACAAAAAAATAACCATCCTATTTTATCGCTTTAGCCAGCGATCACTAAGGTGAAAATCCAACATGGCGGCAGCAGGCGCTTGCTCTGCTAGCAAGCCCCACCCTCACCTAGCCAATCAGCTTTGTGTTTCCCTTTGAGTTTCCTGTTGTTCAATTGTCCAGATGAGCAGGAATGTGCACCCCCCTCGCACAAGGGCTTTTACTGCGTTGTTTTTGCCATTTTGGACTCCCCCTCCTTTCGAATAATGTGGATTGGTGGATTGTCTAAACCCATTTAGACAGGTAGGATTCCCAGCAAATTCCATGAGGGGTATTTTCACCATTTAGACAACCCCTGAGTTAATTGGGGCTCTGAAGACGGTGCTAGTTTATTAGTCTTTACTAAGCATCCAACAGTCCAAGTCCTTCTGGAACACTCACAGTTAAGGTAAGGCAGCGAGAGAAGCTGAAACACCACATGAGGTAGAACAGAAGCTAACTGTACAGAGTAGGCAAAGGCAACTAGTCTGGTTTTGAGGACTGTACAGAATGCTCGAGTTAGCACTCTTGTATTGAAAGCTTGCAACTTCTGTTTTGGTGTTGTGATATGTCTTCATGTCAACTCTGGCTTATGGTGACCCTACCATAGGATTTTCTTGGAAAGATTTGTTCAGAGGTTTGCCACTGCCATCCTCTTACACTGAGAGAATGTGATTTGCCCAGGGTCACCCACGGGGTTTCCATGGCTGAGCAGGGATTTGAACTAGGATCTTTGTCCAACGCTCAAACCGCTATGCCATCCTGGCTCTCTATTGTTTTGATAAACTTAATATTTTGATCCTGACTGAGAAACTGCTTTCATACTTCTAATTAAGATCCTAAATATTTCTAGTGATGGACGAAAAACAGTAGTGCTCTGTCAACCATGAATTAACCTCCCACATAAAAAAAATATTACACATTAGGCTGTTTTTTTTTAAATACAGCCTTTTATTTTAAAAAATCATAAGTGAAGTGGGGCTATTTTAAATTATTATTTCTAAAAGTGGGCTGTGACCAGACTAGACTCTTTGTGTGCGAGTACTGATTCTGACTGTCTATGAATTTTCTAGAAAAAGGGGCAGGGTGCAGCTGGAGCAGGAGGCTGGGTGAGTTCTTTGAGTGAAGGAATGGGGTAGAAATTAGCTTGGCTTAGGAGGATTCACAGTATTGTTGCTGTAGTTGTTGTGTTGTGTGCCTTCAAGTTATTTCTGTCTTGTAGTGTCCCTGAGGCAAACCCCTCACAGAGTTTTCTTGGCAGAATTTATTCAGAGGGGGTTTGCTCTTGCCTTCTTCTGAGGCTGAGAGATTGTGAGTTGCCCAGGGTCTCTCAGTGGGCTTCCATGGCCAAGCAGGGATTTGAACCCTGCTCTCCTAGCGTCCTAGTCCAACACTCAAACCACTACACCACGCTGGCGTTCACAGTATGCATCTGTCCAAACATTCACAGTATGCATCTGTCCAAACATGCAAAAACTACAGTATGATAGTGACTGTATTAGGACTAATCAAAATATCACAGAATAACGAGTACTTTGAAGTTCTCCAGAATTCTTCATCAGTCCGGATGTTAAATGAAAGTGTATGTGTACAGGGCCTGAATTTTGGATATCTGTTCCTCCAAATTCACAGTCTTAAAATGGAATGCGGGAAGATTTCTGCAGATTGCTTGGATTAGCTTCATGGTGCAGGAAGTTTACAGGATGCACCCAGGGCTAATGGGACCCCGCCCCCAAAAAGCAAGAAGCAATAGATAGACTGCTTATTTTTTATCCTTGTTCCCTTAGTCTCTGGCACAGGAATAGTTAGGCTGCAGTCATAGGGCCCCCTCTAGATGGAGTAGAAGATCTTGCTGCGGAGCTTCCTGAGTTCACTGATAGGAGACTGAGAAAGGTTTTAATCTGTGTATGGACCCTAGGGGCTGAGCTGAGCTGGAGTTCCTTCCAAGAGGGTTCCCTGTGCCAGCTCAGAGACCTCAGGGTGTGAATCAGGCTGTCTCCACTTCCATAGTGTAACACAAGTAAGAATAATTCACATACCCAACTGTTTGTGTGTATGTAACAAGCTATACCAAAGACCCCACAACTCACCACAAATGGAGCTCTTTCCTGTGCTCTTGACAAATGGCACATATAAACCAGCAAGAGCAAAGGACGCATGAGAGGTACACAGGCAGTGAACCTCAGTGGGAGGAAAGGAACCTCAAAATAGCAAATACGATCCCTTCTCCTTTCAAAACAGGGAAAATAGTTGTCTGATGCCAGGAAGGGAGGGACAGAGAGCTCAGCCCCTCTAGAACCTTGCAAGAGAATATGGAGAAATAATTCTAGGGTGAAGCAGCTCTGCTTCAGTGGCTGGTTCACATGAGGCTGGTTGATCGCAACTACAGCAAAATAATAGTGTCTTTGGCTGGTACATATCACATGATGTTGTGTCTCTCCTGTTGCTGCTTTGCATTTCAGTTGTTGGTGGAGCGCACCTTTTCATTGACAGGGAAAACCCATCACTATTTTTCCATTGTTGCCCCTGGTATAATAGGTCCCTTCCGCTGCAGTTCCAATATTCTAGCAGTTACATGGCTTGAATGAGTGTGATTCTCCTTCTTTCTTTCTCCTTTCCCCTCTCCCCCTTGCTATTCCCAAGCAGGCTGAAGTTGCTTTTACTTCATTTTCCTTTCCTTTTCTATTGATTTTTTTTAAAAAAATATTATTTTGCCCTAATTGTGCAATCACAGCAAAAATAAAAATTTTAAAAATCAAAAGGCACATGTGCACTGGATAGGGCATACATGGAGAGGAAGGTGGAGTTAGCGAGGTGGTGCGGAAGAACAAGCAAGGAACCATGGATCACCAAAGCAGCATAATAGCATGATTGCAGAGAAGTTTGATAGTGATTTATTTTCAAACTGGCATGTTTCCATTTGCTTCAACAATGAGATTGCTGTGAGGCAACAGGTTGATGTGATAAAGTCCAGGGTCAGCCCTGAAAATGCTACAGGACCCAACTGAAATGAGGCTTTCCTAAAGAAACTAGGAGAGACCTATCTCCAAAAAAGACTGTCACATCAGGGTACTCCCCTTCCTTTGTTTTTGTTTTTAAAAAACAAATACCACTTTGTAGCTGCAACTGAAAGGCCACTGCTGCTTGCTTCCTTGAACCTTGGTAGGGTACCACTTTATTGAGTTCCTTCAAACTTCTTTCTGGACTGGATTGGACTGCATTGTGGCTACTATTAACACCATACATAGAATCATAGAATTGCAGAGTTGGAAGAGACCATGAGGGCCATCCAGTCCAACCCCCCTGCCATGCAGGAAATCTTGATCAAAGCATCCCCGACAGATGGCAATCCAGCCTCTGTTTAAAGACCTCAAAGGAAGGAGATCCCACCACGCTCCGAGGGAGTGTGTTCCACTGCCGAACAGCTCTTACTGTCAAAAAGTTCCTCCTCATGTTGAGGTGGAATCTCTGTTCCTGGAGCTTGCATCCATTGCTCCGTGTTCCAGTCTCTGGAACAGCAGAAAACAAGCCTGCTCCATCCTCAGCGTGACATCCCTTCAAATACTTAAACAGGGCTATCATATCGCCTCTTAACCGTCTTTTTTCCAGGCTAAATATACCCAGCTCCCTAAGTCTCTCTTCATAAGGCATCATTTCCAGACCTTTCACCATTTTAGTTGCCCTTCTCTGGACACGCTCCAATTTGTCAATATCCTTTTTTAATTGTGGTGCCCAGAATTGGACACAGTATTCTAAGTGAGGTCTGACCAAGGCAGAATAGAGTGGCACTATTACTTCCCTTGATCTAGACACTATACTTCGATTGATACAGCCCAAAATCACATTGGCCTTTTTAGCTGCTGCATCACATTGTTGACTCATGTTCAACTTGTGGTCTACTAGGACTCCTAGATCCCTTTCGCACGTAGTCTCGTTCAGCCAGGTCTCTCCCATCCTATATTTATGCATTTCATTTTTCTGCCCTAAATGCAGTACTTTACATTTCTCTGTATTGAATTTCATTTTGTTAGCTTTGGCCCAGCTCTCCAGTCTATCCAGGTCATTCTGAATTTTGATCCTGTCCTCTAGGGTATTAGCTACTCCTCCTAATTTGGTGTCATCTGCAAATTTGATAAGTATGCCCCTAATTCCCTCATCCAAGTCATTGATAAAGATGTTGAATAGCACTGGGCCCAGGACAGAACCCTGTGGCACCCCACTGGTCACATCTTTCCAAGACGAAGAGGAGCCACTGCTGAGCACCCTTTGGGTTCGGGCGGTCAACCAATTACAAATCCATTGAACAGTTAACTTGTCTAGCCCACATTTTACAAGTTTGTTTGCAAGAATGTCATGGGGAACCTTGTCAAAGGCCTTACTGAAATCAAGGTATGCGATGTCCACAGCGTTCCCTTCATCTACCAAGCTGGTAACTTTATCAAAAAAAAAAAAAGAGATCAGATTAGTCTGGCATGACTTGTTTCTCTGAAACCCATGTTGACTTTTTGTGATTATGGCATTGCCTTCTAAATGTTCACAGACTCTCTGTTTAATGATCTGCTCTAGAATCTTCCCTGGTATTGATGTCAGACTAACTGGATGATAATTGTTGGGATCCTCTTTTTTCCCCTTTTTGAAGATGGGAACAACGTTTGCCCTCCTCCAGTCTGCTGGGACTTCTCCTGTTCTCCAGGAGTTCTCAAATATTGTTGCCAATGGCTCTGAGATTATATTTGCCAGCTCTTTTAATACTCTTGGATGTAGTCCATCTGGTCCTGGAGATTTAAATTCATTTAGATTAAGAAGGTATTCCTGTACTACCTCTTTACTTATTTTGAGCTGGATTTCCCCTATTGTGTCCTCTGTTCCATTATCCTCAGGTTGGTCCTCCTTTTCCTTTTCTGAAAACACTGAGGCAAAGAAGGCGTTGAGTAATTCTGCCTTTTCTCTGCCCCCTGTTAGCATTTTGCCATCTTCTCCACGTAGTGGCCCTATCATTTCCTTCTTCCTCCTTTTGCTGCGGACATACCCCAAAAAACCCTTTTTATTGTTCTTAACCTCCCTAGCAAGCCTTTTCTCATACACTGAGTTTGACCAAAGAAGTTTGGGGCCATTTTAAAAGAGCCAGAGTGCTATGGTGAAAAGAGAAACTGGACTGCTAACAGGGTGTGGGCCAGTCACCATATCTCAGTTTAACATACAGGATGCAGAAGGGGGCATTTAAGTTCCTCCTAGTTCCTTTGAGGTTAGGTGGGTTAAAATAAATTGTATGCGTAGTCATTGGATGAATTGTGTGGAGGGCTTAATGGAGAGGATGAATAAGTAAATGAAAAATATACTAGAATGGTATACTAGCTGTTTTCAAATGGGGGCTTCTTGCATGACCCAGTCGTTGTTCAAGCAAAATTGCAATAAGTTGTCCACACTATTAGTATTTATTTATTTATATTTATTTATATCCCGCTCTTCAGCCATAAGGCTATCAGAGTGGCTTACAAATTGTTTTAAGCAATGGCAATTTACACATCTACACTGCATTAAGTAGTTTTCAATGTGTGTTAGCTAATTGCCCCCACAAGCCAGGTAGTATTGTGCTTTAACTATATCTTTCTATGTTCTGTTTAAAGCAGTGAGGGTGAGATAGCTGCTGTGAGTAGATCATTTGAAACACAGTACATTTTCATTATAGTCTTTGTACTAGGCACCATTTTATGGTTCCACTTGTTTTTTCAATCAGTGATTTAATTGTTGCTAAAACACTAAGCAGTATAATACTATAATGCTATGATGTTAATTTTTCAGAACAGTAATAATATTGAACATTCTGGCCACTGCTAGAATGGCAGTGACAGAAAATTTTTAAAAGTCATTTTGAAAAATTGACATTGTTGCATTATCATGTCATATCATTAATAATGGGATAAAGCAATAATGCTAGAATTTTTATGCTATGAGAAAAGACAAAAGAGCTACAGGAAAAATACAGGATGACATGATGGGATGATGGTTTTGTAGAAAGACCTGCAGGTGGTGGTGATGTGGGGTTTGGGGTCAGATGCAAGCGTGAACCCGTGAAATCTTTGGATACAGGGTGGAGTATAATTATTTTCATAAATAAATAAATACACATCCCAATGATCCTCTTTTCTTGTTGGGAAAGAGGGGAGAGTCTCCCTAACGCAGAAGGAATGGTTTGTATGAGGATCTTTGGGGGAAGGGAGTGAAAAGAAGCTTCTCCATTCTTTCCCCCAGATTTGGATGAAATTGGCATTGTGTGTGTGTGTGTGCTGCGAGTGGGCGGAATTGGAAGCAGAGAAAGGGGGTGTCAGGGCATGCACTGAAAGCCATACCTAAGGTCTTTGGCGTCCCACATGCATTCCTGGAGCTAAAGATGTGCACTTCTGGCATAAAATATATGTGGCAGGACAAAGTTGGGGTATTCTGACAGTGTAAGATTTGCAATCAGGAGAATGATAAAGATGTTTGATAGTGAGGGACACTGCCCAGCACACCCTTGAAACATGCCAGAGGCTTTAGCATGGAAGACTGGTGGCAGCTGAGTTTACTAGACAGTGACAGGGAGGGTTTCAGGCCATGCCATGCCTGAGTGAATTGTAGGGCCTGGCCTGGTGCAGCCCATCTGTTGCATTGTCATTCATAACTTTTGTGGGGGGGGGGTGCAGAAGGGGGTAGGCAGGGGCTCAGTAGCCATTCAGTGACTCGGCTAGCTTCCAGTTTACCTCCCATCCATGACTTTTAAGGAATAGAGAAGGGAGAGCCTTTTTACTAGGCAGAACCATCCCAACATTAATCGTATTAACTTGCTTCTCTTGGGCCTCCTGGCCACTTGAACTGTGAGAAGAGAGGAGCTTATAGAAAGTTCTTGAGGGAAAGTCCATCACAGGGTATCATGAACCTTTCCACTTGCTCTGGCCATTTAGCTGCCCACCTTGCCCTGCTGTGTCCAGTGTAAAAGTGAGTTAAAACAGAGAGATGTTTGCCTTAACTTTGGTTAAACAGCATCCGGGTACCTCTGGTTTTATTGCTGAGCCTGAATGGTCAAGTTGTGACTGTGGCCATAGAATCATAAAGTTGGAAGAGCTCACAAGGGCCATCCAGTCCAACCCCCTGCCAAAGTGCTTCTTTCCAGTTCCACCTGGTAACAAGGCTCCATCATTCATTTTCATCTGATCTAGTGCTCTTCATTCATGTCTTCATACCTTTGAGGCTAGAGTGCTGTTATGCTGTCTTTATGGGACAACTCTTACTGACAATTCATAAATTTAAAAATATGGTCTTCTAATGGGGAGGTTCAGTGGGAACACATTACCTCAGAGCTCCAGCTTCTTCATAGAATATTAGAGTTGGAAGGGACCACAGCAGCCATCTAGTCCAACCCTCTGCAATACAAATGTCCATCCTTCCAGAGAGATGCCTATCCAAACTCTGTTTAAAGACCACCAAAATATAGGCAACTCATTCCTCTATCCAATAGCTCTTACAGTTAAGAAGTCCTTCCTAATGTTTAGGAATCTCTTTTCTTGTAATCTGAATTCATTGGCTCATGTTCTAGGGCTTGTCTAGATGAGCAATCCTCACCAGCACAACTTCCCTCTGTCTTGGAGCCCTGCAGTGCAAACAATGCAGGGTTCTTTCACCATTTTGCCTCTGGGCAGTCCTGTTGATGCTCAAGGCAAAGCTGGGGGTGGAGAGCGGGGAGCCAGGATACAGCCCTTTAAAACATTTTTTTAAAGCACCCATGAAAACCCATGTTATGTGGGGAAACCCTGGAGGGGTCTAGTGCAGGAATGCAGGAGTCTGTACTTGCACGTTGGGCTCCATCGCTGGACACCACCACCACTGCTGGAATCACTCTGCAGCCCGGAAAGAGGCCCCCCAGCATGTGATCAAGGCCTCCTTCTTAGCTTTGGACAGTGTGATGCATGACAGTGGGAGAGGCATCCACCAATACTGGCCATTTTGTGCATGCGGACTCCTGCCCCTTTCACCATGGTAATGGTGTGTGTGTGTGTAAGGAATATACTGGCAAGAAGGCAGCATATTCTGTTCAGGTCTAGACATGCCCCTGGTCTCTGCAGCAGCAGAAAACAAGCTCACTCCATCTTCTACATGACATCACTTCAAGTATTTGAATAGAGCTTCTCAGGCTACTGACACACTGCAGAAAGAATGCAGTTTGACACCATTTCAACTGCCATGGCTCAGCGCTATGGAATTTTGAGATTTGTAGGTTTTGTGAGATATTTAGCCTTCTCTGTCAGAGAGCTGTGGTGTCACTACAAATCCCAGGATGCCATAAGATGGAGCCATGATAGTTAAAACATTGTTAGACTGCATTATTTCTGCAGTTTGTCAGTTGCCTATGTCTTCTCTTCTCCAAGCTAAGCCTATTCAGCTCCCTAAGTCATCCCTCATAGGGCTTGGTTTCCTGACCTTTGATTATCTTGGTCAGTGTCTACTAGACATGTTATTGTCTCTGGTTTTTTTGTTTTTTGTTTTGTTTTGTTTTTTTGGGGTTTTTTTAGGGCTAAATTGAAAGTACCAACTACTGTATGTTCCAAGACTAATTCAAGGCCTTTAAACCTTTAATAAACTTTAAGTTGCAGAAGGATTCTGGTGATGGAACCCAGGTACCACAAGGGCAGTAAATGAAAAAAGACAACAGTTCCAGAGAAAGAAAAGAGTATTTCCCCCCTAATACTTGTGAGGTAGACAGTGTTCAGAAGGAGTTACTTTCTTGAGCTCTGTTTCCCCATGAAGTTCTATTTTGTCTCACCCAGATGGTATATTTATGTGGAGTGGGGATTCAAGCTAGTCTGTTCAAACAGGTACTGTAATGTGTGACTTGCCATTTCCTTTTTCTGGGTCAAGGATTTCTAATTTTCCACTATTTATGTTGAAGGCTGTTCACACACAGACTGTGCCAGGCAATAGAACCAGAGGTCCATGGGGCAGAGGCTTGGTTTGATCTGCAAAAGAACCTGAAGTTACCGAAAGAGAAAGTTTGCTATACATTTCTCACTTATTTGTGATCCAGAAGCCATCTTACCATTAGTTGCACTGGCTTCAGAATCCTGAATAGATAATGGTCATGAAAATCAGATAATTGTGCCAGATGTGCTGACCCAAATTTACAAACAATACACAAGCAAACAGATGGTGTAGCCTTCCTCAATCTGGAATCCTCCAGATGTAATGGACTACATTTCTGATTGTCCTGTGCTACTGGTGGCTGGGCGGATAGGAACAGCAGTCCATCACACCTGGAGGGTGTCATGTTGGGACAGATTGATGTAGCATCCAGTGGATAAGTGTGTATAAATTAGCAGCATGAGATACCTGCAATGTACTAAGTGATATTGAAGCCTTTGGTTGCATTTTATAAGGTGGCTTGGCAGGCAGAGGGCCTCTAGCTGCTAGTGACCAAACTGCTCCAGTCTTTGAGAAAGGGAAGGCTGGATGAAGGTACAAATAAAGGAGCTGTCAGGTGTTTAACAAGTGACCAATCCTAAAGAGGGCAGGTTGAAATAGCAACATTTCAGAGGAATGCGGGACATTCCAAAAGAAAGAGTCTGAGATGGGAAGGAAACAATGTGCAAGGAAACAACAGGAAAAGAGAGCCAGAATAAATGACATGAAACAACCTGCCAAATCTCTGGCTCTCTAGGCCTCTTTTCTATATGGTGCTATCTGTAGCCATTTTCGTATTTTTATACCCCTTCAATGCAGCCTTTACTGAAACACTTAATTTACACTACTCATAAATACAATTAAATTTTGTCACAAATGTCCCTTGAGCCTTGTATGGAATGATCAGAGCTTGGGCAATTACTTCTTAAAGATAATTCACTCCTGTTGCTCATTATGGTGCTTGAAAGCTAGCCCATTGCCATTACTCATTACAGTATTGAAAAAAAGTAAAGTACAATTGTCCTTCCACATTCACGGATTTGGCATTCACGGATTTAAGTATTCACGGCTTGAATATATTCTTTAAAAAATAATAATCCAAAAAGCAAACCTTGATTTTGCCATCTTATATAAGGGACACCAGTTTGCTATGCCATTGCATATAATGGGACTTGAGTATTTATGGATTTGGGTATTCACGGGGGTCCTGGAACCAAACCCCAGAGAATGCGAAGGGACAACTGTATTGCATTATTGGTTTTGCTGCTTGTTACTTTTAAAATTACTTTCTGTTACTTTTTTGAGACAAAACTCCATAGTATTGATAAAAGAATATGTAAAACTTTTAACAATTCCTGATATAGTATCTCTAAAAATGTTACATACAGGTAACCTTTGAAAGTAACTAGTTGTTTGTCACACCAGTAATGTCAAGCTTGTTCATTGTAATACTTTTGAAATGTGACTTTGAAACACCTTCGTTACTCCTAAAGTAGTTAGTTAGACTTAACTACATTATTTGTTCCTTCAAATCTCTGGGAATGATGGTGGTGATAATAATCATTAGCCTTTCTAACAAAATATTAATATTGATATATGGAGTTTTTAAAACAGCTGCTCAGAACATAGAAAAACATCACTGATAGAAGCCATTTGCTCTCCTTCACAACTTCTGTGTTGTCTCAGTGTTTGGGAACTGCTCACGTACAGAACAGGCCCTGCATTAGGCACTGCAAGATTTCAGTTCCCAAAAGCTATTGCTCAGAGCAAATATGTCCTAGTGATCTAAAGGGGTCAATCAAGGAATGCTCATGTTCTCCTGTAGGTGTAATGCCTACAGGCTTTGTCATCTTGATTTTGGCTAGCAGTGGACAGATTCATTGTGAACTGGCCACTGGTAGGGGGCAAACAAAGCACTATCCAAAACTTTCAAATATTTTTCAAGGGCAGTGTTACCTAGATCAACCTGAAAAGCAAACAGAGCATGGATGAGAGTGGCCAAGTCCACAGTGTTGTAGAAGAAGAACAGACAAACTGCTAACGATATTAGAGAAAAGGCAGTTCTGGTCAAGGCTGCAAGTTGGCTTTTGAATGAGCATGTCAGATCCAGGAGCATGCTCACATCAGAAATTAAGTCCTTCAGAGCATGACCCCACATCACATTTCTGCCACCATCATTACTGTCTTGTTGAGTTTTGTGCTTTAAACAGGCATGGTGCTTGCTGGCACAAGCACACTGTGTCTGATGTGCGCACGAACACATGTGCACGTGCACACACACACTGTGGCCACTTGTCCAGGCTATGGAACTGTGTGTGTGCCATTCCTTAATTCTGATTTATTGACTGTCCATCTCACAGAGTGCAGTTTCGTATGAGCTGAGAATTAAGAAGCTGCAGCCCCAGCAAGTAGGACAGGACATTCCAACATATCCCAGCGGGAGCTATAAATCCAATGTTACAAGTATCTGTGAGAGAAAATACACCCATCCCAAACACGCCATCAATCTTGGTTTTATTGCCAACACAGCCGATCATGGTAGCACAGAAACTTCCGCTGTAAGTTCATGTGCATTCTGTGCTGATTCTTGTGCAAATCTGTGTGTGGATTGCACGTAATTATTACATGCCTGTGACAACACTACTGGGCATACCTAGGCAGTTTAGATCTCTCTCTCTCTCTCTCTCTCTCTCTCCCTCCCTCCCTCCCTCCCTCCCTCCACCATGACTCTAGCTCTAAATCTGTGTACTTTACTTGTATATTATACCCTTCCTTGCTGGTTGACATAATTGCAGAAGAGGAAAGGTAATGGGTTTATAAAGGGCATTTAGGAATATGATTTGTTCTTAATGTATGCCATAGAGAGAGTGTGTTTATTTTAAGTTCCATTTTAATTTTGAAAATGCTGGAGGAGTCTGAATTCTATTAGAGCAGTGGCACTGGGGGAGTGGTTCACTTTTCTTCTTGTGATATACTTCCTGTCGGAGGTCAAATCTACACTACACAAATAATACAGTGTGAAACTGGATTATTTGCCATGGATCCTTCTTATGGAATCCTGGGATTTGTAGTTTAGTGAGGCCCAGCATTCTTTGACAGAGAATGGTTAAGACTTTGTAAAACTACAAATCTGTGATGTAAAACTGATACTTTTAGAAATGTTCAACCTCTTCTCCTCCCCAGAACTCTCTCAGGTCTCCCTAGAGATGTAGCTTTCATAGATTACCACCCTGAGTAGCTTTCCTATCTTGGAATGGAGTTCCTATAATAAAAGCTTTAATAGTTTATTTCTCTAAAGCCATTGCTCCTTTAATCAGATTCTCTGACCAATACATGAATGCATTATCTATCATCAAGAAGTTCCTTCTACTGTTCAGTTGAAACCTATCCTCCTGTAACTTCAAACCGTTAGACCTGGTCCTACCCTCTGGGGCAGCAGAGAACAGGCCAGCTCCTTCCTCTGTGTGACAGCCCTTCAGGTATTTAAAGAGTGCAATCATGTCACCCCTCTTCACCAAGCTAAACATGCCCAGCTCCATTAACCTTTCCTCATATGTTATTGTTTTTCTTACCTTTTGTCATCCTCATCATTCTTCTCTGAACCTGCTCAAACCTGTCTATATTCTTCTTAAAATGAGGCACCCAGAACTGAACACAGATGAGACCTGGCCAACACAGTATATAATGTGGACTATTACTTCCCTTGACTTGGAAATCTACTTTTTTGCAATACAACTCCAACAAACCCCTAGGTAGCATGGCCAGTGGTCAAGTTCTCTGTGGAGTTTTGGAAGATACTGTCCAGACTAGTAACTCTTCAGAGCTCTGAGATCTTGTTTGCATTAATAGAACCATAGTTTCCAAGTCAAGGGAAGTAATAGTCCACACTATATACTGTGTTGGCCAGGTCTCATCTGTGTTCAGTTCTGGGTGCCTCATTTTAAGAACGTGGAAAATCTACTTTTTTGCAATACAACTCCAACAAACCCCTAGGTAGCATGGCCAGTGGTCAAGTTCTCTGTGGAGTTTTGGAAGATACTGTCCAGACTAGTAACTCTTCAGAGCTCTGAGATCTTGTTTGCATTAATAGAACCATAGTTTTCCACGTTCTTTCCCTCCCAGGAAGAATACATGGCAAACATATGCTGCGCCAGAGATCGAACAGAAACAGGACACTTACTTTTGTCTTTCCTGCTGGAAAGATCTCATCTCCAAATGGCATTCACCCTGGAATGTGAAAATAAGGGGAAGACCAACCTGGCCCATATGACCAGCCAGATGATCAAGGGCTACTGGATAGTCTTTTGTAGTTTAACCTCTTATAAGCTGCAATTTGGTTAAAAAGCAGGTGCATAAATAAAGCTCCTGTTAATTCAACACCAGTGGGGGGAACATAGGCACTTGGGTTGTTGTTGTTTTTTGCTGCACAGTAGTAGAATTAACATTGTGCCATTTTAAAAAAGCAACCATAGCAGCAAAAACTAAAGAAGAACAAATAGTCGGGGGTGGGGGAACAAGTGTGTGAAAGAGATTGGGTTTAACTTCCATACGTTATTCTCTTGAGTTTTCAGTCTGTGGGGGTACCATACATCAAATGCCCTTACCACCAACTAAGTATAGAATTCAGTATCAGTTTTCCATATGGCCTAACAAGCATCGCTTCACCAATTTAGCTCAGGAAAATGCCATGGTAGGGAGGGTATCCCACCACCAGCTCTGCTGCTCCAAGCCAATTCAGAGCTCTTTCACTAATTTTGAGTATTTGGGAGATTGATCACACATCCCCCACATCACATGTAGTGGTTTGGTTCACAGCATTGGTTTTAAATAGTTTCCAAGATTCCAGGCCATGACTAGCTGTTGGCTCGACTGTTGTGTATCATAGATTGACATACAGACCTCAAAGCAGGAGCGATGACAATAGCAAGCACTTACATAGTATTTTAAAGAGCATGAAATATTTGTATACATATTATCTCAGTAATCCCTACAACAAACTTATAAGGTAACTTGTCTCCCTGGGAAATGGATAGATGGAAAAACTCATGTGATATAACATCATTGTGAGATGCTCTCCTTGTTTCCTGCTAGTAGAAACCATGGAAGCAGAGTGTATGATGGTATCATGTCACATTAAAAGATGCATCAGTGAAATCAAGAACATTCTATCCCATTCCCACAACTGTATAAAATATACTTTATACCTAAGGCCTTAATACCATTTGATACTATATCCAAAGAAGTGGGTTTAAATCAATGAAATCTCATGCAAAAATAAAAACTAGTTAATTCTAAAGGTGCTGCCACATTCCCCCCCCCTCCTTCCTTCTCTTTAAAAAACAAAATAGTTGCTCTCTTCATTCATTCATTCAATTTATATCCTGCCTTTCTCCTACCATGGGAACAAAGGCACCTTACAATAATGTAAAATAAAAGTTTAGCAAAAATGTTATACAGTTGGCCCTCCACATTGACTGGGGTTAGGGGTGCAAGACCCCCACGAAAGTGGAAAAACCATGAATATCTCTAGGCCCCCCAACTCATATTTAACACACACACACACACACAACAACCTGCAGTTTCCAGCCACCACAGATGCCTTAAAGGCAGCAGGGTTCCTTCACAAGGCAGAAGCAGGTGGCTGCAGGGGTTTGTTGTCACCTCTGCTGCTGCTCTACGCCATTTTTATCAGGGACCTACAAGCCTCACCATGCATTTGCAGTTTCTCTCAGTCTTGCAAAGCTTGCAGACCTTATTAAAAATGGCATAGTGCACCAGTGGAGGCTGCAGTAAATAATCCATGAATAATCAGATCCACAAAAGTTAAACCCACAAATGTGGTGGGCTGATTGTATTGCGTGTATGTATTTGCCTTCATGTTGCTTGTTGACTTATGGTGACCCCATGAATTTCATAGAGTTTTCTTAAGCAAGAAATACTCAGAGGTGGTTTGGCCAGTGCCTTCCTTTGAAATGTAGCCTACAGCACCTGTAATTCATTGGCAATCTCCCACCCAGGTACTAACCAGGACTGACTCTGCTTAGTTTCTAATATCAGACAGGATCTGGTGCCTTTAGGGTATTACAAAAGTTAAAAAACAATTAAACAACAGTTCTGTTAAAAGCATATTATTTATACAGCATGTTATTTCTTGCAGATATGTATATAGGCATAGGCTGCTCACACACTGCAGAAATAATGCAGTTTGACACCGCTTTAACTGCCATGGCTTAATGCTATGGAATTCTGGGATTTGTAGTTTTGTGAGAGATTTAGCCTTCTATGTCAGAGAGCTCTGGTGCCGCAACAAACTACAAATCCCACGATTCCATAGGATGTTAATAGTTAAAGTGGTATCAAACTGCATTATTTCTGCAGTGTGTCAGCAGCCTTAGTTGATTTGGAACCCATGTGCAGTGCATAAAGGAACAAAACACATGTGGCTGTTGTTGTGTGATACAAGTAGATTTGTGTGTGCATGATGTATTTTTACATGGAACAGCCTCCAGGATTCCAAGTTCGCCCCAATAGTATTTCTGTGCCATCCATTTAAGTTAATCAAGCCCCAAAACAGCATGTAGTCTTTCTTCCCTTCCTGCTTCCCAAATATTCATATTCCAGCACCTCTAAAAGAAGGTTACTGGGATTATCACAATCCAGATATTCTTTTTATATTAGACCTGATCCTACTCAGTGGGACATTTTAATACTGAAGAGTCATGTTTTGTTGCTGAATTCACACAGAACTAGAAATACAAGGTATGAATTTTACAACACTGGCATCTCAAGAGTTTTAAGTCATGTCCCCAAGTTTCCCTACGCAACATGAACAGTTCTTTCATCACCTCAAAAAAATATCTAGGACAAAAATGGTCCCAACAAATCTATTGTATTTTGTCATTTTTTTGTCCCACAGAATGTAATGTCAAAAAATGTCCCATGTGTATTTGGGGGGAAGGAAGTGAAATCTGATGCAGAGAAGCCAGTGGGACTAGTTGGATGAGAAACAACCCCTCCTATTGCTCAAAGGTGGAAGAGCATCAAATGCACATCTGTGTGACCCTATCCAGGAAGGACCAAGTGGAAAAACTGATGTCATGTGAGGCAGGGATGGAAGGATATCAACAGCCAGATCAACACTGAGTAACTGTTTTCCTTAGGGTTCATGCCTGTTTCTGAATTTTGGGAATTTGCAAGAAGCCACCCCACCGCTCCATTTGGAAATAACAATGGCATTATTTTTAGGAAATTATGTTAGCCACCTAATCCAAGCAAAAGTTCTGCCCTGTGTAGACATACATTTTCAGGTACTGAGTGTTTGGGTGTTGTAAAATAATCTTCATTCCACATCCTCAAGCACTCCTATGGACACAAGGCATTTTTATCTTCTGAAAGACATTGGAATTCCAGTGAGATGAGAAAATACTCAGTACTAGTCTTTTACTCATGAGGATGAAGACTGTACTTGGAAGGGAGACCACCAAGAAATACCATGTACTACAGGCTATATTTCAGAGGAAGGCAATGGCAAACTACCTCTGAGAATTCCTTTCCTAAGAAAGTCCTGTGAAATTCATTAGGTCACCACAAGTGGACAGGTAACTTGAAGGCACATACATACATAACAGCTTCTGCTGCCTAGTTTCCTCCCAATCCTGTCAACTGTCTCAACTATCTCACCTCTTTTTCCACTGCTGTAATGAGCGGGCATTCGGGTATGCACTACACAGCAAATGTGGAATAGGGGTGGGGAGATAAAGCAGGCACAAACTGGGGAGAAATGGATGAAGAGAGCCACATTGGTTGACTTTCTCAATTCAAAAGTAAATTTTAAAGAGGAAATTCCAGGTTTCCATTTAGTATTACTAGTTGAGGAAGACACCCGTTGCCCCTGCCAGCCACTGGGATGTGAATATTCAACTGTTTTCTCCTTGCAAGTAATTTTTCTCCCCACTGTGGAGAAAATGAATACTTCTTTGCAGTTCTTGTGCAGTATATTCATACATCCTGAAGTGTTTCAGGAAATTATTGTGTGCAGAAATAAACATTTTTAAAAAAACTATATTTCTACTATTCTTTCCATTCCTGTTAGCTACTACAGATCTAATGCAAAGGAATATCATGAGTTTCATGAGTCAATCAAGTTTGAAGTCCTGATATGCTAGAGCATAACTGTAGAATAGCTTCCCCGGACCCTAAGCATTGACTCCATTGTTGCTTCCCGAGTTTTCTTTTGAGAACACACCTCTGTGGAATGTACCTCTGTGGAAATGCGAGACCTCTTTGCACTATTCTACTTCCGTACTTCAACTTTTTAATGTCAAAGTAGACTCCCTGAGCTGCAACCTGGCAACCTTTCCCTAAAATGCTGCCACCTCTTTCCCATCTCTCCTTTTCCAGAGCTATGAAAGAAGGGACCATTGCCTGTGGACTGGGCAAGATTGCCCCTCTCCCCCTCCTAGTCTGGGCAGAGAGGAGGTTTGCCAGGCCTGTGGGGGACAGATAAAGAGTTCAGCAAAGTGTTTCGTCTGTTCGGGCAATGGATCTGTTTGTTTGTTCAGCTGCTGCCTCCTGATAAGGGTTTATTTTTCTAGATAAAAGCACCTTTGAGGCTTGGAGATCACAGCCCTTGGGGAACAGACTAGTGAGCCAGTTTGGGGAAGTCATCTCTCTCTCTCTCTCTCTCTCTCTCTCTCTCTCCCTACACAAACACAGAGAGAGGGGGGAAGAGGGAGAGGGGAAGAGAGAGAAATTAAGAGAGAGAGGGAGAGAGTTGGCAGACAGACGGCTGACAAAGGCAGAGACAATTGTCTTCCATCCTGTGGGTCTGGGAACGAACCAGGGTTCAGGATTAGTGCAGGCAGAAGACTTTGAACTGCAGCAACTCATAGAGTTACAAGGGGAAGCTAACCATGGTGGTGGTGATGATGGTGTTGCTTCAAACTTAGGATGGGAAGGCATGGTCACCTGCTCCAAGGGTATACAATTTCATTTAAGTCCTTTTGGGTGCTTCAGGTCTTCAACTGAATGTTCAGTTCCAACGCAGACAGTAGCAGGTTTTCATCAGTGGGATGCCAAGTGAGATCCAGGCTCTGTTTGACTCTATTCTTTTCCTCTCTGTTGATGCAAGGCTTTTGATTTGTAATAGTGTTTAAGTGCTCTCTCAAACAAAATCCTTCTTCCAGTTTGCCTTGTAAGATGTACTTGAGCCTAGATAGGACACTGGAAGGAGGGTAGGTAATTTGCTAAACCTTTCTTACTTACAAAACTGGGCTGCTGAATTCAAATAGAAATTTAGATCTTTATAATAACTACCAAACCATTTTGTAGGACACGCCTCAGACCAATATCTTAATTACAGCCATCACCACCCCACCCAGTTTGTTCCTCTGTTTCAGCAACAGGGCTCATGAATTTACTAACCCTTTCATAATCCCTAGAAATAACTGCCTTGGATTGCAAACGTTAACAGGATCAACTTAATCTCTAGAGCTGTATATAAAGCTACTCATTGGAGGCTCACTTCACCCGAGAAGAGATAGTATCTGAATTTAATATTTTATTTTAAAAAGAAGTTTCTACTCCCATTCCAACTTGAACAAGGAGGGGAAATGGGCATGAAGAATTTTAGCCAGCTGCTTATTTAGTTTCAAATGATCACTTCAAGCACTTATGTGATTTTCTATGCATTTTGTTTATTAAAATTCATGTACCTTAATTTAAACTGTAATTAATTACTACTTGACTTGCTATGACTTTCAAACATAGTCTTAAGCACCCCCCTCTCAAATTTCTGGCCAAGATCCTGATGGCCTCACCTCCTAGATTCACTTTATTTAGTTCACTCCTTCTAGCCTAGGGCCAAATTCTTTCCAATTTTGGGAAGCACTAGAGCTCTTTGGCTGAGAATTCTAAGTACTGCTCCCTAAACTGCAAATCCTAGGATTCCATAAAATGTCATGATAGTTAAAGTGAAATCATAACATTATAATTGTGTAGTGTGAAAGGGGACTATTGCTCAATAGTATTTCTTCCCTTATACAGAGTAGACATAATGGAAAAGACAGGGCAGATGCCACGACCTGGTTTTAATTTTCCAAGAAATGTGTCCCATTTTGTGTTTGAAATATATGATTGAACCTTTAGCATCCACATCATGTCTGAAAAGCTATAAAAATTTCATGCTGGCAATGCATCTCTCAGCCAGAAAGACCATACAGTTTCAGAGTCACTACTACGAGATTCCCCTGGCAGGCATCTTCCTTCCAAGACAGATGCACATATGCCATAGATGCTTAACAATGAGGGATTCCTGAGGCTGTCTCTATGTCTTGATTGTGAAAAAGCTGTCCCCAAGTGGAAATGCCTCCCCATATTATTTTCCCCTACACATTCCTAAGCTGCAAATACATAGTTTTCAAACAACAACAACCCATTGTTAAAGGTGAAGTGTTGCAGACTGGCTTGACCAAAACCTGTTTCTGTTATGTACAGCATTGATAATTTCTGTAATGCAAAGGTGAACATTTTTAGTTATGTTTCATCTCTTCCTTATGTGTTTCATAAGAAACACAAGTAGTGAAAAGTGATGTTGGAGATTGAACTCAGCAGTCAGTGCCCAGCTCTGGCAAGGATGTCTTTCCACAACAAAAGAGAAGGATTACCATATTATAAAGCAATATGAAATAATCCATGGCATAGATTGCACAGGACATGAAGTATCAGTTGCTACTTCCAACCTGTCTTACTACAATATGAGCTCCAGTCCAGAGGAATGTACACATGTGTCATTCTGCTATATAGATGTAAAAATATACTAGGCTTTTGTTGCTGTTCTGGTAGAAAGAGTTAGGTTAAGGGATATTCAGACATATTCTGGAGTGCTCAGTGTTGAGTTCTCAGATGCTTACCCAAACAGCCCCAGATAATTAGGTGGGTTCTGGTATGAAGGACTTATTTCAATAATAAATTCTTACACTGGGAGGTCAGTGGGAAATACCAAATTGATAATAGCATGTTCTATTTTTTGTAATCTGGAAGTGTATTTACTCACCACCATTTACCTGCATGAGCAATTTCAGTAGACTCAAACCGTAGCTAAATTTCATCTGCATGAAATGTAGGTGCATTTCTGCTATTTCTGCAACTTGAGTGTTTTGTTTTTTTTTGACTGAATATTGTATGGAAAATGTGGTAGAATAAAACTGTAGAAGGGAAAAAGCAGACATTTGAGAAGGAACTGGCAGCACACCTTATACCACCAAATCCACATCTGCGGGGGGGGGGGGAAGCCACAGGGGGCCCCATCCTAACCCTCCTCCTGGCTTGTGCAAAAACAGGAGAGTGAGTAGAGAGAGAGAGCACGAGCAGTCTCCTTCGTTTGTACTGCCTCCCTCCACTCCGCCCCCACTGAGCAAGCGAAAGAGAAACAGAAAGAGTGAGCAAGACTCCCAGGGGATCATCAGAAATGCAAGCCAGTTGTGTGCTCCTATTTGTGTCAGAAAGCGTTGAATGTGTGTGAGAGAGAGAGAGGGGAGGAAGTGTGAGGGTCATCTCTTTCCCTCTCTTTCTCCCCTGCTCTCTCAGGGAAAGGGTTAAGGTTTCTTTCCCTTCCCCCCCCCTCGTCTGATCGCTCTTCTATCTTTCTTCTGCCTCTACTGGGAAGAAGGGTGCCCCCCTTCTGTCCTCCAAGGGTCCCCATTGGGCAGCCACACTCCATATATACCCCCTCCAACCCATCTTTCCAGCTGCTCTTAAAATGTGGTTTCTCTCCCCTCCCTCCCTTTCCTGCTTGGTCTTCAGCTTACTCCCCTTGCTGCCAACTGAGTTCAGCCTGCAAAAGGAATCTGTGTGTTTGCCTATGTGCCTTCAAGTCATTTCTGACTAAGGCAAACCTATCATTGGGTTTTCTAGGCAAGATTTGTTCAATGGGGGGTGTGCCTTTGTCTTTCTTTGAGGCTGAGAGAGTGTGATTTGCCCAAGGTCACCCAGTGGGTATTCATGGCTAAGTAAGGATTCAAACCCTGATCTTCACAGTCATAGTGCAATGCTGAAACTTCTACAACACTCTAGCTCTTTTAACAGAAGAATATAAAGAATATAAATAAATATAAATAAATATAAATAAAAATTTGGAGTAATATTACGGTAATATTTGGAGTAATATTATGGTTTTATTGTTGTCACTAAAACACACCAGTATCCCATTAGTGTTATGTGAGAGCCATTGGGCGTCACTAAAACACACCAGTATCCCATTAGTGTTATGTGAGAGCCATTGGGCTAGAGCAGTGGTTCTTAACATTTTCTTTACCAGGGACCCCCTTTAAATATCTTTTGTTGCCCCAAGACTTAACTCAAGATTCAAAACCCTAATAATAATAGCTAACAACAATACAATTACACCATCCATTAAACTTTACCTCCGAGGCACTCTTGCTTTTTCCTGAAAGTTTATGGCTGGAGTGGATTGAATGGCAATGTGCAGGCCAAGCCAGCCAGCCTTTGCCTTGGTTCCTGTAACGTGGCTGCTCCACTACATGGAGGAGGTGGGCCAAGCAGCCTTCAAGCCTTTTTGGCCCCCCTGTGAGGACATCGCGGACCCCAGGTTAAGAACCACTGGGCTAGAGAATGCTAAAAAAGGAACAATGCAACCGGACCTTGAGAAGGGTGCTAGCAGGGGAATTCTGGGAGGTGTAATCCAAGAGTTACTTTACCTGGCTCTGAATGCAGCCTAGAATCATAGAATCATAGGGCTGGAAGGGACCCCAACAGCCATCCCATCCAATTGGCTTCTACCCTGCAGGAACACACAATCAAAGCCCTCACGACAGATGGCCATCTTCCAAACAGCTATTACTGTCAGGAAGTTCTTCCTAATGTTTAGGTGGAATCTCTTTTCTTGTAGTTTGAACCCATTGCTTTGTGTCGTAGTCTCTGGAGCAGCAAACAAGCTTGCTCAATCCTCAGAATGACATCCCTTCAAATATTTAAACACGGCTATCATGTCACCTCGCAACCTTCTCCTGTACTGTGAATAGGTTAGGTTACATTGACCTGAGATAAACATATGGGTCCCCCAAAATAAAGCATTGCAGCCCCCCCAAAAAATTCCTTATACTGGCCCTGCCCCTGCCCCCAATCTTCCTTCCTGTAATGCACAAATAACTAAAAAAGACTGAAAGACTCTTCAGCCCCTACAGTAACTCATGTGAAAAGTCCTGGTTCATTGAGTATTCATTCACCATCTCGTTTAGTCAATGACTGAATGGTTTCCAATCTTCTTTTGTGGACAAGGTGTTATGGATGACCACTTCCAGGATTTGTGGGGGGATGAAACTACTTTTCTGGACCCATTTCTACCTGGCTTGAGGCCTGGATGCAGGGCTAAGTGGCTTTGATTACACTAGTTATATTGGGACATAGATTGGGGAACATATCACCGATGAATCTCATAGACCTTTCAACAGACCTTGATAGCAACAACTACTGTATGTTTTCCTCTTGAGTCTCTTGTCCAGATTGGCTGGCACTGCTTGGTAGTAGTTCTGCTCCTTCAGGAATCAGAAAATGGTTCTAGGTGACTGCTTTACAGCACAATGGAATTATGACAAGGTTTCATCTCCCATGCTGTTTTTTATTATTATTATTATTATTATTATTATTACATGAGACTGTTGGAGGATGTGGCATGGGGGTTTGTAGTTAGGTGTCATCAAATACACCTACAGGGAGAGTCTCCCTTATCCAGAATTCTGAAATCTGAAGTATTCCAAAATCCAAAATTGTCCATATGGGTGGCTGAGGTAGTGACACCTTTGCTTTCTGATGGTTCAATGTACACAAACGTTGTTTTATGCAGAAAATCATTAAACATATTGTGTATAAAATTACCTTCTTGCTATGTGTATAAGGTGTATATGAAACATAAATGAATTTCATGTTTCAATTTGGATCCCATCTCCAAGATATCTCATTATGTATATTCCGGTATTCCAAAATCCAAAATATTCCAAAATACCTTTGGTCCCAAGCATTTTGGATAAGGGAGACTTAACCTGTAAGTACCTTTTTACTTAGTATTAGTATTTGGAGTTAGTAGTTGGTTGGTTGGTTCAACTCAGATTAAACAAAAACAGGTTAATTGAAAAGATGGCTAATTGACAGGATTAGGTACCTCGTCCTAGATGAGATTGCATCTATGGAAAGGGCAAACTTGTCACTTGGACCTGGGGTTGCTGCTTGATACTTAAGTGGCAACTATGACCAGGAAAACCACTGTCCCCTAGATGCAGTACCCATACCATCTCAGAGGTTAAGGAGCTAGCTGCCATCAGACTCTGGTTAACTTTGGTTCACCTGTTGGTAAGATTACTCTAATATGATTTATGGATTCGAGGGGTGTCTTTTTAGTGTCTCTTGAAGCAAGTAAGCTATTAAAATTGTTTCTGGATTCAATTTAAAGTGTTTTTACCTTTAAAGCATTAAATAGCCCAATGTCTAAAGGTCACATAAAGTACATGTATCCTTCCCTCCCCCACCGCCGCCATTTTTAAGACAATCGGAGAAAGTGATACTGAGGATTACACCAACACTGAAGATTGACCAGAGCAAGAACCTTCTCCATGGTGGCATGGAAGTCCTTGCTAAGAGTGGCATACCATGAAAATGTATTGCAAGTCTTTAGGAAGCTGGTTACAAAGACACTTTTCAGAAGGATTTCCCCACTCAGATATGCTTTGCAGCTGAACATCTGACTGTGCTGCAGATTGGCTAGAACAATAATTTTTGTTTGCTGCTATTTATTGATATTGTTTTTAGATTATTTTTATTATGTGTGTTCAAATGATTTTGTTTTTGTAAGTCACTGAAAGAGCTATGCTGGGAAGCAGAGTTTTTAAAAAAAAGTTTCTTAAAGTAAATTTAAAAACACACACATTCTCTTAGATCCCTTTCTCACTCATGCCAGAAATAGATCCCACAAGTCCTAATTTCTAGCCTTGTCCTGCCCTCAACGTTAATAACCAGAGATTTTTGCAGTCACTTTGGATCTTTCTGCATCATTAGTTATTTACAGTCAATGTGCATATATCTCTCATTTTGTTGTATAAAACCTATATTCTCGTCTTTGCTCAAAATAGAGCTTTCATTATGGGTGTTTTCCCACTCCCAGAAACTACAAAATACCATGCTGCAAGAAAGCACACCTATCCACATGTTTAAGTGGAGGTGGGCAACATTAGCAAATTGAGGGCCAGTTTTCTGGCCTTCAGACCTTACGGGATTTGTACAGACTGCCAAAAATGCCAAAATAATTTTTTTTTAAATCCCAAAGTGCAAGTAGCTAGAAGTCCACCCCTAGTTCTGAAAAACTGGTATTTTTGATGTGCAGCAGACACCTGAAATTGATACAAAAGATGAATTACCACTCCTACAGGCATCCAGATAATGGGGTGGTTTTGGAGGTTGCATTTTTCACACCCTGTGTTTAACGGTCAAGGAGAATGGGATCATGACAACACAGCAGTGCTCTCAAGCCCTTTCACACTACTCAATTAAGTTGCTGTGATTCCTTTTTACCTACCATGGTTCTATCCTATGGAATCCTGGGATTTGCATTTTAGGAAGGGCCACTTAT
The DNA here is from genome assembly GCA_030847615.1 of Gambelia wislizenii. Lineage (NCBI taxonomy): Eukaryota > Metazoa > Chordata > Lepidosauria > Squamata > Crotaphytidae > Gambelia > Gambelia wislizenii. The sequence goes on from JAUMIR010000002.1 coordinate 266,668,218, forward strand.
ATTTCTCAGTCAGAGAGCTCTAATGCCTCACCAAACTACAGATCCCAGGTTTCCATTGGATGCAGCCATGGAAGTTAAAGTGGGATCATAGTATTATGATAGTACAGTTTGAAAGGTCCCCATCCCTCCTTCCCCTGTAATAAACATTTCCCATCTGTTGTATTTGGAGGTGGTGTTTGTCACTGAAAAGTGACTGGTTGGTGTATTTAAGCAGTGGCCACAATGGTGTTTGTGACATGTTTTACGTGATTACAAGCGAAGGCAGACCAATCTGTTTTCTCAAGTCAACAAATCATATTACAGTATGCAAAATGTATTTCTTATACAGAGATTAAACTCTGTGTAAGAAATTATGTTGTATAAAGCTGACCAGATACAGCAGCAATATCTGAAGTGTGCTTTTCCCATTTCTTTCTCCACTTCTTTGCTGTGCTGCTGCAACATTTCTTTAAAGTAGAAAGAAAAACAAAATCATGATTTATTAATTCTGAACCAAGCCACCAGTGCCTCTCTCCCTCATAGTGTTTAAGAATTTATCTTCTATCTGTCCCTGGGCTAAGCAAAGCCACACTCCTCCGTCGGTTCGTCAGTTGCCTGCTGCCGGCATTGTGGGAGCACTCCTAGCCGCCAGCACTAAAATGGCTGCCAAGTTTTAAAATGGCTGCCAGCAGTCGCAAGGCCGAAAGGGAACAGTGTGCCTCAGCCAACTTTGAAAGGGAAGGGATGGTGGGGGGGGGGAGAGAACCAACTCTTGAAATATTTCCTTAGTGCTTCCCCAGCTGTTGCAGAGTAAGAGGCACATTTCCTGGCTTCTTTTTGCTTTGCTTTGGCGCTGATAGAGGTAAACTTGCCGTGTTGTTGACATAGGTAACCTGAGTTCTGCAGCTGGCCTCCCTCCGCCAAGTCTTGACAGGAAAGGGATGGGCTGTTTAACTCTTTGGTGGTCTTAGGCCTCTGTCTGTTCAATGAGGGCAGAGGTCATTCTTATGTCACAGGTTTGAAGGGATGAAAAAATTATGACAGCAAAGCTATTGGAAGTCCTATAAACTCTATTATCTCTTGTCTTTTACCACTTCAAATACCTCTTTCCGTCATCAGGTGAATTGTCAATAGTCTGAAGTAAATTTTTCATTCAGGGGACCTAAGACTCTTCTGTGTTACTTTGGTCCTGTTTATATGGTCAAAATAATATGAATAAGATGCGAATGTACGGCGATTCATTCAAATGGCTGTTTGCACAAATACGTGTCATTTGGAAGGGGGCAGTGAACTCCACCACAAAGTCTATGTGCACCATGTCCAGGGCTTTGTACAGATTTTCTGAAAAGCTCTGTACGACTTCTGAATGTGCAACCATCTGAACACTCACATTTGCACAGATACGAACAGGCGCTACAGTCTGATTGGCTGGACGACCACAGGTGTGGGGCTAGCATGTTGGATTTTCGGCTAAGTGAGGGTCTGGTAAATTGATCAAACAGCAATCTCATACTTTAAAAAAAAATGATTTCTTTGTAAATACGAAATGTTGCTTGTGCACACCCTGGGAAACTTTTTTTTTTTTTTTTAAGGACAGCAGAAGATTTAAAATTGCAAGTAAATCACTCTTGGCCGCCATCTGGCTAGGCGGTCGTGTGGAGTTTAGGGGGGCTCTTTTGGCCATGTAGACAGGTCGCATTGTTGCAAATGCCTGCCTTTCCAAACGTGTTCATATTCCCCCGCCCCCCTGTATAGACAAGACCTGAGTCACCACACTATGTGGACACTGGCAAGAAGCCATGCAAATCTGAACTTCCATTTGGGTAGAGATACGACATATTTCTAATGCTCATGAGTTACAGAGGGAAGGCATTTTCTGCAAACCAAGGGATATTTTTCCAGTCAGCAGAGGGCAGAGAAATTGGTTAGGAACCTGATTTCTCTGCTGAGCTGTGGAAGGAAGTGGACCCTTAGTCTTCATAAATAGCCTTGAGCTTGGAGTTCCTTCACTGAAAAAGTAAAAAGAAGTATTTGGGCATGTTCTGCTTCAGCTTGGATCTGAAGATATAAACAATTCCATTTACTGAAATTTCTCTTTCAAAGCAGGTGTAATAAGTTTAGGAGCCCTGTATATGAGGTCTGGAAATATTTGCTAGAAGAGATAAGGTAGAAAACTCAACAGCGCTAGCTCATGTGACTCAAAATGCTCATTCAAACACTAGAGATGAAGAAGCAGAAAGAAGCTTTGACAATTAGGTACTACTATAAAGAAAGGTTGCTTATGGCATGTTAAAGAGTACTTAATGACAAGGCATCTTGAACATTGCGTCTGTCTCAGCATTTCAACTCCCTGTCCTCATGTACGTATCTAGGCATCTTCCGTGATATCTCTTACTACTTTGAGTCATATCTGTAAAAGAAATCTGCAATCTCTTTTAGATGTGCATCCCTGCTAGCAATAGTTAGGAATTTATAGAAATTATTTGCATGCTCAAATCACTTCATATCAATCATCTTGCTATAATTCTTACAGAATTCAGTAAGGCAGATCAGATAAATAACCAAATGGTTATTTGCTGAGTCAAAGATAGTTTGCTTAATGGGTTAATGGTAGAAAAGGTTTTGAATTAGACAGTTTTGTGGTACCTTCCCTTAGTCACCATCTTACCTGACTGGGTAAAAGTCATTAAGATATAGGCTTGTTTTCTTTGTTTGTTTGTTTCTTTGTTTTTTGTCAAAAACACTTGAGAGCTTGGCTTTCTATGTGCTACACTTGTCAGCAAATATTTGGAGATGGACACTTTCTGTTCAAGGTTGCAGAGGCATTAATTAGTAAAATGAAACCTTCGGTGAGAGCCATTCTTAAGCAGTAAAGGAAGGCCGTAAAGAAGTATGTGTGTGTATAGGGAACCCTGGTGGCACAGTAGTTAAATGCCAGTACTGCAAGTCACCACGTTGCAAGTTTGACTCCAGAGGGCTCCAAGGTTCACTCAGCCTTCCATGTGGGCAATTAGCTAACACACATTGGAAACAGCTTAATGTAGTATAGATATGCTGTCCTTGAGCAAGCAGGGATCACCAGCATTGAGGCCATGATATTGAGAACACAGCTGCGCTGGGCAGGGTACATTTCTAGGATGGAGGACCATCGCCTCCCAAAAATACTACTCTACGGTGAACTCGCCATGGGTCAGCGTAAGACGGGCACTCCAAAAAAGTGATACAAGGACTCCCTGAAACAACATCTCAGGCTCGGCCAAATTGATCACCAACAATGGTCTGTCCTGGCCTCACATCGGGAGGCATGGAGACGTACTATCCACAATGCTGCAGCTTTATTTGAGAACTCACGCCGAACATGTCTTGAAGAGAAACGACAACGCAGAAAGAATCACAACCCGGAAACATCACCCAAGGAAACCTACTGCTGTGCTTTCTGCAACCAGACTTGTCTATCTCAGATTGGCCTTTTTAGTCATCAGCACGCTTGCAGTAAGCGCAGGATGAGTCCTTCCTGAATCTTTGTTTGTGAAGAAAAGCCAGAGAGAGAGATGTACAATTGCTATTGCTTAACAATTTGTAAGCAGTTCTGATAGCCTTTGTGACTGAAGAGTGGAGTATAAATACCTAATTAAATTAAATTTAAAAAAATAAATTAAAATTAAGCAGCACAGTACCTTGTTGGAACAGAACTGGGGAACAGAAACTGAAAATTTGCATGCTGCTGAGGAAGCCCATCAAATAAAGGGCTTATTTGACGGCCTACTCTGTTCTCTGTGTATCAATGAGTTGCTTACATGTTTCCATCCATGTTGAGAAGTGGCTCATGTACCGTGCCAAATAGGTGCATCTTTAGCAACACACAACAACCACCGTTTGCTCTTTGCAATTAACAGAGTTTTGCTGTCTGGGCTATCTGTTGTCTTTTTCATGCTTCTCAGAGTTGTTTTTTTTTTTTAAACCAACCAAAAATACAGTGAACCATTTAGCTTCACCTCTTCCCTCAAGAAACTCTTAGTCTAAAACAGAGGTTGGAATCATGCAGCCCTTTAGATATTTTTGAATTGCTGCTTCCAGTGCTCCTCAGCACTGGCCATATTGACTAGTGTTGCTGGCACTTACAGTCCAATTATATGTGGGAGGCCACATCATTCTCACCCCTGATCTGAAACTTCCCTGCCCTGAAACAGGCAGATCTGTAGAGTCAGGCTACACATGTCAGTAGACTTGTATCTGGGTCAGTCCAGATAGTGGTAGGTGGGCAAAAGTACAATTATAAAGTGCAGAAAGGATGCAGGGGTGACAATGCTGAATCTTTCTTATCTATCCCACAGATTATTTTTCCCAGCCTAGCTCACTCTGATATCAGTGGACATCTGAATTAACCTTCATCCCACAGATTTTACATTGTGCTTATAAACAAGAAAGCAGGAGTGATCTTGTGGATTTTGCCAGGGTGGAAATACCTGCAAGGAAAGAAATGAGTTTGGTAGAGTAGGGATGTGAGGTGGCCTGTCTCAGGAAGCAGGACTGAAAGTACTATTAAAGGGAAATGAAATGTCAATTATCTAGTTTATGATTATGTTTTTCGTTATTAGGATGGGGGAATGTCCTTTGAATTTTCAGGCTCACACACCAAAAACTATTGGGTCTTCTTTGAAATCTGGTAACAGCTGGCTTCTTTGGAGCTATACCATATTCTTCAGCAATAGTTGAAAATAATCCCGGATAAACTTGTGGGGGGCTCATTTTGACTCCCAAATCTTGTAGTGATGTAATATGAAAGTAAGGAATTAGCTATCTGACATTCATCTTGAAAGAGCCTGTATCTGATTATACTGAACAGATGTTTAAAAGAGCCATGTTTCTCAGGCCATATTCTAAGGCTTTGGGTGAAGGAAGTGAGATGGTGTTGCACAGCATTTATGATATAGCCTTCCCATTGGCTATGGAAAGTAGTGGAGGGAAGCACCTACACAATGGGTGCCAGTTATTAACAGCCGTCTTCTGTTCTTGCTCCAGCACTCCTTGATGTCAGTTTTTGCTTTTGTGTTTCAGAATCCGGACAATCAGACAATTCAAACCAGCAAGGAGATGCGGACATCAAACCACTGCCCAATGGTGAGTAAATTCCTCCCCGGGATCAGGTCCCCTAGTCAGCTGTCCTGCTGCCCTCATTTTGTCTTCCCACTGAAACCCTTTACTTTCTTACTTCTCCCCTCATGCCCAACTGAGAATCAGAGGCTGTCACAACCTGGTTTGGAATTATTGCTGTCAAATTGGAGAAATATAAGCAGTAAGAGCTCAGGCTTGCTAGGGAGGTTAAGAACAATAAAAAGGGTTTTTTTGGGTATGTCCGCAGCAAAAGGAGGAAGAAGGAAATGATAGGGCCACTACGTGGAGAAGATGGCAAAATGCTAACAGGGGACAGAGAAAAGGCAGAAGTACTCAACACCTTCTTTGCCTCAGTGTTTTCAGAAAAGGAAAAGGGGGACCAACCTGAGGAAAATGGAACAGAGGACACAATAGGGGAAATCCAGCTGAAAATAAGTAAAGAGGTGGTACAGGAATACCTTCTTAATCTAAATGAATTTAAATCTCCAGGACCAGATGAACTACATCCAAGAGTATTAAAAGAGCTGGCAAATATAATCTCAGAGCCATTGGCAATAATATTTGAGAACTCCTGGAGAACAGGAGAAGTCCCAGCAGACTGGAGGAGGGCAAACGTTGTTCCCATCTTCAAAAAGGGGAAAAAAGAGGATCCCAACAACTATCGTCCAGTTAGTCTGACATCAATACCAGGGAAGATTCTAGAACAGATCATTAAACAGAGAGTCTGTGAACATTTAAAAGGCAATGCCATAATCACAAAAAGTCAGCATGGGTTTCAGAGAAACAAGTCATGCCAGACTAATCTGATCTTTTTTTTTTGATAAAGTTACCAGCTTGGTAGATGAAGGGAATGCTGTGGACATTGCATACCTTGATTTCAGTACGGCCTTTGACAAGGTTCCCCATGACATTCTTGCAAACAAGCTTGTAGAATGTGGGCTAGACAAGTTAACTGTTCAATGGATTTGTAATTGGTTGACCAGCCGAACCCAAAGGGTGCTCAGCAGTGGCTCCTCTTCGTCTTGGAAAGATGTGACCAGTGGGGTGCCACAGGGTTCTGTCCTGGGCCCAGTGCTATTCAACATCTTTATCAATGACTTAGATGAGGGAATTAGGGGCATACTTATCAAATTTGCAGATGACACCAAATTAGGAGGAGTAGCTAATACCCTAGAGGACAGGATCAAAATTCAGAATGACCTGGATAGACTGGAGAGCTGGGCCAAAGCTAACAAAATGAAATTCAATACGGAGAAATGTAAAGTACTGCATTTAGGGCGGAAAAATGAAATGCATAAATATAGGATGGGAGAGACCTGGCTGAATGAGACTATGTGCGAAAGGGATCTAGGAGTCCTAGTAGACCACAAGTTGAACATGAGCCAACAGTGTGATGCGGCAGCAAAAAAGGCCAATGCAATTTTGGGCTGTATCAATAGAAGTATAGTGTCTAGATCAAGGGAAGTAATAGTGCCACTCTATTCTGCCTTGGTCAGACCTCACTTAGAATACTGTGTCCAGTTCTGGGCACCACAATTCAGAAAGGATATTGACAAATTGGAGCGTGTCCAGAGAAGGGCAACTAAAATGGTGAAAGGTCTGGAAACAATGCCTTATGAGGAGAGACTTAGGGAGCTGGGTATGTTTAGCCTGGAAAAAAGACGGTTTAGAGGCGATATGATAGCCCTGTTTAAGTATTTGAAGGGATGTCACGCTGAGGATGGAGCAGGCTTGTTTTCTGCTGCTCCAGAGACTGGAACACGGAGCAATGGGTGCAAGCTCCAGGAACAGAGATTCCACCTCAACATGAGGAGGAACTTTTTGACAGTCAGAGCTGTTCGGCAGTGGAACACACTCCCTCGGAGCGTGGTGGGGTCTCCTTCCTTGGAGGTCTTTAAACAGAGGCTGGATGGCCATCTGTCGGGGATGCTTTGATTGTGATTTCCTGCGTGGCAGGGGGTTGGACTGGATGGCCCTCGTGGTCTCTTCCAACTCTGCAATTCTATGATTCTATGATTCTAAGAGGGTAGGATTAAGAGATCTAAGATGGGTCCAGTTCTGAGAGCAGAAGCTTTGAACTGAGATAAGGAGATAAGAATGACTGGAGGAGGGAACCCAGAGCTGTGGGTAGATGGGAACCTACAGAAGGGCTAGAAGGGAAGTTGCAGACCGTTTGCTTTCTGTCTAACCACACTTACAACATGCTACTTTAAGTACTAGCTGCTGCTGTCTATCCTCATTCTATTCTATCTCATGACCAAAATGGTGTGTTTTCTTCTTCTCTCTGCAGGGCATTTGACTTTCCAGGACTGTTTTGTGACATCAGGTGTCTGGAATGTTACAGAGCTGGTGAGAGTGTCACAGAGTAAGTTAATGCAATGCTGTTTGGTTCCTGAGGTGATCAGGATGGAGGGGCACATGTGGCTGCCACAGACATCTTCAACTTTTTAACTTGCTAAACACAAGATAGTGATGTCTCTGACTGTGGCTGTGCTGCCTTTTGAACAGCTAACTGCTAATGCTAAATCCATAGAAGCTTTCTCTAGTGAAACAGGACCTTTTGAGCCAAACCTGAGAAATCACTTGGGGGGGATGACCTTCACATTGACATTCCTTTCAAGGGAGTATAAATGCAGCTCTATTTCTTCTACCATTTTAGTAGCTACCAGCAGTGCTAGAGGCTTCTTCCTGCTACCCACCTCCTGCATTTAGAAAAATTACACCTGTGAACATGGCAGTCGTGGTTGGTGGCTTCCATGTTAAAAGAGCAGTGAATCTGTTGTGGGTTTAGAGTGAATATTAAAGGAATTATTCAGGCTGCTGAACCTGTTCTAGGAATGGATAGCTTCCTTAAAGTTCATACTAAAATCTGTAATTCACCATGGCACTGATATGGAAGTCGTCAGCCACCACAAGAAAATGGTATAAAAATCAGGGTTCTCTTCCCTTTTTAGCACTCCATGCCTAAAAGGGCTGTCATTGCCCCAAAAGAGTTTTGTCTCACTTGCTGTTTTTCTTATTCTTTGGATTCAACATGGATACTAAAGTATTTTCTGACAAAAAGGTTTAAGAGTTTCAGACATGCTTAATAAGTGTTGTGGCACCTGCAGTACACAGGTACCTTATAGCATTTAGTCCAAATAAACACTGCCTTGAGTGAATAAGGCAACCCACCTCAGGAACCTCTGGCAGCAAGTGTCAGTTGTTTAGTTTATTATTATATTTTCACCATAATGAATTACCAGAAAGCATTTCCTTATCTATTTGATACTTGTTTATTTACTGCTCAAGTGACAAATTTCTTTATGGCAGTGTACAAATATAAAAATGCAAAACAATAAAATGTACAAATCTGTACATTTGATGCTTGGAATAGCATGAGGGAAGGTTAGAATGTTTGGGGTCCTTTGGTTTGGAAAAAGGCAAGTGAGGGAAGACAATGATATCAGGGTATAACATTATGCATGATGCAGAGATGGTGGACAGGGAAAAGTTTCTTTTCTGCCCTCATAATTCTAGGACCCAGAGTCTTCCAATGGTGAGAGATTCACAGCACAATAAAAGAGAAGTACTACCTGTATCCCATACACGCACAGTCCCAGAGCAAAGGGAGAGAAATTAAATCCATGCTTTCTGGTTCCTTGTACCACAGAAAAGGAGCAGAGAGCTAGGCTTAAGCCAAGAGATGAAGGTGACAGAGAAGGTGCAGCATGGTCCCTAGAATGGCATAACCCTGGGACAATACCACCTGGCCTCTAGATTCACCCAAGAATACAGGATTTGTTGTCTACTCCGATTTGTTGATGTGGCCTTTCAGCAGAATGAAGAAGAGTACTGGAGAAGAGCAAGAGAAGGTCCTAGTATAGGACACAGGGTAGATGTGCTCCTGTACTCATAATGTGCTCATAACCAGGTGTGGCAACAAGTGACCCTCCAGATGTTGGCTTGCAGTTCCCATCATCCTTACCCAGTGCAGCCAATGGTTGATGAGAGCCACAGGCCAACAGCATCTGGAGGGCCACTTGTTCCTTATCCCCTCATAAACCCAGTAGTACCTCTCACTGGCCTTTGGCACTATGCAGGGAGAAAGGTGGTATATAAATAAAATAAAATAAAAATTGCCTATATCAAGCCAAACCCCCTTCTCTCCATTCAGTATTCAGGAATCTGCTCAGTAAGGAAGATTATTTGCTTCCTATCTCTGAGCTGTGGTCTCTCATTCCTTAGCTCCTGTTGCCACAGCGTCTGGTCCAAATTTCTCTCTGGCCGACCTGGAGAGTCCCAGTTACTACAACATCAATCAAGTGGCTCTTGGCAGACGGTCAATAACATCTCCGCCTTCTAGCAGGTAAGTCTTCTACATCTTCTGCATCTGATGTGTCACAGAGAAGGCTCTGTCCTTTTGAAGTTTCTTAGCTTTGGAAGCAAGAGGTATCTCTTGGGGCAAGACCACCCCTCAGCTCCAGTTGTGAGGGAGGTGGTCAATTAATAGGAAGAAAATGCTGCTGCAAATGAGGGAGAGGACCTGGTGTTGAACTTCCATTGGTGAAACAGTGGAATTCAGCAGACCTAGGAGTTGAGCAATGCCCACTGCAGTGCTAGTACCCTCAAAGCTAGCAATGTAGGGCATGCTGGGAAAACCTCTGGAGCTACTTCTTGGACAGCATGGCGGGGGGAGGAAGGGAAGGAGGAGAAAAATGTTCAATTGAGACTGTCAGCACAGTGTTGCATTTAGCCCCAGGGCCTTTCAAATCTATTCCACACATGCCATCATGGAAGAGAAGACAAAACCTGCCTGCCCCTTTGAGTCTCAGTTTGGACTCCTGTTCCCTTGAAGGTGAAACCACAAGCTCTGGAAGGTGAAGACCTTCCACAGGTAGTGCTGCCTCTCATTGCTCACTGGTGCTTATGATCTCCCCCCTCTGTTCCCATCGCAGCTCCACCAAGCGGCCCAAGTCGATAGATGACAGTGAAATGGAGAGCCCTGTAGATGATGTGTTCTACCCTGGGACAGGGCGGTCCCCAGCAGCTGGCAGCAGCCAGTCCAGTGGCTGGCCCAACGATGTGGATGCAGGTATTATTATTAGAGGGGTGTTAACAGAGATTTTTTTTTTAAAACCACCAGGTTGCTTACCTTTAAGTCCCATTCTTTTAGTGATTACCCGCTCATTCACAACTATGACTCTGTGTCTGCACGGAGCAGAACTCAGGCCATTCTGGAAGCTAGAAGTCTGGGCAATAACCCTGCCCCTCTTCCTTATGTACATGCTTGTGCTAGATTCTCCTCAGTCCAAAAAGATGTCTGATATAGTGGTAACCAATAGGAGGAACCAGCTTTTCTTCACCAGCTCACATAGGTTGAGATAGAAAATGAAAGCAGGAAGGGACTAGACTGACTTTTGCCTGTCATGTATTTGGTCTGTGGGGAGTTGCACAAATTTCCTTCACAGAAGCACTTTATCTATTGTAAATTTTTATTCCTCCACTCTGGCAGCCAACTTTCTACCTTGGTTAGGGGTGTGGGTGGGATAGAAAGGTCCATAGACAAATTCTGATTCTCCTGACGCATTCATTCCCCTTGAGTTATTCTAGCCTGCAATGATTTTTGCTCTTGCTTCCCAGAGTTTTTCTCTGCATTCCCTTGCCAGATCCTGAAAAAGGAACAGGGAAAGTGACAGCCATATTAAAGTTCCCAAGACTGTAGAGAGCTGCCTGTCTGAATGGATTCCAGAGTCTGGGAAGGAGCACTTCCAGAAATCTGCCCAGAGATGGAAGGCTGTGATTTAGTTGTTTAACATAGTCATAGGGCAAAATTCTTTAAGGGAAGTACCCTTCAGTGCATGATTAGATGGAAGCTCAAATCTAAAAGACGGGAGGAAACAGATAAGGAAGAAATGGGTTGACTTATTGACAGGAGGCAAGGATTGTAGGCAAATTGAAGAGTTGCAGCAAGGCCAAGAACTACAGAGCATGGAGGGAGAGAAAGTCCTTTCAGGTACTACATTCTAAGGTATCCCAGTGTATAGCCATAAAAGAGTAGAGAGGTAGACTGTAAACACTGAATGCAGAGTCCTACACATTTATGTGGTGCTATCACAGACATCATGAAAATTATTTAATATTTATTTAAGTTATGTGTGTGTGTATCTCTTTTCATCCTAAAGGATATTAAAGTGGTTTGCAAGACAGAACCAACATGATTAAAAGCATATATGATGAATAGATAATTTTTGACTAACTGGCAGGTCACCTGTAGCACACAGAGATATAATGGGCCCATTATATCTGTAGTACACAGGTGCCCATTATATCTCTAGGGAGAGGTCATCCAAAATACAGGGGCCACCATGGAGAAGGCCCTTCTTCAAGTAGACATGCAGTGTATCACTGCTAACAGTAACTGACTGGAGGGGCCTTCTCCTCCAACTTCATCAAATGGTCTGGTCTCTACACAAGATAGTCTCTCTCTCCCGCCCTAAGCCCTTCTGTTCGAGCTTTTATAAGTCAACAATCAAACCATAAACTGCCTCAGCATTGAATAGGCATCTAGTGCAGTTCTTCCAAACTGTGTGGCAGTATTCTAATTTAGAGGCTACTAATGGTTGAGTCACTCTGGCCAAGCAGTTTCTTTTCAGGAATAGGCATAGCAGGCAGACCAAATAGAACTGGCAGAAAGTATGCCTACCCACTGAGATCACCTGTGCTGCCAGTGTGAAAGATGGATCTAGTTTGTTTGTTTGTTTGTTTGTTTGTTGTATTTACATCATACTCTTCAGCTAAAAAGGCTCCCAGGGCAACTTACAAATCTTTAATTTGACAGTTCTCTGCCCTCAGACTTACAATCTAAATAAGTGATAACATATACGGAAAAGGAAATGGCAGTTGGCGGGGGGGGGGTTGTCCCACAAATGATGGCTGCTCTTCTCTCCCTTTAGAGGCCAGAGCAGTGGCAGTTGGTACATGGAAGGATATAAGTTGCTGTGGCCAGGGCATGATGCAGCTGTCTCTAGCTGCTCTTCTCTCTCTCTTAGGCTAATGCAATGGCAATTGAAAACATGGAGGGAGGGCCTCTCACCAGCCACTGGGCCAGAAATGATGGAGTTGTGCCTGGGCCTCTTCTTCCCAGAGCAATGATGGATCCAGATGGGGCTAAGAGCCCAGTTAGAACAGACAAGCTACACATCTCCCTTGTTGGGGTATATAATATTGAGGTAGGGAATCTACACAAATGCCAGTAGGTCTCAGGTGGGGTTGCAAGTGACAGCATGTAAATATCAGAATTGTGCTTCACTAGTAAAGATGAGGGGGTTAATGGCCAGGTAGAGTGCAGGAGAAAGCACTTTCAGTGAAGGATGGTGTAAGAGAGATGAGGCTTCCGCAAGAGGCTGTGATGAGATGCACTAGCCCCTTAGGTGGGATATAACACCTGTTTTTATTGGGAATTCCTACCCTGTGACAAGATTCCACTGTCTGTCAGCAGAAGTATGGCAGGTATTTACCAAGAGATTCCTTCTACTAGGCAGGTTTAAGACTCCACTGCTTCTGGGGATGGGTTCTGCAGGAAAAAATCACTGTTTTAAGACCAAAAGTCAGGGAATTGAATCTAATTAAGAATCAAATTGTTTACATGGACACATTTTACCCACATTGGGTACTTAACTGAGTGGTATCTTTCCTTTTATTCCAAGTGAGATCATTGCCCTGTATCCCTTACCCATTTTGCAACACAAAAGAAAGCAGTTTTGAAGAAATCAATTTTTAAAAACAAAGTTTGTGTTTGGTTTGGAAGTATCATCAGTTTTCACAACTGTTTGTGGTGAGGGGTGAATAATATGCAGTCAAGCAGTCACCAGTTTTCACCATCTACAATAATCCCCCAATTAAGTGGCCTTTCAAAACTCTCTGTATTTTTCTGGGCATTCTGTGAACTACACCATTAGCCCACCAACTGCTGGAATGACTGTGAGTCTGTGATGCTGTGGGGGAAGGAAGGAAGTTGGTTTCAGAACCTCTTAATAATGTCCTGTTTTCATTGCTCTTTCTTTTCACCCTTTTTATATGTTGGCATGAGAAATCTGGTTATTCTTCTGAACACCTTAGGTGTTTTCCTACTAACATACTTAGCTAATGACAAAGTCACTCACAAGTCAAGTCAAATGTGTCAGGAGAAAGGAAGCCTCCCCTGTGTGTATATTTGCAGAAGTGCTTTTCCTAAAAGTATGACTGTACAACACAGAAAGCTTATAGCTATGAAGAGGTTGAATAGTTGGTGTAAGGACTCATATGTGGGTGACTGAGGTGACAGAATAGTGAGCTAACTAAAGTTAGTGAAGAGACTTCCAAAATGGGACAGAGGCAGGGAGGGGATGGCAAGAGATCGACAGATTCTTTGAGAGTTGGCCTTTATTTAACAAAGATGGCCATAACTTGGAGAGTGAAAAGTGAGAAGGTCTCAGGAAAGGTGTCGCTCCATCCTGTGTTTGGCTGCCATATTTGGAGTTAGGAAGCAGTTGCACCCCATCAGAGGAGGTTTGACTCTGGGATGTTTTCCCCCCCCATTTGCCTTCCTCCCCACACAGCATGTAGCTCAGCTTTTCTTAACCTAGTTCCTCTCTAAGCCCTCTCCCTAGTGCACCTGCTCTGTGCTTGCAGCACATTCAGTAGGTCGGGACTGTGCAGCCGATCAGTGGGTCTGGATGTGTGAATGAGCCTACTTTGCACCTTGGGGCTGCTTTAGATGGGGCTTTTAGTTATGCATTTATAATCTTGTCACATTATCCTGTGTTGTGTTTAGATGATTTGATCCCAAAGGTGTTTACTCCCCTTTAGAAGCCTCAAGGCTGCAGAGCATATTCAAACACATTGCATTTTCTCTCCCTCCACCCCCCCTTCTCTTTTCTCCTCCCCTTTGTCTTGTTGAGTTTTGTTCCCAGCCATCTCAACAAATCGCCAATTAAACAGCACAGCTGCAGGGCTTGTGTGAACAGCTGGGGAGACCATCCAGCCGTCTGACAGGGACAGGTGTTCACAGCTGGCTGGCAGCCCCCTCCCCATCCCTGTGCACAGGTATCAGGTGTTAGGCAGCTGGCATGAGATAACAGGCTGGGGGCTTTTCTCTCCTGGGCCCCCTTGGCTGCTGCTGAAGTGCCAGATTGTGTCGGATTATAAAGACAGCAGCAAGCACAGAAACTACAGCTTATTTCCCTAAGAGGCAGTATAGCAGCTCCTACTGTTCAAGGGGTGTGCCACTCCTTTGCTTGTTGTACACTCATTGGGATGACATTTTGTAATCTGCAGCCTTCTTTTTTGGATGGTTATATGCTTCTGGAGAGTAGAGTCAGGCTCAGCCCATAATGCTATAAGAATATACACAGACAAAAATTAACTGGTGTGAAAAAGATCCGAGGTAAAGATTTACAGTTTGTTGCTTCAGCATTTGTCTGATGCTTCAGCATATATCTGCATCTGTTTGCATTGCACACCCAAACTGATTTTTCAGTAATCTGCTCAAAAATGACTGGAAACACAGGAGCTTGTGTATACATTGTCTTGTGGAAAGGGGTACAGATTAGTGAGAAAGCCGTTAATTTCAGTGCAGGGGCATCAGAGCTGCAGGGAACACTCATTTCCTGGCTGGGTAATTTTCTTTACAACTGGGATCTGAACCCAGAAATGTTGCAATGTAGAATTTCCTGGTCAGGGGTCAGGCCAGGCAGCCGTGCCCTTTTCACAGATACTTCATCCCAACACACACTCTAGCAATTCACATTCTGTGTCCATTGAGCATCTTCAGTTCTCTTTGGACTTTTTTAGATTGTCTTCCTCTCCCCCCCCCCACCCCCAAATCTCTTGCATGTCTGCATAAAAAATATACAGCTTGAATATCTGCCTGCACCAGTTGATATCTCTCTTATGCCTGGATGGTGCAGTTTTGCCGACATAAGGTTATGTCTATAGAAACGTTTTCTTCTTTCATTCTTTTTCTTTCAGTCCAGAACTCCATCTGCATGGCCATTTCAACCTAATACTACTCCAGGAAGTCTCCTAAAAGTAACTGATAGTATTGTTAACAGGTTATCTGTGTGCTTTATGTCTGGTACATCAGTGATCCCTGAGTGCCTTGTTAAATAGTAATGTTAAATAGTAATGCTTCTGGGAGGCTTCTTGTAGCACTATTTGGTTTTACAGAACCTATCCATGTAGTCTGTGTTTTGGTTTTAATATAAGAGGATGCCTTTGGTTGGCTGGCATGGTGGGGGGGTTGAAATTACAACTAAAGACCCTTGAAGGTGTCCACAAATAATTTTTTAAAATTAAAATTCAAAACGTTTAAATAACATATTAACAATGTATTCAAAGGAGTATCTAATGTATTAGCTGTTAGGAGTAACATTTCCAGGCTCTAGATTTATGCAGGTGCTAAAGTGTGTAAATAAAAGAAGTCTTCTTTCTCTCCATTTCTTGATTATGGTATTTGTTTTTATCTCTGTTGCACCTCTGTCCCTGGCAGACCAGTTTTTCTGGAGGTAGCCAGATAGGCAAACAGCACTACTCTGGCAGAGTTGTCTATGTGTGTGTGTGACTGCCACACTTTCATGATGGATTTACCACAAGCTTTTCTTCCCCAGCACTCATTCAGCCTGGGAACAATATGGTGCAGGGCTATCCTTTTTGTTTCAACAATATCTTCCTATGTCATTAATGTCGTTGAGAGATGTGTATTCTCCACCTCCAGCACTAGAGGACAAGTCTTTCTTTCTTTCCCACAAAGTCACTCAGGATTCCTTCCCTATGACAAAGCTGTCCTCATTGCACCCTCTCTCTCCCCCAGTTATATTTCTAGAAGTATCACTCCTGTTGCCAGGCTAGCACCGTAATATGCTAAGTGTGGAAGGACACTCCCATTATATTAAAAACATTGGATTTTGTAACATATTTTAGGCACAGGCACCAGAGCTTCATGGTCAGATCTATGGAACAGTGGTGTTGGGGGAGAGATGTTTAGCCCTTTCGCAGATTAAAGTGATATCCTCCACCCTGGTGCTATTAGTCCTGTCTATATTTTATGCTTCAGTACTAGTAAGAATGTCAGTACAGTTGTCCCTCCATATCCACAGATTTGGTATTCACAGATTTAAATATTCACAGTTTGAAAATATTCTTAAAAAAATAATAATCCAAAAAGCAAACCTTGATTTTGCTATCTTATATAAGGGACACCATTTTGCTATGCCATTGCATATAATGGGACTTGAGTATTCACAGATGTTAGTATCCACAGGGGTCCTGGAACCAAGCCCCAGTGAATATGAAGGAACAACTGTAGTTGTTGTTTTTATGTGGGGCAAGAATAAGGGTTAAACAGCAGCAAAAGTTTATCACTCCATCCTCCAGCATTGCTCAGTATAATTGGAGCCCAAGCAGCAGCTTTAAGGTAGACATGTTGGGAAATCTAGGTATATAACTCTCATATTTTATGTCATTTGGCCCTTATTTATTACAAGGGCTATATACCCATTTTTTAAAAAAATAAAAATTACTGTGGATAATTTAGGACTAACCAACACATTCCATGGTTCTCCAGCTGTGATCTGTATTCAACATACACTTTGACCCCAGGAGCAGCCTGGTGCCTCAGGAAGTGCCAGGGATTACTGTATATGTTCTGCCTGTACAGAATTGAGAACTAGTTTTGTAGAGGTTGTCCATGTGTAGTGGTATATCATATTTCTGTGATTAGCAGAGAGAACTGCTGCATAATCACTGCTATGTGAAAATAGGGCTGTGCATTCTTGCTCTTGTAGCTTCCACCTGAGACTTAAATGTGTCATCCTCACACCATGGTATGTGGGGGTGGTCAAGTGGAGAGGCTTGGAGCTTCTGTAGTGCTCTTGTTTTGTTTCTTGGGACCCAAAGAGCACTACACACATAGTTTCTGAGGGAAAATCCTTCTGAGTCTTGGGGATGAAAGTATGGAAGGTAGCACCTTACTGTCTGAATTCTTACCTTTATGACACCAGTCCTCACTACAGAGAGGGCAGCTTGTGTCTGCATATCTGTTGAAAAAATTATTTAAAAGCAATATATCAGTCACACTTTATAGGTTTAAGATGTTTGTGGGGGAGGGGAGTTAAAGTCATCATAAAAATACATCAGGATAAGATCCCAAGGTATGCAATTACAGCTGTTCTGGGTATTGAAATTTCAGGAATAATTTCTAGAAGTCAGTTCGCTTGTAAAAGAAAAGATAGCCATAGTTAGTTTCTGTCCCTCAGCTCTTAACATCCTTCTGAAAGTAGGTGTTGCAGTTCTAATGGCACCCAATTAAGATCTTGTTCAAAGAGAGAGGTAGCAGGTCTATGATGCTTTGTAAAATTGCAGGGCCAGAAAATGAGGTTTAAATTGCCTTCCAGCATATTTATATTAATGTTTGATTATTGTTAATTCAGAGAAGCAGAAGCAATTGTCATGCAGATAAGCATCCTGGTTAATGTAAGTTTTTCATTCTCTGGAGCGTGCAGAGAGGCAATCCACAGCCTTTTGGGTTATATACCTCCGGCCAGTTTCCAAAGCCGAAGTCACATGTTTTCTGTTATTTCTGTTGACTCCACTCTCCTTCTCATTTTTTTCTGTTCTGCCTTGACAGCTAAACAAACTGAACTGAAGCAAGGCCCCTATAAACCTTATGCATATCATCATCTTGAGATGAATGCTTTTAAAACCCTAAGAAATGCTCCTCATAGGTGAATTCATATCAATACCAAGTGCCACAAACAAAATACAGAATATGGAAAAGTTACTTTGGGGGCTACAACTGTGCCCAAATCCCTGTGCAGTGTGGTCATTTGCCATGCTGGCCAGGGATTCTGACAACTGCAGTCCAAAAAAGTAACCTTTCCAAGCTCAAAATATACCACCATTTCCGATGTTCTTTTAGGATAAGGAATGTGCTTACTCACGTGAACCCAAAGGAATCCTGTGCAAAGGAGGACAAAAATGAACTTCTTTAAAGAGGAATGAAAGTGTTATGCTCTAATAGGGTCAACAAGCTAGTTATTTTCTCCCTGGACTATCATTCCAGGCTGTCTTCACAGAGATTAGCACTTATATATTAATTGCTGTAGCAATAATAAGTGGTGACAATGTCCTTGTATCCACCACTTCTGGTTCACATGTTGGAACATGACTAATAGTTTCAGCTGAATTCTTGAACAGTAATCTGGCAGCTATTGTACAGGACAGATACACGTCGGCTGCTTTCTTAGAACCCGCGCCCCCTGGCAATGACAGATAGAGACACAAGATATTCAGAGCAGTCATTGCTGCACATTCTCTCACATAGACCTGTGTCAGATGAATCCTGGCTAAGGGGCATTTTCAGATTGTGAGCTGGGCCACAAGAATGAATAAAAGAGCACGGCTAAATACTAATCCATCTTTCCATCTGTTAAACCATGCACTTTCTCCCTGATTCCTTGCCAGGACCGGCTTCTTTAAAGAAGTCAGGGAAGCTGGATTTCTGCAGTGCCCTGTCCTCCCACACCACCTCCCCGAGAATGGCTTTCACCCACCACCCGCTGCCTGTCCTAGCAGGAGTCAGACCAGGTGAGAACAAAGCCATTTTCTTAGGGGGGAGAATGGGTGGATTGTGGGCCAGGATGGGGAAGCAAGGGACAGAGCTGTCTCCCTGAAGAGGCATGTCAGAGCTCTCAGCCATGTTGGTTCTGGCAATGGTCTCTTGCTGTCTGTCTCTTTCCCTCTCTCTCTTCCTCTCTCTGTCTTGTCCTTGCTTTCCCTTTTCTTTGCCAAGGTAGCTTGACACAAGAATTGTAAAATGCACCCTGGAGAATTGTTCATTGTCATGGCACATGAAGGGCAGGGCTTACACCAAGTTGTCCTGCTCCCTTAATCCAGGTCAGTTGGGGGATCTTCAAATTAGAGGTGACAGTAGCAGGCTAGATGGACCAGTGGTCTAATTTTGATAAAAAACAAAACAAAACAGCTTTATCTGTTCATACGAGACTTGTATGGAAAAAGATAATCCAGAATGAGTGGGCTTTAGATTTAAATATCTAGTAACGCACATTTGGAACTTGCATTGGGAATATTAAATTTTAACATAGGGACGTGTAGGCAGTATAGTAAATTGAGATATGCCCAGGTTTGTATGACACATTTACATTGGCTTGCTGCTTCCATAAAAAACAAAATCCTGTGCTTCTTTCTTTGGGATTTTCCACTGAGGTGGAAGTGCAATTGCGGTAGAGTTCTAAGCCCCAGTGAAGTAATGGTGACTTAGGGAAGTTTTCAGTAATAGCTAAAAGTCTGTCTTTTAAGAGCTAACATTATTTTCAACCTATTTTAAATGTTAGCTTGAAAACTGTGTGGCTACACTAAGTTCACATCCTTTATTTATTTATTTTAGTTATACACAGTCTTGATAGACAATTTTTCAAGATGGTTTAACAATAAAAAGAGAAACACAACATTACAACAAAAACATTAAAATGTATATAATAAAAAAATCCACAGTGAAATGTAAGATGGCAAATGGAAAAGCAGCATAAATACCAATCACTGTAAAGAAAACTGTTAAGTTTAAAATGCTTGTGACAATTAAAAAAAATGACTTTGAGATCAGAATAGAAAAGAAACTAGAGGAGATTACTCCCACAAGCAGAGTGCCACCACAGAGAAGGCTCTTTTCCTATTTCATGCCTGCCATATCTATCACAGTTATGTTACCCAAGCAAGGTTCTTTGATTATATTTCAGGCTTGCTGGTAGGCACCTATGGGGACAGCCAGTCCAAAAATTAAATCCAGCCATTTCCCAGAGATGAGGCTTTCAGTTACTAAACTTTAATTTTTCTAATTCAGGACAAAAACATGTCTTTTAAAATTGTGTGTGTGTGTGTGTGTGTGTGTGTGTGGTAAGTAGCATGGATGATAAAAACATTTTGGTGTTGTGTGCAAATGAGCATGTCTAGCATTTATATTTGTATAGGTTAATGTGTGTGTGGTATAAGTGCATATGCTGAACATATCTAGCTGTGCTCATTGCAAGCATATAGGTAGTTGTATGTGTAGAAAGAACGTTATTGAAGTGAAAGGATCAGGAAAGACAAATGTTGTGGCAGTTCTTCTGTGTTTAGGTTATGTTAGGATGATACTGTGATTTGTGTTTAGATGGTGGCTTTATGTAATTTATAGTTACGTTCAGTGGGTGCATGCATAAATCCAATGTGTTGTATAGAACTAAAGTGTATGTGAAGAGCAAGGCAGTTTTATGTCAGCATCTCTGATGGTCTGGTAAGGAACGCAGTAAACTGGCTTAAGTAAACTGCTCTGAAGTTCCAATCTTAACTCTAAAATAGGTTTTGGAGAGGGGTAGTATTTGAAACACAGTGGGCTGGAGAGTGTCTTCCTGGGCTTTCCATACCTTCTGTCTGGTCTTAGATGAGAAGCTCAATTTATTGGCAGACTTAATACTAGCTGAAGAACAAAATCGAGAAGCTGCTAATGGAATTGAAAGCCTCCTTGTGAGAACTGAAGCCATTTGTCATTTTTGGGTAAAGAAGAGATGTGCTGGCCAGAGTTTGCTTGGATCTCATATTTCTGTGAGTCTCTCTGTGTGTATAAGCTCATGCTATGAGACAGTGGAAGAAGGTTATTTTAATATAACCAGGCCTAGTTCTGTAACTGTCTTTCACCTTCTCTCAAATTCAGATATTGGAGTCACATGTTAAAAAGGTAGGAGTAGATAAGTTAAGATGAACTGAAGTGAAATGAAGATAGTTGCTCTGGTGCCCACTCCACCACAATCCCAAAGGTTAAAACAGTCTGTAATAGGAAGCAGAGCCAACATGATGTAGTGGTTTGAGTGTTGGACTAAGACCCTGGAAAACCAGGGTTCAAATCCCCACTCAGCCATTGAAACCCACTGGGGGACCTTGGACAACTCATACTCTCTCAGCCTAAGAGGAAGGCAATGGCAAACATCTTTTGAATAAATCTTGCCAAGAAAATCCTATTATAGAGTCACCATAAGTTGGAGTTGACTTGAAAGCATATAACAACAACAAATAAGGAGAAATACCACTTGAATGTACCAGCAAAATAATTACCCTAGAGGTCAAGGTCTGTCCTTTAACAGTATAACCTTAAAAGGCTTTGCTGCTGCTCAGATACCATACAGTTCCTTTTGACGTATAACTAGCAGCATTTTAAGGCTTAGAATATACAGGGTATGTTTAGCAGGACCATCAAAAATAATCATTTATATTTAATTACATTATGTAATATAGTAAAGAAAGTGCACAGTGTTTAAAACACAGGAAATGAAAGGAAGTGAATACAAGTGAGGTGGGTTAAACTTTGGCAAGAAGCAGAGTGCTCCTGACTTGAATGTTGAAGAACACATCATGGATGCAGTTGGTCAAAAGACATAGGAACAAACCAACTTCTTGCTTTTTAAAAGGTATCAAAATTCAGGGTGATAGACTGAGAGACATAAATTTATCCGGTCCTCTAGACAGTCTTTTTTTTATGTAGAAATCACATTTGAAAGATCTTCACAGACTTTAGACCTGGTAACATATACTGTCATTGAGGCAACACATTTGCACCTTTTTCTGAAAATAGGAATGCAACAGGGTGTGAAGTATGAAGTTGTCATTGGGAATAGTAAAAAAAAAAATGAGGACAGCAAAAAGAGAGTATAATTTTGCTTATTTATTATTTCTCAATGTATTAGTTATTTTCCATGTATAGAAATAGTCAACATACCATAGAACATTAAAAAATAAAGCCAGTATTTAAAAACCATAAATATACATTATGTAACAGTACAAAAAGCCAATAAAATCCACAGAATGAGTTAAAACTGAACTGTGTAATTTGAGGAAAACCCTGTTTGGGGTGGGATGGGGCAGGAGCAGGGCATCACTTATAAGCAGAAACAAATGTCCTAACTACATGCTATATAGAAGGTCTACAACTGAGTTTTCCAAGATTTTCTCTTTTATTAAAATGCATTTGCAGGAGCTACTGATACATTTCAGCTTGTGTTTGTCTTGGGGTGGGGGTGTTTAATCCTTCCCTCCAATCCATCATTCCAGATTCCCATTGAAAATGCCCCCCCACCATTATTTTTATTTTCCCCCCTTGTGGAGCAAACAGCCTGGGGAATGGATTTTTATAGGAAAAATAGACACTACTTCTGCATAATGAATCATTTGGGCCCTAAACACAGGTGTAGTCTGGTAAATATCTGTATGCAGAGAATTGCCAGCAAGCACACCCTACCTTATGCCCCTTCCGTTACCACTCTGAAAATGATGGAATATTATGTTTGTTCCAAATTCCTGGTCCTGCCCACCTGTGTTGGTTCAACCACCTAACCCAGAATGGCAAATTAGGAATTGGCTTGCAGTTACCACATCCTTTATGATTTAAAAAAGTACTTTAAAAATCTGGGCAGATCTGGCTGTCATCATGCCATTAGTGTTGTAAGAGAAGGCCGTACCTTTTCTGTAATCTGCTTTATTCCATCCTTTTGAGACATTTTGTTACAGCATCTTATGGGAGCTTCTAGTCAGGAACTCCAGGACACTCTTCCACTTTCTCATGTATACAAACGTCTTCTTTAGATTTAATCTTAAGTACCCCTGCTTCTTTTTAAAGCTCATTCTTCCTGTCTTTATGCTTAGCTACCACAGAGAACAGTTTCCTCACATTCTTCTAGCTTCCCAGCTTAGTGTTGAGCTACCTACCTTGCCCTCATCCATAAACCCTGTTCCAGTTTGCATCATCTGCCTACTGTATCAATATTGTTGAAGGAACTTCAGCCACACAGGGGAGAAAATCCCCACTTTACAGCAGCTGATCCTTGGCTGATTCACCTACTTCTCCATAAGATTTACTAATATGCCAGTAATTCCCAGGGAAAATAATATGCTGCACACTTTTGCCCTTGGGTGTTTGGGAAGAGGTATTCCTTCTTATTTATATAGTGCCATAAATGTTTCTGGCATTCTACAAAGGACTATAAATAGAAATAATCTTAAATATGGGGGAAAACAAAAGTAGGGAAGAGATCATTGTTAGTAATGGATAAATGTAAGAAAATGTAGTTGGAAATACATGTACAGTACTTCATTTTGATGAGGGTAGAAGGGTTGGCGGCATTGGTTAAAACCAGTGTGTAAGAAGTGTAACCTATAAAGCAAAGGACTTCAACAAGGTGTAGGTTTTTTGTTTGTTTTTTAAAGACAGGGATATAACTATGTGGACAGAAGAGAAAGTATCTTAAATCCCCCATCATGTGTGTACAGCATGCACATACACACACAGAAGCATGCACTGTTTGCACTTTTGTAGGTTGAGGGTATGTAACACAGAGAGGGCAAATCCCTCTACATCTGCTTGCACATCTTTGCAAACGCTCACCCATCTATGCCTTTATGAAATACAGCTATTTCTGCAAGGGTTAGCAGAACCATTGTGTCTAGAAAATGAGAGGGAATGGCACCCCTTGCCTTTGACAACAAGGACATGGGGCTAGTTGTTCAGCTGAGGCCTGAGCAAACATGATTGGTGCAGGTGGCTATTGGGCTGTGTGGAATGAAAGCAGCATGGCATGGGGGTTGTTACTGACATTTCTCTGTCCCTCTCTCTCTCTCTCTTTCTCCACCTCCCTCCCTCCCTCCCTCCCCCTCTCTCTTTCTCTCTTTTTCTCTCTCTTGCCCTCCCTCTCTTTCTGCTTCTCTCTGTGTTTCTGTCCATCTATCCTTACACTCTCCAGGAAGCCCCCGTGCCACAGCGTCGGCCCTGCACTTCCCGTCAACCTCCATCATCCAACAGTCCAGCCCCTACTTCACACACCCGACCATCCGCTACCACCACCACCACGGCCAGGACTCGCTGAAGGAATTTGTGCAGTTTGTATGCTCGGATGGCTCAGGCCAGGGCTCCGGGCAGGTAAGAGCCTTGCACCTCAGCCCAGGGATGCCGGCCAGTCTCACCAGAACCCTACCCTACAGCCTTTCTCTGCCTCCTCTCCCTCTGTCTCCCTCCCTCCCTCTGTCTGCCTTGCCTGCCTGTCTGCCTGCCTTCCTTCCTAGAGAGTCAGTAACACTGTAAGCACTATTATATAGTCCTGTGGGTCTGACAGAATGGGCCTTTTGCAGTGAAGAAGCAGTCTGAAACACTGGCTTGGTCTTGGCAAGTTATCTTGGCTGTGAAAAATAGGCAGAGATCCAAGTTGGGGAGAACAACCTGGGGACAGCCAGGTTATTGTAACAGATTTGTTTTTTAGTGTAGGTATGGGGAATGCCATGTATTCAAAAGATGGGCTTCTCTTCTGCCTATCATTTCACCTTGTATAGGACATGACCTCCAATGGAGGGCAGGGATTTATTTGGCCCAGACAGGCTTTTTGTCCTGTCACCTTATTCCTCTGTCCCTTCCTTGTCTGCCACCCTTTTTATCACAGGAAATGTTTTGGAAGGGCTTTGAGTCTTCTGAAACTTGAAGTGTTTGGGGTTTCTTGGCATAGGAAGATCCCAGAGGTCTGAGCTGAGCACATTCAAGAATGTGTAGCCTGTGAATTTTGTAACAGTGGCAGGATCCAGTAATGTAAAGCTTTGCAACTTTGGTAGGTGGTAGCAGAATCAAGGGATCTCCAGGTTGGAACTTTTCAGGGCACTGTGGGCTTTTAAGTATGGAATCTTCTAAGAAATGAGTTGTGGCATGGATGAGTTTTAATTTACTTTTGACTCTAACTTTCCTGAGTGATTTGGTTTATCACAGAAATGCTACACATGCACACCTACACAAAATGATAGGCTCAGTTTGAACGCCACCATTAATGGAAACGCTAATGTCCTGGCATATGAGGATGCAATTTGTGAATAAATGTATTCCCATTCCCATTCTGAGAGAAAGGCAGGATATAGATTCAATAAATAAAATAAAATAAATATCTCCCCTACATTGCATGGCCTGTTGGCCCACTCCATTTTCTGTGTGCTAAGAAGAATCTTAGAACAGAAGCATTCTTTGTCTTTAAGCCCTCTTGGAAAGAATTTATTAGATAAGAATTTCTTCCACATTAGAGCCCCTTAGAAGTACTAAGGCATTGCTGGAAGTGGAATTATAGTAAAATGGAAGTTCCACAGAGCATTTACTTGACCATAGTATTAATTAGCAATGCTTTACCAACATAGGTAAAATTCTTCCATAATATGTACAGACAAGTGACTCATATTCAGTAGAGGTACTCTATAATGTTAATTAAATGTTTACAGTTTGTAGATTTTTCCCATTGTACTACATCGTGTTCAAGTGTAGCTGGAGATTAGTGACAAATCACTCCAGCATTGCTTTGTAATTAGTCAAATTATGTACCCAACCACGATATGTATAAATTATTTGTTTTGTTGTATTACTTTTTTTCTTCTTTAGCAAAAAAGCTGTATCATTTTGTAAAATATGCAAAGCAACAAAATAGCTCTGTGGTATATACAAAAATAACAAAATAATACAGAGAAAGCAGATCTGCTTTCACACAACACAAAGATCAGAAATTGGCTGAGAGGAAGTTTCTCACTAATCCTACAACTGCACTGGTTATGAAGCAGAAGTCTTAAGCTTTTTATTAAAGGCACAGTAGCCCTTAGAAGCCTCAAGAGCACTTTGCCTATCAACACTAGATGCACTATTCTTGATGTTGCATTTTATTGAAAAATAAATAAATCCTACAGTTCAGTTCTGAAAAAGCTGGGAGGACAATACAAAAATGTGCAATGAGTTGAATGTGATGTTGTTTGGATTCTTCATTTTAAAATAGGTGGCAATTTGAGAGAAAGGAGCTAGTGTTGAAATAACTATGCTGAGTAAAGACCCCCAAAGAGTCTTCAATTTAACTAGGAGATATTCTAGAAAAATAGCCATGTCAGTCTGAAGCAGCAAACAGACAAAAACAAGTGAACAAGAGTTTAAGTTTCTGCAGATTCTTTGTCTTTTGTCAACAATTGACATAGCCCTTTACTCAGGATTAACTATTCTGGTTTAATGAGTAGCTGCCAGAGCACCCTGAGTAGCAGTGAAGCAACCACAGAGATCAAGTAATAAAGTTGATTAATTTTTCCAGAATTGAAAGCAAAGGTATCACCGTGATCAGGCTTGTATTTCTTGGACTGCACATTGTCTCCTGATTCATTGGGACCACACAACACTGGATAGCTATACAAAATGAAGATTCTTATCCCTCAGAATCCTTCCAGGACCTTCCAGAGGGAGTGCTATAGAAAGAGCACAAAATCCAGGGGCACAAGTTGGTGAACTACTGAAGAAATCCAGGAGGGTCCATTTATTGTGGCTTCTTCTGAAAGGAAACTAACACCTCTATTTCCCCCCCAAGGCTAAGAAAGTCAGGAGCTAGTAAATTCACTTGGAAAACCACTTCTTCAGAAAATATACTTGTTTTTTAACCTCTGGTTCAGTTCTTAAACCTGAATTGGACACACCTTCTATGACTTTGATTGCCATAGGCCATGGTCCCAAACAGGAATCCTATAGTCATAGTTCCTTTGCTTTTTCTAGATTTCATGTAACAGGGGAAGACTGAGCTGAGGAAAAACAGTTTTCAAATAATTACTAACATATTGATAAATTTGGTGTTCTCTTGTAGCCGCCACAGCTTGCCAGCTCTGTGATATAACTAGATTTCTAATCCTTTTTATTTCAAAGAATTTTAAAAAGAAATGTCATTTAAGTAGTGAAATACTGAGATTCTACAGATTCTGAGTTGAGAAGGTAGACCTGTGTGGCTGCTACAAATCTCATGCCTTCTTCTAAGGACCAGATTAATGCTTTTTGGCAGTGGGTATTTGCTGAGATGGGAATTTTGTGTACACATTTAGCATACGTGAGCAAAACATGTGGTCCCATAGGTAAGACCACTTAGGAGCCAAAATCTCCAGCGTCAGAAAGCTAAGGGGACTACTGTGACATCTGCTGCTTCATTTTTTCCCCTCTGGGCAACCATATGAATCTGGTTGAAGAGCACTGGCAATAGAGCTATCAACTGTGGTGTTGACAACATGGTTTGCAATGATATGTGGTAGGGAATAATTCCTCTCTGGTTTTCATGTCTTGTCATTGGAACGGAGGAGTCATCGTTCAAACCTGCCAGTCGTGCTAGGACTCTGGAAACTACTGGATGCCGATTCAGGCCTGGATTATTTGTGACGAGAGAGGAGAACTTACATGTTTGAGAGGAAAGGATAGCAAGGCGATAAGAGTCTGAGGGAGGCATGAGAAAGAATTCAAACCAAAACATGATCTAAAGGACAAAGAACGGGGAGATAAAAGGATTCCTCCTCAAACCTAAATTGAAATCCCTTCCCTTGCTGTCAGCCCTGAGAGCTGCCAGCAGATACTGCATCTTTAACGTTGCCTTGTCTCGTTCATGCATCACTGTATTTATGTTGTTCGCAGCCTAACGGTAGCGGCCAGGGCAAAGTCACGGGGTCATTTTTGCTGCCGCCGCCACCACCTGTGGCCAGACCAGTGCCCCTTCCAATGCCTGATACAAAATCCACCAGCACTAACCCAGAGGGCGGAGCACCGACACCAACATCACCCTGTAAGTGGACCCCAGTGTAACTCGAACCACCAAGCAAAACAAAACAGAGTCACCCTCTCCCACCCCACCCCACAAAGTCCTTCACTAGGAGTTGAGCAAGGCAGAAATAAGGAGCAGAGGAGAAGGAAGATGATCAGGCAAGAAGGAAGGAGCAGAGGAGAAGGAAGAGGATCAAAGGAAGGGCAAGGCAAGGTAGAACAGAGAAGAATGCAAGCAGTGACAGATGCAGAAGGAAGAGCCACATAAGAGAAACTACTGGAGAGAGAAAAGAGGAAGGAAGGGGAATGACACTATAGAAAGAGGAATGACAAGTTGGGAGGGAGAAAAGCAGGTAAAAGGCAGCTAGCAGATCAAAAGGAGGGTCTTGGGGCACCATGTTGTCATCATCAAGTCTTGTGCTTTATGCTTGTTTTAAAGGTTGACACACCCCATTTGATACCTTACCCCAAGCTGCCATCACCCCCTCACACTTTCCATCCCATACCCCAGCGTTTAAAGATGCAGTAGCTGCCCAGCTCCGACACCTTTATTTTTATTATTATTATTTTATTCATTATGTTGTTGGTTACCATAGTGGCTCCTGGGTAAGGATTGGGGCTTTTTTCTGTAAGGGACAAAAATAAACCATATATAATAACATTCCGAGAATAAGAACTACTATTAGATTTGTGTTTTTTTTTTAATGCTATGAGTGAGGGTTGTGTTTATGGGTGTTCATCTGGTGCTTCCAAAAAAAAAAAAAAAAGCAGCTTCCACTGAGATCCATAGCAAGCTTCCTGTCACCCCTCTGAACTGAGGTTTGTGCTTTTTTTCTGTAAAAGGTGTGCCTGTGGAAGTAGGGAGGAGGGGAGCTTGAGAATCAGCATTACCAGAGACTGTCCCCACTGTTTGGTGAGAAGTAGAACCCAGGCTTGGGATGCTTGGACCAGAAATCCAGGACTTCAGCCCGCTGCTAGGAGGCCAGATGTATCCTATGGTGGGAGTGGAAGTCACTGTGAGCTAGGATGCCTGACTCTATTCCCAGCTGTGGCAGAAATGGAGGGAGGCCTACCCACCCTTTTGCAGAAGGGATGGGAGACAAAGCTCCTGGGTTCTCTAGTTATGAAGTAGTTCTCACCATCTTTCTTGGCTTAGGGAAAGTCCCTTTGGAGAACAAGGTTGGCTACCACTTCCATTTTCCTTTTGCTTTATCTTCTTCCCTCCTTTCTTTTTCTTTATATTTTTTTTTCTGCATCTGTGCTCATGGCATTGCTCACTCTCACACTGTTCATACTCTCCATTATATGGGTGAAGTGGGGCTGGGAGTGAGGACCGAAGGGCTGGAGACAGGGTGTAGGCATGAAAGGCAGTTCGGGAGTTACTTAAGTTCTAGTTGCTGTCTTTCCCATTCTCAAGAGAGCTAACAAAACATTCAGGAAGAGCATGGGACTCTGCAGTTGCTTGTAAGGTTGAGAGCTGATCTACATGATCAGCAGATTCTGCAAAAAATACTGGAGCTGGCCTGAGCCATATCAGGGAGTGAGAGGCAGGGGGTCATGAGTACGATCATTGTTGTGATTAGCCTCTAAATGTTTAGTGCTCTCCCATATATTTTTTTAAAGCCTTCCATCATGTTCAAAATGGGCATGTCTGTAAGAATTCTAATACATAATCATTCTCTTTCATATGCTCATTTTGGATATGAAGATTTTATTTTACATGAGAGAACACTCAGAATCTCCTGCCCAGCTTCTTCAGTGACAGAGTCCAGCAACAGATTATCTGATACGAGTCTGCTGGTTGTGTAGCTCAGTTCTTCATCCCATTTAGTATATAGCGGTCATCAAAGAGGAACAGAGCCCATGAGGCCTTCTGTGTTACCGCAAGGGAGAATGTGGAGCAACTTGCCTCAATGACCTGGCAGCTAAATGCTGCTTTCCCTTCTTGCCGCCAATCCTTTGGGAAGCAGGGGTTGAATTCTGAGTAAGAGCTGCTGCCTTCAAATCAAGGTCCTTCAGGCATAGACAGCGAGAAAACAGCTTCAGGCAACCTGGGATATTTATGACCGGGGCTGAGTGTGAAAGTGAAATACTGTGTTTGATTGGTTTTTGTGCATGCTTGTGTATATGTATGTGCGTGTGTGTGCACATGTGTGTTAGCATGTGATTGCAGAACCCTTAGGGACCTTTTAAAGTCTCTTAAGCATATCTTGGCCCAAATGGGTTTCCACATTGGAGATTGGCTTTCGGGGGGGAATCTCCCATGCCTGCTCTCTGCCCCTCACTCAGCCTCTCTGAGAGCCTTCCCTTCCTATGCCACCATGCTAAATACCAAAGAACTGAGCTCAGTTATTTCTGGCACATAGTGTTATGCCCAGGGGAGGCATGCAGACCACAAGACTCCATCTCCTGGCAGGCCCATACATGGGCATGTTCTGGAATGCTATCCACCCCTCCACTGGGCAAGAGGTTGTCTCAGGCTGCTGATAGCACTCTCAACAAAGAAGCCCTGAGCCACCTCCAGAGACAAAGAGAAAAGTAGGCCAGGAGATTAAGGCTTTGACCTACTTGAGAATGAGGAAGAGTATCCAGGCAAGAAACAAGGCCTGTGCAACGAAGGCCAAAGTTTCTCCATCATTTGCCTTAGTTAGCAAAGCTTGTACAAGGTTTCACTGCATGATCCAAGAGATGCACTGCAGGAGCCTTTGCAGTTCTATAGAGAATGCTTGGGTTTGGCTTCATTGAGGCTTCTGAGACATTTCTGCCCCAAGCACTTGCTGGGATTCTCCATCATACAATCAAGCTCTGGAGGCCCTGTCCATCAGTGCCCCATATCCCCATCTTTCAAGCAACAGATGTTTGCTGCCCCTCACAACAGATCCTAGTCACACCATACAGTTCACTGCCCTGCACTCTTGAGCCCTTTCAGTAGACAGGGTGTTCTAGGGAGGGAGGGAAGGGTTCTGCCCAATTTCTTTTTTTGGATTTTGTTGTCTTGACTCTCACCTGTCAGGCCTGTGTGCCCATCCTTTTCCATGACCACCATCAATGCCATCAACCTCACCCAGTGGCCCTAACGGCCTCACGTCTCTTTCCCCTCCAGCATTCTCAGCGCCAGGCTCCTCCTCCTCTGCCAACCGGTTTGTCGGCATCGGACCCCGGGACGGCAACTTTCTAAACATCCCCCAGCAATCTCAGGTAGGGGGACCAGCTTCACAGGGGGTGTTACATGTGGCAGTAGCCCAAACATAGCTTGCCTTATGGAGGTTGGGTGGGTGGGTGGGTGGGTGGGTATGGTTCTACTGAAGGGATGGATGGGATGAGGTCCAAATCCAAACACCCACATGTTTCCTGATATCTTTCAGCACCAAAGGCCTCCATATAGAATGGGGAAGAGAACAAATGGGAATGAAAGGCAGCTAGGATGTGGGTCTTCCTAGGTTTTGTTTTAACTATGGATAAGTATAGCTTAGTGATTTAAATGAAATTTGAGACTGAACATCAGGATTCTAGATTTTTTCCCACTGTATGTGCCATCAAGACCATTTGGGATATTAGAACTAGCTTTGCCATTATCTAGTCCCATTATGAAACATAAATGTTCTCAGTTTTTTAGACAGGAAACTGAGGATCAGCAAGAGTGTCTTTGGCGCATTCAGTCTGTGGCTAAAAATTTCAAAACAGGACAGGACTCCAAAATTGTCAAGTGCACTGTAACAGAAACGGTGTTAGATTTGGATGTGGAAGACTGTTTAACTATTGAGTTGAGTGGGTGGCCTTAGGCACGTTACTGTTTCCCCTATAACTGTTCATGCAACACCTTTACTACACTTTGATCCTCACAACCAATTAGGTGAGGCTAGGCTCAGAGCCTTCTCACATTTTGTACATGTCAGGAAAAAGATGAAATCCACAGGTAGATTGTTGCATAGGTACATTGGTTGAGGGAAAGGCAGTTGCCTAGTTTATACACTCAGTGAAATATACATATGTGCACTCCCCTATGATTGCCTACCTTTTCTCCCATATGACAGTTTTTTTAGGGGGAAATATTAAATCATAGTTTGTGGTGACTGTACACATGCCAGATTCACACACCATAGTCAACCACAATTTAGCAAACTGAAAACAAATTCCAGCAAACTTTGGTCTGGCATGTTATCCCCCTCCTCTCTCTCTGCTCCAGCCACCTGGAGGCACTGAAAAGCTTTTGCTTCTGATTTCAGTTAATCACAGTCCAACGTATCCAAACCTTGTGTGATAATTAACGTCAACTTTAAAGAAACCATATTTAAAGTTGGCTTGCTTTGAACAAACCATGATTAAGATTAACCACAACTTGCCAAATGCAGACAGCACAACAAACTGCAATTTGCCTAAACTGGAAATGAAAACTTCCAAACTCTCCCTTGCAGCAAATCAGAGGAGGGGAGGGGAGAGAAAGGAAGGGGGTAAGCCCAAGGCTTGCTGCAGCTTGTTCTCATATTGGTAAGCCACAGTTTAATACGATGCCCAAATGTATCCTAAGCAGTTTGTACGTGCAAGGAAGGCACCATTTCCCAACTTGTTGAAATAAATATAACAATCTACATGCAGGTTTTGCTTTCTGTACAGAAGTATCTTCCTTGTAGAAGTATCGTATACAGAGTAGCCCAAACCCTAGCCTTGTCTCACTGGATGAAAACACATTTAAAAAAAACTTTGTATAGTGGAAAGGATAAAAGAAACAAATTACGAAAAAAACCTGCTATTTATTTATGTAGGATTGCTGCCATAAGAGTGGGCCACAAAGGAGCCCTCTTTGTCCCATTATCATTTCTCCAGAACAAAAATGTCTCCCTCTTTTAGGCCACAGTGTCCCTGCCTCCTTTGCCGTTAGATCATCCCTTCAGGTTTCTGCTGTGCCATCAGTCTCAGGGGCTGCTCTGCTGCTATTTAATGTCCTGAGACAAGGAGGAAACAAACTACCAAGCAAAATAGTGGGATTGGAATCTATTTGGTTCTTTGGTGCCTCCATTAGAGTTAGTTGAGGGGTAGCATTGCCAAGTGGGCCACTGATTTTTTCCCTAACTGGCCAACTATTGTGGAAACTATTTGTATGAGGAGGAATGAACACCTCAGGAGGTAAGGTGACAATAGTAGCTTGCAGTGACAGAATATACCCAATATTCTAAGAAAAAGCTGTGGCATCACTTAAAAGAAAGCTAAGTAGAAACTGGCTTATGCGAGTCGATGCATTGGTTCATGTCCCATCTGTGATACCAGCAGTTAGAGGGTGAGTCCAATGCTGACACCTCCATGTGTTTAGGGTCACAAGTGAAGTGAATTTCCAAACTGTCTAGAGGTTGGTGCAGACATGAACTTAGGCATTGCACTGAGTCAGCATGAGGATGGAACAGTAGACAATTTTAGCTCTGAAACAGTTATGAAACATGCAAGGATATGCTTCCCTGCTATACAGTATACCACTGTCTACCATGTCTATACTGAGCCTTATGGGCACCACATACCCTTTCTTCCCTGGAGTTCTTCAGGAAAACAATTTCTGATGCCATGGCACTTCTCTTTGAAGAAGCCAAGAATATGGAGGAGGATATCTTTCTCACATGTACCTTAAGTGCATCTTTGAGCCTCTTTTGCACTGTTTGTGTTAGATATGAATGTTATTACAGAAGTAAAGCAGAATATACAAACTGGTAGACAGGTCTGGTAATGTTAGCTTTACATTGACAGTACATCATGATTTAAGCCAAAGCCGGTTTACAGTTTCATATATGAAAACATGCTCCAGGTTGTATCCAGACAACCCAAACCCACAGATTGTGTCTCCTTAATATTAAAGTAGCCCTCATCTGGATATAGCAGTAGTGATAAAATATACTGTTCTGACAAAATGGTATGGAAGGGCAAGAAGTATGCAGCTTAGAAGTAAATATATACCATTATTAACAAATATATTGCTGGCACAGGCATAGAGAAACCTTGCCACATTTCCTCCTAAATATTTTTAAAGGCTAAAGAAACACTGCTGCAATCAGGAGGAAATGTAACTTATTTTAAAAGTATTCTTTTTTAAAAAAGATTTTTTTTATTTATTAAATTGTAAAGCATAGCATCAAGTACAATTAACAATAACACTTTCCCCTATTATCCCTCCCCTTCCTCAGCAATTAATTCTACAGCAACAAAAAGTGATAAAATTTTTTTAAAGTGTTCTTGTGGGATGGGGAGAGTTACAGAGAAGTCTGTTGCTCAACACAAAGGGCACTGTGGATGCTTGCAAGTAAGTACCGGTACCCATAGCCCAGTGAGTGTGGCTGGGGAAGGTAAGGAGGGGCCTGCCTTTTTCTAGCAACAAACAGTGGTCTTTATTGCTGGGAGGTTGTAGTTAGCCTGCAACAGAGGTGCTATCTGGATGTATGCTTTATAACAGTTAAGTAACAACTGAATGTTGTTGCTGGCACACCGTATTATTTAAGGCTATTGTAATCCTGCCAATACCATGTCCATAAGGGAAAGGTGGAAGATGTAGAGGATTAGATGGACAAAGAAAGGTTGGATAAAGTGGAGAGGGAATGAGTCCTGTCTCTCCCCCACCAGCCAGCCCTGCTCCAGCCTGTTCTGTCTCCCCTGCTCCAACTGTCCCGCAAAAGATTGCTGTCTGCTTGATCTGCCTTTCCTTCCCAGCCTCCGTTGCTCCCTGGTGGTGAGTGAAGGAGCAGGAACAGAGCAGGAATGAGATCTGCTCCCCTTCCCATCCCATAACCAATGTCACGTCTGGCCCGTCTGGTTTCCCTGAGCAACCAGACATGATGTCACACCCAGATGAACTTGGACTTGGGGGGCCGGGCAGGGAAACAATGGTCCAGAGCAAGGCTGGACCAGGGCCCAACACGGCCACAGGAATAGCAGGGACACTTCCGCCAGCAACTTCCCTACTTCTTGCTTTCTTCTCTTCTGTTTTGCCTTTCTGGTTTTAGTCCATTTTCCCCTGCTTTCCGTCCACCACCACCCCCGCTCCTTTTCTCTCCCCGCCTTCTCTTTCTTTTAATGCACTTCTATCACATTCTTTATGGCTCTGAAACTACTTTTCCTCTTGATTCCTTTTGATTTTTTTCTAAAAATTCTCATTCCATCTGGGGAAGTAGAGCAGATTTGGGGGAGGGGTGTGTGCTCATGCATGAGATAGTTAGGAGATACTGAGATCTTTCTCAACCAAGACGCTGCCAGGTGGGCTTCAAGCTTTGCCAAGGGCCCTTTAATGTGTGCATGTGTGTTTTGTGTATATAAGGGGGGGGGGCTGGATGTTCCCTGCCCAATTGGCTAGGCTACAGTAGATTGCAGGGAAGAAGGAGGGGGAGGGCAGATGTTACCACAGTAACCAGTGACTTTTAAGAACTCTGGATTCGGGCAGATGGAGAAGGACAAAAGAGGAGAAGAAGAAAAAACAGGCAGAATTGGGCAAGAGCAAGAGGTGCGGGAGAGAAGGAGAGAGCCTGCCAGTGTCCCCTTTCTCAGCTGTGGCTTCTGGCTGGTGCCCATAGGAACAGCTGCAGGTCCCATAAGGTGTGACAGTCCTTTACTTCTGACCACACTGCTTTTGCTGCTGCTGTTAAACATTCATTTTGGCCAACAGTGTGTGCAGAATCTGGTACTGACCAATTCTCTGCTCACTTGGCTTAAAGTTTGAGGCACTACAGCTTATTGTTGTTGTTGTTTATTTATATAGCACCACCAATTTACCTGGGGCTTTACAAGTGCAACAACCAAAACAAGTTGTTCTATTTGGTCTGGCTGATGTTTCCAATGCACTTCTAACTGGTTGGCTTATCTTTCCAGTGCTCTGGTTTGACCCACATCTCCTAAGTAGTACTGTATCTCATAAAAGGTGACACATGGCACAATGACACAGAGTTTCCTCTAGCAGCTGCAGACCAGTGGCTGCACCTCATTGGAGGTGGGCAGGAACTGCAAAACCCATACCTGCTTCTCTGTGAAACACCATTATTTGTCATCATGATGATAACGGGCTGATTGCACGGATAAAAGAACAAACAATAGCAAGACTTACAAACAAACTAACATGCTGGTTCACCATGTATGTATATTCACACATATGTCTACCTCATATACATGTAGACACAGGAGAGGAGATGTATTTGTTGTGTGAATACTAGGCAAGTGAGAGAAGCTAGAGCATGCCTCCCCTCCCCCCATCTTGCTTCACCATGCTCTATAGCAATACAGTGAAGGAAGGATGGGGAGGGCTTAGCTCCCCCTCACGGGTATGCTCCCTTTCATATTGAAAATTAGACTCCCCATTTTATTCATGCATTTGGCAAACATGGAATACGTTGGGACCTATCTGTGCTAAGGAGCAAAGCACAGCTCTAACATTAGATGCATCAGCACAGCTTTTTGCAATGCTGACAGGTGATAGGACTGTGTGAAAAATCACCAGTAAATTTTTCTAGCCTTATTGAAATACTCTTGTCTTATCTTGGCAATAGTTTGTCTGGAGAAAAAGCTTTGAATCTATCTGTCTGTCTATCTATCTATCTATCTATCTATCTATCTCATATCCCACCTTTCTCCCAATCTAAGGGGTCAGTTACAGGAAAGAAGTAAGGGTGGAAAATATCACCTTACCTCCCTTTTGCACCAGTGGCCATTTGTTCCCATGATTTTCTTCAAAACTGGTTGTAGCAAAGAAGTTGCAATTTTGCAGTTCACACAGCCACATGGAGGGCTGTGTCGCCTCCCCTGCGCCCTTGCCAGAGTCCCCCACGCCCTTGGCATCTTCAGGGAGGGCTGTGTCACCTCCCCCGCACCCTTGCCATCTTCGGGCTGCACGGTGCCCTACCAACCTTGGCCCATGTGGCCAATCGATGGTCCTTTTGCTGGGAGGCCCAACAACAGCCGTGGGCACAGCACAGCGCTGTTGTTGTTGGGCCTTGGCCACCCCCTGCCATGGACACTGACCCTGGAGGCCCTGGGAGTGGCATGGCTTTGTGAACCACTGCGCTGCTCCCAAGGCCTCTAGCATATCCGCGGCGAGGGGGGGTGTAGCCAAGGCCCAACGACAACAGCAGCGCTGCACCACTCACAAGGCTGTCGTTGGGCCTCCCAGCGGGGTGCAAAAGGACCGTTGATCAGCTGCACGGGCCAAGGTTGGCAGGGGCAGCACACGGCCCGAAGATCACAAGGATATGGGGGAGGTGACACAGTTCTCCCCAAAGATGCCAAGGGTGCGGGGGACTCTGGCAAGGGCGCAGGAGAGTCCATGGTGCAGTGGGGGAGGGCGAGACCCCGCGGCGAGGCAGCCGTGCCCCTTCCCTCCCACAGCCAGCATGGCAAACTCTCCTTCTTGCCGCTACAAATTTTGCCCTTTTGTGCATTGATAAGTTTACATGGCCACTTTCGGATTTGGTGTTCACACATCCTTTTGTACACATTTTTTTGTAAATATATTGCTTCTTTGGGAAAAAAAGTCAGAAAAACTAGCAAAGGCTGTTAATGCGCTATTTTCGGGTATTTTTGGGCCCTTCCTTCTGAATACGGCGACTTTGACCCGAAAGCCATGTGAACCATTATTTATTATTTTTTTATTTATTTATTTATACCCCGCTCTTCAGCCACAAGGCTATCAGAGCGGCTTACAAATTGTTTTAAGCAATAGCTATTTACACATCTACACTGCATTAAACAGTTTCCAATGTGTGTTAGCTAATTGCCCCCCACAAGCTGGGTACTTAGGAATCTGGGTGAATTCGTACTGCTTTTTTTTCCCCGCCGTATAAACGAATCCTAAGATCTAGGTAGTTACAACATGATTTGAAACAGAATATAGTTGTCCCTTCATATTGGCTGAGGTTTGGTTCTAGGATCCCCCATGGATACCAAAATCCGTGAATACTCAAGTCCCATTATATGCAATGGCATAGCAAAATGGTGTCCCTTATATATGATGGCAAAATCAAGGTTTGCTTTTTGGATTATTTTTTTTAAAGAATATTTTCAAGCCATGGATTCTTAAATCCGTGGATACAGAGGGACAACTGTATAGTTAAAAACCAATCGATTATAACACTAAGAACAATTTATAAAGCAATTAAATAACTATCATACTAAACCAAGCACTGAATTTACAAACATACAATGAAAAAAATATACAAGCCTTCCCCCATTAAAAGGCCCTTCCAAAGCAGCCAGTAAGTGGCCCAAAGTCCATCTGAATAAGAAGGTGTTTGGCTACTGATGGAAGGAGAGGAAAAAGGTATTTTAAGGAGTCTGTCATGGTGGTGATTATAAGTGAAAGCAGATCTTCCTTACTTATGAATTTTTGACTGCACTTCCTCCCGCCCCTGCCCATGCCTGTGCCTCAGGTCTCTAGAGAATTACAAGTGTCAGCACCTATGCTGCTACAAGTGGTATTTTAAAATGGCGGGGTGGGTGGGGAGAGCATCACATCTTCCAGCTGTGTTTTTTAAAGTGGGATGGGGGAGATGTTTCACCACTTCCTGGTAACCCTCCTTAAATTCCCCCTACCCTTGAATGAGAACCAGCCTCCATCCTGACAATAATCAACCCCCGCCCAGCTTGGTAGTTGTGAAAAGGGAGGGGGAACATCTTCTGTCAGCCCCAACTGAAACTCATTTGGCTTCCCTCTAAGTTCTTCTGAAGTTTTGACTGAACAGGAAACTCACTTCACATTTCTGTAGTTATTCCATAGAGAGGCATGTGTTCCTCCTCAGTCCAGTGCAGATTTCACCACAGTACTGACTCCCATTAACACTGGCTAACAGCACACATTATGCAAGTATGAAGCCCTTTCACATGTCACAATTATAGCACTATGATTCCACTTTAACTCTCATAGGTTTCGTCCAGTGGAAATTCTAGGATTTCCAGTTTAGAGGAAGGGCCTTTAGCATCCTCTGCCAAGGAGCTCTTCTAGTGCCTCTGACCAAATTGCAAACACCAGGTATTCCATAAAATGCAGCCATGGCAATTAAAGTGGAGTCATTTTGTTATGACCTTGTAGTGCAAAAGGACCGTAGGTGTCTGCTAGGTTTAAGAAACAACTAATGAGTACCGTACAGTAATTGTAGCCCTGAGCATTATCACTGAAGTGGGGAAAATGTGTGTAAGGATGGGAAGTAGAGGGGATATTTTTGTTGCTGTCTTTCCACTTTTTAGCAAGGTAATATTTAGCTGTCCACAGGGCTTAACCTCTAGGGATGGGACTGAAATGAAAAAAGACAGCCTCAGAACTGAAGTGGGCAGAGGAGTGGCAATGAATCTATCAGCTGCCTTTTTCTTCTTCTTTTTTTTGAAATGTGGGAGTCAGAAATGTATCAGAAAAGGAACATTAACAGATATTTGTGGCTCCTGTAGACACATAGCTAGGATGATTGGCAGATACCTTCATTAGTTTTCCCATTCCAAGTGAGAGAAAGGACTGCAATGCCAGCATAGCCAGGGAAGGTGAGGTTTTAGAGAATCCTAGGTGGGACAGGGGTTCTGAATCAGGGTAATATGATGTCGGATGATACAGCCAAGCATTGTTTGTACATTACCTCTGTGTTTGCCTTATCTCAACTGTCACATTCATCACACTTCCAGGCCAGATCTGACTGATCATGCCACAACAGTATCAGGACCACAGTTTGCTCTGGTGCTGTTGTAGTCTTGAGTTATTCCAGGATGACTGAGGCAAGGTCAGCTGCACGGTCAGAAATAGGAATTTCCAGAAAGAGTAGCAGTCATGTGATTGTAGAGGGCTTGTTCAAGGCATCTGAGAGATGGTATGACATGAAGGGACATCTGGAGATGGATTCATCCCTCACTGGATGTTGTAGTGGAGTGACAACTCCTGACTGGCTTGTTACTCAGACACAGCATTCTGATTGGTTTTCAAGGCATAGTGCCTCAAGTTCAAGCCAATTGCAGAGTGGAGACAGCAAATAAGTGTGGTGCTGCTGTTGGGGTGTGTGTGTATGTGTGCATGTTTTGTTTAATTGATTGTTTCCAAATTCGTAATTTGTGTAGATTCCAACTCCCCCCCTCCAACAAAAACAACAACACCAGAAGATGTCAGGTTCTGTCATTTGGCCAGTGCCTTGTGATTGGCTTAGAAGGCTAAACATCACTGCAAACTTCAGCCAGTTGGAGGATTTAGACACTTGATTGGCTGGAATGAATTTACACTTGACTGGCTGGAATCTAAGACAATGAGAGATGGTTAGCAATTTGGTTGGTTGGCAGAGATTCACTTGGGTGTGAGAGCTGGCATCTTATTTTATGAAAGGAACATGGAGTGGCCAAATGGGGAGAGGATATGCAAAGGGGAAAAAACAGCTGGAGAAAACAAAAATATTAAAATTGTAATTGGAAATCCATGGGGATTAATTGTTAAAAAAAGAAACTGCGCCCACATGGCAGAGAAAGGGATTTGTTTTTCTGGCCAGAGCAGGATATAGCGGGTGATTGGAGCCTGGAATATTTGCTGCACTGCATGTCATAATTATAGGCCTTTCATCATTTGTGCTCTCCTTTAGATCTCCTTATTCCTAATGGGAATATTTCCCCCTCTGTCCTGAAACATTCCAAGTAGAATCATTTCTAGTGGCTGTTGCTCATGGTTGTCTCAAGCGACCCACCTACACTAAGCATCTGAGTTCAAAAAGGGGTGGAGTCTTTAGAGTGCTGACAGAACAGCATCATTGGAAGCTGCAGTCCTGCTTGACTGTGGGAAGATTTGGGTAGGTGGGGGGGGGTACGTATCTGTTTGTCCTCATGCTCTAAAAGTGCAACAACTGCTGTTGACGCTTTCTGTTCCAGCTCTTCTCCAAAATGAGTTTAATCCATGGGATTCCCGGTTTAGGGAGAAGCCTTTTCCCAAGAAGCTGCCCCAAATAGGTGTAGAAAGGTGAGCTTACCCAGTGAAGCAAACAAGTTCCATATTTCAAGAGCAAAGCAAGGAAAGCATTTGCCAGTGGCACATGAAAAACTGAGAAAGAGAAAGCTGGATTAAGGGAAGTGAATTTTCCAGCCTTTTCCAATAGTTGTAGCACAGTTCCCCCTTGTGGCCATTTTTTGTGCTTGCTTCCCCCCACCCTTTCTTCCAGAAACAGTTATTTGAAGCTACCCTCCCCTCTCCCCTTTCCTTGCCACACCACACCTCCAGTGTGCTCTCACATAACAACTCTGCAAAAAGGCGATTCTGGGCACAGTGTGACTTCTTCCCCTACCCTACTTGGCACTGTGAGGGAGCAGATTGTTGTCTTGCAGCGCCTCCATCTTTATTCCTAACCTTTCAGTTTAGAAGGAATTTTCCACTTCCAGATACTATTCAGGCTGTAGAATATACAGTAGATTAGAAAACTACTATGAAGGTTTCTTCCTGCCTGAATTGCACAGGATGTAAACTGGCTTGAGCCTCTCTCTCCTGCTTCCTCAGTTAAGCAGGGGAAGCATTTATTACCACAATCAGTGATTGTGCCAGGTCCATTTTTTAGGGGGTGGTCAGAGCAAAAAAGCAGGGGACTGGGTCTTTCAGTGAGGAAATGGACCAGCATGGGACTTGTCTCCTTGAATGCTTGGACATGGGTCTGACATGGGGCTTCTCTATACGAGGCAATAAAATGTGAATTGATGCACAATAACAACAATTTGCAGCAGCTGTCTTTTGTCTCCATGGGTTTTCTTCAAGATTGCAGGCATGCAAAGCCATATGTGTCTGTTGTTCAAACAGGCATGCCCGCGAATCAAGATGGCAGGTACGAGTGAATTACTTATGTTTTTATCATTGCCAGTTGCAGCTGCCAATCAGTATTTTTTAAAAAAATCAAATCCAAGATGCAGAAGTGCAATCTTCCACTTAAATAAAGGTGGGGGTGCTGTTTCATCACCTCAGCACACGATCACTACAGCGAAAATCCAACATGGTGGTACCAGGCACTGCCTTGCCAGCAATCTCCTCCCCCTGTGCACATCTGACCAATCAACTGTCTACTCTGAGAGTGTGCAGCAGTGCGAATCGGTTGTCCTAAGGAGCAATAGTGTGCATTTCAACGCATTATTTTAAAAAATACGGGGAAAGCTGTGAAGGCTTTTCCCACAGAGTATTTGGAGTTTTTTGGCCCCCTCCTTCTGAATATGGTGGATTGATGCAGGATCCCATTTAGACAAAACACACTCGCCTTGATCAGTGTGAGTTCTCAAATAAGGCTGCAGCATTGTGGATAGTGCATCTCCATGCCTCCCGATATGAGGCTAGGGCGGACCATTGTTGGTGATCAATTTGACCGAGCTTGAGATGTTGTTTCAGGGGGTCCTTGTGTCACTTTTTTGGAGCTGACCCGTGGCGAGTTCACCGTAGAGTACTATTTTGGGGAGGTGATGGTCCTCCATCCTAGAAACGTACCCTGCCCAGCGCAGCTGTGTTCTCAGTATCATGGCCTCAATGCTGGTAATCCCTGCTTGCTCAAGGACAGCAACGTTCATCACATAGTCAGTCCAGTGTATATTTAGGATTGTGCTTCGTTTGCAAAGAAAGGCCAGAGAGAGACTCTCCTTGAATTCTGTGAACATTATTTTCACTGTGTAGAAAAGTCCATGTCAGTTCCCAGGAACAGGAGACAGAGCTAGATTTGGAAAGTATAGGGAAAAGTTGCCCTGCCACTATTTGGATTCAAGAATGGAGGCATTAGTGCACAGAAAATGACATTTATTGGATCAGCATGTCATTAAACAAACTCCTCTCTTCAGCTCACTAATGCCTCCATTCCTGAACGCAAACATAGGAGGGGGGGGGCGGGATTTCCCTACAAAACTCTGATTGCACCATGGTTGTTGTAAATATTTTTCATGCTTTTTAGGTAGTGCATTCACAAACAACGACATTCAGTGTTGTGCTTTCCACAGACATAGGTGAAACCTTGAGAATGGTAGCAAGAAAGACACGGTAAACAAAAAGAGAAGGAAGAGTTAGGTCAGATGTGGATATTAAGGGGAAAGCCTTCTTATCTAATTCTAGCACAAATGCTAGCAGTGGCAGAAAGCCTAGGTCCTGTGCAATATTGCAGATAAGATACAGCCTAGATTCAAATCCACACTGAGCCTCAATGTCATAGGCCAGGACCCATTCTTTCGTTCTCTCTCTCTCTGAGCCTGATCTACCTGACAGAGTTGTTGTAAAGGGTAAACTGGGAGGGGGCACCCGTATTTTGTAAGAAGGAATGCTTAGGCAGGGGCAATATAAGATGTTATGATAATCATAGGAATGCCACTGAAAATGACAGCATCAAGTCATACTTGCCTCATTTCCTTTTGCCATGCCTAGTGTTCAGCCTGCCCTGAGCTTTCTTGACATGATCCTACAGTGTGATTCTCTGTCCCTGTCAGCAGGAGTTCATGATGCAGAAAGGAGGGAGGCAAAGAAACACACTGCTCAGCAATATCAGGGTAGGAAAAGTTTTACTGAGCAGGATGGAAGCCGAAGGCAGCAAGCCCAACATGAGATTGCCATTTTTGGTAGTAGCTGAATGTTTGAGATGGAATCTACTTTCCCCTAAACACTTTCAAGCAAATGCCTACAAATGTATTGTGTGAAAGTGACAAAAGCAGGGGTGTTCATACAAATACGTTTGTAGAGAGCTAGTTTTGGCTGCAGCTCCCTATCGAGCACATGCTTGATCCCAAACTTGGATGAACCAGCCTTGAGGAGCTTCAATGGTGGGTTGTTAAAGCATGAGGGAGTGAAGTGGCTGTACTGCCCCTTCAGTGCTGCAGAGCAAGGTGCGTAGCAATCGTGAGTTGGGACACAAGAGAGGGACAAGGCAGGATGAAGGCTGGGAGTGTCCATTGACGTTGCTGGAAGCAAATGCCTAAGTCCAAGCCTGCCTGGATGGAAAAGGGGAAGAATGGGATATCAGTATCGCAGTATTAAACAAACGAAAATGAAAGAAGGTTATAATGCTCCATTTTAATTCTGCCTCCTTTTTGTGTCTTCTTCTGTTCTAGTCTTGGTTCCTCTGACGGGATCTTCAAGGGAAGAAAAATAATAATAATAAAGATGGTGGTGATGGTGATGATAATAATAATAATTTTTCACTCAAGCCCTGCGAATCAGAATCTTCAGTCCTTAACCCATATCTTCACCGAGCTGCTCCTCTTCAAGGAAACGTAAGAGACGTTGAATAACACTACAGATGAGAAGCTTAAAAAAAATCACATTGGACCTCCCCGATCCAAAGCAGATTTTGCATTTGCATAGAAGAGTCTTGTCTTCTGCAAGGAATCCCATCAACACCTACAGATGTCACATAACCCTCTGTTATAATAGCTCTGGACCATTCAAGCAATGGTTTTTAAAGCAACAACAAC
Source organism: Gambelia wislizenii (assembly GCA_030847615.1). Classification (NCBI taxonomy): domain Eukaryota; kingdom Metazoa; phylum Chordata; class Lepidosauria; order Squamata; family Crotaphytidae; genus Gambelia; species Gambelia wislizenii. The sequence goes on from JAUMIR010000002.1 coordinate 266,712,328, forward strand.
AAAAGGGATTTCTTTTTATTCATCATGGGGAAGGAAAAGTATTCACATCAACCAGCCTCAAACCCCAAAACTGCACCAGGGTTTGCTAGGGATTATGTTTGCTGGGATTTGAAAGGGGAGACTGTTCTCTAGAATCTCACCTGCCTAGCCTGATTCCAAGGAGGTTTCTGAGCATGCAAAGAGAAAATAGAAGCATTTGCCTAGTTGGGGTAGAGGACAATCTTGCTTCTAGCTCACTCTGTTGCTTTTTAAAACTACTGCCAAGTGGGATGGAGGTCACAGCAAGCAGATTAAATTTGTCCTAAATTCCATTCATGTGCCCTAAAGGTTTTAGAAAACCAATCCGGAATATTGCACTGGTTCAGAATTGGAAATGGTTTTGATTAGAGCACTACAAGAACCATAATTCTTGGTTGGCCTTCATAGCACAAACGTCTCCCACCAAACATAAGTTCCCTTGTGCAGTAAATTCCCTCATTAACTGGATTAACGTTGTGCCCCCATTCATTCAAAAAGCAAAAGCAGAAACGCTCCTGACTACCAGATGCCCAGAGTTCCACTCAAGAACAAGGGATGGACTCTTCCTATTGCATTCTCTCCCAGTCTGTCCCCTTTTCACATTCTCTCTCCCCATTCTCCATCCCTTACCCCTCTCTCTGTCTTATCACCAGGCACCTGGTCTCTCATCCTACTCATCTTGGTGCCTAGAACATCTTGGCATGAACTCTGGATGAACTTTTCCTGTATTTCAGACACACCCAAAAAAGGATTTGCACATCAGGATTATGTGGAAATCACTTCCATTCTTGTTCTCCAGAAACAGGGATTCCTTCACCCCATTAAACAAAAGAGGCAGACACTTACGAAGTCAAGTCTCACTGGACTAGAAGGCATGATTAAGCATTTCTCTTAAGAAAGAGTGCCCTTGCCATCATTTCTATGTTTCTGAGTCCTGTTGGGGAATGGCTTAAAATATTTAAAATAAAGAGAATGGTTATGTTGGGGGAAAAAACCAAAAAGATCATACTGAAGTTGGAAATTGTACCCCAGACAGACCGCTGGGGCCTGGGTAGCTGGAACAGTCAGGCACGTTTCTGCAGAGCTCCCAGCCTGCTCTGGGCAGGGTAGGCTGCATTCCTTTTCCCTGGGTACCAGCCTTTTCCTTTTGAGGTTTTGGGTGTCTGTTGTTATTATGGTTTGATGCTCTTCCTGATCCCTTTTCTCCACTTTGTTCTTTTCCTCCTTTAGTTGTAGCATTTCCTTTGGCTTCCTCTACCTACAGGTGACGACAGCAAAGAAATTAAGTACAAGGGAGTTTTAGTAGTTGCTTTTGTTAAAACAAGCAAAAAGTGAAGCTCCCAAAGTTTACTGCACATGAACACTCTCAGCAAACTTCAGCGCAACAAAATGAATGGTATAAAGTTAAAGATAGTGGAGACTTTCTGAAAGTGAGGGCTTGACGTTACTGTCTGTACACTGCATGCCTGCATGCATGTGTGCAGACATGCACACACATGCACCAGAGTCAATCACACAACTCCACGCACTTTCCTCTTTTCCCTTTCTCAGACATACAACAACAACAAATGTGAGGAGAACAAGTGTCCCTCTCTATCTTGCATCCATGATAAGGCCATCTTTATTTCTTTTTCCAAAGGTCTGTGAAAGAGACCCCTCTCTTTCTCCTTGCCCCATATTGAGCTTTTGGGACAGGAGCTTTGCCAAATTCCTTGGGATTCACTTCCCACCCTCCATCCCATCTTTCCTGTTAAAGATGTCCGCCTTTGCGTGGGGGAGGTCGCTGGTTTTTACAGGTCAACTCCACATCATATATTTAGTATAGATAAGGTTCTATACCAGGATGGAGGGGGGCCATTAGGGGTCAGGGTTAGGGATTGTCTGATTTGGAATGGGCCAGGTGGATGCTGCAGGGAACGGGTTACCGTGCAATCTGTCCAGAGCAATTGCATTTGGGTTCCTGGCTTGCAATGCCTGGAGTTGCCTCCCAAATGGCTGGGTGGGAAAATCAGTTGGTCTAGAGAACCTCCCGAAACCCTTCTGCTATCTGTCACAGTGATCCCCAGCTTACACATGAGGCATCTGCAAGGACTTCTGGAGCAGACAGCATCCAGAAGCTGCAGGTGAAAACCAGGTATCTGCACCCCTGTCCAAGTGCAATGATTTTCCAGTTCCACATGGAGAAACAGGGTTAAGGAAGTGAGATCCAAGGCCTGCAGATCTCCCTCCCTGCTTTGCCCATTGTAGGCCCCTCCTGCTTGTCCAACTGCCCCTGCTCCCCAGCTCCCAGAGGTCAGAGCAACACCCTGGATCACATATGCGCACACATATATACACAAAAACCTTAAGAGTGGATATCCTTACCAGAGGCTTACTCACGGAGGAGTCATAAAACCTAACCCTGCACAGCTGCAGGACAGCTGTTGCATGAAGGGGAGGGTTCTCTTGGGAGATATGGTCAGGGAGTGAGGAGTCTACAGAAAATGCTAGTGTGGATGTTTTGTTTGGCTGTCTTAATTGGCTGCTACGAAGAGGAGCCACCTGCCCGGTCCTTCCGTTGTTGGCATTTGCCAGCGCTACTGCTGCCCATTAAGAGTGAAGACCTGGATTTAATAGGGTTTATGACTGGTGCTCTGCTTCTTCCATCCTACCAGAGACCCTCACCCAGTATCTCAGCATCTCAGAAGTGTAATACAACCTGCCAGAGGCAAAGCAGCTCAAGCAGTAGGAAGACAATACTTATTCAAAATAATGATTTTACTGAGATACAGTGAACCCTCAGTATCTGCTGGGGTTTGGTTCCAGGACCACCACCCCTATGGATACCAAAATATGTGGATGCTCAAGTCCCATTAAATACAATGGTATAGTAAAATGGTATCCCTTATATAAAATGGCAGAATCAAAATTTGCTTTTTGGAATCCTCCCTGCCTTGAATATTTTCAGGCCATGTTGGTTGAATCCATGGATGCAGAACCTGTGGATATGGAGGGCCGACTGTAGTCATTTAACTTCCCAGGATGTACACACACTTTTCCTGTCGCCTCTGATGGACCAGATTTCTTTAGGTTGTTTTTTTTAAAACCAAGCAGAAATCTGTTTACCAGAATCAAAAGCAGAAATTGGTGTGCACACCGTGAGGATTGATCCTTCTTTCAAATCTATGAGAAATACTGCTGCTTTGTTTGTAGAAAAGGATTCCTGAAGACTGAGGATCAGATTCAGCAAAAATTAGAAGCAGCAGCTGGGATTAGAAGGCTGCCCCTTTCCATATTGCGAACAGTTGGAAGGTGCCCCATTTGAAAACCCAAGATAAGCTTCTGTTCTTCAAGAGCACCAAGCTATGGGGAAGTTCTGTCAGGGAATTCAACTCTTAATTCCCTAGTGATCTTAAGAAAACAGACATCTTTCATCCTCCTGTTCAGCTTGTTCCTCACCTCCCCCTTTCTGCAAAGTGGCAAGCACCCTCGATTTGCTTGGTTGCATGGGGCAGGGGTATAGTGTGGTTTAAACCTTGAGGCATGCTCAAGCTGAACATTACTCCACTACCACCTAGAGCAAGAAGGCACATGCAGCAGCGTTTATTTAAAATGCCGTATGATTTCCTCACAAAAGCATTTGGATTTTTCCCAAATTGAGGAAGACCATCTTCTCCCTTGCCATCATCTGCCCACTTCCTTTAAAAACGCATTCAAGTTTCTGTTACTATCAGGAGTAACCCATTTCTGAGTGTGAAGTTATGTGTAAAAATGAACAAAGTCCTAATAAGGGGAAATTTTTACCACAGGTGAAGGTCATCATATTTAATATTGCTGCTGCATCTTTTTTGTTATTAAATTTATTTGGTAAATTTATTCAGTTATTACATTATTTTAAAAGGAAATAATTCAGTCCAGTCATCCAGCCTAATTGCTTTAAGCTTCTCACTTTAAATGCCCAACTTTACAAAGAATGACTTCCCTGCTTGAGAAACAAAGCAGCAGTTTGTGTGTGTGTGTGTATGTATGTGGTGATCTAAAAGGCCATGGGCCCAGGCATTTTCAGGACTGCAGACACAGGTCACAGCAAATAGGCAGCACTTAAAAATTGCAGGGGGGTGAAGGAGTAGAAATTTACTCTTATTAAATTCTGAAAAAGAAGTTCCAAATCCTTAACAGTGCCTAAGTATACATTTAACTCTTGGCATCTACTAAAAGTGTGACAGTTGGGTGGCAGCAGCATGCGGGTAAATGGAATACCAGTGCCATCCACCTACATGCTACCTGGTTTGGGTCCTAGAGAAGGTGAAAACGGGGTGTGTGTGACATGGAGGACTCTAAATTTGGGTGTCTTGAAGGTATGGGCAGCAGAATGGAAGATGCACAGAAATGTGTGTTTAAAAGGGGGACGGGGTTTTAAAAAAAACAAAATATATATTAGGGGGTTTAAAAGAACCAATTTTGTTTGCATTGAGCCAAGTGCAATGGAGTGCATAGTTTTAATATCTTTGTATGTTAAAGATTGTTAAGAAGAAGAGAAAAAAATCTATTTTTGTTGCAAAGTCCTCTGTTCCCAGGGACTCTAAATAAGTAGGGACAAAAGAAAACCCAACCTTTGTAAGTATGGGGAAAAACTTTTTTCTGTTTATTTTTTCATTTGTTTATTTTTCTTTTTTTCTTGTTTGTTTTTTAAATCCTTTTTTTTTAAAGATTGATAATGATCGGGGTTTGTTTTTTCCCTTTTCCTCATTAGTTATGTCGTTTTATGGGAGGGCTGAAGGCAAAAGTTTTTCACATGCAAAAATAAAATTGTAAAAAAAACACTGTATCAGGTCAAAAACATTGAAGAAAATGGCAACATTAAAAGTAAAGGACAAGAAAAAAAAACCCTAAAAAATCATAAAAGAAAAAAGTTTAAAAATACAAAACCTGGTGCTTCTTACAATATAAATTACATTAAAATCTCTATTATACATAGTTTATGAACCAATTAATTGTTATCATAAAGCACATTTTAGGAAACACGCATTATCCCTTCTTTATGTTTAGCTGAAAGGGGCAGCGGGCTTTGCAGTCAAATGCACCAGCAGCATCCGGCAGCTTCTCATGGATCTTCCCAGGTTGCCGAGCGAGATGGGTGGATGGTGAGGCTGCCATAACAAAGGTGGGGAAGGAGTTGAATTCCTGGCAGAGCAGAGACCACCTTGAATAGGCTGTGTTTCTCTGGCTCCTTTCACCCCTTCCTTGCCTTCCGTCACTGCCACTGCACACCCTCCTCTGTTTTGCCTTTCTGCCCTGTCTTTTCCCAAAGAAAGTTAAGCAAAACAGTTTGGGTTTGACCTTCATTTCTTTTCCTCTTCCTTGTATACCAGACTAATCTGCAGTGCACTCCCCCACACCCAACCTTCCCTTTCCCACTCTTTCTGTGTTTCTCAAGGACTTCTCTTTGGAATGAGGAGCCAACTTGTGATCTCACCAGCATCCCCTCCATTGAGTGCCTCCCATAACTCCCTCCCGAAGTGGCATGCAACCCTTGCGTGCCCCTTTCTCACAATCTCCCCAGTGTAGTGAAAAGAGGCCTTCCTCCCACCTCCCTTTCATCCTTGTTGGACTGCCCCATGGGAGAGGGGGCGCAAAGCAGAAGTCCAGACCCCACCCCACAACAACCTCACAGAGCATGGAAGGTTGACTGGAGATATTTCTCACTTCAGGGAAGGACCAAGATGGATGATTTTGCCTTACTCTCACCATGCTTAACTGGCCAGCTGACATAGTGCCTTTGTAAACCCATCTTTCACTGGAACAGATGGATGATGTGCTCTGCCAGGGGAGGGGCAGGGGGAGGGTACAGGAAGTCCCACCCCCTCCTCCCTGTAATTCATGTGCTCAATACAGGGGAAAGCAATAAAAAGCCTAGGCTTGACCAGCAAGAGCAGGGGTGGGGTGGTGGTACTATGGGTAAAGGCAGTGGTGCCTAGTCCCCCTTGGGTTGGCATTTGCTGCCCCCAACAAACACAAAAGAGAAGGCTGGCAGCATGAAGGAGAGGATGAAGGAAGCAGCCCTTTAGCACTTGGGCTTCTCTGCCATCTTGCACAGAGCCCAGGGCCATTTTGTTGGCATGGAGAGCTAGGGCTCCTCAGCGCCTCTTTCTCCCAAGTGGTGTTTAGTTAGGGTCTGAGACATCCAAGCAGGCAAACAAGTGGTGACTCCCTTGTGGGGTCCCAGGAGGATGTTAGGTTTATCTGAGCGATTATTTCATTTTGAGATGGATTGTCTTACTGAGGATCCATCTTAAAAGCCTATTGAAACCCTTCTTGCCCTCCCCCCACCTCCATGCATACAGAGGAAGGGGCATGCTCCTTGGCTTGAGCTTCCACTGCCATTATCCACCACGTGTACCTGGAAATGATCCTCAAACCCTCCTTTATATGGAGCGTTGGGTTGCTCACTCTCTCGCTCCTTCCTTCTCTCCCTGCCTCTCCCTTTAGAACAGCACCTGAGCATCCCTGGCCTTTCTTCACTAGTCCCTTTCAATGGCCCTCTTTCTTTCCTTTTCTTCCCCCCTCGCCCCCCCCATCTACACAAACTCCCCCATGAACTCCAAACCCACTTCTCTCGCTCGGCAGCAAAACTCTTGAGATCCATGAAACTGCAGCTTCCCTGACTGCGTCCCACCCCTGCCCCTTTGAACAAGTTTCTTCCTTGGTTAAGAAACGCAGTATATATATGAGTACAGTACAGTATATATATATATATATAGTACTAATGGAATTTGATGTGCTTTTTCTCCTCATCCCCTGTACTCCTTGCCTCTCTCTCCCACCCCACTGCTCCCTTTGTGTCTTTGAGTCTGTTCTTCCAGTTACCCCAATCCCTTCCTACACACCCCCCCGCACTTGAAAATAAAGGGTAGTTCTTTGTCTGTTTTTGTTCTTTCTGAGGTTTCTTCCGTGTCTAGCAGAATGCAAGTAGCCATATGTTATAACTGTCAATATTGCTTCACAACAAAAAAAAAGTTTTAAAAAAATAGGGGAAAAAAAAAAAGAAAAATCCAAACTGTTTTATCATTTTTGCCTGAACTTTCTTCGGCTTTCTCCATTGGAATGGCTTATTGTGTTATGTGAATTTAAAATTTTTAAAAAAAAGAGGAAAAAAAAGTCTTTAAAAGTTTAAAAATAACAAAAAAATTACATATATTTCAAAAAAGTAAAAAAAAAAAACCATTGGCTTCCTTTCCCCTGTCCCCACCAATTCCTTCCTCAAAGCAGAGATGGGAAGCCCAGTGGAGGGGAGTGCCGAGGGCTCCAAGATAATGTGTGTGCGTGTGTGTGCGTATGTGTGTTTTGGTGGGTGAATAGGGGGGGCTGTGTCCCTTCTTCCCCACTCCCTTGCTTTCTGGAGGAACTGCTCAGAAACATCCGGTACAGATCCATTCCACCCATGCATCCCACCATCCCTTTGCTCAAATTGTAAAGTGCCTAAAGAGGTAGATTTTTTTTTTCAGCAGCAAAGATGATACTTGAGTTCCTCCTTCCTGTTCATTTGGGACTGGCCATCTTCACACAATGCCTACTGGCTCAACACCTGCTGGCATGTAGAGGGACTGCTACTGTTGGTGGTCTGGAGGTTGGAGCAAGCATGGCTCTCCTCCTTACAAGCTTCTCCTCCCAGCTGCTTTTCTCCCCATCCACTTCCAACTGAAAACAGAAGCACCTATAGGGCAAAGCAAGATAGTAGGGCAGGGCCTGGCCCTTTCAACCACCCAACCCCTTTGCTCTCACAACTGAGGAGCCCACCCCTCCTGCTTTTATACATAATGAGGAGAGACCCAAGCAGAAAAGATGGGACTGGGTGTGACCCTTGGCCTCAGGCCCTTCTTGCATCTACTTTGACAAAGTGAAGATACCATAGCAGTGGCCTAAGGAGCCTGCAGCATGGTTTTCCATAGACATTGGAGCTTTCAGTGGCCAGTCTAGCTTTACTTTCACTTGACCAAGAAAACTCAGGAGGGCCTGCTTGGTACCAGATTGAATCTTGCTTAGGAGACTACTGAGAGGCCAAATGCTTCCTCAAAAAGAGACTCCTGGAACAAGTGACAGAGATGGCAAGGTAGCCCAACAGATTTGGAGGCCTGCTGGTGTCCCCAAAACTTCTTGGGGAGAGTTTGGTAATGTCTTCCATTACTGTTGCTTCCTCTTGCAAACGCTAATCTTCCCCACCTATTCCATTCTATTCTCTCCCACTCTGACCCTGGAAAGTTATTTCACGGGAAGCAACATAGCAACTTTTCTGGGTCACCCTGAATGTTTTCAAGAAGGACTCTTTGCCCCCTTTACCATTTTTGTTTGGGAGCCATTGTGGAAGTTAAGCAGCGCTTGGAAAAATTAGTTGTTTGGGCTATAACTTCCATAATCCCCTAGCCAGCATGACCTCTGGCCATTGGCTGAGAGATTCTGGGAGCTGTAATTTGAACAAGTAAAGTTTCCAAGCCCTGATGTTAAGATAGCCTATTCTAGTGCAGGGAGAACGTCTCTCTTTTTTTGCCAATGGTGAGGTTTTGACTCTGCCACCTGCAGCCTCAGGCCCAAACAGTACATGTCCTTTTCAATCAAGGCCAGACTGATGTTCCCAGAGCAGCAGTCCCCTAGCAACTTTCCCCACCCCTTTCTGTACCCTTCTGCTCTGTACGAAGCTGTTCATTGCTACTGGTTTGGTTTTGAAAGCAAAAAGAATTCATAACCCTGCAGCCGAATTAAGGGAAGTGCCTTAAACTGATGCCTTTGCTGCCACCAGCAAACAAATTGAGACAGGAAGAGAAATCGATCAAACTGTATGCATCCAGCTTCAGAAATGTGAACAAAAGATGTTTACAGAGATTGCAATCAAGCCACCTCTGGGTGGGGCTCATGGGAGCCCTGCCCACCCTTGCTAACTTTCCCCACCTCTTCTTTCTGCCTCCCTGCCACTGCCACTTGCAGTTTCACACACAGTAGGGTAGCTGATGCCTACAAAACCAGCTCCCTCTTCTAACCAGCCTTCATTTCATGTTGCTTGACCCTGTCTTCCCTTTTTGCTCACTCCCTTTCCCAAAGAACAGAACCAGCTGCCGTGATGTGATGGGCCAGTTCCTCCAGCACTCCTCCCCCCTGTCCCAGTCAGCCCTCGGCACTACCCCTCCCTCCCCAAGTGCCACTCTCCGAGCGGGGTGTAATACGCATGTGTTAATTACAATTTTTTCCATAATAAAAGTTTATAGATGCAGCACCTTCTTTAACTGATTGAATTAAAGAATGTTATTGACTGTAACTGTCTCTGTTTGGCTTCCTTGTGAGATAAGTTGAATAGAAGGATGATGGGATAGAAGGCATGTTCCTCAAATTTGCTGTTGACACCAAATTGGGGGGGGGTCTAATACCCCAGGGATACGATCAGAATTCAACATGACCCAGACAGATTGGAGAGCTGAGACAAAACTGACTACCGATACGTGAATTTCAGCAGGGATAAATATAGGGTACTGCACTTAGGCAAGAAAAATAAAATACACCAATATGGTATCTGACTTGACAGCAATATATGTGAAAAGGATATAGCGGTCTTAGTAGACCACCAGTTAGACATGAGTCAGCAGTGTGATGCAGCAGCCAAAAAAGCCAATGAATTCTAGGCTGCATCAACAGACATATAGTGTCCAGATCAAGGGAAGTCATAGTGCCACTCTATTCTGCTTTGGTCAGACTTCACCTGGGAGATGATCAGACAGGAACGCAAAAAGCATTCCCGTCCCACAATCTCCACCCCTGTCCTATCCCTGTCAGAACAATCACCCTCCCTACCGCACTTACCTCCTCTGCCGTCATTCTGGCAGCCCAGGAGTAAACGAAGCTCTAATGGAGCTCTGTTCACTTCCTGGATCAAAATCCCACAGATTCTCGCGCAAAGACATGAGCATAGGAAATTCAAAAAGAAAAATAAAAAGAACACAAAAAAGTGACAGCAAGCACAAAAACACATTTTAAAATATTCAAGTAACCCAGAGAGGGTCATAAAAAGTGTGTCACTTACCTGGATGTCCTGATCTCACCTGGAAGTGTTCTGGCAGGGACTGCCCATTGATGCTGGGATCTCACCAGTGAAACAGGGCACTTTGTCGCACAGGGGAAAATCTGTGACAGGAACAGAATGGGGGATCTATTGACAACCTCTCTTGTCAATAAAAAGCAGCCCCCGCAGAATGGGTGCATAATGATGGGCGAATGACGTCTGGTAAGGGAGCCCTTTTGCAATCTCCTGGTGTTGCTGTAACACCACTTTTAATGCATCTGATAACCTCCCTGGAATCCTGTGCCCATTCCTGGGCCCTATAGATCAAGAAGGATATTGACAAGCTGGAAATGAACATGGAAACCAGGCCCTGTGAGAAATTACTTATGAAGCTGGGTATTTTTAGCTTGGAGAAGAAAAGACTGAGAGGTGATATGATAGCCATATTTAAATACTTGCAGGGAAGTCGTGTAGAAGATGGAGCAACTGTGTTTTCTGCTGCTCCAGAGACTAGAACACAAACCAATAGATTCAAATTACAAGAAAAGAGATTCCACCTAACATTGGTAAGAGCTCCTTAACTTTAGGAGCTGTTTGACAGTGGAATGGAATGCCTTGCAAGGAGTGCTTTCAGTGTGTATTTCTGCATGGCAGAGTTAGACTAGCTGGCCCTTCCAGTTGTATGAGTGACATTGGCCATTTAGGCTTCCTGCTGCCCAAGCTATATTTTATATATGAGGCTGAGGCTATGGGTCTGGCTCATTACCATACACACACCACACTTCTTGTGCAGACATTCAGGCATGTGTACTGCTGTCTTCTTCTTGAATCGAATCTCCCTAGCCCAGTTCCCATTAGCCTCAAAAGAACATAGGCTTATCCATATGATAAGGAAGTGGTGGAGTAGCCATGCTAGCTGGGGCCCATGCTGGGTGGGGTCTGAGTGCTGTATAACTGTATCTGATAGATGTCAGATCCTTCCCCAAAGCAACAAATGCTGCTAACAAACACATTCAGGAAGGAAATCTGCTCTCCCAAACCAAATGCATAGAGATGATCCTAGAATAGGCTGTCCATGTTTTGGCAAGGATGAGATATATTTGATATGTTTTGGCAAAGATGATTGCTCAAAGTCTTGCAGCTCTTTTGGCATAGTTTACTAAAGATTGTACAACATAAATAGCTTTTTTCTTGATCTGAGAGGCCTCCTCTGTATGAGGAGCCAGTAAGGGTGTCATATATGTTCCATGCAGACATGTGCCTTGTTGGTTTTAAACAATGAGATTTGGTGAATCTCCCTAGCAGAGGTAAAATACGCTAAGGCAGAAGTTAGAACAGTAACCAGCCACACAGTAATCACACAGGTTCAGCTTCTTTAGGTAAGTAAGAAGAAGGAAGAAGACTACATGCTAGCAGGAAGGGGAGAGAAAAACAACGCTGGACCGTCTCAGACAGAGAGCTCCTTCAGAGCTCATGCCTCATGGCAAACGAACAGAGAAAAGGTGGGAAGGCATCACACCTCGGAGAACAAAAGGTGCCTCTATGATCAGGAAGAGAGAAGGTGTGTAAACAGACAAGCAGGAAGTTTACTATAAACATGCCTTTGCCTAAATTCCTAGGGAGACACATGCAGATCTGGCTTTCAGTGAATACAGTCCCAATTAATCCTCTTGTCATCCTACTTTTCCAGCTGATTTTAACATATCCCAGTTTCTCTCTCTCCTCCCCCACCCCCACTTTCTCTCCCTTTGTCCTCTGTTTACTTCAGTTACTGCAAACTGAATTCAAAGTGCAAAAGTAATTTGCACTCAGTTAACGTGGGGGAGGGGACAGTCTTGACCTTCCCAGTAGATTCAGGCAAAAGCAAACTGCTGCAGCCTCTCCTACCTTGTCTGTTCTTCCTCATTAATAATGTTTGCCATTTTAACCACACTAATGTTGTTTGGTCACATATGTTTCAGTTTTCATCTGTGGCATGTTGAAGGGTATGGTGAGATGCTTAAGCTTTCCCTAGATCACTTCTCTTTGAATTCTTCAGTTTAATGCTGCACTTTCATACATGATGTGCCATTAAACACTCAAGGTTTCACAGCACTAAAATGTGATGAGGCCTAAATCAGCTCCTGGTCCAAATGCAAAACCAGAATTTAGAAATAACAAGCTATAAGCAGTGTACAGTATCTGCCTCTAACAAATTAACCTTTGTTTGTTTTTGTTTCTAACGTGCAAAGAAGCTACATCTCAAAAGTAATGTAATGACTTTCTTATGAGGTGATTTTCTTAATGTAACAAATTATGGTTTCTTTTTACATTTTAATGGCATTTTTTAAGTACTAGCTGGACCCGGCATACCATACACCATTAAAAAACTCCCCCCAAAATGCCCAGGAGACCTCATGACAACCCTTTTGAGGTAGGCTGGTGGGTTTAACTCGCCCACCCGCTGCTCGTTCTGCCCCCTGCCACCCCCACCGCTGGTTCTGTCCCCTGCCGCCACCCCCACTCGTTCTGCCCCTTGCCACCCCCCCCACTCGTTCTGCCCCCACCACTCGTTCTGCCCCCTGCCGCCCCCACTGCTCATTCTGCCCCTCCCCCTGCTCGTTCGGCCCCTCCCGCCACTTGTTTTGCCCCTCCCACCCCACCCCCTGCTCACGCACACACCACATCCACCCCCATTTTACTCACTCTCCAGCCACCATGTTTGAGATCTACATGGTCCTACCCCCAGTATGCTGATTGGCTGCCCAACAGACCTGTGATTGGTTGGTCAGTTCCCTAAGCAGCTAATCAACACACTGGAAATGGCAACATATTCAAGAGAATTATATATAGAGATGATTACAGGAATTTTTCAAGTTTTGTGCAATTTTGTGCTTTTAAAAAATGGCTTTTTAAAAGGAACTCTCCAGTGACTGTAGAGATTATCAGACGCAGTGGAACGTGGCAAAAAAAGAATGGCAGGAGAACAGGAAGAGTAACCCGTGTCCTCAGCCGTTCCCAGGGCATAGTGCTGCTGCGGATGAGGCTTCCCTTTTTTATTGATAGGGACAAGTCGCCAATAAAAAGGAACGCCTTACAACCACACTATGCCCCCAGGACACTGAAGGACAATGTTGTCTGATAATCTCGCCCATTCCTGTTCTCCTTGCAATCTTCTGATGCAGTTTTTGCCACATCTGATAATCTATAATTCCTGTGTGGAATCTCCTTTGGCTGCTGCAAATGTGATTTTCCTTAAAAATTCTCTGGCTTTATGACACAATAAGGACAGAGAAGGGTTCAAATACAGACTTATATATAAAGCAACCAAGCTCTCTTTGATGTCCACAATACCAAAAACTGAAAAAGGACTGAGTGGTTTTGCCTCATCTGGTCTTCAGCGCTAGTGGACCCTAGGTTGCTGCAGGCAGGCAGTCTGAGTTCCTTGGTCTTGTCTATACGAGGCAATAAAATGTGGATTGATACGCACTAACACCAATTGTCAGCAGCTTTGTCTCCACGTGGGTTTTTTTCAAGATCACAGGCATGCAAAGCCATACGTGTTTGTTATTCAAACGAGCCTGCTTGCAAATCAAGATGGTGGGTGCGAGTGAATTACTCTCATTTTTATTGTCACCAGTTGCTGCCACATTTCCGAAGAGCAGAAGTGTGATCTTCCACTTAAATAAACAAAAAAAGCTGTTTTGTTGCCTCAGTGCACAATTGCTACAGTGAAAATCCAACATGGCGGTTCCGGGCACTACCTTGTCAGCAAACTCCAACCCCTGTGCTCATCCAAGCAATCAGCTTTCCACTTCTGCTGTTATCAGGAATGTGCAGCAAAGCGAATCAGTTATCCCAAAGAGTGGGAACGTGCATTTTCTTCACAGATTTTTTTTAAAAAAGGGAAAAGCTGCAAAGGTTTCCATGGAGTATTTGGAAACCCACCCACCCCCAGTTTCTGAATATGGCTAAATGATGCAGGATCCCATTGGAACAAAGGTATTCTCCTCAAATTCTATGAGGAGTAATTTCACCATAGTAAACGTGTTATTAGGAGATCCAGTGTAATCATTCATTTCATTTGTGCAATTCCTTCCACTTGCAATTGAGTTGCTGATATTGTCTGTCTCTCCCCCCCCCCTTAAAACACAGCAGATAAAACAGTCAATGAGTGGTCATATTTGCATGTCTTTAATTAAATAACTAAAACCCAAAATAAAACAGCACACCATTTGGAGAGCCCTCCAGTAAAAGTGCTTGGAGCTTGCCATTTTTGTACCATGTGTTTTGATGTCAGTTCTTAACATTCCATGGTGCTTTTCTCTCTGAGTGCTCTCTGACTTTTTTAAAACAACACAAAAAAGTGGCACATCTTGGTTCACTTGGGGCATCTTGCTTGTGACACGGGTAGTGACGTTAGAAATGGGTGTGCCCAACCCCTTCACACTCTTCCTTGTTTTGCCTCCAGATGTATTTCCAGATGTGCTGCAGTCTTCATTATGGCCACCTTCTGTTTTCCCTCTGATATCTCCTTACAGGGTTTTTTTTAAAATTTAAAAAAAATAGCTGGCATCTTGCTCAGTTCTCATTTGCAGTCATTAATGATCAAAGTGACCTAAAAAACCCCTGATCTTTTCAACTTGGCATCACCTCAACCAAAGGATTTCTGAGGCCCTGCCATTTGAGATGCTAGGATATGATATCTGCAGTGCTCTTCCCGCAGTGGGGCACATTGAGAGAAGCAGTTATGACAGGACCCCGAGGGGTCTCTTCAGCTGCTTGTTCTCAATGGATCTTGTGCTTGGAAGATGCCTTTTCCCAGCACTCAGATCTGTCACGCCTTGCAAACCCTTTGGCTGGAGCACTGCTGAGAAGAAAGTTAGGTTTTCTGGGTTACGTCTGATGATGCAAGAACTTAGTCAACATTTCTAGAATTTAAGCACTATTCTTACGTGCTATGGTGGTATGACAGAATCATAGAGCTGGAAGAGACCACAAGGGCCATCCAGTCCAATCCCCTGCCATGCAGGAATACACAATCAAAATACACCTGACAGATGACCATCCAGACTCTGTTTAAAAACCTTCAAAGAAGGAGACTCCACCACACTCTGAGGCAACACGTTCCACTGCTGAACAGCTCTTACCATCAGGAAGTTCTTCCTAATATTTAGGTGGAATTTCTTTTCCTGTACTTTGAATCCATTGATTGGTGTCCTAATCTCTGGAGCAGCAGAAAACAAGCTTGCCCCATCTTCAGTATGACAGCCCTTCAAATATTTAAACGTGGCTATCATATCACCTCTTAATCTTCTCTTCTCCAGGCTAAACATACCCAGCTTCTTAAACTGCTCCGGATAGGGCATGGCTTCCAGACCTTTCACCATTTTGGTTGCCCTCTTCAGGACATGCTCCAGCTTGTCAATATCCTTCTTAGAACCATAGAATCATAGAATTGTAGAGTTGGAAGAGACCACGAGGGCCATCCAGTCCAACTCCCTGCCACGCAGGAAATCTTGATCAAAGCATCCCCGACAGATGGCAATCCAGCCTCTGTTTAAAGACCTTGAATTGCAGGGCTCTGAACTGGACACAGTATTCAAGGTGAGGTCTGACCAAAGCAGAGTAAAGTGGCACTATTACTTGCCTCAATCTAGACACTATACTTTTATTGATGCAGCCTAGAATCTCATTGGCTTTTCTGTCTGCCACATCACACTGCTGATTCATGTTCAGCTTGTGGTCCACTAAGGAGATTTTCACACGCCGAAAATATTCCCTCCAGAAACCGGGACAGAAATATTTCTGTCCCGGAAGCAGCGCCGCGGTTCGCACGCTCACCTCCCTCTTCCATTTTTCCGTCGTCCTCGATTTGGGTTTTTCCCTCCCTCTTCTGGAATATTTTACTAACGGGAGTTTGCCGTTAATAAAATATTCCGGAAGAGAGAGGAAAAAACCCAAAGCGAGGACGACGGAAAAACGGAAGAGGGAGGTGAGCGTGCGAACCGCGGCGCTGCTTCCGGGACAGAAATATTTCTGTCCCGGTTTCTGGAGGGAATATTTTCGGCGTGTGAAAATCTCCTAAGACTCCTAGATCCCTTTCGCATGTACTGCCATCAAGCCAGGTGTCAGTCCCATTGCCCACCTGTCCTCTGCTGCAGCCTCTTCCTCCATTCCCCCCTTTCCCCATTCACCCCAGCAGCCAAAGAACAGGAAGAGAGGGGGGAACAAGGAGGGAGAGACAGCAGTGGGGGAAAGGCGGGGTAATGGGACTGTAAGGCCCATTGCCCGCCTGTCCTCCACTGCAGCCTCTTCCTCCATTTCCCCCCCTTCCCCGTTCACCGCATCAGCCAGAGACCGGGGAGGAGAGTGGGGAGACGGGCTTTGGAAATATATAATTTTATTCAAGAGTTTCAGACACAAACATAAACACTAACACTTATAACAGACATACAAATCACATACAATTTTTTTTTCTTGGAAATATATAATTTTATTCAAGAGTTGGGGAGACGGGCTTTGGAGCCAGCGGAGGACCCTACGGAGGGCTATACAAAAATGGCAGGTCAAGAATTGCAAGGCTCCCCTTGCAAGCCCACCCCCTCCAATGTCCAACCAATCAGAAATCATCCCATTTCCCAGGGTAGTTCCTGGATTGTTCAGACATCCAATAGCGTGGATTGTCCCAGGCTTTCCAAAAAAAAAGTCCCTGGAAAATAGAGGAATAGAAAGTCACTGGTTAACTGGGTTTTTTGCTACCTCTCCTTCTGAATAGCACATGTGTGTGAACCAATAGGGTTCAACATGAATTCTTCTCAGGGGTTTTTTGCTGTGGAAACAGGCCCCAGGAATTGTCAAAAATTGACAGTGGTTCTGAGATTACTTCTTCCAGTTCTTTTAATACCCTTGGATGAATTTCATCTGGCCCTGGAGACTTGAATTCATTTAGAATAGCCAGGTATTCCTGTACTACCTCTTTACCAATTCTGTGCGCCATTTCCCATACTGCATCATCTGCTCCATTTTCCCCAGGTTGAGCACTGTTCTCCTTTTGAAAGAAGACTGATGCAAAGAAGGTGTTGCCTTTCTGTCCCCTGTTAGCATTTTGCCATCTTCTGCATGCAGCAGCCCTACTACTTCCTTGTTCTTCCTTTTACTATGGACAAAAAAAAAACAAAAAAGCACCCTTTTTGTGTTTAACCTCTCTAGCAAGCCTGAGCTCTTTCTGTGCTTTAGCTTTTCTGACTTTTTCCCTACACAAGCTGGTTATTGGTTTGATTTTTTCTTTGGTGATTTCCCTCTTTTTCTGTTTCTTGTACATGCTCCTTTTAAGTCTTTGCTCAGTAGAAAGTTCTTTAGACATCCATCCTGGTTTCTTTAGACACCTCCCATTTTTCCTCCTCATTGCAACTGTTTATAATTGTGCCTCCGATATCTCCCTTTTAAGAAACTCCCATCCATCATTAACTCATTTCTCTTTTAGTACTCCTGGTTATGGGATCACCCCAAGTAATTCTCTACGTTTACCAAAATCAGCTTTCTTAAAGTCTAGAATGCATATTCAACTACGCTTCCCTTTTCTGCTGTATAACAAACTCCAGGAGAACATGATCACTCCCACCTAAGGATCCTGCCACTTCCACCCCACTAACTAGCTCATCACAGTTGGTTAGGATCAGATCTAAAATAGCTGATCCCCTAGTTGCTGCTTCTACCTTCTGGACAATAAAATTAGCTGCAAGTCAAGTGAGGAATTTGTTGGACCTTAAATTCTTGGCAGAATTGGACTTCCAAAAAATATCAGGATAGTTGAAATCCCCCATTACTACTACATCTCTACTTTCTGAATGGATAGTCATCTGTTCCAGGAAGGCATAATCCAAGTCTTCAGTTTGACTTGGAGGTCTGTAGTAGACCACCACAACAACATCTCTGCTGTTTCTCCTTCCCCCTTGATTTTTACCCAGATGCTCTCAACCTGGCTTCCAGGATTTGCATCATGGATCTGTTCACAGGTGTACATATCCTTGATGTATAATGCTACTCCACCACCCTTCCTGTTTGGTCTATTTCTCTGAAATAGGTTATACCGCTCTATTACTACATTCTAATCATGAGACTCATCCCACCAGGTTTCAGTGATGCTTATTAAATCTTATTTGTTTTGCTGTGCTAGGAGTTCAAGTTCATCCTGTTTATTTCCCATGCTCTGTGCATTAGTATAGAGTCATCTAAGACCATGGGCTATTCCCCCATCTGCTTTTTTAAAGTTTTTTTTCTCTCATTGTTGGGTTCTTCTACTATTTGCCTTATTCTCTGTTTAACATTTGGGCTATTATCTCTAGCACATGATGAACTCCTACCCTCAAGAATACTGTCTCCCTCCCCACATTCATTGTATCATTGTATTTTTCTTCCATATGGTCAGGGTGATCTTGCACCAAGAGGGGAGGGGGAACAATGATTCCACTGTAGCACCTTATAGGAGCAGCATAGAAATTCTACAGGGATTTGGAAAAAAAAACAAAATTGCTATCTCCACAAGAGAGAGCCAGTTTCATTTGAAAGATGCTACGCAGTGGGAGGAATGAAACAGAAACAGCTGGCAAGCTGCAAAAGCATTGCCTGGGATTGCCAAGGACCAGGTGGGATTCTGAATATTTGGAATGAAAGGCAAGAAAGTGTGGCATATAGCTGTTCCTCAAGAGTGATTGCTGACTCCTTGTCATGAGAGAGGAGCCCATCACAACTGATCAATTTCTTAGAAATTCAGAATGGCTATAGACATCAGCACTTATCAGTGTCCCCCACACCATAGACACCTAAGTTCCTTCACCCAGACTTCTGCCAAATGGGTGGAAGCATGAAAACCACATTGAAATACATTGTTACAAGAAGGTACTGTCCAAAAATAAAATAAAATAAACTGCAACAATAGGGGCACACAGGGATTTTGGAATTCAAAATATACCAAATGGGATAGGGAAAAGTGCTGAATTTAGCTAAGGACTAAAAAGTTGCTGTAACTGAGAACTACCAGAAAATACAGTGGTACAAGAGAAAGGTCTTTTGGATCTTGGAAATAAAACCAGTAGGTACAGCAGTGAAAACTAACACATCCTGGCACATTCAGCTTGTCTAGGTAAGCCTGAGATTTTGACCATATAAGTGAAAATCTTAGCTCTTTGCCCTTGTGCTGTTTTCTCACCAGCACAGTCACCCAATGCTGTTGTTTTAACTTTAGATTCACCCAGACTTTGCCCACAACACTGAACGGCTTTGGTGGGGTGCGAGGCACCTCCCACCACACTGGTCTGCTACCCAAATAAACATGTGAAGGAGAGATTGGAGAGCCCACAGCTCAGTGGTACAGTTTATATGCTGGGGATGGGAAGCTCTGAGCATGACATTTTGATTAGCCACTGCCATTCAGACCAGGCAGCACTAGAGAAAATTATTTAGTTAGTTGATCAGCCCCTGGACCGGCATATGAGGAAACTTAACTGATTCATATTTTGATGCGGCTGAGAATTTCACTCTAGTTTCTTTTTGTTCAGAAGTGGAATACACTGCCTCACAATGTGGTGGAGTCTCCTTCTTTGGAGGTTTTTAAACAGAGGCTGGATGACCATCTGTCGGGAATGATCTGATTGTGTATTCCTGCATGGCAGGGGGTTGGACTGGATGGCCCTTGTGGTCTCTCCCAGTTTTGTGATTCTATGATTCTATGATAAGAATTTACCACAATTCATTAATTTCTTCAACTTCAAGATGGAAAGAACTTGGGGTTTTTAAAAACTGAATGTGGACTTCCACATGTGGAACCAGCAGATTCAGCCACCTAGGGCCAAGACTTTGAGCAGTTGACTACTAAAAGTCTGGGTTTGTGTCCCAGCATGTTGGTTCTGAATCAGGGTTGTGAGCTTTTTTTATTTTGATCAATGTGGGTTAACATTGAAGGCAGGGACAGCATGGCCTTCTCTGTGCTTGGAATAGCTCTACCAATGTGTGTGTGTGTGTGTGTGTGTGTGTGTGTGTGTGACTTCAAATTGTTAACTCATGGCAACCTCATGAATGTCATAAGGTTGTTTTTTAAAAAGTGGCAAGGAGTACTCAGAAGTAGTTTGCCATCACCTTTCTCTGAAATATAGCCTATAACCCCTTGTATTCCTTGGCAGTCCTTCATCCCAAGTACTAACCAGGACTGACTGTACTTAGTTTCCAGTTGGGATTTACTGCCTTCAGGTATTTGGGCAAAGCTGTGCCTATAAATTAGTACAAATGGGTAAGAATTTTGTTTCAGGTCATTTTTGAAAAATGTACTCAAATTCACTAATTGTACCTTTGGGACAGAAAGAACTGGAGGCTCAAAAAAAAAATCAATTGCAGGAGAAAGTGAAATGTACAGATTTCCCTGCCTATATTCATATGGAAACAAGAAGGCCCACAGTGGAGTAGTGGGGCAGATGTTTTGCTTGCAGATAGCATTACGCATTGGTGTCTGCAATTAAAAGGGGCTCAAATGACGTTGCTGAGCTGTTTCTCACCAGATTAGGCCATCCTAGGTCTGACTCCATATAAGACAACTGTGCTGAGATCCTACATCGCCTACTTAGTTATGAATATGTAACTAAGGAATATCTCCTGGGCTTACCCCCCCCCTCCAACCTACCTTAATAGCCAGCAGCCTTACAGAGCAATGGAAGTCTGTTCTGCTGCTGATCGAGGCACAATAGGATGATGTTTCCAATCTCCTCCTTCACAATTCTTAATCACTGCCTTTCTCACTGACAATATCATCCTGCTGCACCCCAGTCAGCAGTAGAATGGCCTCCATTGCTCAAGGCAGCTGTTGGCTATTAAGCTAGGTTTCGGGGAGGAGGCATTTACAATCATGGGAATAGCACCACGATCATGAATACATAGTATTAATGAATATGAAACAGTTAGGGATTGTAACTTCAGGTTACAAATCCATAACTTCAATACAGGATGCCAACCATCATATTTTGGTATGGATACTCCTACCCACCCACCCCCAAATTAGAAACATGATGAAAGGCAAGGGTGCTGTCTCTTCATACCTAAGCAATTTGCATTTATAGATAGACAGATAGGGGTTGTCTACACTGTGAAAATATCCCTCACAAAATTCGCTCAGAAAATGAGTTGTCTTGGGCTCCTGCACTGTCTCATCGTATTGTGAAGGAGAAGGGCCAAAAAGAGGGAAAACTACATAAGAAAAGCATTTGCGGCTTTTCCTGACTTTTAAAAAAAGCTCCTGTGATATGAGCATTTTCACTCGTTAAGACAAGTGATTTGACATGAATTGCTTCCCTATACAAGACAAAGCACAAACCTGATTGGCTGGATGAACACAGGGGGTGGGGCTTGGTTACAGGGCAAGCACCTGTTGCTGCCATGTTGGATTTTCGCCCTAGTAGTGATCACTAAAGTGATAAAATGGGGATTTCTGCTATCTTTTTTTCCTCTCTTTTTTGGAAAGGTAGAATTATCACTTGTGCACACTATACAAATAGGTTGTGTGTGTTTTTAAGTTTGTTGGTGGCAGATTTAAAAATGCAAGTAGTTCATTTGCTGCTGCCATCTTGGCTACAGGCATGCAAAGTTTATGAGGGCTGTAAAACCATTAAGACAGGTCGCAGCTGCTGCGACTTACTATTACTGTGGAGCAGTCCGGGTTTTTTCCTTTATGTAGGACATTTTCAGACGACCCTTACTGCGCAAGCAGCCTCCAGAGCAGTAACGAGGCTGCTGTGCGGCAGGGGGTCCTTTTTGGACACCGCCATCCCTCTTCTGTGACCGTTCATGGCATGTACGTGAAGCTTTGGAAGCGGCCGTGTCATATTTCAATCACCGGCAACTTCTGTGATTGAAATATGATGCGGCCGCTTCCAAAGCTTCACGTACGTGCCACGAATGGTCACAGAAGAGGGACGGCAGTGTCCAAAAAGGACAACCTGCCATGTAGCAGCCTTGTTACTGCTCCAGAGGCTGCTTGCATGGTAAGGGCCGTCTGAAAATGTCCGTAGACAAGCCCATACACAAAAAGACAGACAGATAGATCTATGACTAGGCCTAGGTCCAGGCCAAGGCCTAGGTCTGCAGTCTTCTTCATATGCATACTAGGCTAGTGGTAGCTGTTTAACAATGAAAAAGCATTCCAAAATTAAAGCTGTCACCAGGAGAAATGAAGCAACTGGGAATCTCTGAGTGGCCTTGAGGTAATCTTCTTCTTTTAGCCTAATCTATTTTTGAAAGTTCTGTAAAAATGAAACAAGGAAGAGAAAATAGGGCTACTTCCATTTTGAGTGCCTTGAAGAAAAGGCAGGATAAATAAAACCCTGCCTGACTCAATAAATTAAGAAGAGAGTCACTGATAGGATTAGGACCCACATTTGGAAATGGCAAGTGGGTTGCAGGACTCTTGCTTTGTTGCTTTTGTCCATGACTGTTTCTAGTGGACTACTGGAAAACATAAGCAGCATATGACCCAAGGGGATATAGTAAAAAGTCAGCCCCATGGTGTGTGTATATTCCAGGCACAAAGTGGGATGAAAGGTAACAAGAGACATCTAGGAGAGTGTCTGAATAGGGCCCCCCATCCTGACACAAGAGATAGTCAACAGCCAGGTGAAGCAGGGGCTTAGGTTGGCTCTCATGATCAGGGCTGATCCAAGGTATTTTCCTGCTGCAGTGCAACAGGAAATGATGGTTCCCACACCCCATCCAGTTGATAGTGTCCCAGGCTGGTCAAGTTATTTTGGCACAAAATAAAAATCTATAAGCATCTCTCTGCTTTGCAGAAAAACAACAATAATAATGTACTGTCCTTTCAAGATATGCTGAAGTCCAAAAAGTACCTTTGCCAGGCTATCTATCAGGAGGTGATTCTTTTTTCACCGTGACCTCTGTAACAACTGGACTGAATTAGGCTAATAGCACACTATGGCTGGCATCCTGTGGTTAGTCCTAACTGGAGTAGACTCCTCTAACCAGTTGTTGAATGGTGAGTCAACACATAGGTAAATCCCATTGAGTCAATGGGTCTACTTGAGTCAGGACTTAACTAGAAAATTGAGGCTTATATCTTCTTTTTGCCATTGTATTAAATATACCTTATTACTGGTAGTTGGTGAGGCTTTAATATTTAAAAGTAGCCATCCCCACCCGCACAACACTAAGTTGAGATCTTCATCATACCCATTGGAACCAATTGGGCAGCAAACTATCCTGAGCAAACCACACTGCCATGACACACACATACACACCACTTTCATGTGTCTTGAGTAGGATCATATCCCACAGACTTTCTTTTAACAAAGACATTTATTTCCTTTTCTTTCAATTTTGTTTTTTAAAAACTGAAATCCAAACATAATGGCATTTTAATTTGATTGATTTCTACAGTTGCCAAGTTCCAGCCCTGCCAATGCCTTTTGCATGGTGAACTAATTCAGCAAAGGAAGCTTTTCTTGGCATAGAAGGAGAGTGCTAGATCAGCCTAAGAAAATAATTCATATCAAGGAGCTGAAATCTGCCCAGCTTTCCCAAAATATTCAGAGGCATTCACAGTTAGCTTTTTTTAATCAAGCTGAACATGGACACAGCAAAAATCAGTGAGGTGGAGTAGAATGGGGAAATGGGCTTCATACAGCTGAAGAACCACTGTGACAGCCAGACGAGAGAAACAGAACATGGTCTGTGAAGTCAAAGGCTTTCACAGCCGGCATCCATGGGTTTTCTGTGGGTTTTTTCTGGGCTGTGAGGCCGTGTTCTGGAAGAATTTATTCCTGACGTTTCGCCTGGATCTGTGGCTGGCATCTTCAGAGAAAGATCTCTTCTCTGAAGATGCCAGCCACAGATGCAGGCAAAACCTCAGGAATAAACTCTTCCAGAACACGGCCTCACAGCTTGGAAAAAAACCACAGAAAACCCAAGAACATGGTCTCTCTTTAAAGGAAAAAAGCAAAAACTGGGGCACATACAGTGGCATCCACAGAAAAAACATCTCAAGTTGTTCAAAAGGTGGTTGTTTACTGTTAGAAAAGCCTGGCACATATCAATCAGCCTTCAGCATTTACTCAATTTTTTTTATTCATCCAGTAAACAGTTCCAGAGCTTCTGGTTCAGATGTTTCTTGAAGTTTGAATCTAAGTACACTAGGACCCCTGTATCCACTGATTCATTATCTACTGATTCAATTATCTGTGGGACACAATTATCTACAGGACACAAAACAACACACCTACCATAGAGTCTTCCTAGAAAATGTGTCCTTTCTTGCCACTTTCTAGGTCCTCCAAGGCAACTCTATGGTATTTTAAACTGGACATCCCATTATTTTCAATGGCCTTCGGTATTATCCATGGTTTTGATAGCCATGGGGGCCCCCAGAAACAAAACCCAGCGGATATGGCGGTCCTAATGTAGGTAAGTACAGCCAATGGGTAACATACACGTATAATTTTGGTTTTAAGCAATGTGATATTATGCATTTACATGCTCTCTTTTTATCATTTAATATGGCCTTAAGAAAGCCTTAAGAGTATACGTAGGCCAAAATGCTTCAGGCTTTTCCACCAATAAATAACCATCCACATACTCTCTAAAATCCAGAAGATAGACGATACACTTTTTTAACCACAGTGTGAGATGGATTAGAAATAACTAAGCAGGTAGCAAAACTACAATGGGGACGCCAACCTCTGCACAGATGAAATCATTCCTAGCAGAAAACTGGGATAGTCGACCATCTCTTTATGCATCTAAACACTGTTGCCTGAAGGCAGGTCATCTCTATGGTTGCCGTCTTCCTGCTGCAGGCAAACAGGTGGCTTCTTTGAAACTACTCAGTAGGCCTGTAGTCCTCATGATTTCACAATATATGTTTCAGTATTTGCCAGTATTTGGATGGGAGACCGCCAATGAATACCAGGTGCTGTAGACTGTATTTCAGAGGAAAGAGTTGGCAAACTCTGAGTATTCCTTGCCTAAGAAAACCCTACGAAATTCTTGGGGTCGCCATAAGTCGACAGGTGACTTGAAGACACATACATACACATTTGCCAGCACTATAAGCCCCAGGCCACAATGCTCAGAAGACAGCACCCTGAATGGTTCTCTGCTATTCTCCTCTGTTGCCTCAAGCTGTCTTTCTGCTTCTCTCACACACATATGTGTGTGCGCACATGCACACACACTCCTCATGGCTGTCAATCAGTCACACTCCCTACTTGCCCTTCACTGGCACATCTTTCTTCTCCTGTCCCCAATTTCTTGCACTGAAAGTGAGAACCATTTTATACCCCAGGCAGCAAATTCCAGTTCTGTAAAAAGCGATCTTGGAACAGAGAATGCAAGGATCTTACTACATTGGTCTGTTTGTCATTAGAAGTTTTTGCTTGTGCTTTGCTTGGCTGATTTCACTTTTAAAATGTTGGGCACAGAACATGAACCCTTCAGGTCATAAACAGTAGGGCCTCTTGGCTTCAACACCAATGGATTTGGACTCCTCCTCACCCCACCTCCACCCCACTGCAGCGATCATCTGCAAAAGCATAATGGGGAAGAGATCCATTCTGCAGAGAGACTAGAAGTGATGAACAAAAATCCCTTTTGCACTCTGAGCTGGAGAGCTATAGCATGTTTGTGTGTCTGTGAATGGTACTTGTTGTTCCCACACTTTGCCTTCCCTCCCCCCTCCCTCCTCAAAGACAACATTCTTTGCAATGATAACAGGCAGGCTGGGACCCCCTCCCACCCCCCACTCACCCTCCTGGATCTCCCAGTGGCACATCTGGCTTTGGCAGGAGGCCCAGGGTGTGTTGGGCAGGTTTGGATAGTGACTCAGCACAAACCGCCCTCTGGTTTCCAGGAAGAGGAAGGCTTCCTAAGGCCACAGGCTCCCAGCTAAAGCCCAACCACCATGGCTAGGCCGTGACACAGCAGTTGCTCCAGCAGCACGTATCCATCCTCAAGCATCCTCCAAAACCCCATAAACCCCTGGACTTGGGTGACTTCCCTTAGCAGGTCCTGGAAAGGTCACTCTGTTCCTGAACAAGAAAGGAAGGGTCAGTAAGGCCTAGCCATCCCTGCTAAGGTGGTAAGCCTCCATCTGAGTGGTACTCTTTTCCTTTGCAACCTGCCCTAGCTATTTTTCCAGCAGTTCAAAAAAAGTTATACATGTCTAGCAAACCACAACCAGCAAGAGTTTTATTGAGAACACAGACAGAACCTTGAGATAAACAATCCTGCACTATGGGGAGGCAGACCAGAGCTTGGACATGTTAGGGTATTCTGGACCACAGCACCCAATATCCCCCAGCCAGCATAGCCAACCAGCTAGGGGATTCTGAGCACTGTAGTTTAAAAAAAAAAGCATTGCCAAGTTCAAGACTGAGCCTTTGGGCAAAAATATGCCCATATGGGATCCAGTGCAGAGAGTGATAGTTTAACACTGCCACTGTTCTTTTCATTTTGTTCTGCAGTGCAAGCTCAAATAGTCACACACAGAACTGGTGAATGGACTTGGGGGAAAGTGATGATGCGGGGGGAGGTTCACACCAGAAGTCAAGCACACTGAGCAGAAAGCTTAGAAGAGCCCCCTCTTCAACCAAGTCAGTGTCCCACTACAACAAAGTATCCTTCTCACTGGAGGACTGCCCCTGACCAATCCCTTCCTGCTTCTCTACACCCACACCTTTTTTTTAAAGGTTATTCCATGCTGGGTGCACAGACATACAAAAGTTCCACTCCGACTGCTCTCTCCCAAATCTCCAGTTGCTGGGACACTGACCAGACATGAAGTGAGGCCTGCAGCTGAAGGGACTTGCTGCCTTCCTCTCCATCCCTCCATGGACACCATCCCCCATTGACCCTGAAAACCATGCACCCCACCTCTGAAACTGACAGGCAACCCCTAGCATCACACAACCCATCCCCAATGGCTTTTGTTCCCAGTTTGAGGGGGCTTGCAGCACATCCGCGGAAGGGACATCCCTCTAGCCCCTCTAAGCTGGTTCAGTCTCCATGGGTGGAGGGGGAGCAGGAGAAGGAAGGAAGCTGGTGGGGGGGAGGGAGACCCCGGTCACAGAGTTAGACAGTATCCTCTTCATCACCGCGGCTCTCCTACCCCTAGGATAGTCACAGGCTCTGCTGCCCCCTGCTCCAGTTTTATGGGTGCAGGCGGTGAGGGAGTCCTTGAGGTCCCATTGCAGGCAGCCTCTGCATCAGGAAGCTCCCCTCCCCCAGCCAGCCTGGCTTGGTCACTCAGTAGCTTGACCAGGAAGTTGATGTACTTCATGGCCAGGCGGAGAATCTCGTTCTTGCTCAGCTTCTTGTCAGGGGGGTGGGTGGGTATGAGTTTCCGGAGCTCGGCAAAGGCGCCATTCACATTCTGTTGCCGCCACCGCTCTCGGCTGTTGGTGAAGACCCGGCGTGCCACCTTCTGAGGCTGAAGACCTGGACGGTGAAGTGGAGAAGGATTGGTGGGTAACATGCATCAGCAAGGGAATAATGTTGATCATAATGCTGACGGGAGGAATGCCTAGGGTTGCCAAATCTCAGAGAACTGACCCCTTTTCTCTGGTCTTCCAGGTAAGGGAGAAGAATCTCAGAGTGAGGCCACTGCCTTGAAAAATATGTATCTGTGTCTATGTCTATGTGTTTATTTCTCATTTGTTAGAATTGGGGCTTATCTATACATGCCCATCAAAAACAGGGCCCCTCGTAGTAATAACATTTTGTAGCAGCTGCAACATGCCCTAATGGGTTTTTTGCCCCCATAAGCTTTGCATGCCTGCTAGTAAACATGGCAGCTGTGAGTGATTTGCTGATGTTTGTACTTACCTCAGTTTGTCGCCTGAGCTTTTTTTTAAAATGATGTCCAAGGTGCGATTGATCGATTTTTTGCTTTGAACGCAAAAGCAAAACAAAAACAAAAACCCAACAACCAGTTTTCTCACCTTAGCACTTGTCCGCTAAGGCAAAAATCCAACATGGTGGCAGTGGATGCTTGCCTTGCTAGCAAGGCCCACCCCCTGCGCTTGTCTAGCCAATCAGATATGCTTCCTCTCTTTGGGCAAGTGAATCAGATCAACTCACTTGTCCTAACAAGCAGAAATGCACACCCTCTCATTTTTCTAAAAAGAGGGGGAAAGCTGCAAAGGCTTTTATGGTGAGGTTTTGGCCTTTTTTTACCCCCTCCTTCACAATACAGCAAAAACAAATGGAATGCCATTAGGACAATAGGATTCTCCTTGCATTCCATGAGGGTTTGTTTTTCACTGTTTGCACAACCCTTTGGTGTTTTTTATTTGAATGGCATATTCTGTGCAACTGTGGTTAATGCTTAAGGTATCCTGTTGTGTAACATCAGCACCCACTTTGACATCACCCATGTAATATCACCAGGGCCCTCTCTGAGTGACATCAGAAGGGGTCATCCCTAGATCTCAGGTTTGGGCTCTGAAATCTTAGGACCTGAGATAACCTTCACCTGGCAGTAACCTTGGGAATGTCCCAGCTCAGCTGAACTGGCTTGTGCAGTCTTGGGGAAGTCACTTTGCTCAGACTCAGTCCCCACTTCCATAAAATGGGCAGCACTGCCTGTGCACTTTTCTCCAGCCTGGGAGAAGAGCATCAGAATCTCTCCACTACAGTCACTCACCCTCTGTAACGTCCTGTTCATAATGGCTTGGCCTGCGCTTGAGGCGGTTGTTAGGAAAGAGGCCAAACGGTCCAGAGCTGCTGATGTAGATGCTAAAAGGAGAGAAAAGCAAAGATCAGGCTGCCCGCAGAGAGACCCCTTTAAAAGAATGCCCATTAAGCTAGTCTGTCAATCAGTGGCGGTTGCCTGGCCAAACACATCCGGCCACAGAACCAGGCCAAACCCATTCTTGCTGTGCTTTGCTGAGAACAGAAAAAAGGGCCCTCATTTCTTGGCATATATTGAGGCCGCCCTGTATAAGTGAGTGAAAGAGTGCTACCCCCACATTTTTTTCAGAGCTTGAAAAAGTTACTTTTTTGCATTATAAGCCTCCCCAGCCAGCATGACCAATGAGGAATTCCTGGGAACTGTAGTCCCCCCATAACTTTCCCAAGCTCTGTTTCTTTTTGCAGCAACCTCAGAACAAGGATGGTTGTGTGAGAGGGATCTGCTGCCCACAAGGGTCTCAGCCACAGGGGTCTTTCATGAGATTCAGCTGCCCAGTTTGTGGCCAGGATTTCATTTCTGATTCTTCCCAGGTTTTGACTTCCTCCACTCACATCCCTTGAGGTTTGTGGGGTTGGTGATGTGTGCCTCTGTGGTGGCTACACATCAGCCTAACCTCAGTTGGCTCAAAACCGGAGCCTGGCCAAACTTGTGGAGATTTTTGGCAGGTGGGGGACTATAGCTCCCAGAATCCCCAAGGTGGCATGGCCAGTGGGAGAACTGCAGTCCAAAAGCCATGTTTCCAAGCACTAGGCAGCATGGCCATGGAGGAATTCTGGGGGTTTTAGTTCACAAAAGTACTGTAGCACTGCCTGCCTCTGTGCCAGATGATGGAGAGATGCTGAGTCTGGAATTACTCAGATTATTACACTACATTGTTATAGTGCTATTGTTCCACTTTAACCGCTCTGGCTGCCTCCTGTGGAATCCTGGGATTTGCAGTTTAGGGAGGGGCATTTAGACTCTCAGCCAGAGAGCTCTTGCGTTTCACTAAACTACAAACCCTAGAATTCCACAGGAGGCAGCCAGAGCAGTTAAAGTGGAATAATAGCACTATAACAGGGTAGTGTGATAAAGTACTCAGTCTCTATGGAGCTCACACACACTGCCTCTGTGAGAGTCCTTGCTTCCAATTAAAGACGGCCCATTAGAACAGTATCTTATGCAAAGGCACAATGGAGAACCTCCTCCCAGGGCACGTGGCATCCCCACAACCGATTATGGGCACTCCAGACTATGTCCTGAGGCAGGAAAGGCCTAAGCAAAGCTGAACATTTGGAGGGATAGGATGAAGGGTGCCTCCCTTTTGAATTCATCAAAATAGCATGCCTCGGTTAACACCACACTCCAGAACTGGAAGTCTATGGACCAAGACCAGTTTGCCTGACTATCACTAGAGGTCAGGGCAAGGCATTGTGCGATTCGCCAGGACGGGCTGGTAGTGAACCAATAAGGAGAGGCTTTTTTTTTTTTAACTGTCCACCACAGCTGCCACCAATGCCCAGCAGGAAGAGAAGCAAAGGTAAATGAACTGGTGATGCTTTGGAAATCACCGTGGCAAGGTGAATCCAAAGTATGCTTACTGATTTGCGGAGTCTGCTAAGGTTTTTAGGCCAGCATGGCCATGCTGTGTGTTGGGGGGGGGGTGTTTCTGGGATTTGCAGTCCAATCCCCCTCCCAACTTTGCCAACCTCAGTGTGATGTTAGGTTTTAAAAAGCATTTTCCTGCTCCAGTTCCACTAGGCACAGACCATAGTTCTGGTGGATGAGGGACTGAGCTACCATGGGTGAATCTACCAGGGATGTGGGTGCGGTGGAGAATAAGGGCAAACTTCTAGCATTGCTGAGGGTGAAACACTGAAAACCCTTTGCACCCAGAACTCTTCTGTTTGCTGTGTTCTCATTCCCTAGTTATGTTTTTGTCTGCCCCCTTTTCTTTGGATGCCTAAACTGTATGGACTTTATCAGACGCATAGAATAAGGCAACATAAGAACGCCACATAACCGTGAAAGGGCACATGTACCACACAACATCACCCTCTCGCAGTTATGTCCCCTTAGAAACCCGTACTTTTAAATTGTCGATTGATCCCCCCGTGATGGTTTTTTCCTGACATAACTGGCGTGTGAATCCTTGTTTCTTTCTTTTTTCTTTTTTTACCATACTTACCCTTTCAATGGCTGGTCCAGCATGAACACTTCCGGGTGAGATCATGACATCCAGGTAAGTGACACACTTTTTATGATCCTCCCCGGGTTACTTGTAAGTTTTAGAGTGTGTTTTTGTGCTTTTCCCCACTTTTTTACTGTTATTTTTGTTTTTGTTTTTAAATTTCCCATGCAATGACGTCTCGCAATATTCCACGGAATTTCAAAGGAGGAAGCGAACAGAGTTCCATTCACTTCCTCTTTCATTGCTGGAGCTGCCTTTGCCAGAATTAGAGGTAAGTGAAGGGGGAGCATTCTTTTGCTGGCATAAAAACTGATATTTTTTTTATGTCAGCAAAAGAACAGTTTAAGGAGATCGTCTGATAAAGTCCTATGGCTAAATGTTCAACTGAAGTTTTAAGTTACTGTAATGTTAGACGTTTGAGGACTGAAGGAAGAATTCCTGGGGGAGGCAGAATTCTTATTTGGGGGACGATGCCTCATTTTGCCCCCTCATAACTACACTCGTGGACTCTACCAGCCCCTCCCCACACTGCAAACTACTTCCAAACATGATGGCTGCACTGTTGAGCCCCTAGTTGTGACTTACCCAATATCACATCCTTTAGGATACAGGTCGACCCCCATATCCACAGATTCTATATCCACGGTTTCACTTATCCACATCCAAAAATATGTTCTCTCTAGGCCTTTCTAGGTCCTCCAGTGCGATTCTATGGTCAGCGTCTGGTATTTATCTCATTTAAAATAATAGGATTCCCTATTATCCACAGGTTCAGTTATTCACCAGGAGGTGTCTTGGAACATATCCCCCCCCCCCGGATACAGGGGGTTGACCTGTATTTCTGGCTACCTACGCCAGGGGAGGACAAAATGTCTCCCCACCCTCTGCAGCAGCAGCCTTAGCAAGCATAGTAAGCAGTGAGGGATGCTGGGAGTTGGAGCTCAACAATATCTGGAGAGCCAGACTTAACCCTTCCACTGTTAATAAATAAATAAATACACAGCATTTGAACCCTATGACAGTCCTCCTCTACCATGTAGTGAGGCTACATTGTCCTGTAACTACAAAAACAACGGAGAAGTTACAGTTATGCTGCAGGACTCAAATTATCCTGTGTTAAATGACAGTTGCAATGTAACTTTGTTGTTGTGTGCCTTCAAGTCATTTCCAGCTTATGGCGACTCTATCACAGGGTTTTCTTGGCAAGATTTGTTCAGAGGGTTTTTGCCCTTGCTTTCCGCTAAGGCTGAGAGAGTGTGACTTGCCCAAGATCACCCAGTGGGTTTCCATGACCAAGTGGAGAATCTGAACACAGGTCTCCAGGATCCAAGACCCAAACTACTATACCATGTTGACTCTGCACAATGCAGCTTATCTACCCTATATTATTGGTGGAACTGATTAATGACAATTAATTAATTCACTGTTTAAAACTACTTACTTGCAGTCTACAAGCCCAAAACCCCACGTTCCCCAGCCTGATATAAATGCAAGCTTGGACTTAAACTGTGACCTTTTCTTACTGAATCAGCAAGAGCATCAGCTGCAACCGGGTTAGAAAATGAGCCCGGCTTTTCAGGAGTTTGTTTGCCACTTCTAGTCTAGTGGTAGCCTTCTTGACACATTTTTATTTCTTGAGCAGTATATTGGTTCACTTTAATTTAAACTGTCTCTAAAAATAAGCTAGATTTGGGTGAGGGGAGTAGCCTGGAAATGAAACAGCCGCCACACCAGTCCTCTTGTAACATAGTATGTGTGTGGTTTTGCCCCTTCAATCTATCGTGTATTCCAGCATATAAGATGACTGGGCGTATAAGACGACCCCCCCAATTTTTAAGTAAAAATATAGAGTTTGCTGCCACCACCACCCATCCAGCCAGCCACCCAGCTGGAAAGCCTGCCCCCCACCAGCCAGCCAGCTCAGTGGCTGTAGATGATGGAATAGTCTGTGAAATTAAAGGACTGAAAACAGCTAAAACAGCATGGGATACTTTGAAAAATCTCTGTGGTGTTCAGTCTTTGGAAAGTAAGGTTGCATTAATAATGAAGTTGGTTAATATGAAACTATCAAATCCCAAATTTTTGAATGATCACATTAATGAATGAGCACATTAATGATTTTAGAGCCACATTGGCAGATAAGAGAATTTCACCATAGACAAAACTTGATGCAAAATGATAAGTTTGAATCCAGAAATTCTAATTTTAGGCTAACTTGTCCTGAAAAGAAACATCATTTTGACTGCCTTTTGTCTCTCCTGAGCTAAATGGAGGGCAATTAACACTTCAAAGGCAAAGCAGTCATTCTCACAGCAAGAGGAAGAATCTGCTGGGGAAACTGCCCAGGCAATTTAACACTTCA
Organism: Gambelia wislizenii; assembly: GCA_030847615.1. Taxonomy (NCBI): domain Eukaryota; kingdom Metazoa; phylum Chordata; class Lepidosauria; order Squamata; family Crotaphytidae; genus Gambelia; species Gambelia wislizenii. Next base: position 266,745,623 of record JAUMIR010000002.1, read on the forward strand.
AAGACAAGGCAGTCATTCTCACAGCAGGGGAAAAGATCTGCTGGGCATATAAAATGACCCCCCACTTTTGAGAAGATTTTCAAGTGTTAAAAAGCAGTCTTATACTCAGAAATAGTATATATATAATTCTCTTGGGTATGTTGTCGTTTCCAGTGTGCTGATTGGCTGCTTAGGAAACTGACCAACCCATCACAGCTTGGTTGGGCAGCCAATCAGCACACTGGAGGCGGGATCATGTGGAGTTTTACCTCCAGTGTAAACATGGCCACCGGCAAGGAGTGAGTAGCAGGGGATCTGTGTGGCATGGTGTGTGCGGGGGCTTGGGGAGGGCAGCAGGGGGCGGGGAGGGCTGCGGTGGGGGGGTAGGTGCCGTGTGGTGGGAGGATGCAGCAAGTGGGGTGGGGGAGCAGCGTGTGTGTGTGCGCACATGCGGGGGTGGGGTGGGCAGCAGGGGCCGAGACGGCCATAGTGGGGGGTCAGGTGCCAGATGGAGGGAGGTGGTGGGGTGGGAGCAGCATGTGTGTGTGCATACGCAGGGGCTCGGGGAGGGCAGCAGGGGGCAGGAGGGCTGTGGGGGGGAGGTGGCAGGGGGGTGGGGAGGGAGTGGCGTGTATATGTGTGTGTACACAGAGGGGTGGGGGCAGCCGCTGTGGGGGGGCGTGGTCAGGGAGAGGGAGGCGGCAGGGTGGGGTGGGGAGGAAGCAGCATGTGTGTGTGTGTGTGCACGCGTGCAGGGGATGGGGAGGGCAGCAGGGGGAATGGTGTATGCTACACTGGGTATATAGCTAGTATATATATAATTCTCTTGGGTATGTTGCATTTCCCAGTGTGCTGATTGGCTGCTCAGGAAACACACCCAACCTAAACCCAACCAATCGCTACCCACATGCAAATTCCCTCTCTACTTCACAATGCACTCCTGTCACTCAATCTGTGGTCCAGATTGGGACCCAGGTCGTCAACTGGTGGCTGCGGGACGATGCTGTTGCCGCTGCAACATGACCCAGGCAGTCAACTGGTGGTGGTGGTGGAGGAGGTAGCAGCAGGGCAACAGAGTGAGTCACCCTCAGCAATTCTGGGGAAAGTGTGGAACGCTGAGAAGGGGGAGGAGGAATTTAAATCCACCAGCCTACCTTACAGGGTTGTTGTGAGGTCTAATGGGCATTTTGGGGGAGTTTTTTTTAATGGCATATGATACACTGAGTCCAGCTAGTTTGTTTTTATTTCTATAACATTTTTTAAACTAAAAGTAACCTTCCTACCTTCCACACAAAAAACAATAGCTAATTACATTACAATGAATCACCTCTTCTCCCAGTTTATTTTTGCTGACTTTTATAAAATCAGAAAGCAGTAATAGAGATGTAAAATTTCCAAAACTTTTGAAACCATGGTGGACCCCGACCCCGCCACCCAATTGTAAAAACTGAAGCGATGTGGTATTGGCCCCCTTTACTGATTGATTGTCAGTTTGTTACTTTAGGAACACAAAATGCACTAAGTATAATTTTGTTTGGCATAAAATTAGCATGTTTCGTATATAGAGCCAGTTAAAGGCGCCTGCAGCGTCAGCATCCTTAGGGGGCCCCATCACTGAGTGCGGGAGCCTTAGTAACCCTCCCTCTGCAAAAACATTACGGTATTAGTAATAATCTGAATATCCTGTACTGTGAATAGCTTAGGTTGAGTTAGGTACATTGACCTGAGATAAACATATGCCCCCCCCCAAATAAAGCATTGCAGGGGCCCCCAAAATTCCTTAATCCTGTCCTGTTCGTATATTAAAAAGAAGGGTTTATTCATATTCCATAGCAACAAGTTGGAATCAAACATTTATTCCCATAAAAAGAACTGGGAAAAGGGAACCATGACTAGGAATTGCAATGGTCAGATAATGTACATCATCTTACGCAAAAGTCTTCCCATTACATAGTTTTTAGAAATACTGTAATTTGGGGGGAATGAAAATAGACAGACAGACAGACAGGTTTTATCCATCATCCTTAAAAAAAATAATCTATAATCCATTTTATTTTCAATTTTTTAATATTGCCATTATTTGTAGGGGGAAAAGGCTTCCAGATAAAACAGGGGGGGAAAAAATCCTCTCTGAATTTTTTCACCCCCAGCCCCCACATCTCTAAGCAGTAGCTTCTCAACCAGCTAGTTACAAACACAATGCCTAAGCCCCTTTGCTGCTTCCCACTAGAGTAGTCCCATTGAACAAACTGTTGAATGTTGACTCAACAGTTCTGTAAATCCTATTGCTTCCATGGGTCTACTCTTGTGGGGGCTAGCAAAGAGTCTCGAGCCATACTTTCATTTTGACAAGTTGTAATTCATAGCCTCCATTTCCAAATGAGTAACCGTTCATCCCTTGTTCATAATAGAATCAGATTCTGTGGCGTCACTAAGGCTGGTGTCACGCCTCCCCTTGACAGTGTTGACCTGGTGTGGTCTGGCCTCTCCGCGCCCCCCTAGTGCTGCCACTGATCAGATTCCTTGATTCCCAGTTGTGTCCTACATTGCTAGATAACGTAGACATTAGTTCAACTTATGTCTGTGTAACTCACTTTTTTGGTCACTGTGAAGGTTAGAATCCTCTGCAAACTTCCCCCCTAAAGCACCTTTTAGCTGAAGGGTGGGCAGTGTGGCCCCTGAAGCCCCCCACCAGTCCCCCCAAAACCTACAACTCCCCTGCAATTTTCAAGCAATTTTTGCCTCCAAACCCCCTACAAAGCCCCCTCAAATATGCAAAAACATATGAAAATAGCCCCTCTGCATCCTCCCAGGTACCACAGAACTATCCTCAGATACCTTCATTTTCTTCTGCAGTCCCTCTCAAAATGGCAACAGGAAGTGACACAATATCATTACCTGTTGCCATTTTTAGAGGGACTGCAGAGGAAAAAAGCTATTTAGGTTTGCCTGGGGAGTGCAGTTTATAGTGCAGGCTGGGTGGAAATTGGACCCTCACATTATACAGCTACCCCCTTTTTTTAGGTGCTGCTGCCCCCACAACATGACCATTTATTGGCTAGTGGAGGGTGGGTGCAAGAGTGGAGAAACATCCAGCTACGTTCCTAGAGCTGGATGCACAGCAATGGCATCATCCTCTAGGAGTTTCGCTATAGGAACAGAGCTGAACACTTTTCTGTTTCCCCTACCCTGACTGTCCAGTGGCTGACAGATTGCAATGTTTGAGGGGGGCTGCAGTAGCTAAAAGGTGGGCTTTAGGGAGGGTGAGAGGCAGATATGTCCTGTGTGGAACTTTATGATACCCCACCCCCCACCCTGCATGTATGATCTTGGCCATTGCTAATAAATCCTGGCCACAAGGAGTAAAGAAGTTGCCTTTGCAGACCTGCAGTTTAGCAAACCCAGAATAAGATCATAAACAAACAAACTGAAGAGCCAAGAGGGAAAGGGGCCAGGCCTTGGGGAGCTTTACCCTCCTTCTTCTTGAGATCATTTTCTGTGAATGAGTAAAATCTCAGCTGCAAAGTGCCAAAGGTAGAGAAATGAACTGCACTGGGTTGTAGCCTGAACATTAAAAAGGTTATGTACGGTGCTGAACCAATGTTGGTGATAAGAGTTTGGCACCTTGTATAGCTCCTTTAAAATTCAAACTAAAAACGTACTGTGGATTCAACACCCCACTGACATAGGGTCACAGGCTGCTACTGCTTGGGCTCAGTGGGGTGTTGGACTGTTTTCTCATTGGCTTTATCTAAAGCAGTACTTTTCAGGCTATCTCACAAGAGGGACAGGCAATTACTATTTGCCAGTGTACCAGAGAATGCCCTTTGGACACAACTGTTTCTCCCCTCCCCCTGGAAATGTGCTTCAGGGACAGGTCCAGGAACCAGCCCTTTAAGTAGCACTGATCTAGGGTGCTTACTATTAAGTCTGCTGCCTTGTCCCCCTGCCCAATAGGCTTCACTGATAAACCTCCAAGCTCTTCCCCCCTCACTTCCAAACGCTATTGCCTGTCTCTGCCAAGTTCCACCACAAAGTCCATGAGGGCCCATCTGTCCTGACCCATGAAGCATCCTTCTTGACTCCCAGGTAGGATGGACACATGATCTACGGTAATTCAGAGCTTGGGAAAGTTTTGGGATGGCAGTCCCAACAAACCACCAGCCTGCATGACCACTGCTCTTGCTGGGTAGGGGATTCTAGAGATTACCGTCCAATAATGTAACTCATCCCAGAACTGGTCTCTCCATTCTTTCCCTGCCATTCTCTGTTGCCATTAGGGAAAAAGAGTAATAGGTGGGACAGAATTTCCTTCATAGGGAAATCCTTTTCCCTCTCATACTTTGCAACTACGCAACAAGATTAGGTGAGCTATGGAACCTCTTTCGTTCTTGGTCATATAGAAATTTTGTTCCTTCTTAGTTCCTGTAGTTACCATGCTTTTCTGTCTTACCTTCTTCTTCAGTAGCCATGTTGTCTCTACTCTTTAAGCTGGTGAGTCAAGATGGAGTCTCTCTCTCTCTCTCTCTTTCCCAAACCTATTCATTCATATATATATATTTTTAGGATTTAGGCTCTCAATGCAAATGTAAATGCATAGCCATAAGTAAAGTTTTAAGTTGTTTAACTTGAAGCTACGAGGCGAAGCACAAAAATCAGTGTGTACAGAGCCATTCTACTTTATGGGTCTGAAACATGGGTCACCTATCGCCAACACTTACGACTCCTCGAACGCTTCCATCAGCGCTTTTTATGCACAATCCTAAATATACACTGGACTGACTATGTGACGAATGTTGCTATCCTTGAGCAAGCAGGGATCACAAGCATTGAGGCCATGATATTGAGAACGCAGCTGCACCGGGCAGGGCATGTTTCTAGGATGGAGGACCATCGCCTCCCAAAAATACTACTCTACGGTGAACTTGCCACGGGTCAGCGTAAGAGGGGCGCTCCAAAAAAGCGATACAAGGACTCCCTGAAACAACATCTCAGGCTCGGCCAAATTGATCACCAACAATGGTCCGCCCTGGCCTCACATCGGGAGGCATGGAGACGCACTATCCACAATGCTGCAGCTTTATTTGAGAACTCACGCCGAACAAGTGTTGAAGAGAAACGACAACGCAGAAAGAATCACAACCCGGAAACATCACCCAAGGAGACCTTCTGCTGTGCTTTCTGCAACCAGACTTGTCTATCTCGGATTGGCCTTTTTAGTCATCAGTGCGCTTGCAGAAAGCACGGGATGAGTCCTTCCTGAATCTTCGTTTGCGAAGAGAAGCCAGAGAGAGAGAGACCTGCCTTTTTTGTTTCTTGGAGTTTAGGGCAAAGTTATGTACAATTGAGTCACACTTTCTTAAACTGCTGCTCTGCTAGAGGAAAGTTAACAGTTTTAACTTCATAGAGTTTCCCCCCCAAAAAGGGGACACTTTTAATTCCTCATCATCTGTTACAGAGAAGAATCTTCCATTTGAAGGGCTTTCTGACTCAGGGCTCTATCAGATTAGTCTAAAGAAGTGTGAAGTCTCATAAGATAGCTCCATACTTTTTGCTAGGGTTTGCTGCTAGGGTTTGCTGAATCTCCTCATACCATTCTTTGGGGGAGGGGTCTGCTGGTAGCAGTTTACTGGATCTGTACTAGGGCTCTTCCAAAACCAATGTATGATTTACTGAAGTGATTGTATGGTTTTGAAAGGCAATTTTTCTCATCTTTGATTTATTATTTTTTTAAAAAAGTATACCAATATAGTGGAAAACCACTACTTCACTAATGCACTATGCTTTTGTGTGCCTTCAAGTTGTTTCTGATTTACAGCAACAGTAAGGGAACCCTATCATGGGGTTTTCTTGGCAATATTTGTTCAGAGGAGGTATGGCTTTGTCTTCCTCTGAGGCTGAGAGAATGTGACTTGCCCAAGGCCATCCATGGGTTTCCATGGCCAAGCAGGGATTTGAACCCTTGTCTCTCTCAGTCCAGCACTCAAACCAGCTCATCACATTGGCTCTATAGTACTATAATGCTTTATTAAAAATGAAAAGAAAATAAAGGAAGAGAAGAAAAGGGAACATGTTGTTCCCATATATCTTGCAATTAAAATGAAACCTACGCTATGGTGGGAATACAGTGTTGCAGCTGGTGCCAAGAATTGCCAGAAAATAGTTGTGGACAACAGAAATGTTGTTTGGATATATTTATATTTAAATCCCCAAGAACTACAGCAGCAAAGATAGAAACCTCTTCATACATTTGCCCCATCTAAAGGAGTCCTTAAATTAAGAACCCTAAGAAGGCAGAACCAGAGGCCTTGAAGTTGCCTGTCTGGACAGTAGGCCAAGTGACTCCACAGGTCTCCAGGCCAATAGTCTGGTCAAACACTCTGGTTAGATCTAGTTCTATTTGAATTATAGCAATGGTTTCTAAAGTTCCATATATGCACAAATACAACAGTGTAGTTAATAGAATTTTAAAATCAGAATCTGTGCCCTCCTTTTGGGGAAGGGGAAGATGTTTAGATGACCCCTCTGCTTGTAAGCTTACTCTCTCCACTCACACTCAGAACCTGGCATTATGAAATTCTGAAGGCCTGTTGCAACCCAAAGGCCAAGGAAAGCAGGAATCCTCAGAGGGGTTATGTTGTTGGTTGAACTTGGTATAACCAACAATGATCCATAACTCCTATTTGGGAAAGTTTCCTTAAAAATTTAACTCACTTGGAAAACAAAATGTTGCTCAGTGGTTGGTGATTCTCATCCTTTGGGCTTCTAGAAAATGGTTGGATTTTGACTCCCAGAATGCATGGTGGTTGGGGCTTCTGGGAGTTGCTGTCCACAAACTTCTGGAGGGCCAATGGTTGAGAACCCTTCCTTCAAGAGTTGGTGGTCGCAGGTCTCAAAAACAGGTCCTGTGGGGTTTCTTCCCATCCCCACCCACTGCCCAAATGAGGTCAGCTTCCCTGAGGACTTACTTACCTGTTGAGGAAGGGATGGGGCTGATACTGTGGTGTCAAGAGGGGGCTCCTTACTCCAGCGAGAGGCAGAGGAGGTGGAGGGCCCCCCGGTGGCATTGCTGAAAGCTGCAAGAAGCTGGGAATGGGGTGCAGTGCAGTGAGCTGGGTGGTGGGCACCTCAGCGTGGGTGGGGGGCTTGCTGTAGCCCAGGCTGATGACAGGAACATTGTGGGGCAAAGGTGCTGGGGAAGTCTCAGAGGGAGGACTCCCTTTGGCTTGTGGGGAGGATGAGGTGGGACTAGAGGTGAGGGGCGGGGGGGCCTCTACCTCCTCTTCCCCACTACCTGGGGAGTGGAGAGCGGCTGGGGAAGCAGGTGGCAGAGGATCTTGGGGCTCCGGGGCGACAGGCAGCTGGGGGCTCTTCAGTTTCTCCATCATTTTGACTCTGCTTCTCATCTGTGGGGAGAACAGAAGGAAGATGAGACAGGTACATGACACCCTGGCTCTCTTGGGCCAGCCTGCTGCTCCACGAGTGTGGAAAGAGACATAACAGTGCACCTGAGGGACAAGCAGAATTTGGGAACGTTCCTTTTTTGGACTATAATTCCAAGAATCCTTCAGCCATCCTGAACCCTAACAGAAAAAAAGTAACTCTCCTGAGCTTTGTGAAGTCCAACGCTTTCATGGCTGGCATCCATAGATTTTCCTTGGGTTTTTTTCCGGGCTGTGAGGATCTCTGAGGATGCCAGCCACAGATGCAGGCGAAACGTCAGAAAGAAACTATTCCAGAACACGGCCTCACAGCCTGGAAAAAAACCAAGGAAAATCTCCCGAGCTTTGTTCCCCACTATCAAAAAATGTGCTGACAGTCCTGAAAATACAAAATCTATGTCATATACCAGGAAATGCAAGATGGATAGGGTGTATCTGTGCTGCACAGTTATAACCATTGGGTGCCTCTTTAGCTGCTGCGGCTCCATCTTACAGAACCCTGGGATTTATAGTTTGGTAAGGCACTTGGACATTGTGCCAGAGAACTCCACTGTAGTCTCCTGAACTACATGAGCTCTCTTAGCACAGAATTCTGCATACCTCCTCAAACTACAAGCCATAGGATAGAGCCATGTCTGCCTCAAACTGGTATCAAAGTGATATAACTGCATAGTATAAACACTGTACACTCAAAAAGTCAAGAAGAGCAAGGGCATGGCAGTCCACAACAGGGCAATGTCACCATGTAGGCCCCTGCTGTGATGTCCCACCACAGATAAAAGAGGATTCATCCATTGTCTAGAGCAGTGATTACCAAAGTGGGCGCTACTGCCCCATGGTGGGCACTGCAGTGATCCAGGGGGGCGGTGATGGCCACAGGTGCATTTGGGGGCGATGAATAACTTTAAGGGGGCAGTGAAAGCATAAAAGAAAGAAGAGAAGATTTAGAAAAATTGATTTATGTATTCTGCTCATAACGCTTAATTTTTCTTTGAACAACGTACTGGACGTTGGCTCGGTTCCCGCATACTCCCTCACTTGCATTGAGGTATGTGCAATCGCGCACTGCTACTGTTCATATGGTGCCACTGAATTGTTGTTCCAAAACACGTGAGCACTACGAGCATTGCTGCGGGCAACTGCCACTCGTGCGATTGGTCGATTGCAAGGCCAAAGCCTGGAACGGCAGCGGCAGTACTGGCTACTGACAGTACTACCAGCAGATTTTGGAGCACGCTGTGAATCAGGAGATTTCCCGTAATTATTATGGGAAAATTACAGCGTAATATAACTCTGAGGACTTTTTCGGACAGAGAAATACACCGCAAGAAGGGTCATCCCTCTTGTGACGCTGCTGTGTGGCGGGGTGTGTGTGTTTTGTATGACACCGTCCCCCTGCCGATTCTGTTCTGGTACAGATCTCAGCTCCAGAGTCATATTTGGCCGTTTCTTAATCACGGAAGTTGACTGTGTTACGAAATGTCCTTCTTGCCGCACAGCAGCATCGCAAAAGTCCTAAGTTAGATTGTTGTGATATTGTGACAAGTTAAAGTTAACTAACAAATAGTGTGACTATAATTGGTGAGTATTATTTATTTATTTTGTAATAATTATATGCGCTTTACAATTAATAATATCATGTTTATTTATTTCATTAATATTTATTTTAGTTTGTTTTTTACAAAAATATTTCAAAAAATTACAAAAAAATATTAATTAAAAATACCTCCATATAAATTTTATTTTTTCTACAGATAATAATGGCTCAACCAAAGAAAAAATGTAGACAATATAATACCGAATATTTGAAATATGGCTTTATTGAGTCATATAAACAATACATTACCAATGTGCCTGATTTGCCAGAAAATTTTATCAAACGAAGCTATGAAGCCTTCCAGACTACAAGAACATTTGACTAAAATTAATGGTGATAAAAAAGATAAGGATTTATCCTAATTTTGAACACTAAAAGAATTTTTTTGCAAACAACCAACATTGGCAAAACTCTTTTCAACCGCAACCACACAAGATGGCGATGGCTTTCTTGCTTCTTACAATATTTCGTTAATGATTGCCAAATTGGGAAAACCTCATACTATTGATGAAGAACTAATTATACCAGCTATAAGTGAAGTAATACGTACTGTGCTACACAAGCCAGCATCTGATATTATCAAGAAAATTTTGTTGAGCAATAATACGGTGCAAAGAAGAATTAATGAAATGGCTCAAGATGTTGAAGATTCATTGTGTGGCTATTTAAAAACATCTCGGTTTTCTATTCAACTTGATGACTCAACTTTGTTAGGAAATGAAGCTTTACTTTTAGCATACATGCAGTTCACAAAGGAAGAACACATTTGCCAAGAATTATTATTTGCTAAATATTTGCAAACTGATACTAAAAGAGAATCAATATTTCATGCATTGGATGAGTTTTTTAAAGAAAAAGAAATACCTCTGAGTAATATCTTATCAATAGCCACAGATGGTGCTCCAGCGATGGTTGGGCGCTACAGGAGTTTTCTTGCATATTAAAAAAAGGAGGTGCCGAATGCATTCGCAGTACACTGTATCATCCATCATCAACATCTCGTTGCCAAAAATTTAAGTGCACGCCTACATAATTCATTACAATATGTAATTAAAGCTATCAACACAATCAGAAGCAAATCATTGAATGACAGATTATTTAAACAGCTTTGTATTGATAATGATGAAGAATTTAATCGTTTGCTGCTTCATACAGAAGTTCGTTGGTTGTCAAAGGGTGCCTGTCTAGATAGGTTTTATAAGCTGTTTAACTCGGTTCTGGATGCTTTACGATCCAATTTAATTCAATCCAAAAGTGACATCGCTTACTTGACCAACTTGTTTCAAAAATTTAATGAAAACAATCTTCAGCTTCAAGGTGATGAACTGAATTTAATAAAAACAAAATCTGTTATTTCTGCATTTGTGACAAAACTTCTTCTGTACAAATGAAATTTTGGACAAGGGGAATTCAGCCAGTTCCCAAATTTATCAGGAAAAAAAAGCAGAAAAAAAAGATGAAGACATACTTTCTTATTGTGAGCACTTGGATGCTCTCCATTCAGATTTTAATCAATGATTTGATGATATTTTAAAAATGAACATACCTGATTGGATTTTGGATCCTTTTTCAAGTGCAAACACAGAAGAATCTCCACAGTTACAAGAAGAACTGATGGAAGTAACTACAAATGATGAATTGAAATTTAAATTCAAAAGTGGCTACCAACAATTCTGGCTGCAAAAGGAGATCCCTACTGCTTATCCTGAAATATGGGCTGTAATTCAAAAGTTCTTAATTGCATTTCCTTCATCATATTTAGTGGAACATGGATTCAGTGCGGTATCCAATTTATTAACAAAAAAAGAAACCGATTGCAAATAGTCAATCGCGGTGATTTAAGATTAGTGCTGATGAAAATAGAGCCAAGGATTACTAAATTGGTAGCAGCATACCAGGTTCATCCTTCTCATTAAGATGATTTTGAATGTTTTAACTTTTTTTGTATTACCTTTCTATTCTGAGTTCCATAAATAGTTTCATAATTTCCAACTTCAATGTTTCTAATTTACACCTTTCTTTACTATATTTTATGAAAAAGGTAGAAACATTAATACATATATCCTTCTGTTTAATTGCTATTAAAAAAAATTTTAAAAAATAATTTCCAGGGGGCGCTGAGTAATATTTTTTTCTGGAAAGGGGGCGGTAGGCCAAATAAGTTTGGGAACCACTGGTCTAGAGCAAAGGAAGAAAAGTCTTTGAGTAATTCCACTAGGAACAGCAGCTTTCACCCACAATTAACCTGAGCCTTAGGACTTTATTACACTACACTGTTATAGCTCTATTATCTGACATTAATTGCTCTGACTGCCTCCTGTGGAATTCTGGGGTTTGTAGTTTAGTGAGGCCTAACAGAAATCTGGCTGAGAATGCTAAATGCTATTCCCTAAACTACTAACCCCAGAATTCCACAGGAGGCAGCCAGAGCAGTTAAAGTGGAATAATAGCGCTATAACCGTGTAGTGTGATATTGGACAATTTATCAGTCCACAGGGCACATTCTCTCCCTTGACTGGACCATGTGGTCAAGATCCTGCCCAAGAGGAAGCAGAGTATAAATCACCATCAGTGTTGTTCTGGGGGGCTTCCACTGAATCGCTGGGCTTTCAGCTGTGTAACTGTTGCTTGGCAATTTGGGGGTGTGCCAACAGCAAATCAGTGGTTGTAGGTGGAGTGTGATAAGGTCCCAGGCACTATTCAAAGTCACACAACCAAGTGAAATGAAACAGTGTGCTTGCTGGAGGTCTGGAGGGCAATGGTTCTACTTTTTTATGTGGCTGTGTAGGATGCAAAGTGGCTGGAGCCCGAGAGCTCCTGTGCTCCCCCTGCTACCCTCCATTGGCTGTGGGCATGTGCCCCGGGAGCTGTTGTGCAATGAGGCACCAGATACTTCCACAACAACCAAAAAAGTACATAAGCTGTTATATGCTACCTATTGCAGTGTATGAGAGCTAGTGTAGTGCAGTGGTTTCAGTGATGGACTGTGGCTGCAGACACAACTACAGAAATAACGCAGTTTGACACCACTTTAACTTCCATGGCTCAGTGCTATGGAATTCTGGGGTTTGTAGTTTTGTGAAATTATTTAGCCTTCTCCGTGGCTCTAGAGGAGGTCTTGAAATGTGAAGTTTCCCAACTAGAATTCCCGAAAGGGTCTGGTGATTCTCAAAAAGATCTTAAACATCCAACCCAGGAATATCAAGATGTTTCAAATGTCTGCCTCAGTAAGATTATTTTTGCCACTTTTTTTTTTTACTGGATAACCATTAACAATTTGTACTTCTGTATCTATAAAGAATAAATTTATCATTACAAACTATTCCTTATAACAGTAAACATAAACAATGAATGACACATTTTCAGATAATGAGCAACATACTTATAATCAATAAGATTATAAGAAAGTTAAGGGGTGATATGATAGCCCTGTTTAAGTATTTGAAGGGGTGTCACATTGTTTTCTGCTGCTCCAGAGATTGGAACACAGAACAATGGATGCAAGCTCCAGGAACAGAGATTCCACCTCAACATTAGGAGGAACTTTTTGACAGTAAAAGCTGTTTGGCAGTGGAACACACTCCCTCAGAGCGTGGTGGGGTTTCCTTCCTTGGAGGTCTTTAAACAGAGGCTGGATGGCCATCTGTCGGGGATGCTTTGATCGTGATTTCCTGTGTGGCAGGGGGTTGGACTGGATGGCCCTTGTGGTCTCTTCCAACTCTACAATTCTATGATTCTATGATTCTATAAGATATATTCCACACATTATGTAAATAAGTCACAGAGAGCAACTTGAATAACTCAAGAACAGAGATGGTTTAGCAGAGGATCTCACAAAAAACAGCTGAGGTTTAATTGCTCATTCAATCCATGTGGGACTGCCTTTCTTAACAAAAAGACCAAATTGCTTCTCTTCTTAAAAGAACAGTGTTAGATTCAAGCCCAGGTCATATTTGAGACAAAACTTAAAGGGAATCATGATGATGTCTTTTATTTTAAAAAATGTTCATAAAATTGTGTGTCATGTGTCCCTGTCCTTAATTAGCTTTTATGTTCTATTATATGTGTCTTCAATGAGCAGTTTATTACAGGGACATATTATAACATGAACAACCCCTTAGTCTGACAAGTAGAAAAGGAATGTAACTTACTTATTTTATGAGTAATAGAATGAGTAAACTGTTTAATGTTCAAACTTTCATAGAATCATAGAGCTGGAAGAGACCACAAGAGCCATCCAGTCCAACCCCCTGCCTTGCAGGAATACACAAAGCATTCCCGACAGATGGCCATCCAGCCTCTGTTTAAAAACCTCCAAAGAAGGAGACTCTACCACACTTGGAGGCAGTGCATTCCACTGCCAAACACCTCTTACCATCAGGAAGTTCTTCCTAATGTTTAGGTGGAACCCCTTTTCTATAGTTTCAGTTCATTGCTCCAAGTCCTAGTCTCTGGACCAGTAGAAAATAAGCTTGCTCCATCCTCAATATGACATTCTTTCAAATAGTAAACATCATGTCTCCTCTTAACCTTCTCTTCCCCAGGCTAAACATACCCAGCTCCCTAAGCCGCTCCTCATATGGCATGGCTTCCAGACCTCCTACCATTTTGGTCACCCTCCTCTGGATACGTTCCAGATTGTCCATATCCTTCTGGAATTGTGGTGCCCAGGACTGGACACAGTATTCCAGGTGAGGTCTGACCAAAGTAGAATAGAGTGGCACTATTACTTCCCTTGATCTAGATACTATACTCCTATTGATGCGGCCTATTGAGGGCAGCAAGAACACCTTCCACACTTACTGTATAACGGCCTGTCAATATTGGGATAGGATGAATGGGTTTATGAAGGTCAGTATGGATTAGTTTGTCCTTTAAATGTGAAAATCTTCCAAAACCTACAATGGAATGCAATTCATATCCTGCTATTTGATTAACAATATGCCGATGCTTGATGATAATGCCTTTTATCCTTTGTGCCAATGGATTGAATGTAATTGTCCAAAAATATACATTCAAGGCAACCCCACTCTAAATAAATTTTGCCAAGAAAACCCCATGATAGGTTCATCTTAGGGTCACCTAAGTCCCAGCAGACTGGAGGAGAGCAAACGTTGTTCCCATCTTCAAAAAGGGGGAAAAAGAGGATCCCAACAATTATCGTCCAGTTAGTCTGACATCAATACCAGGGAAGATTCTAGAGCAGATCATTAAACAGAGAGTCTGTGAACATTTAGAAGGCAATGCCATAATCACAAAAAGTCAACATGGGTTCCAGAGAAAGAAGTCATGCCAGACTAATCTGATCTCTTCTTTTGATAAAGTTACCAGCTTGGTAGATGAAGGGAAGAATGCTGTGGACATCGCATACCTTGATTTCAGTAAGGCCTTTGACAAGGTTCCCCATGACATTCTTGCAAACAAGCTTGTAAATTGTGGGCTAGACAAGTTAACTGTTCAATGGATTTGTAATTGGTTGACCGGCCGAACCCAAAGGGTGCTCAGCAGTGGCTCCTCTTCGTCTTGGAAAGATGTGACCAGTGGGGTGCCACAGGGTTCTGTCCTGGGCCCAGTGCTATTCAACATCTTTATCAATGACTTGGATGAGGGAATTAGGGGCATACTTATCAAATTTGCAGATGACACCAAATTAGGAGGAGTAGCTAATACCCTAGAGGACAGGATCAAAATTCAGAATGACCTGGATAGACTGGAGAGCTAGGCCAAAGCTAACAAAATGAAATTCAATATGGAGAAATGTAAAGTACAGTACTGCACTTAGGGCGGAAAAATGAAATGCATAAATATAGGATGGGAGAGACCTGGCTGAATGAGACTACGTGCAAAAGGGATCTAGGAGTCCTAGTAGACCACAAGTTGAACATGAGCCAACAGTGCGATGCGGCAGCTAAAAAGGCCAATGCGATTTTGGGCTGTATCAATAGAAGTATAGTGTCTAGATCAAGGGAAGTAATAGTGCCACTCTATTCTGCCTTGGTCAGACCTCACTTAGAATACTGTGTCCAGTTCTGGGCACCACAATTCAAAAAGGATATTGACAAATTGGAGCGTGTCCAGAGAAGGGCAACTAAAATGGTGAAAGGTCTGGAAACGATGCCTTATGAGGAGAGACTTAGGGAGCTGGGTATGTTTAGCCTGGAAAAAAGACGGTTAAGAGGCGATATGATAGGCCTGTTTAAGTATTTGAGGGGATGTCACGCTAAGGATGGAGCAGGCTTGTTTTCTGCTGCTCCAGAGACTGGAACACGGAGCAATGGGTGCAAGCTCCAGGAACAGAGATTCCACCTCAACATTAGGAGGAACTTTTTGACAGTCAGAGCTGTTAGGCAGTGGAACACACTCCCTCGGAGCGTGGTGGGGTCTTCTTCCTTGGAGGTCTTTAAACAGAGGCTGGATTGCCATCTGTTGGGGATGCTTTGATCAAGATTTCCTGCGTGGCAGGGAGTTGGACTGGATGGCCCTCGTAGTCTCTTCCAACTCTGCAATTCTATGATTCTATGATTCTATGATTCACCATAAACTGGAAACAACTTGAGGGCACACAGCAACAGCAAATGTTAACTTTAGTTTATTAACTGATATACTGATATCCTGTCCTATGTCTGGTGGTCTCATAGTACAGACAATAAAAACAATTTTATAAAATGGATCTACTGACTGACTGTTTTTATAAATTTATAAAACAATTTTGCAATTCCGACCTACAACTTGACTTTAAAGCAGAGCCCACTGGCTAGTACACAGAGATCAACACCACACCTCAAGATCCATTTTCTATAACCAACCTCTATAATACAAATGATCTTATTTGAAAAACCAGGACCAAACCCAAATGGTCTCCCAGCAGATTGTGGCACCCTGGTGGCAGACTGCCTACCTTTGGCAGGGTTCTTTGGTACTGGTCTTGGCCACATTTCATCCCCAAGTTAAATCTTGGCTCTCCACCCATGTTTTTGTGGTGCAGTGACCATTGCTTGGTTCTGGCCTGTCCCATGCCTGCTGAGCTCAATGCCAGCGGGCTTTGGAGGGCACAGGACAGGCATGAGAAAAGGAGCAACCCAGCCCAGGAGGGTGAGATGAAGCTGGAGTCTTGAAGAGCCACCCTCCTCTTCCTTCTCTGCAACCAGTGGCTGCCCAGGTGGCTCCTCCCATCTCTTTAATTGCAGCTGGATTCAATGCTGCCACCACCAGGATGGATCAAGGGTAAGCAGCTCGGACTCTCCTCCTGTTCTTTGCTCTGACCGTCCTTCTCATCATCTCTGGGCACTTCCAGGTTTCCTTCACTCCCCCAATCACCCCAACCACCAAAAAAACAAAAACAAAAACCCACTGCCACCATCTTGATTCATGGCTGTGTGAACCTCAGGCACGGAGAGCTTTGCAGCCTACCGTTTTTGTGAAAAACACAGTGGAAACAAAACAATGCTACTGCAAATTTGCTATAATGCACAGGTATGAGCCTTATTTCTTCTTGTCTAGACAAGCCCAGAGACTCAAATGTAGACTGCAGTTACTGCAAAATGCCCAGATGCCAGGTCTGTCCCTCCGTCTACTCAGGCACCATACTTCCTTCCTGCCTTCCGAAAATGGATTAATGGTTTTTCTATTAAAAGCTTGAAGTAGTCAGTGCTCAGGTTGGAAGTGCAATGATATGTGCAGAGCTTGGAAAAATAAGTGTCCAGAACTGCAGTTTCTATAGTCTTCCTTCCAAGTATGTCCAGAAGCTATGCTGGCTGGGGGTTCTGGGAGTTGTAGTGGAAAAAGTAACATTTCCAAGATCTTTATCTCTGCCCAGAAAGTGCTACTGGCTCTAGATGTCAGACACCAAAGGGTTAGTAGAAAAGGGTTAATGCATTTTGTTTAATAATTAAAAAGCTTTTTAAAAGCTAATGCAAATAAAATTTGTTAGAAGTAGGAAAATTTAACTGTTAAATGGATTCTATATTTTTGTTTAAGTTAAATGGCTACACTAAAGGCATTAGAAGAATGAAGCTGAAAAATGCCATCCATGATCTGTTCCATCCTCCCATTCCCTGTTTTGAGCATTGGGGAGAAGGTTACAACTGCATAAACCTTTGAAGCATCATTTCCCACCCATCCCACTAACCAAGATCCTTCCTTTGCTTTCCCTCTACTCACTGTCCCTTCCAATCTCATCTTCTTGTATTCCCCACATTTTTAATTTATCGATTTCCAGTTGGAACCTAGTAAAATACCACAACTAAGAGTTTCTGGAACTGACAAAGAGCTTCTGGGTGTGGTGTCTGGTGTAGAACATGGAAGGACCACCTGGATGCACAGAAAGCCACCCTTCTTCAAAGCTGCCTTTATTATGGGTGCGTTTAAAATCTTTTTACTTTGGAATTACCTAGGGCTTGTCTATATGGCAAAAATATTCCTCATAGAATTTGAAGAGAATACCTTTTGTCCCAATGGGATCCCGCATCATTTTGCCTTATTTGGAAGGGGGGAGGACTTCAAATACTCAGCAGGAAAAGCCTTCGTGGCTTTTTTCAACTTTTTAAAAAAAACTCTGAAGGAAATGCACATTCCTGCTCGTTAGGACAACTGATTTGCTTTGCTGAGCATTCCTGATAAGAGTGGAAGTGGAAAGTTTGTTGGACGTGCACAAGGAGTGGACCTTGCCAGCAAGGCAAATGCCTGAAACTGCTGTGTTGGATTTTTGCCGTAGTGACTGTGCACTCAGGCAATGAAACAGCCCTTTTCTCTCTTTTTTCTGTTTATTTAAGCAGAAGATCACACTTCCACACCTTGGACATGCTTTTTTAAAAAGCTGTTTGGTGGCATCAACTGGTGACAATAAAAGCTCACGTAATTCATTTGCATATGCCATCTTGATTTGCAGGCATGCCCATTTGAACATCAAACATGTATGACTTTGCATGCCTATGGTCTTGAAGAAAAAACTGTGAGACAAATGATAGCTGCTGCGAATTGGCGTTAATGCTCATCAATCCACATTTCATTGCCTCGTACAGACAAGCCCCAAACTATCTTACTCCAGTCCCGAATACATATAAACAAAAATTCATAGAGTCATTTGCTTTTGTAAGTAACCAGCTGGCAAATGTAAAATATGTTGGCTTCTCATTTAATTCATTAATAACTTGATTGTGAAATTAAGTTACGAATGAAAGTACAACTTGGTCAATTAATTTGGATCTTTTTAACACTACTCAGTTAATGCATTTTGATATCACTTTAACTGCCATAGCTGATTCCTACAGGAACCTGGGGTTTGTGGTTTGGTGAGGCACTAGAGCTCTCCAGCTGAGAATTCTAAGTGTCTCATGAAACTACAGATCACAAGACTTCATGGGATGGAGCTATGGCAGAGTAGTATCAAAGTGCCACAACTATGTGATGTGAAAGAAAATGTTAGAAATGTTAGAAGAGAAAATGGCTAAATTATTGATTTTTAATTAGTTCATTTCTGTCACTGCTAGATGTTCGATATGGCCTTTATTTCTCCCTCCCTCTCTCTTTCTCAATCCCCTCTCCTTCCCAGCTCCTACCTGCAGATTGGAGCGGGGGCTTTCTCTGCAGGTGTTTCAGAAAGTCTTGTGTGAGGGGAATCCCCTGCCGTCAAGGAGAAATGATGAGGTAAGATTGAGGCATCTGATAATCATCAGATGTGGTCGTGGTCTCACCCACAGTCAGAGGGAATAAGCCACAGTCTTGTGTAGGCTCCCCACCCCACCCAAGGTTTTATTCATTATGAGGCAGGTGGGAGGAAATGCTTCATGTACCTCCTCTCTACACAGCAGAGATGGTTTCTTAATGCTACCCCCATCCTGCCCTCAGACAGTTTACTAAATGGATCCTCATATTTATTCCCAAGCCCATATGCTGGTACTGACAAAGAATATTTTGGATTTATACCAGTTTAATCCAAAGCCAAGGGCAGAGAGCCCTGGGCCCTGGGTTCAAATCAGTCCAACCCCACTGAGAGTTCTCCAGTTGGCCATGTCCCCCTTCCCTATGGCAGCCTAGTTTGGTGGCTTCCAGGCTTTTTTATGGATCTCTTTCCCATCCTAAAAGATTGACATGCCTTTCCTAAGGCTGAGCTACTGGATGCAACTCTGCAATTCTATGATTCTATGATCCCCATCCTTTTGGTTAGGGCCCTGCCCATGACACCCCCATAAACATCTCTGCATTTGAACTCAGCCCTCCTCAGACCTGACTTTGATCCTCCCCTTGCCTTAAAAAGATCCTGGGAATAGGAATTTGGTGAGGAAGCTGTCCCAGATATTCAGAGAGTGTATCATACTACGTATTGTATGCTATATTTTTATTCAGTTAACAACTCAAAATGTTGCCTCCTGTACAGTACAGTATTCCAGGCAGGCAGCCCACCTTGTCTTTTTCCAGAACACACCATTCCTTTTGCCCTCCTTTATGGTTTTCCATTCCTTCCCCAGTCATGTGGCGTTCTGTGACTACATTCAATCAAGCTCTGTCCTCATCCAATTGTTTTCTGCACTTCTCCTTACAGGTGTTTTCCCCTAAAGATTTTAACCCATGCCCTGATGGTGTTCTGTCTTTTCCCTGCCTAGGATCGCATGGGCAGTACATTCTTTTCTTGCTAGGGAATATCTGCCACTCTCAGTCTTACCATGAATTCTCATGATGTAGCTCCATGAGTTTTGTCAGGTTTCCACATCTACCTGTTCCATTCTTCTTCTTTTTCCCGGGGGGGGGGAGGTGTTGTTTGTAGTAATTTCATAGATCTACACTAGAGCTTTTCAAAGGTTTTTAAAAAAACAAACAAACAAAACAAACAATCAAACCAGGATATGGTTTGGTGAGGTTATCCTGTGGTTTCAAAGATGAATGCTCTTCTCTCTGAATTTTGTTAAAAATACTTTTTAAAAGAGTTATAGAGTTGTAGTTTGCCAAAATGCCAATTCACTGATGCACTATAACACTTTTGAGTAGCACTCAAAAATAACATAACAGAAAAGAAAGACCAATAGAAAGAAAGAAAAGAGATGGGGAGAAGAGAAAGATACTCCCCCCGCCCCATATATCTTAGAATTACCGGTAAAAAGAAATTCACTTGAAGGTGGAATAAAATGTTGGGAATTGCCAGAGAATAGTCTGGGACAACAGAAATGCACGAAGAACTACAGCAACAAATACTTCAACTTCCCGACCCATTTGCCCCATCTACAGGAGCCCTGAGAGGAAGGGCAGTGCTAAGTTAAGTCCATTAATCCTGTATTTCATCAATCATTCCTATGCTGTGCCGTGCTGAACAGTCCATTCCTGCTTCTCAGCTTTGTGTTCTGGTACAGAGGTAGTATTAATTACGTAGTCATCAGGAAGAGCAACTCATCCTTTACCTGCCTTCTGTTCTGTAGTCATTCACACCTCCCTGTCACTTTCAGGTTTGGCTTTTTCAGTTTCCAATTTTGTGTTTTCGCTAACGATCATAATAAAATCCAAGCACAATTTGCAATGATAGCTGGATATGAATTTGCAAATGTTGGTTAGTCTGCTTTCAGTTTGTCTTCGAAATTGTGAGGAGAGGTCTATGTTTCAGAAACAGCCTCACAAAACAAGACTTAAGTGCACGGAGCCCTGTGTAGGTCTATAGTCCAAAAGCATAATAGATTTTAATGACTGGATCACTTTCTAACATGAAAGAAGACAATGGAGCACATCACCTGTTACAAATTCCTACATTAAAGACCCTTCACTGTAAGATTTTGATGGCTTGAATTCAATTGGTTAAACCCAGCTAAAGCAGACTCAGTGAATCAACTGTTGAATGAGGGGTTGATACTTAGAAAAATCCCATTGATACATTGGGTCTAGTCGAGTTGGAACTAACCATAGGATTGATGCCAATATGTTACTCATAGATATGGGTTCATCATCCTATGGGATTGTATTATACATCTCTACACCACTGAAAATACCCAGAACAATTTTTATGTATGTAGCATAATTGCATTGGATGATCTAGTAATCACACTCAGGATCTGAAACGATTGTATTGAGTTGATCTTCTGAACACATTGCTGTGTGTTCTGATGAAGATTTGCCACATCCTGAGAAATAGGTGGGCTTGGTGAATTGCAGTTTGGACACCTGCCATAGTATTCACAAGGCCAGTTGTGGGGCTGGAGGAACAATCTCTATTTTGGTGTCCCAGGTAAATGTTTGCATCCCTTGTCCTTGTGTTTCATCATGCACTGGACAGTATGAACATAGCATCATGTTCAATGATTGAGAGTTGACTGTTTATATCTTCTCCATCAACCATAACCAGGTGGTGAAGATTGGAATGTCTTCTAGAACACAGGGGATCCCACAGCCAATGGGCCAGCTGCTCAGTTGCTTTAAAGTCCTTCCTCAAAAACAATGAAAATACCTCTCTCTCTCTCTGACTAATTCAGCAGGCAGGCAATAAAATTTTCAGGCTACACAAATGCCTCCATGCCTATTGGCCCAAAGTGCAAGTTTCCTGATGTTATAACTCCATCTCAGCTCTTGGGAAGTCAATTATGGATCGATCCCCTCTCTGAGCCAGCTATCTTTATTTCTAAACCTGTATTCCCAGGATACTAGCCTTCATGTCACATGATTGTTCTCCAATTCTCTTTCAGCCCCATCAAACTAGGAAGCTGAATGCAAGAGATCAAACTCCAGCCAGACCGCTTGGTTCCATATTATTCTGAGCTAGAAACCTCAAATTTGAAGTGTGTGTGTATATGTGCCTGTAAGTCACCTGTTGATTTACAGTGACCACATGAATTTCATGTGAATTTTCCTAGGCAAGGAATACTCAGAAGTGATTTTGCCAGTTTCTTCCTCTGAAATATAGCCTACAGCAGCTGGTATCCATTAGCAGTCTCCCATTCAGGTACTAACCGGGGTTGACCCTGCTTAGCTTCCAAGATTAGACAGGATCTGGTGCCTTTAGGGTATTTAAGCATTACCCAATTTGAAGACAGCTTGGCAAATCAGGTTTTTTGAATTGCAGCTCCCAGTAACATGCTGCTAATTGTTTTCCCAGGAAAGACATCAATCAGTGGTCCCTCCACACAACAAGATTATCAGGCTATTATTCCACTCTGACTTCCATGAGCCCATCCTATGGAATCCTGGGGCTTGCAATTTATTCAGAGGCACCAAAGGAGCTTCCTGGTTGAAGATTCAAAATGCCCTTCCCTAGACTGCAGATCCTGAGATTCTATAGGGCAGAATCATGGTGGTTAACGCGAAATCATAGCACTATAATTCTGTAGTGTGAATAGACCCCAGGTATACTGGAATCTATCATTATCTGTTATGCAAGAATCATAGAATTGTAGAGTTGGAAGAGACCAAGGGCCATCCAGTCCAACCCCCTGCCACACAGGAATCACGATCAAAGCATCCCTGACAGATGGCGATTTAAAGACCTCCAAGGAAGGAGACCCCACCACTCTCCAAGGGAGTGTGTTCCACTGCCAAACAGCTCTTACTGTCAGAAAGTTCCTTCTAATGTTGAGGTGGAATTTCTGTTCCTGGAGCTTGCATGCATTGCTCTGTGTTCTAGTATGCTGCGGGCAGCTCCTGGTATTCTGTAGTCTCAAGAACATCTCCAGTAGACTCATACCACCAGGAGCAGAGATGTGAAGGCCCAGGGAAAACAGCCCTGTTTGTGGTGGGGCAGGGGAGAGACACCAAATATTTTCCCCTTGTCTTTTTTTCTAAGTCTTTTTTTCTGGGAAAATTGAGAGTTGAAGAAAAAAATGGTGGAAAATGAATTATGGAAAATTTTCTTATAGATTGATGAAGAAAATAAACATTTTCTTCATCAATCTATAAGAAAATTTTCCATAATTTTCCAGATTTTAATGTATTACTCCCCGCCCCCAAATGATTTCTAAAAAAACTATGTAACAGAAAGACTTTTATGTAAAAATATGCTGAAGATCAGATCATTGCAATTCCTCATCTTGGTTTCCTTTTCTCATTTCTTTTTCTAGGAATAAGTGCTTTTTCTCTGCTTGGTACTGTGGAAGACTAGAGGAGGCAAAACAATTTTCTCTGATTTATTTATGTGGATGGCTCCTTCTGTTTTTAGTTTTATTTTGCTTTATGCTTGTCTGCCGCTAATAAACAGGCAAAAATCAAAGAAGTTCCTTAGAGTTCAGATCCTTCTAGTTCCATTTGTGACCCAAAATTACAAAATTTTAAAAGGGCAATTTTCCATTACAATTTGTAACTGTTGTCTGGATAAACTGTTCTTTTAATACTGTATAACCAAACATGATAATTTTATGCCAAGCAAAATGGTATAATTATATTATGAATATAATGTATTATATTTTCCTAAAGTAACAAGTTACTGTCAATCTGTAAAGGATGCTAATATCACTTTTTTATTTTTTCCAAAAATTTCCATTCTTTTTTTTAAAAAAAAATAGAGGAAAAACAGGTGGCTTCAAAATTTCCACAAGTGTTACATCTCTAACTGAGGAGATGGCTTTCCTACCAGGCTGGCCCTGAGCCAGACAGCTTTTGCATATGCTTCTCTACAACAGCTCAAGAAACCACTTTCCTCTATTTCTGCTCCCAGCTGAGCTATGTCACAGAGTACCCCAGTGTGGTGCAGGTAGGCACACTGCAAGGATTTTGCATTCTGTGCTGCTGGACTTGAATAAGGGGGAAACCTCCAACCAAATTCCTGATTAGGATGGCTGTTCCGTACAGACTATGATCCTCTTGTTACGGTGCCTCTGCATCCCAGCTGTCAAGCGACAGCCCTCTAGTTGGAGGCAACCTATGCAGTGTTTGAAAATCTGTCTGGTTGAGTCCAGGTCCAATACTATAAGAAGTGTCAGTAGAGGCCTTGAAGTTACCCATCATCCACAGTTTGTACCTGGACAGCAGACTGAGCAGCAACACAGGTTACCAGGGGCCCGTTCACACTACAAAGTTATAGTGCTATTAATCCACCTTAACTGCCCTGGAAACATCCTGTGGGATCCTGGGATTTGGAGTTCAAGGAGGACCTGAAGGAGCTCTTTGACTGAGACTTCTAAAGGCCTCTCCCTACATGCCGATCCCAGGATTCCATAGGCCAGAACCATGGCAGCTAAAGTGGTATAATAGTGCTATAATTCTGTAGTATGAATGGGCCCCTGATCACAGCCATCTCCATTACAGTGAAATGCACTGTCTTTCTAATTCAGTTGTAGTAATTATTTTAAAAATTGCATCTCTGTATAAAATTAACATGTGCAGATTGTATGCACGATCATTTTCATTTTCAAAATGTATTTTTCTCTTTTTATTTTTCAGCCATGCCTAAGTGGCCACCTTATTGCTGTTGCTACCACCATTTAAACCTCCGAGCAGCGGAGAAGCCCTTGAGACACTCAGCCCTGAGCAACTAGAGCCAGAATTGCATCTTCCTTGTATTCCCCAAGGAGCAAGAAATGCCTTTTAAAAAATATTTTAAATAAATTTTAAACATACAAATTATAAACACAACCAATACAACAATTCTTCTTATTAACATATATGTGATTCCCTCCACCCCGGGACCTCAACCTTGTATTTATCCCTCTTTCCAGAATTCCATTGTTTCCAACACAGGTTTGTTCCCTCTCCCCTTTATTAATACAAATTCTAAAAACTTGCTCCATTTCTCTCCTAAATCTTTCTTATTGAGCATTCCCCTTTTTTCTTTAATACTGTTTGTTAATGTCTCATTTATAGCTATATCCCATACTTCACTATACCATTCTTCTATTTGATAATTGCCTTGTGTTTTCCATTTCCTTGCTATAATTAACCTTGCTGCTGTCAGCAAATTTGTTAATAATTCCTTAATAGCTTGGGATTCTTGTATTTTATCATAATATGTTAGTAACGCTATTTCAGGGCATAAGGGTATATTTATCTCCATTATCTCATTTATCTCCTTCATTACCATTTGCCAAAAACTCTGCACATATTTACAATGCCACCACATATGAATATACGTCCCCAGTTCTTGACATCCCCTCCAATACTGTGCTGAATACTTTTTATCTATTTGGTTCAATCTTACTGGTGTTAGATATCATCTCCATACTATCTTATAATAATTTTCTTTTATTCTTACTGATAATGTTTTCAAGTTATACATATTCCATATTTTCTCCCACCTATGGGTGCCTTTTCTTATGGAAGTCATAACAGG
Organism: Gambelia wislizenii; assembly: GCA_030847615.1. Lineage (NCBI taxonomy): Eukaryota > Metazoa > Chordata > Lepidosauria > Squamata > Crotaphytidae > Gambelia > Gambelia wislizenii. The sequence continues at coordinate 266,770,872 of JAUMIR010000002.1, forward strand.
TCTCTAACTTGCTCTCTTTCTTAAGCAATCTCTCAACTGTAAAACCATGGATATATTTTATGGAAAACTAGTTGCCACCATAATATTTCCACAACTAGATCCAAGGCAGGAATGTGACAGGAAATCTAGAGTCCTGTTCAAAAAAGGCAGAGGCAACTATTGTCTTTGGGCTCAGTTACACGGCAGTTTTTATTGCGATAATTTACGCTTTAGCACTTTTTCACACCAGTGCTGGGTAGTTTACATGATTTATTGGGAAATCGGTTGCTCTGATTATTTTTTTGCTTTCTGGTTCAGACAGGCAAAGGTGGGGGACGTGGCCTCCCAAGCACATCTGGGGGAAGATGTGATGGAGGGAGTGAGAGAGAAAGTGCTTGAATCTTTCCCTGCTCTGAGGAATGCCTTAGTTTTCATGCTTTAGCAAAGGCTAAGGAATGCCTTAGGAATATCTGCTAGTTTTCATGCCTCTTCTTCCAAAAGCCCTGTCAGCCACAAAGAATCTATTCCCCCCCCATCAAGCCTCCCTTCCCCTCACCCTCTCTCCCTCTCTTTCTCTCTCACTCACACACACACAAATTCTATCGGAGGAGTGCGAGCGAGCGAACAGTTGGAGGAGCCGATCACTACTCAGTCTCCCTCCCTCCCTCCCTCTCCCTCTCCCCCCCCTCTCTCACACACACAGCCAAGCAAGCTGCAGATTTTTTCCGTGGCAGGCTCGCTGGATTTTTTCCATGGCTGAAAACAACAGGGGCTGAATCTTTTCATTTCAGGCTCCTCCATCTCTTGCAAGCCCACCCTCTCCTTGGACAGCCCAACCAATCACAGCGCAGCTCTGCTGTGATTGTACCAGGAAGATTGCTGGTAATTCACATAGCCCTTAGCGAAATGGTAGTTCACACAATCGATAATGCACTAAGTCGCGCTACTCTTCAAAAAAAGTTGGTAAAAGTAGTGAAAGCTACTTTTGATTTTTTGCGTGCCCCCCCCCACTTTTGAATGAGACAATATTGTAGCGTGATGTGTGTGAACTATTAGGAATCTTAGCAAATTCTTCTTGGACTTATTTTGCCATGTAAATGGGGCCCTAGTTTCTGTATGCATGTATTTGCTTATGGTCATACTTTAGAAAGAAGAGGAGATGTAAACTGTGTAAGACCATTTTTCTGGACCTTTTAAAATGGATCTAAGAGAAGATCAGATCATTCCAATCCCTTTGTGGAGAATTCAGAGGTGGAAAGAGCTGTCTTGGAGTGATGACACTGCTATAGAAATAGTCCTCTTTTGGGCTGGGTGGCGGTGGTGGAATTTGAGTTCTTGAAAAATTCTATTTTGGTTTTTTTTTGTAAAGAAACTGAATCTACATTCAGAACTGTTTCAAAAAAAGCCCCCCCTCCCTTCTTCTTGGGTGAATTGAAATAACAATCCTAACCCTAAAATTCCTTTGTTACTTTGAATGCTGTAGCTGGAACTGAACTCTTTAACACAGAAACACAGTAGAAGGGTTCAGATAAAAAGATGGTTCAGTCCCTAGCTTACAAGGTTCTTTTGAGGGTGGCAAAAAAATGCCTCTCTCATCCAGCCCTGGGGAAGAATACAAAAGAGAGCGGAAGATCCCTAAGTGAAAAGTGCTTCTCTTCCCATGCCTGGTGTTGCCATGTTTTCAGAAGAGCCTGTGGGTTACTAAGGCTGGGGTCACCCCTCCCCTGATAGGGTCACCTGGTGCGGTTTGGCTTGTTTGCCCCCTCCCAGTGCCGCCACTGATAAGAGCAATAAGGGACAGTCCAAACTCATGACATGCAGGGTTGGCAATCAGGAGGCAGCTATGAACAAATTCATGTTCTATCAAAATACCAAATGAAAGCATTGATTTTAGTTAACCTAGCCATGTGTTTCTTGGTAAAATTAGCATATTACCCACATTCATGAATTCCATGAGGTACACATTTCTGTCTTGATGAAAGGCCTAAACCTCAAAATACAGGATTGCAGGGAGGGCAACTGGTTCAGTCCATATGAAATGGAAAGCTTTCCAAACCTCAAACAGAGGACAGCCCTCATAATAAGGGACACCTGGCAATCCTACCCATGTCACTGGGCAGTGAATCCACTTTGGGTTTTAGTCTAAACTTTAAAGGTACTGAACCTGGTTTGGTACTGCAGAGAACTCCCTTAAAGGGATGAGCTATTTGTGGGTGGTGGCAGCTGATTGCTTCCATGTCAGTCAATCTACTCTTGGTTTTACTCTCAACTTTAAAGGATTCACCCAAGGTACAGAACTTTGGAGGAAGGCCATGTGTGCTCTTTTCCCTCAGGCAGCAAAATGTCTTGGGCAAGCTTAAGTTCAGCAGATGAGTTGCATCAAACAACAATTAGTTGTTCAAAGGGAGCCCACAAACAAACCTCTTGTCCCCATAGCTCATCTTATTCTTTCATCAATGAATAGTAAAAATAAAAATAAGAACAGTAGATGCCATTGAGAGCTAGGGCTACAATCTGTGAAAATTAGCATTCTGTTTCTAGCATCAGATGTCTCTGGAAATTCAGTGAAAAGCAGGTGAATGACAACCTGGCAACCATTTCCAGCCCAGTATACTGTTTCTGGTGGGCACGGCCTTTCCAATTTGTTGCCATTGCTACTCACATCAATGGAGAAGGTAACTATCCAGGTTTTCATCTAATTCTTTTTAAAGCCACTTAAAACTAGCAGCATATTGCTCAATCTTATGGTTCCATAAGTTAATTTTGCTTTATGAATGTGAAAAAGAACCTCTCTAGCTGATTCCATGGTTAGTCAACTTCACCACCTGGCCTTGCTCTGCCTCCCCCCCCCCAGGACCCAGCTAACCTCCCTTGGCCAATGGAAGTGTTCCTATTGGTGGAACTCCTTTCTTCCCACACACACCTCCATGTCCTCCCAAATGTGTTCTGGAGAGCCATCCAGTCTTCCAGAGCAGATGGGGGAGGGCAGATAGGAGGGATCTGGGAAGAAAAATTGCCTCTGCCCTACATTCTGCTGCCAGAACCTTATTCTGCCCTCTGAGTTCTACTGTTATGAGAGAAGGTGAAAACTGACCATCTGTTCCCACTAAGTTTTAGAAGCCTCTGGCATGTTCCCTTGTCAATCTTTTTTCCTTGAATTAAACAAACAAGACCCTGTCCAGACTCCTGAGCCTTTTTGTGTAGGAAAGGTTTTTCAGGTTCTTTCTAATTTTAGCTTGGCTTCTCTATGAGATCCTTTCTGAGACTGTGACCAGTAACTTTTAGATATATATGTGTATGTGTTGGAAACTACTGTCACTTGTGTACCTCATTCGCATGCCAAAGTATAGAGACTATTGGGAGGGGAGGCATTATGCTACAATGCTTGCTATGAGGATGCTGCCGAAAAGAGTCTACCTGCAGCAAAGTCTTCCTACCATCACTATCCCCTTCATTATGTGGAGCAGGGGTGGCAAAACGCAAAATGGGTGGATAGTGTTGTATCAGAGGAAAAGCAAGCTTAGACACCAGGAGTGTAGAGAGGACTGGCTGAAGGCACTGTGTTCCTCCTGCCATGGGAATAGCCTCCATTCCTGTGCTCTTTCTACCTCTGCTTTCCCTAACTTGGCTACCTCCAGATGAGTTGGACTTCAAACTCCACCACTGCCTGCCAATGTGAGGAAGATAAGAAATACAGTCCAACATATCTGAAAGCACTGGTGGCTCCTGTGTCAGTGGGGCAGTAAATCCACTCTAGGTTTTAGTTTGAATGTTAAATGAGGTATCCAAGGTGCTGAGCTCAGAAGTTGTCTAAATGGTGAAAATAACCTTCAGGGAATTCGGTGGGAATGTGACCTGTCCAAATGGGATCCCACATCAATCCACAGTATTCGGAAGGAGGGGAGCCCAAAATGGTAAAAACAGCACTGGAAAAGCCCATAGTTTTTTTAAAACATCAAGGGGAGGGGGTACGCATTCCTGCCTGTTAGGTCAAGTGCGTTTACTTTGAATCATTTCCGCATACGAGAGGAAGCTCAAAGCTAATTGGCCAGGTGAGCTTGGGGGTGGGGCTTGCTAGCAGGGCAAGCACCTGCTGCCACCATGTTGGATTTTTGCCTTAGCGAGCGATCACTAAGGCGATAAAATGGGGTGTTTCTTTTGTTTTGTTTTGTTTTGCTGTCCATTTAACTCGAAAAATCACTCTATGGCTCCAGTGCACCTTAGACAATGGGTTTTTTTAAAAAAAAAAGTTTGGCGGCATCAAAGTACTAATGCGAGTAAATCTCTTGTGGCTACCATCTAGCATGCAAAGCTTCTGAGGGCTTCTGGGATCAAAAACACCATTAAGACAAGTCGCTGCTGCTGCGAAATGCCATTACTGCAAGGTACTGCTTCCCCCCCCTCCCTTGTATAGATGGGGCCCCAGTTTGGAAATCATATCCAGCTCCTCGGGGAGTTCCTTTAAACTTGAGACTAAAACCTGAATGGATTCGCCATGCTTCTGACATGGGAGCCACCAATGCTTTCAGATGTATTGGACTACATTTCCCATCTCACCCAGGCTGGCTGGTGATGGTGGGGTTTGTAGTCCAAACCATTGGGGGGTAGGGTGCCAGGTTTGGGAAGGCAAATAGTGAAACAGAATTCTTAGAAGATATAATATGAGTGTGTGTAGCTAGATGCTTACATCTTTTCCCTGCCTCTCTCTCTGAGTTGCCCTTGTTTCGCTATTGCTGTAGTTTACATTAATGCAGTTGTCTGAACTGGTTCAAAATGGCTGAACTGTTACTGAATGGTTTTTTAAAGTCAGGAATCTGAACAGAGGGAAACTGGTGAGTCTTGTAAAAATTCATGAACCTGATTTCCTGATTTGGAAATGGTTGGACTAACTGACTAGGAGGTTTACCACACTGTGCCTTCATTCCACTTCATTCCACTTGATAAGGAAGTAGATGTATTCCTGGACGCAAGCCAAAGATATCAGATGCTATGTCTGATGTCGTGTTTATACTCTTATGGCAGCATCTGAAGCCGCTATAGGGGCACCGCATTTTGCCTTCCAGCTCCGCCCCCCAGGGGCGCCAACCCTCCTCCCCCTGCTGATTCATCATTTCCTGGTTTTGTGGTGCGCATGTGTGTGTTTTTTTAAAAAAGAAAAAGTGTGCAATTGTGTGGTCTCGCGTTGCCTTAACCTCTCATTTGTGTGGGGACATCACTCAGCTTCCATACATTCCCCCAATGTCATTCTCTTGTGAATACTCACAGCCACGGAGATGAACTTTTATTTTAGAGCCATGGTTAGAAATCCAGGGAAATAATAAACAGTCGCAAAATGCAAAAGCAATTAAAATGTCACCAATTTCATTATACAGTAATGCTTGAATGGGAGGGAAACTTATTAATTACATGCCAACAATAATACTTTCCGATTTTACCAGAAGAGCTGCGTGCATGCTCCCCCGCCCCAGATATTTGCCAGAATTAAAAATGCTCAGAAGCACACAGCCAACCTAAAATGGGGGACAGCAAAACTTTCATCCTCCACAAGAATGGAAAAAGGATGTGAGCAGGCATTGCCCGGTACATTTAGAATGAGACCCCAAACACAAGAAGAGAGTTCTAAAAATGTAGAACACGACCATTGGCAACGGGGCAAGGAACATATGCCACGGCTGTTGTACAACAGATTGACACGGCTGTGACATCACAACATTACATGGCCAATTTTTTTTTAAAGAAAGTACATGGGATTGTTATCCAGTGTGTCTATATTAGAGAGAGATGGCGAGGGATTAGCAAGCTAGCCGCAACGGCCACCAGACGTGAGAGGAAGCAGTTAGGTAAAGAGAAGCAAAAACTTGGGGGTGGTCCTAAACATGCCCACTCCCCAGCGTGTGCTCTGCAGATCATACAGTAATGACAATGTTATTACTACATAAAGAACCATGGTGCAGTCACAGCGCTATTGATTTCATGCATGGGGATTAGCCGTGAATGAAAAATGGCGCTATAATGACACACCACTTCTGACTCAACAACCAAAGGGAGGTTGCGTCGTGCAATCAGAAAAACTTGCTGGCGGAATCACACCATTTGGATAGTGCAACAAACCCTCATATAGTATTCCTGAAGACCAATTGTAAACAGAAACCTGGAACATTCTTTGTGCATCTTCATTTGGGAGAAGGCACTTCTCTTTGCTCCAATGCCTGCTTGTCTCTCCACCATGTTTTCCCACCCCACTCAATCCTTTCCATCCACCACATTGGTCTTGAGTCAAAATTCTGCCCCCCAAGGCCACATGCAAATTCAAACACACAAAGCTGAACAAGACAGTGCACAAATGTAAGTAAGGAAATTTGCAATTGACTTGGGAACAGAATTTCATTGTCTGTACTCCTTTTTGAATAGAGTATCAAACAGCTTTGGTTACAAGGTCATTTTTTGCTCAGGAAAAAGCCTCATCCTATTCAGGGCAAAATTACAATTTTCAACAGCCTGCTCCTTTCCCAGATGCCAGGGTCTTCTGTGAAGTCCAACTCCAACTCCAACTCCCCAAAGAAACACACCAAATTTGGTGGCTAGACTCCTAGCTGAGACAGGATGGGCTAGGATATTTTGCAAAGCAGGTAACCTACTGAAGGAGATAAAATAGCAACAATGCTCAGTCTTGAATGGCTGTCTCAGCCTTTTGTTTGAATGTCAGGCGACAAAAATGTTTGAAAAATAGAGGAAATGGTTTTGCAAATGTCATCAAGAGGGCTTGGCTTCCCAATCAGCAACATCTGAGGCCATTTCAAAGGCATTCTTACAATTAAAACAAGAGAAAGAGCAAATGACAATGAGCTACTTTTAAATGTGGGTGGGTGGCTTTGTGTATAATTTTAAAACACAAGCTGATTTTTTAAAAGCCAGTTTGGTGACTGCAAATACATTGAATGTCTGCAATGTGTTTTTGTTTTGATGCCAAGAATCCCCTTGCCTAATCTGGAGGACCAGAGATGAAAAATAGACAAGAAATTGGCTTCAAAGTCTATGTGAAGCACAGCCCTTTAAAAACCTACAAGTTCAGGATACACCATTTTCCATTCAAACAACCCTAAACAAAGACAAAGTCTGTTTTATCTAATAACATATTCGTATGAAACCCAATCCACCATACAGCCAGTCCTTAAACAATGTTAATCAATGATTCAATTATAGGTTGTTCCAAATTGGTTTGCAGTAACTTTTGCAAAACAGACATAAATCCAAATATTTCAGATTTCCTAGAATTACAGATATAACCTGATAGTGCTACAGCAGCAGTTTCTGCTTTCTGCTTTCAATTTTCTTATGAGCGTTTGTTAAACATTAAATATAAATAAATCAACTGCAGTGACAATCCAGCAGTTTGAAGTGCTGAAACTCAGTTGAAATTGGTGATCTCAAGGGAAGTATAACTTTATGGTGGATTGTGGGCCTGTATGTACACACGCACACACACATTAGAAGTAAATCAATGTTGTTTTATAGTTATACGTATGCAGTGCTTTACTATCAGACATTATAAAACATATTACACAGCATAATTGTAATATTTCCTGAAGAAACAGTCTAGGGAATGCTACAGCTTGTTGACTCTTAGAAGTGCTTTTAAGTGTTAAGTATTATTTCCAGTGTTACAGTGGGGGAACACAGATACAGAATCTCATTCGTAATGGTTTCCTGTCTATTTCTTTTACGACTTGTACATGGGAGGTACATTCCTGGGAAACTACAGCTTCCTAATATGTGTGCTCAGCTTCTAGTAAGATTAATGCATGCAGTTGTCACGCATGACCATCTACACGTGGTTTTCATTCTTTTTCCTACACGGAAGTGCTTGCCGTGAAGGAAGTATGTAATGTGTCAACAGGCCCAAACTGGAACAACTGTTGGTCTAGGAAAAAGCCACTTTCTCTATTTTGTATCTCCTCCTACCAAAATATTGAGATCAGCATTCTAGTCATCCTGATGTGTTTACTAGTTGTCATGCTACCACATCATATCTAGAAAAACAGGACAATCGATAGCCAATACTCCTCATTCCAGATACATTGTATGTACTCATAAATGACTAGATGCCATGTGTCTGCATCTTAAATAATATGATTATGCACACAAGTACGTATTTACAAAAATATGCAATTCAAGAAGAAATGATGCTGAGTGTCACTTTGATAGGAAACCTTAAAGAGCTGTAGGGATTTGAAACTGGTTTGACAAAACACAGTGAAAGAAGTAATAATGGTTTGGTTTTTCTATAAATTGAACTCTGGTAGGAAACCATGTGGATGATATGGTCTGATAAGGGAGGTAATTGCCAAGCAAGGGAGAGAAACCACAGTAGCTTCAATGATAACTGTGATAATTCTAAGATAAATTCATCTAAGGTGAATTTGAAACTGAACTGCAGGTGGAAGTTTTAAATGTATTGCTCAGTGGTAATTATTTAATTTTAATTTATCATGTGTTCCCCCCCCCCAAAAAAACCCACACTTGGGACAAATTATCTTTGCTTGAGGATTGTCATGGATTTCAATAACACAGAAAATTTGGATTTTAATACAAAATCTATTCAGCTTATAATTACATTGTGAAAATTTCATTGTCATCATTATAATTTTCTGAGCCTTACAATTTTGTCTTTTGTAAACTTGATTTCTAGCACAAGGAAGAGTAAAGTAGTAAGGGGGGGGGATCCTAATAATTCATGAGGAACAGCAACAACAAAAATAAAACCAAATGAAGAAACAAGAAGCAAATGCTTACACTGATTGATCTTCTTAATACCCTTATTCTGGATTTTTTGCCATGTTGTGGAAATTATCATTAAAATGTACAAATCATTTAGAGTTGGACACAAAATACAGGGCTTGAAAAACCAAGAAAAAATACCAGCTGTAGAGGTAAGATGGGCTCAGCTCAACAACAAATTGCATGGAAAGGAAGCAAAACCAACCAGTGACCCCTCTGAGTAAACCATAACTTGAAAGACTTTGAATGGTACAAACAATCATATTTGGCTGGGGGGGGGGGGAATGACTGCTAATATTCATCCCTTCTGTCCAAGGGAGATGCCAAGCATCCTTGCCTTGCCTCCCCCACAGTGCCCCCTTCCTCACCTGTCAGACTTCACCCATCCAAAGGCACCTTTCCTTCTCCAAAGGTCAAAGAGGGTCATTTTCTTGATCCCCTGTGGCTGCTGGGTACACAGACGGCTCGGTCCAATTGCTGGGGAATTTCAACGGGAGATAGAGCGGCGTCACCTGATGGCGGGTTGCAAGGAGGAGGCCCGGATGGCAAGGTAGGGGGGCATGTAGAATCAGGGACACAGCAGTCTACCTGAAGACAGACCAGGAGGGGCTGCAGTCTGATCCTAGTGCCTGGAAAGGACGTGGCTGGCTGGCACCGCCAGGCACTTCACCCCCAACGCCAGCCACATGGCTCCTGTCGCTGCTCCTACCGGCTACCATGCTCGGGGGCCATGATTCGTGGCTGCTTCCTCTCTTCTCCACTGCTTGCTTCCCTGAGTCAGAGCTTGCCTATAATTATTATTGTTATTAGCTGTGGGGTTGGGGACATCAAATCAATTAGGCTCCAAGCTTTTCCTGCCCCCTCCGAATCCCCCCGCCACCTCTCTCTCTCTCTCTCTCTCTCTCTCTCTCTCTCTCTCTCTCTCTCTCTGACAGGCACTGCTGTGTGGCCACTGGAAGGAGCTGCTTTGAAGAAGGAGCCTGGGCCAAGCCCCCTCCTCACTCCCTCACTCCCCTCCCCTCTGCCTCCCCTCCCCTCTCCTGTAGGAGAGAGATTTCCTGCCCTCTTTGGACAGGGGATGTTCTGCAGTTGGAAGATAAGCAGCCTGGGAGCTGCCTGCACAGGACTGATAAGGAAACTCCCGAGTCAGACCCAGCCTAAGCAAGGGGACTTGGAAAGCAAACAAGAGGAAGCCCAGCGTCTACACACTGGAATAACATAGACCAGCTAGCACCAAAGACTCAATGGCACATGCATAATAGAGGGTAGCTTAGCAAAGCTCAGAGCACTTTCATTAGCTCTGGGTAGAAACACCGCTTGGATGCGGCAGAAGGAGGGCCACAGGACAGCGGAGAGAAGACAGTGGGTGTCTTTTCCTGCAGCCGACTGACTTAGCAACTCCTTCCAGGCCCAGGGCCCATCTACCTCCTGTTGGGCACCACACTGACCTGGTCAGCAGCCAACAACTCCAACAGCCAGGCATGTGAACCAGCCTGTGAGCCATAGGTTTCAAGGGGAAGTGCCCCCAGACAAGTGTTGTTGTTGTTGTTGATGATGATGATTCTGCAACCTGCTCCCGGGGCTTGGACAGAACATGTTACATATTACAACATTACCCCTAGGTCACTGCTTTGGGGGAGAACAAAGGAGGAGTTTGTAACTACTGTATGTTAATTTTTTTAAATAAAAGAACAGAACAGCCAACCTTGTGTGTGTGTGTGTGTGTGTGTGTGTGTGTGTATAATTCATTTTTAAAATTTAGTTTGTAACATTTACTCACAACTTTAAATGCTAGGTTTGGGTGGGGATAACTTGGGGTAAATTGCCCTATTTATATTTTGAATGTATATTTTTGTAAGGAACACACAGTAAAAGAAATGACAGAAGAGTAGCACATACGGTAAGTAAAGAGAGTGCAGAGCTAGCACATTCATCCCCAATGCCTCTTCCCTGTCATTTATGCTACCCCAGTTTGTTAGAACTAACATGTTGGTAAAACGTTCCTTTTGAAATAAGAAGTAAAGAGTAACAAGGGTATGAAAAACCACCCAGTGCTAACACATTAATTTGAAACAATATAAAGTGTGTGTGTGTGTGTGTGTGTGTGTGGACTAAAAACATGTCTGCCTGCCTCAGACACAAACTTTTATGTAGAGTCTAGATGTTGCCATCTTGTACTTGTAGCCCTTTATTTAAAAAAAATTATTTTACAAAATGTATATTTTATTCAGCATTAACAAATACATATACACACAAAAACATAAAACACAGAACAACTACAACAACAACAATAAGCTCCCCATTCCACCCCCTTTTAAAAATGACTCCTCACTTTTCTCTAACTGTATGCTAACCAATTAACTTAATCTCACCTCTTATTCTTTGCTACTATTTATCATTTATCTTATCTAATTTTTCTACTTTTAATCGACGTTTCTTTCCTAGACATTAAAAAAAAAAGTCCTTTCTTTTGAAACAAAAAAAAAGTCCATTGTGGAGGGGAAAGATGATGGGTGCAGCATGCTTTCAGTTTATTAGCATTAGAAGGTATCTTTCTGGGGGGAGTCATCCCAACAGTGAGCTAAAGACCTCAGCAATTCATGCAAAGAAAGTATATTTGCATGGGCAAATGCAAATTAATTGGCTTAGTAGCTTGTTCTGAGCTGGAGGCTTTCTTAACACCACATTTTCTACCACATAATTTTAAAAATGTTGAAGAATGGAACAATTAACCTGTTGGATTAAGTACCAATCCATAACAAACTTTAGAGAAAATTGGGAAAAGTTAATCAAATTTTGGAAAATGGATAGGGATGAAAAAGCTGTTATATGGTTCATAGACTAGAGATGGAAATGTTTGCCAGGCTATAAATATATTAGATCTTCTATCAAAGATACAGTATTCTTGAGGATCAACAAAGTGATGAATTCTCCAGCAAAGTCTGTAAAAATGTATTGTTTGAGTTCAACACAAATGGAGGAGGAAGTTATTTTGTTTGTTTTCTTTTGTATGTTTTATTCATCTTGTACTTTTATCAGAAAATGATGATGATGATGATGATGATGATGATGATGATAATGAACATTTATAAAGAAGAGCCCGGAAGATCAGATGAAATGCCCATCTTGGGAATATTAGATTTTTTGAAGAAAATGTTTTCGTTTAGAATGCCCTTGTGAATCATAATGCTGAGCAGAATGTATTAGAGAAAACAGCCCTATTTAATAATAATATAATAAAAATAATAAAATTTTATTTCTATCCTGCCCCTCTGCAACGCAATCAGGGCGGCTTACAATATAAAACTCCATAGACACAGTACCCTAGCCCACCCACCCCTTAAAATAATATTAAATTATAAAAGATTAAAAACATACAGTAATTAAAATATATAAATTAGAAAGAAAAAAATTAAAACATACAATAGTTAAAAAATCTAATTGCAGCTCAGAAGGACAGCCGAGTCTTGGGCCGGAATAGTTATTCAGGAAAGGCCTGCCGGAAAAGATCCGTCTTGACAGCTTTTTTAAAGCTGTCTAAGGTGGTAATAAGACAGATCTCGTCCGGCAGGCCATTCCATAATCTGGGAGCAGCAGCAGAGAAGGTCTTCTGGGAGGTCACCGACAGCCTTGTTTTCATAGGCTGTAACAGATTCCTCCCAGAGGACCGAAGTGTGCGGGGAGGGTCGTACAGAAGGAGGCGGTCCCGGAGATAAGTTGGACCCAAGCCATGTAGGGCTTTAAAGGTTATAACCAACACCTTGTACTGTGCCCGGAAACTAATAGGCAGCCAGTGGAGAGCTTTTAGCACAGGTGTTATATGCTCTCTTCTGGAAACACCAGAAATCAACCTGGCTGCCATGTTCTGAACTAGTTGAAGTTTCCGAGTCAAGCACAAGGGTAGCCCCATGTAGAGCGCATTACAGAAATCCAGATGGGAGGTTACCAGTGCATGTACCACAGTTTCGAGGTCCCTGGTTTCCAGGAAAGGGCGCAGCTGGCATATCTGCCGAAGTTGATAACAGGCACTCCTGACTGTTGCATTTACCTGATTAGACATCTGGAGCGATGGGTCCAGGAGCACCCCCAGACTGCGAACACAGTCCTTGGAGGAGAGTGTAGTTCCATCCAGGATTGGAAGTTGTATTCCCAGATCTGGTTTCGGGCCTGTAACTGTTAGTACCTCCGTTTTGTCTGGATTCAGTCTCAATTTGTTTTCCCTCATCCAGTCCATTACTGCTTTAAGACAATTATTGAGAGGGGAGACACCATCTGAAGTCGAAGCTGATGACCGAGACATGGAGAAGTATATCTGGGTGTCATCAGCATACTGATGACACCACACTCCGTGCCTCAGAATGATCTCTCCCAGCAGCTTCATATAGATGTTAAATAGCATCGGGGACAGGATGGCACCCTGAGGAACGCCACAGCTAAGCTCTATTCTAGTAGAGCAACTGTCCCCGAGCCTCACCCTCTGGGATCTGCCCGAGAGGAAGGAACAGAACCACTGCAAAGCAGTGCCTCCAATTCCTAACCCCCTCAGGCGATCCAGGAGGATGGAATGATCTATTGTATCAAAGGCCGCTGAGTGGTCCAAGAGCACCAACAGGGTCACACTACCCCTGTCGATCCCCAAGCGGAGGTCATCAGCCAGAGCAACCATGGCAGTCTCCACTCCATATCCCGTCCTAAAGCCAGTTTGAAATGGATCTAGATAATCGGTTTCATCCAAGACAGCTTGGAGTTGGGAAGCGACCGCCCTCTCAATCACCTTGCTTAGAAAAGGCAGCAAGGAGACTGGCCTATAGTTGTTCCTGTCCAAGGGGTCCAGGGAAGGCTTTTTCAGGAGCGGCTTACCCGCCGCTTCCTTCAGACAGGGTGGAACAGACCCCTCCCTGAAGGACGCATTGATAATATCACTAAGGAGTACTCTCGATGCGTCGCCCCCTTGGGTGGCCAGCCAAGATGGACAGGGATCGAGGGGACAGGTCGTCTTCCTCACTCTACCAAGGAGCTTGTCCACGTCATCGGTACTCACAGATTGAAGCTGATCCAATAAAATTTCATCAACGGAGTTGCTGGACACCTCGTCTATAGATTCTGTCATAACACTGGCATCTAAGTTGGCTCTAAACCGAGAGATTTTATCTGCAAAGTGGATGTTAAATGCATCACAGCAGGCCATTGTCGGGTTGAGTAAGGGGTTCTGCGCAGGTGGAATCTGCGTCATCTCCCCCACCACCCTAAACAGTTCTGCTGGATGGGACTCTGCAGACGCAATACGTGCAGAGGAGAAAGACTTCTGTGCTGTACGTATCGCCTCTCGATAAGAATCAAGGAAATTCCTATGAAGAGTCTTGTCGGATAAGAGTCGAGTCTTCCACCAGGTGCGCTCTAGTCGTTGTCCAGCCCGCTTCATCCTCCTAAGCTCCTCTGAATACCAGGGCTTACGGTTAGGAGCAGGCTGGAAAGGACGTTTGGGAGCGATTGTGTCGATAGCCTTGGTGAGGTCGGTGTTCCAAATATTAACCAAAGCTTCAACAGAATCACCGGCGTTACCAACCATTAAACCCTCCAAGGCTTTCTGGAATCCAATTGGTTCCATTAGCCTTCGAGGGCGGACCATTCTAATAGGTCCACCACCCCCGGTGGGGCAGACAGTGGCTCTTAGCTCCATCTTGACCAGGAAATGATCATTTTAGGCATTCTTAATAGGACTAATGAAACGTGTTGAGGACAGGGAGCAGGGAGTTGCCGTTTTTGTCACCATATGTAAAGGGTGGCAGAGATGCACTACCGGGGATGATGGCATGTTCTTTCCCACTTGCCCTCCTCAGGGGTTTACTTTAACCCTATTTAAAATGCCTGGGGGAGGCTTATGTATATCCAGACCATCCAGAATATGGTTCACTGAGGAGGCAGTCATCATATGAGTGCTTTGGTGATGACGACACTAGATTTTTACTGAGAGAAGATCACACGGAAGCATCATGTGTGTGAACTAAGCCACCATGTGGGTAGTGAATATGGCCAATGTCCCCATTCCCGTGAGGCAGCAGTTTTAAAATGTCTGTGGTCAGGAAGCTTTCTATACATTATCCACCTAGGGCTTGTCTAGACAGGCAAAATAACCCATCTTAGCCCCATCTCAGAGCCCCCCAGTTCTGAGGATGCAGGGCTCTCCCCTTTTCTGCCCCCAGACAGTCCTCATTATCCCTGGGGCAGATCCGGGGGTGAGATGGGGTGAAGGTGGGGTAGGGCCCAATAGAACATTTTTTTAAAATACCCAGTTTACTTCATTACCACATGGATCAGGCCCTGTGTGTCCACAGGAGCCCATCTGCTTCTGTGGTCTCCCTGGCTCCCCCAGAAGGCAGGAAGGAGGCCTGCAGCATGTGACAAAGGCTGGTCACATAAAAGGGGCCTCAGTCACATGTTGCAGGGCCCCTTCTTGCCTTCCGAATCAGTGAAGAAAATGGCAGTGGTGGCAACTGCCGCAACAAGCCAGTGTGTCCATCAGGACTTCCTCCCATTGCATGGAGGGAACAACGGGCCAGATCCGTGGCCAGGATACATCAACGGGGAGCCATCATATCCTGTAGATGAGCCCATAGAAAGACTGTGTTTTTTCCTATTTTCCTGAAATAGGACATCCTATGGTCTTGCCTTTTCAAGCTTTTCATACCTATGTTTTAATATTTAATATGTTTTAGTATTTAATATGACACAGGGATCTAATTGTTAATGTTGTGTTTTTATATGTATTCTGACTTGCATTTCTATGTAGTAAACTGCAATAGCCCCATGGCTAAAAACAATAAAATTACAGTTACAGCTGCCCTGAGAGTATTTCATAAGGAGTGATATAAAAATCCTCCAAATAAAGAAACCAGGCCCAGCAGTGAGCCTGGCCAGCTCCCACCAGCAAATTTTTTATAGTGCACGGTGGCCGCCGCACATGTGAAGTGGGTCCATGTTTTGCATTTGAATTATACAGAAATGCTATGTGCAACATGTGTGTGCGCACGCACACACTTGTGAAAACAACTTTAAGAAGGTAGCACACAAACTCAAACACCTGGTTCATCCAGTTAAGACCCAAGAAGCTTTGCACATGACTCTTCAGACACTACAAAGATAAACTCCTTCTGCTATTTTTTGAGCACACACCTGCCTTTGCCCCTTTGACTGTAGTGCAGGAAGTCACACTTGGGTAACAGCACCACCCTGCTCACCGTGGCCAGATCACTGTTGGTCTGGGCTGCCATCTCCTGGGGAGGCCTCCACATGCTCTTCCAAAAGATCACTTTAGAGCACACACAACAAATAGGAAGTTGTTATTCATTCAGAGGCCTTTCCTGGAGGTTGTGTGTAGTGGGGGGGTGGGGGATACACATTGCAGACATCCCATTTTGCTGTCAACTAGGGAGCTCCTGTCCCTTTAATGGTTGTGCAGAAGAGGGAATTTCAGTTCCTTCTTAGGTTGTTGTGTGACAAACAACACCTGCTGAAATTCCCTCTTCTGCACAGCCATTAAACATACAGGAGCCCTCTCCAGTTCAACCCTACTCCCAAAACACAGACCAGTGACTTCACAAATGACAGGGGCAGATTCAGATCTTGGGAGAGAGACTTTGTAGCTGCAAAAAAGAGACAGGAAACTTCATTGCTTTCTTTTACTGTTTTTGTTCCCAGTGCCTTCGCAGCCTTGGGGTTTTGGTGGGGAGGGACAAGAGGAGGTGAGACCTGAACTTTCTGTCTGCATAGACTCTCTCTATATCCCAGACAAGCAAGATGTGGACCTGTGACTCCAACATGTCCTTTTTTTCCTTCTTTTTTTACCCTGCATGATCTTTTTTACCTTCTTGGCCTGATGAAGAAGCCAGTGTGCCTCAAAAAGTGCCCCAGGCATGATGATTTTTTACTATTCTTGTTGGCCTAATAAAGATATCACCACAACGAACAATTTGGATTTTACTTTATGGTCAGCACACCTGAATTCTTATGGCAGTTAAGTCCCTAGCTCTGATTTCAGTAAGGCCTTTGACAGATTCCCCATGACATTCTTGCAAACAAGCTTGTAAAATG
Organism: Gambelia wislizenii; assembly: GCA_030847615.1. Taxonomy (NCBI): domain Eukaryota; kingdom Metazoa; phylum Chordata; class Lepidosauria; order Squamata; family Crotaphytidae; genus Gambelia; species Gambelia wislizenii. The sequence goes on from JAUMIR010000002.1 coordinate 266,787,720, forward strand.
TAGGCTAGACAAGTTAACTGTTAAATGGATTTGTAATTGATTGACCGGAAGAACCCAAAGGGTGCTCCTAAGTGGCTCCTGTTCCTCTTGGAAAGATGTGACCAGTGGGGTGCCACAGGATACTGTTCTATGCCCAGTGCTATTCAACATCTTTATCAATGACTTGGATGAGGGAATAGAGGGCATGCTTATCAAATTTGCAGATGACACCAAATTAGGAGGAGTAGCTAATACCCTAGAGGACAGGATCAAAATTCAAAATGACCTGAATAGACTAGAAAGCTGGGCCAAAGCTAACAAAATGAAATTCAATACGGAGAAATGTAAGGTACTGCACTTAGGTCAGAAAAATGAAATGCATAGATATAGGATGGGGGAGACCTGGCTGAATGAGACTACATGCAAAAGGGATCTAGGAGTCCTAGTAGACCACAAGTTGAACATGAGTCAACAGTGTGATGCAGCAGCTAAAAAGGCCAATGCGATTTTGGGCTGCATCAGTAGAAGTATAGTGTCTAGATCAAGGGAAGTAATAGTGCCACTCTATTCTACCTTGGTCAGGCCTCACCTAGAATACTGTGTCCAGTTCTGGGCACCACAATTCAAAAAGGATATTGACAAATTGGAGTGTGTCCAGAGAAGGTGACGAAAATGGTGAAAGGTCTGGAAACCATGCCTTATGAGGAAAGAATTAGGGAGCTGGGTATGTTTAGTCTGGAAAAAAGATGGTTAAGGGGCAATATGATAGCCCTGTTTAAGTATTTGAAGGGATGTCACATTGAGGATGAAGCAAGTTTGTTTTCTGCTACTCCAGAGACTAGAACACGGAGCAGTGGATGCAAGTTCCAGGAACAGAGATTCCACCTCAACATTAGGAGGAACTTTTTGACAGTCAGAGCTGTTAGGCAGTGGAACACACTCCCTCGGAGCATGGTGGGGTCTCCTTCCTTGGAGGTCTTTAAACAGAGGCTGGATGGCCACCTGTCAGGGATGCTTTGATCGTGATTTCCTGCGTGGCAGGGCGTTGGACTAGATGGCCCTTGTGGTCTCTTCCAACTCTACAGTTCTATGATTCTATGATTCTATAAAAAGACTATGGCTGGACTCCTGTTAGTTAGTCCCAACTGGGCTAGATTGACTCAATTGCTGAATTGAGAGTCAGCACACAGCTAAATCCCGATTCAATAGTTTTACTCTACTCAGGACTAACAAGATTTAGACACATATTCTATCTCTTACTTTTTCATGTTGAAACAAGTAGCCTCCAAGCTCTGGTTTTGTCACTGGAACAATGTGATTCTTCCCCAGCTCCTCCCAGCATTATCAGTTTTGATAGAAAATTTGTACAGCTACATGAATGTGGCAGGCATATATTGGACAGAGCCTTTATTGACAAGCATCCCCACTCTGAAAGGCTGCCAAAAATGCAGGTTTTTCTCAGGGGTCAAATTGACTAGAAGTCTATTCAGCCCTATAGTCAAGAAGTCCTAGAGAACTCAGCTCCTAAACAGGAAGGTGTCATGACCCAGAGAGGGAATGGTTTCAGTAGATCATTTGAGGGGAGTTGTTTCATTTAAACCTAACACATGGAGAGTTTAAGGCTGTCAGGATCAGTCAGAAGTTAACCCAAACATTTCCTGGTGTGTATGCCACACTGCTATCCTACCCACTCCACCACTTAGCAAGCTACTCTAGTCTGTAAAGAAGAAAGAAAACAAAGAATGGGCTGCAGTATTTTGCAAGGCCTTAGCTAAGCTCCACCTGCAGGCAAGCCCATTGACTCCTTTTGATCTGCCTAGAAGTGTATCCAGGAGCCCTTTCACACTAGACAATTACAGCACCATGATTCCCCTTTAACTGCCATGGCTGAATCATATGGAATCTTGGGGGCTTGTACTATGGTGAAGCACTAGAGCTCTCTGGTTAGGAATTCTAAATGCCCTTCCCTAAAATGCGAACCCCAGGATTCCACGAGATTGAACAAATGGTAGTTAAAATGGAATCAAAATGCGATAAGTGAGTAGTGTGAAAGGTAACCTAGTCAGGTCTGGGCCTTTGGTGGGGCTAACACCAGCTTCAGGGCTTGTCTGTTATTTAGAGCTTTCAGTTGTACCGTATCTGAGTCAGCCATAGAGAAAAGGGGTGGCTGTGTCCAAAGTGGATTGAACTACTGGCAACAGAAGATGGGGGAGGGCATTTAACACTTTTTCATTCCAAACTCCCAACTGCTATTAGCCTTGGGCAGTGCCCCAGCAGTGCTTTTCCTTCCTCTCCCCCCCCCCCACACCACCAAATCCAGTGTGGATGGATTGTTCACACTGCAATTTCCTCTGGAGTTTCCAGCAAATTCTGGAAAAAACTCTTGAGTTTTCTAAAACCCAGATTAAGGGGGTATTCCACGAGTCTGGTGTGAATAGGGCCGTACATCATGTATCACTATCACACCAGATTCGGGGTAAAGACTGCATGTTTATATGGTATTATTGGGCTGGATTCAGGGGGGGGGCACGTTCAGGGTTTTTCACTGGTGTAAACAAGTGCTTAGTTTTTCATCACTCTCTCTTTACCAAATACAACATATATCCTTCCTTCAATATCTTAATCAAACCTGATAATTTATCCATTTCTGCTAAATCAGTCCATTTCAACAGCTGTTCATCCACAGTAGGTAGTTATCAAATTCTTCCATCTTTGCTCATATAGCAGTCCTGCTGCTGTGGTCATATACTGGAGTAACCATCTATGACTCCTGTCCAACTGTACATCCATCCAACCTTGCAAAAAAGTTCTGGTTTTAATGGGATATTACTCTTTAGAATTCTCTGTTTCAATGCGTATTTCTGAATTCAGGTTTTTTTTAAAGCCTTTTCACAAGTCCACCACATGTGGAAAAGGAACAAGGCCCTTTGAATTTAATGGAATTTATTCTGGAGTATACATGCATAGGATTGCCTTATAAGTGAACCACTGAGCAATTTTTTTTCTAGGCTAAAGGCAAAGGTCGAAATTTTATCTCAGAACTATAAGGTTGGAAGATATTCCAAAGGTTATTGGGTGATAGAAGGCAGACCCTTCTATGTGGCTGATATGTACCAGAACTGAAGGAACCGTCTTCTGCTGACTCAGACCATTATCCCTGGAGGTGAATACTCTACCTTGACCAGCAGCATGGCCTTTCCCAACTCTCTCTCTCTCTCTCTCTCTTTCTCTTGAGATGCTTTAAGCAGTGAAGGGTTTCTGCTGAGGTGTTTTAAATTCATGCATCTATGTGGCCTTTGACAACTGACCTCTCTTGTTCTGGAAGGGGCTTTTAACTGGATGGACACTGTAGGTCTTTGTAAAATAGTCTGTTTTTAAATTGGGTTTTAAATTTTTGTTATGGTTTTATTCATTTGGTGTTTTAATTATAGTTGTATTTTTGGTTTGTTTGTTTGTTTGCTTGCTTGCTTGTTTGTTTGTTTAAAAACTTTATGGTCTATAGACCCAAGAACATACTTAACAAAATTTTACAATTTCAAAATACAAAGTAAAAGAAGATAAACATATACATATACATGGGGAAAAATATACCAAAATTGTATACTATTGGGAATAATAAATACAAAAAGGAAAATTAAACATTTAGCAAACTCCTCCCCATGAACCTCATAAAAATGAGTTGAACTTTATAATACATTGCAAATATTCTGGCTGATTTCGGAAGCGTCTCTCTCTCTCTCCCCCTCTAATCTTGGTAGTCAATTGACAGAAATTTAGCAACTGACAGAGGAACACACGGCCATTTATCCTCTAACAGGATTTTTACCTACAGCTTTTTTGATTGACTTGGCAAGTGACTCAGTAAGGGAGAGATCAGTTGATTACAGCTCTAATTGTAGAAGATACAAGATAAAAGAATATGTGATATCGTTTCAATCTCTTGGGATCCGCAGGAGCAGAGTGTTGCTGAAGGAGTGAACCCAGCATGCCTGCCAAAGATCAGTTCTGACTCTGAGGGGAAAGCATTGCATCTGGACTTAGTGAATAATATACGGTAATTAGACACAATCAGGCTTTTCTATGTAAGAAGCCTGGCAGAAAAATCCAACATACGTGATGTTTAAAGCACTGGGGAAACAAGGCAAAACAGAATTAGCCCAGAGAGCACAGAAAGCAATATCCCATAGTCTTTGTTTGATAGATTTTATTGCCATCTCATAACCCAGATTAGAGAGCAGGGATGAAGAGAGGCCAATATTGGCTGTTTGGGGGGTTGTATACTTGGGCCACCTACTGACATAGTTTTCCAAAGCAAGATGACCTAGTAAACCTTTGCCATAGTTGAAAACATAAACTTTAAGCCACAGTTTTACCGCAATCAACCAAGACCTTGTGGAAAGGGGGCATCCCTGTATTTCCCCAGTGTTTCCAACAACAGGGAAGCAGTGTTTCCCTATTTCCAACAATAGCACTGAGTTAGAAACTGTCAGGTTCAGACCTTTTCCTACTGCTATCAGTATAACCTTGTAGGTAATTGTGTTTATATTTCTCTGTGCTTGTTAACAAATGTGTAGCTGAACTGCTGAAGGTAGTATATGGTGTATGTCAAGAGAGGTCTGGTAAGCACTGCAGCTGGGTCTCAGCTCTGGGAAAAGGGGTGGGGGGTGAACACTGGTACTATGAGAAGAGGGAAAGAGGGTGATGAGTAGCCCATGGTTGTGTAGCCCACCAGATTTGATAGATTGGAATATGCTTTTAATGTACTTTTTGTCAGTTTAAGTTTCATTTTGAGCAATGACCCTGTAGGGTTCAATTTTTGGATTACTGTGCCAATAAAGTTTTCTGTTTTGAACTCTGAAACTATTAGTCACTGAGTCTGGGAATGCCAGTACATGACAGTGTGCTCAGAATCAAAGTTTGAATGTAAATCCTGTTCACCATGGCAGCAAAGTTTGGAGAACAGTGGCTAACTGAGATGGGTGCTGAGAAACACTGGGGAGATCTCCTTGGACAGGGATCCCTGGCTGGAACAATGGGTGGGAGGAGGAGAACTGCTTGGAGAAGTGAAGTGGGATACCCTCCTTGAAGGCACTCCCCATAAGGCTGCACCTCAGCAGACGGCCCTTAGTTTGGGGGGCAAGGAGGAGCAGTAAGAAGTGGAAGTAGTGGTAGAGTTGGAGGATGGGGGTAGCCCAGACCCCAAAGCAATGGTGTGGTTGCTACGGGAGGAGAACCAGCATTTGAGAAATGACCTAGCTAACCTCCATGCAGATTTGCAAAAGATGGTGTTGGAGGAGCAGAAAGGAGAGGAGGAGCTGGATTGGTCGACAAGCACCGAAGAGACAGAAGACTCACAGAGCATGAAAACGGGCTGGACCCAATGGTGATGGATGAAGTGACTGGGTGACCAGACCCCAGAACGTTATGTGGGAGAGAGGAAGCTGATGACTGGCTTCAACAGCAATCCTGAGAAGTTGCCATATTTTCTGATGCAGATGCGAGGGCTCCTGGAAGAGTGGGGACTGATGTTCAAGGACAAGGCAGCTGCGATAATATGCATAGCAGCACGCATGGAAGGTGAAGCTGCCAAGTGGATGGTAGAGCTGAATGGAAGTTGAGAAGCCTGTAGCCCTTCATGGACAGCTTGTGTGGATGATTTGAAGACCCATGCCACCAAGCCAAGGCATATAGCCACCTGTTGAACATCAGCCAGGAGTTGAAATCAGTCAGCAAATATGCCAGTGAGTTCCAGAGTTTGGCAGACCAAGTGTGGGGTTGGATTGAAAATATGAAGATTTAACAGTTCCAGTGAGGGCTGCAACCTGAGATCCTGGAGTGGACTGATGCACGGTGACCCTCAGACACTGAGAGAATGGATTGCACTAGCTGGCAACATAGAGATGTGGTGCAGCTAGTCAAGCAAAACTGGAGACCAGCAAGCTGGACCCTGGAAGGCTGGCGGAAAGGCCCTTTGATAGAGATACAGTGGTGGGAGACTGTGGAGTGGGAGAGGTGGCGAATTGAAGGCCTATGTCTGTGCTGCGGGAAGAAAGGGCACACTTCATGGCATCCTGCCCAGAGGAAAAAGTGTCCCAGTGATCTGCTGGTGACAGAGCATCAGGACACTCGAAGACGGCCAAGACCAAAGGTAAAGCAAAGCGACCTGCATTGGCTGTTGAGCTATTGGGGTGGGAATAGGCTTCTTGGGACATGCTGCCTGTTAGGGGGAGCCAGGAGGAAATGAGGAGAACCTGCCCTGAACAGCACCGAAGGGCAGACAACAGATGGTAGGCGCCTAGAAACTGTGGTGAGTGGCAAGTGTGAAGCCATTCTATGTACCAGTGAAACTGAGAAACCCCAAAGGGGAGAGGAAAATGAATTTGGACACTTTGTTAGCTTTGGGATACATGAGGTGCTTAATGAATCCAGCAGTAGCCACGGGACTGGGTTTGCAGTGTGAAGAGCTGCCAGAACCCTGTGACTTTGACCAAAAGGACCACAGTGACATGCAGGGTGGGCTGGTACGGCACCAGACTTCACAAGTGTTCCTGGGAGTAGGGGGTATTGGGAGTCCATAAAATTTGTGCTTGCACCCACCAAATATTACCCAGTAGTGTTGGGACTGAACTGGCTGTGATTCCACGATCCAGGCAACACTTGGTGAAAAGGGACATTGACTGCCAGTACATGACAGGACACATCTAGGAGTACAAAAAGGAGTACAAATTGGGTTTAAAATTTTTTAATGGTTTTATTCAATTGGTGTTTTAATTATAGTTGTATTATTTAACTGAAACACCTTGAATCCTGCACATTAGAAAAAAATGGGATATAAGTCAAATAACTTTTAAAAATAAATATTTGTACATTCACTCATTCTAGTATTTATATGACACTTCTAAAGGTGTGGCCCTTCCAAAGTTGCTCATGGAAACATTTAAAACTGTCATATGGAAGTAAGATAAAGTCATTGGAATTGTAGAGATTAAAAACCGCACTCTGAAAAAGTGTACAGAATAACATGGCAATTCAAATGAAACAGATCAAAATGAAGAAGAGTGGTTTTATACACAATGCCACTATGTCCAAGAGCCCATCTACACGAGGGGAAAAAATCCCAAATATAGTATTGGCATCCTTCAGCAGCAGCCACATGTCTAAATGGTTTTTCTGGCCTTGGAAGCCCCCACAGGCCCCACGTTCCTGATGGCAGCCATGAGTGATTTACTTGCGTTAGTTCTTCACCACCGCCATGTTGTTGTTTTTTAAGTCATCCCAAGGTGCGCTGATGCGATAGAGCAATTCCCCAATTGTACAAGAAAGCAACACAGAAAATATTGATACTTTTTATCACCTTAGCAAGCGATCACTAAGGTGAAAATCCAACATGGCAGCAGCGGGTGCTTGCCCTGCTAGCAAGTCCCACCCCTGCTCTCACCTGGACAATCAGCTTTGTGCTTCCCTTCGAGTTTTTTATTGTTCAATAGTCCAAACAAGCAAGAATGAGCAACAGCCTTGTGGTTTGTGAAAAAGTACAGGGAAATCTGTGAAGGTTTTTACCCTGTTGTTTTTGCCATTTTGTGCAAAACTCCTTCCAAATAGTGTGGATTGGTTCTGGATCTTGTTTAGATTGGTAGGATTCCCGGTGAATTCTATGAGGGGTATTTTCACGGTTTAGACGGGCCCCAAGTCTTTCTTCTGTTTCAGTCAGACTTCACCTGAAATAATGGTGTCCAGTTTAGGGAGGTAAACCTTTGCTAATTTCATTCTCTTAAGCAAGAAGGAATTATTTAATCCATTTTTTCTTGCTATGAGAGAGTCCTTGAAAACTATGCAGTTCTTGAAGATTAGTTGCAGTTTTGAAGTTATTCTATACAAACAAAAAAATATCCATGTGGATTTTGGGCACAAAACTAGAACTTTCTACGCAGGTATGTTCATTTCTAATGAAGAAAATGAGATTTTCTCCCCAGAAAGCAACATTTCTGCACAGAGAATGCTGTCTTCTGTGCACCTCCCCTACCCTTGCAGTGATATTTTTTTGCAGGAGTCTTGACAGCAAAGATTCTTTTCACATTCAGTAATTATCCTTGGGAAGCACTTAGGAATTCCCTTTTTCATCTGCCATGCAAATATATGTGAATATTCTTTCAATTCCTTGTCCACATCTGGGCTCCACACTTTCAGAAGCAGGTTGGAAGACTGGGATGTTTCCAAAGAAGGGCAACCAAGATGGTAAAAGTTCTGGAAGCCAGGCCCTAGGAGGAATGGTTGAAGGAACTGCATTTGTTTAGCCTAGAGAAGAGAAGCCTGAGAGGTGACATGAGAGCTATTCCATTGGATTCAAATTACAGGAAAGAAGATTATGTCTAAACATTAGGAAGAACTTCCTGGCAGTGAGTTGTTTAACAATGGTGGAGTCTCCTCCACTGGAGACTTTTAAACAGAGGTTGGATGACCATCCCTCAAAGGCACTTCAGCAGTGAGTTCCTGCATTGGAAGGGGGTTGCGTTTGCTGGCCCATGGTGTCCCTTCCTGCTCTTTGATTCCTGATTGCTTTCCTAACATCTATTTTTAGGAATGACTCGTTTTGTTTCCTGACAGATCAATATCAGGCCATCAGTCCTCTGTGGGGCAAGGAGCAGCTCTGAAAGAAGATTTAGGCTTGGAGCCAAAAAAGGGGCAAAGGGCCTTCTCCTTCTCCTTTTGTGCCCATAAAATGTATCCAGTCCAAGTTTTCTATTAGTGGTCTGGGAAGGAGAAAACAGTTAACCCCCTGCAGTATTGCTTGATACAGAGGCTTCTAAACACAACACCAGGTGATACTTAGCAAAGGAAGAATAGCCCCCAACAGCTAAATATGTGGTTCTTTTCATGTGTAGGTTAGCCCTCATCACACCCTGGAGAACTAGGCAGGCTCAGGGAACAATTCCAATTATGTCCGCTCCACACTGCCGGCCTTGTGATCCAGAGAAGAGCCTCAGTGACAGGTGTCTCCCAAAAGCACGAGAGTTCTTTTGCTCTTTCACATCCTGCAAGGAGGGAAGGTAGGAAGGAAAGAAAGAAGTGTCACAAAACTGCAACAGCAACAAGTTTGATTGTGTATTCCTGCAGGGCAGGGGGTTGGACTAGATGGCCTTTGTGATCTCTTCCAACTGTATGATTCTATGATTCAAGCAGGAGCAAATCTGTCAGCAGCCTCCCTCCTGCCCTCTCTTCCACCACTCTCCCCTATGTATACATAATCATCTGCTTCCATAAGTAGGATTGGCTTTTGGGAACAGCCAAGCCATGCACACAACTTGCATTGCACAACCTGTATGCGAACAAATACAACCTGTAGTCCCAAGCAGAGTCGCCAGCTTTCCAAAGTCAGATTCCTGTACAAAAAGGCTATTATGAGGAAAGTTTCCTGGAAACCCTGGACGCCAGCCCCATGAAGAGTGGGGGAGTGTGGAGTGGGAAGCAGGCCAAATAGCAGTGACTGCATGATGAAACTCTCCAGCAGTATCCTTGGGAGCAGGAAGAGGCTGCCTTTGCTTTCCATTTTTTTTTTTTTTTTTTTTGAAGGAAGAAATCAGGGTTTCTCCTTGGAGGTGTCGGCCTCTTACATCAAGAGGTTCCCCACCCCCGTGTGCCCATTTTGTCATAATAACAACCACTTCTGGTCCCTTTTTATAGTATAATGTCTTGGTTTCTTTCTCTGATGGTCAGGACAGGCAGGGAAATCTCCTGGGAAATGTCCTTATTGCAAGAGAAATGCTGCCAAAAATCAGCTTAAAAACCTAACTAAAATAATCCGCCACTACAATCATGGGAAAACCTGTAAAACTGATTTATAGCAGGAAGGTACAGAGTTCAGAGAAGTTACTTTTTTGGACTAGAGCTCCTAACCCCCAACCAGGATTGTGGCTATGATAGCTAAGAGATTCTGGGTTCTATGTCCCAAAACGGGAACTTTTCCAAGCCCTGCATGCTAGGATCAGTGGAAAAAGTTCAAGCACACTTGTTTATTTATAACACAACCATATACATATCTAAGTATACATATGATCGACTGACTTCAGGGCACTTCCTCTCATCCTGGGAAATGAGTATAAGATGGCAACCTTAACAGTTAAATACCTGCCTACTCAGAAGAAAGTCCAAAAGAATTTAGTGGGAAATTCCCAGGTAAGTGGATATAGGATGACAATTTGCTGTCTCTGCGATGCGTAATATTTGACATGATGTAGGTGGCAACTGGGCAGGTTTCTCTGTGTACAGGTGAAGGATTTTAATTCCATTCAATTAAAAAAACATATCGTTTAATGTTTGCACTTTTGCTGGGATCAGCATGCAACTTCCCGTGTTTACTTTTTCTCCGCGTGTTCACACACACCACATGAGGTATAGAATTTCTTTGATTTTTTTTTTTTGTGGTTTATGTTCATGTCCAGTCCTCTATGATGACACAGAGGAAGAACTATTCATTCCATTCCTCTTTTAAAATTAACAATGTGTTGCATGCCTTGAGATTCCATGCAGCTTTCATTCACAAGGCTTGAAAGCAGAGTCATCCTAAAGGACTGGAGCAAAGGGTTTGATAAACATATGCACCTGTGCTGGAACCATGACTCTCTAATGGTGAAATACACTAGAGACCCTGAAACACAGAGGGAAGGAGTGTGCCTTGCTCTCACTGTGGCTGGGTGCATGGGAAACCAGAATTATAGCACGGGAGAACAACAGTTGATTGGATGGCTATGGGTGTGTAAGCTCATCTTAGCAGTCCTGTAGTGACAAATGTATCATTGTTTCACCACTTGGGGGCTCAGTTCTAACAGCAGTTTTTAGGGGTGAATGGCAGGCGTTTTCCCTCTGAGTGAAATGAACACATATTATGGACAAACCTAGGATAGTTTACTTGGTTGAAGGAACAGCTAAAACCATCTGGATGTCACTTTGTGATGTGATTTACTCCTAGGCAACTGTGTATAGGACTTTTCAAATAAGTACTGCAGTCTTGTTACTCCCTTGTAGCATAAAAAGGAGGAACGGATGGGGAGAAAAAAAGGAATGTGGCAGCACCTTAAAGATTAACTGGATTTTATTTTAGCATGAGGTTTCATGGATATAAACCGACTTCTTCAGGTACAGTACAAAGTGATATTAAAGCTTCAGGTTATAACACATATTTATACAGTTGTGGGAGTGGCACAGAACATAATAGGATTCAGAAAGGTGCAAATCATGTTTCTGGGTCTACATTTTCAGATTTTCACCCTTTGAAAATTTAGGGCAAGGGACACGATTTGCATCTTTCTGGACAAAAAGGAGGTCCAGCAACTTCTGGGCTTTGCAAAATTACTTTTAACCTAGATTTCACAAAACTTGCTGTCCCTTTAAACAACCTCCTGTGTGGAAAAACTCCATTCTACTAGGGTCTATCTGCCCAACAAGCCTTCCAGAAATTAAAGGAACTGTTTATATCAGAACCAGTTTTGCAACATCCAGATCCCTGGACCACCTTTGTTGTAGAAATCATAGAATTGTAGAATCATAGTGTCGTGCCCTACTCTGGATGCTGGGATTTGCAATAATCCAGAGTAGGCCCTGACATGGTTTAGGTAGGCCCTGACAGGGGTTGGTTCTCTCAGGAACATTCCCAGAACACCTTAACTCCTGGAGCCAGGCCAGCCCAGCTCCGGCTGCCAGAGTCTGGAATGTATCTTCCTTTGCCTCCCTCACCCTTCATAACGTTCCCAGGCCTACAGGGAATTGAAACCTAACGACCTTATTCATCTGCTGTGGAGATTTTCAGACAGGCAAAAATCGCTCTTTGCCGCGCGAGCAGCCTCCCGAAACTGCTGCGCGGCAAGGGTCTTCTTCGGACGACGCTGTGCCTCTGGCGAAACCGTCCGTGTCACTTCCGTGAAGCTTGGGACGGCTCCGCGTCATATTTCAAGCACGGAGGCTGCCCGTGCTTGAAATATGACGCGGAGCCGTCCCAAGCTTCACGGAAGTGACACGGACGGTTTCGCCAGAGGCACAGCGTCGTCCGAAGAAGACCCTTGCCGCGCAGCAGTTTCGGGAGGCTGCTCGCGCGGCAAAGAGCGATTTTTGCCTGTCTGAAAATCTCCTTTGTCCTGGGGCCAGTCAGAACTGGCTTTGGAATGAAACTGTATGCATGTCCTTGATCAATAAACAATGTTGCTGCTACATGCGTGTTGATTTAGTGTGTGCGTTGCCTGGTTCATCACAGTAAGCAGTTCTGACAAAATTCTACCCATGAACTGAAGGCAAGATGTCTGAAGTCACGGAGACTGAAACCCAGACGGAGGGAGATGTGGCTGCAGGCTCAGGCCAGGGCTCTGAATTAGAGACAGGAGAGCTGAGTTGGGAACAACGGAGGGCCAGGAAGCTGTTCCCTCCCCCCGACCTGATGGAGTTGGGAGCCAGGCAGGCTCTAGGAGTGGGCAGCTTTCCCTTCTCTGAGACACCCGGACACGGGATGGGCGTGGCCATGGGATCCAGCTGGCTCTGGCCAGACGAACGAGGTCGAGAGGACTGTAGATCGCTGAGGTGGGACCTACCACAGAACAGTGGAGTTCGTGAATATGGGGTGAGACGACCTCACACAGATTTGGAAAGAGAAGTGCACCAGCTAAAGCAGCAGATGGAGCTGATGCAAACTAGCCTTGCAGAAATCCTACAACAGCTTCCCCAGCAACCAGCACCCCCCAACCAGCAACCTGCCCCCCAGCCACCAGCACCTCCAGGGAACGGAGGTCTTCCCGGCCCAGTGCCAGCGGGGGTGCCTGGGGGTGGGGTTCCAGCACCTCCAGGAGGGGTCCCGGTCCCACCAGCTCCCGGGGCTCCAGCATCCCCAGCAGGTGCTGGCCCGGTTGAGCCTCTACCACATCCACGCAGTGTCAGGCACCAGGACCTGAAGGTGATGTTCAATGGGGATGCCACGAAGCTGCCATTTTTCCTCACCCAGGTGATGGGATTCATGTCTCATTGGGAGGAAGAGTTCCAGACGGAGGCCGAGAAGGTACAGTACATCTCCAACCAGCTGGAAAGAGAGGCAGTGCAATGGTTGGTGGGGCTCTACAACATGGGAGCCCCAGAGTTGGAAAGCTTCCACGACTTCATTATGGCGCTCTGGGCTCAGTTCGAAGACCCGTTGAGGAGGAGGCATGTGCATACAGAGCTACAGAGATTGTGACAGGGATCACTATCCATTGCTGAATACACCACAGAGTTTCGCCATCTCGCCAGTCAGATCTCTGACTGGACTGAAGCCACCAAGGTACAATATTTCCAGGGTGGCTTTAATGCTGATATCCTGGAGTGGGCCCTAGTCTAGGGAAACCCAGAAACCATCCTGTAATGGGTCCGTCTGGCCGGGGAGGTGGAGACCCTGAGGCAAAGCATGAAGCTGGTGAGGCAACCCCAGGGCCTGGCCAGCAAACCCGGGGGGGGGGCAGCCGAGAAGACCAAGGCAGCGCAACCGACAAGCAGCCCGGCGATGGAGACTGAAAAGGAGCAGCAAATGTGAAAAGGCTTATGTCTTCACTGGAAAAGCAGCCATCACATAGCAGAATGCCCAGACAGACAACCTAAGATCCGCCACCAAGAGGAGGCAGCCAAGAAATCGGAGGGAAAGCAGATGGTTCTGAAGACGCCATCCAAGCCAAAAACCAAAGTGACAGCATGCTCCCTAGTCCCCGGCCACCCAGCGGGGGAGTCCTCCTGGGAATCAGGAGACAGCGGATTCTCCTCCAACAGTGAGCTGGTGGGAAACGGATCCAGCCCACCCTACTGAGCGCCCGAGGGTGGGCTAACCCTGAAGGGTGCCCTAGCGCCGTGGTGAGTGGAATCAAAGCCCTGTTTTTTATTAAGGCTAAAATAGGGCTCAAGGGGAAGGGGGTCCCCCACAAGGTCATGGTGATGGTGGATTGTGGGTGCACGTAAGTTCTGATCCACCCATCCTTAGTGAAGGAACTGGAACTGGGTTCCGTGAAACTGGACAAGCCCATCTGGCTCTCCCAGATGGATGGAAGGATGATGAAGGGGGGCACCGCAAGGCGAATGACTGATCCCGTGGGAATGAGAATGGGGGATCACCAGGAACAGCTATAGTTCGTAATCGCCCCAGGTCTAGTGCCTGCCACAGTGGTCGGCCTGAATTGGCTAAAGTTCCACAACCCCTCCATAGACTGGATCAAAGAGATTGTGACTTTCACAGACCCCATTTGCATCCAGGAACATAGTCTGGTCAAGGAGGGGAGGGGCATGGGGACTGAAGGGGCTTCTTTAGATGAAGGACCCCCGAGCATCTTTAGTAGCCTTGGTGCGGGGGGAGATGAAAGACCTACCTATGGAATATAAGCAATGGCCCATTGTTTTCAAAGAAAAAGATTGTGACATCTTACCCCCCCCCATAGACCTTTTGACTGTGCTATTGAACTTGTCCCAGGGGCCAAACTGCCTAAGCCCAAGACTCAGGCAGAGCTGGATGCTTTGAGAGAATACATAGACAAAAACTTGGCACGGGGTTTCATTAGGCCCACAACCTCCCCCTTGGGAGCCCCGCTTCTGTTTAGGCGTGAATGGGATTCCTCTCTGAGGCTGTGCCTGGACTATCAAGGCTTCAATGTGGTCAGTGTCACAAATCAGTACCCTCTGGCTTTGATGAAGGATATGTTGGCTCATTTAGCCAAAGGCAAAATCTTCACCAAGCTGGACTTGAGGGAGGCGTACTATCGAGTACAGATTAAAGAGGGAGATGAGTGGAAAACTGCTTTTAATTGTCAACTAGAGACATTTGAGTTTCTTCTAATGCCTTTTGGGTTGTTGGGGCCCCCAGGGGTGTTTATGAACCTTATTAATGATGTGCTCAGGGAACTTCTGTACAAAGGGATACTGGTCTATCTCGATGATCTGTTCATCTACTCTGAGGACTACACTTCCCATGTTATGTTAGTGAAAAAGGTACTGAGCAGGCTTGCTGAAAACCATCTGTATTCCAAACTTTCCAAATGCGAGTTCCACCAGACATGGTTGGACTATCTGGGGTATCACATCTCTAGCAGGGGGGTTGAAATGGATCCAGAGAAGGTTAAGGGAGTTTTGGCATGGGAAACTCCCAAGAGCAGAAAACAATTGCAAAGTTTTCTGGGGTTTGCAAATTTTTACAGGTCCTTCATCCCTGACTTTGCCGAAGTTGCCCTACCCCTCACTGAGTTGCTCAAAACCAAGGGGTCTGGTGAACAGAGTAAAAGCAAGGAGGGGAAACGCAAAAAGCCTCCCCCCAAAATTGTCTGGACTGATCAATGCCAACAGGCTTTTGAGAAATTGAAAAGTTGTTCACTTCAGAACCCATCCTCAAACACCCCAACCCTGACGAACCCTTTGTGGTGCAAGTAGATGCCTCTGACGTGGAAATGGGGGGGGGGTGCTTCAACAGGATGAGGGGAGGAACTCAGGCCCTGTGCCTACCTCTCAGGAAATTCAATGAGACGGAGATAAATTGGCCAGTTTAGGAGAAGGAGGCGGGGGCCATCAAGGTGGTGCTGTAGACCTGGCGCCACCTCCTGGAAGGATCTTCCCAGTCTTTTGAGGTCTGGACAGACCACAAAAATATTGAAGCTCTGAAAACCCCACGTCGGTTGAGCCTCAAGCAGATTAGGTGGGCTGATTTCTTTTTCCAGTTTAAATTCACACTGAAGTTTCTCCCGGGAAAAAGGAATTTCTTGGTGGACGCTTTGTCTAGGCTTCCGCAGCATGAGAGCAAGAGGAAAGAAACCATTAGCACTGTCTTCTCCCCTTCACATTTGGGCCTTGCAGTCCTCACACGTAGTCAAGCGAAACAGCACGCTGCTGAGGCAGACCCCACCTCGGGCCATTCCCTGAAGGAGAAGGGGGACCCAGGCCCTGCTCCGCCAAGCTTTCCTGGGTCACCCTGTCCGTTCCCCCTGCCAAGGTCCCAGCCCAAAAGCCCTCATCTCAGGTCCTGCCCAAAGCCACATCCTGGCAGCCGAAGGTCACCGACTGCCAGAGTCTGGAATGTATCTTCCTTTGCCTCCCTCACCCTCCCTAATGGTTCCCAGGCCTACAGGGAATCAAAACCTAATGATGACCTTATTCGTATGCTTTGTCCTGGAGCCAGTCAGAACTGGCTTTGGAATGAAACCATATGCATATCCTTGATCAATAAACCATGTTGCTGCTACATGCATGTTGATTCAGTGTGTACATTGCCTGGTTCATCACACATAGAACTGGAAGCAACCACAAGGGCCAGCCAGTCCACCTCTCTGCCATACATCTAATCTCTGTTTAGGGCCATCTAACCTCTGTATAAAAACCTCCAAAGAAGGAAACTCCATCACACTCCGAGGCAATGCATTCCACTGTTGAACAGCTCTTGCCATCAGGAAGTTCTTCCTAATGTTTAGATAGAATCTATTTTCCTGTAGTTTGAACCCATTGCTCCATGTCCTAGTCTTTAGAACAGCAGAAAACAAGTTTGCTCCTTCTTCAATATGACATCCTTTCAAATATTTAAACATGGCTATCATGTCCCCTCTTAACCTTCTCTTCCCCAGGCTAAACATCCCCAGCTCCCTAAGCTGCTCCTCATAGGGCATGTCACATGTTGCAGACCCCCTTCCTGTCTCCTGAGAAAATGGCAGTGGTGGCAGTTGTAGCGATGGGCTGGTGTGTTTGCCAGGACTTCCTCCCATTCTGTGGAGGGCACAGGGCCTGATCTGTGGCCAGGATATGCTGGTGGAGAGCCCACATATCCTGGCTCATGTAGATAAGCCCCAAGTTTTGGGATTCCAACAGGCAGTAGCCTGGCTTTCCTGCATCCGCTGACCATATTCCTGCTAAAGATGTCTGAGGAATGCTTAGCAGTTTCCTTGGGTCTGGCAAACAAGCCCCTTTGCTGTCTCAGCTCCAACCTCTTCTGAGGTATCATATCGGTTTGGGGAAACTTTAACTTATCCGACTGAATGGATGCAAATTAGAGTCTAAACAGATGTAACTTGGGATAGAATTCATCACTTTTTCTTCTCTTGTTGACTAAGTTAATTTCCTCTCTGCCTTTACAATGTATTCTAACATACATATTTTTCAGCTACTTGAACACTGATCTCAGACATTATGCTCTTCCCCTCTGATCATTAGGTGGACTTCCAATCTTTCTTGCAGCTGGAGTGTTTATGGTTATCATTTCATTTGTTTAGAAAAGCAAATCCCCTTAAAAGGAACAACAAAACCACTCTACAGCTACAGAGAGTACAGTTGTCCCTTCATATTCACTGGCGTTAGGTTCCAGGACCCCTGTGGATACCAAAATCCGTGAATACTCAAGTCCCATTATATGCAATGGCATAGCAAACTGGAGTCCCTTATATAAGATGGCAAAATCAAGGTTTGCTTTTTGGATTATTACTTTTTAAAGAATACTTTCAAGCCGTGAATACTTAAATCCGTGGATCCGGAGGGACAACTGTACTGGGTTTGTGACTCTGCACAGGTGCTGGCCAGTCAGTATTGTGCACAGCAGACCTCTGAAACATCTTGGCAAGGATCAGTTTTCCCTGAACTCAGTTCTGGCTTGGGAATGGTATTGTCAGTGTTCAGTCTGGATGCTCTTTAGGTATGCAAATTCTTGGCTATTTCAGACTTACATGCAGGGATCAATAATTATAGTAGTTTCCCCACTACCACCACCACTGCAGGTGAAAATGAATATTCCTGTGTAGAATTCTCTTTATATTCAGATGTTCCAAAGTGCTGCAGAGGAATTATTCTGAGCGGAAAAACACATGATATTTACAGTGCTCTCTTGGTCATGGGACACATTGAGAACAGGCAGTTGGAGAGACTGTTTAGGTCCTGCACAACTGTTTGTGTCAATGCGCCTGATGACTGGGAGAGTTCTGCAGACATCACTGTCCATCACCCCAATCTACAGTGGCCCCAAGGAAGGTTTGGAGGGGTCACATCTGGTCATTCATGACTGTAAATGTGACTTCCCAGCAGTTACGAGATTGTACATCCATCCTATGATGTCATAACTACTGAACAGACTGCAGGAGGGAGGCGTTGCACAGAAAAGAAGGGTTTGCACACAAGAAAATGTGTATTTTTCTAAGCACAATAATTCCTCTGCAACACTTTGGGAAGTGCAAATATTGGGGGGAAATTGTGCAATTATTCTTGCTGGTCTATTATTCTGCCCAGTGGGGTGTTCCAACTGTTGGGGACCCTGAGGTTTCTTTTTAAACCTTAGAATAAATAAAAAGGAATATTTTTTTGCATCCTTTGTGCGGTCCAACAATGTACATCTGAAGTTCCAGTAAAAGATGACTTTATTAGGCAAATGTCCTGACAAAGGCCCCTGTTCAACTAGCTGGGCGTTGTGTGCCTCTCCCTCCCCAACGTGTCTTTCCTGGGATGTCAGGATTCAGGCACCAGATGTACAACCGTCATGTGACCTGGTCTGTGCAATGAAAAGCATCACCAGGCTTCTTCTCCCTGGCAAGCACAGGGATCTCTGGAATTAAGAGATGCCCACCAAAAATGGCAGGCAGAGAGGGAGACTGTGAATTGCAACAGTGTCTCAATGTGTGAAAGAGAGAACGGAAACTGATGAGCGTGAGAGGATGTGATTTGCATGTAAGAGATGCAGTGTGTGTGTGTGTGTGTGTGTGTGTGCATGCATGTTCACATATCCTGCACCAATCCCAGGTGCTGCAGTTGTTCTCAGCCTTTGGTCTTGGAGATGTTTTGGATATCAGCTCCCAGAAGCCCCAGCCAGCATGGCCAACAGTAAAGAATTCTGGGAATTAAACGTCAAAGCCTCTAGAGGGCCCATTGATCTACTGGGCCAATTTTGTAATCTGAAGGGCCTTCTTTCCTAAATGTTTTGGGGTCATAGGCTGGCAGTGAGCAAGAGCAGTTCTAAAATAGGTGCAAATTGCAGTAATTACTTTTGAGATTAAAGGTCCCAGAATTTTCTATGGTAATGTTGGCTTGGGAGGGGTTCTCAGAGTAGTAGTCTACCCCCATCCCCACTTTTCAAGACTCTGAAAGTAGCTGGATTAGATCTAAAATGGACAGGGTTACTCCCGTGTTCTCTTTCTTTCTGCTCTCCCCCTGCTTCCTCTCTCAGTCTCTCTTCCTTCCCCAGAAGTCATCCAGGGGAGAGACTCTTGCCAAAGGCCTGACAGATCACTTGCTTTCTGTTGTTCTGTTCTTGTTTTGTTCTGTTCACTAGGAATTTTTTCCCTCCTGTGTTTTGTTCCCACATAACTTGGGGAAGTTACAATAATAAAACAACAGAACAACAGAATTGGAAGGGACCACAGGGACCCTCTTCCAGTGTGAGAAACCACTGCTAAAGCACTCCTAAAGCACTCCTGCAAGGGGGCCATCTCCCAAGAAAGAGAGCTCACCACCCTCCAGGGGAGTCTTTTCCACTGTTGAACCATGCTTAGTTGTCATAAATTTCTTCCTAATGTTTACTAGGAGTTTGTGTAATTTGAATACCTTGGTTTGGGTCACATCCTCCAGACCAGCAGAAAACACATTTGTTCCTTTTTCCACATGACAGCTCTTCAGGTATTTGAAGACAGCCAACATGGGATAGGGTTTGAGTGTTGGACTAGGACTTTGGAAAACCAGGGTTCAAATCCCTGCTTGGCTGTGGAAACTCACTGAGTGATCTTGGGCGAGTAACATTCCCTCAGCCTCAGAGGAAGGCAAAGGCAACCCCTCTCTGAGCAAATCTTGCCAAGAGAACCCCATGATAGATTTGCCATATGGTCACCATAAATTGGAAATGACTTGAAGACACACAACAATCACAACCATATCACTTCTCATCTTCTCTTCTGCATCTGAACATACCTGTCTTCCTCAGCCCTTCTTTACAGAGTTACCTTTTTGGACTACAAGAGCTTCAAGAACTCCACAGTCTGCATGGACCACTCCTTTTCCCCACCCCACCCTTTGCCACCCTTTGCCAGGATAAACTGATGTCTCACTTAGACCTTAATTCATCTGTTTCACCTGTTAATTTATCATTAATAACAATATCCCAAACGTCTCTATACAATTCCTCTCTTTGATAATCTCCTTGAATCTTCCAGTTTCTGGGTATCATTAATCTTGCTGCTGCTAGTAAATTTGTAATCAAATCCTTAATAACTTGGGAATATTAACCTTATCATAAATTGATAATAATGCAATATCTGGACATATTTCTAAATCTTGTCTGGTTATCTCTCTTATTTCTTTAAATACCATTTGACAAAATTTCTGTACATATTTACAACTCCACCACATGTGGACATAAGTACCTTTTTCTTGACATCCCCTCCAACATAACATTGAATAATTTTGATCTATTTGACTTAATCTTACTGGTGTCAGGTACAATCTCCATACCAATTTATAATATGTATATTTTGCAAGAAAAAGTTACAACATCACCATGGATAAACCATTTCATGTCACGAATGGGGCTTAGGCATGTATTATTTGCCTAGGTTAATTCGGTTCTTGAGAAGTTTTTCTAAAAACACACACCTTGATGGTTATCGTGGCACTTACATTTCTTCCTACACTGAGAAGCACATATAGGAAATGTTTGCTTCTCTCATATTATCAGAATTTCAAAATTCTGTGCATATTAGGAAAAACTTAAATAGGGTACATATCAACTGCACCAGCCAAGGAAATGCAACTAGGCAGTATCAGCCCCAGTGTGTGTGATTAGTTCAGTATATCACCTTGGTTAACGAAATGGCATCTGTGAGTATGTGTGCAAATATTTAGTACTAGCCAATTGCAGCAATGAACATAGTTAAGTTAGAGCCCTTCAACCTCACAGAATTCATGAAAGTCTCAACAGCAAGTAGTGTTCAGTTTGATTCAGTTCCTATCCAGATGATCCTGCTCTATGTCCAGATAACTGAGTGAAAGAGGTGTTTGTGTGTGTGTGTGTGTGTGTGTGAGAGAGAGAGAGAGAGAGAGAGAGAGAGAGATGAGCGTTACAATGGCAATAACAATATTAGGAGTAGCTCCTCCAGTCTTCCTGTTGGGTGGAAGAAGCTCTCTCAACTCCCTGTTCATTTCAGTTATATAAAACAGGCAGCTTTTGTTCAGATTTCCTAACTGAGCTCAACTGTACTTTGGCTGCAGAATTCTGAATGCCTATTGTGTATAGAAGAGGAACCCTGGCATCTAAAACTGTTCCCAAAAATACCTTAATTACATTGAAAGAATCTCTCTCTCTCTCTCTCTCTCTCTCTCTCATTGCCTCTGTCATTCTCCCTCCGTGTGTGTGTGTGTGTGTGTGTGTTTAGTGCATATTAAGATTTGTTTCAACAAGGAATGCTGTGGATGACTTGGCCCAAGGAGAGGGAGAAGCAGCCTTGAATGGCAGGAAATGTCTTCACTTCCTGCTTCTCTTGGAGCCACTGCTCAGGAAAATATTACTCAGAGCCATTGGACCACTTCACACAGAGCAATAGAGTTGTTTCGCGCTCATTGCTTCCTGCGCTGTCCTGGAATTGACTCTGGCAGAGTAAGGACACTGCCAGAGTCTTTGGCGATCACACACAGGTGTAGCCTTGAATAATCAGCCCCTTAGTGGAGGAACAGGGAGGGAGACAGCACATGCAGCCAGATCAGGAAGGTTACTCTTTGGACTACATAGTAGTTTTAAAAGAAGTAGCCATGTCAGTCACTTGCAGCATAAAAAGGAGGAAAGTAGGGGGAGGGGGGAAAGGAACATGGAAGCACCTTTAAGACTAACTGTTGTTGTGTTTTTAGCGTGAACTTTCATGGAAATAAACCCACTTCTTCAGATGTAGTACAGAGTGATATTAATGCCTTAGATATAAAGCATATTTATACAGTTGTGGGAGTGGGATAGAATGTATTAGGATCCAGAAAGATGCAAATCATGACCCTTGCCCCAAATTTTCAAAGAGCTGGGAGAGGTGATACAGGTCTTTCAGATCTTTACAGTGCTTAGTTAGTGTTGATGTGTGAAAGCAATAAATCTGCTTACCAAAAATCAATTTCCCTGGGTTCAAAACTCTGTCTGAGAAGAATCCTTTTGTTATATGTGCAGTAGTGAGGATTCATGTAGTATGCCATGAAACCATTGTCTTTGTTCATACCTCTGTTAATGGATTGTAATTTGTGAATATAATTCAATCCAGCTGTTTTTCATTCTAGTCCTCTTTTGTAATTTCCTTGTTCAAGGACTGCAAACTGTAAATCCCTTATTGTATGTCCAGGAAGGTAGAAATGTTCTGCAATTGGTTTTTGGGTATTGCTATTTCTAATATCAGATTTGTGTCCATTTGTTCTTTTGCATAGAGGCTATCCTATTTGTCTGATGTAGAGAGTAGAGGGGCATTGCTGGCATAGGATGGCATATATCACATTGGAGAAAGAGCAACTAAATGCATCTCTGATGTTGCGGGTAATGTTATTGGCCCCTGTAATATTGGTCCCAGAATAGATGTGGAGACAGAGTTGGCATCTGGGATTGTGGCAGATTCTTCTCTCTGCGTTACCATCCCTATTATGTTTTCTTTATAAAATTTAGAAGACTGCCTCCCAGAGCTTGTGAGAGGGTTGTGTTATGCTCCAGAAATGGTTGTAACTCATTGATGATGCATTTGAGTGGTCTCAGCTGGGGATTGTAGGTGACAACTAGGGGTGTTATGTCATTTTGCATTTTTGGTGTGTCTTGTAGTAGATGGTTTGTGGGTATTGATTTGTTTCTTCACCTCCTTAAGTGGGTATTGTAGTTTGAGAAATGCCTGTTGCAAATCCAAGATGTCATCAAGAAATCATAGGTAGAGGAGAGATTTTTGGGAAGATGTGCTGAGGAAGCATTGTTCAAGGTCAGCCATGAAGATGTTTGCATTCTGTGGTAACATATGAGTGACCATTGCAGTGCTATTGACTTAAAGGTACATATTATGCCAAAAAGTGAAGTAGTTATGAGTAAGTACAAAGTGGCAGAGTTTGGTAGCTAAGGACTTTATTGGACACAGCAAATATGGAGTCATAATGACACCTAATGAACACAAAAGGGTGCCAATTACCAGATGATGTCATGCTTTAGCAACTATGTGTTGAAAATAAGGTGTTCTTTTTTATTGTTGAGCCAAGTTGTCAATAGATCGGTTGTGGCATTTTTTGTTTTGTTTTGTTTTGTTTTTTTGCCATGATTGTGCGCATCTGAAACCATGCCCCATTCTGTTGGCGGGATTCCAGCATCAATGGGCAGTTCCTGCCAGTGCACTTCCAGGTGGGAATGCAAAAACTAGCTATGGGAATCTCTTTTTATGAAAGTCCAGGTGTTGCAGGCAAGTTTTTAAGTATGTTTCAGTGCTTGTGTGTACATTTTGTTTTTAAATTTAGCTGTTTTTAGACTTTTGAGCACACTCGCGTCTTCTCACGAGAACCGCTGAGATCACGCTTGGCAGTGAGCACAGAAGTATGAGGCTGCTTTTTCATACTAGCATGACTACGTTTTATATAAAGGGTTCTTTTGCCAGCAGAAAAACGGTGTAAAATCGTTTATGGTAGCAAATGAATGTTTTTAGAGGCTTGTCTGATAAAGTCCTAAGTCTGCTGTAGCCTCATTCAGGATGGTATTCTTGGTGCTTTGTAGTCCACCCTGGTGTGGGATGTTGGTGTCTAGGGATTCCACAGCTTTAGTTGCTAGGATGGTGTTCCTGTGGAGGTTGTGGACAGGCTGTGTTTTCAACAGGAAACCAGACTACATACAGGAGGCTGCGAGAAAACTGTCCAATATAATTTTTTCCCCAGAATCCTCTCTTAAGATCTCACTGATGAATATCTGAAGGAACTACAGTACACAAATTACTCAGACAATGTACAGAAGAACCGAATTCAAATGGGAGTCCAAACAGAGCATTTTCTATCTTCTACTGAAAATACACAAATGAGGCAATAGAAAGTCCTATTGTCGTGAGCACTGGAACCCCCACTATTGGGATACAGTTGGGATACTGCCCCGATTCGCCATCCGCTGATTCGATTATCCGCGGTTGGCGACAGCGGCGGGGGGCAGGGAGAGATGGCTCTGGTGGGGCTCATATCTCATATCTGAGATATGTTTAGCTATGGGGAATGGGAAGGCTTGAATAGTTGGGCTTGAATAGCTATTGCTTAAAAATTTGTAAGCCGCTCTGATAGCCTTGTGGCTGAAGAGCGGGGTATAACTAACTAACTAACTAACTAACTAACTAACTAACTCATGGAGGCCTGGGAGGCCTCTGCAGCATGATAGCAGCCATGTAGAAGAAAAGAAGAAGGAACCAGAAGCAGAGCACATGCTGCCCGCCCAGAGCGAGCAAGCGAGCCAGCCAGTGAGGGAGACAGGCAGCCGCGGCCACACAGTGGAGCCTGGTGGCGGCAGTTAAGGACAACGGGTGTAGTGGAGTGCCTCCTTCTCCTCCCCCCTTACCCTCCTTGTTTTTACCTGCCACTGCCAGGCTCCGCATGGCTGAGGCTGCCTGTCTCCATTGCTGGCTGGCTCGCTGGCTGGCTGGCTGGCTGGCTCACTCCGGGCGCATGACACACACTCTGCTTCTGGTTCCTCCTCCCCTTCTTCCACATGGGCAGGCAGTGGCAGCAGAGGAGGCTGGGGGCCCCAGTCATCCGCTGCCTCTGCAAACCCCACATGAGGTCACCTACCCGCCCAGTCGCCGCTCCACACTGCAAACTGCCCCCAAGGCTGCCGCCTCCCTCCTTCCTGGGACTGGTCACCTTCTGCCACCTTGTGGGGTGGTTTGCGACACAGAGCAGTGACCAGGCAGGCAGGTGACCTTGCATGGAGTTTGCGGCAGCAGCGGGCAACCAGGCAAGGGAAGGAGGGAGGAGGTGGCTTTAGGGGGGTGCAGGCAGGCAGGCAGGCGGAGGGTTTGGGTGGGCAGGTGGAGGGTTTTGGTCCCCCTGGATGGCATTTGCTATTATCTGTGATTTTCGCCATCCACACGGGGGCCCGGAACCAATCCCCCACGAATGGGAGAGTCCTACTGTATCTGGATATCTGGACTCAGTTCACAGGCCATGTGACATCAACACTCCAAGCTCTGTGAAGGACACAACTGATTTCCTGGGAAGAATTCAACTTTTCTGAAATACTGTAAGAGATTTACAAGTTTCAATCCTTAAACAAGGAAATTACAAAGGAAGGCTAGAAAGAGAAACAACTGAATTGAATTCACAAATTCCAATCCATTAGTAAATTCAGTACATAAATTCCAGAGTTAAACTCTGCTTAAAATAGTAGTCATGTTCTTTCCCCATTAATATGTTTCTCCTTTTGTTGCCCCGCGACACCCTTTTGACCTCACTTTGATATTGCTTGGCTACGTGTCCTGGTTTTCATCTGTGAAATGTTGGAGGGTATGGTTTGTTGTATGGCTTTAGGGCCTCTAGAGAAAAAGAAATCCCAGCCAGAGAAGATCAGATGTGAGCAGGCCCCAGGCTTTGAAAGAGGAAAACACTTAATGCTAAAGGATGTTCCAAAATGGGAAGGTGGTTACGAATGATCGGCCTTTCAGGGAATGGCAAAAAGAGATCTCAAGGTTGATTTTGGAGGGTAAGAAGGCCTGCATAAAATGGAAAGCAATGATAGGCGCATGAGAAAGAGGTGTTTGGTGGTTCCATATCTGAAACAGAGGTCTTGTCTATACAGTCAAAATAATCCAAACAACATGCAAACATACAGTGATCCGTTCATATGGACATGCGCATAAATACATGTCATTCAGAAGAGGGGCAGCCAAATCCACCGCAAAGTCCGTGTGCTTCATCTGGATTTTTTAAAAAAGCTCTGTATGACATGCAAATGTGCAATTGTTTGAACACTTGCATTTGCAAAGATACAAACAGGCAGTGTAATCTGATTGGCTGGACGAACATGGGGAATGGGGCTAGCAAACAGGGAAAGCACCTGCGGCCACCATGTTAAATTTTCAGCTAAGCGAGTGTCCAGTAAGTAGATCAAATGGCAACCTTATAATCTTTTCTTTCTTTCTTTTGTAAATACAAACTATTGCTTGTGCGCCCACGGGAAACTTTTTTTAAAAAAAATTGGCAGCAGCAGATTTTAAATCATGAGTAAATCACTTGTGGCTACCATCTTGACTAGGGGGTCATGTGGAGTTTAGGGGGGGCTCTTTCAACCATGAAAACAGGTCGCATTGGTGCGAATGCCTGCTTTTTCAGATCTGTTCATTCATATTTTTTCCCCTCGTATAGATAAGATTTATATTTCTACAGGAGTGGCCTGACTTGGATCATGGATTGGATTAATCTTGATAATAAAACAACTAATTTAGAAGGAGCTGATTTGAAACTGGGACTACATGCTTTCATGTGGCAAAAGAGGCTGAAAAATAATAAGGAATTTTAATCACCACTTTGTAAGAAAATCCCTCCTCAGAATATGGATGAAGTACAGATCTATTTTATACTCCAAAATACCATTATTAGTTCCACAGATTGTACAGCATGAAAGGTGAAGAATGGACAATTTATGAAGACATCTTGAAAATTGAGAATAAGATTCAAATTAAATCGTTAGAAGAATTACAAGTCCAGGGTATAATGTGTAATTGGTTTCTGCAAACATTGCAGAACGATTTAAAATAGATATGAAATTATATGGATCTGACTGAGACTGGGGAAAAAATCAGAATTTGAGATGATCAGAATTTCTGGTAAAAACATTTATTAGCTAAAACTTATAAACTGTTGTTAAAAGTGGATACTGAAAAGGAAGTTGTGAAAGAAAAAATGATTAATTGGTCAAGAAACATAGGTTATTCAATTGGCTTGGATCAACGGGGGAAAAACTTGGATTAAGGATTGAGACTAATTAGTGCAACTACTCTCAGAGAGAATTACTACAAAAAGTTTTTCCGTTGGCACTTCACTCCTGACAGAATTGCCAAAATGTGCAGGAACTGCAGCAACCAATGCCAGAAATGTAAGGAGTCAAAGGGTACCTTCTTTCACTTATGTTGGTCCTGTAATAAATCTAAAAGATTTTAGAGCAAATACATAAAATGATCGTTGAAATATTGGGAATCATATACAGTTGAAACCAGAACTGTTTATTCTAAATATTATAGATGGTGAAAAATTGAAATCTAGAGAAAAAAATTCTGATTTATATGATAATGGCAGCTAGGTTGCTCTTTGCGCAGCATTGGAAACAGAAGAAACTCCACAAATAGATGAATGGTTATCCATACTGGATATAATGGAGATGGACAAGCTTTCTTATTATGTAAAATATGGATGTTAAGCAACTACCATGAGTTCCGGAAGGATGTTAACAAATTTATAGAAAAGAAATGGAGTTCCAATTTTTTTTTCTTAAATGGTTGAAAGAAAGACCTGAATTAGTGATAACAGTATGTGGGGATAACTCATAGGGATAGAAGTAGGAGAATGTAAAATCTTTTCCTCTACTTTTTGTATTTGAGCAGAAGCAGAAGGATTACAACTCTGTGTGTGCAATGTTTGTTCATGGTTAGAATGACATTACAAACATTTTAAATCTCAGTAACTGGGTGGTGGGAAGTTATCTATGTTAACAATCTAGTTGTGTAATCCTTTTTTATTTTCTTTTGTACTTGTTGGAATAAGACAATGATATAAATGTAAAGGAAGACATGAATTTTGATTGTAGCAAAGAGACCAATTTTATTTCAATCAAGTAAAATGAATTTGGATATAGTATTAGATGTTTCTTTGCCATTACATTTTGTACGTTTTATATGGCATGAATAATTTTAATAAAAATATTTTTTTTAAAAAAAGAAATGGGAAGGTGGTGATTTGAGGAAACAATTCAGAGCTATAACATCTATGTGCCTATATATTCAAGACCACATGTGACCTAGGGCTTAATTATACCACCCCCCATTAATGTTCTTTTGCCAGCATATTTTGCTGTATTTTTATGCCAGCAAAAGAACCCACCCATCAGATCTACCTTTAGCAGCATCAATGAAGCATCCCTGGCATAAACAGAGCCCAAACAGAGCTCTGTTTACTTCCAGGATTGAGATCTCACCAATTCTCATGAGAAGACGCAAGTGTGGCAAATACAAAAAATTAATCAAAATAAACACATAAATTGTACAACAAAGCACACACACAAGAACCACTTTAAAAGTCCCAAGTGAACTGGGGGTGGTTTCATAAAAAAGCATCCCCTACCTGGCTGTCATGATTTCACCCAGATGTGTTCTGCCAATTGATGCTGCATTCACTGAGCACAATGGCGCAAAGTTTCAAAAGCCAGTATTGCCGGCAACAAAGTGGCACGGCAGATCAATTGATGGCTTGGCCCATCAATAAAAAGTAATGGGATTTTGACAATATATGATTGCGAAAGGACAACATTGTCTGGTATGTGCATCCTTTCATGATCATTTGACGTCATTGTGATCATCTGACGTCATATTTGCCTGGTCTGATAAAGTCCCTAGCCTCACCCCACCTTCACAATCCAAGTTCCCCCAGGTGCAGACCATCTGTGTGTGGTGCTTACTGCTACTAAGAAATGCCATGTAGCCACAAATCCAGATGGCAAGGCCCTTTCCCACCCAGCCATGTAAACAGGTCTGGCTCAAGACCTTTTGGTGAGGTTCATATAGCTTGCCTCCACCACCATTAAGATGGGACTCGCTTTTAATGAAGCTGGGTCAGCATCACTGGAACGAAGTGGTTGCACACAAGGAACTCACAATGAATTGGGCTCTGGGGTGATCTCTTCTCCGCCTCTTTGGAAGCCATGACATCTAAAACTCAGCACCTATAATGGCTACTTCATCCAGTTTTATGGTCAAGAAGACAACCGTTGCATTCATAATGGGTTTATGTACTTTAACCAATATGCATTTTAATTGATATTAGTCGTTCTGTATAAATCTGTTGTTCTCTGCCTCAGTCCATGAGGAGATACAGGTAAGAAATCAATATTGTTGTTGTTGTTGTCACACACCTTTGTGTAAACATACTGATAAAATAATACTTTCACTCAGGGTGGCATCTGCTGATCCAGTCATTAAGACTTGTGACACTATCAGAGGCACATATACAGTGCAGTCTCTCTCAGTCTCCCTCTCTCTCTCTCTCTCTCTCTCTCTCTCACACACACACACACACACACACCTCTTATTCCATTTGTTGATGCACACTGCTGTTTACTATAGTCTCCTCCCCAAATGTCTGTGGTACAGAGTCCTGCAACTTGAGCCTTCTCACACTGTGACCGCAGGATTAGAGCAGGGACACACAGCCCTCAGCTTGCATGGGGTCCTCACCTCTGGGTTGTGTGGTCTGGCTCCAGCCACTTTCCCCCACCACTCAGGCAATTAGGCTGTAGGGAAAAGACCACTGCTACAGTGGTCCAAGTTGTGATCACAGTGTGTGTGTGGCAGCGGCAGGAGGAGGGAGATTTCTTTAGGATTAAAGCAGAGAAACAAGTTCTTAGATCAGTGATCCAAAATAAGAGCAGTTTAAAGAAGTTTAAAATTTAAACTGCTCTTTACATTTTAAATAGGTTTAAATTTCGAATGCATAGACTTGAGCTCTGCTTTGCCTGAAAAGGGTGGGTGACTTTGGGCAAGTAACACACTCTCACTCTTAGAAAACCCCATGATAGGTTCACCTTAGGGTTGCCATAAGTGGGAAACCACTGTTATCCAAAGAGGTGGGGATGCTTTAGAGCCCCACTTGTGATCTATTATTAGCTGGGGGTGGGGTATGATTAGCTCAAATGGAATTCTGTAAGAGGCGGGTAACCTGGAGACCTTTTCACCTATGTATACCATTACTAACTGCAGAGAATTCCAATTTAAAGTGAAATACTGGTAAATGTTCTTTATTGAAAAATAACACATAAAGCAATCACACACACAATGCACACTCACTAGACCCACACAAGGCTAACAAAGAGTTTAAGGCAGAAAGGTTGAATAGAGGAATAGATTTGGAAGATAGGATAATAGTTACCAGTCTGGAAGAGGAGCAAAGTGCTCAGACAGAAGTCTTAGGGTGGCACTGGAAGTCCAATCCAGGGGCACACTGACAGACAGAGAATGGTTGGGTCTCATCCACAGTGGCACACTTTGCTATTGTTTAGGCTGGGATATTTATAACCTATTTCATGCCTTGAAGGCAACTACAATGGCTAAATAACTCTCCCATGGGAGGAACAAAGAAGAATGAAACTCCACTGATTGTCTTAGGAGATTTTCAACAGGGACAAAAATAGTGTCCCTTCTCCATCTCGCTATCTCCTCTCCCGCTACCCTCCCGACCCCATCCTGGCACGACAACGAAAAGTTTTACACTTACCTTTAATCGTGCACCTTTCCTCCCCCTTGGCAGCCATGGAGTGAATGCAGGTCGCAGGGAGCTGCATTCACTTGCTGGTTGAAATCCCAGTCTGTTCTCATGAGAGGACGAGTGCGTGCGAAATTAAAAAATAAAATATAAAATATACTTTTAAAAATGACAGCAAGCACAAAAACACACTTAAAAAACCCCAAGTAACCCGGGGAGGGTACAAAAAGGTGTCACTTACCTGGATGTCCTGATCGCACCGGACGTGTTCTGGAACGGACCTCCCACTGCGGCTGGCATCACGCTACAGAAACGGGGCACCCTTTTACTCGCCCGTCATTCCATGACAGGAACGGAATGAGCGATCCATTCACCATGAATAAAAAGCAACGAGAGTGAAACGGGACCAGCACAGGGACATAACAGGACAGGGGTGATGACGTCTGAAAGGAAAGGTCTTTGGCGATCTCCTGGCATTCGTGTAATGCCATATTAAGGGCATCTGATAATCTCCTTGGATGGCTAGGAGATAGGCATTGATGGGTTTATGACAACTTCGCATTGTAGGAGAGAAGGGGGTTCTGAAGGATATTTCCTGGGGATTTGGGTTGTGTAGGTCACTTGATTGTTTAGGATGTGTGACTCATCACCAAGGGCCCCAAGAAGGGATGAGCACCTGCCTCCTTAACGGTTTTGTTTACTAAGGGCTTCCATGTAATCCTAGCTTGGGTGTTGTGACGGACAGCTGTGGGGACAAATGAAAACAGTGGGCTTCAGGAGGAGGCAACAAGGGGAGAGGCTTCTGGAGGTTTTTAAGTGAGTGTGACAGTTGAAGCTAGAGAAGAAGATGAAGTGAGAGGCTTGAAATTAGACAGTTGAAGTCAGAGGCTTGAAGTACAGTAGTTAGAGGCTTGAAGTGAAGTAATGTGCAGGAAGAATGAATATTTAAACGATATATGTTATGTTATTCAACAATAAATCTTTATTTATGTTTGTTCAATACATTCAGTCTGGTTATGAGTGACTTTCCATTTAAGTAGTCCACAATCCTTATAAGCATCCACACCTAAGTACAAATACTATCCATCTGATTGGGAACTGTAGTTTATGTAGTCTGTGACAGAGGTGTGAGATGGAAATCCCCTGTGGCACAGGCGTGGTGAATACAGAAGTGATGAGGTGGCCAGGCTGAGTGGTGACGTAAATTTGGCTGGTGTGCCAGGTCATCACAAATTTGGTGGCAGCAGTGGGATAGAAAGGTCCCTGTGTCACAAATGTGGGATAAGAAAGGCCCCTGCGTCACAGGTGTGCTTACTAAAATATTGCCCAGACACTTCCCAGGTCCCTGTGACCTTCATCTGACCTCAGTTTGGATCACCCAGGTCTACCTGACCCCTTCGAAGTTTCCAATATTGCCACTTATAAGAAGTTATAGGGAGGGGGTAATGGGGAATGGTAACACAACTTAAAGGCACACAACAACAAAGTAAAAGTGATATTGAACTGCTATAATTGTGCAGTTTGGATATAGCTTAGAACCTGTGCCAGTGGTGCGTGTGTGTATGCACGTGTGTGACACCCATAGATGTCCCCCTCCCAGACCAAAAATGTGCACACCTGAATTAGAGTGTAAAGCTTTTGGAGGCCAGGCCCACACCATTTTCTACTGAAGGGCTTGCAGAATTTGTAGGGATGGGTCAGGCTGCAGGCAATTGAAGGAACAGATGACTCCAAATTTGCAGATGACACCAAATTGGGAGGAGTAGCTAATACCCTAGAGGACAAGATCAAAATTCAGAATGACCTGGATAGATTGGAGAGCTGGGCCAAAGCTAACAAAATGAAATTCAATACGGAGAAATGTAAAGTACTGCATTTAGGGCGGAAAAATGAAATGCATAAATATAGGATGGGAGAGACCTGGCTGAATGAGACTACGTGCGAAAGGGATCTAGGAGTCCTAGTAGACCACAAGTTGAACATGAGCCAACAGTGTGATGCGGCAGCTAAAAAGGCCAATGCAATTTTGGGCTGTATCAATAGAAGTATAGTGTCTAGATCAAGGGAAGTAATAGTGCCACTCTATTCTGCCTTGGTCAGACCTCACTTAGAATACTGTGTCCAGTTCTGGGCACCACAATTCAGAAAGGATATTGACAAATTGGAGCGTGTCCAGAGAAGGGCAACTAAAATGGTGAAAGGTCTGGAAACAATGCCTTATGAGGAGAGACTTAGGGAGCTGGGTATGTTTAGCCTGGAAAAAAGACGGTTAAGAGGTGATATGATAGCCCTGTTTAAGTATTTGAAGGGATGTCACGCTGAGGATGGAGCAGGCTTGTTTTCTGCTGCTCCTGAGACTGGAACACGGAGCAATGGGTGCAAGCTCCAGGAACAGAGATTCCACCTCAACATGAGGAGGAACTTTTTGACAGTAAGAGCTGTTCGGCAGTGGAACACACTCCCTCGGAGCGTGGTGGGGTCTCCTTCCTTGGAGGTCTTTAAACAGAGGCTGGATGGCCATCTGTCGGGGATGCTTTGATTGTGATTTCCTGCGTGGCAGGGGGGTTGGACTGGATGGCCCTTGTGGTCTCTTCCAACTCTGCAATTCTATGATTCTATGATTCTATGACTCATCACAGGGAGCTTCATTTCTAGGTGGAGTTTGCAATCACAACCACCATGTCCTCCTTCTTTTCCTTTGTTTCTCTTTGTCCCAGGCTTTAGGAATGGAAATAGTGTGGTGGACCTCCAGACGTTGGTGAACTACAACTTCCAGCATTCCTCACCATTGGATGTGCTGGCTAGTTCAGCAATATCTGGAGGGCCTCACAATTCCCAGCTCTGCTTTAGAATGTCAGCTTCCTGGGGCAGAGGCCTAGGTTTTACTCATGTGACTCTGTAATAGGCTATCATGATGCCCACTGACTTTAGAGAAAGTTTGTGAGCTTCAGAGACAACGTGAAGGCCCCACTACACATGTATGGATGCACACAACACAAGTAATGCATAGATTCTCATGGGTTTTGGAATTCCGTAAGCTACAGTGCAGAGCCAGTGTGATGTAGTGGTTTCAGCATTGTACTGTGACTCTGGAGATTAGGGTTTGAATCCCTGCTGAGGCACAGAAACCCAC
This sequence comes from Gambelia wislizenii, assembly GCA_030847615.1. Lineage (NCBI taxonomy): Eukaryota > Metazoa > Chordata > Lepidosauria > Squamata > Crotaphytidae > Gambelia > Gambelia wislizenii. The sequence goes on from JAUMIR010000002.1 coordinate 266,821,258, forward strand.
AGGGTGACCTTGGGCAAGTCACACTCTCTCAGCCTCAGAGGAAGGCAAAGGTAACCACCACCCCAAACAAATCTTGCCAAGAAAATCCCATGATAGTTCATCTTAGAGTCACCATAAGTCGGAAACTACTTAAAGGCATGCAACAACAACACAATGCTGCAGTGCACACGAAGTCACCCAGTGCTGCTCAAAACCCTCCTCTCAGCCTCAATGGGAGTTTCTGGCACAATGTGCAACACCGCATTCTTCTTGGTGTATTTTTTCCAATAAAGTTACACAGAAAAGGCCATCCATGTTTACATACATCGCACACTGGAGTGCTTTGCATTCTATGCATCCCTGCACACACGCATGCACACATAAAAACCCAGGCCTAATCTGGGGGCCTGCCATGGGTTGCCTTGTTCCTTCTGGCAGGGTCCAAGGCAGGAAGCACCTGGCTGGTTTGACAGGAAACAGACGGCTCCATTTGCTTCCTCCTCTTCCTGCTGTACTGGGGGACGTGGCCAGCACAATGGGGGAGGAGGCAAAAAAGATCATTTAGGCACTCTGTCCAAACAGGATATATACAAAAGTGACCACTCTGCAGGTGGCTGGATGATCCTGCCTCAGCTATCCCCCCCCCCTCTCTCTCTGATGAACCCCTGACAGTACTGTCACCCAAAGCTAATGGGATTATGAACTGTTAGAGACTGGAATTTAGGGCAAACACTGGGAAAGTTGCATTTTGTGGACTACAGCTCCTAGGGTTGTCAGGGGAACAGGACCCCATTCCCAGAGATATCAGGACTAAAGTCTGAGTCCAGAGGACCAGAGGCCTCATGATGTCACATAGGCAAAGCTTTGTGATGTCATGGGGTGGGTCTTTGTGATGTCACAAAGGCAGTGCAGGCCAGACTTGGGAATCTGGCCAGAACTGTTACTGTCAGCTGAATGTGGAAACAGGCATGAGCCCAGAATTTTAAACAGTGCTAACCAGATAATTTGATAATCAAGAGCTGGGGGAAGGAGAATAAAGCATTTCTGATGGCCATGCAGGTGGGAAAATGCACCCACTAGCTTCAGCACAATTCCCACTAGGGCTCATATCCCATATGGCACATGGTGAATTTTTTCCAAGATGCACACTGCTGGTGGGGCTTGTGGAATATTGAATGCTGGCCCATGGAGGAGATTTTTCTGAGACTTTTGTGTCACCAGGGCTGTCAATTCTCAGGACCTGGGCCTGAGTCTCAGGGCATAGACCATCTTTCTCTGGTTCTCAAGGTAAGGGGAGGAATCTCAGGGCAAGACTGCTGCCTTTAAAAGTGTGTGTGTGTGTGTGTGTGTGTGTGTGTGTGTGTGTGTTTCTCATTTGATAGGCTCTGTGCGAGCTTTTATTATTAAAATGGCATATTCTATGCAACTGTAGTCAATGTTATAGGTACCATGTTGACTCTTTTGGACAGTTATGAATATTAACCTATAGCTACGCATTCCTAACTGTTATGTATTCACAATACTTACATAGCCCCTATTTTAGGGGTTACATAGGGACTGTGAAAGTTCCCCGAACCTCAGTCACTGATAAGCAGCTGCTGGGATCGACAGGGGTCCATTCCCTGTCGATCAAGAAGCAGCAGCCTAACGGTCCCAGCCCCCTCTGTCTTGTGATCTCTGGCATGAGGGGGATTTGCAACACAGGTCCTTTTTCTGCCTGTTGCACCGGAGATCACCAGAACATCAGGCAGCCACTTCTTGATCAACAGGGGAATAGACTCCGGTCAATACCTGCGGTTGCTTACTACTAAGTGGGATTGGGAGGTCTGGCCAGAATGCACTATATAGCACCATAGTTACAGTGCAATGTAGTATGTAATGGTCATACAGGATTCTGCCACTCCTTCTTAACCACAACACAAGGGTCTGCTCCTTGTAATATCACCATTGTGACATCACCAGGACACTTGTGACACCTCAAGGGGTCATCCCTAGGTCTCAGGCTTTGGCCCTGAAATCTCAAGGCCAGGCATAGTCCTGATTTGGGAACCCAGTGTGCTCTGATGCCAGAGCATGTACAAGAAGCGTCAGGAGTCACATGCTTGCATGCCATTCCTTGCACTGTTCCAAATGGCATGAGGGGCTCAAGGGGTCAACCATATCTCTCACCCCAGTTGCTCCTGGCTTTTTGGTGCACCAATGTTGCAGAGGTGCAACATACATAAGAACATCTTTACACTGAGCCTGGCACCAGTTGGGAATGGATGGAGATGGGTGCCCTGGGTACATAAAGCCACTTCACATACAAAACCCTAACTTTCTCCTCCTCCAGTATTGCTCGCCATAAGGTTTGTCTCGCCATCTGGAATTCCAAGGAAACAAAGCAATTCCTTGAGACTTCAGCCAGCACCCTGGGACCCTGTTTCTTGAATTCCCCAGCCAGCATAGTTCCTGGCTGGAATATTCTGAGAATAGCTGCCAAAAGGTAACTTCCAATCTCTGGTTTGGCTTAAGGTTCAATTGCCATTGCTCACTCTGAGAAACAATGAAATCAGTTAACTAAAGAATTTTTTTGCATGGATTTACACTCTTTGAACACTTGCACATTCAGAAGGGTTGTTTTTTGTTTGTTTGTTTGTTTGTTTTTAGTGTTATAAGGCTATACATAGTGTATCAATGAAATGGCACTTTTGCTGTATAACTAAACATTTTTTCAAAAGGTTCAGAGAAAAAACCCCATTGCTTCAAACCATAGGAGAACCTTAGTAAACCACGTCCCATTTAAAAACAAACTTTTGTAAGAACCTTAGTGGAGATCCAAGAAATCGTCACAAACAGCCTCCCCCTGAAAGAATAGAACATGTGGACATGGAGGTGACCACAACCAGAGAAACTCAACACAACTAAAGGAGCAAGAAGTTTGCAAGAATTCATGTTTCTTTAACCCAATCTGGAAGAGTCCTCCCCCTGCAACTTGCCTACTGTACAACATTGTCATGTGGAAAGAGGAGGAGCTGTGTAGGTTGCCTAGAATTCATGGAAGGAAAATCAGGGCACAATGTAAGACACAAACATATAAAACTGACACCACTAATCTGTGGGAGCCAGACTCACAATCCTGCCTATGTTTCTTTCCAACCAATGGTAGGAGTGACCATGATCCCTTTCATGCCTGCACACTCAGTGTCTGATTTGTCAGAGATAAATTTGGCATCCAAGTTGCCATATGCATTTCAGGAGCCATTTTTTAATTAAATCATTCAAACATTGAACAAATGGAGGGTGTGCGTGTGTTTAAGAGCAACCCTTGTGTCATTTGGTTTAAGGTCCACCCTGTTCATAAAGTTTTAATGGATTAGGGGTCATCTTGGCAAACACATGAAGTGATTAGGAGGATTCATGCTTCTAGCAAAATAGGCTGTTTGTGCTCGCAAACATTAATGGCATATGATACATTTCCTGGCCTTGAAAATGCCTCAAGATTTCCAGTTGCTTTGTCTACAACAGCCCTCCCTAGTTACCCCTGCAGAATTTCCCCCTTACAATAAAAGGGGCATCAGACCCCAAAGCCTTCAGCATTAAAATACGAGGCAAAGGGCCAACAACCTCAACCCCCTCCTCCAATACCTGTATCTTTCCTGTGTTAATGACAATAAATCAGAATTGATTTTTTTCATAATCCACTAGAGGGCAGTGGTACTTCTTTATGAGTGGCAGCAAGCAAAAAGAGAGATAAAATAGCTCCTTTGGGACAGAAAAAGAGAAATTTCTAGCACAAGCTTTTGTCCACTTCATCGGATGCCTGAAGTGAAGCCTCTGTGGACAGACAGATGTATGCATGTGTGTGTGTGCGCATATGTGTGTGTGTGTGTACACACACAGTACACACACACACACATACATACATCTGTCCACAGAGGTTTCACTTCATGCATCTGTGTATATAAATCACACACACAATATATATGTGCGCGCGCACACACATGCACACATGCACATACGCCAGTGCTTGGGGGAATGTGCATTGTAATAGAAATGCAAAATGTGTGTGTATATAGTGATGGGTCAACAAGTTCAGTCTCCACTTTTGTGAAGAATAGTCCTAAATAATAGTGTTTTTTTTTTAAGTGCAAAGGTGGGAGATAGGTTTTTCATATAAGATTGGATAAGAAGGTTAACATATGGATAGTGGAGGAAGTTCTTGGTCTAGTGCATTGATATGAGTACAGGACCAGGAAAGCGTTGCAATAAGGCAGGCATGAGAACCCTACTTAGTAGCTGGGGTGACAAGCAGAGTTTTAATATGTGTAGTGTGGCAAACTATAGTCTGTGTTCAAGCCACTCCCAGTAAATTGGAGTTTCTGGGTATAGCCATTTCTCTTTCCAATCTATGTTTTGTTTTGTTTTGTTTTGTTTTGTTTTGTTTTGTTTTGTTTTGTTTTGTTTTGTTTTGTTCAAGGACTGCTGTTTGGAGACCTGAGACAGAATTCCAGGAAGGTTGAAGTGTTCTGCTGTTTCTAATGTCTTATTTGTGCCCATTCATCCTCTGGCACATAATCTGTCCTGTTTGCCTGATGCAAAGTGCCAAAGGACATTGCTGACAAAAGATGGCATTAATCACATTGGAAGATGAGCAAGTGAAAACACCTCTAATGGAAGATTAGGGGGGAAAAAGAAAAGAAAACACCTCTAATGTCATGAGTGATCATAGAATCATAGAGTTAGAAGAGACCACAAGGGCCATCCATTCCAACCCCCTGCCATGCAAGAATACACAATCAAGTCATTCACGACAGATGGCCATCCAGCCTCTGTTTAAAAACCTCCAAAGAAGGAGACTCCACCACACTCTGAGGCAGTGTATTCCACTTCCAAGCAGCTCTTACTGTCAGGAAGTTCTTCCTAATGTTTAGGTGGAATCTCTTTTCCTGCAGTTTGAACCCATTGCTCCATGTCCTAGTCTTTGGAACAGCAGAAAACAAGCTTACTCCATCCTCAGTATGACATCCCTTCAAATATTTAAACATGGCTATCATGTCACCTCTCAACCTTCTCTTCTCCAGACTAAACATGCCCAACTCCCTAAGCCACTCCTCATAGGGCATGGCTTCCAGACCTCCCACCATCTTGGTTGCCCTCCTCTGGACACATTCCAGCTTGTCCATATCCTTCTTGAATTGTGGTGCCCAGAACTGGATACAGTATTCCAGGTGAGGTCTCACCAAAGCAGAATAGAGTGGCTCTACTACTTCCCTTGTTCTAGACACTATACTCCTATTAATGCAGCCTAGAATTGTATTGGCTGTTTTAGCTGCTGCATCACATTGATGTTATTAGGGCCTGCCTGAGTGGATGTGTGGGGGAAGAGTTGGTACCTGGATTTGTGGTAAGATCTTGTTCCTGTCTTCTCGTCTTTGTTATGTGTCCTGTTGTGTCCTGTGGCACAATGTTATGTGTCCTCTTGCAGAGCAAGGTTTTTCTATGAACAGCAATTGTCTTTCACTCTCTTGGTGTATCTGGCTAGTGGAAGCAGGTGGCTTCCATGGCAGTGGGGTAAACAACCTACTCTTGATTAAAGGAGGCATCTGAGGTGCTGAATCCCATCCCCCAAATAGTTTCAGCGCCTTGGATAGCTGCTTTACAATATAGAATAAAACACAAAGTAGATTCACCATCCCACTGATATTGGAGCCACCAGCCTCCACTCTATCTGGCCCAACTAGTAGATGGCATCAGTTTCATAATAATCCTGTGAGCTGGGTCAGAGAGAGAGTGAACAATTCTTCCAAGCCTATACAAGGAGCATCACAGGTAGGAAGAAGTTTTTAAAAAAATAATATTAAATATTTCTGACTTAGCCCAAATGGCCAAATTCACTTGAGTTCTAAAGGATTAGCCAAATGAAGACTTTTTGAAAGGTTGGAAACCCTTTATGGACTTTATGAGCAATAAGAAATCTAAGGATGTAATAATCTGATGTAATAAATAAATAAACAAGAATAAAAATCATCTTAAATATTAAAAGTAGTAAGGTTCACTAACTGATAAGCAGCATGATGTAGTGGTTTGAGTGGTGATCTGTGACTCTAGAAGACCAGGGTTTGAATCCCCGCTCAGCCATGGAAACCCACTGGGTGACCTTGGGTAAGTCACACTCTCTCAGCCTCAGAGGAAGGCAAAGGCCTTTGAACAAACCTTGCTGAACAAACTCTGTGATAGGTTCACCTTAGGGTCAACATAAGTCAGAAATAACTTGAAGACACACAACAGCAACTGAAACCCTTAATAAAGCCACTTAATAGTTTTATCTCTCTCTCTGTGTATTTAAATTGCGCACTAGTGTATTAGGGGTGATCATAAGAGGAACAGGGTTGTGGCCACAGCAGAGTGATTGGGGATTCCTAGCCTGGCCTGGCCCCCACAGCCTGACCCACAGAGGAGAAACATGCAACATCCCCCCCCCAGCCATGGAGATAAAACAGTGGCAAAACATTTGCAATGTGTTGTATGTCTGTCAAGTTGTTATTAAAAGTTCAGGAGCAAGTCCAGGAGAAAGCTGATGCTGATGTAATATTTTGCTGTGTTGTATTATGCACAAGTTATACAAGTGCCCTTCTTTTCTCTCAAGGCTGGTTATTATTCACTGCTGTTGGTTTGGGTGTCAACTTTGAATTGGGATTCCTCTCCTTGGCTTTGGAAACCAATTTCTCTTTCTTTCCTTATGTCATGGTGTGTTGGATTCCTGGACTTGTAGAGTATAGCCCAGGGGTGGGCAAAATGTGGTCCTCCAGACATTTGTCAAACTGGAATGCCCAGCATTCCTCACTGTTGGTTATAGTAGCCAGAACTGATAGAATTGTAGTCCAGCATTTTGCCCATCTTTGGCACTGCTTCTCTCTGAGAATTTGCTACCCCATGGGGATGTCCCTAGAAGAAAACCTACCCTGCCCTTCAATCAGGGTAAACCAAATGCTAAAGGAAGGCGCATCAGAGCTCCTGTACTTTCAGTAGGTGTGAAAAAGGAAGAGCATGGACTGATACAGCTTTAGTCACCTGTCCAGATTCCTTCTGCTACATCGTCATTCAGTGTTGCTGCTAGCAGTGGCTAGAGACTCCCATGTCAGACATTCCACTCCAGATTTTAAGCCAGGCTTCAAAGGAGATCTCCAAAGTGCTGAACCTTAATTGCTAAAGTGGTTCAGCGCCATGGAGAGCTCTTTCAAAGCCAGCCAAAGCATGGAATGGATTTACTGCCCCACTGGCATGGGAGCCCCCAGGTACCGTCGGATGCTGCCAGGTGTGGTAGTTAACATGCACGTATGTGTGTTACAGAGAGCCAGCATGGTGTACTGGTTTCAGTGTTGGACTATGATTCTGGAGACCAGGGTTTGAACCCCTGCTTGGCCAAGGAGAGGGTGACCTTGAGCAAGTCACACTTTCTCAGCCTTAGAGGAAGGCAAAGGCACCCCTCCCAAAGAAATCTTGCCAAGAAAACCATGTGATAGGTTCACCTTTGGGTCACCATAAGTCAGAAACAATGTGAAGGCACATAACAACAACAACAATGTGTGTTACATGCATTTAAACTGAACACCCAAATGAAAGGAGTCCTTAATACTGAATTTTGGGTATTGCGGGGGCGGGGCCTGAGACAACAGACAAAATCACTGATAACAATTGTGTTCTTTATTAAATAAGACTCAGCATTAATATATATCTTCATTCCAGGGGAATGTGACTCATAGGAGATTATCAGACACAGCTAATGTGGCGCCAGAATAACAACAGCGGAACACAAAAGGACACCAATATCACATTACATCATCCTTTTGTGTTCCACTGTCATTATTCTGGCATTTCTTTATTGACAGACTGAGCCATGAATAGATCACCCGTCCCATTTTGGTGCCGGCATTGCCGATGTGTGAAACCTCAGGCCGTTTAAATCACATGAATACTGCATCAATGGCCGGTCCAGTGCAAACATGTCGGGTTCAGATCACAACATCCAGGTAAATTATGGACTTTTTAAAACCTTCCCTGGTTTACTTAGAAGTTTTAAAGTGTGTGTATGTGCTTTTTGTAATCTTTTCTTTGTTCTTTTTTATTTTATTTTTGGATTTCCCATGTGATGAAGTCTTGCAGGATTTCAAAGGACGAAGTGAACAGGGCTTCCTCTTCACTGCCGGGAAAGCCTTCTGTCAGGATTACAGGTAAGTGTGGTGGGGGATGTTCTTTTGCCAGCATAAAATTTGATTTTTTTATGCCAGCAAAAGAACATTTAAAGGGGATCCTCTGATAAAGTCCATACAATCAAAAACCATTAAAAACAGAGAAAGGTTAAAAGACAACAATCATTTTAAAACCAATAATACACTTACATCAAAAACCATGCATCCCTCCAGTTGTGATTGAACTACAGTTCCCAGTAGCCCTACCCAGCATAGCTTGGTTGTGAGGAATGCTGGGAACTACAGTCCAATAAATTTTGAAAGGGCTGCACTTTGTCTACCTTGACCTAGGCATGTGTTCAAATGAGTAAGATTCTGAATTTTGAAAGAGTTGGATAAGAATTTGTCAAGAGTCTCAGCTCTTAACCTTCTGTGGCTTGAACAGAGAGTGCACAAAAGCAATAAAAAAGCTGCATGTGTTAATATATGCAGTGATGTCTATGTTTCCACCCAAGTACTACTTGTAAATGACCACTGTTTAGGCAATTTTAAGGTGCCAGTAGACTCTTCATTGTTTTTTAAAGCTGTAACTATAAATGTGATTAACTACTCCTTTGGATCATGTAACTATACCCGTAACATTGCGGCTAATTACTTTATTAACATAGCTTATTCAGTTCTGCATCAGATTTCTATTTTCACTTCAGATATTTATTGAGAACTGATCCTTTGTCCATATGGCTCTTCTCTGGAAAATCTACACAAATAATTTACTACATCTTCTTCCTGTCTTCTTCCACAGCAGCTTCTGTGGTTGGACAACTTGTGACTCTTTGATGTTGGATTCCTAGCATCTCTTGTTAGCATAACCCATGGTAAAGATCATAGGAGTTGCTGTTCAACACATAGCTGAGCATCCTGTTAGTGAGATATGCCCGTGTTAAGTATTGCTTGCACATACATATGTCTTTTTTTGGATTGGGTACGATGTGCTATTTTCTAGCACTTTGCACTCCATCCAAAACCTTCCCAACCTGGGCAGTTGTCAAGCCCTGGAAGGGGTAATTCTGGTGGTATTTACTAGTGTAGAGGGGAGGGGAGGTTATTCAGATGATGAAAAAGCAGCTGTTCTGGGCTCCAGTGGAAAGGAAAATGAGGATGCCCTCCATCTTTGAACAAACTCTTGTTTCTCCGCCCTTGGAGTCAAGACCAGCTGTAAGCAACTTCCTTTTCTGAATTGCTTTCACCTTCCTCTCCCCACCTTCCTTCCCCACTGCCAGGTCAGGGAAGATCATGGAAGTGTGCACATGCTTGATGTAGGATCTTGGCCATTGAAAGCCAAATTCATTTATCCCTGTTAAAGAAGGGATCTCATATAACTCATATTGTAAGTTTTCTTTTATCCCTTAAGGTGAAAACGGAAGTTCTTTACCAGCCTGCACCACAGGACAAACACCAAGATCCCCACATTGCCGTCGGCAAATCTGTGCTTAATTCTGTTCAGCAGTTCACCTACCTGGGAAGCATCATCTCCTCAGATGCCAAGATTGACAAAGAGATTGATCACAGATTAGCAAAGGCACATTGCACATTTGGAAGACTTTACAAAAGAGTCTGGAGCAATAAACACCTGAGGCAAAGCACAAAAATCAGTGTGTATAGAGCCATTGCACTGTCTATCCTCCTTTATGAGTCTCAAACATGGGTCACCTATCGCCAACACTTACGACTCCTCGAACGCTTTCATCAGCGCTGTATACGCACAATCCTAAATATACACTGGACGACTATGTGACGAATGTTGCTGTCCTTGAGGTAGCAGAGATCACCAGCATCGAGGCCATGATATTGAGAACACAGCTGTGCTGGGCAGGGCACGTTTCTAGGATGGAGGACCATCGCCTCCCAAAAATAGTACTCTACGGTGAGCTCGCCACGGGTCAGTGTAAGAGGGGCACTCCAAAAAAGGGATACAAGGACTCCCTGAAACAACATCTCAGGCTCGGCCAAATTGATCACCAACAGTGGTCCGCCCTGGCCTCACATCGGGAGGCATGGAGACGCACTATCCACAATACTGCAGCCTTATTTGAGAACTCACGCTGAACAAGTCTTGAAGAGAAACGACAACGCAGAAAGAATCACAACCCGGAAACATCACCCAAGGAGACCTTCTGCTGTGCTTTCTGCAACCGGACTTGTTTATCTCGGATTGGCTTTTTTAGTCATCAGCACACTTGCAGAAAGTGCGGGATGAATCCTTCCTGAATCTTTGTTTGTGAAGAAAAGCCAGAGAGAGATACCTATAACCGATATGAATTATTATGTATTTAGGAGGGAACAAAAGGGGTAAATTCTTTGTAATGTAATTTCTATATACTGAATTGCATCTATTCTGTATTTTCTGTGTAAGGCTTTAAGTTTGCTTCCAGATATTTTAGATCTATTGTGCCACACAGGCAGAAGAGTCCTGCAGTCAAGTCCTGCACTACCACCTCATTGGATATTTTGGGATAGTGCCTATATGTCAAATTTAATATCTAATTTGTTGTACTGTTGCTAAAAATATATTGGGATTTAAATTGTAACACCTAAATTTATCTCTAGATCTGGCCATATAGGTTCATCTTGGCAAGATCACTGAACTCGGCAAAACAGAGTCCTTCTGGCTTCACTGGACAGGATCAGAACAGATCTCAAGGCAAGAGACGGATAAAGAACCTAGCGAGCTTCAAAAGCAAGCATAACTGGTTTTGCACCTTCTGGTTGGCTTAATAAAGATATCACCTATGTTCATTTTTTATTTTCAAATGTTGCTTGTAGCATCTGTGCTCTAGATTAATCTTTGTGAAAGAAATCCATTTCCAGTGTAATAAAATAAACTCTCTACAAAATTTTCTGCCTGTATGTGTCTGTCTCCTTTTCTGGAGAGGGGGTCCATGGCTTTCATCAGATTCTCTGTGGGATCTGTGACCCAGGGAAGACCTGCTGATACACAGAATCAAATGGGACTGGTGGGTGGATCTCTCCCCAGTATTGGCAATGGGACAGTGCCTTCTACCACTCCTGAGAACAAAAGCCTGGATTACAGGCTGGGGGACAGACTGTGTGATAACACAACTCTCTCAAGAGAGGGGAATGGCCAGGAGAGTCAGCAAGATTGGTTAGGAAGCTACCACCATTCTCCCACCAATGCCACAGGCATCTGCCTCAGGGCTAGGCAACTATCAGGGGTTGGAAGGCTGCATTGCCCCCCTCCAGGAGACCTTGGAGGGCTGCACATACACACCCTGCCACCACACACAAAAAACCTCCCAAATAGTAGTTTTCAAAGAGATAACATAAAAAGATATAAGAACCTTTGAGACTAACTGAGACAAAGAAATTCCTAGCATAAGCTTTTGCCAGTTCCTGTACACATTATCAGTACTTGGAGGGAAACCTCTTCAGTAGACATATATGCTAACAAGAGGACGGAAGAGAGTATGAATTGTAATAGTAATGCAAAACCTAGGGGTATGGTGACAGGGTGACAAGTTCAGACTCAAGGATGACAGTGGTAAAGAGCAGTTAAAAGGGCAAAGAGCAGTTAAAAGGGCAAAGGTGGGAGACAGGTTTTACTTACAAGGCAAGATAAGCAGGTAAACCTATGAATAGTGGAGGAAGTTCTTGGAAAGAGAAATAGCTGGTTTAGAGTATATTCACAAACTCCAGTCCACTGGCAGTGGTTTGAACACAAAACAATGGTTTCTGGGCATGCTGTACATAATAAAACACTGGTTATCATCCCAGCTACTAAGTAGGGTTGTTATGCCTGCTTTGTTGCAACAGTTTACTAGTCCTGTACTCATATAATTAGAGGGCCAGTGTGGTCTAGTGGTTTGGATTTTGGACTATGACTCTAGAGATCAGAATCTGGATCTTTGCTCAGCCATGAGAACCCACTGGTGACCTTGGGCAAATCACACTGTTTCAGCCTCAGAGGAAGGCAAAGGCAAACCCCCTCTGTACAAATCTTGCCATGAAACCCCCATGATAGGGTCACCATAAGTTGGAAATGACTTGAAGACACACAACAACAAACAACAATCCATATTGTTGCACAACATCAAGAAGTCCCTCCATTATATATACTTTTACCTGATCATCTTGGCTTGTATGTAAAACCCACCCACCCTCTTTTGTTCCATTGTTCCAAGACCACCATTGAGAGTTAACTTGCCAACCCAGCACCATACCCACATACGATATTTTACTTTCCTATTACAACTCACACTCCCCTTCTCCCAAGACTTACAGAACTCTTCACTATTATCTGTGTTGGTTAGGACTGGCTGATAGGTGTTGCAGTCCAGCAACATCTGGAGGGCCATACCTTCCCCATCCCTGTTTAAATGAGTGTGTTTCCCCATCCTTGAATGTGTACAAACATCTGCAGTGTTGTGATTCCAGGATAAGGTATTGGCTGAGTATGTGGCCATAGAAAGACATGTTTATTCTGAATGAACCTGTCAGGAACAAAAGTGTGACCTTGTATCAGATGCCTTTAGACTGGCTGGAAAGGTTTTTGTTCCATGAATCAGTATTGCCAAGTTAGGGGCTCAGATCCACATGCTCCTGTTAGGAATGGAAATGGCAAGTCACAGAAGGCCAGGAGGAGAAAGAAACAGGCACAGCTGTGAAAAAGGGAAGAGTTGTTGCTTGCAAGGAAGTCAGAAAGAGGGAAGAACGGGGGAACTAGTCTGATACACAAATACACAGAATATAGGGCTGCTACTTCTGCCTTTATTATTTAGCTCGGTTTACAAGCAAACAAACAAGGATATGAAAATTTTACTAGCATGGAAACAAGGTGATGGGAAAAGGTTCGCTTGTTTAACTTTTGTACATCAAGCTGTTGTTCAAGGGGTGAGAGCATAGCCAGTGAAAACATCTTCCTCCCTTCCCTCCACCCCCAGCAGAGAGTTAAAAGCAGTTTGGAAGGTGTACAGTTTGGTGGTCTACTTGAGTTTCACTTTTGCCTCTGGTCTTAAAGGGTAAGTTAGCTCTGTGTAAGTAGTGCAGTTAGATATCCCCGCCCCCCAGCTACTGGCCATGATCCTGCAATGGATATAACTACAAGGGGCAACTAAAATAGTCTCCCATCGAACCACCAACCCACATTTTCTCAGCTGCAGCCCCATGAATCCAGCCATTTCATGGCTTCTGTAGAGTGGGGAGGGGGGCAGCAAGAAAGCGTCCAGCTTTTCTCCTGAAGCTGGGTACGCAGTGACAGGGAGTAGATGATGTCATTGCTTTGCAGCCAGGTTTAGAAAAACAGCTGGGCACTTGTCTATTGTTCCCTCCACTCTTCACTGACCACGGGGTTGACTACACAGCAAAAAAGACAACAAAAATGGGAAGGATTCAGGAAGAATCTCATTGGTCCTCATGTATCGTGGGCCACACTTGCACTATTCGGAAGGGTGGGAAGCAAAAAAAAAAAAAAACCCAAACCCAAATCCATGACTTTTCATCCCTCTATTTTCTGCCGTCTTTTTTGAAAAGTCCAGGAAAAACTGAACTATTGGTTGTCTGATCAATCAGCTACCATCCTGGAAAAGGGACACACAGCAGAGCTGAATTGTGATTGGCCAGACCTTGGAGGGGGTGGGCTTGCAAGGGATGCCTTGCAGTTGAGAATCTGCCATTGTTGAATGGCCCTGCGTCAGGTCCACTGCCACCTCCGAAGCCCAGAGCCAGGCTCCTCTCCCTCCTCCTCACCCCTGCTTCCAGACCAGGCTGGGCAACCCCAGCGATCTCCCCGTCCCTGAACTACCCTGTCCCACCTGGTGCCCCAGCCCTCGGCGCCTGCTGCAGCTGAGGGCTCTGCCTCCATGACTGTCAGTCACGGAGTAAGAGCCCTAGGCTGCAGTAGCCCATCCTGCCTGGCTCAGGGTGGACGAGGGCCGAGTGGGGCAGACTCGGCACACACAACACAGGCCGCCCTCCCTGGAAAGCCGTTGCCATGGAAACAAAGGGATGGAAGCTGAAGGGCTGTCGTCGAAGGGCTCCCTCCCCCCCGTCCAGCCAACAGGCAGCCACTGCCCTGACCCCAATCAGAAGGGCTGGGCCAAGGGAGCGAGCAAGCGAGGGCAGGCGGGCTCACCCTTCATGACTCACTGACAAATGGGCAGCGGGTCTATCAGGGCCTCACTCGCTGGCTGGCTGCAATTTGGCTGATAGATCACTCGCCCGGCCTTCAACAACCTCCCCTCCTTAGGGACTTATAGTGCCCCTAAGGTGAACCTATCATAATGTATTCTGAGGCTGAGAGTGTGTGACTTGCCCAAAGTCACCAAAGGTGTTTCCATGACTGAGCAGGAATTTGAACCCTAGCCTCTAGAGTCATAATCCACACTCAAACCACTACACTATGCTGGCTCCTTACAGTTGGTGAATTATGGTAGTGTATGTCTGATTTACACTACCATAATTTACCAGTTGGATGGTAGCCATTGTCTGCAGATGGAAACCCAGTGAGTGACCTTGGGCAAATTACACTTTCTCATCCTTAAGAGGAAGGCAATGCCAACCCCCCTCTGAAGCAATCTTGCCAAGAAAACCCTAGGAAAGGGTCGACATTGATCAGTGTTGATTTGAAGGCACACAGCAACAACTGTGTGCAGCCACTGTGACTAGCTCTGAAAGTGGCAGAAAAACCATCTCCTCATTCCAAATACACCTGTGCAAACTGCTTAGAATTGCCATTCAAAACACAAGTACTGTATATCCTTTTAAAAATAAAAAGGAGAATCATCTAGATAGTCCTGTCAGATAATCACCCTTTTGTAGGTATGAAGCAACAGCTTTAGTGCCCTTTAGGTATATCATTTCTACTGATATTTCACCCAGTTCAGAGCTCAGAAAAGTTTTGAATCATAATTCCAAGAATCCACTGAGACATTATGGCTATTGGCCCTGCTGCCTCAGGATTTTGGGAACTGTAGTCCAAAAGATCTTTTCCCTAGGTTCTGCTTTTGTTCATACACAGTTTAAGATATGGGTAAAGGAGGAACAAGAATTCTGGGCCATGTTGCCTTCATAATGTACAGGGAACCTAAGCTCAGCTCTGACTCTGGCATGCAAATGTTGAGGACCATAAAGCAACATGCTTTGTGGACCTTAAATAAAGAGCATTCCTTATAACAAGGGACACCTGGTAACTATAGCTATAATGTCAGGAGGGGAGGTTAACCTCATGCTGGGAATTGTCCTTGAAAGCATGGGATGCCCATCCTCAAGACCAGTTTTCAGATAAAAGAAAACCTGTGTATGAAAAAGCAAAGGGCCATTTTCCATAACACCCTCCTCCGAGTGGCCTCGGCTGAGATCAGCAATGGGAACCTACACAATCCTCCAGATATGGTTGAACTGCAGCATCCATCATTCCTCACCATAGGCTCTGCTAGTTGTAGATGGTCGGAGTTGCAGTCCAGCAACTTTTGGAAGACTCTGATTCCTATCCTTTGCTTATATCATATAACATAGGGGTGGAATCAGTATTTCTTTGTATATTGCTGCTATGAGTGGAAAATTTTTGCATGATGATTTTACAAGACAGATTTAGCTTAGGCCATTGATTCCCCAGTGTCTTGAACCTGGAGTTCACTTGGTCTTCATTTAGGCGGATTTGGTGTTTCTCCAAATGAGAAGAGATTCCACCTAAACATTAAGAAGAATTTCCTGACAGTAAGAGCTGTTCGGCTGTGGAATGCGCTGCCTCATAATGTGGTGGAGTCTCCTTCTTTGGAGATTTTTAAACAGAGGCTGGATGGCCATTTGTCAGGAGTGCTTTGATTGTTTATTCCTGCATGGCAGGCAGTTGGACTGGATGGCCCTTGTGGTCTCTTCCAACTCTATGATTCAGTGATTCTATGAGATAGAATATAACTGAGCAGCAGTAGGTTACAGTTGCCAACCCTCATAATACCTATATACTGTAACAGTGTCCTCATTAGAGAGGGGGAGGGAGATACAGATGTGTAGCTGTTTGAGTTTTGAGTGTTGAACTAGGATTCTGGGAAACTTGGGTTTGAATCCACACTTAGCCATAGAAACTCTTTGAATGGCCTTGGGTATGTCACACTCTCTCAGGGCTCATCTACGTGAGACAGAAGATGCTGGCTCCCCACTGGCATATTGTAGCCACAAATCTGGCCGTTCCTCCCCCACTACCGGCATGAAATGGGATGGCGTCCAGACCACCACACCAGCCCATCTCTGCAGTTACAGCTGTCAGTGTTGCCTTCTCCAAAGCCAAGAAGCCAGCCCTCAGTATATGATCAAGCCCCTTGTTTGTGAATAGCCTTGGTTACATGCTGCGGGACTCCTTCCTGGCTTCAGAGAGAGTGATGTAGACAGCAGCTGGAGTGATGGACTGGTCGGCTGATATGGGCTCCTACGGTCACATGGGGCCCAATCTCCCCCCCCCCCGCAGCTGGAACTTTTTTCACTGGGTTATAATACAGGGTGACCCCAGTATCTGCAGAGGATACATTCCAACACACACACTGTGGATATCATATAGCATGGATAATAGGGAACTCCATTATTTTCAATGAGAAGAATGCCAAAAGTTGACCACAGAATCACATTGGAGGACCTAGAAATGCTTAGAAAGAACATATATTTTTGAATGTAGATAAGTGAAACCGTAGGTACTGAATCCGTGGTTATGGGGATCAACCTGTACAACAGTTTAATAGCCTTTACCCATCTTTGCACTGGCATCATGAGGACTTTCCATGGGCAAATGGGGCAAAAGCCCTGTGTTGTTAGGACTGCAGGGCTCCAAGGTGGGTTCAAGATGAGATAAACAGACTGTCTAGACAAGGCCCCAGTCTCAGAAGAAGGCAATGGCAAATCTCCTCTGAATGCATCTTGCCAGGAAAACTCTACAATAGATTGCAGTCAACTTGAAGATACATAACAACAACTTCACCAGAGAGGGTATGCAGAAGAGCTAAAATGATTGTGGACCAATTAAATGAGGAAGGGTATTTTTTGATGAGAGTCTTGGAGCCTCCTTTTCCCCACCTCACCACTGATGTAACTCCTGTATTAAAACAGCTCCGCTGGCTAGTGGTTCATTTCCGGGCACAATTCAAAGTGCTGGTCTTGACCTATAAAATGTCAGGTGGTAACGTGCACTGGGAACCTCTTCAAAAGGTCCAGGCAGCATAAAATGGTAGCAGAGTAAATGTTCCTGAAGCCATCAGAACAAAGGCAAAGACACAGGCTTATGTCTAAAATATTCTTGTTCTTTACTTGAATATAATACTGTTTACAATATACTACAGCATCCACAGAAGAAAAAACATCTTCACACTTCAAGATTCAAAACAGAACTGCTTAGTTCAACTTCATAGGACAAACTAAAAATACCCAGCTCTAGAGAGTTCTTAGCACCTCCCGCCAGTGAGCTCTGTACCAGCTCAGAGTTCATCAACATTGATATATTTGCAACTGTCAGCTAGGTCTGCAGATCTGTGCAAACTATTTGCTACATCAGAACTCTTCACAGAATAAATCTAACTACTGTATGACCCAGTATCCTGACATAAAGCTCTACATGGCTTAGGTCCAGACTATCTGAAAAAATCGTATCTCCCTCTATGAACATACAAGGGTTTTAAGATCTTCAGGGGAAGGCTTTCTTTCTGTCTCACCACCATCACAGGCTCGCTTGGCGAGGACATGAGAGAGAGCCTTCTCAGTGGCTGCTCCCACCCTTTGGAACTCCCTTCCCCTGGAAGCTAGGCTGCCCCCATCCCTGTTGTCATTTTGCTGGCAGGTAATAACATTCTTGTTTAAGCAGGCCTTTGACATATAATTGTGGTTTTTATTGGGTGTGTTTTTATATTTTTTATGATGTTTTTATCTGTTTTTTACTTTGCATATTTTTATTGCTTTTAATTGCTTTTAATTGTTCTGCAAGCCACATTAGGTCCCACTTTGGGAGAAAAGTGGCACAGAAATTGCACAAACAAACACTCAGTGGCCATTCAGGCTTTTTCAATGTTCTAACCGCACAGATTCTCCAGATAACAGTTGGATACATTTATGAAGACTATCTGCTCTGAGTCTGAGTAGTTATCAGGGTCTGATTGTGGAAGAAATCCCATCCTCCAGGTCAAAAATAAAGCTTGGAAAAGTTTCTTTTCTGTATTGTAATTCCTCATAGCAATTCTGACAAGGGTCCTATGCGAATTCAGGAAGTAAAAAAAAGAAAATTTTCCAAGCTCTGGTTGTGAAGGCTTGTGATCTCTAAAGAGGAAAGGTTTCTTCCAGTGTAGCTTCTGGTTCAACTGCTATCTTTTGACTTGTGCAGATGATGAGTGTGGGAGTAATGGCCAAATGCAGCGAGGGAAATGGGAGATGATCTTGCTCCCAGTCCACACACTGATTACTCCCAGGTGACTCATCTGCACAGGGCTTCTGTCATACCATCTTGCTCAGCAGGCACCTTCTACTCTCTACTTGTGGCGCACTGCTGTAGACCGGCTTGCATATGTTGTCCATTGCCCTCTTCATGGATGGATGGCTGTGCTTTTTGAAGATGGATATGTGATTCTGTGAAAGAAAAACACCTGATTAGGCCAGCTGAAAAACCACAATACAGAGGACATGGTTGTACTACAAACATAGCTTTCCCAAGAAGATTGTGTATTGCACGACAACTCTGGCGCCATTTACATGATGAAAATGTAGTGAGATGAATTCGTGTTGATCCTTGGTAGTTCACACGTCCTGCGTAACAGTCTTGAGCTTTTCGGAAGGGGGGGCACCTTTTATCCCTCAGTCTGCAGGACTTTCCATCCTGTGGTTTGTCCCGTGTTTTTTAAAAAGTCACGGGAGGATGTGGAAAATCAGATATGTGAACAGTTCATGCCAAAATATCTCGGGAGTAGGTGGTGGCCGGAAATTGAGGTGGGCAGGGGCTGGCACATAGTCCTGAGAAGGAGGGGTCAGTCACCCTCCCCATCCCTTGCTTTTTAAAAAAAAACAGATTCTCTCACTGGCAACCTCGGCCAAGGCTTGTGCTTTTCTTAAAGGCTTGTGTCCCTGTGCCAGCAATCTCCATTTAAATTCGGGACATGTTCTCTTTAAATGGATTCTCTCACTGGCAACCTTGGCTCTTCCCTGCACCAAACCCAGGGCCGGTTTAACCAGTTTGCCAAATCAGCATTGGCGGCGGGGGCCAGCCACAGCGGGGGGGGCATGAGTCCTCCTCCTCCATCCGCTCCCTCCAAACCCAAAGCCCGTCCCCCCTGCCTCAGCTCAGCAGTGGTCCCACCTCCCTCTACTCCCTCCAGCTTCCTGGCTCCCACCCATCAGGGTCTGGTACCGGGGGGTCCCTCCAGCCAGCCGCTTTCCCGCCGCCCACCCGGCCGTACCTCCTTCCCCCCTCTCTCTCCGTCTCCTCGCCCCGCCTGGGCTCCGGCCTTGGGAAGAAGTCCCAGGCTGGAAGAAGGGCTGGCCATGGAGTGGGGAGGGGGAGGCGGCGGTGGCAGCTCGAGCTGGGGGCCCTCGAAGGAAGAGGAGGAGGAGGAGCGGGAGGCGCCCCCCCACTGCCCCCCAACCCTTTTGTCCTGCGGCTGAGCCACCTGCAGAGAACAAAGTTGAGGCACCTGGGGCCTCTGCCTAAGGGGCGTGGGGGGAGCTCTGGGGAGGCTTCTTTTGGGAATGTGGGGTGCCTCTGTGCAGACCCGGTGGGAAGTGGGATGGTGCAGGGGAGGGGAGAAGGGCATTTTATGCAGGGAGATTGTGCGCTGGGGGGGGAGATGACTGACAGGTCGTGCCCATATGGGCCCCCCAAAATCCCTTAAACTGGGGCTTATGGGCCCCCCCAAATAAAGTGTTGCAGGGCCCCCCAAAATTCCTTAAACCGGCCCTGACCAAACCACTTGTGTCCCTGTTCTTTTCCCCTCCCCATCTTCCCTCTAGGCTGAAAGCAAAGCATGCCCGCGGGGTGTGTGTATGTGTGTCTGCTTCAGTAGATTGCCAACCACTCTGCTTCTCAAGCTAAACAGGGGTGCGCGGGGTGTGTGTGTGTCTTCAAGCTGCCTAGGTGGCTTTGCAAGTTCCTTCCTCTGAAATATAGCCTACAGCTCCTGGTATTCAAGAGTGATTCTTGTGGGTTTTTTAAGAGAAAAGTTTTATTTTGCAGTAACCTCTGTGGATTTACAGCCAAGACAAGCCCATCAGTTTTTTTTTTAACAGGAATTGTGCAGAGGGGTTGCCTTCGCCCTCCTTCTCTGACCCATGCAGATGCTTGAGCAAACATATGTGGCAGCCAATAGCATCGCTCATGGTGGGAAACTCCACAGGAAATATATCACCAAAGCTGTGAAAAAACGAGTAATCGCATCCTTGAATGACAGCTAAAAAAAAACCTCGGAAACTTTCCCCATGTAAACAAAAAACCCATGAGATACTATGTCTCGGGATCTTGCTTGTGTCATGGAAAAGGCTGTCGTGTAAACAGCTATCCCGGGATATTGCTCATCCAGGGACAAATCATTTAAACATCAAGGGATGAACTCAGGATCAGGAAATCCCATTTCTCCCCATGGTAAAAACTGTCGTGTAACTGGTGCCTCTGTGAATTCTGTTAGAATTCTCTCATTACTGTAGTTTGTAAAGTTTCCTTGCAGGAGAAACAAATATTTAACAGTGGGAAATCTGTATTTTACATTTTAAAAAAGAAAATAAAAGAAAAGCATGTTACATCCTAGGGGTATTAAATTCAAAGAACTCTGTTGTGTTCATGACCAATAAATACACTAATACTGTAAATCCATCCATGCATTGTGGTTTAAAAGCCCAAATTCACAGAACCTGTTATATGTTGCAGAATAAAGCATGCAAAATGTATAAACCTCAAATATGCAAAGTTTGCACAACTTGAACTGTACGCATTTCTTAACTTTGAATTGGTAAAGTCTGCCTGAAAGTATGAAACAAACAAAAAAAGCAACACACACAGAACCAACCAACCAAAAACCTTTAAGAACTCTGTATCAGGGTCAGGAAAGTTATGACTTCCTATTTATTGCTAGATTCCAACTCCCATCAGCTCTAGTCAACATGGACAATGGCCAGAGAAGTTTCTTTCCCCTAAATACATTAATTTAAAACATTTATCACAAATTATGCAATTAACCAACAATAACCATAAATCCATGTCATTGCCTGTAAACAATTTATAATTGTTAAAGATCTTGAGCTAAATACAGAATAAAGTTCATCATGAAAAGATCCACCAAAGAAAGACCTTTGAATTTTGTCCAGTCAGACCTCTCCAACAGTCCCTGTGAAATGACAGTGGAGCAACTCTTACACCCTCCAGCTGTCTCAATTTGGCATGCAGTCCCAGTTAATCCTCTGTCATCCCACTTTCAGCTGCTTTTAAAATGTCCCTGTTTCTTTCTACTCCTCCCACATTTTCTCTTTGTCCTCAGCTTACTTCATTTGCTGCAAACTGAGTTCAAAAGGCAAAAGCAGTTTTCATGCAGATAAGGGAGTGGAATCTTGCTTTCCCGGTAGGCTCTAGCAAAAGCAAGTTGCTGCAGCCTCTCCCAGACGTGGCACTAGGGGGTGTGGATAGGCCGAATTGCACCAGGTGACACTGTCAGAGGCAGGGATGCCACCGGCCTTAGTAATGCCACAGGCCTCTCCTAGCTTGTTTGTTCTTCCTCTTTCAATAACTTTTGCCATCTTAATGAAACTCTGATGTTGCTTGGTTGCACGTGTTCTGGTTTTCATCCGTGAGACGGGAGAGGATATGAACACCATCATCCTTATGATTCTTTAATGAAAGAGAGCCAAGTATCTTCAAAACCATCACTGTCTTTTTGTGTACTTGCTTGCTTGATCTGATATGTTAATTCATCTAGTAAGGATTTTACAGTACCATAATCTGGTTTAGGTTCACAACCTCCTTCCAATCGCTGGTCACACACTTGTCTGACTACCTGCAAAAGGAAGGAGATCAAGTCCTTGTGTATTAGATTTTCATTTGGACCTCTATAGATTTTTAATAGGGCTAGACCTTGGTTCATTGTAACTGATTTGTAATTCTCTCAATGTTATTCTGTACCTCTAAAACTTTTGCACATTTCTAGGATGGAGGACCATCGCCTCCCAAAAATAGTACTCTATGGTGAACTCACCACGGGTCAGCATAAGAGGGCGCTCCAAAAAAGCAATACAAGGACTCCCTGAAACAACATCTCAGGCCCGGCCAAACTGATCACCAACAATGGTCTGCCCTGGCCTCACATCAGGAGGCATGGAGACGCACTATCCACAATGCTGCAGCCTTATTTGAGAACTCATGCCAAACAAGTCTTGAAGAGAAACAACAACGCAGAAAGAATCACAACCTGGAAACATCACCCAAGGAGACCTTCTGCTGTGCTTTCTGCAACTGGACTTGTTTATCTCGGATTGGCCTTTTCAGTCACCAGCACGCTTGCAGAAAGCACAGGATGAGTCTTTCCTGAAACTCTGTTTGCGATGAAAAGCCAGAGAGAGATTCTGTACTTCTAAAACTTTTGTAATACTGGTCAAGACCACTAAGTTTGGAAACCAGTGCCCCAGAAACCACAAAATGGCCAGGGAAGATTCGTGTTATAGTCAGGGGTGTAGCTACTTGGGAGGGTGGAGGGAGCAGCAAAATTAAGACATTAGCATTGCAATAAATTAGAACTTCAGTTGAGCATTTAGAAACAGAGTTTAGGCAGCGAAAGAAATGGGAGCAAATAGCCATTCTAAGTGGGACGACTTTTCATTGTTTCACTGCCTCAATGCTAGACATTTGGAGGTGGAAAGAAAATTTTATGGGGGCCAGCATTTGTATTTGAGGATGCAGTGCCCTCATTTTGTGCCCCTTCCCCAGAGTGACACCCCAGTTATAAAATTCAGAATCCACAAAAAACTGATACCTTTATTGGCCAACCATACTGCAAAACACATGATGCAAGCTTTCGAAGCTCTACTGGCTTCTTCATCAGGTAAAAGATATTTAAAATTAAAGAAACAAAAATGCCAACGTTGAAGTCACAAGCCTACAGTTTATCTCAGATGTTACTTGCATTGTTGTTCAGGTGAGGGATCCCATGTAGTCAGAGGTCACTCCTACTTTTTGGCCATATGGCAGCCAGAGTGGTCTCGGGAACATCTCGGAGAGACCATATAATTCCAGTATTAAAATGTCTCCACTGGCTGCATATCAGTTTCCGGGCCCAGTATAAGGTGTTGGTTATTACCTTTAAAACCCTAAATGGCTTGGGTCCAACTTATCTTCGGAACCGCCTCGTCCCATACAATCCCCCCCCCCCGCACACTCCGGTCCTCTGGGAGGAATTTGCTTCAGCCACAAAAATCTAGGCTGTCTGCAACCTCCCAGAGGGCCTTTTTGGTAATCACCCCCAAATTATGGAATGGCCTGCAGAACGAGATCTGTCAGATATCGAGCCTGAGTAGCTTTAAAAAAGCACTAAAGATGGATCTCTTTCGGCAGGCCTTTTCTAATTAGATCCCAGCCTCAGGAGCTCCTGGCCTCTTTTTTAGTCTGCTGGCTATTTATTATTTTTTTTAAAATGTGATTTTAGATTAGTTGTTTTTAATTTATATTGGTTTAATATCTTTTTATGGGGGAGGGTGGGGGTGAGTGGTGTTTAGGAATTTTAATCTGCATTTGTATTTTAATTTTTGTAAGCTGCCCCGATTGTTTTTAACAGAGGGATGGGGTATAAATATTATTATTATTATTATTATCATCATCATCATCATCATCATCATCGGGTGCCAAAACAAAGGACAGTAAAAATTAACCCCTTTTGCAGCAAAAGAAGCAAACCATATGGCCAAAAAGTAGGAGTGGCCTCTGCCTGCATGAGAGCCCTCCCCTGAACAATAACACAAGGAACATCTGGGACAACATGTAGACCTATGATTTCAATAGTGTCACTTTTCTTTATTTTTTAATGTCTCTTGCCTGATGAAGAAGCCAGTAGAGCTTTGAGAGCTTGCATCATGTGTTTTGCAGTTTGGTTGGCCAATAAAAGTATCACTTTTTGTAGATTCTGGATTTTGGTTTGCTATATGGCTAACACAGCTATCCCTAAATGTGACCCCTGGTTATAGTCCACCCATGTTGGAAGGGCCATAGCTTCTGTACACCTCTAACCATTTCACTTAATCCCATCATACAAAGCCCAATACAATTTGCTAAAGGTAGGAAGGAGCCATCATATCCTTTTCCTTCTTTTTCCAAAAGGTGGACAAGTTGTGCAAAAGAGCAGGCTGTGAAAATGGGCCTGGTTGTGTTACAGTAGCTGTTTAAGTCCATCCTTGGTAATAGTCAGATGGACTTTTATCTGTTCAATGCATGCAAACTGTAACATTCCCATGACCAGGAAAAGTGGCAATTCGAGTGGTGGGGAGAAGGAAAGCAACATGTTCCTATATAGCGGATGGGGAAAGGGGCTTAAAATCCATATGCACTTTGTGGGTTGGTGGAAGATTTATCTGCACAAATGGACTCGACAACTGACTGATAAGGAACAAACTCACTGGGGAGACAAATGAGGAAATTGCTGGAGCTCTTCATCTGGTCATTATCTCTGCATTATCTTTATTGTGATGTGCTAAGAGGGTGTTGTGGTGAGGTGATAGTACAGCAATGAAGCATCTGTTATCTGCTAGTTCTTCTTATGTGATGCACTTGTTCACAAACAGGCAAAACACTGGGAGAACAGGGAGGGTCAAACTACATGGTACACTAAAGACACAGTGTGCAACTAAAGATCACCCTCCACACACTAAAACTGAATCATACAATCATAGAGTTGGAAGAGATCACAAAGGCCATCTAATCCAACCCCCTGCCCTGCAGGAATACACAATCAAATAAGACATGTGTGACTTCAATGCAGATTGGGAACAGGAAGAATGTGTGGAGAAGGTTTAAATCTGACCCCGTATCACTTTTATCTATTAAAAAAAACATGCAAGAATGTTGTTAAAATCGGGGTGGGGGAAGGTCTCTCCTGGTCCCACAGAAGGCATTTAGACAGCTTGTGAGAGAAGCAGCAGAGCAAATGGGCTAGAACAGAGACCTCACTCGACTCCCTAGTGAGGAGGAGGAGGATGTATGCATGTGCCATGTGCAAAGGAGGCAAGCTGAGTGAGAACAGAATGGAAGCAGGGAAAGAAAAATCAAGGAGCAAGTCCTCGCCAGCAACTCCTGTTTGCCATGTTGGCCTTTCAGGAAGGCCTGAAGCTCAGTAGGTAGCACACTTGCTTTGCATGCACAAGTTCTCACATCCAACTTTTGGCATCTTTAGGCAAGGCTGGACAATAATCCTGCAAGAAACCCCAGAGAGCCATTGCTGTCAGTTAGTGTTGACAAGACTTGGCTAGAGGGTGAAATGTCTGACTAAAGGGGCTTGCTCTGTCCCTGTGTCTCTACCCCTTTGGTCACTCACGCTTCTCCTGCCCATAAAAATGAAGGTGCCATGGCTCTGTCCTGTAGCCAATGGCAGCTCCTGGCTATCAGTTTGCTACTCTCCATCTTTGCTCTCACTTCATTGGCTATTTACCAAAACGTTAAGAATGTGTGGTTTAAAATTCTTCAGGTGAGAGTCCCTGTTCAAAGAACTTAGTGAAAGTGCCTATATTCCAGATCGCAGACAATCCACTGTGTAGCAGTGACCTAGATGTTAGTTGCTGGGAGCTTTTTGTGGTTAGTGGGTTTCCATATAAGGTGGTGTTTTTGTTCTAGTCCACACTTCCTGAACTGGCAAGAGTGTCTTTCTCTTAAAGTTACAGACATATTTTCTAGAACATACTACTGTGTAGGATATTAAAGTCTGAGATATAGGGATGAAGGAAAAAGTACCGGGAAGAGACTGAGACTTGAGAAAAACTGAAGCCAACAAAAGGGTATGTGTAGCAAAACTTCACACAATATTTATTTATTTATTTGATTTATATCCCACCTTTCTTCCTATGAAAGAGCAAAGGCTAGAGAAACAGAAGTTTATGTTATTGATCTTACCTAGGAAGAAAGACAAACCTGGCAGCAAAGGACATTAGTTAGTTTGGAAGCATGTTGAAGGTACAAGATCTTTCTGATCTTGGAAGCTAAGCAGTCAGGCCTGTTAGTATTTGCATGGGAGACTGCCAATGAATACCAGGTGCTGTAGGCTATATTTCAGAGGAAGGCAGTGGCAAAACTAACTCCTAGGATTCCTTGCCTATCTATGGGGTCCTCATAACTCAACAGATGGCCTGAAGATACATACTACTACTGCTACTAGATGAAGGTAGGCAGCCATCAGCAATTCTACTTTCTCCCCCACCCTTCCCCCCAATAAATATCCATAGAAGAGGACAAGATGGAAGAGCTGTGTAATGTCTTTGGATCTGTAACACTAGGAGCTGTCCATGGGGATTGCTGGGAAGCTTGGCACTGAAGAAACAGAACGGAAGGCTGTGGAGATAAACCAGAGGAATGAAAGCTGGGATTTCCAAGAGTGAACACTCTTCACCCTTCTTCACTCTGCCTGGAAATTTTTGTTTCTGTCTCCTCCTGCACTCACATAAGCAGGGGTTGAGGGGAGGGGAAATGTGGGGGAGCATGGCTTCAGGATATATATTTTTTCCAGAACAGGAGCAATGAGTCATCTACTGGAATGCAAGGGAAATTGAGGGACTCTGGCAAGTAGGTGATAACAAAGCTTTCATGTTTTATTGCTGTTTGCCACAAACAAGTGTAGAGGAAGTCTATGACCTAAATTAGGGGTGAGAATCATGTGGCTCCTCCGGCTGTGGCTGGACTTCTGCTCCCAGCATTCCTTACCTTTGGCTAAGCTGGCTAGGTAGGGCTTCTGGCAACTGTGGTCCCACATGATTCTTGCTCCTAGCCTAACTCCAATGGCTTGTCCAAGCTAGAATAGATCCATTTAATTATTTTTGTTAACTCCTTTCAAGTCAACTTTAACTCATGGTGACCTTGTGAATGAGACACCTCCAAGACACACACACCACAAACCCAGGCCTCAACCACTCTGTTCAGGTCCTGCAGACTCAGGGCTGTGGCCTCCTTGATTGAGTCTATCCATCTGGTATGCGGCCTTCCTCTCTTTCTACTGCCTGCTACCTTTCCAAGCATTTTTATCTTTTCTAGTGAGTCATGCCATCTCTTGATGTGCCCAAAGTACGACAGTCTCCATTTAGTTATCTTGGCTTCTAGGGATCTTGCAATCTTTTTTTAAGTGTGCGAAAATGTGCACAATAGGTCATCTGTACAACCAATTCGCAAAGGGGACACAGCAGAGTTGAAAGCTGATTGGCCAGACCTTGGAGGGGAACGGGCTTGCAAGCAAGGGCTTGGAATGACAGAGCTGCCATTGTTTTTGTTTTTACAGGCATGACCGTTCACCTAGTAAAGGGGCACAGCAAAAGTATGACCTTTTTTTTAATGGGAAAAAGCTCTTCCACATCTGTCTCTTTAAGAGAAAAAAAGAGGGGAAGGGAGGGAGATTTTCTGGACTCAACTCACTCGCGGCCACCTTTTCTGTTTGGGGGATGAAAGCTGCTAACTATTCCACTCCAAACTTGCTAATCAGCCATGGGCAGAAATGGGCACTTCATTGAAAGGGAGGTAAGTCGCTATTTTTCTCAATTAATTCACCCATGTAGCTGACCCCAAGAATTTCTTGGAGCAACCCTTACCTTTTGGCACCATTTGAAAATGTTCCTTTTTGCACAACAGATGCCTGAATCCCACAGCCAACATGGCTACTCGTTGAAGAATTCTGGGAACTGCAGTCCAAGAAAGTAATTTTCTTAAGATCTGTCCTTTAGCTCTTCCATCTCTGTTATGCCTGGTACTGTATAGGGCTCTCCTAGAATGTTTACTAATGCAAAATTGTGTGACAAATTTGGGGATGCATCTCAGAAACAATTTGGATGGCTAAATGAAACTAGCAAAATTTCTCACACAAATTGAATGCTGTGGTGCTTCATGACACCACCTTTCCTGGTCCTTCAGATTGGGTAGCTTCGGTTGCATTAGCAGTGCACCTTGGTATGAACCACTTTGTGTCCAGGTGTTGTTGTTGTTATGTGCTTTCAAGTTGTTTCTGACTTTTGGCAACCCTAAGGCAACCTTATCACAAGCTTTTCAGAGTATGAGAGTGTGTGACTTGCCCAAGATCACCCAGTGTGGTTTCATGGCCAAACTGGGATTCAGGCCCTATTCTCCAGAGTCATAGTCCAACATTCAAACCACGCTAAACAATTATAGTGGTTTGATTCCACTTTAATGGTCATGGCTCCATCCCACAGAATTCTGGGATTTGTAGTTTGATCTAGTATTGGACTTCTCTGCTACATAATGCTAATCCACTACCATTCTTGGTATCTTACCACACTACAAATTCCTGGATTGAACAGGTTGGAGCTGTGGCAGTTAAAATGATATAAAAAATGGCATAAGTTAAAATGGTATTAAATGGCTATAGTTGTGTGGTGTGGTTGTATAGTTGTGTGGTTCTTCTGAAAGAAAGGTGCTGCTTTGAACTGCTTAATATCTCTTCCACAGAGCTCTTTCGAGGTGTCTCAAGTCTTTCAAGCCTCCTTTTACAGCCCCTCTTCATATTTTAAATTTCACATATACCAGTAACTCATTGGCATGTGGCTGAGCCATTCTGAACTGGTAGATGTTTCCCCTTATAATGTTTTTTTCCCATGTAGGAAATGCATAACAGTTCTCATTTTCACAAGAGCTGTTAGATGAGAGCGTGAAAGATTAACGTGTCTTGTTAGCCCAATCCTCTGTGTACTCGGAAATAAATAGTGCTGTGCCTAATGGATTGCTCATTTTAAAGACATTGTTACTGTGTGTCCATTTTCTCATTCAAACAGCTTGTAAGTGCAAGCTACTTCACTATGTGCAATCCTGACATTCAAATTGACACCCCTGTTAATTATGGGGAAGGGGTGTAGTGTCTACTGTGAGTCCTGGGACAGCCAAAATGACCCAGACCCTGGGGTTTGCCCACTCCAGCTCTAACCATATTTGGAGGGCAGGCCTTCCTTCCTCTCCCTGTATATAGCCAAAGACATATATATTAAATTGCATTCAAGGTATTTAAAAGAAAAATAGGGAGTGAATACAGTCCAGGAAATAATTTATACATGTTAATACCATAGCAATACTGTTTTACTAACCAGCCAGTGTGGTTTAGCGGTTTCAGTATTGGACTAGTAGTCTGGGGGCCCGTCTAAATGGTGAAAATACCCCTCATGGAATTCACTGGGAATCCTACCTGTCTAAACAGGACCCAGCACCAATCCACATTATTAGGAAGGAGGAGGGCCCAAAATGGCAAAAACAACAGGGTAAAAGCCTTCGCAGATTTCCCCATACTTTTTCACAAACTGCGAAGCGGGTGCACATTTTTGCTCATTTGGACAATTGAGCAGTAAAAACCTTGAAGGGAAGCACAAAGCTGATTGGCCGAGCAAGAGCGGGGGCGGGGCTTCCTAGGAGCGCAAGCACCTGCTGCCACCATGTTGGATTTTCACCTTAGCAATCACTCACTAAGGCAATAAAAAGGATCAATATTTTCTGTTTTGTTTTCCTGGAAAACTGCTCTATCACACCAGCGCACATTGGCATGATTAAAAAACAAACAAAACAGTGGTGGTGAAGAATTAATGCGAGTAAATGACTCGTAGCCGCCATCAGGAATGCAAGGCTTATGGGGGCTTCCGAGGCCAGAAAAACTGTTTAGACATGTTGCTGCTCCTGTGAGAACCCAATCCTACAAGGAATTTGGGATTCACCCCCCCCCCATGTAGATGGGGCCTGGGAGACCAGGGTTTGAATTCCCTCTCAGCCATGAAAACCCACTGGGTGGCCTTGGGCACATCACACTCTGTCATGCCAAGAAAACCTTAGGATAGGGTTGCAAGAAGTTGAAGTCTAATTGAAGGCACATAACAGCAGCCTGCTCACAACCAGTAAGTATATGAATTAAAAAACAAACAAAATCCTTAAAATCATAAAACTCAGATCTCAGAAAAGTTGGTTTAAAAGAAGAACTGTTTCTGGACCACTCTCTCTTGCTCTCTCCTCTTCTCCTTTTTATTATTACAGTTGTCCTTTCCTTCCATATCCACAGATTTAAGTACTCATGGCTTGAAAATATTCTTAAAAAAATAATAATCCAAAAAGCAAACCTTGCTTTTGCCATCTTATATAAGGGACACCATTTTGCTATGCTATTGCATATAATAGAACTTGAGTATTCAGATTTTGATATACATGGGGGGGGGGGTGTTCTGGAACCAAACCCCAGCAAATATGAAGGGATAACTGTACTCTCCCCTCCCAACATTTACTTAAAGAAGTTATGAAAACAACTGCATATTATACAAAGGCACTCTAATGTTTGAACACTAAGATGGCATGTGAATTGTTAAGATCTTCTCACAAGAGCAAAGGCTTTTATTACTGAAGAGGGACTCTCTCCTCCCCACACACACACACTGTATCCCAGTTTTCTCAGATCATGCAGGGACTTAATTAGTGTCAGGTTTCAGTTCTGTAGCTGTATGATTTTGATCTCAAACCGAGTCACTAATGATAAATTCCCTCTCTACCCTCTATGCTAGGAGTGGCCTTGTGTGTCTCATGCACTTCCTCATTCATTTTTGTGGTCCTTGGAACACCCCCCCCCCTTGCTCGCTACCCTCCTGAAAACTGGAGTGGAGAGGAAGGAGAATCACCTCTCTTGAGAGCCTCTAGAAATACCAATTCACTGAATAAGTCACACGCCACAAATACCTACACACCCCCATGCCTTGTTTTTGCCTGCCAACTCCCCAAAACAATATTACCATTTTTGGATCCTGGGTGGAGGGAAAATGTAGGAGGAATGAGTCTAAAAAATAAAAATGTATTAAAAATTCCAGGGATCTAGCCCTTTTAAAAGCAATATAAAAATATCTTCTTTAAAAGGAGTTAAAAATCATTTACTTTCAAAGTGATGCAGAGTGACGCTTAGGAATGCTGAGACAGACAAGCTCAATTAACATTTAAAAGTGTATTCAGTTTGCTGCTGAATACTGGAAAAATAAGGAAATACCTCTAATTGATGACTGGTTAATAAAGCTAAGAGAGATGCAAGAAAATGACAGATTAACGTATATTTCAAATAAAGCAAACATGGCAAAAATGGAGGAGGAGTGGCTCCCGATTCGGGAATTTTGGAAAAAAAGATGGAATATAAAGACGAATTGAAAATGGAAAATGAAAAACAAGGACAGTGTACTAAAGAAGAGAAGGAAAATAATTAAGATAAAGATAGTCAGGAAGAAGGCAATGAACAAAAAACATAAGCTACAAGCTAAATAGAAAAGATTCTAGTTAAACTGAGCTATAGAATAGATGACGACGGAAAGGGAAAAATATATATGAAATTAATTATCAAGATAGGAAGGAGAAAAGGAAGAGAAAAATTTGAAATATCGCGGACAGAAGGTGAAGTGAAGGAAGTGGTAGGTTGGGTGAAGGAATGTGAGAGGGGTAAGACAATATAGAAAGAAAGGAGAAGGTATGTGTGAGGGTATGAGGAAGTGTGAAGAAATGGAAGATAATTAAAGGTGAGGAAGGGAGAAAGAGAAGTAGAAGAAAGAAAGGAAGAAGTGGAAGAAGGGTGAGGGGGATATGGGGCAGGTGGGGAGACTGCGATGGGAGGTGGATGGAGGGGAGTAAGGGAAGTGACTGAAAGGGTTGAATGTTTAAGAAATAAAATGGTGAATGTAATAATTTCTATGTAATATTGCAGATTAAGACCTGTGAAAATAAAAATAATAATTTTTAAAAAAGTGTATTCAGAGGTCTGTGATCACCCAGTTAAATTAGACTCATTACAAAAACAAAGGAGTCCGTTTAAAAATGCAAATCAAAAGTTTACTGAAGGCATATCAATCTCAATCTACATACTAAAACAGACTTTAAAAAGGGTTCCTAACTAACTAGGAGGATTTAGGGTAGAAAGACTCACCCAGCCTTTTAGCGGTAGAGGCTGTATGGTGAACATCATGGCATGGCTTCATAGCATGGCAAAGACAAAGATAGCAAAGAGAAGATGGCAAAGATGGCTAGATAAGAAGGCTACAGCTGCATGGAGACTCTAACTTAAAAGAGAACTTGCAAGGAGCAGTAAAATTTAAATTAGGTCATATGTTGAATGACCCAGCACTCCAGTTGGCTGGAAGTGCCCAGTGAAATAAGAGAAAGGGAGTTTGGGAGAACAGAAGCATGAAGGAAAAAATTCCTAGACTTATCTTAGGATGTGAATGAGGTACACAAGATTGCTTTTACATTACAATAATTATTTCCCCACATACTACAGAAAATAGCCTCTGGACTCTCCAAGTTTGTTCATCTCTGCTCTAAACCTATTTGGAGAGCAGCCTTTCCTACCTTCTTGAGTAAATAGCCACCCATACATTAGATGAAATTAAGTAGCAGGTATTCCAGAGCAGAACGTATGAAGCTTTAAACCTCTCATCAGCCCTAGCATCGCTCCTTAGGAATTAAAACTCCACCCTCTGAACATAGCGAGAAATGCACTGGGAGAGAGATTTTTATGAAAAGACTGTTGGTTTGTAAAATCTCTCAAATAATTATTGGGTAATGTGTTTCTAGTCTTCTGTTTGTATTTAATTTCACCAAGATTCTCATCAATGTTTGAGTTGCTTCCAATCTAAATCTGAGGTCTGGGTTCATCGGTTAAATTGTATGTGTCCTTTTGTCTGCAATGGGTGTCCAAAAGCTAGGACTGGGTGTCCATTTAGACACACAACTGCTACTTTAATTGTTCTGTTACTTGCTTAGCAGTGTGTCTGCAGACTGAAGAGGTAGCACCCTGAGTCCACCTCCAGATTCCAGACACCAAGAAGACACAGTTTGTCCATTAAACTCTACATACGGTATATGGGAAAGACCAAATTTCAAGCTGCCTCTCGGAGCATGGAAAAGTTACTTTGGGGGACTATAAGTCCAGAATCCTGCCCAGCAAGTTACTCAATGAGAGTAACTTTTCTGAGCTCTGTTCTTAAGAGAGGGGTGCCCATGCCCCTTTCAGGAGCTGCCCAAACCTTGCATTTGTTATTGATAGATCTATTATGTGCAATGGCTTTTGCTAGCTATTTTTGATCTGGGGCCTCTGCACCCTACACAGCTACAGCACTAAAATCGCACTTTAACTGCCATGGCTCCATCCTGTGGAATCCTGGGATTTGCTCTTTAGCAAGGGGTACTTAGAATGTTCAGCCAGAGAACTCTTGTGCCTCTGACCAAACTATAAATCCCAGGATTCCATAGGGTGCAGCCATGGCAATTAAAACTGAATCATAGCACTATAACTGTGCAGTGTGAAAGGGCCCCTGGTGGAAATCAGTGAAATGGGGGAAGTGGTGAGTTAATGGTAACCCTCATAGCTTTTTAAAAATCTTCATACATAACAAGGATGTTTTGATGGGGGAAATTCACACATTTCATGCTCAGGGAACCTGAGAAGAAGAAAAGTTTATCCCCTGTTTCAGTGACCATTAATAATGTAACAGCCATCTTGCTGAAACAATCCAGCATTCTCTCTCTGTCCAATTGCAGCTTGAAACTTATAACCAGAGCCTGAGAGAAATAGTAGTACCCCTCGTAATCAGAGACATTCTCCCTCTGAACATGGAAGTTTCATCTAGCAGTCACAGCTAACAGCCAATACCACTGTTTCGAACATCAGGCTTCAGTCACAGGTTGTCTTGCTTGTTTTCTTAGGCAGACCAAGTAGGCTAAGCATGTCCTTGAGCCAGAGATGGAAAGCATGCAGGGTGGGCCCTGCTACCAAGTGGTTTTAAAGGGTGAGCCCTGAGCCTAACTGTTACTATCATCTTAGCATATCTCTGTACAGTTGTCTCTCTGTATCCATGGATTTGGTATTTACAGATTTAAGTATTCATGGCTTGAAAATATTCTTTAAAAAATAATAATCCAAAAAGAAAACCTGATTTTGCCATCTTATATAAGGGACACTATTTTGCTATGCCATTGCATATAATGGGATTTGAGTAGTCATGGATTTTGGTATCTGCGGGGGGTCCTGGAACCAAACCCCAGCGAATATGAAGGGACAACTGTATTTAACCTTTTACTTGTGTAAGTTTGGAAAAAAAGAGAAGTGTTTTTTTTTAAAAAAATCTAGATTATTTGCATATTGCACATGGAATGCTACCACCTCTTCCTAACATCTAAGGGTTGCTGCTGTGGATGATGATGATGATGATGATGTTGTTGCTGTCCTAAGTTTGGACTCCTTTTTGGTTTAACTCTGCATGAAACGTGGGGCGGAAGAAGACCTACTTTCTTCTTCCTTCTGAGAAGTCCCACCTTAGGTGGCACCTTTTCGACCCATACATAACCTGCTCTCCCCACCCCTCACCTCTGCCAACCCAGTCCAGATAGAATCATAGAATTGTAGAGTTGGAAGAGACCACAAGGGCCATCCAGTCCAACCTCCCTCCATGCAGGAAATCACGATCAAAGCATCCCTGACAGATCATAGAATCATAGAATTGCAGAGTTGGAAGAGACCACGAGGGCCATCCAGTCCAACCCCCCTGTCACGCAGGAAATCTTGATCAAAGCATCCCTGACAGATGGCAACCCAGCCTCTGTTTAAAGACCTCCAAGGAAGGAGACCCCAAGATGGCCATCCAGCCTCTGTTTAAAGACCTCCAAGGAAGGAGACCCCACCACGCTCCGAGGGAGTGCGTTCCACTGCCAAACAGCTCTTACTGTCAGAAAGTTCCTCCTAATGTTGAGCTGGAATCTCTGTTCCTGGAGCTTGTTCTTGTCCTGGAGATGTTCTCCTTCTGATCCGCAAGGAGGAGAAAGCCCCTACTGTCCTGTAACCAGGGCTGATTTAAGGAATTTGGGGGGGGGTTGCAATGCTTTATTGGGGGGGCATATGTTTATGTCAGGTCAATGTAACCTAACTCAACCTAAGCTATTCACAGTACAGGACATTCAGATTATTACTAATCATGGTTTTGCAGGAGGAAGGTTATGATGCCCCCCCCACCAGGACCGGTTTAAGGAATATTGGGGGCCCCTGCAATGTTTTATTTTGGGGGGCCCATATGTTTATCTCAGGTCATTGTAACCTAATTTACCTAAGCTATTCACAGTACAGGATATTCAGATTGTTACTAATCATGCTTTTGCAGGAGGAAGGTTACGATGGGGGCCCCACAATGACGGGGCCCCCTGTGGCTCCAGGTGCAGCAGGGCCCTTCAACCCGCCCTACCTGTAACGGGGGGGGGTGCTGAGCAAGGATCAAAACGGGGCTGGGGCGCTTTCCGTCTCTTATCAGCCCTGGAGCGGAGTCAGGTTAAAGAATGACTTTAACCTCAGGCTCTTGGGAGGAGGCGATGTCACATGGAGGGCGGGCGAGGAGGAGGAGAAGTAAGCCCCGTGGGTCACCGTCGGGGCATTTCTGCCTCCCGGCCACTCAGCTTTTCTGCTCCTGGGGACCCCAAGGGGGGGGGTGGCGCAGGAGGGGGAGGACGGTCTCCCTGCCCCCTCACTTCCTCCTTTGGGGGCCTGATAAAATGTTCCCCGTTGCTGCAGAGGTGCTCCAGTCGCCCACCGCGCGTGGCAGATGCTCCCGGGAGAGAGGGTGGCGGGGCTGAGCGAACCCCCCAGGACCACCTGAAAGGCACCTCCGGACTGGGCCTGGGCCGGGAGAGCAACCGGAGAAGGCTCGCGGGACCGTAAGTGCTGCTCCGCCGCCTTCTCCTCCTCGGACCCTTTCCCTTTCTCTTGGCCAGCCTCGCTTCCTTGGCTCACTCACCTGCTCTGCTGATCCTCATCCCAGTTCCTTCCCCCGACACAGGTGGAGTCATTTTCCAGACTTCACATGATTCCTGGGGGCCAGTCCCATACAAGCCTGAGCTTGGGAAAAGTTACTCTTTTGTTTTTAATGATTAATTTTTACTATTACAGAAATAACAGACATTGTATTACTTATTAGTAACATTACCTTATTTCAGTTTACATCTTAATCATACGTATTAATACTCACCGGACTTGTTTATCTCGGATTGGCCTTTTTAGTCATCAGCGCGCTTGCAGAAAGCGCGGGATGAGTCCTTCCTGAATCTTCGTTTGCGAAGAAAAGCCAGAGAGAGAGAGAGAGAGAGAGAGACAGAGTATTACTTATTCGTAACATTACCTTATTTCAGTTTACATCTTAATCATACGTATTAATACAATAACTTATCCTAATAAGTTAATATACAGTGACAGTAACTTCCGTATTTCCTTCATATATTCATATTTTCTTGTTTATATATTTCTCCCATTAACATCTCTTATACCATTCCTATATATTTTCTTTCCTTCCTTTATCTTACATTAACCCAGAATGAGAAGTTCTATATTAGGTATATTATGTACATTCCTTCCATCATCTGATTTCTTTAACTACCACCTATTAACCATCTATTATCTTAACCACCTATTATCTCTTATCTTTTGTTTTATTTCTCTTTCTTTCGATGAAGGAAAAGTTACTCTTTTGGACTACAGCTTCCAGAATTCACCAGCCAGTATTTTATTTATTGCAGGTATTTTTTTCTGGCCTGCCAGTCCCCCAGGGCATCCTTCTGGCCCTGCATTTGGGGAATCCTGGGAGTTGGAGTCCAGAATTCACTTTCCCAATTATAGTGCCAGCCCCTCCCCAAAAGTAGTTATTTGCTGTTATAGTTAAATTCTGCACAGCCAGCTGTTTGCTTTCCAATTTTTCAAAGTTAAGTAAAACAGTTACATTTTATTTTGGAGGGTGGGTGGGGTGAATACCTGAATGCTACAGTCAGCTACAATGCACACTCCTCCCATCTACCTTGCTTTCAGAATGAGGGAGTGAACCTTCTTTAACATTCAGTGAGGAAAGACCCTCAGAACTAAAAAGACAATAACAAAAAGTTATAGGTGCAGCAGAGAGCCAACTTGGTATAGTGGCCTGAGCATTGGACTATGACTTTGAGGACCAGGATTTGAATCCCCGCTTGGCCATAGAAACCTGCTGGGTGGCCCTGGGCAAGTCACACTCTCTCAGCTTCAGAGGATGGCAAAGACAAAACCCCTCTGAACAAATCTTGCCCAGAAAACCTCATGATAGGTTTGCTTTTGGGATGCCATAAGTCGGAAACAACTTGAAGGCACACCACAACAATGGCTGCAGCACAGGTTATCTCTCCTTAACAATGTTTTGTTATGGCTTTATTGTTATGTTGTTATGCTGTTCCCAATCTCTGAGTAGAGCCATAGAGATTCAACTGCTCTTTATCTGTATTTTGACATTCTAGATTAGATGACTATCCCCTGTAAATGCCTCCTCACTAATTGTCTTTTGTCTCCAATGTACTTCTGAATGTATTCTATTTGAGGAATGTGCTCCAGGCAGAAGTCACAAACAAATATGTTGTGAAAAGGGACAGTCTGTTTTTTTGTTTCTTGAGTTGTCAGACTTGGGCTCAGTGCTGTAATAATTACTGCAATGTTGGAAAGGTTATGTGTCCATTGATGGCTTGATCTCCCACCCTTTTATCCCCATGCAGATCAGGAGAAGAATCTTTTTCTGATTGAGATTTCTTGCCCTGCAGCTTAGTTTTGCATTGTAAGCCTGAGGTTGTGATCCTATGCATACCTCCCTGAGAGTGACCCCCACCAAGCACAGACTGATTGTCATGAGATATGCATCAGTTATGCTTGATTCAGATGAGATATGCATAGGTTTGCATTGCAAATGCCAATACACTC
This sequence comes from Gambelia wislizenii, assembly GCA_030847615.1. Classification (NCBI taxonomy): domain Eukaryota; kingdom Metazoa; phylum Chordata; class Lepidosauria; order Squamata; family Crotaphytidae; genus Gambelia; species Gambelia wislizenii. The sequence goes on from JAUMIR010000002.1 coordinate 266,859,362, forward strand.
CTAGTGAAATCTTGAAGTGAGCAATGGTAGTCTTTTCAAAGCAAAGTTTGATAAGTCCACCACATTGATGCCAACATTTTCACCAGTGATTTTAAAAATGGCAGCAAAGCTCCTTTTTGTATGCCTACCCAGCCTCCCTTTTCCTCTTTGCCCTGTCTGGAAGGTTTTATTTTTAGGCAGCATCAGCATTGGAAAGATGGTGAAAGAAGACTGGAAAAATATAGACTTTCAGTGTCTGGTTGCAGCAGCTTGTCTGCAGTAAACCATGCAATATAGTTTGAGTTGATGAAAAGTGGGATTCTGCTCTAGAAAAGACTACTGCAGCTGGATGTGCCTGCCCTCAACTGGCAAGGAGAACAGCAGCTGCAGAAGAGCAATAAATCTGCCTCAACAGCATATTAGAAAGCATAGACCTGTAAGTTTGGTTACCAAATAAGAATCATAAGAAAAGTGGAAGATGGTGAACAAAAATTTTATTCCTGGACTGTAGAGACTGAAAATGTATTTGGGTTACTTCTGCAAGGCTTACCTGACCTGGTTGTTTCATTTCACCTATGCACGTCAGTTTTGGACAAAATCTTTGCTGAAATGTGTTGAACTGCTCTTTGTGGTGTAGAAACCTATGCCTACTCTTTTCATGTTACAGTATTTCTGTGTCTGGTACCAAATTTTCTGTTAAGGAAGTAATGTCCAGGAACACAGTCTACTTCATTAATGGAGGTATATTCCTATATATCTGAAGGACTGCCTCTTGCCACTTGAGCCTGCCAAGAATTGGATATCCTCAGTGGAAGCCCTGTTACATGTCCAGTCAACCCAGACAGTCATGCTGGTTAGGACATGAGACAGACAAGCACCTCCGTTGTGTAATTCCCTCCCAGACAAATTAAGGCTGGTTCTATCCCCTTTGAGTTGCTAAGACTACACTGTTTTGTATGGTCCATAAAACCAGGCTTGGCTTTTAAAAATTGTAATGATTTATTTTAGATTTTTATCTGTTTTTACCTATTGCACATTGCTCTGACAAATGGAGAGGTAATAAGTAGTCTTGGAGGCCTTTCATTCAGGCAGGGGGTTGGACTAGATGGCCCTTGTGGTCTCTTCCAACTCTATGATTCTTGATTCTAAGTAAATATTTTATCATACTTAATCATAGGATTTTCAAACATTTTTTTAAAAAAAACAAGAACAATGCTGAGTGGACAGGGACTATTCTGAATGTTTCTGGTAGTATGAATACATCTTTGGCTGGCCTTTCTCAAAAAAAAATTTTCTATCATACTTTATCCATATAAGAGCTTTACTGGATCAAACCAGAGGCCCATGTGCTCCAGTATACGCTTCCCATAATGGCCAACAAGATGCCTCTGGGGAGCCCAGAAACAGGACATACCGTAAGCATAATAGCACTCTCCCATTCATACCTCCTTGAGCAATGGTGTGCTGCTGTTGCTGGTACTGGTGGAAATAGATAGCCGTAATAACTAGTAGCCACTGATAGCTTTCTCTCCATGATCATCACTGTGGTTTCATCTTTTGCCTTCCAGATGCTGAGTTTCCTGTTCCTCTTGGGGCTTCTCCTGGCTGCCCCACCAAACCTTCATGCCGGCTCTTCCTCCCTGCGCTTCATTGCTGTGGGAGACTGGGGTGGAGTCCCCAATGCTCCTTTCTACACTGCCCGGGAAGCAGCCGTAGCCAAGGAGATGGGGCGGACAGTAGCATCACTGGGGGCTGATTTCATCCTCTCCCTGGGAGACAACTTCTATTATAGCGGTGTTAATGACGTCTATGACAAGCGTTTTCAGGTAGAGTGATCTGAGGGTGGCAGAGGAAGGAAATGCCAAGTGACTCCCATACTGACTTCCAGACTTAAAGGCAACTGAAGTTCACACACAGTTGCTGAGTTGACTTGAATGCAGTGTGCTATCTATGATAAATTCAGACTCTATAGCAGCCTTTCTAAACTGGAGGAACCCCTGAAATGTAAATCTTAGGTAACCCCTCCATAAAAATTATTGTATCTACAGCTAAAAAAAAAAAAGAGGTTTATTTTGTTCAATGACTATCCCATGGAATACTAGGGGGGTATCCACACTAGAGAAATAATCTAGGTTGAAACTGGATTATTTGCATGGCTCCTTCCTGTGGAAACCTAGGGTTTGTAGTTTGGTGAGGTACCAGGACTTTGTCAGAGAATGCTAAAGACCTTGTAAAACTACAAATTCCAGGATTCCATAGGAAGGAGCTAGGCAAATAATCCAGTTTCAGACTGAATTATTAATACCTTTATTGAGATACAAAAAAGGCCTAAAATACATCATACTAGCTTTTGAAACTTCAAATGCTTCCTTATCAGGCAGAGATGGCAAGTGCAAATACACGCAGAGAGAGAGAGGAAATGAAGGGACTGTGTTTTGATGATAATGCTTGAGATACTATAGGAAGTGGTTGTAGACAACAAGTGAGCCCCTCTCCAATGGCCATAAGCTGAGTGGGAACAAAGGCAATGCAGAGGCAATAATGTTTGGTTTCTCCATGTTATGTTTACTAAACACCTCACAAAATACTGTAGTATTCTCATCTATCCGGTATAAAGAGCCGCTATGACAGAAGAATGCACGTAGTCTCCTGTATATATTTCTTTGAGCAACGGTGTGAATGTTGGACTAGCACCCTAGAACAGACCAGGATTCAAATCCCCACTCAGCCATGGGAACCCACTGCATGACCTTGGGCAAGCCACACTCTCTCAGCCTCAGAGGAAGACAATCTGAACAAATCTTGCCAAGAAAACACTTTAGGGTAGCCCTAGGTTAGAAACGACTTGACACCACACAACTATAGCATATATTTCTCTACCATCTCTGCCTGATGAAGAAATCTGTTATGTCTTTTGCTTGGCCCAATAAAGGTATTACTATAGGACAGTGTAAGCACAGTGGACCTGAATTGGTCTAAAACTAATGTGGTGCAGGGCATTAACGTTTGCCCGTTGCTGTGATGCTGCTCTGGATTTGGCCTCCTTCCATGGGAGGAGGAGGAGGGTGATTCATTCATTCATTTTCATCCTGCTTTTATTTTGCAAAACTAGGACTCAGAGTGGCTTACAAAAATTAAAACAAATGCAGATAAAAGCACAGGCAAAACCATGCAGAAATTATTGTTAGACTGGAATTAAAATATCCATAGAATTAAAACCATTTTAAAAAATGCATAAAATATAAAGGTCAATAAAACAGCACACTCTTAAAAGTCCTTACAGTCAGTCCCTAAAATCCTGTTGGATTACAAATTTTATTGCCAAACAATGTATGCCAGAATAAAAAAAGGACCCGGCTGCTAGTTACAGCATCCTCAATTTTCCTAGTAAGACTACAATCCTACATGTACCTGGGAGTAAGCTCCACTTCTGAGTAGACATATATAGGATTGTACTGAATGTCTGTGTCTGCACTGTCATATATTTCCATAGCAAGCCTCAGGCTTTCTTTTTAACACAAAGTTCTTTGTTGGTTTCTTCTTCAGCATGATCCCTGGACAGTTCATGTTACAGATATCTAAGTCCACAAAAGCTTATTTGGCTGATACTGAGCACTTAGTTAATATTACTTGTAAGTGAGGTGCTATCCAAACATTGCTGACATTTTCCAGGTGGAGGCATGTTAGTGTTGAAGCAGACAGCAAGAGGCATACATATAGTATTCCCTAGGATTAACCCCTTTTCCTTCCATCATGGGGAAGTTACTTGAAGATCCTTTTGTCAGCCACCAGAGTTGCCAGTTGAGCCTGTGGATATCTTCCAAGGATTAATAATCAAAGCACCCTAAATGCAATGTATGTAAGTAAAGAAAAATGCAGGCTGTCGACAGACAGACATATTTTTACCACTTGGAGGAGTCCCTCTTCTTAAGAAAACATGCTAAGCTTACTGTCTAGCTTCATTCCTAGAGGACCAACGAAGAATGGAAATGGAGAGGTTGTTAAAAAGAGTCAAGAATTCAGTGAAGACATGTTTGAATGCTTGCAGAATTCATTGTCAGGAAATGCCTTTACCAGGATTAATCAAATAGGCATCAACCTGTAAAAAAACAACAACACCCTCCTAAGATCTCCAAATGTTATCTTCATCAAATGTTATACCTGTAATAGGTATAACTGGGCTGAGGGGAAAATATGATTGTAATCACAAGGTGTGCCTGGTCACAAGTCTTTAGATGGAGAGGAGGCAATGCCTGAAAGGAATCAGGTGCTGCCTTATCAGTAGAAAGGGTGAATTGCTAGATTAGGAATGATGGATGGTGAGGAACAGTAAAAATCAGATTGGAGAGGGCCAAGATAACAAGAGAGTTGGGAGATTAAGAGATGGAGGCAATAAAAATAAAAGGATTTTGAAAATGGTAGCTGGAGTCAGAGGGTAATGTCCAGGAGAGGGTGTTTTCTTCTTCTTCCAAAAGACAAAACAGAACAGCACACCATTAAAACCCATCACAGTCTATTTTTAAATGCCTGACAGAATAAGAATGTTTTAACATGCCAATGGAAGGAGAGCCATGAGGGAACCATCCTGGCCTTTGTAGGAGAGAGTTCTAAAGTCTGGATGGCAGCTGCCAAGAAGACCCATTCCCTTGCTCCCAGCAAAGAAGCCTGAGAGGGGTAGTGGGTCAGAGAGAAGGGCCTCGCCCAAAGATCTTACAGCTCATATAGGGAGATACAGTCCTTCAGATAGCCTGGAACTACAGGGCTTTATAAGCCAACATTCTTAATTAAAATGTTAACCTTCATCTATCTTAGCTATATTATATATGTAAGTTGCCTTGAGTCCTGTTTTGGGGTCAGAAAGGCAAATATACCAATCAAACCTTAAAAACATCATTAAACAACCATAAAATTAAAACCAGTTAAAACATAGCTATTAAAAACAACAAATAAAACACAGCACAGAGCAATTCTGCAGGGTGCAGTCCCAGCCTGCAAAGCAAGGAGGGGGGCAGTCTAACTTCTCTGGAAAGTCCAGGAGAAACAACAGAGAAGGCCAATGTTGGTGGCAACAGCCACAAGCTCTCTAAATAGACAGTGCCTAGACAGACAAAGGAGGAGCTGGCTACAGAGCAAGGCTGTAGAAAGAAGCTGGGGAGAAAGAAAAGGGCATATTGAGAAGTGCAGAGAGGAAATGGGGAAAGAAAGGAAGAAGAAGCAGAGAACAGAGAGGAAAGGAAAGAAAAATGGAAAGAAGGGAGCTGAAAAGAATGAACATACTGATGCTGAGAAGCACCCATGGCTGCTGCTGTGCCTTCTAGCCACACCAATAGCCAACAACACCTTCCTCAGAGAAGCAACCTGGTACTGGGTGGTATCTCTGGAAACTGTGGCCTAAAACCAATGGTTATCCCCTTGAATCGATTACTGTCATAGGATTGCCAGAGTGAAAGCTGGAGACAGCTGGTTGTGTAGAAGACAGTGTTTCAGCTGGTGTTGCATGTTACTTGGTTGTGTGAGAAGCAACACTTGCAAAAATTCCCTCTTCAACACAACCATTAAGGGTACAGGAGAAGAAGACAGCAGCAGCAACTGGGAACAGAAAGAAAGGGGATAAGAGAAAAGCTATTCCAGGAGAAAGAGAATCCAAAAGTAGAAGAGTATACATTAAATGTGAAAGGAGAAGAAATGCCAAATGATGAATAAAAACACTAAGGGCTACATGGGGGTGGTTGTGTTCTACATTTAGAGCCTTTGGATCAGGAAATTCCACTTCAAATGGAGAAGCTGAGTCAATGGAGAAGTTCCACAGCCAATATCTGTACTTAACTTAAAGAAAGCTGAAGTGTAGATCTCCTTGTCACCAGAAAATTGTGTTTGTAAAGAGTTCGGCTATTTTTAAAGTGAGGTTAGATATCAATAGAAAATTCTATCAGCAAATGCCATTTTGTGACTGGCAGACCTCAGTAATTTCTTCTCTAGAGTGCTGGGAACAGAAATCTGAGAACTCTGGATCTCAAAGATGAGACAGAAAAGGGGGGAAAAGAGATGAAGTGGATCAGAAAGAATAGCTCCCATATACCCGGCTTGTGGGGGCAATTAGCTAATACACATTGGAAACTGCTTAATGCAGTGTAGATGTGTAAATTGCTATTGTTTCAGACAAATTGTAAGCCGCTCTGATGGCCTTTGTGGCTGAAGAGCGGGGTATAGATACCTAAATAATTAAAAAATAAAAAATAAAATAAACAGCTCCACTGGCTGCTAGCTTGTTTCCAGGCTCAATTCAAAGTGCTAGCTATTACCTATAAAGCTCTATATGGCTTGGGTTCACACTGACTGAACAATAGTGCCTCCTTCTGTGAGCCTGCCCAAGTTTTAAGATCTTCAGAGGAGGGTATTCTCTTGGTCCCACCAGTGTCTCAGCCATGTTTGGTGAGGACACAGGAGAGGGCCTTTTTTTGTGGCTGCTCCCAGATTTTGAAATTCCCTTCCACAGACGGAAAGATTGGCACCCTCTCTATTCTCTCTCTGTCAGCAGGCAAAGGCCTTTCTGTTTACTTGGGCCAGTTGAGTATTAACTGTCCATTGCTGGAGGGTCTTTTAATGGGGGTGCTGTACTTGTATCTTCATTACTATGCTTTATTATTTAGTTATTTATTTAGAGTATTTATACCCCAATCTTCAGCCACAAAGGCTCTCAGAGCAGCTTACAAATGGTTAATTTAATATGTGAAGTCGAAGCTTTCACTGCTGGCATCCATAGATTTTCCTTTAGGTTTTTTTCTGGGCCGTGTTCTGAAATAGTTTCTTTCTGACTTTTCGCCTGCATCTGTGGCTGGCATCTTCAGAGAATGGTTGGGTAGGAGTGTATGTGGAGTGTATCATGTCAGAATGCACAGAGAAGCTATTGAAATCCAGAAACACCTGGACAACTTCAACAGGAAATAAGAAACCCTAAAAGTAAACAAAATCTGGCTCCCAGTTTTGAAGAATAATAGAATAAAAACCCAACACTTACAAAGGAATTCCACCCAGGGACAGGAGGATTCCCAGCAGATAATGGCCCATCAACCAACCATTAGCCAAACAGACACTAACGAGCCTTGCATTTCTATACTCAGAAACTAACCATTCAATTACACAAATTTACATATACTCCCCAACAGGGGTTCACAGTATATAAACTCCACACACACTCCGACCCAACCATTCTCTGAAGATGCCAGCCACAGATGCAGGCGAAACGTCAGAAAGAAACTATTTCAGAACACGGCCTCACAGCCCGGAAAAAAAACACAAGGAAAACTATGGTTAATTTAACAGCTACCTGCCCTCGGGCTTACATTTTACATTTTAAAATGTTCTAAAATTTTCAAATAAAAGTGCTATTTACTATCCTTTTCTGTACTATAAATTGTTTTAGCCATATTTTGCTTTAACTTGTGCTGCATGCCACTGGGGTTTGGTTCCAGGCCCCCCCATGGATACCAAAATCCATGGATGCTCAAGTCCCATTATATACAAGGGCATAGTTAAAAGGTGTCCCTTATATAAAATGGCAAAATCAAGCTTTGCTTCTTGGAATTTTTTTAAAAAAAGTATTTTCAAACCGTGATGCCAAATCTGTGGAAACAGACAGCTGGCTGTATTATAAAATACCTTGGGTCCCTTATTGTGAGAAAGGTGGGATAGGAATTGAATAAATAAATTGAATAAATAAATAAGATGTTGAAAGAAGAAGAGAAGCAACATATTCATTCACTTGTTCTTAAGGTTACAAAGTTAAGGTCTTATAATGACTGGCCATGCCACACTTCATGGTCAGGGCTGCTGTGGGAAGTTACTGCTTCCTTTTGCGATAATAGAAGTAACAACTGAAATCCCTGCCAAGTTTTACTCTGCAGAAGTCTTTCCTTCTTTGGCATGAGCATACATAAATACTTTTACTTTTCCCTGCCAGGAGACTTTTGAGTCAGTTTTCCAGGCCCCCTCACTGCGAAAGGTGCCCTGGTATGTTGTGGCTGGAAATCACGACCATTCAGGGAATGTCTCTGCCCAGATTGCCTACAGCAAGATCTCCAAGCGTTGGTAAGGCCTATTTTTACTGGTTTGTTGTTGTTTGCTAAAGTGCAGAAGACTTACTGTAGCTAGATGTGGAGGCATTTGGGGAGACAGAAGAGTTTAGTAGGAGAAAGGGGATCTCTTGCAATATCCTTATCTGTATACATGGCTGAGGCACAATTTGAACTGTGCACTTTGCAGTCTTAACCACTATACAATTTTGATCTTATTAAACATATTCAGTACTTTTAATTCCTTATTTTAGTAATACCCCAGAGCAAAACAAGTAACCAAGTAACAAAAACAAAAACAAAAAACAACCCTGTCCACAACCCAGGTCTCATTATTATCTATTATGTATTATCTACATGTATAGGTGTTATGTGAGGACTCCCTTACTTTTCATGTCTTCCATTCCTAAAACTTGTTTTATCTAGCAAGAGCTGGGAAGAACCTTAAAAGATTCATTGACCTAAAATTTGTCCCACAGATCAACCAGGTGAACCTTTATTTATTTATTTTTTAAAATGTCCCACAGATCAACCAAGTGAACCTTTATTTATTTATTTTTTAAAATGTTGTCCCATGTGTCTCCCAATATGGTACCTAAGGGGATCACTATTTGATTTAAAACAAAATATAGTTCAAATAATGCATAGTACAAAATTTAATAAACAATTAAACAAGCAATCACATTAAAAGCATTTGTTATTTTTTCAAGGCAGTTAAAATATAGTAATAATGATAAAAGTACAAATACAGCACACACACCCCAAATAAATGACTCTCTGCTATTGGCAGTTAATAGTCAAAGGCCAGTATAAACAGAAGAGACTTTGCCGGCCAGCAGAAAAAGAGCAGAAAGTGGGCCGACCTAGCTTCCCATGGGAAGGAACTGTACAATCTGGAAGCAGCTATCAAGAAATCTGCGTCCTATGTCCTCTAAACCTTTACAGAATAGCAAGCTGTCTTCCTTCAGAAAGAAACTGAACATCCCCCTAAAAGTCTTGCAGAGTGGAAGCATCTTCTCTGACTGTTCCTCTTCCTGTCCTTTCCCCCCTCAGGCATTTCCCCAAGTACTACTACAAGCTGAAGTTCAAGGTGCCTGGCAGCAATGCTTCTGTTGCCATCCTCATGATAGACACTGTGACAATCTGTGGCAACTCAGATGACTTCCAGAACGAGCAGCCCCTGCGTCCACGGGATGTAGGCGTGGCCCGTAGCCAGCTGTCCTGGCTTCGCAAACAGATGGCCAACTCCCAGGATGACTACTTGCTCGTGGCTGGGCACTACCCAGTGTGGTCTGTGGGAAAGCATGGCCCCACGGCATGCTTGGTCAAGCAACTACAGCCGCTGCTGCTGAAATACAAGGCCACAGCCTACTTATGTGGCCATGATCACAACCTGCAGGTGAGTCAAAGAAGATGAGAATCCCCTCATTTAGGTTTTGCTGTCTTGCTTAGAGTTTGGTGTTTCTATGCCTGTTCCACTGCCGAACAGCTCAAACATTAGGAAGAACTTCCTGGCGGTAAGAGCTGTTTGGTAGTGGAATGCACTGTCGCGGAGTGTGGTGGAGTCTCCTTCTTTGGAGGTTTTTAAACAGAGGCTGGATGGCCATCTGCCAGGAATGCTTTGATCGTTTATGCCTGCATGACAGGGGGTTGGACTGGATGGTCTTTGTGGTCTCTTCCAACTCTATGATTCTATGAAAGGAAAAGGATTTATGGTAAAAAGCAAGTCTTGCCCTGCCATTAGGCAAATGAGGAAGTCACCTCAACCAGCAGATGCTGTATGATATAGAGACTGCCCTCTGACTGTTCCCTGCTTGTAGGAGGATCAAGTAACATGTTCAAGACATCCTGCCCTACGCTCCCCCAGTCTGCTCTGGTGAGGGGGAGGATGGTGTCCCATCACTAGTGTTGAAATTGCTAATCTAGTTAGTTTATATAGATGGAATTGGGGTGGTGCTATCATCTTGTCTTTCACCCCAGGCAACAAAATCCAGGCTGCCTTGATAAAGAGTGGTTACATTTACTTAAAAGGCCACTCTTTCCCAGTCTCTAGCTTCAGTCTGTAAAATGAACTACATAATTGCTTGTTGTGGCAAGCAAGAAAGTATACACCAAAGAGAGTATAAGTGGTTTACAGAGAAGAACAGCACACAAAGAAAGTTTTTACTTTGTAATCTGTTTGTGTGTTTTAAGGCACTTCTATTGCTCCTGGTCTGGAACCTCTTTCCCTTCATGAGAGAGAAAGGGGGCTTCATTGCTAATGTGTTTCCACATCTCCTGTATCCTCACTTTTCCAAGTTTGCATTTTCTGCTCTGCCACACTAATGCCTTGGGAGTTCCCCCACCCCCTTCGCCAGAGTCAGCCATCTTGGTGCCTTCAAACCCCAACTGATAGCTCTTTTCACTAACACCTTTCTTCAACCATTGTGTGCATCTTCTGCTGGCTGTCTGACCTCCACCCTACCCCATGCCACTGCTTCCGTTCATCATCCATCCTTGATCTTTTCCTTCACCAAACGTTGACCTTCTAACACAGGTAGTAAGCCTTCTGAACAGGGACACAACATTTCATGGCCTGTATTACCTAGCATCCCCTGAGCACAAACTGCAGCCAGTGCTCTCTCTATCTTGGGGGTTGTCTAAATGGCAAAAATACTCCTCATGGAATGTGAGGATAATCCTACCTGTCTTTATGGCAGTCTGCATTGTTTCACTCTATTGGGAAGGAGGGGGCCCATAAGTTCCAAAACTCCACGGGAAAAGCCTTTTCCTGGAGTTTTTTTTCAAAACAGTGAGGGGGATGCGCATTCCTGCTCATTGCAACAAGCGATTTGATAAGAATCACTTTCCCATAGGAGAGGAAACACAAAGCGGATTGGCCAGGCAAGCACAGGGGACAGGGCTTGTTAACAAGACAAATGCCCATTGCTGCCATGTTGGATTTTCACCTTAGTGAGCATCTAAGGCGAGAAAAGTGGGGTGAGATATATATTTTGCTTTTCTGTTAAATCAAAAAATCACTCTATTGCACCTTGAATGTAATTTTTTTTAAAGTTCAGTGGTGGCAAATTGAGGTACGGTAAGTACAAACGCGAGTAAATCACCTGCGGCTGCCATCTTGCATGCAAAGCTTATGGGGGGAAACACCATTAAGACAAGTCGCAGCTACTGCGTAATGCCATTACTGCAAGGCACTCTTTTTTTCTTTTTTTGGCCTTGTATAGACAAGCCCTTGGTTTATCTCAAGCACAGTTTGTAATTTGTTACAAAATTTCAACTTTGCAAAAGCCCTTGTTACACCTGTTGTGTTTTCCACACCATTCCACACATTCCTGACTGGGCTGGGATCTGGATCCTTACCTCCCAACGATGTTTCCCTACCAGAAGGATTTCAGGCAATAATACAATGGACCGGAGGGATGCCCCAAAAGTGATGTGACAATGATTCTGGTGTAAGCCTATTTCTCTTCTTTCCCCCACAGTACCTGCAGGACAAAACTGGCTTGGGCCATGTGCTGAGTGGAGCAGGCAACTTCATGGATGACTCCAAGCAGCACCTCCATCAAGTTCCTGCCGGTTACCTACGCTTCTTCTATGGCCATACTGCTTCTCAGGGTGGATTTGCCTATGTTGAGATTGATGGCAAAGAAATGAGCATCACCTACATGGAGGCCAAAGGCAAGTCACTCTACAAGACCTCACTACCCAGGCGGAGACGCTTCTAAAGACAAGAGAGCCATCGTCACTGACTAGACGTCCTGGTTTGTAGCAGCAAGGGGCATCAGTGACATCTCTGGCGCACACACACACATCCCACTCCTTCCTCCTAAGCTGAGAGCTGGCATTTGTGGGGAGCATACAAACATCCAAGAGAGTGTGCTAGCCTTGCACATTTTGGGAACACACTCCCATTCCAGTCATATAATCTTGGAACTTCCCATCTTCTCAATACAAAAAAATTCCTTCTGAATGTTGCCTCTAAAGCCCCTCATAGGATCTCTGTGGCTTCTGCCAAATCTTGGGAACAGCCCAGATCAAGAGCTGAGATTTGTCCCACGGCTAGTGGCTCCTATGAGCCTTGTCATGGGGGAAATCATGAGTATGAGGTTTCCATCACTTTAGGCAAGGCCCATGGACAGGATCTGGGGACAGACCAGTACCAGAGATGGGTCTGAGGCCTTCCCAAGCTCAAATGAAATGCATACCTTTGTTCATGGTCTTTGTTCCAACCCTCAGGTTGGAACTGCCCAAGTTGCTGCCGCTTTGGGATGACATGGGAGCAAGTTTTAGAGTTGTGATCCATCCACCTTCCTGGGGCTTTTAACAGTAACTTGCCAACAGTAACCTGCCATCACATAAGCACAATAAAATGTGGGCAATGATGAACAATAATCATTCTTTGCTTTCACAGTAGGAAAGAAAAGCTGGAGGGAAGGGCAACCTGGCTTACTGCAAAGCCTGTTGCTACAACATGGTAGAGATTTGGCCTTGTAATGAGCACCCTCAAAACAATAATCTGCCATTGCTGCCATTAACTCCCAGAATTATTAAAGGAGAATGAACTTTTGCCTAGTTTACAATGATCATCTTAACGCTAGTTGCAGGGTCATTGCTTCCTGGTGAAGACAGTGAGACTTAGCTAGTTGATTAGGATTGAAGCTGAAAATTTAACTTTGCTCTGTCTGTTCATCACCCAGTGAAACTGGACTTTTTGGGTGCAGCTAAAATATGGACCAGGGATAGTAAAGATTTGAGAGATGAAGTCACTCTTTCCAGCTTTCCCTTCCAATGGGATGGTTCAGGTGTTTTCTGGGTACATCTGTGCCTTCCATTCTGTTCTGGTTCTGCAGCAGGAGGTTTCCTCTTGTTCATAAAAAGCTCCTGTAGGCGGCAATGGTGGCTGAGCTGTGCAGGTATGAAGAACATCCAGGGGATCAGGCAGCTGCTTTTGAATGGTTAAGGCCTCAAAGGTCACTCTTTGTCCTCCTTAATAATTTTATTGCTCAGTCCTCTGTCTTTCTGAAGAGCATTTTGTTCAACACAGGAGTGGACAAAATCACTGCCTTGAGGCTGCATATATAGCTCCTAAGGGTGTAGTAATGGCCCTTGCTGCCCTTTTTCTGGCAAAATTTGTGAGCATTATCTCCTCCTAGAGCAGCAATCTACCATTTTAAATAGATCACATTTAAAAAATACAATTTTTTAAAAAAAACAGAAGTAGATTTCTGACTAATCCCCACCCTCCCAGCACACACTCCTTTTGTTGAAGACCCCAGAAAATTGATACCCAGATCCATCATAGTTGCCTCCCCCTGGTTTAATGGCTCAGTCTCTCAGTCCATCCAAAAGTGCTAGTACAACAACATTGCAAGTCTAAAGGGTACCATTATCTGTGTGCCAAAGGAACTGCAGATCTGTCTTCTAAATAGATTAACTATCGGATGATGGGGCATGTCTGATTTTTTTTTTTTCATTTTGGCTCTTCTGTGTTGATTTTGATTCTGCTTTAAATCTTAGCTGTTGTTACACATTTTAAAGTTATTCATTTGCCAAGATTTTCATTTTCTGAAATGGAAAGGGTCAGTTTACTGTAAGATCAATTATTATCTGCAACTGGAAAACAGTTTTATTTGTATATGGGCTACTTAGGTTTGTTTAAGGAAAGAGCAGATCTTTTAATGTTTTCTTGTGACTAGTTTTTAAATAAATCACTTCGAGAATACTTCTGCCTTTTTCCCCACTAACCACAATTTCAGTAGGATTTTGAGAAGAACACTTTGATTACTCAGAATTGCACATTCTAAACCTGCTTGAAAATGAATACTTTCCTCATATTGCTACAAAAATGACCCTAACTGAGGTTTATTTTTATTCATATGACATATTTGATTTATATCCCTCCTTTACCCCAAAACTTAGGCTCCAGATGGCTCACAACAAGATTATTAACTAAAAAAAAAAAGTACAGGTAAAAACATGAAACATTGTAATATTAAAACAATTAGGCAAATTGATATGATGACACAACTCAATAAAAAATAATTTAAAAGCACATCAATAAAGCACAGCACCCACCTAGTAAAAGCACCCACTAAAAGCCTGCCCTGAATAAAAGGGTCTTTGCCTGCTGACAGAAAGATGAACAGGGAGGAAACATTCTAGCCTCTCTTGGGAGCCGTTTACATGGCAAAAACAAAAAAACACACTCAACTAATTTGCCCAGGATCATAAAAGTTCCTGCACATTTCAGGGCAATGTTGCCATATTCAGAAGGAGGGCGGAGAAAATACTCGAAAATAGAGCGGTAACAGCTTTCGCTATTTTTTCTGACTTTTTTAATAAAGTGCATGAAAAGGCACACAATAGGTGGTGTGAACAACCAAATTTGCAAAAGGCTGTGTGAACTACCAGCAATCTTCCCGAAACAGGCTCACAGCAGAGCCTAGCTGTTATTGGTCAGACCTCGGAGGGTGCGGGCTTGCAAGGGGTTGGTTACATGGGAGAATTAAATGCGGAAAATATCACCTTACCTCCCTTTTGCACCAGTGGGCATTTGTTCCCACGATTTTCTTCTAAAGTGGTTGCAATTTTGCAGTTCACACAGCCGCATGGAGGGCTGTGTCGCCTCCCCTGCGCCCTTGCCAAAGTCCTCTGCACCCTTGGCATCTTCAGGGAAGGCTGTGTCACCTCCCCTGCACCCTTGCCATCTTCGGGCTGTGTGGCACCTCTGCCAACCTTGGCCCGCGCGGCTGATCAGCGGTTCTTTTGCACCCCACTGGGAGGCACAATGACAGCCTCGGGTGCGGTGCTGTTGTTGTCGTTGGGCCTCGGCTCCCCCACGCCACAGATACTCTAGAGGCCTTGGGAGTTGTGCAGTGGTTCACAAAGCCACACCGCTCCTGGGGCCTCCAGGGTCCGTATCCGTGGCATGGGGGGTGGCTGAGGCCCAACAACAACAGCGCTGCACCACTCACAAGGCTGTTGTTGGGCCTCCCAGTGGGGTGCAAAAGGACTGTCAATTGGCTGCGTGGGCCAAGGTTGGCAGGGGCACCGCAGATGGCAAGGGAGCAGGGGAGGCAACACAGCCCTCCCCAAAGATGCCAAGGGCATGGGAGACTCTGGCAATGGTTCGGGAGAGTCTACGGCACAGTGGGGGAGGGTGAGACCCCGTGGCAAGGCAGCCATGCCCCTTCCCTCCCATAGGCAGCACAGCAAACTCCTTGCCACTGCAAATTTTGCCCTTTTGCACATTGATAGTTTACATGGCAAATTTTGAATTTGGTGTTCACATGTACTTTTGTCCGCATTTTTTGTAAATATATTACATCTGCGGGGGGGGGAGTTGGAAAAACTAGTGAAAGCTGTTACCGCGCTATTTGTGGGTATTTTTGCCCCCCTCCTTCTGAATATGGCGACTTTGACCTGAAAGTTGTGTGAACTCTTAGGAATCTGGGCGAATTCTTACCACATTTTTTTGCCGTGTAAACGACCCCCAACAAGAAATACCTATACTAGATCCGCCATTTTGCCATGCGAGGTCTCCGCACAAGCAGGTCTCCGCATAAGGAAGTGCCCCGAGGAGGCTTGCTTGCCTCCATGACAGTGGTCAGCTATGCAGAGGGAGGGAGGGAGGGAATACCCCTCATAGAAGCTGAGCTTCCGAGCCGCTGCCACTCCAGAGCCCTGCCTTTCATTCCTGCAGCTCCCCCCACAATCGCTTCGATCATGCTGGTGTCTTCCATCAACATCCCAGCACACGCCAAACCTTGTCATCGCTTCTCATGCTTTCAGTGTCAGTTTGGCACCCAACCACTGCAGACCCCACGATGTCTATGAATCTCTTCTCCCCCCACCCACACTAAATTGTTCCAGGAAATCACTTGTCCTTCTCTCCCCTCTACCACTTTTCCTAGTGCATCTCACAATTCCTCTCTTTGCAGTACTGTCATCCATCCGCACACACTCTTCTTTGCATGCCTTCCCTCCTCCGCCAGAGCCCATCATCCCCAGTTCTTGCTCTTTCTCACTCTCTCTGTCTCGCTCAGGACTGCAGGGGCACCCTTCGCACGCAGGACTGGCTCATCTTTTCAAGCAAGGCATCACAAAAATTATGAGAAAAAGAATGTGTGTGGTGCGGGGGGGAGCTTCCTCTCCTCCTGTTCCCCAAGCCTGAGTCTTCTGGTGCCTTCCTCCTCCTCCTCCTCCCTGGAGTTCTGATCACTCTGTAGTCACTGAAGCTCCTCATCTGATTGCCTGTACCAAGCCTCCAAAACTGGAAAGCAAAAAGTGAAGGGAAAAGGAAGCGGGGGGCGGGGCGGCTGGGTGGGAGATGCAAGGGCTGCTGCGGCCCAAGGAATTAGTCTCTGTGACTATCACCAGGTCATGCCCCCCCAGCTGTGTGAACTGCAAAAATTGTAACTTACTGCATCACCCATATTCATACTAAGTTGTGTAAACTAACTGGCACTGGAGCGAAAGGGAGGTAAGCCGGCATTTTACGCATTAAAAACCATTAAAATGTCATGTAACCAACCCCCTGGAAAAGAAGCCCAAGCAGCTAGCAAGAAGCCCACCATCCCACAGTACGCATCCAGTGCTGGTAGAACTAAGAGGAGAACCTCTGCCGAAAGACGTCAAAGCCTGTAGAAGCTTTTTTGGGGGTACATGCTTTTTTAATGGGAACATATCATACAGATCTGAGTCATACAGGATATAGTTGTATAAGCCATAACTAGTATCCACAACAAAGTCTTGGGGCTATGTTGAAAGAGAGGGGAAGAAGAAGGTTACAACAGCTTAAAAACATGGCAGTATAAATTGTACCTACAAAGTCTTCATTGTTACATAAAGCCTATGCTTAGCTGATTTGAAATGAAGTGCCAGCTAGATAATACAACATGGAGGTGTTGCCATCTAGTATCTCCCAGGTAGCACCTAGCAAATGAACCATGGTGCTGCATCACCCACATCTTTTACTGGATATAGCCAGGGAGTTGGCAGCCATAAGTTCCCTTGTAACAATCAGCTAGCCCCTTTGCCTCATTCATCCTTTAGCACAGCTTTTATGAAGATTATGCCAACCTTGCCATTTAGGACAGTGCTTCTCAAGCCTTCTGATTACTGGGATCAGCAAGGTTTTCTTCCCTCAGTGCCAGGGACTGGCACCACATTTGTGTCCATTGGCTATAGCTGTTTCTTTCCTGAAAACTCGCTGCGGACCAGCAGCCAATGGCTCATGGACCAACATTGGTCAACAGACTACCACTTTGAGTAGCACTGCTTTAAAAAAACTTGAAGAAGCAATATTTTAGTAGCAATTAAATCCTGGTGTCAAGGCCCAGTGGCAACATGATTTTGCCATTTAAATCTTATGATTAAAGAATATATATTCTTGTTAAACACATGACCTGCTACAGCCAAAGCAGACATGGATCACTTTGGCACAAGGAAAGGGCTTTTCTCTCTTAACTAAGATTGTAAGGAGATTTTCAGACACGGAAAAATCGTCCCTTGCCGCGCGAGCAGCCTCCCGAAACTGCTGCGCGGCAAGGGTATTTTTCGGACGACGCTGTGCCTCTTGCGAAGCCGTCCGTGTCACTTCCGTGAAGCTTGGGACGGCTCCGCGTCATATTTCAATCACGGAGGCTGCCCGTGCTTGAAATATGGCGCGGAGCCGTCCCAAGCTTCACGGAAGTGACACGGACGGCTTCGCAAGAGGCACAGCGTCGTCCGAAAAATACCCTTGCCGCGCAGCAGTTTCGGGAGGCTGCTCGCGCGGCAAGGGACGATTTTTCCATGTCTGAAAATCTCCTAACTCAAGAATGGGAGTCATGCAGTCCTCCCAAAGTTGTTGAACTGCAAACCAGTATTCCTCACCACTGGCTAAGGTTGCTGGGAGTGGCAGTCCAAAAACTAGACAGCTCCATGGTTCCCATCCCTGCCCTAACTGGACATGTCAAGAACTGAACTTGGGACTGCTTGCATGTGAAGGAGGTACTCCAGTGTTGGGACAGACTCCTTGCCATTTTCAGGCCAAGAACCTGTATTAACCTCATGGAGCATAACATTCTACTGGGCTACTTAAGGAGAGTTCTGGGCAAAGAGAGAAGACAGAGGCTGCCAGACTGGTAGAACATGAAAGCTTTCCCAGTCTATTTGGACTGGGGAGGGGGGGTAGTGGTATCCAGGCCCTGTCTAACAGCCAATGTACTGGTGATCAAACATTTTATACAAAGATACTGATACTACTTTATGAAACATTGTAGAAAGATCCACTAGCACAGTAATTCTTAACCTGTGGTCTGAGGACCCCTCAGGGGATGCTTCAAGCAAAGGCTTGAAGGCTGTTCCCTGCAGTGGAGTGGCCATGTGTCAGGAGCTAAGACAAAGACTGGCTAGCCTGGCCTGCACATTGCCACTCAATCCACTCCAAACTTGCAGAAAGAAGCAGAAAAGTCTTCCCTCCCTCTGCAGTGCCTCTGAGGGAAGGTTTAATGTATGGTGGGGTCAGCAGCAACAAAAGATACTTAAAGGAGGTCCCTGGAAAAGAAAAGTAAGAGCTACTGCACTATCTTAACCCTTGGTTACACTAGCCTAAACCCGAAGAAGATTCAGGGCTTAGTTTATTACAGTTTAAGTCTTTGTATTACTAGGGCTGCTCACAATCCCATTCAAATTAACACAATTTTAAAATGGGGAATAACCAAGATACAGTCCAAAAGAAAAGCAGCAGTTACACAAAGGCCTGTATTAACTGAAAAAATCTCAAGTGGGAAGGCCTTAGTTCTGTGAGAGGACATGCCCTCCAATGTTTCACGGTTGAAAACCGAGACACATGCCAAGCAATGTCACAGTGTCATGAAGAGAACAGAAGTTAGCATGAGCAAGAATGCCTGCCTTGTCCTCTCCTCTTAAGTTAATTGAGTGCAAATTATTTTGTATTTTGAACACAGTTTGCACCAATAGAAATAAGCCAAAGAGCAGAAGTGGGAGGAGAAGAGAAAAGGGGACATTTTAAAAGGAGCTGAGAAAGTAGGATGACAGAAAATTAACTGGGATTGTTCCTACCAAATCAGGACAGTTGGGGTGTGTGAAAGGAGTGCCACTAGTGTGAAGGCCCAGTCTGGCTACTGGAAATGTACTTGCAGTAGATGACTAACAAAGCCAATGTGGTGTGGTAGTTTGAATGTTGGACAAGGACTCTAGGAGACCAGGGTTTGCATTCCAGCTCAGGAAAGTGAAACTCTGGGCAAGCCCCACTCTCTTAGCTCCAGAAGAAGGCAACAGCAAACCTTCTCTGAATAAATCTTACCAAGAAAACCCTATGATAGGATTACCAGGACAACAAAGCCAAGGTTAATAATCACCCTACTTTATCAGGAGGTCATTGTTGCCAAATAAAGGAATGACCCTCCCTACCTGGGTGTATACACTCACCACCCAATGATCTAATCAGTATCCTCATATCTTTGGACAGACGGTTATCAGTAGAGGCACTTGACTGAATGCTATGTTCCTTCATTATTACCAGCTAGGTTTTCTAGGTCAATAGCAGTCCACCACCTGAGATTTCAGGGCCAAAATCTGAGACAAGGGAGGGTGGCCCCTTGTTATGTCACAGCAGGTCTCTGTGATGTTACAGAAGTGAGGAAGGTGAGATTAAAACAGATATCACCTGGAGCTGGCCCCCAAGTCCTACAGTAGCACTACAGATAGCTACAGATGCCACTTCAGGTTTGTCCTAGGCCCAGAGATTTCCAGGCCAAAACCTGAGACTTGGGGGCCAGCTCCAGGTGATATTATTAAGTGTTATGCTTTAAGTACCATCCACAGTCACTCACAGTTTGTCATTTAAACATACATCCAGAACATATCTTTCTGTTTGAAAATTAAGATTTATCTGAAATTGTTATTCCCAGATCAAGGTGAAATGAGGGGATTATCCCTTCTTATTTACTTAGGAGAAAAGATAAGGATATTTAATCTAACCTACCTTCTTCTAGGCAGAAAGTAGATGCAGAGTAGAATAGAGGGTGAGCCCTGGCACCACTGTGACTAGGGCGGAAGTTAACTAAGTAAATACATAGACCCCCCCCCCCCGGTGAGTCCTTGCAAGTTGCAACAAATTAATTAATCCCTGCAAATTGTAGCTGGACATTTGCATATAGCTGTTTCCTCTTGCCCAGAGGTGAACCCACCAAAACTGGAGAATTCACACCCTTGTCTCCTGCCTGGAGATGACTCACAAAAACTGGTGATTCAGGGCAAGGCCCTGAAATCTGGAAATCCTAACTGGAGAGGAGTGGAACTGTTTCTGGTTCACCATATTGTCAGAACAGGCACAAAGGGAATCTAGGTGAATGGGCTCAGAATCAAATAAAACCCAGCAAACCAACACCACAGTCCATATCAAGGGAACAAAAAAAATTTGATTGCTAGCCAGGCAGCAAAATATAGTCAGCAGCTGTAGCAGTTGCTTTTCTCATCCTATACCACCTTAGCTGCAGCAGATATAACACATAGGGAGGTTTCCAGCCCACACAGCTGCTGTGATTTGTGGAAAGCTCAACAGCAGTCCCTGGATAATTTCCTTAGGCCTTTTGTCAAGGCCACTAAGGCCTGTGCTGCAAGAAGATTCACAAGTGATGATGCTACTCATGCTCCATTTCTTGCCTTGCTCCAAATGACACAAGGGATCCGATTGCATATATCTCTACCCAGTCTCCTGCTTTCACTCCTGGGGTTTTGGTGTGTCAATGTGTTATGAAATGTAACACACATCCAGACATCTACGTGGTAAGCCAGGGGCTCTGGTGCCACCTGAGAATGGGTGGAAGGTGCAATAATAAAATTTTCTGGACATCCAGTCCTTGCCTTGAGATTTCTTTTCTGGCCTGGAAACCTGCAAAAGCACAGCAGTGCCCTGAGACTTGACAATCCTGTTACTAATACGTGACTCGATTGTGCATTTGATCAGAAGACTTTTTCACAATGTCAGCTCAAGTGTGCTTCTTAACCCCCACCCCTGCCACACACGTTCTGGAAGACTGTAGCTTCCTTGCTGGCCTTGACTTTTAGGAGCAAGCTAAGTGTAAACCAAAGATAGACTCATGCATATCTTGGCAGGGCAAATAAAACAACCTGTCAACAATATCTTATTACTGGATGTTTGTGTTTATAAGCTATAGTAATTATGTGAATGGTTGGGCAGTGGGGACTGTTGTGGCCATAGAGAAGCTGGGGTGTGTGAGGGGTGTACATGCCATCCACCTGTAGAGTATCAATCACACTGACAGTTGTTGAAAATGCCTGCAAAACCCAAACAAACAAACAAACCACCACCACCACCATCAACCAAACCGAAAAAAGGACAATACAGTGATGACATCTTCTTGTTTAGGTTTCAGAGAGTAAACTCAACCAAGTCATCCAAGCCAACTACTTAAGGGCAAAGTACAGCCATGGCCCCCACATCCTGAAGGATCTTTGGTGCCCCCCCTACCTACTGCTAAGGTTAAGAGCAGTGAAGTGTTCTACAGGAATAAGTCAGTTTAAATGTTGACACCAAAGTAATATTTTATTTTTTAAAAGAAACAAAATGGATTTTCACAATTAAAATTTTAAAAAGCATCTGTTAGGGATGCTTTGATCGTGATTCCTGCGTGGCAGGGGGTTGGACCTAATGGCCCTTGTGGTCTCTTCCAACTCTACAATTCTATGATTCTATGAAAATAATATCATGCCCCCTAATCCTGGGCATCCAGGCCCCCAAGCTAGAGCCCTGTCAGCCCTCTCCCCTTGAGGGGGCCATGGGTACAGGTGTTGCGAGATCCAGTCTAGTGTAGTGAGTGGAGTGTTGCACTAAGACTCTGGGAGACCAAGGTTCGAATCCACGCTCAGCCATGGAAACCCACTGGGTGATCTTGGACAAGTCACAATTTCTTAGCCTCAGAGGAAGGCAATGGCATACCCCTTTAAACAAATCTTGCCACAAAAACCCTATGATAGATTTGTCCAAGGTTCACCACAAGTGGAAAACAACTTGAAGGAACACAACAAAGAGCCATTGCCTCCAAACACTGACACCTCTGGTTGGTCACAGGCTCTCTGCTCTTCTAGTTCATTCCTTCACATGTAGGTTCCATTCACTTTTCCTCACTTTTTTTTATTATTGAGAAGCACAAACAAATTAGCCCAAGGAGAAGTGTGCCTTCAAGTTGTTTCTGATTTATGATCACCCTAAAATGAACCTATCATGGAGTCTGAAGATACTGATACCTAGGCCAAATCCACTCTACACAAATAATCCAGTTTGAAACTGGATTATTTGCCATGGCCCTTTCCTATTGAATCCTGGGATCTGTAGATTTACAAGGTCTTTAGCTTTCTCTGCCAAAGAGTATTGGTGCCTCACCAAACTACACACCCCAAGATTCCATAGGAAGGCCCCAGTCTGAGTTTTTTTTTTTTAATTAGCCCATTAAATTTAAGGTGGTGGGGAAGTTCTACAAAGTGCTGGCAGCATCTTCTGCCTCCCTTGCTGCACAGACAGGTTGGTGCTCTTTCAAAACTCAACTCAGCTCTTGTTTTCTGTGCAAAAGTACGATCTTAGACATTAGTAAACATTTTTCTTCAGTTTTTTTTTAAGTCTAGGATTTCTCACTATTATTCCACATTAACTGCTGTGGCTACCTCCTGTGGAATTCTGGGGTTTGTAGTTTAGTGAGGCCTAAGAGCTCTCTGGTTGAGAAAGCTAAATGCCCCTCATTTTGTATTATTATTTTTATTAATTTTTTCTTTTCCAAATATGTATAATTGTAACGTGTAACTTCTAATTTTAGTATAAAGGTGTAAATATAATATTAATTGGAAAAGAAAAAAGAGTGATTATAGTGTGTTTAGATTAAGAGGGAAAATGTATTAGTGTTAGGATAGATAGTTTTATTTTTGTATTAGTAAGAAAAGAGGAAAACGATTTTTTTTTTTGCGTTATTGCTATGGCCTTTTCCAGTTGGCTGTATTTTTCAGTAGAATGGTCTTATTTCAATAATAATAATAATAATAAAAATTCTTAACACCCCCCCCCGCAAATTCCTAAACTGCAAATCCTAGGATTCCACAGGAGGCAGCCACAGCAATTAATGTGGAATAATAGTGCTGTAAGAGTGTAGGTGATAAAGTTCTGAGTGTGGAGATTTTCAGACTACACTGTTATAGTGTTACTATTCCACTTTAACTGCTCTGTCTTCCTCTTGTGGAATTCTGGGATTTGTAGTTTAGTGAGGCCTAAGAGCTCTCTGGCTGAGAGTTGTAAATACCCCTCCCTAAACTGCAAATCCCAGGATTCAAGAGGAGCCAGCCAGAGCAGTTGAAGTGGAATAGTAACACTATAACAGTGTACAAGCTGTCCCTTCATATTCGCTGGGGTTTGGTTCCAGGACCCTCCCCGCTGGATACCAAAATACGTGAATACTCAAGTCCCATTATATGCAATGGCATAGCAAAATGGTGTCCCTTATATAAGATGGCAAAACCAAGGTTTGCTTTTTGGATTATTATTTTTAAAGAATATTTTCAAGCCGTGGATACTTAAAACCGTGAATGCCAAATCCGTGAATGTGGAGGGACAACTGTGTAGAGTGAAAGTGAGAACGGTTACACTCATCGCTCTAGCAGAGGCGCCAGCGGAACCCGGTTTTTCCGCCTCTCACGACGAGTTGTTCTACCTCTACACGTTTCCTTGCTCTATAGGCACCAAAACCAACCTGTGGCAAAAGGGGCGGTGCCCAAGAGGAGTCTTCTTCCGGTTAGGGCGCCGGAAGTGCTGGTCTCCGTTGGAAACGCGGCCTGGGGCGGTTGTTGGACCCAGGTAGGGATGGCGTCGGGCGGGAAGGGGGGGGGGAATGGGAGCGAGTGTCCAAAGGGTCTCAGTCCGTTTTCGGGGGCAGGGAGACGGACTCTTGAGCTCCAGTTGATGCTCCTTCCGGCGCTGGCTCTGGGCCTTGGGAAGAGAGGCGAAGAGGCCGCCCCCTCCCCGCCTGGCTTACCCTCATTACTGGGGGGACTCGTTCGGTGCCTCTTGGTTCTCCTTCCCTCTTTCTCGGCCCCCTCTCCCTCTAACCGACTGGAGGGTGGAGTGGGGAATCCTGGCCCTGTTTCCTTTCAGAGCACCTTTGCCTACCACAGCAACCATCCAACGTGGTTATCTCCTCTGACTTGGTTCAAATTACAGCTGTCCCTCCGTATCCACAGATTTGGTATCCATGAATTGAGGCAACCACGACTTGAAAATATTCTTAAAAAAAATAATAATCCAAAAAAGCAAACCATCTTCTATAAGGGGCACTATTTTGCTATGCCATTGCATATAATGGGACTTGAGTATTCACGGATTTTGGTATCCACGGGAGTCTGTGTGTGTCCTGGAAGCAAACCCCAGCGGATACCAAAGTCCCACTGTAATTTGCTATTAAAAGTGGGGCAGCAAGTCCAGCAGTGGCTTGCAAGCCTTCCATCCTCTTTTGGGTGCCCCGATGGCAAGAGGAGGTTCTCGCCTTTTGCATGCCATTGGAAAGTCATCTGGGCTCCCCATATAGAGCATGGCCCCCACATCCTGAAGCTGGCTGGGATCCTTGGCTGTGCCCCTACTTACTGCTAAAGTTAAGGGCAGCGAGATGCTCTACAGGGTTTAGGATAAAAAATTAAAATAAGTCAGTTTAAATGATGACACTAATATCGTATTTATATTTAATTTTTTAAAAACTATGGATTTACATAATAAAAACTTACAGTAATATCACGCTGGGGCCCCCTCCTTATCCTGGGCTCCCAGGCTAGAGCCCTGTCTGCACGCACACCCCTTGTGGGAGCCATGATATAGGATTTTTCCCACTGTGAGGACTGTGGGCACTAATGTGTCAAGGAGTGGGTGTCCCACCCTCTCTCTTCTCATGCCTGTGCAATAAAACTTTTTTGAGGGCAGGGTGATGATGATGATACAGACAGGAAGGAATACATCCGATGAGGTGCATAAAAGGCAACAGCATGTTCACAGTTGGCCATTACCTTAATTAGAACCAACCAAATCAGTGTTCAGGGTTTTGAGTTTTTCAAAATTTTTCATGAAGCTGAATGTTAGAAAATAAGGGGTGGATGGGGGGAAATGCAAAACATGTACATAGTTCAAAAATTAAATCTGTGCTGTAGGTAACAGGGTTACACTGTGTTTTTTAGACATAAAGTTTGGCTCTTACTCAGATTTGTCTTTTTCTGTAAAGGCAAAATTGTTTTTGTTTGGTCATTTAGGGGTTTTTGTTTTGTTTTGTGTGTGTGGTTGTTTTTGTTTTGTTTTGTTTTGTTTTGTTTTTTTAAGAGAACAAATGTAAAGAGGAACATGGCAGTCTTTACTTGGCAAACCTGGGGCTTGATTTTGATTATCGAAATAGATGCAAAAGACAATTGAATTGAAATTTTGTTATTGCTTAATATCATCCGGTAATGCTGGCAGAAAAAAAGAATAAAATCCCAAATTTCTAAGCCTATATACTGGTTGGTTTTATGTGAGCCACAAAGCACAGTCAATGCCCTACCAGTTTTGCCCAGCAACTACTGTTCTTCAAAAGGCCAGTCTCCTGATTGAAGAGGCACTGGCTCCTAGGTTCCACTCCCTCAATTGCAAGATCTCAGTCACCTTTAGTTAGTTAGTTATTAGTTATTTATACCCTGCTCTTTAGCCACAAGGCTATCAGAGTGGCTTACAAACTGTTTTAAGCAATAGCAATTTACACATTTACACTGCATTAAGCAGTTTCCAATGTGTGTTAGCTAATTGCCCCCACAAGCTGGGTACTCATGTTACCAACCTATGAAAGGATGGCAGGCTGAGTGAACCTTGGAACCCTCTGGAATCGAACTTGCAACGTGGTGACTTGCAGTACTGGATTTTAACCGCTGTGCCACCAGGGCATCTGCCAGTTCTGGTGTCAGGAATGTTGCTCTCTAAAATGCTAAGGTTTTCCCAAGATTTGTATTTCTTCTGAATATGTTATAGTTACTCAGAATGGAAAGGCTTCTTATTGTGCTCTGAAAAGATCCTTTGTACAGTACTTATCATTTGTTTCTTCATGTTCCTTCACATGCTGCAGGAAAGGATGGGTCGCAGGAAATCAAAGCGGAAGCCTCCACCCAAGAAGAAGATGACTGGGACACTTGAGACCCAGTTTACTTGTCCATTCTGTAACCATGAGAAATCCTGTGACGTTAAAATGTAAGTTCTGTGTGCATCTGAAAAAAAAAAGACCAGAGATTATCTGTTTTATGGAAACGAATTTGCTTAATAGGGTGCAGCCTTTGGCATCCCAAGCCCTCAAAAGGGAAGGTTCATAAAACAGGAATGCAAGAGGTTTCTTTTTAGCTGGCATACTATTGCAGTAATGAAAGTTACTGGGGAAAAATAGTAGTCCAACCTTTCCCTCAAACTGATTGCACATACGTGCTGCATTCAGCAGAGTGCTACAAGCAGAAAGGATAACTGATATATAGCCATATTTGCAGAGCAAATTTCTGTAAAGCCAGAATGCTCACCCTTCCCTGTGTATAAAATACATATAGAGAAGGTAAGCGTTTTTAACTCATACATTTAGATGTTGCATTGTGTGAGTCATGAGATATTTTCTGACTGGAGTGAGAATTCTAGTGCATTATGGAGTATGTAAATGCCTATATCCAAAAGGGTGTGTGTGTGCATGCGTGCGTGTATAGAATCTGCTGCCTTCCACCCAGATATGGAGAGCCAGAAAACACAACGTAGAAAGGAAGTGAAGATAGAGGAATGTCAGATAAAGTAAAGCTAACATTTCTTGCAATATGGTACAATTTTAGGTACAATTTTATTTATGACAACCATATACGGTCGTCCCTTCACGTTCGCGGGGGTTAGGTTCCACAGACCCCCACAAATGTGAAAATTCTGCGAATAAAGATTGCCCTCCCCAGGTGACCATAGTGCCTCCGAAGTCCCCCCGGAGGCCCCGAGGTCACCTCCCCATGCCTCCCCACTCCCTCCCCAGGCTACCACGGGGCCTCTGGAGGCCCTCCGGAGGCCCCGAGGTCGCCTCCCCACTCCCTACCCAGGCAACCATGGGGCCTCCGGAGGCCCAGAGGTCGCCCCCCACACCTCCCCACTCCCTCCCCAGGTGACAATGGGGCCTCCAGAGGCCCAGAGGTCGCCTCCCCACACCTCCCCACTCCCTCCTGAAAGTGGTGACGGGGCCTCAGAGGCCCCATCGCCACTTTCCTCGGCCTCCCCTCGCGGCAAACCACGAATATGCGGAACTGCAAGTGTGGAGGCCGCGAATGTTGAGGGAGGACTGTATAGGTTAAAGCTATCAAATTATAATTTTACAAAAATTATTAAAACCATTTCAAACTTTTAAAATCACAGTTGGTTCTATAATATTTATAGTGATAAATATTTAATACAAAGATTACAAAAGTGTTTAATATTAATCGTGGCACAATGTTACATAATCCATTCAAATCAATATAAATATATTTATCATAAGTTCCCACTCGGACCATTATCCTCAAAATCTAATTAAGTTTGGCTGCTTTCACCGCAAATCTGGCAGTATTAAACATGACAGACTTGACTGTATTGGATAGCAAATTTATGATTTTCTCCAGATCATTTCAGTTAGCTACTAGTTCTAAACTTTTCTTCAGAAATGTATCTCTTGGGGTTTTATATATCCTACAATGTAGCATATAATGTATGGTGTCTTCAATGTCCCCACTTCCACATATGCAAAGACGCTGCTCCCTGGGGATCTTTTTATATTTCCCTTCAATAAAATTGGTTTTCATTGTCTGAAATCGTAGGGCTATAAAAGTCCTGTGAAGAAGAGGTTGAGTACTTTCTTTAATGAGTTTCCTGCTGTACTGAATATCACAAGATTTTAGAACTGTAGGGCCAAATTTCTTTAAATTTTCCTCACATTTTAATAGCCATGAATTTTTACAACTAGAACCTCTTTGTTCATCTACAGTGCAAATTATGGGCTCATCTATACGAGGGGGGGGGGGGACGGAATACCTCTTAGTATTGGCATCTTGCAGCAACATGTCCTAACAGTTTTTCTAGCCTCAGAAGCCCCCATAAGCATCACATTCCAGATGATTTTCTCACATTAGTTCTTTGCTGGTGCCATTTTTTTAAAAAAAGTCATCCAAGGTGGGCTGGAACAATAGAGCATTTTTTTTATTTTATAAGAGAGTAAAACAAAAAATAACCATCCTATTTTATCGCCTTAGTGAGCAATCGCTAAGGTGAAAATCCAACATGGCGGCAGCGGGCACTTGCCCTGCTAGCAAGCCCCACCCTCTCTCTCTTTCCCAGTCCCATCAGCTTTATGCTTCCCTTCAAATTGTCGTTTGATAGTCCAAACAAACAGGAATGCACACCTCCATTGTAGTTTTAAAAAAAGCACGGGGAAAGCTGTGAAGGCTTTTTATCATGTTTGCCATTTTGGGTGCCCCTCGTTCCAAAAAGTGTGGATTGGTGCAGGAACCCATTTAGACAGGTAGGATTCCCAGTGAATTCCATAAGGGGTATTTTCACTGTCTAGACAACCCCTGCCAGTTCATTAACTAAATATTTCAATTTCATAAAATATAGAAATGATGCATATAAAATAAGGTATTGGCATTAATCCAACTTCTACTCACATGTAGCTGACAGGTACACCTGGTGGAAGACCCAATATCACACTTCAAAATTTATTCTGGAAGGACTCTAATTTATTTGTCTTAGTATTTCCCCATACCTCTGTTCCATATGTAACCTGTGATATGACCTTTGCCACAAAATCCCTTAGAGCTGGGACAACTGCTTTTCCACCTTTCACTCTAGCAAATTTTAAGACAGTTTGCATAAATCTTTATACTTTCAAATTTATAGCTGTCAAATGACTATTCCATGAGCCATTTTGAGAAAAGCTAACCCCTAAATAATTGAATTGCTTAACCTGTTCCTGAAGGCTGAAACTCATTCAAAAACCATTGGTGTTTAGGTGGGAGGTTTGCCAAAGACCATAGCCTTGGTTTTTGTATAATTCACACAAAGTTGTTCTTTATTACATACTTCCCCAAAAGCATTCAGTAATCTTCTCATACCTATTAAATTTTGTGACAAAAGGACCATATCATATGCATATAGTAAGATATTAATTTTCCGACTCCCAGGGACACAAGAAATTTAGAGTCATTGGCCAGTTGATAAATATTAAACAAAAATGGGGCAAGCAGACAACCTTGTCTCATACCCTTTGAAGTTTTTACCTCTTCTGATAATTGTCCATTTTTGTCTACTTTTACTTGAATTTTCGTATCCGAATATAAATTCTTAATTAAAATCAACAAGTGCCTATCCATCCCCAACCTCCATAATTTGTGCCATAACCTTTCCCTATTTATTTTGTCAAAGGCTGAAGTTAAGTCTACAAAAATAGCACTTGCAATATGGAGTGTTCCTTCATTTCAATGCAATAAATTTTGATCTACCCTAAATGTGGCCAACCAGAGTATGGTACTCTTACTGTGCTGTATAATTGTTTGCTAGAAAACAGCATGGGACATTTTTCCCCCAATGAGTGGATACCCCACCCCCAATAACTCTATGCAGTGGCAACATCCAATAGATTTAGAACTTGTGACATTTTTTTTGCCCAGCTGATTCTTGTTAGTAAGGTAAAAAGACTAAATGGCAAATGGCTGAAATTTGGAGAGACTACTCAGCTTTGTAGACATGCTCAGGCGAGAGCCTGCTTGG
Source organism: Gambelia wislizenii (assembly GCA_030847615.1). Classification (NCBI taxonomy): domain Eukaryota; kingdom Metazoa; phylum Chordata; class Lepidosauria; order Squamata; family Crotaphytidae; genus Gambelia; species Gambelia wislizenii. The sequence continues at coordinate 266,889,239 of JAUMIR010000002.1, forward strand.
TGTCGTGGTTTGAGCACTGCACTATTATTCTGGAGACCAGGGTTTGAATCCCTGCTCAGCCATGGAAATCCACTTTTGTGCATGTCTCATACTCTCAGCCTCAGCAAGAGGCAAAGGCAACCCCCCCTCTGAACAAGTCTTGCCAAGAAACCCCCATGATAGGGTTGCCTTAGGGTTGCCATAAGTTGGAAATGACTTGAAGACACACAACAACAGCTTAGGTGACAGTAGTGCAGGATGCTTAAATTGTAGGTCTGGTTCTGTGTAAATTCTGAAACAAAAGATGAATCTGGGGGACTAAAATACCTTGTTCTACTGGATGAGGGCTAAAGAAAGTAGGGCACAGAATCCCAAGGTGTAATAAGTAGCAAATTCAGGGATTAAAATAATAAAAAATGAGAGTGGATGTCTCTTGTACCACCAAGCATAGTGCTTTGGATGAAAAGTGAGAAGACAAGTTTATTCCACTCATAGGCAGCTTCCAGGGATATCTTTGATCTCCTTCATTGCATGGCCTCCATTCCCTTCTGCTATGGGAACAGAAATGAGAAATCCTTTGTTCTGTACCATTCATCTGGCCCTGTCTTTCCCCCTGCTTTCTAAAGTTTAGGAAGGCCACTTCTGGCTAATGGTTAGATACTGGACATGCTCCTTGGAAAGCTTTGTAGAAAGTACACGAGCCCCTTGCAATAGATACTACTATCTGATGAATGAGTAATTATTTGTGTCTGCTGTGCACTGCATGTTAAGGGATGTTCATTACCAAAAATTGTTGTGTGAGCAAGACATTGTTGGTGTTTCTTTCTTTTTTTAATGTCCAGTTTCTGATATACAGCTACTTTATGTGATTAAATGTGTTTGCAGTTATAATACGGTTTCTGTGTTCCAGGGACAGAGCTCGGAATACTGGTGTGATATCCTGCACTGTGTGTCTGGAAGAATTTCAGACCCCTATAACCTGTATCCTTTGACCTTTTACTCTAAAAACATGTCCACAATAAGTCACTCCCTGACTCACCCTGTTTGGCTGAAAGGAAATGTGTTTGCAATTGATGAAGAGGAAGGAAAGAATCAGTGTTTTATAATTGATCAGTGTTGATGAGCCCAGTGTTACGGTAAGATCTAGAAACAGAGAATTAGTGTCAGAACTGATAAAACAATTTGGTATGTTTTCTTCACATACTCTGCCCTGTTGCGTGGTGGCTTATCTTTTCGGGCATACCCTCTACCATCTTCAGCTGTACAGTGAAATTGAGCCCAAAGTCCCATTTCTGAACCAGTGTGGTTAGAAGGAAATGGGGCTGGGTGGGCTGAACATCTAGCTGGAACTAGTAAAAAACAAGTAATGTGTATTCTACTAACTTGATTGTATTGTTTACCTGGAAACATTTGGGTTAATATACTTGTTTCATGTCTAAAACACAGGAGGCAGATGACTTACTGTTATGAAACCTTAGGAAAGTTGTGGGAGATAGGGAGATAGCAGTGGGAAGAATGTTGGCATCAAAGGGTTAGCCCAGTGAAGAATTTTTATGTAGGAGGCACTTTTCCTTGACCTTGACCTTAAAGATCTTTCAGAACCCGTGGACGTTTACAGTGATTGGATAGATGCTTGTGAGGCAGCCAATCAGTAGCAGCAACTGAAGAAGAGCCTGCCTGATATTGACAACCTTTCTAAATTTGGAGGGGAGGGGTGGGAGGGGGAGTGTGTTTGTTATACTGTATAATGCATTGTTACATAATGCATAGAAGATACAACTGGAGTGGTTGGGAAATGATGGCTCTTGTGCTGTTTGTTTCTATCCAGTAATCTTTTCCTTTTACATGTATTTTGGGAGACTTTGCCTCTGGAATTAAGGGACTAAAGACTGTCAGTAGGACCTGGAAGAGAGTGGAAAAGGCCAGTAGTTTTGTGAGCCGCCTGGCCTTTGGAAATCTTGCTGTACAAGACTGAATTAGATGTGGCCCATCACATGTTGCTGCTCAGTTTATGGAAGAGGTTCCATGGCAGCTTGATGCTCAGTGATATTCCTTGGAATGTTGTGCTTCTTGTGGCCATGACTGGACTGTAATATTAAGCAAGCAAGGATACGCAGAATATAAGAGAAAATCCCCTCCTGATCCCACAGCATAATTGTTCTAGTTTTGGTCATTGGGACAACTTACCTCTTGATTGGTTGTCTCCAGTTAGCAAGGATGGCAGTGTGTTGTGTTGTTCCTGACAATGTCAGAAGAATATAATACAGTCTTTTCCCTGTGACCATTTCTTTTCTTTTTTCTGGGCACTTTTGTGTGCAGGACTTTTTTGTCCTTTTTGGTACTATGCACCACATTGCAACAGGGCAAGTAGAACTCCTTCTCAGACTGACTTTGACCTGTGCATTAAGACTGTAAGTCCTCCAACATAGTGCAATGAAAATATCTACAGTTTCTCTTTGATTTTACTATTTTTAAATGGAGACTCAGTATCCCATGAAAAAAGTGTTTTATTAGGAATTGCTTACTCGAAGGCCAATTAGTTGCCGGTCTTGCTAACTGTGTTTCTTTGACTAGGTCACAGAAACTGGATATGAGATTTTGGGACTTCTATCATGGCAGAATAAACTTATATTCAGAGGAACAAGCCAGTCTGCATTGCTGAGAAATTGTGCCATCTTTTGACAAATAGGTGCTTGTGTAATGTGCATAAGTGGAATTGAATAGTTTATTGTAAAAAAAAAGGGGGGGGGCACAAGAAGTCCCTTCATTGTGTGTGTATATGTTGTTATTTTTTTAAAAAAAAATTCTTTGCAACATATTTCCACATGTTTGGAGAGTATATACTCTGCCCATTGGCTTCCCTGTTTATATTAGGCTTGTTTCCTAATATTAGAGTGTCCACAAATTCCTAGACCCCAGTATTTCACATGGGTGAATGACAAGCTCTGTCAATCTCAACATGGGGGGGATGGGAGTGAGGGTATGATTCTGAATCTGGAGATCAAGACAGAGGGAAATTTTGACCCTTTCCCAGCTTTCTTTCCCCAGTGCTTTGAGGAAGGCCTTGTTTGGTAGGCATCATGATGGATGTTCTCAGATAGCGACTGCTGCTCTTATCAACTCCCATCTCTAAGATCCAAGGCAAAATGAATTCTGTGCTCTTGGAAAACAGATGCTCTTATCCTTGTATGTAGATAATGTCCAAGGAATCAGAAACTCATTTCTTGTTTTCAGTGTATTTGAGGAACCTCTGTTGCAATTAATGCCCTTTTAAAATAAATCCCATGTTGGAAAAGCAGTCCTTACTGTTGGTGCTATGTTGCGTCCCTTGCTGCTCATTTTGGGTTGTTTGGCATACGTGCACCTTTTTGTGATTCTTAACTGCTTAACAGTTTTTGCTTTTTCCCTGTTGTTATATGATGACTGTCTTTTGCTCATTTCCACTATTCCACATTTAGTAATGAATATGTTAATGGCTCTGGAATTTTGTGGGGATGTGCCAGTCTAGTTATTGGAGGCTATCTAATCAAACTCAACCATAAGGCTTGGGCTGCTACCTTCTTTCTCTCCTTCCACCTCCAGTTGCAACTACATTGTACCAGAGGCAGAGAGCACCTTGTATGGTAACAAGTTAGTAGAGTTGTCCTTGATGCCTCAAATGACACACTGCTGTGGAGAGCTAAAAGCCTCTAAGAACAGTGGTCAGATTCTTTTCCAGAGGACAAACATTAGCTAACTGTGAAATTCAGTCACTTCTAGCATTCCCTTGCATTTCTCTGGTATACTTGGAATACAGTTGGCCCTCTGTATTGACAAATTTGACATCCACGGATTCCACTCACCCCATGACTTGAAAATAACAATAAATTTTGTGACTGCTTCCAGGGAGCCTTGAGTAAGTTATCCTGTCTCATGAGCCTATAGATATGCTGTTGTGCTAAGCTCCTTGGAAGAACAGAAGATGTTGCAAAAATAGCCTAGCTACCTGTAGGCAAAGTATGAGCTTCTTGTTGAGCAGAAATAACTTGCTGGTCCACACTTGTGATAGGTTTTCTAGGGCATCTGTCTTAATGGAGGACTGTGATAAGGTACTTAGATCTGTGCAGTTCTTGTGGTTGTTGGAGGAAGACTGCATATGAACTGAATAGGAATGAGGTAAATGATTGTACTACATGGTTTGGTTTGGTTGTCTAGTTTCAGTGTGGCCTAGATTAGGTGTGTGGAATTGTCCAGTCATCCAGATGTTGGGCTGTAAGTCCCAGCAGCCATAACAAGAACTGAGTGAGTTACAGTTCAACAGCAACTGGAGAGCTATGTTGATTCCCACCCCGTTCTAGGTGAGGCACTGTGAAACATACCTTTGTAGATGAGGATTCATTCAGTTTTGGGTTAAGGCCCAACCTCCTGAGACTATAAGGCAGGGCTAAGTCTGTTTCTCAAGAAGAGGGGCTTCCTTCTTCGAGCCTCAGTTGTACTCCTGTCTTAGTTGGAAAGGCTGCTGTTGTCAGTGGCTTGCAGGAGAGTTCGCAAGAACTCCATAGGCAGCCCAATAAGATAATGGAGCAGATAAGGTATGGGGACCTGGTCGCTGGAACATTTCTGCCTTTTCCTTTCTAGCCTATATCAGAAGGGCCAAGCAGAGAAGGCAGTCCTCTAATGTAGCCTAATCAGGGGTAGAGCAACAGGGAGGGAAGACCAATTAGGCTGCATGTTGCAGTGGTCTACAAGAGCCTGCCTATGAGAGGCACCAGTGGGGTTCCCATCTCACTTAAAGCCCTCTCCTCAGCCAAGGTGATACGTGAGAAGTCAATTACGTAGTCAACCGGGTTTTGAAGTCCCGTTCCCCACTAGCACCCTTAGAATGTATCATGAACCACCTAGTTGCATCAAGGGGCTAAAGACCACATTGGGTTACAGATTCCCTTGAGAACAAGTTGAGAAACTAGTGTTACCCCATCCTCACAGCCCAGCCTCACCAGAGATCACTTCCTATTGCCTCTGTCATTCTTTTATGTATACATTATATTTACATTCTATCTTTCTGTTGCTACTGTACAAAAGGCAACTCTCTCCTTGTAGGACGTCTGTGGCAAAATGTTTTAAACAAATCAGAATTTCAGGTTTTCTTGGCTAAGTGGTTTTGGACAGTAGAGCCTCCCCCACCCAACCAAACTGGCCACTCCTATCTGTTTGTCCTGTAATTATTAGTAGTAATATTACTCTTCTGCTCTTCTTTGTGAAGCTATAGTTGCTTGTTGAAGTCATCTGCATTATTTTTCTCTTGACCTCAGCAAAGACCAAGCTGTTTAAGAACCCAGGATCACAGAATGGGTCTGTCTGTAATCAGTGGGCCTTGTTTGTTGAGCAATTAGGCTGAGTAAATGGAACAAGAAGCTGCAGTTGCCTAATCACCAAGGTGATTTATTGGCACTTTGGGCAGAGCATTTTAGGACAGCCAGGGGAGCCCTGGCCCTGTGCAACCAACACTGTTTTCTGTGTAGCCTTTGTGTTTTGGGGCTCTTCATGGTCTTTGTTTGTTTGTTATTTGTATTTTTATTGCAAGATTCACTTATGGCATATGACATTTTGATCTCAATTATTACGATGTTCTTCTAGCATTCCTTTAACTTTACAATATTAAACACTGCTTCCCTCCACCCCTTTCTATTTGTTTAACTCCCATATTATCATTCCCATCTACATTATATATATGTATATCTTAAATCTATTACCATCTCTTTTCTCCATCAACTTAAAATACTATTATTTTTTTCTCACTTAGAAAGCTAGGGCTTACATACTGTATATTCCTTCATTTTTTATTTTATCTCTCATTTATTTTTCCCCTATATTTACCCTTTTTAAAGTCTCTTCTTCTTCCTGTACCTTGCCATCTGTATATGCTGTTTTCTGTTTCTTGTTTACTTGTTTACATTGTCATTTTCTCCATTGTTATTGTAAAATTCTATTACTTTACACAGTTGCCTTTCAAATTTTTCCAGTGAGCGATCCTTTAATAATGTTGTCAATTTATCCATAAGCATCATCTCACTAACCTTCGCTTTCCATTCTTCTTTTGTCGGCATGTCCTTTAATTTCCATTTCCTCACATAGATAATCCTTGCGGCAGTGATCATATATAATATTCTTTTATATTCTCCTTCTGTTCTTTTGTCTGTTATATTTAGTAAATATAATTCTGGCTTCATTTCAGATTTTAAGCCTAATATTTTGTAATCGTATTGTGTATCTTTTCCTAATATTTCTTTGAGTTGCTACACATCCACCATAGATGTTAAACGTTACTTTGTTTTCTTGACATTTTCAGCACTGGCCTTTATTGCTTTTTGTCATTTTTGCTATTTTTACTGGCGTCATATACCACGTATAATACATCTTATAGTAATTCTCTCTTAAGTCATTACTTAATGTGAATTTTATATTAATATTCCAAAAATTTTCCCAATCAGATAATTGAATGGGGCTCTTCTTGGTCTTTGAATGGAAGCTGCAGGATAAATAGGATGGTCGAAGGTGTCATTCACATTATGCCAATGGTTTTTAACATTTTGTATGCCTCTTCTGCAGAAGTCTGGTCCAGATACCCAAGTAATTTGTAAACCAATGACTAGCTGTTGTTCTGTATAAAACTATATAGCTCCACTAGCTTGGTGGCTGATATAAAAGAAACTACCAAAAATTGAATCAAGTACTTTCAAAGCTAGAGACTAATGCTTTCTTCACTTCTGTTCACACAGTGAGGGATAGTGCATCCTCTGCTGCAAATTTATAGGCTGTTCCTATTGTATTGTGTGCCCAACACAGAGGAGAGAGATTTGTTCCATGGTAGTGTCCTTATAGTAGTGTGGCTTTTTTCATTCAAACTCAGTTGCTGATCTCAAACTTGCAGAATGTATAACATCCTCCTTATGTAAAAGGCATGCCATGTTATTAGGTAGTCCTCTAGTGTCCTTTACTGTACATTGCAACCAACAGAATGGACCCTATGTAAATAATCCGATGGACTCGACTGCAGTAGCAGCAGTGCTATCAGAGACTGCTGTGGACTGACTAAGTGCAATCCAAGTGCTTACAAAAATAAGCAAAAATAAACAATCCTGTACGTAGTTATGGGGTGTATGAAGAAACACACTGCTTTTTGACAGTAATAAGTGGCCCATGCAATTCTGTGTTGTTTTTAAGCTGACACAACAGCTTTATCCCAACCGGTGGTTATCACATTAAATATGGCTTGACTTGTTTTGTACTTATTTTCTGAGACCTGCTCAGCAACAGACTGTTTTGAGTCTGTTTGGTCCCCTGAAAAACCCTAAGCTATGCCAAATCTGCACACACAGCATACTGTCCTTCTGCTGTCAAACTGAGCAGAAACTTTTTCAGGTTTTAACTATAGCTACAAGGACTACAAATTTTCTTATTTTAAAACAGCAGGTCATTCACTGTTGGAGTTTTCAAGTTGGGAGTATATTCAGTAGGCTTATTCTCTTGTTTATGCAGAATCCTAATGTTGGGAGAAAATTCGAGGTCCCAGGGTGTTAGCCCTTTTTGGGAACTTCTTAAAAGTTAAAACTGTCAGGAATTAACTTTCTTGTAGCAGAGTAGAGCAGAGACAGGAGTGGGACTCAGTTAGTACAGTGCTTTGACCCCAACAGCTACAAACAAAGGAGGCAGGCAGTCTTCTTGATAAAAGAAATCCTTAAGCTTTAGTAATGACTTTAAATCTACATATGCATTGGAGGCTACATCCTAACTAACTAGGGAATAGATTTTGAATATAAATAGAAGTCCTTAACTCACCATTTTAGTGAGACGTGAAAAGGCATTCCTATGGAGTAAGCAGGGAAGGCAACATGCTTCTCTGAGGACTTGAAACAAAGAGTCATAAAAGATATAAGACCATGAGGTTAGTAAACCTAAGTCATATGATCTTATAGCTTGGTTGTGTCTGTTTACAACCATGCCCATTAAAAATAGAATGAGGAGAAGGGGGAAAGGACTCTTGGCATGCAGGAGATCCTGATCTCTCTAAAACTCATTTGCTCTAATAGCAAGCATGTGCAGGGTGGAAGAATGTTGAATGTTGAACCTTAGATAGTGGGGTGGTGTCCACTCTGCCCAGAGAGAGGCAAGGAAGAATATGATCACAGAGTTGCTGGTCACTTATTCTCTCACACACAGAATAACATACCTAATTGTTGCTCTTAATGCATCCACCACAGTTTGCTGCTTTGCATTTGACAATAGATGCCTACATAGACACAAAGGTTCAACATAGTTTGGGAGGCTGACATCCAAATCTTGTTTGGCTACTAAAAATTTGACTGTATTTCCTGTGTACTTGAAAAGTGGTAGGACTTTGTTCCCAGAATATCGAGTTGGACAGGACCTTGAAAATCACTTCTCCTCAACTTTGCAGACGTTGCACAATGCCTGATACAGATACACTATTCTTAGCAGGACCACAGAGCCTCTGCTTAAATATATCCAAATGAAGGAGAACTAGTCCCCTCTCCAGGCAGTCTGTTCCACTTCTGAACAGCTCTAATTGTTAGCAAATATTTAGTGAAAATCTGCTTCTGTAAAATGTTCACTCACTGGTGGTTTGTGAAAATAGTTCTGTTCTATCTTGTACATGATAGTACTTCAGATTTTAAACACCACTATCAGGTCTCCCCATAACCTTCTCCAGGCTGAAGATATCTAGGATTTCTGGGCTTTCCTCACATAATTTAGCTATTGCGTTAGCTATCCTTCATAGCTTTGTGCCATCCCTGGAGTTGATCATCAGCCCATTTATATCTTACATCAATTATTTCTACAAAGATTGAACAGTACTGGGCCTAGGACAGAGCCCTGTGGTACTCTGCTAGAATATTGCTGTAGCAGAGTTGTGGGAGTCATGTGCCGCCTGCCCCCACCCCATGTTGCAGAGCTGCAAATCCCAACATTCTTCACAATTTGCTGTACTAGCTAGAGCTGTTGGAAGTTGCAGCCCGACAGCATGTAGAGGACCATGTGGTCTCCACCCCTGCTCTAGAAGGGTGGTCAGCCTTTAATTAGCTCTCATTGAATACAGTTGCTCTACTAGCTGTAGATTCACCACCTAGATGTACTATTGTCTGGCTCACATTTTACCATCTTTTCAAAAAGGATATTGTGAGATACCTTGCCTAATGTGTTGCTGGAATCATGTTATGTATTCCTATGATCTATAAGCAATTAACTAAAAAAAAGGTTGATATACTGTATTCCTTTTTTCCTGAAAAGTTCAGGTATGTCCTATTAAGAGATCTTGGTACAAGGCCAAGAAAGACTTCTGTCTAGTAATAATACATTCCTGTCTCTTTGCCTTGCCTAAAATGAACATTGAGGAAGTTCTTCAATAATGTTAAAAATATAATTTTTTCTTTTTTATTGTGCCACAGTGAAATTAAGAAGTATTCATTAGCAGAGCAATACAAACAAATACATCTGTTTATAAACTTGGTTTTGAAAGGGATAGTAGTATGTTTAGCTCTTCAGCATGCAGAATGCTTCTAATTGGGGAGAGATAGGAAGAAGAGGAATTTTAAGGAGGTTAAAGACAGCTGTTTTCCTTGGCAAAACAGTTGACTTCTCAGTAGTCTAGTTCTTAGCATTTTCCCAGTCTCTGGCACCACATATCAACTGAGAAAGCCCATGGGCAGATAGCCTCCCTCTGACTCTAGATTTGCCCTGAAACAATACAAAGACATTAGCTGCTCCTGTTCTGATTACAAACACTGATACCATGTAGATAAGCACACCAATCCTGGCTGTAATGCTAATTGATCACATTTTTATCAGTTAACAAATTAAATATAAGTATGTATTCAATGTGAGTACAGTAATTACAAAGGAATTTCAGGTACCTCCAGATGAGAGACATTTGTCCTTTGTCCTCACCCAGGAGGGAATGCCTCTTCTGAGACAGCACCTGTGTGACACATGCAGGTATCCTCTAAAAAAGGAGTAAACTCTTTTTTTTTCTTCAGCATGAATGTGCTGCTGTATGTAGAATTATGCATATTTGATTAATCATATGATTAACTGACAGGTTTCTTTAATCAAGCAATAGCCTTCTCTTAAATCCTACTTAAACTGTGCCAGTAAGTACCTGTGATTTCAGTGGGACTTACTTCAGTGTATGTGTGTTCAGGCTCATGATGCTTCACACCAGGTGATTTCTTTCTTCATGCAAGGCACATGAATGTTGAGAAGCTGCTTTAGTTTTATCTGTGAACTAGTTCCATGGCAACTAGTGCTTCTGCTAGTCTTATCTAGGGCTGTTCATGTTTTATATCTCAAGAATTGTAAAACCTTTCTCAGGTTGTTTGCAAATGGCTAGTTTTGCATAAAATTGCTTGATAATTCCATTTTTTTTTTACTGTGGAATAATGCACAGTTAATGATACTAGGATAAATGAAGTTGTTGATATGGAACTGATTTACTGGCTGAGAATTGTTGGCAACTGAAAGGCAATCATAAGGGGGAAGGGGCAGTCATAAGGGGGAAGGGGCAAGCCATGTATCACCAAAGAGTTGCTAATGCAAAGCACTACTGTTCTCTGTAAAAGCTGCCTGCATGTTGTGGAGCTAGAGGTCTGGACACTTTAAAAAAAGCAAACACTGCATTTGAAACTCTGGCAGCTTGTTTTCCAGACATTCAGATTTTGCCTTAAAATGTAGATGTACACCCATTTGCACCTCCCTGCCTGTCCTCTCTTCAAATGATTTCTCCCATCTCCCTTGAGATATCTCCAGGTCCTTGGATATGCACTGTGCACATATCCTTTCTGGTGAAATGTGCTTTGCAGGGGTGCCCAATCTCCTTCCACAGTCTCTCTCTCCACTGTACACATGTTCTATCTAAACAGGTGCATTCCAAAGAGGCCAACAACTGGTTCAGTTTCCATGTTCTTCTACAAATTCTCTGCACTAGGAAACAGAATTGACTGGAGCTTTGGGCAAAGTAGGAAAACCTGACCTTCTTACCCCCTAGGCAGATTGAAAATTGGAGAAAGTCAGTTGATTCAGCTTGTATTGGAGAAGCTTCTGAGTTTACAGGATAGAGTGCAGGAGCCAGTACATTCACCAACAGAAGCTTTGCCTCCATTGCACACTTCTGCACTGACTACTAACAGTAGCAGCAGCAGCAGCAGCTTGAACAAACCATAGGGAAGCAATGATGCTAAGGGAGGCTAGACTCTTACGCTTGAGGGAAAGGAAGCGAGAAATCAAGAGTACTTAATTCCCCTGTTTCCCCTCTCTACGCATTGGTTTGTTTTAAAGTAACATTCTGTCCTGAGGGCTTTTTGCCACATTAGTGCATGCTTACAAGTCGTGGCCATATTTGATAAGTTAAATAAAGCGTGAAGGCATCAAGGTGAAGCTTTAAGGCTCAGTGGTAGAGGCTTGGAGGAGAGACCTGGCTTTGGCATGGCTTTAAGAGTCTCTAGTGAGCTGATGAGCAGTTTAGGGAATGGTCTGCATCTCCTTATATTCCCAGGTGAAAATAACCACTTGATGGTAGATCTCTTGGGGGAAGCGCCTTTGCTGTGCCGGTGTCTCTGTTCCACATCTGTCCCATGATTTCTGCTGGCTACTCTGAGTTGTAGAAGTTGTGATGGCTGTGGTTGTACTGGTCCTCATCCTCTCCGATGATGGGGTAGGAGGGCGTGAGGCAATACTTGGAGTCATAGACCTGCCGTGGCAGCCCATACACAGTCATGCCTTGCTGCGAGGCCCCTTTGTTGCTCCCCATCTGCAGGGAGATGTTTTGGGTGTCACAGTGCTCCATGCCCAGGGCGGGCTCAAAGATCTGACGCTTGGTTCCAGGAGCAGTCATGCCCGCCTGTGGAGCAGAGAGAGATGCAGGTGGGTGGTGGAGGGGAAGAGCAGACACGTAGGAAGCGGTTAGCTTAAAACTTTTAAGAACTGTGCAAAAATGATTTAATGGAAGACATAGCTTCAGATGAAATCTTTGTTTCTCTCACTTTTTAGTACTTAGTATGGCCAATAGGGCTTCATTAGTTCTGGCTTTTACAATAGTATCTCTTTTCCTCTGCCTTCTAAGGCTGAGTTGTGTGCTTTTGAGTATTGCACATCTGAGTTTACCTCTTGATTGTAGGGGAACTAATATATTTTTTTGAAGATTAGAAGTACCAGCTTTCTAAACTACCTTTAGGAGGAAAGAGCAAGATTGAACTTGTTTAGTGGTAATCTTATCTTGAGATAATGGCTCCTGCCTTGTCTGAATTTGCTTCAGTTTCAATTTATGTTTTCCAGAGGCTAAAAACAAGGTCATTGGCTTCAAAAGAATCATAGACTCCTTTTAAAATGGCCAGGCTGCTCATCTTGGGTTAAGTGATCAGGTATAAGACAGCATCAGGGGCTTTATCTCTGGCAAAGTGCTAATCTTTTTGTATGATGCCTAAAAGTTGGATGGACCAAAGTGCTAAATGCATCTCTGACTGGTCTGCAGAGAGGTATGCTTACCTTAATGTAGACAAGAAGTGCTATATAAAAAGTAGTAGCACATGCATAGCTGTTTCCTTCAGAAAGTGACTTTAGTTAATACCACTGCTGTCTTCATTATACTTTTGACATTTCTTAGGAACAGCTGTGTACTTTTTTTTCTCTCCATGGAAACAGCATTCCAGTGGAAATGGCATTGTAATGGACACAGACTGTCTGCTGTAGTAAGGGAGGCTATGCAGTTGGATGGACTTGTATTGCAATATTCTGTTTTGAGGGTTGGTAAATAAAACTGATGGCAAAATACGTTATTTTTCCCAGAGATGACCCTTAGGGGCTTTGGTCAAGACAAGAAAACTCTTGTCATGCAGAATATTAAATATTAGAGCTGACACCCTTAAAGGTTTCACGTGACCTTCTCATTAAATGTACAGTCAGCCCTTCCACATTTGTGGATTAAACATTCGCAGATTTGATTAATACGTTCTCTCTAGGCATATGTTGGTCCTCCAGTGCGATTCTGTGGATCAATGTCTCTCAGAAGTTGACTGTAGAATTGTACTGGAGGACCTACAAATTCCTAGAGAAGTATTCTCTCAGGTGAAATAAACAGGACTATATTCACATTTTTTTTCCATTTTCATAGGGCTGCTGTGCCCTAACCCCTGCAAAAGTTGAGGGCCAACTGTATTTCCTTTTCTAGTTGGAGCACTAACTACTCCATCTCCATAATAGTACGTTTTCTCCATTCCTCTTTCTTACCTGGCTGGCTCCTTTGTTGGTTCCCATCTGTAGACTGATGGTGGCTTGATCTAGAGGCTGGTCCGTGCCCAGCTTTGGATCATAGAGATGCCGACGTGTGCCATATGCTGTCATGCCCTGTTGGCTGGCAAACTTGTTGGTGCCCATCTGAGAACACAATATTGACAATCAGGACTGGTCATTCCCCCTTTGCCCTATCTCCTCTTAGCAGTCTGGTCTCCCTCAGACACCTAAAGATGGAAATCCTCCACCGTACCCTACCCACTTGGACAATTCCTTATTTCTGAATGTTCAATTTCTGTTTCCCCATTTCAATCCTGTTTGCAGTGCTGCAGGAAAACATAACAGAATGAAATTCAATACAGAGAAATGAAAGGTACTGCACTTAGGGCGGAAAAATGAAATTCATAGATATAGGATGGGAGAGACCTGGCTGAACGACACTACGTGCGAAAGGGATCTAGGAGTCCTAGTGGACCACAAGTTGAACATGAGTCAACAGTGTGATGCGGCAGCTAAAAAGGCCAATGCAATTTTGGGCTGCATCAATAGAAGTATAGCATCTAGATCAAGGGAAGTAATAGTGCCGCTCTATTCTGCCTTGGTCAGACTTCACCTAGAATACTGTGTCCAGTTCTGGGCACCACAATTCAAAAAGGATATTGACATGTCCAGAGAAGGGTGACTAAAATGGTGAAAGGTCTGGAAACCATGCCTTATGAGGAGAGACTTAGGGAGCTGGGTATGTTTAGCCTGGAAAAAAGACAGTTAAGAGGCGATATGATAGCCCTGTTTAAGTATTTGAAGGGGTGTCACGTTGAGGATGGAGCAGGCTTGTTTTCTGCTGCTCCAGAGACTGGAACACGGAGCAGTGGATGCAAGCTCCAGAAACAGAGATTCTACCTCAACATTAGGAGAAACTTTTTGACAGTCAGAGCTGTTAGGCAGTGGAACACACTCCCTCGGAGCATGGTGGGGTCTTCTTTCTTGGAGGTCTTTAAACAGAGGCTGGATGGCCTTCTGTCGGGGATGCTTTGATCATGATTTCCTGCGAGGCAGGGGGTTGGACTGGATGGCCCTTGTGGTCTCTTCCAACTCTACAATTCTATGATTCTATGATAACAACTGGAGGTCTTCTTAATTTGTTGCCACTCATCACTATCCTAGGCATTAGGCTTTGAAGTCAGATTGCTCTCCGTAAGCAGCACAAAGCTCAAAGAAGGGCAGCAAGCTCCCTGCTGTTCTGAACCTTACGTTGGGAGAGGTGGAATGAAGGGGGGCTCATTTCTAGACAGGACAGCCTGGAAATACTTATTATACATTGTGGTCTCTTTGGGCCCCTGCCAATGTTAAGTCAGGTGCTCTACTCTGCTTTCTGCTTTTCATCAGTGTTCTTAATTGTTACGGTACTTGCTTTTGATTCCTTTGCTTTTGAAAAAGGAAGACAGTTATAAAAAAAATCTTCAATCAAGGGCTTCTGCTGAAATGTGGTGTTATAATGCCTGGCTTCCCTGTCACAAGTTGTTACCACATCACAACTAGGTGACAACAGGCATATTGCATTGCTTTCCTGGGACTCCCTCTCTTTTCACATAATATAGAAGAGATGCACATGTGGTTGGCATTAAAGAATGCTTGCTGAGTGGTGTGATGTGCATTTATGTGGGGGGAGCAGTGTTGGTGGGTTTTTTTTATTACAGTGGCAACATGTTGTAGTTATAAAAGTTTTAAGTGTGGCAGGCTTTGGGTACATCCCCAGGATGACCATGTAAATGTTAAATTGTTTTAATATCAGCATGGAAAGAGATTCTTTTAGAGATAATTGTACAATAATTTCATCTCTAACCTAGCACGTAGCACATCATGTGTGTGAGAGAGAGAATGAGAGGAAAGGCAGGTTGCTGCTGTGGACTGGATTAAAATTGCTTTCCTGCTACCTTCTAAACTTCTGTTTTCATCATCTTTTGATAAGGGCAGTGTCATGTAGTGCCACCAGGTGGCAGTGTAATTAATGCCCAGTACCTTGCATATACAGTAGTGGGAAAAACAGGAGATGTATCTTGTAAATACCAAGTGTTGTGGGCTATATTTCAGAGGAAGGAACTGGCAGAACCACCTTTTCCTTGCCTAAGAAAACCCTGTGAAATTCATGAGGTTTTCATAAGTGACTTGAAGGCACAGACACACATCTTTTTAATACTCAAGCTGATTGCATTGAAATGCGGAGAGTCCGCTCCCACTTGCCAAACCTCTGTCATTTCCAGTTGCTTGTGACATGACTATAGGCACCCCCAGAATGTCTGAGTAGTGCCTCACCAATAGTGGACCACTGCCAGCCTCCTCACCTTCCAGTACTACAAAGAATTCTGGGATGAAGCCACACACCTGCAGACCAATGATGTTCCGGCCTTCTTTCAGCTTCTCAGGCAGGAATTTGCGTTGCTGTTTCTCAGCGTATTTCACCCCTATGTTCACTTTGTTGCCTTTTGTCTTGGCCTGTATCCAGGAAAGAAACAGAAGGACTGTCAAGTTTTGACCTTGCTTTGTGCCGAAGTGGGAATATAAGGTGGCTCCCTTCTCTTTGGCTCTTGTGCATTAGAAGCCAACTTGACTTTTCCTGTGGAGCAGAATTGGCTGTGTCACCAAGAATGAACAGGTTTCTGCCTGGCCTTCAGTCTAAGAGCAGCAGGTGCCTTTCCCTTCTGAAATCTCATGACTGTGCTCTGACTTGGGCTCAGAGTTCAACTCTGGGGGAAAAAAATAATCTCAAAATGAAACGTGTCATCTGCTGTAGAATCTCTGTGATTTATTCTAAGTGTGTCGGAAATGGCTTTGGTAAAAGAGTGGCAAAGGAAAGGCATTCTGTGAAGGCACACCCTCAACATTTCACCAATGAAAACCAGGCCACATGTGGCCAAACCACATCAGAGGGTGATCAAAATGACAGAAGGTAATGAGGAAGAACACACAAGCTAGGAGAGGCCTTAGCAGTTTGCTTTTGCCTGAACCTACTGGGAAAGGCTGGATTCTGCCTCCACCACCACCCCTGCAGAGTTAATTGAGCACAAACTACTTTTGCACTTAGAACTCAGTTTGTACCAGTGGAAGTACATCATGGACAAAGATAGACATTGGGTGGAGGAGACAGAAATGGGACATTTTAAAAGTAGCTGAAAAAGTGGGATTATAGCATATTATTTGGGACTTTTCCTGCCAAATCAGGCAGTGGGCAGGGGATGTGAATCCTTAGAGGCATCTCAGTCCTCATATTTCCAGGCTTAGTTTAATACTAAAAATAAATTCTAGGACAGAGCTTGGGCTGAAATTAAGTTCTGCATATTGGGATGGGGCTTTCTCCTGGCCACCTGTTGTAAAGGGAGAAAATGAAATGTATCCTCTAGGATAGCCTTTCCCAATCTTTTTACCCTAGAGGAACCCTTAAAATGATTTTCAGGACTTGGGGAATTCCTGCATAAAAAGTATTACAGTACATTTACAGCTCAAAAAGGTTTATAACCTCTTAGCGACTGTAGGCAGAACCTAGGTTTCCAGGGAACCCTGCTTGAAAAACTGCTTTAGAATAAAGAAATGAAGGCTAAGGACATGTAACAAGCAGAATTCGAACTCAAGGGATTACAGTGCCTCAAACACAGGATTGAAAAATGCTGACTTGGGCAATATATCAGGCTACTGCATGCTACCAAACCCATATTCAGTTATAGCTGGTACGCTGCAGCAGTGAAAAGTGTGGGCTAAATTACTCTTTCATCTTAAGCCCTGAACTCTCCAAATATCCTCGAGAAAGCTTTCATTCTCTGGCCTTAGCCCCATTTATTTCTATATTTATTAGTTAACATTTCTATCCCACTTTTCTTTCCACCTTTCAGGCCAGCATACGTGGCTTTCCTTCTTCCTGTGTTGTCCTTACAAGGACACTGTGAGGTAGGTTTGGCCGAGGAAGAGAGATTGAGATCCAGATCAGGAGGCCCATAGGTTACCTCATGAGTTTCGTGGCTCAGGGGCAACTTGAACCTGGAACTCTGAAGTCCCATTACAGCCCTGTCACAGCTGCATTATTTGCAGTGTAAGGATCAAGCTGAAAGCATTGTTTGTAAAGATGTTTCTGAAGCAGTTTCAATACACTTAGTCCATGCTAAATATCAATAATATTACTCTGGCATTGCTGCCTGTAAAAAACTCAGTTTTAGGAATCCCAAGCTGCTTACCATGCTAGCCAGTGCGATGAGGGTAGACTGGACCTGGGTGTGGTTTGTGTTCTCAAAGAGGTCATTAGCTTCGAAGATGTCATGGGGTTTCACTCCATATTTTGTGATGGCCTTAATGAAGTTGCCAATGTTTTCCAACTGCAAAAGAGGAGAGACCAATGAACCATCTGTTGAGTCTTTTCTTACTCTCCTTCAGGTGACCCAAGTGATGGCTTTCTTCTACAGCTGTCCAGTTAAATAAGAATGTCATTTCAAGGCTTAGAGTAGGAACAGGCAAATGTGGCTCTGGATGTTTTTGGACTGCAATTCCCATCATTTCTCACCATTCACTTTGCTGCCTAGGGCTAACAGAAGTTTTAGACCAATTGTTCTTGCTTTATTATGCAGGCAACATCACTGCCTTTTGAAGCTGCTGTCTTGTTACAAGTATATCCTATTTCCCAAGTACTTGGAGCAGCATAGTGGGCAAATTTAATTTCTCCCTGGGCAACATATTCATTGCTATTGAAATGGTTATGCAGGACAGAGTTATACAAGTGCCTCAGGTTCCAAGGCTTTTACTGGAGCCTGTCCAGAGGAGGGCGACTAAAATGGTGAAAGGTCTGGAAACGATGCCTTATGAGGAGAGACTTAGGGAGCTGGGTATGTTAAGAGGCGATATGATAGCCCTGTTTAAGTATTTGAAGGGGTGTCATGTTGAGGATGGAGCAAGCTTGTTTTCTGCTGCTCCAGAGATTGGAACACGGAGCAGTGGATGCAAGCTCCAGGAACAGAGATTCCACCTCAACATTAGGAGGAACCTTTTGACAGTAAGAGCTGTTCGGCAGTGGAACGCACTTCCTCGGAGCGTGGTGGGGTCTCCTTCCTTGGAGGTCTTTAAACAGAGGCTGGATGGCCATCTGTCAGGGATGCTTTGATTGTGATTTCCTGCTTGGCAGGGGGTTGGACTGGATGGCCCTCGTGGTCTCTTCCAACTCTGCAATTCTATGATTCTATGATACTGCTTTGTGATTTTGCTTTATATCTGATTTTTTTTAATGTTGTTCCTTACTGTACAGTCCTCGTGCCAGATAGATGGATAGCTATGGGGTGTGTGTGTGTCTAAGCTGCTAGAAAGCAGGAAAACCGCCTCTTGCTATGCATGTCTGCAAACTTTTTTTTATCTCAACTTTTTGGGTGGTTTTGCTGGAATGGGCTTTCAGGCAGATTTAAAGGTGGAAGGATTGAACACTGGCACAGCTTCTACCAGGAGTGCCTATCACTGGATTAGATTTGCAGAAATAATGGACAAAAGGCAAAATGTGTTTAGGGCTGATGAAGGAAAATAAATGTGTTCAGCTGGATTGTCACATTTCCTGGGACTTGCAGTGGGATGAAATACATCTTACCTTGGAAATCTATACATTTCTGAAGCTTATGGTGCATTTCAGCAAAGAAAAAAATGCACAAAACCATGCATGCATTTGAAAATACAGATGGCTAAAATTATATATATAATTGTATGTGTGTGTGTATAATTGAGAAACACACAGAGATATATTTTAGTTAATGGAAAATGAACATAACAGTATGTTCTTTTGAGAGCCAGCATGGTGTAGTGTTTTGAGCATTGGACTGTGACTCTGGAGACCATGGTTTGAATCCTTGCTTGGCCATGGAAACCCACAGGGTGTCCTTGGGCAAGTCATACTCTCTCAGCCTCAGAGGAAGGCAAAAGCAAATCTCCACTGAATAAACCTTGCCAAGAAAACCCCACTTCAGAGTCACCGTAAATCAGTAACTACTTGAGCACACACAGCAACACATTTCTTTTAAATGTTACGCTCATGCAGTAAGAAACAAACAGATACAGGACTGGGCTGCGTTACAAATAGTGGTGGGATTCTGATGTAATGAAACTGTTCACATCCCTAGTTGGGGGTGCTTAATTAAAATTTTTACCCTTCCGTCAAAAAGTCTCCCATGATGGCATTCTATTCCTTAATTATACAGAAATCTCTTTCTTTCTTATGGAAGGTAAAGCCAAAGGCTACAGAAGACAGTTTGTTTAGGGGAGTCTTATGGAATTTGGTGTCTAGGCATAGTGATGCTCCCAGTTTTCCATGGGTTTATCTTTTTCTGCTCCATTTTCAAAGGCAAGTTTCTGAGAGACTAACTTGAGGGGGAGAGAGAGAGAGAGAAAATTCACCTGGTGCCAGTTCTGTGTGGACTCGTTCACCTTCCTCACAGATCCAGGTTGGAGTTTGTTGATAAGGCTGAAAGACAGAAATGGGAGAAGGAAGTTCATCTCCAAGTGTCTTATATATTGTTCAAATGGTGCTTCATGCATTGTGTTTCTCCTATATGAAGCAGTAGCTATTTAGTCTGCAACTGTTTTGTTATAGTAAGAGCACAGTCATTTTAAGTGAAGGTGTGTTTGCTTTTTCCTACACAGAGGTGATCTCCATGAGGAAGAATGTTTCTGTCTAGAGAAGAATGGGACAATCAGCCAAAAGCTGATCTGTATTTTATTTTTTAAAATAATATTCTATTTTTTCCCCTTCAAAGAGCACTTCCAAAGCAGCGGACACATCTTAGTGTTGTTTGTGTGTGTCAGACAGTCAGGAATCAAGCAGTTCTTTAGTCTACATACTCCTCACCATTTGCTCTGTGAAAGTACAGCCTTTCAGTGCAGTGTAAGATACTAAGATTTCATTTGTAACAGGTAAGGTAAAGGATTAATGAAACCAAATAACTATAAAATTGTACAAATATTACAATTTACAAAAAGAAATGAGGAATTAACAAATGGATACATATGAGAAGCTTCTGTGGAAGCAAAAGTGGCTCTTCATAGTTTTGTAATGAGAGTGGCTGAATTAGACAATAAACCCAAGAAGAACAATCTAACTTCTGTGGAGAATTCCTATAAGGGCCTTACCACACTCTGAAGAAGAGCGGCAAGGGAGCAGGAACATTCTGTTTTCTGCACTGCCTTACTGCATGACGTTGTTCTTTCATTGTCCTTTCATTCTGGTCCCATGGGAGGACTGAGGTAAAACCACATCTTTTTGGTGACAGGTTTTTCTGGTTAGTAAAAAGACAACAGTTTTACCTTGGTCCCCTACAGGACCAGAACGAAAAAACAATGACTGCATGTGGTAAGGCAGTGTGGAAGATGGAACATTCCTGCTCCCTTGCCACTTTTCTTCAGAGTGCGGTAAGGCCCTAAGTACTGAAAGAGAGCAATTTGTTTTTTATGTATAAAAGAGAAGAAATGGGATTGAACAAAGCAGATACTAAAGAATGAAGCTGTTCTTTCACTTATAGCTAGATCTTCTGGTTAAAATAGGGTGTTCATTATACATAGCTTGAGCTGCCAGAATAATAGGTTTTATAATAATAATAATAATAATAATAATAATAATAATATGGGAAATGTTTTAGAAAAAACAATTGGAAGGTTATAATGAGAGTGTCAAACATTATTGTTCAACTGATACCGAATTTTTCCTTTTCTAGGTTCTAAGACAAGGCAATTAAGGCCTATTACTTCATTTTTAACAACAAATTTAGTTTATGGTTGCTAGGTTTTCCTATTTTTGTTTTCTCCAGAGACTCAAACTATGTTAATCTACTGGGAATTAGTTATTTTTGGTTGCCTTGATCTTGAGCCAGCTGGATTTTATTTTAATCTATTTATTTTAAAGAATTATAATCCAGCATCTATGGTAAACCCTCCCATGGCAATGCATGTTAAAACTAGATGAATGTGAAGGATGGGGAGAACATGGCAAATGTTGGCTTAAACTTCCTAATCTTGAGTGGTGTTTGAGTTCCGTGTTAAAACAAGAGTATTTTGGGTGTGAGCACTTGGGAATGTATCATAAGAGTTTTGAGATTGATTCTACTGTTAATGGCTGATTAACTATGGGTTTCTATCTCATTGGTTATTGTTCAATTTCTTTGGTATTTTTTAACACTAATGAGTCTGCCTCTCTGCCAACTGGCTGGTATGGAGAGTAAGATTGCCATGCAACAGGGGTGCGGGGGGCAACCACTAGCAGCTGGGCTATTTAACCTTTGGGCTAGTTGCCAGAATATTTCATGTAAAAGTCAGAATTGTGGACTGTCTGCCTGAAACTTTTAAAGAAAGCTAGAGGTTTTGTATAAAAAAACCCCACAATTGGTGACATTTTCACTTAAGATGCATGGATGATGTGTATCTGTATACTTGGGAATCGAGTTTAGTCCAGAATATGATTTCACATGCTGCAGGTGGTTTCTTCTTAGTCATTCTCCACAAATTCTGTGGAGGAAAGGGAGGCCCAGTGGGGGAAAGTAGGCACATACTGTGGCAGGAGTTTCTTTTTCAGTCTTCCTCATTCACCGTGCAGTTCCTTTGCCAAACATTAGAACCAGCTTGTAAAACTTGTACCTCATGAACAAGGCAGCATGTTAAATTTGTATCTCATGTACATCAGTACATTTGAAACAAAACATCATCCTGCTTCCTGCCATTTTCCTTGGGGCATTCCCTTCTAGTGGTTGGCACAGTAAGGATGATTGCTGGGTCAGGGTTGTAGTGCATGGACTGGAATTCTGCAGTCTCCGTATTTCAAGAATTCCTTGAGACTCTTGAGGCTTACAAAAAGGGTTACAGTGCTGGTGCTGGGCTTCCTTTGCCCACCGTCTTCTGCAACAGATACATCCCCCCTCCCCTGTCATGGCTCCTTACTCGCACAGGATGACTCCGTCTTTTAGACTTTCCATGAAGTTTTCTCCAATGCGCTTTCCTGTCACTTCCTCAATCCATACCCGGAGTTCGTGCTCCCTCTGGGGGTCATATTTTTGCGCTAGCTGTAGAGAAGAGCAGAATAGTTTTAAATTAAAGTAGAAGGTCAACAAGAACCCACCCACTCATGTGGTATGTGATACCCACAGCCCTTTCAATGCTTTGTCATTAGTGTTTCAACCTCTAACGTAGGTTAGATGTGGAACTCTAACCTAGAATCAGGCTGTCCACAAAAGAGAAAGCACCACTTTCCACATGAAAATGGATACCATTTCCAGCCACTTTTCAAAGAGATTGCCCCTCCCACTCCATACTATATTGCCCAATTTTCTTATGTCTGTAAATACTTGTAACACCTAACTGTACTTGTTTATTTCTCTAAAACAGTGAAGACATACAATCCTTCCTAAGGTAATAGTGCTAAATGGTCAAAAACATTGGTTGGTGTATATGGATCTTTCAAGAATGTACAGTGGTGCAGGCAACAACACACACGCACCAGGACCAGGGGCTACAGGAGATCTGAGTGTTAAGGCAGGCCTCTTCTCCTTTCATTCTAACTGTTTACACTCAGACTATCCTATATTCTCATACTTCCTCTTGGACTTAGGAAGTTACTTATTTAGGACAGCAACTCCTATAATTGGGATTCTGGGGGTTGTAGTCTGAAAAAAATAACTTCCCAATTGTTGCCCTAATTAAAATACTGGTGTTTGCCTTCAGGGGAGAAAGAAGGGAGTCTCTGAGATCTTTTCCTAAGAACAGAAAATTGCAAGCATGGTTGGTTATCCTGGGATGAAAGCAGACGTGAACTGACAGCACCTGTCTTTTTAAAAAGGCTGTGATCCTGCAGGCATTTCCATATAAACATCCATAGAGTCCTGCTACTGAAACTATTTGTTGTTTTCAAAATTTAACATTTTTCTGGACCCTAACCATTGTGGTTCGTCAAGAGAACAAATTAAGTGAATATAATGTTCAGGAAGCTGAGAAGGTTCTAGAACTAAGGTGTGGGGCACAGGCATGGGTGGATACATAGTGATTGTTGATGAGAGGCCATAACAAACCCACCAGCTTTGTTTGTAAAATGTTGGAGTGAATATCAGTGCAATGGAAACTTAAACTAACCCGAGAGGATGACGTGTCACCAGAATTTGGGTTTTATGAACCATTGGGAAAAACAACTTTGGCTGTAGTGTACCTCTTTATTTGGACATATGCTTGCAAACCAGGTCCTTCTAAGGGCTTTGTGGGCCTCCACCCCTACCCGTACACATGGATCCTGGACTCCACTGGTCTCCTGGGAAACATGAGGCAGGAGTGACAGGAGGTGGCTTTGAGGACTTCATGATCCACTGGCTTGCAAAAAATCCATGACGGTATTTGGGTTGGGTCCACATTCTCTGCCAGCCAAAAAGGCCAGATGCTTCAGTCATTAAGATCTGCTTGCTGCATGGACACATCATTATTTCTATTCTCTTCTGTTGTTTTATTTTTTTAAATTAAAACAACCTCCTAGGCAAGCAGGTAAGAGGAAGCCTATGCCAGCTCAGTCTGGTGACCATCTCACAGAGAAACATGCAAATGGCTTTGTGTGTGTGTGCGTGCGCGCGCGCCTTCAAGTCTCCTGTTGACTTAAGGCAACCTCATGAATTTCATAGGATTTTCTTAGGCAAGGAATACTCAAGAGGTGGTTTTGCCAGTTCCTCCTCTGAAATATAGCCTACAGCACCTGGTATTTATTGATGGTCTCCCATCCAAGTACTAAACAGGGCTGACCCTTCTTAGCTTCCCAGATCAGACAGAATCTGGTGCCTTTGGGGTATTTAGGCCCAGCTTCTTTTAACCCCATTTAAGTAACTTGTTCTCAGGAATGGTTCCAGAGAAGGTAAGTCTTCTTGCGCTAAAGCAAATTTATTGTCTGAGCCATTCTGAAGTAATGGGGGAGGGGAAACCGACATGTATGCACAGCTAACATAACAGCACTATAAGCAAAGGAAGGAAGCCAGAAGGTGTTACAGGAAATTACAAGAAGTTACAAGATTCCTCAGAGCCTATAGCCAACAGCCTCTGGTTGTCCAGATGCTGTTATACTACAATCCCCATCATACCTAGCCAGTATAGCCAAGGGTGAGGGCTGATGGGAATTGCAGTAGGGCCATAGCTACTGCTTATAAAAATCCCTGATGAGAAACATGCCATCATTGCTTGATGGTTTGTTCAAATCAGTTATGTGCCTGTAGCCCCTACTCTCTGCTCCATTTCTTGGTTTGAGGGGTGGATTGCTTGCTCCCTTTTTTTCTTTGGTTTCTGTCTCTGCTCCTGCACCTTTTAACAACAGGATGACAGACCCATTTAGCAGGTAAGAAGCTTTTGGTGTGTGGAGACACCAATGGGGGAAAACGTCTGAGTTAGGCTGTTATAAAGACATATGAGTAAGACAACCAAGAAACAGGCTGGCCCTGTTTCGCCACTTTTACCTCCTTTCAGCTTCTCAGGATATTCATTGTAGTGAGATGGGGAATGTTAATGATGTTGGACTGTAACTTCCATCAGCCCTAGTCAGTTTAGACAATGATGAATCATGGTGGGAGCTGCAGTCCAATGACATCTCTGCAGTAATTGGATCTAGCAGCCCCATCTCCCTTTGGTCACTTGAGCATTGTTTCCTTATCTGCCCTCTTTCTTCCAGACAATAGCATATGGCCCCATTTTTCCTTCCTTGAGTGACATTTCACACTAGGTCCACTTACTCCTTGGCTTGCCTTCCCTCAACTACATGCTTCTACCACCCACTGTCCTCCGATCCATGCTTAAAAAACAAACAAGCAAGCTCAGGAGCATTTTTTGCCTCCATAGCTCACAGACCTTTAATCCAGCCAAACAGACCACTTCCCTTTCCTCATAGAACTGGCATTAAATTCTGATGTCTTAAGTTTTGCTTCATGAGCATTCCATTGCACCAACTCCCCCCACTCAATGGCTGAGGCGTCATTGTTACAAGAACAATACAAACACTTGCACAGCAATACACAGAACATGGTGAATTATGGACTAGTCAGTGATGTGGGGATGTGGGGCTGACTCTTTCTAGCTGTAGGAAACTGGAGTGGATAGCCTTTTACTGCCTGAATCTGAATACAGTACTATAGAAGCACATCTCCAAATTTGGCTAGTTATCTCAAACTGGGGCATGAAATGGAATCCTAGCAAGTGTTTCCATTGTTAGAGAATGGCTGTTTTCCAATACAATAGCTACTAAATCCCAGTGGTGAAATACTGTGATTTGGCAACTGCTAAATGTGGTGTTCGCAGTGTAGTTTTACAGGCTAATCCCCATATTACAGGGGTGGGTAACCATGGCCCTCCAGATGTTGTTGGTGATGCTGATTCCTTGTCATGGGCTTTGCCAGCTAAGGTTGATGGGAGTTACAATATCTGGAGGGTCACAATTGCTATGTATCATTGTAAGGAATTTCTCAAGTTGGTATCCTTGTTAAACCTCTCATCATTTCATATTATTTCTCAGAATTGTTTATTTTCCCTTTCTCTCTTCATTTTTATTTTCTCCTTTGCTGGCTCTTACTCATGTATATGTTCTCTTACTCATGTATATGCCAATGCCAGTCAGACACAGTATGAAAAACCAGTTTAGTCTTGTTCATTCTATAATGGGGGGGGGGGAGCAGGCTGTAGCCTGCTGCACAGGTGCAATTATAGTAGATGGTAGAGCCCTAAGTAGGTGGGAAAGACTGTACCACTTCACATTTCTCAAATAGAATGGTCCCATGCCATCAAACAAACAGCTCTCTAGGCTGGGCTGATGTTGCCAGCACCATCTTGTGCTTTACATTTAAAAAAAAAAACTTGTAAAGGTGGTACAGTATCTAAAAGAGAGAGAGAAGCATTTGATTGTGACTTACATTTGTTTATTTAAACACTTCTATCCCATCCAGACATGCCCTGCCTACAACTTGAAAATGGTAACAACTACTCTTATCATCTATTCAGCTACCTGGGTAGACTAGACTCAGTGCCATTAACTTTCCTTCTCCATGTCTCAGAAAGGGCATTGCTGTAGAAAGCCTGGAAAAGTCAAGTGACATGAGGCACATGTGTGAATATTTTCAATAGGACCTCTATTCCTTTTAAACCCAAAGCAAGTATCATCTGGATAGGAGGCTGACACCTGAAAGGAGGGGGGGCACATTTTTCTTTTAGATGTAGTGCAATAAACACCTGAGGCAAAGCACAAAAATCAGTGTGTATAGAGCCATTGCACTGTCTATCCTCCTTTATGAATCTGAAACATGGGTCACCTATCGCCACCACCTACGACTCCTCGAACGCTTTCATCAGCGCTGTATACACACAATCATAAATATACACTGGACTGACTATGTGACGAATGTTGCTGTCCTTGAGCAAGCAGGGATCACCAGCATTGAGGCCATGATATTGAGAACACAGCTGCACTGGGCAGGGCACGTTTCTAGGATGGAGGACCATCGCCTCCCAAAAATACTACTCTACGGTGAACTCGCCATGGGTCAGTGTAAGAGGGGCGCTCCAAAAAAGTGATACAAAGACTCCCTGAAACAACATCTCAGGCTCGGCCAAATTGACCACCAACAGTGGTCCGCCCTGGCCTCACATCGGGAGGCATGGAGACGCACTATCCACAATGCTGCAGCCTTATTTGAGAACTCATGCCGAACAAGTCTTGAAGAGAAACGACAACGCAGAAAGAATCACAACCCAAAAACATCACCCAAGGAGACCTGCTGTGCTTTCTGCAACCGGACTTGTTTATTTCGGATTGGCCTTTTTAGTCATCAGCGCGCTTGCAGAAAGCACAGGATGAGTCCTTCCTGAATCTTCGTTTGGGAAGAAAAGCCAGAGAGAGAGAGAGATGTAGTGGGGAAATGCAGGCCTTCCTTCCTTCCTTCCCCACCCTTACAAATTTTGATTAAATTCAGTTGATGAGAGAACCAGTCTGCAGGGAAAAAGAAGTTCTCAGTGTGAAATTTTGATCCAGATTGCAGCTTTCTGCAGCTGCTGTAGGTTTCAAAAAACCAAACACATGCTCAGGGCAAACATTCCTACCCAGTGGAGTCTGAGCAAAGCCCCAGGCCACAAACTCTGGAGTCAGCTAATGGTAGAGAAATGGATGGACTGTGTAAGCAGCAAGCAGTTCATTCTAGCAACAACCAGCTAGATGAAGAAAGATTAATTCAGCATTGCCTAACTTCTTGTTGAGCTGGGAGGACTTTGAGCTTCTGACAACATTCTGTTCTAATGGCTCCACACTTGGCCAGCTATTGTAAAAGGCTAGGACAATTTATTTGGGGGGGCGGGGGAAGAGGCAGGAGGATTGTTATGAGCTTCACTGCTGCTATTGCAGTGCTGTCCCTAGGAAGCAATACTAGTAAGAGGTACAAGGTATGCATAGGATTTTAATCAGGCATTTAGGCTATGACACATGCACTTGGTTTGCTAAATTCCCAATCTGCCACACCGCCAATGGTAAAATCTTTGTCGCAGCTAGATTGATAAGGAAGTATTGAGATTAATTCTGTAGTATGGCCATGAACTCACCTTGGCAGTGGGTAGTAAAGCCCCAGTGGTGATAACGGTTTTACTGTGCTATGATAGTGAGCTTACTAAAATATACACTCAGTCCTCCATATCCATGGATTCTGTATCTATGGGTTCCACCATCCATGTCTTGAAAATGTTTAAAAATTAATAATAGTCCAAAAGGCAAACCTTGATTTTGCCATTTTATATAAGAAATGCCATTTTATATAAGGAACACCATTTTACTACACCTTTATATATAATGGGACTTGACCATCTGTGAATTTCAGTATCTACAGGGGATCCTGGAACTAAGCCCCAGCAGATACCAAGGGCACACTGTACTATGCAGTGTTTATATTTCACTTTGAAAGGGCAACCATATTTAATACTCCACCACACTCTCTGCAATCCTGGGGATATAAGAATGGATCCTAGCTGTGATTTTAGCCTAGGAGGACAGGATCCTTTATCTATGATTTCTATCTGCTAGTGATTCAGCCTAGGATGGCTATTTTAACTGCCATGGCTGCATACTATGAAATCCTGGGTTTGCAGATTCTCTTGTCAGAGAGCTCAAGTGATTCTCTAAACTACAAACCCCATGATACCATAAGATACAGCCATGGCAGATAGAGTGGAATAATAGCACTATAATTGTGTAATGGGAAGTGCATAACTTGTTCTCCCACCACTTAGGATGAACAGGCAAAGAGCATGCCATCTATTGTTGAGGGTGGCTGGCAAGAAGGTGCAAAATCTCCCTAGTTCCCTTTTTGTTCATTAACATATGTCAGGAGGTACAGTAAACATATTAGACAGCTTTACCCAACATGCAAATGATAGTTGGATGAGATTTTTTTCTCTTACGTCTGCACTATCCTTTTCAACCACTTGGTGGTGTACTTCACAGCAGAGGTGGGAATTGTGGAGCCCACCAGATGTTGTTGAACTTCATATCCCAGCATTCCTCACCATCATCTCTGCTGGCTTAGGTTAAATGGGACTTGCAGTTCAACAGCATCTGGCATCACGACTCCCACTCCTATTGTACAGTGTTACATATATTTCATCTGTTTCTTATATCCAGCTTTGCTGCATAGCAGTGTGGTTTACATGGCTGGGGGGAAGGGAAATCATAGAATCATAGAATTGTAGAGTTGGAAGAGACCACAAGGGCCATCCAGTCCAACCTCCTGCCACGCAGGAAATCTCGATCAAAGCATCCCTGACAGATGACCATCCAGCCTCTGTTTAAAGACCTCCAAGGAAAGAGAATTTTCAGAGCTTGGAAGAAACAAATTATGATACTGTAGCTCTCTAGAATTAGTTACTTTTTTAGGAGGGGACAACCACATCTCAAATATAACCTTTGAAAGTTATGGGTGATGACTCTTTACTGGTGTTCTGAGTAACAACTTCTAGTTACAGTACTTACAAAAGTTACCTTTAAAAGGCAAGCTGGCTGGCATATTGACATCAACCTTTAATAGAATCATAGAGTTGGAAGAGACCACAAGGGCCATCCAGTCCAACCCCCTGCCTTGCAGGAATACACAATCAAATCATTCCCGACAGATGGCCTTCCAGCCTCTGTTTAAAAACTTCCAAAGAAGGAGACTCCATCACACTATGAGGCAGTGTATTACACTTCCGAACAGCTCTTACTGTCAGGAAGTTCTTCCTAATGTTTAGGTGGAATCTCTTTTCCTGTAGTTTGAACCCATTGCTCCGTGTCCTAGTCTCTGGAGCCGCAGAAAACGAGCTTTCTCCATCCTCAGTGTGACATCCCTTCAAATATTTAAACATGGCTATCATGTCCCCTCTCAACTTTCTCTTCTCCAGACTAAACATGCCCAGCTCCCTAAGCCGCTCCTCATAGGGCATGGCTTCCAGACTACCCACCATCCTGGTCGCCCTCCTCTGAACACGTTCCAGCTTGTCAATATCTTTCCTGAATTGTGCACAGAACCGGACACAGTATTCCAGGTGACGTCTGACCAAAGCAGAATAGAGTGGCACTATTACTTCCCTTGATCTGGACACTATACTCCTATTAATGCAGCCTTGAATTGCATTGGCTTTTTTAGCTACTGCATCACACAGCTGACTCACGTTCAGCTTGTGGTCCACTAAGATTCCTAGATTCTTTTCACATGTACTGCCCTCAAGCTGTGTGTCATCCATCCTATATCTGTGCATTTCATTTTTACTGCCCAAGTGTAGTATCCTACATTTCTCCCTGTTGAAATTCATTTTGTTTGTTTTGGCCCAGCTTTCTAATCTGTTAAGGTCATTTTGGAATCCTGTCCTCTGGGGTATTAGCTACACCTCCTTTTCTAGGCCCCTCTCCATATGGAGCAAGCAGTGCTCTCCTTAAAAAAGGCTGCTTGGTAATTCAGGATGCTGCCGAACAAGACTGTCATCTCCTGGGTCAGCCTCAAGCGACCAAAGTCCTGAACCGCCTGCATGCAGGGTTGGGTCTGCGGCTTCCAGTGCATCTTTACACCTGCTGTTTCGTCCCCTGCCTATCGCTACAGGGCTTTTTTGGAATTGGATTTGTTCTTCAAGCCTGTGCAATGGATTTTTCTGGTGGAGCGCAGCGTGCACAGAACTGGCCTCACTCTTTAAACCAAAGGTTCATCTGCTGGCCTTGCAAGCATGGATGGTAGCAGTGAGGTCCTCGGGTCGTAGGTTTGATTAGAGTTTCCTTCTCTTAGATGGTTGACCTTACAGGGTTGGACAAGCACCATCTGCCCGGGTTTGGGATTAGAGTTTTCCTTCTCCTAGGATGGTTGCCATAAGGCTAGCGAGCCCATCCTGCCCTATGACGCTCTTTGTCAGACCCTTCGGTTTTGACCTGTCTGGCATGGGAGACCCTATCGGTGGCTATTATACCACCGCCAGCATAGCTCAAAACATCATTAGGGTACGCAAGCCTCTCTCCCACGACAAGGGGGCGTCAATGGAGAGGCTACACCTCCTAATTTGGTGTCATCTGCAAACTTGATAAGCATGCCCTCTATTCCCTCATCCAAGTCATTAATAAAGATGTTGAATAGCACTGGGCCCAGGACAGAACCCTGTGGCATCCCACTAATCACTTCTCTCCAGGATGAAGAGGAGCCATCGGTGACTACCCCTTGGGTTCGGTCAGTCAACCAATAACAAAACCACCTAACAGTTGCATTGTCTAGCCCACAGGTTACTAACTTTTTTGCAAGAATATCATGGGGGACCTTGTCAAAAGCCTTACTGAAATTAAGATACACTACATCCACAGCATTCCCTTCATCTACCAAGTATGTAACTCTATTAAAAAAAAGAGATAAGATTAGTCTGGCGCGACTTGTTTTTGAGAAATCCATGTTGACTTTTAGTGATCATGGCATTCCTTTCTAAGTGCATCAAGCATAAGATTTTTTCTTCAATCCCCTCCCCAAGTAATAGAAAAGCACAATCAGTGCAAGAAGTAATGTAAGTTACTTTTTCAACACTGCAAGAAGTAATTAGACTGGACTACTTTTCAGTTGCTATCTCTCTCTCTCTCTCTCTCTCTGGCTTTTCTTCGCAAACGAAGATTCAGGAAGAACTCATCCCGCGCTTTCTGCAATAACAAGTAATTGCAGAACAATTATAGTATTACTATAACAAGTAATAAAATGCTTTAAAAAATAATTTCCCAGTCTCTGGAAGTTTTCTGGTTCTGTCTAGAATGTATACCTTCCAATGTATATTAACACACATACCTTCCAGCCCTGGTGGTGCAGTGGTTAAATGCCAGTACTGCAAGTCACCACATTGCAAGTTCAGTTCCAGCTGGCTCCAAGGTTCACTCAGCTTTCCATCTTTTCGTAGGTCGGTAAAATGAGTACCCAGTTTGTGGGGGCAATTAGCTAACACACACTGGAAACTGTTTAATGCAGTGTAGATGTGTAAATAGCTATTACAATTTGTAAGCTGCTCTGATAGCCTTGTGGCTGAAGAGCGGGGTATGAATGAATAAATAAATAAATAAATAAATAAAATATAAATTGATGGTCTGAGTACAGACCCAAACCAGCATAAGCATACACAAGTAGATCTGGGGAACCCCAAAGTTTTATGTAGAGGGGAATGAAGGTCTGAGCCTGTTCAGCTGACTGTCTAGGGAAGAAATGGAATATCCTAGAACAGGGCTTGGCTGGTTGGCTGGAATGCTGGTCAGGAATATTTTGTTGGAGGTCCCTCTTATTCTCTCTTTAAAAAGCGTGTTCCTGGATCTGTGAGTACTTCCAAAGAAGGTCTTTACTGTGCAATTGCACTACCTCATTCTGGAAAGCTGACTGCATTGCCAGATAGCTTTGCTTTCCATTTGCTGACCTCCTATGTTTTCCCTTTGTTTATCCTTTGTTTCTTACCAGAGAAAATCCTTTAAGAAAAAAGATGAACTAACTACAAGATGCCTTTGAATGGTGAGCAGTAGGAGCCCTTTCAGATAGCCTAAATACCCTAAAGGCACCAGATCTTGTCTGATCTTGGAAGCTAAGTGGGGTCAGCCCTGGTTAGTACTTGAATGGGAGATTGCCAATGAATACCAGGTGCTGTGGGCTATATTTCAGAGGAGGAACTGACAAAATCAACTGAATATTCCTTGTCTAAGAAAACCCTATGATATTCATGGGGTTGCCATAGGTCGACAGACAGGAAGGATACCATCTTGGGAGAAAGGCAGGATATAAATCTAATAAATAAATAAATAAATAAACTTCAAAGCACATACACAGGAGCCCTTTGTTTGGAAGCAGGCTGCCTCTGTGGTGACCAAGGGCACGTCCAGATGAAACCTCCTTACACTCAACTGTACAACTGGGAAAACATGGCAGGGTTATAAGACAAAGTGATGTTGCCACCTAGAACTCTCATCAAATTCTGTGATCAAAGCAGGACAACGGTGTGATAAGAGACCTTGTCTGGGAGCACCCCAAGAAAGAAGCCTGGTTTGAGGCTATGTGGAGCAAGCCAGTTCACTTCATTGGGCTCTACAGGAGAAGATGTATAGGCTGCCATTTGCAATAAAGTTGAGAGATGGCAAAATTTATCTTCATCCCACACAAGTTACTAGGGCAGAACAGTAAGAGCTGTTCTGGATGAGACCAAGTTCATGACCCTCCGGGTATCTAGGGGCACATAATTACTTAAATAGCCATTTAAAATGTGAGGAAGAGCTTTCTTCTATCTGGCCTGCATCTGCTGCCAATTAGGGATCCGCCAGAGTGCCTCAAAGTATCAATAGTTTCCAATTTTTTATGTTTTGATAGTGCCTGCCAATTCATGGGCTTGTGTTTAGACTTGAAATATCCCAGGTTTTCCTCCCTCCCTCCCTGTGTTCTTCCCCCTCCCAATGATCACATGCCACAACGAATCTTGTGCAACATTTCAGAAACTGATTTTCACCAATTTCCACTGAGCCCTTTTTATTATTATTCAGGAGTTACAGTCAAAGTTCTAATCTGATTTAGCAATATTATACTAGTTAAGCATTAGGGTCATTTTTTAGTGCTAACATTCCTCTTTCCCTTGCTTATCTCTGTTGAATTTGTGTTTTGGAAACAATAGCTATGTTTGCTTGGCAGCAGCCATCTTTACTAAGTGTCAGACAGTAGAAACACACAAGGCAAGTAATCAATGCACTTCATTTCAGAAAGTAATGGCTTCAAACTTGGGCCAAAAAGGGAAGACATTTTCATATTAAAGGCTCATAACAATACAGTGTAAACATAAAACCTACATTGGCCACACTGTTAGTATGACCTACTACCCCTTCCCCATAATATCTCATAATTGGAAATATTGGACACTTTTCAGGGTCAGGTTGGTTGGGGCAAACCAAAAAGGTCAGTTGGAGGTCACAATGACCTGGGATGTGTCTTAGAAATATTATGGCAAGAAAGCCCATATTAAGATTGTACAGAAGCCCCTTAGTAAACACAGTCATTAAGGAGGTATGTGCTAATCCTTACTTCCAGCCTTGGGCACCTCAGCAATGATTCACTCAATCAAACAAATAAGTGACCATTCCCAAATCTATTCCTACAGAAGTCTCTCCTGTCCAACCATGAAAAGTTGTCATAAACCCAGCAATTCCTATCTCCCAGCCATTAGTGCAATCAGTTGAGTTTGGGTTTTTGTGTCTATCCGGTGAGAAAGCCATCCAGGCTTTATCGTAACCAGAGTACCCTTCAGGATATGCAGTAGGGCACAGGTTCTTAACCTGGGGTCTGTGGACCCCCAGGACTCCGCAGAATCCTCACAAAAGGGCCACCATCAGTGGCCCTCGCTTCCTACTTTGGCCAGTGTGAAGCAAACCTTTCTCATTCACCTCTACCCTTCCTATGGTCCTGTGCTCCTAAGCCTACAAAGAGCAGCTCAGCTTTTCTCTCTCTTGAGAGCCTAGACTAGAGAGCAGGCTGGGCAGCAAGGGATGAGCCCCAACTCCCACCAGACACAGCAAGCAGTGCTCATGTGGGGTGAGGAATGGGGGAAGGGAAGTGGGGAAGGGAGAAGACAGAGATCAGTCAGCAGTGCATGGGGTTTGAAGGAGAAGAGGAAAAGATTGATCTCTTGGATTATTTCCTGCTAAGCAGTACCATAGCTCCAGGAACCATAGCTGAGTGGGGTTAGTATCAGATGGGGCAGAGTTGGGGGGGGCTGCGAGGCAGGAGGAAATGCTGGTTGGAAAATCTGCCTCGCTGAAAGAAGGTACTTAATTGTAAAGTATTAAATACATAGGGTCAAGGAAGGGATGTTAGGGAATGTAACAGAGAGACGATGAATTGGTTGAAGGCTAGGAGTGTGAATTATGATTGCTGGGTAATAAGGGGTGGTATTGTGAAACAGGAGCCAGCATGGTGTAGCGGTTTCAGTGTTGGACTACTATTCTGAACAAATCTTGCTAAGAAAACCCCATGACATGGTTGCCTTAGGGTCACCATAGGTTGGAAATGACTTGAAGGCACACAGTGACAACAAAAGCAACAACCAAATGCCTTTTGTAACATCAATTTCTGCTCTCAGTTATCTTAAAAATACGTATAGAAACCATTTGAAAAACATAGTCAGAATTCAATACAAGTTTCAGATATTAACAAGGCTTGTAAGTGAAATGCAGCACCAGTTTTCTCAATAATTAATTAATCAAAATTAACAAGTAATATTAGGCCAAGGTTAAGTGTTCAGGTGTTGTTGTTGTTATTATTTCAAATTTGTATGGAATCTTTTCAATAAAAATATTATAATAGGAGTGTGTGCATTTACTTATTTCTCCCTTCTCTCCAAATCAAGACTCTCGACTTTAAATAAGTATTTGATGCACTTTAGGGTTTTTAATTTTGAGTTAATGTTGGGGGTCCGTGGCAACAAAAGATATTTAAAGGGGGTCTCTGGTAAAGAAAAGGTTAAGAACCACTTCAGTAGCGTATAAATATTAGTCCTACAACAATAGAAATTTGTGCCATGGTGCAGAAACCTGACCACATTGTTTCTCGGTGCGCCCTGGATTGGCACTTCATATGCCACCCTTAGACACCTGTCTGAGTATCTTCGCTGCAAGAAACTTCTCTCTCCAAGACTGGTAATTATCACCGTATATTCCCAAATCTCTTCTTCTATCCAGTCTTTCTGCCTGACTCCTGTGTAGCCTTGTATAATTCTTAGGAACATGTGTGTATTGCGTGTGTGAGTGCATTTTGTGTTATTTCCAATAAAAATACTTTACTTCATTTTAAACTGGAGTGCTCTCTGCAGTTAGTACATATATATATATATATATATATATATATAGAAAGATCCTTGAAGTTACCCTCCTCTCGCGGTCATCCTTTTGAGCTAATAACTCCCCCAGGTAGTAATATAGATTTTGGCGCCATGGGTGGGCCTCTAAAGCACCCCCCCCACCTCACTGTTAAATGTGCACAGACAACCTATCAATCCAGGAGAAACGGGTAGTAAATTTACAAGTGGAGGCACTTACCACTCAGCACAGCATCTTTTGAAATTATTGCTATCTAGGCAAGCCCGCTCTGAACAAACATTAACCTGGGAGTGGGAATAAAGAGTTTTTGGTAATGTGAAGAGCACCTTCAAGATGAAGAAAGTATCATGGTTCTCCAAAACAAAACTGGTTTGTACTGTATAGGAATAAAACTTTGGCATTTCTTGAAACCTTTTTTCTCCATCTGGAGGCGTGATCAGTTTCAGTGGATGCTTCTGAGCTCAAATATTAGAGGGTAACCTCTTCACTGACAGGAACTTGGTACAGGGAGCAGAAGAACTACTAGAGATGACCTCACCTCTTACACACACAGCCTACTGGGCATGATAGAAGCCATTTTACTTATATTATCAGAATAAACAGAGGGAGAGGGGATGATGACCAAAATTATTGTTGTGTACTTTCAAGTTGTTTCTGACTTACGGCTAGCCGAAGGCAAATGTCTGTGAATGTCTGTGCACATTCAACAGTGTAGCCAATGTAAGTTTTACATTTATATCATATTGCTATGAGCCTTTAATAGGAAAATGACCCCCCCCTTTTTTTTTCCTACCCTAAGTTTGAGTCAGTGCTGATGTCTTCTGACTAGAACTGAAAGATCTCTCAAGTGCTTTAGTGCTGGGAGGAGAATGGAGATGATCCTGTGGAAAGGATCACAGTTCATTCAACAAAAAAACACATGGGTCCCTTTGGTCTCATTTTTTAAAAAAACATATTTTGCTTTCTTCCATGTGTTAGAAAGAGGTTTAGGATTGCCCCATAAGAATATAATAGCTAGGAATGTTTGTATGAAGTGGCAACATGCAAACACACAAGTAAACTAAGGCCAATTAATTGCTAACAACCTGAATTTTTGTGGGAAATCTTTCCTTCATATGACACATAAAACTTAAAAGAGTACAGCTTTCTGTGTGTATATTTACAGAGTATAGAAAAGTTACATTTTTGAATTATAACTCCACTGGCTGAGAGGTGTCTGGGAACTATTTAACATTTCCAGTTTCTATGTATGTGTATACATTTATATGTTACATAAACATGGGTACCAGGGAGAGGGAAGACTGTTTTATAAGGTGACATTGAAAGCTGAACAAACACACTCGGTAAGCAGAGGTGGAGATTAAGATGACATTATATTCAGCACGAGATAGACCTCGGCTGAAAGCCCAATGTAAATGTGCCTGAGATTCATATCTCTAAACCTCCTGCTTATTCACAATGCAGCTAGAAAATCTAGCTTTCTATGTAGTACTACTATTCTAGTAATTTTTAAGATTAAATATTTTGGGCTGTTTGTGTTATCATTTTGTATGGCACTGTCACTATACAGTATCTGGCAGCCTGTATCTCCCTGTAGGAGCCGGCCTGGGCCCTGAGAACCTGAAGAGAGGCCCTCCTCTCAGTCCCACTGCCATTGCAACTATGGCTTGTGGGGGTGCGAGAGAGGGCCTTCTTGGTGGCTGCCCCTAGACTCTTGAGCTCCCCTCCCAGGGAGACCAGAATGGCCCCCTCTTCATTGTCTTTTTGTCAGCAGGAAAACCCATTTTTATTTCAACAGGCTTTTATTTCAGAAACTTTTTAAAGAACACAATAAGGGGTTATGTTGTCCGTGAGCTGCTCTTTGCTGATGATGCTGCCTTTGTTGCCCACACAGAAGCAGCTCTGCAGCGTTTAACATCCTGCTTCGCAACATCTGCAGAGCTGTTTGGGCTGGAAGTCAACTTGAAGAAAACGGAAGTTCTTTACCAGCCTGCACCACAGGACGAACACAACCATTTCCACATTGCCATCAACAACTCTGTGCTCAAGTCCGTTCAGCAGTTCACCTACCTGGGAAGCATCATCTCCTCAGATGCCAAGATTGACAAAGAGATAGATCACAGATTAGCAAAGGCATATAGCGCATTCGGAAGACTTTACAAAAGAGTCTGTAATAATAAACACCTGAGGCAAAGCACAAAAATCAATGTGTATAGAGCCATTGTACTATTTTCCTTTACGGGTCTGAAACATGGGTCACCTATCGCCAACACTTACAACACCTTGAACGCTTTCATCAGCGCTGTATACACACAATCCTAAATATACACTGGACTGACTGTGTGACGAATGTTGCTGTCCTTGAGCAAGCAGGGATTACCAGCATTGAGGCCATGATATTGAGAACACAGCTGCGCCGGGCAGGGCACATTTCTAGGATGGAGGACCATCGCCTCCCAAAAATAGTACTCTACAGTGAACTCACCACAGGTCAGTGTAAGAGGGGCGCTCCAAAAAAGTGATACAAGGACTCCCTGAAACAACATCTCAGGATCGGCCAAATTGATCACCAACAATGGTCCACCCTGGCCTCACATCGGGAGGCATGGAGACACACTATCCACAATGCTGCAGCCTTATTTGAGAACTCACACTGAACAAGTCTTGAAGAGAAATGACAACCCAGAAACATCACCCAAGGAGACCTTCTGCTGTGCTTTCTGCAACCGGACTTGTTTATCTCGGATTAGCCTTTTTAGTCATCAGCGTGCTTTCAGAAAGTGCGGGATGAGTCCTTCCTGAATCTTCGTTTGCAAAGAGAAGCCAGAGAGGGGAAGGGGTTATGTATTGTTTCAAACTCAACTGTTTTAAATGGCTTTCTCCTTTTAATTATATTTTCTTCTTTTAAGTGTAGCTGTGAACTCTTTTAATACTGTTCTAATCCCATTTTAATGTTCACTTTTTTGTAAATTTTTAGCTGTACTGTATTGTTCTTTTTATTGAGCAAGCAGGGATCACCAGCATTGAGGCCATGATATTGAGAACACAGCTGCGCTGGGCAGGGCACATTTCTAGGATGGAGGACCATTGCGTCCCAAAAATACTACTCTATGGTGAACTCGCCACGGGTCAGCGTAAGAGGGGTGCTCCAAAAAAGCGATACAAAGACTCCCTGAAACAACATCTCAGGCTTGGCCAAATTGATCACCAACAGTGGTCCGCCCTGGCCTCACATCGGGAGGCATGGAGACGCACTATCCACAATGCTGCAGCCTTATTTGAGAACTCACGACGAACAAGTCTTGAAGAGAAACGACAACGCAGAAAGAATCACAACCCAAAAACATCACCCAAGGAGACCTTCTGCTGTGCTTTTTGCAACTGGACTTGTTTATCTCGGATTGGCCTTTTTAGTCATCAGCGCGCTTGCAGAAAGCGCGGGATGAGTCCTTCCTGAATCTTCGTTTGCGAAGAAAAGCCAGAGAGAGAGAGAGAGATTGTTCTTTTTAAACTGTAAACCCCCCTTGAATGCCAGTTTGGAGAGAAAGGCGGGATAATGACAAAAATAACAGTGCAGGTGGGATCAGTACCCCCGGTTTCACCTACCCACAGTCAGGGGGGAAAGGTCTCTCTAGGCATCTGGAGGACCATAGAGTTGCACTTGAGGTAGTCTCTAGGGATCAGAGCGTTCTCCAGTGCGACTCTATGGTATTTCATGGCAGTTCACTGTTATACGCAGTTTTGCATATCTGCAGTAAGTCCAAGAACCACCAACAACCCCCTTGTGGATACGGGGGTGACCTGTAACAATATACCAAAGTAAAACGATAACAGTGCTATGGGGGTGATTCCCCTACTCCCAACACATGCAAGATGCTTTGTGACTGTTGCTACATTAACCTTACAATGATGGTGGGAGACTTTTGGGTTGAGAGGTGTGTTAGTGGGCACCCAGCAAACTTAATGTTGAAGCAAGGATCTGAATCTGTGGTTTTAGCACCAAAGCCCAAGCCTCTCTGCTGTTTCTTTAACACCCCTCCAGATCCCTGCCTGACTGCACAAGCGAGCCAAACCATTGCTTGGATCACAATGTGCAGCTCCAAGGATGGAGCACTGGATTGTGTGCAGTGTTGTAACACAGTGGTCTTCGAACCATGTTCCTAGGACCCCTGGGGTTCCTCCAAGTGTGTCAGCTGAACCTGGATGACAATGTTAACCATGGTGGACAAACTTCCATGAACGATAGTGTGCTTGTCACTACTATCCTTTATTGTAGGAGAGGCTTGAAAGTTTTTAAAAACTATTAACAACAGTATACAACAACAACACAGCCACCCAAGAATCTGTAGTGGGCCAAAAGAGCCGCTTAGCCTTCTCCCTTCATGCTACTTTCTGCTCACAGTTTGACTATTGTGGGAAGCTCAGTTCAAATGGACAAATCAAAAGGCAAAGTTTAAAAGGTTACCAAAACAGGTGCTTTTGGTGGAGTGTGGTGAGAGATTTCCATCTGTCTTGGATCTAAAATATGGAGGTGGCATGCAGACACATTGATGCCTTTATGCCCAGCAGGACTGGACACTGTTCACCCAGATCTATTCATTAGGTTCATTCAGATTTACTTTTAATGTATATCTATTAATAGACATTAGTAAAGCTTAAGTTAACTTGAAGCTGCATGTCTCTTTTGTCATTGGAATTCAGAGCAAAGTAATGTACGTTTGAGTCAGGCCTCCTTAAACTGTTACTCTACTAGAGGGAAGTTAACAATTAACAAGGTAATTGGTGGGAAAAGTTATTTTTGGATTACAGCTTTTAGAATCCTCCCGTCACCATAGCCATGCTAGCTGGGATATTCTGGGAGTTGGAGTCCCAAAAATAATGTTTCCAAGTTCTGGCCCTAGTCAAATATGACCTTCCTGAGATCCTTCTGTGATGCACCAGGTATTCCTAGATGATACAGGAAAGACTGCCATGAAGATAGAAAAATTGTTGGAGGGGGTGCTGGCATATACAACTCCAGCCTTGAGTGATATGGGAGGGCTAGAGAGCAGGCAGTTCAAGGATTTTTATTTCTTTCTGCATGAAGGGAAATAGATTGTTAGGGGATAAATTCAAAATTATTACAGTCAATAGACAGAACAGTAGTTACTCTGGTAGCAGTGGGATCTAATGTGATTAGTTAAACGGTAAGCATGAATGCATTCTGAGAGGCAGAGAAAGAAAAGACTTTTGAGGTCATGCAGTGAGTCAGAGGAAGAGCTAGAAGGAGAGATCAGAGCTGGAATGTCAGCATAAATCCCTTGGCACCAAACCTTGAAAGGAATTTATAAACCAGGGGCATTGCTGTCTCCTAGTCATAGCCTCACCCCTGTCCCCACAACCCATGTCAACATTATTGCTATTAAGAGCCTGGGCACCTCGAGAAAGGCCAGCCTTTGCATACTTCCCAAGCTGCCCAGTTTCATTTCATGTGCAGGAGGCTGGATCTCAGAGGTATGCTGATGGCGTTCCTATCCATTCTTGGTGCTTGGCAGGCTTGGCTGTTGCTGTGTGTGTGTGTGTGTGTGTGTGTGTATTCCTGGGGCCTTTCCTCTCTCTCTCTCTCTCTGGATATGAGGCA
This sequence comes from Gambelia wislizenii, assembly GCA_030847615.1. Classification (NCBI taxonomy): domain Eukaryota; kingdom Metazoa; phylum Chordata; class Lepidosauria; order Squamata; family Crotaphytidae; genus Gambelia; species Gambelia wislizenii. The sequence continues at coordinate 266,930,488 of JAUMIR010000002.1, forward strand.
GCTTCATACCTTCAGCTGGTGCCAGGGAGTTCTGCCAATACAAACAGGCTGTGTCCCCTCTAGGAGAAATTCACCAAACTTGGGAGAAAAATGGGGGATGTGACTGCACAGATTCACAAGGATTTATCCTTCTGCTGGGATCTTTCAAAGACTGTGACATGCTGGACTGGAAGGTTGTCTGGAGGAAGACAAAGGGCTAGGGTTGTTCTCAAGATTCCCTGTTCATTTGTTTTTGCTCTCTTTTTTGGTGTCCCTGCTTGCTGAGCATAACACACAAGCAATTTGCTGATTGCCACATTTGCAGCTAATACCTAACTGGCACAGGAGAGATGAATTCAGTTTGTTTGACCATTTTTAGACAGCTCCATGCCCACCAACTGTCCCAGTTTGGCAGAGACAGTCCCAATTAATCTGCCACCCTGCTTTTTCAACTGCTTTTAAAATGTCCCTGTTTCTCTCTCCTCCTCTAACTTTCCCTGCTTGCTTCAATTACTGCAAACTGAGTTTGCAGCTAAGTGCAAAATTAACTCAGCAGAGGGGAAAGGAAAGAAGGGATTGGAATCTGGCCCTTCCCAGTAGGCTCAGCCAAAAGCAAACTGTGGCAGCCTCTCCTAGCTTGTGTGTTCTTCCTCATTAATAACTTTTGCCACCTTGACCACGCTCTGATGGAGCTTGGCGACAGATGTTCAGATTTTCACCTGTGAAATATTGGAGGGTATGTCCTTTATTCCACACTTGTGCACAACTTTTACAACCCTCCAGCTAGCTATGCAACTGAAGGAGAAGGGGAAGCAATGCCAGTGATTCAGATGTTGCCATTATGTGTGGCTTGGCTCATTTGTGTGAATCTATTAGAGACCTTTGCTCTGGAGGCACATTTCTGACTTGTAGTGCTTGTCTGTGTCACATAGGCAAGGTTGGATTCGGGGGCAAGTGACCCAGATGACTGCCAGAACAGCCTGGCCTAGCTGAGGCTTGTTGTGGACTATCTACTCAACAGGCAAAGGGAGGCAAGTATAAATAGTCCACCTTCTCTTGGACAGCTCACCATACTGCATGGCCAGCACTGCATTAACAATCTGTTTGCTTTTAATTGGTGGGAAAATGTTCGGCATCAGCATTCATTCAGCAAACAGTGTGCCTGGGAATGGCTGCAGTAAGAGCCATGCATGCAAATTTGTCATCTTAAACGGCAAGCACAAATCCTGCATGAAAATTGTGCATCAACATTGTGGAGTGAGCTATAAATGTAATAAAAATAAGGTATTCAAAAGCTGAACAAATGGAAGGGGCCATGTGCCAAAATGCTTCTATCCTGAGGTGCCATTTGGTACAGGACCTGCATCACCCCTGTGTTGTGGTAGCATTGGGAATTTTTATTTGCAACAAAATGTACATCACATGTGGTTGACAAATTGTGAGCATGTGAACAACTTCAGTGATCACTGATATCATAGAAATATCATGAGGTTAATAAATTTTGCTATAGGAGAAAGTTGAAGGGTGGGACATTTATCCACCAGCCAGGAAAACGGGGCCGTTGGGAGGTTTCACCTCCTGCCTCCCTGAAAGCCCACTATGGCATTTGTGAGAACAACCTGACCCCATCTATCAGCCAGAGGAGGAGCTACAGCTTTCCTCTTCCCTCCCCATTCTTTTTTCCTTTTCCAATGGTTGTATTACATTGTGAGCCTGCAGGCTGGGCCTGTCTTATCTCTCCATATATGTGTAACACAACATTCTAGGCACTCTGTTAATTCATTTTTTAGCAAACCCACATGGACACTCTGTTCATTCTACAATTTTTGTTTTTAGTAGCAAAATTATTCAGGCCTGCTATATATGGATTAAAACTTCACCACCACTTTATGATGTTTTTGATCTTTATAAAATATTATGGAAATTTCTAGCCTTTGAGAGCTACATTTTGCTTGAACCTTCTAAAACAGTCATAGTCATGTACTTGAAGGGGGATATAATGGTTTCGATGTTGGACTAGGACAGTGGAGGTCAGGGTTCGAATCCCTCTAGGCCATGGAAACCCCCCCCCCGTGACCTTGGGCAAATCACACTCTCTTGGCCACAGAGGAAGGCAATGGCAAACCCCTCTGAACAAATCTTGCCAAGAAAACCCTATGACAGTTTCTCCTTAGGATTGCCATAAATCAGAAATGACTTGAAGGGAGGCAACAACAACAACATAAAAGAGAAGGGACATCATTAATGAGGCAGTGAAAAACAAAAAACTAGGTGAAGTGAAAACCCAAGTGTGACATTATAAGTTATTTGTTCTGTAATTGTGAAAGTGAACTTGTGCTTTTAGTCTTGGAAAAATTTAAGTGGTGACTATAAAGGTGTGTCTCACTAAATATTCAGTGAGAAACCATCTTGCTGATGACCAATAAAAGACTGGTGTGGTTTGCTATTTTAACTATTTACCAGTTTGTGGATCTTTCTGACACTATGGGCCTGTCTAAATGGTGAAAATACTCCTCATGGAATTCACTGGGAATCCTACCTGTCTAAAAAGGATCCAGCACCAATCCACACTATTTGGAAGGACGGGGGCCCCAAACAGCAAAAACAATGGGGTAAAAGCCTTCGCAGATTTCCCCATACTTTTCCACAAACCTCAAGGCAGGTGTGCACTTTTGCTCATTTGGACTATTGAACAATTAAAAAAAAAACTTGTAGGGAAGTACAAAGCTGATTGGCCAGAGGTGAGCATGGGCAGAGCTTGTTAGGAGGGCAAGTGCCCACTGCAGCCATATTGGATTTTCGCCTTAGCAATCGGTCCCTAAGGCAATAAAAAATATCAATATTCTGTTTTGCTTTTTTTATACAATTGGAGAATTGCTCTATTGCACTAGCAAACCTTGGGATGACTTTTTAAAAAAAACGGCAGTGAAGAACTAACGCGAGTAAATCACTCACTGCCGCCATCAGGAATACGGGGCTTATGGGGGCTCCCGAGGCCAAAAAACCCATTTGGACATGTCGATGCTGCTGCGAGATGCCAGTATGCTATGATTGTATGTTTTAATTTTTCTTTCTTCTAAGATATATATATATATATATATATATATATATATTAAGTAATGCATGTTTTTAATCCTTCGTAATTTAATATTATTTTAAGGGGCGGGTGGGCTAGGGTATTGTGAGTATGGGGTTTTTATATTGTAAGCCACCCCGATTGCGTTGCAGAGGGGCGGGATATAAATAAAATTTTATTATTTATTATTATTATTATTATAGTACTACAAGGTATTTGAGATTTTTTCCCCTCGTATGTTTCATTGTGAAAGGGAAGGGGAGGCAAAAGGTATGGCCTGAATCTAGACTGTCTGAAAGACCTACATATCTCCCCGTATGAGCTTGCTCATGTTTCCAGGTCCTCAAGGGAGGGCTTTCTCTTGATCCCACCACTATCACAACAGGCATGTTTGGTGAGGACAAAGGAGAGGGCCTTTTCTGTGGCTGTTCCCAGACTCTGTAATTCCTGCCTACAGGAAGCTAGGTAAGCTCTCCCTCTGTTCTCTTTCTGCTGACAGGCCTCTGAGTATTAACTGTGTGTTATGGAAGGCCTTCTAATTTGGGTGTGTTGTATTTGTATTTTTTTTTCATTATCATTCTATTTTAATTGCTTTTTAAAAATAGTTTCAAATTACTATTTTAATATGATTGTTTGATTTTTATTTTTTTTTACTTTTGTACTACAAATTGTTTTAACTATACAGTATTTTGTTTTAACTCAAATTATGCCCTGCCATGGATCCTATACTGGGAGGAAAGCAGGATATAAATTAAATAAATAAACAGTAAATAAATGAAGCATCCTTTCAAATTAAGAAACCTACTGCAGCATTGCTCTAATGTCTCTGCAGTTTAGATGTTTAATATTAGAGAACATTTAAGTCATTTAATTTTTTAAAAAAAAAAAGCTGTATAATGAGGATTTATTTTATTTTATCTAAAAAATTGCTTATATGCAACATGGATAAATATAGATAAACAGATCCATGTATGCAGATTTATTATTTTGTATGAATCAAATTGTATGGAAGAAATCCTGCATCAAATTTATTAAATGCAATTTTTGTAATAAAAAGGTATTTAGAAACTAAATGGGGTGTCAAAGACCGTCCCCATCTGAGATACTATTTGATCTGGGACACCCTTCCAGGCTGGTGACCTCCAGAAGTGGTGGACTATAATCACCATATTCTCCAGCTCCCATACCCTCCAACTGTCCTGATTTGGCAGGGATAATCCTGTTCTTCCACTTTTTCCAGCTGCTTTTTAAATGTTTCTTTTCTTCTCTCACTCTCCCCCTTTGTACTCAATTGAGTATTTTGCACTCGATTAACCTAGTGGGGCGGGAGAAAGGTGAGTGGCTGATCTAAGATACAATTTGGTAAAGTTCCTGTTCTGAATTACAACTTTCAATATCCCCCAGCCGCATGATCAGTGCTTGCTGTTTTAGTAATGATTATACCCACATAAAATAATAGTAGCTTTCCCAAACTCTGATCCAGATGAACCAGTTACACATCAGTTCATTTATAACTAGTGTGTGTGACCTGTGCAGTGTTGTGTATGATTCTCCTATGGGACCAAATGGTTTCTAAATCCCTGCAGTGTGCTACAGTTTAGATGAGATGTGAACACAAAAAGAGATTAATGAACCAAAAACATATTTTCGTATTTGACAATATTGGCTAACTTGAGGAGACTTAAGCACTTTGGGTACCACCTGAATGGTAACAGGACCAGCAAATCACATGCTTCCTTTTGGAGAGGTGATTAAATATTTTTTGGGAATGGCTCAAAGAATCAGACACCAACTAGCAGTTTCCCACCCCTACGTGTATTCTCCATTTCCCAGAGCTAAGACATGAAGAAGGGTTACAAAGCTTAGCCAAAATAAGAGGCTAGAAAGACCTACCCAGAACTGGCTGTAAGTAGCACACCTGTATCTGCTGATTCGCCATCTGCTGATTCAATTATCTACGGATAGTGACAGCAAGGGGGGTGGACAGGAGGGAGGAGGGAGGACTAGATCTCACCTCCCTTCTCCCTTCACTCCGGAATCACTCCCGTAGTGAGAATGGCGATAGAGGGGCAAAGGGAAGGGAGGAGGAGATCTCGCCTCCCTTCTCCTTTGGGATCACACCCCGGGATCGCTCCTGTTGTGGGAGTGGCGACCAGGGCGTTTGCTATTATTCATGGATTTCATTATCTGTGGAGCCCCATGGATCCCCTGTGGATATGGGGGGTCCTGCTGTAACATTAGGCAGAGTGTTTTTGTGTTTCTGTAATGAAAGAGCAGGAAATTATTAGTGGTTTGATTCTTAGAGGTTGTCTAAATAGTAAAAAAAAAAAACTCATGGAATTCACTGGGAATCATACCTGTCTAAACGGAATCATGCAGCAATCCACACTATTCGGAAGGAGGGGGCCCAGAACGACAAAAACAATGCAGGAAAAACCTTTGCGGCATTTCCCATAGTTTTTTTCTAAAACAGAGAAGGGTGTCTGTATTCCTGCTCATTAGGACAATTGAACAAAAACTGATTTGAAGGGAAGCACAAAGCTGATTGGCCAGCTGAGAGCAGGGCCGGGGCTTGCTAACATTGCAAGCACCCACTGCCACCATGTTGGATTTTCGCCTTAGTGAACAATCATTAAGGCGATAAAACGGGGATGGGGGTGGGGGGATTGCTTTCCTGTTAAATTGGAAAGTCACTATATCGCTCCAGCTGACCTTGGATGACAGTTTTTTTTAAAAAAAGAATGGCAGTGCTGAAGAACTAATGTGAGTCTCTCTCTCTGGCTTTTCTTCGCAAACGAAGATTCAGGAAGGACTCATCCCGCGCTTTCTGCAAGCGCACTGATGACTAAAAAGGCCAATCCAAGATAAACAAGTCCGGTTGCAAAAAGCACAGCAGAAGGTCTCCTTGGGTGATGTTTTTGGGTTGTGATTCTTTCTGTGTTGTCGTTTCTCTTCAAGACTTGTTCGTCGTGAGTTCTCAAATAAGGCTGCAGCATTGTGGATAGTGCGTCTCCATGCCTCCCGATGTGAGGCCAGGGCGGACCACTGAGTAACACCATCTGGAATGTGAAGCTTATGGGGGCTTCTGAGGCAAAAAATACTGTTAAGACATGTCGCTGCTGCTGCAAAATGCCAATACTACGAGGTACTCTGTTCCCCCCTCCATGTAGATGGGCCCTTAGTGTTTTCTTTAACTGACAAAGTGATTGGACTGGTCTTGGATACTATACACCTAAATGGGTGGCATTTGCTACTTTACCTCAGGGAATATTATTGGGCTGTTCCTAGCTTGAGTTATGCACTTCTGAGAACTGAGGTGTCCAAATGGTGAAAAAACTCCTCACGGAATGTGAGGAGAATCCCACCTGTCCTAATGGTATTCCTTGTGATTTTTTCGTATTGTGCAGGGGGGCAAAAAAGGCCAAAACCTCACCAGAAAAGCCTTCATGGCTTTTCCTATCTTTAAAAAAAAAACAAAAAAACAATGAGGTGGTGCACATTTCTGCTCATTAGGACAAGCAAGTCGATCTGATTTCCTTGCCGAAATGAGAGGAAGCACAAATATGATTGGCCGAATGAACACAGGGGGCAGGGCTTGCTAACAAGGCAAGTGCCCGCAGCTGCCATTCCGCCCCCCAAGCAATTGGTGATGAGGAAAGGAGGAGGGCGGCTGTCAATTCCTCCCACCCACCCATCCCCGGCCAGCACTGCTGCCGCCACTACAGAGCCAAGGAAGGGGGAGTGCTCTCTCACCCTCTTCTCCTTTCCTCACCTGTCATCTGGGATGCAAAGCTTATGGAGGCTGCTGGGGACAAAACCACCATTAAGACAAGTCACAGCTGCTGCGACTTGCTCTTACTGTGGGTCACTACGTTTTTTCTCCCTTAGTATAGATGGGGCCTTAGAAAGCTGTATTGGTTTTGCTCTGGTTTCAGAGTCTGGTCTTGCACATTCTACATTATTTGGTCTGGCTTGTCGGATGCTTAAAAGTTACAATGAGAGGACTGGTAGTTTTCCTATTGATTCTGCCCATTGCAGTTCAGTCTGTGCCTTCATTTTGGAGTGGCTAACTGGCTAAGGAAGGCTGAAAGTGTTTGCATGAACGTTCCGGTTAATATTTAATGCTCCATTTTAAGCAGACTGTATTTATAGTGCACATAAAATCTGCATATTTCCTGGCCTTAACTGTAGGGTTTTTTTTTTACTATCTACAAAATTTAGAGACATGCTAACTGCCACTCAAACTTAGCATATGTACTTAATCATCTAAATCATGAGTGGGCAAGATGTGACCCTCCAGCTGCTGCTGGGCTGCAACTCCAAGCTTTCTGATGTCTGGCTATGCTGGCTGTGATTGGTGAGAGCTGCAGTCCAACAACATGCAGGGGCCTGTGTGCTTCAACAAGTGATCTAGTTTAATTCAAACACCACAAATGGGAGATTAAGGAACAAGGTGGGGTAATATAAAAGAGCTTATGCAAATTGTCTGACTAGTAGCCACTGCGAAGCCACCTCAGGCACATCAAAACACAGAATATACATTACAATGTTACAAAAAGTTACTTTTTCAGAGCCCAGAATTCCTGATCAGAAGCTGCTACCTTCTGAACCAGTTCCAAGGCACACAGCGGATGCAAATTTTTGGAATACTGTACCATGCAGACATTCAATGATTTCTCTAAGCATAGGAACAGGGGGGAGTTGGGGATTTTGATTGTGACAGCAAGTCCCCACCCCCCCAACCCAGTACTTCAACTCCTGGAAATGCCTGGTGTTAGGCTGTAGAAATCTGCAGGTAGATGAAGCTCACATGATACATATACTCCAAAAATTAAGTTTATCAATGCTGACAAGGTCTGTGTGCATAAGACCATCATGTAAGTATTCTACCACACATACTGGACATTAGACATGGGTGCAGGGGAGGGGAGGGCTGCCATTACAATTATGAAACTGCCCATAAGTTGAAGAAGATGACAATGACCATCTGCACAGACCTAGAGTATAGGGTTGCCAGAATGATAACTGGAGAGAGCTCCTATACCTTGGTACCTAGTGGTTGTGTAGAAGAGGGAATTTCAGCAGGTGTTGCTTGTTACCTGATTGTGTTACCTGACCACAGACAAGGCATGGTTCAAAATAAGATCAAGGAGAAGACTAAAGATGTGGATCCCTAATTTTACCAACATGTATTTATTTAAATATTTCTATCCTGTTCTATATCAAAAGATCTCAGGGCAGAATACAGGTAAAATCAATACTAACAAGTTAAAACCATTAAAAAAAATAAGTAGACTAAAAATATATTAAACACACCAACAACTTAAAACAGGTTTAAGAGATTAAAACAATTTTTAAAAGCTATGCATAGCATTTGAACATAATCATTGAGGCCCAGGGGCTTTGATAAACAGCCAGTGTTTAACCTGACACTTAAATGAAATCAGAGTTGGTGCCAATTGGGTCTCAAAGGGGAGGGCATTCCACAATAGTGTGCCACAACTGAGATGGCCTTCTGCACATCCTCACGTAGTATAGACACATAGTGTATTGACATGTGCCTCATAGTGGGAGACAGATGCAGGCCCCTTCTCTCAGTTCTGAGACAGGCCCATATAAGGAGAGGCACTCATCCAAAACTTCCATGGGAGACCAGATGACATAACTTCTAATGAACCACAAGTGCTGGTCTTCACCCTCAGGTGTGTTCAATGTAAATTAGAGACTGATGTTAAATACCAAAATCATACTTCTGGCAAGATGATATAACTGTTACTGGGCTCTATATTACATACCATAGATACAGGCAATTAAATAAGTGGGGTTCCCCTACCCAGGTCAAGTGAAGCTGTGTGGAAATGAATCACTCTCTGGCTACTCTTCGCAAACGAAGATTTAGGAAGGACTCATCCTGCGCTTTCTGCAAGCACGCTGATGACTAAAAAGGCCAATCCGAGATAAACAAGTCCGGTTGCAGAAAGCACAGCAGAAGGTCTCCTTGGGTGATGTTTCCGGGTTGTGATTCTTTCTGCGTTGTTGTTTCTCTTCAAGACTTGTTTGGCGTGAGTTCTCAAATAAGGCTACAGTATTGTGGATAGTGTGTCTCCATGCCTCCTGATGTGAGGCCAGGGCGAACCATTGTTGGTGATCAATTTGGCCGAGCGATGTTGTTTCAGGGAGTCTTTGTATCGTTTTTTTGGAGTGCCCCTCTTACGCTGACCCGTGGCAAGTTCACCGTAGAGCAGTACAAATGGTTGGACTGTATAACTACATTGTCATCATTCAGACAACACTACAGAAGGGGAAATGTATCCAAATGAAGGGAGAGACCCTTGTGAATTACTCTTACTTCACATTTACCATAGCTAGGATTTTCCTTTTTCACCTTCCGTACTCACCTGAGGAGACAAAGCTGGCCTTTTTATCAACTCAGTGAGAACTAGTCCAAAGACTAAAGCCTATAATGTCTTCAGTCAAGAACTTCCTGACAGTAAGAGCTGTTCGGAAGTGGAATATACTGCCTCGTAATGTGGTGGAGTCTCCTTCTTTGGAGGTTTTTAAACAGAGGCTGGATGGCAATCTGTCAGGAATGATTTGATTGTGTATTCCTGCATGGCAGGGGGTTGGACTGGATGGCCCATGAGGTCTCTTCCAACTCTGATTCTACGATTCTACGATCCCCTGATGCCTCCTGTTTGGCCTTTGTCTTTTTTTCCTCTATCCCTTTTGTTTCCACATTCCAACACTGACATATTGATGATTATTAGTATTACCCACTGTTATGGATTGCACACTGTTGTTTTTAAAAAATTCATGATGGTGCCACAGAAAGCTGATTTGGAAGGGTGACCTAGGAAGCCTCGGTGAGAATTACATTTTCTTCTTGCATTACATTTCCTATCTCCATATGACCAAAACATTAGCAAAAATGATGTTACTGTTGTTTGCAAAGGTGTTCTTAAATGTATTGATCAAATGTTTATGTCACTCCTTCCTTTAAGGAATTGGTGCATGAGGTTTCCTCACATTTTGCCTGCAGGCCAACCCTATCAGATAGGTTTGGTTGACTCAGTTCTTCAGAAAGCTTCACCACCTAGTAGGATTCTGAACCCAGGTCACTGTTGACCCAGTCAACCTTCCCCATTAAAACACATTGGCTCTCTAAAAATACTTGTGAAAATTGGAGGGTTTTAAGCATCACAAAATATATGTCTAAAATTCCTTTTTATTTTAGAAAGAGAAGGAAGTTTGTTTGCAGCCTTCGTTGTTATGGAGTTATACTTCAAGTAGTGCACAAGCAAAAGTGCGTGTAGGATCAGCTTTTGTGATGGATATTCCGGAGTTATCACATGGGACTTTTTCAGACGGGGTAAAAAAAAAACCCTACGGTGGTCGGGAGGAGGACGGTGCTGTCCTGATTCCAGTGCTCCGTTTCGGATGACACCATCCTCCTCCTGTCCTTCATTCATTCTGCTTCCATCCTGCTTTCGTTTTGCCTCCGCCACTTTTTATTAATGGAAGTTTCCGCTAATAAAAAGTGGTGGAGGCAAAACGAAAGCAGTACGGAGGCAGAATGACTGAAAGACGGGAGGAGGATGGCATCATCCAAAATGGAGCACTGGGAGCAGGACAGCACCATCCTCTTCCCAACCTCTGCGGGGATTTTTTTACCCTGTCTGAAAAAGTCCATGGTGTGCATGGAGCACTATTCTCAAAGGAGCTTACTGTCACAGATTGTTCTGTGTTTTAATCTCTGCCTTTTCCCCCTCTAAAACGGGGAAGCAGGATGAGGTCCAAAAGAACAGTATCTCAAAACAGCTTCAGAAAAGGAGGCATATTTTGCATATTGTGCAAAAGAAGTATTGGTATGATACAGATAACAAGCAACTGCGTGGTATGTATAGCCATAATTTGTCTTGGCAAGAACAGTACATGTCATGGCAAAGTTTTCAGAGCTTTGGTGGGGAATGCTTTTTTGGAGTACAGCTCTCAAAATCCAGCAGCAAGTTTGGCCACTAAAAAGTAGTTTTTTCAGGCTTTGCTTTAGTAAAAGCATCTTCAAACCTGATACAGTGGGTGTCATATGTTCCATGTCTTATGTGTGTTGCCACACTCCACATTCAGCTAATTTTTTTTCTACAATGTAGATCCTGCATTGTGGAGATGGCTTAAGGATGAGTAAGTTAGAGTTTCCAATACCAGCTAAGCTTTGAAGATGTGTTATATATATCTGAATTGGGTACAGTAGTGGGACAAAGGGAGGCAATTTTGTTCTGCTGATGACTTCTAAGAGACCATCACTCCATGGACTTCATGCTAGTCATAAAGAAGCCTTAGGTGATATTTGTTGCTTCCATGAAGATTGGAAGATCTCTATATGCTGCATTATGAGCCACAATTTGGCTGGAGTTGAACCTCTATTCTAGTTTACTTAGCATTTCAATTAATCTGTCCATGACCCTTCTGATTATTCCTCAGATTAGCTGACAAAACATCAACAGTTTTGTTTTGGCTAGTCAGTGGCAGAATGCCTTCCTGGGGTGCCTCCATAAGGAAACTTCAATAGTCTTCCCAATCTCCTTAAGGGGAGTGTGAATCTAACCTCCCACACAGATTCCACTAGAGTTGGCCAGGAACACCAAGTGTGTTAACCTCCAATAAGATTCCAGCACAGGTATTGGCAATAACCTCAGTACGTTTCAAGCAAATTCAGCAGCAAGTGTGGCCACTAAAAAAAGTATTTTTTTTCAGGCTTTCCTTTAGTAAAAGCACCTTTGAACCTGATATAGTAGGTGTCATACTTTCTATATCTTATGTCTGTTGCCACACTCCACTCCACATTCAGTTAAAAATTGAGAGTCGAGCAACATTTTATGAAAGTAAAGTAGTGTCTATGGGTATAAATCTTGACTCTCTCCTTTTGTTATCTGAAAAGGAAGGTCTTAAAACTATTAGGCACTGCCTCGTTGAGAGGGAGCATCAGCTGTCTTATCCAACACCCCCTAGGGTTTGTTCTCCAGCAATGCTTGGTATCCCACCCGTACAGGGTGGGATCCCAGATTATTTTCAAACTCTTTCATTGCTGGCAGCAAGGAAGGCTTTTCTTCTTGCAAGGTTGAATGTACATCCCTCTAATGTGACCAAGGGTAGATATTTGCAGACCCCTTTTTTGAATCGTATATGTCATTGTGCTCAAGCCCCTGATACTCTCTATCATATTGTATTGAATTGCCCATTGTATATAATTCCAAGGGGAAAGTTGATAAGGAGGTTATTGGAAAGGAATGTCTGTACAGATAGATTATCAGTGAAATTCTTACTGGAAGATCAAAATCCGCATATCACCAGACTAATGGCTAACTTTTTGGTTGAGGCAGCAAACATATGGCTTAACCTGCCTAAAAATGATCTTTGAAGTCCTATTGTTCTATTGTTATACGTATATATGTTATACGTATATGTTGTATTATGCCTAATAAAGGTTGTGGATGGATGGAACTGAGAGTCGTGTATCCTTTACAAACAGCAATCCAAGTCTACAGCTTCAAGCTAGCTGGTTTGCCAGATAATTCTAATAATCAAATCCAGTGAAGACTATTTATGTCCTGTGTTGTAACCCTGTCACAGTTTCTGGAAGAACAGGACTGACTGAAGACATTTTACTGCCTGCGGTAAAAGGCAAGATGGAGCCCTCCTATTTCTGTGTGCAAAAGCTGACTATAATGGCAGTTGAATCTTTTTTCACTACTGGGAATGAGTTGTGCTGTCCACTACATTGAAGGGAGCTGGCTGGGTGGGAGTGGGACGGGAGGCTAGGCCACACTCCACATCTCCAATATCGGCCCCCCACCAGCGTCTGCCATCACAGGCGGCTTTCTCACTTTTCCTAATGGTGAGCCAGACCCATGGAAGCTAGACAAACCACAATGGAAAAGTAGACAACGTCCTATCATATAGAGGAGGAGTTGCAAATGCAAGAACTGAAGAAGCTCAGAACACATCAGCTTGCTTCCAAAGCTAATGATAATCATCCTCTGTAGCACCTGTGGATATTTGAATCTTCTGGTTTCATTATTAGAGTAACACCTAATCCAACTGCTACAAAACTAGAAGAAAATATCTACATATTAGTTGAATGGCCACCACCACATGATGTGGTACCAGACCCTGCTCTGGTGGCCAGTTGTAGCCACTGATGTGAGTAAAGTAAGCAAATGTTACTACAAGTGGGTGAAGAGGAGCTTCGTACTGAGATACTGTGTTTGGCAGAGCTTTGAACAACTATCTTCTTTGGATTGCAACTCCAAGAATGCACACACACACAAGCTAAACATGCTTGCTAGGGAATTCTGGGAGTTATAGTCCAAAGACACCACTTTGAAGTTCTTTTTTGGTTGCTCCAATTGTACTTATCTGAAGTCTAGACAAGCTTGATAACTCTATGCAAGGTATTAAGACAATCTGATGATAAAAGAACATCTGAGTTTTTAGGTTGTCCATCATGAAGGGGGAAAATTAGACATTTTTGTGCAACAGACTGGATCATTCTCAGTGATGTGTGCTTAAAGAACAAGATAGTTACAAATTCAGTTATTTTTCATTACTTCAGACAGAGAGGAGGTTAAACAGAAAACCAGACTTATTCTTCTCACCTCTGGTTCCCAATTTAACTGCACTGACCAGATTGAAATTGCTAATTTTTTAATATATTTTTGTTTTTAGCCTGAAGAAATAAAATACATTTGCACTTGTAGTCAAGTTTGCTATCACACTAATGGTGGCCCATTAATAGTGTAGTTCACAAGACTGTGAACTCCTGTACCAGTTGAAACAGGTAAAATGCTGTTGTATTTGTAATGGAACCAGGGTGGCAACACAACACATCTCAAGGATACCAGACAACTCTCTTGTTGCTTACTCCAAAATGCTCAAGTTTTTAATAGTTTTGTTTTCTTACTGGAGCTTAAGGAAACCTGGCTTTTCAAGAAAGGATACTGCTTTCACTCCACCTATTAGAAAAACTACAACCATGTGTAATGTAGGGAGCCCTTGACATTTTTGTGGCTGTGAGGTGGTAACGGTGGGTGATCTGCCCCATCTGGGGTGTTTGCTGCCTGCAAGATGCACACCCTGTCAAACCATGCCTTATATAGAACCAGCCTACAAAGAAACCCCAAAAGTGACCATATATGGTGAGTCTGTTGCTGCCCAGACTCCAGCAGCAGAATGGGGAGTGCTGGCCAGGACAGTAGCTGAAGAATGCAGCTGGGGAGGGGAGGGAAGAGGCTGGCCTTTTGCTGAAGCAGATGCTCATGGTGAGCCCTGGGAGAAAAGGGGTGCAATGTGTGTGTGGGGGGGGGTTGGGGAATCTGGGCAGTGAGCGGAGGGGGGTGTCTGTGCTCCCTAATCGATCACAGTGTTTCAGGAGTATAAGCAGTTTTATTATACTGAATCAGACCATTTCCCCATCTTTATCAGTCCTGTGTGCAGCCCTCTGGGGTTTCAGACAAGAATCCTTTCTGATCTACTTACAGAGCCAGAGTATTTATTTATTTAGGTATTTATACTTGCTCTTCAGCCACAAAAGTGGCTTGCAAATTGTTAAGCAATAGCACTTTACACCTCTACACTGCATTAAGCAGGTTCCAATGTGTGTTAGCTTAATTGCCCCCACAAGTTGGGTACTCATTTTACCACCCTACGAAAGGATGGAAAACTGAGTGAACTTTGGAGCCCGCTGGAATTGAACTTGCAATGTTATGGCTTGCAATACCAGCATTTAACCACTGCGCCACCAAGGCTCCCTAATACTCATGAGTATTGAATCTGGGTCCTTTTGCAGGCAGTGTGTGTCCTCTTTTTGATCTTCAACCCCTCCTGTTCACATGTGGATGTTCCACAGGATTGAAGAAGTTCCTCCATCCCCCACCCCCATCTGTGCCCCTAAAAATGCTCCATCTAGGCTGGTCCAAGGATGAATGGCTCCCAACACTGCCCCTCTCCAAGAGGACATGAGAGCTGTAGTAACGGTCCCAATAATAAGCACCATTATTGGCCCATGTTCCCCTGCCCTCCTCCACTCCCAGCTGTATAAGATAGGCAAAGGACAGAGGGAGAAGGAAAGGCTCCTCCAGTTGAGAGGCAGTGAAATCCTCAACAAGAAGGCTTGCCAAGTCACCCAGCAGCTTTCCATGCTAGGGGCAGAGATGCAAGGCAGCTAACTACATCATGACACTTGAAGGCCTGAGCAGCAACCCAATGTTGGGTGTTGTTGAAATGTACAGAAGCTCCACAACAGCACGAGTGCATTTGCTTCTGTGGAGTTTGTGCAGGAGAACTTCCTGCTGAACTGTGTCCCATGCAGTGTTTGAATGGTGGGAGAATAATTAGGACCCCATGCTCCCACTTCCCTTTGTTTTAATCAAACATAAGCTGGAATCCTGCTGTGGCTTTGCACTGGAGTAACTACCATTACACAAGTGGTTGCATTTCCTTGGATGTTGGGTGAGAGTGGTATCTTATTCAGGATTGCGCAAGCCATGTTGTGCCAATGTAAGCCATTGTGCAAGCAGATGCTCTGCCTAGGAGGTTCTGTACACAGCGGTGGTTAGGAAGCTGGATTGCCTGTTGCTCAAGGAGGGAGTGCATGGTCGTACCACCCATTGGCTATCCATTGCACAAAGGTACAATCCAGTAACTCCAGCTGCAATGTGGCATAATTATGCACCACAGTGAACAGGATCAGGGCCACAATCCCCCCCCCCTGCACACACACCCTGCCCTCTGGAACTCCTTTGAAAACAAAGAGGAGCAACAAAAGATATATGGCCTGTCTCTCTCACCTCCTTGTTATCCAAGCCATGAAGTGGTCAGATTCTCATCCTCCCTCCACTCTGCCAACTGGCACCAAAAACCAGACAACTTGAAGCAGCCACCTTACTAGGCCTTGAAGATGTCAGAGATGGGATGTAACAGTCTCATCACAGCAAAGCCTCCAAGGCTGTTCACCCATCTGAAGTCCTCTGGGATCGAAGGCTTTTACGGCCGGCATCCATAGATTTTCCTTGGGTTTTTTCCAGGCTGTGAGGCTGTGTTCTGGAATAGTTTCTTTCTGACGTTTCGCCTGCATCTGTGGCTGGCATCTTCAGAGCCATCTTTCTCTGAAGATGCCAGCCACAGATGCAGGCGAAACATCCGAAAGAAACTATTCCAGAACACGGCCTCACAGCCTGGAAAAAAAACCAAGGAAAATCCTCTGGGATCATTTGCTGATCAATGCAAGGTACAGCAGTGTGTCTTGCCAGTTCCTTGGGCTTAATCTGCTGGGCCTTGCCTCAGCGGTCCAAGGCCCAATCAACAAGGAAGAGAATCCACACACATCCCCACAAGCTAGAACTGCAAGGATGGATTCTTCGACTGCAGGTCTCAGTGTGTGACTGGAGAGCACATGGCACCTAGAAGCAATGGGTTTAGGTCTGGTCAGGGCTGTAAGCTATGTGTGCGGGGCGCGGTGGGGGAGATGGCATTGTCCCACAAATAAGAATTCTCTCTCTCCCCCATGACATTTTCCTTCCCCTAGCTCCTAGCATTAGATAGAGTGGGATACTGAAAATCATTCCCACCTAGAGCTCTTCTATTTGCTCTGTAGGCATTCCCATAGGAGCTGGGCCTGCCACTTTGCTTTGGGTGCCTAACTGTATTTCCAAATGCTCAACAGAAGTTTTAAGTCATTGCACTGCTAGAAATTTGAGAATAGATGGAAAATGTCATTGTGGGGGGAGGGAAAATTCTTATTTGGGAGGGCAACACCCTTACCCCACCCGACAATATAGCTACAGCCCTGGGTCCTGTCAACCCTGGGATGGGAGACTGTTTGGGATTCTCTGTGTGCACACACACCACTTCAAACTTCATGATGGAAAAAAGGTGGGGGATAAAATAAATGTACTCAAACTGAATTTTAAAATGAATAGAATAAGTACTCAGCAACCTTCACACCATGAAAAGGAAAAACAAGGGAAAGTGTTTTCCCTTGGGAAAGAGACGTCTGGAAACCGATGCTCTTTTCAGCCCTTTTTAGCATGATTGCAATGACAGGGCCCTGTCCAGGAATATTTTTGGTTGTGCTCGGCTTTCTGGATGTTTGGTTGTTTTCAGACATCAAACTCAAACTGCAATTCTACACCCACTTACCTGAGAATAAGCCCCACTGAATTCACTGGGATATTCCTAGGTATACAGGTATAGATAGTATTGTGCTGCTAATCGAGTTATTAAAGCTTACACTGGCCAGAATGCTCATTACAAAAACTCTTCCACATGAACAACAATCAGACCTTAACCTGAGCAGCATAGACAGACTTAATAATGCTCATGTGTTTGGCTGGACCATGTCGGTAAGTGCCTTTATCTCAGCAACAGTTCTATATCTGCAAAATGGGCATAAAAGGGATCTTCCACACAAGAATAAAAACATTGCCCTCATTAATGGTTGTTAAATGTGCCAAACTTGGTTGTCATGTGTCCTTTTTTCCCCTCAATTCTAGTCTATCTGTTCTTTGAGAAAGTGAGCACTGGCTAAGAATGTGAATATAGAAATGCCTGGTTCATATATCCTGTTACTGCCACAAACACAGTAGAGAGTCAGAGGCAAACAAACATTTTCCCAGCCTCAGTAGTTCCATCTGTGATGTAGTCTTATTTTGTCTACTAAACATGTGTTGTAAGGATTATTGAGTCTGAGAGAGTTCTTGTGAAGCGAATGCTTGTGAAGCACATTGGATGCTTGAAATTTGGTATACAAAAGCAATGACTTGCTTTAGTTTGATGCCCCAATTCCTCCTATAGTGAACCAGTCCTGCCCCACATAGCTTCTATGTCTACTACTCCCTCCTCAGGAAAATCGGATTGCCCCAGACTATAATCATTTGCAGTTGTCTATGCCTGTAATTAAACTGACTACCAGAGCTTTTAAAAACTGACCATTTGTAAAAAGAACTAAATTGTCTCTTAACTGAAAGTCCAAGAACAGACGAAAACAAACCAGAAGTGCCACATTAAAGTTGACTTTGCTTGTCCATTCCAAAATACTTTAGAACCTATTCCCTGAAGCTCTGAAATATAGTTTAAGTTGCCCAGAATTACTATCTGAATGTGGGGCCTCTTTTGTCCTGTCCCCTTTGGCTAGCCCATCCTTTCCCAACAGAGCACCCTCTAGAAGCCTTGAACTACAACTATCATCACCTAGTCACTTAACCCTGGATGATGGGAGACGTAGCTGAAGACATTTGGAGAGCACCAGGTGAGGAAGACCATGCTAGCCACTAGGTGCCCTGAAGCCCTAGGATCTGTTCCATGTGGACATCCTGATGCCAGTAGATCTGCCAACAAATGGATACAGTCCCCATCCTCTGAACTAGGAACCACCATTCCATGGAGTGTGTCTCTCAAGGCTAAGACTGCACCACCGACACACCAACAGCAGTATTGTCCTTACCTTATTCTTGACTTCAGCTGACATGCCATAGGCTGGGCCTCTGTTGAAGTGTGTCGCAGACATGTTGCGCACGTGTGGCAGTGTTGCTGCTCCTCAGTGGGGTTGGGTGCTTTCCTTCGTGCTGTTGGGTCTGCCTCTCCACTGGCTTTCCCTGCAACTTTTAAAAACTCTTTGCTCTCCAGCTCTCCCCCTCCTCCTATCTGAGGGGGAGTCCTTCCATTGGCTAGGCTGCGTGGCCAATCGCCACCTGCCAAGGATGCTGATGTCAGCCTGTTGGTATTAAGAAATGATGGTGTCATTTTTTCCACCTTGGGGGGCTTGGGGGGCATCCAGTTCTGCTGCTGACTCGATTCCCTGAGATATTCTAAATATTTACAAAAGCCTGAACCTGTGAGAAGTGGGGAAGCATTGATGGGATGGGACTGATTGGGAGAGCATCTCCAACCCATCGTTCTCCCCCTGCCTCTGCCATGAGTGGCACTACCTCCTGCCTCTCTTGCCCTGCTACTTCTATGTGTTCCCCTCTCTGAGTTTTCTGTTTCTGTGTAGCTCTTCCTCCAGTCTCCCCCCGCTGCCCTTCCATCATCTTTCCCAAGGAAAGCATCTACGCCACTCACTTTGCTTTTTCATGCCTCAAAACCCCAAAAGAACAAGCTAGAAAAACTGAGCGCAGTCAGTCAGGGAGCAGCACTTTGTTTGCTGTCTGGCCAGGCCTCTCTGACCCTTTCTGCACCAATTCCCTTTGCCTCGTCATCTTATTTGGTATTTTCAGCTCACATGTTGCTTTGGCAGCTGGCCTGGCTCCTTTTCTTTTCTTACAAAGAACTTTTCCAAAGTATCCGTATGAAACAGAGCACTTTAGCTCAACACTTTTCCCCAGCAGATCTGACTCTGTAAACTTAAAGAGTCCAATATTTCTAGATAAGAAACCCTTACCAAATGTAGCTCTCTGTCTGCTGCTGAGAATTCAGGCATGGAGGGGGATTGAGGGTGGGGGAACGGACAAATAGCACTTGACTGAAGACATTGTTGGGATTTGTTGAAAATAGCACTTGGTGCCTGCTGCAAAAAAATAAAAAAATGGCAGCTAATCTTTTTTTTTTTTTTTTTTTTAAGTGAACAGATTTCAGGAAGCCAGCATGAGAGGAGACAGAAAAGTGGATTTAGACGCATGCTTCTAGGGAACAGCATAACCTTAGCAGAGTTCTTTGCAAGTTTAAGAGCACCCTTCCCATTAAATAAATAAAATTATTATTTTAAAGAAGAAACAGATTTTTCAGAACATCCCAGCCACTATGCATTGGACTTCACATGTTTTGCTCCTTTCAAAGTTTCAAGGACCCTTCAGAAGGATGAAAAAGAGGCAGCGTGTGTTCCATAAACATGTGCGGCTCAGCTCTACAGATGTGTGCCTGAGGTATGGCAGGGCAGTCTGTCTGGGACTGCATTTTGGCCAAATGATTTCTGTTGGGTATTGGGGCTGTGAGGTGGGGTGGAAACAGCAGATGGGGTATCTGTTCCCGACTGTGCTCTCCTCCTTTAAAACATATGATCAGAGCTGAGAGAAATCTTGAAGGGAGTTCTCCGAGCATCCACCCCCATTTTATAGGCATCCACAGGGACTGAAAGCTGAACATCTGTCACAGCAGGCAGGATTACACTTGGGCTATTGTGTTACCCAGGCTTTTTCTGAAAGTGAATCCACCAACAGAATGGTGCTTCTTAATTAGGGATCTCCCTATCAGATTCTAACCTCCACACATCATCCCATTCTGCACCCCTTATCTATAACCAAAACTCAACTTCTCCTTTGTCACCTCCTTGCTACCGCCCCCTTGGTACATGACATATTTTATGGATCAGCTCCTCAATAGTTTCTATTTCATTTGTCCTCTTCAACTGGGGTCACAGCAATATTCATTAAACACACAACTGCTCAAAGCATTCATTTAGGGAATTCATAAAATACCCACAGCTGAAATAAGACTGGAGTTCAATAATCTCTCTTCTGTGTCAACTTGCTCTAACAGTTTCTCTGTGGTTTCAGAACCACAGGCATTGGACCCCACAAACTGTAACATATGATCAAACCACAGGTCACCTTATGCTTTGCTTCCCCATCTCTGCATGATGTATGTGCCTTCAAGTCAGCTGTGGACCTGTGGTGACCCCATAAATTTCATAGGGCTTCCATAGGCAAGAAATACTCAGACGTGGTTTGCCACTGCCTTCCTCTACAATATAGCCTACAGCACCTGGTATTTGTTGGCCATCTCTCATCCAAGTACTAACCAGGGCTGACCCTGCTTAGCTTCCAATATTAGAAAGGATCTGGTGCCTTCAGAGTATATAGGCACTCCCATCTCTATGTGGACTGAACTGTACACTGTTCATTTGTTATTGTTATTTACCCTCAAGTTGACTTCGACCCTATGAATTTGAGTGCTGCAAGATGCCCCAGTCAACAAGTGCCCTGTTCAGGTCTTGCAAATTCAGGGCAGCCATGGTTTCCTTGACTGAATCATTGTTCATACTCTGAGGCAAAAAAGAGGGAGGTACAAGAGTTTTTGGGGAAACTCCTGCCTAATAGAAAGTAAGGCATCAATATGAAGTGGGGGTGGAGGTTATTTCAGAAAAATCAATCAAAAGTGACTTGAAAGTGAACAACCCATGTTTAAATATTTGAAGGGATGTCATACTGAGGATGGAGCAAGCTTGTTTTCTGCTGCTCCAGAGACTAGGACACAGAGCAATGGGTTCAAACTACAGGAACAGAGATTCCACCTAAACATTAGGAAGAACTTCCTGACAGTAAGAGCTGTTCAGAAGTGGAATCCACTGCCTCGGAGTGTGGTGGAGTCTCCTTCTTTGGAGGTTTTTAAACAGAGGCTGGATGGCCATCTGTTGGGAATGTTTTGATTGTTCCTGCATGGCAGGGGGTTGGACTGGATGGCCCTTGTGGTCTCTTCCAACTCTATGATTCTATGATTCTATCAAATAGCATAAGCCTCGCTTATAATAACTTGAACTTGGTATCACCTAATGAAAATTTGTGAGAATAGGTTTGGGACAAACTAAAAATTTTCACATAACATATCATTAACTTACAGAATGTGGTGTCACACGATATGATGATTGGCCACTGGCTTTAAACCTTACTGCATGTAGATTAGACAGATTTATAGGGAAGAGAGATCTACCAAGAACAAGATCTATCCAGTTTTGTTAGCCACAATAACAAAATTGGAGCCTGGATATTTCAGGGGCAGTGTGCTATTTGAATACCAGTTGCTGATTAGGCATAAAACCATCACCTTCATGCTTTACTTATGCTCCCTATCTCTTCCCAAAACATCTGGATTGCTGATCTTGAAAACAGGGTGTGGGGCTAGGTGAGATCCTGGCCCTGACCCTGTAGAGGAGGCTGTTTATTTTTACTTATTTTAATTTTTACACTGCTCTTCACCTAATAGTTCACAGGATGGGTACATAAATATTGACAGAATATAAACAATTAAAGCATACAAGAAACCAAACATGCTACAGAACTACATAGCCTCACCACAGGGAAAAAATAAAGTCTCATCCTTCATTCATTTCCAAAGATCTGGGCAGAGATGTGCATCCTTGTGACTTGAGGACAGCAAAAACGGTATTAGAAGATGTACCTCTGAGGGGAGAGAACTCCACATCCTCAGAGAAAGTGGTTTCATGTATCTATTGGCTCTGTAAACCTCTGAGGGTGGTGGTACTGAGAGTGACAAAAAGTTGCCCTTTTGGTTTACAGCTCCCAGAAACTGCCAGCCAACATGGAGATTGTGCTGGTTGGGGGATTCGGAGAGAGTAGCCTATAAAAAGAAATGCTCCCAAACTTTGTACCTTATTAGAACTACCACCACTGTCCTGATTGTAACAGGTAAGGAGGAAGCACTCTTTCAATGCTTGTGTCATTTTCCTGTGCTACCCCCTGCCAAATTGATGATAACAATGAAGAAAATACCAATATTTAAAGTCAAAGTGGCAACAAGAAAAAAGTAAGTACAAACTATATGTTAGAGCTGAAGAACCATGTTATTTCCAATCACCAGAAAATGCATTAACCCCAGATAGCTGAATGCACTGTAATCATAGCAAGACTGCTGTCCTGACTCAGAGACCCCCCTCCCTTCCAGCACCTGATGTGTATGACACTGAATCAGAGATTGGAAAAAGCCACTTATTCAGTATTTTCCAGTGCATCGTAGCCTTGTGACACAGCATGGAGAGATTTGGCCCTTTCTTTCATGGGGCATTGTCACTGTGTAAAGTCACCTTGAATTGCAGCTGCCAGGCAAAAATCACCGCGGCCTATTGTCATAGCAGAGCCTG
Organism: Gambelia wislizenii; assembly: GCA_030847615.1. Classification (NCBI taxonomy): domain Eukaryota; kingdom Metazoa; phylum Chordata; class Lepidosauria; order Squamata; family Crotaphytidae; genus Gambelia; species Gambelia wislizenii. The sequence goes on from JAUMIR010000002.1 coordinate 266,953,407, forward strand.
ACATGACCCGCTACTGTGGCTTCCCCCTGATGTAAGCTTCCTTTTTTCACCCCCTTTCAAGTGTTTTAAATGAATGTTTATGTCATGTTATGTTTTATCATTTCATGTTTTTATGCCAAACATACTGATGACAATGGTGGAAATGCTATCTTTCTGTGTCTGTCATCTCAGTGGATTTATTTCCTGTGTTAAAGTACAGATGCTGTAAAGTTGTTCTTTTTTTTAAAGATTTTTTTAAAATAAACCTCATAGTGTTTAACTCAGAGGCTCATAGTCTGCAGAAAGGTAATGCTGTGTGGAATCTTATCTATGCTCTCAAATGAGAGGGATTTGCCGATCCTATTGTGATTTTCTTCCATTCCTGGTTCCCTGTGACTTCTTCACTTCCAGCTACTGAGATAGAGTGGAGTTAGTTTTTTGGACTACCAGAACCATCTTGGTTTGACGATTCTGGAAGCTGTGGTATAAAGTATAAATCCTTTATTCCGTATTGTCCGTCCTGCACACTAAGGTCCTTGGGGAGGAACCTACTTCAGCCAAGAAAATCTAGGCGAACATTGGTGAGCCAGAGGGCCTTCTCCATTGCTGCTCCAATACTGTGGAATGACCTGCCGGAGGAGATCCGTCACATCTCTACTCTTACAGCCTTTAAAAAGGCTCCTAAGATGGATCTTCCGGCAGGCCTTCCCAACTTAACTCCTCTCCCCGCACAAGGTGATCTGCGTTGCTCTGTCCACCAATTATCTCCCCTTTTAAACTTTTGTATTCTTGTTTTTAAAACTGTGTTTATTTAATTGTAATTTTAGTATTGGGTTGGGGGGGTTAGGAAGGGACTAATTTTGAATTTTATAAATAATTTATTAGTATTATTATTATTATTATTATTATTATTCCAGCTGCTGGCACAACTAGTGGTGGGATTTGTGCAAGTGTTGATTTACAATTCAGCAACTAATTCCAGTCTAGTTGTACTTAGGATTTGGATTTAGGCCCTCAAAAGTAATTCTTCCAAGCTTTGATATACTGGCCATGGCTTTGTGCTTCTTCTGTTTTGTAAGCCACTGTGAATGACTCTGTTTTGGCACAAGGAAGTGGGATGTAAATGCCTTCAGTAAGGTGTTGTAGTGTGTGTGCTTTCTGTTTCTGACTTATGGTGACCCTAAGGTGAACCTATCATGGGGTTTTCTTGGCAAGATTTGTTTAGAGGGGGCTTGCCTTTGCCTTCCTGTGAGACTGAGAGAGTGTGACTTGCCCAAGGTCACCCAGTGGGTTTCCATGGCTGAGCGGGATTCAAGCCATCTCTCTGATGAGTCATAGCCTAGCACTCAAACCACTACACTATGCTGGCTCTCAATAAGGTTTTAGATTGAAACAAAAATACTTGGAAGTTTTCTGAACGTGTCCCATAATACCAGCTGGTGTAGTAAACCGAGCATGAGGTCCCACCAGGAATATTTTTCTGATGTCTTTGGGCTCACACCCTTGTTGCAGTTTCCTTCAGTTCAAGGTGCCTTACACAGCTCAGCTTCCTAATGGACTGCTTCCAATCCGTTTGGAAGGATGAATGATATGACAGCTGGCTTTGAAGCCTGAATAAGGGTACACATTTTAGGGTGGGGAAGAGTTTCTTCGCTCCCATGTAAACATATCTCAAATCCCCAAATGTGGCAGAACAAAATCAAAACTGATATGAGATGTGATGGGATCTTCCAAATTCTTAAAATGTTAAAAAACTAACTGCAAGGTGGGGAGGGAAGCAGTGGGTTTCAAGGGTGTGAAACCCTCCCAGACCCCCACTGTGCCATTTTCACTCCTCCTTCCTTTGCGAGTGGCCATTAGCCCTGCTGGGAGTGGGGATTGTGCCTGTTATTTTAACTCCCTCCATTCATGCTAATAGTTGTTTTAGGAAGGGTCAGGTGTTGGTTGGGAAAACAATGCAAAGGGGGAGGGTGGAACACCCTCTCTCCCAACACCAGTCCCACAACTCCTACCCTACTCCCACTCTGCTCCTCATTGCCCAGTTTCTTTCAAGTTTAAACAGGGAAACATGGGGAGATCTTATAATAGATTTTGGCTCAAAAACTGCTGAGAACTGTGGGTACTGTATATATATTGTAGGGATAGGATTTACCCCCACCTCAATATTCAGTACTTTTATTTTTTAGTATAGGCTCCGTACCCATTTTCACCAGGTTTAGATTAGTCTTTCCAGATCACTTAGACCATATATCCCACATCATACAAGAATCAAAGAGAAACTACCTCATGTGTATTGTCTATACTATGAGAGGGCAGCTTTTCATCCTCCACATATTATCTTCACTATAAACATGCTTAGCTGTGTAAGTGCATTCTGGATACTTCTGATTTCTAGAATAAATTTGTGTCTTCTTGAAACAGTGTACCATCCACACTGAACTCATACCTTCCAGCATTTCATGGAAACTGGGGGGGGGGAGGGTGTTGCCAGCTAAATTCAAAAGTATAATCTAGATGGCAAAAGTTTGCTTTTGCCTGAGTCTACTGGGAAGGATGAGATTCTGCACTCTCCTCTCCCCCCTGCTGAGTTAACTGTGCGCAAACTACTTTTGCATGTTGAAATACGTTTGCAGCAATTGGAGTAATCAGGAAAATTTGGAAAGTGGGAGTAGGGAAAAGAAACTGGGAAAGCAATTGAAAAGGTGGGATGACAGAGGATTAAGCAAGAACATCCTTGCCAAATCAGGACAGTTGGAGGTTCTGAGAACCTTCAAGCTGCTACCTAGCTGGGTATCAAAACAGTTTGGGGGACTGGGTGCAAGAAATCCTGAAAAAAAGAGATAAATCCACCAATGTGGCACAGTTTCTTCTTGTCATTGTTATGTATTTATATCCTGCCTTTCTTCCAAACTGCTTAAGGTTCCATACATGATTCACCTTAAAGTTTTTACCCTCCCAGTTATGAAAAATAGTGACTGGACCACACAGTCATCTAATGAGCTTCATGGCCAAGGAGGGATTTGAATTCATGCTTCCGGACTCTTCCTTAAACACTGTAACTACTAGAATGCACTGGTTATCAAGTTGCAGGGAGTCCAATCAGGTGGTTTCTTACATGAACACAGGTCAGGTTTCCCAGCAACAGCAGTAGGACAACCAATACAATCTGTATGGATAGGTGGCTTCCCTATTCTTTTCAATATAATTGATAATTTATTAATTAATAATATTAGTATTAATATGTAGCTTCCCTATTGTTGTCACAGAGAAGAACCAAAGCAAGAGGAAAGAGCCAATTATGTCATTGATTTAGAAACACTACAAAAAGTCTATCCATCAATCAATTTCACTCGTAAATCGCAGTCTTAACCATAATCTCAGTCTCTATCTTGTAGGCATTTCTGAAGGACATGGTTTGCAAGCATGTTAAGAACGAAAGGCTGCCCAATCCAAGGGTCCTAATATGATGAACAGCTTTGGATAGAGCAGCAGATCTAATACATTGCTGGGATCACTAAGGACGAGAGAGGATTTTACGTCTCTTACCCCACAGTGATATCCACTGAGACCACAGTTTCTTTGAAGAAAGCAATTTATCTCACCAGCTGGAAAGGGTGAGGGGAGGTAAAACCCTTCCCCCAAATCCTGGCCAAATTTGTTGTTCTGATACTGTAGCCACACTCTTTCTCTTGCTGAACAGCTGGGGTGGGATTCCCCTGCTTTGGGGGCACAAAGTGACTACCCTTATACTACAGCATTATAAAGAAACATTGTCCATTTGATCAGTAAAAATAATAAGCTGTCAATCAATCCCCATTCTTCTACTCAAAGTACCCAGAATATCTACAGATCAGAGAGACACATGTCTCTCTGCCAGGAACACTGCTGCCAGAGCTTGGAAAAGTTACTTTTTGGCCAATCATCCCAGAACTGGTCAGCTAGCATGGCCACATCGGCTGGGGGTCTCTGGGGTTTATACTACAAAAAGTAACTTTTCCATGCTCTGCATGTTTATCATGCATGTGCCTGTTCTACTGTAAATTGTTAATCCCCATTACCCTACTGTGGCTGGGCTGACAGTAAAATCCAGGAGTCCTGGTACAAAATCCTCTCCCTCACAGCTTTCCTAGAGCGAAGAAGCGAATGAGGATTGCTATCCCAATTCCGTGCCCAGCGGCAGGCAAAAGGAACAAAGTTTGGCTACCTGCCCTTTGCTCTATCTGTGTTTATAAACCCCTATCAGTCCTATTCAAGTGAGTTTTTTAAACTTTGCAAATCTGAACGTTTCTGGCACCCATCTGAGAGAGGTTGAGGGGTGGTAGCTTTAATTTATCTCAGCACAGTTATAACTGATGAGCCAGACTTCTGGCTGTAGCCGATTGAGTCCTGCTCTTTACTTGCCTTATAAGTCCAGCATCCTTCCTCACTTGCTTGGCTTTTCTGTCCTCCCCCTTCCTCCCCCTTTTCCTTGGCTGTCCATTAATCTGGTAACAATCAGAAGCAAAGCTAGCAGCAGTGGGCCAGGGAGGCCTTGCAGACCGGAATGAGGCAGGGGGTGGGGAAGGAGTGGAAGAGCCTGCACGGGTGCCAGGTTCCACAGCACTTTTATAAACATGTTTGCCTCAAGCCAAGTGGTGCACATTTTCAGCCTTTATATGGGAAAAGAGCAAGGAAAGGGGGCCTCTGAGAGTCCTTGGGGCTCCCAGCCCAAGGATCCGAGGGGTGTGCTATTTAGGCACCTCACTTTAGTGAGCCCCAGGCAGGTGCTAATCGATCTTGTAAGTGGCCGGGTGCCATCTGCCCTCTCCACTGCCACCCCTCACTAATACTCTCCAGGCTGGCTGGTGGTTTACCTCCCCAGGAAAGGGGGAAATGAAAGTCTATGCCTGCCTACCTGCTGTGGGCTTTTCCATTTTCTGCACAGCACCCTTCTTCACTTTGGGAATGAACAGGGCCAGCCCTGCCACTAGGGAGAGCAAGACAGCAGGTGAGGTGTGTATGCGCGAGGGGAGGGGGGAAGTTGTAAAGCAGAGCTTCTCCTCCTGCCACCTGTACCCCTACATGACTTACCTTCTGCCCCTTTGGTAGCCTGCTGCTCTGGGGCAGAGTTAATGATGCTGTTCTGTTACTAGTGTTCCAGTTCAGTCAGCTTCCATGCCTGGAACGGAGGGAGTAGAAGGAGCCAGTGGTTTGAGTGTTGAACCAGGAGTCTGGGAGACCAGGGTTTGAGTCCCCATTCAGTCACAGAAACCCATTAAGTGACATTAGGCAAGTCACACTCTCTCAGCCTTAGAGGAAGGCAACAGCAAAGCCCTTCTGAATAAATCTTGCCAGGAAACCCTATGATAGGGTCACCATAAATCAGAGACAACTTGCAGGCACACAAGAACAACAGCAACAACAACAATGAATGTAGCAAAATGACTTGGGACAGCACTAGGAGTGAGTAGTCAAAGCAGTTGTGTAAGAGGTTTGGGAAAAGGACACTCTCTCCTGGCCCAAAGTTTGACTGAAGCAGTTTTAGGGAGCTTCTGGTCATGTCTCCTGGGATGTGTCCAGTATCATCCAACCTTCTGCCTACCATTATAATCCAGTAAAAGCACTATTATTAAATGTAATTATAGTGTTTTAAACATAATTTTGTGTGTGTGTGTGGCCTCATGTCACCTGTCAACTTATGGTGGCCCATGAATTTCATAGGGTTTTCTTAGGGAAGGAATAGTCAGAGGTGGTTTTGCCAGTTCCTTCCTCTGAAATATAGCCTACAGCACCAGGTATCTGTTGGCGGCCTCCCATACAAGTACTACCAGGGCTGACCCTGCTTAGGTTCCAAGATCAGACAGGATCTGATGCTTTTAGGGTATTTGGGCCCTAAACATAATTACTGCAATAAGCTAAATTGAGATTGCAACCCTAACCCTGTGACACCAATCATTTAAAGGAGCTGTGGTTATTTTCTAGCACATTAGTCTGTGGAGTACTAGGATCACTTTCTCATGAGGAACCCACAAGTGTCCCCCCGCTCCAAAATAGATGATGTGCAGTACTCTCCCTTGTAGCTTTTGGTTTACCTCAGCACAAAATTTTTCCATCTTTTTTTCTCCCTTGGATTTCCTATGGCTTAATCTCTGCTCTGAAAGCTAAACATGAATTAACAATGCGATGTGATGGTCAAAAAATCCAATGCAATTCTAGGCTAAACCAATAGGAGCATAGAGTCTAGACTGAGGGAAGTAATAGTGCTCTCTATTCTGCTTTGGTCAGACTTCACCTGGAATACTGTGTCCTGTTCTGGGCACCACAGTTCAAGAAGGATATTGACAAGCTGGAACATATCCAGAGGAGGGCAACTAAGATTATCAAAGGTTTGGAAATCTAGGGGTTGTCTAGACAGAACTGAAAAGTTGATTGGTTGGATGGCCGTGGAGGGTGGGCTTGCCAGCAAGAAAGTGGCTAGAAGTGCCATTTTGGATTTTTGCATTGCTGATCATGCACTTTTTTGCTGCTCTGAGGCAAATACCTTTTTTAAACAGAAGGTTGCACTTGTGCACCTTTTCTTTAAAGTAAAAAAAAAAATACTGTGTAAAACATCTGGAGAAAAGTAACACACTAATCTACTCAGCCACCATCTTGAGTCACATGCATGTGCACTTCAAATGTGGATAGCTTCACATACTACAGTATCGATTTTGCCAAAAGATCGTGGCGACAAATGAATGCTGCTGCGAATTCACAATAGTGCACAGGAATCAGCATTATATCCTCTCATCTAGATAAGCCCCAAGCCTTATGAGGAACAACTTAGGAAGTTGGGTATGTTTAGGCTGGAGAAGAGAAGGCTATAGGTGACATGATAGCTATCTTTAAATATCTGGATGTCATTTGGAAGATGGAGCAAGTTTGTTTTCTGCTGCTCCAGGAGCTAGAACCCAAACCAATAGATTCAAATTATTAGAAAAGAGGTCTCCCTGAACATTAAGAAAAATTTCTTTACTGTAAGAACTGTTCGACAGTTAAACAGACTGCCTGCGGAGTGGAGCGGGGAGTCTTCTTCTTTACAGGTCTTTAAACAGAGGTTGGATGGGCTTCCTTCAGGAGTGCTGTAGTTGTATATTCCTGGGGCTTAGAGTTGGGCGAAAGAGCCTTGAGGCCCCTTCCAACTGTAAGATGCTGTTATTTTACCATGTCTGGGCTAGTTATATAATATTTTTGATGTGTTGACGAAAACATGGGAAGCTCCCAGTTTCTCGATCTTAGTCCATCAACTCTAAAATGAAAAAAAAAAAGTGATGTACTTCACACTGTTATTGGAAGTACAGATGAAACAAGGAAATGTTGTTATGTGCTGCTGAGACAAGCCCCAGCAATTCACTGGCTTGGAAAATGGACTATAAATCTGCCTTCATTAGTGATGCTAAATAGGTCTATAAACAAACTCTTAACTGAATTAAGGGGCCACATTTTATACTTCCTGCATTAGCAGCATCCACACATGCAAATATAAAGACTAGAATATATTTCTGACATCATTAGTAGAACATCATATATTCCCATCAAATAGGTACAAAGTCATATGGGGAGTTGTGGTGCCATTCCATGCCGCTACTGTGGGGTGTGTACATGTGTGCTATTGCATGTGTGGAAGGAGAGGCAGAGGCTGGTTGATTTTTTCATGTGGAATGGTAGAGGGGTTAGGTGCTTGGAAAATGACTTTTTAAGGAGTACTTTGTGTAGATCATCAGACAGGAATGCAAAAAGTGTTCCTGTCCCACAATCTCCACTCCCACCCCTGTCCCATCCCTGTCACACCACAATCACCCTTCCTATCACACTTACCTTCTCTCCCATTGTTCTGGCAGCCCAGGAGTGAATGGAGTTCTAACAGATTGAAATCCTGTGGATTCTCACGAGAAGACGTGAGATGTGATGTGTGTGTGTATAAGAAGTTGTGTTTTCTAATTCCTTTTAGACAAGTTAACTGTTAAATGGAATTGTAACTGTTGACCAGCCGAACCCAAAGGGTGCTCAGCAGTGCCTCCTCTTCCTCTTGGAAAGCTGTGACCAGTGGGGTGCCACAGGGTTATGTCCTGGGCCCAGTGCTATTCAACATCTTTATCAATGACTTGGATGAGGGAATTAGAGGCATGCTTATCAAATTTGCAGATGACACCAAATTAGAAGGAGTAGCTAATACCCTAGAGGACAGGAGCAAAATTCAAAATGACCTGGATAGACTGGAGAGCTGGGCCAAAGCTAACAAAATGAAATTCAATATGGAGAAATGTAAGGTACTGCACTTAAGGTGGAAAAACAAAATGCATAGATATAGGATGGGGGAGACCTCGCTGAATGAGACTATGTGCGAAAGGGATCTAGGAGTCCTAGTAGACCAGAAGTTGAACATGAGTCAACAGTATGATGCGGCAGCTAAAAAGGCCAATGTGATTTTGGGCTGCATCAGTAGAACTATAGTGTCTAGATTAAGGGAAGTAATAGTGCCACTCTATTCTGTCTTGGTCAGGCCTCACCTAGAATACTGTGTCCAATTCTGGGCACCACAATTCAAAAAGGATATTGACAAATTGGAGTGTGTCCAGAGGAGGGTGACTAAAATAGTGAAAGGTTTGGAAACCATGCCTTATGAGGAAAGACTTAGGGAGCTGGGTATGTTTAGCCTGGAAAAAAGACGGTTAAGAGGCGATATGATAGCCCTGTTTAAGTATTTGAAGGGGTGTCACGTTGAGGATGGAGCAGGCTTGTTTTCTGCTGCTCCAGAGACTGGAACATGGAGCAATGGATGCAAGCTCCAGGAACAGAGATTCCACCTCAACATTAGGAGGAACTTTCTGACAGTAAGAGCTGTTCTGCAGTGGAACACACTCCCTCGGAGCATGGTGGGGTCTCTTTCCTTGGAGGTCTTTAAACAGAGGCTGGATGGCCATCTGTCGGGGATGCTTTGATCGTGATTTCCTGTGTGGCAGGGGGTTGGACTGGATGGCCCTCGTGGTCTCTTCCAACTCTACAATTCTATGATTCTATGATTCTTTTCAAAGTGCATTTTAAAACATTTTAGAGGCATTCTGAGTGCATTTTTTTCAAGTTTTGTGTCATTCTGTCATTGCCTAATATATATTTTCCAAGAAAGTAGCAAAAAATAAGAAGTGGAATGAGTCCCTTTTTTAAAAAGTATAACAAGTAATTATACTTTTAAAAAATAAAAAGGGCACCAAAAAAGTGACAGAAATTCACTTTTGCTGTCACTTTTGTGGGAAATTAAAAAATAAAAATAAAAGGACACCAAAAAAGTGACAGCAAACACAAAAACACACTTTAAAATTTTCAAGTAACCTGAGGAGGGTCATAAAAAGTGTGTCACTTACCTGGATGTCCCGATCTCACCCGGAAGTGTTCTGGCAGGGACCGCCCATTGACTCTGGGATCTCATCAGTGAAACGGGGCACTTTGTTGCACACAGGAACATTCAAGATAGGAACAGAATGGGGGATCTATTGATGGCTTCTCCCATCAATTAAAAGCAGCGCCGGCAGAACGGCAGTAGAATGGGTGCATAACAAAGGGGGAACAACATAAGGGGGCCTTTTGCAATCTGCTGGTGTTGCTGTAACACCACTTTTGATGCGTCTGATAATCTCCTTTGTTTCCATTGTTTGTTTCAGTGTTTGAAAAAGGAATTTGTTGTAATTACTTGTTATACTTTTTTTAAAAAGGGACTCATTACATTTCTTATTTTTTGTTACTGTCTTGAAAAAATATATTAGGCTACAAGAGAATGGCACAAAACTTGAAAAATTCCTCTCAGAATGCCTCTAAAATGTTTTAAAATGCACTTTGAAAAGGAATTAGAAAAATAACTTCTTATACACACACACATCACATCCTATCCACGTTACATTACTTTTGAAATGTAACTTCACTGTGCCTTCATTAACAAAGGTGGGGCAACTTATTAATTCTGTTACCTGTTATTTTGAAGTTCTAATGGAGGGAACCATCTTGACTTTCACCTGTCCAAAAAACATCTTGAGTGACCATGCATACTTTGTATCCTGCCTACCTTCAGATTTCATTGGCTCTTGATCTCATCCAACTGATTAGGATTGGAAATGGTTACCACACTGGCTTTGGCTATACCTTGTGTCTTCCCCTTGGGTTTCTTCAATGTGAAAATATTCTTGGCCAGTACAGCCTTCCAATCCTGAGAAGAAAATAAAACTCCTTGGGACCTTGGCAAAGAAATTACATTATATAAAAATCCTGCTGCTGTATATTCTTGGCCATATAGACCACTAGCCAATCTCTCAACTTCTATACACATCCATACTTCCCCACTCTCTTCCTGGGAGGTTCAATTACCAGTTAATTAGTTAATTAGGAAAGAATTACAAACCAGTCTTGGTTCTGGCATAGTATACATTACTGCTAAATGTTATAAGCACTGTTCCCTCCTCTTCTTCATATCATTCACTTCTGTCTTGAATAGGTATATAAATTTACTTTCTCATTCACACATTCAAGATAGTTAATGGGTGGCGAAGTTTAGATTATCTCTTTCAGTTCATTTCCCCCCCCCCCTTTCTTATTCCTGTGCTATTCTTGGAGTGTCATGCCTGTTTAATTGACTTAGTTGTTATGATTATTAATCAAGTTATAATTCCCATTACCATCTTTTAAGCAATATTTGAATAAGAAGAAAGTATCCTTCTTTTATCAACAGATTTTGGTTAACTACTCAGGAGATTTTCAGATCGGGGGGGGGGAACCTGTGGAGGTTCGGAGAAAAATGGGGCTGTTCCGCTTCCAGCGCTCCATGTCACATGCTCCCGTCCTCCTCCCGACCACCGTTCATTCTCCCTCCATCCTGCTTTCATTTTCATTCTGCTGTTTTTTATTGACGGAAATTTCCGTCAATTTCTGTTAATAAAAAACAGCAGAATGAAAATAAAAGAAGGACGGAGGGAGAACGAATAACTGAAGTATTTTGTGAGTATGAGAAGCTAGCACTGAGGCCTCCTGGGCTTGTCTCCAAAAGAGGACAGGCTTTTTAAAATTATATATATATATATATATATATACACAGTATATATATACACACACCCAAAACAATCAACATGCAACAAACAACATCACATTTCGTATCAGTTAGCAACTTGACTACTTATTACAGTGCTTATTCAGAGTCCTGGGTGAGTTGTTGGAAATGGTAGTGAGATGTACTCAATAAAGGTAATCCATTTATCTTTGAAAGAGTTGTGTGTGACATTTCCTTTTATTATCTTCTCACTGTATGTGAGCTTTTCCATTAGCCACACTTTTGTACACTCTTACTTCATGTCAGGGGATGATAGGACACTCAATCCCTGGCAGAAGCCAAAAACTATCTCAGCAGACTTAGTAGCAACCCGTTCCCAAGAATACTCACACACAGAGTGTTTGACGTCCAAATAAACAGGAGGCACTTTTACCTTCAAAGCCAAGCAGTTACAATACGTGCAAATATTTACAATTGAAGGACAAACTGCTTCGCCAGACATCAGCATTCAAGAGAAGAGAATGAGCTCTGAAATGAGCTTACTTTTATACACAGTTACAGGGCATTGGCTTACTCAACCACATGGGAGCATTACATCAGATTTTGCAGTCCAGAAGCTTTGCCCTCCAGTAACCCTCCTTCTGCAGCTGTGGGCCCAAGGCTAGCATGACTTGGCAGTTCCTTGGCTTCAGCCATCATGACTCAACATGACTCTGCAGTTGTTTGGCCATTTTCTCTGGAGTTCAGGTTTCAACTCCTGACACTTCAGGCTGTACTGGGAAAAGAAAATGTTTGAAAACTGGGCCCTGTAGTCCATAAACAAATAAAGTGTGTATTATTGGGAGCTGAGGCTAGGCAATATGAAGGAAGGTTTAGCCTGCTCCATGATTTCTCTTCCAGTTGCCAACCTAGTGAGGATACTAAGCCTCTGTGGCTTCCCCATGTTGGGTGTTTTGAACTAGGAGCTGACCCAATTCTTCAGAGAGAACAGATGGAAGGAACTAAAGGGAATAATAAGGGTGGAGTTAATTTATTTAATTAGTTTATATGCTGCCTTTATCCCAGAAGGGACTCCTTGGAGGTCTTTAAACAGAGGCTGGATTGCCATAGATTTCCTGCGTGGCAGGGGGGTTGGACTGGATGGCCCTCGTGGTCTCTTCCAACTCTACAATTCTATGATTCTAAGGCGGCTCACAAAATTACATCAAATACAATTTAAAATCATTTAAAAACCTCACAATAAAACCACATAAAGTTAAAAGATTAAAATAAGCAACATTAAAAAAATATGCATATAAAAAAGCACACCCCAATAAAAACCTCCATAAGCAAGAAGTAATCCCTGATGCCATGAACAAATGAGCAATCAACTTGGGAGAAATAATAATAATAGATGAATGGGAAAACGCCTGGAAAGACACCAAAGAATTTACTGCTTGTTTAAATATGCAAGAAAACCATTTGAAAATGATTAATAGGTGGTACTCAACGCCATTAAAGATTAGTAAATTTTATAAATTGAAGGAAAATAAGTGCTGGCGTTGTGATACCAATGTGGGCACCACATACCATATGTGGTGGAGATGTCAAATCATTAAAAAAGATTGGAGGAGAATTCACAAGGGCATTCAAACTATGTTTGGAATCGAATTCTTGATGGACCCCAAACTTTACTTATTAAATATTACTTCAAGCTTGGAGAGACAATTTTTAAAAAATCACTGGAGAATCCTTTTATATTTAGTAACATCTGCAAGACTAACAGCTGCTGCGAGTTGGAGGAAAAAGGAGATGCCCTTGATAGAGGAATGGCTTATTAAACTGAAAGAAATGCAACAAAACAACATTTTAACTCACATTATCAACAAGAAAAGGGTTTCCAAGGTAAATAAAGAGTGGAAACCAATATTGCTTTATTGGAAAATGGGATATAAAAGAGGATCTGCTGTATTAAGTATGAAAGCCTTATCTCTCTCTCTCTCTCTCTGGCTTTTCTTCGCAAACGAAGATTCAGGAAGGACTCATCCCGCGCTTTCTGCAAGCTCGCTGATGACTGAAAAGGCCAATCCAAGATAAACCTGTCCGGTTGCAGAAAGCACAGCAGAAGATCTCCTTGGGTGATGTTTCCGGGTTGTGATTCTTTCTACGTTGTCGTTTCTCTTCAAGACTTGTTCAGCGTGAGTTTTCAAATAAGGCTGCAGCATTGTGGATAGTGCATCTCCATGCCTCCCAATGTGAGGCCAGGGCGGACCACTGTTGGTGATCAATTTGGTCGAGCCTGAGATGTTGTTTCAGAGAGTCCTTGTATCACTTTTTTGGAGCGCCCCTCTTACGCTGACCCGTGGCGAGTTCACCGTAGAGTAGTATTTTTGGGAGGCGATGGTCCTCCATCCTAGAAACGTGCCCTGCCCCGCGCAGCTGTGTTCTCAATATCATGGCCTCAGTGCTGGTGATCTCTGCTTGCTCAAGGACAGCAACATTCATCACATAGTCAGTCCAGTGTATATTTAGGATTGTGCGTATCTCTCTCTCTCTCTCTGGCTTTTCTTCGCAAACTAAGATTCAGGAAGGATTCATCCCATGCTTTCTGCAAACGCGCTGATGACTAAAAAGGCCAATCCAAGATAAGCAAGTCCGGTTGCAGAAAGCACAGCAGAAGGTCTCCTTGGGTGGTGTTTCCGGGTTGTGGTTCTTTCTACATTGTCGTTTCTCTTCAAGACTTGTTCAGCATGAGATCTCAAATAAGGCTGCAGCATTGTGGATAGTGTGTCTCCATACCTCCCAATGTGAGGCCAGGGCGGGCCATTGTTGGTGATCAATTTGGCCGAGCCTGAGATGTTGTTTCAGGGGGTCCTTGTATCGCTTTTTTGGATACAGCGCTGATGAAAGCATTCGAGGAGTCGTAAGTGTTGGCGATAGGTGACCCATGTTTCAGACCCGTAAAGGAGAATAGACAGTACAATGGCTCTATACACACTGATTTTTTGTGCTTTGCCTCAGGTGTTTGTTACTTCAGACTCTTTTGTGAAGTCTTCCAAATGCACTATATGCCTTTGCTAATCTGTGATCGATCTCTTTGTCAATCTTGGCATCTGAGGAGATGATGCTTCCCAGGTAGGTGAACTGCTGAATGGACTTAAGCACAGATTTGCCTATGGCAATGTGGGGATGGTGGTGTTCATCCTGTGGTGCAGGCTGGTTTTCTTCAGGTTGACTTCCAGCCCAAACAGCTCTGCAGCTGTTGCAAAGCAGGACGTTAAGCGCTGCAGAGCTGCTTCTGTGTGGGCAACAAGGGTAGCATCATCAGCAAAGAGCAGCTCACAGACTAGATAGTTTAGAGTCTTAGTGCAAGCCCTCAGACGGCTTAAGTTAAACAAGCTACCATCAGTACAGTAACATATATAGATGCCGTCTTCTTCTTCGAGCTCTGCCGTAGCTCTTTGGAGCATCATGCTGAAAGCCTTATAGTCTGATATTAAATAAAGGACAGGGAGAATGGTTACTAGAAAAAATAATAACTTGTAAAAGGATGTCTATTCACAAAGCTTTTACATCAACAAGTACTAAGGTGTAGAGTTAACTTATGGCAATGAAAGGTATTGGACAAGTTATGTATGACAACACATTAGTGAATATATAGAAGTTGAATGGGATGTAGTAAAACTAAGCATCTCTTTTGACAAGTAGAATGGGGAAAGTTATTTTTATTATATCAATTTAAAGTAATGTCAAATATTTGTTATGCGTAGAAGCTGTACAAGTTTATTGAAAAGTATTATCGTAAGAAGATAGATTGAGAAGATGTGTGATTAATGGGTACATGAATGGGACTGGTATGTGACATTTTGGATTGTATTATTACTATGTTTGAAAAAAATGGAAATTGAAATAAGAATATGATTGTATGAATGGGATTGAAGAATCACATTTTGAGTTGTTCAAAATTCTTCTTTTTTGTTAATTTTCCTTAATAAATATATATTGGGGGGAAAAACCTCCATAAGCCCAGCTATGTAATAAAAGCCTGCTTACATAAAAACGTTTTGCCAGAGAAAGGAAAGCAGGGAGGGGGCCAGCCTAGACTCCCATGGGAGGGGGTCCCAAAGGGTGGGTGCAGCCACTGAGAAGACTCCCTCTTGAGTCCTTACTAGACAAGCCTGTGATGGTGGTGGGACCGAGAGAAAGCCTTCCCCTGAAGATCTTAGTGCCCTTGCAGGTTCGTATGAGGAGATACGGTCTTTTGAGCAGTCTGGATCCAAGCTGTATAGGGCTTTATAGGTCATGACTAGCACTTTGAATTGTGTCCGGAAACGAGCTGATAGCCAGTGGAGCTGTTTTAACAAGCGAGTTCTATGCTCCCTACAACTGGCTCCAGTCAGCATTCTGGCCGCAGCATTCTGGACCCGCTGACGTTTCCAAATGGTTTCCACATATGATCAGAACGTGAGGATGCTAGGAACTTCATAACAGGATGACCATACCAACAGAAAAATGGCCTTCCTGGATCTCACCAAGGTCCCAACTAGCCCAGCATTCTCTTTCCAGATGGGCATGACATGGAGAGGATGGCCCTTCTCTAAAGCCTTGTCCCAGCTTCTTTTATTTCAGAGACACAGTGCCTCTAAATGCAGAGGTTACCAGGGCAGGCCCTACCAGGGAGAGTGGTGCTGTTGATTCAGGTGACAGATGCAAGGGGCAGCAGTAGACATTATCTAGTTCTTCCTCCTGAGCCATCCCAGCCATTCTCCACTGTTGAGGGACAGAGCTGTGTACATGTAGTGTTGCCAGGTCAACAACTGTCCAAGGCCTTCAAATTCCAGGGTCAAAACCTGAGACCTCGAGATATCATTAAGCATGAAGTGTTAACTATTGACCACAATTGCACAAAGTATTCCGTTCAAATAAAACACCTAAGAAATGAGGAAAGTATGCATGCCATGGCTTTTCAACTCTTGACCTGAGATTCCACACCCCACCCCACCCCCAGGACTGGAGGTCAGGCCCTGAGATCTGGGAACTCTATGTACATGCCATGTCTTCAGCTGGTTGGCTGCCCTCAGGGATGGTGCAGACTTTTTAAAAAGAAAATATTTATTTGTTCCATTTCTATCTCATCTTTCCACTAATTACTGAACACTCTGGACAGGCAAAAAACATAAAGGTAATTAAAAACAAAGTAAAAACAACACAACTTGAAAGCAAATTAAGCAATAAAACCATTTGAAGTAATTCTTATAATCAAAATTGTTATCACAATGAACATCGAAACATGTTTTTAATTGCTCATTTGAAGAGTTGTTTCTTCACAGCCTTCCGAAAATTAGCAGGAATGGGAACTGATCACAACTCTGATGGGAATGCATTCCACAGTCTCTTATCATATCCCAATTGACCTTTACAACTCAGAATGCAAAGGAATTTTGGATTAATGTGACCAGATGCAATAAAATAAAATAAAAATAAAAATAAATCCTGGATTCCTGTACTTTTAATAGTGGTACAGAAGAGGAAAATTCAGCAAGTTTAGCTTGCATGACAAACTACTGCAATTCCCTTTTAAGGGCCAAATATAAGTAATCTGAGCTGGACAAAGGTAACAAATCATCAAAGAGACTAAAGTTAAGGACACTTACCTAACCCATCTTCCTCCTATAAGGAATGAAGACAGGCATCATATTGGACTAGCTGAGGACATTCTGCTGCCTAAGGCAATGGAAAAGATGGCACCCTCACCATCTGGTTCTCTGCACAGAAGAATCTTGTTTTGGACAGGATAGCATCCCTCACTAACCCTGAGGGCAGAACACTAGATTGGGGAAGGGGAGGCCAGGGGAGGCCACCTGGCACATAACAGCCCCGTACTCCAACACCTTGCTGTGCTACGCACTGTCCCTCAACATCTGCTGCCAGCTCAATATATAGAGTCCTTAGCAATAGTACATGACCATTGCTTTCTCCCAGTGTTTGGTGGTGCTAAGAAGTCATTGATTCCCACAGCGATTGGAGATTTCTTTTTGTCTCCTGGTTATGTTATTTGTTATATTATTATCTGATCTCTCCTCCAATGAGCTCCAGGCAGTGAACATGGCTTTCGTTTTCTCCACTTTTATCCTCACAAGAATCCTGTGAGGTAGGTCAAGCTGAGAAATAGTGACTGACCAGTAAGGTCATCCAGTAAATTTCATGGTTTAGTGGCAACAATCGACATTACACAAATAATCCAGTTTGAAACTGGATTATTTGCCATGGCGCCTTCTTATTGAATCCTGGGATTTATAGTTTTACAAGGTCTTTATCCTTTTCTGCGAGAGTGCTGGTTTCTCACCAAACTACAAACCCCAGGATTCCGTAGGAAATAGCCATGAACTGGATATAGTGTGGATTTGGCTAGCATCTGAATATCCTAAGTATCTGATCATCACTCTAAACACTACACTACAGTGGCTCTCTCAGGTATGTGCTAAATTACCCCTTTATGTTCACAGTACTATACAGTACACACATTTAAACAGAGATAACCTCACAAGGCTTGTTGTTGTTGCTGCTGCTGGTACTGTGGTATGTCTTCATGTAGTTTCTGATTTACACTTGCCCTAAAGCAAACCTATTGTTGGATTTTCTTGGCAATGTGAAGTCGAAGGCTTTCAGGCCAGCATCCATACATTTTCCTTGTTGTTGTTTTTTCTGGGCTTTGAGGCCGTGTTCTGGAATAGTTTCTTTCTGACGTTTCACCTGCATCTGTGGCTGGCATCCTCTGAGGATGCCACCCACAGATGCAGGCGAAATGTCAGAAAGAAACTATTTCTTGGCAATGTTTGTTCAGACAAGGCATGCCATTGCCTTCCTGTAAGGGGGAGAGTGGGTCTTTCCCAATGTGAGCTTCCATGGCTGAACGAAGATTCCAGACCTAGTCCCTCAGAGTCCTTGTGCGACACTCAAATCATTTTGCTATGCTGGCTCTATCATGAGGCTTACTGTATACATTTTCCTGGGAATTAACCCCATTGAGCTCAGTGGAGTTCAGTTCTGAGTTGACATGTATAGGAATGATGTTTGGGAAGAGAAACTATACATAGCAGTAGAGATACAGCACCACTGTATACCCCTGTGACACTATACCTATGCCCATATAGGCGTGCTGTATTTTATTCTAAAACTAAATGTCTGGAGATGGGGGAAGAATTTACCATCAAAAATATGTCCACTTTAAACTTAATGGAAGTTTCAGAAAACTGGTTCTTTGGTGAGCCTGATAGTAAAACTTTTTCTAAAACAAAAGAGTTAAATGAGACAAAACAGCAGTTCATAGGGAGCACACAAGTCCTAAAAACAGTGTTTTACAAAGGAATCAAGCATGATCCAGGGGCCAAACCATACCGCCACTGTTAACATGAATATTCATGACAGGTAGAAATTTTCAAGTTGTGGTAACTTACCTTGTAGGGCAGATTTCACAAGGCCACTTTGTCTTGTGAAAATTAAAATGTAGAAGGAAAATAACAAGAGTTAAATATTTCTTTAATGCCCACTGAAATCAATAGACCACATGTCACATTTGATTACAACCCCATACTCTCTCTGCGATCTCTCCTTTTAAAAAACATGAGGTTGTAAGGCTGGAAGACTCACTGCGTAGCTGTTAATTTGTGTGTGTTGGCTGGACCAGTGATCTGAAGACTTTTAATCATGCCCAGTAATTCTTGAAATGCAATAAGCCTTTCAGTGATCTAAATTTGAGGTGGCCTGTTTGACTTCCTTCATACCTAGTAGAGGAGTTCAAATACATTTTAATAACACAATTAACTAGCGAAGCACATTTTGCTTTCAGACAACCTCCAGTTTAGTTTAAAGCTATAGCAGGTTTCACCAGCCAGGTAAGTCCTAATCTTTGCCAGAAATTTTGAACAAGTGCTACCATTTCAGGTGGAGTGGAGTGTGGTAAACAGGTGAAACTTTGGGCTGTGCCTCAGCCTTCCCTACATCCACCTCGGCTTGCATTTGCCCAAAATATGGCACCCACATAGTTAACTCCAATAGTCCTCAACACTTACTGTGCAGCTTGGCGCAAACAGCTTCATCAATTCCTGAGGGAGCTGCTGGGAGCTTAATTTTTGCTGATGATGTGAGGCTGGGATGCGTGGAGGCTGAATCAGAGCTTCCCCCCCTCTCCCCCCCCTCCTGCCAAGTGCTATATCTTTGCTAAGAATGAGCATTTCCATTTATAGAACCCTGCTGGTTGGGCTGATGTCATCCCTCCCCCTCTAGCTTGGTAAACACCGCCTGTGTGTGTGTGTGTGTGTGTGTGTTGCGTGTTGATTCCTAGGGAAGGGAACAAGACAGCTACTGGGTTGCTACTGAAGCATCCCACTTGGCAGGGCCACCTAGCCGATGTCTAGCACTTCAAGCTCTGTGGCATCCATGGCTCATGGGTAGAAATGAATGAAGTCATCCCTTAGGGATCTCCTCCTGTGCAGAGAAAGGGAACCTCCAGGGTGGCTGTTGTATTCCTTTGCACTGCTGAGGATGACTGCAGAGAGACTTTCTGGTGCCAAAGTTGATTCAATATTAAGGTTGCAATTAAGACAGCTTGGCTGAACACAGTAATAGAGAGGTGCAAATGAGTGAAGCAACAGCAGCAATCCAGTCAATAAATTGTTGTAAAAGATTTACCCTGAGATTCTGGGTAGAAGGGACTAGCTTCTCTGTCTTGAATGTTAGGGGGGTAACACCATTGCCTTGCTGCTTCAGCAGAACATATTCCGCTCAGCACTGTGGTCCACTGGTAGAGCACATGCTTTGCTTTGCACATGGCTCAATCCCTGGCATCTCCAAGTAGGGCTTGGGGAGCATCTGCCTGAAACCCTTCAGAGCTGCTGCCAGTCCAAGCCAACAATACTGGTCTGTGTTCTTATACTTGTACGGACTCCACTAGTTCTCAATAACATGCCCCCCACCTCTATGTAGAGATGTGAAGAAAATGGGGGGGGGGGAATTTTCCTGAAGCCTTTTTGGTGTATTTTTCAAAAAAAAATATATATGAAAAAAGGAAGAAAATCAGTTATGGAATGCTTTATTTTAGAATGATGAATTAAAAAAATAAATAAAAGTAAATTCCATAGATTTTCCTTGGGTTTTTTCTGGACTATGAGGCCGTGTTCTGGAATAGTTTCTTTCTGACATTTTGCCTGCATCTGTGGCTTGCATCTTCAGAGAATGGTTGGGTAGGGGTGTTTGTGGAGTTTATGTGCTGTGAACCCCTGTTGGGGAGTATATGTAAATTTGTAATTGAATGGTTAGTTTCTGGGTATAGAAATGCAAGGCTCCTTAAGTGTCTGGCTAATGGTTGGTTGATGGGCCATTATCTGCTAGAACTCCCCCTGTCCCTGGGTGGAATTCCTTTGTAAGTGTTGAGTTTTGATTCTATTGTTTTTCAAAACTTGGAGCCAGATTTCATTTACTTTTAGGGTTTCTTCTTTCCTGTTGAAGTTGTCCAGGTGTTTGTGGATTTCAATAGCTTCTCTGTGCATTCTGACATGATAGTTGTTGGCCTGGTCCAGAATTTCTGTGTTTTTAAATAGCATTTGTGTCCAGATTGTTTTATAACATGTTCTGCTATACCTGATTTTTCTGGCTGGCTCAGTCTACAATGTCTCTCATGTTCCTTGATTAGTGTTTGCACTCTGTGTTTAGTGGTGCCTATATAAACATGTCCAGAGCTGTATGGTATGCAGTAAACTCCATTTGTAATAATTGTTTGAATACACTGTATTACCCGGAAACATCACCCAAGGAGACCTTCTGCTGTGCTTTCTGCAACCAGACTTGTTTATCTCAGATTGGCCTTTTTAGTCATCAACACACTTGCAGAAAGCATGGGATGAGTCCTTCCTGAATCTTCGTTTCCGAAGAAAAGCAAGAAAGAGAGAGATTTTAAATATACCAATTGTGATAATTTTATGCCAAATCAAATTGTACATAGTTATATTTTATGTTCCTAAAGTAACAGAGTGACTTTCAATCTGTAAAAAGTGCTAATGATGCATTTCCATTTTTTTCTGAAATCCCCCCTGCTGGGAAACCCCCCCCCCAATGGCTTCAAAATTTCCAGAAATTTTATATCTCTACCTCTACAGGTTGCTGCCATGAAATACAGAATTGTGTCAGTCTTCCAAACTGTTTGTGGGACTCCCTCACTTTGTAAACATTCCCTTTTCTTGTGGGAACTGCACACTTCAGTTACAATCTACTTCAATGGTTGATTCAGAGACAACCTCCTATCTGAAGGTGGCTTCTGTCAACATAGGGTTTTGAAATGAAAGCCCCCCCCCAATCATCCAGAATACCTATTTTGAATATTATTATCTTCAAGAACAGACTTGGTAGGAGAGCATGTCTTTCCTATTTTTAGTTGGGGAGCCATCGCTTTTGCTCTAATTTGCTTCAGTCCATATATGTTGGACTGAAACCTAGTTTCTAAATTTAATGGATTTCCATCCTCCTGCCTACCTGCCCCCATCCTACTCCAATTGTTGAAGAATTTGTAGGAATTTCTATGGTCTTTAAACGGCAGGAGGCCAGGCTGACATGTTGCCTTGCAGATGGCTTTAAAATTTCACACTGTACCACATCAGATCAAGTGATTTCTTATCCTCTGGATACGAATACTAACTTTGACACCAACTTGTGCAGCACCGGATAGCTGGGGTTGGGTTGGTGGGAACAGGAATTGGATTGGTACAAGGCACCTACATACAGAGTATATTTACTATGAGAGTGGTACATTTGCTATTATGGGTTCTACATGTTGTCCTGGAGTCTTCTAAACCAGATTCCTTCTCATTTGTGTGTGCTTACTACCTATCCCCAGCCAATTACAACAGGTGTACGTTGAAAAATTCAGTGGGGGATGGTGGGAATGTAAAGAGCTCCAGCTGAGAGAAGCTTTCAAGGTCCAGCAGTCCATATTTGGTTTATGCATGCTTCCCTGTCAGTATATCCGCCCACACAGCAGAGACTGAAATGCAAACATTTGCAAAATACAATACACAGATGTGTGCACACAGACAAGATTGAATACAGAATAACAGAATTTAATAAATTAATCTTATTTATTATATTAAAGTTCATTGATTCAAGTTAATAAATGGAAATTAGAACATTACAAATACTGCTTAGGTAAGGATTAAACCACTCAAAAAGGCAGAGGAAAATAAGCAACAGAACTTCCACTTCTGGTTTAGGGTAGAATAATGTATGCTGTCAGGTGCATCCATCTAACAAATTAAAGGTGCTTTTTAGGATTTTAGTGTGATGCTGAGTACTTGGTAAAGCCTCTTAAAGCAGCGATTTAGGAGCAAAGCTCCCACTACAAGCTGCTCCTAAAAATGACAGTTCACTCTCCCAGCATCCCAGGTAGTTTTATAAGAATTTTAAAAAAATAAAACACAGGTTATTTAAATATATTTATTCGAATGTGCCCTAAGATGTTTAGTACACAGTGTCAGTTTGCTTGGTATCTGTTTGTTTGGTCCAGAGTGAAAATGGAACAAAGTCCTCTGAAAGTCCTGAAATGAATGGCAGTTCTTGTGCAGTGGAACAACAGAGCTTGTGCAGTGGAATTTCTTCATAGATTTTAGCTTAATGATAAAATAATTCTCTCTACTGTTTGTTTTAAGACTGAATAGCTAGCAGCCTCAGTTACTGAATAAAGCAGAGATGCACCATTCCAAAGGAACTTTGGCAGTCTGACATTGGGAGAAAAAGTTACATTTACCAAAAGGTAAACATTTACTTGTGGGTGCAGTGGGGTTGAGAGACAAATTAGCTGTTGTCAGCTAGTGATTTAAGTGTCCTCTGGTAAGCTTTCTGCCTTGGTTTGCTCTCCATAAAATGTAAACAAATGGGAACGGGAGCATTGTCCACTTGACTGCAGTGAGGACAAACAAGGTACAAGGAAGGCAAACACTTTCTATATTATATAGTTACATGAACATGAACATGTGTCGTGCTGCATGGAGCTGGAGCAGCCCTGTTGTAATGCTTTTAGAAGACAGAGAGTTACATTAAATCTCTGAATGTCCTGAACCAGCAGCCCCTCTTGGCTGGCTAAGTGAATGAATATCAACTGGCATGGTGCAATAGGAACAGGGGAAAGATCAACAGCAGTATTAGCTCAACACTTGTTGCTCAACACAGTATTAGCTCAACACTTGATCAAAAGATCAGCAGTATTAGCTCAACACTTGTGGTAGGCATGGAAGGAAGTGCAGTGTCAATGCAAAGAACCTGGCAGCTGTATCAAGTGTGTGTGTGTGTTGTTATGTGGGAGGAACTCTGCTGTTCTCTTGTGGTTATTCCTCATGAGGATAGCCCCATGTCCTGAAAAGGAAAGGCCAACGCAACACTGATACCTACCAAAGCCGTGCTCTTCACTGCATTTCACCATGTGAGAATGAATGAGTAACCACAGAGGAATGGCACATATTTCCAGAACTTGGAGAAGTGACTTTTGGACTACAACTCCTAGAATTGCTCAGCCAGCATGGCCACTAGTAGCTGAGGGATGTCAGGAGTTGTAATCCAAAAAAGTAACTTTTCCAAGCTTGGTATGTTTGACATCTCCTAGTGAAATTTCCCATTAATTCACCCTGGAAATCTCTACCTGTTCAGTGATGGCTCTGCTTTGGCAAACACAGTTAAGCTTTCAGCACAGAATTGGTTTGGCATGTGTGTGTACCACAGGGTTTCTCACCCTAGGGTTCCATGAAAGATCATGATTGGGGAAAAATAACTTCTTCTTTTTTTAGCTATAGATACTATATTTTTTAATGCAGGGGTTCACTGACATCTGAAAATTATTTAAGGTGTTCCTCTAGGGTAAAAGGGTTAAAAAAGGATGGTGTAGGATGTAACCTGAGTTCTTAGTTCTCTCTTTTATTTCAGCTGAAATAAAGTGAGAAAATCGTAGCTGAAATTACAGTATACAACTTTTTTCACTATTCTGTAAAACAAACAAACCCTGCAAACACAGCAGAAGAAGGTATTGGCTCTTACAGTGAATTATTATGTTAATAGATCTTGTTTGTAATAGGTGGAGGCAAACATTATTCCTGAGACTAGCCCTGCCTTGGGGTTATTGCAATCTAATGAGAGCTGACATTTATATCCCCTATTTAACATCAATATTTTCTATCTGACAGTATTTGCTAGTTAATATGTTTCATGGCATTTAACATTTCATAGCTAGGAGATATTACAGGATTTCAATTTTTTTATGACAGTCAAAACATTCAGAATATGTCAACAAGTGTAAAAGTACAATCCTATGCATGATTTCCATTGGGCTTACTTCCTTGTCACACCTGAAAAAACTGAAATGTGGATTCACACTCAAAATGCAATTCTTAATGTATATATTCCTCGTAATTTCACATTCAGAATTTCACATTCAGCAGCAAATGTTTTTTTAAATGTGCATTTTTTTTTAAAAAAAGTGCAACTTTTAATTTTGCCTCTGGTCTTTACAAAAGAAATCCACTCCTCTGCTATTGCAGATGAAAATATAAGAACAAGCAAAGTAGGACAGAGTGGAGAGAGAAATCTTAACAAGCATACTTCTCTGGAAGATGCATAGTGGATATTAGTCTCCCCCCCTCCCCAAATACCCAGAACTGGCATTAGGGATTAGATTGCCAGCAGGGATGACCCAAGGGGAGGAGCTTTGCTGCAAGAGGAAACACCTGCATCTGTTTCTATTCCCTACCCATCAGGGTGCATGGCTGTGCCAGAGAGATGGAAGACACAGGATTCAAGGGGCTCTATTTTACATTGAGGGGGAAAGAATACAAAAACATGGAGCAAAAGGAAGGTTGTGTTGCACATATCTGTCACTTGCTCTTTTCTTTTTTTTTTAAGGCACGTATGAGCATCCCCAGAATTTTAGTGGTGAGTACTCAAGCTCCTTAATTTTTTTAAAATAAAACAATATATTAGGACAAGTTCAGAAAACAACATAGGAATGCCCATGACTTTCAGGAAGCCATCTTCCTTTGATGAAAACAACATAGGAATGGGGGTGCCCATGACTTTCAGGAAGCCATCCTCCTTTGACCATTGATGTATACATTAGGAATCAGGGGAACTCCTTTGACCATTGATGTATACATTAGGAATCAGGGAATCATTATCTGAGCTGCAAAATGTTGCATTTAGTGCTGCAGAAATGATGGTTTTCCTATAAAGAAAAGTGCTACTGGAGCGAGAGCCAATCAGATGACACTCAATACCTGTGCAGCTATTGTGAAAGATGGCTCTGCTTCTTGGGATGCCTCTGCCAGCCACCTCACACCTTTCCTTAAATGTGTAGCTGTGTTCACTTCCTGATCTAACACTTTCTTTGTGAGTTGTCCAAACAGGAGTACGTATGGCTAAGATGTGCCATGATTCTATCCTATTTAAGAGAGGACAGTTATGTACTCTTGTTTTCTTGACTTAAGCCAACTTTCTGGGATAGTATTTCAAGAACTCTGTAGGGAAGAAACTCACCAAACAGAAGACAGGTGTTCCAACCTGACCTGGCAGAGAGAGAGAGAAAAAAGCATATTTTGCTGCACCATCCCCCCAAATTTCCTGCTTGCATCTTAGTGCCTGTTAATTTCTCAATGCATCACACAGATAGATGTGGCAATTCACCATTTCCAATGCTCCACTGAGTTGCTTTCTCCTCTGTCCATTCACCCATTTTTCATCCTTGTCTTTTCAACATATTCCTAATCTGAACTCAGGAGTTCTTGAGCCACCTCAGGGATACCCTTGATTTCTTATTTTCTCTTCTTCCAAAATACTCCTTCCACAGAGCCAGAAGGTCTTCTATCCAGAGACAATGGTTCCCATTGTTCCAGCTGATGGATTTCTAGCTGAAACTGGTTGAGTTCAAGGTTGTCCCAGTACTGGTTGAGTTCCTGTCATGTGAGGCTTGAACCAGGAGTTTCACCTATTTGGCCATTTTGAGTTCCATTCTAGCTGCCATACAACAGATCTGAGCAGCCCCAGCTCAGCCACAAAGGCCAGGTGACTATTGATCCAGCTGTAGCTGCCTCCCAGGGTGTGCCAAATGGCATTACTATGTTTCTGGGCACATACTTGCTTTGAAAGTATGCATCTCCAATCATGCCAGATGCCACTGAGCGTTCATCTCCAGAACTTGGATGGATGGTTATTCTCTGGTACTCAGCTACTGATTCTGGTCAGGATGGCAAAGACCACTCCTGGATAGAGTAGAAAACCCTTTGAAAGGTTCCAGTTGTGCAGCTCTGGGGTTTTCAGGCCCAAAGGGTTGGTCAGGTGCATTTCCTATGACTACTGGCTTGTAAAGGAACTAGAAGGGGGTATTTGAGCTTTCTCCAAGCAGGGCTTAGGTCTCTGTGTTCCTGGCCAAGCACACCCTCATCTGTCTGTCCTCATGCTGCCTTGTGTGCCTTGGATGCCTTGGCTCGACACAAGGCTCGGTAGAAGCCACGAATGATGCGATACATCCAAACCACATTGAGCACTTCCAAGGCAATGCTGGGCCCAATCCAGGCCAGCTGTACACCCAAGCCCAGGCGCTCATACTCAGGAGTTCCATACCAGAAGTACACTTGTGCATAATAGGTGGGGATCACGGCAATGCGCACCATGAAGAATACTACCATCATGGCCAGGCCATTGGCCAAGACAAGCCAGGAAGAGCGGGGCCACCCAGCTGCATCTAGGAACCATCTGAGGCAAGAAAAAGAATAGAGTCAAACAGATATAGCCTCTCCCCACCTAGAGGAGTAGCCTAAGGAGACCATGTTCTAAGGCAAAATGAAAAGAAGTCACCCACATCCTGACCCCAAGTAGGATATAAGGGCCCACACAGCAACATTAAATCACCTATGGTGTCCGTTGATGGGGGTGGCATTATGCCAATCCAGGAGCCAAACTACATTTTCTGGAACCCACCAGGAGCTTCTGCACCCCCTTGAATAGGCAGTACA
This sequence comes from Gambelia wislizenii, assembly GCA_030847615.1. Lineage (NCBI taxonomy): Eukaryota > Metazoa > Chordata > Lepidosauria > Squamata > Crotaphytidae > Gambelia > Gambelia wislizenii. Next base: position 266,980,455 of record JAUMIR010000002.1, read on the forward strand.
GCAGCAGCTGTGAATCTCTTTCTAAGAGCTGTATCTCTTTCTAAGAACAAGGTATGTGGGGGAAGCCTTCTTCAGTCCACAGTCACCATTAATGCACCAAGGACTTGAGAGCCTGGCTCTTACTCTTCTAGGGGAAGGCTTAAATAAATAAATAAATAAATATTGGAGGATTGCAGCTTCTCCCCAACTCCCCAGCACGTCCCTGCCTGCCTGACACAGGTTCTTGGACAAACTCACGAGCCCATATCCCTTGCCACATTCCCTTGGACAACTCACCGTAGGTTCACAAAAGGCGTGGAGAGCTCTGAGAGGAGACGGAAGTTGGCAAAATAGGGCAGCACCCCACGGCTCTATTGGGACAGAAAAAGAAGGCCTCAGTTGCCAGGCTTGCTGTACCCAAGACTTGTTCCAGTCATGGCTGGTGGCTTCCCTTGTCAGTGGAGTGCTGAATGCACTCCAGGTGGTGCTCTGAGCTTTAAAGGACTTATTCAAGGCACTGAATCCCAACAGGTCCAGCACATAGGACAGCTCCTTTAAAGCCCAGGCTAAAACCCAGACTATATTTCACTCCCCCCAGACAAGGGACACTCCCCCCTACCACCATCTTGCTCCTTCCAGTGGCTGAAGATTTAGGTGCCTCTAAAGTACTGAGCAGAAAGCCCCCACTTCCCCGCAACAAGGAAGCAAAGCAGAGCGTTGTTAGACAGCAACAGAGCAGAGAAGCAACACACGCAGACCCGCTGCTGCCACTCAGACCTTTGGCCATCCAGAACTACCTCATTCCCCCACAAAAACAGTCTGGACAATGGGGTTTCTCTAATGCTGTGTTTTATTGATAGGCTGAACTTTTCATTCATGGGAAATTTCAAAGGGAAAGGGGGGAGGGGTTCTGAGGAGAGAGGCTTCTCAACCTATAATCCACCTATACCTCTTTTTGTGTGTAGTCTTTGTTTTCCTGCTCATGGTTCCTAGAAGCCCTGGCTGAGAAGCAGCAGGATTGCTTCCCCTCATCTTTTTCCAGGCAGGGAGGATGGTGGAAGAGCGATCTGCTCACCGTTGGCAATTCTTGAAACTGGCTGAGTCCTGGACTAGGACTCAACCAGCAGTTGAAGAATACTCTCTGTCAAGAGGGGGGTCAGGACTCCAGGGTTTATGAAGGGGGCTAGTGGGGAACCTCCAGTGGGATGAAGCCTGGCAGCTGACTGGCAGAATTAGGCCTACAGGCTGAAGGTTCCCCTCTGCTCCCCTACCGTTTGGTGCCATTCAACTTTCTGAAGAGTTCTGCAGAACTTGAAAGCTTGCAAACATCTGTGGCCCCTTAGTTAGTTCTAATAAAGGTATCACTCAACTGTGGACTTTCCAACCCACTCCCCCACACCTCAAACAGACTAGCACAGCTATCTTTTTATTTTATTTTTTTAAAGAAATTTTAAATATAGGTATCAAAAAGCTCTCTTTTCTGTTCAAAGAATAGGACAAAAGCCTGAACACAGGCATATTCAAAAGTCTGCATATGTTTTTACCAAGAGAAGCTGGGCAAAATGATCCCTCCTTTTACCTGTTCTATCTTACCAATGCATTGTTTGTGCCACTCTATCTCCGCCAGTCCTGCTATAATGCAAGGCATGAATCGCTTCACCCCATCGGACTGAAACTACATCCAAATAAACAGTGCTAGGAGAAGCTACTTTTTCAGACTACAACTCTCAGAACCCCTCAGTTGGCATGGTCACTGGCCATGCTGGCTCAAGGTTTCTAGGAACTGCAGTCTTAAGGAACTGTTCTGTAAGCAAGTTCCTGATGTATTCCCAGTCCAGCAGGTGTTTCTCTTTTGCCCAATTCACCACCACCACCAAACAGTCAGAGTTGCCTTTTTAAAGGACACTCCTGTGGTTCGGGATTCTTGCTCGGACTGATGCCAACTATCATGAGGGAGCAGGCCGGGTGTGTCCATGCACAGGAGAGTGACCGCAAGTGACGCAGTGAGTTAATGCCTGCAGAAAAGGAAGAGCCAGAAAGGGAAAGGAAATCCAGAGCAGGATGGAGTGAGGGACTCCTTAGTTGCAAGTGGAACAGACATTGAAGCAAGGAAGTTGTCCTGAGAAATAGTGTTGGGGACTGCCCTTCAAACTGAGAGCCCAAGTTGTACTTACTTGTGAGTAAGCTCCCCTACATTTATAACAGGGATGGGGAACACGTGGCCCTCCAAATTTCAGACTTCAACTCCCAGCAGTCATGACCAGTACAATAAGTGAAAGGGGATGCTGGGAGTTACAGTCAAAAACATCTGGAGGGACTATGCTTTGTGAAGTCAAAGGCTTTGATTTTGACTATGCTTTGATTTGCCTGATTTAGTGAGATTTACTTCCAAGTATGACAGCACAGATTTTTTTTTCACAGCCTCAATCTATGTATGTACATTTAACTCAGGAATAAGTCCTGCTGAATTCATGTGATTTGCTTCCACATGTGAGTATAATCATGACAGAGCTACAAAAAGTGATTATTTTTTTTTACTAAAATTACCACAATCCCCCAACAGGTATGGCCAAGAAAGTACAGTAATGTAGTTCAAAAAAAAAGTTGTAGTCCAGCAAAGTAATATTTCTAAGCTCTAGGCTGTGGCCTTATAAGTCCACTTTGTCCTTAAAGGCTTAGAGCAGAGCCACTGTTTCTATGCTGCACTTGGTCAAATCATGTATCTACAAGACAATTATGTCTACTTCAGAGCTGTTTGACAGTGCAATAGACTGCCCTGGAGAGAGGTGGACTCTCCTTCTTTGAAATCTTTAAAGAAGCTGGATGGCCATCTCTCAGGAGTGCTTTAGTTGTTTATTCCTCCACTGCAGGGGGCTGGACCAACTCCATCCCCTTCAAGCTCTGATTCTACTTTACAGCTCAGGAAATGGAGCTGGTGAAATGTGGCATTCCCCAGGGCCACTAAATGAATCTATAGCTGAGGAGAACACATGGACCTGAATCATCATGGTTAGCCCTAATTAGTGTCTGTCTGCTGAATCAACTGTTAACATGTAGGTAAACCCTATGTACTCAATAGGTCTACTCTAGTTGGGACTAAATAGGATTTTTAAGGCCAACATTCCCTGCTTGCTTACAACCTACAATCATGAGTGGATTCCACTTGGAGAGGAATAGGATTGTCACCTCCATATTTCCGGTAGGCAAAAGATTTCCACTGTTTCACAAATCGCGAAATGTTTATTGGTACAAGGAAATAAACCTAGAAGAATTTTTAACAACCCTTCCTTCCTAGAAAAGCTGTTCCTTTCCCATATCACACCCAGGCTATTTCTTATTGTGCTTCTGATTCTTTCTCTTTCTTCTTAGGGGGATTGTCTAAATGACGGAAATACTCCTCACAGAATGCGAGGAGGTTACAACTTGTCTCAATGGGATTCTGCATCACTCTGCCATATTCAGAAGGAGGGAGACCAAAAATGCCAAAAAGTAGGTGGGAAAAGCCTTTGCAGATTTTCCCGTTTTTTTTAAAGCGAAGTAAATGCGCATTCCTGCTCGTTGGGACAAGCTACCAAATTGATTCACTTTCCCAACATGGGCAGATGACTGGATTGGGGGGGGGGCAGAGCTTGCTAATAAGGCAAGCACCCAGAGCTGCCGCGTTGGATTTTTGCCTTAGTGAACGTGCGCTAAGGTGATAAAGCGGCTTTTCGGTTTGTTTGTTTGTTTGTTTTTATTAAAGCAAAAGGTAACTCTTTCACACCATGGATATGGTTTTATTAAAAAACAATGTCTGGCAGCAGCAAATTGAGGTAAGTAAAAGTGCGAATAATTCACTCACAGCCGCCATCTTGATTTGCAGTCATGCCTGTTTGCACAGCAAACGCAGATAGCTTTGCATGGCTGTGATCTGCCAAAAAACCTGTTAAGACAAATAGCAGCTGCTGCGAATTGCCATTACTATGGAGCAATCCGGGTTTGTTTGTTTGTTGCCTTGCATAGACAACACCTTGTTCTTCTCTAGACTAGAGGCAGAGAGCATTTGAACCACCATACACTTTAGACCACAGTTTCCACAGTCCCTTACCATTGGTTATGATGGCTGGGGCTTCTGGGTAATGAAGTTCAAAACAATTAGAGGCCAGAGATTCTTCAAGCCTGCTATAGACTATGGATCTTGGGGGAGAAACTGTGTTTTTAGTAGCATCTGTGTTGTTTTTTTTTTAAATCAGGCTGTGTGATCTGTCTTGAGCACCAGTTGTGGGAGAGAACCAGCTGGGGTGTAGTTGAAGCTGGCAAAAATGCGGGCATTGGTCCCCCAAATAAGAATTCTGCCCCCTTATGAAATTCTTCTTCACTCCCCAAATTTTTAGCATTGCAGAGGGAGATATTGATAATCGTTCATATCCTGAGCTCTTCTGTTTGCTGTGTTTGCATTCCCTTGGTCAATCTGGGCATGTTTAGACGAGAAGATATAATGCTGATTGCTCCACATTAATGCAAAATCGCAGTAAAATCTCCATGGTCCTTTGGCAAAATTGCTGGTAGACTAAGCTATCCGTGTTTGATGTTCACATGCAGCCATGTCTATGAATCAACATGGTGGCTGAGAGTGAATTATTTGCATTATTATTCTCAAGAAGTTGTCACTGCTGCACAGTATTATTTTTAACTGAAAATTGAAGGTGCACAAATGCGACCTTCTACTTTAAAAAACGATTTAGTCACCTCAGTGCAGCCAAAAAGGGAACTATCAACAATGCGAAACTCCAGAATGGTACTTCCAGCAACTTCATTGCCAGTAGGCCTGCCCCCGCGCATGCCTGACCAATCAGCTTTCCACTTCTGCCCTCGCCGAGTATGTGATGCAATGTGATTCAGTTGTCCAAATGAGCAGCAATGTGCATTTCCACGCATTATTTTTAAAACCTCGGGAAAAGCTATGAAGGCTTCCCCCCCAAAGTTTTTGCCCCCCCCCTTCTCAATAAGGCAAATCACCTCAGGATCTCATTGGGACAAAAGGTATACCCTGCAGATTCTATTAAGACTATTTTCACCATCTAGACAATCCCTTTGCATGCCCCTTTTCTTTAGATGTCTAAACTGTATATCTAAATTCTCAACTGAAATGTCAAGCTACTGGAATGCTTGAAATATGGGGACTGAAGGGTAATTTCATGGGGGGGAGGCAGGATTCTTATTTATGGGGGGCATGACCTCAACTTCCACCCCTCCCGGAAACCAGCATATCAATTAACTGGTTAATTAAATCTTTGGAGGTTTTTAAACAGATGCTGGATGGCCATCTGTAGAGCATGCTTTGATTGTGTGTTCCTGAATGGCAGGGGGTTGGACTAGATGGCTCTTGTGGTCTCTTCCAACTCTCTGATTCTAAAGAATGCTATTTCTTTATAGCATTTAGTGTCTACCAGGCTGCACTCCTAAATCTAATTACTGAACAGTAAACTTCTCTGACCTCACTGGGACTTACTTCTGAGTAAATATACTTAGGGTTGCTTTCTCTTTCTCTCAGTCCTTCAAAAACTTCTCAACTGTGGAAGTGAATCAGGAATTCTCATGTATATGGAAATTACATTTCTCACTCCCTAGATTATTAAGTGAAGGGAATAGAAGAATTGGAAAAAAATTCAATCCCAGTGCCTGTGCCTTTTCTCATTATTTTCTTAGTAGATATTGCAGTCCTTGTTCCTTTTGTTGTCCTCAGAGCCAGGATTTGTGGTTTGGGGAGGATACGAGTTGATGTCATATTGGCTATTGCAGAAGAAGAGCAGAGGGAAGCACAGAGTTTTTTCAAGTGTAGGAAACTTTTAAAAAAAAAACCAGAATGGACAATATAGGAAAGCCCATCCCACCCCAGGACTCTGGAACTAACCAACACATATCCATAAGCGTATAGCGCCGCCAAGTGGTGGCAAACGAAAAGGGAATCTCCCAATGTTCTCCAGTAGCGCACTAGCAGCAACAGATCTAGAAGTCAGAACACAACACATACACACACAAGGAAGGTTTACTGAGATATCAATTGACAAGGAACGGGGTTCAAGCAGAAGGTGGGGGAAACACAAACCAGGTTGCCACCTTTTTTTACTATGGACCTGTTCTTTACTAACCCTCCCCTTACCTATAGAACGTTAGCATGTGAAGTTCTTCCTGGCACAAAGATAAAGCCAAAACTTCATATCAGTGGCCTTGCTAACTATGGGATTCTCGGAGCCCCTGACTCTTCCCTGAGCCACTCCTTCAACATTTCGGCCCTACTTCACTGTGACCCATGCTTTGTTGGAAGCTTTGCCCTTGGTTTAGGAGACCCAGACAAAATCTGAACACAAAATTCCACAATTTTTGAGGGAAAATAATTTCAGCTTCAGGAAACCCTGTCAGAACTTCATAAATGAAGCCAATATCTTGTCAAAAATTGGGAATATCAGATTACCCACAGTGCATTCACCAAATGTCTTCACAAACTTGGATAAAACCATGAACACAGTGGATGGCCAAATCTAAAGAAAGAGTTTTAGCCCACCCCTCACATCTCCACAGCAAAAGCAGCCAAGAAAAGATGCAGTTGGGTGGTGATGAGGTGGACGCCCTTTTTTGGAATTGAGGGTGTGAGAGGCATGATGTGTTTTGAGTGTTTTCCCCTCCATTCAGCCCAGAAGGTATCTTCAAGATGTGAAAAGTCAGAGCAGTTCTAAGACAGTGACATTCATTCATGCATTCATTCATTCATTCATTCACTCACTCTTTCCTCACCCCTTCTCTCTATTTACCCCAGTGATTTCCCAGAAATCTCTATGGTGCATACAACCAAGATGTGAAATGCTTTCAGTTGCTCTTATAACAATAGATAGACTAGATAATACAGTATAGGGTAAAATAGAGAGAAGAAATGTTGCCAGGTTATACATATTTTGTGCTCAGAATATTAAGGCACTCATTGGGACTGCGGAGATTACAGATTTAATTCATGGGGTAAATGGAACTGTAGATTGAAGAGTGTGCAAAGAAAAAGAAAAGGAGGAGGAACCACTAAGGCAAAACCAGCAAGAAAAGGTCAGTTCCCCAGTGTTGGCAAGCCATAGTCACCAGGATTTTGAAATAGATTTTTAACTTGTCTAGTTGGAGCAAGCTCCACAATGAGGGAGAGTGGCTATTAGAAATGGCTATTGGGAATGAGAGTTGGATGAAAATTGCTGCCGCAGAAGAGACTAAATAAGAAGGAAAAGCCAGGGGAAGCAAGAATCCTTTAGAGTAAATGCCTAGGAGGTACCACTCTACACAACCGACTAACAAATAATTTGGCTCGGCCAAATTTGGCTCGGCCAAATTGATCGCCAACAATGGTCCGCCCTGGACTCACATCGGGAGGCATGGAGACACACTATCCACAATGCTGCAGCCTTATTTGAGAACTCACGCTGAACAAGTCTTGAAGAGAAACAACAACGCAGAAAAAATCACAACCCGGAAACTTCACCCAAGGAAACATTCTGCTGTGCTTTCTGCAACCGGACTTGTCTATCTCGGATTGGCCTTTTTAGTCATCAGCACGCTTGCAGAAAGCGCGGGATGAGTCCTTCCTGAATCTTCGTTTGCGAAGAGAAGCCACAGAGAGAGAGAGTTGGTGGCAACAGGATAGTGTCTGGCAGATGAAGCAATAGCTCACTTGGGGCTTTCTTCAAAGAATGCTTGGAGCTAGGCACCAGGACGTGCCAGACGCTTTAGACTGGGAAATCAAACACTTAGGGCTTGTCTGCATGGGCAATTTACCCTGTCTTGCCCTCATTTGGAGCCCCACAGTTCAGATGATGCAGGGCTTTTGCCCCTGAGCATGTAGATGAGACCTTAGCCCCTCCCTGAAGACATTCAAATGTCAATTAAAAAGTGGTTTATCTTGGCAGGTGTACTGTATCACCAGGTTTTTGAATACTTGTTCCTTTCCTAGTTGTCTGAAAGTTAATTCTGTACTGTTCTTAGATTAATGTTGAGGGGAAAATATTTAAAATCAGTAATATGTGAATTAAATAAAGGTCTTTCTATTCAATGGGGAAACTTAGTCCACTGGCAGCAAAACAATGATATATATTTTTACACATTTCTTTAGTCCAGGGAATGGGAATCATATGGCCCTTCAGATGTTGTTGGACCACACCCTCTTGAAAGACCATACCTCCCTATATGAGACTGCCTGAGCTTTAAGATCTCTGGGGAAGGGCTCTCTCTCAGTCCCACCACCATCTTAGGCACGGTTGGTGAGGACACAGGAGAGAGCTTTCCTTGGTTCTTTTTCTGGGCTATGAGGCTGTGTTCTGGAAGAGTTTATTTTTGACGTTTCACCTGCATCTGTGGCTGGCATCTTCAGAGAATGGTTGGGTAGGAGTGCAAGTTAAAAATACAACTTAAAAGCAGTTCTAAAAACATGTTTAAAACATACTAAAATTGAAACGCAACACACACCATTCTCTGAAGATGCTAGCCACAGATGCAGACGAAATGTCAGAAATAAAATCTTCCAAAACACTGCCTCACAGCCTAGAAAAAAACCAAAGAAAATCTATGGATGCCAGCTGTGAAATCCTTCGACTTCTCACAGGAGAGAGCCTTTTTGGTGGCTGCTTCCAAGTTGTGGAACTCCTTACCCCGGCAGGTCAGACTGGCCCCCTGCCTGCTGCCTTTTCACTGGGAAGCATTTTAAGCAAGCATTTGGTTTTTAATATGTTGTAGCAGATGGCGCTTTTAATGGGTGTGTGTGTTGTGTTTCAGTTTTAGTATGTTTTAAATGTATTTTTAGAACTGCTTTTAAGTTGTGTTTTTAACTTGCATTTTTAAAGATGGTTTAATTGTGTTTTAACTTTTCTATTAAGAGAGTTATTATAAAGCTGTATTGTGTTTTTAACAGGCTGTATGTCACCTTGAATCCTGTGCTGGGAGAAAGGTAGGATATAACTAAAATAAATAAAGAAATAAATAAATCAGCCCTAGCCAGCACAACCAGTGGTGAGGAATGCTAGGAGCTACAGTCCAACAACATCTGAAAGGCCACATGATTCCACCAACCTACCCCATATATAGTCACTTTTATCCCGCTTTTACAGTTAAAATCTGCTCAAAGCAGCTTAGCATAAAAATATTAAAATACCAACATAAGAAAAGCAGAAAAGGCACCAGTTTTTCTACATGTTTTCTCAAAATAGGAAGAAAGGTTCAGTCAGGCTGGCTGAAGATATTTTGCTGCCAGAAGCAGAGGACAAGATGGCTTCTGCTCCCCCTCTGTACATACAGAAGCTAAATGGATTGGCAGATGAATTCTGTTGCAGCAAATGTTTCTGCTGTCATCTCAGGCAATTTTCTCTTTGCCTAACAGTAGGGCCAGCTCTGACCTCAATTGCTGCTGTCTCTCCCAAGACTTTCTTCCTTCAGAAAAGCCTAACTGCCCATTTCACCATGACAGGTAGAGTTGCCAAATCACAGGGCCTGGCCTTGAGTCTGTAGTTTTTGTAGGTCATCTCCAGCTCACAGATTCTCCGGTTCTGGTGGGATCAGCTCCAAGCAAGAGGAAAGGCAGGATGCAAATCTCCAGCTAGTAGGCCAGCAACCTGCTATGATTTTCAAGACTTAATTGATTTGTTGATGCAACTTGAAAAAAACTCTCTAGGAGGTCTATGTATTTACTTAGCTAATTTCTGTCAAGGAAAATGGGCATTGGAGTCATATTATGTCCATGATGATTTTTCAGCTAGGCAAAAGACTACTGTCTCACTAGGCCTGTAAATTTTCCAGGCCAAGGCTTGTCTGTGTTTTGCTACAAGGTTAAACAACAGTGAGGTCATTTTCATGTTGCCTGGGAATATGTCCAGGTGCTGTTGTGCTATGCTCTGAACCTTATTTCTCTCACTCCCACGCTGTAGGCTGTGAAAGTCTGAGATTGTTATTGTTTTAGTTTTACACTGAATCTGCTGTGTTCTGCAATCTGTCACATACAGAGAGAGTCTGTGAGACAGAGAGGGAGAGAGTTAGAATGATTTTTCTTAAGCTCTGTAGCTTGGCTTGCCAAAACTAGCCAAGATGTACTCTGTTTTAGTAGCTTGCTTTAGATATTCCAAATAAAGCTGAATTTATTTCAAAAGGACTGAATTTTTGTCTGTCTCCATGTTTTACACCAAGTATGCAAATTGGGGCCCACTTTCCTCATTTTTCCACTGCAACTCTGCTAATTGTCCTTTAAATTCGTGCATGATTAGAAAGCTGCATTTCACGACAGGTTATGGGCCCAGAGTGTGGAAATGAGGGGCACTTTTGCTGCTTTGGTGTATATCCTGAATTTTGGATTTAATTTTGGAGATGTTTGGTTTTTTCTGCCTACGCCTGGCAAGTCTGGAGGAGTTGACCTGTCGGAGGAGGGGATCATCAATCCTGGAAGCTGAGACGCCTGCTGAATATTGCTGAAAGCTGAGAGGAGCTGTCTGACAGGTCCCGGCTGGTAAGATACCCCTGTTAAAGGATTTACCCAGCTGAGAGGGGTTTTGATAGTTCTCAGTTGCAGCCATGGCACTCAGTCCGGGAGGAGGAGGGCTCCCTTTTGAGAAATTAAATGACAGAAACTACCATATGTGGGTTGTGAAATGGAAGCCTATCTGCACCAGCAATTGGTTTATGCCCCCATCGTAGCAACCCCTGGCCACAGTGCTAGGAGGGATGAAAGGCGGGCTGAAGAATGGGCAAAGGCACCCATCCTTTTGGGGATTGAAGACAGCCAGATGGTCAGGGGATGTGCTACAGCCCGGGAGACTTGGGCTGCATTAAGGCAAATTTATGTTTATGCTGGAGCTGGGTCACAGATCATGCTGACGCGAAAGCTCTACAGGACGAAGCTGCAGCCTGGAGGTGATATAGCTGCCCATATTGCTTTGCTGTGTGACCTGTTTGACCATCTCCAGGAGGTGAATGTGGTTTTTAATGAGCAGGATAAATGTTATCTCCTGTTGTCATCCCTTCATGAGCAATACGATAGCCTAGTTCATTCTCTGGAAGCTTTGCCAGCGACAAATTTGACTATGAATTATATCACTGGCCATCTGCTGGAGGAGCAGAAGAAAAAGCTTGAGTGCAAGCAGGATTTACAATTTTCTACAGATTTACAGCTGCGTCGTTCCCAGAATTCCACAAACAGCGGCTGGCTCTAAAAATTCCAGTGAGATCGATGTGCCTGCTTTCACTGTGAAGGCCAGAAGCTGCTGGAGCTGTGGCGAGAAGGGACACGTGGCAAAAGACTGTAAGAACAAGGCCAAGAAGGACAAGAAAGATGGTAAGCCTAGCCAGAAAAAAATCTGGCTCTGACATGGCTATTTCTGCTGTGGTTTTGCAAACTACAAAAGATCAAGAAAAAGAACGAACTTTATGGGCCTTGGATAGCGGGTGCAACGAACATATTTCTAACTCTAAAGACAATTTTAAAGACACCAAAATGACTAACCCTTGCAATGTGAGTTTAGCTGATGAATCAAAGTCAAAATGTCTGGGTGAAGGTACATGCTTCATACCATGTTTTAACAAGGATGTAAAAAATGTCCAGTTTGTTCCTGGTTTAAAGATGTGTTTGCTTTCTGTTGTTAAATTAACACAGAAGGGCTGTGAAATGCAATTTAAAGGGAACAAATGTTATGTTTTGAAAAATGATTGGCTGAGGATGTGTTTCATAATCAATTGTATTACATGTATAGTTGTATACAGGAAACCCAAACTGGTTCTGTGATGACTAATACTCCCATGCATGACAATTGCATGCATTTGATGCATAGGAGATTTGGTCATGCAAGTTTTAAGGTTCTTAAGCAAATGCCTGACATGGTGAATGATCTGACAGTGAAGGGATGTGACAAATTCCTGGATTGTGGGATTTGTAAACAATTGAAATCTAAGGTCCTTCCAGTTCCAAAATTCAGTGACAGAAGGTCCAAAAGAATTCTCGAGTTGGTCAATGTGGATCTGGCTGGCCCCTATCCAGAATTGTTAGGAGGGGCCAGGTTCATTTTGGTGATTGTAGATGATTACAGCTGTTTTTCATTTTGCTACCTACTCAAGAGTAAGGATGAAACTTTTGAAACTTTCAAGCAATGGGTTTCTTACATTGAGAGGCGCTTTTCTGAGAGGCTGTCTGCTCTGCAATCGGATAGAGGGTGGGGGACTCATGTCAAATGAGTTCCAGAGGTGGCTAAAGCAGAAAAGAATTTTCCACAGGCTGACGGCCCCTCATTCTCCCAGTCAAAATGGGATTGCAGAGAGAAAAATTTGCATTCTGCAAACAATGAAAGATAGCCTGATGATTGATGCAAACATTGAAAAGAAGTACTGGAGAGAGGCCATGTTGATGGCTAATTATTTGAGTAACTGCATTCCAAGTTCTGTGGTGTCAAACACCCCATTTTTCATGTTCTATGGCAAGAAGCCATCTGTGAAGCACAATAGGGTCTTTGGATCCTATGCATGGGTGAATATTCCCAAGGCAATCAGGAAAAATGGGGAATTCAAGGCTAGAAGGCTAAGATTTCTGGGCTATGAGCAAGGCAGTAAAGCATGGTGTTTTGCACTCCCAAATGGCAAAGTTCTGATTTCAAGAAATGCTGAGTTTGAGGAGCATGCTAATTGGCACCATGTGCACTCTAACCCAGAAGTAATTTTGTGGATGAAGCACAAGATGGATGAAGTACAAGATGGCCAGCAGCAACAAGCAGCTGGATCAGGTCCTAGCAGTTCCCCAAAACCTGAATGAAGAGCTCCAAAACAGGAGAGTTCTGACACAGAAAATGGGTCTAACAGTGACTCTGATGGCGAACCTAATGATCAAACTGAGCCTGTCATTCCCTGGAGTTTAAGCAGAGCAACAAAGAGGGTGCCACCTCAGAGGTTTACTGTGCAAAATGTGAGAGTGTGCCAGGTAACTTTTAAACCTGACAATTTCACTGAAGTTCTAAAGTTGCCTCAAGATGAGCAATAAAGGTGGAAATGTGCAATGGAGGATGAAATGAAATCCATTGCAGACCATGACGTGTATGAGGTTGTCCCGCTGCCAGAGGGGCAGGAAGGCTGTTGGGTGCTGTTGGGTATACAAAAAGAAACAAATGCACGATGGTAATGTCAAATACAAAGCACATTTGGTGGCAAAGGGTTTTTCACAAATAAAGTACCTGAACTATGATCAAGTATCTGCACCCACTGCCAGGGCCCAAAGTATCGGGATTGCTTTGTCTGTTACAAGTTTGCACAGGTTCAAAGTTAATCATTTTGATGTGGAAACTGCCTATCTAAATGCCCCACTGGATGAGTGCATTTACGTAGAGCAGGCTCCTGGATTTCAAATGGTGGGCCAAACCATGTGTACAAACTTAAAAAAGCTTTGTATGGCTTGAAACAAAGCGACAGGTGCTGGTATCTCTGTTTGGATGAACAGCTGAAAAGTGTTGGTTTTGAAAACAGCATTGTTGAGCCATGTTTGTACACAAGAGGTACAAACTAAAATTATGAAATCTTGATAGCTTTTGTGGATGATCTGTGTCTGATCACAAAAAAGACAATCAAGTAAAGAAGTTCAAAGGGGAACTGGAGTCAAGACTTAGACTCAAAGATCGTGGTGAAATACAACATTATCTGGGGGTAGATTTTCAAAGGCTTGAAGATGGCGGTTTCAAAATGAGCCAAACCCAGAAAATTGAAAAGTTGTTGGATCTTTGTAATATGTCTGACTGTAAATCTGCTAAGACTCCTATGTGTGCAGATTTTGTCAATGTTACTGATGACAGGTTGTTTGAATGTCCTGAGCTTTTCCATTCTGTAATTGGAACACTGTTGTACATTGCAAAATGGAGTCGCCCTGATATAGAATTTGCTGTCAATATTCTGTCCAGAAGGGTGTCAAAGCCAACTCAACATGATTGGCAAGGTCTGAATAGAGTGCTCAGATATCTGCGTGGCAGTTTGGATCATGGCGTGATTATCAGTTCACAAGGGTGCCATGAATTAAAATGCTACATAGATGCAGATTTCGCAAATGAAATCGATGATAGAAAGTCCAATTCAGGGATGGTCATCATCTATGCAGGTACTGCTATCTATTGGGGATCCAGAAAGCAAACAACTGTTGCTATAAGTTCTACAGAGGCAGAATTTGCAGCTCTGTCTTCACTGATTTCTGAGCTGATATATTTTGGTTCAAGTTTTTGCTGACCTGGGTGTTCCAATACAGAAGCCTGTTGAGGTTTTTGAGGACTCACAAGCGTGGATACAAATGGCATGTGCAGAGAGGGTAAAATCCCAAACCAAGCATGTTGCTGTAACATTTCAGAATGTCAAAGAGGCCATACAGAATGGTCTAATAAGATTAAATTTCTGTGCCAGTGAAGAGAACATTGCAGATTTCTTTACTAAGGCTTTAGGACCTGTGAAACATCGCTACCTGTGTAACAAATTGGGTGTGATGTCTGATGTGTAAAATACATTTGCCTAGATGAAAATTCAGAGGGGTGTCAAGGAAAATGGGCATTGGAGTCATATTATGTCCATGATGATTTTTCTGCTAGGCAAAAGACTACTGTCTCACTAGGCCTGTAAATTTTCCAGGCCAAGGCTTGTCTGTGTTTTGCTACAAGGTTAAACAACAGTGAGGTCATTTTCATGTTGCCTGGGAATATGTCCAGGTGCTGTTGTGCTATGCTCTGAACCTTATCTCTCTCATTCCCACGCTGTAGGCTGTGAAAGTCTGAGATTATTATTGTTTTAGTTTTACACTGAATCTGCTGTGTTCTGCAGTCTGTCACATACAGAGAGAGTCTGTGAGACAGAGAGGGAGAGAGTCAGAATGATTTTTCTTAAGCTCTGTAGCTTGGCTTGCCAAAACTAGCCAAGATGTACTCTGTTTTAGTAGCTTGCTTTAGATATTCCAAATAAAGCCTACAAAAGGACTGAATTTTTGTCTGTCTCCATGTTTTACACCAAGTATGCAAATTGGGGCCCACTTTCCTCATTTTTCCACTGCAACTCTGCTAATTGTCCTTTCTATTCGCACATGATTAGGAAGGCTGCATTCCACGACAATTTCTTCCTCCCCTTATGGCTATTGTGGTACCAAGGCTAACCCTCCACTCTGCTCTGCACCCACCTTCTGGCTAGAAGCAAGTAGGCTAGATTAAATGTTCCTTATCCCATCTCCCCAAGTAAGTAATAAGGAAAAAGCTCCCCATGTCACCTTGATCTGGAACAGTTCCTTTAGCTAAGATTTCTGTCTTAATTTCCAAAGAGGAAAATATGCTGTGTGTGTCTTTGAATGAAAAGTTGTGAGCAACTGTACTTGGTACTTGATTTACGGTATAACACTTACTGCCATAACTAGGGCTGCATCTGCACTGCAGAAATAATCCAGTTTGACACTGCTTTAACTTCCATAGGCCAATGCTATGGAATTCTCAGATTTTTAGTTTTGTGAGATGATATTTAGCCTCCTCTGTCAGAGAGCTCTGGTGCCACAAGAAACTACAGATCCCAGGATTCCATACCATTGAGCCATAGCAGTTAATGTGGTGTCAAACCGGATTATTTCTGCAGTGCAGATGCAATCAAGGAGCCATACTTAGGTGTCAGATTTTGTCCCAGAAACCTCAGGTACTGGGACGACCTTGAACTGGCAACCAGAACTGACAGGGGAACAACAGAGAGCCACAAGTCCTTAGCAGCTGTTGTGTTTTACTTTGCATTGATCTTTCTGAGTGCAATCCACTTGGGAATATCTCAGCACAACAGCGCTCTTCCTGTATACTTTAATGATTGCCACACACCAGATGTTCCCAGTGTTATCTGGTGCTGGTGGGAAATGAAAAAGAGAGTCAAACCACAAAAGTGACCAAAATGTCCCAGAGAGACCAGAGTTTCTACTAAACCACCATGGCATTGGCACTGGCAACGAGAGTTTTTTTCCAGCTAACTGTTGTACTGGCATCAGTCTAAGAGCTTGCCATGTGACCTCTGCCTGCCCAGTAAAATGAGAAGCTTGCTACTTACCATAGAGTAGATAGCCACAGGTGATAGCTACATTCAGCTTGACCAGCCAAGGATCTCCCCTGCAAAGATGAAACAGTAGGGGATGGTAAAACAGTGGGGGCCTGCCTTCCCCTCCAAATCACTAGGTCCCATTTCTAATCTAAGCTTGAATTTTATGGACTACAGTTCTCAGAATCACCCAGCCAGCATAGACACAGAGATCTTTAATTAGATCCCTCACTGATTAAAAATTTGCTCTCAGTAGTTACAACTGACAGAATCAAGACAATTTAAGTAACTGAATTACATCTAAATTTCCTAGTTTGAAATTAATATATTACCTGAACCATAATGCTTACTAATGTTGCTATAACAATGAAAACTTCTTGGTTTGCAAATGAGCAGGCCTGAATAAAAGATTGGAGCACAACTCAAAGTCTTTGGACACCACTGCTGCCAAGAAATGCAAAACTGCCACAGCCTAGAGCAGGTCTGGGTTTCTTTGGAGCTCCAGATGTTGCTGGACTTCAATTCCCATCAGTCCTAGCCAGACTAGCCTTTTGTCAAATAAGCTGGGAGTTGTCCCTCAGCAACATCTGGAAGGCTATAGATCTGGCATAGAGAGAGGTTTCTTTTTTGCATGTCTCTTTGTAATTATGCAAGACTACTACTTATCTATTTAAAAATATTTTTAGGCTGCCTCTAAGGGTAGAACCACCCCAAAGTGGCATATGAAACAATATGGGGAAAAATTACAAATAAAGGCAGTAGCCTAATAAATTAAGAAAACCACAGGTAAACATAGAAGTTTTCAGAATTTTCCTGAAAATCAGAAAAGAAAGACCCTGACAAACCCTTGGTGGAAGTCTGTTTCAGAGATGTAGCATGACTATTGAAGAGCCAAAATCATTTGAAGCCTAGGTGTTTGTCAGTGGCCAAAATATTGTCCTCTACAAAAAGGAAACATTAATGCTGGTCCTTTTTGGTTGGTAGAGTAATAAAAATTAACTTAAGTTTGAGAACTTAATATACTGCAGATGCAGCTTAGACTATGTTTCCCAGAATTTCCCAGCTAGCATGGCCAGTGTCCATGCTAGCTGGTCGATTCTTGAAGATTTAATTTCCCCTCCCACACACACACACACACACACACACCAAAAAAAAAATAACCTTTCCAAGCTCTCAATTTGCAGACATCTGTTAACAGGAAGCCCTAAACAGAAGATCACCCATAGATTGGTGACCTATAGCATTCTGCCTTACAGGATTATTGTAAGGAATATAAGCAGGTTTGTAATACTAGAATGTAAACGAGGCACTTGAACTTAAAGCTGCTGTTAGTTATTGTACTGTAGCTGTAATTATCTCCTGGTGAAAATTTCCTAATTTCTCAGCCCAGTAGGAACCCCTCAGTATTATAAATACAGTTGTCCCTTCATATTCGCTGGGGTTTGGTTCCAGGGCCCCCTATGGATACCAAAATCTGTGAATAATCAAGTCCCATTATATGCAATGGCATAGCAAAATGGTGTCCCTTATATAAGATGGCAAAATCAAGGTTTGCTTTTTGGATTATTATTTTTTTAAGAATATTTTCAAGCTGTGAATACTTAAATCTGTGGATACCAAACCCATGGATACAGAGGGACAACTGTACACAAACAGATATGCTATGTACAGTATCCTCACAAGTCAAATGTTTTCTTTCATTTATATAGAAAATCAGCGTTTAACTCAATGTGCTTGAGAAACATTCATGATTTAATCTTAGGACACTATAAATGTAGGCATGTATATGTTTTAAATTCAGAATTTAAAACTGTTTATTATTATTTTTAGAGTTATAGAAGACACTGGCGACCCTTTCACACTACACAATTATAGTGCTATTATTCCACTTTAACTGCCATGGCAACATCCTATAGAATCCTAGGTTTGCAGTTTAGTGGGCATTTAGAATTCTTAGCCAGAGAGCTTTCCTAGTGCCTTCCCCAAACTGACAATCTCGGGATTCCATAGGACAAGCCTATGGCAGTTAAAGTGCAATTGTTGCACCATAATTGTGTAGTATGGAAGTAGCCCAAATAGTTAGAACTAGGAAATTGGGCAGGGAGACCAGGAATCTTTCTCTCTATGTTACCGTGATAAGCACTTTCGTGCAGAGAGATCTATTGAGCTGATTTTTGTCTCTGTGCAAGTCACCTGGATAAAAGCCATAGAGATGTTCCATGTGATCTGGAAAGCCAATAGGGTGCTTGGTGGCTCAATATAACTTTTACCTCATGCTTGGTTTCTCAGTCTAAGCAACCTGTCGGAGAAGAAATAAGTGCTTTGTCTCTCTCCTGACCCTGACTGCCTCTTCTAATCCTCAGCCCCAGCCTGGTCTTTGTTCAGTCCTCTGGACCTGGACTTCCACTTTACTTGAATTGTGTATTTGCTTTTACTTGCAGGACAAAACCTTGCAGGGTTCTGGAACGCTAAAAAACTGAATGTAAGAATAAATAAGTAAAAAAAAATTCCAATACTTGTTTTAAATCCTTTTTGTGTGTGTGTGTGTGATTTTAAATTTCCCTATTCACTGATCAATCAACTATAGCTAATTAATTTACTAATTAAGACTAATCTAGACAGGCTGTCTTGACAGTGACATTGTGGCCTTTCCCTTTTTAGTCCAGGAGAATTTCTCCTTGTTTTCTTCTAAGTTTCAGTGACAGTTTTGTCAGAAAGCCATCTTCATTAGTAGGCCCATGAATCTCTCCTTGCTACTATTGTCACTGCCCAGAGTAGAAATTCTGGTTGTCACTGAGGCTATATCATAATCAGTTGCACTCGCTTTTTCTCAAAAATAGACCTGATTTTTGCGGGTTTGGGGAAATCTGTACATAGGTGCAGCTAGAGCTTTAAAAAGTTACCTTTTTGGACTAAAACTTCCAGAATCCCTTGTCATGTCACGTTATGTTGTGTCATCACGACACTACATAACGGTGAAAGGGCACGCAGAACAGATGATGTCGACCTTTTTTAATTGACAGTTTAAGCCATCAATAGATCCCACTGCCACTTTTTTGCCACGATTACAGGCATGTGATGCCTCTGTCCCTTTAAATCTCGTACTTACACTGACAATGCACTCTCTGGCACAAACACTTCCAGATCAGATTGGGACATCCAGGTAAGTGACAATCTTTTTTTAGACCTTCTCTGGGTTACTTGGGACCTTTAAAATGTGGGTGTGGGTGTGTGATTTGTGCAACTTTAAATGTAGTTTTCTTGCTCTTATTTTTGAATTTCCCACATGACAAAATTGCACAAGATTTTGAGTGAGGAAGTGAATGGGGCTCTGTTCACTTCCTCTTTGTTGCCAGGGAGTCTTTGCCGGGAATGGAGGTAAGTGCGGCCGGGGGGGGGGGGACAACATTCTTTTGCCAGCATAGAAATGGTTTTTTTCTATGCTGGCAAAATAACATTTTAAAAACTGTAGTCTGATAAAGTCCTATATGCCTTTCAAGGACATTGCAGAAGGCAGTACAGAGTGCCTCCTTCTGCAGGTACCCCTCTGTGTGCAACTCCAGAATGGTACCAGGGCACATGATCAGTGTCTGGTGAGGGCAGTGGGGCTGCAGTTTTGCAGCCAGGAAAAAAGATGTACATGACTACTTTGCATGATTCTTGTTATTAATCTCCACAACAACCCTGAAAGTTAGATTTGACTATAGGACATGCTGGTTGAAGGACTATGGGATTTATAATCCAAAAAGTATTTTTTCCAAGTTAGTCATATTCATATTTATAAAAAGAAAACAGGTATACCCCAAACTGCAGTTCTGGAATGAGGAAGTACAAAAGACAAGCCAGGGGATAGCAAGGAACAAGACTACTTGAAGTGAATGTGACAAGAGAGCTGGTCTGGATTCAGCAACACAATAAGTCCCCTCAGCCAGCCCCATCTGGGAGCAATGAGAGGCCACAGGACAGCAGGGCATAGCCATGGTGCATTGTTAGAAGGGAGGGAGGGATGGCCTAGGCAGCAGGGCAAGCACCTCTTTAGGCACAGTGCCAGCCCTGGCTCAGAGGCTCCTGCCGGCAGTTGACTCCACCCCATCCGGCTCAGTCCGAAACCAAAAGGGAAACAAGAGCCCATTCTTTCTCAGCACAAAACAGCCCTTCATAGTTTCTCAGCACAATGGGACCAATCAAGCTCACAGGCACCTCCTCTCTTTCTGGCTTGAGGGGAGCAACTGAGGAAACAGAGCCTGCAGCCTGGGTGGTAAAGAGCATTATGAGAGGGTGGCAGTGTGTGTGTGTGTGTGTGTGTGTGTGTGTGAGAGAGAGAGAGAGAGAGAGAGAGAGAGAGAGAGAGAGAGAGAGAGAGAGAGAAAGAAGTGCCCCATTCCTTCTTACCAGATGGGGTTGGCATTTATGGCGTCATCAAACCAAAGGATGTAGAGGCAGAAGAGGCCAACTATTATGGCATGGAGAGTGGATACACACCTACAAAGGAGGAACAGGAAGATGAGTTAAACCAGGACTGTGGCACTTGGGTTCATGCAGGTGCACCCTCTGCCTTAAACACACACCGCCGTTCTTTCTTATAAAACGAACAAGGCCTCAAGGCTTTTCTCTCTTCTTACCTAGGCATGAACCAAGGTCTGTTTTGTTCTTT
The DNA here is from genome assembly GCA_030847615.1 of Gambelia wislizenii. NCBI lineage: Eukaryota > Metazoa > Chordata > Lepidosauria > Squamata > Crotaphytidae > Gambelia > Gambelia wislizenii. The sequence continues at coordinate 267,001,144 of JAUMIR010000002.1, forward strand.
CAACATGTCCTTAACACTTCAGCCAGATAAGAATGCAAGAAGAAACTGAAAGTCCTTTCCCACCCCTTTCCCCCCTACATACACCAGAGTCTTGTACCTGGAATTCCATTCACTCTGCTTGACTGAGGGAAGGGTAGAGTAGCTGGGGCTCAGCGACAGGGAGAGCTGGGGGCTGACAGCAGAGAAGAAGAACTGGAAGGCCACAAAGCTGCCAGCCACAATGCAGTAGCCCACGCGGATGGAGTCCTCCATTGAGTTTCAGCAACACCTGTAAGCAGATGTTGAGAATAGAGGATGAGCTGCTGTTGTGTGGAAATTCACTAAGTGTGGCAGGTTTTTAAATGGCTCCTTTGAGCCTAGATCTAAGGGGGTTAAATTGCTGCCTGGCAGAGTGTACCACAGGGACCACAACATGCTGGCTGCAGGATTCTGGGGGTTGCAATAAAAAAAATTCAAAGCATAGTAACCTATCAGTCTCAGAGGACGAAAGCATCAGAACTGCCTGAATCTCCTACCCAGCATAGCAAGTGACCATGCAGGGTGGGTGGTGGGGTGTTTGGGAACTGTAGCCCTAACAATGTTTTCCAGTGCTGGTCTAAATAGTAGGGGCAATTTAGAATCAGTTCAGAAAGGTGTTCACTTGTCCAATAAGTGGTTTGAGAGTTCCTGAACTTTGATTCTAGATAAAGGCCTTATGAGTATACACAGGCCAAAACGTGTCAGGCTTTCTTTACTAATTAAAAAAACATCTTCTGAGCATCTTGCAATGTGTTTCCACTTTCTTATGTGGATTTCATTGCATGCTTTCCACCTTTTGCTTCTTTTTACATTCAATAAAAACTAGATAACCAAATCACTTAGCTGGGTGCCACCTACATCTTGGTGGCCCAGGGTGAGCACCCAGCTTGCCTACTACAGTAGGACTCCCATATCCGCTGGGGATTGGTTCGGGGGGGGGGGTGGATACAAAAAACCATGGATAATAGCAAACACCATTGAAAATAATAGTACTTCTGGTTTAAAATACCATAGAGTTGCCTTGAAGGACCTAGAAAATGGCTAGAGGGGACACATTTTCTAAGAAGACTATGGTAGGTGTGCTGTTTTGTGTTCCGTAGATAATTGAATCAGTGAGTAATGAATCAGTGGATATGGGAGTCCTACTGTACTGGCTTCAGCATAGCCTTCTCTTCTGAAAAAGACACTGTTGTGGCTGCCGGACATGAAACCTAAATGGAGAATCAAGGTTCAGACAGAGCTCTTACACTTGTGTCCTCTGCCTGTGGGCTTTTGTGGGCCACTGTGAAAAGGATCAGAATGTGGAAATGTTTTTTGGGGGGGCTATAACTCTGCCAGCCATACTGACTGGGGGATTCTGGGGAGCTGTAGCCCAACAAAGTAACTTTTCCAAACTCTGAAGAGATAGCTTGACAAAATGAATCCTGCATGATATAGCATGGCATGCCTTGTGTTCAGAAGGATCGCGCAGGAAGGAAGGAAGAGGCAATGACTGCAGCAGCCATCCCAAACTACTCCCTTGATCAAGTCAGCTTTCCAGAAGCAATTCAATTTTTTTTAAAAATCCCAATTTTAATTTGTCCCCCACCTCTAAAATGCCAATGGGAGCTATTTGCTTCTGTAGGAATGCATCTATACTGCAGAAATAATGCAGTTTGATACCGCTTTAAGGGCTGTAGCTCCATCCTACAGAATCCTTGGATTTTTAGTTTTACCATGTCCTTAGCCTTCTCTGCCAAAAAGTGCTGGTGCCTCACAAAACTACAAATCCCAGGATTCTGTAGGATGGATCCATGGCACTTAAAGTGGTGTCAAACAGTACAGTATAGATGTCCCATAGGGAAGCAGGTTGTTAAAAAGAGGTTGTAATGATTAAACTCTGAGCAGTATGAGCAAAACTTGGCTCCTGTTCTTATTTATTTATTTATACCCCGCTCTTCAGCCACAAGGCTATCAGAGCGGCTTACAAAGTGTCTTAAGCAATAGCTACTTACACATCTAACTGCATTAAACAGTTTCCAATGTGTGTTAGCTAATTGCCCCCACAAGCTGGGTACTCATTTTACCGACCTACGAAAGTATGGAATGCTGAGTGAACCTTGGAGCCCGCTGGAATCGAACTTGCAACGTGGTGACTTGCGGTACTGGCATTTAACCACTGTGCCACCAGGGCTTCCACTTTCACTGACATCTGGATGGGACTGAAGGTTTTGCTCCTGCCTCAGACAGACACTGGCAACCTTGATGTCAAGTAAAAATGGGCAACTGTGGTTACAGATGGGGTATAGCTGGGAAGTAAAATGAGGGCATTGCTCTCCACAAAGAAGAATCTCCTACTTAAATTTTCCCTCAGCCCCCAAATTTCTGGCATTACAGTAACTTAAAACTGCAGTTGAGCATTTAGAAATACAGTTTAAGTATCTAAAGAAAAGGGGGTAAGCAAAGGTGAAGCTGGTAACAATCTGAATACCATGAAAGCAGTAGCAAAATAATGATAATTTAGTACACTTCTAATTGATCATTCCAGAGGAGGTTCAACTACATAGGAGTCTTAGTAGTCCAATTTTGCCTGATCATTTCAGGGAAAGGGGGGTGGTCTCAACCACAACTACAGCCAAGTCTTGTGGGGAATTTGAGTCCCCTTCCCCCATTCCAGAGGCCATGCCAGGCAGCCAAAGCACAAGATGTGCCTTAAGGATCAAGAGATCGAAAACTGGGTGAGAAGCACAATATAAAACATAAGAAGCAAAAGTAGCACAAGAATGGCAGCTTAGGAGGGACTGGGCTTGTTGTGCCATCTGAAAGAGCTAAAATGGTGCTAAAGGGATAAGCATCAGTAGCTTTCCCTCATGATTACAGGACAATCCAAAGAGAAGGGGAGCAGCAAAGCCTTCCAATGCCTTGTGGGGAAGAGCCCTCTATGAGCACTGTAATGAATACAGAATATGTACACAAGGCACTTGGGGTGCACAGCTGGATAAAAGTAGTAAGAGCAGGAGTGGACTCGCAGTGAAGTACCCTGTGGGCAAAGACCATAACCCTGGGATTCAATCCACCTTCATTGATGTCTGGCTGGGACAGATGTTTTGGCTCCTGCTGTGTCAGGCCCTGGCAACCTCAGTCCTTGTTGCAGGCAAAAAGACTATGAAGATATGTGCCCTGAGAGACACCACTAGAAAAATAGAAGGGAAGGAAAAAGGAGACTGAAACATCTAAGGAAGCCTTTCCCAACCTGGTATCCTCCAGATGTGTCAGATTAAGACCCCAGCCAGCTCAGATTTTGTAAAAGAAGAGAAAGATCAACTTTTCCAAAAGTTGACTGATATATTGAAAAGAAGGAAGGAGGAAGCTGACATTGTATGACTGAGGTCTTGTCTATACGAGGGGGCAAAAATACAAACACGTCTGAAAAAGTAGGCATTTGCAATGATGCGACCTGTCTTCATGGTCAAAAGAGCTCCCCTAAACTCTACATGATCCCCTAGCCAAGATGGCGGCTGCGAGTGATTTAGCTGCAATTTTAAATCTGCCGCCACCATTAAAAACAAACAAACATGGTGCGCACAAGTGATAGTTTGTATTTACAAAAAAGGGAAAAAGGGAGAGTATAAGATCGACATTTTATTGGCTTACTGGACCCTTGCTTAGCTGAAAATGTAACTTGGCGGCCGCAGGTGCTTTCCTCGTTTGCTGCCCCCTTCCCCCATGCTCGTCCAGCCAATCAGCTTACGCTGCCTGTTCATATCTGTGCAAATGTGAGTGTTCAAACAATTACACATTCATTTGCACATCATACGGAACCTTTTTTAAAAATCCAGACGAAGCCCTGGCCGCAACACACACAGACTTTGCAGTGGATTTGGCTGCCCCCCTTCCAAATGACACGTGTTTATGCACATGTCCATATGAACGGATCGCCGTATGTTCACGTGCCATTTGGATTATTTTGACTGTATAGACAAGACCTAGGTATCAAGAGAATTAAGAGAGGTTTTTTTTCTTTTGCAAAAGTTGTCCTAGGAGAAGGCAAAGGATGCTAACAAAAGGAGTGGGTAGGTTGTAGGGAAGCAGTTGAAGGAAATAAATTGAAGACAGCAGGCAAAGTAATGAAGAGCTGGTTTTCAGTTTACATTTTGAATTAAAGGGTTATTCAAGGACAAAAAGTGGCAGTTACTTGAGAATACCCAGGCATGGACAGCCCCATACAAAATGTAAACTGAGAATTAGCTCTTAGGGACAAAGGGAAGGACAGCTAATGCAATAATTGTTAGATAGGATGGATGGACAAAATGGGGGTTTCTTTAAGAATGAGAAGAGAAAGTATGAACTCATGAGGAGGGAATGCAACAGGACAGGTGATAAAATATTAACAGGGGCAGACAGAGCTCTGAAAGAAGATGGAAAGGGTCAGGGTGAGGTAGGTCTGTATCAAGTGAAACAAGGTTGAAGGTAAAAGCATAACAGGGATGAGTCTTTCATGTGATACTGGGCAGAACTGGCAAGGAGAGGAATGCTTATAAGAGATTCTAAGCAAATGAAGTTGAAATACTAAGAATGGATCATAGTAGAACAGTACAGTCATTCAGCAAGATACAGTCCAGTTAAAACGCAGAGGAAACAAACCTGTTGTGGTGAGTGTTCAGCAAGTTCGTGAGACTTTTTCTTAGCTGCATGAGAACAGGAGCAAGGAAATGAGCAGCAAGAGTGAGGTCTGGGTAAGGATCAGCAGGACGAATTGAGGTACATGAGGGAGGAGCCAAAAATGGGGACAGGAGGCAGCAGAACTGAAGGCAAAAACAAAGGAAGGAAGGAAAGGAGATAGGAAAGTAGGGGTGAAAAATAAAAGGGTCAAGCACTGAGAGCCTCAGTGAGAGCCGGAGAGAGTGAAAGAGATGAGAAGTAGCAGGCTGAGGGCAAGAGAAAAGGAAGACTTTCAGCATACCTGGTGGAACATTGGGGAGGAGATATTATAGCAAAGGTAGATGCTGAAGGAAGTGGTGCAAAGGAAGAATCTGGAGATGTCAGAGCAGATGTTGACATGAATCTCTAAAAAAAAAAAAAAACCCTGAGAAACAAGGCAGAACTATCAAGAAAGAAAAAGATTTCCTCAGAACCAGACAGAAATGAGGAGAGAAAGGGTACAGCAGGCAACAGCTTCAAGAGTTAAAGTATAGCTAGAACTTAAAATAAAAGAATCTAAGAGAAGCATAGGAAAGGCACAAGGACATCTCTCAATTATCAGGTAAGCAGGAAGGGAACTTTGCAACCTCTGTGACATCTCACCAACAGCTGCCCAAAGACCAGGGGCCCTCCAAAGCAGCATTTGACAAAACTGAAGGGGCAGAAGGCAGAATTATATCCCCATCTTCTCTCCCAGTATGCAAGCATAGGAAGTTTGTGTCTTGCTCAACCATTACTTGTATAAGACAATAAGAGGGGAAATTTATCTCATAGTTGTGTTTTTTGAGGAAAAAATGGCCAGCTAATCCTAAATTACATCTCTATAGATAAATTCTTAAGAACTCTCACTGTTTTTTAAATTATTTTCCTTTTCTTTAGTCTCATACTTTCTTCAAGTTTCCTCACCTCCCTACCCACTCATGTCTTTCAGAATTTATTTTTTCTCCTGCACAGCTCTGCAACTTGCCATTCCTTCTCGACTTTACATTTTCTACAAATTACTGCTTTTTTCAGTTTTTCAGTTTTTCTTTTTAGAACCCAATCCCTTGCTCCTCTTCTATTTCTCTGTGTTGTTGTTATGTGCCTTCAAGTCAACTCTGACTTATGGTGACCCTATCATGAGGCTTTCTTGGCAAGATTTGTTCAGAGTGGGTTTGCCATTGCTTTCCTCTGAGGCTGAGAAAGTGTAACTTGCCCAAAGTCATCCAGTGGATTTCTATGACTGAGTGGGGATTTGAATTCTGGTCTCGAGTCTTAGCCCAGCATTAAAATCACTATAGCTATTTCTCTACAGTTGTCCCTTCACATTCGTGGGGGTTAGGTTTCATAGACCCCCGCGAATGTGAAAATTCCACGAATAATGACAGTCCTCCCCCCGCCCTCCCCAAGTGACCCCGGGGCCTCCGGAGGCCTCATGGTCGCTCTACCCGGCCTCCGCCCACCCTCCCCAAGCAACCCCGAGGCCTCCGGAGGCCTTGTGGTCACTCCCCTCGCCACTTTCCCTGGACTCCCCTCGCAGCAAACTGCGAATATGCAGAACCGCGAGGGTAGAGTCCGCAAATGTGGAGGGAGGACTGTATTTTCCATTTTTCCACTCAATACTTCACCTCCTTTCTTTCCTAATCTCTAGCCTTCTCAACTCTTTCTCTCCTCTCCACCTTTTCCCACCCTGCCATTTTTATTCACCCTGTTGTTTCTTCCAAATGTCCTCCTCAGGATGCAGTTAATGCAATACTGGGAGTTAACAATTACATATAATATAATTTTATAATTTTTACAGAAACCATTAATTTATTATAATTACAAATATGTCCACTTCTTGTGCTAATATACAATTTGCTATATCCACAGTTACATAGAGACCCTTGTTCTGCTCCCTACATTTTTCTTGCAGTTGCCTAAGGGCAAATACCATGTCTGTAGTACTCCTATTGGCTCTGAAGCCACATTGGCTTTCAGGAAGAAGTTCTTCTGCAATAGCAGGAACGAATCTGTTCAGGAGTATCCTGGCAAGGATTTTTCCAGCAATAGAGAGCAGTGTTATGCCTCGATAGTTTGAGCAGTCGGATTTTGCTCCTTTTTTCTTGTACAGGGTGATGATGACTGCATCTCGGAGGTCTGATGGCAGTTCCCCTTTTTCCCAGCAATTCACAAGGAATTCGTGGAATTTTTCGTGGAGTGCATGACCTCCATGTTTCCAAACTTCAGGTGGGATTCCATCAATCCCAGCTGCCTTGCCGTTTTTCATCTGCTGTATGGCCTTAAGGGTCTCTTCCAAAGTGGGAGCTATGTCCAATTCATTTTTCATTGGTTTTTGTATCATATGTTGGATAGCTGAGGCTTGGACTACTCGGTTGGTGCTAAAGAGACTTTGCAAATGTTCAGCCCAACGATTCAGGATGGAGGCTTTATCAGTAATTAATGTTTGACCATCTGTACTGTATAAGGAGCTTTGGACCTGATAAGTAGGTCCAAACACTGCTTTAAGAGCTTCATAAAATCCTCTATGTAACGTGGGATGAGTCCTTCCTGAATCTTCGTTTGCGAAGAAAAGCCAGAAATATCCACAGTATATATTACACAACTAAAATAGCTATAGTCATCAACATACACTGCTTCTTTGTGAGTAATTGAAACACAAAAACTCAGTATTTAGTGCTTAACAAAAACAGCTTAAGGCAGCAATAACAACTAATTTGTACAGTTTCACACAATGAGCTTAATTCAGCATATATATCATAACAAAGCAACTCCAAACCTGTTTCAGTACTGTGATGTGGGGGCTCTATCCTGGCAGATATAAAGTAGTACTGATAAGAAGAATGACTATGAAGATTTGCAGTATGCTTTCCCATCATTACTGACTCATCCCATACAACAGATCCACAGCCAAAAATTTTGAGCTGGGACCAAGTATAATGAGGGCAGCCAGCAAAGTTACATGAAAAGTAGGTAAGATGCTATATTATGCCCAGCCAAATAGATTATGCTCAGTCAAATGTAACTGGCTCTATAATCTTCAACAGGAAATAAATATGCACACAAGCAGTAGGTGAAGAGTAGCCCAATGAGATCAATGGTGAGTCTATCCCTCCTCTTTGTGAAGGTCAGAGTGCAGCAAGGCGTGGTGGGGGGGGCTCTAAACTATGGGGCTGGCCAGCAGACACTCATTGGAAATTGGCTATCTCCATGCCTACTGTTGGCTACAATTGCCAAGTTCTCACTTATCTCTCAATTAAGAATGGCATGAAATGAAGTGAGGGACCTACAGACCAGACCACAGCAACAGTTAACAGGGTCTCTCCTCTCTGGTTTGTTCAGGGCCCCCCCTCACAACACACAGTTAAAGTACTATTAGACCACTGACACAACGCAGAAATAATGCAGTTTGACACCACTTTAACTGCCATTGCTCAATGCTATGGAATTCTGGGGTTTGTAGTTTTGTGAGATATTTAACCATCTCTGTCAGAGAGCTCTGGTGCCACAACAAACTACAAATCACAGGACTCCATAGGATGGAGCCACGATAGTTAAAACAATGTCAAACTGCATTATTTCTGCAGTGTGTCAGCAGCCTTATTCTACTTAACTACCACGGCTCCATCTTAAATACCCCTCCCTAGACTGCAATTCCCAGAATTCTATAGGATAGAACCATAACAGTTCAAGTGGAATTATAGTGCTATAATTCTGTACGGTGAATAAACCTCGGGTCTTCCATTTCTCCCTCCCTCCTCTGGAGCCCCTATGGAATCATACTACCTCTTGCTTTCTCTGTGTTGTTGTTTTTTAAACACCCCTGCCCAATCACCAGCCCTCCAGATGTTTTGGTTTAAACTCCCATCATCCTTAGCCAGCACAGTCAATGATCATGCAAACTGGGAATGATGTGAGCTGAAATCCAATGCTTCTGGAAGATGCCAGAGTATGGAAGGCCCTGCAGAACTACTGAGCTACTTCTTTGTGTAGTCAGCAAGAGGCCTCTCCCAGCCTTGCCACAAGACCTTTTCAAATTAGAGATGCTGCAGAATGAAGCTAGGCCCTATGTCACCTAAGCCAGTAGTTCTCAGTCGCTGGTCCTCCTGATGTTTTGGAATTCAGCTCTCAGAGGTTTCAACCAGCATGGATAATGGTCAAGAATTCTGGGAGCTGAAGCCCCAAATATCTGGAGGATCAACATTTATGAACCACTCCCCTAAACCCTAACTCTGGCCCTGCCTAAGCAAAAGTCTCTCCATCCAAGAAACAAAACAGATTTTCCTTGGGTTTTTTCCAGGCTGTGAGGCCATGTTCTGGAATAGTTTCTTTCTAATGTTTTGCCTGCATCTGTGGCTGGCATCTTCAGAGAATGGTTGGGTAGGAGTATATGTGGAGTTGGTATGGTGTGAACCCCTGTTGGGGAGTATATGTAAATTAGTGTAATTGAATGATTAGTTTCTGGTTATAGAAATGCAAGACTCGTTAGTGTCTGTTTGGCTAATGGTTGGTTGATGGGCCATTATCTGCTGGGAATCCCCCTGTCCCTGCGGATGACTAGGACATCCAAGAACGGCAGTGTTCCTTCCTTCTCTTTTTCCATCGTGAATTGGATATTTGGGTGGATGCTGTTCAGGTGGTTCAGGAATGAGACCAAATCTTCTTATCCATGGTTTCAAATGGTGAAAGTGTCATCCACATATTGGAACCATGGTGTGGCCTTTTTTGATGCTGTTTCCAGGGCTTGCTTTTCAAAATGTTCCATGTAGAAGTTTGCTATCACTGGGCTCAGGGAGCTGCCCATGGCTACCCCATCTATCTGTTCATAGAATTCATTAACCCACTGGAAGTAGCTTGTGGTGAAGCAGTGTCTGAACAAGGCTGTGATGTCCTCAGGAAATATTTGTTGTATGAGTGCCATGGTGTCCATTATGGGGACTTTGGTGAACAAGGAGACAACATCAAAACTGATCAGTCTGTCTCCAGGTTTCAGTTCGATGTTGCTGATTTTTTCTACAATGGAAAAAGAGAAGAAAGGAACACTGCCATTCTTGGATGTCCTCGTCATCCGCAAACCAAACCAACGGTTAGGCCACAAGCTATACAGAAAACCCCCACACACGGACAGATGCCTACACAAGAACTCCAATCACCACCGAGGACAAAAAAGAAGCACAATAAAAACATTGGTAGACCGTGCAAAAAGGATCTGCGAACCCCACTACCTGGAGGATGAGCTGAGGCACCAGAACATGGCCTCACAGCCTGGAAAAAAACCAAGGAAAATCTATGGATGCCGGCTGTGAAATCCTTCGACTTCACAAACAAAACAGAGCTTTGGCCATATTAAATACTGATTCTACCACACATGCAAGCAAATTCTGAAGTTCTGGCCTAGGTGGTTATGATTTTAACTAGTAGGTGGGGACCTTCTTGACTAGGTTGCAGTTTGTTGTGGACAATGAAGCAAGGAATCTCAGACCTTATGTTCTATAGTGGAGGTTAGCCTCTGTGACCCTCCAGATGTTGATGGGCTTTAATCATTATCCCTCATGGTTGGCTATGCTGCCTAGAAATGATTGGAGTTGGGCCAAAAACATCTGGAGGGCCACAGCTGTCCAGCTCTCTTCTATAGGAAGAATGTTTCATGTGAAAGAATCATGAACATCAGTGTAGTATAGACTGTAGAGAGCTAAATGGACCAATGGGCAGACTCAGTACAAGACAGCCCTCTATGTTCATAGGATACACCTATTCAGGTGTGAGTTTGTGAGGTGTTATACATATAGTACTTTCATGTTGGAAAATATAATAGATGAAACAGTTTTGAAATTGTAATACATGCTAGTTGATGAGGAAACAAACCTCTGTTCTTGATTTATAGGCTGCAGTGAGTACAGATCCAAGCACATTCATACCAGGTTTGTATACCAGCAAAGTAAGGTCAAATACTTGCAGCTGATCTCTGCAGTGTGCTCTCAAGGGCATCTTGCACAGAGATCTGACTGCAGACAAGAAATGTAATTTCCATATTTGCTGGTCAGGTCTGAATTGCTTGTTCAAAGTGCATCCTTTTCAAAGCCCAGATTCTAGGCAAGAATTTAAAAAGTCTGCTGTGGGTCATGACATCTAGGGATTAAGGGCACAATCCCAGGCATGCTTACCTATGAGTAAATTCCACTGAATTCAGTGGGGCTTCTAAATAAATATACATAAACCTATGTTGTGCTTGGTTTTACAAATATTAAACTTTGACTGCTTTTAAAGCACTGCTAGGTCTACTGCTGAGCAACTGACACAAATTTGCCCAAACCTTCCTTAAAATGCTCCTAACAGAGTCTTGGGCTTTCCTGACAAGTTTATTCTACATTTTTTGTTAATTTAGAGCCAAAATGGACCTGCTTGTGCATTAAATTGATGCTGCTCACAAGAATACTTCTCTTAAGAAATCCTTTTAAATATTTCTAATCCTCCTAATCCTTCCCCCTTAATCTTCCTTCTTCTAAACTGCATGCACAGAATGTGCAGAGTTTGGAGTAACACAACACAAATAGTGATGTTACCTTTAACACAACAGCTTGGGAAGTAGTACAGCATACCATTCCTTCTTCAAAATAACATAAGGATTGGTAACTTTGCTGCCTTTAATTTGTTTTGGGGTAGTACAGTAACATATACCTATTACTTTCAAAATGTAGGTTTGGGGGATAATTTGGGGGTACTGGGAGCCATTTTCTATTCTTAAATTGTTGGTTTTTAAATGGAACAATAAATTAAAAAGTAACTTCCTAGGAGAGACTTGCTTGCAAAGGAATGAGTTATTCTCCCCTCAAAGTAACACCAATTAGTTCACTTTTAAAAACATAGTTCCAGGCTCTATGAGGGCATCTATTCTTCTCCCTACTGCTGGCTTATGGCTTTTGACTCTGCTCCTCCCTGGTGCTGTCACTGCCGCCTCACTGGCCTTTTTTGAGCCAGTCAGGGTGAAATAAGAGGAAAAAGAAGGAGCTACGATTACTACCAATCCCTCCAGCTCTTCCTTAGGCTTGTTCTGCAGAATGAGCAACAGCAGCAGAGTGCAGCAGTGATCCACAGGTGTTCTTCCCTCTCCCCTGCCACAATTATTCTCAAAATTATCTCTTGCATGATGGCTGCAGCAATGTTCTTTAAATCAGTTGTCTCTAATCAAGAAATAATGGAAGGAACATTGCTTCCCAGTTTGCAACCTAAAGTAGATGTGACACTGCAGTTCCATGGTTGGACTACCCAACTTTTTTCTTTTGCAAAAAGCAGCTGCTGTGGGGTTGATCCAGATCAGCGATCACAAGGGGCAGGTGGTATAACCCTTTCACTCTATACCAATTTTATTTTTTTATAACTGATCCTTCCAAAGCTTCTATTTGGCAACCCCAAAATACAAACAAAGAGGGTAGGCAGGCATATACACCTGACCCTGAGCTACAGGCAAATCGACCAACTTTCTAGGTTCAGTTGAAACATACCATAATGCCCTGGTCGTGCAGTGGTTAAATGCCAGTACTGCAAGCCACCACGTTGCAAGTTCGATTCTAGCAGGCTCCAAAGTTCACTCAGCCTTCTTTCCTTTTGTAGATCAGAAAGACCTTAGAAAGACCTTGGTCAGACCTCACCTGGAGTACTGTGTCCAGTTCTGGGCACCACAATTCAAAAAGGATATTGACAAATTGGAGCATGTCCAGAGAAGGGCAACTAAAATGGTGAAAGGTCTGGAAACCATGCCTTATGAGGAGAAACTTAGGGAGCTGGGTATGTTTAGCCTGGAAAAAAGAGGGTTAAGAGGCAATATGATAGCCCTGTTTAAGTATTTGAAGGGGTGTCACGCTAAGGATGGAACACGGAGCAATGGATGCAAGCTCCAGGAACAGAGATTCCACCTCAACACTAGGAGGAACTTTTTGACAGTAAGAGCTGTTCGGCAGTGGAACTCACTCCCTTGGAGCGTGGTGGGGTCTCCTTCCTTGGAGGTCTTTAAACAGAGGCTGGATTGCCATCTGTCGGGGATGCTTTGATCAAGATTTCCTGCGTGGCAGGGAGTTGGACTGGATGGCCCTCGTGGTCTCTTCCAACTCTACAATTCTATGATTCTATGATTCTATGAGGTTGGTAAAATGAGTACCTGGCTTGTGGGGGCAATTAGCTAACACACATTGGAAACTGCTTAATGCAGTGTAGATGTGTAAATTGCTATTGCTTAAAAAACAATTTGTAAGCCGCTCTGATAGCCATTGTGGCTGAAGGGTGGGGTATAAATACCTATATAAATTAAATAAAATATCTAAATAAATAAAAAAAATTCATAAAGCCCCTGCTCCCAGTCCTACCTGGTACCTTCAAATTCAGGGAGCTCCTTGCTCTGCATACCAGCTGCCCATGAAATAAATCTAAAGTCTTGGGCATAGCATTATGTTGCTTATAAAATGTTTCTGTTTTCGTTTTCATCTGTTTCATCTAATTGCTATGCTATGTTGTACAGTGTTTTTAGACTCTTATTTTTAATTTTTCGCAGTTGTAATAAGATTGTTTTGCATGTATTTTATAGTTTTAAATGTTTGGATGACAGCCTTGATGAGGCTTGCAAGATGGCATATTAATAATGGAATGAATGGATTAACAAACAAACAAATAAAATAGAATGTCATTTTTTTCTTGACTGTGGCACTCCAACTAAGGAATTCCCCTGCATAGCTTTCATGTTTATTTATTCATTTGGTTGACTGATGTCTTCCTTTCTCCCAAAGCAGCTTGCAATACTGTATAATTAAAACAACACATGAATAAAACATGAAAAACTTAAAATCCAATTTAAAAACAGATTACTATACCCATCCAATTAAAATCTCTTCCAGAACAAGAGGGGTCAGTTGCCAAAGACCATATAGATGCTATGAATTTAAAAGGCCTCAGTGGATAGATTTTCCTTGGTTTTTTTCCGGGCTGTGAGGCCGTGTTCAGGAATAGTTTCTTTCTGACGTTTCGCCTGCATCTGTGGCTGACATCTTCAGAGAATGGTTGGGTAGGAGTGTATGTGGAGTTTGTATGCTGTGAACCCCTGTTGGGGAGTATATACAAATTTGTGTAATTGAATAGTTAGTTTCTGGGTGTAGAAATGCAAGGTTGATTAGTGTCTGTTTGGCTAATGGTTGGTTGATGTCCCATTATCTGCTGGAAATCCCCCTGTCCCTGGGTGGAATTCCTTTGTAAATGTTGAGTTTTGATTCTATTGTTCTTCAAAACTGGGAGCCAGATTTTGTTTACTTGTCCACAAACACCTGAACAACTTCAACAGGAAAGAAGAAACCTTAAAAGTAAACTGAGCCCTGGTGGCGCAGTGGTTAAATGCCAGTACTGCAAGCCACCACGTCGCAAGTTCGATTCCAGCCGGCTCCAAGGTTCACTCAGCCTTCCATCCTTCCGTAGGTCGGTAAATTGAGTACCCAGCTTGTGGGGGGCAATTAGCTAACACACATTGGAAACTGTTTAATGCAGTGTAGATGTGTAAATAGCTATTGCTTAAAACAATTTGTAAGCTGCTCTGATAGCCTTGTGGCTGAAGAGCGGGGTATAAATAAATAAATAAATAAAAATAAATAAAATAAATATACCCAGAAACTAACCATTCAATTACACAAATATACATATACTCCCCAACAGGGGTTCACAGCATATAAACTCCACACACACTCCTACCCAACCATTCTCTGAAGATGCCAGCCACAGATGCAGGAAAAACGTCAGAAAGAAACTATTCCAGAACACAGCCTCACAGCCTGGAAAAAACCCAAGGAAAATCTATGGATGCCGGCCATAAAAGCCTTCGACTTTGCCTCAGTGGATACTCTTCACTGCTTAGTTAAAGCATCTCAAGTGAGAGAGAGTTGGGAAAGACCATGCCCGGGGCCATGGAGAGGTGCTGCCAGTCAAGGTAGAGCATTCACCTCCAGGGATAATGGTCTGAGTCAGCAGAAGGCCGTTTCTTCAGTTCTGGTACATATCAGCCACACAGAAGGGTCTGTCTTCCATCACCCACTAACCTTTGGAATGTCTTCCAACCCTACAGTTCTGAGATAAAATTTTGACACTAGATAAACTTGCTTGATTATTTGCTTACAGGGCAAACCTATGCATGTCTACTACAAAGTAAGTTTCATTAAACTATATGGGGTTTTGCTCTTAAGTAAGTGTTTATAGGTATGCTACAGCCCAAAGCCGAATGTGTAGGTTTAATGTTTAAACTTGCTTTGTAACAACCAGCCAAAACTCAAGGTGTAGGTTTAAACTTTAAACCTACACCTTGAGATCTGGGTGTTTGATACAAAGCAAGCAATTTTTAACTGATAAACATTTCCAAAGTGTTGCACAAATTTAAGGAATAACAGGCTCATCCACACAACTGTCTCAGTTTAAGATCTTTCTCCAGAAAATACGCACGCTTGTGGCCCTCATTCACACCTACCGTATGTCATACTCAAACTAGAAAGGGGAAAAAAAGACAGTTCTGTTGCAAATAGAATCAGCCTTGAGCATGCTGGAAGAGCTTGAAAAAACTTTGACAACAGCTCCCAGAATCTCCCATCAAGTATGGGTGAAAATATATCCCCCGCCCTCCTCAGCTTTGGAAGTGAAGCTTAGTTTGCACTCTGTGGAATGGGCACATATAATTTTGTATTGTTTTTCTCTCTCTCTCTGTTAGTGAGGCCCCAACTGGTTTACAAAGGTTGACTAAGATATAAAACAAATACAGTACATCTGTCCTGATTTCTCTTAATGGACAACATTCTAAAATCCTAGACATTATTAAGCCATGATATGATTGTGCCCACCAGAAGTCAGTTCTCGTGGGTATAGGTGGGAGTTTTCTAGAAAGAATTCCAGAAAACTCCTAGGTGGGAGTTTTCTAGAAAGAATTCCAATACCTCAGTGCTTGGAAAGTTACTTTAAAAAGGTAATTCATTCCTAACTTGTTACTGTATTTAAAAAGTAACCTGTTGCTTCACCGAAAAAACAATGTTGCTTGGTATGTTTTCATTACTTATGTCTTAATTTCACGTGTTTTCTTTTAAACTAAGAGATAAAGCCTTAGATAATGGGATACAAATAGGAAAATTCCTGTCAGAATGCATGTAAAAATATACATTAAAAGTAACATTTAATGATAATAATATATCATTGCTCGTTACTTGTTGTTGTTGTGTGCCTTCAAGTCATTTCTGACTTATAGTGACCCTAAGGCAAACCTATCAAGGGGTTTTCTTGGCAGAAATTTTTCAGAGGGGGGCTGTCACTGCCTTCCTCAGAGGCTGAGAGAGTGTGGCTTGCTCAAGGTCACCCAGTGAGTCTCCATGGCTGAGCATTTGAACTCTGTTCTCCAGAGTCCTAGTCCAAAACTCAAACCACTACACTACAGGTAACAAACTTAACATTCTCGCTCATTGCACTAATTTTGAAATGTATCTTTGTCCTGCTGTTGTTGCCCAAATAGTAACTATTTACAAGTAACTGTATTTCTTCTAACTCACTACTTCAAAGCTTAAGAATAGACATCAGCTCCATGTGAGAGCTACAAGTGTTCACCAGAGAATCTCCAAACTGTGTGCAGGTATGCTCATCTAAATGATAAGCAAAGGTCAAAACCTATGGGAATTGTGAGGGTCTATTAAAAAAGAAAAGACAACAAAATACCTTTTCAGCCAAAGATAGACTCTAGGGACCCCATTTTGGTCAATAAATGCTGTTTCAGCCCCCTACCAAAACAGCAAGAAAATCACCTAGAGGTAACTCAAAATGTCATTTCCAGTTAGATTGCTGCAGCCCACCTAAAGTCAGGATGACCTGGAAATGACTGATCCCTGTTGCATATCCACTCCTGCAAAGATGCCTTACTCCTGGTCACTATGATACTCCAGGCCACGCTGGCCCCACTGCAAAGGTCACATGTAAGCAAAGCAAATAGGATGGAAACAGCTGAGGAGAGGGCAGTAAGTGTGCAAAATCTCCAGGGCCCAGACCTCTAGGGTCCTGGGCAGTGGGGGGACCCCAAACAATATATTGCAAAATAAATGTTGGCATCTCAAGAGATGGGAGAGTGACTATAATGTCTGTTGCTAAAGGTCAGCAAATCCAAGTCTTCTATAAGCATAAATGTTTAATATGATTCAGATGTGGCAAAACATAACATACAACTTGAGACCAGAGCTACTGGCACTAATAATAGATCCCAGGTATGCTTAAATCTAAGTCATTTAAAAACTTGTTCAAAGAATGTAGTAAAATTTGGTTTGAGTCTTTAACTGAGAGATTTCCAGGGTTGCCATTTACAGGTGAAGGGGCTTGATTTCTCCAGCTCAAGTTGCTTTAAAACTTTCTTAAAGGAAGTACAGTTGTCCCTTCACATTTGCTGGGGTTTGGTTCCAGGACCCCCCATAAATACCCAAATCTGTGAATACTCAAGTCCCATTATATGCAATGGCATAGCAAAATGGTGTCCCTTATATAAGATGGCAAAATCAAGGTTTGCTTTTTGGATTATTTTTTAAAGAATATTTTCAAGCTGTGAATACTTAAATCTATGAATGTCAATGTGAATATGGAGGGACAATTGTAATAACATTTGGTTTGTAGGAAAATTTAGGGAATGCCCCCTCCACACTCACACAGCTCTCAGGGGCCCTGGTATTTGGGAGCTTGGATACAACTTCCTAAAGTCCAAAGAAGCTTTGGAAATGAGGCAGTCAGCAGGTTTAGGTAGGACAATCCTGTTTGATCCTGCCTACCCACTGAAGTCAGCAAGGGTGGCTCTGTTAAATGTCCTGATGATTGTGGCACCCAGCCTTTGGGATTCCTTGTTCTGAAAGATTTGCCTCTTCTCTGACCACATGCTCCTGCCAACGAAAGGGAGTTTGCTTGCTGTGGTTGAGGAAGGCTACAGCCTGAGGGCTGACTGTGCTGGGATCTCTCCCATTTGCAGTTTTACCTACCTAATTCATTGATTCAAGCCTGTATTTTTAAGTTTATTACGAAAGCTGCATTGAATGGTTCTGTTCAGATTCACAATTATATCAGTATTTTGTATAATAAAGTACTGTAGTAGCTGTGTAGGACTTAGGAACTGCACCCCAACATCTTTATTGACATGGCAAAGGACCCCACAAGAGAGCATGGCTCCCCTGTTGTCCAGTTCTGGGCCAGACATGTACAAGACAGGCCGATACTCTAGCAGCATATCAGAACCATGAGTTCCTCCATGCAGGGCTGGCTTTTTAGAAGAAAAAGTACTGCCAAAGGCTCAGCTCTTAGGACTGTTGGAAGCTGCCTTACACCAACCAGGATCATGGTCCATCTAGCCTAATACTCGTAATCTCTGACTGACAGGAAGGGCTTTCCATGGCTTCAGGCAAGATCTTTTCCTAGCCCTACCTGGAAATTCCCTCATCCAGGTATTAACAGTAGGGGCTCTAAGCCCTCCAAGGCTGTTTTTGCAGCCCTCAACCCCACCAAGTTGCCAAGACCCCCCCTTTTTTTCCCCTAGCTAAAGGGAGGGAATGAATTGCCTTTAGGGAATGAGCAGCAGGTCACCTTTTAAATAAGTAGCAGCCCTCCTTGACTGCTTAACTCCCCACCCCGTTTTAAAATTGTTTTCAAAAAACAGAAGTGATGATTCTCTCTGACCCCTCCAAGGTTCATAGAATCATAGAGCTGGAAAAGACCCCAAGGGCCATCCAGTCCAACCCCCCTGCCATGCAGGAATACACAATCACAGCCTTCTCAACAGATGGCCATCCAGTCTCTGTTTAAAAACCTCCAAAGGATCGTTTTTGTTTTTCATTGGTTTTCATGCTGCTTGTGTGCTTCCATTTTTTGGCAGTCCAGAGGATCCCGTGGTGGAACATGAACCCCTGGAGTGGGCACCTTCGCGCCCCCCCCCTCTGCGTTACTGGGGCAATAGTCCCTTTTTGGGACTACCATTCCGAGAATCCCCCCCCCAACACTGAAGGCCTCTCCCGCGGAGGTCCTCGCAGCCTGTGGCGGGGCCTGCGCTTCCCCAGCCTCCCCCGCGTGGGCTCCGTTGCGTGCCATGTCTTTGCCCCCTCCAGGCCACCTGCATAGATGGCCAGGCAGGCGAAGGGGGGGTGCTCCTCCAGCCCCCTCCACTTCCCCGCCACCCCCGACCAGGCTGAGAGAAAAGGGGGACGAGATCTGCCCCCGGGCACCCCCCACGCCATCCTTTCACTCCACTTGGCAGGGCCCTGCAGCACCTGCAGCCGCATGGGGCCCCATCATTGTGGGGGGGGCATAGTAACCCTCCTCCTGCAGAAACATTGTTAGTAATTATCTGAATATCCTGTACTGGGAACAGCTTAGGCTGAGTTAGGTGACATTGACCTGAGATAAACGTATGGGCCCCCCAAAATAAAGCATTGCAGGGGCCCCCAAAATTCCTTAAACCAGTCCTGGTGGGGGGGCATTGTAACCCTCCTTCTGCAAAAACATTCTTAGTAATAATCTGAATATCCTGTACAGTGAATAGTTTGGGTTGAGTGACGTTACATTGGCCTGAGGTAAACATATGGAGCCCCAAAATAAAGCATTGCAGGGTGGGCCAACATTCCTTAAACTGGTCCTGGTGGGGGGGCATTGAAACCCTCCTCCTGCAAAAACATTCTTAGTAATAATCTGAATCTCCTGTACTGTGAATAGCTTGGGTTGAGTGAGGTTACATTGGCCTGAGGTAAACATATGGAGCCCCAAAATAAAGCATTGCAGGGGGCCCCAAAGTTCCTTAAACCGGCCCTGCTCTCCTCCTGCAAAAACATGATTAATAAAAATCTGAATATCCTGTACTGTGACTAGCTTAGGTTACACTGACCTGACATAAACATACCCCCCCCAAATAAAGTGTTGCAGCCCCCCCCCCCAATTCCTTAAACGGTCCTGACCCTTTGGCTACATGTTGAGCTTGCTGGGCTTCCTGGGGCCGTGGCCTCACCGACGCAAGCAGAAAGAAACCTTCCTGCCCCACCGGGAGGTTGGAGCGGGGGCTGTTTCGGAGACCGCGCCATATTCGGGCCTCAGGGGGCGGCGGGGGGGGGGAGTCGAGGGCCGGGTGCGGGGACAGCGGTGCCCAGACGCCTCCAGAGCGACCCAAGGGGCCGTCGTCTCCCAAGGGACGCGGCTGCCCGCCCTCCCCTCGCCCAAGCCGGCCTGGCGAGTCCTTCCCCTTCGGCGGCAGGAGGACCCCCCCCATACACACAGCCCCGCCAAGCCCCCCGGCCTTTTTTGCCAGCGGCGGGCTTCCCTTCGGCTCCCCCACCCGGTCCCGCGTGGGCCGCTCCAGCTCCAGTTGTCCCTTCACATTCGCTGGGGGTTGGTTCCAGGACCCCCGTGGATACCCAAATCTGTCAATACTCAAGTCCCATTATATGCAATGGCAGAGCAAAAGGGTATCCCTTATATAAAATTGCAAAAAAATAAAAAAAAATAAAAAAAATCAAGGTTTGCTTTTCAGATAATTCTTTTTAAAGAATGTTTTCAAGCCGTGGATACTGAAATCCGTGAATGCCAAATCCGTGGATATGGAGGGACAACTGTACTCACCGCCTCCTGCCTGCCTGCCTGCCCGCCCTTGGCCTTTGGCGACGCGGAGCCTGCCCGAGAAGGGACCCCGGGCCCAGGACCAGCCCCTGGCCAGCCGCCGGAGCGGAGCAGACCAGCGCCCCCCGCCTCGGCCAATCCCCCGCTGCCATGCCTCCGGCGGGGCGGGCGGAGGGCAGAGCCCCAGCAGCAGAACCGGGGGCGGGCGGGCCGGCGGGCAGCCAAGGCAGCGCCACGAACTCGGAAGAGGAGCCCCGCCCGCCCGCCCGCCCCACACTCGCCTCCACACGCGAGCAACACGTTTCCAGATGGAGCATCAGTACTAGAACTCTCCTCGGGGAAGTTCCGAGGGGGAGCATTAAGTACAGGCGCTATGGCCAAATCCACACGACACAAATAACCTAGTGTGTAACTGCATTATTTGCCATGGCTCCTTCCTATGGGATCCTGGCATTTGTAGTTTTACAAAGTCTTCGAACGCTTCCATCAGCCCTGTTTATGCACCATCCTAAATATACACTGGACTGACTATGTGACGAATGTTGCTGTCCTTGAGCAAGCAGGGATCACCAGCATTGAGGCCATGATATTGAGAACACAGCTGCACCAGGCAGGGCACATTTCTAGGATGGAGGACCATCGCCTCCCAAAAATAGTACACAACGATGAACTCACCACAGGTCAGCATAAGAGGGGCGCTCCAAAAAAGCAATACAAGGAGGACTCCCTGAAACAACATCTCAGGCTCGGCCAAATTGATCACCAACAATGGTCCACCCTGGCCTCACATTGGGAGGCATGGAGACACACTATCCATAATGCTGCAGCCTTATTTGAGAACTCATGCCAAACAAGTCTTGAAGAGAAATGACAGCGCAGAAAGAATCACAACCCGGAAACATCACCCAAGGAGACCTTCTGCTGTGCTTTCTGCAACCGGACTTGTTTATCTCAGATTGGCCTTCTTAGTCATCAGCGCACTTGCAGAAAGCCGGGATGAGTCCTTCTTGAATCTTCATTTGCGAAGAAAAGCCAGAGAGAGAGAGAGTCTTCTCTGCCAAAGAGTCGCTCGTGCCTCACCAAACTACAAATCCCAAGATTCCACAGGAAAGAGCCCGGGGAAATAATGCAGTTTCCAACTGGATTGGAACAGTTTCTCCCCGTAGAGACATTCAATGTGAAGTCTTTGACTTCACTTCAAACTGGATTGTTTGTGTAGTGCAGATTTGGCCTATAATTCTCCGGATGAGAATTCTAAAGGATTCTCCCTAAACTGCAAATCCCAAGCATCCATAGGATATTGCCATGGTAGTTAAAGAGGAACCATAGCGCTGATAATTGGGCAGTGTGAAAGGGGAGGACCACCATTAACTATTGCCAAGGCGCAAGAGGCAAACAGATCCCAGGGAGCAAGTGAGCCAGGAACAGGGGGAGGGATGTCAGGGGAAACAGGACAATACTGCCTGTCCACCACAGGGCTCAAGTCCCTGCGAACAGGGTGGGTATAAGGCACCAGCGGAGTCAGCATCTGCAGGGGGGGCCATCATTGTGGGGGCCCCCATAGTAACCCTCCTCCTGCAAAAACATGATTAGTAATAATCTGAATATCCTGTACTGTGAATAGCTTAGGTTGAGTTAGGTTACATTGACCTGAGATAAAACATATGGGGCCCCAAACATAAAGCATTGCAGAGCCCCCCAAAATTCCTTAAACCGGTCCTGCCTGCGAAGTTTAACCCACAGTCCAAGTGGCCAGAAAAACTATTTGACAACGAACCCCGCCCCTTACATTATAATTGCACTTCACCTCAAATGACCCCAAACAGCACGTGCCCCCTGGACTATTTTAATTCGGGTAAAGGCATGGGCTTGTTGAGAATTGTGCTTTGAGCCTCTCACTCTGAATACTTTAAATGGTAATCCTTTCAAAGAGCCATTATTTAATGTTCTATATCAATGGCTCTTAACCTTTTCTTTACCAGGGACCCCCTTTAAGTAACTTTTGTTGCCGTGGACACCCAAGACTTAACTCAAGCTTTAAAACAACAACAACAACAACAATATCATCACACCATCCATGAAACCTTCTCTCAGAGGCGATGGAAGGGAGGGAAGACTTTTCTCCTGCTTCTTCCTGCAGGATATGGCTGGAGTGGATTGAATGGCAATGGGCAGGCCAAGCCAGCCAGCCAGCCTTTGCCTTGGCTCCTGTCACTTGGCTTCACTGCAGGGAAGAGGTGGGCCAAGCAGCCTTCAAGCCTTGGTGGACCCCCTGTGAGGACATAGCGGATCACTGTTCTATGTTTTAACGTGCTTCAGTTTCTCTCTTTCCTGAAACTCATTCAAGATAACACCGTTTTAGATATACTGTAATTACTGAAGTCATAAGCCTGAGCTAGAACTATGACCTTGCCTGCTGCATTTTATTGCCTTGGGTCTGTTTCCTCACCCCCATCCTGAACTTTAAGGGCGCAGGAATTAAAAGAGGGGAGAAAAAAAACTTTATTTTAGATCAAGTGTTCCCCACTGGATGGGAACTGGGAGGGCCTAAAGTGCTGCTATCGTATTCAGTGGCACAGCTTCTACCCAAAGGTCCATCAGTACAGACGAGTGGTTTCCAAACTTTGGCCCTCCAGGGGTTTTGGACTTCAGCTCCCAGAAGTTGTAATGTGTAATAATTGTAATGTGTAACTTCTAATTTTAGTATAAAGGTGTAAATATATATATATATTTTTAAAAGAAAAGACAGTGATTATAGTGTATTTAGACTAAGAGAGAAAATGTAGTAGTGTTAGGACAGATAGATTTTCCTTGGCTTTTTCTGGACTGTGAGACCATGTTCTAGAAGAGTTTATTTCTGACGTCTCACCTGCATCTGTGGCTGGCATCTTCTCTGAAATAAACTCTTCCAGAACACGGCCTCACAGCCCGGAAAAAAACCAAGGAAAATCTATGGATGCCTGCCGTGAAAGCCTTCGTCTTCACATTAGGATAGATAGTTTGTATTTTTGTATTAGTAAGAAAAGAGAATAGGAAAAAAATGCGTTATTGTTACAGCCTTTTGTGGTCAGGTGTATTATTCTGTAGAATGGTTATATTTCAATTAAAAAAAAAAATCTTACCCCCCAAAAAATGCCTAACCCCCCAAAAATTCCTAACCCCCCAAAATTCCTTATCCTCCCAAAATTCCTAATCCCCCCAAATTCCTAAACCGCCAAAAAATTCCTACCCCCCCAAAAAAATTCCTAACCCCCCAAATTCCCAATCCCCCCATAAAATTCTTAATCCTCCCCAAAAATTCCTAACCCCCCCCAAATTCCTAACCCCCCAAATTCCTAATCACTGCAAAAAAACCTAATTCCTCCAAAAAATTCCTAATCCCCCCAAAATTCCTAATTCCCCCAAATTCCTAATCCCCCCCATAAAATTCCAAATCCCCCCATAAAATTCTTAATCCCCCCAAAAAATTCCTAATCCCCCCCAAAAATTCCTAATCCCCCCCAAAATTCCTAATCCCCCTCAAAAAATTCCTAATCCCCCAACCAGCTTGTCCAATGGTCAGGAATTCTGGGAGCTGAAATCCAAAGCACCTGGAGGACCAACGTTTGGAAACCAGTGGTCTAGACTAGACTAGAGCCTCTGCCAAGACCCCCCAGGTGGCGACCAACCCAGAGAGCTTCAGGTGTAGCGTATCCGCCAGCGCGGGCTCCAGCAAACACGAAGCGCCCCGGCCGGCCCTCCCGTCGCCATAAAGCCGCTGTCACTTCTCTCCAATGCCTTTTCCGCGGGGGCGGAGCACCTCACCCTCGCCCTGATTGGTCCGCTCTCAGAGGGTACGCCGGCCCGGGGAAGTTTCAAGATGGCGGCGCCCAGTCAGTGAGGTCAGGAACAGAGGGGGTGAGCGCGGATGCATGCCAGCAGGTGGTTGGGCTTGCCATGAGAGGGAACAGAAAGGGGAGAAGATTTTCAAAAGCTCCTACTGGAAGCTGGGAGGGGGGGAAAAAGAGCACAGCACACAGTAGTAGGGGCTGTTCATACTTTTGCTATGACCCAGTTACCTTTTAAAGTAACGTGTGAATGCGACAAACGTGTACTGTATCCGTCTGTTCGCGGCGACAAGGCTTCCTCCAGCTTGTTATGGCAATTTCTTGGGGCCACGCTTCAGATGTGCCGTGCTCGTATTATGTTCCATACTTGCCCTTTTTCAGAGACCAACGTTGCTATAGACTCGCCAGATTTTCAATTCTATTAGTCAATTTGCTAATCAAAATGTCATGGGGGAGCTTAGCAAATGCTTTGCTGAAATCCTGATAAATGGCATTACTGTATTCCCACACTACTAAATTAGTGACCCAATCAAAAAAATATATCAGATTAATTGAGCCGGATTTAATCATAGAATCATAGAGTTGTTTGTTCTTGACAAACCCATGTTGGCTCCTACTAATCACTGCATTGTCATCAAGATACTTGCAGACCAACTCCTGTATAATATGCTCTAATATTTTTCTGGTATTGAAGTCAGGCTGACTGACCTGTAGTTTCCTGGATCTTCTTTTTTGCATTTTTTGAAGAGCGGGATAATGTTTGCTTATCTCCAGTCCTCCGGCTCCTCACTCTTATTCCAAGCTTTCTCA
Source organism: Gambelia wislizenii (assembly GCA_030847615.1). Taxonomy (NCBI): domain Eukaryota; kingdom Metazoa; phylum Chordata; class Lepidosauria; order Squamata; family Crotaphytidae; genus Gambelia; species Gambelia wislizenii. The sequence goes on from JAUMIR010000002.1 coordinate 267,026,085, forward strand.
AAAATGAATAGCAAGTGGTTCTGTATATCAGCAAGTTCCTTCAGAACTCTAGGATGTGCATCTGACACTACAGTTTTGAAGTCATTTAGGGTAGACAGATGATTGGTGACTAACTTCTTATCAATCTTGGTTTGCAACCCAGATTTCTTACTAAGGTCTCTGCTGATGCATGGAAGCACACAGTCCTGGGGGTGGTGGTGTTGAAGCAAAATAGGTATTGAGCAGTTCTGCCTCTACACTGTGATCTGTTATCATTTTACCATCTTTTCTGAGCAACAGTCCCACCACTGCTCAGGAAGGATGGTAAAAATGCTAACAGATAAAAGTGAAAAGGCAGAACTGTTCAACACCTACCTATTTTGCTTCAGTTTTAGCTAGATTGTGGCAATATGCTAGGAGCAGATAAAAGGGCCATGATTGAGTTACTGGGTTTGATTTTGATTGTGCTGTAGTTAAGCTAGATGATGATGATGATGATGATGATGATTTCAATTTCTTACCTGCTTCTCCCCAAGGCTTGAGGTGGGGTACAACATAAATTAAAATACAATATATGACATAAAATAATTTTAAAATACAGATAAAAACAAACATTAAAAATCATTCATAGACTTAAAATACCAATTTAAAATTCATAGATTAAAATCAATTGGGTAGGCCTGCCAGAAGAGATAGGTCATTAGTGTTGTTTTATATTCTGACAGCATGTTTAATTGCTGAATCTCTTTCTGGCAGTTCATTCCACAGTTTGGGGGTGGCTGATGAAAAGGTTCTTTGGGTGACAGTTGCTAGTCTAGTTCTAGCTGGTTGAAGTAATTGTCCCCCGAGGACCTGAGTGTATGGGGTGGATTGTATGGGAGAAGGCGATCCTGAAGGTAATGTGGACCCAAACCGTGTAGGGCTTTAAAGGTAATAAACAGCACTTTGTACTTTGCCCAGAGACTAATTAGCAGCCAGTGGAGTGATTTTAATATTGGTGTAATATACTCACTTCTGGATGTACCTGTAACCATATACAGAATAAATCAATGGAAAACTATATGAAGTAAACAACAGATTCCAGGTCTCATCACCGTTTTGTGCAAAACTCTGAGTCTAATTCTCTAGCTTTAAAATTAGAGTAATGGGGATAAAGATGATACATTAAGTCAATTTGTATAGTTTAAGCTAGCCTATAAATGGTAAAATAATGATAATTGGCATTATTTTACTAGTTGTAGATCAGCCTGCCAACTTTTGTTTCTTTTCTTTTTATGGCTTTGTTTCTTTCTGTTGCTCTATGTATTTAGGTTGGTTTTAGTATCAGAACAGCACCAAGTCCAACATGTCTGGCCTTCCATTTTAGTAACATATCCCTATAGGTGTGCATGGAGTAGCTTGGGGAGGTTTTGGATATGCTGTGTGCATGTAGGCTGCTGTGACACAATGCAGGCACTTTCTCTGACAATGAGATATGTGCGTAGAAGAGAGAGTAACAGAAAGTTAATGCCCCAGTGACTTTTTTCTCCTGAGAAGCCTGACACTTGCCTCTATTTCTGTCCATCTGCATTTTGGGAGTAGGTGATGTGTGTGGCACCTAGTCTTTCAACACAACCACAGCCAGGGTTTCCCTCTCATTTTGCTGTGTGATTCTGGAAGAACAGACTGACCACCATGAACTGCTTGAGGACATTATTGCTGGCCAGGGAGCTGTCTGTGGGAAGAGATGCTGCCCTGATACAGGCTGCTTGCAAGAGGGATTCCCTGCAACTACAGAGAGGTGGTTCTCTCCAGGTAAAAGTGTTCTTGAGCAGTTGTTTTTCCCTCTGAAACTATTTAAAAATGTGGTCCTTATTCAAAGTTCTATGCCAGCTGCTAGATACATGGTGAATTTGGTTCCGTGTTGATGCCTGGTGGCTTTTCCTTGCAGAATATGCTTCAAGGCCTGGCCCAGACATTTTGGTGGCTAAAGCAAAGGTTAATCCAGATGCTCTATCCTTCCTTATTGTGCCTGTGCTGACAGCCATTTGCTGCTTCTCCTCTTCATCCCCACCCCAATGATGCAGCCATGCCACTTCCTTTGACTTCACTATGAGGAAGGCAGTTAACCTTTCTCGGAAAAAGGCATTGGGACCATAGTGAACAGACAAGATGGCCTTTTCATGGAAAAGTGGTCATATCACAAGTTGTTCGCTTGGGCCTTTTGTTCCTTTGGCATCCGTGCTCAGAGCATTGTGTTCAGGGATTGGGTTAAGGTAGCCTCAGAGGAGCTAGGAGCTCTGCTATGTTGCTTTGCTGTTGTAGGAAATACAGTTTTTGCTGTCACAGTGAAGCAACAGTGGTGCTTCATGACTGACAAGTACACCCACATTCTGGCTTTCTTTTCTTGGCAGGGGGTAGATGGATGGCTAAGAGTAGAAGGGGGACAGGTGGGCCTGTGAGTGACTTTTGGAAGGGCTGACTGGCAGCATGACTGTGGCAGGTGTCACAGTCGATTCAATTAGCCATCTCTCTTGGTCTGCCAGTGACTTTGCCAAGAGGCTGTCCTGGTCAAGCCTACCCTTTTATCCATTCTTTCTTAGGATTCCAGACTGGTTCTTGTGAGGAGCATCCACATGAGCACTGTTCTTGGCACTGCCACTCCTCCTGACAAAGACAGCCCAAATAATGACAAAGAATCCAGTAATCGAGCCTTGGTGACAGTGGAGGAATTATTTGAGAGAACTTCTGTGGATGCAAAGAGTAGAGCTACGTTCCAGCAAGCTGTGGACATCTTCTGCAAGAGGGACATCCGTCGCAGGGGCCACGTGGAATTCATCTATGCAGCCCTGAAGAAAATGCCAGAGTTTGGGGTGGAGAGGAACATCAATGTCTACAACAAAATCTTGGATGTCTTCCCCAAGGAAGTTTTTGTGCCCCGCAATTTCATCCAGAGGATGTTCAATCACTATCCACGGCAGCAGGAGTGTGCTATCCAAGTGCTTGAGCAAATGGAAAACTATGGTAGGTACAGAGAGAAAGAGAGCAGAAGGATTCCACTTACTGCTAGCTGTACCCAGTGTAACATACGCCATTTTAAAAACTCCCCAAAATACACCCAGTAGACCTCACGACAACCCTGTAAGGTAGGCCGGTGGATTTTTAAATTCCTCCTCCCCCTTCTCAGCATTCCACACTTTCCTCGGAATTGCTGAGGGTGACTCACTCTGTTGCCCTGCTGCTGCCACTGCCAGTTGACTGCCTGGGTCCTATTGCAGCAGCAGTGGCGGTGTCCTGCCACTGCCGCCACCACCACCAGCTCACTGTCTGGGTCCTGTTGCAGCCCGTGAGTGGCTGAGGGAGTGAGAGGAGGGAGGGGCCCTTGTGAGTCTGAGGATTGAATGAGATGCAGATTGAGTGGCAGGAGTGGATTGTGAGGTGAAGGGGGAATTTTCATGTGTTTGGTGATTGGTTAGGTGTGTTTCCTGAGCAGCCAATCAGCACAGTGGGAAAGGCAATATACCCAAGCAGTTTATATGGATAGATAGATAGATAGTGCCACAACACCCATTTTAAAAAACTTTCCACAGAGTATAGCAGAGCTGTGATCATAGCAAGGAATTTGTGTTTGATAGAGCTTCCTTGTTATTGGATTGTTGTAGGATATACCGTATATTGTTTTCAGTTTCATGGAATTCTGAATTGTGATGAAGAACTTTGTTTTGGTTTTATGTTTTATTGGGCCACTTTTGTTTGCTATTTCTCAGAGATGGTCATGTTTTTTAAAATGGCTGACAATAGTGCAAAAGAATGTATGAATGATTACATGCTGTTGCTGTCTCATAGTCAAGTAGGTCGGTGTAATAATGCTTGGTTTTTCTGTTTCTGGTCCTTTTGCAATGGAATAAACTTCCTAATATGGTACTATGTTGGCTCTTCGTTGTAATAGCCAAAGGGAAGCTAGTATATCTGCTTGAGCCTCTTTGGAAGGGATCCAGGTTAATGGTTTTGTCCAGCATAAATAAAATGCTTCCACCTCTGGGATTTCCAAGTACATCTGTCCACTTCTTAAAGATCCTTTTAAATTATTATTCCATATAATATCTAACTTTTAACTATTTTTTATGTTACACGTTGCCTGATTTTTTTGTATTTATCTGTGGCTCTCTTTTTATAGCCTTATACCAGGGATGGTGAAATTACAGCTCACAGGCTACAAGCAAAAAACAACCCTTTTTTGCAACCTCCATAGCTGATCCTGTCCCTCCCTTTGAAAACTCAGTGAAAAATCACCTGAAAAACAACAAAAATAGCCAAAATGCTGCTCCAGAAAGCCTGTGGGATAAGCTATAATCCCTCTTCCAACCCTGCTGGCCCCAAATTGGCCCAGTAAACATGGAAGTGGTCTCCCCACCCCACCTCCTACCGCATTTGCCCATCTTTGTCTTAGAGCCTGAATGGTAAATGAATGGGGGTGAGGTCACACCCCTTCAGTCCCTGATCCTATCCTTGGTGCCTTGAACAGCAAGGTCTAAAGGGGACAATCTGCTCATGTCCACTTGAATGAAGTAGAATGTTTCAGATGTTCTAAGAGCCTGATAAAGCAGCCTTCCTGACTGCATGGAAAATTCTGCTCACATTCAAGTAAATATGAATGAAGCATCACTACAGCCTTTCTTGCAGAACACAGGGAGGGCAGAGGCTGAAAGTAGGCACATAGGCAGTAGTACCAGTATGTGTGATCCTGTTTAGCTAACTCCTTAGAACCTTGGTGCATTTAGTCAAATGTCTCAATGGGGTTTACCGAGACAGCTATTCCAGAGTCTTAAAAGAGAACTTAAAAGAGGAGAGGGGGAATTGCTATCCTTTCTGCTTTTGTTGACAAGCTGTTCCATCATCAAAATTGCCCTGTTGGATCCAGACTGAAGCTCTGATGTAAAACCCACTTGTAATATGAAATTTTCCATACCACAGTCCAACAGAAGCATTAAAAAAAAGTTTAACCGTCCCTCTCCGTACCCTTAACTTTCATTCTCACCAATTAAAATTGGCTCCTGCTGACAGATTGGCTAACTACAACTTGCAAGCCCAGTTCCAGACATTTGAAGTTCTATTTATTTCCCCCTGAGCCATGAGTAGGAAAAGAAGTTTCTTCCCAGTACTAATAGGTACATCTTTCCTCTTGCTCTGAAGGTGTCATGCCAAACAAGGAGACAAAGTTGCTGCTGTTGCAGATCTTTGGGCATAAGAGTCATCCTATGAGAAAATACCAAAGACTCATGTACTGGTTTCCTAAATTCAAGCACATCAACCCTTACCCAGTCCCAGATCCTCTGCCTCAGGACCCTGTCGATCTTGCGAGGCTGAGTCTGCAGAGGATCGCAGCTGACCTGGATGCCAGGGTTACAGTATACCAGGTGAGTCAAGGCTCTTGATGCATAATGCAGGAGGTTCCCTAGTCTCTCTGCAGCTTAACACAAAGACTGGTTATCAGCAGTATAGCAGGCATATCTTGTAGACAAAGGACAGTTTGCTTCAGCTGCTCCCTCTAGCATTAGTTCTTCCAATTGGAGATGTGGGGGAGGAGGTGACAAAGTCAGTGGAAAAACAGGAGAAAGCTTCCTTCTTCACCCTCTGCCTCCTTATTATCTTTATACCCCACCTCTCCCCCAGATGAAATCTCGAATTTATGAAATCTTGAGTCTAGAACTGTTTCCTTCTCTGTCATAGATTTTTTTTTTGCAGGAATCGTGTGAATTGTGTGAGCATTTGTATGATTCTATTTATTTTTTAAGTATCCAATGCTTCTACTTACAGAAATAGAAGGAGAGACATGCAGGCAGGATATTTGCTAGTTACTCAATAAGAAGTAAATTTGCTCCTTGTAGTCCATACAGTGCATGCAGATATAACAACCAAATTTGAACAAAACAACAGGAGAGTCCTGGCTTATTGTGCATGATCTCTGGGTTCATGCACACTATCATTTGCTTCTACTTGGCTCCTTCAGAAATGTTTGTTTACTGCATTGTCCAAAACTGGGCTCCTGGTTGGTTCCTTTTATAAGGCAAGATCAGCCAGGTTTTGCTCTTGGCTTAGGATTCTTGCCTTTTTGAAGAGAAAAAGTCACAATCCCAGTTTCTGATGATATGTTAAACAAACAATTTCTTGTTTATTTAGCCAGTCATGCTATTGCGAGGATGCAAGCAGCCTACATCCAACAGTTCAAAACTTGTTCATAGTAAGCAAGGACTCTGTAAAATTTGAGGTGATTGAACAGGGCTTTATCTTTAAAAAAAACACAACCCTGATTAAATTAGAATATTAGACTGCTTTCATTTAGGTTCTTCCTGTTTCATGATGAATTAGAAACTATGTTCCTTTCCCAAACCCCCTCCCCCACCCAAAAATGTTTGGCTATGTACATGCAATACAAGGAATTCAGGGAACTTATGGATCTCCTAATATTACTCTACCCAAACATCGTCCCTAACCATTGACTATACTGGCAGGAATAGATGGGAATTGTAGTCCAACAGCAGCTGCAGGGCTGAAACTGCCTCTGAAACTAAAGGGTCTTGTAGTCTCCTCCAATTCTGTAGTCAAAAACAAGACATTAAATATGCTTCCATTTAATCTGAAACACTTCAACTTGGATTAGATGGGCATGCTTCAGATTCATTGCAGCTGTAAGGCTCAACTGTTTGTATTTTTCTTGATTTGGGGAATACATAGACTTGGGCTGCAAAATGAAGTCTCAGTTAATAATAAAGCTGTCTTAATCCTTACAGCTGCCTCATGTGGAGATCTCAGACTCTGGGAAATCTATTGACCTTCCACACATCGTAGGTACTAACTTTTTTGTGTAATGTTCCTTTATTTTAAATAGATATTTCTGTGTTCTAGAACTGAGGGGAGTAAGTTCTCTGTCTTAAAACTGATAAGTAATGAGCAAATCTAGGTAGAATTGAGTTGATAAGCTTGTTTTTTTACATGTGCCTTCTGTCTTCTCTACTTCTTGTTTTTCACACATGTGACACCTTTAATACTCAGAGAATATGTTCCAAATTTCTTAGGGTCCTCAGCACCTTTTTTAGGAAACTCAGAATAAAAGCCAGATAGACAGACAACAGTGTTATGTAATTGGAGAAATACTCTATTGAGGAAATCAAAATAATAATTTACAGAATTTTGTAAAGTTACAGTGCTTGTGCTGTCAGATTACTTTGGTAAGAAGAGAGGTGAGGCATTTGTTGAAGCAGTCTAGAAGTTCCAAAGTTGACCGGTCAGAAACCTGACCAAATTCATTGCTGATTTCTAAATTCTGTAACAGACACCTTTTGCCTGCTTTATATTCTTATTCAGAAACAATAAAAACAAGCTATGTGATGAATTTCAGCTTTTCCTTAATTGATGAGAACTCCATTCAGCATTTTGGAGTGTAGGTAGCATTGGTGGTGGCAACACAGCTTATTAAAGTGGTGGTAGAATTCTCCCCCAACTCTTTTTTTCTATACCATTTCTGTTTCTGTGCTATAGTCGGGAGCCTTTGGCCTATAATCTGTTCTCTCTGTCTCTCTTTGCTGCCCCTTTTAGGAATCCAGAGCCCTGACCAGCAGTCACTCTTGGCTCAGCACAATCCAGACAGGCCTGTTTTTGTAGAAGGGCCCTTCCGCTTGTGGCTCAAAAAGACATGTGTTTATTACTATGTGCTGAGGGCAGAACTGTTGCCGCCAGAAGAAAGGGTAAATGATATGTAAATAAGTAGGTAAATTTCCTACTTAAGTGGGGTGGGCAACTTTGATTGCACCAGGGGCTAGTTTTCTATCTCCCTGGACGTCTCCAGGGCTTTGTGGGCTGTCAAAAATAAGGACAGCCTGAAAGTCCACTTCTAGTTTTGAAAAACAATTTTTTAAAAAATATGAATTGGTGTGGTAGAGCCCTGCAACCTGGTTATATGTGAATTGCTCCTCTTGGAGTCTTCCGGGAGAGTCCAGCCTATTTTGACAGTAAAAAAAGGTTGTTGTGGGTGAGGGGAAGGGGCACGAAAAAAGCCTTGATGAACTACATACAGCCCCAGGACTGCACTTTGCCCTCCATTTCATTAAAGGATGCTTCTAGCAACAAACTATGTGCAGAAGGATTTGCGAGGTCCCTGTGCTTAATTAAGCTAGAATTCTGAGTCTCTTTCAATGGAACGGAAACTTGCTTTTGAAAAGTTACAGGTTTTGATGGTGCTCTGCACGTGCAGGGGAGAATAGTGATTCAGAGCTCTGAAAATGGATAATGCTTTTCCATCTTTTTAGAAAAGGTGTTAGAAATGGTTGCAGTAACTCCTAGTGACATCTCCAGAGGAAACTTGTCACTGGTCCTAGGTATTATTAGCTTAATTTAAGTTTCCAGAGAAGGTAGCAAATCAGACTTTGACTTGTACTTTTTGATGGTGGGCATTTGAAGGTTGGTTTAAACTAGTAAACGCTTGTAGGCAAGAGCAGGCCATGCCTTGCACACTCAAAAGCTTCAACAAAAACGGCTTAATAATTGTTACAGCAACAGTAACTAGGGAGTCTAGAATTGGGAAAAGGGACATGTGGCCTTCCAGATGTTGAAGTGTAACTCTTATTTTACCTAGTCAGCAGAGTCAATTGTAAAGTATTGTAGGAGGTGCAGCCTAGCATCAGAGGGCTAACAGAAGGCCTCTATTGCCAGCCTCCAGTCTAGAAGCCACTTTCACTAAACAAGAACATTAAACAACTACTGCATAGATTAGAAGCTAGTCAGTTTTATCTGCCATCAGTACATTCCTTGCCATTGCTAGGAGAATCTCCACTAGATGTGTACTGGTAGCTGTGTATTAATGTGGGTGTGTGTAATATCCAGAAGCTAGAGATCTAAAGAAATTCTGCCTGGAGAGGAAGGAAAGGTTTGCGCTTGCAGGAGCAGAAATAAGAAGGGACTTAACAGGGAAGAGTTTGATTGGTACTGCAGATAAAGCAAACAGGGAGCTGCTGCCTTCTTATATAAGAACTTCTTCCATGTGATACGGAGAAATGAGAGAACATCCTTGACAGATTAGGCAGGCTCCAAAAAGGCCATCCAAGCACTGGCTATCAGCCTGGACAGGCCAGAATAAGAATTATTGTGCTTTGGATGTGTGTTAACATTTACTGAAATGAAGAAAAAAGCAACACTCTTCATGGGAGCTTTCCTGTTAGGATGTGACTCCCTTTAAACAGTAGATTATTTTGTTGGCTGTTGAAATAGTATTGTGCTCCTCTCCCTTCCATTCACAGAAAGAAGACACCATTGACCCAGAGAGGAATTTTTACTACCCCATGCATCTGGATATTGACTTGGAAAGGGACCTATGGGATGACATGGATTTTGATATTGATGAAGGTAGGCCTCATACTTGTGGGTCAGGCTTTCTTTTCTTTTCCTTCCCTTTTCTTTCTTTCTTTCTATCAGTTTGACAGCAGTGGGAACCGAGGAAAAAAACAATTCTTAGCGGGATGAAATCATGCAAAGTGTTGAAAGGACGGGTGACACAATGCTAATGCATGCCATCAGCTTTGTTTTCCATTGACAACAGCCTCTGAGCTTATCTCAGAACATGGTCATGCTGTGGAGGTGTTAGATTTAGAAATGTGGAGTTAGGCTAAACATTTATTCATTGAAAGTATTTCTGTATTGCTTCCCAGCCCACTAGGCTTCTGAAGTGATGAACAAATAAAAAGCAATTAAAACAATGCAAAAATAAAAACATTTAAAAACACATTACAGTGCTCTTTAAAAACTCATAAAAACAGACTAAAGACAATCCTAGAATCCAGTTTTAAAATAGTCAAAAAGCTATCGTAAATATTAAATGCCATGAGGAACAGCACTGTTTTGGCTGCCTGCCAGAAGCTTAAAAGAGATGGGGCCAGCCTGACTTCCTTGGGTAGGGTGTCCCACAGTCAAGGTGCTGCTACAGAGAAAGCCTTGTTACATGTGCCCACCAACCTAATTTCATGAGGTGTTGGGACACGCAACAGGTCTCCTCTGAAGTTCTCAAATTTCTGGCAGGCTTATAATGGGAGGGGGTGGTCTTTTAGATATCCTGGCTCCAAGTTATTTAGGGCTTTGTAGGTCAGCATTTTTGTAGGTGAACATCTACATGCACATACATGCAGACTCCTTCCTTTGAGCAATGTTCTATAGCAGTTGCTTGCCTGCTCATCCATAATACTTGGGGTCTCAGGACTCAAATTCTGCATAGAATCCCATGCATATGGGGTAGCAAGAGAGAGATGATCTGAGCTGTTTGTCCTTTATTTTGCCATTGTCAAGTTAAAAACAGTCTTTAGAATGGCTGTGTTCCCAGCTCACATTATTGAGTGGGACTTCTCTTGGTTTGTGTTGTAGGCAAACTCTTTAGTAGGGTTCTTACTGGGCTATTTTTAGTTTTGTTTTATGGGTTTGGATTTGTTTTGTGGTTTTTCTGCTTCAAAATGATGCTACTTCTCTTTTTGCTTCCCCTTGTAGTTGAGGAGGGTCCTGTATTTGCCATGTGTATGGCAGGGGCAGGAGACCAGGCCACCTTGGCCAAGTGGATTGTGGGCCTTCAGGAGACAAACCCAATTTTGTGTCAGACGCCAGTTGTATTCCGTCTCACGCCTGGGCCTCGGGAGCTGCAATCAAGCACTGACTCAGATGATAACGGTGAAGAGGAGATGGGACAAGCTCAGCACCTCAACCAGGAGTTTTGAGCACATGCTTAGCACAAGTTTAGATGGTGGTATACAATTTATTGAGCATAATTTCATGACTATGCTTTAAAGTTCCAAGAGCTTCATGCAGTCGTTCCTTCACCTGATCTAAGCCATTCGAGGTTGAATCTTAAATGAGTATGGGAGCATCAAGGTCATCTGCTTTCACAAACAAGGCACCTCTTTTCTCACATGCAGTACTTGGATATTGGCTATTCAGAGATGGAGTTGGCACCAGCAGAGTGTAGTCAATGCCAGCAAAATTACAAGACAACAGTACACATAATGTTAACCTTTGCTGTTCTCAGTTTTCTGAGGCCACAGATTTCCCCCCTACTTTCCCTTTTGCGTAATTTCCCCTTATGTATAAACCTACCATTGGCTGTTCCTCCTGCTTTTTAAATAACATCCTTTTAAGTGAAATGCTCTTCATTATTTGACAACTATCTCTGTCCCCATCATGACTGTCCTGACAGCTAGAAAACTGAGCTTTTCTTCCCCTTAAGACTGAGCTGGGATTAGTGATTTTTGTTATGTGGGCTTATGCCTGAAAAGCTGGTATGTGCTAGGGAAGAAAGTTTGTGAAATGTTGCTCTGATGTGCTGCTTTTGCTCCTACCTCATAACAGCATTGTTAAAGGTGGGAAAAATGGGTCTATGTATTACAATTTCTGACATAATAAATCTCAAGTGTCTAGTGTATCTGTGTGAAGTTTAATTTCAAACACTAGATAAGTAAAGCCTTGGACCACAAGCAAGCACAGAACTCTGAAAACTCATGAAATAATGCTAATTATAGAAGCATAATTACTTCATAATTCCTAAAATGTTGAAGCTTTATTTTGTGGATGATCACTGGATACCTGCTTCAAGGTGAGTGACATTTGGAGCAAGTCCCACAGGTCTGAGGTTTGCCCATAGGATATTGATAAGTGTTTGTGGTAAGCTACAGACTTTGGTGCCCAAGCTGAGCTTTTGGCAGTATTGCTGTTTGTATAGTCAGCAGCTGGTGATCTTTCTAAGATGATACCCAGGATAATAACTGGGAAGGAAGCCAAGAATGTCCTGTTCATTTATCTTCTTCTTCACATACATGTGTGCACATTCACTGCACAGAGGCCACAGCCAGTAATACCTTGTTCTTTTAGTCTTTAGAGCTTCTGTCAGACATCATCTAATTGCATATCTAACATGGGCTAAACTTCCTTGGAGTTTCAAGTGCCCCCAAAACCAGATTTTTCATAAAAGTTACTTTTTGGACTACTATTCCCAGTTTGGCATCCTGGCTGGAAATTCAGGGAAGTGTAGTCCAAAAGGTAATGTTTTCAAACTCTACTCCAAATTAACACCTTCCTCATGGTTTTTTTTTTAACCAGAAAGGATTTTCTTTACTGTTTTTGTGGGAGAGGTCACCATGACATGATTGTACCCAACCCAGCTAAAGAGTAAGTTCCTTACCAGTTAAAAGAATAGTGAAGTGTTTCAGGTTGAGTCATTTGTTCTAAAGAGAAAGTAGGAACGTTGCATTTTTAGTCTATTTATGGACTGGTAAATTCCAGGGGATTTACATTCAGTAGTGTGCAAGACTGCAGTTTGTGCTGATGCTCATAGACACTATCCAGTGGGTGTCTAATACTCCCACAGATTAATCACACTGTTGGTAGATAAATTGCTTATACATTATGTTGTATGTTCATAGGCATGAAAGGTTGGAATTAAGTAAAGAGAAAGCATGATGTATTTACAAAACTGAAGCATAGCTTTAATAGAAAAGTTGTCTGCTAAAGACAGAGGACAATGTGCTAAGAGTGTCAGGATTTGCAACAGTAGTAGCCAAGGGGTTGGATGGAGTTGCAGAATGGCTGGGGGGATTCCCTCTTCAGTTCAATCACTACAGGTACCTAGTGGTACTTTTAGACTCTTCCACAGTACAAAGTTCAGAATAGTAGAATCCCCTACAGATCAATATTTTAACACTTCTCCCCAGAAAACAAGATAATTTCCAAGTTCTCTGATGAAAAATAAAAACGACTGTTCCACTGTTCTGTTGTCACTAACCCAGCTCTCTTGCTTGCTGGAGTAGGTTGTTCCCGCATTGATTGTTAGAATTCTTCAGAAATATATCTGGTCTGTTGCTATGTTATGGGAAGAAGACAGGTAGGGTGAAGTTAAAAGCTAGCATGTGGTATGAGTTTGTGTTCTTTATAAGCATAAAGAGCAAAATCTGGAAACTAAAGTGCTCCTGCTTCAAATACTAGTAAACTTCCAGAATGTAAAAATAACAGTAATGGATATAGAACACCAGGCTTTTAAAGCAGTGCACCAGGAATATGAATGGAAGTGGAAATCATGACATTTTCCATCTGAGAAAAAGAGTTCTGTTAAATCTAAGCAGTTTTACAGTTCACTGCATAGATGCAGAAATGAGATGGGACTTTTTGGTAGAATGGAGCTCCACGTAAAACAGTTTCTCAGCCTATTTAGATAACAGAAATGATGCCCACCACCTTTTGAAAAGTGTTTTTCAAAGCAGGAAAAAGGATGTGCCATTGTAGAAAGTCCCCCCCCTCACTGAATCCAATGTTCTTCCATCTCTGTAAAATGAGAGTGAAATAAATAACCAATAGGAAAGCGAGAGCTAGTATGGTTTGGACATTGGACTAGGACCTTGGAGGCCAGGGTTTGAATCCCCGCTCAGCCATGGAAAGCCTCTGGATGACCTTGGGCAAGTCACACTCTCTCAGCCTCAGAGGAAGGCAAGGCCAACCCCCTCTGAATAAATCTTGTCAAGAAAACTTTGTGACTTAGGATCACCCTAAGTCAGAAACAGCTTGAAGGCACGCAACAAAGGAATGAACAGTAGAACCTCACATCTCTATAAACATAGAAGTCATTGCAAGACTTATCACATGCATGATGTAGTTTCAGATGTCTGAAAAGTAAAAAAGAAAGAAAATCTGAAAGACAATACAAGTTAGAAAGAGCAAGAGCTCCCTTGTAGGAATCAGTTGGGGAAAAACACCTGTTGCTGAATCACATCTATTAAGACTAGACTGGCAACTGTCACCCAGAGGACCTTTTCATCAGCTGCCCCCAGATTGTGGAATGACCTGCCAGAAGAGATTCAACAGCTAAACATGCTGTCAGAATTTAAAACAGCACTAAAGACCTATCTCTTCTGGCAGGCCTACCCAGTTGGTTTTAATCTATGAATTTTAAATTGGTATTTTAAGTCTATGAATGATTTTAATGTTTGCTTTAATCCTATGTGATTTTATTGGTGTTTTAAAATGATTTTATATCATGTATTTTATATTATATCCCCACCTCAGCCTTGGGGAGAGGTGGGTAAGAAATAATATAATAATAATTATCATAATTTTCTCTTTAAAAGTCTCAATTTTTCCATTGCTTTCTGCTTCAATCCCATAACTGTGAAATAATATAATGTATCTCACACTACAGTTGTCCCTTCATATTCGCTGGGGTTTGGTTCTAGGATCCCCCGTGGATACCAGAATCCGTGAATACTCAAGTCTCATTATATGCCTCTCTCTCTGGCTTTTCTTCGCAAACGAAGATTCAGGAAGGACTCATCCCACGCTTTCTACAAGCGTGCTGATGACTAAAAAGGCCAATCCGAGATAAACAAGTCCGGTTGCAGAAAGCACAGCAGAAGGTCTCCTTGGGCGATGTTTCTGGGTTGTGATTCTTTCTGCGTTGTCGTTTCTCTTCAAGACTCGTTCGGCATGAGTTCTCAAATAAGGCTGCAGCATTGTGGATTGTACATCTCCATGCCTCCCGATGTGAGGCCAGGGCGGACCATTGTTGGTGTGGCTGAGCCTGAGATGTTGTTTCAGGGAATCTTTGTATCACTTTTTTGGAGCGCCCCTCTTACGTTGACCGGTGGCAAGTTCACCGTAGAGTACTATTTTTGGGAGGCGATGGTCCTCCATCCTAGAAACGTGCCCTGCCCAGCGCAACTGTGTTCTCAGTATCATGGCCTCAATGCTGGTGATCCCTGCTTGCTCAAGAACAGCAACATTTGTCACACAGTCAGTCCAGTGTATATTTAGGATTGTGCATACATGCAATGGCATAGCAAAATGGTGTCCCTTATATAAGATGGCAAAAAAAAAATCAAGGTTTGCTTTTTGGATTTTTATTATTATTATTTAAAGAATATTTTCAAGCTGTGAATACTTAAATCCGTGGATACGGAGGGACAACTGTACACTGTTATAGTGCTATTATTCCACTTTAACTGTTGTGGCTGCCTCCTGTGTAATCCTGGGATTTGCAGTTTAGGGAGAGGACATTTAGCCTTCTCAGCCTGAGAGCTCTTAAGCCTCATTAAACTACAAACCCCAGAATTCCACAGGAGGCAGCCAGAGCCGTTAAAGTGGAATAATAAGGGCTACAGTACTACCCGCTCCCCTCTCTATGGAAACTGCCTGCCTAGAGAGCCGCCTGCAACTGAAACCCGGAAGTGGGCAAACGTGACCGAGTCGCCGCCGCCGCGCGTGACGTCACTAGCGTGCGCCGCCGCCACCGCTTCCTGCGACGGGGTTCCTCCTCCTCCTCCTCCTCCTCCGGCGGCGGCGGCGATTTCCCTGGTTCCCGGGCGGGAATGAACGATTCGGAGCTTGGCCTGGCCGCAGGTGAGGAGGAGGAGGAAGAGGAGGAGGAAGAGGATGGCGGGGAGCCCGAGGAAGAAGAAGAGGAGGAGGAGGAGGCGGCCGCCGCTGTTGCTGCTGCCGCCGCCGCTGCCGGGGATGCGGATGGGGCTGCAGGGGCGGCTGCCGGTGGGGCTGTTGGCGGCGGCCGGAAGGCCCGCGGCGGCCGGAAGGCCCGGGGGAGGCCGCGTCTCACCGAGTCCGACCGGGTGCGGCGGCGCCTCGAGTCCCGCAAGAAGTACGACGTGCGGCGAGTCTACCTGGGCGAGTCTCACGGGCCGTGGGTGGACCTCAGGCAGCGGAGCGGCTGGAGCGACGCCAAGCTGGCGGCTTATTTGCTGGAACTGGAGCGGGAGCAGCGGGCCGGGCGCCGCGGGTGAGGGAGAGTCAGAGAGCAGCCAGCCAGCCAGCCCTCCTTCCTTTCAGGACCGGTTTAAGGAATTTGGGGGACCCTGCAATGCTTTATTTTGGGGGGCCCATATGTTTATCTCAGGTCAATGTCACCTAACTCAACCTAAGCTATTCACAGTACAGCATATTCAGATTATTACTAATAATGTTTTTGCAGGAGGAGGAGTACGATGCCCCCCCACCAGGACCGGTTTAAGGAATTGGGGGGGGGCTGCAATGCTTTCTTTTGGGGGGCCCATATGTTTATCTCAGGTCAGTGGAACCTAACTAACCGAAGATGTTCACAGTACAGGATATTCAGATTATTACTAATATTGTTTTTGCAGGAGGAGGGCAGGACCAGTTTAAGGAATTTTGGGGGCCCCTGCAGTGCTTTATTTTGGGGGGCCCATATGTTTCTCCCAGGCCAATGTAAACTCACTCAACCTAAGCTATTCACAGTACAGGATATTCAGATTATTACTAATCATGTTTTTGCAGGAGGAGGGTTACTATGCCCCCCCACCAGGACCGGTTTAAGGCATTGGGGACAGCCTGCAATGCTTTATTTTGGGGGGTCATATGTTTATTTCAGGTCAATGTAACCTAACTCAACCTAAGCTATTCACAGTACAGGATATTCAGATTATTACTAACAATGTTTTTGCAGGAGGAGGGTTACTATGCCCCCCCCCAATAATGGGCCCCCCTGCAGATGCTGACACCACCAGTGCCTCAAGCCGGCAAGCTTCATTCCCAGTGTCCCCTCCTTGCCTGCCGTGTGCCCCTGGCACCGGCGGCAGGCCTGGGGCTGTCCCGGGTCATAGGCGAGCACCTGAGGTTTTCCTTGGTTTTTTTCCAGGCTATGAGGCCGTGTTCTGGAAGAGTTTATTTCTTTTCTCTTTATTTTTAATGGGTTTTTTTCTATATTGATTTAATATTTCTTCCCTTGTATTTATTCTGACAAAATTCACCATAATATTACTCTAGGTAAATTCTTTTGTTTTGCGCTCCATGAATTAATTCAATACAATTCGTCTATTTCTTGCCTAAATTCCTATTTTTCTCACCCTATAAAGTCCACTAAAGCTGGTATTAATAATAATTCATCTAAGTTTTCCTCCTTTGATTCTGTTACCCCCCTTATTTTTAAATATTTTTCTCTTAATTTTTGTTCCCACCTTGTTCTCTCATTAATTTCATCTCTTTTTTCCCCCTGTAAGAGCATGAGTTCCGCAATTTATTTCATTTATTTAAATTGACAGATCCAAAGCACTAGGAACTTATAAATAATACAGGATGATAATAGCAGTCAATGCAACTGCCTTAAAACAGTGTTCATTTTGAAGTTGTCCCCCATGTTTTATTTCTTACAATTCTTCAAAAAGGGTATGTGCTAAGTCCCCACTAGCTGCCATTGACTTCTTTCCACTAACAAATTTCTTTGCGGCATTCACAATGTCAGCTGTGGCCACAGAATCAGTCTTCTCAACCACAGTGGCTGGTGGTGCATACGTACCCAATTTCATCAAATAAACCTTCTATTTTCATCTAATTCCATCTCTTTGTACCTCTTTCATCTTTTCTATTGTCTCTTTCAATTTTTGGTTTTCATTTTCCATTAGTTTTGCTTTCAGTTTTACCTGTGTCAATTCTGACGTCACCTTATCCACCGTCTTTTTAATATCCTTCAGTTCTCTTTTTATATCCTGTTTGATTTCATCTCTCATCTGAGTTATTTCTTGTTTCATTTCCTGTCTTTCCTGTTTTACTTCTTTCCTTAATTTCCTTATCTCCCTGGAAGAGTTTATTTCTGACGTTTTGCCTGCATCTGTGGCTGGCATCTTCTCTGTGCTTCTCCGCTGAAGATGCCAGCCACAGATGCAGGCGAAACATCAGGAATAAACTCTTCCAGAACACGGCCTCACAGCCCGGCTAAAACCCCAAGGACAATCTATGGATGCCGGTTGTGAAAGCCTTCAACTTCACAGAGAACCTGAGTCTCTGCCTGTTCAGATGAGTGTTCACCATTATAGTGGCTGTCCTGAATCTGCAAAACCTGAGCAGGGCTGTTGATGACAGAGTGACTTGGAGGTCTCTCATTCATGGGGTCACCATAAGTTGAAGTCAACATGACAGCAGTTAACAACAACACACACACACACACACTTGACAGATGCAGGAAAGTGCCCCCTTTTGTCTCCTGCTTCTATCAAAGCAGTCCCCCACCCCACCCCCGAAATCACACCAGCTAGGATCCCAGTGTTTTCTTTGCATAGTGGTGGTGAAGGACTATCTCTCCTGTGGGGTTGCAAATAGATCCCATTCTCCCCAGATGGCCATGCTTCGGGTTGGGGGACTTGCTATGGGATGGGGAGAGGAGCAGCCTCCATGTGTGGCACTTACATAAGCTTCCAGGGAGGTGGGAATTGTTGCAGTTATGTAGGTTCCCCAGGCTGAGGTAGTCTAATGAGACTTTCTTGGCAGCTGGGTTGGGCCAAGAATCGTGAAGGAAAAGAGGAAGAATACATGGCCAGTTCAGTCACAACATGAATTTCAATAAGAGATAAAGAGTATGGGTTTGTGTCCAGTGCTTCAGATAAAATCTTGGTTTGGATTAAGAGTTTGAGGGTGAGGAGGAGGAGTCAGGATGGGTTGATCTGGGAAGAAGAGGTTGCAGGTACTTTAGAGCAGCAATAGTCAAAGTAGTGGTCCATGGACGGGTGCTAGTCTAAAAAGTACTAGTGGGCAGTTGAGGCAAGTTTCCAGTAAAGTAACAGTTTTAGCCAATAGGCACAAACATAGTGGTGTTTCTGGCACACTGGGGGAAAAAGTCCTGTTGGTCCCCCACATGAAATAGCACTATTTGGAGGAGCAAGATGATCTTCTGGAGCCCGTGAACAATGGTGGTGAAGGTAGTGAATTCCATATTGCTAGATGTGTACACCTGTGAACAGATCCATGACTTAAGTCCAGGGAGCCAAGTTGAGAGCATCTTGATAAAAATTAAAGGGGAGAGAAATCCAAGGGGTAGTCACCAATGGCTCTTCTTCATCCTGGAGAGAAATGACCAGCGGGGTGCCACAGCTTTCTGTCCTGGGCCCAGTGCTAGTCAACATCTTTATCAATGAGTTGGATGAGGGAATAGAGGGTATGCTTATTAAGTTTGCAGATGACACCAACTTAGGAGGGGTAGCTAATACCCCAGAGGACAGGATCAGAATCCAAAATAACCTTAACAGATTAGAAAGCTGGGCCAAAACTAACAAAATAAATTTCAACAGGGAGAAATGTAGGATATTACACTTGGGCAGTAGAAATGAAAAGCACAGGTATAGGATGGGTGACACCTGGCTTGATGGAAGTATATGTGAAAAGGATATAGGTGTCTTAGTGGACCACAAACTGAACATGAGTTAGCAGTGTGATGCGGCAGCTAAAAAAACCAATGCGATTCTAGACTGTATCAATACAAGTATAGTGTCTACATCAAGGGAAGCAATAGTGTCACTCTATTCTGCTTTAGTCAGATCTCACCTGGAATACTGTGTCCAGTTCTGGCACCACAGTTACAGAAGGATATGTACAAGTTGGGATGTGTCCAGAGGATGGCAACCAAAATGATGTGAGGTCTGGAAGCCATGCCCTATGAGGAGTGGCTTAGGGAGCTGGGAATGTTTAGTCTGGGGAAGAGAAGGTTAAGAGGTGACATGATAGCCATTTTTAAATATTTGAAGTGATGTCATATTGAGGATGGTGCAAGCTTGTTTTCTGCAGCTCTTGAGACAAGGACATGGAGCAGTAGATTTAAACTACAGGAGAAGAGATTCCATCTAAACATTAGGAAGAACTTCCTGACAGTAGGAGCTATTTGGCAGTAGAATGCACTGCCTGGGAGTGTGGTGGAGTCTCCTTTGGAGGTTTTTAAACAGAGACTGGATGGCAATCTGTCAGGAGTGCTTTGATTGTTTATTCCTGCAGGGCAGGGGGTTGGGCTGCATGGCCCTTGTGGCTTCTTCCAACTCTATGATTCTATGATTTGTGGCATCACTAAGGCTTGTGTCACCCCATCCCCCAGCTGTGCCACCTGGTGCAGTTCATCCTCTCTAGTGCTGCTAGAAAGCACATTAGACTACAAGAACTGAAACAACTTTCAGTAGCCAAGTTGGGCTGCAATCTTAGCCACATTCACTTGGGAGCAGTGGTACCTGGTAGCTCCCATGTCAGTGGGATGATAAATCCATTCCAGCTTTTGCATAGCTTTAAAGGAGCTATCTAAGGTGCTGAATTGATTTAGGAATATGATTCAGGACCTTGGAACTCTCCGGGAGAAAGCTACATTGAATAAAACAGCTTTGAGTAAATATGCATAGGATTGTGCTGGTAAGGAATCTGATCAATGCTTTTTGAGGAGTCCTGCAGGGAAGACATGGAAAGAATGGTGTTCTACTGCTACTTCTGTTAGGCCTGTGATCAGTCCTTGTGATACCTGTTGGGTCATGTAATCAAGTAATGTAGCTTCATGATGAACAGTAGTAAATATCCAGCAGGATTAGTGGGACCAATTGCAAAGATAACCAGTGTTGGGCCTTACTGAAAACAAGATTAATCTGGATTCGTTAGACTAATATATCCAGTTGGGCCTGAAGATGGAGAGGGTAAACTTCAAGTCTAATCTCTGCTATCTTTAGGTAGAATAAGATAAGGCCCTTGCCAAAAACCCTGGGAAACTAAATTCTGGTAGTTAATGTCACAGGCTTCTCTAACCTGGGGCTGTCTAGATGTGCTGGACTGCAACTCCCATCACACACATCAGCCTGGCTGGGAAGATGTAAGTTGTAGTCCACCTTTGAAAGGTGCTTAGTTAGAGAAGGCTGATGTAGATAGTACTGAACTAAATAGGCCATCTTATGACTCAGTTTAAAACAGCTGCTTTTTTATTTCATATAGAATTGGGTGTCTAAAAATAGGTACCGGTATATACCTTTCTGGAGTATATGCATGCACCATTCCACATTCAAGGATAACCTGTGATATGTTGCATCTGAAACTTCTAAAAACATCCCCGAAAAGAGGTCAACATACACAGACTTTGTACTTAGGTTGAACTTAGGTAGTTCAAGCAAATTGGATGTTCTGAAAGTGCCTACTGTCTGTCATTTTCAGAAATGTCAAAAGTTCTGCGTGAACAAACAAACAAACAAAAAAAACCTAAACACAACTACTTGGGCTTTCCTGTGTATATAGATACTAGAAATTATGTTTTAAAATAAAAAATCAGATGTCAATGCATTCATGATGTTCTCAGTTGAGTTCTTATTTGCTAATTACAGAGGCAGTGACTGGAAGGGATGGGAAGCATGATTAGATGTTTGAGATTTCTCATCCTTCAATTATTGGCCTACTGAGAGAGACTGGGGAGCAAAATGGTGATCTGTCTTTGATCTTGCTGGAAGGCTTTGGATAGGGCAGTCTCATTTCTCAGCTTCCTTGACCTCTCTGTGAATAGAAATATTAAATGGATTATTGTCCCATAGAAACTGTGCTGGAAAAGATTCTTCAAAGCCTCATTTGTTTGTCTTGTTGGGACTAGGTTTTCTTTTGGCAAACAAACCACCACCTGTTTCTGACGATCTAATGAATGCCATAATATGCCACCGCTACCTTGAATCCCGTGCTGGGAGAAAGGCAGAGTGTTAAATAAATAAATAAAGCTGCCATCTTTACTTATAGGAAACCATGGGAACAGATGCCATATGAGCCACAGCGAAAGAAAAGTAAGTACATATATTTTTATTGATAACTCTGGATTCATGTGTGATACTGATTGAATGATTTTCTGTGCAAAGACTAGAAAGGGATGCTTTCATGACAATCAACGTAGGACAAGGGTTTCTGATGATACTGAAGAATCACAAATCCTAAATTGACATTAAAACCATTGAAAGCTTTGAATAGGGAAGATAGTTTGTTCACTACAAATGGTACAAATGGTAGTTCTTAAAAATTTCATCAGAAGCCCAGTAAATCTCTAGCTGGTAAAATGTAACATAGCATAATCAGATCAAAGTGAGCGAACAGTTTGATAGCAGTTCTCTGTAGAGTACTGTAAATCGCACTAAATTTGGCTGGACTTGTTTCCAAATACTGAAGCAGGATTGCATTATAAGAGTTCTTGTTGACCTTTCTGTTTTCGTTTTAGAAATGGTTTCCACTTGTTTCCTAAATGTTTCTGAGTTCTGTTTCTACCAAATTAAGTATGCTTGTTCTGTTAAGTCTGATGCGGTTCATATTGTCCATAACATTTCTGATTTCTGTGGAGCACCTTGAGTTTTCCATCCTGCTAAAGTCTCTTTTTGTTAGTAAAATTCAAAACCAATCCAGCATTCTCTTTGGATCCCACAAAAGAAACAATGGGTCTTTCTAGTGGCTGAATTTAGTATTTTAGAATTCCTCTAATTTCACAGGAGGGTTGGGTTCCAAGATGGCGCTGAGGCAGCAGCCGCTGTAAAGAGCTACTCCTCCACAGCTTATTATCCTCAACACCCAGAAAGAGCAGAAAGATTAAAGGAAAATCAAACCTTGGGCAGCAAATTAAAGAAAACCTTGAGACACTATCAACTATCATGGGAAAAAGAAAGAAGAGACAACGTGCCCCCTCTGCATCGCAAGTTATATCTAAGCCAAAGAAACAGATGAAAGTTGACTGCGTTTTAACAACCAGACAACCATCGCCTGTAAGTAATTTAAATCCTCCTAAACTTTCTGGTGGATGTGAATCCTTAGAGTGGGATTTACAAGCAGAGGCAGAATGTCAGCAATTTATAAATAAATCCTCTCCCCTAGAAGAGATAGCCCACCCACTCGACCAGACCCAGACGGCTGCAATTTGTTCAGCAGCAGCACAACTCTTACAAGGTGGGAGTGTAGATACAGACCTAACAAACTTAGAAAACAATAATACGCCTGACCTCCTAACAAGACAGTGCTTGTTGACAGCGCAAATGGTTATCTCAATTTTTGAGCAGCTGTCCACAATTAAAAGCAAAGTAGATTCTTTAAAGGAGGATTTCATAAAGCTTATTGAAAACCAGTCAAAAGACACTGCTGCTAAATTACAGAACTTTTGCACACAGTGTATAAAGAGCACTACAAAAGCAGCTAACAAGGAAGTCATGAGTAATCCTATTTCTACTTGGGCTACAAAGAAGAGAGAAATTAGTGATGAGAGACAGCTGGCTACTCACATGGAGATAAACGAGAAACAAACACTTTGTGAACACATACCCAAGGGAGTAAGGCATCTGAATCACAACTACTATTTACAGTCTATAATCAATTCACTCTACAAATATTAAACTACAGAGTTAATAGAGGGTGATGGGGATCAAAAAAGCAATTATTCTGTCTTTAAGTCAGCTACTACGCTGTGACAGGCAGCTGATTGATTTGCAGAAGGCTGAATGGCTTCCACCTAGCAGAGGTTATGAGCAGATTCTACTGATCTTTAGGTGACCCATAATTTCTAGCATGCTGTTTAAGATGAGGTCGTTTCTGCATTTCTTTTCAATTTTTCCAACTCGGGTGTTGTGCTCAGAGGAACTTGGCTCACTTTTAAACAATTCTGGAACACAAAGTATTGCCATCCCAAAGAACAAACATGACAATTTGGCTTCAGATAACCTCAAGGTTATTTCATCAGCTTTGCCACTTAGCGATGCTGGCACAGGCAAACAACCTGTGCACTGTACATCAGGACAATGTGTAAATGCCCCCCTTGAAGAAAATCTGATTAACTCTTTTGGTACTTTGTCAGACTTGGAACAGGCTGATATTATTAAAAGATTGAATGATTTGAGAGAGACTTTAATGGTAATCCATAAAGCAGCTAAATCACTAATTGATTTGGCCTTACCAGCTACTCAAGCAAATAGCAATCACCTCAAGAAAAATCTAGCTGGCATCTATGATACACGTTCAGTTATGTGGAACACAGGTCGGATGAACATCAACATGGATCCCTAAGGACCAGTTTCAAATCTTCCTATTCTGTCCCCTGTAAAAACAGTTCAACACTCAGCAGCTACAAAGAACAATAAGATGGACATTGACGTTAGACAGGAAGGGTTATTTGATAGCCTAAAAGGTTATGACTGGTTGAAACTTATGGCACATCAAATAGAGCCAGGTGGTGAGACAAAGCAGGAATACAAGATGGACAATTGCAATCCAAATAATCAATTAATAGATATCTCCTCCAGCCCCCTAGACACAATTCTGCCTCAGGAATCAGAGGAAATTATGATAAAGGAAACCTTTGAATCATAAGGAAGATCTTTGCCCAGGACTGAGGCAAATCTATCAGTCATCGATAATGATACAACACAACAATCTGTTTGTGGTCATCACTCAATATGCAAGTTACCACAAAACTCTTCTGACTCCATACAGCAGCAAAAGAGTGGCAAAGGTAAGCCGAAACTCAATCAGTGTGCCTCTTTAGTAATTGAAGGATCTTCAGATTTTATTTTAAACACTGAATGACTGCATGGAACACACCATCTAACAACAGATGCTTGTGTATCGCTAGTTATCCCTTCTAATAACAAACAAGTAAGCTCCATACGGCTTTTGACCTGGAACATAGCTGGATAGAAAAATAGAATGTCTGATGGAGATTTGTTGGAATTTCTTTCCAAGTTTGACATCATAGCACTCTAAGAGGCCTGGCCTAGCCATCGACGATGAAGAGGTTTATTTACTGGGATTTAGATCCTGGTCCATTCCAGCGCGTAAGTTCAAGTTAAAAGGGCGGCCTTCAGAGGGATTATGTGTACTTGTCAGGGCTGATTTGGGTTGGCAAGGGAAGCAATTGGTCTTTGGAGAAGATATTTTCTATCTCCTAGCTACACAATTCAACTACAAATCATCTGAAATTATGCTGTTAAATATATATTTGCCCCCTTATTCCTCCCCCTGCTTTTCTCCAGATCTGAGTACAATTAGAAAAGATAGTCTTAGAGATAAAGACTAAACACCCTAAAGCAATTGTGATTTTACTGGGAGATTTTAATGCTAGGGTGCGGGCCTCCTTGCATGATTATGTGCGATTGAGTGTTATACATGAGGAATATTTACTAAATGATCTATACTGGCATTCCAGAGATTCTAAAAGGAACATGGCAGGTTCCAAATTGATCTCTCTGGTATACACATGCAATCTCCATATTTTAGGTGGCAAAGGTAGCTGCTTCATTTATCCTTTCACCTTCCATGCTGGGAATGCTAGCAGTGTCCTGGATTATATATGCGTTTCAATAGACAACATCAGCCTATTTTCAGATATTCAAGTCTCTGCGAGGGAAGATAGTGACCATCAACCAGTTGCAGTCAAGTTTTATAGTAGCTCAGATTTAAGACTATCTATACTACAAGATAAGCAGCTACTAGCCAATCTTGAAGTTAAACATAATAGGAGGCTAAAATGGTCTAAGGTAGACACTAAGGCAATCTATAGTTTTATGAACTCTGAAAGGGCCCAGTCTTGGGTGAAAATGGTCAACACATCTACACAAGACCCAAATGGTATTCTTACTGGGTATGCAAATTTGTGCTGTACATTAAAAAAATTTTAATAGATAAACTTCCAGATAAGAATTGTCAGTGTACACGACCCAATTGGTTTGACTCCGACTGCTATTGCTCAAAAAAGACCTTAAAATCAGCAATGCAACTAACTCAAAGAGACCGTACACCAGCCAATCATGCCAAGATGGTAGAACTGAGACGTAACTATAAGAAGTTAATAGCTATCAAGAAAGCTCAGTACACAGCAACAGTTTGGTCTGAGCTAGAGAAGTCAGCAAAACAATCAAACTCAGTCTTTTTTTTTTTTTTTTTTTTGGAACATTGTATCTGGCATGTTGAAAGAGCACAAGTTACTATTTGATATTCCCATCTCAGCATCAGTCTGGGAAGACTTTTATACTACCTTACTTTGTTTGCCAATCCTAAACAGGACATTTCAGGAAAGAAGACAAGTGTAACTATGTCCTCTGCCAACTTTCCTATATGGTAACCAGTGTCAATGTCAGAAATTGAACGCATTATTCAGTCTCTAAAACCTAATAAGGCACCCGGTGAAGATTTCCTTCCTGCGGAACTCTTCAAGTCACATATCGATTGGTGGGCTCCACTGTTAGCAAGACTATTCACATACATAGATAGTACCAGTCATATTCCAGCAGGGTGGGAACTGTCCATCATAGTTCCCATATATAAAAAAAGAGACAAGGAAGATCCCAGAAATTACAGACCCATAAGTCTCATTGATATAACAGCTAAGATGTATGCAAAACACCTCCTGAGTAAAATAGAGGATCGGGCAATCGAGAAGAATATATTAGTAGAAGAACAGGCAGGATTTAGACCTGGGCACTCCACAATTGACAACTGTTTCATTTTACATCATCTTATTACTAAATATAAAACACATGGCAAGTATTTGTTCATGTCCTTTATAGATCTCAGTGCAGCATTTGACTCCATAAATAGAAACATCTTATGGAGGAAGCTGGCTATGCTAAATATAGAGCCTAGACTTTTACACCTGGTAAAGGCCCTATATACAAATACATGTTTGAAAGTCCATACTGGAGTTGATGGTGCCCTTACACAGAATATACCCACACATAGAGGTGTTAGACAAGGATGTATTCTGGCCCCAATGCTATTCAATCTTTATGTTAATGACATTCCAGGATTTCTCCATTCTATCTATGTTCACATGCCAAAGATCCTTAATAGACATGTTAACATCCTCCTGTATGCAGATGACATGGTCCTAATGGCACACTCTCAAGTAGGCCTAAGAAGATTACTAAGAAAATTTGGTACGTACTGTGCCACAAACTCTTTGAATATCAATAAGTCCAAATCCAACGTGGTCTTTGGGAAAAGATGGACCAAATACAAGTGACACGTGGACGGGGAACCTATAAAACAAATAGACTTCTTCTCATATTTAAGAGTTGTTTTCTTGGATACAGGAACTTGGACCAGTCACTTCTACAATGTACCACAAAGGCCACAGCAAGTTCTAAAATGCTAAATAGATTACTCAGTTACAACCATCCAACACCTCTGCTCCCTATTTTAAAAGTCCATAACGCAATAATAGTACCAGTCCTAACATATGGTGCTGAGCTAGCTAAGGCTTCACTATTTGAACAAAATCAAACACGCTTCTTAAGGACTATATCGGGGACAGACAGGAATACTCCTGCAGCAGCAGTAAGAGCTGAAACAGGAACACACTCCATTCACATTTTATCAGTAATCAAAGTTTTTAATTATTGGTGGAAGATCCTTCAAATGGAAGCTAATAGACTGCCAAAAATATGTCTGGAAGAACAATTAGGTACACTTCAATTTCAACACATCTCATGGATTAAGCGGCTTCTTCAAATCATTCCACAATTTGGTTTTTCAATGCAATATATATTATTAGCCGGCAACTCAGCACAGCAATATTTAAACAAAGAGTTTTGGATGTGAGTGCCCAAATGGACATTGCGACACTTGCAAACATCAGGTCGTTGAAATGGTTGGCCCAAACAAACTGTCATTCCAAGCAGAAAAATGTTTAGAAATGGGCCTGACTCAACACCACAGGATAACTGTAACTAGAGCGAGATTTGAGCAGCTGGAATCTATGGTCAAATATGGCCGCTTTCACCAAGTGCCATCGAGCAAATATGTGTTTGCGGAGCATCCGAAATAGAGGATATAGCACATGTTCTATTCAATTGCCAATTATATACTCCAGTAAAGGTCCAGCACTTGCAGACATTACTGGACAGAACTATACATTGGGACTGCAACAAATGGTTAACCTACTTCCTCCAGAGTACAAATACTTATGTAGTCATTAGATTGGCTAAGTTTATAACCAAAGCTGTACAACTGAGAGCTTGTTTTATTGAACACATTGGGGTTGCATGCAAAGGGGGGATCAACTTATTTAAAGCTCTTAACGCCTTTATATTTTATTATTTTTATCCAGCTATAAGATGCTAATTTATTGATGTGTGTTTTAGTATTATCTTAGTTGAAAAATTAGTCTACTGTTAATTTTTAACTTAATTTTATGATACCTTATCTTATTGATTTTTGTTATACTTTATTCTAGTTTAGTTTAAATCAGTTCATTATATTGTATTTTATCTATCTTATTTTACCTTTACAGTGTCTGATGTTAACTGCTTTGATATGGTCAATTGACTAATCAAATAAACTATAACTAAACTAAAAAAAAACCCCAAAACTAAACACTGGAGGAATTCTCCATTGCCACCTCTTTTTTTTTTTTAAACAACCCTTCAGATGGGCTTATTTCATATTTGAAGCTACAAAACAAGTCACTGGTATAATAAAATGTCATTTACTCTCTGAGAATACACATTATTCTGTTCCTATCTCCTTTTTTAAAATACTAGCAGAGATTAAAATAAAAATATAGTTCTTAGTTCCCGTATCAGACTTGAAATTAGTGTGCCCATTGATTCCTGTGTAGAGAAATCCAAGGTGTCCGGTAATGCTGTTAATACTGCTGCCTCATAATAGAAGCCAGTTTTACTCTGAAGCAGCAGTCCTACCAATTTGGTGGGAGTAAGTCTAAATTAACTCAGTGGGGCTTATGTATTTCTTGTTAAGTTGTAGTCCTAAACAAGCTCTATTGAACACAGCGGGTTTTGCTTGTGAGGAGATATGTATAAGAATCCTGTATCTCATTGTAATCCTACTGCACCGTTGCCTTTTAAGTTCTTTTAAGTTCAGTGGGATATTCTAACTACTGTAAACTTGTTTAGATTCACACAGGATACCTAGATGAAATGCTTCACTTAAAAATGTGTTTATTAATTGTATTCTGTTTCCTTTGTAATGTTGACTATTTGATAAAGATTGGAATGGTCTTAAGAATAAACAGTAACTGTTCATCCAGCAGAGACCTAGCATATGTCATTTTTCAAAGTCAGTTTTTACTTTACTCATCTGCATCTTCTGATATACATTCTCTATCTGAGGTCAAATCTGGGTTCCTGTGTATTTAATTACGGCTATTTTCTAAGGATTATTAGAGAATCCCTTAAAATCATAATTCTTACATCTAAATATGACTGTAGAAAGGGAAAATGAAATGTTGATGTCATTGATTAAGCAATTACAGGAACACCTCTAAAGATAACAGCAACAATTCATTTGTGATTGAATTCTTTAGCTTTTTGTTGTTGTTAATACTAGCTCATCAGCATATTATGCTGTCCTGTGATTCAGTGTTCTTGTTTATATCGCCATATAGTTCTCAGTAGTCCTGATGGCTGGATATGATGGTACTTGTAGTTCAATATGTCATAAGGGCACCAGTTTGGGGAGATCTGTTTTGGATTGTTAACTCCACATACAAATGCATTTCCCTTTTAATGCTGTGAAGCATGGAGCCCCATTTGTCATAAACTGCAGCCTATAAGGAATTGGCGTCACCCTGTTATATGTGGCCTACAGATTGTGGTGGCTGTGGGAAATGATCAGATGAGTACTCATGCTTGCAATTTGAAAGATGGGCTCAGTCCTGTATTACCGAAGTAGCAGAGGTATTATTCTAGCTTGTTATGCTGCCCCAAGATTGTTGTTGTTGCAAGGGAAACAGAAGAGCACCTATTTGTTTGCATACTGATTCTGACAGTATGGCAAGTACCTTTTGGCACCTTTGAGCTTCATTTTATATCATTGTGTGATGGCAATACACTGATTCTTGAGGTAGTTTGAGTTGCATTCCTTTTTGTAAACGATTTTTTGTTCATTAGGTGGCCTTTCCATATTCAGCACTTGTAGCTGTTTTATTTTAGGTAAAATGTTTTTGTAAATGGTCCTTACTGTTTTTCATGCATATAAAATGACCAAATGTAAATTTGTTTTAAAAGTATTACATGGATGTTTATTACTTTTTTGCAACAAAGTAAGGGATATGTATCAATGTCTGGCTTTTTAAAATAGTACAGTTTTGATTCAAAGTAGAAATTGGAATTTATTATTACTTAATGGAAGTATTATATTGGTAAAACATAATCATCAGTTAGGGAGGGGGGAGTCATTAGTAATTTTGTTTGTTTTAGTTTGTTTATTAGTTTTAGGATTTTTTTAGTTCTTTATTAGTATTAGTTTGTGTTTTTATGTATTTTATGCATTTAAAATAAGTTGGTGTTTGTTTTTTGTTTGTGTTAATAAAAATAGATATTTTAAAAAAGGTATTACAGTAATACATGGATGACCTGTTCTGCTTTAAGATGTTAGTGGCTACATGTTTTACCTATTAGTTGTTTGCAGGAACCTTTTGTCTGTGCTGCTCAAACTCATGTTCTTCATTTCCTTTCCCCCATTGTCCCATGTCCCAAGGAAGAAGGCGGAACGTGAACTGCCTAAAGAACACTGTGATCTGGTACGAAGACCACAAGAACCGCTGCCCCTATGAGCCCCACCTCTCAGAGCTGGATCCCACATTTGGGATGTACACCACAGCTGTGTGGCAATGTGAAGCAGGACACCGCTATTTCCAGGACCTTCACTCCCCCCTTAAGCCCCTCAGTGACTCTGAGAATGAATGTGACAACGGTGAGTGTGTACAAGTCTGACAGCTTCTTTAAGGCAAAGCCCAACAATGTTCTTTTTCTGCATAAACATGCAGCGTTATGGCATTCCAGCATATAGACAGCTGCTTTCTGAAAGATCCCATAGCTAGTAAGTTGCTCAGTTTGGAAATCAGCAAAGGAGGCTGGGATCTGTATGGAATGGTATGGAGACCATTTCCCAGTTATTGTTTTCTGCCTGTGATTACACTGTTTCACAGAGAAGAACAGTGAGGGGTGAAGTGCTTTCAGACAGATATGGCTCCATATTTAGTAGGACACTGAAAATTCATCAATGGCAAGGACACTAAACTGAGAGCTAAGTCTGTGTTGGAGTACACGTATGGTTGCATTCTATGTGATTGGGTATCCTGCTGCCCTTTGACTTAAGACAGAAAAATGTTTCCACTACAAATGCTAGCTACTCCTGCTTCTCAAGAGTTCCCTACATCTTTTAGATGAATCTCAATCTTTCAGTTTGCTCCACTTGGCTAGATGGGCAGACTGTGTTACCTTGATCATTCTGATGTGTGAACCAAAAACCACTTCAATCTGGATATTGTTTGGGAGGATGCCATTTACCTGGACACAGTGTTGTTTTGTCCAATTTCTGTGTATGTCAGTCCAAATATTTCATGTGGATTGGTCCTGTGAATAAGAATCCTGATGAGACCACTTGTTGATGGGCCACCAGGAATCACAGAAGGAAGTATAAAGCAGAAATGCTATGATTTAGGTGTGAAAATTCTGTAACCTCACAGTGCTCAAGCCCTGTGCGCTGGAAAACCTAGGTGACTTCACACTTGGATTTGCAAAATTGCTTGCTGGGCAGCTGCAGTGAGTCCTTGGGACAGTTTTCTTTCTCTAGCACCTGCAAGAGGCTGCACAAACTGCCAAAAAAGGGGAGGAGGGGGAACAAAACTGGGAAAGGCTGGAAACCATTTCCCATTTGAAAAATTGGTAGTGTTTTTGAAGTTAAACAGTGCAGTTCAACTTGTTCAGAAGGTTAATTATCACTTCTGGCAGGTTCCAGGAGAGGCAACTCACCTTTTCTTTCTCTTCTTTTAGTTAAAAAAGGGCAGTCCATGAAGTGTGGAGGGGTGGGGTGCTGCAGAAACAACCTTGGAAGGCCACACTTCTGTGTCTTACTCGTCACTCTCCACTCAGTTCTCCCTATATTAAATGCAAATAATTCTGCAACTATACATGATATTCAAGACACATTACTGTTATGGTTAAGAACAGATTATGGATACATAAATACAAGATTGCTTTGTTGGATAAAAAACCAAAACCAACACCCATCTACCCTAGAGCCTATCTCCAGCAGGGCCTAGCCAGGTGCTCTTCGAAAAGCTTGCAAGGAAAGACTGTGTTGCTTCTATAATTCTCAGGGTCCATAATAGGTATGGTGTCTCTAAACAGTGAAGTTCCAATCATAGCTGTCTATGATTAATAGTTTAATATGATTAATACATTAATATCAATAGGTTGTAGCTACCTTGATGGAAATAATCTTTCTTTCCAAATGGCTTTCAAAAGAGGCACATTTCATCAAACTGCTTCTGTTCATTTTTCTGGATGA
Organism: Gambelia wislizenii; assembly: GCA_030847615.1. Classification (NCBI taxonomy): domain Eukaryota; kingdom Metazoa; phylum Chordata; class Lepidosauria; order Squamata; family Crotaphytidae; genus Gambelia; species Gambelia wislizenii. The sequence continues at coordinate 267,058,128 of JAUMIR010000002.1, forward strand.
TCCTGAATTTTAGTTTACAAAGAGAGAGAAAAGCATTTTATAAGTATCATTTGTGTGTGTGTGTCCCACCCAGGTTTTTTTAATGTTGTCCTGGTCCAACTAGATGTCCTTTTTGAAAGGCAAATTCTTGTCACTGGTAATTTTACTTCCCCTTTCCTGTACCAGCACTGTCGTATCCTTTTTGAATTGCTATGACAAGCCTGTACACGGTACTCAAAATGTGGCAGCACCTTGAATTTTATGCAGTGGAACTGTAATCCCTGATAGGATTTCAGTCCTTTTCCTGACATTGAATTTCCCCTTTCCACTACTGAGGTATGCGGCAACCTGGTGGGAATTTATGCTATGTTTGCAAGTAGTGTCTCCTGATTTGTTGATTTCTATTTTGATTCCTACTGATAAGTGTGGTCTGCATCCAGAACTTATTATTATTATTATATGGGTTTACTTGAAAACAGTGTTAAGTGAGGAATTACAACACAGGATGGAATTGGTTGCATCCTAGTCACCTCTTCTCAGTAAGATTCTTTGCTGGTTGGCTTGGCCCCTTCGGCTACACTTAAACTCCCCCCAATCCAGAGCTGGTGAGATATTTGAGGAGGATGCCCTTCCAGAAAAAGGCCTGAGTAAGGGTAGTTGTAGTTTTGTAGATGTTCTGTTACTTGTTCGTCATTGCTGCCAGTTGAAGACTCCTGGGCAATGGCATCAGCGGAGAGCAGGCTGGTAGGGAACATAGCTGTAGGTTTAGACCTGCTTCGTGATGAGTAAGAAGATCTCTGCTAATTTTGTTGTCTTTGCTTTGCTTTCCCTTTGCAGTTGCCAATGGCACAGGGGCTGGAAGCTCCGGGTCTTCAGAGGACAGCTCCAGCTCTGAGGCAGAGGAACAGCCTGAGAGCAGGAAGGCCCAGGCCCAGCAGCAGCCACAGCCGGCGCCACCAGCAAATGCAGAAGGCGAGAGTGCCAGTGGGCTCATCACTCAGGATGGCATCCACATTCCATTTGAGCACCATATTGAGAACCTGACGGCAGAACAGGGTGCTAACATGGGCCATGATTCACCCCTGAATGGCTCAGAAACCATGGAAACTGTGGTATGCGTACCAGTGCCCATGCAGATGAGCTCAGGCCATGGGACCCTGTTTGAGAATGTTACACAAGAGACAATTGGTGAAGTGGTGGCTAGCTGCCCCATGCAGAGTATGGTGCAAGGCTCACAGGTCATCATCATTGCTGGGCCTGGCTATGATGCCCTCACAGCTGAGGGAATTCAGCTGAATGTCACCAGCACTGGAGGAGAGGAGCTGCCTTGTGCCATGATTGAGGGAGTAGCAGCTTATACTCAGGCAGAGCCTGAGAGTGGACATCCCAGTAACATGGAGAGCATGGAATACATCGAAACCAAAAAAGGTAGTCTCCAACACGCACCTTGCTGCCTCTTTTCAAGTGGTCCAGTTGTGGTCTCCATGTCCATTCCCATTAAGGTGCCATTAAGGTTTAATCCACTGTGGTGGATGTGGGAGTGGCATTTCCTGCTGTTTACCAGGGAGAGCTGAATGATTTCTTGGCTATGCAGCTCCAGAACCTAATGAAGTATCCCAAACTGTTTGTGATGGGTGTATGAGCCTTTCTCCTGTCTCTGCTGAAGAAACTCAGCTGCTTTTACCTTGCCTGTAAGTAAGCTTGATCATTGATCACAGGCAAAACCAGGCTTCTGTGAGGAACAGAACTGCAGAGCAGTTCAATGCTTTCTCTCCCTCATTTTGTGGTTCTGTTGAAGGAGCCTAATGGAACAAGGTGCTTTGCAGCTGTGGCACGAGAAGCAAAATCCTTCTCTTGGAACTAGGCTACAAAATGACCAGCAACTGCTTGTGAAACATGGTAGAGGAAGTTGGGGCTGGGTTCTGCTTTTCAAGCATGTTTGTTAAGAAGCACATAATTGCCTGAAATTGTTCGTTTTAAAATAAAAAGGGCTGTTGGAAGTATGTATTTAGCATGTGAAAAGTGGAAGGAAGGCTTTTTGGGGTTTGGTGTATCTGTGTTTTTTAAAAAGTTGCTAGCCTGAAAAGAGTTTAGCTAGTTCTGAAATAGTCTCCCTTCCTGCATGACCAGACACAGGATGCATCTATACTGTAGAAATAATGCAGTTTGACACCATTTTAACTACCATGGCTGTATCCTACAGAATTCTGGGATTTGTAGTTTTGTGAGGCACCAGCACTCTGGCAGAGAAGGCTAAAGGCCTTGTAAAACTACAAATCCCAGGATTACATAGGATGGCGCTACATCACTTAAAGTGGTGTCAAACTGCATTATTTCTACAGAGTAGATGCACCCGCAGACTCTCTTGCAGGGAGAGCTGTTTTAAAAGTGACTGGCCTGTGGATAGCACTCATACTCCTACTTCTCAAGAGCTCCCTACATGTTATAGATGAAACTCAATCTTTCAGTTTGCTCCACTTGGCTAGTTGGGCAGCCTGTGCTGCCTTGATCATTCTGAGGTGTGACCCAAAAACAACTTCAGTCTAGATATTGTTTGGGAGGGTGCCATTTGCCTGGACACAATATTGTTTTGTCCAATTTCTGTGTATATCAGCCTTTGTAAAGCCCCTGGAATCTCCAGGTATAGAGCTTTAGCATTCAGAGTTACTGTTTTGCTTTGTGATTGCTGACAGAAAATGAGGAGCTCTTTGAGCTCAAAAAAGAGGAACCACAGCTTCCAACAGAAATAGAGACACCCTGTGACCCAGAGGCATCCCATGAAAGTGAGGGGCTGGAACCAGAGCCTGAACATGAGGAGGAGACAGAGGGTAGCAACATGTCATCCATTATCTATGAGATTCCCAAGGAACCTGAAAAGTGAGTGAACAGGAGAAGGGGATTGTGGCTCTCTCAGGTGCTGTGTTCATGGGAAGGGAGTGGGTGCTGCTCCAGAACATTGCTTGCTCTGTAACACAGACTGTGGGAAATATGTGCCTTGTTTCTGGTATAGTGATGTGCTTGCAGTTATTCTAATCCTCAAGGATCATGGTTGCCTTTCAAGTGTTGCTGATATGTTACATGCGGTTCCTTGAATCCCATCCTGGGGAAACGTTGGAGTAAAAATTAAATACATACATAAATAAAATAAATATTATACTTGATTGACGCCCCTGCAAAACTCTACATCCGCATGATTTAACTGACCTTGACAAAACATACATGGATAGTGTAGCTGGGGTTGTGGCTATGAGGCGATGCAAGAAGCTCTCATCAGTTGGGGAAGCTTCACATTCCATTACTAGAATATCCTCCTAGATCCGGTGATCTCTTGTTACTGAGACTTTGACTTTGCAGGCTTGAAACTGAGACTTTTGGGGGTTTGGAAAATCACTGTGTTTTATGCTAGATTAGTGAAGCTCATTGCTCCCAAGTTTTTAATCTTCTTGTAAACTGCCATCAATTCAACTTTGACTTATGGTGACCCCATAAATACGAGACCTGCAAGTCACCCTATCCTCAACAGCCCTGCTCAAGTCTTGCAGACTCAGGGCTGTGGCTTCCTTGACTGAGTCTGTCCATCTGGAATGTAGTCTTTTTCCCCCCTACTTCCCTCCACCTTACCAAGCATTATTGCCTTTTCTAGTGAGTCATGGCTTCTCATGATATGACCAAAGTATGACAGTCTCAGTTTAGTCCTCTTGGCTTCTAAGCTTCATTTGCTCTAGGACCCATTAACCTGTCTTATTAGCAACCCATGGTATCTGTAGAATTCTTCTCCAGCACCACATTTCAAGTGAGTTGGTTTTCTTCCTATCAGCTTTCTTCACTGTCCAGCTTTCACAGCCATGCAGAGAAATGGGAAATACGGTGGACAATCCTAACTTTAGTGTTCTATGATATATCTTTACACTTCAAGATCTTGTCTGGTTCCTTCATAGCTGCCCTTCCAAATCCTAGTCTTCTGATTTCTTGATTGCAATCTCCATTCTGAGTAATGATTGAGCCAAGATATAGAAAACCTTGAACTATTTCAGTGTCTTCATCATCTCCTTTAAAGTTATGTAAATCATCTGTGGTCATTATTTTTATTTTCTTAATGTTCACTGTAAACCTGCCTTTCCACTTTCTTCCTTGACTTTCTTCAGTAATCATTCCAAGTCTTTGCTATATTCTGCTAGTAGTAGGGTGTCATCTACATATCTTAAATTGTTGTTCCTACCTCCAATTTTCACACCCCCTTCCACCACATCTAATCCTGCTTTACGTATGATATGTTCAGCATACAAATTAAACAGATAGAGCGATAAAATGCAGCCTTGCCTGATACCCTTGCCAATAGGATACCATTCTGTTTCTCAGTATTCTGTCTTAACAGTAGCCTCTTGTCCTGAGTACATGTTATGCATCTTGACAATTAAATGTTATGGCACACCCATTTCTTTATGAGCAATCAATAGTTTTTCATGATATATACAGTCAAAGCCTTTGCAATAATCTATAAAGCACGGGCTGATTTTCTTTTGAAATTTTTTGGTGCACTCCATTATCCAATGTAAGTTTGCAGTATGTCCTTGGTGCCTCTTCCTTTCTTGAACCCATCTGGAATTTCTCACTCTATATATGGTAAAAGTCTTTGTTGTAGAATTTTAAGCAGCACTTTGCTTGCATAGGAAATTAATGCAATGGTCCTTTGGTTACTGCAATCCCTGATGTCCCATTTCTTGGGGATGGGAATGTATATTGAGCATTTCCAGTCTGTGGGCCATTGTTATGTTTTCCACATTTATTGGCAGATTTTAGTTAGAACTAGAATAGATTCTGTCTCCGTAGCATGAAGCGGCTCTATTGGTATGCCCTCTGTTCCTTGTGATTTATTTCTCCCAAGTGCTCTGAGTATAGCTTCCACTTTATTTTCTAAAATTGGAGGTTCATCTTCATATGGTTCTTCCTTGAATGAATCTGTCATCCTCTCATTTCCTTTATATAGTTCTTCCATGTATTGTTTCTGTCATCTTTTTATTTCTGTTTGGTCAGCTAATGTGTTCCCTTGCTGATCGTAGAGCATCCCCATTTTTGGTTTAAATTTCCTTTTGATGTCTTGGATCTTGTGGAAGAGGTCTCTTTGTTGTCATCTTGTATTTCTCTGCATTGGTTATTATAGTAGTTCTCCTTGTCCCTGCGCAGAAGTTGTCGAACAGTTGCATTCAAGGTTTTGACTCTGTTTCTGTCCCTTTTTACTTCTCATCTCTCCTTAACTGTTTGAAAAGTTTCAGCTGTCATCCTTTGAGGCTTCTCTTGCTTTTTGGCTACAGATAGTGTCATTTTGCATTCTTCCCTGATAATATACCTGGCTTCCGTCCAGAGTTCTTCTGGCTTCTGGCCAATTAGGCTTATCAGTGCAAATTTATTTTTCACATTATCTTTAAATTCTACAGGGATGTTGTTCAGGTTGTATTTCAGTATGATGGTTGGTTTAGTGTTCCTCTTTATCTTTACTCTACTTTTTGATATTAGTAATTCATGGTTTGTGCCACAGTCTGCACTTGTCTTGGCTCTGAAGAGAGAATGGAACTTCTCCATCTTCTGCTTTCAATTATGTAGTCTATTTGATTTCTATATTGGCCATTGGGTAATGTCCATATATACAGTTGCTTCTTGGGTTGCTTGAAGAATGTGTGATGAATAAACTGTTGTCCTCACAAAATTCAGTCAGTTGGTCTCATGCTTCATTTCTTAATCCTAGGCCAAATTTCCCTACTATCTTTGATTCTGCTCTGTTTCCTATTTTTGCATTCCAATCACCTATGATGAACAAGAAGTCCTATTTTGGTGTGTGATCAGTTTCCTCCTGGACTCCAGCATAGAATCTTTCTGCTTCTTCTGCCTTTTTAATTGGAGCATAAACCTGGATTATGGTTGTACTGATGTGTTTTCCCTGAAGTCCTATTGATATGATTAGATCACACTTAGCATTACAGCCTTTGACTGTTTTTGCTACATCTCCTCACTATAAATGCCATCCCATTTCTTCTTTGATTTTCATTTCCTGAATAAAACATTGTGTAATTATCTGACTCAGAATGTCCTGTTCCTGTCCACTTTAGCTCACTCACACCAAGTATTGCAATGTTTATACATTCCATTTCTTGATTTGCCGTGTCTAGCTTCCCCTGACTCATGCTTCCCACATTCCATGTTCCTATAATATGTGTTAGGCAGCTTCGGATTTTCCTTTCACCTCTGTTCATGTCAGCGGCTGAACATCCTTTCAGCTTGAGTCTTGTTGTGTCATTAGCCACAACAGAAAGCCTGTCTGACATGGAAGACCCTACCAACACCACTGCTACCATCAGAATAGCCTCTTGCCTCACTGGAGCACACATACGCAGTTTGGTATTGTGGGATACAGAGGCCAAGTTGGCCTTAGGAACAATGGTTTTGGATTCTGTACAGAGAGTTTTCTTTTTCCCTTTTAGGAGGAGGCGGAGCAAAAGAGGCCGTGTGATGGATGCAGATGGCATGTTGGAGATGTTCCATTGTCCCTATGAGGGATGCACCCAGGTCTATGTAGCACTTAGTAGTTTCCAGGTATGGTTTCTCTGTCCTTCATTCTGACTTCTAATCTGCATTGAAGAGTTGGCAAATAGCAGAGTAGGAGGGCTACTCTGATTAGTAGAAATTGTGGCAAATGCTCACTTGCTTTCCATTTTAGTCATACTTTATTTCACTTGGAGTATGCACATGCTGGCAGCTGCAAATGTAAATTTAATCATAATGCCTTGTTTGAGCTGTCTCATCACAGAAAAGATTTGTAGAGCCTGAGCATGTTTTGTAGGAACTGATGGGGAATGGTAACTACTGAAGTATTTTCTCCAAGTACAGCTTCTGGCTTGCAAAGCAGTAAAGGCTCTGATTGAGAAGATGAACTATTCTAATATGACTATGGCAGCAAGACTGTTGTATGCACAAAGATGGAAGAATTCAGCACTACCCACTATGGAGGAATGGTTATTGAAACTGACAGATTTAGCAGAAATTGGCAAATTGTCTACTTTGATTAGAAAAGGTCATTAGTGACATTTCTCAAAGACTGGAAAGCCCTTTTTAACTTAGTTATTTATACCCCGCTCTTCAGCCACAAGGCTATCAGAGCGGTTTACAAATTGTTTTAAGCAATAACAGTTTACACATCTACACTGCAAGAAGCAGGTTCCAATGTGTGTTAGCTAATTGCCCCCACAAGCCGGGTACTCATTTTACTGACCTACGAAAGGATGGAAGCCTGAGTGAACCTTGGAGCCCTCTGGGATAGAACTTGCAACGTGGTGACTTGCAGTACTGGCATTTAACCACTGCGCCACCAGGGCTCCCTTGTAGGCTTATTGTGGAGAAAAAGAAAATGACTTGGTAACTTTTGGTTTTGATGATTAGAAAAAAAAACAGGCTACTGAAAGAAGGCAATATGTTGTGATTTTGGAGAGAGGGTTATGAATAATTATATCCATATATAACTGCTGAAAGGAAGATCAAAGGTCACTTTTTTCTTCTTTTTGTTCTTATTTTTATTCTGCACTTTTTAATTTGTATCTTATTGTAGTTTAGTTTTCTGTTTTTTCTTAATCTTTGTCATTCTTAGCGTATTTTTAAAAAAACTTAATAAAATTATTTTTGAAAAGGTGGACTATTCTAGATTGGTGCCAGATCCATATCTTTGTGATGGGGTGACTAGAGTTTCTCAGTAAGGTGCCTCCATGGACAGTGTTCATCCTCTCTCTCTCTCTCTCTCTCTCTCTCTCTCTCTCTCCCCCCAGAATCATGTGAACCTTGTTCATCGGAAAGGAAAGACAAAGGTGTGTCCCCACCCTGGTTGTGGCAAGAAGTTCTACTTGTCCAATCATCTCCGGAGGCACATGATAATTCACTCAGGTATGTTGCCACCTATGAAGACGCCATGGCCATGATACATCTGTGCCTTTCCTTCTGTATCTTAGATTGGAGTAGTTCTGAGGCCACCTCCCACATTATTACATTTCCACTGCCTTGAAAATAGGAAGGCCCTAAGCAGGATTTCACACTTGTTGCAGTTGTATTCTGAGATACTTGTTGCATTCTGAGACAGGCACAATTTTCTTAATATGAACAAATTTTGTATAGTAAAGGACTTTGTTACACATTGAAAGATACAATAATGTAATAAAGGCTGAACCCATTTAATAAACATGTAATTGAGATTGCAACAAATATTTAAAATCCATGTTTCATCTCCAGAGATCTTGTAATGTACAGAGGGATATTAATATTTTCATAAATTAAGCAAAAAGTATTTGCATCTGGCCTGCAAAGGAGAGCATTGCCCCCATGCTTGCTTTTTCTTCCTCTGCCTCTGTTCGACAGACAGTTGCTCAGGGCCACTTGAAGGTTTCAGGGATGTTGCCAGTGTTTAAACCCTGATTTTCCCCATCCTGTCTCACTCACATTCTACCATTCTGTTTGTGCTATTAAAATAATAGTATGCTAGAGTATTTTATTGTGTTTTATAAAACTGATTTCTCTCATTGCCCTTTTTAATTACTATTATTTAGTGTATGTGTGCAGAAAGCCTACAATGTAATAAAATGTTCTACCTATTTACACTGGTTCTTCAAGGGCTTTCCTGGTGGGTTTCCTCAGTCTGTGTCGACTGCTCTTTCACCACTCAAAAGTTGATTAAACAGGCTGTTTTATGTCAAAGTATTAAATGTAATGAATGTACAATTATTAGATTCTTGCTTGGAGGCCTGAACAACTAATCTGTTAGCTGTCTGTAAATCTGATTGCTCCAGCCTTATCCCTTATGTCGTGCAATTATTGAATGGAAGCAGTGGTATCAATTATAATATTAGTATTGCATTGTCTTGTCTTTTTCTGAGAGGAGATACTGACATTGACAGTAGCTTCTCTAAATGTTGAACTCCTGTAGATCTGGCATTGTGTTTGGCTACTGGCAGTGCAGCCTCCTCAGTCTGCTGCCTTTTGACCAGCCTGGTCTTGGAAACAAAGGGCCCAATGTAAGATGCTTCTCTCCCTGAGATGAGCTGACTTCTTTTGCTCCTCTTTCCTTTTAGGAGTTCGTGAGTTTACCTGTGAGACCTGCGGAAAATCCTTCAAGCGGAAAAACCACCTGGAAGTCCATCGCCGAACACACACAGGAGAGACGCCTCTCCAGTGAGTGACCTGGAGTGGGGGCATGAATAGCAAGCCCCCAGGGCTGAGCCATTCTCTAGCATCTGATCATTAGGGTGAGGTCTTTGGCACTGGCTTGCTGTTGCCTTCGTTGTGCGAGTTGGAAAGCTTGGCAAGAGAGCACAGGGCTGAGCCTTTCTGGTTGTTCTTTTCCACACATGGTAGCTTCACAAGCGACAGAGAGAGTTTTAAAGAAGGGTTGACAGTCCATTGAATCTTTTTTTTTTAAAAGGACTTGCTTGCTTTTTAACTTGGGGTTAAAAAGCAAGGAAGATGTTTGTTTGTTTGTTTGTTTAGGTATCTTTATCCTGCTCTTCAACCACAGAGGCTCCCAGAGTGGCTTACAAATTGTTTAAGCAATAGCAATTTACACATCTACACCACATTAAGTGGTTTCCAGTATGTGTTAGCTTAATTGCCCCCACAAGCTGGGTACTCATTTTACCGACCTGCGAAACGATGGAAGGCTGAGTGAACCTTGGAGACCTCTGGGATCGAACTTACAATGTGGTGGCTTGCAGTATTGCAGTCGTTCTTCTCCCCACCACTTTTTCCCGTCAACCAGATGGCTTGTCTGACTCACTAAGCAGTTGAAGAGAGGTGGGAGAAAATACTTCATAGCCTTGTGATACCACAAATGTGGATGGGGTAGCATTGAATAGATAGAAATAAAAGACTAGAGAGACCAGAGTAGAGCCAAGCAAGGTGAAGATGGGGTACATCAAGATGGCTTGGTGCTTCTATTCCTGAGAGAAGGAGTCATTGGGAGTAAGGGGTTGGTTAAAAAAAACACACACAATAATAATGTAGAAACTCTGAATGGACTTCTTAGTTATTACTTTATACAGATAATATTTGAGACTAAAGAATTGCTTTTAGTAAAGGTATCTTAAGTATCTGACTAAAATACATGAAGGTTATTTGTAGCAGTTCCATCAGTATTGGATGGCTCTATATAGAAGATAGCACTGGTTAAAGTCTATGGCCACAGGCTTAAGCAATTAACTAACCTAGCAGACTGTACCCTGACTTAGAGCCAAGTGTTAAAACTGTGCCTGGGAATGACAGGATTTCCTCCATTGGTGGAAACTACTGTCCCTGCTACTTGCATAAGACTCTTGTCTTCCACCACATTGGGGTTATGGGGTTAGAGTATAGCAGGCAGCTGACACACATGCTGTGATTTACTTAAGGGTGCACTTTGCCTGCTCTTTGAAGGCTGAGCTGCCCAAGGTGGTGGCATTGGCTGGCGGTGTGAGCTCTCTGCTACTCCCATGCCCTGGAGTGCACAGGGCTGATGGCTTCTTCTCTCTGCAGGTGTGAGATCTGTGGCTATCAGTGCCGGCAGCGAGCCTCTCTCAACTGGCATATGAAGAAGCATACCTCAGAAGTCCAGTACAACTTCACTTGTGAACACTGTGGCAAGCGCTTTGAGAAGCTAGACAGTGTCAAGTTCCACAAGCTAAAGAGCCACCCGGACCACAAGGCTGCCTGATCCTGACCATGGACCACTTTATTTATTGCCCCGTCATGGGTCCCAAATCAGCTGAGGATACTTATTGCACATTCACAGCTGGAGATGTGATGTGTTCTACCTGATGCAGAAGGATCCATCCCTCAGTTTAACATGGGGCAGCTTTCTAAAAGCAGATGTTGAGAGACTGCAAAAAGTTTTAGTTCTGATGTGCAAGTGTCAGTGTTCTCAGGTACTTGGGGCAGGGGAGCATTCAACAGCATCAGATTAACTCATATAGTTACGAGATGGTGGTGCTATAGCTGTCCTGTCTTTTGAGGGAAGGAGAGGGAGGGAGGGAGGGATGCAGCAACAATAGGCAAAGAGAATCTTAGCCAATTAAAGTATCCATACTTTGCTACCTTCTGAGCAGCACCATTGCTTTTCAATCTTCCTGAGGCTTGCTATGAGGTAAAAAGATCCAGTCACATGACATAAATTATTACAGAGAGGCCGTTTCCTGTGTGGCATCTCTAGGCCAAGTTCTCATGACCATTTTGTATCTGTTGATAGCATCACAAGATGATGCTTTGCTCAGTCTGTGTTTGTCCACTCAGTCTCATGAAAGGCCTGGCTTGTAGAAGATGTGAACCAAGGATTGTCATTGGTTGACTTGAATTCAGAACTTCCTCTTCCTCAGCCTTTACAGCTACTGTGCTAGAGGACAATCCAGAGTACCTAGTTTCATGGGATGTTAGTGTCCTGTAAAGCAGCGTACCCAGCTGTGGTCCTTGGATCAATGCTGGTCCGAGAACAATCAGCTGCAGGTCCTTGGCAAAGTTTTCAAGAAAGAAAGAAACAGTTGTAGCCAGTGGCCACAAACATGGCACTGGTGCCTGGCACATTGGGGGAAGAAAATGATTGTCAGTTCCCACATCAGATCGCTTAAGAAATACTGCTGTAAAGGACAAGCTGCTGGTGGGGCATACTCATGCTCCATCCATGTCACATGTAACACTGTTTTTGGGCTTCTGTGCCATTCTGTGTGCCTTGTTGTGTTCTCTTTCCGTAGGAATTGCCATGACTTTGATGTCATAGGGCAGGTGCAGGGAACCTTGGGCCCTGTGTTCACAGCCACCCCTCCAGGGATCTCAGTCTGGCCCTTTTGGGTTCCCCAGTTGGCCATGCAATCTTCCCCATGACATCATTGCTTTTGTATGGGTTTTTCCCATTCTAAAAGGTTGAAATAGCTTTCCCCAGACTTGTTTGATGGCAGAAAGTGGTTAAAGTTAAAAATATGCTAGCATTTTTCATCCTCCCCATTTGCCCTGCCTACAGTTGGATTGCAGCCCTTGAGAATTTCTCTGAAATTGGAGTTGGCTTCCCCACTCTTGCAGTAGGGATATGACTTCAATATGGAGGACTTGGAACTACAGCTTACCTTTAAAAATAAGAACATGAGTTGTCAATCAGACTAGATCAAAGGCCTACCTAGTCCAGTGTTCTGTGCCACAGTGACCAGCAAGATGCCTATGGGAAGCCTACAAGTAACAGTTAAGTGCAGCAGCACCCTCCTGCCTTTGTTCCCCAGAAATTGATATTGAGGCTTGTTGCTTCTGATACAGAAGGTAAAATATATAGACACCATACTCTCCTTGAATTTGTCTTACCTGCTTTAAAGCCACCCAAAATTAGCAGCTGTCACTATATATGGTAACATTTTGAACAATTTAATTTTGCAGTGTATGAAGAAATGCTTATTTTGTTTGTTCTGAATCTCCTACCACTCAGGTTCATTGGACAACTTCAGATTTCTAGTATTATGGGAGGAGAAAAACCACAAGATTAAGGTGGAAAAACACAGTAAGCAAAGATTACTCTAGCTTATTCATTTCATTAGCCCAACGCCCTTGCCAGAGGACAATTTGGGCTCCAAAATCAATCAATCAATGGCACAGTAGCCAAACAAAACCCTACTTGGCCAAAATAGAAAATGAATAGCATTTGGCTAAAAATAATAGCAGAATGACATCCAGGAAATGTTAGCATTAGGAGTTCTTTTTGATGTGGCCAAAGGTTCTGGGAAGTATCTCTCACTGAGATTGGCATTCAGATGAAAACATACAGTTAGTATGGACAAATCAGGGGGCAAAGAAATTGGTATGCCCTTCCATCAGGCGTTCGGATATGGGTGTGTTGTTACACAGTAAGCATGTGATTGGCTACATTGTGGGACCCAGGAAAGGGCAGGTCTTCTCTTTGTTTAAAAGGGTTGCTCAGATTCCTGTAAGCTACTTCTATCTTTACTTATAGGTGAAAAACTAGTAGTGCCTTCTGGCAGGCAGTAAAGGTTGTAAGAAGGAGCCCTCTCCTTTACATGTCCAGGCTTCTTTGAAGCTCAGAAATGTTTGGATGGTGTGGTTCTGGGAGCACAGACCCTTCCAGTGCTTTGTAAATTTTATACCAATAGGGAATATTTGTATCGGTTTATCTGATGGAACCCTGTCTGCCCTCCTCAAATGCCCACTTGTGACAAAGATTCCGAGACCACTTCTAGGGAACATCAGCCAGGGCAAGACTCTGAGGCTTTGTTTTTGCTCTGTGTGAACTGACTTGGGCCACACCCTACATTTCTTTGCAGCTACACTTTCCACAAGGAGACCATCTACTTTCTGAGAATCCCTGCGTTCCCTGGAACACAGCTAGAAAACCATGGCTCTTCTCTCTTCTTGTATCAAGGTTCCCTTGATGTTCCTGTTGCTTCTGTCTCCATATTATGAAGACTAGAAACAAGATAGTGAATGTTTTGTGCATATGTAGGCTTACCTGGCAAGTGGAGACACAAGTATGTGCTTCATCACACATGGCAAACCACAGGAGAGAAGTGTGTTCATTGGTTAAAGGAGGCCGTTCCTACTCTTATACATCCCTTTCGTTTATTATTTCAGGCTCCTGTTTCTATCCAAAGTGTCTGACTCTTCTTTGTTTTTCTGTGTCTCACCTTTATCAAAAAGCAAAACAAATCACAAAATGGCCACAGTTTACAATTAAAATCCTGTATTTTGGAGTGTGGACTAAATACTGTACAACAGAGGATGTTTGGAAATTACTGGAATTGCACACTTACATGGTGTTCCAATTGCCAGTGATGCTTCTTAGCTGTGGAGAGCAGAAACAGTTGTTGGAGGCAGCTCTTCTCACTTCTTGTCATGCTTACACAATCATTTTCATGCTTCCACTTTGAGCACTCCACATTCCCCCCCCCCGTAACCACTTATTTTTCTTCTCTGTTTCTTCTCAAATATATGTATTCCTGAACTTGCCCCTGTTTTCTGTAGACTACAGATGGACAGCCTGCAACACTAATGTGCCTTCCTCTCCATTTCAGAAGCAATCAGTTTAGCTTTCTGGCCAGAAGAGAACTTGGAAAAGTTACTTTTAAGGGCTACAACTCCCAGAATCCACTAGTCATCCTAACTACTGACCATGAGAGAGTTATGGGGGTTGTACTGTAGTCCCAAAAGTAACATTCCCACAGTTGAGGAAGGACAATTTACCTAAGCTCCAGCAGCATGGGAATGGAGAGAGAGAAGAAGAGTGACATTCAATAGGATAAAAAGTTCCTTACTCCTGATCTAGAAGAAGTAGTGCCATTTGTAACCTGTATCCGCTTTCCCTTCCCTCCAATTTCTACCTGTAAAACAGGACAGGGACCCTTGGCTCCTTCTGTTCTGTTGAATTCTGAATCTTTTGCTATTTTTAAATTTACATCCTACCTTTCATCCATCCTGAAACTCACATAGCCCTCCACAGAATTCTCCCCAATCTATCCAGGTAACATTAGCTGTCATTTTGCAAGAGGGATGAAAGGCCGCTCCCTTTGTGTAATGCAAGTCTTCGTCCAGCAGGTAGAGCTAGAGCAGAATAATCATTACCATAGAACATTTCTGGTCAAAGGCCTGCCTCAGAAGTGGTCTTCCTCAGCCCATTTATTATTATTGTTATTGTTACATTTATTTATATCCTGCCTTTCTCCCAATGTAGGGACTCGAGGTAGCTAACAATGAATTTAAAACAATACATAAACATTACAAATATCAATATGAAATTTAAAAAACAAAGTAAACAATTTAGAGTGTTACAACATTTAAAAACATTAAAATACAATGAAACTATATACACCTTAGCCAAACTGCACCGCACATACAGGCCCAGCCTCCATCAGATTATAAATGTCTGATGGCACAAGAATGTTTTTATTTGTTGCTGAAAGGAGAGTAGAGACAGGGTCATCCTGGCCCCTCTACAGAGGGAGTTCCAAAGCCTAGGAGCAGTCACTGAGAAGGCCCTCTCCCTCATTCCTACCAAATGAGCCTGAGAGGGTGCTGGGACAGAGAAAAGGGCCTCTCCAGATTATCTAAGAGCTCTCATGGGCTCATAAAGGGCGATATGGTCCTTCAAGTAACCTGGACCTAAGCTGTATAAGACTTTATAGATCAAAACCAACACTTTGAATTGTGCCCAGAAACAGACCAGCAGCCAATGGAGCTGTTGCAACAAGGGAGTTGTGTGCTCTGTGTAGCCAGCTCCAGTTAACAACCTGGCTGCTGCTGCTGCTACTGTTCTTTGGACCAAGTGAAGTTTCTGAGCACTTTTCAAAGGCAGCCCCACATACAGCATATTACAGTAATCCAAACGGGATGTAACCAAGGCATGTACCACTGTGGCCAGATCCGACTTCTCTAGGAACAGGCGCAGTTGGCACAGTAGCTTTAACTGTGTAAAAGCACTCCTGGACACTGCAGACACGTGGGCCTCCAGGCTCAGAGTTGAATCCAGGAGTGCTCCCATTTAGGTTGCTTATGGTGCCGTGGAAGGCCAGAGCACCACACCGATTTTGGACAATCAAAACTCACACAATGTCACTCCTAATTGCCTTTGTTATGAGTTGGGGGGGGGTGGCTGCTTCAGGGTGGAGCCCTGAAACAGCCTTTTTAAAAACCATTTTGGCGAAGAAGGGTCTGTTTGCAGCTGAAGAAAGTATTCAGTGTGTTCTGGGGGCCTTGGGGGACTCAGCAGGGGTTTCAGGTGGGGTTGCTGGAGTGAAAACTGGGGAGGACTTCTGTACCTTTCATGGTTGTGCAGAAGAAGGAATTTCAGCATGTGTTGCTACTTGCTTGATTGTGTGACAGGTAACACCTGCTGAAATGCCCTCAACCATTGTATTCCTCTGTTTTTATTCTGGCATCCATTGTCTCAAGGGGCATGTTGGAACCCAAAAAGGTCCGCTCTGTCTGTGGGCAGCACGGTTTCCACCCCAGCCTACCTAGTCTAGTTTTTCTTAAGTAACCAACCAGATGTTTGCAGGACTGTACTATACTTAACAACTTCTGCATCCTGTGTCTCCTCCTTTAGGCTTCTTACATTCCTCAAAGGGATAAGTTTTGCCACAATGGAAGCCTTGAGTTATAGCTAATAATTGTACCTCAGTGAGCCTGGGAAGCACTTTTTGCATCCCTGTAGAGTAGGACAGTATAAATAGCTTGGTTATGGAAGTATTTGCTGCCCTTCACAGCCTTGTCATAGGTTTTCTTCAGCTTTTGTCTAGGCTAGTCAGGATGATTGTGCCCCTTCTCTTTCCTCAAATGGTTAGCAGCCCTGAACGTATTCACAGCTGGGATTGAAAGAACAGAAACGCTTATGTAAATAATACTTAGAGAATGCGTGTGTGTATGTGCCTTCAAGTTGCCTGTCAACTTACTGGCAAACCCATGAATTTCATAGGGGTTTTCTTAGGCAAAGAATACTCACCAGTGGCTTTGCTAGTCCCTTCCTTTGAAATTTAACCTAGCTTTCCCTAAATGCTTTAAGCACTCCATGGACATCATCTTACCAATATTTACAATGAACCTAGAAGATAAACTAATTCTGTTGCCACCACCCCGTGGTACAGCTGAAGCTCTCTGGTGGCTTTATGGCTGAACTATGGCATGTAGCATCTAGCTTTATTCCCATTTGGTGGGCTCAGAAGGCAGTCTGTCAAGCCTCTTACTGCCCCCAAAGGGGTAGAATTCCCAGCTTTGATCACCCTGAGTCATAGCAAATAACAGGATCACTGTGATCTGTATCTTCTGAACTGCTCTGCACTAAACATTCTGGGCAAAGCTTCCTTCCCAATGGGCTGGAAGAAAGATGACTGGTAAGCAGCTGACAAGTCTGCTTATGGGATGCTATGTCTCCATTGCCCTCTCATTTTATGAGGCCAATTGTGGAGTCTAGCCACCAGGAATGGCCCTTTCCTATGGGCAGCTATTTCCATGCTAAGAATGTGTACTTTCTGAGAACTTTGCACTTTCCAGTGGGAGGATGTGTATCATCTCTCTATCTCATTTTTACCTCCTTCAGTCAAAAGGGCTCCTGCAGCAGCTTACATATAAATAAAAACAAGATAGTGCCTGCTGTTCTCTGAGATGATACCAAAAGTTAAGTAGCTCATGCGAAGTATTTTTCTGCAAGGAAGTGGTTAAAAATCTGTATCCCTCTCTCTCCCCCCCCCCTCACTCTTTAAAAGCACCTTGGTTCCTCTCACCACTCCCTACAAATAGTGCTGAATAAATAATTCACTGCCTGACAAGGATGCATGAATAATGCAGGCTCAGGGAACTGCTGCTCTCAGCACCAAGGGCACCTCAAAGGCTGCTCTCTTTTGGCCATAGCCTGGCAAGTCTCCCTGCCTATAGAGCTTAAGGTGCTCTTCACCTGGTAGTAGCTAGGGCTTCTGAACCACCCTCTCCTAGGCTATAAGGAGACAGCTTTGCTTTTCGCTGGGGAAGGCCTGGTGCTCAGGTCCACCTCCAGCTCCAGAAGGCTGCTGTGGTGCTTTGTGGGGAAGGAGTGTGTGTGCTGTGACCCGTGTGCGTGTGTGTATGTGCTGATTCAACAGTGCTTGTGTTCATGAGGTGTCCTTGGGAGTTCTTTAGCTTGAAACCCTGGGCTGTGTAGCCACAAAATGACCAAATTCTACATTGTCCAAGGGAACGAAGGCACCTTGCCTCCATATACCCTTTTGAAACACATAAACCACAGTTATATAAAGTTGGCATTCCTTAAAATGGGAGTGGGGAAAGGTATAGCCCTCCAGAAGCTAGTAGGCTGGGTCTCGCAGCAGTCCTAGCCAATCTCTCCAGTGGCAGAGAACATAGGATATGAAGTCCAACAACATCTGCAGGCTTACTTTTTTCCTCAGCCTTGAGAAAAGGAAAGTTTAAGGATGAAGAGACAAGTAAGAGTTTCCTGCTCTTGGAGAAACCAGTATGCTCCATTTCAGTTAAAGAGCTTTTCAGCAGCTACTTTTGCCTCTAAAACTGTTAACACTTTGTTAGCAAACTCAAGAGCAGCCACTTTTCCTCAGAGACTAAATGGAAGGGCTAGTGCTTCCCCACCATGATTCATGGCTTCATTCAAAATACATTAGCAGTAATTGCTGGTGTTAGACTGCATGTCATGTTAACTGCCAGCAGAGAGAGCTATTGATTTAATCCTGTTTAAAGGAACAGTGCTTGAAGACCTGCCCACCAGCTACCCGGGCAATACATAACACTAATCCTAAATTTTTAGCTTCCAAGGTAAGTACAATGCAGAATCCCATAGTGGTTTCAAGCAGGTAGTTGTGTCATCTAGCTATGTCATGAACTATTCCAGACATATGGCATCTTGCATCATATCTTCTTTTTGAAAATCTTAAATTTGCAGTTAAGCTCAAACTCCTGAAATTGCCAGTGGTGTGTTTCGTTGTTGCAGAGCTGTTGAAATTTAAGTTGATGTGATAATCCTGAGTTCTAAAAGAAATCTGACCTTGGGAAACATGCTTTCTGGACTATCGTTCCCAGAACCCATCAGCCACCCAATAGCTATTCCAAGTTTGGCATTAAGCAAGCTACTACTTTCTCCTTGCTGCTTCATTGATGGTAAGAAGCAAAGCCATGCAAATCAAATAGGATGGTTTAATATTGACACAAATATATATTGAAAGGAGAAGTGAAAAAATTAAAAGGGCCAGATTGCACATGACAAATTTGCCTGTGTGGATATGACTACTGTGCATGAAGCTTGATGGGGACCTCACTTGTACATCATCATTATCATCATCATCTTTTATTTCTATAGCACCATCAATGTACATGGTGTTTTACTCCTTCAGCTATGTAGCATATTGGCCATGACCACTGTTGTCACTGTAAGCATTGACTTGGGAAAAGAGCAGGAAGGCGTGTGGAGCCAGAGGAACCCAGAGGCTGAGAATGGTTTTTGCAGCATCCTGGAACTTGTATCTAAGGGGAAAGAAGGGCACAGCAGAGAGGGAGGGAAGAGCTGCTTAGATTCAAAAATATTAT
This sequence comes from Gambelia wislizenii, assembly GCA_030847615.1. Classification (NCBI taxonomy): domain Eukaryota; kingdom Metazoa; phylum Chordata; class Lepidosauria; order Squamata; family Crotaphytidae; genus Gambelia; species Gambelia wislizenii. Next base: position 267,077,175 of record JAUMIR010000002.1, read on the forward strand.
GGGCAGAAGAGGTAATTGCTATAAAGTGCCCATTAAGAAGCACTGGCTCTAAATCAGATGAGTATTTTTAAATATGGGATGCATGATATTTAAACAGTTCTGGCACAGGATTAAAGAATCTCTTGGGCTTCCAAGACTTATTATGAAAGATGCTTGGTCATTTTTTATTTCAGGATCTCACAGGGAAGATAGCTAGGTCTAATAGTTTACTGATCCTAATTTAGAGCTTGGGCTCTCTGATTTCTGCTTCCTTGCTGATTGCAGATACATTTCTTGCCTTGGAGTATGTACAGAGGGTGTAACTAGCCACTAGATTGTAACAAGGGGACAAAAGGAAGGGTTTTAACTTCAGATAAAACAAATGGGAAGGGGGATTATAGAGGTTGTGGAATTATGGGAGTTACGGAATCGGCAGACGGAAGAAAGGCATGTTCACCTTGTAAAGTTATTCAGCAGTAGATTCAGGTCAGGATGTCTTCAGGCAACACATGAGCTCAGTGCCACAAGATGCTGGTTGTGGGACTCTGAGATATGTAGTCCAAATAACTATCTTTTCTCTGCCCAGAGCCCCCATGTTCAGAATCAGTATACCTCTGAATATCAGTTACCAGAGGGAATACAGCTGAAGCTTTCATGCCTTGCCTGTCAGGTTCCCAGAAGCACCTTGCTGGTCCTTATTGGTTTCTTGATATGATTTACTAGGACTCTTATGTTATTTAAGCACATCAGCTGGTCCACTATTTATTTTATTTGTTACAGTTACATGCTATCTTTCTTCCAATTAGTTGAATTGGCATATATGGCTTTTCCTCCCTTCTGGCTTGTGTTTGCAACAACCGTGTGGGGTAGGTCAGGCTGAGGAAGTCACCTCTTCTCTATGGTCAAGTTCGGACCCAAACCGGGATCTCCTAAGTCCCAGTCCAAGACTCTCACCATTGCAACCACACTGCCTTTCATCCCAGAGTCTTATGCTAGACCATCAGCTTTGAGCTGAAGGTATTGTTAAGGTGCACCTCTCCCCCTCTCCCCACTCCATCCCACAATCTCAATCCAAAGAACAAGTCAGCTTTATATGTCTGTGTCCTGGTTATTTTAATTAAGGAGAAGTTTAAGTCTCTTACTGGAACAGAGAGCAGATAGATGCTTGCAAAGGGCTGCCCTTGCCAGGTGTCCATTCATAAACAGAGCACACATACCAGCCAGCAGCACTAGGCAAGGAACTCTCTTCCTCCTCCTCCTCTTCCTCCTCCTCCTTGTCCTTTGTCTCCTTTCTTCTTTTTCCCTATGAAGGCCAGGGAACTGCATGCTCCCCTCCCCTAACTAGTTTCCCTCCCTTTGGCTAATTAAGACGGATTGGGCCATTAGTGAATACCAGACACTGCCTCTTCTGGGAGGAAATTGGATCAGAGAATGAGAAAATGGGAGATGATTTCCACCTCCCAGCGGATGTTTCTGCTCCCCACCTTCGGATCTGTTGGATGCTTTCAAGAGGGCTGCGTCAGGAAACAGACCAGGCCGGAAGGTGAAGGCATCTGCTCTTCTGACTTTGTGAATGACCTCACTGTTTCTTCTCTATTGTCACCTCTGAGCCCAAGAGGAGGAGGAGGGTGGCAGTGGCAGTGCTGATGGCTTGGGCTGTGGAATCCAAGCCAAGGATTCTGCTGCTCTTTTCCACGCCTGGGCTGTTGTCTCCTATGAGTTTTCTTTGACCCACTGTGTTCTGCTGCATCTCCCCACCACCACTCCTGCTGCACCCTGGAAGATTCATCAGCCAGAAGGTTTTGAAAGCTGTTGATGGATGGAATCCACTTATAGATACCGCAGAGGGTCCTATGCAGACACGCTGGCTGTGCTGCTTTTCTGTAGGACAGTCCATAGCACAGGAGGGAAACACCATAGGGCACTGCAGTATCCATTTGGAAAGCTCAAGGAGGGGAAGATGCCTTCTTTACCCAGGCACTTCTCATGTCCATGTACTTTCCGATCCTCCTGGTTGTACAAAACCTACAGTGCAGGAGACAGCTGTAGAGATGAGTCCAAGGGGGATGTTAGAGGCCGCCGGCAGGTGTGTGGGTCTTGATTCCCCAGAGCCCTATAGCACGGAGGCACTCCCACACTTCTTCTGCTGCCTGGCCAAGAGCCTCTCAGTGGTTATAAAACATTCCCCTGATTGAATTTACTCCCAGTGCTGCAGGCTCAGAGATTAGAGGCAGTGGGTGGGTGAGTCTGAATAAATCACAATTGTAATTTCCGTTGCAGGAAAGAGTGAGGGGAGGGAGGGGCTGAGCGAGAGAGCCGAAATGTGGCAGCGGACAAATGAAGGGCATTCGATCACCTGGATCCAGCCTGGCAGCTCCATGGATACTGAGCAGGTGGATGATGGGCAGAGATGGAGGAGGGAGCTCCCTCCTCATGTGCAGAAGTCAGTCTGGAGGGAAATGAACCGAACCTGAGTGCTGGGCCTGGCCATGGAATGAAACAGCACCGGCTCTTTCTGAGCTCGTGGCAACTGCTTGATGAGGCTTAGGGGTGCTTCCATGTAAGGGGCAACAGACTGCCTTGGGTTCATTGTAAAGGAATCTACCAGGGGAGATTTTATGAGGAAACTTCTGCAGAGTTGCCCCAAGACCACAAATGGAAGCCCATGCCTGCCCTAATCTTTAGTCACCTGCCTTGCAATTCTATGCTTGTCATGGCTCATAGAGCCAAGAGAACTCATCGTCTGATAAGAAGCTAAGCTTTTTTGGACTCTTAACTCCCAAAATCCTTTGGCCAGTATGGCATTGTTGCTTTTGGATCCTATGAACTGCTGTCCAAAGGAGTAACTTGGCCAGGCTTTACCCAGCTTTAGCACTCATGTATGTAGGGCTGTTTCCCTTTCCTCTGGTGTGTCAATATTAGTCTTCATAATCAGTAACATGCAGGCTAGACAATGCAACTGTTAGGTGAATTTGTAATTGGTTGATGGGCCAAATCCAAAGTATAGTCACCAGTGGCTCCTCTTCAGCCTGGAGAGAAGTGACCAGCAGGGTGCCACAGGGTTCTGTTCTGGGCCCAGTGCTATTCAACATAATGACTTGGATGAGGGAATAGAGGATATGCTTATCAAGTCTGCAGATGACACCAAATTAGGAGGGGTAGCTAATACCCCAGAGGACAAGATCAGAATTCAAACTGACCTTAGCAGATTAGAAAGCTGGGCTAAAACTAACAAAATGAATTTCAACAGGGAGAAATGTAGGATATTACACTTGGGCAGTAGAAATGAAAAGCACAGATATAGGATGGATGACACATGGCTTGATGGCAGTACATGCAAAAGGGATCTAGGAGTCTTAGTGAACCACAGAGTGAACATGAGTCAGCAGTGTGATGTGGCAGCTAAAAAAGCCAATGTGATTCTAGGCTGCATCAACAGGAGTATAATGTCTAGATCAAGGGAAGTAATAGTGCCACTCTATTCTGCTTTAGTCAGACCTCACCTGGAATACTGTGTCCAGTTCTGGGCACCACAGTTCAAGAAGGATATGGACAAACTGGAACGTGTCCAGAGGAGGGCAACCAAAATGGTGGGAGGTCTGGAAGCCATGCCCTATGAGGAGTGGCTTAGGGAGCTGGGTATGTTTAGCCTGGAGAAGAGACAGTTAAGAGGTGACATGATGGCTATGTTTAAATATTTGAAGGGATGTCATACTAAGAATGAAGCAAGTTTGTTATCTGCGGCTCCAGAGACTAGAACACAGAGCAATGGACTCACTACAGGAAAAGAGATTCCATCTAAACATTAGGAAGAACTTCCTGACAGTGAGAGCTGTTCAGAAGTGGACTACACTGCCTTGAGTGTGGTGGAGGTTTTCTTTGGAGGTTTTTAAAGAGAGGCTGGATGGCCATCTTTCAGGAATCTTTCAGTGTATTCCTGCATGGCAGGGGGTTGGACTGGGTGGCCCTTGTGGTCTCTTCCAACTCTATGATTTGATGATCAGAGACAGAACTCTGGGTGGAACTGATATGCAGGCTCAAAGCCATGGGAAAGCTGATCTGGGATTAGATGTGCAGCCTGTTCAAGAGAAGCACTCCTGCTCAGGAAACAGGCTTGTACTTTCCGATTGCACCTTAGATGGGACTGGTTTTGTGATAGTGTTTTCCATGGGGCTTCTGAAAGTACCTCATTTGGAACAACTAAAGTCACCTTTAGTTAGGTATTGCGGCAGAACTTAATATTAGAAGGTGAGACCAAAACAAGATTGCATCTAAACAGTAGGAAGAACATTTTCATGGTAAAAGCTGTTTGACAGTGGAACAGAGTGCCTTGGAGGGGGGTGGAATCTCCATCTCTGGAGGTTTTAAAATGGAAGTTGGATGGTCATCTCACAGGAGTCCTTTAGTTCTGTATTCCTGCATGGCAGGGGGTTGGTCTAGATGGCTCCTGCACTTCCTTCTAGCTCTATGAACTCTGAACATATGTAGAGTGGCTTTTCTTGTTTCTGCTCTGCCCCTTCCACTTATCTGCCACTGGGAAGCAAGTAAAAGAGTTTCCATGTCAAAGAATATAGTTCCCGTTCCTGTCACTGGGCAATTAATGGCTGCCTAATGGTGGATGGGCAAGGTTGATTTCCCACAAAACCAAATCGAGGTGGAATGTACCTTTTCAGTTACATGCTTTGCCCAGGGAGCTGCAGAACCATTCACCTACCCAGCCAACAACCAGAATTGGGATATATTATTTTTTTGGCCATAACTCCCAGACTCTCCTAGCCACTATAATTGAGGCACACTGTAGACAGAAGATTGCTCTTGTTTCCAGCTACTTTGCCAGCTCTGCCCACAGTTTATTCTACTTGGACACTTGGTGGTCTGGCTTGTGTAGCTTATTAGACCAAGGAGAAGCAAAGCTTCTGGTGGGTTTTACCTGACAACACAAGGCTGAGCAAAGTGGCTTTATTTTGGTTCCCTTAAGGTGATCGAATGGTACTGAAATCCAGCTCCCCCACTCTCAATCCCAGCTGCCCACTGCCCTATGTATAATTGATACCCGCTGCTCTCTGCTCTGCCTCAATTATCCAGTCATTAGCCACTATCAATAATTCATCACCCCAGACAGCTGCACAGAGCTAGCCCTTGGATAATTCTTCTGGCCCTTCTCTGTCATTAACTTCCTTGAGAGCATGGGCAGTTGAAAACATTTTTGTGGTGGCCGATGTGAAAAATCCAACTCCCTTTGCCTCCTGCTCCCATTTATTCACACAGAGCACAGTCCACTGGGAAGTCTCCTACTACAAGCCCATGTTAAAAATCAAGCTGTTTTGCAGCTCCTGTTTATTTCTGTGGGTGTTGTGCTGGTGGGTTTCCCTTTAAATTGTGCCCCTGCAACCCAATATCTGTGTTATCCTTTCTTCTGCCCTTAGGGATGCCCCAAATCTGCTGCCCAGATTACTTGCTAAACCTTAACTCATGGTGAAACCAAAAGCTAGTCCTGCTGTTTGGAACACTGTACAAGCTACCTCAGGCAGCAGGCACAGAGGTGGCTGTTGAGGACTAGCATCAAGGTACTGGATGGCAGAACTGTGTAGTTTCAATCTGTCCATGCCTCCTCTAACCTAAATTGCTGCCCTAACCTGAATGTCGTTCACACACGCACACACACATCATTGTGTAATGGTGGAAGGAAAAATCACAAATTGGGCAGAGGGATGCTTGAACCATCACTTGATTCCCTCTCCTCCACAGGTGTGGCTGCTCTCAGCATGAGGTGCTTTTCAACCTTAACTCCAAGCCAAAGTGAACAGAGACTGAAGTCCTTCTCTTTGCAGTTTCCTACATTAGGAAGGCTGATTTCTGTGTTGAAGAAGAAATGGAAGACAGCCTCTCACACAGGCCTGGGAAACACTGCTCAGACTGAGAGATGGGAACATGTATCCTTTGGGCTCTCACAGCACTTGCTATTGTTAATCTAGACTAGGCTTAATTGCAATGGAGTAATTTCCACACAAACTCTACACCTGAACTCCCTGCCTTCCCATTTCCAGGAAAAACTGTTAGGGAAGGTGCATGTGCAACTTTAACAGTATTTTGTAGAAGTTCATGGTGGGTTTAGGGAGTAGTAGGGTGGCGGAATATAGGATTGTTCCGATTGTATAATGGGTTGAGTCATTCGTGCACATGTGTGAGTCTCTCAGTCAGTTGGGCAGGCAGGTTAAGGTGCAAAGTTCAAAACAAAATTGACATCCAAAATCACTCCCATCTTCTCCCTTACCCAGTTCTGTCTGTCTCCCTCTCCACCACCACCACCACCACCCCGCTCCTCTCCATCTCTTTCTTCCCCTCCTCCTTTCAGTCCTGGCAGCACAGCCACGGGGCCACTTGCCCCTGGGTGGCATAGCAGATGCACCTTAATCTTGCTTGACAGCCCTAGGTGGCCAATCCCCATCCACCCCAGAGCCCAATGAGAGACTGTTCAGCACTTGACAGGGCTTTGTATCAGTAAAGTGGTACAGGGGGCCTTTGAAGTGGAAATGAAGTGCCAGGTGGGAAATGGGATAATGGGAGATGCTCAGGAGTAGAAGAGGGATGCTGCTTTTCCCCCAGGGAGAGGAAAAGACATTGTTGCAACAACAGAGCCACTTTCCTAGCTGTATCGTTGGTTTCAGGGGAAAGAGTAGCAGGAATTCTTCCCTTCTAAGAAGTAATGATCAGGAGCCCTTTCATACTAAACAAGTATAGTACTATGATTCCTCTTGAATTGCTATGGCTGTATCCTATGGAATCCTAGGATTTATAGTTTGGAGAGATACTAGAACAATAGTACTCCACATTATGGTGCCCCAAATGTTTTGGACTTTAACTCCCCAAATCCCTTACCATTGGCAATGCTGGCTGGGGCTACTGGAAGTTGCAGTCTTTTTAAAAGAGCTGGAAGCTCAAAGGTTGGGAAGCACTGCACTAGAGCTCTCTGGCTGAGAATTCTAAATGGCCCTACCTAAACTGCAGATTCCAGAATTCCATTGGATGGAACCACAGTAATTAAAGTGGAATCATAGAACTGTGTGTGTGAAAGGGTTTCAAATCTCCTAGGGCCTGCCTGGCACAGTGAGGAGAGATTACTGTTTGAGAACAGGAGTAGAAAATGGAGGGGGTCAAGGAATGTTTCCTTTCATAGTTCCTAGAGCAGCTGTTTGCTTCCTTTAGCTGTGTTGGGTGACAATTCTCACTGTGTCTAGCCAGCTTGGCTATTGCTGAATGAGGGTGATGGAAGTGGTGGTAATCCTCATTTGGAGAACACCAGGCTGGCTGCAGTATGGTCTTCATCTGCACACCAACCTGCCCCAATCCTTGTGTTAGTGAACTCCATGTGAAAAAATAAATTGCCTACACCAAGGACAGACAACAAAGGGCCATCCAGTAGCCCAGTCTCGAGCCTCCCTCTCCTCATGCTCTGCAGACTCTACTTGAAGTGCCTTTCGCCAGATGCTGCTTCTTGCCACACACAGAGGCTGTTTTGCCACAGATACCAGAGCTCTGAGCAGAATGGCTTCCACCATGCCCCTTCTCATTCCTATGCACTGGTTCCCTTTCCCAGCATGGTGAGAAGTTCCAGGAGGAGCACTACATGGCACTGGAGACTTCAGGAGCCTTAGTAACATTTTGCTTTATTTATACAACCAGAGCCTGTTAGAATCAAACTAGCCCTTTAAAAAAAAACAGAAGATCTCCAGAGAGTTACTTGGCAGCTCTGGTAAGGTTGCTTCCATCCCAGCAGCTGGAAACTTTGCATATAGCCTCTGCTTCCACTTTTGTTCACTTCAGAGGCAAACCAGTATTCCCCCAGCCCTATATACATACGAACTCACTTTTGCCTAAGGCCCTCCCCTGACTTATCTACAGAATTCAAAGTGGCCAAATGTACAACAGCATGAAGAAATAATCTAGTTGTTGGAAAATCCAGCATTCTTCCTGTAAGCGCCCCCCCCCCCCACTTGCTAGCTATTAGAGCAAGCAAGTCTCAGGACGTTTTAAGGACCTCCTGCATATTAAAAGGGTTCCTCCTCCTTCTCAACCTATCCTTACTGGGCTTGGCTTGTAGAGACAAAGCCAAGCCGTATGATCACTGTATCCTCATGTGACCCAGGTGTACTGATCTCGTGGTTTCAATGTTTTATTACTCTTTTTTCTACCTCTGAAGAAGATGGACCATCCCTCCATGCTCCCATAGGGATGCCTGCCTTACATATTTTCCCCCTGGTCTCACTGGATGGTGAGTCACAACTTCTAACCTAAATCCTTTAGTCAGTTAGAATGTAGCCTCCTATGTATACGTAGATTAATAAGCCATTAGTAAATGCTTAAGTATTCTTTCAAGAAGAAGTTGCTTGTTTTTCTTTTGTTCTTAGTGGCTTGAGGTCTGAGTACTTTACTGATTGAGAGTCCTGCTTTCCAGTCTCTGGCACTCTGCTATACTAGAAGTTAATTCCTGAACATTTTAACTTTGAAAGTTTTCCCAAAGGGCTTGCACCCTGGGATTGTTAATGATTTTTTAATTTTTAAGCTTTTACACCCCTACATTAGTCATATCTAGAGCTTCAAAAATTACTTTTTTGACTAGGGACATTTTCAGACAGCCCTTACCGCGTAAGCAGCCTCCGGAGCAGTAATGAGGCTGCTGCACAGCAGGGGGTCCTTTTCGGATGCTGCCATCCCTCTTCTGTGACCATTCGTGGCACGTACGTGAAGCTTTGGAAGCGGCTGCATCATATTTCAACCACGGAAGTTGCCCGTGATTGAAATATGATGTGGCCACTTCCAAAGCTTCACGTACGTGCCACGAATGGTCACAGAAGAGGGATAGCGGCATCCGAAAAGGACCCCCTGCCATGCAGTAGCCTCGTTACTGCTCTGGAGGCTGCTTACGCAGTAAGGGCCATCTGAAAATGTCCTAGAACTCCCAGGATCTCCCAGCTAGCTTTCTGGGAGCTATTGGTTGTTGTTGATTTTAAGGCCTTGCCTACACTGGCCAAGTTACTCTGTCTTCTAGCTGAAGTATTCTGGTCCTAGAGCTGGCCCATCCCCCCTCCTCCATTATGAAAGGGGCAGAACTCTGCACACAAATAACAGTCTATATGGGAGGGCATCTCCCCCACTGTCATATGTCACACTCTCTGAAGGTGGGAAGGAGGTCCTCAGCATGTAATCAAGGCTGGTCACGTGCAGGGGGCCTGGCTCATGTGCTGGGGGGGGTCTCCTTCCCACCTGCAGAGTGACACCAGCAGTGATGCGCAGGTACGGACTCTGCATTCCTGCACCAGACCCATTCAGGTTTTCCCAGGAATTTTTTTAAAAAAATAAATTGTAAATGGGTTTAATCCAGCTTATCCTTGGCTTTGCCTCAGGTATCATCAGGACTGCCCAGAAGCAAATCGGGGCAAGAGCCCTGCATCATTTGGACTGCATGGCTCCAAGATGGGAGGAAGCTGGGGTAAATTGCCCATCTAGACAAGGCCATGGAAACATTTTCTAAGCTCTATTAGGTTAAGGAAGGAACATTTTCCCAGTTAAGAGCTGCATTCCTTCAAGGCAGGGCTAGCCCTACCATTAGGTAGAATGAGGCATGCCTCAGATAGCAGAAACTGGGAAGTGCAGAACAGATGGAACTGTATATGTGCTATACCATGACTGTTCTGTAGCCTTTCAGCAACCCTACTCTCCTCATGTGCATCAGAGGATGCTGTTTGCCCCTGAAGTGAGGCTCAGCTGCCAGTCTAATCAGCATTTCTAGCTGGAATCAGTACTGAAGGAGGGGAAGTTACCAGATTCACTTTTGCCTCAGGCAATGTGCTTTGGGCTGTTTGCTGCAGGGGGCAAGAATTAATCCAGCTATGGAAGGGGGAAAGCCACAACTCAAAATGGGGTCTCCAGAGTCCAGAACAGGTTACCACCTTTCTCATTCCCTTTCCAGTGCCTCTTCTGTTCCCTCATTCCCCCCATCCAGGACCGGTTTAAGGAATTTGGGGAGGCCCTGCAATGCTTTATTTTGTGGGGCCCATATGTTTATCTCAGGCAATCTAACTCAACCAAAACTTCAAGGTCTAGCAAATTCCTTACTTGCCTGGAAGACAATTTCATGGTCCAAAAGGTGGAAGAGGCAACTAGGGGGTCAGCTATTTTAGATCTGATCCTAACCAACAGAGATGACCTGGTTAATGGGGTGCAAGTGGTGGGATCCTTAGGTGAGAGTGATCATGTTCTCCTGGAGTTTGTTATACAATGGAAAGGAGAAGCCAGGCACAGTCAGACACGCATTCTTGACTTTAGGAGAGCTGATTTCAATAAACTCAGGGAAATATTGGGGGTGATCCCATGGTCAGGAATACTAAAAGAGAAGAGACCTCAAGATGGATGGGACTTTCTCAAAAGGGAGATACTGAAGGCACAATTTCAAACAGTATCATTGAGGAAGAAAAATGGGAGGTGTCTCAAGAAACCAGGATGGATGACTAAAGAACTTTCAACGGAGCTAAGTTTTAAACGGAACATGTATAGTAAATGGAAAAAGGGGGAAATCACCAAAGAAGAATTCAAACAGATAGTGAACACGTGTAGGAGTAAAGTCAGAAAAGCTAAAGCACAGAATGAGCTCAGGCTTGCTAGGGAGGTTAAGAACAATAAAAAGGGGTTTTTTGGGTATGTCCGCAGCAAAAGGAGGAAGAAGGAAATGATAGGGCCGTTATGTGGAGAAGATGGCAAAATGCTAAAGGGGACAGAGAGAAGGCAGAATTACTCAACACCTTCTTTGCCTCAGTGTTTTCAGAAAAGGAAAAGGGGGACCAACCTGAGAAGAATGGAACAAAGGACACAATAGGGGAAATCCAGCTCAGAATAAGCAAAGAGGTTGTACAGGAATACTTTCTTAATCTAAATGAATTTAAATCTCCAGGACCAGATGAACTACATCCAAGAGTATTAAAAGAGCTGGCAAATGTGATCTCAGAGCCATTGACAATAATCTTTGAGAATTCCTGGAGAACAGGAGAAGTCCCAGCAGACTGGAGGAGGGCAAACGTTGTTCCCATCTTCAAAAAGGGGAAAAAAGAGGATCCCAACAATTATCGTCCAGTTAGTCTGACATCAATACCAGGGAAGATTCTAGAGCAGATCATTAAACAGAGAATCTGTGAACATTTAGAAGGCAGTGCCATAATCACAAAAAGTCAACATGGGTTTCAGAGAAACAAGTCATGCCAGACTAATCTGATCTCTTTTTTTTGATAAAGTTACCAGTTTGGTAGATGAAGGGAACGTTGTGGACATCGCACACCTTGATTTCAGTAAGGCCTTTGACAAGGTTCCCCATGACATTCTTGCAAACAAGCTTGTAAAATGTGGGCTAGACAAGTTAACTGTTCAATGGATTTGTAATTGGTTGACCGGCCGAACCCAAAGGGTGCTCAGCAGTGGCTCCTCTTCGTCTTGGAAAGATGTGACCAGTGGGGTGCCACAGGGTTCTGTCCCGGGCCCAGTGGTATTCAACATCTTTATCAATGACTTGGATGAGGGAATTAGGGGCATACTTATCAAATTTGTAGATGACACCAAATTAGGAGGAGTAGCTAATACCCTAGAGGACAGGATCAAAATTCAGAATGACCTGGATAGACTGGAGAGCTGGGCCAAAGCTAACAAAATGAAATTCAATACGGAGAAATGTAAAGTACTGCACTTAGGGTGGAAAAATGAAATGCATAGATACAGGATGGGGGTGACCTGGCTGAACGAGACTACGTGCGAAAGGGATCTAGGAGTCCTAGTAGACCACAAACTGAACATGAGTCAACAGTGTGATGCGGCAGCTAAAAAGGCCAATGCGATTTTGCGCTGTATCAATAGAAGTATAGTATCTAGATCAAGGGAAGTAATAGTGCCGCTCTATTCTGCCTTGGTCAGACCTCACCTAGAATACTGTGTTCAGTTCTGGGCACCACAATTCAAAAAGGATATTGACAAATTGGAGCATGTCCAGAGAAGGGCAACTAAAATGGTGAAAGGTCTGGAAACCATGCCTTATGAGGAGAGACTTAGGGAGCTGGGTATGTTTAGCTTGGAAAAAAGACGCTTAAGAGGCGATATGATGGCCCTGTTTAAGTATTTGAAGGAGTGTCACGCTGAGGATGGAGCGGGCTTGTTTTCTGCTGCTCCAGAGACTGGAACAGGGAGCAATGGATGCAAGCTCCAGGAACAGAGATTCCACCTCAACATTAGGCGGAACTTTTTGACAGTAAGAGCTGTTCGGCAGTGGAACGCACTCCCTCGGAGCGTGGTGGGGTCTCCTTCCTTGGAGGTCTTTAAACAGAGGCTGGATTGCCATCTGTCGGGGATGCTTTGATCAAGATTTCCTGCGTGGCAGGGGGTTGGACTGGATGGCCTCGTGGTCTCTTTCAACTCTGCAATTCTATGATTCTAGGTCAATGTAACCTAACTCAACCTAAACTATTCACAGTACAGGATATTCAGATTACTGTATTACTAATAATGTTTTTGCAGGAGGAGGGTTACTATGCCCCCCCCACAATGATGGCCCCCCCATGGATGCTGATGCTGCTGGTGCATTAAACTGGCCCTGCCCCCATCCAGTGAGCATAATGAAACTTTGCCAGCCTATTTGCTTGGCATTGTGCAAGTAACGTAGCTCCTCTCCACTTATGTGGGCATCTCATGTGCCTTCTAGTAAGATTACTAGATGGTCCCAGAGAGCAATCTCATCACTGTGGCTTTCTTTCTTTTCAGTTGTGGTGTCCTGAAGATGAGGACCCATGGCTTCCAGAGAGGCATAATTTACCAAAGAAGGATCAGCAAATGCCTCATTGCTGAAGGAAAGTGTGGTTAAAGCAACCTTGAACAAAGCTGATAATCACAGACCTTGGAAAAGTCACCTTTTGAGGATGAAGCCAAAAAGTAAGTTTCCCAAGGTCTGGATATATTCAATAACTTCACCCTAAGAAGCTCTACTCCACCCACCCACCATGGACCCAGATGATTGTTTCAAATATCTGCTAATTGCAAATCTCTCCCCTTCTAGGCAAATGCTCCGCTCCCCTAGTATTCTATATTTTTAACAAATATAAAAATGCTGTCCCACTCCAGAGGTCAAAGTAGATGTGAAGACTGCTTCATCCAAGAAGTGTCCTAAAGCGTGGGAGGTAATCATGCAGCCTTCCTGATGTTGTTGGACTGCAACACCCAGTATTTTTCCCCACTGGCTAAGCTGGTGAGAGCTTCTGGGAGCAGCAGTTCAGCAAAAGCTGGAAGCCCACATCATTCCCATTCCTTCCCTAAATTCAGTTACTGGTTCTAACTAGAATCAAGTTATTGAATCAATCGCTGAATATTACACCAACACTTGTGAAATTTCGTACGATGGGTGTACTTTGAGATTAGCAATTGGATTGCCTGTTAATTTGCTTTTTTTTTTTGGAGGGGGGAACCATTTTAAAATAAATTAAAGAAAAAGGTGTCACATTGAGTGCCAGTGGCTTTGAGAGTGAGCATATTTGGCAGTCCTGAACAGAGACCCAGCCTTCACCCTGGGCCTTGAAGGCAAAGGAGTAGATAGTAGAGAACCCCAGGCACAAAATGGGGCTGTCTGTGGCTATTTTAAGCTTCTGAACACCAGCACTGGAGCTGCAGCTGTCAAAATCACTTAGCGGCCAAGGCTGGGGTTCCAGGAGGCCATGACCAGGCCTCCAGCACAGCACTTGAAGCAAAATGGGGGCCACATTGCCCAGGATTTCTCCTGCTCCAACAGCCCATCACAGTTAAAGCTCTGGAATGTGTTCACTTCAGCAACTTGAGATAAGAAGCCCCATTTGTCCAGCCCATGAGGAGGGATTTCTTAATAGGAGTGACTTCTCTATCTCTTTGGTATGTTGTCCTGACACTCATGAAAAAAAGGTAGAGCCCAGTGAAGAGGCAGACTTTCTCAGTATGGGCTGCTTTCAAATGTAACACACTTTAGCCCCCATTCTGCCTCACACAGAACTATGGTAGTTAAAAGTGATAAAAGGGAGGTTACTTACAAAATGGCTGCTTCTGTGTGGAAGATTGATTGGCGTGGAGTAGTTAGCATGAGTGTACAATGAGAGTGTTGTGATTTCCCCTTCATCAATTAATCTGAAATACAAGGGAATTACCTTGCATCCAGAGAGGAACAGTGGAAGTTTCTGCCCTGCACAGCTCTTCAAGAAAAGGTCACAGATGTACTCAGAGAGCTGGAGGAGGAGGCATGACAAAAGAGAGGGAAATCTCTCTCTGTCTTTTTTAGAAGGGCTTCATTCTTTCAGGGTTTGCTTGTTATAACCAGCATGGTGTAGTGTTTTGAGTGTCGGACTAGGACTCTGGAAGACCACAGTTCAAATCCCTATTTGATAATGCAAACTCACTATATGGCCTTGGGCAAGTGATAGTCTCTCAGGGCTCATCTATAGGAGGCAATAAAAGGTGGATTTGCAGCAACTTTCATTTGTCTCCATGTTTTTTTTTCAAGATCACAGGTATGAGAAGCCATATGCTGCTTCTGAACAGTATTTTCTTTTAAAGCAAATCCAAGGTGTGCAAGTGTGATTGTCCTCTTAAATAAACAGAAAAAAAGTTGTTTCATCGCCTCATTGAATGATCAGTATAGTGAGAATCCAACATGGTGGTTCTGGGCACTTTCCTTGCCAGCAAGCTCCATCCCCTACACACATCCCTCCTATCAGCTTTCCTGTTCTGTTCCTATTGGGAATGCACAGCAAAGCCAATTGGTTCTCCAAATGAGTGAGAGTGTGCATTTCCTTTGGAGTTTTCTTTTAAATATGGTGAAAGCCACAAAGCTTTTCCTGCAGAGTATTTGGAGTCTTTTATCCCCCTCCTTCTGAATATGGCCAAATGATGTGGGATCCCATTTGGACAAAACAAATTCTCCTTGACTTCTTTAAGGAGTGTTTTTGCTATTTAGACAACCCCTCAATCTCAGGGAAAGGTAATGGCAATTGTGCTAAGAAAGTCCCTTGGTAAGTTCACCTTAGAGTCAGCATAAATGACTTGAAGACACACAACAACAACAACACATACTGTCAATGGTGTCAGGCCATTCTTCCTCATACTTAGGTTTTTCATGGTTCTTTTCCGGGCTGTGAGGCCGTGTTCTGGAAGAGATGAAGATCTCTGAAGATGCCAGCCACAGATGAAGGCAAAATGTCAGGAATAAACTCTTCCAGAACACAGACTCAGAGCCCGGGAAAAAACCATGAAAAACCTATGGATATGCTGGCCGTGAAAGCCTTCGACTTCACATCTTCCTCATACTGTCATTCCTTTCTCTTCTCTTGCTTCATTCCTTCCTGAGCTGGAATGGAGAAACCCACTCCTCTCCATATAATTCAAGAATGTACCTTCTCCAAACTCTGATCCCTCCCCAGCTGGGTGCCAGAAGCAGGAACTGATCAGTCTTGCAAGGAGCCTAAAAAGATTAAAGGGAGCCTATGCTTGTGGTATGATCCCTAACCTTGAACTGATCCTCAAGCCAGTTTTTGGGAGGGATGTTCTCAAAAAGGAAGAAGATTTTGTGTGTGTGTGTCACACAGTTGTCCCACCACATTAGTGGGTTTTACTTTTGCAGATTTGATTATTCGTGATTGCCCCGCTATTTCCTGTCCTGCCAAAGCCTCCAGCCACTCACTTCGGTTTCTTCCATGCAGCCAGGCTCCCCCAGCTTCAGTTTAGGGCCAGGAACAATTTGACCATTGATTTCATGTTAGAAGTAGTTTTGGGGAGGTTGGTGGTGGTGGATTTTAGTATGGAGGAAAAGCAGAAAGATGGAAGAGTAGAAAAGAAAGCTTTCAGGCTATGTGGGCTTTATGCTCCTGTAAAATATGCCGAATGGAAAAAGTTTTGGGGGTATTTAAAAAATCAGTGTAACACTCGACGGCATCTTATTATCGTAGGAGATTTCAATAACAGGGCAAGGATGATGGACAGGAGTGCTTACGCAGACCAGAAAGAGCAGACAAAGTTGTCCCTGCCCAAACCCCTGACAGCAGAAGAAAGAGAGTTGGAGTCATTTCTAGAGAGGCAAGGTCTTAAGGATGCAGCTCTTGATGTGGAGAATGAGTTAGAATTTTTTCCTGTTTTTTGCAGAAAGGCTTTTGGTTCAGATTTTCCCCCAATGGAAGGAGTTCGATTTACTCATTATCACAAAACCTCAGCCAGCAGAATAGATCGTGTGAGAACAGTGAAGGAAATGAAGGTGGAAAAGTGCACTGTTATGATCACTCCTTGGTCGGATCATGGGCTCTTGGCTGTAGAGTTCAGTATGGGTCAGGTTTACCCCAAAGGAAGACCTCTCTGGAGGTTGCGCCCTAAATTTTTGGAAGATGTGGCATATAAAGAGCGCATCGCCTCAGCACTAGCCCACAGCCTAACTCTTGCGGACATGTACAAGGATGATTTGTGCAGGTGGTGGGAACGTGTGAAACGCGCAGTTTGGGCCACTAGCCAGGCTTACGAGACCAACATTAATGGGAGACAGATTCAGGAGTATCATTTGGCCATTTATCATTTTTTGAAGTGTCATTATCGATTGAACCAAGGTGTTCCTTTTTCAGAACAAGAGCTTAACTGGGCGAAGGGAGTGATAGCAAGATTTTGCCAAAAGCAAAGACAAAACAGAAAGAGGAGTAAAAATTTCAGGACTCGAGGTGGTGTGGTTGACGTGGATGAGTGGGCAGGTGCCCGGAGTCCAAAGGCTCTGATCGAATTAAACAGCTTGAGGGCCTCTGAGTCAGACCATATTGTATTTAGACCAAGTGAGATGCTGGATATCATGGAAGGATATTACAGGCAGTTATATGCTCGGAAAAACATAGATATAGAAGAGAGTAAGGTTTTTTTCCAAGCTTTTTCAGAGGACCAGATGGGCACCCTCTATAAGGGATTGAGTCCAGAGGACAGGAGGAGGTTGGTCTCTCCTATAGAAGAACAAGAAGTTCATGAGGTCATAGTTCAGGGGAAGGGTAAGTCGGCCCCTGGCCCAGATGGCCTCAGTTGGAATTTTTATAAAGTTTACAGGAAGTGGATTGTTCCCCCTTTAACAACTTTGTTTAATTTTTTGTGGGATAATAATGAGCTCCCTGAGACATTTTATCAAGGGGTCCTGATTTTTTCCCCAAAGGAGGGTGATCCTACCCTCCCAAAAAAACCTGGCGCCCCATAGCTCTGACCAACGTAGACTACCGCATGTTGGCAAAAATACTGAACAATCAGCTGGCTAAGGTAGCTGATAAGATTGTGATGGAAGCACAGACCAGTGCTTTGCCGGGTAGGACTATGGTGGACTCTCTTTGTTTGTTTCGGGAAGTGTTCCGACTCAACAAAGAGGGAGCTTGGACTGGTCAAATCCTACAGGTCGACCAGATGAAAGCTTTTGACAATGTAGATCATACGTTCCTATGGGAAGCCCTCAAGTGGAAAGGGGTGCCAGAGAGATTTATTGCTTTAGTTAAATTGTTTTATAGGGATGCAGAGGTGGTTTTGCAAGTCAATGGTCATAGAGGAAAGAAGATTAAGTTAAATTCTGGGGTGAGGCAAGGTTCTCCCCTAAGCCCTCTCTTGTATGTTATTGCTTTGGATGCTATCCTGTGTAAGATTAGTTTGGACAAGAGCATCTCGGGGATCCAAATTCCGCGTCCATTGGACAGTTCATGGTTGGTTCGATGTGAATCTGTTAAATTTGTTGCCCATGCTGATGATGTGTCCTTCTTGGTTAAGGACAGGATGGAAGTTAGAGAGATTAAAGATGCTTTTGAGGCCTACGGTCGAGTTTCTGGTGCTCGACTTAACATGGAAAAGAGTTTTTTGATCAGGATTTTTGCTGCAGAGGACAAGATGGCAGCTATTCCTCTAAAGGATGTAGTTGGAGAAAAGGAAGGGTGGCAAGCAGAGCAAGAGGCAAAGATGGATAGGGTGAAGATCCTGGGGCTGAATTTTGCGGTGGCTCCGGAGGGATGGAAAGAAAATTGGTATCACTGGTTGAAAAAAGTGAAGGAGAGGGTGGCCCTCTGGCAGAGATGGAAGCTGACCATTTACCAGAGAGCCGCTTTTGTAAATACCTACCTGCTTCCGGTGGCAGCCAACTTGGCGGCTGTTTTCCCGCCTCCAGATTCAGTGATTAAAGAAGCTGATCGGGTTCTCTTCAAGTTCCTTTGGGGAATGGCCACATTCCCCCTGGCAAGGACAGTGGCTTATGGGCAGGTAGAACAAGGGGGCCTGGACTTCCCAGCCCTGGGACCTAAGTTCATCGCCATCTTTTCTGCTCAAAACTTTGGGAAAGTTTATCTGTTACAAAAGGGTCAGATTCAACCTCAGGCTTGGCTAGTTTTGTTTTGTGAGTGCTGGATAGGGACTAGATGGGGAAAGACTTGGTGGGAGGAAGGCTCATTAAGTTTTAGGTTTTCTTTGCCTGAAATATTGAAAGCACCAGATTATTTGAAAGACTTTTTACATAAAGAAATATAAAATTCATGCTGAGGAGTTGAAGGGGGAAGACAGACCAGGTCAGAGCATCAAGAGGAGTTTGTACAGGAAAATAGTGGAGGAGATTTATGTTAACCTGTTTTTGCAAAAGCGTCAGGCCAAACTAGATTTATCAGAATACCTAAATCACCAGACTAACCCAATTGAGTATTTCATGGACAAAAGGGTCCCCAAAAAGTTGTGGGACTTGAGGTGGAGGCTCTACCATCAGGTTCTTAATCTGAGGGGAAAGAGACCATGGACCGCAGAGGATGAGCAGACCTGTCTGCGTCTGAAATGTAAATTTTGAGTGGCATGGCACAAAAGGAGACAATCAGACATTTTGCCCAGGACTGCCCGAGTGCCCGGGAAACATGGGAGGAGGTGGCCCGGGTCCTGGATTGGCCAGATTTGGCACAGCAGGCTTGGGAGACAGTGCTTTCGGGGAGTGAGCCTCCAGAGGGTGTCAGGGGACCCAGAAAGTCAGTGGGCCAAAAGAGGAAGAGGAGGGAGCCTGGTTCCGCCGTGGCTGAGAGGTTTTGGAAAGTGCCCTGGTCCACGGTGCGCCTGGTAAACCTCTATGTGATGTTAGGGTTAGTTTTCCAGAGACCAAAGGAGGTGAAAAGTCAAAATCTGGAGGATGTAAAAGGCACTGCCTATTATGTGAAGAATGCAATTGAAAATTTAGCTCTGAGTGAAAAAGAGAAATTGCCAAACCATCGTTGGAAAAAGTTTTGGCCGTGGTTTAGTGAGACGACCCCAGCAATAACATAAAATGATATTTTAAATAAATATTTTATTACAGTTGCCCCTCCACATTCACGAACTCAGCATTCGCGGTTTTAATTATTCGCGGTTTTGGGAGGGCCCCCCCGGGCCCCCCCAAAACCGCGAAAAGGGGCCTCCGGAGGCCCCTTGAAAGCTGTGGGAAGGAGCCGGGAGGGCCGGCTAGGCGTTCACGGGGCTTTTGGAGACCCCCCAGAGGCCCCGTGAAGGCCTGGGGAGGGTGGGGGGAGGGTGGGGGGAGGCCTTCACGGAGCCTTGGAAGGCTCCGTGAAGGGCTGGGGAGGGTGGGGGGAGGCCGCGGAGGCCTTCACGGAGCCTTCCAAGGCTCCGTGAAGGCCCCGGGGAGGGAGGGGGGAGGGTGGGGGGAGGCCTTCACGGAGCCTTCCAAGGCTCCGTGAAGGGCTGGGGAGGGTGGGGGGAGGCCGCGGAGGCCTTCACGGAGCCTTGAAAGACTCCGTGAAGGCCCCGGGGAGGGAGGGTGGAGGGTGGGGGGAGGCCTTCACGGAGCTTTCCAAGGCTCCGTGATGGGCTGGGGAGGGTGGGAGGAGGCCGTGGAGGCCTTCACGGGGCCTTGAAAGACTCCGTGAAGGCCCCGGGGAGGGAGGGGGGAGGGTGGGGGGAGGCCTTCACGGAGCCTTGGAAGGCTCCGTGAAGGGCTGGGGAGGGTGGGGGGAGGCCGCGGAGGCCTTCACGGAGCCTTGAAAGGCTCCGTGAAGGCCCCGGGGAGGGAGGGGGGAGGGTGGGGGGAGGCCTTCACGCTGCCTTGGAAGACTCCGTGAAGGGCTGGGGAGGGTGGGGGGAGGCCGCGGAGGCCTTCACAGAGCCTTGAAAGGCTCCGTGAAGGCCCCGGGGAGGGAGGGGGGAGGGTGGGGGGAGGCCTTCACGGAGCCTTCCAAGGCTCCGTGAAGGGCTGGGGAGGGTGGGGGGAGGCCGCGGAGGCCTTCACGGAGCCTTGAAAGACTCCGTGAAGGCCCCGGGGAGGGAGGGTGGAGGGTGGGGGGAGGCCTTCACGGAGCCTTCCAAGGCTCCGTGAAGGCCTGGGGAGGGTGGGGGGAGGCCGCGGAGGCCTTCACGGAGCCTTCGAAGGCTCCGTGAAGGCCCCGGGGAGGGCAATCCATATTCGCGGTTTTTTTACATTCGCGGGGGTCCGTGGAACGTAACCCCCGCGAATGTCAAGGGACAACTGTATTTTTGTATTATTTTGTATTATTATTTTTAATTAATATTTTATTGGTTTTTTTCATTTCCAAGTAGGTATAATTATAATGTGTAAATATAATGTGATTATAGTGTGTTTAGATTAAAGGGAAAAATACATTAGTGTTAGGATAGATTTATTTTTGTATTAGTAAGAAAAGAGGAAAATAATTAGTATGATTCTTGTATTATTGTTATGGCCTTTTGCGGTCAGGTGTATTTTTTAGTAGAATGGTCTTACTCCAATAAAAAAATTCCCTATTAAAAAAAAAATTCCCCCAGCTTCATTTGCAAAACCTTTCCCAGATGAAAGACCTCCCTACTACATTCCTTCTGTTGCAAGCTGCTGGCATGCAGAGCAGCAGAAATCTCCATTGCAAAGAGCCCCTGAAGCCCGCTTTTTCATGGGTTTTGGAGACTTTGCAAAGGAGATTTCTCCTCTCCGCCTTCCCTAAGCACTTAGCACAGCATCATGGGGCTTCCAGAAGCAAGTCGGTGGCTGAGGGATCTGCCTGCCAGGCCCACATTCTTTATACTTCCCTGCCTCCAGTCAGCCACTCACTTCACAAACCTGAGGAGCTCTTCTGGGGAGCTTCACCCCCACCTCCACTGTACTGTAAGTATTTGTGGGGTTTTTTACTTTTGCGGGGGTTCTGCGCCCCTAACCCCTACAAATGTGAGGGATGACTCTCTCTCTCTCTCTCTCTCTTTGTGTGTATATATATATATATATATATATATATATATAAACCAATTTATCCACCAATATCTCTGGCTTTTCTTCGCAAACGAAGATTCAGGAAGGACTCATCCCGCGCTTTCTGCAAGCGCGCTGATGACTAAAAAGGCCAATCCGAGATAAACAAGTCCGGTTGCAAAAAGCACAGCAGAAGGTCTCCTTGGGTGATGTTTTTGGGTTGTGATTCTTTCTGCGTTGTCGTTTCTCTTCAGGACTTGTTCGTCGTGAGTTCTCAAATAAGGCTGCAGCATTGTGGATAGTGCGTCTCCATGCCTCCCGATGTGAGGCCAGGGCGGACCACTGTTGGTGATCAATTTGGCCAAGCCTGAGATGTTGTTTCAGGGAGTCTTTGTATTGCTTTTTTGGAGCGCCCCTCTTACGCTGACCCGTGGCGAGTTCACCGTAGAGTAGTATTTTTGGGAGGCGATGGTCCTCCATCCTAGAAACGTGCCCTGCCCAGCGCAGCTGTGTTCTCAATATCATGGCCTCAATGCTGGTGATCCCTGCTTGCTCAAGGACAGCAACATTCGTCACATAGTCAGTCCAGTGTATATTTAGGATTGTGCGTAGACAGCGCTGATGAAAGCGCTCGAGGAGTCGTAGGTGGTGGCGATAGGTGACCCATGTTTCAGATCCATAAAGGAGGATAGACAGTACGATGGCTCTATACACACTGATTTTTGTGCTTTGCCTCAGGTGTTTATTGCTCCAGACTCTTTTGTGAAGTCTTCCAAATGCACTATATGCCTTTGCTAATCTGTGATCGATCTCTTTGTCAATCTTGGCATCTGAGGAGATGATGCTTCCCAGGTAGGTGAACTGCTGAACGGACTTGAGCACTGATTTGCCGACGGCAATGTGGGGATGGTGGTGTTCGTCCTGTGGTGCAGGCTGGTAAAGAACTTCTGTTTTCTTCAGGTTGACTTCTAGCCCAAACAGCTCTGCAGCTGTTGCAAAGCAGGATGTTAGGCGCTGCAGAGCTCCTTCTGTGTGGGCAACAAGGGCAGCATCATCGGCGAAGAGCAGCTCACGGACTAGATAGTTTAGAGTCTTAGTGTGAGCCCTCAGACGGCTTAAGTTAAACAAGCTACCATCAGTACGGTAGCGTATATAGATGCCGTCGTCTTCTTCAAGCTCTGCCATAGCCCTTTGGAGCATCATGCTAAAGAAGATTGTAAATAAAGTTGGTGCAAGAACACAACCTTGCTTCACTCCATTAGTTATTAGAAAGGGCTCTGAAAGAGCATCGCCATATCTGACTTGACCACGCTGTCCCTCGTGTAGCAAGATAATCATTTTAAGGAATTTGGGGGGGCATCCTAGTCTTTCCAGGATCTGCCACAGACCTTTTCTACTTACAGTGTCAAAGGCTTTGGTGAGGTCGACAAATGTTACATAGAGACCCTTGTTCTGCTCCCTACATTTTTCTTGCAGTTGCCTAAGGGCAAATACCATGTCTGTAGTACTCCTGTTGGCTCTGAAGCCACATTGGCTTTCAGGGAGAAGTTCTTCTGCAATAGCAGGAACTAACCTGTTCAGGAGTATCCTTGCAAGGATTTTTCCAGCAATAGAGAGCAGTGTTATGCCTCGATAGTTTGAGCAGTCGGATTTTGCTCCTTTTTTCTTGTACAGGGTGATGATGACTGCATCTCGGAGGTCTGATGGCAGTTCCCCTTTTTCCCAGCAATTCACAAGGAATTCGTGGAATTTTTCGTGGAGTGCATGACCTCCGTGTTTCCAAACTTCAGGTGGGATTCCATCAATCCCAGCTGCCTTGCCGTTTTTCATCTGCTGTATGGCCTTAAAGGTCTCTTCCAAAGTGGGAGCTATGTCCAATTCATTTTTCATTGGTTTTTGTATCATATCTTGGATAGCTGAGGCTTGGACTACTCGGTTGGCGCTAAAGAGACTTTGAAAATGTTCAGCCCAACGATTTAGGATGGAGGCTTTATCAGTAATTAATGTTTGACCATCTGTACTGTATAAGGAGCTTTGGACCTGATAAGTAGGTCCAAACACTGCTTTAAGAGCTTCATAAAATCCTCTATGATCACCCAGATCTGCACAGCGTTGTGTCTTTTCTGCTATACTGATCCACCACTTGTTCTGCATGTCTCGGAGTTTTTGTTGTAGTTTGCTACATGTGAGGCGGAAAGCTGCTTTTCTTACATGACAGGTTGGCTGGGCGAGGTATGCCTGGTGAGCAGCTCTCTTCCTTGCCAACAGTTCCTGGATCTCTTGGTTGTTTTCATCAAACCAGTCTTGATTTTTCTTGTGGGAGAAGCCAAGGGATTCTTCTGCAGACTGGACGATACTGTTTTTTATATGTTGCCAAAGCACTGTAGGAGAAGGATCTGTAGGGTGGTCTTCAAGTTTCGTTTGTAGATTTGCCTGGAAGTTGTCTCTCATGGTAGCTTGTTGAAGATTGTTGACTTGGAGTCTCTTCTTTAAGATGCCACCCCTCTTAGGTTTGAACTTAAGATGAAGATTTAGTTTACATCTGACAAGGCGATGATCTGTTTGGCATTCTGCACTGGGCATCACTCGGGTATGACGGACATCACGAATGTCTCTCTGACGGACTAGAACGTAGTCAATGAGGTGCCAATGTTTGGATCGGGGATGCATCCAGGTTGTCTTCAAGCTATCTTTCTGCTGAAAGATTGTGTTTGTAATAGTCAGCTGTTGTTCTGCACAGAACTCTAGCAGGAGGCGTCCGTTATCATTGCAATTTCCAACACCATGCTTGCCTAAGACACCTTTCCAGGCTTCGGAGTTCTTTCCTACTCTGGCGTTGAAGTCACCAAGGATAATAATTTTATCTTCTACAGGGACTTTTTGTATGAGTTGGCGTAGGTCTGTGTAGAATTTGTCTTTCTCTACAGGGTCAGCTTGCATAGTTGGGGCATATATACTAAAGAGAACAACATGTGGGAGGCGTAAGGAAATAATGCGATCAGAGTGTCCTGTTGGCAAGGTTTCGAGTTTGGAGGCAATGGAGTTTTTAATCATAAAGCCTACTCCTGACAGATGTTTTTCGGTTTTGGGTTTGCCAGACCAGTAAAGTGTGTAGCCGGCGCCATGTTCTTTAAGGCTGCCTTCCTCATGGAAGCGAACTTCACTAAGAGCAGCGATGTCAATATTAAGCCGTGATAGTTCAAGGGCTATTAGGGCAGAACGACGCTCAGGCCGTCCACTATCTTCAGAGTCTTGCATGGTTCTGATGTTCCAGCATGCAAGTGTCAGTTTATTTACACCTTTGGAGGCCGGTGTGTGCCTTTGTTTCTTTGCCTTGGTTTGACCGCATCAGAAGATTCCCGTTGGCCGCGGCTAGCCAACCAGGTAGTTGGGGATGAGCTTTCTTTAGGCCACCTTTTCTAGGCCCCTCTCCATGTGGAGCAAGCAGTGCTCTCCTTAAAAAAGGCTGCTTGGTCGTTCAGAATGCTGCCGAACAAGACTGTCATCTCCCGGGTCAGGCTTGAGCGACCAATGTCCTGAACCGCCTGCATGCAGGGTTGGGGCTGCGGCTTCCAGTGCATCTTTACACCTGCCGGTTTCGTCCCTCGCCAGTCGCTACAGGGCTTTTTTGGAAATGGATTTGTCCTTCGAGCCTGTGCAATGGATTTTTCTGGTGGAGCGCAGCGTGCACAGAACTGGCCTCACCCTTTAAACCAGAGATTCATCTGCCGTGGCCTTGCAAGCATGGACGTGGCAGTGAGGTCCTCGGGCCGTAGGTTTGATTAGAGTTTCCTTCTCTTAGATGGTTGACCTTACAGGGTTGGACGAGCACCATCTGCCCGGGTTTGGGATTGGAGTTTTCCTTCTCCTAGGACGGTTGCCACAAGGCTGGAGAGCCCATCCTGCCCTTTGACGCTCTTTGTCAGACCCTTCGGTTTTGACCTGTCTGGCATGGGAGACCCTACCAGTGGCTATTATGCCACCGCCAGCATAGCTCAAAACATCATTAGGGTACGCAAGCCTCTCTCCCACGACAAGGGGGCGTCAATGGAGAGGTCCACCAATATATACATATATGTAATATATATATGAGGGAGAGAGAAAGTGAGAATATGTAATATTTTAGCTAAAAGTTCCCAGGCTTCTGTTGATTTTATTCCTAAATGAAATCAACAGAAGCCTGGAATCTTTTAGCTAAAATATTACACACTCTCACTTTCTCTTTCTCATACATATTTTTTCTGGAGCCCTCCCCCAATTAAAGAAATCTTCATTGATTAATCCTATGAGTTTTTATTGATTAATTGGTTGTAGCTACATAAATATAGATTGATAAACTGTGGTTTCTACATAAATACATATGGATAAAACATTATTGTAGTTTTAAAGGGGAGAAGCAGTCTTTCCTTGTTTTCAGATGATACAGATTTCTGTCACAGTACCTGCCATTTTAGAAGAAGCTTTTCACCCTGTCAGAAAGAAAAACAGCAGTTTGGGGGATTCATATTGTTTATTTGGTACTTTTCAGTGGCAGCACTAGGGGTATGTGGAAAGGCTGAACCACACCAGTTGACACTGTTGCGCGGGGGGGGGGAGGTGACACCAGCCTTAGTGATGCCACAGGTACTTTGGCACATATATTTATAATATTAAAAGAGAGTGTCCTCATCCCACCGCTCCACCCCATACCACCACCCACCCCCACAGCTATACACATAAGGGGCTGGAAAGTACCTGTTGTGCTTTCTTGGCATTAAACAGTAAAGCAGTCTATGCATTGGCCTCGCTGTTTAGGGTGGCCATAACTCATCAGGGCATCAGAACAAACCTCAAAGCTTGATTATATCCAGTAGTCATCCAAGTTGCAGTGTGGAGTTTCAACTTGAAATTCCAAACTGAGAAGGTCATTAGAAACAAAATAACAGGGAGGAAGCATCACCAGCAACTACCAGGTGCTGTAGGCTATATTTCAGAGGAAGGAACTGGCAAAACCACCTCTGAGTATTCTTGTCTAAGAAAACCCTATGAAATTCATGAGGTTGCCTTAAGTCAACAAGGAACTTGAAGGCACACACACACTCATTTTCACTTTCACAGCAACACCCCCTTTTCACACTTTTAACCAATCACCATCCATATGTAAATTTATCCTCCACAACACAATCCACACCTGTCACCCAGTCTTCTCACACACACACACACACACACACACACCTCTCTAGGCTTACTTATCATTGGGACACTGTGGCAAACGGTTCAGAGAAAGAGGCGTGGGAATATAGGAGTCCCCATGGACCACTCTTGGGATATTAGATATAGGCCCACTTGGTATATTTCATCCAGAAAACATGAAAGGGTTCTCTGAGGTACTGCTGATATGATTCCTCAGGCAGGAAAAAAGGTGGGGAAACAGGAGAGGGCTCTCTGAGATATGGCAGATAAGTTTCCTGAGGTAAAAATGGGGTCCAGGAAAAAAGGAGGTCCCATGGACCCCCTTTAAGTTATTAAGTGCAATCCCAGACAGCAGCAGGCACATTTAACTCTCTCTCTCTCTCTCTCTCTCTCTCTGTGTGTGTGTGTGTGTGTATAATCATCCTTCAGAAGCGTTGCCAGATTAATTAGGAGTACCTTTTTAGTTGACAAAAGTTTAAACTCTGCAAATCGAATGATTAATTGACTGAAGGCTACAACCCTGCTTATTTTACCCCAGCCTCATTTTATTCTCAGTGACCTTGAAAGCAAGTTAAAAGATTATTGTTCACAGTGGGAAGCTTTTTAAGAGTGCTGGGGGGGGCCATAGATGTGTAGCTATGGGGTGGGAACCAAAATGAGGTTACTGACAGTGGAAAGAAGAATTGTGCCCCCCCATGAAATTTTCCTTTAGTCCTCAGAGTGTCCAAGGCAAACAGAAGAGTTCTAGGTGTGAACAATTTTCAATGTCTCATTCTCTGCAACGCTACAGATTTGGGGGCTGAAGGAAGATTTCATTTGGGTGGTGGTGGCAGAATTCTTATTTGGGACAATTCCATAGCTATACTCCTGAGGGGCTGGAAAGGACCTGTTGTGCTTTCAGCATTAAAGAATAAAGAATTAAAGAATAAAGCTAGCAGGCTTGTTGAAGACCTAATCATCACCAATCATCTCCAGGCAAAGTTGGCCCAAGTCTTTTTACTACTTGGAGAGAAAGACAACGTGGTAGTCTCCTTCAACTGTGAGACAACTTCTGTCAATGATCTGATTTCAAACTAGGATACATGCCAAAAAAAGAAAAGAAAGAAAAAAGCAGGGGGAAACATAACAACTGTAAGTCATCCTTTCAAAACATATTATTGGTCCCAAAGTTGATTTCAAACTAGACGGCAGAACAGCATACAAGGAATTACCACACTTTACTTCAAAGATGCCTGTAAGTAGGAGAGGCCAAACAATAACGGCTTATGAGGAGTGAGAGATGGGGAGACCATTCATGGCATGGCAAGTGCTCAAGCCCCTAGGTTATATTCATAATAGGATTACCTCCTTTAGATGAAATATTAAATTTTTGTATTAAATAAATATCTGATAACCTGTGGCGTCACTAAGGCTGGTGTCACCCCTTCCCCTGACAGTGTCACCTGGTACGGTTGGGCCTCTCTGCACCCACCTAGTGTCACCACTGCTGAAAAAAAAAGTGGCATGAAGTGATTTTGATCTCACATGCACTATCCGGGAACCTACCTCTGATGAAATAGACTTAGGACATTATCAGACATGGCAAAAATCACAGGATTACGATGTCACAGTAGTGTGAATGGGTCCCATTATCACACAATGTCCTCGTCTTCACATGGTTACAGTGGGCTCCAGTAGCAAAAAAGGTGCTTCTTCTAATTCATGGAAAAAGCCATGAATAGATCTTCAATATCACTTTTTTTGCAGTGTTGAGGGTGTGCAAAACCATGTCCCATTGTAATCGCAAGATTATACCATGAATGGGTGGTTCTCAGTGAGAAAAATTCTGGGTGAGAACATGAAAACGAAGCACAGGTTTCTCTTTTTATGAAATGTCCCATTTAGTTTGCACGTTTTTAGGTTTGTTTCAGTGCTTGTGTGTTCATTTACTTTGTTTATTTATTTTTTTTAGTTTTAAGTGCATTTGCGTCTTCTTGCAAGAACAGCCAAAATCTCACCAATGTTAAATCGCAGAAGTAATCTCCCATTCTTAAAGCACTAGTGGTCATTGTGCGATAATTCTGTGGCAGTTTTTTCACGCTATTACAGCGACGTGCGATAATAAGTGTAATAATGCCATGATGCTTCCGCTATCCTCATTTGCAGAATTACAGCATTTTTAGACACTAGTCTGATAATGTCCATAGTCTACAAAAGCGTATACTACCAACTCCTTTCTCTAATGTTCCCAAATTCCCCGCCCCTGATCTGCTACCTGAAACAGCCACTCCACTAACTCATTTTAGGGCTCACCCTGTCTTCAAACCTTATTAGGAGGCTCTAACTGTCTGGAGTTAACTGGAAAGGAGAACAGAAGAGGATAATCTCACATGAAATTGACCTTATCTCATAGCCTCTCTCAGCCTGGCCTACTTCACTGGGTTGTTGTCAGGATCAAGTAGGGAGGAGAAGAACCACATATACCACCTTGAACTCAATGGAGAAAACCCGAGTTTTGAAGGTAAGAAACCTACCCATAAGCAAATACCCAAAGAAAAGCAATGCTAGGCTTCACTCAGTTATAGAAGTGATTGATCTAAATTCATGCACATTTTAAATGTCTCAATGCCTGTGGGAGTCAATGTGTTTTTTCTTCCCTTTTCTACATTGCCTCCCTTCCATAATTTGGGTTTATGGCTTTTCTATTTCCATTTTGCACAAACTGAATTGTTGAGTTTGGAAGTGGCACAATAAATGTAAGTGGAAAAGAAGCATTTCCTCAGCTTCTAAGACAAACTAATTCCATTACTGAAGATAACAAAGTCAGAGAAGTTACTTTTTAAAATATAACTCCCAGAATGTAGAGCTTTGACAAGTTACTTTTAAAGATACAGTTCCCAGAATCCCCTAGCCAATTTCACCATGCAGGTTGGGGGATTCTAGAAATTATATCTTTCAAGTAACTTCTCTGAGCTTTCCATCAGCCCTATTTTTACAAGCTCTCAGCTAACTTCATATGGCCTTCTCTGTGGTGACACCCCAGTTGTGGAATATGCTTCTCCCTAGTGGCCCAGTCAGTGCCTACATTGGCATCATTTAGGCACAAAGTCAAAACTTGGCTTTTTATTTATTTATTGCCTTTGGGCATTGAGTAATTGAGTTTATCCAGGCTGTTCATGTGCTATGGCTACACTATTTTAAATTGTTTTAACTGGTTTTAAATTGTCTTTTTTTCATTTGACAAATGATTTAATATATTTTTGTCTTTTAAAATTATTGTTATTATTTATTGTTTTAAATTTATTTTATTGTAAGCCACCCTGAGATCTTTGGATATTTTTGTTGTTGTCATTGTGTGCCTTTAAGTCATTTCTGACTTATGGTGACCCTAAGGTGAACCTAACACAGGGTTTTCTTGGCAAGATTTGTTCAGAGGAAGTTTGCCATTGCCTTCCTTTGAGCTGAGAGAGTGTGACTTACCCAAGATCACCCAGTGGGTTTTCATGTCCGAGCAGAGATTTGAACCCTGTTCTCCAGAGTCATAGTCCAACACTCAAACCACTACACCATATAAATATTTTATGAAAGAAAGAAAGAAAGATACGTATATACACACACACACATCCCTAGCCGGAAAGACAGTTGTCCAGTCAAAGTCTCTCTCTCTCAATCTCTCTCTCTCTCTGGCTTTTCTTCACAAACGAAGATTCAGGAAGGACTCATCCCGCGCTTTCTGCAAGCGCGCTGATGACTAAAAAGGCCAATCCGAGATAGAAAAGTCTGGTTGCAGAAAGCACAGCAGAAGGTCTCCTTGGTTGATGTTTCCGGGTTGTGATTCTTTCTGTGTTGTCGTTTCTCTTCAAAAGTTGTTCGGTGTGAGTTCTCAAATAAAGCTGCAGCATTGTGGATAGTGTGTCTCCATGCCTCCCGATGTGAGGCCAGGGCGGTCCATTGTTGGTGATCAATTTGGCCGCGCCTGAGATGTTGTTTCAGGGAGTCCTTGTATCGCTTTTTGGAGTGCCCCTCTTATGCTGACCCGTGGCGAGTTCACCGTAGAGTACTATTTTGGGGAGGCGATGGTCCTCCATCCTAGAAACATGCCCTGCCCAGTGCAGCTGTGTTCTCAATATCATGGCCTCAATGCTGGTGATCCCTGCTTGCTCAAGGACAGCAACATTCGTCACATAGTCAGTCCAGTGTATATTTAGGATTGTGCATATACAGCGCTGATGAAAGTGTTTGAGGAGTCCTAAGTGTTGGCGATAGGTGACCCATGTTTCAGACCCATAAAGGAGAATAGACAGTACAATGGCTCTATACACACTGATTTTTGTGTTTCGCCTCAGGTGTTTATTACTCCAGACTCTTTTGTAAAGTTTTCCAAATGCGCTATGTGCCTTTGCTAATCTGTGATTGATCTCTTTGTCAATCTTGGCATCTGAGGAGATTATGCTTCCCAGGTAGGTGAACTGCTGAACAGACTTAAGCACAGAATTGCTAATGGCCCTTAAGGCCATACAGCCTTAAGGCCATACAGGAGTTGAAAAACGGCAAGGCAGCTGGGACTGATGGAATCCCACCTGAAGTTTGGAAACACGGAGGTCATGTACTCCATGACAAATTCCATAAACTCCTTGTGAATTGCTGGGAAAAAGGGGAACTGCCATCAGATCTCCGAGATGCAGTCATCATCACCCTGTACAAGAAAAAAGGTGCAAAATCCAATTGCTCAAACTATCGAGGCATAACACTGCTCTCTATTGCTGGAAAAATCCTTGCAGGGATACTCCTGAACAGATTAGTTCCTGCCATTGCCGAAGAACTTCTTCCTGAAAGCCAATGTGGCTTCAGAGCCAATAGGAGTACTACAGATATGGTATCTGCCCTTAGACAACTGCAAGAGAAATGTAGGGAGCAGAACAAGGGTCTCTATGTAACATTTGTTGACCTCACCAAAGCCTTCAAGACTGTGAGTAGAAAAGGTCTGTGGGAGATCCTGGAAAGACTAGGATGTCCCCCCAAATTCCTTAAAATGATTATCTTGCTACACAAGGGCCAGCGCTGTCAAGTCAGATATGGCGATGCTCTTTCAGAGCCCTTTCTAATAACTAATGGAGTGAAGCAAGGTTGTGTTCTTGCGCCAACTTTATTTACAATCTTCTTCAGCCAGTCAAAGTAACTCTGGCTTAAAACCATCTGAAAACCCCCTTGTTAGATCTGTTGCAGTTCGAAAGGTCACTTTGTCCCTGAAACCCCAGCTATGATCTCTCTCTCTCTCTCAGTCTCTGAG
Source organism: Gambelia wislizenii (assembly GCA_030847615.1). Taxonomy (NCBI): domain Eukaryota; kingdom Metazoa; phylum Chordata; class Lepidosauria; order Squamata; family Crotaphytidae; genus Gambelia; species Gambelia wislizenii. The sequence continues at coordinate 267,108,833 of JAUMIR010000002.1, forward strand.
ATGCTCTAATAGAGGCATTCGGTATCCTTGATATGTCTTCCCCAAACCCATGGAAGGCTGGCCCTGGATTCCTTAGCTGCCTCTTCCAGCTCTGCATTCCTATTGATCATGAGAGTCCTATTAGTTGTCTCCTTGTATGATTCTGCAGTCTTAGCAGCCTTTCCATGCATCATTATGATCTCCTTAATGTCACCACCAGGCCCACTGCAAATCTGGACCAGCTGACTCACAGTACCTCACGAACACATCATCCCTGACTGTCTTACTTGTCACTTTTCCAAGCACCAACTCCCTCCTGCAGCTCTGAGTCCTGAATGAATTCATGGCACACCAGTTCAAAAATGGTTGCTGAGCGGAAGGGACGTGCTGCGGGTATCTATCTCAAATATGCAAAGCAGCCTCCCAACTTATGCTGAAACAACATTATCGAGGGAGCACTGAATTTTTGGCAAAGGCTATTTCACCCTGCACCTGCTCCAGCTGATTTGCTCAGCTCACTGCTGCACCACAGATGCCTTCCTCCAAATCTGCAGGGTTGGTGGCCCCAGTGTCTTGCTCTCTTGCCTGCCCTTCAGCGTGCTGCAGCCTCTGTTTCACCCCCAGCCCTTCCTGGCAGTTCTGCTCCACTCTCTTTCCACCCACCCAGCCTTGCACAATATTGTCAGTGGAGGAATAAGGATGGGCTGTTTTGTATGAAAATGAAGCCTCAGTGCTATTGCCAGATGCTGATGTTAAAAGCACAGTCTGCTGAGAAGGCTGAAGGAGGAAGCTGGGCTTTTTTTCCCCACAGGAGACAGTTCTAGCTGGATTCCCTGTGCAATCAAAAATGGCCCTGAAGAAAGAGGAGGAGGAGGAGGAGGAGAGGAGGAGGTGGTGATGGTGAGGTAGCTGCTGCTGAAGCTGAAGATTATAGAGCTGAGACCAGATGCATGCTGGTGAGAAGCCAGCACCTATATGTGCTTTAGGATTTGTGGTTGCACTGCGATAGACCCCACCATGGTCATTCTGTTGTTGATGGAGAGCACAGGACATTATCTGCCAATATCTGCTGGGATCCTATGAAGGTCTTAATGGATGATGTCACCAATCTGTGTCTATGGGGACACAGCCAGATGCTTCTCTGATCCCCTCTGCTCTCCATGAGTTATGGAGTGGTTATAGGGGGATACTATTGCAGTGTAACAGCCAGTGGGGTGGGGGCTTTGGACATTGCTGAAGGAGAAGGAGAATGCCAACCTCCACAATGACCCCCCCCCCCAAAATTAATCACACAAGCATAGGGTGGTCTTTCACTTGTGTATGTTACTAATAGGATACTGGCCAGTGTGTGTTGTGTGTCCTGGCTCAGGGGTGGTAGAGGACACTATCCAATTGTTCTTGAAGTAAGATTTGAATAAGGCTGTTCAAGTGAGATTCAATTATCAGTCCAGGGCTTCTTCTGTACAGGAGACAGTAGTAGGAGGAGCCATCTTGTTCACTGTCTTGGGAAGCAAAATGCCTTAGTCCTGTCCTGGCCCCACATGTGCTGGTTCCTGTACAAGCTGGATCAGAACCCCAGCAAGCCAAAGTGCTGAACTCTGTCCAACACCAGTTAGCACAGGATTCTCCAGAACTCATTTCCTTCTCTCATTTTTGGTCATGTTCAAGGGCTGGATGGATGACAAAGCAAGCTAAAAGAGATTAATCAGCTCCTGGCAAAACCAAGGGCTTTCCATTTATCTTTCCTTTACTGAGGTGATAGTATACGCTAGGAGCGAGTAAACTGTTAACTGTGGGTTATGTGCACTCCCATAGGGGCTTTTTTTTGTCTCTAGCCCATGCCCCCTGATAAAATCTCAAGGAATTTGGGGGCTGAAAAATGACAAACTGCCACTCCTGTAACAGTTTTACACGTGCTTTTAACCCCACCATAACAATTTTTGTTTTACACATTTTACACATGCTTTTAATCCCATCATAAGAAGGAATAATAAATAACTCAAAGCAAAACTGGAAGGCAATCCAAACTGGTGTAGTGCAGCCAACCAAAGGGACAAAAAATGGTACCTGATGTAGTTGTCCACCAGTGGCGTATACCAGTTTTCCAAAAACTGATGTCCATTGGATGTCCTGGACTATAAGACACATCATCCTCATCAAGCATGGCCAGGTAAATCACAGCAGCTGTCCTGATCCTATTTCTGGTGCCCAAATCCATTCATGGTTCCACATAAAGAAACTTAGTCATAACCGCCACACTGACAAGGTTCTCTTCATCTCTACACCTATGGGTGTCCTCATCTAGCCACAGTCTGTTTGTTTAAAGCTTTTATACCTTGTTCTTTAGCCAGAAAGTCTCCCAGAATGGTATTTTTGGGAGGAAGGATTAAAAAAAATAAGACACTCCCTGTCCTCAAGTTTGGAATCTAAAAAGACACAACAGGGGAGGTTAGAAGGGGAAGCTGTGATGTCAAACCAGGTGCTCACAGTGTGAGCATACATCTCCTTGAGCTTCCAAGAAATAGCAAGGTAGAGGCCTCAGCCTTCTGGGATCCTGCAGAAATCTACCAGCTTCTTGGCACTTCTGCCTTGGCAGGTGAGGGCTTTTGAGGAACCAGATTATGCCACCGCTGCTGTAGAGGAGACGGTCCTGCCACTCTTCCTCATGGGGCAATTGTTTCTGATAGTATTGGTTGGGAAAAAGATGGGACTCAGCCCAGCTGGTGAAAGCTAGGAACAATGCATGCTCTACAGATGTGTGCTGGCGGACAGGTAAAGAGCACCTCCTCTGAGCAGACACAAATTGGAGATTTTTTTTAAAAAAAAGTGTGAAGGAGGGATAGAAATATAAGAGTAGGAAAGCAGTGAGTGACACCTTACTCATTCTGGCTTTGACCTTATGCTTGCTATAGTTCAGTATAAATTAAAGGCCTGCAGTCAAATATTTGGCTGGCAATTTTAGTCAATATGTGAACTGCTGCAGCTCTTGGCTGCGCATCTCTTTTGTCTCTTCCCATTTTGCTCTCCTTCTCAGACTCTGGTCTCTGTTCTCCTGATGCATTCTCTTAGAATTGTAGAGTTGGAAGAGACCACAAGGGCCATCCAGTCCAACCTCCCTCCATGCAGGAAATCACGATCAAAGTATCCCTGACAGATGGCCATCCAGCCTGTTTAAAGACCTCCAAGGAAGGAGACCCCACCACGCTCCAAGGGAGTGTGTTCCACTGCCGAACAGCTCTTACTGTCAGAAAGTTCCTCCTAATGTTGGGGTGGAATCTCCATTCCTGGAACTTGCATCCATTGTTCCGTGTTCTAGTCTCTGGAGCAGCAGAAAACAAGTTTGCTCCATCCTCAATGTGACCCCCCCCCTTCAAATACTTAAACAGGGCTATCATATCGCCCCTTAAACGTCTTTTTTCCAGGCTAAACATACCCAGCTCCCTAAGTCTTTCCTCATAAGGCATGGTTTCCAGACCTTTCACCATTTTAGTCACCCTCCTCAGGACACGCTCCAATTTGTCAATATCCTTTTTGAATTGTAGTGCCCAGAACTGGACACAGTAGGTGAGGCCTGACCAAGGCAGAACAGAGTGGCACTATTACTTCCCTTGATCTAGACACTATACTTCTATTGATGCAGCCCAAAATCGCATTGGACTTTTTTGCTGCCGCATCACACTGTTGACTCATGTTCAACTTGTGGTCTACTAGGACTCCTAGATCCCTTTCGCATGTAGTCTCATCCAGCCAGGTCTCCCCCATTCGGTATCTATGCATTTTGTTTCTTTGCCCTAAGTGCAGTACCTTACATTTCTCCGTATTGAATTTCATTTTGTTAGCTTTGGCCCAGCTCTCCAGTCTATCCAGGTCATTTTGAATTTTGATCCTGTCCTCTAGGGTATTAGCATCTACTCCTAATTTGGTGTCATCTGCAAATTTGATAAGTATGCCCCTAATTCTATCATCCCAGTCATTGATAAAGATGTTGAATAGCGCTGGGCCCAGGACAGAACCCTGTGGCACCCCAGTGGTCACATCTTTCCAAGACGAAGAGGAGCCACTGCTGAGCACCCTTTGAGTCCTTATATACTTACCATATACACCCCTCTCTCTTGTCCCATTTACCTTGCTTTTCTTCCTTCTTTGGCTCCCTCTTCCCTAGCTTGAAGTTATGGAAATGGTTTCACAATTATGATTTCATGCACCATCAATTGTGGACTATATTTTTACAGCTGAAAACTCATGAAAAATTGCAGATAGTGATGCTTATTTTTTTCCTAACAATTTCCTTCCTCACCCACAACTGAACCCCATACTTTTAAAATTAATAAGAGTGCTCTTAGATAGCCTCCAACTTTTCACAGATGGAACCACCATCCACTGTGGTTCCACAGATGGAACCACCAAAGAGCCCTGGTGGCGCAGTGGTTAAATGCCAGTACTGCAAGTCACCACGTTGCAAGTTTGATTCCAGAGGGTTCCAAGGTTCACTCAGCCTTCCATCCTTTCATAGGTCGGTAAAATGAGTACCCAGCTTGTGAGGGCAATTAGCTTCCAGACATTGGAACCTGCTTACTGCAGTGCAGATGTGTAAAATTGCTATTGCTTAAAACAATTTGTAAGCCGCTCTGATAGCCTGGTGGCTGAAGAGCAGGGTATAAATAAAAATGAATAAATAAAATAATAAATAAATAAATAACCAGGACATGTGTGGCCAAGCAACATTGGAGTGTGGTCAAGATGGCAAAAGTTACTAATGCGGAATAAGACACAAGCTAGGAGAACAGTTTGCTCTTCCCAGAGCTTATCAGGACTCTATTTAAACTGCTTGTTATCATTACGAGTTGGCCACTTTCCCAGATATTGCTTTAGCAACTTCTAAGCTGTTTGTTTATATTTTTGCCGGCTACAGTAGTCAGAGATTCCACCTAAACATTAGGAAGAACTTCCTGACAGTAAGAGCTGTTTGGCAGTGGAATACACTCCCTTGGAGTGTGGTGGAGTCTCCTTCTTTGGAGGTTTTTAAACAGAGGCTGGATGGCCATCTGTCAGGAATGCTTTGATTGTGTTGTATTCCTGCATGGCAGGGGGTTGGACTGGATGGCCCTTGTGCTCTCTTCCAACTCTATGAGTCTATGATTCTATGAAAGGCAAGAATCCCCCTCTTCTCCTCTCTCCAGTTCTGAGCTAACTAAGTACAAACTGCTTTTGCTGTTTGAACTCAAGTTTGCAGAAATTGGAGTAAGCTGAGGACAAAGGTGGAGATTAGGAGGAGGAGAGAGAAACTGGGGCATTTTAAAAGCAGCTGAAAACATGGAATGGCAGAGGATTAATTGGGACTGTCCCTGCCAAATCAAGAGAGTTGGAGTATGCACTTACTTTGTAAAAGGTCACAGGTAGAGCTGGCATTCCCAGGTAGAGGTGGGAAGATTCCTTCTCAGCAACCTCAACAGCTGCTGCCAGTTAGTATAGACCAAAGATGGTGAACATATGGCCCTCTGGATGTTAGACTGTAACTCCCATCAGCCTTAGTCAGTACAGGCAGTGGTGAGATGTGATGGGAGTTGCAGTCCAATAACATCTGGTGGGCTACATGCTCCCCATTCCAGTTTTATTCCTACTCACATTAATATTTCCTGAAAAGCAATATGCACAAATGTGTTTCCTGGAACATTTGACTGTATGTACTAGCCATCAGTATATGCCCTTATATCCATATGCATCAACTTCTGTCATGGCTGAATCTTCAGACTATAGTTTTGCAAGAGAAGCGCAAGAGCCACGATGGATCCGTGTTCCCCTTTCCAAATGTCTTTAGCTTTGCTAGCATAGTGTTACCCCTCCAAAAGAAAGCAGCCCTTGCTATTGTAGGGGTGTTTCTAATTGGAACCCTACCTTGAGTGGCCCAAGTCAGAATTTGCCTGTCTAGTAGTGTCCCATCTTCTGTGGTAGAGAGTGACACTGGGAGGGGGGCATTTCTGGGATAGGGGAGAGACTAATTTAAGATAAGGAATCAGGAATGCATGTCCTTGGCATATGTATTCAATTGTGAGAATAACAGCAGTGCTGGCCCTACTGTTAGGCAGAGGGAAGCAGCCTCCTCAGATAACAAATTCTAGAGGCCAGCCACTGCAGTTCATTGGATCTTGCATTGCCAGTATTCAATTTCCAGTCCAGTTACTCTCACTATGTAGAACTGAGAATTAAGGCCCCATCTTGTTCTTCACCTCAGAAAGCAAAATCTCTTAGGCCACCTCAGGAAGCAAAATGTCTTGGCCCATCCTTCTCCCTGCTGACAATATGAAGGAGAAGGATAAGAGATGTATAAAATAGCCTTTCAGTGAAGTCTGGATGGGCACTTTGGGAACCAGAAGACTCAACAAAAGGGGACCTGGGCGTGATCACACCAACCCACACCAATGTTTTTAATATAGGTTTTACAGTACTTCTATATTATTGGCACCAAAAATCCAAAACATGCTTTTCTGTTGTGTGCAAAATGCCTATTAGATTTTTCAAGTAAGGTCATCTTGAACACACTTCTGGTAAACGCTTGAAAAAGCAACTTATGTACTACAACTTCCAGAAACCTCCAGCCAGTATAACAAAAGATCTTTCTGGACAGAGGATAATATGAGTTGTAATACACAAATGTCACTTTCCCAAGATATGGTTTGGGCCCTGTGGGGACTCAGAGAAGCTCAGGGAAATTAGGCAGTTAGCATTAACTCTCAGATGTTCCTGCTTTCCTCCCCCATCCCTTCACCCACCCACTGCTCAATTGCAGGAAAAAGCTATTTCTTCTTTAGCCTCCTAACACACACACACACATACACACACACTGTCCTCTGTGCTTCCAGCCCAGCCAGATGGCTGCTTTGGGGACATACACCTTTTCCCAAGCCAATCCCTGAGGTCATGCAACCAGCACCTGGCTCCCTGACATGACCCAGGGCATAGGCCCAGCCTTCTCATTAGATAAAAAGCATGTCACCCCCGCCCAATCTCTCATTCCCACTTTGACCAGAAGAACCCCAAGGGGTGGAGGGAGAGGAATCCTTGGTTAGTTAATTGCTGGCATATGGCTTCCTCATTCTCTCTGGCATCAAGAGGTTGGGTTGTTGTTGTTGTTTTGTATTATACTTTTTATTAATTTTTTTTTAACTTGATCAATACAAAAATACCAAACATACTAAATATTCAAGGAAAAAAAGAAGAAAAGAAAAATAGGAAAAGAGAAGATCAAAGAGAAAGAAAGAAGAAAGAGAAAGGAAAAAAAATACAAAAACTATATACAACACACACATACACATATTCAGGCACACACACACACGCGCACATATACAAACAATACACACACACAATAATACTCTTGAATGCTTTCATCATTGCTGTATATGCACAATCCTAAATATACACTGGACTGACTCTGTGACGAATGTTGCTGTCCTTGAGCAAGCAGGGATCACCAGCATTGAGGCCATGATATTAAGAACACAGCTGCGCTGGGCATGGCACGTTTCTAGGATGGAGGACCATCGCCTCCCAAAAATAGTACTCTACGGTGAACTCACCACAGGTCAGCGTAAGAGGGGCGCTCCAAAAAAGCGATACAAGGACTCCCTGAAACAACATCTCAGGCTCGGCCAAATGGATCACCAACAATGGTCCACCCTGGCCTCACATCGGGAGGCATGGAGACACACTATCCACAATGCTGCAGCCTTATTTGAGAACTCATGGCGAACAAGTCTTGAAGAGAAACGACAACGCAGAAAGAATCACAACCCGGAAACATCACCCAAGGAGACCTTCTGCTGTGCTTTCTGCAACCGGACTTGTTTATCTTGGATTGGCCTTTTTAGTCATCAGGCGCGCTTGCAGAAAGTGTGGGATGAGTCCTTCCTGAATCTTCATTTGCGAAGAAATGCCACACACACACACACACACACACACACAATAATGCATACATATATCATACACACAGAGACACAAAACTACAATTAAAACTAACCTAACCTGACACTAAGACCATACTAGACTAACCATAAAATACTAACTGCTACTGACTAATTAACATGACATGAGGCTCTGACCCACCTCCAATATAAACTGTAATGAATTATTAAGAAATAAAAATCTGCAAAAAAGGGACAAATATAATTCTGCTGTTACAGATCTAACTAAATAATCCTACAAGGATTGTTAATACTAAAATAACAGCAAATTATTGCATCATTACTATCCTTCATGCTCAAAAAGTCCATAAACGGCTTCCAGACTTACAGAAAATCTTACGTTGATTTTCCTTTAATATCCACATTAGCTTGGCAACTTGGGCTAACTCAGCAACTCAGATTTAGTCCTTTTGGTCACCTTAACAAGCTCCATCGTTGTCACAGGTCCATTCAGACTTTGTTTTTGTCCCAGGTATAATTTGTCCAATTTGAGTCTATCCAATATTTCTCCTATATCTGGGTTTTTTCATTGCCCTTCACATATAAACATTTATAATAATCCTCAAAGGCTTTCAGTGTCTTTGCATTATCCATTATGTATTGATCTCCCTTCTTGATTTTCTGGCATCAAGGTTTTGAAGGGAAGAAACAAAGTTTCATTCTAAAACACAATATAAGAAAAATGGACTGGGAGCCATATTTGAAGGTGGTAAAGAAAGTCCTCTTAGCCTTGTCTGTGGTCTCTGGTGTTTAGACTTTAGAAGGAAAGGCTCTGATGAGTTATATTGTGGTTATAGCGGGATCCATCACTAAGGGAGAGGCAAAACTAATCAACAATTCTCCTTTCTCAATAGGCAATTTAAAGGCATGTTAGGTACAATGCAAATATAAAGTGATGCACTGTGGGAATAATTTCCAAAAGGATAGTTTAATTGCGGCCTTTTCACAGTCTGAAATTGTAGCACTAAAATACCACTTTAACTGCCATGGCTCTATGCTATGAATATTGGGATTTATAGTTTAAGGAGGGGAACTTAGAATTCTCAGTCAGAGAGCTCCTCTGGTGCTTCTGACCAAATTACAAATCCCAGGATTCCATAGGATTCAGCCATGGCAGGTAAAATGGAATCGTAGCACTATACAATACACACAACCCTCATATCCACAGGACTGTTATCAACAGTTTTCTAGGTCCTCCAGCACAATTTATGGTATGCTTCTGCCAGACATTGGGCGGGAAGTCATTCATTTAAATAGAATTCACCACAGTATGTCTGGGGACATATTACCCGTTGATACAGGGGTTGTACTCTATAGTGGGAAAGGGCCTTTAGTCTGTGGCAGCAAAGCCAATAAAAGGTTCTATGGTACCTTTAAAATGACACTGCACTCTTTGTTGGTTTTGCTGCAACATGACTTCTTGTCATTGGTGTTGTTGCTGTGTGCCTTCTGGTCATTTCTGAACAGATCATGGAGTTTGCTTGGTAAAATTTAGTCCGAAGAGGTTTACCATTCCTTTCCTCTGGGGCTGAGGGAGTGTGACTTGCTCAATAGGTTTGCATGACTGCGTGGGGATTCGAACCCGGGTCTATCAGAGTCCCAGTCCACACTCAGACCTCTACACCATGCTGTCTTTCCCCTTGGGAGACTACCCTTTGGGAAATTGTTGTATTTGGGGATGGGTTCTCCTAGCGTGGGGTCTTGTTTCCACCTTCTAAAAAGCTATGTGTTTGCTCAGGCGTCTTTCTGATTGTTGAGTTGTCAGTTACCATTAATTTTAATGGATTGCTTTTAATGAATTACTATACTCCTTTTATTGCATTCAGCAATCCGTCTTATTGTGTCTATTTTTGTTGAAAACTATGTTGATTTTTTAAAAAATTGAAAACCAGTATATTATATTACTATGCACTGAAATAAATACATTTACATTATGGAAAGCACCAGATTTAGCCATATGGAGTGGGATTTCCATCTATGTCTTATAATAATTTTTTAGCCCAGTTAATTTAAATTAACCAGGCAATTGTTGGCCCCAAGTAAAATAGACCCATTGAGACAAAGGGATTTACATAAGTCAATGGTTTACAAACTGTGGTCCTCCGGATGTTTTGGAAAATTCAGCTCCCTGAATTTTCCTGAGTGTAGGCCAAGCTGGCTAGGGCTCCTGGGAACTGAAATCCAAAAACACCTGGAGGACCAAAGTCTGGGAACCACTGACATAATCTGCTGCTGCTATTGTTAGTATTATAATTACAATCTAATTGTATAATCTATCATGATAATTATAATCTAATTTGGAGAATTAATGAAATAATATGAAGAAAGATATAGTTCAGATATATATATTCTGAATATAGACAATGGCAAAGATGAAATTATATCAGCTTCCTGGATGTTATAGAAAGGAAGTGTTTAACTGAGATTTTAAGATAATTATTAGAATTATAGAGTTGGAATAGACCATAAGGGCATCCAGTCCAACCCTCTGCCCTGCAGGAATACACAGTCAAAGCACTCCTAACAGATGGCCATCCAGCCTCTGTTTAAAAACCTCCAAAGAAGGAGACTCCACCACACTCTGAGGCAGTGCATTCCACTGCCAAACAGCTCTTACCATCAGGAAGTTCTTCCTAATGTTTAGATGGAACCTCTTTTCCTGTAGTTTGAGTCCATTGCTCCATATCCTAGTCTCTGGAGCAGCAGAAAACAAGCTTGCTCCTTCTTGAATATGATAAAATATTATACCAAAAAAAAAAAATTGACATCCTTTCAAATATTTTAAACATGGTTATCATGTTGCTTCTTAACCTTTTCTTCTCCAGGCTAAACATACTCAGCTCTCTGATTCCATGAGCATGGAGCAGCAAGGAAGAAAAGACAGAGCTGAGCTAAGGAGAACAGAAGAAGAAGAAGAATCCCCTGAGTTGAGCAAGAAACATGGGTTTCAAAGAACAAAGATCCTGAGCAGGGCAATAATGAGACATGAGGGCTGAAATATAGTTGGGAAGGGGAAACTAAATCATGGCAGGATTTAAAAGTCAGAACAAGCAAGTTTATACTGGATCCTAAAAGAGAAAAGCAGTCAATGAGAGGAATTCAAAACTTTCCTCTCCTTTTCTCATAATTCGAGAACTTGTGGTTCTGATGAAACTGCCTTGCAGCAGAATCTAGCAAAGGAAGCCCATCTTTAGACAACGTATAATTAATGTAGCACACTTGTCAAATGTGCTGATATCCAGCAATATGGCCTGCTTTTAAAAGGGACTAGCCTTGACACAGATTAAAAAAAACAACATTATTTTTGTTTATTCAGAACCCATGGATACTCTGCACTGGGAGGCAGCATGCTTCTGAAGACTGGAGAAAGATGCCAGGAAAAGCTGTTGCCTTCATCTGGGCTTCCCATTTGCAACTGACCTGCTGCTGTTAGACAGGAGATGCTGGACTGCAGAACCCTTTAATCTGATCCAGGACAGCAGTCCTTCCCACTTTGAAATTCCTCCCCTGCACATAGAAATAAGGTGGGCAACAAGTGGCTTCCTTTTCTGCATTTCTGTGGTTTGTCTTGAACTCATGTGTTTTCTTAGATGAGTGAGTAAAAATAAATAAATACAAATCCTGTGATTAAAAATCAGAATACTTAAATGTTTGTTATATCAGAAACACAAGATTATATGTTAAATTAAGAGCATAGAAATTGGACTTATTGTGGACTACATCTCCCAGAACTCCCAACCAGCATACCTGGGGGGATTCTAGGAGTTGTCCAAAAATTTACATTTGCAGGCTCTGGTCAAATAGCCCAATTAAAACTAAGTTGGATTTAGACCTGGAGTGGGATTTGAACTGTCCAATCCTAATCATGGTTACGGTCACAGCTAAAGTTTACCTACTCCATGCAAAACCATCCTGAGTTTGCTCCATTGGAATAAATAGGCATTGACAAGGAGTAATTGATGTCTCCTGTCTTCTCAGGATGGAAAGTTACCATAGTTGGTTGTTCCTATTGACTGGTTTATATCTGTTATTTTGCACCAGTCAGCACTTTCAGGAATTAGAGCATTAAACAAATAAACAAACACAAATTGAATAAGTTTTTTGTGGGTTTTTTCCGGGCTGTGAGGCTGTGTTCTGGAAGAGTTTACTTCTGACGTTTCACCTGCATCTCTGGCAGGCATCTTCAGAGAATGGTTGGGTCTGTGTCTCTGCATCGTTATAAGAAAGTTAACGAACAGAGTAGATGTGTAGATTTTCCTTGGTTTTTTTCTGGGCTGTGAGGCCATGTTCTGGAAGAGTTTCTTTCTGACGTTTTGTCTGCATCTGTGGCTGGCATCTTCAGAGAATGGTTGGGTAGGTGTGCGTGTGGAGTTTATATGCTGTGAACCCCTGTTGGGGAGGATATGTAAATTTGTGTAATTGAATGGTTAATTTCTGGGTATAGAAATTCAAGGCTCGTTAGTTTCTGTTTGGCTAATGGTTGGTTGATGGCCCATTATCTGCTTGGCATTCTCCTGTGCCTGGGTGGAATTCTTTTGTAAGTATTGAGTTTTGATTCTATTGTATTTCAAAACTGGGGGCCAGATTTTGTTTACTTTTAAGGTTTCTTCTTTTCTGTTGAAGTTGTCCAGGTGTTTGTGGGTTCTCCAGAGTAGATGTGCTCTCCTGGTTCGGAGTTTTCCCAGTCTGTGGGTGTCTTGGAACAGTTTCTCCTCATAGAGACATTCAATGTGAAGTCAAAGGCTTTCACGCCTGGCATCCATAGGGTTTTTGTGGGTTTTTTCCAGGCTGTTGAGGCTGTGTTCTGGAAGATCAGGACTAGGAAAGCACATCTACTCTGTTCGTTAACTTTCTTGTTACGATGCAGAGACACAGACCCAACCATTCTCTGAAGATGCCAGCCAGAGATGCAGGCAAATCGTTAGGAGTAAACCCAGAAAAAAACCCACAAAAAACCTATGGATGTTGGTCATGAAAGCCTTCACACAAATTGAATAGGTAGATATATTTTAGTACTTGTTTAATTTATATCTCACCTTTCTCCCAGCACAAGACTCAGGGGTATATATGATATAGATGATATAGATGAGAGCAATGTGGTGTAGTGGCTTGAATATTGGACTAGGATTCTGGAGACCAGGGTTCAAATCCTCGCTTGGCCATGGAAACCCACTGGGTAACCTTGAGCAACGCATACTTCCTCAGCCTAAGACAAAGGCGATGGCAAACCCTCTCTGAACAAATCTTGCCAAGAAAGCCCCGTGATAGGTTCACGCTTGGGTTACCATAAGTTGGAAATGACTTGAAGGCACACACAACAATAGATATCAATAGATATAGATATAGGTTGGGTTAGAACCATAGAATCATAGAATTGTAGAGTTGCAGGTAAAATATTTAATACCCATCCAGGAAACCCATTTAGCTTAGGAAACACTTACAGAATTAAAATGCAAACATTTCCTCATTTAAGAGTGGAAAGAGGAAGAGCCAGAATACTTAAGTTTTACTCCTAGTTCTTATATGAATTAAGGTGCTCCAGTAACTGTATCTGAGGCAGCTTGGGAATCAAACTCCTGGGTTCTGTGCCCTTTTACTGAGTGAGTCCCACCTCTGTGTAACGGGTTCTGCAGCAGAGGGCTGCCAAAAAATAAAGTGAGAACCAGATTACTTGGATTCAGGACGTTTGACTTTATAAGATTATGATTAGCATGACAGAGAATAAAATGAAGGGAGCTGTCTCTGGTGCTGAAACAGATTTTTAACAAGAAAAGACTAAGAGCAAAGAGCCTGCTTCTGTGGTTCTGCGGCTCTCTGAGGAGCTGTAGCAAAAGGCTGACATCTATTGCTCTAGGATGAGTTGGAGTATTTAGAGTGATGGAGGATGTCATGAGCTACGGATTTGGAATGTTATTCTTTAGTTAGGAAGGTAGCTTTGTCTGATGATGAAGAAATGGTGTCTAAACTAGGGCTCCCTAGCTTCTGATCAATTCAGAAGGAGAGGCTGAAGAGGAATATATGTCCAAGCAACCACTCACCATCAGGCAGAAATCATAAATTTAAATCTCAGGTCCTACAAAGGAATACAAGGGGGCTCCTTTGGGGCAATGTGGGAAGGATTCTGGGGGGAGACAGAGACAGAGAGAAAGCAAAATAGGTAATGACCACCGAAGCCCTGCTGTAGATGTGCATCCCCATGACTGGGAAATTGGTGGTAGAAGCTCCCTCCCACACCCACTCACCCACCCCAGGCCTTCTACCAAGTGTCCTCTCAAACAAATCAACAGGAATAGTTCAGTTTCAAACGTTATGATGAAAGAACTGGTGTAACTTTATATTATTCATCCTCCACAAATTCCTACTGTACAGTCTCTTCATGGTGTGGCAGGGTCATTTTAAGACATCAAGTGGTCCTCAGGACAGAATGTCCATTTGAGGGCTTCTATTCACTGCCTCACAATATATGTGCAACAGGGTACAGGTGCAACACTGAATGAGAACACTGGGATGGTTAGGAAAATTCCCTAAAGTACACAGGCTGAAGGAGTTCTCAGAACAAATCAAGAATGTGATCTTCATGACCATGATGGAAGTGAGTGCAAAAGTGAAGTCAAAGAGGACAAAAGGGAAAGAATGTGGAAAGCAGTGCAGTAGAGAGTTTATCAGAGAGTTGATGTGACCAAGGAGCTTAGTGGGAGCATGATCAGAGCAAATGCAGAGCAGCTATGTATCAGGGTCATAAATGAAAGTGGAAGGAAGCTGGTGGGAGAAGGAAGGTAACATAACAGAGCTGCTCAGGGATGCTGAGAGGCACAGAAACATACAGAATGAACTCCAGAGGTAAAGAAGCAACTGTGGGACTGAAGGGAACATGGAGGAAAACTGACAGGATGTGACAAACTTCAGATCCGTTCTGCCAGCAAGGAATGGTACCTGGGGGAAAGGGGGAGATCGAGAGAGCTGTGCCAGGGAAAAGGAAACTCAGTTCCAGTATGGATAAGGAGTCCACTGGATGCTGATAGTTCAGGGTGAGGGAATAACAGTACTGTAAAGAGTTAGATAACAGAGGGGGCAGAAGAGAAAGCAGGTAGAGATCAGATGGGGTAAAAAAAAAAGGCAGGCAGATTCTAGAGTGTTCCTAGTAAGTAACAGAAGGAATAAGAGTAGGGGTGAGGATAGAAGATAGCAGGGGTGAGGAATCCGTGAATTTCCAGATGTTCTTGGACTGCTGGTGAATTGCAATCCAGCAACATTTGGAGAGCCACTATTTCTCCAACTTGGGACCAGAGGACTCAGAGAGAGAAAACTGCAAAAGCAGAGTGAGAAAGTGAATTGGTGGGAAAGTGGGGATCCCAGGGAAGCTGTCTGTCTATGAGAGCACAAAAGCATCTCCAACCACTTCCTGAAGCATACAGAAGAGTAGCCCTATCTAGCCAAGTGGATCATTTAGTTTCTGGCATGCCATTGCTCTTTCAGCCAGAGGAAAGGCACGTCCTCATTCCTGGCATGAGTACCTGGGCATCCCTACTTGCTGCTTCCCGAAAGGAAAAGTCATACTACTGCTCGAGAAGAAAGAAACACATCATTTTTAGGTATGGTGAGTGACCTCAGAAGTCAAGTTATTTTGGGAAACAAAACAAGGCAGTGACATTTCAAACTAGGCAAAGAGACTATGCAGCTGACTCATTATGAAGAGGATGATGAAAACTTGATTGTCATTTATAAGTGGGAAGGAGTTGCCCATTGGCAGAGGAAAATGGCCATGAAATATATGCAAAATATTGATGAACTGGAAACAAGATGACCCAACCTGGCTTTTCCACATCTTTTAACTGAAAGCAAATAGAAACAAAGAGCAAGGTAGAGACAATGTGATGCAATATAAATCAAGCATTTCCCCACTATGGCATGTATATGTTTCTATGTCCAATCTTACACGTGTCCATAATTATCCAGAAATAGAGATTTTAATTACTGGTTCTTTAGGTTGCTTCTTCTTATGTCCTGGTGAGGACATGAGGAATGTTAAATGTACTGTATTGAGAGAAATATGGTCTCCTGACTGGAAGGAGATGATTTTCTCCCCCTGCTGGAAGGAAGCATGGATGCAGATTTGAAAATGAAACCTATGTCCCTCCAGACAAATCGAAATTTGGGGAAATATTTAGGGGTGAGCAGCAATTTGAAGGGTGTACACTAGATAGTTTGCTGCCACTGCCAGCTTTTGGGGACAGGTAAAACTTGGTTGTGTGAAGCTGCCCTATAGGAAGCACCTGACCTGGTGTGATCTTCTCTAAATATTTATTTATTTATTTATTTCATTTATATCCTGCTTTTCTCCCAAGAGGGACTCAAAGTGGTTGTCTGCAGTCTCTGCTAAGGCAGTCATCTTCCATGTTACATGATATCCTTTACAAAACTTAAAAGGTTCGCATTTTGCATGACAGCTCCCAGAATCTACAGTGGGTATAGCCATCTTCATAAGATGTGGCCGAAGTATGGCCCTTCTGATGCTGCTTTACTGCAGCACTCCTCACTATTGACTAGGCTGGCCAAGGGCCAATGGAGCATGCATTCCAACACAGGGCCATACATTCCTCACCCTGGCTCTCCAAGTAACACACAGACTGGCTCATGAAGTCGCAGCTCCTCACATGCAGTCATCCCTCTTGAGTTGATGAGTAGCCCAGGTAAGTTGCCATGTGATGGTTGCTAAGCCTACCACTGTATGTGTGTGTGCACACATGAGTGTACACACACACACACACATGCTGCAAAAGCCCTGGCAAAATGGTACAACTTGTATTTTGCTACAGAAAAGATGTCACCTCTTCCTTTCCATGCACCCTCTCCACAACACCCTGCCCTTTCCATCCACAGCATGGCATGCGCGCAATTAGCTTTCATTCTCTTATGGCTCCCCTGAGTTTTTTGGATGGCTGGAATGACTGTCAGCCAAGCCCCCGCTCCAGGAGCTGTGGCTGCATCCTGGCAACTGCTCCAGCCCTTTTCATCGGAAACTGAAAGTGATCTTTCCAAAGCTTCTGCTGCTGGCTGTATGTGATGCCCTCGCCTAGGTGGATGGAACAGGGTTGCTGCTGATGGTCCTTTCTCTCTCTCATGCCTGTCCTTTCTTGGAGCTTCCTTGTCAGTGACCAAGTAGCTAGGTAAAAACTCCTCCTTTCCTGCATTGCTTCTGTGTATGTGAGAGTCAGTGCATGAGAACGGGTGGGTGGGTGCGGTCAGTTTTGGTTCCTCTCCTCTGCTGTGCAATCTGTGTGTGGCTCAGGCATCTCCCCAGTGGAATAGGCCCAGCGTAGCTATAAATCACCACCGGACGTAGATACAAAACCGTTACCTAGTTATGCATGCGTTTGTCTCTCTCTTGCTGTCTCCCCTGAGACTTACTGTAATCCTCTCTTCTCTTCTTTTCTCTGCCTCTCTCTCTCCCTTCATCATAAATGGCGGCGCTACTGAAAATGAGCAGATGCCCACAAGACACAGAACGGTACCTCCTGAGTGCAAATGAGGTAGGGGTGATGCCTTGGATTCACTGAAATGAATCTTCTTATTACAAAATGCTCCCCCCTTCCATACACATGTGACTAGGAGTGGCTGGAAGGACAGAGTACAGTACTGTACTGGTGGGGAAGGGATACACAAGGGGGGGGGCATATATTCAACATGAGTCACCTCAATCTTCTACGTTGGGTAGAAGAGCAGCTCCAGGCTGTCAGCATGGTGGGAAAAGCACTGGATCTCTCAGGCAAGGGGGTGGCACATTGGCAGGCTGTTTCCTCTTGGCTCTCCCTTCCTTTGAGGGGCAAGAGTGGGATGGAGGTCTGTTGCTCCCTCAGGAAAGGAGCCGCAAGGCTGCTGGGGCTCAGCAAATCTGGACAAACTGTCCACAGGGAAGCAAGATGGAGAAAGAAATGTTGCAGGTTGTGTTGTTGTTGTTAAATGATGCCCCTGTGCACATCTATTCTCAACAGGTTGCTCAATGTTCTATGGCACAGGACAAAAGAAATGGGGGTAGGTGGGTGGGTGGGTATATCACAAATGAAGCGTTCTAGAAGTATCCAGAGAGAGAGAGAGAGAGAGGGAGAGGGAGAGAGAGAGAGAGAGAGAGAGAGAGAAGAGGTTTCAAAACAAGATGGTCTCCAGAGGCCACACAGGTTCTTGCTGGTAGAACAGGGCTTTTGGGTTCTGAGTTTAGTTTGGCAAGGTATGCCTGTATCTGTATGTGATCTTGTCTTGGTTCTTGTAAAAAAAAATCTACACCTAGAGTTCAGAATGTGGAGCGGGAACCACTGACAGGAAGGGATACTTCAGGAGGGAAATATAGGCCTAAATATTGTTGTTAGTACTGACCAGAGTAGACCTTTTAAATCAATGAAATTTACCTACATGTTGGTTCACTATCCAACAATTGATTGAATGAGCCAACTCAAGCCATAGTATTGGGGTGCATGTTTCCTGCAGGGTGGGGAGTCCAGGACTTCTGACTGCATCCCTCAGACTGGAGTTTTACCTGGGTGGTTATAAAAAGAGAATATATTCTCCCTATAGATTGGGAGAATATGGACATATTTAGGAGAGGTTACAGAGATCTGCAGAAGGTTGTAGGAACCCTGGCCTGCTTCTGTAGTCATCATTTGTAGCTGTCATCTTTCTATCCAAATTCAGCAATTCCTTTGGTAAAAGAGTAAAGAGTAAAAATGGCTAAGTTATGCATGGTTCAGCAGTTGCAACTAGTGTTCATAGTATAAGGAAGATATGAGATTATGGCTTCAAATCATGTAGATTTATTTGGACAGTCTGATATAGCTAGTGGCAAAGTTGACTGATTGTGGACATAAGCTGGTTAAGAGGTCATACAGACACTCCAAATTGTTGCAGCATGAAGTCTGCTGCGTGATACTAGAAATTCAGTTCTTATCCCTGATCAACCCCGATTTTTTGCCCATCCTTCCAACAGTCAACCAGGATGCTGTGCCCATGGAGCACATTCAGTCCTCACTATTGTTTTGTGCCTCTCTCCCCACTATTTTTTTCCCCCTAAAGATATTTGATCCTTCTGAAAATCTCTCAGTTCCCCCAAGCATTCCCCATGAGTATGTGTGGTTGCATGTGGTACCAGTTTTTCTCCATGTACAACAGCACTTGGATAGCAAAGACTGCTATTAGCATAGCATCTATGGTGAAGGATGTTTGATGAGCCAAAAGCCTCACCCCACAAGTTTTTGTAGGAAGCAAGATCTGCCCTTCTGCAGGCAACTCTGACAGTAGAGTGAGAAATGGAGTAAACCTTCTGTTCTAGATTGGGGGGAGGAATCAGAGACCAGTGCAAAGCAGAGCTTGAGAAGGTTACAGTACAGTAGGGCCCCTGTATCCACTGATTCATTACCCACTGATTCAATTATCCACAGGACACAAAACAGCACACCTACCATAGAGTCTTCCTATAAAATGTGTCCCCTCTAGCCATTTTCTAGGTCCTCCAAGGCAACTCTATGGTATTTTAAACCAGAAGTCCCATTATTTTCAATGGTGTTCGCTATTATCCACGGTTTTCAGTATCCACGCCCCCCCCCCGAACCAATCCTCAGCAGATACAGGGAACCTACTGTACTTTTTGTTGGACTGCCACAACCCCCAAGACAGCATAGGGACTACATCTCTCAGAAATTTTTAACCAGCATGGCCACTGACTATGTGGACCCGGAGATTTGAGTGCTGCAGTTTTTAAAAAATCAAAGCTCTGGTGCAAGGCTGTAATTGTGATTGTTTTCTCAGTATTTTTATACTTCTGCTCTTTGGAGAGAGTGTAGCTGTGGTGGGGGATGTTCCTTTTTTCAGTTTGCCAGTTGGTCTGGTGATCATGACAAATTTTGTAGTTCTCTTTTACATGTGCCGGGAGCCAGATCAAATTGATGGCAAAGCAAAACAGTTTTATTGGAAAGAACGGAGGGGTTTGCAAGGAAGTGAGTCCTAGACTCTCATGAATAATGTGAGAAAATGTTGATGGAACCACATATCACACGTAGGAAGGATGGAAAGGAGGGAGTAAGTCTGAAGCAAAAGAGAAGCTGCAATGCTATGTCCACTTACCCAGGAGTAAACTCCATGGAACACAATAGAACGTGTGAGTAAACAGGTGTAGGGCTGTGCTGTAAATCAAAACTCAAGTTGGTTCAGCAGATCCATATTGCTGGTTGTGATAATAGCACTGGTGCTATTGGCTCCTCATTTCATTTCATTTCTATCATGCCTTTCTCCCAACATAAGACCCAAGGTGGCCTTTAAACCTACTATAGCTACCCACATTTCTGGCTCATAAAATGAACAGCATTGTGGACAATAAAAGACTAAGACAAACTTACAAACAAGGTTTTTGGGGCACATGTGCAAATTGCCACTTTGTCTGGCAAAACAGAGTGGAGCATGTGCAGAGAGAAGAAAACAGACATATCCTAGGGGCTGAGAACCATTAGCTTTGGGAAACAAAGTTAGGCGGCTTTCCAGGATGCCTCCATGGCTGCGTCACTGTGCCTGAGTTTTACCAAGCTGGTGCTGAGAGAACATAGGGACATGAGGGTGTTGAAGTGAAGATGGAAGACAACATTGTGTTTCTCTCCGAGTTGGGGGAATGTTGGATCTGCCAAGCCCTTTGGACTTCAACTCCCAGAAGCCCCATTGTCAGTGGTACATCATTATGGGAGCTGTAGCCTGAAAATTCAATGACCTGGAGGTTAACCACCTCTGCTTTACCTGTCCATACACTAGAACCCTAGCTGGAGAATGCAGAGACGTGGCGGACAATAGAGCTTGGATGTGAGATTCAATAGCTCAGTCAGAGTGGAGACATTGAAGTCTAAGGCGTTTTACCTGTAAAACTGGTGTGCCCAAATGTAGTTAGAAAGGCAACTGTTTGTTCATTTTGGATCCTCCTGGAATGGGTGGGTGGCTTGCTCCCCACCCACCCAGTCTTCCTGTCTTTCCACTGAGTCTTTTAATTGGGAAATCCCTCTTGGGAGGCTCCCATGTAATGTTCAAATCTACGGGTACCTCAAGGGAGAGGCACCCCTTTCTCCCTCTCTTCCTCCAACTCTTTTGGGCAATTTACGATGCACATGTAAACGTCTTTCTTTACTGGCTCTCCTTGAGCTCCAGGATACATTTGTGGATACATTTGTGGAAGAAGGAAGCATTTCCTTGAACACCCAAAGTACCTTGTAAGCATCTCACAGCAGCAGCAACATGTCTAAACGTTTTTTCTGGCCTCAGAAGCCCCCATAACCTTCACATTCCTGATGGCGGCTGCAAGTGATTTGCTCCTGTTAGTTTTTCAACGCCACCTTTTTTGTTTGTTTGCTTTTTTAAAAAAAAAGTTGTCCAAGGTGTGCTGGTGCAATAGAGCAATTCTCCAATTTTATAGAAGAGCAAAACAGACAATATTGATCCTGATTAATCGCCTTAGCGAGTGATCGCTTAGGCAAAAATCCAACATGGCAGCAGCAGGCCCTTGCCCTCCTAGCAAGCCCTGCCCCTACCCTCGCCCAGCCAATCAGCTTTGTGCTTCCCTTTGGATTGCCTGTCCTTCCATAGTCCAAAGGAGCAGGAATGTGCACCTCCCTCACGGTTTTTGAAAAAGTACAGGGGCTTTTAGTGCGGGGTTTTGTTTTGTTTTTTGCCATTTTGGGTCCCCCTCCTCCCGAATAGTGTGGCTTGGTGCTGGATCCCATTTAGACAGGTAGGATTCCTAGCAAATTCCATGACGGGTATTTTCACCGTTTAGACCGGCCCTGGTACAGTCAGCCCGAGGGGCATTTCGCCACCCAGAAAGACTGTGAGCTGCGGCGCACGCCTTCCAAGGGGGTGCATACCCCCCCCCGGCCCCCCTCAAATTTGCACCGAGGGATTGCACCCCAGCCAACGCCCGTTGGGAAAGTTGCGCCGGCTGGAGGAGGAGGAGCAGCCGCCAGCAGCCTCCTTTTAAGCGCAACTGGTGGATCACGTGCAGCGGCTGCGCAGGATTCGGCGTTGGCTGAGCTCCCGCCTCGTCGGCGCCGTCGCCAGGATGCTGATGCTGCGCTCCGTGTGGCCGCATCCCTCCCCCCTCCCTCCCTCCCCCCCGCCCCCAGTCCACCATCTCGCTCTCGATTTATTCGCCCACCCCACTTCGGGGGCAGGATGCGTGATACGTTTCCCCGCCGACACCCCCAGTTCTCTGTGTCTCCCCCCGCAAAGGCCCCGTGCTCACGTTATCTCGCTTCAGGGGGTGGGTGGGGGTCCGGCTGTGCACTGGCGGGGATGGGGAGGGAGAACCGAGGGGGGGAGCCCAGGGCCCTCCAGGAAAAAAGGGGCAGGAGAAAGGGCAGAGATCAGGGGAGATGTGTCTCCCCCCCCCTTTACGCCCTGGGTTCTGCCCGCGCGGCCCGGGGGGGGCGTTGTGCCAAGGCGGGAGGGGCGCGGCCAGGCGATGGCTCGGAGCCGCCAGCCAATGAGCGGGGCCCCGTCGGTGGGGGGGGGCTCATAAAAGCTTCTGGCCCGGCAGGCGGGGGGGCACAGAGGGGCTGCGCGGGCGGCGGGCGAGGCCAGGGGGTGCGGCGGCCGGGGCCCCTCCACGGACTAGCGCCTCGCAGGCAGGCAGGCCGGCGGGGAGGGCCGGAGAGAAGCGCGCCCGCCTCCTCCCCCCTCGCCCAAAGCCCCGGGTGGGGCTCGTCAAGGGCGTTTAAAGGACCATTGTGCGCCTCTCCGCCAGTCGAGCGCCTCCCGTCCGTCCCTCCTCCGTCCCCCCCTCTCCGTTTCTTTCCCTTCTCGTTTCTTCTCTCCCCCTTGGCATTCCGCCCCTTTCCCCCCTCCCGCCGCCTTCTTTTCTCCTCGGCCTTTCCTTCCGTCTTAAAACATCCCCCCCTCTCCCCTGGCTCGCCCTGCCCCGTTCTTTCCCCGTTGCCCTCCGTTTCCTTTCCCCAGCGCTCCAGCTCCGACGAGGCCAGCGGCTTTCCTCCAAGATTGCCCACCCTCCCTTCGCCTCCCCTCCCCGCCGGCGTCGCAACCGTTTCTCTCGCCCTCCTTGCCTCCCTCCCTCCCAGCCGGGCGTGCCTCCCCCTCTTTGTATGCACCGCCGTAGTTGGGGGGCTGCAAACCGCCATCGATCGGGAAGGGAAGGCAAATCGTCGTGTGCCCCCCCACACCCCCAGCGCGCATCCCGCACCCGGGACCAATCCCTTCCGACCCGCCCCACCCGGGGAGGAGGAGGCGAAGGAGGAGGCGGGGGGCGAAGAAGCCCGAGTCTAGAGCCGTCCGCGTCCGCCAAGGAGCCGCCGCCGCCGCCGCCGCCGCCCGGCTGGACCCCGGCGCGCCCTAAGCATGGTCACTGTAGGTATTCCGCGCTGGCGTGGCTCCTTCGGGGAGGCTCCCTCTCGGGTTGGGGGGTGGGGGGGCATGATCCTGGGCAAGGCGGAACGCGTGTGTTGGGGGTGTGTGTAGAAAAATGAATGGGAATGCTACCGATTTCCCCCAAAACCCGGGTCGTTGGGGGGGGGGTGTTGGCCTTGAAAGGAGGCGAGGGTTCCTTCGCGGGGGGCAAGAAGGCGAAGAGATCCGCACTGTCCCCCCCCCCACCGGTGGGCTTTGTGTGGTTTTTTATTTTAATACAAAAGCCCGTGTAAGAAAAATGGATCTCCAACGCCCCTTTGCAGAAGAAGGATTTACGGTGGGGGGGGGAGGAGGGGGAGGGAGTGTTCACACAGGCACCCCACACGTCTGTATCCACACGACACGGAATGGTCCGATGTGGTATGTGGGAGGTGTGTGTGTGGAAGACGAGCCACCTCCGGCGGGGTTCGTCTTAGGGGCTGTACGTGACCCCCTTGCTATGGGGTGGCTGTCGAAGGCAACGGGAACCGGCCGCCACACGACGTGGGAGGGGAGGGAGGGGGGCAAAAGAATCCGTTATAAGGGTCCGGGCTGATGGTGGTGATGGGGGACCTATATGCGCTGGCTTAAAAAATGTCCTCCCGCCCTGCCTCCCTTCCCTGCAGGGTGACCTCGACGGCGAGGGAGAAAGAAGGGACGGCCATGGCCGTCCCTTCTTTCTCCCTCGCCGTCGAGGTCACCCTGCAGGGAAGGGAGGACATCTTTCGAGCCAGCGCCCCCTTGGCCTTGGAGCAGCGCGGGCTTGGCTGCCCCACGAAGCGGCGGGGGAGCAGGGTGTGCTCCTTCCTTCCTGGCGCCCCCCTGTTTTCCCAGCCCCTCCTCTCCCCTCAGTTCAGGCGCGCCTCTCGAGGGGGAAAAGAAGAGCGCGGAGGGCTCTTTGGGGAGCGGCTTGTTGGGGCGCCAACACCCGGGGCCTCGCTGGCGCCCCTCCACCCCCACGGACGCCCACCCCAGGCAGGCTTGGGACGGGGCGCGGAGGGAGCCCAGACGCCCTTCGAGAGTAGAAAAAAAGAAAGGGGTGGCGTCGGTCTCTGAGGCGTTGGGGGGCGCCTACTCCTTCCCTTCGAGGTGTGTGTCGGGTTGCCCGCACTATTCCCGCCTGGATCTGGGCGGGGGGGAGAGAGCGAAGCCTTGTGCTTGCGCGCACGTCTGGACACGCGTGCCGCCGTTGCGGGCTTGGAGCGCCGCGGCCGCTTTTTCCTTGGCCAGGGGCGCGTGCCTCGAAGAGCCCCGTCTGTCGGAGCGCGGGAAGGGAAGCTTTGAGCGGAGATGCTGAGGGTGGGGTGGATGTATATGTGTGTGTGTGTGTAGAAATACGCAGGAGCCGATCCCGTTGCAATGAGTCTCCTCCCCCGTCTAGAACCTGCATTTCTCCGCCGCCTCCAGGAAAAGGGACGCGAGCGCGGGAAGGAGGGAGGGAGACGCGCTGCCCTCCTTGGCGCGTTTTGCATTTTGCTGCCTGTTTGCAAAGGCCCTCCCTTTAGAAAAGGAAAAAAAAAGGGGGGGGAGAGAAACAGCAGCGTCGACCCCCCCTTTTCCCTACCGCACCCTCCCTCCCCCCCAGCTTCTAGTGAGACGTCCCCATCTCACTCCTACCCCACCCGCCGATCCCGCCTGCCAGCGGGGACGGGGGTGGGGGGAGTTTGTGTGCAGACGGGCGAATGTGCAGCCGAACAAAAGGAGCTGGCAGCCGTCGCCTTCGGGGAGGGGTTGGGGGGGCTCCCCCCTCCCGCACCTCCTGCGCGCGCGCCCTCTCTTTCCATCGACGCGCGCGGAGGCGCTGCAAAAAATGCCCACCGAATGGCAGGAGGAGGAGGAGGAGGAGGGAGGAAGGCGCGCGCCCGCCTTGCCTGCCTCGAGATGGAGGAGGCAGAAGAATAGAGGCTCCCTGAGACGGGGGGGGGGGTGGCTGAGAGGAAGGGCACCAAACCCCAATGGGGGGGGCTTCTTCGTCCCTGGGGTGGCCATGGCACCGTTGGGGCGCGGTCTAAAAGAGAAGGACCCTGTGGGCCTCGAAAATATCCACTTAGGTGCGAGCAGTCAAGGTGTGTGTGTGTGTGTGAGAGAGAGAGAGTGCGTGTGGTGGATCTCTCATCTTTTTCAAGCTAAATTAGGGTGTTACCCGAGGAAAAACACACCTTCTTCTTAAGTTGAAACGACACAAAGACACCTTGACCTTGTAGCGATCGCTCGGTTAACTCGCCAGCCATACCGCAATGTGCACCCCACCCTCTGGGAAACGCGGAGATGGGTGGTGGGAGTAAATCTGCACGCCCAGGGTTTTGTAGGCACGCGGGCGGTTGTCTTTTTTTCCCCCTTCTTTATTTTTTGCAACAGCTGCCTGCACCGCGGTCCCACTATTGTGCATGGAGAAAAGCAAGAAAGGAGGATAGAAAGAGAAAGCCACAGGGTCAGCAATGCAGCAGAAACGGAGAGGGGAGGGAGGGAAGGAGGGAGAGCCAGCTGGGTTCTTAAAGTTGCAGCGCAGGAGGGTGGCAGGCGGTATGCATGGTTTGTCCTCATCACTGAGGGGCATAATAAAGGCTTAGCTTTTTGTAGGGGTGGGACTGATCCATGCTGAGGGAGGGGGCATGCTGGTTTTTTTTTTAAAAAAACGGGATCCCTGCCAAGGCTGGAGCAGGAGTGAAGGCCCTTGTTGGATTTGTGTCCCCCCCCCCTTTCGTTTAAAGCTTGATGAACCACCTTGATCCATAGAAAAACTACACCCATCTCTCAGCCCACAGGAGTGAGGATGATTTCCCCCTCCCACCATCTTGCCTACTGTTTAGTTTGAGATTTAGATACTGGATGGTGGGGTGCAATGTGAGGTGTCAGCCCCAGCTTATGGCTAGTTTGGGATGGAGGCAGTGGCTGGTTCTTATCTTCCAAAATATGGCTCAGGGCTACTTATGTGATACCTAAAAATAAGCAGCGTGGTTGAAGTCTTGGGATTTCTGTTGAGGGAGGCTGTAGTACCTGGTTATTAATAACATTTGGCCTACAAAAGCTGTTGCCATAATAAACCTGTTCATCTTTGAGGTGCCGGAAGACTCCTGGCTCTTTTTGCAGCCGTGGACTTAACATGGCTACCTCTCTAGAATTCAGCCTAGGAATTCTTAGTTGATTGATTATCTCAGTGAACTGTTCTCTGTGTGTGTGTGTGTGTGTGTGTGTGTGTGTGCGAGAGAGGGGTGGTGTGTTGATAAAGGGGTGATGGCATGGTTGCTTCCATTTTACAGAATGATTAATTAATTGAGTCTGGGTGCTGATGAACTCATAGTGGGTTTAGTACAAAAACACCCCAAATCCACAACCTTTATTGGGCCAACCAAAAATGCAGAAAATACATTATGTAAGCTTTCGAAGCTCCACTGACTTCTTCATCAGACACAGGTGTTAAAAATCATACAGGAGGAGAGAGAAAAAAGATGATGATAGAGTTACAGGCCTACATTTTGTCTTAAGATGTTTTTCTTGTTATTAGTTAAGATGGTCTGGAAGGATATCAGTGCAGGCAGAGGCCACTCCCCTCTTTGGCCATGTGGGCTCTGAGAGACAAAGAGTCATAAAATCAAGGCAGGAAAACTTAAACTCTATTAGCAACAGAAAAAGTAACTTCCCTTGAGATCCAGGTTGCTTCTGTGGGTTTGGAAACCCCAGGGCCAAAGACAACTTGCTGCCTCTTGCAAGATGTTGGCAATGTGGCAACTGACACTGTGGTGTGGATGTCTTTATTGCAGGGCTTTGCACAGTTGGGTTTTGTGTTTTTCTTCTGTGGGGTAGACTCTTTCTCTGGATGAAGGATTGTTTTCTGAGCTTTCCTAACTGGTTGAGGTGAGATGAGGATCAGGGGAAGCTGGAGCTCCAGAGGATATAGCTAAAAAGTTCCTGACAAACACTTTCTAGACATGTGGACTTGCTAAATCTTGTCCCTTAAATTGGGAAGGAATCAATCTGAACAACATAGGAGTTGCTCCTGAAGTTTATCCCTTTTCTTTTCTCATTCCATCCCATATAAGATTACTACCATTCTTTTCTCCCTATCCCAGCTTTTTCTTTGGCTTTTAGTTTCAGCTTCTTTCCTCCTGTACCTTACCTGCAGTCTAGCTGGTTTTGGTAAGTGCAGCACCTGCTTTGGGTTGGTTGTTGTGAAGCCCATGTGTTACTTTGAGGACTGGCAAGCCAATCCTGGGTCAATGTGTGTGGGAGACAAAGGAACACAAAAAGGAAGGAGGGTGTTCAGAGAAGATTCTTGGAAGAGCCTGGGGTACCGGATGTTTCTGGGCAAGCCATTGGTTTATATGCCTGTTGTTTATATATATTTATATATATATATATATATGCATGGAAAGAATTTGGTAGATTCCATGCCATGCCTAATTCTTCCCTTTCCCATATTAGAAATTGGTTGGTTCCCTTGCCCAAAACATTTTCTTTGAATCACTGAGGGGAATAATAGTATGATGCTGGTAGCTAGGATGTATGTGTGATAATGATCTGTGGGGAGGGGGACACCTTTTAGGTGACATTTCCCAGAATTCCCCACTTAGTATGGCAAATGGCTATGCTGGGTAGGGGTGGGGTGGGAAGAGGTAATTTTTTCTGTGCTTTTTTTTTTTTTAATGAGAGAAGGGTGTCATAGGATTGAAGCAGGAAGGCTACTCAGTACCAAGCTTAGGTTCCTGCCTCACAACCAGTCTGGTGGCAGGAAAGGGGGTCTTTTGGGTTTTCATCCACGCTTCTGTCCAAGAAGCCACTAGGCCAGGACTCTCCTGGGCTCTGTTTGCTAATATGCTCAGGTTGGGGTAGGTGTTTTGGATGTCAGGTGAGATGCTTCACCAGTTGGTGTGGCCAAGGCCTGGACCACCCTTTAAAAACATACTGTTTATTACTCCTTTCTTTCCTCTTTTTTCCTTAAAACAATAACAAACCAACACCCTCTTAAGACAAAGCTACAGCAATCCTATCTCCTCCCCAGCCTGAAACAATCAGGATAGAAGGAGAGGGAGAAGATTTGCTTAGCATTCTCAAGTGGTTTTGTGAAGGGTGGTCATCAAATGACCTTGTCAACTGTAGAAAATAACAGGGGGGGGTCAGAAAATGCTGTTCAACCCCCCCCCCAAATAATATTGGACTGTGGGACATTTTCTTTTAGAATTATATATAAAATTATTTTAAGACAAGGCATTCATAGATTACTCCTCCAAAATTGTTTTTTTAAAAAAACTTATAGGAGTGCCTTTATGCAAGATAATTTATAGTATCAGATCATTGCAATTCCTAGTATTGGTTTACTTTTTTCAATTATTTTTAGGGGAATGAGGGGTGCTTTGTGTGTTGTTGGGTTTTTTGTTTTCTTGTCTGCTTGACAAGGCTGGAAGAGAAAACCAGTTTTCTTTGTTTTGCTAATGCTGTTGGTTTCTTCTGTTTTTTTTTTATTGTTTTTTGCCTGCTCTTCATAAATTAGCAAAACCAAGGAGAGTCCTTATACTGCAGGTGTTTTATTTTAAAACATTTTAGGGCCTTTTAGCTCCATTTTTACAAAATTTAAAAAATTTAAAAAGTAAATTCCATTTGTAATTATGGTCTCAATAAACTGCCCTTTTAAGGCTCAAACATAAAACCAAATTATACACAATAAATTTTGTATTCCTAAAGTAACAAAATGACTATCAATCTGTAAGGAGTACTAAGATTGCATTTTTTCAGTTTTTCAGAGTGCAGTTATTTGTGTGATCAGAAAAAATGGACCCACCCTATGGCTTCAGAATTTCCTGACATTTTGCCCATTCTCAGTGAATTCTGCTGATGGGCTACCACAACCAAGAGATCTGTTTGCAAAATTGTGCACAGTATCTTAGCTCTAGTATTTTCTTATTTTCATCCAATCATCACTTAAGTTTTGAAGGGTATTCCATCTGGAAACATGGAAGGCAGCACTATCCTGAGTGGGTAAAGCGTATATTCCCCAGCTGTGGGTTCTAGTCATATTCTTTTATTCCTTCTAATGTTTCTCTTCATAATGCTTGGCTAAAACCAAACAAAATAGATATACGTAAGTTCACAAGGCCAAGTGTTTGATCCAGCTGGTTGGGAATTGCACTCTTGGGTGGGGAAGATATGCTAAAGCACATCCCATTGAGTGCAGAATGTGGGTATCTTTCACACTCAGATTGGATAATTGGCACATAATATGGTCAGCCCTGATGGATACGTTTGAAGCCAGATGTCCCAGCCTGTTGCTCTCCAGATGTGTTAAACTAAATGGTAATAGAAAAGATGGGAGACTTGGGAAGGGGGCTGGCTGAAGGGGATCACTTTGAACTACCAAGAATTCTTATGTGATTATGTAGCAATAACAGCCACCCTTCTCTTCCCATAAGAAATGCTATGGCCTATCCCTGAGGTCTGGGAGGTAGCCATTTCCTATTTAACCAGATGGGAAGCCTGGCTATTGGCTATAAAAACACTCCCTTGGACAAGTCCCATTAGTCTCAATGGAAAACCCTCACGGGTCTTTTTTTCAAGAAGTTTGGTTTTGTTCATATAAGATTACTTTGTAACACTATGGCTGCAGTGCTGTAGCACACATTGAGTGTCACTGATTTTCAGAGAACTTAATTCTAAGCAGGCCATGTGCAGACGTGTCCTGTAACTTGCACAATATTTTAGTGTATCTCTTAGCAAGATGGCCTTGTCTTGTCTTGAGCCTGCAAATGTTCAGCAAAGTTGTCTGCTTACTTTTGTTGGATATTGTGGTCTGATTAAGGCTAGAAGGGATTGTATTAGCAACCAGGGCAGTTGCTTCAAGCAGCTATATTTGGGAAGAGGGGAACCAGTAAGCAGCGTGTAATGCAGTCTGAGGTACACTCAGTCTGTTTTAATACCATGTAGATGGTAACTGGGAAGGTCTCCTATGTGATACTGCAGTGGGTCCAGACGCTCGGTCCTGGGACTGTGTCATGTAGCAGCTCAGGTCAACTATTTCCTCAACTGTGTTTTGGAGCTGGAGCTGTGTGTCATGGGATTTTTCCTCTCCCATTAAAATGTTCCCCATTTTCCGTAATTGTTTTCCCCATGGAGGTGCTTTTTGGAAATGGATTGCGCTTCCTCTGAACCTTTTGGAGAAGACTTTCATTTTCGGTTTGCTTTTTCAGATTTCATTTTATTCCCTTATCCATTTGTAGCTGGTGCTATAACAACAAGAGAGCCAGCATGGTAATAGTGGTTTGAGTGTTGGACTCGGATTCTGGAGACCAGGGTTCGGATCCCCACTCAGCCATGGAAACCCACTGGATGACCTTGGACAAGTCCCACTCTCTCAGCCTCAGAGGAAGGTAAAGGCAACCCCCCTCTGAACCAATCTTGCCAAGAAAACCAGGTGATAAGGTCACCTTAAGGTTGCCATAGGTCAGAAACACCTAGAAGGCACATGACAACAAACAGTTATAATAACTGGAACAATTTATTTGGATTGCTGTGCTGTGTGTGGTTTTGATGACTTCCTACATCTGCTCAGAAATGGGTAGAGAAAAGGTGACTTCTTGTTCCTAGTCTGTCTTGAGGCATTGTTGGGTTGTCATCAGCTGTTTGTGTGTAATGTCTGCTGCCTAATGGTAGCCTTCTTCCAACCTGACATATACCAGATGTGCCATATTACAATTCCCATCATCCCCAGGTAGCATGAGGTCATGTTGGGGAAGGCTGTCTTAGAGGCTGAGGAAGGGACTGGTTTACCAGAAAATCAAGCAGCTGTTATTTTCCTCTCTTTTTGTCGTAGCCAATTCCTTTCTTCATGCCAATTGTTCATTGCTTTCTTGTAATAGTACCTGCATGCCCCTCAAGTTGTTTCCAATTGATGTTTTAGAGCCCACCTTCTCTTGCTTGGTTTTTGAGAGCGCAGCTATCTATGTGATCATTTTTGGCAGGGGCAGCTTCTGATGGTTGGCTTTGAAAGCTG
Source organism: Gambelia wislizenii (assembly GCA_030847615.1). Taxonomy (NCBI): domain Eukaryota; kingdom Metazoa; phylum Chordata; class Lepidosauria; order Squamata; family Crotaphytidae; genus Gambelia; species Gambelia wislizenii. The sequence continues at coordinate 267,140,171 of JAUMIR010000002.1, forward strand.
ACCCTACAGCTGGAGACTGAGTCAGTGGGCCACATTGTGAAGCCTGGATTGGCCAACCTGCAACCAAGGCCAACGGAATAGTTGACCATCCAGCCTCTACTCAAAAGCTTCCAAAGTAATAGCCCCTGCAGTTTCTCTAGAAATAGGGGAACTCCAGTTTACCCCAACAGTTAGACTATTTTGTGTGTGGGTGTGTACCCTAAACCTACTTACTTGTACATATGCAACTGAACTGGTGGCTTGCAGAAAGCTTCTGAAATGTGTAGAGAAAAGGTGACCTCTTGTTCCTGTTCTGGAGGGCTGGCTATGTCCCTAGGGCCACAAGTTGCCTCCCCGTTCCTCCCTGCAGTTTACAGTCATGTCTGCTTTTATTCTGTTCCGGAACATTTCAGATCCTGCAACAGACATACCCAAATTCTCTGAATGATGCAAATTATGCCAATGAAGTAACTAACTGTGTTATTTTGCACACCTGACACTTATGTCCAGGATTTTGACTTTCAGAATTTGTTAATGTCTTGGAATATATAAAGGTAACAGAATGAGTGAAGTGTGTAGAAGGGGTCAGGTTCGAGCAATGTTCTGACGACCCAAAACTCTGGACCATGAGAAAACTTTTTCAGCCCTTCTCTAGCTTGCAATGCTTCCTATCATGAAACAGTGCTCACATAATTAGCTTGGAAAACTTACCTTTTTGGTAACTACAACTCCCAGTATCCTCCCATCATGCTTGCTGCAGCTCCAGGTAGGCAGTGACTTTCCCTGTCTCCTGGCTGCTGGATGTTGCCTGGGAGCAGCCCTTCTTTAACTGCTGATTGGCTGTGAGGGTGAACCATATCTCTGGAAAGCTGGGGGCTTATTGTACAAGGAAGTATGACTCCTTCCTTTTGGAAACAACCAAGAAGTTGCATATGCAAGCATGATGGGATGTTATGCCTGTATCTGTCACCAATACACTACAGGTTTACAGACCCTGTCCCCAGAAAAATTGCCCTTAAACCCAGTGTTCAGAGCAAAATGAAAGAAAGAGGAAAATAATGTGCCTGTTCCATAGATCTCTGGAAGTCCATCTTTGGATCCCCAGGGCCATGGACCACAGGTCAGGAATTCCAGGAATTCTTATCAGGGTTTCTGACCTGGTGGCTCTCTTGCCATGAGAGCGGTAAATTCTCCCAATAATGAGACTCGAGGTGCCTAACAGCATATTTAAAAACAATACAGATTAAAAACTATACGAAACTTTTGATAAAATTATAAATATAGACATTAGTTAGAAAGCATTTCAACAGCTTACAAAGTTAAAGCATTACACATTAAAAACATTATAATTCATTAAAAGACTCTACAAACCATAACAGCACAACTCAGTTGTGGGATTACTCTTCCTGCAGCTGTTTCAGATTGTGCAGGAGCCATTCAGGTCCTGGATCCTGTTTGTGACTGACATTCAGCACCTGGAGAGCGCCTGGACAACACAGAGGAGGAGCAGCCATAAAATGCAGTGCCTTACCCTCCCCTCCCTCCCATGGCTGTCCCTGGAATCTTTAGCATTCTTGGTCTCCAGCATGATACTGAGATTCTAGTGCGCCTTCCTCAATCAGAGCAAGGCAACTGTGGTTATCGCACCATGGCCTGGCCTTGCAGCACCCTGAGTACTCAGTATCCTGCTGTGCATGAAATATTCAGCACTCACTGCCATGTTTGCGTGAGAGGAAACTGGCGCACCATTTCCCCATCCACCCCCACCGTGCCTCCTGCCTATACATTATTCAGTCGCTTTCATCAGCTGTCACCAGAAGGTCCCCAAGCCCCGCTGTTCATAGACTGGTGGGGGAGGGGGGCTCACATTGTCCCGTTGCCCTCAAATCTCTCCCTTCCTGGTCCCCCACTTCCCCACCCCCATTCCCAACAGCAGCTGTTTCACCACTGTGACTTCCTTTGCATTTTCCTTGGCAACCAATGTCTCAAGGAGAAGAAGAGGACAAATGCTCTCTTCTGTCTGGCCCCCTCTGAGGATTGGGGATCTTGTTCTTGGCTCTGTCTTGAGGTGTGAGGGAAGAAGGGTACCTCAGGATGCCTGGGAGTGGTGGGGCTGGGAAGAACGGGGCTGACAGGAGCCAGGACTCTGTTGTTCTATTTCCAGCTTGAGGAGGAAGGGAAAAGAGGGCTGTTTGTTATATAACTGCTGCAAGGCTCCACTGGACAAATCGAAATGACTCAGCAGCTCATCTTCCCCACTCTTAAAAGAGCAAGCCAGGCACCAGGGCCAAATCCACAGTATAGGACAGCCTTTCTCAACCTGTTATCCTGGAGGAACCGTTGAAATAATTTTCAGGTCTCAGGGAACCCCTACATACACATTATTCTATATACTGCTATTGCTCCCCCCTCATCACAATCTCTTGAGGAACCCCTAGCAACCTCTCGGGGAACCCTAGGGTTCCAGGGAACCCTGGTTGAGAAACACTGCTATAGGACAAATCCTGTGGGCTTGCAAGGGATGGTGGGGGCACTTAAGTGTAGCTGTCACTCACATCGACTTTTGTGTGTGTGCATGCACATCCCAGTGGAAGATGGTGTTTGTATTTTAATGTTCCACATACATCCTTTGTCTGTTTTTATGCTGTCCTTTCTGCAGAGTCCAGGGCTTGGCTTCATGGCATTTCTTTGCCCTTGTTAAGCACTTTTCCCAACAACCTGGCAAGGTAGGCGGGCTGCATTCTGGGCTGCCTCAAGATCACCCTGTGTGCTTAAGGGATTAAACAGGAATGAACTCTTGTCTTGGACTTTGCAGTTTATCTCACTGATAGATAGATTTTGGTGGCTGCACTTCCTTTTAGAAGTAGAGTTTCCTGTCAGAGATAAGCTATCAGCCAGATCCTAGAAGAGGGTTGGAGAAACTTTGGTCTTCCACATGTTTTGGATTTCAATGCGCAGGGCTCCCAGAGCCCCAGCCAGCATGGCAAGGGATGATGGGATTTTTAGTCCAAAACAGGAAGTGCTGAAGCTTTTGTCCTAGAGAAAGGAGAGCCACAAGGGAAGACTCTAAGATCTGGTGGGCAGCATGCCACAGCTCACACCTAGGCATTGTTCACACATTATAATAAAAGTCACAGGTATCACAGATTGCAGTGTTTCTTTGCTAGCTGAGAGTGTGGCAAGTGTGGTGGCCTGTCATTTCACATTGATCCAAGCATGCACAGAAGTACATTTCTGCTGCCCCCAGCATGCTAGATACAAGGTTCTGAACTGTGGGAATGCTCCCTGATCTGTCAGGCTTCAGGCAGTAATTAAAAAGCAAACGATGGTGTGGAAGAGGCAGGAGGCTGATCTGAAAGGGGCTCATATCTATTCAGAATGTGACAGCAAGGAGAGGAATGTCAATTTACACCTTTTTTTCTACACCTGCATGCAGGTACCTATAAGCAGCTTGTAAAAATCATAGGCAGCTTTAAGGCTCTGTGGAATTTGGTTCACCAGATTACATTTCATCATGCCCTGCCTTACAGCATTAGTTACCCAGCTCCTACAACTTGTAGCAGCTAAACCTGTTAGAACTGAACAGATTTGATCTAATGATCCCTTTGCTGCTCTGGGCAAGCTAGGTCTCCATGTGTATGCACACACACAGACACACGCAGGCACCCCTGTCTGCCACACAATTGTGTTTCCTTAATATTAAGTTCTATTAGAACAAGACCTGCACATCTACTGATACAACAAGGCATATATAGAACCATCACCACCTTACAGATAAAATCACTGGAAAGGGGCTTAGTAAGTCTAACCAGTTAATTGATTAAAGGTTGGAAGCATACAGAAAACAGGTTTAGAAGCTATAATACAGCTTGGCATGACAGAAGCTGCCTAGCAAGAGACTGGAAGTCACTGCTGAAATCCCTGTCCAGCAGCTGAAATGCCAACTTGACTCTTGGTAATACCCTTAAGGCACCAGATCCTGTCTGATCTTGGAAGCTAAGGCAGGGTCAGTCCTGGTTAGTACTTGGATGAGAGACTGTCAACGGATACCAGGTGTTGTAGGGTATGTTTCAGAGGAAGGAATTGCCAAAACCACTTCTGAGTATTCCTTGCCTAAGAAAACCCTATGAAATTAATGGGGTCGCTATAAGTCAACAGGCACTTGAAGCACACACACAATTGGCTTAAGCTTTGAAGGAGGGATGTGACTTATGAGAGCAGTGTTAGTCACATTGTAACTCTGGAATGCAAATCTTCACTCATCTATGGGGGCAGTGCCTGACCTGATGGTGGCTTGTGATGTTTTTCAAAGTTTTTCCTCCCTCTTGCTCTGAATACATGCCATTCTACTTCTACAAGTTATAATTTCAGAGTCATATTCATATATATAGGCATGTGCATTATAAAGTGAAATTCCCTTCCTCCCCATGGCTGATAATAGAGGTGGAGATTTGAATGTGCGAGGCACATACATTTCTGGAAATGAACCCATGCTTCTGCTTTCAAATTAATCTGCAGCTTTTGGGTGTGTGTGTGTGGGGGGGAATCTTGCATACCCATTTTTGCATTACAGAATGCCTACAGCCTTTGAATGTATGAAATTGTAATAAGAGAAGTAGAAAGCAGCTCCCCACCCCACTGTACCTCTGCATCAGTGCTCAGCATCCAAGGAGTAGTGCAGTATAACAATGGAAAGGCAACTAGTGCTACACAAATTGTTTTCCATTTCTGCAGAGGTGGGGTGTGTGAAATATGAACAAGTATTTACTGTGTATTGGCCCTGGGCTAGCAAGAGGCCCACATTCCAGGAATCATAACAGAGTGGTTGTGCTTTCTATCCTTCTATGATACAAGGAAAGCACCCGCCCAAGTTGGCATCCCAGTTGCCATATTGTACAACATTTCCATCTCACTCCCTTGGTAGGCTTGGAAAAGAGGCTAGAAAGAGCTACTTCTTTCTAAGGCTTTATTTTTTATTTACTGGACCATTTTAGATCTTACCTTTCTTCCAAAAAGAATTCTCTCATTATGGTGATATCAAACTGGGGTGATATTACCCTCACATGACTGTACTCTAGCTGCCTCCTGTGTAATCCTGGGATTTGCAGTTTAGGGAGGGGTATTTAACATTCTCAGCCAGAGAGTGCTTAGGTCTCAGTAAACTACAAACTGCAGAATTCCATAGGAGGCAGCCATAGCAGTTAAAATGGAGTAACAGTGCTATAACAGTGTAGTGTGATAATAACAGAACCCTGAAGACTTATGGAAACCACTGAGTACTGACGTTCATGGAGGGAAGGATTAGGTATAATGATTCTCTAGCTCTCCTGTCTTCAGGTTTATATTGGGTTAAAACTCTGAGAAGCTGGAAAGCATCTTTCTAGCAATAATTAACACGGGGGGGGGGCTTTTGAAAATGGCCCTTTTTTCATTCTGATAACAGGACTTTTAGGGAAAGTCCTGTACTTGTGGTGGGATTGCAAACCAATTAAGGATTTTTACAAAAGGGATTAGCAATCTGTTTTTTAATAATTGTTTTAAAATGAAAACTTCTTTAAAACTTGTTTGAAATACATTTGCCAATTTAAGAACCTCCTTGGAAATATCACTTTGAGAGTGGTGGAGGAAGAGGCAGCTCCTCAAGCGGTTAGAGTTTACCATCTGGCTGACAAAAGCCACCAGCCATTGTTAAGAGGAAAAGCTATCTTTCATATTTTCTTTTTCATCAAATTTGCAGAGATGTACAAGACCCGCACATTAATCCAGTATGGGATTACATGCCCTATAGAGATCTCAGCCTAATCCTTAATGGTGATGTTTTTCATGCTTTTAATTTAAAGACCCATGAGAACACTTGCTTGTCACCCCCATGTCAGCAAGCATTTTCTCAGAAAAACTACAATGTAGAATTAGCTTTGAGGATCTCAGACTACATGTTACATAAAGCACATGTTTGTCTACTTGCAATGATCCAACCTAATTATTTTACAAAAAGCAGGCATGGAGGATGCCAGTATAGTTTGGGATCCTGACACAGACAGACCCAGAAGCGTGAAGGCTTATCTCTTTCCTTCTCACATCCTTTCCCCTCCCAAAATGGCACCTGCAGCTAGCTACTCCTTGTCCCAAGGGTGTTCTTTGCAGGCTAAACCAGCACCAAGAGAATAAAATGGGAATGTTGGTTCTCATCCAGATTGGTGGATGGGGTGGCTCATAACTGGTTTGAATTGTGAGTGAGGGTGAGGGTGAAAGAAAACAAGAGGGTTCTAGGCTCATATTTTAAAGCAAAGGTTCAGCATAATGTATAATTTGACCCTGAGAAAGACCTTGGAACAGCAAACCACTTTTTCTCCCAGTAGCAAAAGGATTATTCTAACTCTGAATGTTGTAGCTGAATCCTGAAACTACTCTCCCAAGTCTGAAGGATATACATGTGTGCCTCTCTAGAGCACATCCATTTAAAATACTCAGAAACTGCAGGCTCTCCTGCTTCCATGTATGGAATAGGGGTGTGCACCAGATTTTACACATGCATGCCCTTCAGTGCATTTGGGTTGTACTTAGACATCTGTAGCCAAGTACAGAGTGTAAAATGAGAACTGGCCCAGTCTCTCTCATGTCTGTTGAAATTTGCTTTGCATCAGTTGTCCAACAAGATGTATTCAGGGACTTACCAGAGTGCTTGTGTATTAAACATTAATAGCACAGTCCTGCACATGTCTACTCAGTCATTAGTTCTATTGCATTCAGTGGAGATTACTCTCTGAAAAGTGTGTATATAGGATTGCTGGCTGAGACAGAAGGTAGCCTTAGGGGGATGAATGGAAGGTCCCTTCTCCCTTAGCCTGATCTTGGAATATTCTTCAATTCCACAATGATGCAAATTCAGTAAGATTTTGAACTGGGCTTCATTGTTGCTTTTTCAATCAAGAATGAAGCCCAATTCAAAATCTTACTGAATTTGCATCATTGTGGAGCACTTCAGAGAACCTTACTTACCGCTGAAGAATTTAAGGAACTTGCAAGTTACTTGAGTTATGTATGTGAGGAATCTCTTAATTTACAAGTTCCATTGGGGTACGAAACAAACCTATTTAGGGAAGCAGTGGAATGTCTTTCTGTTAGAATGGTGAAGATGTTGGGAGAAGATGATAAGGAAAGCACAGTGTGGAATATAGTGGGACCTTGGTATCCGCTGGGGTTTGGTTCCAGGATACCAAAATTGGTGAAAGTTCAAGTCCCATCATATACAGTGGTGTAGTAAAATGGCTTCCCTTATATAAAATGGCAGTATCAAGGTTTGCTTTTTGGATTAAAAAAATATATTTTCAAACCATGGTTGGTTGAATCTATAGATGCAGAATCTGTGGATGTGGAGAGATTACTGTACTTTAGGTGTATATTATTGGATAATCCAATTTACTTTCTGGTCTTCAAATTGGTTTGAAACCTTTTTTTAAAAAAAAGAAATTCAACTTCCGGAATCTACCACCCAGGACAATCTGTTTCATGCAGACCGGGGAAGCTGGGGGTGGTAGTCCAAAAGAGGAGCTTTTCCAAACTGAATGAAATTAGGAAAGTCCTGGGCAGCAGAGCCACTCAACACAGTAGACGGTGTCAAGAGCTCAGTGCTATGTTTGATTTATCTATTTTAAACAAAAACCAAAGACATTATGGGAGGAAGAAGCATATATGTATGAACAGTGATTATACAACCTGATTCACAGGATCAAAAGAAGCAAGAAGGAACACATTTAAGATTATCTACCAAGGGAGATATTTTCTCGATTAAGGTAACTTTTTCTCCTTTTCTATTGTTAACATGGAGGCTATTCGATAATGTACAGTAGGATCCCCGTATCCGTGGGGGGTTGGTTTCAGGCCCTACCATGGATGGGGAAATCCGCAGGTAATAGCAAACACCGCTGCCACCAGAACCCTCCCTCCACCCACTGCGCTGGAACCCCCTCCGTAAGCTCGCCTCTTCCCTCCCACCCACCCTGGTGTTGCCATCTGCAGATAATTGAATCCTCAGATAGCAAATCAGTGGGTGCTATTGTATTTGCAAAATCAGTGCCTATAGACCTCACCCAGCTATGAGAAGTGCTAAATGGTGATGGACCTGTTCTGCCTGGCCGAGATGAAAGGAAGAATTATTTCCCAGTTAGGGATGAAAATTGGAAGGAAAACTTAAGCCTTTCTATTCCATGCTGGGCTCCTGTGCTGGATTGGATGGCCAGCAAAGCAGGCTTGTAGTCATCTTAGCTTTGTCCTAAATGAGGGAGGGAAGATGGGAATTTTAGTTCAATAACATGCAGGGGAAGGGTCATACAATCCAAAGCCATGTCCCAGATCTTCCCCATCTTTTCCTTTGCTTTGTAAGCCAGAGTTGAGCCCATCTAAGCCCAAAGCACCTATATTACACTGTCTAAGAAATTAATCTCCAGATTCCTTGCATATTCACAGAGGAGGCTAGGATGTAACATTCTATGCAGCTGGGCCAGATCCTCAAGTCACTTCCTGTTGTGTTTATTGAGCTTTTTTACAGTTGTGTGTAAATTAGAAAGTACACCCTCTTTGAATTCTATGGTTTTACATATCAGGACATAATAGCAATCATCTTAATTCCTATGTAAGCAGTAAGGGTGTACTTAGTTTTTCACGCATGGTTTCTCCATTTTGGTTTTATTTTAGTTGAATAAATGATGACATGGTGTAGTATGTCATGTGTTGTTGTTCATCTGAGGTTGTATTTACCGAATTTTAATGCCTGCTAAGGAACAGGTGATTGTTATTATGTCCTGGTATGTAAAACCATAGAATTCAAAGAGGGTGTACTTTCTTTTCCACACAACTGTATATCCTGAGTGGTAAATCTTGAAGTACAGGTACTAATCATGAGATTCCCCATAACCACCACCTCAAAAAGTGTCCAGAAATGCAATCAGCTAGGATGAGCCATATCAGCAACTCAGTTTCACCAATCTGCCTATCCACTGGGAGCAGGTCTTAAAGGTAAATCTTAGTTGGCCATTCAAGACTATAAGTCTCCCTGTAATACTTTGTGTTGCAGTAGGAGTAGCTCAACAATACAGTATATTATTGCTGGGGGAAATCCATTCCCCTTTTCCTTCCCCTGTGAAGCTTCCAGTTAAATCCAGAGGAAACATGAAAGCCTGAAGGGTGAGGTAGACAGCAGCAGCATCAAAACATCCTGGCACAAGTCTTTGTGAGCCCTGGCTCCACTATACCATCCTGCTTTCCTCTGGTGAGCTCAAGGTGGCCTACAGCACTCTCTCCTTCACCACTTTTATCCTCACGTCCTGTGAGGTAGATCGGGTGAAGAGAGAAAGGAGAGAGAGAGAGAGAGAGAGAGAGAGAGAGAGAGAGCGCATGTGGGATTGGCCCAAGATCACCCAGTAAAGTTAACAGCACAGTCATCTAATCTTGAAGTCCCCAAAATATGGAAGTGAGTAGGGCTGCAGTCCTAATACACACTAGGAAATAAGCTCTATTTGGTATAGTGTGGTTTCTGAGGAAACGTACATAAAATGACTCTATGTACAGTTGTACCCCCATATCCATGGGGGATTGGTTCTGGGGGCCCTGCAGATAGCGAATTCCATGGATAGTGAACGCCATCCCAGGGGCCAACTAGCCTCCTCCCCTTCCCCCTTCGCCCCTGCCATGGTCCTGTCGCAGCGACAGGAGCTGTCCCGAGGGAAGGGGGGTGAGATTGCTCCTCCTCCTCCCTTCATCCCTGCGATGGCCCCGCCACAGTGGTGATCGTGGAGGCAAAGGGGGATGCCCCTTCGCCCCCATTATTGCTGCCACAGCATCCAGGAGCCCTCCCAGGGGAATGGACGGGGGAGGTGAGATTCCTCCTCCCCCTCCCTTCCCCCCACCATTGCCAACCCGTGGATCTACGCTTGGCATGCAGTGGATGCAGGGGTGCTACTGCATCTTTTAATTGCAGGCAGAGCTAGTTTGTACCAACCCAAGCTGGCAAAAGGGCCCTTTTAACCCAGCTGCAACCTATGAATCCCAAAGCTATGTTGTGTCCAGATGACCTTACAAGATCCTCTATCCACAAGATGCAATTGCATGAGTCACTGGCCCACTGAATCACCTGAGATAATCAATTCTGTCTAATTGGGATTGAGCTCAAGTCTACTCCTCTATTCATCTCTGATTGCAGGCCAGTATTTTGGGACCAACATCTGTCCAGTTTCCTACATTAGAATCTTTAAAAACTCCCATTCTTTTCATCCTCTTTATGAATAAATTAGTGACCTTTGGTATGTTCTTATCAAAATCAAGCTAAACAAAACTCTCAGCCCCATCTGCACTGGCTAAATTCAATAAACACAGCCATTCCCAGTCTGGAGAGGTTCTTCCTGCTGTTATTAAAGGTGAGGAGCCTGTCAGAAAAAAAGAGGCTGCAACCACCCTGATTCAGCACCACAAACAGCAATGAATTATTTATTTATTTTTAAAAAATGAATAACAAATGGAGCTATGACAGCAAGGAACACCTGAACTGTAAGGAATCTCTTTCGTTTTGCCAATTTAAAACAAGCAGGCAATTACAATAAAAATGATAAAAACAAAAAACAAAAGAAAGCATCAGCATTAACACAACAAAGAAAATCATTTTGTCTCTTCTAGTCCTTCATAGTGTACAGCAGATATAAAGCACTCAGTCCCATAAAAAGAACTGAGAAAAAGAAACCACGATCAGGAATTGTAATGATTTATTTTTGTATGTAGCCATACATACAACTTTTTATGTTACATGGTTTTAAAGAAATAATTGGGGGTGGGAGAATAAATTTGTAAATACCATGTCTTAAAACATTTTATTTATAATGCTAAAAGAGAAAAGAGTAATGTATTTTTTCCCATTTTTCTAGGGGGAAAGGCTGTGGGGAGAAGCCTAGGTTTTTCTTAATTTCTTAGTCTGTACTCAACAGATTTCTTTCTGAGTGGGCACTTGGTCAGTTTTGCTTTTTTTCTGCATCTATTTTTTATTAAGTTCTTAAGTTTGTTTATATAAAATCATTTCAAATTTTTGTAAAGTTCTTGCAAAAAAAACCTTCACAAAACAAACGGAATTCTGTCACATAATAATAAATAGTAAAAATAATTTTTAAAAGTTTAAATGATAATTAAATAAATGGACATATTAAAACATCACTATTTGAAAACAATAGAAAATCATTTAGAAACAGGCCAATAACAAGAGAAGGAGGTCAGAGGGTATGTGGTTGTTGTGCTCTCAGGCAAAGGGGAGAGATCTTCACTTCCTGATTCAGATCAAATGCTGGAAAGGTTCCCATTTCTTGACCTGTGCTGTGCCACTGGTGCCTTTAACCTGAACTACAGTGGGCCCTCCAGAACCACAGGAGTTTGGTTCCAGGACCCCCCACAGATGCCAAAAAATGCATGTGGTCAAGCCCCATTGTGTTCAATTGCTGTGACGAGAACACACACAAACTTCAGTGTGATCATTCTCTTTGCTGCCATTGACTAATATAGGGCATGGCAATCTGCAGACAGTCCAATCCGCAGATTAGGAGCTCACAATATGGAGGACCACTGTACTGCTATGTTTGCTTGTGCAGTTGGGCAACCATGGGCAGAAGGAGCAAACCTACTGGAGACCTAGATTCTTTCTTCCTTGGCAAAAAAAAATGTTCATGCTTGCTTTGGGTGGGCACTTTTAAAATGGCAATGGCGGGGGGCTGTGACTTAGTCCAAATGGGCAATCTGATGTTTGGTTTTTGTAGGTCCAGCATCACACAGCATCCTGGTGAGTGACAGCACTGAATAAGTTACTATCTCCGGACCTGTTGAATGTAGGGTTAACTGCATCCTTGGCACTTTTTGCCAACAAGACTTCAACGAATGCTGCAGTTGACATTATCTGTTGTTGCAAATGAAACTCAAGTCTACAGTAGCAAAAACAGAGTGGTATAGTGGTTTAAGTGTTGGACTAAGACTCTGGGAGACCAGGGTTTGACTCCCTGCTCAGCCGTGGGAACCTACTGGTTGACCTTGGGCAACCTACACTCTCTCAGCCTCTCTCAGAGCAAACCTGCTCTGAACAAATGTTGCCAAGAAGACTGTAGGATAGGGTCACCAGAAATTGGAGTTGACTCAAAGACACATAACAACAACTACTACAACAGCAACTGATGGGGATGAAAAGGAAGCTAGCTAAGCCAGCAGTAATAGGAGGCCATCATGGAAACCATCCTTTTTTGCATGATGCTCTTTGAGGTGTGTTTTGATGCTGAGAAGAGAGGCTGGAGTGGGGTTGGGTTGTTCCATTTATGGAGGTGGCCTAAGTTCCATGTTTAGATAGCTCTTCCTCTGGTCATGGAAGAATGATAGCATACAAATCTATCTTGTTCAGAGCTAGACAAGTGTTCCATCTAGCCCAGAATGGATGACACTGGCTTGTGGTAGTTCTCCAATGTTTCTGACAAGTATTTTTCGTGTCTACCTGGAGATGCTAGAGTTGCACTTGCATACAAACATATGTCTATCATAGAGCTGTGGCCCTTCCTGGAAGCACTTTTTTTGTGTGTCCCCATGAATTTCATAGGGCTTTCTTAGACAAGGAATGGATACTCAGAGGTGGTTTTGCCAGTTCCTTCTTCTGAAATACAGCCCATAGCACTTGGTATTCCTTGGAGGCCTTCCATCCAAATCCTAACCAGGGCTGACCCTGATTAGCTTCCAAGATCCAACAGATGACTTTAAGCCATTTAGGCCCATTTTTTTACTGCACCATAATTCTTTTCCTACTTTCCCCAAACCTAGAAATGATTAGGGCTGCATTAGCACTTGGTGCTTCAAATGGAAGGAAGTCAGAGTCCTGATGATCAGATACATTGTACCTTGAAAGGGATGATACATCATAGAGCTGTTCCAGGTTGCGTATACCTCAGGAAACCAATTGCAGTTGAAACTGGTTTTCTTGGCTCAGCTGTGCATCTTGTGTACAAACAAACCACATCAGAGAATAGATTGCATATGTGAGCTATATACAGACATATACAGATAAACAGTATACCTGTCCCACTTTTGGCACACTTACACAACTTGAAGCCCTCCAGATGTGTCTGGTCTACATTTCCCATCACTCCCAGCCAGTATGCCCATTGGCCATACTGTTTGGGAGATGTAGTCTGACAGCTGAGGAGAGCACTGGCTCAAGGATGACTGACCCATGAGAACAGTCTTTGTGGGAATATATGGCCGTGGGTTCCCAGAGGACCAATGCAATATGGGTGGTGTCTCTGGAAACCTCTTAAAAATAGGAGTGAGAATCATGTCACCCTCCAGCTGTCATTGAACTACAACTCGGCATTCCTTATCATTGGCTATGCTGGCTGGGGCTGATGGGAGGTGCACTTCCACAGCAGCTGCAAGGCCACACAGTTCCTATTCCTGACTTAAAAGAAGGCAAAGAGTTGCCTGAGCAACTAGTCACAAACTCTGCTCTGGCACCAGTCCTACACAGGTATGGCTCTGTTGCACAGCCACTTTATGTTCTAGGGAGGCTCATTGTTGGACTTCACATGTAATTTTATCTTCCAGTAGCATTGTGAGCCCTGTATACTAATGATAGCAATCCCAGCAGCATGAAAAAACCATCACTGTTGTCACGAAGTCCCATATATTTGTCTCCTGGGATTTACACTGCCTAGGGTGTGGTGGTAGAAGAGATGTTTAGACATTCATCTCCTCTCTCCTTCCCCATCACTTTTCCACAAATATAAAGGTGAGGAATGGAGGATGTTGCTTTTAAAAATAAGGTGTGATTTTTCACATAATCACAAGATTCCAGGATTGGAGTTGTTAAGTAGGTAAACTTGGAAGGTTTCCAGTTTGAGGCTCACAGTAAAACATACCAAGAAGCTATTGCTAAGGGGATTAGCTAAGAAGATAGCAAAGCAGCTTGAAGAAGCCTCCATTGATCGGTGTCTGGGTGCTGATGTAAGGCCTTCTAGCCAAAGGCCTGAAGATGCAGATGGGGCCTTTTAGAAACTGTTGTGCACATGTGGGTGAGATTCTCTTCTGCCTCTGTCTCCCTCCTCCTAGCATAGTACCTGAGCACTACAGACAGGGTTAGCCAGTCAGCCTCCCTCCCTTTTGCCTGTACAGTACATGCAGCTGTAAGTGAGCCAGGTATCCAACCAGATTCTATGCAGGAGTGCAGGGAATGTTGCTGGCAAGGGGGACTGGCTGGGGTGTTGGGGCTCTCGCCATGCCCTGCATGTTCCACGTGACACTTGTTTAACAGTGTAACCAGGTTATCCATGTATTTCCTGCTCCTCCCTTCCTTCCCTTCCTCCTCCCCCCATGAATCTGCAAATTGGCACTAGTGGCCCACCCCCATCCTCCAACATTGGGGTGTTTTTTTTTTTGCCCATGTTCTTAAAGAGTGTATCTGTTTCTGTCAGTTCTGGGGTTCCAGGGAACCTGCAGATATACCCCCCTGCTTTTCCCTTGGTGATCTCTCCCTTTTGGTTACAGAGTCCTTCAGCACTTAGGGAGTGTTTGCGTTTGAAAACCCCAACTTGTAGTATTTTAATCATGCTCTCTGAAACCTGAGGCAGTTTAGCTTAGAGAAACTAGAGATTATTTTATTTTATTTTATTTTATTTTATTTTTAATATCGGTGGAACCAAAGTCCCACATTTGTAGAAAACCTTGACACCTTACATAGCCCTGCTAGCCTGGTTTTGGAAGCAAATTCTGGAAACAGAAGACATTTTTCCCAAGAAAGATTAAATGCCTGGTCTTTCTTGAACTCAATTGATTTGGATCCTGTTTGCATTTGTGTTTAGCATAGTACCACACCATCATTATGCCTGTGCCTCTTGCATTGCTCTTGCCTCATTTTTTCTTTACTTCTCTCTGTTCATGGTCAGATATCAGCCTTTCTCAGCCTGGTGGCCTCTGGCTGTGCTGGCCTACAGTCCCTATAATCCCTATAAGAGTTGTAATCCAACATATCTGGAAGGCACCGATTTGGGGATACACCCTTCTCTTTGTACTTATCATTCTAGGTGACCATTGATGACATTGTGCATTTGATGCTGTGGGCCTATGTGACAAGAAACCCATTAGTCTTGAAGTTGCTGTTAGGACATTCAGACTGGCATCCTGTTAGCAACCTATGTGCAAATAAGTCTCTATTTGTAGACAGGGTGCAGAAGGCTGCACTCTTGCCTTTGCACTTTGTCCAAAAACCTCTCATGCCCAGCAGTGTTAAGCTCTAGGAGGGGCTGCTCCTCCTCCTTACTAGAGGGAAGGAGAAGAAGGGGAGAGGCAATTCAGACCATAACAAACCAGCTGGTCTGAGCTTTTGAGGGAAGAAAAAGAGGGTCATTCTTAAATTTCTGCCTCCCCCACTCTACAACCAGCTGCTTCTCTATGGTCTGAATTGCCTCCCCCATCTCTCCTGTCTCCTGGTAAGCAGCAGCAGCCCCTCCACCCGGGTTTGGCAGTTGCCAAGCCCTGTAAGGATATACAGCACTGCACACGTAGAGCTATGGACACATTTAGGATTGTGGACTCTGTTGGTTTTGCTACTAGTAGCTACTCTAGTAGTAGTTGAATTTGATGGTTTTAGATTTTGATGCTTACATTTGGGTGGGGTGCTGCTCTTTCCAACTTCAGTGGTGATGTCAAGCAGAGCTAGAAAGGATCTAGTTGGAAACTACTAGTGACTTGTCATTAATTCCTTTTCCCCAGGGATGGTGGCATAACTAAATTACACCTGTAAAGTGTTACTTTTAATGTTTCTTTTACATATACTGTATTGTGGCCTCATTAAAAGGTGGAGGAGGAACATCACATGGCTCAAGTGCTGGTTCGTGCCGTGCCTTGTGCTGTTCTGTGAGTGTTAAGGTGATGATGAAGTGGATGGGAGGAAAGTATGTTTTGTACTGAAGGTTAGTTGCTTGTAGGATTCAGAGTTTTAAAATGTAACTAAGCAGTAACTATATGTTGTCTCTCTTTTTTTTTGAGAAACATGAAGGTAGACATACTTTTTAAAGAATTGCAACTATAATGGCAGCTATTGATAACAACAACTAATTACTTTTAACAATTAACACTTGAAGCTCTGTTGTTAACTATGTGGTTGCTGGAATGGTACGCAGTATCTTCTCTCATTCCTATCAGGTGTAGGCATAGCCCAGATGGTGGTGGAGTCACCATCATCATCACCATCATCTAATTTATAGGGCACTTTTTGACCACAAAGGTTCCAAAAGCATTATAATAAAACATCATTAAAAAGTACAAAAATCCACACTAACTAGATCTCATTTTAAAAAGGAGAAACTGTTCTAGTTCTCCTAGGAAGCTGGTTGGAATAAAACATCTTTTGATGGCTAACTACAATGGGAAAAGGACGTGATGAATTTCTCTGTGGAGGGAATTCAATATTACAGGCACCGTCACTAAAAAAAAAATTGGCATAATTTTATTTCATATGGAGGTGGCATATAAAGTAACAGCTCTCCAATAAATGCAATGTGGCAATACAGGAGAGTGGGAACGATATTTGATATAGGGGAAAGTGTCCTTTTATGTACCCCAACTTTTGACAATCCAGGACTTTAAAGGTTAAAACCAGCACTTTGAATTTATTCCAGAAAAACAACAACAAATAGGCAGTACAGATTTTTTTAAATGGATGTTAAAATGATTTCTGCAGCTAGTAGGAAACAAAGTAGATGTTGCCAGACCAAGCTGAAGTTTCCAAAATGTCTTGAAGGGCATCCATGTATGGAATATATTGCAGCAATGAAGGTGAGAATTTGCCAGAACATGCACTGTAGTAGATAAGTCCTTTGTCTCTGGAAAGGTACACATCTGTTATGCCAGCCAAAGCTGGCGGAAGATGTTCCTGGCTACAGCTGACACACCTAGACATCCAGAAGTACAGGAGCACTCCACTACTGTGAACCTGTTCCCTGTGGAAGAAATTGTTCCCATCCATGGCTGGCAGATTTCCCAGATTCAGGTTGACAGCTGAATCTTTTCTAGATTGAATTTCAGTATTGTTCACCAATAACCCAGTTTAAAAATATCTTCAGGCAATCATTCAGAGGTTACAAGGCCCAGAATTGTAGGTAAGGAATAAACTGAGCCAAGTTATCACCAATGCATTGATTATACCATGCCTCAAATCTCCAGACAATCTCACCTAGAGGTTTCTTGTGAATGTTAGGCAGTGCCGTTGGCAAGATGGAGCTCCATAGGAAAGTGCCCATGAATAACACAGATCTCCAGCCCATCTTTCTGAAACTTATGCCCCATAAGGTGATGTCATAGAAGCCCACTGAGGGGCCCAGACAAATCAACAGGGTAATGATTCATTTGTCACCCTCCCCACCCGTTATGTGTCATCCACCAAGGGTAACACAGATAGTTTCTGTATGGGATCCTGTCGGGGGAAAAAAAACAAATGTACATTGTTCTGGATAGTTTCTTTCATCCCAAAGTACTTGGGAGCTATAGTTTCTGTGTCAAGCCTGCTCAGCCATCTTGGGTAGAAAAGGAAAGTTGAAAAACTTTCTGTAGGAAGGAAGCCAGAAGACCCAGCTCATGAGAGTATCTAGTCCATTTTAGTGTTTATGTAGCAGCCACAGTCTCTGGTATGGGAAGGGATGTACAGTGTATATATTAGTAGCCACTGATAACCCCATCCTCCATGAAGTTGTTGCATCCCTTTTTAAAAAAAGTTTTTATTGACAGATTCAAAGCTATATTTGTTCATACATAATTCAATTGATTTCTTAACTCAATTTTCCATTTATAAAATAAAACTCCCTTCTCTCTCTCTGCCTTACATTCTTCATTCCATTCACATATCAATATCATTAAATAACTCCAATTCCTTTTCTCCTTTATTTACATTCTAAATCCACTCTTTATGTCTTCTCTTTTTATTCTCTTTCTCATACTCTCTCACATAACAAATAATTCTTCCTTCCCTAATCTTCTTTTTTCCTTATAAGTTTTATCCAGTTTGCTTAGAATCCATCTGTTTTAAATAAAATTAAATACATAAATTCTAACTCATAGTTTAGCAATACATAGTCTATTGTATAAAATATGATGTACTATATGTATAATATGTTGCACTAGTATTACAATGTTTCTTAACATAACCTACTTTATTTACAACATATAATCTCATCACCACTATAATCACATACACCTATACTCACATATACTTATTCAATCACTTGACTTCCTGCCTAGCAGTTCCTGTGTTTATTGTGTAAAAAAAGAAGAAGCCTAATCTCCATACTGCATTTAAATTTGACAATTCTACTGTTAAATTGTATCCCTTTTAAAAACTGTCCAGGTTGGCAGCCGCAACCACTTTTTGAAGAAGTAGTCTGTATCGTCTTAAGTATTTCCCCGACCCCATCAGTTTTTTGGTTGTTTGTGCATGATGCAGTTCATGGGTGACAGCAGCCAGACCATTATATTCCATCAAGATGTCAACCCAAGACAGTTCTCTCCTGGCTTTCAGATTTCTTGTGAAAATTAAAGTGGGAATAAAGCTGTAGAAAACATGAAGATTGTTTGATCTCCATGTCTGCACTGAGTGTGCAAATACAGATACAGGAATTTCAGGTGGTTAGGAGAAATAATGTGCTTTCCCAATTGGCCTCTTGCTGGAAAATCACTGTGGACACAGATCCCTTCAATTTCACTTCAATGTCTGAACTACATTAATTGTTCATTTCCTCCCCACCATAAATACTCAACTATATGAGTTTTTATTAGAAGCAGTATAAGAGGTTATTATTTCAGCAGTCTTTTAATGCCAAGGCAGATGAGAGGAATTAAGACTTGCCCCCTTGGAGTGGGGTGAACTCTTTAGTAGGTATTATTGGCTAGCAATCATTGCTTTTGGCTATGGAGAACCAGAGCATTTGAGTACCTTTCCCTAGGCCAGAGATGGCCTTTGCTGGTCTGAAAACAATATATTTCAACAATATGTCTCGGTCCCCACATGCCTGCATCGAGATCTCTCCAAACCAACTGAACTACAACAGAAACAACATCTGATACAAAATGTAGATCCATGACGACTCCGACACCATCACTTTTCTTCTCCTGTATGACTTTTAAAGATGTTTTGCCTGATGAAGAAGCCAGCAGAGCTTTGAAAACTTGCATGTTTTGTGCATTTTGGTTGGGCAATAAAAGTATTGCTCTTCTGTCGATTTTGTTGTACGGTATTTTGCTGTATGGCCAACACGACTACCCCTGAATATATCAGCAGTAAGAGAATGTTAAAACTGGAACACAGTTTGTGACACCATCATGGAAACAACAGTAATTTCAAAACATTTCGGCCTTTCATGGGACTCTGTTGTACTGTGTGCTTGTTTCTGGATCCATATTGGCATTTTAGGATTGATTATCTTCAAAGGGTCTTTGGATGTTGCATAATATTGTACAACATTACAATATGTCCCTTGCATCTGAGATCAGGGTGAGTAAACACATAACATATTGGATTATAAAATGGTCCAGAAATTAAAGTTTAAAAACTCTGTTTCAACACAACATATGCTCAGGGTCCCTTCTGGCTTCCCACCAAGTACAGTCGTCCCTTCACATTCGGTTTGGTTCCAGGACCCCCCGTGAATACCCAAATCCGTGAATACTCAAGTCCCATTATATGCAATGGCATAGCAAAATGGAGGTTTGTTTTTTTGATTATTATTTTTTAAAGAATATTTTCAAGCCGTGAATACTTAAAACCTTGAATGCCAAATCCGTGAATGTGGAGGGACAACTGTATTGAATTGGTGTGATATCAGCTTTGAAACAACAACAACAATGCACCACTAAAATCCTGCTAATCAGGGAAATGGGAGTCACTCCCCCTTCTGGACAGCTGACCAGCAGAACCTGAGCTTTGTTCTCAAGGGCTGCTGCTCATGTGCCTGTCCATCTGTTGGATCAGGGAAGGGAACTGCACACATTGCACCTGCACTGGACACCTGATTTTCCATCCAGTTAGGGATATGTACAGAGAAGTGCTGTTTATATAGCAACAGAAATAGTATTTCTGAATTCCCCCTTATTTGCATCAGGGTGAAAGAAGCAAAAACCCACTTTAAAAACCAACCATTAAATCATCTTTGCTTATCCTTGGGTAACAACCCTGATACCTCTACCAGTCTAGAAGATGAATGTAGGAGTTCTTGTCTTAATTCCCAGTGGCTGCCTAATCCAGATATGAATGGCCTTGTCCTCCAGGACATGAAGCCCACCTTCCTTCCTCCCTCCCCTCCCCAAACCCCCTACTTCTCCTTGTTTGTCTGTCTCTCTCCCTAGTTCCCCTTCTTGGAGAGGAGGGAACTGTATGTGTCATTGTTGGTGTGGGTGTGTTGGGTGCATGTAAGAATAGCAGCATTCGGTGGCTGGCAGTCCTTGTGCCTCCTGTCGCCTGGGCATTCAATGCTGCATTGTCCTGAATGGCTGGCTGGGTAGGCCATTGTTTTGCATGCTGTGCTTGTCTCCGGATGGGGAGAGGGGAGAAATGGAGGTGGCCATGAGTGTGGTGTGTGTGTGTGTGATGGTCGGTGGTGCACATTTATTTGTGTCTCTTTTTAACTCTTTATGTTTTCCCCCTTCCTTCTCACAATAAATTGGGTGGAGAAGGAAGAAGAGATTATGATGGTTTAGTCTCATTTTTGGTATGGAGATGTGATTGGGGCCTTGGATTTTACAAACTGGGCGTGCAAAGCAAAGGACATCTGGCTTATGCGGCTTCTTTCCTTCACCCTGAAAGGGGATTTCTAGATAAAAGCTTGGGATGGGACTTCTCTATTCTAGAATGAATAGAAAAGATAGGGTAAGTGGATCCCATCTACAAAAAGCATTGTTGCCCCACCCCCAAATCCAAGAGGTGGATGCTGATGAACGTGATCTCTTTTTATGTGTCTTTCGGTGGCTGAGCAAGTAGGGCACATGCTTCAGTCATATTTAGCAAGTGCCTGGGTAGATGTCTGTGAGTGGCAGAGAGGGAGGAGGAGGTGGTGGCGGTGAGAATGGGCGTCTGATTCTTGCCACGCTTTGCCAGCCCAAACCCCCTTGCAGGCATGTGAACCTTGGCTATGCAGATGCCTCTGAGGCTGATGACGGGGCTGTGTTACCAAGTTAATACTCAGAGCCTTGCATTTCTAGTGGCAGCGGCTGGATGAAGTAGTAACATCACACAATCTTGGACACAGAATGAGAAATGAGCTGGACTGTTCTTCTCACTGGCAGTTCCCCCTTCTCCTCTGATCTGGCTTTGGGATGCAAACACTGAGAAGAAGGCTTGTCCCCTGCCCACCTCTAGAACAGCTCAATGGAGTGGCATATTTGGGAAGCTGCGCTTCCAAAATTTGCAATGGGTATGTTTTCCATAGCCCAAATCTCACCTGAGCATGACAGAAAAACAGGGATTTTCCAGTTTCATTTTGCTGTTAAGAAAAATACCCACATTAATCTGTTCTGTTTTGATGGTGATGTGTTGTCGTGGCTAAGGTGAGTGTGACCTAGAAAGGTCCAGTTCACATTTTGCTTCAGCCAGGGACTCAGTGAGGTGGTCTGTATATAAATAAGGCAATACTTGGTCAGCCTCAGTTCCAGGGCTGGCTTAAGGTGAAGAACAGGATACTATGATCTTGTCTATATGGGGGGAGGGATACAAACATGTCTGAAAAAGCAGGCATTCTCAATTATGCAATCTGTCTTAACAGTCAAAAGAGCCCCTCTAAACTTCGCATGACCCCTAGCCAAGATGGCAGCTGCAAGTGATTTACTCGCGCTTTTAAATCTGCTGCTGCCATTAAAAAAAAAAAAGTTTGCCATGGTGCACACGTGTTATTTGGTATTTACAAAAAAAAAAAAAAGAGAGAGAGAGAGAGAGAGAATATAAGATTGCCATTTTATCAACTTACTGGACCCTTGCTTAGCCAAAAATCCAACATGGCAGCAGCAGGACTTTGTTTGCTAGCCCGCCCCCATGCTCGTCCAGCCAATCAGATTATGCTGCCTGTTGTATCTTTGCGAATGCGAGTGTTCAAATGATAGCACATTCACATGTCGTACAGAGGTTTTTTAAAAATCCAGGGGAAGCCCCAGATGCTCTGTACACAGAAGTCTTGTCTATATGAGGTGGGTGGGAATACGAAGACATTTGAAAAGGCAGGCATTCGCAATGATGTGACCTGTCTTCATGATCAAAAGAGTCCCCCTAAGCTCCACATGACTCCTAGCCAAGATGGCAACCACGAGTGGTTTACTGTTGATTTTAAATCTGCTGCTGTCATTAAAAAAAAAGTTTCCAGTGGTGCGCACAAGCAACACTTTGTATTTACAAAAAAAGAAAAAAAAAAAAGAATAAGATTGCCATTTGATCCACTTACCAGACCCTTGCTTAGCCAAAATTACAACATAGAGGCCGCAGGTGCTCTCCGTCTTTACCATCCCTGTCCCCATCCTCATCCAGCTAATCAGATTGTGCTAACTGTTTGTATCTGTGCAAATGCGATCACCCAAACAATCACACATTTGCACGTCATATGGAGCTTTTTAAAAAATCTGTACAAAGCCGGATTTTGACACATGGACTTTGCGGTGGATTTGGCTGCCCCCCCCTTCTGAATGACACGTATTTGTGCGCATGTCCATATGAACAGATTGCATTCCGTTCATATGCTGTTCATATTTTTTTGACTGTATAGACAAGCCCAGAGTTTGTGGTGGATTTGGCTGCCCCCCATCTGAATGACACATGTTGATGCAAATGTCCATATGAATGGATCGCCTTCCATTCGCATCCCGTTAGGATTATTTTCACTGTTTAGACAAGCCCTAAGCCCCTTCTGTATTATTCCATGTGCAGAGGATGATGCAACTGGCAGCTGAATGATCTGCTTCAGCCCTTGTAACAGCACATTACTCTTCCACTGCTCCCTTGAGTAGTGAGTTAGCTTAAAGGGCAGGACAGCCTATGTGGCATAAAAAAACCTGATCTCCAGCATCTCTCCGTTGCCTCTGCCTTCCACTGTCTGCTGCCTCACGCTATCTAATGGTAGGGCCTTCACTGTTTAATCCCCACTTGTAAGGTGAGTTTAATAACCCTATGCTACCATACATGATTGTTGTACTGATCACTCTTAGGAAGTATGCCAAGTGAACACTGAGGAAAAGCTTGAATGAAATGCTGTGTATCATGATTGTTTATGAAATACTTCTTACACGTTTTTCCTTTGTCTGCCCATGTGTTTGATTTTTTTTTTTTAAGTTAAGAAAATTATTACAATTGGGAACTGGCACAAAAGGTTGCACTGTGGAAAACTCCTGCTTAGTATTTCAGCTGTGCGCTTTTTTTTCGAGTACTCCATTCTGTTCTGTCAACCCCAAGCCCCTGTTTTCATTACTTTACTGGGCTGTGTTGAAGTCCCCCCCCCCCTTTAATGTTTTCCTTTCCTTAAATATTTTTTTGCACTTCTACAGATCTTGGGCTTTCACTGAGTCTGCTGACATTTCCCTTTATTGGGAATCATATGGCCTGTAGATGGCTTCCAAGGCATTTTTAAAAGCTTTTCTGATACCTTTTGCCATCTTGTAATGGTTCTGGTGTGTGCTCCATTTGAAGAAACCAACTTATCTCACATTCCTTCATGCTAAAGTAAAAAGGGAATCTTGTATTCAACTGGAAACATTCCATGGCCGCACTGAAGCTCAGTGGAGCTTATAATATCAGCATGTTCCAGATGAAGGTTTTGAGCAGTGGACAAGAGAGCCAAATTCTGGGCTGTCGAGACTAGCATTTTATGTCTGGCATTCCACAATATGAATGCTGAAGCAACAACTTGGATTAGAAAAAAAGCCACAGGTATGCCTTTCTCAACAATTGAGGGTGGTAAGGTAGAATTGGACATTAAGTGGCCAAGGTAGGATTCTGAAGCCCATGTTGGCCTCTGGCATGCAGAATGGAGGGCAGAAGGAC
Organism: Gambelia wislizenii; assembly: GCA_030847615.1. NCBI lineage: Eukaryota > Metazoa > Chordata > Lepidosauria > Squamata > Crotaphytidae > Gambelia > Gambelia wislizenii. Next base: position 267,164,214 of record JAUMIR010000002.1, read on the forward strand.
GGCAAGCAGCATTTGCAAAGGAGAAGCAGCCATAGTCTGGAAGCAAAGCTCTCTCATCTTAGCCAGTTGTGCCAGTCATTGTCCCCCACTAATGAACATTCCTTGTTTGAAGTGACAGAATGCTTAAAAATATTTCAGAGCTTTCACAGATCAGATTATGCAATCCAGGCCACAGTGTGCTACAGGCAAATTCACTGCACACCAAAAGAAGGAGAACAACTTCTGTACTGTAATTGCCTTGCAACCTCCCATTGCAGAACCAGTCATTCTCTCCTGCATCCTTCTTGTAATGTGTGCCAAAGTCAGGCATTAAATCAGTTGTTTCCCAGTCTCTATGTCCAGACAGAACTGAAGCGATGAACATCTACTTTAGAACCAGCTGAGCATTTCTACATGTTGATAGATAGGAGTACATATGCTGTCTCTTCACTACACCATTTCAAAGACTTGGGTCAGGAAAAAAGTGAAACTGGAAGGACATTCACCCATAAGCCTCAGTTAAAAGTAAAACAATTCCCAGATTTTTGTGGTCCCTCAGTTCAATCTCCTGAAAGCAATTTCGATGCCAGGAAACAGTTCAGCTTCCATGACCCTCTCTTAGCTGGGTGCCCAAGGAGGACTCATGTACAATTCCATTTCCTCTGATTCCATGTTATGCCACTAAACCACTTACCCTGATGAAGAGATGAGGAAGAACTGTAGTTCACTGGTAGAGAATAAGTGCTTTGTATGCAGACAGTCCCAACTCCAGTTAAACAAGGGGAGCAGCTAGCAGGTGATAGGAAAGACCTCTGTGGGACACCCTGGCTTGGAGAGTTTGCTACCAGGCAGTTGTGGGCAATATTGCATAAGACAGAGAAAGAGTCTGACCCTAGTACAAGACAGCCTCCTGTGTTCTTATATCAACCTTGCTTTAGGGGACTTCTCATGGCATACACTCAACAGTTTCTTGCAGTGTACATGTTTGGATATTGTGTTTTAAAAAACTAAATTGTCCTTCAGCTCCTTATCTCAGACATCCCTGTGCTGGGCGCCAACATCTTTTGTGACATTGCAAGAGCATCCATTGCTCTGGCTGTGTGACGCAGCTGTTGCTGCTGAGGGTGGGGCCAGGAGTCACTTTGGCAGACATGACACTGAATCCTCCCCCCCCCCTCCACTGCAACCATCTCTGTCAGCTAATAAACTGTGCTGGCAGACATCTCTTTGGTGTAGCTGCCTGGTTTAATCCAGGGATGGTGATTTACTGGTAAGATTGTTTGGATCTATGTTCCATACATCCTGAAGTATTCTAGTATATCTTTTTAAAAATAACATCTTTATTAAATATTTACATGATATACTACTAAATTATCGCCTACCCACCCTCCCTCACCACAGACAACATTCCATTATTCAAAGTATAATCAGACAATGCTATCAAGGACAATGTCCAAAAAGTGCTCATCACAGTAGATTCTAGAATATCATGAGGTTCAACAGTGGGCCATGTCTAGAATTTATGTATTGTCATATATGTTATAAATGGATGCTATGTAGTCTTAAAAGTGTCTTCAGCTATTTCACCTCTGACAGGGTGGACTCTATATGCCAGTTTCTGTAATAATGCAAGTACTTCTGACTTTTGCAATGCTCAGCCCTCCCAATGCCTGATTAGCTTTTCTCTGCTTTGCTAACAGTGTGGTTTAATCTGGGGATGGTGATTTACCAATAGGATTGCTTGGATATATGTTCCATGCATCCTGAAGTGGTCAAGTACTTCTGTTTTCTGCAGTCCATGTCCCTCCCAGTGCCTGACTGGCTTTTCTCTACTTTGCTAATAGTATAGGACAGTGAGGAGTGTCTTTTGTACAGTCAAAGGTTGACTGTTGTAAGAAATTTTTGACAGCCCCATTCTATGAAAATGGAAAACAAAACAACTGTCCACCAGTTCTGAAAACACTATGAGTAGTTCATTCTGTCTTCTGTCTGTCCATCCATCTATCCCATTAAATTTTGCAGGGACTCTGCCAAGGAGGAATAACAGAAACAGCAATTGCCCTAGTATCCTTCCTATACTTCAGGGTGAGGAATGATTCTATACCCATCATCCCTCAATTTTGGCCAGTCTGGCAAAGGATGGTGAGAATTGGAATGTAACAGGCCCTCTACTTTTCTTCTTGTGCCTGCCCTATTCTAATACTAGAAGGATTTCATCTCCGCCTCCAGAGAGGCCCCATAGTCAACTTTCAGTCTCAGTAGGCCATTGTGCCTTGCAGGGGGGGAAAAAATCCATCTTTGCAAAGACTGAAGGAAAGAATCTAGGCTTGTAAGAACCCACAATAAGAACTTAAAAAACCTCAAGTTGAATTCTGGAAGACAGTACCTATCACCCAGGGCACAGCTGTAGGAGGCTAACAGAATGAGAATACATGAGGCTAAGCATGCCTTGACCATAAATCCTTACTTGCTATATAGCACAACATGGAAATGTTTCAAGAATGTAAAGAAAAAAATATATTTAATTTTCTCTGCATCTGGAACACCAGCATGAAAACTACCACCTGCAAATCCCAAATAGGACCACAAGGATCCTGTTCTGGGCTGATAGACCTCTGAAGAGAAGCACTCCTGTTAACAGATAGGGCACGCTATACTGTAATAAAGATAAGCTTACATGTACAGTAATGTCCTGTTCTCTATGATATAATTGTATAGTGGGTAAGGGGGCCACCAATATGACCACATTCCAGACCCATGCTGCAAACCTTGTGCCCAGGTCATCCTCATACTGCAAACCCTGTGCCTTCAGTTCATTACCCACAGGCACCAAGAACCTGAAGAGTGCTAAACTATCGCAAGAGCTCGTGTAGTGTGGGCTAAGGATGGGACCAATTGAATGGAGATAGAGATCATAAAACCAATTGCTAGTGCCAACTAGAGAGGCCCACTGAACTAACAGGAACTTGGTAAGCCCCAACATTTACATAGGTTCCATTGATTTAATGGGTCTACTTTACTTAGAACCTCTAATTGGATTTAGGTCAGAGTCTGGTTTAGTTAAAAGTTATAAATTACTAACCATAACAAATAGTGACTGTTTCATTGCCATCTGAGCCAAACAGAGTGGCTAAATCTCTTACAAATTTATAATTTTAAATCTATTTTAAGGTCTTGTTTGCACCCAGAGGTCTTCAAAGTTACTTCTATATTTGCATTCTTCTGTTCTTTTTTTAAAAAACATGTCCATATTTTCCTTGTTGCTGTTCTTAATTGGGTTTTTTTCATTTCATATTCAGTCTGAATATTTGTCCCCCTCATCTAAGTTCTTTTACTACTTTATATTATTTATCATAGTTTTCTCAGGGTTATTACGTACATTTTTCTTCTGTTTTTGTTGTGAAATCCAGAATCTGTCCCATTTCTTATTTTAATTCTTTCCCCTCTTCTTTGCCTTTTAATTTTAGAATTTGCTTCCAAATGATAGTGAAATCAATCCAGTCTTTCCTTTCCCTCTTTAAAGAACTATCAAAATTCAATTTATTTCAGTTAGTATGTTCGTAATTATTCAGCACACTTTTTTTGGCCTGCTCCTCTAATTCTTCCTTTTTTGTTCTCCTCCCCCGTTTTTGTCTGTCATTATTTTTAGATAGCAAGCCTTTATTCAGGGCACTGTCATTTTATACATTTGGTGCACTGTTTTGTTTTTAGATGCTTGATACCTATCATTGTCATTATTATAATTGGTCTTGTCTTCCCAGGGATACAATGAAAGTGGAAACTAAATTTGCCCTCTGCCCTGTTGACTCTTTCCATCAATTCCTGTTCCTATTTCTATACCCTTGTCCTGAAATCCATTGCCTGGTCATAGCGTCAGGACCAACCCTATCATTAGGTAGTAGGTTTGCCAGATTGAAAACTGGAAATGGCTCCTATACCTTTAAAGAAAAGGGAGTACCACTGTAGGCAGCAGATCCTGTCAGATCTTGAAAGCTAAGCAGGGTCAGCTCTGGTTAGTACTTGGATGGGAGATTTCCAATGAATACCAGGTGCTGTAGGCTATCTTTCAAAGGAAGGAAGTGACAAAACCACTTCTGAGTATTCCTTGCTTAAGAAAACCCTATGGAATTCATAAGTAGACAGGTGACTTGAAGGCACATACACAGAAGAGGGAATTTTTGCAGGTGTTGCTTGTCACTTGGGGGGTTGTCTTATTGGTGAAAATAATCCTCTTAGAATTTGCTTAGAATCCTACCTGTCTTAACGGAATTCTGCATAATTCCGCCATATTCAGGAGGGTGGCCAAATCTACCACAAACCTCGAGGGAACAGCCTTCAGGGTTTTTCTGAAGTTATTTAAAAACTTCTTGGGGAAATGCGCATGATCGATTATTAGGACAGGCAATCAAATTTATTTGCATAGCCCCAGAAAAGCAGAAGGAGAATCCTGATTGACCAGATGGGAGAAGGGGGCAGGTCTTTCTAAGATGGCAAAGCCCCAGGAATGCTACCTTGGATTTTCGCCTAAGCGAAAATGTGCTGAGGCAACGAAACAGCCCTTTTCTTTTTTATGTTTATTTAGGCGGAAGATTACACTATCACATCTTAGATATGCCTTTAAAAAACACCATTCAGTGGCAGCAACTGATGTAAATAAAAACGAGAATCGTGCCCACCATCTTGAATTCCAAGCATGCCCGTTGGGATAGCAAAAGTGGGTAGCCTCACATGCCTGCAGTTTTGCCGAACACCATTAATACAAGTTGATCCTGATTTGAATTTGTGTGAGTACACATCAATCCATATTTTTGCCCCTCGTATAGAGAGGCCCCTGGTTGTGTGAGAAGAAACACCTACTGAAATTCCTTCTTCTATACAACTATTAAATGTAGAAGAGTCCGCTCCAGTTTTCAATCTGGCAATCCTATCAGATAGAGTGAGGCATACAGAGCACCCACCCCCCAGATCAGCAAATCCCCATGAAGAGATTCTTGCCTCTTCTGCCTTCCTGGCCTCACCTCACCTTGCCATTCCCTCACCTGTCTGCTCATGCTGTTTGTCTCTCTGTAAGGAAATAATACCTCCTCAAAATGGCCAACATGTCTTTATGGAGAGCCAGGAGGGCCAGGCCTAAGGCTAGAACATTGCACGGCAAAAGGAGGAAGAGAAGAAGGAGAGGGTGGATGACATAATGGAATATACAAGATGGTGAAGGTTGCTGCAAAGATTGGGGAGAAAAGGCACTTTTCCTCCCTCCTCAGGTGAAGGGAGAGCTTGGAACATGGCAGAACAGTGGAGTCTAAATGGAATACTGAAAAACAGCTTCCAATAATATAATAATATAATAGCATGGTGCTGCTGGTTGGATTTGGTATTTGGAGGAGGTAGAGAAGGGATGAAAGACACTTGATCGAGACACCTTTTAGTGATTTAGAAAGAACAACACATTCAGCTATAAAATTTGGTCAGTAATTCTTTGGGTATTGGGGGCAGCTTCATGTATGAAATTTTGTAATTATCTTTTTGTTTAATTTTTATCGTTTAAGTTTTTTACTGATAGAAGAGTCTCCTAGGGTGCATCTACACTGTAGAAATAATGCAGAATCACAGTATCTTAAGAATTGGAAGGGACCACAAGGGCCATCTAGTCCAACCCCTGCCATGTAGGACAACTGGAACAGTCTTGAACTGCTCTACACAACTAGAGCAGTCTTGAAAACTGCCCAGCCAACCTCTGTTTAAAGACCTCCAACAATCTTGGACCTTTTACCTTCAACAACACTTGCATGAGACAGTGACCTACTGCAGAGCTAATGCAAGACTTTCTTGTATTATTTCAAAAGCAGGGCTTTTCAATGGTGGTTTGAAACCACTGTAACTACCATGGGTCCTTCCTATGGAATCCTGGGATTTGTAGTTTTGTGAAGCATCAGCACTCTTTGGCAGTGAAGGCTAAATTGCTTGTAAAACTACTGATCTCAAGATTCCATAGGATGGAGCTGCAACATTTAAAGTAGTGTCAAGTTGCATTATTTCTATAGTGTATAACCACACCTAGTGAAAAAATTCCTAGACAGAAATGCAGCTTTACATAGGAAGCTGTTTTACTTTGCTTTATCCATTCGGGCCTTTCATTTTCAACTCTATCTCAATATTACTTATGCCTACTTTTTTCAAACTGGTCTGTCCAGGTGTTTTGGATTCTTATCAGCCCTAACCAGCATGGCTAATGGTTCAGAAAGTGGGGAATTGTGACCTAAAACCTCTGGAGGACCCTAGGTTAGGAAGACTGACATACTGACTGGCAGTGGCTCTCTAAGGTCTCAGGCAGAGCTCTTTCCCATCATGTGTTTCCAAGTCTGATTTGTACAGCAGCTAGTTTCTTTTGCAGAGTTCCCTTTTTGTTGGCTGTGGGGGCCCTATTTGAGGGGAGACGTGGGGGTCCTAGTTCCCTAAGAAGACCTTTAGCTGCCCCTATGGTGTTTACAGACCCCATCCCTGCTTTACCAATCAGATTAGGGGGAGCAGCTTAAGCTGCCAAAGCATCACATAGTGAATGGCTGCCATGGCAACCAGGCCTGCAGGCCCATGGGGCCTGCAACCTAGGACAGATGGCTGTCATGTGGGAAAGGGGGTCCGGGTGGGCGAGGCGTGGAAGATAAACCCCAGGGGTGTGCATATCTCAATCCAATTCCCAGCCCCAAGCTTTCTCCTACCGACATATGTTTGTTGGCAGGAGTGGGGAAGTTAGGGGGGCAAATCTCATTGTGTGGCTCTAAAGAGGATAGAGACTGAGGATCATGCCAATTAAGGGTTTAGCAGGGCTAAAGTGGGCCAGAGCCTGAAAGTGATACCAGATTACGCTGTGTGATCCCAGTCTGTGGGTTTCTAAGGAAGGGCAATTTCTTGTCTACGGGAACAACAGGAGGCAGTTGTTCCAAAGTTAAGAGCTAAGAAAGAGAGCATCTGCAACAGTGTTCAAATCCATCCTAACATTCTTCTCTTTGTCTAAACTGCCTGAAGCTACAAAGAAGAACCTTTCAACATTTCTTGTTGTTCTGGAAATGTACAGAGCTTAGAGAAGTTGATGTTTTTCTACTTTCTACCATCTCTCCCCCCTCCCCTGGCCAGTACAGTGTGGCTTGGAGATTCTCATAGCTATAGTCCAAAAATTAAGTTTTCCAAGCTCTAACCTTGAGAGCCAATGTGGTGTACTAATAGTCTGAATGCTGGACTACAACTCTGGAGACCAAGGGGTTGTCTATATGAGGCTAAAAGTTAAGGATTGCTCAGCAATAATAGCAGTGTGCAGCAGCTGCGAATTGTCTTAAGGGTTTTACAGCCTGCATAAACTTGACATGTTCTCTAGTCAAGATGGCGGCCAGAAGTGATTTACTCACAATTTAAAATCTGCTGCTGCCTAACTTTTTTTAAAAAAAACAACAACCGTATTTTCATGGTGCGCATAAGCGATATTTCACTTTTACAATAAAAGAGAGTAAAAAGATAACACAAATCCCCATTTTATCTTCCTAGTGATCTCTCCCTAAGGTGAAAATCCAAAATAGTGGCAGTGGGCGCTTGCCCTCTTGGCAAGCCCTGCCCTCCTGCACTCGTCCAGCCAATCAGGTTCATATTGAATCGCTTGTCCCAATGAGCAGGAATACCCATTCTCCACAGAGCTTTTTAAAACTTCAGGAGAAGCCGTGTAGGCTTTCCTGGCATAGTTTTTTTACCCTTCCTTCTGAATACAGCGCATTGATGTGGGTTCCCACTAAGACAGCTTGTATTCCCTGCAAATTCCATGAGGATTCTTTTTTCCCAACATTTAGACAACCCCCAGGTTCGAATCACAGCTCAGCCAAGGAAACCCACTGGGTGACCTTGGGCAAGTCACATGGTATCAACCTCAAAGGAAGGCAAGGGCAAACCTCATCTAAATAAATTTGCCAAGAAAACCCCGTGATAGGCTCACCTTAGGGTTGCCACAAGTCGGAAATGACTTGAAGGCACACAACAACAAACTCTGAACACACCATTTTCCTGTAGGTCTAAAGATTTTCCCCCTCATTTATTGATACAATTGTATCCCACTCTTCTTCCTCCAAAACGATCGGAGGATGTCCTTGTCCTCACAGAAGTCTCATGTAATTTAATTTACATCCATCCTGTCTTCAAAATGAGAACTAGTGACTTGACCACAATCAGCTTCATGACTGAGTGGGAACTTGAAGTGTTATTTCTTAACTCAAATCCCTGCCTCACAGCAGATTGGATCTGAGCACATACATATGCTGCCTTGTCTGATGTGCAGGCAATCACTTCAAGGTGCAAAGAGGACAATAAAGCTTCCTTACTGTTTAATGGTTTTATAACAGAGGAAAATTTGGCAGGTGCAGCTTTATAAATAAGCAGTAACTTATAATTGTTTCCTTTTGTAATAATTATGACATAATTAAGTTACCTCATTATTGTAGTTTAACAAGGGCCAAGTTTACTTCTTTTTTAATGTAACTATAACTATTAGTTACTCCTAGGCTTGCCAGGTGTCCCTTATTGTAAAGCATGTCCTTTATTTGAAGGTCAGAATGTTTGTCCCTCAGAGGGCTGGCAGGTGTGCCTTATTATGAGGGCTGGTCCCTATTTGAGGATTGGAAAGCTTTCCCTTTAATGTAGACTGAATGAGATGCCCCCTTCAAAACCCTGTACTTTTGAGTGTAGGCCCTTCATAAAGATAAAAATGTGTGTATCATGTAATTTATGAATGGGGCAATATGTTAATTTTACAGAGAAACACATGGCTAGGTTAAATGAAATCAATACTTTTGTTGGGTATTTAAGTAGGACACAAACTCGCTAATAGCTACTTTGTGATTGTCAGCCCTGCACACCATGGAATTTGGCTGTCCCTTAGTGCTGTTCTGAAAACCTGGCAGTACTAGTTGCTTTTGTAGTTATAGGGCATGTTTCTCCAAATGGTGGAGGAGCATTGTCATATGGTTCAAGTGCTAGCTCCTGTTGCTAACTGAGGTGTACTGTATTTTGTATTGCATACCAGCAGCTTGTTGACTGCAGTATTTTATAAGTAACTAAACAAGTACTATTCTTGTTAGTTGTGAGAAACAGAAAAATAAAAAGTTCATTTAAAAAAATTGTAACTGTAGAGCTGTGGTAACTTTGAGGCTATAAATCTAACTGATTACTTTTTTGAAGTAACTTCCCAAGTTCTCACAATGGGGACTGCAAGACATTTTGTAAACAGATCAATATCCATGGAGCATATTCTTGTCTTGAAAGCTCACAATTTCTGAAGCAAAAGCATAAACCTAGCACAGTTAAAATAATATTTTTTGCTTGTTGTTGTATTGACAAGCCCTTTAGGCCCTATATTTATTGGGTTTAACCTAGCTTAAATTTGTGGGAAGAAAAAGTGTTTTCATGAGGTTTCATTCTGCCAACGCCATCCTATTTTTTCTCTTTGTGTATATGAGCATGTGTTCCACTATGCCATCCTTCGCTTACATAATTAATTAGATTGTTTTCTCTTCCTTGCACATAACTCCCTCTGTGTTCTGAGAAGCATTTGACATTATGTTATGTTAGCTGTACTTCCAAAGCTTTTAAAATTGTGATGAAAATGGAAGTTGCTGCAGTTAAGAGTGACAAGAATTATACAGCTTAAAAACAAGTCTTATGTAAGGGGAGACATGTTGTGTGATCTTGATTAAGCATATTTACTCAAGAGTAACTCTCTATGAGGTTAGAAGATTTATTCTCTACTTACAATCCTATGGTAAACCCTATTCAAAAGACTGACTCCATTCACATGGACTGATAAGCCAGGCTTCTTGGGGCTTCTGCTTACAGTGAGCAAACTGCAAGCCAGTGCATATGGGTTTCTCCCATAGGCACGAACAGATGAACTGGGGCTCCTGGCTTGTTGCACCCTTCACAAGCCAGGATTGTAAACCAAGGTTTGTTCTTGGGTTACAGATCCTGGCTAAAGGGCCAGAAACCCTAATTCAGATGTCTTGCTGAACAAACCATTGCTAGGTTGCTTATCCACTTGCTAGCAGGAACAAAAAAGCTGCATGCATTAGCCTACAGCTTGTTTGTGGCAACCTAGGATTCCTCTATAGTCCTGGCTTACCATTCTATATGAACACAACCATTGTGTTTCACTCCAAATAAGCATGCAGAGGGTTCAGTTAAGTCTTAAGGCAAACCAGGCGGAGAACCAACAACTTGAATTCTAGGCTTGCAGATTAGTGTTTTTTTTAAGTGAGACATTTTGAAAAGTGACAACCTTTAGCACTGAGAACAGGTGAAGAAGTCTTTCTGTGGTAAAAACAAGAACTGCAGGCAACTGGAAGCTCAGTTACCAGAGATCTTTTTAAAAACATTAGCATTGGAGCTTCCCACTTCTATAAGAACAACCGATTTGAGAGTGAGGAGACACTTTGAGATACTACAACAGAAGGAAAACCAAAGGTCTGGTTCTGCAGGTGGGGCAACTTGGATGGGTCTGAGGGACAATTTCCTGCCCTAGACCTAGGCCAGATATTTAGCATCTGTAGTAAAAAAAAATGTATTTTTAGTTATTGAACACAGTGGGAGGAGAGGCTTGTGACCCATTTAAAAGGTGAATAAACATTCCTGCTGGAGTCTCTAGGAGAAGCAATTCATTTTAGTTTTGACAAAAAAAGGGACATAGCAGTGGTCATATAAGTTATCACAAAATGAACGAGTCATGGCTCATTCTTGGCACACTAAACTTACAGGTTAGTGTGGTATTTAAATACAGCAGTAGCTCAGGAATCATTGAAGTTATTTAACCAATGGGGTTTCAAGTATAAACATTAACCCCTACTTTTGAGTGATGCTTTATTATTTTGTTTGAACATTAAACAAAATACATACACGAATCACTCTACTATAGGGGTCAGTAGTTGGAGCTCCTTGCTCGGGGCTGACATGCTAACTCCTAGTGGCAAAAAGAGGTGTGGGTGAACACATTTGACAGTGACCACTGGCCCATTGCACAGTGCTTCTGTGTTTTGAGTGCCTTTACTACAGCAGTGCACCTGATGCCCAGTCTGAGTTATAGGCATGGTGTTAAAATTTGTATCATTTGCTCAGACACTTTACACTTATGATTGTTTTATTGGTTGCTGATTTTGGAGGTTTCAGTACTTTCGGATGTTACAATATTATGTATGCTGCTCTTTTTTAAATTTACTTTTTAAATACTTCAGTTTTACATGATCTTTTGGAAGGGGGTTGGTTTAAGGGTTGGAATTTTTTATCATTTATCAGCCCCCCTCAAAATATTTTTGATCATACAGGATATATTTAATAAATAAGGAAACAAACTTGGTGGTTAATGAAGCACTCATCATAGCCTGCCACATTTTAAAAACGTTGCCCTAGGTCAAACATGGGTGCTACCAAAGTATGGATGACTGGCAAGATGTGGTTTTTCTCAGAAAGTGCTGCAAGTTTATATGCTAACCAATGTCAATGATAGACCAAGAACAGTGGGGCTAGGGACAGTAATATGGGAGAGGAGCTTGACAACTTACACAATTCCCTGGGCAAGATGAACCCACCTAGACTTGCTCTTTTTTGCACAGTAGCAGGTTGTATAAAAGCTCTAGCATGTTGGTGGTGCAGATGTTAATGTCCCCAACATTTTTCAGAATGTAGTTTCAGCAGGTGAAGGTGAATGAGGATTACTGATAAAAGGCTATGTGTGTGGGCTTTGCTGTGCTAAAGCCGATGTGTGAATTGGCCTTGCAGGTTGAGAAGAACTTGCATGGGCTCTCTTTGATGCTTGTGCTCAACATTCTATGTCCACATATATTTACCACAGCAGCACTGTAGCAGTTGCAAAAGTCTGTTGTCACTGTTTATTCCTGTCTATTATCTGACTGCCAATCTCTTCTGCTTGTTATGATTCCTACCTATCTCTTACACATCAGCCTTTCTGTAAGTCCTAGGCCCTAAGACTTAAGAACAGTTTATACATTGCCTCTTTTAAGTTTACAGACAAGATGTTTTAGGTGTGAATGAAACAACCACGTTTTTACAAAGACAACTATCATAGGGACAATCAGCAAGGAGATTTTGCTGCAGTTTCCTTTTGTGCATGCTTGTTGAGTAGCCTAGGTTTGCTTTATGTAACATCTATAGTTTTGTTGTACAGTACAGTACTTGTTTAGTTTAGTGTCTGGTTAGTTTGCAAAAGAGTGGCTGATTCTCCTCTCCTCTTGTTGGTGATATTAGGAGCTGGGTTGAATTGAAATTTGAGGAAGAGAACCTGGCTGCCTCAGCTATATAGCCCAGGGACAAGCCAACATATTCCTTCTTGCTGGTAGGGTCAGGCTACACAGAATGGAGAAGAGTGACTGCAGGTTCCAGGATCAAGAACCTTGGAAAAAAGATAGGGAAGTAGTACTTAGCAATACTACCTTCATTTACGAGGGATGACGTAGATAAAAGAACTCCTCCCTGTTCTGTAAAGAGAGAGCTGAGTCCTGAGCTAGAAGAGTCCCTAGACAAAGCTAGAGATGTAAAATTTCTGTAAATTTTGAAGCCATGAGAAAAAAAACTGTTTCCCCCCAGTTTTTTTCTGGAAAAAGTGAACATTTTCAGAAAACTGGGAAAAAGTGCAATATTAACACTTTTTACAGATTGAAAATCACTCTATTACTTTAGGAACATAAAATATGACTATGTACAATTTGATTTGGCATAAAAATTTTCACAATAGGTATTTTAATAATACAATGTATTCAAACAATTATCACAAGTGGAATTTACTTTTATTTTATTTTATTTTTTTATTTGTAACAAATCAAGCAACAGTCTCTTGTACTGTATGCAACCTCTTTGGTTTTGCTAGTTTATGTGGAGGAGGCAATTAAAAAAAAACCAGAATAAACCATCAGCATTGGTAACAAAGAAAATTATTTATATTTCCGCTTTACAGTATCAAATAGACATAAAGCACCCATTCCCATAAAAAGAATTGAGGGGGTGGGAAGTGTGTGGAAGGGAGGAGAGAGGGACTAAGATTCAATGAATAGGCATGAAATTTAATCAGACTCATTTTCTGAACTATAGTTACCAGTATCAGTGTCAGATTTTATTCATCATGCTAAAATAAAACATTCCATAATCATTTTTCTTCCTTTTTTCAATTTTTTGGAAAAAACAAACAAGACTTTAGGAAAAGGAAAAAAATGGTTTTTTTCCTGAATTTTTCCATTTTCTTCCCCTGGACCTTCACATCTCTAGTAAGCAGAGTCCAGACTACATGTGGTCTCTGTATAGATACTGAGCTCAAAGGAGCTGCAGCTTTACCCACCAAATTCACAGGCATTTTTAATGTAATGAAATAAATTAGTCCAGGATGAGCTTTTTAGTGGTGTGGTGTGCTAAATCTGGTTTTTGAGTGCTTCAGCATTGCAACCAGAATGCCTGGAAAATATTCCAAGACTTGGTTGACAGTGATATGGTTGAGTCACAACTGTGGCACACATCAGAGCATTCATATGAGAGATTAAACCAGCGATGGCTGGTAGATCTGCAGTTGTGGGGGTGGAAAATCTACTTTAGACATGTGCAACAGTCTCGAGTTGTATGGGAGCTCTCTTGTAGATATGGAAACAATAGTTGAAAATATTGGTGGGGGGAAGTGATCAAGAACTATTTCTCAAGGGTCAGGAATCCCTGACAAGGAGATTCCTGGACTAAGGTTTTGCAATTTATTCTGTGCAAAATGCTCATGTATTTATTTTCTCTGTGTGCAGAAAACACAATTTTCTGCACAGAAATACTATTTTCTGTGTACAACGAAATCCTGAACTGTAAATAGCCTTTGAAAATGATACAGTTTTCTTGCAGTATAAAAAAAATTGCTAAAATTACTCATTGCTTCCTTTGAGAACAAAATTAGTGACTAATTACATTCGTACTCTTCTGGTGCTGGACCTTGTCCTTTCAGCAGTAACAGAGCTCACATACAACTTGGAACAGCTGCAGCAACATCAAGAGTTAAGTTCCCTGCCCTGCCAGGGTGGGTCTACCAGCTATCCTTGGGTTCAGCACATTGGAACTCTGAAAACTGTGTCTTGTGTTGTTGAACTTGACTTTAACATGTTAAAATGGTTGTGTGAATCAGGTGTGTGGAGCACAAATCGGGCATAAGAGTGCCTGGTTGCTGCTCCTGTCGTGTTTTTTAGAACTTCAAAGCTTCAGTCTTCACTTGCAGGTTTAGATGGTCGAAGAAGCTTCGTCAGTACAGTTAAGCACACATATTGATAATGTTGTGGAAGGGGCTTGCTGTCGATTTGTGTTCAGAAGCAGAATTAATAGGAAAGCCTGCAGGGCCATGAAATATTTTTCTTTGATTATATCCACCAGTGGCCTGGGGAAGGAGATAATGGTAGAATCAATGGTCTGATCAATAGTTTAACAGGGAATCACTGCTCTGCTATGATAACAGCGGCCCCACTGGAAGGCATAGGGAAATGGATGCCCATCAAAGAGGCTCTGTGGCAATCTGGACAGATGTTCTGGGAAGGAACTGGGTGGTGGCTATGTAGAGCCCGGAAAAGCTGGGCCATTCCGCTCATGTTGTTTACAGTTGGGCACATCTGCCGCCTCTGTACAAACATACATACATGAGCCCACACACTCTACATAGCAGACTATTTTGAATTAATATATAATTAATTAAATGACTTAGTTAACTGCTAATGGAATTATAGCGGCATGTCATTTGAAGTTTACAGGCTGTGTGATGTGGGAGTTCATAGAAACACAGAGGTGGAAGAGACCACAAGGGCCATCCAGTCCAACTCCCTGCCATGCAGGAATAAACAATCAAATCATTCCTGACAGATAGCCGTCCAGATTTTGTCTAAAAACCTTCAAAGAAGAGACTCCACCACACTCGGACACAGTGCATTCCACTTGCAAACAGCTCTTACTGTCAGGAAGTTCTTCCTAATGTTTAGATGGAATCTCTTTTCCTGTAGCTTGAACCCATTGCTCCTTGTCCTAGTCTCTGGAGCCACAGAAAACAAGCTTGCTCCATCCTCAGTATGACATCCCTTCAAATATTTAAACATGGCTATCATGCCACCTCCCAACCTTCTCTTCTCCAGACTAAATATGCCCAGCTCCCTAAGCCACTCCTCACAGGGCATGGCTTCCACACCTCCCACCATTTTGGCTGCCCTCCTCTGGACATGTTCCAGCTTGTCCATATCCTTCTTGAATTGTGGTGTCAGAACTGGACCCAGTATTCTAGGTGAGGTCTGACTAAAGCAGAATAGAGGGGCACCATTACTTCCCTTGATCTAGATCCTATACTCCTATTAATGCAGCCTAGAATCACATTGGCTATTTTAGCTGCTGCATCACACTGCTGAGTCATGTTCAGCTTGTGGTCCACTAAGACTCCTAGATCCCTTTTGCATGTACTTCCATCAAGCTAGGTGTCACCCATCCTATATCTGTGCATTTCATTTTTATTGCCCAAGTGTAGTATCCTACATTTCTCCCTGTTGAAATTCATTGTGTTAATTTTGGCCCAACTTTCCAATTTGTTCAGTCATTTTGGATTCTGATCCTGTCCTCTGGGGTATTAGCTTCCCCTCCTAATTTGGTGTCATCTGAAAACTTTGATAAGCACGCCCTCTATTCCCTCATTGACAAAGATGTTGAATAGCACTGGGCCCAGGACAGAACCCTGTGGCATCCAACTAGTCACTTCTCTCCAGGATGAAGAGGAGCCATTGGTGACTACCCTTTGGGTTTGGTCAGTCAACCAATTACAAATCCACCTAACAGTTCTATTGGCTAGCCCACAGGTTACTAACTTTTTTAAAGAATATCTTGGACAAGTCACACTTTCTCAGCCTCAGAGGAAGGCAAGGCCAACCCCCTATGAATAAATCTTGCCAAGAAAACATCTAAGACCATGGGCCATTTCCCCTATCTGCCTTTTAAAGGGTTTATTCCTCCCATTGTTGGGTTGTTGTGCTATTTGCCTTGTTCTCTGTATAACTTTTGGGCTATTATCTCCAGCACTCAATGAACTCCTGCTTTCAAGAGTACTGTCTCCCTCCCCCATACAACTCAGTTTAAAGCTCTCCTGATCAGATCTTTTCAGACTCTTAACAAAAAGCTTCCTGCCAACTGCTGTGAGGTGCAACCCATCCCTTGCCAGAAAGTCCACCTCCCTGAAACCGCGCCCCATGGTCTAGGAAGCCAAATTGTTCCTGGTGGCACCATCTGTATAGCCAGTTTTCTCTCCCTTCCTAGGCCATGTTCTTCCACTGAAAGGACAGAAGAAATGACTATCTGTGCATCCAGGTTCTTCACCTTCCTATCCAAAGCCTCATAATCCCTTGTGATCTTCTGAAGGCTATGCCTTGAAGTATCATTGGTTCCCACATGAACCAAAAAGAAGGGATAATGGTCAGAGGGCTTGATGAGTCTTGTCAGCCTCTTTGTTACATCTTGAATTTCTTCCCCAGGGAGACAGCATGCCTCCGGAGACATTTTCTCAGGTTTGCAACTGCTTCTGTTACCCTGCAGCAGGGAATCCCCAACCACCACCACTGCCTCCTTCGAGTCTTGGCAGAGGCCACTTCATGTTCTGAATCTACCAAGGTTTCCTGTATGTTCCCTAAGGCCTGGCACTGCTGCTCTTCCTCTTCTTTGGAAAGAGAGAGAGAGCTTCAAATCGATTCTGTAGCTTCAAGCTGGCCAAATGAGCCCTGGACCTTCTATTTCTCTGTGTCACATTTCTCCAAGTATTCATTTCCTGTGTATGGGAAATGGCCCCCTCCGCAGACACTTCCCCGGTGTGTTCCGCATCCAAGATAATCTTCTCTGCTCTGTCCAAGAAAACCTCTTGCTCCCTAATATTCAGAAGAGTCCTCAAGATGCTTGACCTTCTCTTCCAGCAGGGTCACCAACTTGCACTTACAAATGCACATTTATGGAGAAACAAAAATATTTTTTATTGTATCATATCCCCGTAATTGTGCAATCACAACAAAAAGAAAAAGAACAAAAGACAGGCATGGAGGAAAAAACAATCTTGTTCAGCTTCGAATAGTGAGGAGGAGGAGGAGAGAGAGGAGGATCACGCCTTCTCATGCCACATGATGTCTGGTACCGCAACTGCCACAGAAGGGGCTTATCACACAAAGGGGAATATTGGCATAGCAGCTGTATTGAGAGCCATTGACAGGTTTTTCCCTGTCAATGAAGCAGTACACTACAGAAACATCAAGAATGCAAACCAGCATCGGGATAGAGACAATGTTGTGCATAAGTACTGACCAGATTCACCAATACCTTTGTGTAATTCCGGAAAAAAGCCTTGTGTGATAATCTCTGTAGTACCATTTTCCTGTATCTGAATTAATGCTATATGAAAAAAAAATTACAGTTCTAATTCATTATGTTAATTAATCTATACAGTGACCATATGGGAAGGGTTTTTTTTTCCTTGTATGAATTACAGAGGCTAGTCCAGTTAGGTTTCATTTGTAGAAGACCCTCCTCTAATTTCATAAGCCTGTGGGAATCCTGCACATGCTGAAAGGCCTTCTTTTGTTCTCGCCACTTCACATATCTCAGGCTACACTCTAGTACTGAAAATGGCTTCCAGAACTGAGCACTAATATGAGTCAGTGCCTCAAATCCCTGTGAAGGGTGGGCAGGGATTGATAGACCCAGTTTTGTGTAAAAAAGCAAACCTAGGGCTGGCCTGCCATGAGCAATGCAGATGCAGAAAAACATTCTGCATGGCCGTCTCCTCATTTCTAGAAACCCCTGCCCCTGCAAGATTCACCAAGGCTGTGTTCTTTTAAAACTCCCTTTTTGTTTGTTTACGGTGTGTTTTGATTATTCAGCTTGAATTTGGGTTTTGCAATTAACACATTGTTCCCTGCTCAAATACTTAGGATGCAGTGAGACAGGAGTAGAACTTTGTGGGCCTCCAGATGTTATTATTGAGCTGAAATTCACATGATCTTTCACTATGCTGGCTAAGTCTGGTAGGAGCTGCAGTCCCACAGCATCAAGAGGGCAACTGCCACAACTGACCAGTCCTGTGGTAGGATACAAATAAGTGTTAGTTTCATAATGCCCATCCATGCACTTTGTTGAATATGTTTTTTGTGTAGCTCGGGGGTGTGTGTGTCACTTTCATGTATCAAAAAATAGAGTTGTTTGGTCCATGAGCAAAGTCTAAAAACAGGGCTGGGTATTACTTTTGTTTCAGAACAGGTATTACCCAGACCAGTTTTGGGGTTTTGACCTGGGAAATTTTAACAACATGGATGGAAGATTATCTCTGCAAAATAACCACCTGACAACAGATGTATCTTGGTATCTGTGAAATGCAGATAGATCAGAGATAATGCAGATAGTGTTGTTGTTGTTTATTCTGTGGCAAGTGCTGATAGTGGGTGTTGCTGCTCCAGAATGAGCTGTCTGTGGCACTGATAGGCTCTGGTTATAACAATTTTATAGACCATGGTGGGCAACTGCACAGGTGGTAGGGGGCATTTTCTCCTCAATCTGGTGGGCTGCACTAACATCTTTCAGAATGCCCCAAGTGGTACAGTGTCACTTCTAGCTGCCATTTTGACTGATTTTCAGCCAATTTGGAGGGAGGCGGAGATTTGTGGGGCTCTGTAGGGGGTTAGAGGAAGATAACCACCACATTTTGAGCTTAGTGGTTTTTGGGCAGCCCAACATCAACCCCAATTTTTTTCACAGTAGGCCCTCAGTATCCACTAGGGTTTGGTTCCAGGATCCCCATGGATACCAAAATCCATGGATGCTCAATTCCCATTATGTATAATGGCTTAGTAAAATTGTGTCCCTTATATAAAATGGCAAACAGCAAGGATTCCTTCTTGGATTTCCCCCCTGAATATTTTAAAACTGTGGTTGGTTGAATCTATGAATATGGATGGCCAGCTGTAAATAATTGGGGGGTATGTGGGCTTCTGGGGGGTTTCAGGGGCCACACTTACGGGTCCCCAAAACTGCTCACAAGCAGCACTTTGTCCATGCCTGCAGTACACCTTTCAATTCGTAACAGATGAAACCTGTCTCTGTTTGTCCTCCCAGAATACTATGAGACCACCAATCAGGCAATGAGTGCTAGGATTGGGCCTGAGTTGAACTCGCAGCAATCAGGTGTGAGGCCAGTTTGCATTCTTTCCCTAGATGAAATCCTACCCCACCTCTACTTTCTGTGATTGATCCCATTTTCTTTTCAAGCTTCTTTAGGGTTTTGACTAAAACATGGACTGGTAATAAGGGATCTTGGCCTTGGTATTATAAATATTACTTGAATTGATGTCTGGGAATTAGTAGGCAAGTTTCTCTCCAACAATCAAGGCTGTGGGTGAAGGGCAGACTCATTAAAGAGATTCCTAGAAAGACCAGAACAGAGGCTCTCCTGGTCAAGTCAAATCAGGGAAGCCTTTTGTTTGTCTGACTGAACATCCTTGAAGTTCTCATTTTGCAAACATAAACACTGACACTTGGCACAGACTGCTGGGCTTGTCTTCTCATTACTTCATCAGAGTAACCCCCTCTTCCACTCCCTCTTGTTTTCAGCAGATAATCAGCACAATGGAGACCCAAGTGTCCAATGGCCCCACAAGCAACAGTTCCCTCCCCAACGGGCCACTGATCAGTGCCAACGGGGCCACTGATGACTCCAAAACTAACCTCATAGTCAACTACCTGCCCCAGAACATGACACAGGAGGAGTTCAAGAGCCTGTTTGGAAGCATTGGAGAAATTGAATCCTGCAAATTGGTCCGAGACAAAATCACAGGTAAGACTGTGGGACAGGGGAGCAGGAGGGAGACTCTGGTGTAGTTAGATATCCCAACACACAATGGCATGGTGAAATCATAAGCACACTTTGAAGAGCTTCAAATTGATCATTTTGGACTGTTATCGGATAAGAAACTGACAAATGGGATTCAGTCTAAGGTCTCATCTAAACGAGGGGGAAAATGGAGTACCTCATAGGAATGGTATCTCACAGCAGCAACGATATATTTTAATGATTTTTCTGGCCTTGGAAGCCCCCATAAGTCTTGCATTCTGGATGGTGGCTGCGAGTGATTTACTCACGTTAGTTCTTTGCTGCTGCCATTTTGGGTTGTGGGGTTTTTTTAAGTTGTCCAAGATGCACTGAGAGTGATTTTTTGATTTTATAGGAAAGCAAAACAAAAAAATAACATTCTTTTAAGGCAGAAATCCAACATGGCGACAGCGGGCGCTTGCCCTGCTAGCAAGCCCTGCCCCCGCTCTCACCCAGCCAATCAGCTTTGTGCTTCCCTTTGAATTTCCTGCCGTTTGATTGTTCAGATGAGCAGGAATGTGTATCCCCTCGTGGTTTCTTTAAAAGCGCAGGAAAAGTCATGAGGGCTTTTAGTGCGTTGTTTAGCCATTCTGCCCCTCCCCCTCCTTCTGAATAGTGTGGATCGGTGCAGGAACCCATTTAGATAGGTAGGGTTCCCAGCGAATTCCATGAGGGTTATTTTCACCGTTTAGACAACCCCCAAGATAGTGTCAAATAAGGGACACTGAGGCAATGACAACAATAATGTTACACACCCTGATAGGGCAGTGACTTGAAAAAGCAAGAATTTAATGCTAGTATTTTTTAGGAGAGGAAATAAAATGAAAACATGCCTATTTTACAGTGCCCTTGTACAAATCTACAGTGCAGCCTAATTGGGAATATTATATATGTCATTCTGGTTGTTCCACCTTAAAAATGGTGTTGTAAGAAGTCAACTAGGAGTCAATAGGAAGTCAAACAAAAGGAAGTGCTTCTTCCTGTAATGCATAATTTTTATGGGATTTGGCTGATAGTGCCTAAGTTATATAACTAACAATGGATAAGAGAATTTCAGGAAGATTTCTCAGTGGCTATTAGAAATGATGGCTTAAATGGAATCTCTAAATGCTAGTTGCTGGGCAGCAACAGCTAAAGTAACTTTGGTGTTCAAA
This sequence comes from Gambelia wislizenii, assembly GCA_030847615.1. NCBI lineage: Eukaryota > Metazoa > Chordata > Lepidosauria > Squamata > Crotaphytidae > Gambelia > Gambelia wislizenii. The sequence goes on from JAUMIR010000002.1 coordinate 267,185,268, forward strand.
CCTTGTTTGTGGGTCATTTATTGACCACTGTGGGAAGCAAGACTAGAAGGGTCTTTGCTGTGATCTAGCAGGGCAGTTTTTATGCTTGGGTTCCTGATGAAGGCAGTAGACTTGTAGTTTGGTGTGACATCTGAATTGAGACTTGGGTCCTATCTGTACAGAAAAAAACCCACAACCCCCCCCCCACACACAAAACTGAACAGTATGCAAAAGATCGGCAATCTATTCACATGCACGTTCGCACACATACAAGTCATTCAGAACGAGGACAGGAAAACTCACCGTAAAGTCCATTCATGGAGGGTCCGGGACTTTGTCCAAATTTCATGTAAAAGATCCGTATGTCATTTGAATGTGCAGCTGTTTGTACACCCACGGTCGAACAGATTCAAACAGGCAGTGTTCTGATTGGCCGAACCAGCACAGAGGGAGGGTCTAACAAAGACATGTTTTTTAAAAGGTATGCGAGAGCTACACCGCTGCTGTCCTTTTAACTGGAGGTGCGCAGAACTGTTGCTGTTGCTCCCCAGGTAATTCTACATCTTCCTTCCTCCTCCTTTGGCTGGGCCGAGCCGGGCCATGCCGCCTCCCTCCGGATGATGACCCCGGCCCTGGCTCCAGCCCCCTCCCAACCCCACCTGGCCGAGCTGGGCCATGCCACCTCCCTCCACCTCCCCTGGGAGGGAGGAGGAGGATAGCGGCAGCAGCAGTGGGGCAGGGAGGGGACTGGCAGCAGGACCAGGGTCGTTGTCTGGAGGGAGGCAGCATGAAGGAGGACTGCAGCACTGCCCCACCACCACCACCAGCCCTGGCTGGCTGTGCTGCTCCCAGACGACGACCCCAGCCCTGGCCAATGGAGTCCTCCTTGGAGGAGGAGGAAGAAGAAGAAGATGAGGAGGAGGCCCGCATTCCTCTGACCTCTCGCCTGGTGTAAGGTCAGACTCTGGACTTTTGTGGGCAGGACACCCCGCAGAATCCTCAGCCGGTGCAGCGCCAGCTGGACTAGGGGTCATGCGGACTTTAGGTGGGACTAGAAACTGTGTAGGCATCCCTGTGAACGCCTGCCTTTTTGGACCTGTCTGTATCCCCCCCCCCCATATAGGCAGGACCTTGGTTTGAGCTGGAGACATTAAGGAGCTTTGGTAGAGTGAGCAGCAGGACTGGAATTGATGCTGTGGAATATTTTACAAGTCTAGTTGGAGAGAAACGTTTTATTTCAGGATTTGATATTGCTACGCATATATTTATTTAGTTATTTATTCTAATGTTCTGTGAAGTCTACCTTTTCACTGCTAAAGAATCTGGCTGGTAACTGCAGTAAATTGTGGGTAGATCATAAACCTAGGCTTCAATATACATTGCTACCAGTTTAAATTACATTTTATGCAAATTGCTGCTGGAGTTCAGTAAGAGGGACATTCAAATTTGGTGGACAACTGGTATTTACAAACAATATCTGACTTCTCAGCATGCTCATACAGCAAATGAATTGGATAACCCCTTCAAAAACTTTCTTCTATTGATCTGTGGCTTTACAAATGATAGTCCATTAATTTACACTACACTATAAGTATTTTTGCACAGAGCCTTGAATATTAAATAGGAATTTGGATAAATAAATATTTTGGTTTCAGACCACCTACTTACTCTTCTTATCTAGTTATTTAATAAATATTTATTATTTATTTCTAAGACTGATACTCTGCACTTCATATAGTGTTAATTGGGAAACTCCAAGGTACTTTAATATTCAAGGGGATATTTTTGCTTTTATAGGGATTCCTCAAGAACAAATTAAATTAAAGAGGTATTTATATTCCCCAATCACCCTTCAGTGATCTCATTTTCACAGCAAAACATATTACTTTGACAGGGATTATGTCTGGCTGACAGGGATTTATCAAATGCATCCCAGTGGATGTCAGAATCAAGCAGGAATGTGAATCTAAGTTTTCCATATCCAACCCAATTTCTTGGTGAAAATTGTCTCCCTCCATGAGCTGCTATGATAAAGAGCTCTTTATGTTTCCCCCCTCTACGGCTAAAAACAACTCCAGGATGTACATATGTGTATGTATGTATGTATACGTATAGCGATTGGAAAGGATGACAATTCTCCCACCACATCAGAACTCAGGTCTAAAGTGCCCCTGTAGCTCCTTTGAGCCTTATCAATCAGCATAAGGAAATGCATTTATACATTTCTGATGGTATAGCTCAGTGGTGCTTAACCTGGGGTCTGTGGACTCCCAGGGGTCTGTGATGTCGTCACAGGGGGTCCACGAAGGCTTGAAGGCTGCTGGGCCCAACCTTCTCCCTACAGTGGAGCAGCCATGTGACAGAAGCCAAGGCAAAGGCTGGCTGGCTGGCTTGGCCTGCACATTGCTATTCAATCAGCTCCAGCCACAAACCTGCAGGAAGAAGCAGAAGTCTTCCCTCTCATTCCAGTGCCTCTGAGGGAAGATTTCATGGATGGTGTAATTGTATCATCATCATCATAATCATCACCATCACCATCATCATTGTTTTAAATCTCGAGTTAAGTCTTGGGGGTCTGTGGCAACAGAAGACATTTAAAGGGGGTCCCTTGTAAAGAAATGATGAAGAGCCACTGTTATACTAATTTGGCCCTTAAGCAATTAGATCACAATGTAATTTCTACAATTATCACTAGCATTTCTTCATGAACAGAAAAGTGGCCATCTTAATGGAATCATTATGAAAATGATAAACTGTGTTTCTATTAATGCTTTTTCTGTTCCAGACTTTCTTTTAATTATTTTCCAGATATGTATGAAATGTCATATGAAATGTTATTGTTTATAGAGCATTTAAAAAAAATCCAGTATGAAAATCTATAACCTCTATGGTTGTACCATATAGATAATATAGATATAACATTTTGGTGGCTTGTACAATTGAAATAATCTTTGGTTTGTGTTTGAAACCGTCTTGTGCTACAAGAGATTATGTATATATAACAGCATGCTGTCAGAGAACTGAAACGTATTGGACTACAGTCTCTCAACTGACTCTGTTTTCTTATCTCATAGCCACCATTGTAGAAGGATACTTGGAAGGCTTCGAAATTAAAACTAAGTCTCTGATGTTGGTGCTGTGTATGGCTAGTGATTTAACAAGATGGCCCTTATTTACTAAAAAGCTGAATGCATTGCAATCTGTGCAACCTTCAAGGGTTGATATAAAAAATTCACAAAAGGACAAGACATTAATGCATGTCATCCATTTACATAACAGGATCAGTATATTTGTGCATTGCTTATAGCCTGTACATACCCTCTTCAAATCAAAGCTGCAGAAATTCTGAGCCAGGAAATCCAAAACTATTTAGTGACAGAATGAAACACAGATATAAAGGCTGAAGCTTTTTAATATTTTGTAAACGACATGAGAAAAAAATAGAGACAACATTCTTATGAGTGTATACAGGCTATAAGCTGTGTAGTTTTTTAGCAAATGAAGACTATCTTTTTAGCATCCTTAGAAATGTATTTTTTTTCTTTTTGGGTTTCATTGAATGCTCTCTTAAGCTTTTGCTTTTTCGTGATCTAACAAAGCATTGATCAGTGGCGGCAGTCAATTACAATAGTTAGAGTGCTAAGCCTGAAATAAAAAAACTCAAGTTCAAATCCATGCTTGATCACAAAATTTACAGTAAGGTCCATGGACTGCATGTGCCTCTTAGTGTATCTTGGAGGGCTGCACACCCCATACTGTGTTCCCATTTTTCTACGGGGGACCTTTTTTAAAACTCCAAATGCCTCCCATATCCTAAGGGCAGCAGTACCTCTGGGTACTCCAGGTCCCAGCAGCTCTAGCCAGCATTGTCTGTAGTGAGGAATGGTGGGTACTGCAGTTGAACAACAGCTGAAGGGCATAGAATTCCCATCTCTCTTCTGGGTTTTTTTGCCGGGGGGCGGGGAGAACCCCTGCGCCTAAAACAGTCTAGAATTACTCCAAAGGTTTTACTACAACTGCTTGCTAAACTTAATTGGCAAGCTATGTATCTTTTAAGTGAATGTACATGAGATCATTTAATGTGAAACGTTAATATCTTAATACAATTACACTAGCCTTGTGTTCTTATGGTGTGCATTTACAACAAGTCCTCGGAGTGTGGTGGCATCTCCTTCTTTGGAGGTTTTTAAACAGAAGCTGGATGGCCATCTGTCGGGAATGATTTGATTGTGTGGTCCTGCATGGCAGGGGGTTGGACTGGATGGCTCTTGTGGTCTCTTCCAACTCTATGATTCTAAGTCTAAGTCTAAGTCTTTTTAATTTTTTAGTTTTTATCTCATATTTATTTGAAACATTTCTATCCTGCCCTTTTGCTCTTCAGCATACAGTGGCATATGTTTAGAGATGTAAAATTTCTGGAAATTTTGAAGCCATGGGGGGGGGGACATTTTTTCCCTTTTTTTTCAGATAAAAAGGAAATTTTTTGGAAAAATTGAAAAAAATACAACAGTAACACTTTTTACAGATTGAAAGTCACTCTGTTATTTTAGGAACATAAAATATGACTATGTACAATTTGATTTGACATAAAATAATCACAATTGATATATTAAAAATATAACATATTCAAACAATTATTACAAACTAAATTTACTTAAAAAAAAATATTTGTAACAAATGAAGTAACAGTCTCCTGAACTGTACAGAACCTCTTTGATTTTGCTAATTTATATGGAGCAGGCAAATTAAAAAAAACAAAAAACCAGAAGGAACTATCAACATTAGTAATAAAGAAAAACATTCCATAATCGGATTTCTTTTTTTCCCCCATTTTTTTTTTAAGAAACAAACAAAAAAAACTTCACGGGAAAAATGGGGAAAATGGTTTTTTCCTGAATTTTTCAAAGAGGCCATTTACAGGAAGATTTCGGGTCCAACCCTATTGGTTCACTCAGTCATTGGGGCAGACATGAGCTATTCGGAAGGAGGGGTAGCAAAAAACCCAGTAATCTCGTGACTTTCCCTCTATTTTCCAGGGACTTATTTGGAAAGTCCTGGAAATCCCACACTATTGTTTGTCTGAACAATCAGCAACCATCCTGGGAAAGGGGCAGAATTTTGATTGGTCAGACTTTGGAGGGGGCGGGCTTGCAAGCGAAGCCTTGCAATTCTGGATCAGCCATTTTTGAATGTCCTTTGCAGGGTCCTCGGCTGCCTCCAAAGCCTGGCTGGCAAAAACTGCAGCCAGCTGAGAGCCAGGCAAGAGCCAAGCAGCCCAGGCCTCTCTCCCCTCCCCTAGCCGGCCCTTTCTCCCATCTCCCCGCTGGCTGCGGATGCTTCTTCCACTGAGGGATCGTTCCCTCGGTGACAGAAGCAGTCATAATCAGCAGTGAGGTGGGTGACAGCTGAGCAGGCCAGACGTCCCTCCTCCTTTAGCCTGGTGCTGCCGCAGCTCCCGCAACCAAGGATGCTTCCTCCGTGAAAGAAGCCTCCTCAGCCAGCAGGTAGACAGGAGAAAGGGCGGGCTAGGGGAAGGGGGACGTCTGGCCCACTTGGCTCTCAGTCACCTCACTGCTGACTACGATACACTGAGGGAACGGTCCCTTGGTGGGAGAAGTTTCTACAGCTGGTGGTGAGCCGGGAGAAAGGGCCGGTTAGGGGAGGGGAGAGAAGTCTGGGACGCTCGGCCCTCGCCTGGCTCTCAGCTGGCTGCAGCCTCTGCCAGCTAGGCTTTGGAAGCAGCGGAAGACCTGCACAGGGCCATTCAAAATTGGCGGATCCAGAATTGCAAGGCTTCCCTTGCAAGCCCGCTCCCTCCAAAGTCTGACCAATCAAAATTCAGCTCTGCTGTGTGTCCCTTTCCCAGGATGGAGGCACGTGTAAACAAGAAAGCCAACAAACCAAGACTTTTGCTACCTGCAACAAATTGTGGGTACAGTGGGTGACAGATTCGAGTTCTCTATTTCTTGCTTCTTCCCAAAATAAAAAATGCTGTGTAACTGGCCGCCAGGTTTTTTCTGGGCCTTCACATCTCTTCATATGTCAGTCCTTTATCACCATAATCTTATATTAAACTAGAAGGTCTTACTAGTTTGATAGTGAAACAGTTACAGGGCCACTCTCAAGCAAAGTAATTTCTGTATGCTTCCTTAGCAAACTCCCAACATATACAAAAACCATTAGTTTGTATAAAAAGAAAGAAAGAAAGAAAACAAATCTCCACCTAGGGTTGCCAGAGTGAAAATGAGAAAGGGCTCCTTTAATGGTTGTATAGAAGAAGAAATTGCATCAGGTGTTGTTTGTCATACAGCCACATAACAAGCAACACCTGCAGAAGTTCCCTCCTCTCTCTACACAACCATTGAAAGTACAGAAGCCTTCTCTGAAGATGCCAGCCACAGATGCAGGTGAAATGTCAGATATAAACTCTTCCAGAACACGGCCTCACAGCTTGGGGAAAAAAACCAAGGAAAATCTATGGATGCCGGCTGTAAAAGCCTTTGATTGCACTTCCCCAGTTTTCACACTGGCAATCCTTTTCTTCACACACACTATTAATGACTGTACCTTTTGGTTGTCTCCATCAGCCACAGAATGAATAAGGTGGGGCAGAGGGTAAAAGAGAGGGAATTGACCCTATGGCTGTAACAGTTTAGGGTTAGTGTTAGTGTTCTAAGATGTGAAAGTGCAATAGTGCGATAGTCTGCCTAAATAAATGTAAAAAATGAAAGAAAAAGGCTGTTTTGTTGCCTCAGCACACTATTGCTAAGGCGAATATCCAAGGTAGCAGTTTCAGGGTGCTTGCCGTCTGAGCAAGCCCTGCCCCCTGCTCCCATCCAGCCAATTAGCTTTCTACTTCCACCTTTCTGGACTATTTGAATACCGTATATTCTGGCATATAAGATGACTGGGCATAAAAGACCACCCCCCTCAATTTCCAGCCAAAAATCTAGGCTTAGGCATATATTCGCCGTATAAGACCACCTCCCCCCAATTTGGCTGGCTGGCTGGGGGAGCCTTGCCTGTGGATCCTCTTTGTTTCCCAACTCACGAGGATCTCCTCGTGTGTTGGGAAAGTGAACAGGATCCGCTGGCAGGGCTCCCCCATACAGCCAGCCGCAACATTCGCCCCTCTCTTCAACCTTCCAGTCAAACTTGACTCGAAGGTGGAGGAAAGGGGTGAAAATGCCCAGTTTGCCTCAGCAGCCCCCTTCCCTCCGCCTTGGCTCTTCCGAAGGGGACCAAGGTGGGGGAAACCGGGGTGGCCGCGACAAACCCCTAGATTTGCCCCCTCTCCCCACCTTCAAGGTGGGGCTCCAAAGCCCCGATCCCATTTGGTTCCACAGCCCCGATCCCTCCTTCTGGGCTCCCTTCCGAAGGGAGCTCAGAAGGAGGACACGGGGCCGTGGAGCCAAACCCCGGCATTCGCCCCCTCTCCCCACCCCACCTTCAAGGAAGAGGGAGTGAATCTAGGGGTTTAACTCCACAGCCCCGATGCCTTCTGGGCTCTCTTTGCAAGGGAGCACAGAAGAAGGCATCGGGGCTGCAGAGTTAAACAGGGCATCTTCGCTTGCTCTCCCCACCTTCAAGGAGGGTGGGGCAAAGGGGTAACATGCCCGTTTGGCTGCACAGCGTGGGTTGGGGAACGTGGGATGGCCAGCTGGCTGGGGGGGGTTCTCCCTCCTCCCGCGATTCCCCAACCCACAAGGAGGCTGCCCAGCCTACTCTTGGGTTGGGGAATACAGGATGGCCTGCTGGCTGGGGTGTTGGAGGGGGAGGCTTCAGGGAGGTTGGAAGGGTGGCTGGAGGGAGGGGGGTTCTCAGCCACCCACCCCCTCCCCAAAGCCACAATCTCGAGTGGGATCGCGGCTTTGGGGAGGGGGGGGTGGCTGGAGGGAGGATGCTGGAGGGAGGGGGCTTTGGGGAGGGTGGAAGGGTGACTGGAGGGAGGGGGCTTTGCAGCCACCCACCCCCTCCTGAAGCCGTGATCTCGAGTGGGATCGCGGCTTTGGGGAGGGGGGTGGCTGGAGGGAGGGGGCTTCGCAGCCACCCCCCCAAGCCGCGATCTCGAGCCGGATCGCAGCTTTGGGGAGGAGGGGTGGCTGGAGGGAGGGGGCTTCGGGGAGGGTGGAAGGGTGGCTGGAGGGAGGGGGCTTCGCAGCCACCCACCCACTCCCGAAGCCACGATCTCGAGCTGGATCGCGGCTTTGGGAGGGGGGGTGGCTGGAGGGAGGACACTGGAGGGAGGAGGCTTCGGGGAGGGTGGACGGGTGGCTGGAAGGGTGGCTTCCCAGCCACCCACACCCTCCCCGAAGCCACGATCGGGAGCCGGATAGCAACTTCGGGGAGGGTGGAAGGGTGGCTGGAAGGGGGGGCTTTCCAACAACATTCGCCCCCCTCTTCTGTCCTTGGTTGCTCCCCAAAGGGGGAGAAGGCGGGGGGGCGAATGAACCGTAAGCACTTTGCCTCACCCCCCCTCCTGATCTCCTGCCTCTTCGCTCCATTCGCGAAGGGAGCAAAGAGGCAGGAGTTCAGACAGCGGGGTGAAGCAAAGTGTATCCGGCGTATAAGACGAGTCCTGATTTTGGAGCCTATTTTTCAGGGCTCAAACCTCGTCTTATACACCGGAATGTAGGGTAAATGTGATCACCTGTCCTAATGATCGCTAATGCACATTCTTCATGAATTTTTTTAAAAAACTTCGGTGAAAGCCCCGGAGGCTGTTCCCTTGGAGTTTATGCTGGATTTGGCTCCCTCCTTCTGAATATGGTGGAATTATGTGGGATCCCATTAAGATAGGTAGAATTTTAAGCAAATTCTAAGAGAATTATTTTCACCGTTTAGACAGGCCCACTGTCACACTGGAGGCACACAAGATCCTCTTTCTTTTTCAGGACTTCGCCCCCATGTGTTATTTTCCTATTTGGATCATGTCTAAACTATCTCTCGTAAACACATATGCCATCCATCAACATTCATGCACTCCATTTATCCACCACACAAGCATCCCTGACATCTCCAGTGAACACGTATCCTTCCCAGCCTATTTGCAGGTTTGTACTACACCTCTCAATCCATCCATGTCACCTCGTAGCCCTCCTTTAAACTTACCAGATAGAAAGAAAGAAACAAGAGGCCTTTTCTCTTTCCTCTGACCTCAAATAAAGGGTGGGTTTTATTTTTATTTTTTTGAAAAGAGGTTTTACTTGGTAGCCTGGCTAGTGTGCTTCAGAGTTAAGCTCTTGGCTTGCAGCTGCCTGACATCTTTGTTTGCTAAAGATGCCTACAGGCCCACATGAAACCCAGAGGCATTCTTGGGGAAGAAAATGAAGATGGCAGGCAGCTGCAAGCCAGGCATTCTACTTTCGTGCCATGGGTTAAGAATGCCTGGTTTATACTATAAAAGTTGGCATTTGACCAGTAGCTCAATATTTAACTGATTTTGTTCAGTAAGTGGGGGGGGGAATGGTGTGTTGTTGTTTTTTTTAGGAGATTATCAGAGGGGGACCAAATAAAGCATCCCCATGTCACCTTCTAATTATCAGAGGGGGACCAAATAAAGCATCCCCATCTCGTCTTCTAATTCCCACTCCGCTCCCACCCCTGTAACGGATTTTTTAAAAAATTCAGAAACTTACCTTTTAGTGGAATTAAAAGTCCTCCGCTCCCTTCCGGCAACCCAGGTGTGAATTGAGCTCTCAGAGAGCTCCATTCACTTCCTGTAAAGCAGGAAATTCAGAGTTAAAAACAAGAATACATACACAAAAGTTAAATCAAGAACATAAATTTTTAAAAAAACCAAACAGGGCAGGGTACAAAAAAAAGCTGCCACTTACCTGGATGTCCTGATCGCCACCTGAAATGTTCAGCAAGGACCTTCCAGGACCTTCCAGGAGGCCAGCATTGAGCAGGAAATTTAAAAATAAAATAACAACCAAACATCAAAAAATTAAACCAAGCACAGAAACACCCTTAAAAAAACCCAAGCAAATTGGGGAGGGTACAAAAAAGGCTGTCACTTACCTGGATATTGCGATTGTACCTGAAAGTGTTCGGCATGGACCTCCCAGATTGCGCTCCAGGAACAGGGCGCCTTTTCGCTTGCCCATGATTCAGGTACAGAAACGGAACAGCTGATCTATTGACGGCTTTTGCCCATCAACCAAAACAACAATGGAATTGAACAGAAGCAGCACAGGAGTATACCGGGATAGGGATGATGTCTGAAAAGGAAGCCCTTTCTTGAGCCTGTGGCATCCCTGTCCCGGATTATTAAACTCGTTTGATAATCTCTTTAGTGTTAATTTATTGCCATACTACTTTTATTAAGGTTGCTCATCCAAATTCAGGATTATGGCACAGATTTCTTTGTCTTGCTAATGCCATATCCTCTAACAGTCCCAATTTGATAGAGACAGGCCTAATTAATCCTCTGTCATCCCACTTTTTCAGCTACTTTCAAAATATCCCAATTTCTCTTTTTTCTCCTCCCATTCCCACCCCCTTTGCCTTCAGGTTACTTCAGTTGCTGCAAACTGAGATCAAAATGCAAAAGTTGTTTGCGTTCAGTTAATTCAGCAAAGGGTAGAGGAGAGGAAGGGGGCAGAATCTTACCATTCCCAGGAGGCTCAGGCAAAAGCAAACTGCTGCAGTCTCTCTTCGCTTATATGTTCTTCTACATTAATAGCTTTTGCCATCTTGACCACACTTTGATGTTGCTTGGGCATACGTGCCCCAGTTTTCATCTGTGAAGTCTTAGAGGATATGCCATCCTATTAGTTGATGGAAGCATTACTATATTAGCACAGGTTAAAGCTGAAATGAATTTGCTTCAGAAATTCTCTTTTGCAAGGATTTTTGTGAAATCTGACCATGGGAATATTTGGAAATGTCTGGAATTTGGTATCAGCTTGACAGTGACACAATGGTGTTTAATGCTTGCCAAGTGGACTGTGGGATCAGGGTTGGTTAAGAATGACTAGGCTAAGTGTTCTCAAATTTAGGAGGTTTTCAGACGGGGACAAAAATAAGCATCCCTGTCTCAGTATCTCCTCTCCCGCTATCCTCCCGACCCCGTCCTGGCACAGTAATGAAGAGTTTGAGACCTACCTTTAATTGCATGGGTTTCCTCTCCCTCGGCAGTTCCTGGTTGAAATCCTGGGCCGTTCTTGCAATGGGAAATTCAAAAAGAAAAATAAAGGTTAAAAAATGACAGCAAGCACAAAAACACACTTAAAAAAGACCAAGTAATCTGGGGAGGGTACAAAAAAAGGGTGTCACTACCTCAGTGTCCTGATTGCTCCCGGAAGTGTTCTGGCACGGACCTCCCACTGTGGCTGGCATCATGCTATGGAAATGGGGCACCTTTTCACTCACCCGTCATTCCATTACAGAAATGGAATGGGCAATCTATTCATGGCTTAAGCCGTGAATAAAAAGGAGCATCATGGGAATGGGAGCAGCACGGGACATAATACGACAGGGATGACGTTGTCTGATATTCAAACCCTTTCCCGATCTCCTGGTGTCCTTGTAACGCCATATTTAGGTTGTCTGATAATCTCCAGGCAAGGTAACTGACGATCCTAAGCCATGTCAGGTTTAGCAGGCCCTATTGCATTACCAAATAAATGTGTATTATTCTAAACAATTTTTTTAAATGCATGTATTATTCTAAATCTTGATATTTTGCTTGTGTTTCTAATGTTTAGAGGCCTCTCTTAATCAGAGGCCTTAAGCTGTAGCTTATTTAGCATGTGTGTAAATCAGGCACTGCCTCCAGTTCCCAAGCTTCCACATCAGTCTGCTCCAGATAAAAAGAAAACAGTGAACAAATTGTGTGCAACCCTAGAGCCAAACTGAACAGGTCATGTGAGATTCAGTCTTGTGATATGTTTATTTTTGCAAAAATGCTACTGGCAGGCTGTACCTGTGTAAATTTGACTGGAGCAAAAAACCATTTTTTTGTGATCACCCCCCCCCGCTTCCCAAACTGCTTCTTCACTTGCAAGCCATAATTTTAATGCCCCGTTGTATTTTCCCTTGCTGGGTTAAAAACACATTTGTGAGGAATCATTTTGAAATGCTATGTGGCAGGAGAGGAAAGGAATGAGTAACTTTGTTTGCCAGTTTCTGTCCCTGTCAAACACATAACCCCTCACAGCTGCATTTTAAGTAAACAGCCATGAACCAAACCACCTGAGGGCCATTCGCAGCATACAATTATAGCACTGTACTCCATTTTAACTCCCATGGCAACGTCCCATGGAATCTTGGGATATGCAGTTTAGGGAGAGATGTTTCAAATCCTCAGACAGAGAGCTCCTTTAGTGCCAGAGCAAAGTACAGGTCCCAGTATTCTATAGGATGTTGCCATGGCAGTTAAAATAGAATACAGTGGTCCCTTCATATTCGCTTGAATTTGGTTCCAGGACCACCACCACCACCACCCGTGTATACCAAAATCTGTGAATACACAAGTCCCATACTATCTCTCTCTGGCTTTTCTTCGCAAACGAAGATTCAGGGAGGACTCATCCCAAGCTTTCTGCAAGCGCGCTGATGACTAAAAAGGCTAATCTGAGATAAACAAGTCCGGTTGCAGAAACCACAGTAGAAGGTTTCCTTGGGTGATGTTTCTGGGTTGTGATTCTTTCTGTGTTGTTGTTTCTCTTCAAGACTTGTTCGGCGTGAGTTCTCAAATAAGGCTGCAGGATTGTGGATAGTGCGTCTCCATGCCTCCCGATGTGAGGTCAGGGCGGACCATTGTTGGTGGTCAATTTGGCCAAGCCTGAGATGTTGTTTCAGGGAGTCCTTGTATACCTTTTTTGGAGCGCCCCTCTTAACGTTGACCCATGGCGAGTTCACTGTAGAGTACTATTTTTGGGAGGCAGTGGTCCTCCATCCTAGAAACGTGCCGTGCCCAGTGCAGCTGTGTTCTCAATATCATAGCCTCAATACTGGTGATCCCTGCTTGCTCAAGGACAGCAACATTCGTCACATAGTCACATAGTCCCATTATATGCAGTGGCATAGCAAAATGGTGTCCCTTATATAAGATGGCAAAATCAAGGTTCACTTTTTGGATTATTATTTTTTAAAGAATATTTTCAAGCCGTGAATACTTAAATACATGGATACCAAATCTGTGGATACGGAGGGACAACTGTATACTGTCAATGAGCCCCTGGAGGTTCCTCACAGCTCTAGTACATTATGCCTTGTTTCGCACCCAGATAAACTGGAAATGAGTATGTAGAAGAGAGATTTTCATCAAATGTGCTTGCTATCTGGGGCCCATTCACACTACACAGTTGTAGTATTGCCATTCCATCTTCACTGCTATGGTTCCATCCTGTGAGATCCTGGGATTTGTAGTTTGCCAGGGCACTAGAACTCTCTGGCTGAGAATTCTAAGTGCCCCTCCCTCAACTGTAAATCCCAGGGCTCCACAGGACAGAATGATGGCAGTTAAAGTGAAATCCTAGTGCTTAATTTTCTAGTTTGAGTGGGCCTCAGGTAACAAGCAGCATCTGCTGAAATTTCATCTTCTACACAACCATTAAAGGTAGAGGAGCCCTCTCCAGTTTTCATGCTGGTAATGTTAACCCCAGAATAAGTTAATAGGCCTAAACCTGAACCCAGAGATTTGGTATTGTGAATTCTACAGACATCTTATGCAAGACTAAAAGAAATATATTTATGAACCAAGATGGGCAAAGTGGAATACAGCAGAATTAACAGGATGATTCTGTTACCGAAACAACATTTATACTCCCATCCAAGCCTATTTAAAATATCCACCATCATTTTCCAATTAACAGTTTAGAATTAGCTAGATACAAGGAAGTGTTACTTGTAATTGTTCTTTTCCCCAGTAACTTAGGTATAACTGCATAACGTTATGATTTTAACTTAACAAGGAATAACTTCATTATTTGTGGTAAAAGTGTGATTTTTAAGTTGCTTTTATAATTAGAGGAGTACAGTCTCACTAAGTGGCCAAGAAAACATATCACATGATTCAAAGGCTGCTTGAGCTCTTTGTGGGGGTTGAGGTGACAACAACATGGGAGGGAGGAGTGTATTTTGTGCAACAGGCAGCAGCTTCTCCTATTCACATGTAGGGCTTTTTTTAAAAAAAAAATAACATAAAATATTCCAGTTATTTCTGAGAAATGGGAAAGCAAAGAGTGAATTTTTTAAAAATTAGAACAATGGTACATAACTGTTCAGGATGCTTGGATCTGTAACTGTAGAGAATTACTTTAAATACTGTAGAAGCTTTGTCACAGATACATCTTCTAGCCTTTCTTTTCTCAGCAATAACAATAGAGGTTGAAATTTGCAGTGTAGGACTCAGAAGCTTTAGACATACAGTTTACTTGTGTGGAGTCTTAGGGGTCGTCTACATGGTAAAAAAAATACGTACGGTGTTCGAAAGATCGATCATGTGTACACACGACTGTTTGGATGCATATGTGTCATTCGGAAGGGGGACTAGTGAATCCCCTGTAAACTATGTGGATTTGGCATTCGGGAGGATTAGCGAATCTCGAGCTAAAATTCGTACAGCTGTTCGTATTATTGATGGTCTGTACACCCCATTCGCACACATACGAACAGGCAGTGTAATCTGATCGGCTGGCTGAGCACAGGGGGCGGGGCTAGCAAAGAGGGGAATTGGGAGCGGCTGCCATGTTGGATTTCCAGCTAAGCAAGAGTCCAGTAAATCCATGAAATGGAGATTTTTACATATATTCATTTTTATTTTACATTGTAAATAGGGAAAACCAACTGTCCGCAAAACAGGCACCTTTTAAAATAAAATAAAAAGGCAGCAGGAGATTTAAAACCGCCACTTGACTCACTCACTCCAGCCAGCTGGGCAAGGGGGGGGGTCATACGGAGTTGGGGGGGTAAAAAATCGTGTAGGCAGATCGTACGCATTTGAACGACTGCCTTTTTGGATTTTTTTACCCCCCAAATGGAATTTTTTTCCTTAGTGTAGATGGGGCCTTAGGCTAGAGACAGGTGGCAGCCAGGAGGGATCAGGGGCCCTTCTTTGGTTGTCATCATTACTAGTGCTTGTAGAGTTTTAAGGTGTGCTGAGATTCTTAGCTATGTAACTGATCTGGCATCTCTCTACTGACTTCTGTCAATTTCTCCTCAGCTCTCTTTTGCACTTTGAATTCAGTTTGCAGTAGTTGAAGTAAGCTGAGGACAAAGAAATTGGAACTTTTTGAAAGCACCTAAAACAGTTGGGACAACAGGATTAACTGAGATGGTCTCTGCCAAACCAGGACACATGAAGGTGATGCACTTGGGCCTGTCATGTTGGTTGGAGCAAGATGGGGGGCCCCAGCATCTTTTTAACTTGTGAGTCTTCCTGTTGCACAAACTATGGCAGCAGCGGTGCAAGGCCTGGGTGGAAAGATGCTGTGGATTGGCAATGAATTTTCCACATGCCCCAAGGGCAGTATACGCCCCCATCTACACGACCAAAAAAAAAATAAAAAAAAAATCCGTTTTGGGGGTAAAAAATCGGAAAAGACAGCTGTTCAAATGCGTATGATCTGCCTACACGATTTTTACACCCCCCATAACTCCGTATGACCCCCCTTGCCCAGCTGGCTGGAGTGAGTGATCCAAGCGGATGTTTTAAATCTCCTGCCACTTTTTTTTTTTAATTTAAAAAGATGCCTGTTATGCAGACAGTCGGTTTTCCATATTTACAATATAAAATAAAAATGAATAAATGTTAAAAGCCTCCATTTCATGCCCTTATCGGACTCTCGCTTGGCTGGGAATCCAACATGGCGGCCACTCCCAATTCCCCTCTTTGCTAGCCCCGCCCCTGTGCTCAGCCAGCCAAACAGATTACACTGCCTGTTTGTATGTGTGCGAACGGGGTGTACAGACAATTGACAATACGAACGGCTGTACGGATTTTAGCTCGAGATTTGCTAATCCTCCTGAACGCTGAATCCACGTAGTTTGTGGGGGATTTGCTAGTCCCCCTTCTGAAAGACACATATGCGTCCGAATGGCTGTGTGTACATATGATTGATCGATCTTTCAAACGGCGTATGTATTTTTATTTTTTTTTATTGTGTAAACGGGGCCTACGTAGGATGTGGAAAAACTTCAACATAGCATGTGTGCTATAAATAAGACTACACAGGATGTGAAAACTGGCAGGGAGGACAGCAACTACTAGATGTTTTTTGTGGAAAAATGCTTTTATTTTTCCATCCTGTCTCTGGGTCGTCATATGACTTAACCAGGTTTTATCTAATGACACCACAAGTGTCTACTCCATCTTGCTTCAGATTTTGGTCCTGAAACCTCAGGGAAAGGGATGCTTCAGCATAGGCAATGCTACATGACAGGATTTTAAAAAAAATTAAGATGAAGCCTCTTCCCAACAGTTTCCAATGTTCTTGAGTCTCCTGAGTTGATTGCAGCTAATCTGGTGCCCACTCCATCCTAGAGGATCAGAGGAAAATAGATCTACCAAAGGGACCTACTACACGCGCACGCGCACACACACACATATATATATAGAATGTACTAAATTTGATAGCTGTCTCAAATAAATGTTTGGTTTTTGTCACCTGTCTGAGGAAATGGAAATTTCACATGTTGTGAAATCAGGTATGTGTTCAACATTTGAAGATGGATTTTGTGTCACTTACTATTTTAAAATATTACTTTCTCCATATTTGTCTTAGGGGTAAAATAGTTTTCTCTTACCATTCTATTTTTTCTTTGTAGCTTGGCATCTCCTTCAATGTAACTTCTTTTCTTCTTTCACACCAGGGCAGAGTTTAGGCTATGGCTTTGTCAATTATGTTGACTCCAATGATGCTGACAAAGCAATCAACACATTGAATGGCCTCAAGCTACAGACGAAAACAATCAAGGTGAGGAGAATGTGTGGGAAGCTGGCCACAAGATGGGTGCAAGAAGGGAAGGCTGATTTGAATATCTGAATTCAAAATGGGCAGAGATTCTCCTTTCTTATGTCCCTTTATGTTTTATCCCCTCTGAGCCTTCAGGGTAGAACAAACCATATATAGATCAATTCAAATTATGGAAGGAGACTAGGTGTGGAGGAATGCTAGGGGGGATTTGGAAAACGTTATTACTATTATTTTTGTTACAGTAGTGCAATTAATATGCATAATACTGTTTAAAATAACTACACAAAGAAAAGCTCTTGCCCCAAGGAGGATACCAATCAAAACTTTGACACAGCAGAAGGCTACAGAGAAAGGGAATGCAGGTGATTTGGGGGTAAGTAAGGGAAGAATAAGGCAGGGAGGGATACCAGTCTCTCTCCCCTCCCCCCCCCACAAGTAATGTTTAGAGTAGAGGATTCTGGGGTCGATGTGGGAAGCTGACACAGAAGGTTGGTCCTTGCCCTTCTTGAGGGCTCTTCTAACCATTGCCTCTGTCCCAATTAGGTGTCCTACGCACGGCCTAGCTCAGCATCTATTCGTGATGCAAATCTTTACGTGAGTGGCCTGCCCAAGACCATGAGCCAGAAAGAGATGGAACAGCTGTTCTCACAGTATGGGCGCATCATCACCTCCCGCATACTTGTCGATCAGGTCACAGGTAATAGTGACAGCAGGATTTCAGCCCTGTACCTATACCATTGGTGGGACAGAAGTGTCAAAGGGACTTCAAGCAGAGAGTAGAGGCAGGAGGAAAATCTTGCATTGTCTTAAGGGCTTTCAGTGAGCAGAATAGGTTGTACATGAGCCGCCTAGGCATTTACTTGTAAGTACTATTGCCTATGATGCTATTTGTGTAATATGTATTATGCTGGGTTATATGTATTTAGCCATGTGTTCATATGCATAGGTAACTATGTACTTACTATTTATACATGAGCTCAGTCTTGTCCTCACAGGCAAACAAAGGGCTTCACCAGGTGTTTCTTATTTTGGGTATCAGTAGAAATACTGTGTTAGGGCCTAAATACCCTAAAGGCACCAGAACCTGTCTGATCTTGGAAGCTAAGCAGGGTTGGCCCTGGTTAGGACTTGGATGGGAGACTGCCAAAGAATACCAGGTGCTGTAGGCTATATTTCAGAGGAAGGAACTGTCAAAACCACCTCTGAGCATTCCTTGCCTAAGAAAACACTGTGGAATTCATGGGGTCACCATAAGTCAACAGGTGACTTGAAGGCACATACACACACAGAGAGAAATATTATGCTCTACTTTCATAGTCATTCTGCATATATCCAAAGGCACTCTGACCATTTCACTTATTCTGGCCCTCCACATATAAAAGAAGCATGCAAATCCTAACATTTAAAACACTTTCAGAGATTGAGCATCGGCTCAAATGAGCTCTCTTAACTTTCCTGACTCTGGAGATATGTATGACATAGAGCAGCAACGGCAGTGGGTCCAGGTGGCCCACTGCTGTTCCTGGAAATCTCTGGTGCCTGTATGGGCTACCAAAAATGCCAAAACAAACCCTGAAGTGGCAGAAAGTTCAATTCTGGTTCTAAAAAAACCAAACAAACCAGTATTAACAGTAACATTAAACAGTATATGGGGCCTTGTGATCCATCTAAAACAGTGGTGTCCAACCTGTGGCCCTCCAGGTGTTTTGGACTACGGCTCCCAGAATTCCTGATCATTGGACCAGGCTTCTGGAAGTTGGAGTCCAAAACACCTGGAGGGCTGCAGGTTGGGCACCACAAATTTAAAAGCTGAATTGCCGCTTCTGTGGGGGAGTAATCTATCCTTTCTCTGGCCAGGAGGAGGACACTTCTGGGAGGCTGGAGAAAGTAAGGGCTACAAAGACATCCTTGGAGAGGGGGAGTGTATGTTGTTCCTAGGCCACACTTTGTCCCCCAGGAAAGCAGAACAACTCAAAATACACACTAATAGATATTTATTCAACATTCATGTAGTCATATGTCTCTTCCATTTACAGGTGTTTCCAGAGGTGTGGGCTTCATCCGTTTTGACAAGAGGATAGAAGCTGAGGAGGCCATCAAGGGGCTGAATGGGCAGAAACCATTGGGTGCCAGTGAACCCATCACAGTCAAATTTGCCAACAACCCCAGCCAGAAGACAGGGCAAGCATTGCTCACACACCTGTACCAAACCACAGCCCGACGGTACACTGGACCCTTGCACCACCAGACTCAGCGATTCAGGTGAGACACCTCCCCCTCTCCTGGTGGGCTGAGAGGTCAGGTCCTTCTCATCCAGTGCCTCATAGTTGTTATCCCCTTGCTTGAGGGAGGTGTAGGCTCAGGTGCCAGAGCTGGAGGCATTGATCTTTAGCCTTTAGGTTTTCCATAGGGGTTATTAGTCCACAAGCAAGCACAAAATCATAATATGCTGTGAAATGTCTTCGCCTCCTCCAAGTGCCCCTATGGCATGAATCCCACTGGTTGCTCTTTAAGAACAGAACTTGAAAGTAACACATGACAGAGAATGATGTCGCCAGTAATGCATTATATTTTGCATTATATAAGGATATAATGATACTAATTTTACCAGTAATGTAGCAACTAGTAGTGTTGTTACTTCTCTTAAAAAAGGTAATGAGTCAAATTGACTCTGCGTTTTCTTTTCAGAAGCCAAAAAATGCTTTCCTGGGGCAGTTTGGGAGGATTTAATTCAAATTTTAGGCCATTTTGTTCATTTTCAAGATGGACCCCCTCCCCAAGTAACAAGCAATGAAAAAGTAACAAATAATGTGTGTAGTGTTGATAGCATTGGATTACTTTGTTAGATTTTGTAATAAACCAGCTTTCCAAATTCTTCAGAGATGACTTCCTGCAAAGTGGAACTACTAGGTGCAGGCCTTTTGAACTATTTGTGTTCTGCTCTGTCCTCTTCCCAAATACACTGTGGGTCAATAGATCTTCGGGCCTCATAGTCTTTGTCCTCAACCCTTTTCTGTTCTGTGCCTCATCACAAGGCAAATGGGAATGGTGTCATTCATTGGCTATGAATATGTTAATCATGCTGAGCTCTGTGGGAGGCAAGTGGGCACCAAGTTATGACATCTTCATATCTTTCCTGTGCTGAGTTGGGAAAGATTAGTCTTGCAAGGGGCAACTGGTAGATGAGGTGCAGTCAGGCAGCATCTGGAGGGCCACACGTTCCCCAGCTCAGTTTTAGAGGCTAGAGTAATGCTAATGGAAAATTGCCATGGCAAAAGAATTGACAGTGATGGGCCAGGCTGTTCCAGCTGTATTTTCTCCTGCAAATTTTCAGCGACAGTTGATTTTATTGCTCCACCTCATAGTTTGTTGCATCTCAGTGCTTAGTAAGGGATTATTGTCTGTATAGCTAGAGGCTTAGTTTTATTGCTGAATCTAGTGCACATCCAGATTTTTGTCAGGTGTAAATTGGCCATCTCAACAGAACATTGTCTGTGTTTGCCATTTGTCAGGGGTGTTGTGTGTCTCAGGAAGCTAGACATGGGGCTATTGAGCATCCCACTCCTTTTCCCTATGGAAGAGACTTCATCTGGAGCAGGCAGACATTTTCCTGCCTTGTTTTGGAAACTTGTGAATTCTATAATTCATTTCCTTTTTCAACCTATAGATAAGATGGAGAAGAACACAGTGATGGATTGGACTGTTTCCTAGACATATCTTTAGGTTATAGTCTGGTTGGTTTTGAAAACCTTGAGCTAAACTGAAACAAATCAGAAAGGCTGTTTAATAGAGATGTAACTCTTTACTACATTTCTTCTCAAAAGTAGCCACAAGTAATTTCAGCAGTTTCCTTCCTGCTGCAAGAAAGTCTTCGAAAACAATGCAGTTCTTCTTCGTGGTCTCTGTGAATCCACACATAAAGGGTTAATTCTGCGCCTGCGCAGTAGCCATTCAGAAAGTCGTTAGAGTCAATAGAGATTAAGTTTGAATTTTGGCGGTAATCCCGCCCACCATCCCCAGGCTATATAAGCCCTCTTCAAGCCCGCCTCCTCAGTTCCAAATAGCCACGACTTGCAGCTCTTGAACAGGAAGAATCCTTTTTTTTTTTTTTTTTTTTGGAAGAGAGAGCCTAGGACACCAGAGGGGAGGATGGGCGGGATTGTGTGAATTCACAGATGACCACTTGAAGAACTACAGTTACAGGTAAGCAACCTGTCCTTCTTCTTCGTGGTCTCTGTGAATCCACACATAAAGGGTAGATTAGCAAGCTCAAATCACGGAGGAGGGGTGTCCTATCCAGGAGAGTGGAAGGAAGACACCAAAACAGCTATTCATTACTATTCAATAGGCAAGAAATTACTTTATTTGTAAAAGAAGAAAGGGCAGGTGGAGAAGACGGCATTCGCTGGTGTCAAGGCAGGACAAGGTCCTCACAATGATCGTTGTGCAATGGAAGACAGGAGAACTGCGCGACCCAACGCTGCGTCCTCCGTGGAAGCCGAGTCCACCTTGTATACTTTAGCAAAAGTCAGAGGGGTTGACCAAGTGGCCGCCCTGCAAATGTCTTGGAGGGGTACTCCATTCAGGAAAGCTGTCGATGTGGCGGTGGCCCTGGTGGAGTGGCTACGGATGGTCGCTGGTAACTGCTTCCCCAGAATTTGGTATGCTATTTTTATTGCAGCAGCCACCCATTTGGAGAAGCGTTGGGAGGATAGGGGTTCACCCTTCCGTGAGCCAGCATAGCAGACAAAGAGTCTGTTGGACCTTCTGAATTGTGAGGTCCTGTCTATGTAGAAGGCTAGGGCGCGTCTCACGTCCAGGGAGTGGAGAGACCTTTCCAGGTCGTCTGATGGATGTCAGAAGAAGGCCGGCAACACAATGTCCTGGTTGAGGTGGAAGTAGGAGACCACCTTCGGGAGGAATGCGATATCTGGTCTCAGTACTACTTTGTCCTGATGGAAACGGATGTATGGGGGATCCATCCGTAGTGCGCACAGTTCGCCGGCTCGTCTAGCTGACGTGATTGCAACCAGAAACGCCGTTTTCATGGAGACTAGACGTAGGTCACACGTGGCCATCGGCTCAAAGGGTGCCTTGGATAGTGCTGCCAGGACTATCTCAAGGCTCCATGCTGAAATGGGACCCACTGTGGGTGGATGTAAGTTGGTGTAACCCTTCAGAAAAACTTTGATTCTAGGATCTCTAAAGCAAGAAGGTTTCCCCAGGCGTTGCAGATGCCAGGACACGGCTGCTATGTAACTCTTGATTGAAGAGGTAGAGAAACCTTTAGTTGAAAGGGAGGCAAGGAAGTCCATCTAATTGGAGGGTTCCGCTTGGTTTTGCGGGACTCCTTTCTCCTCCAGGAAGGAACAGAACTTTGCCCACTTGTAGTTGTAGGCCCTCACTGTAGAGGGATGGTGGGCTGCATTGATGATGTCCCGGGCCGTGTCCGAAAGGGGGCTCACAGTGTGATCAGCCAAGCCGTTGGGTTGATCACTTTTAGGTCTGGGTGAAGGATTTGGCCATCTGCCATTGATAGCAGGTCCGGTGTCTGGGGAAGGTGCTTGTATCGCCCCCGAGCCATCCTGAGAAGCGGAGTGAACCAGTGCTGGCGCGGCCACCATGGATTACCGCCAAAATTCAAACTTAATCTCTATTGACTCTAGCGACTTTCCAAATGGCTACTGTGCAGGCGCAGGATTAACCCTTTACGTGTGAATTCACAGATGACCACTCGAAGAACTACAGTTACAGGAAAGCAACCTGTCCTTTTCAAAGGTTGTTTGCAATTCAGGAATGATTCTACACAGAATTTGCATGTAGTTGTTTTGTCCAGAAAACAGAATTTTCTGCATAGGATATAACATTTTCTGCATGGAAAATAATATTTCAATGTAGAAATAATAATGCCTGCACAGAAAATGCTGTTTTCTGTACAAATCACCCATGTGCAATTTTTATGTACAACATATCCCCAATCACAGCATTTTCTGTGCATGAATTAGTATTTCTGCATTTGAATATTATTTTCCAGTCAAAAAATACTGTTTTCTGTGCAAAACAACCATGTGCAAAATTTGCACAGAATAAGTCCTGAACTGTAAAGATTCTCATCAGTCCAGGATTCTTGAAAAGCATATTTTTGGCCGTTTTTTTTTTTTTGGAACATTTTTGAATATTGTTTCCATCCACATTTATCTGATTTGCTTTATGTGTGCAGGCTGTTTCACATGTGTTATTTTCCTACATGACTATACACAGGTGTATTAAAACAACCTATTGATTTTATGCATAATACCATTGTGTATAAAGGTCGTGAAGATATTTATTTTATTTTGCAACTACCAGTCATGGGTTCTCAATTCATGTACATGTGGTAAAGTAGACACCATGTCACTTTCATATGAGACAATGTACCTGGATTAACAAGCTTCCTTTCTCTACTCAGGCAGGAAAAATTATAATGTCTGATGAAGTCTTTTGCTCCTTTTTCAAAGTAACATTGGGTAGCACCCATTTTTCTCATCATGTATTTATTCTGATTCCCAATCCACTCTTTCTCCAGGACTCAGCAGTTGTTCACCCTCACAACTCTCTAGGAAGTCAAAATCCAATTTTACAACTGGAAAACTGAGACTGAGAAGTGACTGAGGCATTTCTGTGAGTTCATAGTGGAGGTGGAATTTATTCTGGATCTTGCAAAATTATTGGAAGGAGTTGTAGATCCAAGTGGCATTCTGTTCCAAGTTTCCCTCTGCAGAAGGAAGGGGGCTGTGGCTTGAGTCTTGCATGGCCAAGGACAGGAAGGTCAGGGTTGTTTGTATGGAAGTTGATCATTGTCTGTGCTGCCAGTTATGGACTGTGCATGCTTGGATCCAGTGGGAAAGATAGATAGGCACAGGAAACACATCAGGACTTGTAGGACAGTGAATTGTAGAAGAGAGCTTGTAGTAACAGTGAGGGGAGTTATGAATAGTTCTGCCCTTTGGAATAAGACATAATTTATCTTTTGGGTAGCAGAGCTGATTTTAGCCTTGCAGGCTCAAAGGAACATGGTGGATACTAGATGTGAGGTGCATTGCTAAACCTTTCCCTTGCTCCCTGCCTCTAGGAAGCTGACCTGCTACTATTCTGCTCTTCCTGTACTGGATAGGTGTATATTTATTTATTTAGCATTCATGCTGAGCACAAGAAAGGCTGTTTTAATTTTTTGTAGTTGTTCTGGTTGGGGTTTAAAACAATAAATCATTTTGCAAAAGGCAGTTTGTTGCTGTTTGATCTTAAAACACAGGAATAGTAATATCTTGTGTTATACTGTTCTTCACCTTTATCTTCTCCCATCCACTTGTCCTCTTCTAGCTAGGCTAAGAGGCTGTATGGAGCTGTGCAGTATCTGAGAAAAACCAGATTGGAGGCTAGGGCAACAATAATAGGTACCATTGGAGTACCACAAAAACTCACCTTTGCATTAAATGCATGGTTTTTCTAACATGTATATTTTTTCACATTTAAATTACTTTAAAACCACAGCTGTAGCAACCCTAATTGGGCTTAGGAACACAACAGAAAAGGGGTTTTCCACCCACTATTCCCCTCCCTTCCCACCTAGTTCCCCACAAAAAACTATTCTCCCCTATCAAGAAAATTATCTTGCACAGGAAGGTAGCTGCTGTTGGCACCAAAGTCAACTTCTCTATCAGGGCAAATTGCTGTTGGGAGATAGATAATTTTGTCAGACTGGGAGAAGAAGGGTTGAACACTATTGGCTGCTCAACACAAGTGCTGATTTTGATTGGGCACCCTCCAGCTATTATTTAAAAGAGTTTGGGGTTTTTAAAGAAATAAACTAGGGACATGAAACATGTTCACATATCTAACAATCTGGGTACATTCACTCAAAATGTTAAACTAGATTTTTCAGGCTCTTTCCTTAACATTCAGGTGCAAGCCTACTGATACATGGCTGTTTTGATTGCCCTTCCTCCTGCATGGAGGAACCACTGAACTAACCAGAAACGTAGCACAGCAGAAAAGCCTACATCTTGAAATGAATTTGAGACTCTTGACTTCAAACAAGGAGAACAAGAAAGCAGGAATCCCAGTTCAAACAGCGCTCTAAGTTCTTCAGCCCTGGTAATATCCTTGTTAGTTTAAGTTGCTTCTACTTATGCAGAGTCCAGTAGAAGCAATCAGCAGTGTGCATCAGCATGCTTTCCCATGAACAGAAATAGGACTTTGAGGATTCTGGCTTGACAGTAGGTATGAATGCATGTCTAATTTGGTCCTAAGATACTGCAAGCCAGAGGCTGCTCCCAGGGATAACTGATTCCAAAAAGTCTAAGATGAAGGAAGTCCTTATATCCCAAAGTGAGGCAAAATAATGGCTAACAATTCTGCCCTCTTTGAGATGAAGTTGAGAAGGATTTAGAGGTGTCTTACTGTGTCCTGAGTAATAAATGTGTGGCACTACTGAGGGCCTTTTAATAGCAACTTTTGCCTTTTTCAGTAGATTGAAATAGCATTGGTGGTTAGTTGGTTAATTGGGATTCCTTTTTGACTAATGTAAACTGACAGTTTTAGGTTCAGAGCCCAAGAGATCCTTCTCATTTCTCAGATAGTTTTATGTGGACCATTCCTTTTGATTTGATGTTTGGTGTATTCAAGGGACAAATGATCTCCTGAGCAGTCAATCTGTCCTTCAGGTTATTGTGGGGTGGTAGTAGTGGTTCATCATTGGAGAGGTCTAAAAGCTAGATGATAATTCCCTACATGTTCTTCCTCAATCCTTGTTCAGATCTGTAATAATACTCTATTGGGTCGTATTTGTCAGTGATCTATGGTGGTAGAAAATACAGCAATCTAATGCAAGTGTCATCATCTGGCCTTCAGTGAGAGAGTGGCCTAAGCACCAAATACTCTTCAATTGTAAAGTTGGGCTACTCTCTTCAGTTTACAGAAGCAAATAATCTAGTGTAAGTACCTTCCCAAAGGGAAGACCCTCTCTTCCTGCCTCCTGATAGTGATAAAGGATGATTTCGTTGGAACTTATTTCCCCACTTTCAAACCAAAAGATTGCCCAAAGCTCAGTTTGCATTCAAAATTTGCACTTCTCTGAACTTTGCAAGAGAGTTCTCTAGTCAAAAGATACATATAAAAGTGGGCACATTAAAGAAAAGTACACACAGAATATAAATTATTCAAAGATACATTTCTTGCAAAAAATGTTAAAAGGTCTTGGTGGAAATATACACAAAATGTATATGAATTTTCTCGCAAACATTTCTTAAAATTATGTTTTCAGCACTAACCAATTGGTACAATCCTGAAAGTTTAAGATGAACCAAATGTGAGATTTGAAAAGTGAAAAACAGAGAGAAAATGAAATTAACTTTTCCCCGTTCCCAAGCTAGTGAGCTTAATCCAGATCCTTCTGTCTGAAATATCTAAAATACATTTTCATCCAAAAACTTTTTGACTGGGAATTAAGCCTCACTTCTGTTCTGCTTGAGGGGAAGTTCTACAATATTAGAATGCTTGTTTACATGCCAGCAGATGTTTGGTATTTAACATGCAAGCTTGAGACATCTTTCTAAAATCCATACACACCCATGGAACTTGTAAACATAGTGTGCTTTTTTTCTATGTCTTGTCTTGTTAAATATTCTGTTATACTACAGCCATACAAGGCAGACTTTTCAACATATTCTTGCATCTGGAAAATGTTGTGTTCACCCACCTCATGCACATGCAAATCAGCAAAAAGGTCAGATCAACAAATATGTATGTCATGCCTACCTTCCAGGTGTGGAGACCTGTGTTAGAACACACATTCCCAGCTTCTGTTACTAAAGTATATAAACTAAGCATGATTACTGAAATGTGTGCTTTTACCCAATTGAACAGTTTGTAGGTATTCTTTGCAAAATGTTGCCTTTTAGCCCAAAATGTATTGATGAGCTGGGCTTCTGGGAAAGAATCAGTGTACAGCTTATAAATCAGGGTTTCTCAACCAGGGTTCCTTGGAACCCTAGGGTTCCCCAAGAGGTTGCTAGGGGTTCCTCAAGAGATTGTGATTATGGGGGAAAAGCAATAGCAGTATATAGAATAATGTTTATGCAGGGGTTCCCTGAGACCTGAAAATTATTTCAAGGGTTCCTCCAGGATAAAGAGGCTGAGAAAGGCTGTTATAAATAGTAGAGATCCAAATCTAAGGACAGGGCTGTCACAGAATCAGATAGGTCAAAAGGAAGGTATTTAAGTCTGTGGCTTTGACCTCTTGGAAGCTCTGGAAACTCAAGAGGATTCCATTTTTCCCCAGTAACCACGATTGCTTAAAAACCTGCCCTTTTGTAACAAAAAGAGAGGCCTGATTCAGTGGCATAATGGCAGTCATGCAGATTTTAAAGCAAATGTACAAGAGAAGATGGCTATATGAAACCTAGACATACTTTCGTGGAAGAAAAAAATCATAAAAGCAGAGATGGCAAGTTGTAATTGTAAATACATTTGCCATGTGCTGTTCTAGGTATGTAGCTTTTTTTAAGAGTTACTTACTATTACCTTTATCATCATCACCATGTCTGAAATGCAGCCTCCATTGCCCTTATGTAATTAATGCCTGCCCACCCCACGCATTTCCCAGAAATCCAAAAATAAGTTTTTTTTAAAAAAAAATAGGTGGAGCTCTTTTCCCATTGCTATTATTTTTCAACCTATTTTTAACTTAAAGACATTAACTTCCTCTAGAGCCGAAAAGTGCATTTGCACACTTACAAACAGCAGACTGTGCTTGTCACAGAATCTGTATGCTGCCTTCTTGCACCAATAACCAAGCAAGATGACCTCGCAGGACCCTTTTGTTACGAGATCGTCTACTAACAATGGCCTCTCCTCATCTTCCTCTTCCTCCCACAGGCTCGACAATTTGCTAAACATGGCATACGGCGTCAAGAGGTAAATAGCCTTCCAAAGCTTATGCTCCTCGCCACTCCCCCCTCTCCCTTCCCACTTTGGCCCACAGCACAAGGCTGGATTTTTAAAAGGTGATTGTCAGCACAACCCCTAGATGCAGACGCCCTCTCCTCTCTTTGACTTACCAGCCCCCTCTACAAATCAACCACTCTACCCTTTTTAGAAGAAAAACGGAGCATTGGGGGGATCGTTGTGGAGATGTAACATGGAGACTTGAAGGGGGTAGAATATGTTTTCCTATTCACTGTGAGACCCTTTTTAAAATAACACTTGTTCTGTTACTTGGTTCATTATTTCCCTTGACATTAACTTTTTAAGTTTTAATCTCCCCCATCCACCCCCAACTTACCTTCCCTACTTTTCTCAGTGAGCATGAGAATTTAGACATTAAAAGCTGAAATGATACAGTCCCTCCCTCTTCTACCCTAGGCCTGTGGAATTGGGGGTTGTGTGTCTTGGGGACACACTGCAGACTTCCATGCCTTTCTTTTCATTCTGTTTTGGGTCTGGCTAGATAGAAAGGCTTGCTGTTTTGGTCAGATGACTGGCTGTTCCTTATGATTTTTAGTTTTATATTACTCTTTGTTGTCAATGTATTGAGTGCTTCTTGGTTTCATTTTGTTGCATTGCTTGAGGGTCAGAAGTTAGATGTTTGGGCTAAAGCTAAATTGGAAAAGTGGAAACCAAACAGACAGATTAATCTTTTCCCAAAGATTTGTGGGCAGTTTCTGTGAGCTAGAAGGGTGTCTATATATTTGTATAATTATAATTTATGCTCACCTCCCATTCTTAGAAAGTTTTAAAAAAATCTTATGTGTGGTTGTCAGCGGTTTCCCATCCAAGCACTGATTTAGGTCATACAACATGCTTAGCTTCAACAGCATTCCAAACCAAAATGACTGGGCCCCAAGTTGAGCTTTGTGTGACACTTTAAGCCCATACTTAAAAATAGGTATGGTGGTTGGTATGCCAGCATCCTATGTGTTGTGGTCCAGTTTGCCCTGGAGATTCCTTCTCAGGTTAAATAAGGAAAAGCCTAGCCTACCCCTTTACAGTAGAGCACTGCCCTAGTTCAAGCATATCTGCTCTAGGGATGAAAAGGATGTTCAGTGTTAGTTGTTTACCCACCCCCCAAAATGGCTTTTTGTCAGGGAATCTGGTCAGGAAGAGGCAATAAATTTACAGTTTTCACTTGGTATTTGCATGTTCTCAAAGTATTTGGGGAAACTATTCCACAAAGAAATACACATTGGTATTTTTAAATATATATATATATATTTGTTTTCCGGAAGCGCATGTGTTATTTGTCCAAAAATGGTGGTGGGGGGAGGGGAGTTGCTCAAAAACATAACTTTTCACAAAAAATTAGCTTTTGGAAAGTTTTTGTTTTTGCATGAAACCCATCCTTTTTGCACAAAAAAGCTCAGGTGCATTTCTGTGCAGAGTAAACACTTTCAGATGTACAAATACCAGGTGAAAACTGCACAGAAACATTTGTTTTCTCCTGACAGTGAGGAGAAAAGTACAGAAATGTTTCATCCTTGCTTGTGAAGATGAAGTAATCAAACATTTACATCACTAACCTGTTCCCATCAAGATGAATGGGGAGAATTTTATTGGCATTTTGAAGAATTTCCACATTCTCCATTCCTAGGCTCTGCACTTAATGATATAATAGCACAGCCCTCTGCATGTTTAGTCAGAGTAATTCTCATTGAGGTCAATGGGATGCCCTCCCAAGTAACTATGCATAGGATTGTAGCTGAAATCAAGTGAATTTGAAAACTTGTGTCTAGGGGCTGCTACTTTGCTCAACCTAGATTGAAGCTGAAGAAATAATCTGAAAAAATCATCATTAGTACAATTTCTGATAGTATTTGGAAAGTGTGGTGGTATCAGCAGCAAACATGAGTTGTTCATCCACAAATGCAATGCATTTGGGTCCAAGAACAGAAACCACCAAGCCATACACATTGTGGTTTGAGTGAACCAGCCTAGCAATTCAGGTTATTTAAATTTTGATTTATTTATTTTTTAATGGAATTTGTAAAAGAACAGATGGAGCCCACAGAGCACAAGGAAGGAGGAAACTGGCCTGTAGTTTGTCACCAGCAGCATAATAGAGAACGGTAACTGGCGGGAGGGGAAAGATGGAAAGATAGGAATACATGTACTAGACTTTGTCCTCTACTGGTATTACAGCAAGCTCTGCCCAGCTGCCATCTTGAGTCTGGCCTTTAGTTAGAAATGTACCTCATATATTCTTTGTTAACATGAGGTTTTTAACTTGATATTTTATGGAAACCAAGATTCCCATGATGACAAATCCTGCATCAGATTCTAATTTCCATGCTTGCGTGATAATCTTGTTCATGCACAGGGAAGTCACAATCCTCTGCATTATCAACCTTCCCCATGCATTTTACAGAGGTGATTACTTAGCTACTGGAGCCATGAAGTCCAAAGATGAGATGGGAGCTCTGTAGCACACTCGCAGGCAGAACCAAATTAGGGAAGAGCCCAGTCAAGGCAGGACAATTCTTGAAGGAATGTGGGTTAAAATGTCACTCACTCCCTTGACCTAGATTTTCTTTGGAAAGTGGGGAAATTGCAAAGGTGGGAGCATACAGTAGGTTCGACCTCAAATGTCACACACTTCTGCTAGCCATAAACTAATTGGCAGAAGCCACTTCAGTGGTCCATGTCCTTTCCCTCCTGCCCTTTAGGGCTGAGATTTGTAGGGGTGAACTTCTGGTATCACATACATTCCCTTGGGAGTAGACACTCTCTTCCTAGCCTGTCCATGATACACTGAGTTCATGCTGGTAGAATGCCAGCCTTACACCCAAAGTAGTCCTCTCTCCTTGATCTCCAGGTTCTCTCCCATCACGATCGACAGCATGACCAGCCTGGCGGGAGTCAACCTGACAGGGGCCTCCAGTGCTGGCTGGTGCATCTTTGTGTACAACCTCTCCCCTGAGGCAGACGAGAGTGTCCTATGGCAGCTCTTTGGGCCTTTCGGGGCAGTCACCAACGTCAAAGTGATCCGCGATTTCACCACCAACAAGTGCAAGGGCTTTGGCTTCGTCACCATGACCAACTACGACGAAGCAGCCATGGCCATCGCCAGCCTCAATGGCTACCGACTGGGTGACCGAATCCTCCAGGTTTCCTTCAAGACCAGTAAGCAACACAAGGCATGAGTGAGCGAATGAGCAAGAAGGGGGGAGGGGGGAGCAACAAGCGTGCTGGGACCACCAGCCCTCTTCCCCAACTCACCATAAGAACGGAAATGTTCATTGACTCAATTGTTGCAGAATATTAAACCGCCAGACACCGTGATCTTCTCTGGGAAGCAGGAGGCTCCTCCCCTTCCTTCTCCCCTCTGCCCGACAGCCCAGCGGGGAGCACGGATGCAGCAACATGTCAGCCACTTTTTGAAAATCAAACCCTGCTCTGGCAATGTGGCAGGGGAGACATCTGCTCAGAATAGGACACCTCTCTGTTTATATGCTTGGTGCCCCCCAACCCCTCCCCCTCCCATTTTTGACTTTCCTCATACTTACCCAAGTCAGAGGCTTTCCCCAGTTGTCCACAACCTCTTTCACCTTGCAAATCTGACCTTGATATTGCTCTTTTTGTAGGGCAGGTTTTCTGACTCTGGAGGATTAAACACCAGTCTCTCTCTGTAAGGTGTGATCGGAAACAGCCCCCTGCTGAGTCAGAATATTTGTGGGTCAACAAATCAAAGAATGTCATGATTACTATTCTGAGCTAGCCTAGGAGGAGGATTTATAACCAATCCAACTTGCCACCTTTGTTCTCCTGGAATGCCACACAGGACAAATGTGGCGGTGGTGGGGTGGAGAATGCTCTCATCTCATCCCTTGGTCTGAATGTTAGTGACATTGGTTGTTAATCCCACCACTTTGGCCTGGCCCTGGATTGGAATGATACTGTATTCGGCAAATTAGCCAGTCCCTTACGTCCTAAACATGGGTCCTTCCTGCTTGTCCCCAGAGAAATCTCATTCCCCGGGAGAAGCCGAGTCTCCTTTCCCCCCCAGCTCTATTTTGTAAAATTTCAAATCAGATCTGATCAATTGCTTACTTCTTTGAAGACTTTGGGGTAAAATAAGAGCATGGGCCATGGTGATATTGAGCAGGGAAGTTGGAGATCTGGTGCAGAGTCCAGGATGCCTTGTGTTAATATGGCTTTTTGCCAGTCTTTGTGTGGACTAGTTGAGTCAGCTTCTTTGGGATCAGATATGTGGACTTAGTCACTATTTGAGAGTTAGATGGTGGTATAACTAAATCTGTTGTTTTGGTTCCTCTCCAAAATCAAGCCCTTCTTTCCTTTCTTTTCTTTTCTTCTTTCTTTTCTTTCTCCTAAAGAAATGTTTAATGAAGAGTATGTAGGACCAAGCATGGGGCCATCTGAAAGAGAGTCAGAGGAGGGAAGCAACCCCAGAGCTGTCTTCATTGACTATCTAATGAGCTAGAAAGGTGTTTTTGACTAAGAGGAAGATACTGGAGTGGGGATGGGTTGATGGGTGGGGTCTTCCTTTTTCTTTTTCAAGGTTAGATCAAACAAATGACCGAACAAAGGAGAAAAATGCTGAAATAGAAAAAAAAAACCAACAAAAAAATTAAAAGATTTTAAAAAATCTATTTTTATAAAAAAGGAAAAGAGACCTTGTTGGAAATTTTTACTGGGATTCTTGAACTTCACACACACTCACAACAAAGAAATTCAAAGGGAGAAAAAGATGGCATGCCAGAATGCTCCTGCTGAGCACACCCCAAGGCTTGATTCCCAAGGGCCTTTCCGGACAATGGAAAAACAACTAGTAATCTTTTACAGATAGGGTTCCATAAGAGTAACGTAGTGTAACACAGAGTCCCCATGTAATGAATGAATTGTAGTTGGAATGTTAGTTTTGCTGCAGGCCTTTCTTTGGGGGCGGGATAACCATGGTACTTTTCCTGTTAGTTATGGTTCCTGTTAGTTAAGGTTACCCTCCTAAAACCTGAGCCTTCCTCTTGTGCCTTCCACCCTGTTTGGAAAGTAACATGGCAGTGGAGAGGTGAGGTGATGAGCTTACTTTTTAAGGGGGAAAAGTTTAACACCAACACTGAGTCCTCCAGTGATATGGTGGCTACACAAAGGAACTACACCTGCTGGAGACTCTTTGAAGACATTTTGCTGGCATGCAAACTAAAAAGAACCAGGTCAGTTAGCAGCTTAGGAACTTAGAGCAGGGTGGAGAGGTGTGGCACTTGGTCAGTGATGCCTCAGGCTTGCTGTAACATTCCCTGATCCACACTGTAGAAACATTCCAAGTAGCAATAGGTGGGGAAGAGTCTTGGCATTTCCCTCCAACAGAGGTATTATTGTGGAAAGAAATCTGCATCAATTGAAACAACCTCACACCAATTCTATGTTTTAAGTAACATTTTAGGGAAAGTAAACTTCAATTGCCTGGAAAGACCTTGAGATTCTTGTGCAAGAAGTAGAACTTAGTGCCTCAGATCCCAAAGATTTTGTATGGTTCTCTTTCTGTTCTGCTGGGGAAGGAAGCAAATTGCTTTCAGGATTACTTCCTGTTCCCTTTCTTTTAAATTTCATTCTTCTTTCCTTTCTTTCAGTCCGTGGTATTTGTGTCTTTTTGGGGGGAGGGAGGGCAGGAAATAAGGCAAGGGGTATAACAATTTGATTGTAACAGTGCTTTTTCAGCACCACCCTGTTTTCCCTCTCCTGCCAAAAGAACAAAAAGCACAGAAGAAAAGTTTTTTAAAAATGATTTAAGGCTATGTATTTTATATTAGCCTTAGTTTCACTCATATCCATTTCTGTGGGGTGTTTTTGAAAAAACAACAACAGAGTTATTAGAAAACTGTTGAACAAAATCTTAAAAGTACCCTGAACCAATAAACCAGAGCTGAACAACTTGTGACCCTCCAGATGTTGAGTTGCAACTCCCATTAGGCCTATCCAGCAAGTCCAGTGATGAAGGATGATGGGAATTGATGCATCTGGAGGGCAGCACCCATCCAGTAAATGCTGTGTATGTGTGGAAACTGGTTTCTACAGATGGGTTTGCTTCAGATGGAAAGCCCTGCTGCTGCCTGAGGAAAGCGAGGGTGGCTCCACCAAGTTTCTAACACCCTTTGGGTGGCTTTTGAAGAGGGTTTCCCCTCTACAATGCCCCAGTGAAACATGGGCTGGCCATCAACATGGGCATAGCTACAAACAATTCCTTTTGCTATTGCTGAGGACCAGGGCTCAAAGGCTTGCTGTTTTGAACTATAACTCCCAGAATTCCCACAATTCTAGGAGGTTTTTTTTTTTTTAAGAGTAAAGTTTCCAAGATTCTACTGAGGATCTGAAAGCAGAATTGACCCAGAATCCTTCTCACAGTGTTACTTGAACACTTGAGGAACCCCAAGGCTGTTAGACATAATGTTGCAAAGAATCTTAGAAGAGGAAGTGCCGAGGAGAGGGCACCATGTAATGCAATGTCTGTCTCTTGTCAGAAATGAGAGATTAGTGTTCAGTTTCCCAACAAAAAGGTAGCCTGATCCAATTTGGGAGGTTCCTCTGCAATACATTTAGCTCAGCGCCAACTGCATGTTACTTCCTGTGTAGGAGTTTTATTGGCACCTTACCCTAGACAGCATACAGGAGAAGACTTGTGAAGGACAAGCGGTGACACTCTTAGTTTAAGGGACACCCCTTGTTTACAGGGAGGTGCTATCATCTAGTATCATCCTAAACCCATAGAGTGTAATGGGAATCTCAATAGTTTGAAGAGCATCTCTTAAGCTTTACATTTCTGATCCAGCAATCCTAAGGTAGAAGCCAAGAAATGCTCTGGATTGTGGTGTAATAGAAGAATATGAAAACTGATCCAGAGATGTGCAGATGGAGGTTGGGAAAGCGGCTAATGCTCTCACAAGAGGCTTAAGGTGGTCCTTATGAGGAGCATAGTAGCATCGAGCCAGTCAGCCTTGGGACAAAATAAATTGCTTTTCTTGGCATGTTTGAGGAAGGACTTAATAGGGAGGAGTGAACAGTTTCTAGGGAGGCACTTGTGCCTTTCTGCTTTGCCCTGTCTCACACAGTTTGCATGGACCCAAGGTGGACATTTGTCACTTGTCCTTTCCAGGCAGCCTAATACAACCAAACCTATCAGCTCCCCCCACCTCCAGTTATTTGGGAGAAAAGCCACATGGGCTGACTAAAACGTCAGGGGCTGAGAGAGGAGAGGAGATCAGCATTATTCATGGTAACTGCCATTTGCACGGTGGTGGGTAGGGGAGGAATGGTGATGTTACAAAGGCTGTTTCCTGGATCAGACTGGGCTGTGGTGTGGAGGCATGGACAAGGCTCAAGAGTCAATGCCAAATCTTAGCTTTGTTTGGTAGTCAACATTCATTCTTTCTCCAGATAAGCTGCTCATTTGGATGGCTAAATTCCCTCCCCCCAGCCCCAGATAAACCACAGGCACCCCAGTGCTGAAATGGCACCTCTTTTTACCCTCAGCCATTGTGCTAGATTTAGAGCCTATTGTGTATTGTGGCAGATCATCCCCTAAGAGATCATGTCCCTCAGTGCCAACCTCCTGCAAGCAGCACTGCACTTTTCCATTGTACCCTCTCACAACTGTGGATACCCTTTTCTCTCCAGCAGAGGCTCTCAGATGTGCAGGACTTGTGAAGAAGGGGTCAGACCTCACCTCTGTGCCATGAACTAGTTGAGGAGCATGTGGAGCCCAGGGAGGCCTTGTCATTCCCACACTTTAAGATTTCTCTCAGGGGGCTTCTCTTTTCCTCTTGGCAGCAATAATCTTGAGATGCACACACTCCTGCTTCGGCCAGTGGTTTCAGCATAGGCCAGTGTAATTGCCTTGTGCTCATCTCATAGGAAGGTGGGCTTCTTGTACCACCTTTCTAGATCCTTGCCAAAGACATGCTTCTTGTCTGCTGACATCTACCTTTCAGCATGACACTCCCTCTCCAGATTCTAAGCGAATGGCTTGTGCCCTCCTGTGGTATCTGGCCACATTACAGTCAGCCTTAGTGTGGGTGTGTAGAGCATGTGCATGAGAATTGGGGGAGAGATAGGAAAACGGTGCCCATGGTGTGGGGAAAAGGCACTTATGAGAGGCCATCAGACAGGTTTTGACCTTAGTCTGTGACAGCAGCACGTTCCAGTGCTGTGGCCCCTTTTTTTGCACTCAGTATAGAGAAACATCCTTAGAACCACCACCACCACCAGTTGCATGTGCAGCTCATATAGGAAAGCTAGGATCGGCTTGCTCCTCTGGGTTGGCTACAAAAACAGCAGGTAGGAAGGGTGCGTGTGTTTTGACATAACATGTATATTTGTGTGCGTAAACCAGTATGAACAAATTTTAAAACAGGCTTTTTAAAAGAGATCCAGCCTCTGTGATGAGTGACTGAGTTACAGCTACAGCAACAATCAGAGCGCTGGCTTGACCTTCATCTCAACAAACACCATGACAGCAGGATGCATAGGGATAGTACCCAGCAGTGAAGGAAGGGGAGCTGCTCTGTCTTTTCAGAGGCTGACCTAGCCTTCTTTGCAGGGCCTCCACCGAACCGTTCATTCTGTGTCCACCAGGCCATTCTTGATCCTGTCTCTGTCTAAATTATTGTAAACATGTGAACAAGTGAAAAAGCAAAATTAACCCCATTTGCCATCACCTTTAACCAAATGGATTGTCTGTGTTTGAGGGAATATTGTTTCACTGGAAGCAAAATAAAACCCACAACCTTTTAAGGAAAAGAACTTGCTGCGCTGATAACCTCCCAACTGGCCATTGTCACATCAGCCTTGGATTGAAGCTCAGGGAAAGCTTTCCTGGCAGGTCTTGACACCAAGTCTTCTCCCAATGGCTTTGTCCTGGGAGTTTCCCCATTCTGAACAATGTGACTAAAATGCTTGTGGAGGGAGATTTCCCATAATTTAGGGGGTATACTCATGGGGGTGGGTGAGGGCAGAGATCTTTATTCCTAGGCATTTGCTCTGTTCAGGGAATCTTTCATTCCTGGCTTGCAGGGTTGTGTGTGTGTGTGTGTGTGTGTGTGTGTCAGAGAGAGAGAGAGAGAGAGATGCAGGCCAAATGTATCACTTGGGACAGTTCCTCCATAACATGGGGCAGCTTCTTGTTTAAGCAAGAGATTGGGGGTGGGAAGGAAGAGAATAGGAAGAAAACAAATCTGTTATATTTTAGCCCATCTGGCAGCCATAAATGCCAAATACCTTTTGGAGTTTTTAGCCATTTCTGCATAGGTATCACCCATGTTCTCAAATCTAAGCCAAAAGAGTCCAGAAGAACTTTTCAAACGTCAGAAGTTGCTCTGTAGGGCTGCTGCTTTTTTTTTTTTTAATATTTATTTAATTTATTTTATCTTATGGCCGTCTCCCTTCAGAATGGAACCTTGAAGTGGGATAAATCTGTTTGTAAGAGTTGTACTACACTGACATCCATGTCCATGTTTCTTTCTTATTTCCCCTCCCCATATTTCAAAGGGAATGAGGAGGGAAGTTTCTCTTTAAAAAACTAACTTTGAAAGGGGACGCAATTGCTACTGCCTTTCCCGAGGCATCTCTTTGGATCTGTGTTCACAAATCACATCCTGAAAATGCACATCAGCTATTTTCCATTTTTATTTATTTATTTATTTTGGTTTGCTGAAAACAACGAAGTCATCGTTGGCACTTGAGCAAGGGACTTTATTTTCTTTTGCTCTCAAAAGCAAAAACGGAAACAAAATGAACAACATTTAAAAGACGAACTTAATGATAATTAAACATTTTAGCATTAGTTCGAGTTTTAATTGTTTAATGATTTAGAAATTAGTTTAGGATTTCTTGATTTTTTGACAATAAATGTGTTCACTTGTGTTTTGTAAGAGTCTGTGGCAGCTTCTGTTTGCGATAAAATGAGAAAAAAAACAAAAAAACTGGCACCATTAACTCTTGTATCTTTTTGCGAATTTTAGCTTCTTGTAGTTTTAACTTATTGTTAACTTAAATATTTATTACTGCCTTGTAAGAGTACATTTGTGTATATTTATGTTCTCATCAGAGTTGCAAGTTAAAAGGGAAATATTTTTAATTTGCTGAGAAGTGATTATTCCTAATTTATTTATTAAATAGCAAACAAAAATTGAAACAATAATAACAATAAAAGCTTAAATGACAGGCTCTCCAACAGGGCAAAATGCACAGAAGTAAAACTTCTTAAAACAACCTACAAATGTGGCATATAGAAAAAAAATATTGATAGGTGAATTTGTTTGTGGGGTTTGATGTTACATCATCTACTTTTGTCTTGTTGGGGGGAAAAACCACATTTGAGTCTTCATCCTAATTGAAAGGTAAGGGGAGGGCGGGAGGGGAACATGTAGCTTGTCATTTTCTCTATTTATTCTTGTGTTTTGTACCCTCTGCCCTTCACATGCTGCCACTCAGCATCCCTCCCACACGTAACAAAAATTATTTCAGTGACAATTTGCTTTTTTTGATTTAAAATATTTTAAGCAAGCACCACAGGCAGCTGAAACTTGTTGGCACAAAGGACATTTTTGACCATCTCTGGCTCTGATTCACAGAAATCCTTAAGCACAAGGGAGCAATTTCAAATATGCATTTATCCCCTGCCACAGACACAAATTGCAAAGAAAAGAGGAAGAATCACTTGCTGTGATTAGTGAGTCTGTAGTCAGTGACTTCTTTTAAAAATAAGTGGCAACTAGCAATACAGGAAATTGAAATTAGACAATGTTAAAAGGAACATTGGTAGATAAATCCCAAGAGCACTTGGACGATACAGTTTATACTACCACATTTGAAAACATGATTTCTAAAGTTTAGACAGCAGGGTAATAGCATGCTAGGCCAACTTCTATTGAAGAAATGCCTTTTCTGAAGAGTCTTGTGCTCTCAAAATAGCCTTGACTAACAAATGGAAGCTAGCCCAGGGCCAAGGCATGTTAAATGTTCCCCATTTTGGAGGAGCAGCACAGCAACCTTTTTTAAACCACATCCTGGAGAAACTGTACCTCAGAGGAAATGTATCCTAAACTTGATGAGGACATAGGTGAACTTAGCATGCACATTAGGCCCAGGAGGGGGGTGCTGAAGCTGGAAGAGTGCATGTGTAGTTCCAAAATGAAGCTCTGGGGAGGTGTAGGTTTTTTGCTGTGGGTCTGTGCAATGATCATGAAGAAAACAAAGGATGTCTGCTGGAAATAGACTAGCTGGATGATAGGAGGAAATTATATAACTATTTCCCCAGGATTAAGCCAATTCAACTAAGTGGGACTTATTTCTGGCTAGCATTACACTGTTCCTAGCCAAATGCCTATTGAACTACAGAGATCTGAGCTTTTCCTCTTCCCATTGAAAGCAAACTGGATTGTCAGGCTTCTTGGGCTGCCTGCGGAGTGCTATAATGAACTGCTCCACAATGAGGAACACCTTACTGCTTGTTTTTGGCTAGGTATCTGCTAAAAGAACACAGGTGCTTGCAGAAACGCCTGCTCTATTTCACTAGTTTTTCACTGCATTAAAACTGCTTGGGGAGGTTGATATTGAGCATCAGCCAGCTTCTGACTGAACCTTCATTGGAGCAGGTAACACAGTTGGCACCACAGAAGGCATTTTGCCCTTTGCAAAGCTCTGCTGTGTACCACCCAAGAAGTGCACTTCTGGCTCACTTATAATGCTCTAGTAGGGATAGTCATGTTTTTCTCACAAATTGCTGCCCCTTCCCTGCCTTTCTGCCTTGTTTGTGAGGGAGGATTCAGCTCCCTGGGGGAGTGTCCCAAAGTCATATCTCTTAGAAAGGGAATTAGCACTTCTCATACACAGTGCATATTCATATGAATGCTATACCTTATAGAACACAAGTATTTTTTGAGCAGCAGCAGCATTTTAAAAAAAAAATTTTTATTAAAGATTTCC
The DNA here is from genome assembly GCA_030847615.1 of Gambelia wislizenii. Taxonomy (NCBI): domain Eukaryota; kingdom Metazoa; phylum Chordata; class Lepidosauria; order Squamata; family Crotaphytidae; genus Gambelia; species Gambelia wislizenii. Next base: position 267,225,140 of record JAUMIR010000002.1, read on the forward strand.
AAACACATAAGACAAAACAATAATATATAAAACAACAAAAGCAGGAACAAAAAGACAAGAAAAAGAAATAAGATAGATACCAAGAGAAGAAGAAAAAAGAGAAAGCAAGAAGTAACTTCCAACCTTCTCTTTAGCAGTGGTTCATCTACATTAATCTATAAGAACCTTCTCATACATTAAATCATCAATCTCCTTTCTATAAGGTACACTTGTTAAAAATCAAAGTCTATATATTCACATATATATATTTCCTAAAGAAAGCAAATTGAACATTTATATATATTTATTAAGAAGTATTAGTAATCTTCAACTATTGCTATTATGCCTTCCTTAACCTAAAGTAAATGTTGATTATATACTTCTGTTAAATTAATTACCTCCTTCAGTTCCAGATTAAACATCAATTGATCACATCAGCGGTGTCTCCCAACCATCCACAAAGAAACTTATATTCTTCCCCTCATTTTTGTTATCAATCACTAGCTCCTTTAAGATAACTACAGTTGCACCCCCATATCCGTGGAACCAATATCCATGGTTTCAGTTATCCATGAGACACAAAATAGGCACATACACCAGAGTTGTGCTAGAAAATGTCTACAGAGGCATCCTCTCTGGGCATCTTCTAGATCCTCTAATGCAACTCTATGGTATGTTTTTACCAGAAGTCCTTTATTTTAATAGGGTTCCCTGTCACCCGGTATCTGTGGTAAGTCTGGGAACGGAGCCACTGCAGATACAGGGGTCTGGTTGTATTTTCTTTATTTTCCCTTTTCTTTCTTTTTGATCCTTAGCTATTTCTGTACACCCCATTCTCATATTCCTATCCATTCTAAGTATATAAATCACCCTTAATAACCTTTTAAAAAAATTCTTAAATGAACAAGCTTTATTTTATGGCCACTTCATTTACACTAAATCACCATGAAACAAACCCCACATTAACATCTTAAACCAGAAAAGCCAATCCCTATTTCTTTTTCCTACTTAAATTTCAAAGGTTTTTACCAAATCTTCGCAGTTTCACAATTTGGGCATCGATCACCAAACTACAAAAAAACTGGCGGTGTGGCGGTGGTATGAGAATATCCTTCCATTAAGAATGTTCCTGTTATCCTTTTTATCTTCATTTTCCCCCTTCCAAAAATCTAATTAACCATGAAAATGTCATCATTTTCTTTCCAAAACCTCTCCCATAAGTCATTCTCCCCTATGTGTACAATGCCATTCCTCTCCTCTGTATATTTGGTGATGCATCCAGTATTCTCTCCAGTTAATTCCTCCAGGATCGTTTCTGTACCTCCAGAATCGTCTTGTTTTTGACTGCAAACCTTCATACTCCAAACTGACTGCTCAGTCCTCTCCTATTTTAAATCTGGTTGATTCTTCTAATTCTGTTGTTGCGTCCTTCAAGTCTTTCTCTTTCATCATGTCATCCATCAATCTAAAGTTTGAACTAAAGCTCTTAAAGCAGTTTTTCATCAGTTGACATTCCTCCAGTATCTCTTGACAAATCACTAAATCACATTAATCTTTCAGGGGCTTGCATTGCCATTCTTCTCTTAAACAAAATTCTGGCAAAGATTTAATACTTTTGCCTCCACAGACTCCTTTACTACAACTATTGATGACATAGCTCAGTGTTTAGCTTCTCTTGTTATTTGGATTGCTTTCAATGAGATACCTTTCCCAGCCAAAACAATTCCTTTCTTAAAACAAATCAGTCTTTCTTTGATCCATTTTTACTTGTGAACTGCATAGAAAACCAACCAATCTTGCAATTTTAAAAAAAGTTTATTTTCTCATTTCCTGTTACTACGTCCTTTATCCACTCAAGAACTTTAACCCCCCCCCGTTTTATTAGATTTTCTGATTTCAATCTGCAATCTTAAAGCTTCTTAAAACTAACCAATATCTCTCATATCTATACAAAAAGCAGGAAAAGCATTGATGTCACTGCTGGGTTGAAGATTTCTTTTTGTCCCTTAAATCCAAATGTTAATAGTTTTTAAACTGTGGTCGCTGCCTTAAAGTCCCTTAAGTCTTGCACGCAGCAGGATGAGCTTGATAATTTCTCCTTCAGTCTTGCCTCCACCTCCATTTTGCTCCTGATCAATTGCGACATTCCTGGTGAGGTTTTCCGACTCTTGTGAGCAATCGTCTTGCTCTCCCCTTGTCCAGGGAGAGAACCACTGGTCAGAACTTGCCTCCAAAACCTATGATCATCACTATTGCCACTCCCTCTTTCACAAAGCCCCACAAAAATAAGTGTCAGATGGCCATTATCATGCCCGGAAGTCCTGCAGCAGCAGCATCTTCTCAGACTTTTTTTTTTAAAAAAAAATATGTATTTAACCAAAAGAAGCAGCACTATCTTGACTTTTCAAGTCAAGGATAGACTGTTGGATAGTTAAATTACATTAAATACACTAGCTAGAACTGAACCTTTAAGCACTGCATAATGATGCAGAGGCGCATGCAAAAACCTTTAGCATAAAAATGGGGGCATTGCAAGCATAGCTGTCTTCATTTCTGAAACGGTGTGTTTGTTCCTTTCACAACTTGCTTGTGCTGTCACCTATCCCAGAATGGCCAGAAGGCAATTGCAAGGATTTAGGTCTGTCCCCATCTGCTAACATGCTACTTTAGTATGACTAAAGGAGCCGCAACATCACCTCTGCCATTGAAACTAAGGGTCAGGAAGAGAACTTCTATTTCCTTAAAGCAGCACCACACTGGAAAGGCATAATTCACAATGGAAAGGCATATTTCCTCAATACCAGCCCAACATGTGAATGCCCTATGCCACCTATATCCATTATAGGACAAAACATGGTAGAAAGACCCCAGAATGTACTTGTGGCCGCCAGGAGATGGGAACCCCTGATAATTCTCTTATTTAGAACATAACAAAAGCACAGCCTTAAGCGTGGCTGCCTTTGTAGACTACACACCATTGAAATAACGTTTGTGCTTAATGAACTCTACTGAAACAGAGCCAGTGTCAAGCTGAATCAGCATATTGGAACACCCAGGAAATGGTGAGCTTTGCTTCCAGTTCCACTCGTTTGGTCAAAATGCCTTGTCGTTGGCTGTTCAGATCCTGCTTAAGTTCTAATCCTGCAACCACACTGCATCTGACTCCCTTCCCTGCATCTCAACCGGGGCATTTAGTTGCAAACAAAATTCTCTCTTGTGATCTGTTGATTCCTAAATGGTCACAGCAATCCAGCCTCTTCTCAAGTATATTTTTTCAAGTAGCAATAAGTGCCAGTTTGAGTTTACTATTTTAAAAAAAGGTGAAGTGGATTGATTAGGGGTTGGATCAGGGGTGGGGAGGGAAAGAGAGAATTCTGCATACTGATGAAGGCAGACACCAGAGAGCCAGCAAGCAAGAGGGGGCTTGTGACATGACCTTACTGTTTGCTAAGAAAATTTGCTTCCAGTGATGGGTCAGGGTGCAACATTGAAGGGAGCAGAGGGTTTAAAGAATTGTCTGTCTGTTGTAATGGCGAGTTTTTAATAACATTTTACATGCCCTTCACCCTCCCCACCAATGTATTTAGTTAGGGGCATGGTGGGGCTCGGGAGAAGATGATAGGCCTGGAGTGCCTCCCCCCCCCCCCCGAGCTCCTTAAGCTTCACACGTATGTATTGGGACAGTTTTTAAAAACAATATTTAAAAAAATCATGAAGAGTCAGTTGGTGTGGGAAGGGTTTTAAAAACTGCTGTAAAAAATAAGAAAAAAAATGACACTTTGCATTTAGTTTAGACTATTTATTACTGGGATTTCAGGCACGGCGGCTGTATGAATCTTTTACATGGAATTGTTTAATTATTTGTACTTTTCATGCCAGAAAATAAAAAAGTTCAGAATCTTATATGAGTTTTGTCCATTAGTTGTGTGGAAGAGGAAGACCATTCTACAAAAAAAAAGGGGTGTGTGTTGAAGCTGTATTCCTTCCATCATGTGTCATTTGGAACTGAAAATTCCATTCACTTCATGATATGCTGTTGCAAACACCTTTCATACTGACAACGTACATTAAACTGGGTTCACATACTAAATTATATCAGAGCAAAATACGTAGTCGCTCCAGCGTTTTGAAGACAATGGCTCATGCACTACTTAGCCATATAGCCCACTTACTCTGGCTTATTCATCAAACATACTGAGACAGCTAGATGGAAATCTAGTCCCCAGGTTCTACCAACTCCCACTAGACACAAAATGGGCAAAACCTTATCCTCAGGTTGCAGTTACTGAATAAGTTTAAATCCTTTAATGATGTGCCCTTGGCTTTCTTTGTAGGAGGTAAGTGGCTACTATTCCTCTCTCTCTCTCTCTGGCTACTATTCACATTTATAGGAAAAGTAACCCAGTGTGCATAAAGACAGTGAAGTGGATGGCCTGGGACCAAAGACTGTGCACACAGTGCAGCTCCTGCCACAGAAACACCACCCCATTGCAAGGCATGTTTTCCTTGAAAAGCAATTGGTAGATTCTCTCTTTGGGTTCCTTCTTTGCAAGTGCATGGAAGCAGGTGGATTAGGCAGTGAGCATTGGTGGTTCGGTTTTGCCTTTTCCGAAACTAAAAACACATCTGAGGCAACCCCTCCCTGCAAAGAATACAATGATTGTGTTGATGGGAGAGGGACACACAGACATCCCTCTCCACTCCTTACTGATCCAAAGTTCTGCCCTAAAGGAAAGAACTTATAGGGAGATATACACACCAACTGGCTAAAATCTAAATGGAGAGCCAATGCTTCCATTTTAATGCTTTCACCAGTAGAAGGTGCCCATGTCACCTGATGTTAAGGGGTGGGAAAGGAAACCATCTGTCCTTCTCCCGCTCTGGAAAGACCCAAGTGGGAGGCAGGGGTAGCCTCCTCCCCACAGAAGCCAACTGGACATCCTTACCTCTTCTAAACCCACACTATCATACCACCCCTCACCGCAGGGGCCTTTTGTCAGCCCCTCCCCCCAAGGCCAACAGCAGGCCTCTTTATGGAAAGAGGCTCAGATGGGAAACAATGGTGGCTGGGAGAGAAGGCTCCCCTTTTGTGATGGAAATGCCTGGGCTTTGAGAGCAATCAAGGGGAGCAGGTGAAAGACACCAGCTTTGCCCTCCTCCAAACCCTTATCATGAAGAGAGGCACAGAGCTGAGAGGCCCAGGTCCCCAAAGGGGAGGGGAGGGGAGAGGAAGAAGAGAAAGGTCTGTTGGTTCTAAGACATCATCATCCCTCCCAAACCCTTGATTTTCATAGGAAGTTCCTATATGTTGGGGGGGGGGGAAGGGAAAGGTGACACATGTGCGTGCAGCTGCTCTTTACCACAGGCAATGTGCCACCTCCACTTTGCAGCACCCCTTCAGAACAACACACTTGCACTCCGCAACCCTTTTTCTCACTTTTGATGCCACAGAGATAGAAGACACAAGAAATGTTTCTTTATTGGAAGGGAATGTTTGTTTGTTTGTTTGTTTGTTTGAAAGTTCACCATCAAACAGCAGATTAGAACAAAACAAAAAGACAGTCTGGGACTGCCAGCATAGAAGGCAAGCTGGGCACAGACTCTTTTCCCTAGCTTTTCCTGCTCCACCTGGGCAAAGTCTCAGGCTGAGAGAAATCTGGCTCAGAACAAAAGGCCAGCAGAAGAAAGAGCTTCAGGAAGACAGCCAGCGGTTTTTCCACCACTGCTGAAAAAACTAACCCCTTCTCCTCTACAAAGAAACAACCGTGAGGGGTGGAGGGAGCCTTCCCCAGCAAGATAAAGGGCCAGGCAGCTTTGCAGTCCTGTGCATGATCTGGGCAGGTGGTGCCCTAAAGCAAGGAAAGCGGAAGAGGGGGTGGGAAGGAAAGTTATTTCGCAGGACTTGGCAAGGAAAATACTAGTATTTAAAAGCCGGAAGGTCCACTGGGACAAAGCAGCACTAACAGTGGGAAAGGGATGCCAGGATCCACGTGGGAAGGCCTTGAGGGTAGGCTGTGGTACAGAAGAGATGGTGAAATCTGCCATGGGTCTTGGAAGTATTGGGATCTGCGGCTGGCTGCACTGGCAATGGCTTCTGCACATCTACAAGAACAAAAAGGCAGATAGAACAATCAGTCAAAGGAACAAAGCTGGTACCTCCCTTGGCCCTCTTGCCAGGACACAGGGATGGGCTCTGAGAAGCAGTAGGGGAGCTGCCACTGCCTAAATGGCCCAATCTTTGGCAGTCTCCAGTTAAGGGCACACACACCCCTTGCAAACTGTCAGCCATCATTACATCTTGTGGTAGTAAATTTCACAGTTTAACCATGTTCTATGGGAAGAACCTCTTCCATATTATCTGTCTTGAATTTCCCACCAATCATCTTCAGGGTATGACCTGGCCTCTATTAATATGAGAAGGGCAGAAAACCCAGCCACACACACATTTTAACTTTCATCTCCAGGAGAGTTTCTCAAGCCCCTAAACTGTTTCGGTTGCCCTCTTCTGAGCCTTCTCCAACTCTACAATAACCCCTTTCAGACCTGTATCTAGCATTTTAAGTGTGGCTGCACCAGAGATCTTTATAAAGACAATCTGGTATTAATAGATATGTTTTCAGTTTCTTCCCTAATTACTCCTAATGTGGACTTTGCCTTTTCCACTGGACTGACATTTTCAGCAGGTTTTCCACCAAGATCTTTGCCTTAGTCAGTTACTCTAAGTATAGACCCCGTTAATGTACATGTGAAGATTTTTTTTGCCCCAAAGTGCTTCACTTTATGCTTGCTACACTGAATAACCTTTCAATATTAATGCCTATTTCCCCAGTTTGCAGAGATCCTACACAAAGAACTTCTGCTGCAGTCTTGCCTTCTTTTCATGGTTCTGTACTGTCTGCAGGTAGCAAGACCTATTCTGAGGAAGCAGAAGTGATAGGATTTGCTGACAGACTCACCTGCTCTCAGAGTTCATCATGATTGAGGTCTTTTGGCTCGTGGCAGGCTGCTGGGGTGACAAACTCCATCAAATACTCACAGCGGCTGGGTTCTGTTGTGGATGTGACCACTGTCTCCTTGCCACATGAAAGTTTCACCTGGGTGGAAGAAAAAACAAGAGTGTGGCTCTTACTTTTCCCATGGATTCCACCACTGGGACTCTTAAAAAACAGAGTCACTGTTTTATGATCCAACAGACCTGACTGCCTAATGTATTTATAGCCCACCTTCCTTTAAGAAGCTCCAGGTGGCATATATGTTTTTCTTCCCATGTCACCCTCACAACTGCCCTGTGAAACAGAGAATGCTAAGTGGGGAAAGTAACTTCTCCTCCTTTATCATTCTTTATTTCCAAGTAACTATTGCCAAGGATACCCACTGAGCAAAAGAAGCTGAAGAAACTAGATGATACACTTATGTGTTTTTTTACAAAGCTGCTCCCCAAGTGGTGAAAAATATTTATTATACCATGTGTTTTTTCACTACCTATGTATCTGGCATTTAACATACTGCGTTTTCTGATTAGTTACTGAACTGTAAACACAGGCTTAATTTGCAAGTGTGATTGCTGAGGTACCTACTCGTTGAAGGAATCCTGTTGTGGGAAGGAAAGCAGGTTCATTGTACAGAGTATGTACATCCCTTCAGGGTTCTTAATGCCATGGTCCCTAGGTGCCCTGGGGGTCCATGAACCAGGTGCAAAAATGTTTTTTTCTTTGTTTCTTCCCATGTTACTTTGAATTTTTCCTGCCATGCTGAATTTTAAGGCTAAGAATTTAGTTTTTCCAACTACTTGTGCCCTTTTCCACTCCAGATTAATCTATGTGAAGAAAACAATTTCCAATACAATAAAATGAATTATATGCAAAATTTTGGATCTATGTATTTTTCTCATATAGCTATGGACCCATAAATGGTTGAGAATCTGTCCAATAGTTCTCAAAACACCACTAACAAATTCAAAGCACACTTGTGAGGAAACAAGTGATGTGAAGACAATCATGGAATCACACAGCTAGAGAGCCCCACTGGTCTCCTAAGTGGAGAAATGCCCTGTTCAGAAGCAGAGAATGCTATCTCTGTGTGAAAAGGAATAGCCTCTTTATACCCTCAAACAAATTTCTCTAGTGCTCAACTCTCCTTTGGGCCAACGCATGAGAACATTTTTCCTGGACTGTACTTTCTGAAGACTCTAGGTACAGAACTGCATATTTTGATGTGTCTCACTCCTATCCCTACTTCTCTCCCTGGTTATGAAGTAAGAACTTCCTTTAAAGGAGAAGACTATGCTGAAACTTCTCCTTTGACTTGATGGCTTTCTGGTACACCAAATTTTACTTGGTGCAGAAAATGTCAAAATGTTCCCAACGGTTACAATGAGGAAGTGTCCAGTGTAAGCATGCTTGGAATGACAGCCATTGCACAGGAACCCTTTCCTCTTAAGCATCAATAAATGTCCAGACTAAACATTTCTGAAGTGAGAGCCTCCCCTCTGCCTTCAAACAGGGACTCATTCCCCACTTCCTGCTGGTTAAGGAATAATCTTCCCTCTCTGTTGTTTTTTCACAACACAATAACCAAAGGTTTCAGGCAGCCCAAAGAGCTAACTCAAAGAAGTAAACTTACTTCTGATCAAAAGAAAACCACCCCCACTACAAGGCATGGGCCTATTCAATTGGAGGGGAACTCCCCAAGCACAACACATCAGTCTGAACCAGAATTTTAGCCAAAAGAAAACCCTTTATTCGGTTGAACCCTCTCAAGGGAATATTAGCTCACCCACCCATGGCCATGCTCCCTTTCCTTCTACCTGTTCTTTTGCAACAGACCATCCATAGCCCCAGACCTTTACAAAATATTCTAACCATTAGCTGACCAGACTTTGCGTTTGCATCATCCTAAGTACATCTGTTGTGCTGAACTGGCATCCCTGTGGATTCCTTCCTTAGCTGGGATCTGGAGAGTCCACTTCCATGTGCATGCTTGGGAGTACAAATTATGCACGTAGTAAAAAGGGTAACATCTCCACGAGGTAACATTTCCAAATGCAAACTATCCAACCCAGCCCACCCAAAGAACTCACTGTGGTGGATCGGTTGGGGCCCTGCCAGCAGCCCGTCCCATGTTCATATTTCATGACACTGAATTTGTTATCCTCTGGACCAGTCCAGGAACCCCATGTGCTGGAAGGGAAACAAGGTAAGTGAGGGTGCTCCTAGCAGCTCTTGCCATCAGGATATTCTGGAGGCCCGAGGGGGAGAGGAGAGAATTGGGCCAGCCCCACCCCTATCCCCTCATGCCTTCAGGAGAAACACATTTCAGGGCTAGCAAGGAGGGCACTTTCACACCACCAAGTGAGGCAGCATCACAGGAGCTGGCAGTTTTCACAAGATAAAAGAATGGGGCTATGTTTTGCGTTTAAAAGAACTCATTCAGATTTATCAGGGGTTCCTTCCCAGTTATTAATAGGGAAAGATATTCTTATCGCAACTGATCTTTATGATCTGTATTTAAAGTAAGAATACTTAGCATTTATATAGTGCTTGACAGAATGCTCAAAGTGCCTCAGTTATGTTAACATGGCATAAACATTACAACAGGCCTGCAAGGTAGGCCAGTATTACTATCGCCAAAGCACACGTGTGGTTAAGCAGGCACTAAGCCTAGACTCTGACTTGCCCAGTGAGCTCGGGCCAAAAGTCAGCCCACAGAGTCCCTGGCTCAGGCTCAGCCGCACCATCACACCAGTTCAGGCGGCAGGTAACCTCTGGTTGCTATGAGCAGCATGGGCACTGGAGCCTTCTTCATGGAACTAAGTGAGAGTGGCAGAGCCTCTTACCCAAGGCTGGTCTCCGAGCCACCGTGCTTGGGTTTCTGGGATACTCTGTTAAAGGGACAGAGGCGATAAATATATCTGGAAAAAAGAAAGAGCACAGAAGAGATTATGATGATGATGATTTTATTCATTTATATCCTGCCTTTCTCCCACCATTGGATGCTAACAACCTGATCCATGAGCCCCTATGTCAAACATTTGGCAGTCCTACAGACTGGATTTCTAAAGCAGTGGTGCTCAAAGCAAAATGCCTCCACCTAGCATATTGCTGAGACCATCTGGATCAGAAGAACAGAAAACTTGTCAGGGGCATAACCAGGCCCCTGATCTAGCATTTGGCTTCTCTGGCCAAAGGTAGGGACTTAAGAATGAATGAGACCAGGCAAGCTTTCCCATTTAAAGCAACAGAAATTGGCATTAGAATGGGTAATGAATGCTTTTATGAGTACAGTTTTCAGACCCTTCTTGCACAGCCTGAAAATGTTGTTGTTCTTCATTTTTGGAATGAAACTTCTGAAATCTGCAGCCAGCATGGCCACTAACGGCACTGGCTGGGGATTCTAGAGGCCATAGTCAGGGGGGAAAAGGCGACATTTCCAGTCTTTATATCTTTGTGACTTCTGCTTCTTGTCACCATGCCCTTCATACCAACCAAGAGCAATAATCTAAGAAAGCAAATATTGAGCATCCCTGATCATGAGACATCTATCAAGTAAAGGGATTCCCATTCCTGGGGATTCAACTGTTCCCCCTACACACAACCAGGCAAATACTGGCACTGAGTCCCAGTGCTAACACCTGTACAAAAGACATCTTCTGTTTGTCAGGCGGTCAGAATCAGTACGAGACAAAGACTCTACCACTGCTTGGTAAAAAGCATATGTAGGCAGTGTCCCTAACTTAAAGGGACACTGCCAATACTCCCAAAGCTGGCAGAGGCCAAAAAAACAGAATCGTATATGTAGAATCATAGAGTTGGAAGAGACCACAAGGGCCATCCAGTCCAGCCCCCTGCCATGCAGGAATACACAATCAAACCATTCCCAACAAATGGCCATCCAGCCTCTGTTTTAAAACCTCCAAAGAAGGAGACTCCACCACACTCCAAGGCAGTGCATTCCACTGCCAAACAGCTCTTACGGTCAGGAAGTTCATGACACTCACTCACATAGAGGGGCAAACCCCATGACCACTAGGAGAGATGTCAGAACCATGAGGGATGGGATAAGAGCAAGATGTCAGCCTGACAAAGCCCACTGGATCTTTGCCTGTTAAGTCAGTGAGGGACTGCATGAATTTCTGTTTCCTACATCCAACGTTTTTCCAAGAGGCCACTGTGGGCCCGAGGGCTCGGTGAATTAGGCCAGAGGGGCCAGACCAGCATGCATAACATAACAAATCAACAAGGAGGGTGGGAAAAGTTCTCATCAGGACTGGAGACTCCCAAGGGAATCCTGCCTCCAAGATGGCCACAGGACCCTTGTATGCCAAAGGAGGGGTAGGAGGCTTGTTTTCACCTAGCATGCCTAAAAATGACTACTGGACTTTTGAATGCCAGTCTCATGCATGTGAGACAACAAAATGCTCTTTTGCAAAAGCTGATTCCCTGCCTGGAAAGCAGAGGTCTAGTTTTGCCTCTTAAAAATGCATCTGAAATTATCAGTAATCATCTCCTTTCTTCCTTCTAGGTCGGGAAAAGTATGCCATGCCAGGAGATGTCTGCAGAAGGGTTTGAAGGTGTGGCTGTCATTTTCCCTCTTTACATCTGTGACCGAAGGAATAGGGGTCCAGATGATGACAAGGGAGGCAAGGAACCTTCACTGCTGGCACTCCTCCTGTCATGACCCCTCAAGCCTTTTCACTTAGTAGGTCCCTGGAGGCCCAACAGCTGTGATGGTGACCAATCCATGTAGGGAAGCCCAGATCCACCACAATAGCCGAGAAAGCAGGGAGTCTAACTGAAGGAGTGAATGTGAAGCTTGGGGGAAGACAGCTGAGCTCTCCTCCCAGCAACTTCTTCCTTAAATTCCTTTCTCCTGAAGTGAGACAGTAGAGGGCTCTGTGACTCTTCTGCTCTTGCTGTAGGACTCCACCATAAAACTGTTGCTATTCAGACTTTTGCTCCCAAATGCCCTCTAGTGACATGGGGGGGCATTCTCAGAAGCCCAGAGAGGCCCTTTTTTTTAAACAGAAGGTGAACAGAAGTCACTTACTGTTTGTTCACTACATGTTTCAGAAAAGGCCTCTCCTGGGCTGGCATGGCCCTGGACCCTTCAAACCTGCCCCCTCCCCACACACCCTAGAGGCTATTTTGGAGGGGGAACTGGAAAAGTGTAAAACTTGATCCCCTGAGGGGAGCTTGGGCTACAAAAATGGCCCTGGTGGCTGCATGCGGCCCATGGGCCACACTATGCTGACACCTGCCCTAAAAAATTAACACACCTTGCAAACATGGAGGAAATCCAGATGAAGAGAACATCATGCACATCATGCAGAAGGAGATGCAGCAGTTAAAACTGGGGGGTGTCAATGCACACGGGGGGTTCACCTTGGGGTGACTAGCTTGTTATTTCAAGAGCTATAAGTTATCTCCTTGGCTCAATACATTCTGCAGGCCGCACTCTGGACTTCATATTTCTGCCACCCAGGAGTTTAATGATCTGGAACTGGGCTTTCATCTTATAAATCCCTCAACACACACAACTGTCATGATCAAGTGATTTCCTGGAGAAGGTTACCGGTAGATTGCCACTGGCTTACTCCTCCAAGGGGCTGGTGAATCCTCTAAGCGGGTCTCCCTGTCCCTCACCCCCTGTAAGTCTGAAGGATTCCTGAATGCTCTTGGTAATTATCCCCTAGCCTAGACCTAATGCATATGGGCACACTGAGGTTGCCTCTTCTGTCTGCCTCCTAAAACCCCCAACATCAAGTGGACACATTGGCTTGTAGTCTGGAGCTGTTAGCTGTGAGCTCCCACATTAGATCTAAAAGATGATACAGTGGGCCTGTCATATTCATGGGCTCCAAATCCACAGATTTAACTAACCACAGATTCAACAAGAGCAGCAATAGTAACAGGGTGTGGCAATTGATGGCAGTGGCAATACTCCTGCTCGTTCGTTCAGGGGGGAGCGGGAGAGCTGCTGCCACCACCAGTCACCATGTCCCTGTGAAAACTGCTTGCCACCCTGCAGCTGGCAGCAGCGGTGCTCCTGCTAATTCGTTTGCTGGCAGGTGGGTACACTGCCATCGCTGGTCGCCATGTCCCTGCAGAAGTGGCTCACTGCTCTGTGATTGGCAGTGGTGGCACTACTGCTTGTTTGTTCATTCACAAGCAAGCAGGAACACTACCACTAGTTGCCATGTTCCTGCAGAAACCGCTTGCCGTCCTGCAATTCACAGGAACACTCCTGCTCATCCAATCGCCGTGTCCCTACGAAAGCTGCTTGGAGGCAGAACTGAGCAGCTGGCGGGCTCCCTAGAGGCGGAGGAATCTGAGGCAGCTTTCGTAGGGACACGGCGATTGGATGAGTAGGAGTGTTCCCGCCATTGGCCTTTTTAGCTGTTGCATCACACTGTTGACTCATGTTCAACTTGTGGTCTACTAGGACTCCTAGATCCCTTTTGAATGAGACTACATGCGAAAGGGATCTAGAAGTCCTAGCAGACCACAAGTTGAACATGAGTCAACAGTGTGATGTGACAGCTAAAAAGGCCAATGCGATTTTGGGCTGCATCAATAGAAGTATAGTGTCCAGATCAAGGGAAGTAATAGTGCGCTCTATTCTGCCTTGGTCAGACCTCACCTAGAATACTGTGTCCAGTTCTGGGCACCACAATTCAAAAAGGATATGGACAAATTGGAGCGTGTCTAAAGAAGGGCGACTAAAATGGTGAAAGGTCTGGAAACGATGCCTTATGAGGAAAGACTTAGGGAGCTGGGTATGTTTAGCCTGGAAAATACGGTTAAGAGGTGATATGATAGCCCTGTTTAAGTATTTGAAGTGGTGTCACATTGAGGATGGAGCAAGCTTGTTTTCTGCTGCTCCAGAGACTGGAACACGGAGCAATGGGTGCAAGCTCCAGGAACAGAGATTCCACCTCAACATGAGGAGGAACTTTTTGACAGTAAGAGCTGTTCGGCAGTGGAACACACTCCCTCGGAGCGTGGTGGGGTCTCCTTCCTTGGAGGTCTTTAAAGAGAGGCTGGATTGCCATCTGTCGGGGATGCTTTGATCAAGATTTCCTGCATGGCAGGGGGTTGGACTGGATGGCCCTCGTGGTCTCTTCCAACTCTGCAATTCTATGATTCTATAAAGATTGCGCACCTGGCTGCCAGGGATTGCCAACGCCTCTGCTGCTGCCCTATGCCATTTTTAATGGGGACTTGAGCATTCACATTTTTTTGGTATCTGTGAGGGATCCTGGAACCAATCCCCCATAGATACCCACGGTATTATGTTGCTCCTTCAACACTATCCTGCCCACTGACCAAGACAATAGGTTTCTGATGGAAACAGAGCTGCCAGCAATAGGCTGTGGGAGGCTACTTTGCTGGAAACATGCTCAGTTTTAATGCAGCCTTATCTCCTCTGAATCTGAACTGGGATTCCAGCTCCTTCCAAGGCCTTCCAGTTCTTCCCTGTTTTCCCCAAGTCTGCTGCTAAGAGTTTGCCATCAGCTAGAACACTTTCCTATGCTACAAAACAACAGAAAACCAGACCTTGGTTGAAATCCACACCATCTTCCCATTATTAACTGTTGATCGTAGCCAAGAAAAACTGCACAAAAGGTCAGGGGCAGCCCAAGAGATTCTGTTGCCTAAGGCAGAGCAGCAAGTGGTGCATCTCCCCCTCCACCATCAAACCAAGACGTACAGTACCCAAACACCTCTCCTGATTCCTTGCTGTCAAAATGCAGAACAAAATAAGTTGCCAAGAATTTGCATTTTCACATTATTTTGCTGCATTCATTTTGCCCTTATTTATTTATTTAGAGTATTTATACCCCACTCTTGAGCCACAAAGGCTCTCAGAGCAGCTTACAAATTGTTTTTGGCAACAGCACTTACACATCTTCACTGCTTTATAGTGGGCTAGACACTCTCTAAGTGGTTTCCAATGTGTGTTAGCTAACTGCCCCCACAAGCCTGGTACTAATTTTACTGACCTACAAGAGGATGGAAGGCTGAGTGAACCTTGGTGCCCCTGCAGATTGAACTCACAACACTGTGGCTGCAGTACTGGCATTTAACCACTGTGCCACCAGGGCTAATGGTAGGGATGGCCCTGCAAAGAGTTACCAACTGACTCAGCACATCTTGTATTCTAGCACTTGTGAAGTAAAACACAGAACCAGAAGGAAATGCTCCAAAAATCAAAGGGCTGAGGAGAGAAAGAAGATCCACACTTCAGAGGAAATACATTATGCAGGAGGTGGGGGCACCTACTCATTTGTGGTGAGTTCATAGCACTGGCCGTACAGATACGAAAATTCTCCATGAGGTCCAAAATCAAAGGAGATCTCTTTTTCTAGGCTCCTGGAAATAAAAGAAGAGAAAGCTGTTGTTAAAGAAAAATTGCAGAGAGAGGGATAACAGCGCATTTAACTCTAGTGGGTGTAAAAGATTACAGGAATGTTGCTGGAGCCATTTAACTGAAAAAAGTGGTTTTACTCAGAAAGCAAAATTTTATATCTTCCAGCCTTCTTCCCACTTGACTTCTCCTCCTTCATTAAAAAAAGGGAGTATGGACCTCTAGACCCTAAGGGTGTGTTCCTATTACAATAAAACTTTATAGAGTTCCTTCTATTTAATGTATGTCTCAAAATATGAACAAGATGAAGTGGACAAATGTGGCTTCATAAGAATGAGCATAGCCCAAAAGTGCCAAGGGAGGAAACAAGCCATCTCTCAGCAACTTCTTACCATTTTTTGCTATGCAGGTGGTTCATAACAGAATGAGGGAGCATATGCAGAGAGGGGGAATTAACAGGGGGAAAGTGGACAGCAGGAACAGCTGCAGCATTCAAGGGATGCCTTTGTGGAATGTGTGCATTCTGAGGAAGGATTTAAGGCAAGCAAGGGAGGGGGTAGCTTGGTGGCAAAAACTGGTCTCAAAAACTGCTTGGTTTTTATCAAGAGCTCATAAACAAAGCAGGATCATCTGCAATGGGTGAGAGCTCTCTAGCTGCTACCAGTTATGTCCAACCAGTGAGCTGTCAACACTGCAGAGCTTAGAGAGAGAGGCTGGCTGGCTGGCTGCAGCCTCTTTGCTTCAGCCACCACCAAGCAGTCGAACATTAACCTGGCATCAACCCTTGCCCCCCAAAACCTTGCTCACTGGTGGAAGGCAGGCCTGGCATGTGTCAGGGATCAATACCTTTTGCCCAGCTCTTTGTTCAGTGGATGCCTTTGTTTCTTGCCCTTATCGTCTGCCTGCAGCCTCAGGGGACCCCACACAGGGACTTGTTGGGGAGGCTGTGTCCCATGGTTACCGCCCTGTCACCAAGGCTACTCCTAATTACAGTTCTTTCTTTCTCTCAGCCTCTCTCCTACCCCAGATGCAAAGCTCCTTGTTGTATAAAGGATCTGCCTTAGCAGCCCCTTTGACCCAGCCGGATCAAAATAGCTTTCAGGAAGAAGAAATACTTCTCCTCTCTCTGCTCCACTGTGTAACAAACTTGCTTCATCTTTTCAGAAGACTCATCCCCATCCTCTCCTCCTTCCCTAGAGCGCTACCCATCCCAGTCTACAGTCTGCTGTAACAGCATCTGAACTAAGGTTCCAACCTATGGAAAGGGAGCAACACCACCTATGTCTATAAGATTTTCACAGGAAGAAAAATGGGAAAATGTGAAGACTCACAGCCTTTGAAAAAAAGGTGGGTGGGAACCCTAAACAATTGACTTTAGAGCATCCCTCTTCCTTTACAGGAAAGGAAAAGACACCTTTCACTATCTAAAGAAGAAAAAAAACACAGACACACAAATGCATA
Organism: Gambelia wislizenii; assembly: GCA_030847615.1. Classification (NCBI taxonomy): domain Eukaryota; kingdom Metazoa; phylum Chordata; class Lepidosauria; order Squamata; family Crotaphytidae; genus Gambelia; species Gambelia wislizenii. The sequence goes on from JAUMIR010000002.1 coordinate 267,241,946, forward strand.
CACACATATTGAAAAATGACATCAACAAAATAGGTCTCAGCTGCTATTGCAGACTTCCATTAGCTGTTTACTCAGCTAAGGTATCCTCTCTCCATCCCCAGCCCCCTAAAAGCCTTCCTAATGGGCCAAACCAGAGATCTCCCTGGAGGAGGGAGGGGCTGTTTGTGTTGAAATCACAGCTGAAGTCTGACTGGGTGGGAAACACATCATGCAGAGCCTATTTTGAAGGGGAACTTCAATTAAGACCCTTGTTTTGCACCTGCTGTTTTAGGCCCAGTTGTCCCTGAGGTGGCAAACCTGGACCATCACTGCCCCCCTTCAGACAGTGGACAGGGGAGAACAGCTTAACAAGACTGCAAGGTTCTCCAGACAATGCTCCCCAACACCAAGCCTCTATGAATATTAAAAATTAGGTCACTGGGGAGAAGGGTTATAGCCAAGTCTTTCTTCTCACTCACTAGTTTTCTGTGAGCAGGGAAGGGGAGACTTAGGGATGGAGATTTTGAAGAACATTCAGTCATGGGAGCCCATGTTCCTGTTACCTGAAGTGACAGATCCAAGATAAAGCTTTACTAGCTCAGAGAGAACTAGGCCTTAGTGGGCATAGAGGAACACTCTAGCCAGGACTGAAGCTGTTTAATCACTTTGCCTGGAGAAACAACCAGGAGTTTTGCAGCACCCATAAAGACTTAATGAATTATTGCATTAGCATTAACAGACCAAAGCCCACTCTCAGCAAATCAGAGTCTTTCTTCAGAATCGCAAACCTGTCTCTTAAAAACTTCTGGAAAAGAATTTGCCCACAGAAACTCTTGCTGGTTAAAGAATGCTATACTGTTGAGAAATGAGAGGCTACTGCAGAAATGTAGCCTTGCAGGACCTATGGATTCAAGCCTATTGATAGAGACATGTTCTAAGGACAGCCCCATCCTACCTTACAACTAAGGTACTCAAAGAACAAGTCTGCCTTTGAGGGAAGGCTGGCGGGACAGAGGAGCCTGCAACTTTGGGCTTAAAATTCAGTGCCTTTCATCTAGGCCTAAGTACCCATTATACACAACAAGCCTCCAAAATCTGTACATAGGAGACCTACATGCTGTACAAAGAATATATGGCATTTTCACAGGTTTAACTTGTTTCACTGATGTTGCCTACAAAATGAAGGATTTTTAAAAACAATGTATATATAGGTGACAACATATTACATGAAGGTTCATACAAAAGAAGCTCCCCATGGCTTAAGGTGGGTGGAATATATTTAAGATAGATTCAAATAACTTCTTTATAGCTATTGTTCTGGATTTGTATTTCCTTAGTTACATGTCAGTGTTACACTTTATTTAAAAACACACCCCTCCCAAGGGAACCTTTGTTCTGTTAGGTGGTTTAATGGGCAAAGAAACTTGTTTATAGACTTCTTTGCAGAAAGAACTGGCTTATTGATGTGACCAATGTCAGGAGCTAAGAGACTGAACTCCATTATAAAAAGGCCAAACAAACTGCAGAGTTATGCCTAGTCATAATGGCTGACTCCATGAACTGCCTAGTCTTCCTTAGCTACAGAAGAAGGGTTCTTCTTGGTGTGTAAAATCATGTCACTGAGTAAGCCCATGCCCTGTGACTATGTATATGGGAGGGCTCAGAACAGAGCTCACTTCTCTTCTTCCTGTGAATGCTGAGGCCCAGTGAAGCAGTTTCTCCCTGAATTGTAAATATTTGTATATATTGCAACTGTTTGAGTTTGAAGATAAATGTGCCTCCTGCTTATTTGGACGTCAAACACTGTGTGTGTGAGTATTCTTGGAAAGGGCTGCTACTGAGTCTGCTGAGATAATTTTTGGGCTTCTGCTGGGGACTGCATGTCCTATCATCCCCTGACAACCAATGCTTAGAATCACAACACCCTTCTCTCATTCATTTACGAGTATAGCCCTTCTCAGGATGAAATGGAGTTCAGAGCAAAATTATTCAAAACACAGAGGTTGGGGTTTATTTCTTTAAAAAACTACAACTCCCAGCATCCTTAAACCAGCGTTGGCCAATGGTGGCTGGGAGGATTCTGGGAACTGTAGTCAAAAAGTAATATTTCTAAGCTCCAGATGGGAGTATGTAGATGGGACACAGTTACAGAACAGTTTACCACAGCCAAAACTGAGGCTCTAAACTAAAGGCATGGCCAGAAATTAGCAAACCATAGACTCCATTAGGATAGCAACTGTATCTGGCTTTGTTCATCTTTAAACCACTTCCACTGAGAAGACAGAAAGAGCAAAATAAGTCCCCCACCCCCAATAGCACTAAATGAAGTGCCTGTCACCAAGGTCAGCCAAGCTAAGCATGCCGAGGTCTCCCATCTGCTCCCTTCATCAGCCCTCCCAGCCTAAGAGCTCAGAAGTGGTGTGATTACAGCAATAATTATGTATGCAATCAATAGGAGACAGCTTGAAATTATTTTTGGCTTCTCCCCTTCTCCCTTCCCCCACCTGGGACCAGGGGAGGGAAGAGAAGAAGATGCAATTAGAATGGCAAATTGAGCCAAAGCAGCAGCCCAACCCCCCAGAGCCAACCTGCACAAAGTCCCCTCCTCATCTTTAAGGGAAAGCTGAAAACTATCACCCAAGCTGAGCTGTATTAAGGTAGCAGCTAGAAATGCCAAGAGTAGGAGAAACATTTTAAAAGTTCACCCTTCTAACCCTTACATTGGGGAGAGCCACCTTGCGACCCTCCACAGAATTCCTATCAACTGTTTCTTAACACATGGGACCTTAAGCATCCATCATGCTGAGCTCCCATAAAAAAGGGGGAGAGGGGAGGGAGGGAAGCCCATTCTCATCTAGGCCTTGATGGTGGGTGGTCGGGTGGAAAGGAGATGCAAAGGGAAGAGGGCTACATGGCTTAGATCCATGACAATGAAAAGGGTCCTAGAAAGACCCTCCTGAGAGAGAGAGACTATAGAAAGAATGTGGCTTCCTCAACCCACTGCAAACAAGGGTGCCCTCTATCCAAATCACTGGGTGCCTGGGGAACCATGAGAATAGCTAGCCAGGGACACAAATGCCATTGTTACAAGCCAGAAGGGAAGGATGTGAGGGAGGGAAGCAAGGTCATGTCAAGCAGAGAGAAGTCTGGAATGATCCAAGGAGAATTTGTTTAAAGGACTAGCAAATGGTGTGGGTCACACTGGGTCATCTCCATTCCCTACCATACAAAAAAGAAGCCTCACCAGGTTAAGTGGTTAGGACAGTCCTTCATTTTTTACTTATGTTCAGTAAGAGGAAGCTGGCAAGGAGTTAAATCATCAGCTATCCATGAGCTAAGGCTAAACAAGACCAACTGTTTCACTTGCTTCACTAAAGAAACCTGACAGGGTGATGCATCTGGGCTGACAGGGATGGGTCAGCAGCCCCCCCCCCCCAATACACAAAGAAGACAAAGAATGAATTATAAAGTCAGAATTGGCCTAGATCAAGGGTGGACATAGCCTGGAGGGTCACACTGGGCCATTGGGACTCCTCTGGAGCTCCTCAGGGTTGTCCCCTACAACTGCAGCTGCCATTCTAGGCAACAGGAAGTAGACCCATACCACTCAAAGTTGCGTTTTAGAGCTGGGAGAGAAAGAATGTCACATTTAGGTGAAACTACTGAGATCTGAAAGGATTTTTTGGTAAAAAATGTGCATGTTTTTAGCCAATTATTTTTGGGGTCACTGCAGGCACTGGGAGTCCCACTGGACACCCCCCCACACACACACACAAAAGCTGCATGGAGGCCAAACAATGCCTACTTCTAGCAACATAGAAAAGTTAATTTGGAATGACTGCTCTTTTAAGGCTATGCACCTGACTCTTAGGGGACTAGCTATGCCACTGCATTGCAAAGCCAACCTTTAAAGGTATTCAAAGAAGTCAACTGGTCTCACTTTCTAAGGCAAGAAAGTATGTTAGAGGGCAACTACCCAATAGATAAACCTGAGGACACTGTTTTGCTTTGTTCATGGAGAACAGGATAAATGGCCCCATGTTTAATCATTTATTCATCCTGGCTGGAAAGGGGCGGGGGAAGTATTGAGAGATTCTCTAGCCAGCAGTTGCCTTCCTTCCATTTTGTAAAGGCTGCTGAATGAGTGCCATCCACCAGATGCAACTAAACTGCATCCTCAAGCTGATGAGTTCACATATATAGGTGAACTGACTTTGTTACCTTTCTCTCTCTCTCTCTCTCTCTAATGGCGTGAAATAGATTCAGTGGACAAAGTGGGAATGGTGCAGTTTCATAGTGCTTTGAAGGTTCAGAGGGACAAGAAAGTCTTGAACTGGGGTAATGAAAGCTGTTCTCACTCCTTGCTGTGCCACGCCCAAGGGATCCATCAGGAGCGGGGGCTTCTGCCCTGTGCTGTGCAACCTAGGTCTTATTTTTTGTTTTAATTTTTTTTTATAAAGCCTGGCTCCAAATATGTTTTACATTTGAGCACAGGTACATTAGGTACCTTACCATGCCAGCCATTTCAATCTTCCCTGCCATTTCTCTTTCTGAACCTTAGTCGCATGGTGACTTGATTCAAAGCATGCAAAAGACTCAACAGTTCCTTCAGAAACACAGTTGTCCTTTCACATTTGCTGGGGTTTGGTTCCAGGATCCCCCATGAATACCCAAATCCGTGAATACTCAAGTCCTATTATATGCAATGGCATAGCAAAATGGTGTCCCTTATATAAGATGGCAAAATCAAGGTTTGCTTTTTGGATTATTATTTTTTAAAGAATATTTTCAAGCCGTGAATACTTAAAACCATGAATGCCAAACCCATTAATGTGGAGGGACAACTGTATACTGAAATGCACCATGTAATTATTGGTTTAAATTTTGACCAGGCTAAATTGGCTATAAAACAAAGATTGCTCGATATTGAAGGCCAGAATGAGATTGCTGCCTTTCCTGGTCATATTTTGATTAATAGACAAATCCTGATGTCAACACCTGCTCCATACTTGTTTCAAGTCACTCTACCTAAATTTAGAAGAAACCTCTCTCTAGCTCGATTTAATGCCCTCCCTTCAGCGGTTCTGGAAGGAAGGTTCAAGAAAATTCCCTTTAAAGCACGGCTTTGTCCCTGCAATGAAGGAGATATTGAAACTCTTAAACATATCTTTCTTTACTGTCAATTCTATAAAGATACTCGGCACCAACTGATTACCCCTCTTCTGGAAAAATTTCCAAAATGTTCAGATACCTCATTTGTTTGTAGCCTTTTGAATTGTCAGTTATCTAGTATTGTATACAAAGTAGCAAAATTCTGTTACATTGTATGTAAAATACGCCCTATAATGAAGAGAAGAAACTGAAATATTAACTGAGACCGTTATTGACAGACAACCGAGAAGATACTGGAGTCAGATGCGGACTGCGCTACATGGCCCTCGTCCTGTTCTGTGCTTGTATTTTGTGCATAATAACTACATTTTATCCTTTATCTTTTTAACCTTTTTATTCTTTTTTCATTTATAATTGTAGTACAATCTAGAAGTTTTTATAATTAGAGCTTAATTACAGTTTATTGTGATTCGATTGCTATTTGTACTTACTGGTCAAGGACCGAATAAACTTTTACTACTACTACTACTTACTAAAAAAATTATTGGTTTAACTGTCTGCAGGTAGGTCTCCCACACTAATCTGATCAGATTGAAAACATGTTCATTAAAGGGCTGGCACTAAAACCAAGAGCTTGCTGGATGTCCCCAAAGCATGTCTGGACATATTTTACTGAGGGTGGATGGAAGGCTGATTAAAGTGTGTCAGGAAACTACAAAAAAATAGGCAAAGAAGCACAGACTGACACTCCTCCTTCTCCACCAGAACTCATCACACCCTTGAAAAGTTGCTGCTTTTGGCCCAGAGCTTTACCTGATTGAGTCCTCCATTTCTTTCAGTGACTTCTCTACTTCTTCAAATTGCTCCCGAGCCTTTTGTGCAGCTAGAAGACACAAAAGAAAATCAGCCTAGTGGCAAAATTAAATGAAAATGGTAATTCACACGTGACAGCTCTGCTTCTATGCAGCGGCACCTCAAAAAAACAGGAGCTTGGACAAGGCATTGTCTTACCTGTGAATTGGCAAAATAATGACAAGTCACAAAGGGGCATGTGACAGAGAATGAAGGCAGGTAGATAGTGATGGATCATAGAAATGAAGACTAAAACACTTTTACAGGAATTCATAAAACAGCAAGAAGAAGCACTCCAATGTCTATATCCACTTTCAGTGATTTGTTCTTCTGCTTAGTTATCCTTGAAATTAGAAAATAACCTCTTTCAGCTACCTAAATCAGCAACCCTACAAGGTACACCACTGCTCACCCCATTTCACAGCAGAGAACTGAAGCTGAAAACACAGCTTAGTCATTTGGTTCAATGCATGAAAGGTAACTCTCAGAACCAACAACCCACCCGCTGCATCACACTGTGTACCCATTTGCAAATTCACTCCCCTGCTTCACCAAGAGCAGCCTCCTCCAACCAGAGGTTTTCAGGATTTTCTGGACTACAATTTCCATCGGTCTCAGCTGTCAGAAATGATGAGAGCTGCAGCCTCAAACATCTGGAGGAGGCCTGGTTGGTGTAGACCTGCCTACAGTGTGTGAACAGGAGGATCAGTTGGCTTCTGTGCTGCAAGGAGAAGCCTTTTACATTTGAGAAGGAGCTGCTCTGGTTGTTCAAAGCAGAAGCAAACACACACAGAGAGAGATAGAAAGAGCAAGAACAAATGACTTGAATTTCTTTTCCCTGTAACAGTGCGTCTAGTCCAAAGGGGTTGGGGTGGGATAGGGAAAAGAGACAAGACACAATGGATCTGCTGCTCAGATGTAATCTATTAATAGCTATCTAAAAGGACCACTTCCTTCTTACTGCAGACCAAGAGCTCACCACTAGCCAATTTGTATCCTCCTGGGATACAGTTTAAGAGCAGTGCAGGGGATGCTGCTCTTCTCTGCCCTTGGAAGATTGGGGAAGGAGGCCAGAGAGCAGAAGCAAAAGTGGTTGAGCTTTTGAAGTAGGCTACAGAAAAAGAACTTGTAACAGCTTTCTTGTCCCAGGTTTCTACCCTTGCTTTGTATTATTTGCTTATCCTTAGTATTACCTTCAGATCTTTCTTCAAGCTAGACAAGTTTTGGAGCAATTCACAAGAAAATTAAAACCTCAAAGCATCTTGAAAAGTTTAACATATGATGTTCTTGTAACTTCAAGAATCTCTTGCGGAATTTTTGCCTTGCTCTCAACCCCCTACCCTCCGCCCCATTCCTTTGCCCCATTCTTTCCCTTTTTGCCTCACGGATATTTGGCTGTAGGCAGTCTTAAATCTTTTAACCTCTGTACAAAACATTAAAAAATAGTCCTGGCTGAGGGAGAATTCTGGGTCACCTCTGGATATGAAGCTCAATGTTTCCATGAGGTTTTTCTACCTCAACTATCTCTACTCTCACAGTGGAAGTGGATGGAAATAGGTAATGGAGGAAAAAACAGGGGGCAAATACCATTATTTGGAGATTTTTAAAGAAAGGAATGAAAGCATGAAAAACCAGCAGGAGCTCCACCTGTGCCCTGCTGCTGAGTGAGATAGGATGAGAACCAGCAGAGACTCTCTCCTGCAAGGGATATTCCTATATGACAAATATTCCTAGCCCTGCTTAGTGGAGTAAGTGGGCAAACACCCCACTCAGGGATATCTTTGTCCACTGTATGAAAAGTGTTTCATTTGTCCAGTCCCAGTTGGTAGTCTAATTACTGTATTTTGTAGGAGCTCCAATTTTTGAACAGTTTGTACAAGGCAGGCTGACATGCAAAACACAGGAGTAACCCAAACAATACTCCATCCTAGCGCTAGGAACTAACATATAACCTTGCAACACTTTACTTTTGAGGATATACAGTAACAAAGTTCCTTTTGTGGAGTAATGCAACTACTTGGTAATGGCATTTTTGGGGATTCTCAACAAGTAAAACTTCCAGAGCTGGCTTTTCAGGCAGCCATTTGAAGCCCACACATGGAAAATTCATTAAAAGTAGAGCCATTGAATCCACTTCTTTTTAATAATTCAGTGGGCATCTACCAGAGACCTCCTTCTGTCTATTAAACTAAAGGGCAGAAAGCACCAATCCAAAATGCTGCTCACTATGGCTGGACTTCTCAGTGGTGCATTTTCAGTATCAACTCCGGACGCAGTTGTTATAGCATAACTTCTCTGTGCATGTTCACCATCGCAGAATCATTTTCATTTCAGAAAAAGTTTACCCTTCTAATGGGGAAAACGCTTGTTGGACCTGGATTCCCAACATGTGGCTAAGCTCTGTGCTTGTTGCTCTAATGCTATTCCGATTACCTTTCAATTTAGAATAATACATATGTCATGAAAGTTACTCCAGTGTTTCAAGTATGAGTGGCTGTTTACATGACTTGGGAGAATAATAATAATGCAATTTATTATGGTTCTCTGGAAGAATTAATCAGCTTTGTGGTGTGAATCTAGAATCCACCACTACCCCCTAGTGGGCATCAAGGGAAGCAGCATGTTAAGCAGATAGGCTGTGAGCCAGTGACCAGTAGCAAACACCTTCAATTCCCAGACTTCAGGACCCATAGAGACAGAGCTCAGGGGCTCATGATGGAACATCTGCCATGGAAGCACTGAACCTTCCCAAGAGCGCATGCAGGAAATCAGAATGGTGATAAGTGCTCTCCAAAATATGCCATTTCTCTTTTCACTAAATGAAAACTTGCATCTCAGTGAACTAGTTCCAAAGACAAGTTAAATACTTCCTTTTAGGTCCAATAACCTAACCAAAAGGAAGCTCTTTAAAGTAATATTTCACAGCACTACTTTCCATGCATAAATCAAGATTTCCTAAGGATCATAAACTACAGTGGGCTCTCAGTATCCATTGGGGCTTGGTTCCAGCCCCCCAACCTCAGTGGATACCAAAATCTGTGGATGCTCTAGTCCCATTATATACAATTGTGTAGCAAATAAAAGAGCAAAATCCAGGTTTGCTTTTTGGATTTATTATTTTTTAAAAATATTTTTGAACTGTGGTTGGTTGAATCCATGGATACAGAGGGCCAACTGTATTTCAAGAACTGCACTCAGACCAAAAAACAGGATCTGCAGTTTAAGCATACTGAACATCAGTATTCTAAAATGCAGCTGGCCCTATTTTATTTGAGCAAGGAAACCCTATCCCTGAGTTTGCAAGACCTGAGCAGGTCTGTTGATGATGAGGGATACTGGAGGTCTCTCGTTCAGTTGTTGTTATTGTTGTTGTGTGCCTTCAAGTCATTTCTGACTTATGGGTACCCTAAGGTGAACCCTATCATGGGATTTTCTTGGCAAGATTTCTTCAGAGGAGTTTTGTCACTGCCTTGCTGTGAGGCTGAGAGTATGTGACTTGCCCAAAGTCACCCAGTGGATTTCCATGGCTGAGCAGGGATTTGAACCCTGTTCTCCAGAGTCCTTGTTAGTATGTCAGGGGGGATATGGTTGCCATCTTTTCCCATGGGAAGGAATACCTCTAGATAATGAGTAATATGAAATCTTCCTCAAACAAGGCAATGTTCTCTCTCTCCCTTCAGAACTATGGGTTTATGGATACATAAATGCATACAGTTAACCTCTAGTTTACTTCAAGATATGCGAACAATCAACAGGATAGCATCCCTAGTACAATGATATATAAACCCATGGATTCTTCAAATTAAAATATATACACAGTACTAGAAGAAGGGAGGCAGTTCACTAAAAAGAGAATTTTCTGATAAAGGAGACTGTAGAGACCTTGGGTAGGCATCTGTCCACTGATATGTATGGAGTCAAATCATTCAATTTTGTGGGTTTGTTCCAGTTTAGATTCAGCTTTGAATGATTCTAATTTGGCTCCATTCAAATGGATAAAAGGTTTGGTAACTGGCTCAGTTCTGGCTCATGTGGAAAAATATAAATGATCATGTTACACTGCTTATTTGCTTATGTAATGAGGCAACAAATAGCTTTGGGATATTGTATCCTAATATTATGCATAATAGACAGAAAAGCCTTAAACACATTATCGACAGTAGGAACATAGCAGGGAGAGAAATGGAGAATGGAAAAATATTAATCCTGGCTCATCACTTGATGCAATATGATGGGGAAATGAGGTGATTATGTAATTATGCATGCATGCACACAAACACACTCAGAGCCATTCTCTTGTTCAGTCCTAAACCATCTACCCTCCATCAACTCATGCCTCAAGATTCCTCTGGTCTACTGGAGCTGTGAACTATTTCAGAGCCTGGACAACTGAAGGCTTTGCCCAGTATCAGACGCTGGAAGACCTGTCTATAAGGAAATGCTCTTTTACAAACAACTTGGCCTTCAAAGTGAAGTGGAAATGTTCTAACAGCTACCAAGTGTGGCTATGCATTGTGACTAGAGGATAGGGGAGACTGGATGCAACCCCTTTTCACTTTTTAAGACAAGTAATGCATAAGCCTTGTGCCTGGGCACATTGCCTCTTCTCAGAAGACCACGATTTAAACCTCCTAGGTTATTTACACATACTTTTCTGTTAGGTATGAACCAGTAAACTATAGTTACCAGACCAATGACTACGGTTAACTGATCAGAAAGCAAGGTCTGAAACCATAGTTTGAAGTTGGTTTCACAGCCTGTTTGCCATAGTTTTTTGGCTCTGAAACAACAGGAAGTAATGATTAATTAACACAGGAAGTCTTCAATCACAGCGCACTAAGGAGGAAGTAATGAAAGGGTGGCGTGGGTGGGCACAAAGCTTATGCACAGATCTCTGCTTATTAAACCAATTATATATTTTGCCTGAACTCCGCCAACATCATCTCCTTCCTCCGCCAAGCTGTTTATCTTTAGTACTGCCAGTAAATAGCAAATGATAGCACCTCAGCTGTTCATGCCTAAACAAACCCAAAATGTATTGAAATTATCCTAGACTTTGATCTTGGGAGTTTATAATCCAGTCTGAGGGAAGTTAGCAGCGCATCACCACATGTTTTAGTGAAACCTTTTGTCTGGATGTTTGTTCAGTTCTAATTTAAAAGTCCAACCACAATGGCAACACAAGCCTACAAACAATTATTTGGGTTCTATGTTGATTTAGGATTTAAATATATATATATATAGGAATAAAGTATGAATAAACCAAATCTTGTTCTGATTCTGTTTTGACTCCCATGTATAGGTGCTCAAATGTGCTCCTCTCTTCCCTCCCTAAATAGCTGGAATGACTGAAAAATAGAATAATTTCAGTATCTCCAGTGAAGCAGCAAAAAGGAATTCTAGCAAATCAGCATACTTCCATGTGTTTATATATACAGACACACAGACCATATAACCTTGGATGCATTCAAAAATAATACCTTTGATGGCTCTCAATGGCTGCTAAGGAAAACACCAGAAGTGCAGCCAGTTCCTTTAAGCTGTATGAACCACTTTCAACAGCCAGCCCTGAGTTATTGATCACTTTTCTTCTCTTCCTGAACATTAGAGATCTGAAAAATGGCGTTAATTGCTCTGCAATGCTAATGGAAGTGATCTATTCAGGTGGCACATGTTCCCAGAACACAAAGTGCAGACATACTTAGGGCTCCAAATTCATTTTATTATAGCTATAAAACAGCTTTTTTGCTGTATTTGATATATTCTGACAAAGTCTATGCTAAGGCATCAACAGAGCCTGCCTGGAAACAGGGTGCATTTTGGAAGAGCTGCAACACAAGGGCTTCTCATCAATTTGGGTGGTTGTTCTTTTAAGTGCTGCTTCTCCCCCTAATTTGGGGAACAGCAAAATAATTGCCTGCCAAGGTATATAAGAAATGCCAGCTCTGAACATCTTAGAACAAATTTCACAGTAGCAAACTTCAGAGGATGCCCAAGCACTTTGATGAAGTCAGATCTTTTCACTAAGCATAATGGAACAGAGTGAATTCAGACATTCTGTGGTTCCTGAATACCTTGTTCAAGGTGCCAGATGTTAACTGTGAAGTGAGGAGTACTTGTTTGATTCAGAGAGAGTCTCAGAGAGCCATCTCAATTCAGAAGTAAAAAAGGAAATGCAAGCATGCTATTGCTAATATGAAGCTGGTTCTGTGACATCTGTCTGGAGGCAACTGAGGGGAACATTTAGCACATACAATTCCCCCCTCCCTCCACAAATGCTATACTTAGACTTCAGGTAGCACTAACAGCTTCTTTGTCCTTCCCATGGAAATGACTCAACTCACTATCCAGAGCTGAAAGGGACAAATAATACTTCAAGATGTGAAGTCGAAGGCTTTCATGGCTGGCATCCATAGGTTTTTCGTGTTTTTTTTCCAGGCTGTGAGGCCGTGTTCTGGAAGAGTTTATTCCTGACATTTCGCCTGCATCTGTGGCTGGCATCTTCAGAGAATGGTTGGGTAGGAGTGTGTGTGGGGTTATATACTGTGAACTCCTGTTGGAGAGGATATGTAAATTTGTGTATTTGAATGGCTAGTTCCTGGGGGAAGATATGCAAGGAGGATTAGTGTCTGTTGGCTAATGGTCCATTGTCTACTTGATATCCCCCTATCCGTGGGTGACAGCTACCCAAAGGGAAGGTATTTCTACCATGCATCAAAGGAGTCACAGACAGAATAGGGAAACTGATGAGGAAACACCACCTCCAAACAATCTACAGACCAACCAAGAAAATCCAAGAAATGCTACACTCAGCAAAGGACAAAAGAGACCCTCTTACAGCTGCAGGAGTTTACCACATACCATGCAGCTTTGGACAAGTTTACACAGGGACCACTAAACACAGTGTGCAAACATAAATCAAGGAACATGAGAGACACTGCAGCCTGGGCCAGCCAGAAAAATCAGCAGTAGCAGAACACGTTATAAACCAACCTGGACACAAGATGTTATTTAAAAACACTGAAATTCTGGACCAGGCCAACAACTATCATGTCAGAATGCACAGAGAAGCTATTGAAATCCACAAACACTTAGACAACTTCAACGGGAAAGAAGAAACTCTTAAAGTAAATAAAGTTTGGCTACCAGTCCTGAAAACACCAAAATCAAAACCCAACACATGCAAATGAATTTCACCCAGGGACAGACCATTAGCCAAACAGACACTAATCCTCCTTGCATAGCTCCCCCCAGGAACTATCCATTTAAATACACAAATTTAGATATCCTCTCCAATGGGGACTCACAGTATATAAGCCCCACACACCCCTACGCAACCAATCTCTGAAGATGCAGGTGAAACGTCAGGAATAACATCAACCAAACAACATCTATGGTTCAATTAGCTGCTACTGCCTGTACATGTGCTCTGATGAAGGGAACGGGGGAGCAGAGGAAGGTATGGTGCTGACAGATACGCCAGGTAATAGATAGACAGGATAGATGCTTGAAATCTATCATGTGTTTCAGTCCCTCCCTCATCCTCCAAGATCCAGGTTACCTTATCAGCTCTGGTGTGATGGTGCTGCTGCTGAATGTTAGGTCAGCCCAGAATAAATCAACCAACACTCCTGATTTGACTGTAGATGAAGAAATGAACCTAGTATGCATTAAGCAAACCTTGATTTTGCCATCTTATATAAGGGACACCATTTTGCTATGCCATTGCATATAATGGGACTTGAGTATTCATGGATGTTCGTATCCACGGGGGGTCCTGGAACCAAACCCCAGTGAATATGAAGGGACAACTGTAGTTAACATAAGGCTGAAACAGGGTGATGTAAAGAAAGAGTTAGCCTAGATGTATAGAAATACTGACATCAATCTCTACAGCTAGCTGGGAATGCTGACCATTTTCTTTCCTAGTGGGAAGGAGGGAAAGCAGGGCTTCTCACAAGTATCACATCACAGGAGCTAGTAATGGTAATGTGGATTTGTGACTGAAATGGTGCTTCTTGTGCTAAAACGTTTGATAAACATTGAGGTACCCTCTGGAGGCACCAGCACACTTGAAGCTATGTGAAAATGTAATGGTGGAACTGTAAATATGCATAAACTCCCCCAGTATCCTCTCTTTCAGGCTTTGTAATTCTCATGTTCACTCCCTCACACACATATTCCTCTGGCCACTATTCCTGGCAAGAGTACCTCAAGCAAAGATCAATACGCAAAGAGTATTAGAGATATCTGACTATTTAGAGGTCGACTAGGCCAGCTCTGCTCTAATACATTCTGCAAAAGCCTGGCCAAAAAACTGAGCATGGTTCCAGGAGGCAATCATTCCCAGCAGTAACAATCCAACTACAGCATTAAAATGATGATACTCTGATCCTCAGAGACCCACTTTGGCAACATGCCCCTGCTGTGGCTTACCAGTGAGGACATGCTCACTTTTCACACCTAGGAGCAGGCTGACCACTTCAAGGAGATGGGCAGTTTATGCAAGAGCATCACCACTTACAAGGCTGGTGGAAATCCCCTTGTTTTGTCTTTTTGTCAGGATAAAGGCACTGACCACAATACAGTAGGATCCCCATATCTGCTGATTCAATTATTTGTGATTTCAGTTTCAGCACTGCTACCATAGAGTCTTCCTAGAAAATGTGTCTTCTCTAGCCATGCGTGCAGGGGGGCGGCAGGGGCTGGGAAGGCTGTGGTGGGGGGGAAGGTGCTACATGGGGGGGAGGGAGGCAGCAGGGGGGTGGGGAGGGAACAGTGTGTGTGTGTGTTTGCGGGGACGGGAGGGCCGCAGGGGGGCAGGTGCCACAGGGGGGAGGGAGGTGGCGATTGGGTATGTGCACGGGGGGGGGGCGGGGAGGGCAGCAGGGGGAATGGTGTATGCTACACTGGGTATATAGCTAGTTTGTTGAAAAAGATTATTAGCTCTCCAAGAGCTGCCAACAAGCAGAAGTATATCTTCAAACAGCCCTTTCAGCCAGGGATGGAGAAATATGTGGCTTTCCTGAAGTTGCTGGACTGTAACCTCCATCATCCTTTACCATTGGTTTTGCTGGCTAGGGCTGACAGGATCTGCAATCCATCAACAACATCTGGAGGGCCACCCATTTATTCACCACCCCTGCTTTAAGCTCATAAACACACAGGGATTACTACCAAGTAAGTGCACAAAGGCCTTGCCTTTGGGCCACTGAGAAAAGCTAATCAACCCAGCACTGAGTGCAGTCCAAATGTTCAAAACCAATGAAGCAAAGCAGTCGTGCCACACAAGTGGCTTCTTTTGCAAGGCCAGTGCACCAGGCCAATGCCCATCACAAAAGACTTCAAGGCATATTTACATGTTATTTGATTTGGGGCAGAGAATTTCTTTGTAAAACTGCATCAAAGCTGGATAGGAGATTTGGCAGGAGCTGCTCATCAAGCAGGTGGTCACAACACAGCCAGGAGGAGGTTTGTGGCAACAACATAAAACAAGCAGAAGCTACAGGATGGGCTAAGAATGTTCTTGGCAGAGTAAAGCCACTGATACATACATATGCACATGTGTCTTCCTCACTCAACTTTCTGTCCCTCACCAAATCATGTGAAATAGCCATTCCCATTGCCCCATAAGACACAGAGTGGTTTCCTCACAGGCTCTAACCATAGATGAGAATAAACACCATATATTAAATCAGGCCTCACTTCACACGAGGTCTACCGGATCCAATACTTTTCCTGCAACATTAGTCACTTGCAGTATCACAGCTCAGAGTAACCACTTTCTTCATGACCACCTCTTGCAAAAGCTTTGGGATGATGATGTGGCATGAATTCAAATAAACCACTATACAGTATCTTTAGCCTTCAGCCAAAGCAGTTTATAACTAGTACAGAGACATAAGGTAGCTCCCCAAAGCTGTGGACTCAAATGTAATTAAGGACTTCTTTTTCTGACAACCGCATCTAAATCACTGCTGAGTCCCCATCTTGCAAAAAACAATCTAAGCAGCTTTGCTTTGTTCAGAATCTGCTCAAAGAAAATGAGGAGGCCTATTTTCTTACAGACACAAACAGCTCCTCTTTTCAGCCATGTGCTAAAAGCAGCAGCTCATCTCCTCTTAGAGCAAATAGCTTTTGTTTTGTGGCTTGATAGAACATTTGCTCTGCTTTAAGCTCATAAGCCTCTTTATGGCATTTATTTGAACAGGAAGAAAGGAAAAGTTACTGGGGTTTTGCCAGTGACTGAAATCTACTGGGGTGAGGATGAAGGACTCTAAACACTTCAGTCCCCTTAAATGTCTTCTATTACAGAGGCCAGAAAATAAGGGTTGTATTTAAATGCATTCACAAAAGGAGGAACTACATAAAATAAAAATCAAGTTTTAGACTGGACTGTCTTCTCTTCAAAGCCAAGTTAGAACTTATAAGCACAGGTAAAGGGTAGAGCACAGTTATATAGTTCCTTTCCTTGATTATGGCCACCTTTATCTTAAAATGCAAAATTCTAGCCCTAAGACTTGCTGGAAAGTACGTGAGCCATGTCTGCTAAAATTTCAGAAGTAAGAAATGTGGATGAATCAAAATAGTGATTAGAAGTGGGACTTCTGCATTCTGGGAAGGCCTCATGATTACCCAACCAGAACAATGCAAAATAGCACAAATAACAGTATTTTGAAAACGAGAAAAAAGCAACCCCCAAATTTGCCTAATTTATACCACTTACAAGTTCAAATTTTCTTCTTTCAAAATTTGGGTTGCCTGGGTGCAGAATTTTAATTTATTTAGCTTGGGGTGCTGACAGCCCTGCCCAAAAAATCTCTAACCTTAGAAAAGCCAATTATAACTGCCAACATTGCTTTTAGTGCTTCCTTCCCAGCTGAGCTCACAGGAAGCTCTAAAGAGTATTATATGCCCAAGAGAACGGCTGCACAGGAAAACTGAAATTACATGCCCCTCTTTGTGGCATCCAATTAGCAGGCCCCACTCACTTCTCTGTGCTCCTTTACATCAAGGCTGACATCAGTTGGAAAGTGAACAAGCAGCAAAAAAGCACTCATCAAGGTGGCTTCAGAAGGAATTCCCAATGCTGCCAAAGAGGCCCACCTAGTGGCAAGGCCTGCTCAAAACAAGGCATTTCCATAACATTGCTTGGGGAGGGCCTTTCTTCCTGACTCCTAGTTGTTTTTGTTTTTGTGTGCCTCCAAGTTGTTTCTGACTTAATGGCAACCCTATCACAGAAGCATCAGCAATTACCTCTGGCTTTACAAGTGAGGAAACAAGAGTCTTCTTCCTCCTGACCATCTTATTTACTGTTTCTTCTGCTGAAACCAAGAGGGCTCCCTCTTTTCCACCATGCACAGCCATGGAACCCCCTTCCATTTGAAAGGCAGCCTACCATCAATCAGTGCTTGAGTGGCTTCATCATAAGGGGGCATCTTCTCCAGTTCTTCTTCGGCTGCCTTGACATCAGACAATGGCTTGGGTGGGGGGACCTGCAGAGACATCAAAGAGGCAAGCTTTCATTGTCACTAAAAAACCTTCCCATACACATCCAAAGCAAGAAGAGGAGAGAAGAAAAAAAGGAGGGTTTTCTTTGGTTTTTTTCCAGGCTGTGAGGCCATGTTCTGGAAGAGTTTACTTCTGCATCTATGCCTGCATCTGTGGCTGGCATCTTCAGAGAATGGTTGGGTAGGAGTGTGTGTGTGATTTATATAATGTGAGCCCCTGTTGGGGACTATATGTAAATTTGTGTAATTGAATGGTTAGTTTCTGGGTATAGAAATGCAAGGATGATTAGTGTCTGTTTGGCTAATGGTTGGTTGATGGGCCATTATCTGATGGAAATCCCCCTGTCCCTGGGTGGAATTTCTTTGTAAGTGTTGAGTTTTGATTCTATTGTTTTTCAATACTGGAAGCCAGATTTTGTTTACTTTTAGGGTTTCTTCTTTCCTGTTGAAGTTGTTTAGGTGTTTGTGGATTTCACTAACTTCTCTGTACATTCTGATATGATAGTTATTGACCTGGTCTAGAATTTCTGTGTTTTTAAATAACATTTTGTGTCCAGGTTGGTTTATAACATGTTCTGCTGATGATGATTTTTCTGGCTGGCCCAGTCTGCAGTGTCTCTCATGTTCATTGATTTGTGTTTGCACACTGCATTTAGTGGGAAAAAAACCAAGGAAAATCTATGGATGCCAGCCGTGAAAGCCTTCGACTTCACAAAAAGGAGGGTGTTGGGAGACTGAGGCTGAGTCAGAGAAACTAAGTGAGCAACAACTTGGGCATCAGCACCCAAGGGAGAAGAGCAGGCAGAAATATGTGCTAGGGTTCGTGCATAATTCACAACTGATACTAAATAAGGGCCACTTCAAATGCTACTACCTCTATATGAGCATTCATGTTTTGAAAATATGTGGCAAGAAGCTCACAGGGAAAATGTATGTAAATGTGTGTATGCTTTATACCTACAAGTCATTTCCAACTTATGGAGACTCTCAGGTGACCCTATCATGGGGTTTTCTTGGTAAGATTTGTTCAGGGGAGGTTTGCTGTTGCCCCCTTTCAATGCTGAGAGTATGTTCACTTGTGCAAGATCACCCAGTCAGTTTCCATGGCCAAGTGGAAATGTGAATGCTGGTATCTCATAGTCCTAGTCCAATGCCCAAGCCACTATAATACTGTATGCTGTTTACTTCTTATGTAAATACCAATAGTTAAAATTTCCCATAACTATTTTGCAAGCAGTGCTTACAATTTCCTTGTCTATCCAAAAGGGAGCTTTTGCTTTAATTATTTTGGAAAACTGCAAGCGTGGAAGACTCTTCATTTATAAGATCTTGATTTTTGAACACACAAGACATAATACAAGTGAAACAAACCAAAGTCTAGTTTTACTCCACTCATGAATGTGAGAAAGGTGAGAGTGGTGAAAGATTACTATATCAATATTATTTTCCCCTCCAACCTATCTGTTAGAAACACAGGAAAACTTGTATAATAACAGAGTGTAATACTCGTAGAGGTTTGTATAATACTCAAAGATGAGAGATGCCCAAAGGACAAACAAGACCTGAACAGAACATTCTCATCTAGTGCTTAACATTAAACAGAAACCTAGACCTTATTTCAGTAAAACTGAAGGACTAGTAGCTTGCATTTATATGCAAGAGACTTAGAGATTTATTAGTTAAGATTTAGTATCCCACCATATTGCAACCTCGGCGCAACAAATAAATATCCAGTTGAATACAATGATCCAAATCCCTTAAAGCACTAACAAAAATAACTACATTAGTGAAAACAGAAAGAGTAAAGTGTGGGGGAAGGGACTCCAGAATTTTGGAACAGAGAAGTCAAACTTGTCCTCCAAAAAGCATGGCCTGTCCAATAAAGGAAGAGAAGATTTAGGCAGCCCATTTCTACAAGGGGAGACACCAAAACAAGGCCAACTGTGCCTTTGACCCAGATGGCTATGGGAAAAGGCACCTTCTGAAATTCACAAATGCAGAATTCTTTACGGATTTCATTTTTGGAAGGAGAAGCCTGTAGCCTTGCTAGCTATGCAGGTATGGTTTGAATACATATGAATAGTGAGAGAAATGTCTCTTTGGGAAGCAAAAGACTCCAGAGGGAGACATTACACTGACTATCATTTTCCTGAGGCACATGACTTCGCAAATAGAATTTAAATTAGGTGGAAGAGGCAATGAACCAGCTGGCATATTTTATTCGTACACCTCAGTATAGTACCTTCCTCTCCTCATCAATGCTGTCTTCATCAGTTTCTTCCTCTTCATCATCATCTTCATCATAGTCCTCCTCAGGAGGTAACTGGTCCAGCTGAGCATCAGACTGATTATCTGGCTCCTCCTCTACTGGGTCCTTCGATGGTGGCTGTACATCAGCCAAGCTCTAGAGAGAGAAGACTGAGCTTAGCCCAATCCATACCGGCTCACATTCCCTACCAACTGGTAGCCACAGCCATATTGCCAATATTGCTGGGAATAATACACAGACATCATGGCTAATAGTATGCTATCTTTAAAAATTAAGCACACACTATATGTGCATCATTTGTTTGGGGTTGGCATGTGAGAAGCAGAGGTCTATGGGAGCTCTGGAGACCAGAAATGTCAGGGGAAACTTGGTATATCAAGATTCTGTTTTGAAAAGTTCAGTAACAGAGAATAATCCTATACCCTTCTTTTCTTTCCCTTTCAGGCACACCTTGCTAGAAGACTCTTTTTCCTAGAATGTTTCAGAAACAAGCCAGATAAGTGAAGACACTCCCCACACCCATGGCCAGTTTCACATGGATCAACATTCAGGAAAACAGACAAGTGATAGGTTAATTACATAAGTTTGACATGGAAATCAGTATCTTTCTTCTGGAGGATGGATAAGTTAAATATATTGCTATACGAGGTTTTTCAGCTACTGTTGAATTAACAGCACCAGGCATCTGAGATCTTTGCTGAGCAGGAAATGCTATACTGAAATTTCATTAAGTGAGTAACTAAGATCCTCACAGCTGAGGTCCAATAAAAATCAGAAGCTAATGCTTATTGACAATGCTTTGACCACATGTCCTCAAGCCAAGAAAAGAAAATAAGCAAACGCAATAGTGCTCAATGCTGACCTATAGCACAAAGACACTAGCAGCCAAGACTTTATGGTTCTGCACCATTTCTTTCTGGCAGCTACTTTAACTTCAAGACTCATGAGGTGGAAAAGTGTACAGCATTCTGAATACAATTTGGACCACAGACTTCACAAGACCCACTTAAATGCCGTTCAGATGAGTAACTATCAAGCAATTTGCAGGATCAGAATGGAAGCCTGAACTTAATTTTTCAAAGGAAAGCCTCAAGCAGAGTCCAAGGTATCCTCTCTCCAACTATCCTCTCTGCAATGACCACGGCTCTACTCAAGTAGGCAACATGTAACCACTTAAGTAAGACAGACATTGTTTAGGTATGTGTGTTTGTTCCCTCAAATAACATGCTTTTTCTATTGAGTGTGTTATTTGAAAGGCAACCTCTCATTAATCTACTCTTGTTAAGGGCCACTCAGCTTTAAAAAAAATCAGAAAAGACCTTTCTAGGACTTACACTATTTGTGTTCTGTTCTGTATTTTGGCACTTTTCTGAAGCTAGGCCAAAGGGAGGCGTCTCTGAAAAGAAAGTGGCAACTCTCCAAGCAGCTGGACAGACAAGGATATATTGGGAAGCCCATCTCGCTGCTGGCAAGCCCATCATTAACTATTTTTTGGGGGGCAGGGGCACTAGTAGGGAAATAAATAAATTCTCACCTAGATCCCTAATGTTCCATGTCAGTTTTCAACGTATTCCATCATTTTTAAAATTAATTGATTTAATTCATATTCTGCCTATCTCCTGACATGAGACCCAAAGCAGCTTACAATCATACATCTAATCTGTCCCATTTCTTTGTCAGTCCAGTTTTTAAAAAAATCAGTATGAATGTTCGCCTTTTTCATACACTGTTGTTGTTGCTTGCCTTCAAGTAGTTTCCAACTTATGAAGACCCTAAGGCAACCCTATCACAGGGTTTTCTTGGCAAGACTTGTTCAGAGGGGGGCTGCCCTTGCCTTCCTCTGAGGCGGAGTGTGACTTGCCCAAGATCACCCAGTGGGTTTTCATGACTGAGCAGGGATTTGAACTTACATGTCCCTAATCTCCCTCTCTCTCTGGCTTTTCTTCGCAAATGAAGATTCAGGAAGGACTCATCCCACACTTTCTGCAAGCGCGCTCATGACTAAAAAGGTCAATCCGAGATGTCCCTAATGTATGCATTTTAAATGCAGTTTCCCCTTAATACATGCATTTTACAGGTTGAGTATCCCCTTATCTGAAATGCTTGGGACCGGATGTGTTCTGTATTTTGGATTTTGGAATGCTTGCATATACACAATGAGATATCTTGGAGATGGGACCCAACTCTAAACACAATATTCATTCATGTTCATATACGCCTTATATACATAGCCTTAAGGTAATTTTATAATTACCTTAATTTTTTAATACTTCTGTGAATTAAATAAATTTTGTGCACACTGAATCATCAAAAAGCAAAGGTGTCACCATCTCAGCCACCCAAGCAGACCATTTTGGATTTTGGAGTATTTTGGATTTCGGAATTCCAGAAAAGGGATGCTCAACCTATATATGCACTTTGAGCTGACAACTATACTGCAAAATTGAAAAAGTGCATAACAGGCAGGAAAACTGCATTCTGATCCATAAAGTATGGATTAGGTCAGTTTGCTGAAAAGTGCAGATTACAGTATATTAAAACCTTCCCTATCTCCATCTCTGAACACCCTGTACTGGTCAGCAACCTAATGCCACCACATGTTTTGGATAACAACTCCAATGTACAACAGCCAGCATGGCCAATACTCAAGTATTATAGGAGCTCCACCTCTGCTGTACAACATCTCAAGTCAATCAAGCTATGCTAAATTCCTGGACACCTCAAAACATGTAAAGCCATTCCAGGCCTAGGTCCCCGTTGGAGGCAAAGGAGGAACTGACACACTGCAATGCTTCTCTTTTTTCTTGGCTGCCCAGATTCACGTCAATCCCTTCAAATCCCTACAAGCTACAAACATGGATCAAAAATGAAGGTAATCTGGCCGCAAAATGGAAAAACAACGATCCACCTCAAATTGAGGAATGGCTGAATAAGGTTTTAGAAATGAAGGACAATGATAAATTAACGCACATATTGAATAAAAAAACACCGGATAAAGTGGAAATATCAACACTGATATTTAGAGAACTTAAAAAGGAAAGTAGAGGGAAGCTGGCAATAAAAGAGAAATAAAAGATGATTAAAGGATGAATTGCAATTAGAGGAAAAAGAATGATAAGAGGAAGGAGGGGAAAGTATATTAATATGAATGGAAATAGGAAGATAAAACAAAACGTAGAAAATGAAAACATTCTTTGGGTTATTTATACGGAGAAAGTCAGTATTTTAGATTGATTAGTGTATTTATTGAAACGGAAGCTACCATAATTTGTGTATGAAAGAATGTATGTTATTGTACATAACGAGTGTAAAAAATATAATAATAAAAAAATGAAGGTAAGAAAAACTGAATGTCTTTGCCTACTTTAGGTCCATCTCACAGCCGCAGCAGCCACTGAGCTGCCTGCCTAATTAGACACAGTCACTTGGGACTGGTAAAACAAAAAAGAGACTGCACTTAAGATGTCAAATCAATTGTCCAGATGGGATCATTTGAGCTATTTGGTGCTGTGGTAAAGACAGACAAGACTGACACACTGACCTCTGCTTTGTACTTCTCTTTGATTGTGGCCCAAACCATGTTCTGGAAACTGCCCACATCCGCCTGCAAGGAGTTGCCCAGCAAGGTCTGAAAGAACAAGAGACACACTTTAACGCTCATAAATTTCATGTGTTCCAGGGCTAAACTGTGCTTCAAATTACGAGAATAGCAGTATCTATATCAGTCATCCAGGCATCTTCCCACTCCAATTGCAGCTGGAAGTTTGGAAACGAAGTTTGGAAAGACAAACCAGCCAGAGGGTGACAACCTATAGACCACCACAAAGAGCATTTGCTAATCCTTTAGCAACTTCCTAGACACAAATCCAGCCATCTGAACATGCACTGGGGAGAGTGAATGACTGCAGCTTCCCAGTCTCCACCAGCAAGGCACATGGTTGACACATGAGGCCCAGCAAAACTAGATGTGATACTTTGCTTGCTAGGATCAAGGCAAAATGCCTGCCTAAGCAATACAGATAGCTAATACATAGTGCAAATCAGAATGCTTCATAGGTTTTTAAGGAGTGGGGTCACTAACAGCCTTCTAAATGGAGCTGTCCAACTGTGATAATTTAATGGTGCACATTCAGTTAAAAATTCATTAGGATGGGTATCCAAGGAACCTACTAGTTATGTTACATGTTCTGTGGATCGCTTATCTGGCTTTCAGTGGTTTTGTACATTACTGCTTCAGATTTCACATTTTATATACATTTGGTTTATATTTTTAACTGTTTTTATTTATTTCTGTGAACTGCTTTGAGAGGAATTTTCTGCCCTAAAAGCAACATAAATATAGAAATAAATGCAAATAAAGTAAGCTAAGATAGCCTTCACCCTCCTCAAGTTGGGGCCCTCCAGATGTATACGACTACTACCACAATCTCTAACAAGCATGGCTACTAGTTACGTTGAGGATTATGGCAATAGTAGGGGAGAGTGCAGTATTCATTGGTCCCGACGTAGACCAAAAGGAAGGGATAACAGTCAGTGTTGGGGAGGCAATAGTAGTCCCAACATCTGGAGGTCCCTGGGTTGAGGAAAGCAAAGTTAATATAATATCCACCCATTTTTCACTGCAATCAAACGGTAGTTCTGTGTCTTTGTTATATTGCTTCAGAAAGGAACTGAAAAAAACCCTGGACTTCTGAAGAAAGAAGAGCAAGAATGCAATGGCCCTCCCTGCTGTTTGCATTCCCATATCTGAAGGGTCCACATAGTTCATAGCCAAGTATAGGCCAGGAGTGGTGAACACATGGACCTCCGGGTGTTGCTGGACCACAATTCCTCTCAGCTCTCACCACTGACTATGCTGGCAAGGGACATTCCCTCACCATCTGGAAAGCCATCCAACACAGGAAGTGCCATGTTCCTGTGCTATACATCTATCCTCTCCCAATCTGTCCAATTGTGCAATTCTATGGGATAAGCAGGAATGGAACAGGTATTCTATAGTCTCACTTCCAGAAGGAAGAGCCTGAACAGATGCTTTGAAGGAGAGGAAATACAATGATGCTGCCACCTTGTGGACAAGCTTTGCTTGTAATAAAGAAGGAACACATGAGCGCATGTGTTCTGAAAATCAACCACAAGAATGTGTTCCTATTAATTAAATGTAGATATGGCATATTAAAGATTTTGATTCTTATCATTCACATTAAGATTTAGATATGTAATTGCATTACAAATGAGTGACAAGCCTACATGCAGACTGTTCAGGACTTATAAAAAATGGGAAAGAGGACTGGAGTGAACAACAACAAAACCCTATCTGCAATTGGAAAAAGGCTCGATATACATATACAGTTCCCTATGTGTCTCCTTTTTTGGAAGAAAGCACAAAACTTGCAACAATTAGCTGTACCCAACGTAAAATACACCGGTAGTGCATTAAGGCTGAGTTGCTCTGTTGCCCTGCCCCTGCTTCCACCACCGCTGCCACCAGTTGACTGTCTGGGTCCCATCACAGTGGCAGCAGGGGTGGCGGGGCAATGATGTGACCCCCTGGACGCCTGGGCAATATCAAAACCCATATCAAAAGTTGGTCTAGTTCTGTAACAGAGTAAATAATCTCTCTCTCTCTCTCTCTCTCCATATATATATATATATATATATATATATATGGGGTTTATTTTTGGTATAGTAGACATTATTTACTCTGTTATAGAACTAGACCAACATATATATATATAGACCGTATCTATACACACACCATAGATAGATAGATAGATAGACAGACAGATAAATCTCCATACATATATATGGACGGCTTGGATATGTTTCCTTTCCCAGTGTGCTGACTGGCGGCTTAGGAAACATATCCAACCAATCCTCTCACTCCCTCAGCCAATCACCACCCACATGCAAATTCCCTCTCCACCTCACAATCCACTCCTGCCACTCAATCTTCATTTACACCCCAAGGCTGACAAGGGTCCCTTCTTCCTCTCACTCCCTCAGCTAATCACCACCCACATGTAAAAAATTGCAATATTTTTTCTTAAAATAATACCATGTAGCTGAACCATGTGGAAGGAACACAGTCACTCCAAGCTCCATGCTGCAACCACTGCTGGAAACCCCAGCAGGGCACATAACAGTGTATGTTACATCAGGTACACCTATACTAATACTAATACAATTACGCCAGTGGCTCTTAACCTTTTCTTTACCAGGGACCCCCTTTAAATATCTTTTGTTGCCACAGACCCCCAAGACTTTAGATTTATAACCCTAACAGCAGCAGCAGCAAAACAATTACACCATCCATTAAACCTTCTCTCAGAGGCACCAGAGAGGGAGGGAAGAACTCTCTACTGCTTCTTCCTGTAAGTTTGTGGCTGGAACAGATTGAATGGCAAGCGCAGACCCAGCCAGCCAGCCAGCCTTTGTCTTGGCTCCTGTCTTGTGGCCGCTTCACTGCAGGGAGAAGATGGGCCAAGTAGCCTTCAAGCCTTCATGGACCTCCTGTGAGAACACTGAGGACATCAGGGGGTCCCCAGACTCCAGGTTAAGAACCACTGGTCTAGATACTTGGCAAAAGTAGCATGCAAAAGCTCTGCCTCATTTAATAGAAGAGGGGGTCCAGGGACCCTTGTCTACCACTTGTACAAACAGAAACGAATAGAAAAGGGAGCGAAGGAGTCTTTCCAGCAAGAGGTGGAATGGTCACCTCTAACTTTTTCGTGAGTCTTTGGGCTTGCCTTTGCCTCGCCCACAGACTGCGGAGCCTCAGCCTTCTGCTCTGAAGCCAGCTGACCTTCAAGGGCACCATACTGGATTTCCATTGGGAGGTGGCCAGTGGACAATGAGAGCCCACTTCCCTCCGTTCTATTCCCCTTTCCTCACCGGCTTTGGGTTTTTCCACTTGCCGGAGGCTTTTTTCTTTTTTTCTTTTTAGCAGGTGGCAGCCCATCTGGTGCAGCATTTGCAAGGAAAGCCCTTCTCTCCACAGGAGGCCAGAGGACCCCAAGGGGTTCCCCAAAGAGGAAAAAGAGGGCCTGGAACCCCAGGGCGGCCTCCCACCTCCTTCCCACCCCTTTCCAGCGGTGTTTTTTCTTGCAGCCTGTAAAATCCTCGGGGCAGAAGGAGGAGGGGGGAAGGGCTCAGGTTTTGGGGTGCAGAAAGGGTGAAGAGTGGAGGAAAGGGAAAAACCTACCCTGCAAGGTAGGCCAGGAGGAAAAAGAAGAAAGAAGAGGGTGAGGGACACATAGAAAGCAACATTATTTTTCTCCATGCATGTATATGAAGACAGCATGGGGAGCTGGCTGAATATTTAGTTACTGCAGCTCCATGGGCAAAGATGTGGCTGTAGGCCAAGGAGGTTGTGCTGAAAAACACCCTCAAGCTGCTGATTGGCCATCCAACAGAGCACTACAATTGGCTGGGTATGTTTCCTAAGCAGCCAAGCAGCACATTGGGAATGGCAACATACCCAAGAGAATTATAGAGAGATTTGCTCCATCAAACTAGAGGAAGACAGACAGAGGAGTGGGGCTGTCCCACAAAAAGCTTGCACCAGCCAAACAGGGATTGCCGAAAAATTAAGAAACCTCTATGCAGGCTAGTTTTTTTGGCTGATCAGTTCTATGCATCTGCAGGGGGTGATTTATTACACTTTGTAATCTTCACAATATTTACAGGAAGGAAGATCTTGACATTCAAAATTAGGTCAAGCCTAACACAATATTGCTGCAAAGCAAGACCTTCTCCCAGATGCCCACTCAACCCAGTTTCCACCATCCCACTATAAGAAAGCAAAAACCTGCAGAGTAAATACCTCTACACCAACGTTTCTCAAACTGCTGTCCAGAACCCACCAGTCTAAACTGTACTGCCAGCAACAGTTCTCTACATATACATGGCACTGTGTGAGAACGGGCATTGGTTAGAAAGCATGGCAGTTGCACAGAAAGATGGAAGAACAGGTAGGAAGGGAATGGGAGAAAAGAAAGTCAGAGTGGCCATTTGAGTGTGAGGGAAGCAGGCGACAGAACAGGAAGAAGGGATGTGAAAAGGTAAATCCTAATTGTGCCTTTTATTATTTCAAAATTTTGTTTTGTGAACAGCCTTCAGATAGATTCACCTTTAAAGGCAGTATAAAAATACTGTGGAGAAAGAAAATTAAAAGGACAGGCAGACTAAGAAGATACACACAAGGCAGAAAGTGCCATGATTACAACACCATGTATATGCTAGTTTGGGCTCCATGATATATTACTTTTGGAGGGTCCGAGGCCTTGGGAACTGAACAGAGTAGTCACCAATGAAACAACCCTTCAGGAACTGACAATTAATAAAGCAAAAAGGAACGTTGGTCTTACCTGTGATACGTTCTTTTCCAGGGGTGAGGCGAAGAGCATCCGATAGACATTGGGTAAGCTCCTCCCACTAACTCCGAGTAGGCAGGCAAACAAAAGAGAGACCTCTGTACGGCCTCTTCCTGTGAGGTCACCTAGGAGGAGCGACCCCACAATAGCCAGTTTATAGAAAAGCTGTACCACATGTTCCTGAGACAAAATAGACCTAAAATGAAACACTACCATAGATTAATGATACCTCGCCAGCGTCCCCGGGTGGGACAGATGCTCTTCGCCTCACCCCTGGAAAAGAACGTATCACAGGTAAGACCAACGTTCCTTTTCCCAGTGGGGGAGGCTTCAGAGCATCCGATAGACATTGGGATGTGCAAAAGCCCCCTGATGAGGGTGGGAGCTGGCGTAGAAAACTCCTAAGATGGTTTAAAAGGTCTGTCAGAGGACCCTTCTGCTGAAGGCATCCTCTGCCAAAGGAAATCTGTCCATCCCATATCGCCTGATGCGAGTTGATGACAAGCACCAGGAAGCCACCTTACACCTCTCTTCAAAGGAAGCATCCTTTTCCTATCTGCAGACACCGTTGTGATCCTGGCCAAGTATGTCAGGATTCCTAAGATATGGTTATCCAAGGCAGCCCACAATGCGGGCTCTGATCCCTCAAACTAGAATGGGCAGCAGAAATATTTTTCGGCGTAAAGGACCCACATAAATGGAGGTGAACCCTACTCCCATACTTAGACTGAGACAAACCTCCTGACGTATATGTGGATAACCCTATGGACGTTCAGGGTATGTCCTATACCCTCCAGTTTTCCTGTCGGCTGAGGTCAGACAAATTCCTGTGGCCCGTGAAATGAACCATAGACCCTGGGTCTGGAATCTGGATGACAGCATCTGGTCTGAACTGAGGGAGATCCTCCCTTTTCCAAACGGTACCAGGATAAAAGGAGAGACCATTCAGAAGCAATGCTAAGGGGCGACATCCCTAAGAGAGCCAAAAAGGGGGGGCACCCATGCGGGTGTCCCAAGCCGGAAATGTACCATGACGGAAGACCGATGGGTCAGCAGAAGGCTGGGTCACTCAGACCCCTTAGAAAAACTGAAAAAGAACTGGGTTCCTCAGGCCCTTCAGTAGCCCTCGAAACCTTCCCTGGATGAGGCCCAAAAACAACGGTTGTCACCTGTCTCTTAACGGTATTGGGGTGCAAGCCACCATCAAAGTCAACCTGACAGAAGTTTGTCAGGGGGCCTTTACCTCCCTAGTTTAAAACACCTGTGAGGGAAAACCGTTCTAAATGCGAAATTCGTGGATTCTCTGAGTGGGCTTGCCTCTGGATGTCATGAAGGTGTCCACTCCACTAGGAGAATGCCCCCCATGGACTCCAACACCACACCTTCAAAACTCCAGGACTGGAAATCAAGCCAGGTTGGGTCCAGATGATGAACAACACCCTGAGGGAGAAGGTCTGGTTTGGTTGAAAGGTGATTGAGGAATGCAATATGGTCCCAATTTGGGAGAAGCAAGTTCTCCTTGAGCCCGCCGGCGACAAGTATAAGGTCAATTTCATCTGTCCAGGTTCAGTTCTGGATTCTGGAAACTATTGTGACAGGCAGGGGGAAATGGGTGTATGGTATTCCATGAGGTAGGCTCATGTCAGGGGAACCTCTCCCTCGTCCCCCTCCCTCAGGAACCTGTAGAAGACTGGGGAAGGATTACCTCTACTAGTGAGATGAAGAGGTCCCAGGTTGGCCTCCCCCATGCCTGCACAATGATTGCGAACCCTTCTGGGTTCGGGCTCCGCTCCCCTGGTCGAGATCAGGTCTGCTGAGACAATCCACCTTTGACCGAGAGTCCCCTTGGCACTACAGGAAAAAAGGTGTAATCCTACGTCCACCCCATGACATGACTCACTTTGGTCATGCGTGATCTGTCCTCGTGTTTTCCTTACGATTTATGTGGGTCTGTGTTATTGTGTAGACTGATGTGTAGTGTACACATTGTGTTGTGAAGATCAGGACCGATCTGGCCTGGATCAGATCGTGAAATGTAAGGGACCGTACTAGGCCACCCTGGACTCTATTCAGTTGGTGCCGTGAGAGGACTCTTCTGTCATCCACCTGCTCTCCTCAGTGGGCCGTATTCTGTATGGGTTCCAGATAAGTCGGCCAGTACGACCAATGTTGCCCACCAGTGGAAGGAGTTTCTCACTTCCCATAACAATTCGTGCTTCCTGTGGCGGTTGAGTGAGATGTCCAGCTGAAAACAGCAGGAGGAACTGGTGGAGTGGTCTGGCCTGGAAGTGAGCCCAAGGAAGACAGTATATGGACCCTATCAATAGTCCCTGAGATTGGACGAGGTACATGCTGTCTTGACCATATTATCGCCACAACTCTCTCTAGCTTGGGTCTGAGGTGAACCCTTCAAAGAGCTCACCCTGAAGCCATCTTCTTGCGGGAAATGTGAGCATTTTCTGAGCATCCCTGAATGCATGCTAGTCTGATAGGGAAGGGACCAACAAATCTTCCAAGTAAGAGTAGATGCATAGTCTGGCCCTTCTCCGACGAGCGACCATGCACAATTGGGGGTGAGCGGCCATGATTCTTATGAAGGACCTGGGTGCCAGAGGTGGAACAAAGGTTAGAACCTTGTACTGAATGTGGTAGCTGTTGTAGGCACAGCAAAGAAAAACATACTGCGGTACCCTGAATACCATTCAGACATGAAGGAATGTTTACCTCCCTGGTATTCCCAGGTCTCCCATCCAAGCACTAAACCAGGCCTGACTCTGCTTATCTTCCAATATCAGACAAGATCAGGCATGTTCAGGGTGGTATGCGTAGTCCCGCCTGCAGATATGATGAAGAAATGTAATTCCCTGTGGAGATCCTCCGAGATATGCCACAAGGTTCCCATGCAGAACCTTCCACTGCGATAAAGCCTATTTAGGCCTTTCGGGTTGAGGAAGACCCTCGAGAACCCAAAGAGATTGGAGTAACAAACTTGCCTCTGCCTGTTGCGGGGAACCTCCTCTAGAGTAGCCAAGGGACCCAATTGCTGGATGGCATCCAGTAGGTGGCACTAGCGACCGAAGACGGTGCCTTGCCGGACCCTAGCTGGGCCTTGGATCTGGTAGTCAGGACTGACCTTCTGTGTGATTCTGATTTGGTTTCTGCAGTGGGAATTTGTATACCCCCACCGATGTCTAGTGCCCTCAGGTGGGAGACAAGAAGATGTTGTCTAGGTTCTAGCAGTCCAAGGGCCAAACTTCTGTCTAGGACTTCTGTCCTCCCTCCTTTGATGGCATCGATAATTACAGACCGCTTAACAATGGTGAAAAGAAAGCTCTTTCTGGTAGTTCTACCTTATGCTAGTCGAATGCCCCCAACTTGCTGGGCACTTAACTCTACCAACCTATGAAGGGACAGAAGGTTGATTCAACCCTGGAGGTCTGCGCCAAGCTTTGTGGCTTACAGTACTGGCTTTTAACCACTTTGCAACCCGGGCTCCTAGCTACCTCTTCTTGTCTCTGTCTTCTATCAGGCCCTGGCCATAGTGAACTCATCTACAGAATAGGCCATGAGTTGTCAGAGGGGTGTGGAGCAATTAGCTTGTTTATTTATTTGATATCTATACCTTGCTCCTCAACCACCAGGCCAATAGAGCAGCCCCCAAACCATTTTAAGCAATCACAATTTACACATAACACTGCATAAAGCAGTTTTCAATGTGTATTAGTTAATTGCACTCACAAGCTGGGTACTCATCATGCCAGGTTTCAGAGAGGACACGGTCTTCCTCTTGATCTGGTGGCTTGTCCCACTGCTGCTGGGACCTGTACCACTCCCTGGCTCCACCTGAACAAGGGGCCCTGGTCTCCAGGAAGCACAGTACCTGAAGGAAAAAGGAGCTGATGTCCCCTCCCCCTGTGAATGAAGGAAGGTGGGTGGTCTCCCTGTGTGGGGAGCCTTGCCTGAGGAGGGGTATCCCCCATCTCTGCTGGGAAGAATAGGATAGATGTAGGGCTTAGCCCATTCAAGGGGGTCCCAGTCCTTAAGAGGTTTGTCAAGACCTGAAAGCCAGCCTTATCGCTGTAGGATTGAAGCCCTCCTGCAGGAATCGAGAGGGTAAGAGGGAACTGTGTTCGCGAACGCTGTCCCCCCACCGACCACGTGAGCCTCGGTCATGTGACTGCTCACAGATTCCCCTTTATCTGTGATCTCGGCCTCCTCGACGAGATGCCTCCAAGCTGGAGCATCGCTCGTGAGGAAGTTGGCGCTTCCTGCTGGAATTGGGCCCCCAAGCTCCCTGAATGAGACATGGCCACGACTACTTCCTGGTCGCGTGTTGATTGTGCTGCGCCTCTCGCTGGTCTGCCCAGCCGCCTCAGCGGACTGGTCGCCATCCCTAGTGTCCTCTTCCCCTGCCTGTGGAACCAAGTTCCGCTGCAGAGAGGCTCTTGTAGGTTCGGCGCGGGTGGGAGGGATAGCCAAGGTTGCTGCGGACACCTCCGGTGTTGGCGCGGCAAGGACTTTGGGAGGAGGGCGGGGGGACAAGACCGGGGACTCCTTTGCATTGCATACCACGCCGGGTAGCACAGCAGGCAGCAAGCAGGTGGTAGGAGGGGAAAAGGAAGATTGGTGGCTCCCCAGAGGCTAGTGATCCCCCTGCAATTCCCCGGGGGGTGGGCTGGACTAGGCTGACCGCCGGCAAGCCCACCCTTTCCCTGGTCACCGAGTCGTGCACCCATTGCCTCCCCTTGGTTCCCGAACCTGGGGACCCCTGGTACACTCACTGCGGCCTCCACTTGTGGAGGCAGAGGCATCCGTCCATCTCAGGAGTCATTGGGGTGACCAGGAGCAGCTGCGATAACGCCAGAGGTATCCCCAAGTTTAAGGGAGCACTCTGCACCTCCTCCTCCTGGAGGGAAGGGTTCGCAGCTATAACTGGCTGGCTCCTAACCTGGCAAGGGGGAGCGAAGCCAGGGTAGCTGGGGTCAGAAATTGAATGGAGGGCTTGTCCTCCTCATTTGCCCCATGGATCCTCCTCCCCAGAGGGCAGCCGTGATAGCGCCAGAGAGATCCCCCATAAAAGAGGGCGCTCCGCGCCTCCTCCTCCTGGAGGGAAGGAATCACGGCTGCACCTGGCTGGCTCCTAACCCAGCAGGGTGGAGCGAAGCCAGGGGGCTGGAGTCAGTAGTCGAGGCGGGGGGCTTCTCCCCCTTGTTCGACACATTGATCTTCATCCCTGGAGGTCTAGGGAGTGATCCTTCCCTCCATATATTCCCATGAAGGAAATGAACTCCAGCCCAAGCTCTGCTGCCGCTGGTATGCCAAGCAGAACAACAGGCAAAGGAAAAAGCCTCTTTTTTCTTTCTTTCTTCTTCTTCTTCTTTTCTTTTCTTTTTTCCTTTTTTTTTTTTTTTAAATTTGAAAACACAACAAATCCAAAATGGCTCCGG
The DNA here is from genome assembly GCA_030847615.1 of Gambelia wislizenii. Taxonomy (NCBI): domain Eukaryota; kingdom Metazoa; phylum Chordata; class Lepidosauria; order Squamata; family Crotaphytidae; genus Gambelia; species Gambelia wislizenii. Next base: position 267,275,487 of record JAUMIR010000002.1, read on the forward strand.
CCACATGGCAAACCACAGAGCACAAGGAAAAGCCGTCTACCCGAAGTGGTAGGCAGGAACAAAACAGGCTATTGTGGGGTCGCTCCTCCTAGGTGACCTCACAGGAAGAGGCCGTACAAAGGTCTCTCTTTTGTTTGCCTGCCTACTCGGAGTTAGTGGGAGGAGCTTACCCAATTTCTATCGGATGCTCTGAAGCCTCCCCCACTGGGAAAGATCTGCCAGAGAGTGGGAATTTCAACAAAGAAATCTATTGAGCACATATAGGGCAAGGCAGTCTGGTAAAGGCTACACAAGAAATGTCACCAGAATGCATTTCTTCCTTGCAAGTCCCATTTTTCACAAAGTACTTGTAATAGTAGTAACTGAACAACAGTAAGACACTCTGGTTTATTTACATTGCTACTTCCTGGATTCCAGCTTCCTTCTAAACACCAAGCAGTATCCACCTTGAGCTACCAAGAAGAGTGAACCACACAACATCAGAAGTCCTTGCAAATGAGAGGTCATTTACCTGGGATGGCTATGGATCATCCTATTAAACAGGAACGGACAATTTCTGCGTACAAGAACATAGCCTTCTCTGAAAGTTACTAATCCCCCATCATACCTGGGCTTCTGTTTCTGAAAGGGCACCATCACCATCCACATCCAGCTCAGGGTGTGTCTGAAGTTCAGCAACAGATACTCTGAAGACAATAGGATAGCAGACAAGTAATTAGAGTGCTAGCCAAGCATTCTGCAACACTGTGCACATACAGGCTGTCACTAGCACTCCTACAACAATTGCATAACAACAACAACAACAATAATGCCTCTGCTCGGCAACCGGGGCGGCATACAACAAGATTAAAACACAGCAAGTTAACACAATCCTTCCCAATCCTAACCCTCCCACCCCTTAAAACTAACTTAAACTAATAGAGAATTAAAACAAAGATAAAATACAATAAATAAATAAAGGCAATAGCGGCAGGGGAGCAGGTAAGCAATCAGCTCCACTTGAGCCAGGAAGTTATTCGGGGAAGGCCTGCTGGAAGAGATCCGTCTTTAGCGCTTTCTTGAAGCTACCAAGAGTAGTGATAAGGCGGATCTCATCCGGCAGGCCATTCCAAAGTCTGGGAGCCGTAGAAGAGAAGGCCCTCTGGGAGGTCTGCAACAGCCTAGTTTTCATAGGCTGCAGCAGGTTCCTCCCAGAGGACCGAAGTGCGTGGGGAGGATCATATGGATGAGGCGGTCCCGAAGATAAGATGGACCCAAGCCATGTAGGGCTTTAAAGGTTAAAACTAACACCTTGTACTGTGCCTAGAAATTTTGTGTTTCTAAGATTGCCAGCCCTCATATTAGATAGAAGAACAAAATTTCGGCTGTTGTCAGCACAGGAAGATTAAGAGTAATTTTAAGTACAAGATGTCTGGCCTCAAAGAAAAGTGACTGAATTGAATGACCAAACTGAAGTTGGGTGCTGCCTAGTGTTGTTCTATTCAAACACCATTGCTTGCAAACCACACACAGGCGATTATGTACTGTACCTCTTGAGCCAAGGCAGCCCTGGAGCTGGTGGCAGCAAGCATCCCTGTTCCCCAAATAACTCGTATGAGGAACGTTAAGCTGTAGAAGCTGACACCAAAAAGGACAACTTCTGGAGCAACATCTGCCCTGTGCTATCTTTGCCCATAGAGACTAGAACAGTCAGTCACTGAGAGGGAAATCAAGTAAACTTACATCCCATCTCCATCATCATCCAGCTCCAGGAAGGCCTCTTCTGCTTTGGCTTGATCTCTTGCTGCTCTTTCAGCTGCTTTCTGTTCTGTAGCAAAGCAGACAGATCACAAATCTCTGTTGCTAAAAGAAACTAGAACAGGCCCCAAATCAGCTTACCTCAACAGTAGTGCTTTTCATTTCTGTCTGAATCCAAAATCTTGCTCTAAAAAAGCTTGCACCACAAAGGGGCAATCAGGGAAGGAATGTCAACACATGCATAAGGAGCTAGAGACCTGAAGACTGCTGCTCCTATTTTGAGAGTCAAGATCCACCAGGTGCACATAAACGCTTCATGCACTAAGCACAAACCAAAAAGAAATGGCGAGCCATGCCCAACATTTATTTTCTACATTTTTAGCGCATATCCATCCAAGCTGGTCTCACACTTGCAGAAAACATTTTAAAATGGAGCTCTTAAGATACTTCAGAAAGACAGAGTTGGACAGTTCTTGGATCATGGAAGTTACTTTGCAGTGGCTTAATGGATGCCCAGGAACTGTATCATTCTTGCTTCCTGAAGCCCTGTTGAGTATTCTCCAGCACTCTCATACAGATCCATGTTTATTTCAGTTTCTAATGGATGGTATAAATCCAATGGGAGACACTTTGATTCTATCTCTAGATACAGTATTCTTTCTTTTATTGTGTTGGCTTTACCATGTTGATTTTGTAATGTTGTAAATGCCCTGAGCACCTGCAAAGTCTGGGTTTCAAATAAAGAACGTAAGTGCATTCCTCCTGATGCTCACTAAGCTGGGTCTGTTGAGTCTAGTATCCTGCTTCCAACCATGGTTACGTAGATATTGCCAGGAAGTCAAATCAGGACATGAAGGCAAAAGCCTCCTGTCACGGTTCCTTGTCCCCTCCCCTGTCAAAAGCAACTGCTGTTCAGAGCTCATTTGCCTTGAATATAGCGATTCCAAAACTATCGCTTTTATAGCCAATGAAAGACCATCTTCCCGATCTCCTTTAAAGCCATTCAGCTCTGTGGCCATCACATTTTGCGGCATGCAGTGTACTCCACAAGCTAGATGATGCACAAACATACCCGTGCACAGAGGTTCATATGACCTGGGAGAAAGTAAAAGCGGAGGGAAGTAACCCCCTCTTCCCTTGAGCCTTAGATCTACCAGAGCTGTGAGGATTGGAGATCATGGAAGCAGGGCCCTGCAGTTAGCAAAGCAATCAGGATCAGCCCTTGTAGACACACAAGAGACAAGCTTGCCTCCAAACAAACCAGTTTTGGGCAGCACCTGCTTGCAACAAAACCGTTTTAAATAGCCATGAGAATGGTCAAGGGCAGGGAAAGGTCATTCATTCAGGAACATTCTCCTGCAGGAGAGAAGAAAAGAAAGAGTTGGGATACTTTCCCTGAGCCATATGATCTCCTATGCCTTCTGCCATCACTGCCTAACAGTCAGCTTTTGACAGGGGCTCTGTCATTTCAGAATTTGAAAACTTGTTTTCCATAGATTCCTAAAACATCCACGATGTTTCCCTGCCACAGGATAGCAATTTAGATTTTTTTAAAAAAATCCTAGTTCCTTTCGTGTTGTTTATTTAAGAGGGAGGCTGCTGGCTGGCAACCAACAATGAAGCTCTCAGCACCAATAAATCCCTTCATATGGTAGAGCGTACTTACCTTCCCAGGCTTTCAGGTGGATCTCTTTAGCTTCCTTTTCAGGCTTCTCAGCAGCTTCCTTCTGTGCCCTTAAAGTCTCCACTTGCTCCTCTACAGATTTCTTACCTTCCTGTAGTTCAATCAGCTTTTTCTAAAAAGGAAGGGAAATTAGTGATATTGCCCAGGCCTTCACATAAGACCATAACAAGCCACTGGTTGTCCCTTGCTGCAATACCACAGTGACCCACTTTAATACTGCATGAGAGAAACGGGACAGAAATGCTCATAAAGTAAGTCTTGTTGAGCAATATCTTTGTCTTCATTTCTCCTGTAGAACTCTCATGAAGAGATCTGTATCTTTGCTTACTCAGCTACTTCCCAAGTACACCACTAAGAAGAAAATTATCTAGCCATAGCCTTTCAGGAAATGGGCACTATTACTCCATCAAGAAGCTGTGCCTGCTTCTAACACCAGCCTCCTCCTCACCTGTTTTTCTTCCTTTCTCTTACTTGCTTCTTCCATCAGGGCCTTCTTGATTTCAAAGCCCTCCCTGGCCACCTCAGCCTTCTCCTTCAGTGCCTCCCGCTCCTTTCGGCCCATCTCTCTATGCAAAGGAAAAAAAGGTGCTAGCTAGATTTTAGCCCAAACATATCTTCCACTCACAGTACCCATTGGTGCACCAAGCAAGACCCCAGTCAGGGAATGATGAAGCCCACTTGCAACACACAATCTAAGGCAGAACTAACACAGTGACTACATACAGGAAACCCAGACACTGTAAGCCTACAGCTTGGGCTGTGCACTCAAGCATAGTTCTCACATGCAATGCATACAACACATCTATAAATCTATGTGGAACTGTATGGCAGCAGAGTAAATGGTATGAACATCTTGAAGAATATCACTGCTGTGTTCTATGTATTATAAATTATCATCCTTCAAACACATCATAAGGCAACCTATAGCAAAATACTGACTATACAATAAGACAGTACATCATAGTAAGCTAAGAATAGCACTCTACAAAATGCAGGATAAAAATAACATGAGTAAAACAAAGCAACCATTTCTTTGATATATTCTCTATCCCTGTAAACCTACAACATTGGTGTTCCCCTTTTGGTCTGTAAGGAGAAAACACACTTTTCACAAGGCATTTAGGGATTAAGTTTCTTCCTTCTGTTGTTTTCATGCGTGTGCTCTTAGTTTGACTTTAACTGGCATTATTATTTCATGATTGCATATTTTTATGGCAATTCTGTCCTGAAATTTTATGGATATGATCCAACTGACCCCAAAAGAGTGCAAAAGCAGAGTAATAACATACTAAGAGACTAGGGAGACGTGAGTTGGGGAGAGAAGAAAGCAGACTTCTGGATGATTTGCAGTAAATTTGCTAGAATCTGATTCCCCACTGTTTAACAGCAAATTAAAAGATCACTCCAGCCCAAATTAGGCCACTAACACAAAGCATGTGGGAAGCTGGGGCAGGAGTGGGCTTATAGTAAAAGAATTTTGGCCTTAGCCATGGAACAGAGAACAAGTTTCTGAAGTAACCCATGCAGATATCCTTAATTCTAGGCATGTAACTAAGGACTTTTTTTTTCTTTTTTGATTTGACTTGTCGCTATTGGAGTTCTTGCAAAAACACAAGTAGATTCTGCAAGCTCAAATTCTTCTCATCCCTGACTTATGAAATAACTCAACTCTCTATAACCAACCCCGAAGTTGATATACACTGTTGTGCAGGACTGCATACTGAACTGCCAAGGCAAGTTTGTTTATTCTCTTTTTTTATCCTGCTCTTTTATCATGAGGTCTCAACAAGGTAAACTGATAAAACAACAAGCAATTTAAACAATTCCAGATTGAAATCAAAGGATAATTCAAGCAATATAAACAATATAAAAACAAATTAAACATCTCAACCAGTTAAAACAGCTTTAAAAGTTTAGAAGAGTTTAAAAACCATGTACATGCTTAAAGTAAATTATGCCCTAAAGTCTTTAACAAAAGCCACATCTTAACCTGGTGCTGAAAAGAAACCAACACTGGTGCCAGTAAGTCCTCCAAGGTGAAGGCATTGCACAAGTGGGGCTCCCACAGCTGAGAAGGCCCTCTCCCATGCCCTCCCATAGTGTATTGCCTCCTTTGGTGGGTTAAGGAGGAGGGCCCCTCTAGGAGATCTCAATCTCCTGACAGGTACACATAGGGAGAGGCGCAGCTTCAAGTATCAAGGTCCCTAGCTATTTAGGGGTTTGAATGTAATCAAAAGCACCTTAAATTCAGACTGGAAACTAATTGGCAGTCATTGCAGTTCCTATAAGACCAGGGTTATGTGTTGCCTGTATGATCCTAGTTGCATTTTTAAAAGCTTCAAAGAACTTAACATTGACTTGGTATTCTGTTTAATATTGTGATTTAGTCTTTGACTGGGCATAGTTAAATAAAACTGTAAAATGGATTTCTATAAGACTGAGAAGCTGGGACTGTTTGGGAGACTGTACAAATGTTGGGAGTTGGCACTTGGGGCCATGTGTGTTTCATCTTCTGAGTTTTCCCAGGCTAGCTCAATTCCACACCAGGGTGGCTTGGAATAAACAATTTAAGCAGACGAAAGATTTCCCAAAAGGTCAAATGCTCTGACTTACTTGCAGGTGTTTTCACACACAATGCCACTGTTGTACTCATCTGTTGCATCACAGCAGTCTGAAAGGGATATAAGGAGACCTATTAACACCCAGCTACTTGGGTTTGGCTATCCACAGCCAGAGGATTTAACTGCCATGAGCTAGCAAAACTTACCACAAATCCCATCATTGATACGAGAGGAGGGGATGTACTGAGGGCGGTAACCAGCATTGGAGCAGTGGAAACGGCCATTTGGGCACGCAGATGTCCCTAGTCAGAGAAAAGAATGTGAAGAGAATAGAAATGTAGGTATGCTTAATAAATTTGGGGGCAGGAAAAGCAGAAAAAATGTAGAAAACCTTTCCCATGATAGGGCAAAGCTTTATTTATAATGTATTAAAATATTTTTAACCCACCCTATATCAACAGATCTCCTGCCTCCCTCCCTCATACAGGACACTTATAGCAATCTACAAAACTCTGATTTGAGTAAGTTAGGTAAACTGACAAAGTTTTTTTTTAATTTGGCCACACTGTTAAGTAGGCTTTCTTTTGTTTTACACAATCACATGAGAAGAGCACAGTATAGAAACAATGGCTGAAACCTTACTGTTTATCCCACCTAGAGCAGACTTACTGAACCAAGAGGATTTACTTATACGTTCACTTACCCTTCCAGAATTCAACAGGCCTACTCTAGATGGCACTGACTAACAGGACAACTTAATTATTTTCTTACTGTGTCCTTTTCTACTATGTTGTAAGCCATCATTAACCCCAACTCTCAGATAAATAGGGAAGATAAAGTAGTTAAATAATGACAAGGATCAAATCTTGGACCTGTACTTAACAGAAAAGGTTCACAATGTAATCACCACAACCCCCCCATACCAAACAACTCCAGCTTTTAACCCACTGACAAAAATACAGTGTTTTAAAAGTCATATTATATACTCCACAGCATGATTAAAGTTCTGCAAAGATTTCTCTCTGCCACAACCATACATCAGTAGCAGAGTTGTCAACAACTTGCTAAGCACCTAGAAAGGTTTCTCTAGCCCAAGACGATAAATGCAGCGCAACCCTCTCCATCCCTTCTTATTGATCCAAAACCACCTCTCCATACAATATCCTGACTCAGATCTAGATTGAATTTCATCACTTTCCGTCCCTCCCAATGCCCATTATGACTGCAAGATATGCACAACTGCACCTGGAAGCTATTGTATGCATATCCACCCCCCCAACACTGCCTTTTGTCCTTCCACATCATTTACATTATGGAAAGGGAATCAAACTTGCATCTTTTTCACTGGCTATGTTTCCTTGCCTCGAGACCAAGTAATAGAGGACTGCCTTTGGAAAAACTTGCCACAGGATGTAGGGCACACATTATGATTCTTCCCACCTTAACATGTGAAAAAGTGCTCAAACCAGATTGTGACAAGTCATTCTAAGATCAAACCTTTCTAAAAAGTCACTATAACTACTCCACCCCCTTTAGCCACCTAGGAGAGTTGACTGAAGGATTTTTCAATAGTAGGAAAGATCACTCTGAAATCACTCAGGTTTACTCAAAAACAATGTAATTCACTCTTGCCTTTTACATTGCACCCCGTCCCATAAAGTCTGGACAGACTGCAGTAAACATGTATGCAGACAATATGCAGGCATAACATGACTGTATATCCACAAAGCTTCAGTCTTGCTGAAAGTGGAAGCTGTCCACTCATTTATTTATTATTTTTTAAAAGTCAATCAGTCCCACTCATAGAATCATAGAGTTGGAAGAGACCACAAGGGCTATCTAGTCCAACCCTGACACGCAGGAATACTCAACCAAAGCACTCCCGACATCCAGCCTCTGCTAATCCCTTTTGCACTCAGAACTGACCTCCAATTAGTTCAATGGGACACTCCCAGGGGTTTATAGGATTGCACCCTCACAAGATAAATGGGAACAGGAGTATTGGAGAATGTGCTACTCTCCCTCCTTAGAAGGGATGGCCATCTACTGGGGGCTGCATAATCCTGTGAAGCACAACAGTAGCACCTAATGAAATCAGCAAGGTTCACTGGTGGGGCAAAGTGTGTGAGTGGAGCATTTGAGTCACATGCTTCACTTACCTGGCTCATCTGAGCCATCCTTGCAGTCACAATAATCATCATTGACTCTGTCAAAGGGTATTGTTGCAGAGCCATCCAGACAAGTGAATGGCTTTGACTCGTCATAGAAGTGATGGTCTGAAAATGAGAAAGAGAGACTTTGCCTCAAGCAAGGGCAACATAAATACACAGATCTAGAAAGGCATTCAAGTGCAATTGCCAACATAGCACACATGTTAGATGATCCTAGACTACAATTAATAATTATCCCTTTGTTCCACACTCTCACTCTGCAACTCATGTTGTGCATTGTGTCTACAGTGATGCAGTGGTAAAGGGGAGGTTGCAGAACCAAGTCTTGTAACAGCACAATTTTAACCCTCAAAATACTGATTGCAACTCCCAGCAGCCCCAGTCACCATAACCAGCAATCAGAAATGCTAGGAGTTGCAGTCCAATAACATCTGGAGCACCCTAGGTTGCCCACCCCTGCCTTATGTCAAGGGGAACTGGGGGAATCAGGGAGATGAAAACCAAATTGGTTAAGTAGAAAAAATGAGTATTTAACCAGTATTTAACACTACAGTACATGTACTACCTACCCTCCACTGTTCTTCTTTCTCCCCACTTGGCCAGAAGGAAGACTCTTGCTGACTTTAGTTTTACTTTCTATAAAGCCTAGTTTCTTGCTATGTTTAAATCAGAGAATGTGGTTCAAAACATATTTTGGTCATATTCTAAACAAGCCAGCTTTGAACCCTGGTTTGTTTGTCTGTTTATTAGTTTCAAATTATAATCTTTGTTTTGAACTTCACAAGCAGCTAGTATTTGTGGAAACTACAACTGAACTCAGCAGGCGTCCTCCTCTGGGCCTTGTGGGCCGAGGAGGAAAGGAGCAGAAAAGCCAGAGCTTTGGTTGGGTACATTCTGGCTCAGGCTTACAGCACTAAATTTCGGCTAGGTGGGAACCAGAACATTAACACTGACATGAAACCATTCAGAGAATAATAATTAGGAAATACTTCTCATCAGTCCCAGTAGTACTTTGCTACAAAGGAATAAGAGGCCACCAGAATCACACCCATGCTTTGCAAAAACTAAAAATGTTACAAAAGATGCATGTGTGGCCATAAGGACTAGACTCTGATGCCTTACTCTTATTTTTAGAACATAATGCACTGCTTAGGATAGGACATAACACTTAGAGTCACATTTCCTCCTTACATCACCATTTCTCAGTCAGAGAAGCAAACAGTTTTTACACCAAAGAACTGTGAAGCTTTATTAGTAAACTTATGATGCATCCACAAATTTACAGCACTGGCAGGGACACATCTTGCTTCCAGTCTCCATGACAATAAGAAAAGGGTAAGTTACCTCCTGATGGAACAACATGTTATAAGAGGATTTCCAAGCTGCCCGCTAGCTTGGTATAATCTGCTAGGAACTCACTTGTTAGGGAGACACCACGTGGGCGCTTCACTTCCACAGAAGAAGCTAGGTCAGAAAGCAAGAACAGAACTAGAGGCAGAGGAAGCATGATCCACGGGCAAAAGTAGCAGCAATTCCTGATGGAAAGAGAAGATAAGCAACATAAGAAGATCCCTATTGGACCAGGCAAAAGACTTACCTAGTTCAGCATCCTGTTGACAAAGTGGCAAACAGATATCTTTCCTGTTGTGTCCTTCTGATTTTGGTAGTCAAAGGCATATTTCTTCTGATACTGGGAGTAATATATAGCTATCATAGGTAATAGAGACAGCATGGTGTAGTAGTTTGAGTGTTGGACTAGGACTTAGGAAGACCAGGGTTAAAATTCCCACTCAAACATAGAAACCCACTGGGTGACCTTGGGCAAGTCACATTCAATCTCAAAGGAAAGCAATGGCAACCCTTCCTTAATAAATCTTGCCAAGAAAACCTTGTGACAGATTCACCTGAGAGTCACTATAAGTCATAAGAAATGAGCTGAAGGCATAAGAAATGACTTGAAGGCATACAACAACATTCATAGCCAATAGCCATTAGCAGAGAATGCTTCACACCCTCCTACTGAAAGAGACTGCCTTCAGACTTCAAGAATTTAATTTGAATCCAGGAATGTTATTTAGCCAACTTTAAAAACAAAGCCCCCCCCCCTCCTTTTTAAAAGTAACTTTAGTCTCAAAAAAGAAGTTTATATTTTTTGTCAGGGCTGGAAAATATCAGGTGCTAATCTGAGTTCCTAAAACTACAGGATAGAAGAGTATGTTACATCATTTCAACCTCATGAGACCCGCAAGGGCAGAGCCCTGCAGAGGAGGGCAGCCCAGTGAACCTGCCAAAGAGCAGTTCTGAGGGGAAAGCATTGCATCTCACCTTAGTAAATAGTATAGAACAGCTGGACAGAGTCAGGTATTTTATATGTAAGAGGCCTAGGAAAAAGATCCAACATACTGGATATTTAACGTGCTGGCAAAGAAGACGAAACAGACTTAGCCTGGAGAGTAAAGAAAGCAATATCCCATAGTCTTTGATAGATTTTATTGCCATCTCTTGACCCAGATTAGAGAGCAGCGATAAAGAGAGGCCAATAGTTGCCATTTTTTGGGTTATATACTTGGGTCGCCTACTGACATAGTTATCCAAAGCAAAATAACCTAGTAAACTTTTGCCACACTTGAAGACATAAACTTTAAGCCACAGTTTTAGCGCAATCAACCAAGATCTTGTAGAGAGGTGACATTCCCGTTTCCAGCAATAACACTGAGTAAGGGAAACATCTGGGAGTATAAAGAAGGGCCCTTAAAAATTTAGCTTTGAAACTGTCAAGCTCTGAACTGATTGCTTCAATCCAAACAGCAGCTATGTAAAGCAATGTAGATACTATCTTTGTGTTAAATACCTTAATAGCTTCAGGGGACATATTGATATGCTTTCTTGTGGAAAAACGTATCAGCTGTTTTACAGCCTAAGGTTCTACTCAACACTAGCTGCCTATGTGAAATCTTTCTGATGGAACACAAGCCCAAGATAGTGAAAGTTTCTTAATTGTTCCATAATGCATAAATGGATGCCCCTTGGAACATGTTTAAAAAGCATACATCTAAACATTTGGTCACCAAAATGGAAATCATAAGAAAAGCTGAACTTGATGAAAGAAAAAGTAATCACTGGATGCATATAGGAAAGTGGTCTCTACAAGTTTCAAAATGTTTTTGTTCACTTAAGCAAGGCTCACCTGACCTCACTGTTTCATTTCACCTGTTCATTTGAATAAAAGTTTGAACAAAAACTTTGCTGAAACATGTTAAACTGCTCTTCTTTTTTGTGGTGTAGGAACATATCCCTGTTCTTTCCATATTATCTCTGCCTCTGGTACCAAATTTTCTTTTAATGTAGTAATGTCCAGAAACATATCTACTTTGTTTACCTGTACATACACCTGTACTTGTTTTATATTGTTATATGTGAACTCATTAAAAGAGGGACCATCAGATCTCCAAAAAGTCATAGAACCGATTATAGTTGCCATGAAGAAATTAACAAAAGCTTCTTTTTTAAACAGGGATTTTTGGCCTGGTCAAGACTATGTAGAGCTACTTAGAAGAGTGTGTACATCTCTGCACTCTTGAAAATGGCAAATTCACAGGGGAATGGTAAAGATCCGCACAGTAAGTTACGATATATATATTTCAGTTAGACAAGGGATGACTCTGTGGGAAGGCTCTAGGTGGCATCCTCATAACAACTGCATGCTGTAGTCCTCAGGGGCTGGACTTTGCTTGCACCTTTGTCCAATTAGTCAATGTATCTAGGACTGGGGGGAAATCATGCACCCCCTCAGCCATACTAACTAATGTATGGGATTTTGATACTTCTTTAATGCATGTGGTCTACTCAAGTCATCAGGAAGTATCTAAAGCATAATCTAGTGTGGTTCTTCCTCTTCACTTATGACATAAGCAGGGATCAAATTGCTAAACTGAAAGTGAGCTTATCCACTCATATATGTGGAAGATATGTGTCTTAATTATAATTTTCTGCACTATGCAATCCCTTTCAAGTTCAGATTCAAATCGCATGGCAGAGACCTCTCTTACTGTGTACCACCTTTCATAACTGTAGGTTTTATTAAAACACATGAGTATTTGTGATTATATTTAATTTATGCCCTGGTTTTCTCCCATATAGGGCCCTATCAGATGTCACTAAATGTCACTAAACTTTTGACATCAAAGAGCAAATACTACACTTCGCAAACCATACTCAAACTTCTGATACTACATTTCACCTGAAGAGGCCATTACTTTCAGATGCCAGTACATTTCAGCTCATCCTGTTAATTAAAGACAATATCATTTTGTCTGGAGTGCCACAAACAGGTCACCAATATTGGCTGCCTCTTCCCCTGGCCAACCCCTTTCCCTATTATGCCCAGCACAAACATACACTCTGGCCTAGGTTCTCCACATAAACCAAAAAGGGCATTGGTAAAGGTAGCACTTCTTTCCGTTTTGCTGAGATTTGAAGTAAAAAACAGTAGGACTACCACACTGGATAGTACTTCCACTGTTTCTTATAATCTCTAGACCACAGCAAAAATGAATCCTTCCTCCTCTACCCTACAAAATGTCTGTGTCCACCAAAAGACTCAGTGGAAAGACAACATCCTCTTATTTATGCTGCAGTTTGGAGTAAGACAAAAGCACCATAGGTCTCATACGTTCCTTCTGTCTTTAAAGCTCAGATATGAACATGGCAAGCAAAATTTGAGCAACTTCACATTAAAATGAAGGTTTGCAAAATGACAAAACTACATTTTGGGAAATAATCAGCAAAACAGTCCTAATATTTGTATGTTGTTTTGTTCAAAATGTAATTCTACTTCCTCTCCACCCTGCTTATAGCCTTCCTGTCACATATTTTGAGTTCTTCAGAATTCTTACACTTCTCTGCACCCCCATTACGCCCAGGGATGGCAAAGAAAGGCAACCGCAGTTGGTCATCCAAGTGCCTCACCTGTTACTGAAGAATAAGTACCATAAAATAACTCAGTACAGTTGTCCCTTCATATTTGCTGGGGTTTGGTTCCAGGACCCCCACCCCCTGTGGATACCAAAATCCGTGAATACTCAAGTCCCATTATATGCAATGGCATAACAAAATGGTGTCCCTTATATAAGATGGCAAAATCAAGGTTTGCTTTTTGGATTATTAATTTTTAAAGAATATTTTCAAGCCGTGAATACTTAAATCCGTGGATACCGAGGGACAACTGTAGATTGTTTACTGCCACCTTCTGGTGAACATAGACATTATTTAGTGGCTAGCTATGGGATGAGTTACAGCTATTCAGCATTTCCCTGGACTGAAGTACACAAGTTGTGCTTTAAGTAATGTAAATTATTAACAAAACATGTAGAACAAGAGTGATTGCTCTACCTAATAAACCTGTCTCAACCTCTAACGCAAGCAAGTACATTTTCTTGAATGCTTCAAAAGCAGTAGAATCAGAAATCCCTCTATCTTCACAGTAAATAGATGACATTGCTTTACGCAGCCTTCTCACTCACTCCAACTAAAAACACTTTTCACAAACTTTATTAAGCATTTTTAGAGCTTTATACTATTGACATAGCAGTCTAATCTACTGAAGTAGAGTAGCACAGTCAACTCTGCTCCTCCTTTCAGGAAAAAAAGAGAAGGGACAGCAATAAAAGCCTTAAGTGGAGAGACTGAAATAAAGATCAAAAACTTTTTTCATGTTGCAATTTAATTTCCCTGATCGCTGTGACAGTACCCAATCAGTGTTCTGTACCCTGAAAAATCCTAATGGGGTTTTCCATTTTGTAGACAGACTAACCACAGTGTGCTGTAACTCAGCAAGTTCTGCCTCTCCAGACAAACTAGAAATTGAAAACTTTGAGAATTAATTTTCATTAGCATAGAAAGCAGAAACTTCAGCAAAAATTAACTTTCCAGATCAGAGTTTATGGAATTAAGGAATTTCATTTGGTTCATTTTGGGATAACAATTAACCAAGATTCACAGATTTTTCAACTAACGTGATACAAAGAATTGTGATATTAAAAATGTGACAATAGGAAAAAACAAAACTGAGCAATCTGCCCATCCCTATCACCTTAATCTCTCTCTCTCTGGCTTTACTTCGCAAACGAAGATTGTCAACTTAATAATCCAATTAGAAAGCACTCCCAAAAAGTTTTCTGCCAAAAAATTTTTACTTTTGGAATTCCAAGTTAAATTTGTGTTGATCACTTGCAGTACTGTAATGTTCTTCCAGATTCAGATGACCTGTGTCTCCATACATACTATGTTTTACATTCAGCCTCTAAGGATTGGAAAATATATCCTCAAAGGAGAATTTGGGATATCCAAATGCAGACAGGATAAAGTATTAACAACAATGTATCCTTTTGGCTGAGTAGCAGTTCACTAGTTTCTAGATGTCCCTTTAACATTTTCAAACCTACTTAGCCCAGGCATCCTTTCACCTTCTGCCCTCCTCAGTGCTCCATGTAATGCAGAGCCATCAGGGAAGCAGTGGGGCTTGGTGGCAACCACAAGTAATGGCTGCTTTGTTGTTGCTCTTGTTAACTGCTGTCAAGTCACCTTTGACTTATAGTGACGCTATGAATGAGACATCTGAGAAACTCTGTTACCAACAGCCCTGCAAAGGCTTTGTAAATTCAGGGCTATGGCTTTGATTGAATCCATCCACCTGTGGTCTTCTATTTTCCTGTCACCTTCCACTTTTCTCATTATTGTCCTTTTCAATGAGTCATGTCACCCCATGCTATGTCCAAAGTAAAACAGCCTCAGTTTAGCCATTTTGGCTTTTAGGGAGAGCTCAGGCTTGATTTGCTCAAGGATTCATTTACTAGTCTTTTTGGCAGTCCATGGAAACCAGAGAGCTCTCTTCCAGCATCACATTTCAAATAATCAGATCCTGTCAGCTTGCTTCTCAGTCCAGCTTTCACAACCGTGCACAGAAACGGAAATGCAATGTCACAGATGATCAAAACTTCGGTGTTCAATTGACACTTGAGGATCTTAACTAGTTCCTTCAAAACTGCACTTCCAACTCTTCAGATTTCTTGACTGCAGTCTCCATTTTTATTATGATTGAACCAAGACAAATGTGGGTATTGTGAAGTCAAAGGCTTTCACTGCAGGCATCCATAGATTTCCTTGGTTTTTTTCTGGGCCATGAGGTAGTGTTCTGGAATAGTTTCTTTCTGACGTTTCTCCTGCATCTGTGACTGGCATCTTCAGAGAATGGTTGGGTAGGAATGTGTCTGGGGTTTATATGCTGTGAACCCCTGTAGGGGAGTATATGTAAATTTGTGTAACACACTCCTACCCAACCATTCTCTGAAGATGCCAGCCACAGATGCAGGCGAAACATCAGAAAGAAACTATTCCAGAACACAGCCTCACAGCCTGGAAAAAAACCAAGGAAAATCTATGTGTGTATTTTTTTGAAAAACAATAGAATCAAAACTCAACACTTGCAAATGAATTCCACCCAGGGACAGGGGATTTCCAGCAGATAATGGACTATCAACCAGCCATTAGCCAAACAGACACTAATCCTCCTTGCATATCTAAACCCAGAAATAAACCATCAAATACACAAATTTACATATACTTCCCAACAGGGGTTCACAGTATATAAACTCCACACACACTCCTACCCAACCATCCTCTGAAGATGCCAGCCACAGATGCAGGTGAAACATCAGAAGTAAACTCTTCCAGAACACGGCCCAGAAAAAACCCAAGAAAAATGTGGGTAGGCTTACACCAGTGGTTCTTAACCTGTGGTCCAGGGACCCCCAGGGGTCCGCAATGTCCTCATAGGGGATCCACAAAGGTTTGAAACCTGCTTGGCCCACCTCCTGCCTGCAGTGGAGTGGCCATGTGACAGGAGCCAAGACAAAGGCTGGCTGGGCCTGCGCATTGCCATTCAATCTGCTCCAGCCACAAACTTGCAGAAAGAAACAGGAGAAAAGGCTTCCTTCCCCTTCCAGTGCCTCTGAGGGAAAATTTCATGGATGGTGTAATAGTATTATTGTTGTTGTTGTTGTTAGGGTTTTCAACCTTGAGTTAAGTTTTTGGGGGCCACGGCAACAAAAGATATTTAAAGGGAGTCCCTGATAAAGAAAAAATTAAGAGCCACTGGCTTATCATTATTATTATTAGGGTTTTAAATCTTGAGTCAAGTCTTGGGGGGGGCCACGGCAACAAAAGATATTTAAAGGGAGTCCCTGATAAAGAAAAGACTAAGAGCCACTGGCTTATCATTATTATTATTAGGGTTTTAAACCTTGAGTTAAGTCTTGGGGGGCCATGACAACAAAAGATATTTAAAGGGAATCCCTGGTAAAGAAAAGATTAAGAGCCACTGGCTGACCCCATATGAATGGTATCTACCTCCAGCTGGTTGAGCTCAGCGACATGGAGACTGACTGCTCTCCCCAGCCAGCCAGACTTTAAATAAATATTTTATTATTTTTATTTTTTATTATTATTATTATAGTATTTTGTATTATTATTTTATTCATCTTTTATTAATTTTTTTCTTTCCCACTGGTGGCGCAGTGGTTAAATGCCAGTCCTGCAAGTCACCACGTTGCAAGTTCGATTCCAGCGGGCTCCAAGGTTCACTCAGCCTTCCATCCTTTCGTAGGTCCTTAAAATGAATACCCGGCTTGTGGGGGCAATTAGCGAACACACATTGGAAACTGCTTAATGCAGTGTAAATGTGTAAATAGCTATTGCTTAAAACAATTTGTAAGCCGCTCTGATAGCCTTGTGGCTGAAAAGCGGGGTATAAATAAATAAATATGTATAATTGTAATGTGTAAACATAATGTTCATTGGAAAAGAAAAAACAGTGATTACACTGTAGTGTGTTTAGATGAAGAGGGGAAATGTATTAGTGTTAGGATAGATAGTTTTATTTTTGTATTAGTAAGAAAAGAGGAAAACAATTATTACTATTATTTTGCGTTATTGTTACGGGCTTTTGCGGTCGGGTGTATTTTTCAGTAGAATGATCTTATTCCAATTTTTTTAAAAAATTGTAATTCCCCCCCAAATCCCTTCTTAGTCCTCCCAGTCCCCTTTCCCACCCCGCACTGCCCCGGGAAAGGGAGAGCTTCCCTCCGAGCGGCCTCCTATAGGCACACAAACGGCCCCTTCAAGCCCCTCACAAGCCCCGCCGCCTCCCTTACCACCAACCGGCCGTGGAAACCCTCGTGGAAAACGGTCCTCAGCTCACCCACCACAAACCGGAAGGAGACGACACAACATCCGCTTAGCCGCCGCCGCCGCCTTCGCAAGGGAAGGAAAAGGGGGCGGAGACTTCCCCACCACCATTTTGAGTAAGGCGAGACCTTCCCACTTTCCTGCGCCGCCATCGCAAGAGTGGCGGAAATGCTTCCCCCTTTCCCCCCCCTCCCAACACCATCGTATGTATTATATTATACAATATATATATGTGTGGGTGGGGTGAGTTACAAGAGCAACGAGAAGGACCCAGCTCTATTTTAAGTCCCTGAAGAACGAACTGCTTTCTGAGCCCCGATGGCAAAACAATGCCATCCTCCATCTTGAAGTCGGAGCCGCCGAAGGGAAGGCCTTGACCTTCTTCCCATCAGCCTTTTCGGCGGGGGCTGCCTCGACCAATGGGCGCTTTGCATCGGATCCTGTCGCCATGGAGACGGGTCCAGCTGTAGGGATGCTGAGGAGCGACTGAGTGAGGGAGGGAGGAAGGCTGGATAGTGGGTGGGTGGCTGGCTGCAGGTGGAGAGCCTCCCTCTAAACTAAGCAAGGGTGGGGGTGCTTTCTAGGCCCCACGGAAGGGAGAGCAGATGAACAAACCTTTGTAGAAAAATTTATATTTTTCCTATCCCACACACGCACACATTCTTTCCCTGTTTCTGGAGGGTTGCCATTTGTTTCAGACTAGTTTCTCCCCCCCGCCCCACTCAACAGCCTCTACCCACCTGTTTCATCTTCTCAAACTTTTCACTACCAACATCCTTCTACCACCTGCCATGCCAGTGACGCAGGCCCTGCAAGGAATAAAGCCCCCCATCCATGAGCAGATCTCAGAGCTCCAGAAGAAGATACAGCTTCTAGGTAAGGCCTGCCTCATAGTCAGACAAGGTGGAGCACTGTCTCAAAGGGAGTGGGTGGAGGAGGTGGAGGCATTCTTGAATGTAAAGCCCCAAAGGCTGGAATCCTATCTATGCAGCATTTCTTTCGCAGTAAGCCTCCTCATATCCAGTGGCAGGACCGGTTTAAGGAATTTGGGGGGCTCCTGCAATGCTTTATTTTTTGGGGGGGGCATATGTTTATCTCAGGTCAGTGTAACCTAACCTTCACAGTACAGGATATTCAGATTATTACAGTTGATCCTCCGTATCTACGGATTTGGTATCCACGGATTTAAGTATTCACAGCTTGAAAATATTCTTAAAAAAATAATAATCCAAAAAGTAAACCTTGATTTTGCCATCTTTTATAAGGGACACCGTTTTGCTATGCTATTGCATATACTGGGACATGAGTATTCACAGATTTTGGTATCCACAGGGGGTCCTGGAACCAAACACCAGCGAATCTGAAGGGACAACTGTACTAATAATGTTTTGGCAGGAGGAGGGTTACAACGGGCCCCCCAACAATGACGGGGTCTCCTGTGGATGCAGGTTAGGTGCTGCAGGGCCCTTAAACCAGCCCTGCCCAGTGGGACTTGCTAACTCTTGAGCAAGCAAGCACATATGAATTGAAGAGTATGTTCCAGATTAACAGAGAACACAGACTTAGTGGTGGTTTATTCCAGAAAGTATATTTCTATTTGTCATTGTTCTTTTACTATAACTAGGCATATGTTATGTATTTTATATATGCAGTGTAGATAAATAGATAGAAACCTTAGAATCAGGTAACAACATTTTCTTACTTCATTCATTCTTTGCAATGCTCAGCGAGTTAGGTCACCATTTTACTGATAGGAAGGGAAGGGGGTAAAGTTCTTTCTTCAAACCAAACTGGATGATCAGAACCAAGCACCATCTGATGTAATACACTGATATTCCTCAGTGTAGTGAGGGACTAGAATACTCCTAACAGGCCACATGCTTTGTATTCCTACTGAGAAAGGATCAGAAATTTTGAGTTGTTTTATAGTATATATTATTTTACTGTTGTAAGCCTCCCCGATTGTTCACAAAGGGGCAGGATATAAATAAAAAATTTTATTATTAGAAATCAAAGCTGAGCTCCTGCTGCATTCACTGGAAGAAAGGCATTGCTTATGCAGGCTAAACCAGCCTTGCCAGTAACATCACGAAAGTTCATATTGCAGTAATACTTCTATTATGATGACCAAAAGGGCACAAAAATATATAAGCTTTCAAAACCATAGGGTTTATCATCAGGCAACAATGTAGGGAATTATCATTGCATGATCCACATGTTATCATATAGTATAGATTCAAGGCTCCCTAAGGCATTTCAAGACAATATACACATTATGTGACTGATTGCTACTTCCCTGCTTTTTCAAAAATGTGTCTACCTGAAGTTTGGTTTTTTTTTTTAATGTAGTTTCAAAAGCTTACCAGGGTTTTTATGCCTTTCTGGTCAGCCTAATAATCATAGTATAAACTTTAGAATTTGTCTCGTGTTCAATGTGTCTACCTTGGTATCTGTATGACTACAAAGGTTTCTAATTCATAACATTATTTTCTAACCAACCAGTCTATTTTTATTTATGTCAGTACTATAAAGGGAGTAAATCGCAAAAGGTAGTAAAGCTTCCCTGTTTGGTTGCCTGGCAGCAATTTATATACACCATGCATGATCAGAGATCAGGCTTGTGGATATTTTCAAATCTGGGCCATTGCTACTACTGAGTCTGTTGAGACACTGAGAAGTCCTGGCTTCATGTATCCAATGGACTGAAGCTGAAATTTTCCTTGCTGAAAAAAAAATCTACATTAAAAGGAACATCCAATTCTAGTGCATTTTTCTTGAGGTTTAGGACTGGAGAACGTATCTGGAGAGTATTTCTGCTACAATAGACTGGCTCTCAAATAGATATTTACAATGTGGTGTAGGACTAGGATTCTAGGAGACCAGGGTTCGACTCCCTGCTCAACCATGGAAACTCACAGGATGACTATGAGCAAGTCACACTCTTATCAGCCTCAGAGAAGTGCGATAGCAAACCCCTTCAAAGCAAATCTTGCCAAGACAACCCTATGATAGGGTCACCTTAGAGTCACCATAAGTTGGGAATGCCTGGAAGGCACACAACAACAGCAAACTATCTACTGTACTAGGTATAGATAGTAGATACAGGTTGAGCACCCCTAATCCAAAATTCTCCAAAATCTGAAACTTTTTGCCACCAGCTGCTCACTTCACCTTTGAGGTGGTAGCTGCAGCACTCCTACTTGTTCCATTTGCAAGGTGGAAGTGGATGGCTGGTAGGCTCCCTGGTGATCTGTACAGAGACATGAGGCTGGAGAGGGACACAAAAGTCTGTGAAATGGTGGGAGACATGGATTCACACTGAGCACTGTGCTTGGATTCCCGCCATTTCACAGATCCTCAGTGTCTCTCCAGCCTCGCACATACAGTTCGTATTACGCTACTTGTGTTGTGTTTGTGTTGTGTAGTTTGAATTCACAGTGGTTAGATAGTGAGACCTTTGCTTTCTCATGGTTCAGTCTACACAAACTTTCTTTTATGCACAAAGCTGTTAAAAATATTGTGTATAAAATTACCTATGTGTATAATGTGTATATGAAACATAAATGAATTTTGTGTGTAGACCTGGGTCCCATCTCCAGAGGTCTCATTATGTATATGCAAATATTAAAAAAAAAATTTAAAAATCCAAAATCTAAAACACTTCTGGTCCCAAGCATTTCACATAAGGGATATATAACCTGTACTATTACCATTGATTACAAGGTCCTTGTTTTCTTGCATGGAAAAGAAATGCTGAGAAATTTAAAAGCCATCTTATTGTCAGGCTCGATAATATAAGTCAAAGTTAAGTGTTTGATGCGAAGTCAAAGGCTTTCATGGCCAGCATCCATAGATTTTCCTTGGTTTTTTTCCAGGTTGTGAGGCTGTGTTCTGGAAGAGTTTATTTCTGACATTTCGCCTGCATCTGCGGCTGGCATCTTTAGAGAATGTTTAAGTGTCTGAAATCAAAATTTTATAGATAGAATGGAATGACCGTATATTTTTCCTTTAGGAAGAAGCCATGCTGACCATAGCTGTGCTTCTGTTTACTAAGACTAAACAAAATTTCAACCCCAAAACATATGTAGTACTGCGTAAGTTCTTTAGTTGCACTGAGTGTATAATTGACAAAATGGTATCTTTCTGGGAGGAATGAAGGTGATTCAAAATCACCAATTTGTTCACAACTTGCTTAACTTTCCAAAAGGGCAACATGATAATGATCATCTCATTTCTGCTCATTATAGAAAGCGATCGAAAAGCTTTCTATGAAAATTCCCAATGGAACATTAAGAAAAACAAGGATTTAATTTTCAAGCTGAGACAGGAGAATAAGAAGCTGCACCAGAAGCTCGCAGATGCCTTTGCGGTAAGCTTTGTAGCCATATTCTTCCACGAGAAAAATGGGTGCACTTGCCAACAAGGGAAAACTAAGTAAAGCTTGTGATACCTCCACTTATGTTAGCCTTAGTCCCATTTCCAAGCATCTTCACTCTTAGATAAACATTCTGGCTGTTATAGTTCTTAAGTGAGCTTTTATATAGGGTGGTATAAGCACAATGATATGCCAGACTTGTGACTCTATCAGCTGCTGAGGTACAGACAACCAGGGATTCTTTTCTCCTTTGATTCAATATTGCAAGTTACAGTTTCTTGCTCAGGTTATCTTGAAGTATTGAATTGAAAAAAACCAGAAGAATCCCAGAACATACTTTAAAGTTTATTGTATCCAAAATTGTATCTCAAGCAGTTTAAATATACTGTAGAAATCATATGTGTCCAAATTGTGTGTATGATGGCAACAACTCAAATGCTAGAATCTAATTGAGTGCTTCTGCTGAGGGAAGAAGTCCCACCAGCAGATGCAAGAAGAGATGATCTCTCTCTCCATATAGCCCCCACAATTCCCCAGCCCTCCATGCCACCAGGAATGGCTCTGTTGTTTGTTGTTACATTTATTTGTATGCCACCTTTCTTCCAAAACTGGGATTCAAGACAGCATACAATTTAAAAATAAGATAACTAAAAACATATAGAAAGTGAACATTACAATGGAATTAAACTAATGGCAGTATTAAAACAGTTTCGAACTATACTTAATAAAATACAATTATTTTTTTAAAAAACTATTAAAAACAGTTGACTTTAAAAACTATACAGCACCCCTTAGTCTGTTCTTTTAAAACTTTCTGTATTAAAAGTCTGTCAACATTAAAAGGGTTTTACATGCCTATGGAAAGACAACAAGGAGGGGGCCATTCTGAAGGAGTTCCAGTGTTCAAGGGGCAGCCACCAAGAAGGCCCTTGCATGTCCCCACCAACCGTGCTTGTGATGGTGAGACTGAGAGAAAGGCCTCTCCTGATGATCTCAGGACCCAGGCAGGCTTATATGGGAAAATACAGTCTGCAAGGTAGCCTGGGTCTGAGCCATATAGGGCTTATCATAACTCTTGTATTTCTTCAACATTTTTATTTAAATAATTCTCCACATGTTTTCTGCATGTTTAAAAAGTGGGAAATGCTTGAGATGTTTATTGCATAAAGATGCCTTTCCCTTTCCACCCTCCATTCCCACCCCTACCCACTCCCCCATCTGTATCAGGAAAAAATGTTTCAGGTCCTATATACTGGATTTAAATCAAAAGTGAATATAACTGCTTATTTTTTTAAGGGAGATGATAAAGTCATCAAGGCTGCATTCCAAGAACATCCACATGAGCAAGGATCTGTGAAAAATAAAACTGGGGAGGTAGGTGATGATGCAGGTATATTTGCATAGAATGAAAACTTTATAAAATAAAGATTGAGGTTTTCAGAGTTGGAAACACGAAGACCCACAAATGCAATCCTGTGCAAGTTTACTTGGGAATAAGAACTCATCAAGACGTTTGAGTTTGTTTAGGGTTGGATTGCCCTGTGATGGTCAAGGCTCACTGATTTGATCTGCCTGACTAATATTGAACAATCTGCACTGTGAGTTTGTTTCTATATACAATCCAATGAGATAATTTTTACTTGCAGACTTTTAGTTAGTTATGAACAGGGTAGCTGAAATACCACCTTATCCCATATGAACCTGCCTTCTCTCTAAGGTGAGTAAAAGAGACTGTCCTCAGAATAGAAATGGGCAGTGACTGAAGAGAGGGCTTCTCAGTTATGACACCTATAGTGAGCGTACCCTCAGCCACCACTTAGATGGATTGTAGAGCCCTTCTCAGCACCATGGCCAAACATTAACAGCTCTCCAGTGTCGTGGCAAGAGTTAATTTGTATTTAGTAGGCCCTGAAAAATAATTTGCTTCAGCTTGGCAATTTAAAACTGGGAAAAGAGATGAAGGCTGTGAATGGAGTGGGAAAATGATCTTTTTTATTTTTTATTCATTTGTGCATTTTCTATGCCACCTTTCTCCCAAAGTATGAGCCAAGGCGGCTCACAGAACAATTAAAATCGCAATTAAAAGCAATTAAAACCACTTAAAAACATACAAAGTAAAAACAACATAAAAACTACACCCTGATAAAAGCTGCAATTATACATCAAAGGCTTGCTTAGATAAGAATGTTTTTGCCTGCTGGCGAAATGAAAACAGGGAAGGGACCAGCCTAGTCTTCCACAGGAACAACAATAATAATAATAATAATAATATTTATTTTTACCCCACCCCTCTGTTAAAAACAATCAGGGTGGCTTACAACAATTAAAATACAAATGCAGATTAAAATCCCTAAACACCACCCACCCCCACCCTCCCCCATAAAAAGATATTAAACCAGTATAAAATTTAAAAAACAGCTAATCTAAAATCACATTAAAAAAAAATCGATAGCCAGCAAGAGTAAAAGAGGCCAGGCGCTCCTGAGGCTGGGATCTAATCAGGAAAGGCCTGCCGAAAGAGATCTGGAAGGAGTTCCAGAGGGTGGGAGTAGCCACAGAGAAGGTTCTCTCTCCTGTCCTCACCAAGCAGGCCTGTGACGGTAGCTTCCTATTAGCCACCAGCATCCACAGTTCTCATAGCTACTGGGATGGGAGATTGGTCACCAGTATGCATTTTGTTTTCCTTTATTTGCTTCCACACTATATACCCCTTGGGAGTCTATCTTCCATTGGCCTTACCTGGGGGGTCCAGGGACCCTGTTAGCCACCCACAGAGATGTCGAGTGTCAGACTTACAATAGTTTGGGTAGAATTAGTTTTCTTCAAGATCTCGTTCTAACATTTGCATGCAAGAAGATGCTGAACCCTATCAGCTAAAAGACTTGAAATTATTTGACTGTTGTAAACAACCTGCTGCAGAATCAACCATCAGTAAAACTTATCTTTAGAGCTAGTGTAGTGTAGTGATTTGAGCATTGGTCTATGACTCTGGAGACCAGGGTTCAAATCCCTGCTCAGCCATGAAAACCCACTGAATGACCTTAGGCAAGTCATACTCTCTCAGCCTCAGCGGAAGGCAAAGGTAAAGCCCTTTTGAACAAATCTTGCCAAGAAAACACAGTGATAGGATCCGCTTAGGGTTGCCATAAGTTGGAGACAACTTGAAGGCACGCAACAACAACAAAGTTTATCTTATCCTAGTGAGATGTGTCAATTTTCAGGACCAAACAAGTCTTGGGGAGACCTGGAATTGCAGCAAGATCCAGCTCACAACATGAATGGCTCTGCTGAGAGAGATTAAGGAGTCACGAATATTGGCATCTTTAACGTGTTAGGTTAAAATCTTTTTATTCATTAGGTCTTTTAATGATAACCTATTGGCTTTGTTCAGACATAACAGTAAACTATGATTTTATGCCACAGGAATGAGCTGCAGTGAACATAAGGCTCGCATAGTCCCCTTTTCCTCTTCTGGCATAGCCAGGAGGAATAATTCAGACATTTTTCCTTCATTTTTGATTGGATACAGTTAAATGCTGTATCTGAACATGAACAATTTTGGTTAGCCTCAACTAAGGTTAACTGAAACAAGCCAACCTCAAACTGTAGTTGATGAAGCTGGCTTGTTTCAAGTAATCATATTTAAGAATAAAGAATAAAACTTTGTGTAATCATTATGTTCAATGTTGACCATTATTTTGTTTTTGGTTCTATCAGTTTTGGTCTTTTAGTATGTTGTCAGGTTTTATTATTACATCTATGACATTCTGTTTAAGTAATTCTATTGTCTTATATGTGGTGATCTACTTTGAAGACTGTAAAGTGGCATATAAGTTATATAAATAAATAATGTACAAGACTAAAAGAGGAGAGCTAACTTTTTTGAATCCCTTGACTGGCCAACTGGAATCTTTTATTTCTGACCACAATCTGTTGAAATGATATTTTTTCCTCCAGAAGTAAGGGATTGATGCTCATGTTTGGTAGGTTAATTCTGCTTTTGTTTCTGGTAAACAGTCTTTTCCATTTACATGATTAAATGTTTTTAAATTTTGCTATTGCTATGATAAGAAAAACAAAACTGAGAATCCTAAAAAATGATGATGAAATGAAAAATAGGGCTTTTTACTAGGGAACAAGTTTTTCAGGCTTTTGTGTTGCTTCAAAAAGCGCAATATTTGTTGGCTCGTGAAACAAGAGGACTGAAGAACGGTAAGTGAAAAATGAGAAACATTGGGAATGTCTCAGCTCAAATAATTTTTATCTCTCTTAGGAATCATTGTGTGTGTACAGTCTAGATCACTTTTATTGAATTTACTATCTGCACAACTGTTCAAACTCTTAAGTCTTCTCCTCTGTTTCAAAGGGTGCTATTCAGATCATTGATCATCGGCTACGTGAAACAATCAATCAATTAAACAACCTGAAGTATCAGGTGGAGATGCGGAAGCGTCATCTGGAAGAGCTACAGATTCAGTACAGTACCAGGGGTCAAGAGATCAGCGACATGCAAGCACTAGAAGAAGGAAACATTGAAGAGGCCAAGGTGAGAGAAGTCTGGATCCCTTGGAAGAAAGAGGCCAACATGCACCAGAAGAGATTTTCTTTGTCAGGTCTAGAACCTACCAGACATCCTAGGTAGGGGTAGGTCAAGCCTTTGCTTCTTCTAGAGTCCCAGTTTAGCTGAAAATTGTTCAGCATAAACCCTAAGAAGAGCATCAGATTTATTTTTTTTTACAGTCCCAATGAATCACATGGGTCATTGCTGTGTTCATTTCTTGCAAAGCATCTTTGTCATTCACATTTTTTTTACAAGTGTCCATTTTTTTTGCAAAGTCAGAAACCACAGATGAGCCTTCTAAATGTGCCCTCTAGATTCTGTGGACTGCATTGCTCATCTTTCCTGACCATTAGCCATGCTGCCTGGGCTGATAGTTGTAGTCTAAAACATTTGGAGGTCACCGCCTTGGGTAAGGCTGCTACAGATAAAGGACAAGCCCTTCTAATTATGCCAGGTAATTCCTGCAGGTTGTTTAGGGGGACAAAATCCAAGGTGGGGATTTCAGGGAAGGAACTTTACCTATTTCACTAGACATTGCCACTAGACATTGTAGGTGGTTAAGCATGACCTGTCTATGGGTTGGATCTGCAGCTAAGGTTGCACAGCTCGAACTGGAGATGTGAATGTTCATGACTGAGTGACAGCCTTATCCAGAGCATGGAAAAGCTACTTTTTTAGAAGACAAATCCTAGATCCCACAGCTTGCATGGCCAGAAAATAATTCAGCCAACAACCGAGAATCACATCTCCAGAAGCCTTCAGGGGGTGCAATTTTCCTTTAATAGTAATTGCTACTGCCCCTCTTCCCTCCAAATGGCTTGAAATAGCAATTCAGTTTCCAGAAAATAGTTAAGTGTGGCCCTTGGGGGAATCAAAAAGGAGCCATGAGTGGCCCTTGAATATAGACACACATATCCCCCAAGGGCCCACTTGTCACTTAGAAGTTCTCAGCAATGCTCTGAGGAAAGGATGGTGCTTTGTCAGTGTTTGCTTTCTTTGTTTCTTGTGAGCACTTTCATGTTTCAGTACTACAAAGGAGAAGTGCTTAGTTGGTAGAGACCTTTAAAAAAAAAAAGAGAGATTAATTTTCATAGTGGAGATCATTCTGACAATCCAGATCGGGTTATTTTAAATGAAACCCCGTCTTCTGAAAGAAGCATTGTCCTCCTAGAGATAACAGCAGCTACAGGAAGGGAGGACTGCTCTTGACTGCAAATATGGTGGGGCAAAGGATTGAAAAGTCTCTCCCCCTCCCATTTCAGGTATGATCCTGACCAGCCCTTTCTGTAGCTGCCATTTATCAAAGGAAAAACCAGCACAGAATTGCTAATTATATGCTTAACGCAATGTGTAGTTTTGTTCTCAGCTGTTGTTGGCTGGTTAAGAACACACACCACGATAGGGAAGCAACCCAACCCAACCACCCCCCAAACCTCCAATGTGTTATTTCCCATTAATTCTGTCCTTATTCTAGCTATATATCCTATGTTATATTGAACTGTCACAAATTAGCCTTGATCTCACAAGCCCTATTCAAAGATGAGGCCTCTCCTCTGTGGTAAAGAGAAGCAATGAATAGATCAAGTTGATTGCCAAACTAAGGACAAACCTGGTTTCCTGGCTTTGAAACTTTAGTCTGACCACTAGGCCTCAGTGTCTTTCTAGTTGGTAATATGGTAGAAATATGTTCTTTTTTAATCATTCATTACTTGAATATGAATGAATGATTTCTTCACCTGAACAGGTGCTACACCGATATAGCCCTATGCAAACCAGTGAACTGAGTGTGTATTCTCTCCAATTCACAAATAACAGGTTTGATATATTTTGGCTGTAAGTAGACCAGAATTTGGCATCAGAAAAGGGACTACAGTTCAGTGCTATAAAATGCATTTCATACATAAAAGATCTTTGGTTCATTTTCTAATGTCTTTGTATGAGGGCTTATAGATGACAGAGCTACAGAAGATCTTTTACAGGTCGGAGTAGGCAGTTAGATAAAGAACTAGCTGTCTCATTTGGTACATTGATTTCCTATATTCTTATATTCATGTGAAGCCTCAAGTCAAGTCTTAGTAAACCCTAACACTATCTCTGTGTGTGTATTTCGATGTATAAAAAGGTAGCAAATTATTGGTATTTATATTAAGGAGCCCTGGTTAAATGCCAGTACTGCAGCCACAATGTTGTGAGTTCAATCCTACAGGCTCTAAGTTGACTCGGCCTTCCATCCTTCCGTAGGTTGGTAAAATGAGTACCCAGCTTGTTGGAGGCAATTAGTTAACACATTTTAAAGTACTTAGGGAGTGATTTGGCACTGATAAGTAGTACATAAATATAAATGCTAATGCTAGTGTAGTGTTGCCCCAGTACAATATGAGCTTGTGGTATAAAACAGGATAGAAATATGCAGGGTGCTCTAGTGAGGTTAAAAAGCAAAACTTACATTTATTGTAGCAGAGACAAGAAAATAGATAGATAGAAGAGAGTTATCTAACTTGGGTACAAGAGTCCCTAAAAGCTGACTCTCTTGAGTTAGGCATCTTGAGGCTGAGCTGCCTCATGTCAGATGGCTTCTTGGACAAAGAGTTGTAAAGCACTAAAACTTGGTGGGGAAGTGATCTCTACATGCAAGGAGGAAGTAAAAGCTTTGAGTACACAGTTCAATGAAGCACAGGCCTGAATCAAAAGGATAGGCATCCAACTCTAGACTTTCCCTGTGTCCCCAGCTAGCCTAACAAGCACTGATACTTCTTCACTACCAGCAAGGTGTGCTTTAATTTTAAAAATCAAACAAGTACCCTTTAAGATGTTGATAAACATCCTCTAGCCAGCTTTAGAGGTATTCATAATTTTTACTGCCATATGTAAGTGTTATTTAATACATAATCAGAATAAAATATTGTAGGGATTATCTTGTTAGCTGATAACAGCACATCAGTTTGTACACTGTACACTGAGCCTATAGGTTGTTTTTCATTGCATTTTTTTCATTTTTCAAATGCTAGGGTATCTTTTTAAAATAAATGTCAAACATTTTTCTTGTTCTCTGATTATCTTCTAAGAGGTGCTGGCTTCTCTACCTTTTTATAAAAGGCAGATTGAAACAGCATTTTCCTTCTTCCATTATATAGGATCTAATTCACTACTGGATCTCTGTATATTGACAAATGAGAAATGCAGCTGTCCAGATCTCAAGCATCCCATTCAAAGATTTTGCACTTGCTCACAGTGCAGTTCCCCCATTACAAAAGAAACAGATATGACATCCTAAACTTGTCTGAGGCGGGGGCCAGAGTTCTACTGTCTTCTGTCTGCTAAATAATACATGTGTAGGAAGCACAGGGAATGAGTAGCTGTGATGAGCTCAGTCCCTGAACCCTCATTCCATATTTTCTGTCTGTTTTAGTAAAGGTCATACATGCAAGCAGGCAACTTTCCTATTCATCACCATTCCTGATGGCCAGCCCCTGAAATCTACACAGTGTAGAACTAATGCTTTTCTTTTCTTGCTGACTGAGCTAGACCCACATTGGCAAAGCACCCATTCAGTTCTAGAGTATTTAGTGTGGTTGCCAGTCTATAGCCTAAAGGGCACAAGGAAGGAAAGATCAGGCTCCTGTGCACAGAAGCCCTTTAGATCACCTATGCAGCACCATGGAACAGGAACATCTTTGAACTGGATAGGTTTTGAAGGCTCTCTAAATTCTAGTTCCTAGCTCAGTTTGCTGCTGTTTCTGTCCAGACACTGCGTATGCTAGAGAACCGTCTGGAAAAGGCTCGGTTCAAGAATGAAGAGGCTGAACGCATCACCGGCATGTACCAGAAGCTAAAAGCACACATGCAGGTGAGACAGACATCCCTTAAAAGTTGCTATGGGGAAGTAGCCTGCTCTAGCCTGTCACCTACCACCTTGGAGAAAGGAAGGTATGTTTCAGCATCTGTCACTACATTGCCATTCAGTTTTCAGCAACCAAGAAACAGCAGTGAGGTTTTAGGTTTGGATCAAAAGCTAACTGAGCTGAAGTCTGCATTAAGGGCTGTAGGTGAATGTGATTTGCCACCAAGCAGATGGTTTGAGGGGGGGTATATGATGAGTGTGACAGCCACTAAACAGCTATCCAGTGATGCAGAAGGGTTTATTTAAAACTTGTTAGAGTTAGGCCTCACTATTAACCTTGGCAGAGCACTGCTGCAATACTGTGCAGAATGTCAGTTGAGGGACAGGCTATAAAATATCTGCTGTTCAACAGTGAGCTGCACCAGTCTCAATGCCAAATAAATCCTTTGAAACATTTGAGATTGGATCCAGGTCCAGCTCAGAACAGAGACCCCTGAGGAAGTTATATGTCCCATAGATTTGTTGTTGATGTTGTCCCTCCTGCTGTAATTGATCATTGTAGAGAGAGTGGAGCACCAAGGCTGATAGCCCATTCACTCTGGATCCTTCATCCCTCTGGTAGGAGAAGAGCCTCCACTTCCAGAACAGGCTGGAAGCACTGCAAGCTGAGATCTTACACCTGCGTAATGAATTCAAGGAGCTGGAAAGCGTGGAGACTGAAGCGCAACATGCCCGCAATGCAACCAGGGTAAGGATTTCAGCCAGGGTGGAATACCATACGGAAAAAGAGTAGGGGACATATGATATGGGACAGCTCTGTCCAGCATAGCAGCCTTGCTGTAGGAACTGAAAAAGTAAGGCCCAGAATGACCAAACAACAGGTGCAATAAGTAACTAGGAAGGGGTGCTGAATGGGCTGGCAATGGATAGTGTGTTTGGGGATGTGTATGTGGTAAAAGAGGGAGAGCCACCATTGGACTGCAGCTCTGAAGATCACAATTCGAATCCCCGCTCAGCCAGGGAAACCCACTGGGTGACCGTCGGCAAGTCACACTCTCTCAGCCTCAGAGGGAGGCAATGGCAAACCTCCTCTGAACAAATCTTGCCAAGAAAACCCCGTGATAGGTTCGCTTTAGGGTCACCATAAGTCAGAAATGACTTGAAGGCACACAACAAGAACTATATGGTAAAAGAAAAAGCAGTGAGAGTGGCAGAGGTTCCTTGGTGCCATGAAAAGAAAAGCTTTCAGACACCCAGGTAAGGTTGTAGAGAATCCCAGGGAAATCACAGGAGTACCCACTGTAAGGAGAACCTTCTTCTAGGGAGCCATAACTATTTCAGGAAATTTAATTTGTACACATGTGCTTCATTTCACATATTTTATTTTGACTTCATGATTCAGGCTTTCAAAATAATATACATTTCAGGGTTTTTTTTCTAGAGATAATTTCAAATACTTTAACCTATCACATTAGGCAGAACTCCTGTTTAAGGTTTATAAAATAAAAGCTGATATGCTTGGTATTCAAAGCAGCTCACAAGACAGAAGACTGTTTGCTTATATGACAAATCCCTGGTTGCTGCCACATACCTGTCCATAGGGGCTTAATATATTCTGTCCATAGGGGCTTAATGGGTCAAAAAGAAAGTGGTACAGATTTACAACAGGAAAACAGCACAGGATGACTGAGGGTTAAACCCAGAACTCTGTGTATAGCCTCGTGTCTTAGGTAAAAACCATCAGGAAGGAGTTCTCAGGAAGCAGAACAATCTTGCACTCCCAGAAACATGAGCTGGTTTCTCACCACATCAGCAGGCTTATCTGGTTGCCCATACAAAATCTGAGGGTAGCACAAATGCTCACAGTATGTGCCAATTTAGAGCTGTCAAGGTCAGGGCAGTATATCACCTTCTCTTTTCTTTGCAACTGCAGGAGCAGCTCCAGACCCAAGAGGAAACCATCTATCGAGAACGAAAGACCCGTGATAAGAAGCTGAAGGACCTCAAGAAGCTGATAGAGGAAAAAAGAGCGCAGAATGAGCGTGCAGAAAGACGGGTAGTGTAGGGTCATCTGCTTGCTATGAAGTCACTGCCCCTTCTTTCTCTTTGGGCTGGCTGCAGGTTGAGGGCAGACCTTTAAAATGTTACTGTTTTGGATTACAGCTTCAAGACCTAGTGACTGTGCTGGCTGGGCGATTCTGGGAGTTGTAGTCCAAAAAAGTAATTTTCCCAAGCTGTTTTCAATGGGATATTTTATCTGTCAGGCCTCCTGTGATTCACATGTGTGTACATGTGAACGTAGACACAAACATGGACCTCATCAGCAGTCAATTTCTATTCCTTTGGATACTGACTATGAGAATTATAATCTTGGGACACAACAAGACATGAGACTTAATGCCTCAGTAGCAACTATGTCAGTTGATAGTTTTTAACTGAATAGGAGAACTCCGTACTTCATTTTCATGATGACCATAACACATAGGAAGTTAAGCTTAGGTTTAATTGTTCCTTTCCCAATCATGATCCAGATGATAATCGCACATCCCACACTGCAGTTTGTCTTAGGAAAAGGTGTGTATTAGCTGTTTTATGTGATTCTTATAGATTGCATAAAATTGCATATATTCACTTAGTGTGCTTCACAGAAAGAGCTCTTCTAGCAGCTGGAAATCATGTGGAGCACAACTTTCTGCCATACACATATACTCGCTTTCAAGGTTTTGCCAATATATCATTGAGCTTGTATTCACCCAGGCTAGGAGCTTCTTTGTCTTTCTTTTTAAATGAAAGCTCAGACTTATATAATTTCCGAATTCTGTCCATACGGGCTGAATTGTTGAATGCATACATCACAGCTTATGATAAGGATAGGAAAACTCCATCGCAGAGGCCCAGTATTCTGGGGGAGTTGCCTACCTCGTCCACAGTCTTCTCCTACAGGATCTTTTTCCTCTAACACTGGCTTATTTCCAATCAATGATCAAAGATAACAGGGAGGAATTCTCTGCTCAGCACTAAAGACAGGCTGAAACCCTGCTGTGTTTCCCTCAGATAAAAGGATATTTTAAGGCATTTAAATATTAAACTCCCTGCTTTTCTACACAGTAGGGTATATAGATTTTAAAAGTAGACATATCAAAATGTTTGGACGTGGGTTTATTCCCAAGCAGTCATACTTAGAATTGAGCTGAATTCCATCTTGCTTTAGCCCTGACCCTTATGTCCTTAGTTCTCCCCCTTTCCATTAGAATTCAGTCCATAGGTGCAGAAAAAAATATGTTCAGCTATGATAAAAAGGCCTAAAACAAAAAAGGCCTTGATTAAGTTTAAATAGAACAATAATGAAAGAGATCTCTTTCTCATAACCATGAGGATAATAATTCCAGCCCCTTCAGCCTTCCTGTCTCCTCTGCTTTTGTCTTTGCACACTGTCCATCATACATGGAAGCTGCTCTCAGAACTAGGCCATAGGCATTCCTGGCCCCTTTGGTCCAGGTTTGCATAACTAACTATTCAGACCTACTTCCTACCCACCTCCATTCCCCTTCCACCAAGCATCACATTTTCTTTAGAGGCAGAGGCCCAGTGAATGGGTTTTCACTCATTCCCTCAGAACCTCATTGATCTCCACTTCCAAATAAGAAAGACTTAAGTTGGGCATCCATCTTGGGATTCACCCACCCATCCAGCCACTTACTTACTTACTTAATGTGCAAAACCAGTTTCGTTTACTTTTTCCTGAGTCAGGCTTTAATTGGGGTGACCTGATTAATTGGAAATGGGTGAGTCTAATGGAGATGCTAATAAATCCATAGTTTTTTTTTGTCAGGGCAGAGAAATGGGACTAGCTGATCTTTGGAACTAGAGCCTTTTGCTAACCTGTATGACATTCAAAGGTGATCTTTGGGCCCTTCTTGATTTTCCTCCACACCCAACCACCTTAGCACCTATTGTTTGGGTGGTGTCTTCTGTGAGCTGGAATTCAATTGACAGTTTTCTGCATCCCACCAGCTATCTAGAACATAAGCACAATTATATAGAGGTAATAACAAAGTGATTAGAAAGGAATAGTAATCCCGGCAACTCAGCTTTCTATGATCTACAAACCTTGGGCTGGTCCTGGTAATGGGAGCCATTTTTGTAGTAACTACCTGAGGTCCAGGTCTGGTTGCTATAGTGAATACTGGAGAGGGCTCCTATACCTTTAATTATAAAAGAGGATTTTGGCAACCAGGTAACAAGCAGCATGTGCTGAAATTCCCTCTTCCCTTTTACAGTTATTAATGTTATAGGAGCCCTCCCAGTTTTCACTCTGGCAAGCCTAGGTCTGGGGTCTTCATACACCCTTCACCAGAGTTCAAAGCACTGAACACATCCTGTGTGGTCAACCTTCTTCTTCTTCTTCTTCTTCTTTTTTTTTTTTTTTTGGTAACTTCTAACAATTTGAATCTTCCAGTTTTGAAAAAAGGCCAGCCTGGGCCTAAAACATCCCATGGTGGAGGGACCTGGCAAGATTGCCCTAGAAGGCATGGGAAGCATTTGGGGTTTTAAAAACTGAAAGAACTTTTTTGTGCAAACATATGGAGGAGAGGGTGGGGCATCCTTGGGAGCTGCATAAACAGCCTCTAGGTCCAATTGTAGGCCACACTTTCTTCACCTCCTGGCTAAAAAAAAAAAAGTACTTTGTTAAAGTATGTTTTCTCTGTTCTAGCAGTCTCAAAAGGATCGTATCCCATTTGGAACTGAAGAGCTACTCAGAGAGCCCCAGCAGAAGAAAGCAAATCTCATGAAGAGCAAACAAATCTTGTTCACTGCATCAGAGGCCTTCGACAAGATCCGAGCAGCCACTGGTGTTACTGATGCAGATGTAAGAGCTTTACCCCCGTCTTTTCTTAGACTTCTTCTCTGTTGAATCCTTATCTCACATGGAAATGACATTAGACTCAGCACCACACTCCCAGTTCCCTTTCAGAGATGTTGATATTCCTCAATGTATTAGCCCGTGGACTGTCACCATGCAGAACAGGATTGATGGGATGTCTCAGAAAAAATGTCTGACCTCCCATGCCTTCACCAAAAATGTTTCCTGAAAATCTGGCCAAGACCAGTGTGGCATTGAAACTGCAGGTCTACATATACTTACTTGGAAGTAAGCTCTAGAAGTAAATACTTCTGAGTCAGTGTGCTTATGAGTGGGCTGTGCACCTATTTCAAGCAAAAAGGAGCACATGTTCCTACAATATTGTCAGCTCTGTAAAAGTTATTCACAAATTCTGTTTTGAAGCTATCTTTCCTGCTTGCACCCCCAGCTTCAGGGGGAAGAGTAAGCTGTTCTTGAGGGAAGGAGTGGCCCCCTTTTTCCTGGTGGCATTCACACAGTACCCCAAATTTACCACCCAGTATTCTCACTAAATTAGAAATGAAGCAAGGTCAGCAGCTACCTAGAACTTGCCATTGTACAATTCTTGCTCATATTCTTTTAGTGTAGGGTGGAGGGCGTTCATGGGGGACGGGGAGGGCTTTGCTTTTTTGCTGCACTCCAGACTAACTCAACAGGAGGACAACAAACAGAATTTACATGTGAAGTATTCCAAACCGAACTAAGTGTAGCTGCCCCACTCAAAGTGGTAGAAGGCATTTTCTGAGCACTTTCCTCTTCTCTTAGTATTGACCTGTGACTTCTCACTCTCATTTTTCAGCAGCTCCAGCAAATCCCATGACTATTGCCTGCTGGTACACACTTGACGCAACAAGTCAATAGTTGCTCAGGGCACTAATCATTCATGTGTGACGGCAAAATTTGCTCTCCATGCACCAGCTGCTGCTAGCCAATCAAGGCTTCATAGCCACCTCTGTGGCAGGCTGTCATCTTCTGATTTCCATTCATAAAATCTGTCCTTGCCTTGGGAAAAGAGTCAGTTTTGCTCATTACCTTGGCCTTCTGACACTTGTTTGGGGTCTGGTTGTGAATTAAGCTTGTACTTGACCTTTCCAAAGTGCCCCTTCTGCCCAGTCCTGCTCAGGCTGGTAATAAAAAGCAGTTCTTGGAAAATTGCACTTAGGAGGTCCTTTTATACCTCTAGTCAGGCCTGCCCATCTGTGTACTCAACAGGAATGCTGCTGTACCAGCAGCAGGCTCAGGCTTGCAGCCAAGCTATATCTGCAGAATCAATTGTTGCTTCCCAGCAGGAGTCAGAGCTGACAGAAATCAGTCACTAGTATGGTTTCAAGGCACTTGCATGCTGGACCCATGGAGGGCAAAAGGCCAAGGGCATGAAACCTGGATCTGTTCCAGCAGTGCTGGGGAGAGGAAGGATGTGCTTGTATGGCAGGGTTGAATTAGCTGAACCCCAACATCCTGGTAGGGTGGTGAAATTAATGAACATTAGAAATTTCATCTATTGACTATGCTGGGGAAAATGTTTGTTCTGCTGCCCTCCCTGCCTCCCAGTTCAAAGCCAATAAACAGTTGTGCTTCTGCAAAATACAGTGCCACAGACCTAGCACTTTCTGTCAGCTTGGTGTCTGGATCAGTCTTGAATGTGTTTGATGGATGAGGAGAGCCACAAGATAACCAAACCTGTTAGGCTCAGAACATTATTATATTAGCCCAGGTTACTGGCACCTCTCTCCCACACACATGGCATTTTCCCAGACCCTTGGGCATTCAAGGGCTTTTGAGATCATCTTGTTCACAACCCTGGCAGCAGTCCTAACCAAATGGATGCCCCCTTTTAAGGCTGTTGTAATTTGAGGATGTGCTGCCAGAAACCCATCCTTTTGTCCTTTACCTTATCTTTGCAGTCCCTTGCTTCACCCCATTATCTGAGCTATATACCACATACTCCTGAGCTGGTAGTTGTTCTCCATTCCAATGGACCTGCTTGAGCTATAAGAATGGGCCTTTGATACAGCCTAGGTTCCAACTGATGGCCAAGCAGAGCTAAGAAATTTTGCTGGCCTTTAGTGTTTCCTTTTGCTGAATATTGTGGGATGTGAACCTAACTGCTATAATCAGTAAGATATGCAGACTTCCCTTAGAACTGTGTGGAAGCTACTGTCCTACATATTTGTCAGTCCTTATATTCTCTTGACAGGATGTTGTGGCCTGCTTCATGGCTCAGGAAGAAACCTTCAAGCAGCTGGAGGTAATGAAGAATGAGAACGAAGATGCCCAGGTTCGGCTTAAAGAGCAGAGGGATGCATTGCAACGTGAACTTGAACACACCAAGTACTCAGGAGAGGCCCGGAAGGTGGGGTAAGTTGGTTCCTTAGCATGCTTGCTTTTAGTAACAGGCTTTGCCACACCTGGAGAGAGCAGGGCATGCTTGCCATCAGTCATGCAGCATGTGGTAATCACTGCTTCCTCCAACCCACTTTGAAGGCATATATACTGGTTAAAGTCATGAGGACTAGGATCTGGGGCTCATGACTTATCTTTTGGGTTTCACCTTTTGCTTCAATCATCGCCAGGGCCCAGAACCTGATGAAAGAATTGTGTGAATACCGGAAGAGAGATGAAAAGAGGCAGAATGCAACTCAGGAAGAACTAGATAAAGTGAACCGTTTTCTGCTTGATGCCAAGGCTGGAGTAGAACATTTGGCCTCCAAAGTACAGCACATCAAACTGGTGAGTATCCTATTTCATCTAACTGCTGCAGCCACTTGCCCTCATACCTGCTATGCATCTTAGTTCCTTGAACCAGCCTAATGTGGAAGAAACAGAAGTTTTTGGTCTGTACTGCTTGATAGCACTTCTCACCTGCTCCCTTCCACCAGACTCTGCACTGTGGGGAGCTGACTGAGACACTTCATGGGGGAAGAGTAGAATGAAAATGTAAGCAGGACAGATTATTGGTTGTAGGAGGGGCTATAAGGCAGAATTCCTTGGTTCTGTGCTGACCAAAAAGGTAGGCTGTAAGGTGGAGCAACTGAGAAGCAGGATTTCTAGGTTCTGCTCTATTTCTTTCTCCTTTGTGGCTCCAACAAATAATTTTTCAGCAAACTCTTCTGTGTTTCCCTTCTGTATTCTGCAAGTGGTTCTTAACCCTTTCTTTACCCCTTTAAATATTCTTTGTCGCCACTGACCCCCAAGGCTTAACTGAAGATTTAAAACCCCATCATCATCATCATCCCTGAACGTTGAACCATTAACAATTACACTACCCATTAAACCTTCCCTCAGAATTGCCAGAGAGAGAGGGGAGGCTTCTCTCCTGATTCTTCTCACCAGTATGCAGCTGGAGTGGATTGTACAGCAACATGCAGAGCCAGCCAGCCTGCATTTGTCTTGGCTCCTGTCACGTGGCTGCTCCACTGTGGGTAGGAAGTGGGTTGAGCAGCCTTCAAGCCTTTGTAGACCCCCTGTGAGGACATTGCAGCCCCTGGAGGTCCACAGACCATAGGTTAAGAACTACTGTGCTAGGCCAACAGCTAGTGAACATCTCTTATTTTCCCTAGGAAGATAGCCGCTTTGCTTCCACTGAGTTTGATGAGAAAGCCACTGACTACGTCCTTGACCTCCTAGCCCAGACAGAGGAGAAATTTCTGTACCTGCTCGAATTCCTCAAGGACCGAGACAAGCAAGAGCTTCTCAAGAGAATTGAAGAAGTGGAGGTGGGTCCAGAGCTAGCGAACAGGTCCAGACAGATTCATTTTCTCAGTAATTCTTTAACTTGATATTACCGTCTCGTTGGGAATCTATTGTCTGGGTGGGGTAATATAGTAACATACTCTCCCATTCACCAAGTATTTTCCCAAAGCAACACTACAGCTTTTTAAATGAGACAGTATGGTATGTTCATGGGTTTTTTTTAAATTTACAAATATACAAGCAGAGCATTTTGACAACAGACTCCTAAGGTAGTCAGACCAGCTGTAAATTCTGCATCACGTTCCCAGAGCGAACAACTTCCCCCCTCCCCCATGAATGCATCCATTTCCATTAAGTTCAGCTACAAATTATCAGCTCTTATCTATTCCTGCCCTACCTAATTTCAAACTGGCACTAAACATTTTCTGTCTCCATCCCTTTAGTACTACAAAGTGTCACACACACACACACAACTGTAGTTGATAACATCTTTTTAAGCAGGGTAGGCAAAGGGTGGTCTGCAGGCCACATGCAGCCCCCCAGAGGTCACACCACATGCACCCTAGGGAACATGGGAGCCTTTTCCTCATGTTTTTTTACCCTCTGGGCCATTTTAGGCTCAGGAGAGGCCTTTTTAAAAAACAGATAGTGAAGAGGAAGTGATTCCCGCTCACCTCCTGCTGTGAAAAAAGGCCTCTCCTGGGTCTAAAATGGCCAGAGGGGACCTAAACTTGATGAAAATGCTCCTATTCCCCCATAGGGTATTTGGGGTAAAAGTTTTATTTATTTATTTGTGAGGATGCAGTGGGGGTGCAGCCTTCCAAGGTCTCCTGTGTGGGTTAATGCAGTCGTCTAGCACCCCGCCATTGCCCACCCATGTTCTAAACTAAGGAAACAAAAATTTCTAGGTCATCAAGGCTGCACTCTGCTATTAAGAAACATTAAGGTTCTTTTATTAAATCAGGAAGCACTTTACGCAAAACATCAGCCATTCAAAATAATTAGAACAGATAATACTTCTTAAAGTAACACTTTAACAATCATTTTATTTGATAGGCTAGTTCTCTTAACACCATATTACAAATAGAAGGGGAGACTGAGAGAAAGTAATGGTTTACTATGGAAGTTTATTGAAAATCTGAACTGATGACTTTTCAGTTCATATCTCATTTCTTAGCCATTACACAATAGTAGTGCTTTGTTATCTCTCGCTTTTTTTAATGTGATGTGTAGTACATTTTCGTAAATAATCTTCTGCCTGCGATTCTGATGCAGTCATAGTTAGACTTGGAGGAAACCAGACAGTATTGTTGGGCTAGCAGCTCTGTTAGTCTTTGCCCCAATTTCTACCCTCCCTCCCTTCCATTCTCAGACTGCTGCAGTCTTAAATTCACCCTGTGTTATTGTTTCAGTTCCATTCGAAACTTGAGAGGAGGCTGCCTGCCTATAACACCAGGGTCAAACTGCCCACTGCTCAGAAACCAGAGATGTATTATGGTAAGTACATTACTGAGTCTTGATTAGGAGTGTGCAGGTCTTCTAACACACAGCTGTGGAACAGAAAGCATGTGCACAAGGAAATCCTTCCAGGAGAGGCAAGCTCTGTTGCTGCTCCTGTGGCTCTGAATCTGCACAGTTTACAAGTCACAGTAGCACTTCTCCACAGGAAGGCACAGTGTGAAGCCTGAACAGTACACCAGGAGCTTAAAGTTAGTATCTCAGTATGAGTGTGGACTGCTTGTATTCTTACTCCTGCCACACTTCTTTGCTGGTGCAATATGCATTCATGGACCCAGAATGTAGCTTCCTGAGATTTTCCATTTTAATTCTTTTAAAAATATGTCCAAAACAAAACTGCAAGCTCCTTGCCTTTATGGCTGTGGAGGTAGGCACAACAATGTGTAGGCAATGCCTGATCCTGCTTCTGGAATCGGATAGATGGCTACATAAGAGTCTCAGTGCTGAGGGTGAGACTTCAGAATAGAACTCTCTTGGTGTATGCAGCACTTTCTCAGCACTCGTGGAGGAAAACATCGGTGGTAGGAGGAGAAGCCTTCTGGAACTGTTTCTCAAGTGCTTTACTGCTGGGGATGAAGTGTCATTGGAAGCAAGGCACTCTGGAAGTGATGGCTTAAACCGTTGCCTCTGCCATAGTGCATGTCTTAGCCATTTTTCTAGGAGTACCTTGCCCCAAAGACAACTCCCACTAAAGTCAGGCATTTGGGAAACAGGAAGCACAGAGCTGGAAGTCTTCCTCTGTCACTGCTGACTTTTTATTCCTTGTTTTGCCACTGGTGCATCCATAGTCTTTTTCTTCTGGTCACAGAAGATACTTTTGCTTCCACCAATGTAGCTGAACCACTAGCAGAGCCAACAGCATTCTGGCCCTAGTGTTTTCAGTCTACATATAGATAGTAACACCAGAACAAATGCACAAAATGCAGATTAAGTTGTACAAGGCAAGAGGAATTGTGCATACCTGAATAATTTATGCAGAGTGTAGAATTCAGATTTCTTTTTTCCCCAGTATTTTGAGAGCTTGGGTGCAGAATTTTTAATTTTTTGTGCACAAGATGCACTCTTGGTCTTAGCCTATTGTAGGCTCTTTGGTAGTTTCCAGTTAGAGCTCTGAGTTAGTGCAAGCCCCTTCTAGTGTGTGGCACAAGCCTTCTCTGTATGTAGTATCCATGGTCTTCAGCACATGCCTGCACACATCTATCTCCCATGAAGCCACAGTTGTGGATTGCAGGCACAGTTAGTTATCTTTGAGGTCTCTCAGATCTGGGCTTTGTTACAGGGACAATCTATCTTCAAGGTTGTGGATCCAGTGTATGTGGTTAATGCCTTAATGTGATTCCTGGCAGTGGTCCCTTGGGCTTGGGACCTGAGCTTTGTGTCCCCGTGACTATGTGGCACCACCAACTCTTTGGTCTCTTCACAGATGAAGAGGACAGTGGGGAGGATGACGCGGATGTGGTGACCCGTGCAGCCCTGAAGCGTCAATCCCAGCAAATTGTAGAGTCCAAGACCAAACGTCGGAACCGCTACAGAAAGAAGGATGGGAAGCTGTGACTGTCCTGTGTAGGCCTCCTTTTTAAGCTCCTGCTGCAGACCAAAGTCCTTGGCTATTAAAGATGCCTCCTAGACACTGGCCTTCTGTACGAGCCAGTTCCACCTTTCATTTCCATCACCTGCAGGGCCCAGAAAGAAGAGGAACATGACCCCTTATGGATCTGTTCCCCATCCCTGGGTGGAGCTGGCGGGGACCCACAGTGAGCTGCAACCTGTGTTTTGCTCCTGCTCTCCTGCCTTTGGTTTCTTCAGTGCAGGTGGGTGAGGAGTGACCCCAACACTCTTAAGGAGAGAAGGAAGAGGCATGTAGCTGCCCTCCAAGTGAATCTAGCCCCCTGCCATCCCAAGACTAACCATGAAAAAAGAAGCCCCTTCCACACCCTTTGACTATTTCTGCACCATCACCCAGAACCACAATTGGCCCCTTGGCCTTTGCACACTCAGAGGGAGGTAGACTGGGGGGCTTAGAGGCAGTCTCACTCAGTGGAATAGGGCCACTGAGTGAATTGTTTGCTGTGTTTGATATGCAATAAACCCAATTCAGGCTGAGTTGCCCCTGTGTGTGTGCCTCTGCCAAGTGTGGGGTGGTTTGCATTTTGAAGTGGGGCCAGTACTCTACAGGCCAGTGCAGTAGGTGGCTTTGAGGCTAAGCTTTTTGACTTTCTGAAGTGAGTCTGCTATGCACAGATCAAATGTGAGTGTTGAACCTTTTGTCAGATCAATCCAACTTACAAATGGCCACTGGCAACTCCAAATCCAGAAAGCATGGGCAAGAGTGTCCAAAGGAATTTATCCCAAGTGGGGGTGAGTGGTGGGTGGGAAGCTGCATATTAGTATATTAATATAATTTGTGTGCATACCATGCACTTCTACAACACACCTGTGCATTTTAGTTGTGTGTGGAAGAGTGTATGGATAGGCTTTGTTCCTTAGTGCCACATTCAGTGGTATTTAGAAGCCAGTACAAACTGTGGAAGTAAAGTGGTCAAAACATGAGATTTGACAGCACTAATATACAACGGAAGAGGCATCATGAACCCAAATAACACTTTTATGTAGAGTGAAGAACATTAAGAAAAAATAAAATACCTAAGATGACTGTCAGTGGGGGGTGGGGAGGGACCCAGACAAACAAATACAGTATTTAAAAGCGTACTGGATATTTTCTAGCATTGTTGTCCTTATAAGATTGATAGCTTCACAAGATTTGTCAGGAGAAGGTTTCCATGCTCCAGAATGGTTTCATTTATCTTGGAGATGTTGGTAAATACTCTGTAGACATCAACAGTGGGGCCTATAGGGAGTGTCTTTTGCAGGGGGGAGAAGATAACAGTACATTTGATCAGGATTAGGAGTTCTAGAGGAACCAGGATGTTTGTTTCACTTTTCACATAAATATCAACCCACTTCTTACATTAGCAAACATAAGACTTTTACACAACTTGAATTTTGAACTGTACAAATGTTCTTTCAGAAATACACATTTTGTATATGAAATTATGGCCCTCGGTCCCTTAATAAATTGTACTGCTGCTGCAATCAACTTCATACCCCTTGCATTTCCTACAAAAAATCAACACTAGGAGAAACAAAATAAAAACACTGAACTACACTGTTGGGTTTTCACAGAGCCCTTTACCTCCCTCCAACAAAAATACTGATATTTCTTATTTTAATATGTATAATTGATGGGGTTGCAGTCACTCCCTATTTCAGCAGGTAGAAACAATGGCTTTAAAATGAGCCAAGCGTGCCTTCTCTAGGGAAAGGGTGTTTCAGCCATTGTCATAATGGCTTAATGTATTGACTAAAAACACTGAAACAAATGGTGTCTACATGTTTTGCCATGTATCACAGGTTCTAGAAGGGTTTAACTTTTGGTCTGAGGAGGAAAAAGAGTTGGGAATCTGGGAATCATGTCTTGCTGAGGGAGGTGATTTCCCCCTTGCCTTTCCCCCTGCAGATGCACATGCCTGCTGTGATAAAATGTCCAATAAATGTAGTGGCTAGTATACTACAGGCGGTCTCCTGTTGTTTCCAGGTTATAGAAAGGGAAGTTTGCTATGGTAAAACAAAACAAAACAAAAAACCTGGAAGCTATTGCAACCAAGCCCAAAATGAAGATCTTAGTTATGCAAGCATGTAGTCCCCCGTTAGTTCTTTGTGTCCAAATCTTGTAAAATTTGCAAAAGCAGCATCATTTAATTAAAACAAGCAACAATCATCTGAGCTGACTTCAGGACCAGGTGAGCTCTTCTCCAGAACAACACAGAGAGCTCAAGTCACCAGAATCTCCATAAAGATAGTCTCAGAGGTTGCTTTAAACCTCTTGCTGACTAGCTGGATGCCTACCCATCTGTGTACATTACAGTGATGCTAAATAATTTAGGATCCCATGCCCCCCTGCAGACACTAAGGTGTACAGCTGTCACTACCATCAGTCACATCACTGAGATAATGCTGAATTAAAGGACCAGGACACCCCAGACTGCTCCTCTGATGGCTCTTGCCAAGCTCCCAATAAATTCAACCTAACACAAACAGATAGGCAACCAGTTTGCCTTGGCCTTGCAGATCACATGCTTTAATCATTACATAGTATAACCAAGCCTGTCTTCACAGCAAATCAGTTGTTTAGGAGCAGAAGGTACAATCTTCACTCTGAACTACTGAGTTAACTGCTAAAATTGCATAAAACTTGTTGAACTGCTTCAGTTGCTCCATTGCCTTTGCTTGAGGTTTGCTTAGTACAGTCCATCCCTTCTCCCTCCC
This sequence comes from Gambelia wislizenii, assembly GCA_030847615.1. Classification (NCBI taxonomy): domain Eukaryota; kingdom Metazoa; phylum Chordata; class Lepidosauria; order Squamata; family Crotaphytidae; genus Gambelia; species Gambelia wislizenii. Next base: position 267,320,100 of record JAUMIR010000002.1, read on the forward strand.
TTACTCACACTCTGTATGGAGAGCACTTGATTCTGAGGCTGCTGGTCAAAAGGACTTAGGACAAAAGGCAGATCTACTCCTCCACTCCCTTCACCCCCACGTTGCCATTTACGCCCGGGGAGCAATCCCGAGGGCAAAGGGGGGAGGGAGGGGGATCTCTCCTCCTCTCCCTTTGCCCCCACGTCACCATTTCTGCCCTGGGAGCAATCCTGGGCAGCGATCCTGGGGGCAAAGGGCAGAGGGAGGCAAGATCTCTTCCCCTATCCACCCCACTGATGTCGCCATAATTGAATAATTTAATCTGCGGATGGTGAATCAGTGGATGCGGGGGGTGCTACCTTGGTGCTTGGGTGTAGAGCTTGGGGAGAGATTGTGCTCATGCTGACCTAGTCATACGAAGCAGACAGGCATCCTCAGTACAGACCACAGCCTTGGGGAGGCATGCATGAAAACCACTGGTGGAATTCTGCTTCATATTTTTATCACAACATCTCAAGCAAACTCACCAGCCAATTACAATTTAGAGCCTCTCCAGACAAGAAAATACAGTAGTCTCTGAAAGTCCCAGGTTGTGTTCCTCTGCAAACTGATATTATTTTAGAGATCTACCTGACTTTTTCCCCCATCTTAAAATATTCCCAGGGAACTCCTGACATTATCAAGGACTTTTAATTCCCACTCCCTGGGTTATTTCAATAAACCCAGTATTTCCCAAAATGAAATGTATCTCTCCACAGCTGTCTGTTTGTATTATACTGTAACTAGTTAAGATGGCCACTGCCAAGAAACACAGCAATTGTTTCCTGGATCCAGATTCATCAGAGATCAAGTGAAGAAAAGCAGAATGCTAGCAATAAAAGAAAATTATACTATTGCAACATTTCCTAAGCACTTTAACTCTTTAACTATAACTCATGAAAAATACTGTAATTAAAAAGGGCTCAGTGGAAATTGGTGAAAGTCGATTTCCAAAACTTTTCCCTGAGTCTAGATGTGACTGTGAGCAGGAGGGGAAGGAAGAACACAAGGGGCGGGGGTGTGTGTGAGGGAAGCCCAGGATTTTCCAAAAAAAAAAAAAGAAGAAGAAGTTTGAATGCAAAACCATGACTATTCAGAGACTTTTCCCCTTTCTAAATAAGTTCTAGGAGCATGCTAACATTTACAGTATTTGTACAGTAGTTGAAATGTGGGGGGCCCCACATTTGTAGCCTCTATTTTCCCTGTCCCTGCAAAAGCACCTCATTTCAGAAATTTTGTGCTGGGTAAGGGGGTTAAAGGTGGGTATGGAAGTAGACAGCCAAGGCTGCTTCCAGATGGGAGCTATTTAGCACCACCAAACTATTGCTTTCCATGTAGTACTGTACTTACTTCCAAGTACTAACCAGGGCTGACCCTGCTTAGCATCCAAGATCGTACAGCATCTGGTGCCTTTAGGGTATTTAGGCCCTACTCCTATTTCTATTCTATTTACACTTCTCCCATTTTTCTTCCAAGGAACCTAACACAATACTCCTCCCCTCCACTTTATCCTCACAGCAAACCTGTGAAAAAAGTTAGACTGAGACTCAGCGACTGCTCCAGTGAACTTCATGGCTAAGCAAAAACTAGATTTCCTGAGCCTCAGCCCAGTGCTGTATCTACTATACCACCCTTCCCCACGGATGGGCATCAAAGGAAAATTCTGTGCTGGCCTCTCAGTGTCTTAAAAGGCCCTGTTATTACTTTTATTTTATTTATTTATCTCATAGAATTGTAGAGTTGGAAGAGACCACAAGGGCCATCCAGTCCAACCCCCTGCCACGCAGGAAATCTTGATCAAAGCATCCCTGACAGGTGGCAATCCAGCCTCTGTTTAAAGACCTCCAAGGAAGGAGACCCCACCACGCTCCAAGGGAGTGTGTTGCACTGCCGAACAGCTCTTACTGTCAGAAAGTTCCTCCTAATGTTGAGGTGGAATCTCTGTTCCTGGAGCTTGCATCCATTGCTCCGTGTTCCAGTCTCTGGAGCAGCAGAAAACAAGCCTGCTCCATCCTCAGCATGACACCCCTTCAAAAACTTAAACAGGGCTATCATATCGCCTCTTAACCATCTTTTTTCCAGGCTAAACATACCCAGCTCCCTAAGTCTCTCCTCATAAGGCATGGTTTCCAGACCTTTAATCATTTTAGTTGCCCTTCTCTGGACATGCACCAATTTGTCAATATCCTTTTTGAATTGACAAATTGGAGCATGTCCAGAGAAGGGCAACTAAAATGGTGAAAGGTCTGGAAACCATGCCTTATGAGGAGAGACTTAGGGAGCTGGGTATGTTTAGATGGTTTTTTTCCATTTCCGCAATGTGAGGGTGGGGCTCTTACACGTGAATACAGGGCTGTTGTAATCAAGATCCATGTGGTAAACACACATGAACTACACTGAGCATTAAAAGGTGCATATATTAAAGGCACACTACCTTAAATGAGTGCACATGGCCAAGAGAGGAGTGGTCTCTGCCTACACTGAGATCCCTCTAGACCAGTGATGGGCAACCTTTTGAGCCTGGTGTGTCAAACTTCACCAAAAAACTGAGCAGAACTCGGGTGGTGTGTCACTTAGAGGAAAAATCATTATTTCGCGATATTTATTGTTTAAATAACATAAATGTATACAGTTGCCCCTCCACATTCGCAACTTTGACTATTCGCGGAAAGCCTCCAACCTGTAAGTTTCCCCCCTCCCTTCCCAAGGCACCGACGGGCTTCCCATGAAGCCTGTTGCTGCCTTGGCAAGGGGAGGGTAGAAAACCTCCCACCCACACGCGCCCCCCCCTCCCTTCCGAAGGCACCAATGGGCTTCCAAGGCTCCCACCCGCTGCCTTCCCCAGCAGTTCCGAGGCAACTCCGGAGCTTCGAAGCCCTGGAGCCCCCTCGGAAAGGCCAGAGAGAGGCTGGGCAGACTCCCTCCCTCCCTCCCTCCCTCCTGGCAGCCCGGCCGCCACCTTCCCGGCCTTTCCAAGGTGGATCCGGGGCTTCGCAGCCCTGGAGCCCCCTCGGGAAGGCCGGGGAGAAGCCAGGCAGACTCCCACCCACCTTCCTGCCCACCCGCTGCCTTCCCCAGCCTTTCCAAGGCGGCTCCACGGCTTCAAAGCCCTGGAGCCCCCTCGGGAAGGCCAGGGAGAGGCTTGGCAGACTCCTGCTGACCTGCCACCACCTTACCCAGACTTTCCAAGGCGGCTCCAGGGAAGCAGGCAGGCCTCAGGGGGGGTGGTGGCGATTGGGGCTTCATAGCCCTGCCCGCCACTTTCCTCCCCCCTCCCACCCTCCATAAAGTGGTGATCGGGGCTTTGAAGCCCCACCCGCCACTTTAGGGAGGGTGGTAAGGTTGTGGGGGGGAGGGGAGGAGGCCTAGCCGCATGTCACCACAGATGGCTACACGTGTCAGTGGTGACACACGTGTCATAGGTTTGGCATCACCGCTCTAGACCAACTGAACTACAACAGAAACAACATCTGATACAAAGCGTAGGCCTGTGACTCCAACACCATCACTTTTCTTTTCTTCTCCTATATGATTTTTTAAAAACATTTTTGCCTCATGAAGAAGCCAAGTGGAGTTTCGAAAGCTTACATGATGTGTTTTGTGCATTTTGGTTGGCTGATAAAGGCATTCTCTTTTGTGGATTTTAGATTTTGTTTTATTATACTGTATTGCCTACAAAACTACCCCTGAATGTGCTACTTTAAATTAGTTGCACATATCACAGGGTCACTTGCTCATTTACTCTCAAAGTGTGCTGTGTCCAATCTATCAGGACCATCATGTGTAAGTAAGAGAACTTTGCCTAAGTACCTCACCAGATCCCCTAGCCTTCTTGTTGTTAACAGTCATTAACTCGATGTTGACTTATGGGAACCCTATGAATGAGAGACTTCCAAGTCACCCTGTCATCCACAGTCCTGCTCAGGTCTTGCAGACTCAGGGCTGTTCCTCAGCCTAATGGAGCTTCATTCTAAAAAGTTATGAATTGGGGAGATTCACATACATGGATTTTGTATCCACAGATTCCACTATCCATGGCTTGAAAATATTTCAGTTTTTTCCCCAAACATCAACCTTTGATTTTGCCATATTATATACAGAAAGCCATTTTACTATGCCATTGTATATAATGGGACTTGAGCATCCACAGATTTGGGTATCCACAGGAACCAAACCCCAGCGGATACCAAGGGCCCACTGTAGTTCACAAAAGCTACCTTTGTTAGAGTGGATTTCCAGCTCTGGTATTCTCGGTCTGAGCTGAGTGTGAGTGGTTTTAAGCTGGTGGGGTGTGTATGTCTGGCCCTCCAGATATCCTTCAATGTACCCCACCCCCCATCCCTCCTCACCCTTGGCTAGTAAGAGTTGCAGTCTACTAACATGTGGCCTCACTTGCCCACTTCAGGTTTAATGTTTACACTCTTCTTTCAGAACTTGGTAATTAACATTTTAAAAATAACTCATTCCCATTATTGGCCTCAACATTTCAATGGTAAGTTGTTGCCATCAGCCCTTCAGGCACTGGGTTTTGTGGCTCATTATGGGGTAGCATTTAGGGCCTAAATATCCTAAAGGCACCAGATCCTGTCTGATATTGGAATTTAAGCAGGGTCAACTCTGGTTAGTATAGTTGTCCCTTCATATTTGCTGGGGTTTGGTTCCAGGACCAACCGTGAATACCAAAATCCGTGAATATTCAAGGCCAATTATATGCAATGGCACAGCAAAATGGTGTCCCTTATATAAGATGGCAAAATCATAGAATCATAGAATTGCAGAGTTGGAAGAGACCACGAGGGCCATCCAGTCCAACCCCCCTGCCAGGCAGGAAATCTTGATCAAAGCATCCCCGACAGAATAGAATCATAGAATTGCAGAGGTTTGCTTTTTGAATTATTTTTAAAGAATATTTTCAAGCAGTGAATACTTAAATCTGTGGATACCAAATCCTTGGATACAGACAGACAACTGTACCTGGATGGGAGACTGCCAAGCAATACCAGGTGCTGTAGGCTATATTTCAGTGGAAGGAATTGGCAAAAGTACCTCCGAGTATTCCTTGCCCAAGAAAACCTGTTGGAAAAATCCAGCATTCTTTCTCCCCCACTTGCTAGCTATCAGAGCAAGTAAGTAATAGATAGGATAGGATTTCCTGCATGCCAAAAAACCTTCCCTTCCTCTCATTCTAACTTTAAAGTCCATGGTTGTAAATAGTTAACAACCAAGCAATAAGACCATGTGACCTAGGCAACCTCCTTTTGGTCTTTGGTCATAAATCTCTCACACACACTTTCTTCTCTCTGCTGCCCTCTCCATCTTGGCTCTCCACTACCATGCTTTCCTTCTCATTGAGATGGTGAGCAAAGATGAACCTATTTCTTATCCAAACCCATTCATTAGTCAGTTAGGATGTAGTTTCCCCATGCATATGTAGATGCATAGCCATTAGTAAAGTTTTAAAGTTTTCTGGGTTTTTTTTAACTTGAAGCTGCCTGCCTCTTTTGTTTGGGTCAAAGCACTGTACGACTGAGTCACATTTTTAAACTCTGCTCTGCTACAACAAAGTTAATTCCTGAAGTTTTAACTTTTAAGAAGTTTCTCAAAAGGGTTACCACCCTGGGACTCTAACTGAACAACAAAACCCTATGAACTTCATGGGGTCACCATAAATCAACAGGTGACTGAAAGGCACCTACACCCACACACATGGGGTGGCATTACTTGTAGTGCCAGTTGGATTTTTGCTCCTGCCCATTACATTGGTCTTAAGATGTGACCTTCCCCTGCACCCTAACTAGTTGCAGCTGGCTACATTGGCTACATCACTTTCTGGCTGTGATCCAGCACAAACAAAGCCACACCGCTGCCCTCTAGGGGCTGAGACTTAAGCTTCCCAGCGCAATAGCAACAGCACTTACATCTCTATACGGCTTTATTGTGCAAAGCACTCCCTAAGCGATTTACAATGTGTTAGCTAATTAATAATAATAATAATAATAATAAAATTTTATTTATATCCCGCCCCTCTGCAACGCAATCGGGGCGGCTTACAATATAAAAACCCCATAGTCACAATACCCTAGCCCCCAACAGGCTGGGTACTCATTTTACTGAGCTACAGAAGGATGGGGCTCTGCCCGATCAAACTCACAACGTTGTGGCCGCAGTACTGGCATTTAACCACTGTGCCACCGGGGCTCCTTGGATGGCCCTGGACCTCGTGAGGGAGGAGACGACCCTCCCCTCCTGCTCTCCCTTGGTTTGATGCGAACTCTGCACCACAACCGAGCTCGGGATTAGGATGTCTATCCAAATGTGGTGGTGCATGGCCGGGCATTTTGCTCCCTTGCTTGCCTTGTTTCAAAGAAAGCAAGAAGGCGGCCTGTAAGCGGCTGGTCAATGAGGGGGCACGCCTTTCGGTTGATGCCTGAAATGAAACGGAGGTGAGGTGCAAATGGCTGTGTGTCCCAGAGCCAGTTTAAGGCACTGGAGGCATCAGCATCCGCAGGGGCCCCCATAATTTGGGGGAGCCCCGTCGTAACGCTCCTCCTGCTAAAACATTATTAGTAATAATCTGAATATCCTGTACTGTGAATAGCTTAGGTTAAGTTAGGTTACATTGACCTGAGATAAACATATGCCCCCCCAAAATAAAGCATTGCAGCCCCCCCCAATCCCTTAAACTAGTCCTGGCGTGTCCCATCTGCCCCACAGTGGGGCGGGGTTTATACCAAATGGAGAGGGGGAAAGGCAAAATATGTTTTAAGTTGCCTGTCAATTTATGGTGACCCCCATGAATTTCATAGGATTTTCTTTTTATGGGGGAGGGTGGGGGTGGGTAGTGCTTTTAGCTGATATTGTAGAGTTTTAATTGTTGTAAGCCACTCCGATTGTTTTTAAGCAGAGGGGTGGGGTATAAATAAATATTATTATTATTATTATTATTAGGCAAGATATATATATATATATATATATATATATATGCCAGCTGCACTTAAAAATATATATATTAAGATCACTGATTCAGAATTTGCCCCCAACAGAGGGGCATATATATATATATATATACATACATACACACACACACACACCACACTGGTCTATATGTATGTATGTGCGTGTGTGGTTGTGTATAAACAGACCACTGTATATTGGGTATCTAGGCCTCCACCCAGAAAGAGCTTCCTCTCCGCCCACCCACCTCCGCGATGACTCTCCAGGGGTCTGGCTGGGGCTTGCCCTCCCTCCCTCCCTCCTCCTCGGAAGACGAGGGGCCAAGCCAAGCCAAAGCCCACCGGAGAGGACCTTGCCCGTCCTCCCCCGGCGGCTCTGCTGTGTCCCGGGCCGCTTCGCCTCCAGCCCGGGCGCCCCCTCCTCGGCCCCTTGAAGAATTCCGGGGGGGGGGTCTGCCTGGGAAAGCTCCCCAAGGCAGTGGCAGACCCCGCCCCTCCTCCCTCCCACTCCCCCCCCCACCGGGGCTGGCCAACCGGAGGGCGCGCTCGCTCCTTCCCAGGCAAGAAGCCAAGCGGCGGGCGGACGGAGCCGGAGCCGGAGCGGAGACCCCAGGATGGGCAAAGCGGAGCTGGCAATGGTACGGCGGCGGCGGTGGGGGGAAAGAGGGAAATGCAACGGGTACAGCTCCCCTCCGGCCACCCTGAAGCCTCACCTGTCGAATGAATCCCTGGCGCTGCTCTCGAAATCTCGGCTGGCTTCTCCCCCTCCGCCCCGTTTGCGACGGATCCCACTCGAGAATGGCATTTTCTGCTCCACAGGCGGCTCCTGCCTGGATCGGACCACCGCACCACCATGGGTGCAAGTCCGGTTGGGAAGGATGGGCGGTGTGGTCCGTCGCACCAGGAGGAGGCTGCGAGGATTGATGGGGAAAGCTGGATTGAAGCCCGTTTAGAGGATGTTATAGAGTCATAGAGCTGGAAGAGACCCCCAGGGGCCATCCAGTTCAACCCCCTGCCATGCAGGAATGCACAATCAAATCATCCCTGACAGATGGCCATCCAGGCTCTGTTTAAAAACCTCCAAAGAAGGAGACTCCACCACACTCCAAGGCAGTGCATTCCACTGCCAAAAAGCTCTTACTATTAGAAAGTTATAGATTCGCCTTGCTTTTTTTCCAGGCTGTGAGACCCTGCTTTGGAAGAGTTTACTTCTGACATTTCGTCTGCATCTGTGGTTAGCATCTCCAGAGAATGGTTGGGTAGGATCCTGTGCCGAGTTTATATCCTGTGAACCCCTGTTGGGGAGGATATGTAAATTTGTGTATTTGAATGGCTAGTAGAAATGCAAGGAGGATTAGTGTCTGCTTGGCTAATGGTTGGTTGTTCCTAACTTGCAGGTGGAATCTCTTTCCTGTAGTTTGACCCCATTGCTCTATGTCCTAAGGTGCATCTACACTGTGGAAATAATGCAGTTTGACACCACTTTAAGTGCTATAGCTCAATCCTATGGAATCTTGGGATTTGTAGTTTTCCAAGTTCTTTAGCCTTCTTTGCCAAAGAGTGCAAAGAAGTGCCTTACTAAACTACAAACCCCAGGATTCTGTAGGATGGAGCCACAGCAGTTAAAGTGGTGTCAAGCTGCATTGTTTCTACAGTGTAGATAGAGCCATAGTCTCTGGATTAGCAAAAAAACATCTGTATATAAATGTCATCTGACCCATCAGTGTCAAAGTCCACTGAGAGAGATGGAAGTTGTGGAAGGCACTAAAGGAAGGGGGGTGATGAGTATAAAAATATTCTGTCCACTAGGACAGTGGTGGCAGTTAGCTTTTGCATTTGTGTGTTGTTGTTTTTTTTTAACTATTCAGGGTAAAAGGTGGTCATGGAAAATGTCCAATTGCTCTGAACCGGAGGGTCTTTAATGGGATGATTACTACTACTACTATTACTACTACTTTTTCTTCACTTTATACCTTACCTTTCCCCAAAAAAGCAGGATTCACATTGGATTACACATTAAAACCCAGCTTGTGGGGGCAATTAGCTAACACACATTGGAAACTGTTTAATGCAGTGTAGATGTGTAAATAGCTATTGCTTAAAACAATTTGTAAGCCGCTCTGATAGCCTTGTGGCTGAAGAGCAGGGTATAAATAACTAAATTAAAAAAAAAAAACACCAGATGCAATATAGTTAAAGCATACCAAAAAAAGCAAAGCTAAAATGGAATTAAACTATTAACCGTGTTGAAAACAGCACAAAACGTACAACTGAAAATAATTTAAAATCACTTTGAAAATAGCTCAGTTACAATGCTCTTAGATGCTCTTTCCTTAGAAACTTTCAGGTCTCAAAAGGCTGTGGGAATGAAAAAAACCCTTTGCCTGCCCATGGAAGAACAGCAAGGAGGGGACACCCTTAGGAAGGGAGTTCCAGAGCCTAAGGGCAGCCCCTTAGGAGGCTGTATCCCACATCCCCACTAATAGCTGAGGGAAAGCCTGAGGGCTGCAATCCTATACAGTACTCATTCTTCCTGGGATAAGTCCTGTGGACATCGCTAAGGGGGCCCTTAGTTCTTCCAAGGATAGGATTGCACTGAAACCCTTTGCAGAAGGCCAGTGGCACTTTTTTCTCTACCTCACCCTAATGCAACAAAGCACAGGGAAGAAAGAAGCAGAGAGAACATGTTTCTCCTCTGGGCTTTATATAGGGATCAGATACTATGTACAGTTGTCCCTTCATATTCACTGGGGTTTGGTTCCAGGACCCCCCATGGATACCAAAATCCGTGAATACTCAAGTCCCATTATATGCAATGGCATAGCAAAATGGTGTCCCTTGCAGAAGATGGCAAAATCAAGCTTTGCTTTTTGGATTATTATTTTTTAAAGAATATTTTTAAACCATGAATACTTAAATCCGTGGATACCAAATCCATGAATACTCAAGTCCCATTATATGCAATAGCATAGCAAAACGGTGTCCATTATATAAGATGGTAAAATCAAGGTTTGCTTTTCAGATTATTATTTTTTTAAGAATATTTTCAAGCCATGAATACTTAAATCCATGAATACCAAATCCGTGGATGTGGAGGGACAACTATACTTAAAGAAATGGTACAATGCAAAGTATAAAATGGAATTTAAAAAAATAACACAAATCCCAGACACTTAGCTTCTAAGCCAGGGTTCCCTGGAACCTTAGGGTTCCACAAGACGTCATGATTGGAATGAATATATATATATATATATATGCCACTGTAGATACAATAATTTTAATTCAAGGATTCCCTGAGATTATCCACAGTAAAAAGATTGAAAAAGGCTGTTCTCATCCTTTGCTTTAAACTTCTTCAGCGACTACCTTTGGTGTCCTCCCAAATAATGACGTATAGCATGCAGGACTTCAGGGCCTAAATGCAATTGCTATTTCACACTATAATATACCAAGTGAATCAACCACAGAGTAGTAAACCAACAGTTACACAAAGCCCATAATCCAATGGATCTCCACAAGAGTTGGATTTAAGCTGGATTTAAGTCCAGCCCTCTCCAGCTCACACCATCCTGTCCCAAGTGACAGTGGTCCTAACATATACCTGAGTGTGTACATGCCTGCAAATAGTACACAATAAGAATGATATGCAAATCTATTCTGGTAGGGCTAGAAACAGCTCCTAAATTAAATCAATGTGAGGGCACATATTGAGACTTTACAAATTGATTCTGAATATTTGAGAGAAGGGTTGCAAATCCTTCCTGGTTTTAATACTGCGGCTCAATGAAAACAGCCCTTCTATCAATGAAAGCAGCCCTTCTATCTTGTGCATCAGTAATTCAAAGATGGCACAGTCACTGATTTTAAGGTATTTATTTTCTTGTTACAAGGATAACAATGGGAGAGTATGTTTCCAACTAATACAGAGCCACAGCATTTAGGAAAACCTAGATGAGCAAAACTACACTTCTAAACTATTGGGCTGTGGTTGTTTTGATATGTACACACCCTGCCTCATGACAGCTGGTGGAGAGTTAGGGGTTGGCTTTGCCTGGCACAGGGCAGGCAGCATGTGGATGGTGGTGGTAGTGGTGGTGTTACCTTTCCAGATCTTGTTAGACCGGTTGGGCCACTCTGCACAGTAGGAAATGTCAAGGAAGGTCACAGGAGTGAAGCAGAAATGAGTGGATAGGGGTAAGGAAACCAATAGTGCAGAAATCCTGCCTCTGGGGTTTGTTTGATATTACTTTACCACCTTTCTCTGAGTCCCTAGGCCCCACTTTTTCTGAAGTGGAAGGAGATTTAACTTGGTTGCAGGATGTGCAATTCTGACCCCACACCAGTATCCCGATTTTATTCTAAGGGAAGAAGGAAGCAGTCGCCTGCGAGGTGCTTACTTCATCCAAAACCAAGCAGCTGTCTTGTGTATTGACAACATTAGTAACTGGACAACACTGGCCTCCTTTCTTGTGTGCCTCTAAACAATAGCACAACATGTGAAATTTAAGCAGATAAAGGTTTCTCCTGACTGTGCTAGGAGGGGAATCTTCCTAAATTCTATAGTGGCAAAATATGAAGTGCAGGAAAACACCACAACAACCCCATAACTCATACCTCCAACTATCCTGATTTGACAGGGACACCCTGATGAATCCTCAGTCATCCAGCATTTTTAACTGCTTTTAAAATGTTCCCATATGGCCAAGATGGCAAAAATTATTAATGTGGAAGAACACACACCACAAGCTAGGAGAGGCTGCAACAGTTTGCTTTTGCCTGAGACTACTGAGGGCAAGAGTATGCCCCTCCTCTTCTTTTCCTCCTGTTGAATTAACTGAGTGCAGACTACTTTTGCACTCTGAAGTCAGTTTGCAGCAATTTAAGCAAGCTGAGGATAAAGCAGGAAAGTGAGACATTTTAAAAGAAGCTGGAAAAGTGAAATGACAGAGAATTAATCAGGACTTTCTCTGCCAAATCAGGACAGCTGAAGGGTATACCATAGGCTATTGCTATGGCAGTTACAGTGGAGTCATAGATAATTGTGTAGTATGAAAGAGTCCTTGATTGTCTGCTAGCAGCTTAAGAGTTATAGAGCCAGTCTGACTTCCCTTAGGAGGGATTTCCACAGCTGGAGTGTTAAACTACTGAGAAATTCCTGTCTTGTGTACCACCACTGAGACTCTCAGATTCCAGACAGGTTAATAGGTGAGGAAAAGGTCTTTCAGACATCCTGTTCCCATACTGTTCAGGGCTCTGTTGTTTTTTTAAGCTTAGGAGTAAGGCCAGAGGAAAAAAACTAACCTTGTTCATTTAGGTCAGTTTCCCAGCATGATGTCCATTCACTGAGCTCAATACACTTGAAAATGCAAATCCCATTGAAAAAGGATGCAGGAGCATTGCAGTATTTGCTGTTTGTTTTTTAAAAGAATGGAACTAAATCTTAAGAATTCTCCTGTCTTAAATTTGCTTTCTCACTTTCCCCCAAACCCCGTTGGGGTGTGTGTGTGTGTGTGTGTGTGTGTGTAGCTCTCTCTCTGGCTTTTCTTCACAAAGGAAGATTCAGGAACGACTCATCCCAAGCTTTCTTCAAGTGTGCTGATGACTAAAAAGGCCAATCCAAGATAAACAAGTACGGTTGCAGAAAGCACACCAGAAGGTCTCCTTGGGTGATGTTTCTGGGTTGTGATTCTTTCTGCATTGTCGTTTCTCTTCAAGATGTGTTCAGCGTGAGTTCTCAAATAAGGCTGCAGCATTGTGGATAGTGCATCTCCATGCCTCCCGATGTGAGGCCAGGGTGGACCATTGTCGGTGATCAATTTGGCCAAGCCTGAGATGTTTCAGGTAGTCCTTGTATCGCTTTTTTGGAGCGCCCCTCTTACACTGACGCGTGGCGAGTTCACCGTAGAGTACTATTTTGGGGAGGCAATGGTCCTTCATCCTAGAAACGTGTCCTTCCCAGCGCAGCTTTGTTTATATTTATATATATATATATATATATATATACACACACATACACACACACACACACACATGCACACATACACTATATATATATATATAGATATAGTATATTAAATGAACTTAACATTTCAAATGGTTTAATTTACAGCAGAGATGGGCAGACTTCAGGCTTGGGGCATCTGTTTTGTTCTTTTTGTTAAAACACTGAGTTCTGCTGACTAGAGCCAGGCATAGAATGATGGCTTAGGGGGCAGAGACAGTGATCTACAGCAGAGGTTCTTAAGCTGCGGTTTGTGGACTCCCAGGGGGCCATGACATCCTCACAGTGGGTCCAGGAAGGCTTGAAGGTTGCTCAGCCCACATGACAGGAGCCAAGGCAAAGCCTGATTGATTTGACCTGTGTATTGCTCTTCAATCCACTCCAGCCACAAACTTGTAGGAAGAAGCAGGAGAAAAGTCTTCCCTTCCCCTCCAGTGCCTCTGAGGGAAGGCTTAATGGATGGTGTATTATTATTATTATTATTATTATTATTATTACTGTTGTTGTTGTTGGGGTTTTAAATCTTGAGTTAAGTCTTGGGGGTCCTCAACAACAAAAAAATATTTAAAGTGGTCCTTGGGAAAGAAAAGGTTAAGAGCCACTGATCTACAGGATATCTACAAATATACAGGGAAATAATCAGAGATCAAGGATTCTAATGCAATGCTTTAAAAATGTCCAGCAGTGCATCACAAGAACCTGGCCAAATCAGTGAGTACTCCAGTTTTACTAATGAGGAGCACTGAAACTGAGAAGGAAGCCATTAGCACAAGGGCAATCATAACAGAGCTTTTCTTTCCCCCTTTAAGTTTTACCTGTCTGATAAGTACAGTATTGGATGTCAGAAACCACTGCAGAAACCCTACTGCTAAGTTCCCCAAGATCAACTACAGTAATAGGTTCTGATCTGTCTTCTGCCCACACCTGACTTACCTATTTTAGCCGAGGGGAGACAGTAAAGATAAAGTTGTAAACCCATTTACTAGGGAGTGTAGTAAGTAAGAAAGTATAATTTATTGTATATGACCATAGAATCTATGGCATGATTGTCACAGAAAAGAATAGGTATAGTAAAACAAAATAAATAAATATCACATTAAAATATCACATTAGGTATCACATTAAGATATTTAGTGTTAACACCTTCTTGATTTAAGGTGTCCCGTGTGAACTGGTCATTATGACAATATACAATTCATTCTATTGCATTTGGGTATATTCACACCAGGTTCTGGGGCCTTTCTATTCTGTCTTCTTGGTTGATTGACCAAGGAAGCAGGCCTGTGCCTTGGATAAGGCCAATAGGAAGGTCACGGCTCTTCTAAATATAGTGAGATCTTTGTTATAATGCTAGGGAGTGGTACTACTGGACTTCTGCATAAACATATTTTCTTTCAAAGCAGGCAATTCTAAAAGTATTTTGTCCTAAAATACGTATTTTTATATGCATTTGTTACAGTTTTTGGGTGAGGAAATGGAATGTAAAATATGGAGAATAGTGAGATCTACTGCAGAAATACAGCAGTTTTGACACCTCTTTATCCACCATAGTCCCGGCCTAGGGAATCCTGGTAATTGTAGTTTTGTGAGGTATTTAGCTTTTCTGTCAGAGAACTCTGGTGCCTCATCAAACTACAAATACCAGGATTCCATAGGATAGAATTATTGTAGATAAAGTGGTGTCAAACTGCTATATTTCTGCAGTGTAGACAGGCCCTATGCTTTGATCTGCATTTTATATGAGGAGATGATGTTGTGAAACTGGATCAGTTTGCTTTCAAATGTGGACCCACTAAAACCCTTGACCTTCCCTAATATCAGTTTTCTCTGTTTACATGAAAGTGATACACAGTATGCCTAGCAAAACAAAAATGGGCAATTTTGGAGAGGAACTTGAAAACCCTACTGCCATTTGCTCATTTGTTCTGTTTCTTAAACCCATTTGACTCTATACCCCCTCTGTGCACTGAGAAAGGGCTTAATATATGGGTTTTTCAAAAATGGAAAAGTTGCACCCTTCTTTCTTAGCTGAGAACAGATTCCCAGATTTGTTTATTATTTATCATAAAAGATGTGTGTGTGTATCCTTCTTTTCCATACTAGACACCCAAGATAGCTAAGACTATATAATGGCACCATTGTGACAATATATGTTAAAAACACGCTCTTGATTCTTGGGTGTGCTTCCAGCTTAACTGATATAGGCATTGTCCTGCTCTTCCATGTTTATTTCTTCCTAGCAACCCACAAAACCTGGGGCTCAGCTAGACAGGAGAATTAGCAGTGAAAAATAGCGCCTTACCTCCCTATCGCTGCAGTGTTCTTTTGTGCCCACAACTCATTTGCAAGCTTGCTGGAAGGGAAAATTAATGAGTTTGCAGTTTCCATGGGGCAGCATCCCCGAAAAAAGATGGTGGCTGTGAATGAGTTATCTCCCGAAAATCTCCCTCCATTCTACCCCCGCTTTTTTTTTTTTAATTATAGATACGGAAGAGCCATTTTCCACTTTAAAAAACCTTCTTGCTTTTGCTCTGCCTCTTGAACAATCGTGCACAGGATTGTTCAGTGGCCAAACCTACAACAATGGGGACTCTGGCAGCTTCCTTCCTTGTAAGCCTGCCACTGCTGAGGTCTGACCAATCAGATTTCAGCTCTGCTGTGTGCCCCTTTTTAAATTGGTTGTTCAGACGGCCTGTTACGTGCATTTGCACACAATTTTAAAAAAAGATTGCAAGAAACAGTGAAAGATGTTATTGCGATCTATTTGGAGTTTTTAACCCCCCTGCCTTCTAAATATAGTGAATCCCAGCAGGAGCTCATCTAAACTAAAGGTATTCTGCCCGCATTCTTTCCATTTTTTTTTTTTTGTCATCTAAACAACCCACTAGTCTCTTAGCTCTACTTGTTTCTCTGACTTTCCCCAGACGCCGCTACAGCAGTGGGGTGAAGAAGTGGAAGATGAGGCTATATACAGCATCATCCTTCAGCGTGTGAGAGCAGAACCAGTGGCCAACAGGTCCTGTCACCTGGTAAGTGCCATCTTCCTCCAGGGCACAAATAATGGATCCCTTCCTCCAACACCAAACAGGGTTAGAACTGCTCAGAACTGGCAAAATGTTGCTCCTTCCATCCTACTCTCCCTCCCTCCCTCCTTCCTTCTTTCCTTCCTTCCTTTCTTTTTAGGACTAGAGCTCCCAGGATTTGACCTGCTAGGGGATTCGAGGACTTGTAGTAAAAAAAAGTATCTTTTCCCAAGCTGGAACTGACCAGCAGAGGTATGGCAGGATAATGCTCTTCTGTAAGTCATCTTTGGGCATGATCAAGGCAATCCCTTCCTTCCTTGCCCCCCCCCCCCCAAGTTTATTGACCTCAAGATTTGGAAGATGAGGAGTCTTCATTTTGAAAGGGAGGGAAATGAATAGCTGTGATACATGTGCCCCTCCAGATGTTGTTAGACTCCATTTCCCATGACTCTCAACCAACATGGTCATTGGTCAGGGATTATGGGAACCAAAGTTTAACAACATCCGGAGGGTTTCAGGTTCCCACAAATGGATTAGAACTTCCCATGAATATCAAAGGTTTTGCCATGAAAATCAATGTATATTTTTTCCAGTCAATTAATCTGATTCGAAAGATTAGATTTTTAAAAAGCCCTGCGTGAGTGTCTCGTACATGAAGGGAAGCTGCACCTATGCTGAATGTAAACAAAAGTACCTTACCAATCTGCCACTGGAATACTTCTGTAGAATGTCATTGGAGGATTTCCTTCACATCATCAATGCCTAGCTGCCCCATCATCATCCCCTCACTGTGTTATTCCCTTTCCCCACAGGATGAGCACAGCTTCCCTGCATGTCCCTTTGTACAGTACCGCACCTGCAAGAGACGTGTGTTAAGAGCTGCTACGCTCCCCAGGATGGTGAAGTGGCTGGTATCTGCCAATGTGGAGGGTGATGGTGACTTCATACCCAACTTCCTGGCCACCTATCAGGCCTTTGCCACCCCTGCCCAAGTGCTGGAGCTGCTGCTGCCCTTGGGACCAGACAAGTAAGGCACTGGGTAGGGGAGGCTGGGTGGGATATGGTAGGCACTGGAAAAATGCCAGCAGACATGAGCTCATGGGTGAACAGTTTGATTCTTGGGAAGAGGAGCTGGAATCATAACAAAGTAAGAACAGGTAGCTTGAGGAAAGTGTTTTTCTTCTGCAGCATCTAGGAGAGGACAGTTAAGGCAGCCCTCTGGAAGGAAAACACAGGTCTTTCATTCTGAGGTAACATGCTGTGTCACCGTAGAGATCTAATTGGTTGGTAATTATATAGGGTAGGAAAGACTACTGCGGAAACAGTAGCTAGCAAAAGATAGTGCTGGGGCTAGGCTAGGACTACGGTTTGCCAGAATGAAAACTGAGGAGGGCTCCTGTCCCTTTAATGGCTGTGTAGAAGGAGGAATATTGGCAGCTGTTGCTTGTCATGCAACCATTTAACAAGCCACATCTACTTAAATTCCTTCTTCTACACAACCATCAAAGGTCCAAAAGCGCTCTCTAGTTTTAAGTCTGGAAGTTCTACCCAAGATTGATCAATACTGGTAGGTTGCCATAGAGCACACATGGCCGCCTCCCACCTCTTCACAACAGGTTCAGTCAGCGTGCTGTAATGTGTTGAGTGATGGCATAGGACTCTAGGAGACCAGGGCTTGAATCTCCACTCAGCCATGGAAATCCACTGGGTGACCTTGGGCAGGTCACACTCTCTCAGCCTCAGAAGGTGGTAATGGCAAACCCCTCTGAACAAATCTTGCCAAGACAAACCCATGACAGGGTTGCCTTAAGTTATAAGTGATGGAAGGCTACAAAATAGCAGTATTTGTAAACGTTTCAATGTCATGGCTGGTCTCCAAAGAGGTGGGTGAATGTGATATGTGGCATTTCACTAGGAAAAGATCAGGTGCCATTTGAATAGTGGTGAAGTTTGATGTGAGAAGACTAGTGAGAAGACATGTGGTCTGGGGATTCTGGGACTTGTGGTCCAAATGAAACTCAGCATTTCCAAATTCTGGGAAGAACCGCACAGTTGGGCAAAGCTGGTTAAGGAGGCGAGTATATTAGGGACATACAAAGGCCAATTCAGAACAATAAGGCCCTAGAACTTGGGGGTACACAGTTGGGGCAGGAAAGGTATTGCAGAGAGGCAGAGCTGATTGCAGTTCTCCTCTGGCTACAGGGCAGTGATACAGGTCTTGGAGCTCTGGCTACAGGATTACCCTGAGGATTTCTGGGAACCCCCTGAGCACTCCAGCCTGCAAAAAACCTTTCATTTTCTGCACCACTCTGCTCCAATCTCCCCATCATGTGCTCTGGCTAAGGAGCTGCTGCAAACCCACCTGGAAAAGGGGGAAGAGGAAGATGTAAGACGACCAGCAGCTGGCACTGGCACTGATGGTAGGAATCCCTCAGGGGCCATGTTTACACTGGATTATTCCTTCCCTTGATTATATGTAATTGATGGGAGTCTGATGAAGGAGTGAGGAAGAGATGTATCTCCTGGCTTTGGTGGACATCTGTAGATAAGCCAAATAATCATTTGGGAACTGACATTTTTCAGGCACTAAAGAACTGTCCCATGATGCAAACTGAACCTTAGGATCCTTGCAATGTTCCCTGGAGCACAACACTCAGATGGGATAAAGCCTGCACACAACTTGGGTTGCCTCCGGGTTTTCTAAACTATTGCAGGACATCCATGAGAAGCACATCTCTTAGATCAAAGTCTGGGCAAAATGCAACATCTCCTAAGGCTATTTCTGTGGTCCCTGATCTTGTCCAAATTCCCTTGGACAGCAGTTTTTTTCTGAAGAACAAAAGGGTGTGTGAATTGCTTCCCCTGGAAGCCTCTAGAAGCAGAAACTCACTTCTTAAACAGGTGAAATAGTCTGCTGTACCATTAAACAAAGTTGTGGAGTCAGTACGCCAAACCTTCAACTCCTTTGACTCTATTTTTTCTGCTTTCTGACTCTAACTTTTTTTTATTTTTTTTTTAAATTTTATTTAGTTATTTCTACCCCGCTCTTCAGCCACAAGGCTATCAGAGCGGCTTACAAATTGTTTCAAGCAATAGCAGTTTACACATCTACACTGTAATAAGCAGCTTCCAATGTGTGTTAGCTAATTGCCCCCACAAGCCAGGTACTCATTTTACCGACCTACGAAAGGATGGACTTCAGTTCCGACTCCACAGTTCTGCTGCTAAATATAAAAAAAATTGGCCGCTAGAACCACAAAAGTTGCCCAACCTGTATTAGATAAAGCAGCAAAATATCCTTGTTCAGTATAAACACCACAATACAATATGCTCCATTTCTTCAGTCCTTGGACCCACCACTTTCTAAAGATTAGGCTCAAACACTCTTTTAGGGCCTTTCCACACTACATAATTATAGCACTATGATTCTATTTTAACTGCCATGGCTGCATCCTATGGAATCCTGGGATTTGTAATTTGGCCAGAGAGCTCCTCTAGTGCCTCACCAAAGTACAAATTCCAGGATTTCACAGGATGCAGCCAAGTTAAAGTAGACTCATACTGTGCAATGTGAAAAGGCCCTTAAACGATCATATCTTATTTTCAAACTAGATGGTTCCAGTTAGCACATCATTAGAAGCAGAGCTTCCTTAAGAAAAGGGTGAGCAACAGTCATTGATTGAAGACTGTATTAGCAAAGACTTCAGAGGCAAAAGAGATATTTTATCTTAGCAGAAGCCTGAAAATTAGCTTGCTTTTGTTTGTGATTGGTCCTGGGGAGGTAAGCATAGGGTTCTTCTGTAAGTCTGATTGCTGAGGGACAAGTGCTCTGAAGTAACTGCCTGCCTGGAGGGAGAACTTTGTAAAAGCAGGAATTTCCCTGAAGGTGTCATTTGCCCCTCTTGCCCATATTCTTCCCTTATTGCACCATAGGAGAGCCCCCAGAATTGGGGCTGCAGCAGGTGACTGAACAGACAGCTGGAGCAGGGGGATGTGAAGAGACACCAGCCTTGCTGTCCTTCTCTGTGGATGAAGTGGCTGAGCAGTTAACCCTGATGGATGCTGTGAGTGAGATCTCAAGGTTCAGGGACTGAAAAGCCCTTTAAGAATGAAACTGATATAAAGCTAGCTTTGGTTGTATGACTTAGCCCTCAAAACCCTGGGTCCTGGTTCAAGATTTACAAGCTGAAACGTAGTGGCTGAAAGTAGTAGCTGGGGGTGACAGACACCAGGCCAATATACCTTCCTCCAAACATGTGCCCTTTCTTCGGTGAAAGAAGAAAGACTAGAGACTATGGCTGCATCTGCACTACAGAAATAATCCTGTTTGACACCACTTTAACTGCCATGGCTCAGTGCTATGGAATTCTGGGATTTGTATTATTGTGAGATATTGAGCCTTCTCTGTCAGAGCTCTGGTGCCACAACGAACTACAAATCCCAGGATTCCATAGCATCGAGCCATTGTGATGGACAGCCAGGGAGCCAATGACGACATGGTACTCCAGGATCCAATCCTCTGTGAGGAGGTGGAAGGAGGAGGGGCTTCTGGAGGAGATAAAGGGGGAGTGAGTGAGGAAAGTGTTTAGTTTAAGTTGAGTTTTCAGTTTAGATAGTTGAGATGAGGCTTTGAGTGATTCAAGAACTTAGAAGCTTAGAGAAAGAGTGAATGTTTGTGCAGGCCCAATAACTTGGTTATACAGTTACATGGCTTATTTGTTTGACAATAAACATTCTTCTGTTAACAAGAAACATCCAGCCTGGCGTGAGTGATTCTCAGGGAAGGAGACACAGCCAGGAATACATAGCCACACCCGAGTGCTTGTGCTATACCACTGGGAGATGTGGTTCGGCTGTGATGTGGAGGCCGTGCGTCACAAAGTGGTGGCAGCGGTGGGATAGGAAAGGCACCCGTGTCACTAGGTGGAGGCCGGGCATCACACATGGCTGTTAAAGTGGTGTCAAACTGGATTATTTCTGCAGTGCAGATGCAGCCTAAGTCATAGAATATTAGAGTTGTAAGGAACCACAAGGTCCATCTACTCCAGCTTCCTGCCATGCAGAAATACATAACTAAAGCACTCCCAAAAGATGACCACCTACTCTCTGTTTAAAGCACTCCAAAGAAGGAAAGTCCACCACCTTCCAAGGCAGCCTATTCCACTGCCAAACAACTCTTACTCCCAAGAAGTTATTCTTAATATTTAGATGGAATCTCTTTTCTTGTAATTTGGATCCATCCATTGGTTCACGTTCTAGCCTCTGGAGCAGAAGAAGACAAGCTGACCCCATCTTCTCCATGAGATCTCTCCAGGCATTTAAAGATGGCTACCATGTCACCTCTCAGTTTTCTCCTCTCCACCTAACCAGCTGCCTAGGCCATTCCTCATAGACTTTACAGCAGTGTATCTGATGTTGGTTGGGAATGGTAGGAAGTTGGAGAGTGCTAGATTGGGAAGTGCGTATCTTACACAGACCTGACCTTGGGCTTTGAAGACTTGGGTTTGAGCCCTATCTTTGCAATGGATTCATTTGGGAAACAGTTTGATGGCCCTTTTCCTCCTTTCCCAGAACCTCTTTAGAGCAGTAAGGCTCTTCCACTGCCTGGGCTGTGTTTGGTCCCAGCGAGACAAGAAGGAAAATCAGCACATAGCTCCTAGTGTCCGTGCTACTGTGGCCCAGTTCAATGCAGTCACCAGCTGTGTCATAGCATCTGTGCTTGGAGACCTGACACTGCGAATTCCCCAGCGTGTGCACCTACTGGAGAAATGGATCAACATTGCCCAGGTAGGTCAGGGGAAGCAGCAGAGGGGTAGGCAAGGTCAGAAATGCTCAGTATGGGCAGGGAAAGAAACGTTGCAGATTTCTTGTTTAAAACTGGTTTTAAAATTACCTTTTATGGACTGCAATTCCAGTAATTTCCCATGCTATCTGGGGGCTTTCTGGGCCTTGTACTCTGAAAAAGTAATTTTAACTAGCTCTGAGTAGATTTATTCTCTCAGGGGAGCAAAGGAACATCCAAGTTTTGGATTGTTCAGAAATGGTTTCTTTGCATCCTGTTTTTTTGTGACACATTTTCCACATTCTTTGTCCTGTATATGACCCAAGCAGGGTCACTGGGAGTTTTGTGGTGTAAACTTTGATGATGGCAAGGGTTAAGCAGTAGGTGGAAGGTACAGCCCCAAATAGGTTGTGGGGGAGCAATGTAGATCCCTCCAGAAAATTGCCCACTCCTGATTTAGAGGGAGAAAAATGAACTGATAATTATACATGTGCTTTCTTTAACCCAACCCACTGGCTATTAACTGTGAGGGGCCTAGGTACTAACTTCCATGCCAAAGGCACAGATCTTTTTGTTGTTGTTTTTTAAGTGACTTTGATGGTGATCATATAGACCTGTCGTTCTGATGTGTGGTGATAACATAGTTCTTCTTTGTGGCTTCTATGACTCACACAAATGAGGGTTATCTGTGCCTGCACAGTGCATAATTTAAAATCTTCTAGCTCTAAGGAATAAGCATTTTGGCCGTAGCCCCTCCTTCACATGGCAACTGTGACCCACACCATTCCCACTCAATCTCTCAGTTCCTTTGTGTCTGCCGCTGCAGCAGAATCAATAGGAACTTGAGCTTTTTTCAGATGTTTTGGTTCTTGAAATATGGACTTTGGACTTACCTGACTTCTCTCATCATCTTGCATTTTGGCTTTGGTATTTCAGCTTGGTTTCTCAGCTTTTGGATTACAGACTTACTTCAATATTTGCAATTCCATCTTTGGTTTCTTGGCTCGCTCCATTGTTTTGCCACATTTGCCCTTAATGGCTTATGGCCTCTATGGCTCCTTCAAAAAGTGCATATCTTGTGCAGGTAAGATCCTGGAGAAGGATGGTCACCCAAAGTGCCTGTTGTGTCTAGGACAGAGGCACAATGTAGGGGGTTGCATGCATTGTCAGGCTTTTACCGCTCAGGCACATAGGAATCACTTGTCCCAACTCATACGGGAAAGCGTCTTGAAACCATGCAGCTGAGATCAGGCCATTGTACTCATCTTCCGTTGGGGTCTCCTCTCAGCACCCCACCCCCCGCAACTCTGCACTCAACTTTGGCCCCAACTGCCTCAGGTTCCTCTGTGTGAGTCACCGCTTAGGAGTCAGCATCTAGACTGGCGAGGACTGAAACTACCATGGATCAATCAGCCCATATTGGAACCGGCCACTCAGTCCCAATGTTGACCATTTGGTCCCTTCCATTCCAGGAAAATCGCTGGAAACTGAGATGGTTCCACCTGCTGAAACTCAGTGCAGGAGGCATAAGAAAAAGAAGATGGCCAAGGATGTAGAGGCCTCTTGCTCTTGTCCCTAGCCACCAGTACTAAGGAATCCAGTTCAGTCTACTCAGCCTTTGGTCCAAGCAGAGCCTCTCCACCAGCCTGCCTGGGACAGGGAAGTTTCCATTCCCATCTTGGTTGAGTTTAGACCGTGTTTGATTCAGATGGAAGACAGTACCCCCGCCTTGGTCAGGAGCAATCTCCACAACCTCCTCTGGTCAGCACAGTGTCGGATGGTGAGATTTTGGACTTGCTTCAACAGGTCCCAGCTTGTCCATCTCCTCCAGATTGTACTCAGAGGAGTTTTTCACTACCACCTCTAGACTGACCTGCTGTTCCATCTCCACCTTAGGAACAACCTCTAGTCCTGCTTCTGCATTCTCTGCACCATCACTGCCACTGCACCAGGTCACGCTCTGGTTCCTAATCTTCTCATTCCCGTTCAAGGTCTTGCTGTTCCCAAACGTGCAGTTTGTGGTTACAATGATTTCCATCTCCACATCGATCAAACTACCATCCCTTGAGGAAGACACATGTGTACTGTGACTGGAAAACTCGATACGGTAGATCAGAAGTGGACAAGACCAGAGTTTACCATCATCATGGCTGCTCATCCTCCTACTACAAGGACAGATCTCCGTCAAGTGTCGGAGTTAACAACTGTGACTACAATATGCTTATTACTATAGAGATGACTTCACTTCCATGTTTCTTTTTCATCGTCATCATCAACATACTTTAACAAAGTTGGTATAGACCACCGTGATACTGAGTCAGAGTCATCATGTACAGGCTTCAGTACGGTCATGTACCAGCTTCTGCCAGGGCGCTTCAGTTAGTTTCACACCAGGAATCTTCTGGATTGGCTGAAGAGTCTGACTCCTCTTCAACATCCTCTGAACTTCCAGGCTTTGAGTTTCCTCCAACCTTAGTTGGGGATCACGATGCTGCCTTGCCCACTGATCATGTCCACTTGTTTGCAGATTAGATGCCTTGGATGGTGAAGGTCATCGATCTCGAGGTTAAGCAACCTGAATTGTCCATCCCATATCCAATCTTCATTTGGGTCCAGAGTCAAGTTCTGGTGCCAGCTTTGCTACAGCTTCTTCCTTCTCTCCTCCAAGTGGCCAGGAAGTCCTGGTCTACCCCATCTACAATCCCATCCACCTTGAAGAAGATCAAAGGACTTTACGGAGTCATTCAGATGAGTCCAGAATGTCTCTTCCATCACCCCCAACCCAACTCATTGCATCATTGTGGATATTTAATCCTCTGAAAAAAACTTACAATTTATTAAATGAAAACAAGTAATTATTGTTAGAAGTTTATGTCATCTTAATTTGATTTTAACAGTTCATGCACCAGAACTAAAATCACCTACCAAACAAACAAATGTTCCCTCCAGTCTTGGTGCCACCCATTAAAATTGGTTTATTAACTACATAATCAGCTAACCAATCAAAGCCTGCAACTGTATTTAAAATGAAATGCTTTTCCCTGCAATTTAATATATTCAGAGTCTGGCGTTTAAACCTTGTGGAGGATCCCACCCTGTCTTAATAAACAATGTCTATTGTTCCCTCTCTGAAAACTTAAAATGCTACCTTGGGTCTTCCAGAGATGCCGGGCCCTCCGGAACTTCTCTTCGCTCCATGCCATCCTCTCTGCTCTGCAGTCAAATTCCATCTACCGACTGAAGCGAACCTGGGCTGCGGTCAACAGGTGAGACATTGGAGAAATGGAAAGGAATGGTGGGGCAAAGTATACGGTATCCTCTGCTAGAATCCCATTCTACAACAAAACGTTTAGCCTCAGGACGAGCAAAAGCAAATTCCAAAATCAATTTCTGTAGTCATAATGGTGCTGTCATTTAAATGAATTTAAAATGTGTAACTGCACATACTCAGAGCATCTCTCTGTTTTTTCCCCTTTCATTTTACTCCTACCTATATATTTCAGGATATACATAGTGCCAGTGTGGCATAGAGGTTTGAGTGTTAGACTAGGACTCTGGACACTAGGGTGCAAATCCCTGCTCAACTGTGGAAATCCATTGGGTGACCTTGGGCAAGTCACACTCATCCTCAGAGGAAGGCAGTAGCAAACCTCCTCTAAACAAATCTTGCCAAAAACACACACTCTGTGATAGGTTACCAGGGTTGCCATAAGTCAGAAATGATTTGAAGGCACACAACATATATTTCATGAACAAAGATTGGAGTTAACTCACTCATTAAGTTGTTTAGTTCATAATTAACCAAGTTTTCTGGCATTTCCTCCAACTCACTATATTTCCAAATTAACACTGAAGTTAAAGAATATGACTTAGTGGTTTAAATCATAAGAATTCATTAGAATTCTCCCTCTCCCTCTGTCAGCTTCAGTCAAAGAGGAAGGCCTAATGTATTAAGGAGAAGTAGCAGGAATGGAGGGAATGCATCACATGGCTGTTGTTAGGCAGGCTAGAAAGAGCAAGAGAACTTTCTGGAATTCAGCTCAGAGCAGCAAAACAAACAATTGAAGAGTAAAAAGAAGAAAAAAGTAAGTTTTGGAATGGCATGTACAGATGGGTGGAGTTATTTATTATTTTATTTGGGAACCAAGACCCTTAGGCAGCCAGGGCCCTTTCAGAACGTCAGGCCTTATAGGCCTGAAAGGAAGGTGTCTCCATTCTCCCATGGGCATGTACAGAAGAAAGATGTTTGGAATCTTTCTGGGGATACATTGTGTAATTCAGTAACTTCTCTTCCTCTAATGATTATAGTCTGGAGTTGTTTCTTATACAATAAAAAATCTTATATTACTTTGGGTAAGCTGCAATGAACCCCTTTATAATCATGCTCACACAATGCTGTGTGATTGGATAATTAAAAAGATTTCTTCAATGCTACCCCTCATTTCCCCTCACTATCTTGGCCTCTCCCCAACCCCTTTCTCTTCCCTACCCATTCTGCTTTTTATACTTCTCCTTCTGTTTACCTACCCCTTTTAATTATACAGTTAAGTAAGATAGGTGCAGAGAAGAGTGATCTTGTTGGATACATGATCATTAAAAGCAAAGATGCCACAAATTGAACTTGGGATCCCTGGATCCTTCATGCAAAACATTTTCTTTAGCACTGATTTTTGCAGACAGAGTCCTTAACTGAGAGTGGGGAGGCAGAAAAGATGTGGTGATTCACTTGAGCAGGAAATTTTTTCCGCATACTCTCAGGCACTCTAAATTCAGTTTCTGATTAAGAAGGCTCTACCCTTGATTCACTGACCAATCTTTATAGCCAGCAACTTACGGCCTGTCTATACGAGGGGGAAATAATATGAACACATCCAAAAAGGCAGGCATTCACAGCGATGTGAACTGCCTACATGGTCAAAAGACACCCCCCCCTTAAATTCCACATGAATTCCACTGGCCGCCATGAGTGATTTACTCACGATTTTAAATCTGCCTCCACCAATTTTTAGAAAAAGTTTCCTGTGGAGCGCACGAGCGTTATTTCATATTTACAACAAAAAGAAATTTAAAAGAGAGTAAAAATTGCCGTTTGATCGGCTCACCCTTGCTTACCCGCTTGTCCAGCCAATCAGATGGTGTTGCCTGTTTGTATCTGTGCAAACATGAGTGTTCAAATGATCATACATTTGCATGTCATACGGATCTTTTCAAAAAATCTGGACAAAGCCCTGGACACAGTACAAACAGACTTTAGGGAGGATTTTGCCACCTTCCTTCCAAATGACATGTATTTGTGCGAACAGCCATTTGAACGGATCACCATACATTTGCACGCTGTTCAGGTTTTTTTGGGTTTTTTTTGCCATTTAGACAGGACCCTTATGCTGTGCTTGCAGTAGATCCTTGTCTTCTGCATGAAACAAATCAGTCCCTATTGACCTTTAACAAACAAGGCACTTGAATGCTGAGTGAAGTATACATGTTGGGGAGGGTGGAAAGAAAAAAGATACAGATGAGTGACTGAATGAATTGGAGAAGTTTTAAAATGAGATGTCATGCTTTGAGGCAGTCTTTACCCATCTGACAGTTCCCAGATGTATTGGACTCCCACCAGTCTGAGGTAACCATCACATTAAGGGCTTTGTAAGTCTATGTGGGGACAATTATAGATTGGAAGAGGCAACTTTAAGAGTACAAAAAGAGCCCCTTTGAAAGAGCCAGTAACAAAATGCGCTTCCCTAAGGTAACCAATCACACCCTCCAAGCCATTCTTCGTTAATCCCTTGGTGTCACCCAAAACGAAGAGCCATACTGCACTCTAAAGAAATGTGGCAAAGCAGCTGAAACTTCTGTCTTTTCTGCTGCCTTACTGCATGGCATCAGTGTTCTTCCAGCATTTTTTTTGTTCTGGTCCCATGGGGGACCGAGGTAAAACTGCATCTTTTTGCAAACTGATTTTTCTGGTTAGCAAAAAGATGCGGTTTTACCTTGGTCCCCCATAGAACCGGAATAAAAAATGCTGATGTCATGCAATAAGGCAGCAGGAAAGATGGAACGTTCCTGCTGCTTTTCTGCTTTTTTTGGAATGTGGTAAGGCTCTAATATTTTAAATTATGATTGACAGTAGTATAACTAATTAACAGTAAAGTAATCAAACTATTTCCTTTATTAATTTCCATTCTATAATATTCAACATTATTGAATTAATTTTCAAACCTAATGTTCCTTGCTCTGATCAGCCACTGTAAACCATGGACTGGTGGTGTCAGGACATGAAGAAAAATGTGAATTCTGTGATTCTTCACAACTGAAATAATACACGGGGCAGCCCAAAGGGGTCAGTGGAGGCCTTAAACTATTAAGTCCAGGGTGTAAACAAAAATAACCTTTTTATTCCACTGATCTAGACCTGCTTATCCCCCAGGGACACTCGGAGTGCCTTCCGAAAGCTCTCACAGATCTTTTCTGAAGACAACAATCACTTGAACTGCCGAGAAATCCTGCTGCAGGTAGCAAGCAGAACTGTGTCTGTTGAGAGAAAGCAAAGAGGAGTGGTGCGTGTGTATGTGTGTTTTAGAGGAGGGATTTTGTTAAATGGAGATGCTCAGCAGCTGGGTCAGTCAATGTGGGAGATGAATGGACAATTGGTTTTCCAGTGAAGGATAACGCCTTTTTAAATGGGTTCTAGTTGCAGCTTCTTATTTCATGATTTGTTTAAGTTAGGTGGAAAAACTGGGCCTGTTCATTTTTAAATTTCCCAGCTTCCTCAGTAATCATTCTCAGAAACAATGGATGGATTGTGTACTCCCTCCTTATTCTTCCCCTTGTATCTCCCTTTCCTTAATAGTCCCAATGCCTTCCTGAATCTTAGTTTGTGAAGAAAAGTCAGAGAGAGAATGAAACCACAGTTAGCCATTGACTTCCAAATGGAGAACAGGAGTTTAATGTTGGTTTATTTACCATGCTCTTAATTCACACTATGAAGATAGTTTTAAATTCTTGGTAAGTAAACTGATGTTAAGCAACACTGCTCCATTTTGAATGCAATGGTTAACTGTGGTTTAATTAAACAAGGACTTAAGCACCAAAGTGGGAATCAGGGGAGAGGCAAGGATGCTAAGAGCCATTGTATTGTCTATTCTCCTTTATGGATCTGAAACATGGGTCACCTATCGCCACCACCTACGACTCCTTGAACGCTTTCATCAGCGCTGTATACGCACAATCCTGAATATACACTGGACTGACTATGTGATGAACGTTGCTGTCCTTGAGCAAGCAGGGATCACCAGCATTGAGGCCATGATATTGAGAACACAACTGCACTGGGCAGGGCACGTTTCTAGAATGGAGGACCATCGCCTCCCAAAAATAGTACTCTATGGTGAACTCGCCACTGGTCAGTGTAAGAGGGGCACTCCAAAAAAACTATACAAGGACTCCCTGAAACAACATCTCAGGCTCGGCCAAATTGATCACCAACAGTGGTCCACCCTGGCCTCACATTGGGAGTCATGGAGACACACTATCCACAATGCTGCAGCCTTATTTGAAAACTCACGCCAAACAAATCTTGAAGAGAAACGACAAAGCAGAAAGAATCACAACTCAGAAACATCACCCAAGGAGACGTTCTGCTGTGCTTTCTGCAACTGGACTTGTTTATCTCGGATTGGCCTTTTTAGTAATCAGCGCGCTTGCAGAAAGCACGGAATGAGTCCTTCCTAAATCTTCTTTTGCTAAGAAAAGCCAGAGAGAGAGAGAGAGAGGATTAAGTGAACCAACCTGATTTGCACTTCTTAGATAAATGTGGAGACTAGATATTATTTGGATTGTGCTGTTTTCTGAACATTTCAATTCATTTCTCAACTCAAAAAATTGCTTACACCAAAACATACGTATTTTGAAAAGTTTCATGGAATAGACATATATTAATCAGGAAGTGAACATAAATGTTCATTTTTGTATTTTTCTTTTTTTAAAAAATACAGAGTTATGACTGTATACGTGCAAAACCGACACTGCCTGGAAGAAGACTAATTACTCAATCTCCACTTGCTTGTTCCTGGCAGCTAAACTGTGGTTTAGCAAGCTGGGAAATGAGCATCTCAGCCAGGTCAATATTTCAGAACAATGGTCTTGTTCATACGAGGGGGGGGGGGAAATACGAGCATGTCCGAAAAAGCAGGCATTCACAACAATGTGATCTGTGAAGTTGAAGGCTTTCATGGCTGGCATCCATAGATTTTCCTTGGGGTTTTTTCCAGGCTGTGAGGCCGTGTTCTGGAATAGCTTCTTCCTGACGTTTTGCCTGCGTCTGTGGCTGGCATCTTCAGAGAATGGTTGGGTAGGAGTGTGTGTGGAGTTTATATGCTGTGAACCCCTGTTGGGGAGTATATGTAAATTTGTGTAATTGAATGGTTAGTTTCTGGGTATAGAAATGCAAGGCTGATTAGTGTCTGTTTGGCTAATGGTTGGTTGGTGGCCCATTATCTGCTGGAAATCCTCCTGTCCTTGGGTGGAATTCCTCCACTATCTGGAGGACAAACTGAGGCACCTAAACTGGGTCCTACAGGCTAATGGTTACTCCAGATCAGATATCACAAGAGCAGCCAGACCCAGAAAAAAACACAGGAATGAAGAAGAAAAACAGCCACCCAAAGGGAAGGTATTTTTACCATATATCAAAG
Organism: Gambelia wislizenii; assembly: GCA_030847615.1. Taxonomy (NCBI): domain Eukaryota; kingdom Metazoa; phylum Chordata; class Lepidosauria; order Squamata; family Crotaphytidae; genus Gambelia; species Gambelia wislizenii. Next base: position 267,350,567 of record JAUMIR010000002.1, read on the forward strand.
GAGTCACAGACAGAATAGGGAAACTGATGGGGAAACACAACCTCCAAACAATCTACAGACCAACCAAGAAAATCCAAGAAATGCTACGCTCAAGTGACGGACAAAAGAGAACCTCTCACAGTTGCAGGAGTTTACCACATACCATGCAGCTGTGGACAAGTTTACATAGGGACCACTAAACGCAGTGTGCAAACACAAATCAAGTGACATAAAAAAAACCAAGGAAAATCTAATGTGACCTGTCTTCATGTCCAAAAAGCTCCCCTAAACGCTGCATGACCCCTAGTCAGGATGGCAGCCACGAATGATTCACTCGCAATTTTAAATCTGCTGCTGCCATTAAAAAAAAACAACAAACAAGTTTCCCATGGTGTGTACAAGCAATAGTTCATATTTACAAAAAGGAAGATAGAAAGAAAAAGAGTATAAAATGGCCATTTGACTGACTTTTCGGACCCTTGCTTAGGTGAAAATTTAACATGGCAGCCGCAGGCACTTTCCCTGTTTGCTAGTCCCGCCCCCATGCTTGTCCAGCCAATCAGATTATGCTGCCTGTTCATATCTCTGCAAATGTGAGTGTTCAAACGATCGCACATTTGCATGTAATACAGAGCTTTTTTAAAAAATCCGGACAAAGCCCTGGACTTTGTGGTGGATTTAGCTGCCCCCCTTCCAAATGACACATATTTATGCACATGTCCATATGAACAGATTGCTGTACATTCGCATCCTGTTCGTATTATTTTGACCATGTAGACAAGACCAATGAAGAGGCCCACTCTTTATTTTCTGTATAGTCCCTTACCAAATATTCTGTTTGCATCTGTTCTGTTCTCCTATTTATTTTATTTTTATTCATCTAAAAATATTTCTAAACTGCTTATTTATTTATTTTTTAAAAAGGAATATTGTACGTCATTCATGTGATTAAAAATACAAGGTTACTTTTGAGGGCCACCACTTACCCTGTAATTCATTTCTAACATTCTTTGTTCCAGCAGGGCAGGAGGACTTTACAATAGGGATAGGCAAATTTGGGAGGCTAGGAGGGCACATTCCCCCCCCACCGAGATTTTGGAGGGTTACATACTGCTACTGTACCTCCACCACCACACACACAAAGCTTTAAAAATTACCTCACAATGCCCCCAGACTCCCTGTAGGGGTCATGGGGAGCATCTTCACCATTTTTAGGTCCCCCTGGGCCATTATAGACACAGGAGATGCCTTTCTAAACAAGGGGTGGAAATCAATTCCTCTTTGTTTGTTTGTTTGTTTTTAAAGGTCTTTCTGTGCCAAAAATGGCCCAGGAAGGCCAAAAATGTGGCAAAAATGTCATCATGCTAACTTGAAGGCATTTGGGGGAATTTTTAAAAAACAAATAAACCTTTTGTTTGCAATTTCTTTGACCTCTGAGGGCCACAAAAGCAGGTCTGGGGACCAGATGCAGCCATGGATTGCACTTTGCTCACCCTTGCCTTTCAAATTTGTATGGTTAACAGCAGTCAAGTGTTACTGAGCACCACTAGACCCGGTTGCTTCACTCCTTCCCAACATGGCCCTTTAGTCTCCTGTTCCAGCTGTGATATGACCATGGTACTTCTTATGCCGGGTTGCTCTAGGAAAAAGAACAGGGTCCCAAATAGGAAATTTTTAGTTCCCATGGTGGTGGCTAACTATTTAAGTAAGATTTTGCTGGGAGCAGTATATTTCCACAAGGGGGAGCTCTGCAATTTTTTTTATGTGACTCCTCGTATAGGTTATATACCTCAGTTAAAGTAGATCTGTTCCTCAGCGTTACTTATTTAACAGAAAATTTGGTACCAGAGGCAAAAATAACATGGAAAAAATAGGGATTTGTTCCTACACCACAAAAAAGAAGAGCACTTTAACATGTTCCAGAAAAATACTTGTTTTTATTATTAATATTATTATTATCTTATTATATTATTATATTATTATTAATATTTTCTGGAATATTATTAATATTCCAGAAAAATATTTGTTATGCACAGGTGAAATGAAACAACCAGAGGTGTATCTACACTTTAGAAATAATGTAGTTCGACACCACATTAAGTGCTGTAGCTCCATCTTATGGAATCCTGGGATTTGTCATTTTACAAGGTCTTTAGCCTTCTACATACAATCCTAAATATACATGGAGACACATTATCCACAATGCTGCAGCTTTATTTGAGAACTCACGCCGAACAAGTCTTGAAGAAAAATGACAACGCAGAAAGAATCACAACCCAGAAACATCACCCAAGGAGACCTTCTGCTGTGCTTTCTGCAACTGGACTTGTTTATCTCGGATTGGCCTTTTCAGTCATCAGCGCGCTTGCAGAAAGCGCAGAATGAGTCCTTTCTGAATCTTCGTTTGTGAAGAAAAGCCAGAGAGAGAGAGAGCTTTCTGTACCAAAGAGTGCTAGTGCCTCACAAAACTACAAATCCCAGGATTTTGTAGGATGGAGCTATGACATTTAAAGTGGTTTTGAACTGCATTATTTCTATAATGTAGATGCACCCCAGATTAGGTAATCCTTGCAGAAATAAACAAAAACATGTTGAACCTTCTAGAGACTGTTTTAAAGCTTCTTCCAAATGTATCTATGGATTATTTTTAAAATTCACGTCTAATGATTTCCATTTTGGTGGCCACATTTGCAGATTTATGCTTCTTTAATGTTCTGGGGGTAGCTGGTGAGGCAGTTTATCTGCTTTCTCCTTTTCTCTCTGTTTTGCTGTTCACGCATGTTCAATAAGTGATTCTGGGGGTAGCTGCTATTTATTTTGCCTGTTGTAGGCAGGCATACATAACAACAATAGGGTTGGCTAGAGCAGAATCCAATTCTCCCCAGCTCAAGCATTGCATTGTTTACTGCAAACACACTCCTGCAAACTGACACAGAAAGCCTGTGTTTCTCCAGCCTGCCTTTACCATTCTCCCAGTGGCAACGCTGCTTAAAAAACAAAAACTTCCTGCTAGGACAGGAAGGGGAAGTGGAACAGGTGGGCATAAAAACACTTTGTAAAAAGGAGCTTTGTAATAGAGGCTTTGTTAACTGAAGTATGTGCGTACTGGTAAATTTTACCTAGGCCAAAATGACAATCTGTTCTTGTGAATTTGGCTTTAGACTTCATTAACTGGTTCCTGAAAATTCAAGAATGCTTATTGCAAGGTGTGTGTGTGAGAGAGAGAGAGAAAGAGAGAGAGGTGGAGGATTGAGGGATTGGAGCATATTTAGTTGTATTATAAGGCTTTAATGCAGTAGATAGCAAAAAGGTGTGTTGTGGTCTGCCGTAGCTGTGAGTCCCTTACTAGGTAAGGATGCCACCTGCCTCTTTAGTAGTTGGGTAGAATAAAAAGAGGGGATTTTGAAAGGGGCCATTTGGATGAGAGCTTGGAAAAATTATCTTTTGGACTACAACTCCCAAGAATTCCTCTGCCAATATGGCTAGTAGACATTTTGCTTGGAGAATTCTGGGGGTTGTAACCTTTAAAAAAATTAAAGTTTGCAGGTTCTAAAGATATTTAATCTATACACAATGACAATCATGACAGAAACTCAAGCCCTGTCCTCCTTTATATCTTCTGTGCTCTCCATGGAAACTCTATTGAAGCACTCCTGTCAGAAGCAGAATCCCCCATTCTAAAGATTTCTTCCTATTGGCATCCCTGGCCAGTAGTGGTGGTGGTGGTGGTTAGGAGGCTGCTGCAGCAGTGTTATACCTGTCAAAACCAATAGGTCCAACAGGCAAGCAATAAAGTTACCAATGTAGGACTTTTCTCCTTGAAGTGTGGAGCCACAGCTGTTTTGGGGTGCAGCTTCTCCCATCATAGTGTTGCAGGAGTAAGAAAAAAGTGCATCTGCTGAAATTTCTCCCTGCTTAAGTTGTGGTTCTTAGAAAAAAACCTGTTCCAAATGGCAAGAGGCTGCCCAAGAGGAATGATATATTTTGACTGAGGTATGTCCGATGTCACCTCAAGTTTACCTTCCAACCTGCCTGTTTCTTTCCCACAGGAAGACGGGGCTCAGGGTTCATGTGATGGATGCCGCAGCCCTCAAATGCCTACCCAGGCATCTCTGAAGCTGAGTCCACCAAACAGGCCAGTGGTAAGAACCTTTCCTCCCGACTCAATTGCAGCAATCCAGACTGGTCCTTTGAACCTAAAGGAAAGATAACATAAAAGGGTTTGGCTAGCAGTTTCAAACACTTCCTAGGCATTTTAGTTTATTAAAATCTGAAGCAGGCTCTTACCCTTGAATGAAATGTGGAGAACAGCAAGGAAGATGCTACTAAAATGGTTTAAATTGTGCATATACTATGTAAGGACAGGCAACTTTCAGCCAGTGAGCTTCATTTTGGTGGCCCCCTAGAACTCCCCCAAGAAGAGGAGGTGAATTCTGTGTGATGGGGGAAAGAATGTCAATCATGGAGAATTTGCTACTGGAAGCCTCCAGGCCTTTTTTCTTCTTTTTCCTTTCCTTTTTTTTTTTTTTTTTAAATTTCTAAGGCAAAGTTCAGGACCTTGCTTCATCAAAAGATGACCTTTTATGTGCCTTTTTTGTGAAGTTCCTGTCACTTCCAGTTTTCAAAAGAAAACAATAAAAACTGCAACCCCACAGTTCTGGGACGGGGCTCTTGGCTGAATGTAGTTCATAGCAGATTGGGAGGGAGGTCAAATATGGGCCCTTGCACCCACTCAGTTTGCCAACCCCTATTCTTTGTCATGCAAGATGATTGGAGAATTGTGGGCAGAGACAGGCAGCATTGAACTGAGGGAATAACTACCACCCAACAGCTCTAAGAATTGAAGGAAAGAACAAGAGATATAGATCATTTTCCTTTACTACTCACCGGTAGGTACCTTATACAGCAGAGTCCTATACAAGGCTATTCAGAAAGAAGGCCTAGTCAGTTCCATGGGACTTAATCCCAAGGATATACATAGATATCTGGATTTAGATATCTGGATTCCAACCGCTTTTTGATTTAGTACTTGGCACCTTTTGCTTAAGTAAGGGCTTGTCTATACGAGGCTGTAAAATGTGGATTGATGCACACTAACGCCAATTCACAGCAGCTTTCATTTGTCTCCACATTTCCCCCCCCAGGATCGTAGGCATGCAAAGCCATACGCATTTGGCTGCGAATCACGATGGCTGGTGCAAATGAATTGCTCATGTTGTCAGTGCAATATTCCATTTAAATAAACAAAACAAAAAAAAAGGGAGGGGGGAAAGGCTGTTTCTTTGCCTCAGTACACGATTGCTACGGCAAAAATCCAACATGATGGTTCCGGGCACTTGCCTTGCCAGCAAGCTCCACCCCTTTTACACATCCAACCAATAAGCTTTCCCTTCTGCTCTAATCAGGAATGCACAGCAAAGTAAATAGGTTGTCTCAACATGCGGGAATGGTTATTTCCTTCAGAGGTTTTTTTTTTACGTATAGGAAAAGCCGTGAAGGCTTTTCCCACTGAGTATTTGGCATTTTTGGTCCCCCTGTTTCCAAATATGGCAGATTGATGTGGGATCCCATTTAGACAAAACATATTCTTGTCAAATTCTATGAGGAGTATTTTTGCCGTATACACAAGCCCTTACTTGCTCCTTCTACTGCACTCCGTTTCAGTGGGAATTATGGTAGTACTTTGCAAAAGAAGAGCTGGTGTTGCCCTGGTGCCCTTTAATTTCTTGCAGTGGTAATTTTGATGAAGGTTTTGCATCTGTTTCCCTCCACCACTTCTCTTCCTCTCTTATCAAGATTTTAGATGTTTACATTGAATCTGAGAATGCACGTTATCTGCTAAATAATTTGCCAGTTTTCACACAGCTCTTGTTGTTGGAGGTTCAGTTTCTCCCCACCATCCCACGCCCACACACATCTGCTTCTTTTCCATTTCCTTGCAGTGGAAGGGCTAGTGTTGGGGGGAAAACCCACAGCCAAAAAGTGTAAATAACAGCATCTTTCTCCCCTGGCTTGGGCATTCTTTGTATAATGGTCACATCTTGATCATAAATAAATCTATTCTCTTAGAATGAAGTTGGAATTGCAGCATGTGTTGGGGGGTACACTCGGGATGACAAAAGGGTTGAGTGAATGAATCCAATTGTGGTTTCTTCAAGGCTCCCACCATCCCATATCTGGGCACCTTTTTAACTGATCTCATCATGCTGGACACAGCACTGCCAGATTTCGTGGAGGTGAGCATCTTTTTTGTGGGGTAGAAGAAGGAGTGGGGTGGTGTGGAGTTGAGAATGACCACTGTAGTTCAAAAAGTAACTGTACTGAGGTCTGTCCCTAAACTGTGACCCCTCCTCCAAATGAAATCCTTTCTTTGACTAATTCGTGTGGCAAAATTCTGCCTGAAACTAACAAGGGCTGCTGACACACTGCAGAAATAATGCAGTTTGACACCACCTTACCTGTCACGGCTCAAAGCTATGGAATTCTGGAATTAGTAGTTTTGTGTGATATTTAGCCTTCTCTGTCAGAGAGCTCTGGTGCCACAACAAACTACAAATCCTAGGATTCCATAGGATGGAGCCATGATACTTAAAGCAGTGTCAAACTGCATTATTTCTGCAGTGTGTCAGCAGCCAAGGTGACCAAGAATCAAGGCGTGTAGATGAGTATGCCCAACTGCAAGCATGAATTCACGAGGAAGTTCTGCAAAAGCCTCTGATTATCCTGTCTCTGATTCAGGCACCCAACCCTTCCTTATGGCAGGGCTACCTCTGAAGGAGTGTGTGTATAGGGGGATCACTTTGTTAATGGGAAGCGGCCTGGGTCTTTCACTTTTGGTCTTTCAAATATTGGCAGCCATGTGGGCCATTTCAAACAAAACTGCAGCTACACTGTGTGATTGACATTCTATTCCAGTTATTTTTCTTTTCCAATTCTGCAGGGCAACCTCATCAACTTTGAGAAAAGGCGCAAGGTAATGCTAAGCTAGAAAAGTGGTCCCTTGGGGGCGGGGTTTGTGAGAAGCCAGTAGGTCATGGAAGTGGGCAATAGAGGTAAGCTAAGAGGTAAACTAAGGAAGGGGACTTCAGCACCTGCTCCCCTTACTGGTTTGTCTTCTTCCTCAGGAAGCAACAATCCTCTTCTTGATCCGCCAGCTACAGGAATCATGTCAGGGGTACAACATTCATCCAAACCCCTCCTTCTGCAAAGCCTTCCACCAACATCCACAACTTTCAGAGGAACAAAGGTAGGAAAGAAGAGAAGATTCTCCACTGGAAAAGAAATCATTAATGGGAACCTGTAGGTCAGGGATGGAGAGCTTCAGTGGGTCCAGGGGCCAATTTCACCCTCTCTGACTCTTCCTCCAGCTTCCCACTGCTGGCAGAGTCCTGCAGGAAAACACTTGCTTTAAGTAGGGGCTTCCCAGTTTGCCACTGAAATTTGGCAACTATCACTTCTTCAGAAGCATGCCATTGCAGGGGAGCTGAAGAACCAGCCTTTGGGCCAGATGTCCCCCATAGACATGTGGTGGGTGCAAGTCACTTGGAGTTGTCATGACTTGCTCCTCTTGGAGTCACTTCAGCTGGAGACCCTCAAAGCAAAGGCCAAACTGCACACAATGTTAAGCACACATTTCTAAAAGCCCCTTTCTTTTTTTCAGAGGAAGCAGCCTTGCAGGGCTGTCATTCAGATCAGTGCCACAGTGCATGGTGAGGGGTTAATCCTTTCCTCCCTGTGCTCTTTTCTTGCTAGAAATTATCCATCCCAGGTTTCTTTTTCCCCTACAGATACTTTTACGACAAACAGCACCTATGTGTGTACGTGGTTTTTGGTGGGGAAATAAATGGGTGTGTAGGATGGGGGAAGGTTAATCAGAGACACCTAAGTTGTAATACCTAAGTTAATTTACAGTTGTTGCTTAAATTTACATTATGTGACAACATTAAAAACCATACAAATATGATGGTGAAAAGTACATCTATAATTTTATTTCTCCCCTGCATCATGGTTTTATGCTTGAGAGGGAAGGAAACTGACTTCTTGAATATTCATTTCTCATCCACTTGCCATCCCTCCCACTAGAAGAGAACGAGCTAGGTTAAAAATAAATGCACACACACACAGAGTGGAGGAGGGGAAAACAAAAAGTTCTATCTATAACTTTTTTTTATCCCAAATCATCAATCCCCATCAACAATACCCAAGAAGAATTTTCAGAAATACTTTTAAAGAAGGGGTCCATACAGTAAAGTATACACAGAAAAATGTAGAAAATAAATTATATACAATCCTCCTTTCTCTCTAGCTGCTCAATCTCTCGATTATCCTCTCTTTTCTTTGAAATTCTTCCATCATCTCCACTAATTTTTTTGTTGTCCATGTGTGTTCTTCTTATCATTCCCCTCTGGTATTTTGTCTCCTCTTTTCCTTTTTCCTCCCTATCCACTCCTCATCTTTCTCACTCTTAGATTTTCTTTTGTTGTTTTTTTCCATGTCCCCATCAGTCTTTTGTCTTTCCCCCTCTTTCTCTAGGCCCTCTCTACTCCTCTCTCCCTCTTTCTCTATGTGACATCCTCAACTTCTCCTTCTCTCTTGCCTAGTCCACTCTTCCACTCTCTTGCCTAGTCCACTCTTGTCTCTGTTTCTTTGCAGGTTGCCACTTTCCTTTTCCCCACATGCTTCTATACCATAACTAGGCAGAGCATCAGCAGTGCCACAGGTTTCCTCTTCATGCTCCTCCCTCCCTCCTGGTCTTCTTTTTGCTGCTGACAAGTTCACTCTGATTACTGCAGCAGCTGCCCACCATAGAGTGAAAAGCTCAAGGGAGGATGGCAGGGGAGGGGGACAGCATTGCAATGAAAATACCATTTTTCATATCATTTTAGAGAAAATGACACTGAATTAATGTGAAGTCAAAGGCTTTCACGGCCAGCATTCATAGATTTTCCTTGGTTTTTTTCCGGGCTGTGAGGCCATGTTCTGGAAGAGTTTACTTCTGACGTTTCACCTGTGTTGGTGGCTGGCATCTTCAGAGAACAGTTGGGTAGGAGTGTGTGTGGAGCTTATATCCTGTGAACCCCTGTTGGGGAGTATATGTAAATTTGTGTATTTGAATGGCTAGTTTCTGGGTGGAGATATGCAAGGCTGATGAGTGTCTGTTTGGCTAATGGTTGGTTGATGGGCCATTATCTGCTGGAAATCCTCCTGTCCCTGGGTGGAATTCCTTTATAAGTGTTGAGTTTTGATTCTATTGTTTTTCAGAACTGACACTGAATTCCGTTGAACAGTATTGGGGGAAAGTAGTGGTTCCCAAACTCTGTTCCTCCAATGTTTTGGATTTCAGCACCCAGAAGACCTGCCCCCAGCTTGGGCAGTAGTCAGGAATTCTGGGAGAAGTCCAAAACATCTGGAGGAACAACATTTGGGAACCACTGGTCTAGTGTTTTAGGTTTTTTTAAACATAGCCTTTAATGTAATGAATACGAACACATTGGTTCCAATCTCTGTGCTTAACCCTACAAGTTGCTGCCATAATCCAGACAGGGGACCGTACAGCTGTTGTGGTGTTTTTTTAAAACAAGGAATCAGTTCTCATCGGGTTTTTATATGTGTTGAACGTAATGTGGAAAATATTGTAGAATTAGGATTTCCTGTATTGGAAACAAGATGCTAATGTCTCCCAAATACTGTGGTGGCAAACAGAGTGAGTTGCCCTCTCCTCCAGCAAAGCAATGGTTAATTCAAGGATAGGGAGCCTTTTTTAAGCTGGGGCCCACATTCCAGCAGGGCTGTAGCAAAAGTAGAAGGGGCCAAATTTCCTTGCCAACATACAAAATGCAGCCCAAGTCTATGTATGCCTGTTCAAGAGTGAGCAGCACTGAAGCAACTTCCTGGTTTGCTTGGCTTAATGTGGAAACTAAATGGCTATTGATTTCCTATGGGAACAACTTTTACTTTCCACAGGCCTGAATGCACAGCAGTCTTAATCCTCTTCTTCCTCTTCCTCCACTCCCCTCTCTTAAGTACACAAGCTGCAAAGGAGAACTTCAAAGGAATGAGTAAAATCTTTAGTCACTTTTTCAGTTCTGGTGATGTGGCCTCATTAAATGGCAGAGAAGGCATATCACATGGTTCAAAGGGTGGCTTGTGCTGTGCTTTGTGCTTCTGCCACATGCTGTATTGGAGTGATTACATGGTGGACAGGTGGAGAGTGTATTTGGTATACCAGCCCCACCGGCTTCTAGCTATTAGATGCCTCTCCCACCACATAACAATTTCAGTTACTTCTAACAAACATGAAAGAGTTATTTCTTAGAAATTGTAGTAGTAATTGGTGGAAGCGAGCATGGGGCCTCTGGCTCTTAGAAAAATTGGCAGACGCAATGGATACACAAAAACAAAGGTCAAACTTAGAAGGCTTAATTGAACGTTGGCTTCCGCTTGTCAAATATGTTAATTCCAAAACCCCAGCCATGACACCTCCTCCAACACATCTAAACCTATGGGCAGACATTTTTGAATATTCAGATTCATCACAAACATAAGAGGTCAAATTTATTACTTCCTAACCATTGTGGATCTACCCAGAGTTGTACCACTCACTTGATGATCTTACCTATTGTATTTTCTTGATAGCTAATGTTTTTACTTGATTGGACATTTGTATTTTTCCTGTTTTGTGTTTTTGTTATAACTTGTATTACACCAAAAAGATTTTAAAAAAAGAAATTGTAGTCATAATGTAGAAAAGGGAATTGTGTAGCTTGTGGGCCGCATGTAGGCCGTTGTCCACTATCACCCTCGCAATACCTCCACCTCCCTATTTTTTCATGCCATATCAACCTTTTTTCACACTAAAAAAATTCTCTCTGGGGTGGTTAGAAATCACTCTGGAGGTGGTTAGCCTGCTGTTTCACCCCTCCCACCTTGAAAAATCAGTAAATATCCCCCAATCCCACCTGGAAGTGACTTCGGGTTCTTGAAACGTCACTTCTTGGTCTGCAGAAATGTCAGCAGTGTGGCCTGCGGATGGTTAGGAGAGCTAGCAAATAGTCGTCTAAGCCTTTCAATGCTACACTGGTAGTTAGCTACATGGAGATTTTGGAATGATAATTGCATTTTTTTAAATTTACGAGCAGCAACAATCTCTCATCAAGAACCAACCCTCAAAGTTCATGGTAGGACAGCAGAGCTCATGAGCCAGGTGAGGAGGGAGGAAGTGGAAGCTAATGTTTTCTGACCTCCCTGCAGCCCCAATAAGGCAGGCTGGAAGTGTGAGGGGAAGGCAAGGTAAAGAGTGTTGGGGAGGATCCTGGCTGCAGGACGGGGACTCCAACACCTTTTGGGAGATTAGGGATAGGTGTCAGAAGAGACAGGTAGAAAGCACCAAAGAGAGAATATGCCAGTGTGCACTTGGTGGACCATTGGGCAGACAGATATGTGCCTCTGGTCTCTCCCTGCAGCTACCGGATTTCCCGTATGATTGAGCCACCGGCTGACTCTTGTCCCAACTCTCCAAAGCTGCATCGCAGCCTGACCAAGCGCTTCAGCTCGTAAGTCAGCTCTCTATTTCTGGGGGAGGGTTGGGTCACTTCCTGTTTTCCGTGGCCTGTCTGCACATCTAACACAGATACACATGCCATGGGCTTCTTCCTAGTGATTGTCTGCTCCTTGTTGTTGTTAAAGGAGACAGAGACAGCATATGGGGTGATCTGGGCATTGCCCCTCTCCCAGATGCCCTTTTTTGAGATGCTGTCATGGCTCTGCCTTTGCAATTTTGTCTCCGCTTGGACAAAACTGATGGCCTTATTGGAGAAGGGGAGTTAACTCCTAGGTCAGAAAACATGGTAAGGAGTGGAGCTCATCTTTTCCAGAGGTCATTTTCTGAGCTAAGTCAAGGTTAATGGACTGTTCTGAGAGACCACGATTATTCCACACTTGAGAGTTAGGGGAACTGAAGCAGAGAGGTAGTGATATGCCCAGGGCCAGATAGTGAGTGCATGGCAAAAGACACATTTGACCACAGCAGATGGCTCTGGTTCCAAACCCATATTCTGTCCACTGGTTCATGCTAGCCTAGTATGCTGGTACGTGGTGCCAGGCTGCTTGGCAATTGAGGAGTGATTCACGCCGCTGGCATTAGCTGGAATAGTGATGGCTAAGGGCAGAAGGAGAGAGGTTCAGCATATGATGACATGCTAGATGTCAGCCTTGTATCTGACTGTGTTCATAACTCAAGGTGGAGGGGAGGGAGAGAGAGATTTGGAATATGTGTCCCTTTCCACTACTCTGACACAGCTCTCACTGCTACCACCTCCCCATCTTTTTTTGCAGACTCCTCCTAGGCACAGAATCCTCTGCTCCTCCACCAGGCCCCGAGAAATCTGGAATTAAACCCCTGGGCTCCTGCAGCAGCCTTGACGCTGAGGATGTGTCCAGCGCTCCTTGCTCCCCAACTTGGGGATCCCCAGCTATCAAGGTGATGCCTTTATTTGTTTCCACAAAGCCTTTCAACCCTAGTGAGGCCCTCAGACTGGCTTCTAACTTGGAAATTCACTGTTACAATAGCATGCAATAAGAAGTGTGTGACAACACAAACAAAAGCAGTATTAAAAAACAATGAGTCAGCATGTTATCATAAAACAGAAAGGGAAGAATTGTTCAGCATAACCTAAAAGGCTGCCAAAATGAAAGCGTCTTGACGGAGCACTTGGACAATGCCTATTTTATGAGGGATTTTCATAGGCAGGGTGCCTATGAAAGAAGCTCCACACTTGTGTTACTAGCCAGTACATTTCTGATGGTGGTGGAGCAAAAGGGAAGTAGATCAGGGCTTCAGATGTTGATTGCAGTGAGTAGGCAGATTCATGTGGACATTGCTAATGCAATTCCTACAGGCAATGCTGGAAGAGGGCATCAGTGTGGTAAACTGATTTTATTTTTAGCTAAGAAATACATACCTCTTGGAGAGAAGCTTATCTCACACAACTATTTAAGTTAAAAGAATCATACACAGCAGCAATATGGTAATTTTCCAACGTATTTTCCCCAAATCTGGGATTATGGAAAACAACGATATGTATATGATTTAACAATAAAGAAATTTGTCATCATACTTCCTTCTCCTGTACAGATTAAGGCAAAAAGCGCTTTAATTTCAGCAGTATCAAATTCTAGGAAGCCTACTAGAAAAGCTGGTACTGTTTGCCTCCAAATCCTGGCCACAGCCACTGACTAGGAATTCACTTCTGTGATCAGAATAGTATACCTGTTAAATTGTAAAGGCTCCCAAGTATGCATACTCAGTGACCATATTTGAACAAGCTGGTTTATGTTGGCCATGGTTTCTGCTGTCAGAAATGGCCATATTTAGACACTCGTTCAGTCTCCCTGAACACTGCTGATTTCTAAAATCTACCATAGAACAAATGTGGAAAAGTGACTTTGTTAGACTACAACTCCCAGAATCCCTCACCCATTGTGGCCACATAACCCTAAAAAGTAACTTTTTCAAGCTCCACCAGTTGTATTAGGGCCATATGATGCTGACTGGCAGCTTTATTTTTCAGTCATTTCCCCACTTCTCCCAGTAACTCCTTTGCCTTTTCACTGCCTAATGTCTAGAAAGTGAGTCTGTTTTCAGTTCTGCAAGCTCTTAAAGACATTGTAGATCTTGATGTACCGTACATGTGTTGAGGCCTTTTTGTGGTAGTGAGACCAGGGTGGTACATCTTAGGCTCAGAGCCATGGCCTACTGTTTCACCATCTGGTTCTGTATTCATAACATAATAAGCATACCAAAAAACCAAAGACCTCTTCTCTGGTGTCATTTATTCTTCTTCCCTTGCCCAGAACCTGCCTATATCTCAGCCCAGAGCCTGCCCACTGTTTGAGCTGCCCCTTCCGTCCCCCACCTTGAAGCAGAGCGGGACGGAAGCACGCATCATCCGTGTCAGTATGGACAATGGCAATGGCAACCTTTATCGCAGCATTGTGGTGAGTTGACAAGTGGGTTGGGAGTGCAAGGAGTGGGGCTGCAGGTTTAGTGAGGAGATGACTGGATCAGAGCTTGGAGGAGGGGGGAGTTGCAATTTATTAAAAAAAATATTACTCTTTTCCCTCACTTCTCCACTAGAGAATATGCTGTCAGGGTGTTAGATGGGAATGTAGTTGAGAAAGTTACCTGGGAACATAATGGGGGTGGCGTGGCCAGGACCCTGGCAGATAGCATGGAGTGGGTGGCGAAGAAGGTAACATGAGAAAGTAAGTAGGTCTGATGGGCCCCAGGTGGATTCCAAGTGTTGCCTCAAAGAGAACTCTGAACTGAAGAGGAAGTCAGGTCTCCTGAAGAGGACTCAAGCTGCCAATACAGAGTAGGACACAGGGCCCGCTTAGCCATAGTTCCAATGATTCACTTGCTCCAGGCCCCAGTGTATTGCCCCCCACAGAGGGATTCTGCAAGGAATAACTGTGAGGCTGAGTTCCTCCCATGACAACAAGCTAGCCAGAAGTGCACTTCTTGGGGAGTGGGTGGGAATGACATGTTTTTATGTGAAACAGTGCTGGGGTGTGTGTGCATTGCCACTCTTGGAGGCTTATAGGAGAGGAAATCCAGCAGTTCCCCCCCCCACCTTCTTTGTGTGTGTGTGTGTGTGTATGTTGGCCAGAAAAAAAGTGTAGCCTGGAGTCTGAAATGGCTTGAGGCCTACAGAAACAGCTTTGAGGATCCACATTGGCTCTTTGCCCAGCCTGTTCTAGAGTTTTGCCACAGTTTGAGCATTTCTTGTGTTCAGTGGAATGCAAAGGGGCACACAGGCCAATTAGTTTCCCAACTTACCTCTTCACTGAAGACTCAACAGGGTGTAATGTCTTGTTTTAATAACTGCTTTTGGACCCATTATGAATTGTAAGACTGTATGTGTAAGATTCAGATTAAGACTATGGAGGGGGAAAGTTTTCAAGTTTTAGTTGGGCTATCATTTGGCATGCAGTTTAACCATGGTTATTTTCCACTAGTTGCCTTATTTGGTCCCATGAATGTGTTTGACACTAAATGGCCCCACTGCCATAACTCAAAAGTGGTGGATTGTCCCCACAGATCACCAGCCAGGACAAAGCCACAACTGTGGTTCAGCGTGCCTTGCAGAAGCACAACCTAGAAGGGGACACCCCAAGCGACTACCAACTTCTACAGCTTTTAGAGGATGGCCAAGGTGAGAAAAAGAGGCAAGGGCTCAGGGTGGTGGTGGAGGTGTGGAAGTATTGCAGAATTACTCACATCTCTCCTTCTCTTTCTCTGTTACACCATAAGAGCTGCTGATTCCGGATGGGGCCAACGCTTTCTATGCCATGAACCCTGCTGGCCCTCATGACTTCCTCCTGTGCCACAAGAAAGGAACCATCAAACCCCTGGTCTTGGGGGTTACACAGACTAGTCGCAAAACCACTTCCCACAGCACCCTCAGCCTCAAGGACTGTGGCACCAGGGTGCTGTCTACCACTTCATGCTCCGCCTCTTCTTCCAGTGCCCCACATCTTGCATCTCCTAGGCCAGCCAGACTTTGCCCGTCACTCCCTGCTGTAGACCAGCAGCTCAGGCCAAATCTCCTGGCACCTCCATTTCCATCTTCCCCTTCTTGGTTCTTGGGAATCCAACAGCAAAGTGACCCTTTGGACTCTCCTCTTCCTTCCCCAACCCTGCCTCTTCCTCATCACTTAGAAACAATGGGACCCTTCAGACCAGCCCAACCTGACATGGTTCTACCCACTTCCTTGCAGAGCCCACAAGCCACAGCTTCCCTGCCCCAGTCATTCCCTCACTATTCCTTAGAGCCCCACTTTTGGTCAGAATCCCCCAAACACAGTGCTCTCCATCACCTTTCAGCTCCTTAACATCTAGAGGCCCCCTGAGTGGTCCAGGGACAGTGCCCCAGATCAAGGAAGTAACTCCCTAGGGATGGAGCTGGTATATCTACTAGGGAGGGGAAGAATATTTTTAAAATATATTCAAAATATAGTTGAAAATTTGTTTCTTGACTGTTGGGAAACCCTACTGAGAAGAATCCTGGATTGATGAGAATCTTTGTGGTTCAGGACTTATTGTCTGCACAGAAACAGCATAAAATATTGTTTTCTGTGGGGAAAAATGTTGTTTCTTGCACAGGAAATGCTGTTTTCTATGCAAAAAAGTGAATTTTGCACAGAGCATGCCCCAACTATAGTATTTTCAGCACAGGAAACAGCCTTTTCTTATGCAAACACACACAAAAAAGTACTGAAATTCACTTTTACTTCATCCCAAGTCCCCTGGCACTCTCCCAAAGACCCCAAGACTTCTCAATTTTTAAATGCCCAAATTTTTAAAAAATAGGCATCCCCCCCGCCAAATTGCCCAAAAGATACCCAAGATGCTTGCAAATTTTGTGCTTTGCCTTTTCTTCCTCCCACCACCCCCTCATCCCTGAAAAACATTGAATTTCATCCGCTAAACTACTGATGTGGGAATTGCAAATGCAATGACGTCACTACTGGTGTGCTGCCAATGTGCTGGTGCAGCCCACAGGGGAGCAGTGAGGAGGCAAAAAAGTCCCCTGTTGTTAAGTTTGTTTCTGTCTCTCCCTTTCCTCAAAACTAGGAGGTTGCCTAGATGAGAAGACATAATGCTGATTGCTGCGTATTAACACAAATTCGCAGCAGTGTTCATTTGTCTTCATGGTCCTTTGGCAAAATCGATTGTATGCAAAGCTCTCTGTGTTTGAAGTGCACACACAGCCATGCCTGCAAATCAAGATGGTGGTCAGGTAAACTACAGCATGTTATTTTTCTCCACATGTTGTCACCACTGCACAGTATTTTTTTAAACTAAATCAAAGGTGCACAAGTGTGACCTTCTGCTTAAAAAAGCTGTTTAGTTGCCTCACCACAGCAAAAAAGCACACAACCGATAATGTGAAACTCCAAAATGGCACTTCCGTCCCCTTCCTTGCCAACAAGCCCAGCCCCTGCATGTGGCTGACCAATCCACTCTCCACTTTTGCCCTTGCCAAGAATGCACAGCAATACAAATTGAATGTCCAGACGTGCGATAACGCACAAGCCTGCGCATTGTTCAAAAAACCTTGGGGAAAACTGCGAAGGCTTTTCCTGCACAGTAGATCGAGTTTTTGGTCCCCTTCCTTCTGAATACTGCAAATATCATTTGCAGTGTGTTGGGACAAAAGGTATTCTCCTCGAATTTTATGAGGAGTATTTTCATCATCTAGACAACCCCTAGGACTAAAAATGATTACAACATAATTGGAAACATAAGAAATCAGCATTCAAATGCAATCAAATTATTTCCAATACTAAACAATTGAAAACACTACACTTAAAAAGGAAAAAAAACTGTTTAAAAAACAGAGTTTAGCATAATACAGCACCCTCTTAAAAACCCTTTGTTTAAAAACCTTCAGTTCTGAAAGCCTGTCAGAATAGAAAGTCTTTGCCTGCTGCTGGGAGGACAGCAAAGAGGGGCCATTCTAGTAGTCGCTTACCTTGCCTTAGACCCAGGATTATCTAGTCCAAAAGCCACCAAGACCACAAATGCCAAAAATTAAAGGAGCTACACAGCCACAATGTGATCTCATCGCTCAAGGAAGTGGAACACCTCTTAGCCACTCACTCTGCAGAATTCAAAAGTGTGGTCAAGGAGAGATGGGGGCAGGAGGTTGTATGGGAGCAACTCTACAGGCTGAAGCCACCAGCAAACAAAGTGGGCTTCCAGCACTCTAGTAGCTGGTGTGGAAGGGGTTCACTCTCCATCATCTCACCGGTGACTTTCTTAGATGAGTGAAGTGGTACTTTCAGGCTGGTAGGAACTGTAAACAGTGAGCCAAAGGAATCTGAAATGCTGAAGGTATAGGCAATGATAATTATATTAGCAGTGGCCATACCTAAACTGTCTCTGTCAGAAGATAGCACACACATTCGTCTGTTGGTGAGCTGATAAACACATGTAGTGTGATTTTTTAAAAAACACACACCCTTTGTCTTTGTTCAAACCACAGGAAATAGAGAGGGATCTCTATTTGAATGGTAGCAATTTGGGGCCAAATGATATCTGTTTTTTGAGGTTCCCTTGTTCAAGAAAGGCCACTCTGAGGACAGAGGCAGTGTGTCCTGGGAAACCAGTTTTCTCACATTTGTTTTTGACTACTGACAGATCAGATTTATATCCGTATTTTCTTTGAGGGTAGAACCTCGGTCTTTTATCAAATGCACTAGGGCCTTGCTGGCAATTGATGGAAGATACTGCACTGGAAGATGAGTATCTCTATGAAACTCTGATGTTGTGGATGACATTAAATCCTGTGATGGTGCTGCCAGAGTAAATATGGCAACCAGAGTTGTGTGGGTTGTATATACGAATCTGGCACCTTGAGGCACTTAACTGAGACTGGGTCCACAAAGTTTATGTCATAATAAAATGTTTAGTCTATGAGATGCCACATTTGTTTGGGTTTGGTTCCCCAACACCACCATTAAGATGGTTAGATATTGGTTACTAAGGGAAGGATGCTGTCACAATCTTATCAGCATTTGAAGACATATCAGGCACTGAAGTTTCTGAACTCAGACAGAAGAACTATTTCCTATTATAATTTCAAAGGAAGGTAGGCCAGGTTGTCACTCTCCAAATATTATTGGGTTGTAACTGCCATCAGCCCTGGCCTGAATATCCAGTGGTGAGAAGTGATCTAACAACATCTGGAGAACTATAAATTGCCCACTATTGAAAGAGAATCCACATTCCAGAAAGGCTGCTGATTTTGAAGCTCATGGATTGTTTGATCAATGCTGGCTGATTTCTCAAGGTAAAGTGAGATGGATGTTAGAAGTAATTATCTTGGGAGCTAAACTCAATGAATATAGTAGGGAGAAGAGTGTCATGTGTTGTCCTTCCTAGATGGGTTGGCTCCACAGAGTCTTGGGTGTACAGATACAGCTTCCTCGGGTGTGGATTCCTGATAAGGCCCATCCTCGCAAATCCATGCCCTTTTCTTCTTACAAATGTCTTTGATCCAAAGATCTTCAAAGTTATTTGTGAATCAGAATGGGTGAAAGGATGTTGTTGAGTATGGTGAAGATAATTATTGGAGAGTATGAGACCATAATGAGAGCCAGCTTGATGTGGTTTGAGCCTTGGACTACAACTCTGAAGACCAGGGTTCAAATCCCCACTGAGCCATAGAAACCCTCTAGGTGACCTTAGGCAAGTCACACTCTCTCAGCTTCAGAGGAAGGGAAAAGCAACCCCCTTCTGGACAAATCTTTCCAAGAAAACCCCATGATCGGTTTGCCTTAGGGTTGCTATAGGTCAGAAATGACTTGAAGGCACACAGCAACAGCAACATGAGCTGTAACACTCCATTGATGGCACTGACCGGGAGGCTTCTCGGAGGTCAAATAGAGTTGAAATGCAGAGTTAAGTGCTAGAAGGAACATAGTGACCCAAATGAAGCACAATTTACACCAGAGGTGGGCAGAAGGTAGACTGGGATCAATCTCTGGGTGTGAAATGTGATTGTCAAGGGTTCCTGACTCCTAATTGTCAAACAGTACTAGTAACTAAAAAACTTCACTCCATCCCTCAAAAAATTCAGTCACCAGGAAAGGAAGTGTGGGGGAGAACCCAGGAATGGATCTCCCCCACCCACCCACCTGAAGACTTACAAGCTTGGTTCTGCTATGATCATAAATCCCCTGGCTAAGCATATGATCAGCTGCATCTTATTCCTTAATTCTTACCATATGTCTTCCCACCTGAGCCACCCCCTTTGAATCTAGCTCTAGTGGGTAGATATCAGGCTCTAATTAATATATATATATATATTCCCCAAGTCTAAAGTTTGGTTTAGACTGTTGCAAGGAATGGGGACAATCAATTGTAGGGATGCAAGATAGTGCAGTGTCTTTCTGTACAGAGCAGCTCCCATCATGTTCCATCCCATATGCCAGCCAAAGGAATATTAGCTTGTGCCTTTTCAGCTATCAATGAGAATGAAAGTCTTTTGGGTGGGGGAAGTGTAGGTGGGTACACAGGAGACTTGCTTGCCACTAGCTGTGGCTCGATATGTGAGCAGGGAAGGAGAAAATATACTTCTGGCTCTGGCCCCACCCAGGAGTGACTGGGCTTGCCCATCACCAGAGTGTAGCCCCTGATAGATTATCTCCAATGGAATCTGGCTCACAACAGAGGAGAAGAAGAGCTCCCCCACCAGTGTTAACAAGGGGAGGAAGAAAAATCCCTTCCTGGCCACAGTGGGCCTCAGCTGAGGTGTCTGAACAAAACATTGTTCACTTTATTTTCAATGGGGGTAGGGAGTTAGCTTCAGATTGTATATTCTCCCTCTTAGAATCATAGAATCATAGAATTGTAGAGTTGGAAGAGACCACAAGGGCCATCCAGTCCAACCCCCTGCCTCGCAGGAAATCACGATCAAAGCATCCCTGACAGATGGCCATCCAGCCTCTTTTAAAGATCTCCAAGGAAGGAGACCCCACCACGCTCCGAGAGAGTGTGTTCCACTGTCGAACAGCACTTACGGTCAGAAAGTTCCTCCTAACGTTGAGGTGGAATCTCTGTTCCTGGAGCTTGCATCCATTGCTCCGTGTTCTAGTCTCTGGAGCAGCAGAAAACAAGCTTGCTCCATCCTCAACATGACACCCCTTCAAATACTTAAACAGGGCTATCATATCGCCCCTTAACCACCTTTTTTCCAGGCTAAACATACCCAGCTCCCTAAGTCTCTCCTCATAAGGCATGGTTTCCAGACCTTTCATCATTTTAGTCACCCTCCTCTGTACACGCTCCAATTTGTCAATATACTTTTTGAATTGTGGTGCCCAGAACTGGACACAGTATTCTAGGTGAGGCCTGACCAAGGCAGAATAGAGTGGCACTATTACTTCCCTTGATCTAGACACTATACTTCTATTGATGCAGCCCAAAATCACATTGGCCTTTTTAGCTGCCGCATCATACTGTTGACTCATGTTCACCTTTGGTCTACTAGGACTCCGAGATCCCTTTCGCACATAGTCTCGTTCAGCCAGGTCTCCCCCATCCTATATTTATGCATTTCATTTTTCCGCCCTAAGTGCAGTACCTTACATTTCTCCATATTGAATTTCATTTTGTTAGCTTTAGCCCAGCTCTCCAGTTTATCCAGGTCATCTTGAATTTTGATCCTGTCCTCCAGGGTATTAGCTACTCCTCCTAATTTGGTATCATCTGCAAACTTGATAAGCATACCCTCTATTCCCTCATCCAAGTCATTGATAAAGATGTTGAATAGCACTGGGCCCAGGGCAGAACCCTGTGCCACCCCACTGGTCACATCTTTCCAAGACGAAGAGGAGCCACTGCTGAGCACCCTTTGGGTTCGGCTGGTCAACCAATTACAAATCCATTGAACAGTTAACTTGTCTAGCCCACACTGGGCCCAGTGCTATTCAACATCTTTATCAATGACTTGGATGATGGAATTGGCTCCACTGTGGCAAAGCCAATAGTGGAACAGCATTGGTTACAGGGAACATAGTTAACTTGGTTAGCTCAAGTTCCAGAAGGTTTCACTATCTCTATATATTTGTTAACACTATGCTGGAAATGAAAAATAGACACTTCAGAGTACGAAAACAGCAAACGTGTAGAGTTTGCTCTCATAAGGCACACTTCAGTCAGATTTATACAAAAAAAGCAAAATCCACAAAAGAATGATACCTTGTTTGGCTAACGAAAATGCAGAAAATATATCATGCAAGCTTTCAAAGCTTCACTGCTTTTTCAACAGACAAAGATGTTAAAAATCATACAGAAAAAAAGTGAAGATGTTAGAGCCACAGGTCTACATTTTGTCTCAGATCCTCACTTTTCTTCTCTCTTATGATTTTTAACATCTTTGCTTGATGAAGAAGCCAGTGAAGCTTTGAAAGCTTGCATGATGTATGTTCTACATTTTGGCTGGCCAATAAAGCTATTGCTCTTTTGTGGATTTTGGGTTCTGTTGTATTTTGCTGCATGGCCAACACTACTACCCCTGAATATGTTTACTTGAATCAGATTTATATTTCCTGCTACCTTTGTAGTAACATAATACACCCCAACCTTGCATTGTTGTCATTATGTGCCTTCAAATGAACTCCAATTAATGGCAACACTATCGTAGTGTTTTCTTGGCAAGGTCTATTCAGAGGAGGTTTGTCATTGTCTTCCTCCAAGGCTGAGAGAGTGCGACTTGCCCAGGCTCATCCAATGGGTTTCCATAGCTAAGGGGGAATTTGAACATTGGTCAACTGAAGTCCTAGTCCAACTCTCCAACCGCTACACCACACTGGCTCTAACCCTTGCATTTATCATATTCAAGTACCATCATTTTCCAACCTGCTTTTCTAGTAAAGAAGGAGAAACACACACACACACAATCCAAATACTACCTCCACTCTAAATACTGTGACAAGTGATTAGCCATGCACAGATTTATAGGTGCATCCGCTTGGCAGGAAGTACTCAGAAAGGAGTACTTTCTAGCATGGAGGTTTGTTACAGAGATTGGTGGTTTGGTGCTTCCAGTGCACTACAGCTCACAGTTCTTACAGTGAACTGGTGGTGTTAGTGTGCTAATAGTCGTAAACACATCTATCTAGGAGTACATTATGGAAGTCAGTTTTCACAGAAGGAGCAGAGGAAGTATTTCATTTGCTGCATTGTTCACCTTAAGCAGCCATATGTAGTCCTCACTGCCCCTGAACACACTACAGCCCTTCTCAGACACACGGAGCTCCCGTCTACACGGTAAAAAAATACATACGCCATTCGGAAGATCACTCTTCCGTACACACAGCCGTTCGGATTCATACGTGTCATTCAGAAGGGGGGCTAGCGAATCCCCCGTAAACTACGTGGATTCAGTGTTTGGAAGGAATAGTGGATCTCGGCATAAAATACGTACAGCTGTTTGAATGGCTGATAGTCTGTACGCCCCGTTCGCACACATATGAACAGGCAGTGTAATCTGATTGGCTGGCCGAGTAGAGGGGGAAGGGCTAGCAAGGAGGGGAATTGGGAGCGGCCGCCATGTTGGATTCCCGGCTACGCGAGCGTCCGGTAGGTCCATGAATTATATATTTATTTTTATTTTACATTATAAATAAGGAAAACCAAATGTCCGCCAAGCAGGCACCTTTTAAAATAAATTTTAAAAAGTGGCGGGAGATTTAAAATAGATGGACCCTCGATCTGGTTCAGCTT
Source organism: Gambelia wislizenii (assembly GCA_030847615.1). NCBI lineage: Eukaryota > Metazoa > Chordata > Lepidosauria > Squamata > Crotaphytidae > Gambelia > Gambelia wislizenii. The sequence goes on from JAUMIR010000002.1 coordinate 267,373,839, forward strand.
CTCTCCAATTTCCTCTACTCATTTCCAGCCAGGTTCCCAAATGGATGGAGAGTAATTCCACTTCTATGGGTTGACTCACCATTCAACAAATGATCCAATGGGTCTGCTCCATTTGGGGCTAACTAATACAACTTAGACCCAAGTGATTAAAGAACAGAAAGGAGAGGACAGGCAGTGGTGGGTTCAGTTAATTTCAGTTGTTGTGTACATTCAACTAATTTCTGACTCATGGTGATCCTAAGGCAACCTTATCATGAGGTGTCTTGGCATGATTTGTTCAGAGGATTGCTAGTAGTTTTCTTAAGTTGAGAGAGTGTGACTTGCCCAAGGTGGGTTTCTATGGCCAAGTGGGGGCATGAACCCTGGTCTCCCAGAGTCCTAGTCCAACACTTAAACTGCTACACCATAGTGACTTGCAGTAAATTTCAGGCCGTGGACTTAATGCTGAGTGTGGGGTGGAGGTTTTATATAGTCATGCAATATTACTTCAGTTGTGCAGCACACAAATGGGATCTCACACGTGCACACATATTCTGTGCTTTACAACTGTGTCCACAGTCTTGATATGTTACAGCAAAAAAAGAAAGAAAGAAAGAAAGAAAGAGCCATCACCACAAGATTCTCCACTAACAGCAGAGTTGCCAAGTCAGTAGCATCCCAGGCCCTTACACATCAGGGCCAAAACATGAGATTTAGGGACAGTCCCAGGTGATTTCACAGGGGGTGGGCCCTGCTGATGAGGCAGCTCACTGTTTCCCTGTGCTTACTGCATCCTCCTTCAGAGCCCTGGGGGCCGTTTACACGGCAAAATAAATCCTCAAAGAATGCGACAAGAAGCCTGATAGTTCCCACACATTTCGAAGCCACAGCGCCCGTTTCAGAAGTAGGGGGAGTGAAAAACCCATAAAGCAGTATCAGCTTTCGCTAGTCTTCCTGACTTTTTTGAAAAAGTTCACGAAAATGCGCACAATTGGTCATGTGAACTTATCATTCGCAAATGTCTGTGTGAACTTGCAGCGACCTTTTCGAATTAGTGTGAGCAGAGCTGAATCCTGATTGGTTGGAGTGACCATTGTACCTTGTCCGAATAGATGGAGGGGTTGGAGAGAGAAATCCACTGAGCCTGCCATTTGCCCCTTCTTCTGCTTGCAGCCAACTTTCGGAAATCTGCTCTGAACCCTTCCTGTTTGTTTCAAAGGAAGGCTTTGGGGGCAGGGAAGATGATCAAGAATGGGGCTAGCCCCCACTTGGGTGGTGTTTGTGTGTGTGTGTGCGTGCTGCAACCGGCCGATTGCTCCATCGTTCTTTGTTTGTGCTTTCCTTCACTCCTTTGTCTTTATTTAAGGCTTTGGGGCAGAGAAGATGATCGGGAACTTGGGTGGTATGCGAGTGTGTGTGTGAGTGTGCTGCAACTGACAGATTGCTCCATCGTTCTTTTGTTTGTTTGTGCTTTTCTTTCCTCCTGGGTGACCCCCCTCCTTGCTCCCTCCCCGCCTCCTGCCCGCCTCCTGCCTGGCTTTAATCATCTGGAGGCCATGCCCCCCCACCTTTGCCTGTGTAAACTATGAAAACCGAAACTGATCGAATCTTCCAAATAAGCAAGAATTCATGTGAATTATGCACTGCTGATGTGAAAGAATGGTAATACGGAATTTTGCGAACTTTACCCTGTCGTGTTACTGGCACCCTAGTGAAAACTGCAATTTGAGAAGTTTTGAGAAGAGGGAGAGAAGGTAGGAGGTGACCAGGCAGTAGAGAGTCTAAAGTAGCCACTCCAAAGCAGCCTGCGGGTGCATGGCCCAGCAGCATGCTGTTTGTTTGTTTTAAAAATAATAATCCAAGGCAGCATTCTCAGCCCAAGATTCCTTGAGGTCCAGAGGAGAAGGGCAGACCTTCAAACCTGACACTGTTTTTCTTTAAAGGAAATGCCAAATTAACAGTTTTATGTGTTACACTTGATCAAATTGCATCATCCTGGTTATAGGAATAAAATGAAACTTGCTTCTCTTGTGAGATTTTCACACTACACTGTTATAGTGTGACTATTCCACTTTAACTGCTCTGGCTTCCTCCTGTGGAATTCTGGGGTTTGTAGTTTAGTGAAGCCTAAGCACTCTCTGGCTGAGAGTTGTAAATGCTGCTCCCTAAACTGCAAATCCCAGGATTCCACAGGAGGCAGCCATAGCAAATAAAGTGGAATAGTAACACTATAACAGTGTCGTCTGAAAATCTCCCTAGTCTATTGTAGCAAAATGAGCAAATTGTCTTGTGGCACCTTCAAGACTGAGTTTTTCTTGTAGTAGTAGTAGAAGGTCTTTGTGAGACTGCTGCAGACTTTGTCAGAGGCATCCAAAAGTGGGCTGCAGTTTACGAAAGCATGTGCTAAATAAAACCTGTTCATCTTATTTTTAATTTTTTAATTCATTATACACTTAATTTTACAATCTAAAGACCACACACAAGGGAAAAAAAATTACAAAATACCAACATGAAGACAAATATAAATGTTAACCCCTCACCTAATCTAACCCTCCATGTCTATTCTAACCTACTTAACTAAACAAAAAACAACAAAAATAAAAAATATATTACAGGGAACAAACTTTCAAACTTAGTGAGGAACAAGACAATAGACAATTATAAAAAACATGGGAGCCATTTATAGAGTATATTAAAAAAGAAAATGGAGATATTATTACTATGGGATTTGATATTTAATTATGTAATTATTAGAAAATGATATATAATGTGATCTGAGAGGAGTATCTATCAGTCTTGATAACATAAATGAAAAAAATGGTAGATACATGGAAAATATAAAAGATAATGTAAATAGAGGATTTAAGTAAAAAGAGAAATAGAAGGGGAGGAGGTATATTACAAAGATATAGGAAAAACATTCAGAGAGAAGTGGGAAGTTATTTTTATGGGGGGTGGGAAGGGGAGGGGATTAACTGGGTATAGGTTTTTTTGTTTGTGTGTTTGTTTTTGTTTTTTGTATCATGTTATGTGTTAGTTTTTCATTACCAATTTCATTTCATGTAGAAATTGTTTAGGTGTTTTGTCTGTTTTTAAAAGATATTATTGAATAAAGAAAACTATTATTAAAGTAAAAAAATATATAGAAGAATACCTTAATAACCCCTTGAACAAAAAAGTATCTAATCCTAATATTGTTATATTTATTATTAATAAAGTTTTTAAATCATATTGTATCTTCTACTACTGTAATTATCTCATTCTGTGTACCATAAATCTATTACAGTTGTCCCTCCATATCCACGGATTTAAGTATTCACTGCTTGAAAATATTCTTTAAAAAAATAATAATCCAAAAAGCAAACCTTGATTTTGCTGTCTTACATAAGGGACACTGTTTTGCTATGCCATTGCATATAATGGGACTTGAATATTCATGGATTTTGGTATCCACAGGGGGTCCTGGAACCAAACGGTCAATAAAAAGCAACACCAGCAGCACGGGGGAAGGTTGGGAGGAGGACGGGCTATCTGAAAAGGGGCTCTGTAAGCGAAACAGCTCCATTCTTCTCCTGACCTCCTCGGTTCCCCCCCCCCATCTGAAAAAGTCCTAGGACACGGAGCAATGGGTTCAAACTACAGGAAAAGAGATTCCACCTAAACATTAGGAAGAACTTCCTGACAGTAAGAGCTGTTTGGAAGTGGAAAGCACTGCCTTGGAGTGTGGTGGAGTCTCCTTTGGAGGTTTTTAAACAGAGGCTGGATGGCCATCTGTTGGGAATGATTTGATTGTGTATTCCTGCATGGCAGGGGGTTGGACTTGATGGCCCTTGAGGTCTCTTCCAACTCTATGATTCTATGATTCTAGGGTTGATAGAACAAAATAATGTTATTAAACCATATAAAAAGCTGATGCAACACTTAATCACCACAGCAAGATTGATCTGTGCCCAAAAGTGGAAAGACCTAGAAATTCCTGTAAGAGAAGATTGGATTGTAAAACTACTAGAACTCACCCAGATGGACAAATTAACCATGTTACTAAAGGACAAGATAGTTGGAAACATTTCAAGAGGAATGGAAGCCTTTTTAAAGATATATTCAGGAAAAGGGAGAAATAACCATATTAGTGGGGTTTAAAATTTGGCTGTTTGATATAACGGTGATAGTTCTGTCACTTGGGTTTACTGTGGATGTTTGTTATTAATTGTTGTAATTATCCTTGTTTTAATTGATTTTTATTATTTTGCCTATTGTTTTATCTAGATTGTACGCCTTTGGCAGGTTTCATTTTGTTTTATCTTGATTGTCTTTGTACAGCGCTGTGTACGCCGACAGCGCTCTAGAAATAAACTTTAATAATAATAATAATAATAATAATAATAGAGGTTGAGAGGAATTAAAATCGTTAAGATAGGGGGTAAATACATAAAAGTTACATAATGACCTGAAGCTAGGAAGTAGGAAGTCAACTTTTAAAATGTGAATGTAGCTGTAAGTATTTGTAATTGTTGGTTTTGCATGTATGTAGTGTATGTCTCAATTTTTGTTTGGTAGGGATTATTAGTGTTATTGTATTGTTAAGTATATAGCATTGTTAGTGTTAGTGTTATATATCAGTGTACTAGTGTATTAGTGGTAGTGTTACTGTTATGATTGTGATTCTGGTTCAAACTTGTTTATGTTGAATATCTTTATGAAGTTGATTTTATGTGAACTTTGTTGGTATTATTTGTTTCATTGTTGTGTATGTTTTGTTTTGTTGTGATATATTAAACTAATGAAAACATAATTTTAAAAAGGACTTATTCTGCACAAATGTGCATTTTGGGGACAGAAAATGCTATTTTCTTCACAGAAAATGCTGTTTTCTCTGCAAAAACACCATGCACGAATTTTGTGCAGAATAATTCTTGAACTGTGAATAGTTTTCAAAACTGCACAATTTTCAAAGACTTTCTCACAGAAGAAAATTGCTAAAATTACTCCTGCTTCTTTCAAGAACAACATTAGTGAAGAATTACATCCCTATTGCATGGAAGGACTCTAAGATCCATTCATTTCTGGTCCTCAGATGAAATTCCTGTACTCAGCATTCTTTTGGTTCTGTGTTTATGCCTTTTGCACCAGTGGATCTCAGCAGTGGTGGCACTAGGGGGTGCGGAGAGGCCGAACTGCACCAGGTGACACCCTTGGGGAGAGGGGTGACACCAGCCTTAGTGATACCACTGGATCTCAGGATTCTAGTGAAACAAAGAAAGTATATTATCCAAGCCCGAGGCCTGCTGGTATCTGCTCTCTGGGGGCGGGGCACATGATTGAGGTGTATAAAGTTACGCATGTTATAACTTTATAAAGTTATGCATGTTATAAAGAAAGTGGATTGAAACACTGGGTGGACTTGATAGACACTTGGCTAAATCCAGCAGGGATCTTAAGTTATTAGTCCTGATAAACTTTTAAACAAAATTCATATTTTAAAGAGATTGTGTTAAGAAGTATTCTGGAGATAGGGTTTTTTTGTTTTGTTTTTTGTAAAGCTAAATAACAGCCAAATGGAAGAAAGGATCAGATAAGAGACTGTGACTTCAATATCTTCGTAATGATGTTTTCAAGAGGAACAAGTGGTTGGAATAAACAACCCTTGTGCAGGAGAAGCACGTTCCTGCAGGCTTATCATGTCCCAACACTTTCTGTTTGTTTGTGCCTACTTTTCTCCTCCAAACCCACACCTCCCACATCTATCACTGACACACCAATCGCATGCTCAGGAAAGACACGTGCAACTGACTTGCTTTGAAATGCGCTGGCTGGGCTACCCTGCAGTGGGGATCAGGGGGTACTCCTAATATCTTTGGAAAGAGAAAGGAACCATGCTTTCCAGGTGCTTTATTTTGTACTCTGCCAATGACCCTTCTAAAAAATCACCCAGGCTGATGTCAGATTTGAGGGGGAACTCATTTACTGTTTACTCTCACCCAACATTCACATGCAGATTTAGTAGCGTTTTATATTCACCCCCCTGCCCCTAAACCAACTAACCCTGCTTATTACTTGCCAATGAACACAGTCACTTCATTATCTTTGCAGCACTTACACAAGGAAAGACTGAGGTAAGCTCACTTTTATGACTGATGGCAGTTTTTAAGAGGCACTGAGAGGGCATTCACTTTCCACAGGTGTAATACTGTACTCACACATTTCTTTTCTCCCAACATTCTCTGTGGTCACAATTTATTTAATTCACATGAACAAATAAAGGGAATCACTGTCAAATATAGGAATTTTTTTATAAGGAATTTTTTATTGGAATAAGACCATTCTACTGAAAAATACACCTGACCACAAAAGTCCGTAACAATAATGCAATAATAATAATAATTGTTTTCTTACTAATACAAAAATAAAACTATATATCCTAACACTAATACATTTTTCCATTTTCCCATTTTTCACTGTCAAATATAGGGTTCGCCAATCTCAGGGCCTGGACCTTCTTCTCCAGTTCTTGGGGGCAGGGAGTAGAAATCTCGGGGGAAAGCACAGCCTTGAAAAGTGTAAGAGTGTGTGTATATAGATTGGGTGTTTTTTATTTGAATGGCATGCTCTGTGTAACTGCTTATGCTTAAAGCATAGTAGCTATGCTTTAAGGTGTCACCAAGGACTCCCCGTTGTAACATCAACCTTACAACATCACCAGGACCTCTCCGCAATGACTTCATAAGAGGGGGAAGTCATCCCCAGGGCTCAGGTTTTGGCCTTGAAATCTCAGGGCATGGGATAGTCCATATGTGGTAATCCCTAATCAAATGGGACTGTTGCTGTTTCACACTTACTTCCAAAGAATGTCCAATCTGTCACAGAATCATAGAGTTTCAAGGGAACCCAAAGGCCATCTTACATCTCATATACCAATAATGACCCCATCTACACAACTTCACAATATGAATGGTGTAGCTGTCCTGGGCAGGAAAGCTGGCTTAAAGTTTTGCTGCTGTTGTTGTGTTTGCAGAAATCATTTGGAAGACAATTCTTAGAATCCCCTAGCCAGCATGGCCATGCGTGCAAGCCCTGGCCAAGATCCAGTAGTGTTCTGGACTGTGAAGTTACTAAGGCTGATGCCACCCCTTCCAGTGGTGTCACATGGTGTAATTCAACCTCTTCCATACCTTCCTGGTGCCACCACTGGTTCTGGAGGAACATAAATCTCTACTAGGGTACTTGTACCGGCCATTGGGGATGGGCAAGGCCAGATTAAAATTGCTGGAGACCTGGAGCATTTCCAAAACCAGGAACCTCTTTGTATACATGTGTGAGTTCCACTTTTGAGCCCAAGGATTGGAGTGGGGGGAGTTCTGGACATCTCACCCCTGCCTGGGTTCCAGATCAGAGCCACAGTTTCAGAGGCAGCATAACCACACACCCCATCTCTCCACTTGCTCCACAGCGGAAAAATAGAGTCAGAGTGGGTACTAAACACTACCATCTTTTGGGGAGGGGGAGAGATCTACAGCTCTTCTCTCCCAGGATTATTTTTCTCTTGGCAGCATCACAGGAGAAGACATTTGTGGGTATTTTTGTGCATGTGTATGCCTGTTGTTAATCCAGCCTTGGGGGCAGAGACTACTCATTCCTCCCCGTCTCCTTCTCCACAGTGTGAAACTGTGTTGGGGAGCCTCCTGGGTGCAGTTCCCTCTCCTTGGCCACCAAGCAGTTGCAGGGGCGCATCTGGTCATGTTCCAGTTTGCACACCCAAGGAACAGCCTCTGTCTGCAACATAAGGTTCCTCCTCCTCATTTGGGTATGCAAGGGCACCCAGAATCCACCTAGGTGTGCCCCAGCAGCCACTCAGTGGATAAGAGGACAGAGCTATGCCTGGTTGTTGTTGCACACCCAGGCAATAGGCATTGCATAAAGGGGTACTAGATACCTCCTTCCACAACACCCTAAACGTATATATGCTAGCAGAGCTGGGATTGCACTGACATGGGTCTCCTACATGATTCTAGCCTAGGTGTAGAAGTGACAACAGGTCTTGCCCTACAAAGCTACTCTCAGCTCTACAAAGTGCTTGAGTTGGAAAGTGTTGTGTCTGAAGGATTCCATAGGAAATCATGCCCTGGAGGAAGAGAGGCTACTGTGCTAATATTTTCTTGAAATCAGCTAAGGAAGAAGTTCCTTAAAGTTCTTATAAGGAAGAATGAGTGTAACCATGTGTGACAGCTATCCATAATTGAACAGTGGTAGGGTGATACTCTGTGGGTCCAACTTTAAAGTAATTTTCCAACGTAGTGTAGCTAAAGAATTCTCCCCTCATCTACTTTTCATCAGATCCTGCCCCCCACCCAGCATATTAATTAATTCCCTTCCTTCCGTCTTCCAAGGTTCAATTTGAAGACATGCTGCCTATCTGAAAACCACATCAGTAGAACTGAAATGGCCTGGCACGAAAATTGGCGCACCCCACCCTGAATTGGTGCCCTGTGGTGGGGACAAGAAGATTATCCAAGACACGGACCTTGGAGTTTCAGCTGCCATCCATTTTTCTGACCCAGAGTCCTTTCCCACCCTCGTGGCAAAACCCATAGGGCCGAGGGGCAGCTCTGCTTCTCTCTTTCAGCTTCTGCTCAGAGTTGCTGCTGCTGCTGCTACAGCAGCCGTTTTGTTGTTCCTGCTCCACCCCTTATCTAAAGCCTCCAGCTGGGGAGCCAAGCAAGGGAAAGCAGCAGCTCCCACAGGGCCAGATGCCGACTCAGAGAGCAGGTGGAAGGACGCCTCTGGCAGGAAGACCACCCACCACCAACCAACCCACCAGCATGGAGCAAGGCTGGAGATGGATTGCTGCCTTTTTGGCCCTGGTGCTTTGGGCTTCTGGCTCTTCTCAGGGGGATGCTGAGAGCTGGGGGCCTTACTTCAGCAGCAAAGGTACCTCTTGTGTTTGATCAGGGCTGGTAGTCCCAGTCCATGTGTGTGAGGAGAGAACGTGAAGGTAGGGAAGAGGTGGTGTCAATGACAGAAGGACATTACTCTGAGAGAAGCCACTGTGCTGAGAAACTGTGCTTGAAAGTCTTGTGTGTATGCATGTGTTTGCATGTGCCTGCCAGTAGCTGGCTGCAGGTCCTCTTTTGAGCCCCCGGAAAGCTGGCAACAGCTCATGCTGTGGTCTGGTGGCATGAAAGTAATAAACATCCATCTGCAGTAATAGGCCTGAGTCCTATTGGTTAGTCCCTACTAGAGTAGACTCATTGCATCAACAGCTGAATGGTGGGTCAATGAAAATCCTATTGATTCAGTGGGTCTATTCTGGTTGGGGCTAAGAATAGGAATTGCAGTCCTGTGTATGCAAAACTGAGTGAATCAACGAGCTGTTCGGCAGTGGAACACACTCCCTCGGAGCGTGGTGGGGTCTCCTTCCTTGGAGGTCTTTAAACAGAGGCTGTTTAAATTTGATCATGATTTCCTGCGTGGCAGGGGGTTGGACAGGATGGCCCTCGTGGTCTCTTCCAACTCTGCAATTCTATGATTCTATGATTCTACCTCATTATTCAGCATTGTCTCTTTTTCTCCATCATTTTATCTGTTTCTCTCTTGCTGTTCTATTCACTACCAAAGTAGAATTAAAACTTTTGGCAGAGTTGAAATTAAAAATATTACAGCTTGGCAGTTTGTGCTCCCTCCTGCCTGTCTGCCTCTCTATCCATCCATCTACTATCTACCTTTCTATCTTTCTGAAGAAGTTAAACACTGAAGAGAATCTTCTTGTAAGGTCAAGTGGTTTCTTCTGATACATTTAAGAAGTCGTGATTTTTAAAACTTGAAAATCTACTTTCTGAAGGTCTGCATCCTGTGGTTATATGTTTAATCACCCAGCCAGCATGGCCAGGCTGGTCAGAATGAGGTAAAGGAGGGGGGGGTCCCTTCCAATTGTTTTCTTCTGTACAGAGATGGCCAGTTCAGAACAGTCCTTCATCAAACTGGAGAGATGATTCTTTGGTGATTGGCAAGGCAGTGTGAATGGGTTTTGAGAGTCTTGCCAAAAGCTTTGAGACCTCACTTTCCAGCTTAGCACCTGCTATATCTTATGTTTGCCTTCTGTGGTAACAGAAACATTTAACTGAAGATCAGTATCAGGCAGTTAAGAGCAGGAGCAGAAGCAGAATATGCAAAAAATCACTTCTTACAAAGGGGCCTTCCACAGAGTGTCACTAATGATGAACTGTGTACGCAAGCTAGAATCCATTCCTTGTTATGTGTTGGGTAGATACACAAACTCAGGGTGTACTTAGCAAAGTAGGCTCAATATTCCAAAGTAGTGTGTGTGTACATTTCCCATGTGGCTACTGAACACCACTGTTCCCTCCAAACACCCGAATTCCACAGCTTAAGCCTATAGAGGAAATTTATTTTTATTGCTTTCTAACTTTTGTTGTTCTTCCCCACATATTTATTAGTTGTGCTTTTTACTGTTATTTGTCAACCTGAACCTTAAATACATGGGATTCATAGCATGGGGGGAAAGCCCAGTTTTAATATAGCGATTCTACAAACCTAACTTTCTGAATTAAAAACAACCCCCCAAAAAAAGAGCTTGGAAAAATATTATTTCAGAACACAGCTCCTAGAAATTCTCCAACTGGCTCTGCCTGGGAGATTTGAGAATTGTAGTCTTAAAAATGAACTAAAATTAGTTAATCCCATAGACAATCATATGCCCTTAAAATACTGAAAAACAACGCTTCTCATGCCTCAACATTAGGTTGGCTTGGGTTGGTGGGAACTGGTATTTAGCATTATCTGGGGGAACACAGGTCTCTTTAGCTGTTGTTTAAATAGTACTCACTTAAATATCAAGATAAATGGTTGCATCACAGATAATAAAGTATGTGGGACTGAACAGCCTTAAGAAGTATCTTTGTGTGTAAGTAGTAGGGTAAGGACCGGGTACAGCTGTAAGAAACTTGCTCAGGGTCAATGGAATAATCCTTGCCTATTGTTTTATCACTACAGCATCTAGTGGGGGCTTCCAATACAGACAGAAAGATCCAACTTGTCAAAGGCTGCATGGTTCACCTATGTACTTTCGTATGTATGAACCAGGGGCCCTTCCATACTACACAGCTACTGCACTCATATAGTACTTATTCCACGTTAACTACCATAATGCCATCCTGTGGAATTTAGAATTATCTTCCATAGAGCTGTAGTGCCTTGCTAAACCAGAAACACTGGGATTCCATAGGATGGAACAATGGCAGTTAAAGTGGAATCATAGTGCTATTATTGTGTAGTGTGAAAGGACCCCCGTTCTTCCATTTAAAATGGTTTTGCTTATGTCCCAGTCCTATAAGATGAAATGCCACAGATCCTGGAAAGAGCTTTTAAACAAGAGGAAGCACATGGTACGGACATAATTCTAGCCTGCAGGTATATTTCCTCCTTTTGGAACACAGCTATAGGCCTAAATCAGGAATGGGAATCATGAGGCTCTCCAGAGATTTTTGGATGGCAACTCCCATCAGGCCTTGCTAGTACAGCAAATGGTGAGGAATGCTGAGAGATGCAGTCCAGTGACCTCTGGAGGTCCACATAATTTGCACTCCAGCTTAAAATCCATTGCCAACTGGAGTACACCTATTAAATCAATTGGGTTGACAAGTGTTAACTTACTATTTATCAATTGATTGGAATTAGGCCATAGAATCCAATCAGAACTTGGAAACGTTAGTTTTTGTACAACAACTCACAGAATCCCATAGAAATCTGAGATTCTTAGGCTGCAAAATTCAGTAACTTCTCACAGACAGATCCCTAATCATAGGCAGTGACTTTTACTCAGTGTCAGTTTCTCCGTGGCTGCTTCCAGAATGTGGAGCTCCCTTCCATGGGAGGTTGGTTTTGCCCCTTTCCTGCTCTCTTTTTGCCATGTGGTGAAGGTATTTTTATTTAGGCAGGCTTTTGAAATTTGAATTTTAATTATGGAATTATGTGCTCTGTGTGTGTAATTGGTGTGCTGTTTTTAATGTATTTTAATGCTTTTATTTTTTATTAAAACTATGTTTTTAATCCACGTTGTGTTTTTAACTGTTATGTTTATAATAATTGTAATTATTTAATTCTAACTTTTGTGCATTTTTAAAATTATTGTAAGCCCCCTTGAATCCTATCTTGGGAGAAAGGTGAGATATAAATCCAATAAACAAATGAATACATAAATAATTTACACACATTCAGGGATACATCATTCTCTAGATCTGGTGGAAAGCAAGCAGATAAAGTCATACCTTGTGGGGACAAGGCAAGAATCTCAAATGGGACATTGTTCCCATTTTACAGATCGAGAACTGTGAGAGATTAATGCAAACCGGTACAATATGTTCATAGCTCAACTGAGCTTTGAATGCTGTTTTCTGAAGGCCAAAGGACTAAGCAAAGCATAAGTGTTGATGTTCTCTGATTATTAATACCAGAATCTAATTATTTGTATGGGTTGACATATCAACAGACGCAAAAGTTGGGTTGCATGAATGGGGGCTGCAAGTAAAAGAGAACCTCTATGACCCACCCCTGCCCTAACCCTTTCCTCTCTGTGCATGGCTAATTTCAAATGACTACGGTAATTTAGTCCCAGAGCAGGAAGAGGAGGCTGAGGATTTGTGGCTAGCCTATATTAGTAGCCATATAAAAAATGGCTGTGTGTGGTGTGGGGGGAAGGCGGGGGGCGGGAATATGTTCTTTCTCCCCTTACCACAAGTGGTACCCCTCCTTTTTCCTGTACTTCTTTCCCCAGACCAGATTCTGTTGGGACTGGCGGGAACGGAAAACAGGGTTTAGGGTGTACACTCCGAGCCAGCCCTTATCTCGGGAAACACATGTCAGATGCAGAAGCCTGTAAGATGTGTGTGTGTGTATGTATAATGTAAGGAAAATACATCCTAAAAGGCATGGCTCTTAATCATGTGACTTTGTATATAAGCATGACAGTTTGTAATGTTTGCCAAATAACAAACATGGAGCCCTCAACAAAATGTTGCAGCGTATCCCTGATGTGTGTGTGTGTGTGTATCCTGAAGCCAGGGGTCCTTTCACACATCACAGTTATAGCATTATGATTCCGCTTTAAGTGCCATCATTCCATCCAGTGGAATCCTGGGATTGGCAATTTAGGGAGGGGTGTTTGGAACCCTCAGCCAGGGAGCCCCTCTGTTGCCTCTGGCCAGACTACGGGACCCAGGATTCATTAAAGTGGGATCACAGTATTATGATCAGGCTAGGTCAAGATGCCTCAGTCTCCAAGTACAGAAACAAACAGGACTGGCCAATGAATCTTACAGCAGTATTGGCAATGAAACGGTGTCCTCCATCATCACTGAGATCAGTGGAATGGGAGTAGAGAACATGGACCAGATCTATGGCAAACGTAACCCTGTCCTGTAAGAGGAGGAGTGGCCAGGGAACACAAAGGGAAGGCCACTGTTTCGCCTGCAAGATTTTGAAGTCTGAGCAGGTTGCCTCACTCTGCCTAAAGGTAGGGCTGGTCCAATCTCAACACCTGGCTATGGTCACTGAAAAATATAGTATCAGATCCTTGGGTCTTATGTTATGCAGAAAATGCATCCATTTGTTCACTTATTTTTATTTTTGAATATTTGAAAGTACAGTCAGTTTGCTGCATGCCAGTCCATGAAGCACCAGACTTCAGTGTGCACCTGACTATTTGATTTGACATGCGGGAAAGTCTGAGGGAACAATTTAAGTAGATTAATCCTTACTGGAAATGGAGAGGTGCTGACAAGGAATAACAAAACCAGACTTGGCTCCACTGTGCCTTACAATACTAGGAGGTCCAATATCTTTGGACACTGTATGGATGTTGTAAAAGCACTCAGAGACTGACTTGGAGTGTTTGGAGTAAACTATATGGTTAGTCTGTCATAAACCATGCTCTTCCAGTTCCAGTTATGTTAAAATTTTTGGCTCTTCTGTTAACATCTCTTTCATTCATGTGGATGTTTTAAAATAGTTTTTCAGATTGAACCAAGAAACAATGCATCTGGATAGAGAGATGGATCTTTCTGCCATTCTATGTGTATCTTCTGCCTTCATTTTCCAGCCACTCTGTTTCATTCTACAGTACTGCGCACTGAGGAAATTATCAGACAGGAACAAAAAAAGCGTTCCTGTCCCACAATCTCCACTCCCGCCCCTGTCCCATCCCAGTCACGCCACAATCACCTTCCCCACCACACTTACCTCCTCCTTTCTGGTAAACAGGGCAGCCCAGGAGTGAAAGGAGCTCTAACGGAGCTCGGTTCACTTCCTGGATTGAAATCCCACGGATTCTCACAAGAAGACGCGAGTGTGGGAATTTCAAAAGTAAAAACAAATACACACCAAAACGTATTGAAATGCACATACACACACTAAGAAATTTACAAGTAACCCGGGGAGGGTGCAAAAAAGAGAGTAGCTTACCTGGATGCCCCGATCTTAACCAGAAGTGTTTTGGCAGGGACCTCCCATTGAAGCTGGGATCTCGCCAGCATAACAGGGCACCATTTTTATCAAACAGGGCACCAATCCATTTTTATGCCAGCAAAAGAACGCCCCCCACCTCACTTACCTTCTCTCCTGACAGAAGGCTTCCCTGGCAATGAAGAGGAAGTGAACGAAGCACCGTTCACTTCCTTGTTTGAAATCCCGAGAGATTTCATCACGTGGGAAATTCAAACATAAAACAAAAAATAAAACATTAAAAGTGACAAAAAGCACATACACACATTTTAAAAACTTCCAAATAAACCAGGGAAGGTTTTAAAAAGTGTGTCACTTACCTGGATGTTGCAATCTCTCCTGGAAGTGTTTGTGCAGGTCCAGCCATTTACACTGCATTCACATGAGTTAAATGGCCCAAGGTTTAACATGCCAGCAATGTCAGCACCAAAACAGGATGGGCAATCTATTCATGGCTCGGCCTGTCAATAAAAAGAAATGCCAGAATAAGGACAGCAGAACGCAAAAGGACGACGTCATGTGATATTGTGTTCCACTGTCGTTATTCTGGTACTACATTAGCTGTGTCTGATAATCTCCCTAGTTCACAGAGTTTCCCCCCCCCCCCGCCCCATGTGATTCTTTTACATGTTACAAAATTTGAGTTGCTTAGGTGAAAACATTACTTTGCTTTATCTTTAGTTCAGAATACAATTGGTCCTTGATGTGCACAGGGGACTGGTTCCAAGACCCCCCCACGGATACCAAAATCTACAGATGATCAAGTCCAATTGTATAAAATGGCAACAAATGTGAGTGCAGCATTACCCGCACAACAGCCGCCACCTCTTCCAGCATCCCAGCTTTGCCAAGCACCTGCTGCCCCATTTCCAGGGACACTTCAGCATCTTCCAGGAGCCCCTGACGCCCACATGCTGGGCTTTCTGGATTGTTTTTAAAAAACAATTCTTTTGATCCACAGTTGGTTGAATCTGCAGATCCGAAACCTGTGGATATGGAGGGCCAACCATAAACATATTTACCAGATACTGTTCATTTGTGAGGCGAGGGACCACAATGGTAATTTAGTCCAACCTCTTGCCATGCAGGAATATACTGTACAACTAAAGCACTTCTGAAAGATACCTATTCAACCTCTGTTTAAAAAAACACTAAATAAGGAGAGTCTACTACCCTCTGAGGCAGTGTACTGAATTCTCAAACAGTGCTTGCAGTCAGTAAGTTTTTCCAAATATTCAGGTGGAATCTCTTTTCTTGTAATTTGAATCCATTGGTTCATCTTCTAGTGTCTGGAGCAGCAGAAAACAAGCTTGTTCCATCTTCTATATGGCATCCCTTCAGATATTTAAAGATGGCTATCATGTCACCTCTTAGGACTTTTTCAGATGGGCTTTTTATTCCATGGCAGGCACAGAACAGGGTCAAGAAAGGGTTACCCTTTCAGATGACACTGACCCTGTCCGTCCTGCTCCTGTGCTGTTCCTGTGCTGTCCCCATGATATTTTATTCACAGGGAAACATCATGAATAGACCACCCATTCCATTACTGTCATGGAATCATGGGTGGTCTGAAAGGTGCCCCCTTCCTCTCCTGTTATGCTGGCACAATGCCAGCCACAGGGGGAGGTCTCTTCCACACACTTCCAGTCCAGATCGCGACCTCAAGGTAAGTGGCACCCTTTCCCCCTCCCTTCCCGGATTACTTTTTAAAATGTGTTTTGGTGCTTTGTGTACTCTTAAGTTCTTTTTTTTTTTTTACTTAATTTTTTTTTCCCTGCGCGATCATTCTCTTGCGAGAACAGGATTTGGTTTCCCTGTAGTAAAATCAGCTTTATGACAGCTGCATTTACTGCAATGAAGCTGAGGGGAGGGGGGACCACTTTAAGGTAGGTGTGCAAATGTTTTGGATTTATTCCATGTCAGGGATGGGAGTGGGGCGGGAGGGTGCTAGCGAGGCAGGAACGGGGCATTTTCAGCAGGTCTGAAAATATCCCTGGTCTTCTCCAGGCTAGACATACCCAGCTCCCTCTCCATTTCTATAGGTAACATTCACCCTGTGGTTCTGTTTTGCCTCTAGTTGCATTTCTACAGAAGGAGAACCTATCATATCCCAAGTGTTTCACAGAGAAAATGGAAGAGCTGGCCTGCTTCTGGGAGGTAACCAGCCCTGCTGAAGAACAAAACAATCAGAGCATGTACAGCTTTGGCTACAAGTATGGGTGAGTGGCTTACAAGTTATACAAGAATAGTCAACCTCAGGGGGTTAGCATTTTGGCTTTTAGACATTTTGTCTGACAAGAAGATGTTCAGTACTATCAGGTTGAATCTGCCTGGACCAGCTAAGACTCTTCCCCAAATCTATTTTTTTAAAAGATATTTTATAGTGCTCCTGTAGAGGAGCTGCCAGGTAGAAAACTGGAGAAGGCTGCTGTACCTTTAATAGTGCAAAAGAGAGAATTTCACAAGTGTTGCTTGTCACATAACTAGGTAACAAGCAACATCTGCTTAAATTTCCCCCTTTACACAACCATTATAGGTACAGGAACCCTCAGTAGTTTTCAGTCTTCCAATCCTAGGCCCAATACTTGATTCCAACAGTGGCCTAACATTAAAACAGAGTAGCCATGCCACACTTACTGCCTTCAGCTGTATTGGACATTTGGTTAAAATTTGCCCAAACAGCACAGCAAATGATTATTTTGGCTGAGGGTGCTGGGAGTGATAATCCTAACATATTCAGAGGGCCATAGGTTGGGGGAGGCACCTTAACATGCCTCAGAGGATGGGATGTTGCAGGTAGAAAAATCTATCTCTGCCATTGGCTGAGCTGCTGAGGAGTAGAACAAACAGAAGAGTTTAGGGCAGGGTCAGGCAAACTGTGGCCTTCCAGATGTGGTTGGACTTCAACTTCCAGCAGTCCTCATCATTGGCTTTTCTGATTAGGGTTGCTGGCAGTTGCAGTCCAAAAGCATCTAGAGGGCTGCACTTTGCTAGTCCCAGACTAGAAAAAGAAGAGGAGTAGAAGAGAAAGAGAAAAGAGAGAGTGGCATATTGCTAGGAGTTGCAGAGATGTTGAAGATGAGGTCACATGGGAATTTGAAATAATCACCCAAATGTTTCTTCAAAAGGATCTGAAAATGTTAACATTGTATCTTGACTACTAGCCCTGACAGAAAGCTTTTAAAAAGTCTCAGGAGTAAACATTTCATAAGGAACAATATAAACCATATAAAATATCAGTCTTTTTTTCAAGAGGCTCCTAAAGTAATGCCAATCCTCTTGTTTCTGGGGTTTCTACTGGGAACTATGTAGAAAACTTTCAGAGTAGTTTTGTCCCAAGTTTTCATAACCTTCTATCATTTCCTTTCACTCAGGGAAGACAAATACCTGACACTATGCAATTTGACGGTGGAGTACACACCTTGGAACACGACACACTATACTTGCTTCTTTCCACGGGGAGATGTTTCAGCCTTCGCCCCCATGGAAATCAAGGTCTTTGATGGGATGAACCGCACCATATATAGCAGAAGAGATCTCTATGTGGAAAGGCTAAGTAAGTCCTAACCATAAGATAGATGGGCTTTGCAGGAAGTATCCCAACCACTATCTTCCTATATTAGAAAGAGCCCACCTTCCATCATGCCCCAAATCTGGGCTCCTAGATTTCTGGATTAGATGGGAAATATTTAACCTCAGAATGATTTTTCATGAGCCAGCACCCTACCACAAGTAAAAAATACAAGTGCTTACTCCAGCCACAACAGAAGGGGTGAATCTCTATGTGAGATTCAAGTGCTTTGACCCTCAATGGATTAGTTGCCCATTAAAAAAAAATGTTGGCAGTGGCATTCTATTCTGTCTCTCTTCTCTCTCTGGCTTTTCTTCGCAAACAAAGATTAAGAAAGGACTCATCCCGTGCTTTCTGCAAGCGCACTGATTACTAAAAAGGCCAATCCGAGATAAAAAAGTCCAGTTGCAGAAAGCATAGCAGAAGTGATGTTTCCGGGTTGTGATTCTTTCTGCGTTGTCGTTTCCCTTCAAGACTTGTTCAGCGTGAGTTCTCAAATAAGGCTGCAGTATCGTGGATAGTGAAGAAACTTGTCAGGTGAACTGTTTCTCAGTGCTACACCTCTGTATCAAGAAATGCTTCATCTGTTGAAGATATAGTTATGTTGTGCCACTGTTGAAAGGCATAGAAGAACTGCTAAGGCAGCGATGGGCAACCTTTTGAGCTTGGTGTGTCAAACTTTGCCAAAAAACTGAGCATAACTCGGGTGGTGTGTCACTTTGAGGAAAAAACATTACAGTATTTCTGCTGGCAGAAGTGAGGGCAAAGATCCTGGCTTAACCGGAAGTCCCAGAACTAGACACTCTGTGCCGGACTTCTGTTGTTTTGGCCTACAGACTTCCGGCACAGAGTATCTAATAGGGGAGGATGAAACATTTGCAACTACAATTGTCCCTCCACACTCATGGGTTTCACATTCATGGTTCCGCATATTTGCAGATTCCCACTTTGGGGAGGGTGGGAGAGGGGAGGAATTGGGACCAGGGCTTCAAAGCCCCGATCGCCACTTTAGGGAGGCTGGGTGGTGATGGAGGAAAGTGGCGAATGGGGCTTCGAAGCCCCGATCACCACTTTCGGAGGGTGGGGGGGGGTGGAGGAAAGTGGAGACTAGGGCTTTGGAAGCCCCGATCGCCACTTTAGGGAGGGTGGGGGGGTGGAGGAAAGTGGCGACCTGGGCTTTGAAGCCCCGATCACCACTTTAGGGAGGGTGGGGGTGATGGAGGAAAGTGGTGACGGGGCTTCGAAGCCCTGATCGCCACTTTAGGGAGGGGAGGGTGGTGAGGTTGCAGGTGGGGGGGAGGCCTACAGCCGTGTGTCATCAGAAAAGGCTACACCTGTCAGTGCTGACACGCGTGTCATAGGTTCACCATCACTGTGCTAAGGCATAAAATGGCAATTGCAGCAGGGAGTTCAGTGGAATATCCTTCTAGGTAAATGTTTACAAGATTGCATTGCTAGGCCCCAGGGTCAGCGTTATAAGTCTTCTGAGCTTTGCTGTGACCCTAAATTTCTTGTGGCAGGGAAGTGAGGTCACTTGCTTAAGGAACTGCATTCTACTGTGGGAAAGGGAGGCTACAAGCAGGCCTGACTCAAGAGTAATCTGCTGCTGAAGCAAAGGTGGTGCCTCCATCCCTTTCATATATAAAAATTGCCCAGCTTTGCTGTTCCAACTTATTTCAACAGTGGAGACACAGCGAGAGGAACAGACTAATGTAGGGGCCATTGGCATACACAGCTCTGTCCTCCAGCCCCTCACTGCTCCTCAGCATCTGGTGCCTGAGGTGATTGCCTCACTCTCCCTAAGGGAGAGCAGGGGCTCATTTACACGGCAGGTTTTATTACGTTAAGTTGCGCTTTAGCGCTTTCCCGCATCAGTGGTGGGTAGTTTACATGGTATATGTTACACAGCTATATTTTGTGGCTCTTTGATTTTTTCCGCTTTGAGATTCACACAGCCAAATGTAGTGGGGGCATGGCCAAGCATTGGAAAGGGAAAGGAATGCCATAGGAATGTCTGCCCTGGCCCCAACTCCGTGGTTAACAGCTTAGAGGCAAAGAATGTCACCCTTTGCCTCTTCCCCCCCCCAGCTCCCTGCCCACAAATCAAACTCCAAACGGAAGTTTTTTTCTCCTTGCTTAACAGCATTTTCTTGCCAAATAAACAGACTGCCGAAATAGCAGGGAGAAAGAGAAAAATTTCTTTCTCTCTCTCTCTCTCTCCCTCCCTCCCTCCCCCAATCACAGTGCAGCTCTGCCGCAGCCCATAGTGAAATGGTTTCTCTCTCTCTCTCTCCCTCCCCCAAGCAGAGCTGACGAGACAGGAGCTTTATGGGGAGAACAGATCTTCCCCTGACTGTAGTGCGACTTGGGAATCCTTTTTCTTGGCAGACTTGCAAAATAGCAGAGAGGATTTTTCTGAAGTTTCTTAATCGCTACTCAATCTCCCTCCCTCCCTCCCCCTCTTTTAAGCCCACCCCTTCATCATAGCAATCAATCACAGTGCAGCTCTGCTGCAGCCCTTAGTAGAATGGTTGTTTACACTACCAATAATGCACTACTTTGCAAATATACCAGCAAAAGTAGCAACATCCCTTGCCACACTATATTTGGGTGTTTTACCTTCCCCCCTTCTGAATGGGGCGATGCTGTGGTGCGATCCATGGGAACAATGAGCTATCTTTGCAGTATATTTAGAGGAATATTTGCCCGTGTAAACGAACCCCAGGTTTTTTAAAAGCCAGCTCTGGCTGCAAAGCAGGAGAGTTAATACAGGTCTGGCTGAGATAGGTAATGTGAGCTACAGCTGCTCTGCTTGTTGCATTGCCTTACGTCAGGGGTGGGCTGCTGCTTTGGGGACCATTTTTCATTCCCTGTGTCACTTCCCCCATCACTGCCTTATGTGTACTGCAAAGAAGGAGGCATCTTCTTTGTTTTCATCCTGCTCTTCTCCTCTTCTACCACTTGTGTCAGTTTTGTTAGATCCTCCCTCCAACCTGACAGTGCAGCTACTGGAGTCATCACAACTGCTGAATGTGAGCTGGTTGCCACCTCCCGTTACAAACATGGACAGCAATCTGCACTATGAGGTGTCCATCTCCCCTGAGGGCTATGAGATCCAGCGGGTAAGTCACTGGCTATTTGCTACCTAACTCTGGAAGCTGCTTCCCTCTTTGCCTCCCTCTTAACTCTGCTTTTGTCCTTCAGGTAGAGACCACCGTTGGACAGACCTATCACCTTGTGAACCTGAAAAGTGGGATTCGGTACACTCTGGCTGTGAGGGCCAAGGCGCGAGGATCCTATGATGGCTACTGGAGTGTCTGGTCACAATCCGTGTCAGTAGCGATACCCAACGGTAAGGACTCTTCATGTCATGTCATTTGTTCATTCATTCATTCATGGTAGTTATGTCATCAGTCCTGTAGAGCTCTGGGTGGCTTACCATGACAAAGTTATAAAGTTCATTATTAAAAACCAGGAGTGGGAAAGAGCCCACAGACCCTTTTTCTTTGCATATCCCTAAGTTCCCCTTGGCTTCCCAGACCACCACCAAATTTTGATTTTTTTCTCCAGTTGAACAGTCATCCATGAAAAGCTCCAAACTGCCATTTGGATTAGTGCTGTGCCTTAAAACATTCCTCAGCGCGTGCACACACACATCCCGCAAGCTTTATAAAATGTAAGACAAAACTGGGTACAATACTGTACATCTAAAAGTGAGAAAATACTTTGCAATTTTAATTTTCCAGTTCTTGGAAAGAGAGGAATGATTCTACCAACTCCTCTAGGACTCTTTGTTTATTCACCGTCATGGCAGAGGGGTGATCTTGCCAAGCCCTCCAGAGCTCTGTATTTAGCAACTGTAATATTTGGCAAAACTACAGCTATTCATTTGCTGCTAATGTGGTGGGAGTGAAGAGGAGGTTCAAGGTTTCTAATAACTGAATAGTAATTTTTAAAAAAGTGTTTTCTCTTTGGAAAAGCAATCCCTCCAAAAGATGGGAAAAATGGGAGGTGAGGAAGAGGGTACTCCTAACAGTCCAACAGGCAGGTTTTTAAAAAGGCAATCTAATTGACATTTTGTAGAAAGAGAGAGCTTTGGGGCCAGATAAATTTATTTTTGTATTGTTGTTATTTTTATTAATCAGACTACCAAAAATCTGCAACTCTGATCAAAATTGATTAAATTCATATTATTAATGTGGCCATCACAACGCTTGTCCACCCTATATTTCAATATCAGCTGCAGCATAAACATATCTACTAGAGATAAACTAGTAAAAACATGTTGAGAAGACCAGGAGAATAAAAAGGTCTTCCCTGGTATAAAACACCACAGAGAAGGCTACAGGTAAGCCTCTCCTTTCCCAGATAGCCTCTCTCACATAGTGGAAGCTCTCAAGGGCCCTCTCTCTGAAGAGGGTCTTGTGGCAGTCTTTCAGGCCAGCCATTAAAGGGCCCAAGCCATTAAAACCTTTGAAAGTTAAGGCAAACACTTTAAAAGAGGCTCCAAAACAGATCAGTAATTGTTGCAGCTAGAGACAAAGCATTAGCAGGATATGATCAAAATGCCCAGCTCCTTTGTTGCCTCTGACCAAACTACAAAAACCAGGATTCCATAGGATGCAGCCATGGCAGTTAAAGTAGTATCAATAGTGCTATAACTGTAGAGTGTGAAAGACCCCACAGTGTAGAAAGACATAAGTTACACCATCAGAAGTATACCTCAAAAGGTGGAGTCACTTAAGTTATTTCTTAATTTAATAAAACTAAAGTTTACTGTATGACCAAATCTTTGCCTTAGTTTATCAATTTTTCAGTTGTATTTCAACTATATTTTATAAATGTTAAGATTACACATTCTA
This sequence comes from Gambelia wislizenii, assembly GCA_030847615.1. Taxonomy (NCBI): domain Eukaryota; kingdom Metazoa; phylum Chordata; class Lepidosauria; order Squamata; family Crotaphytidae; genus Gambelia; species Gambelia wislizenii. The sequence continues at coordinate 267,396,762 of JAUMIR010000002.1, forward strand.
AGAGGAAATACCATCCTCCTAAATCTAGTTCTCTACACTGAAAGTGTCACCTTTTTCTTGTTTCTCTATGTAATTTTTTTTGTCTACAGATGCTCAAACTGGAGTTTTAAAAAAAATAGTTATATTTGAAATATTCATATACAGTATGTAATATTGATATACTGATAAACTATTTTAAAAAGTTATAATATTTGCAATATTCATATATGTTATTTACTAGTTATTATACATGAAATGTCTTTTCTCTACAAAGACTGTGTTTCCCCTCTACAGATCAAATTTTTCAAGACGTTCAAAAGGATAAATTCAAGACAATAAATTAGGGATGCTACCACTTCAGCATGCTTTTATATTGATATTCCTAAGAAATTTCCTGCTATATATGACCTTTCTCATGTTCAACTGTGCTTTCCAATAATAAAGCTTGTTAAATTTTAACTCCAAACTTCTTTTCTGGATTGTCATTGTGTATCCATTCTGTTAGCCCTTTAAAGGCATTGGCAACGTAAACTTTACCTCTTGGAAATGCTGACCCATTCACCCCTCATCCTTTAGTCTTGCCTCTTTTGATGCTTGACTGTTTCTTATTTAGAATAAACCACATAACTGGGTGCGGGGGCAGATTTTAATGTGAGATTCTTGTTGTTGAACAGGAATCGAATTGCAGCAAGCTGCAATGTGGCAAAAGAAATACACATTAAATTTATTCAGGTGTTTTGCTTTTAACTTTAATACAGTTCAAATTTTTGGGATAAGTTCATCATTCCACTGGCAGAAAATCTGGGACTTTCTTGTTCTCCCCTCCCTTCCTCAGAGCTGATTTGGGGAGCTTACTGAGAATTGTGGATTGTGGTGGTGGAAAAGGAGTAACCTTCTCTAGATTGCATTGGAATCCTCTGTTCAATCTTGGACATTTATCATTGGTTTCTGACTGTTAATTGTTTGCTTTGTCCTTGATTTTAAGATCTGCCAGAAGCTCTATTAAAAAAAAAATAATCTTCTGCAGCTATTAACAGAATTTACAGTGTCTATTATTGTTAAGATACTATTTTGAAGACATTGCAGTTGTACTTACTAGCAAATTTTGTGTGTATAGCTCTTTTGATTTCTACACCAATTATTTTAGCTGTATTTCTTATTCTAATTATTAAAGGTTCTGAACAGAAAACAGGTAATAAAGTTGGCAGGGGATATCCAAACTCATAAAGAATGAATTTGAAATATGGCACTCATCCTTGCATTTAGGCTGTTATTAATACCTTTAATCAAAATATGAAACTTTCCCCCAAAGTGTTAAAAAAAAAGGGACAGGCCATCTGATGTTATCAAAAGCTTTTTCAACATGAAAGGCTTTATTAGGACTTCCTTTACATTAATGTTTCTTATTTTCCATACTTCAGCTGTTGGACATAATTCCTGTTAACCCCATTTTCTAATTCTCAATTCCTATTCATTATTTGCTCTCCCTTTTGCAATCTTCTATGTAGCCCATTCTTTAAAACAACCATTCTCCCCACCATTGGTTCAGCAAGTTAATTTTAAACTTTGGACTTAATAATCTTATGCTATAAGACTTATCTACTCCCCACTTCCTCAGATGGTAATGTGTAGTAGTTCAAAGTGTAGAAGGCCAGAATTCCTGCTCATTCTGATGACTAAGGCCCTGGACCTCTACCCCTAAAGTCTTGTCCCAATGATAACACTGCTTTCCTTGAAATATATTCAGATCTTCCAGTATCATCCTGTTTATCTGCATTTTCTTTTCCTTGCTTTTAAAAGTCTCCATTTTAGAGATATGCCAAATAATCATCTTTTGTCTATCTGCCATTATCAAAATGCTTTTTTACCTATTAAAAGGATGGCACTTTAACTCAGGTGGCATTGAACAATGAATTGTCACATAGCATGAAAAGTTATGTTTTACACTACTAGGTATGTTCAGTCTAGTAATATCTGTTTAGGTTTGAACCAGCCCAATCGCCCAATGGAAGATATTATGACACAAATACACTAGCAGACAGGAAACATAATTGTGGTTCACTAGCCACAGTTATTTCACTATTAATCCAACAACTACTCCAGAGCTGAGTAATTGTTTCTTAAAACTGGGTAACTTCTGTTAAAGGTTTTGCAATCAGTCAATAGTTTGGTAATTAAATACAATAGAAATGTGCCTGCCAAAAAAATTACTGAAGTAACAACATTGCTTATTTGTTGGTGTATTGTTCAGTCTAAAATAGTCCTTCATTTAGAAAAAGAATCCTAGGTACCATTATCAGAAAATCTGAGTCTGAGGTGTTAGGATTAATTATGCAATCCCATGCATGTTTACTTAGAAGTAAGTCCCATTACGTTCAAGGTGTGTCTGTAGGATTGCAGTCAAAATTCAATTTTAGTGTTAGTCACCCTACTCATTTGCTCTTCCACCTGTCTCTTTCCATTGTCTGCAAAAGGGTATTTATTCTTCCTTTTAGTTATGTTGCAACTGAGGGCTCATCTACACGACCCAGAATACGCTGGTTCCCTGCTGGCGTATCCTGGCCATGGATCAGGTCTGTTTTGCCCTGTTACTGCCTCCAAATGGATATGCTGGCCCATGGCTGTAGCCACCACTGTTGCCATATCCCTCGCTGTCTCGGAAGGTAGGAAGCTGGCCTGCAACATGTGACCAAGGCCCCCTGCATGTGACCAGGCTTGGACACATGCTGTGGGATTCCTTCCTGCCTTCTAGGAGAGTGAGGCTCCTTCTAGGAGACTGGTAGCAGCAGCAGCAGCAGCAGCAGCAAGGGCCGGCCTGCTGGGATGGGCTACTGTGGTCTCAGGGGCCTGATTTGTTCCTTCCCAGCAGGAAGGGATTAAAAGAAGTATTATTTTAAAATGTTTATCAGGTCTTCCCCCATCTTCCCACTGTCTGACCCCCTGGTGGGGACTGCCCAGGGCAGAAATGAGGCAAATGTCCTGCATCGTCAGGACTGCAGGGCTCTAAAATGGAGGCAAGATAGGGTATATTGCCCATGTAGACAAGCCCTGAGTTTAATGTTGAAAAGTGTGGTCACCAAGTGTGATTGCCACACAGTTGTGCAGGTGGGGTGGAAATCTCTTCTGGGGTTCCTGCCCTTCCAGCTCATAGCAGTCAGTGGATGAAAGTGAGTGACAGATTTTGTTGTGTTCTCTTTCACCATCTTATCTAATCTTCAAAATCTACAGAAACAGAGGAGAAGACTTTTTAATATAATATTAAGTATATACTTCTCAAACATAACAATTAAAAAATTCAGTCATGCATTTTGGCCTCAATATAATATTATATAACTTGGTAGCATGATACAGTCAGTTCATTTCATGGTTTTAAATTGAGATTGTGTGGTGGGAAGAGAAGACATTTTGACTGCTCACAGATAATCAGATGACAATAGATGCCATCACCATAATTTGAAAATTCTGGAGATTTTAACAGGATGATTTGATCAGCGTAGTATATAACTATTGGGTAATCCTCTGAAGTAATTAACTATCAAAGTTTGCTGCCTACCAAAAGACCTTTGAAAAGAACCAGGTGACAAATTGCAACACAAACAAGTGTGTCAGAGCATTCCAACACTATCAAAAGTCATTTTCTAAAAAAATTTGCAGGTAGGTCCAACATGACAAATGGCTGGGTGAATGTATCTATGGTTTTTCCACTGCAAGTGTTTAAGGCATATCACTTTATCACACTGCACTGTTATAGTGCTATTATTCCGCTTTAACTGCTGTGGTTGCCTCCTGTGGAATTCTGGGGTTTGTAGTTTAGTGAGGCCACAGAGCTCTCTGGTTGAGAATGCTAAATACCCCTCCCTAAACTACAAATCCCAGGATTCCACTGGAGACATCCAGAGCTGTTAAAGTGGAATAATAGCACTATAACAGTGTCGTGTGAAAGTTTGCTCTATCTACAGTATTTCCGGTGGTCTTAACCTGCTCTTCTGCCTTGCAGATCTGGACCCCCTCATCCTGACACTGTCACTCATTCTGGTGGTGATCGTTCTGATCTTGGCTTTCATCACTCTCATGTCCAAACACAGGTATCATTCAGACTGCACTGGGAAACCTTTGGTCTTCATGCCATTAGCCTCAGCAAATGGCTGTTCCCCTGTATCACTGTACACATTTGGACTGTGGTGATCAGATCTGGAGGTCCTTTAATAACATCTCAAGTTTCATCCATTTGACCTATATGGAAATCCCATAGATGGTTTTAATTTTTACAAGTCCCTAAAGTGATGTGGTGGTGATGGTGGGTGTCCCCCCATATTCATGTTTCTTTTGCATGTGTATTCTCCTTACTGGATGTTCTGTTCCATTCCCTTCCACCAGATTTTTGAAGCAGAAGATGTGGCCTGTAATCCCTTCTCCAGAGCATGAATTCAAGGACCTTTTCACTATCTACAAAGGCAACTTCCAGGTACCACACTGACAGCCCTTCCCTCATCTGTGTGTGTTTGCTCCTCAGGATTCCCATTTCACCCTGTAGCAGTGCTTGGAGTGGTTAGTGGTTTGACGTAGCAGTGGGATCACACACCTCTCAATCCTTCAATATACATGTTGGGGCACTTGGTGGCCACGTACGTTGAAATTAGATGTATCAATTATTTTAAAAGTGAATGGGACAAATGCTTTATGGAAGTCTTTGCGCAAGGAATTCATAGGCAGTAGATTTCTTTTTCTTCTATTGAGCTTTATGAAGCCAAGGACATATCTGCCAATCTATCCTTTAACAGGTAAAAACAGGGACAGCTATGTGGATTTGTCAGGTAGTGGGAGGAACACATGACCCTCCAAATGTTGTTGAACTACTGTTCCAAGCATTCCTCACCAATAGCTTTGGTGGCTGGGTCTGATCGGAATGGCGGTCCAACAACTTCTGGAAGATTACATTATTCCCGCCCCTGGAGTACAGTCTAATCACATACTTTTGCAGTTGCAAACTGATTTCTAAAAGTCAGTCCCTCATAGTAGATGGATGTTATATATGAGTAAGAGTGGTGGCTCTCAACTTTTGGTCCTCTGGGTGTTTTGGAATTCTGCTCCCAGAATCCCGTTAGCTTGGCCAATGGTCAAGGATTATAGGAGATTAGGTCCGCAACATCTGGAGGACCAAAAGTTAAGAACCAAAGGTTAAGAACCACCGAGCCCCACAAGTATAATAGGACTATAATCCCTACCACTGTTGTAATGTTTACATTTGCTCTGCCTGACCATGATGGCAGGTTGTCTCAAAGGAATTATTTTAATTCTTTTATTTAAATGCTGCCTTTCGCCTGGATTGGGACCCTAAAACACCTTTTAGAAATTTTGTTACCAGTTGAGATGCTATTCTTTAGGTCTTTATAACTTTGGTTTGTGTATGTGACCCTAATGGCAGACTGTGCACCATATGATGTCTTAGAATAGTGGTTCTTGATCTTTGACACTGCAGATATTTTGGATTTCACCTTCCAATAATCTCTTACTACTGGCCATGATGATGGGAGCTTCTGGGAGTTGAAATCCAAAACATCTGCAAGACCAAAGGCTGAGAACCACTGTCTCATAATACTCATATACATGTATAGTTGGCCCTCCACATTCGCTGGAGTGCAGGACCCCTGAGAAAAGAGAAAAATCACAAATATCTCTAGGCCCCTCTAAACCATATTTAACACATTAAAACGTATTATCTGCAGATTCAATCCACTGAAGATGCCTTTGAAGTGGTGGGGTTCCTTCAAAAGGAAGAAGCAGGCAGCTGGGAGGGCTTGCTGTTGCCACCACTGCTGCCCTACATAATTTTAATAGGGACTAATAAGCCTCGCTACCCATTCGCAGTCTCTCTCAAGTCCTGTCTATATGGGGGGGGGGGATGGATTGCTCCGGAGCAGCAGCATTTCGCAGCAGCTGAGAACTATCTTAACGGTTTTACAGCCCCCATAAAGTTCGCATGACCCCTAGCCAAGATGGCGGCCATGAGGGAATTACTTGCCATTTTTAATCTGCTGCTACCAACTTAAAAAAAAATTACTATGGTGCACAAAAGTGATATTTCGCCTTTATGAAAGAAAAAAGAGAAGAGAGAAAGATTGCCATTTTATCGCCTTACCGATCTCTTGCTTAGGCAAAAATCCAACATGGCGGCAACAGGTGCTTCCCCTGTTTGCAAGTCACACCCCCCATGCTCGTCCAGCCAATCAGCTTGCACTCCTTTGTCACAGCAATGGGAATGTGACCATCTTAACTATCAGACTTTCGCATCCCCTACGGGTTTTTTTAACCTCTGGGAAAAGACCCGAAGGCTTCCCCAACACAGCTTACAGTGGATTTGGCTGCCCCCCTTCTGAATGAGTTGATGCAAATGTCCGTATAGACAGCTCACCTTCCATTCGAATTCCATTAGGATTATTTTCACCATTTAGACAGGACCTCAGTCTCACAAGGCTTGTAGTCCCTACTAAAAATGGCATAGGCCAGCAGTGGAGGCAGTGGCAAATAATCTGTGAGTAATCAAATCTGCAAAAGTTGAACCCATAAATGTAGAGGGCTGACTGTATTTACATTTGTTCTAGAATCAAGCTATGTACAAATACATTTGATTTCTAGAGACCTAAAAAGACAGCTCAAGTACTAACCAACTTTGTAAAAGGTATTCCCACTGAGGCATAACATTTGGACAACAATTCCCTGGGAAATCAGGACAGTTCCTAGGGACAGAAAGGAGAAGTGGCTCTCAAACTTTTGTCCTCAGATATTTTGGATTCCCAGAAATCCCAGCCAGTATGTCCAATGCTCAGGAATTCTGGGAATTGGTGACCAGAACCTGAGAACCATAGCATTGGAGCTAGAGTTGCCAGGTATTCCCTGTTATAACAGAGGTCCCCTTCTTGTAAGTTGGAAAGCTTTTCCTTTTATATAGACTGAACAAGATGCCAAAGAAGCTGATGTTTTTCAGTTTGGACCCTTCACAAAGACAGACATGTGTACAAAATGTAATTTATGAATGTGGACAGTTTATTATTTTTGTAGAGAAATACATGGCTAGGTTAGCTGAAACCAATACTCAAACTTGTTAATAGGTACTTGCTATCAGGTAGAACTCAAACTTGTTAATAGATACTTCCTGCATGTCATGAATTTCAACTGTCCCTTATTGCTATTTTGAAAATATAGGGTGTATCTACACTGTAGAAATAATGCCATTTGACACCACTTTAAGTGCTTTCTCTCCAGCCTACGGAATCCTAGGATTTGTAGTTTTACAAGGTCTTTAGCCTTCTCTGCCAAAGAGTGCCAGTGCCTCACAAAACTATAAACCTCAGGATTCTGTAGGATGGAATCATGTCAGTTAAAGTGGTATCAAACTGCATTACTTCTACAGTGTAGATGCACCTCTAGCAACACTAATTGGAACATATGTAAAGATTGATATAATATGGAATCAGAATGTTCTGGGGGAAGAGGGGGAAATTGATGCGTTACCTAACAAGGTCACCCTTTGTAGAAAAGGAAGAGAATCTATTGCACCTGAAAAGTTGAAATTGCCAGCAACAATATTTGCTAAGAGACACAGCTCTGTCCAAATTCAAAATTGCCAAAAGGCAAGGCAGAGCTATGGAAACTTACATTTTTGGGAATACAGCTTCCAGAATCCTCCAGGCAGCAGTCCAAAATGTAGTAAAAAAAAGTAATTTTCCAAAGCTCTAGCAAAAACAGAGCAAGGCCCATGAGGACCTTTAAATGTACATAGGAGCCGCAAGACCCCTGTCCCTCAGCCCTGGCACTTTTTTTAATGCTGAACAGCTGTTTGATAGGAATAGTGTGGGGTTCGGAGAAGGTGCGAATGATCTCAAGAAAGGAACCTCTTGGCAGCCCATGAGAACCAGTATGGCTGTTTGAAGGGGTCCTGCTGAAGTTTGTGAGCCCCAAGCCTTTTGTTAATTACTGTACTACTGTTAACAGATGCTGACAAGCCATTCCAGCTCAAAGGGTTTGCAGCAAATGTAAAGAGTTCTTATGGGGAAAAGCAGCAAGCTCTCTCCAGGAGAGTTCAAATGGGGATGAGAGGACCATGGGGGTAAAGGAGGAGGAAACAGGTAGTTACTGGCAGAAAACTGTGGTAATGTGGGTGGGGAGGCTTTCTGTGGCGTGGCACCTCCACCTCCTAGTTCTTGACACAGCAACCTCTCTTTCTTTGCAGCTGTGGATGGGGCAGCAGAGTGCCTACCTGTGGTGGAGCCAAAACTCCCCCTATTTGGAGGAGCAGCCATTCCTGGTGGAGATCCTGTCTGACTGTGATAGCCGGAAGGGGGATGGCCCTCGCCTCCCTCCCCCACTTCCCCCCAAAACGCGCAAAATGGTGGAGCTCCCCCAAGCTCCAGAAGTATCCCAGGGTGATTACTTAGTCCTGGATGAAGACCTGGTGCCCTGCTGCCTTGGTGGGGACAATTCCCTGCTCTTGCTGGACAGTGACAGCAGTGAGGGCCTGAACCCAGCCCTCTGTGGAAGAACAAGGTCCCCAGAGCCCAGCCAAACATCCTCCAGCTTTGAGTACACTGTATTCGATCCCAGCTCAGAAAGCCTCTGTCCCCAGGGTAGTCCCCCGGAAGAGGCCCAGCTCAAGAGCAGCTACCAGATGGTTTCTGACTCTGGGATTTCTGCTGACTACAGCCTTGCAGAGTCCAGCGCAGGCCAAGCAAGCTTATATACCAACCTCTGTGACGGTGGGCCACAGCCCTTCCTGCCTGCCTACATTGTGTGCTCCTAGCGGTGATGGTGGTGAGCACAGAGCCAGGCAGCTCGGCCAAGGAGAAACGAGGCGGCGAGATAACTGCCCCAGAGTCTGGCACCTCTTCCCCTCCTTCTTCCAGTAGTAATGAAACTCCGGAGGGAAGCTAGTGCGAACAGCTAGGAGCCACCTCAGAATCTCTGGCTAGCCTCCAGTGGGAGGAAGAGAGGTTTGCAAACTAGATGGAGAGGTGACAGTGAATGGGCAGCAAGTGGACAGAAAGGTACATAGCACTGGGAAAGTATTCAGGACACGTTTGGTGCACGATTAAACTTTGAGACATCTAATGGGACATTTTACCTTGCACTCACACAGGCAAGCCTATTCTGTGAACCTGACCATCTTTATCTGAAACAAAGTATCCCATAGGAGTCTGTGGGCATAGTCCAGAATGTTTCCAGATAGACAAGACTTTCAGGGCTTGAACAGAGCTTGGAAAATTCCCTGCTGGCTGGTGGTTTCTGGGAGTTGAAGTCCCTGAATGCCCTCCCCGCCCCCCAGGGTTTGAGGCATAGAGCCTGCTCAGAAACTGGAAATTTTCCTACTAACCAATCAACCAGCCACTTAACCAACCAACCCTTCACAACTGGAGGGAATTTTCTTGATACTACACCAGCATGTAGCGAGGTCTAGCCTTTGCTTTGGCTCCATCTTTTGGCCTATAGGCTTATTTTTTAAAAAAATATGTTTATGCTGTACAGTATTGTAAAAGCAAGTTCCAAATGTTTCTTAAATGTGTGGGCCTGAGACTGAAGACAAAGACTGAGGAAACTTCTCCCAGCCTTGGTAAAAGTGTGGAGTTCAGGGAGTAGAGAAGAATATGGAAGAGTTCCTGGAATCCTGGAGCCTCCATTTTGCTACAGTTCAAAGTGTGGTCTAGGCCTTCTCACCTGCAGAATGAGGATAAAAAATATACTAATTCACATGTTAAGGGGCTGTCTGTTTGAATAAGCACAGTAACCCTGGAAGAGAGGCCTCCAGATTTGAAGAGAACTGCATAAGTATTCTGCCCACTGTTTACTGCCATACACTGGGTTGATTATGTAGGAATAGTTCAGAAGATTGCTGTTACTTGTCCATCTGAAAGTGACTTGTGATGTTCACATTCTTCTGATGATAACACTGGACAAGACCTTAAATTTTTCCTTCTGTTTTTGAACTATCTTTCAGAGGCATGGATCAGACCAACATGAGACAATTGGAGTGAAACTGCACTTGTTTCAGCACAAGGACTATAATTTAACTTTCATAAATAGGTTTATATACAATTGGTTTTTTTAAAATTATGAACCAGACTTCAGACTAGAATTGGATATATTTTTTTATAAATTTATAAACACATTATTAAGTTTTTTTTTAAAAAAAATAAATAGATAAAACTAATGGGATTTGTTTTGGTTCATTCTGTTATGTTTCTGCTTGTAGATAATTAAACTGGGGTGGCAGTTAATTGCTGTTATAGCTTTCCCTCTGTACTAAGCTCTTAGGCTAAGAAGAGATGGGTAGCGAAATAGGAGCTCCCAGCTCCTACCTATGCGCTTCCCAGCGTCTTCTCCACCATTCCCAGTGGAAGGTAGAGATACGAGTAACCCAGAGTAAAAACACTTTCCCCTTCCTTTCCCCTGGAGAAGAAATGAAATTGGCTATCTTATCTTGGAGCATCCTTTTCCAGGCATAGCTTAGAAAGTTACAAAGTTAAAGAAACTGATTACAGTTGGCCCTCTGTATCCATGGATTTGGCATCCACGGATTCCACTATCCACAGCCTGAAAATATTTAGGGGAAAAAATAAATTCCAAAAAGCAAACCTTGATTTTTCCATCTTATGTTAAGGGATACCATTTTACTATGCCAGTGTATATAATGTGACTTGAGTATCCATGGATTTTGGTATCTACAGGGAGTGGGTGGGGTCCTGGAACGAAACTGCAATGGATACCAAGGGCCCACTGTACATTCCAAAGACACCTTGGAACCAACAACCATCTAGAGAAACATAACAAAAATCCCTGATGCCCCCTAACTAAAAGGGTCCCTTGCCATATACAGGCAGCTAGAATTGTTCTCAGGTTTTCCCATGGCCAAGGAAGCAGGAGTCTGACCCTTTCAAGATCAGCCCCTACCAGCTCATGCTGATGGTCAGCATCCCACCAGGACAGCTTGAAAGAACAAGACCAACAACCTCTGTGAACAAAGGCAGTTATACTCCCTGACCTCTGAAATGTCCAGATGTTTTAACATTTCTATACCCACATGAAGCTTGTTTGGCAAATGGTATCTCCCCTGATCTTATATAACCCTCTACCATCCTAAGTGGTAAATGAACCTCCTGTTAGCTGGATGTGTGCATGTTATGTGCCTTCAAGTTGCCTGCTGGCTTATGGCAACCTTATGAATTCCATAGGGTTTTCTTTGAAAAGCAATACTCAGAGATGGTTTTGCCAGTTCCTTCCTTTGAAATATAACCCACATGGTATCCTCCCATCCAAGTATAACCAGAGCTGATCCTGCTTAGCTTCCAAGACTAGATGGGATCCGGTGTATTTAGGCCAGGACAGCTTGGTTACATAGCCAGTAGATAATGTATGAGTAGCATTATCACATGCCCCTCCCCCCAAAGCTCAGATAGTCTGGAGACAAACTGGCAGTACAGTTCCACACTGGCTGTGATTTCATTCCTGGAATCTAGGAAAGAACAGAGTTAACACATGCATACCAATAAAGAATCACTACAGCTACAGATTCACTAGACCTGTGGTCTGCAGACCCCCGGGGCCGCAATGTCCTCACAGGAAAGCTTGAAGGTGGCTCAGCCCACGTGACAGGAGCCAAGGCAAAGGCAGGCAGGCTGGCTTGGCCTGTGCATTGCTCTTCAATCCATTCCAGCCACAAATTTGCAGGAAGAAGCAGGTGAAGAGTCTTCCCTTACCTCCAGTGCCTCTAAGGGAAGGGTTAATGGATGGTGTAATTGTATTGTTATTATTAATTACTGTTAGGGGTTTAAATCTTGAGTTAAGTCTTGGGGTCCTTGACAACAAAAGTTATTTAAAGGGGGTCCCTGGTAAAGAGTCACTGAACTAGACTATATGTAACTTTTTATATTTATTTATTTATTTATTTATTTATACCCTGCTCTTCAGCCACAAGGCTATCAGAGCAGCTTACCAATTGTCTTAAGCAATAGCAATTTACACATCTACACAGGAAACATTCTCTCTTAACCCTCTATCAGGTTAAGACGTTCCAGACATGTGTTGGATGTCAAATATTTGGAGGGGCAAGTTCCACCTCCTCAGTTTCTTGTTGGCCCCTTAGACTGTATGAAGCTAGCAAAATGCTGCAAGGTGAGTCTGGAGATGGACGTCATGTCCCCAAACATATGGTTTCAACTTGTCAAGCATGTACTGAGCCTCAGTGAATGGTCAAATGTTGCATAGTTCCACATGTGAAATTACTGTGCTAGGCTGGACCATACAGGATTGTAGCCGGTGTATGCATGTAGACTAATGTATCTAGACCCCTTCAGTCTTCAGCATTACGTGAATACAAATTAAGGACCCACAACAAAAAGTGACCGTGCATTTCCAAGCTCTCACAGGAATGCTCCTGTTTAAGATTCTCACCAGTTTGATTTGGAATGAGAGCCTTGTAGTGTTGTTCAGAGTTTCTGGTGTGGGTGTACTTTGTTCCCCAACCCCCAGTTTCTTTAAACCTTATCCAGCTGTGCTATAATAGCACCAAAAAATGCAATGTCTGCTCAGTTGTAAGACCTACTAACACTCTCAGCTGCAGTTGGGTAGCTAGGCAAAAAGAATAGTCATCTTCCTTCTGGAACCCTAACATTATACTCTATGTGTTATGCTAAAGGTCCAGCAGGGTGACAGCTGTTTTTTCCACAGCTGTCCAGTTGTAGCCAGTGTCTAGGTGCCTCTCCCTCTGCTCAGCCACAGAGGTGCACCCTGGTGCCATCAAATTGTACTTTGCAGTGACAGAACAGGATAGCTACACTGGTGAAGCTACATGCGCCACCGTATTACTGTTGGCCTAAGAGCGCAAAGGAGTTTAAAGCAAGGTGCTCAAAAACGTTATGCCCAAGCTCACAGCCCACCAGTATAGAAGACCCAGCCTGGGCTTTTGCCTGGGTGATAAGGCCTTATCAGTGTGACAGCCGACACCTTCGGCAGCTGTTATCTCACACACAGCTTGTGGAAAGTGGCAGGAACCCAGCCAGGCGCCTTCGGATGTTGGACAACATCCAGGACACAGAGTTCAGAACAGAATGTTTTGAAGGTGTTCTTTCCAGGCAGAGGGGGAAATGCCTTCTCCCTGCATAGCCCAATTCTTTGGGGCTTCATCAGACTAGCCATTTTGGCTTATTCCTGCTGACACCTGCAAAAGAGGGCTAGTCACGTAGCTTGTTTTGTTGCCCTCAAGAACTGCATTGTGAGGGCAGGGTGGGCAACTGTGACCCTCGAGATCTTTTTTGGACTGCAACTTCCATAACATAATCTCTCACCACTGCTTATGTAGGCTAGGGCTGATAGAAGTTATAGGCTAAAACACCGCTCCCTGAAGAGAACTGCCTGTTCCTCCCTTAGGATAAAGACTCCATAGTAATGCCAGAATCCTACCAGAAATGAGCTTGGGTGTAGAAGGCAATGGCTTGAATCCCATGTTCTCTTGCACAAAAATAGTTATCTAATTACAAACAGGGAGGATAGTTATTCCCTCCCCCTGTTTGCAGTGTTCCCTCTTCACTGCCGCCATCACATACTTCCAAAGTTCCTAACCTTCTTGAACTGGTTTCTGGGGGATTGTAGAGCTGCAGTGGATAAAAAGAGGGTGGAGGGTGGAACCTGCAGCAATCTGGTTTCACATGCAAGTGGATACAAGCCAGTGTGGGAGATATGATGATGGGGGATGAAACAACGTAGAAGACCAAAGGAACTCCAGCAGAAATCTGCAGTACTTGGCTAGTCTTCTCAACTCATTGTGTATTACAATAATTTTAGGAGCTGGAGTTTTTAAAAGTTAATGTTAATAAGTAGAGAGAGATTGACATCAGACCTTCACAAACTTATTTTCAGTATATTTCCTGGTATAGATGGATGGATGATCCACTCGCACACCAAACAGACAAAATGGACAGAAGGGGAAACTGTAGGAGGAATGAGTCTAAAAAATAAAAATGTATTTAAAAAATTCCAGGGATCTAGCCCTTTTAAAAGGAAATAAAAATATCTTCTTTAAAAAGAGTTAAAATCATTTACTTTCAAAGTCATGCAGAGTGACACTTAAGACTGCTGAGAGACAAGCTCATTAACATTTAAAAGTGTATTCTGAAGTCTGTGGTCTGTGATCACCCAGTTAAATTAGACTCATTACAAAAACAAAGGAGTCAGTTTAAAAATGCATATCAAAAGTTTACTAAAGGTATATGAATCTTAATCTACATACTAAAATAAACTTTAAAAAGAAAGATTCCTTACTAACTAGGAGGATTTAGGGTAGAATGACTCACCCAGTCTTTTGCGGTAGAGACTGCATGGTGAACATCATGGCATAGCTCCATAGCAGCATGGCTACATAAGATGGCTAGATAAGATGGCTAGAGCCGCATGGAGACTCTAACTCCAAAGAGACTCACAAAGAGCAATAAAATTCAAATTAGGTCATGTGTTGAATGACCCACCACTCCAGTTGGTTGGAAGTGCCCAGTGAAATAAGAGAAAGGGAGTTTGGGAGAACAGAAGCATGCAGGGAAAATTCCTAGACTTATCTTAACATGTGAATGGGGTACACAAGATTGTTTTACATTACAATAATTATTTCCCCACATACTACAGAAACACCAGTTACAAGTGCTGAACATCAGCCAGGAAAGTTTGGGTCTCTGTTAATGATGGAAGAACACATTTGCCTATAAAATAAATGTCTATCAGGTTGGGGGGAATGAAAGGCATATTTCTAATGGATTGTCAAACTTCAATGACTTGCCCGGTCTGTTTTTAGAGTCACAACTCACATTTGAATCAAGAGCTTTTGAGGCCAAAATTCTCCACTTCCTGATCCAAATCACACGGTGAGCTCAACAACACCCCATGGAACCTGGACAAAGAGCCAAGGTAGCCAGGGTCACTATACACCTAATGCAGGATGAGTAAATAGGCAAGGTTCCAGGTTTTGTGGGCACTCAGATGACTTTCAGAATATCTGGAGACTTAAAAATAATGCTAATTCAACAAATATCCCTCAAAACAAGTTCCTAGCTAGCTGTGCCTCAGTCAACTACACAGGCTGCCCTACCTGTGAACAGTTGTATTGAAAATATTCTTTAAAAAATAATAATCCAAAAAGCAAACCTTGATTTTGCTTTTTATATAAGGGACACCATTTTGCTATGCCATTGCATATAATGAGACTTGAGTATTCATGGATCTGGGTATTCACGGGGGTCCTGGAACCAAACCCCAGTGAATGTGAAGGGACAACTGTATTTTAAAAAGCAACATTTATAACAATGTGGCCACTAAGCATGCCTTCACCGCAGCACCCAAGCAGCTGGCACTGGGCAGTGTGCAGTGAAGACAGGCACAAAGACCAAAGCAGGGCAGCAAAGGAAGACGTGTATGACAAATCCCGTGCATATACCTCTCATCCAACAGACACACAAATACAAGAGCAGATAACCCCAGAGAAATCAAAACAAGAATCTTTCACCTTGTAGCAAAATGAATGCATACCACACAGTGGACCATATAATAACTCAATAGGCATAGCAGATGCTCTCCATGCAAGGTTCAATCCTCATAGTAATGCTCGCGTACAACTCCCATCTGTTTCAATACAGCTTCTGTGGGAGAATATCCCAATGGGTTGTGCCCCATGTTAAATTAGTGAACATGCAGGTGGGTTATGTTTTGAACATTTTATTGAAAGGTTTTTGGATGCATAAAAGAATAAGAATACCAAGAATTGAATAATTAACAAAATAAAAATTAGAAAAAGGTATACATATCAAAAGCATATATCATATAACACATTTCTGAGTTAAAATTAATATGTGGTCCAAGTTCCATCTAGCCTATACAATACTCCAAGAATCATTCCTGAATACTACTGAATTGAATCAGTTTGTCTTGAACATTGCTCTGAGATCGCTTACATCAGCATCTCTTCAACCCACCTCTCTTGGCTCAGCATTCTATCAATTTCATGCCACTGTAGTAGAGACAAGCACTCAGAACACCTTGGAAATTACAGTTCAGTGGAGTGGACTAGAGCCATCAAGCAAACCTCATATCTTAATGGACTACAAACCCTGGGATTCCTTAGGATGGTGCCACTACAGTTAAAGCAGCTTAAGATATGATATCTTTTGGTATATGTTATATAGGATATTTGTTTTATTTTACAAAGTATTATATCATATTTTACAACGCACCCCAGCAAGCCCAAATGCCTCCATTTTCCTCTGCAGTCCCTCTGAAAATGGTGTCAGGAAGTGATTTTGTGTCACTTACAGTCACCATTTTGAGAGGGCTTATGGTGGGAAATGGAGGTATTTAGGATGAGTGGGAGGTGGTTCTGGGAAGGTTGAGCAGATAGAAGGTATTCTCATGTGTTTTCAAACATTTGGGGATTTTTTTTGCCTGAAAATACATGTCATTTTCTTAAAAAAATTGGGTGTGTGTAGGGGACTTTGGGGGACTGGTAGGAGCCACAAAAAGTTGTCTCCAGGGGCCATGTCCTTCTTAAAAGCCACCCTAAACACAGGAAATAAGATAGATGGTGGCAACATATTTCCCATTCTAAGGAAGGGAAGATTTCCTGTAGATCAAAGGACTCTTCTCCGGAAGTAGACAATACAGAAACAATGACCCAGTATAGGATAATCAGAGGTCTAGGACTGAGAGCCAGGCAGAAGGGCCTGAGCTTTGGCCCCAGTAGGTCTATCACTCTCTGCAGGTGTGCCACAATCATTTTCATTTTTGCAAGGAAGTGGAGAGATCTTCATTTTACCTTCAGGCTCAAATCTCAACAGCCATTCTTGATCTTTAGACCCAGGCTGGGAAAGATGTGCTCTAACCACCTTGGTGACACCATGGCTAGCCGAACCAACACTCTCCTCTGCCTCTGGGTGCAGCCACATCTGGGCCTGGAAGTAGCGTTCAACTGTTGAAAGATGTTCTTCGTCTTCCCCAGGAAATCTCATGGAAACAAGGAGCTGACAGCCTAAGGACATGCAGCTGAGCTTCTGGCTGAAATGATTAACAGTATCCAGTAGCAAGGCCACCAACTGAGCAGCCACACTTGGGCCAGGGCAACTGCTTAAATACTCCTCCAAGCCGTCCAGCACTACCAGGGTGGGGCAGCTGGTCCGCTGCAGGTTAGCCACCACCTGAAATAGCTCCTGGAAGGATGGTGGGTACATGAACTGGATTCTCTAGGAAAGGAAAATAAGTAACGTTAATAACCCAGGGTGTGAGGCATGAACAAGCTGCACTGGAGGGGTCAGACGAGTCCACTGGAAATTAACCAAGGCTGTGAAGTTGAAGGCTTTCACGGCCGGCATCCATAGGTTTTCCGTGGTTTTTTTTCCGGCCTGTGAGGCTGTGTTCTGGAAGAGTTTATTTCTGATGTTTCACATGCATCTGTGGTTGGCATCTTCAGAGAATAGTTGGGCAGGGGTGTGTGGGGTTCATATGCTGTGAACACCTGTTGGAAAAGATATATAAATTTGTGTAATTGAATAGCTAGTTTTTGGGTGGAGATATGCAAGGAGGATTAGTGTCTGTTTGGTTAATGGTCCATTGTCTGTTGAAAATCCCCCTGTCCCTGGCTGAAGTTCACTTGCATGTGTTGAGTTTTGATTTTAGTGTTTTTCAAGACTGGTAGCCAGATTATGTTTACTTATTCTGAAGCACAATAAAAACATTGGTGGACTGCGCAAAAAGGATCTGCGAACAGCACTACCTGGAGGATGAACTGAAGCACCTAAACTGGGCTCTACAGGCTAACGGCTACTCCAGATCAGACATCACAAGAGCAGCCAGACCCAGAAAAAGCCACAGAAATGAAGAAAAACAGCCACCCAAAGGGAAGGTATTTTTACCATACATCAAAGGAGTCACAGACAGAATAAGGAAACTGATGAGGAAACACAACCTCCAAATGATCTACAGACCAACCAAGAAAATCCAAGAAATGCTACACTCAGCGAAGGATAAAAGAGACCCTCTCACAGCTGCAGGAGTTTACCGCATACCATGCAGCTGTGGACAAGTTTACATAGGGACCACTAAATGCAGTGTGCAAACACAAATCAAGGAACATGAGAAACACTGCAGACTGGGCCAGCCAGAAAAATTAGCAGTAGCAGAACATGTTATAAACTAACCTGGACACAAAATGCTATTTAAAAACACCAAAATTCTGGACCAGGCCAACAACCATCATGTCAGAACGCACAGAGAAGCTATTGAAATCCACAAGCACCTGGACAACTTCAACAGGAATAAAGAAAGCCTTAAAGTAAACAAAATCTGGCTACCAGTCTTGAAAGACACTAAAATCAAAATTCAACAAATGCAAATGAACTTTACCCAGGGACAGGGGGATTTCCAGCAGACAATGGACCATTAGCCAAACAGACACTAATCTTCCTTGCATATCTTCACCCAGAAACTAGCCATTCAAATACCATATCTTTTCCAACAGGGGCTCACAGTATATCTCCCCCACCACAGACACTCCTACCCAACCATTCTCTGAAGATGCCAGCCACAGATGCAGGCAAAATGTCAGAAATAAACTCTTCCAAAACATGGCCTCACAGCCTGGAAAAAAACCACGGAAAGCCTTAACCAAGGCTTTCCAGAAGTCATGGCAGCTGTTAGAGAATGGACTGCTTCTTGGTTCTGTGTGACAAACATATTGTAGAGCAAGCTCATATCAGACACATGGTAAGATTTATCACATGATAAGTTTACCATAGTCTGCCCTTAACTGCCTAAGATAAACAAAAGGGAATTGTAGTCTTACAGCTGTTTCAGCTAAAGACCAGAACTTGTAAAAGCTGGTCATGCTGGCTGGAGGGGTCTGAGAGTTGTAGCCAAAAAAACCAAAACAAAGTAACCCCACCAAACAAACATCATTGCCAAGCCCAGCTGTAGGCCAAAAAATATCTGGGAGGCCACAGTTGCTCACTTTTGATCTAGTGTATGGAAATGTCACAAAAAAGAACTCTTATTGCCCACGGGAATTTCCATCAGACCATGGAGAAGGAAACTGTGTGAGGCTACAATATGGTTGGGAATCATATATTCATCCAGATATGATTTGACTAGAACTCCCAGCATTCTTCACCACTGGTAGGGCAACATCTGGGGGACCACCTAGTTCCCACCTCTGAAATGCAACCCCTTCCCTTGCAGTTGCAAATCAATTTTTTTAAAAGTCAGTCCCTCATAGTTCATGCTTATTACCTATGAGGTGGAGAGTAAGTATTTACCCATACAAGTATAACAGATGTCAAAGGAGTTATGTTCTAGTGTTCAGAAATATACCTCTTGTAGCATATGAGGAGAAAGAATGAAAACAGGGATGCTTATTCTTCCCACCCCATTCCTATAGCCATTCTGACCAACTTTTCCAGATTCAGGGCAAACATCTATAATGGAGAACCACTTCTAACTATGGATTTGTTTAATTTTGTTTTATAATCTTGTACGGACCTAACTCACTAGAAAAGACAAAAATGCTTGGAAAGGTAGAAGGCAGTAGGAAAAGAGGAAGACCACATTCCAGATGGATAGACTCAATCAAGAAAGCCACGGTCCTGAGCCTGCAAGAGCTGAGCAGGGCTGTTGAGGATAGGGTGACTTGGAGGTCCCTCATCCATGGGGTCACCATAAGTAAAAGTCAACTTGAAAGTAGTTAGCAAAAGCAACAAACATTTTCGTTATATGTATTTGTCAGTTTGTTTTATATTTATTGCATTGTTTTTTTGTATTTCTGTCTTGATAATTTTACTGCATAGTTTTATATTTGTATTACTCCTTCCTTCTTTGTGTGTGGAGGGAGGATAGGAGCAGGGTACTTGTTCTCATTCTCTACTTTCTCACACTCTAGTGTACGTTTCTGAAACCATATACAGTTGCCCCTCCACATTTGCGGCTTTCACACTGGCGGTTTTGATTATTCGCGGTTTAGCCCCGAGCCCCTTCGGGAAGGCTGGCGAGAGGCGGGGCAACCTCCTGCCTGCACCTTCCCCGGCCTTCCAGAGGCGGAAGCTTCTAAAACCCGGAGTCCCCTCAGGAAGGCCGGCGAAAGGCCGGGCAGCTTCCTTCTGCCCACCCGCTGCCTTCCCTGGCCTTCCTCAGCGGGCTCCAGCGGGCTCTTGGGAAGGCTGGGGAGAGGCAGGGCAGCCTCCTCCCCGCCCGCCCACTGCCTTCTCCGGCCTTCTGAGTGGGCTCCGGGGCTTCAAAGCCCCGGAGTCTGCTCAGGAAGGCCGGGGGGAGGCAGGGCAGCCTCCCTCCCAGCCACCCGCTGCCTTCCCCGGCCTTCCTGAGCAGCTCCGGTGATTCTAAGTCCCAGAGTCCCCTCAGGAATGCTTGCGGAGAGGCCGGCCTGGCTGGCCAGACACCCTCCCGCCGCCTCCCTCCCTCTGGGAGGGGGTCGCGGGAGCAGCATTTGTTATTCGCGGTTTTTCCACATTCACGGGGGTCTCAAGACCCTAATCCCCCCGAATGTGGAGGGACGACTGTACTTAGCTAGTAGCCAGAAAATGTCTTGTGATGTATGTAGAATCATAGAATCAAAGTGCTGGAAGAGACCCCAAGGCCATCCAGTCCAACCCCCTGCCATGCAGGAATACACAATCAAATCATTCCCAACAGATGCCCATCCAGCCTCTGTTTAAAAATCTCCAAAGAAGGAGACTCCACCACACTACAAGGCGGTGTATTCCACTTCCGAACAGCTCTTACTGTCAGAAAGTTCTTCCTAATGTTTAGGTGGAATCTCTTTTCCTGTAGTTTGAACCCACTGCTCTGTGTCCTAGTCTCCGGAGCAGCAGAAAACAACCCTACTCCATCCTCAGTATGACATGGACCATTAGCCAAACAGACACTAATCCTCCTTGCATATCTCCTGTGTACTATCAATTCTTATTCCTCACTAGAATTTGCCAGTGAAAGGAGAAAATGAACTTGATGGTCCTGAAAAAACATGTTTGGTCACAAAAGTGTATTACATTGGAGCCCAGAAGCCAACGTCTAAATGGTTAATGCATGTATCTGAAATATGTATACAAAACTATATTTAACCCTCCCAAATCTAGGTCGGAGGCATCCCATTCTGCAATAGCAGAGAGGGAAATGGTTTCATTCATGAAGAAGTTACCAGTAACTCAGGGCTTCCATTCCCCCATCACTCAGCCCAGGAACAAGCAAGAGGCCACCATAAATTTATACAGAATTTCCCCCTACTGCCTCAGAGCATGTTTCAGTATAGCTGAGATTTGGGAGCTCCCAGGCAGTTCTAATGACTGACCCCTTGCCCACCTTAAAAATTAACTCTGTAGGAAGCGTCACACATCTTCCAATCTGCCCCAATGCAGAAGTGCCTTACCCAGGGCTAGCCCCACAAACTCTCTTGGCAGCTATGCCTGCCATGGACAGTTCAACCATAATGGCAAAACTCTAAAATTTCTAAAGCACCAAACAAACAAACCCCAAACTGCAGGAGTGCCAGCCTTGAAGAGCTGCTGACTTACCCACAGTTTTAGAGGAGTCAGAGAGTGCTAATGGAGCATATCGGCAGCTGCATTGTTATCCCCCACTTGCCCCAATATTAGAGGTTCCATGATCAATAAATAGCCCTCCCAATGACCCTCCTGTTCAGCTCCCCCCCACCGAATCAAAATTCTAGGGCCCAAGAGGACAAAGAAAGTTGAAGAGCACCAGACTTTTCAAACATTAAAATGAGACATGGTAGGACATGACCGAAAGTAATATAGAAATAAAGTGACAAAAAGTTGAATTTACAACATTTGTATACAGTTGTCCCTTCATATTCTCTGGGTTTTGCTTCTAGGATCCACCGTGGATACCAAAATCCGTGAATACTCAAGACCCATTATATGCAATTGCATAGCAAAATGGTGTCCCTTATCTAAGATGGCAAAATCAAGGCTTGCGTTTTGGATTATTATTTTTTAAAGGATATTTTCAAGCCGTGAATACTTAAATCTGTGGAAACAGAGAAACAACTGTACATTGATTTATTACATGATAGAGAAACACAGAATTTATTGTGAACAAAGGAATTTGCACCTAGACCACATTAAACTTTATCTTTTCGATATTAACTGCAGCCTCCTCATAGAAATGTCATTGTTGATACTGTATTTACATTTAAATCTAAGTATTTCTACAAGGGTAATATGAGAAATAAGTAGAAATACACATTACAAATAACTACAGGACCCCTGTATCTGTGGAGGACTGGTTCCAGGAGGCCCCGTGGACAGTGAAATCCATGGATAGTAGCGAACGCTCTGGAGGAGGAGGAGGAGGAGGAGGAGGAGGGAGGGAGGCAGGTCAGAATCCGACACCGAAACCCAGGCCTCTTCCTTCTCCTATACCACCAGAACCCAGTCTGCTTGGCCGTTGCCTCCCAGGCCTCTTCCTCCTCCTCCTCCACTGCAGAGCCAAGCGGGGGTCGGCCTGACTGGGCTGTGGGCGTCCCTCCTCCAGCACCTGGCTCAGCCCGCCAGGGCTCCCAGGCTGCTGTGGTCAGAGGTTGCTGAGAGGCATCAGGGCCCCATGTCTACCTGGCCTTGCTCTTCACCTTCTGCACCTTCAAGGAACAGGCCCGGTGCCACACAGTAAGGCGGGCAGGAGGAGATTGAACTGGGCACAAGTTCAGACCCGCGGCTGCCAACCGCAGATAACTCAGTCAGTGGATACTGAATCAGTGGATATGAGGGTCCTACTGTATTAGGTATTATGATATATTTGTATAACAATTGTGGATCCACTTCGTAAATAAGATTGATGATAACGTGATTAAGATATTTAAGATATAGAAAATCATGAAAAGGAATTTTTTCTTCCTTCATTGTAGATTAAAATAGGGTATATTGATAGAACATGTTGAAATCAACTTCAGAAAGGAAGTAAGTTAATATAGAATACAGTTGTCCCTTCATATTCGCTGGGGTTAGGGACGGAGCACCACCACTAAAGTGAAAAAACCCACAAATAAGTTAAGCCCCACCCACCACATGCATACTACGCTACAGGATTGTAGACTCCTCTTCTGCCAACAGGACTGCCAATACCTGCTACCACACAACTCCAGCTTGCTTTCTTACCTTGCAACAAAACAGCACTGCCCATTTAAAACAGTAAGGTTTAAAGTAACGGGCAGTGATGTTTTAGTGCAAGGTATGAAAGCTAGCTGGAGTTGTTTTGTTGCCAGGACAGGAGAGAGGAGGAGGGTGGGGTCTTGGAGTTTGAGCTAGTTGAGCAGCAGCTACAAACCACAAATATGCAAAACCGTGAATGTGAAAACCATTAATATGAAGGAACAACTGTTTTACTTAATTTGTTTTACAAATCTCCATATATATACAGTCATCCCTTCACATTCCCACGGGTTAGGGGCAGACAACCCCCATGAATGTGAAAAAACCACGAATAAGAAATGAGCGGGCGTGAGGGAGCCTTTCCACCCTCCCTTCCCAAGGCAGCAACGGGCTTCGTGAGAAGCCCCTCGCTGCCTTGGGAAGGGACTGGGCTGGAGAGCGGGGCGTAGGAGGCTTTCCGCAAATAATCGAAACCGTGAATGTGAAAGTCGCGAATGTGGAGGGGCAACTGTAAATTTATATATGAAGGGACAACTGTATAATATCTACTGTCAATAATGCAGATATAATAGTATAGGAAAGTGACCATACGGTATCATATACAAAGTTGTCTCTATTTTTGTTTTATATTATGTTTGTCCATATTTTTATTTATATGTTTATCCTGTCCAGTTCTTGGCCATTCAACCTGCTGCTGTCCTCTTACTTGACACAAAAGATACTCGCACCATTTTGATTTCCACTGGGCACCAAAAATCTTTGGGATGATCCAGCCGTTCTATGTTCTACCCCAATGCTGCACACCTTCTTCAGGGAGCCCTTGCACACAAAGGACTTTATCAGACAAGGCTATAATTGCACAATTACAATGTCACGGTAGCACGAATGGGTTCCTGCTATCCCACGATATCATTGTCCTCCTGGGTGCTCTAGCCGCCAATAACGCATCCCTTTTAATTGACAGGACAAGCTGCCAATAGCTCTCAATATTGCTATTTTCGCGGTATTGAAGAGCATGCAAAAACACTCCCGCTGTATTCACAAGATTGGGTGGTCCTCCCCATCCTGTTCCCAGCAAGAAAAGTTCCAGGAGAGAACATGAAAAAGATCTACAGGGTGCTCTTTTAATGAAGTGTCCTGTTTTGTTTGCACGTTTTTAGGTTTGTTTAAGTGTTTATATGTTGATTTAGTTTGTAAATTAAGGGGGTTTTGGTGTTTTTAATGGAAAGTGCATCATCTTGGAAGATCCGCTGAAATCTCACCCATGCTAAATCATGGAAGTAAAATCCCGTTCTTAAAGTGTTAGTGATGGTCATGTGATAATTCCATAGCAATAGCATTGCACAATTACAGCAACATGCAATAATAAGTGTAATAACGCCACTATGTTTCCACTTTCCTCAATAGTGGAATTACAGCATTTTTGGGAGACTAGCCTGATAAAGTTCTGCATAGTTGTAGCACTATCATGCTGCTTTAACTGGCTGTGGCTGTATCCTGTAGAAATCTGGGATTTGTCGTTTGGAACTGTGGCTGAGGACCCTAAACACCCCTCCTTTAACTTCCAAACCCAGGGTCCCCTAAAATGTTGCTATGGCAGTTAAAGTGGAGTCATAGTGGTATAAGTGTATAGTCTGAAAAGGCACCAGCTCTGGGCCAAATTGTTTTCTCCCTGACACCTGACCTACCCCACAGGGTTGTTGTGAGGCGGAAAAGAGCCATGGGCAGGACCGGTTTAAGGAATTTCGGGGGGCCCTGCAATGCTTTATTTTGGGGGGGGGCATATGTTTATCTCAGGCCAATGTAACCTAACTCAACCTAAACTATTCACAGTACAGGATATTCAGATTATTACTAATAATGTTTTTGCAGGAGGAGGGTTATGATGCCTCCCACCAGGACCGGTTTAAGGAATTTTGGGGATTCCTGCAATGCTTTATTTTGGGGGGCCCATATGTTTATCTCAGGCCAATATAACCTAACTCAACCTAAGCTATTCACAGTATAGGATATTCAGATTATTACTAATGTTGTTGCAGGAGGAGTGTTACTATGGGGGCCCCCACAATGATGGGGCCCCCTGCCAGGGCTGGTTTAACCTGTCTGCCAAATCAGCATTGGCAGGGGGCCCCGAGGTCAAGAGGGGGCCCGGGGTCTAAGAGAGGGCCCCATGTTGGCCTCCTTAATCTGACGAAGGAGACAGCCGGGAGGAGCCCCCTCTTACCCTCCTCCTCCAAAAACCTCCTGCTGGCTTTTTTAAAAAAACAAACAAAACAGCCTCTCCAAAACTAAAGAGAAAGAGAAAGAGAAAGAAACAGCAGCCCTCCATGGCAGAAGCTGGAGGGAGAGGCATGTCAGAGAGGGTGAGTGTGTGTGTGAGAGAGAGACAGGGAATTTGAGGGTTGTCTCCCTCAGAAAGGGCTTCTTTCTTTCTTTCTTTCTTTCTTCCCTTTCCTTCCTTGCACATAGATCCCCTCCAGCCCATTTTTCCAGCTGCTTTTAACATGTCTTGGTTCCTCTCCCCTCCCTTTCCCCCTTGGTCTTCTTCAGTCATCCAACCTATGTTTAAAAAAACCCAAAAAAGGAGACTCCACCACACTCCAAAGCAGTGTATTCCACTTCCAAACAGCTCTTACTGTCAGGAGGTTCTTCCCAATATTCAGGTGGAATCTCTTTTCCTGTAGTTTGAACCCATGGCTCCGTGTCCTAGTCTCTGGAGCAGCAGAAAACAAGCTTGCTCCTTCCTCAATATGACATCCCTTTAAATATTTAAACATGGCTATCACGTCACCTCTCAACCTTCTCTTCTCCAGGCTAAGCATACCCAGCTCCCTAAGCCGTTCCTCATAGGGCGTAATGGCTTCCAGAACTCCCACCATCCTTCTCGGTATCTTTCTTGTGCCCAGAATTGGAAACGGTATTCCAGGTGAGGTCTGACCAAAGCAGAATGGAGTGATACTGTTACTTCCCTTGATCTATTCACTACTCCTATTAATGCAGCCTAGAATCGCATTGGCATTTTTTGCTGCTGCATCACACTGCTAACTCATGTTTAGCTTGTAGTATACTCTTTATTTTCTTTGAGGAAATCTACACCATTACATTAATTGCTAATAAACAAAAAATATTATGTTAGTGCCTATAGTATAGTTTTTAAACTAAATTATTGGTGGCAAATTATGTAATATAGTAGGCCCCTCTTATCCACTGGGGATCGGTTCGGGGGGGGGCGTGGATTCTGAAAACCATGAATAATAGTGAACGCCATTGAAAATAATGGGACTTCTGGTTTAAAATAACATAGAGTTGCCTTGGAGGGCCTAGAAAAGGGCTAGGGAAGACACATTTTCTAGGAAGACTCTATGGTAGGTCTGCTGTTTTGTGTTCCATGGATAATGAATCCATCGATACGGGGGTCCTACTATAATCTGAACATCCTGTACAGTGAATAGGTTAGGTTACATTGATCTGAGATAAACATATGGGGGCCCCAAAGTAAAGCATTGCAGGGGGCCCCAAAATTCCTTAAACCGGCCCTGCCCCCTGCAGATGCTGACCCCGCGGGTGCCTTAAACCGGCCCTTGCCGTGGGGCCTTGAGGAAAGACCGGGAATTGATGCAACAAATTCATCATCCAGGGCAACGACCCTTCCTTCTTCCCCTCCTCGCCAGTTCGCACCTGCATAATCCCAGGGTCGACTTCTCCCCCGCAGGGCAGGCGCTCCAAGGGACGCGGGGCCAGGAACATCACGGAAGCCGGAGCAGGGGCTGCGCCGCACCCAACCAAGGCAGCCCGGAACAGCAACGCCGAGCGCCCCGAACCCTTTGGACCCAGGACCACCAAGGGCTGCCGCCGCCGCCGCTGCTGCTGCTGGAGAGCCCCAGAGCCAACACCTAGCAGGGCGGACAGCAAAGCCCCCGCCATGGTCAGAACGGGCCACCGAGTTAGAACTCCGAGACGCGCCGCCACCAATCAGAAGCCGCATTCTCTACGAAGCAGCCAATCGGAAAGGCAGTAGATGTATCTCTTTTCAGAAGGCTGGTAAATACAAGAACAAAAGGAACCCTGGTCTGAGCCAATGGAGAGTTGATGTCGGTGATTGACGGCTCCGCCTAAAACGCGAACATTCTTCAAGGCAGGAGGAGGGCTGACCCGGGACGCGCGGGCTTCTTGAGTGAGTCCGCTGTGCCTAAACTGGGGAAGAGGAGAGGAGGCCAGATCAGGGAGTGGGGCGAGGAATCTCATTGTGTGTGTGTGTGTGTGTGTGTGTGGAGAATACTGTTATATTATTTTGTATTACAGCTCCCAGATTCCCCCAGCCAGCCTGTCCATGGATGATGGGAGTTGGAGTCCAAAAAGTGACGCCTTCCGATTCAGTAGGTTGGAATTTTGTGGGGGATTAGGAATTTTTTTTATTTGAATAAGACCATTCTACTGGAAAATACGCCCAACCGCAAAAGGCCGTAAAAATAACGCAAAAAATTGTTTTCCTCTTTCCTTACTAATACAAAAATAAAACTATCCTAACACTAATACACTTTTCCTCTTAATCTAAACACACTATAATCACTCTTTTTTCTTTTCCAATGAACATTATATTTACACCTTTCTACTAAAATGAGAAGTTACACATTATAATTATACCTACTGTATTTGGAAAAGAAAAAAAATTCATTAAAAATTAATAAAAATAATAATACAAAAATACAACAACAATAATACAATATTTATTTAAAGATATCCCTTAAGTTATTGCTGGGGTTGTCTCATTAAACCGCGGCCAAAATTTTCTCCAACAATGGTTTGGCAATTTCTTTTTCACTCAAAGCTAAAATTTCAATTATGTTCTTAACATAATAAGCAGTGCCTTTTACATCCTGCAGATTTTGACTCTTTACCTCCCTTTGTCTTTGAAAAAATAATCCCAGCATCACATTGAGGTTTACTGGGCACACCGTGGATCAAGGCACTGTCCAAAAACTCACAGCTGGGGAACCAGACTCTTTCCTCTTCCTCTTGTGGCCCACTGACTGATTCAGTAGGTTGGAGGTTCAGTTCTATGTACAAGGAGGAACGAGCGCAGGTCAGTCCAAAGTAACAAATTTGGAGAATTTTGGAATGGAAGGGTGGTTGCTTGAGTTTGTTGTTTTGATCGGCTGCCTAGCCGATCGCTCGTCTCATCTCAAAAGTCTGGTATGGGTAAAAGTTGTCTCTAGCCACCGATAGCAAGTTTGAGCGACAATGTTTTTTACATCACAGCTGAATCCACATTACACAAATAATCCAGTTTGAAATTGGATTATTTGCCATGGCTCCTTCTTAGGGAATCCTGGGCTTTGTAGTTCGGTAAGGCACCAGCACTCTTTGTCAGAGAAGAGCCCTTGTAAGACTACAGAGCCCAGGATTCCATTGGAAGGAGCCAAGGCAAATAATCCAGTTTCAAACTGGATTATTTGTGTAATAGTGTGGATTTGTCCTAGATGTGGGTGGGGACCTGCAATTATCCCCCCACCTCAACGTGTCAGGGACCAGAACCATATTTGTGCCCATTTGCTACAATTGTTTCTTTCCTGGAAACTTGCCAGGGACTGGCAGCCCATGGCTCAGGGACTGGTCCAGGGACCACTGTTTTGAATAGTGACAACAAATAAGAGCAACAACTTTTAGATATAAATTTTAATTTCAGGTTGGGAAAGGAATCTTTTATGAGTTGTTGACCTTGACCAATTTTATGATATTTGTTTCACTTCAAATGCAAGGGAGAAAGACAGTAAGGTATACTGGGGCAAGAAGACTGTCTCTTGACCTTTATGTAGGCTGGACTGGGACCCACAGTCCACACAGAAGAAGTTCTCCAAACATATCTCTGTGTGACTGTAAGGCACTTTTAGGGCACAGCAGTGGCTACTGCTCTCGTCTCTCTTACTTGGCTCCCTGGATGAGGAGGCTTTGATTTCTCACATGCTGCCAGAGGGACAGTGAATAGCAAGCTTGAGTGATTTGGGGATGTGATGTCCCTCCTCCCACTTAGACCATGAGCCATTCCTCAATGTAGTTTACAAAAGAAGTCACCCATCTTCAACATTTAAAGAGACCACCTTTTCTAATCTACTGGAGTAGTGGTCATTTTAAAGGAGAAAACTAGGTTGGCTGCAGGTTCTGAAGAAGTCCATGCTGGTTCCTTCTAAAGGCTCTTTTACATTGGTCTAAAGAAGCCCTCCACACCTACTTGTGGCATTCTTTTGAAGGGCCATTTTCTAATTCTCAGAGGGTTTTGTTTTTTGTAATTCTCAGAGTTAAAGTGTTATAGTGCAAAAATGACATTTCACTGAAGCTCTGGAGCAGTGGTGGTCAAAGTGCAGCCCTGGGGCCACATGTGGTACCCAATGATGTTTCTGTGGTCTATGATACCTCCAGAATCCCTAAATTAATCTTTTTAATGGAAAGGAAGGGGGAGAAGTGAAGGATACTTCTGAGTCCACTACATCTTGACGGTGGGAATAACAGCCCTGGATTATCAGTGGTTCAATTAGTGCAGTTGCTCCAGGTCCCTCACAGGCAGGCAGTTCAGTGCTGAAGGGAAAAGAGTGTCTTTGCTTCTTCTCAGAGTCTCTTGATGTTTCTGTTATCATCAGTGTTTTGTGTATTGCTTTAGTAACTGAGTAAAAATGTATGGACTCAGTGGTGGTGCTAGAGGGGTGCGGAGAGGCCGAACTGTACCAGCTGACACCATCTGGAGAGGTGTGACACCAGCCTTAGTGATGCTACAGCATGGACTCAAGCTATTAGTCTTACTGAAGCTGTGCTGAAAATGAGTTCTCACCTGAAGACCGTTTGTGCTGTTCTCTATTGTATTTTCTGTTTTGTTTATTATTTATTAATTTAACTTCTATGTCACCACTCCCAGAATAGGTCACTCATGTGCAGACAGGGGGACCTGTTTTTGGAACTGCAGGATCCCCGCTACTTTGATCCAACCTTGGGAATAAAATTTTCTGGTTGGTGTGGGGAAGGCAATAGAAACATCCATTGGAGGTTTCAAAGAGAGAGGGAGAGGGTGAGGGAGAAACTACTGCAACAAATACTACAGTACTGTACACCCTCCAGCAAACTCCTCTGGATAAAGAAAGGTTAAAAGATTCTTAAAACCCTGTACATGTACATTTTAGAAGAAGAACTCAATTAGGCCCCCAAGGCTTGATTTAAAATGGTGCTGGCATGAAGTCAATGTTGGTGCCAATCAGGTCTCCAAGAGAAGGGCATTCCACAACCAAAGCAGCATCACAACAGAGAAGGCTCTTTCCCATGTCTTCCCACAGAGTATTGCTTCTGGCCATCTTCACTCCTTGGGCAGCTGTATATATGGAGTGGCAGTCCTTCCATGATCAGGGTCCTAAGCTTTTCATGGCTTTGAATGTCATCACCCTCACATATGCTTCTGCTTCTTTTTTACAGCTCCCAAAGTAGGCCAACATCACTACATCTTGCAGCAAATTCTGTAACCCAACTTCCAAGGCACCCCACTTCCGGAATGTTAGCATTGCCCTATACCCCATTTTCACAAGCCTCAGAGACTGGCCAAGCTTGGTTCATTACTGTGGCCTTTTACAAGGGAAAAGACAGGATGGTCTCAGAAAAGGTCATTTTGTTTTTCCCTGGAAAGGAAGGCCTGGGGCTAAAGGGCCAAAAGAAGACACATTCCACATAAATGGGAGGTTAATGGATGGAGAAACCTTTTGTATTTGCTGATTGTGAAATTTCCTCTCCTCAGCTCCCAACCTTAAAGACTGTTGCTCAAAGCTGTTAAAATCCAATCACTGGACATTAAGAAACACATTTAGCATTTTCTACACCTTTTGTCAACACCAGGAAACTCATTGTGCAATCCATGAAGGCTCACGGAATTCATTGTTTCAACCCATGAAGCAACCAATCCCCTCAGGTGTATTTGGAAGTATAAAAGACCCCCCCCCCAAAATATGCCTCTGCGCACAGTTAGTAATAGGGGGAAACTCTGTTGCTCTGTGTTAGCCACATCCAGTTTCCTCTATCCACTCTGCCAGACTGACTACAGGACAGGTTGTATTATGTACCCCAGCAAAACCCTCTTGCAACCCTCTCCCAAGTTTTCCTACTGTTTCTTTCTATAGCCTTGAGTGAATGCTTCTTCTGGGTGAATGTGTGTGTGTTTGGTGTTATTTTTGAACTCCTTAATAAAAAACCATACTTAATTTTAAATGTGTACGTATTCCATCCAGACTAGTACTGGTATAATTGGTTTAAAAGATTCCCTGGTTACCCCCTCTTTGCATAGCTAAAGTCGAGTTGCTGCTAATTTCCCCAACATATTAGAAACTTGATATTTTCTTGGAATTTTCCAAGGAGCATTTTGGGTAACAATTTCATAATGGAATAATGCCCCATAAATACTTCCTTTTCTTCATCCAGAATTTCCCGTTGGTCAGCTTTGTTGGAGGAGGGAACTTCTCTTTCTTCGGTGTCTTCATTCCATACTTTTATAAGTTTTGTTCCTTTCTCTATATTGTCTTCTTCCCAAATTACATAGCTCTGAATGTTGTAATCCTCCCTGGCAGGGGGATTTCTGCAGCCACTTCCTTCCCAGTCTGAAATTTCTTGGGATTTCTCATGTTCTTTCTGGGGGCAGACACACTACACTGCTGTGTCAATATGTTGTTTGCCTGGCTTCTCTGAATCTGAGTTTCCAAAGTCATTTGGAGACATGAGGGGCAGGCACTAAGGGGGTTAATTAAAATATTTAGCAGCTACTAAATGCTGGTGCTTTCAGCAGGCCAGTACCACCATCTGTCCTTTTACTTTCCAGTGCCGGACACAGAGCTGTATGCAAACCCATGCCATCTGTTGTGTGTTGAAAGAGTGCATCGAGAGGATACAAGGCTGTGAGGAAGAGAGGACTGAGATTTTTTTCCACTGTAGGGCAGGATAGGAGCTGGAACTCTCTTGGTCCTTGACTGATAGGCAGTCAAGGGAAGAGCTGGTTCTTCTGGGAGAGACAGCAGCCTTGCATCCTAGGAGCCAAGCCTCAGTTCTGAGCCACCAGTGGAATACCTCACCTCAAAGCCCAGCTCTTTCTCCCATGGCTATAAGTCAAATCCAGGTATACTTCAGGCAACACAGTAGGTGTGTTCCTGGGCATCACTTCTTTAATGGAAAATTTGGTACCAATGCAGAAACAACATTGGAAGAATAAGGTTAGGTTCCTTCACCACAAAAAAGAAAAACAGTTCAACATGACAAAGCAAACTTTTTATCCAAAACTAACACCTGTGAAATGTTTGCTCTGAGCCTTCTAGAGAAATTTTGAACACTCTAGAGCTGTAGCTCGTAACCTTTTCTTTACAAGGGATGCCCTTTAAAGATCTTTTGTTGCCACAGACCGCTAAGACTTAACTCAAGATTTAAAAGATTTAAAACCATCATGATGATGATGATCACGTCACCCCTCAGTCTTCTCTTCAGCAGGCTGAACATGTCTGGCTCTTTCAGTTTCTCCTCATGTGTTTTTTTCTCGACAAAGGTTCAACTAGGATAGCTGTATCCGGCGTAACACACACCGTTATAGGAGATTGTAAAGGTTATAAATTAATAACTCATTTTATATATTTATTAGTATATTTCATAAATTGTTTTACATGTTTTTTCTCAGAATCCTTTCACACAGTTCAGCTACATGGTATTATTTTAGGGGGGGAGTACTGCATTGTTTTACATGTGGGTGGTGAGTGGCTGAGGGAGTGAGAGGAGGGACAGAGCCTTGTGAGGCTAGGGGTGTAGATACAGATTGAGTGTCAGGAGTGGACTGTGAGGTGGAGAGGGAATTGCATGTGGGTGGTGATTGGCTGATGAAGTGAGAGGAGGTAGGGGATTGGTTGGGTATGTTTCCTAAGCGGCCAATCAGCACACTGGGAAAGGAAACATACTCAAGAGTTTTATACATATAGATGCCCAGGCCAAGGCAGCCTGCCTTTGTCTTGGCTCCTGTTATATGGGGAGGAGGTGGGCTGAGCAGCCTTCAAGCCTTTGTGGGCCCACTGTGAGGACATCACAGCCCCCTGTGGGTTCACAAACCATAGGTTAAGAATCACTGTTCTAGAGAGCACATGAAGGCTGCTTCCAAAATACATCCAGGGATTATTATTTTTCTTTCACCAGCTTCCACTCTTCTTATGATTTCCATTTTGATGGCCAAACTTTTAGATCTATGCTTTTTGATATGCTGGGGCTAGCTGGTAGGTCAGGCTTTTCTCTCCCCCCCCCCACTTTCTCCCTCCTTTGCTGTTCAAACATGCTCACTAAGGGATTCGGAAGGGAGCTGCTGTTTATCTTGCCTGTTGTAGGTAGTTCTTATACACACAATCAACTAGAGTACAATCCTGTTCCATGCCAGCTCAAGCTTTATTGCATTGTTTATTGCAAACATGCTGCAGCCAAAACATGCTAACACTGAAAGTCTATTTCTCCACCCTCCCAGTGCAGATGTTGCTAAAAAAAATGTCCAGCTAAGCAGAGGATATGGTGAAAAAAAAGGGGGGGTTAAGCAGGCATAAAAGACTTAGAAAAAAGACTTAGCTTCTTTGTCACGTGTGGTATGCCTGCAATAGATACTATGGTAGATAAGATTATAATCAGCCACAGAAAGAGGCCAACCCCCCCCCAAAAGACATTTATTGCCTAAAAAGTGATTTTGTTTCCAAAAAAGTCTCTTTATCAAAAACCTAATGAAAGTATAGTACACCAGTATGCACTTAAAATACAGAACTACACAACTGTTTTAGAAAACAAACAATGAAATTATTCAACTATTATCTAACAATTCTAAGGGACTTACCACGCTCCAAAGAAAAGCAGCAAGGCAGCAGAGGCATTCTGTCTTCCATGCTGCTTTACCACATGATGCTGTCACTCTTTCGTTCTAGTCCCATGGGGGACCGAGGTAAAACCTCATCTTTTTGCTAACTGGAAAAACTGGTTAGCAAAAAGACACAGTTTTACCTTGGTCCCCCATGGGGCTGGAATGAAAGAATGCCGGAAGAACAACGTCATGCAGTAAGGCAGCACAGAAGATGGAATCTTCCTGCTGCCTTGACACTTTTCTTTGGAGTGTGGTAAGCCCCTAAAACCCAGGCTTATTGTGTGGGTTTGGTTGTTAGTCCCAAGTTCAGCAGACCTATTGAATCAATGGAAGCTTGGTAAATCAACACTTCTGTACATTCCATTGATTCAGTGTGTTTCTTCTGGTTGGAGCTAGCAATTAGATTTAGGCCTAAGACTTTAAAGATACATGTAAACATATAATATAGGCAAGCATGGTATAGTGGTTTGGGTATTGGGATTATCAGGTTTCAAATCCCCACTTGGTCATGGAAACCCACAGAGTGACCTTGGGCAAATCGTACTCTCTCAGCCTCAGAGGAAGGTAAAGGCAAATCTCTGAACAAATCTTACTCAGAAACCCCTGTGATACATTTACCTTAAGGTCACTGGAAGTCCAAAATTACTTGAAGGTAACAACAAGAGCCAACATCTAATGCAGAAAACCTTTGAAACTCATGTACCACAATCATTTTATTATAACTTAGAAAAGCATAAATAGACACACACACCCCTCCTCAAAACTCACTTCCTGTAGTATTTTATAATTAACTACTTGGGGTCTCCTCTTTTGCAACTCACTTAAGTAGACTAAAATATACCATGCTAATAGGATACATACTACGTTCTTCTTTGACAGAGCTGTCTTTAAGTTAATGAACAATTTTAACTTTTTACAGCAACAAATTGATAAAATACAAATCCTATTAAAACTTGATGTAAAAGTTCCTCCAATTGCCATCGATAAAATGATGATTTTATGCAGATAATGATCCCAATAAAACAACTATGACATGATGAGACAATGTGGCTGCAGCCTTATTTGAGAACTCACGCCGAACAAGTCTTGAAGAGAAACGACAACACAGAAGAATCACAACCCAGAAAAATCACCCAAGGAGACCCTCTGCTGTACTTTCTGCAACCGGACTTGTTTATCATCTCGGATTGGCCTTTTTAGTCATCAGCGCGCTTGCAGAAAACGTGGGATGAGTCCTTCCTAAATCTTCGTTTGCGAAAAAAAGCCAGAGAGAGAGAGAGAGAACTGCCATGGCTCCATCCTACAGAATCCTGGGATTTGTAGTTTTGTGAGGCACCAGCCCTCTTTGGCAGAGAAGGCTAAAGACCTTTAAGACTACAAATCACAGGATTCCATAGGATGGAGCTACAGCAATTAAAGTGGTATCAAACTGCATACATCTCTGATGTATGTCGTAAGAACTGCTAAGCAGAGCTCATTGTAAGGGAGCCCTGGTGGCGCAGTGGTTAAATGCCAGTACTGCAAGTCACCACGTTGCAAGTTCGATTCCAGCGGGCTCCAAGGTTCACTCAGCCTTCCATCTTTTCGTAGGTAGGTAAAATGAGTACCCAGCTTGTGGGGGCAATTAGCTAACACACATTGGAAGCTGCTTATTGCAGTGTAGATGTGTAAATAGCTATTGCTTAAAACAATTTGTAAACCGCTCTGATAGCCTGGTGGCTGAAGAGCAGGGTATAAATAACTAAATAAAAAAATAAAAAAATTGTAAAGTAACATGTGGCTAATACATTTGCACAGAATTTGCTACTATTAAATGTAGTAGCAACATGCAATCTGTGCTGTTTAACCTTTTTTGAGTTCTGTATATGTGACGACTCACTGTGTAAAAAGATGTAGGCCCACAAGGTAAAAGGGAACAAAGGAGAAGGCAAAAAATATTAACAGAATTCCCTCTCTATATTTAAACTTCCTTTAGCTTTCATTATTTAGTAACTGAAATATCCATTTTAGTTAATGACTCCTCATATTAAAGGACTACAGTTGTGCTCTTTACTATTTATGTATTTATTTATTAACTAATGAGACTTATAATACTGGACATCTCCTAAATCTTTTCTTTCTTCACTCCTTTGTTGCTTACATGACCTTCACCTCAGATTTGCCTGAATGAAAACTTGAGATGGCTCCTGTACCTTAAACGTTTGTTTAGAAGAGGGAATTTCAACAGCTGTTGCTCGTCAGGCAACCAGGTAAGAAGAAACACCTGAAGAAATTCCCTCTTCTACACAAACATGTAAGGTGCAGGAGCCATCTCCTGTTTTCATTCTGGCAACCCTATTCCTTATTATACCATATTCAACAAGAAAGGGCTCACACAGTTCTTTAATTTCACTAGTGGCATGCTCCTTGTACACTAAACCCTTATCTTCTACTTGGCCTAACTGAGTTAGAAGGAACAGAATGAAATCTTCTAATTCAGGGGTAAGCAAAGGATGTCCTCTAGAAGTTTTTAGGGCTACAGCTCCCACTGGTCAGCTGTGGGAGGGGAAATGGGAATTGTAGACCACTACATTTGAAGGGTGCTGCTTACTCACCTTCTAATCCAGGGTCGAACAATTTGTCGTCCTTCTTTTGTTGTTGGCCTGCTCTCAAATCAGCCTGAGCCAGTGTATACAGAGAGATGTTGGAGTTACAACCACATATAGTCTAAGAGGGGAAGGTGAAATATCTTATCAGTTTGACCCAGGATGGGAGAATTCATTCTAAGCCCCTTTTATACTGGCTCCCATTGGCACAGGTATATGCACAAACAAGGTGAGTGGACACATATATGGACACACAAACAGATGATCCAGTGCTCTTGTATAACAGGAAAATATAACAGAAAAAACACATGAGCACATCTGGCAATTTAGTGCTACATGAGCAGAAAACCCAATAAACAGCAATAAAATTGCAACAGTAAGAAAGCATGTATAGTTATTGCTTATTGTCAGCCAGAAATGTTCTCTGATGCTTTCTCAAAAAGCTGTAAGACGTTTCAGTGGTCCTGAAGTTACTAGGGGTGGTTTGAAAACCTATAGCTTATTTTGTAGAACATCTATAGTTTACTTTTATATAGAAGAATATGTATGGATTTGGTATTTTAAAGCAAAGTTTTCCCAATGGTCATAAACAGTCATTCGGCAGGCTAAAGCTTAGGTCCTTTGTGACATCAGGTGGTGGAGCCAATGGCAGTCAGAAGGTCCATGAATTGGTTAAGATCTCTGATGTATCAAAGCCCCCCCCCCCACAACATTTCACAGAGGAAAACTGGGAACATGTGTGGCCAAGCAACATCAGAATGTGGTCAAGATGACAAAAGTTATTAATGAGTTAGCACAAATTAGGAGAGGATGCAGCTGTTTGCATTTGCATGTGCCTTCTGGGAAGGGCAAGATTCTGCCCCCTTCTCTCCTCTCCTTCCTACTGAGTTAAACTAAGATACTTCTGCACTTTGAACTCAGTTTGAAACAACGGAAGTAAGTTGAGGACAAAGAGGGGAGTGGAAGGAGCAGAGAGAAACTGGGGCATTTTAGAAGCAGCTGAAAGGGTTATCAGAACATTAATCAGGACTGTCCTGCCAGTCTGGACAGCTGGAGGGTATGCAGAGTTTATCACCTTTGTTTGAGGGGACAGAAAGCAAAGGGCCTATCTACATGAGGGGAAAAAAACTAAAATACCTTGTACTATTGGCATCTCGCAGCAGCAGCGACATGTCTAAACAGTTTTTCTGGGCTTGGAAGCCCCCATAGCCTCACATTCCTGATGGCGTCCGCGAGCAATTTACACGCGTTAGTTCTTCACCACTACCATTTTTTTTAAAAAAAAGTCATTCTAAGATGTGCTGGTGTGATAGAGCGATTCTCCAATTTTATAAGAATGCAAAACAGAAATTATTGATCCTTTTATCGCCTTAGCGAGCAATCACTAAGGCAAAAATCCAACATGGTGGCAGCGGGCGCTTGCCATCCTAACAAGCCCCGCCACCGCTCTTGCCTAGCTAATCAACTTTGTGCTTCCCTTTGAGTTTTTTATTGTTCTATAGTCCAAACAAGCAAAAATGCACACCCGCCTCGTGGTTTGTGAAAACATACAGGGAAATCCGCGAAGGCTTTTACCCTATTCTTTTTTTCTGTTTTGGGCCCCGCTCCTTCCAAATAGTGTGTATTGGCACTGGATCCTGTTTAGATAGGTAGGATTCCCAGCGAATTCCATGAGGGGCATTTTCACCGTTTAGACAGGCCCAAAGCTAGACATTAAGCTCCTTTCCTGAAAAGAAAGAGCCCTTTGCTGATATTGACAGTGTAAGATGATTGAGTTACAGTTGTCCCTCCGTATTCATGGATTTAAGTATTCACGGCTTGAAAATATTCTTAAAAAAAGAATAACCCAAAAAGCAAACCTTGATTTTGCCATCTTATATAAGGGACACCATTTTGCTATGCCATTGCATATGATGGACTTGAATATTCATGGATTTTGGTATCCACGGGGTGTCCTGGAACCAAACCCCCATATGAAGGGACAACTGTATTTGCAAAACTAACACACTGTGACTGACAAACCAAACTCATCCCACTCCCCAACCCTGAATCTCTGTCCATCCTAGGATATGTCTTTGAAGAAAAAACACGCCCTGGCATCACCAGGCAGCTTTAGACACTAACGTCTCTATCTCTACACATCCTAGCTATATCGTCCCTTTACCATACAACACGACAGCTTTTATGCTAGCTAGATAATTGCAAGTGACATTGATAGTTATTTGAAGAATCTGGATAAGGATTAGGCTTCTCATAGTAAAGCAGGGCTGAGATGGTATCTGACCCTCCAAATATTGTTGAACTACAACTCCTAGAAGCCCTAGCCAGCATAGCCAGTTGTGAGGACTATTGAGAGTTGCAGTTCAATAACAACTGGAGAGCCAAAGAATTCTTGCCTTTGTAGCAAAGATTAGCTAGATAATTTGTATGCTTTTAAAAAAATTTTTTGAAGCCACTGACTATTTCTGACATTCTCCCTGCTCCTTTTAATAAACCTATGGATTTAGAAAGGGGGCCTTGTTTAATTTTGTTGCTGAGTTGGAAAGACAGTCTCACTTAAGCATTTAAACTGCTTGGCGGACAGTTTCAGCTTGAGTTTTAAGGCATTTAAAGGAAGCCTATTCTTCACAGCATACAAAAAACATAGAACTGGATTCCCAATTGTAGTGATATGATTCCACTTTAACTGCCATGGTTCCATCCTATGGAATTCTTAGATTTGCAGTTTGTGGGGGTGGTGGTGGTTAGCAGACCTATTGAGTTCTCAGCCAGAGGGGTCTAGTACCTCAGTAAACTACAAATACCAGGATCCCACAGGATGCAGCCATGGCAGTTAAAGTGGAATCATAGTGCTACAATTGTATAGTGGGGAAAGGGCTCAGATAATCTGTTATTAAATATTAAATAAAGTTTGGAGGTGAGAGGACGTAGTCTGCCTCTGAGAAACAGAGACAAAGGGCCTCTCACAGTCATGCTACCTCCTGGATTTGGCATAAACATTATATTTATCTCTCACATGCCCCCAGATCCAACATCTGGAGGCACTCTAGAGGTCAGCTGTTTGTGTCCTGTTCCCATCCCACAATATTATCTGGATAGTAGTTACCTGGGACAGCAAAGGCAGATAAAAGGAAGCAGCCATTCTTGGTGGTTGCCCTTCTACTCTATGAAACTCCCATCTATTCAGATCAGTAATGAGCTTTTTAGATTAAACCTGCTTTCAGCCTTGTAGGGATATACATTTTGTGTTTTCAGTTTTTTATCTTTGGGAAACTAAGGACTTTATCAGACACATCAAATACAGTGTCATAACAATATCACATAACCGCAAAAGGGCGTGCATATCAGACGAGGTCACCCTTTCGCAGTTATGTCCCTGCCAAAACCTGTACTTTTTAATTGATGGCGTAAACCCTCCCCCCACTGCCTTTTTTTTTGCTAGCATAGTTGGTGTGTGAAACCTTGCATTTTTTTCTCTTGTAATTACCCCATCAGTGGCTGGTCTGGCGCAAACACTTCTAGGTGAGATCGTGACATCCAGGTAAGTGATGCACTTTTAATGAGTCTCCCTGGGTTACTTGTAAGTTTTTTAGTGTGTTTTTGTGCTTTGTGTCACTTTTACTTCATTATTTTTGTTGCTGTTGTTTTTAATTTCCCATGCTATATATTCTCACGAGAATACGAGGGGTTTTGTATGAGGAAGTGAACGGAGCTCCATTTACTTCCTCTTTCACTGGTGGGGACCCTTCTTTCGCTGGCATAAAAATGGATTTTTTAATGCCAGCAAAAGAACGCTTTAAAGGGGCCCATCTGATAAAGTCCTAAGTTTAATTAAATATTTTATATGTATTTTAAAGTCATATATCTGAAGTCTTTGGAGATGAGTTAGGCAAGACTCAAGAGCAGTTTTTCAAGAGAATTTCCTCCATCCACCGATCTGATGCTGTCTGAAAAGTATGCCTGGGGATGCTAAGGATTCTTTTCTTGTGGACTTGCATCTAAAAGATCAATAGCACTCGGGTGTATTCCCGTCCCCATAGCATACTGTGGAAACATCTGAGCAGTGTCTCTAATTTTTAGATGTTTTTATTATTTTTAAGAAGGGTATGTTGGAAAGCGTGTCTTTGCTCAAAAACACAAAATTAAAGGTTTTTTTAAAAAATATATCTTTATTAACACAAGTTTTTTTGCAATATAAAGCAACATATAGGGAAAAAATAAAAAATACAAATACTACAAATACAAGTTAACTTAAAACTACTACTACAACTACATAACTACAAGGATTGAAGAGGGAGCAAATTTGTTTTCTGCTGCTCCAGAAACTAGGACATGGAGCAATGGACTCAAACTACAGGAAAAGAGATTCCACCTAAACATTAAGAGCTGTTTGACAGTGGAATACACCACCTTGGAGTGTGGTGGAGTCTCCTTCTTTGGAGGTTGGATGGCCATCTTCCGGGAGTGCTTTGATTGTGTGTTTCTGCATGGCAGTGGGTTAGTTTGGATGCTTTTGTGGTCTCTTCCAGCTCCATGATTCTATGATTCTATAACTGCAAAACAAACTAAACAAGGGAAATCATAGAATTATAGAACCACACAGTTGGAAGAGACCACAAGAGCCATCCAGTCCATCCTCCTGCCATGCAAATAAATGACTTCCAACTTTCCAGCTAATGGTTATAATTATTCACTTATCCAACTTCCTCTAAAGCAATAACTCAGTAAACTTTTACATTATATTTGATCCCACTATTCTTTGAATCCTACTATTGTTAATCTTCCCCCAATAATCTATTAGAAAAACAATTATTAATTCCCAATCTTTGTTAAAACTACTTAATTACTTTTCTCTAATCAAAGCAGTCAATTTATCCATCTCTGCAAGGTCATACAGTTTCATCATCCAATCTTCTTGTGATGGAATAGCCATATCTTTCCACTTCCGTGTGTAAAGTAGTCTGGTAGCTGTACCCATGTATTGAATAACTCTTCCATGCTTCTTGATCTGTTCATCCATCAACCCAGCAAAATAGTTCTGGTTTCAACTGAAGTTTTAATTTCAAAACGTCTTCTGTCAAGTGATGTATGTGAATCCAATAGCTTTATTTTTTTGTTTTTTTGTTTTTTGCCTTAGTGCATGTCCAACACATATGGTAAAAGGTTCCTTCTTTTTTATTATACTTCCAACAAATATTAGTAGAACCTTTATGCATCTTAGTCAGTCTTTCTGGTGTTAAGTACCAATGATACACCATCTTATAAAAATTCTCTTTAAGATAATATCTTAAGGTGAACTTTTAATCCCTTGTCCACATTCTTTCTCATTGATCCATTTGTATGTTGTGGCCGATACTCTGAACCCATTTTATCATACATTTTTAACCTATTCATCCTCCACCCCCTATTTTCAACAAAACTTATACATCTTAGAAATCAAATGCTCTTCATCTGTATACAGTTGTACTTCAAATTCTGACTTAATTAATTCAAAACCATATACTTTCCTGTCCATCTTAAATTGCTCAAATATCTGTCTATACAAACACCACTGAAAGCTATAGCCTTCTAAGTCCAGTTCTTCACTTGTTTTAATTTTATATTGGCCTTTTCCTAACAATAAAAGATCTCAGTCAGTAACCTATTTATCTTTAGATATTGATTCTCTTCTGTACAGGGCTTCATGGGGCAAAAACCATAAGGACATCATAATCTTGTTTTATATCTAGTCCATACTCTTAACAAAGAACACCTAATAAAATGATGATTAAAATCTGTGACATTACTAAAGCACTTCTGCATGTGCCTCCTGAGAAGGGCAAGATTCTTATGGTGACACCTGGTAGGGTTCAGCCTCTCCACACACACTCCTAATGCTGCCACTAATTAAAACCAACATTTGCCTTAATTTTGTCATACCAAAGAAATCCATGCCAGGCAAATCTCAACTCAAATCCTTCAAATTGTAACAAACTTCTTTTCTCCAACATTATTCAGTCTTTTAGCCAAATTAAACAACAGGCTGAAAAAGACCATTTCAGATCTGGAAGTCCCAGATCACCTCTTTGTTTTGCATCTCGTAAAACTTTAAACCTCAGTTTTTTGTCTTGCCAAAAAACATTCAGAATGTTTTTTGTCACTGTTTAAATGGTACATCATTAGTCAGGATTAGTATTGTTTGAAACAAAAATAACATCTTAGGTAAAACATCGATTTTTATAGTTGGAATTCTCCCCCAAAATGATAAGTTTAGTTTACTCCATATTTGGAAGTCATGTTTTATATCATTCCAAGTTTTTACATAATTATCATGAAATAACTTAGTATTTTTATTCCTAATGGTTTTATTCATAATAAATATTTTGCTTTTTCTCAATTTTAAACCCCATTTTCAATGTTAATATTAATCCATCTTCTTTTCTCATGTTTTTTGTTAACATGACTGTTTTGTCCTTGTTAATTCTGAAACCTGCTAAATCATCATATCCTTTTAAAATATCAAGATTTCAATGCTATCCAGATATTTTTTTTAAAAAAAATCACTAAATCATCAAATGTTTGCCCTTTAATCTCCCGTCCTTTAAGTCTTTGTTCTTTCCTTATAGCTCTGTTGTGAACGTTCAAAACCAATTTAGAAAGTAGGGGAGATAAAGGACAACCTTGTCTAGTCCCTCTTTGAATATCACAAATCTTAGGGGTCGTTTACACAGGCAAATATTCCTCTAAATATGCCGCTAAGATAGCTCATAGTTCCCACGGATCGCAGCACAGCATCGCCTCATTCAGAAGGGGGGAAGGTAAAACACCCAAATATAGCATGCCAGGGGATGTCGCTATTTTTGCCGGTATATTTGCAATGTAGTGCATTATTGGCAGTGTGAACTAGCATTCTGCTAAGGGTTAAAGCAGAGCTGCATTGTGATTGGTTGATGATGAAGGGGTGGGCTTAAAAGAGGGGCAGGGAGGGAGGGAAGGACAGTAGCGATTAGAGGAAATTTGGCAAAAATCCTGTCTGCTATTTTGCAAGCCAGTTTGCAAACAAAAAGGATTCCCAACAATTTTCATTCAGGGAGCGTTCCTTCTCATCCTCTCTGCTGTTTTGACAGTATGTAAAAGCTCAGTTTGTCAACTTTTTTCCTGTGCATGGGGGAGGGAGAGAAACCATTTCACGAAGGGCTGTA
Source organism: Gambelia wislizenii (assembly GCA_030847615.1). Lineage (NCBI taxonomy): Eukaryota > Metazoa > Chordata > Lepidosauria > Squamata > Crotaphytidae > Gambelia > Gambelia wislizenii. The sequence continues at coordinate 267,440,590 of JAUMIR010000002.1, forward strand.
GCAGATCTGAACTGCTATCCCCCCCTCTCTCTCGCAAGAAGGAACACCTTCTGTTTGAATTGTGGAAAGGGAGTGGGGGGGATGGGGACTGCCTCTAAGCTGTTATGCCCCCCCTCCCTCTCTCTCTATTTGGCAGAAAATGCTGTTTCAAGCAAGGAAGAAAACCTTCTAAGCTGTTAAGGACACGGAGTTGGGGCCAGGGCAGACATTCCTATGGCATTCCTTTCCCTCTCCAATGCTTGGCCATGCCCCCAGCACTTTTGGCTGTGTGAACCTCAAAGTGGAAAAAATCAAAGAGCCACAAAATATAGCTGTGTAAACAATTACCGTGTAAACTACCCACCACTGATGTTCCGGAGGCCCCATGAAGGCCTGGGGAAGGGGTGAGAAGGGCTGGGGAGGCCTTCACGGGGCCCCCGGAGACACTCTGGAGGCCCCATGAAGGCCCGGGGAAGGCCTGGGGAAGGCCTGGGGAGGTCTTCACGGGGCCTCCGGAGATGCTCTGGAGGCCCCATGAAGACCTGGGGAAGGGGTGGGGAGGGCCTGGGGAGGCCTTCACGGGGCCTCTGGAGACGCTCCGGAGGCCTCATGAAGGCCTGGGGAAGGGTTGGGGAGGGCTGGGGAGGCCTTCACGGGGCCCCCGGAGACGCTCCGGAGGCCCCATGAAGGCCTGGGGAAGGCCTGGGGAGGCCTTCACGGGGCCTCCGGAGACGCTCCAAAGGCCCCATGAAGGCCTGGGGAAGGGGTGGGGAGGCCTTCACGGGGCCTCCGGAGATGCTCTGGAGGCCCCATGAAGGCCTGGGGAAGGGGTGGGGAGGGCTGGGGAGGCCTTCACGGGTCCTCTGGAGACGCTCTGGAGGCCCCATGAAGGCCTGGGGAAGGGGTGGGGAGGGCTGGGGAGGCCTTCACGGGTCCTCCGGAGATGCTCCGGAGGCCCCATGAAGGCCTGGGGAAGGGCTGGGGAGGGCTGGGGAAGGCCTGGGGAGGGCTAGGGAGGCGATCATGGGGCCTCCGGAGACGCTCCAGAGGCCCCATGAAGGCCTGGGGAAGGGGTGGGGAGGGCCGGGGAGGCCTTCACGGGGCCTCCGGAGATGCTCCAGAGGCCTCATGAAGGCCTGGGGAAGGGGTAGGGAGGGCCGGGGAGGCCTTCACGGGGCCTCCGGAGATGCTCCAGAGGCCCCATGAAGGCCTGGGGAAGGGGTGGGGAGGGCTGGGGAGGCCTTCATGGGGCCTCTGGAGACGCTCCGGAGGTCCCATGAAGGCCTGGGGAAGGGGTGGGGAGGGCTGGGGAGGCCTTCACGGGGCCTCTGGAGACGCTCCGGAGGCCCCATGAAGGCCTGGGGAAGGGGTGGGGAGGGCTGGGGAGGCCTTCACGGGGCCTCCAGAGGCCCCATGAAGGCCTGGGGAGGGAGGGGGAGGCCGGGGAAAGCGACTATAGGGCCTCTGGAGGCCCTGTGGTTGCTTTGGCGGGGGAGGGGGGCAATTATTATTCGCGGATTTTTCACATTTGCGGGGGTCTGGGGAACCTTACCCCCGCGAATGTGAAGGGATGACTGTATATATCACTTTAATCCATAAAGTAAAATTCTTCCCAAAGTTCATCTTTTCAAAACTGCAAACATAAATGACCAATTCACATTGTCAAAAGCTTTCCCTGCATCTGAAAATATAAGTGCTGTCTGTTTCTCATTATGTTTATCTACATATTCCAAAATAGCCAATACAGTAAGACCCCTGTATCCATGGGGGATCGGTTCCAGGGGGCTCCATGGATAACAAAATCTGGAGATAATAACGAACATCCTATGTCTGTCCCAGGAGCAATCCCAGGGGCAAAAGGAGGAGGGAGGCGAGTTCTCTCCTCCCCCCTTTGCCCCTGTTTCACCATTTCCGTCCTGAGAGCAATCCCAGGAGGCGATCCCAGGTGCAAAAAGAGGTGGCAAGCAGATCTCTCCCCCCTCCCTTCACCTTGGTGCCACCATTTCCGCCCTGGGAGCAATCCCAGGGGATGATCCCGGGGGCAAAGGGAAGTGGGGGGGCAACTCTCTCCTCCCTTCCCTTTGTCCCCACAACAGCATTTCCACCCCAGAAGTGAATCGAGGAAGCAATCCTGGAGGCAAAGAGAGGTGGGAGTCAGATCTCCTCCCCTCTCTTTGCCCCCATGCTGCCATTTCTGCCCTGGGAGCGATCCCGGGGGCAAAGGGAGGTGGGAGGCAGATCTCTCCTCCTCTCCCTTTGCCCCCATGCCACTGGAGTGGTCTCGGGGAGTGATCCTGAGGGCAAAGGTAGGAGCAAAATGAGATCTCTTCTTCTCCCCTCCCTCCCTGTCCACCCCCCACTGTTGCCACCCACAGATAATTTAATCTGCAGATGGTGAATCAGTGGATGCAGGGGTGCTACTGTACACACCATGTATTCTCTTGTAATAGCCCCTTTGGCAAAACAACAACAACAAAACAACCTAAATGGATCATCATGCATCAAGTTCTGCAATACCATCCTTCAACCTCTCTGCCAAAACGGAAGTAAAAATCTTGTAATCATTATTCAGGGCCCGTCTATACGATTAAAAAAATCCATTTGGAAGTTAAAAAATATAAATAGGCAGTCGTTCGAATACCTACGATCCGCCTACACAATTTTTTACCCCCCTTAACTCCGTATGACACCCCCCCCAGCTGGCTGGAGCGAGCAAGCCAAGTAGCGGTTTTAAATCTCCCATCACTTTTTTATTTAAAAAGGCACCTGCTTTGCGGACAGTCGGTTTTCCCTATTTACAATATATATAAAAAATAAATATATATAAAACTTACAGACTTACTGGACTCTCGCTTAGCTGGGAATCCAATATGGTGGCCTCTCCCAATTCCCCTCCTTGCTAGCCCCACCCCCTCTACTCAGCCAGCCAATCAGATTACACTGCCTGTTCATATGTGTGTGAATGGGGAGTACAGACAATCAACCATTCGAGCGGCTGTACAGATTTCAGGTCGAGATCCGCTAATCCTTCCGAATGCCAAATCCACGTAGTTTACAGGAGATTCGCTACCCCCCCTTCCAAATGACATGTATGAATCTGAACGGCCGTGTGTACAGAAGAGCAATCTTCTGAACAGCTTATATATATATATTTACCATGTAGATGGGCCCTCAGTAAAGAAATAGGTCTATAATTCTTAGGGTCAGTCACATCACAATCTTTTCAGGTATGAAAGTTATATTTGCATTACACCAAGTATCTGGGATCTTCCCGGATTTTAAACTCAAATTCATTGTCTGCTATAAAAGTAAAAACAACTGTTCTTCCAGAATTTTATAATATGTGGCGAACAACCCATCTATATCAGAAACTTTTCCCACATTAATTTTCATACTAGCCTCAACTATTTCAGCCACTGTAATAGGAACATTCAGTCTTGATCTTTGCACATCAGTAATTATTGGTAAATTCTGGCTATCCAAATGTTTCCTAATTTTGTCTACCAAGATCTGTTGTTCTTTATAGTGGGAAGAATAATAATAATTTTTAAAATCTTATTCTTTTCAGTAAATAAAGTCTCTTTTCTATCTCCAATCTTCAAAATTAATTTCTTCCCTTTATCTTTTTAAAATTTGTAAGTCAACCATCTGCCCATTTTGTTTGCAAATTCAAAATGTTTCTGTTTTGCATATTTTTCTTTCACTTTCCATAACTGTATTAATAGACATTTGTTTTGCAATACAGGTATTTTTATTTCTTTCATGAGCTCTATTTTTTATTATTACTTTTTAATCCCTCTTCTTTAGATTTAATTGCATCTAAAATCCATTGTGTCATATCTTGTCTTCTTCTTTTCAGCTCTGTATTTTGCTGTATAAAAAAGCCTTACTAGATAATTTTGGATAATATTGGTCTTTGATTTTTTGCTAAGTATTCAATAAGGCTTTTCTTATTATATGATTATTAAAGTCCTTATGCAGTGTTGCTTTATTATATCCAATATACGCATGCCATCCCAGTCTTAAAACTGGTTCTTCCAATGTTCACAGTCGTGTGTCTTTTAATTTGATCATTCGCTCATCCAAACGAAGCTGTAGGGTTTATAATATAATTTTAAATCTGGTAATGATGCTCCTCCTCTATCTGACCATTCAATTAAGGTTTGCCATTTAATTCTGACTCGTCAACCATTTCAAATAAAGTCAGTTAAATCCTGCTTCCACATTTTAAATGATTTCTCGTTTAATATAATTGGTAGGTTCTGAAATAAGAATAATATTTTGGGGACAATTGCCATTTTTATTGCCGGAGTTTTATCCAGCAAGGATAAAAATTTTTTCTGTTTTTAAAGTCCTCTTTTGCCAGATTCCACATTTTTTTGTAGTTTATGTCGTAAAGTTCTAAGTTTCTATTTGTAATCCAAAATTCCCAGGTATTTAACCCTTCCTTCAATTTTATATTCTGAGTTTATTCTTAATTTGTCTTCCTCTTTCTTGGAAATATTTTTAGTCAAAATTATTGTTTTTTCTTTGTTGATCTTAAACCCTGAATATTTTCCAAATTCCAATATGGTTTCCATTAATGTAGATATATTTTCTACCGAATCCTCTAGGATAATAGCTAAATCATGTATTATGTAATATACAATATAATGAAATATTGAAAACCAGGTTAAAGTTGTTTAAGATGTACAATAATAAAAAAGTTATATTAAGAAAAAAAGCCTTTCTAGCATCAAAAACCACTTACATGCATTCCATTATTCGAATTATCCTCAAAAAATTATTTCTAAAGTATTTTTTTTTTGCTTTAGTCAACATTTTTTCATCTTACAGCAATGTATCATTCAATCTCCAATTAAAATGACTCACCTATTTAAAGATATTGGATCATGATCAGAAAAAGTTTTGTCTAAAACCTCAATTTTCTTACTTCTATTACATAATGACTTGGAAATTAGAAACATCAATTCTAGAAAAAAGATTTATTTCTCTCTGGAAAAAAGTAGTCTTTTGCCTCTCTATATTTAAATTTCCAGGTCTCTTGAAGTTCCCAGTTATCCAAAATAACAAAAAATGATTCCATTCAGACCTGAAATATTTTTACTGGGTATGATATTAGAAAAAATATATATGGCAAGATCATTTTCTATATGCTATCTACTGCCAGAATGTTATATGTAAAATTATGGAAAAACAAAGAGATTTAAAGGATTTCTTCTGGGAAAAGAGGAAAGCTAGAATCAAATGGTGGTATCTAATTGATGAAAAAACTAGAGGTGGTTGCGATTTACCAGACTTTAGATCTTACTATGATGCGGTGGCTTTAACTTGGATAAAAGACTGGATAAGGCTAAATAATGAGACAATATTAAATATAGAAAGACAAAATTCGAGATTTGGTTGACATGCTTACTTGGTATATAGTAAAGACAAAGTAAATAAAGATTTTACAAATCACTGTATAAGAAGAAGTCTTCTGAAGGTTTGGACAAGAGTGAAGGGAAAGTTTTACTTTAGAATTCCAATCTGGACATCCCACAGGAAGCATTCCAGATCAGATGGAAGAAAGGTGATAGCTGGTTAAGATACTCTGATATAACATATAAAGTTACTGAAGCAGTTAGATTGTTAAAATCGAAAGAACATCTGCATACTGAATTCAATTTGGATTGGTTTACATTGCATCAACTAAATGAACGATTTAAAGAAGACCAGAGAAAGGAAGGAATAGAGATGGAGTTAAATGATCTGGATAAGTTGATATGGGATGGAAATCATAGAAATCTAATATCAAAACTATACAAACTGTTGTTAGCTAGAAAACTGGGACAGGATTATATTAAAGAGTACATGCAGAAATAGGCACAAGATATAGATCACAACTTAAATCTAGAAGACTGGGAGAAAGCAAGAGAGAGATCCTTAAAATTTACAGCGTGCCAGAATCTTAAGGAGAATTACATCAAAACCTCTCAGAGTTGGTATTATACACCGATGAGATTAAGTAAAATGAAGGAGGGGTTAAACGATAACTGTTGGAAATGTGGAAAGGCGAAAGGATCTCTCTTTCATATGTATTGGATTCGTGTCAAGGTTAAACAATTCTGGGTTAAAGTGCACAATAATATCAAAGAAATACTGCAGATTCAAGTGGACTTTAGCCCAGAATTCTACTTGTTAAACATGATAAAAGGATTAAAGAAGAGAGAAGAAAACCAATACTGGAGGATTTTATTATATATGGTAACTATAGCTAGAGTAACCATCACAAGAAAATGGAAATTAAAAGAAAAACCCACAACTGAAGAATCATAGAATCATAGAATTGCAGAGTTGGAAGAGACCACGAGGGCCATCCAGTCCAACCCCCTGCCACGCAGGAAATCACGATCAAAGCATCCCCGACAGATGGCCATCCAGCCTCTGTTTAAAGACCTCCAAAGAAGGAGACCCCACCACGCTCCGAGGGAGTGCGTTCCACTGCCAAACAGCTTTTACTGGCAAAAAGTTCCTCCTAATGTTGAGGTGGAATCTTGTTCCTGGAGCTTGCATCCATTGCTCCGTGTTCCAATCTCTGGAGCAGCAGAAAACAAGCTTGCTCCATCCTCAACGTGACGCCCCTTCAAATACTTAAACAACGTGACACCCCTTCAAATACTTAAACATATCACCTCTTAACTGTCTTTTTTCCAGGCTAAACATACCCAGCTCCCTAAGTCTTTCCTCATAAGGCATGGTTTCCAGACCTTTCACCATTTTAGTTGCCCTTTTCTGGACACACGCCAATTTGTCAATATCCTTTTTGAATTGTGGTGCCCAGAACTGGACACAGTATTCTAGGTGAGGTCTGACCAAGGCAGAATAAAGCGGCACTATTACTTCCCTTGATCTGGACACTATACTTGTATTGATGCAGCTCAAAATCGCATTGGCCTTTTTAGCTGCTGCATCACACTGTTGACTCATGTTCAACTTGTGGTCTACTAGGACTCCTAGATCCCTTTCGCACGTAGTCTCATTCAGCCAGGTCTCCCCCATCCTATATCTATGCATTTCATTTTTTCGCCCTAAGTGCAGTACCTTACATTTCTCTGTATTGAATTTCATTTTGTTAGCTTTGGCCCAGCTCTCCAGTTTATCCAGGTCATCTTGAATTTTGATCCTGTCCTCCAGGGTATTAGCTACTCCTCCTAATTTGGTGTCATCTGCAAATTTGATAAGTATGCCCCTAATTACCTCATCCAGGTCGTTGATAAAGATGGTGAATAGCACTGGGCCCAGGACAGAACCCTGTGGCACCCCACTGGTCACATCTTTCCAAGATGAAGAGGAGCCATTGCTGAGCACCCTTTGGGAAAGCAAAACTGTTAGACGTGATAGAAATGGATGAACTCACTAATAGATTAAGGAATAGAAGTGGGAAAAATATGACCAAAATGTGGGCACCAGTATTAGCATATTGGGAGAATTCAGGAGACCCATATAAAAATATAAAGGAAGTACAGTAATGGGAAATTATAATTAAGAGGTGAACTGAGTTATAAGATACACATACAAAAGACAGGAAATCTAAAAGTTGACATTGAAATTCAATACATAAATGGGTGCATAATAACAGTGACACAATCAAAACTGAGATTATAAAGAATTTGGATACTATTGAATTGGAGTATTTTCATTTAATAAATTAGAGAGAAGATGAAATAATTTCGAAACAATACTGGGATAACTGGTTTGTGAATATTAGGAGCTAAAACAAAATTACAAATAAAAAGCAGATTCAGCTATAGGTCTAAATAAAGGAAGTTCAGGACAGAAGAGAATTTAGAACAAAGATATGTCACTTTGACTATGGTACATGAAGATTTAAAAGGAAAACGATATGTATGTTCATTACTTTCTATACCACACTGTAATTGTTTATATGTGTTATATATGTAAAAATCTGAATAAAAAAAATAAAATTAAAAAAAAAATGAAGAAATACCACTGATAAAGGATTGGCTGATTGAAATGGATCAGTTCACAATTATGATAAAGGAAAGATCAAAAGAAATTTAAGACTGGGAGACGATAACAAACTACCAACAATAGAAAGTGGACATTCCTCTGGTTACGATAGCCGCTCAGCTCGCGCATTTCCATATGGTGGTGGTAAGTGTCTTCAAAACACTGTTTGATAATGTGTTTAGGTCAGATAGCGGCAGTTCCTCAGAGCTACGCTTATGCAGTTGGTCTTTCACTGCAATAAACTTTTGTATGGTATGGTATGGTATGGTATGGTATAGCTTATATTTACTCTTACATATAGACAGCTTGGTGTTTGCTTTAATATATTTAAACTTTGTTTTAACATGTGGTGTTGTTTTCTTGTCCAGGATACATTGCATACAAAAAAAAGTACCATGTAAAGAGTTAGTCATTGTTTGAAAATAAATTGTTGGCAGCTTTCTGGTAAGCAAATAAGTAACTCATGGAACATAATACACAAAAGCAGTTTGAAATACAGTTTTGAGTCTACCTCCCCATCTTTTAGTTGAATAGTTAAGTTTTGTAGTTATTGCAGAGAAGAAGAAAAAATACTCAACAAAACATATTTTAATCTCTCTTTTATTTGTCCTTTAGAAATAGACAAGCAGTGATTATTTCCAAATGTGGAGACCTTTGGCTTAAATTCAGTTTTTACTGGCAGCATTCCTTTGCAATTGGTGTACACTTGAGTTACCTTAACGTAGTCTCCATTCTCTCCTTTCCCTATCTCATATGAAGATTAAAAGTATGCTAGCGGTATGGTGATCAAACTGCAAAAAAGAAGCTACAGTAAAATGGGAGGGATATGTGGTTGTGAATGAACAAACCAGAGCTTTGCTTCACATAAGAAAAAGCAGATGCTCGAAATGACTCTATTAATGGGAAGCAGATGTCTTGATTAATGTGTGTGTGTACACAAGTATTCTAACTGTCTTCCCAGTCTTGCATATTTCAAGAGGTCTTCCACATTTGTTCTTTCTGTCCTTAAACAACACATTATGTTCAGTCTTTCTTCGATTAAAAGCAGGCTGGAAAGGCTTTCTCCAAAATCTGTGAGTTTTCAGTGAGTCTGCTGGAAAGTTATGCAGTTCTCTTTGCGATCTTGAGTATATAATGTGAGGCACGCGCAGGGGTTGGTTGCTATACTTTGCTTTCTTTCAGTGTAAAAGTTTCTGTAATAACATGGGAAGTTTACATATGGACATCAGATGCCGGGATCTGTGGATGCTCGGGTCCCATTGTATACAATGGTTTAGTAGGAGGTATCCCTTATATAAGATGGCAAACAGCAAGGTTTGCTTTTGGGATTTATTTATTTAGTGTAATATTTTCAAGCCATGGATGGTTGAATCTATGGATACAGAATCCGTGGATATGGGAGGCTGACTGTAATACTAACCTAACATACAGATTGCTGGCTAGTTCATGGAGATGAGTATGAGAAGCTTTGAACACTCAGAAACAAGCACTGTATTAATTATTATTAATATTGGCGGAATATAATGAAAGAATTATCATCTTCTTATATTGTGTCTTTCAAAAAAACATTATTCAGGCAAAGTGTTATTCCTTTAGCTGTAGTTCTGTGAAAATGTTGGCTCAGTGCAGGTATAATAATCAGTTATGATTAGTACTAGCCAAAATTTGGTGCCTTAAACCTTCCTGAGATTTTAAATATATACTTTTACTGTGTGGCAGGGGGTTGGACTGGATGGCCCTTGTGGTCTCTTCCAATTCTACAATTCTACAATTCTACATGGAAAGACTCAGGGGAGAATTAGCTGTACTTGGGTTCAGAAACTAGGAGAGGAATACCAAGTAAAGTGACACAAAAATAATGCTTTCTTCCCTGATTATACATTTGTTAAAATTATTATTTTAGATATCATTAATTAAAGATGGTTTAAATATTGCATATAAGCATAGAATATATATACCTGTAAAGGGGAAATTAATATTGGTTGCTGAAGGTGTAAAGATGGTATTAGACATAATGAAAACAATTACTAATAGCACCACTTACACAGCTTACATCTCAATGTAGCACAACTTACATCTCAGTGTAGAGATTGATAATGTATCATTTAGGCAGCAAAAAAGGTATAGGGAGGAAGTCAATCGAGTGATTGGTAAAAGGGGGTGATTGATGGATTAAGATTTTTCTCTGTCTCGCATCCCATGAATCCAGTCTGTAGGCTTTATCCAATTCCCATCTGAGATCTTCTTTCCGTCTCTCCATAATGTTGGCTATAGTATCATTCTTTCATATGTATCTTCATTTTGTTGTTCTGCTATTCCTCTAAATCTAAGACATGTTTCTCATTCTTTAAGTTCCAGCTGAGCCATTGCATCTAGGTCTTGTTCTTGGTCCAAGGTCAATTTCCCAGTAGCTTTTTCTAATTTTTGTGTTCTAGCTTCCAAAAATTCTAATTTTTCATTAACTTGCTTCATCTCTGTAGTCATCTGGTCTAGTGATTGTTTTATTCCTTTAAGTTCTGCCTTAAGATCTTGTTTAAATTCACTTCTGAGGTCCCTCTTCAGATCTACCCCCATCTGGTTCATCTCCATCCCATCTGTTTAATCTCTTCCAGGATCATCTGATTCAAAAAAGTCATCTTAGTTGAATGGTCCAAGTAGGGTTTCCTTGCCCCCTGAATATTAGACTTTGCTCTGGTTCCTGAAGCTATTCTGACAGTTTTTTAACTTGAAGAAGTATCAGTGCAAGGAATAGGTTTAATGATCCTATCAGCTGGAAAACTCCCTTGTTTTCTGTCCACAAAATCCAAATTAGGAGATTAAGAAAGCTGGATGCATCATTTAAAATCTTAGAAGTGGCAGCATATGATGTTACTTTCCCAGTCCCCTCCATTCCACCCGTGTTCTACTAGCACTGCCTCATGTCCCCAGGATTCCAGAAACAGGAGCTGGGCACCTGAGTATAATCCTCTGAGCCTCTCTTACCGGGGGGGGCAATTTCCACCAGTTGATGGGTTCCCAGCTGGCAAACACCACTTCCAGTGCCTTCCCCTCAGTAGAGCTCCTAAGGGATGAGGCAACATGGTGCCATTTCAACCCAGAAGTACACAAAATTAGTCCTTGGGCAGATTGAGCTGGTTCCTATAGGGCAGGTGGTGCATATTGGTGGTCTTCCAGGTGTTTTTTGATTGCAACTCCCATCAGCCCTGCCAGCATAGGCAAGGGTGAGGAATGATGAGAGGTGCAATCCAACAATACCTGGTGGACCACAGTATGCCCATTCCTGCCATAGTGTCTGGAGCAGAATCATGCTACTTTCTCTGACTCTGTGCTCTGGGCTGAACCTTGAACTCTTAGGAGATTATCAGATGACTAAATTAATCAATTACAGGGATGACAGGAGATCGCCAAAGGGCTAATTTTTCAGATGACGTTCGTCTCGTTATGCCGACATCCTGGTTCTGTGCTGCCCTCGTTTCTTTTTATTCACAGATCAAGCCGTGAATAGATCACCCATTCCGTTCCTGTCACAGAACAATGGGTGAGCAAAAATATGCTGGCGTGATACCAGCCACAGTGGGAGGTCCATGCCAAACCCTTCCAGTTGAGATTGGGACATCCAGGTAAGTGACACTCTTCCCCCCCTCCCCAGGTTACTTGTATTTTTTTAACTGTGTTTTTGTGCTTGCTGTCACTTTTCGATCGTTCTATTACTTTTTATTTTTGAATTTCCCACGCGCTCATTCTCTTGCAAAAATGGCCGGGAACTCAAACCAGGAAGTGAATGTAGCTCTGCTCGAGCTCATTTCACTTCTGGGCTGCCAGAGGGAGGGGACGCAGTTTTTATCCCGCTATCAGGGTAGGTCTGAAGAAAATGTTTACACTGTTACAGGGATGTGGGGGGTGGCGGTAGCTAGATGGCGAGACGGGGATGCTATATTTGTCCCACATCTGAAAAAGTCCTTACGTACATTACAATGATCCTTGTGTTTAATCGCCACTGTTTACTTATTACTTGCCTTCTACCATTATCTGCTCTCATTTTTGTGAAATCCCACTTTGCTCCCTGTAAGAGTAGCACTGGGATACTCAACTCTGTGATCTCTTTCACTGCTCTGTTTCTGTGCTCACAGCACCTTGAGTTCACATGGCTAATTCATCCTGTCTAGGTTCTGTCCTTTGTCGCTTTCTGATTCTTGCCAAGTAAGCAGGCTCCTCTTCCAGTTTCTAAATTAGGGTGAGAAACTGTCAGGGTTTGAGAGGTGACATTGGGGCTAATGTGGGGAACTTTGAGGGCCACATCTCTCTGCCAGCCCCAGCTTTTGTGTGTGTGTGTGTGTGTGTGTGTGTGTGTGTAAAAAACAAATGCCCCTCTACTTCCTCTAAGGGATATGGGCAGTCATTTTGACATCCCCCTCCTCCAACCATTTTCAGTCCAGGATAGCCCTTTTTCCAAAAAATGGGAATTGACACAGAACTGTTTCCCATGCTCTCTTGGGGTGCTGGGAGGATCTGGGGGGGCTAAAATGGTGTTTGGGGCCATATGCAGTGTGTGGACTGCACTTTCCCCACCCTAAATTTAGTTCTAGTTCCTAAGAGATCAGTCAGGTTTAGTTTCATTGTCATTGGTTAGGGCAGGAGTCCCAGTCTTTTGCCTGCATATTTGGAATTTTGAAAAAGGGGTGTGTGGGCATGCCACCCAACATTTCACAGATGAAAACCAAGAGACATGTGGCCAAACAACATCAGGCTGTAGTCAAGATGGCAAGAGTTATTAATGAAGAAGAACGCACATACTAGGAGAGGCTGCAGCAGTTTGATTTTGCCTCAACCTCCTGGGAAGGCGATGATTCTTCCCCCTCTCCTCTCCCCCTGCTATGTTGAGTGCAAACTACTTTTGCACTCCGAACTCAGTCTGCAGCAATTGAAGTAAGCCAGGATAATAGGGGCAAGTGGAAGTGGGAAAGAGAAGCTACGAAATTTTAAAAGCAGCTGGAAAAGTGGGAGGATTAGTTGGGCAGAGGATTAGTTGGGACTGTGCAGTGGTGTAGCTAGAGCTTTTGCCGGCCCTCTCAACACTCCTGTACGTACTCTATTGTTGCCCCAGACATCCTATTGCTATTTTTTATTGTTTCGGCCCTCTCAATACACAACAAAAATACTACAAAGAGTCAAAAGATTTGTTTAAATCATCAAAAAATAAAATTGTGTCTCACGTGAACAGTGCAGCCCCCCAAAAAGTGCCATCAGGGGTGGACCACCCCCTCCACCCCACCTCCTAGCTACACCACTGTGACTGTCCTTGTTAAATCAGGACAGTTGGAGGGGATTGTGTGCCCATCAAATGGTCTCCATGTGGCAGGGTGGGCATATGACCAGCCACAAAAACAACTGCCAGGGGAGTTTCAAGTCAGATTTACTAAACCAAACACAGTTCTTCATATATCGGTATCCTCCAGCATTTCATAGATGAAAACTGGGGCATAGGTGGCCAAGCAACATCACAGTGTGGTCAAAAGGGTGTGGCCAGGCAACAAGAACCACACAGAACTACTGTTTTAAGCAGAGAGGCCCTGGAATGCATGTACAGTCAGCCCTCAACTTTCACTTGGGGGAGCCCTACAAAAGTGGAAAAACCTGTGAATATAGGATTGCTATATGGGGCGTGGGGAGTTGACCATACTATCATGATGGAGGACCTACAAATGCCTAGAAAAGTGTTCTCTCTAGGAATCTCTAGATCCTCCAGTGTGACTCTGTGGTCAACTTCCTTCATATTCACTGGGGTTTGGTTCCAGGACCCCCCGTGGATACCAAAATCCATGAATACTCAAGTCCCATTATATGCAATGGCACTGCAAAATGGTGTCCCTTATATAAGATAGCAAAATCAAGGTTTGCTTTTGGGATTATTATTTTTTTAAGAATATTTTCAAGCTGTGAATACTTAAATCTGTGGATACGGAGGGACAACCGTATAGATTTGTACTGGGTGACCTAGAAAATGCCCAAAGAGAATATATTTAGTAATCCATGAGTAATCAAAATACACCACTGCTTAACCTGCAAATGTGAGGGGACGACTGTATTGAGTTTAGGGAAACCTGGAAAAGGTATTTTTAAAACCCAAATAAGACCCTTGGAAAGTGCAGGCTCTGTCCCTTCCTCTCCTTCTAGCTGTATTAACTGATTGGGAACGTCTTTTCAACTTTGAACTCAGTTTGCAGTGCTTGAAGTGAGCTGAGGATGAAAGAAGAAAATGGGAAGAAGAGAAAGAAACCAGGACATTTTAAAAACAATTGAGAAAATGGGACAGCAGAAGATTAACTGGGACTGTGTCTGCTAAACAGAGGCAGTTGGAGTGGACGTATATCTGATTTTTACATGGGATGCCCACCAGACCACCATCAGATGATCTGTATACTTCTGTAGTAAAAACTAGAGATACAGTGGTTGGCAAGCTACTATGATACAGAATCAGAACTGGATTTGTCCTTCGAGCCTGTGCAATGGATTTTTCTGGTGGAGTGCAGCATGCACAGAACTGGCCTCACCCTTTAAACCAAAGGTTCATCTGCTGTGGCCTTGCAAGCATGGACAGTAGCAGTGAGGTCCTCGGGTCGTAGGTTTGATTAGAGTTTCCTTCTCTTAGATGGTTGACCTTACAGGCTTGGATGAGCACCATCTGCCCGGGTTTGGGATTAGAGTTTTCCTTCTCCTAGGATGGTTGCCATAAGGCTAGAGAGCCCATCCTGCCCTTTGACGCTCTTTGTCAGACCCTTTGGTTTTGACCTGTCTGGCATGGAAGACCCTACCAGTGGCTATTATGCCACCATCAGCATAGCTCAAGACATCATTAGGGTACGCAAGCCTCTCTCCCACGACAAGGGGGCATCAAGATGCCAAGATTGACAAAGAGATTGATCACAGATTAGCAAAGGCATATAGCGCAGTTGGAAGACTTTACAAAAGAGTCTGGAGTAATAAACACCTGAGGCAAAGCACAAAAATCAGTGTGTATAGAGCCATTGTACTGTCTATTCTCCTTTATGGGTCTGAAACATGGGTCACCTATTGCCAACACTTACGACTCCTCGAACTCTTTCATCAGCGCTGTATATGCACAATCCTAAATATACACTGGACTAACTATGTGACGAATGTTGCTGTCCTTGAGCAAGCAGGGATCACCAGCATTGAGGCCATGATATTGAGAACACAGCTGCACCGGGCAGGGCACATTTCTAGGATGGAGGACCACCGCCTCCCAAAAATTGTACTCTACGGTGAACTCGCCACGGGTCAGCGTAAGAGGGGCGCTCCAAAAAAGCGATACAAGGACTCCCTGAAACAACATCTCAGGCTTGGCCAAATTCATCACCAACAATGGTCCGCCCTGGCCTCAGAATGGGAGGCATGGAGATGCACCATCCACAATGCTGCAGCCTTATTTGAGAACTCACACCGAACAAGTCTTGAAGAGAAACGACAGCGCAGAAAGAATCACAACCCAGAAACATCACCCAAGGAGACCTTCTGCTGTGCTTTCTGCAACTGGACTTGTTTATCTCAGATTGGCCTTTTTAGTCATCAGTGCACTTGCTGAAAGCACAGGATGAGTCCTTCCTGAATCTTCGTTTGTGAAGAAAAGCCAAAGAGAGAGAAAGAGAGAGCGAGAGATGATACAGAAACATGGACCCTGGATTGTCATGATTTTAACATTATGACAAGCTGTGTCTTAAATGCACATGCTTGTAGTTTTTATGGTTCAATTGACAGAAACAGTTGTGATCTATGTGATTTTTTAAAAATGATGGTTTGGGGAGGGAATCCTGTGAAACAGTTTTGCAAATTCAAGAGAATCTGGTCATTGACCAATAAAAATACAATCAATAAAACAAATAACAAATTTAGTCCATTTGACTGGATTTGACTTCTCCTTGGCAGGGTGCCTGTATGTACTCCTTTCTCTCAGTCTGTGCCACCACTGTTTCAGGCACCCTGCCTGTGTCTCTGTCTCTTTTCCTTTTGGACATAGGGCAGCCCATTCTCACTCCCTCTGCTCCCACTCACTCTCCTTGCCATCTCTTCTACCTCTCCCCTCATCCCTGCACACCCACCTTGCTTCTCTCTACCTAAGTGTTTCCATCCTGCTAGATCCAGAGGCCAGTGACTCACACAGCTACCCTTCGGATCGCCTTGACTGACATGCCACCTCACAGTGACACATTCATGCCCTTTCACCTTCCCACATGAAGTCCGCCTTTACCCCAGCAATCCAATCACTGCTATGAATGGGAGAAGATCAAATCTGATTTTCCATTCCTTCATTGGCACGGGGGGGGGGTGCAGCCAAAGGCTGTCATTCCCTTGGTGGTGATGGAGGTTCCGTTCCCAGCTTCCTGGGTCAAGGGCGGTTGCTAGCCTTGCCTGTCAAGAGCTGCCAATCACCTTTAGTGCTGCCCAGCAACCGTGTTGCCTAGTGACAACTGAATCCAGTTGCCAGGTTACGCAGAGAACTCCTTTCAGGGGTTCCAGCACAGTGGGCTTTTATAGCTAAGAAACTAGAGCTTTCTCCATCACCCTCAGCCCACTTCCCTCCAAATTCTACCTACCCATCAACCCACTTAAAAGGTTATATTGGACCTTCATGATGTTTTCTGCATTCCTCAGAAAAAAATGTAGATGTTATTCCTTAGCAACAACTGGTATGGTGGAAAAAGATAGTTTCTGTTTATCTCTACTATGTTCCAGTTGGGATGTCTGTGTGGAAGCACTCCCCCCCCTCCATATAACCCAATATTATGGAGAAACTGTGTGTATATGCATGTGTATTCTCCTTACACATAACCTCAAAGAGACATAAACAATCCCCAGTCTGTCTGTCCAGCTCAGCTTGTTATCATATGTACTATGGTTTTTGTCTCCAAATGCTCTGAAGGTGAGTGCTGTGTGGTTAAGATGATAGCATGCTCAGAGAATGCATACTTGGCCTCAGACTCTAAACATTTCTATTAAGTTTCTAGTCCTCACAATTTCAGAGAGGACTGAGGAAAAGGGGGGGCAGTTTCCAGATACTCTGTAGGATTAGTAGTACTTTCATTATACGCTTCCTCTACTCTGGCATGTTATCTTAAGCAAAAGACAGCAAGCATGATCATTATGACTGATATGGCTTGCATATTTTCCTTTATTCTGAGGTTTTTGCAGTGTGGGAAATCTGTCATGTTTGAAGTAGCTACCACATCATAATTGTTCTTGTTTTTAAAATTCCCTCTTCTTTTGCTAACTTGGTATACCTGAATATACCTAAGCTTGTGTGCATATGAATGCATGATTTAATACAACCTAACAACATTAGTTGATTCACTATATTTTTTAAACTGTCACCCTCTTGTGAAGTTGAATGCTTTCACAGCTGGCATCCATAGATTTTCCTTGGGGTTTTTTTCCGGGCTGTGAGGCCGTGTTCTGGAAGAGTTTATTTCTGATGTTTTGCCTGCATCTATGCCTGGCATTTAGTCCATTTGATTGCCAGCCACAGATGCAGGCGAAACATCAGAAATAAAAACTCTTCCAGAACACAGCCTCACAGCCCAGAAAAAAACCAAGGAAAATCTATGTCACCCTCTTGTCTATGTCTTGACAATTTTCTCAGTTCAGATTACAAATCCTTTAGGGAAACACATCAGCCTGGCCTGCTGGTGCATTTTTAGCAGTAGCTTGATATGCACAAATGAGCAGGTGACACTTTTCAAGGCCTAGAGGTAAACACAATCACTGATTTAATATCTGCAGACCAAACTACCGGTACTATTAAAAGCACAATAAGTAAAAAGCAGTTTTAAAAAGGCTGGCACTTCCTCAGCACCAGACACACCCCTTTCTTTTATTTTAGCTTATTTTACATTCCAGTTTTCATGCGTCTGGAGGATTTTCAGCACAGAATCCTAGAGCTGGAAGGGGCCTCATGGGCCATTAAGTCCAACCTCCTGCTCAGTGCAGAATCTCCAGCTAAAGCATCCCCAGCAGGTAGCTGTCCAATCTCCTCTTGAAGACATCCAGAGAAGGAGACCCCTCCACCTCTCTAAGCAATTGGTTCCATTGCCAAACCACTCTTACTTTCAAAAAGTTCCTTCTAATGTTCAGTCGAAATCTACCGTCCTGTAACTTCAAACCATTAGACCTGGTCCTCCCCTCTGGGGCAGCAAGGAACAGGTCTGCCCTCTCCTCTCTGTGACAGCCCTTGAGGTATTTCTTATTTGCAGTTTTTTTCCACATTTGCGGGGGTTGGCTGCCCCTAACCCCATGAATGTGAAGGGATGACTGTTTTATTTTATTTTATTATATTTTTAGTTATTTATACCACACTCTTCAGCCACAAGGCTATCAGAGTGACTTATAAATTGTTTTTAGCAATAGCAGTTTACACATCTACACTGCAATAAGCAGCTTCCAATGTGTGTTAGCTTATTGCACAACCTCATTAGGTTACTAGAAGCCCAGGAATCAAAGATCTAGAGGAGTTTATAGGAATCTACATCCTACCCATTTGGGTAGCATGTAAGCAGCTTCCAATGTGTGTTAACTTCTTGCACAACCTCATTAGGTTACTAGAAGCCCAGGAATCAAAGATCTGGAGGAGTGGCTGAGCTACCTCTTCTGCTCCTGACAAATTATATGGTTTTTAAAAGTGGTAGAGCAGAGAAAGAAATATAACAGAAGCACCAATGCCCTTTCACGCTACATAATTATAGTGCTACAATTTCACTTTAACTGTCATGGCAACATCCTATGGGATCCTAGGATCTGGCATTTGAGAGAGGGGCCTTTAGAATTCTCAGCCAGAGAGCTCTTCTGGCGCCTCTGATCAGACTAAAATCTCCAGGATTACATAGGACATTGCCATGGCATTTGAAGCATGCTATAATTGTGTAGTGTGAAAGGGCTCCAAAACTCAGTGATTTACTGCTTTAGTTGGCAAGCCTGTGCAAATTGCACCCCCCCACACACTCATCACGCTGCCTTCTAAGGCAGAATGCTGTCATCTGAACTACTACCATGTCATAGGACTTTATCAGACGAGCCTCTAAAAGTGTTCTTTTTGCCGGCACAATTAAAGCCATCTTATGCTGGCAAAAGAATGCCTCCCACCACACTTACCTTTGTCTCCCATTCACTTCCTCGTTCAAAATCCCGCAGATTCTTGTGAGACTTCATCACATGGGAAATTCAAAAATAAAACAAAAAATAACACAGAAAAGGTTTTTTAAAAAGCACATACACACACTTAAAAACTTCCAAGTAACCCAGAGATGGTCATAAAAAGTGTGTCACTTACCTGGATGTCGTAATCTCACCCAGAAGTGTTTGCACCAGACTGGCCATTCACGCTGCATTCATGTGAGTTAACTGGCACAAGGTTTCATATGCCGGCAATGCCAGCACTAAAGTGCCACAGGGGATCAACTGATGGCTTCAGCTGTCAATAAAAAGGTACAAATTTTGGCCAGGACATCAATGTGAAACGGCGATGTTGTCTGATATGCACACCCTTTTGTGTTTATGTGGCATCGTTATGATGCCGTATTTAGTGCATCTAATAAAATCTATACTGGGGACTCAGTGGAATCTGGAGATCACCAGCCCACTGTTAGGCACCTGTTTTGCATTCTCTGGGTGCTGCAGACAGGCCCTCCTGGATTTAAAGGAAGTGGCTGAGACATTCAGAGACCACTACATAGATTCATCAGATCACTAAGGACTTACGAGCCTAAATAAAGCTCACTTGGTACAATTCAAGAACCCTTCTAACTAGTTTACCATTCTACTTTCTGTTTACCACAGGGTCACTTTCTTCTAGAAAACTTCCTCTGGAAAGTTCACAAGCAGGGCAAGACCTCTCTCTGCTGTTCTCCTTGGAATGTGACACTCAGAGGTATGTTTCATCTGAATGTGGAGGAGACTAAACCATCCACACAGTCCTACTCTGCTGTCTCAGTGTGGCATGAAGCCCTCAAACCCCATGTAGCAAGAAGATTCTACCAAGGTAATAAAATTTCAAGTAGCCCCTGACAGCAGATGATACTGCCAAGAGAGAACCCGCATGGTATAGTGGTTTGAGCACTGGACAATGACTCTGGAGACCAGAGTGTGAATCCCTGCTCAACCATGGAAACCCACTGGGTGACCTTGGGCAAGGCACACTCTCTCAGCCTCAGAAGAAGGCAAAGGAAACCCCCTTCTGAACAAATCTTGCCAAGAAAACCCCATGATGGGTTCACCTTAGGGTTGCCATAAGTCAGAAACGACTTGTAGGCACACAACAACAATAATCAAAAGGGTAGGATGTAGATTCCTATAAACAAATGCACCACTCAAACTACTATACCACACTGGCTCTTATGATGCATGCATGTTATTCCAAGTGGCTTACAATAATTAAAATCCCCACTTCATAATAAAGTAGCAGTACACAAAGCCAGTAATGTAAAATGAAGAATTGGCAGACAGAAGAACTCAGCAAGTGATAAGAAAGGATATTTAACTGATAACCTGGGGAGATGATTTCTGTCAGACCACACCCTTGTCTAGATGAGAAGATGTAATGCTGATTGCTGCACATTAACTCAAATACTCAGCAGCATTTATTTGTCTCCACGTTTTTTGGCAAAATTACTGCTATGCAAAGCTATCCATGTTTGAAGTTCACACAGAGCCATTCCTGCGAATCAAGATGGTGGCTGGGAGTGAATCGCTCATGTTATTATTCTCAACAAGTTGCCACCACTGCACAGTATATTATTTTTTTTACTGTAAATCTAATGTGTGTGATCTTCCTTTTAAAAAGCTGTTTGGTCACCTCAGTGCAGCAAAAAAGCTCATGAGCACAGTACTCCAAAATGGTGCTTCTGGCCACTTTGTTACCAGCAAGCCCACCCCCACGCATGTCTGACTAATCAGGTTTCCATTTATGCTCTTATCTGGGAATGCAGTGTGACACAATTCAGTTGTCCTAATGAGTGGGAATGTGCACTTCCCCCACATTAAAAAAAAAACCCTCTGGAGAAGCCATGAAGGCTTTTCCTGTGTAGTTTTTGGCCCTCCATCCTTCTGAATACGGCAAATCACCGCGGGATCTCATTGGGACAAAAGGTATTCTTGAATTCTATTGTGAGTTTTTTTGCCGTCTAGACAACCCCCAGGACAGAAAGACAAACAATCTGGTTTACTCTAAATCAGGTTCCTATGGGTTTTAAAAATCCCCTTTTAAACCCATGAGTGCTGTGCCATCTTTTAACCATGAATTAAAGCGATCATTTTATGTGCTGGGGAAAAAAAACTTTTCTCTGTCTTGAACTCATCTCAACTTTCATTGCATGACTCTGTGTGAGGTGGGATAGGTGTTTGTTGCATTCACTTTTTCTACACTGTACAGAATACAGAATTGTACATATCAGAGGCTTTTCTAATCTACGAGATCTGATGACATACGAGGAGATTGGCCTTCTAGCATTGTTAGCAGAGCTTGAAACATTTAAAAAGGTTTGAACTGTTTTAACCATGGTTTTTAACAGTATTATTATTTAATTAAAAAAAACTTCTGTAAAATATTTCACTTAAATCTTGTTTTAAATTTGTATAAACCACCTTGGATACCATCCCAGGAGAAATGTGGGATAGAAATTCAATAAACAAACAAACAAAGTTCCCAGTATGTGCCAGTCAGCGTGGCCAATTCAAAATCCAAAAGGTGGTTCTGGGATTTTAAAACGATAACCTTTCCCAAATTTCAGCAAGGGGAAATTGTAGAGATACTGCTTGCTAGTTCCTTGAGTTCTAAGGATGTGCATCACTCTTGGCTGCATAAAGAAGTCAGAGCTGATCTCAACAATTTGTGAGCCAGCAAGCTGCATGCAGCCCATAATTGTATGTAGTGTATAGCTGCAGAGCTGTTTGGGCTGGAAGTCAACCTGAAGAAAACGGAAGTTCTTTACCAGCCTGCACCACAGGACGACCACCATCCCCACATTGCCGTCGGCAATTCTGTGCTTAAGTCCATTCAGCAATTCACCTACCTGGGAAGCATCATCTCCTCAGATGCCAAAATTGACAAAGAGATTGATCACAGATTAGCAAAGGCATATAGCGCATTTGGAAGACTTTACAAAAGAGTCTGGAGTAATAAACATCTGAGGCGAAGCACAAAAATCAGTGTGTATAGAGCCATTGTACTGTCTATTCTCCTTTATGGGTCTGAAATATGGGTCACCTATTGCCACCACTTACAACTCCTCGAACGCTTCCATCAGCATTGTATATGCACAATCCTAAATATACACTGGACATGTGACAAATGTTGCTGTCCTTGAGCAGGCAGGGATCACCAGCATTGAGGCCATGATGTTGAGAGCACAGCTGTGCTGGGCAGGGCATGTTTCTAGGATGGAGGACCATCGCCTCACCAAAATAGTACTCTATGGTGAACTCGCCACGGGTCAGCGTAAGAGGGGCGCTCCAAAAAAGTGATACAAGGACTCCCTGAAACAATATCTCAGGCTTGGCCAAATTGATCACCAACAATGGTCCGCTCTGGCCTCACATTGGGAGGCATGGAGACACACTATCCACAATGCTGCAGCTTTATTTGAGAGCTCACGCTGGGCAAGTCTTGAGGAGAGACAACAATGCAGAAAGAATCACAACCCAGTAACATCACCCAAAGAAACCTTCTGCTGTGCTTTCTGCAACCGGACTTGTCTATCTCAGATTGGCCTTTTTAGTCATCAACGCACTTGCAGAAAGTGTGGGATGAGTCCTTCCTGAATCTTCGTTTGCGAAGAAAAGCCAGAGAGAGAGAGAGAGAGAGAGAGAGAGAGAGAGAGAGAGAGAGAGAGAGAGGCGGGAGGGACTCTTTAAATCTCTTATCTCTGGAATGTGCTACCTACGGATACCCAGCTACAGTATATGCTGGTGGTAGGCTGCATTGGGCTGCAAGCTGGGTCACAAATTTTGGACTCCTGAATTAGTTTGATTCCAGAGGGCTCCAAGGTTCACTCAGCCTTCCAGCTTTCGTAGGTGGGTAAAATGAGTACCTGGCTTGTGGGGGCAGTTATCTAACACACACTGGAAACTGCTTAATGCAGTGTAGATGTGTAAATTGCTGTTGCTTAAAACAGTTTGTAAGCTACTCTGATAGCCTTGTGGCTGAAGAGCAGGGTATAAATAAGTAAATAAATAATAAAAAAAATAGAAGGAAAAAAGAGCACATAAAAAGGGAACAGTTAGTGGAGATCAGTCTTGATGGAACTGGGCCTGGGGAGCCAAGAGAAAAGCAAACAGGTAGTATCTAAATATTGAAAAGAATGCCAGAAAACAGGTGGGATAATTAGATGTTTTCCCCTAAGTACAGATAGATAAGGGGTGGCAGCAATAGCTTTAAGTAACTGGAATATGCACTGAACTTAAAATAGTAGGAACTCCTTCCTCACTCCTCAGCTTTTGGAAGGCTGCAAAACGCATCTGGTTCTTTGGAGGTTTTAATGAAAAAGTTACAAGGGCAGCTCACGGGCATACATCCAGGGTACCTGGTGCAAGACTAGATGGCTCATTGGGTCCCCTCCAGATGTACAATGATTTTTACCAGATTGATGGGGCTTAGTGACAATTCAGCTGTCAAATGACAGTTCAGCAAAAAGGAGTATTACTTCTGCACACACAAACCCAGGCGCCTAAAGGAAGGAAAATACACCTGCTCCTAGTTTGTGGCTGAAATGAAAGACAACATTGTGGATGGGTCACGCATGGCTAGTGTTCATGGCAGTCATGAGAATTGAACCAAGGATTTCTTAATTCATAGCTTGGTCTCTTAGCCACTGTGCTATTCCTTTTCTGATACCCCTTGGACATAGTCTTCCCTTTTCTTCCTCTCCACTCTCATCAGATGAAGGTAATTTAGTATTTGACAAGGTTGTTTGGCTTCTGAAAAGTGCTTGGGCCTGTTTCTATTTCCCATGAGCCTATGCTATTTTCCCAGGCTCTGGTATGGAACAGGAAGGCCAGCCAATAAAAGGCAGTCTAGTTGTCAGCAGGGGGCTCAGAAACAAGTGAAGCCTTCACTCAGGTCCTCTTCTGGCCCATATAAACTGCTTCTACCACCACCACACCAACTGACAGATGGGGTGACTCATGCCTGGGACCAGATCTTTACTGTGGGCCAAGCCATTTCAGCTGTAACCAATATAGTAGTGGCCTTTTCCATTTTAAAAAAAAGTGGCCTGTGTTCATTCTTGCTAAACATGAAGGCTCACTCTTGCTGTTGGGTTGGCAACTTGCATATGAGACAGATTTGACTACTTGTCTATAATTCCAGTAGAAAGAGACTTACAGGATCTTCTCACAGGTGACCCTAGCCCAGATAAGGTAGCATTTAGTGTCTCTTTCATCAGAGTTTTTCAGTGCAAACTTTCTTGCCCAGGGTTGGTAGAGTTTTTGGCTACACTGGTATGCACACTTGCCTGGTAATAAGTCCCATTGAACATAAGGGAGCAGTTGGGACAATGGACAGGGCAGGTTTTCAAGTATGAAACCAGAGAGAGAAAAAGATTAGACCTCAAAGTTGGGCAATGGTTTGAGTGGCATGTGTGTATGAATAAGGTACTACAATCCTATCACAACATGTGAGAAAGTGGCTGCATGTTTTTATCTGATGCCCCGTGCCATGTCCTCCAACATTTCAGAAATGAAAACTGGGTACGCACGTAACTGAGCAACATCAGAGTGTAGTCAGAAGAGTGTGGCCAGAGAGCAAGAGGGCAAAAGTGATTAATATGGGAGAACACATATAACTACTATTTTAAGCAGAGAAACCTAAAATATATGTATTGAGTTTAGGAAAGCCTTAAAAAGATAACAAAAAACAAGCCTACTAGGAAGACAAGACTCTCTTCTTCTTTCCTTCCTGCTGAGTTAACTGAGTGGAACAAATTTTTCTCTTTGAACTCAGTTTGCAGCAATTGAAATTAGCTGAGAAACCAGGACATTTTAAAACCAGCTGAAAAAGTGGGACAGCAGAGGATTAATTGGTTCTGTCCTTGTGAAACTGGAGCAGTTGGAGGGTATGTTACACTCTAATGCCACCAGTTTGTGGTAGCTCTGGAGTGTGAGAAAAAAGATGTTTTTTGTGACCTATGTGGGGTTTTCTTCTGATGAATATTCCACCATGCCACTCCTTGGGAGGTATGCTGTCCACATCCCAAATGTCCTTCCTTGGGTCCACTTTTTGTTGTTTGGTTGGTTATTTTGTGGATCATAGCTGGATTGGGGCTGGAAATAATATTTCCAAATTGGGATAAAGTAGGTCATGAGGTAGAGCATAAGGTAGTTCCTCCATGCACAGCATTTTCTTTACACACTACTTTTGTACAGGGAGGAGTTGGTTTGTGGGCCAATAAGGAAACAAGTGAAGTTCCACAGCAATGTTGCCATCTAAGCCTAGTCCCTGTGCTCCTGTGCCAAGGTTCACATTAGCTTGCAGGAGGGTATCATTGTGTGTGTGTGTGTGTGCCTGCGTGCGTGTGTGTGTGTGTGTGTGTGTGAGTGAGAGAGAGAGAGAGAGAGAGAGAGAGAGAGAATGAACTTGAAATAGGTGGGACTGAGGAATAGATTCCCTTCTGAAGCCTTCCCATACAGCAAAAAGGAGGTTTGGTGTTTTTCTTCTAAAAAACAGGTTTCTCTAGATTTCTGAAATCACTCATTTAGGATAGTATAAGCCATTAAGACTCAAACAAACTAAGCTTGTCTGCCCACTCATTTTTCTTTTTCTTATACTTTCCCCTAATTTATTCTTGAAGCATTCCAAGGCACAAGGACAACCACACAGGGATCTTTTAGTCCCATGTTTCTATGCAATTCTATGCAGTTTCTATGCGCCCCAGTGTGAACCTTGGCACAGGAGCACAGGGGCATAGGACTAGGCTTAGATGGCAACATTGTGTGGAATGCCTTGGTCCTTTTGTGTCACTTCATAAAAGCAGTGGCGGCATTAGCTTGCTTGTGTGTGTGTGTGCGTATGTGTGTGTGCATGTACGCAGAGAGGCTAAATGGCATCCGGTGCCACTGTCGGAGAGAGGGATGACACTAACCTTAGTGACGTCACAGCATAAGTGTTCCTGGAAGTGCCATCCATCTGGCTAGAATACTGTTCTCAAATGAAGGTTCCAGATGTTGTTTGGCTGGATGATCAGTGGCGCAATTGGAGCAAGTGCTCCAGAGCCCTTGATGGCTAGAGGTCCCATGTTGCTGTTTGTGCCCTCCTCAGAAGCTTCTTGTACTGTGTACCCCATAGACATAACTACACTCCTGCCAAGTGAGAAATGAACCTGTGGAGAAGGGGACAGCCCTTCCAGAGGGCTGGTAGCATTTACTGCTCAGCCCCGCCCACGTTTTAGCCGTGGTGTGAATGGGTACATTGCTGTAACTGTCTCTTAGACTCCAGCTGCAGTCATGCAAGATGGGAAACAGGCTGAGGGGAGATACCTGCCCCCCCCCATAAGCCTGAAAGGGGCTGACTCTACTCCCATTTTACATCTGAGGAACACTGATCCTGAAGGTAGGCAGGTAGACCACAATACTGGCAGGAATGTAGTTATGTGTATGGGGTGCTAATAGGAAGGCACTGCCTCCCAGTAAGAATTCTGCCTCTCCCCAAGAAATTTTCCTTCAGTCTCCAAACATCTAGCATTGTAGTAACTTCAAACTGCAATTGATTATTTAGAAATACAGTTGTCCCTTCATATTCACTGGAGTTTGGTTTTAGGACCCCCCGTGGATAACAAAATCTGTGAATACTCAAGTCCCATTATATGCAATGGCATTGCAAAATGGTGTCCCTTATATAAGATGGCAAAATCAAGGTTTGCTTTTTGGATTATTATTTTTTAAAGAATATTTTCAAGCTGTGAATACTTAAATCTGTGAATACCAAATCCGTAGATATGGAGGGACAACAGTACAGTTTATGCATCCAATTAAGGGGGGGGGCAGACAAAGATACCTATAGAATGAGAAACAGCAAATAAAAGAGTTCTAGGTGTGAACAATTTACAGCATCTCCCCTTCTTCAATGCTAGAAATTTTCAGACTGAAGGGAAATTTCATTTTGGGGGCTGAATTTTTATTGGGGACAATGGTCTCATTTTGCTATGCCCCTGATACTGGACAGAAGCCACATATGGTATAGGGCATTACTGGGGTATATGTTCGTATGCTTGTGTGTGTGTGAGAGAGAGAGAGAGAAAGAAAGAGAGAGAGAGAGAGAGAGAGAGAGAGAATATCTATTTTATTCTTTGTAGCTATTAATATTTAGTGAGCCATCTTTTTAACTGGAAGCCTGTAGCAGATGTTGAAGGGATACTTGGGTTCACAGGACTGTTGGAAGAGAAATGAGTGTCTTCAAAATAGCTGAACAACATACCTCTGGATTGAGGTACAGCCGGTTTAAGGCCCATTCACACTACAAAATTATAGTGCTATGATTCCTCTTTAACTGCCATGGTTTCATCCAATGGGATCCTGGGATTGGCAGTTGAGGAAGGGTCATGTAGAATTCTCAGCCAGAGAGCTCTAGTGCTTCGCCAGACTACCAGTCCCAGGATTCCATAGGATGGATACCACAGCAGTTAAAGTGGAATGACAGTGCTATAATTCTGAAGTGTGGATGAGCCCTTAGAGAATTCTTGCTTTGGAGAGGGCTGGATTTCTGGAAAACCAGTCATTTGTTAAGCATGAGCCTAAAAGGAAACTTATGTAGAGTTTCTGTTATTTTGCCACAAGAGAATTCCAGGTTAAGGCAACCCACAAATACGCTCCTGAATGCAGTAGATAGGCATGCAGAGAAATGGGGTTTCTTGAGAGAGCAAAGGAGGCTTCATTATGAAAGGTGGTAGAATGTTTGAAACAAATTAATATGCCCAGTGTTTTATAACAACTAATGTGTCGATATGTATTTGTGTGCTAATTTTAGCAGTAACTGTGACTGTGCCTGATCATGGAGAACAAACCCAGCATCCACATATACAAAATGTCACATGCAAGTAGGGGACATGTATGCTCCCAAAACTCTCCTCTGAGCCTCACTGCATACACGTTCAACCATAGTGTGAACCAGCCCATGCTGTGTTCTATATTGTATGAACTTGTCATTACCATAACAGAGTTTAGTCACTTGGGAGGCTTAAGATTCCCCTCACCCCACCCCCTGTTTAGATAGGGGAAGGCCGCAGCCTAGTGGCAGAGCAGATGCTTTGCATGCAAAAGTTTCCTGGTTTGGTCTCTGCTAGAGTGGATTAACATGGAAAGGAAGGCAGGTTATGAAATGTTCACAGCCATCATATCACATAGACTGCTGCAGCAGTGAGGGAACTATATTCCTGCAATTAGCAAAGAATGGAAAAAGCAAACAGACAACAACTATTAAATAGGGATTGGGACATGTTGAACTTTTCAACCAGCTCACCACATGCCAGAGATGAGATAGTTCATATTCACACAACTCTAGCTGGGAAACTAACTGCTCTATTCCAGTGGCTCTTAACCTTTTCTGAGAGTGTGTGACTTGCCTAAGGTCACCCAGTGGGTTTTCATGGCTGAGTGGGGATTTGAACCCTGGTCTCCAGAGTTGCAGTCAAGTTCAAACCACTGCGCCACACTGGTTCCCTCATAAATGTGTTTAGCTACCATTATATTTATTATACAAACCATTGGACTGTAGTAAATGACTTCCAGATGGCAGGTAGGAAAAGGACAAGGATCTGGCTGCCCATACTTCAGGAAAGCTACTAAAAAATTGAATTATTGGCTGAAGAAACTGCCACTGAAAGAATGGTTCTGCATTGTTCTCCAAATGATTGCAGAACCATGACCAATAAGTCAAATCTCAGAATGGGAGAGCTATTCATTTTATAGATTTTATGAATTATTGAGAAGGGAAGATCTCAGCACAGTTCAGTGAAATTAAAATTTTCTGCAGAGCTTGGAAACATTATTTTTGAGACTACAATTCCCAACATTCCCTACCACCATGACCACACCTGGGTATTTGCCCCATATGTGTTCTCTGTTACAGAGTTGCTCCAAGACCTTCCACTGCCACTTTTAAATATGGTGCCACTTTCTACTTCATGTACAAAAACCAGCTGGGTGGGATACTGAATCTTATTTCAGCAATGCACACAGGACAGTCTCTTCTACTAGCCTGGAGAGCAGCTGGCTAGTCTAGAGGATAGGGATGGATTGTGAGAAACATATATTTCTGTCCTCCAAATGAAGATAAACAAACAGCCGGGGCCTCTGAAGAAAGGCTATAGGGCTGTCACTGCTGCCCTTGCATCTGTTACCATGGGTGGTTGCTGCAGTCTGCCGAACAGTAGGTCTGGCCCAGCTCTGTTAAAAAGCACAAACACATCCAGCCCTTAATACGGATATGAACTGAAGATACTGTGGAATAGGAAATCAGTTTTTATGATGAATTTAGACAACGGCTGTGGGGGGAGGAATTAACTTAGTACAGAGCTCCAGCCTGCTGGAGATAAATTTTCTTAAGTATAATCAACATATTTGGTTCCCAATGCAAACCTGCTCCTTGGAAGGCAAATGTTAGGCTTACGTGATTGGAAAGCCTTTCTTTCTTTCTTTCTTTCTTTCTTTCTTTCTTTCTTTCTTCACAAGTGCTAACAACAATTAAAATAAATTGCATTGCAATTAAAAAGCAGGTGTTGGTCTAAGTCACAAACAACAAAGTCTTGATCCCCACTTTCCATGAAATGCATGGAGGGGAGTCCTTCAGCTGTATGGAACGGCTTGGGGAAAGGAGGTTCCCTTCCCCAAACATTCAGTACAGTGTTCTGGAATATAGATGACTTTGGGAGCTAATTTATGAGCAGCTTACTTGCTGTCCTAGAAGCAAAGAAGAAAGGAGTAGGAGGTGCCATGGTGTCTCCTTTTCCCACCATTTTGTGCTAACTGGATGAAGAATCAGCATGAGGCAGGACACCATCTGACTTTCAAGGATAAAATGCAAGGAAAGAGCACAAGTGGTCATAAAAAAAGACCCATAATGGCCTTCTAGAACAGCAACAACCTGGCACTCAAAGGAACATAAGAAGCTGCCTTATACTGGATTGGACTCTGGTTCCATCTAGCCAAATATTGTCAATACTGACTGGCTGGCAGTGGCTCTCCATGAATTTTTGGCAGGATTCTTTTTTAAAAAATTCTACCAGGAAATCCCAGGTTTTCCCTGGTGGTCCCCTGTCCAAGTACAAACCAGGCCTGACCCTGCTTAGTTTCCAAAATCAAATGAGACTGAATATTTTCCTGATGTACTCACAGCTTGGGTTTTCAGTGGTGGTGGTTAATCTGGCAGGAATTTTGTTCCCTTCCGTACAAGCCCATCAATTTTTGTCCAGAACCAACATGGACACCTGCAAATCACAGATATGCAGAGATGCCAACAAAAAATGGAAAAACACACAAACAAACATGTAAACAGCAATAAATACAAATATTGAAATTAAACATATCCCCACCCTCACCCCTGTTTATAGAGGCCTATCACCATTTTGCTTTTTTTTAAAAAAAAATGCTGCCCACTTGATTGCCTGTTTTCCCACCCAACATGTTGGCTTTCTTTTCCCTCCGTTCTTTCCTGATCTCTCTTCCTTCCAGAAGATTCAGGACTATTGTCCTGAACTGCTGCTCCTGGATGAATGGTTTGCAAGCCTCTCTTTTTATAGCTCTAAGTTCCAGCTGCAAATTTCCTCTCCCATGAAGCAAGAACAGTATAGGCTCAAGACTGGAAGGCTATCACTTTCTTTCTCCTCACAAGACAAATCAAGAATCAGTGAAGAAACCTACCACCATATCCACTCACCAAGATCTGCCTGATGATGAGTCTTGGAGGGGAGAGATGTTACCAAAGAGTTTATTTGCTCAAGCCTGCATAGAGCTGCTTCCTGTTCCCAGCAGTCAGTGGTACCAGATCTTCAGAGTATAGCTGCTCAGTTTTAAAAGGCTCTAATTTCCATAGCCAGCTGGCCTGGAGATCTATGAGAGGGATCTCTGTATGATCAAGTTGGTTAGTTCTGTTTCAGAGGAAAAGTGACGTTCACTTTCTACAGGAAAGCAATTGGATTATCTATCCTTCAGGATAGAGAGGTGAGCATGTCCCATATCTCCCTCATCAGACTTATGTGCAGCTTAGTGTCCTACTACAGAATCGCTTCTTATCCCATTTTGTTCTCAGAATCCTACAAAGTTCTGGACTTCAGCAAAGGCACAAGTTGAGCATGTCAAACAGGAATCTGGACAGGAAAAACAAAGGCCTAGTTAAGGCTGAAGAAGCAGTGAGATTTGTCACTACAAGTATGGTTCTTCATTACGTTTGTCTTGTCCAAGACAGACTGAGAAGAGATGCACTGTGTGTTCTGCTGGTAACATAGCTGGAAGGACAGAAAGAAATAAGAGACAGAAAGAGACAGATACACACAGAGAGGGGCCACCTTGCAGTGGTTGCTGAGACGAATCAACTTCCCCTCAACTACGCGTATTCTCAAGCAATAACAACGCCATCTGTATTATATACCCAAGAATACCCGTCATTGAAGGGAGCTAGACAGTTAGCCACCTGACTGGGTCTTCTTCAGCAAAACCCCACCACCAGAATTGTTTTGAGGAAGACATCTTGGCCTGTAAAAGAGACAGAAGAGGAGACAGAATGCATCTCACATAGGCATACCTTCAGGCAGCTTTAGCCTTGTTGGTAAGGGCAAAGTGCATAACTCTTGCCAAACTAGGCCAAGACTTCTAGTTCTGCTGTCTTTACATTCCTAATGGTACAATCAATTCCGTGCCAAACCGGATTCTTGCCAGGCTGAGTTCTGTTGTCTTCTTGGGTCAATATCCATTAAGTTGTCACAAATCACAAACAGAGCCTTGACAATTCCATAGTTCAGTAGCCCACAGGGCAAAATGCAGGGCCAGGCTTTGTGCAATAAACTCCAAGTAGCACCCACACAACTCTTCTGGGCTCCAATTCTCCAAGAGTCAAGAGGATATTCTAAACCAATAACATCATCTCTGCCATGACAAGTGAGATAAAGCAAGGTTGCTTCCTGTCCCATGATTCCAGAGCAGAGTGAGACTATACCTTTGTCTTGAACAGGAATGGGAGACATGCAGCCCTCCAGATGTGGTTTGACCTGAAGCCCCCAGAACTCTTATCCTTGGCTATGCTGGATAGGGCTGATAGGAATCTCAGTCCAACAACACCTGGACGGTTGCATGATTCCCACTTCCAACCTAGCAGCCATTTCTCAAGTCTATTCTACAAAAATATACAGTAGGCTCTTGGTATCTGCTGGGGTTTGGTTCCATGACCCCCCATGGATACCAAAATCTATGGATGCTCAAGTGCCATTATATACAATGGCATAGTAAAATGGTGTCCCTTATATAAAATGGCAAAGTCAAGGTTTGCTTTTTGGGATTTATTTTGTGGGGGGTGGAGATATTTTCAAGCTGTGAATGGTTGAATCTATGGGTGCAGAATCTGTGGATACAGAGGGCTAACTGTAGTTAGTGATATATTACTAAGGCTCATGGCTTCTATAAAGAATCCTAGGAATTCTACTAGAAATTCCATTTCCTCTCAAATGAAAAGAAAATTACTCTTAAACACAAATTAGGCCCAATCTTCATCAATAACAGCAACAGTAAAGACCCATTTCTATAGTGGTTTGAAGTAGTCAAAACACCTCCTGTATTGTCTAACTGTAAGACATTGCAACAAATGTGCAAAATAAGTCAATACAGTTGTCCCTCCATATCCACGGATTTAAGTATTCATGACTTGAAAATATTCTTAAAAAAATAATAATCCAAAAAGCCAACCTTGATTTTGCCATCTTATATAAGGGACACCATTTTGCTATGCCATTGCATATAATGGGATTGAGTATTCACGGATTCTGGTACCCACGAGGGGTCCTGGAACCAAACCCCAGTGAGTATGAAGGAACAACGGTATTATTATTCCTCACATAGCAGGAAGTGAAGGTGAGAGTGAAGTTGAGGGAGAAAAGCTTGTCTAAGGCCACTGAATGATTTCATGATAGAAGTGAGATTCAAACTTAACACCTCATGATATGGAGTTCAGGCCCTAAGTTACCACACTACACCAGAAGATTCAGAAGCAAGTCCCATGGATATAAATGGGATTTACTCGCAAGTAAGTATGCACTCTCGGCAGCAGTGCAAGGGCTGAGAATACTGCTGAACAGCAGGTGAGGGGAAGATTATTCGTCCCTCCTCCCAGATGCTACAATCAGGGGTGTAGCTATGGAGGTGGGCAAAATAAGGCATTCCCCACTCCCAGGTAAAAATTCTGCTCTTCCAATGAAATGTTCGTACAATCCCCTAATTGCCACCACTGGAGTAACTTAAAACTCCAGTTAACCATTTAGATTTGGGGGTGGGGCTGTGGAAGGCTTTGGAGGGATGCCCCAGTTTTGTTTTTTTTTAAAAAAAAAACACTTTAAATGTCCGGGGGGGGGGGCATTTTTGCCATGTTTTAGGTCACCCAGGCAATTTTAAGCCCTGAAGAGGCCTAAGTGAGTGGAAACCACTTCCTGTTTTTAAGAAGTTCTCTCCTGGGCCTAAATGGGCCTGAGGGCAACATGTGGCAAAAATTCTCCCTTCCCTCCAGAGGCCAATTTGGGGGCATTTTGGAGCAAAACATTTTTAAACCCTTGGGGTCACAAGTAGCCACAGGTTGCACTTTGCCCTCTTGGAGTTAGAAATACAGTTTAGGCACCCAAGCAATACAGGCAGGCAAAGCTACCAAGGAAATGTGAACACAGCAAATACTGTTACACCACATTAAGGTGGGAATGATTTTCATTGTCTCATTCTCTGAAATGTTAGAAATTTGAGAACTGAAGGAAAATTTCACTTGGGGGCAGAATTCTTATTTGGGGAGACAATGCCCTCATTTTGACCCCTCCCTTCTGTAGCTATACCCCTGGCTAAACCACCTCCTCCCTGTCACTTTCCCCAGTGAAGTGGCATTCAAGTGGGGCTGTGGGGGGAAAAGAGCCGAAGAGGAGGCTAAGGAGAAGGGTTAGGCTCTTCCTGCCTGTCTACTGCTTCTCCACTGCAAACAAACCCTCATCCCACCTCTTTCCAAGTTACAAGTGTTTGTGTAAACACTCAATGAGGGGGGAGCCTGGTAGCCCTACTCTCTCAACCTGTGTGACTCTCAGTCTCCGCCTGTGGAGACCAACCTTCTGAAGACCTTTTCTGCACTGAGGTTCTCCATGTGTTCTAGAACCCTGGCTCTCCATCATTCTAGGGCTGGAATTCTTTTGGTGTCTTATGGATCAATAAGTTCCCCTATGGAAGCAGCTAGATTTCTTTGTCCAAAGAGCAACATCTGCATTCACTCCAAAGTTGTGGAAACAGAGAGCCTGGCCACACTGCAGAAATATAGCAGTTTGATACCACTTTATCCACCATAGTTCCACCCTATGGATTCCTGGGGCCCATATACACAAGGGGAAAAAATGCTACAAAGTACCTTGTAGTATTGGCATCTTGCAGCAGCAACATGTTTAAATGGTTTTTCTGGCCTCGGAAGCCCCCATAAGCCTCGCATTCTTGATGGCAGCCACGAGTGATTTCCTTGCGTTAGTTCTTCACTGCCGCCGTGTTTTTTTTTTAAGTCGTCCCAAGGTGTGCTGGTGTGATAGAGTGAATCTCTAAAGCAAAACAGAAAATATTGCTCCTGTTTTATCCAACATGGCAGCAGCGGGTGCTTGCCCTGCTAGCAAGCCCCACCCCTGCTCTTGCCCAGCCAATCAGCTTTGTGCTTCCCTTCAACTTTTTTGTTGTTCAATAGTCCAAACTAGCAGGGAAACGCACGGTTTTTGAAAAAGTACGGGAAAATCTGTGAAGGCTTTTACCATGTTGTTTTTGCCGTTTTGGGCCCCCTTCCTGCTGAATAGTATGGACTGGTGCTGGATTCCACTTAGACAGCTAGGATTCCCAGAGAATTCCATGAGGGGTATTTTCACCGTTTAGACGGGCTCCTGGTATTTGTATTTGGTGAGACACCAGAGTTCTCCAATAGAAAAGGCTCAATACTGCACAAAACTACAAACACCAGGATTCCATAGGATAGAATGATGGTGGATAATGTGGTGTCAAACTGCTATATTTCTGCAATGTGGCCAGGCCTTGAGTCATACATGCAGTGCCTTTCTCCATCCAGATGTGCATTCTTGGCCAGTGCTTGTCTGTCTGTCCTTGCTAAAACCAGCAGCAATACTGCATAAGGTTGTTCATTCAGTTCCACATCCATTTGGGCATTTGGTTGCATATTGTTATCATTCAGTGGAAGCATCAGATAGCACCATCAACACCTAACTCCACAGTGCAAGATCTGAGCCTCCATGGTGCTGAGAGGCTCCACGCATAGAGAAGGCTCACCTCTTCAAAAGGTTGCTCTCCATGTAAGAAGACTAATAGAAACACAGGAAAGGGATGTATCTAGTAGCATTCACCCTTTTCTCATACATACAAAAAACACAATTACAGAAAGCCTGAGTAGATCTTATATGTTAAAATAATTCTTAGTCTTTGAACTGTTGAAAAGTCAGGAAGGAGGAGTGGTAAGGGAATAGTCTGGTATTTTCTTTCTATATATGGATGGTTAAGTAGGACCAAGGTGAGTGAAGAAAGGGGCTAACAGTAAGTACTTCTACATTCTGCTGCTAAGAAAGTAATGTCTAACAAACTGGGTGCCCTTTCACACTATATATTTACACTTTAACTGCCATAGTTCTTTCCTATGGAATCCTGGGATTTGCATTACAGGGAGGGGCATTTAGAATTCTCAGAAAGACAGCTTCTATGTTGCCACTGAACAAACTACAAATCCTGGGCTTTTATAGGATACCACCATGGCAGTTAAAGTGGAATCATACTGTTATAATTGTGCAGTGTGAAAGGGTAGTGGAAATGCCCCAGCATCAGTTCCCTGAACAGCTAAGAATTTGCACGTCAATCTTTCCCAAATGGGTGGCTAAATTTAACATCATTATGTACTTGTTGGTACTACGATTTTGTAATAATAATAATGTTAAAATTAAATGCTTTTTTTTCTCTCTACCCTGTCTTCCCATAATACACAATACTATACCAATATTCATATTGCTCAACAGCTCAACTAAGGATCACCACAGACCATCAGACAATTCACCTAGGTCAGGAACTCACCACTCACAGCCCGGCTCCGCCAATGTAAAGAACCAGGCCCAAGACTTACAAGTAGGCTTGGCAAGTGAAAAACAGGAGACAAAGTCCCTCTTCCACACAACTGTTACAGGTGCAAGAGCCCTGGCCTGTTTTCCATCACTCATTCCTAGCTGCAAGTGTGCCAGTATAACCTTACAACTTGTGTCATCAAGTTGACTTTTAAGAGCTCTGTGCTGTTGTAATAGCTTAATCAAACACAACATGCCCCATGGCCAGTCATAGTTATTATGCAGCACAGAAATGGGCAGAGTCGATGGAGTGATGGCTCAGAACAACATTGAACAAAGACAATCGTGATGGGGTGGGTACATTTTGGTCACCTTGGGCCCAAATTTGACTAGTTCTAGTAAGTATTGGCATTGGGATTTCAATTGATAGGCAACAGAGCAAGACAACATGGCCATAGAGGGTGGGTTACTGTAGCCATGTCAGTGCTACACACAGCATAACTCCTAACCACAGACAGCTGCTGTGCAGGTCTGACCCAATACATTTTGCTGCCCGAGGCAAAGGACAATATGGTGCCTCCTTCATTTCCATGAACAGAGGTAAACTGGACCAGCAACTGAGTTTTCCTGGTGATGGGGCCATGTATTCCACT
Source organism: Gambelia wislizenii (assembly GCA_030847615.1). Taxonomy (NCBI): domain Eukaryota; kingdom Metazoa; phylum Chordata; class Lepidosauria; order Squamata; family Crotaphytidae; genus Gambelia; species Gambelia wislizenii. The sequence goes on from JAUMIR010000002.1 coordinate 267,477,551, forward strand.
GTGTTTGAGGACATCAGGACATCTTAGGGGGAGAATGGCCAGGGGGGCTACCAATGTTCCTCCCTCCATTCAAGTATCTGCCTCAAGTACCTGAGGCTGTCTGCCTAATGGTAGGGCTGGCCCTCCAACTTTGCCAGCATGCCCACAGTCAAAGATGATTTACACAGCAATGCTGTTTGAGTCTCGGGGCATGCAGATTCAGCAAAAAAAGCAAGACCCAGGTGTCCTCACAGGAACGTAGTACTATGGCTACCTTTTTCATCTCCCCTATTTCCAATGTCTATTGTGACAAGGTGCATGTTACTTAGCACTAATTTAAAGTGGCTGCCTAGCCCTTGATCTTGAGTCCAATCCAGACACTTAGTAAGACTCAAGGGAGGGCTCCATCCCATCCTGTCCACCATTATCTCTTCTTAGGGAGCCATATCCTCCATTTTTAAGACACACTGGCCTTACTAAGACAGCATGCACTATACCACACAGTTAAATGCTGGTTGTGCTACACCATCCTTCCACTGAATGCCAACACTGTGTGACCAAGAGATGTTCCTGCTGTATCCACAATCCAAGGAAATGAAGTGGTACACTGAAAGTGCTGATGAGTAGTTAAGTACCATCCAAAAATGCATGATGGTATATGTAACCATTACACTTGTGGAACTCAGCTTACACAACTGCGAAATGAATACAGGCATTATTCCATGGCCAAAAAAACCCTGCAATTGCATACATGAAGGAACTTAATATGTGTGTATAAAACACCAACAGGATGCTAGCTGTTGTTTGGTAAAGTAGTGGTTAGGTGATAAGAAGTTTTCCACACCCTCTGCTTCACTCAGTTTCTGATCAGGTATAGCCATGTGATAAAGTGCCACTACACCCACCTCCCACACTCCTGGCATAAGGATACAAAAGGACGATGCTATCATATTCACAGCATGATAAGCTGTCATTAGATGAGTGGGCCATCCTCACTCAACTAACACTGTTTATTGTACAGGAGACATTAAGACAAAATATGCCTATGGGGCAGAAACTTTCACAAGATTACTGTACCCCTACAGGTAATGGTACCACTTCTGGGACCTTTTCACTCCATGTAGTTACAGCCCTATGATTCCACTTTAACTGCCATGGTTCCATTCTATGGAATCCTGGGACTTGCAGTTTAGGGAGGGATACTTAGAATCTTCACCCAGGGAGCTTCTCTGGTGCCTCTGACCAAACTGCAAATCCCAGGATCCCATAGGCTGCAGCCATGGTACTTAAAGTGGGATCATAGGCTATAATGGTGTGGTGTGAAAGGGCCTTTGGACAACCAAGAAAAGGGAGCAGGGGCAAGTGGGGGGGGGGCTTTGCATTTAGGAAGCGATAGTCTAAGAATCAGGACTCCTGGGTTCCATATTTTCTCCAAAATCAAATTATCTCTCCCTGTTCTCTCCCACGCCCCATACATATGCACAAACAATACAAAATACACTTCAATCCACCAAATTTTCAAACCTCTGTTGCCAGGCGCATTGAAAGCCATCCCCCCCCCCAAAAAAAATATTCTGCTTGCTGGATGAAGCTTTCTTGGATTTTTTTTTTTTTTAAAAAACCTGTAATCAGTGCTGGCCCAAAACATTTGGGCTGCCAGGAGTGGAACCCAAATGGCACCCATGCACCCATTAACAACAACATTTTGACAAGTACTTTTAGAAGTCTTGCTACACAATCCACCCACAAACTCATGCCCTCCTTTACCCCTCTGCGCCCCCCCCCATATAAATGATGCTTCACCCTGCTGCATGGCCCTGGCAATTTAAAAAAAAAGGGGGGGTGGACCAAATTACAGGCCCAACAGTTTCCCACTTGGCTGGTTGCCTACCTGCTGCCGCGGCTTTGTTTCAGCACCAAGGCCAGCTCCAAACGACCTCTCTTTAACTATAGTAGTAATAACCACTCCAAGTGCCTGGCTGCAAAGCCAAAGGCGTTGGCAGTGGATTCTGTCCATGGGCGACTTCAGATCACACCTCTTAACATCCACTCTGTTGGGCTGGTATCTGAAGCGAACCATTTGCACCAGGTGGAGTGGGATACAACCTAGTGGAAAGTGAAGATACTGGAACCGTTTGGCAATTGGGTTCTCTTAGTCCTAAATCCATATACCACCCCCTCCCAAGCAGAAGGATAGGCCATAGTCAACTTCATATTCACTCATAAAAAGCACAGATTGCTGATCAGAAGGAAAGCAGGTTTTTGATCTAATGATAGGAAATGGAAGGTGAAGGGTTGGGGTTGAGAAAAACAAAGCCGTTCTTTATGTCCCATACTCATTTCTGCTTTATAGCAGAAAACAGACATCCCCTGGCTCTCTCCATTTCAGACCCCTTCAGTTCTCTTAGATTTTCCAGAAGTGACTTTAGAGGCAACTTTTAATGCAACCATTCCTGCTAAGACAAATCAAGCCATTTATTGTACCTGATTGTTTAAAAAGAAAGTTGCTATTAAATTATTGTAGATGATTCCCATCCACCACCACCCCAAAATTCCAGTGATTCAGTTGGAAAACTGTATGAATAAGCACAAATATTGGGATTCAGGATCCCTCCTTATGCGTTTACAAAACATTGTCAAATGACAATAACCCACCCAGGAGAGCAAAGCCAAATCATTTCCTATTTACACACACAGATCCTGCCACAATATTTTTTTTCTTCTGTTTGTGTTCCACCCTTTGGCCCATCAGAGGCCTCTAAGGCAGATTGTTAAGCAGAAATATTTCTTAGGTGTTTTTTTTTTAAAGCCACTGAAAAGCCAGTGACAAAATATAAGATTTAAAAAAAAAAACCAAAAAAACACTGGGTATGTTTTAAATGTATTCGTAATGATGGCAAGAAATATTAGGTGGGAAAGCATCTTTGCACCCAAATGGGGACCTTCCGTGTGATCTCGAGGGAGGAAGCAGGTTAGGAAAAAATGCCAAGCGTTTTCTTTTTCTCTCCTCTTGCAAACAGCGAGTTTGCTGGGCAAACTGGTGGCGGAAATAGCAAGTAACTCCCCCCTTTCTCTCCATGGGGGGTGGGGGAAAGAAAGTCGGGGGTGGTTAATAAAGCCACACCAAAGCCCCTCCACACACACATAGAAGCGAAAGGAGGTAGCCATGGGTGTCAAGAGGGAAGGGAAGGTGCCGGGGGCGCGCGTGCGTTTGTGCGCGCTTGTGTTACCAAAGGGGGGGGGGAACAGTCCAGCGAGCCCCACTTTCCCTTTCTCCCTTTCCCTTTCCCTGCCACGCTGCCACACCTTAGCGAACGCCACCTCGGTAGAGGAGCTGAAATCCGTCCAGAAACTCCTCCAGCCTGGAACGCGCCAGAGCCCCAGTGGCCAAGGATGACCAACCGGGAGTGGGGGGGGGCTGGAATCCGAGAGGCTCCCACCCACCCCCAGCCGAAATCCCGCCCTGACATGAAACCCCAGAAAGAGACAGACAGACAGACAGACAAGGCAGCCCTCGACTCACCCGGGTGGGCGTTGGGTTGCTTGCTTGGAGAGGGGGTTGCTTTTTGCCTCTCCAAACAGCCTCCGTCCCCTCCTCGCTTCCACGGTCCATCCCCAGCAGAGGAAAGCCCTGGATTTCTTATGGAATCCCATCCTGATGGGTATGAAGATCACACCCTCCTCCCTCCCTCCCTCCCTCCCTCTCTGCCTGCCTGCCTCCTTCCTCTCCTCTCCTCTCCTCCCTCCCCTTTCCACGATCCCTGCCGATATTTCCTCTTCCCCACCCACCCTCCGTCCAGAAACCTCCATGTTTCTGGGATCGAGGGAGAAGGAAAGGAGGGAGAAGAAAACCGACGCTCCTACCGCTTCCAGTTCCAGCTCAGCCCATTAAAAAAAGGGAGGGAAGGGCGTCAGTTTGGGGGGAGGGGGGGAAGCCCGGTCCTCCTCCTGCATCTTGGTTGCCATCCTCGGACGGACACACACACACACACACACACACACAGAGCCAGTTGTGTCTGGCTCCAAGATCCCCTTTAAATATTACGCTGCCGAGGAGGAAATTCAATCTTCCTTGACAGACAGGGAGAGAGGACCCCCACCCCATGAAAACAGGAGGGCAGTGTGTGTGTGCGTGTGTGTGAGTTTGAGAGGCACCCAGGCAATGACGCGCGAAGCCCGGAGAGATGCCAGGCAGGGCCAGGGGCTCGCCCTCCATTCTCTCCGGGAGCCACCACTCCCTCCTCCGAGCCAGGGACTTGGGTCCCCAAGGAGTGACGCCTGGATCCCACCGGGCAGGAGAGATGCCAGCGGGGATGGAAACTTAGCTGGGCACGTGGGTGCCACCTCTGCTCTCCGAATTTGCAGTGGGCGTAGGCAGCCGCCTTGGCTGTGGCCCACAAGGGAATTCAGGGAGAAGGCAATTGCGTGGATAAGGGTGTATGTTTCTCCCCCCCCCCCGCCTTGGTAGGGGAGCCAAGGGCTGGCCTGAATGGGAGAGGAAATGTGGGCAAAGGTTGCCATGGACTGGCGTGGTGGCTCGAACATGAAGCTGGGTACTGCCCCATTGGAGCTGGGGACTGGCAGCTCCAACCCATTCTATAGGGCACAGAGTCGCAGAGAGGTAGCAGCCACCGAGGCAAAAGGAACAGGAAAGAGATGATGGCGCTGGGACACAAATATGTGACATTGGACAGTGCTTCCAGTTTGTACCATTCACCTTTTGAATGGGGTTTTTCATCCTGGGAAAACATAATACATTGTACAGTACTTGCTGGAGGTTCCCCCCCCTCATTTTGGCTGGTAAATATGAACCCTCAGAAACTGCAAGTTACCAAATAACAACAATTACCAAATCCTCATCCTCCTCACCAACATCTTCATCATCACATCACATCCCTTTCCTTATAATCGAAATTTACAATCACCTTGTGACATAGGCGATCCCACATTACAGGCCTGAGAACTGGGGACTCTAGTTTGGTGTTCAGTCTTAGCCATTGTGCTACACTAAAATATACAATGTGAAACAATTTACTATTATTAAAATAATAACACTATTTTAACTTCTTTCTATTAAGTGCAAGTATATTACATGATAGTTGGAGCTCCTTTGTGCCTGCCCATGCCCAAACTGTACTGGCTCACCTGTGCCTTTTTCTGCCAACACCAATTATACTACACCTAAATGCCCTAAAGGCATCAGATCCCATGGTCAGCCCTGGCTGATATTTGGATGGGAGACTGCCAATGAATACCAGGTGCTGTAGGTTATATTTCAGAGGAAGGAACTGGCAAAATCACCTCTGAGGATTCGTTGCCTAAGAAAACTCTGTGAAATTCATGGGGTCACCATCAGTCGTCAGCAAGTGACTTGAAGCCACCACACACACAAGGGAGAAGGAAATTTGGTCAGCTCTGTCTGTCCTCTGCTTTGAATGGTGTCTCTGCTCACACCTTCATTTTCCCCTTATAGCAGGAATAAGCCACTCCTCAGAGTCATGGGGTCACACCGGATACCTCTGAAATCTGTCAGTGGCTACACCATCACTAGATGTGTCCCTTCCACTGAAATTCAGTGGCTGCTGCCCATTTGCTACTAGTACAAGAGTTGTTGCCAACATTCCACAACTATGGCACCCCTCTAGAGCACTATCCCACACCACAGAGATCTGCAAGACAATGAGGCAGAACACCTCCTTCCCTTACTGAAGGGATAGGACAGAGCTTGGAGAATTACCTTTAAAAATAATTAGTTACAGTTGCCATTGCCATTCTGTAGATACTGCTATAGCTTTAAAAATGACTAGTTGCTTTCCTGTTTTCAAAAAGAAGTTACTTCTAAATTATTATTTAAAAATCTGAATGTTACAAGTCACTGGTCTGTGTTACTAAACACACTCTCCTCTCAGTCACTTCCTTGCTGCCTTGTGGGGGAGCCCTTGAACTCTACCATTTCAGAAGGCCACACACCATAACTATAAAATTGACTAAACAGTTCTAATAGCTCTGCAAAAGGAATGATGTTTTCTTGTGAATGGAGTGTCGTTACCAGTACCAGTGGAGCAGTGAATTGCATTCTGGGTTTTAGTCTGAACTTTAAAGGGCCTTTCCAAGCTGCTTTCCAAGCTGCTGAACCTGTTGGGGAATAGGGTTCAGCACCTTAGATAGCTCCTTTAAAGATTGGACTAAAACACAAAGTGGATTCACTTCCCCACTGACATTGGGGCCATGACTGCTGGGAAAGGAATTAGTTACAAGAAAACAGTTATTTGTAACTAGTTAATTCCAAGCTCTTATAGTAAAAGTCCATTCTGCAGTGGGAAGAGGTATGGGAGGAAATGGGTGTGGAGTCTCGACCTGCCCATATGAGGCCCACTCCTGGGAGCTGAGATTCACTGAGATTGTCCTGCCAAGCGTATACTTTAATCTGTGGGGCAACCCTAGCTCCCTGACTGGCCAGGCCTGTCATTTGCTCTGGGTGATCTCTCCCTCCCCATCATCCCACTTGCTTTGCCAGCCTTGGCAGAAACAAGAACCTAGCCACTAATTCTATTGTCACTGATTCAGAGCTTAAATTATTCATGCTAAAGCCGAAGGCTGTGAACAGAGCAGCTCCCATTGATTACACATAGATCAAAGGTTGGGCTATGTGCTCCTTGCTCCTGGTGCCCACAGATGCACACCAGCACCCACCATATGCATTTCACAGCACTCTGCAAGCTGGGAGGGTGTTACCTCACACACACCTAAAACTCTAGGTTATGGGTTAAGCAGGGGTGGGCAAAGGTGCTGTTGGCCTGACACTCTCCTCAGCCCTAGGCAGCATAGCCTAATGGTGGCAGTCACGGTCCTGTAATAGCTGGAAGGCTGCAGTCTCCCCACACTGGGCTAAGGAATCTGGAAAAGGGAACAAAGGGAGTGGAGAGAGGAATTGACACTCTGACAATCCCCTCACCACCACACACAGACACACAAATCAGAGACTAAAAATTGCTTCATGTTGCAATTCTTTTTATTCATGGATTCAGGAATAAAAGACATAATACAATGCATTTTGAAAAATATTTAATCCCACATGAAGACCATTCATGAGTATGGTTGCAGAGTGAAAACTGGAAAGGGCTCCTAGACCTTTAATGGTTGTTTAGAAGAGGGAATTTCAGCAGATGCCACTTCTTACCTGGTTGTGTGACAAGCAACGCCTGCTAAAATCTCCCCTTCTACACTTAAAGGCACAGGGGCCCTCTCTAGTTTTCAGTCTGGCAACCCTATACATGCATATTCTTTTGCCACTGAGAGGACCCACGTCTTCCTACAAGGCTTGGAACCAGCCTCAGAAGTAAACTGGGGGATGGCTTCAGGAGTCCAGGAACACCTGCCTCCACTATGGCCTGGTCTGGGTGGGGACCATTTCCCTGTACATTTGGAGCTGGTTCACAGAGGCAGTTTATCTGCCTTGCCCCATGACACTGCCCCTTCTGGGGAGAAAAGCAGGATACAGATATAACAAATAAACAAATTAATTAATTGTTGCAGTTATTATTTGTTGTCAAGTTAGCTTCAATTTATGGCAGCCCTATGAATGAGAGACTTCCACTAGCTCTGGTTATGAACAGCCCTGCTCAGCTCTCCCAGATGCAAGAATGTGACTTCATTCACTGAAATCAATCTACCCATAGTCCTCTTTTCCTGCCGCCTCCCACTTTACCAAGTATTATAATCTTTTCCAGTGAGGTACAGTATATCATCTCATGATATATCCTAGTGAACCCCCTACCTTTGTCCTTATTCCATGGGCTGCAGGTGAGAGCTTCTGCTGTCTATCAATCATCCAAAACAATACAGACACAGTCACAACAGGGAGGAAGTAAAGAAGTGGCAGGCATTGAAAGGAAACACAATTGCAGTTGACACTGGGTCATTCAGTGGTTTAAAACCTATTGTTAGTCCCAACTAAGGTAGGCCCATTCAGTGTATAGTATTTACCCATGTGTTGGCTCACCACATAGCAATGGATTCAATTGGTTCACTCCAGCTGGGACTCAGGCCCACGTGTTGTCCTTTCACACTTCCCTGAAAGAGTTTAAGACACTGGGAAGGGGCATCCCTTAGGTTCAGCTTGTCCCCATTGAACCTTAACATTCACAAGGTCACCCAGTGAGCCACTCATTTTGTCTCAAAGTTAGGAGAGGGACATCCACTTATGCCTCCTTGAGCACAATGGAGGGAAAATGGGATGCAAATAAAACACATTTTTGAATATATATATATAATAAATTACTAGGAGTAGTGGCACTTTGCCAAGACATGTAAAAATATCTATATATCTCAGACTAGCTGTACATATGTGTCTACCTCATGTATACACAACAGAACAGCCACATATGAGCTTCCCATATTCCCATTGCATTGATGCAATGCAAAGGCGTTTCCCCCCCTGTAGTCTTTTCCACCTACATAGGAAAAATGTACTGTGCAGTGGCCCTGATGCCTGAAAGACCAAAAACAAACAAAAAAACACCCACCCAGAAATGTCAGACCAGACACAAATAAATACCCAGTGAATGACATGCTGCTCTCTCATCTACAAATGCATCTCTCTCTCTCTTTCCCCTCCCCACCAGGAATACACACTTGCCCATCATGTAGGCATACATTTCTATTCCATCCATGAGCTGGAGCCTGGGTACCCAGCATGCCCAGATGAGTGAAGGGTCCCTCTGTTTCTGGTCCTCTTGCTATGCTGTTCCCACCTCACCCTCCATGCTCTAGCAAGCAACCTCCTCCCCCCACCCTGGAATACATTTGAGCATCTGTAGACACCAACAGCAGCAGCCTGCCCTGCCTGCCTCCACCTTCCACTCCCTAAGACAGTAGCAGCACTGCCTGGCTCATAAAAAGAGTGCCCCTGGGAAAGGCAGTGATTGAATCATGGTCTGCCCCAGTGATTTGTCTCCTGGACCCGCTTGCAGCTAATGGGAGACTAATGGTGGGGAATGGCTGCCCAGAGGGGGCTCTGAAATATTTATCATCGGGTTGCACTGATAAGGTGAAGCACCTGCTCCTTATCAGAAGGGGGGGGGACATAATTGGCACCTCCCAATGAAAATTAGGAAAGGATAAAGATCATACTAGAGAGCGAAAAGAAGGAAGGATATCCAGAAAGCAAGCAAGTCCAGGTGAGCTATCTGTTTCTCAAGCGCTGGAGAAACTGGATTCCTGTTCACTATCAGAGTGGAGGAAACTGGAGTTGACCTCCACAGAAAAAGAGCTTGGGAAAACTACTTTTTCAAGAGAAACTCCCAGAACCCTCCAGTCAGCATGGCCAGTGGAAATGTCAGAGGGATTCTGGGAGCTGCAGTTTTTTGGTTTTTTTTTAATGCCTAGCAATTCACAAGGAGTGGAATTTATCTTGGAGTACATGACCTCTGTGTTTCCAAACTTCAGGTGGGATTCCATCAATCCCAGCTGCCTTGCCATTTTTTATTTGCTGTATGGCCTTAAGGGTCTCTTCCAAAGTGGGAGCTATGTCCAATTCATTTTTCATCGGTTTGTATCATATGTTGGATAGCTGAGCCTTGGACTACTCGGTTGTCAGAGTAAGAGGGGTGCTCCAAAAAAGCGATACAAGGACTCACTGAAACAACATCTCGGCTCGGCCAAATTGATCACCAACAATGATCTGCCCTGGCCTCACATCGGGAGGCATGGAGACGCGCTATCCACAATGCTGCAGCCTTATTTGAGAACTCACACCGAACAAGTCTTGAAGAGAAACGACAACGCAGAAAGAATCACAACCCAGAAACATCACCCAAGGAGACCTTCTGCTGTGCTTTCTGCAACTGGACTTGTTTATCTCGGATTGGCCTTTTTAGTAATCAGCGCACTTGCAGAAAGCGCAGGTTGAGTCCTTCCTGAATCTTCGTTTGCAAAGAAAATCCAGAGGCAATGCCTGGCTCTGTTTCCCTTCCAATTCAAATGGCAAATACAAACCCACCTGGATCAGGACCTGGGTGGTGGTGGGTGAAATCTTAAAGCCTCTTTCTCTCACCACCACCAAGGCTTCATTCTGGATTCTCTCTCTCCCTCTTCTCTCATACATACACACCCTATTTTAAAAACTTTCAGGGATGTCTAACTGTATGAATGCAAATGGCCTACGGAAAATATCAGGTGAGTTTCCAGAAGACCAAAGAAGGAAGAACACACATCTGAGTGCCCTTCATTGGTGGTGGAAGAGAGAGTGTGTCCTTTTAGCTATAATGACACAAAAATACCAAACTGGCCACCAGACAGCCAGTGTGCTAGCCCACTACTTGATCTTCAAGAGTAGGCAAGCAGAAGCCTCAGGGATGTTCACCAAAGAAGGCATTGGAATACCAGAGAGGCTTCCCCTCCTGTATATCACTAGATCAGATGCTCAATGTATTCTGGTTTGCTGTGGCTGAATCAAGGATCTGCAGATGAGAGAGCTGTTATTTCCTAGGCTGCCAAAACCAAGTCCTCCTACATGAATGTCAAGTGGCCCTTGTTGTTGCTGCTATGTGCCTTCAAATCAGCTCCTTCTGATGGTGACTCTCTCCTAGTGTTTCTTTGCACAATGAATTTGGAAGGGGTTCGAGATTGTCTTCCTCCAAGGCTAACAGAGTGTGACTTGCCCAAGGTCACCCAGTGTGTTTCCATAGCTAAGCAGGGATTTGAGTCCTGGTCTTTCTAGTCTGACATTCAAACTACTACACCACACTGGCCCCAAGGGGTTTTACCTTTCTATGAAAGATCGGGTACCACTGTGGCCTTATCTACATGAGCAGAATACACTGGCTCTCTGCTGGTGTATTCCAGCCCTGGATCAGGCCCATTGCATCCCTGTTACTGACATGAAATGGGATGGAGTCCTCATGGACATGCCAGGCCATCTCTGCAGCCATCGTTACTGCCCTCTTCATCCCCCCCCCCCGACACCAGGCAGGAGGCCTGCAGCACATGGTCAAGGCCCACTGCATGTGACCAACCTTGGTCACATCCTGCGGGCCTGCTTCCTGGCTGCAGAAAGTGCAATGTGGACAACAGCTGCAGAGACAGGCTGGTATGGTCTCCTGTGGTCCCATGGGGCCTGATCAGTTTCTTCTTCAATGAGACAGATTTTTGCAGGTATTTTGCTGTAATGGTTTATTGGGCTTTACCTGCCCCCCCTCTTGGGAGGTGGCTGTAGAAGTCTTTGCTCCAGGGGTCATGAGGACTTCCCAGGGGCAAAATAGGGCAAAAGTCCTGTGTCATTTGGACTGTAGGGCTCTAAGACCGGTGACAAAACAGGGTAAACTGCTTATCTAGACAAGCCCTGTGAAGGATTTCAAAGGATATCTCATGTGCCTTGTGGTGGGACTTTGCTAGAGATGTGAGGTCACCTTCCACTTGTAATACAAACTGAAATGCCAAAGGCAAAACCAGCCAAGGCCTCCTGGATAGAGGAAAGGTAGTGGGGCAACACAGCTTCTTAGCAAGATGTTAAATTGCTGACAGAATGGAATTCTCAAAATGGTTATCATTCTTTCTCATAGCAGATGACAGAGCTCACAAAACAACAATAATGCAGAAGCAATGGTTATACAAAATGTGGAAGGCTTGACATATCAGAGGCTCACACCTGTCATTTCAGAAGGTGTAAGACATGCTAATAACCCCAGAGGTTTCCTCCTAAAATGGAAGCATTCTAAGATTTAAGCAAAATCCAGGGCACATTCTAGGAAGCTCCAAGAAACCCCCTCACTATTGTATTTTATGTATTGAACCTTATTTGGTAACTAACAAACAAAAATACTTCTTGTGTTAATACACAACCCATGCCTTGTAAAGGGCCTACTGAGGGAAAGACTGCATTGCCTGAGGATAAATGGGAGCTGTAGTCCAACACATCAAGAGGTTGGAGGAGACTTTAGAAGAATGTAGGAGGAGTATCAGCAAGTACTCCTTTTCTTGCTCCAGTGGGATAACCTAGGCCTGCCGTCACTTGCTCCAGAGAGGTGCTGTCACAGACTTATTGCTGCTCTGCCTGAAATCTCACAGGAATTGTGGGTTCCAGGCTGAACAGTGAAACCTTACCTCCACTTTGGCTTCCAACACGTTACTGGTCTCACCTCCTCTTCCTCCTCCTCTTGTGCCACTTAATCTGCCAATATTATCTGGTCCCATAGTTCAAAAGTAACAAGTTACAAATAATTAAGTTACCTGTCATGAGTAACTTTTTCGTAACAAGGGTGTGATAAAGTTATATTTAAAAAGTAATATACTGAATGGGAACAAAGCTATTTTATGGGTGTAATGTGATATTTTTACATTTCTTTTTAAAGCTAAATGCCAATATTTAGACATATTTTGTCTGCAATCCTGCATTTGAGTATAGTATAGTAGTTCTGCATGAGGAACTATGCTACACTGAACCATTTACCACATCCCAGATCTCCCATAGGGCTGCTGAAGCCCCCGCACTCCACCCATTACCATTCATGCCTGGAGGAAGCAGGAGGATAACAGACAGCTATGTCCCCATAGCCAGATGCAAAGTAATTATGGACATCAGTGATTCTTAACCTGGGGTCTGGGACCCTGAAGAGTCCGTAGTGCCCTCACAGGGGGTCTGCAGAGACTTGAAGTCTGCTCGGACCATCTCCTCCCTGCAGTAGAGCAGCCACATGACAGGAGCCAAGGCAAAGGCTGGCTGGCAGCTGGCTTGGCCTGCATATTGCCATTCAATCTGCTCCAGCCACAAATTTGCAGAAGAATCAGGAGAAAATAACAACTATCATTGTTACTACTGCTACTACCACTACCACTACTAGCTAGCTACACTGTTTTTAAAAAAAACACCATAAAATGCCCAGTAGATCTCACAACAACCATGTAAGGTAGGCTGGGGGATTTTTAAATTCCTCCTCGCCCTTCTCAGCATTCCACACTTTCCCCAGAATTGCTGCCACCAGTTGACTGCCTGGGTACCAATACAGGTGGCCCGCCACCAGCACCTGTTAACTGTCTGGGTTCCATTGCAGTGGCAACAGCAGTGTTTTGCCACCACCGCCAGTCGACTGTCTGGGTCCTATCATGGCAGCATCAGCATCCCATCGCTGCTGCCACCAGTTGACTGTCTGGGTCCCAATCTGGGCCACAGATTTAGTGATGTAGCAATTGTAATAGATAGATGTAGATAGGAGAAAATATGGAATATGTATAACTTGAAAATATTATCAGTAAGAATTTAAAGAAATTATTATAAGATAGTACGGAGATGGTATCTAACACCAGTAAGATTGAACCAAATAGATAAAAAGTATTCAGCACAGTGTTGGAGGGGATGTCAAGAACTGGGGACGTATATTCATATGTGGTGGCATTGTTAATATGTGCAAAGTTTTTGGCAAATGGTAATGAAGGAGATAAATGAGATAATAGAGATAAATGTACCTTTATGCCCTGAAATAGCAAATATGAATTATCATATTATGACAAAATACAAGAGTCCCAAGCTATTAAGGATTTATTAACAAATTTGCTGACAGCAGCAAGATTAATAATAGCAAGGAAGTAGAACACACAAGGCAATTATCAAATAGAAGAATGGTACAGTAAAGTATGAGATATAGCTATAAATGAGAAATTAACAAACAGTATTAAAGAAAAAAAAGGGAATGGTTAATAAGAAAGCTTTTGGAGATAAATGGAGCAAGTGTTTAGAATTTGTATTAATAAAGGGGAGAGGGAACAAACCAGCATTGGAAACAATGGAATTTTGGAAAAAGGGATGAATGTGAGGTTGAGGCCCCAGGGTGGAGGGAATCACTTTTATGTTAATAATTATTAATTGTTGTATTGGTTGGCTTTATAATTTGTATGCCTAAATCAAATTAAAAATTAAAATTAAAAAAGAGAATGTGTGGTAAAGAGTTTTATATATAGATTAGCTATATCTGGCGTAACATACACCATATATATATATATATATATATATATATATATAAATATAATGCTTTGGTATGTTTCCGTTCCTACTCTGCTGTTTGGCCACTTAGGAAACATGTCAAGAAGTATGATCATTTGATGCATTAACATATAACCTTTCAAATCAACTATAATGCCTAGTTTCATACTAAGAGCCCCTCCGCCACTGCCATGCAACCACGTGTACATACAGACACATAGGCACACACACAATGCTAGACATACACACAAACCACGCCTGCCAAGACATGAGAGTCCCACCGCCACCATGGAACTGCACATACACACATACAGCACGCTACAGATACACACCATGCTATACACACCATGTGCGCCAGGACACGAGAGTCCCTCCACCATCACCATGCAACCGCGCGCACACACACACACACCACACTTCACAGACACCCCACGCAGCAGGATATGAGAGCCCCTCCGCCACCAGCATGCAATTGCGCATGTGCACACACACCATGCTACACACACACACCACCTGCGTCAGGACATGAAAGCCCCTCTGCTGCCAGCATGCAACCACACATACACACCCACCACACCCACCACACCACTCTCACCATGCATACCAGGACATGAGAGCTCCTCCACCACCACCATGCAATCACACAAACACATGAACACCCCACACTACACACTACATACACCATGTGCACCAGGACTCAAGAGCCCCTCTGCCACCGCCATGCAATCACACAAACACATACACCACACTAAACACACCCCATGTATTCCAGGACGCAAGAGCTCCTCCGCTGCCACCATGCAATCGCAGAAACACAAACACACCCCTACACCCCACACACACTACAACACCCTCATATGCTAAACACATGCCAGGATGCAAGAGCTCCTCTGTCACCATGTTTAGAAAGGACTTGAAGCTTTTCCACATTTCTACCCCCAGTGTGTTGATCAGCTGCCCAACAGAAAGCTTTGATTAGTTGGGAAGTTTCCTATTATCAGGGTCCAGGGCATGGGCAGCAGGTTCTAGGAGCAGAGACACCAGGGCTGGGTCAGGAACATAAGAGACAGAGTCCAAAGTCCAGACAGGGTAAAAAAATAAGCTAAAATCAAAATCCAGGATCAGAGCACGTAATTAGGAGCCTAGAGGGCCAGAGGCAAGGTGAGGTCCAGGAAGGGAGTGCCAGGTCAGGAACACAGGAATCAGAGGTCAAGCAAGCCAAAGTCCAAAAACAGTCCAAGGTCAGAACATGTACCAGATACCCAGGGGCACAGCCAAGAGGCAAGTGAGGATCCAAACAGGAGTATCAGGTCAAGGCAAGGGAGCAAGGTCTGGAAGCAAGGAGCAGCTACTGACACCACAGAAGACCATGTTAAGGTGGCTAAGACTGAGGGTCCAACACCACTCTTAAACAGCAGTCCCCCTGGCTGCTTCAGGTGTGCTGCATGATTGCAGCTGCATCTGATAGTTTGGCCCTGGTTCTTCCAAAACTCCCACAGCTGCGGTCTGAGTCTGCAAAGAGGCTGTGACCGCTGCTGCAGCCAGGGGTCTAGTCCTGCAAGCAGAGGCAGATCCTAACACCTAAGCAGCCAATCAGCACACTGAAAATGGCAACATACCCAAGATAATTTTATATACACACACAAATATATACACACATAGAGAGAGGGGGGGCGGTAGATATACCCACCTCTCCCTGTGGATTAAGGTAGGGAACAACACAACCACACACAAACATAATATTAGTTAGAAACACATATCAGTTAAAACATTTATCAATTTAAAAGATCAAGTAAAATCAAGACATTTTAAAACAGTCAACACACAGTTTAAAATTCACGCTTTAAAATCATCTGAATAGGCCTGCCAGAAGAGACTGGTCTTTAATGCTGATTTGAATTCAGACAGCATATTTGGCTGTTGTATCTCTTCTGGCAGACCATTCCCGAGTCTAGGGGCAGCTGAAGAAAAAGTCCTTTGGGTGACAATCGCCAACCTAGTCCTACCTGGCTGGAGCAAATATCCCCTAGAGGACCGAAGTGTACGGGGTGGATTATACGATAGAAGGTCATCCCCTAGGTAACCTGGACCCAAACCGTGTAGGGCTTTAAAGGTAATAATAAATAAATAGGTAAATAAATGGCAATAAGCAACATTTTTACTTTGCCCAGAAACTAATTGGCAGCCAGTGGAGTAATATTAATATTGGTGTAATATGATCACTCCTGGGTATACCAGTGACAAATCTAGCTGCCATGTTTTGAATCAACTGAAGCTTCCGAACTTGGTACAGAGGTAGCCCAACCTACAGCATATTGCAAAAGTCCAGCCTTGAGGTTACAGTACTAGCATGTGCACTACCATCTTTATTTTTATATATATATATATTGTTTTTTTTTATTGCTTCAAAATTCATGGCACTTTAGTATTAGTAAAACAATATTACAGTTATTATATATACACTTTTCACATAAATTATACTTTCCAATATACATCCTAAACATCCTAACATCCTTACTACACTTCACTCCTTATCATTAAATTCCACCTTTTACTTCCTTCTCAACCTACTTTCCTCTTTCCAATCAATCCCCTTTCTTATCCCACACTTACGCTTTACCTTCTCACATACTTTCTCCTCCTATATAGTCATCCATCCTTCTGACTCCCCTTGTTCCTCTCCCGTTTGAGTTGTTTTTTAAAAAACTTAAATCACTTTTTCATTTTCTCTCTTAAATTATAACATATTTTTACACATGCTATTTATAACATTATTTACAATTCTTTAACCTTCCTCTTACATATACATCAGTTTTAAAATTTACTGAAGATTTCGCTTTCTTGTCTCAGTGTCATTTTGACCTTCCATATTATATCTTCCTCCATTCTCTATTAGATCTTTTATCTCTGTCCTTTTATTTTACTCTACAAAGTTCCTTTCATATTCCATCTTTTCTTCCAGTATTCTCGGATTGGAGACCATTCTTCTTCCATCTTCGTTATCTTTTTCTTATTAATAATAAATGTTAGTTTATCGTTTTCTCACAAATCATTAAGTTTAAGTAACCAATCATCTATTGAGGGGATTCCTTTTTTCTTCCAATTGGCTGCTAATGTTAATCTCACCGCTGTTATTGAATACAGTAGCGTTCTCCAATATTGCCAGGTAAATTTCTTCTCCAAATTTGATGTTATGTTTAACAAATACAACTTTGGATCCATTACAAATTATACATTAAATATTTTTTGAATCATTTTATGGATTTTTACCCAAAATTTTTGAACTGTTGGGCATCCCCACCACATGTGGTACATTGTACCTATATCTTTCTCACATTGCCAACATTTATTATCTTTAATTTTATACATTTTACTGAGTCTTGATGGTGTTAAATACCACCTATTAACTACCATCTTTAGGAGGGAAAAATCTTCCCTCCCTGTCCAGTGCCTCTGAGGGAAGGTTTAATGGATGGCATAATTGTGTTGTTGTTATTTTATATTTTGAATTAAGTCTTGGGGGTCCTCAGCAGCAAAAGATATTTAAAGGGAGTCTCTGGTTAAAAAAAATAACGGTTAAAAACCACTGGATTGCATCATCTGCTATAGTCCATCAGGATCCTCTGAGGATATCAGAGGCTGAGGTAATTATTTTATGTCTGGCTATGATCTCCCTGCTTGCCTCGATACACAAATAGGCATGGATGTGGGGCTTTAGCAGCTGCATGGAAGGACTAGAGTAGGCTTTGGTCACTCTGGATGGAGGAAGGGAATGCAGTGACCGAAAATGGACATATGCAGGCGTAGGGTTAATTTATGCCTGTGTAAGCTACTAATAGGATACCAGCCTCTGAATGGAACTTGTCAAGTTTTGTCCCATTCTCTCATGGATTCTAACAGTTGTTTTAAGAAGTAATGAAAAAGCAGCAACCAACAGAACCAATAATGCACCAAGTTACTCTCTTTTACGTTGAAACAACACATTATTCTCTAAACACTAATGAGTAACGATAATTGCTTTTTAAAAGTAACTTTCAAAGCTCTGCATATTTGTAGTCTTGGGTTAACTCATTCAGCTGCAGGCTTCTGCCTGCACTAATTTAATTTATTAATGGGTGTGGGGGATACTTGTTCAAACTTACACACTATTGTCAGAGATGATGGTGCATTGGACTTGGATGGATGACGGAGATTCCACATCCTTGCCTAGCCCAATGCTCACTAAACCAGGGCCAACTGTTCAGCCTACTGTAGCTCACAGGGTTATTGTAAGGATAAGTTGCTGGGGAGAACCAAAAATATTATCCTATGTTCCTTGGCACATTCAGGTTTTTAAAGAACAGGATGGAATGCTGAAGGTAACAACATGAAGAAGACTCACCAGATATGGTAAACAGCAGTTATTAGAACCCTCCACAAACATTAGGAATAACACATGAACCAATCAATTTGGGATCTACTCAGATGTGAGATTAATAAGGCTTGATCCAAAGTAAATGGGTATGGAATACAGCTTCAATTTAATTTATTTAAAAACAATTGACAAATAAAATTACCTGTACTGGGTTACTCTCTTTGTTTACAGACTAAAAACCTTAATAAAAAAAAAAACTATTTTTTTTTCATCAAGCAGTTTGTAGGATGAAAAAAATGGAAAGGCATACACAAGGTATCTTTGAACTGTTGATACAAGAATTTGTGGTATCTTGGCTCACACGGAAAAAGTAACAAAACAGGCTGACATCTCAAGAAATGAACTCTATGATTCATACTTTATTGTAGTCTCCATTTATTTCTTTTATTAATATAAACAAAAGTGAGCTTGACCCACCTGTTTCTCATGTCGGTCTTTGGAGTGACATCTTAACTCAAAGGCTACCAAAAAAAAGGGGTATATTACTAAGGAATGCTGTCTGATTGTACATTTTATTTTGTTCTGCTGAACTTTGTTAAGTTATATTACTTTCAATAAAAGTTTTTAAAAAGAATTCCAGCCTAAGGTTCCATTCTTGTGCATGTTCCCCTAAGAATGAGTCACATCCTACATTCAATGAGCATACATTTACAGGACCACTCTTAGTTTTACTCACAGGCTATAATGGAACTCTTGCGTATGTTTAGGCTTTTATCTTAAGAGCCAGCTGCAGAGAAGTGCAGAAAGGTACAGCATACAGTATGAAGACATGAATTCGAAGGCTTTCCTGGCCGGCATCCATAGGTTTTCCGTAGTTTTTTTCGAGGCTTTGAGGCCATGTTCTGGAAGAGTTTATTCCTGACATTTCGCCTGCATCTGTGGCTGGCATCTTCAGAGAATGGTGGTGTAGGGGATGTGTGGGGTTTATATACTTTGAGCCCCTGTTGGAGATTATATGTACCTTTGTGTATTTGGATGGCTAGTTCCTGGGGGAAGTTATGCAAGGAGGATTAATGTCTATTTAGCTAATGGTCCACTGTCTGCTGGGAATCTCCCTCTCCCTGGGTGGAGTTCATTTGCATGTGTTGATTTTTGATTTGGTGTTTTTCAGGACTGGTAGCCAAACTTTGTTTACTTTAAGGGTTTCTTCTTTCCTGTTGAAGTTGTCCAGGTGTTTGTGGATTTCAATAGCTTCTCTGCGCTTTCTGACATGATAGTTGTTGGCCTGGTCCAGAATTTCAGTGTTTTCAAATAACATTTTGTGTCCAGGTTGGTTTATCATTGTGTTCTGCACAAAGGTACATATCTTCTCCAGCAGGGATTCACAGTATATAAACCCCACACACACCGTACACCACCATTCTCTGAAGATGCCAGCCACAGATGCAGGAGAAACATCAGGAATAAACTCTTCCAGAACACGGCCTCACAGCCCAGAAAAAAACCCATGGAAAACCTATAGTTTGAAGATGCTGTGGCGATGCCCCTTCTGTTTCCAAAGGCTAGAAATAGTTTTTGATAAACAGGATGGTCTTGTCAAATTGCAAACTGTAATTGCAAACACAAATTCCTGCCAAGAACAAGATACAGTCTCAGCAGCAGATTTTGGCAGATCAGTCCTTTTTGACAGGCACAAAAGCAGGCCAGGTTGCTTTTTGTCAGATCAACTGGCAGCCCTCAGACCTCTTCAGGCTACATTTCTGCTGCCACTTTGCAGAAGCAGATGTGGATAAGATGACCATCATCGACACTTGAGTAGAGAAGC
The DNA here is from genome assembly GCA_030847615.1 of Gambelia wislizenii. Classification (NCBI taxonomy): domain Eukaryota; kingdom Metazoa; phylum Chordata; class Lepidosauria; order Squamata; family Crotaphytidae; genus Gambelia; species Gambelia wislizenii. The sequence continues at coordinate 267,497,684 of JAUMIR010000002.1, forward strand.
CCCTCTCCCTAGCATTGTTTCAGAGCTTGCCTTTCCTTTGGGAGATCATGTTTGATCAACAATGCTGGGAGGAAGGTGAGGTCATCACAGTCGCTGCTTGAAAGTTCTCACATCTCAGTGATGAAGTAGAGAGAGATGTAGAGTGGTTTCACTGATCTTGTTCTTTGTTAGTATATCAATTTCCTCCTCTGTTTATTTTTAGATTTAGATGGTTGGTATTTTGCTATTTGGTGAGGGTGGGCTTCTGCTGCATTTATTTAAAATTATTTAAGAGGAGAAGCACAGGATTTCTCTCTTACCAGATAAACAGGCCAGATGTAACTCTGTTTTATTGCATATTTCCCCTGTATTAATGATATACGGTATATATACTAGTTTTGGAGTTAACCGCCAAAATGATCAGAAAGCTTGAGAAGCCTGTAAATAGCCATGTTATCTGACTGGCTGTGATATGTTTCCCTTGCCCTTACACCCCAAAAGTAAAATGGAGGAAAGTTTGGTCTTTAAAAAGAAACAAACATTTTTTTGTTGGGGGGGGGGAATCTTTCCAGTTTCCCCTTGTGAATGCTGAAGTTTAATATTCATCAAAATCCTATTCCAAATATTCATCCTTAGCCAAGCCTTGAGACTTAGATTGTATCCTCACCTTCCATTTTTAATACACAGTCACATCTCAGCATAGGTTCAATGAAAATCCTTGAGCCACACCACTAATTTCCCACCAGTAGCTAGACTCAGTTGCTCCCAGCAGGCAGTCATTGGAATTGCTGGTTTTTCTATCTCCAGCTCAGATCAGGTAGCAGACAAAATTGTCTTCAGATTGTGCAGAAGAGTCAGTGCACACTCCTTTGTCAGGAAACACTATGTAGCTTTCTTATGAAAAGATCATGAAATTGATGGAGAATAAAAAAGGGATGGCTAGGCTGAAATAGAAACTCATAGAAAAAGGTGCCAGAATAGGATTTTTTGGAGCAGAGAATAGAATGCTATCAGAGCTAAATAAGAAACTAGAAGAAGCCCAAAACCAGATTATGCACTTGAAGGAGGAGAAAGGAAAACATTAGAGATGCTCCAATCGGTTTTCAAACTATTAATTTTGCACAAAATACAATTTGCATGAGTTCATTCGTGCCATGACCATAATTTACCCCAGAAGCTGTATGTTCTATAGTATAGTATAGAACTATAGTATAGTAGCTAATACTAAACATAATGGCATTTATAAAAATGAATTTTTAAAAATAAAATGATAGGGGAGTTCTCAAATGCACTCTATCTTGAGTTCAGAGATTCTACAAAGGGGTTATCTCTTTTTATGTAAGCAGCTTCCCAGAGGCCAACAATCTTTATAGACAAGTGAGGATCTGAACCTGCTTTTCTTTGGTTCAGCCAAAGAACTCACAGCTGCGCCTGCTGCTGTTAAGAAAAGCACTATATTTTATCAAGAGTCACCTAATATATCTTACTGTTTATTAGAGCCAACCCAGTCCTGTGAGTGCAGGTAGGAACCATGTACTTTGTTTCATTTATTCTTACTCTGCTACAAAATCACTTTCACAGGGTCACACAAAGGTGTAGCATCACAATTACTTATTATACTTGTGTTCTACTTTAATACAGCATTGCCTTTGCTCACTGGAAAGAATTTCCTCAAAATATCTTTTCTTTCAGCCTCTATGCTTTTCAGTTTCTAGGATCCTCAATTAAACAAAGACAGTTTCACAAACTCTCCTCTAAGCTTTAAGCTATGCACATAGCACATATTTAGAAGAGGCATCTTTAAATGATGCAAGAGTTCCCATACCCTCCAACTGTCCCAATTTGGCAGGGGCAGTCCTGATTAATCCTCTGCCATCCCACTTTCTCAGCTGCTTTTAAATGTCCCAGTTTCTCTCTCCTCTTTCCACTTCCACCCTTTGTCCTCAGCTCACTTAAACTGCTGCAAACTGAGTTCAAAATGCAAAAGTAGTTTGCACTTTGCAGGGGGAGAGGAGAGGAGGGTGTACAATCTTGCACTTCCCAGTAGGCTCAGGCAAAAGCAAACTGCTGCAGCTTGCCAACCTTGTGTGTTTTTTCTTGTTAATAACTTTTGCCATCTTGACTCTGATATTGCTTGGCCACACACATCCTGGTTTTCATCTGTGAAAAGTTGGAGGGTATGCATTCCCTTCTCAATCCAAAGGTTGGTTGGTTAGTTGTTGTTTAGAAAAAGCAACAGGAAATCACAATAGAAAAATAACACAATGTGTTATTTTAGAGACACTGCCAATTAAAAATAATTACAGATTACTCCTAATGCACTGTAGAGAATAATGAAAACAAATTACAGTACATTTAAATGTAGCTTTCCAAGCTCTGCCATTTACTGAACTATGAAAAGTTCCATGTAGTAGCTGCTGTTAAAAGTACTGTACAAGAACAGACCAGAATGTTCTCTTTCTGTCTAGATGGCAAACCTACTTCAAGAGCAAGCAAGCAGCTTCAACAAAATGCTTGGGCAGAAGAGAAAACAGGCCAGCCTGACATAGCTGAGGCATTGTCTGGTCTTGCCACCAGGGGCAAAGTGACACTCTTTGGGAGGTGGGGAGAGACTAGTGCAGCAAACGTTTCACAGATGGAAACCATGTGTGGCCAAGCAACATCAGAATGGGGTCAAGATGGCAAAAAGTTATTAATGAGGAAGAACAGGCAAGCGAGGAGATGTTGCAGCAATTTGCTTTTGCCTCAGCCTACAGGGACAGGTATGATTCCATCCCCTCCTCTTCTCTCCTCCCCTGCTAAATGAGTGCAAACTATTTTTGCACTTTGAATTCAATTTTAAGCAATGGAAGTAAGGTGAGGAAAAAGGGAGGAAGCAAAAGAAACTGAGACATTTTAAAAGCAACGGAAAGAGGAATAACTGTGACTGTCACTGGCAAATCGAGAAACTTTGTGTGTGTGGGTCATTATGGGGCTGTTGCCCTTGTGTATGTCGTTTGTGTGGAAATGGGTCCTCTCGATCTTACAAAGGGAATGGAAAGAATGCCCTAAGGTCAAATGCTGGCAGGACTAAACTTGCTGGTATCAAAGGGGGAGGCAGAGATTGCAGACCCTCTGTGTTGTCATTTATCTCAGGAAAGTAAAAATAAACAGCATGGGATTCTTTCAGCCCCTTCACAGCAGCTTGGCTTGTAGGAGTCATCAGACACAATGATCAAATAAGGGAGGAAAGGAAGAATGAAGTAAAACAATCAGAATGCTAGAAATTTTCCTCACAGTAAATATATGCTAAGTAACAAAGTTATACGAACAGGCTGAATATCCCTTATAGAATTCCAAAATCCAAAATTGTCCACATGGGTAGCTGAGATAGTGGAGATTATCAGATGCACTAAATATGGTGTTATCAAGATGCCAGGAGATCGCTAAAGGGCTCCCTTTTCAGATGGCATTGTTCCCATCTTGTCATGCATCTGTGCTGCTGCCATTTTGCCGGCACTGCTTTTTATTGACAGGCTAAGCCGTCAATGGATCCCCCATTCCGATTCTGTCACAGAATGTCCTGCGTCTGAAAAGATGCCCCACTATGCTGGCGCAATGCCAGTGTCAATGGGAGGTCCATGCCAGAGCACGTCTGGGTAAGATTGGGACATCAAGGTAAGTGACACACTTTTTGTACCCTCTCCGGGTTACTTGTTATGTTTTAAGTGTGTTTTTGTGCTTGCTGTCACTTTTTGACTTTTATTTTGTTTTTGTTTTAAATTAAATTTTAATTTAAACATACAAATTATAAACCCAACCAATACAACAATTAATAATTAACATATAAGTGATTCCCTCCACCCTGGGACCTCAACCTTACATTCATCCTTCTTTCCAAAATTCCATTGTTTCCAATATTGGTTTGTTCCCCTCCCCTTTATTAATACAAATTCTAAGAACTTGCCCCATTTCTCTCATCTTTTATTTTGCTTTTAATGTTTGAATTTCCAGTGCGCTTGTCATCTCATGAGAATGGCCAGGATTTCAAACCAGAAGTGAAAGGAGCTCCATTCAAGCTCCATTCACTCCTGGGCAGACATGGATGTGCAATGAAGGTAGGTCTGAAACTTTGGGTTATTCTGCCGAGACAGGGGCCGGAAACGAGATTGCAGGACAGGAACCCTTTTTTTGTTCCTGTCTGATAATCTCCAGTGATACCTTTGCTTTCTGGTTTTTGTTTCATGCACAAAATTATGAAGAATTTTGTGTATAAAATTACCTTCAGACTATGTGTATGAGGTATATATGAAACACAAATGAATTCTGTGTTTAGACTTGAGTGCCATCTTCAAGATACAGTAGGACCCCTGTATCCACTGATTCATCACCCACTGATTCAATTATCCATAGGACACAAAACAGCACACCTACCATAGAGTCCATGTGTCCTCTCTAGCCATTTCCTAGGCCCTCCGAGCAACTCTATGGTATTTTAAACCAGAAGTCCCATTATTTTCAATGGTGTTCACTATTATCCATGGTTTTTGTTATCCATGGGCCCCCCCAGAACCAATCCCCAGCAGATACAGGGGTCCTACTGTATCTTATTATGTACATGTAAGTATTCCCAAATTCTGAACAATCCAAAATACAGAACACTGATGGCCCCAAGCATTTTGGATAAGGGAGACTCAACCTTTACTAATAACATTACTGGAAAAGACATAAAGGTTGTGGTGAACATAATAGGAAACACCTCAGGTTCAAATCAACATAGATGTGTAAAGTTGTTCAAAAGCTCATCACTGAAGCTAGCAGATCTCTTTAAAATCCAAATAAATCCTTTCAGACTAAGTCCCAATGGAACAGCAGCCCATTAATTCATTTTGGATTATTTACAGGAAATGCATCAGCAGAAAAAGATGCCTATTATGCTCCATTTGTAAAGCAATCAATAATGATCCACATGTACTGGACTTCCTAAAAAGAGATGGCATGTTTCCTGTTATTGAAAACAATTAGCCAAAATTTTAACTAGCTTTATAAACAATAAATACAATAATAGTTCATAGTTACTTAAAAGCTGCTGTGTTTTGCTAGCAACAAATACGTACTTCAGACTCCTTAACATCAGTTGGAACAACCCAATAAAAAACAATTTGTGATGTTTCTAATCAGAGGAGTGCAGCTTCTCACAAGTTCAACCTAAATGTGAAGTGTGAAAGGTCTAGAGCAAAGGGAGAGCGGGAAAAGAACACTAGCTTATATATAAATGTGCAAAATATACAAATTCAGTTCTTCATTCATCTGAGAACTCTCCACAGCAACAACAAGAAGTGGTCCTCAAATTGTCAGAACCACTGTATACTAAGGAGATATCTCCTAAGAGTATACCTTGTATTTTCTAAGTACACATTCCTATAAATCACACTCCTAAATTCTGTGATATAGTTATTGCTTTGCTTCCAATTACCGCATTGTGAATAATTTCCTCTTTATGGACAGATTATGTGGGCATTCTTCAGGAGATAAATGTAGAGTGTGGCAGGTTGTTATGCACGTTAACCGTTCAACACTATTCTAATTTATATATGAGGGATGGGCAAAGAGTGGCCCTCCAGATGTTGTTAAACTGCAACTCCCATTAGTCCTAATAATCAACACTGATGGTGAGGAATGCTGAGAGTTACTGTTCCACAACATCTGGAAGGCCACATTATTCCTACACCTGAAAAAGTATTATCTGTATCCTATACTGATTACTGCCTCCCTCAGAAGTCTGGTTACATGAAAATACTCCCAGTTCTCTGTACAACTCTGTACAAGTCAGACAGCTCATGAGGTTGCCTTTAAATAGCCAGAGTCTTGGCATGAAATGAGGCCACAACCTATCTGGTGACTTGTGCTAGTGCAACTGGGGGCTAGGACAGCATCAGTACACCTTGGAGCATTGTGTAAGGAAGAATCCAGTACCTCCTTGAGCAACACCTTTCCCCTGGCTGTGTAGTAGCAGCCAGGCAGCAGCGAGGTGTAATTCCTCTCTCTTGGCCACCAATTAGCCATGGAGGTGTGCCCTGGGCACTGTCCCACTGTCATTGCACTCAGGAAAAAGGACTAGGATTTGCCCTTCCTGGCCTCCAGCATACGTTTGCTGGTAGAGTGACTAATAGGATCTTGGCCACAGTTCAGACCAGAAGAGTCCTCTCTCCAGGAATAGATTAGCAAGTTAATCTTCTCCCATCGTACCATTTTGTTCTGCTTACCTCCCTTTGATTCTACTGTATTTAATTCTGTTGTTTAATTCTAATTCTCCCTGGTTTGGAAAGGTCATTCTAGAGTACTCACAGAAGGAGCTTCAGTTTTCATTAACCAGAATAATTTGGGATCATCTACAGTCTTGGTTGTCTGACTGTCTCATCCTTGAGTCCAAGTGAATTACCTGAACATGGGTTGCAAAACAGAACCATAGGGGACCTCGGTATATTTTTCCATCATGAAAATTATCCATAAATTCTTACTTCTGCCTGTTCTTTAACTGAATTTCTGATCCACAAGAGGCCCTGTTCTCTTATCCTATAACTTTTAAGCTTAATTGACAGCTTTGGGTAATTTGGTCAAAACCCTTTTGAAAGTCCAGAATCAAACACAGAATCATAGGGGTTGTCCACAAGGTGAAAAAACTCCTCACAGAATTCACGCAGAAAACGAGCTGTCTTAATGGGATCCCACATTGTCTCATCATATTGTGAAGGAGGGGTAAAAAAAGAGGAAGAAGTATGTGAGAAAAGCATTCGCAGCTTTTCCTGACTTTAAAAAAAAACCTCCAGAGATATGGACATTTTCGCTCATTATAACAAGTGATTCGACATGAATCGCTTCCCCATACAAGACTAAGGGCAAACCTGATTGGCTCGATGAGCACAGGGGGCAGGGCTGGGTTACAGGGCAAGCACCCACTACTGCTATATTGGATTTTTGCCTTAGTGAGTGATCGTAGGTTTGTGCCATCTTTCTCTCTCTCTCTCTTTGGAAAGGTAGAATATCGCTTGTGTGCACCATAGAAATCATATTTTTTTAAAAAGTTCAGTGGCAGCAGATTCAAAAACACAAGTAATCGACTCACACTAGCCATCTCAGCTACTGGCATGTGAAGTTTATGGGGTCTGTAAAACCATTAAGACAGGTTGCAGCTGCTGCGACATGCTATTACTATGGAGCAGTCTGTTTTTTTCCTTCATGTAGACAAGCCCCCAGAGTTGCAAGGGACCACATGGACCATCTGATCCAAGCCCCTGCCATGCAGGAATGCACAACTAAAGCACTCTCAGAAGGAAGTCATCCAATTTCTGTTTAAAAACCTCCAGAGAAAGAGAATACACCTCCCTCTGGGGCAGTCTACTCTACTCTTGGACAGCTCTTACAGTCAAGAGGTTCTTTCTAAAGTTTAGGTGGCATCTCTTTTTTTGTAATGTAAATCCACTGGGTTCTGTTCTGACCTCTGGAGCAGCCAAAAACAAACTTGCTCCATCTTCTACATGACATCCTTTCAAGTATTTAAATGTGGCTGTTTTATAACTTCACAATGCTCTCTTCTCTAAGCTAAAAATACCCAGCCCCCTAAGCTATTTCTCAAAGAGCTTGGTTTCCAGACTTTTTGCCATCCTACTTGCCCTGCTCTGTACATGTTCCAGCTTGTCAATATCATTTTGAATTGTAGTGTCCAGGGCCCTTTCACACTAAACAATTATAGCACAATGATTCTGCTGCCACTGCCATGGCTGCCTCATGTGCACTCATGGGATTTGTAATCTGGAGAGGCACTACAGCTCTCTGGCAGAGCATTCTTAAATACCCATCCCTAAATTATAAACCTCAAGATTCCATAGGATATTAACATGGCTGTCAAATTGAAATTATAGCACTATAATTATGTAGTGTGAAAGGCCCCTAGAACCAGACGCAGTATCTGGTCAGGTCTGGCCAAAGCAGATAGAGTGGGACTATTACTTCCCTTGATCCGGACACCATATTCCTGTGGATGCAACTGAGAATTGGATTGACATTTTTGGTTACATGACTCATGTGACCAAGTAAGGCCCTTAGATCTTTTTCACATGTACTGTTCTCAAGTCAGAAGTCTCTCGTCCTATATTTCTGCATTTCATCTATTGTGTCATCCCGATCTACAAGTCTGCTAACAATCTGAAAGACTTCCAAAACACTAGCAAGGCAGCACTTCCCGGTGCCAAAACCATGCTGATTTTTCCTAGCAAGACCTTTTCTTCTATATGTTTAATAATTCCATCTTTAATGATACCTCCCACCAAGTTAAGCCAACATGCTGCAATTTCCTAGATCCAGGGGAAAGTTCTTGAAAATTGGTATTACGATGACTACCTTCCAATCCTCTCATCAGGCAACCAATTTTAACAGTAACAACAACATAGCAGCTCATCAGTTCCTCAGCACATGCTGTGAACCAGAGAAAACTAAAAGCTGACCTTGACAGTGACCCTAAAAAAACCCAACAAAAACAGAGGCATTGCTCTTGCCACTGAGTAACTACTAGGGATGCAGGTGACATCTGCCACAGAATCTGCTGGTACCAAATTCTCCCTGTTCTGAAGGGGCAGCATCCTTGCAATGCCAGACTACCACATCTCAGTGGAATCTGTGTCCAGGTGGGAAGGATCTGCTGCCCTTGATATTTATGGAGTTATTTATGTTCATACCTATGGAAAACATTGCACTACTTCTGAAAATGACGTTGGAAGAGAGAAGCAGCCCATTTTAGTGTATTCAAACACATATAAGTGACTTTGTATTGGCATACCTTGTAGAAATATGTGGACAAATTTGTGTATTATTTTCTGCCCCAAATATGTTAGGGAGGGTTTAGAAAAAGTGCTCTGCAGATGAAGGCAAGGATGAGAATACCTGACCTTCTGGGGCTGATTATATTTGAATCATACATAATTTGCAGTTATACCTTGATTTCATTTATGTTTCCTTGGAAGTCTGTCTTAGAGAGGTTTACTTCCAAGTAAGTGTGCACATGAGATTGCCACATCAGCCACTAATCTAAACACATCTGAAGATGAGAGAATCAGGTTCCACCTCTTGTCCTTTTTACTAGAACTTTTGTATTCCTTAATGTATAACAAAAAAATTGAATTAACCTACCTGGAAGTAAGCACAACTGAATTTGTAGGAAAATTGTTTTTAAGTAAAACACATGCATGTGAATTGTTAATCCTTAATAGAGCAGACCCATTGTAACAATACCCATAATCCCCAATTGCAAAACCTATCACCCCACACTTACAATTAGCAATAATGTGATATTAATCTGATCAACCATGGGCCTTTCATAGGCTCACGGGAAACAAAGAAAAGCTGGGACTGGCACTTACCAAGCCAAGAAGGGCCCCCACAAATTCTCCAAACATTCACACCTCAATACAACCAGTCAACATCTCTTTTGATGTAGGAAAAAGTTCTTCCTGCCTTGTGGCTAGAAAGGCAGACATTCATCTATACTGTTGGAAGTTTTCATTGCCATGCTAAATCTGTTCATCTTCCACATATCTGCATGTCAGTAGGAAGGTAGCCTGTCAGTCATCCAGCCCAAAGATGCCCCAATTCCCCAGTTCCTGGCTAGTCCAGAATCCCTTTGTTTACATTGATGGGAACTATCTGAAGACAAATGTTTCTATTATCCAGGTGGCACCTTCAAAGGGTATTTTACCTATAAAAACCCCTCGAAAGCTCAGTTTGTTGGTCAATCCCACTTTCCTCCTGAACCCACATCACTCTGTTCCATTCAATTCTCCCTCCTCCTAACCCCTGGCCTTCCTTCTGAATCCCACTAATGCCTCCCTGACCCCTGGCCGGCTGCCAGCTGACTCAGGTGCTTTCTTTCTGGCTTCTATCATCAGTCCCTTTTCTAAGGTCCGCCCACCCCGCTTTTGGTGCGATTGTTGTTGCTGCTGCTACTCGAGAATAATTCCGCTTCTCATGAGGAGAGTCTAGCTTCAGGATCAGGTGCAGTATTATCCCTAAAGCCTTAGCCTAAACCTATTGCTAACTATTTCCTGCCTTACTTCAATAGTCTTATTTACTTGATTAAATGAATGTATGTGTGAGTGTGTTTGAATGTCCTTTAAGTCAGTTCAATAAAGTTTCATCAGTTATCTGTGTCCTTGACTCTGTGTTTATTCCTGGCCCCACTGGTATAGACAGGGTTAAAGATTCCAAACCTTACACAGCCTCTTGCATGTGAGTTAATTCCCCAGTATAAGACTTTACACATGGACATTTTCCACAGACATGAGAGTTTTGCGTAACACCTCTGATTCAACCTATGTTTTGTAAAACCTGTGGATTTGCCTATGTGTTGACATACCAACCACTGATTGAATAGGTCTCCTGTAGTTGGTACCAAGTAACTGTGTGTCAACCATGGTTAGATTGTGCTGTTCTTTATACTGTAAGGCTTCAGTGCTGGGAAGAACACTTCAGACTTTCTAACCAATTGCCAATAATGTTCCTCAATGAGGACATTGACCTTTTGTGCCATTACAACTGACTGGACTTGATGAAAAGCAAAACTGATACATCAGAGTAGTTAGAAGTAGACTAGCTTGCATCAGATAACTCCTGGTTAAATCAGAAGACCTGGCAGCTTTGATGGCCCTGGGGAGAACACAATAACAAAATCATAGGATGGGAAAGAGTCCCAAGGATATGCAGAAAATCCAGAGTAGTTCTGGCAGATAGCCATGCAAGCTCTGTTTAAAAATCTCCAACAAATAAGAGCCCACCATCTTTGAAAGTAGTCTGTTCCATTATTGAACTGTTCTGCCTTTTCTCTCTCCCCCTCTCTTCTATTAGCATTTTATATGGTTCAATTGGCTGGGTTATTTATTTAAATATGCCTCTTTGTCTGAGCTCAGATAAAACCGTTTATATATCTCTTTCCTGGAAGAAATATTACTAGTATTTACATCTTACAAATCAGGGTTTTCAGTCTGGGAAACAGCATTACATTGAGATAGTTCCAGCTAATGTTGCTTGTGAAACCCTTCTGGAAAACAGAGCAGCATCTGACTTTAAAGAAACTTAAACACCTGGATAGATCCAAAGTTGTTCTGGTCTGTGAGCAGCTGATATGGATATTTTACTCAGTTCTTGCTCAAGCACCCACCAAATCATATGACAGTATTTGTTATGTGTTGCTTTGATAGACAGAATAGGGAGATTATCTGATGCAGCTAATGTGGCGTTAAAAGCAAAAGGATGCCAATATCACATGACATCATCCTTTTGCATTCTGCTGTCGTTATTGTAGCATTTCTTTTTATTGATGGGCTGGAGCTGTCAATGGATCACCTGTCCTGTTTTGGTGCTGGCATTGCACCGTTTTTGACTAATGAATATAGCGTCAATGGGCAGTCCTGCCAGAACACGTCTGGGTGGGATTGCGAGAACCAGGTAGGCTGCCCTCTTTTTTGCACCCTCCCCGGGTTGTTAATTTTTTTTGTGTGTGTGTGTATGTGCTTTTGTGAACTTTTTTGTATTTTTCTTTTTCTTTTTCTTTTTGAATTTCCTGCCCTTGCGCCTTCTTGCAAGAATGGGTGGGATTTCAGTCCAGGAAGTGAATGGAGCTCCATTAGAGTTCTGTTCATTCCTGGGCTGCCTTTGGGTGGAAGGTAAGTAAGTCTGATGGGGAGGGTGATTGCGTCGGGACAGGGACAGGTCTAGAGACTGTTGGACAGGAACACTTTTTGTGTTCCTGTCTGATAATCTTCTAGCTGTGCTGATAGAAAGAAAAATGGATAAAGCATGGAAGAAGCTCATGTGCCAAAAGAAACAGGGGGAAACAATACCGCATTGTACAAATAGTTTCTTACCTATCTTACTGGAAACAAGCTGGCATCCTGTTAGTGACTTACAAAGATGTAAGTCCAACATACACACCTGCATAACTCACTTTTTGGTGACTGCAAAAGTCAGAATTCTCTACCAACTGTGCAATGATCAACACACACACCCAAAACCCACCTTTTAAGCTGCTAGAGCTCCCTCCTCAACAGATCCATTTATTTGCTGGTGGAGTGGGGCAATGGAGGAGCATCCAACATAGCACTACATCATCTTCTGGGAGCCCTGGGAAGTCCCAGAGGATGCATCCAGCTATAGGAATACAGCTGGCTGCTGCTCCACTTGAGAATAGAACAGAATCTTTATTACGGTCATAGACCAGCACAGGTAAAAAGGGGATACAAAATAAAGGTGAAATCACAGGATAAAAACAGGCTAAAAGCAGTATTTAAAATGTTAGCTCCAGTATAACAAGACTAGGTTGACACTATTCTACTGCTGAGGACATTGTCGAATTTTAACCGCAGCTGCGCAGAATCTGGCAACATTATAAGTTGTTCCTGGGTTGGTGTCTGAAAGCAACAAGTTTATGTAGAATTGTCCAGTGTGCCCTTGATATTTATGCAACAGGGGTGAAATAAGTCTGAGACATATGTCCCTGTAGTATGAGCACTGGAGTAATACATGCTCTGTTGTTTCTAATTGGCCAGAGTTACAGGGGCATAGTCTGTCTGAGAAGGGGATCTTCTTGTATTGGCCTTCAAGGACAGCTGATGGGAGGGCATGTCACCATGCTAGAGTAAAAGCTCTGGATGTTTAGGTATATCAAGTGTCGCTATGTATGCCATAGGGGAAGCCAGATATCTGTTGGAGTCACTAGCAATAAAGGTTGGAGTAATGGCTAGATCCAGTTGTCGCTCTATATCGACCACCTGTTGTTTGATAGTTACTTTAGCCCTATCATATCCCAGGCTAAGCAGAAGATCTGGAGAAAAGCCCAGTGCTGAAATTTTAGTCACCACTGCCTGTTTCCATCTGGACTGGAAATCATCACTTATGGTTAGTGGAACAAGGCCGGTGGGAAAGAGGGATAGTCTGAGCCAGTAGTTGAGTATGGTCACCCCCACTCTGGCCTCCACTTTCATAAATCCTGACTCCAGTCTCAGAGCTGCGTTAGAGACACATTTTGGAGTTTGGAAAGCTGATCTTAAGAATTTGGATTGGACAAGTTCTAATGGAGCAGGATTGGGGAAGGGTCCCAATTGGGATCCATAAAGCAGTTGTGCTACTGGTTTGGCTTCAAAGAGTTTAAGCACTGCAGGTAAATAGTGGGCTCCTCTTGTCTTAAGAAATCTGAGAATGGTTGTTGTACTCCTCTGCGCATTGCAAGCAACATACTCCCCATGCTGCTCCACTTGCTCCCTCTCTCCATTCACCAGCTAGTAGATGGCCACATTGGAGGGCTGCCACAGTTTAAAAATTGGGTTGCAGAGGCAAGGGGGATGTTAGTTCTGCAGAGGGAAAAGTTAATTTTGCAGAGGGAACAACAAAAAAAAATTGTGTCTTTAAGATGCCTCAAGTCTGCTTTTTAAAAAGTGAATGCAGATTCTATAATGCTTGAGGGTTTTTTTTTTAAAAATCTTACTCTTCCTGATGCCAAAGGTGTTTGTGGTTGAGGCATTTAATATGCAAAATGCTTTATGTAAGTCTTAGTTTAGGGGTATCTTCTCCCATAGGTATCTGCTAGGGCCCTTAATTAAGCCACAGTTTTACTCTGAGGTCCAAAAAGAAAATTTGCTTAGCATGTTTCTAGAAGAGATAGTCCCTCAAATGGTGACAGATGCCTGTCTTGGCATAGCACATGGTTTTCCTCAACACACATCTTACATTTAGTATGCTTTGTTTTGCATTTGGTCATTGGAAGGTAAAACTGGAAGCTTAATTTGCAAGTCTGATAGCTAAGACAGTTATCTCTGAGGAAACACCATTATATGATAGAAAATGGGTTCATTACCCTTAATGTCTAATTTGACTGTCAGAGGCCTCCTCTAGGCACCCCTCCTGAAAGAAGATAGGCAGGTGGCTATAAAAGCAGGTGTCTTCTCACTTCTGCCCTCTGCCCACTCATGTGCGGTCTCCCACAGGAGGGTTGCCTGATGCCTTACCTATTCAATTCCAGGCAGGGAAAAGATTCTTTTCTCCCTCTTCTAGCTGTTTGTAATCCACTCAGATAACAACCATTATTGGTGGATTACAACTATAATAGAGTGGAGAACCATGCAGAATTGGCAGGTCCTGTTTAGATAATTGAGGTCACAAGCACTGCCATCTTGCCCTAGGACAGTTCACATCAGGCAGCTTAAACTTCTTAAATTTCCTGGAACTTAAATTTCCTGGAATGCCTTGTGATGGCACTACATTGAGTGGTCTGGTGGAATGGAGAAATTCAAATGCCACTTTCTAGCCACCAGTGGAATATGACTATCATATGCCCAAGTAGGCTCACCAACATAAAAGGTTATCTTCCTGAGGGCACGTTGCCCAACACCCCTTCAAACCTTGATCCAGCCTTGAGGAAAGCCATTGGCACTGTTCTTCTTTCATGATAGAGAAATAAGGCTGTGAGAAAGAAGCTTGCCCAACGTGAGTTCATGAACACCTAAAGACTGAGATTCCACAGTTGTGTCTAAAAAGGAATAATACACTTATTAGACTGAATGTTATACCTTAAACCTCTTGAGTCCCAACTAGAGCAAGCCCATTGACTCAATGTCATTTACATAAGTGTTAACTCATCATTCCACAATTGACTCAATGGGTCCATTCTAGTTAAGACCGCCTAAGTCTGTGTTTGTAGAAGGCAAAAACTGAGGGATCCTAGCTTAGAACCCTTCAAAAATGTCTTAAGCAGAAAATGTGCAAAGACAGAGTCCTGAATCCTCTTACATCCACACTACACAAATAATCCAGTTTGAAACTGGATTATTTGCCATGGCTCATATTCACTGGGGTTTGGTTTTAGGACCCTCCGTGGATACCAAAATCTGTGAATACTCAAGTCCCATTATATGCAATGGCATTGCAAAATGGTGTCCCTTATATAAGATGGTAAAATCAAGGTTTGCTTTTTGGATTATTATTTTTTAAAGAATATTTTCAAGCTGTGAATACGGTACTTAAATCTGTGGATACCAAATCCGTGGATATGAATCATGATTTTTGTAGTTTTATAAGGTCTTTAGCCTTCTCTGCCAAAGAGTGGTGGTGCTATACCAAACTACAAATCCCAGGATTCCACAGGGAGGAGCCATGGCAAATAAACCCGTTTCAAATTGGATTATTTGTGTAGTGTGGATGCAAGAGGATTCAGGACTCTGTCTTCCTTTATACATTTTCTGCTTTAGATATTTTTTAAGGGTTCTAAGCTAGGATCCCTCAGTTTTTGCCTTCTAGAAACAAGGACACTAGGACTCTTTCTCAAATAAATGACTCCTCTAAGCAACGGCTGTTAAAATAACACTTTATTAAAATTATTTGTTTTAATGTGTGGGTGTTCCTTTGCTCCAAGCTTAGGGCAGCAGGCTAGGCCCTGATCCTTTCACGCCACTCTCCAACAAAGCTTCCACCCACCTCCCCCTCTGTGATACACCCCAAAAGTTCCATGCGGCCACCCAATGATGGCATTGCATTAGTAAATGAGTGATTGTTAGCACCAGGCAGAGTCATAGGCTGAACTGAGTCTGAAGGCTTTCAAATGTTCTTTCAGGGACATGAGTACTTCAGCCTCCCAGGAGAAAGATCACCCACCAAGTGGAGCAGGGAGGCAGAGGGGTGTGAGAAGGTTATTCTCTGCCAAGATGCTTATGGATGAAGTTTCAGGAAGAGTGGGGCTGGTTGGTTGGTGGGGTGAATCAAGGAGGTGAGGCAAGGGGAAAGCTATCTGCACTGTACATTTAAAACACTTTGAGAAAAGAGTCACTACTGTCATGGCTTTCACCTCCACAGAACTGGTAAGGATTGTACTTCTGAGAGGGTGCTTAAAGTCTTCATTGGCTGCCATACTGGAAAGCCATGACAGTAAAACAGGTTTGAAAGGAGCTGGTTATCTACAGCTGCTTATCTACTGCTTATCTACAGTGAACACCTCTCCCTTAGGGATGGCAGAATGAGGTCTTCTTGTTCTGCCTTTAGTCACCTTGTGATACCAACATGCAAATGGTCCCAGGCCCAATGAAGCTGTATCTACTAGTAGGGAGGAAGGATCAAGGGTTGAAGGAAGATAGTAGGCTTGGAGACATTTAACACAGAACCTCTAAGTGTTGCTCTGGAGGGCAGTTGTTGATACTGCACGTGTTTCAGAGTATAATATTTCCTTCAGTACTGAACAATCACACCACCTGGGATTAAGGGTAAAGAGACTACATGAAGTGAAGGCAGGCAGCTTGGCAAGATTTATATTAATAGGTGGGTAAGATCACTAATTTATTTAGTCCAACCAGCAGTGGCACTTTCTCTCTCTCTCTAAAGTCTCAGCCAAAGGGCTTCCAAGTGTCTGCTTGTGGAAATCTTTCTCATCAGAGGCATTGGCTTGTGTCCAGACACCTCTGCTCTTTATATAAAAGGAACACAGGTTTTAGTTCAGAAAAATGTATGTAGTAAGACGAATCTGCCTGAAGAATCCATCTTGAAATTCCACCCACACACACTTTTGGCCCTGCCCTTGATTTTACATAGGCTGCAAGCAAGAAACCAGTTTAGATTCTTGCCATTGGTAGCCATTTCTTTTCTGGTGGACTTACTGGTGTCAGCCTATAAGCCATCATTGCCTGATGTTGCACAGATGTTTATAATCCATTAAATTTCATAGAATTGGCAGAGGGCACTAGAGTGCCTATATAAAGTCTACCCTTTTTACCCACTCAGCAGCTTTACCTCAGTTCCTAAACAATTCTGAAGTAGCACCTGGGATTCTGAAAGGTTTGTATGCTTATGGCCTTGGATTCTGAATTCTCAAACCAAATTCTCATTACATGTTGGCCACTGTTTTGTTTTGTTTTGTTTTTTTCTGGACAAAAAGCTAGGTCAAATCTCTCACTCGACTCCTCTTAATCATAAGCTCACTCCCCACCAGAGTGTACAGGATGACATCTCCTTATTTTGACTTACCGTAGGTGCTTATCAGAAAAAGCACCTAGCCTTCTTATTAGAGAAGAATTGGTTTGGGGAAGGGGGAGTGCCTTACAGGTTAACATGGATACCTTAAAAATGAACAAGAGGCCACTGCAAGAAGAAAAAAGGTAAGAAGCCAAGCTCTGATTGATGTCCCAAGAGGCTCCATCCCCCCAAAGATGTTCACACTAGTCTCTCATAGCAAGATAGGGCCCCTTTAAGTGGTATAAGCCCCACACTGAAAAACCTATGGGGTTTTATTTTTTCCTCTCCCTCTTTGTTCCCATCCCTCCCCAAGCTATGTTGCAGATTCATTATCACAGAATCAGAAGTGTTTCATGACAACCAACAAATCTGATCCTAGGAAAGTCCAAGGAAGAGGTTGAGAAATTAGGAGTGTAAGAAGAAGATTAGGTTCCCACCCCCAACAAAACCCCAGCCCCACTGCAAGAATGCCAGAACAGAGCGCCTCCTTGGGTCAGACCTCGCTGGTGACTGACCGGGAGGGAATGAGGACATCAGGGGTGGTGGGGAAGAGACACAGCTGAGGATCAGGTGACCTCTGTGGACACAGCTCTGTGATTCTGTAACAGAGAGAGAAGGGAGGGAGGAGACAAAGGGGGGGGGGAGAGATGAGATGAGTATCAGATCTGGTTTCCAAAACAGAATCAGGAAATTGGCTCAATATTAAATTCCTAGATGCCCTGTCCCAGTGCAATAGAATTCAGTCATGGAAAAGATCAAGGGTCTGCTTCCTTAGGTCAGTCTTCAGCTGAGTTACACTGGAGCCAAAGAGACAAAGAAAAGCAGGGCTGCAGTTGCAGGGCAACACATAACACAGGCAGGATCCAGTCTTCTTTAACAATTCCCTTACTTTGTTTGTGTGTGTGTGAACATTTTAAAGGAAGTATGTTTCTAGTCCTCAAGGCTGCATGGATATTTTTTTTTAATCTTTAAAAGACAACCTGGAAAATTTATCTTTTTAGACTATAGCCTCCAGAATCCCCACAACCAGCTTGGCAAGTGACCACTGGCCATGCTGGTAATGGAATTTGAGGAACTGTCATCCAAAAAAGTATCTTTTCCATGCTCAGGTGATACTCAGCAAGTAGCGAGAGGTCCCCAGGCAAAAGTGAGGAAAATGAGTGTGTTACTGTTGTGCCCTTTTGATCCATCTCTGGATTTACTCTGGTTCCGGACACAAAGGTAGGAGCGGTGTGGGGTGCTCATACTCTCAAGCAATCTAGTTGTCTTGGAGACAACACCCTCAGCACTTAGTCAAGAGTGTTACATCAGGCTTGTCATTCTGCAAGACGCCAAGAATAGGATGATGCAGCCAAAGCAAGCAGGTTGTCATCAACACTCATACTTACACTCAAGAGACAAGATGGAGTCTGGCACAAAATGGCAGCAGGGTGAGCATCTGAAGTGGGCTGTGTTTTAGAGAAATTACTTGTGCAAACCTACCAATATGAACACTTGTTAGCCCATGGTGCCAGGCCTCCTGCTGTCCATGGACTTGTCAAAAGAAGGCTCTCTCCCAAGGACAGTTATTTCACTCCATAATAGTATTTATTTAGTTATAGACTATATTTCTATACTGCTGAATTGCTGGACCTCTTTTTGAGCAGTTCCCACAAAAGAGAGGTAAAAACATAAAATACAAGAATAAACATAATATAAAACATAAAACAAACGAAGTCACAGAATAAAGCTGAACGTACAACCACCAGCAGATGGCAACAGCAGTGTAAAGATCTAAAACAAAAAAATCAACTTTAAAAACAAACAAACAAAAAATCTAAGAGGCTAAAATGAAGGGAACTCTCCAAGATCTAAATGCCAGGTCTGCAGTGGACATGGGATTCTGTCCAGATTCACACAAGCCATCTCCTCTTCTATCATCATCCACCTGTCTGGGTTTTGTTTATGTTTTTTAAAAAGATCTCACACAAATGTGTACATGTTGAACCAATCTTGTTAAAGCTTTAACATGAATTAACTTATACAGTTGTCCCTTCACATTCGCTGGGGTTTGGTTTCAGGACCCCCCGTGAATACTCAAATCCGTGAATACTCAAGCCCCATTATAAGCAGTGGCATAGCAAAATGGTGTCCCTTACATAGGATGGCAAAGTCAAGGTTTGCTTTTTGGATTATTATTTTTTTAAGAATATTTTCAAGCCGTGAATACTTAAAACCGTGAATGCCAAATCCGTGAATGTGGAGGGACAACTGTATAGCATCATCTTTGAATGGGAAACTACTTTTCCATGAACCTGGGAGTATATTATCTTGTATTCTGGGAGGCCACTGAGGAGTCACAAGTCAGGCTCACCAGAATTGCCAGGTATACACACATTGGCACAGGTGTGAACAACAGACAATTTCCTATGACATTAAAAGGCCTGCGATAGCTTACATATCAGAAGTAGCTGAACAAGATATACAGTAGTCCCTCTGTATCCACAGATTTGGTATCCATGGATTTAAGTATTCACAGCTTGAAAATATTCTTAAAAAAATAATAATCCAAAAAGCAAACCTTGATTTTGCCATCTTATATAAGGGGCACCATTTTGGTATGACAATGCAGAAAGAATCACAACCTGGAAACATCACCCAAGAAGACCTTCTGCTGTGCTTTCTGCAACCGGACTTGTTTATCTCGATTGGCCTTTTTAATCATCAGCGCACTTGCAGAAAGCGCGGGATGAGTCCTTCCTGAATCTTCGTTTGTGAAGAGAAGCCAGAAGAAGAAGCATATAATGGGGCTTGAGTATTCATAGATTTTGGTATCCACAGGGATCCTGGAACCAAACCCCAGCGAATATGAAGGGACAACTATAAATGAATGGGAAACTAGCTAAAAGTATCAGCTGCTTGATACTCTGCCATGGGAGGGAGCAGAGGTGCTCTTGACTTCTTTTCATTTCTAGATTTTCTTGTAATTAACCTTACTTTACATAAGGACAACTCACTATCTCCTTTAAAAAGAAGGGAAATGTGTGTGCTTTGAAATTCAGGCAGGTGATCTAATCCGAAAACCAAGGCACTGCAAAAAAAGACTTTAGGAACACAGGCTTAAAATCCACGTGGACCCCGCCCCCACTCAAAAAACACACACAAATGAATTACCCAAGCCTTCTGGTGCTTAGTTCATGTTCCCTCCAGTAGCAGATAATGCTAGAATCATCTATCGTGTTTTAAGGTGTTTCTGACACTGAGACCTTTTCTTTCATCTATAATCTTCCTGTTTATGATAATAGGATCTCCTACTAGGCCTTTGTAGTTCCCTGCATTTTCAGGCTGGACTCCTGTTTGGGGCACCACTCTAGTGAAAAAAGGGTTATGCAAACAGTTGCACTTTCCTAAAAGCTGCTTAAGTGTGGTTCTTGTTGTAGCCAGCTGTTCTGTAAGCAAGTGTTTTGGGGTGCGTGCACACATATTCACACAGGCTTCTCCCTCATTTTTGACTGGGGAGGTAGAGAGCTAATTGAATGTTATGCAATGGGTGAGTTCAAGGCTAAGGCCTTACACAATCTGTTGTACAACTATGCACTCTGACATATATTTGTTATGTTCAACATGAACAGGATCGTGGGCACAATGTACACTCTGCCCCTCTGTGCACATGCTACTGTGTATATAAAACTGGAAGGTCAGCAAGACACATCCAACTAGGAACTACTGTATGTGCTAAATTTTTAATCCCAGCTACAGGAGACACAATGAATGAATAACTCTTACAGAAAGGTTGAGTCCCATTCATTCAGTGGGTCCATTCCAGTTGTTCACTTTCATTCATTCAAATGGGTTTACTCTTGTTGGGACTAACAACTGGATTTTGACCTGTGTTTCAACTAGTAACAAGGAGAGATGCCAAGTCCCCCTGCCAAACTGTTCAGTCCACCTTGCTCAATATTATCTTCTGTACTAACTGGTGGTCACTCTTCAGAGTCTCAAGCAGGGATATCTCCCAGTCTCACTTTCAGAAACTGTGGACTATGTACCTGAGATCTTCTGTATGCAAAGCATGTGCTCTGCATGGAAGCAGTAGTCCTTCCACCAAGTGGCTGACACCTGTCTGACCAGAAGCAATATTTGGCAACAGTATTTGAACCGGAGTAGTTTCTGGGACAGCCAATGTGGTGTTGTGGCTTTAGTGTTGGACTAGGATTCCAGGGGACAAGGTTCGAACCCCCACTTGGCCATGGAAAGCAGCTGGGTAACACTGGGCAAGTCACAGTCTCTCATCTTCAGAGGAAGGCAAAGGCAAACCCCCTCTGAACAAATCTTGCCATGAAAACCCCATGATAGGGTCACATTAGGATCACCATAAGTCAGAACAGACTTGAAGGCACACAACAAATACAGTTTCTAACCTGAATCTGAAACAGAGAGGAAACTTTGAGCTAAGACTCTAAGGAGATTATCAAACACGGCTAATGTGGCACCAAAATGACGCCAGCGGAGTGCAAAAGGACACCAATATCACATGACATTGTCCTTTTGCGTTCCACTGTCATTATTGTAGCATTTCTTTTTATTGACGGGCTGGAGCTGTCAATGGATCACCTGTCCGGTTTTGGTGTTGGCATTGCAGGAGTCTAAAACCTCACGCCGTTTTTGACTCATGAATATAGTGTTAATGGGTGGTCCTGCCAGAACACTTCCAGGTGGGATATCAAGAACCAGGTAGGCTACCCTCTTTTTTGTACCCTCCCTGGTTTACTTGTTATTTTTTTAGTGTGTGTATGTGCTTTTGTGAACATTTTTGTATATATTTTTCTTTTTGAATTTCCCGTGCTTACGTCTTCTCACGAGAATGGGCAGGATTTCAGTCCAGGAACTGAACAGAGATCCATTAGAGCTCCGTTCATTCCCGGGCTGCCTTTGGACAAAAGATAAGGGAAGTCTGATGAGGAGGGTTATTCTGTCAGGACAGGGGCAGTTTTTTGCGTTCCTGTCTGATAATCTCCTTGATACATAGCCATTTAAATAGTTATTCTGGGTGAATTTTTTTCTGCTAGGATTTGAGCATTCTAGTTCAACTTATTCTCCTTCCTACACCTAGATTGGGGGAGGGCAACATGTGGCTCTCCAATGTTGGACTGCAACTCCCATTATTCCATACCAGTGGCTATGCTGATTAGGGCAACACGTGGAGGGCTATCAGTTGCCCACCCTCTGCCTAGGCTGACGGTCTGTCCAGTTTCCCTTGTTGCATTGGAAATACTCCTTTTTACCTGATTCTTCTCTCAGGTCATGAAAGCATCCTGGCCCAACTCTGTGAGCCAGGTGCTTTTGACTGCAAAGGCTTTTAATGGAGGGCAGTTTATAGTGTGTCCTGCTGATTTTCATATTTTGTCTTTTAATGAATCTGGTTAAAGGATTTTAATTCTAGGTACAGTTTACTTGCATTTTAATCATTTTATTTATTTATTGCAATATTTCTATCCTGCCCTATATACAAAGATCTCAGGGCAGCTTACAATAAAATCAATTTAAAACAATAAATAATAACAATAATTTAAAAGGTAAGAATATATTAAATCACCTCTCAGTTAAAACCCAGACTATTTGAAATCAGTTAAAACAATTTAAAATAGTGTCAAACCATACCTTATGCACAAACTGAATAAAATCAATTTGTCAAAAAAGCTTTACTAAAAAGCCATGTGTTGATTTGGCACTGAAATGATGCCAATGTTGGAGCCAATCAGGCTTCCAAGCAAAGAGTATTCCACAACCGGAGTCCTACCGAAGAGAAGGTCCTCTCCCATGTCTTCCCACTATGTATTATTCCTACTGGTGGGACACAGAGGAGGGCTCCTCCAATAGACCTCAATTCTTTGACAGCAAAGGTATAGAGAGAGGCACTCCCTCAAGTATCATGGTCCCAAGCTATTTAGGGCTTTAAATGTTAGCATCTTGAATTGAGACTGGAAGCATATTGGTAGCCAATGAAATTTCCTTTAAAAAACTTTTTTATATGTTTTACTTCTCTTTTTGAAACTGTTTTTAACTGTGTTTGTTTTAACTTTTGTATGTTGCCTTGGGCCACAATATTGAGAAAAAGGTGGGATATAAATGAATCACAACAACAACAACTCTCCCCTCCACCTCCACGTCCACCACCACCACCCTCGTTTCCACATCTGCCTCTGCCATCCACCCGTTCTCAAAGGCCAAGTTACTCTCTCCTTTTCTTGGCACATCCTACCTTGCATGTAGGCCAAAGCTCCAAGCTTTTACTGACTCCCAGTGCAAATATCATTCTCCCTCAGGGAGAAGTAATCAAGGGGAAATGGGTGGCATTTCACAAGGGGTCCAGCACCTGACCCAAAAGGCAATCCCACCCCATCCCCTCCTCCAGGAGCAGGCACTTACTCGTAGGGGCGGGCCACCGCCGCACTGCCGGGAGCTGCCAAGCGGAGAGATCGGGCTAGCTGCCTTTCCAGGCCTCTCGAGAGTAGCGTAGAGAACTCCTGTTCTTCTGGGGGGTCCCTCACCTGCTACATCCCCCCCACCCCAAGGGGAGCAGCGCCAGGGCAAGGAAGCAGGGGGAGGGGTGGGAGGCAGACATGGATGGATGGGAGAGAATGACACAGAAATTGAAACGATTAGCTGCTTGCTTATCAGGCACCACTTGGAGAAGGGAGGAAGAGAAAATGGAGGAGACAGATCAGTGGTTGGTTCCAAAACAAGGTGTGGAGGTTTGCTGTTTGGGGGTTTTGAGGAGACAGTGGCTTATTTATGGCAAAGAAAGGGGACCCCAGAATCTCCAAGGACCCAAACTTCAGAGAGAACAGAAGAGATGTGAAGTCGAAGGCTTTCACAGCTGGCATCATAGATTTTTCTTGGTGTTTTTTTTTCCAGGCTGTGAGGCCCTGTCCTGGAAGAGTTTATTCCTGACGTTTCGCCTGCATCTGTGGTTGGCATCTTCAGAGAATGGTTGGGTAGGAGTGTGTGTGGAGTTTATATACTGTGAACCCCTGTTGGGTTGAAAAGTGTCCTAAAGTGTCCATGTGGGTACTTTGAGCACATGTCTTCAATATAGGAGCTCATTGCCTCTGTCTATAACATTTTCTTTGGGCAAGGGATCTATCAGGTCTATGCTCAATCTTACCATTCCACAAAAGCTTCTATGGAGTTAGCTCTGCACCACTCACTCCTTAACATGTGCCTTCTGGATGTGTGAGTCTGCCTTTGGCTATGCTGGCTTAAAACGGACAGAAATTGAGGGCACTGGGGTGGGAAAGGCCAGTCTACACAGTCAATTCCACTCTATTATGCTGAACTGAGACAGAGGACATTTTCAGATGGTACTTACCTCACTAGGAGGTCTCGCTAGAGGCACGGCGCTGTCACACGGCAGGGGATCCGTTTCGGACACTGCCGTCCCTCTTTCAAAATCATCTGTTTCACTTCCGTGAAGGATTGGAAGCGGCTGCGCCATATTTTAATCATGGGCAACTTCCGTTAATAAAATCTGGCAAAATATGGCGCAGCCGCTTCCAATCCGTCATGGAAATGAAACAGATGATTTCGGAAGAGGGACGGCAGCGTCCAAAACGGATCCCCTGCCGTGTGACAGCGCCGTGCTTCTAGCGAGACCTCCTAGTGCGGTAAGTACCGTCTGAAAAAGTCCTAAGTGCAGGGTAATGATGATGGGAGTGGGTAGGTACTACGTTGGCCTGATCAAAACCTATGCCTGGCTTAAAAATCTGCAGGTGGAGGAGGAAAGGGCATGAAGTGAATGGGTCCTGAGCAAAGCAAAATGCAAGATTAGGATCAGAAGCAAAAGGAAATCAGGACTTGAGAGGACAGTTGCTCATTGGCAGGTGGCTTCCTTCTACATGGAACTCCTAGGATCAAGTGCCATTGTCCCACCACAGCGAGAAGCAGCAAGGAGGACAAGAGTGAAGCTGAGGAGCTGCATTGCCACTACCCCCTCATGATTAGAGCTGACAGAGTCTGGGCCACACTGTGTTGCCACTTCTTCCTCCTCCTCACTCCAAAATTTCATCTCTCCCGTAGCTCCATCCTTCCCATCTCTTATGACCCGTGTCATCTTCTGCCTGGCCTTAAGCTAACTCTCCTCAGTCAAATCAACACAAAATATCTGAGACAAGAGCCTCTTTCCTCCCCATTGACAAACCTGCACTGTCCTCTCCTTGGCACCAACTCCTTTTGATTCTTGGCCTCAGGTTCAGGTATCTAACGTCCACACCTTTTAAAGCTTTTTTGCCTTCTGATGGTGAACCAACTGATTCCATACTTTTTACAGGCTGCATTCCCCCACCCTGCCATAATTATTTATTTATACGGCATAGTTTTTTTAAAGCATGTTTGCTTAGAACTCTTTTAAAGGAGGAAAAAAAGTAAGGAGCTATGTCAGACATTAGCAGAAAAAGCACTCCTAGCATGCAGAGAAGGAAAGGACACTGCTGAATTGAAACAGAGGAAGAAACCAAGCCAAGGCCTAATTAGGAGAGTGAAGAGCGCAAAAAAAAAAAAAAAAAAAAAAAGCAACCGATGCAGCACAAGGAGAGATCAGAAACCATAAGTGCAAAGGGGCTGAGGCCTCCCCTAGATGTTACGAAGGAAGCAAAAGTGTTTCTGAGAGATAATAAGAAGCCAGTCCAACAGCAAAGAAGAGTGGCATGATCAAAGCACCCACAGCAAATGGATTATATGGGCAGCGGAATTTTGAACAGAAATTAAACATTTAAGGTGGGAGAGCTGCAGAAGGAAAACAAAACATGATGAGAATCTTAAATGAGAAATAATCAAAACCTAGAGCAAGATTGTAAAAGGCAATATGAAAAAACCTAATAAATAAAAGGCATGATTCTATAAACAAAGACAAATAAGAATAAAAAACACACATACACAACACACAACAACTCTCCCATCCCTTCCAGCCCACATACATACTTGATTAGATTTGGAGAAACTAATCATGAATAAAAAGATAAAAGGAGTAAAGGGTGGTTTAGAAGGGACCACCTTAAATCCCATTTTGTGCAAATTAATGGATAATCACTAAACTAATGACAATCGAATAGTGAGAAATAAACAGAACCATTTTAAGTACTAAGATGATACAAGAGACAGAAATCATGGAGGAGTTTACACACATATGGTGTATGGGGCCTTGTCTACATGGGCTAAATACCCCATTTTACCCCCATCTCAGAGCCCTGCAGTCCATACGATGCCCCATTCTTCCCCTGGGCAGTCCTCACCACCTCTGGGGCAGATATGAGGCTGAGACAGGGGGAAGGTGGGGTAGAGCCCCAATAAACCATTTTTTAAAAATACCCAGTTTACTCTGTTACTGCTGGCAAAAACTGGATTGGACCCTATGTGTCCGCGGGAGCCCATCCGACAGGCCAGCCCTCACTGCTACTACCATCTCCCTGACTCTCCCAGAAGCCAGGAAGGAGTCCATCAACATGGGACCAAGGCTGGTCACATGCAGGGGCCCTTCAGTCACATGTTGTGGGTCCCTTTCCTGCCTTCTCAGTCAGCAAAGAAAATAGCAGCAATGGCAGCTGCATGAATGGGCCAGCATGGCTGCTTTGACTCCCACCCATTCCATACAGGTAATGGGGAAAGAATGGCCCAGCTCTGCAGTCAGGATACGCTGGTGGGGAACCTGCGTATCCTGGCTTATGTAGATGAGCCCTGAGAGCATGAATGAGGTTGTGTGGGTAGAAGAGAGAGAGCCCACAGTTGGGTAGAGAGTGAAGTTCAGCAAGCCTAGACTAATGTTATGGATGTCTGAGAACTCAGAGGCACATAAAATAGAAGTTTACAGTAATCTAAGGGCAAGGGTGGGCAACTTTGGCAGGTCTAGGTGGGAATTTTCTGCCACCAGGATTCTCCCAAAGCTGGATAGACTGCCAATGATTCCAAAAAAATGGTGGCGGGACCAAACTGGAAGTGACCAGAATTTCACTTCTGGCTTTGAAAAACAGTACCTGTTGGTTTTTTAAATAAGTGTTAAATACCGTTCCTGGTCTTGGGGGTTTCCAGGAGATGCAATTTACACACATATACTCTTTTTTTAAAAAACAGAAAAGGCATGGAGGAGTTGGGGCTGCAGAAATTGTCCAGGTGGCCCCACACAGCCCCAGGGCCAAGCTTCACCTATCCCCACCTTAGTGTAACTATCAATGTCCACTTGAATATGTTTTTAAAAACTGTGAGGGTGACACGTACCTCTATCCATACTTTCAGATATTCACAGAATTTGCCAGCCACTGTTGTTGGTAGGGATGTATGAATGATGACATTCACTAAATTTTGAGCGCCCCCTTAAGAATGGCAGTTGTTGGAAAGTGTTGAAAGTGGCTGTCTGAACACAATTGGCAATGGCTAGTCAGCCTGCTGTTCAACCATCCCTGCAGTGGACCAAGGTGGCCATAAGATGGCTGCTGCATAGGTGCTTTCAGCATCTCATAAAGAGAAGGGAAACATGGTCCCCTACAGAAAAGGCTTTTCATTCTAGTTTTTGTAAGCTCCCTTTCTTCTTCCCCAACCTCCCAATATCCCTGGGCACAGATCCATTTCCTCCCAGTTCTCTATATCCAGAGAAAGGATCATTAGTAGAAAAGGGTTAATGAGCTTAGTTAATTGTTACAAATATTTTTTAAAACAAAAAAATCTAATTGAATTACATTTATGTTAGAAAGGGTAGGGAAGACATTTAATTATTAGCTTTATGTTAACTTGCCTTTTAAATTTCAGTTACATGTCTGCAATAAAATCCTAACAAGAATGAAGCTGGAAAATGCAACCCATGATTAATACTGATTATGTTGTTGTTGTTGTTGACTGATTCCCCTGTGCATCCCAGCAAACATTCTAGGGTTTTCCAGTTTTCTGGGACAGATGAAGAGTCTCTGTTGCACTGTCTGGTGTAAAACACAGGAGAATACATGGCTACAAAGAAGACCACACCACTTCCCAGCTGCCCTTACTTGGAAATTCAAAACCTTTTAACCTTAAAAGTAACTAAGCTATCATAAAATTGGTTCTTTCTTTTAGAACTCTCTTTCATTTAATTAATAACCTAATTTTGTGTGTGTTTGTACACTAAATACCCTAAAGGCACCAGATGCCGTCTGATCTTGGAAGCTAAGCAGGGTTAGCCTTGGTTAGTACTTGGATAGGAGACTGTCAAGAAATACCAGGTGGTGAAGGAACTGGCAAAACCACTTCTGAGTATTATTTGCCTAATGGGGTCACCAAAGTCGATAGGTGAGTTGAAGGCACATGTCATTGTGTGCCTTCAAGTCATTTCCAACTTATGGAGACCCTTAGGCAAACCTATCATGGGGTTTTCTGAGGCTGACAGTGTGTGACTTGCCCAAGGTGGGTTTTCATGGCTGAGTGGGGAGTCGAACGCTGGTCTCCAGAGTCATAGTCCAGTATTCAAACCACTATGCCATGCTGGTGCCTTAAAGGCACATACACACACACACACACACAAATATAAGTAAATTTATATGTAGATAAGGTAATGCTGAAATTCCAACTTAAGTCAATCACTTTAGTTAAAATATAAATTTAATTAAGTTGTCCCTTTTCATTAGTAAATTTCCAACTTCATTGACATACGAATTGATTGTAACTAGTTAGTTCCAATCTCTGTCCTTCTCTCAATCTGGTATTTTCTATCAAGCTGCTCTGATCGTCTAAGGTAATCTCTCTGTTCTCTTCTAAAACACAGCACTTGCAACCACCACTTTGTATCCAAGCCTCCTCTCTTTGTGCTGTCATTTGCTGCACTGCTCAATTACCCTTTTCTCCTCTCTCACAACTCATAGTTACCTTAACCTTTTCCATCTAGTTTCCCTCCTCCAACATTTCAAGGTTGCCAGTCCTGTAAGGAAAGGAGCCACAGAAATTCTCCTTTGTTTGCTTCCTCAATTTTCTTATGCATTACAATCGTACCCTCCTTTTCTTGCATCATGGAGCTCAAGCCACCACATATGGGGTTCCTATGAAGTCTCTCATGGAGGCACCAATCAGGATGAGACCTACTTCACTTCAGCAAGGTTCCTGCAGTATGTAGCTTCAGAACATCTTCCCCATGGTTGGTGGTAGGAATTCAGAGGCTAGTTGCTTCCTCTGCACCAAACAATAAAATTCGGACCAAGGCCAAGATCCTACATTACTGAGCACAGTTTCACAGGGAATTACATTATGGCTCCCCTTCACCACCCTAGCACTCACTCCTTTGCTGCAACAGCCCCCACTCCATGGCCATACCAGTGGCTGGTAGAGAGTAGAGGATATTGGAGAAGAGCAGACCAATGGCATCATCCTCCAGGGTCTTCTGTGGTTAGCTATGGGAATACAGCCAGACGCTTCACCAATCCCCCTCACTTAATGGCCATGGAGGGTGGACTACTGCAGCAAAACGGTGAGTGGGGTGGATTTGGCCATTATGGAGGAAGGAAGAGAATACCCACCTCCGCAACAACAACAACAACAAAGGCATACACAGGTTGGACTTACACTTGTGTACGTTACTAACAGAAGGTTGCACCTACTGTGTTGTTGCTGTTGAATCTGGTCTTCCTCGTTTTGCTCAGTTCCTTCCTTTCTGACCCATTTGCCCCACTTTGTCATTTCCCCCACAGCTCCTGCTTTCCCTGAACCATCTATCTGGATTAAAACCTTTTCTGGGGTATCAGGACCTACCTGAGGACCATTCTTTGGATTTAGGTGGTGACAGAACTCTAAAATGCCTCCATTATGGTTGAGGTGGCTCACTCCAAACTATCAGTCTCTTTGCAAAATCTTCTGGCTCAGCATTCTTCATATAAAACTAGATAATAGGTCTACCCTCCATTTTTATTCCCCACAGTGCCACACCATTGTGAATCTCTGGGGCATCATGGAAAATTTAAGTGGCAGCCAGGTGCCTGGTGGTACTGCTGTTGTCTTCCTCCCACCCCAACTATAAGTGCACCAGGGTCCATTTACAAAGAGTGGGCCCATGTGACCGCATTTTACCCATCGTCTCTCAAACCTGGAGCTCGTGTTATATGTGTGCATGTATTTATATATGTGCAGGGACACAGGCTCATGCAGACTGAAGAGGCATCTCAGGCTTTCATGGAAGAGGCGGCGGCATGCAGGAGCGCGTCAGGAAGGCCTCTTACCTGGGCCACACTTAACTTTTCAAGGGAACTGTCAACGCAGGGCAAGCCCATTACTGGGGCGCTGGGCAGACTTTCAGGAGGGGCTGCTTTCTTGGTGGCAGGTGGAGTACTCTGGAAATTGTTGACCACACAAGTCACCTGCAACAGAAGGAGGGTAGGAGGATGAAACCCTTCTTTTTCTACTCCCTAGCAACACCATGCTCTGTGTGCCACATGAAGCACAACACCAAAGTTCTCCAAGGGCCCAGCTCCCACGTATGCTCTTTGTACAGTATTGCATCTTCTGCTATTCATGGTCTTCCTTTATCCCAATGATGTGGGGAACCTCTTTCAGCCAGAGGGCTGGATTCAATTTCCAAGTTTTTTGGGGGGTGGGGGCATCCCAACAGTGGGAGGCAAAAGGATTGGGATCTAAAATGCCAGCATATTTTAATGTAAAGTTTTTACAGCCACTAATTAAACCTTTAATACAGGGGTGGGCAACTCTTGGCGGCTACAGGACCAAATTATCCCCCCCTAAAAGACCTTGTAAGGCTGCACACCACCACATCACACCACCACACCCCTCCTTCACAAAAAAACCCAAATAATTTTTGCTCCCAAACATCTTCTAGGTAATGGAGGACAAGGCTTCACCAAGTTTTTAGTCCTCCAGGCTATTATAGATCCAGGAGAGGTCTTTTTTTATAACACAAAGTGACCTGAAGTCATTTCCTGTTCATTTCTTGTTTTTTAAAAAAATTACCCAGGGGGATTCTGGGGGCCATTAAATAGCTCTGGGGGCCACATGTAGTCCATGGGCTACACTTTGCCCACCCCTGCCTTAGGCGAAACATTTCATCCTGAAACAGTACAAATGCTGGGAAACCACCAAACAATCATGCCATGGGGGAAGGGGTCGTGGCCATCTGGGGACCTCCAGGGGGATGAACTAGGACCCCAAGAAGACCAAATTAAGCCCGAGGCCCAAACCTCACTTTAACTTATGCATTTTTTTAAAAAAATCAAGTTCTGATGCTTTCCCCCCTTTGCCTCCGTTCTATTTGTTGTCTTCATAAGCCCAGATAACAAGCCCACTTCAGCATTTAGAGCAAGGTTAGGGAACCTGCCATTCCCTGCAAACCTTAACCAGCATAGCCACTGGCAATGGATCATGGGAGTTCCAATTTGGCAACATCTGGAAGGCCACACCTTCCCCACCCTTAATTTACAGCCAGAAAAGACATCATACAGGAGAGTCATGGGTGAGGAATACACATTGATCTATCAACTAAAGGAAAAAAACAGATATGGGACCCTTTCCCTAATTTCCTAATTAAAATTCTTCTAAATTGCTTTCCCATCCTTTGGGGGGAAATGTATGGGATTCCTATATCTTTCCCTTAGGGAAAGAGAGAAATCAATGGGAGGAGTGTGCTTTCGATGAGAAAAAATGGTCCCAGCTGAAAGAGATAAGTGTTATACGTGTCCATCCCATCTATCCCTTCATCAGTCAAATCAACCCACTCCCCTGCTTTTCAGTAAACACACAACACAAGAAAAAAAGCAAACCAATCATAGAATCATAGAATTGCAGAGTTGGAAGAGACCACGAGAGCCATCCAGTCCAACCCCCTGCCATGCAGGAAATCATGATCAAAGCATCCCCGACAGATGGCCATCCAACCTCTGTTTAAAGACCTCCAAAGAAGGAGACCCCACCACGCTCCGAGGGAGTGCGTTCCACTGCCGAACAGCTCTTACTGTCAAAACGTTCCTCCTAATGTTGAGGTGGAATCTCTGTTCCTGGAGCTTGCATCCATTGCTCCGTGTTCCAATCTCTGGAGCAGCAGAAAACAAGCTTGCTCCATCCTCAACGTGACACCCCTTCAAATACTTAAACAGGGCTATCATATCGCCTTTTAACCGTCTTTTTTCCAGGCTAAACATACCCAGCTCCCTAAGTCTCTCCTCATAAGGCATGGTTTCCAGACCTTTCACCATTTTAGTCGCCCTCCTCTGGACACGCTCCAGTTTGTCAATATCCTTTTTGAATTGTGGTGCCCAGAACTGGACACAGTATTCTAGGTGAGGTCTGACCAAGGCAGAATAGAGCGGCACTATTACTTCCCTTGATCTAGACACTATACTTCTATTGATGCAGCCCAAAATCGCATTGGCCTTTTTAGCTGCCGCATCACACTGTTGACTTATGTTCAACTTGTGGTCTACTAGGACTCCTAGATCCCTTTCGCACGTAGTCTCATTCAGCCAGGTCCCCCGCATCCTATATCTATGCATTTCATTTTTTCGTCCTAAGTGCAGTACCTTACATTTCTCCATATTGAATTTCATTTTGTTAGCTTTGGCCCAGCTCTCCAGTTTATCCAGGTCATTTTGAATTTTGATCCTGTCCTCCAGTGTATTAGCTACTCCTCCTAATTTGGTGTCATCTGCAAATTTGGTAAGTATGCCCCTAATTCCCTCATCCAAGTCATTGATAAAGATGTTGAATAGCACTGGGCCCAGGACAGAACCCTGTGGCACCCCACTGGTCACATCTTTCCAAGACGAAGAGGAGCCACTGCTGAGCACCCTTTGGGTTTGGCGGGTCAACCAATTACAAATCCATTGAACTGTTAACTTGTCTAGCCCACATTGTTAACTTGTCTAGCCCACATACTTTGTTAACTTGTCTAGCCCAACGTTTCCTACTTTCCTTTAGCCACTTAACTATGCAGCAGCAGCACCTGCTGTTATTCCAAGAAATATACTTTTGTGCTGATAAATTAACACTAATTAGTAATCTTCTACAGGTGAATCTTATGGCACTCCAGATGTTACTGGACTGAAGCACCCAGTAGCCCTTGCCAGCATAGGCAACAGTGTGGAAAACTGGGTGTTGCAATTCAACAACATCAGGAGAGCCACAGAATTCCCACCTCTCTTCTGTAGGGAGGACCAGATGATGTGATATGTGGTTTGAGGGTTTGACTAGGACCCCAGAAGACCAGGGCTTGAACTCCTGCTCAGCCATGGAAACCCATTGGGTGAGTCCATTCTCTCATTTCCTTAGGGGAAACTAATGGCAAACTCCATCTGAAAAAATCTTGCCAAGAAAACCTCTGACACCATAAGTCAGAGTTGACTTGAAGGCAAGTAACAACAATAACCATAAACCAATAAAAATAAAAATAAATGTAGGCTCTGCTTGGCTGCCACAACCTATTGCGGAGTTCCCAAAAACTGTGCAGGAACAAAGTTGTATAGCAGAAACTTAGTGTAATTGTAGATCTTTGGGAAAATTAATTTCTTTCTTTCTTTCTTTCTTTCTTTCTTTCTTTCTTTCTTTCTTTCTTTCTTTCTTTCTTTCTTTCTGCACCTGCCAGATTTCCCCAGGCAGCATGGCTAGTTGCCACCCTTGCTGGGGTATTCTGGAAGGTGCAGTTCAAAGAAGGGCACATCTCCACACTCTGCTCTATTCACAGAAGACCACTCTTTTGAGCGTCCTAGAAGTCCCCCATGGCATCATTCCCACTGGTGAGCATCTCAGCCATTTCCCTCACCTCCCCACCAGGCTCCTTCATGCACTCTTGCACCCCCTATTGGGCCCTCCTCAAGTCTCTTCAACCAACACTACGGTCACTTACCAGGAAGGCAGCAATGGCTCCGCCGGTGAGGAAACCCGCCAGCACGTCGGACCAGTGGTTCCGGTACTCGGCAACACGCACGACACCCACCAGGAAGGCTGGGCACAGGAGCGCCAGGCACAAGGAGGGCTTGGCCAGGCGGGAGCCCTTCAGCCGAAAAACCAGAGTGACATACATCTGCAGCAAGAGGGGAGACGAGCAAGAGGTGTCACAGAGCAAGGCTGGCAATAGGAAGTGTTCCCAGGTTTCCAAAACATCAATAAGATACAGTTGACATTCATGACATGCAAGGTTGACATAAATAGCAAGTTTGTGCTCTACCTAAATACCAAATGAAGATACTGATTTTAGTTAAATTAGGGTTGCCAGTGTGAAAACTGGAGAGGGCTTCTGTACCTTTCATGGTGGTGAACAAGAGAAATTTCAGCAGGGGTTGCTTGTCACACAGCCAGGTAACAAATAACACCTGCTGAAATTCCCTCATTTACACAACCATCAAAGCAACAGGAGCCCTCTCCAGTTTTCACTCTGACAACCCTAGTTAACTTAGCCATGTCTTTCTATGTAAAATTACCACACTGTCAACATTCATAAATTACATGATGCACACATTTCTGATTTTATGAAAGGCCCACAGTCCAAAATATAGGATTTTGGGGGCACATCTTATTCAGCCTACATGAAAAGAAAAGCTTTCCAACCCTCAACAAGGGACAGCTCTTATAATAAGGGACACCTGCCACCCCTATAAGGGACAGGCTTTCTGGCCTTTAAACAAGAGACACCCCTTACTATAATGGGTATGTGGCAACTCTATCTTTATGATTCTATTATTTTATTATACAACTCATACCACTGGGGTGTTGGCTTGTGTGCATATGTGTAATTTTAAGTGCAAATTTCATATTACAAACACATTTAGGTTGGGAAGAACCCTACCCCCATGGGGGTCGGTAACTGGCCCTCTAGATATTGTGGACTGCAGCGCCTCCATGGTCTCTCAACACCCACAATGCTGGCTAGACTGATGGGAATTTTTTGCAAAACAACAACAACAACAAAAAACCCTCTCAGGGGCCACCAGTTGCCCCTCCCCTCTCTCTGGCATCTCAAGCTAGTTGTTCCCTGTATTATAAATCTTCTCAAGTCCTACCCTGGCTTCACTCCAAAACTGCCACATGGCCAAAAATCCAGGCTTTCCCCTCAAATGCAGAACAAACCATGAATCTTACAGATCCAGAGTTTCCTGCAGAAACCCCAGTGAAAATGTGCATTGTCAAAAATGTAATGTGTCAAATGTACCACGAATACAGGGTTTTTTTTGCCCGTGTAGACAAGCTCTCTGATCATCTGACCAGTATCCACCTTAGCTCCCTCTGTTCCCTGTTTCCATTTAATTTTTTTTCTTGCATGTTGTGCTTGCTTTTCTTGATGGGAATTTTCCTTCAGTTCGTTTACAATAAGAATTTGCCAAAATTCTGAAATTTATTTATACTGTATTTGAGAGGGGAAAAACATGAGATCTTTGTTGTTGTTTTTGAATCGCATACAGGAGAAATAAAAAATGATGGGTTAATTCAACTAGGGCTTAACTGTTCAGCTCCTGTATACGAAACTACAGGGAAGCAGTGATGGTAATAGGAAGGAATAAGGTCTGCCTGAGACACAAACACAAATGACTCAATCCTCTCTGTTTGTCTGGATGGCAGAAGGCTGGGCTCTCTGCTCAAAAGAGAGGTCACACTTCTTTGTGACAATGCTTAGCCTCCAAAACCATTTCCTTGGCTTTAGTAACACAAGATGGGAGTGGTTCTCCACTTTTTCAGTGTATCCACCAGAGGGCACACTAGGCCTCTGAATGAGTGTGCTAGGGGATAAGGAACAAGTGAAAGTTTAACTGTCTCCTCTGTTTACATTCTTTTGAGTGGGGTGGAGGGGGCATCTTTAAAAAATTCAAACACATCCTTCACCCACTCACTTTGCTATCATGTGATACAAGAGGAGGAAATGATGCCGAAGCAGTGCCAAGAAACATAGCCTTTTTGGACTATGACTCCCAGAATCCCCTAGCCAGTGTAGATACTAAGGAGATTATCAGATGCTCTAAATATGGTGTTATCACGATGCCAGGAGATTGCTAAAGGGCTTCCCTTTCACATGACGTCATTACCCTTCATAATACTCCCGTTCAGCTCTTGTTACGCCAGCGCTGCTTTTTATTGACTGCCTAAGTCGTCAATGGATCCCCCGTTCCATTTCTGTCATGGAATTGACAGCAAATGAAAAGGTGCCCATTTCACTGGTGCGATTCAACAGGAGGTCCATGCCAGAACACTTCCTGGTGAGAACAGGACACCCAGGTAAGCAACACACTTTTTTGTACCCTCCCTGGGTTACTTGTAAAGTTTTAAGTGTGTTTAGGTGCTTGGTGTAATTTTTTTTTTTTTTTGGCTTCTTTTTCATTTTAAGTTTGAATTTCTCACACTCTTGTCTTCTCGTAAGAACAGCCGGGATTTCAATCTGTTAGAGCTCCATTCACTCCTGAGCTGTCCTGTGATGCCACTAAAGGTAGGTCTGAAACTTTTTGTAACTGCTCTGGGACAGGGACAGGAAACAGGCAGGAAAGGCGATTGTGAGACGGGAATGCTTTTTTTGTTCCCATCTGATAATCTCCTACACCATGGGTCAATGGCACTCAGTGTTTTTTTTCCAAAGTCCCTGCTGTTCCCTCCTTCCCTCAGCACCCCTGTTTCCTGCCTCTGCCCCCACTAGCCTCTCAGCTCAACCACCCTGCACCCCGTACCACAGTGTAGGCCACAGCATAGGCGCTGAGGGCAGTGTCCTTGGAGGGGAAGGCCTTGCGGGCGGCTGCCACCAGAGCAGGGCTCCCAGTGCAGGCTGCCTTGTCAGTCACGTAGATGCTGCCTGGAGGGGGCTGGCAGCCCAGGGCGGTGTAGTTAGGACGACACACGGAGAGAAAGTGTGGAGTCTGGTTGCCAGTCACTACTTGGCCAGCATTGGCAAAGATGGTGGTAGTGAAGAGGCCAAAGGAATAGATGCCTGTGGGGAGAAAAGGAAACGGAATCAAGAGCGGAGCCGTGCAGGCTGAGTGTCACCATCCACAGAGAGGGAAAGGACAGGGCTGGCACTAGGACGGCTGGGGATGCTGACATCCAGGGGTA
Source organism: Gambelia wislizenii (assembly GCA_030847615.1). Classification (NCBI taxonomy): domain Eukaryota; kingdom Metazoa; phylum Chordata; class Lepidosauria; order Squamata; family Crotaphytidae; genus Gambelia; species Gambelia wislizenii. The sequence goes on from JAUMIR010000002.1 coordinate 267,534,695, forward strand.
TCGTTACAGGGTTGCATTGCTCCCTCCTAAGGATTCTGTCCACCCAAATGAAGTTTTCCTTCAGTTCCCAAATTTCTAGTATTAAGGTGAGTTAAAATTTCAGTTGATTATTTAGAGATATAATTTAGGCATCCAGCCAAAAACAGGCAGGCAAAGCAATCAAGGAAATGCAAAAACAGCAAATAGAAGAGTTCTAGGTGAGAATGATGTTCAGTGTCTCACTCTCTGCAGTGCTAGAACTTTTGCAACTGAAAGAAAATGTCATTCAGGAGGTAGAATTATTAGAGGGAACAATGGCTCCCCATAGCTACAACCCTGCGGCACCCCAGTTCCACAGAGGGGGATCCCAGGGTGTGGCCTGAAGGCTAAGGGCAGGGGGGGGTCATCCACCACTTACCCAAAAAGCGGATGATGCGGCGTAGAAGGGGGTTGAAATAGCAACACTCTCCAGAGACAATGGTTTTCTCTTCACGTCGTTCAGGTTGGAGGAAGAAGGCAGCCAGTTCCCCAACAAGAATCTGAGATACAGAAGAGAGGCAAAGCAGTTCAACCCAATTCATCCCACCACTGTGCAGACACTGAAGCAAGCAAGATATTTTTGGAAATGAAATTTTGCCTTGGCAGGAGTACCAGCTCTGTAGGTCAAATGCAGAGCTTAAAAAGTGGCCCCATCCAACAACAACCCTCACACGACATAATTATTGTGCTACAATTCCACTCTAACTGCCATGGCAACAACCCATAGAGTCCTGGGACTGGCAAGTTAGGCAGGGGCATTAGAATTTTCAGCCAAGGGGCTCCTCTGATGCCTCTGATCAAACAACAAGCCCCAGGATTCCACAGGATGCAGCCATGGCAGTCAAAGGGAATCGTTTGCTACAATTGTGTACTGTGAATGGGCCCCAGTTGTCCTCAGTCACTGGCCATGCTGGCTAGGGGACATTGGAAGCTGGAGTCCAAAAAAGTAGTGTTTCTATGCTATGGCTGAATGTACTTCTCTTGCAAGAGCTTGAAGATAGTACTCGATTTCCACTTGACATTTTTTTGAGATCACAAATGATGGAAAAATGTATCCCAGTGTTGGATGTTTTGCTACTTAAACCGGCTCTTTGTTCCTGGCCCACAACCCAGGACAGTTGCGTGTCATTCCTGATATTTTAGGGCCAAAATATGAGACCGGAGTGTTGTGGGGGGGAGGCTTGTGATGTCCTAAGGGTGGGTCTTTCTAAAGATATGGAATGCTTCTGGGTCAACTGACTGTGGAAATGGACTTGACAGCAATGCAGCTGAATGGGTCCAGAATTTGGGTGCAACACAGCAACCCAGTGCCAAGGGGATCTCTTTTTGTAGCTGTTAGGTGATAAAATGCACCCAATAGCTGCAGCAATGGTCACTGTTCCTGCTATGTCTTTCATCCCATGTAGACCTGTTTGTGACACATATAGTTTGCCAGTTCTACATTATCCCAGGCCCTGAAGTTTCCAGGCCAGAACCTGAGACTGAGGACTTTTTCAAATGGGGCGGGGGGAACCCTGAGGAGGTCAGGAGAAGAACGGGGCTGTTGCGCTTACAGTGCCCCGTTTCGGACGCCAGCATCCTCCTCCCAATCTTCCTCCATGCTTCCTCTGTGCTGCGGGTGCTGCTTTTTATTGACGGAGGTTTTTCGTCAATAAAAAGCAGCACCCGCAGCACGGAGGAAGGTTGGGAGGAGGATGCTGGCGTCTGAAATGGGGCACTGTAAGTGCAACAGCCCCGTTCTTCTCCTGACCTCCTCAAGGTTTTTCCCCCCATTTGAAAAAGTCCCCTGTGTTGGCCCCTTGAATTATTATGCATTAAGTACCAACCACAGTTGCATTAAGTACCAACCGCAGTTGCTCAAAACTTGTCATTCTCACACAAACAAAGGGGGGGGGGAGGGAGGGAGGGAGAGAACAAGAACAAATTTTCCTTTTGGGAAATTAAGAGAGAAATCTTACCTAAACGAGCTGTTCCCAGATCAAGGTGAAATAAGGGGATTGTTCCCTCTCACTTACTTAGGGAGATGGGATAAGGACCATTTAATCTAGCCCACTTGCTTCTAGCCAGAAAGTGGAGACAGAACATTGTGGAGGGTAAGCTCTGGTGCCACAATGACTGGGAGGGAAGGAGGAAGCTGTGGAAGTACATACAATGGCCCTTCCTGATCCACGGGTTCCAGATCCGCAATTTTGAGCAACCACGGATTATCACATCCTATGCTTAAAACTGAGGTGGTGTGAACATGGGCATGCTGAAGTGTCCACGTGCACCTCACTGCCATTTAAAAATAGGGGATGCAATCATCTGCATTTTTTGTCATCCCACAGCAGGTCCTATAATCAAACCTCTGTGGATCCGGAGGACCAACAGTATACAGAGAATAAACAAAATTAATAAAGACAGAACATGGGAATGCAAGAGAGATACCTTGGGAGCTGGAGTATGAATCTCAATATACAAAACCAAAATACATGCTGGAAATTTACTGCACTGCTACACCACCACCTGACTGTTGCTGGTCCTTCGCTATGACAGAACTACTGATCATCTTTAAAAATCCAGAGGCATAGACTAGAAATAAGTTGCAAACAAGCTTCTAGAAAATTTCACCAAAACTATTATAACAGTCATTAAAAGAATCCTAAAGCACATTATCTCAGCCTCAAAGGAAGGCAATAGCAAACTTCCTCTAAAAAAATCTTGCCAAGAAAATCCAACGATAGGTTCATCTTAGGTCGGAAACAACATGAAGACATACAACAAACAAACAAACAAACAAGGGGGTTGTCTAAAGAGTCAAAATAACCCTCATGAAATTCACTGGGGATCCTACCTGTCTAAATGGGATTGTGCACCAATCCACACTATTCGGAAGGAGCGGGGCTCAAAATGACAAAAACAATGCTGGTAAAGCCTTTGTAGCTTTTCCCGTAGTTTTTTTTTTTTTAATAGAGATGAGGTGTGCATTCCTGCTTGTTAGGACAAGTGATTCACTTTGAACCACTTCCCCATATGAGGGGAAGCACAAAACTGATTGGTCGGGTGAGTGTGGGAGGCGGGGCTTGCTAACAGGTCACGCGCCCGTTGCTGCCATGTTGGATTTTCACTTTAGCAAGTGATCGCTAAGATGATAAACGGGATGTGTGTTGTTGTTGTTTTTGCTACCCTTTTAACTCAAAAAATCACTCTATTGCTCCAGCGCACCTTAGATGACCTTTTTAAAAAAAAGTTTGGCGGCGTGAGTAAATCACTTGCAACTGCCAACTGGCATGCGAAGCTTATGGGGGCTTTTGAGGCCAAAAACACTGCTTAGATATGTCGCTGCTGCTGTGAAATGCCATTACTACAAGGTACTCGGGGAGGGGTGTCCCTTGTATAGATAGGCCCATGATAAAACAAATGTGAAACAAGGCCGATGTTTCAGGACAAAGTATATCCAATTCTAAAGTGATGAAACGTAAGTATCCTTATGGTCAAAACAAGTAGTATAGCTCGAGAGGTTGATCTTAAAGCAAACCCAGAGATCTCAACAAGGATCCATGCCATGCAGCACAAGATAAGGCAGGATTTGGTGCAAGATTTCGTTTTTCATTTCTCATCTTCTGTTGTTTAAACACATGAATAAACAAGAAAAGCAAGTTTCAAGTTCTTTGGGTTCCATTTCTCAGCAGGCAAACAGTGTCTGCTGGAAACTCACAGCTGGTCCTCTGAAGGATGGAAATCTTGCAGAACTCTATCAGATTAAATTGTGCAATGATGTCTGTATGATTAGAAATATGCAAATGTCTGCATAATTATACACAAATCAAGATAAAAAGATCCTACAGTTGTCCCAGCGAGGCAACTATTGGTAGCAGCTGTTGTTTAAACACATCTATCGGCACTTTTTTAGCTTTGACACCAAAGGTGCTGGCATAGAACTGAGGGTCTGTGCCATATAAAACAGGCTTGGGAACTGCACAGGCCCTGAGATGCTGATGGACTGCTGCATAGGGCTAATGGGAGCTGAATTCCTTCACCATCTTAAGGGCATTGCCCACCTTTGATTAAAGAATGGGTTCTGCTGCTGACTTCTAGATGCCCTGGCAAGTCTTTGCAAGTTACATATCAATTAAGCTTTGCAGACTGTAAGAATTTGCTGCTTTCCAGGCTTAGCTGGAGATTTCCATACAGCCCTTTCTTCTTGACTGGGGCTGATACCCCTCCCCCCCAAACTGGAGAATTTGCATCCTTTTCTCCCACCTGAAGATGGCCCATGAAAACTGGAGACTCAGGGCCAGGCCCTGAGATTTGGCAACCCTAAACACACATGAAACATGTTTTTTTCCTTTCTAGGCTGTATGTTACTACTGAGGAAACTTAGGGATCAGCTAGACTGGAGAATTAATTGTGGAAAATAGTACATTATCTCACTATTGCAGCAGTGTTCATTTGTTCCCACGATCCATTCACAAGATCACTGGCATGGAAAGCTATTGGTATTTGCAGTTCATACGGAGCATGCCCGCGAGAAAAGATGGTGGCCATGAGTGAATTACCTGCATTATTATTCCCCCAAAGCTCCCTCTATTCCCCCCACCTTTTTTGTCTTGTTAAATGAGAGATGCAGAAGAGCAATCTTATGCTTAAAAAACTTTTTTTTTTTTTTGCTCTGCCACTCGACAATCGATTCCATGAAAAACAACAATGGCGGCTCCGGGCGCTTTGTCGCCAGCAAGCCTGTCCCCATGAACATTTGACCAATCACATTTTTACTTCCTGGATGTGCCCCAATTCTAACTGGCTGTTCAAATGGGCTGCACTATGCATTTTCATGTATTAAAAAAAAAAGATAGTGAGAAAGAGTGAAAGTTGTTATCACAAACTACTTGGAGTTTTCAGCCCCGCTCCTTCCAAATTTGGCAAATCCCAGCAGAAGCTCATCTGGACAAAAGGTATTCTGCCCGCATTCTTATAGGATTTTTTTTCATCATCTAACCCCCTCACTGTCAGCCCGTAGAGAGAAGTTTTTCCCCCCTCTGAGTCTCTGTGCTGCTACTGCAATGATTTGTGCTATAAGAAGTTTCACAAGTCACTACACTGATGCCCTACTCCCTGCCTTGGCAAAATGGCAAAATGGGCCCAAGTTACCCTCATTTCTCTCCTCACTCTTCTCCTCTCCTGACATTTAGATCAACAATATACCGCTGCAATACACACACAAACAGCATCCTGCTGGGTCAGAAAATCCTGGTGACAGCTGGGAGTTGGTAGAAATGGGCACCTAAGCTTGAAAGCAACTTTATGGGGGTGGGGGGGGGCAATGTGCTCCTCTTCCTATTTGTCTCCCTTCCAGAAATTATGTGATACTTTCAGACTGGGAAACGGGGCCCAGAGAGCTGACAGTCCTACAACTCCCCCCCAACTCCTGCCACTAAGAGACAAACCTACTCCTAAATGCAGGTCCTGGGGTTTGATTCTAAGCCACCCAAGAGTGAAAGGGGAATGCTGGGGACAGGACACAGGGAATATCTTCTAAGAAGCCTCAAGGAGAATTCTTATCTCACAATAACTCTGTGAGGGAGACTTGCCTGAGAAGGCGAAGTGTGCCCAGCTAGTGGGACAACTGATAGGGCCAGTTAACAGCCAATTTAGATATAGCTTGTAGGGCTCAGGGCCAGAAATACAGAATGGCCAAAGGGACCCCATAGCTCCTGTTTACAGGAGGCTCCAAGGGTGATATTTCTCTAAAATTGGGAGAAGGCAAAGCATGGGGTTTGTAGAGTCATTAAGGTCCCCTCCTTCATTCCTCCATGCCCTCATAATTTGGGTACTGGTAGGACCCATGCATGGAAGGGAGAAGGGAAAGAGGAATACTATGCCAGAAGAGCCTGGCCAAAGTGCAAACCCACAGGGGCCAAGCGAGGAAGGGAGAGAGAAAGAAGGTATACTTTCATGGGGCCCAGAGATCCAAGGGTTGGTAACCCAGGCTTTAACCATATTACTGCAGAGAAAACAGACTTCTCCTTTGTCTCAAGAATATTTCTTATTGTCCAGGTTCTGAGCTACTGGCTGAGATATTTTCCTGTATCTATGAATCTGTTGCCTAAATTGCAAAAGTTTTGCTGGATCCATTCAGAAACAGACCAAAACAAGCACTATTCTGAACAGTGAACTTCTGGCTGAGGCTGTTCTCTAGAAATGCAGAAAAATCTAGAATATGGAATAATGCTAATTGGATATGAATGACACCATGTCCCTGAGCCAGATGGTAGGACAGTTTGGTTTTGGAAAGCTGGCGCCTGGGGATGATTTCTGTTTGCATTTCTTTATTCCCTTTGTTTAAGCCCCATTGCATTTCTGGGAGTATGGCGCCTATGCATGTAAAGTGAGTACAGTACAGTGTATGTGGTTTTCTTTAAGCCAAATTTCCCATAACCCAGTTCTGTACTCTAGCTTCTGCATCACTCGCCCCAACCCTTTCTTCTTTCTACAAAGTCAAGCTTGAAAGTTGGACAATTGGGCTTATTCTTGAGTTAATTACAATACGGCAGGCTTTTTTAAAGGAGTGTAATGACAGCAGAAAAGAGAGGCTAAATGAGAATGACATTATGTGAGATTTGGACTCCAGTGTGTATTTGGGAGGCACTAAACCCTTGCCTCCCCTGTGCCATGCTTCTAGTGATGGCTGGGAGTTTCCATGATAGTAGGGTGTTCAACCTGCTCTGGATTTTAGTCTGAATTTCATAGAGCTATCTGAGGTGCTGAATCCTATCCTCCCCCCAGAAAGTTTGGCACCTTGATTAGCTCCTTTAAAGTTCAGACTAAAATCTATAGTGGGTTCATCACTCCACTGACATGGGGGCCACCAGCCGTCAGAGCCTCTGAAGCCAGCAAGTGAGTTGGCAGGGTCCCTGGGAACAGGACGCCAAAAGGGGAAGGCATACGCTGACTACTGTGAATTAGCAGAGAAGAAACAGCTCTCTAGAATTCAGCCCAACATGCATCAGAAGCCAGTTTCCTCACAGGCTGTAGGAAAGCATCATTGCAAATACACAGACACACACACATACAAATTACATACATTTCAAATCCCCCGCCATTAGACAAGACTATTCAAAATTTATACCAAACTGTTTTCTTATAACACCAAACAATGTAGGAATGTATCTCTTACAAGGCGTAACTGGCATTAACATAGACAAGTTTTTCAATTAAGAAAAAAAAAAGTTACAAAAACATGAAATCCACAGAAGGAACTGGAGGCATGTCTTAAGGTGCTCAATTGATGGGGCATGTCTCCAGTTTCTTCTGCAGATCTTCTTGGGTGCATCCCAGTATAGGCTTCCTGCAAAAAAATTAAACAAATCTCATAGTGTCCCCGGAAAGACTGAGGTACTCTCACACCTATCTAATGCTTTGAATTAAAGGAATATATCCCTTCACTGTGCCTGGTAGGCTTCTGAGTGCTACCAGGCACAAACAGTGACCCACAACTACTTCAAGGTGGGCTGATGTTGCTGCTCACTACATCACTACATGGAGCTCAGGGCCGGTTTAAAGCACCAGCGGCGTCAGCATCCGTGGGGGGCCCATCATTGTGGGGGCCCCCATAGTAACCCTCCTCCTGCAAAAACATTATTAGTAATAATCTGAATATCCTGTACTGAGAATAGTGTAGGTTGAGTTAGGTTACAATGACCTGAGATAAACATATGGGGCCCACAAAATAAAGCATTGTAGGAGGCCCCAAGATTCCTTAAACCGGTCCTGGAGCCTTCAAGAAGTGGGTGGGATCCAGAGCTTGGAAACTTACCTTTTAAAAATAATTCCTTTCCATTACTTGCTACAGTGTTTGAAAGGTAATTTGTTGAGAAGGTAACTTGTTGTATTGTTGAAGAGGCAGCTCATTATGTTACTTGTAAATATTTAAAGCTGCTTCAATAGTCATGTAGTTCCATGGTTCAAATTGGCACCTAAACAAATGGATATTTTCTGCAAGCCCTGTTGATTTTATAGCAGCTTGGCTAGTCTTTGTTTCCCAGAAATCTGTCCACTTGGGATGAGCATAGATAATCCCACTTATATCTAGAAGGGTTTCCAAAAATTTGATAGTGCCAGAGTCCAGCACTAGCCTAAACACAAGCTCAGAGGCTGAAGAATCAATGATGCCAACATCACTGTGGAACCTGAGGCCACCAGTCCTGAGAAGCTGGAAAGCTCTGAGCCCCTGACCCTTGAGAATGGACCACCACTGGCAACTCCTAAGCCTAGTTCAAGCACTGGGCCAGCACTTCCATCTCCAAAAACTCCATAGTGCATACCACTAGAGACTCTTTGGGGCTTACCGCACTCCGAAGAAAAGCAGCAAAGCAGCAAGAATATTCCATCTTTCCTGCTGCCTTACCACATGGTGTCAGTGCTCTTCTGGCATCCTTTTGTTCCGGTCCTGTGAAGGACCGAGGTAAAACAGTGTCTTTTTGCAAACCGATTTTTCTGTTTAGCAAAAAGACATGGCTTTACTTCAGTCCCCCATGGGACTGGAACAAAAGAATGCCAATGTCATGCGGAAAGGCAGTAGGAAAGATGGAATGTTCCTGTGCTTTGCTGCTTTTCTTCAGAGTGCGATAAGGCCCTTTCACACGACACAATTATAGCACTATGATTCCACTTTAACTACCACCCCTGCATCCTCTGGAATCCTAGGATTTGTGGTTAGGGGAACCAGTAGAGGACTTATGTGGCTGAGAATTTTAAATGCCCCCTAACGAAACTGCAAATCCCAGGATTCTACAGAATGGAGCCATGGCATGTAAAGCAGAATTATAGAGCTATAACTTTGTAGTGTGAAAGGGCCCCAGCAGCACACTCAAACATGAGATCTTGGAGAAATGGAGAAGTGCTCATCTCCATGCCAAAGGCCTGTCCTTTTAAAGGTTCCCATTTTGTAGGGAAGGGTGGCATCAACGAGTTACAGGCAGCAGTGGTCCAGGCTCTCTGGCTTCCAGAGGCAGGAGGTAAAGCACCATAAACACACGCATGCACACACATAAATCTCACCAGTGAGATGGCTACTCATAAGACTGGCAAGTCTAGAGTTAATACCAGCTATCTTGCTGAAAGGAGCAGGAGGGAGTTAATGTAATGGTGGTATCTGGCTACCAGAAAAGGGAAAAGTGGTTGCTGACAGATCCCCCGCCCTGCCCACCCAGATGACTGCATGCCCACACAAACAATTGCCCACGCTCCCAGCAAAGTGATGGCGATGAATGAGGCAGTGGACTAGCACAGCACACACCCCTAAATAAGATGGCAGAAGTGATGGTAGCCACAGACTGCTTCCTGAATGCCTGGCTCTGTGGGAGGGACAGGGGGTGACTTTGGAAACTGCCAGTGTGACAACAAAGGGAAATTTCACACTCACCCCTCTCAACAGGCCTGGCTCTGAGGTCCCACAAAGCCAGGCACTCTGGAAACAGCTCTATCCACCACGGCCTGGCACTGATGATAGCAGGGCTGCAAGGCCTGTGGTTGTCACAGTAGCCTCCACCTGCAGCCAGGAATATCTCAGCTCTTGGCAGTTGGTCAGACCACTCATACTCACACACACACCCTGTCAATACCCCACTGCCTGAAGCAATTGTCTCACTGAAGGTCATGACAACTCTGCCCCTTTTCAGGTCTGGAGTAGAAAAGCTTCCTGCTTTGTTTCAGACATTCTGTCAGAGCAAGTTGCTCAACTCTGAGCTCTCCTAGGTACTGCATCATGCCCTCTGCCTTGCTGCCCTGAGCCTCATGAGCTCCTGTTGTGGGCCTGAATGTCACAAAAAGCCTCATTTGTAGTTACCCAGACTCATTCGCAGTCACTCAGGTCATCATTAGCCAGAGACCTGCCTGTGATCTGGGTCATTTTCTTCCCTTCGAGGGAACTGTCTTCCTGATACCAGTGAGAGACAGACAGCTAGAGTAAGTGGGGTAGGGGGCAGGGCAGGGCAGGGCAATGGAGGGACAGGCTATCAGTTGTGATGGCAGTCTGGCATTCAGCCTGTTTGTGTGCCACTGGAAGAGTCTCAGGAGAATGTGGCAGAAGGTTTGAATGGACCTCCGGTGCTTGTTTCTCTTCATGGCTAAGCAGTCTCCAGGGCATATTAAATAAGTACATATTTAAAATGAGGTCCTGCTACATTGTCCTCCTTGGACAGTACTGGATTAGAGTGGGGGAAGATAGGATTAATACACCTAGCCACAAAGCTCAGTGGGTGATCTGGAGCCAATCTCCCTGGGCCTTTTCACACTATACATTTGTAGTGCTATGATAACACTTTAATTGCCATGGCAACGTCCAACAGAATGCCAGGATTTGCAGTTTGGTGAGGCACTAGAACTCTCTGGCTGAGAATTCTAAAGCCTCCTCCCTCAACTGCCAATCCCAGGAGTCCATAGGATGGAGCCATGACAGCCAACGTGGGATCAAAGTGCTATAACGGTGTATTGTGAAAGGGTTTTGTCTCAGCCTTACCTACCCCACAGGATTGTTGTAAGGATAAGAGAAGAGATGAGAAAGAAAGAAAGAAAGAAAGAAAGAAAGAAAGAAAGAAAGAAAGAAAGAAAGAAAGAACACTAAAGGTAATGTATGCTCTCCTGAGCTTTTTGGAGCAAGGATGGGATTAAAATGTAACAATGCTTGAGATGGAGCATGGTGTATTTACAGCATTCCTGTGGGCACACTGCATCCACATTTGTGTGGGTAAAGAATGCATGTACCTAACACGCATAGGGGCATGTCTACTTGGATGGAGGCCACATTCAGAAGATTATGGAGGATGGTGACTACCTCTCAATGCCTCTGGAGTTTTAAGAGAAAACAAAACAAAAAACCATTTCAGTCCTTCGCCAGTGGAGTTCTAAACTTCTTAGCAAGCAAACAAATGATTAGATACACATTAGCCAGAGACAAATTAGATGCACAGATGTGTATACACATGGACACACACACGCACCATTTTCTCCATGCCCCTTGACTTTGATCTTAATAAACACACTCCTCAGTGATTTTAGCCCCCACTCCAAAAGAAGCATGTGTGAAATTAACAATCACATAGGAGGCAGGAGGCCTGATGCTAGGGAGATGGTCAGGACAATAGTGCCCTGAGATCCTTCCACCACATCATTTTTCAAAAAAGAAGGGATCCTCTTCACACCCACACGCACATGCACCCACCATATTCCATGGACCCTGCTGGGCTCTTACCGTCACCGTGGGCACTGCAGTGACAAGAGAGTAGACCAAGACTGGAGGGGCTCGGCTGGCATCTTCTGGGCCCGGGTAGGGCTTGGCATAGGCACTATCGTAGCAGAAGAAGCCTTGGAGATGCACCGGGAAAGTGTCTGTGTATTCAAAGTGGTAGGCGAGCACCACTGTCCCAGCCATGATCACCATCTGGAAGTAGAACATGGCAAGTCAGGCAAGGAAACGACAACTCACCAAATGGGAGACTGAGGCAAGAGAGTCAGGTCCCTGAAGCCACAACCTCCACCCCTCTCCACAGCCGCTGCTGCCTGCTACTCCGTGCAAGCTTCCTCGTGTACTTCTTTTCACGCTTGGGTGCCCACTGTAGCTGTGCATCACATCATTGTGGCTGGCAGGGGAGGCACCAAGCCTGCCTGACTCAAAGTAAGGCAGACAGTTGCCCCCTACCACTTCTCCTCCCCCCCACTCTATTTCCCTGCTTTCTGATCCTGAGCACCTTGAAAAACTCCTCAGATTCCTCCCTTCTCTTTCCCAGCATTCTTTGTTTGCAAATGATCCCAATGAGAAAGACGGCCAATCTCTGAGACTATGTTTAGATGTTCCTAATGTGGCAGAGATTTGCAGGGAGTATAGTCACAGCTTGCAAAAGTTACTTTTTGTACTACAGCTCCCCCAAATCTTGCAGCCAGTGTCCATGCTGTCTGGGGGATTCTGGGAGCTAATTTTTCTAAACTCTGATTGTGTTAGAGCTATTACAGACAGGTTGGTTTCTTTTCTCCTGTTAAGCTACAGCCTTGCAATTCTTCCAGCAAAACATTTTCCCACTCACAATATTCCTCAGAGATGTGTGCCTCAGAAATCACTGAAAATTCTTTACCTTTGAATGGCTAATCAGAAAACCAAGCAGGTGAAGCAAAGCATGTTCATGAATAAACTAATATTTTTTGCCACTTGGGGGGGCACTTCTTTGAAATCCATATTAAATATATCATCTGTAGTTTGATTCTGTTTTTTTAAATGGTTGAGCAAAGAATCTTAACTTCAACTTGGACTTGGGGTGGATTAGCTCAATGAAAATATCAGCTTAGCATATGACTGCCTTAGAAAAGGCAGATTCCATATTGTGGATGACTACGAAAGAATCAAAAACAATACTGCTAATCTCATCATACCCTTATACAAATCAATGGTGGGTCCAGAGTTGGAACAGTCCGTACGCTAATTACCATATTGCAAAAATGATATTGCAAGTTAGAAAAGCTACAGAAAGGGGTAACCAAAATGACCAAAGGGCTGGAACAACTGTCCCATGAGGAAAGATTGCAAAGTTTGGAGTTTGTTTGCTTTTTTATTTAGAAAAATGGAGAGCAAAAAGGAAACAACAAAGGTGTGGCAAAAGTAGACAAGGAGAGGCTCTTCATCTTTTCTCATAATACTGAAATTCAGGATCACCCACTGAAGCTGAATAGTGGGCAACTGAGGACAGCTAAAAGGAAGCAGTACTTTTACAGTGTGCAGGTAGTTAAATTATGGCTCTTGCTAGCACAAGATGGCTGCCAACTTGGAAGCTTTAAAAAGGAATTAAACAAATTTATGGAGGATAGGGCCACCAACAGCTACCTGCGAATACATATTCCCTCCACTCCAGTACCAGAGGGAGTGCGCCTTTTAGTATCAATTGCTGGGAAACCCATGTTGCTATACTGTGCTCCCGTCTGCCTTGTGAGGTTCCCAAACATATCTGCTTGGCCTCTTTGTGGATAGAATGGAGGACTAGACAGGACTTTGCCACCTTGATAGGTCAACTGGGGATGAAAAAATTAGGCTGTGACCCATGTCACTTGTGCAGGCTTTTATCCATAACCTTGTTCTGTTCCATGTCTACATTAATCTCAGATTTTTTTAAAAAGAAGTGTTTAAATGTATGTTTTCAGCTTTACTGTTTTAACATTATTACTTTCAGCATTGTTCTTATCCTTAATATTGTAATTTAATTTTATATTTAATAGTGCGTTTTTATTCATTTTACTGTGTTTTAACTACTTTGTTTTTGATCAAGGACATATATATATATATATATATATATATATATAATATGTTTTCTCACAAAATAAAATGGGCACACTGGTGTGTGTGCGTAAAACCAGGAATTACATCACAGAATTGCAAAATACAAAATTGGAAGGATATTTGTCTTCTAGCATCCAAATTAATCCAGGAAGGTTAGATAAGGTGCACTTTCACACTACATAATTATAGTGTTATGATTCCACTTTAACTGCTATGGGATCTTAGGAATTGCCATTTAGGGAGGGGCATTTAGAACTCTATGCCAGAGAACTCCTCTAATGCCTCAACAAACTACAAGTCCCAGGATTCCACATGATGTTGTCATGGCAATCATAGTGAAATAGTAGTGCTATAATTGGGTAGTATGAAGGGTCCCAAGACCAGTTTGGTTCAAAATGGAAATCAGATGAAACACCCCCGTGGAACTGCCAGGCAGTTAAAGAAATGCAGAGATCCATCCTGCTAAATGGCCACAATGGATTTGTCTAGATGGGCAATATACACCATCATGTCCCTGTGTTAGAGCCCTGCAGTCCTGACAACACAGGGCATTTGGCCCATTCTGCCCCCAGGCAGTCCTCATGACCACCAGGTGGGGGAAGGCAGGGTAGGGCCTGATAAAACGTGTTAAAATAATACCTCTTCTAATCCATTCCCACCAGGAGGAAATGGATCAGGCCCCACAAGACTGCGGGAGTGTGTCCCGGCAGGCCAACCCTAGCTACTGCTGCCCATCTGCCTCACAGTCTCAGAGGTCAGGAAGGAGGCCCACAGCATGTGACCAAGGCTGGTCAGCTTTCTGCCTTCCAAGACAGTGAGGGAGGTGGTGGCGGCAGTGGTGGGCCAGTGGACCTGTCTGGACTCCAGCCCATTTGCAGGTGGTAACAGGGGAACAAAAGGCCTGATCCACAACCAGGAAATGCCAGCAACATATCCTGGCTCATGTAGATTATCCCAATATCATATGTACAATGAGTGTGGGTATCTGAAAAAGGTGAATCTATGTGCATAGAGCCAGTATGGTGTAGTGGTTTGAGTGTTGGTCTACAACTCTAAGGACCAGGGTTTGAATACCTGATCAGCCATGGAAACTGATCAGGTAACCTTGGACAAGTCCCACTCTCTCACCCTCAGAGGAAGACAAAGGAAAAACCCCTCTGAACAAATCTTGCCAAGAAAACCCTGTGATAGTTCCCCCTTGGGGTCACCATAAGTCAGAAATTATTTGGAGGCACACACAGCAGCAACAAGAGTCCACCACACTCAGAGGCAGCATATTCCACTGTCAAACAGCTCTTATTATCAGAAAGTTCTTTCTTTCTTTTCCTGTAGTTTGAGTCCATTGCTCTGTGTCCTAATCTCTGAAGCAGCAGAAAACAAGCTTGTTCCTTCTTCGATATTACATCCTTTCAAATACTTAAATATGATATTATGTCATCTCTTAAACTTCTCTTCTCCATGCCAACATAACCATCTCCCCAAGCTGCTTATAGGGCATGACTTCCAGGCCTTTTACTATTTTGATCACCCTTGTCTGGACGTGTTCTAGCTTGTCAATCTCCTTCTTGAATTGTCACACCCAGAACTGGACACAGTATTCCACGAGGGGTCTCGCCAAAGCATATATAGAATATAGTCGTGCTATATTCTATACTAGTCAGGCCTCATCTGGAGTACTGTGTTCAATTCTGGGTGCCTCATTTTAAGAAGGATACAGACAAGTTGGAGCAGAGAAGGGCAATGTAGATGATGAGAGAACAAAACATATGAGGAGAGGTTGATGGAGCTGGGCATATTGGAGCTGGTGAAGATAAGACTGGTGTGTGTGTGTGTGAGAGAGTGAGTGAGTGAGTGAGAGAGAGAGAGAGAGAGATGATCACACTCTTTAAATACCTCAAGGGCTGCTACAAATAGGAGGGTGCAGGCTTGTTCTCTGCTGCCTATGAGGGTAGAACTAGGTCTAATGGTTTAAAGTTCTAATGGAGAATAGATTTCAATTGAACATTAGAAGGAACTTCTTGACAGTAAGAGCAGTTTGGTGATGGAATCAATTGCCTACAGAGGTGGTGGGGCCTCCTTCTCTGGACACCTTCAAAAAAGAGTCTGGACAGCTACTTGCTAGGGATGCTTTAGCTGGAGGTCCTGCACTGAGAAGGGAGTTAGACTTGATAGCCCATGAGGCCCCTTCTGATTCTATGCCCCTTTCATTGTTGTATAGAAGATGAAATTCCTTCTTTTATCCAACTATTCAAGATGCAAGAGCTTTGCCCTGCTTTGCCTCTGGCCAGTCTGTATTTGGAATATCCATAATTAGGAAAACTAGGAAAGTAGTACTCTGGGAGAGTGTCTGACCCATCCTTCCCCAACCTGGGGCTCTCTAGAAGTTCTGGAGTATACTTCCCATCAGCCTCACTTAACATGGCCATGAGAATGGATCATGGGCATTGAAATACAAAACACCTGGAAGGGATGAGATTAGGGAAGACTGAGTTCACCGTTTCCTCCCAGACAGTTTCCTAAATCTAAACCCACAAAATTCATAGCTGCTTCTTACAGCAAAGGAAGTGGAGGAATTGTTGGCATCCCAGCAAGAGCCCAGGGCAGTGGCAAGTGGGAAAAACACGCAGCATCACTCTCTTCTCAAGCCCCAACAGAGCTGGGCCAATGACAGAAGCAAACCAATCCATGCTTTGAGCGAGGACCATTTTGAGATGTGTTGAAAAATGATTCTATGCAATGCAGGCAGGATCCCTTTAAATAATTCTAAGGCTGTTGGGCATGGCCCCTTGAACAGACAGGACAGGGGAGACTCAAACCCCCCCCCCCCGACTAGCCTGAGGTGGAGCTGGTCCCCACCTTGATGAGAAAATTGATCCACCAAGACTCCTGTGTAGTTTAGTTTCTTTGGGAATCATCCTTTAGAAGTACACTATACTAAATGATGATTATTTTCCTACTATTTTCATGGTACTTCAGATTATTGCCAGTTTCAGCTGGATGATGATGATGATGATTTTAACACATCATTTGTTTTCATTCTTTATTTAAAAAAAAACCACAACAACAACTATCTGCAAGTAGTCAAAATTAATAGTGACCGGCCTGCCAATATGATCCCAGAATTCCTGCTGTTGGGCAAAATGACTTAAGATCATCCTGAGCAGCTGCTTCAGGATCTACTGACAAAATATTCTGAATCAAAAAGGAAACCACTTTGAATGGCTGAAAAAGACTTTTTTAAAAAACCAAGGCCAAAATCCAAAATGTCCAGGCACATTGCTGGCTGTCATGTATCAGGGACCACGCTGAGGAATGACATCCCAGAAGCCCACTCCAGATGGCAACCAACCAGGAGAGAGCCAGGAGCCTGGCTACCTGTCAAGATGACTGCATTTGCTGGTGTGCTTACCTCCACAAACACAAAGCAGGGAATGATGGAGATGCTTCTCTTGAGCTCTTGCTTCTCACCAGCCATGGCAATAGAGCTGGATCCCTCCACAAGGAAAGGATTTACCTAACAGAGAGGGGGACAAGCAAGTGTGACAAGTCTATCCCAGACAAGCTAGACTCTTTTCCACGCAGGACACCTCCCTCTGGCCCACTTTTGGGTCCATAGTCATGGCTTTAGCATTTGGAAAGGCATCATGTCTCTCAAAATTCCAGTCTAGGCATCTACATTATGCTATCTAGCTGCTCACATTTAGCAAAGTTTATCTTTACACGCAAATCAGATTTGCTGTAACAGTCAATGATGGCCCTACAACAACAACAACAACAACAATAATAAAATTTATTTGTATCCCGCCCCTCTACAAAATGCAATCGGGGCGGCTTACAAGATTAAAATCTACATTCAACCCCTCCATCCCACCCACCCCTTAAAATACAATTAAATAATTAAACATTTAAAACATAATAAATACTAAAAATACTAAAAACAACACAATAAAAAGCTGGATGGGATCAGACTAATAAGATTTTTTTCTCTCTGATGGCTGGGTATCTATTCAGGAAAGTCTGGCTGGCAGCGATCCATCTTAAGAGCTTTTTAAAAGCTATTTAAGGTGGTAATGTGACGGATCTCATCTGGCAGGCCGTTCCGTAATCTGGGAGCAATAGCCGAAAAGGTCCTCTGGGAGGTCAACGAGAGCCTAGTTTTTAAACGTTGCAGCAGATTCCTCCCAGAGGACCTGAACTCACGGGGAGGATTATATGGAAAGAGGCGGTCCCAAAGATAGGTTGGACCCAAGCCATTTAGGGCTTTAAAGGTGATAACCAACACCTTGTACTGGTCCCGAAAACTAATGGGCAGCCAGTGAAGTGATCTTAAGCTCGGTGTTATATGGTCTCTTCTAGATGTACCCGAGACCAGTCTGGCTGCTATATTCTGTACTAGTTGAAGTTTCCGGACCAAGCACAAGGGTAGCCCCATGTAGAGTGCATTACAGAAATCAAGACGGGAGGTTACCAGAGCATGTATCACAGCCTCAAGGTCCCCGACTTCCAGGAAAGGGCGCAGCTAGCGGATCATCCGGAGTGACAAGTCTAGGAGTACCCCAAAACTGCGAACACAGTCCCTGGAGGAGAGTGTGACTCCATCCAGGACTGGAGATTGTATCCTAGTACCTGGGTTCGGGGCTGCTACCGTGAGAACCTCCATTTTGTCTGGATTCAGCTTCAATTTGTTTTTCCTCATTCAGTCCATTGCTGCCCTAAGACAATCATTGAGAGAAGAGATATCATCTGAAGTCAGAGCCGAAGGAGCGGAACCACTGCAACACAGTGCCTCCGATTCCTAACCCTCTCAGGCGATCCAAGAGGATGTCGTGATCTATTGTATCAAAAGCCACTGAGAGATCGGGTAACACCAACAGGATCACATTACCTCTGTTGATGTTCAGGCGGAGGTCGTCAGCTAAGGCAACCATGGCCGTCTCAACTCCAAATCCCATCCTAAAGCCAGTTTGAAATGGATCTAGATAATCAGTTTCTTCCAAGACAGCTTGGAGCTGAAAAGCAATGCCCTCTCAATCACCTTGCTCAAAAAAGGTAATAATGAGACTGGTCTGTAGCTCTTCATATCCAGAGGGTCAAGGGAAGGTCTTTTTAGGAGTGGTCTAACCACTGCTTCCTTCAAGTAAGATGGAATGTGACCTTCCCTAAGGGATGCATTGATGATGTCCCTGAGGAATATCTTCAAGGCATCACCCCACTGGACGGCCAACCACAAAGGGCAAGGGTCAAGAGGGCAGGTAGTCTTCCTCACTCTACCAAGGAGCTTGTCCACATCATCAGTACTTACAAACTGAAATTGATCCAGTATAACCTCATCAACGGAGTTACTGGACACCTCATCAATTGAATCTGCTCCAACCTTGGCGTCCAAATTGGCTCTTATCTGAGAGATTAATGTTGTTAAATACATCACAGCAAGCCGTTGTTGGGTTTAGTAATGAGTTTAGTAATGAGTGGAATCTGTGTCAGTTCCCTCACCACTTTAAACAGCTCTGCTGGGTGAGACTCTGCAGACGCAATACATGCAGAAGAGAAGGATTTCCTCGCTGCACGTATTGCCTCTCTATAGGAACAAAGAAATTTCCTATGACGAGTCTTGTCAGACAAGAGCCGAGTTTTTCACCAGACACACTCTAGTCATTGTCCAACCCGCTTCAACTTCCTAAGTTCTTCAGTATACCATGGATGGCGATTTGAAGTGGGTTGGAGAGGACGCTTGGGAGCGATCGTGTTGATAGCCTTGGTAAGGTCGGTGTTCCAGGTATTGACCAAGGCTTCGACAGAATCACTGGCATTACCAACCAATAAACCCTCTAAGGCTTTCTGGAATCCAATTGGTTCCATTAGCCTTCGAGGGTGGACCATTCTAATAGGTCCTCCACCCCCGACAGGATGGACAGTGGCTCTGAGTACAGCCTTGATCAGGAAGTGGTCCGTCCATGACAATGCGGTGGTTTTAGTCACCTCCGCCCATGGATATTCCTGTTCCATACTAAAGCAATGCCCTACTGTTTGGGCCAAAGGGAATACAAAGGGTATTTAGAGACTGTGCTACAGAGAGACCCTATGAAATTCACTAGGTCACCATATGTCAACAGGTGACTTGAAGACACACACACACAGAGGAGGAGGAGGAAGGGCAGAAAACTATATGAAGTTGGCTTCTCCTGGTGTCTCAGTGGCTTCATCTCTGGTCATCCCATCCTCTGTCCCACCAGTTACAGGGGTCATCAGGTGCTGTTGACAGTGACCCAGGTTTTGCAAAGCTTACATCTGTTAGTTTGTGAACATTCTGAGCAGCTTTGATCCGTCATTTTTGTCTTAGCAATCTGATGCCTTGAAAACCTTTTCCTAATTGTCCAAAATGTTGGTTAGGAAACAGCAGTGAAATTTAAACTGACTAGAAAGAAGAAAGGCAGCGTTTGGAGATCAAATTTAAAGTCAGTTGTCTCTAGCTCCCAATGAAACATGGGGTAGACATGCCTGCCTACATGCCAGTAATGCATTTATTTCTTCCTCTCGTGCTTCCCATTAATGCTTTTCTGTATCATCCAACTGGCATATTTCAAAGTTTGCCATTGTGAATCTAGCAATTTAAATTCTCCCCATTGCCTTGGCATCTGGGCCTTTCTCATCAGAGCTTGCAAGAGTTACTCCTTTGGATTGTAATAGTTCTCAAAACCCCTCAACCAGTAGCCATGCTGGCTGACGCACTCTGGGAGCTGTAGTCAAAAAACTTTACCAAGTGCTGCTTCCCATGCAGCTTTCTCCTCATCACCTTCCAGAGGTATTAGACCGCAGTTACCACCTCTGCAGCCAGGATGACCATATTGTTTGGATATCATACACATAGTAGTCCGACACATCTGAAGGGCACCAAGAATGAAGTTAAGAAATATAGTTTGATTTTAAGTCTGAAGAGAGGGAAAGATCTTTGTAGTTAGGGCAAAGAACATTATAAATCTACTGGTTATGGCTCCATGGTAGATGCTTACTTCCAGCTTGCATCCAACAAGTTATTAATCTTGCAGATTAATAAGACACCATCTGATTAGCTGGTTTTTGGCACCTTCCCTGCTCCACCTCTCTTGATAATTTTTGTGGTGAAGATTCTTACACTCTTGTATTTCATTGAAAAGGGACTACAGCACCTACATTAAAAATAAGACTGTCATAAAATAGAGCCAGCATAATAATAGTGTTTTTAGCACTGGATTACAACTCTGGAGACCAGGGTTTGAATCCCTCCTCAGCCATGGAAGCCCACTGGGTGACCTGGGGCAAGTCACACTCTCTCAGCCTCAGAGGAAGGCAAAGGCAAACCCCCTCTGCACAGATCTTGCCAAGAAAACCCCATGATAAGTTTGCCTTAGGGTCGCCATATGTCAGAAATGACTTGAAGGCACAAAAGAACAACAACGTAGACAAGGAGGACACAACCCTGACTTTGCAAGACCTGAGCAGGTATTCCTGTTGATACCAGGGAGACTTGGAGGTCTCCCATTTGTAGGGTCACCATAAGGTGAAGTTGATATGATGGCAATTTAACCACACAGAATGCACTTCATCAGAATTTACCCAATGGTGAGTTAAGACAAGACAGATAAAATGCAATCAGCATTAAAGTTGGTGGAGAAAACATTCAGTTACTGTGTTACACCAAACTGAAGAAAATCCATCCTTGTTTGGTTTTGCTTTTACCTGCTCTCTGCTTTCACTCCTACAGTACTTCCAAAAATTATATTCTATGGTTTTCAACATATCTAGGGGCTCCGGTCCTAAATATATCTTCCTCCAAGTATGTACTAGAGAACAAAATGGGATTTGCATCCATTTAGACAAATAGAAGGCTATGGGGTTGTGTTGCAAACCTTGATACAAATCAAAACTGAAAAACAAACTTCGCTGCTTTTCCATGATAAAGCCAGACAGCCTCTGAGCCTCCAGAGTTAAGGAAGGGACCAAGTTATGGTATTTCATCAGAAAGTGTTTCAAGGTCTGTCTGACACTTTGTTCATGTTGGCAAGAGGACATCACTAGTAGTGGGAAGATCCTAAGGTGTTGGTCGAACTGAGGCAAAATGCCTTCTCAACAATTTGTGTAAGTTCAGAAGAGACGCACCCACCAGACTCCCTGGTTTCTCTTCCCATATGTTTTCACCATGTGCCAATTCTAGAACAAAATCTGGAACAAAATTTGGACCTCTGAGGAAATCCAAGCTTACATCGCTCAAAGAGCTTTTTTCCAGCCCCTACACGATGCTTTAAAATGTTTAAGCAGTAGCCCCTGCAAAAGTGCACCCAGTGTTTATGGGGGAAATAATGGTTACCCAGTGCATTGGGGGGAGGCAGAGAGGGGGAGGGGAGTAGGCAACACCTCTACACGCACATAAACACACATACATACAGACTGGCTAAATCAATTGTAGGCAGAGTGCTGTGTTGTCCTTTTTTCACATCAGCCATAGCTGCAGCTCTTTCCTAATCCTCAGACAATTTAATTAAGCTGCTGCTTATATGGAAATAAGTCCATCAAACTTAGTGATCCTTACTTCTGAGTAAATATGGAAATGATCATGCTACACTTTTCAGAGACTAGTTTCTTTAAGAAGAATACATATGAATGCAAGTTTCAATCTCATTAAAATATTATAGAACTGTCGACTGAATCATGCTAGAAAGTGTATTAGGACAATAAATTCCTTAAATTCATATTAAAGAATCAAAGAACAAACCAGAAGTATAGTCCTTGTTTTAAAGTCAATTTCTGATAATATTACTTAATACTGCTTTATATTAATAAATGGTAACACACAATTATTGTTTTAATTGTTGCATTTTTTGCACAATAAGAAAAATGTGTGTTGCTCTTGCACTGGCTTCTGGACTTCAGCTCTGGCTAAAATTGTGTTCCCATTTCCCCAACAGACAGATGTGTCTGTGCGTGTGTGTGTTTGCAGTGAGAGGCAGTTCTATTCCTTCTAACGGTGGCTTTCTTATGCCCCCCTATCCCTGTGTTCCTCTCTGGCAAGGGCATCTAAAAACTGAAGCACTGTGTTTGGAATGAATGAGAGATACTTAACTTTATACAACATACCTATAGATTAATGCACTGTGTTGGTTTATACCTTTCCTTCTGAGCAGATAATCAGGGTTAGGGGGGATTGTTCAGATCTGTGGCACAGAAATATCCCTGCTCTAAACAGCAAGAGTTGTACAGTACATGAGCTTATAGACACACACTTCTCCCTACATGTCTGGTTATTTTACTATAGGTCCAATTAATCCCAACAGTCGGTCATGATAGATGCACCAGGGGGCATTCTTTTCCCATCTTCCTCCCTACATTGTGGAGGAAGGGTTCTATCCTCACCAGCCTCTCTTCTTTTCTCTTTGCGTGACCACCGCCACTTCCTCAGCTAGCCCAAAGTGCAGTGAGCCTCCACACCCAGGACAGGACAGCCATGTTACTCCAAATGGAGGCCAATTCAAAGCTACCTGCTCAACTTTGCTAGCCCCATGGCCAGTGGCAAGATGCTCCTTCTGCCTGCCCCCTTAAGACGGCTGCCCATGGCTCACCAGCCCCATATAAGCCAATACTGAGCCAAGTGATCCTCTCTATTGGCATGTCTGACGGAATCAGCGGGACCATTTTGCTGCAAAATAGAAATCACCAGGCAAACATCTGTATTTCTCAACCTCTCCCTCTCTCTGTGTGTGTACACAAACACATACACACACACAACCACCCTAAGAGCGTAACTTAGCAACACGGCTCTTTAAACAGACCTGTCACATGCATCCACTTCCACACACAGCACACCAATTGTCAAAGCTCCAACAATGCCTGTATGAAGAACAGAACTGATGAGCTGAAACGGAAAACCCATTTGACACATGATGGAAGCGAGACTCTGCAGGCGAACCAGCTTCCCCCCCCCATCCACAACCCATGTCAATATCATCCTCCCCCAGCACCCCCACCCCCGTCTCTCACCTTCCGTATGTGTGTGAGTGTGTGTGTGTTTTTAGGCAGCAGCCATGGCTTCCTCAGCCCACAGTCGGTCCTCTCCTCCTCCTCCTCTTCTGTCTAAGCAATTTTAACGGTCCGCAGGACATAATGGGGAATCCATGCTGATCATGCCAATATCCCAATTAGCAGCTGGACTGCTGGATTAAGCGTTGTTTCACGTTAGCAGCTGTAGCCCTTCCAGGGAGAGATGGGGGGGGGAGCAACACACATATAGACATGCATGCACACACATACACACAGAGAGGGGAGGTGGGAAAGAGAATTCTTCAAGGGGGAAGATTCATTGAAATGCTGCCTGTATCTCCTCTTGGGTAGAAGAGCGAAAGACACATCACAGTCTAGAAGGCTCAACCAAAGATTCAGCTCCCTGTGCAAGCATGTCAGCTGTGTTGCTCTGATTCTGAATAGCCACTCCAAGTAGCTGTACATGCTTACATTGCCACCACCTCCTCCTCCTATCTCAGCCCCAGCCACCAGCTTCTCCTCAAGCACTTCTTTCTATTTCACAGATAGGAAAGCTGAGGCACCAGCTAATCAAGCATGTCAGAGAGCACTTATCAGGAGCAAGCCTTCCACTGAGGCTTTTCAAGCTACCACCTTTGCCAAACTAAACAGAAACAACAACGATTTCATGGCTATATTCTGAAAATGAATTCAGCCATGACACCAGGTTCCTGCAATCTTTGCAAATAATATCTGTACAGAAAGGTCCTTCACAGTTTGAACTTTCAATAACAAAATTTAGAACATTTTTTTTTTATTATTATGTTTTTTGGGGCAGGGTCCCTCCTAGTGGTTAGCTTTTTTTATAAGCAACATAGAGCAGAGGTGGCAATCATGTGGCCCTACCAATGTTGTTGAACTGCATCTCCTGTCAACCCTTGTCAGCATAGAGAATGGAGAAAACTTCTAGGAATTACAGTCCAACAAGATCTGTAAGGCCACATGATCCCTACTCCTGACACAAAGGAATTAAAATCAGCATTCCAGAGCAGAGTAAATAATTGCTATAGGAGGAAGCCATTCAGAAATTAGCCCACTCCCTTTATTCTGTCAGCCCCACTTGACATTCCTTGGAGCTCCTGAGGAGGACTCTAAAACCCTGAAACTTCATGTCAAACCCTGAGGCCTGCCAGTGGTGGCGGTGGTGGGGATTTGCCTCACATTTTTCTGCCTGTGGACTCATTTTGCATTGTTGTTATTACATGCCTTCTAGTCTATTCACACTACACAATTATAGCACTATTATTCAACTTTAATTGCCATAGTTCTGTCCTGGGACTGGCAGTTGAGGGAGGGACATTTACCTAGAGAGCCCTTCCTCTGTGCCTCACCAGACTACCAGTCCCAGAATTCCATAGGATGGAACCATGGCACTTAGAGTGGAAAAATAGCACTGTAATTGTGTGGTGTGAATGAGAGCCTTACCACACTCTGAAGAAAAGTGGCAAAGCAGCAGGAACATTCCACCTTTCCTGCTGCCTTATTACATGTCGTCGGCATTCTTTTGTTCCGGTCCTATGGGGAACCGAGGTAAAATCATTGCTTTTTGCTAACCAGAAAAAATCTATTTATAAAAAGATGCAGTTTTACTAGAATGAAAGAATGCCGGAAAAATGCCGACGTCATGTGGTAAGGCAGCAGGAAAGACGGAACGTCCCTGCTACTTTGCCACTTTTCTGTGGAGTGCAGTAAGGCTCCGAGTCCTCTGATTTTTGATGATCCTATCCTAGTGTTTTCTTGGCAAGGTTTGTTCAGAGGTGGTTTGTCATTGCCTTCCTCTGAAACTGAGAGAGTATGACTTCCCCAAAGTCACTTAGTGGGTTTCGATGGCCAAGGAGGGATTCAAATGCTTGTCTCAGAGCCCTAGACCAACACTTAGACCACTACACCATGCTGGCTTTCAGGCCCATTGTACCAGGGAACATTAATACGCTACTCCAGCCCAATTATTTTATATATTTAACACACAAACACAGGTTTGCAAAACTGTGAAGCACTGTTGCACAGGGAAGCAGGAAACTACAGCAGAGACAACAACAACAATAATTTGATAAAACAACAAAATGAGAAGCAGCACTTTAAAGATGGACCAATCCTATACCTCAGTTATGCTGGGAAGCAAGATAGGCTGCCACTACAACTCAGATCCAGACAGCAAATGCTACAGCATTTCCCTACCCACCTGTCCATGGCAGAAGACAGGACAAAGTCACATCACGAGGCTGTTGTGTGTTCCCTGCCCTTACCATCAAGGCCTATTAATGTATGCCAAGAACTTAGAATTCTCTACTAGCACAGTATCTCAACCAAAGTACAAATCCCAAGATTCTGGAAGATGCAGCCATGGCAGTTAAAGTGCTGTCAAACTGCTACACATGAGTAATGCAGATACACTCTAGGACACCATGGCAACATCAGCCATCGTACTTGCAGGCCTGCTTCTTCACAGTCTGGGGCAGAGCTCGGCACTATTACCACTGACCATTCTGAGAGCTGTAGTCTGAAGAAGTGATATTTTCAAGCTCTGTAACAAAAGCCATAGCACACTTCCCTGTTTAAAGCTTTGCAGTGGCATTTTACATTCTGCTCTGGCCTTCCAGATTGTGATTCTGCTCATGGGTAATACCTATTGAGTTGACAGGCAAAAGACACAGGGGCTATTTGTTTGTTTGTTTGTAGCCTCATCCTGGTGAAATTCCCTTCCCACACAATGGGGACCTGAGTCTTTCCCTGTCAGTTCTTTAAAAAGGCCACAAAGACATTATTGTTCCAGGCTTCTATTTATGTAGCCCCCATCTTGAGTTTTGTTTGTTTTTTCTATTATTGCTGCTGTGTGCATTCAAGTCATTTCTATCTTATGGTGACCCTAAGGTGAACCTATCACTGGGTTTTATTGACAAGATTTGCTCAGAGGGGGTTTGCCTTTGCCTTCCTCTGAGAGTGTGACTTGCCCAAGGTCATCCAGTGGGCTTCCATGCCCAAGCAGGAATTCCAGCCCTCATCTCCAGGATCCTAGTCTAACACCCAAGCCGCTACACCACACTGGCTCTTGTTAGCTATTTTAAATATTTTCTCTCCTTTTAATCAGCTATATTGTTATTACTTTAACTTCTTAGCGATGGGGGAGGGGCTCTGTTTCAAGAAATTTAGGAATATTTTGAATACATTTAATTCAGCAAACAAGTAATTTGACCAGTGGTAGCAAGGCTGAAGGATGAAGTGCCTGGCCTTTGCCAGAGGAGAATTAACCTGTGTCTGGAGGTGACTCCTCTATGTGTGGAAGACAGGAGCTAGAATCCCAGTGCTGTCTTAGGCATACAAAGTTTTTGTCCAACACACAATGTCCAGATTCAATTCAAGGACAGTTCAAGGACACAGACATGGAGCTGCACCTGTGGTTTCATTGCATGCATGGAAGCACACTTTTTGCCAATGCATACCCATCTGCCCTTGCTGAAAGAGGCAGTAGTATTCCCTTGCTTGCATGCACAGTTTCAAAGCACTTGTCACTCAATGCAACAGTAGTGTCTGATGGCTCCCACATCAGCAGGGCAGGAGATCCAGTCCAGGTTTCGGACAGCTTTAAAGGAGCTCTCCAAGATGCTGTACCTATTTTGGAGATAGTATTCAGCATTTTGGATAACTCTTTAAAGTCTGGACTAAAACCTAGAATGGAACCACCACCTCAGCAATAATGGGAGTCACCAGCCATCACCACAATATAAAAGTTGTGCAGGACAATCAACAAGTAAGTCCACATGCAAACAGTTGCACAACTCAACCATTATGTAGGATTTCAGCCAAGACCTCTCCTTGTGGAGGGAAGACTGCTACAGCAATAACATTTGAGCAAGACACACTATTCACATGTAGACTGGGGGGTGGGTGTAATATAGAGAGAGTTGAAGTTGTCCTGCTGTGTCAAAAGGATAGCTCTCGTTCATTGCCTACCTGTGTACAGTACTCTGGCCAGGCACACCAGAGTGTCCTGGAACTGGGGGTTTGTGTCTGGCCTACAAAGTAAGGTTTGCTATAAGATAAGGGTGGTCAGCCAGATGTTGGACTACAACTTTCACCCACTTTAGCCTGCATGGCCTCAGTTGACAACAATCCAATCCATTTGGAGAACCATGTTGTATACCCCCACTCCTAATATAAGGGTGTCCAAACAATGTCTGGGCAACCAGCCAAAGGCTTGTTACTACACGGATGATAAGCAGAGGCACAGCACAGTCAAACTAATTACAGGCAAAGGAATCAAGGCAGTGCGAAGCCAGTCACTTACTTTACCAGCAAGCAAAACACAAGTCCACAAGCAAAGTCCAATATATAAGGTCCAGGTCTAGCAAACAGGGTTCAGGGTAATCTAACAGAATCCAAGTTAGGCAAACAGAGTCCAGGGTAAACAAACAGAGTCCAGGTCAAACACAGGGAGCAGGAACATGATGGGTAATCAGGTAGGTCAGATAATCTCCGACAACTCCTGGAGGGCAGTGCTACATATTCATAGAGCAGTAGCTAATGCTGCTGCTGCTTAACTAATTGCTTCCTGTAAGTACGCTGAGACCGCCTCAAACCCTCCTTTTGTTGTCTCCATGCTGTAAAGGTAGGTATAGGTAAGTTGTCCTCTGTATCTGAAGGGGCAGGACCCTCTGCTACAGCTGGCACTGCACTATTGTCTGCGTCTGAGGCATGTAACTCTGGAATGTCCTCCTGCTCTGGTTCAGCCGGTCTTCGCATGTCCACTGCTTTGGCCTCAGAATCCATTTCCAAGTTCTGGAAGCAAGGCATGTCACCGGGCTCAAATCAGAGAAGTGTTAGTAGCATGCTACACATCCCTGACGGGCTCTGTGCACATGCTGTCAGTGCAAGAAAGTGCCCTTTCTCTCCCCGTTTCCTCTTGCCTGAGCTCTCCCTCACATGTTCCAAGCATGCACAATCTCAGGCAAGAGAGATCATAGTCCCATCCCAGGCACTTTATCATCTGAGCTCTGGCCTCCCTGTGTATGGGATCTGTATACTGGTGATATGCTAAAAATGTGAATTGCACGCTGAGTTGTGCCATGTGTGTGTCTGTGCCTTCAAGTCACCTGTTGACTTATGGTGGCCCCATGAACTTCAAAGGATTTTCTTAGGCAAGGAATACTCAGAGGTGGTTTTGCCAGTTCCTTCCTCTGAAATATAGCCTATAGCACCTGATGTTTATTTGTGGTCTCCTATCCAAGTACTAACAAGGGCTGACCCTGCTTAGCATCCAAGATCAGGCAGCTTTCCTGCTCTCAATTTAAGGCAGCCCTGGATTTCCCCCCACCTTCTCTCAGGGGGATACTTACCAACCCTTTGATTTATTCAGCCAGATCTCATCCAGCTGCCGTTAACCTCCTCAGCTGTGAGTAGAGCACTTTAATCCACTGGAAACCATTTGGACAAGATCCAGAAAACGTGTATGTCCGATTAGAAAAGTGGCCATTGGAAAATGTCATTTAATTCCAGAAGATAGAAAGCACAAGAGGCTTCTAGAACAGCTGTATAAATGGAAATGTAGAAACTGATAATGTAAGGCAAAGCATGCTTCAATTTGCCACTGTAATGCAGAACAAAGAGCAAAAGAATGACATGAGTTGTATGTGTGCGCATGTGTATTTACCTTCAAGTTGCCTGTTGACTTATGGCAACCGCAAGAATTTCATAGGGTTTTCTTAAGCAAGGAATACTCAGAGCTGGTTTTGCCAGTTCCTTCCTCTGAAATATAGCCTACAGCACCTGGTATTGTGCCATATCTCACGCTTAATTGCACATGTCTCCGTGGCAGTGGCTGCAGTGGTGGCAGCTCCTACTCCTCCTATTTATGAGGAAGAAGGTTATTTATTATCTATTTTCCAATCTCCAGTACATTCAGTGGGGTGGAAATTCTCCTTATCAACTACAGTTCAATGTGAAGTTGCAATATTTGAAAAAGGATAGAATACAGCATGGCAAGCCTGTGTGGTGTAGTAGTCAAAGTATTGGACTAGGACTTTGGGAGACCAGGGTTTGAACCCCAGCTCAGCCATGGAAAACCCCTGGGTGACCCTGGGCAAGTTACACACTCTCAGCCTCAGAGGAAGGCAAACCTCCTCTGAATAATTCTTGCAAAGTACAACGCCTAGAATAGTCACCATGAGATGGAGTCAACTTTGAAGCCACATAACAAAGAGTACAACTTAAATGTGTTCCTCAGTGTTCACCAACGCCTATGGCTCATTCTGGTTATTTTGCTGACAAATGCATGCACCAACAGCATATTCTGCCAACATATATGAGTAGCTGTGCCGGTATCTTTGTCATGGTGGCATTGACCTATCCAAAAGTGCAGTGGCATAGCAGGACTTCTGCCATATTATATCTCCAGAGTTTGGAAGGAACACATTAGAAACAACTATATGAACCAGTGAGGGTGTAGATTGCATAATGATGTATCTTTTGCAAAATAAAGTGACTGGCAATGGCTTAAAATGAATGTGTGTAAGAGAGGGAGAAAGAAAGAAAAATAACATCTACTCACTACTTTTTTCTTATTACTTTTAGAGGACTAAAGTGATCTGAGGACTAAGTGATTTTTAAAGAACCCTTCCCTTCCCCAAGTTTAGGCCATTTTCTCGCTTTTTAAGATGGATGTAGTGGTGGAAATGTATTAATAGTACAAGCAATGTAAGAAAGTACTTAAGCCACCACCACAAATAATAACAGTAATGAGTGATGTCAGGGGTATATATGTAAAATGAGTTATATAACAAATTTTTTTTTTAAAGTAACTCTTCAGTCTCCCACCCTGTGTATTTTATGTATGGCTAATGTATGAACAAAGAGAAGGGTAGGATATTTACAGAAAGTATGTACTGAAAAGGACTCACTAGGCAACAGCATTGAGAACAGAAGAAAGAGGTTTGAGGTGAGAGGTTGTAGTAGCAGCAAGGAAAGCTTTACAGTGGCTCAGACAGGAAGGATGAGAAAATTCTCTAGCCTTTTGTAGGATAAAAAGAAAACCAAATTATGGAAACATTAAGTAACTGATCTAGCAAGAGGTTAATGTAAAAGAGAGGACACAAGAGTTACATGCTAGGAGTTTGGAGGAAAGGAAGAGAAATAGTAAGATAAGGAACAATGACCAGAGATTTTCCTTGGGTTTTTTCCAGGTTGTGAGGCCATGTTCTGGAAGAGTTTCATTGCCTCACAGCCCCCCCCCCCAAAAAAACCAAGGACAGTCTATGGATGCCTGCCATGAAAGCCTCGACTTCACAATGACCCTCTCTCTCTCTCTCTCTCTGGCTTTTCTTGGCAAACGAAGATTCTGGAGGACTCATCCCGCGCTTTCTGCAAGCGTGCTGATTACTAAAAAGGCCAATCCGAGATGGTTTGACCGCATCAGAAGATGCCTGTTGGCCGCGGCTAGCCAACCAGGTAGATGGGGCTGAGCTTTCGTTACGCCACCTTTTCTAGGCCCCTCTCCATATGGAGCAAGCAGTGCTCTCCTTAAAAAAGGCTGCTTGGTCATTCAGGATGCTGCCGAACAAGACTGTCATCTCCCAGGTCAGCCTCAAGCGACCAAAGTCCTGAACCGCCCACATGCAGGTTGGGTCTGCGGCTTCCAGTGCATCTTTACACCTGCCGTTTCGTCCCTCGCCTATCGCTACAGGGCTTTTTCGGAATTGGATTTTGTCTTTCGAGGCTGTGAAATGGATTTTTCTGGTGGAACGCAGCATGCACAGAACTGGCCTCACCCTTTAAACCAAAGGTTCATCTGCTGTGGCCTTGCAAGCATGGACGGTAGCAGCGAGGTCCTCGGTCGTAGGTTTGATTAGTGTTTCCTTCTCTTAGGTGGTTGACCTTACAGGGTTGGACGAGCACCATCTGCCCGGGTTTGGGATTAGAGTTTTCCTTCTTCTAGGATGGTTGCCATAAGGCTAGAGAGCCCATCCTGCACTTTGATGCTCTTTGTCAGACCCTTCGGTTTTGACCTGTCTGGCATGGGAGACCCTACCAGTGGCTATTGTGCCACTGCCAGCATGGCTCAAAACATCATTAGGGTACGCAAGCCTCTCTCCCACGACAAGGGGGCATCAACGGAGAGGCAATGACCAGAGAGAAAAGAACTGAATGGAGAAACAGAAATAAATCTGAAATTCCATTCTAAGAAAAACTAAATTTGAGAAAAATGAGACTTCCAAAGAAGTGCCAGACAAACAAGAAGTTCTGAGACCAAAAAGATGAAGCTGAACAGTGGAAGGTTTCCAGCAGCAAATAACAGTGATGTTAAAGGCCACAGGAATACTTTAAGTCTTGCCTTTCCTGTTTTTAGATGAATATGGGTTGCTCTGCTAGAGAGATATAATAAGAGAGCCAGAAAACAATCAAAATAAAACATTTGTTTTCATATAATTGTCTGCTTCTGTTTATGCACACATCCCTGCATGCAGGCACATGCCATCTGTCATTAATAACATAAAAAAATACACATGCAGGAGGCCCATATGAATCTTGCAGAACCAGATCTCAGACAAAGTAATGCTTTGTTGTTAATTGCCATCAAGTTAGCTTCAACTGATGGGGACCTCATGAATAAGCCCTCCCAAAGACCCTTGTTAGTAAGAGCCCAGCCCAAATCAGGCTGTGGCATCCCAGATTGAGTCCATTCACATGTAGTATGGTCTCCTTTTCCCAGCATTATCGTCTTTTCCCATGAATCATGTTGCCTCATAACATGTCCAAAGTATTGACAGTCTCAGCTTAGTCATCTTTGCTTCTAGGAATAGTTCAGGCTTGATTTGCTCTAGGACCCATTTTTTGGTCTTTTTGGCAGTCCATGGCACTTATAGACCTTTCCTCCAGCACCACACTTCAAATGAAGTGATTGTCCTATCAGGTTTCTTACTGTCCAGCTTTTACAATCAAACATAAAAAGTTGGAAATACTAAGGCATGGTGATCCTGACTTTGACATTCAGTGGTGTATCTTTACCACATGAAGATCTTATCTAGTTCCTTCTCTGCAGCAATTACAGCAACACTTATCAACATGGAGGATGAATGTTCTGACTGTTGGGAAAAGACATAAGCAGATGCATAACTTTGAGGAAAGATTATTAATAACCAATTTGGAAAATGTACATTAAATCCTCCTATAATAAACAGATCAAACATGAAGGCCCCCAAATGTGTTCAGAGCAAGGGAATCACCAAGATCTTTCTGCAGTAATTCCCAGCCTTCTTTGAAGCAACCAGGCTCATGATACAAATATCACAGTGAATTCTTACTAAAGAAAGCTGTGGTGCTAAAAGAGATGTTTAGAAGCAGAAGAGCTCCCATGAATTCTATATTTAGAAATGTAATGGGGGAGATGGTTAGAAGTGTGAAAAAAATGACCAAAGAGAAGAAGATTCCAGCCAGGCTTTAAGTAGAGCAGAAAATCCCTCTTTCAAGCAGAAATAATGACTTAAAGGTTAAAAATATGTTCCAATAACATTTGGGGGAGGAAGATGTCATCCCATAGCTCATCCTCAATTGGGGGCAAGAATCTCCCCACACGAGAGAAGAATCAGTCAATTCAGTTGGGTGTTCCTTAGGATATTATGGGATATTCGAACTAGAAGGGGGGATGTAATCCTCAAATATTTCATCCTCACATGTGAGAATGGATAATTGTGATAGTCTTATCCCCACTGTAAGAGAAACAGTATTCTTCTGGTATTCAAACATCCCAAAATGTTGCATAGGAATTATTCTGCATAGAAAAACACATGATTCTCTTTCTTAAAAACCCTATTATCTGTGCAGAAAAAATAGTTTCTTATAAAATCATAGAGTTGGAAGAGACCACAAGGGTCATCCAGTCCAACCCCTGCCGTGCAGGAATACACGATCAAATCATTCCTGACAGGTGGCCATCCAGCCTCTGTTTAAAAATCTCCAAAGAAGGAGACTCCACCACACATTCCACTGCCAAATAGCTCTTACTGTCAGGAAATTCTTCCTAGTGTTTAGGTGGAACCTCTTTTCCTGTAGTTTGAACCCATTGCTCTGTGTCCTAGTCTCTGGAGCAACAGAAAATAAGCTTGCCCCATCTTCAGTATGACATCCCTTCAAATATTTAAACATGGCTATCATGTCACCTCTCAACCTTCTCTTCTCCAGACTAAACATGCCCAGTTCCCTAAGCCGTTCCTCATAAGACATGGCTTCGAGACCTCCCACCATCCTGGTCGCCCTCCTCTGGACATGTTCCAGCTTCTCAATATCCTTCCTGAAATATATAGGAAACTGTTTTCTGTGCAGAAAATTGGTTTTATGTACAGAAAACAAGGTTTTTCATAAAACCTGGGTGGGGGGTTCTACACTGAATAATTCCTCATCTTTGGGACATTTGAATAATGGGGAAAATTGGACAAAATTATTGTTAGTCTATTATTCTTCTATGGTACTCTATTAGGAAAGCTGTTTTTCAACCTTGGGAACAAATATTAACAAACAGTTTTCACATTCCAAGCGCTAATATGGAAGTGAGCAAAGTGTGGCTTCTGAAGCCCCCTCAAACCCTCCCAAATTTTTTAAAATGGGTGATTTTTCTTTTTTTTTTAGCTCTCAAATGCTCAACATAGGTCAAAGTTGCTGCGAAACACAGCAGTTTTACCTCCACTACCCCCAGACCCTCCATATATCAGAAAAACAAAAACAAAACTGGCCCAAATCAAAATCAGAAACTGATGTGAAAATACTCCTGGTCACATTAGGCCCACTGGTGCAGCCCACGAGGTGTGTGTGTGAAAAATGGCCCCCACCCCTCCAGTAGTTGCCCAGCCCTACTCTAAGCCAATGAGCAACTCCAAGCAACCCAGCAAAAGGACAGCTGATGCATAGCTGGGGAGGGGAAAAGATTTTGCCAGCCTGAAGTCTGAGGGATAAAACAAAACACTTGGCTTAAGAGAACATTGCCATGGGACCAGGAAAGAGACTGGGAAGCAAGAGACATAGCTGCAGGAGCAGCATCTCCAAAAAAAAAAAAAAAAAAAAATGTCAAAAATGAAAAGACCAAAGAAGCATGTTTTCTGGAGCCCAGGCATGCAGTTCCAGCTTCTTCCAGGAGGGTTTAGTTATGGTGGGGGCAAGTTTTCATTTTTAAAAAATTGATTACGCACTTGGAGAGAGCTGTGCTCACCAAATACCCATATATTGTAGCTACACAAACTCATCTGCAATACTCATCAGAGTCCCATAAAACATGCATCATGCATCTGATGAAATGCACTGCAGCCCACAAAAACCTATGCCAAACAAGGCAGGACAAGACTCTTTTGTTTCTTTTGCTTAAAAGAGCTGGATGGATGCACCTTTTCCTATGTGAACAGATATAAGAAGCTACAGTCTGGACTAGAAGTAGGAACCAAAAAGCTCTTCAGATGTTGTTTAACTACAATTCTCAGAATTCCTCACCGTCAACTATGCTAGATAAGGCTGCTAGAAGCTGTAGCTCAACAACATCTTGAAGGGCCACAAGTTGTCTATGCTTAGTCTTCTTAATGTTCTTAATCTAATTAAAGAATCAGCTTGTTCACCAGTAGGTATAAGGTTTAATTCAACACCAACTACAGGTTCTTAAATAATGGAAGAGAAGCCATGACAATAAAAAATAGGAGTATGATCCACATATCTAAAGTCACTAATTACACGTGGAGATATTATTGTTATTTGTTTACTGCCAAAGTATAAAACCATCCAAACTTACATATAGGTTGTCAGAAAAATATTTAACATACACCTTTACAGAAGTGGACATATATAGTTGTTTCTCATTCTCAAAATTACTATTCTAGCAAAAAGCAAGATGATTTATATCAAAGAAGAGTAACAGACAAAGCAAAGATGTAACCCAGAATAGAAATTCTGAAGCAGGAAGTTCAGATCTGACTTCAGTAATCCAGGGAATACAGAAAAAGACAGCTAGAAACTTGTACTCTAAACATCACTGGTGTTGGTTGTTTCAGAGCTGGCAGGACCAGACCTGGCAGGGGCCTCCTCCTGCCAGATTTTGGCAGGAAGCTTAGTTGCACAGTCCTCATCGTATCCATATAAGAAGAAGATGGACTAACCCACTCAAGGACTAACTCATCCCTGCCTTTCTAGAGTTCAGGGTCATAACTCATTTAGAGTATAAGTTATACATACATTTGGGCTGGGGTGTTCCAGGGCAGGAATTACTTTAATACCAAGCGGTCTGCTCTTTCTGCTGCTCTTTCTTTGGCACTTGATCATTCAGCTTGCATATTCAAATCATGCTTACAACAAAGGAAATCACATCTAGTGCAAGGGTGGATAAAGTGTGCTCTTGGGGCCCACATATCACCCTCAAAGCAGTTTTAGTGTTAAGATAGTATAGAAACTGTATTTTTGTGGTTATAAATAATTCCAATATTGTTAATTTACTATTATTGTTGATTTATTATAAATAATATAAGTAATAAGATATGAATATGAAGGTGGGAAATAAGAGAAGGATGGTTATTGTGAGGTTGTAAGCCAAGAAATAGGGTCAGACCTAATATGAGGTGAGGATAATATGCTTACAATATAAATGGGGGAAAATAGATACAAATACAGAGATGTAATTATGCAAAAATAAAAAACAGCAAGGAGAGAGTAAAAGAAGACAATATTAAACTGGAATTTGACGGTTGGGGAGATCACGAAATATAAAGGTGGTGGAAGGATAAAAGAAGTATATAGTACGATAAATGGAAATGGACTGAATATAGAAGGAGAATATGAATATGTTATGGATGTATTGTGAATGTGTTAAAAACTTATCAATAAAAAGTATAAAGGAAAAAAAAAAGCAGTTTTAGTGGCTCCCAGTCTACCCACATGGCCCTATTTTTCTGTCTAAAAGAAGAGCATGAATTGCCTCTCCCTGGGAGCCTCCAGGAGAAGTCATTTTAAAATATGTTAAAAGTGCACTATCTGACATCAAGTAATACCTGTTTTTCAAAACCAGAAGCAGACATTTGTCCACTTCCTTGCTTCCCCTTTTTGGCTGCATTTTTGACAGTCCCTGTGGCTCCTAGGAAATCCAAGGCAGAAGATTGGCCCCTGGACTTGCCTGAGTTGCCCTCTCAGGTCTAGCCAAGACAAGGCATAGTTGGAGACTGGCAGGCAGGACGGAAGTCCCCACAATGGTCAGAGTGACAGTGAAGGGTTACGAGAGTACCCCAGCTGTTTTCCTGTCAATTACCCCAAATAAGGTCCACAGCTCAGTGGAAGAGCACATGGATCATATACAGAAGGTCATATGTTCAGTTCTAGGAACTTCCACATATAACTGGGAGAGGTTCTTGTTTAAGACCCTGGAGACTAACGGCCAGTCAGATATGACAATCCAAAGCAACATGGACCAAGTTGACTCAGGATATCACACTGTCCCATGTTAATGACGCCCAGAACAAGCCACTTCCAGTTTGGTTTAATCTCTTCTGCACAGTCCAATAACTCAGCTCAAAAGAAGGGCTCTGCTTCTCTCAGGGATCTTGAGTCTCATTCCACAACTACGAAGAGAGAAGGAGAGGTGTAGTTAATTTTCCTGTTGCCTACCAAGTGGGTATAAGGCAGGGTGGCCCCTCCAGGATGGCCCATGGTGAGGAATGCTAGCAGCTGCAGTGCAACAACATCTGAAGGGATGTACTTTGTCCACCCTTGGTGTAAGGAAACAGAGGCTGACAACGTATACACCCTGAATGCAGTTCTTGTTTGGGAATGAAGTTATAGGGATGCTAATATTCAACTACAGTTTTCCCTCCGTATCCACAGATTTAAGTATTCATGGCTTGAAAATATTCTTTAAAAAACAATAATCCAAAAAGCAAACCTTGATTTTGCCATCTTATATAAGGGAAACCATTTTGCTATGCCACTATATACAATGGGACTTGAGTATTCATGGATTTTGGTATCCACAGCAGGTCCTAGAACCAAACCCCGGCAAATATGAAGGGACAACTGTATTTTATCCTTGCACATGAAGACAAATGATTTCTACAATTTTCTCTCTGCTGCAGGAGAAAACAAGTATTTCTGTGCACACACCCAAAGGTATTCATACATCCGAAGTGTTTCAGGAAACTATTTATTCTGCACAGAAATACACGTGGGCTTTTTGTACAAAAACGCTGTTTCCAGATGGCCATGTGGATTTTATTTCTACAAACTGGCTCTTTTTTTTGCACAAAATCCAACAACTTTGCAGAAAAAAGGAACACATGGCTGTTTGGAAAAGGTGTTGTACAAAAACAAAACTCAGTTTTGTGTAAAAGACACATTTTTTGTGCAAAACCCACATGTTGTGCAAAGAATCCATGCCTATCTTTCCACAGAATAATTTCCCAAAACACTTTGGGATCAGCAAATACTGGGTAAAAAATGGCACAAAATTCTTGCCCCTGTGTTACTTCCCTGACTGGGTATGTCAAGTGGTGGGAATCTAATTTTTTCAGCCAGGAAACAAACGATGAACACACTTTCCATCCCTAGTGGGGAATACTCTAGTGTAGTCCAGCCACTGGAAGAACTGGCAGGAGGAAGAGGGGAATAATCCCAGGGGAGAGGCTCACCTCCTCATTCTAAGAGCTGTGGTCTGAGGTGTTATGATGCTGATCCACTGCTGAGTCAGAGAAAATGGAGCCAGGCACACTAGCCTTCCGGTGCTGACGGCTCCCTCGGCCTGTCAAGGAACCAAGAGACATCTTGCCAGTCAGGACCAGGGGGGATGGCACAACAGAACCATTTGGGGCCAGGAGCCTTACTCATTTATTCCCATTTTTTTAAAAAAAAAATGTGAGTGGGGCCTTTTGGGCCTCATAAAAGTCCATAAGATGATGCACAATTTAATAACTTTCAGACATTATCAGGTAAACAAATTAAGAAACCAATTCCCCCACCCAACATGACCAACCATGCTGTCCTGCTGCCCTTAGTTCAAACCAAGCAAGAACAGCCTACTCTCACTCAGGGTCAACTCCCACCCCACTGCTGCCACCACCTCCTTTGACTATCCCCACTGAGGTAAAGTTGATTTGCTCTAGCTGACTACCCCAGTGAAACCCTACAGGTTACACCTATCAGGAAACAGCAGTGCACCATCCGAACAAGGAAGTCATAGAATCATGCATTCACACAGCCCCAACATGGCCCCCTCTGGCATTTATCCCCATCAGAGGCCCACTGGTCACCACTTGCCTTTTATTCCTGAATATCCCCTCTTGTCGCTCAAGATGCTGCCAGCGATGGTGTTACGGAGGGTGTTGACAGCTGACCTGTGTGTGTGTGTGTGTGTGAGAGAGAGAGAGAGAGAGAGAGAGAGAGAAATACAATGAGCTCCTATGACTTCCTCTCCGGATCCTCTGCTGCTGAGAATTAAGAGCAGAAAGTCCTCCCACCGACTCCTAAGGTGTCCTTCCTTGCTGATGGTCCAGGAATCGACCTAAACTGCCATCTGGGTGCTGAATCTGAGATCACCACCTTCCTATTGATCCCTCAGCCCTAGCACAGCTTCTCACCTTATATACACAGGAGACTCTTTATTTTTGGAATGTGAGAATGAGTCACACAGATTTCCTTCTGGGACCCAATCCATGTGCCTGGAAAGGACCCCCTCCTTTCATGTCTAGATATCTACAACTACAACTCCAGAATCAGAGCTTGCAAAAGTTAGCTTATTTTAGATTACAATGCCCAGAACCCCCCTTAGGGTTGTTGGTTGAGCGATTTTGGCACCCATGATCCAAAAAGGCAATTTTAACTAAGCTAAGAGTTTTCCTTCCACCCAGGTTTGAATCAGCTTTTGTGAAAATGTCAATCACTCCCAACATTTTGTAAAATGGAGGCAGCTGTCTGATGCCAAGGTTTTCAAGAGTTTCTTCTGGATGCTTAAGTACCTCCCATACCCCGAGGGAGCCCACAGCAACATGAAATAGCTTCAGGCAGGGAGAAGGTGGACAGGGCCTCCTCTGCAAGAACTCCTATGGGGCCTTACCAGATGTCATTCAGCTCTTCAGACACTGGCTTATTATCCACAGCCTCTGAGGTGTTTTCTGGGATTTTGCCCCTCAGTTGGCTCAGAATCTAGGGGAGGGGGAAAAAAAAGATGGGCCAAAAGTGATCACTTTATATTGATGTCTAATAGAGGGCACTGTGTTGCACAGGGCAGGGTGAATTTCTCAAACTGTGTCTGGACTGATACAGGTCAATGGGCTGGGTGGCCTCATGTCAGATATGTAGCAGGACACCAGAGACTGGCAGCAGCCGGTGGCTTCTACACTAGTGGGGCAGTGAATCCAGATTTTAGTCTAAATTCTAAAGGAGCTATTCAAGGTGCTGAACCTATCTGGATACAGGATCCAGAAGTTTGGACTAAAACCCAGAATGGATTTTACACAACCACTGTCAGAGACCGGCATGATCTATACTATACTACATACATCTCCTCCTTTATCATATGCAACAAAGTCACCTGACCCAACCCTTGAATCGGCTAGCCTGTTCCCATTTCTGTGGTCCCCCCTCCACATTTTGCAATTAATCCTCCTACTCCAGGTTTTACAAGTGTTTTATGGGAGCTATCCGTGGTATTGAATCTATTTTGAGAACAAGGTTCAAAACCATGGAAAGCTACCAATAAGTCACTCCCGAATGCAACAAAGCCACCAGCTGTTGCTGCTGAGCACCCTTTTGTGGGCCAAATGGCAAGGAAGAAACTTTCCATAAAATAAAGACCAGGACTTTCTTATCCCACTCAGACGGACAAACGTATTATGGTGTAATCAGTGGAAGAAGTAGGAGCCTTTGGCCTGTCATATATATTTGGCCTACAACTTCCAACAGCCTTACCCAGACTGGCCAATGGCAAGGGACTGTGGCAGTTATAACCCAAACTTCCTGGAGAACTGAAGGTCACCCACCTATCGACTGGACCATGTACAATGAACAGCAGGAGTCTACCTATTGACACTGGGATCCCCACTTAAGTCATCTGAGCAGAGGCACTCACCTTGGTGCATTTCACTTGATTCCCCTGCATTTTCTTTATGCTGACCAGGTTCCTTGTGATATCAACTTCCTGGTCCTCTAGGATAAGAGCCCCAAGCACACTCAGTTATATATATATATATATATATATATATATATACAGTAGGGAAAGTAGTGTTGCTTATAGAAAGGTTTGTACAAAAAACAAGTATACATTGTTTTGCTTTTGTAAAAAAAAAAACACAATTACAGACTCTGTAGAAATTGGTGGAAACAAATTGGCTTCTCCAGCTCTACTGTAGGATTCACATGAAAAAAAAAGGGCACGGCTCTCGCTCCTTTAACTATTATGCGGAAGAGGAAATTTCAGCAGATGAAGCTTACATAACCAGGTAAAGCTTACATAACAAACTATTCAAAGTGCACAAGCCCTGTCCTTTTTCCATCTCTAGGATGCAATGCAGGGGGCACCTGGAACTCATGCCTTTCCTGTATATGTAGGCCCTGAAAAAGCCTCCCCATTCTGCAAGAGACCTACAGCCTAGAGAATATCCCTGTGTTCAGTGGAAAAGACCTTGAGGCTATAAGCCCCTGGCTTGCCGTTTGTCAAATGAAAAGTAGTGAAGGGGACATGTGTGTGTATGTGTGTGCATGCATGAGAAAGAGGGGGGAAGGGGAGAGATTGAGAGAGAGAGGAACAAACCTGTTGGTCACCAGGTGAAGGGAGGCCACAGATGGACTAAGTTGCCAGGCAGAGGAGAGGTGGCGAATACAAGAAGTTGCCTTTGGGCATCCCTGTGTTCAGCAAAGCACAACAAGGGTGGGGACTATGTACACCCCCATGCTGCTGGACTGCAATTCCCAGCAGCCTATGGTGAAGTCTGCTAGCCATTGCAGTCCAACATATTGTCAGGTGCTGGTACAACCAGCTTGCTTGCCATGAGATTATATGGCGTAGAAATGATGGGCTGTGTATAAGTATACTGTAGATTGCCATGGGGAACATATCCAGCCTGCTTGTTATTGCATTCCTGTTTGATTATACACAGGTAGCAGTGGGGAAGGAAATGATGCTACAATGCTCAAGGTCGGTGTGATGGGAGAATAGTGGTAGACATGAAAGTTAGTTAGCCTGAGAAAGCAGAATGTTTGGCTTAATTAACAAATGAGATTGTAACCCACCAAAAAGTCTGAAATTGCTGTGCTTTAAATGTACTGTACTAATGAGGACTGGTCAGTCCTGACAATGAAAGTCAGTGGATGATGTTTGCTGCAATTTCTGTAATAAAGTTTTGCTGAATCAACCCTGAAAACCTGGATTTCTGAACTGCTAGAACTCAGTACATGACATATATCGAGGTCCACATGATTCCTACCACTGCCATTGGGCCATGTGGAGCATGGAGAGAAAAGTGTGTTAGTTACCCCTGCATGAAAGCTATTCCATTTCCCTTCCCTATTCCAAACCTTCTCTCAAAACACCTCCATCACTTTCTTCAGTGGCCAGTGCATGTTCTGTCACTGGCCATCCAGACATTTTTCTTGGTCCCTTCAGTGGCAAACCAAACAGCTACAGCAGAGGGACAAATCACGTCACCACCAATCTTTGTTGAAACACCCAATGATCTTTAAGCTTTTTGGATCTGGAGCCCACCTTTAGCCAACCACACATTTGGAGATCCACCTTTTAATTTTTTACCATACATTTGTATGGTGGTTGTGCTGGTGTTGCAAGCCATCTTAGGATGAGCTGTCACACTGGGGTGAGCCTTGACCCATCAGCAGAAGGCCAACAGTTTAGATGGAAGGGATTGTGATACTGTGTCAATAGTTTGGACACTCATCACATTCTTCTAGCAACACTAAAAAATGTTGAGATAGATGCATTCTTCTAACAAGAACAATTAATTAAAACATATGCACAAACACACTTGAAAGGTAAAGCAATGATCTAAAATGGAACTGGAAGAAAGAGAATAATGGGTCATCGGTCTAGGTATTAAGCTGAAAAGAGGAAGGGTTGGGCTAGGTGATAGTAATTGCAGAACTTGGAAAAGTAGCCATGCTGGCTGGAGGATTCTGGAAGCAGTAGTCCAAAAAGGAATTTTTGCAGGCTTAATTGTAAGACTACAGAAGGACTACAATTCTATTAAGCTAGTGAGGTGTCTTAACTTTATCATCAGATTTCATGTTGGGATAAAGGCAGGATGATAACAACAACAACAACAACAACAACAGTTAATCAGGTGGTGACTCAACCCCTTTTCTTTCTGCTTCGCTGCTGGTTTAACCAACTGATCAAACCGAGCAGAAATATACACAAGGTCCAAGGAAGTCAGCATTTGTCACCTGCTCACTTTTGTGGGGGGGTGGAGAATCCTACTGTAGACAGTAATCCAAGAGGTTTGAAGAGCCACACAGCCATGCTAAGCATGTGAGAGAGGGTAGAGAAGTGGAGGTGGAAAAATACTGCAGAAGAAAAATTATTGTTGGAGAAGGTGATGGACCAGGTGTGCTGTAAGTATCGCCAAAGAAAGTAACTGTAGCAGCAACATACTCAGTTTCTGATGGATGCGACGCAGTTCACTCTGCACTGCTTCCAACTCCTCCCAAAGGAATTTCTTGCTGCAAGAGAAGGAAGGGAGAGTAAGCTAAGAGGAACTTCAAAACACAGCACTGGAGACTCTTCACAAAGTAATGTCAACTATTTAGCATGGCAGCAACCCTCTTCAGTGTGCTATCGCTGCCCTTTTGGTTTCTGGTTTATTTAACATGTTCTGCCAAGTTTTTTCCCCTCCAGGCTGACACTAAGGGCTTGTCTATAATATGGTGAAAATACTCCTCAAAGAATTAAAGGAGAATACACTTTGTCCCAATGGGATCCCACATCATTTTGTCATATTCAGAAAGCCGGGGGGGGGGGACTCCAAATACTCAGCAGGAAAAGCTTTCCTGACTTTTTTAAAAAAAACACCAGAGGAAATGTGCATTCCCACTCATTGGGACAACCGATTCACTTTGATGCACTTTCCTGATAAGAGTGGAAGTAGAAAGCTGATTGGTTGGACATTTGCAGGGGCCAGAGCTTGCCAGCAAGGCAGTACCCAGAACCGCCATGTTGGATGCTCGGTGTAGCAATTGTGCACTGAGGTGAAAAAACAGCCTTTGTTTCTGTTTATTTAAGTGGATGATCACACTTCTGCACCTTGGATTTGCTTTTTTTTAAAAAAAAATACTGTTCAGCAGCAACTAGTGACAATAAAAAGATAAGTAATTCACTCATGCCTGCCATCTGGATTTGCAGGCTTGCCCGTTTGAACAACAAATGTGTACGGCTTTGCATGCCTGTGATTTTGAAAAAATACCACGGAGACAAATGAAAGCTGCTGCAAATTGGTGTTAGTGAGCATCAATCCACATTTTATTGCTTCATATATATGAGCCCTGAGTCTGCTGCAAGGTCTGAAG
Organism: Gambelia wislizenii; assembly: GCA_030847615.1. Lineage (NCBI taxonomy): Eukaryota > Metazoa > Chordata > Lepidosauria > Squamata > Crotaphytidae > Gambelia > Gambelia wislizenii. The sequence continues at coordinate 267,578,577 of JAUMIR010000002.1, forward strand.
GCCTGGGAAACAAAACCAGAAAAAAACCAGAAAAAACAGGGGGAAGAAAGCATTTTTCCCACAGGAAAACAGCTTCAAAAAACTGGTGGGAAAGACAAGCTGGAAGGTTCCATTTTTTTCCCCAAAGCCTTTCCCCACCCAGAAAAATGTATTATGGAATATTTTCTTTTAGAACGATGAATAAAAGATTTAAGAAAAGGTGTTTATACATTTACTCCCCCCATATCTAAAAACTATGTGGCATGGAAGCTTTTATGTCAGACTACGAATGGCACCTCACATTAATTCCTGCTCTTAGTTTCCTTTTCTCAGTTCTTTTTAAGGGAATGAATTCTTTATGCCTGCTTGACAATATGTAGGACTAAAGAGACAAAATAATTTTGTTTGGTTTACTAATGTTGATGGTTTTATTGTTTTTAATGGTTTCTTTCCTGCTCCTCATAAACTGACAAACGCAAAGTAGGTGTTTATTACTTTGCGTTCTTTACAAACGCAAAGTAGTTCAGGTGTTCCTTATGGCTTAGGATCTTGTCACTTCATTTGTAATAATGATATTTTAAAAGTAAATTCAATTTGTAATTATTTCCTGAAGAAACTGCACCTTTAATACATTATACATGGTACTTTTATGAAAGGTAAATTATACATGGTGAATTTTTTGTTCCTGAAGTAACAAAGTGACTTTCAGTCTGTAAAGGGTGCTAATACAGTCGTCCCTTCATTTTTGCGGGGTTACGGTTGGATGTGAAAAATGCGAAAATGAAAAAAACACGAATACTCACCCTGTCACTGCCACCATGCCGTTCAGGCCATGAGTGGCTTGGATGGGGAGGTGTTGACTCACCTCCTCCCCAGTCAAGCCACTTGGAAAGCCTCCTGCCATGGGCCTTGAGCGGCTCAGCTGGGGAAGTGGTGACTTGCCTCTTCCCTGGCCAAGCCGCTCAGTAAGCCTGCCAGCTAAGGCCTTGAGCAGCTTGACTGGGGAGGTGGCAACTTGCCTCCTCCCCGGCCAAGCCGCTTGGAAAGCCTGCCAGCTTGGGCCACAAGCACCTTGGTTGGGGAGGTGGCGACTTGCCTCCTCCCTGGTCAAGCTGCTCGGAAAGCCTGCTGGCTCGGGTATGGTCGGCTTTCCTTCCCCATAGGGGGAAAAGCCGAAAAACACTCACCCACCCCTCCCCACAGCCTTGACTTTTCCCCCAACAGGAAAGGAAAACCGACCAAGCTCGCAGCACTTGCCACAGGTTTAGTCGGCTTTCCCTTCCTGTGGGGGGAAAAGCTGAAAACCACTCACCCTCTCCCCATGGCCTTGCAAATCCGCAAATTCACAAAACCGCGAATTAGAAAGCCGTGAATTAGAAGGGACGACTGTATTGCATCTTTTCCATTATTCCGAAAACCTCTACTATTTCCAAACCCCTTCTCCAAAAATATGTTTTTTCCATAGCTTCAAAATTTCCAACAATTTCCAGAAGCCTCTATGCAAGAGCATCAAAATATATTTGTCATTAAGGCCTCTGGCACAGGCAGGACACCTTTGGCTCTCAGATAGTTGGGGTTGCAATGACCACAATTCCTAGGCATTATCCATACTGGTGGGGCTGATGGAGGGACAGGGCTTCCTGGTCTACAAAGACAAAGCTTAGCCAGAAACAGACTGAGGTTGCTTGGGCAAGTCTTTCATTTAGCCTCCATAGGAAACATCTTCCTTTATGGTTATGTTAAGGACCACAAAGTATTACACTGGCTAACATCCTGTTAGTGGCATATGTGGACATAAGTTAATGTCACAACTATGTATGTCTGTTTTTGGTTGCTGTGAAGGTTGGCATTCCCTTCCTCACCACCTCCACCCCGGGACGTACCATAGAGCAGTTAAAGAATCATTGACATTCCATGCCCAGAGGAGAGTGCAAAGGATCACTTGGCTGATGCAAAATGATTATACCTGGTGCTGAGACTTCCGGAGGACCCTGGTGGACTTCAGGAGAATTATGTAATCACTTCACGTCTGGCTTCAGGGACATAGTGAGGTACTTCTGCAATCCTCCTGCTCTCCACCGGGCACAGAATGGCTGGAGGTGGGGGCTTCCAGTGATTCTACAATAGCTCTGGGTGTGTGTTAAATGGGTCAGCATAGCACAGTTCTGCCTACTGCATATGCTGAGTAAACTGGAACTGTGTGTTCCAGTTTACTGCCCCTTTCTTCTCTCATCCACCAGTCCCCCTGCCTTTTCTCCCACCTTTCAAGGACTTCTTGAGACAGGTTCTCCATTGAGTTTTCCTTCTGGATCATGGAGCCTTGGAGTCCTTCCACCTCTTTGGCCATGGCTCTCCAAACCTCCTGGATCCTTCTCTGCATTAGGCCATCAAAAGTCTCCCCACGAGTTGAGGAGGTCACAAACTGCACTTCCTCTGGACAGAAACAGACAGATGGGTTGACTCAACAAGAGCATCAGTGGAGATGCAGCACAGAATAGTGCCAAGACTATTCCAAGAGGGAATGCCTATTCTGCACATCCTTCATTACACTGTGCAAGTGTGTGATTCAGTAGTATCTGGTGATAAACTCGGTAAAATGAGTACCCAGCTTGTGGGGGCAATTAGCTAACACACATTGGAAACTGCTTAATGAAGTGTAGAGGTGTAAATTGTTGTTGTAAGCCACTCTGATAGCCTTGTGGCTGAAGAGCGGGGTATAAATAAATAATAATAATAATAAAAAACTCTTCATAATTTCATTTTTTAAAAAATATTGATAGGTTTTTAGTCTTTAAGACTGTGAAGATAAACTTGAAAATGTCTTGCTTATGCTTGGAGAGCTGAAGAGAGAGGATTGGAGGACTTTACAAAGCTTCTTGCCCACTCCCCACCAGGTCAACTAAAAGCAGAAGAATGTGTGCAAAAATAAATGAATTTGGTCATTCCTAGTACCAAATTCTAGGGTGTTTTTCTTACGTTGAATTGAGGGAGGGGGCTCATTTCTCTGATTAATATTAACTGGCTGTGAGCACATCTGGCAAATATCTGATTTCTTAGCTTACTGAAAAGAGGGAGGCAATTTTGCTTTGAGTTTAGTTAAGCTCAACAATCCCAGTGGCTCAGCATCTGACTAGGCTGCCACTTTATTGCAGCTGAAGCAATGACCTTCATGTGGTCTAACTATCCTGTCACAAGCAGCAAACGCTTGGAAAGATTACTTTTTGGACTACAACTTCCAGAATCCTCAAGAGTTATAGCCTTAGGTCATTTTTTTCCAAGCCCTGCCTGCAATATGCAGCCAGGCGCAGTGATCTGGCTAGAAAAGAGCAGGATTTTTCTTGCCCTTCCCCATCTCTCCACAGGTGAATGATGGTCCTAAATTGCCTGTTTCACTGGGCTTTTCCTGCCTAAGCAAAGCTCAATTCATTAAGTAAAGATGTGGCAGCTATTACTCAAATTCACCTTATCCAGAATGCCATCTAAACCTGGCAAAGTATTCCCTCTCTGCAGGACATGGAAATGTTATTATTTTAGATGACTACTCACAGCATATGGGCCTAAATATCCTAAAGGCACCAGATCTTTTCTGATCTTGGAAGCTATGCAGGGTCAGTCCTGGTTAGTATTTGGACTGTCAATGGATACCAGGTGCTGTAGGCTATATTTCAGGGAAAGGAACTGGCAAAACCACCTCTGAGTATTCCTTGCCTAAGAAAACCCTTTGAAATGCATGGGGTCTCAATAAATTGACAGACAACTTGAAGTTGCACAAACACACTCCCAACATCCTCCGCCAGCACTGGCAATGGGGGGTGGTCATTCCAGTCTCTGCTCTCCCCCACTGCCCATCCATCTTGATCAAGCAGGGAGTTACATCCACAAGAGGAACTGGACATACACTGACTGGACCTACTGTACATTTGGCAGCAGACACACAATTTTCAATGTGAAAGAGCTCAAGGACATCAGCACTGCTACTTTGGATTTTGTTTCCTGTTTTATGGTGCATTCTCATGACTTTCTTTTATCCTGAATCATGCCTGTTTACTTCCCTTAAAAAATAATAATAATTAGACTATTGGATGAGCTCAGTTTCTTCATTTGCAGCTTCAAGGGACTATAAGCATCCCTTCCACCCTCCCCATCCCCATGTTGCTTAGATGGTTTTGAGCCATGAATTTGTACATAAGAAGAAAACTTAGCCGATTCCCTTAATCTTGAGCAATGCAGCCTGGGTTTCTGAAAATCCACTTCATTTAAAGCTAGTGAGGAAGTAAAGCAGCAGTGGCAACCTACCAAGGAGAGTAAAGCAGGGGTGGGCAACTGTGTGGGGACTATTTTCTCACCAAGACCCACCCACAGGCAACACACACCCTACACACAGCAAGTCCAAACACTTTGCTAAGTAAAAGGTGGGAGAAGCATATCCAAAACCCTACATTGGAGGTATGGAATTTGAGTGTGGCCACTCATTACCACCATTACTTCATTGTTATATGTACAGCTGCTTTCTTACAGCTGCTAAAGCATCAGTTGGAATAAAGGTGGGATCACACAGCAGAACAGACTAGCATTTTGTTTTCCTGATTCAGGCAGACTGGGGCAGGAGAAAATTGCTCTTCAATTGATCCTAATGGTGCTTCTGAAGAAGGCCTTTGGATAGAGGCTGTATATTCATCGAATACTATTTCAGGTGGGCTTTTACAACCATGAGGGCTAGAAACTTAATAAAATGGCAGGCTCCGTGCAGAAGCCCAAGTAGACAAAACCTCAGAAGATGACTATCTTACCATCATCCTTGCAGCCCTACAAAGATTTGGGGCAGGATGCCACCAGCTATACTGGGTCCCTCAGCAGAGCTCATCCTGCAATACCGCAAGCAGCAGCAGCTTCCAGAATGCAGAGAATCTACTGTGCTAGATGACAGCTCCTAGAATCTGCCAGCTAGCATGGACATGGTTACATTAACCGGAGGAGTTCAGGAAACTACTATATACTCCCTGACAGTAACATTTCCAGGCTCTGGCAGCAGCAACACACATTTTAAAACCAAATGCCATCTAGAGTGGATGTTTCTTACTGATGTGCTCCTCACCTTCCAGCTCCTTGATCCTACCCTCCTGCTGATTGCTCTCCTGTTCCAACAAAGTAATGGAATGGCTGAGCGCCTGGAAAGCCTAACAGAAAGACACAGCACAGATGGGGTTAATGCACATAGTAGCTGCCTTTGGAAAAATCGGAGGGATCTGAACCTACACCATCCACACCCACCCCAGCCCCTACCCTCTCCATCCTACTCACCTTTGTTTGGACATGGAGCTGAGCTTTGATGAGTTCCAGGTCATTTTTCAGGACCATCTGTGATTCTGTGAGCGTCACTGCAAAGGGAAACACAGCAGCTGTGCATGAGCAACACCAGGTCCCTAGTTTTACTGGGGTGCTGCGGAGGAGTTGGTGCCAGGAAATGGCCAGGGAGGTAGTTCATGGTTAGCAAGAGCTCAGCACCACCAGCCTTCCAAACAGAAGACCTTCTATCCAGTGGGACTACTAGATGCTGGTCTTCAGGAGTGACCTACTGGAGCCAGAAAGATCTCAACTTCTTTCCATTATGGATGGCATCTCTCCCTCTCCTGTCAATGCTTCCAAGGTTTCAAGAGGTACACAAACAAAGTAAGGATTGTGGGGCATTGAGAAAGGGGTTGCCTACATTGATAGGCTATTACTGCAGAAATGTTCATCAGAGGTGAGCAACATCTGGCCCTCCAGACAATGCTGGATTGCAACTTCTGTCAACCATCATAATTAGGCTCTGCTGGCCAGGGCTGATGGGAGTTGCAGTCCATCACCACCACTCCCTCTGCTGAACCTGGGTGAAAGAACAGGAATGTGCTAGCCCATCCCATCCATGACTTGTAGGTTCTCAAGCAATGTTTGTACATCAAACACACTTAGACCCAACTCATTCACCTGCAACTCAGTTTTGTAGGGTGAAAGGCCTATGAGTCACAGGAAGATTGCAGGACGGTTGGGGGAGGGAAGGCGGGGGGGGGGGCTGATGATGCGTATACAGCACTGACCCTGACCTCCTTCATAAGACAGAGCATGTGTTTTGCAAAACAAAGGCATGCAAATATCTGTTGCTTTTGTAATTAAGAGAATTTGGGTTTTCTTTGCACAGGATTTTGACTTCTGAATTTATTTGAAGCACACACTTGGGAAAGTTACTTTATTTTTGGATGACAACTCTCAGAACCACCCCATGCAGGATAGTCAGTGGTCATGCTGGTTGTAGGTTTCTGACAGCTGTTGGCTGGACTTTAGAAAAAACAAAACTTTTCTTAAGCTATAGACACCTGTTTTTTTTAAAAAAGAGACCTGGTGTAGAATTCCACCCTCTGGATGACCCTGCCCCCCACCGCAAACCAGTGGACCAAATCAGTGTCTATGTGTGCCTGCTGTCAGAAGCCAAGCTGACTTTTGACAATTAACAGTGGTACAGCTCAGCACTATCCTTCTACTCTGGAGTCCCAGACAATGACGGGATGCATTTCTTCCTCCTTCATTGCTGGAAGAGGCAGAGAGGATCAGGGAAGGCTAGCTTCCCACTGCAGCTGTATTAAGACTGAATCCCAAGCTAGGAGGATGGATTGACCCAACCCGGGTGCTTCTCTTCCTTCCTTCCCAACCATTTGGAAGACAGGCATGCTTGAGCTGGTCACACAACCGTATTCCAGACAACAGTCGACTCTTGCTTTCAAACAGTGAGTAAACAACACTCACAAATTTCTCACTCTTTTAAAAATTAATTTGCTTCAACTGAAATAAGAAGGCAAAACAAACATAAATATACCACCATATAACAAAAAAGATTATATTAAAAAAACTCCCCAAGATTTAATCAATTTGCCAATCTAAATATAATTTTCTTTGCTCTCTTGCCAGTAAATAATCCTCAATCTTCAATTTGCAATATATTACTATTATTATTATAATTATTATTACTATTATTATTTCTTACCCGCCTCTCCCCAAAGCTTGAGGCAAGGTACAACATAAATTAAAATACAATATATAACATAAAATCATTTAAAAACACCAATAAAAATACATAGGATTAAAACAAACATTAAAATCATTCATAGACTTAAAATACCAATTTAAAATTCATAGTTTAAAATCAACGGGGTAGGCCTGCTGGAAGAGATAGGTCTTTAGTGCTGTTTTAAATTCCAACTGCATGTTTAGCTGGTGAATCTCTTCTGGCAGGTTGTTCCACAGTCTGGAGGTGGCTGATGACAGGTGTGGTCCTCTGGGTGACAGTTGCCTGTCTAGTCCAGGCTGGCTGAAGTAAATGTCCCCCAGAGGACTTGAGTGTATGGGGCAGATTGTATGGAAGGAGGCGATACTGAAGGTAACCTAGACCCCAACCATGTAGGGCTTTAAAGGTAATAACGAACACTTTGTACTTTATCTGGAAACTAACTGGCAGCCAGTGGAATGATTTTAATATTGATGTAATATGCTCAATCCTGGATGTACCTGTAACCAATCTGGCTACCATATTTTGAACTAACTGGAGTTTCTGAACTTAGTACAGAGGCAGCCCAATGTGCAGCGCATTGCAGAAATCCAACCTTGAAGTTACCAGTGTGTGCACTACCATCTTTAGGTCTGCCAGTTCTAGGAAGAGGCACAGCTGGTGTATTAGCCAAAGCTGATAATAAGGTACTCCTGACTATCACATCTATCTGAGCTGACATTTGGAGACACATCCAGGCGCACTCCCAAGCTGCGAACACAGTCTTTCAGGGGAGCGTAACCCCATCCAGGACTGGCTGACACACCTCCACCCTCAGATTAGAATCCTTTATAGTAAGCACTTCTGTCTTGTCTGGATTCAGTTTCAGTTTGTTTTTCTTCATCCAGCCCATTACCTCCTTCAAACATTCATTCAGAGAAGACACACTATCCTTAGCTAAAGCTGTTTTTGAAGGCATGGAGAAATATATTTGGGTGTCATCAGTGTACTGATAGCATCATGCCCCATGTCCTTGGATGTTCCCTCCCAGCAGTCTCACGTAGATGTTAGAAAGCATTGGTGATAGAATGGCACCATGTGGAATGCCAATAAACAGTTCCTTTTTTAAAGGAGCAGCTATCCCCAAACACCACCATCTGGAACCTGCCTGAGAGGTAGGACTGGAAGCACTGCAACACAGTGCCTCTGATTCCCAATCTACCGTGACCGGTGGTATCGAACACCACTGAGAGGTCTAAAAGCACCAGCCGGGACACACTCCCCCTGTCAGTGTTAAGACGGAGATCATCCACTAAGGTGACCATAGCAGTCTCAACTCCATAGCCTGCTCTGAAGCTGGCTTGAAATGGGTCAAGGAAGTGTGTGTCATCCAAGACCACCTGGAGTTGGAAGGCATTATAAATATAAATAAATAATATAAATATAAATTAATATATAAATGTAAAGTAACAAAGATCCTGCAATAAATCTTTATTCCAATATTTATACTGACACCTAGTGGTCTCAGGATATCAAATGCATCATTTACAAAAGCAATGAGTCATCTCTCAATACACCTGTCTGTCCTAGTTTCCCCTCTAAGCACTTCACATCCAGATGCTAATTTTTCATTTCACCCAGGATGTCACAGCCTCCTACAACATGTGAAAGACCCATTTCCTCATTCCTCAGTTTTCTCATTCTTTAGAAGAATGGCATAGTGATACCCCTTGTTGAGAAAATACTCAGACCCTCCCCCCCACCCCAACTCCAAGATTAATTTGCACATTGGGAATTTCTTGAGAAAAAAATTGCTTGCACAAAAACTTTGGTGTGTTTTTTTCTTGCAGACAAACCAATGTTTATGACCAGAAAAGGTGGATTACACTGTAAGATGCACTCTTTTATGCACAAAAAATATTATTTTGCTGAATACCCCACGTTTTCTTGCAGAAAACAAATTTTTCACAAAAAAGTCCAGAAATGGGAAAAATAATCCCCCCCCAAAAGGATCAATGGAATCTCACCCCATGGGAAGAGAACTTTTGAAATTATTTGCAAGCATCTCTAATATATCACATCACAAGGAAGAGGGCATCCTACTTACCAGATGGCTTCACATCAGTTATCTCCAAAGATCCCTATTGTACAAAAGAAGAGGAAAACATCACTGCCAGTGCTTCAGTGAGCTAGCCCTTTTGCAAAGGCCCTGGGATACCAAGCCACAATAATACCACTGAAGGTTGTAGAGGTGGGCCAATTTTTATTGTATTTTATTTTATTTTATTTTATTTTTATTTGTGAGGGAGGGCAGTATGAGACAGCATGACACCTGCTGTAAGTAGTAGGGTTTCACCCAAGTTTTCATACCATGCAACTATAGTATTTTTGATACCAGTTTGGCTCCACTGTACAGAATCCTTGGATTTGTAGTTTTGAAAGGTATTTAAAATTCTCTGCCAGAGGACTCTAGTGCCTCTCTGAACTTCAAATCCCAGGATTCTACAGGATGTAGCAATGGCAGTTAAAGTGGAATCATAGTGCTATAATTGTATGGTATGAAAGAAACCTGAGACTCTGCCCGCAAAGGGGTGGGAATGTCTTCCTTTGTTGTTTTTAAGTATTCCAGATGCCATGAGAGGTTTTCCAAAGAATCTTCCTTCTCCATCACAACTTGTCCCCACCACCACCAGTATGACCTATGAAAGAGGGTACACAGAGTGCTTTATGCAAAAAGGGTCTCAATGCAATTCCCTACTGGGGGGAGGCTACACAGTTCTTATTCCTCCACATGTACACCAATGTGGGTGGGAAAGGAAGCATGTACAAGCAGACATGCTCTAAGAGAGGGGTGGGAGGGAAAAGAGGGTCACCCTGCCACTGTGAGGTGGGGCTGCCCCCTGCTTGGATCACAGGGTACCACTGGAAGCACATCTGCTGAATGCATCCCCAACCCCTGTGGACCCTCCAGTTCCACCTGCTGCTTAACAACAACAATATGTTTTGTCTGAGCAGACCATCAGGCAGCCTCCTGTAGGCCAAGGCCTCCTTCTCCAGCATTTCACTACATGCATAGATGCAGAACTTGGAAATATTCCTTTTTTCTTTGTTCTTGCCACTGCTGCTTCCAGAATCCCCACAGCCAGCCTGCCCAATGGTTATGATATGTAGGAAGTTCTGGAAGCTATACTCCAAAAAAAGTATGTTTTCCAAATTCTGACAGATGTCAGGGACACGGGTGGAATGTCCTGCTCTCATTTTCCACACATAGAGCATTGGTTTCAGCATTTTTTCTTACTGGCTAAGGCTGCTGGAAATTACAGTCAATGACATGTCATGCTGTAAGGCCAGGAATAGGAACAGGTGGCCCTTTGGACACTGTTAGACTGAGCAGCATAGCCACCAGGGAGGGATGCTGGAAGCTAGAGTCAACAACATTTGGAGGGTTATAAGTCCCCTTCTCCTGGCTTACCGGAACACCCACATTACTCTTCTGTACTCACCCACCCCGCCAGGGCACATACCTTGGGTGACATGCTGCTTGCCTGAGCCAAGTACCAGTTAGGCAAAGTGACTCGACTTCTCTCGTCCTTGGTGATCATCGTGCCTGATCCCTGAAAGACAGAAACAGAGACTCCAGTTCCGCGGTTTGATTTGACAGCATAACCAAAGAAAGGAGAACTAGATAAACAATGGTGAGGCAGGAGGCTGATGTTGGAGTGGCCAGGGATGCTTTAGCTGGAGATCTTTGATTAAGCAGAGGATTTGACTAGATGGCCCCATCCAAATCTATGATTCTATGACTGTGTTAGCTAGGGGAATCTGGAAGGTCTAATCCTTAAAGGAATTTTTTCCAAGCGCTCCCCACTTCTGTAGATATAACAGTGCAGCAAACCAACCTGTGGTCTTGTTTTTAAAGCAAGGAGTCAACCTTCAACCCTCCTCCAGCCCATAACAACCAGCTTGATGTAGTGGTTAGAGTGTTGGACTAGAGCTCTGGGAGAACAGGGTTCAAATCCCTGATCGGTCACAGAAACCTACTAGGTGACCTGGGGAAGTCACACTTCTTCTGCCTCAAAAGAAGGCAATGGCAAACCTCTGAACAAATCTCTTGCATCAGAGTCTACTTGAAGGCACAGAATGACAATAACAACCCTCAAAGACATCAGTAACCTTCCCTTGTGTGGGCAAAGAGAGATGTTGCTCAAGGCAGGGATTGAAACTGTAAATCAACAGGTTAGGGAAGGATAAAGCACCCCACCTGCTATTTCTCTTCTCCAAATTACTCTCTCCTAAAGCTAGGCCAGAGAGCGCCAATCAGGGTTGTGTCCTTAAAAATCAGGGTCTGTTTCCCTGATAGTTTGAGCTGGGAGCTTAATCTAAATGAGCTGAAATCTTTTATTACTGTGAAACAAAGGACTACACATTTATCTGTTGCAGAGGTGGGACTCATACAGCCCTCTAGATGCTGCTGAACTATAGCTCCCAGCAATACTAGCCAGCATAACCAATGGTGAAGAATGCTGGGAAATGCAGTTCAACAATATCTGCACAATTTCACCCACCCAGGATTTCTTCTGTAGCTTCTTCTTGACATCTAGTTTTGTCTAATTTGGTGGTACCTTTAATTATAGGAGAGTTACTTATGGTACATTTCTCTGGCTGTACTTGTCTTTCTCCCCCCTAAAATTGATTTTAAGTCATGTGCAATTCTTAAGAGTTACTTATAGTTCAGTTATGTATTGTACAGGTCTTTGCTTCCTTCCACTGCACTTTTTATCACAGCTATTACCTCTGGAAAACAGGATGGCATGTGAGCAAAACACTTTTAGGCTTCAAGGCTGGGAAAGACTTCTGGCTCAACACCAACTCATTGGAGTGGACGATGGAGGATGGACCAATAGTAGGACAGGGCTAAGGTTACTTTTTGAACTACCAGTTCCCTGATTCTGAGAGCTGTAGTCCACAAAAAGTAATGTTCCCTGGCTCTAGAAGTGGGAGGCAAATGGTGAATGGAAACAATTGCCTTCATACCCCATTTGTAGGCTTTGTGAAGTTTCTGGCTGGCCACTTTTGAGAAAAAGGCAAAAGACTAAAAGAGGGACTCATCTGAACCTTATTCAACAGGTCTCTTCTGACATCCTAAAATAAGGGGTGGGCCACCTATGGCCTTCCAGATATTGATAAGCTGCAACTCCTATTATCTCTGTCCATCAGACATGTTGACTGAGGTTTTTGGGAGAAACATTTGGAGCACCACTGTTTCTGTGCATCTATCCTACAAAAAAAGAAAGCAACCCAAGAGCAGGATTCTGCTCTTACCCCACTCCTTCATATTTCAATGCAATTTGCACAATAGAGTTCCTACAGGATAATGCCTACCGATGTAATTCTTCACTAATTTTGTTCTTGAAGGGACCAAGGAGTAATTCTTGGAATTTTCTTCCTACTGCAAGAAAATCTTCAAAGACTGCAGTTTTGGAAGATTATTCACATTTCAGTACTTATTCTGTGCAAAATTCACACGTAGTACTTTTGCATAGAAAACAGCAAAAAAAAATTGTACAGAAAATAATGTTTTCTGTGGAGAAAAATAATATTTCTGCTGTAAATGTAGTTTTCTGTGCACAAAAAGTGTGAATTTTGCACAGAGTAAGTCCCAGATGGTGAAGATTCTCATCAGTCCAAGTTTCTCCTCCTCAGGGTTTCTCAACACTGAAGAAATACGTTTTTGTACCATTATTTGAGTATTTCCAGATATTCTTTCCATAATGCTGCCCTCCATCCAGATTGAATGCTAATACAGTTTTTCCTTAGTATCCCTTACCACTGACACACACTGCTGTCTGCTATTCCCAGTTCTCACCTATTCTCTGCCTCTCACTCTAAATTGTGGGTCTGATGGAGACCTTCTGTGCACAGCCTCCACCACTCCCTAACAGCAGGTGGAATGTCACAAAAGCATCCAGACCAAATGGGTCTAGGTGACTTGAGGAAGTGAGTCAATGTTTAGACCACTTTTGGCACAAGAAGAGATTGCACCTTCCCTGCAACCCGGATCAGGCTGCTTGGTTTTAAGTAACTGGCCTGCATGTGCAGGGATGGGCCTCTAGATGGTGATGTAAGGCTGTACTGTAGTTTGTTACTTGCCTCATTTATAACTAACAGTGGCCAAGTCTGTAGCAAAAATTTGAGGTGTATGGGAAAGGGAAGAAATCAACATAGGGTATTGGGGTTCCAAGAACAGAGGAAAAGGAATCAATGCAGAATATACCAGGCCCTAAGTTCAGAAAGGCTATGGTGTTTTAAAGTTGCTTAACTGTACTACACATCTTGTTGTTGTGTGCCTTCAAGTCATTTCCAACTTATGACGACCCTAAGGCAAACCGATCATGGCGTTTTTTCATCAAGATTTGTTCAGAAGGGATTTGCCATGGCTTTCCTCCAAGGCTGAGAGAGTGCGACTTATGCAAGGTTACCCAGTGGGTTTCTGTGGCTGAGCAGAGATTTGAGTAGGGACCTGCTCTCTCAGAGTCTCAGTCCAACATTCCAACCACTACTCCACATTGGCTAAGCATTAGTAAAGTAGAATTCCAACGCTCAAACCACTATAACACTAGATACTTATTTTAAATGTTATCCTATTAAATTCTACATTGTACTAAGTATTAGTACAATTTAACAGGAAAAATTTTAAAATAAGTGTCTAGTGGTATAGTAGTTTGGGCTTTGGAGACCAGGGTTCAAATTCCCACTCCACCATGGAAACCCACTGTGTGATCTTGGCCCAAGTCAAACTCTGCGCCTCAGAGGGAGGCAAAAGCAAAACTCCCTCTGATCAACCTGTGACAGGTTCACCTTGGGGTCACCATAAGTCAGAAATGACTTGAAGGCACACAATACAATAACAACCCGGTTGATTGTGAAGTTGAAGGTTTTCACGGCCAGCATCCATAGGTTTTCTTGGTTTTTTCCAGGCTGTGAAGCTGTATTCTAGAAGAGTTTATTCCTGATGTTTTGCCTGCATCTGCATTTGCCTTCTCTGAAGATGCCAGCCATAGATGCAGGCGAAACATCAGGAATAAACTCTTCCAGAACACAGCTTCACAGCCTGGAAAAACCTCACAGAAAAACCCTGTTGATTATTCAAATGCCTTTACAGTCCTTTGCCAGAACACTGGAAGGTGTGAGCAGGTTTGCGTCTTAATGAGCAATTCAACAGTGTGTGGTCTACATGGATTTTCTGATAGTCTCCAAAAAGGAGATAGAGATGCTCAAGATGACTGGGAAACCTGGCAATGCAAGAGAAGAGCCCTGTGGGGACCAGCCTCCAGAGATGGCCCTGTCCCTGTAGCAATCACTGGGAAGAAGGTAAGGGTGTGAACCTACTGGTGAATGGGGAGCTGAGGCAACAGGTTGAACTCTTGATCTTCCAGAGGTCAGCCAGCCTTTTAGTGTTATCTGAACCCTTTGCTTAGCCTAGAACAGTGTGTAGCCCTGCAGATGCACTTGGACTACAAACCCCATCAGCTCTAGCCACCATAGCCGTTGGTGAGGAATACAAGGAGATGTAATTCATCAGAATCTGGAGGATCATGATTCCCACCATGGCCTAGAGCATGCTGTCATCCACACTTCAACTGCCATTATCCCTTATCATTGGCTATGCTGGCTAGGGCTTGATGGTACTTGCAATCTGGAAGGCCACAAGAGGCCCAGCTCTGGGTTTAGAAGGTAGGTGGAGGAAAAGGAGGTGAAGGAAAGCTAGCACAAGCCTTGCCAAAGACCTTGGGGAGTGGGGGAGAAGACAGAGGTAGGTGGAGGCATTTGAAGATGAGCTTGTGGCTGGGAAAAGGGGATAGTATAACACTAACACTGCTTGCTGCTGGTTTGCTCTCTGCTATACCACCATCTCACAAACAACTGTAGCTATCTCCAGGACTGGCTAGGCCAGGGGCGGGAACCTTTGGCCTTCTAGATGTTTTGGACTACAATTCCCATAATTCCAAACCACTAGCCATGCTAGCTATAGCTTGTGGGAGTTTAAGTCCAAAACCTCTCAAAGGCCAAAGGTTCCCCACCTCTGGGCTAGGCCACTGTAGCAGCATGAGGCCACCTGTTTCAGGCAGTACCATGAAGGGAACAGGGGTAGGGACGCATGAATTGGTGCCTGAATGATGGTGCATGACTTTTTAAAAGTGGGACCAGGTAAAGGCACCACTTCAGGAAGCAAAATACCTTGGATTGACAGAAAAGGCAGAATGTAGAAAACTCTTGGCATATTCAGATAAAAGGACTGGAGCATCCTTCCAGTCAGAATATAAGGGGACTCAGCTAAGCAAACCACTCACATTTGTGGTGCACCTTAGTATTTGTGAATGTTGGTGCTTATTACTCTGTTTCAGCCCCAAAACAAATGGGTTAGGTGAGGGTGAGAAGAGTCAGGCAAAGAAAAAGAGGACAATCCAACGCTAGCCCTGAAGATTACCTCTCAAGCCAGAATGGAGGAACAATACTACCCTGTCTCACTAAGCCAGCTCCCATTACACAAGGCAGCAGAATGGCTCCACAGCAGATACAGGACTGCAAGAGGCTCTCTCTGGGTAGCCCAAGAGCTCAAGCCACTTGCTACTGAGCCACACTGCCCTCTATGCCAGTACAGTTGTCCCTCCACATTCACGGATTTGGCATTCACGGTTTTAAGTATTCACGGCTTGAAAAAAATCTTTAAAAAATAATAATCCAAAAAGCAAATCTTGATTTTGCCATCTTATATAAGGGACACCATTTTGCTATGCCATTGCATATCATGGGATTTGAGTATTCACGGATTTTGGTATTCACGGGGGGGGGGGTTCCTGGAACCAAATCCCAGCAAACGTATTCTCAAATTTCTGGGTGGCAGGACCAGCCCCCTTTCCCAATTTGCTGTATTAGGCAAGCCTCACTTACCAGCAGTCCCTCCTGCAGCAGACAATCCCACATAACCACTCCTGCATTTACAACTCAGCATCACTCAGTTTGGGGAATTTAACTTTTTTTTACTACAACCCCCATAATTCCCAGCCAGCATGGCAACTGAAAAGCTCTTCTATCACTATTTTTTATTTTACATTTATGTCCCTTTCTTCCTTTACAAAGCTCAAGACAGCTAGCATGGCTCTCCCTCCTCCCCTACCTTTATTCTCACGACAGCCCTGTGAGGTAGGGCAAATTCAGAAAGTGAACAGCTCAAAGTCACCCAGAAAGTTTTCTGGCATGGACCAAGTACTCCTACCTCTTCCTACCTTTCTGAGGTTCACAGTGGCTCTCTCACACTTTTGGGTGCACCTGAGTGGGAAACTGGACACCAACCCCACCACATGGGCATTTAGAAGAGAAGGGAAAGGATGTCCTCCAAATACAGTAGGACCCCCGTATCCACGGGGGATTGGTTCCAGGGCCCCTGTGGATACCAAAAATCATGGATAACAGCAAACACCAGTGAAAATAATGGGACTTCTGGTTTAAAATACCATAGAGTTGCCTTGGAGGACCTAGAAAATGGCTAGAGAGGATGCATTTTCTAGGAAGACCCTATGGCAGGTGTGCTGTTTTTTGTCCTGTGGATAACTGAATCAGTGGATAATGAATCAGTGGATACGGGGTCCTACTGTAATGTAGTGTGCGCAGGATTGTGAGATGCTGTTGCATGTCCATGCCCTCCATATATTATTTCCTTGCCACTTTTTGTTTCATCTATTGTATTTTAGACTGATGTCCTCAGTGTTGTACTGTACAGTTGTCCCTTCAAATTCCCTGGGGTTTGGTTCCAGGACCCCCTGTGGATACCAAAATCCATGAATACTCAAGTCCCATTATATGCCCCCCCCCTCTCTCTGGCTTTTCTTCGCAAACGAAGATTCAGGAAGGACTTGTCTCGTGCTTTCTGCAAGCGTGCTGATGACTAAAAAGGCCAATCCGAGATAAACAAGTTCAGTTGCAGAAAGCACATTATATGCAATGGCATAGCAAAATGGTGTCTCTTATATAAGATAGCAAAATCAAGGTTTGCTTTTTGGATTTTTTATTTTTTTTAAAGAATACAGTATATTCAAACTGTGAATATTTAAATCTGTGGATACCAAATCTGTGGATACGGAGGGACAACTGTATAGATTTGTACTGGAGGACCTAGAAAATGCCCAGAGAGAATGTATTTAGTAATCCATGAGTAATCAAATACGCCACTGCTTAACCTGCAGATGTGAGGGGACGACTGTATTGAGTTTAGGAAAACCTGGAAAAGATATTTTTAAAACCCAAATAAGACCCTTGGAAGTGCAGGCTCTGTCCCTTCCTCTCCTTCTAGCTGTATTAACTGATTGGGAACGTCTTTCCCCCTCTGAACTCAGTTTGCAGCACTTGAAGTGAGTTGAGAATGAAAGAGGAAAATGGGGAAGAGAGAGAAACCAGGACATTTTAAAAACAGTTGAGAAAATGCGACAGCGGAAGATTAACTGGGATTGTGTCTGTGTTTACTGTGCTTTTTAGTTTTGTATTTTCCCAATTAATAAATTTTGTATTTTTTTTTTTAACGAAGGAAAAATGCATGTGGGGGGGGCATATTTCCAAGGTGCATCTCAAGCCATCCCATCAGGAGATGTGGGGAGGCTAGGTTAGGAGGAGCTTCCCTCCCTTGGCGACTTCCAGGGTTAGTGGGGAGCCTTTGGGGGATTTTGCAGGCTCTTCTCTCCTGGGAGGGGGTGTCTTACCTCCGCCCTCTCCCTCCCTCCCTCCCTCCCTCCCTCCCACCCTGGAGTCCTTCCTGCCTCAGCTCTACCTCTGGGGACAACAACAGCCTTCCCTCCAGCGCGTCCATCCCCGCGCGGCCGCTTTTCTCCGCGTGCCTCCGGGGCAGTCGACGCCCGGCTGGGGAAAAGCGAGACCTCCACGCGCCACAGTCCTCCCTCCCTCCTCCCTCCCTCCAGGCAACAGGGGGCGTGGCTTTGTGAGGCCCCGCCTCCCTTGGTGACGCACCTGCCCCAGCCCCGCCCCTCCGAGAGGGGGAGGGGCTGAGTCACTACGCGGGTGCGGAGCCGCCGGGACCGGCAGGAAGAGGTGGGTGTTTGTTGCAAGGTGGAGATTCGAGTCTGCTTGCTTTTTTGGGGGGGGGGGAGGTTAACATGCATGCATGGCAAGGAGTCTAGCAACATTTTAAGCCCCCTTCTCCTTTTATTATTTTTTTTAAGCCCATTCCCACGTTCCAAAAACCCGCGTGTTTGTTTGTTTTTTGCAAGGAAGCAAAGAGGACCTGGCTGCTGCTGCTGCCCTTTTCCTTGCGCGCTCACTTCGGAGCAGGCAGCCCCCGTGGGGCCATCGGCAGGACTTGCTTCGGAATAAACAAATACAAGTCGTCCCTCCGTATCCACGGATTTAAGTATTCATTTAAAGAAAATATTCTTTAAAAAAAATAATAATCCAAAAAGCAAACCTTGACTTTACTATCTTATATATAAGGGACTCCATTTTGCTATGCCATTAGATAGAATAGGACTTGAGTATCCACAGATTTAAGTATTCACGGCTTGAAAATATTCTTAAAAAAATAATAATCCAAAAAGCAAACCTTGATTTTGCCATCTTATATAACAGACACCATTTTGCTGTGCCATTGCATAGAATGGGACTTGAGTATCCACAGATTTAAGTATTCACGGCTTGAAAATATTCTTAAAAATATAATACGGAATCCAAAAAGCAAACCTTGATTTTTGCCATTTTATATAACGGACACCATTTTGCTATGCCATTGCATAGAATGGGACTTGAGTATCCACAGATTTGGTATCCACGGATTTAAGTACACACAGCTTGAAAATATTCTTTAAAAAATAATAATCCAAAAAGCAAACCTTGATTTTGCTATCTTATATAAGGGACTCCATTTTGCTATGCCATTGCATAGAATGGGACTTGAGTATCCACGGATTTGGTATCCATGGATTTAAGTATTCATGGCTTGAAAATATTCTTAAAAAAATAATAATTCAAAAAGCAAACCTTGATTTTGCTATCTTATATAAGGAACTCCATTTTGCTATGCCATTGCATATAATGGGACTTGAGTATTCGCGGATTTTAGTATCCACGGGGAGGGGGGGGTCCTGGAACCAAGCCCCAGTGAATATGAAGGGGCAACTGTAGATGGATGGTAATTTCAGACGCCCCAACACCATTGCCCCCCCTTTTTTAAAAAATTCCCACCACAAGGCTGGACTTCACATCTCACCACCCTCCCACACACCCACATCGGCCACCCAGCGCAAAAATTTAATTAGTTATTAGTTATATATAAATAAATTTTTATTTATATATAACTAAACTGTCTTGACCCCCTTATAACTAAACTTATAAAAATGTCTTGACCCCCTTATTTTTGAAACTCTCTGCCCCCAGCTCTGTGCAGAACTGCTCTAGACAGGAAGGAGGGGGGGGGTCTAAAGAATGTGGGGAGGTGGGTTGTGCTGTAGTAGTAGTAGTGCGTGGTACATCCACACTATACAAATAAGCCAGTTTAAAACTGGATTATTTGTCATGGCTCCTTCCTGTGCAATCCTGGGATTGGTAGTTTGGTGAGACACCAGCCCTCTTTGGCAGAGAAGGCCTTGTAAAACCACAGATCCCAGGATTTGGTAGGAAGGAGCCATGGCAAATAATCCAGTTTTAAACTAGATTATTTGTGTAGTGTGGGTTTCCCATCTCTGGAGGAGGAGGAGGGCTGAGAGGTAGCCGCTGCCCCCAGCGCTGGGAAAAGTTACCGTTTTGGACAATAACCCTTGAATTTTCTAGCCACTTGTGGGACTTCAGAGCATTCTAGTAAAAAAAAAAAGTAATTTCTCCCAAGTTTTGCATGTACTGTACTTTCACTTCGGGTTATTGTCCCATTCCTAAATTGCCTTGATTGCAGGAAGGGCTGACTTCCGGTGAACTTATATAAGCTGATCCAGCTGGGAATAATGAACCAAGCATTAGGGAAGGAGGGGTTGAATCTCAGAATGTGGCCAAGCAGGCAGCATATCTGGCCCTTTGCTCCCTTGAGAGGAAAGAGTGAGGGGGCTGGCTAAGGAAAACTGCACTGACTTCCCCAGACAGCTGTGCGCTACAGCCCACACTTACTGTTGGGAATGAGTCACATCAACTTTGGTGAGGTTTGATAGTATCCATGAAGCACTTTTGCTTGTGAAATCTGCTTCACATGCCCTATCTGTCTACTGGAGAAAGTCAGTCTTATTACCCCCAAACTGGAAAATAATGAACGTTATGTGGGGGATGTACATGTTAGGTACAGCACAGGTGGGCAAAAAGTGGCCCTTCAGAAGTTGTTGGGTTGTGACTCCCAGCAGTCTTCACACCCTTGGTCTATGCTGCCTGGGGCTGCTGAGAGTGGTCCTTCAACAACGCCTGTTGGGCTGTACTTAGCCCACTCCTGAGAAAGCTGCCTGTGGCATATTTTTCTATGTTCTGGAAAGCTGTCAAATTGTTAGTTATTTAACTTGTTGTTTCACTGCCGGGGATGAGGAGAGACACAGGATTCATCCTGTGTCACAACAACTTGGCTTTGGATACTGTGTACCTTGATCTGGATGAGTGGAAGACGCCCTTTGCTGCTGCTCCTCAGGCAACAAACTATTTTGGGCTGGTTGCAAGAGTAAAACTTGACTAAGACCACCTAGTAAGTTCATGGTCGAGTTAAAGTTCAAACCTCATGAGTGTTTTCTGCTCATTCTCTTGGTAAACATACATGGGATCACCGTGCATTTGACTCCTGGGCTGGGCCTGCCTGCCTCTCCCACCCCCTTATCTGTTTCTGACAGCTGCTGATGTGGACTCTTCAGGGGAGGCAGAGCAGAGTTCTCCAGTACTTTTTCTGAAGTTTATAATTTTAATACTGTTAAAATACTGTATGATATGATCAGATCAAGTTCTGCTGTGGGGGAAGGAGGAGGAGAAGAAAAAGACACAGATAACCATAATGGTATTTTGTCAAAAGGGAACTTGGGGTTGTCTATAGACGGCTATAAAATATGGACTGGTGCACACTAATGCCAGTTCGCAGCAACTTTCATTTGTCACATTGATTTTTTGGCAAGATCGCAGGCACACAAAGCTATCTGCATTCGTTGTTCAAACAGGCATGCCTACAAATCAAGATGGAGTGAATTACTTACGTTTTTATTCCCTCCAGTTGCTTCTGCCAAACAGTATTTTTTTTTAAAGAAAAGCATATCCAAGGTGCAGAAGTGTAATATTCAGCTTAAATAAATAGAAAAAAGGCTGTTTCGTCACCTCAGAGCACGATCGATATGGCAAAAATCCAACATGGTGGTTCACTTGCCTTGTCAGAAAGCTCCACACCCTGCACACATCCGAACAATCAGCTTTCCACTTCCACTCTTATCAGTAACGCATAACAAAGCAAGTTGATTCTCCCAATGGGTAGGAATGCACATTTCCTTCCAATTTTTTTTTTTTTTATAAAAATACAGAGTTTTCTGTGGGTTTTTCTGACGATGCCAGCCACAGATGCAGGTGAAATGTCAGGAATAAATTCTTCCAGAACATGGCCTCACAGCCTGGAAAAAAAAAACCGCAGAAAACATTTGGATGCCGGCCGTGAAAGCCTTCGACTTCACAAAAATACAGAGTATTTGGCTTTTTTGCCCCCCCCCTTCCAAATACAGCAAATTGATGCAGGATCTCATTAAGACAAATCGTATTCTCCTTGACTTCTTTGAAGAGTATTTTTGCCATATAGACAACCCCCATGTCTGTATTCTGCAGAGGGTGTCAAAAGGCTGCCCCTGTTTGACTTGACACGTTCCCTTCTGCCTCCCTGGTTTCTGTTCATGACCACAGTGTTTGTGTTTTGCTTGCCCCAAATTCCTTTCTGAAGCTGCTGGGGTGGCTTTATTTTGTGTTTGAGTCTTTTCTCACCCTGTGGATTTTTGTCACTGGCCATCCCTCTGTGAACAACCTGATGCCAATGGAGCTCCCAGGCTGGCTTGTCACTGTGAACCCTCTGGATGCCTTTTCTACTGCACGCAGCCTCTCATTGACACATTGCCCTGAATCCTCTTAGTCGTTCAACCTAGAGTAGACCCATTGAATCAGAGGAATTGACATGAGTGTTAACTTACCATTCAACAGTTGGTTCAATGAATCAGCTCTGGTTGGGATTACCAATAGGATCCAGGCCTAAATAAGTGTGTGAAGTGAGAGTGAAGACAATTTTGTGGGTTCTCTCCAGGATGTCTTCCTTCTTACCTCTTGTTCCTCTCTGCCCTCTTCCAGGTCTCTTGCTACAAAGATGGTAACCGAAGGCGAGCCAAGCAGCCTTATCAAGGTCATCCAGCTTTTCGTCCTCTCCACAGCCTGGGGGATGCAGATATGGGTGACCTTCATTGCAGGTGAGTTTATTTTTGCAGGGAATGAGAGAGAAGGCTCACTCAGTTTCTAGCCAGCCCTAACCCCGAGGATATATTTAAGAGTGAGGGGATAGGGGAGGAAAACATTACTTTCTATGGGGTATGCTGTGAGCCCTCCTCAGATCCCTTCCTCTGATGCCTGAGTAAACAATGTGTGGCTATCCAGATGTTGGACTGCCAACTCTAGCATCATCTATGACTGGCTAGGGCTGACAGGTTGCAGTCAAGCAACATCTGGAAGGCCATAGGTTTCCCACTCCTGTTCTAATGCATTCAAGCCTATTTTTCTTGTGTTTCTGCTATTACCTACTCAGCTTGGGGATAATTACTTTTTGAACTACAGTTCCCAGAATCCATCCAGGCAGCTGTTCAAGAGGCTTGCCTACCAATCCCACAGAGTTCTGTATATAACCCATGGATCAACAGTCCTGGCTACCAGGGGCTGGTCCAGCTCATGAAGTCCTACTTCCTTTGCATGGCATAAGGAATAGAACTCTGCTTGTTGCTTGTTGTCTGCTTGTTGTAACTGCACCCTTCTCTCTCCTAGGTTTTGTCCTTTTCCGAGGGGTAGGTCGGCATACCTTCGGCTTGGTACAAAGCAAACTGTTTCCTTTCTATTTCTACACCCTGCTTGGCTGCACTTTTGTGAACCTTGCCATCTTTGCTACATATCACCCACGGGAGCTTCTAGATGCCAGGGAGACAGTCCAGGTAAGTACTAGTTGGTGATCTAAAATTTGCCAAATTTTGGGATGGGGTGGAGGGAACCAGTGTGTGACAGTTTTTGGAGTTTATCACAACTGAAGAGCTCAAGTCACCAGCTTATCTGCCATTGAAAGATGTGAGTTCCCAAACCATTAACCCATCTTTATAAATTCACCAGATCTTTTGTGCATTCTCAGCTAAGAAATCTTTCTTGATAGAGTATCACATCTCTTCGTTCCTGTATTCCTCTTTCTATCTATTCCTCTTTCATTGCCACATCTCCAAAGAAAACCAAAAGAATGATCAGAAAAAAATACACTACCTAATAAATTGTACAAAGGAACAAACCATTAGGTATAATAAAAGATTTTTGCATGATATGTATCATAGAATGACAGCCCATATGCCAATTAATTGGGTTGTTCTAGTTTCTGTTTTTATCATTTCCACTCTATCTGTGTGTGCGCTGTTTCAGCTTTAATCTAAGTTAAATGGCTCCAATTGTCTTTCAGCATGCTTTGTTCAGTTCAGTGCAAACCTCACTTGGGCAAAGCTAGTTAAATATACTTATAAGTGCCAGTGTAGGCACAAACAAGAGGGCAGAGACCACCACATTATATAGATCTTTGTAAATTACTTGTGGGGGCTTTTTCAGCTATGGTGAACTCTTCAAATATATAAACAAATGAGAACCACTCATACACCAAAGATGCTAGGGTCTAAGACTGCTGGAGTGTGTTTGCAGTTCTTGTTGGCAGAGTAGTTGGGGAAAAAAACTTAGTTCTGCCTCAGAGTTGTTTTCCTCAAAGGGAGTGCTCCTGAATGGGTGTAAATGTGCAGCATCCATGTGGATCAAGAAGAAGAATTTGTTGTTTTCAAGTCAATGGGAAGCTGCTGGGAGGAAAATGAAGAGAAATAATTATTTATGTATTTGTGCTATTTCTATGCCACCTTTCTCTCAAAGTGGGACCCAAGGCGGCTCACAGAACAGTTAAAATCACAATTAAAACCAATTAAAACATACAAAATAAAAACACAGCTAAAAACACACCCCAATAAAAGCCACAATTAT
This sequence comes from Gambelia wislizenii, assembly GCA_030847615.1. Taxonomy (NCBI): domain Eukaryota; kingdom Metazoa; phylum Chordata; class Lepidosauria; order Squamata; family Crotaphytidae; genus Gambelia; species Gambelia wislizenii. The sequence goes on from JAUMIR010000002.1 coordinate 267,602,818, forward strand.
ATATCAAAGGCCTGTTTAAACAAGAATGTTTTTGCCTGCTGGTGAAATGACAAGAGGGGGCCAACCCAGCTTCCCGCGGGAGGGAGTTCCAAAGGGTGGGAGCAGCCACTGAGAAGGCTCTCTCTCTTTCTCTCTTTTTTTCCCCCCCCTCATAGAGGGAGATACAATCTTTCAGATAGCCTGGACCTAAGCAGTGTAGGGCTTTATAGGTCAAGACCAGCACTTTGAATTGTGCCCAGAAATGAGCTGGTAGCCAGAAAGAGTTTCACTGACTGCAGAGGGTAGGCAGTGCTCAGTAAATTTAATTTATATCTCCCTCCCTACTTCTTAAATCTGAATGCATCAGGGAGCAACCTAAGTAGCTCAAATCAGGAAATGTCTGTTTTAGGGGAAATCATGGACTCTTGTTAGTAGCAGCTCATCATGTACCCAAGTATAGGCCATCTTGTTTGGGCACACAAGGGCACTGATTAATCCAGCAAGTGGTTGAAAAAAGACAGTGATACGGTACTATGTTTCTTATAGTTCCTTCTTACAGATTTTGGCCAGAATTCTGTTGGGATACTATAGTAGCGTAAAAAAAAAAGCCATGTAAACAGTTGTGCTTTCTCAGAGGTTGCACAAAGTGAACTCTAGTGCATCCAGTCATTCCACAAACACACACACAGCTCTCTTGCTTGCTTTTGACAAAATGTGTGGGAAGCTAATTGACTCACTGGGTGAGCTGAAGGCAATTGCATGCCATCTGCATTTGATTCCCATAATGTAGAATCCATTGTAACTACACCTAACTATATTTATGTTTAGCACACCTAACTGTGCTAAAAGTGCACAGGATCTTGGCCTCACTAGAAAATCTTTGTTTGATTTTTGCTGTCTTTTGTATGTGCATCTCAAAAGGGGAATCATTCCAGAAAATAATATTGTGGGGAAAGCACCCTCTGCAGCCCATTCTGTAAAAATCACCGCATGTTTTGGCACCTTATCATAGTGTAGCCAACCTGGTTTAACCAACTTGAACCCAGCATAGTGGAAAGGCCGCTCTTCCTTGCTTCACACAACTTTTCATCATATTCTGTCAGATCAGGGAAGATGTAGTCTAGTCAAGGAATCTTGTGGCTGAAGACAACTGTGCAATCCAGTTGTCCTGGTAAATAAAGGCTGCAAAGCTTCTGTATTTTTGTGAAGCACTGTAAATCTGGTAGTAGAAATGTATTCTGTTTGAGCTGACTTTAAACTTTGGGTGTAGTTTTTTGTTATGTAAACTGATATAAGTATCATTTGATAAATTGATAACTATTATAAATTGATTCATTTTAATTGGTATATACAGTATTGTGATTATAGAGTATAGAAATAATTTGGCAATGAAGTTATGGTTATGGTTATTTAAAATTATTTTTACTTACGTTAGAGGGAGTTATATGTAGGTATAAGTTAGAAGTTCTTTTTTTCTTTTTCCTTTTTGTGTGTATAACATTTTGTTTGTTCAATATCATAATTTGTTTGTTTTTTGTTTGGTATTTTGTGTAGTTTTGTCTCTTTTGTTTGTTATTGTTATTGTGAAATTAATAAAATTAAAATTAAAAAAAAACTTTAGGTGGAAGGCATTCACTGTTTTTGTGTTCTGCTATACACACTATCTTTTATTTTACTGCTATACACACTATCTTTTATTTTACCTTACAAAAAAGGTGACTTTTTGTGAGCCATCTTGGTCCCACTCCAGGAGAAAGGTGGCGTATAGATGATGATATGTTATTGTTGTTATTGTTATTGTTATTGTTATTGGAACTGGATGGGTACACACCTAGTTAAATCTCAAATTAGGATACACAGATTCATCTCTTACTCTTGCATGCTCCTCACAACATGAAAGCATTGTACAGCTGTCTACTTCTGTTCTAGAAATGGTCCTGATGCTTTCTTGTCTCCTTTGTAGATCGTGCTCTTTTTTGCTTGCCTCATCTTGGCTGTGGCCAATGTTTCCTGGTTCTCCCAAGTCACCACCAAGACCATGTTCAAGTTGCAGGAGATTGAAAGGGAACACGGACTTGGGGCAGAAGTGGGGTTGTCAGGGCAGAAGGAGGCTTATCAGCTTCTGAAGGGAAAAGATGCCAAGTATCGAAGCCTGCGTCAGAAGTTCTTCAAATTTCATGGCCTGTCGTCTCTCTGCAACCTGGCTTGTGTTATCTGCACTGGTGTGAATTTGGCATTCATTGCACTGCACCTGGACAGCCTGTAGGTGGCACTCTTCCCCTCTGTTCCCATCCTTCCTTGCTCTTACTGCAGCACTTATTTTATAAAGCACAAAATCGGAGCTTTCTCCTGAAGCACTGACTAAAGCCACACACACCCCTTTCTGGTCCTTGCTACTCAGTTTATGTGAAAGATGAGCTTGGCAATGCGGTGGCCAGAAATAAATACCTTTGGGTGACTGGTTGTAGGAGGAGCAGCCCATTCCTGAAACAGACAGATTTGTTTTGCTTCCTCATGAAGGATAAGATTGGATTATCTGTGTGCCAGCAAGATATTTTGAACAGACCTAGTCTAAAGTCACCCTGGTCATTTTCCTTTTTGCAGAGACATCTGTGCATAATAATAATAATAATTATTATTATTATTTATACCCCGCCCCTCTGTTAAAACAATCGGGGCGGCTTACAAAAATTAAAATACAATACAGATAAAAATCCCCAAACACCCCCCACCCCCACCCTCCCCCATAAAAAAATATTAAACAATTATAAACAAATGTCATTTTTATATCTTAGACCCAGTATGGCTGGTAACTACTTTAAACTATTAGAAAATTATGGCAACACTTCTAAGTAAAGACAACTAATATGTTAAGCTTATCCTTGTTCTAGCTGCTGGACTCATCCATAAACTGAAAAGATTCTGCAGCACTTCCAGTGAATGTCTAGATTTCAGACCTTCATCATGGAGAATGGCTAAATGTCCAGAATACAACAGTAACCATAACAATTTGATTGTGTATTCCTGCATGGCAGGGGGTTGGACTGGATGGCCCTTGTGGTCTCTTCCAACTGTAGGATTCTGTGACCTCCATACAAGCCCTATATACTTGTACATGGCATACAGTAGATGGTTGTACATGGCATACAGTAGATATACTTGTACATGGCATACTATATACTTGTACATGTACTATATACTTGTACATGGCATACAGTAGATATAATTGTACATGGCATACAGTAGATACACTTCAGAAGATTGCAGTGAAGGATTGTGGACCACAGTTCCTAAATATCTATTGGCATGTCTGACTATATGCCTTTTAATATATAGATTTTTAAACTGTATAAGCTGCAGTTTAAGCCCTAAGTAGTTTAAACCCTTGGCAAAGTAACTGTGAATACATCACTGAGTCATCAGTCCAACAGCACCTTTCTTTCTGCTGCCGTTTTATACCTTAGTAAGAGCCTTGGAGTCAGGACCATTTTCTGGACTCAGACTGAGAGTGACTTCCTGACTATAGAGATTACTCTATAGCAGAGGTGGGAAATCATACCAAAATCTTGCTGGATTACAAGATTAAGTATCAGTCCACTAGTCAGTGCTCACTTCAGTTGCTTTTCTCTTTTTTTTTCCCCTGGGAGGAAAAAAATGGGAGAACTTCTTTGTGTGGCTCTCTTTTATTCCCTAACCTAAATATATAAATTCTCCCACTTAATGATGAAACAGACCTGGGTGTGTTTGCTGTGGATACGCTGGCCCATCTTTTTCTTCTCCTCACCTCTGTATTAAACTGTCATCAATAAACAAGGGTTTTCTGGAAATAAGAGCAGTCTGCAGTTTTCCTAATAATATTCTTAGTTCAATTAGGTTTTAAAAACTACTGGGGGTGGCTGGGTGTGATACAAATTTACTGATCATACATTTTGAAATCATGGGGAAAATGTTCTGAGGAAAGATTTTATTGATCATTGGAAGAGAGAAATGGTTTAGGATTCCAGTTTCAGCATAATTCTAAATAAGGCTTACAATTTCAACATGTGCTTGACTCTGCATATTGCAAGCTGGCTGTACTTGATGGTTTTCATTATATTCAAAGTGCTAAGAGTATCAATACAGCTGTTAGAGCATATAAAGCTAAGACAGAGGCCCAGTTACTATATGCTACTCCCAAGTAAATTGAAGTTGCCAACTCTGTTCAAAAATAAGTTTGGGCTTTTTGTTTTTTACACCTTGGGAGGACCTAATTATAGATACAGCCTTGTTTTTAGAAACTAGTGTAGGATTTTTGGACACCAGAGTTTAAGCCTAGACCTTTTCTTTTCTTTTCTTTAGGGACTCAGGAGAAAAGGAGAAGTCAGTGTGGTATAGTGATCAGTGTGTTGTACTAAAATCTGGGAGGTCCACATTTGAGTCCCCCTTGGGCCAGTCATGCTTTCAGCCTGACCTACCAGACAGGGCTGTTGTGACTACAGACAACTTCCACATTCACTGGTTTCCCTTTTTCGGATTTGCTTATTTGCAGGTTTTATTAGTAAGTCCTCTCTAGGAATCACTAGGTCCTCCAGCACGATTCTGTGGTCAACTTCCAGTGGATTCCTAGAGAGGTGTCCTCTCAATAAAAATGGTGTTCACAGGGTTTATTATATTCATGGTTTTTCCACTTTCGGGGGGGGGATGCACCCCTAACCCCAGTGAAAGTGAAGGGCTGACTGTATGTGGTTGATAGGAAAATAATTAGGTATATCACCTTGAGCTCACCAAAGGGAAAATGGGATATAAATATTATTACGAGGGTGGGTGAATGATAGCAAAGGAGAATCGTGCTTACTGCTTGCGTTTTGCCATTGCACTCAGGAGATAGCACCATGAGCACTTCCATTAAGCTTCCTGGAATGTTATCAGCCTTGGGAAGCAACCATGTGTATCCCACACAGCTTAGATTTGGGTTTAAAGAAAGGCTAAAGTAGAAGAGGCAAGTTTTGGAGGGAAAGAGGGGTAGTGGAGTGCAGCATCCTTTTGGTTCATGAGATGCAGGAACCTTTTTAGCCTCCAGGGGATGGGAAATAACTAAGCACATTAATGGTGTATAATATAATTAGTTATATTGCCAAAGCAAGCAATCATGAAAGGTAATGGCCTGCCCACTGTTCCAAATAACAAGTAATGATATGAACAAAATTTGGGGAATAATGTTTCAAGCTCTGATTGAGGGAGACAGTAAGGTTGCTCCAGGAAAGATTTCAGCCTGAAATTATCCTGAAGAATTTTATGGGTAGTCCAGATGTCATTTTCTTCCATACAAAACTCCTCTCAGGTTTCCCCATCACTTCCAGCTTTTCTTTTTTACCACTAAAATATCCATTGGATATATCTGTCTCTTGATTGGCAGTTCTGAGAACCCTCCATCTCTGGAAGCACACCAAAGCTTTTTAAACAGTTCTGCCAGCTCTACAGCTCTTGGTATGAAGTAGGTCTCAGTCCAAAATAATAGACTATCAGTGATTAAGCTAAGCTGAGGATGTCTGGAAGGAACCAGTTTCCATGGAAGGCTTGCTTCACCCTGAAATAAAAAAAAATCTCTGCCAGGATAGCACCACTTATAATAATAATAAATAATAAAATTTATTTATATCCTGCCCCTCTACAAAACGCAATCAGGGTGGCTTACAACAATTAAAATATGCATCCAACCTCTCAATCCCACCCCACCTTAAAATACAATTAAATAATTTAGGAATTAAAAACATACTTTAAAAAATAATAAATAAATAAAAATGAACAATGGACACTGGACATGGCAAGATCAGGACAAGCAAGATTTCCTTTTTTGATGGCTGGGTATCTATTCAGGAAAGGCCTGCTGGAAGAGATCCATCTTAAGAGCTTTTTTAAAGCTATTTTGGGTGGTGATATGACCGATCTCATCCGGCTGGCCATTCCATAATCTGAGAGCGATAGATGAAAAGGCCCTCCGGGAGATTGAAGAAAGCCTAGTTTTTAAAGGTTGTCACAAATTCCTCCCAGAGGACCTGAGTGCACAGGGAGGATTATATGGAAGGAGGCGGTCCCGAAGATAGGTTGGACCCAAGCCATTTAGGGCTTTAAAGGAGATAACCAACACCTTGTACTAGGCCCAGAAACTAATGGGCAGCCAGTGGAGTGATTTTAAGATCGGTGTTATATGGTCTCTTCGGGATGTATCCGAGACCAGTCTGGCTGCCATATTCTTTACTAATTGAAGTTTCCAGATCAAGCGCAAGGGTAGCCCCATGTAGAGTGCATTACAGAAATCAAGACGGGAGGTTACCAGAGCATGTACCATGGTTTCAAGATCCCCGACTTCCAGGAAAGGGCGCAGTTGGTGTATCAGCCAAAGCTGATAACAGGCTTCAGAATGCTTCAGAATAACTTCAGAATGCAAGTCAGTGCTCACATAACTGGACCTTCCTCCATACAGAAAAATTCTATGTGCATAAAGTCAAGCATTTCTCATCTCAATGACTTTAAAAGGCCTGGACATAACATGAATGCTGACTTACCTTTCAGCAGTTGATTCCATGATATATTTAGGTGGAACTTGTAATTGCACTTCCCTCATTTAAATGCACTGAGCATTTTCTAAAAGAAGACAGAGTATCTTACAAGAAGTATTAAATATATACAAGACTTAATATTTTAAGCAATGGATCTTTAGCAAAAGTACACCTTCCTGACCCCAAATAACTAGGTGTAGTGATAAGGCAGGTGCTGATCTTGGTTCGTATTCTCCATTTGTATCATACACTACCTATCTATGGTACTGTAGGTTACGCAAAATGCAAAAGACGTTATTCCTCTTTAAAAGCTTTGCTTCCTAGTCCTTACTAACACATAATGCCTAACCATTAGGCTAACCTAGCATCCTGTATTCCACCTGGGAGCAGAGGGCCAACTGGCACACACAGAGCTCTGTTACACTCTCTGCTCCTCAGCATCTATGGCCTGAGGTAGCCAATTCATTCTGCCTAAGGTCCAGCCCTGAAATGCACATGAGAAATTTTCCAGAGAAAATAGGAGAAAGAATCTAGTTTTAAAAACCACAGTCAGTTAACAAATCAAAAAGTCTGAGCTCTAAAAAACCTTCACGTAATCTCCTTATACCTGGGGCTTCAGGCAGAGAGGCTCCAGGGTCGCAGCACAAAAAGTTTGATGAAATGGAACAGAGAAAACTTGTGCTAAGAAAGATGCTCTTCAAAACACAGAAAGGCTGTCCTTCTCTCCATTCTTCCATGTGTGAGTAACTCCAGAAGGCAGCCCAGGTACCAGAGACATGAGACTAATAGGGAAAGCTGCCTCCAGACATATGCTTTGGCTATGAGCAATTAGAAAGACTACTGTCTGCACTTGTCCTTCCTACAAGAAAAAAGAATAAGCAGCTGAAGGAGGGGGGACTGAAATGAAGCTACAGATTCAGAGGGTGTCTGGGATGTCTCAGCCACAGGCCTGCAGTTAACCTTGCTTATCTTCTATTCTGTTCTTGGATAGAACTTACTTGCAGCAGTGGACAGCCTTGAACATATATTTTAATGCTCCCCACTTTCTTCACATCAGGCATCTTACCAATGGTACTTCAGAAAGCCCTCTCCTAGTTTTCTGCCTTTTTTAACTTCAGGAATCTTAGCAGCAATACCTTGGCTCCCTCCCATTTCCCCACACGTATCTTAGCAGCAGAAAGAGCCATGTCCTTTTCTAGCTCAATTGTACTTGGTATTGCCCTTGTTGTGTGTCTTCAAGTCATTTCCAACTTATGGTGACCCTAAGGCAAACCTATCACAGGGCAAGACTTGTTCAGAACGGGTTTGCCTTTGCCTTCCTCTGAGGCAGAAAGAATGTCCTGGTCTGTACTTAATGCCTGAGGAGGACTCTGGAATCTCCTATAGTCCATTCCACTTTTTTTTTTTAATGTGTCTGCTACCATATCCTGATGGTAAGTAAGCAAGGACGGTGTGAGATTGAGTTACAGGTAAAGATTGTGTAGTGGAGGATAAATTAGCATATGGATGATGAAAAGAGGGGAAAGGATGGTGCTGTTAGAGTGAGGATGAGAGAGGTTGTCACACACATGCTTTTTATGGGTCTAGCCATCTGATCCCTTCATTTGAAATTTCAAGCTCAAGTGCTGTGCTGCAACTTGAATTACTGCTAAAAGCACTCTGTCCAATTTCGAGCCATCTGGCATGGTGCCCTGATGAATTAGAGTATATGTGCTGCAGGCAGGCATTCTCTTTTATTAAATAGCTGAAAGATGCAACTGCTCTCCCTTAATGATACTCTTCTCCTCATAGTAGGCATCACAGGCTGCAACAGGACTCTCCCTGTATGGCAGGGGTCCCATCTAAGCATCCTGAGAATCCCTCTGAGATCTTTGTCTTGAGATCTGTGTTGGCTGCCTAAGGCTGCTGAAAAAATGAGATGGCAGAACAAATTGATGAAATTCTGGCCGGTACAACTGCAAATGAGGAATACAGTACTCTTTGAAAACGCTTCCCAAGGCCCTTTAACATTACACAGCTATGATTTCATTTAACTGCCATGGCTACATCCTATGGAATCCTGGGATGTGTAGTTTAGTTGGAGGCACCAGAGGAGCTCCCTGAGTGAGAATTTTAAATGCTCCCCTCTACACTGCAAGTCCCAGAATTCCACAGGATGGAATCATGACAGCTAAAGTGGAATCATAGTGCTATAACCCTGGTCTCCCAAAGTTGCAGTCCACCACTCTAACCACTAATGGTATTCTGGCTCTCTGAGGGAAAACTAGGATAATCATAAATCACAAAGGTAACAATTTACTGTCTTTCATGATACTGCAAACCAGCAGGTAGTGCAGTGGCAGCTGCCTCAACCTGGGTACTACTTTCCTCTACTGCAGTGGTTCTTAACCTGTGGTCCGTGACCCCCAGGGGGCTACAATGTCCTCCACAAGGCTTGAAATCTTCTCAGCCCACGTGACAGGAGCCAAGGCAAAGGCTGGCTGGCTTGGCCTGTGCATTGCCATTCAATCAGCTCCAGCCACAAACTTGCAGGAAGAAGCAGGAGAAAAGAGTCTCAGGGGATCAGCAGCAAGAAAAGGTATTTAAAGGGGTCCCTGGTAAAGAAAAAGTTAAGAGCCACTGCTGTACTGAAAAATGAACCGGTTGTAAGAAAAATCTGAACCAAGGAACAGGGCAAGGAAAAGGGGCCCACAAACAGGCTCAAATCACACACACACACACCACCCCAGCCTTGTGTTCCACAATTCACATTTGTGTTCTCTGTAGTTTCTTACTTGTGTATCTGTTAAAACTATGTTTATCTCATCCTTCTCTTAAAATAAATGCTCAAGGCAATATACAACCTAAACAGTTCTAACAAATGATAAAACAGAAGACAAGCAATGTGAACTGTAGGCAGGGCTCTAGTCTGTGACTGAGGTATCCCAGAAACCATCACTGAATCAGAGCTTTAATTTTGACCCCCAACTCCAAAGCTGCTTTATCTTTTTACTTGTAGGATGGACAAGTGCAGGCACTATTCCATCAACCTATGTGTGTCTGCAATGTGTGCATGTATGCCTTTAAGTTTCCTGTTGATTTATGGCTATCCCATGAATTTTATAAGGTTTTCTCAGGCAAGGAATATTCAGAGGTGGTTTTACCAGTTCCTTCCTTCGAAATATAGTTACAGCACCTGGTATTTGTTGGTGGTTTCCTATCAAGTACTAACCAGAGTTGACCCTGCTTAGCTTCTAAGATTAGACAGGATCTGGTGCCTTTAGGATATTTAGGCACTCCCACGACCTATTCACAGCTACTCACAACTAAAGTATATATCTGGAAGTAGGGCTGGATACAGGATGGGAATATAAATGTATTGGGCAGCATGTGATCTGAATAAAGAGACTGGTGGGCTGATGTCCATTTTGCATCTCTGGGACAAATCACTCACACAGATGTAACCTATGCTGCTTCTGCTCCTTTGGCATTCAATCTTTCATAACACAAAGTTATAGCGGCATCCCTACTTTTCACAAAATGGTAGAACAAAACAGTTTTGATTCCTGTCTGGTATGTGGCTTGACCTCAGCTTCCACATGCCTGCCATTTTTATTTGTCAACTGAAAGAAAAATATGAGCTTTCTTCCTTTTCCATGTTTGACTGTAGGTAACTCAATGCATGTGAGCATGACTCAACCATTAATTCCTTTCTGAAACACTTTAAATACTGGTTTAACTATCACATTTATGATATGATTTGGTTTTGTTACTTTAAGATGAGAGTCAAGAGAGAAATTTAGTATTGTATTTATGATGTGATTTATGATGACAAGCTGGAACATGTCCAGAGGAGGGTAACCAGAATGATGGGAGGTCTGGAAACCATGACCTATGAAGAGTGGCTAAGGGAGCTGGGCATGTTTAGCCTGGGGAAGAGAAGGTTGAGAGGGGACATGATAGCCATGTTTAAATATTTGAAGGGATGTCATACTGAGGATGGAGCAAGCTTGTTTTCTGCTGCTCCAGAGACTAGGACACAGAGCAATGGGTTCAAACTACAGGAAAAGAGATTCCACCTAAACATGAGGAAGAACTTCCTGACAGTAAGAGTGGAATACACTGCCTTGGAGTGTGGTAGAGTCTCCTTCTTTGGAGGTTTTTAAGCAGAGGCTGGATGGCCATCTGTTGGGAATGCTTTGGTTGTGTATTCCTGCAGGGCAGGGGGTTGGGCTAGATGGTCCTTATGGTCTCTTCTAACTCTATGATTCTATGATTCTGTGTTTTAAGAATAAAACAAACCTGATTTGTATTCAACCTGCTGGCTTCAACCAACTCATGGGCCCATAAAATCAATGGGTGTTCAGGGGCAAAGGGAGGACTTTTGTATTCATTGGATTTGGGTATTGGCTTCCAGAGACTAGAAATTGGTTGTTTTAAAGCTACACTTCATCCTAGCAGAAATACAATCAGGAACAGCTTCAGGATTTGGGCAGACTGGATGTCAGGGTGTTCATCAAAAAAGAGGTGGGGCTCAGAGTACTCCAGCTTTCTGTTCAAAAGCCTCAAAAAAGCAAATGAAATCTCATGATTACCTCAGCTACCAACTGCCTAGTGCAACGGAAATACAACTTCCCCATTCTCATTCCTGTTCTGGTACTATTCAGGAATAAGCTCTACTCTTCCACTCCCTAATCTCCCCCATTTTTACAATGACTAACAGAGATTAAAATCCCCATCTACCAAGAGGTAGGCATTGAAAATGTATACAAACAAGCCACCATTTTATCATCTTATTGGTGAGTTACAACACAACAGTTAAATGGCTATTGTAAGAATAAAGCAAAATGCTTGTGTCACAGGTTTTGCCCAGCATCTTTAGACATTCCTAGTGAGCCCCTGTTAGCTTCAAATCCGAAGCCTCTATGTTGCCTTCTAGAGTGGCTCACACATGGAGAAGGACAGCATTTATGTGCTTTGATTAAGGTCTTCCACCATGTAGCTACAGGGGAGGCAAAATGAGTTCACTGTCCCCCCCCCAAATGAATTCTACCCCCCCCTCGCTATGAAATTTTCATTCATCCCCAAATTTCTAACATTTCAGATTTTGATTTAACATTTAGAAATATAGTTTAGGCATTGTAAGAAAGGGGAAAGACAAAGTGACCAAGGAAAACAAACACAGCAAATAGAAGAGTTCTAGGTATAAATGATTTTCAATTTCTCACTCGCTAGAAATTTGGAAACTGAAGGAACATTTCAATGGAGGGTGTAATACCTTCATTTTGTCTCCCTGTAGCTGCATTCAAGTGTTGTCCTTAGTACAAGTTGACACATTTTCTCTATAATGAGCCTATGTGAATATACGTGCCTTTATTAAAACTAGATCTTGCCCTTATCTCTGGAAGATTGATCATGTGTACTTACATATTATTGGCTGGGTGGATGAACAGCTCTGTGGATTTCAGGGCTGGTCCAGAATGGGTTGGTCATCTCAGGCCATAGATATAGAGAGGTGGGGAATGGACAGAGCTATGTGTGTGCTGCTCGGTTTGCCCTGTGCCCTCAAAGCCAGACTGCTGTTCTCAGGTGCAATAGAAAAGGGTGCCCCTCAACCGGTGTTAAAGAAAGATTCACTGGCTAGTTTGATCTGCTTTGAGCACTGGAAAGGGGTGGTACCATCTTCTTCACTTCAAGCATCCAAGTATCTTGAGCGGTTTTTGACAAGTTCTCACCATATCTTGAAGCCTTGACTATATGGATGGATACATTATGTAGATTGGCTGTCACATATAAAAACAGCATTTGTGTATCTTTGTAAATGTTAGTTATATTACTTTTAACACAGCTTGATGTCCAGCTGCATTGCCGTCAGCAACTCTGTGCTTAAGTCCGTTCAGTAATTCACCTACCTGGGAAGCATCATCTCCTCAGATGCCAAGATTGACAAAGAGATCGATCACAGATTAGCAAAGGCACATAGCGCATTTGGAAGACTTTACAAAAGAGTCTGGAGTAATAAACACCTGAGGCGAAACACAAAAATCAGTGTGTATAGAGCCATTGTACTGTCTATTCTCCTTTATGGGTCTGAACGACTCCTCGAACGCTTCCATCAGCGCTGGTTACGCACAATCGTAAATATACACTGGACTGACTATGTGACAAATGTTGCTGTCCTTGAGCAAGCAGGGATCACCAGCATTGAGGCCATGCTATTGAGAACACAGCTGCGCTGGGCAGGGCATGTTTCTAGGATGGAGGACCATCGCCTCCCCAAAATAGTATTCTACGGTGAACTCGCCACGGGTCAGCGTAAGAGGGGCGCTCCAAAAAAGAGATACAAGGACTCCCTGAAACAACACCTCAGGCTCGGCCAAATTGATCACCAACAATAGTCCGCCCTGGCCTCACATCGGGAGGCATGGAGACACACTATCCACAATGCTGCAGCCTTATTTGAGAACTCATGCCGAACAAGTCTTGAAGAGAAACGACAATGCAGAAAAAATCACAACCCAGAAACATCACTCAAGGAAACCTTCTGCTGTGCTTTCTGCAACCGGACTTGTCTATCTCGGATTGGCCTTTTTCGTCATCAGCGCGCTTGCAGAAAGTGCGGGATGAGTCCTTCCTGAATCTTCGTTTGCGAAGAGAAGCCAGAGAGAGATGTCCAGCTATTAGCCAATGACAATGGGGAAATATACAGATGGCCAATCTCAATAGTTAACGTGGAGAAATTTACCTCATTCTTAAAATACAGGTTACCCTCCCACATCCTACAGTTCCCGGACTTACTGTAGATATGCAAAACTGTAGATAATAGCCAACCCTATTGAAATGAATGACTTCCAGCCCAACCTCCAGCACAATTGCTCTGGGGGACTTAGAAAATGCCTAGAGAGGACATATTTTTTTGGACATGGATAAGTGAAACTGTAGATACCAGTCCCATGGATAAGGAGGTTGACCTGTATACACATAATTATCAACAGAGGTATCTTATAATTACATGGTTAGTGCTGTTCCAGTTACTTACGAGTTCTGTTACCTATGAAGGGGACTCCCTTCTCAGGTAGTGGAAGGAAAAAGAGTGGGGTAGGGAGGGGGGTTTAAAATTTGGTTGAGACATTAGGTTGGCAAGAGAGTGACTGGCTGGTGCAGTTGGAAGGACATTGATTGAGAGGGAGATGAGTGGGGCAGGGGAGGGGTTTAAAATCTGGCTGAGGCATTGTGGTGGCAAGGCTGAAAAGGGAGTGAAGGGCTGGCACTGTTGGAAGAAGTCTGTAGCATGTCTGGGGGTGTCTACATGATAAAAAAAATAGGTATGGAGTTCGAAAGGTCGATCATGTGTACACACGGCCGTTCGGATGCATATGTGTCTTTCAGAAGGGGGGGTAGCGAATCCCCCGTAAACTATGTGGATTCGGTGTTTGGGAGGATTAGTGGATCTCAACCTAAAATCCATACAGCCGTTCAGATTGTTGATCGTCTGTACCCCCCCCCCCGTTCACACACATATGAACAGGCAGTGTAATTTGATTGGCTGGCTGAGCAAAGAGGGCGGGGCTAGCAAGGAGGGGAATTGGGAGTAGCTGCCATGTTGGATTCCCGGCTAAGCAAGAGTCCAGTAAGGGTATGAAATGGAGATTTTTACATATATTTATTTTTATTTTACATTGTAAATAGGGAAAACCGACCATCCGCAAAACAGGCACCTTTTTAAATAAAAAAAAGTGGCGGGAGATTTAAAACCACCACTTGGCTCGCTTGCTCCAGCCAGCTGGGCAAGTGGGGGGGTCATACGGAGTTGTGGGGGGTTAAAAATCATGTAGGCAGATTGTACACATTCGTACGACTGACTTTTTGTATTTTTTACTCCCCAAGCAGATTTTTTTTCAGTCGTGTGGACATGCCCTTTGTTTGGAGAGGCTTACAATATTCTTAGGTTTTCCATTTTCACAGGGGTTCTGTGCCCATAACCCCTGCAAATGCGAAGGGCCAACTATGTATCCTTTGACTGCTTTTGCTACATTTCTCTTCGCTATAAATACCACCCCATTTCTTCTTGGATTTTCATTTCCTGAGTAAAACATTGTATAATCATCTGACTCAAAATGTCCCATTCTTGTCCAGTTTAGCTTGCTCACCCCAAGCATTGTAATGTTTATATGTTCCATTTCTTGTTTAACTATGTCTAGCTTCCCTTGATTCATGTTTCTCACATTCCATGTTCCTATAATATGGGTTGTGCATCTTCAGACTTTCCTTTCACCTCTGAGCATGTCAACAGCTTAAAGTCCTTTCTGCATGGGTCTGGTTGCATCAATAGCCACAGCACTACTTGTAGTTGTCCCATGCTGTACCCCAGTAGTTCATTGAGTACTATCTCACCTGGGAGTCTCATCTTCTGACACCATCTCTTGTTTAATTTTGGATTGTCTCAGAACAGGGTTTTCCTGGTAAACGATATTCAAAAGGAGGTTTACTGTACCTCCTTCTACGCAGTACCAACAAGTGTTAGCTATGGTGCCACTGCTGTTGTCTCTAAGAAATCCTCTCCCAGTGTCACCCTCCACTACTGCTGCTTCCCAGTAGCTGTTTGGTATATTTAGTCTGGCTCCTCATCAGAAGCCTGCCTAATCTGGGAGACCCTACCAGTAGCACTGCTGTTGTTAGCATATTCTCTTGCCCCACAGGAGCATGCAATCCCACCACTATGGAAAGGTAGTTCCATTGGTGGGTATCAAAGCCATCATCTACCCTAAATCATTAAAAGCAAAATATATTGAAGTACCTTTCGAGTTAACGCCTTGAAATCAAGATAAGTCACAAACGTATAACTAACTGTACCCTACTCCTTAAATTACAGCATTTACCAATATATAACTTTAGATATATGATTGTTTTCTCATCATGAAACACGTTTTCAAATACATCAAAACTTTTTAAAAGTTCTTCACAAAAGCTGCAAATATTTAAATCTTTCAAAATATATATACTATAATTAGAACACAATTTGGAAATCCTGAAATCAAAACCTGAAAAAAATCATGAAAACAAGCAGGGAAAACAAGCAATTCTGCAGGAGGACATTCTATAGCTACATATTCCCAGGAGATGTAACTTGCCACAGATTACTAAAACAATCAGCTCACTAAGCTGTTTTTTTGTGAGGAACTTGTACCATTTGAGAATGTCTCCACATTTCACAACACATTAGAATGTATAGTGGGGGAGGGGAGATACTACACTTCAGTCTTATAAGTATACTTTTACAGTACAGTAGGACCCCCTTATCCACTGGGGATTGGTTCAGGGGGGGGACGTGGATACCAAAAACCATGGGTAATAGTAAACACCATTGAAAATAATGGGACTTCTGGTTTAAAATACCATAGAGTTGCCTTGGAATACCCAGAAAATGGCTAGAGAGGACACATTTTCAAGGAAAACTCTATGGACAGTGTGCTGTTTTGTGTCCTGTGGATAATTGAATAAATGGAAACAGGGGTCCTACTCTATAGTATTAATACTAATGCAGATGACCAAGCAAACCCTTGGCAGAAAACTATTGCACTCAGTAAATTGGTTGTCTATACTGTGCCAGTTTTTATCTCCCTAATGTGAAACATATAATGTATTGCTTCCCAAGATAAGTGGGGAGTAGTTTACTTCTGGCAACCCTAAATACAGCTACTCACCAGGGGCATCCTGCTCAGAACTACAATATACTATAATAGGTTGATTGCTCAGCACCCAGCATAAACAGCTGGAGAAGCTGCATTCAGCTTTGTAGGTCATCTGTAGAAACCTGACTGAAGGAAAATTAAAAAGACAAAAGGAGGAGAGGATGTGCCTACCCTTCTGAATCTTAACAGGGAAACAATAGCAATAGCTAGTGTTGCATATGCCTTTATGCATGTGTAGCTCAGGGGGCAATGTGACCCAGGTTTAGTTTCCTTTGTGGGGGAGCTCACTAAGGATCAAGATGTTCCTGAAATATCTGCTTGATCTACAAACACATAAGCAAGGCGCAAGTTGAAACTAAGCTCGCCCCACATATCTGCCATGTGATTTCCTGGAGGGAGGCCTCAAATAAGCTGCTTGAGCCAGCTCTCATGCCTCTCTTTCCCAGGCATTTACAACCCTCCCACAATTTACAAATTGTGGCAGGCAGTGACACAGTGGCTGGCCAGTCATAACATTTATAATGTTGGGTACTTCCAGACCCACTGGAAGCCATACCATATAAACACAATGCCTCATTCTTGGAAGTTTAAGGAAGCCCAGATTACAGTATTTTCAGTTTGAATCCCAATGTTTCCCCATTATTTCTTCTGCCTTTTTTCTTATGAGAAACTCTGTTAAGGAAATTCTGAGCCAAAGCACCCTCCTCTCTAGAAGCACCATTCATGTTAGAATGCTTGTACATCTGACTCAGGGATCACAACTACATGTTCTTCCAAGTGTTTGGAAACTTCTGTTTCATTACTTTTGAGGATGGAGAGCATACACTGTCATCTTTATATGGATGTGGAGTGTAGAAGGAAGATGTGGTCCCTTATGATCCCTTAGGTCCCAAACAAACTATTGTTGTACTATAGATATTCCTTGTTTCCCCCCCGCCCCCAGGCTGTGAGGCCGTGTTCTGGAATAATTTCTTTCTGACGTTTCGCCTGCATCTGTGGCTGGCATCTTCAGAGAATGGCTGGGTAGGAGTGTGTGTGGAGTTTATATATTGTGAACCCTTGTTGGGGAGTATATGTAAATTTGTGTAACTGAGCGGTTAGTTTCTGGATGTAGAAATGCAAGGATAATTAGTGTATGTTTGGCTAATGGCTGGTTGATGGGCCATTATCTGCTGGAAATCCCCTTGTCCCTGGGTTCCTTTGTAAGTGTTGAGTTTTGATTCTATTGTTTTTCAAAACTGGGAGCCAGATTTTGTTTACTTTTAGGGTTTCTTCTTTCCTGTTGAAGTTGTCCAGGTGTTTGTGGATTTCAGTATTGTACTGTTCTAACCACTATCTGTGGCAATTCTTAGAACAATTTTCAACTCTGGCTAGCTCAGTTCCAAATACGACATTTGTATCCAATACTGGCACCACATACAATCAAATGTCACAAACAGGAAGGAATCTGAGCATCTCTCTTTTACAGCAGATTTTGAGCATTCAGGTTAAGAGATCTTCCTCCATTTGTGGTTGACTCAACAGGCCCTCCTTCCTGTTCCACCATTACTTTCAAACAACAGTGCCTTTACTAGTATCCTTCCAGGGCTCTAGTATGCTCTACTGAACTACCATAGTAAGGAAGTTCTCATCGTCTCTACTGATTGTTTCGCATGGGCTCAGAATTTGTTTCCCTCCCATTTGGCACTGTTTTGGTGGCTTATTAGCCTTTTTTAAAAAAATAAAATGGTTTTGTTTCCCCAGTACTGCTTGGTCCTTTAGGAAAAGATGTTTATAAGTACTGTAAGTCAATGTTTCTTTACCTGCTGTCTGTAGATGTGGTAGTCTGTCAGCCACACACACATTTTTTTTCCTTTTATTTGCATCCTGTTACTTTGAATTTTTCCAGTCACTCTAAATTTTAAGGTACTGTAAATATTTAGTCTTTCCAAATACACCCACACAGAGATACACAAACACATACATTCTTCCAGGCCTGTCTATGTAAGGAAATCAATATCCAATGCAATGAAGTACATTATATGCAAAACACTGCATGTAGGATCTGCATACATTTTTCTGAGGAATGTTCGTAGCTTTATCAGACTCTCAAAGGTTGCAGTCTGGAAAAGGTTAAGAACCACAGCCTGGAAAACATCTACAGTAGGGCAACCAAGATGGTAAACAGTCTAAAGCCAAACTCTGTGAGAAGCTAGAGTAGGTTTAGCTTGGAGAAAAGAAGACTTGAGAGGAAATATGACCATCATATTTTAATATCTGAAGTGAGCTCATCTAGAACAATGCTACTTAATGTGGTGGTCCATGGAGTGGTGCCAGTCCATGAGCTACTGGCTGCCAGTCTGTGGTGAGTATACAGAAAAGAATGAAACAGTTGTAGTCAATGGGCACAGATGTAGTACTAGTCCTCAACATATTGGGGGGGGGAAGCCCTGTGGGTCTCCCATATCAGCCAATTTAAGAAGCACTGGAATAGAAGATGGATCAAGCTTGTCTGCTGCTGTTCCAGAGACAACAACATGAACCAATGGATTCAAATTACAAGAAAATAGATGCCACATCACCATTAGAAAGAACTTCCTGACATCAACAGCTGTTCAATGGTGGAATACAGTATGATGGACTTTCCTTCTCTGGAGGTCTTTAAGCTGAGATTGAATGGCCCTCTCATGGGAAGGCTTTAGCTGTGTATTCCTGCATGGCAGGGGGTTAGACTAGAGATGGCCCCTGTGGTCCAACTCTGTGATTCTGTGCTTGAGAAACTTTTCATTGTGACTGGGAAATAGGGTGGGGACTATTGAGATATTCCTCAATTGAATCAGAAATCTAATCAGTAGGTGCCTAGGACATTTGCACAATCATATTCAATATGGCAATTATACTTGCAGTTGATTGTGTCATTAGGAGACACTGAAGAATCCCAGGAGCAAAATGTGGTGCATAGAGTACTTACTCTTAAGAAGAGCATTCTACACAACAAGACCACAATGCAGAGGAAAGACTTAGTATATGTGTACAATAAATGATGGTGTGGGAGAAGAGACTTGGCATGCATCATGTAGGCCCAAGACAATGATCCTAAAAAAACAAAAGACACTAACTAAGTAATCCACAAAAAACCACAAAATTTCATTTTTACCCCTGGGGGGGGTGTCCAGAGGGGCTCCAAACATGTGGAAAAGCCCTCTATACCCCATAGAGATGAGATCATTTTGGGGCATTTGGAGTACAACATAAATTCTGTTCCTTGATGTCTGATCTCTATTACTAAGCATTATAGTATACAGCTGAGCAGGAGTCATATATTCTTATGCTAACCAAAGCGACATTGCTTTCCAATGCTTTTTCATAAGGTTGGGTGTTTTAGTAATTCATAGCTGATGACTTTTGAGTGACAACAGCATTTTTCCTAGCTATACAATAGCATACCTCAACCATAGAGCAGTGTACCCCAACTCCAGATGTGTTGGAAACCAATCACCCATAATCAGCATTTATTTATTTATTTATTTATTTATTTATACCCTGCTCTTCAGCCACAAAGGCTATCAGAGCGGCTTACAAATGGTCAATTTAACAGTTCCCTGCCCTCAGGCTTACAATCTAAATAAGACATGACACATAAGGAAAAGGGAATAGCAGTGGGGGTAGGGATTAAATCCAGCAGAAACTGCTGGTTCTTCTCTCCCTCCAAGGGCAGGGCAGTGGCAGTTGGGCTGGATGGAGGGCCTTTCACTTGCTTCTGGGCCCAGGTCTGATGGAGTTCTGTCTGCCTCTTCTCTCCCTCCAAGGGCAGGGCGGAGAACATGGGGAGAACATATTTGGAGAGCACCACCAAGTTGAAGTCAGCTACTATAGAGGAGTCTCACAGCTAGAATTGCTGTCCTCCGAACAGGTTAACTTCTGTACTGGTTGCTCATGTTTGTCAAATATCACACTGCCAAATGTTCTTTATATAATAGATTAGCAATGCTCATCAGGCAGATTACTATTTCTTCATTTGGATTTTCCCCTCTTTTAACTGAGAACATGTAGTGTCAAATATTTTAAAATGCATATTATGCTGAATGACTGATGTATGCAATACATTTTAATTTAAGATTCGTAACCTACTATTCAGGTTATCTGCCCTTACCAAGGTGGCTCTCAACACACCCTTTAAGTCATTAATAAAGTGACATTAATGGCAACAACCAGAATAGTGCAGAATTAAACAGGCTCACTGGTACTGCAGCACTTTCCCACACATTTTAAGAAAGACCACTCTTCCTCATATTTTGAATGTACAGTTGTAAGATGATTGTTTATCAACCACTAGGGGGTGCTGTATCACACATACTGCCCAAGAAAGGCTGTTGCTAGAGGTCAGCACACAAATATTTGCTTAGTTAAATGAGCAAGAGAGATTCATCAGCCTACCACAATACTGACTGAAGTGGCAAACAATCTCTTTTTCCGGAAAACTCCCCTAATTATACCCTCCTTTTCTTTTGGAAGCTTAGAACAGAGGCTCTCAATATACTTTGCTACCATCATTATTACTTTACTCTCCCTCGTACTTTTGTAATAAATAGCTGCTTTAATTGCAAATATTAATATTCTATGACAGAAAGAGATTCACCTGCCAACATCTTAGTTGAAAGAGGCCAAAGAGCACACCTAGTGATGAGCATTTTTCAAGCAGTCTCCATGCTTTGGACAAAGGCTAAACTAGAGCGGAAAAATTAAATGCATAGATATAGGATGGGAGAGACCTGGCTGAACGAGACTACGTGCGAAAGGGATCTAGGAGTCCTAGTAGACCACAAGTTGAACATGAGTCAACAGTGTGATGCGGCAGCTAAAAAGGCCAATGCGATTTTGGGCTGTATCAATAGAAGTATAGTATCTAGATCAAGGGAAGTAATAGTGCTGCTCTATTCTGCCTTGGTCAGACCTCACCTAGAATACTGTGTCCCGTTCTGGGCACCACAATTCAAAAAGGATATGGACAAATTGGAGCGTGTCCAAAGAAGGGCGACTAAAATGGTGAAAGGTCTGGAAACGATGAGGATGGAGCAAGCTTGTTTTCTGCTGCTCCAGAGACTGGAACATGGAGCAATGGATGCAAGCTCCAGGAACAGAGATTCCACCTCAACATGAGGAGGAACTTTTTGACAGTAAGAGCTGTTCGGCAGTGGAACACACTCCCTCGGAGCGTGGTGGGGTCTCCTTCCTTGGAGGTCTTTAAACAGAGGCTGGATTGCCATCTGTCGGGGATGCTTTGATCAAGATTTCCTGCGTGGCAGGGAGTTGGACTGGATGACCCTCGTGGTCTCTTCCAACTCTACAATTCTATGATTCTATGGGATCAATTGGGAGTCAAGTAACAGATCCCTTCCCATATATACACATACAGTACATATGCACAGCAAAAGTGCATTCAGTTAGAGTGAATGCTTAGAAGAATGATCTGGTGTTGATACCTAGTACTTATAATGATCAAATCTTACTGAGGGATAAAATTTTAGGTTTTTAAGGACTTGTTCCTGATCTTAGATAGAAAGATCTTAGATAGATTTTTTTTGGGGGGGGGATAGTTTTTTTTTTACCCCACAGTAAGATTTGGTCATTATAAGTAACAGAGGCCTCCTCAATTGCTCTCCCCATTGGAAACCTGCCAATGTAGAGCAATCCTATCCCCTATGAGCCTGCCTGTGTTTTAAGATCCTCAGGGACAGGCTTTCTCTCAGTCCCACCACCTTCACAAGCGCATTTGGTGAGGACACAGGAGAGAGACTTCTCAGTAGCTGCTCCCAGGCTGTGGAACTCTCTGCCACAGGAGACTGGACAGGCCCCCTCCCTTCTCTTCTTCCCCCTGCAGGTCAAGATCTTTTTTTAATTGAACAAGAATTTGATGACTGACTGGCTCTGTGGAAAGGCCTTTAATGGCATGTATATGCTGCATTGTTTTTATTGCTCTTGTCATGGTTTCAAATGATTTTATATTGTTTTAAAGTATTGATATGTTAATATGGTAGCTTACTGAATTGTTTTTCTGACTTTTTATTACCATTTTTAATACATCGGCCTTGTTTAATTTATGTATCCGCCACCCTGGGTCTCATTTGGGAGAAAGGCAGACTAGAAATCAAATAAATAAATAAATAAATAAATGAGTGAGGAAGTTTTTGTGGGTGGGTGAGTGTCATATTACGTTTCTAATATGACATTTTAGCTAACTTCTGTTTTAAATGATTTCAAGCTGCCTTGGGTCCCATGGTGTGAGAAAGGGGTTATAAACTGAATAAATAAATAAATAAAATTTAAAAATAGCAAGAAAAATAGTGTAGAAGATTAATTACATAAAAACCCTCACGGTTGATTACATAACTACATAAAAACTCTCATGGCAGTGGGAACAGCTCAGGACTAGGCCTGTTTACTCAGAATTTGCTTACTCACAGGTAAGCATGGAGATGACTTCAGCCTAAAATAATTTTACTATCTATAAATATGACACTCCAGAGGCGGGGGAGAGCACTCCAGTGGTTGGTGGGACAAGAAACCTCCAGTTGTAGATCCTCCAGTGAAGTAAAAAGTATGGGAGAACTTCTCTTCAGCGTTGTCTCCAGTCCAACTTAGAGATGTAAAATTTCTGGAAATTTTGAAGCCATGAAAAAAATGGGATTTTTTTGAAAAATTGAAAAAAATGCAACATTCGCACTTTTTTCAGATTGAAAGTCACTCTGTTACTTTTGGAACATCAAATATGACTATGTACAATTTGATTGGGCATAAAATTCTCACAATTGATATATTAAAATATAGTGTACTGTATTCAAATGTTGGATAGCTGAGCCTTGGACTACTCTGTTGGCACTGAAGAGACTTTGAAAAGGTTCAGCCCATCAATTCAGGATGGAGGCTTTATCAGTAATTAATGTTTGATCATCTGTACTGTATAAGGAGCTTTGGACCTGATAAGTAGGTCCAAATACTGCTTTAATAGCTTCGTAAAATCCCCCCCTCTCTCTGGCTTTTCTTCACAAACGAAGATTCAGGAAGGACTCATCCCGCACTTTCTGCAAGCATGCTGATGACTGAAAAGGCCAATCCGAGATAAACAAGTCCGGTTGCAGAAAGCACAGCAGAGGGTCTCTTTGGCTGATGTTTCCGGGTTCTGATTTTTTCTGCATTGTCGTTTCTCTTCAAGACTTGTTTGGCATGAGTTCTCAAATAAGGCTGCAGCATTGTGGATAGTGCGTCTCCATGCCTCCCGATGTGAGGCCAGGGCGGACCACTGTTGGTGATCAATTTGGCCAAGTCTGAGATGTTGTTTCAGGGAGTCCTTGTATGGCTTTTTTGGAGCGCCCCTCTTACGCTGACCCGTAGCGAGTTCACCATAGAGTACTATTTTTGGGAGGCGATGGTCCTCCATCCTAGAAACGTGGCCTGCCCAGCGCAGCTGTGTTCTCAATATCATGGCCTCAATACTGGTGATCCCTGCTTGCTCAAGGACAGCAACATTCGTTTGCAAAGAAAAGCCAGAGAAAGAGAGAGAGAGAGAGACTGTATTCAAACAATTATTACAAATGGAACTTACTTTTATTTATTATTTTTAATAATAATAATTTTTAAAAACCAGAAGAAACCATCAACATTAGTAACAGATAATTACAGTATTTAGATTGTCTCTCCACAGTATCAAATAGACATAAAGCACCCATTTCCATAAAAAGAATTGAGGGGAAGGGTATATGGAAAGGAGGAGGGAGGGACCAGGGGCTCTGCTAGACAGGAAAATTAATTGCAAAAAGTAGCGCAATACCTCACTATTGCAGCAGTGTTCATTTGTCCCTATGAATCATTCACAAGATCACTGGCATGGAAAGCTATCCAAGTTTGCAGTTCACATGGAACATGCCTGCGAAAAAAGATGGTGGCTGTGAGTGAATTACCTGCCTTATTATCTTCCCAAAAAGCTCCCTCCATTCTCCCTGGGTTTTGCCATTAAATGACAAATGTGGGTTTTTATACCCACGATGATGATGTATTTGTTGTTTGTGTGTTTGTTTTTATTTGCTTTCCTTTTGTTATCTGTTATAACAGAAAACCAATAAAAAGATATTTTTTAAAAAATGACAGATGTGGAAGAGCAATCTTCTGCTTACATTTTTTTTCTCTGCCGCTTGAAAATAGCGCTCAATTGTGCTCTCAATCGTGTCCCTGAAAACAACAATGGCAGTTTTGGCTGCTTTGTCACTGGCAAGCCTGTCCCCACGCACATTCCACCAATCCACATTTTCTCCCCCCCCCCATTTTTTTGGAAAAACAAAACAAAACAGAAAAGGCTTGGGGGGGGGCGTGTTTTTTTTCCTGATTTTTTTCTGTTTTTTCCCCACCAATCACATTTTGACTTCCTGATGTGCCTCAATTCGAATTGGTTGTCCAGAAGGCCTGTTAAGTGCATTTTTGCATACTTTTTAAAAACAGTCATGCGAAAGCTGTTATGGCAAACTACTTGGGAGTTTTCTGCCTCCCTCCTTCCCAATATGGCAAATCCCAGCAGGAGCTCATCTGGACAAAAGCTATTCTGTCTGCATTCTTTTTTTCTTTTTGTCATCAAAAGAACCCCTAAGCTCCAATGAATAGGCATGGCATTTAATCAGACTCATTTTCTGAGCTATAGTTATCAGTATCAGTTTCGGATAGTATTCATTATGCTAAAAGAAAACATTCCATAATCGATTTTCTTCCTCCCCCCCTTTTTTTTGGGGGGGGGGACAAAACAAAAAAAGGCTTCAGGGGGGAAAAACGTGTTTTTTTTCCTGAATTTTTCTGGTTTTTCCACCCCCCCCCCCAGGCCTTCACATCTCTAGTCCAGCTTCAGTGTGCAAGCAGCAAACTTCCGTTTGCAAGGAGAGGAGAGCCTGCGAGCCTTAATCAAATGCGGGGGGGGGCAGAAAGAAAGAAAGAAAGAAGGAAAGAAAGAAAGAAAGCAAGCTCGTGGCTCTTGCTGCTCCTCCGCCCTGCCAGCCCCCGCCCGCCCGGGCTAGGGGGAGTGGCTGAATGATGTGCCAGGGCTAGGGCGGCTGCTGCGGCGGCGGAGGAAGAGGAGGAGAGGCGGCCCGGGCACACCTTCCCTCTTCGGCGGGGCGGCTTGGCTTGGCTTGGCTTGGCTTGGCTTGGCTTGGCTTTCCCGCGGTGCACCCAAGGCGCTGCAGCACCAGCATCCGGCTGGAGGGGCCAGGCAGGGCGAGTCCAGCAAAGCGGGGAAGCGACGGCTCTGCACCCACCGCGGCGAAGGGAGGGAGGTACGTCCGTCCGCATTCCTCGGGCTCCGCGGGGCCAGCCAGCCCTCCCAAAGACGAGCTTGCAGCATGGCCGGGAGGCGAATCTCAGAGCAGCTGGCTGGCTAGCTTTGGGGATCCCATGGGCTGCCTCCGCCTCCCCGCTGCCAAGGTGCATCCACACTATAGAACTAACAGTCGTCCCTCCGTATCCACGGATTTTGGTATCCGCGGATTTCAGTATTCACGGCTTGAAACTATTCTTTTAAAAAGAATCATCCAAAAAGCAAAGCTTGATTTGGTCACCCTTTTGCTATGCCATTGCATATCCTGGGACTTGAGTATTCACGGATTTTGGTATCCACGGGCGGGGGGGGGTGTCCTGGAACCAAACCCCAGCGAATAGGAAGGGACAAGTGTAATCCCGTTTGAAACTGGATGATTTGCCCAGGCTCCTTCCTATGTAGTTTGGCGAGGCACCAGCGCTCTGGTGCAGAGAAGACCCTGTGAAACTACTCATCCCAAAATTCAGTAGGAAGGAGCCACGGGGAAATAATCCAGTTTCAAACGGGATGCGTTCTGTAGTGTGGATCACAAAGCGGGGCAGGCTCTGGAGAGCAGACGTGGCCGGGGAGGAGAAGTCCTCCTGGGCGGGAGGCTTGGGGTGGGTTTGCCAGGCTCGACCGAGCGGAGAGTGGCGGGAAGGGCAGGGAAGGCAGGCGTGGGCAGCGGAAGGGAAATGCGGCTTGGCCCCGCTTTGCGCAGGGAGGCGGGCGAGGAGCCAGGGCGCCGGCTGGGAGCCCCTTAGTCCGGGTTAACCAACCGGGGATAACGGCCACCTTTTGCCCGTCTTCTCCATCGGTCGCAGAAGGCAATGCCAGAGTCCTCTCCCTCTTGCGAACTAAGCGGCGTCTTTGCGGAGCAAACCCACCCCCGGTCTGGAGATCAAGACCCAGATTTTATGAAGTTGAGGGTAGGGAAGACGATGATTCAAACGAGCACCGTTATCACTGCCGGCAAAAATTAAGTTTCTGCTGTGCTGTAGTTGAATGAACAGATACAAAGGAGCTGCGTGTTCTTCCCGGGTGAAAAGGGGAGGTTGGCTGTTTGGGCGGCCACACCTGTTATCTCTGGGTTTCCTTCCTTATGGGAGTCAACGGGTGTGTGTAAATTAAGATGCCTAAAGCAGCTAAAGGTGCCTGTCCAACTTTTATCCCAATTTTGAATGCTGCAATGTCTGGTGGCCTTTGCTGAAAAAGGGGGGAAAAATCTTGCATTAGTCTTCAGTTTAATTTTGGGTCCAGTTCTGGGATTCTGGTAAATGCATAGGCATCTGATCTTGGAAGCTAAGCAGGGTTAGCCCCGGTTAGTACTTGGACAGGAGACTGCCAAGAATACCACATCAGCTAAGGGCTATATTTCAGAGGAAGGAACTGGCAAAACCACCTCTGAGTATTCCTTGCCTGAGAAAACCTTATGAAATTCATTGGGTCGTCATAAGTCAACAGGCAACTTGAAGGCACAGACACACACAGTATAAAGTTTACTGCGGGAGGAGTGGGGAGATTAACACGCATAGGTAGGGTTGACATCATCTTGGCCAGTCACTGCTCCTGTACTCTAGCTTGATGTATACCCTACTGGTGAGTGAGAATGTTTATCTCCATTGTACTTGAAAATCCTACCCCATTGGTTTTTGCAGCTCAGTCTGCTGCAAAAAGCACAAGAACAGTCTGGGCCCAGCTTTTTCCGACCAGTTGGCAACTCTGCCCATGGTTTCAAGGAGGCTGAATGTCTCACACTCCTGGCAGGGGCCCAGAGCTTGCTCCTACTGCTAGCTGGATGTGTGTTCTACTCAGCAATTGTGAGGGGGTGGGTAGGGCACCTGCAGAAAGGAATGCCTCTTCCTGGCTCTCAGGAACTGAAACGTGGCATTCCTGATGGCAGGACAGCTTGGGTGGGGTACGCAAATATGCTACTCTATGCCAAGGTTTGTGCTACTTTTCTTGCCAGTTAATTTCTAACAACTGGCTTTGGTGTTAGGGGGGGGGACCCAACTCCCAAGGCTTAGGATTGCTGTAAAAAAAAATATATATATATATATATATATATATGCTTCAGTAGCAAATTAGATGAGTTTCTCAGTGGTAATGTGAAGTATACAAGAAAATCAGCACTAAGCTAAGGTTTATTTTTTCTACTGAGGTGATTAAAAGTAAAAAAGCTATTTCTGGCATGTACCATGTCAGACAGCAAGCAGGAGTTAAATCCATCTTTGTTGTCATGTGCTGTCAAGTCAACTTCAATTCATGGCAACCCTATGAACAAGAGACCTCCAAGAGCCCTGGCCATCAACTGCCCTGGTCAGGTCTTGCAAACTCAGGGCTGTGGCATCCTGCATTGAGCCTGTCCACCTGTAATGTGGCCTTCCTCATTTCTTACTGTCGTTCACTTTTATGAGTATTATTGTCTTTTCAAATAAGTCATCTCATTTCATAAGGTGTCCCAAGTATGATGGCCTCAGTTTAGTCATTTTGGCTTCTAAAGAGAGTTCAGGCATGACTTGCTCTTAGTCCCACGATTGGTCTTTTTGGAAGCCCAGGGTATTGGTCTTTTTGGCAGTCCCTCCTCCAGTACCACAGATGGCAAGAGCTGGGTTTGTTTTGCTGCTACATTCCTGAGATGCTAGAAGTATCTTAGAAGCACAGCAGCCAAACTACAAGTCTTTGTCATCATATCTAGGCCCAAAAAGATCTTGTACATCTGTAATGCTTTCCTGGGACCATCAAGCATCCCCTCACAACTATGGGGATGATCTCTGCCAGGCTGGAGAGAAGCACTGACACTTCTTTATATGCTACTGTGTCCACATTAGCCATCCTTCCCAACTTGGAGATGGGATGAAGGTTCACGATCTTACATTGAGTTTCCAAAATAAGGTTAGGGACAATAGTCTACATTTTTGGGTAATAGGTAACATTTTGGTTGGACCATGCAACATTTTTGGCTGTGGTATTAATAATTTGTTGGCTGTCTAGGCAGTAATCAAAGTATCCAGTTTGTGACCTTTGAGGTCTTTTGGAAAAATATGTCTGGGATTCGTTTTTCATACTATGATAAGGATGCAAAACTGGGCCTTGTTAGTTGTGACCCTGACACATTGTAGATATTTTGACTTAAAAGAAGCCCATCTGAGCCTAAGATTGGGAATCTTTTGATCTTACTGGGTAGGGTGTTTCAGCTGTATTAAAGGGAGGACACAGTTTGGCTGCAGATATTTCATAGCTTTTTTTATTATGCATGTATGTGCATATCTATATATCATAGGAACTTCTTATCATGTTGAAGTATTGCTTCTTCACAATCAAAATGTATGATAGAAATATATAAAATAAGTTACAGTAGGACCCCCGTATTCACAGGGGATTGGTTCCGGGCCCCACCGCGGATAATGAAATCCATGGATAATAGCAAACGCCATTGAAAAGAATGGGACTTCTGGTTTAAAATACAATAGAGTTGCCTTGGAAGACCTAGAACATGGCTAGAGAGGACACCTTTTCTAGGAAGGTTCTATGGTAGCTGTGCTGAAACTGAAACCATGGATAATTGAATCAGTGGATAATGAATCAGTGGATATGAGGGTCCTATTGTAGTTGCTGTTATTTTTAATGATGTGCCATTTTTCAAAACATAGTATTCCCAGGGTGGTTGGGAATACTAATTTATTAAAATACAAAATCTAGTCTAGATCTGTATTTTTATATATATATATATATATATATATATATATATAATTCTCTTGGGTACGTTGTCTTTCCCAGTGTGCTGATTGGCTGCTCAGGAAACACATCCAACCAATCACTACCCACATACAAATTCCTTCTCCACTTCACAATGCACTCCTGTCACTCAGTCTGTGGCCCAGATTCCTGCCACTCAATCTGTGCCCCAGATTGGGACCCAGGCAGTCAACTGGCGGCGCCAGGACAACAGTGCTGCCACTGCTACAGGACCCAGGCAGTCAATTGGTGGTGGCAACAGCAGCAGGGCAACAGAGCAAGTCACCCTCAGCAATTCTGGGAAAAGTGTGGAATGCTGAGAAGAAGGAGGACGAATTTAAATCCACTGGCCTACCTTACAGGGTTGTTATGAGGTCTACTGGGTGTTTATGGGGGAGTTTTTTAATGGCGTATGGTATGCTGGGTCCAGCTAGTTAGTAAATAATTAAATAGCATTGTTTGTGGTATTAATTTACTGTCACTAGCTGCCACTACTTCCAAAAATGACGATGCTGCATGTCCCATAGAAACGTAATGTGGTTTCCATTGAGTTGTTTTATGGAAGGAGACTGCTACACTTTGGGGCTGCTTGTTGCAGCTCTGGTGGCAAAGAATTGGGGAGCGGGTTTCGGGTCTGCTACTTTTTCTCAAAACGGCAAGCCTCTGCTCCCCAGAAGAAGTTTACTGTCTGCTAGAGAATTTAGCATTTCTTTTTAGGTCCCACCTTGTAAATCAGAGGATAAATTTGGATCCAGTATGTTGACTGCTATGACTTCTCTGCCGGTGAGAATCCAGAAAAACCCTCCATTTTCAATATGTAGCTTCCCACCAGATCCTGTTTCCTAAAGTCTGTCATACTCAGTCTGTTTCTGTGAAGCCTCTTTCACAGAAAAGCAATCTGGTGAGCTAAAAGATATATGTATGTTGAGTGAGTGAATGATTAAAAAGCAAACCAACAGCACTTTTCTCAAGTTTGTCCTAGATCCCAGAAGAACGTGGTTAGTCACTAAAAATATATAAATATTTTTAAACAATTAACAAACAGAACTAAAAAAATATGAAATGAGCAAAACATTTCAGCTTCTGCTTCCTTCAACTACTAAAGATGAAACTGAGTTCCATCCAAGGTTTTCATCATTGTTCTGTGAGTGATGATACAGTAGGACCCCTTTATCTGCTGGGGATTGGTTCTGGGGGGCCCCGTGGATACTGACAACCATGGATAGTAATGAACACCATTGAAAAGAATGGGACTTCAGGTTTAAAATACCATAGAGGTGCCTTGGAGGACCTAGAAAATGGCTAGAGAGGACATATTTTCTAGGAAGACTCTACAGTAGGTGTGCTGTTTTGAGTCCCATGGATAATTGAATTAGTGGGTAATGAATCAGTGGATATGGGGATCCTACTGTATTATCCTCTAGGCTGAGGCCTTGTGGTGTTATGGTCTTAAATCTATGAACCCAGAAATTTCCCCTTTTATCCAAAATGCCTGAAGGAGGTGGCAACTCATTACTAAACAGGGGCCTAATCCAAACTATACAAATAATCCAGTTTGAACGTAGATTATTTGCCATGGCTCCTTCCTATAGAATCCTTGGACAAACTACAAATCCCAGGATTCCATAGGAAGGAGCCATGGCAAATAATCCATTATCAAACTGGATTATTTGTGTAGTGTGGATGTACCCAGGGACAAATCAGGGAGGCTGTGATGTTCCAAATTGAAATGCCTGGCCTTTGGTTGCTCCAACTTCCTGGTCATGATTACAGACTTGTGGTTCCTGGAGTGTGTGTGCAGGTCTGTGGTTGTTTTGCCCACATTGCTAACAAATTCTGGATATCTTACTAGAGCCATAAGCAAGCCTTCAGTAATAGCTTTCCACCAGTCACCAAATCTGCAGAAATTTCTGGTAAAAGCTATCCCGACAACATCAGTCAGCAATCCAAGATCACATCCTTGTGATTCAAAGCATTGAATCACCTGTAAGTACAGTACCTTAAACAGTCTGTCACTCTTAGGAGCACAGTGACTGGCAGGACTTACTGTATTAAACAACACATCACCTGCCAGTCCTGTAATCTTATTTATGTGACCCACTGCAGACATCTCTCTCTCTTTCTCTCTGGATTTTCTTTGCAAATGAAGATTCAGGAAGGACTCATCTCATGCTTTCTGCAAGTGTGCTGATGACTAAAAAGGCCAATCTGAGATAAACAAGTCCGGTTGCAGAAAGCACAGCAGAAGGTCTCCTTGGGTGATGTTTCCGGGTTGTGATTCTTTCTGCATTGTCATTTCTCTTCAAGACTTGTTCGGCGTGAGTTCTCAAATAAGGCTGCAGCATTGTGGATAGTGCGTCTCCATGCCTCCCGATGTGAGGCCAGGGCGGACCATTGTTGGTGATCAGTTTGGCCGAGCCTGAGATGTTGTTTCAGGGAGTCCTTGTATCGCTTTTTTGGAGCACCCCTCTTATGCTGACCCGTGCTTAGCCCCTCTTACACTGACCCGTGCTTTTTTGGAGCGCCCCTCTTACGCTGGCGAGCTCACTGTAGAGTACTATTTTTGGAAGGTGATGGTCCTCCATCCTAGAAACATGCCCTGCCCAGTGCAGCTGTGTTCTCAATATCATGGCCTCAATGCTGGTGATCCCTGCTTGCTCAAGGACAGCAACATTCGTCACATAGTCAGTCCAGTGTATTATAATAATAATAATAATAATAATAATAATATTTATTTATACCCCGCCCCTCTGCTAAAAACAATCGGGGCGGCTTCCAACAATTAAAACATTATAATAATAACTAAAAACACCACCCACCCCCACCCTCCCACATAAAAAGACATTAAACACAATAAGATTAAAACCTTCTAGCTAAAAAAACACATTAAAAACAAATATATACATAATTTTTTAAAAAGCCAGGAGACTGAGTTCCTGAGGCCGGGATCTAATCAGGAAAGGCCTGCCGAAAGAGATCCGTCTTTAGTGCTTTTTTAAAGCTACTCAAGCTCGTCAGCTGACGGATCTCATTCGGCAGGCCATTCCACAATTTGGGGGCAATTACTGAAAAGGCCCTCTGGGAGGTTGCAGACAGCCTAGATTTTTGTGGCTGAAGCAGATTCCTCCCAGAGGACCGGAGTATATTTAGGATTGTGCATATACAGCGCTGATGAAAGTGTTCGAGGAGTCGTAAGTGGTGGTGATAGGTGACCCATGTTTCAGACCTGTGAAGGAGAATAGACAGTACAATGGCTCTATACACACTGATTTTTGTGCTTCACCTCAGGTGTTTATTACTCCAGATTCTTTAGTAAAGTCTTCCAAATGTGCTATATGCCTTTGCTAATCTGTGATCGATCTCTTTGTCAATCTTGGCATCTGAGGAGATGATGCTTCCCAGGTAGGTGAACTGCTGAATGGACTTAAGCACAGATTTGCTGACGGCAATGTGGGGATGATGGTGTTCATCCTGTGGTGCAGGCTGGTAAAGAACTTCCATTTTCTTAAGGTTGACTTTCAGCCCAAACAGCTCTGCAGCTGTTCCGAAGCAGGATGTAAGGCGCTACAGAGCTGCTTCTGTGTGGGCAACAAGGGCAACATCATCAGCAAAGAGCAGCTAATGAACTAGATAGTTTAGAGTCTTAGTGCGCACCCTCAGACAGCTTAAGTTAAACAAGCTACCATCAATACGGTAACGTATATAGATGCCGTCTTCTTCTTCAAGCTCTGCTGTAGCCCTTTGGAGCATCATGCTGAAGAACATTGTAAATAAAGTTGGAACAAGGACACAACCTTGGTTCACTCCATTAGTTATTAGAAAGGGCTCTGAAAGAGCATCACCATATCTGACTTGACTGTGCTTGCCCTCGTGTAGCAAGGTAATCATTTTAAGGAATTTGGGGGGACATCCTAGTCTTTCCAGGATCTGCCACAGACCTTTTCTACTCACAGTGTCAAAGGCTTTGGTGAGGTGGACAAATGTTACATAGAGACCCTTGTTCTGCTCTCTACATTTCTCTTGCAGTTGTCTAAGGGCAAATACTACATCTGTAGTACTCCTATTGGCTCTGAAGCCACATTGGCTTTCAGGAAGAAGTTCTTTTGCAATAGCAGGAACTAATCTGTTCAGGAGTATCCTGGCAAGGATTTTTCCAGCAATAGAGAGCAGTGTTATGCCTCTATAGTTTGAGCAATTGGATTTTGCTCCTTTTTTCTTGTACAGGGTGATGATGACTGCATCTCGGAGATCTGATGGCAGTTCCCCTTTTTTCCCAGCAATTCACAAGGAGTTGATGGAATTTATCATGAAGTACATGACCTCCGTGTTTCCAAACTTCAGGTGGGATTCCATCAATCCCAGCTGCCTTGTCGTTTTTCATCTGCTGTATGGCCTTAAGGGTCTCTTCCAAAGTGGGAGCTATGTCCAATTCATTTTTCATTGGTTTTTGTATCATATGTTGGATAGCTGAGCCTTGGACTACTCAGTTGGCACTGAAAAGACTTTGAAAATGTTCAGCCCATCGATTCAGGATGGAGGCTTTATCAGTAATTAGTGTTTGACCATCTGTACTGTATAAGGAGCTTTGGACCTGATAAGTAGGTCCAAACACTGCTTTAAGAGCTTTGTAAAATCCTCTAAGATCACCCAGATCTGCACAGCGTTGTGTCTTTTCTGCTATATTGATACATCACTTGTTCTGCATGTTTCAGAGTTTTTGTTGACGTTTGCTACACGTGAGATGGAATGTTGCTTTTCTTACATGGCAAGTTGGCTGGGCAAGGTATTCCTGGTGAGCAGTTCTCTTCTTTGCCAACAGCTCCTGGATCTCTTGGTTGTTTTCATCAAACAAGTCTTGATTTTTCTTATGGGAGAACCCGAGGGATTCTTCCACAGACTGGAGGATACTGTTTTTGATATGTTGCCAAAGCTCTGTAGGAGAAGGATCTGTAGGGTGGTCTTCAAGTTTTGTTTGCAGATTTGCCTGGAAGTTGTCTCTCGTGGTAGCTTGTTGAAGATTGTTGACTTGGAGTCTCTTTTTTAAGATGCCACCCCTCTTAGGTTTGAGCTTAAGATGAAGATTTAGTTTACATCTGACGAGGTGATGATCTGTTTGGCATTCTGCATTGGGCATCACTCGGGTATGACGGACATCGCGAATGTTTCTCTGGCGGACTAGAACATAGTCAATGAGGTGCCAATGTTTGGATCGGGGATGGATCCAGGTTGTCTTCAAGCTATTTTTCTGCTGAAAGATAGTGTTTGTAATAGTCAGCTGTTGTTCTGCACAGAACTCTAGCAAAAGGCATCCGTTATCATTGCAATTTCCAACACCATGCTTGCCTAAGACACCTTTCCAGGCTTCGGAGTTCTTTTCTACTCTGGCATTGAAGTCACCAAGGATAATAATTTTATTTTCTACAGGGACTTTTTGTATGTGTTGGCATAGGTCTGTGTAGAATTTGTCTTTCTCAACAGGGTCGGCTTGCATAGTTGGGGCATATATACTAAAGAGAACAACATGTGGGAGGCGTAAGGAAATAATGCGATCAGAGTGTCCTGTTGGCAAGGTTTCGAGTTTGGAGGCAATGGAGTTTTTAATCATAAAGCCTACTCCTGAAAGATGTTTTTCGTTTTTGGGTTTGCCAGACCAGTAAAGTGTGTAGCCGGCGCCGTGTTCTTTAAGGCTGCCTTCCTCATGGAAACGAACTTCAATAAGAGCAGCAATGTCAATATTAAGTCATGATAGTTCATGGGCTATTAGGGCAGAACGACGCTCAGGTTGTCCACTATCTGCAGAGTCTTGCATGGTTCTGATGTTCCAGCACACAAGCATCAGTTTATTTACACCTTTGAAGGCCGGTGTGTGCCTTTGTTTCTTTGCCTTTGTTTGATCGCATCAGAAGATGCCTGTTGGCCATGGCTAGCCAACCAGATAGAGATGGGGATGAGCTTTCATTAGGCCACCTTTTCTAGGCCCCTCTCCATATGGAGCAAGCAGTGCTCTCCTTAAAAAGGGCTGCTTGGTCGTTCAGGATGCTGCCAAACAAGACTGTCATCTCCTGGGTCAGCCTATAGCGACCAAAGTCCTGAACCGCCTGCATGCAGTGTTGGGTCTGCAGCTTCCAGTGCATCTTTACACCTGCCATTTTGTCCCTTGCCTATCGCTACAGGGCTTTTTCGGAATTGGATTTGTCCTTCGAGCCTGTGCAATGGATTTTTCTGGTGGAGCACAGCATGCATAGAACTGGCCTCACCCTTTAAACCAAAGGTTCATCTGCTGTGGCCTTGCAAGCATGGATGGTAGCAGTGAGGTCCTTGGGTCATAGGTTTGATTAGAGTTTCCTTCTCTTAGATGGTTGACCTTACAGGGTTGGACGAGAACCATCTGCCCGGGTTTGGGATTAGAGTTTTCCTTCTCCTAGGATGGTTGCCATAAGGCTAGAGAACCCATCCTGCCCTTTGACGCTCTTTGTCAGACCCTTCGGTTTTGACCTGTCTGGCATAGGAGTCCCTACCAGTGGCTATTATGCCACCGCCAGCATAGCTCAAAACATCATTAGGGTACGCAAGCCTCTCTCCCATGGCAAGGGGGCGTCAATGGAGAGGACTGCAGACATGACATTCTTGCAAACAAGCTTTTAAAATGTGGGCTAGACAAGTTAACTGTTAAATGGATTTTTAATTGTTTGACCGGCCGAACCCAAACGGTGCTCAGCAGTGGCTCCTCTTCGTCTTGGAAAGAGGTGACCAGTGGGGTGCCACAGGGTTCTGTCCTGGGCTCAGTGCTATTGAACATCTTTATCAATGACTTGGATGAGGGAATTAGGGGCATACTTATCAAATTTGCAGATGACACCAAGTTAGGAGGAGTAGCTGATACCCTAGAGGACAGGATCAAAATTCAAAATGACCTGGATAGACTGGAGAGCTGGGCCAAAGCTAATAAAATGGAATTCAGTACGGAGAAATGTAAGGTACTGCACTTAGAGCGGAAAAATGAAATGCATAGATATAGGATGGGGGAGACCTGTCTGAATGAGACTACGTGTGAAAGGGATCTAGGAGTCCTGGTAGACCACAAGTTGAACATGAGTCAACAGTGTGATGCAGCAGCTAAAAAGGCCAATGCAATTTTGGGCTGCATCAATAGAAGTATAGTGTCTAGATCAAGGGAGGTAATAGTGCCACTCTATTCTGCCTTGGTCAGGCCTCACCTGGAATACTGTGTCCAGTTCTGGGCACCAGAGTTCAAAAAGGATATTGACAAATTGGAGCATGTCTAGAAGAGGGCGACTAAAATGGTGAAAGGTCTGGAAACCATGCCTTATGAGGAGAGACTTAGGGAGCTGGGTATGTTTAGCCTGGAAAAAAGACGGTTAAGGGGCGATATGATAGCCCTGTTTAAGTATTTGAAGGGGTGTCATGTTGAGGATGGAGCAGGCGGAGCAATGGATACAAGCTCCAGGAACAGAGATTCCACCTCAACATTAGGAGGAACTTTTTGACAGTAAGAGCTGTTCAGCAGTGGAACGCACTCCCTTGGAGCGTGGTGGGGTCTCCTTCCTTGGCGGTCTTTAAACAGAGGCTGGATGGCCATCTGTCAGGGATGCTTAGATAGTGATTTCCTGCGTGGCAGGGGGTTGGACTGGATGGCCCTCGTGGTCTCTTCCAACTCTACAATTCTGTGATTCTGTGATTCTATGATATAGGGAAGGGCCTTTAGAATTCTCAGCCAGGGAGCTCCTCTGGTGCCTCTGACCAAACTACAATTCCCAGGATTTCATAGGATGCAGCCATGTCAGTTAAAGAGAAATCACAGTGCTCTAAGTGGGTAGTGCAGAAGACCCCTTTGCTTCCTCATTTTCTCACTTCCAGTGTCAAGTCAACCACCAGCCCTCCCCATCCCAGCTCCATTCTCTCTCCTTCCCCCTCCCACTTCTCTACTGCCACCCCCAAGTTCCTTGCCTTATCAGACAGTGACAGTGGGGCCTGTTCATCCTTTTTTCCCTGCTCTTTTCCCAGCCCCCGACTACCTGGGACCACGTCATTGGCTTTCATCTCCCTGCCATCTTTACTGAGAATGTGTTTGGGGTTTAGATAGGATTGAAAGCCAATTAAGGGAATAACTACAGTATAGCAGATGGCTGGAGGCCAGCAATTCACTCTGAAGCACTTCAGGATACCCAATTTTTAATTACAGGAGGACCCCCATATCCACTGAGGATTGGTTCTGGGGGTGTGTGTGGATACTGAAAACCATGGATAATAGTGAACACCATTGTAAATAATGGGACTTCTGGTTTAAAATACCATAGAGTTGCCTTGGAGGATCTACAACATGGCTAGAGAAGATACATTTTCTAAGAGGACTCTATGGTAGGTGTGCTGTTTTGTGTCCCATGGATAATTGAATCAGTGGATAGTGAATCTGTGGATATGGGGGTCCTACTGCATGGTTATATCTGTATATTTAAATCACAGATTATTAGCAGAGCCCTTTGCAGGTGTGAAAAGAAAGAATCCACTCATGCAATGCAGGTGTCTGTGGGCAGCACACTGCCTAGTCCAGGTTAACATCATTTGATGCTGAAGAAAGATCTCCAGAACTTTTCCAGACTTGATCTCTTACTTTCCACTACTTGGCCCTGCTTTCCTAAAATAAGGTTGTTTTCCTTGGGAAATAGGAGGGACTAGTGGGGGTGGGGGTGGTCTAATGTGAGTCTCATTTCAAGTCAGACCATCTCAGAGGAAGCTAGATCCTGCTCAAAATCTCTTCAGATTAGAAGAGATTTCTAAGAGTCTCTTTCAGTATGGCTTCACACATCAAATTTTCTCCACCTCTAGTCACAAGAGTATAGTTTTCCAGATTGTTCTGAGGAACAGGTAGGGACTGGATCCTGTGAGCCCTTTTCCCAAT
Source organism: Gambelia wislizenii (assembly GCA_030847615.1). NCBI lineage: Eukaryota > Metazoa > Chordata > Lepidosauria > Squamata > Crotaphytidae > Gambelia > Gambelia wislizenii. Next base: position 267,640,978 of record JAUMIR010000002.1, read on the forward strand.
CTTATGCCAGCTAAATGTCTGGGGGGGAAATATTCAAATTGTCCTTTGCTATGTATTTGCAATATGGCGGCAATCTGATTTAATTATTTGGCTACTGCACTTGGTTGTTGTTGTTGCTGTTGTTGTGTTTTTGTTTTTGTTTAGTATTTTCATTGTTTATGTTCAAGATTAGAGAAAGGAAAGCCAATGAAAGTTCTCTCCAGCAGGCTTTTTCTGTTGTGTAAGAAGCCACAAGTGTCTCCTTCAAAGGAGTATGAGATAGCCTCTGGATTAACCATTTCCACAAGAAAGCTACATGATGGTGGCCCTCCCACACTGGGGCTTTGAACACATTACCATCAGAGTGTCGATCATGCTTCTTACAGGGGTGCTCCTTCAGTACCACCTACACTGGAAGGCATATCTTGATAGCAGCTTTCTATATTCCTCTAACTGGCCTGTTTTATAGTCCTCTCTGGACGTCAGAGACTGATATTTTCACCCACTGTTGCAGCAGGCTTTAGAGGCTAGGCAGAAACAAGTTGAGCAGGAACAAAAATCCCTGTATCTGTATTTGCCTGGTTTTCTTAGTATGTAAATGCTGAGTTTAGGTAAGGAAAACTGGAACAAAAATGAAGCTATCACTTCAGGAGTAGTTAAAGGATATGGACACAACAGACTCAAATTAATCAGCGCTATAGTTTTCAATTAGGGCTAAATACCCTGAAGGCACCAGATCCTGTCTGATCTTGGAAGCTGAATACAGTCAACCCTAGTTATTACTTGGATGGGAACTGCCAAGGAATACCAAGGGCTATAGGCTATACATGCCCCCCCTGACCCGTATCCACAGGGGATACATTCCTGGACTTAACAATTATAACTGAAGCTGTGAATAATAGTGAACCATCGTGCTGGAGGACCTAGAAACCTAGAAAATGCCAAGACATGACACCTCTCTAGGCATCTGAAGGTCTTCTAGTATGGCTTTATGGTCAACTTCCAGCAGAAGCTGACCACAGAGTCACACTGGAGGATCTCCAGATGCCTAGAGAGACCCTCCGGATGCCTAGAGAGACCTTCCTCCTCCCCAACCATGGTTAAATTAAACCACAGCTACCGATACCACAGTACGGTGGTGGTGGTGGTGGGGGACCTGTACTGCAGAGAAAAGCAATGGCAAGCCACCTCTGAGTATTCCTTGCCTAAGGAAACCCTATAAAATTCCTAAGTGGACAGGGGAGACATGAAGACACATACACAAAAATAGTTTATAATTAGAATAGAACCAGCAGTACTTACCTTTGAGGAGAAAAGTACACTTGAATGCATTCATAAGTGTTGCAAAGGGAAGGAATTTGCATTCTGCTCTGGAGTGTGAGGGATTTGGAACCAAGCCAGGATTGTTATAAAAGAGCCATCTCAAAGGGGGCTAGATCCTAGCCAGACCCAAGTGTGTGCAAAATATAGAAGGGTAGCAAGGAGAAGGAAGTAGGAGTTGCTTGCTAACACTGTATACTAACTAAGTGAGCTTGACCCCCACAAAGTAAGTATATGTGTTTCAAGTGTGAGTAGTGGTGACAGAAATGGTTTGGTTTTCAAGGGGTAGCACAGAAGAGGACCAGCTTCTCATTCTGGGATTGACTTTTCTGAGGAAGCCCTACTGACTATGACTGTCTTCTTTGTCCTTCAATTCATGTAGCTCCATTGCTGCTATATGTCAGCAGCTGAACTGTGTGGTGTCTAGAGCAGTGGAGACTGTCATATCTCTTCAGGAGTTGTTTACCCTTTGATGCTCATAGCAGGAGCAGGAAATTTTCAGCTTCAACATGTTGAGGAGCAGCCATGGTTCAGTAGCAGAGCCCATTTTTTAATCAAAGGTGGGCAATGCCCTTAAGATGATGAAGGAATTCAGTTCCCAACAGCCGTATGCAGCAGTCCATCAGCGTTTGAGGGCGTATGCAGTTCCCAAGTCTGTTTTATATAGCGAAGACCTTCAGTTCTACACCAGCATCTTTGGTTTTAAAAAAGTGCTGCCGGGAGCCTATGGCAGCTGCTGCCTTGCTGGGGCAATTGTTTGCAGAATCTTTTTATCTTGATTTTTGCATAATCATGCAGACGTTCACATATTTCCAGTCATACAGACATTCACATCATTGCATGATTTAATCTGACAGAGTTCTGTAGGATTTCCATCCTTCTGAGCACCGGCTGTGAGCAGACACTGTTTGCCTGGTGAGAAATGGAACCCAAGGAACTTGAAACTTGCTTTTCTTTTTAATTCATATGTTTAAACAACAGAAGATGAGAAACAAAGAATGAAATAAAGCAAATCCTGCTTTATCTTGGGCTGCATGGCGTGGATCCTTGTTTCTGTTTTGCTTTATCATGTACTTCAGGATTATTGTAATGACCATATAAATTTTTTGGTAAAACTTTCTAGAAGCTTGTTTGCAAACTTATTCCTAGGCTACACCTCTGGATTTTTAAAGAGATAAGCAGTAGTTCTGTCACAGTAAAGGACCAGCAACAATCAGGTGGTGCTGTAGCACAGTGCTGACGCAGTAAATTTCCAGCATATATTTTGGTTGTGTATCTTGAGATTCCTATGCCAACTCCCAAGGTATCTCTCTTGCATTCCCGTGATCTATCCTTATTAATTTTGTTTATTCTCTGTATACTTATTTAATAGGCATATAGGAACTTACAATATCACAGTCTGCTTTGTACCTTTGATGACACTATATGCCAGTAAGCTGTTTATGGTGCAATACACTTCCGAATCTTTTTTTCCTTAGGAGACATAATGAGTCTCTTGGGCACTATGTGAGCCGTATCTGAATGTCATTAACACAGATTAGAATGTGGGAGAAAAATTGGACATAAATTCTCACCAATTCAGATTATGGATATGCCTTTTTTTTCTTTTTTAAGAGAACCTGATTCTTGAAAACTCTTAGGTTGCATACCATAGATATCTGCAACCCCTCTGGCTCTCTGTGTTTCTTCCTGGGATGTGTGGGAGGCATTGAAGCAGCAAGATTATCACAAAGCTGAGCTCTGCCTTGTTGCTGCCAAGAAAAGACGGTTCTGAATTTGGCTGCAGCATAGCCAATTTAATCAATTCCTATTCCACCCTGCAGCATTTTTGCAGATGGTGGCTTTTAAGTGAATGTACATGAGATCATTTAATGTGAAACGTTAATATCTTAATACAATTACACTAGCCTTGTGTTCTTATGGTGTGCATTTACAACAAGTCCTCAGAGTGTGGTGGCATCTCCTTCTTTGGAGGTTTTTAAACAGAAGCTGGATGGCCATCTGTCGGGAATGATTTGATTGTGTGGTCCTGCATGGCAGGGGGTTGGACTGGATGGCTCTTGTGGTCTCTTCCAACTCTATGATTCTAAGTCTTTCTGGGATGTGCCATGTGGCTCATATTAAGTGAAAGTTAAAACAATATCCCAAACCTAGTGGTACATCCAGAGCAGAATAAAAGGGCAGTGCTTGTCCCCACCAGTACAGTATTTGGTGAGGCGGTGGGAGGAATAAAACAGATCATTGGCTGGGCCTGAACATACTCTGCAGAGGAAAGCAGAGCTACATAAGTAAAGCAGTTAAAATAGCTCAGGATTGCTGGTTAAGAAATTACTTGTGGAAAGGTTTGCTCTACATTCATAACATCTCACCAGCTGTACATACACAAGCCTGCTGGAGATCTGTCCTTTTCTTCTAAAAAGGCCTACCACCACACAGTAATGTGAACACGTCTGAAGAAAGGGAGAAGACTCTGTGGGAAATGTTGCTTCTAGAATATTCTGTGATGATACAGCTCATTCCTCCCCTTAATTATTTTATTAAGTTTATATTTTTTACCTTTCTCCAAGGAGCTCAGAGTGGGTGTACATAGTTCTCCACACCCTATTTTATACTTTCAGTATAAACCTGTGAGGTAGGTTAGCTTGAAAGATAAGAAGTGACAACATCTAGCAAGTTTTGAACCTGGGTCTCCACTACACCAGTATTCTCTTTATCTGTTTTCAGTAACTCCGTAGATTTCCTTTTCAGGCTCTGTCTGTGTGCTGGAATCTATCAGTACATTTATTTCCTGAATCTTATACTTTCCCTAATCAACTTGTTTGTAGCCTACTACTAAATACCCTAAAGGTACCCTAAAGGATCCAGTCTGATCTTAGAAGCTAAGGAGCTAAGCTAAGGAGCTAAGCTAAGGTTAATACTCGGATAGGGCACCACCCGTGAATACCAGGTGCAGTAGGTTATATTTCAGAGAAAGGAACTGGCAAAACCACTTCTGAGTGTTCCTTGCCTAAGAAAATCCTAGGAAATTCATGGAGTCACTATAATTCGACAGGCAATTTAAAAGAGTGTGCACACACATCTTTCCTACCAGCCCTCTCTTATCCTTTCATCTCTGCTGTCTCAGCCTATCATCTATCTCTTTTCAATCCTTCCCCAGTGCACTTCATTATCACCTGCCTTTCCCCCACCATTCTTTGACATCCAGGAGGGCACATTATATACATGGACATATAAAAGAGCCCCTTTAGTTTTCATTTTGAAATAAAATGGCTTTTTAGTGATGGGGGGAGTGTTGATAAAAAAAATGATGAGGTTTGAGTTCTCCTTAAAACTTTTCCTGGACAGCAGTGTGTTAGTTATTTTTTTAAGCTGGCCTACAGTGCTAACCTGAGGACTGAATGTAACATTTGAACAGTTTTGTCTTGTTTAACATAGACATGCATTCTGAAGGAGGTGGCATTTCTTTTGGGGAATGAGGACATGGTATGTGCAGCATAATGTTTGGAACCATGGAGGGATAGCTTTCTAATCTGAAACTCTCAATCTGGGTTTTTAAACCACTGTTTGTTTGTTTATTCATGCACAGTCTAGATTAGGCACTCTCTGCTCATTAAAAAAACTGTTAGTCGATTTTCTTTGCCTGGGACTATAGTGTAGTTGTTGCCTTATTTTCTTATTGCATACATATATCACCTTTCTGCCAAACTACTGATGGCAGTTTGCAGTAATAATGAGTAATAATAATTAATCTAAGATCCAGCATGGTGTAATGGTTTTATTGTTGGGCTGCCACTCTGGCAACCAGGGTTCACAGGGTTCACGAAACCCACTGAGTGTCCTTGGGCAAGTCACACTCTCTCACCCTCAGAGGAAGGCAAAGGCAAACCTCCTCTGAAGGAATCCTGCCAAGAAAACTCCATGATAGGTTTACTTGAGGGTCGCCATAAGTAACAAATGACCTGAAGGCACACAACAACAAATAATTTATTTAGGCCTTGTAATAGCCCTGCCATTCTCAGTAGATAGGGAGGTCTGACTCCCTAGGAAAGAAGGGAAAATAAGTTTATCAAAATAATCAGAAGTGTAGAGTGACTCTTAGGAGGTGACAATAGAAAGCACAGAAAAAAGTGATCTATGACTATCTTGTTTACTTCTGCTTTGCTGTTCTCCAGAACAGTGATGCAGCTACAGTTGATGTCCAGAGCTCTGCAACTCAGCTAGCCCCCAGATGACGATCCCAGAGTATAGCAGGTGATGGGAGCAGCAGAAGACAAACCCAGCACAATACCTGGGCTGGCAGGGGCGTCTGGTTTAAGGATAAGCAACTTTGTAAATTTCCCTTTTTTGTCAGTTCTTAATATCCCTATCTTAAGTCTATTCTGTGCTATTTCTGTATCACTTTGTAACTTATAAAAAACTGTCTTTGTAAATTTTTGTGTATTTTCCTAATACATACAGTTTTCTATGCAAGTTTGCTTAATATGTGCATTTTTCTACAAAAGTTTACCTAACAAATATTAAAGAGCTATATAACATATAGAGCAGAGCCAACATGGTATAATGGTTTGTGTGTTTTTCTAGGATAGTGGGATACCAGAGTTCAACTCCCCATTCAACCATGGAAACCACTGGGTGACCTTGGGCAAGTCACACTCTCTCAGCCTCAGAGGAAGGCAAGGGCAACCCCCCTCTGAAAAAATTCCGCCAAGAAAACCCCATGTTAGGGTCACCTTAGGATCACTGTAAGTTAGAAAAGTCTTGAAGGCACACAACAAGAACAATAGAGAAGAGAATATTAGTTGTTTCTTCAGAAATGAATCATACATGGTTATCATGTGATGGCAATAAGCCATAAGACCATTAACTCCAGGGTCTAACTCCAGGCAACAGATCAGCACTTAGGGAGCTATGTAAGGGAGGGAGGTCTAGCAAGTGTGACCAAGTATGCAGGATTTGTACTATCCTCTCTGCCTCTTTACTGCAAACTGACTTACTCATCATTTTCCCATGCAGGGCAGGACCAACTCTAGTCAGCCACCTTGGACAAACAATCCCTTCCTTTGTGGACATATTTCTTTTATAAAAGAGATTCTAGGTGCCATGAAGGTTTCTCATCCTTTCAATCTAACGAAATGGAGAACTTTCTTTGTTGATTCCAGAGAGGTCGTGAGTAGATGGGTGCAGGGTTTTTTTGACTGGAGTTTTTTTTTAACTAGATGGGAATCTTCTTGTCTGCCAAAGCTGTTCTTTTGAGTGAGTTTATTTTATTTACAGTATTTATACCTTCCCCTTCAGCCAAATGGCTCCCAGAACAGCTTAAAATATGTTAATTTGACGATTCCCTGTCTTCATGCTTACAGTCTAAATAAGACACAACACACATTGGAGATTTCCACACTACACTGTTATAGTGTTACTATTCCACTTTATTTGCTCTGGCTGCCTCCTGTGGAATCCTGGGATTTGCAGCTTAGGGAGGGGCATTTAGAACTCTCAGCCAGAGAGCTCTTAAGCCTCACTAAACTACAAACCCCAGAATACCACAGGAGGAAGGCAGAGCAGTTAAAGTGGAATAGTAACACTATGGTCCCGTCTACACGATTTAAATAATACATACGGCGTGCGGAAGTTCGCACTTCGGTACAAACGGCCGTTCGGATGCACACGAATGCAAAAGAGGGGGCCCCCGGTTTTCCACCCTGAAATACGCACACGCGGCATTCAGGAGGGAAAGTGGATCGCGAAAAGAAATCCGTACACCGTTCGGATGGCTGACGGGTCTGTACGGTCCGTTCGCACACATACGAACAGGCAGGGTAATCTGATTGGCTGGCCGAGTAGAGGGGGTGGGGCTAGCACGGAGTGGAATTGGGAGCGGCCGCCATGTTGGTTTCCTGGCTAGCGAGCGTCCGGTAAGTCCGTGAATTTATATGTTTATTTATTTTTATTTTATATTGTAAATACGGAAAACCGACTGTCTGCAAAGCAGGAACCTTTAAAAAAAAAAAAGTGGCGGGAGATTTAAAACTGCCGCTTGGCTTGCTTGCTCCAGCCAGCTTCGGGAAGAGGGAGTCATACGGAGCTTAGGGGGCTTAAAAATCATATAGCCTGTTCGTATGCATACGAACGACAGGCTGTTCATATTTTTTGCCCCCATACGGATTTTTTTATGATTGTATAGCCGCACCCTATAACAGTGTAGTGTGAAAATCTCCAAGGAAAAGGGAATGGTGGTAAGGGAAGGTTGTCCTTCTTTTATAAATGCATTTAAAAAACAAACTCAGTGGAGTCCTGCGGAGCTTTTGTGCCATGAAGAGCAGCTGGTGAGGCAAACATGCAGGTTGTTGTTGTGTGCCTTCAAGTCATTCTGATTTATGGTGACCCTATTATGGGTTTTTCTTGACTAGATTTGTTCAGAGGTGGGGTTGAACAGCCTTCCTCTGAGTCTGAGAGACTTGCCCAAGGTCACCCAATGGATTTCCATGGCTGAGTGGGGATTCAAACCATGGTCTCCAGAGTCCTAGTCCAGCAATCAAACCACTATGCCATGCGTCCCTCAATGCATTTCCATTCTGGGGAAAGTTACAAGCTTCGGGTTTCTGTTTTGTCTTATCCAGAAGTAAGCTGTTAGAGTGATAGTGTTTCTACTGGGATCAGAGAGGCTCCAAAAGCAAGCTGTTGCTTTTTATCATAAAATTCCAGTGGACACCAGTTAGGTCATGTGCAGTCTATGGGGTGTGACCCCATTGTCCTCCAGAATATAGCGTGAGAACTAGGAGTGCCCCACTCCGATCATGGGGTAGCCACCTCTGCACACACAACATTCTTACAGATATGAATTATACTCTATTTGCATTTGGGTTCCTCTTCACTACACTTCATGTGGGAATGGTTCCCTTGTAGTGAACTACAGTCTGAAGAACGCTGCATTTTATTTGGCTATTCTGACTAATCGGGTGACTCCGCAACTCTTTAAGCTTCCTGGGATGCTCATAATTCCTGTTGAACTTCCCAGCTGTAGTTGGTTATGATGGACTATCTATTCTGTTTTACGGTGGCAAGTATTCAGGTGAGCACATCTATAGTCCACGTGAATAGACGGGGAGACATCATTAAGTCAGTCCAAGGTCATACACAGAGTGTCAGCAAAAGCAGGGATGTGAGGAAGGCAGTTCATGCTCTAATTGTGGAAAGCAGTGTTGAGCAGGGTATAGTGCCAATCAGGAAACCACAAAGAAAGTAATCCAAGGTAAATGCTGGTGTCCAGAAATTCACAGAGTGAGAAAAGCCAAATAACGGAGTATTGGAACTGTTTTTTTTGCTGCAGAGGAATGGCCTTGGCTATGCCAATTGATCTGTTGTTGTTAACTGCCCTCGAGTCAACTTCACCTTATAGAGATTCCATGAATGAGAGACCTCCAAGTCACCCTGTTCTCAACAGCCCTGCTCAGGGCTTGCAGACTCAGGACCATGGCTTCCCTGATTGAGTCTATCCATCTGGAATGCAGTCTTCCTCTTTTCCTACTGCCTTCTACCTTACCAAGCAGTATTGACTTTTCTAGTGAGTCATGTCTTCTCATGATATGTCCTAGGCGTGACAGCCTCAATTTAGTCATCATGGCTTCTGGCTTGATTTACTGTAGGATCCATTTATTTGTCTTTGTAGCAGTCCATGGTTCAAGAACTCTTGATAGCTGGCTGTAAATCAGCACAGCTGGCCTAATTTGCTCAGAGATTTTTTTGTTGTTTTTGTTTGAAGGAAGGTCACTGTAGTTCCTGCTGCTGTGGCTTGACTATATGGGGGGGGGGTTAAAAATCCAGATGAGATTCGGACTACTTTGGCCCAGAACTAGAGTGCATGAAATTCGGATTTCAGCAGCACACCTGCCAAAGCCCAAATCTGCATTGGGTTTTTTACTTTTACCACCCATTCAAAACCGTTACTCACGCTTGACTCACTGGGACTTTGCTCTGGGAAAAGCAAAGTCCCAGTGGTAGTCACCCTGGGCGGCTTATTCGCAATGGCAGGGCAGACACTCATTCTGTCTTCAGAGACAGCGACTACCACTGGTGCTTTTCTTTTCTTGGGCAATTGTACGTAGGAAAATCAAAGTCCTAGCAGTAGTCACATGTGGCATTATCGGGCTGGATTTGGGGGGGATTTGGAGTTTGTGATTGGTGTAGACAAGCTCCCAGTCTTTGATGCTCACAGAATGAATTGGCTCTGTGTCTACTTGGTGATTGTCAAGAGCCACATGGGTCAATCTGGGCTCCACCTTTGCCAATTCCAGGGCAGGACTACTAACCTCCTCTGGGTCTGACTGGAACCTGTCATCTTGGCTGCCCTCTTCCTCATCTGAGGAGGCCTCCTTTAGGTAAGACATAACCTCACCATTGAGTTTGTGTGTATCCAAAGTGCCTCTGCCAATGCTGATCTTTTTAGAAAATAGGAAAATGCATGATAGAGAAATTAGGCTTGTGATCCAACTAGATCTCTGGAGTCTTAGGAAGAGTTCTTCTCTGGCTCTGACTGGAGATGCCAAGGGTGGGCATTTACATTAAAAAAAAAAAAAAAGCACACACATGTAAGGATTACATTAAAAAAAACCATGTAAGGATTCTTGCACAATTTCTAGAGGTGATTTAGCAGGAAACTGTTAATAATATGTGACATAACTGAATATAATTCTCAGCCAATAAAAGTGGGAGCTGATTAACTGGCTTTCTCTCTGTCCAGTTATTTATACAGATCTTAGTACAAGCCATTTAATTAACATAAAACAGTTCCAGCTGAAATCTTGTAGGTGGGAAGACCAGCCATAGTAACAGAGAAAAAGAAAAGTCTTGATGGAAAATTCTGTGCTGGAGCTTGTCCATGATCCAGCATTGCTTATGTCCTTTGCTATGAAATTCATGAGGTCCCCATAGGTTGACAGGTGTCTTGAAGAGACATACACAAACATAGTAGAATTGCTTCTCTTCAGCAATGCAGAAATAAGTAGGCCTGGTTAGTCATTGAGGTTGAGAAACTGGAAAGGTGGCTTTTCCAAGTGGCTCTTTGCCACAGAGAGCCAAACCAGTCAGGCTGGTTGGGTTACAGTCTCTGCTATGGGTAGTCTGTCAGGAAGGGAAGGGCCAATCTGTGTGTGTGTGCATAGACTCATGCATGTACTTTATTAAATTTCTGTGAAAGTTGGCTAGCCCCAAATATAATCTGTAAATTATATCTGCCTTATAAATAATCTGCCCACAGTAATTAACCTACTTGTTTTTTACTAATTTGTTCTAAGGCTGGGGAGATCCTCTCCTCTTCCAACAACCTATGGCATTTATTGTCATCTGCCAGCCTGCTTGGATTTTGGCATGAGGAGAGGAGGGACAGAGAAGGAAACAGAGAAGAGCTTATACCTCCTCCCCATAACCTTCCAAAATTGACCTTGTGAGCTCTTTAAGAGCCACTGCGTAAAGCTCAAACCAAACTAGCAGAATTGATAAACTCCATGCATGTAACTGGAATTAAAAACCAGTTCAGAGATTATTACTCTGGAGAAGTAAATGGTTGTGTCAACATTTCCTGTGGTCTGTTTATATAAAATACATTTGCGGCTAGTGATTTCCTTAAAAGTGACTACTTCAAAGTTTTGAGCAGAATATATCTCTATGCTAAAAGCTTGCTTCTAGGCTCTCCAGTACCGTTGTGAAAATCAAAGCCGAGGCAAGACTACTGAACTAAATGATGCCTTGGTATTCAGTAGCTTTTCATGGTGTTTTATAGAACAAAACAAATTAGCTGCCATTTGGGATACAGTTGATTGGGGGTGGGGAGGCACCTGCCCCTCACACCACAAACTGGGATCACCAAGAGTAGGTTTCATTCTCATTCCACTAATATCCCTGAACCCACATCTGTTTACTTTCTCTTGTGTAACTAAATGATTTCCTTGGTAAAAATTTTCAGTCAGTGACCATGTTGCCTCATTGTTTTTGACCCTGGTGGCTGAGTTGCCTCATGGGGGAGATGCAATAGAAATCTCTGTAATATGTGGGCCCTCCTTTGTTCCATTCTACCCATCTTTCATAATGATGGCGAGTGGCTAGCGAAAGTCAGTGAATGAATTCCATCTATCGAAGATTCCTACCTAAGAAAAATGTACAGTAATCAAATGCTGCTGTAGCAAATAATTTCCCTTTTGTAAATATCTCTTCAATGGTTCCTCAGCTGGGTTGTCCTCATCCTAAGAGTCATGATGGGGTGGGACCTTTCCTAGGCAGATTTTCAAAATCAAACACAATTGTTTGCTAACTAGGATGGGTCCAAAAAGATCAGGCTTTGACAGAGTGAGAGATCCCTTGGCACCCATTTACTTTCACAAAAGGGGAGACAGCAGTGACTCTTCTTGGCAGCTTTCTTAGCCCCAAGGACACACCTGAAGGGGGAAGACGGATGTGGTTAGGGGTGGGAGTTTTGCCAGAAGGGGCAGGTGGCTGTGAGGCCTCCCGCCCCTTTCCTCCAGGCATTCTAAACCGTTGTATGGAAGAGGAAGAAAGGCTGCCTCTGACACTACCAGCTGTTGTAATGGGCTTGCTCATCTTCATAGGCATGTGCACACAAGCTTCAGAGGAAGTGTGTGCTTGTTTGTATGTGACTATGGCTTTAGATGTATATGAAAGAAGAGGAAGATGTGGTCTTGATTCTCCAAGGTGGAGGATTGGTTGCAGTAATATAATAACTTTTCTAGACCCAAAGTTTGGAGCTCACTGTACAAGTACACAGGCCAGCTGGATGTTCAAGAGGAAAAAAGTTGAAGAGAAGAAAAGGTGTTCTGAATGAAGACATGCTCAGTTACTGACTGCAGATTTGTTTCAGTCTTAACACAGTAGTTGAAGAGGTGGTTGTTACAGATTAACAGCACAGTCTTGGGCATGTTTCCTCAGAGATATGGCCCACTAAATTCAGTGAAACTTGGCTTCAGGTATAGGAATATTGGACTGAAGCCTGAATGAGGAATAGAAAGATTCCAGTTAGACAGATGTATACTGGAATGAAGAATAATGGGGAAGCTCACTCTGTAAATAAAGGTACTATGAATTGAGCCTGTGAGTCATACTCTCACAGGCTTCTTGGAAAACGGGGAACAGAAGTAGAGAATGTAAAGTATATACAGTATTATTAAACATAGAGATAAATTGTTTAGAAAGCTCATGAATTTCAAAGTTTGTGGAAACTGAATCAAGTAGAGCATCCTAATGATTGGAGGGCTAGATGTTGTGCTTTCCAAGGGGGGAAAAACCTTCTTGAAGGGTAGGAAGTCTAGTGTTTGACAGCCTTCTGCCCTCTGATAGAACTGCATTTGCTTTTCTATAGAGTAGATCAAAATTACATTTCTGTACTGATCTGTTAAAACAACAGGCTCAGTACAATCATTTATGTATTGGGACTGGCCAGTATGTGGTATATGACCCAGCATACTTTGCAGTATATTTGAGGTAGCAGAATATCACTGGCCTAAATACCCTAAGGGTACCAGATCCCATCCTTAACTTGGAAGCTAAACATTGTCAGCTCTGGTTAGTAATTGGATGGGAGACTGCCAACAAATACCAGGTGGTGTAGGCTATATTTCAGGGGAAGGAACTGGCAAAATGACTTCTAAGTACGGTATTCCTTGCCTAAGAAAACCCTATGAAATTCATGGGTCACCATAAGTCGAGAGGTAACTTGAAGGCACATACACACACAGCAGAATATCATGGGACAATCCTGTGTGAGTCTCTAAAACCAGCATTTAAAATCAAATTTACGAAATCTGCAGAACCATAATACAGAAAGTTACTGCTTTTCAACTATGGAATCCTCTCCTTTCGCTTGGAGAATATACAAAGGTCAAGAGAACATCTTTCAGAGCAATCATAAGATCAACATATTGCAGCTGACTTTTTCCCCCTGGGAATAGTTTGTTTCTATTGCATATAGAATAAAAATGCATTAGTTAAATTGTAGTAAAATGATATTGAAATATAGTGGCTCACTACAGTCTGTTGATAGAGGAGGGACAGCTCAGCTGTAGTTCAATCAAGGTCTTCCGTCTTTTTGCTTGTTTCTGTCATTTGCTTGTTCCTTTTAACAGAGGGCTCTGAAAAAGTTGGGTTGTACAGTAGTAAATGGTCATAATTCTAAAATGTGTAAAGTTTGATTTAATTTTATGTTGGCTTTTAAACACTGCCTGCCTTATACTTTTGAGGTGATTCATGGGTGTAGTCAGTAGATAAAACTGAAATAGGCTTACAGCAATATAGAATAGAGTTGGAGGAGACTTCAAGGGCCATCCAGTCCAACGCCCTGCTATGCAGGAATACACAATCAAATCATTCCCGACAGATGGCCATCCAGCCTCTGTTTAAAAACCTCCAAAGAAGGAGACTCCACCACACTACAAGGCAGTGGATTCCACTTCTAAACAGCTCTTACTGTCAGGAAGTTCTTCCTAATGTTTAGGTGGAATCTCTTTTCCTGTAGTTTGAACCCATCGCTCTATGTCCTAGTCCTAGAGCAGCAGAAAACAAGCTTGTTCCATCCTCAGTATGACATCCCTTCAAATATTTAAACGTGGCTATCATGTCCCCTCTCAACCTTCTCTTCTCCAGACTAAACATGCCCAGCTCCCTAAGCCGCTCCTCATAGATCATGGCTTCCAGACCTCCCACCATCCTGGTCGCCCTCCTCTGGACACGTTCCAGCTTCTCAATATCCTTCCTAAATTGTGGTGCCCAGAACTGGACACAGTATTCCAGGTGAGGTCTGACCAAAGCAGAATACAGTGGCACTGTTACTTCCCTTGATCTAGACACTATACCGTACTCCTATTAATGCAGCCTAGAATCTCGTTGGCTTTTTTAGCTGCTGCATCACACTGTTGACTCATGTTCCGTTTGTGGTCCACTAAGACTCCTAGATCCTTTTCGCATGTACTGCCCTAAAGCCATGTGCCACCCATCCCATATCTATGCATTTCCTTTTTAGTGCCCAAGTGTAGTATCCTACATTTCTCCCTGTTGAAATTCATTTTGTTAATATTGGCCCAGTTTTCTAATCTGTTCAGGTCATTTTGGATTCTGATCCTATCCTCTGGGGTATTAGCTACCCCTCCTAATTTGGTGTCATCTGCAAACTTGATAAGCATACCCTCTATTCCCTCATCCAAGTCATTGATAAAGATGTTGAATAGCACTGGGCCCAGGACAGAACCCTGTGGCACCCCACTGGTCACCTCTTTCCAAGACGAAGAGGAGCTACTGCTGAGCACCCTCTGGGTTCGGTCAGTCAACCAATTACAAATCCACTTAACAGTTGCATTGTCTAGCCCACAGGTTACTAACTTTTTTGCAAGAATATCATAGGGGACCTTGTCAAAAGCCTTACTGAAATGAAGATACATTTCCTCCACTGTGCTCCCTTCATCTATCAAGTTTGTAACTCTATCAGAAAAAGAGATGAGATTAGTCTGGCATGACTTGTTTTTGAGAAATCCATGTTGACTTTTAATGATCACGGCATTCCTTTCTTACTGGTTATAGACTGTTTAATGATCTGCTCTAGAATCTTTCCTAGTATTGATGTCAGGCTGACAGGGTGGTAATTATTTGGGTCTTCTCCCCCCGCCCTTTTTAAAGATGGGGACAACATTTGCCCTCTTCAAATTTGCTGGGACCTCTCCTGTTCTTTGGGTTTTGGTTTTACAAATACAGTATGTTAAAAGTGTGAGGTAATGGAAGCAATAGAAGTGTGTTTTCATTTTGTTTCGATTTCCATTGAAATGATAGCATACAAACAATTTTTCTAGCTTCCCTTCTAGGAAAACCAAAAGGTGTTTTTTTTTAAAAAAAATATAAGTGGAGTGAGTACCTTCACACTCAGACAGAGGAGTATTAATCCAGGTATTATTGGATTACAGCTCCCATCAACCCTAGCCAGCATAGCCAAGGACAAGGAATGCTGTGAGTTGTAGTCCAACAACAGGTGAAGGACTACATGATTCACATCTCTGTTCTGATGTTAGCTGCATAGTGACCATATTTCTACCCTGATCCCACTGCAAATGTGCTGAACTGAGACAGCAGCGGCTGGGCATGCATCCAATATACATGTGTATATCTTTTGCCTGTGAATCTGTAGCAGTGTAAGTGTGCCAGAGAAATACTGCTCCTGCCTGTGGAAGCACAATAGCCAGTGACAGGATGTGAGATAAAATCTCTAGTTTTCCACTTTCACTACATCCTTTTCTAACAGCAATACTGTATTTTTGTCCACTCATCATGTATGTACTTCTCCAGAGGGTTCAGTCTGGGGAATGATAACACAACCTGACATGGAGCAGTCAGGATTATAGCCCACAGGGATAATTTGAGGGACTGGGTGTGGACACACTCCCTTGCAGGAACTAACAGCTAAGGGCCTGGAACTAGGTTGCTAGCAGTCTCTCGGGGCCTGGAACTAGGTTGCCAGCAGTAGAATCACAGTTGCCATATCTACTGCTGATCACTGCTACAGTTAATCCTGTATACTGTATATACCCGATGTGGATAAACGGGGCAGGGGGATAGGTCCCAGACAGGTCACTGCTCATATTGTTCCACAACAACTGCTGAAGCCTTACTGGTTTGGTTTTTAATAAGCTGTTTTACTTGGTGCTTTATCAGAACTCCATATAAGTCACAGAAAACATGCAAAAGAACACAGTATTTCACAAAATACAGAAGCAAAGAGATATTAATCACAAAAAACCCTCAAAAATAACACCAAACAAAGCAGTTATTTGCGACTGCTGCTCTTATTGTAAAGCTATCTATCATTGCTTAATCCAGGAAGAACTTTCAGAGTAAAAGATCAGGATAGACAATCTCTCCAGAGTCCTGCGTGTTGGTGGTGCATGACACATGTTACATTTTAAGCTACAGTGTTCAATAAAAGGCCACCAGGTGTCACGAAATGAGTTGTCAGTCTTATTTGTCCTACCTTTAATACAATGTGTCATTTTCCCCGTAAGGCCTAAATCCCCATAGTTCATTTAACCAGACATATATCATAACTCTGAGAGCCTTTCCAATGCTTAGTTGTTACCAATCTTGCTAAGCAAAAATGGCCTATTAATTTTTTTATGTGAAAGCCCCTCATTTTCATTCAAGAAAATGCTTTGGTGAGATTTTATTTTTTGCCTTGTTACTATGGAAATTCTATTGAATACAGTTGTCTCTTCATATTCGCTGGGGTTTGGTTCCAGGACCCCCTGTGGATACCAAAATCCGTGAATACTCAAGTCCCATTATATGCAATGGCATAGCAAAAAGGTGTCCTTTATATAAGATGGCAAAATCAAGGTTTGCTTTTTGGATTATTATTTTTTAAAGAATATTTTCAAGCTGTGAATACTTAAATCCGTGGATACCAAATCCAAGGATACAGAGGAACAACTGTACTCAGGTCCAAACCTTATAGATAAGTAATGGGATACAACCACAGCATATGTAAATATAGCCCTTCTGAGATGGTACATCTCTAACACAGGGGAGATATATATTTTTTGTCATCTGACTTAGTTTTGATGGACTGTAGTACTATATGTATATCAATTTATATATGTGTTCTTTAGGTGAGGATGAGACTGAACAAAAAGGGCCCTGTGATCAAAGTTTATTCCATTTGATGTGAAGCCTCAGTTTTGTGGTGTGTGAGTCCTGGTGGCTTAAACATTGGAGAGAGGGTCAAACCAAGGTAACCACATCCCCCCCCCCAAGAGAGAGAAGAAACAAAGAATCCAAAGGTCCTCACTTGAACCATGAAAGCCACAGACCCTCCAAACAGCCAGAGAAATCTGCTTAATTCAGTATTCCTGCCCACATTGGTTCCAAAACCAGCTGCCACCATGTGACAGGGTCCTGAGGTCTCTCTGCCAGAGAACCCCCAGAGCTACCTGCTGGAGACCCAAATCTGAGGGATTCTTCCAGCCTTGGAATCCCTTAGAATAGGTTTCCCTTCAGTATCTTCTGCCACCACCTGCTGAGTCTCTCCCCTTTCCACACAGCACAACGGGAAGCTGTGCAGGGTTCTGATTTAATCTGTGAAACTACTCATCCCTCTAAAGTATCACCAACCCCCCTTCTCTATCCCACAGAGGATCAAGATAGCTATGACAAAGGAAGGCACATGTATGTAGGCTTAAGTAGGAAAAACAGAAAAAGCTTTATTTCTAGTTCAAGAAATTAAAAAGTTAGCAGAAATAGTGTCATGGAAAGAAAGCCTTCTCTCCTGGTCCCCAACTTAAAAGTTATATAGAATAGCATTCAGTCAGAGGATTAAAATAAATCACAAAAACTAATGCACTTCTATCTAGACATATCCCTAAGCTAAGAAGATCCTAACTCACATTTTATGAAGTCCATGTTATCAGTCTCTGATGATGGAATTCAGAGTAATATCTGAAGTCTGTTGCCCCAGATTTCATGGTATCCCTTGTGGCTGTTCTTGATCACTCCTCAGCCATGTGTGGTCTGCTTTTTCAGACCCCCAAAAACCATGTGTCTCAGACAAAGGACTGCAGAAAACTCAAAACTCCATTAGCCAAATCTGATTGGCTCTCCAGTCAGGTGATGTGATGTCATGTTTAGCAAATGAGGGTCCACCCTCTGTATTACCTTTTGTCTGGGAAGCAGGAAATGGAAATTTACAGATGATGGGAAATGTAGTTCTTGCAGATGAGATCTGGGTCCATGATGGAGTTGCCAAAGGCACTCCATCATGACAAGCCCATTACTCCTAAAGTGGCTGTGTGTACAAAGTGAAATTTTCCTTTTTGGGGGCATTTAATGTAAAGCAAACATGTCGTGCATGGAGGAATGACCCCTTTTGTCAAACACTGAGCCCATGCAAATCCCTAACTACTTCTTTCTCTGGATCTGGGGGCATCTGAAAACTCTGTAATGTGTGAGGATTCTGGGGCTACACACTGTACTAATAAAACTAACTGACTTCCTCTAATCCTACAGATGGCCTCAGCAAACGATACCCGGCAGACACCCAAGGATGCTGCTGACCAGAACTTTGACTACATGTTCAAGCTGCTAATCATCGGCAACAGCAGTGTAGGCAAGACATCATTCCTGTTCCGATATGCAGATGACTCCTTCACGTCAGCCTTTGTTAGCACTGTGGGCATTGACTTCAAGGTCAAGACTGTCTACAGGAATGAAAAAAGAGTCAAGCTGCAGATTTGGGTAAGAAAGTCTTGGAGCTGAGGCCAGAAGCTAGCAGGGCTGCGAGTAACCCACAGACAGGTAAAGGGGAGACAGTCATTTGATTTACATTTTAATGTGAACTGTCCCAATTTGCACTTCATAAACTAATACTGCATATTCCGGCGTATAAGATGAAACAAATCCCCAATTTTAAAGTTAAAATATAGAGTTTGGGATATACTCGCCGTATAAGATGACCCCCCCATCACCCACCTTCCCCGAAGCCGCGATCAGACTCCCGATTGTGGGTTCGGGGAGAGCAGGTGGCGGCTGGAAAGCTTCCCCCCTCCAGCCAGCCACCTTTCTCGAAGCCTCCCTGAAGCTGGCTGAGGAATCGTGGGGGATGGCTGCCTGGCTGGGGAGAGGCGGGGGGATCTTCTCCATGACTTAGTACATGAAGAAGATCAGTTGTTTACCTTACAAGAGGCTACATGATCAACTGATGTCTAGGAGTTTTGACTTCTGTTGAATTTGTTAGCTTAATGAATTTTCCCCAGCACATGCACTTTGTAGTAGTTACTTGGCAACCTTGGCAAAATATATTAGCATGTATGAGTTTATGGCTTAGGGTTCTCATTCCCTCCAGCTTCTGTTCTGTCAGGGTGAGAGACAGAAATGCATTTCTTTCCCTAAATAAAGTTGGAGCTAAAGTTGATGCTGTGAATGTGTGACTTACAGGTGGTAAAAAGTCCCCTTTGAAACTCTTTGGTGGAAAATAAGTTACCAGAAAAACCTAGTCTTTGTAATTTGTGTCTGATAATTTGAGACCACTGGCTAATGGGATTGTCTTCCTGAATAAAATGCTTATAACCTGATTCAGGTGTTGGTGGGGGGCAGGGGAGAGTTTTAGCCAATATGTTAATACCCAACACCAAGCATTACATTCTGCTGATGAAAGACCAGCCTCAAGCCATAAAACTGTGGAGGACACACAGTTTGGTACACAAAACGGTTGCTAAAGAAAAGCTGGACATATTTGTTCCAGAGCAGGAGAGAAGCCAAGGAGTCAAACTGGAACAGCAAACAGCAGTTGTGGCAATACTTTGGCCTCAAATACCCTAAGTGCAGCAGAAATGAATGGTCTTCTTTTAGTATTAAAAAACCCAGACTATAGATTTAGCATTATTAGATGATGATTGAATAGCAGAAGTTTGAGTTGATATCCAAGTGCCAGAAGATTGGAAAATGACACCACAACTTATAAATGACTTAGTCACGGAGAAGACCCCCTCTCCATCCAGCGAGGCTCCCCCCCCCCGTGCAGCCTCGCTGCCCAGCAAGGCTCTCCCCGCCCGGTTTCCTGCATCTTCGCTCCGTTTGCGAAGGGAGCGAAGACGCAGGAGATGAGCAGCGGGCGAGGCAAACTGATGCATTCGCCCCCCTCCTCCGCCTTCAATTCCTCCTCAAAGGGGGCGAAGGGGGAGGAGAGGGGCAAATGTACCCGCTTTACCTCGCCCCCCCGCCTGGTCTCTTGCATCTTCGCTCCCTTTGCGAAGGGAGCGAAGATGCAGGAGATGAGCAGCAGGTGAGGCAAACCAATGCCTTTGTGAAGGGAGCAAAGAGGCAGGAGATCGGGCGGTGGGTGAGGCAAACATTATATCCAGCGTATAAGATGACCCCTGACTTTTGAGGGTATTTTTTGGGGTTAAAAAGTCATCTTATATGCCGGAATATATGGTACATGAAATAGAATGCAAATGGGTTGTCTTGCAGAAGAGTTAATGGAGAGAGTCTGATCACTGTCCACTGTGGCATGTTTTGACTCTTGCATGGATTCGTACATTTAAGAGCCATAAACAAATCTGCGGTATAATTCTAAATGAAGAATGGGTAATTTGTCGCCCTTCACATGATGTTGGACTCCCAATTGCCAGCTATCCTAACCAGCATAGCCAGTGAAGAGGGACGATACAACTACATACAAATCCTTTGGAGGACCCCACATACTTAGGGTGTGCCTTGTCAGCTGTGAAGTCAATGAGTAGTTGAGTAGAGCCACAGAGTTCTCCTTGATGATCTTGCCGCCATTTTTAAAATTTTGCTATCCTTATTGGGCTAGGCTGTAATGTGCTCCTTACTTGAATCTGGCTTGTTGTTGTATTCCTTTGATTCACTGTGCCAGTAAAGGATCTTCAAAGAGCACCCTAAACTGATATCTGCCCTGCTTCAGTTTAGTTCTTCCTGGGCTCAAAACCAAGGGTCCTGTTGGTTGTACTCGTATAGGTGGATATTATCAGTGTTAACTAACTTTTGATACATTGCAGAAGGAGGCATTGAGAGTGGGGGTTGTGTGTGTATGTGTGCATATATGAGAAGGAGGGAGGAGAAGGCTATCCGACTGTGTATGAGAAGGAGGAGACTCTCCTGGTTATGTGTAGTGCTGGCATGCAGCCCTAGCCCACTCCCCTACATGACCCTTAAGGATGAAAATGTTTTCCATCCCTGCCATAGAGAATCATGCCTGCTTGCAGCTTTCCATTTCTACCCAACATTCAAGTGATGTGCCACTCTAGTTTGTGTCTGTCTTTATATTCAGAATCAGCCAGTTGTCCCCATTCCAGTTTGAAGACAAGTTCTAGTGTGTGCAAATGTTTTTGCGCTGCAGCTCCCATAATCCCTCACCATTGGCTGTGCTAGCTATGCCTTATGGGACTTAAAGGCCAAAGTGGAAAAGTCTGCAGTTGCACATACAATCAAATATTTGTTTAAATATTTGAAGGGATATCATACTGAGGATAGAGCAAGCTTCTTTTCTGCGGCTCCAGAGACTAGGACATGAAGCAATGGACTCAAACTACAGGAAAAGAGGTTCCACCTAAACATTAGGAAGAACTTCCTGACCATAAGAGCTGTTTGACAGTGGAATCCACTGCCTCATAGAGTGGTGGAGTCTCCTTCTTTGGAGATTTTTAAACAGAGGCTGGATGGCCATCTATCAGGAGTGCTTAGCAGGGGGGTTGGACTAGATGGCCTTTGAGGTCTCTTCCAACTCAATGGTTCTATGATTCTGTGAACACTGAATTCTCAATCCAGCCTTATCTCACTTTGAAGAAAAGTGGCAAGGGAGCAGGAACATTCCATTTTCCCTGCTGCCTTTCTGTGTGATGTTGTCATTCTTTGGGCATTTTATCATTCCGGTCCCATGGAGGGGCTGAGGCAAAACCACATCTTTTTGCTAACTTGTTTTTCTGGTATTTTCTAGTAGTAGCTCTAAGCTTTGTAGTTTAAAACTTCACTGGGAACATGATCTATGATACACCATCACAGATGTTGATTGGAATAGAGTTTGGAAATCAAAATCTTTGAAATCAATTCTATCACAAATTACAAAAAATACATCCCCACAATGTTGGAGGGAGTGCGATTTACCAGGAAGCTACATGCATATGTGCTGGGATTGTATAGTTGCTTCAACATTCTGGAGTAAAGTTAGCCTTCAAGAAATACAGAACATTACTGGCCAGCAGGTTCAGCTCATCCGAGACTTAGCACTATTGAACACTGAACATTTTCTCTTGTTTTAATGCTCGATGATCATATAAAAACCTAACCACATCTTTACTTTTAGCTTCTAGCAATATTTAAACATGGCTATCGTGTCACCTCTCAACCTTCTCTTCTGCAGGCTAAGCATACCCAGCTCCCTAAGCCGTTCCTCATAGGGCTTAATGGCTTCCAGACCTCCCACCATCCTTCTTAGTATCTTTCTTGAATTGTTGTGCCCAGAACTGGAAACAGTATTCCAGGTGTGGTCTGACCAAAGCAGAATGGAGTGACACTATTACTTCCCTTGATCTAGACACTACTCCTATTAATGCAGCCTAGAATCACATTGGCATTTTTTGCTGCTGCATCACACTACTAACTCATGTTTAGCTTGTAGTCCACTCTTTCTTTTCATTGAGGAAATCTACACCATTACGTTAATTGCTAATAAACAAAAAAATATTATGTTAGTGCCTATAATATTGTTTTTAAACTAAATTATTGGTGGCAAATTATGTAATACAGTAGGCCCCTCTTATCCACTGGGGATTGGTTCGGGGGGGGGCGTGGATTCTGAAAACCATGAATAATACAAGTGAATGCCATTGAAAATAATGGGACTGCTGGTTTAAGATACCATAGAGTTGCCTTGGAGGGCCTAGAAAACAACTAGGGAGGACACATTTTCTAGGAAGACTCTATGGTAGGTGGGCTGTTTTGTTTCCCATGGATAAAGAATCCGTGGATATGGGGGTCCTATTGTAATCTGAACATCCTGTACTGTGAATACGTTAGGTTAGATTGACCTGAGATAAACATATGGGGCCCCTAAAATAAAGCATTGCAGGGGCCCCCAAAATTCCTTAAACCGGCCCTGCTTACACCCTTCTCCCCTGATCCTAGAGAGCTTGATGAGAAGGAAGTAACTACATTATTTCCACACTTGAGCATGCTTTCCATCCAGTAACATTGTGACTGGCTCTCTAGCAACTGAACCATGCAGTAACTCTTGACTCAATGGACTTGACATATGTCTTGCTCAGGTCAATAGTGAGGTTCTACAGGAAACCTGCTGTTCAGATGTGTTTTCTCAGGAGCTAAGGCTTCCTGGGTGCATTGTTTCAGAACAGTGGCTGACATGGGAAAACAAGCCATCTGGCAGCTATGTGATAATCCTGTGCAAACAAAATAGATGTGATGCTCTTTTGCACACAGCAGCTGGTGACGTTGGCACAGAAGGTCCTCAGAGGTGCCAGTTAAGGGGGGTTTGCTCTTCCCCAATGGGTTTAATGGTCTCCAAGTAATGTTGTGCATCTGTGCAAGGTTTTGCCATTAACACAAGATCAAAAAAGGAAGCCATTGTAAAAAGAAAAGGGAGTGGCAGAGGTTGTACAACTTCAGTTGATGCAGGATGAAGAGTGTCACCATTGCTCTCCTGGAACACAGTGCAGACATTGGCTCTACAACATAACTAGTCCTAGCACTTGCCTGCCTCACAGGTCATATTAGTGTGCAGTATCTAACAGACTGCAGAGGACAGATCTGTTGTAAGGGCAGTGTTTTTGGTCATAGGTAAGTTACCCACAACCCTCTCCCATGTGGTCCTTGTCTTAGGGAGCTCCCTCCACTTGTCCAGGTGATGCACCATCAGCTGGGGAGTGAAGAAAGTTGATGGCTGTTTCTCTACTGCTTAGGTCATCAAGGATGGTGTGATCAGGATCTGCCATCATGATGAGCCAAGATCACTGTTCCTAATCAGGATCACTGGAGGAAGGGGGTGGCAGTGGCGGCAGTGACTGACTGTTTGCTGGACTCGATGTTTATGTCTGTTTTCCTGCTTGCCTAGTGTAGAACAATGGGTGAAGTGTGTATGTCTCACTGTGTGTATGAGAGAGGTGGAAATGTGTGTGTGTGTGTGTTGCCCTAGCTGTGCTGGCCCCGTAGCATCACCATCCTTCCCCACCTGAAAAAGCTACCTGTTGTCTAAACGGTACAAATACTCCTCACGGAATGCAAGGAGAATATAACCTGTCTTAATGGCATTCCACATGGTTTTGCCGTATTGGGAAGGAGGGGAGGGGCTCAAAAGCATCAAAAATTCAGAAGGAAAAGCCTTTGCAACTTTCCTCAGCGTTTTTAAAAACCAATGAGGGGAATGCACATTCCTGCTTGTTGGGAGAAGCAATTCACTTTGATTCACTTTCCCAAATGAGTGGAAGCACAAAGCTAATTGGCCAGGTGAACACAGGAGGTGGGGCTTGCTAACAAGGCAAGCTCCCGCTACCACCATATTGGATTTTCACCTTAGCGAACAAAAGTACTAAGGCGAGAAAAGGGAGTGCCTTTTCTTCTTTTCTGTTAAATTGAAAAATAGCTCTAGCATCTTGGACATTGGTTTAAAAAAAAAAGTTTGGCAGCAGCAGATTAAAAGTAAGTACAAACACGACTGAATCACTCTCAGCCACCATCTTGACTAGCAGGCATGTAAAGCTTATGGGGGCAAAAAAAACCAAAACATTAAGACAAGTTGCAGCTGCCATTCCTGTGAGGCACTCTGGGTTTGTTTGTTTTTGCCTGATATAGAAAAGCCCTTAGTGCTTGTTAGAAACTTACGGTAATTCATCTCCTGCTAGTGCTCTCTATGTTGCTTCATTAACAAACAAAGGAGAGCATCATCTGTGTTGTGGGGAAAGACTGGGTTTGTGTGGATGAACTTTCTTAGTCATGTATCTGGGAGGGTGACTTTTGAGGAGATCTCCGAGACTGGAGAGGTTTCTGGTTTGGGGATTTGATGACACTTTAGACATTTGGTGCTTCCTGGGAGCGTACAAATTGTGACAGTGTGTTGCTTCCATTCATTTCTTTCACTTACATTACATTACATTACATTACACAGGATCTGAAACTCCACAGAACTATAGGGATGAATGGTGGACTTCATAGACTCCCTCCCTCCTTGCTGTATGGTTTTATGGAATGTGGTGTAATAATCAATCATCTCTGGACTAGAATTTATGATCTGGGGTCCTTTCACACAATACAATTATAGCACTATGATCCCACTTTAATTAATTTAATTAATTTAATTTAATTTTAGCACAATCCTAAATATACACTGGACTGACTATGTGACGAATGTTGCTGTCCTTGAGCAAGCAGGGATCACCAGCATTGAGACCATGATGTTGAGAGCACAGCTGCGCCGGGCAGGGCACGTTTCTAGGATGGAGGACCATCACCTCCCAAAAATACTACTCTACAGTGAACTTGCCACGGGTCAGCATAAGAGGGGCGCTCCAAAAAAAACGATACAAGGACTCCCTGAAACAACATCTCAGGCTCGGCCAAATTGATCATCAACAATGGTCCGCCTTGGCCTCACATCGGGAGGCATGGAGACGCACTATCCACAATGCTGCAGCCTTATTTGAGAACTCACGCCGAACAAGTCTTGAAGAGAAACGACAACGCAGAAAGAATCACAACCCAAAAACATCACCCAAGGAGACCTTCTGCTGTGCTTTTTGCAACCGGACTTGTTTATCTCGGATTGGCCTTTTTAGTCATCAGCGCGCTTGCAGAAAGCACAGGATGAGTCCTTCCTGAATCTTCGTTTGCGAAGAAAAGCCAGAGAAAGAGAGAGAGAGAGAGAGAGATCCCACTTTAAGTTCAATGGCTGCATTCCCTGGAATTCTGGGGCTTTTAGTTTGATGAGGTACTAGAGCACTTTCTGGCTGAGAGTTCCAAATACCCCTCCCTAAATTGCAAATCCCAGGCTTCCATATGATGTTGTCTTGGTAGTTAAAGTGGAATCATAGTGCTATAGATGTTTTGTGTAAAAGACCTCCTAGTAACTTCCTAAAGTGAGGTTTGGTTGTCCTGGCTCCCTTCTCTGGTCAAAGCAGAGTCCTGATTAGTGAGGCCACCCACCTCTAACTCACCTCCCTCTGTTCCCTTTTAAACACTCCATCAAGCTCTCCATCTCTTTAATTTTTAATTAGAGCCAAATGTCAGCCATTGCGTACCTCAGGAACCCCATCCGGAGCCTGATATCAGCATGAAAGGTGACATATGTCAGGGTCGTGCTGGCTAAGCTCCCGTTTCCATAGTAACAGCAGGCCAGTGGGCTCCAGGGGAACCAGGGAGCACTCAGCTCTCCAAGGCTGGGCATCTGGGGATGAGCTGTCAGTCCCACAGCCTTTCTGGACCCGGGTTTTACAGGTGGCCTTATCTCCCCTGGTCAAAACCATGCCTTTACTGCACTGTTAGGAGTGTATTTATTATGTGAGTCATGCTTTCCACTCTGCAATTGCTCAAAATGATAGCTGCCTTGGAATACAGGTTTCCCAACATATCCCTGAGCTCCTGAGGATACGTAGAAAGGCTCATATATGAAGCTGGCTAGACATACAGTATATTGTATCTTCAAGCCATACAGCAGCCTACCAACTGTATAACTGAATGGGGAAATCTCTCAGTTTCACTTTCCCCACATTCAGATTTTTTTAAACTTTATATTTTCACTTTTTTCCTTGTTTGATTTTTAAAAACCTATCTTTTACTTCCAAATCCTTTCTTTCTCAAAAATTAAGTCTGCAAATTTTGGTTATTTCTTAAAGATTTTTCAGGTAAGCATATAGAGTCCTTGTTCTGGATAAATCTTCCTCATCCATTAAAAAAAAATAACCGTCAAGTACTTTCCATTTCTGATATTAATTTGTAGTTTTTGCCAAACCCTTATTTTAAATTTTAAAATAAATGTTTAAAGTTTTTTTAAAAATTAAAAACTCTTTATTTTTAAAAAATGAACAAAACAAAACTCTTCCATCCGTATTGGTAAGGTTGTATAATGGAAAGGGAAGGACTCGACAGCTTGGATTTCACAGAGTAATTGATAGAAATCTTGGAACCAGAAATTATCTTGCTATGGGTGGAGTCTCCCTTATCCGGAATTCTGAAATCCGAAATATTCCAAAATCCAAAATAGTCCACATGAGTGGCTGAGATAGTGATATCTTTGTTTTCTGATGGTTCAATGCACACAAACTTTGTTTCATAGAATCATAGAATCGGAGAGTTGGAAGAGACCACGAGGGCCATCCAGTCCAACCCCCTGCCATGCAGGAAATCTTGATCAAAGCATCCCCGACAGATGGCAACCCAGCCTCTCTTTAAAGACCTCCAAGGAAGGAGACCCCACCACGCTCCGAGGGAGTGTGTTCCACTGCCGAACAGCTCTTACTGTCAAAAAGTTGCTCCTAATGTTGAGGTGGAATCTCTGTTCCTGGAGCTTGCATCCATTGCTCCGTGTTCCAGTTTCTGGAGCAGCAGAAAACAAGCTTGCTCCATCCCCAATGTGACACCCCTTCAAATACTTAAACAGGGATATCATATCGCCTCTTAACCATCTTTTTTCCAGGCTAAACATACCCAGCTCCCTGAGGGTGCGGCTATACGATCACTAAAAAATCCGTATGGGGGGCAGAAAATACGAACAGCCTGTCGTTCGTATGCATACGAACCGGCTATACAATTTTTAAGCTCCCTAAGCTCCATATGACTCCCTCTTCCCGAAGCTGGCTGGAGCGAGCAAGCCGAGCGGCAGTTTTAAATCTCCCGCCTCTTTTTTTTTTTTTTTTAAGGTTCCTGGTTTGCGGACAGTTGGTTTTCCATATTTACAATATAAAATAAAAATAAATAAACATATAAATTCACGGACTTACCGGACGCTCGCTAGCCGGGAAACCAAAATGGCGGCCGCTCCCAATTCCCCTCCATGCTAGCCCCGCCCCCTCTACTCGGCCAGCCAATCAGATTATCCTGCCTGTTCGTATGTGTGCGAATGGACCGTACAGACCCGTCAGCCATCCGAACGGTGTACGGATTTCTCTTCACGATCCGCTTTCCCTCCCGAATGCCGCGTGTGCGTATTTCAGGGTGGAAAACCGTCCCCCCCTCTTTTGCATTCGTGTGCATCCGAACGGCCGTTTGTACCGAAGTGTGAACTTTCGCACGCCGTACATATTATTTAAATCGTGTAGACGGGACCTAAGTCTCTCCTCATAAGGCATGGTTTCCAGACCTTTCACCATTTTAGTGGCCTTCTCTGGACATGCTCCAATTTGTCAATATCCTTTTTGAATTGTGGTGCCCAGAACTGGACACAGTATTCTAGGTGAGGTCTGACCAAGGCAGAATGCACAACATTATTAAAAATAGTGTGTATAAAATTACCTTCAGGCTATGTGTATAAGGTGTATATGAAACATAAATGAATTTCATGTTTAGACTTGAGTCCCAACTTCAAGATACCTCATTATGTATATGCAAGTATTCCAAAATCTAAAATACCTCTGGTCCCAAGCATTTCAGATAAGGGAGACTCAACCTGTATAGTGAGAAAAAGAAGATGGGGGGGCTAGAATCTAGATTACTCTTTACTCTGATATGGCAGAGCTGTTACACTTCTTTACAGCACAGGAAAAAATTGGTCAGATGGTTCCTCTATGAGGGCTTTGATTGAAAGGGAAATGTTTATATTGACCTCTCTCTCTCTCTCTCTCTCTCTCTCTCTCTCTCTCTCCCTCTCTCTCAGGACACAGCTGGCCAGGAGCGATATCGGACTATAACAACGGCCTATTACAGGGGAGCGATGGGCTTCTTACTCATGTATGATATTTCCAACCAGGAGTCTTTCAGTGCTGTGCAAGACTGGTAAGGGATGCCACACAGAATCCTGGGAAGGGCTTGGCATTATGACTTTTCATTTACCATGGAGTTGATTTCCAATGGTATGCCTGTAGAGCAGAGTTTGGGATGTGCCCAAATGTAGTGTGTGGAATGCCTCATCTTTAAGATTGCCCACACGTTCTCAGTTCTTACCCCAAAGTAACTTGACTCAGGTTCTACTACAGTGTCTTCCTTTTAATTATGACCAAGTCTCATGAAATGCAGTTCCCTTTATCTTTATGGAAATGTTCAGAGCCAAAGACCCTTTCTCAGTGTGCCAGAGGAACTAAAGCTCAGTAGAGCACATGCATTGCAGGCAGAAGGTCCCAGGTTCAGTGCTTGGTGTTTCCAGTGAAATGATCTTAGCTAGCAGTGCTGGGAGAAATCTCTGCCTGAGATCCCGGAGAGCCAGTGCCAGACAGACAGACTAGACTAGACTAGACCTGGCTTAGATGGACTAGTGTTCTGAATCTAGTCCCCCATGCAGTTGTTTATGTTCTAGAAGGCCACTGTTCCCTGCACGCATGCCAAGATCCTTGAGACCTCTAACAACCTGACGTGGCATGAATATGCCTAGCAAGCAAACCAGTGGATTGTCCTATTGTAATGTTAACAGCCCTAAGGTTCCTCCTGCTGTTCTTGTATGGTGTAGCAGGCTTTATTCTGGATGGCTGGTTTAGGGGAATTAACCAGAGAATGCTCTTTAGAGCCTGCTGGGGAAAATTAGATGGGGATTTTGTTGAGGCTTGAGTGGGTAAGTTGCTGCTTCACCTGAGCCAAAGCCCTACGTGTATTCCAACTAGTACTCTCAACAGGGCACAGGAACTGTTGGGTTGGATTGCAGGTTAAAAGGTGTAGTTTCCCCACTCACAGCCACTGCTTCTCACCTTTCCAGTTTAGCACTAAACCCTGAGATCAGCAGAGCAGGAGGTTCTTGCTCAGACATAGCCGGGATGGAACCATAAGCCTGTTCAGATGTTCTTATGTTGAATGCTTTGTTGAAAGTCTTTTTCAGCATAGTTTTTCTTCTAGAGTTCATCGTGTAAAAAAGCTTGGAATCAGTCCATCCTGGGTGGCTAAGAAAACTACTGTACCCCCAAATGGGGCATCAGTACGTCTGAAGAAGGAAGGCCTAGGACTGGGGAAATGTAGCCTGGTCCATGAAGCATTAAGACAATAAACCTGCTAGCCTTTAAGGAGTCAGAAGACTCACTGTTGTTTTTGTTGTAAGAGACTAACATGATTATATATGGCTCTGACATTTCTGGCCAGAGAAATCATGCACACTCTTGCTTGATTATCATTTTTTTTCCTGAACCAAGTAGCATGTGGCAACTGATGCATTTATAACAATAATAATAAAAAAAATTCTTACCCACCTCTCCCCAAGGCTCAAGGCAGGATACAACATAAATTAAAATACAATTTATGACATAAAAGCATTTAAAAACATTGATAAAAACACATAGGATTAAAACAGACATTAAAATCATTCATAGACTTAAAATACCAATTTAAAATTCATAGTTTAAAATCAACTTGGTAGGCCTGCTGGAAGAGATAGGTCTTCAGGGCTGTTTTAAATTCCTACTTCAGTTCTCTCCCCTACTCCAGTTCTGCCAGCATGCAACCAACAGTTCAGCTAATTCCTGTTAAGCTAATGCATTTCACTGTTCTACATTGGCAGCATAACAATGTAGCTTGTAGGAAATGTCCTGGAAAAGACGAGACCTTTCCAGTCGGGATCAGTGGCACTAGCAACTACACACCATGGCATCTCTACACTAGTTTCTGCTGTCAGGTACAGTGTGACTTGATGGGACCACTGTGCACTGATTGTGGCAGAGAGCAGGAAAACTGAGAGTCCCATGTCAGTTGTTGTGTGTATTGATTTATTCATTTCAATAATTTATATCCTACTTTTCCCAGTGGAGAGGGCTCTAGAGCATCCGCATGCTTGGGTTGTCCCTCCCACTTGCTCCCGGTAGGCAGGTAACAGAGACTTTTATTTTGAAAAGCTGACCACCAGAGGTGTCCTCTGGGAGGGACAACCCCTATGTTGGCCAGTCTGTTTCCTGCCTACGCTCCTGGTAGGATCGTGATCTCCTTTGTCCTCGGCTGGACCCTTCTCCACGTGGCGGGGGCCATCTTAAAATAATAATAATAATAATAATAATAATCTTACCTGGCCTCTCCACACAGAGAAGGGATGTCGACGATGGAGGAGACTGATGCAGTGATCGTGGCTGTGATAGCCAGCGATCGGCCGTTGAGGCTCAGCCGGGCAGGCGAGCCTCCGGCAGTCGGAAAGGAACAGCTGGGCGCCTCTGCAGGAGGCAGAGGGACCAAAGGCCCAGCGAAGAGCGGCGGTGGTAAGAAGAGACGGAAGAAGGGAGACAAGCCCCCCACCTCGGTCACCACCAGCTGCGCCCCGACCCAGAT
Organism: Gambelia wislizenii; assembly: GCA_030847615.1. Lineage (NCBI taxonomy): Eukaryota > Metazoa > Chordata > Lepidosauria > Squamata > Crotaphytidae > Gambelia > Gambelia wislizenii. The sequence goes on from JAUMIR010000002.1 coordinate 267,672,223, forward strand.
CCCTCCGGACGGAGGCGACAGTGGTTGGGAGGAGGAGGAGGAGCCCACCGGGCAGCCCCTCCAGGAGGAGGAGGACCGCGCCGTCCCACACTCTGGGACGAGCGGCAGAGCGCCGGTGATCCCAGCCAGCCTCCAGGACCACGTGGTTCCCCAGGCACCAATAACCATGAGTGGGGCTTGCGCACTGGGGACTGGGGAACTGGGGGAGGGCTTTCCAGTGCTCTTCCAAGGATGGCTGTGGGAAGCGCTGGCTAGGGAGGCTGCAGGCTGGATGGCGGCAAGCTTATTCCAGCCAAGCCTGCGGGACTTGGGAGGTGCGGAGCAAAGGGGAGGAGAAGGGATTCCCTCCTTCCCCAGGGCAATCGGCAGCACCAGTGCCGCGGCGGAGCAGAGGGGAGGGGAAGGGATTCCCTCCTTCCCCAGGGCTATCGCCAGCCCCACAATCACCGGCACCAGCGCCGCAGCGGCCACAGCCCCGGACAGGGAACCCATTGTAGCCATGGGGTTCCCCCCGTGATACCTCCAGAGGCGCCCCAGTCCCCAACCGCCCCCCCCAGCCTGACAAGACTCAAGCCCAGCCACCCAGGAAGGGGGGCAAGGGCAGCGGGCCCAGTAAGGGAAAGTGCCCGCGACCCAGGGGCACTGCGCAGGGGGTGGGCGATGGTTCAGCGGTTCTGGATTCCAGCAACACCGGAGAACCAAGCGACAAACAAGGTGCCCGGCCTACCAGACCCCTCAGTGAGGATGAGGAGGAGCATTGGGAGGAGCCTGGTGGCCAGCCCAATCCCCCCAGGAAGAGGGCAAGAACCGACAGGGGGCAGAGGATCCACAGGAAGAGGATATTGTATCCCTCCTCTCATCCATGGGGGAGGATTCCGAGGCATCAGACAGGGAGGAGGGAGAGCTCTCCGAGGATGAAGCTGAAGACTCCTCTCCGATACGCCCATCGGCGCACCATTTTTCTCCAGAGGATTTTACTGTTCTGTTAAAGAAGGCAGTGAGGACATTAGGACTTACTTTGCCTAAGGCGCAACAATCCCAGGTGGATCCTGATCTCCCAGAGATATCTGACGAGTTCTTCCCGGATGCCCATCTGCAGGCCATGGAAATGCCAGTGCCGGCTACGCTGATGCGCTTAATCTGTGATGAATGGAGGGCACCGGCAGTGGCCAGGCCACAACCGGCCCTGGCTAAGAAACTGTACACTCTGCCCAGGAAAGTGATGGGGAAACTACAAGTCCCATTGATCGACGTCCCGGTCTCTGAACTGGTCTCATCTGTGATTTTTTGTAAGGACGGAGAAGAGACCCTGAAGGTTCCGGAGGACAGATGGATGGACCTGGCGCTAAGACGAGCCCATGAGGGGCTCTCGTTGGCCATCCTGTCTGCGTTCCTAGCGGACAGCACCCTGGATTCAGTTTAGTTCTGTGCCAGAGCACAAGCAGCGACTGTAGCGGCCAGGAGGCAAGTGTGGCTAAAGTCATGGAATGCAGACTTCAAGTCAAAGCAGAACCTGGTATCGTCGCCTTTCTTGGGGGAGAAGCTATTTGGGGAATCTCTGGAGCCTGTCCTAGTAGAGGATAAGGACAAGAAGAAGACGCTGGTGTCAGCCCGCAAGAGAAAGGACAGAAGGCCTTCCAGACGATACCGGTCCTTTCGAGCATCGGGAACCCACCATGGTTCTGGCCTATCCCCGAATCAGGCGGGTGCCAGGGAGTTTAAACCCTCGAGACCCCGCTGGGGAGACAGGTATCATCGTAGAAACCATCAAGGAGGCTCTGGGAAGTCAGGACAATCCCAGTCTTCTAAGCCATAACAATGACAATCCACCCCCTGTGGGGGGCAGACTGCAGGCCTTCGTGGGGGCTTGGGAAAACTCTACCTCAGACAGATGGGTCTTGGAGTCAATCCAACATGGATACCAGATAGAGTTCTCCCAAATTCCTCCACGGTGGTTCATACCTACCTCAGCTCACAAGACCAGGGCAAAGCAACAGTTGATGGCAGAGGAGATTTGGCATTTATTAAGCATGGGAGCCACAGAGGAAGTACCAGCGCTCCAATCGGGCAAAGGCTGTTACTCCATCTTGTTCCTGGTCCCAAAGAAAAACAGCGCATGGAGAGCGGTCCTCAACCTTAGAGGGGTAAACAGGTTCGTGCGGAAGTGGAAATTCAGGATGGAAACCCTGAGGCACATTCTGGAGACTATACGTCCCGGGGATTACTTAGCCTCCCTGGATCTACAGGATGCGTAACTCCACATCCCAGTACATCGGGACCACCACCAATTTCTTTGCTTCTGTTACAACGATGAGCATTTCCAGTACAAGGCCCTTCCCTTCGGACTCTCTTCGGCACCCAGAGTCTTTAACAAGATCCTGGTGGCCTTAGTAGCATGTTGGCGATGCTTAGGAATACATGTTTATCCCTACTTGGACGACCTCCTGATCCGATCTCCATCCAGGCCCAGGGCAGAGAGAGAGGTCGACATAGTGATACAATCCCTCCAGGACCACGGGTTTCAGGTCAACCTCGAGAAGAGTTCTCTGGTTCTAGGGCAGTGCATCCAACATCTGGGGACACTACTAGACTCAGTAGAGGGAAAGGTACACCTGACACTGGACCAAGTCAACTCGATATGGAGGGCTGCCCAGAAGGCATTGTCAGCACAAAGGACGGACATCATGCATTTGGCACATCTGCAAGGTCTCATGATAGCGGCCATAGAATGCCTGCCATGGGCGCGTTTTCACGCAAGGAGTCTTCAATGGTTCCTGCTACCTTTTCAGGATCAGATAGCCACCAAACACCATCAAGTGGTGAGATTACCCCGAGAGGTCGTGGCGTCCCTTCAATGGTGGCTGTCGTCAGCAATCCTCAAAGGCCGGAAATTGTGGCACCAGGACAAGGTGCAGATCACCACAGACGCCAGCCTGCGGGGGTGGGGTGCACATTGCGGATCCCATCTGGTGCAGGGCAGGTGGTCGGTGGAAGAGGCCATGCACAGCATCAACTGGCTAGAACTCAGAGCAGTCAGACTAGCTCTCTTAACCTTTACAGATCTAGTCAGGGGCAAGACAGTGCTGATCCGCATCGACAACGTCACAACGAAGGTGCACATAAATCGCCAGGGAGGATCCAGGTTGCAAGCCCTCATGAAGGAGGTGGCATGCTTATTCAGTTGGGTGGAGACGAACCTTGTGGCGATATCGGTGGAGCACCTTCGGGGGTGCTCAACTAAAAAGCCGACTGGCTCAGCAGATCAGATATTGACCGGGGGAGTGGAGTCTTCATCAGGGTGTGTTCGAGGATATCACCCGGACTTTGGGACATCTGGTGATAGACCTCTTTGCGACTCCAGAGAACACTAAACTGCCTCGTTTCTTCTCCAGATACCTGATGGAGGGAGCGGAGGGCATGGATGCCCTAACGTCCCCCTGGCCGAAAGGACTTCTGTATGCGTTCCCCCCAATCCCTCTGATACCCAGAGTGATCACCAAGGTAAGAGCGGAGAAGGCGGAGGTCATCCTTATCGCCCCAGAATGGACCCGAAGGGCCTGGTTCCCAGACATCGTCGACCTACAGGTAGCCTCGGCCAAGATCCCGCTGTGAGACGATCTACTGGTCCAAGGCCAGGTTCACCACCCCGATCCTGCTTGGCTACAGCTCCGCGCGTGGAGATTGAACGGCAGATGTTAACCTCAAGAGGCTATTCTTGCCCGATGGTCGGAACGATTCTTGCCCGATGGTCGGAACACATATATGAGTACACCTTTCGGGTATTTCGGAGGTGGTGCAGACGCAAGGGTCAGGACTTCCAGCAGGTTTCAGTGCCTATCCTGGATTTCCTCCAGGACGGAGTCGAGACAGGTCTTCGACCAAATACAATAAAGAGACAGGTGGCGGCAATAACCTCCTTTTTGCCTCCCGAAAAGGCTGTGGAAGTGTCATCACATCCTCACCTCTGGAGATTTATTAAAGGCCTCGCCAACCTAGCTCCTCCAACGGTCCATAGATTTCCATCCTGGGACCTACATACAGTCCTGAGGGCATTGACAGTTCGCCCATTTGAGCCGTTGAGAGAAACCTCCCTGAAATGGCTGACATGGAAAGTGCTTTTTCTGGCAGCAATCACGTCAGCGCGAAGAGTATCAGAGCTGGCGGCATTATCGACTCGACGGGATCTCAGCATCTTCAGGCAGGACTCGGTGGTCTTAAGGTTGTGACCAGACTTTAGACCGAAGGTCAAGTCAGTTTTTCACAAATCACAGGAGGTGGTCCTCCCTTCCTTTTGCCCAAATCCAGAAAGGGAATTGGAAAGGATTTGGCACACACTGGACGTGCGCAGGGCCCTCAGAATATACAGTAAACGAATGGCCCCAATACGACTCTCAGAATCTTTATTTGTTTCTCCTCACGCGAAATACTTGGGGAGGAAGGTTTCACCATCCACCCTTGCACGTTGGATCAAATGCTGCATCGTGTCGTGCTACGAAGCTCAGAATAAACCAGTTCCAGAGAGGAACCTTGCTCACTCCACTAGAAGCGCGGCGGTCTGGGAGAAGGATGCCTCCCTGGAGGAAATATGCAGGGCAGCAGCTTGGAAGTCCCCATCAACATTTGTACGACATTACAAGTTGGATAAGTTCCAATCAGCGGAGGCTGCGTTTGGCAGACGAGTCTTGCAGAGGATTGTACAGGTCCAGAGTTCATGAGGCTCGCCTTGCCCGCCCTGCCTTCGAAGCTTTAGGAAATCCCAAGCATGCGGATTCTCTGGAGCCCTCTCCACTGGGAAAAGGAATGTTGGTCGTACCTGTGATACGTTCTTTTCCAGTGAAGAGGCAAACAGCATCCGGCCCACCCTGGGTGAGCGATTTAGAAGGACATTACCTGGGTGGGGGGGAACAAGGATCATCACGGACTTTGGAACTGGGAGACACCAAAGTCTACAAGATTATGGACTATGGCCAAAGGCGTCAGGCTACAGGTCACGAGGCTGTGGTATGAACTGGCCAACAGAGGGGTTGTCCCTCCCAGGGGACACCTCTGGTGGTCAGCTTTTCAAAATAAAAGTCTCTGTTACCTGCCTACCGGGAGCAAGTAGGAGGGACAACCCAAGCATGCGGATGCTCTTTGCCTCTTCATTGGAAAAGAACGTATCACAGGTAAGACCAACGTTCCTTTTCTCAGCATGGGCCCCAAAGCAACTTACAATAACAAAAAACAAAGTTCAGCTAAATCTTATTTTTCAAAAGTTTTTAAAAAATTAAACAAACAAATATATAGAAAACCATATAAAAACAATTTAAAACATAATGTAAAAGTTAAAAGCACAGCACACCACAATGAAAGCTCCTATCTGGGCATGATTTAAGAACCAAAGACCTGCCTAAATAAAAAGGTGTTTGCCTGCCAACTGTCAGAAAAGAGGTCAGGGGGCCAACTGAACTTCCCATGGGAGGGAGTTCCACACCCTGGGAGCAGCCACTGAGGACGGTGTAGGCATCATGCTGGTGGCTGATCCTGTTCTAGTCCAGACCTGCAGAACCACTAAAGATCCCTACCCTGAACAGGAGGTAGGGGGCCACAAATCAAACCAGCGGCCCTTTGTGGTTTTGTTTGTCTGTTTTGTTTTTCAAGAGCTGGACATTATGATCCTGCTAGATGAATTTCTGAACTGTAAGTGTTTCTTCTATCCTCTGAAACATATTCAGTGGTAGCTATGTTGGCTATGCAGCAAAATGTAACAAAATCCAAAATCCACAAAAGAGCGATACTTTTATTGGAGCAACTAAAAAGCACAAAATACATCATGCAAGCTTTCGAAGCTTCATCAGACATAAATGTTAGAAATCATACAGGAAAAGAACAGTGACAATGTTAGAATTGCAGGCTTACATTTTGTTGCATATGTGAAATTATATCATCAGTGTATAAAAGAATAGAAATCTTCTTTGACCCAACTGCAGGTGGAAAAAATTCTGGGCCAGGCAATGCTGGAATTATGTCATTCAGATATAAATTAAAGAGTGATGGTGCCTATGTTGCATATGTTATTTCTGTTGTCATTTAAGATGGTCTAGAGAGATATGGATGTAGGCACTGCAGCTTCTTTTGTTAATCTCACTCCCTTTGGTCTATTTGACTCTGGCTTTGCAGCCCACAAAGCAAGACGGTGTTGTGGCAAAGGAGGTCTAATTTTAGAACTGCATGGTTCATGGCTGGGAATGACAAGTTCCAGTAGCACTTTCTTCTCACTTCCTTTTTCGCCTCTCCTTTAGGGCGACTCAGATCAAGACTTACTCTTGGGACAATGCTCAAGTTATCCTAGTTGGGAACAAGTGTGACCTGGAGGATGACCGAGTGATACCCACCGAAGATGGGAAGAGGCTGGCTGATGATCTAGGTTTGTCCCGACTACTCCTATTGACACACAGCTCCAGTTGATCTCCCTCCCCTCCACCAAAGCAACAAGTCCCCACACACACCTTCCTGCTTCTCTCTTTCTCCCTTTTTTGTTTTCTCAATTCTTTTTCTTCTTCCAGGTTTTGAGTTCTTTGAGGCCAGTGCCAAGGACAACATCAATGTCAAGCAGGTCTTTGAGCGCTTGGTAGATATCATCTGTGAGAAGATGAACGAGAGCCTGGATCCTAGCCCTGGCATGACCAGCAACAACCACAAGAACACGGCACTGAATGAGACCCCAGCTGCACAGTCCAGCAGTTGTTCTTGCTAGATGGGACTTTGCCCACCCTCTTGGACCCTGCAGCTCGCTCCTCATTGTCCCACCTAAGTAGGGAGGAAGGCTCAGCAGTTGCCCATCTCTTCTCCCATCTGCTGGTTGGCTGATTTGCTCTGTTTGCCTCTGGCTCTGCCTGTTTGGCCCCTGACAGCATGTGCCAGTTGCCTGGTGCCCCCTTTCTTCCCTATGTAGCATGATTGGGCTTTTCTAGCCAATAAGCATGATTTCTTTGACACATCTGCACTCACACTCCATGCTTCAACATAACAACCTGCTTTTCCAACCCAAGTGGTTTAGAGCCGGCTCTGAGCTAATAAAGGCCTTTCTCTCAACTTTCTAGCAGGGCTCCCATGGAACTGCAGCTATTTGCAATGCCAACTGTCTGACTTTTTTTACTGGACAGCTCAGTGACTGGAAGGCTGGCACTCTTTTTCTGCCAATTGCAGCCTTCTGTGAGCTTCTCCACTGTTTAAACAATAATAAATCCCAGTGGCAGTTTGATGATGGGTATCCTCATTCTCCAACTCCTTAAGAACTGGGCGGAGTGTGAGTGAAATACAGCTGGACTAGTGGTGGGCTGACAGAGGGACCTGTTCTTTTTAGAATAGTGTATAGTGAAGTGGATGCTGCTTTCTCAGAAAACACTGGTTTCACCCCTCATGGGTGTATAAGGATCAGACTGGCAAATAAGATAACTGGGCACTGTGCCTCTTCCCTGCTTCTTCTCCATTGAATGATATGAGAGGTTACTCTCATATCCACTTGACCCATCTGGTTTTCTGTTCAGACATTACCAGTAGAGTAGTGAAGCCAGGGCTTGCTCCAGAACATTTTGATTAGCAGGGACAATGACATCATCTCCATCTCACTTTCAGACTTCAGACTTTCTGGCCCCCTCTGAGTTTAGCTGCAGTCCACAAAGTAGCTGGGAGTGATGGATTTTTCCAGCAACAATATATTGTTATGAGCTATTCCCATCATAATGTAAGGTGTGTTTAGGTGGCTTAGTCTTGAGTGGGCAATGAAGACCCATTAATGATACAAACGTTTTGGTCCTTATGGAGATTAAAACTGTTGGAATTGGTTTGTTTGTAGGGATCAACCCCATCACCTGCCTTTTGGGACCCTATGGAGGGCTACAGGCTGTGGAGACTCTCTTCACCACTACACAATTGATTCAAGTCTATGGGAGTAGCAGTTGTGTTGAAGTGATGCATGCAGACTTGGTTGGCAGTTTCCAAGTGGTGTGATTTTAGGCTTTGGGCTTGTCTTCAGTTGGCCACCTTAGGACAATCAAGGTTTAGGCAAAAAGACATGGAATCTTGAAACACATGACCTCTCTTGGAACCTCCTCTTTAAATTTCTTAATACAAGTGTTAGATGTATTTGATTGCCCATTCACAAAATGTTTGTTCCCAAGATCTATGATGGAGGCGTAATATAAGAACCCCATCTGCTTTGATCCTTCATTATACAAAGACTCTGTGATCATCATGGCGCCATTATTAGAGTACAGGTAGAATTCATGAAAGCTGAACCCTTACACATTTTCTCCATATGCCCACAGTTCTTGAGAATCAAGGGAAGAAGCAATTGTATTACATCTATCCTCACCCCAGGTGTTTTTCACATGACAAGAAAGTGTGAAATTTATCAGAAAGGTGGGGGAGCACCCAAAGTCTTGTTGTAAGTCTTGTCACAGAATATGAGCTGACTCATATGAGCTGACTGGGGATGGAAGAGAGATTTGAGGAAACCACTTTGCCAAAATAGGACAGATGAAACTGCTGCAAATCCAATAAAAATGAAGCCAGCTACCCACCCCCCAAATAAATCTTTATTTCTTACCTGATTTAAAGGAACTCCTTCTCAAGGAATGTAAACTCATATAATTTATTTCATGTATTGATTTTATGTTTAACTTCAATTTTGTCGAATTTATGGGAATGCATTTCTGAAATAAAGTTGTGGACGTCATTTTGTGGAGCAGAAAGATTCTAAAATAAAGTACATTTTTAAATAATGGTGCACTCCTTAGAAAGAAAGATTTAAGGTGTCTAAAGGGTTTATAAGGAGGTTATCACATGGGCCCTTGTAAACCGTTTCTGTCCCGGTACCCCACCCCACCTGGCCCACTCCCGTCCCTGTAACAGTTTTTTTTTTTTTTAAATCCACACACATACATGATCGCGCCATGAAAACTGCTCCCCCTCCACTCCGGCATCCCAGGAGGCAATGGGGCTCTCAGCGAGCCCCATTCAATTCCTGGTAACAAAATCCAGGTCATTCTTGTGAGAGAACGATCACTTGGGAAATTTAATAATAAAGAATAACACATCAAAATAAAAAAACCAAGCCCCAAAACACACATTACAAACCCCAAGTAACCCGGGGAGGGGGGGAAAGGGTGACACTTACCTGGATGTCCCAATTCTACCCAGAAGTGTTCTGGCATGAACCTCCCGGTGACGTCACATGACGCTGGCATTGCGCCAGCATAACTGGTCATCTTTTCACTCGCCCGTCATTACGTTACTATAACGGAACAGGCTTCTTATTCACGGATTTTCCTGTGAATAAGAGGAAGCGGGGGGGGGGAACAGAAGCAGAACAGGAGCACCACAGGACAGGGATGACATCGTGTAAAAGGTAAGCCTTTTAGCAGTATCCTTTCATCCCTATCCTGGGATGTTTTCCCTGCCTGATAATCTCCTTTGGCAGCTTAGGTTTCTGCCACACTAGGGTTGTTTAGAGCTGCTGAGATGATTGCTTTTCTGTACCTAGCTAGAATCAGAATTAAAAGGGAGAATTCACCCAGTATTTAATACAGTGCTGTACAGTATTCTGAAATAGTGCCCATGTTGTCCAGGATCCATTTGCAATGTTCACTCACAAGCGAATTTGATTTGGCAAAGATCCTCTGCAATTCTGACTAGATGTTCTCCAGCTTTCCATTTCCCTCACTTGTATTGCGTCTTATTCTATGTAACAGCAGCATTACTTTTGAATAACCTCTTAATTTTACCTTCAGTTTTAGTTCCTGCATCACAGGGGTGGTTGTGCTTTGATTAGTTATTTAGTGATTGGTTTATTTTCATTTTCTTCCTTGCATATGAGAGCCAGTGTGGTGTAGTGGTTTGAGTGTTGGACTACAGCTATGGAGACCAGGGTTTGAATCCCCACTCATACATGGAAACCCACTGGGTGACTTTGGGTAAGTCACACTCACTCAGCTTCAGAGGAAGGCAAAGGCAATCCCCCCCACCCCGAACAAATCTTGCCAAGAAAACCCCATGAAGGGTTGGTTGCCTTAGGGTTGCTGTTAAGTTGGGAACGACTTGAAGACACACAACAACAAAACAGCACTACATAACATAAAAAAAAGAAACTACAATAATTAAAGCTCCCCATCCCTTGGGAAAAAAACTGATGTTAAGAGAGTTAAGCTATCATCAGTCAGGCTACCATACTCAATAGGAACTAGAAGATGCAAGAATGAAGTTTTAGATTAAAGACATGGAGGTTCACAAAATCCTCATTGCATTTTGGCAATTCTCATGGGAGAGACTGATAGTGCAGTTCCTCTTTCCTGCATTCTCCTGCATACAACTGGCTCTGAAAGAAAATACTGTAAAAGGAAAACACTGGAGTGCAATGTTTTGGTAACATTGTCTGGATTATCCATTAAAAATGCATTATTAAAAGATGGGCTTTCCAGAGCAGGCTACTAGCGTGGAAGCAACCTTGGTGAGGGCAAACCTTTTGAAGGGATCCAACGTCTGGCAAAAGTGAAAGAAGACACAAGGTAAATGAAAACTAGGTAGTGAAAACTGCAGTTGGCAGAATGGGCTGAAAGGACCAAAATGGAAGATACTGAATGTATCTGTAATGAATATTTATTTATTTATTTATTTATACCCCGCTCTTCAGCCAGAAGGCTATCAGAGCAGCTTACAAATTATTTTAAGCAACAGCAATTTACACATCTACACTGCATTTAGCAGTTTCCAATGTGTGTTAGCTGATTGCCCCCACAAGCTGGGTACTCATTTTAATGGCCTACGAAAGGATGGAAGACTGAGTGAACCTTGGAGCCCTCTGGAATTGAACTTGCAATGTGGTGACTTGCAGTACTGGCATTTAACCACTGCGCCACCAGGGCTCCTGTATCTGTATCTGCATAGCAAACTGGCACCCCTGATTGCCAGGGTTCGTTTAAGAAAGGGGGAGCACTTTTAAGTACTGCCTTTGCAATTCTCCAGATAGCTTAAATACTTTGCTGAGAAAGAGATACATGTAATTATATATCCAGCTTGTCTGTATTTGCAGTATCTAATATTACAAAATATTACAATAAATTTAGACAGGGAAAGCAGAGGAAGGCATTTTGGAATAATCTCCCTGGAGCAGTTAAACAGTGTCTCATTGTATTCAGGACACAGTTGGGTACCTCTCCACAGGATATTTTAGAGTTCTTATTCTGGTGCAACAGTTGTGTTTGGGAATTGGGAATATTTTCCTCCATCTTCCATCTTTGGTTCTCTTCAATCCCATCTGAAACATCATTAGGGCTGCTATAATACCCCAATGAAATTGGAAAACCCAAGAGAAGTGTGCAAAGAGGCCAAAGGCTCAGAGGTGGTTATTCTGTTCCATGTCACGTTTATTCTATAGTGAGAGCAAGCAAAGCCCACTTGGCATACACTTTTTATCATTTTCTTATTGTCATCTCCCTTCTGAGCAAAGTAAGCAGATCTAGGAGCAAGAGGGAACAGGCATATAATACATAGGCTGCTGTGCAACTTCAACACAGCAACATTCCAGTCATATGGTACATCTTAAGTGTTAAAGATTTCTTGTACTTGAAGACATGGGACATAGTACATATGAAGACATAGTTCACACAACCTTATGCTGAAATTAATGGGTTAATCTACACTGTGCCTTTATACTGAAATAAACAATCATAGCTGTGTTTTTGAAAATTAAAGATTTCTGTTAAGTACACAAGTCTCCATTTTCTAATTTCATCTTTCCAAAAGTCAAAAAGACCTAACAATAAGGGGAATTGGGCAAAGGGCCTGCCTGCAATTTATTTATTTGAATGTATGCAATGTACTCAGATTCTACATGACTAAAAACCTGTTTGTCAACTAAGCTAAAGAAAACAATCTCATATTACTTACTGATGGTGGGATGTGTGTGTGTTTTGGCAGGACTCTAAGGACAGGGATCTACAGCAATAATCATTTTAATGGCAAGGTAAATGCCACAGTTTTTACCCACAGCTGTCGTTTGGTAATTTAGTGGAGCAGTAATTCAACTAGTGTAGGCAATCTCCTGCTCCCACCACTTTATATAGAAAATCTATAGAAGGACCACACAGCACATATCACCTGAGGTGCACAGTAGAGAAGTGGTACTGAGTACTTGATCCTCTACTGTACAAAAATATTTGCTAGCTGGGTAAGTTTCTGAGTGAGGGCCAAAGAGCTCTGAAACTTAAGAGATTTTTGAATTAAGACTGCTTCTTGTACTTTCTTATTTTCTGCCAAACTTGGATTTATATAGTTATCGTCTGCTGGATGTGGTTACACTCCCTCTGAAAACTCAGATTTGCAGGTTGGGTAGGATTCAGATGTGAGCTTGGATGCCTAAGTATCAACAGTGGCTAAGAGTGTATTTATACAGTTAAAATTAGTGTGCCAACTGTGGCCATTCTGGAGATGTCTGATCTAGCTGCAAGGACACATGTTTTTGTTAGAAATCTTAGGAGTTGTCAGGCCTGGATGGCAGACTGCCAAGAAATACCAGGTACTGTAGGCTGTATTTCAGAGGAAGGCAATGGCAAAGCACCTCTGAGTACACCTTGCCTAAGAAAGCCCTACAAAATTCAGGGGATTGCAATGAGTCAGCAGACAATTTGAAGAAATATACAGGGCCGGTTTAAGGAATTTTGGGGGCCCCTGCAATGCTTTATTTTGGGGGCCCCATATGTTTATCTCAGGTCAACGTAACCTAACCTATTCACAGTACAGGATGTTCAGATTACAGTAGGACCCCCGTATCCACAGATTCATTATCCAGGGGACACAAAACAGCACACCTACCACAGAGTCTTCCTAGAAAATGTGTCCTCCCTAGCCATTTTCTAGGCCCTCCAAGGCAACTCTATGGTATTTTAAACCTGAAGTCCCATTACTTTCAATTATGTTCACTATTATCCAGTTTTCAGAATCCTTGCCTGCACAGAACCAATCCCCAGTGGATAAGGGGGGCCTACTGTATTACATAATTTGCAACCAATAATTTAGTTTAAAAAGATATAGGCACTAACATAATATTTGTTAATTAGCAATTAACGTAATGGTGTAGATTTCCTAAAAAAAAAAAAAAAAAAAAAAAGGAAGTGTGCACTGCAAGCTAAACATGAGTTAGCAGTGTGATGCAGCAGCAAAAAAATGCCAATGCGATTCTAGGCTGCATTAATAGGAGTACAGTGCCTAGATCAAGGGAAGTAATATTGCCACTGTATGCTGCTCTGGTCAGATGTCACCTGGAATACTGTTTCCAGTTCTGGGCACAACAATTCAAGAAAGATATTGAGAGGGATGGTGGGAGGTCTGGAAGCCATGATGCCCTATGAGGAGCGGCTTAGGGAGCTGGGTATGCTTAGCCTGGAGAAGAGAAGGTTGAGAGGTGACATGAGAGCCATGTTTAAATATTTGAAGGGATGTCATACTGAGGATGGAGCAGGCTTATTTTCTGCTGCTCCAGAGACTAGGACACGGAGCAATGGGTTCAAACTACAGGAAAAGAGATTCCACCTGAATATTAGGAAGAACTTCCTGACAGTAAGAGCTGTTTGGAAGTGGAATACACTGCCTTGGAGTGTGGTGGAGTCTTCTTCTTTGGAGGTTTTAAAGCAGAGGCTGGATGGCCATCTGTCATGAGGGCTTTGATGGTGTGTTCCTGCAGGACAGAAGCCAATTGGATGGGATGGCTGTTGGGGTCCCTTCCAGCCCTATGATTCTAGGCTGCGTTCAGAGCCTGGAAAAGGTACTCTTGGATTACACCTCCCAGAATCCCCCTGCCAGCACCCTTCTCAAGGTCTGGTTGCATTGTTCCTTTTCCAGCATTCTCTGGGGTCCACAACGTCCTCACAGGGGGTCCACAAAGGCTTGAAGGCTGCTTGTCCCACCTCCTCCCTGCAGTGGAGCAGCCACATGACAGGAACGAAAGCAAAGGCTGGCTGGCTGGCTTGGCCTGCACATTGCCATTCAATCCACTCCAGCCACAAACTTGCAGGAAGAAGCAAGAGTGCCTCTGAGGGAAAGTTTAATGGATGGTGTAATTGTATTGTTGTTGTTGTTAGCTATTATTATTAGCTATTATTGTTAATATTATTAGGGTTTTAAATCTTGAGTTAAGTCTTGAGACAACAAAAAATTTAAAGGGGGTCCCTGGTAAAGAAAAGGTTAAGAACCACTGCTCTACCCAAAGGCTCTCACATAACACTAATGGGATACTGGTGTGTTTTAGTGACAACAATAAAACCATTGTTCCCAGTTATATTACTCCAATGTTTTATTTATGTTCTTTATATTCTTCTGTTAAAAAGAGCTAGAGTGTTGTAGAATTTCAGCATTGCACTATGACTGTGAAGATCAGGGTCTGAATCCTTAATCAATCATGAATACCCACTGGGTGACCTTGGGCAAGGTAGCCAAAGGCACACCCCCTTTGAACAAACCTTGCCTAGAAAACCCCATGGCACGTTTGCCTTAGTCAGAAATGACTTGAAGGTGCACAGGCAAACACACACAAATTCCTTTTGCAGGCTGAACTCAGTTGGCAGCAAGGAGAGGAAGCTGAAGAAGACCAAGGGGAAAGGGAGGGAAGAGAAAAGAGGCATGTTAAGAGCAGGTGGAAAGATGGATTCAGGGGATCTATGTGGAAGGAAGGAAAGGGAAGAAAGAAAGAAAGAAAGAAAGAAAGAAAGGAGAGAGAGAAAGTCAGAAAGGAAGGAAGGAAGGGAGAGATGGGGGATAAAAAGTGAGAAAGAAGGGAGAGAGAAAAGAAAGAAAGAAAGAAAGAAAGAAAGAAAGAAAGAAAGAAAGAAAGAAAGAAAGAAGCCCTTTCTGAAGAGAGAGGAAAGAGATGCCTCCCCCCCCTCACACAACACACACACACACTCACCTTCTGCTGGCTGGCTGGCCTTTTGACAATGATTCTGGCAGGAGGGGGCAAGTGAGTAGCAAACTCCCTCCAGAATCAGTTTCGCTTTCTATTTGGGAGACGCTGTTGTTGTTTTTTTTAAGCCAGCAGGAGATTTTTGCAGAAGGAGAGTTAGGACGGGTGGGGCCCCTGGCTGGATGCCCCCCCCCCGCAAATGCTGATTTGGCAGACTGGTTAACCCGGCCCTGGGCATATACACACACTCTGCATGTGACTGCCTTGGGAAAGTGTTCAGAAATATCAGTAGTCCAAGATGTTGTGGCCAGACTACTGACTGGAGCTGCTTACAAGGAGAACAAAAACTCCATGTTATGACACCTTCACTCATTATTAGTCTGTTTCCAGGCATGATTCAAGGTGCTGGTCATTACCTATGAAGCTTTATATGGCTTGGGTCCAGATTACCTGCAAGACAGTATCTCCTCTTGTGAGCCTGCATGAGTTTTGAGATCTTTGAGAGAAAACTTTCTCTCAGTAACAGGAGGCTAGGCTGGCCCCCTCTCTGCTCTCAGTCCACCAGTAGCCAAATACTTTTTTATTCAGATATTTGACCACTAACTGCTGCTGTGGGAGGGTCTTTTAATGGTGAGTGCTATATTCTTTCCTTTACATGTTATGTACTTGGCACTTATAAATTATTTTAATGCAGTTCTTGAACATGTGGCTGCCTTCATAAAGTGTTTGAAAACATCAATGTGCCAAGATTCTAATAATAATAATAATAATAATAATAAAATTTATTTATATCCCGCCCCTCTGCGAGCAATCGGGGCGGCTTACAACAATAAAATAGTACACAGTATAAAAATAAAAATTCTATTTTTATATGATAGCTTTTTTTTTTTAATATTATCTCTGATTGGTTTTTCACTGTAGTCTGTTTAAACTCACATGGTCTTGCACTGGAAGAAAAGAAAAGTATACAGCAAAGAATAAAACTAATCAGCTTGCCAACAATTTTGCGTATGTGTCAAGGTCACACACCTCATCATGATTTGGGAAACCTTTGAAAAACAGGCTGAGTCAAGGTATGATCAAGGCTGTTTTCGATCATTCTCCTTGAAAAGATAATACACACTGTTGAAAAATATTCCCAAAAGTAACTGTTGTTACTAATACAACATTAACAAAATGATCTTGTATGGCATGGGGACTCAGACTGGTTCATATTGGCTGACAAATGTCTTATATTGAATTATTGCTTATGTTCAGCTTGCTCACTGCTTTTCCACATTTTGGTTGGTCTTAATAAAGGTATTGCTCAACTGTTGCTTCTTTAATATTTTCCACATTAAACTATTCAAAAATGACTTAGACATATGAATAATAGATCACTAAAGCCTATACTTAATTGGAAAAAGCTCATCGTTAATTATCAATAGACTAACAGCAGGAGCAATACAAGGCACTGTTGCAGAGGTCATAGCCTCCATGGGAAGTACATCAAATTCCCCAGCTCGCATGCCCGTGTCAATCAAGCTTGGTACCATATATACTCTATGTGTGTGTATCTGTGTGTGTCTGTGTGCGTGCATGTATGTCTGTATACACACACACACACACACGGAGAATAACTTTTATTTTTGAGGGTCCTCAGATAGACATTTGAATGAGGAACTGGTGAAAGTAGTTTCGGGATGAGTTTCTGTAGTATGCAGATAAGTGGTTTCAAGATAAGAACCTTTGTAAGACACAAGTAAGTGGCTGCCAGGTAAGAAGCTGTGGTGGGGATAGACTGGGATATTTAGACTCAAGGAGCAGGAAAAAACAAAAATAAACCAATATTGGGGAAGTGCCTGAGGAGGTCAGAAAGGGTGCTTAGCATCAGCCACCCCTAGGTTTCTTCGCCATGCCAACATGCCTAGCTTTCTCTTTGTAGAAATGCTCATTTCCCAGCTCCCAATCTTTTGCTGCTCAAGACTGTCCTGGATATCTTCCCAGCTCTGGCAGACAGGCAAGGCAGCAGGCAAGCTGCTACATGAGTCCTGGGAAACAGCCTCTGCTCCCTTCCAATTGATAAACAGAGGCTGGATGGAATCTGTCAGGAATGCTTTGATTGTGTATTTCTGCATGGCAGGGGGTTGGACTAGATGGCCTTGTGGTCTCTTCCAACTCTATGATTCTATGATATTCAAAGGAAAGGTCTGCACCACTTCTGCCATCTTGCAGCTTCTGACCCCCAAGTGTTCCCCTTTAGAGCCAATCAGTGGTCTTTTGGCTCCTCTCCCCTGCAGAGGCTTTAACTGAAACTGAAACCAGAAACAGGCTCTTCTATATTCCTGAGCCCAGGGAGCTGGGAGCAGGCAAGGTGGCACCAACACGGGCACCAACAACAGTGGGCATAAAACAATGTCCTCAGTTTAGCTGCTTCTGGAGAAAGCCTTCTGATATTTGTAAGGTCTTCACCTTAACTGGACTGCAACTCCCATCATCCCTTATCATGGCACTATGGGAATTCCAGTTCAGTAATTTAGTGTCGAGGAACCACATATTCCTCAACCCTGTCACCTCAAGAGAGACACTGTGTTGTATAATTAAATTCACATCCATGTTCAAGCACTACTGAGTGATCAAACTCACTGCATGACCTTAGGCCAGTTACTCTCTCACAGCCAAACCTCACAGGGGTTTTGTGAGAATAGCATGGGGAAGAAGAGACCAACATACATCCCTGTGAGCTCATTGGAAGAAAGACAGAAATATCGTAAAACTGACCCCAAAAACAGACAAATCAAAAACAGACAAATTCAAAAAGGATATTGACAAATTGGAGCGTGTCCAGAGAAGGGCAACTAAAATGGTGAAAGGTCTGGAAACGATGCCTTATGAGGAGAGACTTAGGGAGCTGGGTATGTTTAGCCTGGAAAAAAGACGGTTAAGGGGCAATATGATAGCCCTGTTTAAGTTTTTGAAGGGATGACACGCTGAGGATGGAACAGGCTTGTTTTCTGCTGCTCCAGAGACTGGAACACGGAGCAATGGGTGCAAGCTCCAGGAACAGAGATTCCACTTCAACATTAGGAGGAACTTTTTGACAGTAAGAGCTGTTTGGCAGTGGAACACACTCCCTCGGAGCGTGGTGGGGTCTCCTTCCTTGGAGGTCTTTAAACAGAGGCTGGATTGCCATCTGTCGGGGATGCTTTGATCAAGATTTCCTGCGGGGCAGGGGGTTGGACTGGATGGCCCTCGTGGTCTCTTCCAACTCTACAATTCTATGATTCTATGAAATCCTCATTATAAAATAATGATTGGCTCATGTAAGATGTTTGTCTTGTAAGATGCTGCTCTCTGGTTTTTCTTCGCAAACGAAGATTCAGGAGGGACTCATCCCGCGCTTTCTGCAAGCATGCTGATGACTAAAAAGGCCAATCTTAGATAAACAAGTCCAGTTGCAGAAAGCACAGCAGAAGGTCTCCTTGGGTGATGTTTCTGGGTTGTGATTCTTTCTGCATTGTCATTTCTCTTCAAGACTTGTTCGGCGTGAGTTCTCAAATAAGGCTGCAGCATTGTGGATAGTGCGTCTCCATGCCTCCCGATGTGAGGCCAGGGCGGACCACAGTTGGTGATCAATTTGGCCGAGCCTGAGATGTTGTTTCAGGGAGTCTTTGTATCACTTTTTTGGGGCGCCCCTCTTACGCTGACCCGTGGCGAGTTCACCGTAGAGTACTATTTTGGGGAGGCGATGGTCCTCCATCCTAGAAACATGCCCTGCCCAGCACAGCTGTGTTCTCAATATCATGGCCTCAGTGCTGGTGATCCCTGCTTGCTCAAGGACAGCAACATTTGTCACATAGTCAGTCCACTGTATATTTAGGATTGTGCGTAGACAGCGCTGATGAAAGTGTTCGAGGAGTCGTAGGTGGTGGCAATAGGTGACCCATGTTTCAGATCCATAAAGGAGAATAGACAGTACAATGGCTCTATACACACTGATTTTTGTGCTTTGCCTCAGGTGTTTAGTGCTCCAGACTCCTTTGTAAAATCTTCCAAATGCGCTATATGCCTTTGCTAATCTGTGATCAATCTCTTTGTCAATCTTGGCATCTGAGGAGATGATGCTTCCCAGGTAGGTGAACTGTTGAACGGACTTAAGCAGAGATTTGCTGATGGCAACGTGGGGATGGTGGTATTTGTCCTGTGGTACAGGCTGGTAAAGAACTTCTGTTTTCTTCAGGTTGACTTCCAGCCCAAACAGCTCTGCAGCTGTTGTGAAGAAGGAAGTTAGGCGCTGCAGAACTGCTTCTGTGTGGGCAACAAGGGCAGCATCATCAGCGAAGATCAGCTCACAGACTAGATAGTTTAGAGTCTTGGGTCCCGTCTACACGATTTAAATAATACGTACAGTGTGCGAAAGTTCGCACTTTGGTACAAACGGCCGTTCGGATGCACACGAATGCAAAAGAGGGGGCCCCCGGTTTTCCACCCTGAAATACGCACATGCGGCGTTCGGGAGGGAAAGCGGATCACGAAGAGAAATTCGTACGCTGTTCGGATGGCTGACGGGTCTGTACGGTCCGTTTGCACACATAAGAACAGGAAGTGTAATCTGATTGGCTGGCCGAGTAGAGGGGGCGGGGCTAGCACGGAGGGGAATTGGGAGTGGCATGTTGGTTTCCCGGCTAGTGAGCGTCCGGTAAGTCCGTGAATTTATATGTTTTTTTATTTTTATTTTATATTGTAAATACGGAAAACCGACTGTCCGCAAACCAGGAACCTTTAAAAAAAAATGCAGCGGGAGATTTAAAACTGCCGCTTGGCTTGCTCGCTCCAGCCAGCTTCGGGAAGAGGGAGTCATACAGAGTTTAGGGGTTTTAAAAAAATCGTATAGCCGGTTCGTATGCATACGAATGACAGGCTGTTCGTATTTTTTGCCCCCCATACGGATTTTTTTATGATTGTATAGCCGCACCCATGGTGTGAGCCCTCAGATGGCTTAAGTTAAACAAGCTACTATATACGTTACCGTACTGATGGAAGATGCTGCTAGTTACTGGATTATTCCCAGGTGTGGGAACTTAGGTTTCTGGGGGAAGGATGGGCCTCAACTGTCAAACATCAGTCAAGTTAACCTGGCTCACTTAAGGGTGAGGACTGGGCTGGCAGACCACAAAATACTGTACTGTCAGGGGAGGCTTGGGGGATAGCTAATTAGTATGTTGTTTTTCCCCTCCCTGATCTGATTGACCGAACGACCACACTACACTGTTATAGCTCTATGATTTCACTTTAACTGCCATGGTTTCATCCTATGAAATCCTGGGATTTGAGTTTAGGGAGGGGCATTTTGCATTCTCAGCCAGAGAGTTTAGCCTCACTAAACTACAAAGCCCAGAATTCCACAGGAGGCAGCCATAGCAGTTAAAGTGGAATAATAGTGCTATAACAATGTAGTGTGATATGTATGAGTAGAAGCAATCTTACCTTGGGGTTGGGGACTGCATTGTCAATCACCTACAACAAAATTAGGCATATTACAAATAAACTTTATCTTTGCAAGCTTTTACCACTTTGTCTCAGGTGAAAACTGGGACATTCCCAAGTGTTCATAATTTTGCAATTGTACCACAAACAAAGGCCCTCTCTCCTTGACAGACTACACAATCATGGGTGGCTGAAAAACTATTCTTTACCTGCTGTGGTTTCATGCATTTACTCTCTTGTGGCTTGTTTACAGCCTCTGCCTTTGTAAGCAGGCTGGGTTATGAAACTGGCCACAATATTTCTTTAAAAGCCACACTAAATAATTAATGCTTGCTAGATAAAACAAACAGCTCATACTGTTTGCTGTATCTAGTCAGGGAGAACGGAAGAGAAGCATGAGGCTGGTGTTCTGCTTTACACAGCAAAGATTTACTTTAGAATTAAATAAAGGATATGAGTTTTGACTCTTATCTTCTGCTGTTTTACATTTTTTTTGTCTTGTGCTTTAGGAAGTGATAGAGCCTGGTTTATAAAAGAATTCTAATATATTTAATATATTAAATAAGGCAGAAGTAGGTGGAGTTTCCTAATAACCCACACTGTGACTACATCCATATATCCCTGGACAGGATCTCCTTCCTTGGAGGTCTTTAAACAGAGACTGGATGGCCATCTGTCAGGGATGCTTTGATCATGATTTCCTGCGTGGCAGGGGGTTGGAATGGATGGCCCTTGTGGTCTCTTCCAACTCTACAATTCTATGATTCTATGATTCTAGGATGTTGACCATTTTGATGACACATGAGGTGGGGTGGGGGCTTTTTTGGCTTCAAGATAAGCTAGAAAAGCTCAGAACACATGGAAGCAAAATGTTTACTGGGCAGTAAAACTGCTCTGGAAATGCAATCACTGTGTTCTCATCAGACAAATAATGCTGCTGGTCTGAACCCACTGGAAGTTACCTTACTTTAACCCTTGGGGCAGTATTGCATAGATCTGTGCTCTTAAAACATGAGACAATTCAATAAATGTATATGGAACATTATTAAAAGTTTTAAAAGGAGACAGGTTTCTTGGAAATGGAAGAGAGGCAAAATGGCAACTGGATCTGCATGAAAGAGAGTGATATACTTACACAACAGAGCTGATGGAAGCTGAGTTGATGCCATGAGAAATGAAAAGGAATCTGTGACACTTTCTACTTTTATGTTTAATGTCTATACAGCCTCAAATACTCGACACTTCAGAATGAATTTGACCAATGGCCGCACTTGCATAGCCATACATCCCATTGAAAAAAACACGATTTACTTCCATACAATCATGCAAAAACTGTTCCACTTGTATTTGTGTATTTAAATGGGCAGACACTACAATAGATATCTATCTGCTTCTCCCACCCTCAAGTTTGATCTTAGAGAATCAGGGGGAGGGGGCAGAACCTGGAGAGTAACCACTTTATCACTGTATATATTCATACACACACACACACTATTTAGAGGGCATCTCCCAAAGACAAAACAAGGGGCACCGATTTGCCAGAGCTGGGGTTGCAAAATAGGGGAGTAGCTTGAGATGCCACAGTGTATAATGGAGGAATGGTGTTGCATTTTCCACCATACTTTGAAAAATTAACCACATCTTCATACTTGCAAAACTACTTTATTGAGATATTGGTGGGCTAGATAACTTTCCATTTAATTAACAAAGCCTTTTACTCATCAGTATAAAGGTTTATTTGTTTTTTTAAATTCCCTGTTACCCTAGACCCAATAAAGTCCCCCCAAATGAGGAATATATTATGTATTAATATTCAATAGAACAGAGAAAAAAACAGATCTTATAAAAACTGCCTTGGACTTTCCATCATCAATGGCAGGGGTGGGCAATTTTTGAGAGTTTGGGAGCCAAAATTCCACTCTCCAGGGCCCACTGATAAAAAGTTCAGTTTGAACTGAAGTAGTTGGAAGTCCACTTCTTGATTTGTTTGTTTGTTTTCAGATTTGCGGTTGGTAGGGGACGGAGACCTATATCTTGTTTATTGCAAAACTCCTGTCCCAAGTGGCTTCCAAGAGTAGAAAAATCACCTTTATCTTTTTTTGAAAGAAGACATATTTGTGCTCTCTTTTTTTTACATCTGCTTTTCTGTGGCTTGCCCTCCCCACCAATAAATAAATAATCAGCTGAGGGAATCCCAGGGGCCACATGCAGCCCCATGGGCCACACTTTGTCCTTCACTATGACAAGTTGCAGATTAAGCACAAGATAATATTGATATGCATTTGAGGTGTCTTTTAAGGCAAACACGTGTCTGTACATGTGCTGGTAACTTCTGGGGAAAATACAAAATATACTAAGGGAAGATTAATGTCTTGATAATTATGAATGAGGATCAAAATCCTGTTTCTCACATAACTGTGTTGATAGGGTATAGCTTGATTTCCCCTGTGAATAAGGATGCCTGTCAGATCACTTTCATGGCAAGTGCAGAGGCTGACACAGTCGGAACCAAAGCTGTGCAGGTGGTGGGTGCTTTACTTCAGCTGGGAGTACCAATCTTGCAATACAGGATCATGGAGACAGCCATGGCAGCCAGCTACGGAGCAAGGGAACAGAAAAGAGGGCATTTTAAACAGGACAGGCTGGGTTAAATTGTAATGATTGTGCTGAGTGCTGTTTACCATCTCCTTAAAATGTCACAATTTCCTACAACCTACTTCCACAGACTGGTAAGTAGGCTGCATTGCAGAACAGTCCATAGAGGCTTTGATGAAAGTTCTCTCTGGTGATTTGAGGTTACCCTTTTATGAATCTGCTCACCTGGAATTCTTGGAAGACTCTGCTATAGAAATCTGGGATGGGATGGTCTTCCAGGTGGTGTCGGACTGCAACTTCCATCAGCCCTAGTTGGCATAGCTAATGATAGGTGGTTGCAGTGAGTCCAACAACACCTGGAGAACTGCATATTCCCCACCCCTGTTATTGAAATAAACCCTGTTATTGGTAATTATTTGGGTCTTCTTCCCCCCCCCTTTTTTTTAAAAAAAGATGGGGACAACATTTGCCCTCTTCCAGTCTGCTGGGACCTCTCCTGTTCTCCAGGAATTCTCAAAGATTATTGACAGTGGTTCTGAGATTACTTCTGCCAGTTCTTTTAATACCCTTGGATGAAGTTCATCTGGCCCTGAAGACCTGAACTCATTTATACTGGCCAGGTATTCCTGAACTATCTCTTTACCAAGTCTGAGCTGTATTTCCCCTACTGTATCATCTGCTCCATTTTCCCAAGTTGAGCACTGTTCCCCCTTTGGAAGAAGACTGAAGCAAAGAAAGTGCAATTAGTTCTGCCTTTTCTCTGTCCCGTTGGCCTTTCACCATCTTCTCCATACAGTGGCTCTACCATTTCCTTGTTCTTCCTTTTGCTATGGACATAACCAAAAAATCCCCTTTTATTGTTTTTAACCTCTCTAGCAAGCCTGAGCTCCATCTGTGCTTTAGCTTTTCTGACTTTCCCCCTACATGAGCTGGCTATTTGTTTGAATTCTTCTTTGGTGATTTCTCCCTTTTTCCATTTCTTGTACATGCCCTTTTTAAATTTTAGCTCAGTTGAGAGTTCTTTAGACTGCCATCCTGGTTTCTTTAGACACCTGCCATGTTTCCTCCTCATTGGAACTGTTTGAAGTTGTGCCTTCAATATCTTACCTTTAAGAAGCTCCCATCCCTCATGGACTCCCTTCTCTTTTAGTATTCCTGACCATGGGATCACCCCCAGTAATTCCCTAACTTTTCTGAAATCAGCTTTCTTAAAGTTGCAAATGCATATCTGACTATGCTTGGCTTCCCCTTTCCTCTGTGTAACAAACTCCAGGAGAACATGATCCTTCCCCCCTAAGGATCCTGCCAGTTCCACCCCATTAACCAGGTCATCCCCATTGGTTAGGATCAGATCTAAAATAGCTTGTTCCTTTGTTGCCTCTTCCACCTTCTGGACAATGAAACTGTCTGCAAGGCAAGTGAGGAATTTGTTGTACCTTAAATTCTTGGCAGAGTTGGACTTCCAACAAATATCAGGATAGTTGAAATCCCCCATTACTACTACATCTCTCCTTTCTGAATGTGTGGTCATCTGTTCCAGGAAGGCATCATCCATGTCCTTGGTTTGGCTTGGAGGCCTGTAGTAGACCCCCACAATGACATCCCTGCTGTTTCTCTCTCCCTTAATTTTTACCCAGATGCTCTCAACCTGGCTTCCAGGATTTAAATCATGGATATGTTCAGATGTATGTACACATCCCGAATGGATAATGCTAATCCACCACCCTTCCTGTTTGGTCTATTGTTCTGAAATAGGTTATACCCCTCTATTAGTACATTCCAATCATGAGACCCATCCCACTAGGTTTCAGTGATGCCTATTATATCATATTTGTTTCACTGTGCTAAGAATTCAAGTTCATCCTGTTTATTTCTCATGCTCTGTGCATTCGTATAGAGACATCTAAGAACATGGGCCATTTCCCCTATCTTCCTTTTAAAGGGTTTATTCCTCCCATTGTTGGGTTGTTGTGTAATTTGCCTTGTTCTCTGTATAATATTTGGGCTATTATTTCTAGCATTCGATGAACTCCTTCAGGAGTACTGTCTCCCTCCCCAATACAACTCAGTTTAAAGCCCTTCTGATGAGATCTTTTAGACTTCGCAAAAACATTCCTACCAACTGCTGTGAGGTGCAGCCCATCTCTTGCCAGAAGTCCACTTCCCTGAAACTACATCCCATGGTCCAGGAAGTCAAATTGTTCCTGGCGGCACCATCTGCATAGTCAGTTGTTCACTTCCACTATTCTTCTCTCCACTCCTGGGCCATGTCTTTCCACTGGAAGGCGGACGAAATGACTATCTGTGCATCCAGGTTCTTCAGCTTCCTACACAAAGCCTCATAATTCCTTTTGATCTTCTGGAGGCTATGCCTTGCAGCATCATTGGTTCCCACATGGACCAAAAGGAAGGGATAATGGTCAGAAGGCTTGATGAGTCTTGTCAGCCTCTCTGTTACAGAGTTTTTGCCCCAGGGAGACAGCATACCTCCCAAGACATTTTGTCAAGCCTGCAGACTACTGCTTCTGTTCCTCGCAGCAGGGAATCCCCTACCACCACCACCCTCCTCCTCCTCTGAGTCTTGGCAGAGGCCACTTCATTGCTGGATCTTCCAAGGTTTCCTGTATGTCCCCTAAGGCCTGGCACTGCTATTCTTCCTCTTCTCTGGAAAGAGAGAGAGCTTCAAATTGATTCTGTAGCTTCAAGCTGGTCAAAGAAGCCCTGGCCCTTCTACTCAGAGAAGAGGAAACATTATTATCCAAATGGAAAAGATAGATGTAATATAAAAATGCCCAGAGCTGATCCTTGAGCAGTGAGACAACCCCATGTTTGCAATGGAAAAGGGAGGTCTGCCTGGCAGCAAACTGCTTTGACTCAACTGTCAGCCCCTTTCCCATGCTCCACATGTGCTATCTGCCTTCTTTGATTTTTAGTTGTACTTGTTTGTTAACTGATTCATTATTTTTTTTAAAAAAGTATGAAACTCCTGTACAGTCAAAGGGCCTAAATTAGTCCCAACACGAAAAGACTAATCGAATTTACAGAGGTACATCCCAGTGATTTAATGAGTCTATTTTGGTTAAGGCTAATAATGGTATTCAGAGCAAAGGGTTTATATGACATTCTTTAACAACAGCAAGAGCAATACTGACAATCCACTGGGAAATGTCAATGGAATAAGGCTTGGTTTCTGAAACTCTGGGAACTTTAGAAGGCAAGGCATGGTGTGTCTTGGTGAGAAAAAAGGTAAATTTATGTTGAAATCAAATGGGAATTTTCAGTGGCCCGCTACCCTAAAGATGACACATTTGACTCATAATGAAAGACTCTTGCTCCACATTCATCAAAGGATCTTTGTGGCCTGAGATTCCTGTGTCTGTTCTACTTGTCTGTTCTGCTACTAACAGCTAGACTGACTACGCTTTGACAGTGCATTCAAGAGGACAGCCCATACAATGGGTCCCAGATCACATGTTCCTGAAGATCAAGACAATGTGGAATTTGTTTGGTGTGGTCAATGGTCTCTATTTGTGTATATAAGAGCCTACATATATATGGATTTGCATTTACTCAATCAGCATTGAAGATGCATCATACACAAAGGAGTGATGATATTTTAAAAGAGGTTCTGGATAAATCTAATCCAGTGGAATGAGTGCAGCTTTTCTAAGGTAGCTTTCCCCCAACCTAACACCTCCAGGCATAGTTGGCTACAGGTCCATCATCCCCAGACATCTTTTAATTCAAAAAGATAGCTTCAGATGGTGGGTGTGGTAGTCTAACACAGTGATTCTCAGGCTCTCTAATGTGGGAGACTGTTTTTCTCTAATAGCCCAGGAACCAGCACCATCTTTCTTCCCATTGGTACAACTGTTTCTTTCTTAGAAACTCTGCAACTAATCGCTTGTGGACCAACAATGGTCTGGAGACCACCACTTTGAGTAGCACTGGTCTTACACATCTAGAACCCTTTGGGTTGTTCTAAGAAGATCTTCTAAGCTGTAGGGCACTAGCTTGATGCTGATGTAAAGTCATGCTCAGACACAAATAGGCTCCTTGTGAAGAACAGAGTGCACAATGTTACCAACAGCAAAATATGGGGTGTAGAATGGCAATCAAGCCTCATGCATAAAAGGATGTGTAAGCTTACCTCTAGGACACCAATTCCTAAAGCCACTCCTCCAACAATCTTCCCATTCTTATTCAGGAAAATCTGGAATTCATGCAAACAGCCCTAGAAAGAACCATAGAAACAGAGAGGATGTTTCAAGAATAGCCCTCCTCCTACCATATTTATTAAGCACAAGCATCCTGACATTCAGTTGAATCCATCAGCAAACCAGCTGATGCAACTCCATGGATTTTTCATGGAAGGTGCATTCTTAAGGGGCCATAACAGGAAAATACAGAGCCTTCCAAAACATGTAAATCATAATTGTCTTATTTTTCTTTCTAAAAAGGTTTATTTCATATCTATCTTGTCAATACAAAATTTGAAAACTCTGGAACATAACGTTTTAATTGGAGAAGTATGTTGGATCTACAACCTGTGCTTTTCCAGCTGATTAACATAAGCTGACCTTTTGGTTCAAACACAGCATACAAACTAGTACGGCTCTTCTACCTTCTTGCCCCCATTTGCCTACTTTGCTTGGGTGCTGCACTCTTATAATTATACTGAACATGCATTTCGTATCCTCCCAGTCTATGATAACCTTTAGAATCCTGTGATACAAACTAAACAGTTCATGGTTTAGACATTGGCAGCATTACTTTGGACCATCCAACACCATTTTCAGAAGCACTTAATTCTCCTCCAGTCCGACAGGACCTTGTTGTTTGCCAGAATCATGTTTTATTGCAGAATTCACAGAGAACTAGTTGGGTCTTGGGAGAAGTCTGTTCCCAGTGACAGAAGCAGGGAAGGGGGAAAGTAGCAACACATTTGGTCTGGCCAGAACTGTTTTGTGTTCTGCAGTTTGGAAGTGTAATGAGAGGAAAATACTGTACTTTTGAAGGTGAACTTGAACTCCTAGCGCTACAAAACAAATATGATATAATAGGCATTACTGAAACCTGGTGGGACGAGTCTCATGATTAGAATGTAGGAATAGAGGGGTATAACATTTTAAGAGAAACAGGCCAAACAGGAAAGTAGGAGGAACAGCATTATATGTCAAGGATATTTATACCAGTGAAGAGATCCATGACATCAATACTGGAAGCCAGGTGGAGAGCATCTGGATAAAAATTAAAGGGGAGGGAAACAACACGGATGTTATCATGGGACTCTACGACAGACCCCCAAGTCAGACGGAGGAATTGGATGATGCCTTTCTAGAACAGATGAACACACATGCAGAAAGGAGAGATGTAGTAGTGATGGGTGACTCCAACTATCCTGATATTTGCTGGAAATCTAACTCAACCAAAACTTCAAGCTCTAGCAAATTCCTTACTTGCCTGGAAGACAATTTCATGGTCCAAAAGGTGGAAGAGGCAACAAGGGGGTCAGCTATTTTAGATCTGATCCTAACCAACAGGGATGACCTGGTTAATGGGGTGCAAGTGGTGGGATCCTTAGGTGAGAGTAATCATGTTCTCCTGGAGTTTGTTATACAATGGAAAGGAGAAGCCAGGCATAGTCAGACACGCATTCTTGACTTTAGGAGAGCTGATTTCAATAAACTCAGGGAAATACTGGGGGTGATCCCATGGTCAGGAATACTAAAAGAGAAGAGACCTCAAGACGGATGGAACTTTCTCAAAAGGGAGATACTGAAGGCACAATTTCAAACAGTACCATTGAGGAAGAAAAATGGGAGGTGTCTCAAGAAACCAGGATGGTTGACTAAAGAAATATCAACAGAGCTAAGTTTTAAACGGAACATGTATAAGAAATGGAAAAGCGGGAAATCACCAAAGAAGAATTCAAACAGATAGCGAACACATGTAGGAGTAAAGTCAGAAAAGCTAAAGCACAGAATGAGCTCAGGCTTGCTAGAGAGGTTAAGAACAATAAAAAGGGTTTATTTGGGTATATCCGCAGCAAAAGGAGGAAGAAGGAAATGGTAGGGCCACTATGCGGAGAAGATGGCAAAATGCTAACAGGGGACAGAGAAAAGGCAGAATTACTCAACACCTTCTTTGCCTCAGTGTTTTCAGAAAAGGTAAAGGGGGACCAACCTGAGGATAAAGGTACAGAAGACACAACAGGGGAAATCCAGCACAGAATAAGCAAATAGGTAGTACAGGGATACCTTCTTAATCTAAATGAATTTAAATCTCCAGGACCAGATGAACTACATCCAAGAGTATTAAAAGAGATGGCAAATATAATCTCAGAGCCATTGGCAATAATCTTTGAGAACTCCTGGAGAACAGGAGAAGTCCCAGCAGACTGGAGGAGGGCAAACGTTGTCCCCATCTTCAAAAAGGGGAAAAAAGAGGATCCCAACAATTATCGTCCAGTTGGTCTGACATCAATACCAGGGAAGATTCTAGAGCAGATCATTAAAAAGAGAGTCTGTGAACATTTAGAAGGCAATGCCATAATCACAAAAAGTCAACATGGGTTTCAGAGAAACAAGTCATGCCAGACTAATCTGATCTCTTTTTTTGATAAAATTACCAGCTTGGTAGATGAAGGGAACGCTGTGGACATCACATACCTTGATTTCAGTAAGGCCTTTGACAAGGTTCCCCATGACATTCTTGCAAACAACCTTGTAAAATGTGGGCAAGTTAACAGTTCAATGGATTTGTAATTGGTTAACCGGCCGAACCCAAAGGGTGCTCAGCAATGGCTCCTTTTCATCTTGGAAAGATGTGACCAGTGGGGTGCCATAGGGTTCTGTCCTGGGCCCAGTGCTATTCAACATCTTTATCAATGACTTGGATGAGGGAATTAGGGGCATACTTATCAAATTTGCAGATGACACCAAATTAGGAGGAGTAGCTAATACCCTGGAGGACAGGATCAAAATTCAAGATGACCTGGATAAACTGGAGAGCTGGGCCAAAGCTAACAAAATGAAATTCAATATGGAGAAATGTAAGGTGGGCGAAAAAATGAAATGCATAGATATAGGATGGGGGAGACCTGGCTGAATGAGACTATGTGCGAAAGGGATCTAGGAGTCCTAGTAGACCACAAGTTGAACATGAGTCAACAGTGTGATGCAGCAGCTAAAAAGGCCAATGCGATTTTGGGCTGTATCAATAGAAGTATAGTGTCCAGGTCAAGGAAAGTAATAGTTCTATTCTGCCTTGGTCAGACCTCACCTAGAATACTGTGTCCAGTTCTGGGCACCACAATTCAAAAAGGATATTGACAAATTGGAGCGTGTCCAGATGAGGGCGACTAAAATGGTGAAAGGTCTGGAAACCATGCCTGATGAGGAGAGACATAGGGAGCTGGGTATGTTTAGCATGGAAAAAAGACGGTTAAGAGGCGATATGATAGCCCTGTTTAAGTATTTGAAGGGGTGTCACGTTGAGGATGGAGCAAGCTTGTTTTCTGCTGCTCCAGAGATTGGAACACGGAGCAATGGATGCAAGCTCCAGGAACAGAAATTCCACCTCAACATTAGGAGGAACTTTTTGACAGTAAGAGCTGTTCGGCAGTGGAACGCACTCCCTCGGAGCATGGTGGGGTCTCCTTCCTTGGAGGTCTTTAAACAGAGGCTGGATGGCCATCTGTTGGGGATGCTTTGATCATGATTTCCTGCGTGGCAGGGGGTTGGACTGGATGGCCCTCGTGGTCTCTTCTAACTCTGCAATTCTATGATTCTGTATTTCAGAGAAAGCTCTGAAACACCTTTCTGTGATTTGGAGGCTGATTCTTGCATATCTGAAGATGATGACGCTATGCTGAATACTGAATGTTGGATGATCCAAAACTGCTCAAAACATGAAGATGTGTTTCCTCAGGAGATTTGTCAAGTACGAGCATAATTAAGAAGCAGCCTCTGGAAACACCTCCAGGTACACATGGAAAAAGATGAGTCTCACAGATATCCAAAGGGTAGAAGGTCAAGAGGTGTGAGGGCAATGAGTTCTTTTATTTTCTACCTTTTATGTGGTTCCTTTCACTCACACAGGTAACTGTTGGGTTGCCACTGATTGTTTTAACACACATATATTATATGAACAAAGTGTGTTGTAAGGTTATTGTGTGATGGATGAATAAAATTGATAATAACAGAGTGCAACCTGCCCAGGAAGGACCAAGTGGCAATGTCATGAGAGACAGGGATGGAAGAGGCTGGTGCAGACATTCACAGGCAGTGCTCTGTAGAGCAGTCACAGGCAAGATTCGGGACTACTCAGGACAGAGAAAGAAAGAACATGTACTAGAAATCTTTGAACTGCTCCTTGCAGAAAACATTATTTGCCATGTTATGCATGAAACAAATAGAATACACAGTCTGTATTCAGGGCATGGAATGAGAGGAAGCTTGACAAAGTGTAAAAGCCCTTTGACATACTGAACTGAAGACACAGTGGCCAACTGCTCCTGTGAGGGACATAACATGAGCACCATGAAGACATGGACAAACTGTGGCATGCAAAAATGAGCATGAAAAGATTTTGTGAATAACAAAAGACTTGAGGTTGTTACCATGCCCTACTACCCCCTCCCATTAATATCTCATAATTGACAATATTGGACACTTCAAGGGATCTAGTAGACCAGGGTGAGACAGTGAGGTCAAATCGGCGACACAAGGACCTGGGAAGGTGTCTTGGAAATATATTAGCAAACTCACCCAAGACAGGATTAAACAGAGCCCCCTAGTAAACAACACAATTATGGAGGTGTGTGCTAATCTCTTCTTGGCTCCCCTTGGTGATGAGTCACACATCCTAAACAAACAAGTGACCTACACAACTCATATTCCCAGGAAATATCCCTCTGCAGCCCTTCCTGTCCTACAATGCAAGGTTGTCATAAATCCATTAATTCCTATATCCCAGCCATAAACAGCAATCAGCCGAGTTTGTGTTTCCTTTGCTTAAATGGTGGGAAACTCATCTAAGCTTTGTTCTAAGCCCAAATACCTCTTCAGGACATGAAATATAGTATAAATATTAGCCCCAAACAGTAGCAAGGTGTGCCACTGTGGACGACAGTCAGCCACGGTCTCTGTCGGTGCACCCCCAGATCAGACTTCCAATGCCACCCTCAGACTTTTGTCTGAATGCTTCGCTCCTCTTTAGGTGGGTAACTATTGTCCTATCTCCCAAATCTATTCCTCTACCCAACCTTTCTACCTTAAACTCTTTGCTAGCCTTGTGTGGTTCTTGTGAGCATGATTTGCATGTGTGATTGCTTTCTGTGTTATTTTCCAATACAAATCATTTATTTCACCTTAAACTGGAGTTCTCTGCAATTAGTACTGGTATACATAGGTGAAAAGATCCCAGAGTTACCTGCTTCTCACAGCATTCCTTTTGAGCTAATCATAATCCCCCAAAATACTAATATAGTTGTGACATCATGAGTGGGGTCCTAAAGCATCCCCACCTATTTGGGTAACAAGGTTCAACAACAAAGTAACAGAAGTGATGCATGGAGTCACTTTCAGGACATATTGACAATGTTTGTTGACTAGCTTTGGATCTAACCATTGACAAAGAACTAGTTGAGTTCAAAGGTAAATGTCCATTCCAGATATATATGCCAAGTAAATCAGAAAAATATGGCATAAAAGTGAGATTTTGCTGCAATATTAAGACAGTACATCTTCTAAAGTAAGACATTTATCTGGGCAAGCAGCTGGGTACAATATAGGAACTCCACCTTCATTACAGGGTGGTGACAATACTGGTTGCATCATATATTCATATTGGACAAAATGTGGTGGGGACAATTTTCACTATCTTAAAACTGGAAGAAGCTCTGCTCATCAAAAATATAACGTACACTGGAACCATTCAACAGAATAAGCCATGCCTTCCCCCTTAACTTTTGCAATAGGGCAGCACATAAGAAAACAAGCTCCTACTATACCATGTGTGGGATATTTGCTTGCAAGAACCACTACAACATTGAAGTGACATGCTCTGGTTGTCTGTAGGGTGATTGGCACAAAGAATGGTATTTTATAAGGAACATGTTTTCCTCAGTAGGGAGTGTTTTGTTTTTGGTGTAGAAAATTATTCCATGATAGCATTAACATTAGGTCTTCCTGCAAATAAGTAACAACAGCTGTTTTCCTTTAAGGTTAAATTAATTTTCTAAATTCAGGAGTTTCCAAATAAGGTTTATGCTGCTTGAATTTGAAATAACTATAGTAATATTATAAGGTGCCAAACTGTTTTGGTTAAACTTGTTTTAAACAAGGAAGGCTGACAGCTACTCAGAACAAACATTCCAGCTCATGTGAACATGCGTTTTCTGTGTCTTGAATATTTGGATACTGTGGGAAATATCTTTGGATATTGTGGAAAATATCTAATCAAAGATCTCAGATTCAAAAATTCCTTCTTTTCACCTATTAATACATTTTCTCTTTCCCTATTTACTGACACAGAAGTACTGCTGACATTCTCATTTCTCTCTCCAGATGAGAAAAGGGTCTCTGAAAGTTCCTGGTTTTGTTTCTCTACAAACAGGTTTAATTTTGAAGATCCCCATGATATTTTCTTCATCATGAAGAATTTCCTGGGAACTCCTGGCATTATGAAAGACTTTTCATTCCTGCTTGCCAGGGTAGTTTAAATTAACCCTATGTTTTCCAAAATGAAATTTATCTCTACTTGGCTATCTCTTCGTATTATCCAGATCTAGCTAAGATGGCTGCTGCCAGTAAAAACAGCTATTGTTTCCAGGACACAGACTCAACAGAACTCAAGGGAGAGAAAGAGGAATGTCGGCACTATTACAAAATGATTCCAATGTTTAGCTAGTGTAGTATTGCTAAAGCACACAGCACTGTGACTGTAATTCCTAAATAATGATAAAGAAAGCTCAGCAGAAATGGGTAAAAATCAATTACTGAGATGTTACATGAGTCTAGATGTCACACATGATCACTGGGAGGGGAAGAAGGAAGAACCCAAGGGAAGGGGGAGTGAGGGAAATTCATTGCATTTTAAGAAAGAATTTGGATGCAAACCTGGAAATATGCAGGTGAAATCAAAACAAGAATGGGAAACTCTCAGTACTCCCAGGGACTTTCCCCCTCCTTCTGGATGAGCGAGTCCTTATTTGACCTATAAAATCACAGCTGGCCATTTTATTTCTAGCAAAAGATCTATCAGCTTTGGTTTCCTTTTACTCCTTGTTTAGGTAATCCACATTGTATGTTTTTGCAGCTACCAGAGTTTTGTAATCCCTTTAAAATCAGGTTACCTGTTTGCTTTGATCTGTTTCAGATTCTTCGCAATCTTTGTTGTCTGGGCAGCAAACAGAAGGATATTTGTTGTGAGTTTGATAGAAGTAGGAATCGCTGAAATCAGTGTAATTGTTAAATCCACAGCACTTCAGCTAGGGGAGAGAACAGTTGATCAGTTTTATAAAAAGAAAGATTCATGTCAGTGAGGTTTCTATAAGACCTTTCCTAATGAATGATGCCTAATGTCGCAGGTAAGAATGCTTATAGAAGTATTCTGACCTGAAAACTTTTCCCAGATTTTTTTTTTTAGTTCTGTTTACTTGAAACCAAGTTACTTCAAATTGTGTTTCCAGTGACAGTGGTCAGCAGTTCACTACTCTACTGCGTTTAATATCAATTTTTTTGTACATGCAGAGATTGACAAATTTGTCAGTTTACATCTACCCTTATACTTCATTGATGTGCACTAGTGACAATGTGTATTAATTAAATCACAGTGCAAAAAGAAGTCTTGATTAAAGTTTATCACAAAATTGTAACATGAAAAGGAATCCTGGAATGACCACAAGATTCCTCTTTGCAGTGTGATTTATCTCAATGCGTGTACAGGTTGACCCCCATATCCGTGAGGGATACATTCCAAGACCCCCACGGATACCTGAAACCAAGGATAATAGAGAACCCTAGTATTTTCAATGAGATAAACACCAGAAGTTAACCATAGAATCATATTGGAGGACCTAGAAATGCCTAAGGAGAACAATTTTGGGGGGGATATGGATAAGTGAAACCATGGATACCGAATCCATAGGTTGACCTGTATTTTCCAATGTACTTCAGTAACCAGTAAGAAAAACACTATTCAGACTGAAAACTGTATATGCACTGCTTCCAGTACTAATTTGAGGGGCAGAGAGAGTCGATCTGGAAAAGAGTGAATCCACAGAATGGAACAGCAGCAAATAAGTCATCCTTGGACATAGGACCTTTCCTGATGATCACTTGCATGCATGCCAAAAATTTATCCTAGCCACTGTATGATATTCCCACAAGTGAATTTTCAGTGGCAATTGAATTATATCCTGTTTGAACATAAGTGATGGGCCTAATGTGGAATAACAGGTGTGCTGTGGGGTATGCTTGTTTGTGTCATGATCTACCCCACAACAGAGAGATGAACTTTCCATTTGATAGGACTGTAACATTTGACTGGAACTAATAATGCCTCAGAAGCCAGCATGCTTTTAGTGAGAAGACTGTCAGCTGAGACAGACCTGTTAGATTTCTATTGCAATTACAGATTCTCCATTTGGGATAGATGGCAGCAGCCACTGCCACCAAAAAAGAAAGAGGGGAAGGAATCAAGACAGGAAGGCCAGCTGTCAGGATCGTAAAATCCTGCCATGGCCATGCTTGTTAACTGTGTTTTGTGTGTATGTTGCATATGCTGGATGATGGGAGTCGCAACACAAAAGATGTGGCTGGGTAAAGAATTGTTTATCTTATAATGCTTGGGCTAATGAGCAGGTATTTGGGAGAGTATAATGGTCTGTAAAATGCCAAGGCTATTCCTGGGGAAAGACCTAGTAGGCAAGGAAGGGAGGTCTCTGCTCAAAAGGGGAGACCGTTTTGATTATCTGGCAAATGAGAAATAAGCCCGGGAAAACTGTCTGTATTGCTTTGTACTTTTAATATGCTGTGTAGTTGGAAACTCTTTAGTCCTGTCAACGAATGGTGTACCATGATCTGCTCAATTTGCTGAATAAATCTTTTCTAGACCACGGAAGGCTTGTTTTCTGAAGCAGAGTCAGTCAGTACATGACACCAGCCATAAACACTTTATGGGAAATATAGTCAGGAGATTTTCAGATGGGGACAAAAATAGTGTCCCCATCTCACTATCTCCTCTCCCGCTCCCCTCCTGACCCTGTCCTGGCACAGTAACAAACACAGTTTCACTCCTACTTGTTCGTACATCTTCCCTCCCCCTCGGCAGCCCAGGAGTGAATGCAGCTCACATGGAGCTGCATTCACTTCCTGGTTGAAAATCTCGGGTCGTTCTCGCCAGACGACGAGCGTGTGGGAAATTCAAAGTTTAAAAGAAAAAAACACACACAAAAGTTATGTCCAGCACCTAAACACACTATCTATCTATCTATCTATCTATCTATCTATCTATCTATCTATCTATCTATATAGCCCGAGATGGGTACAAAAAAGTGTGTCACTTACCTGGATGTCCCGGTCGCACCTGGAAGTGTTCTGACACAGACCTCCCACTGATGCTGGCATTGTACCAGCATAACGGGGCACCTTTTCATTCGCTTGTTGTTCCGTTACAGAAACGGAATGGGCGATCTATTCAAGGCTTAGTCTGTGAATTAAAAGAAGCACTGACAGAACAGAAACCGCACGGGAGGGTGACGACTTGGACACGACGTCGTCTGAAAGGAAAGCCATTTCGCGATCTCCTGGCATCATTGTCACACCATATTTACAGCGTCTGATAATCTCCTCAGATCCCTGTATCTGCAGAACTAATATCTGCAGTTTCAGTTATCTGCGGGACACATACCACAGAGGCATCCTCTCTAGATATTTTTTAGGTCCTCCAATACTAATCCATGGTATGTTTTTACCAGAAGTTTATTATTTTAATAAGGTTTGCTGTTATCCATAGTTTCTGGTATCCACGATAAGTCCGGGAACTGAACCCCCACAGATACGGGGGTCTGACTATAGATATAACTCCTTCCAAAGTGACCTGGTAACCCTGTCACCAAATACAAGACAGCAAAGAATCCATTGTGGGGGGGGGGGAGGACCCACAGGAAAAAAATAGAGCCAAATAAGTTATCTTCCCTTCTATTTAGCAGGCTGGGATGGAACCAGATCAACATGGGAACTGCCATGTTATATAATAGACCAAGATCAGGGTTGGGCAACTTTCCATGTTGTTGGATTGTAACTCTTATCATATCTCTACAGTGGCTATATAGGCTTGGACTGATGGGAACTGCAGACCCGCAATATCTGGAGGGCCACATCTTCCCCAGTCCTGACCTAGATGTAGCAGCTGGCATTTACTGGAGGTTTTTACCTAGCAGGGAGCACTCCCACAGCTGCTGAAGTAGTGAATTAGATGTTTGTTGATATGAATATTGGCATATTGAAAATAACCATGAGATCTACTGATAGATCCCAAATCAACCTTCAGCAATCCACTCCATGATCAGGAAGACATTATTTTCTCCTAATGAACCAGGAAGCCAGATATAGTGGACCCTTGGTATCCACTGAGGTTTGGTTCCAGGACCCATAGATACCAAAATCCTTGGATGCTCAAGTCCCATTATATGTATACAGTGATGTAGTAAAATAGTGTCCCTTACATAAAATGGCAAAATCAAGGTTTGCTTTTTGGATTATTATTATTAATACAAATAACAATAACAATAATATTTTCAAGCCATTGATGGTGGAATCTGTGGGTGCAGAATCTGTGGATGTGGAAGACTGACTGTACATCAGTAACTGTCCAGATTACTAGCCATGGAAATTAGAAGGAGACCAATGAATCACCAGTACCTCCACATGTAGGTCCTCCTAAAGACAGGACTGGGTCCCATGTATTTTGAGAATGTTTCAAAACACTTGCTGGGGAAGCATGAGTTTCAATTTAGTGAAACAGTGGATTTTGCCAATCCAGTCACCTCTTTCATTGTTGTTTCCCAGATGGCTGTGAGGTCCTCTTGCTTTCCATAGTCCTCTTTCAAAGACTTCATGGCCCATTTCTTCAAATACTCAATAAATATATCTGCCTGCATTGAAGAAACAGATAAGTGAGTAACTGTTAACTTCCCACCCACCTGCTTTTTATATCAGGGGTGTGACTCATGTAGCCATGCAAATCTTGGTGGACTGGAAATCTCATCAGCTCTAGGCAGCATAGCCAATGGGGAGAAATGTTGGGATCTGTAGTCCAGTCACATCTGAAGGACTGCATGATTCCCACACCTGTTTTATACAGTATAATAGGTTAAAGCTGCTACCTGCCTATCACCTGTGAAACTGCCCCTCCCTTCCCTGCTACTGGTTGAGTCCTGGGACCCATCTACACAAGGGGGGGGGATCTAAAATACCTCATAGTATTGGCATCTCGCAGCAGCTGTGACATGTCTAAACTGTTTTTCTGGCCACGGAAACCCCCATAAGCCTTGCATTTCTGATGGTGGCCGCGAGTGATTTCCTTTTGTTAGTTCTTCACTGCTGCTGATTTTTTTAAAGTCATCCCAAGGTGTGCTGGTGTGATAGAGCGATTCTCCAATTTTATAAGAAAGCAAAACAGAAAATATTGATCCTTTTTATCGCCTTAGCAAGCAACTGCTAAGGCGAAAATCCAACATGGCAGCAGTAGGCGCTTGCCCTCCTAGCAAGCCCCGCTCTCGCCCGGCCAATCAGCTTTGTGCTCCCCTTCGACTTTTTAATTGTCCTATAGTCCAAACAAGCAAAAATGTGCACCCGCCTCATGGTTTGTG
Organism: Gambelia wislizenii; assembly: GCA_030847615.1. Lineage (NCBI taxonomy): Eukaryota > Metazoa > Chordata > Lepidosauria > Squamata > Crotaphytidae > Gambelia > Gambelia wislizenii. The sequence goes on from JAUMIR010000002.1 coordinate 267,711,099, forward strand.
AAAAAGTACGGGGAAATCTGCGAAGGCTTTTACCCCCTTGTTTTTGCCATTTTGGGCCCCCTCCTTCCAAATAGTATGGATTGGCACTGGATCCTGTTTAGACAGGTAGGATTCCCAGTGAATTCCATGAGGGGGTATTTTCACTGTTTAGATGGGCCCCTGGTGACATCACAGAATGTTCTTAAACATACCAAATACTGTAGATAAAAAAGTAACAGAATATGGAAAGAAAATGCTTTGGAATGAAAGTGAAAGGTCAATATTGATGGGGAAGCCTCTTACACATGGCACAGGGCAAAAAGAATTTAGTGCTGTAGCAGGGGGAAGGGCACAGAGACAAAAATGCCGGGAAAGCTTGAATGATGAATAGAAAATCGAATGGGAGAGAGCCAACAGGAAATGAAGGTGAAGGCCTGTGTAGAGAGCAGAAACCACAGGACGCGATGGGTTGAGAAGGCATCAACTTGAGAAATCAAGACCCCTCCCCACACAAGGAAGTGGATAGAGAACAAAATAGGACAAGGATCAACAGTGGTGATTTAATATTGGCAGGAAATGAGCAAAGGGAAGTAGGCATCCATCATTTACTGTAGCATAATCTGAGTTTGGATCAGGCCCACCAAATGGGCCCTCCATTGCCAAGACTCCCTCAAAGAGCTTCGGAAAGTTACTTTTTTTATTACAGCTCCCCAAATCCCACAGGGAACAAAACTGAGTGCTCATGTTGGGTGGGAAATTCTAGGAATTGCAAACCCCTAAAATACCCCTTTAAAGCTCTGCTCCCTCTTTCCAATGCTTTTGCTGCCATGTAACGGCAAGGGTCTCTTTGTTACTAAGGTGACTACACCTCTGCAGTTTTTGAGATGGAACACCAGAATCAAGAACTGTACAAATTAAGTGGCATTGATTCCTACGTCTAAACAACTCTGCTTGTATTTCTAATCAGGGTTCTCCTTGCTGTGAATGTTGGGTTGCAGAAGCCACACACAGTTCCCAAAGGCTAGTTCTGACTTACCACAGAGGAGAAAGCCAACACCACAACAGCGCCGGCCACTTCCACTATGAAAAGGATCAGTGTGAACACAAAGAACTGAAAAGAGAAATGGAAAGAAAAGCCCATGTCAGGAGTTTGAGACTGAACTCCATTATAAAATGGCTGAACAACTGCAGAATCATGCTGAGTCATAATGGCTGACTTCATGAACTACCAAGTCATGCCTAGTCAGGCCACTAGAGGGCAATGTCCTGTGCATATGTATGTGTGTAGATATATATATATGAGAGCTCAGAACAGAGCTCACTTCCTACTCTCTTCTTGTGATGCCTGGTGAAGCAGTTTGTGTTTCAATTGTAAATATTTGTACATATTGCAACTGTTTGACTTTGAAGATAAAAGTGCCTCCTGCTTATTTGGACATCAAACACTCTCTGTGTGAGTATTCTTGGGAATGGGTTGCTACTAAGTCTGCTGAGATAGGGTTTTTTTTTGCTTCTGCTGGGGACTGCGTGTCATCCCCTGACAGTGGTTATGGGCCCAGCTGATTGATCTCAGATTAGATAAGGTGCACCCTGAAAAGTTCCCAGAATCTTTTTGTTTTTGAGTGTTTTTGGTTAGTTGGCTGTGAAACAGTTACGTTTCAGCCAGGCTCTGTGTTAGAGCTATCTTCAACCAGCCTTGAAGAGCTGCCAGCTTCCAGCTGCTTCTGTTTCATAGCTGGAGATTTTTAAAAAATATTCAGACAGCACAATGGCAGATACTAGCCACATTCATTTTGAGAAATTGGCTGATGGAAATTATCCAGCCTGGAGTTTATATATGGAGGCTTTATTAATTAAGGACAATTTGTGGCATGTTTTGGAGAATGAAAGTGTGGTCCCAGAGGGTTCAGAAGATGAAAAAGCATTGTTCAGGCTAGCAGACCAGAAGGCTAGAGCTGCAATTCTCTTATCGCTCAGCCCCTCCCGATTAATACACGCGGCCCCAGAAAAGAAAGCCTTTCAGCTTTGGATAGCTTTGAAAACTGTTCATCAGAATTCGTCCTGCCTCTCAAAGATGATATGGACTAAGAGACTTTATAACACAAAGCTGTCTACCGGAGGCTGTGTGAAAGCCCATTTGGAGGAAATGAGGCAGCTTTTTCAAGAGGTGGCCAATAGATGGGCGGACATTCTGGAAGCCCACAAGTGTTTTATTTTATTAGTTTGCCAAAGGAATGGGATTTCCTAATGTACAGTCTGCAGACCACCAGGGAGCATGATTTGTCTATAGACCTGGTAGCTGGGCGTATTCTGGAAGAGGTCCAACGCAAGCAATTTGATTCCCGGACGGAGGGGGATAAATGGCCACAAAATACCAGACACAATCAGGAGAGCACTGAAACACACCCACAGGCATCTGATGTGGAGGAGGGAGCCTGCAGCTATGTGAAACGCTGTTTCAGATGCAAAAAGCCTGGATATTTTCAGAAGGACTGTAAGATGCCTGCACCAGATAGGAGGGGTGGCACAGCTATAGGGCAAAGGAGGGGTGCATCCTCTCAGGCTGCAAGCCATATCTTGGTAGCAAAGCACCATCCTGATGGTACTGAGGGAAGAATTTGGTTACTTGATAGTGGAGCGACAGACAATATGGTAAATGATGTAAAGCTGTTAAGCAATGTTAAAAATGCTTCTATAACCAATATTAAACTTGTAGATGATGCTCCCAGCAAGGTGCAAAAAATGGGCACTGCATATGTGCCCTCATTTGGTAAAGATTTTGAAAATGTGTTATGTGTTAGCGAACTGGAGAATTGTATATTAAGTGTGTCCCAAATGACTACTGATGGTTATAAAGTGATATTTGAGGGGGAACACTGTACAATAACTGAAAAGCATAACATGAATAATGTCTGTGCAAAAGGGATAAAGAAACATGGGTTGTATTACATGTTGCTTAAAGAGAAGGTGGCAAATGTGAACCCTGCAGACAATGTGCCCCTACATGATAAGTGTGTTCATTACTACCACAGGCTAATGGGCCATGCTAGTTACAAAGGGTTAAAGGAGCTAGCAAAAGTGTGCCCTGGTTTAAGCATGAAACACTGCTCAAGGTTCTTAAAATGTGCAGTGTGCAGGAAAGTAAAGGTGAAGGCTTTCCCTATTGCCAAAAGGACCCAATGTGTCACCAAGAGGCCCTTTGAAGTTGTCCATGCTGATTTAGCAGGCCCCTATAAGCCCACTGAAGGGGGTAACCACTATTTATTTGTGATAGTGGACAGACACACTAGGTACACCTACGTATACTTACTGAAGGAGAAAAATCAGGCTGCAGGCAGGTTCTGTGAGTGGGTGAACACAGTGGAATGCGAATGTCCTTCTCATAAGTTTTCCAGTCTAGTGAGGATAGGGGAGGGGAATTCAAGGGGCATTAGACACAAGACCACAAACCCAGCATCTCCAGGGGAAAGGAAAATTGGGATGTTGAAGTGCATGATGGAGTGCATGATGGAAGAATCACAAGCCCCAGCTGGGCTGTGGGGGGAGGCAGTGAAGACTGCTGCTTACCATTTAAACAGACTGTGGATGTCTAGCATCAACCAGACCCAATATTGTCTATTGTATGGTAGAGCACCAAACCTCAAGCACCTGAGGGGTTTTGGGCAGTATGCAAATGTACTGATTCACCCGAGCCTAAGGAAGCCTGGGTAGCCTAAAACCAGGAGGCTGCGTTTCCTAGGTTATGAGGGTAATAAGTACATGTTTTCTCTCCATCCTGAAAAAGTCGTGTTCTCCAGGAGTACAAACTTTGAAATGCACTCAGGGTGGGACAGATTGCATTGCAATCAGGAGGTGTTTGTTCCCTTGGGGAGGGATGTGCCAACAACTCCTAAAAGTCCCACAAATGGAGGGGTGGTAATGCCTGATGATAATGAAGGGGAGGCACAGGA